>JARDYH010000002.1:61955000-66955000 GCA_029215795.1 Anniella stebbinsi
CTGGAATGGTTTCTAGTTCAAACAGTTATTTTGCCATTGCATGCTTAATTGTTGTTGTCTGATCTATCCGGTTACTGGAAAAATAATTATAGCATTTTAAAAATATTTCTTGTTGGAAAATCAAAATGTTCTTACTGATCTACAGATATGAGATGAAGTAGGTATAAGGAAATGAATGAATTGAATCATGCAGGCTAATTGGTTAAGATGAATGTAATAGTATGATGGTATTTGTGCTGTAATGCCAAAACTCTTTTTTGGCTTTTGGGGGAATATTTTTGCATTATAGCTTATAGTGTTTTCGCTGTGGGGAAAATATGGCTGTCTAAACTAGCAGTGATTGCAAACTGATGAACAGAGATTTTGGTAAATTCAGATCTAATCACTTCTGGTAGAAATAAACATTCTAAAATGTACTCCATTTTGTTTGGAGTTACATTTAATCTGCCTATCCCCAGGATGCTACCAAGAAATCACCTTGACAACAAAGGATAATTTATCTTACAGTAAATTGGATTAGACTCTGGTTGTAGAGAATGCTTTATTTGTGGGAAGAGTTTCAGACTGGAGACAAACTAGGGCATTTTCATGTAAATCTTTACGATGAGAACATTTTTGTTAATATTTTCAGAAATCCTATTTTAGCTCATCGTTGTTTTAGACCTTCTTACTGTTTTGTTTATTATTTTATTTAAATGTCTTGTTCATAATCACAGGGTACCCCTTACAGCATAACCCTATGCGTGTTTACTTGGAAGTAGGTCCTACTGTTTTCTGTGGGATTTATATCCAGTTAAATATGCATAGGATTGCAGCATTAATTCCTCCAGCTTTACAGAAAATGTGTTCATTTCAAGGAAATATTTATCTATTAAGAACAACATTTTTTTTATATATATTTTGAAACAATGTTCTATTTAAAACTGCCTGATTAGGTGGCAAATATTTTTTTTATTCTTACTGCCTATTAAAAGAGTAAACAGAAAGGGATTTGGGAGGGAGAGTTCATGTTGGACGAACTGCCAAATAGAAAGCACTGCCATGCCAAAACCAGGGCAGGGGTGTGTGGGGGGAATGGGAAGGGTTTTGGATTGCTAGACTACAAAATGGTTGAGAGTGGAACCACACATAGCTTTTTCGGTGTTATTGTGAGCAGGACAGCAAAGGTTTCCATGCACACAAAAAGGAGGCTTGTGAGAGGCTTCCCTGTATGTGGGTGGTGAGGGAAATCCATGCCTTCTTATGGCCCCTGGACACCTCCCAGGAGTCATAGGATTTCAGCTTAACACACTTTATTGACATATTCTATATACAGAAAGGAGATTTGCTTACTCAGTGGACTGTAAAACTGGTCTGCTAAATGCTAGTTGCAGACTCATGTGTTGCAACATAAAGGGACTTGAGAGTGTTGATGTTTGGAGCATAGCACCTTTGAGATCGAGAGAGAGAGAGAGAGAGAGAGAGAGAGAGAGAATGAAATATATGGCCTATTCTCCTGAACCCAGGTGGATATGGTGCTACTTCCTTCCCTTTCTCAACAATTTCCAAGTATAGTGGGCTCATTAAGACCATGCTGACTCATTAAAGGCTGTGGTAGTCTTTAGTTAATTCCATTACCTTTAGATTCTGCATATTTGTGCATTCTAAGATTTGCACATATTGAACAGTGAACATAAGTAAATTAAATCTCTAACTGTTGAATACTTGTACTCCTTTGTTCATCAGTTGATTTTAAACAGTTTTCAGATCTTGAAATATGAAAAGTAGCTGTGTGAATATGTGTGACCTTCTTAAAAATATTTAAGTAGTATAGAGCTATATTCTGTATTAGTCATGTTGCTTCCTAATAGGTATGCCTAATGAAACCTGCTGGAAGGTAAAATCCAGCATGCTGTGCAACTTGATTCATTTCAGTGGAGCTTGTCCAAGCCTCCCACACAAATTCTTTCATCTGAATTGGACATGGTACAGCAGCAGTTAGCGGGTAGGGCATTGCAATGCAGAACAACAACAAAAAGGAATTTATTTTCTAGAATTTTCTAGGTGATTGTTAATTTAAGCAAAATTGTCTTTAAAATATAAAGACAAATTTAGATTAATATTTAATATATTAATATGAAAGCATATATCATATATTAACATAAAATTCTTCATATAATATATAATAGATTAATATATAAACTTTATATTAAAATTATATTAAAACGTAAAGGCTTACTTTATGCTTCATTTTTCTTACAAACTCTGTGCTAATTTTGCTTTTTAACAGCCTGATAAAAGTCTAGTCTTGTTTTAAATCAAGTTGTTTTTGAATCGGAACATGGTGTGGATAGGTGCTAACATTAAATACTAATCGCAGTTGATATAGAAACATGCCAATTAACTTCTTATAAACTTAAATTACTTTTTTCCTCTTTTATACTTGGAGCTCCTTTCCCCAGTCTGTTCTAATGAATTACTGTGAAATGTATAGCCTCTTTGCAAGGCTATCCACAGGATCTTGTCTTCTGAAAATGTTTCTACTCGCCAACTTAACCATACTTGATGACAGCCTTCTTTTCGACCGAGACTTCACAGCGGGGAAAATAATTCTATCCATCTCCTGTATCTGTGCTGTCTGACTGTTCTTAGCTGGAAATTTGCTTTTACTTTCAAGGAAAGTAGTCACATTGTAGCCTCATCCATTGTGAGTTTCAGAGAATACACAGGTCTTTACATGGTGGGGACTTGTGTTTGCTTATTTATTTATTTATTTATTTATTACATTTCTATACCACCCAATAGCTGGAGTTCTCTGGTTTATGGAACAAGCAGCATTGACAAAGTCTGATTACCAAAGATAGTTCGTGGTAATTTCTAGAGCTTCAATTCAGTTTTTATAAAATGCAGAACTCCTGTAGTATGTGTCTGTTCTTATTGGGTGAAATCCATTGTGTCCATCTGCCCACGAACAGAACAGATTCTCCCATTCTCCTGTAATCCTCTGTGTGCCCTTGAAATCTGCTCCAGAGGATTGGGGGCCCCTTTGTTCCATTCTTCAAATGTTGTTGCAAACTCTAGACCGTTTAATTCTTTCAAGGAAGTTGCAGGGGGATTTTTCAGGTGACTTTTATTTAAGGGACACTGAATACAGGCTGCTGTCCTTGCATCAATGCTCCTTAAATTCCCCACTCCAGTAGGTGAAAAGGAGGATACGAAGACACACACTCAGAATGATTGATTTTACCCATACTCACTAACTCAATGAAACTGTTATTGCTTTAAAACATTTATTAAAACAATTTCAGGAAGTTAAAATTAAACACACAAACCTCTCTATTCAGCAGAGCAAATTAAAGGAATATACTCACAATTCTGGCAGATTTCCTAAGAACATAGACAAACATAAACAAACACTCATACATACTCTGTGAAGGAATTATTTTCCACAGAGGGACTTCCATTTCTCCCAGGCAACCAAGGAGTCACTGAGGCCTACATGCTTGGCTCAGAGCAACATCCTGGATGTCATGCCTGAGGGAAAGGAAAGACCCCATAGTTCCTGTTACGTAGACGTAAATAAACTTTCTAAAGACAAAGACCTCCCTTTTATCATATATTAACTTATTCTGAAATGGCCAAACCAATTGGTCTATGTCATAATTTAGACTATCCTTCTTCCCAGAATATACCCTCCTCCTCTGACGTAGTTGTTTGTGACAATGGAAAGTCAAATTCCCTTTTCTTTGTGGTTAATTGTCTGATTTACTTCTCTGTTCTCATGGACATGGGGATTTTCTAATCACAACTTCACCTGTTCTTAAATATGGACCTTTCACTTAGTTCCCTTAAAAGGAATATATATGGTTGATATAATCCACAAATTTATATGACTAGTATCTTTGCATAATGCCACATCATACGTCTTTCATGAGTCTCAAGTCCTTATGAGTAACATCTTTGAGCATCTTCAAATCATATTTCCAAATCTTTCTCTATCAGATATTATCTAAATTGAAGCATCCAATCCCTGATAACTGTTCCTTGTGTGTTTGTCTACTTGCCCCTTTGTTCCTCCACTCCAGCATTCAATAACCTCCCCCCATGCCCCCTCTGTGCCCCAGCACTATAATAATAACAGAAAAGCAAATAATAAGAAGTTCCTACGAAGTAAAGGCCTTTATCGAGATATGCACTAGCAGAAAACTTACAGGGTAGCTGAAGGAATCTTCTATGAAGACTGGGCTCAAGACTGCATGACACAAAGTGGCTACGTAATTGTGATAGTTATTGGCAACTGAAGTGGGAGTCATTCTGCAGAAAGTCAGGTCATCTCCCATCTGCCCCCTATGCGCGCGCGCACACACACACACACACACACACTGGTCTGGGAGTAGCTATTCAGTATTGAATGAGGAAGTTCGTACTTAGAAGGGGAACTCTCCTTCTTAAGGAATTAAGATTTTAATGCTCTGTTAGGAATGTTTTTATTTATTTTATGGAAATTATAGTTTGAGGTAATGCTATAAATATATTTGAAATAACAATAAATATTGATCAAAAGTTTTTTTGCCTTTACTAATTCCTATTAGTACAAAACCAAAACTCAATCCACTTAGAACGATTTTTGGTGTGTGCTTCGATTGAAGTGAATTAGTCAGCCATAGATAATTAATTGGCAACCAAAAGCGTCCTAAATACTGGATCTATAGTTTGAAAGTTATAGTCCTAAACTAAATAATGGAGATTATTGAGAAATTACCAATTACATTTCACCTCCTAAAATCTGCCTTGGTTGAGATGCTGAAGAATCCAATTTGTATTGTTGTACCTTACAAATACTATGCGAATTAGACAGGGAGCAGGTGGCTGTCACATTGCTCCAGCTCCCATTATAGTCATGCTTCAGGTAGGTGAAGGTACAAGTCACCACCTCAATCAGCTACAAGGCCAGCAGTTTGCATCGATCCCATTGTGCAGTTTGCAGCAAACACATTTGCCAGCAGCAGCTATTCTACAGCCAGCTTCGTCACACTTGAAGTTGTGTAAAATATTTCCCGCTGTTAAAGCCCATTGAGTGCCATTTTTTTTACTGGAATGGTTGGATACAAATCAAATTAATAATAAAGTTATGCTTATGAGCACAGACATAGAAGACCTCATTCTTGCACTGGAATTTTTTTCCCCAATGCCTTGGATCTTTGCTTCGATTCCATGGACAAAATGGGGTTTTCTTGACTTATTCCTTCCGTAACCCCTTATACCCTCTACTCTTGGGGGGTTGGAGGACCCTTGAGAATAGGGTGCAGGGGGATCCCGATGGAGCGGGGACTTGGCTAAAATTTCTCCTCTCCCTTACATGAATGAAGGTGCAACTTAGGATCCATGTCAATGTATCCTACTTTGCATTCTTGGGGAAAAGATCTTGTTAAATGTATGTCTGTAGAAAATTACCAGTAATAACATATAATGCAAAATATTCCTTTTCTTAAATGCCTTTCCTTTGGTCTAGTTGAAACAGATGCCAGGTAGAAAAAAGGATATCTAGGATCCCCTCCCCCGCTAATTATAGGTGAGGAAATCCTTAAGAAATATATCCTTTGCCTTGGTATGTTCTGCTGTGTAGAAGCAATGGTAGTATTGTAATAGTTTGTAGTATTTTATAGTGTATAACTAGGTCTTGTAGTCAGAGGGTTGTAGAGTTTCCTGTGCAAGCTGTTGCTACTGCTCAGTTATTGTTTAGGCTACTGCTGCTACTATCTTCTCCCTTGAGCCCCTGTTCCCCCAGTATAAAATTCAAAATGACAATATTGCAAGAGGAGTATTGGATCTTGTGTTCTGTACAGTTTTCATTTATATGCTGTATCAGCATATCAGAAAACTCAAAACGGACAGATAAACTCCAGTCCTTGGAAGCAAGGAGTGCTGTAAACAATATTTGGCAGTTTCCCTAACCTTTCATTTTTGTTTTAAAAAAGGGGGGGGGGGCGGAGAAAGGAAAACTTAAGGAAAAAGAAAGAGTGATAAAAACAGGGTGAAGCAATAGAAAAAAAAATCTTACTTAAATAAAGAGAAAAAGCCACAGAAGGTGGAACAGGTAAGGAAAAGATTGGAGACATTTTTTTCTGGATATTGAATATTGCATTGTCTCTTTAATGCTATGTAGACGTTGCAGTGGCTGCATGACTGGAATTTCAGCCAAAGATTGCTGTTATACGTAGCTTTGTTATATGTTTGAGCTATTAGGACAATCCTAGCCAGATGTTTTGGAAAAAGGCATAGTATGTCATATTATAGCTGCTATAATATCTGGAGTAGCCCACTAGCAGCTGTTAATTTTTTGTTTAGAATGTTACCGATTAAAATAACGGAAGCAGAGTTAAAGAGTTGGCAAAATATGATTAATGCTTATTGTAATGGAGATAAAAAAGCAAGGATTAATAAAGTGTTATGGTATAAGACTCAAAAGAAAGGAGATTTAGGACTTCCAAATATAAAGAAGTATTATATTGCTAATCAATTAAGACATGTTATAAATAGTATATTAGGGGAGGACGACTTAGAATGGTTAGAGACGCAAACAGAGGAACAAGACTTTAAATTGCAAAATATCTTTTTTATTAAAATGCAAAAAAAAGTTCTGAAGGGCCTGGACAACCCGTTGTTGGAAAATATTTTAGAGATATGGGGAAAAATAAAGAGGAAGTTAATACCAGGAGTTTCTCCTCTTACACCAGTTGTAGTAATGGGGGACTTTCCAAGGACTTTAAAAGCTGAGTTGGAAGGGGGTCTGAGGGAACAGAAAATTATTAAATTAAGAGATTGGTAACGGGGGACTTTCCAAGGAATTTATTAATACCAAAATGCAGTGGAAGTAAAGAGTGATGTATTTACTATGGTCACAATTCTATTTTGGAAGTGGCTCTTACTATGGTCACAATTCTGTTTTGGAAGTGGCTCTTATTCTTATTTCCAGTTAAGTGGGACTTATTTCCAGTTAAGTGGGCATAGGTTTGCATATTAAGGCTATAAATAATACTATACTTATTTACCTGGAAGTAAGTTCCATTGAACTCAATGGGATGTACTTACTTCTGAGTAGACATGTATAGGATTTCCTTGTTAATCTTATAGTACTATAAAAACAATCTATTCTCTAAATTTTGAATACTCAGTGGCTCAATTCGGACGACACAATAAACAACTGGTGTGGGGGAAACAATCATCAGTTGTTTTGACTATTGTGTTATCCTAATGCTGCCATAGTCAACTCAGTGTTGATCTTCATCCACACCACAGTTGATTATTACCATGTTGTGGGGGGAGTACCCCCTAGATGAACAACTGTAAAGTTGATTATTACCCCACCATTGACTATCGTGTCGTCCGAATTGAGCCAGTGTTTATCAAAGCAATATGCTATTTTCATTAAACATTTTCCCATAGATTCTCCCCACCCACCCCCAAATCTGAATCTTATAACTGATCACTTACTGTAGCTCCACATTTATCAAGATTTCCCAAAGTACAAAGGAGTTACAAATGTACTTTGTGTCAGACTTAAAATGATGCATGCCTCTTTTTAAAGCTTCAGCTCTTAGGAATTCCACCTCAAAGCTTCAACAGTGTATATTGCACTGTGACTCAAAATGATAAAATAAATGGTAAAATGCCCCATGTATGCAACTACTGGAGATCTCAATTTTAAAGATACATGTGAAATTTTTGAGGATGCTTTCTTAGTTTCTGACAAATATAAATATCATGGATTGTATCCAATGTTAGTCCTACTTAGAGTAGACCTATTAGAATGAATTGAAGTTAGCATAACATTGGATACAGCCCCCTAGATTCAGGAAATCAATGGAATAACAGGTCTAATATTTAGCATTCAGAGTATGCTATTTTTATGTAGTGAGAGCTGATGCCAGGGCACAGTGTTGCATAAGTTGAGAGTGCTCAGGTCCTCACCATCATGACATTCTCTTTTGGCTTAGGCTACATGCACAGGGCATGCAAATCAAGTCTGCAATCTAGTATTACTCTAGTTACTTTAAAATGTTTCTACAAAACAGAGTGGAATAGCTTCTTGGGGGATAAATACGTCTGGTAATACAGAATAAGAGAAATGCCCTGAATAAATCTTTTGAATGTTTCACAGTACACTAGAATGTTAACAGTGCAGTGATGATTCAGGCCAGCCATAATATTTTGCATTTCTGTTCCCCAAAAAGAAATAACGTGAGCTCATGTTTGCCTGCAGGCTTTGGGACCCTCTTGGGCATCTGTCTTGCCCTGCAAAATCACGAATGAGAAGTCATTTTGGCAGAGATAATGATCTCATGAAATAAGTGTGATCAGGAAACCCTCATGGCTACATTGTGACTGCAACACTTGGACAGATTTGTAGACATAAAAATTGTCATGTAAATAAAGTTGAATTGTGTTCAATTGTATATCCAGACAAGGCCTATATGCTGCTAGAACAGTAAGCCATTGTAAGATTGTTATTCTTTTGAAGTAATTTTTCTCCATGGAACACTTCCTTGTCCATTCATGACCCTGGGAACTCATCGTTCCACACTATTTAACCCAAATAAAGCCCTATTGTAAAAAAATTAAATGATGACATAATGACCACCCAGGTAAGAAAGGTGGAAAGGCCCTTGGTGATATGGATTCCATCATGGGTCTTATTAAAATGTAAAGGGAAGTTTTAATTAAATCTGATCTTATTTCTTGATTTATAATTTAAATAGACTAAACTTTTTTTAAAAATGTAGGGAACAAAATTTACAATTATATTTGTTATGCTAGAAATTGTTCTTTTTTCTAATTTGCTGCATCAAGGTTTGATCTAAAGGGAATAACAAAGCGTTACTATCTTTTGTATTTTCTGCATGCAACGGGAAGCTAATGTAAGCTATCGTGTGTGTGTGTGTGGTCTGAAACAGGCTTTTAGTGTGTATCTTTTAATAAATGTCCATTAGAATGGATAACTCAAGGGATAATCACTTTAAAAAATATATTGTTTAAAAATAGAACTCTTATTGGACCACTGCCTGATTTCTTAATTAAACTCCGAATAAGAAATGATGATTATAAACAGGCTTGATTAATACTATTTTTAGAAATACACGTTCAGCATAGTGCCTTATCAGGATTTTGGCAGTCTTCACATCTGTTAACACTAAAGTTGCATTGTAAACTGGCACTCATTATTGAACACCCATCATTTTAAGGTCACAGGCCATAATAAGCCTCCTGCTGTTGTCCCTCATCATAAACTTCAAATGTGCCCATAGTGCATATTTTAGAAGTTCCTTCGTTTAATTAACTGAGACTGAAGAAGCAAAGAATTCCAAAATAAGGCCAAGTCTACCAGTGGTTCTTTCACAGTTTCTTTTTATTACAAGCAATAAAGTTTGTTTGTGTATAGCAACCTTTCTCAACCTGGTGCCCTCAATTCCCATCAGCCCCAGCCAGCACAGCCAATGGTCAGGAATACTGAGAGTTAAAGAGGGCACCAAGTTGGGGAAGACTGGTGTATAGCTGATTATTATTATTATTATTATTATTATTATTATTTATTACATTTATATACTGCTCCATAGCCGAAGCTCTCTGGGCGGTTTACAAAAATTAAACATTGAACATTAAAAAGTCAATATACAAAATCTTAAACCATAAAACATAAACCAGCTGATATTTAAAACATTTTAAACTTTTAAGCCTGGCCACAAAGTCAGTTAAAACCTCAACTTAAGCTGTTATAATGCCTGGGAGAAAAGAAAAGTTTTGACCTGGCGACGAAAAGTTTTGACCTGGCACCAGGCGGGCCTCATCTGGGAGATAATTCCAAAATTGGGGGGCCACCACAGAGAAGGCCCTATCCCTTGTTGCCGCCCTCCGAGCTTCCCTCAGAGTAGGCACCCGGAGGAGGACCTTTGATGTTGAGCATAGTGGACGGGTAAGTACATGTCGGGAAAGGCGTTCCGTCAGGTATTGTGGTCCCAAGCCGTGTAAGGCTTTATAGGTTAAAATCAGCACCTTGAATCAGGCTCGGAAACATACAAGCAGCCAATGCAAGCGGGCCAGAATCGGTCTTGTATGTTCGAACCTTCTAGTCCCTGTTAGCAATCTGGCCACTGCATTTTGCACAAGCTGCAGCTTCCGAACTGTCTTCACAGGCAGCCCCACGTAGAGTGCATTGCAGTAATCTAATTTGGAGGTTACCAGAGCATAGACAACTGAAGCCAGGTTATCCTTGTCCAGATAGGGGCATAGCTAGGCCACCAATCGAAGTTGGTAGAAGGCACTCTGTGCCACCGAGGCCACCTGAGCCTCAAGTGACAGAGATGGTTCTAGGAGAACCCCCAAGCTACGAATCTGCTCCTTCATAGGGAGTGGAACCTCATCCAGAACAGGTTGAACACCCTCCATCCGGTCAGAGGAACCCCCCACTAACAGCATCTCAGTCTTGTCTGGATTAAGTTTCAGTTTATTAGCTCTCATCCAGTCCATTGTCGCAGCCAAGCACTGGTTCAACACCTCCACAGCCTCACCTGATGAAGATGAAAAGGAGAAGTTGAGTTGCGTGTCATCAGCGTACTGATGACAACACACTCCAGAACTCTGGATGACCACACCCAACGGTTTCATGTAGATGTTGAATAGCATGGGGGACAAGACTGACCCCTGCGGAACCCCATACTGGAGAATCCACAGGGCCAAGCAATGTCCCCCAAGCACCACCTTCTGGAGCAGATCTGTCAAGTAGGAGCGGAACCACTGCAATGCAATGCCTCCCACTCCCAACTCAGCCAGTCGTCCCAGAAGGATACCATGGTCGATGGTATCGAAAGCCGCTGAGAGATCAAGGAGAATCAACAGAGTCAAACTCCCCCTGTCCTTCTCCTGACATAGGTCATCATACAGGGCGACCTTCCATGTCAAAACCAGGCCTGAAACCCGACTGAAATGGATCCAGATAATCAGTCTTATCCAAGAGTGTCTGGAGCTGGCCAGACACTCTTGGATAAGAGTCTGGAGCTGGCCAGACACCCGCTCAAGGACCTTGCCCAGGAATGGAACATTTGCCACCGGCCTATAGTTATTAAGATTTTCTGGGTCCAGGGAAGCTTTCTCAGTATTCATCTCACCCTCCACCCCTCTATATTTTGAAGTAAAGTTAAACACCAACACACAACATTTTAAATTATAGCTATAATTGAAGCTATAATTTATTTTTTGCTAATAACAAATAGGCCTGAAATATTTATAATAGGATGCTGGCATTTGTTTACATTTTTGCAAGCTAATTCCTAAATGTTGTAAAAATGGACTCCCCCCAAGAAGATGGAATGTTTATATTTCCAATGGTGAGTTTTGCATTTTGCAGTTCTTAGTATTATTAATTATGTGATTTAGACAAGGGGTGAGATGCTTCATAGTTTGTTTGTACTCCCCCCTCCCCATACGTATGGATTTGGATTTGATTTTTTGTGTGTGCTTAAAGCTAATGACAGAGGCAATATTCCCAATGCTCTAGTATGTGCTATTGATCCATCTGGAGTCTACTTAAGCTAGAGTTGAATGCCTATGCTATCACCCCCTGCCTCACCCATATCTTTACACCTGAGTTGCAGCATCACAAGAAGGCTAGGCAGCAACAGTTGTTATGTCTCTTCTTCAGTTATCTTATTTATTTATTTATTACATTGGTATACCGCCCCATAGCTGAAGCTCTCTGGGCGGTTCACATAAGATTAAAACAGTTAAAAACAATATACAAAAATTAAAGCAGCAAAAACATACAATATACACACACATTTAAAATCACTATGATAACTTTAAAAAGCTATATGCCTAAAAAGAAAACAAACCCAGGCTCATCAAATATTGCTAAATGCCTGAGAGAAGAAGAAAGTCTTGACCTGGTGCCGAAAAGATAACAATGTTGGCGCCAGGTGGGTCTTGTCGGGGAGATTGTTCCACAATGGGGAGGGGGCACCACAGAGAAGGCCCTCTCCCTTGTTGCCGAACTCTGAGCTTCCCTCAGAGTAGGCACTCGGAGGAGGACCTTAGATGTTGAACGAAGTGCTCGGGTAGGTTCATGTCGGGAAAGGCGTTCTGTCAGGTATTGTGGTCCCAAGCCGTATAAGGCTTTATAGGATAAAATCAGCACCTTGAATCGGGCTTTGAATCTTCACTTCCTCACAAAGTCAAAATACCTACTAGTCTTTCTGGTACAGCTAATTGTATTTGGCTGTTTCAAACCATGCACATGAGTTGTTAGGCATCTGTAGTATGAGGGCAAATTCATGTACTTCCTTTGCTTAAGTATTAATTTAATAGACAACTGGAACATCTTTCCTAACCTCTTGGTTTTGGGGCTAAAATGGCCTGTTGTTGATGGGTACCCCATGTGATAGGTTGGAATTATTATTATTATTATTATTATTATTATTATTATTATTTATTACACTTATACACCACCCCATAGCCGAAGCTCTCTGGGCGTTTTACAAAAAAATTATTTATTTATTTATTTATTTATTACATTTGTATACCGCCCCATAGCCGAAGCTCTCTGGGCGGTTTACATAGGATTAAAAACAATTAAAAACAATATACAAAAATTAAAACAGCAAAAACATACAACATACACACAATCTGTACATTTGAAAACCACTTCAACACTTCAAAAAAACTACAAAAACAAAACAAAACAAACCCAGGCTCCTCAGATATTGCCAAATGCCTGTGAGAAGAGGAAAGTCTTGACCTGGCGCCGAAAAGATAACAATGTTGGCGCCAGGCGGGCCTCGTCAGGGAGATCGTTCCACAATTGGGGAGCCACCACAGAGAAGGCTCTCTTTCTTGTTGCCGAACTCTGAGCTTCCCTCAGAGTAGGCACTCGGAGGAGGACCTTAGATGTTGAACGAAGTGCTCGGGTAGGTTCATGTCGGGAAAGGCGTTCTGTCAGGTATTGTGGTCCCAAGCCGTATAAGGCTTTATAGGATAAAATCAGCACCTTGAATCGGGCTTTGAATCTTCACTTCCTCACAAAGTCAAAATACCTACTAGTCTTTCTGGTACAGCTAATTGTATTTGGCTGTTTCAAACCATGCACATGAGTTGTTAGGCATCTGTAGTATGAGGGCAAATTCATGTACTTCCTTTGCTTAAGTATTAATTTAATAGACAACTGGAACATCTTTCCTAACCTCTTGGTTTTGGGGCTAAAATGGCCTGTTGTTGATGGGTACCCCATGTGATAGGTTGGAATTATTATTATTATTATTATTATTATTATTATTATTATTATTATTTATTACACTTATACACCACCCCATAGCCGAAGCTCTCTGGGCGTTTTACAAAAAAATTATTTATTTATTTATTTATTTATTACATTTGTATACCGCCCCATAGCCGAAGCTCTCTGGGCGGTTTACATAGGATTAAAAACAATTAAAAACAATATACAAAAATTAAAACAGCAAAAACATACAACATACACACAATCTGTACATTTGAAAACCACTTCAACACTTCAAAAAAACTACAAAAACAAAACAAAACAAACCCAGGCTCCTCAGATATTGCCAAATGCCTGTGAGAAGAGGAAAGTCTTGACCTGGCGCCGAAAAGATAACAATGTTGGCGCCAGGCGGGCCTCGTCAGGGAGATCGTTCCACAATTGGGGAGCCACCACAGAGAAGGCTCTCTTTCTTGTTGCCGACCTCCGAGCTTCACTCGGAGGAGGCACTCGGAGGAGGGCCTTAGATGTTGAACGTAGTGTTCGGGTAGGTTCATGTCGGGAAAGACGTTCCATCAGGTATTGTGGTCCCAAGCCGTGTAAGGCTTTATAGGTTAAAACCAGCACCTTGAACCGGGCTCGGAAACATACAGGCAGCCAATGCAAGCGGGCCAGAGTAGGTCTTATATGTTCGAACCTACTGGTTCCAGTTATCAATCTGGCCGCTGCATTTTGCACAAGCTGCAGCTTCCGAACCACCTTCACAGGCAGCCCCACGTAGAGTGCATTGCAGTGATCTAACTTGGAGGTTACCAGAGCATGGACAACTGAAGCCAGGTTATCCCTATCCAGATAGGGACGTAGCTGGGCCACCAACCGAAGTTGGTAGAAGGCACTCCGTGCCACTGAGGCCACTTGCGCCTCAAGTGACAGAGATGGTTCTAGGAGAACCCCCAAGCTACGAACCTGCTCCTTCAAGGGGAGTGCAACCCCATCCAGAACAGGTTGAACACCCTCCATCCGGTCAGCGGAACCACCCACTAACAGCGTCTCAGTCTTGTCTGGATTGAGTTTCAGTTTATTAGCCCTCATCCAGTCCATTGTCGTGGCCAGGCACTGGTTCAGCACATCCACAGCCTCACCTGATGAAGATGAAAAGGAGAAATAGAGCTGCGTGTCATCAGCGAACTGATGACAATGCACACCAAAACTCCGGATGACTGCACTCAACGGTTTCATGTAGATGTTGAACAGCATGGGGGACAAAACTGACCCCTGCGGAACCCCATACTGGAGAATCCACGGGGCCGAGCAATGTTCCCCAAGCACCACCTTCTGGAGCCGACCCACCAAGTAGGAGCGGAACCACTGCAATGCAGTGCCTCCCACTCCCAACTCAGCCAGTCGTCCCAGAAGGATACCATGGTCGATGGTATTGAAAGCCGCTGAGAGATCAAGGAGAATCAACAGAGTCACACTTCCCCTGTCTTTCTCCCGACATAGGTCATCATACAGGGTGACCAAGGCTGTTTTTGTCCCAAAACCAGGCCTGAAACCCGACTGAAATGGATCCAGATAATCAGTCTCATCCAAGAGTGCCTGGAGCTGGCTCGCAACCACCCGCTCCAGGACCTTGCCCAGGAATGGAACATTTGCTACTGGCCTGTAGTTATTAAGATTTTCAGGGTCCAGGGAAGATTTCTTTAGGAGTGGTCTCACTGGGACCACTCCCTCTTGCAAAGAGGCATTAATCACTTCCCTGGCCCAGCCAGTTGTTCATCCCTGCTAGCTTTTATTAGCCAAGAGGGGAAAGGCTGCAATATGGAAGTGGTTGCACGAACCTGTCCAAGCACCTTGTCAACATCCTCGAGCTGCACCAACTGAAACTCATCCAAGAAAACAGGACAAGCCTGTGCTCTGGATACCTCACTAGATTCACCTGCTATAACACTGGAGTCTAAATCCTGACGGATGCCAGAGATTTTATTCTGGAAGTGCCCAGCAAATGTATTACAGCGGGCCTCAGATGGTTCTACCATGTCCTTGGGGCCAGCATGTCAAAGCCCCCGGACACCTCTGAAAAGCTCTGCTGGGCGGCAGGTTGATGATTGAATAGTGGCAGCAAAGTATTGTTTTTTTGCTGCGCTCACTGCCCCTGAATACAGCTTACCATAAGCACTTACCAGTGTTTGATTGCATCCATCAGGAGTTCGTCTCCATCTGCCCTCAAGCCGTCTCCTGTTTTGTTTCATCACTCTCAGCTCCGGGGTATACCACGGAGCCGTTCAAGCTCTACACAGGAGAGGGTGCTCAGGAGCAATCGTGTCAACTGCCCGGGTCATTTCTGCATTCCACAGATCAACCAGGGTTTTGACAGGAGAGCCAGCCCTATCAGCCGGAAAACTCCCCAGAGCCCTCTGGAAACCATCTGGATCCATTAGCCTCCGGGGGTGGACCATCTTAATGGGTCCCCCACTCTTGCAGAGGGGAAAAGCCGCTGTAAGTCTAAACCTCAGCAGGTGGTGATCTGACCATGACAGAGGGGTTGATGTAAAGTCCCCCACTTTCAGATCCCCATCTCCATGTCCAGTTGAAAAAAACAGGTCTAGAGTGTGCCCTGCTACATGCGTTGGGCCGATGGTATGTTGGGACAGTCCCATGGTTGTCATGGAGACCATGAAACCCTGAGCTGCCCCAGATAAAGTGCCCTCGGCATGAATGTTGATATCCCCCAGAACCAAGAGTCTGGGGGACCTCAACAGTACACCAGAGACCACCTCTGTCAGCTCAGCAAGGGAGTCTGTTGAGCAGCGGGGTGGGCGGTACACCAACAGAATCCCTAATCTGTCCCGTTGGCCCAACACAAGGTGCAAACACTCCAGACCAGTAGTCACATGGACAGGGAGCCTGCAGAGGGGGATGGAATTCCTATAGACCACAGCAACCCCCCCCTCCCCGGCCCTCAAGTCTACCCTGATGCTGAACCAAGTACCCCGGTGGGCATAACTGGGAGAGACTAACTCCTCCCTGCTCTCCCACCCAGGTCTCGGTTATACATGCCAGATCGGCTGCCTCATCCACAATTAAGTCGTGGATGAGGGAGATCTTATTATGCACTGATCTGGCATTTAAAAGCAGCACCCGGAGGCCTGAGGGCTGGCTGATAAGGCAACCAACAAGCCTGTGGGTGGGACGGGGACCGGAACAAGGCACAGCCATTAACTGTCTGGGCCTTATTCCCCTAACCTGGCAAGTCCTCCTCACAACGCCATATCTCCCTCTACCCGTCACTACCCTGATTGTGCTCCCCTCAGATCCCCCCACCTGGCCCTGTATCCTCCCTCCCAGGCACATAGCTCAAGCCTGGGGAAAGGGGAAAAAACAAACAAACAAAAAACCCAAAGACAAAAACAAAAAGCCAGCAGGCAGGCAGGCAGGCAGGCATACTCCTCTCCTCCCCTGGCAGCAGGCCTCCCTCTCCTGCAGGTTGATGGCTTTCCCAGGCCCCCTCAGCCAGCAGCTTCAATATCCCTCCCAGGAAGGGAGGGGGACTGATGTAATTGTCCACAGCAGCTGGCTCAGTACCTGGGAGCCTGGTCCTGCAGGGAGTGGCAGTCTGCCAGGCTGAAATCCTCTGGAGGGTGGTGGTGGTGGCAGCAGCAAAGACCAGGAGGCAGGCAGGCAGGCAGGCACACTCCTCTCCTACCCTGGCAGCAGGCCTCCCTCTCCTGCAGGTTGATGGCTTTACTTTCTTCAGTGTGTGATAATATTGGTTGAAGAAGAAGTTGCATCTTCTATTCAACTCTAGTACTCCTTGAATAAATGCAATGTTAAGGAGAGGAAAAACTGTGTAGTATTGTGAGTGATTTAAAGGAAAGGGAGCAGCTAATTATGTTTCACAATTGTCGGTTGCATGTGGCTGTAAATATATCATTCAGGTATTCACTAACATTTAACTTCCAGTCTGTTTGTAATATCCCAGTTTAAACAGTCCATGCCCAAAGGCAAATCTGAGTAGTTTCCATGTTGCTTATTAAATCTTTCAGGTGAATTTAGCTATGTGTAGCATTATATAGCTCCTATCTGCCAAAAGGTTCAGTCTATTGCCAGGGGAATAATTTGAGTAGATAGAGTTAGTTAAGATTAATTAATGTAATTTATATATAGAATATCAGGATCTGATATATCTGAACTGGATTTCTTTAGAAGCAACAGTCTGTGTTAGTTTGGGAAGATGGTGCTGCGATGAATTATTGTGACCATTTTATCTGTGAGGTGGGTATACATATAGGTTTGTCAAAGGTATTTCCGAAAGTGCTGAAAGTAAAGTTTTTTTTGTGCTGGGTAGATGGTTTACTACATTTATACTCTGCTTTTCCTCAAGGACTGTGGGAGGCATACGTGGTTTCCCTCCCACCAAGTATTATCCTCACAAAAGCCCTGTGTGATATGTTCTGGAAAGAAATAGTGACCGGTCATGGCTGAGTGGGGATTTGATCCTGGATATCTCCACCCCTAGGTGAGGGCAGCAGGGATCATCATCATCATCATCATCATCATCATCATCATCATCAGTGGATTAAGGTTGGGACTTGATTGCCAAGCAACTGCAAAATGAAGCGATCTCTGGATCCTGTTTTAGTATTGTTCTTTGTCATGGAGATCCTGGCTTTTTACATCTGAAACAGGGAACTCTGTTTTAATGTTCAACTAACCAGGGTATTAAACCAGGACCTAGTGAGCTTCTTGATCATGTAGGGATTTGGATCTGAGTTCCCAGGGCCCGAGTCCAACAGCTTAAGCCACTGTACTCTGCCTGCCTTACCTTTGTATTGCAACACGATGAATTGAAGGAATCAATATGACTTCAAAAGTAAAAATCAAGGGCAGTATCCAATTGTGTCATTCCGTGTATGGCCCAGGCCTGCCAGTGATGTGCCCCTTCCGAAAACGAGCATTTCCGCTCATTTTGGCACTTGCCCCAGGAAGCGCCATATCGCAGCCGCCAGTAGTAGGGGCTGTTGTGTGCTATTGCCGGAAGCCTTGGGCTGCCTTGGGAAAGAGCACAGCTGGATCCAACCCAGAGATTCTAGGGGCACCTAAAAGACTAAACACATTTATTATGGCAAATGTTTTCATGGACTGGAGTCCATTTCATCAGATGTATGGAACGTTATGCTAGCTTACAAGTTTACACACGCTTGCAAGGAATTGCAAAACATGCAGAGAGTGGTAAGTGCCATAAGATTCCATTGTTTTCTTTGCAACAGACTACAGTGGCGACTCCTCTGGAAATTGTTTCAAAAGCAAAGAAATTGGTTAGAACTGTAGTAAAACAAGTTTTAAAAAATCTAGGTATTTAGATTAAAAGCATAGGTGAAAATTGACTAGGTTTAAGAATATGAGACTATTTCTAAATTTAGGAATACATGAGACAATGACCTGGTTTTCCTGACCTGACCCTTACAAAAGACCATGGATTATGCAAGGGTTGTTTAGCTCTCAAATAGCCCCTGCCTGCCAGGTTCACAGGAGGGTTGCATATTCATAATGGTGTTCAGCACACATCACACCTGCTCAAGGGTAAATTAACCCTGAATGGGCTGTCGGCAGGGCTGGCTCTACCATTAGGCAGAATGAAGGAGTCTCCGTAGGCAGTAGATGCTGGGAGGCAGCAGCAAGGTATTGGAAGAGAGACCTTTGTGCCATGTGTCTTGGTCTGTGCCCCCTAAGTTATCCTGCTGCCTTCAGGTTCAATGAAGGATGCTATCCTATCATCAATGTTGAAGACAGGTTCAACTGTCAGTCTTCTGATGGGATGGTAAGACGTGCCCTCTTAATTTTTGCCTCAGGCAGCCAAATGATTTAGGCTGGTCCTGCCTGTCGGGTCATGCAGACTGGCTCAGTGTGATGTAATGGTTCAAGTGTTGAACTAGGGATATCAAATCAAATCATTGCTCAGCCATGAAGCTCATTGAGTGATCTTGGACCAGTAACTATTTTCAGCCCAACCTATTTCTCAAGGTTGTTGTAAGGGGAGGGGGGAGTGTGTGTATGTGAGTGACATGTCTGCTCCTTGAGCTTCAGCAAAGAAAATGGGATATAAATGAAATAAATAAGTTGCTTTCTGTTAACATTGCTACTTGTATGACATTTTGAATAGTATCATATAAGTACTTCATAGCATGTTAGCATATATTTCAGAGTTTGACTTTCTAATGCAAGTGACTTTCTATTCACTTTTGCTTTTATTTAGTTTTTAAATAAAAGTTCTTTCAGAACTATTACATCCCCATCCCCCAAAACAAGTAGGGATAACTAACCTTTCCAAACAGGAACTTTGATGCTTGTATACTGTTCACAATGAGACAATGGCTCAGTTCGAATGACATATTAAGCAACAGAGGGGTTAATAGCATACTGACCAGGCGTTAAGAAGGCGGAGCTCTCCACATGACATGCTGCAGCCGATGCTGCTCAGCACCGGCAAACACACCGGCTGCAAATAACATACGCGGCCGTGATGAACAGTCCACCCGCCATTTTGCCTGGCCAGCAACCTTTGCGAGTCCTCCCAGAACACACTGCGGTTCGAAAGCGATGGGCGCCGCCATTGAAGCTGCAGGAGGACACGCCTCTCAAACACCATTGGACGCTCCCAGGCAATGGGCGGTATACACTAGCCTGGGCCGGAGAAGCACACAGGAGGAGCGGCTACGCCGACACAGCGCCCGCCCCCCCCCACCACCACAGTGTCCCAACTGCATGCCATGCAGCCCATCCCAGGGTTCGAGCCACGCCCACCCTACACTGGAGGAGGGACAGCCCCGAGGGCAAACCACGTCCTCGAGCCCCCATCCTTGATAAACCTCCCCCCCCCATGGGCAACCACCCTCACACACAGGAATGAAGGCAAGAGAGGGGAAAAGTGGAAAAACTTTATTCAGCGGGGAGTATAAAATTGGTTACATGGGCACAAGGCCACTGCGAAGCAAGGGCAGAGTCAACGGAAAGGCCAGGCACCCCCGGGATGAGAGAAGGGGAACGGGAAGGCACAGCGGTGAAGAGGCCACAGCAGGGCGGGCATCTCCAAGCAGCAAGCGCTGGAAAGGGATGAAGGGAAGGCGGAGAGGGGCGCCATGCCAGGAAGCGACTGTAGTCCACAGAACAGGACCCACAGCCCCAGGTCACATGGGGTGGGGGTAGTGCCGCCAGATCCAGTCACCGATGCTCTCACGCACCTGGGAAGCCTCCAAATGGGTGCGCCGCTCCCCAACGGGATTCACTGGACTGGGCAATGGCACAATGTCACGCCCGTCAACAGCGATGGCATCCACGTCCTCGCCCGCCCGGGGCAGGTCAGGGTGCTCGTCCAGTAACATGTCCCCACGGGACTTGCAGATGTTGTGCAGGATGCAGCAGTACACCATGATGTCCGGGATGATGTCGGCCTGCAAGTCCAGCAAGCTAAACAGGGAGCGCCAATGCTCCTTCAGACGCCCAAAGGCATGCTCCATGAGCAGGCGGGCGTGGCAGTGGTAGTAGTTGTATTGATGCTGCACGGCGGTGCGGGGGTAGTGGTACAGGGCCATCAGCCACAGCTGCAGGGCGAAGGTCTGGTCGGCCAGGAGCAACGGACCCACTGCACGCCTGCACACGGAAGTGGGGCCGGACTTCAGGAAGCGGCCCGACGACAGCTTGGCAGCCAAGGGAGAGTTCCAGAAGATGGCCTTGTCGTGGCTCCGCCCGGACATGCCTGCATACACATCCAGGAATCGACCCTTGGCATCCACCACCGTCTGGAGAACCATGCTGTAGAAATGCTTGTGGTTGTAGTACTCCTTGCCACGGGAGGGGGGCCCAGGATGCGCACGTGGGTCGAGTCCAGTGCACCCACTGCCCGCGGGAAGCCCAGGGCACGGAAGCCACGCATGTTCTCCTTCTCGTCCCCCATCCGGATGATGTCGGACAGGTACAGCTTGTTTAGCACGCTCACCGTCTCCCGGAAGATCTCGCAGCCGGTGGACACGCCCACCCCGAAGATCATCGACAGCAGCAGGTACCCCACGTTGAACGCCAGCTTGTACAGCGTCAGGCCTAGATGACGAGAGACCGGGATGCACGCGCTCATGACGGCACCTTGAATGTCGCACGGAACATGCGAAAGCTCCCACGGAAGCGCTCGTCGTCCCAGTCCTCCAGTTTCTGCATCTCCGTCCACACGGCATCCGTCTGAAGGAGCACCCAGTGGCGGACCGTTTCGCGCTCATCAAGGAGCTTGGCTGATGTCGGCGGGGGGGGGGGGGGGTCCACGGTGCAGGACTTCCTCGGCTGTGTCACTGGCCAATGCCTCCGCGGTCACCGTGCCCGCATCACGGCGGCGAAACAGAGGCATAATGGCTGCCCACAAACAGGGCAAGGCCTCCGCAGCTCCGAGAGGCCATCGGCCGTCCCGAACACTGGCTCTGCGGGTAAGGCAGCATCCACACGCCGCAGGTGGGCACGTAGCACGTCCTCCTCGTCACCGTCGCTGTAGTTCAGCGTGGCCGCCTGGATCACCACCTGCGAGCAGGCCATTGCGAGCTTCCTCCGGGACATAGTCGCCAGTGCTGGAGTGGCCACAGGGGAGGCAAGCAGGACGGGAGGGCCGGTGGGCGTGACAGTGCGACAGAGCGGAGGGAGGGGAGGCAACGCTTCCAGCATGGGACTGTCCACTACGGGAGTGTGGAAACAGGAGGCCAGGTGGGATTTGTTATGGCTGAAGCGCACCTGCAAGTGAGGGGAGTGAAAGGAAGTGGGCGCAGGGGGCAGAGCGATGGGGCCTCGCCGCTGCAGGAGGAGGCGAGGGCACTACAGAGGGGGGAAGGGCGATGGGATCTCATGGTGGCGAAAGGGGCTATGGCCGGACGTTGTTCGGACAGCAGCAACGGCGGATGCTCCTCTTCCAGACGTCAAATGCGACACAGGACTTCTTCCAGGGCCAGCTCCATAGTGTGGAGACGCCATGCCGTATGGGCCCTCCGCCGTCGGCGAATGGCATGGCAGAGGGAGCGCAGCCTACCTTGGGGGGGGGGTAACAGAAGGGGAGGGGAGGGGAGGGGTGGGGGGGAGGACAGCCATCAGTGACACGGAGGCTGGAGCCATTCCCCTGTACCTGGCCCATATGAACCGTACACCAACCTCCACGGCACAGGGCCCTGTGGCGTCGGGTGGTGCGACTCACGCGGAGCCCTGCGGGCCTGTAGGTGCTGCCATCTCAACGGGAGCGGGCTGCAATGAGGGGAAATGGGTCCGGGACAGAATGGCATCCAGGGTTTGCAACAATGTTACAGGGGGACGCTGCATCTACATGGCCTTGAGTGGCCAAAATGGGCCGAGGGAGGCGGTTGCCAGAGCGACGGGAAGCTAGAGAGGGCTTATTGCACCATGGGATGGGGGTGATACGTGTACCGTCTACTGCCAGGGGCCCTCGGCGGATGGGTCAAGGGGTCCGTTGCATGCCCGGGACTCAGTACATGGCGTGGTGGGAGGGGTCCTCCACCCCCTCCTCCTCTCCCTCCTTGTCGGATTCCAGTGGGGAGTCCTGGGTCCGCTTCGCCCAGCAGCCCAAGCATCGCCGCTCCTGCCCTCTGGCCTCCCCCACTGCCATCCCTGAGGCAACTGCTGCTGCTGGCATCGCTCGTGGGGCTAGGTACGGTGTGGCCGCTGGCACCGGCAGGCATGTATCCGGACTGCGGCATGTAGGGGGTGGGTTGCCGTGGTACGCTCCCCGTAATGACTGGGCGAGCTCCCTGAGCACCTCGGTTTGACTGTCGATGGCTGCTGTGCGCTCGCGCATGCCTCGCTCAATGATGGCGTCGGTGGCCATAATGGCCTCGGTCATCCCGTTGACATGATCCTGCAGACCTTGGCGCATGTCCCATCCCGCCTCCTGTATGGCTTGGGCGCAATTTTCCACGGTTTGGGTGGCCGTGCGTGTGGCGTGGCCCAGACAGTGAGGACGCGCTCCTTGGTGCGCCTGGCCTCCTCCTCACCTGCCATGCATGTGAATAGCTTGTGGAAGCGTCCCCCTGTCGTCTCCGTGGCCATGACCAAGTCCCTTGCCACCTGCAGCCGGTCTGTCCTCTGTGCGTTGGTCATGGGACAGGCTTGTGCGGCCGGGCCCGCGACGTCTTTGCAGGTGGACGGGGGCACCTGCTCCTCCTCTAGGGGGGCTGCGCCCTCCATCTCTGCGCCCTCCGCCTGCGGGGGCCCGTCGATCTCCTCCTCGAGCACAGTCTCCCTGACCAGGAGCTCAGCTTCCAGAGGCGCATCCTCTTCCATCGCCTCTAGTTCCACGAAGGTGTCGTCGGTGGCCTGTGTATCGATATCCAGCAACTCTTCCTGGGACGGTGACAGTTCTGGTTCCAGGACGTCGTCCACCTGTAGCTCCACAAGCTGCTCCATTTCACCTTGCACCTCCTGTGACACCAGCCCAGTCTCCGTCATGGCATCCATGATGTTGCAGGCGAACTCCTCCACCGTGGTGCTGGGCCTCGCCGACCTCAGCCGCTTATGCTGTGTGGCCTTTGCCCGCCCTGCTCCCCTTTCGGCGTCATCTGGACGTGTGTTCGTGGCCAGCGCCCTTGGACATGATGGCCCTGGTCCATCGTCCTCCTGCTGCGTCTCTGGCATTAGCGGGACGGGTGTGGGGTCCCCTACCTGCAACTCCGCACAGATCAGCCGTAGGAAGGCCGTGGGGCTGTTGGTGCTGGAGGAGTCTGTCGCGGGGAGGCGCTCCTTGAGGAGAGGGCTGTCCTGGGCGGCATGGATGGTGGTCGCAGCAGTAGCGATGGGCTTTGGGATCCCGCTGGGCCGGTCCTCGCCTTCGCCGCACCTGGCCGTGGTTCCGGTGCTGCCCTCGCCGCCTGCTTGCCGGTGGGTGGCGGTCGTGGGGCGTCCCTCTGTGGCTGCGGCTGAGCTCGTTGTCACTTGCACGGCGGCTCGACAATGGTGCCCCCGCTGCCTGTGGTGTGTCCCGGCACAATGTCGTGGCGCTCCACCAGCAGGCATGCCAGTTCATCGTAGAAGGGCATGGTGCGTGGCTGGACGCCGGTTCTTTTATTGTGCGGTGACGATCTCCTTGAATTCCTCTTGAGTCCGTGGAGCTTGTCTTTGCATTGCTTGGAGCTGCGGGTTTGTCCCCATTCCCCCATCTGCGTGGAGAGCCATGGGTAGAGCTGGTCATGCCCCACAGTTCGATGAAGTTCTCGATCTCTGCCTTGGACCAGTGCTGTTCTCTGCGTCTTTCCGGGGTGTCTTGGCTGCTTCCCTCCCCTGGGGTTTGGGAGCCGGTGTCTTCGGGTTGGCTGGCCTGCCTCCCCTCTCTGTCTGGGTCCATGGTGCCGGCGGGGGTGCGTTATGGTGGTGCCCGCTGTCCCTGCCCTGGCCTGCTGTTCCCCGTCCCATGTGCTTGTTGGATGGTGGGTGCTGGTGGGCCGATGTGCTTGCTGTGAATGTGCCCTGTGTGGAGGCATTGTTGTTTGTTGCTGGCCGGGGGCGCTTCGTGTCTTTGGGATTGTTGCGCATACTTTTGGCTGTTTGCCGCAACATTCGCAGGTGGCCAATCGGTGACAGCGGGCGCCCTTTGTCTTGGGGATGTGCATTGCCGATGCTCCTTGTCTGGCTGTGTAGGGTGGTTGAGGGGAGGGTGCTCGGCGGTTGCTACTTCCTCGGCCCACTTGCTTCTGGGTGAGGCGAGGGATGAGACAGCTGGGCCGTGGGGGTGGGGGTCGGCTGGGTTGCTGTGCTCCCTGGTGGGTGGGGGGGCAGTGCCCCTTGTTCCTGGGCCCCTGGGGGCCCCTGGGGGTGTTGTGTGTCCCATTGCCTTCCCCTTCCTTTGCCCTGTTTCCCTTCTGGCGTCCTTCCTTTCCCGTTTGGGTGGCTGACAGAACGTACGGGGCGAGTGCTTGCAGGATCCAGCCCCTTGTTGCGCTCCGTGCCGGCTGCCTGGAGTGGGAGGGCAAGCGTCTTTGGTTGCTATGGTGGCGTGGCCAGCGAGCTGTTGGGGGTGTGGCTGAGCGGCCGCCCGCATTCTGCCGCTCTTGCCGCTTCTCTCTCTGGTCTTCCGTGATAACGTACTCAACGCAGGGGATTAACGTACGCACCCTCCAAACGACAGTTTAGTCAATTGACTATGCTCTAAACAACGTGGAACCACGTTGTTTTGCTCCGTTGTTTAATTCTCCCGATTAGCGTACTGTAGGTTGTGTGTGCATTGTGTGTTACTCCCCAAATGACACAATAAGCAACGCAACCGACATTTGTTTTCCTAACCCTCCGTTGCTTAACGTGTTGTCTGAATTCAGCCACTATGTCTGGGCAAAATTACTTATCAAACTAAAGATACTTTTTCACTCTAATAATTTCAGCCAAACTGGGTAATTCAATAAATGTCAGTAAGGCAGGAAAGTAAGTTAAACGTCACTTGAAAGAGGCACGTATGCATAAATTTGTGAGGCACTCTAAAAGCTTTTATAGGTAACATGACTAAAGTTCTGTTTTTTATCGGTCTCTAGCGATAAATGAGTGAATGATTACATTAAATTATCAGAAGGTTTTTTTGGTTGCTTGTTTATGTAAAATATCCAACAACGATGATAAGTAGTGGAGAAAGAGCTTCTATCTTCTTGAAGTGCTCTTGAAAGGCAGTTGGATTAGAAAAAGTTTGACAAGTAGATTATTATAATTGATACTGATTTAATAAAAGCAACCTAATAGAGGTTACTGTTTTTGTTGTGATTGTTCAAAGTATTTTCATCTTCAAGCCGTTATCTTAGAATTCATGCCATGTCTTGCACCTGTCACAATACAAAATATTTTCAGTTCATATTGAAATAAGTTTTGAGCGATTTGGGTGTAATTTTGCCAACTAAAGAGGATTGTGTTTAATAGGATAACCATATACAGAATTTTGAAATAGATTCACCTGTCTTGCCATCCATGCTCCGTAGTTTACAAATTAGGTATTTGGAAAAGAAATAGGGAAAAGTTCATAGTAGAGTAAACATGAAGAGTCCGGGAGATAAATTCTTTGCTTGTTCTGGATGGCGTGGCACTCCATCTGAAAGGTCAAGTTCGTCGTTTGGGAGTACTCCTAGATCCATAATTGTCGCTGGAGGTCCAAGTGGCTGCAGCGGTTTGGAGTGCCTTTTACCAGTTTCGGCTGGCTTGCCAGCTACAGTCTCTTTTGGACAGGGATAGGTTGGCCACAGTGGTACGGGCATTAGTAACCTCAAGTCTTGATTATTGCAATGCGCTCTATGTGTGGCTGCAGCTCCGGAAGCTGGAGCTAGTGCAGAATGCAGCAGCTCGACTGTTGTCAGGAGCTGCCTTTTTCAGCATATAACTCCTTTGTTGAGGGAATTGCACTGGCAACCTATTGGCTACTGGGCCAGATTTAAGGTTTTGGTACTAGTGTATAGAGCCCTAAACAACTTGGGACCAGGATACCTGAGAGAATGCTTTCTCCCTACCAACCTGCCTGATCACTGAGGTCATCAGAGGGCATGATCCTGGTGGTTCCACATGGATTTGTGGCCCGACTGGAATCCACCAGGAGAAGAGCCTTTGGTGTAGTGGCCCCTTCTCTATGAAACTCTATGCCGCTGGAGGTCAGGCAGGTGCCAACATTAGGCTGCTTCCAGCGCCTCCTGAAAACAACTCTGTTTCGAGAAGCCTTCCTCAACTGACTAGCCACTTTTTTCTGGTTCCTTTGTTTGAAATTGTTCAATTTTCATTTGCTTTTTTAATCTTCTTTCTTTTATTGATTTTACCTATGTTCATCGCTCTGGAATCTGTGTTAGATAATTGAGTGGTTTATAAATATTGTAAATAATATATACAATTGTATAATATATACAATAATACAACAACAACAATAACACTGCAACTCCCAGCATCATTCATCATTGGCTATGCTGGCTGTTGGGAGTGGCAGCCCAACAACATCTGGGGGGCCACAAGGTGCCCAACCCTGCTTTGGACAATGCAAAGATTTTGTTCAATGTGCAACCCTCCCCCCCCTCAAACATTACTATTGTTTTACTGATCCCTAAGCTGATGGTTTCCTTATTACAGCTTAGTATTCAGCTGCTTCCCCCATCCTACCATTGGCATGACAGCCTTTTCAAATAAAACATTACATTACTTTTAGTGTATTGTGATTAAGTAATAAAATTATGTATAATGACTGGGATATAAATGGCTGTTGAGGTATATTCATGCATAGCAGGGTTTCTAATACTTTCTTCCTGCTATATCACCTGCACCCCCTGTAAAGCTGCTACTCAAAATCAGGATGTTCCATGAGAAATCCTGTACAAATGCAGTATATCTCATCATAGATACTGTGCAGCAGGTTGCCCCCCCCCCCCCCCCAGTGCTCAAGGTGTGAATATGTGCTGTCTTTGTTATGGTTTGTGCTTGAAGCGCAAAATAAGTTGATATTGGTCCAAGGCCTAATGCACTTCTACATTAAGGAACTATTACAAACTAGACAAACTTCCTGGGAACACCTCCCAAGCAAGTCTTGTTGGAATGAATGAGAATTGTGAAAGAGGAGGTCTGTGCTTTTGTGTTGCCTTCATTTCTATTGGGCTGCTGTAGAAATCCCTCATGGATCTCACCCGCAGTGTGGAACAGAGTCACTGGCAAGATCTACATTGCCACTTTATAACGGTTTATAATGGTGTTGACAACTGTTTGGGCCCAGGACACATTCCAGATACTGTTTTCAAGCCGTTTTCAAAGTGTTATATCCTGCTCGGTGTAGATCTGGCCACTGTAAAGTGACAGTCTGTCTAATGCTTTTTCTGACCAAAGCATTTTGTCTCTTTAAAGTTTGAAAGATGTCACTTTAAAAAGGCTGTGTTGGTAAAGATGATCAAATACTATCATTACATTTGCACATTTTTGATAGCCTTTGGAAGCCTTTGCACATTTGCAGGTCTCAGGCTCATTCGTATGCTTGAATACAAGGGGTATTAAAAGTTAAACCTTGGGCAGAATCTAACAATGTCCGTGCGTGCATGGCCAGCTATGCTGATTCCGCTTTGCAAGTGTCCCCTACCACTTGTGGAACGATGACGTTGCACTTCCGGAAGCAAGCCCAAAATGAACGAGAACACTTGTTTCAGGGCTTGCCCCCAGAATTGCTGCATTATTGTTCCGTAAGCAGTATGAATCGCTTGCAGACTGGAAACAATGGTGCTGACCCCACATAGGCCAGAATCAATGGAGCTGGCTGGGTGCACAAAGGCACTGTTGGATTCTGACGATTGTGTTTACTTCTTTTTTTTAATGTGCTGCCTTAAAATTTAAGCATTACTTAAGTGCTGCTTTTGGCCAGGATCCAAAGAGATACTTTGGGTCAGCCCAAGGGCTTCCGTTCAGCCAGTGGCATTTTAATTTTAACAGTAGATCTCTTCCCCCTGCACCCCATGCCATATCCAATATCTCATTTGGAGATGAATGAGGCATGGCGATGGGACATTAAAAGCCTCATCTGGAAGCCCCCATAAACTCAAAATAGATTAGGCTTGAGCAATTCGTTGGTCTAAACAATCTGGTATTAAACTGGTCCATAATGACAAAGTGAGATTTACGAGCCATACAGCTTGCAACTAACATATTGCAGATTGAGCTCTGGAGTGAAATACTACGTCCTGAGATTATCAAGAAATATGTTTTCTTGGGCTGTAATCATATATCCACTTATCTGGAAGCAAGTCTTATTAAATTTAAAGGGATTTACTTTAAAGTAGACATCCATGGTATTGTGGAAACATTTACACTTGTATTCTGAGTTAATTTTTTTAGACAAGACCTTGCAGATTATGAAGTTACTAATTTGTGACCCTCTTCTGGGTAGCTGTATCAATCACTAAGCTCTCTAATAATAATAAAAATAGTGTCCTCTGTTTTCATACTTTATTCCAAGAATTATAATTTATAGAGAGAGATTCCATGTGTTACTAGGTGTTACAGGTGCTTTTCAAGGCATGCCTCTGTTTTGTTAGTTTAATCACAGCAGATTTCAAATGAGATCCATTGGCCATTTTCTCTATCCACAGGCCCTATGGACAGGTCAATGTTTTTAAAGTTTGTCACCATCACTGAAGCCTTCCTGAGTCTCTCAGGCATTTGGCAATATCTGAGGAGCCTGGGTTTATTTTGTTTTGTTTTGTTTTTGTAGCTTTTTGAAGTGTTGCAGTGGTTTTTAAATGTACAGATTGTGTGTATGTTGTATATTTTTGCTGTTTTAATTTTTGTATATTGTTTTTAATTGTTTTTAATCCTATGTAAACCGCCCAGACAGCTTCGGATATGGGGCGGTATACAAATGTAATAAATAAATAAATAAATAAAGACACCTCTGTTACCCATTTTAATATTTTTTTCAGTAGTCCCTACCCATATGTTAGAAAACTAAAACTTAATCTAGATCTTTACCCTTTTACAAGTTACGACTTATTTAACATTCAGCAATGGTATTTCAAGGTAAGAGTAAGGGCTTTAGTTCTGAAACTACTGCAGACAGTAATTCTCAGCAATTCTAGCTCATTGTTATTTCCGAATGTGGCCACTATCTACTAGTAGTTACATTAGGAAACTACTACTAGCATCAACTACTATTGTCGGTATATGTGGACCCAGTCTCTTCTTCTCTCAAAACTCCGTTTCTTAAGCTCTGACTTGTGTTTTTTAGATACGAGTGCTCCTAGCTCTCATAATTTCTGTATACATATATTAATATTGTTTTGCTGATATTGGAGCTGGTCAAAAGGATTTCCATTTTATACTTAATAATGGCTCTGTGAGGAAAGGGAAGCAAGTATTAGATTTGAGTCATATTCAGTTTCCCAGTTTGGTTGCACCTATAAGTAGAAATTATATCTGCAAACATTACTAAAGTTGTACTTTGTGTGGATGTTTCTTACTTTACAGGAAACGTCCATACAGAAAGTTCAAAGATGCTGCATCCTGCTGAACAGTTGGGTGTTACTATTTTTTGTACTTATTTCTTGGTTGGCTGACTCATAATTGACAAATCCATAAAAACAGGAAAAGCATGTCTTTTGGACAATAGAGTAACTTGGCCTAAGCTTTTAAATCCAGTTTTGTCAGGAGCTCCTTCCTAGTATGCTTATTTTATGCTACCTCTTTAATTTCCTTCTCAAAGCCCATTTAAAATACTGTCACTCCTGATATTACAATTGTGTTTGAAGAACGGTTAGAGGGAGAGATAAAAGTGGCTATGGGATTTAATGGTTTTACCATTAACGTGTTCCTGTATGCCTTTGCTTTATGTTCCGTTTTTAAATCTATTTTTGTAACCATCTTTGAAGAACTGGTGACAGTCTGTTTCTCCTGTAGTTCATAAGCTGTTGTTTTGCAATAGTTTTAAAAGTTGTGTATTAACTTAAAAAAAATTCCTTTGCAAATGCTGATCATTTGCCTTATGTTCTGATCGATCAACCAAACTTTAATTTCTTAAAGAATTAAATTGTGTCTTTGGAGTAAAAGGTAAAGAAAAATATAACATTCACCTAAAGCAGGGGTGTTGAATCTCAGGCCTATGGCCAAATCTCTCCTGCCTGGGATCCCAAGTTGGCCTTCTGTGCCATCTATAATGTGTTTGTTTAAAACATTTTTACCCCACTCTTCAGCCTAGAAGCCTCTGTGATTAGTTAGATAAGATTAATGAAACCAAAACGGTCCCCACCTGCAGGCTTGCAATCTCAAAGACATAACACAAAAGGAAAAAGGAAGGAGGAGGGAAGGAGAAAACAAGCAATCTTAAGCTCCAGTTCTTAAAGGTACAAAGTAGTTGACCGGCTGAAATGTAAGCATGTACGGCGATGAAAACAAAACAGGAGATGGCTTGAGGGTAGATGGAGAGGAACTCCTAGTGGATGCAATCAAACACTGGTAAGTGCCTATAGTAACGTATATTCAGGGGGCAGTGAGAGCTGCAAAAAACAATACCTTGCTTCCACTGTCAAATCATCAATCTGCCGCCCAGCGGAGCTTTTCAGAGTTGTCCGGGGGCTATTACATGCCAGCCCCAAGGAAATGGTACAACCATCTGAGGCCTGCTGTAATGAATTTGCCAGGCACTTCCGCCAGGACTTAGACTCCAGTTTTATAGCAGGTGAATCTAGCAAGGTGTCCAGAGCATAGCCTTGTCCTGTTTTCTTGGATGAGTTTCAGTTGATACAGCTTGAGGATATTGACAAGGTGCTTGGACGGGTTCATTCAACCACCTTTGTATTGGATCCTTGCCCCTCTTGGCTAATAAAAACTAGCAGAGATGGAACAGTCGGCTGGGCCAGGGAAGTGATTAATGCCTCTTCATGAGAGGGAGTGGTCCCCAGGCCATCTGAAAGAGGTGGTAGTGAGACCACTCCTGAAGAAATCTTCCCTGGACCTTGAATATCTTAATAACTATAGGCCGGTGGCAAATGTTCCATTCCTGGGCAAGGTCCTTGAGTGAGTGGTTGTGGGCCAGCTGCAGACACTCTTGGATGAAACTGTTTTTCTGGATCCATTTCAGGCTGGCTTTGATATAGAAACAGCTTTGGTCACCCTGTATGATGACCTATGTAGGGAGAAAGACGGGGGTGGTGACTGTTGATTCTCCTTGATCTCTCAGTGGCTTTCGATACCACTGACCATGGTATCCTTCTGGGACACTGGCTGAGTTAGGAGTGGGAGGTACTGCACTGCAGTACAGTACTACTTGGCAGGTCGGTTCCAGAAGGTGGTGCTTGGGGAACATTGCTTAGCCCCATGGACTCTCCAGTATGGGATTCCACAGGGGTCAGTCTTATTCCTCATGCTGTTTAACATTTAAATGTAAACGTAGGGTGCAGTCATCTGAAGTTTTGGAGTGTGTTGTCATCAGTACGCTGATGACACACAACTCTATTTCTCTTTTTTGTTTTCATCAGGTGGAGATGTGGATGTGCTGAACCAGTGCAAGGTTGTGACAATGGACTGGATGAGGGCTAACAAACGTTAACTCAGTCCAGACAATACTGAGATGCTGTTAGTGGGTGGTTCTTCTGACCGGATGGAGGGTGTTCAACGTGTTCTGGATGAGGTTCCACTCCCTATGAAGGAGCAGATTCGTAGCTTGGGGGTTCTCCTAGAACCATCTCTGTCACTTGAGGCTCAGGTGGCCTCGGTGGCACAGAGTGCCTTCTACCAACTTCGGTTGGTGGCCCAGCTACGCCCCTATCTGGACAGGATAACCTGGCTTCTGTTGTCTATGCTCTGGTAATCTCCAAATTGGATTATTGCAATGCACTCCACGTGGGGCTGCCTTTGAAGACAGTTCGGACGCTGCAGCTTGTGCAAAATGCAGCGGCAGATTGATAACAGGCACCAGAAGGTTCGAACATATAAAACTGACTCTGGCCTGCTTGCATTGGCTGCCTGTACATTTCCGAGCCCAATTCAAGGTGCTGGTTTTAACCTATAAAGCCTTACACGGTTTGGGACCAAAATACCTGATGGAACGCCTCTCCCGAGATGAACCTACCCGTACACTACGCTCAACATCTAAGGTCCTCCTCCAAGAGAAACTCGGGAGATGGCGACAAGGGAGAGAGCTTTTTCAGTGGTGGCCCCCCAATTATGGAACGAGCTCCCTGAGGAGGCTTGCGTAGCGTGAACATTGTTATTTTTTCGCCCCAGGTCAATACTTTTCTCCTAGGCATTTAACAGCATATATTGAGGGTTTTTTTAGACCCAGAATAGTTGTTTTAACCAGATATTGTATTTGTAATCTGTTTTTATGCTTTTTATGCTTTTTAAATTTTGTATATCAGTTTTTAACGTTCAGTGTTTTTAATCTTTGTAAACTGCCCAGAGAGCTTCGGCTACGGGGCAGTATATAAATGCAAATAATAATAAGCAGTTGAGGGAGGGTGGAGCCTGATAGAGCTGGTCTCCCAGCAGAGATGATGGAGTGGCCCAAAAGGAGTTGACCAAAGTGTAAGACCAAGTCCAGGGAAAAAGCCTTCCTTAACTTGATGAATTTCAAGTACCTAAAATCATCTTACAACTATTATGAACCCAGTCAATATAATAAATAAAGTATAAAAGTCTTAATGCAACATAAAACAGATGGTGACTCAGAATGTGCGAGTTAGGAAAACATAAGCTTTTTTTCTCTCTCTGTTCAACTAGGCCTCCCCCCCCCCCCATTCAGTTCCAGTTGACAACATTTCTTACAAATAAAACACAGCCTGTGATCATTATTCATTGTTGTTACTTTTAGAATCAATTATCCATTCCACTAAAGATGATCAAATAGTCATTTTTCAAAAGCAAGGTATCAAATTTGTAGCAGATAATTCGCAATTTCTGACTTAAAAGCTCCTCTCCTTCCTTTTGAATGCATTAGTTTTGTGTGTTTGACCCCAAATTCTATAGCATTAAAAGTGCCCCCTTCCCTTTTGTGAACAAAAGTGAAACTTAGGATCCAAGCCATTATCTTTGGCAAATGTTAAATATTCTCCTATCCTTTCCAGCTTTTGACTTCCCCATGAATATATTTTCCTTTTTTTTTATTGTATAATTTTTATTAATTTTTCAACAAAACAAAACAAACATACACATAATACATAATATATAAACAAACTAACTCCCTCGACTACCCCCGTGCACCCTCCCCCCCGAGACCTACTCACATTCATCCATCATCCTTCCAAAATTTTAATGATTCTTTTGAAGGCGATTGTCCCTTTCCCGATCTTAAAACATATTCCAAAAAGGGAGTCCATATATCTCCAAAATCACTCTTACTGGACATTCCCCTCATTATTTTCATTTTACATGTCAACATATCATTCAATGCTATATCCCAAATTTCTTTATACCAATCTTCTATTTTATAACTTCGTTGCCCTTTCCAATTTTTAGCAATCATTATTCTAACGGGTGCCAGGAGGTTGTTTACCAATTCTCTATTAATTATATGCTTATTCCTACTATCCCATATTGCTAGTAGAGCTAACTTCGGGTTTAATTCCAATTTACTTCCAATTATATCACATATTTCTTTAAAAACCCTTTCCCAGAATTTTTGTACTTGTTCACAGCTCCACCACATATGAAAATAGGTCCCAACCTCCTGACATCCCCTCCAACAGTTCTTGGACACTTTTTTATCAATCTGGTGAAATCTTACAGGTGTTAGATACCATCTCCAAACTGTCTTATAATAGTTCTCCTTAATTCTAATCGACAATAATTTCAACATTCTTACATTCCATATCCTCCCCCAATTATCTTCATTGATTTTTTCCCTTAGATCTTCTTCCCATACCTCTTTTATAACCTTAAGTGAGTCCTGAAATTCCTCCTCTATTAATATTTTATATATCTCGCTAGTGAGTCTTTTCTATGAATATATTTTCCTGATTGAGCTAAAAGGGTATTAGAAAGTATTGGCAGAAATACTAGAATTGTGCTTAGATGAAGTACAGGCCTTTTGTTTAAAAAAGAAAGAACAAAGGATACCATTTAGTAGCAGATGGAATGTTATGTAGGCAACTGTGGTTTCAACAGAGGGTTTCTTAGAGAAGAGCAGTGGACAACGGCAAGCCTCACCAGTGCCCTCCAAAAGATTGCCAGAAAGTCCCATGAACACATTCCGCTTATTCAGCATTACTTGCTTGCTTTTATTCTTCAATTAGAGGCCAAATGGGACCTCATTTGGCCCAGGCATCACAAGTTGCTAATCACTATGTTAGACATTCCTATTTGCTACCCCTTACCTGGCAAACATCCTATATTATCTCAGAGGAGGCAATTTATTAGTTTAGGTGCAATCTAATGCGTGTTTAGACAGAGAAAAGTCCTATAATTCTTAGTGTTCCCAAGCATAGTATTGCGCCCGTAGACTCTATACTTCAGAGTAATATATTGTAAATTTGGTAAAATATACATTTATTTATTTATTTATTTTTGCATATTGTATGTAAATTCTTGTAAGTGATTTTACAGAGGTGTATGCTAATACAATACATAGGGGCTAGTGAAGTTTGAGTTCAGATTCCCACAACAAAAGTTCTGTTTTTTTGAAGTTGCCATTCAAGGTTATTAATTCCAGCTCCTGTGTCTACTATATTTTATAAACTTTTCAGCAGAAACTGCAATATCAAAGCAGTAGGTAATTATTGTTTGGCTGGTTTGAGATCTATTCAACAGTTCATGCAGCTTTAAATTGTGGTCGTCTGTTCATAATTATGAAGTCCTGTGTGGAAAATAAAAGAATCTACTGCAGGGGTCCTTCCTGAGAGTTATTAGTGAATGCTTGCACTCACTGTGAGAATGAATTTCTAGTTATATATCTTTTTGTCATGAACTTTGTATCCATACTGAATAATGAATTCATTCATCTTCTCATATCCATTCCTACCCTTTTGTTTAGGATCATGAATATAATGTTTTTCAAGTGAGATTAAATTCCTGTTTTCCTACAATTTTGCTCTTCCTGTTCAACTAGGAATTCTTTTTGTCTTGTTTTTATTCCCCAAAATGTGGTGATACGTTCTAGGTCAATGGTCATTCAGTGGGGAAAGTGCAATAGAGGAGAGCTTAGAATATTTTTAGCATGTATTTTCTGCATATTGTTCGTCCCTGCTGATGTGTTAAAATATAACATGCATTTGGCCACTTCACTACACGTGGTCATCAGGATGTGACCCAATGGAAATGGGTTCGCTGCAGGTAATCTTCTTAAAAGCATTATCGCTCATGTTATGGCACTTCCCTCACCCTTCCAGCCCACAGCTGGCCATTACCAAATGGTTTTAAAATCTGCTTGGTTCTCTCTAGAAATCCCAAGCTAATGGACTTGGGTAATTGTAATGGCATAAAATAGTTTTTAGTGACTGGAAAGTCTAGGGAATGCTGGCAGTGTCCTTTTATTCTGCACAATACTTGCAGGATGATGTGATTATTACCTTAGAATTGGTATAAGAGCGTAAATAGAGATGATGCACTTCCTGGCAAATTAAAACGAGGATACATTTTTGTGATCATTTTTGTGATCACTTGGATTTGACAAAGAATAAAAATAAGGCATGTACATACTCTTACTCCCTTTCTGCTGCAGTTCCTCACTTAGGCCTAGTCTACACATTCACCAGAATGAGGTGATAAAATCCTAAAATAATAGAATTGACTGTAAAGGATACCATTGTTGAATTTTTCTTATGTATATATAAAAAATAGCCACAATGCAAGTAAACAAACAAACAAATACCCAGCACATTAGAGAGACATTCTGCTCTCTCCTGTCATAATTTTGTACTTGCAGTGAGTTTTTAATATACCAGAGCATGCAAAAGTGTGATTTCACCTTCACTACCTGCAAACTGAAGTAGTACAGTCTATTCTGCTGCCTTATGTCTGCCTCATTGTGCTGCACTTGTAGACTAGGCATTACTGAGAACAGAACAGGAGTGAGACCTCCATACCTGTATATTAAGCTGAAGCAAAAGCCCGTGTTAACATGGCCCTTGATGCCTGCTTCTTTCAGATATATTGTGGTACCACTTCATACATTCTCAGTTCTGGAAATTATGGACATGCACTTAGGCAACAGACAGACTTGCAACTCGCCATGCACACAATTTAATTTATGATGTGAAATATATGTGCTACATGCATATGTGTATGTACTTGATTCCTAGCATTCTTCCACCATTTTTTATGGTGAAAAGATTACAGAAATCATGCATGTCCTGTTACACATTATGTAACATATGAGAGAGGATGCTCTTCTCTGGTTTCTCATATGGTATGCTATTTCTAGAACTGAGAAATATCATAACCACCCCCTAATTTATAATTATTGTTGTAAATACCTAGTGACAAGCACATTAGCACTTCATAGCTGTGTTGTTGTTTTTAAGACTGATCCAGATTACAAGTTACGATTGCTAGTTTTTCTCCAGAATTAATTTCTGGACAATAAAGCCAAGAATGAACTTAGGTCTAGATGAATCAGTCTTGATGAATGGACACTAGCAAAATAGAATACTGTAATCATTCAAGATTTTGTTAAAAAGATTTCATTAAAATTTTTCTTTATGTTTTTAATATTAGAAAAAAACTTGTAATTGGGGGGGGGATAGAGGGTGTGAATGGGATGTAGTTTTGAGAAAGTAAATTATTTTAGTTTTATGTAGTTTGTTTTGATAATAAACACTTTAATTACATCTATAGTACTTAAAAGTATAGCACTTACGGAATTTTAGAGAACTTTGGAATTATTGGAAACATTTTAATTAATAATGAATTAAACATAGTGTTAGACCCACACTTAGGCATACTTAGAGTAGACCCACTGAAATCAATGGTACGTTAGTCATGACTTAAGTCCCATTGATTTCATTGTGTCTCTGGATTCGACCAATAGTATTATTTTAATCCCTCTGACTTAATCATGATATATGTAAATCCATAATGCATAATACCATGATATAAATTATGTACTTCAAGTATTGTATTATATTTAAATAATAAAATGTAAATACTTTCCCAATTATTCTTGCGTTGTACTTGAATTCAAATCATAGCAAATATCAGCATCTGTACCATTTTTTTTCTTTCAAACTGCCATCTTTCAAGCCATTGTTCAATGAGAAGAGGAGGTTAGAATCGGATTTAAATATTATTTTGAGCTATTATATACCCAAATTAACATTAGCTGTCCTGGTTGCTTCAAAAACCAAAGACATTTCTGGAATGATTTGAGATGTACTAGGGTCCCTATTTACTTTGTTATTAAGACTAGGTACTCCACAGCCCCGGCATAAAATTGAGCTTCTTATTCTATCTAGAACAAGGATTATTATTATTATTATTATTATTAATTACACTTATATACCGCCCCATAGCCGAAACTCTCTGGACGGTTTACAAAAATTAAATGATTTAACACTAAAAAGTCAATATACAAAATTTAAAACCATAAACATAAAATAGCTGACATTAAAACACTTTAAAACATTTTAACTGTTAAGCCTGTCCACAATATCAATCAAAACCTCAACTTGAACTGTTAAAATGCCTGGGAGAAAAGAAAAGTTTTGACCTGGCGCCGAAAAGATAACAGTGTTGGCGCCAGGCGGGCCTCATGGGGGAGATCATTCCATAATTGAGGGGCCGCCACAGAGAAGGCCCTCTCCCTTGTTGCCGTCCTCCAAGCTTCCCTCGGAGTAGGCACCCGGAGGAGGACCTTTGATGTTGGTACATTTGGAATATTAAGAGAATGCTGTGAGCACTCTCACAAAATGGCTGCTATGGTGGGCACTCTCACAAAACACCGATTTCCCTGAAGGAAATTTGGTGAGACTAAAAAAGAAAGTAATTTGTCCAAAAGCCTAAGTACAAGGTAGAGGTGGGGGTCTGAGCTCCAAAATACAAAACTACACATTTGAACCCACATCTTTCTGCTCCAACAGAAAGCAAACGGTTGAGGCTCAAAGGTGTGGAGCCCAGAGATATTCTTGGTCATGCTGCTGATGCTGGAGGCTGACACTTCACTTTGCAGCATGCCAGCCTTCCATGAATTTGTTTAAATAAAAAACCTTAAATAAAATAGAAATCAGGAGGGGCAAAGAGCCTGGTGGGCACCAAGAGAAGAGTCTGCGGGCTCATTAGTGCCCACAGACAGCCACGTTGGCATCTCCAGCTCTAGAAAGATTGAGTTTGTGAATTAATGTGACCAGCTGAACATTTTGAGGGAGAAGGAGAACCAAGTGTCTTTTGGCAAAGGAAACCTCTCATTTTCAGTTTTGGAGCAGAGTTAACATCTATAGAAAGAGAATTTCAAAAGGGTGGGGGGAATAACTGAAGACCCACTGATTCCAGTATGTCTATGCTAAAGTATTACTAAGTCTGCAACCAACTCCAGTGTTTGAAGTTAGTTTGTTTCAAACAAACCATAGCTAAGATTAACCACAGTTCAATGAGTTTGGGTAAAATGACAAACTGTGATTAATACCAATCTCCTTGTGGCTGTTCCAGAATATAAGGAGAGGGTGTGCCCAAGGATTTCTGCGACTCATTCCTGTAATAAAAAATCATGTTTTATACTGAAGGCTGTTACAATGTTATGTCTTCTCAGATTTTAAAGGGGCAACTGATATATAATAATACATGCAAGTGGGGGGCTGATCTCTTTCTCATTTCCATTTCTATATGTGTTAAAGGGATAAGTGCTGAATAATACATGCACACACTCTTCAGAATTGACTATTTGCATAGATTTTATACTTGGATGTCTGTGCAGATTCAAATGTTTGTGTAAGAAATTGCTCTTACACAGTTAGCATGAAGCAAACTTTCTTTACTGAATCACCCAAAAAGGAAATTTTATTTGCATCTTGGGCCCAGTCCTGGAAATTTCATGTTGTTGGAGGGGGTGTAGGGCACAAAATGGCTAACCTCACTGGGCTGTAACTAAAGCATAACTGTGAAATATTCTTCATAAACCTAGCTGAGACCCTTCCAGTGTTCCATATTTATTTTTATTTACTTAGGAATTTCTGTCCTGCCTTTTCATCATGAAGGCCCCCAAGCCAGTTTTCAAAAGTTCTTCTTCGTGGTCTCTGTGCATCACACATATGGGCTCGCGCCGGCGCCGAGCTCTCTTCGGGAAACTTCTATCTAGCTAGGATTTTTGGCGGGAACCCCTCCCCCCACCGTCCTATCGCGCATGCTCAGGGGTCCCGCCTACCTCAGTTCTTCTTCGACCGCTTAGCTGAACGCCTCGCGGGAGACTTCCTCCGTTGTCGGAGACTGTAAGAAGACAAAAGTTTTCAAATAAATTAGTTAGTTAGCTAGGTTCTAGTTTCCTGTTAGTGTTTGTTAAAAAAAAAAAAATAAAAAATAATAATAATAATAAAGGTTATAGATAAGTTTAGTTAAGGCGTTTTTTCTTCCCCTGCGGCCTATGGCGCAGACCGCGCTTTTCAAGCGCTGCTCTGGTTGCCGCGCCAAACTAGCCCTCACGGATGGACATTCTTTATGCCTGGGCTGTTTGGGAGAGGGCCATATTACTGACTCCTGCTCCCATTGCATGAGGTTTTCAAGGCAGACCAGGAGGAACAGGGCGGACCGGCTAAGAAGCCTGCTTTGGAGCAAAGCCCTCTCCGCCATTGACCGCCCGACCGTAGCCCGCATGGAACCGCGGCCATCTTCTTCTGGGGAGCGAGGGCTATCGCCCCAAGTACGCTCACGCCCAGCAACTCCTGGCTTATCCCCTGTTAGGACTACATGCCAGGCATCGTTGTCGCCTTCTCCCCCTCCTGCTAAGCAAAAGAAGGGGAAAACGGCGAAAAAGTCGAAACATCCATCGACTTCGACAAAGGTATCGAAGACGGGGCCTTCGACGTCGAAGCATTCGATACCGAAGAAACTCTCCTCGGTACCACACAAACCGATGAGCACCACGGTACCGACGAAATCTTCATCGGTACCGTCTTCGTTGTCGTCGACATCGAAAGCGCCAAATCAACGGAAACGCCCCTCATCGTTACCGGCGGACCAGCCCTCGGGATCGAGGCGCCGCCTATCGAGCACTCAGTCTCAACCAGGTCATTCAACTCCGCGAGAGGAATCATCGATCCGGCCCCCTTCATTACCATCTCCGGTACCGACGGAACCACGCTCGGAGCCGCAGGACATCCTTCCTTTCGGGTCGGACGTTCTCGTCATCGACGAAGAATACTCCAATCCCACCGGGACCGAGGCTTCGGTACCGATGCTCCGTCGTCGATCACGATCCCGCTCCGCCTCTAGAGACTGGGACCGCTACTCGGATCGTTCCCAGCGTATGCCTCCACCGGTACCACCTCGCCGGACCACGTCTCTCCTCCCGGCGCCGACACGTCGACACCGTCAGCCCCAATCGATACCGGAGCAATCCCTCTCCTCCCGGTACCGACGCTCACTACCGTCGCCGTCTGAAGACGGCTACGAGTCGGACCCGTCCTCGGTTCCATCGCCGGCACCATCGATGCCTTCACCGACAGAGGAAGTCGCTACCGAGGAGGGTGCCTCACCAACCATGGAGCTCGGGGGCTTTAACGAGCAGATGCTCCGCCTAGCCCAGTCGCTCGGGATCGACGTCCAGCAACCAGAAGAGGAGGAAGGGGACATCTATGATGTCATGAGGACAGAGCCAACCCCTCAACTGACGCTCCCCCTGGTTCGCACATTGTTAAAAACGGCCAAACAATCCTGGTCCAATCCAGCCACGCTGGCGCCCACCTCAAAACGGCTGGACGCCCTCTACAAAGTTAAAGAAGTGGAAGCCCCTTTCCTGGCTACCCACCCTAAACCGAACTCGATTATTGTGGAGGCATCACAGGGTAGATCGGGGCGAACTCATGCAGCCCCTGTTGATAAGGAAGGCCGAAAGCTGGACTCTGTTGGAAGGAAAATATATTCCTCAGCGGCACTGGTACTGAAAACATCCAACTACCAGGCCATGATGGCCAGGTACCAGTTGTTTCTCTGGCAGAAGATCTCCAATTTAACTGATTACCTGCCTGACGACCAGCGGGACCTGGCACGTGTTTTTCAGGCGGAGGCTGTTCGACTATCAAAACAGCAGATGACCACCGCCAGACATCAGGTGGACTCAGGCTCAAAGGCCTTAGTGGGAGCTGTCGCCCTCCGCCGGCATGCGTGGCTGCGTTCGGCCAACCTCCCGATTGAAACAAAGCACAGAATCGAAGATTTGCCCTTTGACGGGGAGGGGTTATTCAATACACAAACCGATTCTACAATGGATACTATCCACAAGGCGAAGATGACCGCAAAGAAAATGGGATTCAGCCAACCCCCTGCACAGTCCTTCCGTCCCCGGAAGTGGTACAGGCCTTTACCCTACCAGCCAGGACAAGGCCAGGATCGTGGTCAACGCTACCAACAACCGACTGCGTCAACGTCTTACCACCAGCGCAAGGCCACCCCTCGGTACGCACAACCCCGCCAAAAGCAGACCCAACAACAAAAACGCCGTCTTTGACTCACCCCAAGACGTCTCAGTCTCGCCATTAAACAGGCTTCAGCCCTTTTACCAAACTTGGGCATCCATTACCACCGACCTCTGGGTGCTGCAAATCATCCAGCAAGGTTACAAAATAGACTTCGAAGTCCTTCCTCCTCTAGGCACTGTCAAAACCACACCGCCATCACACACTCTGATTCAGGAAACATGCGCCTTGCTGGACAAGGGCGCGATCGTAGCTGTTCCAACGCACCAAGCAGAAAACGGGTTCTACTCCCGTTATTTTACAGTGCACAAGAAGGACGGAGGACTCCGCCCTATCATGGATCTCCGAGGTCTAAACAAGTTCATCCGGCCTCAGAAATTTCGCATGATCACACTCTCTACCATCCTTCCACTCCTCAGACGGGACACTTGGTTTACGCTGGTCGATCTCAAGGATGCCTACTTTCATATAGCCATCCTCGAGGAACACCAAAAATACCTTCGTTTTGCCATCGGGGACCAACTCTACCAATTCGTCGTCCTACCTTTCGGATTAAAGACAGCTCCAAGAGTCTTTACCAAATGCATGGCAGCAGTGTGTGCGCACCTGCGATCCATCAACATCGAAGTCTATCCTTACCTCGACGACTGGCTAGTCGTCTCTCCTACTCGCCACCAATCAATCGCAGACGTCAACACGGTGGAATCCATCCTCTCCTCCTTAGGCCTACAAATAAATTACGAAAAGTCAGTTTTTCAACCAACCACTTCACTTCAGTTCATCGGGGTTCATCTCGATTCCTCGCCTGCAAGGGCGTTTCTCCCCCAGGACAGATTACAAACCCTACAACATTTAGCTGCCAAACTAAGTGTCCGAAGACGGGCAACGGCTTTTACAATCTTGCGCCTCCTGGGACTTATGGCAGCGGCCATCTGTGTGGTCAGATGGGCGCGGTTAAGAATGCGCCCCCTCCAGCAACTTCTCCTGAGTCGCTATACGACCCTGCAGGATCCGCGCAAACAAATACTTACCATTCCGACCCACGTACGACGTTCGCTCCTATGGTGGACACAGCCATCAAATCTGTCGCAAGGACTTCCATTCGTCGATTCTGGTCCCTCCAGGATTGTCACGACCGATGCATCACTGAGAGGCTGGGGGGCACACCTGGACGACCTGTTCATTCAAGGAAGATGGTCACATTCAGAGAGCTCCCTGCACATAAACAAGCTGGAGCTCCTCGCCGTAAAGAAAGCCTTGCAAGCCTTTCTCCCTCAGCTACGGGGACATCACGTGAGGGTGCTGTCGGACAACACATCCGTAGTTTGGTACATCACCAAAGAAGGTGGCACCCGCTCCCCCCGCCTGCTGCACCTCACCATGGACATCTTGCACTGGGCAATCACAAAGAATATAAGGCTCTCAGCTCTGCATATCGCAGGGACAGACAACATCAAGGCGGACGAATTGAGCCGCTCCTTCAAAGACACCCACGAGTGGGAGCTGGCCCCCCGGGTTCTGCATCGCCTCTTTACCCAGTGGGGCACGCCGGACATCGACATCTTTGCAACCTCCGACAACAGAGTCTGCCAGGCCTATTGCTCCAGGGCAGGCATGGGCCACGACTCCCTAGGGGATGCATTCCTATGGGACTGGTCTCGCGGTCTCCTATACATGTTCCCTCCGATCCCCCTTATAGCGAAGACTATCACGCAAGCCCAGCGTCACCAGGCCAACGCTATCCTGATTGCACCTTGGTGGCCACGGCAAGCGTGGTTCACGCCTCTACTCAGACTAGCAAACCATCGAGTTTGGCGTCTCCCATTCTCCCCGGACCTTCTATCCAGAGACAACGGCAGAGTACTCCATCCGGACATACAAACCTTACGCTTGACAGCGTGGAGACTCCAGCCCTCTGGCAAGGGATAGTCTTACCTGAAACCATAAAGGCGATTTTGGACGCCTCTAGAAAGCCCTCTACTAGGGCATCTTACTTAGCAAAGTGGAAAAAGTTCAGAACTTTTGCTGCTGAAAACGGTTTCAATACTACCTCAGCCACTATCACGAACATTATCGCATTCCTACATTCCCTGCATACTACAGGCCTAAAGCTATCTTCTATCCGTGTCTATCTGGCGGCCATTGCAGTTCACCATCCGCTCATAGACGGATTCTCAGCGTTCACCCATCCCCTTGCCAAGGCTTTCCTTAGAGGCCTGCATAACCTCTTTCCACCCGTTCGCCCACTAGTTCCGCAGTGGAGCCTCTCGTTAGTATTGACAGCATTATCCGCTAAACCCTTTGAGCCGCTGGCTACAACCAATACCCGTTTGTTGACACTTAAAGCTGCTTTCCTAGTTGCCATTACGTCCGCAAGGCGCGCGTCAGAGCTTGCGGCGCTTCTTGTTGACCCACCTTATACGCAGTTCTTCCGTGACAAGGTCATCCTCCGTACTCCGCCGTCGTTTGTCCCCAAGGTTGCCTCAGAGTTCCATATGAACCAGGACATTGTGTTACCTACCTTTTTCCAAGCACCCGCTGATCCGTTATGCACCACGCTGCACGCGTTGGACGTCAGAAGGGCATTAGCCTTCTACAAGTCCCGCTCTGAAGGGTATCGCAGGTCACGCCAACTCTTTGTCTGTTTTGGTGGAAAGAATAAAGGGTTACCAGTGTCCCCACAACGTCTCTCCAAGTGGATTGTCGACACAATCACCTTATCGTATCAGATCCTCGGAAAAGAAGTACCCACTGGTCTAATTGCCCACTCTACCAGAGGACAGGCCACCTCAACGGCACTCCTCCATGGCGCAACTCTTCCAGACCTGTGTAAGGCGGCCACGTGGGCGAATGCTTCCACCTTTGTGAGGCACTACCGCCTTGACGTTAGAGCGCGTCAGGACTCCTCCTTTGGCAGAGCAGTCCTATCTTCAATATGCCAGTGACCACACAGCATGCCTCTCCCACCTCCGGTAAGTTGGCTTATTACTCGCCCATATGTGTGATGCACAGAGACCACGAAGAAGAAATGCAGGTTGCTTACCTGTAACTGTAGTTCTTCGAGTGGTCATCTGTGCAGTCACACAACCCACCCGCCGTCCCCTCTTGGCATCGCTGTTCTGATTGTCAAGTTGACTACTGCATGCTCAATTACTCTAACTCATAATTTCATTGTTAAATTGCCTTAGTCGCGAGGCCTAGCGGTCTCAGGGAACTGAGGTAGGCGGGACCCCTGAGCATGCGCGATAGGACGGTGGGGGGAGGGGTTCCCGCCAAAAATCCTAGCTAGATAGAAGTTTCCCGAAGAGAGCTCGGCGCCGGCGCGAGCCCATATGTGTGACTGCACAGATGACCACTCGAAGAACTACAGTTACAGGTAAGCAACCTGCATTTACAAATGATAATCACTATTATCAACACTGTTAGTCTTTAAGGTGCTACAGGCTCTTTATTGTTTACTATCAACAATAAATTCCGAATATCAAGAAAGAACTAAAAACAGAAGCCAGACTCACAGCAGCAGGGAGAAAACCTAGCTTTAGACAAACCAAATGCCTGACAAAATAGAAGCATCTTTACTATTTATCTAATAGATGAGAAAGAGAGAGAGAGAGAGAGAATCATGCCTTCCAAAGGAAGGATATTCTGTAGTTCTGGCACCACTACTGAGAAGTCCTTACCCTGTATCCCATTTGTATGTGTGAAGGGCAGAGAGGTATAGACCAATGTCTCTGAAGAACAAGGTGTAGTGTGTGGACAAGCTCATGTGGGAAAGATGGTTCCTCAAATCTTCTGTTTAGGGCTTTATAAGTCTGGAACCAAGCTGGAAGAAGTTTTCTATAGTAGAAACTTCCTTGGAATCTAGGCTTTAGTCAGGGTGAGGCCTATCAATAGGCAATCACCACATGTGGCAAACTTTGGATGTCATGAAAAGGCAACAAATAGTTAGTGATTTAATTTGTTGTAATTGTATTTTTACTGCCAGGGAAGTAAAAATGGCAAGAGGTGCTTGTGGCATTTTCTGCTCCATGTGCTGAAGTAACTTGGTTGGCTTTGGGTACTATGCATCTTGACTTAGGAGTGGAAGTGTCTTTCTGTTCTGCCTCAGACAACAAAATATTTTTGGATGGTCCTGACAGGAGTATTGTTTAAGAGCATAGAATTAGCTAGCAGTAAATTGGTCTCTTATGGAGTCTAGAATATTAATCAGATGTGTATGGTGTTTTGCATAAATATCTTTTGTTTCATTTATCTTAAATGGACAAGAAATTAAATACAGTATGTTCATTATTTTCACCCTTTCTCCTTGATGTCAGGAAAGAGCCCTCGCCTATGTTTGAGATGTCGTAGGCATATATGTGTGCGAAATAATTTCAGTTTGCATGATTGTGACACATACATAAGATATGATCACAATTAATTTGAAATAATCCTGGGTTGTGCAAAGGGTTTAGCATCTGAAGAAAATTCAGGCTGACATCCTGAAGAAGATTCAGATTGTCAGTCAACTTGCTTTTTCTGAGGATGGTTCCTTATTAAGAGTCCATGCTAATAGCCTGATTATTATTAATATATGCTGTCTGCTACTGACCCACTTTGTTTAGAATGTGTGTTGGATATAAAGTGCCATAAATTTAAGGTGTATAGATTTAAAAATTGTTTAAAATATTCCATGCCATCATACATTTTAATAGAGTTTACAGAAGAAGGTCTCTAGATGTTGCCAAGAGCAAGATAGTAAATGTATTGAATTAAGTGCCAGTCCTCTTATTGTCATGTAGAGTATTTGCTAATCTGGTCACTAAATTATTATTTTTTAGAATGGAGAGATGGGTTTGCTGATTGATTCAATTTTTGGATGGGAAGAAAAGGAATTCAAATGAGGTTATAGATTTCTTTAAAAAAATCAGAATTTTGAATTTGCTTTTCTGAAATGAGGTTTTGTGCAACAGTGCAGAAGTAATAACTATGTTCTCTCCCCCCCCCCTTTACGAGTATAATGTAATGCTGATAGAGGGTGGATTAAGTTTTGCATTGTATGCTGGCATGTCAGAGAAATCCAAAACGAATTCAGATGACTTCAGATTTCTATGAATTTGACCAGCAGACTGGCATTTTCAGAGTCATGTTGATTCTGTGAATGGACTTGTGGACCGTTTATTTTCTTTTTCAGAATTGTACACTAATTTAGTCATACAAAAGATAGTGGGAAATATGGGTGTGTGTGTGTGTGTGTGAAAAAATGGGGAAAAGAATCTGATTCCATTAATGAGTGGACGGAATGATGCCTGACAATGCAAAACACACACGGAACACAAACGCACATGGAACAGATTGAACAAAATCTGTACATCCCGAATTGTATGCATTTCCCTTTTTAAAAAAATGTATCTTGAGTCTAGTATTCAATATTGGCTAAACCAAAAGACAAATTTATTGATTATTCTTTGAAACACAACAACTTCTTAAACTATGAAAATCCAGCCTCCTTATTATCAGGGACACCTGCAACTTATTTTATCTTTGGCTTTTTCAGCAACACAAGTTGCTAATACATTGTGATTGGTTCTGTAACTAGGAGACAGAAAGAAAAAAAACCTGTCACATCATCTGTGTCCAGCAACAGTTGATCAACACAGTCTATGGCATCCAACTGTTATTTACGGATAGTGTTAAAAATAAACATAACTATGTAGTTAAGAACATTCCATTGCTCCTCTTATGTTAAGATTCCTTTGGCTCCCCTTTCCCCTCAAGTCTTATAAATTAGGCATATGCCTTTTAAATGCCAATTTATTTTGTAAGAGCAGTTTTTTTAAAAAAATTGGAGGGCCTGGTTTTGCCTGATCATATCACACTTATGACTGTCTGATGACTTAATTAGAAGCTCAAGAGAAGCTGTTTTTTCTCCTTGTGCAATTTCCGGCGGGGAGATTAGGACCTAGGGCAGTTGAAGGTGTTGTTCTTGGCCCCTGCTCCATAACCCCCTGCGCCTCCATGTTCCCACTATAGGAATTCGGGGCATGCCCTATCCCCCCTGAGGTTTGGGGTGGGAGGGAGGGAGACTGTCTGCTTAGGGTCTTGCTCTCCTCCCTTCAAAACCACTTGTGAAGGTCCTTTGCCCTAACTAAACCATGTTGTGAGGGAGTGGAACTGTAGGTGAGAAGGAAGGCTTTTTTTCATTCTAAAAGATGTAGGCACAGTGATTGTGGTGCTCAACAAGAACCCATTCTATTGCCAGTAGGCAGATCAGGCATGGAGAACAAGTACACTCCTTCCCTTGGAGATGGAATGTGACATTTTGTCCTGCCTACTGATCCAAGGAGGGACATCCCAGTGAATAAACAAATCAGCATGTCCTCCAGGAATCTTGGAAAGCAGGAATGCGTGGTGAGAATGGCCTTTTCCTAGTCAGAGCTTCTACTGTAAGTGTTCATAGAATACAATCTCTTGGATGTACTCTTGGATACACCAAATCACAGTACTGGTTTTGACCTATAAAGCTCTAAACAGCCTGTGGCCAGGATATCTGGAAGACTGCCTCCTTCCATATGAACATGTCCATAATTTGCAGTCTTTATGGGAGGTCCTGTTGTATGTCTGACCACCAAGAGAGGTAGGGTTGGTGGGTACACAGGAGAGGACCTTTTCTGTAGCAGCCCCCTGACTATTTTCATTTTTATTTATATATTTCATTTCTATACTGCCCAATAGACAAAGTTCTCTGCACAGTTCATAAAAATTCCTACCCCCCCCCAAAGTATAACAACGTATAAAAAATAATGTAAAAACTTAAATATACATAAATTTAAAAACAATTTAAAGTAGATAAAAACAGTTACAATAGATACTGGGGGCCTGATAAAATAACTGACATTAACAATCCCATCATATGCCTTTTTATTTTCAGATAGGTAGAAACAACTGCTGGGCCTTTGATGAATTTTAATATTGTTCTGTCTTGTTTTGTTTTTATTCTCTTATGTTTTATTGTATTACTGTGTTGTTTTAGAATGTCCATTGATTTGGGTACCCTGATGGGCTGAAAAGTTTATACATACTTTTAATAAATAAATTTGACTAGATGGTGCTTCTTCTAAGATCTCTGGCTACAGAAGCCTTTTTAGCTTTTTCCATTCTTCAGTGTTTTATTCTACAGGGTAAACTTTAGAACAACGAGCATCATTCCCGTGATACTTTTTCTGATAACATCTGCAGACTTAATAGCACACCTGCTCATTAGTTTCTTACTTAACTTCCAAGGATTCCTTACCTAACAGCAGCCACCTGTATGTCATCTTCACTTATTTACTGAAAATAACCCATGAGACAGACTGGCTAATTCCATAGTGAAGTTTTTCATCTTAGAACCATGATTTTTGATGTGGCTACATAGACCTCCTCTTACATGTGGCTACATAGACCTCCTCTTACATGTGGCTACATATACCTTCTCTTACATGTGGCTACATAGACGTTCTCTGCAATAAGCATTTGAGATAATTAAGAAATTAATCTTCATTTTTCTTCATATAACATTGTAATCATCTTTGTGTGCTTTTACACTGACTTTGCTTGCAGGGATTTTCTTCTGGGCTATCGCTAAACTTATCAGGAATGATTAACTGTGTCTCTGAAGTCGTCACTTGGAAAACCCCTCCACCATTAGATGGTGACCAATTTATTTCTATTTATGATTATTTATTACTTAAACATTAAGGGTTGGATCTAGAGTTGTGAGGAGCAGATTAATTTGTAATTTGTGAACTGGATGCATTTGTAAGTGGAAGCGTTGGGAGGGGATTTTTACCCATCCCCTCCAGCATGCCCCTATACCCCTGACAATCTGTCTTGGACAGTTCAGGTTCTACCAAATTAAGATGTGAGATGGCACTGGAGATTGTAAGGGAAAGAAGGAATTGGCAGAATTACCACCCCGCCCCCTTTATCCAGCAGTGGGTCTCTACTGGATCCCAGTTCCTTCTGCCAATGGAAGAAGCCCTTCAATTCATGGAAGGTCAATTTGGGATTCAGCCCATATACTCCAATCCCAAACATATGCCATAATAGGTATGTAGAATGTCCATGTTCAAAGGCAGAATGTCGCTGCTTGCTGGGGAGCAACTGTAGGAGAGGACTATTACATTTAATCCCTGCTTATGGGCTTTTTGAAAGTATCTGGCTGACCATTGTGGGAAACAGGTTGGTAGATGTTAGCAGGAATCCTCTTGTGTACTTTATAAGGATTTCAGATAAGTCGACTTAAAAGTATTGGCCTGCATTAATATTTAGCTAGCTCTGTGAAATTATTGCTAGTTCTGTCAAGTCCTACTCCAGCTGATGGGAATTATAGTCTACCAACATCTGGAAGGCCCCACATTCCATACTCCTGCTGCACACAAAACAAGGCATTATAGTTCAACCTCATTGACAAGAATGTCCTGGGGGCATGCATAACATTATTGTCAGATGTTTCGTTAAATGTGAGAGCTGTTGAAATAGATTTACATTGTTGTGGACCTGCATGGGAGAGGTGTTGGAGAACATAACAGTGGTTTGGATTAAATGGGAGCTTGGAGTTAACAGAGTTTTGAGGTACAGAATTGCATGGATTTGTCATAGAGACCCCCCCCCCCCAGTCTTAAGGAAGAAAGTAAGAATCCTGAGTCCAAATGTTCAATAAGGTATTCATTGAGAGTCCAAATTAAAGCAGTCATAGTTACATAGTTCAGAGCTTGAGGATATAGATGCAATTTCTTACAACTAGATAACAACTGATGTCTTAAATACGTTTCAGTCGGTATAACTGGATGCTTCTGAGCTTTGCAAATCTGAATTCTGTTTGTTTGTTTTTCTTAGAGACACTAATGGTATCTAAGCAGACTTTTTGGATTTTATTTATTTATTTATTTGAATTGTACCCTCCATTTCTACCAAGAAAATGGCACTGAAAGTGTATTTTGTTGTTGATGATTAATTAGGAAGAAAAACTTCTTTCCATTAAAATTTTTTTATTGAAGATGATATGCTTAATTTAAGAGATGCTGCACTTTACATGCATTCTTTTGAACCTTTAAATATATATAATAAATCTGAGTACATGCAATATTATTCAGCTAGGTAAGTGTAATACTGATTAGTTTACCAAGATCAGATAGCAATCACTGACCAAAGATGATTCTCAAATAATAAAACAAACTGCATTCCTAGTTCCATGTTTATTTTTAACGTAGCTGGTGCAGCAGCACTGAGCTGATGGAAATGATAAAAGGGCTTTGCCTCCTCCTCCTGTTGAGTATGTCAGATAAATGGAAATCTTGAGTTGCCAAAAGGCAGTGCCATTTCTGGGCAACAACATGAGGCCATTGCGGTCCAGAGGGTGAAGAGGGAGGGTCTGGAGCCAAGGTGGGGGGTCTTTATGAGAACATTAGGTCTCTTGCCATTGCATCCTCTTCAGATAGGTTACAGTGATCTCAGGTTGTGTAGACTACCCAGTTTACCCACCTGTATTGGAGACTGCTCCTCTTCAGAGGAGTTAGTCTTGTTGGGTCTGGAGTCTAAGCACTGGAGGGTCCTGATACAGGGTTTGGTGTAGTACTTCATATTTGATCTTTGCGGATTCTCACTTTGTTGATTTTCAGCTAATTTCCAAGATTATCACATTTTGAATTTTAATTCAAAGGAAAGTTGCTGTCATAGAAGGCCTAAGAGGGCATACTGGTCAGGAAACTAGACAAGAATTTGATCGTTTCTCTTAAACAAGATCCCATCAGTGTATGCATGACATTGGGATTTCCCCCCCCAACACGTTTCACTTTACGTTTGCTATACTGAACCATATTTGCTTATTCTCCCAGAGATTCTTTAGGAGTTCTTTGCAATCCCTTCTTGTTTTAACTACCTTAAATAATTTGGTGTAATGACCAAACATGATCTGCTCACTCCTAATTCCAGATCATTTATGAACAATTTAAAAAAATACCAGTCCCAGTTAGGGATGTCAGAGGAATCTGTCTGGGCAGTGATGTTTGCCAAACTTTTAGCAGCTCAGCCCTCTTCATTCTGGGTCGCTTGCCTGCAAGCTAGCCTGACTCAATTTGTATTCGGGGTTTTCTTTTCTTTTCTTAAATAGCCATTTATACAAATTTTGGTCGTAATTCAGTTAATTTGTGCAAATTAAGCAAATTACTTCCTTATTTTGTATAAATAGCAATTTAAGAGAAAAAATCGAGAAAGTTCCCAAATTTGGGGGAATGGTCCATGGTTCTAAGGAAATCTAGCAAGGCCTGCAACCCCGCTGTTTTGAGAATTTATCATTTGTTCCTACTGTCTACTTTCTGTTCTTTAACTAGTTACTGATCCATAAGAGGACCTCTCCTTTTATTTCATGACTGCTAAGTTTGCTCAGGAGTCTTCATGACTCCTGAGCAAACTTAGCAGTCCAAGTAAACAATTTCTACTAGGTCACCCAGTCCATATGTTTAATGACATTCCCAAAGAACCTTAAAAGGTTAGTTAGATAGGATTTACCTTTACAAAATCCATGTTGATACCTTTTAATCAGTAGGACATGTCCTTCTGTATGCTTTGTTTTGACAACTATCAATAAAAATGCCAGCCAAAACCTTTTCATCCTGTTTCTGTCAGTGTGCTGGCAGCTACTGCTTTTTGAATAGCTAAGTCATAAAGTTTCTATTGATTTTCATCTACATTTGTTTTATGCTCTGCTTTTAGAAAATAGGATATGCATTGATTTTAGGCAAATCCACATTGCCTTGCCATTTTTTGGACCTGACTGCTCATGTTTGTTTTACATGGCACTATGATATTCTAAGGCAGGGCTGGCCTTAGTTCCATGGAGGTAACTGTGCACAGGGAGGAAGAAAAACTTTCAACACTGTTGAAAAATATCTTGTTGAACCTGAGACTAAGAATGGATGTAAGCTTTCTGCTGCATGAGTCCCAGGCACCTAGAAAATTGATACCAGCACCCTGAGATTTTTTAATCCCCAACACCTGCCCCCCATCCAAGTTCATGGCTTTCATTTGACAAAGTAGCAGATGACAAGTTATCTGCAATAATCTTTGGGGGAACATTTCAACCTTCCAGGTCATTCGGCAACAGGCCTCAAAGTGGCTGTCTTGCAACAGAAAAACTTTATAGAGACCAAATTCAGTTTGAGATCTCAGAGTTGACATTCATTATTAAATTTAAATCTTGGAACTTGGCTTGAACTGGTCGTCTGAATGGCTTAGTCATTATGGTCTGTAGAGTCAAAGTCCCATCTTGTAATTTACCGTAATATTGTAGATGTCTCTTTATATTGAAATGGGATGTTTCCTGTCTATCTAACTGACTTTTCCATCTTGTTTCTGTCCATTCCTGCATCTGACGAAGTGGGTTTAGTCCACGAAAGCTCATGCCTTAGTAATAAAACAGAAAGTGGCTAGAATTTGGACGACACATTAAGCAACTGGGGAGGGGGAAACAATCATCAGTTGTATTGACTATCCTGTCGTCCGAATGCTGCCATAGTCAACTCAGTGCTGATCCTAATCCATACCATGGTTTATTATTTATTACCATGTTGTGTGGGGAGTACCCCCTAGATGAACAACTGTAAAGTTGATTACCCCACCATTGACTATCGTGTTGTCTGAATTCAGCCAGTCTTTAAGGTGCAGCAGACACTTTTATGTTTTCATGCCACGGACTAACACAGCTGTCCCATTTGAAATAATCTGAAGTGTGGATGGATACACTTCTGCTTTGGTTTTTAAGTCTAGAGTGATAGCAACATCACTGAAAAGTATTAACTTACATTTCTTATTGCCTTTCCCTCTTGTGCTGTAAATTACTTAATTACTCCAGAGTTTAGGCAGTAATGTAATTTAAAAGACAAAGTGGTATGTTGATTCATTCCTGTGATTAAAATATTACTGTTCCAGACAAATGGAACTTGACTGAAGAAAGCAGGGTTTGCTTTTTTGCCTTCTCTCTCTCTCATCTCTAGCTAATATAATGTGATTAAGGTGTAGGTTCTTGCAGCTGATACCATTGCCTGGATAGGAAAACAAAAGTTCAGTTTTTAATCCGTAACATAATTTGTGGAATAAGATAATGAATAATTGAAAGAGTTGTTGCAATAGAATCTCTTTCTTAACTCAATCAGTGGTTTTCAGCTAATAATAAAAAGTCCCTTTACAGAGCAATGCCAAGCTTTAATGATTTTCAAAAGCAGCTCTAATATATAGATATGCATTTGATATACATGGCTTTTCTTTTTCCTAGTAAGCTTTTAAATCACAGTGGCATATCTACATGCACAGACACTTTTTTTTAATACAGCAGTTAATTAATTCTCTGTCTTGATTGGCAGATAGTTGGTAAGCTAATTTGTTCAGTGTGTTCTGTTTAAGAATGTAAAAAAGCAGAAATGTTGTGCCTGATAAAGGATTGGCATAGAAGGAAAGTAACTCTTGATTGGTCACAGTTTGCTCTTGGCAAATATTTTAGCTGGTAAAGGGCAAGGAAGTATACAAAATACTCACATTTTCTATCCGTGTTTACACAACTTCTCATCCAGGTGGCTAACAGTAATAAGACTAACAACAATAAAAACAAAATATGAATTAAAACAACCATAAAAGCAAATAAATTAAATTCACCATTAAAAACAGAACAAGAAGAGAAATAAACACTACCCAACCAGTTACCCCCACCCCTCCAGCAACAGGACAGCATACATGCCTGTATGAATAAAAATATCTTTGCCCATGCCAGAAGATATCTCAGTGGGACAGCCCAGCATTCTGTTCACAACCAGCTATCGACCAGGAACCCATATGCAGCCAATCCTGTGACGATTGGCTTAAGTATTATTGCCACTGAGACAGGTGGATGGCTTTGACAGCATGACATCAGGGCTGAGTATGACACGGCACTCCACCATGGGTTACATAAGCCACAGTGAGGCTGCGACACATGCTGGGTTTGTGCGGCCCCCGTTTTGAATATGCAATCCCCACTCAGGGTTATCATGCTGTTCGAGCCTGGTAAGTGTGGGTTATTTTGTTTTTAAATGCTTATTTGTGTGTAATGTTATAATAGATATATTCAAAAGTACATTGTGTGGATGAAACTGCCCAGCTTTTGGCAGTTTAGGAGCAGTGCTTACCAGTGCCAAATCTCAATTGACACTTTAAGCAAATTGGCCAAGTTTTGTTTATTTACCTGAAGAGCAAACTTCCAGTAATATTTCCTAATATTTGTGTGTTTGCTTTTCAGAATTGCATGTTAGCATTGATTCAGATTGCAGGTGATAAATGAGGAGGTTGGAACACTTAAGTCATTAGTTAGAAATGGATCCCCCCCCCCAACATCCCACCTCAGTTTCTTCCCTGAAGCCCGTTGTTGACATTCTCGGTTTAAGAGCTGACATAACGTTTTACAGATCTTTTGCTTTCCTTTTGAGCATATTATGTTCTTTATAGAAAGGATCAGCAGGAATCATGGCAAAAGGAACCCCTTTTCCAGTATTTCTGTTTTTTATTCACTGTCCCATTCCCAGCATTGCATTCTTCCTTCCATCAGAGTTAAGACTAGTCTCTCATACAAATTACTCGTCTTTTATATGTTTCCCTAAATCACTAGAATGGGTCCTTTTTCTGCAGAAGAGAGGAGGAGGCATTGAGGTAGACATACAGGCCCCAGTGATTTTATGGCTGTGAATATCCACTTTAAAGGATATGTATTGTTTGCTCATCCTGAGGGTTCAGTGTGCTAGTTCCCACTTCTCGGAAATGGCTGGACTTGTGGAAGCATCTAATCCATGCAACTTCTGCTTTTCTTCCTTGTCTGGAACTAAATGTACATATAAAACACATCTTAATCTTTCAGTGGAAGAGATTGTATTTTAGCTGTTTAATCTTTCACTCTGGCATGGTCACAGATTTTATTTTTATAGACCATTAACGTTATAAATATCACTTTACAAGAGGTCTAGAAATCTAACCTTTATGAACTTCATAAGGGAATAAGGGTTATGTGATTGGGTATTTTAGGTTTATTAAGGTAAAAGAAGATTTTTATTTCTTACACCTTTTTTCCCTCTGTGGGGCAGATCAGGTCCAGGCACACACCACCACCACCAATGAAGTATAAAAAACTTCATTATCTGCAACCATCTAACTTTTTCAGGCAGCTGCTGACATGACCTTGTTATGTATGTGTAGGCAGTATGGAAACCCATGAGGCACAGACTTGGAATTAAAAAAATTAAATTAAATTTGTTTAAGGAACTCAGAGCGTACGTGGCACTAAAAAGAAAAAAATGAAGACAAGTTCAAAATAAAAAATATCAGAAACAGAATAACAATGCAAACACCCTACATACTTGCTTTAAGATGCTTTCTGACCAAAAAGTACTCATATGCTGGTTGCTGAAAATAGTATTTTGCTTAACCCATCTGTAGAGGTAGAGGTGACTCCTCAGAACATCAACACATGGAAAAGGAGAAAATCAAGAGGATTTTCCCCCTTACGAACAGCTAAGCCATCCTTGAATCTTCTGCTCAACCTTTCAATATCCCAAGAAAACAAACAAACAAACCACCTTTCACTGATGAGACGACAGGCTCCAGAATGTTTAGGAGATACGTGGTAGAGGTGTTCAAACTTATGCATGGTATGGAGCAAGTGGATAGGAAAACATTTTTCTTCCTCACTCATAATACTGGAACCCAAGGTCATCCCATGAAGCTGATTGGTGGGAGTTTCATGATAAATAAAAGGAAGTATTTCTTCACACAGTGCATAATTAAGCTATGGAATTCACTTCCACAAGATGTAGTGATGGCCATCAATTTGGATGCCTTTAAAAGGGGATCAGACAAATTCATGGAGGATAAGGCTATCAATCGCTACTAGTCCTGATGATTATATGCTACCTCCAGTAGCAGAGATGGTATGCTATGTACACCAGTTGCTGGGGAACATGGGCAGTAGGCTGCTGTTGCACTCATGTCCTGCTTGTGGCTTCCCATGGGCAGCTGGTTGGCTACTGTGTGAACGGAATGCTGGACTAGAAGGACCCTTGGTCTGATCTATCATGGCTCTTATGTTCTTAAGTTCACCTGATTTTCAGGGATTCCCTCCTCCTCCCCACACCACAGTTCTCCCCATTCAGCAGGGTCCTATTCAGAGGGGCTGTTGTGGAGAGGTGGCAGTGGTGAAGTCTGCTTCTGCCAGTCCAGTTACACATGCTTAAATCTGGATCCAAACTTTTGTTTTTACCTGAAAGCCATTACCACTATATTCATACAGGATTTACCCCAATGTAAATGGGCACATCATTTCAGTTTTCATGAACCCTGAATGGGGGTCTAGTACTAATTACTACCTCTGTGTATTTCACAATTAGGCTGTGTATTTTGTGCCATCAAATAATGTTCTGAACCCCTCCACCCCAATCAAAAATAGCATTGTACCAATGAGAACCAAGTTTACAGAGATCCAATAAAGCAACAAATCAGGATCTCTCAAACTGTGTCAGTTTTTTTGGAAGATAGTAGAGCCAATGGCTGAATTCGGACGACACAATAAGCAACTGGGGGGCGTAAACAATCATCAGTTGTATTGACTATCGTGTCATCCGAATGCTGCCATAGTCAACTCAGCGCTGATCCTAATCCACACCACAGTTGATTATTTATTACCATGTTGTGTGGGGAGTACCCTCTAGATGAACAACTGTAAAGTTGATTATTACCCACCATTGACTATCATGTTGTCCGAATTCAGCCAATGTGGTGTGTAGAGCATGAGGTTGAGGAAGGCTGTAGAGAACAGAACTATTGGATGCTCCTGGGCAAGTTACTATCACTTGGCCTAACCCATCTGTCAGAGTTGTTGAGAAGATAAAATAGGGCAGCCCTCAGCTCTTTGGGTAGGACACAAGTATGATAGAGACTAGTGGTTTGTAACTAAGAGCAAGTGCAAAAGTACTATCCATATAGGAAAACATCGCATTTGATGCAGTCTTCATCAAGTCAAATATACCTTTAGCTTGTTTATGAATATGAAAAATAAATAAATAAATGTAAAACAAAGCAAAGTATTTTAACTCCCTCATTAACTATCATTGGTTTACTTACACAGAAGCTGAATTTGAACAACACGATAGTCAATGGTGGGGTAATAATCAACTTTAAAGTGTTTTATTGGTGTTTTATTGGTATTTTAATGATGTATTGGTTTTATGTGCTTTTAATCAGTTTTGTATTTTATGTTTAATGCTGTTCCCCGCCTCGATCCATTGGGAGAGGCGGGTAATAAATAAATAAATATATTATTATTATTATTATTATTATTATTATTATTATTTACAGTTGTGCATCTAGGGGGTACTCCCTACACAACATGGTAATAAATAATCAACCATGGTGTGGATTAGGATCAGCACTGAGTTGACTATGGCAGCATTCGGATGACATGATATTCAATACAACTGATGATTGTTTCCCCTCCCCCAGTTGCTTAATGTGTCGTCCGAATTCAGCCAGAGAGTTATTACCTGCTATCTATTTTATCCACCATATCTTCCATCAGTTTTTACTTTTGCTTTCAATATTTGAGCACTGCTTTGAGGCAGTTGTATTGTTAACTTTGGCTGAATGTCTGTGTAAATGACTGTAGCAAACACAGCATGGTAAGATCATAACTGTTAGATTAATTTGAGGTATTAGCTCTGTGCTGGTGTGCCACTTTAATGGATATGTGAGTTCAGTCACATTCACTGCCTCCAGTGTCTCATTATAATGGTATTTACTAGGTCTCAAAAGGACTGCTGAAAAAGTTGAAATATAATCTTGTATTTTAGATGTGCCTTTAAAAAAGATAATGAAATTATTTTCTTCCTACTAACTATTTTGTTATGGCTTGGAGAATAACTTCCAGAGGAACAGATGGAAATGTAGACCTGTGCTTTTCTATAATGTAATGTGTGTGTATCACAAACGGCAAGAGTTTGTTGGAATGTTACTGCTTTTGAATGTCCCATAGAGTTAACGTTTAAAATTTGGCGAGAACTGTCCTATTAACAGTCTTGATGTATGAAGAGTATTGGAGATAAATAACATCACATTACATGATCTAACTCCTTGGCCATCTTCTCTCTCACAGAACGTGGAGAAAGTGTTTGTGGAATTCAGTCATGAAGAACTGTTTGAGTTCTATAACAAGGTCTGTATTAGTGTTTTTGCAGGCATTCTAACATTTTGATAACCTTTCCTTTGCCCTTAATAAGTCTTTATTACCAATCCGTTGGTTTCTAGTTGTTCTTGCTTTGAGCTTTCCTTGTAAACATGTAACAGCCTTGTAACAGCCTCATCCCCTAAAGCACTGCCTCTCTGAGTTATGTCTCATATAAAGCACTAACTGAATACAGGTTTTACATTTGCTGTTTAAAGTGACTTTGAACAAGGTTATGTTTGTATACCTTGCTCTTAAATTTCCAACGTAACGAAAGGACAAGGAACTTTTGAAAAGGCCTATGTCAGGAAGGTATTTTGTTATTTGTGCATATACAAATGGTGAGCTCATTTAGTCACAATTAATGTTTATTATATACATTGTGGATTTGCTGCCCAATAGCTATGCATATATCAGTAGGCAACTATAAGCATATTAATGGCTAAGTTTCTCTAATTGCTGTGAATATATTTAATCTGCATAGTTTGATTATTAGTTATCTTCTATTTTCATGCTTCTAAATATCTTGCATTAATACTTTTTTTGTTAAACAGTTGGAGTCTATACAAACTCAGCTGGATTCTCTTACGTGATACTGTGTGAAGACTGCTTTCTCCATCTCGTTCCTGCCGCTTCAATATTGAAGATAGATTGGCTGACAGCGTTTGCTGAAATACACAGTTGGTTGCTGCCAGTAAATGACTTATCTCTTTTTTTGGCCACTAACATTAGCCAAATAAAATCATTGTTAAGAAAATTGAAGCTATAATTGACTTATTCATCTTCTCAGAGTCCGTGGTATTCAAGTTTTACTTTAGGGGCGTTGGGAGAAGTATACTACCTTGTTTTGGAGTTCTTTGAACTATCTTGAAGTTTGTTTGTGCTGTTTTGTTTTGGGTCTTGTTTTTTGCATATTGGGGAACGAGAAATGAAATGTGTATCATTACTATTAAAATAACTGAAAAATGTATTGCTCACTAAACAGTAGACAAAGATAAAATGGGTAAAGTGTTGGCCCCAAGTATTATATCTTACTAGTAAAAAAAATAAAAATAAAGATACTGTTGTTCTGAACATTTAACTTTCTTAATACTTTACATTTGTTTTCAGGCTCCGTAGTTACAAAGGTCAGCAATGTCTGCCCAATTTTTTGTTGCTTTAGTGGTTACCAAAGAGCTTTTTAGGACAGCTGTCTCCAAACATAAGAGAAGAGAGTAAAGAGGAGTTCTCAACAGATCATAAGCAATAAGTCCAGTTATTACTTGAACAAATATCAACACTACACTAGGAATTAATACTATAGCTTCCCATCTTGAAACAATACATTTAAAAAATAGAACATGATACTACTAAAGCATACTGAATAGAAGATAAATGGAAAGCAGTGGAAATGAATATGTGGGGGAAATCTGTGCATGTGCAGGATCGTTGGGTGCACTTTGGACTTCCTGTACAGGCAAGATGCTTCTGGGTTAGATGCAACTCTTTCGAAAATATTGAATTGTTTAATTAGAAGGTTTAATGATTATTTGCATTTTAAATCATGGGTAGATATATTTGCTTTTTTTTCTAGCTTTCATAGATTTCCAGTTTTCATTCAAAGAGTATCAGTAGTTGTGGTTCTAAGCCATTGTTTAGAGTGAAGCCCTGTAAATTTGTGGCAAAGATGTTACTAAGCCAGGTGCCCTTAGTGCAGGGGTGGCATGTTTTGGGCTTCAGCTCCCATCATCCATTGCCATTGGCTATGCTGGCTAGGGCTGATGAGTGTTGTAGGCCAAAATATCTGGAGAGCCACAAGTTGCCCACCCCTGCCTTAGTGCAATAGTTAAATCCATTTTTACTCTGGTGCACCTTAGGTGACGCATACGGCACAATCATATGCTTGTTTACTCAGATGTATTCATTGTGGCTTACTCCTAGGGTCACATTGGATTACAGTTTTAAATGGAACCAGAAAGGGGAAAATGTCTGATCTGCATTACCTCTGATTCCCCAAGTTTATCTTAATTGCTACCAACTGCCAGGTTTTTTTTAGACACTCCAAGACCACAAGAACCTGGGAACATAAACCAAGTATACTTGGAGTTCTGATATGGGATCGATGCAATGTTGGATTAGTCCCAAGGTTTTCCAGATCTTTCCATCCTCTTACTGAATACTATGGAAATAAGCATTAGTGTGGTATTCAGTGAGAAGACAGAAAGAACTGGAACGCCTTATGGAAATAAGCAGTGGAGGCAATGTGTATAAGGTATAAAACAGAAACAGTTTTCAACAATCCACCAGATTAGTAGAATTTAGTGTCTTGAAGAGGCATAGAATTAAAGTAAAGTGATATAGAAATATATGAAAAAGAAATGAGAGCTGTGGCACTGACTGGTCTCATTGAGAGACTTCTTGGAAATCATATATAATCATATATAAGAGCAATTTGCAGTTGGGATGGCAGTGTGTATAGACATAATAAACAGATAAATTCTGTCATAGAGCATCCAGTCTAAGTAAAACTTGGAGAGGAGCGAGAGAAAGCAATTGCTAGTACTTATGCCTAACCGTGCCACTAACTGTAGGGATGTGCACGGCCAAAATTATCGTATCGTTATTGGAAATTCCGACATAAAAAAATTTCGGGTCCGAACATATTGGCGGATTTGATCGGATCTGAAATCTGATAAATATTGGAAGTTCTGATACGATAACTGTTTTTCCCCATAGCTTTCCCCCAATGCAAGTCTATGGGGAAAAACACTGGGCTGGCACTCCCTTCCTCCCCCCACTCGCGCTCCCTCCCCCCACTCATGCTCCTTACCCCCTGCCGCTGCCACGTAGTACTGCTAAACAGGCTTTCCAGCCTGTTTATCAGTACAGAGAAGCCCGAGTCAGTACAGAGAAGTCAGTACAGAGAAGCCGCCGTCCGCTGCTAGCAACTACTGAGAACTAGGCTTTGCGGCCTAGTTCTCAGTAGAGCGATGACGTGCTGGGTGATGTCATCACTCAGCATGCCCTCACTCTACTGAGAACTAGGGGAAGGTCCAGGTATGGAGCATGAGCGGGGGAGGGAGGGAGGGCCGGCCCTAAACTGGCCTGCCCGATAATCCAATGTGTCTGATAGTTATTGGACATATGGATTTCGGATCCGATCAGATAGGGCCTCCAGGAATGTTTATCGTTATCGTTAATCGGATGTCCGATAACGACCTTATCAGTTCATTATCGGACATCGGAATGATACGATACACATTCCTATTATATTGTACCATTTCAGATGGTCCAGGAGGGGGGAAATAAATCCTGGAATGTTCGCTCATCTTGTAGAGTCTTTGTGCATATGAACTTACTTATTTGATGCTTATTACTTATTGGAGAGACCATAGCTCACTAGCACAGCACATGCTTTGCATGCAGAAGTCTTCAGATTCAATCTTTGGTATCTCCAGTTAACAGGATCAAGTAGAAGACGTTATGAAAAATCTCTGAGACCCCGGAAAACTGCTGCCAGTCAGAGTAGAAAATACTGTGCTAAGTGGACAAATAGTCTGACCTGGTATAAGGCAGCTTCCTACATTCCTATCTATCATTGGATATAAATTCCCAATGTGCAACACCATTTCCACAAGAGATGACATGGTGTAGCCCCATCATCTTATTCTCATCCTTTTCGAAATTGGTATCTGGGTGTTTGTGTAGACAAATCTAATTGTAAAAATCTGAGTACGTGTTTAAGTATCTATGTAGGAATCAGTTTTGTATAAGAAAGAAAAAGACTAGAATGTAAAATGGAATAAGTAGAACAGACATTATGTCCTACAGCTATGTGGACATTTATGAAGTAGCTAAAGCAAGAAGTCTGCATTTGCTGAAATATAACTATGAATCATTTCCAGATTTCATAGTGATTCATGTTGCAGGCTCAAGTTACATCCTTTGAAAAGACATCGGCAGCATTTTTGCATTTAGTAAGCATGTGTATAAAATCTTAAGATACTGGTGACTTTAATTTCCTGCTAAAAGATATATAGTTCATGATCAAAACTAAGATAATATAACCTGAACTCACTGAGCAGATTATATGTTTTTTCTCGAAGATAAATAAGAATGCCAAATATGTGTACCTTAGAGTTGAAGACCATTCCATGTTACCTCAGACATGTAAAATTTATCTGAAATACTCCCTTTAAATATTCTGCCAAGATGCAAATATTAACATAGTAGGGCTGAAAAAGGAATGTATCATTTTAGAACAGCTTATTTGGATTCCAAGCATGAATATTTAAGCAGAAGTCTACATAAAATCAAAGGAACTAGCTTTTAAACAGATTTATGATTTCCTTTCTGTATTATATTTTCTTTACTGCTTGGATGTACTACTTATCTAGTTCCGGAGGCCACAATACATGGCTTCTATGTGATTGCTATATTATGCAGACCTAGTCTAATCCATGCGCTCATTAATTTCTAGTCAACTACAGGTAAAACTAGACAAGACATGATTTACTCAAATAACAATTGTGTGCATAGCTTTAAAAGGTATAAATGGCAGGTGCATTCCTCCCTTCCATATATGGACTGGGAGCCTGTGGGATAGGGGGACTTTAACTCTTTGGGCTATAGACCTGATCCAGATCCCACAACTGTATTGGGGCGGGGGAAGCTCCCATTCATGCCAAGGGAAGCTTTTCTTCTAATGTAAATAGGTGTGAGGACCCAATCAGGATAGCAACAGGGGGAGATATTAACTCCCCCACACACACCAGCCTTCCCCAGTCTGGTGCCCTCAGATGTTTTGGACTTTATGGCTAGTGGTCAAGAATGCTGGAGGGTTGTGGTCAAAAATATCTGGAGAGCACCAAGTTGGGGAAGGTTGCCCCACACTATAGTTGTGATCTGGATTGGGCGACCATGACTGTTACTTACTTTTTGAAAGCCATTCACACAGTTGCTAATTGCGTGAATAGTGTCTTGTCTAGTTCGGTCCTGAGATGCTATTCATCGGTGATATTTCTTCTAATCTTCATTGATGTTCATAAATCTTGAACCATCTTTTATATATGTGTGTTCAAGTGCTGTAGTGTTCTCTGAAAGGACAGGAAAATTGGCATTGGACCGGAATGTTACATTAATGCCATTCAGAGGTTAAAAACATTGTTTATTTTGTGTATTCCCTAAAGTTGGAAAGTTCAGGCTGGAATTAATTTGGACTACTTCAATCTATAAAAACAATGGTCATAAGGAAATAAGGACTTTGATACAATGGCCTGTTTCACAGTATCTCTGTTACGTACCAGTTTAGACAACTGTTCTTGTTTTGACTGAGTAAAATGATTCCAGAATAGAGATTGATAAAACATTTCTCCCCCAATATACTCTCATAAAATGGTTTTTTTTAAGCCTCTGTTATTTCTTCTGGTTTGAATTGCACCTCTTAACAAACCATGCACAAAATTCAAACACATTGTTTGTATCTCTACACAGGAGTTGTTTCTCCAGATGGGCTGGGTTATAAGAAGCCCAGGACTTCAGCTAGGTTGTTTTTCCTTTAGCTCCCCTTTAAATAAGTTGCAGGCTGGCTCTGCTGTCACTTATACAAGCTTTTGCTTATTAATTGCTTTTTACCCTCTTTGGATTATTACTTTTTTTCCCTTCTGATTTCCTTTGATTATAGATCCTGGTCCTCAAGCGCAACTAAAAGGAACCATTTTCACCAGAGGTGAAACATTCAACTACTTGTCAATGCACTGTTATTGAACTCTAGCCATGAATAGTACTTACCTTTCAATGTTTGCTCTTCTTATATCTTTGCATTGTCATCTTCCAGCAAGGTTAGGTGCAGCCAGTCATTACCTTTTGGGCAAAGCCTGTGATTCAAATTCTTGCTCAGCCATGAAGCTAGCTGGGTAGCCTTGAGCAAGGTTGCTTCCTTCTCAACCTAACATACTTCATATTGGTGCTGAAGGAATAAAATGGGACATTCCCATATATGTTATCCTGAGCTGCTTGGAGGAAAGGCAGAATATGGATATGACAGATAAATAGCTATATGCCACAATCAATAGAGCATACAAACATTAATGAATAGAAAACTATCATTTTGGAGTAATGCCTCCTGATTTGATGGAGAACCAAAATGAAGCCTGCTGGAATTATGACACATGAAATGGTAGCATGCGATGCCTTAGGGCTTGCGATTTTAGGCAGCTTCACTGCTCGTACTTTTCAACCATGGAACAAAACTACAAATGATTGAGAACTTCGCAAGTTCTAGGATGCTAACATGTATAAGAAATGAGATGGGAAGAAAGGAAAATAAATCTCAAGAACTGGTGAATAAAACAAACAAGCAGAAAACAAAAATGGTATCTTTAAAAATGTTTCATATCCAGAAGGGGATGAAGTAGAGGGAAAAGATCTGCATTATACAAATATAATATAAAATTGTCTTATGACAACTACAATAATTATCTGTGGAACATCCATACCAAAACCTGCCCTGCTGCCTGCAATTTTATTTATACCTATGTGGGAGAAAGTGCCAATGAATTCAATTGACTGGCTTTTGGGTAATCATAATACTGTAAAACAAAAAAAGCAAAAGCAAAACTAGCTCAAATAATAGTGTGAGTTGTGGCCAACCGTTAGAACAGAGATAAAGATCCATAGCTTGAAAGGTAAGAATGAGGAGCTCAGATTATCTAGTTCAACCTGTTGCATCATAAATGAATTGCCACTACATGGATCTCTTCAGATAGCTATCTAGGCTAGGCTGCAAGCTTCCTTTCCATACAGGTTGAGTTTCAGTATCAAGCAGTCCGTTGTGGGATCCTATTTACTGTAAAGAAACCTTTCCGGTATCTTATCCAAATGTTTCATCAGACTACTAATCTTAAACATGCATAGTAGATTAAAAATGTAGCAGGTATTTGTAGGATTCTGCAAGCATTTCTATACATCTTCACTAGTGATATTTATAGCTTTTAAAGACATCTACCATCTCCTAAGCTGGGTTTCCACAAGTTGTTTAGAGTTGTAGTCTTATTCCCAGTTACCTGGAAGTAAGCCTCGCTGAACTCAATTAAAATTACTTTGGAGTAGACATGTATATGATTGCACTATATCTTTTTTGCCATTAGTTCTTAAAGACTACCCAAACAGCAGAATCCTACAAAAGACTACCAAAACAGCAGAGAGAATAATTTACAGCAGGGGAGGACAACTCGTGGTCCTCCAGGTATTTTGGCCTAAAGCTCCCATCTCCCCCCACCATTGACTATGCTGGCTAGGGCTGATGTGAGTTGTAAGCCAAAAACAGCTACAAGTTGCCCATCCCTGATTTAGACTAAAAGAAGAAAAGAAGTATGGTCCATTCCAAAGCATATTTACTTTGGAGTAAGTCTCACAGTGTTCAAAGGGGTTCATCCTTGTGTAAATATAATAAGATTACAACCTAAAGATAAAGATGTCTGATGAGCAAAACTGAATTTTACACTACCTCAAAGGTCCTCTATATATAAACACAGTTTAATTCAATGATTTGAGATTAAGCAACCCTTTTAAATCATTTACATATGACTTTAAAATGCAAACTGGGGCTAACCCACAATGGATATTATGCAAACATTAAATAGCAAGTCTGTGATCTATCAGCCTTCTAAAAAAATATTGTGTAGTGGATAATTATTATTCCCATTTTATAGGATGGGAGCTGAGACTGGCTGTGACTTACTGAAAGTCATCCAGTGAGCCAGTTCGTCGTTGATTCATGGGGACTCTGTTCTTCTAGTTTCAAATCTAATTTTTAGCCACTGGCTCATACCAACTCCTGTGATACTATAATGAATCTTTGTGAGTGAATAATTCTATATAATTCTAGCCACACACATGTTCAGTACATGATTTAAGAGACAAGAGCTTTAGTGCAATGCCCTATCTACTGAACCACTGTATCAAATCATCCATCCAAACATAAAAGCTTTTAAAGTTCAGTAAAATTCTGTAAAGAGAAAACAAGTGTGGCAGTGTTATTAGAGGCTTAGGAATGTGGGATATTCTGGTTCAAATCCCCACTCAGCTATAATGCTTATTGCGTGGCTCTGGGAAAAGCCATTATCTCTCAGCCAAACCTCCCTCACAAGTTTGCTTGCCACTTAAGAGAGGTCCCTGGAAAAAAGACAGAAAAGAAATTAATAATAAGCAACAAAACAACACTTCATTGTAACGTATCTGAAAATAAATTATCCTACAACATGAAAAATAGTGGGTACAGTATACTGGAAATTTCTCCAACATCATCCCAAACAACTGAATGGGAGTTGCATGAGAGCACAGCTGTGCTTTCTGCATGGCTCCCATTCATTTCACTGTGGGTTATGATGGAGAAGTTCTGCCCTGTATTAGTCTCTTTCTTTGTCTCTCCTTTAACATAAACTTGTCCGATTGCTTAACTATCAGGCTCTTCCCCCCTCCTAGCTGGCTTATTTAGCACATCTTGTATTGACAAAGTGTTTCATTTTCTTTCCTTTAACACTTTGCTTCAGTAATCCGTAAAATACATCTGGGAGAGAAATCTATGTTATCCATCGGCATTATTTCAGATAGGTTTTTTTTTTTAAAAAAATCAAATATCAATGCTACTTGAAAGAAAGATGCAAGTGGGAAATTATTTTTGTATAGGCTGACATTCCCTGACCTGTGTTTTTCTGAAGTGGTTCGCAGCCTTAGGGTCCATAGAATCATCAAAACCTCGGAGATAATCTAGTCCAACCCCCTGCTCAATGCAGACTCTGCACTGCTGGGTGCACCTACAGCATCCCTGACAGATGGAGACTTTAAATAAAAGTTTTGCAATTGTATTCCATGGTTTAAATGATTTCCTTAATATTGCGGTACTAGGGCAGCCAAACCTACAAGTGCTTGTAGCCTCTGGCAGAGCTCTCCTTTGTAGTTAAACAAAATGGTTGACCAACACTTTATGCTGCCTGTGTACTATGGAATCTTGCTGGATCAGTGGAGGGAGAAAGGGATTATACCTCTTCAAGAAGAAATCAATGGCCCTGTGGTGTTAACAACTCTGCGCAAGGACAACTCCTGCCACAGTGTATTCTCCACAGCAGTTACTTTTCTCTCGATCAGTCAGTTGTGTCCCCCTGAAGATCCAATCTAGCATTGTCACTGACCAGGTTTGAATGATCAATGGGGGAAACAAAGCAGCGTTGATTGTTTCCCCTTCCCCTGCACATGCAGGTCATGTGACTGGGATTCCCCTAATTACCCGTGCCCATGGCTTGCAGTAAGGGTTGAAGGGTGGATGAAAAATCATCATAGCCGTGTGTTAGGTTCGGATTACATGGCAACCTGTGTGGCAGAGGTAATGAGGGTAATCTCAATCACACGACCGGCATGTGATGCACTGGGGGAAATGACCAGTGCTGTGTTGTTTCCCCTGCTGATTGTCTGAACAACCCCACTGTTAGCTTGATGTGGATACAGGTATGGAGGAGGACTTTTTTTTTAAAAAAGGTAATTTTCTTTTTAAAATGACAAGTGTTAGAGGAGGTTTCCTTTAATGCGTGAAAAGATGATTGGGAAGGGTTATGGAAGGGACAGGAATTTCTTACCAATAACATGCCCCAATGGAGAATATTTTCTATTTCAGAGCTTCACTCGGGCAGAGTTGACTAAAAATGCATTTGTGTCATCAGAGTTTGAATACTTTAAAATTTCAGAAAAATACAATTGTGTGTGTGTGTGGGGGGGAATGCAAAGCATAAAGTAAGGATAATTTCTACAGCTTAAAAAGACTTGAGGAAACAGAGATCGAGAAGATGTTGGAGATGGCATTGTGTGCTGAAAGTGTTTTGGCATGTTGCCTTGTTTAGGGGATTTGTTTTCTAATTGTTGTGGTCCCGTACTGTACCTGTCCTTTCCCTCCCTCCTTCTATGGCTTACACCTGTTTTGGGGAGGGGAGGTTAAGATGGAAAATGGTGGGAGAAATGGTTAAAGGCACAATCCTATGCTTATTTAGACATCATAGTCTTTATCCAGATTGCTCCCATCCTATGGCTTTACCTTTTGGGGAAGGTCGCAGCTCAGTGGTAGATGTGCAGGTTCAGTCCCTGGCTTCCCCAGGTAGGGCTGAGAAAGGCACCTGTCTGTTAACCTGGAGAGCTGCTACCAGTCAGTGTATTCAGTACTGAGCTAGATGGAGTAATGGTCTGACTTGGTATGAGGCATTTTCCTCTGTTACAGCAGCAAATCTAATCACAAATCTCCAATGGCCTTGGTGGCTGGGAATGATGGGAGTTGCAGTCCAATACATCTGGAGAACACCAGGTTGAGGAAGGCTGTCCTATGTCATTTCTACTTTGACCTCAACAGTGTACGTTAAGATAGGACTGCAAGAGCCAGTGCAAAAGGGGAGAAGGAAAGTCTTCCTCCCCAGTGAGATGGGTCTACAACACCTGCCAACTCCAATTTGCTAGCTACAATTAAAACTGACCCACTCCAATTTAGCCACAGATGTTTGAGTTGACTGCTCACTAAATTTGGGCTTCCAGACCTAATTTTCATAAATGGTGGATAGATACCTGGTGTGTTCGAGTTATATCACGGAGGTCAATTTGGAAATCCAGTGTTCCACCAGACATTGGTACCGACCATCAACATGTAGTTCTTCTTCGTGGTCTCTGTGCATCACACATATGGGCTCGCGCCGGCGCCAAGCCCACATCGGGAAACTTCTAGCTAGCTAGGATTTTAGGCGGGAACCCCTCCCCCCACCGTCCTACCGCGCATGCTCAGGGTCCCCGCCTACCTCAGTTCTTCTTCGACCGCTTCACTGAACGCCTCGCGGGAGACTTCCTCCGTCGTCGGATCTGTGAGAAGGACAAAAATTGTCCATTGTTAGTTAGCTTAGGTTATAGTTATTAATAGTTTAAATATATATATATATATATAAACAGTTTTAAATTAGTTAGTTATAGTAGGTAGTTTTTTCTCGGCGGCTTATGGCGCAGACAGCGCTCTTCAAGCACTGCTCCCGCTGCCGCGCCAAACTAGCCCTTACAGACGGACACTCTTTGTGCCTGGGCTGTTTGGGAGAAGGGCATATCACTGATTCGTGCCCTCATTGTATGAGCTTCTCGCGCCAGACTCGAAGAAACAGGGCCGACTGCCTGCGTAGCCTACTCTGGAGCAGGGCCCTCTCTGCTGTTGACCGGCCGAGTTTGGGTCGCATGGAGTCGGGCCCGTCGTCTTCTGGGGAGCGGGGGCTGTCGCCCAAACAACGCTCACGCCCAGCAACTCCTGACTTGCCCTTGTATAGGGCCACAGCTCAGGCCTCGTCGTCGCCGTCTCCTCCCCCTCCTAAACGGCAGAAGGGAAAAACGGCAAAAAAGTCAAAGAAATCGTCGACTTCGACGACAATGTTGAAGGCCGCGCCATCGCCATCAATACCCTCGGTATCGAAGAAATCAGCGAGCACCTCGGTACCGAAGAAATCATCGTTGGTACCGTCCTCGCTACCGTCGGCTCCTAAGCCTCCCAAGCCACCAAAACGGCCTTCCTCGATACCGACGGATCAGCCTTCGGGACCGAAGCGGTGTTCTCCATCGGCAACGCAAGCCCAGCCAGGGCACTCGCCTGCTTCCCAATTTCGGGGCCCCTTGCAGCTTTCAACAACTTCTTTGCTGCAGTCACCTGTCCGTCTCCCTTCACTACCGTCCCCGGTACCGACGGACCTGCCTTCGGGGGATGAGCTACTGGACACTCTCCCTCTTGATTCGGACGTCCTCGTTATTGACGAGGAGCACTCGGGCCCCACCGGTACCGAGGCCTCGATACCGATGCACCACCAACATCAGCATGAGCCTCGTCGACCGCGATCCAGATCGCGCTCGGTCTCCCAGGACTGGGATCATTCTTCAGATGTGTCTTATCGCGTCTGTCACCACCGCTCCACCGGTCAGCATTTGGCTACCCCGTCCATAGTACCTCCACCTGTACCACCTCGTCGCACCACCTCGCTCCTTCCGGCGTCGGCGCGCCACAGACATCGCTCCCGAGCCCAGTCGGTACCGGAAAGGCACGTCGCGGTGCAGCACCGACGATCGGTACCGTCTCCCTCAGTGGACGACTATGCGTCCGACACTTCTTCGGCTCCATCGCAGGTTCCTTCAATGCCATCCCCTATAGAAGAGGTCGGTACCGAAGAGGGAGCCTCTCCATCCATGGAGTTGGGTGGGTTTAATGAGCAAATGTTGCGTCTGGCCCAATCTCTTGGCATAGACGTACAACAGCCCGAGGAGGAGGAAGGGGACATCTATGACATCATGCGGACAGACCCGACTCCTCAGCTGACGCTTCCCCTGGTCCCGACTTTGCTGAAGACCGCCAAACAATCCTGGTCCAATCCTGCCACTTTGGGCCCCACGTCGAAGCGACTAGATGCCCTCTATAAAGTGAAGGAAACGGAAGCACCTTTTCTGGCTACACATCCAAAGCCAAACTCCATCGTTGTGGAGGCTTCCCAAGGGAAGACGGGTCGGTCCCATGCCGCCCCTGTTGACAAGGAGGGTCGTAAACTTGACTCTTTTGGGAGGCGTATTTACTCCTCAGCAGCTTTGGTGATGAAGACATCTAATTACCAGGCCATGATGGCCAGGTATCAACTATTCTTATGGCAGAAGATCTCCAACCTAACGGATTACCTGCCAGATGATCAACGTGAACTTGCACGTGTTTTCCAGGCTGAGGCTATCCGACTGTCAAAACAGCAAATGACCACTGCTCGACACCAGACAGACTCAGGATCAAAAGCCATAATCAGAGCTGTTGCTCTCCGCCGACATGCATGGCTACGCTCGGCAACTCTTCCGATCGAGACAAAGAACAAGATAGAGGACTTGCCCTTCGACGGGGAGGGCTTATTTAACGCGCAAACAGATACCACTATGGACACGATCCATAAGGCCAAGATGACCGCCAAAAAGATGGGTTTTAGTCAGCTTCCGGCACAGACCTTCCGACCCCGTAAGTGGTACAGGCCTCTCCCCTACCAGCCGCGGCAGGGTCAGGATCGTGGCCAGCGTTACCAACAGCCAGCTGCCACATCCTCCTACCAACAGCGCAAGTCCGCCCCTCGGTATGCGCAATCTCGTTCCAAACAACCCCAGGCGCAGAAACGCTGTCTTTGACTCCTCCCCAAGGAGTCCCATTCTGTCACTCAACAGGCTCCAGCCCTTTTACCACACCTGGGCATCCATCACCACCGACCGGTGGGTTCTTCAAATCATCCAACACGGCTATACAATAGATTTCGAAGCCCTTCCTCCTTTAGGCACTGTCAAAATTATGCCTCCATCGAAAACCCTGCTTCAGGAAACACAAGCTCTTCTACGCAAAGGTGCCATCGTAGCCGTACCAACATCTCAGTTAAACAGCGGGCTTTACTCCCGTTATTTTACAGTGCACAAAAAGGACGGGGGACTTCGTCCTATTATGGATCTCCGGGCTCTAAACAAATTTGTCAGGCCCCAGAAGTTCCGCATGCTCACGCTTTCTATGATCCTGCCACTCCTGAGACGGGGCAGTTGGTTTACGCTGATCGACCTCAAGGATGCGTATTTTCACATCGCCATCCTCGCCGAACATCAAAAATACCTTCGCTTCGCCATAGGATCTCAAATCTACCAATTCTCGGTCCTCCCCTTTGGGTTAAAGACAGCCCCGAGGGTTTTTACCAAATGTATGGCAACAGTTTGTGCCCACCTCCGGTCCATCACCATCGAAGTCTATCCTTACCTGGACGACTGGCTAGTCGTTTCTCCCACTCGACACCAAGCAACCACCGACACCCGCACGGTGGAGTCCATCCTCTCGTCTCTAGGCCTACAGATAAATTATGAGAAGTCAGTTTTCCAGCCTGCCACAGCGCTTCAGTTCATCGGAGTTCACCTGGACTCCTCTGCCGCAAGAGCCTTTCTCCCCCGAGACAGGTTGGAGGTTCTACAACACTTAGCAGCCAAATTAAGTGCCCGCCCCCGGGCAACAGCGCTAGTCATCTTGCGGCTCCTAGGACTCATGGCGGCGGCAGTTTTCGTGGTCAGATGGGCACGACTACGAATGCATCCTCTACAACAACTCCTATTAAGTCGCTATACTCCGTTGAAAGACCCGCGCAGGTTAATACTCACCATCCCGCACCATGTGCAGCGCTCGCTCCTGTGGTGGTCGGATCCATCGAATCTGTCGCAAGGAATGCCCTTCGTCGATCCCGGCCCTTCCAGGGTCGTCACGACCGACGCATCACTGCAAGGCTGGGGGGCACACTTAGACGATCTGCTCATACAAGGAAGATGGTCACCTTCAGAGAGTTCCCTACACATAAACAAGCTAGAGCTTCTCGCAGTAAAGAAAGCTCTGCAGGTTTTCCTTCCTCAACTACGGGGCCACCATGTAAGGGTACTCTCGGACAACACATCAGTAGTGTGGTATATCAACAAAGAAGGGGGCACTCGCTCTCCGCGTCTGCTTCATCTTACCATGGACATTTTACTCTGGGCGGTCACAGAAAACATACGACTATCAGCCCTGCACATAGCAGGGACCGCCAACATCAAAGCAGACGAACTGAGCCGTTCCTTCAGAGAAACCCACGAGTGGGAACTAGCTCCCCAGGTGCTGGATCGCCTCTTTGCCCGCCAACATCAAAGCAGACGAACTGAGCCGTTCCTTCAGAGAAACCCACGAGTGGGAACTAGCTCCCCAGGTGCTGGATCGCCTCTTTGCCCGTTGGGGCACACCACACATCGACCTGTTTGCAACTCCAACCAACAGAGTTTGCCAGGCTTACTGCTCCAGGGCAGGGATAGGACAGGGGTCCCTCGGGGATGCCTTCCTATGGGATTGGTCGCAGGGCCTTCTATACATGTTCCCTCCGATCCCCTTGATAGCACGGACGATCATACGAGTGCGACGCTATCAGGCCGATGCTATTCTGATAGCACCATGGTGGCCAAGACAAGCGTGGTTCATGCCTCTACGCAGACTAGCTGCTCATCGAGTGTGGCGTCTCCCAGTCTCTCCGGACCTTCTGTCCAGAGACAGCGGCAGGATACTACACCCGGACGTGCGAACGCTACGTCTCACGGCTTGGAGACTCCTGCCCTGTGGCAAGGACTAGCACTGCCTGAGGGCGTAAGGACTATTTTGGACGTGTCTAGAAAGCCTTCTACTAGGACTTCCTACTTGTCTAAATGGAAGCGTTTCCAACTTTTTGCCTTAGCCAACGGTTTTGATGGCGGTTCGGCTACTGTTACTAATGTTATTGCTTTCCTACACTCTCTACATACCACGGGCCTCAAACTATCCTCTATCCGTGTTTATCTAGCGGCTATTGCAGTCCACCATCCCTTAATTGATGGGTTCTCGGCATTTACTCACCCCCTTGCCAAGGCCTTTCTTAGAGGACTGCACAATCTCTTCCCACCCGCTCGCCCACTGGTCCCACAGTGGAGCCTCTCACTGGTGCTGAGTGCATTGTCCACTAAACCGTTTGAACCGTTGGCTACAACTGATATTCGTTTGTTAACGCTCAAGACTGCTTTCCTTGTTGCCATTACGTCCGCAAGACGAGCATCAGAACTTGCAGCACTACTTGTTGACCCCCCATACACACAGTTTTTTCGTGACAAGGTCGTCCTCCGTCCTCCTCCTTCCTTTCTTCCCAAAGTTGCTTCTAGTTTCCATATAAACCAGGACATTGTGCTACCTACCTTTTTCAAAGCATCGTCCGATCCGTTGTGTTCCACGTTACATGCTCTGGATGTTAGAAGGGCATTAGCCTTCTACAAGTCTCGTTCAGAAGAGTTTCGCAAATCTCGCCAACTCTTCATTTGTTTTGGTGGAAAGAATAAAGGCTTACTGGTGTCCTCACAACGTCTTTCCAAATGGATTGTCAGCACTATTGCCCTCTTGTACCAGCTTCTTGGCAAGGAAATACCCCTTGCGTTAACTGCGCACTCCACCAGGGGACAGGCCACCTCAACGGCACTCCTCAATGGTGCTACCATTCCAGACTTGTGCAAGGCGGCCACTTGGGCGAATGCCTCCACCTTTGTGAAGCATTACTGCTTGGACGTTAGAGCACGCCAGGACTCCTCGTTTGGTAGAGCGGTCCTGTCATCGATATGTCAATAATCAGCCAGCGTGCCTTCCCACCTCCGGTAAGTTGGCTTATTACTCGCCCATATGTGTGATGCACAGAGACCACGAAGAAGAAATGCAGGTTGCTTACCTGTAACTGTAGTTCTTCGAGTGGTCATCTGTGCAGTCACACAACCCACCCGCCGTCCCCTCTTGGCATTGCTTTTCTGATTGTCAAGTTGACTCCGGCATGCTCGAATCGTTTAAGTCTTACTTTTAAATCTGATTGCCTTAGTCGCGAGGCCTAGCGGTCTCAGGGAACTGAGGTAGGCGGGGACCCTGAGCATGCGCAGTAGGACGGTGGGGGGAGGGGTTCCCGCCTAAAATCCCAGTTAGCTAGAAGTTTCCCGATGCGGGCTCGGCGCCGGCGCGAGCCCATATGTGTGACTGCACAGATGACCACTCGAAGAACTACAGTTACAGGTAAGCAACCTGCATTTCACTTTTGAAAAACTGCTCTGTAAAACCTGCCCTGTGGGTGTCATGCTTGTGTTATGTATATAATACAAGCTGCTGCTTTCTTTTCCTGTGCTTTTGCCATTCAATGGCAATCAAGACTCTAGAGGTCAAATTATGCCATAAGAGGTACGTTCTTCAAATCGCAGTATATTCTTCTTCAGTTACCTATTAAATAATTGTTATGATAAACAACCAGGAATAAAATCCAGTGCCAATTTCCTTAGTTGCTTTTGTTCAGTTAGAGTACAGTTCTATTTAAAAACTAAAGTCAGCAGTTGCAACTCTCACTGCAGGCGGAATGGGGTTGTTATATAAGGAGGTGTCATTTCTAACGTCATTTGTTGTTGTTTTTCCAGAGCGGAGGTGTGTTTCAAATTCTCACCATCTAGTTACAGAGAAATGTTTATATAAATGGGTTCCATACTTCCTCCCCCACTTATAACAACTGCAGGGATGAAGCTTTGTAGGCAATCGGTGGTGGTGGTGGGGGGGCAGATGGTTCTAATGAAGAAAATGCAACACCTCAAATGTAAACTTGCCTATAAGAAGGTAGATCGCAAGGTGTACAGTTGCAGAATGTGGTTTCCTGAGGTAAGAAACATGATCACTTGGTAATCTGAAACGGTTGAAGCTCAGTTTAGTCCACTGAAGAAAAGCAGGAGGAAATGTGTCCTAAGACTCATTTTACACTGGCTGCTGAAATGCCTTTAGACTTTAAAGAATACCAGGCCTTTAGAACACAAGGACATCAATTTGCATTGGTGTATAACGGTGTGGGCTTAAGCCTAGAGGGAGATGGTTGTTGCCATTACTACCACTGAGGAGTTTGGAGGATGGGGAAGGAAGCCTAGCTAGCAAGGTGTGTGTGTGTGTGTGTGTGTGTGTGTGTGTGTGTGTCTGTCTGTCTGTCTGTCTGTCTGTCTGTCTTGTACCTAGAGTAGATTCTGGTATATGCCTGTGGAACCCTTTTCCAGATTTCCAGTGGTCACTCCCAGAATTTGCTGTTGGTGTTAGCATTAAAAATCCCACTACAGTACATCCTTAAAACTTGGTTGCTGCTATTACTAACACACACATTCTTCCAGAGGGAGGATTCCTTGTGCTACCAGTTAGCACTAGACATTACCTTTTTCTTCTTAATGGATTTTCATCTGTAAGAAGAAAAGGTAAAAGAAGCAGTGGGAAAAAAAACATGGGAGACAGCAGATGTTTATCACAATTTACCACAATTTTAAAACCAATTTGCTGGGTGACCGACTGTCTCAAAGTGGCAGTTGCCAGGGGCGCCATTTTTTGGAGATGACAAATAACCCCCTGAAAGTGGTGCTTGGACTCTTCCTCTTTGCCTCTCTAGGAAGCCCTGCTGGCTGCTTCCCTACTGGAACAATGCCACAGCACAGAAGGAGGTGGCACAGTTCTCCAGAAAGCTCACCCGGCTGAAGTGCTTTGCTTTGAAGGGTCCTTCCTCAAAGTGAGCAAGGCATTTCGGTTGAGGCAGCCTTGAAGATCGCCTGTGTTGTCATAATACAGGAAATCTCCAGAATGCCTTACCCAGAATGCCTTGCTTATTTTGAGGGAAGATCTCTCAAAGTGAGGCATTGAGTGGGGGAGGTTGGAAGAAGAAAAGGAAAGTGGCTGCGGCCACAGCTGCAGCTGGGAGAGGGAAGGGTGGCCACCAATGGGAAGAGGAGGAGGAGGGTGGGTAGTTCAGTGGGGTTGGAGAAAGGAGAAGCAGAGGGGGGTCATCTGAGTCACTGAAATACCTGGAGATGGACCCGTGGGTGATTCAGGGCCAAAGGAGATATGGCATTAACATGTAGGTTTTTAGAAGTGCAACTAGCATCTGCTGTGTTGGGGGTCTGACAATTAGTTGGATTCTGCAAGCTGGGATGGGGATTGTAGCTCTTTCCTGTCCTGGATCGTCTATGTACATTTCAAGGAAATCCCCCAGTGGGTTGAAGTCATACTTTCTAACTCCATTGTAGCAAGCTAGTAGATAGTTTGCTGTTCAGGAACTGAATATATATAATATATACACCACTTCTATATCTGGGAAGCTACAATCTCTATTTCACCACAATTTTACTATAGCAAAAGCAACAATTTAGTACTAATTAGGGGTTTCAGCATGAGTTCTATCAAAAGATTTTACCTGCTAAAAATTAATGGCATTGGAGAACAAAAGGCAATTCCGTTACTTCCTGGGACAACGTTGCTTTCTACACAGGAGAAGATTCATGGACTTCAAACCCTGAATTCTCATTTTTGCCAGCTGGAAACATTAAATGTGTAGTTCTGCTGTATTTTTACTAATATTTAGTACAGCTTTTAAAATTCTAAATAGCTAAAAGCTGTGGCTGCATCTTACAAGCAGGGGGGAAAATATTCCAAATAAATAATGCATATGCTGTCTCACATATGGGACAGTATAGAAGACCATTCAAAGAACAGATTTTTTCAACCCTGTTTTAAATGCAAATTATATCAATTTACTTTCATGATTAAGTATTGACGCAATACTATGGGAACGCTGGAAAATGCACAAGGAAGTATTTCATTTGCTGGATTTATAACTTTGAAATAAGACTCACCAGTTGCGATCTTCTATGTAACCTTGAACAAATTAAGGCCTCTATTAAAAGGGCAAGTGCTGCTGCTTAGCAGAGATATGGTGCATCGTATCTGCCATGACTGGACATAGTCCATTTTGGGTCCACTAATACAGCACCCAATAAGTTTTGCCCTTTTGCTTACATCCATGTGCTCCCTCTGGAAGAGGCATAAATAAATAGTTGGTAAATCATGAGAATCCTACTTTATAAAGTACGATAAATTGATAGCTCTGAATCCAACAGCTCGTAAACACTTGCAGGTTTGTTCTAAACTAAAAAAATAACTGCTTTTGTGTTTGCTCACAAAAAGGATAGTCATTAAATTGGCAATGTTTGTTGTGCTTTCCTGCACGCAGTATCACCAAAGCAGAATAAGGAAATATAGCACATACGTAGGCGAAAATACCAGCGTGTGGCATAGGATGTATTTTCTTCTGAGAAACTGCAGTATAGCCATATTAGCATTAAAAAAACCTCATCCCAGGCACAATATTTACCTCTCTTAGTTGATGCTTCATCTTTGTACATATGTTTGTGTTTGGATACAATTAAGAGTTTAAAATGAAACAAAACTAAATAGCCATTATTAATAATGGTTCATTGGACTAACATCCCCTAAATGCTTAGTTCTTTGTCCAGAAATAGAAACTGAGGTAAATTTGCCACTTATTACCACAGAGCAGCATGACATCTCTTCATTCCAAATTTCAAGCTGCCTATCCACACAGCAGGAGACAGATTCATTTTAAATTAAACATGCCGAGAACCGGACTTCAAAGGGAACAAGGCAAAATTGTTGCTTCCATGCTGGAAATTCTCAGAAATGTCTGCACCAATGGTCTTTGGCCCCCTACATTTCCTGCTAAAGCCTAATTGCGCCTTTACTTAGCTAGAGCAATTCACTCGAAGAGGAGAAATACCTGTTGAAGTACTGGCTCCAAACTCTGTTAGAGAAGATAAAACGGGACTGGTAGGTTAAAGCTTAGCAAAACAAACACCCTGTATTTTTAAGGAATCAGGTGGTGAAGTATGTAACAGGTTGCAGTGTGAGGGGAAATTGTGGATTATACTATGGAGTGGAAGACACATGGCCTGCCTCAACATGCCCCCCCCCCCCCATTAGCTGTAATTAATGTTGTTGCTATAGAGCTGCCCACTATTGCCGGTGTATCCATGCTTATAATTAGATGAAGAATAAACATTTTCAAGAGTTTATAAGTAAAAGCAATTGGCTTAATTCAGACATTTAGTTGATATTGTTTGTGTTTTTCTTAGAAGATTTTTTTTCTTAACAGCTTGAGCTGACTGTATTAAAAGGGCCACTGCAGAGCCAGCAGGATCAAAAAACTGGAGTCTTGTCCTTGGAGCTATGATAATTGGGTCCAAATTCATGTTTTAAAATCAGTGATGCAGTGAGGTAATTTTAGACCCTGATGTAATGGTCTTATGCTGCTCCCCCTTTAGATGACCATTGCATTTCTTCAGTATGAAGCACACAATTAACGTTACTCTCCTCCTTCCACCATCCCATTCTTTACAACTGCTTCTACAGGACCCTAAACTTCAGTCCCAGTTTCCATGAAAGGGCAGCTAATTGTTCATAACTTACTTTGTTATTATTGTATTTTTACCAGGGATGGGGAGAGGGGCTTGTGGCATTGCCTCATGGGCACAAATAACCTGGCTTTCAGCATAATGTACCTTGACTTGGGTGGGCTCTGCCTCAGGCAGCAAAATCTCTTGGTCTGGCCCTGACTACCTGATACGTTTATGAGCTCAAAATTGTACCAATTATGTGGGCTTACTGAAAATGAGTTGTCCTGAAGTGAATATTGTACAGCCCTGTGATGGCAGCAAAGGCTTCTAGCTTGCAGATTTGATGTATATGTGAGGCCTAACATTATTACCAGCACTGAGGAAATTAGGTTGATGAAAATAGATCTAAATTACTTTCCTTAACTTGTTGTCTTGAAGCTTCTTACTGAGTGTGAGGATGACAGCATCTGCGCAACAGCTTCTCTATATAAGAAGTTATAATTCTGTCAAGAAAGGTGCCAAATGTAAGCAGCATACATGAATAATAGCAACAACAAATTCAAATAATACGTGGACACAGAGAAAAGGAAAATGGAAATAGCTAAGTCAGAGAGATGCTTCTAACAAAATGCTGAGAGCATGGAGAGAGGGAGAGGGCCTAAATGCTAACTGATCATATTATAGCTATTTTTTAATAACTGGAAAGTTGCCCAATATGTGTGAGTGGGAAAGTGGAGTGGAGGGTACTTTAAACTTGCATCTTATAAGTCTTCTACCTCTCCGAATACAAAAGGGTAACGTGTGTTGCCACAGTTAGTTTGATCAAAAACAACTCTGATTAATGTTATGTAGTTTGTGCTACATGTCAAACCTAATTTCTTAGTATGGCATTACACAGCCACATTTAGGTGGCTTTGCAGTAGTGCGTTGTTTGGCAACACGTGGCATCCACCACACACAAACCTCTCCCAATAAGCACCTTGCTGTGGGGCAAATGCATTTAGTAGTTCCCTGTTCTTTTCTCCAGCCCATGTCTATTCAGATGATGCTCTAATTAAGGGTCCCCCCCCCCATTTCTCCTGGATGAATCTTTGCAGAAATACTTTATTTTTCAAATTCAGGTATGTTTGCTCAACTGTTTCTTCATGACTGATGTTGCTTGGGTGATACTCCATTTCTTTATCCAGTGATCCAAAGACCAGAAAGAATAAAGAAGAAATTTTAAAGTGAAATGGCTTTTTTTAAAAAAAAAACCTCATTCCCTCTCACATTTTAATACTCCTTAAATTTTATGCTAACAATTTGCATTTTGATTCTTCATTTATAAATTTGCCTGTAACAAAAATCATTAAAAATATATGGGGAAATAATCTATCTCTTCAAAAACTGCCTAGATGTGATAATCTCACTTGATCTCAATCCTCTAGGTTCAATATTTAACCAAATACATAATCTAGATCTTATGCACTCAATATTATGGGTTGGATCCAGATTTATTCATACTAATTCCTGACCAATTTAAGTCCCATTGATTTCCATGGGCTGGTTCACACATCATAACAAGCCAGGCTGAAAATGAGCCATGGTGGGTTGGTTGCTCAATCACTAACCTATGTTACTCCTGACAGATGATCAGGTGCTCTGTGGCGAGTCGTGGCTTATCTCCCCTTTGTGCCTTTGGGGAACAACCTCAGCAGCCTACCCCAGTACTCTGCTAATGCGCGCAAAAGTACTCTTTAACAAAGTAGAGGATTTTTCATATAATTGATTTCCGCCTTTGGTGAGACTTGAACATATTCAATGGGTTATTTCACCTTCAGGGAAATTTGTACAAATCCACAGTAACTACTACACTTATTCTCAGTAATTACTGCGCTTTAGCGAATTTGTGCAAATCTTCCCAAAGGTGAAAAAAAAAAAATTAAATTTGCATAAGTCTCCCTGAAGGTGAAAGAATGCTTCATAGATCAGTGTTCTTTGCTGAAGGGCCCAAGGACCATTGGCAGCTCCCACTTGCCTCAAATGCAGCTCTCTGCCTCACTCGCTATCTCTTTTGATAGAAGTTGCTCACTTTCAGCTAGGACTCTCTAGTTTTGCCTTGTTGTTTGCTTTAGTGGTGGGCCAGCTGCTGTGATCAGAAGAGTCTTTGGGAGTTGGAAGTCAGAAGACCTACTGCTCATCAGCTGTAAGGTGGCAGCGGGCAGGTAGAGGAGAATGCAGAAGCAATCAGTCAATTAGCTGGGGTGGGGGAGAAGCCCAAAAGGCAAAGAGCAACATGATGGGTTATCTACAGTGGTACACTGTGCAGGCACTGGAGGTGGAGGGAAACTGAATGTATAGGTGTGGAAGAGAAAGAGCAACATGGACCTATGCTGGGAGATTTTGCAGCACTGAGTAGAGCAGAGCACTTTCTCAGTGATGAGGAAAGAACAAACTTAATCCAAGGACCAAGTAAATTTGTCTGCATGGTGTCTTGGTGACTGACCAATGAAGCCTTGCTTGGGCAGCATGAAGGAGGATGAAGAGCAGAAGCCTAAAAAAGCCTCCAGCCAAGTCTGTGCAGAGCAGCAACGCTTGACTGTGGAAGAGGAGAGGCCATCATGGCCTGGGGAAAAAAACCCACCTCCACCCCAAGTAGCCTCTGTGGTGTTGAGCCAAAGTAGCTCCTGATTTTTTTAAAAAAGTTACTATTGCTGCCATAGATCTTTCCTGTATCTCTTTTGCTGAAATTGAGGACTTCGCCATCTTGCAGAAACCATGGTTGACTAAAGAAGTGCCAGACTGTATTTGGCTTCTCTTTCTTTTATTGAGCACTTTGCTGAACTGTATGGAACATTTAACACCAAGAGAGATGCCAGTCCAAGATCCATTAATCTCTGCCAGTGACAAATGCTGCATGTAACTAGAGGCTATACAGTGTGGTCTTGCACTGGGTTACTAGTTAATTTTAGCAAATGCCTCTGATAAATCATTTCTAGGTTCAGTTAATGTCAAAACATTTTCCATTTAAGTATGGTTAAAATGTCAGAAATACTTTTTTTAAAAAAATCTAAACCTTTTATTCCTATTATAGACTTCCATGCTAAATATAGAAGAACATGCTTTTAAATGCATTGTTATGAATGTCAGAGTGTCCCTGTGTAGCATGAGATTGTCAATCTTAACATCCCAGGCCTAATTAGTAATAATTAGACAAAGAGCAAATTCCACTGACTCAGTTCTTGAAAAGCACTAGAAGGGATTCTGTTGACATGTTACCACTCTCTTCCGTGTGCTACTGAATTAAATATATAATTATTTGGAAACTAAGTTATAGAAAAAGCTTTTGCAAAGGTGTGATGACCTTTCTGTTGTTTTTTGGGGGATGTTTTAAAATAGGATTCAGAATGCTATTCTGGTTGATGACTTTCTTATCTAAAGTAACTTGGAAAAAGTCTTTTAAAAAGTTAGCGTTTTAAAATTAGGCCTTATTTTTGTAACAAAGGACCTAACAGTGGAATCCTAATGAGGTAGTAGGCTGGTACCTTCCCAAGCCCTACCTGCTAATTTATTGCATTTTTGTACTGCCCTATAGCCAAAGCTCTCTGGGCGGTTCACAAAAGTGAACCCTTGGCAAGGGGAGGAGGGTGGGTGGGTGGCACTGATTTGGGCCATATCCCCCCCCCATTTGTTTGCCCCCTTGGTTCCAAGGGTGGCAAATTAGTTATATCATCTCCAGGCAAATGTAGAGTGAGGTGGGCAATCCTGGGGCCGCTCCTACACAAAAAGGGGCTCTGGATCCAGTAGAACACATCCAGAGAGGAAGAATTTACTTGTCATGAGATCTTAGCTTATCTGTCCCTCACCTTAAAGCAGTCTGCCCTAACATAGTGCCATAGTGTTTTGGATGCAACTCCCAGCATTCCTGACCATTGATCATTCTGGCTGGGGCTGATGGGAGTTGAAGTTGGGAAAGGCTGTGTTAAAGGTTGGGAAAGACGGCCTTAAAGAAAGATAGCCGTCTGCCTTACATTATTGGGTCAGAGTACTGGTCCATCTAGTTCAGGTTTTCACACATACAGCGCCTCTCCAGGATTTCAGACAGGGCTCTTCCAACTTAAAGATCCCAGGCATCGAACATAGCACATTATGCATGCAAAATGTATGATCTGCCACTGAGCTATGGCCACTCGCCATGTCTTTTGTTACACATCATTTATGGAAGATGTATGCAAAACGCAATACACATGTATTGGCATTATGAACCAGGAAAGAACACACAGAGGTAAAAAACTAAAAATAAACTTCTACTGAGTACTTAGCAAGAAAGCTCTGAATGAATGAACCAAAAATAATAAAGCTGGAGTAGGAGAGCTCACTCTTCACTAACAAACATGTAACATGCTAGTTGTTGGATAGAATGTATAGGATGACACTGACCTTGCCTACACAGTTTACTGTCTAAGTCAATCTGGGTAGGATGGGAGTTGCAGTCCAACCAATATGGAGAGCTCTAGTCTAGAAATAGCTGTTCTATGTGAAGCAGGTTCAATGTCCATATTGGAAATGGAAAAGTCACCACCAGGTGATTTCTCATCAGTGTTCATGAAATAAAGTAATCCTGGGAAGGCACTTCCACATATATAAGGTACTACCTCTGGGAACAGCACAGGTTTCCTAGGCTACTGAGATTCCAGTCTTACCATATCCCCCTCCCTGCCCTGCTTAATGCCTATTTGAAAAATGATTCTGCCATAGTGGCTGTTCCATCTTCAAGGGTCCATCTACACAGCACCACTTTCACCGCTGATCCCCCCAAAAACTCACAGCACTGCAGCTGCAAAGCAGCAACAACAGCAATACATGCCAGGATTGACCGCGGACTATCCTGCCTGGAAAATTCACAGCACTGATGTCACATGGCGATAATGCACGGCAAAGATCAAGTAACAATGGTATTATCTAAGTATTTGTAAAAATCAAACCTCTGCACAACTTTGTAGCTTTGAAAGCCTGTATCTGCACACCTACACAGCTACAGTTCATTGAGTCTTTGCATTATACACATTTACTGCCCTTACTTTTGTCCCACAATTGTACTGTTGTCATAGTGACCATTTGGAAACACCTGGGTCCCGCCTCCTTCTCTCCAGTCTCACGATGCTCTGCACATACACAGAGGTGTGTCTAGGTGAGACAACTTAAGCTGCACTTAAGCCATGACTGACACATGCACGAACAACTGTGGTGACAGCAGGACAAAGTAAAAATATGCAGACCTCAAAAACACGCATCTTCTTGATTAAAATTATCATGTGGATGTGAATTGGCTGCTGCATCGTGGAAATAGAGGTGCACAACTCTGTAGCCATGACAGAGTATATACAGCATGCAGACATGCCCTCAAACACCTATGTTGAGTCAGCCCAGCTGAGGACAAAGTTGAAGGGGGAAAGGAGAGTCAAATCTGAGAGTATGGAGTACTGGAGAATGAACTGATAGCAAACACACATCTACATCAAAGGTGAAAATGTGGGGAGAGGGACAGGAAAGGCTTTGCCAAAGATGTAGGTTTTGATGAGGCATTTGAAAAAGGAGACATCTGGGCAGAAATGGCTATTGTAGGTATAAAAAGCAATGTTATAGGAGGAAGTGACTGTGATGTGGGGATAGAGGGCTAATAGGGTATTTTTCAGAGACGGGGCCAGATCTACACCAAACAGGATATAGCAGTATGAAAGCGGTAAATAAAAGGCAAGAGCCACACAACTGCTTTATAGCGGTATTGAAGTGCACTGACAACTGTTGGACCCCATAGACACATACCATATACTGCTATATCCTGCTTGGTGTGGCTCCTGCCTTTTATATACCATTTTCATACCGCTTTCATGCTGCTATATCCTGCTTGGTGTAGATCTGGCCAAGGCTTAGGTTGGTCTATAAAGTTAACAGAAAACTTGCATTGTTTCAAACATATATTTATTCTGCAATCACACATCAACAACAATGAATAATCATGGAGAGTATACACTTCCTAGTTTCACAAATGAAATAAGCCTTAGTGAAGTGGTAATTGTAAGAAGGAGATACAAAGACAGGGTCAGCTCCAGGTTTGAGGGAGCCCTGGGCAAAATTTTCTCTGGTGGGCTCCTCCTTATTTTCATGGACCCCCTCTGGCATATTTGGCAGTGATACTGGTAGCAGTGCTCCAAGGGTATCTAGGAATTGGCATTTTAATTTCTCATAATGTGCTGGACACCCAACATAATGTCACACAAGGGCATTTGGGGAAATTTAAATATTAGTTTACAGACCCAGTCACCAGGACTGGCCCTACTATTAGGCAGAGTAAGGTGGCTCCCTCAGCCACTGGATGCTGGGGGCAGGGAAACATAGATGACAGAGTTGTGTGTGTCACACAGCCTGGTCTGTGCCAGCTAAATTAGCTTGCTGCTAAAAGGTGCAGTGAAGGGTGCTACCCCATCATCAATGAATTAATATTCAACTGCCAATCCAGGCAGATTGTGTACATGAACGATGGTGTCTTCTTGTCTTTTGCCTCAGGTACCAAATGTCATGGACTGGCCCTGCCAACCACCCAGGCCAGATGTCAGTGCTAGCGCGCCCTGAGGACACCAGGCCTATGAAGAAACATGAGGCCTCAAGGATATACGCACCTGAAGTGTGAACATATTTTGTGTGTTCTCTGGTCTTCTGTTTCTTGTATATCATTTGTTCAAACTGACTATGGAAGGAGCCCAAGCTTCCCCTCACCCTTTGAACTTCCTATCCTTAGTTGGGCAAGTTTGGAGAACCCGAAGAATTTGAACATGAACTTACAACATGTAGTGTGTCCCCCCCTCCCCCGGTCTGCAGAAACAGCTGGAAAGCTGGTGGTTAATTCTTTCCAGCAAACTAATGCAAAACTGTATCGCAGTTCTATTTCACAGTTATTATTATGGGTCTGACTATACTTTCATCATTAATCCCCTTTCTCTCTCTTTCCCCACTCCCAGGCTCCAGTGGCCTTTATTGCTGTTCCACTGTGTATAAAAAGAGTCTGTGTCATGAGTCTGTGCTGTCTTCAAAAGCCCCATTTTATTTGGTGAGGTGAACTCCTAGCTGTTGCAGTTTAAGAACTTGCTGCTTCCTAAACGGTGCCTGCATACCGAGAGAAATAAGGGCTTGAATTCTGTTAATTCACCACATGCATATTTATGGCTTTGTGACGCAACTGCAAGATGTGTCATTCTTGATCACAGCTTCTGACATTGCATTAGCTTTTGTGCAGTGCGCCAAGGTAATTGAATTGAACTGGGAAGTGAGAGCAGGAACGTCACTCAGCCCCATTCTCTCCCTCTCTCCTTTTCCCTCATTGCTCTCAGACTCCTGGAGAAAAACTCAGGGGAAGACAGAGTTTTCAGTAGGAGCCTTCTTTGCACACAGCTCTCCCAGGAAGGCCATTTTGATGCTGCTTGCCTCTTCCTCCAGCTGTACAGTGGCCACTTATGGATTGCCAAAAAAGAGGTAATATCACCAATAAAGAGAGCAAAAGAACACACATTTTCCTATGTGAGTGTATATGTATAGATGCACCTTTAGAAATCATTACAATAATTTAAGTAGAAATAAAGTTTGTCTCACTAGAGCATGTAGGAATGTGTCTAGGTGACTTGTGTGCCTTGCTCCATCTGCTGTCCAGATGCTGTTGATGGGCATTATCTTTAAGCTGGCATTGGATAACACAACCTTTCAAATAGCGGACACTTCAAAATAGAGGACAGTCCTCTGGCAGTGCTTCAAATAGAGGACTGTAAAAGAGGACACATGGCTTGCTTAGTCAGCTGTTGCTTTATGACACAGAGATTTATTTATCTTAGCAGAAAGCATTATCCTAAACCAAGAATGTCTAGTAGACCAGAAAGCCTCTTGTCAGCTAGTGTTTTGACACATTAGCATTACCCTAATTACATCATGTTAATTTCATCACTTATTCATTCATTCAGCTAAAGGAAAAATGTACCTAAGAGATTTTTTTAATCATTCTTCAGAAATCAACTTGAGTGATGTTTCCTTTAGCTATATTGGGTTAAGGCATGACATTGAACTAGAACACAAATGCAGAATCCCTACTGTCCTTTCTACTGTCCTTCCTACTGCTGGGTAGCATATGTGCCCCTTCACCAAGTCCCATGAAATATATCTTCTTCACAATTACCTTCCTGCTTCAGGAAGAAGATATCATGAATCTTTTATCAGATTGATCACAAAATCCAAAATCATGTTGCAAACCTAGAAAATTCTGCCTTCCATCCTATTCCTTTCTGGAAGTGTTAGGCCAGGAGATGGGGTTTTTACATCTCTGAATTTGGGGACTTGCAGATCCATCACCTTTATATCTCTGAGCACACCAAAGGGGCACACTATTCCTAAACAAAGGTTTAGCCTGCAAAGGTCTGGGTAGAATAGGTAAATGCCACAACTGATGCTGTGATGTGCCAGGCTGTGATCGCAGAATTAGTGATCTATGTCTGCTTGTACTGGGCTATACTTGGATAATTGACATAGAGGTGAAGTGATGCCACACTCTTTACACACCATCTCTTGGAATATCTGAGACAAACAAAAAAGCAGTTCAAATGAATTCCACTAGCTCTTTGGGGTGTTGATTTTAGCCAAAAACCTTCTCTTGTGAGGGCTGGGAATCTGTGATGGCACGTACATTACAAGCTATTTTCTGCTCTAACCACAGGTACAATAAGATTGGACTAATAATAACTTGCCACAGACATTTTTAACCGTTGACACATGGCTCTCGAAGAAGTTTTGCTTCCCATGGTGTGCACACATACACAATTCTATTATTCCATTGTCATCTCCTATTCACAGGTGGTGGAAACAATATGAAAACCTGTTTACCAGAGGCAAACGTTGGATGAATGTTCAAGTAGTAGACCTATTTCAGACTGCTCTTAACTTTCTGAACCCCCCCTAAACATAAGTGTTCACTGTCTTCAGCTAGAGTTTTAACAACTTTTTACTATTTATTTAGATATGCAGTACAATATATGCACATGCCTTCTTTTTTTACCTCTTTGTGTAATGTATTTATGTGGCTGCATCTGCATGGGCCATTAAGAACATAAGAAGAACCATGCTGAGTCAGACCAAGGGTCCATCTAATCTAACATTCTGTTCACACAGTTGCCAACCAGCTGCATGTGGGAAGCCCTCAAGTAGAACATAAGTGCAAGGGTACCCTCCTGCTTGTGTTCCACACTAACTGGTATACAGAGGCATAGTGCCTTGGATATTGGAGATAGCATATAGCCATCATAACTAGTAGCCATTGGTAGCTTTATTATCCATGAATTTGTTTTAAAGTCTCCCAAGTTAGCAGCCAACATGACAACTTGTGGTAGCAAACTCCATAGTTTAACTATGCACTGCCAAACATTCCTCTATTGCAAAGGAAGGGTCAGATGTATACAAGCAGTGTGGTCATAGACCTCTCCCATGTCATCTCATGAATGCAGTTTCTCCAGTCCTTTTTCTACTGTCTTAAAATGTATATTTTTAAATTCTACTTATTTAAATTTTCTCTAGTGGGTTTACACACACACACACACACCTTGGGCATGTGCATTACATTATATTATTTTCTGAAGGCTAGTTGTTAATATTTTAAAATATCCAATTTCTATCAAAGATAGCTCTACTGTGTGATGTTCCATGTTTGACTTCAGGCATTTACAGAACTTATCAATCTCAGGTGCCAGATTCACTAAGATTTTGCATCAATTTTTCGTGTTCTCTGTTATATAGAAGGAGTTCTGAAAAATTGCACTTCATATGGCTCTTGCTGCATGTCTGCAATTTGAATATTTATGGCAAATACATTTATATAAGGTGTACTACTTTTGAGACATTCTGTATGTTATGTATGTGGATCAAACAATATTTCTCATCCATCTCCCCCCCCCCCCCCAATGTTTGAGTGGTGAGAATCTCAGTCAAATCAAGCTGTGTGAACATAGATTTCTGTATTTTGTGCAGCTGTCATTAAAGTCACTGAGCCTAGACAGACACCAGATACATAGTCATACTGTGAAAATCTAAGGCTCAACAATCTGGTGTCTTTATTTGGGAATCATAAAGTATTACACACAATCGTTGTACAGTTAGACGTCTGTGCAAAACATCCTGGTTTTCCTAACCCGCTCTTGAAGGAGATTTTTAAAAAACGTTGTTCTTATTCAAACGAGCCAAGTTAATTAACTCCTTCCTGTGCTTTACCAGAGTTTGGGAGTTAGAGTGCTAAGGGACCAGGAGCATGGATTTGCTTGTGGGGACAGGGTGCAGGGGCGGGAATGACTCATGTCCTTACTGTAAATGTTTATGGGGTATGGACCAGTCAGCCCTTTTCCATGAGAGATGGTGTTATGCAGCTAATGATTTGTTTCATAGGAAGAATCTATAGAAACATACCATGCAGAGGTCAGCATTGAATATTGTATCTACTGTATGAGCTAACCCTGCCTGGATCCAAGCAAGTAGTATTCACAATAGCTGGTTTTCACTGGATATGCCCCAGAAACAGCTGATTTAGCACACTCTTTGTCCTGTTTAAGGATGAACTTTGGAGTTCTACTGTCAGTACGTTATGAGATGTTCTAGCTTCCATTGAGTTGTCAGGACAAATGGTCCTTGGTAGATAGTTCTCTGCAAGCTTTTTGCTTGAAATGGCCAATGCAGTTACACCCAAGCATATCTTCAGTATACACTCTAGCCCATAGGTAGGCAACCTTTTGGACCCATGGGCACATTTTGCACCTTGTGGAACTCTGAGCATCACCACAAAATGGGCACAGCACAGATGAAAACGTCACCCGGCAGCCAGCTTCATTTCCTAAGAATTTCTGAGAGTCCCATGTGTGGCCAAGGGAAAAGAAGATGGGACACACTTTAGGTCCTCACTTTGATTTGAAGTGATCCCAGCATCCAGTAATAAAAATTTGCTATTAAAATAAAAATGAAAATTAGCAGAAGTAGTGCACCTTGGCAGGTGCCTAGAAAGGTGTCTGAGGGCACACTGTTGCCCATGGGCCCCACGTTGCCTATCACTGCTCTAGCTTGCCATCTGAGATTGTATGGTAGCACAACTACCCACAGGCAAGCCTACTAACATGTAGCCTGCCCTGCCATTTTAAGCAGCAGGCTGGAGTGCTCGCTACCAGCAGATCTCCTTGCAAGTGAGGAACTCATCCCATTGCTTGATGCAGCAGCATGATGGAGCATTTACTTGTCATTCCTGTTTGTGCATGTGGTGTGTAAATGTGCAAAGAGTAGCAAAGAAATGCAGCATGCGGCATTTGTATAAACCAAGTCTGCCATTTGTTCTCTGTTTTCTCTAACTCCAATTAGGTCATGGCAAATCTAGGGCACTGGAAAACTGCATTCAAGCCAGTCTGCAGTTAGTTGAAGACATTGAATGCATTGTCAGGATGATGTTTACATATTAGTATTTCAAGCAAAACAGACACAGGTGTCTTTAAAGTCAATGAGCAACCATGTTACACAAGACAGCTTGCCTGAGTACTCCAATTACTGAAGCATTACACAACTTTGATGACCGATTGTGTTCCCATAGGACTGGGTGGTTTCTGAGATCAATGTGAGATCAATCTTCTCTTTTGTGTATGTCCATGACTTTATTCCAACCCAGTTTTTTAAAATGACAATAATTTTTTAAAGCTATTTATATAATACAAGTTAGTGGCTATACTCCATGTCCCAAATATAGTAACAGCATTATTGGGAAGTTATAGGAAAGAGATCAAATGTTTGTTTATAAAAGGGTGTGGGTGGCTGAATGTATATGTCAAAAGTTCTACATATGCACTAGAAAGGAGAAAACATTAGGGGTAGACGAAGCTGTCAGTTTTGGTTACTCTCAGTTTCTTATTTTTCCAGTAGTAACTCCTGTTTTGTGTACTTTCTCCTAATAGATATATTTTTGTACACAATTTGGTCAATCAATCAATCATAGTTTATTAAAGTCAATAGACCATAGAAAAAGAAAAAGCGTAAATACAGTTTGTCATTACGTACAAACATTACACACTACACAGTATACAAACAACCATCTCAGGTACCCACCATTTGAGCTCTATGACAGATGGTGAGGTGTAGGAACTTTGCAACTTGGATTGTAACTATGTTATCCTTGGCCTGTAAGAGTATGATAGTCAAAGCCTCTTTAGAGTGGTCAGAATAACCCTTGAGAATTATGTACATTTTTGCAAGCCTTTAGCTATTATTGACATTATTTTCTCTAATATAATCATTTTTATCCCCTAATTGATATATTTCTGTATGCATTTTTAATTGGAGAAGTCCATCATAAAATCCAAAGAAGTGCACAGTTTGAAGGATAACTGAATTTCAGTTTGTGTATAGTTCTGAAAGTGCAAAAGTAGGCTCTGAACCAGTTTCTCCCCCATCCCTAGAAAACACAGTGTCCTCTGTATGAATTTATTTCCATTTCCTTCCCTCCAAATCTGTGCCAAATATTTACACAGATGAGAAGGTCTGGTCATTTCTTCATCTATTTATTCATTCTAACTCACTTCAACATGAATATCTAGCTGGTAATGAACTTCGAGCAAAGTCAAATACAAAACATAGGCCAACTTATTCTACTAGAACCATGGGTCATTTCATGAAGCTGATTGGTGGGAGATTCAGAACAGATAAAAAGAAGTACTTATTCACACAGCACACAGTTAAACTTTGGAATTCTCTACCACAAAGTGTAGTGATGGCCACCAATTTGGATGGCTTCAAAAGGACATTGGACAAATTCATGGAGGATAAGGCTATCAATGGCTACTAGTCATGATAGCTACATGTTATCTACAGTATCAGAGGTGCTATGCCTATGTACACTAGTTGCTGGGGAACATGGGCAGGAGGATGTTGTTGTATTCCTGTCCTGCTTATGGGTTTCCTGTGGGCAGCTGGTTGGACACTGTGTGAACAGAACACTGGTCTAGATGATTCTTGGTCTGACCCAGCACTGTTCTCCTTATGTTCTTGTGTTCTTAAGTCCCCACTCTTTTATCATTCTGAATTCTTGCCCCTGAAGTTGAGCTCAAGCAGGAAAGTCTTATCATACTTTCAGAAGATTCTCAGGCATATCCTTAGCAAATAAATGATTATAGTTATTTGCAAATTGCTATTCTTCGGTCCTTTCACTTCCCCATTTACTTTATTATAGCTGGTGTTTCATCAGCACCTTTTACCAATAATAAAAGTGAATTGCATGTTTTGCCAGTACTCCCATGATATTATACTGATATTCTTAAGGGCTGTTTTCTTTCTTATACAATTTTATCTACACTGTATCCCACAATAAACCCTATGTAGGCATTCCCTGTAACCCACTATAGCTGAAGTAGAAACAAGACATGACTTTTCAGGGTTACCAGCTGCAACCGCTCTGTAAGCATATTACTTTGAATAGCTTTCAAGCTCCTATTCAGATCTTCCTAGCCAAAGTGTAAAGATCTGTAGTGGGAAGCTCTGTAACATAGCTGGGGTATGGCATGTGGTGTGCATACTCGTGCACATCCAATCTCCACATAGCTAAGAATGACACGTACCTTAATGTCTTTGAGTCTGCACCAGCAATGGCTTGCCACACAGCATATTGTCAAAAAAGACAATGGCTCAATTCGGACGACACGATAGTCAATGGTGGGGTAATAATCAACTTTACAGTTGTTCAACTAGGGGGTACTCCCCACACAACATGGTAATAAATAATCAACTGTGGTGTGGATTAGGATCAGCGCTGAGTTGACTATGGCAGCATTCGGATGACACCATAGTCAAAACTACTGACGATTGTTTCCCCCACACCAGTTGTTTATTGTGTTGTCCGAATTGAGCCATAGAGTGCATTTATAAATTACAATCTCATGTTATACATTACAATGCATGCACACTCAGTATACAGGCAAGCACAAATTAGTGTAATGTGTGCGCTGGCCATAAACTTTTTAATGAATGTGGGTGAAATATTTTGCTAGAACTTTATACCAGCCTGTTCCTGCTCATTTTTGTGTCAAGGGGACAATTTTGAATCCTTCTCTTGCTCTTCTGTGTGGCTGTCTTGTGTATGAGGATTGAAAACCATTGCAATTTGAAATTTGATATTCTCCTTGTCTGCTCAAGAGCTTTTCTTCTCATCAGCTTTATAGGCCCTGTGCTCTAAATTCAATTAGTTTTTAAAGCAAACTCAACCAATAGTACTGCTAACTTTGGTATTTAACTGGTGACTAGGACTATTAGTGAGATTGGAAATATAATATATAATTTGTAACAGCTAAGAGCAATTATTCTGATGGTAATAATTGCAAAAAGCAGATCAAAAGGCAGATGCTGAAGAGTGTTCTAAATTCATTAGTCCTCATTTACACCTATGTCATCAACACCAGGTTCTTGCGACATAGCAAATAGTCATGACAACCATAACTTGGTAACCTCATCCTCAAACAGCACCAAATCTTTACTGCCCCCTGCTTTCTTTTTGCTGAGCTAGAAGTTACAGTTGAAGTTGAACATGGGTTATCTTGAGTTAAAACCATCAACCAGGAAGGTGGATGTATTTGTAATAGAGATGGATTGCAAACAATGGTAATATATAGTGGCTGACATCTATAGGAAAACCTGCTGTGCTCCTCTTTATGATGAGCTGATGATAATTTACTGTATGCGTACATGTAACTGGCATGCATATATGTATATCTCAATAATAAGTTGTTGCAGCCTTTGCTTATCATGGGTGTGTGTTCTGAATAGGGTCAGTAGGCATTTTGTCAATATGGTAGAACAGATAAGCTCTGCCTGAGCATTTGAAACTGGTGCTTGGTCTTGACTTTTCAGAAAACTTCTTTTCTCTTCATACATTCATCCATGGTTTACATGAAATACTACCCAAAAGCAAAAGCTCTTCACAATGGGCTGAACTGAGAGACATGATTTTAGTGCTAGTGGTCAAATCTAGTCAGCATTATGTATATATATATATATATATATATATATATGTAAAGAAGTACCAAGAAGGAATGACTTCCATTGCATCTTCTTAATTGGCCTAAAACCCAGAGCCTTTGGCAATTACAATCCAGGAAATCCAAGAAGATTCTGATCATTGTGACATTCATGAAGCGAAGAGACTAGGAGAAGTGGGCTGAAGACTCCTGCCTCAACACATTGCTTTGTGGGTATGACAATGGCTACTCTCCCCCTCCTCTTATGCTACTTGTGACTCAGAGTCCGCATGAATATGGCTGGTCACTATACAGCCTTCTGGTATCAAGCTGAGGTATATCCTGTCCAGGAGGTAAGTGCTTGAGAACAAAGATGGATGTGTCAGGGCTATAAATGCTCCAACTTGGCTGATTCACTGCTGAAATGCAGGTGCTTTTTAATCACAAAGCAATGCCATTAGCAAGTGTGATAAAATGTTTATTGATTGTTAAAAGCCTTCAGAAACCCACCTAGTCAGTATCCAACCTTCCCACAGAGAGTGAGTGAGAGCTTGTGTGGGAGATGCGTGATGTAGGGAACTCTGATGTGTTAATTTGTGTTCATTCATATTTTATGTGGGCCTACATTTGAGTGGTGGGATAAAGCAAACTGGTGTCACTTCTAAGCAGCTGTAATTAAATGACAGTTGGTTCAACCCCCTGTTGGGCTGTGGCTCCTTGGGGCTAGTTCTCACCTGATCGTTTTCCTATACAGGAGTTATCTGCTGTGTAGGAAACAGCAGATGTGTAAACCATCTTGAGTGCTTTTAAAAGTAGGAAGCCTGGTTTATAGGCTGTCCAAATAAGTACTGTGTAGCAGCGACACCTTGTTTCATTCTACCCACTCTCCAGGTTCGAGGGGCAGCAGATATAGAGCCAGTTTCCTTGTGAGGAGAAAGGAGGTTTGTGAGGTTTCTGTGATATTTCTTTAATTAAAAAAATAAAAGTTGAGCAGAAAGGAGTAGGAGAAGGCTCAGAGCCAAAACAGATATGACACTAAACATGCTACTAAACAGTTTAACTGTTTCTTCTCTGATATGGTCCAGACAAAAACCACCCCTCCACCACCATGCCATAGCAAATGAGCAATGGTTTAAACATTCCTATTGCAGCAGTTCTGGTACAATGCCCTTCTGCACCTGCTCTTAATTGTAAGCATCATGTCTAATTTGGCTATCTGGCAGGCAGTAACAGTCTATCACCCTTAGATATTGCCCCTCCCCTGCCACACCAGCCTGCTCCTTTCTCAGCTGGTTCTAAAAGCTCAGATTTGGGTTTTCTTTCACAGTGTGCATTAAAAACTTCTCTCCACCCCACCCCATACTTCTTGGCACACATCTTTCATGCAAAACAGTAATTTTAGCCCTATCCTGACTGATCTGCCCACCTATCTAGACTTGATTGCCCTTTGAAAGTAGCCAATTAATTAAAAGTGGCCATGCACCATACAGTTTGCTGGGAGAGGTCTGTCCAGCTAGCCAGCAAGAAATAAATGGTCTCAACTATTGGGGAACTAGGAGCCCTTTGTCATGTTAATGAGGGTGGGGCTTCTAAGAGCATTCTTGGAGTCTTGGATGGCATCCAGTTATTAGCAGCAAGAGAGAAGCACTTAGTAGAACCTGGTGGAAGATTAGATCTGATTCCTTAGTAGCTTTGATCTTTGGCCTTCCAGTGGAAAGGTTCTGATTTACAAGACTGTTTATGCAGAGTACATTGTAGGAGCTGTCCAAGGTCAGTCCCTCTGTAAAAAACAAACGACCCATGTAGGATCACAAAGGTTGATGGACTTGTGCTATTTGAGTGGCAGTCAGGCAAATTAAAACTCTCCACTGCTGCATTTCCCCAGCCTTGTCAGTTTTCATCTTCAAAATGCATATGATTTATGAAATTTAAACAATGTCAACTTCTTTTTTGGCGAGTTCTCTGGTTCAGATGTTCCTTGACAAAATCATCAAGATGTTTCTGAAATATGCACAGTTACAGGAGAAAGGCTGGTTGTACCTATCTTTCCCCAATTATTCAGAAATCAGAGATGCAATGTTGTTCAGCTTGTCTGACTTCAGAATTTGTAATTGCCTCAGATGGACAGTGTCTCAGTTACAGACCAAAACTCTTTTGACCAGTGAAAACTCTTATTTGTTATGCTCCAATATGAAAAAAGAGATTTCCATCCCTTCTTTTGGACTGAAAGATGTTATTGCTCACTATTTATTCAAGACCATTAGAATATATGATGCCCTCCTGGCAATCTAAATTTTGACAATGGGGGAGACAAGAGGAAAAAGTAACAAAATACAGCCATTTCCAACTTTTCATTTCTTTTTTAGGGGCCACTAGTTCTGTGTCTTTAGCTTCAGCGCCATACCTTTTCATGAGATATTAACTGTTTTATCCTGCTGATCAAGCTGCTGACATGGCTCCCAGAGGCCCATGAGAAATAAATCAAACATGTTGTCAGTTTGCTGTGCATTTTCCACACCTCACTAACATGTACCAAATCAGAGACCCTTAAAGAATGCTGTGATCTGGTGGCAGGCATTTATCATCCGAGATTTTCAACCCCCCCCCCCCTCCATACACTCCCGTAGTGGCAGTATAAATTAAAGCTCAGATTGTTTTTATTTGTGTAAGTATGCTGATGACAGCATTTTATTACTAGTTGCACACAATTATGTCTATTTGCATAAATTTATTTCTACTAGGTACAATGCATACGCTACTTTTAAAGGATATTTCCCCCCGCCTTGTACAGTTTGGCACACATAGATTCACTTCATGTGGGTAACAAATGAGGGTGAAATATGTTAGTCTTTTGGCACTTCTCATTGTGGTGGGATCTCACAGTATATTTGTTTGAATAAATCTCAAATTAATTTCTTCCCCATTCCAATTACACTCAGATACTTAATGAAATTCTAAATGTGTTTGATGAAAGTCAGAACTAATAGTTCCAGAACCCCTTCATAACTCCAGTTTTATGGAAGCATTGCCCTTTGAGTTTTTATAATATTTTGGTTGGTTCCCAAATGTAGTGCAGTTTCTTATTCTGGGTATATTGGTGCTAACTCATTCTGGCCAGAATCCAAAGAGCTGTTTTGGTCTTGCCTGAGGCCTCACACTCACACAATCAATTTTTTAAAAACTCTTTTTTCTTCTGAGAAGAGCAGTTAAGCAGACTCTTCATAACCTGCCCCTATGGCAGTTAAGAAGCCAGTTTGGAGATTTTCCTCAGGATCATACTAAACATGGGGAAACATGGCTCTATCACTATCATTTATGAAATGGGGGAACAGAGTCCAATTGTTACAGCAAAAGGGGCGGGTGGGGTGACCACTTACACATAACCCCCAAAGAGGACACACATCACCAAAAGAGAGGACAAAAGAAGACACAGCATTGTATATAATTTGCACATGCTAATTTATGTGTATTGATGCAAGTTTTGAAATAATGACTACAATTTAAATAGAAATATAATACATTGCACCCTTAGGAAGATGACTTCTCAGTTTCCTGTCCAGGGACTAACTGTCGAAGGGCAACTGGTTGCTCTCCCTTCTTATGCCTCTTTATCTTTAAAGAGGACTTTGACTGGATAGCCCTTCAAATAGAGGACTGTCATCTTACAGGTCTTGAAACAGAAGACTGTCTTCACTAAAACAGGACTCATACTCACCCTACCTGCAGGTATATGCATAGTGGGTGTTAAAAAGTCCCCCTCCACACTCACTGCATATCTCTCTACAGTCTGTTCCCTCAGGAACCTTTCTCTATCTGTTGACCTCTGACACCAGAACTGAGCTTGACAGATTCCTTTGGAAAGAAGCTCCTAGAAAATAAGATGTAAGTGCAGGGAGGGTTCAGTTCTCACAAGTTTAGCTCTACAAATTGAACTCCACCCCATATACAGATTAAAAGAAACATGTTTGTTGCCATCACATCTCATTTGACCCTTTTAGAGTTATCAGAGTAGCTCCACAGTTCTTCTTCGTGGTCTCTGTGCATCACACATATGGGCTCGCGCCGGCGCTGAGCTCGCTTCAGGAAAGTTCTATCTAGCTAGGAATTTAGGCGGGAACCCCTCCCCCCACCGTCCTACTGAGCATGCTCGGGGTCCCGCCTACCTCAGTTCTTCTTCGACCGCTTTGCTGAACGCCTCGCGGGAGACTTCCTCCGTCATCGGAGACCTGGAAGAACGACAAAATAGGAAAGTAGCTACTGTTAGTTTACTGTTAGATTAGTTAGCTAGGTGTTAGTTTAAATAGTTGTTTAAAAAAAAAATTTTTTTTTTCTAAATATATATAGAGTTTAGTTAATAAGTTTCTCTCTCTCTGGCCTATGGCGCAGACCGCGCTTTTCAAGCGCTGTTCGACCTGCCGCGCCAAATTAGCCCTCACAGATGGACATTCTCTGTGCCTCGGCTGTTTAGGGGAGGGCCATATCACGGACTCCTGCTCTCATTGCATGAGATTCTCGCGGCAAACCAGAAGAAACAGGGCCGACCGCTTACGGAGTCTTCTTTGGAGTAAGGCCCTCTCTGCGATTGACCGCCCGAACACAGGCCGCATGGAACCAGGGCCATCATCCTCTGGGGAGCGGGGCCTGTCGCCCATACCATGCTCACGCCCAGCAACTCCTGGCTTGTCCTCGTTTAGGACTACAGCACAGGCATCATTATTGCCATCTCCCCCTCCTGCTAAGCAAAAGAAGGGAAAAACGGCGAAAAAGGCGAAACAACAGTCGGTCTCGACGAAAATATCAAAGACCGCACCATCGGCGTCGATGCCATCGATACCGAAGAAATCCTCGGTATCGAACAAACCGTCGTCCTCCTCGGTACCGAAAAAATCATCTTCGGTACCGTCGTCGTTACCGTCGGCGCAAAAACTGCATAAATCATTGAAACGCCTGTCATCGCTACCGATGGATCGGACTTCGGGATCGAAGCGCCACTCACCAGCAGCAGCGCAGCCCCAACCTGGGCACTCGACACCCGTACCAGAGACACCGGCCGATGTTCCTCCTCTGCCATCTCCGGTAGCGACAACCATGCCTTCGGGACTTGACCTACAAGATATCCTCCCCCTCGGCTCTGATATCCTTGTGGTCGATGAGGAATATTCTCATCCCACCGATACCGAGGCCTCGGTACCGACGCACCATCGTCGGTCGCGATCCCATTCGGCTTCCCAGGACTGGGACCGCTACTCAGATCTATCTCGACGACTACCTCCACCAGTGCCGCCACACCGTACCACCTCGCTTCTCCCGGCCTCGACGCGTCAACGACATCAGCCAGATTACTCGGTCACGGAGCGATCTGCCGCCACTCGGTACCGACGCTCGATACCGTCAACTTCAGTAGACGGTTACGAGTCAGACCCATCCTCAGTCCCATCGCCAGTTCCGTCGATGCCGTCCCCTATGGAGGAGGTCAGTACCGAGGAGGGAGCCTCTCCAACAATGGAGTTAGGCGGCTTCAACGAGCTAATGCTACGTCTAGCCCAATCTCTCGGGATCGAAGCCCAACAACCAGAAGAGGAGGAAGGCGATATCTACGATGTCATGAGGACTGAACCAACCCCTCAATTGACACTGCCATTGGTCCCCACTTTATTGAAGACGGCTAAACAATCCTGGTCTAACCCAGCAACTCTGGCTCCCACCTCAAAACGGCTGGACGCCCTCTATAAGGTGAAAGAAACGGAGGCACCTTTCTTGGCTACACATCCCAAGCCAAATTCCATAGTCGTAGAGGCTTCGCAAGGGAAGTCGGGCCAGGCCCATGCCGCCCCAGTCGACAAAGAAGGTCGCAAACTAGACTCATTTGGCAGACGAATATACTCCTCAGCGGCCTTGGTAATGAAAACATCCAATTACCAGGCCATGATGGCCAGGTATCAACTGTTCCTATGGCAGAAGATATCGAACCTTACGGATTACCTGCCAGACGATCAACGTGAATTGGCCCGTGTTTTTCAGGCAGAAGCTATTCGTCTATCAAAACAACAAATGACTACTGCAAGGCACCAAGTGGACTCAGGCTCAAAAGCCATGATCGGGGCGGTTGCCCTCCGTCGGCATGCGTGGCTGCGCTCAGCAAATCTCCCTATCGAAACAAAGAATAGGATAGAGGATTTGCCCTTTGACGGGGAGGGATTGTTCAACACGCAAACCGACACCACAATGGACACGATCCACAAGGCAAAGATGACCGCAAAAAAGATGGGGTTTAGCCAGCCCCCTGCACAAACCTTTCGACCCCGCAAGTGGTATAGGCCCTTGCCTTACCAGTCGAAGCAGGTTCAAGATCATGCCCAGCGTTACCAGCAACCGGTGACGTCCTCCTCGTACCAGCACAAGTCCACTCCCAGATATTCACAATCACGTCCCAAGCAAACTCAGCAAAAATGCCGTCTTTGACTTATCCCCACAGCCCCCCATTCTGTCGCTCAACAGGCTCCAGCCCTTTTACAACACTTGGGCAGCCATCACCAACGACAGGTGGGTTCTCCAGATTGTCCTACACGGCTATGCTATAGACTTCAAAGTCCTTCCTCCTCTGGGCACTGTCAAAATCACGCCTCCATCAAAAACCCTACACCAGGAAACACAGGCCTTGCTAGACAAGGGCGCGATCATACCTGTCCCAATACATCAGTCAACAAACGGGTTTTACTCCCGCTATTTTACAGTGCGCAAGAAGGACGGGGGACTTCGTCCTATCATGGATCTCAGGGGCCTGAACAAATTTATCAGACCTCAGAAGTTTCGCATGGTCACGCTATCTACCATCTTGCCACTCCTCAAACGGGGCAGTTGGTTTACGCTGATCGACCTGAAAGATGCCTACTTTCACATAGCCATCCTCGACAAACACCAAAAATACCTCCATTTTGCCATCGGATCCCAAATCTACCAATTCGTGGTCCTCCCGTTCGGGTTAAAGACAGCACCACGAGTTTTCACCAAATGTATGGCAGCTGTTTGTGCCCATCTTCGATCCATCAACATAGAAGTGTACCCTTACCTAGACGACTGGCTAGTCGTTTCCCCCACTCGTCACCAAGCGAGCACAGACGTCGCCACAGTGGAGCCCATCCTCTCCTCCTTAGGCCTACAAATAAATTACAAGAAATCAGTTTTTCAACCAGCCACTGCCCTCCAATTCATAAGAGTCCATCTCGACTCCTCCACCGCAAGGGCCTTCCTCCCCCGAGACAGATTGGAGACCCTACAGCACTTAGCAACCAAGCTAAGCACACGGCCACGGTCAACGGCCCTCACTATTTTGCGGCTCCTGGGGCTTATGGCAGCGGCAATCTTCGTAGTCAGATGGGCGCGGCTAAGAATGCGCCCTCTCCAACAGCTCCTACTGAGTCGCTATACGCCATTGCAGAACCCACGCAAATTAGTACTTACCATTCCGCATCAGGTACAACACTCGCTTCTCTGGTGGTCAAACCCATCGAATCTGTCGCAAGGAATGCCATTCGTCGATTCCGGTCCCTCCAAAGTCGTCACGACCGACGCATCCTTACAAGGATGGGGGACACATCTCAGCGATCTGTTCATACAAGGAAAGTGGTCACTTTCAGAGAGATCCCTGCACATAAACAAGCTGGAGCTCCTCGCTGTCAAAAAAGCCTTGCAAGCATTCCTCCCTCAACTACGGGGGCACCATGTGAGAGTGCTCTCAGACAACACATCCGTGGTATGGTATATCAACAAAGAAGGAGGCACCCACTCACCGCGTCTGCTTCATCTTACCATAGACATCATGCACTGGGCGATCAGACAAAACATACGGCTCTCAGCTCTGCACATAGCAGGGACGGCCAATATCAAGGCAGATGAACTGAGCCGATCCTTCAAAGAGACCCACGAATGGGAACTAGCCCCATGGATGCTGGATCGCCTCTTCGCCCGTTGGGGCGCACCGGATGTCGACCTCTTTGCAACCCCAGGCAACAGAGTCTGCCGAGCATATTGCTCCAGGGCGGGGATAGGTCAGGACTCCCTAGGAGATGCCTTCCTATGGGACTGGTCACAGGGCCTTCTATATATGTTTCCTCCGATCCCCCTGATAGCGAAGGCAATCACAAGAGCGCGACGCCATCAGGCCAATGCTATCCTGATTGCACCATGGTGGCCACGACAAGCGTGGTTCACGCCGCTACGCAGACTAGCTGCGCACCGGGTATGGCGCCTTCCACTCTCTCCGGACATTCTATCCAGGAACAATGGCAAGATACTGCATCCGGATGTACAAACTTTGCATCTCACAGCATGGAGGCTCCTGCCCTCTGGGGCGGAATAGCTCTACCCCAGGGCGTGAGATCTATTCTGGACGCGTCTCGTAAACCGTCTACTAGGTCTTCCTACTTGGCAAAGTGGAGACGTTTCCAAACTTTCGCAGTAGCAAAGGGCTTTAATGGTGCCCGGACTACTATTACAAACGTTATTGACTTTCTTCACTCCCTACATACCACAGGCCTAAAACTATCTTCGATCCGTGCCTATCTGGCGGCTATTGCAGTCCACCATCCTTTAATTGACGGGTTTTCCGCATTCACGCACCCCCTTGCTAAAGCGTTTCTAAGAGGCCTGCGCAACCTCTTCCCACCCGTCCGCCCACTAGTTCCACAATGGAGCCTCTCGTTGGTGCTGAGTGCTTTGTCCACTAAACCTTTCGAGCCATTGGCTACAACCAATACACGTTTGTTGACACTCAAAACTGTTTTCCTCGTTGCCATTACGTCCGCAAGATGCGCGTCAGAGCTTGCGGCGCTTCTCGTCGACCCACCTTATACGCAGTTCTTCCGAGATAAGGTCATCCTCCGCACTCCACCGTCGTTTGTTCCCAAGGTTGCCTCTGATTTCCATATAAATCAGGACATTGTGTTACCTACCTTTTTCAAAGCATCCTCCAATCCATTATGCTCCACGTTGCACGCGTTGGACGTCAGAAGGGCACTGGCCTTCTACAAGGCCCGTTCAGAAGAGTATCGCAAGTCACGCCAACTCTTTGTTTGCTTTGGTGGTAAGAGTAAAGGCTTACCAGTGTCCCCACAACGTCTCTCCAAATGGATTGTCAACACGATCACCTTATCGTATCAGCTCCTTGGCAAGGAAGTACCCACTGGGCTAGTTGCCCATTCTACCAGGGGACAGGCCACCTCAACGGCACTCCTCCATGGCGCAACGGTCCTAGACCTGTGCAAGGCGGCCACTTGGGCGAATGCCTCCATCTTTGTGAAGCACTACCGTCTGGACGTGAGAGCGCGTCAGGACTCCTCCTTTGTCAGAGCTGTCCTGTCTTCAATATGCCAATAACCACGCAGCGTGCCTCTCCCACCTCCGGTAAGTTGGCTTGTTACTCGCCCATATGTGTGATGCACAGAGACCACGAAGAAGAAATGCAGGTTGCTTACCTGTAACTGTAGTTCTTCGAGTGGTCATCTGTGCAGTCACACAACCCACCCACCGTCCCCTCTTGGCATCTCTGTTCTGATTGTCAAGTTGAGTCTGGCATGCTGAAATAGCTTAACTATATTACATACCTTCTTATTGCCTTGGTCGCGAGGCCTAGCGGTCTCAGGGAACTGAGGTAGGCGGGACCCCGAGCATGCTCAGTAGGACGGTGGGGGGAGGGGTTCCCGCCTAAATTCCTAGCTAGATAGAAGTTTCCCGAAGCGAGCTCAGCGCCGGCGCGAGCCCATATGTGTGACTGCACAGATGACCACTCGAAGAACTACAGTTACAGGTAAGCAACCTGCATTTCTCCGGCTCCTGACCTTGTCTGGTAAAGAAATTGCCTGGGATAAATTTTAAAGTTATCATTCATTTCATTTGTCTCCTACCTTTCCCATCCGGGAAATGAAAGCAGCAAAATTTCATAGCTGAGCATGCATACTACTCTTACTCAGTTTCAAACTCTAGGAAAAGGAAAGGAGTTAATTTTACGATTCTTCTTTAAACAGCAAGTAGCAATATCTGTTGACAGAGGCACTGCACTGACCCAGGACTCAGAGCAGCTATGGCGCACCCTGCAGGTAACTAGTATCAGAGACAGACCCTGACACTTCTGCACACTTCTTTTTTTATATGTTTTAGGGCCTTTGCTAACTCTTAACCTCTGTGCCAAATAATTGGTAACGACAGGGTGTAAGCTCTCTTGTCTGCAACATTTGGGTTATACGCAGCTAAGTGTGATCCAAACACTGTGCCCCAGCATTTTTTCAGAAACTGCAAGGGATCCCTGGATATACATGATGGGCAACTGTGCAGAGGTAGCAAAATGTCTTTGACCAGCTCTAAAGGTAAACTCCAAAATGAAACCATCTGGACATGCTCTTTATTATATGTTGGATTCTTCATGTTGTGAAGCTGACTTTGAAAAGTGCAACCTTCATTGTGGATCTATGTAACCTGCTTTTCTGCTATCCTTTTGTTTTTCATCACGCAGCAAACCAACTAAGAGGTCAATAAAACTTTCCTTGCTAAATTTGAAAGGTATTCCCTTGGTAGATTTCTTTTAATCATCTAAAGTAGTTGTTCTGCCAAATGCTTGACAGTAAATCATGGTGCTGCCTTAGAGGCTGCAAGACTTTGCCCATTTCAGAACCATGTAATTATAATGTTCTACGGATGGATGTATAAGTGACAGATGTACAAGAGGTGTGTATTTGCCTAGAAGTGCAATTTATTGCTCTGTGTTTATGTGAAATAGAAAACTCAGTCTTCACTGAACAATATGAAATCGCATGTATCTTGATGTTTGGGCTTTTAAATTGCATTTAAAATAGATAATATGAATAATTCTTGCTCCCAGGGCCAATCTCAAAGGTAGGCAAGGTTGGGCACCTGTTGAGGGCCCTCAAGCCAGCAGGGGCCCACTGACAAGAGTCCCTTGGTCCTGCTCCTCCTCTTCACCCTTGTAACCTGTTTGTTGACCTGTCTCTTGTCTGGTTCAGACAATAGTGGTGGTGAGGAGGAGGAGGAGCAGTAAATGCCACTGTATATTTGCTCACCAGCTCTCTGCTGTCAAGCAAGCAAGTCATAGCAATGATGAGAAAAACAATGAGGAGCAATAGCAGCTGGTGACAATGGGGGTGAGAAAGTAGACTCACTGAGGACAGGAACCCATTTAGGGTGTCTTGACCAGAGGGCTTCAAAAAGCCAGTGGTGTATTTACATACACTTACAGAGCAATCTCAAGTGGGGGAGGGAAGTGATCCCCTGCCACTTCCAAAGCCCTACTCAGTACTCACCTCTCTTCAGCTTGGTGGGGTGGGGGGCAGACTGACCAGCCTGAGGCTGATGTAGGCAAGAAGCTTGCTCCTGGGCCCTCACAGGGGAATGGAGGGGCTGTGGTCCCTTTAGAGACCTACTGCTGCCTACTGCTGGTGGGAACACCGCTGATAGTAGATTTACACAGAACTTTCTGAGGGTATCATTTGTGTCTCCAGGGTGGGCATTGCCCCTGATGGCAGAAGTTCCTCTCTGTTTCAAAGTTGGTGGACTGCATCCCACAGACTCAAATAGAATCTGTATTTGCAACAAACCCAAGTTTTATTTAAACAAAGCCTTTTCCACTGAGCTCTCTCAGACTGTGGCCTCTCTCTCTTCAGGCCAGAAGCAATGGGTGTTGCCTTTAATAACTTCCTGGTTCCTCCTAGGCAGCACAATTCATTCAGGGTGCATCTGGCAGTTCTCTCACATTGTTACATCACTTCTGAGAAAGAAAGAAAGAAAGAAAGAAAGAAAGAAAGAAAGAAAGAAAATAAACTGGAACTTTACACATTGTCTTTCAGGTGCGCAGGTCTCTTAGTGATTTGCACTTTGAGTGTGTGTGGGTTTCGTGATGACACCTTTCAGTTGCCATATTTGCTCCCCTGTAGACCAAGGGTATGTCCTTGCTGCAGACTCTTCTGCATTCATCTCTCCTTGTCTATTGTTAGGTGCAAGGGTCCCCAACATGATGCTTTGGACACCCACAATTTTATTATGATACTGATATTTTTGTTTTTTAAATACATGTATATAGATTTGTATATATCTATAGCAATGAATACGTATAAAATGCACATAACTTTCTACAAATTATACATAGGTTTCAACAAAAGCAGACCAAATATCCATTTGAAAGTGATATCTATATGTGACTTGTTCAAATATTGACAGCAATTTAAGGTCCTTAATCCATTGCATTATAGGAGGTGAATATTTATCCTTCCAATGTTGTAATATCAGTCTTTTAGCTGTGAAAAGGACCTAGAGAATCCATTTATGCTGACCATTTGTTAATTTCAATGAAGCAGGTAAATAATTTAAAAGAGTGTATATATCAATGAATATTAAAGACTGTTCCAGTACAAAATTTATCTGTATAATAGCCTCCTTCACAGAAGAAGTAACTACTGACCATTGCCAAAACATATGTTTAAAAGAAGCATTAGTTGTATTGCACTGCCAGCAATTAGCCCTATTAGACAATCCATTGTTACATTTTATTTATTTATTTATTACATTTTTATACCACCTAGTAGCTAAAGCTGTCTGGGCGGTTATTAAAGAAACATTGCAGTGTCCAATAGACACAAAACAAAAGTTTTTGCTGAATAAGAGACATCCTAAGATTCACAGATGTAACAAGTAGATGCCAAAGTGGTGATCCATTGATTAGGCATGTTGTGATGGTTCCCACAGCAGTTATTCAAATCCCCAAATATGCCCATGGGCCCAAAAAGATTGGGGACCCCAGTTCTGCCATGTCTCTGCCATGGGCAGTACATGGCAGGGATTCCCTGTTTGTCTCATCCCATATTCTCTACATTCTCTGCTGGTTACATGCTTTTCCCTCATTCAAATTCATGGCATCATCCAATTTTTCTGTTGTTTCCTTTGATATCTCAGTATTTGTCTACCGTCCAGCTGCACCTTATTTGAACATGGGCTATCATGTTGGATTTTGGTTGCCTTGTGCCAGACTTTGTCTTGTTTTGTTATGAGTTGGACGCTCATTTTGTCTCCTGGCTCTAGGCCTGGAAGATCTCCGGCTTTCTGGCTGTACTACAGGGCCTGTCCCCGTTTGCTACTGTCTCCTCAATTCACCAAGGGATGCTCCTTTAGCCCTTGGCTCTAATAGTCTCCCATTTGTTGGTAAAATTGCCTTTGTTTGTCAACTCATTAACCTTTGTGCTGGACTTGAGTTTGGGCCTTGGAATGGAAGGTATTGATGATCTGGAAGTGCTAGATATGGTTCTGCCCTTGCTGTTTTTTATTTTTATTTTTTATTTTTATTAATTTTATTTCTAACCTGCCTCTCCATCCAGATCGAGGCGGGGAACAACAATAAATATAAATATAAAAATCATAAAATAGATAAACCATTAAAACAGATAAAAACAAATACATTATTAAAAACATCTTAAAATTCAACTGGGTAGGCCTGCCAGAAGAGAGCAGTCTTCATGGCTCTCTTAAATTCCAGAAGACTGCTAATTTGTCGAATCTCCTCCTCCAGCAGGCCATTCCACAGTCTGGGAGTGGCTTTTGCTTTTGCTTTTCTCAAGGAATTGTTAGCTGTTTTTACTATGGAGTCTACTTTGTGAATACCCAGATGTGATGCAACCCGTCCTCAGGTCTGTTTGCCTCTGCTTTGGGTCAGCTGTCCTCATTGACCCACAAGCTTCAGCCTCTGTATTCACCAGGTATAAGAGACTCTCAATATGCCCAATTAGTTCCCTTTACCCATAGGAGAAGTACCCGAGAAATATGAACACTTGCTGAAAATGCAGGAATATATCTATATCTATATCTGCCATCAGAGAGGTGGTGTATTTCCAGAATCATTCAGTGTTGTGCAATATTGCAGCACCATCTACTGGTTGTATAAATGGAGCTTGCCCACATAGGAAATGGCCAAAAAAGGGGGCGGGGAAGTGTGTGTATTGTGCCAATCGTTATTCTGTGAAGACTTTGGAAGACAAAGCTCTGGTAAGGGTGCGAGATTTTTGCTTCATGTAAAGAAGCTTAACAATAGGAGAGTTGTATTAAATGCTTAGAAATGGGGGGGGGGGTTGATTGGGGTTCCCACATGTGTTTGGCGTATGCAGCAGTTTTTACACACACTTCATTCCCTCTATCTTTGTTTATATGCCTGCGGTCACTGGATATTTTATACTTTTGCAAATTAAGTAACTAAATAAAAATTTTGCTTGAGATGCATCACTTCTCCAAACACAAACCTGAAATCCTTGGCTATGGATTTTGTAATGCAGAAATCCTCCCACCCCTTGGCTGTTAAAATGCTTGCAAATTAGGATGGATAAATATAGCAGATAAATATAGAGATCACTTTCCCCATCCTGCCATACACCCATCTGAGCTGCTACTTCCAGATGCCCATCTGTATGCAATTGCACATCACATTGTAGGGGTTGAACTTGAAATACTCCTAAAGTGCATCAGGTTTTTCATAGTTTTTAGAGTTTATGCTCATAGTTAAGTATCTCCAGCTAAAGACTTCTATGTCTGTCAACGTATATTTCCCTACCAGGTCTCTCTGAATATTTGATTTAGTTTGATTTAATACTGTGTGATATCTTCATAGCTAGTACTTATGATAATCAGTTAGGATAAAGACAAAATTAAAACAATGATCAAGAATTGTTAAATGATGCTGTGCTTTGCACTTGGAAAGTAATCAACTGCACTTACTGCCCACATTCTGAGAGCTTCTGTACATGACTAATTTATTGCACACTCATGATTGGCCACTTACAGATGTTTGCAGGTCCTTTGTTGATGCCATCAACCTCCAGGATGTCTCCCACGCTTTCTCCCAGTATTCTCGCATTTTAATAATAATTAAAACAAAACAAAACAGAGATAATGCAGTATTTAAATTAGTGCAGGATTTCCCCAGCATGTAAGCCTGGTGTAGCACTACAATTCTGCCAGTAGATGGAACTCTTTAATTGAATTTAAAAGCATTGCCAAGAGGGGAAGTTTTCAGTTCAAAATCCTGTGGTCACCATCTAATGGAGCAAGTAGTGAATGTGGAAAGATTCCAGAAGAAGAAACTCCAGTAAGGTTACATTTCCTTCCCCCCTCTCTTAATGTAGAGACACCTTGACTGCTGCTCAGCATGAGAAATGGGTGTTTCATATGGACAGTTCCTAGCTATACAAATCAAAAGGCAATGTGCACAAGGGCTGTGCACAGATCCTGAATCTGAAGCTGATTGGGGTGATTCGGACATCCAAAAACTGGATCCAAATCAGAGCAGGGGAGGTCAGAATAGAACCGGATCAGATCGGTTTGGTCTGAATTGATCCGGATCGATCTGGAGATTTGGACACCATTTTAAGTGTTTCCCCATAGACTTGCATTGGGGGAAAGAAAGGGCTATAACTTCTTTATTTTTAAAGATATAAAAATGAAACTTTGGCACATTGCAGATGGGCTGTAGGTACTCATGTGTGCCGAATTTCAGAAACATAGGTGCAGGTGTTTACTCGCAAGGAATTTTTAAAATGCAATTTTCCAGGTAATCCAGACATGCTATAACTTTCTCATTTTTCAAGATACAGACATGAAACTTGGGCACATTGCAGATGGCATGTAGGTACTCATGTATGCCATTGGGTGCTTCCAGACTAGACTTTTATCATGCCTAAAATAGAACATTGGAACATCATCTTCCATTTGTAAATACATTTTCAAATGCATTTATACATTTATTATTTGTAAATAATTAGTCATCATCATCCTCAGTTTTCCCACCACCAGAAAAAATACATTAAAGGGGCAAAGACAGAATAGTGCACATTAGGGCTGTGCATGCCCCCAATCTGATTCAGATCTGGATCTGTCAATTTGAACCTCCCCAATCCAATCTGGATCCAGATCCAGATCCGAAGCAAGATTCAGATCTCCAAATCAAGCTTCGGACGCCATTTTAAGTGTTTTCCTCATAGACTTGCATTGGGGGAATGAAAGGGCTATAACTTCTTTATTCTTAAAGATATAAAAATGAAACTTGGGCATATTGCAGATAGGCTGTAGGTACTCATATGTGCAAAATTTCAGAAATATAGGTGCAAGCACGTAGTGGCTATGAAGTTTTGAAAAATGATCAAGAAACGCCTATAACTTCTTTATTTTTCAAGATACACACATGAACATTGGGCACATTGCAGATGGCATGTAAGTACTCATGTGTGCCAAATTTCAGAAACATATGTGCAGGCATTTACTCGCAAGGAATTTTTAAAAATTCAATTTTCCAGGCAATCCAGAAGTGCTATAACTTTCTCATTTTTCAAGATACACACATGAAACTTGGGCACATTGCAGATGGCATGTTGGTACTCATATGTGCCAAATTACAGACATAGAGGTGCAGGCGTTTACTCACAAGGAATTTTTAAAACTGCAATTTTCCAGGCAACCTTGCAAGTTAACGCCTGCACCTCTGTATCTGTAATGTGTTTTGTAATGTGAAAACATAATGGCTCAGTTCGGACGACATATTAAGCAATGGAGGGGAAATAACATACTGACGGTGCATTAAGGAGGCAGAGCTCCACAGACGACACGCTGCAGCTGGCGCTGCACGGAACCGGCAAACAATCCGGTTGTTAATAACGTACGCGGCTCTGACTGACAGCTCGGCCGCCATGTTCTCTGCTCACCGACCTCCGCAAGTCCTCCCGCAGGTATCCCAGAACACACTGTGGCCGAAAACCCATGGGCGCCGCCATTGAAGACAATGCAGGACACGCCTCCTAAACCCCATTGGTCGCTTCAGGAATGGGCGGAACACAGAAGCCTCAGGCAAAGGAATAGCCAGGAGGAATGGCAGCACCAATACAATTGCTGCACCCCACACCCAGCACTGTGCCCCTAACGTTGGCACCCACACCCCAGGGAGCCACCCCCACCCACCCTACATGGGAGATTGGGCAGCCACGAGGGCGACCCACGTCCCCAGCCCCCAGCCCCAAACACCTCCCTCCCAGAGCATCCACCCGCACACACAGGAAAGAACACAAGAGTGGAGCGGTTTGGAAAACTTTATTCAGCAGGGAGCTCAGACATGGGCAATAAGGCACATGGCCACTACGAAGCAAGGGCAGAGCCAACGGAAAGGCCAGGCGCCCCCGGGAAGGGAGAAGGCAACTGGAAGGCACAGCGGTGAGGAGGTGACAGCTGAGCCAACACCCCCAGGGAGCCAGCCACGGAATGGGCGAAGGGGAAGAGGAGGAGAGGGGCGGCATGCCAGGGAGAGATGCCAGTCAGCAGATGAAACCCCACAGCCGACGCTCACAGGGGGTGGGGGTAGCACTGCCATATCCAGGCACTGATGCTCTCACGCAGCCGTGATGCCTCCAAATGGGTGCGATGCTCCCCAACGGGATTCCTGGGGCCCAGCAACGACGCAATGTCCCGCCCGTCCACAGCGATGCCGTCAGCATCGTCGCCCGCCCGGGGGAGGTCGGGGTGCTCGGCCAGTAACACGTCCCCACAGGACTCGCAGATGTTGTGCAGGATGCAGCAGCACACCATCACATCCGGAATGATGTTGGCCTGCAAGTCCAGGAAGTTGAACAGGGAGCGCCAACGCTCCTTCAGACGCCCAAAGGCATGCTTCACGGGCAGGCGGGCACGGCAATGGTAGTAGTTGTATTTATGCTGGACGTTGGTGCGGGGGTAGCGGTATGGGGCCATCAGCCACTGCTGCAGGGCGAACGCCTGGTTGCCCAGGAGGAGCGGACCCATCGCACGGCTGCACACGGAAGCGGGCCCGGAAGTCAGGAAGCACCCCAATGTCAGCTTGGCAGCCAGGGGGGAGTTCCAGAAGATGGCTGTGTTGTGGCTCTGGCCGGACATGCCCGCATAGACATCCATGAAGCAGCCCTTGGCATCCACCACCGCCTGGAGAACCATGCTGTAGAAATGCTTGCGGTTGTAGTACTCCTCACCACGGGAGGGAGGGGCAGGATGCGCACGTGGGTCGAGTCCATCGCCCCCACCGCCCGCGGGAAGCCCAGGACATGGAAGCCATGCATGTTCTCCTTCTCGTCTCCGACCCAGATGACGTCGGCCAGGTACAGCTCATTCAGCACACTCACCATCTCACGGAAGATCTCACATGCCGTGGACATGCCCACCTCAAAGATGGTCGACAGCAGCAGGTAGCCCACGTTGAATGCCAGCTTGTACAGTGTCAGGGCTAGGCGACGAGAAACAGGAATGCTTGGCCGCATGTTGGTACACACCCGCAACAGGACTGGGGTCACCTCAGCCACCAGCACCTCGAATGTCGCGTGGGACATGCAGAAGCTCCCATGGAAGTGCTCGTTGTCCCAGTCCTCTAAGTCCTGCATCTCCTTCCACATGGCATCCATCCAGGGGAGGACCCAGCGGTGGACAGTCTTGCGCTCGGCAAGAAGCTCGGCCGACATCATCAGGGGGGTTGTGCGGTGCAGGGCTTCCTCAGCCGTGCCTTCGGCCAGCTTTTCCGCAATCATCTTGGTCACCTCACGGTGGCAAATCAGCGGCAGGATGGCAGCCTGCCACAAATCAGCAGCAGGACGGCTGCGCCTAGGGGCCAGCGGAGGGCCTCTGTTCAGAACACTGGCTCCGCGGGCAAGGCCCCACTCAGGCGCCTCAGCCAGGCACATAACACATCCTCCTCATAGCCGTCGCCGTGGTTCTGCGTGGCTGCCTGGATCGCCCCCTGCAAGCAGGCCGTAGCGAGCCCCCTTCGCTCCATAGTCACCAATGCCGGGGTGGCCAGAGGGGAGGCGGGCAGGACGGGAGGAGCAGTGGGCATGTCGGAGCAGGAGGGCGGAGGGAGGTGGGGCAAGGCTGACAGCATGGGACAGCCAACTACAGTAGTGTGGGAATGGGAGGGCAGGAGGATTTGTTTTGGCTGAAGAGCACCTGCAAGAGAGGAGAGTGAAAGGAAGTGGCCAGAGTGGGGTGCGCGAAGGGGAATTGGCATAGCAGGACAAGGCTAAGTTACAACTGAGGGGGGATGGGCGGGGGCCTCCATGCCGGCGGAAGGGCCTACGGCCGGCTGTTGATCGGACACAGGCAACGCCGGACGCTTCGTTCCAGACGTCAAATGCAACGTATGACTTCTCCCAGGGCCACCTCCAGAGTGTGGAGACACCGTGCCTTTTGGGCCCTCTGCCTTCTGCGAATGGCACAGCAGAGGGAGCGCAGTTTCCCTGGGAGGCGAGAACAGAAGGGGGGAGGGGAGGGGGGACAGCCATCAGTGACACGGAGGCCAGAGCAATGCCCATGCACCCTGCCTGCCTGCCCCGTAACCAACCTCCACGCCGCAGGGCCCTGCAGTGTCAAACAATGCGGCCTGCGCGGAGCCCCATGGACCTGTAGGGTGATGCCATCTCGACTGGAGTAGGCTGCAATGAGGGAAGATGGGGCCGGGAATGAGAGGCATCCAGGGTGTGCTACAATGTTGCAAAGGGATGCTGATGGACATGGCCTTGAGCGTCCAGAATGGGCCGAGGGAGGCACCGGCCAGAGGGATGAGGATCTAAAGGGGCCTTATCGAATCTAGGGCTGGGGGCAATTCAACAACTGTATGCCCCTATGGTCCCTTGGCGGATGGACAACCGTAGGACAACCGTGGCTTAGGCCTTGTCGTGCTGGGAGGGTCTTTCCACCGCCTCCTTGTCCTTGTCCTCTGCCTCCTCCTCCCCCTCCTCCTCTCCCTCTTCGTCAGAATCTGGTGGGATGTCATGGCCCCTCTTCGACCAGATGCCTATGCACCGCTGCTCCTGCCCTCCGGCCACCCCCTCTGCCTTCCCTGAGGCACCTGCTGCTGCCGGCGCCGCACGTGGGGCCCAATATGCTGCGGCCATTGGCAGGGGCAGGTACTGCTGCTGCTGCGGTGGCAGCACGTATCCGTATGGCGCCATGTAGGGGGCGGGCTGTGGGGGCCCATGGTAGGTGCCCTGGAATGACTGGGCGAGCTCCCTGAGCACCTCAGTTTGTCGGTCAATGGCTGCTGTGCGTTCCCGCATGCCTTGGTCGATGATGGCATCGGTGGCCGCCATGGCCTCGGTCATCCCGTTGACATGGTTCTCTAGAGCTTGATGCACATCCCTCCCCGCCTCCCTTATGGCTTGGGTGCAATCTTCCATGGCTTGAGTGGCCGTGCGCATGGCCCACACGGTGAGGACGCACTCCTTGGTGTGCCTGGCCTCCTCCTCTCCCGTCATGAGTGAGAACAGCCTGTGGATGCGTTCCCCTGTTGTCTCCGTGGCCATGACCAACTCCCTCGCCACCTGCAGATGGTTTGCCTTGCACCTGTTGCGCATCCGGACACACCTCTGCGCATTGCTCGCCTGCGGGCAGTGGTGGCGGCTCCTCCTCCAGGGGGGCCGCTCCCTCCATCGGTGTGTCCTCTGGCTGTGGGGGCCCCTCGATCTCCTCCTCAAGCATGGCCTCCCCGACCTCGAGCTCGGCTTCCAGAGGTGCGTCCTCCTCCATCGCCTCCATCTCCACAAAGGTGTCATCGGTGGCCTGCATATCGATGTCCCACAGCTCTTCCTGGGGCAGTAACAGTTCTGGCTCCAGCACGTCGCCCACCTGCTGTTCCACAAGTTGCTCCATTTCGACCTGGTCCTCCTGTGACACTGGCCCCGTCTCCGTCACGGCATCCAAGATGCTGCAGGTGAAACCCTGCACCGTGGTGCTATGTCTCAATGACCCCAGCCGTGTACAGGGTGCCGCTTCTGCCCACAGCGCTCGCCCTGCGGTGGTGGCTGCACGCCCCTTCGTGGGAGTTGCCCTCTGGCACGACGGCCCTGGCCCTTCATCCTCCTGCTGGGTCTCTGGCACCAGCGGATCAGGTGCGGGATCCTCTACCTGCATGTCCGCACAAATGAGCTGTAGGAAGGCTGTGGGGCTGCTGCTGCTGCTGCTGGAGGAGGCTGGCGTGAGGGAGACGCTCCTTGAGGTGGTGGCTGTCCTGGGCGTCATGGTTGGCGGCCTCGCAAGCACCGATGGGCTTTGGGATGCTGTGGGGAGGCTCTTCGGCTTCGCCTTGGCCGGCCATGCTTTGGCTGATGCCCTCACGGCCTTCTTGCCGGTGGGTGTTGGGCGTGGGGCGTCCCTCTGTGCCGGTGGCTGTGGTTCCCGTGCGGCAGGGCCCACCTCCCGTTGCACCCCCTGGTCCAGTCGGGCTTGTTGTCGTGTGCGCGGCGGTTCATTGGTGGTGACCCCACTGCCTGCCGTGTGTCCCGGGACGACGTCGTGGCGCTCCAACAGCAGGCGTGCCAGTTCGTCGTAGAAGGGCATGGTGCGTGTCTGGACACCGCTTCTTTTATTGTGGGTGACGATCTCCTTGAACTTCCTCTTGAGTCCATGTAGCTTGTCCTTGCATTGTTTGCTGCTGTGGTTGTGTCCCCGTTCCTGCATCTGCTTGCCGAGCCAGGGGTAGAGCTGATCGTGCCTGGCTGTGGCCATGATCCTCCTGGCTTCCGGGCTGCCCCACAGCTCTATGAAGTGCTCGATCTCTGCCTGGGACCAGTGCTGCGCTCTGCATCTTTCCGGGGGGTCCTGGCTGCTCCCCTCTCCTGGGGTTTGTGAGCCGGTGTCCTCGGCTGCATCGTCCCGGGCCCCCTTTCCCTCTGGCTCCATGTTGCCTGCGGGCGTGTGTTTCGGTGGTGGCGGTCGTCTGTGCCCTGGGCTGGCTTTCCCCATCCCATGTGCTTGTGTGATGGTGGTTGCTGGTGGGCCGTTGTGCTTGCTGTGAATGTGCCTTATGTGTAGGCGTTGTTGTCATTGCTGGTCGGGGCCGCTTCTTGTCCTTGGGATTGTTGTGCATACCTCCGGCTGTTTTCCACAACATCCACAGGTGGCTGGCTGTCGCCCACAGGCGCCCTTTGCCTTGGCGTTTCCTGCGTCTTGGGGATGTATGTGGCCGGTGCTCGCTGTCCAGCCGTGTTGGGCAGATGAGGGAGGGCTCGGCGGCCGCTGCTTCCCCGGCCCTTGTGCTTCTGGGTGAGTCGACGGTGGAGGTGGTGGTGCAGTGGGGGTCTGCTTCGGGTGGGTTGCTGTGCTCCCTGTTGGAGTGGGGGGGCTGCCCCTTGCTCCTGGGCTCCTGGGAGTGTTGCTTATTCCATTTCCTCCTCCCCCCCCTTTGCTGTGGTTCCCTTCTGGTGCGCTTCCCTTTCCGTTTGGGTGGCTGACTGGGCACCCTGCGTGCGTGCGTGCTTGCAGGAGCTGGCCCCTTGTTGCGCTCAATGCCGGCTGCCTGGTGGGGGAGGTGGGCGTCCTTGGTTGCTATGGCGGCAAGCCCGGGGATCTGTTGTGGGCGTGCCGGAGTGGCCGCCCGCGTTCTGCTGCTCTTGCCGCTCTCCTCTCTGGTCTTTTGTGATAACGTACTCAACGCACTTGATTAACACACGCACCCCTCCAGATGACATATTACTCAATTGACTAATCCCTAAACAATGTGCAAGCACGTTGTTTCGCTCTGTTGTTTAATTCTCCCGATTAGCGTACTGTGGGTTGTGTGTGCACTGTGTGCCTCCCTCCAGACGACACGTTAATCAACTCAACTGACGGTTGTTTAAATAACCCACCGTTGCTTAACGTGTTGTCTGAATTGAACCAATGTGTTCAAGGAAAACTTGAATGTTAAGGGTTGCTAACCTTTCCCCTGACTACAAATCCAGGGATTTATGCTTCAATAAAACACAAAACAATGCAGAGGAGGAAGGTTGAAGGCTGATGTTTGGCAAGAAACACTGGTAAGTGCTGTAAAGAATCCAAGAGCTGTCAAACCTGCTCACTCATTGGCTGGGTAATATCCTATAGGAACGTTCTTTAACAGATGGTGGCTACAACAGCCATTCATCATGGTACACTGCAACACTGTCTCCGCTATGCATAGCAACTCTGAAAGCTACCCCAATGACTTTCAGGATGCAAGTGAGTTGCTTTAATCCCTAAGTATAAGAGAAGCTCTTTCCTCTGCTGCACTGGTATTCACACTGTTGTTAAAAGGAAGAAGAATATTGTTAAAAGGGATAAAGACAGCATTTGAATGTATGAAACTGCCTCACATTGAGGGTTTTATCAAATGTTAGTCCTAGTTAGAGTAAACTCATTGAAATGAGTGGCACTAAAGGCACTATACAACCCAGTGTCAGACCAGGCCTGGCCCAAGGTATCTTGCCACTGACACCTGCGCTCATGCATATATTCCTTCCTTCCTCCCTGCCAGCTGACTTCTTCCTCACTTGCTTGGCCAACCAGCTCAGCTGGTCGCTTGCTCCTGCTGGCATGGCCACTGTTCCTGGCTTATGCACCAACTATTGTGAGAAGTCTTGTGAACTCCCGGAGAGGTCAGCCAGACCTTCTACTCACTTGTAATGTTCATGAAGAAAATTAATGACATTTTCCTCTAGAGCAGTCTTCCCCAACCCAGCGCCCTCTAAATGGGTTGGACTACAAGTCCCATCACCCCATAGAGTATTGTCAAATCCTTACAGAAAAGGATGTTGAAACACAAATTATGAAATGTGTTGTTTATATAAAGCCATTTACAGCTTGGAAGAAAAATATTCGCAAAGAATTGTAAGTTAAGCAACCTTGTATCTTTGCTATTACTTATACTGGTTTGTATTTTGTTTAGGCAGTTCCCACATGGATGAGGCTCTTTTTGAATAGTCTAATTGAGGACAAATAAACAAAGTAGACTGCACTGGGAATAAAAAGGAAGGAACTTCGATTTTATATTTAGCCTCTCCCCATCCCTCTGCACTCTTGATGATAACTGACAAACACAACACAAAAAGAAGTAAAATTAAATGGATCAAGCCAGGACAGTAGTTTGTATGAGCCTATGCTCTTGAGAGATCAATTGTAATTTAGCATAGAATGTCTTATGCCAAGCTGCAGTGAAGAGAGTGAAAGCTGCTGTGGGTTGTTTTTTGGCCCCCATGTCTATTGGCTGACCCTGCAAGTTGCCAGCTATACAAGCTGAGAGGGACAAACTTAAATTAAATCTGCAGGGTTCGCTCTCCTTGGCACAAGGTGAAGCGGAGCCTATCAGTGCATTTATTTTTGAGTGCTATCCATGCTACTGATATAGACTTAGAAAAAGACTATTAATTAACTCAAGTGCAGAGAGAAAATCCTCACAAAACAATGCAACTGGTTTCAGTTGGTTTGGCTTTATTTTAGGTAACAATGCCAGCAAGGTCTTTATGCAGGAGCTCTTAATTCATGAGTAACTTTTCCCCCAAGTCTGTCTAAGGGCCACTTCCTACAAGACACGAATACCTGAGAACAAATTGCATGAGGGGCGAGTCATATATGACCACATTCCTGTGCGGAGTTGTTCCTTTTCCTCCTTAAAACAAATGCATACAGGGGCTTCATATGTCGGTGTGTTTTTAAGGAGGAAACGAGATAATACACTTGGGTGCAGCACATACTTCTTTCTTTCTTTTTCTTTTCTTTTTTAAAAAATTAAGTGAGTACATAAAGCATCATAGAACTAGTCCTAAGAAAGAAAGCATTCATATTGTTCTTGTTTTTGATTAATATTAAACACGCTTTTAGTCCTTCGCATACATATTATGTTCATGTCCTGTTCACACTGAGAGCCAATCCAGATCTGTGGGTGCTGCTATTCCTGGACCATAATTAAAAGGCAACTTGGGGGAATTGCTTTCATAGAAGTGCTCCAATGGCAAACTCTCTCCACAGGGAAAGCAGGGAAGAAGGCCAAGCTTTTCAAACAATTTTCCATGGCAGTGTAAATGGGTTTGCTCATTTTATACTTGCAATAGCCTTGTGAAAGAGATAGAGGCTGCCTCTACAAGAGAGGTTTAAAGCTCTTTCAAGGCGCTTAAATTTTTTTACCTCTACAAGAACGGAGCGCAAATCGGACGTAGAGGCGCGTTATCTCTCCGATTATGCGCATTATCGAATGCACGTTAAATCACGAGTTTTATTTTGCTCCGGCCGTTAAAGCGCATTTTGACTATGTGAACAAGCGCTTATGCGCATTAACTACTTGGAAAGCGCATTTTGGACATCCGTTAATGCGCTTCGCCGCCTCTCGCCGCCTCTCGTGCAGAGGTATTAGGTGTAAATGCACCTCAGCAATTATGCACATAATCGCCTAACCGGGCGCAAAAGTGAATCCTTGTAGAGGGGACCAGAGACTGATTGGCACACAGCCATCCAGTGAGTGTCATGGGTGAGCATCCCATTCCCGCTTCTAATCGGGCACCTTGGTATACTGAAGATCTTAGGGAGTTGAAGCGGGAAGGACGACGACTCGAGCGCCAATGGTGGAAAACTCGACTTGTATCTGACAAGACATGACATAGAGAACATCTTTGTTCCTATGGGGTGGCAATACTTGCAGCGAAAAAAGCTTTCTTCTCTGCATGCATTGCGTCTGCGAATTCATGTCCAGTAGAACTGTTCAGGATGGGGAGGGGTCTAACTCAGGCATCTTCCCCACTGAACCCAATTTTACAGCCTTGGGCAGTTCACTGTGATGCCTTTAATGATCATTTCACAGATAAAATCTCTCAGATAAGAGCCAACTTAGACGTCGTCATTATAGCAGAAGCTGACAATGGAGTGTCCAGTAACTCCGCAAGTAGAATTACAATGGATCAGTTTCAATTGGTGAGTACTGGGGACGTGGACAAGCTGCTTGGACAAGTGAGGAGGACGACTTGCCCTCTCGATCCCTGTCCTTCTTGGCTGGTCGTCCAGGGAGGAGATGCAGTTAGATCATATCTACAACATATTATTACTGCATCTCTCAGGTAGGGGAGTTTTCCAACATGTTTAAAAGAGGCGGTAGTATGTCTGCTTCTAAAAAAGCCCTCCCTGGACCCCCTGGACCTTAATAACTATAGGCTGGTATCAAATCTTCCATTTTTGGGCAAGGTGATCGAGAGGGCGGTTGCCTTCCAACTCCAAGCAGTTTTGGATGATACAGATTTTCTAGACCCATTTCAAACCGGCCTCAGGGCAGGATACGGAGTTGGGACTGCTATGGTCACCTGAGTATTGATAGGAAGAGTGTGACCCTGTTGGTACTCCTGGACCTCTCAGTGGCTTTCGATACCATCGACAATGGTATCCTTCTGGAACGCCTGGGGGGATTGGGAATTGGGGGCACTGTGCTTCTGTGGTTCCTGTCCTATCTCTCAGGCAGGTTCCAGATGGTGATGTTTGGGGACAGCTGCTCTTCAAAGAAGGAGCTGCTATGTGGTGTACCACAATGCTGTTTAACATTTATATGAAACCGCTGGGAGAGATCATCTGGAGGCATGGGGCGGGGTGCTATCAGTACACTGATGACACCCAAATATATTTCTCTATGCCTTCGACAACAGCATCAGCTAAGGATAGTGTACCTCTTCTGAATGAATTCCTGGAGGCGGTAATGGCCTAGATGAGGAAAAACAAACTGAAGCTGAATCCAGACAAGACAGAGGTGCTTACTGGGTTTGGAGGTGTGTCAACCAGTTCTGGATGGAGTTACACCCCCCTGAAAGACTGTGTTTGCAGCTTGGGGGTGCTCCTGGATTGGTCACTCCAAATGACAGCCCAGATAGATGCGACGGCCAGGAGTGCCTACTATCAGCTTTGGCTGACACGCCAGCTGCGCCCCTTCCTAGAGTTGGAAGACCTAAAGACGGTAGTGCACGCACTGGTAACTTCGAGGCTTGACTTCTGCAATGCGCTGAACATAGGGCTATCTTTGTGCCTAGTCCAGAAACTTCAACTAGTTCAAAATATGGCGGCCAGGTTGGTAACTGGTACATCTAGGGGTGACCACATAACATCAGTCTTAAAATCACTCCACTGGCTGCCAATTAGCTTCCGGGTGAAGTGTAAAGTGTTGGTTATTACCTTTAAAGCCCTACATGGTTTGGGTCCAGGTTACCTTTGGGATTGCCTTCTCCCATATAATCCGCCCTGCACACTCAGGTCCTCTGGGAAGAATTTACTTCAATCATCCAGAATTAGGCTGACGAGCATTACCCAGAGGACCTTCTCCTCTGTCGCCCCCAGACTGTGGAATGGCCTACCGGAGGAGATTCGACAAATTAGAAATCTTCTTGTATTTAAGAGAGCTGTGAAGACTGATCTCTTCCGGCAGGCCTATCCAGTTGAATTTTAAGATGTTTTTAATAATGTATTTGTTTTTATTTGTTTTAATGGTTTATCTATTTTATGATTCTTGTATTTATATTTATTGTTGTTCCCCGCCTTGATCTGGATGGAGAGGTGGGTTACAAATAAAATAAATAAATAAATGAATAAATAAATAAACTTGGAGTGGAAGAAAAATAACCCCAGTGGCGGCCCATTTGTGGAGTGCTCTATTTCAGGAGGCTTGCGCTGTACCTACTTTGATGTCCTTTTGGTGCCATGCGTATACTTTTAATTTCTTTCCTAGTGCTTTCAGATTTTCTGTGGGTTGTTTTATATTGCTCTCCTAGACTTGGACTGGGTTTGGATGATATGATAATCCATGATGGGTTAAATCATGGATTATTTAACCCATCGTGGGTCATTGTGTCTTCTGCTGGGAATTTTTTAACCTACTTGCCTGAAATAACCCACTCTGATAACCCACAGTCTGCAGTATGGGTTATTTAACCTACTGAGGGTTATCATATCATCCAATTTAACTGTACCCTGGGTTAATTTGCTCACCTATAGAGCCGTGTGGCAGGACGGGATCATATACCTGCAGCCATTTTATAAACCCTTGAAGGTTTGCAGGATCAATACATAGTCAGAATTTGAACCTGTGTAATTTAGGCTATGGGGAGAGTGCACATTTTTGGCTGTTTTCTTTATTTTTGCTTATTTTCCAAAGGTTTGTTTGTGCCACCCCCTATTTGGTGCAACTGAGATTTTTGCTCCTCCAGGCGAAGGAGGCTGCCTATGAAGTGTGGTCCCAATCCTGCAACCCCCCAAGGGTTTATTAGTACCACCCTCTTTTTGATGCACCCAGGATTTTTCCTTCTTCAAGTGTAATTCTGCAGGGATTTGTTGTTGGATTGGGTGTCTCTGGATTAGGGGGGGCTGTGTGTGAAGCACCTGATCCAACATCAAAACCCCACAAGACTACTCACCAAAGAGTGAAAATCCTGAACGCACCAAAAATGAGATGATGGGGCTTTGCAGGATCAGAACAACAATAATAATAATAATATATTATTATTATTATTATTATAGTTGTTGTTGTTGTTGTTGTTGTTCTGATCCTGCAAAGCCCCATCATCTCCTTTTTGGTGCATTCAGGATTTTCACTCTTTGGTGAGTAGTCTTGTGGGGTTTTGATGTTGGATTGGGTGCTTCCTGACTGTAAACATCCACTGCTTTAGAGGTGAAATAGTGCCACTGCTTGGGTGGGAGGACCGCAGCAGGACAAGAGGCAGCAGAGGGAGGGGTGGGTTGAGTCAAATTACACACAATAGCTTAGTATGTTACTCATAGTAGCTTATTGGCCTGTTAGTCCATGATCTCCTGCACACTATTTGAAAAATAAGCTACTGTGCATAGCTTATTAACCCACCATGGGCTATTGTGATATTCAAATGCGGCCTTGGTGTCTGTAACTGAACTTGAAGTGGCCATTCTTGATCAAAGGAACAAAGGGAAGCTTTCACATAATGAAAGGGTTGGATAAGTCGCTCACATTTTATGGCTCTCTTCCACCTCCACCTCCATCTGCACGTCTTGTACAATTGTGCATATTGGCTAATTTGATATTATATTTCATCTCTATCAGAGAATTCTCTCTCTCTCTCTGAATGCAGTCCCCTGGATTTTGCCACTTTTGCAGAGATCTAGGCCTCAAATACTATGAATGGAATTTTTGTTCACTGGGGAGAATAATCAAATATTAGAAATTGTCCCAATTGAAAGTATTAGAACAATTTCTATTGTAGTTCTGAATGTTGGTTTTGGAAATATTGGAGTGTATGGAAATCACTGGGGCCATGCAGGTCCTGCAGAGTTACCTTTTTGCAGGCATCAGTAGGAGAGAAATGTTGCATATAAGGCCTTTGAAGAGCCAGTAATGCCAAAGAGGTGTCAGTGGGGGAAAATCCAGAGCATAAATTTCCAGATCTTCAATGTAGCCTCAGTAAAGGGATTCGTTAACTTGCAAAGTACAGTATAATTAAGTGTGACTAGATCAAGTTAAACAAGCTTCCCTCTGTAACCATACCTTCATCCTGTTCAACCAATGCTACTGTTGTAGTTTTGCTATGTAATATAATACATTTCTCAGTGGTGCTGCAGAATCAGATACTATGGTATGCTAAACCTCCTTTGCAAACTGGCCTGTAGAACATAGTGCATCTAACCCTTGAATTTTTTATGATTCCATTTGAAACTGTCCAATAAAGATTCCCATTGTTTCAGTTCAGAGGAAGAGAGGTAGATTGAAAAGGACTGAAAGAGAGAGAGAGAGAGAGAGAGAGAGAGAGAGAGAAAGTCTGGGCAAGGCATTAATTTTTATTGTAGCTGGCCTACTTATTCAAGTCTTACTTATTCAAGTCCTCTTTGATTGATTCTAGTAATGACCCATAATTATTCTTATGCAGATCCCTCCTGTTGGAGGTAACTTTGCACTCGTAAGTATTTCCAAGGTCGATTTAACTGGCGATAATTGCTGTAACTCTTTTATGTCCTTGGGCAGCCATGAGCAGCCGGCTCAAGCAGCTGAGAGCAGCTGGCTGGTGGCTGGAGAGACTTAACATTGCAAGTGGAGGGGAGGGGGAAGGAAAGTGCTGGCAAACATCGTCACCCACCTCCCACACCTTCTTCTTCTGAGAAGCTGAAACAGCTCAAGCAGCCTTGAGCAGCCGGCTGGTGGCTGGAGTGATGTAACATCACAAGTGGAGGGGAAAGGAAAGTGCTGGCAAACGTTGCCCCCCCTCACACACCTTCTTCTTCTGAGAGGTTGAAGCTGACCAGCAGCTGGAATGTGTCAGGGAGTGGCAATATGTGCTGTGCAGGGCAGAGGGAGATATGGCGACAGCAGGGTGAAATGCCATTATAGGGGAAGGAGAGATAGATATTTAACACCCATCTTACCTTCTGGTCGCCCTGCTACCCTGGGGATCTTGGGGAACGAACCAGGCCACCCGCAGAACCTCTCCTTGCTCCTATACAATGTCAGGTCGTTTAGAAATAAAACAAATATAATTTATGACCTCCTTACAGATGAGGAGGCCAACCTGGAATGCTTCACAGAGACCTGGCTGGGAGATGACAGTGGCCCGACTTGGGTCCAGGTCCTCCCAGCTGGGTACTGTGTTAGCGAGCAGGTGAGAAACTGGGCAGGGGGGCGGAGTAGCTGTGGTCTACAAAGACAATCTTAACCTGACCAGACTTCCTGTTTGGGAATTGAATCACATCGAGTGTGTGTACCTGAGTCTGAAGGCCAGGGATAGACTAGGGATTCTGTTAGTGTACCAGCCACCCCGCTGCCTATCAGACTCCCTGGCCAAGCTCACGGAACTGGTCTTGGAGCTGGTGTTGGATTCACCCAGGCTTTTGGTCCTGGGCGACTTCAACATTCCATTCGAGGCCGGCTTGTCAGGTGCAGCTCGGGAGTTCATGGCATCCATGACAAACATGGGACTATCCCAGTTGGTCTCTGAACCTACACATTCAGCAGGTCACACCCTCAATGCTGTTTTCAGTTCCGAACAGACGGATCTGTGGGCGGAGGTGACAAATACCTCCGCATTGTCATGGACAGACCATTTCCTGGTCAGGGTTAGTATCATGGCTACCACCCTCTCTACAGAGGTAACGGACCTATTAAGATGGTCTGCCTTCAGAGGCTGATGGATCTTCTTGGATTCCAGAAAGCCTTAGATGGTTCTATGGCTGGTATTGTCGATGATCCTGTAGAAGCCCTGGTTAACAGTTGGAATCAAGATCTAACTAGGTCTAGCGACACGATCGCCCCCAAATGTCCTCTCCAACCTGCTTCTAATCGGGCGCCCTGGTACACAGAAGAATTCAAGGAGTTGAAGCGGGAAGGACAATGACTGGAGCACCGATGGCGGAAAACTCGACTTATATCCGACAAGACACGACATAGAGAACATCTTCGTTCTTATGGGGTGGCAATACGTGCAGCGAAGAAAGCTTTTTTCTCTGCATGCATTGCGTCTGCGAATTCACGTCCAGCAGAACTGTTCAGGGTGATGAGGGGTCTAACTCAGGCACCTTCCCCCTTGAACCTGATTTTACAGCCTTTGGCAGTTCGCTGTGATGCCTTTAATGATCATTTCATAGATAAAATCTCTCAGATAAGAGCCAACTTAGATGCCATCATTATAGCAGAGCCTGACAATGGAGTGTCCAGCAACTCCACGAGTAGCATTACACTGGATCAGTTTCAGTTGGTGAGTACCGAGAACATGGACAAGCTGCTTGGATGAGTGAGGAGGACAACTTGCCCTCTCGATCCCTGTCCTTCTTGGCTGGTCGCCCAGGGAGGAGATGTAATTAGACTACAATTACAACACATTATTAATACATCTCTCAGGGAGGAGAGTTTTCCATCCTGTCTAAAAGAGTCGGTGGTATGGCCACTTCTAAAAAAAGCCCTCCCTGGACCCCCTGGACCTTAGTAACTATAGACCAGTGTCAAATCTTCTATTTTTGAGGAAGGTGATTGAGAGGGCAGTTGCCTTTCAACTCCAAGCAGTCTTGGATGATACAGATTTTCTAGACGCATTTCAACCAGCTTCAGGGCAGGATACGGCACTGAAACCTCTATGGTCGCCTTAGTGGATTATCTATGCTTGAGTATTGATGGGGGGAATGTGTCCCTGCTGGTACCTGTAGACCTCTCAGTGGCTTTCAATACCATCAACCATGGTATCCTTCTGGAACGCCTGAGGGGACTGGGACTTGGGGGCACCATGCTTCAGTGGTTCTGGTCCTACCTCTCGGGCAGGTTCCAGATGGTGAGGCTTGGGGATAGTTGCTCCTCAAAGAAGGAGCTGTTGTGTGGCATACCTCAAGGTATGCCATCCTATCCCCAATGCTATTTAACATCTACATGAAACCGCTGGGAGAGAACATCCAGAGGCATGGGGCAGGGTGCTATCAGTACGCTGATGACACCCAAATATATTTCTCTATGCCTTCGACACAGCATCAGCTAAGGATAGTGTATCTCTGAATGAATTCCTGGAGGCGGTAATGGGCTGGATGAGGAAAACCAAACTGAAGCTGAATCCAGACAAGACGGAGGTGCTTACTTTCAAAGGCCCCAACCTGGGTTTGGAGGTGTGTCAACCAGTTCTGGATGGGGTTACATTCCCCCTGAAAGGCTGTGTGCACAGCTTGGGGGTATTCCTAGATCCATCGCTCCAAATGACAGCTCAGATAGACGCGACGGCCAGGAGAGCCTACTATCAGCTTCGACAGACACGCCAGCTGCGTCCCTTCCTAGAGTTGGAAGACCTGAAAATGGTAGTGCACACGCTGGTAACCAAGGCTCGACTTCTGCAATGCGCTGTACATAGGGCTACCTCTGTGCCTAGTCCAGAAACTTCAACTAGTTCCCAATATGGCGGCCAGGTTGGTCACCGGTACATCTAGGGGTGACCATATCACACCAGTTTTAAAATCACTCCACTGGCTGCCAATTAGTTTCCGGGTGAAGTATAAAGTGTTGGTTATTACCTTTAAAACCCTACATGGTTTGGATCCAGGTTACCTGTGGGATCGCCTTCTCCCATACAATCCGCCCCGCATGCTCAGGTCCTCTGGGAAGAACCTACTACAGTCGGCCAAGACTAGGCTGACAACCGTTACCCAGAGGACCTTTTCTTCTGCCACTCCCAGACTATGGAACGACCTGCCGGGAGAGATCCGCTATCTTACCAGTCTTCTAGAAATCAAGAGAGCTATAAAGACTGATCTCTTCCAGCAGGCTTACCCAGTCAAATTTTAAGACTTGGTTGATTTTAATAATGTATTTATTTGATATTTTTTTAACAGTTTTATATATTTTATATTGTTTGTATTGATGTTGTTCCCTGCCTGGATCTGGAGGGAGAGGTGGGCAATGAATAAATATATTATTATTATTATTATTATTATTATTATTATTATTATTATTATTGTGGCCCACAGCCTCTCACTTACCAACATGGATTTTAAACCCAGGCACATTTTAATAGAGGCTTATTTCATACAAGAGAATTGGGAATCCAGAATGGGGATCAGAAAAAATGGGCACCAAAGGCACTCGGTTCAAATTTACAGAGAATTCAGAATCTTGAGGGAGAGAAGGAAGAAGGCTTCCACATACACACAGCTTTTTCCCATTGGTTGGGATCTCTCATGTATTAAGAGGCTGCCTGCTGCAGGCTGGCTGGTCATGTGACACCAGCCATGCACTGCTCACCTTCTCAGTTACCTTCTCAGCTTCTGCATCTGCTTTGCAACCAAGCCCAGTAGCTCTGGGATGGGGATCCCGAAGGCCCAATTCAATTTCAGGTCCAGGACATGCTGCATGGCCTCATTCCTGGTGCCCTTTCCCAAGTTTGTCTTGGACTGTGTATTTGTCAGATTTTAGGATTTGGAGTGGCCTGGAAGTATCTTACAATGGTGTATGTTTTTGCCTTTTTTCTAGGTAAGCCTTCATTTTATTTCATTTATTACATTTATATACCGCCCAACAGCCAAAGCTCTCTGGACGATTTACAAAATGGAAGTTTACAGCAGAAATACCATAAAAATATTCAACAATATACTACAACAATATTTAACAGTATACTAAACAACATCACAATAATACTCAAAAATATACTAAATACAAGTTCACAGCAAAACAGATAAGGGAAAAAAACAACTTGGTTGGAATAACATCTCTCCCCCGAAGCAGTGCCTCCCCAACCTAGTGTTTTCCAGATGGTGTGAACTACAATTCCCAGTCTCCTAAAGCCAGCATAGCTGGGAATTGTAGTACAACTATGAGAACACCAGATTGGGAAAGTGTGTTCTTGGGAGAGACCTAAAGATTCACACTTACATGCCCAATGGATCTGAAGTACTTTGAAACCCTGCCCCCCCTTGTTGAAATGAACTGGAGGAGGAATTAAATATGCCAGCTCCAGTCCAGTATGACATAGGGTACTTCCAGATGGTCTTTTATTGTGCCATCACCCTGCCTCATTCATGTAATGTTACCAAGGGTCCAGACGATTAGGGTGACCATATGAAAAGGAGGACAGGGCTCCTGTGTCTTTCACAGTTGTATGGAAAAGGGAATTTCACCAAGTGTCATTTGTATGCATGCAGCACCTGGTGAAATTCCCTCTTTATCACTACAGTTAAAGCTGCAGGGGCCCTGCCCTCTTTTGTATCTGGTCAAGAGGTGCAGGGCTCCTGCAGCTTTAACTGTTGTGATGAAGAAGGAATTCTACCAGGTGCTGCATGCATACAAATAACACCCACTGAAATTCCCTTTAACTGTTAAAGATACAGGAGCCCTGTCCCCCTTTTTATATGATTACCCTACATATGATATCATCTTCCACTCACCACCCTCCTGTGTTTTCCATCTTTTTTCTTGCCACTGAAAATCCGTTAAGAAAGAAAAGATGGAAGAGTTGCACAATCCTGACCCGCCCTCAGAATGCCCCAATTTGACTCCCAACAACCAGCAGAAAGATGACTACCAGTTCGCTAGGGAGCGGGGGCACCAAGGCAGACAAGTGGCCATTTCCGCTGGTGGAGGGGTCCCTCCACTTCCTCCAAACCCCACATAGCCACTCTTTGGCAAGGTTTAGGACTGCATTCTTAGGCTGCAATCCTATGCCTAGTTTCCTAAGAGTAAGTTCCGTTGAACTGACTAGGCTCACTATTGAGTAGAATTGTACTGATAATCATTGGGGGGTAAACAGTGAGGGAGAAGAGTACAAATGTTTTTAGATTTTTTAATTGGGGTTTTTGGATTATGCATGTATCCAATTCAAGGGCTCTAGCACATCTAGAAATAATGTAATGATTTCAATATCCTCATTAGTAAGGCTCAAATGTATTTATGTATACACTAATACTTCTGAAAAGCTAAATACTTGCCAAATTATAATACTGACAATGCTTCTGTTTGGTGAACCTTGTAAATGTATTCTTTGCAATGATAATTTATAGATTTATTTATTTTTAAACTGTCCAGTGGTTTGGAGAAAAAGGACCATGTTGGTTTTCTAATTCTACCACCATTATGCTAATTTAAATGTAAGGCTATCATAGTTCTATTGAAAGTATTTTTCCTACTTTTATATGAGAAACAACTCATCTCTAATTAGCATGAAGACATGGGATGCCTTTCCCACAATTTTAGCAGCTGGAGCTTTATTGTTGATTTGTATTGAAAGGCAAAAATTTAAGATGAATGAAGAACCAAGCACATCATATTAGTTGTGGGGAATGGCACATTTATTATAAACAAAAACACTTAGGAGTCCACACAGGACCCTGGCTGCCTCTACAAGAGGCATTTAAAGCTCTTTCAAGGCGCATTAAAATTTACCTCTACAAGAACGGAGCGCAAATCGGGCGTAGAGGTGCTTTAAACATCCGATTATGCGCATTATCGAATGCGCATTAAATAGCGAGTTTTATTTTGCTCCGGCTGTTAAAGCGCATTTTGCCTATGTGAACAAGCGATTATCCGCATGAACTACCTGTAAAGCACATTTGAAACAACTGGTAAGGTCACCTGTTGAGTGCTCAATTACCTCCTGCATGCAAGCATTTACGATAAAGCGCTTCTGCGAATATGCGCATAATCGGCTAACAAGGCGTAAAGCCGAATTCTTGTAGATGAGTCACTCAGCTTAATGCATTTTGCGCACAAGAGGTGAATGTTAGAGAAGTTCCTGCTTTACTTTTGTATGATCAAGATCTGCTTTTGAGGATGGAAAAAAAAAGTATGGATATAGATTCCAACTTGAAATAAAGAAAAGGAAAATAAATTGTGTTCTGTATTATACCCATCTTCTTTTAGTTCTTTATAGGCGAAATCCAAGGACACTTCCTTAATCCACAAAGTCACTTAACTTGATTCATTTTGATTAGAGAGAAATGTTTAGGTCAGACTTTTGTTTTTAAATAGTTCCTTTAAAAAATCAAGTTCAAATCTGATGTAGCTATGTGACGAGTTAAAGCGGCTTTCCTCAACCTGGTGCCCTCCAGATGTTTTGGACTACACCTCCCAGCATTCTTGACCATTGGCCAGTCTGGCTGGGGCTGATGAGAGTTGAAGTCCAAAACATCTGGAAGACATCAGGCTGGCTGATTTGCAAACATTTCACCTACACCTTAGTCTTCATTAGCTGATTATCTAGTACAGACATCCATGTTGGAAAAACCAGAAACATATTAATATATTTGTTTGGAAATGTTAGCGAGCTGACGCCTTGCTCCCTAAGTGCTACAACCAAGGGCCAACTATCTAGGAACACAGGGACCTACCTTATCCCAAGTCAAACTATTTGTTTATTGTCCCAGTACTGCCTATTCTGCTTGGCAGGAGCTTTCCCGGGTTTTGTGCACAGATCTTTCCCGATCACCTGCTACTGTGGACCTGCATGGCTGAGTCATGCACCAAACAGAATACAGCTCTCCAGCCAAATATGATGACCCCAGGGGCTCAATAAACTTCCTGGTTTTGTGACCTTCTTCGGGCCAAAGCACATGTTACTTTAACAGCTATGGACAGTGAAATGAAGCAGAGAGTGAACAGAGGGCTGCCTTCTGCAATGTCACAGATGGTGAACTAAGGGCTGCACCACAGATAATGTGGCGCAGCAGCCACCACTTTAAACAGCAAAGCATCTCTATATGCTCCCCCCCCCCACTCTTTAATCTTTCTTTGAGCTCCAGCAATGGAGTTCCCTCTGTAAAATGACAGGCCCATTGTTTAGGGTGACCATTTGAAAAGGAGGACAGGGCTCTTGTATTTTTAACAGTTGTATAGAAAAGGGAATTTCACCAAGTGTCATTAGTATGTATGCAGCACCTGGTAAAGTTCCCTCTTCATCACAGCAATTAAAGCTTCAGGAGCCCTGTCCTTCTTTGTATCTGGTCAAGAGGGAAAGGCTCCTGCAGCTTTAACTGTTGTGATGAAGAGGGAAATTTACCAGGTGCTGCATGCATACTAACGACACCAGCTAAAATTCCCTTTTCTATACAACTGTTAAAAATACAAGAGCCCTGTCCTCCTTTTCAAATGGTCACCCTAAACAATGGACCTGTCATTTTACAGAATAGAGAAGCTACAAAGGATTTCTACTTCATTTCGGTGGACAAGTCAGGTAGAGGAAGACCCGAAGGACTGATAAGTAAGCATTGAGGATGCTGGTAGTGTGCTGACAGTTGGCATTGGCAGTAAAAGAAAGCTCTAGTGAAGAAGGAAAGGCTTTGCAAAGCAGTGGGCCTTTTTGAGAAGAGACATGAAGGAAAAGAGGAATGTTGCCTGATGAATTATAGAAAAGGAAGATGTTCCAAACCTCCTCCATAAACCAAAGGAGTAATTGATGTGCAAGTGAAGGAACTACACAGAGTTGGTCTTTTTCTCTGAAGACGAGACTAGCTGCCTTTGAAAGTTCTTGGGGAAATCTTCAAAGAAAATGCTGGGTGCACACATGGTTCCTCTCCTTCCATGTAAATTACTTATTTGGGGTCGGACTGCGTCTCTAGACAGCAGCATGGTAGAAGACTCAAGGATGGTCATGCACAAGTGTTCATCACTTGACATCTCTATGTATCATCATTTCATTCATTATGGTCAGTGGCCAGCAAAGTTAATGTAAGGCATGTAAAAGTTAATTAAGAAGTAAGATAATAGCAAAATAAAGTTTTGTAGAATTCTGTCTCTCAGGAGGATAACAATATTTCCCCCTAATTTGCACTGAGGTAATAAAAAGCTTAGCAACCCTTTTGATGATATTAGAGGACACATTCCTTAAACAAACTGATACCAAAGTTGTGGTGGTACTTCCAGAAAAGGCTATTAACAATGGAAACATTAGCTTCTTTCTGCATTCCTTATACATTAATGCTGACATTTGTATGCTTAATTACTGTACACGTGATGACTGCTAGCCCACGCCTTAAGATCTTCAAGTGAGGCTCTTCTCTAAGTAGCCATAGGGCATTATGTGACAGTGAGGGAGAGAGCGGCTCAATTGTGTAACATCCTCCCCACATGGAGGTGTGATGGCATGGTCATTATATTATTTCTGGTACCTGGTCAAAAACAATTGTTTGGCTGGCCTTTTAAATTGGTTTATGAAGCTCAGTGGTGTTGCTGCCTATTTTATTTATCTTCTGCCTTTTTTGTTGTTGTGGTGGTGGTTTTATTAGTATTGTATTATTATTATTATTATTATTATTATTATTAAAAATACAATTTATAAACCAACTTGGTACTATAAGATAAAGGGCAGTATATAAATATTTTAACTAACTAACTAACTAACTAACTAACTAACTAACTAACTTGTTAGTGATGTGTAATATGAGGCCAAATCAAGACTGTATCTGTGGTGTTATACCTATGATTACCAATTACACATGCAAGTCATCACTTGATGTTGCTGTCAAGTGATGGACATGCGTATGTCAACCAGCCTTGATAACTGCCAGGTGAGTGTGCCAATTGAATTGTCCTTGAAGTGACAATTTGCTTTGAAGTGACATTTGATATATTGGTCATATGAAAGTTGTATTGATAATGGCAGATTTGTGATGTCTCAGTTCACATATGTAAATCACTACTTGATGTTAACATTATGTAAACAGATCAGGGTCTGGCCAGTGTCAGGAAAGGATCTCTATGTATGCTGCCTTGAATTTCATGATTGAAAGAAGGACGGATTGACTTGTAAAACAATAAAATATGCGAACTAACATATAGAGATAGAGATTAGAGGGATGCACAAATAGGAGTAGAATTCAAGAACAGACTAAAATTCATCTATCTTCTCTATCTATCTATCTATCTATCTATCTATCTATCTATCATCTATCTATCTATCCACTTAATTGATATGAACTACACACACATGTGCCTCAAATGACAACTTTGTATGTCTTTCTAATAAGCTGTAGTCTGTGGTTTTCTGGATCATGTGACCATTTTCAGTTTCAGTGTTGGTGAAAAGCCAGGTTCGTATTTAGAAGAGCTCAAGGCAGAAGGTGTTTGTCTCTTAGAAATTTGTCTCTATGTTTTCTCTTAGTGATTACAAGCAGTCAGCACACAGACTGTTGCACCTGACTATTTCTATTTCTAATAGACTATTTCTATTTCTTATTTCTTTGAAGTAGAAATAAGATGTTCCCTTCCCATAAGTCCTGCTGTATACCTGCTCAAGAACTCCAAGGGTGCCCAACAGGTGTCAAGTTCTTTCCTTTTTCTATCACATACCTATCACTAGACAGCTGACCCACTAAAGGACTTGCATAGAGGTGTTCCTTGATCCTCCTAATAATAATTACAAATAATTACAGTTTTACATTTACTCTCCCCCTCCACCCCACTATACAAATAGAGAGTCTGTTCCAGCATATTTGTGAACCTTTCCTATGTTGTAGAGAGGGGATTCAGATACTTTTAGACACCACTAGAGTTGGTGTAAATCATAGGAAAAGAGGACTATGGCATTCCTGCATTCTCCTAGTGAGGATTCCCCTTCTCTGAGGCCTTTCTCACCCCCAGCAGGAACTACCTTCTCTCACAAACACTGGGTTTTGCTGAGTTGTGTCTTCAGTCTAACTCTGTCTCTATGAGATATGCCAGCCAGCACAAACCACAAATCTATCTATTTTTCTCCGACACAAACTTCAAACGTTCTGCACTGCATGCGGAGACAGCCTAGCTCACAAGTGAACAAAGTGAAATGGAAGGGAAGGGGTAGCAAAGCAAAACAACGAAATGCAGGTTCCAACATCCGCATCAACAGGACATCCACAAAGATGAGAGCCTCTCTCTCGACTGACACCTCACCGTTGGTCGTGAGAGTTGTTCTCTAACGATGACCCTTCATCGCCCATGATGTGGAATTCTGAGAAAAACGCCTCTGGCCTGTTCCGTTTTGCCCTGTGGGCTGCTTTGACTGGCTTCTGTTTTCCCACATTTTGATCTGTGGATGCCTTACCTCTGCTGAGCTCCAGGTGCCCGACTGCCCACCAAATCTGCAACAGGAAAGGTGCCCTGCTTCCCCAGCACTTCTTTGCTAAAAACTTGAGATTTCCCTGATGCCAAGGACTAAAAATTCTCAAGGTGCAATACCCTAAAGAGGAGGTTTGACAACCGGAGTTTGAAGGATATGGCTCCAGAGGTGGGTTTTTTAAAAAAATTTTTTTTAAAAAATCTCAAACTTTACAAAATTTCTAAAAATCAGCAGATGAACAGATCTGCTTCAAATTTGGCAGGGATAAAGCCCTACCTGAGATCTATCTTGTTTGCAGGATTCATTTCTTTATCTTTAACGATTACAATTTTTTTAAAAAAATATATTTTAAAACCTCAAACTTAAAAAATATCTTAAAAATCAGCAGATGAACAGATTTGCTTCAAACTTGGCAAGGCCAAAGATCTATCCAAGAACTATCATGGTGACAAATTTCATCGCTTTACCTTTACAAATGACAGGTATATATATATTTATTTTAAAACCTCAAACTTTAAAAAAATCCCTAAAAGTCAACGGATGAACGGATCTGCTTCAAATTTGGCATGGTTAAAGCCTTTCCTTAAAGCGATCATGGTGCTGAGTTTCATCTCTTTATCTTTAAAAATGGGGAGGATGGGAAAAATCCAGATTTTTCATCAAATTTCATAATTCCCCCCCTTCCCAGATTTGTTACCAAAAATCCTGACAAATATGGTTTTTTCCTGGCATATGGTCACCCAAGTTACCCTAGGAAGCAATGGCATTTTTTTACTTCACAGATTTTATAAATGGAATTGGAAGAATTCTTCAAAATGTTGATTCAAGGCTAACTGGGTCTAAGCAGAAGAACTAGATTGGTGATTAAAAATGCTGGGTTGGGACTGATAGTTTGTAAGTACCTTGTGAATAGGTCATCAGGACACAAAGAGCTAAATTAAATTTCACTCTGGGGCTCAGAGTTTGGCACTGAAAGGAAGGTGTCAAACGAAGGCAAAATTCCACTGGATGGTCTCATTAAAGAAAATTCTTGGAAGCACTGGATCAGCTGGCCATTGAAGTTTTTTTTCACCCCCTTCAAAAAGCACAACAATCTTTCAGGTTTTACTTTTTTTCTGATTCAGAATATTAATTGTTGCAAAAAAGATCAATAATTTGTTTCAAACTTTGTGTGTGTGCGCATGTGCATCTTTTTTTAAAGCACAATATGCAAAGAGACAGATATCAGCAGATGACGTGACATTGTATTACAAAACTTGTTCCATCCTTGTTTGATCTAGAGAGGGAGTTAGAAAGAAATATGCTGTATCACAAGACAGCTAGAGAGGTTCTTGAACTACCGCTAAAAGACATCGTGTTGTGATTTTTTTCTGTGTTTCCAAGGAAACCAGTTTAATGTAAAATGAATTCTTTGTCTCCTGCTCTTTGCAAAATTGTTTGAACCATCCTATCTCATAAAGCATTGCTTCCCAGGTGATTCTAAGCAGCATTAAGGTGGTTGGGGTGGGGGAAAGAGAAGAAGCTTAATCTCCAATTTGACGCACCAATGAAGATAATTCCATTTATTAGAAGCTCAAACATTTTAGATTATATTTTCTGAAAAATGATAAGATTATGTTCCCATTTCTGAGGTGTATATGAAATAAAGCCTGTTATCTTTCTTGTATTCATTTTTAAAATAGAGTTACCCTTTTTGTTCATAAACCAGTGAAAGATTGGGCGGAAATCATATAAATTGTCTTGGAAGGATTTCATCTGGGCTTCGGTACCAAGACATGCATGGGCTGAGAAAGAAATATACATTTATTTCTTACTACTGATCAAAAACAGACTGAACAAGAGAATGGAGACAGTGAACTTTATTCATTGTTTTATATGTATGGAGGTCATGCATGCACCTTCTCACCTGCAACCATAAAGCCAGGAGGTAGAAAGAAGGATTCTGCTCTCCTAATTGGAGACATGCATGACCTCCCCGCTGTTTTTACTTTCACCTGGAGTGTAAAACCTGCCCAGTGAACTTATTTGGTCTGTATATATTGGCTTTCTTAAACTTTCTGCTGTGAAATGAATACTAACGTTAAGTACCTAAGGGTAGCTGCAAAGTCTCTCATCCAGTCATCTTCTGGAATTTGCTGATTTCTCTGTTTAGATTTTCACTGTAATTTTGAGGTTTTCCACATAAAACATGTGGATATGTAGCAGCCAGATGTATTGGACTGCAACTCCCATCATGCCTAGCCAGCATGGATTGGCCATGCAGTCCAAGACATCTGGAGGTCACCAGGTTCAGGTAGGCTGTTATAGAAAGATGGAATTTGGTCAGGTGGTCTTTGAGAACTCCACGTCAGCCTCACCCTAGAAGACAACATGGGAAGAGCTCTAAGGCATTTTTAAGGTAAGGCATTTTAGTCTGAGTTCTGGATTTCCACCTTAGATAAGTGATGCTGGCTTGGATCTAGAGTTGGCATTCTGCCAGAGGAAGGATATTGTTGGTGGAATGGGACTTCCACTTCCTCTCTAGCCCTGGAGGCTTCCACCCCATGTGCCCTCCAAATCTGCTCTGGAGGATTGAGAGAAACACCAGGGGAGATTTGGAGGGTGGGTGGGTGGCTGGCTGCTGGGGGAGCAAATGGTATATTTTACTGGTTGATGGATCATTCTGGATCCAGTCCTCTGATTGTTTTTTCCACATTTGAAGATTGGAAAATTTAGAGAGTACCCTTCAAATTCATGAAGGACAAAATATGAACAACATAATCAAATGAGATTTAACTGTAATTTTCAAAAAGAAGCAAACCAAGACAATCTTAAATGTTACACCCTGAAAAATGCACAATCATGTTAGTACTACAAGATGCTGTTTGTCTTGAAGGTGAATTTTGCTAAACCAGGTTTTGAAAGAGTAAAGTTATAACTGTCCTCTGTTAAGCCTTAATAGAGCTTAGTTAGTCAAGCATTTCTACTGGTCAGATGGAATTGTGTACTTCTAAAATGGCTTCATTTGGTTCATTAAGTAACAGAAATATTACTAATCTTAACAAACATTGATTCACTTTTGCCATACCATGTACTAACCTCCAGTTTTTGCTGAGCGAGACAGCTTAACGATGAATTCCAAAACAGGGTTTACATGGATGTACACAAAAAAGTTGCTACATGAGACATGAGAAGGGTAACCAAGGATCTCCAGAGGCCAGTCCAGGGGCCACAGATGGATTGTGGGTGCAGACTTCACTCAAAAAATCAGCAATCTGGTTACACCCCTGTCCATTCCTTTCACTGCAAAGTCTATGGGAAAATTCATTGTACATATTGCTGCAATGGAAAATGGCCATTAGGTATTGAAGATTATTTATACTTGTCATTCTTTTCTATTATGGTCATCTTTATTATGCTTTTGTTCTATTTCAGGATTCAGCTTGATATGCGATGGCCTCTACCTAAGGATTATTATTGATTCCTACTCCCATCCCCGCTTTCAATTGTTCTGGTTGAAAGGCTGCCAGCCACGTTCTCCACACCAGCGTTGGGACTCCTAAATGCATCTTGGCCCGCAAAAGAACCTACTCATCTAATTAAATTAACAGCAATTCTGTTCTGCTTAATAGAGTTTGTCATGAAACACTAAGCAGATGCAGCAATGATCACAGTAAATCATACTTTATGATTTACTTTTGGGATATTAACTCTTAGCTGCCTGTTGAGGGGTGTCTCTCTCTCTCTTACATATTGGTATCTAAATGTAGGATAATCTTCTTAGACTGGGGGATAACATATGCTAAAGATATGGCAAACCTGAAGTTTGAATATAGGCATTGAACTTACCTAATTAGGAGTGATGCAGATGGCTGTGCTACCTAGCAATTTTCACCTTGCTTACTTCAACTCCAATTATAGTCCTTCCCTACAGACTTACACTGTATAAATTACAAAGTCAGAAGGGTGGATGACTGTTCACCTGCTTCTATTCATAAAGAGAAGTCTAACACATTATTCTTTTTCTGTGCAAAGCATGTGATCATAGCTTTAATATTTGTCTGAAAGCAGAGGTAACTTCATTAAAAATTCAAGCAAAGAAACAGATTAACCATTTTAGCAAACAAGCTCAACAGCATGGTGCTTATAATACGTTACAAAACATAGTGGGTACAATCTGCTGGGAACCTCTCTTGATCCACTGAAATTGCTGGGGGCTATGTAAGAAGTAGAACACATTGTAAGACTATGGAAACTGCTGGACAAATTCCAATACCTACTGTGCTTCTATTTGTAGTTGGGAGAAGGGATGAGATGAGAGAACTACTAGCTTAGTTGGATATGACTGTTGGAATTTCTGGGTCTCCCCATTCCTCAAATTTAAGTGTCTCCCAAAACAAATAGTAGTAATGTGCAACAAAGTGAGACAAATGCTAAAACAGAATCTAAGGCTTCCCTCATTCTTAAAGAGCTGGACAGATGGCTAAATTGATGTTCAGAATTTCTACATTTGCTATTTTAAGAGCATAGCTAAACCATACTGTTGCCATTATCCAGACAACTGTAGATTCTGACCCTAATAGCCACTATTGCCTTTGAGAACAGGAGAAATTATTTATACTGTGACATTGCACAGGGGGTTGGACTCAATGGCCTTATAGGCCCCTTCCAACTAAACTATTCTATGATTCTATGATTCTATTCAACCCTGGTATTCTCTATATCAATTTCCCTTCCCAGCACTATATAGATTCACATTCTAATGGCATTTTCAGGCATCAGGAGGAAGATTTGCATTGAATTTTGATCCTTGGTTCAGTGACATCTTTCTATTGGGTTTTCTGTGTCAGGACCTGTGCTTAGGTGAAACAAAGCAACAGTCTCGTGACACTTAAAGATTAAAAGATTATTGTATCATGAGCATTTGAGGAACAGATTCCAGTCTGTTGACTTCAGGAAACCCAATGGAACTGAGTGTTATTCTCAGATATATAGGTTCAGAGATAATTGTAAACATTGGGGCCAAATGTCCATAAATGCAAGACCTAGTAACTCTCTGACATTGCTATGTGATGCTCAGATGTATCAAGAAAAAAGTGATAATTCAGGTGGCACTAATTGGTGCTAATACAATTGTCCCAGTGTTGCTTTGCTCTATTAATTACCCGTAGAGGTTGGGAAACCTATGATTCCATAATGATGAAGATCTAAATGTATAGAATCACATTTGCTGATAATTTTAAAGCTGGAGTCTCTCATTGTAGCTGTTCTCACAATAATATACATCTACTAACTGAGAACAACACTTTATGCATCTGACAAAGTGGAGCATGTAAGTTTACGCCACAATAAATTTGTAAGTGATGCATTCTCTCCTTCCCTCAAATATCTTTTCTGATTGTATTCTCACTCTGCTGCAAGCTGCTGCTTAACAGAGCTTGCTGCCTGCTGCCTGGCTGGCATATATATATATATATATATATATATGTTCAATTTTGTTTTGAAACTTGCTAAAAATCAACAGATGAACAGACCTGCTTGAAACTTGGCATGGCTAAAGCCCTATCTAAGGCCTTATCTTTAAAAATGATGGTATTTAAAAATAATAATTTTAAAACCTCAAATTTTAAAATGTTCCTAAAAATCAACAGATGAACAGATCTGCTTTAAACTTGGCATGACTAAAGCCCTAATTAAAAGCTATCATGATGCCAAGTTTCATCTCTTTATCTTTAAAAATGACATTTCTTAAAAATAATAACTTTAAAACCTCAAACTTAAAAAAGACTAAAAATTAATGGATGGATGGAATTGCTTCATATTTGGCATTGCTAAAGCCCTACCTAAGGGCTATCATGGTACCAAGTTTCATCTCCTTATCTTTAAAAGTGAAAGAGCTATAAGCTCTATAGTCATTTCCCATTGACTATAAAGGAGAGCTGCTCTTTGGGGGTGGGGAAGGATGGGGAAAATCCAGATTTTTCTTCAAATTTTATAGTTTCCCCCCTTTCCCAGATTTGTTACCAAAAATCCTGACATGTCCTGGTTTTTCTGACATATGATCACCCTATCTGCAACTCCCCTATCCTCCTCCAGATGTGCTCCAAAGGGCCCCCAAACCTCTGGAGCAGATTTGAGACATGCACAGGGGGTGCATGAGGGATGAGGAAGGCAAAATCAGTCCCATCACTGGTGGACAGACACAATTGGAGATAACCCACTGAGCTAGAATTTCTTTATATAAAACACTTTTGCTCTGTTAATAGCACAGTATATTATGCAAATGCATGCTGTTTTGCAATGAGCTTTCATATTTCAAAATGACATTGTAAATGAGGATATCATGATGACCATTAATACAATGAATCTCATGCCACTGTATTGATTAAAAATATCTAAGCACCAGTGCTTTCTTCCTGCTTGCTCTTTTGCCCCACTTAGCCAAACCTGAAGAATTAATCCAACATAGTACTGCTGAATAATTGATTCTGTGAGGTGATATCCTTCTAGATTTGAACAGAGGAAAATACTTCATATTTCATCATGCATGTTCTTTTGCTTCCTCATTTATTCCTCCACTTACTAAGTATGCCTATAGGCCATTTGCAGGATAAATGAAGATCTCTGTTGACAATGGCAATATCCCTCAGAGGGTGTTTTCAGAACAGTAGCTGGAGAGGAAGGCTGGTTATGACTGTGAGTTTGGCTTTTTCTCACAAAAGGCAGGCCTACAGTTTAGGGGTGGATTTCTTACTAAAAGGTAGATTGGATCTTTCCATCTCCATTATCAAGTCTGACTGCAGGTTTGAGGGAGCCCTGGACAAATGACTATTAGAGGGACCCCTCTTATGTTATGGGTCTCTCAGACTTCATGAGAAGGTTCTACTCTTAAAGGTGTTAAATATAATCTGGCAGTGGCAGCCAAAGATGCTATTTTAATTTCTCACAATTCTCTTGGGCATTGGGGAAATTAAAACGGATGCCCACAGACCCAGTTGCCCAAAGTGTAAAGTCCAGGGTAGGGCTCAGTGGTTGTGGGCCCTACTGGAGGCCACTGTTTGACCTAGGACGCCAAGTACATACACTGGTCCTGTCCTTTCTGTGGTTCTTGAAACTGGCACCCAGGGAACTCTCTTGGTAATACTGTTCAGGATGCATGACATGATACAAAGTTAGGGGATGCGAGAATGATTGGCTTTCTCCACCCTAATCTGTCCCACAAGCTGACAGGAGAATGGCCTGCATAAGGAGCAGCGGTCACATCACTGTCACTCATCAGCCCCACCTACATATCCATTGGCTGGAGTCCTCCTCACATTGAGCAGCTTGACAAACAGCCTTGCTCCCTGCCAACAGATCAAAAAATGGTGAAGTCTTTCTGTGGGTCCTGGTTTCCTCTTCAGTGGTGCAGCTAGGGCTGGACCTTGGAACAAAAGCCCCCCCCCCAAAGGACTTCCCAGAGAGCAGCAGGATATGGGGCAGCAGCAGCACACAGACTGAGTACCTCAGCCAACCTAGATAAGCCAAGGCCCACAGAGGCTGATGCGGCTCACCTTGGCATCCTCTTTATTTTTTAAAATATATATATATAGTCAAGGGGCCGCTGGCTGGGTATGCACAGAGTTACAGATACTCATTTTACTATTTTTACTTTTATAAAGTGTTATCCTTTTCTACAACGAAATGGTTGTTGGTTTGCAGAAGCAAACTCCGTTTTATTCCTGTAGTCATTTTAATCTTATGATTTATGTGATTTTAAAATGTGAAGCTGCACATGCTCAGAATATTTTTTTTAAAATCAGATCTGGCAAAGTTTGTTTCTAATCAACCTCAGGCGGCAAACCTTAGGCACAGGGGCAAAATGCAGCCCTTCCTCAGATAGCCATGCCTCCTTCTCCTTTCCCCTGCTGATGGTTTGGTGGTTTCCTGGATTTTGTGCAGCTCTTCCCTCATTCCTAAAAGGTTGAAATGCCTCACCTGTGGCTTAGTTACTGGCAGGAAGAACTTTACACTAAAATATGCTGTTTTTTTTTTGTTTTGTTTTTTGCCCCACTGCTTTGCCTTTGGCACTGTCCACCACTTGAATGAGACCAGAGCTTCTCCACTATGGAATTTGGCCCTTGGCTGAAAGATATTCCCACCCCTGCTCTAAGAGATCAGGAATGTAGAGGCCATTGTAAAGCATGGAATGGCAGTGGGGATGACCGCAGAGAAGTGTTAATTGTGTGCTTCACAGCTGAATACAACATGGCCGTCTAAGACGAGACCCTCATAACAGCAGAAAGTATGTTTAAAATTGCCTAGCAACAGCGTTCATGGCTGGCTAGCCAATCACCAGTTGCTTCACAGCAGACATTGTGTGTAAGGCACATACAACCCATATTTATTTCCCCATAAGTGTTCTGTATGTACCCATGATACAATGTGGGCCAGCTGCAGTTCTTCCCATCACCTCTATGTACAATAAAACAAACAAGAATTCTGTTCATGTAAACTGGCACTTGGGAAGCAGTGTCATTAACCCAGTTTGCATCTTCACTGAGGGTGCCTCTACAAGAGCGATTTAAAGCTCTTTCAAGGTGCATTAGGAAATTTACCTCTACAAGAGCAGAGCACAAATCAGGGGCTCAAGCGCATTTTCTTTCCGATTATTCGCATTTTCAAATGCGCGTTAATTAGCGAGTTTTAATTTACGGCGGGAGTAAGAGCGCCTTATGTCCGTGTAAACAACTTTCTGAGGAGGCGCATTAACGATCAGGGGGTTGGACTGTGGTCGTAATATCATGCATAGAACTGCCCCTTTGCTGATAAAACCTCCCACTTTTTCGTTTAGTTTCCTTTCCCTTCTCCTCCTGGCAACTTCCTCCTTGTACTTCGTCTCTCTGGATGGAAGCTCCAAGAAGAGGAGACCCAATGTGAACCAAAAATAAAGTTTCTTTGAAGTACCCTGATGAAATATTTTTAACATGGAGACACGGGGCCAGATGGAGGTGGTTTTATGAGAAGTAAAGGGGGTAGGAAGGATGTGTGGATGTGCGCATAATTAGCCATCAGTAGACATAACTTCACCTCGCTTCTTGCTGGGTTCCTGAGCTGAGTTGTGTGTGTGTGTGTGTGTGTGTGTATGTTTTACAATTGTTGAGCTCACTGGGAAGTGGAGGGGGAAGGAACGAAGCAACATCCCCCTGTCTGTTTTGGTATGTGTGTGTGCGCGCGCGAGGCACATTCCCATTTACTCCTGAGGAGGTCATGACAATCGGGTGAAGGAGGGGGAAGACAGGTAGCCTCACATGTTAATCAGCTCATTCCTTTCAGGTAACCTAGGAAACCAAAGGCGGGAGATTCTGGTGGGCGGGGAGAATAAAGGGAGGGAACGGGTTTGGGGAGTTTCTCTGGGACAAAGTGCATTACTTTCAGCAACATTTGCATGCAATTCTCAGCATGTCAAAAACTTTAAAATGCCTTTCATACAGCCCATAATGCGCTTCAACGCCTCCCATGTATAGGGATTAGGCGTAAAAGCGATTGAGAGAAGATGCGCATAATCGGGGAACCAGGCATCAAACCGAAATCTTGTAGAGGGGGGGCTGACATTGGTTTCACTGACATTGTTTCTGCATTACACTCTGCACAATGACTCAAAACTATTTAATCAACTTTTTTGGAATACTGAGACTTCTCCAAATGACCTTCTTGTTTCCTTTCAAAACAAAATACATCATCCCAGTTCTGAAAGAGCTCGGGAACTCTGTGTGATAGCAAATATTTGGCTCTCCTCTTTATCTGTTCCAAAGGAGACAGTGTGTTCGTTAAACATAGATTTGAAAGTCATGCTGCTTTTAAAATATCTAGAGAAAGTAATCTAAAATCCAGATGAACAATGACACAGAATGAACACTTAGACTTCTAATTGATTGTGGACACTGAACCAAGAGTGAATTTGGCCTTGAATATACTGCTTGGATAGAAATGCTTACATCTAGCAGGGTTGTGAAATAAGTGCTGCCCAGTTGACAGCATTAAGTACTCACATAAAAGGCAACCACAATGTGTGTTTAACCTACACATCTGTGCCAGAGATTCTTACCTGGAGGAGGGCCATATGAGGGTCTCAATGCATCTTTCGCCACCTATGCAGTTGTTGTTGGCTTCTGCCCATGATTCTGTAAGAATGTGCTGGTATTTTGAGGTCCTTCCCAAACTGAGCATCTGTGACGTAGCCTACTGTTTTTCCTTTAACATCTCAACTTTAAATTGTAACTGTTACATCTGGAGACAGCCAGAGAACAACCTCCTATAAAGATGATGATACACAAAGGACGCTGAAGGAAGACAAACCCAGTCTTGTACAAATTTGGAACTCTTCAACGTAACAATCATAAGAGAAGATAATACAATGTGAATTTGAGATATTTATGAAACTGCAGTTCTTCTTGTTTGTAACAGTTAAGGCAACATTAACATCACCTCTGGAGATAGTTAGGCACATTCTGGAACCATAACAATTTTTCCCCTTAGTCACAGTTCTGAATATATGAAAATAGGCAGATCATTTGGAATGCTGTGAACATAAATTAATTGATAGTGTTTATGAGGCATTGGGAAAACAGAGTCTCTTAGCAGTGTATTCTACTGTATACCTAACTATTACAAAGTTTACAGGTTTTGGTATATGGTGCTCCTCAAAGTATGGACCATACTATGGCACCTGCATGTCTGAAATCACTGTTCAATTCCATTTCAGGTGAACAATAAGTAGTCTTGGTACAAATCTCTATAGGCAATTTTACATGCCACAAATCTGGCCCAAGTTCACTCCAACGCAGAAGTACTTAGTGTGTATTATATGACAAGTGAATTCAGTAAACACGGAGCAAAATGATGGGTAAAGAATAAAACTATTCAAATCAAGATGAACTTAAGTAGCTGTTTATTACGTGAATGCCACTTTGTTTACTTAATTCATGCATAATGAACATTTGGTCAGCCTGAGCAAATGTGGTACGAAATTTCAGAATGAAAACTTGCACAGGCAGTCTTGAAAAAATATTAATGGTGCTCTGTTTGGAACTACCCTTGACAATGGGAAGCTTCAGGTAGTGAGGAAAATGGTCATCTGCTCCTATCCAAGAAGAATATTGGTGCTGTAATAACCTCCATGTATACTTCCACATTGCTCTGTGTGTACATAAGTGCTTCCACGGATTTTTGGATGAGGCCAATAGTGAAAAAGGTGTCTTTTCCTGAAGTGACACTTAAAAAATGATTCAGATATCTGGAATTAATGAGTTTATTCATTCCATTTATCGATGGATCCCCCTTTAGCTGAATAATAGCTATTTGGGGTGGAGGGGAGCAAAAACATTGGATTACTGTAGTTGAATCAGGTCTGTGAGTTTTGATACATATTTACAGCCATGTGAAAAACAGATCCTAATCATTTAAAACACACACACCCTTGACATTTTACATCTACAATGCCCTGTGTGTAGTGTCTCATATGACTACAAACCACAGTCTTGTCCTTTGATTTGTTTTCTATCAAGCTTTCCCTTAAATGCAAGATAATGAAATCAATAGGAAGACATGCAGGTTATGGATGGTGATGGTATGAGCAAGCAAACATGTGATAAAATTCGTAATTACTTTCCTGTAAACAAAGGAAAGGATGTGTTCCTTTTATTAAGTGAACACTGGTTGCTTGATTCTATGGATGCTTGCAGACAATGACCACTACACCAGCAAAGTGTAAGCTGATTGGAAAACTAATTGTAGTCAAAATGCTATGTATTGGCACTTCGTGACCTTTGTTTTGATTCTCACCCATTGTCCTTTCTCTATCCACTTGTGATTAGTGGACATTGACTGGCAAGGGCTGTAGTAGGTGCCAACTCTATCAGTGATTGCCTGGTTTGTGTATTCCCTGTGTTTTGGGTTCATATATTTGTTCATCGTTCCCAACACTTTTCAAGGGCAATTCTTTTTAACTTCCAAACAATGCTTAGAACACCAGGCATCTAATTCACAAATGGATCTTCCAAAGCTGAGTTAGACGCCAGGAGTTGTTCGGACATTAATAAGAATTGCCTTTGATGAAGAGACATTCTGAAATGCATCAGTCGGGAACCATAAACATTGGTGCAACTGTGTTTTTTTTGCTTTTACATCTGTTTTAATCCCTTTTGCTGTTCTTAATACATTTGGCCAATGAATCCCTATTTCTGTCAAAATTGTGCTTAGCCCTCTCTGCTCTTGGTGTGTCGCCTAATTGATTAGTGCAACATTTGCATTGTGCAAATGTCCTGACCTGTGAAGCTGCAGGAGTACAAATGTATCCAATTCTATCCACTTTCCCCCACGCATGGAAGAGCTTTGCTGTAACAAAGAGAGTCACCAATTCTTTTTTTAAAATCTGCAGTGTATTCCAATTTATGTTATTTTAGTAGTAATCCAGAAAGAAGAACTAGGAGACAAATTATAAGGTAGAACAGTCTGGTTTTATTACTTTATGTCATCAAGAGACTTTTTTTTTCTTCCCTTGTCATTTTTTTTCTTTTTCTGTTTTTAAAATCTTTTTTTCCTTTCCTTTTTGTTTTTACAACATACATTAAATTGTGAATCAGATGTTAGGGAGTTGTGGAGATGAAGGGAAGTTGGTGACATCACAATATTTTACATCTTTACAACAAATGAGAGTCTGACTTTGTTGTGTCTACCAGTGTATAGCAAGGGTGGAAAGCAAAGGCACACGTAGGTCTAAGAACCTCTTCACGCAAAGGGATGGAAGGTGGTGTGTGTGTGTGTGTGTGTGTGTGTGTTGGGGGGATGGGGGATAAGAAAAAGGAAGGATTTGAACACAAAAACCACACACAAGTACAAAATGGGCATCTCAAGGTCAACCCAGTCGTTGGCGTGATATATATTACAAAGGCAGATCCCTGTACAAAGCTGCAGTGATTATTCATTTCTACATTATGGCAGAATGCTTTGCTAAGATGTAGCAAGGGGGCACTGTGCCCTTTGGAACTCCAGGGGGTTGAGCTTGGAGGGAAAAAAGCTGCCTTGCTCGTTTTTTGTTTCCTGACGATTCCCTTGCCACCTGCAGATTAGGAAGAAATTAGCAAAACAACAATACAAAACGAAAACCCTAACAGAAGCATTGCTTTGACTTTAGTATGCATAGTTCACTGATGGTGAACAGACCAATTCAGGTAAGGAGGTGGAGAGAATATGCAAGCACCCTTGTTACACACTTTGGTTTCGATCATCCAGACTTTCTAAACGACCACTTGTGTGCTGCTAACCAACTTGAAGAATTTCCTTTTTGTTTTGTTAATGCACAAACAAAATGCCCCACTTCCAAAATCCAGCAAAATAAATCCAAATGAAGTATAAAAAATTTTCTCTTTAAAAAATGCCCCCCCCCCCAAGAAATCCACACTGAAACAACAACACCCTCCCTCCGAAACATTCTGTTCAGGCAATATAAAACACACACATCCCCCCTTTTTTTTGCTACAACATGTTGACATAGTTATAGTAACAGATTAAAACCCAAATCTATACTTGTGCACAAATGACTGAGACACTGTCAAAACATACATCCCACACGCACTCCGTGCACCCACACGTATCCCCCACCCCAACAAATGGGAACAAATCAAATCAAATCAAAGTTGGATTTCCTCCTTCTGGGTTTGCTTTACTGTAGCAGTTATTCAGAAACAGCAGGAGCCAGCCTGCTTTATACTAATTTCCATTTCATTTCATGTGCTGTACATGCGCTACACATGTACACCTGGGGTCTTTCTGCCAGACAGCTAACTGCACATAGCACTCATCTCCAGTGGACACACCATGACTTCTTTGCTGGTTATGAATAATAATGTAACACTTTGCTGAAATGATATTAAAATATGCAGGTAAAAGGAAACGCTGCCCATAACACAACGTCTCTACTGCCAGCAGAACCCAAGGGTAGTTTGAGAACCAAAGTGGGCACAACTAGGAAATCAAACTGAAGCCATCTGTTATTGTTGCCACCCTGTCTCATTGTGGGCCAGAGAAGTATTATTACAGCAACCACAACATTCTTCCATGAACTGTGCATCTTCCAGTTCTCCACGGCAGTAATTAAAGATGGAGATAAATAAATACCTGATTTATTCCGAAGAGAGTGGGCAAAGTTGTACATACTACAGCTCACAAACATACACAACTGAGGGTGTAAGGCACAAATTTACATGTGGAAGAAGACAGGTTATTCACAGATGTATTCCCACAAAAACAAACAAACAAACAAAAAACCCAACTCAACCCAACCCCGTGCAGTAAGACCATAAGTTATGCATGGCAAAAGCCTGCATATGAATGAGTCCACACTGTTTGTGGATTTTCATTTGCCATCTCACATGCAAGGGTGAAATGAGATGGCAGAGAACAAGCTAGTACCTTCAGAGGAAGTATTAGCTACTGACAACCCCACCCCCCAACCCAAAATGTGTTCACAGCAATGGGGCAGCTTTCGAAGAGCTTCCTCTGCAGGACGTTATTCTAGGAAGGGGATTTGGGTATGGGTATGGGTGGGAGTTTGCTTCTTTGTTTGCTGCCTGCCACAGAGGCTGGAAGGCCAGCCAGAAAAATTAATTCACTTTGAAATAAATACTCCCCCCCACATTTTTTTCCAGAAAGAGATCAGAGAGTCCAAACACAAAGTTCAGAATTCCACCTCCAACGTATTTAACTCAGTGAATTTATTGGAAAAATAAAAAGAGTTTTAATTACTCCAGTTAATGGATTTCATGTTAAATAGGAATAATTTTCAATGTATTTTGTTTTGTTTTTCCTTCTGGAGAGAGCTGCTCATATGATGATATGCAGAAGTAATTTCCTTAGGAATTAAAAAAAAAGACAAAAAGGATGAACAATAAATAATAGGAGTTATTTGCGTTAACAGTCACATGTTATTAAAAGATAAGAGTAGTAGAAACCTATGACAGAGTTGTTGCCCAACACGGCAATCTGCTATAACCAAATGGCTGTAACACTGATGGGCATTTCACAGTACCTGCACATAGTAAATGTCTGCCACAGTTCAGTTAGAGTTAGCTTTATCAATGAATCCTTTAGTTGGCATTGGTTTTTCTTTTCCCCATTCCTTTTGCTTTCAAAGTATTCATTTCCCAGTCCTGGGATTCACTGTGCAGTTGAGAGAGAAGTATCACAGTCAGTATTCATGTGTGTGCTTTTGGCTCAATGTTTGTGGTTAGTCTGTTGAGTAAAGAACTGTTGCATCGTGGGGGTGGGTCCTACGGTGGCAAACCATGGATTGCATGGCCCGATTGTTAAACAATATTCCACTTTTCCCAGAGAGCAATACATCCACAGGTTTAGCAGCTTCCTGGTCACTTGAAACTAGCATTACGGGTGCCGACCACTGGCTTTAAGGGCATGCTCGGGTCACCTGCTGTCCCCCCCACCCCACGGTGATTATGTACATGGATCATTAGGCTTCATGGATGCTGAAAGAGGGGAAAAGGATGGTTTGGGGGGTACATCTGGTTTTAACGAGGGTGTGCGTTTCAACCCTGATCTTGTCAGCGAGTTGTATGTGGTGAGACTGGGCTGCCTAGATACAGTCACGGTCTGACCCTGAGCAACGTGGACTTGTATAGAGTCCACCCTCTGTGGGGCAGGAGGGGGGTTGTCTCCCCTGCCAAAGCTCTGATTTCTCGAAAGGTGGGAGGAATTAGAAGAATTTGTATTATTTCTTTTGAGAGTCGAAGTCTGGTGATTTCTCGTAAGCGAGTTCGTAGGGTAGTTTCTCTTGTAGTCCACGTTATAAGCAGAAGAATGCATTTCCAATCGCTTGCCCAGACCGCTCTGAGCGAGAGAGGCCCCAGGGGGCCCCAGGGAGGCTTCCCTCTGGGGTACTTTTGGGGGCATGCTATCCAGGTTTTCCACCAAGTTCACGCCATGGTTGGGGCTTTTGCCGCTGAGATGCTCTTTGATGGTTTTGTACTCAAGGGTGGTGTTTTGGTCCTCCATGGCCATCTGTGCCACGTCGCTCATTTTCGGCTGATCAACGTACTCATGCTGATAGCCTTGTTGAGAGATGGGCAGGACCACAACACTTGGGATGTGGCTGGGAGAGGCCCTGAGAGGCAGATCTGTGGGGATCACAGGGGACACCATAGGGGGGATATCTTTTGTGCAGGCGTTGATGAGGTTCTGGTTCCTCTCCCAGTCTCTGCTGCCACGGCTGGGCTTCCTCTTATGCTGAAGTGTCGGGGTGGATTCTGGGGTTGGGAGAGCAGCCAAGTCCAGGTGATGTTGGTCGGCCTTGATGAGCATCTTGGCTGTGCTGCCGGGGGTGGCGAGTTTGCCGTTGTGCATCAGGGGAGTGAGAATGGCTTCAGGCTTGGGCTCTTTGGACTGAGTGTCCCCAAAGAGGCCGCTGAGCTTGGTGACACTGCTCATGGAGCCCCGGCGGGACTGGCCCAGCTCCTTCTCCTTCCTCTGCACAATGGCCACATCTCTGCGCCGGTGGTCGCAGACGCAGTAGACAATGATCCCCGAGAAGACAGCCCCCATGACAAAGGCAAGAATGACTGCAATGGCCAGGAGGGTGACAGGCACCAGCTGATCATGCCCTTTGAGATAACTCTCACGAATCACTCCTGCAACAAACATCACAAAGTGGTAAGCAGAAAAGTACAGTGGGGAGGGGAAGGGTCATGATCAGAATCAATCATTTTACAGACATTCACTAGATGTGCCTCTTCTGTTCTGTGACCATCTTAAAATAACTCTTTTTTGATTGCAAACACTTCAAAGGTACTTGGATGTGGCTACAGTGGCCCAGTATAGAGTGCTACTCTACTATCCAATAACTGGCCAAGTAATTCAAAGAGCTTCTGGGGTGTGCCCAATGGGATGTTTTGGACATTTTGTCTCCGAACAGCAGACCCACTCCCCACTCCTTCCCCCCTTGTCACAATCACAAACCATTTTTGAAAGGTCCCTGTTTCAAAAATGGTCTGCCACATGGCATGCTTGGTTGCAGTTTAAGAAGCCTAAAGCCCTTGTACACACAGAGCTAGTCAGAACCATGGCGTGGGAAGGGATTGTAGAGACCATCTAGTCCAACCCACTATTTAGTGCAGGCTCTGCAGGATGTACCTACAACATCCCTGACAGAGGGCCCTTCAGACCCTGCTTAATAGAATCATATTGTTTTTTTGGGCCCTAGAAGGAGAAGGAAATCCCTGCTGCAGATAGTCTGAATCATATATAGTTGAACCCTGGCAAAAGTGTAGCTTATTCTTTAAAGAAAACTCACCCCCTATTTCAAGTGTCTTTTGCAGTCAAATTATTTAAAAAACAAAACAAAAAATCCTGTCTTTCTGAACAATTTTGTTTCAGTAATCTTAAATGCTTTAGCAGTGAAACTGGGTCATTCACTGATATCAAGAAACAATGCTTGCACAATCCACTCCACTATGGACAAAGTGTGTAGGGGACAATGGAGGAGGAAACAAAGGGTAATATGGAAAACCACAGAACATACCCACCCACATGGCCTCCGTTTGAACCTCTTACAAAGGAAAGCTCCTTATAACCTAGCACCCCCTCCCATTCCATGTATGGAATCTGATCAGATTGACAGTTGAATCTTAGTTCAACTCTAAAATAACAGGTCAGTGTCTTCCACTATACCAGAAGATGGTATGCTAGCTTAGTAGCCACATGGCAGGCCACGTGGGCCACACATTTTGCTGCTGCTCCCTGGATCCCCAGCATCTGATGCTTGAGGCAGCCACTTCACTCTGCCTAATGGTAGAGCTAATTATGTGGGTTTTGGGAGAGGGGGAATGGGCGAGACATCAAAGCCCCCTCTTCCCTCTCCAAACAGATATTGACAGTGTTGACTGATGCAAAGATGCATGCAGCATCACTTGCGCAACCCAATCTTGTGCATGTGTATTTCTGGATCAAAGGCCATGAAGAATTGGAAAGACCATTCTACCTCAGTCCCTTCTGCTTAAAGCATGTGCTTTATACAGTAAATAGGGATTGTGCCAAAATAGTATGGTCAAAGAGTGGATGAGCTGTTCCTTTCTATGCATAGATAGCTTCTAATATAAACCAGGATCTCTGTGTGAACATCCAACAATGTCAGGTGTGTGATTTCTTACCCTCTAAAAAAGAAGGTTGATTACATAACCCAGACACTATTTGATCGATGTTCACATGGAGAGCCCAGAGGTTGTCTGCGTGGTAGTGGGATTCTCCACCATTCTCTTTCAGTGCTGCTCTAGCTAAATATAGACCAGGGCTACATAATGAAGAACTAGAACTGTTAGATCATAAAGGAATACAACTGTTTTGCTTAAACATGTCCTAAATCACCACCATATTTTGGAGATCATCTGAATACAAGTATATTAAAAGCTGCTATTATTAAATACAAAAATATCCTTACTGCAGCAGAGAGACAATGAGATTGGTAATACTGCATGACAAGGCTTTCTAGAAGATACAGATCATTCACAGAATGAGTTGGAATTGAATTTTAACGTAGCTTGCATGCAAACTATCCCCAAATAATAAAGCAACAGAGCTCCAGTCTTATGAAAATCTTAGATAAACTGGCCTGTAGAATCATTACTTCTATGGAAATAATTGCTGTCCTTCTATGAAAAAAACTATGTATGCATACATGTTATATTTGCATACAAAGATGGAACTAATGATTTTTGAAAGTTGAAATGCTTTCTGAAACCATTTTGTTTTGTTTTGAAATGAGTTTTCCATGGAAATTATTGTGCTGTGATGACAATTTCTATAAGGTGTGAACAGCAAGGGGAGTTTCCCCCCTTTCAAACTGTTTTCAGTCATCTCATGGGCATGTATCAACTCACAGTGCACATGGGGAATTGTTTGTTTCCAAGGGCTTCCATGCCAAAACCTCTCTGCATGGGAAAAGCTTATAGCCTAGGAACAAGGCTGGACATAAAAGTATCTTTCCACATGCAGGGAGATTCTGGCATGAGGGCACAATCAAACAAGCATAGCTCCATGTGCAATGTGCAGTGGAATAAGCCATATGGCAGTATTACCTCCTTGCCTAAATATTCAAATTGGTTCTGAGTGAGGGAGAAACAAGTTCCTGCAGAAACTAATGCATCTGCTTATAATGGCAGAGGTTATAGTTCTATGACTACGGGACAATTCAAACGTTAATGGGAATAGGGACCTTCAACTCATGGTGGGGAGCAGGATTACATTTCACTCACTGTGTCAAGAAAACCACATGTGAAACAGATGTCCCCATATACAGATGTAAATGAGATTTGCAATTATTTCATTAATCCCCCTTTCCCAAAAGGAAAACTGGAGGGAAAACAAAAATCTGGTGAACTGTATAATTACATGTGTGGATGCCCGGCTCACACACAGGGAATGTAAGAAGAGCATCACAGTAAAAGGCCTATCAAGTCCAGCATTCTCTTTCACACAGTAGCCAATCAGATACCTGTAAGAAGTGCCATTTAAAGCCATCTAAGTGGGTGGCTGTCACCACACCATGTGCTAATGAATCCCATGGTTCAACTATGCGCTGTGTGAAGGAGTCCTTCCTTTTGTCTGTTCTGAATTTCCTGCCAATCAGCTTCATTGGAAGACACTGTTCTGGTGCTATGAGAGAGGGAGAAAAACCTCTCCTCTTCTACTGCCTTATTATATACATAGGATTCCAAGTGCGGTCACAGTATAGACTGATGTAAAGAGAGTATTCCTGGAGGAGAAGGCTACCAATGGATACTAGTCCTGATAGCTGTGTGCTACCTCCAGTATCAGAGGAGGTAAGTCTATGTATACCAGTTGCTGGGGAACATGGGCAGGAGGGTGCTATTGTACTCATGTCCTGCTTGTGGGTTTCCCACCAACAGCTGGTTGGCCACTGTGTGAACAGGATGCTGGACTACATGAACTCTTGGTCTAATCTAGAACGGCCTTTCTTATGTTCTTATGATATTGGCAGTTTTATTTTCAATCCCTTTCCTAATGTGGAAACTGGCTTTTGTCAGGGACCTTTAGGAAAGTGTGGAGTGTTTCCTGTTCAGGATTCCAGCTGCTCCATTATATTCTTCTTCCGTTCTAGTTTTCCTTTCCACCAGCAGCTATCAGTCAGTATTCCATGGCCACTGAGCAGACTCAGTCCTTATTGGACTGATCCCCAGTTAGGTTTTCCTTCTTAAAGGTGAAGTGCTCCCTGTTCAAAATCACAGCCACTCCATTCCATTCCCTTCAGTTTTCCTTCCTACTCCCAGTATTCTGTTCCTACTGAACCTAATCAGTCCTCATTGGGCTATCTTGGGGGTTTCCCCCCATCTAGCCTGCTGATACCAACTTCTTGAGTGTATGTGTGGCATTTGTTGGGAACACTGCAACCTCAGCTGCAAGTTATACGAAAGGGACAGTGTTGCAGTGGGGTAGTTAATGCATGGGAATTTTGGGCATAACTATTTCCAGGGACACTACAGCCTACAGTATAGCTTCCTGCTCCCCCTTCCTTCCCTTCACCACTTTCCCTTCATCCATTGCTGGGAGCACATGGCTTTCTCTCTCTCTCTGCCTGTGTAATGGAACACAAAATGGACTGAACAAACTCCTTTTGAAATCCTATGCTGTACCTTTATTTATATGCAAGAATATTTGTGAGCAAACAGTTTTTCTTTCTTCACGAAAGAAAGATGTAGTCTTGTTTTTAGCCTATGTGTACATCTGGGACTGGTAAATGCTCATTCTGTTTGCCTTTTTGTTTTTCCCTGCTAACTGCCTTTCTAACAGGAGGCAGCAATACCAAATAATACCACCAGTGTTTAGGCTACATAAGTAACCACACTCAGAGGCTGAAGACTGGAAACAGAGGGAAAGACATTGCCTCTGCCAATGAACCTGCCATGCTCCACTGCAATTTATGCACGGTTCCAGAATCACACAGAGGAGATAAGCAGGCTCACTAAGTCTGAACTGCCCCTACAAAAGTTGGTTTTAAGAAGTCATAAGTGTTCTTGGTTCCAAAGAAATCACTGGTGCCATGCACAAGAAGAAGGCCTAACTTAGGCTGACCATATGAAAAGGAGGACAGGGCTCATGTAATTTTAACAGTTGCAGAGAAAAGGGAATTTCAGCTGGCATCATTTGTATGCAATTAGTACCTGGTGAAATTCCCTCTTCATCACTACAGTTAAAGGTGCAGGCACTATACTAGAGTGACATATACAAAAGAAGGCAGGGCCCCTGCAACTTTAACAGTTGTAACTAAGAGGGAATTTCACCAGGAACTAATTGCATACAAATGACACTGGCTGAAATTCCCTTTTCTCTACAACTCTTTAAGTTACATGAGCCCTGTCCTCCTTTTCATATGGTCAGCCTACCTAACTAGAGTTTTAAACTATGATAGATCTTTTCACTGCTAAGCTAAGTATAATTTCTCTAGCTTCACTGTTGCTAAAAATGCCACGAGACATACTACGATGCATGTGACTGTTCCCACGGTGAAGTTATTAGCACACATCTGTAGGAAAGAGACTCAAGAGAGACTGGGAGCCTTACAAAAGGGCTCAGTGTTTTTCTTTTTTCTTTTTATCACACGAAGTCTGAGAGACCAAAATAGTCTCAACATGTTACAAGCCTGAGTTTGTCTTGTCTGTAATCGCAGAGAGAGAGAGAGAGAGAGAGAGAGAGAGAGAGAGAGAGAGAGAGATGGCAAAACACCAAGGGAACCCTTAGTGTCTGAGCTCTATAAAAATAGATTCTGGAGTAGGTTAGACGGGGAAGGCAAGTCTGGAACTCCAGTGGAATCCTTGCTATGGTTCATTCATTGGTGAAAGAAAACAAACAAGCCTGTCTTTGTGGCATTACTACATCCCTCCAACACTTCACAAATGAAAACAGAGACATTCTTGTACACTTATAATTACCCCTCCTCTCACATCAAGTATCGTTAGGCTGACCATATGAAAAGGAGGACAGGGCTCCTGTAACTTTAACAGTTGTAGAGAAAAGGGAATGTCAGCCAGTGTCATTTGTATGCAATTACTCCTGGTGATATTCCCTCTTCATCACAACAGTTAAAGTTGCAGGGGCCCTACCTTCTTTTGTATCTGGTCACTCTAGTATAGTGCCTGCAACTTTAACTGTTGTGATGAAGAGGGAATATCACCAGGAACTAATTGCATATAAATGACCCTGGCTGAAATTCCCTTTTCTCTACAACTGTTAAAGTTATATGAGCCCTGTCCTCCTTTTCATATGGTCAGCCTAAGTATCGTGGCCTGAGGTCATCTTCTTTCCTGCCATGAGATACAGTTGAAGGCTCTACATCGTCCTGCTATATGCAGTATTACTAGGGTAACCATATGAAAAGGAGGACAGGGCTCCTGTATTTTTAACAGTTGCATAGAAAAGGGAATTTCAGCAGGTGTCATTTCTATGCATGCAGCACCTGGTGAAACTCCCTCTTCATCACAACAGTTAAAGCTGCAGGAGCCCTGCCCTCTTGACTAGATACAAAAGAGGACAGGGCTCCTTCAGCTTTAACTGTTGTAATGAAGAGGGAGTTTCACCAGGGGCTGCATGCATACCAATGACACCTGCTGAAATTCCCTTTTCAATACAACTGTTAAAGATACAGGAGACCTGTTCTCCTTTCTATATGGTCACCCTAAATTTACTCCACAACAGCCTGTTCACATCCTGTGCATTTGTTAACGAATTCCTACTTTAATGCATTTAGAATGCTTTACAGGCTGCTCGCAATGGGTCCAGTTGTACCTGTTGTGGGAGAGCTACAATTCAAAACCCGTTCAGCCACATTGTCTTTGTGGATAGACAAGCTTCCCTTTCACCACTGCCACCTATGTGGGCTCAATGTCAAAAGTTTTAAAAAGACATCTCCGATATGACTCCTTCTAACAGGAAACTAAGGTAGTGAGTGCTGAAAGAAATGAGGCCACTGAGAGACAATAGGGACATGTCAAAGTTTGCAGGAGAAAGTCTTTTAAAAAAATAAACAACAAAAAATGACATAGGACAACAAAAAACAAACCCAAACTGCACAATGAGGACTGAGAATGCTCAGTAGCCACAGAATATTGGGTGTCAGTTGAGCCCCTTATAGCTTATAGGACCGTTGTCCCCCAGATGTTTTCACTCCCACCAGCCTACATAGCAGCCTACATAGCAGGGTTGTAGTCCAAATTATCCAGAGGGCACCAGATTGGGGAAGGTTGTCTTATAGCATCCTGGTGCTATGTTTTGTTATAAATTCCACTGGTCTTCACAAAACACAAAACAGAGATAGTGATTTACCAGAGTAAAAGAAAATGGAGATTGTCCCTACGTAATAGGAATAGTTGAAATGCAAGTAACTCTGTTGTCTTTCTTAGGACCACTATGGGCATCACTAACATTTGTCCTCTATGTTCTAGTCCAGAAATAATATATGTTTCATTATATGTAGTACAAAGTTTCATACCTTCATACAAAAGGTGCTGCCAAAAGGTGTCTTTTCTTTTTAAAAAAGGCATCATTCACTAAAAGTGAACTTTTTAATTGTCTTCAGAGATGCAGGAACCCAGTGGCCACAGTGAATGGGAAATTGGGAGCGCAATGTGGTTTTCACAGTGGGAATCTGTCATCTTCTTCTTGTTTTCTAATATAATGTGGACCAGATGGCAATGCAATAACCTCCCTCTCTCCACAAATGCTGGCATACATACATGGAAATGGGAGCAGGGCTTGGTAAATGAAATACGATGTGATTTTTGGAAGGGATGAGGAGGAAACTGCTAATTGGGGTATAAAGTTTCAATGACTAAATACGCTGTGGTGAGGAGGCAGGCCGTGAGCTGTAAATTCAGTGAGCGTGGCAGCTATTTTGAGCTTCACATATTGAAATTATGCCCACTGTGGCTGAGTGGGAAGCATCCCACATCCACTTCCCCCATCTCCAGAATCAGCAGAATGTAACTCAGGACACCTGGGTCTTCTGCACTTGGGTGATTTTAATGTAGTTTTATCCTTCCTATTTGTTTCTAATGGGTAAAGCTTCATGTTTATATTTGCTAAGGTCCGGTGATAGGACTTTTATTGGTGAGAGGACTTCTACTATGTTATAGAGGCTTACTGCTAGCTTTCATCCCTTCCACAAATAGCATTGCATTTCCGTGCGGTGTAACTTCATTTCTGAAGCTCAGTGAATGCAGTTTTCAGGGATTTAGCTGAAGTCATAAGGGCTAAAAGTGTGCAGAGGGATGCAGTTGTGCACGTTGAGTCTGACCAAAACATCTGACCCCCTTGCCCCAGCAGTTCCTGATCTCCTCATGTTGTGCAGGAAGGATTGAACATGTTTGTTTTATCAGAGTCCCTAATTACATAGAGTTCTACTCACATCCATGCAGACGTGAGTGGAATCCTCTTCTAGGGGATGGAACTCTACACACACGGAAATGTTGAGGACGGAACCAGCATGTACTGCTTTGTCTCTTTATACAGATAGCCCTCATTGCACAAGTTCAGATGAATGCCTGGACAGAGCTAGCATTTCCACAGATATAAGCACTGTGGGCGTCATCAGACAAGCGCTTTATTGCACACACATTGCTGGGCACTCATCGATTTTCACGGGTCCCTCTCACGCTGTCATCTGCGTCCTGCATGCCTCCCGCCCCTTCTAGCCTTCTTCTCATGGCAAAAAAACACCCCAGTAAGTTTGACTTAGTTTTTGAGACGGAACTTGCCACTATCTCCTGCAGTGAGCAGGAGAAGCAGCGCAATCAAAACAGCCCATTGAAAGGGTCACATGCACATTGTTTACTTCCTCTTTTGGAAGAGGAAGTAATGAGGGACAAACGCACAGGTGGAGAAATGACAGTAAGGAAACACAATTTCCCCCCATGTGATAACGCTCTGTGTCTCTACCACCATGTGTCCCTGTGATTATTTGAGGTCAGGGAAGTGGCATATGTGGTATAGTGGTTAGACAGTGGCCATGAAGCTCACTGGGTGACTCTGGGCTAATCACTGACTCTTAGCCTAGCTACCTCAGAGTTATTGTGAGAACAGAATGGAGGAGGAGGAGGAGGATTGTGTAAGCTGCCTTGGGAATCTTGGAGGAAAAAAGTGGGATAGAAATATAATAATACAATTCAATAAATATAAATTCTGGATTCCCTGCCCTTGACCCTATCCCAAAGACTTCCTAAAGATGTTAATTTAAAACAGATTTGAGCTTTATGGGAAGAGGGAAAGCGGAGTTGGGCATCTGAGATAAATTGCTCTGTAATGAAACTTAAAAGCAAGAAATGGTTAAATGAAAAAAACAAACTATACAAGTCTCCAAACATATTCAGAGAAACATAAAGTATCTAACATGTTCTTTGCAGAGTCACACTTGAGGATGTTTTGCTTCTTAAGAGGCAAATGCCTTTTCAACTTTTAATCCTGTGCTGTAGTGTTGTTAAAGCTTTATACACATTATAGGACCTTTCTGCTACGCCTGGGATGAGCTAAAATACAGCCAGCTGCTTACTTTGGGAGAGCTCAAAGCAGCTGGGATTCATTAGATTTAGACACATGAATATGCCTTATTGCAGGGTTCCAGGCTAATTGGAGTGCATCTCTCATCTTCATGGGTCCCATTTCAATGCATGTTATTTCTCCAATGGCACAAAACCAATGGGATGCCCCTACTGGCTCCTCTGTTCAAATGTAATAAATGGTATTGTGAATTTTAGTTTCTGCACAAAGTTAAGAAAAGAAAACACAAATTCTTTAGTCCTGCTTTGCTCCACTCCTGTCCTGACTATGACCCATCTGCTCAGGGGAAAAAATGTCACACAAGCTGAACGCCAAAAAGAGCTGCTTGGCCTTGCTCTCTAAGCATCTCAAGCCAACAAACCTAAATAGAAAGAAGCAGATCTTTTCTTTTCACTAATTTAATTCCAAAAGCCTTTTAAGAAAAAAAACCTCCATCTACTTCCAATGTTCAGGACATGAGTGCAGTTGCTTATGCATTCAAAATGGCACCACCTACATACATAGGGTGACCATATGAAAAGGAGGACAGGGCTACTTTTTTTTTTTAACAGTCACACAGAAAAGGGAATTTCAGCAACTGTCATTTGTATGCATGCAGCCTCTGGTGAAATTCACTCTTCATCACAACAGTTAAAGCTGCAGGAGCCCTGCCCTCTTGACCAGATACAAAAGAGGGCAGGGCTCCTGCAACTTTAACTGTTGTGATGAGGAGGGAATTTACCCAGGTTCTGCATATATACAAATGACACCTGCTGAAATTCCCTTTTTAAGCAACTTTTCATATGGTCACCCTATACATGCAAGGGAGGAGGTATTAGCAGATTGGAACAGGAAGCAGGAGCAGTCCACATTACAAATTATGTTGTTTTAATAAGTACCACTATGAATGGATATTTCATATTTTCCTCTTAGTGCATGCCCCAGCATGAAAAAGACTGGAAGGAAGGTGTTAACATGCTGTAGAGTGGATGTCTGGTGTGTTGACATGAACAGGAAATAGCAGGGAAATATAAATCTCCTTGATTTACAAGGACAATGTCTATTCATGCCTGCTTCTGCTCCCTGCTCACCAAGTAACACGTAGGAGTATGAATCCACATGGGCCCATGACTGTGTTATGACAGAGAGAGAGAGAGAGAGAGAGAGAGTACAATAAATAAATATCTTTAAACTATCTTTATTTACCCTCCTATATCACACTTAAGCCAAGCAAAATGAGAACAGTTTGAAGTAATTATCCAATCCTTGATTAAATATCTCAGGTAGTTAATTAATAAACACGTGCCCTATACAGCCTATCCTTTGAGACTCTTGGAAATGTGCTAATAAGCTGTCAAAAAAACCAAAAAAAAAGTGTGAAAAGCAGACCTTGTCTCTTGGAATTAGTCCTCTCAGTTTTAAAACGTGTGATTTATTGGAGTTAATGATGAGAGACTGATGCCGTCTAATGGTGGAAAATCAAATACACAAAAGTGCTACTGAGAGTATTTATGGTGCATTTGGAGACAGATAGCAAACAGGGTTGCTGAGAGGTCGATTTGCTTCTAAGGCAGTATTATGATAAAGAGGCATGAATGTATCTCTGAGAATCAGGAGCCTAAATAAATCCAAGGGGGACTCTTGTGTGTGTTTGCGTGAGGGGGAAGGATTATACAGCTTGCACAGAAAGGACACTATGTTTTCCATTTCTTGTTCTCCTAAAACATTCCATGACCTTGAATACATTCAGCGAATCCAAAATCATTTAAACTGGAGGCATAGTGCACCTGGCACTATGGAATCTACTTTTCTGTCACATGTCTTCTTGACCTAAGCATTTACCCTGAGATAATAAGCCTTGTAAATATCTGCCTTGTTTATAGGATCAAAGACAAAGAAATGCAAAGAAAAGAGCTTCTGAACATAGCTAGGTTCACCAATCTGCCTCTTTTATCCTAGCTCAGTGTCAGAGTGAATGCTTTGCACACAGAAGGGCATTGGTTCAGTCCCTGGCACCTTCAAGTAGGCCTGGGAAGGTCCCCCCTGAAATCCTGGAGACCCCCTGCCAGTCAGAGGAGAGAATGCTGAGCTAGGTGGACCAAGGGTCTGACTCAGAGGAAAGCAGTTTTCTATTTCCCTGAATATGGGTATTATCCAATGGTGTCCCTGCGCTACCGCTAATGATGCCGCACTAGCGTAAACCAACTCTTATGCAACATAACTAGTACAATGGGGAAAACCGCCAATTAGCTGTCGAAATCCATCCTTGCCATCAAATGTTGGCAGCAAATCCCTGCTCACCCCCACTTATATTGGTTTGCATTGGCGCAACGTCATTAGCACTAGTGCTGGGACATCATTGGATACTACCCTGAGTAACAGCATACGTTGAGTTTTTTAACTGACCCCTGGATAGTTGACATGTACTTTGTTTTTATGCTTTATATGCTTTTAAATTTTGTATATTGGTTTTTAAATGTTCAGTGTTTTAAAACTTTTTAAACCGCCGGGAGAGCTTCGGCTATGGGATGGTATATAATAATAATAATAATAATAATAATAATAATATATTTATTTATTTATTACCCGCCTCTCCCTCCGGATCGAGGCGGGGAACAACATCATCATAAAACACACAAAACTGATTAAAATACATAAAACCAGTATATCATTAAAATACCAATAAAACACCAATAAAACACTTAAAATTCATCTGAGTAGGCCTGCCGGAAGAGCTCAGTCTTTATAGATCTTAATAATAAATAAGTAATAAATAATAAATAGTAATAATAATAGTAATAAATAATAATAGTAACAACAAGAACTCCTTCAATGAGAAAATGAGCAAGGCAATATTGCTGAAACAATAATATTAGGCTACAGTTCTATGCATCTAGATTCTAGAGGCCCACTGAACACAGTGGTGTACTGGATTCATCCCCTATATTTAAGAATAGTTGATTTAAGATAAACTGTCCACTCATGATCTCTATCAAATTGTGCAATCCTATACACCCTTATTCAGAAATCAATGCCACTGAGTCCAATGGGGCTCACTCCCACGTAAGTGGGTATAGGATTGCAGCCAAAGGGGGGGGGTATGGCTAATCAATTTTTACATGGCAGTGTGGAAATACAATTTAAGTGAGATAAAAACACTGCCATATTTGTGGGGCAGGATTTTAAAAGAAAGGATGTACATTTATAGCATGGTTTGGATCTGGAAGCTGCCGTCCATGGACAGAAGGGCCCCACTCATGGAAGGTGCCTCTGCTCACCCATTCAGCAGGCTCCTGGCCGCTTGTGTTATCGTACTCATAGAATCATAGAATAGTAGAGCTGGAAGGGGCCTATAAGGCCATCGAGTCCAACCCCTTGCTCAGAGCAGGAATCTACCTTAAAGCATGCCTGACAGATGATTGTCCAGCTGCCTCTTGAATGCCTCTAGTGTGGGAGAGGCATTCCCTAGGTAATTGGTTCCATTGTCGTATTGCTCTAACAGTCAGGAAACTTCTCCTGATGTCTAGCTGGAATCTGGCTTCCTGTAACTTGAGCCCATTATTCCATGTCCTGCACTCATGGGGCTGGAGGCGCTGCCTTCGGGAAGAGGGGGTGGGGGAGTCAACTTCAGCCAGACCAGGCTGAAAATCTGGATCCAAGGCCTAAATCTAGATCCAAAACCATGATTTTATTTAATGATTTATTAATTTTAAATGCGGTATTCAAATCCATTAATGAGCTAGTTTATGCAACTGGCTGTAGAGACATCTGTTTCCTTTACTGGTTCTCATATTGCAGCTCAGAGTTCTGTCTTTGTAGGATGGCTCACTGAATGCAGGCATTGTTCAATTTTGCATTTCCCTGAGTTTTGGCATTAACTTGGCATAATCTTAAACCTATACTTAATGGAGAAGTGGGCTTTTTTCATTTTTGGCATTTATGTTATGAGCACATATTTTGAGTCCCTTAACTGGTAATAAACCATATTTAATGTATCAAGATATTCTCTATTTTAGGTGTATGGCAAATTAAAAACTTGCTGCAATACGTCCTTTTAAACCACAATTATTGTAGACACACAAATGGTAGAATATCTGTGTGGCTGCTTGTTCCACCCTCCCAAAGTAAAATAACTTGCTTTGGAGCAAAGAAGTAGACTATGATTCTTTGATTATAGAAAGCCTATGGAAAGTCATATTTTACTAGTTAATCTCAGGCAAACACAATAACAGGTAGGAAAAATTTGTGTCTTGTTGAAAGATATCAGCATAAAGTATTTAGTTTTCAGATGCAGCACTGAAGGTTATATTAAACAGGGTAAAAGTGGCATCTGGGATGTATAACTCTAAGAGGACTGCTAGCGTGAAAAATTAATCAGAGTCCTGCTGAGACTGTGCCTACGGCATCACTACAAACACCCATATTTAAACGAACACAGAGAGTGCCCTTGATGGCCTCAGTGAATTTTGCAATATTGCTCTGGATTGGTATTAGTGTGCCTTTCTGTATATGTTTAATTTGAGCTGTGATCCCTAAAGTTTCGGAGGACTTTAAAAGGCTGGCAATAGATACAATTGCTTTGTGCCACCCTCAGAGAGTCTGCATGCACAGAACAACAATGTAGAAGATAAAGCCAGAAATTAAATTTCTACAGTTCTGAGAGCAGATTGATGAAATGCCTTTCCTGCATCTAGTGTCAGTCAAGAACATAGCTGTTGGCTTGCTTAACGAGACGTTTGTGTTTGGCAAATACGTTGAACTGTGGCCACCCCTGGAACAAAGCCTGATTGGTTGGTATAAATGAGTTGAAGTAGGGCGAGAGGGACGATGTTTGCCAAGGCTTTTGTTGGTGTAGTGCTACTGGATTAGCTAATGATATTGACATGTATATGCTATTTTATCATAGGTATTTCTTTTCTTCTATTCTCTCTCTCTCTCTCTCTCTCTCCCTCTCTCTTTCTCACCCACACACCCACGAATCACTCTGTGAACAAACATGAAAAATAAAATATTGGAGATTGGTTTAGAGTTTGGCAGGTATGGTGAACATGCTTGAGGGTAGGGTGACCAACTGTCAGGATTTCCTTGGATTTGTCCTGGTTTTTGTTCTATCCTGGGTGTCAAGGGGGATTGTCTGTAATTTTCTATAATGTCCTGGAAAGACACACTTTCCCCTTTAAGGCCACCATTAGAATGATGGGAGGGAATGACGTACTTTCTGGAGATGAGTCATTTCCCCCCATTGCTCCAATCAGGACCTTAAAGGGGAAAGTGTGTCATTAGCAGACATGATAGAAAAAGCCCCAATTGGAGCAGAGGGGGGTAGGAATGACACACTTTCCCTCTCCTCCACCCCAATTAGGGCCTTTAAGGTGTGTGATGTACTTAAGGTGTGTGAAATGATGTACTTTCCTGGAAAGCTGATTTCCCGCCTCCCCACAGGATGTTCTCTTTTTTGGTTTCCCAAATATGGTCGCCCTAGTGTCTCTGCCCCCAACCTACTTGTATCCACAACTCTCTACCCCTCTATAGATGTTCTAAGAGAAATGAATAGGAATGACCCCAACCTCCTTAATGTACGTGGTGTTTGTTTCCATGTGTTAAAGAACCTACATGCATACAGGTGGGCACATAGAGACTTCCACGCAATTGGGAACCCTATAAAATTAAATGTTCACATGTAGGCTTGTTTCAGATGTTGGAGTGAAGGTGTAAAGGTGGAAGTAGAGGCTGCCAACACCCCTACATGTGTTGATCCTACTTGCTTAGGGCAGTGCCCAGCACTGTCACTGCACTCCTGCTCATTCTGCTGCACCAGCAGGATCCATTGCTAGTGCAATAGGTAGGCTGACCAGATAAAATCCAGGTCAGGGCTCATATAACTTTAACAGTTGTAGAGAAAAGAGAATTTCATCCAGTGTCATTTGTATGCAATTAGTTCCTGGTGAAATTCCCTCTTCATCACAACAGTTAAAGTTGCAGGGGCTCTACCTTCTTTTGTATCTGGTCACTCTAGTATAGTGCCTGCAACTTTAACTGGTGTGATGAAGATGGAATATCACCAGGAACTAATTGCATACAAATGACCCTGGCTGAAACTCCCTTTTCTCTACAACTGTTAAAGTTACATGAACCCTGACCTGGATTTTATCTGGTCAGCCTACAATAGGGAGTTAGCATTTCCTAAAGTAACCCTGGAAATGAGTTGAAATGCTCGTTTCTGGATCAGGACATGTCAGTGGAGCTCACTTCTGCAAGCCCTGCTGATCTACCCTGTTCTGAGAATAAGTGTTTCCGTTTGCTGAGTTATTAAGAATAACTAGCTCCCCATTACACTAGCAGTGGGTTCCGTTAGGGTGACCATATGAAAAGGAGGACAAGGCTCCTGTATCTTTAACAGTTGTATTGAAAAGACAATCTCAGCAGGTGCCATTTGTATGTATGCAGCACCTGGTGAAATTCCCTCTTCATCACAACAGTTAAAGCTGAAGGAGCCCTGTCCTCTTTTGTATCTAGTCAAGAGGGCAGGGCTCCTGCAGCTTTAACTGTTGTGATGAAGAGGGAATTTCACCAGGTGCTGCATGCATACAAATGACACCTGCTGAAATTCCCTTTTCTATATCACTGTTAAAGATACAGGAGCTCTGTCCCCCTTTTCAGATGGTCACCCTAGTTCTGCTGGTGCACGGGCAGCATAGGATACTGCCCTTGAAACATTTGCAAAGGGCTTCCATTCAGTCCCTATGCACATACAAACTGTACAAGCACAGGGCCTGTACAGACCATTAAGTGAAGGCATGTAGGTTGGCGGTGAGGCTCCTCCTCTTCCCCTGCATGTGTTCACCATGTGAATAGTGCTATTTGCAAGCTGCTTAAATTTCCGAAGTCTGGGGTTTAAACGTTATTGTAATGATGGATGGCTCTGACAATCTTGCTCACTCCCCTTGCCATATTGAGAGGTCAGCTTCCTCTTGACACTGGTGTTAGAGAACAGAAGTGATGATCCTATTCACTTCCTAGCCCTGAAACAGCCAGTAGCTTGCAATTTGTTTTAATTGTATGCTTCCTGGGTGCAAGAAGAGATCTAGAACAAACCACTGCCTCTCCTCTCTGGATGATGGAGGTGTGGAAGCTTGTCTCTGTGCCTGCCAGGTGGTTGGCACAAGTGGCAAATTGCATCCTGCACATGCTGCTTCTTAAACAAACCACTGTGCCTCATTTAACCCATGGTGATTATGCAAACCATGTCAAAGTCTGCGCATCTTCACTGCCTTCACTGGCTGAGAGCTGCAAAGAGATGGTAGAGGCACCAAGGGTCATATCTGCCTTCAGGGTGTTGGAAGCAAAGAAAGGTTGCACGCTTCTGCGCCCCCCTCAGAAACTCTGAACTGGAGGGAAACAGCTGAGGTGTTTCTATTTGTCATTGATCTCATACTGAATTTCAAAGATGCAGCATAAGATCATGGACAAGACTCTGCCTCTTGGGGCAGGGCCTGGTCCTGGCAATGATAAACTTTTGGTTGGCCATCAAGGCCAGTCAATATTTCTTGACTCCTGATGTGTGGGAATCACAAAGGTAGAGTACATTTTGGTGGGGACAGCTTCCACACTGAGGATAACAAAAAATCGCCCTATACATTAGTATTTTACTGTGCATTTTGGAATGGAAAAATAAGCTTACATTTTGTAAGTTGATGGAGCTCTATGGACTCTCCTTCCCAGTCCTAAATCTGTGCACCAGGGCAATGCTAGTATTATGGCACTATGATGGATTGCACTGATGTCGCTCTTCTATTATGACAGGAAAGTCTTTAGAATGGATCCCAAAGATCAGGTGAATTTGGCATGTAATAACTCTTGGTAAGCTGGTCCCACATTTTGTCCTACAGATTGCTGGGGAAAATCTGAACATTTCTGCATTTGGATAAGAAACCTCCAATAAAATTCTTCTCACCAATAGGCAAGGCAACACAGATGACCAGCTTACCAAATGGTCACATGCATTGAGAACATAAGAAGAGTCCTGCTGGATCAGACCAAAGGTCCATCTAGTCCAGCATTATGGGAAACCCACAAGCAGGACATGACTGCAACAGGAACCTTCCACATTGTGATAGGTGAACACCTGTTGTGATGCAGGATCAGGTTGTAAATATACCCTATAGAAACCCTAAAATGACAAAGCATATGTTCCCATACAAATTTGATAAAGAACAAAAGTGACAGACGCTGGATAAAATTAGGGTAACTGCATAACAGGGGTTGAATCCAGCTTTAAGCTGCATAAAATCTATTAGTGGATGTGGGCTTCCCTGCCCCAGAGGGTCAGGAGAATGGGGTGAGCTTTGATGTTTGGAGGAATCCCCCAAAACTGGTTGGAGGGATCTTCTCTGAGCAGAGTCATTCCTCTTGTGAATAGCAGGTCCTAGATCCAACACAAGACTGAATGGAACCTGCTGCTCTTATTTCCAGAGCAATGGCCTGACCACTAACCAATTACACAGTTGCCCCAAACTGCTCAAAATACAGAACAAAACCTAACATTTGCAAATAGATTTTTTTGGTTTCGTTTGGCCATAGAAAAGAATAAAACTATCAGAGAAGAAATCTACATTTACATTTAAGAAAATCTGAATCAGGTGAAGCCTTTCAATTTCAGGTACACTGAAACAATTCTAAATTATTATACCACCATGAGAATTTACAGAAAATGAATGCAGTTCTTAATTAGGGGGCCATCAAAATTTAGGTTGTCATAAAATTATTACCCGAGCTGATTAAGCAATGTAATCATTGAGGCTAAACATATACCACACAAAGCTAATAAGGAAAGATGAATTATTCACATGTCTTTAAGAATATTGCCATGTAAGTGTAAACCACCAGTAATTTAACATAAATATGCTCAAGGTTCTTTTTATGCTAATTTATTTTCTGTTATTATAGGCTTTAAAGAGTTTTAAATATGAACAAGCAAATTTATCTCCTCTTTCCATATTTGCCCAGCTGCTATGGTGCTCCAGCAGCAAGAGCCTATGATATTCCAGATAAGATAATGGATCCATAGTGTGTGTGTTCTAATACAGTATGGATACAAGCCATGCAATGTTAAGCATATTTAAGTCTCTTTGATTTAAGCACTCATATAACTTTCTTTCCTAAATGGGCCCTAAAAACATAGAATCCAATTATTAGATTTTCTGGGTTGGATTTGCTTCTACTGTGACTAAGAGCTAAACTAGACATGATATGGGAGATTGGTGATTAGGATCTCCTTTGGGCTTTCATTTGCTAATTAGAAGTCACATAGGATTTTTTTTGAAGATGGGGAAGTGTTGCTCCCAGAGAAAGAGTTTAACCATTTCTTTCCATGCTCTTTCTCCTATAAATTGCTAGCCTGAAGCTGCTACTAGCTTGCAGGGCAGGGAAGGCAAGTATAGATGCTATTCCTATTCTTCTCAGCAGAGCTAGTAGCAGCTTTGGGGAAAGGGCATGGGAGGAAGAGTTAAACTAACCTCTCCCAGAGTACCATTCTTCCGCTCTACAAAGCAGCCCCACAGAGCTACTAATTAGCAAAGCAATAGCAGCTAAGATGTTGTTGATGGAACTCCAAGGTTATGTTTGGATTGGCTTGAGGTGTGTTCCAGCTTCCTTTTGATTTAGGCCTTTGATATACCTGAACTGGTTTGGTGTTGGTTCACATGGGAAATTCCAGATATCATTCACAAGAATCACTTGCACAACTGTTAACTTTTATGACTTATCAGCACCATAGCTCTGTGCCATGTGATGGAGTTTTAAGTGGAAAGAGTGAGAATTTCTCAAGGACATTCACACATCATCACCTGAGTGTCTCCATATTATGTGGCCTAAGAGCAGTCCTCAGAAAGGAAGAGGAAATTGCCACCTCTTAGCAAAAGCCTGGAACATGCATGCTTGAATAGGCTCTTAATGGAATTGGCTAAGAGAATCAGAGTGGATGTGCTGGTTTTCAACACCCCAACCATAAATACCTTATATGAAAATATATTTAACTTAAATCAATGGAGCTTAAGTAAATATCAAGCTAGGCTTAAAATCAAATTAGACTTGACGAGAAGCATATAATTAACAGCCACATCAGATTTTTTTTTTAAAAAAACAAAGATTTACAGCAGAAGGAGGGGTAATTTTTGTCAGGAATAGAGAATGCTCTTTCTACACAACCAGCAATTAGCCATGAAAATTTCCAAACTGGATCTTTCCTATCTGGCCTGGTAGCAGGAACAGGGTTGGATTGGGTTGGAGGCAGTGTTTTCTTCAGAGCCACACCAGGAGAGAGTAAAGGATCACCCTCCCCTCCCTGTTTGCTATGGTCCCAACAAAACTCCCCCCATATATGCACACTATGTGTCATGGTTGCTAATTTAGCCTCTAGTTCAAAACAATTCCTCCAAAAGAACTGGAGGCAAGCATGTGTGGAAGCATACCCCGTGGCATAATTCCCTACCTACTCAAAGAAAAGTTGGTGCAAACCAACAGCTTTGATTCATCTAGTTGTGTGGGGGGGATAGTGGATGAAACTGAATCCTGCCCCCCACCCTTTCCTTCCACTGAAAGATCATCTGATTGGCAACATTGCCTTCAAGGTGCCAGGTTGCTGCTGCTTTTGAGACCCCCCCCCCCCGACATTTTTGCTGCTGCATGGTAATCCTGATGCAGAAGGCAGCACAAGCTTTTAGGGGGCCTATTTTTCACAGGGCCTGGCCTCTGCCTGGGCTTTTGGCGAACTATCAGGGGTCGCCTTCTGCCTGGGATCACTGTGGTGACCTCGATCCAGCGTAAAATGTCAGGGTAAGTCCTTGACTTTAAAAGTGCAGCTTGACAGAAAAACCCTGTGGTGGCTGCAAATCAGTGACTGTGTCATATAAATGATGCAGCACCCCCCTGCAGTCACAGTGGGGCTTTTAAAATGTATCGACAGCCCTCAGAACAAATGATGGCTTAGGAAAGTTTACAGCTCCTTTTATCTCAAATACTAATAGATACACTGTATTACTAGGGTGACAATATGAAAAGGAGGACAGAGCTCCTATATTTTTAACAGGTGTACAGAAAAGGGAATTTCAGCAGGTGTCATTTGCATGTATGCAGCACCTGGTGAAATTCCCTCTTCATCACAACAGTCAAAGTTGCAGGAGCCCTGCCCTCTTTTGTAGAGTGACCAGATACAGAAGAGGGCAGGGCTCCTGCAGCTTTGACTGTTGTGATGAAGAGGGAATTTCACCAGGTGCTGCATGCATGGAAATGACACCTGCTGAAATTCCCTTTTCTACAGGAGACCTGTCCTCCTTTCCATATGGTCACCCTACTCTGCATGATTGCGGTAAGCTGCTATAATAATAATAGCCCCCATGCTTATTTGCCTGTGTTATGTTTCCTCACCATTTTGAGCTGTTTTAAAAGGCATTAAACAAGCCTCTTCTTCATGAGAAAACTCTGAAACTAGCCAATGCCAAACACTGCCCAGCTGCTGGCACTTGAATGAAAATTACAAAATGTCAGGCTTATGCGACTATTTGACTTCTTTTCTGGATTTTCTATGGTATGCTTTTTGACAATGTGTAAAAGGGGGAGAGAAGGATCTGTGAAACTGGTTTGTATGTTTGAGAAACATGCCCGTTTTACTTTGCTGTGTCTCTATACCTAGGTGCGGATATTGTTTTGATATATTACAAAACCATATTTCTCTTTTAAAAAAATATGCACATCCATTTATATATTGTGAAACCAGCCCCAAATTAGTGCAGTAAATCTTCTTCTGGGGATCACTTACTAAACCTAGAGTAGTATGGAGGTTTGATGGTGGTTGAATAACTAAATTGACAATTTTCTCCCTGGCTGTGAATTGTCCTACACGTACTCAACATTTTGACCCCATGATTACTGGATTACTGATTATGATAGAATGATCTATGGCTGAGTGTGTAGTATGTGACAGTACATTGGGGTCTTTGATCAGTAACCTTCATCACTACTACTCAACTTGCTCTGGTATCTCTATGCTGTTTCTTTCTATCTCTTAACAAAACCGTATCCACAGTCATGGTATGCATACTCCGGAAGAACCCAGCTTTAATCTCATTTTACATCCATTCCCCATGATCTGACGTTAATCCCTTTCCTATTATGTCATATAAACTCTTCATTTCAAATCTATCTTTCTACTTCTGCTTAAATCTCCAATTAAAAATAAACCTTTTGTGACATGCATGAATATGTGCTTTATAAACAAAGATGTTTACAATCATTTGATCGTCATTCATCAAAGAATATCTTAAGGGGAAAAACTGATATGGCTTTAAACAGGTCAGAGTAATTTAAACAAACTTAACTTTGATTCATTTGGGGAGAGTATTTTTATCTTGATCTAAATGAGCAAACAGGAGTTTAAATGCATTCAAATACTGAGGTCGCTCATGCAACTCAGCCAAAATTCCTGTACATTCGAAATATTACTTGGATTGTAATTACAACACTTCTGGTCACAGACCTTTGCCAGATGTTGGAAAAACAGCGGAAATGGAGACAGACAGGGCTAATTCTGCCCTGTTATGCTATTTGGAAACCCCAGCACCCCAAGCGTGAGAAATATACTGCTCTAAAAGCTGCACAACAAAGGAGAGAATCTGCCATTTGCTTTTATGTCGCATACTCAAGGGTTTGCTTTTGATGTTGGTTGTCAAAATGGTTTACTAAAATGAGAGTCACTCCAGCCATATGTGTCTTAGGAACAGATCTCCTTCCCGGCCCCCAAAGATGGAATTGATTATGCAGTTGCTACTTGGATTGGCATAGCTTTTCAACATCATTTGGTTCTTTATCAGCTCCCCATAGTCTAGGTGTATCTGTCCTTGGAGAAGATACTTCCAAGATCAGTTCAGCAGAAATGTGCAGTAATTTTCCAAATTGTGTAAAGTGAAGGAATTACTATAGTGAGCTTTATTTAACAGATGTTATACAGACTTTCTTCCATTGTGTTCTTGAACCTATTAAGTAATATAAAAGTCAAGGGTGCAAAAATCCAAATGCGCACAAAATAATTAGGCTTGGTAAATGGCACATGGGTTGCTGAAAAGGGCAAAAACTACATTTCCCTGCCTCCAAGGGTAGAAGAGTTTGGATGACCATCTCTTCTTAATTCTTAGTCTCTGCTTCATTGCTTTTCCAGCTCATTTAGCTCCCCCGCACTACCATTCTTTCTGTGCAGCTTGGGTGGGCAGAAGGGAGATCTCCAGATATTTTGGACTTCAACTCCCAGAATTCCTGTCCAATAGCCATGCTGGCAGGGATTTATAGGAGCTGAAGTCTAAAATATTGGGGCATCTACCTTCTGCCTACCCCTGGCTTAAAGTGCACTCTAGCTAGGGTAGAGGTGAGCTAACCACAAAGACAGGGAGCTAGCAACTAAGGACACACCAGAATGCACCAACAAGAATGTGATCCCTCCTCCCACTGCTGTTCTAAGGTCTCCCACCCCTCCAATCTGATCTCTAGAAAGTCTTGGTTGGTCCTTACGTTTCGTAAACAGACAACTGCAGCCCCCAAACCGATTAAACTGAAATTATAAGGCTCGAATCCTATTTAGTCATTCACAAGATTGTGTGAGGGCCCAGAACTGTGTAGGGGCTACAAGACCATGTGCAACCTCCCCCCGCACCAGTCCCCAATGTCCCCATCCATGCCAGTCCTATTCCCTCCACTCCCAACCTTCGTGCACTGAGCATGAAGGAGATTGTAAGCTCATTTGGTTGAAAGCACTTAGAATTGATTGGGAACCCAAGTGCATTCAACTGATGCACTTCAGATCACCTTTCAGTTCTTTGCTTGGGAAGTAGAGGGGCTGAAGCAATGTTGGGTGTGTGGTCAGCATGCATGGCCCTGTGTCCCCTACACATTTTTTCTTTACTACAGCCTTCACAGCAAAGGGCAAATTTCAAAGTGAAGCTGGCCTTTGAAGCTTAAGGTTAGACTTACTTTCTATGATTACTTTTTGCACCTTCAAATTACACAAAAAAGGCTTTTTATTAATGCAACAAGTCACAATCCCCCAACTGTTTCTTCTGATCCAAGGGTATAAGCCAGTGGCCAGATTTTGTTCTCCTGTAAACTTACCATCTTCTGACTGCCTTCTAATACTCTGTTGATGTTGATAAAATGACAAATAGTCTGAGCAGTTGGATCAGCACAAGTCATATTGTAGATATCCCCTTACCTTTACTTACATGGAACTTAGAACTGATAAAAACATTACATAGATGCATGGTGGAGGTCACCGAACCTGCTTCTGTACGTGGTGGGTTTCTAATACAGTGTTTCACATTACCTGTGGCTGTTAATGCTAGTGTAGACATTTTCCAAATGCTCATGGCAATCCACACAGCAAGCTGATTACAAATATTAGGCCTCCTGCTTGTATTCTGATGTATTCCATGTGTGCAGTGTAACATCTGAATCAGCCCTTCGTGGGCACTTAAAAAAAATTGGAACATTACAGCTCCACTGAAATCCAGAGGCTACATGGTAAGTCATAACACCCCCTGCTTTTTTGAGATACCAGTGAGACAGCTCTTTATAATAAACAGCACAACTGTTTATGCTTGTTGAAAGAAATGTGGTTTTAAAGTTGCCTTTGATGCCTGCTTTGTCAATATTATTAAAACAAACGGAAAAAACTAGTCAAAGAAGTACAATTTGTAGCTTTCTAAACCTGATGCAGGCTGTATAATATTTATTCATGGTTATTTGTATATTTATAACCACTTCTCAGCCCTCCAGGACCCTCAACGCAGCTCACAGTATAATGGTGACCATAAACAGAGAGCTGGTTCCCACATTTAGCTGCTGGCTCACTTCCATAAATCACTGCTGAGCTGTGGACTTACCCAAGATCAACGGCTCTTTTTTTAAACGAACAGTCCACTTCATGCAACTGCAGTCTCATGATCTTGTGTGAGTTTGAAGCTCCTATATTACACTGCGCATGAAGAGTCAGCAACGTGCCTGAATGGCGATTTGTGAAACTAAGCTGGCAGCAGTGAATGTGCGGACTGATTCGGAGTGTATCGCTTATTGTGAAGCATCCTTTTTTCTGTTATTTTTCTTTAGGAACTCTAGCTGAAAACTAATTAACATCATGTTTTAAGAGACACAAGGGTGTCAGGATCACTTTTACCAATGATAGTGCTTTTTCCCCTTCAACTGATTTCAGAGAGCAAAACTGAATGATATACAGCCTTCTAAAAATAACTCATGAGCTTACACACTTAAATAGAATAAACCATTTGACCCCAGTTTCGAATGAGTGGAGCAATGCTACAACTTCAGCAAAACCAACAAAGTTAGAGCCACATCTGTGTTTAATTTTCAACACTTAGACTAAAAAGGGACAGCTTGAGAGGTCCTAGACATCTAAGGACTTGAGAGTGAAAACAGAGCAGTTGCTGGAGTCTTTGACTGATGAATCTAAGACTTGAGATATATCGGGAATTTCTAAAGAAGAAAAGAGGCAGAGGAAAAGGGGCAGGAGGGTAATGAAGAGGCAAGGCCATGTTATTGCTAGGCTAAATTACTCCACTTTCTTTATATTCTTTTGGTTAGTAGGAGATCTAAACACAGCACTGTAATATTACTTTATAGTAAAGAGGATAGAGCCTTGGAACATTCCACAGAAAGAGTTTTCTATCATGGGAGAGGGCAGGGGAGAGACTATGTACAATGGCAGCAGATGGGAGGGTTAGATTGCAAGGTGAGAAAAAACTGGCTTTCATAAAGGTGAGAAACACACAGAATTAAATTAACACTGCAAGCACAGCAAAGAAACAAAAGCAAAACAAAAACATACTCCGGAAAGGCGAGCAATAGAAAACGTTGCAGGATTTTGCCAAGCAAAACTGGATAAGAATTGTTGGCTGTTGGGGAGATTCCCCCCCTGCTCCCCCGTCAGCGGAAGATATTTTTAATAGCCAAATGCAGCGGCCAGAAGGAAGGCAATACACAGCTTCTGCGCTATGCATTGCACTCCACTTTTTCATCTTGGCAAGAATGGTGAGGTTTCTCCAAACAGCAATTCCGGAGAATATTTAGCTACTAAAGCAGCAGTGTGCACAAATGTCACATTTCCATGAGTCAACCCAGTTAATTACCTCCTCCCCCATTTCTTGCATCTCTTCTCAGGATATTCCCCCAAGATGTTTGCACTGAATTAAAAGCTGAACATATGGATGTGACATCATCAAGGTGTCAGTGGCATGGAAAACAAAGCAGCAAGTGGTTGAAGAATTAGTATGATTAAGAGGCAAGTCATTTTTGGATAGGGGGAAAAAGGGAAGCACCTTCCAAGGAATAGAAGACCCATAAAAAAAACACCAACAAAGCACTTTGCAAAATAAAAGTATAAGGCAGAAAAATATTTTTGTGAAAGAAAATAAATCCACAACCAAAGAGAACACAAGAAAGATTAAGCATAACATTCTTTAAAAATATTTGCATAACAACTCTTTCCTTTGCCCTTGAATGGTAATAATTTATAATATCAACAGATATTTTTTGGTGCCAGCTGGGCTTGGGCAAGGGAAGGAGGGACAGCACACAGATATGTGATAATGGTAAACAACCATGCGGTCACCTCTGCCACCATTGTTGTCTTTGCTTTAACATGTACAGACTGCTTCCAGCTTTGGTAATGTCTAATTAGGCCCCAAAGAATCCATGATGTTTAAATAACCAAGTCAAGTGCTAATAAAGTCTCTCTGGTAACCTCCTCATCAGGAGAATTCAAGTGAAAATAATCAAGACCCATCAGCGCTAGCCTTATGAGTAATTTCACTAGAGGCTTTTGAAATTTGGAAGGAGAATGTAATATGGTTTGGGGGAAAAAGTTTGCTTCCCCATTAGGACAAGTGCTGTGCAGTGTAGTAATGAAGTCTTAAAACCATAAAGAACAAAGAAGTCTCTACCAATTCTGAAAGGTCTAGAGCTATATAACCAACCAATGAAATAAATGTGCATATGAATAATGTCGTATCACTTTGAGATCTACCTTTGACAGTGGAGGCAATGAGTGCCTTTCATGAGCTTAGGCTGGTGTCTGGCTGCAGCCTCTCCTAGACATAGAAAGCCTGGCCACAGTTATCCAAGCTCTGATAATATCTAGTATTGACTGCTATAATGAACGATACATGGGGCTGCCTTTGAAGATTGTTTCAAAATGGCAATCAGTTCAAAATACACCTGCCAGGCTATTGATTGGGACTGGATGTTGGGAGCATACTTTGCCAGTATTGAAAGAAATTCACTGGCTTCTTTTCCATTTCCAAGCACTTTTCAAAATGTAAGTGCTTACCTTTAAAGTCTCATGCAGCATAGGACCCTGGTACCTGAAGGAACACCTGCTCCCATACCAACTTGCCTATATACAGAGGTAGTCTTCAGGGTCTTCCTTCTGAAGTAAGGCAGGTGGTGACTAGAGGACTTTTTAGTGGTGGCACCTTGTTTGTGGAATTCTCTGCCCAGGAAGCCTTGACTAACACTAACATTGCTATCCTTTTACTGCCAGGTAAAGAAGGTCTTTTTCTTAGACTTTTTGATGTATCTTAATGTTGCTGTTGTTGAACATGCTATTATTTACTTTTTTTTTTTAATTTTATCTTGTTTTGGGAAAACACCCTGGAAGTTTTGCTGGCGGGCAGCATATAAATCTTTTAAATAAATAAATCCTCTATATGTGCTTCTTGAGATACTGAAAGGACTTTGTGATAACTTATAGTTCAGTAAAACAAAGTTATCGCTCAGTGCCAGAAGGAAAGGCCACCTTTAATTATTTTTTCATTACCTATTAGCACTAACAAATTCATTTAGTAACAGCTAAAACAGCATGAAGAAGAAACAAACTAGCTTTTGTTAACCAATTACATTTCTCTCACTATTTAAAATCATCATCAACCAAAACAACTTTATTGTTCATCTATCTAAACTGAGTAAAACTTGCAGACCTAATCTGAACCAATGGGAAATTGGGGCCAAAGTTTCTCTTCCCTACTACAAAGCTATCCTTTGAGCATTGTGCTTTGAAACCCCATTATTTTCCACGGGACTTGAATAGAGTTCCTGTACAAGTCTTACTGAAATTAATGGAAGCTCAATAGCAGCTATATTGATAAACAAGCCAGCACTGGTTTGGATTGGTTATTGAAGGGTTTGTTAGGGAAATGTGGATATTGTTGTGGTTAGAGGTGTGCACTGACCACAAAATTTGACTCAGACCTGATTCAGCAGTTCGTAAAATGGCCCGATTCTGCTCTTACTGATCCAGAGGCCAACTGCTTCAACTCGGATACCCGAATCAAGATTTGGAAATTTAAGGCTTCAAGCCTCCTATTGACTATCATAGGAAATCAACAAATGGTCATAACCCTTTTCCCTGTTGTGCAAATGGATGTCATTTGCAGGCTTAGCAGTTCTTTAGGAGGGGATTCTGGCTGCCAGATGTCAGAAAAATAGTTGCAGTAGTTTCTGTGCTACATCCTTTTTAATAATAATAACAATAGGTAACTGCTAATAACATTTTTATTTTTGGATGAAATTTGCAGGGATAGGTGCAGCTCCTGAGGGGATTACACCTGCCAACTTTTCGATGAACAACTGCAGGGCTTTTTGTGCAACAGCAACCTTGACATTTTAAGGTTAACCAAAAACAGGATGCACTTATCCTCCTATGTTCCTTGTGGACTATTCTTTTTAAAATGACAGACAGCCTAGAGGAATACATAAGTAATAAAGCAAAGTTTCAGAAGGCAGGTGCAGTGGTTTCTTTGGAAGGGAAGTCTTCATATTTGTTTGGGGGAATTTGCTTCCCATCCCTTCCCCTATGTTGTTTGTTTTTTTTGAGGGGACAATTTGTATGAAGCGGCACATGTCATGAATATGTTTCAAGGGAAGTTTCAGAAGGATAGTGCGGGGGCTAGGGAGCTATGACGATTGAAAATCAGCTTAATGCCTTTTTCATAGTGAAGCCTAGTTGAGTTGGAAGACTAGCCAATTCACTGTCACATCCTTGCCCTCTGGTGAAGCACAGTGATTGGAGAGCCCCTGATAAAATGTGCCCTATTATTAGAAAGTGGGCCTGTCAGTCACTCAACCCCCTCCCCCCATCAGTGTTTAGAGAATGAAAGCAAAGGACACTATTTTTAGAGACACACTGGGCTAGTTCAAATGGTCCCCACTGTTAACAAACCACTGTGACTTGTTTAATCCTAGGTGTGTGGGGGGCACTTGTTGTGTCACCCAAACCTGGGTGGCATAGCTTGTTGCAGGGGGAAACAACCTTCATACAACCCAACAACAGGCCATGAGTGGCTCGTTTAATTCCTGGTTAACATATGAACTAGGTCACTGGGCTGTCATTCTGAAGCTGAATCATGAACAAAGCCTTGTACAGCTCAAGGGTCAGTTCTGGTTGCTTTGGAGGGAAACCTGTTTCACCTCAGGAAGCACCATAAATGTTCCAAAGTAGGGGTGTGCACGCCAAAAAATATCGTCATTTATCGTTATCGTCATTTCATACCAAAAAAATTATCGTCTTCATTCATATTGTAGGTGAACCGTATCGTCTTCACGATAATTATTGTGAAAAAATGGTATTTTTTGCAGCCCTATTTTTAAAGAAAAAAATGCCTATAACTTCTGTATTTTAAAAGTTAGAGGCTTGAAACTTGGTCACAGTGCTTATGGGGTATACCTAAGTATGTGTATGAAATTTGAGATCGATCCCTCCAACCCTCAATTTTATATGGATTTTTTAAAGATCGTTTCCGTTCTGGCAGGTCTGAATGAACGCACGTGGCGAGCTGTCATTCTGAACTGTCAGCACCGAAACGATCTTTAATAAATTAATATAAAATCGGGGGTTGGAGGGATCAATCTCAAATTTCATACACATACTTAGGCATGCCCCATAAGCACTGTGACCAAGTTCAAGCCTCTAACTTTTAAAATCCAGAAGTTATAGGTATATTTATATGGCAGTCTGATAAAAGGATAAAATCGCCCGAAAATTATCATCTCCGATGATTATCGTAGGTTTTTGTATCATATCGTTATCGTTAAACATATGCACGATAATGACCTTATCATATCATTATCGTACATTTCAATGATACGATACACATCCCTAGTCCAAAGGCACCTGATTTGGCTCAGGCTTTGGCCAAATCTCACGCGAATTCCTAATTATACAGTTTCTCAAACTTGGCTCCATCTCTTTGGAACTCCCTGCCTGTTGATGTCAGGCAGGCAACAACATTGTTTCGTTTTCAGCATCTGCTGAATACAGTTTTATTTAAACAAGCCTTCCCTGACAGACCAGTTACATTTTATTGGTATAATTTGATTTTAAAGATTTTAATTTTGTATAATGATTATTTTTTCTTTATATCGTTCACCACTTGGGAATTTTATTGGATTGGGAGTGGTATATAAGGGTGCAATGCTATGCATGTTTAAACAGAAAAAGTTCTACAACTCTCAGAATTCTTCAGTTAACAATACTAGCTGGGGAATTTTGGGAATTGCAGGATTAAACACGCATAGGATTGTGCTCTAAATCTTGTAAAATTAATAAATAAAATAAAATGTGTTTTCATATATTTAGGGAGAGTTTAACTGCAGTGTATTTGCTAGCTTGGTAATGTGGATACCATATGAATTGTGTTGGATAAATTTATGATTCTATCTGTACTTTGTGTACATACATGTTAATTTGCTTTTCCTGTGAGCGGTTTTGAGTATGATTTGGAAAAGCAGCATACAAATAAATATGATGAAGATGAGGATAACAATGGACAATGATGGCAGGTTGTAACCTAAAGAGAGATATTTCCCACCCCCGCCCCTGTTCAACAGATGAAAGAATGTAGTTGTTTAATTCATTAAAGTTGCACACTCAAATCATTTCAACCAAAGTAAGGTATGGAACTCTCATTGAAATTAAGAGCATTGACTGTAGCAAAGTACAGTCAGAACAGATTAAGCTGAAGCTCCCTGTTGAGAAGCATTAGAGGAGCTGGACGAAATTACTTTCAAATTTTGAGCATTTATGATTGCAACCAAATGCCTTCTAAAAATAGCCAATATTTCCTCAAATAAGTTTAAAGCAGCTGCTAGCAGAAATTCATGTGTATCACAGAAAGCGTCCATTCTCTCTAGTTTTGAGGATGTGCTCTTTTAAGGAGGATATAAACTGGAATCATGACTCCTCCCTACTGCTCTCATGTTTAATTAAAATTAAAATATTAATTCATAACTAAAAGTCACTGCCTTACAACTGCCTGCCTGAGAGAGTGTGTGTATATGGATATGACAGGTGGGGGGCCTTTCAATGAAGAATTTAGGAACTTGCTACTTGCCCACAGCTGTAAAGTTGTAATAGTGATGTTGCTTTTTAAAGCAGCATTTAAGTGACCTTAAAAAATGTTGAAAATATGACTAGCTTTATAATGATAAAGAAGTCCTCAACCAAAATGGCAGCAGCCACTTTGCAACAGCTATTCAGCAGGTCTTTTGTTTAATTTCTTCAAGCATAATCTGTCAGGAAAGCCTCCAGTGTAACTCCTACTGAAATGAATGGGAACAGGGCACGCTGTTACTTATTTCAGTTGGGCTTGTACTTCCTGGTGGACTGTGTCCTTTGTTTCAATCAGTTTTCCATAACACTACTAAGTGTCTCAGCTTGCAGCTTAAATGAATACTTTCATGCACTCCCCTGGAAGAGCAAAATGGTAAATAATATAAAGCTGAGACTCATCTTCTATCATCATCATCATCATCATCATCATCATCATCATCATCATCTGGTCTATCTTTAACTTCCCAATCTTATTCTCAAACACACTCAACATTTGTTCTGCATGGTTTTCTTAGTCACTGAACAGCCAGAACAAAATTTTAAAATGTTATTTTGCTTCTGCCTTTTTTGTTTTGTTTGTTCTTTTGGGGTGATAAGCTCTTAATTATAGGGAAAGAAGACATGATACCGTGCTCCAGCTGGAAGTAGTTATACTGCAGTCACTCCCCCTCCCTTGCAACCACAGGAAGAATGATTTCCAAGGCCTTACCCTTCTTGTCTTGGTGATTGTGGGATGAGACAGCCACATATGGATTTGTGTTCTCGGACGAGCCAACTGGATCCTTCCAATCTAGCACGTGCTCCCTAGCATCGTAGCCCTGTTGGGCTGGAGAGTCTGAAGTAGTGGTGCTGGGAAGTAAGGAACTGGAATGCCCTGTTTGCATCATAAATACAGTTAAGGAAAGTGAGAACAAACAGCGTTGTAACAAGCAACAATTCCAAAGGTGTTTCCTGTAGGAAGTATATGATTTAAACATTCTGGATCAATGAAGGAATAGATATTCTTAAAAGGCAAGGATTTGCACACATGTTTAAAGCAAGATGAGACACAGCACCCGAGAGAATGACAGGATTATGAAAGGACTAAGTAGATTAGCTGAAATTTGCTTCCTCTAGTTATTGTGGTGTGTGTGTGTGTGTGTGTGTGTAGCTCCTTAGTTGGATCCAGGATCTGCCTTCCACAAGAGCAAGGAACCATCTGTAAGAGGAACCATCTGTTCTGCTCATGGAAGCTCCTAGCACCTGCTTTTGTGGGATCTGCCTTCCTTCTCCCATTCAGCACTCTTAACTCTCTGTCTAGCATTTTCAGGGGGCTGGATGAGTTGCTTTGGGAAGGATCAGGCTGGGAAGTCCATTTCCACCAGTGCAATTGGTTCAGCTTAAACATGGATCTAACCCCCTGGTTGTTTTTATGATGGAACTATATTTTTGAGAAGCAAACCACTGGTGAAGGTGGTTGAGTACTCTGAAATGATGGACATGAACAGAGAGAGAAAAAAAAGCAAAAGACTATGATTATGACAAGATAATTTAGCTCATGTGGCCTATCTCCATGTGCCTGGTTTGGTAGAAAGAATGGGTTGTATCCAGTGTTAATCTAACATGGCCCATTCATTTCAATGGGTGTACTCTAAATAGCTGTAATGTTTGCTACAACCAAATGTAACTTTTACAACCAATTCTTTGGGGATTATTACACATGGTGGCAATATAAACATTAAACTCAAAACACTGATTTAAATAAAAAAGGTTTCAACTGCTTCTTGAAAGTGGCAAGAAATAGGCTTATATGGGACTTTCTAAGAAGCGAGTTAAGACCATTTGACCATCTAACCCAGTATTGCATATTTATGATTGGCAACAGCTCCGTCAGGGTCTAAGGAAAAGACTGAAAGGCGTTTTGGTACCAAGCAGCCTCACTTGAGAAACAAATGAAACATAGAATAAGATCACTCCAAAAGGTCTCCGAAAATATGGGATGGGGTTTCACTTGAGATCCAAGCCAATGGGGTTGATTTGTTTAAGCTTTTGAGAAAATAAATAATGAATTGTGCCCAGAAGATAACAGGAAACTAGTATAACTTCAGGAGTATTGGGATTAAGTACCCCCTCTTAGCCACTTTTGTTAGAAAGCAAATGACTATATTTTCTACTCCCCGGAAATATTCAAGGGTGGTATCCAACGTACAGCACACTGAAGCAACCAGTCTAAGAGGCAATGAAATTAGATGGTCAGGTAACTAATAAAAGATGATGCTGGACATAAATGCTGGAATTCCAGGAGCACACATGGATCCAGCAGCACAAGCAGTCTGCGAAACTATTAGTTCATCCAGGATTTGCCCTTGTACAAAATAGGCAGACCCCCATATCCCTCATCTTACATGGGACACTAGAGCCTGTCTCTAAGGGGTACTTGGGATGATGAGGAAATGGCAGTACATTCAAGAGCATCATGACTTCCAGTAAATTCTTGTGTGGGGAGAAAGGGGCAAAAATGGAAGAGAGAAGAGCAGATCCAGCAGGATTTGGAGGATTTGTGTGCAGAGGTGGAAGCTGTTCTTCTCAGCTACATGAAGTGTTCAGTGTGGTTTAGAAAGTCTGACCAGCCCTGATATATTACCTCCCCATGTATGTAACTAGTTTGCAGGAATGCGGGTCAGATTCATAGCATTTTACCATGGCTGGAGCCATCGGATGCAACAGCTAATCATTAACATGATTAATTTAAAGGATTGTACCCCAGGCTGGAGCATTACACTGACAAGGGCACTGTATTATTCTTTACCTGTCATGACAGGGAGTGCAATGCCACCAGTTCCCATCAATAATGAAACTTAAGAGCTGCCATTTGGGGGTTCCCAAATAATTCTTTAGAAATTATAATTCCTTAAATTGGGCATGGGTAGGAACATGGAAAGGGGGAAAACATATTTGCTTGTCATTTGGGAAAATACCAGGCTGTCTAAAGCAGGAAACAAATGGCTGTAGATCTTGGTTTCAGTCTTTCAACTGATTCCGATACACTTGTTGTCTTACGTAGGAAAACATTTTCTACCTTGGCAAAAGGGTTGCTATAGGAGAAAGTAAGAGAAAAACCAGCGGCATCTGTAACTGGGGCTGCTGCTGCAACAGCAAACCCCCCCCCCCCCCCATTCCTATGAATTTTATGACTACCACAAGCCCTACTTATGTGACTAGCCATATTGGTGAGTATTGTTCATTCCCTGCCTGAAACATTTGTTTGCTTTGGTGTATCAGAAAATCTTGTTCATCTTTACAAGGGATACAGCTTTCACCACTAGAAAGCAATTAGTTGTATCTAAAGGAATTAGAAGTGGAGGAAGGCCATTGCCAAATAACAGTCATGTCTTAAACCTGAATTTGATATGTATTTTGCATTTTAGCTGCGTTCAAGGGGGCATTTTATGGTTAAATTGTACATATGGTTAAGGAAAACCTTTTCTTAATACGGTAATCTAGGGGAAATATTTGCCCAGGGGACACATTCACTTCAGTAAGAGTTCCTGTACCATATGCTTCAACTATGTGGAAAACTCATTGATAATGGAAAGCTATAGCTATGTAAAGAAATTAATGAGGACCAGATGGTTGTAGGGCAAGGAAGTGTTTCATGCAAATGTGAAAAATCAGCCTGTTCACTCCGTTACTAATGTGTTAGTCTACTGCACATTGAGAAATTATTTTCTACATGTAATCAAGATAAACTCTTCTTTATCTCAAAACAGGAGGGGGAGAGAGAGAGAGAGAGAGAGAGAGAGAGAGAGGAGGACGGTGTGCACTGAAACTGGATTATTAATGGAGGCACAGTTGTGCCTCCATTGTTAAGGGCCGTCAGTAAAAAACACATTCCGCCATGTTAAAGTGATAATTGGGGGGGGGGGGGGGGGTCAGCCATAAAATCGAAAATGTTTCACCAACCTTTCTGAAATTTACAGGTGCCAGAAATAAATGTTTGTTTTACATTACCTGAAAATTTCAAGAAGATTGGTGAAAGATTGAGGGAAGGAGAGCAGTTTAAGGTAGAAAAGGAATACAAACCTGTCTCCCTGCTTTTGTAAATTTACTTCCGGGTTGAGACTTTTTGTGCTCACAATTTGCATAATTTCTAGAGCCTTATTAATTAATCCAGTGGTGGGGTCTTCTTCCTCCTTGACTGTAGTTGGTGGAAAGCTTTTCGTTTTTTAAAAATTCCCTTCGGTTGACTTTTAAGGACTATTTTAACCTCTCATTCAAGTCAATGAGGCGGCCATCTTCCCTTATAACGCGACACTGACACATGCTCAGTAGCGTCGCTCTCCCCCCTCCCTCCTGCCTTAGAATGTGGGGTGGGTGAGTGAAATGGCCGCTGCCTCTAGCACAGACCTTTTGAGTGAAGAAGAAGAAAAGTTTCTCTTTTCTCTTCTGGAACATGCATTCCTTTGGCTCTGAGAGTATTTTGGGCTATCTTCATAAGGCTAGTTTGCTCTTTTGCTCCCTGGTGAAGCAGGGTGTGGCTCCTCTGGATCCATGGTAACCTGATCTTCAGATCTCTCCTGGGAATAGGTAGCTATACCTTTCTTTTAATTTCCCTCTTTTCTAAGAGTTTGGTCCATACTGCTATAAAGTTGAAAGCTTCAAACACTTCATTTAATTAGTTTGGGCCGGTGTAAGTTTTAAGTACAATGTTGAAACTTTTCAAAGTGCTTCTGGGCCTACAACGTTGGTTTCGGCCTAGTCACCCTGTTTTTTTAATAAGGTTTAGAATAGGGTGACCAGATAAAATCCAGGTCAGGGCTCATGTAACTTTCACAGTTGTAGAGAAAAGGGAATTTCAGCCAGTGTCATTTGTATGCAATTAGTCCCTGGTGAAATTCCCTCTTCATCACAACAGTTAAAGTTGCAGGCGCTATACTAGAGTGACCATATACAAAAGAAGGCTGGGCCCCTGCAACTTTAACAGTTGTGATGAAGAGGGAATTTCACCAGGAACTAATTGCATACAAATGGCACTGGCTGAAATCCCCTTTTCTCTACAACTGTTAAAGTTACATGAGCCCTGTCCTCCTTTTCATATGGTCAGCCTAGTATATTCCTATTTATAGGTTTTAGCTGTATATGTTTTAGTTTTGTAAGGCTGCCCTGAGGCCCAGCATTGGGCAAAAGGCAGGATACTACTACTACTACTAGTAGTAGTAATGTTTCAGATTTCACTTCTGCGTCTGATGTTCTTTTGCATTTACTTTTCTTTATAAACCATTCATATCTTAAGACTTCTTGTGTGGCATGTTTTCATTGGTTTAACAAGTTAAAAGGGGTATTCACTGTTTTCATGCTTATGTTATAAAATCTATTTTCAACAGGCCTAGTAACTTCAAGAGTAACAGAGTTGGGGAAAATCCTCAATCTCTTTGCTATCAGAGGCACTGAGTAAGGGACCCTTGGAGATAATTTAGACTGACCCCAACCACAAAACACTATTCCCCCTTCTGAAGAGATCTGGACCACAGACTACTAAAGACAAACAAAGTAGCAGGCCATAATAACAGTTCTCATGTGGCCATTTGCCTTATGAGGCAGGTGCTCTGCGGGCTACCAAATGGAGGGACTAACAGGCCATAAAGTTGCCTGGCTGGGTCTGCCAGAAATCCAGCCTCAACACTCCTGGAAGGTCCATGTTCTATAGCACCTGCTGTCAGATGAACCTGAGGGAATCCCACCCTCCACCCCTGGGTTTAATTTACTGGCTTCCCCTGGCTGGACCTTGCAGGAAACTATAGGGACAGACAGAGCAGGCATTCATAGCATACATAGAATGCTGAGACTGGCAAATCTAAAAGCAAGTGTGTTGCTTTTCAAGAACCAAGGAAATTCAATGGGTCTTACTTTTGAGTAAATATCTAGGGATGGATATGCAGCCTGTGCAAGAACTGAGTAGGGTGACCATATTTGGGAAACCAAAAAAGAGGACACCTAGTGGGGGGGGCAGGAAAATGGCTTTCTGGGGCCACCTTAAAGTCCCCAATTGGAGCGGAGGAGGGGAAAGCATGTCATTCTCACCCCACCCCACCACTCCAATCAGGCCCTTTTCTATAATGCCTGAGAATGACACGTGTTTCCCTTTTAAGGCCTTGATTGGAGCAGTGGGAGAGAATGACACACCTCCAGAAAGCATGTCATTCCCTGCCATGCTAATGGTGGCCTTAAAAGGGAAAGTGTGTAATTCCAGGTCATTATAGACTATTGCATAAAATCCCCCCTGACACTGAGGATAGAACAAAAACCAGGAGAAATCTGGGGAAATCATGACAGTTTTTATTATTTATTATTGCATTTATATCCCACCTTTTTTCCGCCAAGAAACCCAAGGCGGCATACACAATCCTCCTCCTCTCCATTTTATCCTCACAATAGCAACCCTGTGAGATGGGTTGGGCTGAGAGTCTGCAACTGGCCCAAAGTCACCCAATGGGTTTTCATGGCTAAGTGGGGAGTAGAACCCAGATCTCCCAGCTCCCAGTCCAACACTTTAGCCACTAGGCCACACCCTAGTGGTCACCCTAGAATTGAGCCATGCCAAGTTGGAAGCAGATCGGTTCGTGCCTTGATTTTTAGAATATTTTTAAAAGTTTGACTTCAATTTTTTTTCTAAAATTCAAGGCATGAACCAATCTGCTTTCAACTTAGCATGGCTAAAGCTTTACTTAAGAGGTACCATGGTGCCAAGTTTCATCTCTTCATCTTTACTTTCTTTCTTTTTTTTTAATGTACTGCTCAAGGCCCTAGACCCCAAAGAGGAGTATTGGGTTTGAAGTTTTAAAAATTCCTAAAACTCAAGGCATAAACAGATCTGCTTCTAACTTGGCATGGCTCAATCCCTACTTAAGAGCTACCATGCTGTCAAGTTTCATCATTTTATCTTTAAAAATGATGGAATTGTAAGCATTTTAGTTAATTACAAAAATTAAATTGAAATTATAAACATTTCTAAAAATCAAGGGATGAACGTATCTGCTTCCAACTTGGCATGGCTAAATCCCTACTTCAGAGCTACCATGGTGCCAAGTTTCATCTCTTTATCTTTAATTTCATTTTTTAAACTTGTACTGCTCAAGGTCCTGGACCCCAAAGAGATTTCTGTTTGAACTTTAAAAAATTCCTAAAAATCAAGGCATGAACGGATCTGCTTCATACTTGGCATAGCTATATCCCTACTTAAGAGCTACCATGATGCCAGGTTTCATCTCTTTGTCTTTAAAAATGAGGGAGATGCAAGCATTTTGGTTGATTTATTAATGTTAAAAGTGAGTTCAACACATAACACTAGCTTTGATTTTATATTGGATGTCAAGATGGTATAACATTCTGGCTGATGCCGGCTTGCTTGTCAACTGTATAATATCCAGTCATCCGTTACACAAAGCCATGAAATTCATTAAACAAAAAACCTACGGTGTACAAAAACAATGTTAAGGCTCTACAGATTCCAACCAAGCACCAAAAAGCAGGGAAATTGGGAGTTAAGGCTCCCAAGCCTTAACGCCACATCCTCCCTAAGGAGGCAGAAAGTGCAAGTGAAATTCTCATTCTCCCAAAGCAGATAAACCATGAGGACAGGGTGGAGAATATGATATGCAGAGGTGACTGGGGTTGTGGAAAACTGATCACAAACAACTTACGGCCACCTACTTCTCTTTTTTTGTTTAGAGCAGCCCTTCCCCAACCTGGTGCCCTCCAAAGGTGTTGGACTATAACTCTCATCATTGCAAGTCAGTATGTCCCATGGTCAGGAATGCTGGGACTTGTCTTCTCAAACACATGGAGGGCAGCAGGATGGGGAATGCTGTTCCATACCCTTACCAAATACAGGGTCTGCCCAATACTTTTCTCTCACACACTTCTCGCATATAGCAGCACTCTTGATAACAAAAGGGGCACTATTCATTACAGATCTAGAACTGCGATGCCTTTAACGATCATTTCACAGATAAAATCTCTCGGATAAGAGCCTACTTAGATGCCGTCGTTATAGCAGAGGCTGACAATGGAGTGTCCAGCGACTCCGCGAGTAGAATTACACTGGATCAGTTTCAGTTGGTGAGTACCGAGGACGTGGACAAGCTGCTTGGACGAGTGAGGAGGACGACTTGCCCTCTCGATCCCTGTCCTTCATGGCTGGTCATCCAGGGAGGAGATGCAGTTAGATCGCAATTACAATATATTATTAATGCATCTCTCAGGGAGGGGAGTTTTCCATCATGTTTAAAAGAAGCGGTGGTACGGCCACTTCTAAAGAAGCCCTCCCTGGATCCCCTGGACTTTAATAACTATAGACCGGTATCAAACCTTCCATTCTTGGGCAAGGTGATAGAGAGGGCGGTTGCCTTACAACTCCAAGTAGTCTTGGATGACACTGATTTTCTAGACCCATTTCAAACTGGCTTCAGGATGGGATACGGAGTTGAGACTGCTATGGTCACCTTAGTGGATGATCTACGCCTGAGTATTGAGAGGGGGAGTGTGTCCCTGTTGGTACTTCTGGACCTCTCAGCGGCATTCGGTACCATTGACCATGGTATCCTTCTGGAGCGCCTGGGGGAATTGGGAATCGGGGGCACTGTGCTTCAGTGGTTCCGATCCTATCTCTCGGGCAGGTTCCAGATGGTGATGCTTGGGGATAGCTGCTCTGCAAAGAAGGAGCTGCTGTGTGGCGTACCGCAAGGTGCCATCCTTTCCCCAATGCTGTTTAACATTTATATGAAACCGTTGGGAGAGATCATCTGGAGGCATGGGGCGGGGTGCTATCAGTATGCTGATGACACCCAAATATATTTCTCTATGCCTTCAATAACAGCGCCAGCTAAGGATAGTGTGTCTCCTCTGAATGAATGCTTGGAGGCGGTAACGGGCTGGATGAGGAAAAACAAACTGAAGCTGAATCCTGACAAGACAGAGGTGCTTGCTGTCAAAGGCCGCAACCTGGGTTTGGAGGTGTGTCAACTGGTTCTGGATGGGGTTACACTCCCCCTGAAAGACTGTGTTTGCAGCTTGGGGGTGCTCCTGGATCCATCGCTCCAAATGACAGCCCAGATAGATGCGACGGCCAGGAGTGCCTACTATCAGCTTCGGCTGATACGCCAGCTGCACCCCTTCCTAGAGTTGGAAGACCTAAAGATGGTGGTGCACGCGCTGGTAACTTCGAGGCTCAACTTCTGCAATGCGCTGTACATAGGGCTACCTCTGTGCCTAGTCCAGAAACTTCAACTAGTTCAAAATATGGCAGCCAGGTTGGTCACCGGTACATCTAGGAGTGACCATATTACGCCAGCTTTAAAATCGCTCCACTGGCTGCCAATTAGGTTCCAGGTGAAGTATAAAGTGTTGGTTATTACCTTTAAAGCCCTACATGGTTTGGGTCCAGGTTACCTGCGGGATCGCCTTCTCCCATACAATCCGCCCCGCACGCTCAGGTCCTCTGGGAAGAACTTACTGCAGTCAGCCAAGACTAGGCTGACAACCGTTACCCAGAGGACCTTCTCTTCTGCCGCTCCCAGACTGTGGAATGACCTGCCGGAGGAGACTCATCAACGTAACAGTCTTTTAGAATTTAAGAAAGCTATAAAGACTGTTCTCTTCCGGCAGGCATATCCAGTGGAATTTTAGAATGTTTTAAGGATGTTTTTAGGATGTTTTATGCAGTTTTAATAATATGTGTCATGTTTTAATCAGTTTTATGTATTTTATCATGTTGTTGTTCCCCGCCTCGATCCAGTCGGAGAGGCGGGTAAAAAATAAATTGTTATTATTATTATTATTATTATTATTATTATTGGTCAATATCCTGCCTTTCAAAGAACCAATGTTTTTTTTCTTTAAATGTATTTATAAAAAATATACTGTTCACTCCCCACAATCCCTGCACAATACATCATCTCATCAAAGCAACAGTGGAGCAGAAGAGGTTTAGTTTGGCTGTCTTGAACACCTTTCAGATGAGATTAGTTTGCAATCCTATACCTCTTGGGAGAAAGCTCTAGTGAATTCAGTGGCACTGGCTTCTGAGAAGACATGTTTAGAAGTCAACCTTCTCCAGCCTTGTGCTCTCCAGATGCGTTGCACTGTAACTCCCATGTTATGTGTTATGGGGAAGACAAAAATCAATTCATACTTAATTTTAAAATAATACTTACGCATGAAAGTATTAGGTGGTAGCTCTGTCTTTGATCTCACACTGCTGAACAAGTAAGAGAAATCCTTTATCTGATATTCAAGAAACAGACATTCTATGCCATGTGTTGAAAACTAATGTTGATGTCTGAAGGGCTATCTGGATTAGGTATTCAAGATTCATTCATTGTTGTTTCATTTGGTTTTGACAGTTTATTTAAAATGATGCAGCTCTTTTGTAGTTCCTTGATTGATCACATATCTTAATGTTGGAAAACATCATACTTTAGTACAGATGTGGGCAGAAAATAGATCTATCCTGATGATTTGGACATCAACTCGCGGCATTCCTGATAACTGCCCATGCTGATAGGGCCTTTTACAAGTTGAATTCCAAAACATCTGGAGATCTACATTCTGCCTTCCCTTGTTCTTGAACAACATTCCCCAACCTGGTGCCTGTCAGATGTGTTGGGTTGCAACTCTCAACATAAGGAGATGCTCTAAGAAATGAGAAGTAGCTGATCCTAAGTTGTTCATCATCATTTTCCACAACCCCACAGTCACCTCTGCAGATCAAATTGCATATCTAGATTTTTGAGATGACAAGTCCCAGCATTCCTGACCATGGGACATACTGACTTGCAATGATGGGAGTTGTAGTCCAACACCTTTGGAGGGCACCAGGTTGGGGAAGGGCTGCTCTAAACAAAAAAAGAGAAGTAGGTGGCCCTAAGTTGTTCGTGATCAGTTTTCCACAACCCCACAGTCACCTCTGCATATCATATTCTCCACCCTGTCCTCATGGTTTATCTGCTTTGGGAGAATGAGAATTTCACTTGCACTTTCTGCCTCCTTAGGGAGGATGTGGCGTTAAGGCATGGGAGCCTTAACTCCCAATTTCCCTGCTTTTTGGTGCTTGGTTGGAATCTGTAGAGCCTTAACATTGTTTTTGTAAACCGTAGGTTTTTTGTTTAATGAATACTAATCTTTTCCAATCTAGATCTTGTCTTGCAAATACTAACTGATCACTCTTGACAGGGAGCACCACCACCAATCAAGCCAATACTTACCTAGCTGTGTTCCAGTCGTTGTCTATATGCATTCTTATACAACATATTAGAAATTGTCTAATGCTAAGTAAGACTAATGGTCAACTGAACTCAATGCTGACAAGACAGACAACGTTCTAGGAACACACAGAAAGGTCATTTCTGGGACTGCTACATGAGTTCTTCTAATTGGCCTCAGTTTCATATATGCAAAGACTATACTCAGCTACTGGGTCCAGGCCCCACTTATTTCAATGAGTCTACTCTATGAAGGACTAACATTAGATACAACCCATAATTCCCACTTCAAATAAGAGGATTGTGGCCATTACAGTAAGAAATCCTTGGTACTCTTTATTATGCACCTGTGCAATGCCTAAGTAATTAGAAATGCAAATCAGTCATACACAATCTATATCAATATAATCAAGCTCTGAAGATGCCTTTAGTTTAATTCCTCAAAAGGAATTAAATGAATTCTCCCCAAACAATTTAAATTTAGTATATTTTGAAAATTGTGATTCAGTGTAGTAGTATTTTTCAAACATTGCCTTTTTCAACTTCAATTTAAAAATGCAAGATTGTCAAATTGTTAAATTGATTTAGAAGCCTGCATCATATGAAATCAGATTTATGACAACATATATATAAAGAGGAAACTGAATGCAGCTAGAGCATTGAATGACAAGGGTTTTGAAAATGTTATCAATACATAGTTGCTATTGTTCTTAGAGATGCTCTACATATTATGCTGTTAAGCCTTCAGTTATGAATTGGGAAAGTTAAATCAACACTACAGAGGGAGACAGAATACATTGGTGACAAAATGAGGGCCTGGTTCACTGAAACTGATGCATGTTAAAAGAGTAACATTTTACTGTTTTGTCCTTCAGTCCTTGTGCCTGTGTATTTGACTTTTTGACAGAACAGGTGTTCTGAATGGTTGGCATGCTTACTTTGCATATGGGAAACCATTGTGCACCAAAGGTCTCAGCCTTTTCATTTTTGTCACCTGTTTTGTAAATGAGTACAGGAGTTTATCTGCCAGGGTGCAGATGCCAAAAAAACAGAGACCACGGAATGAGCAAGGAAGGATATACAATAGGCAAAAATATCTAAGAAGAGAAAACCACTTATTTGCTTGGCATCTGGGGACATACTGTGGCATTTTCCTCCATCACTTAATTATGTATTTTATTTGTTTCAAGTAAGTAAGCCAAATGAACTATTTAAATTTTAGTTGAAACAATTTCCTTCTCATGTAAAAATGACTCCTTTTTACATGGTTATACTGGAGAGCAATAATAGTAATAATGTGTATAAAATCTGACTTTGTAATAATACAAAGTAATACATCACTGATGTGAAAAGAGGACTGGGGCATCTTTTCTTTTATATTTTTATCACTTGAAAGTGGCCAAGGCAGAGATCAAATATGATGAAGGAGCTAAATGTATAACTGCCTTGATTGAGGCGTTTTCTGTTTGTGCCACATCAGTCTTTTTGCCATGGTGTGACAGTACTGCTAACAGGCCAATATCCCACCCACTCAGATATTCCTGAGGGAATTGCTATGTTGTCCACCAATCCTTTTTTAAAAACAGGCCACAGATGTGCTTTAGCACTGGGCAATGAGTGAACCGCTTCCAAATGAATAAATAAAACTAAAGCAAAAATTTACAAACATGGGAGGGGAGATAGCACTGCTGCTGGAGTATGCTGCCAGCATTTCTGTGCTAGCTCTTTATGGCAGGAGCACTGTAAAGTATCCATGGATACTTTAAAAGGAGTTTTCAAAATGAAGGCACAGGCGCCTGGGATAAAGTGAAAGAGTTGTGTTAACCTGTCTTAATTGTGTTCCCACCCACAAACAAACAAAAAAAGAAATGGGTTGGATCCAGCATTTACCTCCTGTGGATGGAATGGCTCATTCTATCCACAGAAGACTTATGATCCAGCGGGGTATTTCTGCTGGCGGAATTTGGGGAAGATGAGATTTTCCTCAATATCACTCCCCGCAGCAGCCCCCAACATCCCCTGAAAGTTTGTTTTGGAGTGTTGGTGGAGCCTCCAAAATAGAGGGGGGGGGGGTTCTGGGGGCTGCAGAGGGAAGGGGAAATTGCCTACCCACTTTCCACCAACAGAAGTGTTCTGAGTGGAATTCTGCCCAGGGGATGCTACCACTGGTGCAAAGAAATGCGGGATATCACCCATTCGGTGCTGTAGAACTCATATTGCACGCAGCAAGCACAATAGCAACACACATGTTATCTGGGAGGAAATGTTGCATCTTCCCAAGCACAACATATTACCCTCGGAGTGCAATAATATGATTTCCCTGGAGCAGATGAGCACCTTTGAGGGGAAAACTTGCAGATGCTGCACAACGGAAAATTATGCTGTCTATTGCCAGATCTACACCAAGCAGGATCTTGCACTATGAAAGTGGTATGAAAGAGGTATATAAAAGGCAGGAGCCACACCACTGCTTTATATATAGTGGTACTGAAGTGCACTGACAACTGTTGGGGCCCATAGACACATGCCGTATACCACTTTCATAGTGCTATATCCTGCTTGGTGTAGATCTGGCCTAAGTCCCTCGATTACTCCTGAAACTGTGGTCATGAAGCTATGAAGGGAACATGATCTTCTCTCCCACCCCTTTTCAAAACCTAATGTTCTGATAATGCTTCAATTTCAGCTATATCTTTTGGACTTATAATATGGAAATCCTCTCTTTCATAATTTTCAGAGCAGAAGTTCTATATAAAAATGAAACACTGTCCCCCACGCAAAGCAAAGGTCAGTAATCTCCCCATTGGTCTTCCTGTGTTTTCATAATTATAGTTGCAAACAAATGTCACTTGCAAATGTTATAAGCCCAGATGGAAAACAAGTTTTGGAAAAAAATATGTTTGTTTTACTAACAAAGGTAGCAATCCTATACCAGGGAGTAAGTATACTTACCAGGGAGTAAGCCACTGAACTCCATGGGATTTACTTCTAGTAGACATGCATAGAAATGCAGGTTGCTTACCTGTAACTGTAGTTCTTCGAGTGGTCATCTGTGCAGTCACACATATGGGCTCGCGCCGACGCCGAGCCTACTTCCGGGAAACTTCAATAGCTAGATAGAGTTTTGGCGGGAACCCCTCCCCCCACCATCCTATCGCGCATGCTCAGGGTTCCCGCTCTAACTTACCTCAGTTCTCTGAGACCGCTTGGCCTCGCAACTAAGGCATTAAGTATACCAATGTACAAAACGAGCATGGCGACACAACTTGACGTCACAACAGCGATGCCAAGAGGGGATGGTGGGTGGGTTGTGTGACTGCACAGATGACCACTCGAAGAACTACAGTTACAGGTAAGCAACCTGCATTTCTTCTTCGTGGTCTCTGTGCATCACACATATGGGCGAATAACAAGCAAGACTTACCGGAGGTGGGTAGGCACGCTGTTTGGTCATTGACAAATCGAGGAGAGGACTGCTCTTCCAAAAGAAGCGTCCCGTCTAGCTCTCACATCTAGGCGATAATGCTTTACAAACGTGGAAGCATTAGTCCAGGTGGCTGCTTTACAGAGATCAGTCAGCGAAGCTCCATGCAGCAAGGCCGAAGATGTTGCCTGAGCCCTAACGGAATGCGCTGTCAAACGAAACGGTGGTTCTTGCTTTGCTATCTGGTAGGCCAGTGCAATGGTGTCTACAACCCACTTGGATATGCGCTGCGGAGAAACCTGCAGCCCTTTAGACACTCCTCCATAACAAATAAACAACTTGCGAGATTTTCTAAAATCCTCTGTCCTGGACTTATAGAAAGCTAGCGATCTCCTGACATCTAACGTATGTAACGTTGAAGATAAAGGGTCTGACGAGGGCTTGAAGAATGTTGGTAAAACGATATCCTGCCCCACGTGGAATACTGAGGAAACTTTAGGAACAAACATAGGGTCTGGCCTCAGCACCACCTTATCCCGAAAAAACTGCAAGTAGGGAGGGTCTATAAGTAGCGCTGCCAACTCCGAAACACGTCTAGCGGACGTGATAGCAACCAGAAATACAGTTTTAAGTGTTAACAATCGAATATCTGTCGTGGCTAACGGCTCAAAGGGTTTTGACGTGAGGGCTGTGAGAACTAATGATAGACTCCACTGTGGGACTACCGGGCGGACAGTGGGAAACAAATTATTTAAGCCTTTCAAAAACGCCCGTGCCATGGGATGTGTAAATACTGAAAATCCGCCCACTAACCCATGGTTGGCCGCAATGGCGGATAGGTACACCCGAATGGATGCCGGCTTTAGCCCTTTCGAGTGCAACGAATAAAGGAAAGAAACGATGTTGGGTAAGCCCGCTGTCAAAGGGTCAAAGTCATTGAGCCGCGCATAATCCTGGAAGCGCTTCCATTTGCTATTGTATGATAGCCTAGTGGATGGCTTACGTGCTGCCTCTAAAATAACTTTTACTCCTTCTGATAAGGTAAGGTCTTTCCAAGACGCCGGATTCTCCACGCTGTTAGGTGTAGAGCGCGTATATCGGGATGCAGGATTTTCCCGTTCTCCCGTGACAGGAGGTCGGGAAGATGCGGTAGGTGCCAAACCTCTGATCTCGCCAGTCTGAGTAGCGACGTGAACCAAGGCTGCCTTGGCCACCACGGGGCTATCATTATAGCGTTTGAATCGCTGCGTTTGATGTTGGCTACCGTCCAGGCCAGTAGTGGAAACGGTGGGAATATATAAAGGAGACCTCTCGACCAGTCCCATTGGCTGGCATCCCCCAACGACGCCTCCCCTATGCCTGCTCTGGAGCAGTACGCTGGACACACTGCGTTGGTAGCCGTGGCAAAAAGATCGACGTCGGGGTATCCCCAACGAGCAAGTAGGCGACCCAGGACACGAGGGGAGAGCTCCCATTCGTGGGTGTTGTTGAAAGACCTGCTGAGCTCGTCCGCTATGGTATTCTCGGTTCCTGCAATGTGCAGCGCAGATAGGATCATGTTGTGGGAAATGGCCCAGTGCAGAATGTCCATGACAAGATGAAGGAGGTGATGCGATCGCGTCCCTCCCTCCTTGTTCAGATACCACACGACCGTGGTATTGTCCGTAACGATTTGGACATGGTGCCCTTTTAGTTGAGGAGAGAAAGCGTGTAGAGCCTTTTTCACTGCCAGAAGTTCCAATATGTTTATATGTAGGCGAGCTTCTGAAGGTGACCATCTTCCTTGTGCTACTAGATTGTCGTGGTGAGCACCCCACCCTGCTAGCGATGCATCGGTTGTAACTATGCGAGACGGCCTTCGAGCTACAAATGGCATGCCCCGAGAAAGATTGTGCCCGTCCGTCCACCAGCGGAGCGAACTCTTTACGGTCAGCGGAATGGTAAGTATCAACTTGTGTGGGTTTTGCAGAGAGGAGTAATGCCTGAGCAAGAACTGTTGGAGAGGCCGCATGCGAAGTCGTGCCCAATTTACGACAAACACGCTGGCCGCCATTAACCCCAACAGCCTTAAAATCTGGAAAGCCGAAATCCGGTGCCGGGATCTCAGCCTTGTTGCCAGCTGTCGTAGGACTGTAGCTCTGTCTACCGGAAGAAACGCTTTCCCCATCGTGGAATCTAGGATAACTCCTATGAATTGTATTCGATGCGATGGCTGAGTGATGGACTTTTTGTAATTTATTTGCAGACCCAGAGACGAGAGAAGAGTGACAACCTTGTGGACATCGGCCAGCGCCTGGGTTCTGGTGGTGGAGACGATTAGCCAATCGTCCAGGTACGGGTATACATCGATGTTGTTTGACCGAAGGTGTGCGCACACTGCCGACATGCACTTGGTGAACACCCTTGGCGCTGACTTTAGGCCGAAAGGAAGGACTGAGAACTGGTACGCCTGGCTTCCTATGACAAACCTCAGGTAGTGCCGGTGTGAAGGATGAATAGCGATGTGAAAATAAGCATCCTTCAAGTCTATTAGAGTGAACCAGTTGCCGTTTCTTAGCATGGGAAGAACTGATGCGAGGGTAATCATTCGAAACTTCCTGGGTTGTATAAACTTGTTCAAAGCTCTGAGATCCATAATGGGACGAAGTCCCCCGTCCCTTTTTGGTATCGTAAAATACCGGGAGTAAAACCCGGCACGCAGATGGCATGTCTTCACCTTCGTGACAGCTCCCTTGCGAAGCAGATTGGCGGATTCCTGCGCGAGAGCTAATGATGGTGGCGTGGACTTTATGATACCAAGCGGAGGAGGGACTACGAATTCCATTCTGTAACCCTCTGCAATGATGTTCAACACCCAAGCATCTGTTGTTATTGACGCCCAAGTGTGCAGAAAAGGTTGGAGCCTGTTTGCTGGGTCGTCTAGCATGGACGGCGTCAAGTCAAAGACGACGCTTGTGCGGTGGTGGCTGTTTATTGCGTTGTTGGAACCGGTTCGACGATTTTCGTTGCTGATACGACTGGGCCGAGGCAGATTGATAGCGCTGGCCTCTATCTTGTTGTTGCTGCGGCTTGTATGGAACTGGTCTGTACCATTTACGTTGCCTATATGGCTGCTGGGTTGGTTGGAATCCCATTTTCTTAGCCGTCATCCTGGCTTTGTGCAGGGTATCCATTGCAGCGTCCGTTTCTGAATTGAAAAGACCTTCTCCATCAAATGGAAGGTCTTCAATACGATTTTTCGTTTCTTGTGGCAGCGCTGCAGAGCGCAGCCACGCGTGACGGCGTAATGCCACCGCTCCGACCATTGCCTTGGAGACGCAGTCCGTTAGATGGCGTGCTGTTGTTAACTCCTGCTTCGATAATCTGACGGCTTCTGATTGAAAAACGCGAGCAAGTTCCCGTTGATCATCGGGGAGATAGTCGGTTAGCGATGAAATTTTCTCCCAAAGAAACAGCTGGTAGCGCGCCATCAAAGCCATATAATTGGTGACTTTTATGCCCAATGATGTAGACGCGTAAATGCGTCGCCCATAAGAGTCTAATTTCCGACCCTCCTTGTCCGTGGGGGCGGAATGCGTTCTGCCAGATCTGCTCTGCGCCGCCTCGACCACAACCGAGTTCGGCTTGGGATGCTGGAATAAAAAAGGTGCCTGCGCTTGCTTTACTTTATAGATTGCATCCAATCTTTTTGAAGTCGGGCCAACAGTGGCAGGGTGTTCCCAAGACTGCTTTAATGTCTTTAAAAGGGCTTTCACCATAGGCAAGGTTAATTGAGGGGACGGTTCAGCATACATGACATCGTAAATGCCATCGTCCGAGTCGTCAATAGGTTGCTGACAGTCAATATTGAGGGACTGAGCAAGCCTTTGCATTTGCTCCGAAAAACTGCCCATTTCCATCGTCGGTGACGCTCTGTCCTCTGTACCGACCGTGTCTAACGGAGACGGTTCTGAGGGGCGTGGCGATGGTTCCGAGGAGGAATCAGAAACATAGTCTTCAAAGGACTGCGACGGCTCTCGGTGTCGAACAGCAGGCGGAGCTCGATCCCAAGCCGGAGGCGCCACCGCTGTCGAGTGTTCTCGCCGTCGAAGGTTTTGCTGGATCAGCGAAGTCGTTCTACGCGGAGGGACTGGTGGAGGAGAGTGTACTTCTTGGAGCCCCCGAGGGGATTGCCCCTGTCGAAGCCGCCTTCCAGTGTACGGGTCATATCGGTATCGACCGTGCTCCGATGGACGAGAGCGGTCAGAGCAAACGTCCCAGTCGCAGGATCTTGATCGGGACCGAGACATCGACGTCGAGGACCGGCGTCGAGACCGTTGAGATTGACGGCGATGACTTTCCCGTTGTGTCGGTTGCGGTGGTTCCGGCGGTACCGAGCGCTCGGTATCGGACGCAATAAGAATAGGTCCTGGAGACGGTAGCGAAAGCGCCGGCGATAAGGGCGCTGGTTGATGGTGCGGCGGCATCCCCGGGGTTGGAGGCGTGCGTAGCAACGACGACACCGACGGGGTACGTCTTTTCGACGTCGATGCAGTCGGAGAGGGTTCTGCTCGTTGAGACGACTGCGAGGCTGACCCTATAGATAGCGTACGGTGCTTCGATGTCGAAGACTGTGTCGGCGCCGAAGCTGATTTATGTACCATCGCCACCACTTTCACTGTCGAGGGCGGTACCGATGCGGGGCGCGACACCGACTTTTTCACGGCCGACGGTTTCGAAGACGGTCGCGTCTTCGTTGTCGACGGGAGCGTTTTTGAAGATTTCGACTTTTTCGTCTTTTTAGCCGGAGGAGGAGACGAGGAGGGTGAAAAACCTGATAATGATGCCGGCGCCTCTGCCCGAGTCTGGGGGGAAGCCGGAGATGCTGGGATCGAGAGGCTTCGGCTCTCCCCAGAATTCGCTCCCTGCATTGCTGGTGGCCGGGGCTGATCCACAGCGGAAAGAGCCTTAGACCACAAAAGGCTGCGGAGTCGGTCAGCTCTGTTTCTTCTAGTTTGCCTGGAAAAGCGCATACAGTGCGCACAGGAATCAACGATATGGGTCTCACCCAGGCAAAACAGGCAGAGCGCGTGGCCGTCGGTGAGGCCGATTTTTGCCCTACACCGGGAGCACCGCTTGAATAGTGCGGTTTTCGCCATAAGATGGCGAAACTGCGTTGGCAGATCAGCTAATCTCCAACGAGAGATATAATTAAGTACTTTATAAAACTGTAGTAAAAAGATTTTTTTTTTTTTTTTTTTTTAAACTAGACCTAACTAATTACGAACAAACAAACAACTACTCTATCTAACTATATTAACTCTATTAAACTATTCTTCTTTCACAGGTTCTACAAACCAGACGAAGTCTCCCGCGAGGCTTACAGCGAAGCGGTCGAAGAAGAACTGAGGTAAGTTAGAGCGGGAACCCTGAGCATGCGCGATAGGATGGTGGGGGGAGGGGTTCCCGCCAAAACTCTATCTAGCTATTGAAGTTTCCCGGAAGTAGGCTCGGCGTCGGCGCGAGCCCATATGTGTGATGCACAGAGACCACGAAGAAGAACTGCCTGAAAATGACTTATTTCTGTGTGAAAGCTCTCTGACTCTTTTAGATTTGTGTGAATTTTTAAGGTTAAGTTCTATTTGACTACCCTTCAACAGCTGCACAGTAAGGATGGAACTAGATTTGAAGAGGGAAACATACCGTTTCCCTTGTAAGGATAATGCACTCTTGCCTCACCAGCCAGTCTATCCCCTGAGCCTTTTCCCTCTTTAGCCAGACTCCCTACTTCCGGTTTCAGAGTAGGGTGTCCACTTACACATGACCAGAAAAGAGGACAAAAGAAGGTATAGATTTGCATAAAATTTGCATTTGCTAATACATATATGTATAGATGCTAACTTAGAAATGTATTAATATAATATAAATGGAAATGCAATATAGTTCACCCAAGTGGGGAAGGATGGGCACGGGTGACCTGTGTGCCTATTCAGTCGGATGTCCAGGGGCTAAGTGTGGATGGGCAACTTCAAGGCTTCCCCCACTTTCCCTTCTTATAGTTCTATGTCTTTAAACAGGCCTTAGACTGTACAGCCCTTCAAACAGGGGATGCCTCCAAATAGAAGTCTGTTCTCTAATACCCCCTCAAAGAGAGGGTAAAGTAGGACACATAGACACCCTTTTTCAGAGTATGGTTGAGGGGTGCAGGATAACCTGGGGAACATTTGCATGGGAGGAACAGTGAGCAGGGAAAGGATTAAGCATCTCTTCTTCCTACCCATTGATTCTATTCTGCTAGCGTTCCTCAGTCGTGCATTGTTGTTATCTCAGCAAATGCATGGTTGGGATCACTATAACATCTAGTTCCATTCTAAGCCACCTATCTCTATATTCCAGCTCTCCATATGCCTCAGTTTATTAGGATTTTGGTAGATTTTGTTTATCCACTTCTACTTGGCAACAATCTCACAGTATAACCTCAATCCTGTCTCCTAGAATAGAATAATCAAGACTATATTGTTGCTTTTAGGGGGGACCAGAAAATTCAGTCTTAAGTCTCAGAATTCAAAAAGAAATTGACATTATTTTCTAGAATAATGGGGCTTCTTTTAGTTCCAATGGAATCTATCTTTAAATCTTCCTTAGACAAACAGGTAGTTGAGGTGGAGAAGCATATATATAGAAATGGGTTCCATGCAATTCTCAGGAACCTAACTAAATATTTGCTACATAGTCAAAACAATATGTCCTTGATTAGAGATGGTCAATTGGCAGATCACAACCTGGATCCAGCCTGAAAACAATTTTATCTGCTCCCTCTGCCCAATCCATGAAGTCCCACCAAATCTGAATCAAGATACGATGGTTTTTAAGCTGGTCTACAATTTCATTTGTTTGGAAAATAAAAAGGGTTTCAGATTGCAAGGGAGGGAGATAGATTCCACAATTCAATTCTATACCTCTTCTTTATATTTCATATACACGGTGTAAATTGACATAGTTGTATGCAATGTTATGCCACAACTCCATAACTATGATGCCCTTGATGCTTGATGGTGCCGACATTGTGGACCCTAACTATTCATAAGGGGTTGGTTTGTGCAGCAAAATATACTTCCAGTTCCCAGACTTTTGTCTGAGGAATAAAGTGGTCCCTGTCTTAAAGTCTCATTTTCTAATGTTTTGTAGTTCAAGTATGTGAATTTGCAAGCTATTTGGCTTTAGCTTGCATTATGTCCAATAAAAAAGTTCTCTTGAGGACAACAACAATAATAATAATGACTGAAATAATTGTACTACAAGGAAATCAATGAAATATTGTATCAGTTTAGTGAACTAGGCCGCAAAATGAAAATGACACTGTCTACTTTGGACTGAAACTACCAGCTAACAACACAAGGATCTGAGGAAGAATTTTTTTAAAATAAAAAAAAACTAACCATACACTGTAGCGTAAGACATTTCATAATCTGATGAAGTAGTTGAAATGTCTATGAAAAAAATAAATTAGGTCACAATATTAAAACAATAAAAAACATGGAAATATTTGACAAGATTGTAAAACATATGATTCCTCCAAAATTGATTTCTACAGACAGTTATTAAAATGATGTGACTAGGGAACTTCCTTACCATTCAGTGCTACGAACGAATCTGAAAAAAGAGAAAGGGGAGGAAGTGGGAGGGGAAAGAATTATTTCTAATATCCTTCTATGTTCTCTATCCACAAAACCTCATATACATCTTTACTATTCTTCCATATTGTTGCATTATCTAGTCTTGAAATCAGGCTATCTGTGTTGAATGAGTAGGTTGGCATGACACAACAGTCTACTGTGGCTTAATTTACTTGTGGGGGCATTCTGTTGTGCCATGTCCCTGTGGGTGCCATTTCTGCGTGGTGCCCATAGGCACTCAAAATTACAGTAGCTTGCTGTGTTGTGTGAACCCAGGCGAGGTCCATTGTTTGAGGGTTAGAATAACCCTAAAACAAACCATGGGTTATTTGACAGTTGTCTATCCCTTAAATAATCCCTGCCAACTGGGTATGCACAACATGGCAACCCACAGCAAGCCGGGCACCTGTGAGCACCTGGCATGATGCAATAACCCACAGGGTAAATTAAGCCATGTTGGCCTGTCATGCCATGTGAACCAGGTTTTTATCTCATACGGTTCTGTGGTTGTTGCATCTTGCCTTAAATAAAAGCTTGTTTCTTTGTAAATAAAGATAAATACAGAGTTCTTGAACCCAAAGTATCATGTGTTTCAGCAGATGTTAGGTCGATTCATGCATGGAGGGAAAAGGGTCCTCCGACATGCATGCATGGGGAAGGGTCTTCCACCCAATGCCAAAGTCTGGAGGGTTTGCCAATCTTCTAGAGTGGCATTTCAGTAGGTGTGACGCTTGCAGTTAGTTGAAAAATCACATCTCTCCCCTGAATTGGAAGTGCCTTCTGCTAGCATATTGCAACATTTGGATCCAAGCCACAGTGTATAGCTTATTCTTCTTGGATCAATAACTCAACACTCTCTTTGGTACTATCCCAGTTATTTCATATATTGTAGCTTTGATTTTAAAACTGTTAGCTTCTTTGAGAGGTTTTGACCTGAAGAGTGAGGTAAAAAAGTCTAAAATAAATAAATCCAATTGGGCATTTGAACAGAGCTTATTTATAACCTGAGGTCTTGGTCATTAACACTGATGCCTAGAATACTGAAGTTGTCTTTCCATGATCAAAGCTTAGCTTAAGGCAACAATAGGCTGACCATATGAAAACGAGGACAGGGCTCATGTAACTTTAACAGTTGTAGAGAAAAGGGAATTTCAGCTGGTGTCATTTGTATGCAATTAGTTCCTGATGAAATTCCCTCTTCATCCCAACTGTTAAAGTTGCAGGGGCCCAGCCTTCTTTTGTATATGGTCACTCTAGTATAATGCCTGCAACTTTAACTGTTGTGATGAAGAGGGAATATCACCAGGAACTAATTGCATACAAATGACCCTGGCTGAAATTCCCTTTTCTCTACCACTGTTAAAGTTACAGGAGCCCTGTCCTCCTTTTCATATGGTCAGCCTAGGCAACAAGGGATGCAACAAAATATATGAGCGAATCATCAGAAGAACAGAGGGAATGATGAGGCTAATAATAAAATGGACGACAGTTTTGTATAAGGTAACACTGCTTGGCTCCAGCTGGCTCAATGGCTGCTTCCAAGCCAGGGCCAGGGTCAGGCATGGAAGTCTTGGCCAAATTCATGAGGGCCTAGTCTGCGCCTCTTAGCAGGAACTGGGGCAGGGCAGGAGGAAGGTGAGTAGGCTGCTTCAAAACAAATGGGCTTCTGCTTGGGCTTAAGTCTCATAATTAGCTCTATGCATATCCCACTCAGTGTGCAAGATTGATGACTTTAAAATTCCCTTTACGCTGTAAACCATTTCACTTATTCTAATATATACCATCCATTAACTCCTTTGAGTCAGCATAACAACTTGGGACTCTGCAGTGCTCTGGGAAGATATTCAAGATCCCTAGCTGTTGCATATTTAAATAGTTAAATTTCAAATGAAAATTTCACATTCAGTTTTGGCGGAATTCATAAGGAAGAATACGTCTGAAGTGAGATATTCGTTCAAACTTATGTGCCAATGAGGGTGAAGAATGCAATGAAGGATGTCACGGCCTCTAATTCCAATGTCAACAACTGTGAATACCTGGGAATTATCAGGTTACCACTGTAAATTAAGGAGCAGAGCCAGACAGGATCAAGCTCGGTGGCATATTCAGCTACAGGTTGCAATCATCCCGGGACATGGAAATCTGTTTTAGGGGCATGAATAAACTTTCCCCAAAAGGTTAAAAGGGCCCGAGATTCCTTATCTTCAAACAGGCTGACGTGGAAGAAAGATAAAGTCACTCGTGGAAAACAAATTGCAGAAGTTATTTCAATGGTGTTTTATACAGTATGAGTGCTAGTGTTATACATAGCAGGATGAGCTAGTTTTATTTCATCCATTGCCATCAATGGGAAGAGGTCTATACAGATATGGCTGCTTGGCACTCAACTTAGTGTACTATGTTTTAATCCAAACAGTATGCATTGTAATCCATACAGCACACATTATAATGTCATAGCTTCTCCTCTTGAATGCATTAAATCAAGGAAGGTATATTACCGTATTTCATCGATTCTAAGACACTCTTTTTCTCCCATATTTACGTGTGTAAAAATGGGGTGTGTCTTAGAATCGATGGTGTCTTGCAATCGCCGGATTTCTCCCACTGCCTTGGCCTGGGAAGGCTTCAGTACTGGGAAGGAGGCCACGATCTCAGGAGATCTCGGCCTCCTTCCCAGTACTGAAGCCTTCCCAGGCTGAAGTGGCAGCGATCAAGGTAAGGGGGGAGGGAGGAGGGGGGACTTGCGGTGCCCTAACCCTCCCCCCTCCATCGCCGTCACCCGTCCTCGCTGCCGCTGCTGCTGCGCCACGCCTCTGGCAATGCTCACCTTGGCCTGGCAAGGCATCATTACTGGGAGGCCGAGATGAGCGCTGCCAGCAGTGCAGAGCAGCAGCAGCGGCAGCAAGGACGGGCGATGGTGATGGAGGTGAGGAGGGAAGGGCGGAAGGGATGCTGAAATTAAGGTGTGTCTTAGAATCGACGCAAAGCTTTTTCCAAGGTGCGTCTTACATTCGATGGCGTCTTACATTCGATGAAATATGGTAATGTAACCCCAACGAATGATGACTTTTTGTACTCAGCAACTCAAGAATGTAGACATCAGCCCTGAAGGCTGGCAAACTCAAGAAACTTCTGAAGTAATCTCATGGACCTCATAAAGGTGTAAGTTTAACTACTTTATGATTACAGCTTAGCATCCTTAAACCCATTGATACCAGTGGATTTTTTTCCAGATATGTTCAAGATTACTTCTGTAACTAAGTTTCCATAAGTAGATTTGAGTCAAAGGTTTACATCCGTAACTAAGTTTCCCAAAACTCAGTAGAATTTACCTCCAAGAATGTAGGATCAACCTAGAAGTATTTAAAATGTATAGCCATCTTCTTTTTGTCTTTGTCAAATCATACATCATCTCTCTCTCTCTCTCTCTCAACCAATTAAAAGCAATTAAAGTTATGAGGATAAGGTTATTTAAGATGAGCTGAAGATGCACCTTGAATTATCCTTAAGTGCTGCTGAAGGAATTAGGATATGGCTGCTTTGTGTAAAGCCATGGCACAGAAGCAGTAATTTAAAAGGCTTCTGGCATATGAGCTACTAAATGTTTCTCTTGAGGTTAACTCAGATAGTCTGATCTTAAGAGGTAGAGAAGAAGGTTACTTCTTCAATGCAGTTCATGAGTTTTGAACATTAAATAATTGGCCATGTGTGTGTTTTTCATCTCAAGGGGCAGATTTGATCTGATAGCTTTATATTATCTTGATTTGCTTCTTACTCAACAAGAATGCTGCTGATCTTTTTGTGGCTTCTTGAGGAGCAGGAAACTCTCAATCAAGGCTGGTTAAAGATATCAGAATAAGTGGCAAACATACCTTTTGATCCCTAGAGAGGGGATTTGGCACAGGGAAAGGCACCCCACCTGCAACACTGTGTCTTCACTTGCCTAAATTTCCTTCCCCCCCCCCCCCCAACATGCTATGCTGTTTATAAAGAAGGTACCAGGGCAATGTTGCATATGTTGCAGTTCCACATGTGGTTGACCTTGTCAGATTTATATAATTAGCCTATACATTAATTGCAGTTGTACAGATTCTTTGTTTTTTAAAAACATGTAGTAGTTCAATTTTATATTTAAAAAGGCCATTTTAATCTTCTCGAGAACAAACAACTTTGGAACATGCACCGTGAAAAATAGTCGTTCAAACACACATATCCTAACCCCTATTGAAATTCTAAATAACTTGGTTCAGAGTTTGAGACGTTCTCAGGTAATATGGAGCAGTAACTTATCTCAAGCATCTTGCATAAATTATGAGAACTTCAGAAACCAACATTCTGTTTCTCATTTCTTGTACTGTGGACTTATTCCTCTTGGAGAAAGACTACTATTCCACAACTTACATGATGTTTTAGACAGTCAATAGAAGTTAAGATCTCCTTGTCCTCCCTACCTCATTTCCTTTTAGCCAACAGCTTGGTAGACTCATATCTAACTCTATTCATTTAAACACACCTGGATCCAAAACCTGGCTTGAATTACAGGGTGTGTATGTCCCTGAATAAAATACATAGCCTAAGACAAAATCTAAATCCTTTACTGTAAAAGGATTTACTTTAAAAGTTTGTAGCTGTAATCTGACTCTGAATACATGTTTATTGCATCCTAAGAAGGATGAGCCAATAGTTCAGAAGTGAACAATTTTGGCAGAGGACCCAAAGATCCTCCCCTCCTTAACTTTAACATTTTTGAGCTGATCTGCAGCACATATGAGCTGTAGCTTTAGCACATTTTCTTATTTGAGAATAGTTCACCTTCCTAGTTATGATGATATGATCATGGAGCCAAACAGGGTCAGCTCCAGTATCGAGGGAGCCTTGGGCAAAGGACCATCGGTGGGCCCCCTCCCACTACTGATGCCTACCTAGGCCCCCTTTTAAAAAAACACACACAAAAGAAATTGTTTACTTTAGATTTTTGTTGTTGTTTTGTTTTGGCACTTTAGCATTGAGTGGCTTTTATATGCCATCATGGATTTGCTCCTCAGTTGTCTGGAGCAGTGTGTGTGTGTGTGTGTGTGTGTGTAAGATGGCCACCAACACAAAAACATGGGGACTGCCATGTTTTATTGGTAGAAGCCATCTTCCTTTCCACAAAAGCATGGGGCAGCAGCCCTCTTTTTCCTCACAATATTCTGGAACGACTTAACTTCTGGGGCATTGAAGGTAAATCCAAGATGGCAGTCAAAAGCTGAGTACTCGAAAGTAAACAAACCAAATACAAAATTAAACGTAATTAAGAAATAGGTCCCAGGGCAGGTGTCAGCGTCCCAGGCTGTTTGGATCCAAGCAGCTGCTCAGGTATGCTTTGTGGTGGTACTGGGCTTATAGCCAAATCTAATTGGCTTTGTGATGACATTACTGCTGCTAGGAAGAAGAAAGGCTATTTTCAAACCAAAAAATAAGTAAATATGGTACTGAAGCAGGAGCTGAGTATGGTTTCAAACAACTCACTCTCTGGTGCATTACCACCTGTGTATCAGTGACGAGCAAATGTTTCTCCTGTGTGAACGTTCCTACAGCAAAAATTAATGGAAGGAGCACACAGGTTTTGTGTAGGAGAAAATATCTGTGAAATGTTACATACCCCCTACCCCTTCACGGTTTCAGCACAGCACTACTCCCTAATTCAGAGTTCAGAAACACTCACCATTATTAACTCAGTTCTGATACGCAACCTAGGTGAGAACTATAATTGCATTTTTTTCAGGACGAGATTTTAATTCCAATGTAATTGCCATTTAAACAGGTGATATTTTTTGTAGAATCCATACATGCTGTTTCCACTGTTATGCTTTTCTACCTCTGCCTGTGCTGATTCTGAGTTGGCGGCACTCATGCATATATAGAGATTCTCTAACGCAAGCGAAAACGAAAGAGTAGAAAACACTTTTGCTTACTTTGGCAGTCACCCAGGCCATCAGTATTGCCATGCTCTATGTCCTGCTCAAATGCCAGTCTAAACAGCAGAAAGAAACAAAATGGTGTGAATTACTGCACTCACAGGCCCCACCACATACAGGTCATAGAACCTAGAAGTAAAAGGAAGGAACAGTGAAAAAATCGCTATTCTTCTAATACTTGCACAATGAAAGCACACTGGGATTCCGGTTGCTTTACTCTCTGGTTTCTTCTTTTGATGACCAATACTTGTGATTATTGTTTCTTTAAAAATACAGGTTTGGCATGCAAAGTACAGTCTTTATCTTCTAAAGACAGAGGATGTCTGGGTTATATGGATCCAAAAAATCAAGCAACATTGTTAAGCACAGTGGCTACAAAATCTGGAGCAAGCCTATTACGTCCATAAAATGATCTTCTGGGCTACATTAATCACCAAATTGGGCTTGAACAGCCCTATTCTGAGTTGATAGTACATTAGCTTCAGTCTAACAATAGTGAGGAAAATGTAAGAGAAAACCTACAGCTGTGAGTGGGTCTTTTTTTCTTTTTCTTTTTAGAATGTGGCCAGGAATACAAACTTTTAAGTTTTTCTTTTGTTTTTCTTATTTATTTGTGTGTACAAGTGGCATAGAGTAGTGCCTTGGATGTTAAGTGGAGAGGCTGGTCTTGTATTCAAATTCCTGTGCAGTCACAATACTGTTGAGTAATCTTTGCCAAATCACTATGTCTTAGCCCAAATGATCTTACAGATGGGAGATGAACAGAACCATCTAGGTCCATTCTAAAAAGAATCTAAGCAGACCTAGATTTTTCTTACAAAGAACTGCCAAATGAATACTTTCCCTACTAGAATTATCTTACTTCCATGGTTCAACTTACTGGAATCTATTGGATTCCCATAATATTTTGGATCACTCACCTTGTATTGTGATATCCTTGCCCCTGTCAGAAGCAACCAATGAAGTATGAAACATAGGAAGCTGTGTTATACTGAGGTTTGGAAAAGCACGCAATGACATGAAAACAACATGGGCAAGAGATTCTAAATGCTAAGGGTTGGGGGGGGGGGGGGAAGAAATCACACAAAGAAGACATGTACGTGGTGGCTTCTCCATGCTGTATGTATGCACAGCTCCAGCCTTAATCAGAAATAAATCAGTATTATCTAGTACTATGGAAACAGAGAGAAAAGCAAGCTATCCAACATTTATTACTTTTCTTTATCAAGAAGCTCATTACAGTCTGTTGAAAAAAGTGTTATGCAAAAGTGTATTTGAACAATATTGTTATTAAAACATATACCCAATGCTAATTACGACTTACGTTGCTCCAGGTAACAGCTGCATGCATGCCCCACTTTCCTTCATCCATCCACAATACGGGTCCCTAGAAGCTATGCAGGCCCTTAATAGAGGAGACATATACAGATCATTCTAGAATACTGTGCTGTCAGTACGTCAAGGTCAATATTAATCTGTCCATAATTGGTGTATTTGAGAATGGAATTAACAGTGAGGGAAAGGGGTGTCAAGAAATACCTACTTTTTGCACTTGCCGTGACGCTCACACCTTCCCAGGGGAACTCTTATTAAACAGTTTGAAAATGCTACATAGAGGGTACTGCTTTGCTTGTCCAGTTGCATGCCCACAATCCTTTTGTCTTCCACCCCATCATAGCTGCACCTAATTTGAAGTGAGGAGGAGGGAAAGATAGTTCCATCATTCTTGGGCAATTTGATATGCAACAGAAACAGTGCAATCCTATACATGTCTACTCAGAAGTATGCCCCACTGAATATTTAGTTATTTTTTTACCTTTCTGTATTGCCCAATAGCAGAAGCTCTCTGGGCAGTTCACAACAAAAAACCATAAAACACAGCAAAATAAAACATATAAACCTTTAAAAAGTTTAAAACTAACCGTAAAATGAAAGTAAAAACCAGTAGCAGCATAAAGATGTAAAAATAAATTAACAGTAACTAAAATGTCTGGGAAAATAAGAAAGTGACTCCTGGCGCCAAAATACCACAACATCAGTCATCCCAGGTAAATGGGTATAAGGTTGCAGAATGCTGAGAATTGTAGAACTGTTTTCCCTGTCTAAACATTCATAAGATTGTGCATTAAATAATCTTATTGTATGTTATTCTGTGTTTTTAGATTGTGCCTTGTTTTATATATTTTTAAATGATTTCATGGTTTTAATTTTTGTGAACCGCCCAGAGAGCTTCGGCTATGGGGCGGTATAAAAATGCAATAAATAAATAAATAAATAAATAAATAAATATTTGGATGGGCTGGAGCAGGCCTAAGAGACTAGGAGACACTGTGATTCAGCAGAGAGCCACAGAGATGTTTTGCCTTCCCCCTCCTGTAAGGGTCTGGAACATCCAATGGAAGAAGGGCTGTGTATTTATTTATTTCATTTCATTTTTATACTGCCCATCAGCCGAAGCTCTCTGGACAGTGCACAACGAAAAACCATCATCGAACGGCTCCGTGGTATACTCCGGAACTGAGTGTGATGAAACAAAATAGGAGACGGCTTGAGGGCAGATGGAGATGAATTTCTAGTGGATGCAACGAAACACTGGTAAGTGCCTATGGTAAGCTGTATTCAGGGGCAGTGAGGGCAGCAAAAAATTTTTTTACTTTGCTGCCACTATTAATTCATCAATTTGCTGCCCAGCGGAGCTTTTCAGAGTTGTCTGGAGGCTTCTGTATGCTGGCCCCAAGGACATGGTAGAACCATCTGAGGCCCGCTGTAATGCATTTGCTAGGCACTTCCAGGATAAAATCTTTGGCATCCGCCAGGACTCCAGTTTTATAGCAGGTGAATCTAGTGAGGTATCCAGAGCACAGGTTTGTCCTGTTTTCTTGGATGTGTTTCAGTTGGTACAGCTTGATGACGTGGACAAGGTGCTTGGACAGGTTCGTGCAGCCACCTCTGTATTGGATCCTTGCCCCTCTTGGCTTATAAAAGCTAGCAGGGATGGAACAGCTGGCTGGGCTAGGGAAGTGATTAATGCCTCTCTATGAGAGGGAGTGGTCCCAAACCGTCTGAAAGAGGCAGTAGTGAGACCACTCCTGAAGAAAGCTTCTCTGGACCCAGAAAATCTTAATAACTTTAGGCCGGTGGCAAACGTTCCATTCCTGGGCAAGGTTCTTGAGCGGGTGGTTGCTGGCCAGCTCCAGACACTCTTGGATGAGACTGATTATCTGGATCCACTTCAGTCGGGTTCAGGTCTGGTTTTGGCACGGAAACAGCCTTGGTCGCCCTTTATGATGACCTATGTCAGGAGAGGGACAGGGGGAGTGTGACTCTGTTGATTCTCCTTGATCTCTCAGTGGCTTTCGATACCATCGACCATGGTATCCTTCTGGGACGACTGGCTGAGTTGGGAGTGGGAGGCACTGCACTGCAGTGGTTCCGCTCTTACTTGATAGGTCGGCTCCAGACATTGCTCGGCCCCATGGATTCTCCAGTATGGGGTTCCGCAGGGGTCAGTTTTGTCCCCCATGTTGTTCAACATCTACATGAAACCATTGGGTGAGGTCATCCAGAGTTTTGGAGTGTGTTGTCATCAGTACGCAGGCTTCATCAGATGAGGCTGTGGATGTGTTGAACTGGTGCTTGGCTGCAACAATGGACTGGATGAGAACTAATAAACTGAAACTCAATCCAGACAAGACTGAGATGCTGTTAGTGGGGGATTCCTCTGACCGGACGGAGGGTGTTCAACCTGTTCTGGATGGGGTTGCACTCCCCCTGAAGGAGCAGGTTCGTAGCTTGGGGGTTCTCCTAGAACCATCTCTATCACTTGAGGATCAGGTGGCCTCGGTGGCATGGAGTGCCTTCTACCAACTTTGGCTGGTGGCCCAGCTATGCCCCTATCTGGACAGGGATAACCTGGCTTCAGTTGTCTATGCTCTGGTAACCTCCAAGTTAGATTACTGCAATGAGCTCTACGTGGAGCTGCCTTTGAAGTCAGTTCAGAAGCTGCAGCTTGTGAAGAATGCAGCGGCCAGACTGGTAACAGGGACTAGAAGGTTCGAACATATTCTGGCCCGCTTGCATTGGCTGCTTGTATGTTTCCGAGCCCGATTCAAGGTGCTGGTTTTAACCTATAAAGCCTTACACGGTTTGAGATCACAATACCTGATGCAACACCTTTCCCGACATGAACCTACCCATACACTACGCTCAACATCAAAGGTCCTCCTCCGGGTGCCTACTCCGAGGGAAGCTCAGAGGACGGCAACAAGGGAGAGGGCCTTCTCTGTGGTGGCCTCCCAATTATGAAATTATCTCCCTGATGAGGCCCGCCTGGCGCCAACACTGTTATCTTTTCGGCACCAGGTCAAAACTTTTCTTTTCTCCCAGGCATTTTAACAGCTCAAGTTGAGGTTTTGGTTGACAGTTGTGGCCAGGTTTAACAGTTTATGGTTTTAAATTTTGTATACTGTCTTTTTAGTGTTCAATCTTTTAATTTTTGTAAACCGCCCAGAGAGCTTTGGCTATGGGGCGGTATATAAATGTAATAATAATAATAATAATAATAATAATAATAATAGGTAGTATAAAAACCAGAAAGTTAAAATCCAGGGAAAGCCTCCATGAAAAGGTATGTTTTCAGGAGGTGTTTAAAAAATGTTAAGTTTTCCTCCTCCTGAACTGCACAAGGGAGGGTTTTCCATAGGGTGGGTGCTGCTACAGAGCAGACCCACCGCCGAGGTTCTTCATGGAGGCATTCTGTTTGTCTCAGAATGGCCAATAGGACCTCCTCTGAGGATCACAGTTGTCTGGGTGCATAGAGGAGAAAGCGGTCTGCTAGGTATCCTGGCCCCAAGTTGCTTAGGGATTTGTAGGATAACAGCATAACCTTGTATGTGGCTTGGTAGCAAACAGGCAGTCAGTATGTAGCGTGTGTGTGGAAGAACCTATCCCAACTCTTCTGCCTAACAGCCCATCATACAAGTCACTAGTGCTGCCATGTATCAGTATGGGGCACTAGTGCACACCTGTGCTGTTCAGTGACACTTGAAATGGCACACTGGTGGGTGAAGTATGGGAGAATCAGAGAGTTCTTCCCCAACCACATCCATCATCCAAGTCAGCCTGACTCCTGTCATGAGCTGAGTAAGGCTTTGGCTTTTAGTCTTCTTTGAGTGGCGGTCATCTTGATGACTCCCTTTAGCATGGGTCAGAAAGGAGTGGGAGTGGAGATGGTTTCTAGGCCTGGCTAAACTATTTGAGTTCCTCCTCACAAAATTCTGAGAACAATTTCACATCTATAAGGAATTATTATTATTATTATTATTATTATTATAGAAAGCTGAGTCAATGGCATGGTTTTAAATTCTCTCATAAAACACATTTCTTGGCCATCTTCCCAGATTTTATCTAAAATTGGGGTGGGGTGGAGGTGGGGTAGGGGGAGTGTTGTTAAAACTTACAGTAACATATAGCTGTCACTGGAAATGGAACTCGGTCAACAAAACCCAAAATAATTTGTTTTGGTAGAGGAATAAGGCTTTTTGAACAAACTCCAGGTTCTATTTGTGTGTGTGTGTAATTATTTGTTGGAAGTGTTAACCTTAACTCATTTTTTCATGATGAGATAAAAATCCATAAAAACAAGAAAACAGAAACATATATTTAGAATTCAATAATAATAGCAGTTTCTTGTTGTTTTCCCCATGTGGGCAGCACAATATGTGAGAATTGAGAACAAACATTGTTCTTAGTTAAAAGTAAAGTAGAGAAAGTACCAATGATACACACTTTTCAGAATTGTAAATGTTCATCTCCTCCAGGAAAAGGCTGTCATTTAGAAAACCACTGTTTCCTGTCCTGACCAAGAACTTCACAATGATTCCCTTCTCTGATCCAAGGAAAACCACAGTGTGATTCTGATTTGGCCCAGCGGCATTATCTACAGCAATTTTGGTCAGCCGGTATCTGGAATGACAACATTACGGCTTTAATCACTACATTAGTCTGTCATTTCTTTTATCACTCTTTCCCGCTTTATAGATAAGTATTGAATAAATTTTAAAGCAAAGTTTATCTATTCGTGCATAAACAAATTTTCCACTTAAATGGGTGGAGAAGATCCAAATTATTTAACATGCTACAAAATTAGGCCTAGTCTGGTCCAAAAAGTAAACACCACAAGGCTGATTCATATGCAAGATCTGTTCAGTAACTTTGAAGGAGACAAATGAAGAGAGCCAAACTTTGGTTGCTGAGAGGTGGCAGGTTTTCACTGTCTGTTTTCCAGTTTAATGAGAGTTTTCTGCACGGATTCTAAGAACTGAATTCTATATTAGACTTTTATACACATGGGGTACAAACATGTGAACAAAGTTGTGTGTTTTGTAATGTGTTCCATCAGCATTGTTGACTTTCTTTCAGTCCAAGAGCTGAATTCCATTTCGGAGAAGCTCTTTGGAGTTGCATTCCAGTGGTGGGTGGAGCGGAAGGCAAAAGGGGTGTGGCCAACAATAGAAGCATATTTTAGCTTAAAGGTCTTACTGACAGGAACTAAGCCTTAGAAGAGGCATTTCACTTTTTAGAATTGGGTGGGGGGAAACTGTGCAAAAGCTGGATGATTGGCAGTTGAGGAAGAAGAGGTGGGGCCATCTGGGGAAACCCAGAGGACTGGATTGGGATCCCAGGCAGGCTGTTCAACACCCTTGGTTTAACAGAATATGAACACATTTTTAAAAATATATCCTCATACATATGTTCAGGCACTGATGAGGAAATCAGCTTCCTGACACACATGTTGAGACATAAATCAATATAGTTGCAATATATAAACACCCTCATACATGAGTGTGGACAAGTATATGAATAAAGTAATGTGCAAATTTGCTTGTAGTAAGAATCTCAGAGATCATTTTATGTATTTTACAGAAACTAGAAATTACAGATCCTGAAAGCTGCTGACTTATGTATCCTTGAGGGAGGGAAGATATTTTTATTATTATTTCTTCTTATGCTGACAGAGGATTATTTGGATGTGGATAGTTCTCTTTAAAACTTATGTAAATACTGGAGCTGTCCTTAACATATCCTGACAGACACCAGCATATCCTGAAAACATCCTAGCCGACAGATTTCATATCCGGTGGATGTGCCCTTCAGCTACCTGTTAATTTTGAGGAAGTGAAAATGCTGACTTAAAGGTAAAAACACAAGTTGATGTTTCCTCTGAGATATGGGCTGAGTGTAACTTGAATGGAATTAGTAACATCTTTCCATCCACCAAAGGCCTTCTCATGGTACTGTAGTAACCTCCTCATAAGAACATAACAATTGCCTTAAAGGACCACACCAAAGGTCCATTTCGTTTAGCATTCTGTTTGTAAACATGGGCAGACGAATTCTGAAAGATCCCATTGGAGCCCTTCCCAGTTTGCTTGGGATTTTAGTATCTTGAATAATTTGATCTCATCTAGAAGCATTTTCCTTCTGATCACCCCCCGTCTCCAGATTATTTTATCAGAGCATTTTAAATAGTATACATATCTATCGGGGCTGGTCTAGTAACTATTGTAAAAACTCCACACTTATCCTTTCTTTTGGCTTCCAATTCTTTAAACAGTTTTCGATTTATCTCTTAGCTAGATTTGTGAAAAACATGACTATGGAACTTCGAAATAATTGTAGTATATATGTAGTGTGTGTGTGTGTGTGTGTGTGTATGGACAGGCAGGGGTGGGAGGGAAAAAATTAAAGGAATCTGAAGAAAAGCTGTTTACCTGACCATTGTCCGTAGAAACCATGGCTTGTTGACAACTGATGGTACTGCTTCATCCATGAGAGAATGTGTTTTGATAAAGTTTAGAGTGTCATCTGGAAATTCGTTGGAGGATGTATACTTTTCAAGTGATGTAGATCCAGCACAGGAACCTGGCCTAAATTAAGAACAGGGTGGGAGGAAATGTGATTATTTACTGCTTGTGTGCAAATATCCTACATAAGCTGTTTTTCTAAGCATCTGTTATTAGGTGAGAGTGTGCCAGAGGCTTTGTAAAAGAAACTGAACAATGCATAATGCCCTCAACTGAAGCACTCTTAGATTTCCTCTGGGTCTAGTCATTCCACAGTGCAAGATTAGCATTCAGCACTCAGTTATACTTTATCATGGGAATACCCGATTTATGACCGTTAGAACACATAAATTTCCTAAGCAGATTATGAAGTTTGTAAAATGCAAGTTCACAGTTCATCCATCTGCATGGATCCCAATAAACACATACATAGTTTGGCAAGGTTCTGCTCACTCCTTAGGCATGCTCTGTATGTATTTCTGCAAGGCTTTCAGTCTTGGAGTTATGAGCCCTTTATTTAATTTACAAGGGGAGTGTGACATTTTTTTTCTGAAGGTGTGAAATAAAGCTGCTTAAAAACAAAGCTTGGAGGGTGAATCTAGCCAGCATCAGAATAAACATCCTCTTTGCTCTGGCTCCCAAGAACACTTCATTTTTGACAAGTATGAAAACCCAAGCCTTTTAAGCATGAGTCTGCAGAGTACTTTAATAAGACACAGTGTTATCTGTCTTAGATAACTGGAACACAAATATGTTCAGTTTATTCCTGGAATCTCCCCAGTAGTTTTATGGAAGCTGGGCCAAAACAGTCATATACTGGCAGCAGAAAATTCTACTTCCTTTTGCTGACAGTGGCCTTCCCCATGGGTCCCTTCTCTACAATTCCTTCTTGTCCATGCTAGCTATGCTTGTCTGGACTTTGAACTGCACAATGAGACACTGCAAGTTCACACAGTGCAACCATTGACATGCGCAGACTAAGCAACTACAGATAAAGTTTAATTACAAAAAAAGCTATGAGGGAATTACAAATTTATGTGGGTGCAAAACTGCATCTGTGCAAAGGGAGCATTATTCAAACAATTGTAATTTGGGGCAGAGGAAGTGTATATGCATGGAAAATGTATGAAGATTAATGCCAGGACAGTGAGGGACAAAACTAGAATGAAATGAAATGCAAATATCCTAAGAAGCAAAAACGGAGCTAGGCGTTGAAAGAACAGCTTCTCAGGAGGTCAGGGTTAGTGAAAACATATGCTTCTTTTAACCTAACATTTACTTTTATTTTCACATCCCATTTTCCTGTCTTATCATATGAATGGGAAATGTGTATGATTTACCTCATAGTAAACCCTTACAGTGAGAAAGCAGGCAGCAATGGGTTAACCTCCTCCTCCGATAAAAGGAAGGTCCAGAGAGAAGAACTTTTTCAGTTTCTGGGTCTTCTGTACAAGAGCAGAGGGGATTTTGCTGCTCTTGGGGGACACAGTGAGCGTTCAAGCAACAACCACTTCAATTTTTTTTTCCCTCCCCCCCCACCTACCCAACACTCAGAAACGGTAATTTAGAGTAAGCACAGGCTGTGCTTAAGGAGGGAAAGAAAGTGCTCCCTTCCTTCCTCCGATTCTGATTAGGACTGATTAGGAGATGCTGGAACCAGGTGCTCTGAGTGGCTGGGCAGGTATGCCTTGGGAGGGCGCAGGTTGAGGGATGCCTGTGCTAGCGAATGGAAGCCCAGAAGGTTACCAGAAGTTGGTGCGGTGCCCATATGATGAGTGGGAACGGGAAATTAAACAAACTGGAGGAATCACCACTCCCTTCTCCTTCCATGGGGTTTGCACTGCTGGGCCCAGGCTTAAACAGCAGCATTGTTAGTGATGCTGATCCTATTGATTCATTGGAGAGATTCTAGGTGGTCTGACTCTACTGATGATGGGAGAGAAATCATGGCTCTTATAAGGATCCCCATTCACCTCCCCTGCCACCTCCATAAGCCCCACTTCAAGAGAATCATTGGGGCAGAACTGATGCCAGAAAGAGTCCTTGCATGGACCCCTCTTCATTGCTAAACAAACCCTTGTGGCTCGCCATGAGATTGGACTGTTGTCCTTTTCTTGTGCCTTGAGCTGAGTGCGGAGATTGCTTGCTTTGTTCTTTTCCTGCCATGTTGCAGGGGAGTGAGGATTCTTAGGCGAGGTAACAGAGGAAGCTCCGCTGTGGCCAAAGGGGCAGGAATCTGTGCCTGCTCTGAGCTTCTTTCCTTTGCCTGTATAGTAGGGCTAGGAAGCTGTAAAACAGAATACAGAGGCTGTTCCCTGTGGTCAGCCAAGAGCTCAGAAGCAGCAAAGGAACCCTGGCGCTCCTGCAGAAAGCAGAGCCAGAAACTGGAAGAGTCCTTGTCTCCAGATAGGACAACAGCTTTGCAGACATTGTCATCTATCTATCATTTGGGGAATCAGCCTGTTGCCACTGGCTCTCCTGCTAAACAAGGGGCTCATCTACATCTACAGCCCTTTTGAAAGGGAGGAGGGAAAATTGCAAGGTTTCTCGCTTCTGCAATTATCACTCACGGAGCACACGTGAGGGAACTTTCCCATAAGTAAAGGAGAGCCGTTGCAGGAGGATGTATGCCCTGTAATGGCGGTTCCAAATGTACATCGGCAGAAGTGAGTGGGACTGGACAGTTGGGTATGGGGCATGGATTTTTAAAAATAACTTCTCCAAGATGCACAGCAGTGCAGACACACAGCAACATGGGAGGGGGGGGATAGGTACTGTGTTGAAGAAGCGCTCCTGCGCATCAATAAGTTTGTGTTAAAAAATATGCACGGTTGGTGACAAACCACGCTGATAACCAATCAAAAAATGTGCTGAAAATGGCAGATGCCCACTCCCGCACACGCCTGAAACTGCTGAACACGCCCCTGACAGCAAGTTGGCTGTTCGCTGAGTCGGGAGTTTGTGCTGAACAGCAACAGCTTCGGAAAGGGGGGGGGCACACCAGCCACGGATGTTGGGATTGTAGTGAGAGAGCCAGAAAAGCCGTGACAAATCCAGTCAGCGATATTCCTGAATAACTGAGGAGTTGATCCCATATCACCGCGAGAGTAGGTGAACATCATGTGGCCCTGTAGGAACGACTTTGGTATTATTCAGGAATAAACGGCTGGTGTAGATGGCCCCCAAACCAACTGAAATTGAGTAATAAGTCACATTATGCATCATTATCGTTTCCCCTCCCAACCCAACATCAAGCCATGTTCTTAAGTAGACTTTTTTTCTGAGGAAACAGTCTAACTCTCCTTTCTTCTCTAGGAAACAATGGTTCAGATTAGTTGTCCACCAAGCACAATTTTTTCCCTCTTGCCTGACCAGACCAGTTATGGAGGGTGGAGGGTATGAACCCATGTGGTTTGACTTGAATGACATTTCCATCTCTTCTGCATTTGTTTCTCTTGCATTTGTGCTGTATACTAAATCTCCCATTACTATGGAAAGCATTCAACTCTCAGTCCCGGTATGGCAGCAAACGTAGCAGACAAAAGTACCTGGGCTTGGGCACTCGTTCATCAGGAACTGGTGTCCATATTGAATCTGGAGACTTCTGTTCTTTGAATCTCCCAGTAAATACATTGGCAATGTCAAGAATATCATAAGCGCAGACAGCGGAGCCAGGGATGCTGCAATGTGACATTTCCAGAAATAGTTACTCATTCTGAAGTTATGCGTAATTTGTGTGTGTGTCTGAAAACATGCTGCATAGAAGCCTTCCTGTCACAGGCCATTTCGATGCGGAACCTTCCAACCTCTGCGTATTGACAGTAAAAGGCTGCCCCCACGCAGACGTTTGAGATGCTCCAGTGGGCAGCCAGTTCCTGTCAGTACAGTTTTTCTCCAAAGATAAAAGCAGTAGTGTATTACAGTAATTTTCAAGACTCAAAAGAATCAGAGATATACTTCTGACAACTTGTGGCACCAAGAAATTAATGGATTACCCAAAGCACAGCCCATTTTCTGGATGGAAACTCATGCTGTAAATTTAACACAGCCTTGATGTGAAATTTTGTGGGCCCTGCTGGGTCTCCAGTTGCATCCTAGGAATCATTCAGATTTTGGAGCAGATACATTTTGCATACTGATGCACATCGCTCAACCTGAAAGTTCAGCAAAATACCAGTATCCGTCTGTTGAGGTTCTGAGCGTCATTCGATTTTCCTGTATGTTTCTGGCTGAGTTCCTGTGAGCAGGAATTTACTTAACTCAGTCAACTGTAAAGAGTTTGCGGAAGCAAATGCAACTTTGCCTTGCTTCCCACTAAAATTTCAATTTGGACTTTCTGGTTATTTGCATGTAACCTAATAGTAGCAATCACTAAATATAATTATAGTCTTACACAAACACTTTTGGAAGGGCTTAAATGTTTCTTTTACTCAATGGCTTTCAGGTATGAATTATTCATTAATCTGCCTTTGTTGTTTACACATGCTCTACTGTCGCACATTTGTGTCTGACTTCAGCAACATGATTCTGATCAGATAGTGAGCACCATCTGGCTCAGAGTTATAATCCTGATTTAAGGTGGTGATTATTCTCATCTATACAAACATTGGAATTTGGTTTTTAGATAATACTGAAAAGATGATATAACAAGACACTCTAATACTAGATAATAATACTGGGGATAATACTGAAAAGACACTATTAGAGAACAAAACTAAAACAGAAAGTTAAGAAGACGGTTTAAGGTGCAATCTTTTGACAGAAAAAAACCTCATCCTAATGCTGGGAGTTTTAGGACTTTTTTCTGTCTAACATGCATAGGATTCTGCCCATAATTATCCAAAATGACAATTTGAAAATTAGTGAAACTGTATTCATAAAGGTGGTAATTTGCATTCCAAGATGTTTGTTTGTCTGTATGCATTCAAAGGAGCCCATAAGATGAGACCTATTTATTTCCCTTAGACTCACTGTGTATTATAGCCCTATACTATTATTTGATGCTGTCGTCTCAGAGAGCCTGACACAAGACTTACTGGCAGTGGAACAGTCCCGGAACTTGTGGCTTTGTGCCAATTCAAGGAGCCCTCCCAGATAGAATTGAGACAATAAAGAGCTCTGCTGCGCAATCCACAAAAGTTTACCTGTGCAATCCACAAAAGTTTTATTCTGTAAAAGGGCACCTCTTCACACCTGAAGGGAGTGTGAATGTTAGGAGCTTACCTTTAAGCTAAATTAGCCTAACAAAGCAAGACAGTTGCCTATCAACTAAATGGACGGTTTCCCGTCATGCTTGATAGGCTTTTACGGGATCTGTCCTTCAGGGACAGTCTTCAAGTTGTAACCTCTGCTGTGCAGCTAGTCTGGCAGACCACCTCCTCCCAACTCCGCCCATTTGACCCTGCAGTGGACTCTGGGATCTGTCAATTCCGATGCTCCCTCCCCCTCCGACAAAGACTGAATTCCCAGGGTAGAGGGAGGAGGAGGGGGAAGATGATCTCTGAGTCTGGGCCTCCTGTTCGATAAGCTCCTGGAAAGATTTCTACTTGACTCCTAGAGAGTCTTGGTGAATTTCCTCCCCTGCTTCCTGTCTTAGCTGCTCTTCTTCAGCCTCTGAGTCCAATTCGGAATCTACACCAGGGAAACCGGGCCTCATCCTGACAAGTAACTTCTGCAGTTAGATTCTTGGGCAATTTTCCAGGGGTCTAAATTGCACAGGGAGCTTACTCGAGTAGAGCAGGCTCTCTACTGCAGGAATCCCGCTCCCCATGTGCGGAGGGCTATAGAGAGAGGCGATGATGACATGACATAGAAGGGGCAACTTGAGCTTATCCCTGCTCTCCCTTTCACGTGATTCATGTCCCATGGGATGTGAACTTCTCAATAGGGCTTCATTCTTAAAATAATGATAAAATAGCAGTTTACAAGCAATAGTAAAAACAGTATACATCAGAAATAATAAGATGGTTTAGGCACCAGACAAGCTTCTTTTGGGGATGATTCCAAAGATGGAGTGTCACAACCAAGAAGGCCATGTCCCTGGACTCATTTCTTCAGGTACCCAGCTCCCAAGCTGGGTAGGGCTTTAGGATGCAACTCTGTAAGGCCAACTTCCTCAACTAGGTGCCCTCCAGATGTTTTTGGTTGCAGCTCTTATCAGCCTCAGCCAGCACAGCCAATGGTCAGGGGAGATAGGAGTTGTAATCCAAAAGATCTGGAGGGCACCAAGTTGGGGAAGGTGATATAAGGCATAAACTCTCTTTTGGTAAGAGCTATTATTTGGATTGTGTCTGTCCTTGTCTGCATTGATATTCTCCACTCTCATCTTTGTGTGATCCAATTAAAGAGGCCTGCCTTTACAGCTCAGGAGGGGTGGGTATTGACTTTGGGTGCCTCTACAAGAGCGATTTAAAGCTCTTTCAAGGTGCATTAAAAATTTGACTCTACAAGAGCGGAGCGCAAATCGGGGGTCGAGGCGCTTTTTCTATGCAATTATGTGCATTATCGAATGCGCGTTAAATAGCGAGTTTTAATTTACTGCGGCTGTTAAAGCGCCTTATGACCATTTAAACAAGCGATTCTCTGCATTAAACACCTCTAAAGCACGTTTCATACAACCGGTAAGGCAACCTGTTATGCGCTTAACCGCCTCCCACATATAGTGATTTGCCGTAAAAGCAATTGCAAGATGTGCATAATCGGACAACCAGGCATCAAACCGAATTCTTGTAGAGGGGACCTTCATCTGCACAGACCTGCCCTGGATTCCATTTTGGGGGGATGACAGAGTGTGACAAAGTGAATGAACCCACAAGCTGGCTTTTACATGTACATTTGCTGGTCAGGAGCTTGTTTCAACAACAGCTTAGTTTGTGGCAGCTGGAGAAGGAAAAGAAATTCTTCAATGGTGAGATGGCTGGAGGGAAAAGATACATGGCTGATGGGTTTGCCCTGTAGGAATAATATTGCTAATGGAAGCTAAATCTGTGAATATGTTAAATCAGTAAGTTATTAAGCAAAACGTTGAAAAAGTTAGACTCAATCCAACTGAGTCTTTTTACTGTTTCCTCTTTTCCTCCCTCCCCTTTAAATCCATATTATTTTTCAACAATGGTCTACTTGCAAATAAAATGTGTCTACTTCTTGTGTTTGGCTGTATTTTCAGTTCATGGCTTAATCATTCCCAAGCCAGCTGCTCTAATTTGAGTTGCCAATAGTAGCTATTAAGCCATGTTGCCGACACTTTCTTCCCATTTCAAAGCAGCGGGAGGTCTGCCTTCGACCTTGCTGAGGTTACCCTTTGACTTCTGGTAGCCATTCCATAACATAAGTACATGAATGGAAGCACTCCCTCTCTTCCCTCAAATGTCCCCTCTAATTGAAAGCATGGGAAAGGAAACAGGCCCCCGTGGTCACAGTAGCAATTTCACTTTAATTAGCATGTTTGTTAAAGTTTCCCAGAAACCTTAGAAACAAGGGACCTTAGCACGTTTCCATAAATTACTAAGAAGTGTGTGGCAATATACCCGTGCTTACAAATTCTTAACCGATGAGGTGATGCTGTGAATGTTTTTTATTAGCTGACCTAAAAACTACGGGTGTCAGAATAATGGCCCCTGTTACTTTTTATTTATTGCTGATATTTCAGGAGTAAGCAAAGGACACTGATACGCTCAGGCCATCTGTCATGATGTACATAGAAAGAGGAAGACACATCCAATCACAGAAAGGAAACACAAGTCTATGGTAAGGGAGAAGTATTCTGACGTGGCATGCACTCTATTTCCCTGTGATTCACAGGGAATACGATCTGCTAGGAATGCATCCGGCTTAAATGCATGGGACTTGGTCCAGAGGACACTGTTCTATTCCACCTTGAGCAGAAGCTGTCCCCAGTGATTTGTGCCTAGCGTCTTTGAGGGATGCTTCACACATTAGATAAAAATGGCATGAGCAGAACCTTTAGTGAGTTATGCATCCTCTCTCCAGTCTTAAATGGCAAACTGGCACATCTCCCTTGGTGTAAGATCTGAAGGCTCTAAACGCAGATGCAGCTCACACAACATACCAGAGCAGAGAGTCACAAGATCCCCTTTCATGCTTTAGGAATCATGAAAAGGGGATATGCGAGTCACATACACTTCCAGTCCTGCCACTTCTATGTGTTATCAACTAAACAACGTGTGGGAGCTTAATGGCAATGTAGTTTAGTGAAGAATGGATGTTTCCACACTAAGAGCCTTTAGCACTACCCAGTCAATGCTGCTCCACAATCAACTGGGTGTAGAATTATAATTGCAGTTCCACATTGCGCGGAACATTAATTATGCAGTTTTGCCTATGAACATCTCACAATGCTTGTTCAATTCTATTTATTGCAACGTTATGAAACAGGTAGCAAAACCAGCAACCCTATATTAAAATGGTTACCTGTTATAAGGGGTGGAGAAGGTTGCTAAGACAATATTCCGGCCATTAATATGGATGACATCTGTAACTGCCTGCAGTATGTTGAAGTAGAAGTGTGAATCCCCAGGAACTGAACAGTTCAGCCGTGCCTTCAGGAAGGAAGTCCATTGCTTTTCTAGGACTCGTTGTGATCCTCCCATGTCATTCTTGCAAACTCGAGCTACCCTGGGGAACACTACCTATAGCGAAACAAAATGGGAAGGGGTACAGAAAATGAAATATGTAGTGACTGAAGTTTTGCTTTTTCTTCTTCTTTCCTTTCTCTTTTAAAAAGACAGAAATGACAGTGCTGTGTGCTTAATTTGATTCCATGTTCTCTATAATCTGTGACAAATAACAAACAGAAGAAAATTCAGCTTTGGAGCTGTGTGCTATGAAAGATAAGCCTGTGACATTTCATACACAGCCATAAATCCTTCAGGATATCTGTTCTCAGCCCATGTAAAACTCATTTCTATGCAGACTACTCAGCTTTCTATTTCAACAAACAAAAGCACATTCTATATTTGCAATCCATGCGGCCTACACTGCCAGCCTCTGAGTCTTGTATCCTCAGCGTTTTTTAAAAGTATGCAAGCCTCATCAGGGTTTCATTTACGCCTTTCTTCTTTTTAACCTTGGAAGCTTTTTAATACATCTTTTCAATAAGGCTTTCATTGTTCTTTATGACATGGCAAAACTGAAATTTCTTCCCATTTACTTCTGTTCCTCTCATGAAGGCCTTCCAAATACAGCTGCTTCCTTGCTTTAAAGTCAGACTTGTAATGATTATTTGGAGCTCTGAATTAAATCAATTTGCCATATGTTTTCCAGCTTAATGGGGAGTTTTGTTTTTTTAAAAAAAGCATCTTGTCGCCATCACAAGCCAGAATGTTTTATATCAAGGCAGTGCAATGCTGCATTCCAACCAACCTTTGGCATGAGCAGCAGAATCCTCTCAAAGCAATGACCTTGTCATTGTGATTTATGGCTCTCATTTCAAGGTCATCTCTAACTTGTGCTGGTCTACAATGAGTTTTCGCCCCTTACCTTTCCCATACTGTGGTATTCCACTGCTATTTCCCGAAAGAAGAAATAGATATAGTTGCCATAATCCACTGCATGGACAAAATAAGGCTCTGCAAGAAAGACAAAAATGCACATATAAATATAAAAATCTGAGCAAAACACATTTATTTGAGATGAATTTTTAACTTCTGTTTTTGCAGATGTTTAACGACCGGTTGGAAAAGAACAGGACATCTAGGCAGGACACTGATCAGTCACATCCTTATATGCTATTGAAACAATATTAATTGCAATCACCATAGACCTGTGAAGCAAGCAGAACTGGTCTCACCCACAAAGGGAGAATTGCTCATGCCAAAACTATAGCCTAAAAGAAGAAGACTATAGATAAAGCAATTCATTGTTGAACTGGACATATTTACATTTTTCAGAATTAGGTCCTATTTCTACATGGTGGGGGAAAAAATCAAAATATGATAGATAAAACATTTTGTATGGTCCATTTTAGTCTGAAATGTGCTGTTAGATCCAAAACTCAAATATCAATTTTCAAAATTTCTCTGAGAAACCAATACTTAGTTGTAATCCAATTTCCTGCGGGAAATGTTAATGAAACTTCCTGACTTTTACTACAAAGTGTGCAATTTAAAGTAAATCAAATGACTTTCCCAATTATAAATTTACATGAAATGGGGCTGATGTTACCATTGCAATAACCTTACCCCTTTTTTGTTGTTGTTTATTAAGATAGTGATGTGGCCTCTGAGGCAAATGTACAGCCTCGCAACAATATAATATTATACAAAACCAACCAAAACCATAGTGAAAAGCTTTGTAGGATGACAATGTATGAGTGTGGTAGAAAGGGAACTAGGAATTTGGAAACGAGACTCACAAGTTTATAGATACTGTCTTCTCTAATTCTTATACATGTGAAGAATATATTGGAAACACGTGGATAGTGTTGAAGGCTCTGAATTCATAGCACTATTGGCTGAGGATCCCTCCCCACACCCCACCTAGATATCTGGGATTCAGTCTCCTTGTATTTCCCATGGCTCCTTTCCCCCTATCTTTTGTCCCAACTGGCCTGTCCCCAAAATTACACATTCTTCCACTCTGCTTTGTCCTTGAGGGAAAGAACCCTGAAGCCTGAAGGCAGGATAAATTAGGCAGTGCAGTAAATTAGAGATAAAAGTATTTGATTTGCATTATTTACTCTGAATAAAAAAATTGGGTCATTTTTTTATTCACAGAAGCAGGATTATTTCTCCCAAAGAGAATTAAAAGCATTGCCCATAGTCACACGCAGAAGTAGTAAATGCTTGCTTGATTATAAAAATACAACAGTTTTAAAGAAAAATTGGCACTAAGATCATTATCTCCAAACTGCTCTCTCTTTCTCTTTTGCATTTTTGTCTACAAGCAAAAGCCCCCCTTTCACAATCACAGAATGCTATGTGGCACCCATTCATAATGCCTCTGGAAAAGAATGAATGGCAACATTCTTAACAATGAGGTTATTTAGAACATACAAATTGCCTAATTCTGCAGCACCCATTCAGTACTTCAGTGACAATAAAAGGGAGGCTCTGTTATTTTATTTTTATTGATGGATCTTAGCACTGCAGAACAAATTCTCTACACCTCATAAAGCGTGGATAGTTACCTAGCCCAATCAGAGAGAAGAGTTGATGTTGCCATCACCGCTCCAAAACACTTCTTATCTGTTCCAATCCTCAATCTATCCAGGCTTTAAAAATAAAATAAAATTGGATGCACCTATTCTGGGGGCTCTTAAGGTTTTGTATCACTGTCTAGCTACTTCGGGGAGAAAAAAACCCTGTAAAATAAATGTACCAGTAAAAAAAAGAAAAGAAAAAAGGCAATTTAGTGCCCTCTACCTGACAGAAGGCATTGCTGAAATGAAGTTCAGCTGCCATGTGTTTGAAACATCTTTTCTTTTTAACAATCACTAAAAGACCGGACTGTAAAGCAGCACAGTAAAGATAAGTAAAATAGCACAGCAAGGTCTGTCAAGAATCCAAGACTATAATCAAAAGTGCTGCCCCTTCCCCACCCCCCGCTTTTGTTTACTTACCTTTCAACCATTTTGAATCATGTTTCACTGTCCGCAGAGTTGGGCTGTCTCCAAGGCTCCGATAAATGACTGCATCTATTGCAAGGAAGTCTGTCACAGTAGCAGAATACAGCTTTCCCTCTTGGAGGGTGGAGAGGGAGGGAAGGATGGAAAAAGGGAGAGAGAAATAAATGAATAAATAAGTAAAGAGTGCAATTATATTTCCTCATTTTCAAATGATGCCGAGATGAAAAATGGGTTAATCCTAAAGAAAAAGGCTGTCCTTAGTTGATTGGATGTACAGGAATTAAAATGTCTTAACACTGCTCCATTTTGAATAACATGTTCAGCACTATCCTCTTGCACAAAATACTGTGACCTACCAACAAGTATAGTAATGTACAGAAATGAACTTTGATATGCACATTCCAGTTAAGGTAAGAGTTAAATTTATCCATGCATGCATTCACCTGAAAAATTATTACTCTGGCTTTGATTGCACACTTGGGGAAGGTGTGGGTGGGTGTCCTCTTTGCCTTTTCGGCAATTTTGAGCAATGGAAGGGCTCTTGTCTATCCACGTTTACAGCAGTGGTGGCTAGTGAGGCCATTTGCTAGGTGGAAGATTCATTTGCCTCAGTAAGGCTTTAGTGCGAGAGGGGCCTTCCCACCATTACGTTTAGGTTCTGAGTGGTGGTGGTGGAGGTGTGGGATAACACAGCCAGCACCATGCTGAGTAAATGATTGGCCCAGAGTGGGTGCAGACTACAAACGTCATCAGAGTGACCTTCAACACAGCAAATCAAGGGTGGGCAACTTGTGGCCCTCCAGAAGTTTTGGCCTAGAACTCCCATTATTCCCCACCATTGGACTGATGGAAGTTGTAGGCCAAAGTACCTGGAGGGCTGCATACTGCCTACCTTGGCAGTAACTGCACTTTTCTGCAACTGCTAGTCTTGATGGAATTGAGGGAATGTGGTTTTTGAATCTCAAGGGAACTCATAGGTCCTGTCTTGTTCTCTTTCCTTTTGCTGACAGAGAGATTTCCACAAGGAGGTGATAGAATATTACCTGTCTGCTCCATAGAACAAATACCTTATACCATCCCAGACTACTGGTCATTTTACCCCTGGCAAATCCTAACAGACTAAATATCATCCACACAACTAACTGCATGAAGGCTAACAGACACCCCTCCCCCAAATCACACACAAAAGAGAAAGATAGATTCTTTTAAGTTGAGGGCCATTGAACTGATTTCTACAGTTGCTATTCAATGTAATAAGACTTAGCCGTACATTACACACCCTACACTTTAAAAACATTGATTTTTTTTTATAAATTAGTTAGAATAAACCTGACATGTTTTATTCTAACATGTGTGGAAACCATTCATTTTTTCCAGCTCAATAATAATTGGCTTTTTGATGGTTATAGGCAACTCCATGAGATTAATTTAGTATTTCAAGTTCCAACAATGCTATTTAGAGAAGTCATTACATAAAAGAATGTGGTATTTGACAGTACATTTCAGGCAACTGAAATTGCACTTCCACATGCTTTTTAGAAGAAAACACTTTGATTTTAATATATAGATATTCTTGACAAACGAATGGTTCTATGTGCGTATCCTGGAACAGGAGTGCAATTTGACAAATCCAGCTTTTATTAAGGGGGGGAATCACTCAAAGCCACAATTCTGAAAGGACGGAGCAAATCTGTACAGGAAACACTTGCAGATTTGTTTTGGTACAGAGAAAGACAAAACAGAAATGAAATTGAAGGCCTCTGTCCTAAACACACTTGCAATAGAGTACGTCCCATTGGACATAGTGACACTTACTTAAAGTAATATGCACAGGAATTTGCACTGCACAGGTGACAATTTTGCTGGTCTGGTGACAGCCTGTGTAATCAGAAGACTGAACCTTATCAAAAGATGTGCCAAAACAATGTCACTAAAAATGACATTACACCGGCTAATCAAAAACCTAGGACTGAAGTATAAATTGGATGGAATCAAATGCTCTAGCTTCATTGTTTTGTGAATTAGTATACTGGAATAGCTGGCTGGCTGGGCATGCGGGGAGTTGTAGGACTTTTATTTGACTAAACATGTAGAGGAGTGCTCCCTTAGTGTCTTATACAACGGAGCACAGTTTTCATATGTATGGGGTGGGAGGTGGGTGGGATAGCAGGTAGTCAGGATTGGCTATTCCGTAGCTAGGCACCTGCTGAAAAAAATACTCCAAAAGGTTATCCCAGGTGGTTTCCACAATACTACTGAATATTTTACAGCTACATTCGAAATGGGATCATTGGAGGTTCAAGCTAACACAATTTCAGTAATGAGACAATTTAATCTAAAATCTATAAAGAGCAAAATTCCAAAATGCCATTCCATAATCAATGGCCCAAATTAACCCCACTAATATGCACTCAATTTTTTAAACTACTGCAAAAAGAATTAAGAGTTAATTGCATTTCATTGCATGCATAATAAATCATGATTAAATCCACAGACTCCACTTCAGCCCCTTCTTTTGCCACAGCTGGTAACAAAACATCAAGGAGCTTAATCACATCAGGTTTGTCCTCCCCCCACCTCCTTTCTATTTTAGCTCAGAAAGAGTAGAGGCACATATAATAGCAGTCAAAATTATTATTATTATTTCATCTCTTTCTTGCTTGTGGCAGTTTTTCTGGACGGACATGACGGGCTTTGCCAAGTCATGCTATCTTTTACAGATTCAGGAATTTCCTGACAATTGAGCATGTTTTAAGTATGACTACTTTCTGGGTGTTGGTGTGGATGTATTTTGGTAGGCCCAGTTTCTGAAGGTTTTCTGTATAGTTTTTTGATGTGATGCCGGTGACTGAGGTGACTAACAGAATAATTGTGACCTTTTCCTGTTGCCATAGTTCTTTGACTTCCATGGCCAGTGGTGTATATTTGTCTCTCTTTTCTTCTTCCTTTTCAACAACATTTTTGTCATTTGGTATTACTATGTCGATGAGGTATGTGTGTTTTTCTTTTTTGTCTATGACTGTTATGTCTGGTCGGTTGCAGGGTATTGTCTTGTCGGTATGAATTGTTCTGTCCCAGTATATTTTATGATCTGCATTTTCCAAGATTGTTTCGGGTGAGTATGTATAGTATGGTGTAGATTGTTTGATAAGGTTGAATTTGATGGGCAGGTTTTGGTGAATTATTTTTGCAGCTGTATTGTGTCTATCTGTATAGTCCATTCCTGCCAGAATTTTACATCCTCCTGTTCTGTGGTCTATTGTTTCTTGGAACTGATGGCATTTCTTGCATAGGTCTGCTGTCACACTGTTATCTTTTATGATGTATTTTTGGTAGTTCTTGGTGGCTATAACTTGATCCTGTATAGCTATTAGGAATCCTTCTGTTTCTGGAAATAGCTCACCCTTCCTGAGCCATTCGTACGATTGTTCTTTGTTTATTCGTGGGTTCTGTATTATGTTGTAGTGCTTCCCATGGAGTGCTTTTTGTACCCATTTTTCTTTTTTCTCTGCAAGAGTGAGTGGTCGTGTTTGGTCTTCGTTTTGTAGTGCTAGGTTAAGTGGGCTGTAATTTTTATCTGCTGTTACTATGGCTTTATGAATGGGGGTGTTTTTAGTGTGGAATAATTTTCTGAGTGATTGTATCTGTTTAGCACGCATTGTGTTAATGTTTAGCTTCCTCCTTCTTTCCTGCTGATTGTTGTTCTTTCAATGCATGAGTTGGGATGGATCATGCGGTGTTTTGTGAGTTAGGTGCGATTGAGTCTATTTATTTCTTTGAGTTCAGTGTGTGACCAGTGTGTGATCCTGAATGAGTATGTGAGAATGGGTATTGCAAAGGTGTTGATGGCTTTGAAAATGTTTTTTGAGTTGAGTTTAGATTTTAGGATTTATGATAGGCAAGTTTTATATTGCATTCTTAGTTGAGTTTTTACTATGGAGTGATTGATTTTTGTGTTTTGTTGGAATCCTAAGTATTTGTATGTTTAATTTTCTTCCATGTTATCTAATATTTTTGTTATTTAGTGTTTCTGCTGTTTCTTCTTCTTTCCATTTTCCGCTTTCTGTGTGTAGCATCTTGCATTTTCCCATCCTGAAGTCCATTTTCATGTCTGTTGTCAGTTCCTCGGTGATTTGCAGGAGGCCTTTTATCTGTGTCAAGGTTGAAGCATAGATTTTGATGTCATCCATGTACAGGAGGTGATTGATTCTGTGCTTTGCTTGTTTTTGGTGTTTTATGTCAATGCCATAGGTGTTGTTGTTAAGGGTGTTGGATAGTGGACTGAGGCACAGGCAAAACCATAGAGTGCTCAATGCTTCACCTTGGAATATGCCACGTTTGATATTTATTTTTTCTGTCTGTATATGATCCTTTTCTGTTGTTAGGTGTATTGTTGTTCTCCATGTCTCCATGATTCTTGTAAGAAAGTTTTGGATTAAGGAATGTATTTTGTATATTTTGAGTACTTTTCCAGCTGTGTGGGATGGAGTCGAAAGCTTTTTTTATAGTCCATGAAGAAGGTGTGGAGGTTTCTTTTCTGTTTTTCTGTTTGCTTCATGATGACACTGTCTATTATTAACTGTTCTTTGTATCTTCTGCTGTTCTTTTTACATACTTTTTGTTCTTATGTGGGTATATTATATTGGGTGAGATGTGCTTCAATTTTCTATGTGATTGTGGCGTTTATAATTTTGTAGAGTGATGGAAGGCATGTTATGGATCTGTAGTTAGCTGGCTTTTGGGTATCTGGAGTTTTTGGTTTAATGTAGGTTTTGCCATTATTATTATTATTATTATTATTATTTATTTCATTTCTTTAATCTATATCACCAAAGCTCTCTGATTCACAACAATTCACAAAAAATACAAACAATAGAAAATGAAGTCTGTTTCTTAAGTTGTTGTTTAAACTGAAGCAGGATGTGCTCGGCCTCATACTGGCCCATTGTTATATTAGTATGGTTAAAAATGACTTGCAAAACTGAAAGGTCTACATTTTTCATCATCCACTTATTAGTCCCAACTCAATTTCCTACTGACTCGTACTGTAGATATATTCTTAAGTATATAGGTATAGTATAGGTATACGTCATGTACTTGTCACCTAGTGCATGTGAGAACAACTGTTATGAAATAAGTGAAAGACTGTAATGGAATATATTATTTTTCCTTTTCGTTATTACCAGCGAACAATGCAACATTGGCGTGCTTTGCATCGTAAGGACACCTAGCCATTCCACTGAATTCATCTCCCAGAAACTCCAGAGTATCCATCTGAAAAACAAAACAGTGGTATCTCTTGAGAGACAAATAGAACTGAGTGCCCCTATATGATCTCTCATGGCATTCATTTCAGAATTCTTCCCCTGCACCCATTGCTTTTCAGCCATTTTTACTGTGTTTTAAGAATATTGCAATGTAAGAACATAAGAGCCATGCTGGATCAGACCAAGGGTCCATGTAGTCCAACACTCTGTTCACACAGTGGCCAACCAGCTGTTGACCTGGAACTCACAAGCAGGACACAGGTGCAACAGCACCCTCCCACCGATGTTCTCCAACAACTGATGTATATAGGCTTACTACCTCTGATACTGGAGGTAGCACTAGTAGCTACTGATAGCCTTCTCCTCCAGTGCAATCCAATGCATGTCTACTCAGATGTAACCCACCCTACTGAGTTCAACTGGATTTATGCCTCAATTATAGCATTCAACTGCATCTGTCTAGATGCTAGGAAAACACTGAGAAGATATCCTGTAGTATCTTCTTTGAGCTATCCCATTTGTAGTTTTGGTGGATGTTTTATATGCACATTTTTGTTACTGTTACTGTTGCTGAACTGTAACTAAGGCTAAGAGGCCTGTGATTCTTGCCCCCCTTTCCACAACAACTCATACAGACCCCTGAAAATGCTACCCAGAGAGTCAGGAGATCCTGCAGAATGGGATAAGCTGTGATTCATAAACATTAGCCAAAGGGAACCTTCCATTAATGGAGCCCTTTCTCTTGTGGAAGGCAGATCCTTGATCCAACCCCATGTCTGCAACATGCATACAAGTGTACATGCACAGCACTAGGACCGCATTCCAGTTCCCAATCAAGGAGAATGCTGCCTGAACCTTTTCCTACTAAAAGACTCTTTCCCTTCATTCTAGTAATAATTGGAATTATGCTTTCTTTTTGCAATTTCCCTTTCAGGAGCACATTTGCTATGTTACTTTCAGCCAGTGTCATACATAAATCCTCTTTCTGTCTGTCAAGAATTAATCTGTGAAGTACTTGTAAATCTCAGCCTTAAGTGTAACCCCTGGGAAACTAATTTTCCACAGGGTAGCAGTAATTATACAAATAACCAGCTCTACACAAAGCAGAAGGTTCAACAGGTTTAGTCGAAGCCACAGGGGAAAGTGCAGCGCCTATAGGCCTAAGAGCTGTGTATTACTCAGCAGTGACTTTTGTTTTATCCACCTAGCAAATTCAATTTACTTCAACAGAGGAAAGCATAAGATACAGAATTTGAAGAAAACATTCAAAAACCTAGTGTGGATAATAAGCCATCTAAGTACCATCAGTCTCATCCAATCACTCTCAGTCCCATGCGCTAAGAGACCTATTTCAAGCAATGGGTGATTTGTCATCATTTGTTTCCTGTCATGTATCTTCTCTCTCCAGACCTTCTGAAGGGAATCACTTGTGTTTATTCTAGGAAGGAAAAGTATTTAAAACGAGGCTGGAAAAAAAGGAGGTGTGCTTGGAGCACAGCATTCCAGGCTCATCTGCAGTTTTACTTTGGAGCCTCGAGAGATGACGGAAGCGTCAGACAAACACATCAAGTGCTCTCACACCAGTTAGCCCAGGTGTTCCATTGACCTTCTAAAGGCCCCTGAGATGTTATTGTGCAGGCTCCCTGACAGCATGGCAGCAGGTGAGGAAACCAATACAGGCCCATATATCATGAGGAACGAAACATCTGCAGAACTAGTAAAGAAGGCCATTTGTATTCCTTACATGACAATTCCACGAAGGAAAAAAGACATAGATTTGCATAGAAAATATAGCTCCCCAGCTGGGAGACTTTTTGAGATTTATCTGTCAAGTTTATTGCATTGCACACAAAAGCACCATTTCTCATACTATATCACTGTGGTTCTGTTTGCACGTAAGGACAGCCCATGAGTTAAATAAACCATGGGTTGTCAGGGATGAGAGAGAGAGAGAGTGGACACACTGCCTGCATCACACCTGTCTCTTCTACTTCTACTTCATAACCAATGATCGGCTCCTTTGTAAGTTATGGAGCATGATGTCTGGGTTGTTTCGGGTCTAAACAACTCAGTGGTTAACCCACCAACAAAACATGGGTTAACCGCTGGGTTGTTTCGGGCATAAACAATGCAGCAATCTAGGTTTGGATATCACAACCTATGAAGGAACCTATTATGGGTTGTGGGATAAAAGCAGAAGTGGCATGGATCAGGAAGGGAGCACATTCACTTTCTCACACTTGTGCATGACAACCATTTAATAGATGGGTTGTCATTACATGCAAAGTAGGCCTTTGAATCTCCTCAAGTCAAGACAAAGAACTACCCGAGCCTCCTTACACTTCAGATGCCCTCCTGAAATCCAGGGCTCCACAGCCCAGAGGCCCCCCAAATGACTACCCAGAGAGCTGCAGAGAGGGGGGCAGCAACCGCAAACAGGCCCAGTGTCAGCATCTGGGCCAACATAGGCAAGCAGGGGACCACTGATGCTAATGCTGCTCACTTTCCTTATCTTCTAAAAGAAAGTTCACAGTCAGGGGTAGCTGGCTGGGCATGTACATGGTGACAGATGTCCATTTTATTATTTATTATTTTTAAAACATACTATCCTTTTCCACAAGAAAATGGTGCTTATTCCCAAGTAAATGTGTTTTGCATCAGGGCAGTAGAAACAAACTATATTTTATTCCTGTAGTAATGGTGATGCTATGTTTAATTTTAAAATGCAAAACTGCATATGTTCAGAGTATTTCTTTGTTTTTATCCAATCTGACAAAGGGTTGTTTTTTTTTGCTTGTTTGTTTTCTACTTGAACATATCAGGAATGTTGAAGCAGTTGTAAAGTATGGAATGACAGTGGGGTGGGTTGTGGAGAAGAAAAATGTTAGTTGTGTGGGTGGGTGGGTGGGTGCAAAATACATGGTTGCTGAAATGTTCAATAGCACTGATGACCAGTGCAAAGGCTGATATTCTAATTCCTGGCCCAACCAAAGTATATTTTTGGAAGGATGCAAGAAAATCTCTCCTGGGAATTCTCCACACCTCATTTAATCATTTACTTCACACTTCAGAGAACATGAGGCTTGAAGTAATGCCAAGATATATGAGTTGTTTTATGTAGTACTTGGGAAAAATGCTATATGATGGAATGGTAAATATGAGGTTAGCAAGGAAGAGGAGAAATGTAAATTATGGAAGAGTACTGAATATAAATCGTAGGATGTGATGCATCCAGACTGTATTCAAAACCATCATCAACAATGGACACATCCTACAAAGGATGCGTATTTCAGAGGATAGTGCAAAGCTAGGTACATGTGTGTACTCAATCATTATATTCCACATGCTCATATATATTCAGTCCTTAATGGGCTGTTTTGGAGGTTTTTGTCGCCTTCATTTTTTCCTAACCTTTGCAATCCTTGGGAGGCTAATACCTCCCTTGTTTTTCTCAGTAGTCCTGTTTTGGCTACAATCCCGTCAGCACTCACCAACTGAGTTCGCTATTAGTATATGTCATTAAATCTTCCCTGTTCTCATGAGATGGGCTAGAGAAGTTCCTTGGGAATCAGAGAGATTGTAAGGCAAAGTGCACTCTTCACTCTGCCTCAGGTTCTAAGCACCTGATTTAACTCCTATGGAAATAGCTAAAAACTTCCCAAGATGTGAACACCCCATGAGCCATAGCAAAAGAAATTTGTGTTCAGAATAGTCACTATGTCTCTGAAGTGAACTTTGGTGCCAAAAAAGGCTTTATTCCGAGGGGATTTGGGTAGCTGATGAGCAACTGCTGATCAGAACTGACTACTGCTCTTTCAATGAGCCAGTTTCCTGCTGCACTAACCTTTTCATTGCCTATTTTTGTGAATGTTGTGCTGGGCATAACACCCCAGCCAGCCTCCTACTTCCATATGTTTGAGCTAGCTGCAAATCCTTAGCTTCAGGCATCTCCTTTCAGGTCTGAACACTTTAATTAGTAACAACCAGGGGAATATCTTGAGTTTACCAAGCTGTAAGATAGTGTTCCAAGTGACTACAAAGTATTATCAGGCTTACACAGCAATAAATGCCGATTTCAAAAGGATTGTGAAAGACACCTAAATCGCTTCAGGCACACCTTCATTTCAGATCAAGATTAAACCTCTGTGCTGCAATCCAAACCTCTGCAGGGCTCTGATGCATACTTAGAGCTTCACGTGAGCATATTTTTCCCCATTCACTTCAGTTTTGAAGAATGTTCTGCGTGCACAATGGGACTGTGTGAATCTAAAATATTGTAGCACTGCAGTATGTGAAACTCTGCTTCAGAATGAGGGAAGTTAAACTAAAGCCAATAAACTGGTTAATTTTTCAAGGCAGTCTTACATTGCTTTCCCTACGCAGTTGCTGGTGTAAGAAATAGTGCTGGGGTGGGGGTTTATTTGGATGCAGTTCTATTGTTATCAGCACTTTTTGAACTTTGGACCATTACAATATGGCAAAATCTCTCAGACAATCTATGTTTTCGTACAAATGTCATGCATACCTTATAATTCCTGCAGGAAGGACTGAAGGCATTTGTCCCACAAATAAATAATGTATCATCGCTTCTTTTTAGAAGAACCTTAATAAAGTTATGACATTCATCCTGCAAAAAAGAAAAAGAGAAGAAGAACTAAAATATTATTCCAGAAAACACATCACAAATGTTCTTATTTACACTCATCAATTTCGTTGCCAGGATTTTACATCAACTCCTCAGGAGTTGAGGGAATTATATTTGTTGATGAAATGCATCAAGGAATACTATTAAAATGAAATGCATTTTACTAGTATTCCTTGACTCAAGTATTCCTCAGTACTCCAATTTCCAATACTGTAGTAAAATGCTAGTGAAATGCCAGAAACTATATTTAACCTAGTTTATTCACAGTTGAATCATGTTTTGCATTACTATAACATTTGTCTAAGATAATTTCTGCCTCCCCTGTGCCTTGAAAAAGAAGCCCACACATATAGACACAATATTCTGTCAGTTCCCAATGGAAAAATGGACAGTGGTGTTTAGCTACCCATTGAGCAATGTCAGTACACCTTGCAAAGTCCCTAATCCCCTCTGCTCCTAAGTATTTCATGATGTTGCTGTGTCTGCTGTCATAATGTTTCGTCACATTAGAAGCAAGCGATTTTTTCCCCAAATTAAAACCTTCAATAAGCTGATGGAAAAAAGCAATTACTAGCTAAGAAGTGAATGGCATGATCCATTCCCAATCACAGAGAGCGGTCTGAGATAACCGTCAAGAAACTAAACAAAAGTGGCAGCTGCTGGAGAAATGAAAATTGCCTACCTTATGTTTTCCCTTCATTCTGCATGTGTCTACATCGAGCTGTCTGGATTTCCACGTCAATTTCTGCAAGGATCAAGAAAGAAATCAATTAGAGCCCAGAGGTTGTTGTGTTTGATTTCAAAAGTAAGAGTCCCCTGGGGAGAACTAGCTGCTGAATATATATTTATTGAAAGCTTACTGCACTTTGGCTATGGTTAATTTACCACAACAATGGAAGTCCATGGACACAGAACCCTTGCCAAGTTTTGACTGGAGCCCAGCAAACTTAAAACATATCTCACTTTATTAAGAAAAGAAGCACATTTGCTAAGTGGCAAACCTTCCTGGATAGGCATGTGTTATTTTTCTTTGTTATAATGCATTCATGTATATCTATATAGATAGAGAGAGGTAGTTTTAATAAAAAATTAGTAATAGTGGTAAATGGATACAAAAGTGTTTCCATATCTTCTAATTTACTGCCATTTTGTCAAAAGCTTGTTTGTAATAAGCTACGAACTCACCATTTATTAAATCAAAGGAGCGCCTGGCATTCTATTTGAACTTATTACAGAGGAGCAAATACACCTAACCCAAGTTAGATGACTTACTCATAGATGGCTCACACACTGAAATGTCAGTGACGGAGCATGTACTTCACAGATAAAAGGCTGAATTCCTGGCATCTCCAGGTAGGGCTAGGAAAGACTCCTGCCTGAACCTCTAGAGAGACGCTGGCCAGTAAGTGGCGACAATCCTGGGCTACATGGACCCATAGTCTGGTTCAGTATAAGGCAGCTTCTCATGTTCCTATCAAGATTCAGCAGGTTTAACCTGCAAAAAATATTCTCTGATGGCTGAAAATAAATGATAGATTGGCATATTTGTTGCTTTATTAACTGGATTTTAGCTCATAAGCAGACCAGTTTTAAGTTACTTGCACTTACATGACGGAGAAATGTTGAGAACTGGAGCCATTTATAGATATACTGTCTGAGGAGCTTGGTGTAATAGCATTGAGGAAGTAAAGCTAAACCTCATTAAGCCACATTATCCATGGCTTAAAATACTAATAGTTATATTAAGAATGTGGACAACATTTCCACCCAACAAAGAGATGTATTACTCAGTTTTTATACATCTTTTGCAATTAAATGTCACTTCAACTTTTTCACTGCTTCTCAGGTCTCCTGCTTTACCCCTAAATTTAGAAGCAGTGCCACTCTTGAATATGATGTCACTGATCATTCTCAGGTTCTTAGTAAAGAAATGAGCTTTTTCTCCCAACTGATATGCACTCCTTTTCAAAACATCATCTGTCACATATGGGGCATTTCAAGGGAGAGCAGCCAACAAGAAATGTATTCCCATTTCCAGCTTTGTTTGAGTATATGATGGATATTCTTGTAGTGCCATTAGAGAAACTACACAAATGTTTTGTTTAATATTTACTTGATTGGACATAATATTGTGCTCAATAAAATGCTTAAATAGAGTTTGCCTTTGAAAAGGGCCTTGTGATAATCAATTACTATAGTACAGCAGTCATACAGAGCTGCAGGATATAAATAAAAAGATATCTGATGGATTTCTTGACCCCATTTCATTCGAAATTGTTTGCTTTATCATCTCAGCTGATGTTTCATCATGGACATGGCAGTTCTGTCACCTTTCCCCTATATCAGCCATTCCAAATCTGGTACCCTTCAGATGGCTGAAGTGGCTGTCTGGGGATCCTGGGAGTTGTAGTCCAACACATTTTAAGGGCACTATGTTGGGGAGGGATATCCTATGTGATTAATATGCACCATCCTCCTTGATTATTACAATTTTAAGTACAATGATGGAAAGCTGTGCAGAGCAAACTCTTTTCTCAACTGATCTCCTGGTTTTGTCTGTGTGTCCTTGATTTGTAAATGACAGAATGCTACTTACTTTGCTAAAATAAATTTCATCTGTATGTGATGCGTCCATATCAACTGTATAAATATGGTCCCTGTAAATAAAGGGGAAAAAAGGATTGCCAAAATAAACTCAGACAGTTCATTTTTTACTTGTATTTTGCAGAAAGAGTGCTTTGTGATCAGATAAATAATTGTCCATGGGGGAAGGAGGTAAGTATAATAATATGAAAGAAAGCTAGTAGGCATATCTTCTGCTACTTTTGTTTTATGAAAGAGAGACAAACCTAAGAGCCATAAACTCAGTATGGTTTCAATTATACATGCTGTGCATTAACAAAAGCTGTGAAAAGGGGCTTCATTGACCCACTATCCTTGAATACCATGTTTGGGGGATGGACAAGTGGGGTACAAATTAGCAGACAAACAGATCCTGATGACTTGAGAAGACACAGGTTTCTAAAGTCTCCTATATAGAGAAAGTGTTCTCTCTATAATCTGTGGAAGTGTGGCCCCCATGCAGCCTCCCCTGGCCCTTTATGTGGCCCCCACTTGCCCCTGCACTGCTGAATTTACCACAAATAAAGACACAATTTTACTTTGAAACAAGGCATGTGGGGGGGGGGGGGCACGCACCTTATTTTCACTCAAAATGATTGTTTATTTTTGTTGCCATCACAATGAATTTCAACAACAAATTCAGTGGTGGGAGGCAGCAGGGGTACAGCCCCATGGAGGGCAATGTGAGCTCCCAGCCTGCAACTTTTGTACATTACCACCACTGATTCCCTGGTAGATTTCTGTGTGATTTCCATTTGATGGCAAGGGCTACATTAGCATCAACAACCTTCCTCACTTCGAAATTAGGCTTTTGAAACAAATAAAACTTTAAGGAAAACCAGGAGTAGATTTTCATATGAAAGGACTGTGAATTCTAATACTGAAAACAAGTTCCTGGGCTGAGCATTTGCTTGGAGTCATCCTTAATTCCAACTAGTTTCCTAAAGCTAGGAGTCACGATTTCTTTGGGGCTCTATTGAAAACAAAGTAGATCCCCGCAAGGTTGAAGTCTGTTCACTCTCACTCCAGGTGATTATAGCAACTGGTAAAAGTTAATGATTTAAAAAACAACATTGGATTTTAAAAACATGTTTTTCTTATTTAAATCATTTTAATTTTTTTCTAAAAAACTGAAAATGTTAAATTTCTCTTAAATAATAACATGGTTAATGTTATACAATCTGAATAAAAGCATCTCTAATCTCTAAACTTCTACCAGATGCATTGAGTTAAAAAAAACCTTTCAATTTAAAAGGAGAAACAATTTTATCACAAATATAAATATTTACACTTTACCTCCTGAACCTAGGCCTTTCATTTTTACCTCACAAAAATAATCTGCTCTAGTTTGCGCAATAACTATCAGACCTTGCTTCAACCTATCACAGGGTGACCAGATCGCCAGGGATTTCCCGGTCCTAACCGGGAAAACTGGGGCGATCCGGGCCAACCGGGCCCTGGGGGCAAACCTCCGGGGAAACAGTTGGCTCGAACTGGAGCGCTCCCCCTCCTCCCTGTTCAAAGCACCGGGTGCCAAGCCCCTCACAAGCGACACTCACCTGGGCTCATGTCGCTGGCTCGCTCGCACCGCTGCTGCCCCTCATCGCCTCGCAGGAGGAAGTGAGAGCGCTCAGCTCAGGTGTCCCATCGTCCCCCCCCCAAACCAGCCCTGGAGCCGGCGCGCTTGGGGCGGCGCCAAGGAAACTTCCCCCTGGGTGGGCGAGGCAAACTGTCGCCCCTCCTCGGCACACTTCCTCCAGCCCCTCCCCCGGGCAATCCGGGGCTTCTTCTAGGCCAGAGCGACGGCGCAGGACTAAAAACTGCTCAGCTCAGCCTAAAGGAAGCGCCGTCGCTCTGGCCTAGAAGAAGCCTGGGGGAGGAAGCTTCCTCGGCACCGCCCCAAGCGGGCCGGCTCCAGGGCTGGTTTGGGGGGGACGATGGGACACCTGAGCTGGGCGACCTCACTTACTCCTGCGAGGTGACGAGGGGCAGTAGCAGCAGCGGCAGTGCGAGCGAGTCAGCGACATGAGCCCAGGTGAGTGTCGCCCGCGAGGGGCTTGGCACGGCGGTGCTTTGAACAGGGAGGAGGGGGAGCGAACGAGCGAGCGCTGGGGTGGAAGCTTTTTGCTCCTTGGGCAGCCTGATGCCCCGCTCTAAAAGATGGTGTACGGCTCCAGATATCATCATCCCCAAGGATGATGGGGGTTGTAGTCCAACACCAACTGGGGCAGTTTGGGCATGTTGCTGGGGACGATGGGACTTGAAGTCCCAACACAATCTCATGGGCGCCGCACACCCCCATTGGGCGGCCATTTTGGATCTGGATTTTGGTTTCCAAAATCTGGTCACCCTAACCTATCAGTCATGGGAAATCCATTTTTGTTTCCTGCTTTGTTTGGTGAGGGGGTGGCTGGGCCAAGGAGAAAGGAACAATAACAGAAAGAGGAAGACTAGACAAAATAGCCCAATGGGCAAGATAACATGTTCTCATGCTTAATTTCACACATTGACATGGCTACTGGTTATGAGAAAGACCTTGGTCATGATGAGAAAGTCTAAGGGAATATTTTAAAGACTTTTAAAATAAAGCGTGCAAAATGTATGCATTGCAACAAATGGAGGCAAACCTGAATATGAGCATGAAACAACAGTGTAACTAATACTCTTACTTCATTGTCATTGTCATTTAACATGTTTTAGGGACACAGATTTGTACCATTACTTATTACTGTGGTGGATAATGTGTGGCTCTCCAGAGGTTTTGGCCTACAACTCCCAGAAGCCCTAGCCACATAGCCAATAATGAGGGATGGTGGCAGTTGTAGGCGAAAGCATCTGAAGGGTCAAAAGCTGCCCTTCCCTAGCTTAGAAATATATGAAGAAGTATCCATGTTAAGCCTGGGTGATGGTTATTGTTTAATGGCTCCACAACACATGCAGGGTTCTGCATGTGAAAGACCATCCTTGTTCTTTTCGTGCACAGAAGTGAATCCGTGTGCATGAAGGGCTTTGGACTGTGTACCATGTCTATCTCCCAAAATAAGTATCATGCAGATGTGTTTATTATTCAGTTGCTTGAAATTCGTTTGTTAGATTCTTGGGATGACATTCAGTGTGCCATAGTTAGCTATCAAAGGCTATAAAGAGACTAGATTTTATTCACTCTTTTTTTAAAAAATAAATAAAAGGCTACCTCAATGGAAGTATTTTGACTGACAGTATGAATAAGGGGAAAGGTTGTCAACATCTGAATTTTTCACCTTCTTGTTTTGCTGAGAATGGGGTTCTGTTAAAAATTATCTGCCAGTTTCTCCTGGGAAACGGAGGACAGGACCAAGCAGTACCAGTGTAATAGTTTTTACACAAACCCCTTCGGTGCTGAGCAGAATACAAGGACATTTTCATCTTGGAGACAGGAAAACAAAATACCAGTCTAATCAAACCTTGACGGACCTGCTCTGCATTGAGAGCAAAAAACAGGGATGTGGGACAGATTTTAAAAATGTGTTCATCATCTCATCTGCCACATTTAAAACAACATGGGTTCCCCTCCTCCACACACCTCTCCAGTGCAAGTAGCCTTGCTGGTGAAATTGAATGAACTACTACTTTAAAGGGGTCTGTAGAAATCTGTTGGAAGTAGTATACATATACACACTGTTTCAATTTTTGAGATCTCTGCTGTCAGGATTAGCTTCATTTTATCAAGCTTTGGGGGAGGAAGGTTAGCTTCAACGAAAGCAGACACAAAACATTCCTCGCTGCAAGACGAATAACAAGCAACACTCTTCCCGTATGGAGAAAAGGGGTAGTACTGTTAATAGAAACAGGCTTTCACAATTTTACTGCCTGCCACTGCATTGGAGGCAGTGTGCTTTGTAAGACTGAGAAAGAGGTGTGTGTGTGCACGCACGCGCGCGCGCACACACACACACACACTTTTCATATGTCTCCCATTCTTCTTTAGAAACCGTCATTTACTTCCAAAACTGGTTTAGTTGGCTGGCTTATTATTTGCTTGGCTTCAGTGGCAGAACGGTGATCGGAGGTCAATACCAGAACAGAATTACCCATTAATTTGATTTCAGGTTTATAGAAAACTGTGGTGTGGTATCTCCTGCCCCTCCCCGTCCTGCCCCCCCCTAGTCTCTCACACAGAGAGAGAGAGAGATTTTCCACTATTATGCTGCTATGAAAAAGTAAACCAATAAATAAATAAATAAATAAATAAGAAATAAATCTGAATTGTAAATGAACAAGTGATTATTATGCACTGGCAACATCTAAAAAATGTTCCTGTTGCCCTCTTTTAGCACAGTTCTGTGTATGTTAATTGCCAGTAAAAATGAAAGCAGTAAGATTTCAAAACAGGCTTGGGTTGCTAAGCTCCATTCTAACCCTATGCTAACTGAGGCAACCTTATTACGACTTAGTGACTGGTTTGTCAATCAGCCCTCAGAAAAAGGAAAGGCCACTTTTTTGTTCTGGAACTATCTGAATGAAATCTGATTTCCAGATAACTAGAAACCATTTCCCATATATGTTATTGAAATCACAGCTGCTCACACAATGGCCAATATTGAAAGAATTGTCAAGGACTAGTTAGGCGTTGCTTGCTAACAATAAGCCACTGTGCTGTTCTGTTTCCCTGGTGCTGCCCAGCTACTCTTCCACCCCTCCTACTCAGAGGATCTGTGTAGCTCTTACTAATTAAGTTATTCTTTACACAAATTGACAATCCTAACACTTCCGTTTTTCCCACCTCTAGTCAGTAAAAAGGCAGATTGTTGCTATGGCACAATTGTGTAAGGGAAGGAAATTCAGTTAAAGCTGGCTCTGGTTGACCCTTGGCCACCCACTGCAGCCATGAGATGTTCATAACTGCAAGGGGTTCAGGCAGTGGAGGCTGGTGGCTCTGATGTCAGTGGGGTAGCGAATCTGCTCTGGGTTTCAGTCAGAACCAGTCAGAACTCTAAAGGAGCTTCCTACCTTGGATAATTCCTTTAGAGTTCTGACTCATTCTGAGTGAAACACAAAACAGATTCACCGCTCCACTGATATAGAGTCACCAGCCTCAATTGGGTTCAGGTGTTAACAAAAAAATAAAAGAAAAAAAGCAACCCTCCTAAATCCTCAAATACCTGCAAGGAATGACAGGTTACCAAAAAGTGCAACAGGAGAGGGGAAGGTACAGGGAAACATCTGAAAAGTGTTTGTGTGAAGCTGGCAGGACGAGAAGAACAGACAGAAAATGACACTTCCCATAGAGCTATAAAAGGAAATGTTATTTAATTATTCAGACTTTGCTTGTCTTTGTCTTTCTCTATTCAACACTTGTCTCACGTAATCAAGCTGATCAAACTTCCCTGCTACAGTTTTTTAAGGAATACAGAGTATATAGAATATATAAAGATTTAGGCTCAACCCTCGAGAGTTCAGCCCTTAATAACTGTGTAAGGCTAACCATCCAGGGCCCTTTGCAACTTACAATTTAATGACATGAAGTGCTCCAAGGAATCACTGCTACTTTAAAAGATTCCACGTGGGAACTATTAGTACATATTACCTGCTCAGAAAAAGATACACTTATCGAGGTTTCTGCAAGTTAGTTACAAATGTAAGAGCTTTTCCAGTTTTTATTTTTAATACTCTATTCGTGCTAAACCCTGTCCAGCAATGGTAACACAATATCACATTTCCATATCATGGATTGTGGAGGTAGATTTGCTGTGGACGTAGAGTCAGAGTCCTTTGTTTTGCTTCTAGGGGAAGTGTGCGTTCCAAAGCCAGGGGGTGGGGGGTGAAAAGAAAGAAAGAACAAAATAAAAGACATACATATTTTTTAAAAAGATGTGTATGAAATAGCCAGGCATTGATACAGGGAAAACTGGAACTTTGCAGTTGCTTAGTACTTCTTTTTCAAGGGAGAGAAAATAGTTCAATATTAGAGCACATGCTTTTTGCATACAGAAGGTCCCACTTTCTACCTCTGGCACCTCCAGCTAAAGACCATTAGATGATCTTCTCATTGAGCAATTCCTGATTCGTCTATGCGAAAGCTTGGGGTTTGTCAGAACACCATTACTACTTGGCCAGAAGACTCCTCCCTCCATGGAGTGGTGGCATGACACAGAATGCTCCATTTCTCAGTTACAAAAGCAAAAAAATGAAGGAATAAAAACTTCAAGCAGGCACTGTGTTGCTTATCACCAGTGTCACAGGCACCGCCCAACAGGTGTCTGCGACACTCACACAACCACATTCCACACAGGAATAAAACGCCCTGGTGTGGGGCAAGAGATTGCATTTTCATGGTGACACAATACTGCGGTTTGAGGAATGGGCGAATGTGATCTTCTTGAAACTGAAGTACTGCAAAAGAGGAAAGACAGCTAAACTGTTTGAGTGAAACCATTTGTCCAACAAATGGATAACAGCCATAGGTGTATACATATTACATTTTAAAGTATCATCTAAAAGACCTCCTTTTCCTTTCACAAACTGCTTTCAGAAAAAGGATGCAATTTTCAGGAGCATTCTCCAGTAGATAAAGTAGAATACAGTAAGTGGCCCTTAGTCAGTGTTTGTGCACTGGCAGCAGGCCTATCAACACTTCTTGACATAGATGGGCAGCTGTCAATGAACCAGGCTGTGCCTCCCACCCATCTGTGCAAAGCAGACTTTTCCAGGAAGGTGGGATAATAAGACGAGAGAAAGAAGCCAGGGTACAGGGTAGCCACTTATGCATGACCAAAAATCAGGACAAACAGGACATAGATTTGCATAAAATTTGATGATGCTAATGGATATGTATAGATACACATTTAGAAACAATCAGTATAATTTAAACAGGAATGCGATACGTATCACCATAGATAGTAATTTGTCTGTCTGTGAATTGTTGCTAACTGTTGATGGGTAACTAGTCTCCCTTTCTCTGGTCTCCCATCTTATGGTGATCCTTAAATTGGACTTTGATTAGATAGTCTTCAAATAGAAGACTTTCCTCTATAAAGTAGGACACCTAGCTGCCTAAGCCATTATAATGGTGTGACGGGCAGGGGAGTAAAGGACATATTAAGGTCCTGCACGAACCTGGAGCCAGTTCTGAGTAGCTGTTGACTGAAAAACATGAAAACATACTGGTTTGCTCTCTTTCAAGATCTGAAATGCAATCTCTGCCTCACTGAGGTGGGTTGCTGCTGATAATAATGGAGTAGATTCTGCCCCTGGTTCCCAATTTGCAGGGGATCCTTTCTCGAACCAAATATAAATTTAAAATTTCCAAGTAATACATCCATTTATATCACATCATCTCTTCCTTCGTTTGGCAATCAAGAACATGGCAAAATTGTGATTCTTCAAGTCCCTCCCAACCTTTCCTCTAAAATCCATGAAAATTCCAGAGCATTAACTCCCAAGCAAACACTGAGTGCTGGGTTTTCTGAGTTGCCTCAACAAATGTTAGTCATTTGTTTTTATTGTTTTAGGTAATTGGGTACAAATGTATACTTAACATCACTATATTTAGACAACTAAAAAAAACCCCCCAACACAGTGGAAAGGAACATCTGATATCGTAGCTCAGGGATTTATGCCAAGAACAGTTTCAATTAATGCCTTTATAAAGCTGTTTGATAAACGCCTCTGATTGGATTCATATTTGCCACTGTGCTTGGGTTTATTCTACAACCAGCACAGGAGAAGCAGAGGTGTAGGTATAATTTTTCATTCACACTAATTATGAGAAGATGACTCACTTCCTGTTTATCACGCAAGACAAACGTGACCTCTGTTCTGAATTTTCGCTTGCCACAGTTTCTTAGCCAGGCGAGGAATTTAAAGTGACATTTGGAACAGAACAGTTTTGTAATATGTTAGTGGGGGGTGGGGAAAGGATTGTATCCATATTTTGTCAAACTTAGAGTAGACCCATTGAAAGCAACTAGACTTAACTTAGGCCCCCTCTACAAGAATTCGTTTGGCGCCTGGCTGTCCGATTATGCACAGAGGGAGAGGAAGGCAACTGGAGGATACTACTCAAAGACAAGTGAAGGAAGTTGCTCCTTCTCCTCAGTCTTGTCACTGCTTGCATGCTTAGAGAGGTCAGGAGAAAACACAGTGACAGCAAAGAAGAACAGTAGCAGGGTCAGGAGTACCCAGGGATCAGCAGTGAGACAACCAATGGAAGGTAGTGGACCTTGGCAGGTACCCAACTATACCACTCCTGACGCTGACACTGCTGAAATTGCATTTAATTTTCATCAGACAACAGGCCAGGATTTTCCAATATTTGCATTTTCAGATCATTAAGTATTTGATAAATTTTTGGATTATTATTGTTTTAAAATATTACCTTGACTTGTTTAGTCTAAATTTATTAACTGATATCCTGGTGAACTGTAGTGCAATAACATATGCAATGGTCTAAATAGTGTATGATAAGTTAATGTGATAACTGTCAACCAAAGTTAAGTCTCTTCACAGAGCTAGGTCATGAAAATATTCTTGCAGTAATCTCCAATCTAGTTGCTCTAATCACAGGATATGCCCATAGATTTTAATTGGACTGTTATGGAGTATACATTTTGTTAATTGCATTTGAAGTTGCCACTTGATTAATTTTAAGTTGGCCCAACTATTTTTTTTAACTGAAAAAGCCATTTTGAATTTTCAAATACAATCAAGTGCAACTAACATCCGTCAATGAGCACTGGCCAAATATTTAGCTCTGGAGGAAGTAGCAGCTTTCATTGCAGGATATATTAGGATAATTCACATGATTTGGGGGAAAATTTTGGCTGCTGGAAATTTTATTGCAATAATTTGTCTCTGTCCATATAAACTGATTATGGTGGCGAGGAGAACCATCTTACACAGATCATTTGCATGCGAACTCAAATCACTCTTAAGTGTGGATTCGTAATGAAATGCTACACATGTGGTGAAAAGTCTATGCACAATCAGTTCCCCATAGGCCGAAAGCCAATGAACACAGTTATTTCAAGTGGCTGCCACTTGGCCAGATGGTCACTTAAACTGGTTCTTCTACAGGCACTTTTGAGATATTTTTTAAAGCAAATTGGGAGAACACTTTAGGCCAGCTCACAGAAGTAAACTGGTATATGGAGAAAGAGTGCTGTGCTAATAAGTTGGTCTGTTCAGTAACTGGTTCCTACTGAAGCAATTCTAGTGGTTGCTTTAGCAGACATCCAATTTACACCACAACCACAGTTGACATCATATTACTGAATAAGGTTCACCCATAATTGTGACTTTTCTAAGAGCTCGAGAAGATTGTTCACTGTGGCCTGCCCAGATGCAGTCCCACATATGGGACTGCAAAGAAACCACAAAGTTTGTTCAAGAAACAGACTCCATAGTACTAATTAACTTCAAACTTGCCAAATCTTTTGAAACAAATGAAGTGTACACATTACTTCTCCCCTTCTCTCTTCATGTTTTACAATAAAATACGCTTAGTATCCCGAAGCCATTAAAATGCAATTCTACTTCAAATATGTACTCATGCAATGTGTATTATTCTTGTTTATTCTCCAAAACAGGCAATTAGTAGTATATACAAAATAAAACAGGTTTGAGCAAATATAATGATTCCAATATTCCAAAGCTACTGGATATGGTGAGCTGGTTTGGTAACAACAATTGCAGGCAATTGAAACTGTACAAATCCAGTTATCAGGGCTGTGCAACATTAAGCTCTATCTGGACATCCAGGCAGGCCTACCCAGTTGAATTTTAAGAGTTTTATTGGTGTTTTATAGGTATTTTAATAATGTATTAGTTTTATGTGCTTTTAATCAGTTTTATGTATTTTATATTTGATGTTGTTCCACATCATCATTACAACTCTTTGCATATCAATATGTTAAAATGGGATACACCCAGCAGAGAGGCAGATAGTTTAGAAAAGCTCAAACTAAACAAGTGTGAGGGGACAGCCTAATTCATCATGTTTCACGTTACAGTTGCATTTTTTTTCATTCTGACAGAACTTCACTTTCCCTAGTGAGACTATTGCTCAAGTATTCCTTATCACCATGTCTCTAAGTCCAGAAAATTCACTTCAGATACAGTTTCAAAGAAAAAAATAATAATTCTAAAAGTGTATTTTCCTTTGTTGTCCCTCTCCCATCTTAGGTCAAGAAACTTGCACCAATAATGTTGGTTCACTGCTTTAACGTGGGCCCAGAAAGTCAAGATCAATGGCTTAGTCTTATCTCTTTATTGAGAGGTGGCATGAAGGAGGATGTCTATGCATTATCTGACCCCCATGCTAGCCTTTTCCCTGTGAAGGTTTCCCATTTTCCCACTGTAACATTCAGGGTGTGACTCACATGGAAACTCCGAATGATATGGAGGTTCCAATCCACCAGTGCTTGCCTCCAGGATGTAATGTTTAGATGTGGATGTAATGTTTAAATGAGCCTTGAGCCAGAGATGAACTTGCAAATTGTGGGTACAAAACAGATGTTCGCAATGATTCATTTGCAAGGGTAATTCACAATTTCGTACAATTCTGGAAGCCCTCATATTCCCTCCCATGTGTCACTCTTGCTTTGAATTATGAAAGAAACATAAAGGAAAAGAAAACATTGGATGAAGTTAGTTGAGAGACTTCTGTCTGTGTTGTTGGCAAAGAAGAAGAAGGGACTAAGGAACTAGGACTGACCTAGCAGCAATGTAGAGGGTTCTGTCCATGATCATGAGCAACTGGATGTCCAGTCTGTGCCTTTGTGGGGCATTGTGTCCTGGCTTGTGACCCACAAACACCGGATACTGTTTTGTATCTGTAAGAGAGGAGTTTGAAAGGAAATAGATACACACACAGCCACTCAATCAAAGCATGTTAACATTGTTCAAATTATCTCCATCACCAACTGTGGGGTCTAGAAGGTCTGCTTTTTCTAGAACAGTTTGTCCCTGCCCTCCACAATAATAATCAAGGAGAATACATAGCTTTCGAAGGCAGGCTAAAACTTTTCTGTTTCAGCAGGCCTTTGGGGAGTAATTCAGACTTTTGTGGATATACTGCTTATAGTTCGGATTTTTAATTATGTGTATTTAAAATGCTTTTAAATGTTTTAAATATTTTACAATTGTACTATGTTTAATTACATTTTTAATTTTTGTATATCGCTATTTGTTTTAACTGTACATGTTTTAATTTGTAAGTCGCCTTGAATCCCATTATTGGGAAAAAGGCGGGATATAAATAAATATAATAATAATATAATAATAGCTCAGGGTGGGCAACTTGTGGCTCTCCAGATGTTATAGTCTACAATTCATATCAGCTCTACTTAGCATAGCCAGCCAATAGTGAAGGCTGATGGGAGTTGTAGGTCAAAACATTTGGAGGGCCGCAATATTTTCTTAGCAGATTGTCTTATGAGGTTGTTTATAGGAAAGTAGATTGTAGTCTCTTGTTTATTATAATTTTTGAAGTTTCAGAATTGACGACCGGGCTGGTAGAAACTTAGGGAAGCAGGAACATGAAAACCGCAACCCTTTCGCTCCTTTCCACATGGGGTCGCTTTATGAAGTGTTTCCATTTAAATCCAGATTTTCATCCATTCAGGTTTGTTTCTCCGACGGTAGATGGTACCCAGTAAACCAATGCATACGTTAAAACAAAAATGCTTTCGTGGGCCAAACGGCACCTGAAACCGCATTAGTTCAGAGTTCGGTGAGCAGAGTCCCATGAGTAGAATGAACATCATGAACTGCGTAGGTGCCTGGCAGGGAATGGGCGGAGTCTTGCTCCTTGCCACCCTCCATGCTTCTGGGCTCAGTGAAGTATAATCGGTGAGAATGAGTTACTTCTGAGTAGGCAAATTTAGCAAACATCTCCCTTCAGCTCCACCCTCTCTTCACAGGAGTAAGGGTTAATTGGGGATATCGGCTTTAAAAAATCATCAAAAGTTCTGTAGATGTTCAGTCTTCTATATGCGCGGCAGTCGTAATGGCAGGCTTGCTCCCTGCCCCTGTCTTCCATGCTCAGTGAAGAGCAACGGATGGGAATAAGATACTGAGATACACATTTCCAACCCCCTGATAAGTCAGCATAGGGAGAACCTGAAGCACATTGAACAGAATGTGATTTACTTGTGGGCAGACATGGTTATTGGCCCAATTTCAACAGCTGGTCCTTGAGGCAAAGAAAGGAGAGAATCAGGAGGGGGGGAGGAGAAGGGCATTGCAAGAATGAGTGAAAAACTTCTCCCTGTGTGGGGTGGGGGAGCATCAACGTTTCCTTCATTTTTTATTATTTATTTTTTTGACATTCAGTAAGCCTTTGGAGGTGTGACAGTACAATTCTGCTGAGTTTTTGTTTTGTTTAGAAAGAGAATCCAAAAGCAATCTGCTGACTTTCTCAGGAGTAAAAAAAAAGGAAATAATTTACTTCTGAGTAATCATGGTTATCCATGCCAACTCGTTGTTCCTTGACACAAAGAAATGAAAAAGGAGAAAGGAGAGAACTGACCCTGCAAGAGCGGAGATTTAAAACAACAGGCTTGCACCTAGCCCCTTTTTTGCGCCTGCGCTCTGCTCTCCTCTGCTCCTTACATCTGAGCAGACATGTTTACAAAGCCCTCATCATCCACTCCTGTCACGTCTGGAAAAGCACTTATGAATGCAACTTTCCTTCCTCCTCTCTAAACTTTTCCTGTAAGCCTGAGAGAATGACTTCCCACCCCTTCTCTCTGCTTCCTTACATCTGAGTAGACATGTTTAGCCAACACCTCTTTCTCAGCGATTAGCTGATTAACGGTTGCTACTCGCCTTAATCTTCCTTGCCATGAATGGACGTGGCAGGAAAATAAACAAAGGAAAAGGGGCAGCCCACCTAACAAAATGCCTTTGCAAAAAAATGTGGGGATTTGGTTGAAAAGGTCAGGTTTCCTGTGGAATAGTGACAACATCATGTGACATGGATGACAGTAAGCCGCAGTAGCACTGGGGTAAATTTCCCATGTAGATGCAAACATTTTTGGTGGGACGGGGGGGGAGGAAGAAGTAATTGGTTGATGCTGCAAACCACATAGTGACATGACTGCCATTAATCCAAATGGTGAATAAATTGTGAACGGAAGGACAAATGGGGTTGGCACAAATGATGCAATTCAAACAAGGCTGTTGAGCAACTCCCTTGCAGGTTGGTCAATCTTTCTTTAATGAGTTTGTTTCTTGCCCTTCCACTTAAGTGATGAAGTACAGATCTGGCAGTAGAGGAAGCTGCCAACTGGAAACAGCCAGGGCTCCACAAGTGCACTCGCCACATTGCCACTGGTGGCTGTATTTTTCGATCTGGTGAGTGCCTCTCCAAGGGCAGAGTGAAATGGGCTAGGAGGGCAACAGGATGAGCAAGGATGAGCTAGAGTATGCAGCTAATCCACTTATGTCTAGTTCTGACAAACAGTGACAGGATACACTCACTACACCCTAACCAAATTCTATGTAAACTTATATGGATGGCAACAAATGCCATCTATACATGAACACCCCCAATCTCTCAACATGAAATATCCCAAGAAGGTGTCAAAAGTAAGGACTGTTTTTTAAAAATTATTATTTCATTTCTAACCCGCTTCTCCATCCAGATCGAGGTGGGGAACAACAATAAATATAAATATAAAAACAATAAAATAGATAAACCATTAAAACAGATAAAAACAAATACATTATTAAAACCATCTTAAGGTTAAACTGGGTAGGCCTGCCGGAAGAGAGCAGTCTTCACGGCTTTCTTAAATTCCAGCAGACTGCTAATTTGTTGAATCTCCTCCGGCAGACCATTCCACAGCCTGGGAGCGGCAGAAGAGAAGGTCCTCTGGGTAACACTCATCAGCCTAGTTGGAGGGTTTGGCCTCTTCAGCACATCCAACAGTACTTCTCGAAATAGCTACTCCAAGAAATATATAGAGACGAAAAATGGATGATAAACAGGAATAACTCTAGAGGGCAGAATTACTTCATGTGCAAATTATGTAGAGTTTACTTGCATCTGGCAAATATTCACCTAGAACTGTGGTGTGTGTGTGTGATAATTCTGGCCCTTGTCAGCTTTAGAGTGTAACTGTTTCTTCAGAACTGATTGAGCATCTGGAGCTTATATGTACCATGAAGAAATACATGGAGGCTTTTGATGCTCCCAGTACTCTCCTTGCACATTATCTGATATTAGCTTATGCTTATCAAAACGAAGAGTTTTGACCCGGCACTTGTTACTGCATTTGGATGGAGTAAATTCTGGATAAATATTACAAATTTCTGAGTACTTAGAGGCTCCTCAAAGCACTTGAGTTCATTGCAGCAACTTTGACAAGGAAGTTTTGCATGAAGCGTTTTATGACTATCAATGTACAGCCAGCTATTGTGAAAGCTTTACTTGTTGACACATCCGAGACCTGATGGGCAACAGAATGTTGCACTAATCTTCCAGGCAGACCGCCACTAAGTGCTGGTCTAGAATGGAAAGTATTTGTTTTCCAAAGTTCTGTTTTACATTACAATTGCAAAAGCTGAGCATGTGTATATTTACTTTTATATAAAACACACAAATAAATAAATGGGAATTTAGTTAAATGAGTAATCATTTCAGTACTGAATGGCATATTCTCTACAGAACTGTGTCATCTGTCCTTATTATGGGTTTCTATAATGGTACAGCTAATACTTCTTTCAATGAAATGGCTAGTTCTTGTTTTGGCACACATGGCAGGACCCTCTAAGTTATGGGGGGATTATTTCACACGTAATTATGTTATTTTGTGAAAAAGTGACAATTTTGGCGGAAGCGGAACATGATACAAATGAAAGGAAGAAGCTAATTAATTATCTTGCTTTCATGGACCATGACAAAAACAAAGTTTTTATTTACTGTTTTGCAATAAAGATAGGAGCTTATTATTATATTCTAAATCTCGCTGACCAATAAGCCATGACCTGAAACTTGGGGGGGGGGGGGAAGAAATTTCCCTGCCTTTCATACTCACAGTTGCCATGCGAAATACTGATTGGCTCAGGATCTTCTGGGAAATCAGCCCCAGCAAAGTGTAGCAGTGTGAAATATAGCAGCAAGGCTTCTGACCTCATAGTAGTTCAGCTGGGAGGCTATTTCTTCACTTCACCCTGTGAAAGACAAATGAGGGCATAAGAGCTTTGTATCAACTCATACTTAGCCACTACAAACAAAAATAGGCCTCAAAGATCCAAGAAGTAACAAAGGGGACTCCCTTGCCTTTCAAGCATTCACTATAAAATAATAAATAGGTTCATTTTAATAGAAGAAAACCATCCTGAAAGCAAGCCTCAATGGGCTCTAACATATAGGCTGAATTCGGACAACACAATAAGCAACTGGGGGTGGGGGGACAATCGTCAGTTGTATTAACTATCGTGTCGTCCGAATGCTGCCATAGTCAACTCAGCGCTGATCCTAATCCACACCACAGTTGATTATTTATTACCATGTTGTTTGTGGAGTACCCCCTAGATGAACAACTGTAAAGTTGATTATTACCCCACCATTGACTATCGTGTTGTCCAAATTCAGCCACAGCGTCACCAATATATAGAATACCCCCTCCCCCATATTGTTGCTTTTTACTTTGATCAAGAAACCCTTGTCCTGGGAGGCCTAGTTCTTAATTTCTGAATTAATTATTTACTTTATTAGGGTGCAATCCTATTCATGTTTAAATAGGAAAAAGTCATACGATTCCCAGCATGCCCCAGCCAGCATGGCAGGCTGGAGGGATGCTGGGAGTTATACGACTTTTTCTGTGTAAACATGCATAGGATTGCACCCTTAGTTGTTTATTAATTAATTAATTGGTTGGGTGTGATTGAGAGGCAGGGTATACATATTCTAAGTAAATAAATCAAATAAAGCATCTAGATCTGTGTCGGGTGGCTATATCACTTCACACTGTCGGTGGGGTTCATACCAATGTTCCCTCAAAGAAACAATCCTTCCATAAGGAAAAGTGAGAAGAGGTCTAGCTGAGGGCATCACCTTAAGGGACATAATGCAGCAGGAGGCAGGTGTGGATCTGGATAGTACCTGGATGAGAGACCAACTGGGACCTCTTTGTAAATTGTGTTCTAACATATAATCATGGGATATAAATTTAACAAATAAAATTTTAAAACAATCTAGCCTTCTTCCTGACATGCTAGTTTTCCATGCCAATGTTTGTTTGAGCTTTTTTTAAAAATAGGGTTGTTATCACACGGGCGGTTTTAAGCACACCCACCTCAGCTTTGCTCCACTTCTTCAGCGCTGGGTTCGCATGACATCGTCCCCCTCCTGCTGCTCTCTCACCCTGAGGTTGCAGGTTTTAGTTTCTGTTTCGATTTATCCCTCAACGGGCAAAGTCCGAAACAGGCAAAATTTAATAGGACAAGCTGAGGTATCGCAGCTATACCGACCACGTGTGATTCAAAACGCTACACTCAAATATGAAACGGAGGGGGAACCCGTAGAAGCAACCCAGGGGGAAAATAGTAGGTGTGATCAAGCCCTCCGATTGCAGGCTGGAGGGATGCTGGGAGTTGTAGGAGATTTTTTTCTATCTAAACATGCATAGCATTGTGTTCTTAGCCTGCAATCCTATACCTAGCCCTGGCACAGGTTTATCACTTCATTGAGATCCATCTCACTCAATTGATAGCTGGCCAAGATTTTACAGCAGGGGTCACCTATTCTCTGATCAGCCATTGTCAATAGTCACATCCATGGAAAACAAGCATGTCAGGAAGATGGATAGGCTGTTTGTAAATTTTATTTGTTACATTTATGCCCTATTATTATTCCATGTTGGAACACAAAACAATGTACATACAGTTCCCAGTTGATCTCACATCAAGGCACCAGATCCAGACTAGTTTAGCACAGTCAGTGGTGAGGGAATGATGGGAGTTGCAGTAGGCCAAAACATCTGGAAGGTCACAATTTGCCTACTCCTGCTTTAGGGAAATACTCCATCTATTATGTTTGGGAATATGTCAAGGTTTAAGCTGATGGCTCTTAATAAATTTAAAACACTATTTATGTTTAGAAAGAGATTAAGGAACCTTCTAGGAGACTGATTAATTCTCAGAAGAGATATAAATCAAGTACAGCAATACTGTATGTGTGTGTGCGTGGGGGGGGGGGGGAAACTGATGGAGCAAAGTGAATGTGTCATGAGATCTTACCAGAAAAATATGACCCATAAATTTAAGTACAATAAAAACGAATACTCCAAGTTGCAGTAAAATAAGGGTGAATGAAACTGCCTAAAAGCAGAAACTTCACTCTTACCTCCCACCTGCCACATTCCAAGCATGTATTCTTTTATTTGTTTGTTTTTTAAAAAGCTATTTTAAAATAAATAAATAAATAAAAACAAACAAACAAACAAAAGAACAGAAGCAGGCAATGTTTGATTCAGTGTTGGTGTTTTTTTTTTTTTTTTTTGTAAAATAGAGCAAAAAAACTCATAATTTCCTAGCAAATTTCATGGAGTTGTTGACCTACAGAATAAATCAGTGTAAAGAATAAGGATTTCTTTTCACCCATTCCAAAATTTCAACCCTTTGATGCAGCCTTCCAAAGATTAGCTTTTTGAAGAAAGCTATTTTACGATAGCCTGTCCATCATTCCAGATTTATGCAAAGAAAGATAGAGTTTGTAACCAAGATGGTTTTTGAAAGTCCTTTTGGCAAATGAAGTGCTAGCTTGCACATTTGAAACACCATTTAATATTAAATACCTATGTGTTCTTTCCTCATGCCAAGAAAAGCATTAACAAGCCCTCTTTTATTTCAGAGTATAATTTTACAGACCCTATTGGTTCTTAATCATTTATTCAGTTAGAGATACTGCAGCAATTAATTTTGCGGTTCAGATACATGTTTTTAAAATAAAACATTACAGTCATCCCACTACAATCAGGGATGTGGTATGGATGTTCCATAAAATGTCATAGCAGAACCTCAGAATAAACCAGGAAAAATTATTTTACTACCCAATTTCTTATTTTATCAATACACACAATTTTAACATTTGTCTTACTTTTGTATCCTCCACCCCCAGAAAATTAAACACGGAACTCTGAGAAAATTAACAGTGATGGAAGCTGCCTCAGGATTAATGAGTCTCACAACAGTAACAATATAGCAGCACCAGCTAGGAAAACACAGAAGAGAAAATGCCCATCCCATATATGAGAAATCAAATTTATTTACAGAACTTTGAATGTACCTTTCTGCCAAATAACGAAACAACATACAGGTACAAAATGAAGCATACAATGGCCAGTTTGGATGACATGACAGCCTATCATGGGTTAATTAACCCTCAGGGCTCAACGGTGCATGCCTTCCACCATTATGAATATGCAATCCCCAGCTGGGGGTTGCCATTGCTTGTTGTGTCATGTGAACCTGGCTCCAGAGACTGGGGAAAGTTAGGTAGACTGGCTGGGGAGTCTGGGGAGGGTTGAACAACTCCCACATAACCCTTGTTTTACCCTTGAATAATTCTCCCCAGTCAGGTTTGCACAACAAGTTATGGCAATCCCTGGTTAGGGGGTTACATATTCATAATGGTGGATGGCACACACTATGGTGCCCCAAAGGTTAATTAACCCACGATAGACTGTCATGTCATCTGAACCAGGTCAATACCGGAGAGCATTTTTTTAAAAGCAGATAACTGTGATACCTGGGAGGCAGTGCTGATGTTACATCTTGATGTGTGGAGATTTGAACTCAAGTCAACCCAGTCTAAGTCCAGTGCTCCATCAGTGCACAGCACTTGTCACCTATATGAGAGGATGGGCCCATTCACACTTACAAACTCCAAGAATGAATGTGAAGGAACTATATGGATGGGAACCACATTCCCACAGTGATGTTTGGTCTCACTGAAAGATAAGCAACTTGGTGTCCTCAAGATGTTTGGACTGTATTCTAAGGAATGTGGATAGGCTGGAAAGTGGAACCTATTATTGCAGTACTACTGCTCCCCTGCCCCACATTCGTGTTAAAATTATAATAATGTCTGAAAAGCGCTTTATTCTACAATTTGCTATTAGGAAAAACTGGAGTAACCATTTGAAAAAAATTCGGTACTTTTATCACGCCATCATCCTGCCTCATTCTCAGAATTTTACAGGAAGTCCAAGCATTTTAGAGAAAGTCTTACACTCCTAACCCTCCTAGGTTTTCTCACTGCTTCTTCCATTGTTTGTCTCACCGCAGAAAAGCCATTGAGAAAATTGTGCAACAGCTGAACAATGCCTTCTGATTGCTAGTGCAAGGAGCCCTCTGTCTGGAAGCACCCATTCTGGTAAGAAAAAAGACGGAAGAAGCAGTGGAAAAACACAGGAGAGTTGCAAATGGAAGACGATGTTATCTGGACCCTTGTAAAATTCCATGAATGAGGCAGGGTAATTGCACAATAAAAGCCCTGTCTGGAAGCACCCTTAAACATCACAAGAGTTGGATTACGTTTACTTGTCTCCTCACTGCAGTATCTTAATAAATTTGCTCTCCTCTCTCTCAAACATTTCTCCTCAATTTTACGAACGACAGCATTTTAAAATAAAATGATCCTAATTAGAATGGGCAGCTTGATAGCAACAAATATAACTTATAAGGCTGGACTTTGAAATGTTTGCCTATGCACAGTAGGGGCCTTTCATATTTGATTGCGATAACAATGTAATTGTACCATATTAAACATGCAAAGAGTAACACGCATCTTATTTATGAAAATGTTTCATTCAAAAAGCAAAATAAAAATAAAAATAAAAGGAAGGGTTCTCCAATATATGGGATGGAATATGGCTTTTCTTTTTCTTTTTTGTATTTCACACTTGGTGTCAACATTCCACCACCACCACCACACCACCCTCAACAGCGACACTGCAAGGCAACAAAATTAAATATGCTCCCTTTGTCGTACCCACAACTTCCATTTCCTTCCTTCCTTCCTTCCTTCCTCCACCCCACCCCACCCCGCAAAGCATTTTTGACAGATGTCAAGCTATTCTGTAAATACAACAGAAGAACGACAGTTTATCCAGAAGATATGTATCAAGCCATTGAGACTTTCATTTCATTATAAACCTTTTTCACCCACAGCATCAGGATGATCATTCAAACTTAGTATGGCTCATGGCGAGTCTCCACTGCAGAAGAATAGGTGCTTTATGTTGATCTCTGTCATCACCTAACTGTGTGCATTATATGAGAAAAATCAAGAAAGCTGATAAATCTTTGCCTCTCCACTCTACAGCTTTAAAAAACCCAATTGTGTGTGATATCGTTTCTTCTTTCTCAACTTTCTGCACTTTTCTGTGTAAACATGTAGAAAAGACAGCCTCCAACTGAAGTAATTACTTGTATTATTACATGGTGTGCTTAGCTCGTTCTGTCACTGGTATCATTTAATGAAGAGCTATTCCACACATTATACCATTTTATGTGTGTAATGATAAAACATCAATGGTTACTAGTCATGATGGCTATATACTACGTCCAGTATCAGAGGCAGTATGATTCTGTATAACAGTTCTGGGGGCAGAAGTGGGAGGGTTTTTTTTGCACTTGAGCCCTAGTTGTGGTTTCCCCAAAGGCAGCTAGTTGGCCATTCTGTGAAAAGAATCCACCTCGGCCGGATTTAGGACGTCTCTCCTTACATTATTGTGTTAGTGGCAGATTTGCTGCCAAATATACTTTATTCTGGGAGTCTTAGCCAATTACAGATTGGTTAGTGTGACATCCATGTTTGAAACATGTTTGCTCCATTAATATTTTACATTTTTAAGCTACACACCTAAGACCATTTAAGTGTACAGTTAAAATCAGCTTTGTAAATAATCCCACAAAAGTGATTTGACTGTGATTTAAAAAATAAAATAAAATAAAGTAGCTGTCAGGAAGCTAACAGCTTGGGTTTCTATGCTGGATGCAGGGGCCAGCATGGGAATGAAGATTGCCAGCCTCAACAGGCTAGTAAAAATAAATAAATGAACAAATAAATTGCTTCTACCAAGTGGACTGGAAGAGGAGGGACAGCACAATCAGCTGTTCCTCAACCAGTCCACTTGTCTTTTGTGCTGATCATGGAAGAAGGCACTTTCCTTTCTTTTACTGCAGCTAGCATGCAAACCAAGCCGGCTGGCTGGGGAGGAGCAGGAGCAGGTCAATCCATCCCTGCATTCCATGCTGGCCGCAGAAGGAAAGCCCCTTCACCATCTGCCCTTCACCATCTGGATCACTCAGCTGCATGAAATTCCTTGTCACCTATGGCTACTAGCAGGCAGCTTGATAAATACAAGGCTGAGTGTAAAAAGTGAAACAGTTATTTACAGTTCACCAGCTGCCTCCAGCTTAGAGTACGTTCGGACACACCTGGGCCTACTGAAGTGGTTGTGGCTGATGTAGCTGGTCTCTTGTACAATGAAGGCAGGAAAGCTGTTTATATGAGGGGAAACCACCCCTCTACAATTACTCTGCTTATTCCCTATAAGCCACTATTCTGCTATCATTCTAATAAAGCCACTGCTGACTTGTGCCTCTTCTACTGCTCCATAGCGTGGACATTTGACCTCATTTACAGAGGACAGTCTTCTATTTGAAGACATCCTCTATTTGAAAGGCTGCCAAGTCCAAGCCCTCTTTAGAGATAAAGAACCATAAAAAGAGAGCACATGGTGTGTGTGTGTGTGTGTGTGTGTGTGTGTGTGTTGAAGTTACTCAACCACAGTTAGCACCTGGACAGCAGACTGAGGCACACAGGAGGTCACAATCTTCCTTACTATGGTGAGGTGTTTTGTCTTTCTCTTAATTACTATAATTTCTTCCTAATTTTTCACCTATACATATAGGTAAAATCCAATGTAAGTCCTACTTAGAGTAGACCCATTGGAATGAATGAGAGTTATGTTAGTCAAGACTCATTTAAGTCCCATTTATTTCAATAGGCCTACCCTACGTAGGACTTGTGTTGGATTTTACTCATAGATTTAGCATATATAAATGCCACGCAAATCTGTGTCCTTTTTTTTTCTTTTTTCTTTTGGTGAAGAAAGGTAAGAGTCCAGCCTACACCTGTCAGAATGTGATTTGCTAATGGAACTCTCTATAAACATCTCCCCTACATAATCCTTCTACACCAGCTTGCAGCAAATTCCTATGGGCCATATCTGAAAATACCCTGGGGTACTTCCAGATGGCTTTAGCTTGAGGCTTAGAATTGATATTTCAGCGTTATCAGTACAGGTGTTTTTCAGAAAAAGATTAACCAGGATCTCTCCTATGCCTCTGGGTAAGCATGATGAAATCCAGTGGGGAAGTCCAGGAGACAGCTTTGAGGGCATGCCCTTGGGTTTTCAATATGTGTTCAAAACAATATGTTCTGCAAAGCCAAGAAAATTTAATGCTTCTAATCTAGGTTTGAAGTTATTCACTATGACCTTGCAGGTTTTTTTAAAATGATTTTTTTTACTGGTACAAAACAGGATGAAATCAGCAGCAGAAATAATGCAAGGGCAGAGAGAACTAGACACATCATACAATTCAGACTTTGACAGAAAGCAATATTTATTGTAGCACGCAAAAAATATTGCTCAGCTTTGGAGAAACTTCAGCAGAGTTCTTGTTGACATGTGCTTTTTAGTAAATAAATGAATCTGTTTTAGACTCTAAGTAATTCTGTCAGAACATGAGTCTTAAAAGTATGACTAAAGTAGTTGCCACTGAAACATCCTCCCATATGCAGCATCCCTTAGCGAAAAACTAGCCAGCCAACAGAAGTAAACTCTAGTAAAGATCAAAGGCTATTTTTCAAATGTTGTCATTAAATAATTTATTGGGAAATCATGGCCCTATCAGTTTTATCAGCTAGTTATTCCTTTAATACAACTGCATTGAATTCTGTAAGACCTGAAAAAAACTTTGATTTGGAAAAGCAACAACAACACATTTCTTTACCTGTAAATGTCTGATTCAAATGTAAAAAGAAAAAGCCCTGCAAGTTGCTTTAGGCAATGAAGAAACACGCCTTTAATGGATATGCAACACAATTCTATGCATGTTTATTCAGAAAAAAGTCCCAATGTGTTTAATGATAATTACTTCTGAGTAGATGTGCATAGTGTTGTGCTGTAAAACTGCAATCCTAAGTATGCTTATTAGGAAGAAAGTTCCATTTAACTCTTGGAATCTAATTTTCAGTAAACATGCAAAGGATTGCACTCTATTGTGTTTAGGACTGCAGCCTTAAGAACTGGGCCAGACAGCTTTCCTGTATGCTTCTCTACTTTATATAAGCACATAAGATGAGCCATGCTGGATCAGACCAAGGATCCATCTAGTTCAGCACTCTGTTCATACAGTGGCCATCCAGCTGTCGACCAGGGACCCACAAGCAGGAAACAGTGTGCAGGACCCTCCCACCCATGCTCCCCAGCAACTGGTGTATATAGGCTTACTGCCTCTAATACTGGAAGTAGCACATAACCATCAGGATTAGTAGCCAGTGATAGCCTTCTCTTCCAGGAATTGATCCAACCCCCCTTCAAAGTCATTCAAATTGTTGGCCCTCACTACATCTTGTGGTAGTGAATTCCATAATTTAACTATGTGCTGTGTGAAGAAGTACTTCATTTTATCTGTCCTGAATCTCTCACTAGTTTCATGGAATGACCCTGGGTTCTAGTATTTTGAGAGAGGGAGAAAAATGTCTCCAAATCCACATGCTCCACACCATGCATTATTTTGTATTCCTCTATCATGTCTCTCCTTAGCCTCCTTTTTTCCAAGCTAAACAGTCCCAGCTGTTGTAACATTCCCTCATAGGGGAGATGCTCCAGCCCCTTGATGATTTTAGTTGCTCTTTTCTGCACTTTTCCAGCTCTACAATATATTTCCAGCTCCAAAACTGGACATATAATGTTTTGCTTATTTTGAGTATTTAAAGAAGCAAAAAGGATAATTCATTTGCTAAAAACAGTATCAATAAAACATCATGCAAGTTTATCTTTTCTTCAGGTAAACAGAATTTAAGGAAGAAAACAGAATTGACTTGCTTATCCAGACAAAGGTCCATTCTCTAGTGATGACCAGTATGGATGACAAGGTACCAAAACCAAAGCATGACAGAGATGGTCATTTCCTATTACTTAGAATCTGTATCAGAGGCATGCTGTCCGGAATATGATTGAGATTCTATTTTACCAAATGCGGGTACATATCATATTTTATGGCTTAATGTGTGTGAAGAGTTTTGGCTTAGGTTTTAAAGTCATTGCTAGAGCCACTACCCATATATTGGTCTAATTGAAAACAAACAAAAAACAAAACAAAAACACAGCTCTCAGTGCAAGTGAACATTGCCACATCTTATAGCAACGAACTGTGTAAATTCATTATGTGTTGCATGTATAAATGCATCTTTTTGTTTGTTCTGAGCTCGTTGTGGAACAATTTCATTGGATAGCCTCAAATTCTACTGCTTTAAGAAAGAATAATTTTTATCATTTGCTCTAAACTATTCCAAATTTAAAAGCATTTCTGTTAAAAATTAATAAATGGCTTTTCCTTCACAAATATATTTTCCATTAGGGAAGGATGGTTTTGGTGGGGATTGTAAAAAAAAAATTAAAAAAAAAATTATATCCAGCTGTCGAAGATGGATCAGGGGCCAACATATCCATCTGGATGAAATGGTGATTCAATAATCATCTTTGCAAAAGGGACCACTAAGACAGGTGCAGGGACAGCTGGATACTTATATCTGCCAGAACACTTCCATGCATGATGCTATGGAACGTTATACACAGGGTTCCAAAAGCATGACAAGAACCACAAAATGTAAGGGCTTCTTAGGTAAGCACACGAGAGACAATCCCTGAAATTTGTCTAAACACTTCCCAGTGGGTGTGGCCAATGGTATTTTACACAGTTCTGTATTTTCTATCCTTTCTACATTCTGAAGGGAAGCATTGTAGCTTTGTATAAATCCTAGATCAAGTAAGTAGAGTTAACAGAAGTTGTCAGTAGATTTCTTGAATCTGAACATTGAAAGACTGTCTTTAAAAAAAATGTTCCCCAACAAACTGTGGTTAATCTTAACTATGGGTTGTCTGAAACATGCCAATTTCAAACCATGGGTGCCTTGTTTCAACAAACCATAGTTAACAGTAACCACAGTTTGGGGGTTTGGGCTTAACCCTATACTGCAGTTAATCAAAAACAGAAGTGAAAGCTTCTGATCTGTAGAGGAGGAGAAGGGAAGGGAGAACTACACAAACTTAGGGCATGCTGTTCCAAGCTCCTTTGTTTATCATGATGTTTGAATGCAGCCATTGTATTCGATTTGAAACCTTGAGGCAAAAGGCCATTATGTCTGTTTGGGGACTTTAAACCACAATTTTGTTAAATGACTCTAAGTCAGACTTTGCTAACCTGGTGCCCTCCAATTCTTTTGGATTTTAAGTCCCAGTCAGAAAAGCCAATATTCAGAAATTCTGTGAGTTGTACTATGAAACATCTGGAGAGCACCAGGTTAGGGAAGGCTACTCCAGCAATAGTAACAGTAGCAAATAACTAAATTATGAGTGGAATCTTTAAGATAAGTCTTTGATATACACAATGCTGCAAGTCATACTGGTGAAAGTGAATTAAACTATAATCGTGTCATCACAGAGCTTTGAAATAGTTGTTTATTCTGCATCAGTATGCAGGAAGGGTGAAGGAAAGGGATTGGTGTGTGTGAGTGTGTGTGTTTAAGGCTAGCATGATATTTGACTTTTCAAAACTCTAGTTGTCTTGGCAAGAAGAAAGACATTAGTTACCCCAGGCTTTTGCTGTTTCATACTCAGGGTTTTGAAGTGAAGAAGAGTGAGAAAACATGAACACAGTAGGCACTGGTGTGCTTAGAAGCTAGTTTACTGAAGCTTGTTTACTGATCAAATTCACAAATAGCAGTTACAATACTATACCAATTACAGCTTGCAGAATCTTACAAAGAGCAAATCACCCTGGCCAGGATCAATAACTGCTCTTGGATGATATTCTAGTCTCATGTAGCTTGTGTTGAATATTTGTTTTATTTTCTTTATGAAATTTATATATGTCCAAGTAGTAGATGTCCACAGGTGGGTGGGGTGGGGTGGGGTGGGTGCTACTGTAATAAATATTTACCTTCCAGTGAACAGTTGGTCAAATTAGATGAGACAGTGGGAGATTTGTTACTAAAACTTCAGTTTCTAAAAAAGATAAAAGCAGCTGCAAGATAAGGGGTGTTTAAATCAGGACTGTGGTTCTGCAGGAGGGGATTTAGCTCTTTCCGTTCATGTCATCTTCCAACAGAAAAAGCTATTTGCTGAAGAGGAAAAAACATAGTGGTACCATATGCGTAAAATGGTGTAGAGGGAAAGGTTTTTCTTCTCAGCAAGAAAGACCCAGAAACATGGTTTGGATATAAACAGAACTTCACTTTATTTCTAAACCTCATTTGTTGTCTGTTTCATTTCCCTCCTGTCCTCCTTTCTTCTCCTTTTCTCCCTTTTATTCTCTCCTCCTGGGGCTCTCTAGGGACAAATCTCTTAACAACTTAATACAAGGAAGTGCATGCAACTACCGTATTAGAATACAACAAAAGGGTTATGCTCTTCTTCTCCCAGTGTTTATTTTATTGATTGATTGATTTAATTTCATTTCTATAATGTCCAATAGCCGAAGCTCTCTGGATGGTTCAGAAAAATTGAAAACCACAAGGTACACCATAAAATACGAAAGCTTAAAAATCACAAAATAAAAGTACAACCAGAATAAAACCTAGCAGCAATGCGGAGATTTAAAATACAGATTTAAAACAGCACAGCTAAAAGACTAAACAGTGTTGTGGCTTCAAAATGATTCAGGGTGTTCCCATAGTTGCTTTTAACTTTAAAAAAATACACACAGGACATCCAATCATGGATATCTCACCATCTTTTCTAGTTGCACTCAAAGCTCTAAGACAATTATTCTAATATTTACATCTCTTAATTATATAGGCTATTGATTCATTCTTCCCCAGCAGCAGGTGTAACCAAATGTAAACCAAAAGGAAGGTTTAAGGCACAATGCTATGCTTGTTTAGACTGGGAAAAAATCTACAACTCCCAGCATTCTCCAGCCAGCCATCTTGGCTGGAGAATGCTGGGAGTTTTAGGATTTGGGTTTTTTTTGGTCTCAACAAGCATAGGATTACAGTTTTAAGATATTTTAGGTGGTGCCTACGGATCCTCTTATTTCAATTCTCTGTTCCAGGCATGAAATATGCAAGATATGTAGTATGCCTAATGGTTTGTTAGAACAGAGATAGTTGCAGTCCTGGCAGGAAATATAAAGGCTAACAGGCCTTCTTGTGGCTTTTGACCGATGATTTCAAAATAAAATTCAAAACGATTTCTATAGAAAGTAAATTATAATGGGATATAATTTTCCCATCAATATTATGACAAAAAGAAAGATTCTTATGCAGCTAAAAAAACCAGCTACCTACTTTATCAACTCACTGATACCATTTTCCCATTAGCATGATAGCCCCTATATTTCTATGTATATAACTGAAGCTAAGAAGGTCCCTACACTAAAATGTTGCAGCCAGAATCAATACTCCAAAGTTCCCAGCTATCTCTGTTCCATTTGGGAGGTGTTCATCTTCTATCTGACAGCACCATTTCTTTAACATGGTGTAGCTACTAAGGGTGTGTCACACTCCTATAGAGATTATCTAGAGTATTGATCTCTACAAAACAGGTTGGTTGCTGAAGTTTGCTGACAAAAGACACAGGCTATCTCTGTACCTCAGGAGGCGGCTCATGAGTCCTGCTTTAGGACTTTTGATCTTTTTCATCTTATGTATCAGCCAAGTATGTGTCCATTTCAGCAGGCATTACTGTATATGATTTCTGAGTTAAAGAAATTAAATATGAGAGTTTGAAAGTTTGTCATAGGTACTGAACTCACATTTATGCAGATATAAACATGCTGATTTGTCAGCAAATCCCAGACTCAATTTGCATTATTTTTGCTGGAAAATGGAATCTCTAATCTGTCCCTTATGGTATTTGCATATTTATTTGGTACATTTTCTAAATAAAGCAAAATCTATCCTAGCATATTATGTCCCTCAGGATCAGTTGGCATCTTTAGTGAGCAAGGCATAGCAACCGTGAAATGTGTAAACAATGTTGGACCCATTAAAACAATAGCAGAAGATTCTTAACCTAAATCAACCCGTCGTCATTTTGTGTACAATAGGCAGTTTAATGCATGTGAATATGGTAACTATGACATAATTCCACATAGGTCCATATGTATTTGATGATCCTGTATGGCTACCAACCAATTTGTTCTTATAGATCATACCAATCTGGATAATGCAGAAATAGCACTCAGTCATTATTATTATTATTATTATTAACATTTATATACCGCCCCATAGCCGAAGCTCTCTGGGCGGTTTACAAAAATTAAAAGATTGAACATTAAAAAGTCAATAAACAAAATTTAAAACCATAAAACATAAAAACAGCTAATATTTAAAACATTTTAAACTTTAAGCCAGGCCAAATATTCAGTTAAAAACCTCAATTTAAGCTGTTAAAATGACAACAGTCATCCCTGTTGTCTTAAATATCCTAACTGGTGTCATGCAAAGGTAGGCAAAGGTAGGCAACTTCGTGTTTTGGACTACAACTCCCATTAGCCCCAGCCAGCACAGCCATTAGTCAGGGATTATGGGAGTTTAGTACAAAACATCTGGAGGGCACCAGGTTGCAAACCTGTGATGTAACCATTCTGAATGTAAGATCGTTAACTACATCTCCCCTCTTGCAGAAGATGAACGGATTGCTGGGTGTAATCTATATGAACTGTCACATTGTGATAATTAATTCACAGAACCAAAGAGGGCTAGCTTTTACCATAATAAATTGCTATTGTCAAGATAAGTGTAAGTGGATCAGATTTTAACTATAAAGTTTTGGTCTGAATTTCCCCAACTGACATATCTCCTCTTACAGCCCGAAATTTACATTAACTATAGGGGTGGAGAAGGCCTTACTCTTTGCAAATTATTTGGCAATAAAAGACTGGAAATCAGCAAATGCTTGAATTTCTTTATCCTGCTGTTTTACAATATATGGAACAAGAAGTGCTGAGTAAAATAAAGCAGCCATATGCCAGCTATTTCTAAGCTCTGCCATCAGCTGTAGATTTGTGGACCACATTTGTTTTAATGTCTGTGCCTCTCTTTTCAAACAGTGACTGAAGTTTCTACCTTAAGGCAAAGAAGTAACTTGAAAGCTTTTGATTTCTAACTCGCATCATCTGCAGCACATACTTTATTCTGCCACTCATGAAGTTCTAAGACTTGTTTCCTTCTATTGTCATCATGATAAAACTTTGAATCCAGTATTCTTAGATCATTTCCCAACTTCCTTATGCTGAAAAAACACATGAAATTTGCTGCTGAATATTTGCTGCTGGAGAAATTGCTGCTTCTGCAGAATCAGTGACGAGAATTAACTCATTGTCAATTATTTCAAGAGCTGGGAGAAGTCAACAGGATAATCTAATTTAGTTCCATTGAAGTGCACAGTATCCCAGACTTCTCATAATTTCAGTATGTGATGTGGTGATGTGGATTGGACATAACACTAAACTATGGTTTAATGTTCTCTGTGTAAGTCTTGGGCTTCTGTGATTCACCTTCTCTCTCCTCCAGTGCAGTTTACTTCCATTTTCAGCTAATGACAGTTTACTGTTAAACTGTGGTTAGATTAACAACTATGGTTTAAGGAAACAAGGCAAGGTCATAAACTATAGTTTGTAGTTGGTTTCTTTTCCTAAACCATAGTTAAGAGTAATCACAGTTTGTCCAGGTTTGGACTTAATGATAAACTACAGCAGAAGGGGAAGGTAGAAGCTGATGAGCCTGAAGCTTGTTCACATTACACTAACCCATAATCCACACATTGTTTCTGAATGAGGCCAAGTAAATTGCTGAATTCTCTCAGAGTAGGAAGAGATGCAAAACAAGGGTTGTTATTACAATCTACTGAGGAGATAAATTTGGGGAAGGAGTGGTTGGAGAGGAGGCTCTGAAGCCCTGTACTTCAATGCCAACATCTTTATAAGACGTAGAAAATCCTTATGGCCATGATCTGGAAAACAAATTGTTATGTATATGCAATTAGTCTAGCCCCCAGAGTAAAGAAATTATGAAATTCCAGTCTCACATTCTATCAATTTAACCACCATCACTAATTTTTGTAGCCTTAGGCTTCCTGCCATCATTACATCTAACTTCACCTTTCTGCTTTTCACACAAATAATGCTCAATTCTACTTCCTCTTACCTAATGGAAACCTGTACTATATATATTTTAAGGCATTGCCCCTGAATGTCCAGGAAATCACCAGTTTGTCCACCTTGCTCTGTTTCTTTGTAGTATCCTGGCTTTCTGGAGACAAGCAGGACAAGCACTGGCCCATCTTCCACACAGCTAAAGCAATGGGTCCATTTTAGACCTTTTGAGTCAGGCCATGTGGGAATTGTTCCTTCCATGAAGGATAGAAGAGCCTGTACCAAAACAATAATTTTGTGGTGCTATACCAAAAAAACAAAACAAAACACATTTGAGTCCTTAAGCATCTGTGAGATGCTCAGTGTCAATCCCTCATATCGTACTAAAAAATTTAGACACGTTTCCTTAAAAACACCCCATATTAACATTTGCTTAAATATACTTTAAAGAGGCTCATTCATCTTAATGAGTGAATGCAAAAGCAGAGTATTACATTTGGCTGCAATATGATCCAGAGGTAAGCGCAGGTTACTAGGTTACCACAATAATCTCTCTTGAGTCAAAAGGATACTCTGATGCATTTACACCTTGCATCATTATATGCAAAGCTCAAAAAGGTGTCAGACATATTACCCTCAGGCCGTTAGCCCCCTGCAACAGTCTTTGTTCCAATGAAGGTAACATTTGGTTTACCTTGTACCTTGCATGTGTTGTATCTATGAGCTAAGATAAGAAGAGAGTCAGAATGCTGTACCATGTACCACTTTTTTGACAACATTGGAGAAAACGGTGAAATTAGTCTATTACTTGGTGGATTACAACTGCTGCTGGGTAGGATTAATCAACCAGTCTTTATTGGCCTTTTCTGCACCATAGGGGCGGAGAGGGCGGGAAGCGGGGAAACCCGGAAGTAACCACTTCTGGATCCGGCACGCAGAGGCCGCACCAGAATGTGATGGCCCAGGCTTTTACCGGGCTGTCGCAACTCGTGCTGGCCATTTTTGTTTTGACAGATCCGCGGAGGAGTGCACAAGCACTCGTGCGCAAAAGGTTAGTTAATTTTTTTAAAAATGTGCACGATCCAGCCCTCCTCCCCCCTGCTATCCTGGGGATGGTGATTTCACAGTCCCCCTTCCTGATGGCCTTGGAGCTGCGCGGTGCGGCTCTGTGGCCATTGGTGCAGCCACGCTTACTCGCAGGTAAGCACAGCTGCGCCCGGGATGGGTGGCCACACCAGCCACCCATCTCGCTTCCCTCCTGGGAGCAGGGAATGAACCGGGATAATAGCATTCCTTGAACTCTCGGGAAAATAGAGGGCTGGTCCCTACCTGCTTGCGGGATGCTCTGTACATCATGCAGACTCTCCACAAGCAGGCAGGGGCAGCCCTGGGAAAAATGGCTGGTGCAGTAAGGGCCATAATCAAAGGGTATAAATGTTTAAGGAATTGTGTTAGGTCTTTATATTCCTTGAAGAAGTATGCTTGACAAGCAAACTACGTGAGTCAAGAATAGCATCTAAGAGAGATTATTGCTCTTGGTCAGGGCTCTTCTGAAGCCCTGACCAGCTGTAATCGGGATGGCATTGAAACTATTATTTGCAAATGAATGCAGTAAACAGACTTTAAATTCCATCAGTGTGTTCATGTGTGCTTATTGCAACATTTCTTTTGCCCCCAAACGCCAGGGAACAAACTGTCCGTGCTAAAAGGATTGTTGCCAAAAAACTGTTGCTATTTTTCTTCCTGGAGAGGGTGCTGTAAGGTCTAAACTAGTACAAAAGCCACACTGACAATAATTCCTCTCACTTAACAGCAGAAGAAACACATATAGCAACAACACACAACTTTACAACAGTTTGTTCAGCTATTACAATGATACTTTCATTATTTCAGGGGGGAAACACAGTCACTTAAGAGATAAAAATATGTCTATTGATGATTTGTGTGCTTCAATAAAACTTTGACAAGATTTTGAATGGGATTAAGAACCAAAGCCAGCAGTAATCACTGCCTTTTACTAAAGGAAAGAATGCCGTCTCAAATATGCACTTGCCTGTTTCATCTCAATATCCTATCTGAAACAAATATGAGGAAATCAGGGTCACAGAAACTTGTTATGTCTTTCAGAACAGCACTTTGTCATCCCACCGACTATGTTTCAGAAGGCAAAGCAACACTGCTCCACATCTGCAGAAAAGATGTCACAGATGGCCACAGGCAGTATTCGGATGATGATCTCTTTAGGGCAAAATTAGGCAACCTGCTGCTCTTCAGATGTTTTGGACTACAACTCCCATCTTTCCCAGACAGCATGGCTAAATGGGAGTTGCAGTCCAATAAACCTGGATGGGCCTCAACTGCCCACCCCTACTTTAGAGTATATAAAGGACTTCAGGTTCTCCCAATGATTCAGCACAAGCTTCCTTTCAATATTTATGTGGTTCATGTCCATAGATTTGCATAGCTGTCTATAATCCCAGAATTTAAGTCAGGTTTAACCTAGAAGCTCTTTTCAATTATCAAGCTAGTGTCTCTTCGCATGTCCAGAGTTACTTTTATCTATTGTGTAACCTGCCCTTGACATATTTGGGGTTAAGAAGAACAGCTTTCAAGCCAAAGACCTCTAATTCCATACTTCGTTTTATGAATTAAGATCTTATGAATATTCCAGTAAATTAAAAAGTTTCTGTTTCTGTTTCATAAGCCATTGCCCAAAGAAACTATAAAGTTGTACTCAGTTTCAAGCATTGCTGACCCCTGCATGTTCAGAATTGCTGAGATCGGATGTAATCCTAAAGGCTGTGAAACACACGTGCATGATTTATGTGTATGAACGCTATTTTGCGTATGCACCTGCTAGCCACTTTCTTAAATAAAAGAAATGTAAGAAGTAGTTTGGAGCTTCCATGGGGGAACTTTGTAGAAACAAAATCTATGAGAAATGAAGGGTTTGCCCACAGGTCTAGCAGAGCACACCTTTGGATTGCAGCCAAAACATTAACATGCACTGGCCATTTTAAAGCTAAACATTTCAAAGCCAAATTCCAGAAATGCAATTTCCCTTTATTTGGGGCATATGTTTTGTTTTTTAAAGAGCTCTGTAGAATTCTATTAAAAATGAATATAATGTAATAAAAAACAAAGAAATGCAAATCTTCACATTTAAGTCAATTGTTGAGTAATTACAGCGCATGGCCCATACAGCCCTTCTTGCTGTAATTACGGATACCTAATGTTGGCTTATGTTAGTGCAGTTTATTCAGAAAACTGGCTCATCAGCTTTGCTTGATTTAGCTTGAGAAAAATAACTTTCTGTAGCAAGCGTTTCAAAAACAATCAGTGTTAGCTTACAAGTGATTGAAACTTTCCATGTATTACTACTATAGCACAGTCCCCCACCCGCCAAAAAAGTGCTGATCAAAGCTATGCTAACCATCCAAAAATGTTCATCATTTTGAAATGTAAATCATAGCTTGATTAAACCAATCACTCATGCGATACAACCTGGCCTGGTCTTGCATTTCTTCCATAGCAATGAAGGCAACATTTTGAGAGCACAGCATCCAAAATCTACTCAAGCAGCGTAATCTTGCCAATGACAAGAACATACCTCAAATTCAGATTCTATGGAAAGTTGCTCAGCAGAGTAAGATGCAAAGGCAAGCAAGCAGGATTTTATAAAACATTTGTCAGGACTCCTAGAGGAGAATGGATATATGTGGCTTTCTACTGGAAAGCAAGAAAATTGGTCACAGCAATTTATGTAACTTCTGACAGGCTAAAATTACAGGTAAGCAAATGGTTCTTGGAGAATTGTTTTTATAAACGTATTCCCTTTGATGCTTGTGAAACTCATGTTTGTTAGGTTCCTTGCCAAGAAATGGCAAGAACAAAAATATTTTTTCTAAAAAGAGCAGTAGGGCAGTTAGTCATATACATCACTAAAAAATGACCAGCCACTGTTCATTTTGCATTTTGCTTCTTTTAAAAAATCTTTTTAATGTGTTTATATTCTGTTTTTATTTGATTTTATCTTGTACACCACTCTGAAATTTTGAATGGGAAGCGGTATATAAATATTGCAAATAAATAAAAATAAATAAATAATAAAAAGAGGACACGCATTGACAAAAAAGAAGACAAAAGTGTGCACAATAATGGCTTGTGCTAATTTATGTGCATAGTTGTATCCACCCAGAGAACGTTGGTTATTGGGTATATTAAAATATAATAAATAAATAAATGAAGTAGACACACATTTAGAAAGAATTACTAATTTAAATAGAAATACAATACATCTCACTATAATGGGGAAGACATAGTAGAGAATGTCAAGGTGCCTATATGTACCTGTTCAGTCCATTGTCCAGGTGCTAACTGTGGATGGGCAACTTCAAAGCCTCCCCTGCTTTCATTTCTTATCGTTCTTTATCTTTAAACTGGACTTGGACTGGACAACCCTTCAAAAAAAGGATGCTTTTGAACACAGAAGTGTTCTGATATACCTTCAAATAGAAGACTGTCTTTTGTAAAGTAGGATTCTAAAGAGGATTACAGGTTCCTTTTGTTCAAGTGTTCATAAAGCAATTTGTACATAAGTGTGACTGAAATAGCAAAAGTGAGAACAGGAGTAATGAATGATTCTTTATCATGTTCCTAAAAGTTTTTCATACCATGTTCTCAAATACTGAATCCCAAGATATAAGGAGTTAAAAGAGTTCCTTGTCTCTAATATATTCCACCAAGAACTGAGGTTGTAGTCCTAAACAAACCTAGGTAGTAATCCTATATGTGGAAGCAAGCTGCACATAACACAGTAGAATATACATATTAGTAAATATTACACTGGGCCAGGCTGTTCTAGAACTTTCCTTGAAATCAGTAAGCCTTGAAAGAGGTTTTTACAATTGTATACATTTAAAATTTTTGATCAGCCCTAATTGTGACACATATGTATAAATGTGCCACATATAGGGCTGATCAAGGCAGTCAACGCCCACCCCCACCAAAATAAGAGTGGGAATTGTTATGAGGCTGCAAATCTTTCATACAATTCTGCTCTTGCAGGGCTCAGTCCTGGGCCCAGTGCTCTTCAACATTTTTATTAATGATTTGGACGAGGAGGTGCAGGGAATGCTTATCAAATTTGCAGATGACACAAAATTGGGTGGGATCGCTAATACCCTAGAAGACAGAAACAAACTCCAAAGTGATCTTGATAGACTGGAGCGCTGGGCTGAAAACAACAGAAGGAAATTTAATAGAGATAAATGCCAAGTTCTACACCTTGGAAAAAGAAACCAAATGCACAGTTACAAGATGGGGGATACTTGGCTAAGCAATATGACAAGCGAGAAGGATCTTGGAATTGTTGTAGATCACAAGCTGAATATGAGCCAACAGTGTGATGTGGCTGCAGAAAAAAGCAAATGCTATTTTGGGCTGCATTAATAGAAGTATAGTTTCCAAATCGCGTGAGGTACTGGTTCCCCTCAATTCGGCACTGGTTAGGCCCCATCTTGAGTACTGCGTCCAGTTCTGGGCACCACACTTCAAGAAGGATGCAGACAATCTGGAGCGTGTTCAGAGGAGGGCAACGAGGATGATCGGGGGTCTGGAAACAAAGCCCTATGAGGAGAGACTGAAAGAACTAGGCATGTTTAGCCTGGAGAAGAGAAGATTGAGGGGAGACTTGATAGCACTCTTCAAATACTTGAAAGGTTGTCATACAAAGGAGGGCCAGGATCTCTTCCCGACCATCCCAAAGTGCAGGACACAGAATAATGGGTTCAAGTTACAGGAAGCCAGATTCCGGCTGGACATCAGGAAAAACTTCCTGACTGTTAGAGCAGTATGACAATGGAACAAATTACTTAGGGAGGTCATGGGCTCTCCCACATTAGAGGCATTCAAGAGGCAGCTGGACAGGTATACGCTAAGTTGGATTCCTGCACTGGGGTTGGACTTGATGGCTTTATAGGCCCTTTCCAACTCCAGCATTCTATGATTCTATGATCTTAGTGATTGGCATATCTCTGTTTCAGAACCTAGTGTAAGGCTCATTCACTCAGAGATCTGACTACTTTTAATTATTTTTTCATGGTTACGTTTCTACCCCAAAATGTTTGCCCCCAAATAAAGAATTCCACAGCAACTACACATTTATCCCTGGACCGCATCTTTGCTAAACATTTTGGACTCATTAATCTTTTTTTAATTTAGTGTGTGCATGTGTGTATCAAGGTTCCTTAAGGGAAGCAAGAAATAAAAACGACTATAGCTATGTTGTTAACTATATGCTTCACTTCTTTGGAAGGGCTCAGCTGGGAGAAGTGTGCTGCAGGGAGAGACTTAGAAGTTGCAGCATATGAATACATGAATTGGCAATGATGGATGAGCTACCTTTTGTATAGGAGAAGCTTCTAATCCATATGCTGAATAATTGGAAGAACAAGTCAAAGTCATTATTTTCCCCTACAGGAAATATTCCCTGCCCCTTTAACAACAAGCACAGGGTTTTGCAAAGAACATCAGAGAATGTCATTTGAGTGAGTTGGCAAAACGTTCCAAGGTAACATACATATGGACAAACTTGATTATTTAGTCTACAACAGTTCAAACAACAGAATTTTCTATGTCATCTGCATCTACTGCAGACTTCTGAAACAGAATGTGCTCTTGTTCCAACACCCAGAAGAATGCATAGAAAAGGAATATACACAAAAGCGTTGCAGTTTTGCTATTAACTGAGAACTCTAGATACTATAAAAAGCATAGGGCTTATTTAAATGGAACAATTTGGGATCAAAGAAAATAATAAAGGTTTACTATACATTAATATGGTCTGACTAAGAGCAAAGTGACAGACTATGGTAATGATGCAGCTTGGCAACTACTTTTTTCTTGACAGAGCTGGGTTGTGGGTAGCAGTTTGAAGGGTGCCAGACTTCAGGTATCAGAAGCCATGAGATGAAGCCATGAGTCAGAACTGAAGAGCAAATTAGGACCAAAGTACAAACCAGGAGGCGGGATTGACATAAGCACCAAGACATAAGCACCAAAGGATACAGGAACATGCCTATAAGAAACCTTGTTGACAGAGCAAGACTTAACCAGACCAAAAATCACTTTTATAACCCTTCCTGTCCAGGAGGATACAATAACCAGACTGGGTGGATGGGGTCAGGCTAGGGCCTGGGGATATTAAACTGCCTAGGTCAGGAATGGACAACACAGCTTTGTCTGCTGCCTGCCCCTCAGTATTTGCCACCTGAGGCAGCTGCCTCACTCTGCCTTATGGTAGGGATAGCCCTGCAGTCTTGTTGGTTTTCCTAAATCTCTTATTGTAGGGCTAGCCCGGAAATGTGGTTGTTTTTCCTGAACCACTTAGTGATTTTCAATACCATAAACCATGGTACCCTACTGAACCAGCTATTCGGGTTGGGTTTGGGAGGCACAGTGCTATATCCTTCCTGCAAAATTGCTCCTAGAAGGTGGTCATGTGGGACTATTGCAGCATGCCTGTATAATGAGTGCTCTGGTCCTAATTTTGCTTCTTGCTGTGCAATCCTTTGGATTTCCTGTGGTATGTTTTTCAAAATTAATAGCTGTGACTGGATGTTCAAATTATGCTAGTTAGCTGTTGTCTGGTGTCCTGATTACTCCCACGCCAGTTTTCAGGGTAGAAATCTTTGCTGAAGCAGCCTAGCAATTAGTTCTCAAAAAGCACTTTAGAGTAGTCAGTTTGTTAACTAATCCAAGTACTTTATGAACAGCTAGCTAATCCTCCTTGATAAGAGAAAAGGGACACCCTTGTGAATGAGGTATAGGCACAAAATATTGATATGGAATAAGAGTTAGCCACAGAGCATCCAGAACAAAGACACTAAACATTTTTCAAACAAGAAAATAAGATAATTTGGATGACAGGAGAAGCAAGTGTGCAGGTCCTTGAGACTACTGTAGTTCCAAATTGATAAGAAAAGGCCTCCACAAACCTATTCTAAGGAAAATTGCCTGTTTCTTTTAAAGTCTTTAGTGTGACTCAAATGTAGCTCAAAATATTCTGAATGAATGACCTGAATTATCTCAATGGAAAAGTGAACCAATGAGTTATCCTGGTTTATTTTAAACATATTACCATTAAAAAACAACTGTTCACAAAAATGATTAAAAAAAACATTTCCCACAGAGATGCACCAATATACCAAGTTGTATGATCCTTTTGATTCTAGCTCTGCTTCTCATCCAACAGATCAGCTTTCTAAGCTTGCTTTCCCATGATTTTCTAACCTGAGATTTCCAGCTGTTTGGCTGTGTCCACTGTGAAAATCTGAAGCATGAAATGTTGTCTCTTCCCAATGTTATCTTTTTCAGCACTTGTTGGCTGTAGGAATGGAAAAAATTCCCCATCGTATGCAGCTGTTTGGCTATATCCATTCAAGTTTCATATCTGCCCCACTTTTGGCAATCATAAATGTCCATGTTTGTATCTGAAATTACCAGAGATTATGTGAAATTACTCTGGCCTGGTTCAAAAATGCTTTCCTGCTAGGTGAACAAGTCTGCTTGAACCTTGAGCTTGTGTGCTCCCCCTCTCCTCATTTGTGCTCCAGAGAAGATCAGAAGTTAATGCTTTTAAATCGGAAACTAACCACAGTTCTCTGTGACATCTGAACTCGGGGAACTCTAGTTTATTACCAAACTTTGGTTAGTGAACAATGCCAGAATGAATGATCTTTGCTTGATCCTGGTTTAAACAAACCACAGTTCCCTTGATCTCAGCCATCATGGGGAACTGCAGTTAGTTTAAAAGTGAAAGCAGAAGCTTTTGATTTCCTCTTCCAGTGCATAAAAGGAATGGGGGGCACCATACGAGCCTGAGATTTGCCATGTCTTGCTCACATAGTAGGAAACAATGGCTGAACTGGGCTTTTCTCTTCTCCAACTACAGCAAATCTTGTGTTTCAGCCTTGTGGCTGCATATTCATTACACACCTGTTCCAAGCACTTGGCTTTTTGCAATACTGACTTTGCCTGTTCTCACAATGGCGGAATTCCTGGTTACCTCTCAATACTTTATTTTAACTTCAGCTAAAGCATATGGAAAATATTGCTGCATGATTACTCTGACCTTGTTATACAATTTCAGGAAACCCACATTTTGCAATATGAATTCTCTAGGAAGATTTAAAAGGAGGTGGACAATCTACACTGCTTTAAAGGAGTGTCAAATTAAAGAACCAGCCTTACCTATTCTATTTGTACATTCTATTTCTGTGAGAAAATTCTGCTTGGCTATTTTATATTGGTGCTGGATTCAGTGATTTGTATAAGTTTTTGGGTGGATGAGAGGAAAATGCCCCAAGAAGACTGAATTCATCTTGAAGGGTGGGCAAATTCTGCAATGTTGGGTGTGTTTGTTGTGGCCTTGCCCTTATGAGGCATGGGGGCAGCCATCTTTTTCTCTCAAGAATGCCCTGCGAACAAAGCTACACTTGGCGAGGTTTGGGCTGCTGTTGTAGAAAGAAACAAACAAAAAACCACGCCAGTCAGAGAGCCTACCTACACTACTGCTTTAAAATGGTTTAAACAGTTTTAAACCGGTCAATAACGGTTATTAACCGGTTTAAAACTGTTATAAACTGTTTTAAAGCAATAGTATAGATAGGCTCAGACATTTCATAAAGTTAAGCCCACCTTCTTAAAATTAGAATTTGCTTACCTTCCCAACCCCAAAGTCACAGAATATCTCAATTTTCCAGGGGACAAATGGATCCAAACATGTGTCCTGTGTGCATGTGTGCGTGTGATATTTGGCCCAGGTGTATTTTATATTGAAGATGTGACAGCTTCATGCCAGAAAGTAAATCTTAGGAATTACATGCTTATTGTGGGGGCTTGCCTACTTTATTACATTATACTTTTTTGGACTTGTGTTGCTTTTAAAACATAGATGTTTAAAAGACTGTCGCATCGGTGCACAGTGCATTGAGACAACCGGGCGTGCACCAGTCAGCTAACTGGGATCCATTTGCACTCTCTTTTCATATGGGAAATCCAATTATCATCTGATAGCTAGGTAATTTGGAACTTCTATCAAGTATTAGCTCCCCCTACCCATTCGTTTTCTTTAACACCCAGCAGGCATTGGGAACGAAAATGTGCTTTTGGTGATCTTAGCACTATATTCAATGCATCTAGCCAGCAGTCAAATTTAAAACCCATTTGATTAGCTGATTGAATTGGGTTGGTTTTATAACACATTCCAGAAACCATGGCAGAGGGCCTTGTTATGTGTGTAAGATCAGAAATAAAGAGAAATATCTTGCAAGCCCTCAATAATATAATATTATGCCCTGTAAAAGTGCAGAGTCAGAAACAAGAGCTGCAGTGTATCTTCCCCTGTTCTACACAGAAAATTCATTTTGTTCAAGCATGTCTGCATGAAATATTCATACGAATTTTTAAAAAGCCTCATGAGATTTTCTCCAGACAATGCATATTCAGACGGTACCATCACGGAAGTCACGCTGAAGGTCAAAATTTGGCAATTTAGAATGGAAAGGAATGGATTTATGTAATAGCTTTTCAGAACCACAACCAAATCTTCAAACGTAGATTATCTTTGATTATAACAAATACGCCTAGTATACACCCAGAAGGTAAATAATTCTGGCAGCACATCCATAACTACTTTCCTCCCTCAATTCAATGTATTCTGAACAACGCTGGGAAGTGGGAAGCATCTTATGGGCTGTGGCAAAAACACTTCATCCATTTCTGACTTTTTTTCGTTCTTTTGGCCATGTTCCCACCCAAACCATACTCAGTTGTGCTGTGAAGCATGCCCTTCTGTGGTATGTTATCATGGTTTCCACCAACCAGGGGTCCCTTTCTTTCTACTAACTAGTTTTACCTGGAGTGAAGCATTTCCTTGTAAAGAGTTATTTTAGCCTGGAAATCTAAAGAGTGTCCTTGCCTATCTAGAGTGCATATCTTCCTGAGCCCCAGGATCAAGAAAAGTTGCAAACGTGTGCTACTGGGTACAAGACTCCTTCTCCTCAAAGAACTGAGCATACTGCTTCCCTCCAGTTTTGAAGCTCCACACCTCCCTTTCTTCGTTCCCTTTCTCTCTATACAGCTCTGAACACAGCACTTAACTGCTGGAGCTGAATATGCAGGCCTCATCTCACAGGGACTAGGTGTGGTGCCACAGTTTTCTGCCTGACTGGAAATGAATGCAGTGACAAAAAAACAACAACCTTCATTTGTAACATCTGCCTCTTCACTTTCCCCAAGTCACAGCCCTTTCGTGATTTCAGTGCGTTCTTAGGAAATAATAGAAAACCATACTTGAGGGGTGCGGGGGGGGAGCTGCCTATTGCGAGATGCCAATTATCCTTCTTAAAAGACAACAACTTGAATAATTCCACCTCTATTATTTTGCAGGGTCTGTTATAATCTTCATAACAACTATTGAAATGGAAGTTTTAACGCAGCCTAGTATGGCTCCCAAGGTAATGCCAAAGAAGCAGACAACAGAACCAGCAATTTCCTTTGTTGAAGTTGTGTACCTGCTAAGCCAAACAAAGACCACCAGCCTCATATTGTAGTGTGGTAGATGCTTTGATAGCCCTATTTGTGCAGTCCCAGGTAGAAAGCAAAAACAGGAGGCTTATCCAAATTTGCTCCTGGAACCCCTGATGTTGTAGACCCCTGGTACACAGGACTACATCTTCAGTGCTTTTTAAAAATATGATTCTGCATTGATAAACAATTATAAAGAGTGATCTATCATACAACACACAGAAGGAATTATAGTTTGCCAATAAAAACCATTAAAGTTAGTAATGCAGTGAAACAATATCTGTGGCTATTTCCACCCCCCACACACCAAAAGTGTCTTTTCAAATATATTTTAGAAACAATTCAAGTGTTCGGCAGGTGTCAAAAGATGTGTCATCCACTGCATCACCTAAGGAAGGATGATAACTCTGTCAGTACCTGGCTGTTACATATGAATGGATGAATAAGTAGAAAAGATAACAAAACAATGAATATAAATGGAATTTAAGGCCAGCTTTTCAAGGCACCTTTTCCCATTATTGCTATGCTTCATGTGTGTGAAAATTAGTTTTTAAAGACACATGGGCAACTTCACAGTAGGGATGGATGGACTTACCTCCATCTGGTTTCGATAAGCGCTTGCCAAACTGCCGGCATTACAGGTGCCTTCACTGCCCCACATAAGCTGTTGGATGGCCTGCTGAGCACCCAGGGAGCACTGCGGGGCTGCCCATCCCCTTAGCGAGTAGCCATTTTGCATAAAAATGGCAGTTCTTGTTTTCCAGAAATCTAATGTTACATAAATGGTGCCCGCCCCTCCCCCGACAGACTCCCATGAATCCCTACATCAATGTCTAATGAGTTAAAGTCAAATAACCATCATCTTAGAAAGAGTAAGATCGGAATTTGTAGAGGGGAAACAAAACATCCCAAAACCATTTTTGTTGGAGATGCCAAAACATTCCATATATTTCCCAAAGCAGCTATATGTTGCTCCTCTGAATCATCTGTTTCATGCTGAAATTCACAAATTTTACATATGTTCCTAATTGCAGTGTTTCTATAAATAGGTTAGGGTGGATCCAGACTTAATCATGCTTAGAGTAGACCCCCATCAATCAATGGGGCTTAAGTTAGTTGTGACTAACTGGATCCAACCTAACCTATTTATAAATAATAATAATAATAATAATAATAATAATAATAATATATTTATTTATTACCCGCCTCTCCCAACGGATCGAGGCGGGGAACAGCATCAAACATAAAAAACAAAACTGATTAAAACACATAAAACCAATACATTAAAATACTAATACAACACCAATAAAATATTTATAGAAATAAATAAAACACCAATAAAACCAATAAAACACCAATAAAATATTTATAGAAATAGATCCAACCCATTGAGATCTCTATCTCTATTATAGACTTGGCTTCCTATCCATCCAAAATTGAAATTGATTTAGAAGTTTAGCTAGTTTTGACTCACATTTTCTGGGTATGTTACTATGTTATAAATCACACTGGATCTTAGCAATAAGGCCATGTAGCAAAACTGTCCTTCATTTGAGTGAAGTTTAAGATGAAGACATTCCTGGTGGATTCTGCTTCTGTACAATAATTTCCAAAACAACTGACTTTCACTGCCAAGAACTAATGAATGATCTCATTATATAGTAAAATACGGAATGAATTTAATCCTGAACTCAGCCCTTTGAATTGCTACTTACAGGTTGCTATTTTTTATGTTCCGGCATGAACCTGGCTTGATGGAAGGTATTTAAGTTCAGTATTTAAGTTCAACTACAATGACTATGTTCAGATAATGGCGGCTTTCGGTAGCAAGAATGAAAAATGGCATAGATCATAGAGTCTTCTGGCAAGAGCTACTGCCACTTCTGGCGATGCTCTTACTGGCATGGATTTTTCTATGGTCACATGGCCCATCAGATGCCTGGGACAGCTCCCGTGGCCTGATTTGTGGCACAGCACTCGCTGGCATGCGCAAGCACAGCGATGGGAGTTTGTGAAGTTATCCATGGAGTAGGGAGGGATAAGTAAACCACAGCACTCTGCGGGGATAACAGCCGAGTGACAGGCTCATGCGTCATGATTTTCCTATACCTCCCCACTCCGTGGATACTTTACCCTCTCTCCCCCCATGGTCGTGTGAATGTGGCCATAGAGTTTCTAGGTTTGCACATCATGAAACAACCTAGTTCCTGGGTTGTTACTTAAAAGTGAAAATGACGAGTGCATGGATTGCATTCTTTGCTCATCTCCACAATTCCTGTATTAAACAACCAGGAATTGCCGCAATGCTCTGTGAACCAGGTCAACAGCAAGCCACTTTTTAAAAATAAATAAATCACACCATGTGCAGGCCAAGCCAATGTAAATTCCTGCTTTGTAAACTCCAACTTTGCCATTTCACAATCAAGAATCAAAGAATGCTATTTCCATGTTCTTTTCAGAACTTCAGCAATATGTTTCCTCTGTGCAAGCACTTATGTTAGATTTAATTGACCATTATTAATGGCTGAAAGTAAGAATAAGTAATAATACTGTAGACATGGTTTAAAGTAATTTCCTGACTAAGCACCCAATATAAGGCTCATTTTACCAGCTAATACTTGATCCAAAATTATTATGTGGAAGTAACTCATACCGATTTCAAAGAGACTTATTGCCTAGTATTATTTTAGGATTTGAGTTAAGGCTGTGATCTGAGTTCACTGGCAGGGCTAGTTAATAGAATAAGAGGACGGAAATACAGCAATTCCCAATGGTGATGGCTAAAGTGAGTTTAAAAATCAAATGTTTTCATTTAGATGTTATAAATGTGTACAGTCACTTGGCAATACAGCAACTCACCTTCAAAAGATTAGCATTATCTGAATTTGGCATATGCTAGCAAAGTTGTGAGATCCAAGCAGTTTCCAGTCAGGTAAATAGAAAGAGTTGACAAAAAATCTTCAATATGTTGTATATATTCAGGAGACACCAGCAACTACTACACATAGATACAGTTGGTGGGTGTAGGATTAACATAATTAATGTTTTCATTAACTTGTTTCTTGCCAGTTGGGAAAGAGGAAAAACTTGTCCTGTTACAGTAAGAGCAGAGTCTTTTGTGAGATGTGTGTGTATATATAGCAGCAGTGAATCTCTTAGGACCATATTGCTGTGTGAGTTTATATTCAAAACTTTGCTGCTGTCTCTGAGAAGTCCCTTGGGAACGCAAGGATTTCTTTAGCAAACTATTCTAATCCTTTCATTATAATACCATTATGTTGGAGCATCAAGGTTTAAACCAAGCTTAAAATCCTGCTTTAGCCACGCAGTTCATTTTCTTTCTAATCTCCTGCAACGAAGAAGGACTAAAGTTGTGATGAAGTATGTTCTACTCAAACCAATGAAATGTATCTGCAAGTAATATGCTCCATATAAGAATACTTCCATATGGCCAAAGTTGGCCTAAACAGATGAACTTGATTTTGTGCCCTCGATGTTCCTTAGCCACCTGTCAAGCAAATGGCAAAATAACATTTGAATGGTAAACAGGTCTGTGTGCTTTATGGTAATCCCAGATGATTGTATAATTGCCCATTCCATTCATCTTGACCACCCATTTGCCGTGTGTTTAGTGAATTCATATGGCAAGAAAAACAACCGCCATGCAGTTCCAATTTTGGTTACTGAAAGTACCAGTAAAGGTATGGTTTAAAGGGGACATTAACACAAATCCTCTTTCTAGCAGCAATGTGACCTGTGAGACACTGTGGGTTAAGGCAACTTTCCCCAACCTGGTACCTATCAGATATGTTGGACTGGAACTCCCTTTATTTCTAGCCAGCATGGATCCTGAAGGGCAACAGGTTGGGGAAGCCTGAGTTAAAGGCATGATTGATTACAACTTCCCCATGACTAGACCATGAAGTTTTGCTTTTAAACAGAGGACAAATTATGTGGCTTTGATGAGAGAGAGAAACCCAAGCATATTTGGTGCCAGTCTAACATCATGAAATTTCTGCTTTCATGGCTTCTATGATAGTGATTTTGCTACCTGTGGCTTTGTTTGGACAGAATGCTAAACTATGGTTTAAGTGTTATGTGAATGAGCCTTGAGCTTGTGCACTCCCCCCCCTTTTTAGAATGACTACAATGAGATGTTTTTTCTTCCATGTTTAACTAACTATGATTTAGCATTATTCCAAACCTGGAGAAACTGCAGTAAATCTTAACTGGTTTACTGAAACAAGCCAAATTAAAAATGTGGTTTATAAAGCTGGCTTGTTTCAATAAACCATAGTTAAGGTTAACCACAGTTTAGGGTTTGGATATATTGCTAAAATGCAGTTAATTAAAAACAGAAGAAGAGAAGGGAGCGCATGAGCCAGAGACCCATTCATGTAACACTAAACCAATATGTAGTGTTATGACTGAACAAGGCCACTGTCTTAACCTAAGTTGAAATGCTGGTGAGGTGAGATGTTCATTCACTTCCAGGACATTTCCTTTTCCTATTTTATCTTCTAATTCCCATACTTTCTTTGATATCACAGAAACTGCCATTGCATGATTTTTTTATTCTTATAAATAAAAAGCAAATAATTGACTTTTTATCTAAATTACCTTAATGAAAGAGAGTACTGTGTGATAGCAATTACATTTAAGTATCCACTCAGCTAGTGATGAAAGAACTAACTTGAAGGATCTTGTGGAAGTGTCATAGTTAATTTATACTAGTAACTGCTCTTACTGTCTTCATATCTTCTATCCCTCTAGTCACAATAATAAAAATAGGCAAGTTCCCAATTCAATACAGCAGCTGTTAATAGTTTAAGACATGATTGATATAATATTAAAAAAATATCTGTCACGGTAGTTAAAGATAGTAAAAAAAAACCCCACAAAAAAACAACAACTCCCTTTGACACCAATGGGAGGTGTTTTTGTTTTGTTTTGTTTGTTTTAAAAACTATTTATAATTGCCATGCAATTCTGGGGGCTCACAGTTGGGGAAAGAAGGATTAAACCCTCCACCATGCATTGTGGTCAAAATTAGGATTCATCCTTATTACACTTTCTACTGAGTTAAAAAATGGAGTAGCATGTTACATAGTTAACTTACTGTGTAGTTGCCCCTAAGACTATCTTGATATTTGAAGGCAATTTCAGAAAATATAAGGGCATATGCACCCAGATTATACTAAGGGAAATCTGCCCCCACTGTGGTGTACAAACTATTGTTGGTGATTATACTTTCTGTGTCTTTATTATTTATGGAGTGCCAGCTGTGTGCTGGACACTGCACATGTATGGTAAGAAAGCTACACAGACCCAGCTCTACGGAAGACTGTACCACCTAAAATAACTCAGTTTGGCAGCTGTTCCCCATATGTAATCCCTACTGACTTCACTGAGAGTTACATATAAAGAAGAGCTGGGAAAGTGGCCTATTCCCATCCAGATTATTGGAGCTCTTTTCTGGCTCTTTGTCTGCATTTGCTTCAGCTGAGGACTGAGCTGTGAATCAGATGCGAGTTACCAGATGTCCCTTATTTTAAGGAAGAGATGTTTATTTCAGAATACCAGTAGTATTACATAGAACAGGGGTAGTAAGGGGAAGATGGGTCATCTTGTTTTAGCACTGAAGCCCACTGTCAAACCAGTGGCAGTGTCTTTTTTCACTTTCCCCTCTTCTCCCTGGTTCTACAATGTGCACATTGCTGTCTATACACACTTGCACACAGCAATAGTGAGCAGCTTCTCATGTTATATCACATATGTTTCTTGTGGCTTATTCAGTAGCACTTGCATCTGGTCAGAATGGCTCCCTGTATGACCATACGCCATTTTGAAAGTAGGTCACTGGTATACTTCAAGGTTCAGTTGACAAGATCAGAGGTAAGCCCATGAGCACCAATGCACCTCAGACACCTTTCTTGGCACCTACACAGGTGCCCTACCACCACCACCACTTAACCCCCCCCCCCACACACACACACATTTTCTTGACAGCAGTTGGGATTGCTGTGAAATAGATTTCTGTTGGTGCTGAAAACTGTGGGCTCAAATGAATTGTTTGGCGTATTGGGGCTCAGACCTCACGTCTACCTTGTACTTTGTCTTCTGGACAGATTACCTGTCATATGCCATACTTCTCATGGCAGCCATTTTGTGGTGATGCCCAGGACAGTTGCCAAATGAAAAGGAGGACAGGGCTCCTGTATCTTTAACAGTTGTATAGAAAAGGGAAGTTCAGCAGGTGTCATTTGTATGCGTGCAGCATCTGGTGAAATTTCCTCTTCACTACAACAGCTATGCTAGAGTGACCAGATAAAAAAGAGGGCAGGGCTCCTGCAGCTTTAACTGTTGTGATGAGAAGGAACTTCACCAGGTACTGCATGCACACAAACGACCCCTGACGAACTTCCTTTTTCAATACAACTGGTGAAGATACAGGAGCCCTGTCCTCCTTTTCATGTGGCCACTCTACCCTCTGCCCCAAAAGTTTGCTAATCCCAGGACTAGGCCACCAAAGCATTGTGTACAGACATGCCAAGGGTAGGTAAGATGGTGCCTGCACTCTCGATGTGCTCCCAAATACCTATTTTGATGCCCAATGAAACAATCTAATTCTCCAAATGGTTATTTAAAAATATTTATATTCTCTAACTGACAGCTGGGATTGTTCAAAGTGGAGTGGGAGCCTCTAGCTGCTGCTATGAATGCCTCTGGGCAGGTTACTTGCTCTTTGAGACTAACTATGCCCACCTATAGCAGGCATTTGATGGTTGTGCCCAGGACAGTTTCACAAATTTGCAAATATGCCCACAGTTCCAACAGATTGTCTTTCCCTGGTGTAGACCATACATTTGTTTCCCCTAAAGTTAATCCTTGTTTTGTCCCTTATAACCATGTCCCATTTATTTATCCTGTGCTGTCAGTCAGCAGCCAATAAAGATTCTAGGTGTCAGTCCATAAAGATTCTCATGATGGCAAACAAGCATGCCTTTTGCTCCATGCTATGGGAACCATTCACCCTCAACCAAAATTTATAACCACAATGAATTTGATGCACTTGGCTAACCACTTCTATTTACACTACATACATAGCACACATTGATTTTGACTTGGGGTATGTGTGCAATTAAGATGGCTACTGAGATTTAAGGCTCCAAGATTCTGGCACAACAATGGAGTTTTCAGGATTCACTTCCTGCATACTCCTAGATAAGGCTCTGTACTGCAGAAGCACTTGCATTTTGTGGATATAGATGGTGGCCACATTGTTTGAAAGGGCTACTTGCCCCAGTGAATACAAAAAAAGGCTCCTTTCTCACTTTCTGTAGCTCTGCCTACCAAACAACCTTTCCAGAAAAGTCAGATGTGTATGTAACAGTGGTACAGTCCTCTTCAACAAATGTACTAGTTTGAAATATGTGTGGTGGTTCATTTGTTTGAAAATGTTCTTGCCTAGACAGTGTACACATCAGGGAGAAGTTGCGCACTTGAGAGTTACAATAGCAACAGAAGGAAACAGATAAATTATGAATACACACATGTCCCATGTGGTGCGGGACCTCAAAGTACTTTTATTTTTTACACAGCTGCAGAGATTAATGTTCTCTCCCTGCTTCTATCATAAATTCATGGTTTTTAGGAAGTTTTAAAATTGCATCTGAGCCGTTCCAAATTGGACTAAAAATGGTTGGCAGCCTTCAAACTCAACCCCATTCCAAAAAATTTAACGGAATCTGTTAAGCTTTTCTTAAAGTTTAAAAGAAACATTGCACTGTAACATTTTAGTTCCTTTGTACACAGCTTAACCCCACCCCCCCACCCCATGAAGAAGCATTTCTATTTCAGAAATAAAATACCTCATACCTTAAAAAACAAACAAACACTAGTCCAACTGCTATTACAGGAATCAGAAAGTTTTTTTCTTGAATTTTGGATGAGGGATTTAATCAGCAATATGCACAAAATGCTTTGGGGGATTTCTGACAGAAAAAGGTGAAACGGATATATCACTGAAAAACACTCATAAAAGGTATAAAATGATTATTTATTGCCTGCAGTTCTTTGTTAATTCTCACATTGTTTGCTTCCCAATATCAATTAATTTTTTACGAAGTTTCAATAAAACACCATTTTATTTCATTGGGATGACTTTTTCCTTTGCAAATGTTAAATGCTGCATTGCAAATGTCAGAGGTTTAGGTCCCAACAGTAATTGAAGTTCTAGAAAATAGGTGTAGAGTGATCCAAATCTAGCCTGTTTCCCAATTAGGAAGAATTCAGAACAGAATATTACCACTGAGTTTATGGGAGTGTATCGTGTTGGAGAGGGCTTCTCAACAGCATGAAGAAGTGTGTGCTCTATTATTAAAATCAGGCCTACAGTCTTATAGCAAAAGCATCATGTTTATTTCTATCCAAGATTCTCAAGCTGTGGTTCACCATGGGCCACTGGTGTGGTCCACGAGCTCCATTCAGGTGGTCCTTGCAAAGCTTGTGGAACAGTCAAAGACGTCTAAACTTCCCTGCACTTTATGTGTGTGTGTGTGTGTGTGTGTGTGTGTTTACTGATGACTGAAACTGAGGCCTTTTTAGGGGCTGGTTAACGAGACTTAGTGCCTGTGATTTTCATAACATAGCTCTGGTTTTGATGACGATACCAGTGCTGAAGAAAAAAAATGTTATTAAAGTATGAGTTATCTATGAGATTTGATTTGTAGAGGGGGAAGTTTATTAAATGCCCCCTTATTTTCAAGTAGTTCAAGTAAAAAAAAAAGAGTTGAGAATCATTGATCTACATGATGGCACTGATTAAAAATGTCGCCATCTGTAAAAAAATTTGGTCTGCCATAGGAAATGCATTTGCTTACTAATGAGAGCAAAATTTGTTTTACTAGGCTAAAGTTACTTCTGAGTTACACATGGATTAAATCCCCCAAAACAAAAATTCTAATTTGTAATTTAACTGTAATTTGGAACAACTGAATCTCTTGCTAATTCCTGAGGAAATAAAGATCCTCTCCAGAAGTTGTGTACAGGGAGACCATTTATGCATTTCCATAAAAAAGGGAATAAAGGAGGACACAGATTTGTATAAAATGTGCATATGCTAATTTATATGTATAGATACATTTTTACGGGGAAAATACCAGCATTTACATAGAAATACAATACATTTCACCATAGCTGGAGAAACCCCCTGCTCTCTTTTGGACACTGGATAGCCCTTCAGAGGATGTCTTCAAAGAGATGGGGGAGAAATTTACTTGGATCACATTTTTATATGAACTAATCTGTACTTCCTGAACTAAAACATGAATCAGAACGCATTTATTTTTCCAATTTCACATTTCTCCAAATGTTCCAATGCAGTTCTCCCATCAAAAATTGAATAAAACCATGTGTACATTGGGGAAAATTGAATACAAAACTTAATACGACTTTGCATGAAAATGAGCACAAAAGTCCCTACGCATTTTTGTGCAGATTTTTAAATTATGTGCGATGTGGAAATAGGATGGAACTAACTGGTGCTTGGAAAAATGTGAACAACATAGGAAGCGAAACAGATCAGATCTGCCCATCCGTATCTTTCACAGCCCTTCAAATAAAGGCTGTTGTCTGTATCATAGGATATGTAGCACCCCCAGCTCTGTGTTTCCTATAATGATTATTCTAAATGGATATGCCTGACTAGTTACTGACTACTAGCAGTAAAGTGGGATTTCTAGTGAAGAAATGGAAATTGTCCTAAGATTCTGCAATTCATGAGAACAATGACCTATTGCAAAATGCAAAAACTGAATTTTGACTTACTCTTAAGTTACAGTGAGGTCAACTTGCAAGACACACACACACCTGACTACTGTTGTGACTGCATTTTAATAAATAAATCAATAAATCAATAAATACCTGGAAGAAATGTTAAAACACCAAAACAATTGTGGGTGATTTAAAAGGATTCTTGGATGGAACAGGAGAATTAAACCATACACACACACACACACACACACACACACACACAGACAACTTTTGGCAAGGTTCCAAGGCCAGCTCTTCCTAAAAAGCTTAGAGTGGTTGCGTTTCCTTCAGGTACTACAATGTCAACAGCAAGATGTTCCCAGCAGTAAAATAGCAGCTGCACAATACATGCAGCTACTGAATGGCTGAAGAGGTTTTTTAAATATATATACACAAGTATTGTGTTATAAAAACCTGGTGGGCTGCTAATTTTTTTAAAAAAACTTGGTTCATCACAAAACCTACACTTTGCTGTAGACTCCAATTTCAAATCTCACGGGCTATAAGAGGAAGGAAGAACAGTCCATTAGCATACATGACAAGAAAGGACTATGCAACATTCTGGAAGCTAATGTGGGTTTGGAACAGTACTACATCCTTGGCTCAAAGCCAGAAGCAGCTTTTATGTGAATTGTAATGGAGGTATTTCAGCAAATAGAGATCCACACTATGTAACAATACCTCTTAGTGTTGTACATGTTGAAGTAAAAGTATAAAGTGTACTATTTTTTGCCCTTTCCTCCCTCCCTTCCTTCCCAACAATAAATAACAGATCTGGCAAGACACACCGGAGAAGCTCTTTTAGATACATGCATATATTTTTGGCCGCACAAAATTAGAGAGTGTGCATACTGAGATAAATTTTGCCCTGAAAAACCCAACCCCCCAAAAAGGGGGGGATGGTAAGCCATTGCTTATTGTGGCTACAAAAGTTTTGTTAAGTTAAAAAAGCTGTGAAATAGCAAAAGACAGAGCTTCCTGATTGTGCGTTACAATTTTCAAAGCCCTAAACTATACAGTATATTTCTTTATGATAAGAGCAAGTGACAAAACAATCCTGTTTAATTTTGGACATCAAGCCTCAGGCCAAACAAAAATATTTCTTACAATGCTTCCAAGAGATGCTCATATTGGGGGTACCTTTGGGGAGAAAACATTTAAGTAGTGTGGCACAGCCAAGAATGGTCTACTTGCCTTTTTCATCTAAACCAGGAATATAAATCAAGGGAGCATTCCTGGCAAATGTCAGAGGTTGAAATGTTCTTTATGGGGGTGAGGGGGACAAAGTTCTTTGAAATGTCCAGTCATTTCTGTCCATGAAATACTGTTTGAATTAGCAAGTGGGTCACTGCATTCAAGATTAGATGCAGTCAGTCTCACAGCAGTTAGCCCTAGCACTTCATATCTAGTCTAGTCTCATGATTATGAAGGCATGAATTACGGTTGCCAGCCAGGTCTGAAACTGAACGGAAGACAAGGTGTCAGCTTTCCCTCGAGGAGAAAGTGATGAAAGCTGAGCCACTATTATCCCTTGAAGTTACAAGTGAGTTGATGATGGGTCTAGGAAGAACATACCAAAGCTGTCAACCTGATTAATCAGCAGAGGTTAATCCCCAACAGGGACAGATGTTCTTGCCAGCCAAAAGCCCTTTGAGCCTGCTGACCATTGTTACTTCAGACTTTTCTGGACTCAATTTTTATGTCTTCATTGAAAATCAAGCCCTGACCATATGTAGACCCCAAGTAATGGCACAAAGTCTACCCAACATGGATGAAATTAGAGACGGATTCAGAGCTTAGGTTCTAACATAAGAGATTCTACAGATCTAAGACATCTAGCGGTTTTCTCTCTAAATAGGAAGCACTTTCCCATAATCTCCAAAATGGAGGTTGATTTTCACTCCCTAGGAAAAAACACTGTTTTCTGTCATTACAAGTATCTAATGGCTTAATTTTAAACCTGTTTCTGAAGCTATGCTATGCTGAACCCTGTTTGGGTTTAAGTACAGTAAAGGCCAAACAGATATTACTTTAAATGTGTGTCTAATAGCTATGTTTTCTTTTCTTTTTTATTCTAGAGTGGGTATATGGGGCCCAATCTAGTTCTTAAAAGCCCCCTTGTCCCATGCGAGAGATCCAATCCAAATCAAGGGCCCTGTACCTACTCTAGAGTAAAAATGGTGGGGAGATGTAGCTAATAGACACACATTTAAATAATAATATTTATTATTATTATTATTATTATTATTATTATTATTATTTTTAACCCGCCTCTCCTTCCAGATCAAGGCAGGGAACAACAACAATATAAAACACAAAAATCACAACAGTTAAAATTAAAAAAAAAAACAAGAAAAAATACATCATTAAAAACATCTTAAAATTCATCTGGATAGGCCTGTCGGAAGAGAGCAGTCTTCATGACTCTCTTAAATTCATGAAGACTGCTAATTTGTCTAACCTCCTCCGGCAGACCATTCCATAGTCTGGGAGCGATGGAAGAGAAGGTCCTCTGGGTAACACTCATCAGCCTAGTTCTGGCTGACTTGAGTAAGTTCTTCCCAGAGGACCTAAGTGTGCGGGGCGGATTGTACGGGAGAAGGCGATCCCGCAGGTAACCTGGACCCAAACCAGGTAGGACTTTAAAGGTAATAACCAACACTTTATACTTCGCCCAGAACCTGACTGGCAGCCAATGAAGCGATTTTAAAACTGGTGTGATGTGATCACCCCTAGGTGTACCGGTGACCAACCTGGCTGCCATATTTTGAACAAGTTGAAGTTTCCGGACTAGGCACAAAGGTAGCCCTATGTACAGCGCATTGCAGAAGTCGAGCCTCGAAGTTACCAGTGCATGCACTACCGTCTTTAGGTCTTCCAACTCTAGGAAGGGGCGCAGCTGGCGTATCAGCCGAAGCTGATAGTAGGCACTCCTGGCCATCGCATCAATCTGAGCTGTCATTTAGAGCGACGGATCTAGGAGTACCCCAAAGCTGCGAACACAATATTTCAGGGGGGGTGTAACCCCATCCAGAACTGGTTGACACACCTCCAGACCCAGGTTGGGGCCTTTGACAGCAAGCACCTCCGTCTTGTCTGGATTCAGCTTCAGTTTGTTTTTCCTCATCCAGCCCATTACCGCCTCCAAGCATTCATTCAGAGGAGACACACTATCCTTAGCTAACGATGTTGTCGAAGGCATAGAGAAATATATTTGGGTGTCATCAGCATATTAATAGCACCCCGCCCCATGCCTCCGGATGATCTCTCCCAGCGGTTTCATGTAAATGTTAAACAGCATTGGGGAAAGGATGGCACCTTGTGGTACACCACATAGCAACTCCTTTTTTGAAGAGCAGCTATCCCCAAGCATCACCATCTGGAACCTGCCCGAGAGATAGGATCGGAACCACTGAAGCACAGTGCCCCCGATTCCCAATTCCCCCAGGCGCTCCAGAAGGATACCATGGTCAATGGTATCGAAAGCCGCTGAGAGGTCCAGGAGTACCAGCAGGGACACACTCCCCCTGTCAATACTAAGGCGTAGATCATCCACTAAGGCGACCAAAGCGGTCTCAACTCCATATCCTGCCCTGAAGCTGGTTTGAAATGGGTCTAGAAAATCAGTGTCATCCAAGACTGCCTGGAGTTGGAAAGCAACTGCCCTCTCGATCACCTTGCCCAAAAATGGAAGATTTGATACTGGCTTGTAATTATTAAAGTCCAGGGGATCCAGGGAGGGCTTTTTTAGAAGCGGCCTTACCACCTGTTTCGGCCCTGAAGCTAGAAAGATAAATATACCTATGAGGGAATAAAACAGTGGGATTTGCTTATGAGTAAAGATGTATAAAACTGCACTGCACATGAGAGTGGGGGATGCAATGGAAGACACCAGAATCTCACAGGGTACCACTTTGGGAAATGATAAGATGTTCCCTATCACTCTTTTTACGCCTTCCTGCTAAGAACAAGTAAAACCACTTGAGACTGCTTCCAGGAATGTCTGTCAAATCACACAGTTACAAAGCCAACACTTCACAATCAGCAGTATTGAAGGAAGCCGAAAGGACTAGCAGGATAAACAAGGTATAATTTACACTATTACTCCAGGCAGGGATCATCTGCCAAAGCCACAATGCAGGCATAGTGCCATGCATAGGTAACTCCCAGGTTGTCCAGAATTGCAGAAAACCAGTATTGTCCTCATGTGCCTAAGAATCTATTCAGCAGCCTGTGCAGCAATCAAAAATGTAGTTTAAGACATTGTGGTATCTGGCTGAAGAAGCCATATCAAGGTTTGATTTTTTTTCAGCAGCAACTGAAGATGAAGAAAAAGATAGCTTCACCCCCGCATTTCAAAGGGAGGCACTGATCAACCCAGAAAACAGATGCCCCCAGGTTTACCCAGGGCTTCCATCAGCCAACAGGAACCATGTCCATCTTGCAACTTGTCACCTCTAGCACTCCCCTGCATTGGATACCAAAGGAAATAAACATGACAGATTAAGGGGCCATTTACATGTTTATTTCTGAGACAGTATACCTGAGCCATGATGAGTTTATTGCCTCATTTTCACCAAGGAGCCAGTTGTTGTGTTTTTAATTGTATTTTTAATGTATTTGTTTTATGCCATCTTTGAATTAAGATTCTAATTAATTTAAATTAGTTCTACTTTGATTTTTAATTCTAATTAAAAGAATGAGCGCCATTTTTGGCAGAAAGGTGAGGTATAAATTAAATAAAGGAACAAAATAAATAAATAATTTGTGTTGGGGACAGCATGCCATCTGTCATCTGAAGTTTGCAGTTTTTTGCATGGAGGCTGTATAGCAGTAGTAATGGAAGCAATAGTAGCAGCAGCATATTCTGTGTCATAGAAAAGATGGCCACACATGGAAATGAAATATAAAATCATCAGGTGTGGAATTTACCACTTCAGAAACAAATGTATGAGTCAGCCTAAGCTTTGGGTGTCAAGCTGGTACCAATACTAATTGGAGCATCAGAAATATATGACTGATGTGATTTAAATGTTATAATTTGTAGAATTCTTTATTGGAATACTTGCAGAAAGTTATAGACAATTGCATGCACTTCTCTTACATTGTTTAAATTTAAGAAAAACGACAAAGGTACTGAAAACTGTTCAAACACTAATACATTTAAGCAAACCAAAGAACTGTTCATGAAATGCTGACAACCACTCATCTGTTTCAACAAGAGTTCTCCTCTCTTCCACTACAGTTGTTGGGGCACCTTCAGTTTCACTGTCACTACTTAATAGTTCCATGTATTTCAATGACATATATTCTCTCACATACTTGTTAGGGAAAACATTAATCAAAACATTAATTACAACTTGAAACTGCAAACTTGCCTAATATTATTTTTGTAATTGACATGCATTCATTTTTACAAATTAACTTACATACAGAAAAAAAAATCTGTGGAAAAATAAAGCACTTGAAATGATTCTACACCACATTATTGATGAATAATAGCCTTATGAATATAGATGCAGATCAACCTTGCCCAACCTGTTGCCCTTCAGGTATGTTGGATTACAATCCCCATCATTCCCCATGGGGGTTGTAGTCCAACACACCTCGAGGACACCAGGTAAGGTAACATTGATGCAGAGAATGCCAACATCGCAGGAACCTTCACAAATGCTTGGACTACATATTAGCTTTACTAGAAGAACTATGACGATATCTTACTCAGTAAAGACTTATCATTTCTGATCCTACAATAAAACAACTGAGCACCGCCTTGAGTGCATACAAATGGAAGCTACAACAAAATACTGCAATGTGGAATGCTCCTGTTTGGGATACTCCATCCCATGTCCTCTCCACCACTCCCGCCCAATAGATAGTCAGTGTTCTGTAGCTACTGAGTATGCTCAGCCTTCCTTAGGTTATTTGTGTCTTTTCCCCCATAAAAAAAATCTGTGCGTCTGAAACTCTTCTGGTTTCCCAAAGCCTACTGATTCCATCCACTTGTACATGTATGGTGCTACTTTTGCTACATAAGGACTAGCACGAAGAGAACTGAGATCACTATTGCTAAGGAATATGATAAGGAATATGATGGCAGACACCAACACTGGATGACTTTGCATCACTTGCTATCAGTAGACTGTTGCAGCAGCAATTGCAGGACAAGCAACTGTTTGTGTCACCAATACTATGCAAATTAATAGCATTAATCAATCTACCCATTTGTCACTTAGCATTAATCTCACTTCAAAACCAGTCTAAACTTTTTCTAAACTACAATAACGCAAATCTCAACTCAGGAAGTGCATGTCTAGCAGAATGGGTAAATTCATCTGAATATGGGCAACAATTAATGGGTGAGCTATCCAATGCTTCAGAAAGAACAAAGGCAAACCATTTATCCTTTGGATGTTTATTTTCCATTTTGTATACAGATGTGATGAAGGTCACGGTTCAGCTTCGCTACCTAAACCATTCACCCTTAAAAGCCCCACAGCTTCCAAACCAAAATAAGAAAAGAAAAAGAGGAAAAGGAATCATTTGCCCCTCCCCAAAGGACAAAAGGGTGTACAAGGTTGTATGAACTTTGCATATACTAATTCATATGTATAAATAAACGATCGTAGAGAATTGCTATCATTTAATTAAAAATTCAGTACATCTCGTGATAGTGGGAAGGCCAGTGACCAGGTAACTTGTGTGGCCTGCTCAGTCTGCTGCCCAGGTGCTAACTCTGGATGGGCAACGCTTAAGGCCATGCTGGCTTCCCATCTTATGATGCCTTGGTTTTTGAAAGGACTTGGACAGGGCAAGCCTTTCAAACAGAGGATACCTTGAAACAGATAACGTTTTTGAGGATGCCTTGAAAGGCATTTTCCATATCTTCACATTCCTGGTGTTCTCTGATATCTCTTACCAATAGAGGATTGGCATCTGTAAAGTAAAACACGTGGCCACTCTATCAAACATCTTGAGCACCTTCCACAGTGAGAAGAGTCGCCTTATCATTGGCTGCCACTGCTCTCTTTCCTCCCAATACGTGAAATTGTGGAGGGGAATGGGAAGGAGCCCAAGAGTAAACAGGATACAAGTTGTTCCTTAACTGGAATAGGCAAAGAAGGGATAAAAACATGGAATAAAATAATTCACACCAAAGGATGTCATAATTCCACCCTCCCCATAGAGTTCTAATAAAACACAGAGCCTGATTCTGAAATTGCTATTGTTTTTCTCAGTAGTAACTTTGCTATGTGTCTCTTAATTTAAAGAGTGCTCCTTAGATTAAAGGACAATCTCTTATATAAAACCATTAGTCCTCCATAGAACACAAATGATGTCCCTCACACTCAAAAGGACTCTTCAGAACTAACATCTCAAACTTGCTATACCATTGTTTTCAAAAATGATCTGACACAGTCCTAATAAGAAGAACATAATTAAGACAATTACAACAAAAGCTAATTAGTTTCTGCAAACAACATGTATGTGACACCTAAAAATAATCCACATGCATTTTCCTGATCTTCACATTCCTGTTGCTCTCATCACCTGTTTTCTCTTTAGAATCAAAAGTTAACAAACAAAAACAAAACAGTGAGGAAGAAGGATACACAATTCAAATAATTTTTCTGAGAACTGCAAAGCCAAAATAGGGACATTCCTTCCCCACTTAAAGCCAACCATCACCACCACAAAACCACTTAAAAGATTTGTTCAGCTTATTCCTGTGTTTTTAATCTTTAACCTTGCTAGTTTGAAGCCTCTGTTCATTTATATTTACATGTTTGTTCCCTCTGCTTGTAATCAATGTTTGGCATGTTAAAACAAGCTAGTAATGTGAACTTTCATATTTTAAGACACAGTCAAAGGAGATAAGTTTAAGATAGAAAGCATGTCATGTGGTTGGGGATCAAAAAAGGTTGTGTAGACAAAATAAAAGAGAGGCACAAAAGAGTGCCTGCATCACCATCTTTTAGCAAATGGGCTATAAATTGCTCCCTTTCAAAGGCAATGGAAGTGGTGACAGGTTTGATGAAGTGGTGGCTGTAACTGGAACACCTTTATGGAGTTAAACTTTTTTCTCTTTCAGAACTCATTTTCAGATTTATACTTTACGTAGTGAAAAGCTATCCTCCTTCAGCAACATTCAATGCAACTCCCCTGTAATCTATCCACCAAAGTAAGGAAGAAGATTATTTTCATCCATTTGCCCCTTCATTTTCCTGCATGGTTTTGCTCTCATTTTTTGTGGGATTATTTCCAATCAAGAAATTACCTCCAGCTTTATGTTTTCATTCAGATTTTGGTTTCTGCTAAAATCAATAGGACATTTCCAGCTGTGCTCTTACTAAAGTCAATTGCTAGATGTAAACGACTGAGAGTCTTATAGCATAATAGCCATAAGATGAATCTCTTTTTAAAGCAATGGTTTTGAATAAATCTCTGGAAATCCTTGTTCAGGGAGAAAACATGGTTTCATTCATGGCAATGGGAGTTTTGCCAAGCCATTTTTCTCAAGTCAGAGTAATAATTCCTCCTAGGTCAGAAAGTTTCAACTGTCCTATTACACGACATGGTTTATTGTTGGCTATGTTGGCAAGAACAGAATGAACAAAAACAGAAAGGCACGAAGCAGATAAAAGCAATATTTCATAGCACCACTGCAGTCATGGAAGCTTTTTTTCAAAAATGCACAGAGCAAAGCTAAGGCTGCAATGTATTAAGCAGGATGTAGATCATGGTTGGGAAATTTCCAGGGGTCAACTTTGGCAGCACAGCAGCAAAAAGTGCTATGTTTTCTTTAAAGCTGACTCCTGCATTGTAGATCATCAAAAAATGAGGTGGAAAAGCAGATTACTATTTAAAATGTACTAAGACAATATACTGATTAATAATGTAAGACAGGAGTCCCTAGCATGATGCCCCTAGCACAGTGATGGCGAACCTATGACACGCGTGTCAGCACTGACACGCGTAGCCATTTCTGATGACACGCGGCCGCTGAGGCGGCCGCATGATAGAGTGACCAGATGGCCCGGGTGGCAGCAAGCTAGGAGCAGCGCCGGTAGACCCGGGCCGGCGGCAGTGGCGGCGGAGGAGCCCGGGAAGCGGCCGCCCCCCCACCGCCCCCCCCGCGCTCCTTACCTGGGCGTCCGCTTCCCTCCGGTGCTAGATTCTACTGAGAAACAGGCTGCGCGGCCTGTCTCTCAGTCTCAGTATCGCGCCGGGTGATGACGCCCAGGTAAGCGGACGCCCAGGTAAGGAGCGCGCCACAGGGCGGGCGTCGCGGGTGGGGGGGGGCGCTTCCCGGGCTCCTTCTACGCCACCGCCGCTGGGTCTACCGGCGCCGCTGGGCTCGTAAGGCCAGCGGCCGCGCGGAAGAGGCAGGGGATGGCCGATTGGATCCGGCCCTCCCCTGTCTCTTCCGCGCGGGCGGCGACGGAGGACCCGGCGCGGCCGCGCGGGCGACGGAGGACCCCCTGCGGGCAGCGGAGGAGGAAGAACCCGGCGGTAGGTCCAGGCTGGGTTTTTTTTGGGGGGGTGGCTTGGTGGGGGGGTTGTTTTGGGTGGGGGGGGGCGGACTGGGATTTTTATTTTTAAAATCTGGTCACCCTAGAGAAGGATGTGCAGTAGCCGAGGATGAAACATTTGCTGCTCCTGAGGATGAAACATTTGTGACTAGAATCTTGCAGTTAGAGTCTAACGACTAAGACTCTAGTCGCAAATTAAATAACAATTATACATTTATGTTATTTAAACTATAAATATCGCGAAATAATGTTTTTTCCTCAAAGTGACACACCACCCGAGTTATGCTCAGTTTTTTGGCGAAGTTTGACACACCAAGCTCAAAAGGTTGCCCATCACTGCCCTAGCATGATGCCCATGGAAACTTCCAGCGGTGCCCACAAAGATTTCCACTTGCTGCCTTGCTCTCCCCCCCTTCTCAGTCCCTCCTGTTGTTCTTCTCATACACAAACACATGACTTTCCTGGGTGGGGGCTCTGTTGGAAGAGGAGAAACTAGGAGCGCCAAGTGACAGACAGCAGCTCAGCCTGGGGTCAAGGTAGGGAAAACTTTTCCTTCCCTTTTATGGCTTGGGGCATTTTCCTTTCCTGTATGTATGCAGACAGGATGAGCAGAGTGATCCCATGTTGGTAACCTCAGAAGCAATTTCCATTGAGTTCTATGTAATCCATGCATAAAATGGCAATCTTAAATGGGTATTTTGTTGTACTTCCACTGCTTATACTCAGTTTCATGGGTAAATTACTTGTTTTTGACTAGCCAGGTCCCCAGGACAGCTTATTATGTGACTAGCCAATCCTCTGTGTGAACCACAGCAACTTCTCAAATTTCCAAATGTGCCCACAGGTCCAGAAAGGTTGGTGACTCCTGGTGTAGGATGATTTTATTTATTTTGGGATTCTTGAGAACTGTATCCTTTGGCAGAGGTGGGGCTTTCATGTTAATTGGAATGCTAGAATTAAAGGTCTTAATTTAGCATCTGAATATCCTTTGGCTGCATCAGAAGTGAGACATCCTCACTCCATTGTGAACAGACACAGCATCTTCCTACAACAACTTCCATCAATTTATCCAGACCATGCTAGAAATATCCAGACCATGCTAGAAATAGAAACTAATGAAGTACTCTATAGAGACCACTCCAGAACTACATTCCTCTATAGGATAGGTATATGATTTCTCTCTTTCTTTGGATGGCCTCCTAGGAAGTAATGGGCCCCTAGGCTTACCAATTGGTAGGCAATAGGGAGTCACTGGAACCATTAGAATGAAGGTATGGTGTTGGAAGAATATTACAATGAATGGCATTCAAAAGAAAGGGACGTTTGTGAACTATGGAAAAAGGGAATACATCAGTAAAAATGATGGTTGGTGTGTGTAAGGAAGAGACATATATGCCTGATAAGTTTAGATGGTATCACAAGCTGGGCAAGGTCGTATCTCGTGTATAGTTTTTTTTTTTACTACATATAACCACCTTCACTGCAGTAAACAGCCAAGGTTAATATTTGATATACCTGTTAAAGGTTTGCTTAATCCTTCTGAAGATTCAGAACAGCACTGCTGAAATCCTTTGCTAGTCAAAGAAAGGGATTTTGATTAAACCTGCATGCAATATGAGAATAATGTAACATGGTGTGTGTGATGGTGAGTGACTTAATAGTTGCAAACACTCTTATATTTTCCACTACTGCAGGGGCAAAATCTTTTATAAAAGGATTGCTCTATGTAATGCCACTACTAAAATACATTCTAATAAGTAGATGATTTATTTATTTTACTGTTGTCCTCATTCAGAAAGTACAGAGCAGCTTCTATGGGAGTCCCATTGATCCCTCATTCTGAAGATGCTTCCAGATCATCTACAATGTGTGTGTGTGTGTGTGTGTGTGTATATATATATATATATATATAATCACATAAATGTTCTTATATATCTAACTTATTTATTATATGGTCATTATTTGTTAGCATTTGTTTCCAGACCTCATTCTTCAAGTATTCTTATATTCACTACTTGCTGTTTGTAAGTACTGTATATCTCTTTTGTATAGCTTGTGAACAAAGGAGTATTTGCATATTCACTCAAAAAAGTATATAACTGTACTGCTGGGCATAGAAGAATAGGATAGAGTCAAAGCAGGCACCCAGATAACACTTTGAGATAAGCATTGGTTGGACTGTAGCCAAAGTGATCCACCCAAGTTTACACAGATGGTCTATGCTAATATGGAAAGCTAGTCTACCAAATTTTAGGTTAATATCTCAGCCACCAAATACTCTTTCCTTGTATGCTCCTCTAACTGGCTTGCAATTTGCTCACTTCTCCAGGTATCTTTACAGCTCCATACACACATTTTTTATTTATAAAAAATAAATCATTGATGGGAAATACTCAGGCTGCAATCCAATACACACTTACCTGGGAGGAACTCACATTGACCTCAATGTGACTTACATCTGAGTAGTTGTGCACAGGACTGCAGTTATTTTACTAACTGATGTTTCAGAAGATACTGCTGCATAGAGTAACTATTAAAAAGTGCTCCTTTTTTCTTTTTCTTTTAGTTCCTGCGCCATTAATAGTTGTGTAGAAGAGGGAATTTCAGCAAGCATGGCTTGAATGACTATGCACCTGTCCTCCTTCCATCTGGCTACCCTCTGAAGAAAACACTGACAAAAGCTACACATGCTCCATCAACAGTATACACTCAATTGCAAAGGCCACCAAGGTATGATAATCTTGATAGGAACTAGGGTGGCAAATTCTTGTCATTAAGTAGCCACTTGCATTTGCTTTTTCTGTTCACCTCCTTGACACTTGTAGTGATTTAAAGCACTATATTTAAGCTTTTTTTTACTATCATTCAACTGAATGACAGGTCGGCTCCTGAAAGCTATTTTGTTCCCTTTGTTCTTTTCATTCTGAACTTGTTTTCCACATTGCATGAATGCACTTACTGATACACAAAGTCAAGATCCTTTTCCAGAGTACCTGCTGTTGAACACTCATATAAAGAAAAGTTAATCCAAACAGCAGTTTAATCTAGGCTAATTCCTCCTATCACATCCAGTTGGTAGAGTCTACAACCTCTGTTTATCTTTTTGACCACGGCCCCAGTCATATCATCTCAGAGTTCTGCTCTCTATTGTGCCGATGATATTTCATAAGGCATGCCAACGGTTGAATTCTAGCTCAATCACATTCCTAGCCAAGGAATAACAGCATTAAATATATGAAGCATAGCAACAAAAATAAGATTCTGAAAAACAAATTAAAGGAAGTAAAAAAGCTAAATGAAAAAAAAAACACTTTGCAGGCTCTCCTTGTTAAAAGAACATTGCTATTGTACTCTTTTCCACAAGTATTCCTGTTGATTGGTTGATGGTGTTCTTTAGACTATGTACACTCCTATTCCCCCCTTTTTATTTTACAGTTTTAAATTTATTCATTCCAATTTTAACCTGTCTTTCTCCCATAAGAGCCCTACTACAAGTCCTTATAAAACTCAAGCAAAAAACAAAATCTAACACAAATAAAATTTTAAAACAGTACAACATTAGAAAACAAAACAACGATCCCTCCACCAATTCAAACACGAAGCACCATTTTTAAACTACCCTGCAAAGTTCCAAGTGATTTCAGAGAGAGAAAGTGACTAGGCTGCACCTCTGAGAGATATTCCCACCTACAGCCTCTGCATGTGGTGCTTGCTGGCCTAATCTCAGTTTGAACTAGCTTTCCAGTTTTGGTTCAGAGGCAAATTACAGCTTGCCCTATCTGTACTTGACAACAAACTTGTAAATAAGGAAATGAATGCGTCAGAAAATATGACAAGAGGACGAAGGGGTAGGAAGAACATGTGAGTTCAAGGTATGGCTGCAATAACTAAGCCATGGTTTGGCTTCATTTATTTTTGGACTTTGATCCAAAGGTGTTGCTGTGTAAGAGGAAAACACTTCCATTCATGCAAGGCATGGGCCTAAATTTTCAACAAATCTGCCTAATCCCCTAAAAAGCTGCTCCTGAAGTTTGGAGATCTTAAAGAACAGTGGTCTTCAACTGGTCCAGACTCGAGACCCACCTTGGACTCCCAACCTACAACATGGGATCCACTTCCACAATTACACAATTACCCAACCTGGTGGCAACAGCTTTGCTGTGACCCATCGGGACTGATCTCGCGACCCACTTTTGTGTCACGACCAACCAGCTGAAGACTACTATTCTCAAACACCCTTCTCCAACCAAGCATCCTACAAATATCTTGAACTACAACTCTCAACATTCTCCAGACAGCATGGATTGGCCATGCTGGTTGGAGGATGATGGAAGTTGTAGTCCAACATAACTGGAGAGTGGGAGATTGGGGAAGGCTGTTGTAGAACAACATAGAAGACTGCAATGAGTAGGGGGATTTGGCAAAATGTGGGGCCCCTATTTTGTGAATGTAGAAATGCTTTCTGCTCTAGCAAGAAACCTTTGATTCCAAGCTAAATCTAGTATTCAAGAGATTTTATTTTAGAAAAATAGAAGTATCTCTTTACTTTGCATCCAAAAATGCATAACGTCGAAACTTGATTGTCCTGGCTACTCACTCTGCCCTAGCTTGGTTAAATGATAGTGCCCCTGGACACTACTAGGTAATTGTGAGTTTGACATATGTCTATCACACAGTTTTATTGTTGCATGTTAATGTTAATTTCTTAAATATTTTGCCCCTGCCTAGTAGGAGTTATATGTGTGCAGGAACAGGCTCTGCAGAACTATCCCAGGATGGCTGGGAATCACAGCCATGGACATGTGTTGAATGTGTGATTTTCCACCGCTATTCATCTGGTGAGGCTCCAAAACACAAAACACTTTAAACAAGGATGAAATTCTGAAGGGAGAATGTGTCCACCCCACTCTTCCTTCCTCATCTATTGATGATTGTAAAGTTTCAGGACTTTTTTGACGTTGATTAATATGTAAACTAAATATGGATGGATTTTTACCGTTATATTTTTGCTAAATATTCCCTTAGTTTTTCAGACAAGAGCAGATGTCCAATAATTTTAATACAGGTCTTTCCCCCCAGATGCATTTGCTGGTCTACTGAGTCATCTTCATCTTTTCAGCCTTTTCCTTGCATCAATTTTCATTCTTTTGAGATACTGCACAAATTCCAATTGACTATCGTCATATTCTTTCCTTTCTTTTCTTTTTTGGCGTTCCTTCTGAATATTCTTTATAAATCAGTTTATGGCTTGTGCGTTCAGCATAGTCAGTGAATTTTAAGTGAATGTTGAAAGATTATTCCTCCCTGCAAGAGAAACAGTTCAAGAACCATGTATAGTTCTGAAAGCTATTACTACCAAAGTAAATCATCACTCAGTTTCTTCTCTGTCTTTCAGACAGCCATAGGTGTTAGAACTGTAACTCATTTGTTCCTCTTTTTCCTTTATCTACACTAATGCAGAATACATTTTCAACAAATATATGCCTGTTTCCTGCTTATTTATTTTAGGATTTGTACCCTTCATATGCTTCCAAGGAGGCTTCAATGTGGCTTATGGCATAATAAAAACAACAATCAATAAAACACATTAAAATACATCATCCAAAAAAAAACAAGAAAACAACCTTAAACACAAAAAACCACCATAAAACAACTGTGCAGCAGCCAGTACAGCAGTTTTAAAACCTTGTCACTAGTCCCCAAACTCTTGCTTGTTTTTTTCTTCTAAGTCTTCATAATTTTCTTAAAAGCTGCAACAAAGTTGAACTGATAAACTTCTGCCATTGGAGCTCACTCCCATCCACACAGCAGGGTTGCTCTGCCCGCTAATCTGGCCCCAGACCGTTTAAGATTTTAACATCCAAAACCAGCACTTTGAATAACGTTCACAAAATAAATTGGGAATCACTGAAATTAAATCAACACAAGTTGATTTGTTCCTGTTTGCTCACACTCTTCGACTAATTGCAGATTCCGGTCTATTTTCAAAGGGAGCCGCACACAGAGCATCTTATAGCAGACTAGCCTGGAAGTAACCAAGGCATGTAACACAGTAGCCAGGTCACCACTCTCAAGGAGTGGCTGCAGATGGTGAACCAACTTAAGTTGATAGAAAGCACTCTGAGCTATGGCTACCATGTCAAACTCCAATTCCAGGAGTACCCTTCTAAGCTTTGCATGAGAGTCCTCAAACTACATTGCTTCCCCTATCAAGGGGAATGTAATCCTATCGAGAACAAAGGAAACACCAATTCCCAAATCAATTTGACCACCTATCAGTAGGGATGTATGAGAATTTCATTTTGTTTTATTTTTGAATTGAATTTGCCCCCTTCATACCTCCTAACAAGCACACATTTTTCAAGAAAAACTTGCATGTTCCTGAACCTACGTTTCTGTTTGAAAAAAGTGCACTTTAAAACATTTTTAAGTATAAATGTTCAGGCTTTAGTTGAGGTGGGGAGTACATATTTTGGTGCAAACTTTCAAAGAAATGCATACCAAAATACGCACTGAGAATCTTGGCGATCTCAAACATTGCTCATATTCCCATCCCCACCTATCAGTAACATCTCCATTTTGTCTGAATTGAGCTTCAGTCCAGTCCAAACTGTTCTTACTATTCTGCACTGTACTTGCAGTTTAGGGCAAACCTGCCTTAATTTTATTTTTTTTAAAAATGAATTTCTGTTCAGCAAGGGGAGCAATCCTATGGCCCCCAGATACCTGCTGCATGTGACAGAGCTGGGACTGTGTATAGGCACGGATTGTATGGACTAACACTTCTCCAGTTGCTGTCGTGATTTCCATTATTCACTCCTGTGGCACCTACGAGATATCTGATCAGTCTGACTCATGAAATAATTTTGTAACACACTTCTTCTGCCTTCTGTTTCCATTTAATAAGGACACAGCCCAATCCAATTCCAAATGATTAGTTGGAAATATGTTTTATTAATATTCAGTGGCTCTTACTTCCGAGCAAACACACACAGGACTGCAGCTGTAACCTTTTCCTTCAAACCGCACCTGAAACCCCACTTTTTCTATGGTACTTTTCATGAGCCTAGATGATCACAGTTTTTCTGAATATTCTGCGAGTTAACATTCCTTTCTTGCTACTTCATTATCAGTTGAAATAGAATGATCATTATAGAGTTGCCAACTTTTCTTTTGTTCCTGTGCCTTTAACACCTGCATGATGGCAGTATTTGAGCTGGCAAATTTTCACATCACTGTACCTACATGTGAGAAATGGTTCAACAGTAGGGTGACCATTTACACAAAACCAAAGCAGGACAGAGATTTGCATAAAATATGAACTGCTAAGTTATAAAGACTTAGAAATAACAACTATAATTTAAAAAAATACAGTACATCTCCCCATAGTGGAAAAGATTGGGAACCTGTGTGAATGTTCAGTCTGTTGTCCAGTTGCCAACTGCTGATGGGCAACATCAAGACCCTTACTCTTCTTTACCTTTAAACCAAACTTGAACTGGACCTTCAAGTAAAGGACTGCCCTCTTTAAAATAGAACACATAGACCTGGTTCACATGATCAAATCAGCCCACCATGGCTTGTTTAAGGCACGGTGAGCTGTGGTGCATGCTGTCCACCATTTTGAATATGCTTGCATAACTCACATCATCCAGGTTCACATGACACAACAAGCTATGATGAGCACCCATTATCGCTTGAATATTCAAAATGGGAGCTGCATACATCACAAAGCCGCATGGGTTAATTAATTCATGGTGGCTTAGTGTGATGTGCAAACCAGCCCATAGACAGCCTATTCAGCAGTTGAACTCCTGTCTATCATTTAGCTGTTAGAGTTAGTAGCCTGTCCAGAAAGCAAGTCATCAACCTTATCCTTATTCTCAATGTATTAGCTCTAGCTTACTAAAACCATAATCCTATGTATATTTAGGAGTAAGTCCCACTGATTTCAATGAGTTTTATTCCCTAGAAATTGTGTTTAGGGATTACAGTTTTACGAGGGATTAAGCCCCACTGAACTCAGTAGAATTTACTCTTTGGGTTAGCATGCATAGTATTCCCAAGTAAACATACATGAATTGTACCTTCTAGAAAGGAAATTATTCACATTTTCTAAACAATTGTAATGCACCATTAGCATTAAATAAGCATGTAGAAATGATAGTTTAAGAAGCAGTAGCTGTGGTCATAGAGTTAGATCCAGACTAAGATGCACTTACATCCCATTACTCCCAACAGGAAATTAGGCTAACAGTCCAATTCTATATTTGCCTACTTATAAGTAAGCTCCATTAAATTCTGAGTAGACATGTATTTGACTACACTGTTAGTCCAGATCCAACCTGTAATAATTTAGTGCACAATACAAAGTGAGATGAAAAATGATATAATCCAGTTTAGGATCATTTTCAGTTTTGTTTGGTGTTAAGATTTAGGATCATTTTCAGTTTTGTTTGCTGTTAATGAAATAGCTATTTGTTTTTTTAAAAAAACAATTAGCCTTTTCCCTATTGCATATCTACCAACCAACCAACCCACAAACAATAAACTAAGAAATGATTCCTTAAATTTACAAAGGAGTTATTCACTACAGCCTCTGATCTTGTTATGGTATCTGACAACCAATGAGTGATGAAACAAAGGTGTAATCTCCTGGCAAACACTGATTGCTCAAGTCATGCTTAATGGCAGGCAAACTAAATAAATGTTTTTTCTAGATAAATGTTGGAGAAACTTTTACAAAAGGAGCCATTGTCAGGTATTGCAATGCAGTGTTTATTAGAACTACAGGCAAGCTACATCATTTTGATAGGATTTCAATCCTTGCCCTTTCTTTTTATCTGACACCCTAATTGAGCCTGCTCTACTGACATAGTTAAGTAACATTTGAATATTGCTGACATGTGGAAATATATTTAAGAGGCAGAAGGTAAAGTTGTGATACGATCTAAGCTTCTACTTGTACTACAACTACTATCACCACAACCATAATCATTTGGCACTTCTAAACCCTTTGGAACAGGGATGTTGTTGAATTTTGTATAGATGTATTAGAACAGCATGTTAACACAAAGACGAGTTCTCCCTGTTCCAAAGGGTTCCCAATATCTTAAAACAAATAGAGAACCTGGAGGGAGAACAAAGGAATATAGAGTTTAAAATTGCTCAATCACCATAGTTATATGGAGATTTCTAGTGGGATTTCTTGAAGGACAGGTTACTACTAGGGGGGAATCTACACTGAGTGTTATTGCGTTAAAAACCAGTCAGATAAGAGTTTTAAATATTGTCGTAGTAAAACATCTTAGGCCACATTACTGAATACTCACGTTACAGGAGAAAACTTCTTCAGTCTTTAAAGCAGTGTGTGCGGTCACACACTCTTCTGTCCTGTCTCTTTCTCTTTCGTTTTTACAGTGAGTTTAAGGCAAGGCATTGTGGGTGTTGTAGTTCAGTCACCACTTCCTCCTTTGTTCCTCTGTCATACCCTAGCGAGTATAGGGCTAGGCATTGTGGGTATTGTAGTTCAGCCACCCACTTCCTTTTTCTTCCCCACCAATCAACTGCTAAGCATTTGGGCACCGATCAACGAAGCACTGCCCCCACTAATCACAAACGGTAAGGAAGGACACATTATTTTACTTAAAACGATTTATTAAAAGTGAAACTGTTGTATATAACTGAAGGGAGTTTTAAAAAAACTCAGATATACAACGTTATAGGGAGTGCGTCATGTGGCCCAAAGAGTTTTCATAACCCTTATAAAACGTTAAAAACCTAGCGTGTAGATTGCTCCTTGGTAAAAAAAATTAAAAAATATGAGCAAGCTGGAGAAAGCTAGATATGTTTGGAGTCAAGACTTAAAAGCAAAAATGGAAGCACACTACTACAAATGTGTTCTGGGAGGTTTCCAGATGGAGGTGCTACAAAGAGAAAAATGAAGCAGCAAATGCACTTCCAAAATGGGATATCTATGATTAAAAGAAGGAGATGAAGAACAAAGTTACAGGAGAAAGGAAAGAGAGTGAGAGGAGCAGTAAACAGTAAAACCATACCTGTACAATTTATAAGCTACCAATTCAAATGCAACCTAGCAGCTATGCATGAGTCGTTGTCAAGCCCTGACAGCCCACAAGTTATGTTTGGTGAGTTGAGTTTGCCTTGGTGGGTCACAAATCATGCAGGCTTTGGCAAGCCCATGACAAACTTTAAATGTAAGTCTTTACCTATACAGACCTGAGAATCAGCTGCCTCTTTATTCATCCCAGGAAAAAGGTCCCTTAAAAACTCGCATAATGCTACTCTAACACATGTAATGTGATAGCAACTTTTATACTGAAGACCTTTTCCGACTTTCTCCACATGTATATGAAATGTGTGGAGGGGCTGGAATGGAGAGTGGGGCTGTGGGGCTGTAAATGACCACTACATGCATACAGAGGGACATGTACAGGTATTCCACATCAAGAGGAACTCTGACTGTACAGGGTTCTCATTCACATGTCGCACCTAAACCTATACTGCCCATGCATAAGTGGCTATGTAGACTGCCAGTTGTACATGGAAGTCGGGACCAGGACATGGAATCATAGGGGCAGGAAGCAGCAGAAGGTTCCTCTCCCCACCCACATTTCCATGTGTTTAATATAGATGGTCTGAAAGGGACTCTTGAGACATTCTAAAGTGGAAATTATTTCAACACACAGTTTTGTCATGGCGAGGCAGCTGCCAAGGGCCCATAGGCTTAGAGGGGCAAATTCCTCATCATACCAACTCCTAAGATGGTAGGCACAAAGCAGCAGCCACTTACACCCTCTCCCCCCCTCCATGAAATGTTTCCCTGAGAGGTGGGCAGTGGCACTCTTGGATGGGAGCTGAGACAAATGGCTCCATTTTGTTCCTGGTCCTCACCCCTTTGCCTCTCACCAACTCACTGTCCACCCTGCCACTTCCACCACGTTGCATGCCTTGACTCCTTGCCGCCGCAACACATTTGGGATAATCTTAACCACATCACACCAGCCCTTTTCCAGCTTCACTGGCTGCCATTCCAGGTCCAGACCTGATTCAAAGTGCTGGTATTAACATTCAAAGCCCTGAACAGCTTGGGGCCAGGTTATCTGAAGGAACGCCTCCTCCCATATGTACCTGAAGATCATCCTCAGTGGTCCTTCTCCGTGAGCCCCTGCTAAAGGAAGTGAGGCAGGTGACTACCAGGAGGAGGGCCTTCTCTGCTGTGGCATCCCGGCTGTGGAATGAGCACCTAGGTTATACTCTTTTTGGCACCAGGTGAAGACCTTTTTATTTTCCCAGTATTTTAACAGTTTATCATCTCAGTTTTTTAACTTTGCTGTTTTAAATCTGTATTAGTCTCTGCATTGCTGCTCAGTTTCATCATGGTTGTACTTTTGTATTGTACTTTTATACTGTGTGTTTTATACTGTTATTTGTTTTATACTTTAAATTGTCTTTATGGTTTTAATTTTTGTGAACCACCCAGAGAGCTTTGGCTATTGGGTGGAATAGAAATGCAATAAATAAATATATAAATGAAGATGGTGAGCACCGCTGCCCACTAGGAAACGTTTTGGGGAATGGGGAGGAGGCAGAGGTGGAGAGAACAAATCAGTAGTGGATGAGCAAGTGAAATGGTGGAGGCAGTGGCAGGTGAGCAGAATGGAGGAGGTGGTTTCTGCAGGTGAGAAGAAGGAAGTGGTAGTAGTGGCTAGCAGGTGGGAGAGGAAGAGACAGTGAGGGCAGCTGCAGCACCATGGCTGAGTCTGCTGCTGGCCCTTTTCGAAGCATTTGCTTTCACTAGGCTATAGAATGTGTGTCCGACTCAATTCTATTACACTTGAAGGTATATCGTATTTGAAATTATGGTATTTCACCTAATGACCACAATTCAGTAAATTTAATTTACAAAATCAGTTTCACAGTAATATCTAAAAATACAGATGTTTACCATTCAAACCCATTACTTTGGCTGGAAGTAACAATCACCTTTAATATTCTGCTCACTTTTCTCTGAGGAATGTTGTTTATGTTTTCTATCACCTTAAACATTCATGCCCAGTGAAGAACATGCAGTCTGAAAGCTTGCAATATTTTAAATAACTACTTAGTGTAATAAAAGGTATCATTCTACCTGTGCTTCTTTCATCAGATAGGTAGCTAAGAAGATACAAAGCAGTCAGAGACCTTCTGAAAGTTGTACAATTTTGTATTATAGGTGGGATTTCAAGTGAATAATTTAACTACAACACTATAGTTTTACATACAAGTCCATCTCTTTCTTATGTCACACGCTGCATATAAATTGCTTGCATATAATTAAGTCACATACTTCTATCTATTCCATACAAAGAGAGATTATCCACATTTCCATTTTGCTTCACAAGGTTTATATCAGTTTTGACACACACTGAATGTTAATGACATGCTAAAAAGTAATCAGATGCTACAGGATAACACACATCCATCTTTTGTTTAACACCTTTGCTGGATATTTTCATATCCGCTCCCTGCAGTGGAGCCCTAATGCCCATTTCATATATGGTTGTCTCTACAATCAGCATCTCATAACAAGTTATGCAGAAATAAGCTAGTATAGAAATGGCTACACATTTTTTACAATGTCAGCAATCTTCATATGGATTGCAGAAAGGTCATAGAAATAATTTTCATTTGAAATGTTACTTGATACTATTAGAGCACTATTGTTCCTGTGCTGGGAACTAAAATCAGCACTCAGCTAAAATAGTTGAGTAAAATTGCTTTCACTAAGAGTGTTTTACTGTATATAGGAATGCAAGACTGGCAGGATTTTGTTACCCATGTGGCTCCTGAGTTCTCTCAATCTTCTCCCTATCAGATTTGTCAACCTACAGAGAGCCTAAGGGCGCAATCCTATGCATGTTTAGACAGAAAAAAAGTTCTACTTCTACCAGCATTCGCCAGACAGTTAAACTGGCTGGCTGGGGCATACTGGGATTTGTAGGATTTATTTTCTGTGCCTTTTCATTCAATCGGTTTGCCAGTTATTTGTTGTTTGTTTTAAAAAGCATCTGTTTTGCAATATAGTCAAAGATCACAAAACATTACATCATGGGTATTTCCAATTAAATCAAGAGTACATTACAGCAAAAGCATGAGACTTGAAGTTCCTTGTCCTCATAAACGCAAACCATGGTTTGTCATTATAGCTAAATACAGTCTTAGGCTCAATATAAAAGTGATGGCAATTGCTGAAAAGCATGGTAGCCACCAAAAGATGTGTACTAGTGTCGCTCTTCCACAAAGCATGCATAACATGTAAAAGGGCCCCTAGCTCATGTTCTGGCCCATACATGTGCAGCACATATGTGATACTGCTGTGCAAACACTACCTGTATATGATACTGCATGTGGATTAAAAGAATCGTGAAGTTACACTGGGCACATTATGTGCCTGTACGTGTGACTGATTTTGGTGGCCTGCACATGCTTGCCACAATGTTTAAACTCTTTTACTTCCAAGTGAGGAGAATTAAGATACTGTGCTCCTACAAAGAGAAAGTGTGCCATTTTCTATTGTTGCCTGTGAAAAAAAACCAAGCTCTTTATGTGCTCGATACAAGTAGCTACCTGTTTATGGAAGTTGCCAACTGACATTCCCCAAGCCAGATCTGGCTCACTGCCTGACCCACACATAAACTCCCATTGCCAAGCCTCTGCCTCTCCTTCCACCTCTGCACCCTCCCTGCAATAGCTCTTTGCCTGCGCCTGGGAGCTACTGGAAGAAGGCAGATGGTGTACACTGAAAAGGTGGGGAAACCTTCATCCACCCAGGTGCGCCTTTCCCTCAAATTGAGATGGGGTTTGTATGGGCATGAATCCAAGAGTCCTCTCACTTGCACATCCCTCTCTCTTGTCCTTCCTCCACTGTGTTGTAGGCAGCATAAAGGGGAGAGGGAGAAAGGGAGTGAGGGCAGGATTTAGGAAATGGGGTGGCCTGTTCCCCCCAACTCACTCTTCCCTCCCTATTCTCTCCAAATAACCCAACAGCAAAATTAGATACTGACCACGCACACACACACACACACACCAGTGCAAGTTTTTTAAGAAATGGGACATAATCTATCAAAAGTTATTATGCCTGTTGCTGGGTAGGATTAAAATTTCTGGTTTAGCTAATTTGAGAGAAAGTAATAATACATTACCCAGATTGCTCAGATTTTTTTTTTAAATTAGGCTGCCATTTGTATCTGTGAAGATGGCTAGAATTGTAGAAGTAATCCCGGGGAGATGGATTAGTGGGCAAAGTGCAGGTGAGTTGAGCAAAAGTGCGTAATCACCACTATTTATCACGCAAACATCTTTGCAAGGTTTGTACTGTGGTTAAAAATTACAACAAGCGCCCAACTGCATACAATTGCTTCTGTGTGAGATATGTTTTGGCTGAATCACAGCAGAGATCTTAATGCATTGTTGCACCTGTAACGATGCTTACAAATAAGTTTATTGTTGCTTTAACAAATTAATAACGCCTCTCTTCCCCTACTGCCACCCACATGCAACAATGATTTGTCAGCAGAAGACCACCCTGGAACTCCAAACAAGTCCAGAAAGCCACTCTAGGAATGGAAGAGAGAGAGAAAGAGAAAGAGAGGGGGGGGGGGGGAGAGAGAGAGATTTTGCCTGCATAAGGCGCAATCCTGTTTCTGCCTGAACACATTTCATTTCTACTTATTTCAGTAAAACTTAAACATATGCAGTTGGGTGTTAGAGTGCAAATTTTGTATTGATATACATGATGCCTGTGAGCATCCATTAAAATGTTTTTAAAAATATTAAAATCTTCAAACAGTCAAACTATACAGTACCGGCAGCAGGAGCAATAAATGGGAAAGTGAGGAAATCTGTTACCCAAATGAAGTGAAAATTCATCCACACATTGTGCTCTAAAACGAGATTTGGCTTTTTAAGTGAGAGAAGAAAACAATGGATTTAATAGTACACAATGCTAGCAATTGAATCTGGCCTGGCTCCTTTAATTAGGGCAGATTTCTACAGGGCAGGGGGAGAGATGGGGGGATGGTCCAGAGAGGGGAAAGCCAAGGTCCTCACATTCTGAATGCCATCACGTCCCATGGAGCACTGCAGCATGAATGCACCAATTCAGACATGGGTCAAAAACACCCCAAATCTCTTTAGAAAATACGTACGGACTCTTACGTATTCATATAGCTTATATGCATTTGTAATTTCCAGCGCAGCAAAAACAGCCTGCAATCAGATCAAAGCCTGGCACTCAGAGCACGTTTCATAGCCAAACCAGGTTTTAGCACTTGCACTCAACAGACACAGTTGACCAATCCTAAAAAAACATTCACAAAGAACTCCAGGAAATGAAAAGCAAGTTTGTTTCAAGCAAAGGCAGTTAATTGCAGCTTTTCCAAGTAGGAGCAAATGCATCCATTTATTAATGGGATACCATCAAAACTCACTCAGCATTTAAAAATACAGTGGATATCTATTTATAAATAGAAAAGATGTCTTTATTTAAAAACTGAAAAAACAAATCCATAACCTTTTACCAATCAATTACATTCACAAGAATAACATGAACATGCTATTTTTTTGCAGGCTAATAATCAAGGCAGAGATTAAGTTTTTACAAGCCATTCACTTAGAAAGTTCAGTACAGAAGCTAAATATGGAAGATCATAATTGTATTGTGGTTTTGATCTGGAAGCTGTCATTAAATCTTGTAGTGAATGCAACATTTCTCTTTACATTTTTTAATCTCATGAAACATGCCAGATTTATAGTTCTCTGTTCATCTCAGAATGCAAACAACATGGTCAGCATAAAATGCTGACTTGTCTAGACTGGCAGTAGCGATATATTCACTGCAATGGACAAGAAAGCAGAGTTCGAAAATTTTACTGTTCCTGGAAAGAAATTATTCTAAACTCCTGTACAATTCGACATCTGCTTCCCACAGACAATTCTTTGTAGAAATCTAGCTTTCCATCAGCCTCTCTGGTAATATTCACTTTGAATGTGCCACACCATCATCCTGGCAATGAAGACAGCAAAAGCAACCTACAAAGAAAGGAGGGCTAACTATTGCAATTCTTATGGAATGAACGTTTGCAAATAATTTAAACCTTAATTTCAACTCTGAAGCACAAACTAGTAGAATGGAGATTTAAGGCTGCTGCCAACCTGCATCTTCAACCCATGTGTCCTCTATCCACATCTTTCTGACATCTCTTAAAAGATTATGCATGGTGTAATATCATCACATCACCTGTTCAGACAACATGCTAAGCCATGGTTAGGCTGCTAACACTTTTGTAGTAAATGATTAGTGAGCATATTTAAATCATGGTTATGTAATCACCATGGTTAGGAATGGTTCACATGATACGTTAAGCCATAACGTTTAGCCTAAAATGCTTAACCACCGTGGCTTAACGTGTCATCTGAACAAGGTTATAGAGTCTTATGGTGCCCCTGTCCAACAAGCAGCAATTCTAAAGTGGAGAGGGGCCAAGGAAACTGAATGCAATGAAGTCCTCTCACTACTATTCTTTTACTAGATGTTACCACAGTGGCTCCGTCGTTAACATCTAGGTTGGATCTCAGTTGTCAGTATTTCTAAACATTCTTTAAAGAGCGTGTGTCCTCATTGGTTTAAGATTCTGTGTTCTTCTACTTAAATATATTTCATTATATTGTATTAATTATCCCATGTTTCCTCTAAGGAACTGAAGGCTCAAATGGGTCTAGGGTTTCCTCCATCCATTTTATCCTCACAACAAGCCTGTGAGGTAGGTTAGGCTAAGAGATAGTGATTGGCCCAAGGCCATCAGTGATCTTCATGGCTGAGTGGAGATCTGACCCCAAGTCTCTTCAATCCTAATACAACACTTTAACCAGTATATGGCACTGGTTCTGAGTTCAGCTTCCAGGCATGATATCTATTCTACACTATACTCTGCAAGTCATATCAAAGGACACTGTTATATCTCTTCACAAACAACTGAAGTAGGCACAGCTTCATGTTTGTTTTGTGAAGCACTCAGACTGTTATTAAGATACTCAGAGCCATCTGGGCCTAGGTCTCCCTCAAAGCCTCATCATCTTAAAATATGATGACAGAAGTGGCAAGAGAGAAAAGAAAAAACAGTTAAGAAAGATTCAGCACATCAATTCCTGTGATTCCAAAGTCCATCAGTGAAGATATTTTGAAAGTGGATTCAAGTTTCACACACTGGTACATAATCAAAGGTCTTGTACATGAAATGGAACTTTCACCAACTGTTGGTTTACAGGCTTATGCAAATTAGGAAATCTGTGAATTATCTATTACTTTCCAACTCTTAATCTAAATATGGAATATGTCCCTCCCCCACATCAAATCTGAAAAAGTCCATTTTGCATTAGAGATTGAGTGTACTAGACATGATGCTTATAAGATGACTTGATGGGTAGGGTATAAATGTTTTCAGTCCGTCATACTTAGTCCAGTTATTCAAACCAAAACGGCTGGCTCATGGCCCTAGTTCAGACATTATGCTTTCAGGACCTATCTAGAAATCAGGAATCCAAATGAACTGAATTAAAAAGATAATAATTTGGTGATGAATATTCAAATAATCTAGAACTCTAAGTCCTATTCCAACATTTTCCTCTCCCTGTGAGAAGCAGGGCTGGGCATACACACTAGCTGTATCAAGCTACTGCATTCCTGCCAGCTCAACCCCATGCTGTTCACATCCTGGGGGAAGCCTCCTGAATGCTCCTAGGCTTCTCCACTGAGTTTCAACCATAAAAAGGAAGGTCTTTATCAGTTTCTGGAAGGTCATTAATGGATAAGTGAGGTGAGCCCTCCTTGGAAGGGAGTGCAGAGTCCAGGTTGTCGACTCTGATTGGGAGCAGCTCTCCAGTGTCTCAGGGAGAAGTATCTCCCATTACCTGCTACATGATCCTTTTAACGGGATATGCTATAGATTGAACCTGGGAACTTCTGCATGCAAAGCACGTGCACTACCACTGGGTGATGGTACTCCCTCTCGTTTGTTACAGCAGATCCAAAGAATCACAAGGGCTAAGAGACTTATGGCTTATGATAAGGGAGACAGTACTTCACAGTGGGTATGTTTGGACTTCTTCTATTTCATGGACCCCATCGTCTGTCAACCTGTATCTAGATTTGATGCGGTTCACATCCTATTTCTAGGTCGAGTGATGTTACCAGACTGTTCATCAGGACACAGTGGTGTTGCCTAGGGCTACAGAGTCGATGGTTAGAAAGGCTTTTGTTGGCACTGGGACATGTTGCAGACTGTATAATTACTGTTCTTAAGCTTTCTCATGTGCCGAGATTATTAATTAACACATCGTTCAACTGTAAATAAATGAACTGCTTGACTGGAAAGGCTGGTTTCCTAGCAGGTAGAAGAACTGAAGAAAGAAACAATCCTGATTCTCAGAATGCATATGCTTGTTATGGGGCACTATAAGTGCATTAGTGAGGTTGACATAACATTGACAAGCACCCTTTATTCATTTCATGCAAAGCTAGCCCAAGCCCAACGAGAATAGCTTAAAGAAAAATCTGCAAATAATCTTTTATATTAGTAAGGTTCCCATCTCTTAAGAATAAGAACAATAATCAGAAATACTTTAATTTTAGATTATTAAAATGCTATTTTATTCTTTTAATTTCCATAGATATTTCAATGTACAAAATGTTTTACAATTTCTTCTCATTGATTTTCACAACAAATCCTATGAGACAGAGACGGCTGAAAGACAGACTAGCCCAAGGCCACTCAGTGAGATTCAAGGCCGACTAGGGATTTGAATCTATGTCTTTCTTGTCCAACTTCAAACTCAACTCTACGTTCTGATCCACACTGGCTGAATTCAGCTTTTCCTGTTCTAATATTTAAATTAGCAGTTGCCAAATGATGACTCATTATCTTCCAGCATTATGTACTGAGAACAATATGACTTAATGTGCAGATATTACTTCTAGTTGGAGATGAGCCCAACAAGTAGGTCCTGGTACAAATTAAAATTCTATTAGAATATGCAACTGTTTAGATTAAATCAAGTAAATGATAACTGACGGGTTTTGCACTTCATTTGACAAGTGTACAGGTGAAATTTCTGAAAGATGTGGTGCTCAGAGACATTATCCAATAAATTCTTATTGGGAGGCAACAGAATAGACAGGGGGTATCTATGACTGCATGTGGTTGCTGATTGGTTGGTAGCTCTTGTGATTGTACTGGAGACTGCTAACTAGTCAGCAATTACACAGTTGCTCCTGCATTGAATATGGGATTGGATTCGATGGCCTTATAGGCCCCTTCCAACTCAACTATTCTATGATTCTATGACTCTATAATCCATTGCCACCTCTCAATAGTTACCAGTGGTGGTGGGCCTTCCCTTCAATAATACAATGGTTGTACTATTCATTGGCTATTTCTGAAAACATCACATTCACACTATTGCAATCTAACAAATGATCTAAAGTTTATTTCTATGCTCTGCTAGGTAATTCACAGCTAGGGTCCTGGACTGACAATCTTTCTATGCAGAAAAATGTTTCTACCCCTTTCAAACATGGAAAAAGGGAACACATGCTTTTTTTTAAAGCCACAAAAGCTATAATTCATTTGAGTGAGAGGGAGAGTTGGGAATTTTTCCAGGAACTGTTTAATATCTTAGAGTAACTTTTACCCTCAAGTCTGCCAAGAAAAGTATTGTTATTTAAAGGCTGTGCATGCTTTCTTTTGCTGTCATTCTTAAAGCCTTTTGAGTTTGATTGAATTTAATTTCCAGCCTTTCATGAGTCTCAAAGAACAAGAAATAGAATTTTAAAACATTCTGTATTAGAATTAGTGTTATTACAAAAGCAATATTGTGAAAGTTAACAGATGAGAAATACTATTATTTTGCATTTCAGAACGTATGTATACCAACATTCTATTCAAAAAGCTGTAAAATGCTTCCGACATTACATATAAACATCACAACTACATATTATAAAAATACTGAGAATTTAAAAGCACTTTTTACTTATTTCAACTGCTTTGCTAAACATCTTGCTGCAATGAGATTGATTATCACAAGAGGGCAGACTAGAGAAAGAGAGGAAAATGTAGGAAAATAGTAAGTTTTATAGCAGACTGGATCGTAAACAAGTTGGATCTGAAGGATTCATGCAAATATATTAACACACTGCTTATTTCCATGTCATTTTATATGGCACCAATTAATTAAAATACAACGAAGGCTCTCTAAATAAAATTATAGCAGAAAAAAGCCTGCAATGAAATTGGACAAATATATTTCATAATCTAACAGTGCAGTCCTATACACATCTACTTAGAAGTAAGACCTACTAAGTTCCATGAGTCTTACTCCCAGGTAGATCTAGGATTGTAGGGCAAAGCAGAGATCCAAGTCTATATTCTAAATCGTTACTGTATCAAGCAATTTGATGCTATTTAACTCTGGAAACAACAACAACAACAACCAGAGAGAACTCCTCCATTTAAATGTAAGATTAAAGATACAGTAGTAGCTACTCAAGTTCACACATGCTAAACGAAAAGGTTATTTTTGGTACTCATTCAAATCACACTCAAAAGCACAAGTTCTGAGGAAATAATTTGATTGATAGTGCAAACCTATGCATGTTTACACAGAAGCGAGTCCTACTGAATTCAGTGGGGCTTACTCCGAAGCAAGTGTGCATAGGATGACCTCCAATTTGTTTCTATACATTCTTGGAAGTGAAGACGAAAACTATTCTTCCAGGATGAAGCAAAGTCCCTGTCTCTGATTGCTACCTCAAGGTATCTGCTTATATACCTTCTGTTAAGAGGAGTAAGCCACACTTTCATGTATCACAAATACATTATCTTTAATTTTATTAATGCCCATTTCTTAGTATTAATAAAATTAAATAGACTAGTAGCTAAAGAAACTGAGCAACACATGATGAAGTATCCACTTTGGATCTTGCTTTTGCCATGAACTCACTTGATGGTCTTAAACTTGATGGCAATATGGGGGATAATAATACTGACTACATGTGAAGTGCTTTGAACACCTGAATAGGCTATAAAAATGTGAAAAGTTATTCTTATCGTTAGGAGATTTCAGAGGCATACAGTTGATAATGTTAGTATCTCAGGTTTTAGGAAATGTCTTTATATTATGCAGACCAATTTACAACATGCAAGCTTGCATGCCAAAGGATTTCCCCATCACGTTACAAGTATAAGACATCTCAAAGATCTTGGAGTACAGTCGAGTTCCCATGGAGTTAATGAGATTCCTTCACTTCTGAAACTGGGAAAGGAAGAAGGGATATTATGTTCTTTATAGGGCAGTTTTTACAGCCTGAATCTATACATCAGCGTTGCCGTGGTGCACAACACAAGTAGTCAATACTTAAAAAGGCAAAAGACTGATAAAGTCAAATTTGAGGGACAGGATCCCTGCTAGCTCTGTTTAGAACATCAGGTCGAGACACAAGCGCAAGACCAAGCTTGAACCGCTGAAGGGGCGGTTGTGATGTTTTGCTGAGCCTGTACGGCAGCTCATAAGACCTCTGACTTCTGCAAGTCACAGACCATGTAAGCTGTCATATGCCTTGCATAATATGTGCTAATTCCATATAACTTACATCAAGACTCATTTCAAGTTCTACACTATCTGCTGCTCTTCTCAGTATAAAAGCCACAATAATTTTCAACACCATATCACAGAAAAAAGGAGCAAGCTTGAGGTAATGCAATTTCTCTAGCAATAACAACACTCGAGTTAGGCGCTATTTATATTTTTGCACATGATGTCACCTTCAGCACTTCATTCACACAAGAATGGTTAAAAATATATTTTGTAAAAATATATGGCAGCTACAAATTTAAAGTACTTGCTAAAGATGAAGTAATACTGTTTGAGTCTGAGAATGCTGTCTTATTAAAGAAGGAAAAAGTGTTTATATTTGAAACTTGTCTCTACTGTATGGTTGAAGTTTTAATCTAAACAAATTCATCCACTTCTCTAGACAATTCTTAGCAAGGTGGCTTTAGTAGGATTGCCAGTGTTTTACTGACTCGTTGCTTCTGTGCCTTTAATAACACTGGCACATAGAAATTTAGTGATGAAGCTTTTCTGGGCATGGACATAAATTGATAGGGGAAAGAAAAAACTTGTTGAAGTTTTGTGTATCCAGTGCTGTTAAAATACATACAGGGCCAGTAAAAAAAGAAAACTCCTGCAACCCAAGTTTCAGATATGATTATGTTGCTTTCTGCTCCTCTGCATCTCTGACTTTTCAAGATTTTTACATCTCCCAGGTCCTAGGAGGTATACAAGCACTTCTTACATTGGGAGTGCTCATCTATACCTATGAGCCTTCTGGGAGAGAGGGGAGAGGATCCCAGGCTTTCCCGCTTCCGGGATCGTCTCCCAGTGTCCAAACACCAGTGCGATGTCCCAGAAGCCAAGAGAGATATTGCGGGCGCCATTTCTTTCCCCCAGAGACAGGAGCACAATTGCGCTTCACAGCAAGCTTTTGTTTTTTAAAAAAACACCATTGAAACTGCTCCCCCACCCCCCACGGACATGGACTGCCCTTGTGCAGCTCCATGCCCATTTCCAGAGCCACACTACTCCCAGGGAAAGGATGACCTGTGATCGTGTGCCACACTGGCCACGGTCCTCGGGGTTGTCTCCGGACCATGGGAAAAACTGGGAAATCCACATTGCCAGTTATCCCACGGGAAGTCTCTGGTTGTCCCTGCTTGTCCCCAGGATCCCCGTGCATCATTTGGATGTACAGGGATGACCTAGAGATGACTCCAGGATATATGCATGGTGAAGACATGGCCGGAGTTTATGCATCTCCTACGTAGGGGAAAAATGAAACTTGTAGAGCAGAGGAAGTGCATGATACTTGCACTTCTTGTTTCTTCCAAAACACCATCACAGCCAAAACAGCTCTCATCAGTAACATTTCGTAACAGCTCTCATCCATCCTTCAGAATAGCTTCCAATGATGGATTTTGGAATTGCAAACTTGTTATGAAACAAAAAAAAAATGAGTTTTTTCACTTTGGGAAAGGAAATGTTCTACCAATATTCTAGGTTTTATGTCCGGAGCTAGGTGAAAGGCCAAGAAGACAACACCCCGTATCACAGTACACTTGAACACGCTGAACTTCCCTTCATCAAAATAAAAAGGAAACACCTTGATGACAATAAAATAATAGCAAGCGCTAATGCAACCACTTTCCCATTGCCAGAATGGCTTTTAAAGGACAAGTGGTGCAGTCCTGCTCTGGGAAAAAAAAGATAGAATTTTAAAGTTAGATTTGGAAAAAAGATGAGAAAAAGATGGAGTTCTCAACCTTGAGTTTACCTGGTAACATGAGTGTAGAGGCAAAAGAAATGCATTTGCAGGAAAGAATTGGTGGACTGAGAGGGGTGCATAATCCTTCCCCCACATCCTGATTTTCTGTAATAAGTCCCCAAGTTCTTTCCCCCCATCTAGACTATGAGACCATAAACTGGGAGAGCATTTGCAAGGGAGAAGTAACAGGTATAGGAAAGGTTAGGCATTCCCCCTTCCACCCACCATTATATTCTAGAAATACTTCCCCTAGTCTCATATTACCCTGGAATATTTGGGTTTGGGAACATAATAGTTTCCCACTAAAACCCGCAGTACTAGATGAGATGTGGCCACAGGGAAAAGGTTGCATACACAATCCCCACTTGGGGTTTGGCATGTGAACTGGGCAAGTGTGGATTATGCGAAGGTTAAACAGACAACAGGTTATGCAAGGATTGTTTAACCCTCACATAACTTACCTTTGACATGACAACCCCCAAAGGTCACATGTGCCCTCTAGAAGCAGCCCCAAAGAGAGAGACACTAAAAAAGTTGTAACTTTTATTATTGCTGTGTTATAAAGTAAAATCATTCCCACCCACCTCTGCTTCATTCAAATCTCTGTCTGAAAAAAAAGAATGTATTTCTATTAAAGGCCATCTCTTGCTGGATGGGATATAATTCTGGAGTTGCGTTACATAATCACTTTCCTAGAACTCATTACAAGGAATATTAAATCAATTTAATTTAGGTAATTTCTCTTTAAGATGGTTAAAGATCAATAAGTCTGAACTGCAAAAGCTCCCCATTTATAATTAATAAGTACAAATTATTCTGCACTACTAGTGGACTGAATACAACTAGTTCTTTATTTGAGACACACTATCATATATTTTAAAAAAATCATAATGTCAAAATGGTTTTAATAGGATACATCACTTTTTAGGAAAGTTATTCTTCAAATGCTAGGAATGGGTTTCAGGACTTTGATCCAACAAATAAAGTTCTGTCATGAAGGGCATGATGTGCAAAACATTCCAAATCATGTATTGATCTCTATATATCAGACTACTCTATGTGCCATTGAACACCATGGGTAGTACCCAATTGTGTCATTCCACTAATGCAATGATATTGCACTAGCGGAACCATTTTGTGAACTGCCCAGAGAGCTTTGGCTATGGGGCAGTATAGAAATATAATAAATGAAATGAAAGTAGGCTCCAAACTATGTGCAAGAGGAGAATCCACCTAAAGTTACATTTGCACAAGCACATGTGTGCAAGTGTGTGCACAATGGAGAGATTAGGCAGAGCTCCACTACTACTATTTGAGTTTGTGGAATGACTGCCCCATGGAACTTGCTATTGAATAAATATAGAGAGGTTCGCTGACTAAACATGGATAGGCCTGTATTAATGCAAAAAATAATTAAGTTTTAGTTGTCTGAGTCATTCAGTTCTGTCCACATTTACAAGAGGTACAGGACCAATTTAAATATGAATGAAATGGTACAGTCCTCACTTCAGATCATGAGTCAGTCCACACGATCTCAAAAGAGGCACATTAACAGGCAAAGAAGAACAGGGACAAGCATTGTAGAAAAAGAACATTCTGAAATTAGTTCCTTCCTCAATTCTGCTTACCATGGGAACAGAAGGGGAAAAAAACAATTTTAAGGCCTACAATTCAACTTGAATAGTTCCATATTTGAACATAGCCCATGCCTGAAGAGCAGCACTGATATATAGGGCCTGCAGCAGTGTGTGTTTAGCCTCTCCCCAGTGTTGAACAACTCCTTCTGGGCTGTCATGTGTTCATAATTTCTGTAATGGTGAGTGTCTCCCCTCAATTTAGAACCCTGAAAATAGTTTGAGCCTGCTGAATCATTTAGTCTTAGGCTAGCCTAAAATCTAGTCCGTGGGTAAACAGACTGTGCAGATATCTAAATAAATTAAAATATGCAAATAAGTTGTGACTAGAGACAATTATTTTCTACTGAACCAAGTTTTGGATAAGCTGCTTTGCAGACATGGAAGGCTAAGTTAAATGGCATTTTAGGATTATTGGAAACGGATCATAGACTACATATTGCTCAATATATCAGCAATTTTGTCTTCTCTAAAAACACACAAAGCTTAAATCTGGATTCTACTAATTAGGATTACAAGAATGAAAAAAGATTATTTTCAGTATGAGCCAAAGTAAATGCTTCTGTTAAAACTAGTAGCAACAATTGCACAATTTCATAATATTACGTGATTTCTCCACAGTATTGACTTTACTGCAGACTAGAGTAGATACCTAATGGTTTCTTTTAAACACATGTGTAAAAATATCATTCTTTAAGAATAACTGCATTTTTATTAATTAAAATAATATTGGAACCACAATTTTGGTAGTTATAGTATCAAACCTCTAGTGTGCTTAGAGTACTCTTTTTGCAGGAATGTCATAACTGCAAGAAGGAAAACACCAAGTTAGAAATGGTTCATTAATGGCTAAATCCCAATATAGGGTATTACTAGTTTCCACATAAGAGATGCTTGCCTTCTTTAAAAGAGCATAAGACCATCCACCTTTGACTAGTCCAGAATAACAAATTCTGAGAACACAAATGGATTAGTAAACTATCTTTACAGCCTTTGATCTAAGGTATGTTTCCTTTAATATCACTTTTCCTTTGAAGCAAGTCAGCTTCCACTCATGTAAGTATTGTAAAGTGAACAGGACATATACTTTTCACTGCCAAACAACTGAGCCATCACTGGATGCATTGTGCCATCTTGACAGCAGAAGTCTTAAGACTTATTGATCCCCAGAATTTTGATGCAACTAGCAACAAATAAATCTTTATTATCTTTTACATCTAATTTATAAGATCTCAATCAAAAGGCAGGGGTGTGCTTCAGATCAGATGAATCCCAAACCAAATCAGGCCAATTTGAACAGATTCAGGAAATGTCTGCACCAAAGTGGGGCTCCTCCAAACTGGACCAAATCTGAACGCTTCAGGATTTAGGATCCAGAGGGCCACAAGAGACTCAGACAATGTATTTCCAAAAATTGATACCTTCCTCCCCAAGCTATGCACATGAAATATACCAGGATGGGGAAGGGGAGAGGGAGGGGAGTATAGTTTTGTGACTGCAGCACTAGAGTCTAATCACTGTGCATGGTTTTACAAGGGCTTTCCAATCCCAGTGTTTTGGAGAAGGGATGTTGAAGTAATATATCACAGGACTGATCCAGTGTTCAAAGTGCTTTGCTAGTTCTATCTCCCAGGACGACATATGACATATGCCGTTTTCATACAAATTGCCAAGAAAAATAAAAAAATTAAAATGGATGGGATAAGGATGCCCCTCCCAAAATTTGAATACTCCCCTTCCAGAAAAAGTACTGTACGTATTCTTCTGCGATTTTGCAGCTTTCTTAATTAAGGTAGTGTCTATGCTGTATGCAGTTTTCATAACAACTACCCACAAAAACAAAACAAAACACAAATCTATTTTGTTAATTCCTAAACACTAATGGCTGCTCTTGTACAAAGCTACCTGAACCCCATCTGAAACTTGGCAGGCCTGATCCCCTCAGAAATGGCAACTATCCCTGCAAATTTCATCCAATTCTGCCAAAAAATAAAAATGTTATTGACTGGTTTTTTAAAATCAAATTTTGAAAGCATGGAGCTCACACACTCACCACCCCTGCATCTCTATTTGTATAAATTTGGCAGATGTAATTTCCTCATAAGGGACTACTATGCCTGCAAATTGCATACAACTCTGATAATCAGAAAACAGATATCATTGTTTGTTTGCTTTCCAACAGTAGTCAATTGGAAGCATGACTATTTGGATTTCTGAATTAAGATTCAGATCCGAGTCAAAGTGAGAGGCTTCCAACTAGGCCTTAGCTGAATCCTACTGTTTTCTGAACCACCAAATTGAAGTCAGAACCAAATCTGGTGATTGGTGTGCAGCCCTACCGGAAAGTATTATTTGTGAGAGAAGGCAGATATCCTTAAAATGAGAGTTGGTTTGCAAAATTGTGTTCCTCCAGCTGCTGAAAAGCCAAAGTTAAGCTCTGAAGTTCATCCTTGACTGTGAAAGTAGCCAATTTACTATTTTAAAAGTCATAATTTCTTCAGATTGGTTCTGCATCTCAATAACTCGAATTGTCCACAATCCTCCCGCATAGCTTTTACTGTAACGGCTTGCTCAATCTGATTTTTTTCAGGCTTCTTTTCTTGAACAGAAAATACTCCTCAAATTTATGAAAGTGTCATATTGAAACTGGTGGGGATTTTCATGGCCTAGGCCCATATATTTCAGAGAAAGCACCTCTCTTATATTGTCCCCTATGCCAGTTTCTCAGAACTTGCTTCAAGTTCCAATACTCCATGCCAACTGGTGAAGGCAAACTTTTACATCAATTGCCTCAAGCCTGTAGAATAAACTCCCTGTCCCAAAAGCAGCTACTCCATTTAGCATTCAACTGCCTAGTTTGTTTTTTATTGATGCTAGTTTTTTCTGATTTGTTGAATTTGTTTTGTTGTTACAAAATGGCTAACAAGGTGGCTAAACAAATGGTTTTAATAAGCAAATGAATACATTTATCTCTTGGATATTACAGATTGGCTGGGCTCACACATCACGCTAACCCATGGTGGGTGACAAGCTATGCTGGGTAGGTGGTTATGCAAACAACCTACTGTGTTCCCATCAGATGATCTGACAAACAAGCAACACAGGGCAGTTTATTTCACTCCTCCTCCTGTAGTCCTCCTGCCCAGCCAGGCAGGTATCCCAGCTTCCTCTGCAGTGGGAATAGAGATTGCTTGAGAGGAGCAGAGCTGTGGCAGCACTTTTGGCTGCGCTTGCTGAGCCACTTTGTAGGCGATTTTAACAATCGTCACATGCAGAAGAGTGCAGTACATATTCAATTCAGATAGTTTTAAGATTTAGGCTGCAATCCTATACAGACTTACCTGGGAGTAATCTAACTGAACTCTGTGCAGCTCAGTTGGGGGCTCCGATGTCAGTGGGCGGTGAATCTGCTTCAGGTTTCAATCAGAACCAATCAAAACTCTAAAGGAGCTATCCAAGGTGATTGAAACCGGAGTGGATTCACCATCCGACTGACATCGGAGCCTCCAGCCTCCAGTGATGAAGCTTACTTCAGATTAGACATACATAGGATTGCACTGTTTACATGCATTATGATGCAATCCAGATAAGGTTAGGCTTTCCTAAAAGCCAAGTCAAACCGGATATGATGGCAGCAGGTCCATGTATTTAAACACAGAATTGTCCCAATTATGTAGATGGGAGGTATGGGAGTGGGTGTCAAATTATTAACAGAAAAAGAGTCATGTGAATGAACCCTTCCTGTGCCTGATGCTCTCCCCAAGCATTTTTCAAACAGCCAAGACCACTTCCACTTCTGGAGCTGGCTAAGGAGAAAAACACCCAGAGGTAGAAGCTGTGGAGAAGTATTCTCCACCCATGCAATCCCTTTGCTACCAAAATGGGATCCCACCATTCAGTGGAGCCTGGTAGCTCTGATGTCAGTGGGGCAGTGAATTCACTCCAGTTTTCAATCAGAAACCCCCCATACCTCCCTTCTACATGATTGGTGTTTTGCACCTTGGATAACTCCTTTAGAGTTCTGACCGGGTCTGACTGAAACCCAAAGTAGATTCACTGCCCCACTGACAATGCAGCCACCACTACTGGGTCTATTTCAAGCTGAACTCATGGAATGACTCACAGTGGGGAAAGTGGTGACTGAAACCTCCAACAGCAATAGCCAACATAGCCAAAGGTGAGGGGAGTTGCATGCCAACAACATCTGGAGAGGCCCCGTCCATCCCTGGACTAGCGTTTGAGCCAAAAGTTCTCTAGTCTCAGAGAATAGTTAAACTAAGGTTAAAATCAAGTAAAACACCTTTGCCACACACATGATGTCAGACATTTTATAACAAATTACATGGATTGCTTAGTAAGCCCTAAATGCCATAATTTACTCAAACATTCATCAGCACCCCTAATGAAAAGCCTTCATTGCTAGGCAATGGATAAAAGCAGCCATTAGTCTTTGAACTGTAAGGTTTTTATTTATATTTTTACCAACAAGAAACAAATCCTGGAGTAAATATCATCTGGGTGCGCACATAATAAGGTCCAGAGAGACACATCCAGAAGTTGCCTTTTTTAATCCAACCCTGAATGATGTTGGAAGTTGTTTTCTGTTCTTTTAGAGCTTTGCAACTGCCAGAATAACTGCAAGGCTTGCAAGTCCTAGTATATCTCAAGCCTTTCCCAAGGCACCCCAACACTATACTGAAGCACTGAAACTATGGCAACCGAATAAGAAAGCAGCTTCCATGATTAATAGATGAAGAGGCCAAGGACAGTGTCAAACTAGGCCATAACTCAAGAACGGAAGAGGAATTAGCACAGATCTATGTCAAGCTGGCAATAAACAGTAGGTATCAATAAAAAATCGTTTTCCTTGGGGGGGGGGGGAACTCATCAAAATTGCAGCAAATTATCTGCTTCTGAATTTCTTACTTCCGGAAAAAGATTTCTCCCATGCAAGTGGCTAGAAAAACATTCACTAGAATGGAGCACTGTTGGCTAGCAAAAAGATTATCTGGCATTTTAGAAGCTTCTAGTCTGGCAGCACAAGGTGGGGGGCGATGCACTCTGGAATTAGGATGTAGCTTTCACTATTTTACTAGAGACTCAGAAGCAAGACCTTTCCCTTTCGGTTGCTGCATAAGAATACTCTTATTTTAATTGCTGGATGGTTTTTGTGAGGATGCTGCGGCTAGGCAATATTGATGGAAAGTATGTGGCATAAATACTTTTTTAAGTGCATAATCAATATGACAATCACAATACAACACTGGGAAAATATCTAGGCAGTATATTCAGACTATAGCTGAATCCCTGTAATGAAGACATCCATTCCCAGCTGGATATAGAATCCACAGGAGTAGAAGGGTATATTTTTTTTAAAAAAAACCATTGTGCCAACAGCCTCATCTTACACAGTCTGGCATGTAGGCAAAAATAAAAATACCACAGATTTCAGCATGGTAAGCCCAATTCCTTTCTCGGTGAGAGGGCCAATATATTCAATACAAATTCAAGTGTCCACACTGAAATACTGTATATAGCAATAGCTATTAAAAAATACTTTTAAAAGGAAAGGTCAGTACTGAATGCTGTGAGTTACCATATGTCTTCCCTCTTGAGATGCAGCAACTGGCAGTCCTGTTAATAGCTGGCTTATCATTTTCCATCCCTGCTTCAATCTGTACTGATACACTGTGGGGTTTTGTTTTAAGTAGTCCATTTAAACAAAAAGGAAATAAATCTTTCATACACCTAAAGGAAGAAGAAAAAACCTTCTTTTGGGCTGGTAACATTCCATGTAAAAAAAAGTTCATGATTTCAGGAAAATTAAGCTGTTCATGCTGTTTCCCAACAAATTAGCATAGCATGCATCTCTATGGCAGGGCTGTCAATTAAAAGTAACTGTTGATTAAGCCTTACCTTGAATCAAATTTTAAATACGAAAACAGATCACTCAGAGACTTCCATTTTGGTTATCTGTTACATGCATTGGATGATTTGATGGGGGTGTATATGTATAACGGTACAATTTTCCTTCAGTTCCTGCTATCCTTCTTTATTTAACATTAGCAGCTAACTGTCAAGATTAGTAGGCAGCTTTCATATCAATATACTTAGCATTTACAATTCTCTGGCAGTCTGAATATTTCAAATGTTTCATCTTTCCAATGTTATTTTCATTTTCACAGCAAGTTTCTGAACCTCAAGGCCACATCTACTGTCTTAGGTGTACCTGGGCTGTTACTACTTCTGTCATGGGAGCACCTGAATGCTTCTCCATACAAAACAAGCCAACATATAAGGTTGCATCCATGTAGTCTGGCGATTCAACCCTGTCACTCAATGTTGCCACTTCAATAAGATTTAGACCTATGTTATAACTTTATGAAAGACTGTAATTGCTACAAGCTAGTTTTTGGAACAAAGGTAAATATAATCAACAAAGAGCACACTGTGACTTTTCTAGTACACTATAGGTAATTCAGGATGGGGAATCTTGGTCTCTAAGTAGCTAAAAGTACTAATAACTCACAGAAGTAGGTCACTATCCCACTGGAAAACTACACACGTCTTTATGCAAACAGATACAGATAATACTACTGGCAATTTTAATTCAAGATTCCATAAATCTGTCTCTATTTTTTAGATCAAGAATATGACTAGCAGTGTATTAGAAAACCATAATAAAAGCAGGGCTGTTAATTCATGGTTCCAAGCCAAATTCCTGATAAGATAATTAAGTACTGCTGACTATCTTTCAGCACAATCCACCAAAGTTCTTGGATTTAAGCCAATTTCTTCTCACTGAAATTGACTGTACTAATTCAGCTTAAATCCAGTTATTTTAGCTTACTTTATAGAGAGTAAGCTGAGTAAATTTTGTTAGATGAACAGTATCACCGACATCAAATAATCAGCACTTGAAATATTGGCCCAAACCTATTCCAAAGTATAAGCCACTTGCCTAGAATCCTCTCTAAACCCCAGATTTTGCATTTGTAGCCCTCTCGTGTTTTCCCATAGCTTCTTCCATCTTTTTTCTTACCACAAAATACCATCAAGGAGAGGGGAAAAAAAATCCCAAATAGCTGCACAATGCCTTTTGAGTGTTAGCACTAGAAGACCCACCACCACCATCTCAGGCCTTTCCTACACCATAGGGGTGTAGAGGAAGAGAGGGAGGGCAATCCTGGAAGTACCTAATACACACCATCGGCGCACAGGGCCCAGCCGGGGCCATCCCAGGCAAAAAGCCTGGTGTGGAAAGAGCCTCAGTCTGGTAGCCCCCACAACACATGATCTCCCTTAACTACTAATCATGTCCATTTTTAGTACCATACGTTAGGGTGACCAGATAAAATCCAGGTCAGGGCTCATGTAACTTTAACAGTTGTAGAGAAAAGGGAATTTCAGCCAGTGTCATTTGTATGCAATTAGTTCCTGGTGATATTCCCTCTTCATCACAACAGTTAAAGGTGCATGCACTATACTAGAGTGACCAGATACAAAAGAAGGCAGGGGCCCTGCAACTTTAACAGTTGTGATGAAGAGGGAATATCACCAGGAACTAATTGCATACAAATGACACTGGCTGAAATTCCCTTTTCTCTACAACTGTTAAAGTTACATGAGCCCGACCTGGCTTTTTTTTATTTATTTATTTCATTTCTAACCCGCCTCTCCATCTAGATCGAGGCGGGGAACAACACCAAATATAAATATAAAACAATAAAATAGATAAACCGTTAAAACAGATAAAAACAAATACATTATTAAAAACATCTTAAAATTAAACTGGATAGGCTTGCCGGAAGAGAACAGTCTTCACGGCTTTCTTAAATTCCAGAAGACTGCTAATTTGTCGAATCTCCTCAGGCAGGCCATTCCACAGCCTGGGAGCGGCAGAAGAGAAGGTCCTCTGGGTAACACTCGTCAGCCTAGTTCTGGCTGACTGAAGTAAATTCTTCCCAGAGGACCTGAGTGTGCGGGGCGGATTATACGGGAGAAGGCGATCCCGCAGGTAACCTGGACCCAAACCATGTAGGGCTTTAAAGGTAATAACCAACACTTTATACGTCGCCCGGAAACTAATGGGCAGCCAGTGGAGTGATTTTAAGATTGGTGTTATGTGGTCACCTCTAGGTGTACCGGTGACCAACCTGGCTGCCATATTTTGAACTAACTGGAGTTTCCGGACTAGGCACAAAGGTAGCCCTATGTACAGCGCATTGCAGAAGTCGAGCCTCGAAGTTACCAGTGAGTGCACTACCATCTTTAGGTCTTCCAACTCTAGGAAGGGGCGCAGCTGGCGTATCAGCCGAAGCTGATAGTAGGTACTCCTGGCCGTCGCATCTATCTGGGCTGTCATTTGGAGCGACGGATCCAGGAGGACCCCCAAGCTGCGAACACAGTCTTTCAGGGGGGGTGTAACCCCATCCAGAACTGGTTGACACACCTCCAAACCCAGGTTGTGGCCTCTGACAGCAAGCACCTCCGTCTTGTCTGGATTCAGCTTCAGTTTGTTTTTCCTCATCCAGCCCATTACCGCCTCCAAACATTCATTCAGAGGAGACACACTATCCTTAGCTGACGATGTTGTCGAAGGCACAGAGAAATATATTTGGGTGTCATCAGCGTACTGATAGCACCCTGCCCCATGCCTCCGGATGATCTCTCCCAGCGGTTTCATATAAATGTTAAACAGCATTGGGGAAAGGATGGCACCTTGTGGTACACCACATATCAGCTCCTTCTTTGAAGAGCAGCTATCCCCAAGCATTACCATCTGGAACCTGCCCGAGAGATAGGACCGGAACCACTGAAGCACAGTGCCCCCAATTCCCAATCCCCTCAGGCGTTCCAGAAGAATACCATGGTCGATGGTATCGAAAGCCGCTGAGAGGTCCAGGAGTACCAACAGGGACACACTCCCCCTGTCAATACTCAGGCGTAGATCATCCACTAAGGCGACCATAGCAGTCTCAACTCCGTATCCTGCCCTGAAGCCGGTTTGAAATGGGTCACCCTACCATACGTCATCTACATAGCTGGCAGTGACAGTGATTCACAGTCAGGGGCTAACTAGGCAATGCAAGCTAATGCATTCATAACATGCCCAGCGTGCCTGAGCACGTGGTGGCCGTTGTGGGTGGGGGGGTGGGGTGATGAGGTGGTGTGGGATGCAGCCACTGGCTGCTCCAGTGGTGCCACCGTGACAGGGAGGGGTTAGAGTGAGCTTAAATTCAGGCTTGCCCTCCCTGCGGCCTCTTTGTTCTGCTTATTCATTTGGGCAGCAATGATTGGGTCTACTGAAAGGTAGATCCCTGATATTGCAAGCGACAGCCACTTTGGAAGCAATCTGGCAGCGTTGGCCAGGCACAGTGATCATCTGGTCCGGTTTATTGCGGGCAGCAATGATTTGGGTCTACTGAAAGGTAGAGCCCTGATATTGCAAGCGATAGCTGATTTGGAAGCAATTTGGCAGCATTGGTCAGGCATAGCGATCATCCGATGCTGTTTATTGCCACGGCTTAATTGGAAAGTGGGCAATGATCATCAAACCCTGGAAAGGGTGCATAAGAAAGTAATAATCACATTTTAAAGAATTGCTTAAGCACAGGGATTACAGTATCCAACACCCTGCGATTGTGCTAATGCGGAGGGAGCTATTTTGATTGGATGGCATTCAGTTTTCTGACGTCGGTAATGATTTAATTCTAGAGGATCGGCAGAGAGGTTTAAAAGAAGTTATTGAGTCTAGGTGGGGCGGGGAGTGACTAAACAAGTGCTTTGTCACTCCCTGTGGCAGGTAGGTGTGGGCATCTAGAGCGGTGTAGGGTAGGTGAGCATTCACAGGCACTGTTTCGGTGATTGGTAATGCCTGAGGGCCACCAGCTGTGAGTTATACGGCCTCAGCTGGCGGGATAAGGGTTACCTTTAAGGCCAACATTCCTCACCTACTCGGAGCTGTACTGCGCGAGGGGAGGTTGACATTGGAAGGCTTTCCTACCCCATAAGGGGCAGTCTGGGTTGTGACGAACTGGGAAGCACCATTTCACAGTGAATGGCTCGCCCTGAAATATTTAGGATGCCCGCATAGGTTAACCCACTCTGCAGATCTTTAATAAAGTGGCCCTGTTTAAAATCCACTTCTGTGTGTCGCCTCGTTATTTCTCCACCCTCCATTACCAGCAATTGCAATTCCACAAATGCCAACTTTTGAGGTTAGTCAGTGCCCAAATGGGTGATCCAGCTATTGCAACTCCCTAACCCAAAACTACATGGACAGGAAGAAAGGGAAGGAAGCTAATAACATCGTCACGTAACAGGGCAACCATCAGTATGTTTGCTCAGAAATCTCACTGAACTCATTAGAATTTAGGGCTAATAAATGTGCTCGGGATTGCAACCTCAGTGGCTTAAGGAAAGGGCTCAACTTCACATGCAGTTTCTGAGTAAAGGTTAGCGGCAAAAAAATATGGCAAGACACCCGGGTCGTTAGCCAAGGACTTTATGAATTGAGGTTTCCGGGGTGGGTGTGAAAAATGATACTTGCTGAGCACTAGTAAGTGATGAAAGCAAAGTGTCATTAGGGCAGTGAAATAAATTTTTATTAGGGCTCCTATCTAGATGGCTACTAGTTCTAGCCTTACAAACTTGATTCCTGCTGTTACTGTCCTATCATGGCTGTGGGCTGAAACAGCAGCTGCCAACCCACAGGCAGCTGCATCTCTTTGTCAGGTGACCTGATCACTGTATATCTCTTACCTACCTAACTGTGGTGCTTTGAAATGTAATTAGTTAATTACTGGAAGTACTTCATGACCCACCAATTGAATACATTACAGAAGAAATACTAGCTTCTGTTTGTTCTGCTGCTGTAGAGGAAAAGTTAGGAAGGAATTGGGAAAGATCCAGAATTTGGGAACAGAACCAGTTTAACAGTTGGGAATATCTACTCTAATCCACATTCAGGGCTACCAATAATCCATGCTTTCTCTTCTATTAGTAATTTTACTCAGAGACTGACCTGACCTACATAAACGCACTTGTGGGCACACATCCACAAACAGAGCCATTGTGATCCCTTGTCCATTCCTATTCCTTGGGATGTTTTGCAACTGTAGTGAGTAGTATGCTCCATATTCTTAAAAGGCTACAAATATCCTTAGTGACATTAACAACGGCTTCTTTTCACTAGCCAGGTAATGAGACAACAGCCACTAAGTCCAGAGCTACAGAGCTAAACTAATCCACTCCACAGAGTATAGGTGCACTTTGCACACTGGCAAACTCCTAGACATTAAAAGCCTTTATTTGGCTGAGATATATTTGGTAGCTTACTCAACATAATGTTTAATCCATCCCTGATTGGTTTCAATTGATTGTGATGTTACTTTTCTCCATCATTACATCAGGGTTGACATACTCAGAATCCACAATGACTGGTCAAGTATTTTCTCCGTAATATGATCCCTTAAAGATAAAAGGCCCTGACTCACAATTTAGTAAACATTAATGCTTTCTTCTAAGCCCCCCTGTCTGCAAGGCTTATTTATTTGATCACAATGGTCCCACTGACTTCAAAGAAACTACTTGGCTGAATAATTCCATCTGTCTTGGGTTTTGAAAGATCAGGCCCATCAGACTGTTGTACGCGCAAAAGTGGAAAGGACCAATAGTGCCCACAACAGAGGAATGGCTGGTGAAGATGGTGGAGTTGACTGAAATGGCAAAGCTGACATCAATAATCAGAGAGAAATCAACACCTATATTTTTAATGGAATGGAAACCTCTTATTGACTTTCTGCAGAGGCAAGAAAAAAATGATGTATTTATCTGTGGATTCCTAGATTAAGATGATAATTTTGTAAGATAAAAGAAGGAGGGGAAGTTTGGTTGTGACTATGGAGTAAGATAAGATATGATTACATAATTTTGATGTGGAGAAAATCGGAAGTCATTCTTAATTTTGAATTTCAGTGTCTTGTCTTCGTTTTTGTTGTTGTTCTTTTTTCTTTGTATACGATGTTTGTAAGTTTGTAAGATGTAAATAGGTGTTGCTTTGAAATAAGAAGACAAAATACCGTTTAAAAAGAAAGAAAAAAGAAAGATCAGGCCCATCACTAATTATGCCATGCAGAAAAGAGGCAGTAAAGGCTTCACTTTTGTTCCTATTACATCTTTTCCTCCTGCCCCTGCCCACATATAATTTACCTTGAGAATTTAAAATGTTATAAGACACTCAAAATTTCAATGTACTGCTATGGGTGGTCTTTAACCTTTCAGGATAATGAGTGATAGACCTCCACAGTACAATGAACATTCATCTAGATAACACAGCAATGTATTCCTGCAAATAGGCAGGATGCAATGCATGTGTTAGGGGAAATCAATTTAATCCCTTTATGTCCTCTGCTGCTGTAAACCATGTGAACTCCTTTCATATGTATTTATGTATTATTCTTCCTACTCTTGTTGAGATGACAGTTTCCCCCTTTCCTTAACCAAACAAGCAAACAAACAAGTTTATAACTGCCTACTTCCTTTTAATGAGCACAGTTCTATTTTGAATTATCACAGATCATTAATTCACAGTCTCTCTCTCTCTTTTTTTATCAACCAAGGCGGCTCCTTGGCCTTAACCCCTGTTCCCCCTTTCTTCAGACTTCAGCAGCAATAGCTTCACTGTTCAAATTACAACCTGTGAAAAGGGTCTATAACTAGCATCTACTTTTGTTACCATTAAGTAACTGGGGATGTTAAGTACACATGTTCTTTATCCGTTTCAGTGCCCAGATACTTAACTTTTCAAGAACATTGGTTTAGCACATGAAGTAGATAATTTTAATCAATAGGAAAAAATAAACAACATGATGCTAACTAATGGAAAGTATGGAGAACATATGTGGACATTAGATTCTTTTTACTTATGGTTCAGATTTTCTTTGACTTTTTGTATAAAGCAAGTGAACCAGTCATGTTCTATCTATTGTATTCCCTGTCCCGCCTACCTGCCCCTGCCATGTTTTAGTATTTACAGGTAGGATATGCCATCCTTGAGTTTCTTCATATGTTATACTATTACTACCAGTAGATTTTCCTAAGTAAGAAGGGCTCAGGGACAGATGGCCTTTATTTAGTTTTTTTAATGGCTTGGTCATTTTTGCTTTAAAGCTTTATAAGTAGCTTCCAAATTCTTAAATGGGATCATTCCAATCCAAGGAAATTATCCTATGCAGAGAAATATCCTGGCAATGCACTTTCACATAAAGAGGACTATACTCTTGTCATCTCATGCACTAGACAGTATGTGGTTAATACTTTAACATTCTTTTTAAAAGTTTAAAGAGGCTAGATTTTCCCTGTTCCCCATTTTCAATGCAACCCTATACATGTCTATTCAGAAGCTGACTGAGTTCAATGGGACTTACTCCATGGTAAGCGGGCATAGGAATGCAGCCTTAAACAGTTAAATAGAACAAGAGGGTCTTTTTTGTTGTTCTGAAAACTACAAGCTCTGGGATTTTTTAAAGTAATATCTCTAACTATCAATTGAGTTACCCTGCAAGTTTCCCTTAAACATCTCCACTGAACTATCCCTATTGAATTCTAATAACTTATTCCTGAGAAAAACCAATCAATCCAGGAGCATGTATGGCAGGATCAAGACCAAAAAACACATTCAGATAACAAGTGATTTAATCTTTTTAAAGGACACAATACAAAGACAAGATTGTATTTTACAAAGACAAATAATAATAGAACACAAAAGGATAATAGCTGGAGACAGGATTCTGCCACTTTTGTTTAACATTAGGTTAATAATTAACATTGATTCTGAAATATGATTTGTGCTTGTAACTTCTGTTAATAGAGTCTGCTTGGTGCCTGCATATTAGCTTTAAGATGTGTTTATAATGATCTAAATTCCATTATGTTTTTTTCCTATGTGGATGACTAAATATTGGCCCCTTGCAAATAAACTAAACTTTGGCTATTTGCCCTTTTAGCAGTTAATGTGCTTAAATAAGCATAAATCTGTAGGCTTTCAAGCATATTTATAAGCACCCACTCACTTCTTATGAAAGAAAAAGACTAATTTCCTCCAGAAAAAAAATAGTTACAGATTTACAAAAACAGGCCTACAGAGTGGGAAAAAAAACAAAGCACAATTACTAAGATACAGCAGACACTGCATAACAAAGCAAGGGATAGAATTTTTTTGGTCCCAGACAACTATATCAATAAAGCACATGCACTCCACTTTCGTCTTTGTTAAAACTGCCTGAAAGCCAAAAGAGGTTGTGATTATTTACATTCAAGTCTTTATCTTGGTTTCTGTCACCACAACCAAGTAGATTTTCACTTCACTTTCCATAAACATTCGCAAAACAAATCACTGTGAGAACCAATGATCTCTACTGATACTTTTTCTTGGTCCAAGAAAACCTACATTTTCAGAAAACCCTTATGGAACCTTTGCAATACCCAGACTGGATTCCCTAGGTCTGAACCCAAAACCCTCTGCTTAGATGGCATTTATGTAGTAGCTGTTAGTTTTGATGTGGATGCTCCAAAAAAGCCATCAGTCAGTCACCGTTCTCAGCGCCCCCCCCCCCCCCTCACTCCACTCCCCTGAGCTGCCTCAGTTCTGCTCCACTTCTCCAATAGACCAGCAAACAGAGGAAGCAATGCATGGGGATTTATAGTCTCCCACTTTCACTCATGCAAATTCACAGTCAGAGCACTTAATACACATTACTCTCAGCTGAGAGCTTTTCATGCTTATGTACCACCCTGCACACACAGTCAAAATCCTCCCCTACAACATCATCTTCCGGCACCAGTATCTATGGCCTCTGCCTCCCTGCAGCTGGGCTGGCTTAAGATAGTTGGTGGCATGACTGACAGATACCTCTCTGACCTCTTTTTAATTCTAAAGGAGTCTGGGTAGTACTGGGAGGAACTTCCCAGGAATTGCTTATTTTTTTCAAGTGAATGGGGAACTTCCATTAACCCATTTGTTCATCAGACTTTCAGCATTTCCTACATCCAGTCAGCAGTTCCAAGGCAGTTTGGCGGAACAGAAGTTCAGTCGTGCAGTCTGACCCTAGGACTGCCTTTTTCAAACACACAATTTCCCTACTGTTGGCTGTTCTCCCTATGGGGCTCAAAGAGGATGTTATGGGAGAGCAGTTGGATGTGTCAGAAAACTTAAGCAGCACTTAATTTCTGAAGTAAGAGGTTCTGGGGTTCAGACCTGCAGGGAAACCATGCTTTCTGCCTTGGTATCCTGTTCCCTAAACCCTAATATGAGAGCTGAGAGCTGGCTGCAATTACTTTAATAGCTGAGGGAAAATGTCACTCTGCACATGTTCAAAGGCACATCCTTCAGTTTTTGCTTCACCCAGAATTCCTGAGATTAGTCTTAGCATTGAAAAAGGGTTCATTGCCTTATCCCTGGAGACCCCTAACTCCTGGTATCGAAGTTTTAAGTTACCAAACCTAAGATGGGATTTGGGTGTACCACACACCCATCTACACATATGCATATTTTCTTTCTTCCCTACCCCCTCCATGTTTAATATGCTATTCCAGTGCCTTTGGAATGGATTGGGTTACCAATCGTATAATATAGCATAATATAAATAAATAAGTAAAGAGAATAAGGAGTCACCTTCTTCAAAGGACCACTTTGCAATTGGCCATTTCTCTAACATTTCTTTCTTTTTCCAGTGTTCTTTCCCCTACACACAGTATTACCCGAACATCGAGCGTTGCCTCTCCTGTGCCTGTTTCCATGCTTTTCCCAATGGAAACAGCTAATAACGTTCAACCACACCTCCTTCCAGTGTTATCCTCCCTCGCCCTCCTTACCACCATTCAAAGGGGGTATTTAGCCCCATGAACTACGTTATTTCCCCTTTCCCGCCCAGTTATCTCCACTGCCTGCAGAGCGCCTGGCTTATCCCCATGTTTTTGGTCAATCGAAGGTGGTGTAGAGATGCTAACTGAGATCTCTTCCCCACCACAAACACTCCATAAGACAGGGAAGGAGCAAAAGAAACTGGGGGGGGGGGGGAAGCGAGGGGACAACAACCCAATTAACTCCTCCTTTCAGCAGAGGCTGCAGGAGGGACTTAAAGGGGAAGGAGAGAGTTAGTAGTCCGTGCGCGCCCCTCCTGCTCCTTTCCCCCCTCAGCGGCAGGCAAGAAAAGCAGCAGCAAGAGCCTTGCCCTGCGCGCGAGCTGACAGGCCCGAGGAAGCTCAGAAGAACCAGTCACTCCCATTCCCATCTATTACTGGCAGATGACACTAAACCAAATCTCCCTTTCCTTCAGCTTAGCCCGTCTGCTCTCCTGGGAGAAGTAGATTGACAGCCTCCTGCCACCACCACCACACACACGCCCTCTCTTCCGCAGGGGGTGCAACGGGGGGCGAGCGGCCCCGTGCTCGCGTCAACCCGTCCCCAATCTTGCAAACAAAGCCAGAGACGGGCGGCGGCGCCAATACATACACTACTATCCGCCACCCCCCAGGGACCACGATGGGAACCAGGCAGAGCGCTGAAGGCAGCGGAGAGGCGTTGGCCCGAGAGGACGTACGGGGGGCGTCTCGCTCTGAACCCCAAGTTCCCCCTCCTTCAAAAAGCGGTCGCAGTCCCTCTTCGGTCAGGGACTTCGCAGCCAGCCAGCCAACCTGCCCTAATTCCTCCCCGCTTCTCCTCCTCCTCTGCCATCACATTGTCTCTGAAACAAAGACTCCACGCCCATCCTCGCCCCCCAAGGAAGCCTCGTGTTGAGGGACGGGGAAAAATGGGTGAGAACCGGGGCGGTTGCGCTCCCCACCGCGGCGCTTTGTGTGTATTCGAGCGCGTGTGGTGGCAATAGATTCAGCAAAGCAACCACCCCTCCCGCGGCGTCCGGGAGGGCAGCGGGGCAAAGTCACCCCGAGCCGGGGTGGGTGGGGGGAATTAAAGCGAGAATGAGGAGAAACGAGAAAGATCCCGGCACGCGTCCAACAAAACAAACGCATCTGATGCTCGCCTCTGTGTCAGTTTGTGCAAATAAAAGAACATGGCATGAAACCCCCCCCCCCCCCCCGCACGGCACCCGGGGAGAAAGTGGCGCCGACATAAAGCGTGCACAAGCCCTCTCCTTCGGTGCGCCGCCGCCTCTTCATCATCACCACCACACGCCCCGTCTTTGCAAAGCTCCTCGCGTCGTCGCAACCACCTTTCTCCGCTCCCGAACGCCGCCCCCAAACAATGCCCCGCGCAGATCCCGAAGCGCAGCGCAGAAAAGAGAGTTCACGTACCTCGTCGGTGCATGTATCTGGCAAGCTGAAGAGGACACAGCACTAGCTGATGGAGTGTCCCATTTAGTAATCCAGTTAAGGGGATCGCTCAGCGAAACTCGATCCACTCTCGCCTTTGCAATCCTTTGTCATTATTATATCTGTGCTTCTAGAGTGCGCGTGAGGGGGGGGGGGGCAGAGCGATTTAATATTTCGACTTCTTTCGGAAATACAAGCGCAATGTGTTCATCTCCACGGAAGCGGGGAAGGGGGGAAGGGGGGGGTGTGGGGAAGGGGAAATAAAACGCTTCGATCACTCCTCTTCCAAATGCCACTCTAATTTCCACTCCAGTAACTCCCCTTTCGGCGGATCTTTGGAGATAAGAAGTCCTTTCAGGGTCTTGTTCTGCCCCTCCAAAAAGTGCTCCTGGCTGGCGTGATTGCTCCAGGAAAACTCCTCCAAGGCAGGCGGCGCGGCTGGTGCCCCGACAGAAAAGCGCGCTTCGCCCAAGCTCTCCTGGTCATTGAAATGTGTTTGGGGAGGACTTCGGAGCAGCCTCTCTCTCTCGATCTCCCCCGTGCCCTGCCTCTCTTCCCACTGCTAGCCTCCGTCCCAACTCTTCTGTCACTGGAAGCAGCTTGGCTTGGAGGTGGAGTCAAATCCTGGGCTGGATTCCGGGGAAACGGACTGGCCCGATAATTATTTCCACCTACACCCACTTCTGCGCATGAAAGAGTGGGTAGTGGGGGTGGGTTGCGAGGGTATGGCAAATCTCCAACGGGACTGGTATACTACCACAACCACACACACAGATACACAACGGAGTGATAAATTGGTAACCCTTATTTGTTCTTCACTCTGGATACATTACAGTTGATATTACTGAGGAGGATTATGGGGGTGAAACGCAGGAGCATTGAGTAAGTTTCTGCTTAATTAAAGATAAAGATTTGCTTTTAAAAAAATAAAGAAAGAAAAGAAACCGGGGGGGGGGGGTACTCGGACGAGATAAGCTACAAAAAGGTTTGTTCATCGTTTTTTTAAAAAAAAAATGGAAAAGTTTAAAGAGGTGCACTAAGTCCTTTCTCTTCAAACAACGATAACGACACTGAGATTTTTCACTGCAACAAACATACGAACTAAATAACAAGTGGAAGGGGCTATATGCAAAGAACTGCTCACAACTTAGGGTTTTTTTTTAAAAAAAAAAATCTAACCCTATACACATGTACTGACTGTATCCCATTGACCGCAATGGCTCGCCTATCAAAAAGGTAGTGGAGGCTGGTGGCTCCGATTTCGGTGGGGCTTTGAATCCATTCTGGGTTTCAGTCAGAACTAACCAGAACCCTAAAGGAGCTATCCAAAGTGCTGAACCTTATCCTCAGACTGGTTTCAGGACCTTGGATAGTTCCCTTTGGAGTTCTGGCTGTTTCTGACTGAAACCCGGAATGGAATTGCAACCCCACCGAAATTAGAGCCATCAACTTCCACTGCAAAAGGGTGTGCAAGACTTACCCTGCATGATTGTCAGAATATTTTGACTGAGCATTTTGTACTTACCCACAGTAAGGATATTATCGTAGAAGCCTGTTTGAGTGCAAATGAATGTTTTCGTTTTAAAAAAAATTCATAGGGCATTACTTCAGCATTACATTAATACATGAAAAGTGTGTTTGGGATCCATGGCCCTTCCGCAGACTTTCTGTGGGCAAGGAAACAGCATTGCCTGTCTCAAAAGAAACTTGGGGAAAATGTCCAAAGTCACTAAAACCTCGTTCCTTCTCTAACTGTTCTGTACTTTCTCAAGTTTGTATATCGGGATTTGCATCTGAAATTATGGCAGAAAAGCAGAATCTGGGGTGGCGGGACGGGGTAAGTGCCTGTAAAAGAGTTGGCAGAGAGAAACGAAGAGGGAATGTATAGCGCGCCGCGCACGTTTTTGCAGCGCTGAAGAAAGGTGGAGAAAATATTAAGAAGACAGGAGGAGCCAAACGGAGAGGGCCATATGTCTGCGCATGAAAGGCAAGCGGGGCTGACCAACCGCCGCCAGGCGACAGAAGCACAACCGAATCGTTCGGGTTTCCTTAGGAATAACAGCACGCGAAACGTCGATGCCAGCTTGCTTCTGCCGCAAGGTAATCTAGCCGTGCGGCGAGCCACTAGAGCCCACACGCTACTGAGCGGTTATCGGCAGCACGTCACGTGCGCAATATTTTAATACTACGGACCGACGAAGGCTCCGTCGCCAAGAGACGTAGGCGTCGTTTTGGGGGGGGATCTGCCTACTGCTGATCCCCGCATTTGCCAGAAGGGGACGCTACGCTAGTGATGCTTTGAAAAGAAAAGGGGGGAAAAACTTGCAAAAGTTTGATGCCCCACTGCGGTCCAGCTCTTGGCGACTGCAAAAAGAACAACATGCTACCAGGCCGTGTTTGTATAATACCTGAATCGGGCCCATTCGGTAATGCAGCGCGGGCTGCGACAGCCTGCGGACACACAGCGCTAGGACAAGTACCGGAGCAAGCCTGTCCTTTGGCAACGTTCTCCGCCTCTGACAAGCCCCCTGGGAGGCGCATCGATTTGATGTGCGGAGACTGGACGCGCTCACTCGCAGGCAACATTGAGCCAGCCGCTGTAGTCGATTTTCCAGGGTTTCTAATACAAATAAAAATGAAAGAATAAATTGTTCTAGCTGCTACGTGCACGGAGAATGCTAATCTAAGCCCTCCCCGCCGCGTCCCGCCCCACCACGCCACGGAGTGGACATCACGTCGTAATGTTTCTTTGGGCATCTTTGGCACATCCGTCAGCTTTCTTTTTTCCCTTTCCCCCAGATCCCAGTCTGCGAGCTACTGGCTGGGTTAATCCGTCCCTGTCTCGGAGCCAATCAGCCCGGTGAGCAGCAGCAGCGCTAATAAATTAATCCTGCTTCCCAGCCCCCTCCCGCCTGGGAAACTTGACTGGTTGCCGCTAATCTTAATGCTGCTAACTTGGGCAACGAGAACCGCCAGCGCCCCCAGCGGCCACGGCGACGTGGCACAAGAGGAGAGACCCACCTGGCTCTTCTTCCTTCGGTCTTTCCCCACTTACATCCTCCAAACTCGCGCTCTTCAACTCCGCGGCTGATTTACATGTTAATTGTGTCTGGGAAAACTTCTTTAATTGCCAGAATTAAACAGAGCAAACGGATTGCTTCACGAGCTGAGCCAAATTAATTCCGGGTTTAGCTCCTTCCCTTAGAGAAACAAACAATTAAGCTGACTTGTTTGCCCTCTATGGCTATGGCCCCCTCCACAAGGATGCGCTTTTGCGCCCGGTTCCGGGATTATGCGCATTATCGCGGAGGCGCATTTACGCCTAATCCCTCTGCACGGGAGGCGGCGAGAGGCGGCGAAGCGCATTAATTCATGTCCAAAAAGCGCTTTAGAAGACGTTAACGCGCATAATCGCTTGTTCACACCGCGATAATGCGCTTTAACGGCCGGAGAAAAATAAAAGTCGCTATTTAACGCGCATTCGAAAATGCGCATTATCGGGGAAATAACGCGCCTGTACGCCCGTTTTGCGCTCCGCTGGTGTGGAGGTAAAATTTATAATGAGCCTCTAAGGCTCATTAAACGTCTCGTGTGGAGGAGGCCAGAGTCTATTTGACAGTTAAGACACATCGACTTTTTTAAAAAAAAGTTAGACGGGCTTTCTTATTCTCCTCCCTTGTTCTTGTTTTACTTTGAATCCTACTGCCCCCCCCCCCCCCACAACCCATTGTTTCACAAGAGGCGTAGAATTGAAGAGAGGAGCTTTGCAACAGGTTTTAATTTAAACATACACACCTATCATCAGCAAAACGCTAGCAATGGGTTTTTAACTTGTTCCATTATTTTTAGAAGTAATGGTCTTAATGTACTGATAGCATGCAGTTTTATTAATCAAACCCTAATTTTTGGATGTTTGGACATTGACATCTGAGCTTCTAAGAGGAATCCAAGATGTCTGAACAAGCACCCATTCACACAACCAGAGCAGTGTTGGGCCAGCACATTTATTTATTTATTTATTTATTTTCAGTTATATCCCATCATTCCTGCAAGAAGCTCACCCGCATTCCCACCCTACATTTCTCCTTGCAACATCCCTTTGAGGTAGGTTAGGCTGAAAGAGAGTGACTGGCTCAAGATACTCAAGATAATCCAGTGAGCTTCATAGCTGAGTGAGGATTTGAACCCAACACCCACTACAGAGGCCTGGCTTCATGATTGGTATGATTGCTTTGTCATATCCCCAGACTACAGCTAAATTAGCATTTGCAAGCTTCAACACAAAGCAGCATGAAACAGTCCTGCTGAGCAATGTAATTCCAGGGAGATGCCATTGTCCTGCCTCTCCAATCTCCATCTCTGTATGTCATTTCTTCTTCTTTTTTTAATGAGAGAGCAAGAGCAGTGAGGTTGCCATTTTGATTTTCAAACGATATCCAAGGGAGTATAGTCGTACAATTGGCCAATACCATTTTGGCAGCTGTGCCGTGCTGTAATCAATGTGAGAGTTGAGAGCTGACCATGAGATGAAACAATCACAGGACTACTTCATCACACACTGAGCTCTGTCAGGCAGCCGAGGAGAAGCTGATGACTATGCCCTTCCTTTAAGAGACTCTTCTATAAATAAGCCATATATATCAATAGCAAACCCATTCTCAGAGTGTGTATTCTTCTGCACCCAAAATAGCTCCTCCCATGCACGAGAAGGAGGTACCAGCAGAGTTGGGGGTAACTCAAAGTTTTCAGAAGTATAAAAGGTCTATGGGGGAAACCACTAAGGGAGGGGGACCTCCCCAACAGCCTAATGAGCATGACCAACATAAAGGGTAGTATCCATAGTTTTGCCTGGCACCTACATTATACTTTTTAAAATGCCAGGTGAACACCTTTTATTTTCTCAGTATTTTAACATTTTATCAGTTTAATTCTTAACTTTGCTATTTTAAATCTGTATTTTAAATTGGTATTGATTTTGCATTGCTGCTTGGTTTTATCCTGCTTGTGTTCTTATATTCTATTTTTATACTATTGTTGTTTTATATTTTGAATGGTTTTTATGGTTTTAATTTTTGTAAACCGCCCAGAGAGCTTTGGCTATTAGGCAGTATAAAAATGCAATAAATAAATAAATAAATAAATAAGCTGTGCCTTTTTGCTAGTGCAAATGATAATTAGGTTCCAAAGTATGCACAAGAGGAAAATCCAACTAAAGTTAGTTTGCACAGTTGTGCAGCCCCTTGTGAAACCGCTTGCACAACAGAAAGATTCGGTGGAGCTCTTCTAATTTGGGTTTGTGGAATGACACCGTTAGATACTGCCCACAACGCTTACTGCCTGTTGGAAGTTGGGGGAGGGGGGAACCCAGAAAACTGGGTGGGAGGGAAGAAGGATGAAGTAGAGTAATCCTGGAAAAGCGCGTGGCTGGCTCGGACCCTGGACAGGACCACTCCACAATGCAACCTTTTGCTGCATGTTCCTCTTGTGTAGGTGATTTTCAAAGTTGAAAATACAAGTCCCCCCATTTCCCCTTATCTTCCCTCTCTGCTCCTTGTTAGGTAACATGCTTGGGATTTCCTAAATGCCACTGCACCCCCATTCAGGCAGTTATCCTTTTGAGCTGTTCTGAGTTGTGTCTCAATAATTACATGAAATCATATTAGAGGCCATGGGGAAATCCACTGCCTTGCATCTCTGAAATTGGCCAGCTCTTTGTGCGAGTCGCCAAGGCAATCAAGGGAGAATTATATGTTATATTTCTCACTCTCTTTTTTGATTTGGGTCTGCTTCTCTGATTTCTGAGGCTAATCAATCTGTCTCTGGATCCTAACCATGGGTTTAACTTGTCTTTCTCCAACTTCACTGAATCTACATATGTTATAGCTTGCTTGCTTCACCAACACCAATATGAATGGTTGGGATGGACCATATCAAAGACTTCACAAGTACTGTGTTTAAAAAAAGAATGGCAAAACATCGCAACATACTCCCTATCACAAACAAAGATGCTGTGACAAACGTGTTATTTAAGTGTCACTCACTTCAATGTTTACCATGGGGGGGTGTTGATAACTTTCCCACTTCTGCTTCATTAAGCTGTATCAAAACATACCTTGTTTTTAATAGTTACCTGGTTGTTGATTAAAAGCAAGGGAGCAAGCAATGTTTCTGTCTGTTTACTTGGAGGTAACTCCCACTTTCTGCAACTGGGCAATAAGTCGGGAGCCTCATCTACAAGAATTCGCCTTTACGCCTGGTTAGGCGATTATGCGCATATTTGCAGAAGCGCATTTACGCCTAATACCTCTGTACGAGAGGCGGCGAAGCGCATTACTGGACGACCAAAACGCGATTTAAAATGTTGACATGCGGAGAATCGCTTGTTCACATAGTCAAAATGCGCTTTAACTGCCAGAGCAAAATAAAACTCGCTATTTAACGCGCATTCGATAATGCGCATAATCGGATGTTTAAAGCGCCTCTACGCCCGATTTGCGCTCCGTTCTTGTAGAGGTAAATTTTTTAATGCGCCTTGAAAGAGCTTTAAATGCCTCTTGTAGAGGCAGCCTGCACAGTAAGGGATAAGCCCAGCTGAGTTCACTGTGATTTTCTTTAGAGCTTTACCCTCTAATCCAGGGATCGGGAACTCCTGGCCTACAGGGTCTCAATCTGGCCCATTAGAGTTTCCCATATGAGCACACCCCTTTCCCCACATCACCAGATGGTTCCGGGTTTCCTCCGCTTTCTTTCTCCCAACACCAGATCATGTGGTGGTTTCCCAGCTTTTCCCATTGCTAAAAGTAGCTCCAAATCTTTAAATGCCCTTTTGAGTCTAATCGTACCCATGCGTACCTTGGAGTCAGCCCCATTGAACAAAGTGGGACTCACTTTTGAGTAAACCTGAATAGGTTTGGAGTCCAAGACTTTTAAGCTGTAGGGATTTGGGAGAAGAAACTGAGGCACGAGGCTGTGTTGAATTCCCTTTGTCACTTTGCTCCTCCAGCTTGAAACAAAAGTATTGCTGGCAATGATGGAGCAGTTCAAGCCAGAGTGAAAGGACCTCATTTCAGAGCAACACATGGAGATTTCTCAGTAATTTTAAATTGGGATAGAAAACATAACCTCTAAAGTCCTGGGAAGGAGTTCAACTATAACCTGAATTCATGTGGGACAAAGGAGGAGCATCTCCCTCCTGTTTTGCTTGCACTAATGTGCAAGTGTTTCCAAACAGTGCATTCACTGTATCACTGTCCCATGAATAGCTCCTCAGCACTGTGTTATCCTTTATATTCAACAATCCTTCTACTGTACTTGCTCAAATCCTTAGCCTTGTTCCTTTTGGCTCTATTCACTTTTGATATGAAATTATCATTGGGGAAATTCAAAATGATACTGGAATAGAATGAGATGATATAAATCTGAGTAGTTTTTTTTAAAAAAAAGCCCTGTAGATTTGTGACTTGTAAAAAAAGAGAAGAAGAAAAGAAAAGTGTACTTCATTTGCTTGAAGCCTTCAGACATGTATTATGGGCAAAGGATCTCCCCATGTCTTAAACAGTATTTTTCATCTTGCCATTCTCAGCTGACCTATGTTAGAATGGCAAGCATAACTCATTTCATCTTAGAAGGTACCTATTTTCCAGTGGATTCATTCACAAGTGCAATTGCCTTAAGATGATTTATATTTTCAGATCCAGATAAGTGAACAGATTGAACACATTCAGGCGATTTGCTGTGTGGCTACAGGAAGCATGGCATTAAAATTAAAATAATTACATGGTGCTGTTTGTCTGCCTTTTACTTTTAGATAATGAAAGGACTGCTAGAATTTGGAGCTGCTTTGATTTCCCAATCTAAACTACACATGAATTCATTCACTTCCTACTATGTTAGATTAGAAGGGAAAGCTTTCTTCTTGGATCAAGCATTTTTTTTTACTCCAGACACTTTAAACTCAATATGTACACAGTGTAATTTTCCAACCAAAGGAACCGAGAATTCATACACTGTTTATATTACTTTTGATTGGAAATTTTAAACAGAAGTTACCAAAAAGGGATAATTATTGAGGATTTTGTTAGCAGGAGTACCTACTTGAAAAAAGAAGAAAAAATGTAGGGAGTGGAATGGTTTTAAATAGTTTTAGTTTGTGCAGTTTTTCATATTCCAGTTTTTGGGAGGATACAATACAAAAAATCGGTGTGCCCTAACTATATATATATATATATATATGCTCTTTAGTTGCTTAAACAATGGGCTTGTCTATATGTCCTGTTTAGCCTGTTCTGGCTGCGAGTTTGCACTGCATTGTTTATATAATGCAGCTGCCGACTTGTAGCCACCATGGGCTTTCCCCTGAAACTACGCTTTTTAAAAGTTGCTGACTTGTTGCAACTGTTTCCTTTGCTCCAAGGTCACCACCTTCTTTCCTCTATCAGTCAGTGGTGACCTTGCTTCAGGTTGAGGCTGTGGGCATTCCTAGAAGCAGATCGAAGCCCCCAGAAATGCCCCCAGGGTAGCCCAGGGTAAGGTGCAGGAAGAGTGGGAAGGCAGGTCAGGGCGGGGGCTCAAAGAGCCGAATGGCTGCCAGTGCTGCAGCTTTTCTGGCTGGATAGCCTGCTCCCATCAGGATTTATTGTCCCCACCCCACAGCTGTGATGCTGCAGGGTTTTGTGAGAACAAGGAGCAAAGCATCATCATAAAAATCCCCCCAATGACAGCACAAGATCTTGAATTTAACTGGAGTGAGTTTGAGTATATTCTGTCACCTGTCATGTTCTCTAATCCTTTGTCTCCTACCTTCTAGTTTCTATGGGGGATGGGTGTCCCCAGTTCTTGCTTTTTTTTGTCCCCCTCCAAAAAATTGATATTTTTATTCCCTTATCAGCCTCATCAGTAGCCCCATTAACTACTCTGCTATATTGTCTATCCATGAATTCCACGGGCAGTGACCCCCTACCCCAACATGACATTTGTATTACTGGCCAGGTGGATTGCCGCCATCACATTGAGAGTCTCCAAGCTTCAGCTGGATGTTCTTGGCAGCTCCTATAAGAGCCATGAAGACACTCAACATGAATGATAAACTCAGTATGTAATAAGCAGTTCAAAGCATTATGGGTTGGATGGTTTGGGTGGCAAACACAAAGTGAATGTAACTTGTCCAAAATGCAACATGTCCTTAGTAAGGACAATAGAACAGTCAGAGGACCACTGATGTAGCTCCTCATCAGCTATGTATATGTAGGCAAACACAGCAAAGTTCATTCAGCCTCTGAAAATTGCTTGTGGGGGAAGAGAGGGCCATGGACATGTGACACTGTCTAGCTACCAATCAGCAGATGCAACAGACAGATAGACCATAGCTGAAAGCTGCAAGTTCAATTCCTGCATCTCCACCCAAAAAGGGTCTCCTGTGCCAGGGCTCTCTAAGGTTACTGTCTGAATCCTTAGAGAGCTGCTGCCAGTCAAGTAGGCAATATTGGATTATTCAGGGGTGTAGAACCTCAGGCTTGGTAGCCAAATCTGGCTGTCCAGGGGTCTCTGTCCAGCCCTCTGGGCTTCCCCAGAAGGCCACATCCCTTTCCCCTGGCTTCACCCCTTTCTCCAACCATTGACTGTTGGGTGGCTTCCCAGCTTTATATAATTTGTTTCCCAGTCTTAAAGGTTGAAATGCCTCTTCTAAGGCTTAATTGCTGGCAGTAAGGGCTTTAAGCTACAATATCTGGGTATTTTTGTTTTTTGGCCCTGCTTTTTGCCTGTGGCCTGCCCACTGCTGGAATGTGGCCGCCAAGAGCTTCTCCAAAATGGAATTTGGCTGAAAGAGATTCTGCATCCCTGGATTAGATGGACCAGTGACCTGACTCTCTGTAGGGCAGCTTTGTGAGTTCAGGCAGATAGACAAACTACTAGATGGTAGGTTAGTGGGTTTTTTTTTTAAAAAAAAATGTTTGGTACCAGTGTTCCGGAAGTGACATGGGGAAAGGTTGTAGCTCATTGGTAGTCAATGTATGGACTCTGTTACATCCGTTTCAACTGTGTTTGGCAGATTGTCAGGCGTCTTTCATTTCATCGGCCTCTCATGGATGGAATCAGGTTTTTTTTAAAGAGATATACAAGAATTTAGTTCCACTTGTGCTAATGTCCATTAGTGCAAATATGAATTCCTACAAATGGATATTAGTGCAAGTGTGAATTAGCGCATGTGAAAATTTGTGTAAAACCCCCCCCCCCCAAGTCTACGGAATCTGCACGATTCAGGAAAAGTTGATCTGCTGCGGAATCCACATACTGAAGGCATAAAAATCCAAACCCATTTGGATCCATTGTGGATTTCTTGGTCATCTAGTGGTAGAGCACATGCATTGTTTGTGAAAGATTCCATGTTTAATCCCCGGCATCTCCAGGTAGGGCTCAGAAAGGCTCTTATCTGAAACCCTGGAGAACCATTGCCAGTCAAGGAAGGCAGTAATATGGTCTGACTTAGTAGGAGGCACTTTCTTATGTGATTGGATGAAGCATTAATTGGTAATCTGGCCGAAAAGTAGAAATTGCTAATTATGATTCAGAGAAGTCCAAGTGGCATCTTCTTTTCCTTTGGAATAGTTGATGATTCTTCACCTTGGGTAATTATTACTCTAATGCTTAAAACTAACTCTAAAGGAACAATCCCATGCATCTTTAGACAGAAAAAAGCACTGCTGGCTGGGGGATGCTGGGAGTTGCAGGACTTTTTTCTTCCTAAACATGCATAGGATTGTACTCTAAGAGAATGAGACCAAGAATGGTGGCTGGAAGAACAAGGGGGAGAAAACTGATGGCTGTATGGTGATTTGTATTACCAGGAACTCCCCCACCCCAAACTACCAGAATGATGTCAGACTCTTTCACTTTCTAAAAGAACATAGGGCACAATGCACATGAATTTAAAGATCAGGCCCATTTCCTAAGCATGTTTTTGAACTGCTAAAAGTTTGGCTTATTCTTTGTTCTCTTTGCTTTGGTAAGACAAGGTTCAATGGAATATTTTTGAACACAGAATTGTTTTTGAAAGAATGATTTCCTTATTTCCTGAAGAGTATTATTAGTAGTGAGGTTATATTGTTGAAGATCTTTTATAATCCACTCCCCACCTATTTTCTAGCCTTTCATTTTATCTCTGTCTCTCCAAACTTGTACTGAGTCATTTTCCCTCTCCAACTTTCCCATTAAAACCTCCCATTCTGCTCTGACCTAGCATTGAAACTAAACTCTGCTCACCTTCCTGATCTCCAGTCACAACGCCCTCACATTTTCAGCCCCTGAGATCCAATCTACAGCCTTATTTTTTTTGGCATTTCTTTTCATTTACATTTCAGCTCTTTTCTCATCTTTTTAAATCCACCCCCCCTTTTTTTTTGGTTTTCCTTTCTCACCCTGTCCACAAGTCTGCATGTGTTGCTAAATGTAGTGGTGGTAATTTGTATGAGTGGTGGGACAGAAAAAGACTCTTCTGGGTTTACAGAGGTAGAGCTTTCCTTAGCTTGTCACTGCTGCTGCAGCTCTGAATCTTAAAACAAGCACATTGATTAGGTATGGATTTATCAAAATGTTTATACTGTAATAAGTTGGTACAATTGGAGGAGATATAGAACCTAGAGGATGGGAAATGCTGAACTGCAAAGGATGGGTGGGAGTTCAGAAGAAAAACAAAGGAATATAGAACCTGGGATATAAAGAAGAAGGAACAAGAAGCTACAATCCCAATGCAGCATGGTTATGCTCCCTGATTTTAATGGGTTGCAAAGTGCAATTCTATGCATGCCCCAGTTCCCCCTTCCACCCAATGCCCTGCCGTACTTCGTTCTCCATGCACAGAGAAGCAGGGAGCGGTTGCACCATGAGTCTCTGTGCACAAAGAAAGGGGCAGCCCTTCCCTGCTCAGTGCTCGAGAAAGGCTATCTTTCTCTAGTGTTTTGTGTGGGTCCTGGGAGAGGGGGCAGAGCCTGGGGCAGAAGGTGGCAGGCTTTATGGGTTATGTCTTTGGGATGGATGTGGCCACAGGCTAGAGTTTTCTCATCTGTGGATTAAGCACAGTCTCATGCCTGAAAACTGAACCTCCAAATTTCCCTCGCTCCCAGTGCTTTGCAATAGTTCACAGGAGGCCCAAATACGCAAGCATTCTAAAGACCAGACAAATGGAAATATGCTGTAAAGGGGAAAAAATTACAAACCAATGCCACATGAGACAGAAGCAAGGCATGGCCAAAAATCCTTTCAATTTGTGTATGACAGACATATTATTATCAGTTGTTAGGGGCATTTTAATTAGATTAGAACAGCCTTCTCCAACCTGATGCCCTATTGATGTGTTGGGCTACAATGCCCATAATTCCAGCCACCCATCTGGAGGGCACAAGGTTGGAAAAGTTGGATTGCAGGATAACATTTTCTGCTTTAAGTCAAGAAGCTAGAAAAATAAAATCTGTGCAGAAGAGTGCATCTTCTCTTTCTTTCCATTTAGAAGCCAGATCAAAAGTGGTTTCAAATGTTGAGATCTCGGCATAGTATAAAACAAAGGGAATAGATGATGGTGATGAAATGGTCTTCATATCAATATTTGTTCTGCGATTTGAAGTTTATAATACGTAAAGCTCATCAAATAGAATTTGATGATTTTCTTCAAGGAAGACATTTTTGAATGTCCAGAAAATAATCATGCTCTTTCAAAGATAAGAACTTTCCAGAAATCAGCCATTCTTTAAGAATGCATGATAAGACAGCAGCTCACTATTCGATCAACAGATAATGAGTCCTGATAATTACCATTTCTAGCAGAAATAACTGAGCAAACATTTAACATTGCAAGTCAATACAAAGATCCTTGCTTGACTAAGAAGGCAGAGAGAGATGTGACATAATAAAAACATATGTGCAAGTTCATTATTTGGGGATGATTTGCTTCTGGATAGATTTCTATCTGACTCAAGAACATGGCCCTATTGTTGATATTTACATGACCCATGCAGGTTATGTTTGACATTGCCTGGCTTCTGGGGACTAACTGGGCTTTCTCCAGCACCTGGTTAACTTGAGCAGCTGCTCTGGGCTGCAGCATTGCCAAGGGCCTCAAAGGCAATCATACGGATAGACCTTTCCATTCCATGTTCCAGGGGATTCACACTGACTGCATTACAAGGTGTTTCAGTCCCATGACCTGCCAGAGTTAGTTATCTGAATTAACTTGCCTTTACGCAATGTCACTTTTGTGCTTCATCTCTGGCAGAGTGGGCATAGTTATGGTGAACTTGAGGTCTACTCTCCGAAGCCAACAAGTCCTGGAACTGGGCTGAGAGGCTGGATGGGGAAGACAATTATTCCGTTAGCATTTTAATGTGAACGCGCCTAATTTCACACTTCATTATGCAAACCAAAACTTAATTTTCCTTCAAAATTAGCACTTCTCTGAATTTTGCACAGGAGTTCTTCAATTTATTTTTAAAAAGCAGATATTTGGGAAAGCAATGTTAAAATGCATTAATATTAGGGAGATTGCTTGCTAAAATGCACACATTAGGCAAAAATGCATGCATTAGGTGAAGCATGCACAAAAATGCTTATGAATTTTCATGCAAATTTTCATCTCAAAGCTTGGGATGAACTGAACTTAAGACTGGAGAAACTAAGAGAAACCAAAATGGACAGCTTTGTCAATTCCCGGCTCAGAGGCAGGATGGATGGAACATAAACGAAGCCCATGATGCCTCAACATGCACAAAAGATTGTGCCAAGTCATGCTGATGGGTGCTGTCACGACAAGCAATTTCTGCACAAAATAAATCACACCATGGCCTGTTTTTGCCAACTGCCCCTCCTCAGCAATGCTCCTGCTGTTTCTTTGACAACTGCATGATGGGTAGAAATTCAACAGATGAGGTTGTGTGCCCCTGACACAGAGGGGCAGTGGCAGAAGTGATGCTTCACTTCTTAGATTTATTTATTTATTTCGTTTCTAACCCGCCTCTCCATCCAGATCGAGGCGGGGAACAACAATAAATATAAATATAAAAACACTAAAATAGATAAACCATTAAAACAGATAAAAACAAATACATTATTAAAAACATCTTAAAATTAAACTGGGTAGGCCTGCCGGAAGAGAGCAGTCTTCACGGCTTTCTTAAATTCCAGAAGACTGCTAATTTGTCGAATCTCCTCCGGCAGGCCATTCCTCTATCATGCAGTGGTTTGAGGTGCAGAAGCTCTGACAGAAAAAAAATAGAAACTAAACTTGTTCCTTATGGATAACCAACAATTATCACTGTGTATAAAAGCACAGTGCACCAAGGTAGCATTCCCTGACTTTTTCTCAAAACATCCAGCAGTTCAAGGTAAGAGGAGGCTTACATCTAGCCTGCATATTCATTTCTAAGATGCAGCCAACCTAAGAGGAATTATAAATGCAGAGAATTAATCATGGTTCCTTTAACTGCTGTTTTTATACATCGGTATACCCCCCCCCCCACCTGTGATTTGTTAATAAAAAGCAGTATAGAAATATTTCAAATAAATAAACCAAAACAAATAAATAAACAAATAACTAACTAACACAATTTCTTTATTATTACAGTCTATCTTTTGGATATATCGCGAACTAAAACAATCTTGAGAACATGCAGGCTCATGGATGAGGGTACAACGAGTTATTCAGAAAAGCTAAGAAGATATACAAAATCCACACCAGACTGAACTGGTTCCACAGCATGGCTTTGTTGTGCCAGCTCTGTTTACTTTGGCTGAAGCAAGTAATGGAAAGGGAGAGGGGCCAAAGCAGAACACTTCATGTAGAACGCACTGCTGCCTACCAAGAGGCATGTTTGCCAGAGAAAAATTAACAGATGTTCATGAGTGTTTACTAGCACACAAGCTTGTCAGGCGTGCTTATAAGAAAGCCTGAAGCACACGGTGGAGTTCAATGTCTAATTTTAAATGTGCAATTTAATGGAAGAAATCAGTGGAGAAACATCCACAGCATAAAGGGTTGAAGCTAATAAGGTTTCTCTGGAGGTTCAAACGTTTTTAGGTGTCCATCACATGCCATAATGATCACATAATCTGATCTCTTGTGAAATCTTTAGCTCCTAGTTTGCAACAGCTTATTACTAGAGAGAGAGGGAGGGAGGGAGGGAAAAGAAATGAGAGAGAAAGGGAGAGAGGGCACTTTCAGACTGAGGGGCCCTGGTACTTCTAATCAAAAGATATTGTGCAGGCATTCCAGCTTTTCCTTTCCACAAAAAAATGGATTATTCTTTTGGAAAGAAAAATGATGGAAGGAATGATGGGAAAACATGGGAGGGTTAGACGATGCTAACATTCAGATCCAAACCATAGAATTCCATGAATGAGGCAGGGTGACCCCACAAGAGAGCTGTGACTGGAAGCACCCTAAGAGACAGAGAAGTGTGATTGAAAGACATTGGTGTTGTATGATCACTGTGATCCTTGGAATTTCACCACACCTTTCTGCACAAGGTTCCCTGGGGGGATTACAAATTCAAATAAAATAGAACAATCCAACAGACCATTAATACCAACCATTAATACCGAAAACAATAAATACTAAAACAACATACATTACTGGCACATATTAAGGATGTCTTTAGATGTCACATGAGATTAAAGCAACAACGTACACATCACCAAAAAAAAAAAAAAAAGGAAATGCATCCTCCAGAAAGAGGGGAAAAGTAGGCACATATTTCCACAAAATTTGCATATGCTAATTTGTATGTACAGCTGAAAATTTAGAAATATGATTATTCTAATTTAAACTGGAATTTAACAGTGGGGAAAGAGTATGACCAGGTGACCTGTGTGTCTGTTTAGACTGCTGTCCAAGTGCTACCTGTGGATAAGCAACTTTAAGGCTCCTCTTGTTCTCCCTTCTTATGGTTTTTTTTTAATCTTTAGACTGAACTTGGACTGGACAGCTCCTCAAACAGAAAATTGCTTTCTATAAACTAGGACACATGGTACACCTACATGGGTGATCCATAATTGGATATACTGATATTATTTACTTCTTCTAAAAGGAGGAGGTATCACTGGGAATAAGTGGTCTAATTCTTTCCCTATGTCAAAATCCTGCTCTAACCCTCCCCCTAAAGCTCCTATTAGCTGAGGAGGTGAAAACATACAGGCATTCTGTCCATATGCTTTCTTCTCTGTACTAAGAGCAACTGAGGAGGGGGGAGATTTGGATTAGGGTCATAGTGTAGATAGAAGGGATAATAACAGGCCATGTCCTATCTCTAAGGCCCAAACTGTGTCACCAAACAACAGCAAAACCTCTTATCTAGATTGAAGTTTGGATTTTTAGCCATCCTGCATCCCATTACTGAGTCAGGCCACTGTTCAAGTATCCACTGCCTACCTGGACTAGAAGCAAAGGAAAAGCATAGTTGAGTGTCATCAACATACTGATGACATCTCACTCCAAGCACCTGGATGACCTCACCCAATAGTTTCATGTAGAGGCTAAATTGTTAGAAGTAATCCTACTCAGCTCCTCATCTGGAATAAATCACAAAGTTCTGTTGATATAAGTGTAGATAACATCAATTTACAGCAGCTAGCAATTTCCCAATGGCAAGTGTTCTTCAAGACTTTTTGACCCAGCTGAAAGAATCTTCCATGGATAGAATTCTAAAGAACAAGTTTTTTTTTTAAAAAAAACTACACAAAAGAAATACCTTATTAAGAGAACTGAACTAAGTTTTTGGGGGCTGAAGGTTGCTCTTCTCTAAGCGTTTTTATTTTTAGCACTTTACATTTCAGTCGCTCTGTAGGAGAAAACAAAGAAGTTAGCAGTTTCCTACTTTACCCTGAGATTACTACCAGTAGGGGGAAAATGTCGTTTATGAAGCATCCTGAAAACCCCAGTGCTTATAATCAGGACATTAATACAAATAATATCACATCCCTTACAAAGGAAAAAAATATATATTGTAGATCTCTCATGGCATAATTCCCAAACCACTTAGAGCTAGTATGGTTCTCTGGATAGAGTGCTCGAGTGGAATATAGACACGAAACTCAATTTAAAAGTCTGACTCAGATGGGAAATTCACTGAGTACCATGGAAGTCATGGGGTGCCTCTAGACGGCTTATTTGCACTTAATTGAATGTGCACTGGTGGCATTTTGGACAGACGAGCGAGGCGCAAATCAGACATACAGCCGATTTAAAGTCTCCAATAATGCACATTCTCAAGGTGTCGATTTACTTTGATTTTAATTTTTTCTTCGCAGTTAGAGCGCAGTTTCTTAATGTGTCCAATGTAGAGACCATTCGAATTAATGCTAATAGTGGGCATAGTTTGGAGGGCAAGGCAGGTGATGTCGTGAGTGAATGACTGCTCCTTCTCTTCCTCTACCTGGCCACCCCTCCCACTTCTCCATCCACATGTTAAGCTTCTGCGAAGATTCATTCTTTAGATTTTTTTTGGACTGGGTACATTGTTGACCGTTGTGATGGCTGTGAAAGGAAGGGGAATTTCTATGTTCTTACCATTTACGCAGGAGTAACAGGTGTTTTGCTGTTGTTTTTTCTGATTGGATCTATGTCATACACTGTATGTTCTTTCCATCTTTCTTTTAAAAGCACTTCCTGTTGTTGAACAATTAATTTGTTTTCAGTTAAAAATAATCTGGATTTACATTAAAGCCTTTTTTTTGTTTCTGATTGGATCTATGTCATGCAGGGTGTCCCAATCACGTTTGCTTCCCCCGTCCCATCTGCTGCGATTCCTCCTCCGTACACCCCCCTATGCTTGCTCCAGGTTCCATTATAGGATTTTGTTGCTGTAGCAGTTACCTCCTTAGCACATCTGCCCGCTGAAGACCACATTGTTCTGTTGCCCTTCGGTTACAATGTTGCTCTTCAGAGATGCCCCATTTTCAGCAAAAGTGCCCCTCAGTCAAGGTCCAGCCCGTCGAGATGCCACCACCCTCCAGTTATGCTGGGCACTTCAGTGGCTGGCAGAGTGTTCTCAGGGAGGCGATCGCCCAACAGCACCGCCACAGGGTTCTGAGGCAAATAGGTGGGTGAATAGCCAGGTGGGAGTGGGGTTAGGGCAACCCCTAAGAACTCCCTGTCAGGGAAAATTTCTGTATTAAGCTGAATAAAGGACTGGACAAGTTTTGAATGTCCAGGAAGACTGAACAGCCAGCTGCAGTCAATAATCAGATAGGATAGTTTTTTCTATACACTGTTAAAAAGGTCAGTAAGATAGGGAGATTCTTTCTGGAAGGTTGGTTAATTGACTGAGTGCTGAGTCAGGGTTCAGCAAATATGTATATAAGTTAGGGATATGAGAATGGCTGGTTGTTAGGCTGAAGGATTTGTGGACGGAGGCTGGTGGAATGAGAGATATGGATGGAGAATTATGCTATGTAATATCTACCTGGAAAACCTGAATTATCTGGAGAAACCAGTTGTCCTATAATATATATATTATTGGACCACAGTAAAGGACTTGTATTATATACTATACTGCTGGAGTGTGAGTATTTCTTTACTGCCTGGACTCAGCTGGAAAAACATGCTTACTCTGCTAAAGCGAATGGAGAGCGCTTCTCTCCCTAACACTCCCTGACACTGATGGCTGCTTTTTCTCCTCTCCCCCCTTCTTTTCCCCACCCCAGTGAAACTGCTGTTTCTCCATGTAGCTATTCTCAGCAGGCAGCAGGGAAAGGTGGCGAGCCACCTCAGCACTATGGAACAAACCATGTGTGAGGCTCTGTGTTGCATTGCATGCCTGGAGCATATCATCTGGTGTCGCCGCTTTGCAGTCCCCATGCATCCACAGGCCATGCCATCGGAGTTACCGAGCAGCACCCCTCCCCCTAGAAGTGCTTTCTCATTCCCTCTCTGGAAGGTGTGCAGTAGACTTCTGCTTTCGCTCTGCTCTGGAATGCCATGCCTGCTGATTGTGTGTTCGGATGTCGTGGTCACAGATGCAGATGATGAGCATCCTGACAGAGAGGAATACCCCTCCTTCCAACCCTCCCTTTGCGACGCTTGCTGCTTTGAAGTGCCACATCTATGATACTTCCAAAATAAAGATAGTTGACATTGCCCCCTCCCTTGCCATTGTTCCTGTGTGTCCAGGATAGGCCACTTGGGGTGGGGTGTGGAGCGTCTGAGATGTGGGGAGGGCTCACTGATGCTGCGCAGCCCATATGGAGAGACATAGGGAGCGACTGGCGGTGGGGTGGCAGTGTGTGGGTCTCTGTCACCCACATGTGCGATTTGGCTGGTGCTTGCATGAACGTTGGGCAAGTGCTGCCTTCCTCAGCAGTGGATGGTGATGGGGAGGGCTGTGTGTCTGGATTGGGTGGTCGTGGTGTCAGCATAGCACGTAGGTGGCCGATCTGTGAATAGGCAGGGGCATCAAGGATAGGGAGTGATTGGGGGTGGAGCTAACAGAATGTGTCTTTATTACTAAATAATAGTTTGAAAAGCAATCCAAACCTTTAGTACCAGTCAAGTCCTACTCACATGCAAAGTACCACGAGATCACTTAGGTAACCAAGGGCGGGAAATTCAGGTGGGAGGTGCCAACAGCCACTAGGGCGGTCCTTTCAAGAACTTTTCCTCCATCAAACCTACACCTCTTATCCAACTCTACTGCGAAACTCTGTATATAAACAATTGTAAAGCGCAGTATATAAAGTCAGTAAATCAACTTCAGGTCTGTCGTCTGTTGCTAAAGACCCAGATTCGAATAAAGGAAAATGTGCATATTCAGAGAAACAGGCACCAAAGCGATGTCGTATAGAGGCGGCCATGATCTCTCTACCTAATCTACCTCTCAGTGTTGCTGTTAGATAAAAATGTTTCTCTAAACTCCTTAGAAGAACAGCTACAAATGCAAACAAGTATATACCGTATTTCATCGAATCTAAGACGCCATCGAATCTAAGTTGCACCTTAATTTCAGACATGTTTATATGTTTAAAAAGTGCATCTTAGAATCGAAGAAATACAGTAGGTGGTAGCAGGGCCCAGGCGAGGGAGGAGTGGCGGTGGCGGTAGTGAGGAGGAAGAAGCGGGAAGGCAAGGGAAGGGAAGGGCGCGCAGAGCCTGGCGGAGGCAGCGGCTGTGGCAGAGAGGGCCTGCATGCGCCCCCCCCACCAGCGACTCGGCCTCTCCACTCACCTCCATTGCCGCCCTGGTCCTCACTGCCAGCGCCATTTGCAGGGGCCTCCCCGGCCTGGAAACGTGGCATTACTCCAAAGTAGGGGCAGGTAGTCCTCGACGCGCCTTCCCTGCTCCACAAGCCACTTAGGGAGGGTTGTAAACAAAAGCCAGCAATTGGGAGAGGGATTTCCCAATTGCTAGCTTTTTACAACCCTCCCTCCTCTCTCCCCCCTCCCCGGAATGAAAGGGCGGGGCTGCAGCAAAGACACAAGCAGAGTCTCTGAGGCTTGATGAACACTGGGCGGGGTGCAGCATTCCTAAGTAGCTTGTGGAGCAGGGAGGGTGCGTCGAGGACTACCTGCCCCTACTTTGGAGTAACGCCACATTTCCAGACCGGGGAGGCCCCTGCAAGCGGCACTGGCAGCGAAGACCAGGGCAGCAATGGAGGTGAGTGGGGAGGCCAAGTCGTTGGTGGGAGGGCACATGCTGCCCTCGCTGCCACGGCCGCTGCCTCCGCCCGGTTCTGCGCGCCCTTCCCTTCCTGCTTGTCGTTTCTTCTTCCTCCCTCGCCTGGGCCTCGCTACCGCCTCTGCCTGCCCCCGCTCGACTTGCTCTTTCTCTCTCACCCCTTCCTGGGTTTCGGCAGTGGTGGCGGTGACAGGGAAGGTCTGGAAATGCGCTGGCAGTGAGAACTAGGGGCGAGGGAGGTGAGTGGGGAGGCCGAGTTGCTGGGGGGGGGCATGCAGAGCCCCTTTGTGAAGGCTCTATGGGTGGGTGGGTGGGTCTAGATTCAAAACCATTCCAGCGCTGGAGAAAACTGGCGAATCTAAGACGCCATCGATTCTAAGACACACTCCATTTTTACAGAGGTAAATATGGGGAAAAAAGTGTGTCTTAGAATCGAGGAAATACAGTAACCTCTGGGGGTTAAACCCAACATTGTGCTTGTGGAAATCTCCTAGTAGGATGGGACTTTCTCCCTCTCTTCCCGCAACCCTAGAGTCCTTCGTGGGACCCAAAAATCTTTCCCAGCCCTCCAGGGCCGACGTTGAGGACACACAAGGGGCTGTGGCAGTGGAGGAGGGGAAAAGGATTGCAGAATGCCAGCACTGGATACAACCCTACGTGTTCTAATAAAAGGTTTTAAATTATTATTTATAGTTTTTAACTGGGTTCCCACCCTCAGTTATAATTGAACAACATATCATGCAACCATAAAGAAATAGGGGCAGAGAAAAGGAAGGAAGGAGGAGAGTAAAAGTTTTGAAATTTGAAGGCAGATCAAATATGGATGGCAGCTGCTGTAAAGTATTACTGTAGACAATATGTATAGTTAAGAAATCAAGCAAACACACCTGTGTGGGAAGTCCAAATAAGTGTCCATCCACCTGCATGTCACATACAGAGAGGGAAATAAAGTCTTCAGTCCATTTTATAATAGAGAGTGTGAACATGTCCTTTCAGTGTTGCAGCATGTGTCTCTTTGCAACCATAAGTGCTCATAGAATCCACTTAAAAGTTCAAGCTAATTTCCAGGGCAAGACTGATACTTAAAAAGGGGCTATCATAAGTCAGAACAACATTATGTAGGCCAGAGATGCAAAGTCCGTGCCATACCTCCAATATCTTGGTGTAGGAGGTATGTTTTGCTTAAAGAGGGATCAGGGAATCCAATAAGTATGAAACAACAATTTTTGCTGCATAGGCCTTAATTTTAGATCAAGGGATCCTAGATCAGCTTCAAGATGGATATTGTTTGTTTTGTTTTTAGGCTTATAGCTTTTTAAAGTTATTATAGTGGTTTTAAATGTATGTGTACATTGTGTGTATATTATATGTTTTGCTGTTTTAATTTTTGTATATTGTTTTTAATTGTTTGAATCTTAAGTAAACTGGCCAGAGAGCTTTGGCTATGGGGTGGTATACAAATATAATAAATTTATTTATTTATTAACTGCATTTTAATGCCACCCAATAGCTGAAGCTCTCTGGGCGGTTTACAAAACTTAAAACCATGAAAACCATTCAAAATATAAAACAAACAACAGTATAAAAGCATAGTATAAAATACAATATAAAAACACAACCAGGATAAAACTGAGCAGCAATGCAGAAATTAATACAGATTTAAAATACAAATTTAAAACAGCAAAGTTAAGAATTAAACTGATAAACTGTTAAAATACTGAAAAAGAGTATACTGTAATGTTTCACGTTTGGTAAGAAATCATAACATGTCATCTACATAGAATAACATTTTTGTATTCAATTCTCTTAATTTTGCATTCAATCCCTATTTTGTTGAATTACAGAGGCTAATTATTCTAAGCAGAGATCAGAAGGGAAAATTGGCATCCTTGCCTGGCACCTCCTTCTGCCATAAAAGGGGAGGAGGGAATCTTATTTGACTTATTCTTGTTAGGCTGTTTCTAAGGGTTAAACTCGCTCTTGCGTCATGAGGAGATAAAGTACGTTTAACCCAGTTTACAAATTATTTGGGGAATCCAACATGTGTAAGGCTAACAAAACCAAAGAACTTTACCAAACACTTTTTTAATGACTAATAAAATAAAAATGGAAGGTTAAGGCTTTTGGTTAGCAGCTTGCCACCTTCAGATGAATCCAACTTGATCGGGATAAATAAAGGTTGCCACTACTTCTTGGAGCCTATTAGCTAAAACAGCTATTAGAATGTTTATGTCTACAATAATTTGATAAATTGGGTGATAATTTGAGCATCAAATGCATCTAGAGCATTTTCATATAAGGAAATTAGTTTGGGGGATTAAACCCCCCCCCCCCCCAATATGGGTCTTATACCACTCAATATGGAATACATCTGGTCCAGGGAGTTCACTGGTATCCATACTAGAGTTCTCAAAGAACTCAAATATGAAATTGCAGATCTTCTAACCAAAATATGCAACATGTCCCTAAGCTCAGCCTCTGTAGCAAAGGACTAGAAGATGGCCAATGTAACACCAATTTTTAAAAAGGGATCCAGGGGGGATCTGGGAAATTACAGGTTGGTTAGCTTGACATCTGTTCCAGGTAAATTGGTGGAAAACATTATTAAAGACAAAATTAGGAAGCATATAGAAGGGTATGTCTTGCTGAAGAATCAACATGGCTTCCGCAAAGGCAAGTCCTGTCTCACTAATCTTCTAGGATTCTTTGAGAGTGTCAACAAACATCCGGTGGACATTGTTTACTTGGACTTCCAAAGGCTTTTGATAAAGTCCCTCACCAAAGACTCCTGAACAAACTTAGCAGTCATGGAATAAGAGAGGTCCACTTATGGATCAGTAACTGGTTAAATAACAGAAAGCAGAGAGTAGGAATAAATGATAAATTCTTCCAATGGAGGGAAGTAAATAGTGGGGTCCACAGGGATCAGTATTGGGACAGATTCTTTTCAACTTATTCATAAATGATCTGGAATTAGGAGTGAGCAGGGAAGTGGCCAAGTTTGCTGATGACACCAAGTAACTTAAGGTTGTTAAAACACAATGGGATTGTGAAGAGCTTCAAAGGGATCTCTCCAAGGTGGGAGCGTGGGCATCCAAATGGCAGATGCAGTTCAATGTAAACAAATGTAAGGTGATGCATGCTGGGGCAAAAAAAACAACAACTTCAAGTATAACCTGATGGGATCTGAGCTGGTGGTGACCGAACAAGAAAGAAATCTTGGGGATGTGGTGGACAGCTCGATGAAGATGTCAACCCATTTATAGCAGCCGCTATAAAGAAGGCAAATTCCATGTTAGGCATTATAAGAAAAAGAATTGAGAATAAAATTGCCAGTATCATACTGCCTTTATACAAATTCATGGTGCGACCACACTTAGAATACTGTGTAAAGTTCTGGTCACCACACCTAAAAAAAGATATTGTAGAGCTAGAAAAAGTGCAGAAAAGGGCAACTAAAATGATTAAGGGGCCGGAGCATCTCCCCTATGAGGAAATGTTACAACAGCTGGGATTGTTTAGCTTGGAAAAAAGGAGGCTAGGAGGAGACCTGATAGAGGTGTACAAAATTATGCATGGTCTGGAGAATATGGACAGGGAGACATTTTTCTCCCTCTCTCAAAATACTAGAATCCGGGGTCATCCCATGAAGCTGATTAGTGGAAGTTTCAAGACAAATAAAAGGAAGTACTTCTTCGCACAGCATATAGTTAAACTGTGGAATTCAGTACCAAAAGATGTAGTGATGACCACCAATTTGGGTGGCTTTAAAAGGAGGTTGGTAAATTCCTGGGGGAGAAGGCTATCAATGGCTACAAGCCCTGATGGTTATGTGCTATGTCCAGTATCCGAGGCAGTAAGCCTGTGTGCACCAGTTGCTGGAGAACATGGGTGGGAGGGTGTTGTTGCACCATGTCCTGCTTTGTTGGTCCCTGGTTGACAGCTGGTTGGCCACTGTGTGAACAGAGTGCTGGAATAGATGGAACCTCAGTCTGATCCAGCATGGCACATCTTATGTTCTTACTGTTCTTCATGGCTTTGATAACCTTTTTCATCTCTTTCTCATTCACGGATGGTGAGAGGAAGTCACTTTGTTCAGGATCTAACCTAGGGAGATATTATACTAGGAGTTTATTAGGCTTTTCACCCTATTTCTAGTATCATTGTTAAGGCTTGTGAAGAAAGCAAAGTCTGCTTTGGAAGAAAGTAGAATATTCAGGTCCTATTTCAGGTTTTATGTCTGATTTTTGTAAAGATAAAGAGAAGGGCAGGATGTAATAGAGTCTTAATGAATTTATTCAATGTCTCTTGTAATGGTATCTCTCTCTCTCTCTCTCTCTGACTCTAATCATCGTCATCATCATCATCATCATCATCAGCAGCAGCAGCATAGGTTAGCCTAGATAGCCTTTGAGTCCACATGGGGTAGCCCTGATTTCCCCATGGTTCTGGATGGTGTGTATAGCCTACACAGATAGAAAAGTCTCCCCACTGCAGAAATTATGGCTCTGCTCCTGTATTGGTGTGAAGACCCATGTGACCTGCCATGGAGCTAAGCGCCTAGGCCCACAACTTCTTTCTATCCATGTTAGCTGTAAAGTCTGCATAGAACTGCAACTAGATTCTGGTAAGGAATATGTGTCTCCCCCACCCCCAAGCCCAACTGGAAATATCCTAGAAATGTAATGAACTGTGCTCCATTTCTGGATTTTATTTAGGCCGTGCAAATACACATTCAAGGTAACATGTGCATTTTGCAGCATTCTGCATTCATGCTGAAGAAACAGACACATTCTGCATTTGAGATGGACTACTCTCAGTTTTTTTTTAACCCTCTGGGGTTAAATACTCTTTTCAAATCTTATCAGATTTTGTAACAATATTCAACTGATATGAAAGAACACACCTTTGCAATGCATATTAAAATGTGCTTGTAGAATTATGAAGGACCATCTTTCTCACACTTTGGTTTAAACTAGACATTTTAGTTCCTGGTTTAGAAATCTTCTAGGTCTCAGAATTAGAAATAGTGGTATGGCATCTACACTGTTTTTTTTTTTAAGTTTGTGGATGCTCTAGGATCCAATCATGCAACAGGCACATATAATGAGACATTGCTGCACCAAAAATCTAAAATCTCATCAAAGAACAGTAATGCTTTGGGAGAAAATAAGATGGAATAATAAACAGTGGAAGTTTGAAAAATAATAATAATCCAGTAAATCCAAATAGCCATTTAACTGGAACCACTAGAATTTCCCCATGGGACTGCTGTAGAGTGAGTGGCTTGTTATTGCCAAACTGTTTCATTGGGTTAAATCCAATGTTACATGAGCAGACTTCCACTTGCGCAATGGGAATTTCTCTCCCCCTCTTCTCTCTGCATGCCCCCCAAATCTGATCTGGAGGGCTGACCAAATCTTTGAAGCAGATATTGGCACACAGAAAGCTGCAGGGAGGAATGGAAATTCAATCTGTAAGTGGTGTCTGTTCTGCTGATGGAAGGACCATATCGGAAACAACCCATTAGAAATATTTGTATGTTAATGCTTTTCTTTGAGTAGTTTATATTTGATGCTGCAGCCTTTTAGAGTGAGAAAACGAAAGATAATGATCATGCCTATGGCAATGTTTTTAAGAAGGAAATGCTCTGAAAGAATGTGCACATAGATCCTGAGTTGTGTAAGTTCTTTGTTCATGTTTGTGAACAAACCTGGTTGTATGGGGCTTCATCAAATCAAGGAACCAAAGAAAATTTCAGGAAAGAGGGTGAGAGCAAAGTAAGCTTACATTAGTTGTATCGTTATCCTTGCTGTAGATGAACGTGGTCCAAGGAGACCATTACTGGCTGCAGATCCCAAAATAGCAACCAACATTTTAAATCCAGCTGTGGGGAACCACGAAAAGTGTGAAATTATTATAATGGAACAGAGAGTATTGCAAGAGGTCAGTATGATAATAAGACTATTTTAAATGCCATTATAGAATCAAAATGAGAGTGTGTCCAATTTAAAAATATGAAACTGAAGTTAACCGAACTCGTAAAAAAAGCACTGGTCTTACTGTTCAGCTGAAAAGAGTTAGTCTTTAACAATATTTGATTTTTAGAACTGTTACACATTGCTGAGTGCATTTCATTGGGCATTAAAGTCCATATTTTGCTGCTATTTTTATGGCATTATCTTAAGATTGGCAGCTTGGAGAGGAGTGAGTTAATGGGGCCAGAAGGGGCAAATGTCATGGAGAATATGGATATAGGCTTTTCCCTGCTTCCATAAAACTAAACCAGGGCCATCCCATAAAGCTAAATGTTGGGAGGTTCAGGACAAACAAAAGGAAGTACTTCTTCACACAGTAGCAGATAGTTAAGCGATTCCAAAGCCCATCTTAATGCAATAGCTTTTCTTGCATTAACATGCTTTTCTTCCCCCACTTACAACTAAGGATGAAGTAATCCAGGAATGTGTGTAGATGTCTGAAAAGAGACAAAGGGGATTGGAGGCAGAGAGAGAGGGGGGAGAGAGGAGATTTCAAGGCTCTGTAACCTAAAAGCTTCAGAGGATGCAGGGGTGCCTCTCTCTAGAGATCATGTAGAGCAATGGTTTTGGCTACTGGCTGAAGAGTTCCTTTTTCTTCACATGGGAAAGAAAGAGTAAGTAAACAATGACCATGTGGCTCATTGATTGAGCGTTTTTATCATACTGCTTTTTCTGCACACAGCTGGAAATGGTGGCACGTTTGCTTCCCAAAAATAAATCGGATTTACCAGCGTCTTATTTTGTTGCGGAAAGAAGATCAGAGACTTGCAGGAGGTGGACTGTGAGCTCCATCACACCAGTGGTTTAACGCACTCTCGCTACGCTTAGTATCTGGTTTTGCAGCTAGGGACTCACATGATGGTGTCCCTGTCCTGCACTCATTTAGCCTCTTTTCCTCTGTTTTGAATATTATTTTGGTGTTGGGAAAGTCTGGATTGTTTTCCCAAAGTGACTTCAATGCACCCTTAACCTGCATCTAGTACTGTTCCCTCGCTTTTTCCTTTGTTGGGTGTGTGTGCTTTGAATGGTGTCCTGCTGACGAAAGGGGAAGGTGGGGTGCTTCTCTTCCTCCAGCACTCCTCGGTGTCAAATGTTGGAATGAATTGACTTTTTACTGCTTCAACCCTACTCTCCTTGCTTGCAGCTCCCTCATTTTTAAAAATAAAGAGATGAAACTTGGGATCTGGAGAGCTCTTAAGTAGAGCATGCCAAGTTTGAAAAATTACTCAGATGTCAGCATTTTTGTACATTCTAATAGGAACTCCAATGAGCGAGGGGGGAAGGCTGCCATGTTCATCACAATGTCCATCAATGACAAGAACAAATGAACTGGGGGGGAAGGAGAAGGGGCGGGGTGGGGCAGGCGCAATAGCAGTGGGAAAGCAAAAAGAGAGTTCACCGGTACAGCTACGATTGTGAAAGGGAGGAGCGGTTGCAGCGCTTCTGAAATGGAGGTAAAAGATGCGAAGGCAAATCAGGGGGGAAAAAATAGGTGTGATGGAACCCTGCATCGTCAAAGGGACCTATGAAAAACTACAAGTGGCCAGTAATAAACATGTGATAAAACGCTCATCTGATGATGCTCTTTATGCTTTGCATCCCTCTACACTCAGTCTATATGTTTGTAAAGGTGAACCGCTGAGAGAGCTTTGGCTATTGAATATAGAGCTATGTAGTTATTCAGCTATATAGAAGTGTAATAAATAAATAAATTAAAAAATAAATAAAGCAAACTCAGTTATTACAAAATGCCTTATTTCTCTCCAACGATCCCTCATTCCAAAGAAAACCAAAACTTGGTACGTGTTGCGTAGTTGGGATTTTTCACCACTCAGGGAAGTGGAACATGCATCACAACAGTATTGTTTCTATGGCAATCTTGAGAAAACTGGGATGCAGAAAGATGGGTTGCACTATAACAAAACAAAACAAAACAAAAAGTGTGAGAAAAAAATGGGGGTGGGAGAGTAAGGAGGGCAGAGAAGGAAGAGAGTTAATTCAAGGAAGAGAGGAGAGCATATCTCTCCAAGCGAGAGGACTTGGCTGAGATTAGAATTCAGAAAATAGCAAGAAGGCACACGAGCACTCAACTTGCAAGAAACATAAACAGCAGAGACAAAGCAAAGAGACTAACAAAGGAAGAAAAGGTAATGCTGAAAAGCATTACAAAAGTCTTAAACAAAAACAACAATAACTTCTGTTGATTCTTTACAAATGACATTTGATTTGAAAGGGACACAATGCCCTTCCGTCCGTTCAAGTGGGATTCTCTCAGAAGTTGTTTCCAGAGGATCTTGTGGTATAAGTGGGAAAAGGAACAGAGGTTTTCCATGAAGTGCAATCTGCCCTGAGTGCTTTTGCAGAAGAAATTATATGTCAAGCACATTTTATGAGCTGCTGCGAAATAAAGGCATAACTGGGCACCTGGCTGGAAGACATGACAAAAGATTTTGGAGAGAAAGCAGCATGTTTCCAGTTTAACTACTCTGTTTCACTGTTAAGCTTATAACCATAGACTCATATGGAAAATGGAGAAATTGCATATGCTAGCATGCATAATAGAAATAGTAAGTATTTTAAAGCCGTAACACACCTTTTTCTCCATAATATTTAAATGAACACAATTATATTTTACGCATTTTTCTGTTGAAATTGTTTTATGGAGGAATGTTACACACCATGAGGGAGCAGCATATCTGCATTTCTGAAAACCCTAGTGCAATCACAGCTCAATTGATAGAATGATTATATGACCAGCAAATGTTGAAATATGGAACCAATATCCCAATTAATGAGATTGGCTAGACTCCATTGTGTGACTGAGCAGCAAGAGTCTGTAATGACTTATGCTGTGGTGTCTCAGTCCAACAAAACAGATATATAAGAGATGCACTTCCATCTGCATCAAGATGCTTATCTGAGCCAGAATGCAGCTATTGCTATACATGGGGATATGTACATGCACCTGAAGCCATCCACTGATAATTGTCCCAAAGGATAACTATTGTATTTCTTCGATTCTAAGACACCATCGATTGTAAGACACATCTTAATTTCAGTACCACCAACAGAAAAAAAGCTTTGATTCTAAGAAAAAATAAAAAACAAAACGCTAAAATAGATCTAAAATTCAAAAACTGCAATTCTAAGATGCCATCGATTCTAAGATGCACCCCCTTTTTAGAGATGTTTATATGGGGAAAAGTGCGTCTTAGAATCGAAGAAATACGGTAGATGGGGACTTTCAATCTTTGCCTTCCACTGTGTTTCCAGGGCCAATTCAAAGTGCTGATAGTAACCTTTAAAGCCCTGTATGGTTTGGGACCAAAATATTTAAAGGACTGCCTATTCCCATGTGAGCCTGCCTGCCTGTCTTCTAAAATCTACGTAAGAACAAGCTGATTTAGTCCAGTATTCTGTTCACACAGTGCCCGATCAGCTAGATGCCCTCTTTGTGTCCCAGTGCCCTCAGAAGTACACATATTTGAGAGGGCCTTGTCAGTGGCTATGTTATGTATCATTAAACACCATGAGCTTTTCTTTCTTTCTTTCTTTCTTTCTTTCTTTCTTTCTTTCAAGGAGAATCAGGATATAATTTTTAAAATAAGTATAAAACACCACAGTTAACAATTAACTGTCCTGGATGTGCAGTTCTCTAGTTTGCAAAAAAGAGGAGAAAAGGGGGCACAAATTTGCATAAAACTTGTATATGCTAATTCATTTTTCTAGATGCAAATTTTGAAATATATTGCTGTAATTTAAATAGAAATACAATACATCTCACCATAATAGGAAGACTATGCCTGTTCAGTCTTCTGTACAGTTGCTAAGGCCCCTGCTCTCCCTTTAGTCATGGTCCAGGAATGAAGCCCTCAGAGACCAAGGTCTCCAATGACAGCAGGTGAGGAGGGATCAGAATCCTTCTTAACTGCCTTGGATCCCACATCCTGTTCACGTGAACCCTGGGAGGTGCCACTGTCCTTTGACCAAGGAGAGGACCGCATACTCCTCCAGTGAGTAGGGACACTCTGAGGAGTAATCCACTCTTCACTACTACAACTTTCACTCCACAGCAGACTTCAGTGACTACAGATAAGGGTACAGGCCCTTTAACAGCCAGATGCAGAACTTCAGGGGGTGGAGCTTCCTGAAAGGCTTTCTTGGCCTGGTTATAAAATCCTGCCAGTTACTCCAGTGCTAGGGTAAGTTGTTTGTACTTTAGTTGTAGGGTTGTTTTCTATTGCCCTGAAACAGAATCCAAAGGCCCTGGCTGGTAACTGCAGTAATGACTGTGGTGTTGAATTTGCTCTGTCCTGAGTCTGCCCCTGTTGGCTGCCTCATGTCATGCCTCCTTGCCTGAGCTTTTACTTAGAGCAGATGATGGACTGCCCAGCTCCAACCAGCTTAAGGTGGACAACCAATGGATGAGAACTCAATTGCTCCAAGCTGCTGCAGAGTTTGACAGTTCCTGGGCTCAGCTCCAGGTGATTCAGATGACCCATCTCCCGGAAACCCTGCAGTTAGTACCCAGTCAGTCCTTTGGACTCCCTGATAGAGTGGGACACAATTTTAGGGTTTTTTGTCTTTCAAATGCACTTGGATTGGGCAGCCCTTCAAATAGAGGAGCCTTGAAACAGCAGGCTTTATTTTGTAAAAGAAGAACATGAGGCCACTCTACCTACATCAAATACCATGCTTTTTCAAGGTTTTGGAAATCCTTTGGGCAAGATGCTCTCCCTGAGTGAGCTACCTCCTCTTCCTTACTGATCTTGCCACTGTTCATTTGCTTGCCTCTCTTTCTGGGCCCATTCTGCACCACCTCCGAAGGCAAGATAGGAAAAGATGCCTGGAGGTTGTTGCTACTTTTTATTATTCCCCTTATGGTTTACTTGGTTGGAGGAGCAGGCAGCAACAGCAAGGACATGCAGCAGCAGGGCCAAATGGCCCAGGGATGGGCAGTGGGCCCCTACTGAACTATGGGCCTGAGAATGTGCCTGATGTTTCCAACCCCTGAAACCCTTCTGCATTCACTCTGGAGATAACTCCTTATGCAACTCTCAGAAGCTTATCTTGAAAAGACCACAGCAGAACTGATTATTTGCTGCTAGTAGAGGGGTAATAGGATCCAGCATGAGGCAATGTGATATTACTAGAAGTCCCGCGATTGATTTTATCTTCTGGCTTCTGTTGTGGTTCAACAGCAGAACAAAGCACTGGACTTACTGATAGTGAAGAGTGCGTAGGAAGCATCTGTCTTCCTATGTGGTATGGATCTAAAATGTGTTTTGATTGCTTGTTATCTGTGGCTGGAGTGCAGAGTGACATGTTTTATTAATTCTGAAAATGTATTTTTTGGAACAGCATCACTTATATCACTGGCGATTGGCATTTAAACATATGAATTATATATGAAAAGAGTTGCTTTCTCTCCCTTCTGTGCCCTTCTTTGTTTTGTTGTTGCATGTGGTTTTGTGGCAATATGGAACAGGAGGACATTGACCCTTGTGCTCCAAGCTCCTGGAGGGCCTATAAAATTCCATGACAGTAGGGCAGATGAGTATCTTGCAGTACAAGGGAGAGGTCTGAGCCCCGTTTCTTGGGCACGTTACTTGTTTCTCAGCCTCTTGTGTGAAACAGCTGTTGTGTTGTGGCAGCAAAAGTGGGGGGGGGTCAAATGAGCAGTTTGGTATTTTGGAACTCAGCCCCCACCTCTGAAGAGTGCTGTGTTCATGGCCTTGGGCAAGTCAGTTGTTTCCATCTAGCACAGCAGCACTCTGAAACAGTGAAGTCCGGCTGAAGGCACCTGGGAAGCTCTAAAGTGGGGCCTACGGACAACACATTCCTATACTGATTGTCCTGAGCAGCTCGTATTTAGAGACAAAGAAAAGGGCAGTGTGTGTATTGTGTCCATTTTTATGACCCTGTTGGTATTTTTTAAAGTCTTATTTGCAAATATAACAATAACAAAAAAACACACATGCACAAAAGAAGGGGGAAGCTACGACAGGTGGGGGAGAAAGAAAGAAAAATATATATTATAAAACATCTTCATGCACAATAATCATTTACATCACTCTTAATTAAAGAAAAAGAAGGGGAAAAGAACGATGTGACACATCTGTTTCAAATATATATGTGAATATAAGCAGTCCATATATCTAAATAAACATCCATATGAGACTGATGGCTGTAGGAGATATGTTCAAATGTACCAAGAACAGTATGATCTTCAGTCCATCGAATGATAGGTGGTGGGTGTTTTCTTTCCAAGCTTGAAGTATAAGTCTCTTGGGAACTAACTGTAAGGGCTCTCAGTAGCCACTTTTGCTGTCTGTCTGTTAATCCCCACATCACAGGGATGTAATTTAAAAGTGCATGGACATTTACTGTTATCGCAGGTTTTTCCAGAACAATGTTTATATGAGCAATGACTTCCAACCAAAAAGAAGCCACTCCATGGCAGGATCTACACTGCTGTTTTAAAGCGCTTTAAAGCGCTTTATAACAGTAGTGACAACTGTTTTGGAGTGTATCCTGGGCCCCAAGAGTTGTCAGGACTGTTATAAACTGCTTTAAAGGACATGAACCTGAAGGCATAAAGAGCATGGGTGGCAGAGAGGACAGGTAGTGCTGCTGAAACCAGTGCAGCTTCAGCTGGACCAGTACACCCTTAGCTGGTGTGTAAACAAAAGTGTCTGGGAAGGCTGCTTCAGTGGCCATCTTCATTATCCACAATGCCTCTGGGCTCTGCCCTGATGTAGCGTATGTCAACAGTGTGGCCCAGGCCAGATCTACACCAAACAGGATATGACACTTTTGAAAATGGCTTGAAAACTGTATATGGAGTGTGTCCTGGGCCCCAACAGTTGTCACTACTATTAAAGCAGTAGTATAGATCCTGCCCCAGAACGGATAAGAATGCAGCAGCTGCAGCTGCCTAACCCAGCACATATTTTATAGCACCTAGCTATTGAGGGTGCAATCCAATGGATGTTTAGACAGAAAAAAAGTCCAATAACTCCCATCATTCCCCAGTCAGCACTTTTTTCAGTCTTAACTTGCATAACATTGCACCTTAAAAGAATTATTGAGTTGGGGGGAGTGAGGAAGGCTGGTGTCCCCAACATTTGCCTGAACGAGAGAAAAAGAGAAGGCTATGGGTATCATTTCTAACCCTTTTGTGTCATATTTTTCAAAAAGGGCAAATATTTTCTTAGAGGTCTTCTACATGTTAAATTCGTTAAGGCAAGGGTAGGCAATATGGTGCACATGGGCCTCCAGGCATTGTTCTTGATATGTGCCAAAGTGCCTACTCCTCAAATTAAAAACAACAACAGTAACTAACACTAGGGATAAGCGAAATCTCTCAGTGTCCGCCCCATGGCTGAGCCTGCCTCCAGGAGCTGGGCCGTGCTTGCCTCTGCCGAGCACTCATAAGGATCGCAAACTCCGCGAGTGCTCAGCAACCGCTCACCCTTCCCCCCTGTGCTAATGGCGGCTGCCATTGGCACGAATGGGGGAAATGCGTGCTTTCCAGAGGCTCCGGAAATTGCTCATTTCTCCCTTCCATGCTAATGGTGGCTGCCATTAGCGTGGCAGCGGGAAATGTGCAATTTCCCCAACCTTGGGAAATTGTGCATTCCCCCCTGCACCAATGTGGGCCTTAAATGCCCTATTAATGCAAGGTTAAACTTTTAAGGCCCCCATTGATGCATGGGGGAGGGAAACATGTGATTTCCCAGTGCTGGTGATTTTCACACTTCCCCCTTTTGTGCCAATGGTGGCCATCATTACCATGGAAGGGGGAAAATACACAGTTTAGTCAGCAGCTGCCGGCGGCTGAGCACTTGCCAAGACCTGGGGAGTAGGGATGTGCATTATATTGGATCCAATATCCGATTCCGATTAAAATTGGAGAAAATCAGACATCCGATACCGATTCCGATTTGAAAATTTGGAAATCTTGATTTTTTCCGATCCAATTTTTTTGTCTCTGATTTTAATCGAAAAAACCCGGAAAATTGGACGCCATTTTGAATGGTTTTTCCCATTGCTTATTTTTGTGTTACAAAAATGCCTATAACATTTTTATTTTTAAAGATAGAAGGATGAAACTTGGCCACATGGAAGATGGGCTTGAGGTACTTATCTGTGAGAAATTTCAGAAAGATAGCTCCAGGCATTTTGTGGCTATGAATTTTTTACTTTAAAAGTTGAAAAACAGAGTCTTTGACAGCTGTCAAACTGCACTCCCCATCCCCTGCCTTCCCCGCTCCCCTGTTAGCTGTCCGATCCGATTTTTTGTGTCCATGCACATCCTTATGGGGAGTGCTCGGCAGTAGTCTGCACTCACTGCTGGGAGTACTGCCAGGCACATAAGGGCCTGATGCCAGGGAAGGGGTCCGCTGCCCTCGCAGACCAAGTTGGATTCTTGCAACAATCCTAATTAACACATTTCCTTCCTGGCAACTGTGATTGTTGTGAAATAGCTGCTGTTGATGTTGAAAAGTGAGGGTTCAAAGGAGTTGTTGAGTGTGGTGTGGCTCAGTTCCCACCTCTGCCTTGTACTTAGTCTTTGCCACCATTTTGTGGTGGTGTCCAGGACAGTTTCTTAAATTGCCACATGTGCTCATGGACCCAGCCTCAAAAGGCTGCCTTCCTCTGTTATAAAGTGTATCAGGTGTGACTTGACCTTTAGTCTGTATCTTGGTTCACTTTCAGGGCCAGCTCCTCATTTGATGCCCCCTCCCTGTAAAGTGGCTGCTAGTAGCCCTCACCCTATATCAATGGTCCCCACTATTACTTTTGTTTCCTCCCCTGTCCAACAGCTTATCAGCATGAGTAGTTACTCACTGGCTATATACTGAGCTGTTCTGGATAGGTTTCGTAATGCTTCAGTGTAATTGTGCACTCTGATAAGCAAAGAGTAAGTACTCAGTTGACCTTGGACCACTTCTTGGGAAAAATGTAGAGCAACTGCCCAGGATCAATTATATAGATGTTTTGTGTTGCACAAGAAGCAAACTTCATGAATTCAGCCATGAACTGCTGTGTGTTTAAGCTGAAGATAACTCTAATGTGCTGACTCTGTGATTTGTAAAAGCACTAATGTTGCTCAGAACAGCTGATTTCATTTTTTTTCTTCCTATATGAATCTTAAAACAAAACAACACTTCAGCCACAAATAGGAATGGCTTCATTCCTTTTCTTCATTTGCTTCATTTCTCTGGAATTTAGAAAAGCCCAGGCAATGGTTCTTCAAAGAACAGATCACATTTAAAAACCAGTCCTTGGTAGTCTGTGTGTGTCCTAAAATGTTCCTGCAGAGAGTTTTAAAACTCCTGGAAGCAAGGGGCTCATAATGAAAACTCTACTTCACCTAGTGATGGTGGCACATAATAATATGAAGGTTGTTGAAAATGCCTGGCTAATGAATGTTAGGACGCCGTGAATGATAAGGGCACCTTTTAAAGTCTCTGCGCAGTGATAGATTTATATCGCTAATTACAATGAAAGGTGCATAGGAATCCATGGACATTGCCTTTCTTTCACCCCCAGAAATCAGCCCCATCTCCTTATTAATTAAACTGAATATAGAACAATATCAATCTCCCAGTTCTTATTCTCATACATACTAATGAGGATGAGCTTCTGAAGCTTGTGGTAGGAATCATTTATTCAGTGGTAGAAAAAATAACATCGGGATTCAGCCCCCATGCTGACTTTGCACACAGTTCTGCTAGATTTATATTGGTCTCCTAATAAGTAACTGAATACATTAAACAACAGGCTTGTCATTGGAAGGTTCACAAGCGACTCCTTGTTTTACTTCCTTGAGGAGTTTTGGGGAAGGGGATTAGGGGAGACTGGTCTACTATGTAAGCCTCTTCCCTTTGTGTTTTGCCCACTGGTTCAAAGATATCCCCTCCAAACAGAAACTAGGGCAAAGTTCTCATCAATCATTAAAAGTCCTCCGCAGTTACAAAACCGGCAGATGTACAATGCAATGTTACTACTTTGCACATAAAAAGTATAGCACATTACACTTAGCGGTTCATGACAATGTGGGACACAGTCTGCATGCTAAGTGAAGAGAGAGACAGAAGATACAGCCGTCTGTCTTCTTCCCTCCCTCCTTCCCTCCCACCAAATCCCTTTAGAAACAAACCCAAGAAGTGCAGGGCAATTGAGACTCTGTTGCATCTATTGACATGGAATCTGAACCTCATCCTTGCATTTTGGACTAAGTGCAAAGCAGAAGACCTCTGGCACAATCCAGACAAAATTAAGCACATTTAAAGACCCATGAATGTCAATGGGAACATGAAACACATGTTTAATTCTTTCCCATTGAAATTGGTGGGACTTGAAAATGCTTAATGTTGGGCTGGGTTGTGCCACCCCTCTTGATCTTTGGTGGCATAGAAGTAGGATATATTTTGTATAGTGCTATATGTTCTTGTACAGTAGTACATAAGTAGTATGTAGCATATGCATACTATATTACAGTGTATAGTTTGCTAAGCTGATAAATGAAAATAAAGCACCCCAAACAATATTACCAAAATAGCCAAACCTGATCCCTCCCTAAAGATAGTGGGTTGGATCGTAGCTTTTTGCTCCATGAAGGGAGCTGTGTTCCCTGAAGGGATCCTTCTATGAATAGAAGCACTTTCTGTTCTTCGGAGCTAAAAGTATGAATCCAAACTCATATGCTCATAGTTGCTGTGATAAATTATGTACAATAAAATATGGTTTATCATACTGCAAAAGAGCCTAGGGAAGTCTGAGATTTGTGCGTTCCCCTCTGCCCACTCCTATCCAGTATGGCCGTGAGGACATCAGAAGCTTTCTCTTCTGTTTTTTCATTAACTGCAGTTTCATTTTATGTCCTAAACTGTGATTACTCTTAACTATGGTTTATTTGAAACAAGCCACCTTCATAACCCATGGTTTGAAGCTGCCTTGTTTCAAACAAACCATAGTTAAGATTATCCACACTTTGTTTGGAAGATGCAAGCTGTGGTTAGTTAAAAAGGAAAAAGAAAGCTTCTAAACTCTCCCCGCAGTCACAATGGAGGAGGAGGGGGCAGCAGCACATGAGCTTGAGACTTGCCTGGGCTCATTCCCATCATTATAAACCGTAATTTATTATGACACATGAATGCAGCACATGTGTATCCCGGAATAAGTATTTGATGTTCCAGGATATGCAGATCATGTGATAATAAAACAGAAGTTTATTTTAACTGCTTTAAAATTCTGACTTTTGAATCAAAGTATTTATTTTTCTCCAGCTTGACTTAAAATACCTATACTGTGCTGCTTGCAATTACTTCTTGTCCTGCAGATAGTTTTGCTTATGACACATGCAACTGATTTGACTTCAGCTGTAATTATCTCTTTTCACAAAAGGGCAAATATTATTCATACCCATGCTGGTGCTTATAGAAGCTCCAGTTGAAGAGTTTGTTTGAATAGCAACAAAAGTTTACTTGTGCTCTCTCTCACCTGCGCGTATATACATCCACGCACGCACGCACGCACACACTATACAATTTGTGCAAACCATGAATTGGAATGTATATCTTTAGAAATACCCAGGAACCAGGCTGGGTATGGTTTGCTAACGCTATTCACCAACAGAATTTTGGCTTTGTTCAAGATCCTCAGTTAATCCCATTCTCTAACCAGGACAGTGCTATTAGCTTTTTCTACTATTTGTTTTTTTGCTCAACTCCACTTGTTCTGCTAGCATTGGGCAGCCTACAGATGCACAGTTCCTTATCTGTTCTGTTTCTGCCTCACCATTGTGAAATCATTATTCTAAAGTGAATCCTACTGTTTTATTTGCACATTTCTTTTACAAATGTAAATATGCACTTATCTTTTCATGTAACTTTTCATTTTGTTTCATTGCATTTTCAATAGAAAACATTTACAGATTCTAAAAGAATAGGTGGAAGGTTCCCCCCTCTTATAGTGGAACATACTGCGTAATAAATAGATTTTCTGTTTTGCATGTTTTTTTCTTATTGCATTTCCCTTGAGATCTTTCACTGGGCATATTTCTTCAGTGGACATATATTTCTTCAATATTACAATTTAAAAAGCAAGGGTGTACATGTATCTGTGTCAACAGTGGCTCAGTTCAGACATCATGTTGAAGCATGGCTACTGAATCTTAACTATGTCTTTGAGCCTATCTACACTACTGCTTTAAAATGGTTTATAACAGTTTTAAACTGGTTAATAACTGTTGTTAACTGGTTTAAAACTGTTATAAACTGTTTTGAAGCATTAGTGTAGATAGGCTCTTAGTGAGATGTCTGAATTGACAAATTATGACTTGCTACTGGCTGTTAAATCAGAAAAAAAAGTCATGGGGCCATATAAAACTCCTAACGTTGCACTAAATTAAGCTATTCTAGTGCAGTGGTGTTTTCTGGGAAATTGGTGTGCCAGCTAATACTATTGGTGATGTGCTAGAGTAGTTTATGCTAGTGCAATGTAATTTATATTAGCAGTTGCATCCTATTGGATACTGCCCACAGTTTGGAATAAGGTTGCAAATCATGGTTGGGGCTGACAATGGCTGCATTTGCACATAAAAATAAGCCAGGAATCCTGGCTTAATATAATACAGTGTGAATAAACCACTTAGTGCTGCATGTAACCCATTTGCTCCTCCCTTTGTGTTGTGGGCAAACAAACCATGAAGGAGAGAGCTTTGCATGACATCTGAATCCAGGATTATGATTAACTGTGCCCAAATAAAACTGGATTGTAAACCAAATTTAAACCAGGATTTGTTGTTGGTTTATGAATCTTGGGAGCAATTATTCCAGGTTTGGATGTCTGGTTTGTTTACCTACTCACTTGAAGGGAGGAGCAAAATAGGAATGAATGGGCTACATGTGGCATGACACAACTCATTCACATAGTGGTTTATTAAGCCAGGATTCCTGGCTGAGCATTATGTGTAAACACATCCTATGACTTGGCATACTGTCTGAACTGACAAACCATAGTTACAGCCATGTCTCCAGTTTTGGGGCCCATTCCACCTAAAGACAGGAGAGAAAATGAAACCAGGCAAACTACCCTTAACCTTAGGTTGTCTGCTGGTTTATATAGGGTGACCATATGGAAAAGAGGACAGGGCTCCTATATCTCTAACAGTTGTATAGAAAATGGAATTTCAGCAGGTGTCATTTGTATGCATGCAACACTTGGTGAAATTCCCTCTTCATCACAACAGTTAAAGCTGCAGGAGCCCTGTCCTCTTTTGTATCTGGTCAATCTTTGTCAATGCAAGCTTGAAATGAGCCTAAAACTGGTTTCTAATCCCATCCACAACTCCATTCAAAACACCCCTCATGTAGCAGCAAAAGTTGGTCGGGATGCAAAAGAATGTCACATGAATTAAATCAAGCTGAGTTATGAATATACCCTTTCTTGCAATTACTGCATTCAAAGTAGGTTCATATCAATCCCACATCTTAGTAGATTCACAGCAATCAGTGCACTTGGCCAAACAATGGTCAGGTTGGTCAACACCTTCCAACTCCATTTCTATGCTGCAACACATGATCAGCACTCTAAGAGCTAACAGCACTGACTGACTGCCCAACAGATAGATGCTTAGCATGCAACCCATTCTCCTGTCTGTGGAATGGGGCTGATAACTTTGACTTTTAGGCCTTGACTTTAAGTTATTGCTTTTCTATGGTTCCTGAAAAAGGCAAACAGGCTTCTCTCCAGAATACATAATATCATACTTTGGAATAAGATGGTAGCTAAGCAGATTCCTCCACTGCTTAATGTAATGTTCTGGTAATGCCATGGTGTCAAAAAGGGAATGAGGGAATGGCAGGAACACAACAGGCTGACATTTGCGATATTGGACAGTAGATGTTGTGAATACATGAACAATCGCAAGGCATCATGTTTAGTCTCTGCCTGTGAAGGACCTTACCAACTGTCTCCTGATGTTGGCCATTTTGATTTGGTGTTTAAAGGCAATCTATTGGGCTGGCCTATGGTAATTCAATTAAAAAGACAATTAGGAGCAAATTGCAATTACACTTTCAAAGGGATCCATTATTTTTTTTCCTGTAGGAAATGTTCAAAGGATCAGGTTTATGTTGTTGTTAAATCAAACAATCCCATTGAGCTTCAGAGACTCCTGTGCCCTAGTTTGCGATGTGTGGTTTTGCTGCTACCGTTTGATGTGTGGTCTCAGATCTTGGATTTAATATTCAGTTCAGTATTCACTGAGACAATGGTTGGATCTATTCAACAGTTCAACACTTTGTAAAACTGGAGAAAGAATTAACCTTTGCTGGAAACAAAGTATGATAAAAATGCAGGATCCCCCACCCCCGCCAGCAGAATTAAAATAGGCTTTCAATGACTTTTATAGTACTAATCTATTTTGTTGCTTTTTTGTTGTTGTTGCTAACTTTCAGCTGGCATTGGGCAGTTTTTCTAATAAATAGAATGGAAGAAACCAATATTTCACTGGTGATGAATGGGACATGCGAATGGGAGGTAATGACCTCCCAGGGGTGGTGTAGAGAAGTGATTTTGCACTTGGCCTCACATCTCAAAATACTCAGGTTGGTTATTGGCACTTTTCCCATGAAGGTTAAGATGAAAACCCTATTGGTTTTAGGCAAGCCTGTCAAAATGCTGAATTATGTATGGAAATTTCTTAATGCGCCTAAAACAAAGCCTTCATAATTTCGTAACAGCACATCTGTTACAACACAGGTGTAGACATCTTTGTATTTGTAAACCAAAGCTTCCATTGGTTATTTTAACATCCAAAATATTGTGTCATAAAGATAATCCTCACAAAAAATCAGGTCGTTTCATGAGGGGTAACAGTGACTTTCATGCAATGCCAAGGTCATTCCACATATGTACTTGTTAACATACTTACTTTGAACATGTGTTTCTGCGGGTATCAGAAATTTACTTTTCCATGTTTAGGGAATAAGGCTTTCAGGGACATGAATGACTAGAGAATATTACTCTAGGGGAATGGAAAATGCTTCCCTTTGCACCTTGGCTGCATTCTGCCAGAGGATAGGTTGCTGTTGATCTGGCAGAGCTGGCCCAGGAACTAATAATAATAATAATAATAATAGCAATAATAATAATTTATTTTTTACCCGCCTCTCTGTCTGGATCGAGGCAGGGAACAACAACATGATAAAATACATAAAACTGATTAAAACATGACACATATTATTAAAACTGTATTAAAACATCCTAAAACATCCTAAAAACATCCTTAAAACATTCTTAAATGTTGGGGCCCAGGACACACTCCATATACAGTTTTCAAAACGTTTACCCTGCGTGTGTAGATAGGCTCTTAGACACTGAGCTCCATCACACCAGCGGTTTAACTCACTCTTGCCATGCCTAGTATCTGGGTTTGCAGCATGAGACTCACATGACGTCGTCTCTGTCCTGCTCCCATTTCACCTCTTTTCCTGTTTTGCATATTATTTTGGTGTGGGAAAAGTCTGGATTATTTTCCCCAAGTGACTTTAATGCACTCTTAAGCCTCCATGTAGTGCTGTTCCTCGCTTTTTCCTTTGTTGGGGGCGTGTGCTTTGAATGGAGTCTTGCTGATGAAAGGGGAGAGCTGGGAGGTTCTCCTCCTCCACCACTTGTGTTGAATGTTTGAATGAATGGACTTTTTACTGCTCCAACCCCACCCTCCTTGCCCACAGCTCCCTCATTTTTAAAGATAAAGCTCTTAAGTAGAGCTTTTAGCATGCCAAGTTTGAATCAGATTGGTTCATCCCTTGGTTTTTTATGAATTTTTAATTCCCCCCCCCCCTTAAACCCTTTGTCTGATAGTCCACCAATGCGAAAGTCCACCTGCTTGCATTTGTGAAGGATCTATTTTCCTTTACTTTGATAATGCGAAGCTTTGCATCTCCAGTTCATAAAATAGAGATCTGCTGTTCCCTTACTCAAGAGTAAATCCCATTGATTTCAGCAGCATTTACATCCAAGTCATACTGAAATTCAATGCATGCTTACCTTTGAGAAAACCCCATTGAACAGAGAGAGACTTACTTCTGAGTAAATATGTATAGAACTGACTATTGATAGTGTGGTTACTCAGAAGCTTTTTTTTTTTTTAAAGTCTAAAACAGCAAACTGGAAAGAAGTGCTTCGCAACCCTATGCTTACTTCTGAGGTCTTACTTCTGTTTACTCATAGATCATTCAGTGCTATTAGCAGCTCATTAGAATGCAGTAAGAAACCCAGCACCAGCATAATGGCACAACTGGGCCCCTGAAATCGACAAGTGACCAGTTGCCATTACTTCTGCCACTCCAGCTTTCCCCAACCTGGTGCCCTCCAGTCATTTTGGATTTCAACTTCCATCAGCCCCAACCAACATGACCAATGGTAAGGAATGCTGGGAGTTGAATCCAAAACATCTGGAGGGCATCAGTTTCTGTCCAGCCCAGAAACTGTCCAGCCCCACTCTTAACTCTCTGGGTAGTCCATACAGGAGCTTATGTAGGTATAAGTAGTAAGAGATAGGGAAACCTTTTTCAGATAGCATACAAACAGTTGTAACGAGACTCCTTATGTATACAACCCTGTACTTTTAATTTGGCTAATGGAAAATGGGGCAGAGCTTTGTCCCAATTGTGAGAACAATTGCAACAGCACACATATTACCATTTGGATCATTAAGCTAACACTTAGGATCACTCTCCTAATAGATTTCATTAAGTCTCTTTTATTCTGTGTGTAACCTACTCTCACCCCCATATGTGCAGCAGAAGTGCGGGTGGGGGTATTAGTCTATATTGGCAGCAGCAGAACTCAGACTATGGCAACACTATCGTAACCCTGCACTGCAACAATAAAGTAAAGAAATAACAAATGTAATTAAAATATTTTTAAGTGAATGCAATATTTGTATATAAAACTAAAGCATTTAAATGTTAGTAATAACTCTCAGGACACCCAAATATATTTCTCTATGCCTCTGACAACAGCATCAGCTAAGGATAGTGTGTCTCCTCTGAATGAATGCTTGGAGGCGGTAATGGGCTGGATGAGGAAACACAAACTGAAGCTGAATCCAGACAAGACGGAGGTGCTTACTGTCAAGGGCCACAACCTGGGGTTGGAGGTGTGTCAACCAGTTCTGGATGGGGTTACACTCCCCCTGAAAGACTGTGTTCGCAGCTTGGGGGGTGCTCCTGGATCCGTTGCTCCAAATGAAAGCTCAGATAGATGCGATGGCCAGGAGTGCCTACTATCAGCCTCGGCTGATACACCAGCTGCGCCCCTTCCTAGAGTTGGAAGACCTAAAATCAGTAGTGCAAGCGCTGGTAACTTCGAGGCTCGACTTCTGCAATGCGCTGTACATAGGGCTACCTCTATGCCTAGTCCGGAAACTTCAACTAGTTCAAAATATCTGGGCTGTCATTTGGAGTGACGGATCCAGGAGCACCCCCAAGCTGCGAACACAGTCTTTCAGGAGGAGTGTAACCCCATCCAGAACCGGTTGACACACCTCCAAACCCAGGTTGCGGCCTTTGACAGCAAGCACCTCCGTCTTGTCTGATGTTCAGACTGTCCTTTGAAGAAAACAGTCTTCTTCCTTTCATACCTGAATCCTGCAAAGAGTTAAAAGCCAGCTCTGTAGACCTTCCCAGTCCCTCTGGAGCACTTCCTGGGCCGGGCTGAACTGCTGGAAACTTTTCCAAGCAATCAGCCCATCTTTGAAATGCTACGTACTGATACATATTCAAATATAGTTTTTGGAGTATTTGGTTAAGAAGTTTGAATGTTTAATTTTGCAACAATACGGATTCACTACTAAGGCCTGTAATAGTAGTAGTAGTTACCATTATTATACCATTCTTAAAACAAAGTCCACTGTAGGCATTTACCTGCATAAGGAGTAAAATTAAACCGGGGAGGGGATGTGAATGTGCACGCAAGCCCCGCCTCACATACCTCACATGCTGGGCTGCGTCAGAGATGTTCATTTATTTAGCTGAATGTGCTTATAAAATTCCCCATGTTTGGGGACCCAGTGTTATCAGGGTTCCAGATCATAGGCTGACCTGCTTACAAATCCCATTCTGATCTGTGCACTAAATTTATGAAGTTTCTGAAACAGCTGGGTGTGCGAGGACATTGAGGGTCCTTTTGTAAAGGACAGTGTTCTATTTGGAGGTGTCCTTTATTAGAAGGGCTGCTCAGTCCACTGCCCATGCCACATACTATTCACTCAACCCCCTCTGACAGTTCACTGTGTGTGGTGAGTTGCCGGGCAGTCTGCAGGAGCCTGGCAAGTGGTGCACAGTGGTCCCTGCTGCTGTGCCGAGCCATCATTTTGTGGAAAATGATGGCTCATCCTTTTACGTAAAGTGTCCTTTTGTGTAAATGGGCATATTTATGGCTGCCCTTTCTGCAAAAGGGCCCTTTACAAAAAAGGATGAGCTGCCATTTTCTTCAAAATGGTGGCTTGGTGGATCAGTGGGGACTGCTGCACTTGCCCAACTCATCGCGCACCAAGTCAGGCAAGCATCAGGGCCTGCAGACTGGTGTCTGGGAGCTGAACTGGCAAGAAATCACCGAGCCTTGAGTCCCAGCCAGATGCCTGTGATATCCCTAGTTTAAAGATCAAGACCCATCAGAAGAACTGGATCATGAAGTTGCCCATCAACATCACCTGGACAGCAGACTCAGCAAGGCGCACAGGTCACCTGGTCACAGTCTTCCAAACTACAGTGAAATGTACTTTATTTGTATTTAAATTATAATAATAATTTTGAAATGTGCATTTATGCAATTAAATTAGCATAAGCAAATATTATGCAAGTAAGTGTTCTCTTTTATCCTCTTTTTTTGATGATGCATTTCTTCTTTTTTGGTGATTCGTAAAGTGCTACCCCCAGTGCCCCTTCCATTTCCCACAGTTGTCCTACAATGGTAGCATGTGAACATCTGCATTAGGGCTTAACTTTTTTCATGTCTTAAGGAATTCTCCTGATTAATACTTTCATCTCAGCACATATGTGTGAATAATTAGGCTAAATCTGACAATTTTAGCAGTCCTTAGCTAGGCTGACCAGATTTTGGGAACCAAAATCCCGGTCACCCCCCCCCCCCGCCACCCTACCCACCCAAAATAACCCCCCCACCGCGTGCCCGCGCCGCCTGCCCACCCGCCTTGCACCCGCCCGCCCACCTCGCGCCTCGCACTCCTTACCTGCAAGGGGCGTCTGCTTCCCTCCTGTGCTCAAATCTACTGAGAGACAGGCTTTGCGGCCTGTCCCTCAGTAGAGCGCCGGGTGATGATGTCATCACCTGGCGCGCCACTCTGGAGCAGGCCGCGAAGCCCGCTCGCAGTAGCAGCTGGCACCGGTCGGGAGCGGACGTCCCTGCAAGGTAAGCGTGCCGCGCTCCCCCTGCCCCCCCTGCCCTCTGCTTACCTTGCAGGGACGTCCGCTGCCGTCCGGCGCCGGCTAGAACAAGCCCCGGATGGCGCAGGGGAGGAGGCCGGAACGACGCGTACCCGGAAGTGCAGGTGCGCGTTGTTCCGGCCGCCTCCCCTGCACCATCCGGGGCTTGTTCTTGGCCAGCGCAACCGCGCTAGCCAATTACAAGCCCCGGATGGTGCAGGGGAGGAGGCCGGAATGACGCGTACCCAGAAGTGCGGGCGTGCGTCGTTCCGGCCTCTTCCCTGGCCAATCTAGGCCTTGTTCTTGGCCGGCGCAGTAGCGCTGGCTAAGAACAAGACGTAGATGGCATAGATGAGGCCCAATTTTCCAGACTTTGGGGGATATTCTTAAATTTCCCCCCGGATTCAAATTTGGCCCCCTTATTCTGGATTTGTCCAGGGGGATCCGGACGTCTGGTCACCCTACAGCTGCTACGGAGCCTGAAAACAGTCTACTTTGCAAACGAGCTAAATTTGACCCTTGTCACGCTCCATAACTCAATTTCTTTCCTCATTATTTTCACCATTGGCAATACCAAATTCAGTGGCACTGTGTGTGTGTGTGAGGGAAGCCACCAATATTTTGGGTATTTTAGGGTGTCTGTGTGTGGGGCCATAGGCCTCCTGCTCCTAGGGGCATCTGCTCTAGAAAGAGAGGAGAGAAGGTATTTGCCATACCTGGGATAGTAATTGCATGTGTGCTAGATTTCTTTTTAGTACTGCTAATAATGCAAATTGTGACAATAGCATGGGTTACATATGCATATTTAACAAGTGTAGGAAACCAACTCCAGCAGCCTCAGATTTTTTTGATGTATCAATGTAGCACCAGGAAATAGCACAAAAGGGCTATGAGGACAGGAAATAAATGGGAGAAAATTGATTCATCTTATCATCACTTTCTAATTAATGTGACTCCTTCCTGTACTTTGTCATTCACACAGAATTTGTAACTAACACTTGGGTTACTTCTGCTTTGACATCTGAAGAAAAGGAAATTCTTTTAAAGCAGCTTTTCCATCTAAATAATAATTACACTACTAGAAAGAAGAGAAGCCTGCAAACAGCGCCTCAACAACTAGAGGAACAATTCAGGTGAAGCAGACAAGAAGATATTGTTGACTGACTGTCATGAAAGTGCGTTTCAATTCCACAGAGAATACTTTTGCTATTCTATTGGTTTTATTCTGAAATTGATTCATCAAATGCCACCAGGTCAGGTTTCTTCTTTACTAAACATACCTTGTGAAAATGCTGTAATAATGCTGCAAATGTTCGGATGTAAACACTTTCATGCTATACTGTCAGAATCATCTCAGTTCAATGTTGTGACCCTTAGTTACTGGCTGTGGTATTTCTTTCCTGATTACCTCAGAGACCACATCTCTCTGATGTTTATAAAAATACTGCCAATACTAGGCTGACCATATGAAAAGGAGGACAGGGCTCATGTAACTTTAACAGTTGCAGAGCAAAGAGAATTTCAACCGGCGTCATTTGTATGCAATTAGTTCCTGGTGATATTCCCTCTTCATCACAACAGTTAAAGGTGCAGGCACTATACTAGAGTGACCATATACAAAAGAAGGCAGAGCCCCTGCAGCTTTAACTGTTGTGATGAAGAGGGAATTTCACCAGGTATGAATTGCATACAACTGACACTGACTGAAATTCCCTTTTCTCTACAACTCTTAAAGTTACATGAGCCCTGTCCTCCTTTTCATATGGTCAGCCTAGCCAATACCACTTGTGAGAACTAATGCAGGTGTCTGTGGGTAATTTTGGGAGAAAATGGTGGAAAGAGGAAAGTTCAATTCTCCCTGCTTGTTGCATGGTGGTCCCAATCCTAATCAGAGGCACATGCTTACATGAGAGTAAATAAAAAGCTAACCTTCAGCGACATGTTAAGTGATTAGAGTAATGTGAAGTTTGGCTTTAAGGGTCCATCTAAATAGGCTGACCATATGAAAAGGAGGACAGGGCTCATGTAACTTTAACAGTTGCAGAGAAAAGGGAATTTCAGCCAGTGTCATTTGTATGCAATTCGTACCTGGTGAAATCCCTTCTTCATCACAACAATTAAAGTTGCAGGCACTATTGAAGGAGTGAAGACACACACACCGAGATGTTCTAAGCAGGAAGGTTGTTTATTGTTTGTTAGCTTGACTTATATAGATCTCTAGCAATGCTGTTTGTGAAGACACAGCAGGTTTCCACACAGTAGAACACGCACACATAATCGTATGTCATAGGATAGCACAATGGAGCACGTAATAAGAATGCAACATAACTTCTGCTACATATTTACTGCAACAATGTTGTTGGATGGAGAAATCGTTAGCTGGCTTGCAGGAACATTTTGTATATAGCAGGATAGAGAGATTAGCAAGAAAGGAAAAACAAAGTGACTCCACATCAGGGCCTTAGCAACAATGCTTTACCAGCCATGTTCTGCCCTTCACACTATACTAGAGTGACCAGATACAAAAGAAGGCAGGGCCTCTGCAGCTTTAACTGTTGTAATGAAGAGGAAATTTCACCAGGTACGAATTGCATACAAATGATGCCGGCTGAAATTCCCTTTTCTCTACAACTGTTAAAGTTACATGAGCCCTGTCCTCCTTTTCATATGGTCAGCCTACATCTAAACATTACTTTTAATATGTAGCATGCAGTTACATCTGATCTTTTTTTAAACTCAAAAGTAAGCGCTGGGGAACCTGATCCAGGGAGAGGTCAATACCTGCAGTTTGCTTGTGTGTGTGTGTGTGTGTGGTGGGCCATTCATTGAAGGGAATGGAGTCTTTTCCTCAAATTGCATGTGCAGAAGGTCCAAATCAGGACCACAGAAGGGGCAAAAGTTTAATAACTCTTACCCCCCCCCCCCCGAGTTAGAGCCCCAATCAAGATTGGGTCCCCCATATTTAGTTTTGAATAAACACACACAAATGCACACTCACACAAAGCTGCATACTATGTATTAAAAGTGTTTGGCTGTAAAGATCTTGGAGCTACAGGAAGTGAGGCCTGTCCTCTTCCCATTCCATGTGTCCCTTTCTGACCGCATTAGTCCTATTACCATAGCCACACTTACCACCAGCTGCCTTCAATTGTCCTTAGGTCTCCTTTCTGCAAAATGTAGCTTGCTCACCTAACAGCTTTCTCACTGGCATAACCCAGATCATTGATTCTATCTTCTCACTCATGCTGTTCAACATCAACCAGAAACCAACCCATTGTAAAGATGCATTAATTCATTTCAAGATAAAATACTAAACCACTCTTCATTCAAATGGGTTTCAAGGTGGTATTCAAAATATTTTTAATCATACCAATACAATTCTATCTATCTTGATGCAAACAGTAAAATTGAAAGACAACAAACTAGAATTTTCAAATCTGTATGTTTAGAAAGTTTCTCCTGACACTTTCAAACCTTAAGTACTCATAGAGTGTTTACAACCACATAGTTGCTTTTTAAATTTGTTTTTTTTAAGCTGACAGGTGTATAGCAACAACACCTGTCAGTGGAAATGCAAAGAAAAAGTTAGTTATTTGTTGAAATAATAGCACACCTGTCGGTAACATTGCCAACACATTCGTTATGCCAAATTCAGATGCCCAGGATTTGAATCAGCTGTTTACTCACCACCCCTCATACACTACTGAAGTTACTTTAATAACTTTTCGATTTAAGAAGTATGGCCAGAGACATTCTTTGGCCTAGTTGAAATGTAAAGGCTCCCACACTGCGGAAAAAGTGTACGTATGGCTGTACTCCAAATTAAAGCTGTAGTATTTGTACATGACTCTTCAGAGAAGATTTTCAGGGGCATAGAGGACTGCGGGGAGAAAGGAGAAAACAGTGAAAATAATTTTCCCTCTTTGTGTCTTTGAGGTCATCCAGTGTACAGAGTTCTGCTCTGTGTAACTCTGCAGCCAACCCATACAGTTTGTACAGCTACCGACATTAAAAAGCCCCAATGTGTTTCTGAGTCTTCTCTATCTTTATCTGTCTAATTGTCTTCCTGTCTTTCTATTGGGTTTGAGATGTAAAATCATACCCAAAAGCTATGCTTGACTGCCCTAAAATGGGTAATGCAAAATTTAATGTGCACAAAGGTCTCAAGCTGAAATTTGTGTCAGTGCAATGGAGTTGTACAAAGCGATACACTGTAATGACTAACAGTGTTTTGTCTGTGGCAAGATTATATTTTAGCTAAAGAAAATAACTTTCTGAGTAGGAGTAGAATGTTGAAAGCTTAAGAAAAGAAAACTAATTTTATGTATGAGGCAAATGTTTTATTAATTTTAGGAGTGTGCAAGTTTAGAAAGGGAAGCAAGTAGAGAACAAACCCTCTACAAGCAGTTTCAATAGCAAAAGAAAGGTTATTTTATGATGTTGCTTAGTCTTTGATTAACAGAGATCTTATCTTTTCTCCGAAAGCTAAACACAGAATTTCTTATTGTGATGTGCAGCTATTATTATTATTATTATTATTATTATTATCATCATCATATAAAAAGATTGTGAAGATGCAGTTATCAACATGGTAACTGCCAAATAAAGAAGAGCATCATAGAGAAATGGCAATCAAGCCAGGAAGTACCAGTAAACGAAATACTGATGTGAAGCTTTAAACTAAAGCTTTGTTCCCTAATAGCCTAATGTTTCTGAAGCAAAAATCAGCCATTTTAAAGCTATTCATCCTAAGAGAAGCACTATCTGTAGAAGACAAACATATGACAAAGGAGAATATTCACTGCGGGTAGAGGAAGAAGCGAGGAAATAACAACTCAGACGCCAAAGCTTGGGTAAACTAGGGCCTCTTTATTTAACATCAGGTAATTCACCCCTCCCTGGATCTGCATGTGAAAGTGTGGGAATCTAATCTCTCAATCTCCAGGCCACTAGCCTGTGTTAAGGGTGAGCCAATCGGCTAAACCAGGGGTCGGGTAAGACCCGGCTCCTTTCTTACATTCCACATGTGTGTTTGAGAGAAACCACCCCATCTCATCTCCACTCATGCAGCTTAACTCCGAGTAGGTGAGACAGTGAGGTCCCCATAGGCAGGCCGTATCCTGGGTTGGGAGGCACTCAACCCCCTGAGGACTAGGCCTCAGAACCTGCCAATCACCATAAAGGTGCCCAACGAGTGCTCACCGACCTTATCTCATCTCCTAAGATTCCCACACAAACCACCAAGGAGAGCATTAAGCCTCAGCTTCAAAGCCCAACCCTCCACCTGCTCTGAATGAAATTTCACAGACCCAAGTGCCGATCCTGCAGGAAAATGTCATTTCCTGCATCAGACAGATGAATGCCGTCTGCCCTATAAAGTTCCCCTCTGGCCAGTACAATTTCAGGATGGGGAATCGTGCTTCCCCCCTCCCCCAGTCCTGCAAGAACAGCCAAATCTCCCTATTGACCTTCCTCATAGCCCTATTTAAACTATGGGTATCCCATCCCTCACGCCACTGGCGTCAAGGGAGCATGTTGGACCAAATGATGTGTGTGCCCGGCCACCGGGTCCAGATGGTTACAAAATCTGCCTTTGCTTGTATAATCAGGGCTTTCCCCATCAAAAGCCCCATGTCATTCTCCCACAGGTGAATCACCAGCACCTGGGGTGGGACATGAACAGAACTGGCCTCAAACAGTGTCTGGAGGAGCCACCCCCACAGCATGCCTCACCTACCAGCCCACTGGATGGAGGCTATGTGGCCAAGCCGCAACTGTGTGCCTGCTGCCCAAGTTGCTGTGCAGTGGGCCCAGAAGACCATGCTGCGTCCACAGATGAGGACCCTCTAGGCTTGAGCTCCACTCCAGCAATCTGTCAAGAGAATTACAACTGTTAACATCGCAAACCAACGTTCAACCAACATCACTTGCGAATGTAGGTATGATAGGCTCTAGTCTGCCATCTCCCTATGGCTTGGATGCTGGCATTGCCCAACCCAACGGTTGCAGCTGCAGACGATGCCCCAATCTTGAGGGAGTGTGTGCCAAAGTGCTGCCCATTGAGACCTATGGCTTGAAGGGCTTTGCTGGCCACTGACCAGAATTGATACCGCATCAGGGGTTGTTGATCCATGTGACAGAATAGGAAGCCATGCTTCTTCCCACGGAGAGCCATGAAAGAAGATAGGGCCATGACAGGGCAGATCTCAGCCTGCGAAGCAGAGGCCAGCTTTACCATGGTGCCCTGGTGGCTTTGGTCAGTCTTGGACCATCTGAGGTGCAAGATTACTTTGCCAGTGTGAAGATGTATGTCAGAGAACTGGAATGCCTTGCCGGAGGCATTGGACCTGGAGGCTGCGATGACTTCCTCTATCCTGCTCCAATAAAGGCCATAAGGGCCACTGCATAGAACAAGGCTTATTCATATGGGGAGGAACAGAGAGCTGCCCACTGCTCCCTCAGTCCCCATCAGAATTTGGAGTGTGATGGGATGGTGGCTATCTGGTGTGTGTGTGTGGGGAGATCTATTCCAACCTTCTAGCATCTTCCTGATGCAGAAATCCGTGGTGTTGTCAGCAAGCCCGTTCACTTTGGCCACAAAAGATCAACTGGCAAGCTTACCTAGCACCATGTGCATGGATATCCCCTTGTGGTGCAACTCCACGCAGAACTTCAACAGGCGGTCAACCGGGATGGGCCAAGTAGCCTCCAGCCCATTATCCACCCTGAAAACGGTGAATTCCTTACCTGCTCGTGCATAAGATGCCCGCATGCTAGGGGCCACTGAGTGGGCATTGGATCTAGATGCCACCTGGCTGTAGGGGCCAACTGACGGAATCTGGACATCTGGTTGCATGACAAGGTATCCGCGATACCATTGTCCAGCCCAGGTATGTGGCGGGCAAGAAAGGTGAGATTGAATTGAAGACAGCGGCTGGTTAAGGCCCTGACAAGACCCATCACTCTGGGATTCTTTAATGTTAATGAGTTCACCACATGAACCGTGGCCAAATTGTCACACCAGAAGTGTGCTGTTGAATTGGCCAGCAGCTCAGCCCATAGCCAGACTGCCACAATGATTGGAAAAAGCTCCGGGAAGATGAGGTCTAAACTCAGAGTCCCTCCAACGTTGGGGCCATTGGTGGTCACCTAAAATGACTCCAAAATCATGTGCGCCGGAGGCATCAGAATGCACCTGGAGCTGTGTTACCAGTAACAGTTCTTGCCTCCAAATGGAAACTCCATTGTACTGGTCCAGAAACAAGCCCCAAACCTCCAAGTCCACTCTCATATCAGCTGAGACGTGTATGTGATGGAGGGGGCGCTTTGCCCCCTTCATGGCATCACACAGGCACCAAATAAATGTCCTATCAGGTGCTATAACCCGGCATGCAAAGTTGAGATGACCCACGAGCTCTTGCAGCTGTCGCAGGGTGATCTTGTGTGCTGTGCGAACCTGGGCAATCAAGCCACGGAGGGTGTCTAATTCATCCCCGGGGAGGCTGCAGCACAATGCTACTGAGTCCAGCTGTATACCCAGAAAGGATAAGGATGTTATTGGGCCTTCAGTCTTTTCACGGGCAAGCGGGACACCCAGCTCTGCAGTTAGACTTCAAATTCAGCCATGTGCTGCTGGCACTGATCTGAAGCTGGTGCCGCCGTGAAGAGAAAATCATCAAGATAATGACATGAGTTGGAGGAGCCAGTGTGGCGCCTCCAAGCCCACTCCAAAAAGGTGCTAAATTTCTCAAATACAGCGCAGGATATAGAGCACTCAATAGGTAGGGCCCTATCCATTTAAAACTGTCCCTGGAAGGAGAAACCGAGGAGATCAAAGTCCTCTGGGTGCACTGGAAGGAGGCAAAATGCAGACTTGATGTCACATTTTCCCATTGTGCCCCTCTCCTGCAGCGCTGCACCATACGGACAGCATTGTCAAAAGAAGCATAGTGCACAGTGCACATCTCTGGGAGGATAGCATCATTTACTGTAGCTCCCTTTGGGTGGGACAGATTATATATCAAACTGTATTCCCCTGGTGCCTTTTTGGACCAATTCCCAATGGAGACACTTTCAGGAGGGGCAATGGCGGACAGGAGAATGGGCCCGCCATCCGGCCAGCCCTGACCTCTTTGTCGATATTTGCTGCAACTATAACTTCTTTGCCAATGATGGAGGCCTGGTTCTTTGCAAAGTAAGGGGCTCAGGGACCCTGGAAGGGGATTTTGAAACTAGCTGAGAAACCATTGAGAAGGAAGGCATCATTCCCATGGGGGTAGTCTCGCAGAAGTGCAGCCAGCTCCTCCAGTTTAATTGGACTGGGGCACTTTTGCAGGAGGCCCCATGGGGGCTGGTCTACATCCCTGTTGGTTATCCGTGGGTCCTCTGGGCCCCTTAAGTCGGGGACATCCCGAGAAGGGGTGGACCCCCAAGAAGGTGTGGGCCCCCAAGAAGATTCCCCCCCCCCGCCAGACAGAGCATTCATGCCTGTACTTGCATGGGTTCCGGGCGCATGCTCCCCGGGAGCTAAACTCCCAACACAGGAGGCGGTGTTGAACCGCCTGACTGGCTGGGCCCCAACTTGAAGAGGGCTCAGGTGGGTAGGAGAAAATATGCTCACTGTCTGCTTTGTCACCCAGGACTGGCCGAGCTGTGGTCAGAAATTGGAGCCATAGCTCAGGCTCTTAGACATCCCATTTCAGGTCGGGGTGGAAGGAAGCCTTGAGTCTGAATGCCTCATCGTAGCCGAGCCATGCAGGCCCAAGGTACTCTGAATAGCACCTGTATATAATATCTAGGTACTTGCTCAGTACCATACCCTTGTCTGGGTGCTTCTGCTGGGCAACACCCATACTATGTAACCCGCAAGCCAGTTGGCCCAGTTCCGCTCCACCTTCCTCGTTTTTTGCCCTTTCGTGGTCTCTATCCCTATCTTTTTCTTTATCATTATGCTCCTCTTCCCTGAATAGAAGGGAAAAAGTGTCCACAAATTCCCCCTTCCAGATTTTCTCCTTGGTCATGGGCAATAGGTGGTAACCCATGGGGGTAGACACTGCGCCATAGGGAACGAGTGAGCCTTTGGCTGACACATAGGGGTCAGGAGGCACCTCAGTCTCTGTCTGAGTCATTTGTGTTGATGTAACTGGGGAAGTGGCCACCTTAGCTGGCACTTCAGGCTCCATAGTGGGTGCTACAGTCAGCCACACTGGTGAGCATGCAGCTGACAAAGATTCTTGTTGAGTGTTCTTGCTCCCACTAGCCTCAGAATCTATCGGCTTAGAAAATGGCCAGGTCTTCCCCATACCCCATAAAAGGGCACCCCAGGGCCCAAACTGTGCCATGCTGGCAATCCCTCACCTAGAGAGAGTTCGCTCGCCAATGCTGAGGGTGATGGGTCCAGAGTCTGAGGCAGTTGTGTAGCTGGTCTGGATGGTGCGGCGATGGCGGGTGCAGCACCTGCTGGCCTGTCAGCTTCCAAGGTGGCAACTCTCTCTGAAATGGCAACCAAGTCATTGTTAGAATTACACCTACCAGAGCCCTTGGGCATTTTAGAAGCCTTTGTTGCAGCTAAATCCCGTTTCAGATGGGCATTGTCTTCCTCGAGCACCGCAATGCACCTCAGTACTTGGGCAATATTGGGTCCTTCATCCTCTGAGGAAGAAGGGGGTGACTGAGGTGGCACTTGGCTGGTGGGCACTGTGCTCTACCCTTCCCCCTCTTGTCCCTTGTGCCCTTCTTGGGTGGCATAGTTAAAAGGCTACTGGCCTCCCAATATGCCTTGAAACCCACACAACTTCCTCTGGCAGAAAGCCCCCCCCCCAGGTGGGTTATGCCGGCCTAGAGTTACCGCAAGGGGTTCCACAGAAGAAGAACAGGAAGAAGAGGAGGAGGAAAGCCATTGGTTGGCAGGGCCTTTTCTGGGTCCCTTGATTATGTATTGTTTGTATGCAAGGCTTGTGCTCTACCAAAAGAGGCACGAGCCAGGGAATAAAACTGGGACTTCAGTGTATAGGGTGGGCACCCCATGCCAGAGCTACAGCCCCACTCCAGGCCCGAGCCCTTGATCCAGGGAGCAAGGAGAGGCTGTGAGCATTAAAGCCGGCCCCAGCATGTGAGGCCTAACCCCTAGTGGCAACTGGAGTAGGCGGAGCAAAGCTGGCGCCTGGGGAGAAAGGGAAACAACCAATCCCCCTGTTGCAGCCTAGACCAGAGCAGGCGTGGCAAAGCTGGTGCCGAGGGAGCAGGAGGCTACCCTTGAGTTGCAGCATGGGCCAGAGAGGGCACGGGCAAGCAGGAGCCCGGAGCGAGGCATGCAGGAAATTTCTGGGCGCAGGCGCATGGTCACTTCCAAAGCTGTGGCCAAGGCCGAGGCCAGCACCTCAAGTCTGGCACCCAGGAAGCAAGGAAGGGGGCCTAGCCCCAAGTTATGGGCCATGCTGGCATGGCAATGGCCCATGATGCCCGCAGGTAAGCGGAGCAGGAAGAAGAGGGAACAAAACAAAAACGAGAGGAGTTGTAGTCATGCAAGCCCCCTTTGCCAATCGCATGCACCCAAATGGCACGCTGAGTGCATGTATGCCTCGGCCAGCAAGGGTGTGTGTGTGAGGATGCTGGGCGTCGGCATCAGAACCACATGGGCTCTGCAGCCAGTGAATGAGAGGGGGCGAGGATGCTGGGCTTGGGTGCCACAGCCATGCGGCGCTGAGGCCACTATGAGAGAGGGGGCACGAGGATGCAGGGCCCAGGCCGCGACCAAACCGTTGGGCCAATGCCCAGTCGTTGACGCTGCCTGGGTCCCTTCAACAAAGTCCTCATGCTCCTGATTCCTTCCCTCCATCGACGCTCCCTTCGTCAGCCAGAAAATAGAAGAGGCCTGGGCTGCGCAGAAGCCTGCTTTTACCTGCCAAGCCCCACCCATGCCTCACCTACCAGGTGGACCAGGTAGGTCATCCTTCCGCCCTCTCCCCCCCCTCCAGCAAAAGCGTGCTCCCTGCCCTAGCCATATCGGCAGGTTGGGAAAGGGGCATAATCAGATAGTCATTGCTAGGGGTAAACTTTGCCATCAATTTTTTCTTTTGAAAGATACAATGGTGCTAGGTTTTGAAAATACTGAATGAAACAAAAAGCTTTCAAGTTTTTTTAATTCCTTCATCATAGAAAACCATTGTGATGAACATAGTATTTTAGTTCAGTTTCAAATGGGAAAATTGATGTATTTTTGTTTGATGTATTTTTGTTTGCTCCCATGGTGATGTGTCATAACCAAATTTAGAAAACAAGTCAGGCGCAGCAACCTACAATTGAATAAGAGCACAACCCACACATTATTTAGGGTATGACCATGCTGGCTGGGGTATGCTGGGAGTTACAGTTGAACATATCTGGAGGGCATCAGGTTGGGAAAGACTGATTTAGGGCATAGGAACACATGAAGCTGACTTGTACCCGGTCAAATCATTGGTCTATCTAGACCAGTATTGTCAACATGGACTGGCAGCGGCTCTCCAGGGTTTCAAGCAGAGTTTTTTCCTGCCCTAACTAGAGATGTTGCAAATTAAAGCTGGGACCTTCTGCAAGTCATATGTGATATCACTGAGCTAGGGCATGATTCCACATATATTGAAGAAGCTCTCTACCCTCCTTGGATGCCCAGAACAAGAGTCGCTTTTGGGCTCAAGCCATGGGAAAGAGATGGACAGGTAAATGAATATATGAGAGGCACATCCATGTACCCACAGTCAAGAGAGAAGGAGGAAGCAGGCTCCATCGAACCACTCCCAGGAGCGCAAGAACTGCCCTCTCAGTGGAAAGGATCACGCCTTGAATATTTTACTTCAATAGGACGAAATCCTCCAGTTTAATGGCTGGGTAATCAGGCAAGTTAGTATTGATTAATGTTGCTCTTGAGTTTGCTCCCCAGATAACCTAAATGTGAACTTGCACTACTCATATGAATACCAACAGGATATATTTTTTCTGTTAAAATCAAATGCAATTACAGACAACAGGCAGGATTAGAAAGCAAATTTTGAGAAGGGAAGTTAAGAGATGCAAGAAAATCCTATGCACTTTGGAATAAGGCCCAGTACAGTGAGTCTGCTTGGCTGGTGAAAGAGATGTTTGTGTAAACCTGCATAGATAAAATCCAGGTCAGGGCTCATGTAGCTTTAACAGTTGTAGAGAAAAGGGAATTTCAGCCAGTGTCATCTGTATGCAATTAGTTCCTGGTGATATTCCCTCTTCATCACAACAGTTAAAGTTGCAGGGGCCCTGCCTTCTTTTGTATATGGTCATGCACCTTTAACTGTTGTGATGAAGAGGGAATATCACCAGGAACTAATTGCATACAAATGACACTGGCTGAAATTCCTTTTTCTCTACAACTGTTAAAGTTACATGAGCCCTGACCTGGATTTTATCTGGTCAGCCTAGCATAGGGGCTACATTACAATACTCCGCTTTTGCTCCATAACCAGTTATGAGAATTGAAAGCTTGAAGAAACTTCTAGATTTCAGGCCATTTTTAGGTTTTATGAGGTCTTTTTTTGATAAACTTAATAAACTTCCTTGATAAACTTAAATGTTCGAGCTTTCAAGTGTAACTTGAATCAACACTTCTAGAAAAAATGTAAAAATATTTATTTTTTCATTGAAATAAACAGAAAAGTGTTTTTTTTAAAAAAAAAAATCTTGTTATTTATACTCTGGACTAGAATTAGAAATGCCAACACACTTCTGAAAAGCCTGTTTTTCTAGCATTTCAAGCCAACTCAACTAGTTAAAGTGCCAGAAATCTTAAAAGAAAGTCTGTCATTTTCATGTCTCCAGTTCTGAAATGAAGGACTGTATGATGCTTACACTTCACATAATGTTTTATTCAGGTTTCCCATGACTTGGTGTCTTTAGCTAAACAACACCCCTACTATGGCCTGTTCAGATGATATTAAGGGCTTTGTGGTTAGCTTAACCATGCTTCTCTATGGTTAGTACCAACCACAAGCTGTACATTGGCAAATGACACCGTTAACTCTGTTCAGTTCCCGGTTTCCTTAACCACAAAGCAGTTAGATGAACGTCTGAGTTCTCTAAATGCTCCACCCCATATCCCATCAGCTATGGTGCAAAGAGAGCTGGCAGTTGCGCCATTTAGGCCGCTCTATACTGCTAGTTCTATGATTTTGGCCCCTTAAGCACAGGTGTGTGTCAGACGACACCTTAAGCCAAGTTAGTGCCTCTAACTCTGTTACAGAACAGGGTTAGTGAAGCTCACCACAGTGTGGTAAGCGGAGGCACTTGGTTAAGGAAAACGCATGTCAGACGACACCGTTAACCCTGCTGCTTAACCAAAAACCCTTAACCAGCTTGGTGAATGGTGTTATCTGAATGGGGCCAGTCTGTTTCTGAGGTTAAGCAACTTCATAAGCAGATAAAACAGCACCACTTCCTGTAAGAACATAATAACTGACCATATTAGACTAGACCAAAGATCCATTCCAGTGCTGGGTGGGGCCAAAGGAAAAAGGGGGCAGGAATGAAAGCAAGAGGGGTGGGCCCAAAATATACCCAACATTTATTTATTTATTATTTAAAACATTTCTTGGCTGCCTTTCAGGGCAGAGGCCCTCACAAGGCAACTTACAACAGTAAAATACATAAAATATTACAAGCAGTAAAATATTAAAGCAATAAAATATGTGCACAATAAATTAGCAATTAAAACAATAAAACCAGCAGGAATAATAGCAGCAATAACAGAATACATCATGGGAAGGCCATGGTGAAAGAAAATGTATTTTAAATCCTTAAAAGCCTGCAAGGATGGTGCATAGCGGATCTCTGATGGGAGTTTGTTCCAGAGGTTTGGGGCCACCACAGAGAAGGCCCTCTCCCATGTGGACACCCACCGAATTGCTCTCACAGGTGGGCAAATGCCAGCGTATTTTAGCTTAAAGCTCTTACTGACAGTTGCTATTATTGCTATATTATTATTATTATTATTATTATTATTATTATTATTATTATTCCACCCTGTAGCTGAAGCTCTCTGGGCAATTTACAATTCATAAAAATACCAAAAAACAAAACAAAACCCTAAGCCTTAGGATAGGGTGACCAGATTTTGGAACCCAAAATCCCGGTCCCACCCCTCGCCACCCAAAACAACCCCCCCACCAAGCCACCCCCCAAAAACAACCCCCCCAAGCCACCCCCCACCCAAAACAACCCCCCCACCAAGCCACCCACCCCCAAAAAACATCAGCCCAGACCTACCAGGTTTGCTGCCGCTGCCGCCCCCGCCGGGTCCGCCGCCCCCCCAGGTCCCCCACCGCCGCCGCTGCTGCCGCCGGGTCCCCTGCCGCTGGGCTCGTAAGGCCAGTGACCGCGTGGAAAAGGCAGGGGAGGGCCGGATCCAGAAGTGACATAATCGGCCCTCCCCCGCCTCTACCGCGCAGGTGTCCGGGCTCCTCGGGGGTCGTCGCCATCGCGACTAGCCCCGACGAGGCCAGAGGCTGTGCGGAAGAGGCGGGGGAGGGCCGATTACGTCACTTCCAGATCCGGCCCTCTCCCGTCCCTTCCACGTGGCCTCTGGCCTCACGAGCCCAGCAGTGGCGGTGGAGGACCCAGCGGTGGTGGACCCGGCCGCCCCAGCAGGTAAGTGCCCCGCGCCCTGCCCCGCCTCTCGCGCTCCTTACCCGCAGGGGCGTCTGCTTCCCTCCGGTGCTCGAATCTACTGAGAAACAGGCTTCGCGGCCTGTCTCGCTACTGAGGGACAGGCCGCGAAGCCTGTTTCTCAGTAGATTCGAGCACCGGAGGGAAGCGGACGCCCCTGCGGATAAGGAGCATGAGGCGCGAGGGAGGGCACTTACCTTCTGGGGCGGCCGCTTCCCGGGCTCCTCCGCCGCCACCGCCGCCGGGTCTACCGCCGCTCCTCGCTTGCTGCCACCGCTGCGTGACCCCCCGCCACCCCGGTTTGCCCCCACCACCCCCGGTTGGGCCGGTTGGCCCCAGGTTTCCCGGTTAGGACCGGGAAACCCCGAGCCATCTGGACACCCTGCCTTAGGAGAAGCATTTCAACCTTTTAGAACAGGAAAACCATGTGCAAATCCAGGAACCCCTGCATTGAGCTGGTGGTTGGACTCGATGGCCCCTTCCAATTCAACTATTCTATGATTCTACAAAATGATTGGTGGTTGGGGGGAAAGGGGTGGGACCAAAAGAAAGGGCTGTGGCCTTCTGGGAAACATTGCAACAGTGGATTAGGATTGGGTCACCAATCAGGCTAGATTTGGCCTGTGGGCCTCAGGTTCAACAATTCAGCAAAACTGAATTCACTATCCCCTGAGAAATCAGAAGACTGCATTTGAATTTTGTCCTTAGTTTCTTAGCTGTCACATGAAGATTGTCGCCAAGACTGTGTGAATTAATACTTGGGTAATGTTGTGCTTCAAAATTGATTCACTTCAGCTTCTATTCCTAAAGGATGCAGCTGTTCACATGGTTTACCACTGAAACAGATGGAAATTGATGTAACTAATTGGAACTGTTGACACAGAAGGTAAAAGGTTTCCTAAAGTTGTTGTCTCCTCACTCCCCTTGTCTTGAGGTAAGGGATTATCATTCCTAATGGAGAAGATTCATTCTGAAGGCTTTCAAACTGAAAATCTCTTCAAGTTAATAAAAATGCCTATAAAATAAATAAAGTTTGTTGAAGTGGGGACACGTTATCTGTTCCTTCAATTAATGACAGAGTCCTGGTGATACTCTTAAAGAACTGTGGGAGTTCTGTTGAATCATTAATTATTATTTTTAGGATACTAGTGTTGTAGAGAGAGAAAATTAGAACACATCTCTGCAAATGGCTCAAGTTCTGGGAGTGAGGTTTTAATATAAATACGCTTAATGCCATATTTGAAAACTCTTTCTCAGTAGGACCCTAGGAGATTATTCGAATCTGCAGGTTGAAAGAAGGACAGATGACTTGATTCCACGTTCAAAGGAAATGAGGATTATCTCTCTCTCTCTCTCTCTTTAAAAAACAAAGAAATGTACAACACAATTGTACCACATTTGGGGCTTATTTGTGATTTATTTCTCAATGGAATGAGAGCAATATTAATTACAATTCTAAAAATAAAAATAATTTAAATATCTGGATTTCTGAGCAATTCAAATATTGAAAATGGTTTTATCCTTTATGCCTGCAAGAACAATTGGAGGAGATCTGGAAGACCTAGGTCATGACCTTTAGCAAATGTAAGGGTTTCTGTATGAAGGCCACTTCACACAACACAAAGTCTTGGATCCAAAGTAAGTGAATGGAAGTAAACTCATAGAAGGACATTTTGCACCCCTTCTTTCTCCCGAACAGTCCCCATCCCATATATAGTCCAGGAGTAGGGTGACCAGATCGCCCTGGATTTCCCGGTCCTAACCGGGAAAACTGGGGCAATCCGGGCTGACAGGGGGGCAGCGGGGGCAAACCGGGGAAAGGATCAGCTCTCCTCCCGCCCTAAAATGCCCACGCTGCTCCCTGGCCACGGCAAGAAAGAAGTGCTCAATGTTAGGGAGTGTCAACAAATTCCTTGTCTGGTGGCTAACTGCTTTAGCCACCAGACAAGGAATTTGTTGATGCTCCCTAATGCTGAGCACTTCTTTCCTGCTCGCGCTGCTCCCTGGCTTGGCAGGAAACAAGTGCTCAGCGTTAGGGAGCATCAACAAATTCCTTGTCTGGTGGCTAACTGCTTTAGCCACCAGACAAGGAATTTGTTGACGCTCCCTAGCTGAGCACTTGTTTCCTGCGGAGGCCGGGGAGCAGCGCTGGCATTTTAAAGCAGCCTCTTCCTCCTCCTTTGCCTGCTACTGCTGTTGCTGTTCCTCAGGTACCTCCAGGGAGCCCAGGAGCAGGGCAAGAAGGGTGAGAGGACTGCAGGGGGTCACGCGGCAGTGGAGGAGATCGGCAGTGGCAGCGGAGGACCCGGTAGGTCTGGGCTGGTTTTTTTGGGGGGGGGTGTAGCTTGGTGGGGGGGGTTGTTTCGGGTGGTGGGTGGTGGGGGGTGTCTGCTTGTTGGCCGCATGGCGGGCAGCCTTTTTAATTTTTAATTTTATGTTGGGGGGGGCTGCTTTGGTGGGGTGGCCATTTTGGACCGGGATTTTGCTTTCCAAAATCTGGTCACCCTATCCAGGAGGCCCTGTGATCCTCCAGAAAGGCTTTTCAGGGTGTGCAAGTGACTGCAAGGTAGAGCAGGGAATGGGAAAGGTTCCATCCATGAATCTCCTTACTGTCATGTATCTTAGGATCCAAACAGAAATAGATCTGCCTGTATCTACCCTCACTACACATGCTGAATTAATTACACACATGATTCATGCAATAATCTTAGCCGAAATGTCTTCTGGTTAGGAAATTTATCTCATGTGGAACAGCACTTAGGTTCATTTCCAGCAAATCGTTATATATATTTTATATGTGTGTATTTTGTCCATGCAAGCTGTCCTACTCTTCCCTGACTGGCTCAGATGTAAACTGCAAGCTCACTAAACTATATTGTAAAAGCCAGGGATGAGATTGGACCTGTGTGCTGCCTCTCGCCCCTCCTGCCACTTCTTTCCTTCCTCGGGGTGCTGCTCCTGGTTAGCTAACTTGCAAGGCAGAATCCAGTGGTGTACTTGTGTGCACAGCCAGCTCTGCTGATTCTGGTCCATGCGTGGCCAGTCCAGCAGTTTCCTGTCTGCAAGTGGCCACTACTGCTCGCAGAATGGTGATGAAGCACTTCCAGGGGCAAGTCTTGAAACAAATGCAAATGCTTATTTCTGGAAGAAGCAGGTCCCTTATGGAACTCTGCCGACCTTCCTTCCAGAAACAAGTGATTTCACTCATTCTGGAGCTTGCCCCCAGAAGTGCTAAATCATCGTTTCACAAGTGGTAGGGCTGCTGGAATAGGCAAGGATGCCATTGGATTCTGCTCTCATTTCCCTGTTATTTCTGAATAAATGTGTACCAGTATCCCTTTAAGACTCTGGTTACTATCAGGCCAGATCTACACCAAGCAGGATATGCCACTTTGAAAATGGTTTGAAAACTGTATATGGAATGTGTCCTGGGCCCGAACAGTTGTCAGTGCTGTTATAAACCATTATAAAGCAGTAGTGTAGATCCTACCCAACATTAAGCTTCAGTTCCCCATTTTGGATGTAATGGAGAACTTAGTTTAAGTAACCAGGATCACCATGTAAAGGAAGGGAGAATAAAAAAGATGTTCCAGGGGAAAGCATGGGCCTGTCATATATTCCCAGTTTGCTAAACTATGGGTTAATAAGCCAGAAATGTACATCCAAATCTACTGGCCCCATCCAGATGACACCATTACCCATGCTGGTTAAGGACTTTTGGTTAAGCAGCAGGGTTAACAGTGTCATCTGACATGCATTTTCTTTAACTAGGTTCTTCCGCTAACCATATTGTGGTCGGTTTCATGACTAGGGTTAGTGGCACTAACTTTGGCCCTTTCCACACCAGGCGTTTTGCCCGGGATAGCCCCTGGGTGGGGAGAGAGGGAGGGAGAGAAATCCTGGAAGTACCTAATACACACCATCGGAGCACAGGGAGCAGCCGGGGTCCATCCCAGGCAAACAGCCTGGTGAGGAAAGGGCCTTTGTTGCCTGACATACACCTGTGGTTAAGGGGCCAAAATCACAGTGCTAGTAGTATAGAGCAGCCTAAATCGTGCAACTGCCGGCTCTCTTAGCGCAAAGGCTGATGGGATACAGGGCGGAACATTTGGAGGACTCAGGTGTTCATCTAACTGTTGTGTGGTTAGCGTGTTGTTAAGGAAACCGGGAACTGGACAGGGTTAATGGTGTCGTTTGCGAGTGTACGCCTTGTGGTTAGTGCTGAACAGGCCCACGGCGTGAACTAGCGAGAATAGCAGCAATTTCCAAGCATTACAATTTCCCCATTCATAAAGGTTGTGGAAATTGCTGCTGTTTTCCCACCTTCTTTAAAACATCTGTCTATGATTTGGGCTTTAGTTTTTAAGGCAAGTCTGCATTACAGATGTAAACCAACTGCACAGCACATTGGGAAATTCAAGTTCTGTGCCTGACCTAGAGCTATCTAACAGAGAGCTGCCAATCTCCTAACAAAGGACAGTTTCTAGTCTAGATATTTGTGATGAAGGAATAGCCATGGCTATTGGGCCAAAATGTGACAGAAATCCAAGGGAATTGTCTGTGATGACACTTTCTCATTTCATTTTCTCAAATCCAAAAGAAAAAGGTTTAATTGTGTTAGTTGGTTGCAACAATGGACTGACAGCCAACTTGAGCCCAAGAGCTGCTAGTGCAAGTCAGAGCAGGCTCCAGGGTTTTAATGGATTCCCTCAGTCAGCCTCTCCCTCTGTGAGTCTACCTTTTCACCCCCAATGGTCATCAGCTGCTGCTGTTCCTCATCTTCTTTCTCATCATTGTTTGCAGGCAGAGAACCAGTGAGCAAGTAGGCAGTTGCACTGAGTGCTCTTCCTTTTCACCACCACTATCATCTGGGCCAGGATGAGGAGCAGGCAAACAAGTACGTTGCTCTTCTAGACCCTTGGCAGATGCTCAACCATGCCTACCCTTGACAGTGGTCCTGGTACCAGTGGTCTACTTGTGTGAGCAGTGTAACATTGGCATGACTCACTCACAAAAACTCATCCTTTGCATCCCTCACAGTTCATGGAAGAGGAGCTGTGATCGCATGTATGTTTATGACTCTGATGTTACATTGCTCATGTGAAAAGGCATCCTGGGGAAGCAGACAGCTTTTAGATTACATCGGTATCTTCCTTGGACTGTTAACAAATCATAATGATAGTCCACATTCGGTGAATAAAGTTTGCCAATGCAAGTGAATTTAGCTATGTCCATCTTGCTCCCATGCACAGGATCGGGTAAAATTATCTGTGACAATATACAAATGTTATGATTCAGTGCCCTAACTTTATATTCACTAGCTTCTCCTTCCCCCTTTTCATTACTATTCATTACTCCTTCCCTGTTTTCATTACTATGCAAGCCTTTAGCAGGGATCTAGTTTAATTTAGCAAAAAGCCATGTAAATTTAAAGAACACTATATATAAACAGTAGCAGCACTAGTAGTAATAATTTTAATGGCTATTACTATGTGGCCAAAGAGGTTCTCAGTCAAGAAATATACATACAGTATAGTTTGAAAACTTACGTGGTAACAGAAATTACCAAAAGGATTTTATAGTCATCAGATTTTGGGATTTAGTTTTGATAAAGCCATATTATTGATGCTGGGGGTCTTAATAGGCTTATGAAAACATGCTGATGCCTTCTGCCTTCTGTGCTGTTCCTCATCTTGGAACTTGGAAACATTTAGTCTTGGTTTAGTAAGAGAGTCACTGTCTGTGATCCGTTGAGTACATTTATGCTTTTGGAAGGGCTTTTTGCTATATATTCCAAAACAAAAAAAGGAGAGAGGGGGCAAGGGGAGACTTCATATAGCACGATGTGAGCCATTCTGAGCACCTGTGTTCAAGCAGGATCGCATCAACATTGGAATATGTGCACAGAAGGACAACTAGAATGTTTGCCTCAGGGATTGCATGATTAGAGGTGGAAAGTTGGGTAGGGGGTCTTCCAAAATGTTTCAGAAGCTTTTGCTCACAGTCATGATCTTTTTTTTCATCTCATGTTTGACTTCTAAATGATGTTGTGTTTTGTTTGTTTTTATCTTTCACAGTACATCTAATAGTATGTAGTTGTTCCTCATTTGCTAGAATCAGACAGACCAAGGCCAGCATATTTTTGAGGTGCACCTGCTTCCTGCCTGTGACATTCTTCAGTCTGGTTTGTGATGGTAGATCTGTTTGGAGTTGAAAGGAGGATGCAGGGTCCAAGCAACCTTGGGTGGTGAGCAGTACAAATTTGCAAAACAGACCACTACCTACGGACACATACCACAATCCCTTCCTGTACATACAATTTGATGAGTCATGAAAGAAAAGTTTCTATCTGAATTCTGAAATCACATTTTCTGCAGTTCTGAAATTACACCACATGGTGACTTTTCTACCACGTGTCTGCTATTCCTCCTGATCTGCCACCAAGGACTTAGGTGTCTCTAAGACTAGAGCGCTTCATTGCTAGGTCTCCTCTCCTTTAAGGTTGCTCTGTCTGTGCTCTTGCCACATAGTAGTACTGGCAGGTTGATTGGTGTCCTTTCGCTTCCTTTAATTCCATCCTTACATTTCTGGCCTGACATAGTAGTATGGATAGTGTGTGAGCACTAGGGATGTGTATTGTATTGTTCTGATGTCCAATAACAATCAGATAATGGCATTATCGGACATCTGATTAACGATAACAATATTTTTCTAAGGAGGCCCTATCTGATTGGATCCAAAATCCATATGTCCGGACATATCGGATTTTCGGACCACCAGTTTAGGGCCAGCCCTCCTCTCCCCCCGCCCTCACACTCCTTCTCTGCAGCCTTCCCTGCTGCCTCTGCTGCTTCCGGACTACTGAGAATTAGGCCTTGTGGCTTTGTTCTCAGTAAAGCGACGATGCGATGGGTGATGACGTCACCCAGCGCGTCATTGCTTTACTGAGAACTAGGCCACAAAGCCTAGTTCGCAATAGTCCGGAAGCAGTGGAGGCCAGCAGAGGCAGCGGGACATGGCAGCAGGTAAGTGGGGACCCCTCCCTAGCTCCGTCCCCTCCCACTCGTGCTCTTTACCTGCTGCTGTCCCCCGCTGCCTCTGCTGCTCCCAGATTACTGAGAATTAGGCTTTGCGGCCTAGTTCTCAGTAGAGCGACGACGCGCCGGGTGATGATGTCACCTAGTGCCTCGTCACTCTACTGAGAACTAGGCCACAAAGCCTAATTCTCAGTAGTCCGGGAGCAGCGGAAGCCAGTGGAGGCAGCGGGGGATGGCAGCAGGTAAGGAGAGTGAGTGGGGTGTGGAGGCTGGCCCGGTCCAGTGTTTTCCCCATAGACTTGCATTGGCGGAAAGCTTTCTTTCCCCCAATGCAAGCCTATGGGGAAAACTCCTGAAATGGCGGTCCGTAATCGGATCAGAACTTCCAATATTTATCGGATATCAGATCCGATCAAATCCGGGTACCCCCTGATATGATCGGATCCGATAATTTTTTACATCGGAATTTCCAAAAATGATACGATACAATATTTTTGGCTGTGCACATCCCTAGTGAGCACTAGACATTAGCTCACATATACTTTGGGCCTGTATATGTGCTACCAGTAATGCTGTCCATGGGATCAATATAGCTGATTATTATGGTGTTTTGTTCCTCCCATCAGCTATATGTTTCTCCTGTCTATGCACAAATAGTTTTTGAGAGAGCATGTCACGTAGGGAAGCACTAATTTCTTTATCTCTTGAACTACTAGCTTAACTGCACAAGCTCACTGTCTCTCTTCTTAAGATGGACCTGGGCTCACAGCTACTTCATCTTCAGAAAGTTGTTTGTTCTGCTAAACAGTGTTTCTGATCTACTCCAGCATGTCTCACAAGATCTGGACAATAGGAACATAAATGCAGGGAAATAAGTTTCCAAAAATACTTTCAAGCATTATATAGTACTTATTTAGCATCAATGTACTCATGGCAATGTTTTTCAGCCTATGATGCCCCTCCTGGATCTCTGTTAAAGTATACTCTCTCCGCCGTCATGCTTGGGCCCTAGGAGGATGATTCTGCATGATCACAAGGGCCTCTGATGCCTTCCAGAATCTTTAGTTTTGCAAACCTATGCTTTCTTCCAATAGTCTTTCAAAAGTTGGCCCTTCTGAGTCCACTTACTTGGATTAGAAGAGTACAGACCTTTTTGGATGCCAAACATGCACTCACTGAGAAGAACTAAATCAATGTCTGGGTGCAGGCCAAAGCACGAAATTAAACCATTTAAAAAAGGAAATTTAGTACGTATTCAAGCATTAAGTAGAACTGCTAACAACGTAGCAGTTTGTTTGCTTATTTGTCTTAATTTAAGACAAATTTAAGACAAATAAGCAAACAAACAAATGCCAGTGTTCAGGCTTATGGAACATTTATTTAATCATTGATAATTATCTGTCCTGAGGAGAAAGTACTGGTTGCTTTCAAAAGACTGCTGTAATTGAGCCTCAGAGTGGGGTTTGGGAGTTGGGGGACCACAATTTATTAGGATCTATTTTTGTACAATTTTACCTTATTTATTTATTTATTTATTTATTTATTAAATTTTTATACTGCCCATCAGCCGAAGCTCTCTGGGCAGTGCACAATTAAAAACATTAATTTTACGGTAAATATCTCCCTTGATCCTGCCCCATTTTAAAATTTCAAATGTGTCACTAAAGGCCACTTAACTAACTTCACAATATATATATATATATATATATATATATATATATAATTTCCATGGTGCTTTTTAAGTCTTACACACAAGAAGACACATATCTTTGGCATCTTCCCATGTAATGATTTTGTAAAGCTAAGCCCTTACCATGGCCAGATCTACACCAAGCAGGATATGGCACTTTGAAAACGGTTTGAAAACTGTATATGGAGTGTATCCTGGGCCCCAACAGTTGTCATTACTGATATAAAATGTTCTAAAGCAGTAGTGTAGATCCTGCCCATGTGATGTCACTCTTGAAGTGTGAAGGATGCTATTTGCGGTTATAAAAGGTCTAGTTTTACCTGTGACTGATAAATGGAAGGTTGGTTCCTGTTTAACAGTTATCTACAAGTTGTACTTCAGTAGTCCATTTCAGAAGTTTGCATCCGATGTGCATGGGGAGATAGCAGGCTCCACCCCCACCCGGTGTATGTATGTTCACTGTACTTTCTGAAAAGTCCCCTTCACAAATAGCTGTATGTGCAGAGGGCTTTTCTGTGCCATTCACAAACTCCAGAAAAGCAGAGTTCCTGAATTAGCAGAGAAGAGCCTTCCAAATGTAGAGTTGTTCATTCTGCAGTCTTTAATCATACGGCACAATCAGCACGCATACAATGTGGGTAGACCCAGTTGCCCATTGTATGTGGTTCAAAACATGTGTTCTTTGGAGGTAGCATGCACTGGAAATATTGTATAGTTATCATATATGTAGGACCACCAAAAGTGTGTGTTTGTGTGTGTATGTGTGCATCACACACACACTTCTGAGAAACTATGTGAAAGCTAGCTGCCTTTTTGCTCACCTGCTTCAGTAGATTTGTCTCCAGCTATACTGTGTTCCCCAATTAATTCCTTTGGAGTTGTTGTCTGGCCTTTAGGGGATGACATGAAGAATCAGCTTTGCACCTTTTAAAGATAGTTCTTGTCTCCTGAAGACAAGGAATTGTCATGTGTTGCTACAACTGGCAAGCATCAGAACTGAACAAGCTTCCCCAATGGGTTTTCCTGTTTTCAGGCTTTGGCTTAATGTTGTAATCTTCTCCCAGAAGGGAGGGAAGGGGAAACATAAACAAAACTTGCTAATTTGCAAATGGATGCATATTAAAAATCCCCATTACCTAAAATTGAAGCCTAGCCGGGGAAAAAATGCTACTAGTATAGTATGTCTAATTTGCTAAGTGCTTTACAATCTTCATTACGTTCACCCTTGCAACAATCTTTTAGACAGGGCATGACTCCCATTTAACAGATGGGAGTTGCTATTGTGAGATTTGGCTAGGGTTACATAATTAGTCCATGATAAAAATAGAACTTTAAAACCAGGCCTCACAGATTCAACACTAACTTAGGTATCCTTTCCGTATCTGCAGTTGTGTGCATGCCACTTTTTCATGAAGTAATCCCATACTGCTGGAATGTCATCTCCCTGGGCTATGTCATTGACAACCCACAAGGAGAGACAGAGTGTTGATTCCATGGGAAACCACACGCAATTGGTCCCACCCTTGTGGCTTTGTCAGTCAGATGTAGTCCATAGAAAAGATGTAGTTCATGGAAAAGTGATTTCAGTGCTGCTCTAGCTATAGCTAAAGGCAACTGCTTCCAGTGTCATGCCAATTTCATGGGAAGGACCATGTGATCGGCCTTGCCCATGTGCTTGTTGTGGGAACAGTATACTTTTTTTTAAGACTTGTTGTGTATCTGTTGTTCTTACGGGGGAATTTACACTCACTATCTAAATGAGACAAGGGAAAGCTATTTTTAGAGAGAGTTCCATGCAGCACAGTAAAGTAACTCTTTAGAGTTAAATAATGTTGTTTCTTAAGAATCAATCAATCAATCAATCAATCGGAAGTCTTGCTTCTTCAGAGAGAAATAGCACATGGAGTAGGGTGCAAAGAATAGAAGGAGAAGATAAAAAACTGCTGATGAGATGGAGCATTTCAAAATCCCCAAGGAGCTAAAACTCTCAGGTAAAACTGCTGAATCTTGGGAAAATTTTAAACAGTGCAAGCAACAGGCTATGCAGAAAAGAAAGATGAGCAGAAAATAGCAATATTCTTGAACCTATCTGGAAATGAGGCCATGGATGTCTTTAATAGCATGCAGATAAACTAGTAGGCTGTCTATATGCCCGGTATACCCCGGGGAGGCTGTGCAGCCACCAGCTTACTGAGGCTGGAGGCATTCTGGGAGTGGATTGAGGGTCATGGTAGGTCGGGGGATGTGCGGGAAGGCTGGACAGAGGGCAGGGGGTGGGCTTGATGAACTGAATGGCTGCTGGCACTGCCTGGAAAGCCCATGTTCCCTCCTGCCATGGAGATTTGCCACTCCCACCCCGCAGCTGCAATGCCAATGGGCAAACACATAGTGCTCATTAGAGATTTCCCAGATTTTCTACCATATTCTATTTGCAGCTACAGAGCAAGCATAAAAACAATCAAGAAACTTGTGTGGCATCTTAAAAATCAACAACTTTCATTGTGGCATAAACTATCATGAGTCAGAACCAATTTGTCAAAAGCGTTATCCTCAGTTGGCAGATTATCTACTTGTCTGTCATTATCTATCAAACTACAACTACATACATAGTCATAAAAAAGTATGAGAGGAAATATGTGATTAAAATGGGGCCAGAAAGTCCAGCACAAATGCAAATGAAATCCTGTTAGTAGAGTAAAAGATTAAATCAAAATGGGTGCAACCCATAATATCTTGGCGAAGCAAACTGAGTAGTGTGTAGCAATACCTAAACAAGCAAAGTTATTTTCTGTACTCCTGTATATCAAATGTAAAAATTTATGCTTGCACAATGATCGGGTTTTTTTCATAGTAAAAAGGAAATGAATGAAAACACCTGCACTTTGGGTAATATTGCTTACATTTTATCAACTCTGAGAGCATCTGTGGCTATTTAGTGACAATGAAGAGGAGCCTGTAAACCTCTGTTTATTCATTTTCAAACAATGTCTGTATTTTATTTGGGGCCAATACAATCCCTATTATACTCATTGTTCTGGCTTTATTCTATTGCCTGGTACTGTAATACACTGCTTTCAGCATTCTAATGGGATTTCATGGGGCTGCCATCCCTAGGTTGATTTGTAACAGGAAGCCAGGACAATAAAGGCTTTGAGGAGATTAATGTGAGAAATGCATGCCTCTGTGGAGGGGCATCCATGCAAAATGAAAAACAACACTGTCTTCCATTGCTTGTTACAGCCATCTCATTTTCACCAGTAAATAACTTAGTGCATTTTTCTCCCCAATTAACATGAACAAAGGGCTCTAACAACAATGAATGCACTTCTTGGGTGACTGGAAGAACTAGAATTCGTCTAAGATATTTAATATTCACCTGCAAACTTTGCCCTTCACACAGTTTTTTGCATTTAAGAAATTACACTCTTAAAAAAAAGTAGCTCCCTTCTCTTTCAAGAAAATGCATCTTTTCACTCTCAAAGTTGCAGCATAGAATCACAATAATGCCAGGCAACATAAACGTTTATTTCATTGTAATAGTAAAGATTGCATTGCAAGTTATTTGTTTGGTTATTGGGCTTGGATGATAAACTGTATCTGAACATTTTCACCAGGAAGCAAATGCCTAGTAGTAGAGAAAAAGAGCTGGCCTTGGGGAAGAGAGCCCCTGCCTTCCTTTTTGCTGGCTATCAATTAAGGTTATTCATAACATGATAACTTAAGGTTATGCGTGGTTATAGAAAATAATTGGGAGTCCTATTTAATGCTTATGCAGAGCTTTGAAAATGTAAAGTGCTGCGTAATTACTATTATTATTCATAATGACCAATTAGAATTTCAGTGATGGTGCCATTATTTCTAGAAAGAGTGAGGACAAGAATGAAGAGCAAGTATGTAGAAGGCCTAGAGGGAAAGCTTTTCTGGAAAGACAGAAATCATCATGATCTGAAACCACTTAATTTCCATGTCAAATCCGCAAAAAGGTGGTCCACTTTTAAGAATCTTTCCATAAGAATCACTAAAAACATTTTCACAACAAAGGCATGGCTAACTTAGGGCAGAGTAAGAGCATCATCAGAGGAGTGTTTTATAGCACACTCATTACTGAGCACTCAAGGATTTTCACGAATCATTTTCACAACACCGTCTGCCTCCCACGCGTCTCCCATTTCTTCTGCTCATTTTTCCGTTGCAAAAAAGACCCGGAAAATCTGAAAATGGCTGTAATGAAACTTGCCACCATTTCCTGCTGTGTGCAGGAGAAGCAGCACAACAAAACACTCACTGAATGGGCCATGTGGTTGTTGTTTGCTTCCTCTTTCTTCCCCATGAGAAGGACCTGCCTCTTTATACTTTAGATTGCTTTGCTGTTAAGTGTTCATTGACATTATGGTAATAGAGGGCCTGTGTTCATTTGTTTCAGTATGTCTCACCTCAGCTTCATTCAGCTTCCATGCACATAGGATGGACTTCTCAGGCATGTGGGTTCCTTTCTGACCCAGTGCCTCCATTTACTTATGTGGAGACAAAATGGAAAGGGCCATAGTTTTTTTTTGTTTTATCATGGTCGAGGGGGGCAGTTTCCTGAGGCTTGAAAAGCTGGGTGGAATACTCTTTGCATTCCTTTAGGCTGACCAGGCGGCTCGGGATTTCCCGGTCCTAACCGGGAATCCAGGGGCAAACCGGCCCAACCGGGGGGCGGGGGGGCAAACCGGGGTGGCGGGGGGTCACGCAGCAGTGGCAGCAAGCAAGGAGCGGCGGTAGACCCGGCGGCGGAAGAGCCCGGGAAGCGGCCACCCCAGCAGGTAAGCACGAAGGGGGGCACTTACCTGCTGGGGCGGCCGCTTCCCGGGCTCCTCCGTTGCCCGCGTGGCTGCGCCGGGTCCTCCGCCGCCCGCGCGGAAGAGGCGGGAGAGGGCCGGATCCAGAAGTGACGTAACCGGCCCTCTCCCGCCTCTTCCGCGCGGCCTCTGGCCTTTCTGGGGCTCGTCGCGATGGCGATGAGCCCTGAGGAGCTTCTGTAACACAGCAGTGTAATGAAATGTAGTCGATTTTTGGTTCAGTATGCAGGAGAGAATTCATGAGATTCTCTAAATGTTAATGATAAACTTTTCTGTATCCTGTGTGTTAATGATAAACCTTTCCAGGCCTATTGTCAAGTTTTAGAGCCTATGAAACACTAGCTTCAAGCCTGAACTAGCCTTCCAATTTTAAAGCTATGAGAAGATTCCCTTTCTGAACATAAGCTGTTTCCCAGTTGGCAAACATGCCTAGAAAACAGTTGTGTCATAAAGTACCTTTGCTTGCCATATTTGTATGGCTTCAGATGCTACGAGATCAATATATGCTCAGTATATTTCAGTATACTGGCATCATTTTTCAGTGCCGTGGCTTAGCCCTGGAATATATGTAGTTACTATTTTAAAGGTTTAAATCAAATTATTTCCAAAGCACCTTACAACAGTTTAGAAGAATGCAATACAAATTCGGTTATAGTGGGGCCAAAATTATACTGGAAATATATCATCATTATTACATTTATATTCCACCTTTTTTCCTCTTGCAAGCAACTCAAGGTGGCTTATGTGGTCCTCCTCCTCTTCTCCATTTTATTCCCACAACAACCCTGTGAAGTAGGTTAGGTTGAGATTCAGTGACTGGCCTAAAGTCATCCAGTAAGCTTCATGGCAGAGTAGGGACTAGAACCCAGATCTCCTGAATCCCAGTCCAGTACTCTTAACTTCTACACTACACTGGATATGATGTCTCTCCACAGCTCTTAAGTGTTTCAGCCACTGCTGCTGCTGTCCTTATGTGGGCTGCATCGAGCCCAGGGAAAATAGATCCCCTGCAGGAAATGCTCTCCAGAGCACCACGGGATGTAACTTGAGCCTGGGCATCTTGTTTTCTAGAAATTAAGTGCTCTTCATGTGCTAAAGTAATGGTCTTTCCTACACACAGTTAGGTGGCTTTAATCCCACAAACTTCAAAGGCATTTAAGCAACCTAATTGTCTGCAGGATTACACCCTTTGCTTTCTCCTATTAATTTCCATTATTGAAGGAATGTTTGATATGTATGCCAAGAAAGATACTTTGTGATGATTAAATTTAATGACAAAACTAAATATGCTTTTCCATTTCTTTGATGAACTAGATCCAAGCCAGCTAGCTGTGGGCAGTGGAGTGTCCTTCATTAACTAAGCTAATGACACAGACCCAATTTCTGATAGTCTTATTAACTGCAAATATTTCTTTTGCTTTCCCGTGACTTTACCTGTTGATTTTGACAATGCACAAAGAGTTGTTGCTGATACAGCCTATAAATGATTGGCTGACTCTGTCACTTTATTCTTTGTATACATATAAGTCAAAGGGGCTTGGCCCAAATTCATTTTTTTGGTAGATATGGCAAGACAATGGAATGATGTAGCTATGGTCAGGCAGAAGACTAGGCGAAGGGGCGGTCGCCTTGGGCACCAACAGGGGGGACACTGGCTGCTGCTGCTTCCTGCCCACCAGCATTCTCCATTCAGACAGCTGACTGCCTGGCCCCACCAAATAAACTTTCCCTGCACTTGGCATCCCCACATTACACGGACAACACACAACTGCCCCCCCCCCACCTGCACCAACCTCAGAGAAAGATCATTTCACTGTCTGCTGGTTTCCTGTACCAGAAGCAAAACCTATGTCCCAGGTTTTGCTTTTGATTGTTTACTTATTCAACATTCTTGACTGTGTTTGGCTGAAAGTCAGAATCACTACATCTGGATGGAACAGTGTATCAGCAGTCATCACAGAAACTGTGCAGGGCAGGGGGATACTAGCGGAACACTCTTCCTCATCTCCTCCAGCATTTGCTCTGCTACCCCTCCAAGTGGGTTGGCTTCTGACTACCGCTGCCCAAGAAACAAAATTATGTTGCCATTGGCCCATGTGGGCAACAGATTTCCTTTCAAAATAATAATAATAATAATAATAATAATAATAATAATAACGATTTATTTCTTACCCGCCTCTCCATCTAGATCGAGGCGGGGAACAACAGCATGATAAAATACATAAAACTAATTAAAACATGACAAATATTATTAAAACTGCATTAAAACATCCTAAAACATCATTAAAACATCCTAAAACATCCTAAAAACATTCTAAAAATTACACTGGATATGCCTGCCGGAAGAGAACAGTCTTTATAGCTTTCTTAAATTCTAAAAGACTGTTAAGTTGACGAGTCTCCTCCGGCAGGTCATTCCACAGTCTGGGAGCGGCAGAAGAGAAGGTCCTCTGGGTAACAGTTGTCAGCCTAGTCTTGGCCGACCGCAGTAAGTTCTTCCCAGAGGACCTGAGCGTGCGGGGCGGATTGTACGGGAGAAGGCGATCCCGCAGGTAACCTGGACCCAAACCATGTAGGGCTTTAAAGGTAATGACCAACACTTTATACTTCGCCCGGAAACTAATTGGCAGCCAGTGGAGCGATTTTAAAGCTGGCGTAATATGGTCACTCCTAGATGTACCGGTGACCAACCTGGCTGCCATATTTTGAACTAGTTGAAGTTTCCGGACTAGGCACAAAGGTAGCCCTATGTACAGCGCATTGCAGAAGTCAAGCCTCGAAGTTACCAGCGCGTGCACCACCATCTTTAGGTCTTCCAACTCTAGGAAGGGGCGCAGCTGGCGTATCAGCCGAAGCTGATAGTAGGCACTCCTGGCCGTCGCATCTATCTGGGCTGTCATTTGGAGCGACGGATCCAGGAGCACCCCCAAGCTGCGAACACAGTCTTTCAGGGGGAGTGTAACCCCATCCAGAACCGGTTGACACACCTCCAAACCCAGGTTGCGGCCTTTGACAGCAAGCACCTCCGTCTTGTCTGGATTCAGCTTCAGTTTGTTTTTCCTCATCCAGCCCATTACCGCCTCCAAGCATTCATTCAGAGGAGACAATTGTGGGTGGTGTAAGGTCTCTAGGGGTGTGTATGTATGTAACTTGTTCACTATGCATTTGTTTTCCTGCTAAAAAGGAGAAATAGGCTCGGAAGACATGCAAACCTTGTGGCTGCAATCCCAAACACACGTATTAGGATGTAAGTCCCTCTGAATAGAGTGAGACTTACTTTCTAGTAAGCAGGCATAGGATTGTGCTATATGATTCAACCTATAACAAAGGACTGTGTGGTCAAAGGTTACTCCAATCATCAATCTTTCACAAGAGTATTGGAAATACTCTTGTGAAAGATTGAAATAGCAAAAGATTGATGATTGTAGATTTATTACACAGTACATCCCTTAAATTTGCCAGAAGTTATTTCCAAGTGGATATGCGTAGGAGAATCTCTCTCTCATCTATCTATCGATCATCTATCATCTATCATCTCACTCTTATTTCCCCCCACATCACTATCCAAGCAGTGATCATTGGCAGCACACAAGAACTAATAGTGGTGGCTCAGGAAGGGGGACAGAGTTAGCAAAATCCAAAATACCTTGAAATTTTGGTGCTCTGGGTGAGGTTTTTGCGTATTTCCGATGTTCAGCCTATGAGTGCTGCTGTTAATGTAGTCAACATGGCATCTTCCATCCACAAGAAGATGGTATCAGCAGACTTGAGGGAACCCCAAATTGTACAAAAAAAATCTTTAGAAAACACTTAAGAGAGTGAGCATGCTCAGTGGACACAGAATGCTGACAATGGGCGAAGAACTGGAAAACTGGGAGGAGGATGCAATACTTGGAATCCTGTACATCAACACTTCACATTAGAACATTTTGTTGCAGGTTCCACTTATATCTATTGTATGGGACATGACATCTTTAAAGAACCAAAAGAAAAACAAAACATTCCGGCAGTAAAACTGATGGAGCTGGAGGACGGGAGCGAAGCCACTCCATCTATGAAATAAAAAATAAACGAAGTCCACTATGTCATCAACTCTTTTATAAATCAAGGGATAATAACTTCCAGGCTTTGTCAAAGTCAAAGCCTCTTTATTCTCCTGCCTATCTAGGAATTACTTATTCCCCACGACCTATCATATGCCATTTCCAAAAAGGTCATGTCAGAGGCACCCGTGCTGCTTTATAATAGAAATTCCAGGCTGGATTTTGCTTTAATCCATCAAATATATCAGAAGGCATACATTATTTTTGTTGTTGTTCTGTAAAATAGTGAAGAGACAGATTCCTGGTTTCAAACTCAGCTTATACTAAAGAACTATACTCAGCCTTGTTTTCAGATATTGCATTACAGTCTTAGTTTTCACTTTCCGAATTCTACTTAATTATGATCATTACCAAACTAACACGTAATGCAAAAGGCTAAGCAATTTGCCATGACCTTTGGTTCAGATTTCTATTGGGCCCCTAGTTTCGGAGTTCTGTAATGCACCAAGTTCCCATCCTGTACGAACAGTTGGCTTTCTACTTCCCAGCGCAATTAGAAATGAACGTTATGGACATTATGTATTCCTTTTTTCAACATAGGTAATCTGGGTGAAAGGCATTTTCCCTTACTAAACATTACATTTGATTTATAACCAGGAACATTAAAGACAAGTTAAAAAGTCTAAACTTACCTATTTACTTTTCATATAGTCAGCATTTTATTCCTTTTATTCTTCCATAATATAAAATTAAACAGAATTATTTATGGAGGAAGTTGGTTCATTTCAAATGCCTTCTATACCAATATTATACTGAAAATAACTACATGACAACTAGCGATGGGCGAACTTATCCCAACAAAAATCATAACTTCCTCACCAGGTTCCAAGTTCCGTTGTTCTAAGTCGGATGAAAGTTCTCCATTACTGCAAGTTCTTGGTTTGCATATATGTACTGCTACAGAAGTACAGATCTCCTCCTTGTCCACCAACCAGCCACTTCACACAGTGCCAGCCTTAGGGGTAGGTGAGCTGAGCAGGCACCAGGATGCCAAGCTGAAGGGGGCGCCAAACTGAGCTTGAAAGGGATGCCAAGCTGAGCTCAGTGGGTGTTTTTTTTTAATGTATCATCTGCAGTGAGCTAAGGTGGCAAAACGTAAGTGTCTGTAACCCTCCTTTCACGGTCCCACAGGTTGTTTGGGTACTTACTACAAAAATGATCTTCCTTCAGTTAGCTTTAAAGTATGTTTCTTTTTTAGTTTCCATTTTTATGTCATTTGCGCTAGGAAATATTACCAAACATTTAACGCTTCAAATACAGTCCGTACATTTCATTCTCACTTTGTACACATATGTCTGGGTGTACAACATCACACATGCAACACGCCCCATAAATCCTCTGGGTGGCTCTGCAAAGCTGAACATGGGAGGTGGGCAAAGATACTCCTCACTATTTATCCTAGGGCAGGACCTGACTCCAGGCTGCATCACTCCCCTTTTGACCTCTTCCTTGAAACGTGGTATGTGCATGCTCCTAGCAAGCACCAATGTTTTTAGAAGTGGTGTTTCACCCCAGCAACACTTCCTAGAACTGTCATGTGGCCATGCCAGGGCATGTCACATGGGGTCATCACATGAGCATTCTAGGAAGTGCCTCTGGAGCTGAAATGCTATTTTTCTTTCGAAAAAGCATGAAAGGAGTTTTTCTAAAGCAGTAAGAACTGGCTGAAAAGATTGAGAAAAAAGTCAGGACAGTGGAGGTGCTCGTAATCCATCTTGATTGAAGTAATGAAGTTTGTTGGACTTCTATCCAAGTTTGGTACACACAAGCATTACGAACGTAACAGATTTGATATACAAGCCACCAAATTTCAACTTTTGCTTGAATCACTAATCAGAACAATCCAGCATGAAGGACTGCTGCCCTGTAATGATCCAATTGAATTCCATTGGGACTTGTGCAGCTCAGCCTGCTGGTTGATTCTGTGACCTCATAGTAAGCAGTCCAGAGAGGATCTTGTTAGCTTTTAGCTTGTAGACATGCACAAATATATAAGCCATATGTTTATTACACCTTCAGTTTATAATTTCCAAATTAGAATTGTATTTTCTTGTACAAATCAGACCACCGTGGTCCACTTTACCAACTTCTTTCTCCAAATGCAGCAAAATCAATAAGTACACGTTTAGTAAAAGTCCATAAAAGCAGAGATTTCAAATAAAAACAAAAACAGAAATTACCAATAAAATCAGCAGTCTGACACTATAGAAAAGCCAGCAAAAACAAGTGAGTTTGCAGAGCTTTCCTAAAAACCTGTAAAAAGGGCCAGTGAACCTCCGATGGAAACAGATTCCAGAGATGTGGGGCTGTTAAGTAATTTTAATTTGATTCTTTTGACTTGGCTTTTGGAACAAAGCTGCATCTAGACTCCAGAATTGATGGACAAGCTATACAAAAAAAGAAAAGACAAGCTTAAGGGTTTATCCTATATTTTTGTCTTGGCCAATAGACTATCTCTCACTGACCATATATTGGGGCTAGGTTCATATGAATAGATAAACACATTTTGCCCCTAAACAGTACCCCAACCACACAAGTCATCTGAGTAATTTTAAAATCAATTTGATATTTGGCAAACAGCCAACGCAGCTCCCTTAAGATTAGCGTGACATGCTGAGGCTGCTTACTCTGAGTTAAAGTTCTGACAGCAGCATTTTCTATGTATTGGATACTATGCAGAAGCATTTTCTCAGGAAAGACATCAAATGAAGCTGTGCGGGAGAGTGGTCACTGCCTTAGAGATTGCAAACATGTATTGTGCATTTGAATCCTTCAGCTAAATTCCAGTGTTGATCTGTGGCTCAGACAGGTAGAACCAAATATGCACCATTTGCCATTCAGAAAAGAAAAGTAACTGCCAGCTTAGATTCCTTCATAATATTATATACATGGTGAAATCCATGACAAATCAGAGGGCACTGAGAACTTTGTTGCGTTGAGAGTTGGGCAATAGGGGAACTGTTAAGCAGTCTGACACAGGCCTCTATTAAGGTACTTCCTTCCGGATGGGGGGAAGATTTGACAAGTGATACATAAATAAAACTGCCCAGCAAACAATGCCAAAACCTTCCCAGATTACAATGCAACCCTAACTCCAAGATCCACTGGCTGGAGGGGGTTAGAATGCAGTAAAAAGGAACTCAGCCATGGGAAGGGGGCATGTCTACCCTTGTCCCATCCAGAAAACTATATGGCAGAGATCCACCACTGGTGAAGTTAAGCCCCAAATAGGGTATTCTGGGGACAGAGGTAGATTTGGATCCAAAACCCATCTGGTATCCCAAGAGGCTACTGGATTGGGGCGCGCATAGAGAATTTCCCCTCCTGACTGGCTTCAATGGAAGGGGGAAGGAATTCCAAAAATGGCAGGCGAAAAAGTCCTGCGAATCTATCCCCCACCTCCTGCCCAGACTGGCTTTGGAATGATTTCAAATCCAACCATGTCATTTCTCCTTGGCACCTCTGATTTAGGATGGCTCTGCAAGGCTCTCCAAGGGACAGGGCAGGCTTTTGGTAGCTTAAAAAGAGCTGATGCCCTGTAATGGGTGGGACCTTTCAGCCCTTGAGACTGAAAGCTATGAAATACATAAACTTAATCTTAATGCGGGTTGTATGACTCTGGTATTGGTGAGGAAAAGTACAGATTGGGACAAATTCCTATCATCTTCTTTCTAAGGACAGTTTTGCTGATGGAGTGGAATGGGGAGTTAATGAAGCATAGATTGCCCCTGCCCCCTGTAAGAAGTAAATAGAGCTGGACATGTGAGTTCTTTATTGTTGATCATGAAGAGCTATTTGAAATACTTTTAATTACTTCAGACACGAACATAACTGCACAGTCCTCAATCTCTGCAAATCTCTGTCTGTTTCAGATGTTTCTCATGTGTAGAAAGCGCAGGGATCCTGATTGTGGGGCATGCCTACTCATGCACAGACATTCAGGACAAATGCATGGATGTTGGGTGGGTGTATCTATGCACACATATGTTCCATGCACAAGTAATTTGTCAAAAAGCATTCTGTGATTTTTTCTCTTGTTCTCCTTACTTGTCTGTGAAAGCTTTTTTCACTCATGCTGCTTTTATGACCTTGTATCCATTTAGTTTATTATGTTTTTGTTTGTATTTACATTTTAATTGTTTTATTCCTTCTTGTAAACTGCCTTGGAATACGACTGAAGAGTGGCATAAAATACCTCTCATAAAGAATTTCTTTATTTAATTTATTTACTGTATTTTTAAACTGCTCAGTAACTGAAGTCTCTGAGTGGTGAACAACATGTTAAAAACATAAAATACAAACATTAAAACAAGGAATAAAAACAGCACAGAATAAAACCAAGCTAAAACTAGCAGCAAAGAATGAAACCATTCCAGCAAATAACACTAAATGAAAACCGTCCAGAGAGCTTTGGCTATGGGGCAGTATATAAATGGAATAAAATAAATAAATAAATAAAATAAAGTTCAAAAAGTGCTAAAGCACTAAAAACAGTTCTTAAAATGCCTGGGTGAATAAAATGGACTTCACCTGGTGCTGAAGACACTGTAGCATCAGGAGAAAAGGAGGCTGGACACAGATAGGGTCATCATATTATTTTTTTCACTTACAAAGGCTTTGTATCATTTGCAAGACAAGCAGAAATTCAATAAGCTCATCTTTCTACATACTTTGATAAGGGTCTGGGGAAAAACCCATAGCAGTCCTATACATGGGAGACAAAAAACCTGTCCACAATAACCATGTGAATATGGAAAAATGAAAAAAAGAAGATTCTAGCTCTGTAAATTAAACTCCACATTGAAAGCATGCCAATTTCTTTCCCCATGAAAACTAACGTGGTAGCAATTGGGCCTAGAGCTGAAGGCAAATGAATGGGTGGAGGTAAAAGTGGCAGAAAGAAGTGGGCCCTTTCAGGGAGGTTGGCCGACAGAGGACAACTTGCCCAAAACTTGGAACTGGCAGTGGTCGTAACATCCCAGTTCTCACATACGGATCAGTGCCTGACTCCCACCCCCTGCTCACTATTATTCATTACTGGAGGCTGTACTCGTGCTGTTTCATTTACTCAGCAATAGCTTAGCCTTGCTGAATTAAAAGCCAAGTAGGTGTTTGTTGTTTTTCTTAAAATACATGCTTGAAAAACACAGTTGTCCTGCCATAAGTTTACAATGGTTCAAAATATATCTCAACAGCCGCAGTGTGTGAAATGGCAGACTAGGCACTGCATGATGCCCTACCGTTCATCCGCCTGCACTAGTGTGGATGTGCACAAGAGACCAGGGGGAAATATATCACTAAAACAAGAGGACAAAAGAGCACTGTGATTTGCATAACATATACATATGCTAATTTATATGTATAGATGTAAATTTAGAAATGATTATACTTCAAATAGAAATACAGTATGTCTCACCATGGTGTGGAAGACTGTGTCCAGGTGAACGGTGTGGTTGCCTGTTCAGCCTGCTGTTCAGGTGCTCACTGTTGATGGACAACATGTTCTTATGGTTCATTATCTTTAAACTGGAACTGGACAAGACTCCCCTTCCATCAGAGCTTGCCTTCAGATAGGGGATGTTTCTTTGTAAAGAAAGATAATTGGCCATTCTAGCTCTAGCAAATCACACAAACAAAATGGGAACTGGTCATCCTCAAAAATCTCAAAGATAGAGACACAAGAGCACTGGAGCATTGACTTAGCACTGACAAGTGCCACAATATAATTGGAATATATGGTACCTCAGCTTTGAGTAACACTGAGCACATTGAGCAAACAATACTTAGGAAGCACTCCCATATGCATACAAGTATTGTAAAGCTGCTCATATCCTCAGTAAAGGAAGAATAGAATATTGTAGTAAACTATGGTCCTTTTCAGTCATTTGGTACCAGCAAACTGACCCCCTCCACTTTAAGAGAGGGTGGAGAAGAGATCACCTGCCCATGTAGACTGTGAGTGTGTTGTACTGCTGCCACTGGCTATTCCAGAGAAACTTCTGGGACAAATGAATCTAGACTCTGTGCGGGAGGAGGCTCCTGACTCAGCAATTTCCCCTAGAAACTTCCTGCCACCCTGCACCTGGGGCTTGTCACAGTGGGGGAGCCACTTTGGTGGTGAATGAAAGTGAGAGCCATATTGGACAAGGGGAGGATGGAAGTTAATGTTTGACCACCTGTCTTCCTGTTTTGTATCCTGTTCTTAGAGCTGTGGTTATTGACTGCTTTTGGGGAAAAACATGTTTTGAGAAATGACAGGGGGGTGGAAAACAGGGAGAGACCATTGTCACAGTAGTGGGCAGAGCGAGAGATGGTAGTGGGAGGTAGCTGGGTCCCTATGGAGGTGGGGAGCACAACAGGGTGTTGGTTGCTCCCAAGCTGTCTCCCATATCACAGAGCCTGAGTGGCCTTTTTGACAGTCCCCCTGGGTTGAAGGTACTGCTGGTGAATGCCAGGTCAGTGAATTCGAAAACAACCACTTCTAGAACTTGATTCTAGATGAGTGTGCTGACCTGGACTGTACCACAGAGACCTGGTTGGATGAGACTGGAGCCAGATCTACACCAAGCAGGATGTAGCACTATGAAAGTGGTATATGGTATTGTGTCAATAGGCCCCAACAGTTGTCAGTGCACTTCAATGCCACTATAAAGCAGTTGTGTGGCTCCTGCCTTTTATATACCATTTTCATACTGCTTTCATAGTGCAATATCCTGCTTGGTGTAGATTGGGCTTGGGAGAGCTTTGCTCACCATGTTACAGGAAGCAAGATCAGGGGGCAGGTTGTGGGTGGGGAGGTGGAGTTGTGATAGTTTATTGTGATGCTACCCCCCCCCCCCGAACCAGGTGCCCCATCCCGCAGTCTTCCTCTTTTGAATGTTTGTACCTGAAGGTTGGTATTCAGGACAGAACAGGGATTCTGCCTGCCCCACTTTTCAACAGTTTCCCTTCCTGAGCTAGTCAGGGTGGTTTCAGGGGCTGGTGCTGGAGTGTCTTCAGCTTGTTGTGCTGGAGGATATATATGCTGAGGCCACTTTGTTGGGACTGGCTCAAGACTTCATGTTTTCCATGGCAACCATGGGTCTGCCCCAAATGGTATCTCGCTCAATAATATTAAATGGTGCTTTCCAGGAATTTGCAGCATACCGTAATCAGATAAGGCACATGAAAATGATTGTTGTTGTAAAAAACAAAAAACATAAAACACTTCACTTTTACTCCTAGAAGAACCATCATGACTTACAACAAAGGATGAAATCATATTATAATAAAATCAAATTGCAGATAATAAAATAAAACAAAACATGTTTTTGCTCTTTCTTTTTCCTAAAGAAAATTCAGATCTCCTTTAAAACACGAATGCAGATGGGAATTATGTCCTGTTGTCTTCCACTGTAACCTCTTAGCTGGCCACTCTCCTTGGCTCCTTGGATTCTTGGATTTTGTATACCACTAAACACACAAAGTATTGCACATACAGGGTGTTCCTCTTTTGACACCAAGATGCCACAGGAGGCAAGTTGTGCTAGTTTTTGATCTTTTTTTTTTTTTACTGCAAGCATTGCACACACACATACATGCTGATTCTTGTATGATAGGTAAATGATTTCAGGAGATGTGACTCAATAAGTAAAGGGTAATTCGAGAACAAATAAGTCAGTTTGCAAGGTAATAACAGAATGGGAGTATGGGAAGATGTACACAGAAGCTGTTCTGGAAAAGCTACAATGAAAATAATCATTAGCTATGCAAACAGATTGCCAAGTGGAACATATCAGATGGGGAAAGCTCATTATCAACTGGCAGCCTTGTTGTTTAAGTGAAATCATTTATCAGTACAAAAAAAATTGTGTAGCTCTTAGTCAGACTAGTTCTCATCAGTGTCATTATCAATGCAAGGGTGGAAACCAGAGCTCACAATCGGCAAAAAATTAGTGTGGAACTATGATCACAAGATGTTTGTTGTGTATTTTCAGAACTTCTGATGTTCTCCTGCTTTTAGTGTTTTGTTGTTATTTTATAATTGTTTAAATTCTTTTCTTTGTTTTTTTTAAACCAGCTTGAGCTTTCTTTAGAAAAGCCATTGGGAAGGGGGAAGAGAGATACATGTTTTACTCAATAAATAAAAAAATATCATAAAATGTCTGGGTAATTTGAAGAGGGGGCAAGACAAGCCTCCCTCAAAATGTGGTTCTAGAGCCTGGGCACACCCACTGAAAAGGCCCTCTCTGTAGTTTCATATTTGTGCATCTGAAATGTATCAGGCATAATCTCCCCATTAGAGAACTACTGCGTCAGCAAATTTTGTCCAGTTCTGTCAAACAAACAATAATATGTGTTGATTTCCAATGAAAGTCAGTGGGAGGCATAAAGATATGGATTTCCGATTGAGATTTGGATTTGGATTTGGACTGGAGTCGAAGTGGGCAGCCTTTGAACTGGGACAACCCAAATCAGTATATTTTCTGAACTGGCGAACTGAGTTCCAAAACAAATCGTGTGGTTCATGAACACCTCTCCTTTCAGTTTAATGTATCTTTGGGGATTTGGGGGCACACAGGAAGGGGTTCATTGAAGATCTCAGTAGACAGGCAAACTTCTAAGTGTATTGTCCCCCATTCAATTCAATTTTCCCTTCAAATATTTTCCAGCATGGCATATATCTAAGGAGAAATTTGCATATTTTTCTTCAAATAAATCGCGTAAATTTTAGGAAAGTTTTTTTAAAAAAATCCCAAAGCCCGCAGACTCCACATGGCTTGGGGGTGTTGGCCCAGAGCAGATTCTGAACTTAGCTTGCCTTGAATTTCTCCAGCATCCCTAGTACCCACTTCTGTGCCTGGCCTCCCACCCCCTGACTAAAATGTTTTTAAAAGGTTCAGCCCTAGCTCTAGCTGCACTACTTAATTTCATGCAAAAGCAGTTCTGTTCTCAGCTATTTTAACATATAACCAGATGGATCTATACATACAGTAATAGTTAATAGTGTTATTGTACTTTTACATCATTTTGCAAAAGAGGCAAGAATTCTGTATCTTTGGAGTGTTTTAGATAACTAACCACGCATTAAAGTAGAATCGTAACTGAGATCAGACATGTGGCTGGTTGAAAGTTCGGCTTGGCTTCATACATTTCTGAGGATGAAATCTTTTTGTACATATCACATGGCTCCATGATTGAGTAAAGGTATGTTGCCACCACATTTTTCAAAAGGTTGAAAAACCGATGTACTTCAGTTCAGATCAATCTCAGCAGTGTTCTAACAGACACTTGCCTGGCAACTGGCCAGTGCCTTCTGCCCAGTGCTGTAGCATGCATCAGAAGCAGTCCTTGAAAAAGGCAGGTACCATTTCTACTGGGAGACAAATATGCCTGAAGCAGAGAGCCAGCTGTGCATACTGCAGCTGTCCCCATCTACCTTGGCAGCTAGCAAAGGGCCAAAGACTTCTGCAATGCTACAGACTGCAGGGATCAGGCATGCTATATGGACTCATCCATATAGCAAGTTTTTTGAGAGCCCATGGACAAGACACCTAATGAGCCAACCTTTTCACCCCCTTTGTCACCAGCTGCTATTTCTCCTCATCCTCTTTCTCATCATTGCTACCACCTGCCTGCTCAATGGCCAGAGAGCCAGGGAGCAAACAGGCAGTGGCATCTGCTCCTCCTCCTTCTCACCACCAGCCTTGACTGGACTGGAACAAGAGGCAGGTCAACAAACAGGCTACAATGGTGAAGAGGAGCAGTAAGTCAGGTGGACTCTTGTCAGTGGGCCTTTCTGGGGCATGGGCCTTCGGCAGGTGCCTGTGCTGGCCCTGACATCCAGTCCCCAGGATAACCAATGAGCCCTAAGGACTGTCGCATACAGAACTGCTCCTTGATGTGGGAGTCACTTTAAACTGACCTTTCCTTTATGGTGTCTTCAGCTGTCCATGGACGCTTGCTATGTGAATTGAGAGATTCCACCCCCACAAACAAAATAAAACACAAGAAGGACTTTCCCCAATCTGAATATTGAGCTCCTGCACATAAACGCATTGGTGTATAGTGGCTGTTAGCCCCGACACATGCCTAGTGTACTGTATTCCCTAAATAGAAACAAAGGAAGCTTCCTTCAACTGAATCAGACTCTTGGTCCATCTAGCCCAGTATAGCAGTGGCTCCCCAGGGTTTCAGGCAGGATTTTTTCAGTTCTATCTGGAGATGTCAGGGATCGGACTTGGGACCTCTTTCGTGCAAGGCATGTGCTCTACCACTGAGCTATGGCCCCTGACATGCATGCTGGATGTGATACTGATATTGAACGGACTATTTTGCTCTGTTTCAACAAGTTCTGATGTAACTTAAATATTTGTATTTGTGACCACCTTCCTTACCTCTGAGAACTCCATTGCTACCTTTCCATTCTGCCTTAAGAAGCCTTTTACAGAAGCATATAATTTTGGTCCAGTCAAAGATATTTTTTTTAGGCTGCCATCTATAATTAATTTAATTGTACAATGGTCCTATGAAAGCAAATGGAATTGGCCCTGGTGCCATTGCATTGTGAATTGAAACATCCCTGTCTAGTGTCTCTTTTCCAGCAAAGTATTGCTAAGATTATATGAATTCTTGGCTCTTGGTTCAGGGTAGATATAGGCAATGCTTATGCAAAAAGTTTAGTTGTGCTGTTTAGTTCTTTTTAGTTAAACAGGGATATACCAAGATGTTATTCCAGGACAAGAAGTCTTGTGGGCAGAGCAATCCTACTTATCCCTGGAGTAGGGCAGGGATGGGGGGTGGGGGGATCCATGTCAAAGTGTCTACCACATCCACAGTTCTGCTGGCTTACTGCAGCCAAGGCAGGATGTATCAAATAACTGATTTGAGCTCAGTAGAAAATAAAAGGAAAGAAAACCTAGTTCCCCACAAAGGAAGACTCTAGACAACACATTTTCAGATAAGAAAGCGTCACAGAGCATATTGCTACATATTCGTGATGCAGCAATGTTTGCTTTCCCTCGCCTGTGTTTTTTGACAGTACAAATTCTAATGCACTTCAATATAGATGCAGCCAGAAAAACCACCTCATGAAATGGATTGATGAGATTTCAGCTTTTTAAAGGGCAGATGAGGTGAATGCTCAGATGGAAAATCCCTTGACAGTAGGCAGAGGTGTTATTCATTCAGTGGGAGATAGTCTTCCCCCAGAGTTAGTTTTAGCTATTTACCATAAGGGTGGTAGGAGGTATTCAAGTGGGTTCTAGCAATAGAAAAATGTTCCATATCTTTGGGGGAAACACATGGATTATTAATTCATTAGTAATCCTTCATGTGGCTCGAAGATGTACATCTACCGATTGCCCTATGTTCTCAGCTGTGTGCAATAAATTCTGGGGACAGCTGAAGGGGGAAACTACAAAGGAGACATTTGCTTGCCTTTGATCTAAGTGCCAGTTTCACTCTACCCATCCCAAAATAGTTGACATCAGTCTTAGATCTGGTATATCAGATGGAGGTCCCCAGAGTACAATAGCTGACTGACCATGCCCTCAATGCAACCTCTAAACCTTAAGCATCATGACACCTGAAGATAACACCACATCACTGAGGGTCAAGGGACACCACGAAAGGCAGTGGGTGCAAATAGTGCCATTGTTGTTTGTTTGTTGCTGTTTTAAAAGCCAAAGTTCAGGATTTTCCAAAGTGTGAGGCCCTGATTCTACAGGGGAATCACAGAAAAGGTAGGAATGGGGCCACAAGTTCCTGAGTAAGGAAGAGCCATATACCACAGGTTGCAGATGAAGAGGGAACTTTACCAGGTGCTGCATGCATACAAATGACACCTGTTAAAATTCCCTTTTCTATACAACTGTTAAAGTTTCAGGAGCCCTGTCCTTCTTTCTGTATGGTCACCCTATAATTTGCTTAACAGTTTCCATTTACAAAACATTGGGTAATAACACAGATGCTGAGCTGATTAACTTATGTAGTGTGATGAGAAGACCTTTGGCCTTATTCAAACTGCACGAAATAGAGTTGAATCGCTTGTTGAATTGTTCTTCAGTGATTTCCCATTGATATCTGCCTTTGAAATTCCTTTATTTATTCAACCAAAAAACAAGGAATCTTGGAGCACCTTAAAAACTGACCATTTCTTAATGGCATAAACTTTCATGGACTAGAGTCTACTTCCTCAGATGCATGAAGTGTCATCCTAAATTAGCCAGTAAGTTTTGGGTAACACTTCATTCACCTGATGACACCCAGCGAGGCTTTTTATTTTCATCCAATTGAGGTGCAGTAATTCTATCCCTGAATCAGTGTTTTGATGCTGTGACAGCCTAGATGATGGTGAAATGTAGGCTGAATCCTGAGAAGATTCTCAGCAAGCTTAGTAATACCCGGGGAGGTGTAACTCCAAAGAAACAACTTCAATCTCCAAACTCCGGAGCTCATTATTTAAAGAAACAAACGCCTTCATGTGTTGTAAGTCAGACAGTCCCAAAGAACATGGTGTACTGTTTTCTCCAGCCCACAAACCTCACAAAGTGCCGAATAAGATTTTCCCCTCAAACAAGCAGATTATTACATAAAGTACATTGTCCAGATAATACCCGAGCCATAGCAGCCTGCTGAATCTGATCATGTTGATTAAGAGCCTATCTACACAGTCCCTTGGAACGTTTTAAATAGTATTTTAAAATGTTCCAAATAGGTGCGTTCTAAAACATCTTAGGCCACATTACTGAGTATTCATGTTACAGGAGAAAAATTCTTCAGTCTTTAAAGCAGTGTGTGCGGTCACACACTCTTCTGCCCCGACTCTTTCTGTTTCGTTTTTACAATGAGTTTAGGGCAAGGCATTGCGGGCGTTGTAGTTCAGTCACCCACTTCCTCTTTAGTTCCTCTGTCATTCCCTAGCTTTCAATGAGTATAGGGCTAAGAATTGTGGGTGTTGTAGTTCACTCACCCACTTCCTCCTTACCCCCTCTTTCTTTCCCACCAATCAACTGCTAAGCATTTGGGCACCAGTAAACAAAGCACTGCCCCCATGAATCACAAACAGTAAGGAAGGGCACATTATTTTACTTAAAACGATTTATTAAAAGTGAAACTGTTGTATATAGCTGAAGTGAGTTTTAAAAAACCTCAGGTATACAACGTTAAAGGGAGTGCGTCATGTGGTCCAAAGAGTTTTCATAACTCTTATAAAATGTTAAAAACCTAGCGTGTAGATTGGTTCTAAGACAGAAAATAAAAACTCTCCTACCAAAAAATTCACTCTCCCAACTTTTCAGCCACTGAACAGCTTTTCAACGAAGTACCCTCAGGCCCAGGACTGACCCTGCCCACTTAGGCTGGCTATTGGATAATCTTGGAAAGAAAGGAACGTAAGAGACTTTCCTGTTCAGGGCTGGCACTACCATGAAGTGGGAAGGTATGGGTGCAGCAGGCGGCAGAATATAGGAAGAGCAGCATAGCATCTCAAAGGGTCTGCTGCTTCCTGGTCCTACTGGCCAAGCACATGGCAGGCAGCCATACAGGCAACTGGCGAGACCAAGAAGCAGCTGCTCGCTTGTCCCTTCCCCACCCACATGCTTCTCCTCCCACTCATGCACCTCCCAACCCAGCTGGCCCTGCCCGCCTGGCTCCTAGCTGGCCAGCTGGCTTACTTTTGGGGGTATGCGTATGCACACCCACCTCCCTAATACTCTTCTTGTAAGGTGTTTCCACCTTTAGGAGCCACACATTTTCCTGTATCCTTGGTTATTCTTTGTTCCTGATTTCTAGCTTGCTTCTTGGTTTGCCTTTAAGGTCTGGCTTACTCTTTAGGCCTGACTACTCGCTTGTCCCATCACTGCTGTTTCACCACAGACTGCTGCCCACAGCCCAGCCCTAACAGTATCCTTCTATATTAAACATTATCATCTGCTCTACAGGAAGGTGTTCTGGATGCTACAGAATGTGGCATCACACAAACATTAAAAACACATCCACTCATCTCCTATGAGACCCAGGTCAATAAATTAGGGGTGTCAAGCCTCTTTCAGCCTGAAGGTCAAATTCAATGGTGGTGAAACTCTCGCGGGCCACATTCCAATGGCGGGCAGACATCAAGTCAAAAGGGGGTGGGGTTAAACTACCAAAAGTAGCTTAAAGATCTTACAGCCAGTAAGCATCAGGAGATGCATTTCAACATTTTACAGGGAGTGGGGAAGCATGCAAAAGTGAAGGAAGCACCACATGATTAGAGGTTGGGGAAAGGGTGTGTGGCCTGGCCTCTGGCTGGCTGGATTTGGCTCGCAGGTCTGAGGTTCAACACCCTTGTCCTAAATTGTCTGGGCCCAGTGGATCTGTTGGAACATCTTTTCCCATATGAACCTCTCCATTCTTTGAGACCTATTGAGAAGGCCTTACCTTGAGTACCTTCTTTATGCGATAAAAAATCTTTTGATGCATAGGACAGGGCTTTCTTAGTGGTGGCGATACAGCTTTGGAACCAACAACTCAGAGAGGCTGACCACACCACCACATTATTAGAAGTCATATGCGGAGTGAAACTCTCTTCCTTTTCCCAGGTGTTTTATGTCAAGATAATGAAGTCTGTTGCTGTCTTCTGTACTTGGATTATAGAAGTGTGCATTCTGCTCTGCCCAGTTGGAAGTCCGTTGGTGGTCCGTTGGTCTGATCTTGAGGAGCAGATCATGGATGGTTTTAAAACCAACGGGGGAGGGTGCCATATGGACCTCTCAAATACCCTGAAAATGTCCGCCTTTTTTTTTAGGGTTTCTCTGAGGCTTGTATTAGTTACTGGGAGTCAACGGAACAGATTCTCCATATAAGGAAAATGCTCCAGTTTTGAGATTGACATCTGTGGCTAACCAATAGCTACAGTCTCCTCCCTGTCCCCCTTCCAATCCCAGTGTTTAGGGGGAGGGACTGCAAATTATATATTACCCATTTACTCTTCTCCTGGAAGTCATTCCTTTGCTAGCTGGTGTTCACAGTGTTAGGAAGGAAGGAGTTAGAGAGAAAGAGAGCTTCTGCTTGTTTGCTTCCATCCTTTTTTATTTGTTTGCATTCTCTGTCTGTGTCTCTGGTTTTCTTTGGGAGTGTGTGCTAGTTGTTATCCCCAAGTTCCTTGCACCTTAGACTCAGACTCCACGCTGTGTGCTATAGGGTGTGCATGTGTGTTCTTATTACCCCCCCCCCCCCCCAAATCTTTAAAAATGTATATAAAATGCCTTATCGGTGTGCTGGTGTTCGCTGCTGCATTTGTGAGGAAGGAAGGAGGAGAGAGAATCAGAGGCCCTTTCTACACCAGGCTGTTTGCCTGGGATGGCCCCAGGCTGATCCGTGTGCACCAATGATGTGTATTAGGTACTTCTGGGATCACCCTCCCTCCCTCTACACATACGGTGTAGAAAGGGTCAGAGAGAGCACTTTTGCTTGGTTCTCTCTCTGTGTCACTGGTTTTCTTTTGGTTCTTGTGTGTGCCATAGTTCTTCTTGTATTCCATTCCCCAAGTTCCTTGCACTGGAGACCAGCATCAGACTCACTCTTTGTGTGTTATAGTGTGAATGTGTGCATTTTACTCTTATATCCCCACTAAAAATTTATATCCCTTATCTGTGTGTTGAATCCCTCCTGAAGGGCTGATGGAGTGCCAATTCTCGAGTCTTTATCTTTAAAACTGGCGGCTCTGTAAGCATTTTCTGTTTCCATAGCCTAGAATGGTAAAGTTATTGGAGGTTCAAAAATTCCCTAAAAATCAAAGGTTCAACCAATCTGCTTCAAACTTGGCACAGCTGAAGTCCTCCATAACAGCTATCATAGTGCCAGTTTCCATCTCTTTATTTTTTACAAATGATGGAGATGTATGCATTGTTGTTAATTCCCATTGACGATAATAGCACGGTTCACTGAAAACGGAGAGGTTTTCCAGTGAGTAACCTGGTGGTGTGGAGAGACAGACTCCTCTCCAAAAACTGGAGCAGAGAACCTGCTTAACGGAGCTCCATCCCAAATTTTGGGGAGGAGCAGACCTGCTGTGCTCACCCCTATTGGATTAGATGATGATGATGATGATGATGATGAGTGTTCATTATTCTTTGGTTTTGATTGTACATACCTTTTAAATGGAAAGACAATTATTAGGTTTTATAGATAGTAAAAACTCTTCTTCTAGCCAAATGAGTTGGCAAAAAAGGAAATAAGGTCATCCAACAATTGTGTATCAAAGAATGATCATATTGGAGGATGAGTGTTTTGTGGATGCATCATAAGAGAAGCAATGATTGAAGGACTGTTTCTATGAGTAATTCATTTGACCATCAGATTTGTACCCTAAAGAGGAAGAGTTAAGTTATTTTTTGTATTTCTTGAGAATATCTGAATGTAACTAGCACGGTGTAAAGGCAGACATACTGCTACATCCAAATCCCTGCCGCATTCATGCAAACAGGATAAAAGAGAGGGAGGAGTGTGCTTGTTGCTGGTGTGTTACACTTCCTGTTCCTTTGTCCCCTTTTTGAAATATTTTGAAAATGATTTACACTGGCTTCTGAGCTTGTGTAAAGCCCCCTCCCCATGTTGGGGGTGTGGTTGATGACAGGGCTTTGGATCCTACACCACACTCTCGATCCGCCCCAACATCCTTGATCTGATGTCAAAGTTCTGACATCAGGGAGGTAAGAGATGTGGAATTTTCTGCAGGGGTTAAGTGGAAAGATCCTCAGTTGGATCTTCCCAATAAGGGCGGACCTCTCTCTCTCTCCCACCCCCAGGGGCCATAGGATTGCAGCCTGGGTCACTTTTTGTGCTGTGAAAATATACTCTTTTTTATTTTATAATATAGCTAGTGGCTGAGGTTAAAATCTAGTCCTCCCCCTGCCTTTGTTTAAGAATTTGCATAAATTAACTAGAACATAGTTTCTCTTTGGTTTCAAGGAGTTTATGACAATAATTGCCTTATTCCTTGAGTCGTCATGCTGAGTTGAATGGAACTAGTTGCATGGTAAGTCGCTATTCAGCATGTGTATTCAGCATCCAGGGAGATTACATACTTAATTGTGGGTAATAGTCAAGGGTATTACCCACCTTCTGCAAAGTACAGATTGCATGGAATTTACATAGAATTATTCCTTAATCCCAAGTAAATTGTCAATTAATTTCATAGGAACATCAGGCATGACAGCTACTGTTTAATTATAGAGCAGGGCATCTGTGTACAGCAGTGTAACGTGGTATAACATTTTCATTGAAGTTTAGTGATACGCTGTTGGACAGGTTTTCCAATATCTTCTTTCATCTTGTGGGAGACATTTCCAATGTATCTTTACACAGCCTGACAACTTTGTGACACTGAGGGGTTTCAAAAATAAAATATCAGAAAGGATTTCCTCTTCCCTGTAATCAGCATTTTAATGTTTTGAATGCCGAACAGAAGTCCATATTTAAGAGATTACGTTTCTTCGTACAACCCAACCCATAATCTCACTGCACCAAATTATGTGATTTTAAGACCGTATGAAGTGTGAGTCAGTAGAGCAATGGAAGCCTATGAACAAAGCAACCTATGACTCACCAGATGTTGTTGGACTCCAATTTCCATCATTGCAGAACATTGTCCATGTGGTCTGGGGCTAATGGGAGTTGGAGTCCAACAACATCTGCAGACAGCAAGTTTCCCACCTTGGGATAGAGCCAATGTCAGGCTCAGTAAGGGCCCAGTGCTGGGATTGTGTTGGCATTCCAGGTTCCAGCAAAAGGGGTTGTGTGATATCATTGCACTGAATTCTCACTCTGCATGTCACACTAACATTTCTGAGAAAACAGGCCAAAGTTTTGCAGTGGCAGGACAGAGATACCTGGTTTGCACATGTGTTGAGTTGTGGCACCTGTGGGCACCAGGTTGGCAATCCAACCCCCCATTGCTATGGCTTCTCATTATGTATAAACTTAGCGAGAGTGGGTTGTTGGGGTGATTGACAAGCCGTCCAGAACTCATGGGCTGTTTTTTGGTTGCAGGTACCTTGTCACACCCTCACTGGGTTCACACTTAGTGAGAAACCATGTTGCAGCCTCACCACACTTCATATATTCAAAATGGTGGTTGTTGCCACAACATGAAGCCTCGTGGGGAAATTCACCCATGGTGGCTTCTTGTTACATGCAAACTGAACCAGAGAAACAGAAGATGGATCAAGTGAAAAAAGAACCTGCCAGGGAAACAAATGTAGAGAACATCTTCATCCTGGTCCCCTTTGGATGTGTTGGACTACAACTCCCATCATCTCCAGTAAGCAGGCCAATGACTGTGCTAGCTAAGGATAATGGGAGTTGTCATCCAATCTGTTGGGGAAGACTCAGGTTGGGGAAGACTGTACCTTAGAATGGTGGAAGTCTGCTACAGATGTGGTCTATAGCTATTTCACCTCAGCTAAAGTGTAGGTGATAATACTACTTGCAGGTGAATGGTTGGTTGGAAAAGGTCTACCTTGGAAAACAAGGACTTGATTAGATGAGTATTTCTATTGATGTAAGAAGATCTCAACACGATTTGGGGAACTGAGCAGTGATCAGGTAAATAATGCAGAGCTGGTGTCAAGATTCAGTCCTGACTGCCAGCAAAGTGCTTTCTACTGGGCCCCCTGACATTAGAATTGCCCCCATAGGCTTACTGGCAGTGGCAACAGCAGAAACCAGCAGCAGCTAGCTGTGAGTCACATGCTATTTAAATTTTCCCACAACGGTCCAACATATTGTTGCTCATGTATATTGGAGAAATTTAAAATTGCAGGCAGCTCTGGGCTGGGCACAAACAGGGCCCAGGAGTACATGTAGATGAAAGGGCTTGATCCACAAGAAGTGTAAGCAGAGGTAGAGCCATGGCAGCTGCCCAACCATGCTAGGTGCTAACACTGGCTCTGTTTATATGGACTGAAGTTGTGAAATGAGTACATCGTGGTTGCTTCAGAGCATGCCCCGCTTGATTTCCAGTACACCAATTTCTAGTACACCATTCAAACTGGATTTCTAGTACATCAATTTGGTCATGTATAGTGTGAGGTCCTGAATCTGTTTTCAATTCAGATAATTTGGGCTGAGAGAGCTATTCAGACCTGTTGGAGTCTATTCCCTATTCCTTATGGTTACAAAATAAGCCCAGGGCCATGTCAAAAGATGTTACTTTGCCTCCCCATTCTCCTTCAAACCACACAGCATTGCTGCTGCAAAGTGACAGCAATAGAGTTACATGGCAAGAAGCCGTTTTCAGCTGGAGCTTCATGTTTTCCCCTTGCGGTGGGGGATAGAGTCAGATTTAGCATGGGGCAGCATGGGGGTGGTGCGGCTGTTTCCAAAACTTTTGCTCCATCTTGAACAGAGAACAGAAGCACACTGTGACTTTAAGGATGCATTGCTGCTGTGCCTGGGATACTTTGGAACAATTGAGAAAGTCATGGTAAAATTACACTGCGAAAAAGTGCTGTTTTTTGGGGGGGGGGGCGGGGAAGCCTGATGTGGCTGTGAGTTGGTGGCTGCGTCATTTAAACAAAACAGCACCACTGTACAGCCATGATGGGATATGCATAAAGACAAGCCCCAGGTTTTCCCTTAAAAAAAGGAAAAGGACATTGAAAAATAGATACACCAAGTCCTTTTCATCCTGTTTCCAGATTCGGCAGAGACATGCCATTTAAGCTTAGCCACTGATTACTATTAGGCATGTACCTTCTCAGCCCCTCTTGTGTCTATGGGTCTTGTGGGCTGGAGATTGTTTTTCAGTCCTGTGAAGTGTGTGATCGATAGTGTGCCGTATTGGAGAAAGACAACACCCCCGCCCTTCCAGAATGCAATAAAACAGCATCTTCCTTCCACATTAACCACTTATGTCCGATGATGGGGAACTAATGCAGTCCTCCACACAGACACTGCACACTAAACAATCATACTGCACAGAATTGGTTGGGTGTTCTCTGCAGAAAGAATGCAAAAGGGGATGTCAGGAGCTATAAGACTCTTCCCTCTGATTTCAGCATTGTGAAAAGTTGCCACCCTGGTTCCTAGGGACTCTTGTCAGAGTGAAAAAGTCACTGTGATCTCAATTTATTAGGAGACCAGCAAGGGCAGATGAAAGGCACCTTAGAAGGGCTCATCGTTGGTAGCTCTCTGATTTCTAATAAAACGTGTTGCCCCCATGCTGAGTGGGCACAGCACTTAGCCATTGCTAAGTGCAAAATGGTGGGTGATGGCATGTTTGCATGTCCTCCATTTTCACTCCTCTATCTGCTCCTCAAACAATAGCTTCATCTATTCAGCCAGCTGTGTGGTTTTGCGCACAATTTTTGCCACATGCTTTGAGTGGTAGCAAGGCTGTGTGTCTCACAAGTGCAGCAGTTTACTACTGACATGCAGTGGAAACTTGGCTGGTGTTACCAAGAATGCTCCTTTTGTCTGAAACTGCCAAAGAATACCACTGATTGGAGTGTCACTAGCTGAGCCAGAAGCCAAGACTCAGCTGAACAATGAAATTATACATACACACACACACACACACACACACTGATAAAAGATAAAAATTATTATCTTTCTGCAGTGCAGTACCACATATAACAATACCATGGACAATGTGCTTAGGGCCTGCCAATAATTTATAGTGCATTACCTCATGTGCTTGTCACTCCATGAGGGACTGTATTACAGTATCGCCGCATGTACATTTACAAATGGAATGCCAAAGGGGTGGCTTGAATGATGAAGCACTTACACCTCTTAGATTCTAAAAGGCATCTGTAGTGAGGCACTTCTGGAAAGACCCTGAAACAGGTCAGCCCAATCAATCTTTTCTTAAATGCTTTGCTTTGGAGTGACACAATCTACAAATAAAGTCGGTTGCTAACTATCACGGCATTCACTGTGGGGTAACCTAACAATAAGAGGAATACAAATTCTATGAAAGCCTGCACTACTTATTTATGCCCTACCATTTGTAGCCTGAAAAGCCTGCAGTTGAGGACATCAGATGAAAACATAAATATCAAGTATCTTCATAATTAATCTAAGATCCAGTTAAAGCTAGACTGAACCATTTAGGAGAGGGCAATGTAAAACAAATTCTCCTTGCTTAGGAAAAACAAATACGAATGTACCTCATGTCAGAGTGGCAGATGTAAATTAGATTTTTTTCTAAGCAAATTCAAGTTGCCCCTGATATTTTCAAATATGAATGCTGTTGAATCCATACATAATTCTCTAAGCTGCTCTGTTTTAAAAAGGTACCTAGAGGATTTGGTAAAGGAGCAGTTGAAGGTAAGCTAGGGAGGAAAAAATGGTGACAATACCAGTGGACCACAGGGCCATAATGCAGGGTCAACATGTGTGTGATGGATTATCCATAAACATGATTGTCTGGAATTGTCCTTACTGGACAAAGGGCTCCATCACACCTATTTTTCCCCCTGGTTTGCCTCTGTATTTTTTACTTCTGTTTCATAAGTGCTGCAAGGGCTCCATCACACACGGCCCCTTTCATGTGGGTTTTCGCTTGTTTGCTCTTCCACTCCACTCCACTCCACCCCGCCCCTTCTCCTTCCTCCTCCAGTTCATTGGTTGTGGTACACTGATGTGCGGTTGCTCTTTCCCCCATCGCTCTGGCTTTGTTGTCTAGTGATTTACTGATTAAAGGTTTTATCTGGGCTCTGTTTCTGCAGGCAGTGGGGTGGGGTGGGGAGTTGGAGCAGTAAAAAAAAGTCCATTCAACTGACTAAGCACAAGTCTGTACGATGACGATGTGCTGGAGGAGGAGAACTGCCCTGCCCTCCACTTTCATCAGCAAGACTCCATTAGCACATGTGTGAGGGAGCTCAAAGGGTACCAGGTTTATTCATAGCTGGTTGGCTCAGGCTGTGTCTCCTTACTTTCTCCTTGCTTCCACAAAGCTCATTTATTTTATTTTATTTCATTTTATTTATTTATTTATGTATTTATTTATTTATTTTACCTCTGGGCTTTCCTCTGTCTCTGCCATCTTAGTCAGAGATGCATTTTATACTGTGTATTCCTAAACAATGGGGGCCACTTTTTCAGAGAGAGACAAATAAAAAGAACAGTATTATAGATTTGGCACAACTGTATATGCAGCGGGGAAAGAAGAGGCAAACCCCCAGGTTAGGGATGGATGGATTTTGTTAAATCTGTTCCTTCTGTGGTTCACTGATTGTCAAGCATCTTTCATTCTGTCATCTCCTCATTGACAGAATCAGGTTTTCTTTAGGGATGTATGAGAATTTTGTCCATTTGCACAAATGCACATTAGAGCAAGTGCAAATTGCTGCAAATCCCACCCCCGAAGTAAGAAGCTGGTATGCAAGTCTGTGGGATCTGGGCAACTCAGAAAAAGACAGTCCGCTGCAGAACCTGCAAGTCAGATCCATAGAAATCCAAACATTTGAATCTGTTGCAGATTTCTCCAACTTCCTTACTCCAAGTGAACAGAAATACATTTATTGAGCCCAATGTGTATTGAATTTCTTTTTCAAGTGTACTTTTAAACACAACAACTTGAATCTTTGGCTCCCCCACAACGTTGCAAAAGTTTTGAAGTTAGCACTGGAGGCAACTTGTTGGTTGTATCCCAGAAGTGGCTACTCAAAATGTATTGGGATCAGGAGATACATTTGGGCTGCACCCCCTGAAGCTCCCTCTACCCTTTCCATATCTGGTGCCTCTGTGCTGTTGTTGCTGCTGCTGCTGTCATTGATTTTTTACTATTGTAAAAGCAGACCCTATGCTTACAAATAAAAGTCATCAAGAGAGAGCAATGAATCAGATGACAGCAACTTTATATGTCTCTCCTCTGACTTCATGGTTATCAGTTTTGTTCTTTAAAGTGCAATCCTATGCATGTTTAGATAGAAAAAAGTCCTACAACTTCCAGTACTCTCCAGCCAGTATAGACTTATTCCTGCCTAAACACCCTTAGCGATGGATTGAAAAAACAGGATTACATTTAGTGGTCCTGTGGCCTTCATTTTTCCATGCCACCGGAAAAGCTGCTTAGCTGAAAGTTCTCTTTTGGATGCTTGCTGGGCATTGCAAATACTCCTGCGGATGTTATTTTATGTCAAGAAACAACTCTTTCTACACCTAAGGGTGTAGAGGGAGGGAGGAGGAAGGATCACAGACTTACCTGCTTCCGCAATCCTCTCCCAGGGTCTAGATGGCAGCATGACATCGTGGAATGGAAGAGGGACATCGCGGCTGCCTTCCCCACCCCCAGAGGTGGATCCACGTCTGGGTTTCGAGAAAGGTAAACAAAAAACAAAAAAAACATGCCCACCCACCCACCATCGCAGGGATGGTGAAATTACTGCCCCTCCATGGGCATGGAGCCATCTCCCCCGCAGCTCCGTGCCCATTTCTAGTGCTGCATTTACTTGTGAGGAGGCAGGATAGCGCGCCACACTTTCCACAGTCCCCGGGATAGTCCTGGGACCGCAGGGAAAATTGGGAGAACTGGACAACCAGTTATCCCGCGAAAATGAGGGATCGTCCCTGGTTGCACACGGGATCCCCTGTGTGTCACTTGGATGCACAGGGATGGCCTAGGGATGACCCCTGGCCAATGGCAAGTGCAGCTAAACATCCTCCTATGCCCTTAACCCTCTTTGGCTTTTTGCTTTGGGAGTTAGGGCCTTTAACTGTGGCCAGCGGCCAAGTAGCTTGATTTTGGAATTTGCCTGACTCACACAGTCACATGTCTCAGATATTCTGGCATGGAGAAGATCAGCATCTTGCACCCCCGAGCTTTTGGACATGGCTATAACAGTTGTCCTGCAATTGTTCATCTCATTGTGTTCTCGCTTGCTAAAATTTCAACCTGTAAACAGAAATGCCGCTTCAAGCGAAGCCTGACCATTTTGCACTGCTCTTAATTTCCACTCTCTTCTGATTCACAAGTGCCATTAACAACTTGTTTCTTAAAAATAAGCACGATCATATTCTCACCCTGTAGAGCCTGATTTCTCACAGGAGACAATAACGGAAGTATTGGAGGGGAAGCAAAAATAAAACCCTTTGCACACACTGCAATATGAGATCAAATGCTGCTAACTTGATCTAATCTTTGTGCAGAAAACTCTTCTACAGACTGTAATTTAGTATTTAATAGTGGATTTGTAAAGATTAGAGAAGGAATCCAATCCACTTGGGAGCTGTTAGGGTGGCCATATTTGGAAACCAAAAAGGAGGATAACATGGTCATCCACCAAGGGGGTGTCCCCACTAACATGTCTGTCCCCAAGGGGCATGTGCAGCACTAAGGTGGGTATTCAGCACCAAAGGGTGTGTGCCCACCTGAACAAAGCCTTGGTCATGAGTCTGACGTTACAGCACACAATGAAGACAAATCTGTTCTACATAACATCTTAATGTTAACATCACTGAAATAACAAGTGAGATATCCAATGTATCTGAAATTAACTTCACTCACTCCTACTTTTGTAACTTTTGCTGTACTTTATTGCTATACTCTGTGTGATACATTCTCCCCTTCCCTCAAATATCTTTCTGATTGTATCCTCACTCTGCTGAAGGCTGTTGCTTAACACTGCTTGCTGCCAGCTGGCTGGCTTTTTTATTTTGAAAGTTCAATTTTTAAAAAACCTTGTGTGTAATTGGCACAAGTTTCTCTACTCTAACATTAGGGTGAGTGTTGTGGGCGGCAGACACTATTTCGCCCATTCACACTTCTCACTTATATACATTAGCTTCTCAAGGCTTGTGCGTTGGCATCACTTTTCACACCCAGACTTTGAACTCCTGTCTACTTCCTGCACAAACACGTGACTGCTTTGACTGACCTCTCCTTTCCCACATTTTGATTTGTGGACGCCTCGCCTCTGCTGACCTCCAGGTGCCCGACTGCCCACCAAATCTGTAGCAGGAAAGGTGATGTGCTCGCCCAGCACTTCTTAGCTAAAAACCCAAGATCCCCTTGATGGCAAGGGCTGGAACTGCTCAAGGTCCAAGATCCCAAAGAGGAGGTCTGACAAACTGAATTTGAAGATTATGGCTTCAGTGTTTTTAAAAAAAATAATTTTAAGACCTCAAACTTTTTAAAAAATCCTAAAAATCAATGGATGAATGGATCTGATTCAAGTTTGGCATTGCTAAAGCCCTACCTAAGGGCTATCATGGTGCTAAGTTTCATATCTTTATCTTTAAAAATGATGGAACTGTAAGCATTTTTGTTAATTCCCATTGACTATAAAGTAGAGCTGCCCTTTGGGTGGGGTGGGGGAGGATGGGAAAAATCCAGATTTTTCTTCAAATTTCATAATTTCCCCTCTTCCCAGATTTGTTGCCAAATATCCTGACATGTCCTGGTTTTTCTTGACATATGGTCACCCTACAGTGCTTTCACATTTCAGGAAACTGGTAGCTTCACAAGATACACAAGTTGGCAGTTTATGGCTTCTATCTATGCCTTTCTATCTTAAAGGGAAGAAGTAGTAAAAATGAAATTAAGGAAAACAGATAAATGCCAAATCTCTGTGATGGTTCATCTTGTAATTATCACATCTGCTGCTGCAAAGCCTGTGGAAAAAAAATACCCTGGAAGCCTGCTATGCTGCAAAAGAACTTACTATGAAGAGGAGCAGGACAGTAAAGGACAATTGATAATGAGGCCTTTTTTTAAAGGAAGCTTAACCTTGTAGCTCACTAGCTCTTGTTTGCTTCCTCTTTTGTTGCCGCTTCTGTTCAGATTTTAGCTCAACCCTGTGATTTTCCTTCTCTCTGAGAAGCTGTCTGATAGCACATGGGAGCAAATTTGTCATTTCTATGAGTAAAAGGAGGGGAGGATGATTGGTGAGAAGAGAGAGGAAGAGCAACACACACACACACACACATACACACACACAGAGAGAAAAACAATTCCAGAGGCTTTGGCCTCAGAGGAACATCTGTTAGTGCCATTGATGGACTTTTGTCATTTCATCTGTTTTTGTTTTTTCCTTTAAACTGTTATAAGCTTATCTGAAAAACTGTGCTTCGTCTGAATCTGGAATACCGAGAGCCATAGCTTTGGGTAAGTGGGTTTCTTTCTTTCTTTTCATTAGATGTCAGTGGCATTACCTCAGTAGCAGCTAAGGATGATTTCTTAGAAAGTCACTCGCCTCCTTGACCTCACATCCATCATCATTGAGGACATTGACACTGGTGAGGCAAGAGATGGCCTGATGACTAGACCCAGACCTGCCCTATGCTTACTAAGATGGAGAGGTGGTGTGTGTGTGTGTGTGTGTGTGGGCATGGAGTAAATGTTTGGTTGAGTAAAAGCAGGGGAAGAATAATAGCAAAGGGAAGGATTGGGATCCTCTTCACAAAACATCTTACCCCGACTCCTTGTTCATAACATTTTTGGGGGGCTTTTAGCTTGTCTATAAATATGTCAATATGTCCTGTATTCCTCAGGAGACAGAGTTATTTCTGAACTGATCTAGTTCCAATCACTTACACTTAATTGACAATATGCTATTCTCACTCCACTCTGTCCCTCTTCAGATATAGTAGAGGTTTCACTTGTGTTATAGTAGAGGCCTTGGGTTCAAAGTAAATAAATCTTTGCAGGTTGCATCACTACTCAGCACTATTATTGTATTTATTTATTTTTATTACATTTTCATTCCAGAATCACATGTTTTTTAATGCAGAATGTCATTGAGAAGACGATGGTGTTCTCATGACTTCCTATAACAACTACCCATTGTAAAAGACTGTGAAGTTATTTCTAGTCCCTATCACTATCCTAAAAGAAATGAGAAGAAGAAACAATAAGGCAGCCAATCAGTTTTCTTCAGCCTTGTGCAGTGAATGTAGTTGTCTTGGGGGACCACCAGAAGTCTGATGGTCTGGGGACCTATTGCCATTCTTTAATGTTGCTCTGAGCTGTTTGATTAAAGGGTCACAAGAACACCCCGGGGAACACTGACAGCCATGCTTGACATCAATCCTCATTGCAGCCACTCTGATGTCAGTGCCACTGCTCTTGTCCAAGCATCACTCAAAACGATGTGTGCTGTAAATATAGGAAGTGAACAATGCCAATGAGATATGGAAACTGATGGTCCAGTTAATTGCAAACTAATAATTATCATGGGAACAATGTAAGTGCAGGAAACAGTTGAAATGAAGCCATTTAGATTGGTCTAACATATTCGATGTATGGGCTATGGCCAGAGGCAGCTCATGTCTTTAGGCAATGGCAGCTGCTACAGCTTGCTATTATTCTTCCCTGCTGTGACAAATGGTATGTCGGCACCTTCAACCCGGTGAGGCAGGTAAGTAGGACAGGTTGTCAGGCACCCTTTGTCTATATTCTAGCGGTATGGCTACCACAGCCCATCTGCTTAATAAAAACTCTCCGCCTGTACATGTGAGAATATGGGCTTATACACTTATGGAGAAGAATCTGCTTATTTTTCAGAGCTTCCATTAAAACCAGGTAAGTGTGTTTGCCAAGCAGTCCAGCACAAGAGCGAAGCTAACATTTAGATTAGGCAAAGGACTAAATCAACTCATTTCCAAATCAGTGAATTTATTAAAAAACCAAACAGAAAGAAGTTTATAAATGGTCAGCTGCTTTTAAAATAAAATTATATGTCAAACTAGTACCCTAAAGCTGCCTTGTCAGGATCCTAAAAGTAACTCACCAAAGTGACTTACGGGTGAGGGATGAGGCTAGAGATGTACAGATTTTGTAAAATCCATTCTGCCTATGTTGCCAGGTGCTTTTCGTTCTGTTGTCTGCTCCTTGATGGAATTGGATTTTTCCTAATTCCCAGAAGTTGCACAAATTAGCATTTTCACAAATTCACACTTGCGAAAATGCGCAAATCCCCCAATTTTACGTATTTTTCTATCAGTAAGTTTGCATAAAATTCTGGACAGTTTTTTTTAAATGGTCTGCAAGTCTGCAGAATTTGTGCAACTTGGAAAAAGCTGGTCCACTGCAGAATCCATGGGTTAGATTCTTAGAAATCCAAACTGATTCAATTCCATTGTGGATTTCTCTAACATCCCTAGATGAGGCAAACTTGGGGCTCCATAGCATAGCATATGCATATTTTGCTTCTTTACCAATTGGTTGGAGATGGAAAACACACACACCCTCAAACAACAAATACATGTAAATGGGGGATAGGCATCTCCCAATCAATAGCCTGGGAAGTCCTGATCATTATTTCACCTGCTACCTCAGTATGATCATGTGAGCTCATCCTCATAAATGGACATGCCTAAAAACTGGCCATCTTCACTCTTCTGAGTTCAGTGGTGATGCACATGCTTAGCATGCAGAAGGTACAGGTTCGATCCCCAGGCTAGATGGACCGATGGTCTGACTCCGGCTAGCTTCCTATGTTCCTATCCCCACAAAGGCCCACATCACATGTACTCTAAATTCACCTTTACGTGGGGAGGCTATTGCTTTGACTAATAGGGTTTACTAAACACTGAAGGGCTCAGTGGCTCAATGTTATTCCATTTAATCCACACGTTTTCTCTGTTTTTCTTTTCAGAATTTAATTTCCAAATGATCTTTAGAATTGCTTGGGACAGGATGATAGGAATCAACATGTAAACACGATGGCATTTGCTGTACATTTGTATAACCAGAATTTAAAGAGCACAGCCAATGTTGCTGCTTCGCCTGCTAGATGGGATCGATTAGAGGAAGAACAGATGGATTTGCTTTGTTTTGTTTTGTTTTCTTTTTATCAAACTGTGCCTTGCCTTCTGTGAAGGGGAGGGGGGACAGAGGGAAGGAAAAGGTCTAAATGCCTCTGGTCTAAAAGCAATCCCTACACTGCATACGTCTTAAGAGTCAGACGATGAGGGGTGAGCACAGGGGAGGGGACGCAACATAGCGTGATGTAAACCCTCTGGGGTTCTGCATTCTCTTTTCAATTATTTTCTGAAGATGCTGCTTCCATTGCTCTCATGGTTTCCTCTGTGCTTCCTGGAAGTGCCCTTGCTAGTTTCACCCATCAACCTTGCGCTTTCCCTATTCTGGTAATCCCTAAGCCGAGGAGGGAGCACGGGGTTTCTGGGTGACCATCTGGGTCCTGGAGCTGCCCCTGCCCTCTTCTTCATGGAAGGCGACCAATCATTGGTCAGATTCCACCAAGCTCTGTCCCCGGGATGGCCCTGGATTGGCTACGGAGTGACGTTACAGGGGGAAATCGCTGTGTTGATGTCACTCCCTTTGAAAAAGTCAGGATAAATCCCAGACTTTTTCAAATCAGAGCATCGCAGCAAAGGCCCATGGTGGCTGTGAAGCTGTGACTACAGTATCTAACTGATGGGGTGTAGATCCACAGCCACCACGGGGCTTTCCCTGTGTGTAAACAGCCCCCAACTTTTAGAAGCCTTGGCAGCAGATCAGTAACATGTCAATCCTCTTTTCTTCTTCTGTGGCACTCTTGCACAGTTACTTCAGAGCACTTACCTTATACTGTCAGTTGGGCACTGTCTCAGTTAACTGTTGCTTGCTTCAGCTGAACAGTTTAGCCCCCTCCATGCGTTACTTGTGTGAAGAGGCAAATCACGTTCAAAGGAGAAGCCAGTGTCACGTGGCTTCTCTGCCCTGGCCCTGCCATCCACATGTTTGCACAGTCATCTGTGGTAGAAAAGCTTCAAATGTAGACCTGTACATGCCAAGGCAGGCGTCCCCAGATTCTGGAAGCCTGTACCATCATGGTTCAGAATTCAGGGAAGCCTCTACTTATAGAGGTTTATGTGTGAAAGATTCCCACCTCAGATGACCATGCAAATGGAGGAGGAGTTGCATGACCCTGGGCTGGGAGGAGCTGTGTGAAACACATGCATGGACAGTGGGTTGGGAAAATATTGTGGGCATGGCTGAAAGCATGACCCTGCTGTTCCATTGAACACAGTTTTGTCCTTTCCCACACGTAATGCATAAAGGGGGCTTTTTTTTTGCCCCAGACAAATTCAAATAACATTTGCACAAGCAGTGTAATGCAACATGAATGAGTAAACTTGTCTTCTCTTAGGTGAATGCAAATGGTACAAACCCATTTCACTGGTTAAAAGTCATTGCATCCAATGGGATTATGATAAACTACACCACTATGAAAGACTTTTTAATGGCCTCTTGGCATTATACATGATGCTAATTCATGATTCCAAAATGCTTGGTGCCAGTTTTTGATCCCAAAAGACTAAGGCATCATTTGTACATTCATGCATGCAAGTAACATATAATGTAGCTATCTATGCACATTGTTTGCACACACACAAGCACACACATAGACACAGACACAGACGCAGACTTTATTTTGAGGGGAAAAGATTGAGCAAATTATCTGCACGTTTCAAATCACTTTGTAAGCATCATGTAATCAGGCCTCACACCGTGCCCACAGAGGAGCCACTTTAAGAATATAAACTGGACCATAAAATGTTCACTAAGCCATGATTCTATTTTTCATACTTCTGTTGACTTGCAGGAACCCTCACCCTAGAAGTCTTCCTACAAAGGCAGCATCATCCCTCACTCTTCCATGGACTCAAAGCTTCATGTGACGATTTGCAATGATTGTGAAAGCATTTCATCAAATGGTTGTATACTGTAAGTATATCTCAGAGCTGATATTATGTATGCTTTGCATGTAGAAGGTTTCAAGTTCAATCGTTCCTGCCATCTTCAGTTAAAAACTGGAGATGTCAGATGGGATCTCCTCTCTGAGAGCTGTTGCTGGGTTAGATGGACAAATAATCTGACTTGGCATAAGGCAACTTTCCCCTTCACTGGGAGGGAAAAAGCTTACACATGTTCATTCTGGGATGGTGCAGAAGCCGTCACTCTGTGTAATTTCAGTATATATTCCCAAATCATCTATTCCAGCTTCTGTTTCTAAACAACAGCTAGAACAACATGTGTTAACGTTTTGAATGGGCAAATATGTTGGTAGTTATTGTTTTGCAGTATTCAGAAGATGTCAACTTCATAGTTATACCATTGCCTTTTGAAGACTCAGCTCCTCTTCATCTTCCTACATTCTCATGAGAGAATGTAGTTTTGTTTATTTACTTATATGTTGTTCTTTGGAATGTTTATTTACTGATATGGAGTTCTTTAGAATAAAACGGGATTCCAGAACTCTCTAGGATAACTTCCCTCTGAACTATGGAATGACATCTTGATGTTGGCCATCCACGTGGTGACACTAGGAAACGGTACACCACTGCTTCGTCTATGATGGATACACAATCCTTTCAGCCCTATTGGCTGCATTGGCTCTCTGCTGGACTGGCACATACATGCATGCATACACACATTCATGCAACAAGGCATAATAATAATAATAATAATAATAATAATAATAATAATAATTTATTTCTTACCCACCTCTCCGTCCGGATTGAGGCGGGGAACAACAACATGATAAAATACACAAAACTGATCAAAACATGACACACACTATCAAAACTGCATAAAAATCCTAAAACATCCTAAAAACATCCTTAAAACATATGGATTTTGTTAAATCTGTTCTGTCTGTGTTTTGTGGATTGTCAGATGTCTTTTGTTCCATCATCTGCTTGTTGACAGGAAAGGATTTTTTTAAACAGAATTTCGTTTTATTTATTTATTACATTTTAATTCTGCCCAATAACCGAGACTCTCTGGGCAGTTCACAATGAAAACTAGGGTGACCATATTTTAGAAACCAAAAAAGAGGACACTCAGTGGCAGGGAAGAATGACATGCTTTCTGGAGCCCCCGGAAAGTGCTCTTTCACCTCCCCCGCTCCAATTGGGTCCTTAAAGGGTTGGAGTGAAGGAGGGGAAAGCATATCATTCCCACTCCCTGCTCCACTGCTCCAATTGGGGCCTTTTCTTTAATTTCTGGCACTGACACACTTTCCCCTTTAAGGCCCCAATTGGCGGGGGGGGGGAATTGATAGCCTTAAAGGAGTGTTGGGGGGGGGTAACAAAATGAAAGAAAAAAGCATGTCATTCCAGGACATTATAGAAAATTACAGAAAATCCCCCGACACCCGGGATAGAACAAAACCCATGACAAATCTGTGGAAATCCTGGCAGTTGGCCACCCTATTAAAATGACAAGCCAGATCATGATATAAGCTACAAAAGTTAAAAATGCCATATAAAACTAAAATAAGTTACAGCTTAGAGAAAGCCTGTGTGAAAAGATATGTTTTCAGGAGGCATTTAAAGGATGTTACATTTTCCACCTCCCTACCCACATGAGGGAGGGTTTCCTACATGGTGGGTGCCAATACAGAGAAAGCCCGCTTATCCACATTAGCTAATCTGCATTAGCTACAACAAATTAGCTCTAATGCACATTTACTAATGCAAATTAGCACATTTGCACATATGCATTAGCACTCATGCGAATTGTGCAAATCCCCTCCAAAAGTGAAGACCCAGTTCGTTGCGGAATCCACAGGTCAAATTCATAGAAAAATAAACTCATTTCAATCCATTGAAGAGTTCTCTGACATCCCTATATATACAACTCAAGCCTCCTCACTCACTCAAACCCACCCCCTGCCCAAGAGGCCTGGCACCTGGTTTGATCAAATAAAAGTAACACTCCTCCCAGAAACCTCAGCTCTGAAACCACCCAGCCATCTAGGATTCCTGGCTCCTAGGCCTCCTCTCTTGCTTGACACCCCATGCTCTGTTACCTAAATATCTTCTTCTTCTTCTTCTTCTTCTTCTTCTTCTTCTTCTTCTTCTTCTTCTTCCTCCTCCTCCTCCTCCTCCTCCTCCTCTTCGTGTCATGGACAAAATGGCCCTATGACTGCCACCTATTGGAAAAAACAGACACCCCCTGCCAACTAATACTCACAAGTGGTCATAGATTCCTGTAACTCTAACAATTACCCATAGCATGTTGAGGATCACATTTCTAAGATTCTTAATTTGGAGAATAGATCCCAAAGAAAAGCTTTCAAACCCCAAACCATGGATCCCATTAAAAAAAAAAAGCTCTGTTGTGTACTGATTCTTTTTTGGGGGGTTTTTTTTTTTGGTGTGGGGTACTCCTCTAAAAATAGGTTCTATGGTTCTGGCCATAGAAGATGTGTTCCTAGAACATCCTCAGAAGGAAGCAGGAGCTGTCAAACTCTCTAGGATGTTCTAGGAACAAGGCTTCAGTGGCGGAAACCGTAGAACCCATTTGTAGAGCATTTTTAAGTACTTTCATTCTTATTTCTGGGGCAGCTGTGAGGCAGGGTTTGAAGAAACCACTGCTGGGCTACAGTTTTTGCATTCTGGATCATGAGATGATTGTCTGACATGATGACTGAGTTAGGACATTAGATAACTAGAAGATATAGTAATTTCTCAATTTACACCAAATTCAAGAATTTGCAGAGGTTTTTTTTAAGTTGTGTGTATGTGAGAAAAGATAATCACCTCTGCCATTGTACCTGCCATCTGTATGGCAAATACCTCCCCCCCTCCACACACACACACACACAATTATGGTCCTATCTGATACTTAAGCATGCTTCATATATTCCTTGCAGTTCAGTTGTTATGGAAATAGTTTTGTTTCATGAATGATCCATTGTCTAGTATTTGAATAGCTCTAATTGACAGATGCTTACAACATGCTAAATCAGGGGTACTGAAGATTTATCAGCCAAACTCCATTTCTGAGAAGGTCTTGGGGCCACAGTCCTAGGCTGACCAGATGAAATCCAGGTCAGAGCTCATGTAACTATAACAATTGTAGAGAAAAGGGAATTTCAGCCAGTGTCATTTGTATGCAATTAGTTCCTGGTGATATTCCCTCTTCATCACAACAGTTAAAGGTGCAGGCACTATACTAGAGTGACCATATACAAAAGAAGGCAGGGCCCCTGCAACTTTAACAGTTGTGATGAAGAGGGAATTTCATCAGGAACTAATTGCATACAAATGACACTGGCTGAAATTCCCTTTTCTCTACAACTGTTAAAGTTACATGAGCCCTGACCTGGATTTTATCTGGTCACCCTACACAATCCAGTGGTGGGTGGAGCAAAAGGTGCAGGGCCCAAATACTAAAAAATACCAACAAATGTTTAGCTTAAAGCTTTAACTGCTAATAACAAAGCCTTCGGAGAGGCATTTCAACCTTTTAGAATGGGGAAAAAACCTGGGGCTATATCTACACTAAGCAGGATAAAACACTTTGAAAATGGTTTGAAACTGTGAGCCTATCTACACTACTGCTTTAAAACTGTTTATAACAGTTTTTAACCAGTTAATAACCATTATTAACTGGTCTAAAACTGTTATAAACCATTTTAAAGCAGTAGTGTAGATAGCTTCTATGTCTGGAGTGTGTCCTGGGCCCCAACAGTTGTCACTACTGTTATAAACTGTTTTAAAGCAGTACTGTAGATCCTGCCCTGCACAAAAGCTGTGGAATGGCCAAACAATCAGCAGTGAGGGGGAAAGAGGGTAGGCCCAAGGGAAGGGGACTGTAACCATCTCTGGAACTTCAGAGAGTTGGATTTGTTCATTAACTTCATAAAGTTAGCTTTACCTAGGCTGACCATATGAAAACGAGGACAGGGCTCATGTAACTTTAATAGTTGCAGAGCAAAGAGAATTTCAACTGGCGTCATTTGTATGCAATTAGTTCCTGGTGATATTCCCTCTTCATCACAACAGTTAAAGGTGCAGGCACTATACTAGAGTGACCATATACAAAAGAAGGCAGAGCCCCTGCAGCTTTAACTGTTGTGATGAAGAGGGAATTTCACCAGGTATGAATTGCATACAACTGACACTGGCTGAAATTCCCTTTTCTCTACAACTCTTAAAGTTACATGAGCCCTGTCCTCCTTTTCATATGGTCAGCCTAGCTTTACCTCTCACACTCAGCGTGAGACTTCTCATGAGTAAAATGTACTTTGGAAATAACGTGGTGCGCTTGAATGATTACAGATCTGGATTTGTCCCATTCACATAAAAATGCTGTAATTTGTGATCCCACTGAGGGTTTGGATTTTAGGACAAATTCAGGAATATCTGTGGCTGACCTTACAATCAAATATATGTCTATTCAAAAGTAAACCTTACTGAGCTCAGGTAAGTGTGTATAGCATTGCACCCTGAATGTCTTATCAAGCAATACTACTGTGATGAAATTTTGTTTTATTTTATTATTTAGCTGCATATTTGGATGTTTATTCACAAGCCTGATGTACTTCAATATATCATTTCTCCTAGAAGCAATGGTAAGTTGGTGAGAGGAGGGAGTTCGAATGTTTCGTTTTTGAATGGTGTCTCCTGATTAGCTGATTCATTTTTCAGTTGGGAGAAAGAGAGAAAATAACAGCCTCCTGGTGTTCTTAGGGAGGAGTTAGGGACTGGATATCAGAGGGGTAAGACTAGGGCATTGGGGCTCTATCTTGGGGTGGTAATGGTTACATTATCCTGGGAGGTGAAGGAAGGCATATTTCTTTTTACTTCAATTATGATTATTAGAAGGGCTAGAGTAGGAAATAATAAAAACTTGAAACGTCAATTTAACAACATGAAAAGTGAGCTATATTGAAACTTCTTAAACCTTATAAATACGCCATATAAACCTTATAAACTATGCCATACTTTGTATTGTTTGTTACAAACAAAGGGCTAAATAAAACGACAGAAGAAATAAGCCAAATACCATAAATCTACACCCACATGCACAAGGAAATTGAAGATTCTCCTTTCATAAAGAGGAGGGTAGTGACAGTGTTAAAATCAAAGTATACAGAAGGTCTTTCTCACCAAAAGAGGAGTAATTCAAGAGTGGTTGCTGAGGTGGTTGATGAGGTGAGTACACTATAGCTGGTCAGGGGGTGAGCATAACCCTAAAAGCATAACCCTAAAAGAGGTTACAGGTGATGTATCCTTCCACACACACTTAATGGTATTTGTACAGATAGAATTTGCACAGGGTTGTGTATAAATATTAATGGAGCGGTGAGGATAAAATAATCACGTGAGGGAAAGAGTAATACATTGCTACTACCTTTATGGGAGATCCTGGGTACGGCCAGCTAAGGCGGCAGGGTAACTGTAATAGGAGGGAATTATATAGGCCATCTCCAGGGGTGTTTTGCATGTTTGGGGCAAGTGCCTGGGGAACAAGGAAGTTTTGGATCCTGTGGATCCACACCCTTCCTGGGGACCCCCCCCACACACACAAATGCACCTTTTTCTTGCCTCTCCTTGTGTAGAGAACCACTGGCCCTCAATGATGGACCTACCCCTTGCTCAAAGTATCCAATGATCCCTCAGCTGCCCTGCCTGGAAGCTTTTGGCTGTAATAGGAAATCCAATTACCTGGGAGTAAGCCCCATGGAATTCAATGGGGCTCACTTCTGAGTAGAGATGTATTGTGTTGCATTGTCATTTTCTTTTTCTTGGTGATGGGAGATTTCCTAAGTTTCCTTAAAGAGTCCTAGTAAGCAGCCACCTGCAGAAAATCTGCCAATTTAAAAATGCCTTGCATCAAGTATCCCTAGGACAAAGCATCCATAGTCAATAGGCCTGCTCGCATATTTGGAGCAGGCTTCTAACTTTCAATGCTGAGATCCTGTGGACTCCATCATCTGTCACAGTAGCTGAGTCATGACAATAAAATTTCCCCACAAAGGAAGCAATTTCAAGGGGATAAGCAGGAGCAGTTTATTATGTTCTGAGGCTGCCTTCCCTGCGCTTGCATCCGAAGCCTAATGAGCATGCTGGCTGCAGGGTATACCCTCATGGCCACCTGCGCTACTGTTCAAAGATTAATGGAATCAACTGATGCAGCACAAATGCCATGACCAAACCTTATGCTTTCACTCAACACAGTGTCATTTAGCCCCAGAAAATACAAACAAGAAAGAGGAAATAAAACGAACTGGGTGAGAATTCCCTTACTAGAGTGCTTAATAAGAGTAGTTTGCGTCAACTCCTGTATTTTACAAATCCAGAAATTGGATGATTTAATGTATTAAAAAAGGAAATAAAAATGATTGTTTCCTAATTTTAACTTATGGTAAAGTCTCTCTCTCTCTCTCTCTCTCTCTCACACACACACACACACACACACACACACACACACTGTTGCTATTTTGTTTTGGCAAATTGTATGCTAAAATGTAAATATGGAAAGGAGGGTATCATATCATAGCCTCCAGCACTAGGATTGCTCAATGTCCTCTTTTACACAGGACCATCCTCCATTTGAAGGGGTGACCACCCCCTATTTGAAGGCGGCCTTATTTGAAGGGCTGCCCTGTCCAATTCCAGTTTAAATGTAATGAACCAGAAGATCTGCTACACATTAACAGTAAGAACCTGGACAGCAGGCTGAATTGTTAGGCCCACCAGACACAGCCTTCCACAGGATGGTGAGATGTACTCTATTTATATTGAAATTATAACAATTATTTCTAAATTTGCATTCAGTGGAGGCTGGTGGCTCTGATTCTGGTGGGGCTGTAACTCCACTCTGGATTTTGTTCAGAATCTTTCAGAACTCTAGAGGAGGTATCGACAGTGCCCAAAATGGGTTCAGCACCATGGATAGCTCCTTTAGAGTTGTGGCTGGTTCTGATTAAAACCTAGAATGGATACACTGCCCCACCAAAATCAAAGCCACCCGTCTCCACCAGTTGCATCTCCTTTTTTTGTGATGCCTTTCCTCCTTTTTGGCCACCCTAATCTTCTGCACCACCAGCACTGTGGATCCTTAGAAGGCCAAGCAACCTAGGCTTTAAAGTTCTCATCTGAAGAGAATCAACTGACCTCCCAGCTTGAATGTTTTCAGCTGACTCTCCAAGCGAATGGGAATACACCAGGCCTTATAGCCAAAACGCTCATCAGTTTGAGAAGTTGTTTTACGTGTGACGACCGTGCCTACTTTCTTGATGCTTTTTCCTGATGTTTTTGGCCTTGCATGAGTTTGCTTCTGGTCCTGCTGGCTCTCTCTTGGTGCCTTGGAATTAAGCTTTCTGCCTGGCTCAGACTATGCACTTGCCTCTGGCCCTTTGATCCTCATCAATCTGATCTGATGCCTGCCCCTCCTCCTGACCATCTGTGACAAAACTCTATTGCCCTTCGGCTCCTTGCCCACCTGTGCCTGAACTCAACCCCAGTAGCATCCTGTCTTGGATGCCAACGCTTGACACTGATGCTGGTGAAATCAACAAAGCTTTACCTTTAATGAAATGGATTCAAAGACTGGAATATTCCATACATTCATATAGCCTGTGTATGTGTGTCTATTGTGTGTGTGTGTGTGTAGTTAAACGTTTTTGTCATGCGCTGTGAATATTCACTGTGACTACACCAAATACATTTGAATACATTTTACATTCATTGTGAATACAAAATGCAAACTGGCATCATTGGTACTGTGGAGGGTCTCTGTCAAGGATGTAGCAACCCTGCCCTCTTGGTTTTGTGAACTGCACTGAGAGCTTCAGCGAATGGGTGGTATAGACATATAATGAATGAATGAAATAGCTTGCCCCTAGGGCCAAAACATACATTATTTTAAATGTAGGTCTAGCAGCTAGGTCTCTAGACTTAGAGACTCCCACTAATTTGAATGTGACTTACTCCCAAGTACATGTACAGAGAAAAAAAAATCAGTAATCTTGGGAATGTTCACATTTTCCCATAAGTGTCAAATAATATAATTCTAAACTCACTTGTCCTATGCTAAATTCTGTGGGCTTCTAACTCCACAACATCAGTTCGGAGAGAAGATAATTAATTTAGAAGTATATTTAAACGTAATATATTTATGTGTAAGTATGCGAAGTTAATGTTCCTTAGGACTTTGTCCTTAGTTAACTTATTTGCCCTCAGGTTGCAGCAATGAGTTTCAAATGGCCAAAAGCATCTTAAAAGGTTAAATGATGCACATTTGTCTTTCTTCCAGGTTTCTCTGGTTTTCCTGTTTATGCGCCTAGGGTGCAAGAACATTGGCAGGTGGGAAATATTCATGTGAGCATGAGAGTCATCTTCACGCACATGATCTGATCTCTTTCCAAGTCTGTTTCTCTGTTCATCCTGTTTGACAATTCTACTTGACCACTCAGCACTGTATCTTAGTGGATCATCCCTTCCCGTGCATGTTTAGTGACCTTTGCAGTCTCACTTGCCTCTTGGCAAATTTGGGTTCTACACCAGCTCCGAAGACACGCTTACGCCGAGGTTTTAAAAAACCATTTTGTTCCCACAATATAATCATATATAGGAAACATCAGCATGTCAATGTTACATAATCGGCAATTCAGTTAGAACAGACCATTCCTTAAAGCTGTACAGGGACTAACTTCATAGGAAAGTGTTTAAACAGCCTAGCCAGGACTGAGAAAGTGCCTTACCCAAAGCCAGGCTGGGTGTTTTCATGGCTGATTGTTAATTTGAGCTTAGACCCCACAAAAGCAGCTAGAACATTCAAGTCTCTATAACATAATTAAAGAAATGGGGGTGGGGACAAAAGTGGACATTACATTGTCTTGAAAGGTGAGAGATGAAACAAACCCTATCTTGGCTATTCCTGCACTTGCCTAAAGTAGGGTGACCAGATAAAATCCAGGTCAGGGCTCATGTAACTTTAACAGTTGTAGAGAAAAGGGAATTTCAGCCAGTGTCATTTGTATGTAATTAGTTCCTGGTGAAATTCCCTCTTCATCACAACTGTTAAAGTTGCAGGGGCCCTGCCTTCTTTTGTATATGGTCACTCTAGTTTAGTGCCTGCACCTTTAACTGTTGTGATGAAGAGGCAATTTCACCAGGAACTAATTGCATACAAATGACACTGGCTGAAATTCCCTTTTTTCTACAACTGTTAAAGTTACATGAGCCCTGACCTGGATTTTATCTGGTCAGCCTAGCCTAAAGTCCCTCAGGCCTTTGTGGCTATATTGCTGGCCTAAAATTTTGTCAGTACCAGGTATGCAGCGACAGTCTAACTGCCCTCTAGCATCTGTGCAGGAGCTTATTGCTGGCGTCCCCTCTTCCTTACTCCTGCTCCCTGACTTTCTTTCTCTTTCTCTACCTCAAAAGACTTCCTGTGTGGCACAACTGCTCTGTGCACGTGCTTGGGAGGAGTGCTCATTTAGCAATGCCAATGGCTACTGTGTAGGCTGACCCTATGAAAAGGAGGAGAGGTCTCCTGTGCCTTTAACAGTTGTATATAAAAGGGAACTTCAGCAGGAGTCATTTGTATGCATGCAGCACCTGCTGGAATTCCCTCTTCATCACAACAGTTAAAGCTGCAGGAGCCCTGCCTTCTTTTGAATCTGGTCAAGAGAGCAGGGCTCCTGCAGCTTTAACTGTTGTGATGAAGAGGGAATTTCACCTGGTGCTGCATGCAAAACAATGACACCTGCTGAAATTCCCTTTTCAGTACAACTGCTAAAGATGCAGGAGCCCTGCCCTCCTTTCCATAGGGTCAGCCTGCTACTGTGGTGGCAGGGATGTAGTTTGGTGCAAGGGGAAGTTTGCTTCTCTTTCACCATGCCTTTCACCATCTTAACATGTGGGCTTGGTGAACCCTAAGCTATTTTTCTTATGCTTCTTTAAATGCTTTTTGTAATTTTCTGCTGTGCTTTGCTCCATTATTTATTTTTGTAAGCCTATCTAGGTAACCACCCTAAAGGCAAAGCTTTCCCCTCCCTCCCTCCCCCCTCTGTTGGACACACACAAAGAATTCCTCTGTGCCTTAAGATGCCATTCTGTTCATCATTCTCAAAAAAACTTCTGTTGACACATGAAGGAAACTCAGGTGAAGTCCCACTTGATACACCTTCCAGACCTTTGTGTTTAAACATAAACTGCAACTACCTAAAATCATTAATCAAGCTGTGAATGACCTGGAAAACAAAAAGCCTGGAAGTCAGCTAATGAACATCAGTTTCATTCAATGCACGAGAATATTGAAAAAGCACTTAAAAGCTTCACAGTGCGTCAAAACAATGACAAAACAAACCTTTGAATTTGTCTACATAGGCTAATTTTCAATAGAAGCATTCTTAATGGGTATGATGTATTGAACAATGTGTAGGCTGAAGTAAAATATTCTTTTCAGAGAAGTCCTTTTAATAGGTTGGATATTCTGTCTTTATCTGACATAATTACCAGGAGAAGGAGTGTTTCTGGCACCGAGAAAGGCGATTTTAGTTTTATTTTACTTTTTTACAGCAAGCTGTGGCAATAAACTGTCTTTAACTTTTGCCATTTTCACATAAATCAGTGTGTAAGATAAAAAAAAATACAACTTGAACAAAAGCAAGACAGAAGCTTCTCTAAAAAGGTAGGGGTGAAACAAAAAAACTGATCTATGTAATGGAAACTTTACAATGGTATACAGTCCTATGGTTCTGCTACATTGTATTATTATTATTATTATTATTATTATTATTATTATTATTATTATTTATAACCTGCCTCTCCCTTCGGATCGAGGCGGGGAACAACAACAATATAAAACACAAAAATCACAACAGTTAAAAAATTTTAAAAACAAGAAAAAATACATCATTAAAAACATCCTTGCTAGGCAATCCTGCACCTGCTACATTGCCTTCTGCTGCTATGCACTCTGGAAAAGTGCAGGAGCCCTGCTGGAATGAAAGAGTGGCAACCCTATATGAAAAATAGCTACTTTCCTACTGGTGGACCAGACAAACATAGAGATAACAATAAATAATGGTAAGCAGCAGCTGCAACTATCTCATTAAGGCTTGGTGGGTGAGAAAGAAAGTTGTTAGCACTTAAGTACTCTTCCATTCTGCATGCCTTAGTTCGCCACTCCAACCATTGGCAGTGTCCCTGCTGTCTGCATTCGGAACTTCACCTGTTGGGATGACAATGTAGACATTGCAACCATGCTCACCCAAAGCTGGGGCAGGGAGAAAGTGGGAGGCAGCAGTGATCTTCATAATATTCAGATAGAAAGGGAAATGGTTGAGCTAAAGTGTTCCATGAAGGAACACCCAAAATAATGCAGGAGGACTTTGCTCTCCAGCAACACAAGCATCACTTAAGAATAGCATTAGACAATCTGGGCATCCCAGTGAACTTAAATACCTTCTCCAATAGCTGGGGTGGACAACATGTGGCCCATAGTTTAATCATGGTTTGCAAGTCTGGCTTGTTCTTCCCCCAACAACTCACAATTCTGGGTTTGCATATCATGCTTAACAGTGAGGGATGGAGTGTTCATGGGTTGTTTAGTGCAGTTGCACACTTGCTTGGTCCCAAACAACCCATGGTTTGTTTAGTTGTGGGCTGTTGTGTCATCCAAACCAGACCATGGAATATAATTAGAGGCAAGCAACAAGAGTTTAAGGAAAAATAAAATGTTTGCAAAATGGAAATAAGATGTCTAACAAAGCCATGTGAATGTTCACATGCCATTTTTTTCTAAATCCACAATAGATAATTCTTAAAGGGAAACTATCTTTAAGACCACAAGACAACGTATTAGTGTAAACTGTAGCTGTATGAAGAGAAAAAGATTCCCTTGAATGTTAGCCATGAAGATATAGAAGTAGGAAAGAAAAGGTCTATGCCTTTTGTCAGGATAAATAGACTGGGCCACACAGACAGCTTTTATGAGCTCATAAGTAGTTTGAGAATTGTGTGGTCTTGTTTGCAAAGCATTTCAAAGATGTAAAACACCCTCTAAATGCTTTGTGAATCATGATCCATAGACTTGTGGTTTTCGTAGATCTGCCTCTTAATTAATTGTGCGTGTTTTGCCAGGTCCCATCTCTATTTACCCAGTCAAAGGGAAAGAGCCAATTGCTCTTTTTTGAAGTGAATGGGTGACAGCTCTTTATTTCTGATCAATGTCGTCTCTCCAAATAGAAGCAGTGGCTGATAGTCAACAATGTTTGAGTTATTCTTCAGCACATAAAGAGTGTTGACTGGTATTTGCCGATGATGTGCTTGTAAGACTTACTTCAGATCGTATTTTCCTTGGTGACCAACAGAAGAACAATGGTTATTTTGGAATAGGTGTGCAGAAACAAAGACACAGGAAACTATGGTGAGAATTTGCAAGCCGTATTGAGTGTCGATTCAGTGCTGATGGCTTGGAAGCTTCCATAGATGACCCTGCTGCTTTCCCAGATGCTATTTCAGACTGCCTGGGAAAGTAGAGAAGGGGAAATGGTGAACTAAATTCAGTTCAGGCTTTCTGCAGAAAACCTGGAGGAAGCTGCAGTGCCTCTGCCAGACCAAGATTCATAATATGGTACTTCTGTCTGGGGGCATACAAGTTTAGGCCAATCTGATGCCCTTCAGATACTTTGGACTACAACTCCCAGCATCAGGAGACCATTGGGCATGCTGGCTGGGGCTGATGGGAGCTCAGACCAAAGCATCTGAAGGGCAGCATATTGGGGAATGCTCCTTATGACAAACCCCAGTGAGGCAGCTAATGAACCTGGGCTCTCTTCCCGATGAAGCAACCTGGTGCCCTAAACTGACTAGTCCTGCCCCAGTTCCATGAAGCTAGGAAAGGCTGACAGCACAATGCTATACATACCTACTCAGAAGTAAGTCCCATAGAGGTCAACGGGGTTTGCTCCTAGGTAAGTGGGCATATTATTTCGGCCCCAAAGATGTGCAAATTAGCAAGTTGGCTTCATGCTTGACTCAATAAACTGTTCACCTGGATGACATCCATGGCAAAAGCTAAATCAACACAGCTTTCCAAATGCTGAAGTATAGATTACTATTAAGTTTCTTGGAGCTGCAATCATGTGTTGGGATTCCACATGTTTGACTGTGAATGTCAGAATGTAACTATAAAATAGTTCCCTTGGAAGATAGTAAAGGTAAAAGCAAAATTCCATTCTTTCTTTGAGGAGGGGATAACTCTTGCTACTCCGAACCACTTACGATACTCCCTTTGGGTTTCAAGACGTGCCAGGAGCTTTCTCCGCTTTCTCTGCACTAGCCAGGGATAGATTTGCTGATGAGAAATTTATAGTTTGGAATGAAATTGATGAAAAACATGGAGAGTTTGGCTGACATTCAGCTTATAGTTTTGAACTGAAAGGTGGGGGAAAAGCAAAAATCATGGACTCCCATGAAAATGAAATAAAGCACTAAGCTTCTCAGAGACCCTAATTATATCCCACAAGATTCTATAAGTGAGTGATTCAAGAATTCTACACAATTGTGTTCTAATGAAATGTGATCGTTACACATGTAGACTCCAGAAATAATCAAATACATCCAGATGTGCTTGTTCCTAAAGTTTCCAGTATTCCCAATGAATGGATTCATGGTCTGAAAAACAAAGAGAGCTGCTCACAGTCTATCATGCACCCTTAGATATATAGTATACATCTACCCAAATGCATGTCTGCCTCTGAAAATCCATTGTGTTTAGCCCCTATCCTACTAATAGAACTTATCCATGCTACAAAGTCATGACGTTCTGCATTTCCCAGCTCTGGTCATGGCCAGCTAATGGTGCAGAACATCATAATGTCAAAATTACTAGGGATTATGAGTGACACTTTTGGCAGTAGCCACATGCAGTATAGGAAACAGGAAAAGAAGCAAAAACACTCTGGCTGAATTCGGACAACACGATAGTCAATGGTGGGGTAAGAATCAACTTTACAGTTGTTCATCTAGGGGGTACTCCCCACACAACATGGTAATAAATAATCAACTGTGGTGTGGATTAGGATCAGCGCTGAGTTGACTATGGCAGCATTTGGATGACACGATGGTCAATACAACTGATGATTGTCCCCCCCCCCCCCCAGTTGCTTACTGTGTCATCCGAATGCAGCTACTGGCTGCATTCGGACAACACAGTAAGCAATGGGGGGGGGGAACAATCGTCAGTTGTGTTGCTTATTGTGTTGTGTGGAGGGTAACACATCGTTCACAAACTACTGACGGTATGCTATTCCACCCAAATAAGCAACTGAGAGAAACAACTGGCTTGCAAGTTGTTTAGCTCGAAGCCAGTTGTTTAAAGTGTTGTGTGGAGGGGTGAGTGGGTTAATGGCGTGTGGTGAGTGGGTTAAAAACACAAGCCCATAGAGGCAGGTGGCAAGAGTGGCCAAAGCAGCGGCTGCCACTCTGCTACAACTGGTGCAACTTGCAGAGGCTGCTGGGATAGAACTGGAGGACTGAGGGAGGAGGGAGGGTGGGGAGAGGGGCGGGGGATGTGTCAGTCAAATGCTGGGTTGACTATTAGTCCACTCAACGCCAGCCCCAACCACCCACAGTTGTGTAGGAAAATGTTGTGTGGGGAGTACCCACAAAATAACCAACTGTGAGTCGGCTACTCAACCCACCATTGACTAATGTGTTGTCCGAATGCAGCCACTGGCTTCAATTCACAAATAAAATGCCTAGGTAGCCCCACTGAAATTAGTTGGATTTCTGTAGATTCCCTTGGGGGGGGGTGCAATCTGTCAGGGACAAGCCAGTGATTGGTGGGACCAAAACCAAAAGTGGGCGGGACCACCTCTTCTCTCTTCCTTTCTCTGCCCCCTTTTCTCTCTTGCTTCCTAGCAGGCTACTAGGAGAGGGATAGACTGGTCTTGCCAGAGGGCTTTTGCCCCTCCCTTCATCACTCCATCCATTTCCCTTCATCACTCATGCCAAGGGCTTTCCTCTCCTCCTTCCATTGCTCTGTCCATTTTGGTTTTCCCCTCCCACCTTCCTTATCTCCCTCTGGGCTAACCACACCTACATGAAAATGAAATTGGGTTGAGGGCTGCATGTGGACCAAAGACCACAGGTTGCCCACTCCTGCTCTAGAGCATGCAGCCTACCAGCTGAAGCTTAATGAACTGGTTTAAGCCGGTGTTGCAATTTGCCTGACCTAATGAATTCAGTGTACAACTTCAATTAGTGCTCTTTTTGACAAAGCAAATTGAATAAGTTATCCTACCTGAACTAATCTAACTAATCAAAGTCAGAAACCAATAGAGTTACTTAAGACTGAAGTAAATACAGGGGAACACTGTGGAATACCAGACCTGATTCCAAGGAAAGAAATACTCAGATGTGACTTGCAAATCTGAAGTCCACCCAATCGCTATGGTGTTAATCCATCTTCAGAACAGAAACTGTCTGGATGCTCTTGAGTTTTTAAATAGCCCTGGCATTTGCCCCACATAGAAATCAGAATGGTTTTTGGATGTGGTCCAGTGTCTCATTATGCTCAATCAAATTAACAACATTATCCACCAGAGCATGGGAATGTCTTCTCAAAAGACAGTGCAATTTAGAAAGGGAAAAGAGTGTGCCTGAAAGAAAGGGAAGATAGCAGCTATCTCATGAAAAGCACTTGGGATCTCATAGGAAGCTAGAGAGTTGGGTGAGGGCCAGGGAGATCTGAATTCAAATTGCTGCTTACCCATGAAGCTCACTGCATGACTTGGGGCCAGTCATGCTCTTTCGGCCTAGTCTGCCTATAGACTGTTTTAGACCTTGGCAGGGGACACCACATGTCTTCCCTGCCTGGACCCTCTTATATTTTTTTAAAACAAAAAACCTCTGATCATCTTGAGGAAGCTACCTCACCCTCCAGCAATGTCCTGGTAGTTGACTCAACATTCAGAGCATTGTCGGAAAAAAATGGCTGTTGCTCAGTGGCAAGAGCACCACCAAGTTAAGTCCCACCCATGCATCCTAGGGGACCCCACTATTGCCGGGGAGCCCAGCAGATGGCACTTCGCAGAAAGGTCCCATCCCTGGCTGTTCAGAGATAAAAAGCCAGAGGGAAACCATGAGTGCTTACTTGAGTTCATTGGATGAAGGGTGTCATGAATGTAATAAAAAATAAGGATTTAGAATGACATAGATAGGAACTCTTCTGCTAGAAATGGCATTAAAAGAAATACACATTTTTTTTGAAAGTGTAAGATTAATTCAGTTAACCCCCAACGCCAAGATCAAATGTCATAGAGTCTAATCCTTTCACCCATTAGAACTACTTAATAGACACCATATGTCTAAAGGATGTTGCTGAGCTTTCAAAGCCTCCAAACCCTTTTCCAGCTCCAGTCAAGAACTGAACTGGAAGAGAGTTTTCTTCTAGTTCTCTACCCACCTATCCCCACTGCCCTGATCTGCCCCAGAATCCCTTGCTTCCAGTACCCCACTTGCCTTTTAAAATGGATAGGTGTAGACAGTGGAGAGAGGGAAGGATTTTTCTGCTTCCCTCCTTTTCTCTGATGCTCCAGAGCAGTAAACAACAGTGTGCTGGGAAATTCAACCCAGAGACTCATATGGGATGTAGTTCACCCAAAGGCTGCTGAAATTGAACCATCAGAGAAGAGAGCAAGAAAGGGGACCCCCCCAAAACCTTCCCTCTCTCCATTGCCCCTGTGTTTGTGCTACCACATCTCTCAGTTGTGGGAAAGTGGGGAGTGTGTTTTGGAGCTGGGGAATGGCAGAGATGGCTTTTGTGGACAGGAAGGAGATGTTATACCTTTTCCAAACTCGCTTAACCATGGATTGGCTCTGGGGAAGAAAAAAATCAGATTTTTTTCTGGGGTTTTTAAAAGGGAAAAACAGGTAATAAATAAATCAAAATGAAGTCAGTTTTGGAGAGCATGGCCATGCTTAGTCTCAAATGTGATTCTTCTTAAGCGCATCATAGGCCCCCTCTACATGATTTCGCTTTGATGCACGGTTCCCCGATTATACGCATCTCCTGACAATCACTTTTATGCCTAATACTATCTGACCATCTGAAAAGGAGGACAGGGCTCATGTAACTTTAACAGTTGTAGAGAAAAGGGAATTTCAGCCACTGTCATTTGTATGCAATTAGTTCCTGGTGAATTCCCTCTTCACCACAGCAGTTAAAGGTGCAGGCACTATACTAGAGTGACCATATACAAAAGAAGGCACGGCCTCTGCAACTTTAACTGTTGTGATGAAAAGGGAATTTCACCAGGCACTAATTGCATCCAAATGACACTGGCTGAAATTCCCTTTTCTCTACAACTGTTAAAGTTACATGAGCCTTGTCCTCCTTTTCAGATGGTCAGCCTACCTAATACTTATATACGAGAGGCGTTGAAGCGCATTACTGGCTGCATGAAACTTATTTTAAAGTTGTTGACGTGCATGCAAATGTTGCTGAAAGTAATGCGCGTTGTCCCGGGAAACTGCCCAAACAGGTTTTGCACCCTTTATTCTCCCCAGCCTACCAAAATCTCCCATCTTTGGTTACCTAGGTTACCTGCCGGGAATGATGTGGTTAACCTGTTTGGCTACCTCTCTCTCCTCCAATTTCACTGCCAGCTGAAGTTGTCCCCCCTCCCAGAACTGCTCAGGAGTAAATAGGAATGTGCCCCATAAGTTTTCCCCTCCTGCACCCTTTGAAAACTTATTTTTAGTCAGGGCTGCCTCTCCCCCCCCCCCCCCCCCCCGATTTCCATTTCAAGTGAGCTGCTCAGGAGTAAATGGGAATGTGCCTCGCACGCACACACATGCCAAAACAGACAGGGGGATGGTGCTTCATTCCTTCCCTCTCCTCTTCCCAGTGAGCTCAACCATTGTAAAACATACACATACACACACAGCTCATGTCAGGAACTCAGCAAGAAGCGAGGGGACGATATGTCTAAGCTGACAGCTAATTATGTGCACATGCGCACATCCTTCCTACCCCCTTTACTTCTCATGAAACCACCTCCATCTGGCCCCGTGTCTCCATGAATGAAATATTCCATCAGGGGAATTAAAATAAACTTTATTTTCAGTTTACATTGGGTCTCATCTTCCTGGAGCTTCTATCCAGAGAGATGGAGAACAAGGAGGAAGTTGCCAGGAGGAGGAGACAGGAAATAAAACTAAACGAAAAAGTTGGAGGTTTTCCCAGCGAAGGGGCAGTTCTATGCATGACATCACGACCATCTGATCTTTAATGTGGCTCCTCACAAAATTGTTTACACGGACATAAGGCACTCTTATTCCCGTGGTAAATTAAAACTCGCTAATTAAAGCACATTCGAAAATGTGAATAATCGGAGATAAAATGTGCCTGGACCCCTGATTTGCGCTCTGCTCTTGTAGAGGTAAATTTGGTAATGCATCTTGAAAGAGCTTTAAATCGCTCTTGTGCATTTTTTCTTGCCTTTTAGATAGGCTGACCATATGAAAAGGAGGACAGGGCTCCTGTATCTTTAACAGTTGCAGAGAAAAGGGAATTTCAGCAGGCGTCATTTGTATGCAATTCGTACCTGGTGAAATTCTCTCTTCATCACAACAATTAAAGTTGCAGGCACTATACTAGAGTGACCATATACAAAAGAAGGCAGGGCCCCTGCAGCTTTAACAGTTGTGATGAAGAAAGAATTTCACCAGGAACTAATTGCATACAAATGATGCCAGCTGAAATTCCCTTTTCTCTACAACTGTTAAAGTTACAGGAGCCCTGTCCTCCTTTTCATCTGGTCAGCCTACTTTTAGAAAGGCGATACGAATGTGGGGAGAAACACAGAGATTTCCCCAAAAGATTGTTGAGGACATCAGCTGGGTGACTGTTGAATTACAAAATGCCTGTAATATAGTTTTGAATGTGATGAGTGGCATTTTATGACAGTTTTGTCTATTAAGCGAGCAGGCCTAACATTACACCATGTTATGTTACATTACTCTGGCAAAATATTTAGAGTGGACTGTGTTTCACATTTAGCAGATCAAGAGGCAGAGGGAAAAATAACAAGCCATGACTGACACAATCCTTCAGGCAAGGTGATTAAAAGCTACAGCAAAATAAAAGAGCTGGCAAAGCCGCGTTCAGCACAAATAACAGTGCTTTTGTCTTCACATCACGACAATTGTCAAAGGGCTAATTATCAACACAGTCTCTGCTCTTCAGTGGGGTCCTGAAGCCGATTTGTAGACCGAGAACTTTTCCAAGAGCTGAATGAGAAAAGGTTGCCAAACACTTAAAAAGAAAAAGAAAAAAGAAAACAAAAAGAAAACTCCAGCTCATCCCTGGTTCCTAAAGTGACTTCCTACTTACCTTGCCCATACTCCTAAGAAAATTGGTTGAATATAAAGGCATACTGTTTGTTTGTCTGTCTGTCTGTCTGGTGTCAAATGCTCTGCAACTCTTCATTTGTGTGGCTGTCTATATGCCCCACATGGTGGCTGCGCAGTGGTGCTGTGTCATTTACTCGCAGACACCACAGACTTTTTCGACGAAACTGCACACTTAAAAAGTAGCTGACTTACCGTGGATTTCCCCTTTGCTGCGAGGTCACCACCTTCTTTCTGTCATCTGTTCGTGGTGACCTCACTTCGGGTTCAAGCTGGGAGCATTTCTGGGGGCGGATCGAAGCTCAGTAAGCCATGAATATCAGGGCAGAGGTCAGGGGGCAGGCTTGTCTATTTAAATGGCCGACAGTGCTATGGCTTTTTCAGCTGGAAAGCCCGCATTCCTTCTTACAATGAAGATTAACATTCTCACCCTGCAGCTGCAATGCTGTGGGGTTTCGACGGAACGAGTGGCAAAGGTGTTGTCGGCGTCAACTCACAACCTGGGTCAGAGCAGCCTGCTCCATCCTACACCTCTTCTTCCTGAGTTCTAGAATTACTATGTTGCAAAGGCCATATTCTCATTGAGATGGTAAAACAAATGTAATACTTGTATCCCACTGATCTAATGAAATAAGAACCAAAGCTGGTTACATTAAAAAGTGAGTACAGTATAAACTTGCAGAGGTGGGCAACTCATGGCCCATGGGATGCATGCTGCCCCCTGGCTATTTTTGTGGCCTCCATTTCCCTCCCTGCTGAATTTGCTGTGGCAGTGGTGGCGGTGGCAAAAAAGGTGGAGACCTTTAAAATGAGGTCACATGCCTGGTTTTAAAGGAAGATATCCATGTTTTTTTGTTGCTGTTGGTGGGCCATTGAATTTCAGTGGCAAATTCAGTAGTGTGGCGGTGGCAGGGGTGTAGCTCGTGGGCGGGGTCTAGGGGGGATGGGCAATGTACCCCCTGGCCTACAGTAGTTGCCTATCTCTGGTATAAAGGATTGGATCCAGACTTAATCAGACTTAGAGGAAACCATCAAAATCAATAGAACATAGTTTAATGAGGACAAAGTATGGCTCAGGACCAAAACGGACAATACTTTAAATGTGTGTTTAGCAGTTATATCTATTCCCCCCAACACACATACACACCATTTCCCCTCTATAGTAGATGCAGGAGACCAGATCCAGATCTTAAAAGTCCCCCTACTAGGTTCCCATTCTGGATTGAGAGCTTTGCACCTACTCTAAAGTTAAAAAAAAAAGGGGGGGGAAGGCATAGCTTGATGCACATTTAAAGTAATGTCTGTTTTGGCTCACAGCTGTCACCAAGGAAGTTTCTTTTACACTTTGCAGGCTCCTTTGCCAGTCTTAATTGGCACATTCAAGTCTTTGTACTTGGGAATTTTCTTCATGGGAAAACAGCACTGAGTTTGTGAACTTCGAAGGGATTTTTGTTCGAGCGTACCACAGAGGTGAACAGTTCACCGCAGCTTTGATGCTCACCCAAACCCACCCACATACTATTACATGGGCAGATTGCATCCCGCAAGAAGCTCTCCTTTTTAGAGTGTGCATACAACCTTTGCATTAACATCCCCCCCCCCCCCCAATAAATCCAAGATGAGAAGAATAAGCAACATTTTGTTTGGAAAAAATCAGCAAGTCCATTCAAAGCCGGAGAGGCCAAAATAAGTGGGAGAATTCTTACACAAGAGCTTGAACATGATTGTCAAACTGAAAAGACATAAAATTACTGTTCTGATTTTTTTTCTTATCGCTTTGCGGACAATAAAGAAGTTGAGTCTTCTTTTTGTTATGGTTTTACAGTTCAGTGAGTAGTACTTGAAAATCCAAACAACATAACCATTTCAAACGTCTGCTGCTCTTGAACTATCCCCCCTCTTCCTTTTGCTGTTTAGCTAAAGACTGAAATCCACAGTTTCCAGTAGTTCATCAGGAAGGATTAGTGTGTACTTCTGCAAATCCAGAATAACTGCTTTTAAATAAACTCTGATGTTAATGTATTTTTAAAAAAATGGGTGTCGCAACTCTATCCTAAATGAGTTTACATGGAAATAAGCCCTACATAATCTGCTGAGACTTCCTTCCATGTAGTTGCACTTTGAGTTGGAGCTTAGGTTTTCAAGGAGCCAAGAGTGGAAGTCTAGTCACTTGAAGACTTATTGTGATCTTCCCCCTTTTTGTCCCTCTCTGCAATCAGAACGTAGCATATGCTTTCCTGTGGTCTAAGAAGTAACTCAGGAAAGGGCTAAAGACTTTGACAGCCCCTCCACACTGGGCATGGGGCAGTGAAATCTATCTGTGTGGCACCTGTTAGTTACGCACAGCAGGGCTGTCCATCACCCCTTGTAACATGTTTCCATTTCCATAGCAAACTGCAGAGCGCAGAGAGGCAAAATGACTTTCTAACGAGAAGACAGTGAATGGCAAAATCTTGTCAATGTTTATGCTGTCAGACCACCATCCGGGATGCATTACGTCAGCTGGGCTGGGGGAAGGGAATGCAGTCAATTCGCAGGCAGCTGTCAAAGCGCACTCTTAAAATAAGCTTGGAAACATTTATCTTTTGATTATGCCATTTGCTAGCCGATAAAAACACAAGTTAGTTACAGAATGGAAAGCTATGGAAGGGAGAAAATGAGTTCCAAAGGGGGGGGGGAATTAAGGGAGGGGCCACTGTTTGCAATGTATTTATCTTTTTTATTGAATTTATTTGTAACATTTATATGCCGCTGAATATAATAGAATCTCTCAGCGGCTCACAACAGTAAAATGCAATATTAAAATGCAACATTAAAACACATCATAAAACATTTCCAACTACAGGAAAGGATCAGTAAAATGGAGCAGTAAAATGAAGTGGCATAATTAGTTTACTTAAAGCCCAGGGAAAGCCTGGGTGAACAAGTGTGTCTTCAGGAGGTGTTTAAAACATGCTACATTTTCTGCCTCCCAAACTATATTGGGGGGGGGAGAGATTTCCAGATGTTGGGTGCCACTACAGAGAAGGCCCACCGTCGGGGTACTTCATGGCAACATTCCATTTGTTTCGGACTGACCAGCAAGACCTCAATGTAAACAGTGTAAACAAAGGAAATTCTTACCCCTAAACGTTGCTGAGAATAAATGAAATGCAACGGCAATCCATTGGTTAAAGCTCTGACGCCAGCATCCAACGTCGGTGAACAAACAGCAGCAAAGGAGTCTTACCAATGTCAGGGTTTGCCGTTGCTTCGCATATAGAGGAGGGACCCTAAACCTCAAACCCCCATGCCATATCATACCCACTTGTGGTCCCTATCTGGCTGTCCAGGGTCTCCCAAATAGCCATGCACCCTTATGCTAGCCTCGGTTATTTTCTCCAGCCCACTGTCATTTGCTGCTTTCCCAGCTTTTGCGTGGTTTTTTCCCCTCATTCTAAAAAGCTGAAATGCCTCTCTTGAGGCTTGTTACTGCAAGAACTTTAAGCTAAAATATGCAGGTGTTTTAAATATTTTGGTCCCATCCCTTTTGCCTTCATGCAGCCCCAAGGGCTCCTGTGAAATGGAACTTGGCCCTTGGGATGAAAGAGGCACAATATCCCTGAAATGGAGCATGCCAGTCAAAAACCACCACCACAATAACCCCAAAACCAAAACCAAAGGAAATAGATGGCACAGCAAATATTCAAGGAAAGTTCCATTGTACATATAGTATGCTCTGAGCCTTGTAATGATGTACAGTAAAAAATGATTTGTCAGTCACACCACTATTTGTGCAGTACTGATGAAGAGGATTTGAGGAGAATCAATATTTTATTCCTGGTCTAATCATGATGCAGACTGACATTTCATGGGAGTATCATAGAACAGGCTATGACTCCGATAGGTGATACCAGAGGACATGTGTGGGGAAGACAAGTAATTTGTCCTTCATTTCCATTGTTGGACATTTGTGGTAGCTTGGAGTAATGGCACTTCACATACTTTCAATAGATATAGATATATAAATTTCCCTATGGGCTCACTTCCATTTGTCAGGGATAGAGCTGGGGTGTAGAAGAGAACTTTTAATTCCATCAAAAGCAATATGGAACCGTTCAGATGTGCACGGAAGGTGGATGGGTAGGGAAACCACAGAGAGGAGAAGAGTAATGGAGCCATGACAAGCGGGCCCGCCACACGATCGCAGAACTATGCCACATCTCTTTGTTCCGCTACCTACCCACCCCTCTGTAGGTAAATCACTTACCTCTGCACAGTTTAACCGTGCATTCTGTCATGCTCCGCACACCAAATGGGTGACCAGCAGCTGTTCCACTGGGAAAATGGAAAAAATGGGTGCTGAGTATGGAGAACATCTGTGGTGGCAAGAGCATCACTGGAAGTGACAGACTCTATGGTCACCACCATTGTTTTCCAGTGAAGTGAGCAGAATTACCCACAGAGTTCTCATCACACATCATGGGAACCACCGTGGAAGCCCACTAACCATCTTACAGAAGATGGATAGCAAGCTTGGGTACTTGACTCATGGTGGGGAGGGAATTCTCCCAACACACGACACAGTAACCCACCAAAGATATATATGTTTAGGGTGGGAAATATAGATTTATTTTTCCACCCAGAAATGTATCATGTAGGACAAAACTTGCCCCTGCCCCGAAATTGTCTTTTTTATATGTTCTTTACCAGTGAGCCCTAGTAGCAGTACCTAAAGAAGATGAGAAAGTGCCAATTTTAAAAGATTTCTGCATGTTGCCTGTTTTGAGTGGGGAATATTTCATCAATAGTCCTAATCATGCTGTTTAACTAAACTCCTACTTTTCTTATACTTACATGGGGGTGAAGACCTCTTTTAGCCTGAGGGCCAAATTCAATTTTGGAGATGTTCTTGGGAGGCACATTACAGTGGTGGGTGGGCAAAAGGCCAATAATGACAGTGTTTTTTGTTTGTTTGTTTGTTTGTTTTAGCTTAAAGCTCTTATTGCTAGAAACTAAGCCTTTAGAGAGGCATTTCAACCTTTTAAAATGGGGAAAAAACGTACAAAAGCTTGGAAAACACTGAGGCCAGATCTATAGCCAGATCTATACCTTGGGTCAAATCATTATGAACGTGGAATAAAAAGCAGGAAATAACACTATAGTATATGGAATGCTGATTGTGCCCCAACAGTTATTAGTGCACTTCAATACCACGATAAAGCAGTAGTGTAGATCTAGCCTAAATGATCATTGATCAGGTGAAAAGGAGGGGGGGGCAAGGAAAAGTGGTGTGGTCTTCTGGGTAATCCTGGAGGGCTAGATTGGGACTTCAGGTGAGCCAAATTTGTCCGGCAGGTCTTTTAAGCAGGGCAGTACATACTTGTTGCTACTGAAAATTAAAATGTCATGCTCAGGCAAATTAAGTTCTAAGAGCTATACAAATTTAAAAATTAAGCACATTTGCGTGATTTCACTTATTTACATAATTTATTCTGCATTACTTACTACTTGACATTTATTTTCATTGTGCTAGTCTCGGAGGGGGCCCGTGGCAATAAGCCATGCAGAGAACAGAAGCCATGTCCCTAGCTGCTGGAAGTCTTAGTCACATCTCTGGCTTCTGAAATGTCAGCAAGTGTTGCCCTTATGCTTTTAAGCCTACATTTGCAGCCACAAGGGCTGGAAAAATGCTTTAAAAATAATAAAGGCAAAGATTCTCAGGAAGTCATGATTTTATTGACATGTACTGGAGGTTTTACAAGTGTAGTTCAATGGACCAAAAGAACCACTGTATGTGTGGGATGGTGGTGGAGGACACGGGGAACTGGGGAATATCAATTCATATACTTTACACTGGAAAAACAGTCTGCCCTTCATCCCCTGGAGTTTAACAGGAAAGATAGCAAAGTAATAAGGAAATGTGCAACTCAGCAAAACAGTATTATCAGTCTGTTTAAAATATCTCCACTTAAGAGTCAGAGACAGAGAATTAAATTTGAATGAAAATATTGAGTAAAAAGATGAGGCCTGATAATTATCCCCACACATATAAGATTTTAGCTGCACAACTCTTAAATGACTCAATGAATGTCACAGGGCTTACACTCATGCAAAGATCTCCAAATGTAAAAGGAGAGGTTGGTGGGACTTTTGCTTGTATGTTTAATGAATAATATAAATAATACACTACATTGAATTTGTTTATATTGCAATATTTATATTCATTTAGTGCTCAGGATTCCTAGTGACACATTAAAACTGCATAAGCTTTATTGTCATCAAAACTCCTTGATCAAGATTCAGCCTTAAATGATCCTGCTGGGTGTTGCATTTGTAGAAAACCAATATTTCCTTCTGACTTATGCAGGAGAAGAAAGCAATTGCAGTTCCAGACATAGGCTAAAGGATTCTGGAATCCCTGATGAATTATCCTAAGGAAGAAAAAAAGTCCTTTAAATAATCAAGATTATTATTATTATTATTATTATTATTATAACATAAATTATAATTAATTAATATAAATTAATAATTTCTTACCTGCCTCTCCCTCTGGATCGAGGCGGGGTACATGTCGAGAGAAAATACAACAAATACAAAACACCATAAAATGCATATATAACTAATTAAAAGCATATAAAATGAATACATTATTAAAAGACATCTTAAAATTCAACTGGATAGGCCTACGGGAAGAGATCAGTCTCATTGGGGAAAAAAGGAGGCCACAAAATCCCAATAAAAATGTATCAGGAAATGTATAGGAAAGTGCCTTCCTTCATAACTATCCATTCATGTTCATATCTCTAAACAATATTTTAGACTGTAAGAATACCCCTTTTTTTTGTAAACCACCCAGAGAGCTTCGGCTATGGGGTGGTATAGAAATGTTAATAATAATAATACCCTTAAAACAATCCAATGTCATTAATGTACACACAGAACTCTTGTGTTCATGTATGTCCTCCTTTATTTCAATAGACAGAGGAAGCTTTACACGCATGATTTAAACACATTCACAAATGCCACCCTCTCTTTTGGATCCACAAAGCTGTCCTTTCCTTCTATGTGAATGGGGAGTCTGCCCATAAGGAAGTTCTATGTGTATGCTGGAACATTTGTGGAGGTTTAGATTGGAGGTCATGTATGACAGTCAATTCTGATGATATTCTGTGACTGATGCCTCCCAAAACTGCTCATGCAAGTAGTGTGAAAGCTGTTCTTTTCACAGAAGGAGAGCAAGGCTCGAATTTTCATGTTATACCATTTACATGAGAGCATTGTGTGAACAAAGGGTGACCATATTTGGGAAACCCAAAAAGAGGATACCCAGTGGTAGGGTGACCAGACGTCCGGATCCCCCTGGACATGCCCGGAAAAGGGGGCCAAATTTGAGTCCGGGGGGGAAATTTCAAAATATCCCCCAAAGTCCGGAAAATTGGGCCTCTCCCGTGCCATCCGGGCCTTGATCTTGGCTAGCGCGATTGCGCTGGCCAAGAACAAGGCCCAGATCGGCCGGGGAAGAGGCTGGAACAACGCACACCCACACTTCCAGGTGCGCGTCGTTCCAGCCTACTCCCCTCCGACATCCGGGCCTTGTTCTTGGCTAGCGCGATTGCGCTGGCCAAGAACAAGGCCCAGATCGGCCGGGGAAGAGGCTGGAACGACGCACACCCGCACTTCCGGGTGCGCGTCGTTCCAGCCTCCTCCCCTCCGACATCCGGGCCTTGTTCTTGGCTAGCGCGATTGCGCTGGCCAAGAACAAGTCCCAGATGGGCCGGGGAAGAGGCTGGAACGACGCGCACCCGCACTTCCGCGTGCGCGTCGTTCCAGCTTCCTCCCCTCCGACATCCGGGCCTTGTTCTTGGCTAGCGCGATTGCGCTGGCCAAGAACAAGGCCCAGATCGGCCGGGGAAGAGTCTGGAACGATGCACACCCGCACTTCCGGGTGCGCGTCGTTCCAGCCTCCTCCCCTCCGACATCCGGGCCTTGTTCTTGGCTAGCGCGATTGCGCTGGCCAAGAACAAGGCCCAGATCGGCTGGGGAAGAGGCTGGAACGACGCACACCCGCACTTCCGGGTGCGCGTCGTTCCAGCTTCCTCCCCTCCGACATCCGGGCCTTGTTCTTGGCTAGCGCGATTGCGCTGGCCAAGAACAAGGCCCAGATCGGCCGGGGAAGAGGCTGGAACGACGCACACCCACACTTCCGGGTGCGCGTCGTTCCAGCCTCCTCCCCTCCGACATCCGGGCCTTGTTCTTGGCTAGCGCGATTGCGCTGGCCAAGAACAAGGCCTGGATCGGCCAGGGAAGAGGCCAGAGCGGCGCGCGCCCACACTTCCAGGTACGCGTCGTTCCGGCCTCCTCCCCTGCACCATCCAGGCTTTGTTCTTGGCTAGCGCGGTTGCGCTGGCCAAAGAACAAGGCCTGGATCGGCCAGGGAAGAGGCCGGAACGACGAGCGCCCGCATTTCTGGGTACGCGTCATTCTAGCCCCTTCCCCGGGCCGATCAGGGGCTTTTTAGAACAGAAGCAGCAGCAGGGCCCGGGCTGCTGCGATGAGAGCGACGGCGGCGGCGGCGGCGGCAGCGGCGAAGAAGAAGAAGAAGAAGACAGATGGAGGAAGTCAGATGGAAGAGGAGGAGGATAGGACAGACAGAGAAGGAGGAGGAGGAGGAGGAGGAGGAGGAGAAGAAGAAGAAGAAGAAGAAGGTGGATAGAGGAAGTGAAGGAGGCAAAGGAGGAGAGAAAAGAAGGAAGCGGCACCAACAGCAACTGAAGAGGAACCAGTAGGAGCAGCACTGGTGTCCAGCGGAAAAGCGGAGGAGGAGGAGGAGAACGACTGGCAGCGGCGGCAGACCAGTATCAGAAGAAGGTATGTGGCGGCGGTACTTGTAAGCCCTTGCCCGGCCCTGAGCTTACAGCTGCGGTGTGCACACCTGATTCAAGTTAACACTGTATTATTTGGAAACAGAACCATTTCTCATCAGTATAAGCAGTACAGATATTTTACTGCCTAAACCAACGATGCTCAAGAGGCAGATCAGAATCTACCAGTAGAACTTTGAGTGACTTGCTATAAATCTGCAAGGGTTTCTGACTCCCAATTTTTTTTAGCAACAATTAAAAGTATCTCTCTCACTCACTCTCACACACACAAACACAATTAGGCTGTGGTAAGACAGAAAGCTTGAGAGGGGAACTAGGAGTAGATATTTGTGCTACACATTGTGAGCTCGCTTTTGGTACTGAAAACAAATATCTGCTCTCAGCATATACTCAGAGGCACCCTGTTCCTTAACTCTAAATTTATATCTCTCCCCACCCCAACACACACACACACTCCACACTGAGCTATTATTCTGCAGGTGGCTCAGGCTGGTTGACCTTGAAATTCTAGTTTTAAAAAAAAGTTAGATTCAGCAGCCCTGTCCCTTGTATATGCAACTAGAACTGAACAGATCAGGGTCAATAGGAGCAAACTTTAACAACTTAAGGACATCTGAAAAAAGTATTTCAAAAGAACATTTTTTGCGCCATGCCTATGAACTGGGACCACAGCCTACTGAAATTACTACACAAGAGAACAGCACTAACATGCTGTTGCATAGTAATTCCTTGTGGATTCTGCCCTAGATATCTTCTAATTACAGAATATAAGCACATTTTACACTTGTTATGCATTGTACATATTCTACAATAGTTACATTAAGGATATGCTTAATGCACAAAAAAGGCTAGCACAAATGTTGATAGGGTGACCAGATAAAATCCAGGTCTGGGCTCATGTAACTTTAACAGTTGTAGAGAAAAGGGAATTTCAGCCAGTGTCATTTGTATACAATTAGTTCCTGGTGAAATTTCCTCTTCATCACAACAGTTAAAGTTGCAGGGGCCCTGCCTTCTTTTGTATATGGTCACTCTAGTAGGCTGACCATATGAAAAGGAAGACAGGGCTCATGTAACTTTAACAGTTGTAGAGAAAAGGGAATTTCAGCCAGTGTCATTTGTATGCAATTAGTTCCTGGTGAAATTCCCTCTTCATCACAACAGTTAAAGTTGCAGGGGCCCTGCCTTCTTTTGTATATGGTCACTTTAGTATAGTGCCTGCAACTTTAACTGTTGTGATGAAGAGGGAATTTCACCAGGAACTAATTGCATACAAATAACACTGGCTGAAATTCCCTTTTCTCTACAACCGTTAAAGTTACATGAGCCCTGTCCTCCTTTTCATATGGTCAGCCTACACTCTAGTATAGTGCCTGCAACTTTAACTGTTGTGATGAAGACGGAATTTCACCAGGGACTAATTGCATACAAATGACATTGGCTGAAATTCCCTTTTCTCTACAACTGTTAAAGTTACAGGAGCCCTGACCTGGATTTTATCTGGTCAGCCTACTTCCTGCCTATGAGCATTTACAGTGCTGTGCCACCCATTGCTAAAGCAAGTCAACGTTTTCGACACTCTCAAGTCTGGAGTAAGCATTTAAATTCCAAAGCCAGGTCCAGTTTTTAATTCAAAACACAAGGCCCATTTCCACACACACTACTACAGAAGATTGTTGAGAAAGAGATCACTGGGCCCAAAATATTTTGGTGTCCAAAGCAGAAAACCTACATGGGGCTTCCTGTAGCGGTAAACTATAACAGAACCGAATACTTGACATCCCCCCCCCCCCCACAAATCTGAGACTTGAGCCAATCTGCCAGGCCCTGCTGATGCCAGAGAGCAAAGTTCTGCCACTATTTGGTGAGTCCCCTTACCCATGCCTCGGCTCAAAGGGTTCTATTTTGCCTGAAAATAGCTAAACAGACATGGCTGCACAAGGCAAATCAAGTTGCAAGTTCCCACCCTTACCCTCTATTGACATAGATAGAAGTGGGACTATGATGATACCCCACATTTCTGTCTCCCTAAGTATGTCTGGGTTAATATGTCTGGAGAGTGTTGGACTGAGTGGGTATGGCTGATGGTGCTGGAAAAGGGAGGGGGAGTATATATAGCGTAAGAGAATGTTTTAGATTATCTTATAATCTTATTGTCTTGGTTGTGTGGAAAATAGCTGTGTGTGTTCTAGTCAGGAGTGTGTGAAGAGATTATTAGGATTTAGGATTATTAGTAAGATTATTAGAAGTGTTTAGTATAGGCAGGTGTGAAATTGACTTGAAAGAACTGTTAACAACAATAAACGTTTTCTTTTATTTTTGCTACCACAAACCACATGTCAGCTTGGCTTTGCAACCTGCTCTATAAGTTTAATAAAGAAACACATATCATTACACCTTCAGCCAACATACTCACAGGAGAACCTTATTCAAAACCCTTAACACCCTTTCCCCTCTGCTATAAGGGAAAAGTGGTGTGTCTTTTACCCTTCCCTCAGGTATTTTAGTGGTGGTGCTTAGCCTGAGAGGGGTGTGCTCATCTAGGCCTAGTGTTTGAGGCTGTGGCGGCACAGGGACCCTCACCCACTGTGCAGAAAGTGGGACCTTCAGAGATCATTCAATGCTAAAACATCCTCCATTTTCAGTCTAACCAAGCCTCAGTATACTACCTATTAATTTGCCATGGGAAAACCTGAGAATCCAGGTGCCGCCTTCCACAGGTACTTTACGTTGCAAGTAATGCTGTCTCTCTTTGTGAAGCTATCGTTTATTTTGTATTCACCAGGCAATTGCCCTTCCAAGAGTCTCACCCACACCACTGCAAATATACTATAATTGTCCTCTATAGGGTTCCCTTTTCCCACCATTCTGTTAGGAAACTTGTTCCCCTTTTTTTATTTCCCATCCTCCACACCGACCTGGATGTCTGTCCATACTGAGGGAAACCTGGAGGATAGCAACAAGAATGAGGGTATTTCTGGTGGTGGCTCCCCAATTGTGGAATGCTTTCCCCAGTGAGGTCTGCCTGGCACTAACATTGTAATCTTTTTGGCACCAGGTTAAGACATTCCTCTACTCCCAAGTATTTGACAACAAATGACAGGGCTTTTTAATGCTAGTTGTTTTATCAGGTCCTGGAATTCTATTGTTAATTGTTTTAATTGTTTATATTTTACATGTTTTATGTTATGTTTTATCAAGTTATATTTTAAGGTTTTAAGGTTTTGTAAACTGACCGGAGCACTTTGGTTACTGCCAGTAACCAATGATTGTTTGAGTATATCTGGATTTCCTAGGCTCTGAAAACATCTTTCTGAAGTGCACCTGCTGGTTGCATGATCCACAAGGCCAGGCTCGGGTGGGTGCATAGTTCTGCACCTGTTCAGTGGTAGCAGTATGCTGAATCTGTGAGTATGGGTATGAGAAAGATAATAGGAAAAGAGTGTTAAATGTTAGGAAAGGTGAGACTATGGTCATCCAGTGAAGGATTTGCAGTCAGAAAAGATATCTGAGTGAAGGAGAAAATGTATCACACAGAATATAGCAAAAGGTTCAAAGTACAGCAAAAGCTACAAAAGTAGGAGTGAGTGAAGTTAATTTCAAATACATTGAATGTTTCACTTGTTCTTTATTTCAATGATTTTAATGTTAAGATGTTATGTAGAACAGGTTTGTCTTAATTGTGTGCTGTGAAATCAGACATGTGTCCACGGCCATGTTTGGGTGGGCACACACCCCTTGGGGGCTGGACATGTTTGGGTGGCCACGCCCACTTTGGGGCGGCCATGTTGTCCTCCTTTTTGGTTTCCAAAATATGGTCACCCTACCCAGTGGGGGTGGGCAGGGGGGAAGTGGCTTTCCAGGGCCTCTGGAAAGCGCATCATCCCCCCCGTCACCTTAAAGGTCCTGATTGGAGTGGACCTTTCCCGCCCTTACTGCTCCAATCAGGGCCTGTAAGGCCCAAATTGGAGCAGTGCAGAGGCAATGGGAAAGCATGCTTGCCAGGCCCTCTGGAAAGTTCATCATTCCCCACCACCTTGTTAATGGCGGCAGCCATTAGTGTGGCGAGGGGGAATGATGTGCTTTCTGGAGGCCCCAGAAAGCACACTTTCCCCATCTCTGCTTCACTTGGGGCCTTAAGGGCCCCGATTGAAGGGGTAAGCATGTTATTCCCACCCCCACTGTTCCAATCAGGGCCTTTTCTATAATGTCCAGGAATTACATGCTTTCCCTTTAAGGCCTCAATTGAAGCTGTGGGGGGGAATGACTTGCCTCCAGAAAGCACGTCATTCCCCCATGCTATGCTAATGGTGGCCTTATAGGAGAGTGTAATTCCAGGCCATTATAGAAAATTACAGAAAATCCACCCTGACACCCAGGATAGAACAAAAACCAGGACAAATCTGGGAAAATCCTAACAGTTGGTCACTCTATGTGAATGGGCAGCTTTTCAGCACAGAATTTTTCAGTATCTGCCTATCTTAAGGTCTGGTCTCTAGTTGAGACAAATGCCAGAGGAAGAAAAATGGCAGACAGGAAAAGAGGAGTAATCCATTCTTACTTTTGTGAGGCCTGGAATGTACTCAGGTTTTTTTAAAAAAAACATGTTGAAATCAATGAATGTTAAACTCTGCAGTGGATGTTCATGCGTTGAATCTGTTATCTTTTGGGTGGTTGGGTTTAACAGGTATTCAGATTGCGACTCCGTGTGAGCTGATGATTTTTTCATTCAGTACCTTGACACGGGCATAGTGATTTGTGAGACTGATCTGACATGCACAACCCACTGAAAAGTAAACTCAGCTTCATGAAACTACCAATGGCACTCTGGGCATGGTTCAAAACATTCCTGATATGGTCTTTGGTGATGAATTAGTCTCCTGTTTTGTGACAGAGATAGTGGAGTAAATTCTGCAGTTATTGAGTTAATGAGAGCAGGGCCAGCCTCAGGGGTTGGCATAGTTAGGCACCTGCTGAGGGCCCACTCCTCAGCAGGGGGCTCACTGTCAAGAGTCTTTCCAACCTACTTGTCCAGACAGCGGTAGATGCTGCAGCCTACTGGTGGAGAATGAACAGATAACATTTGCTATTTTGGTTTGGGCTATCATCAAAGTTGGCAAAAAAGACCCAGCATCTATTAATTAATTAATTAATTAATTAATAATTAATTTTATATTATTATTATCATCTCTTTTTTCTTACTCATGACAGTTTTTCTAGACAGACTTGACTAGAAAAAACACCAAGTCATGCTGTCTTTTACTGATTCAGAAATTTCCTGACTACTGAACATTTCTGGATGTTGTTGTGGATATATTTTGGTAGGCCCCGTTTCTGAAGGCTTTCTGCATAGTTTTTGATGTGATGCCAGTGATGGTTCGGAAGCTGCAGCTTGTGCAAAATGCAGCGGCCAGATTGGTAACAGGGACCAGAAGGTTCGAACATATAAGACGGATTCTGGCCCACTTGCATTGGCTCCCTGTATGTTTCCAAGCCCGATTCAAGGTGCTGGTTTTAACCTATAAAGCCTTACATGGCTTGGGACCACAATACCTGATAGAATGCCTTTCCTGACATGAACTTACCCGTACACTACGCTCAACATCTAAGGTCCTCCTCCGGGTGCCTACTCGGAGGGAAGCTCGGAGGATGGCAACAAGAGAGAGGGCCTTCTCTCTCCCCGATGAGGCCCACCTGGCACCAACACTATTATCTTTTCGGCACCGGGTCAGAACTTTTCTTTTCTCCCAGGCATTTGAACAGCTTAAGTTGAGGTTTTAACTGACTTTGTGGACAGGCTTAAAATTTTAAAATGTTTTAAATATCAGCTGTTTTATGTTTTATGGTTTTAAATTTCGTATATTGACTTTTTAATGTTCAATCTTTTAATTTTTGTAAACTGCCTAGAGAGCTTCAGCTATGGGGTGGTATATAAATGTATATAATAATAATAATAATAATAATAATAATAATAATAAATGGAATAATTGTAACCTTTTCTTGTTGCCATAGTTCTTTAACATGATTATTATTATCCTTTCTTTCTCCTTGCAAGGAACCCAGCCTGTGAGGTCAGCTAGGTTGAGAGTCAGTGACTGGCCCAAAGTCATCCAGTGAGCTTCGTGGCCAAGTGAGACTAGGACCCAGATTGTCTGAGACCTAGTCCAATACTCTAAGCACTATACCAATTCTTCCCATTTCATAAAAGGATAATGCACTCGTTCAGCAACATCTAAAACTCACTTCCAGTAATTCAACGTGACAGTGAAAGAGCATGTATTAGCCTAAACAACTACCATAAAAAAATCCTGTCAATACAATTTGCAATATGTTTGTAATGTGGGAATTGCAAACTTGGCTAAAATAACAAGCCCTATTGATGTGTGGCATATATGTGTTCTGCTTATCAGCAATGCAAGGGGCATCGCTTGCTTTACTGTATCTTTCTCATAATGAAATTATTGCATAATTGCATTGGATTGATTTTATTGTCCTAAGTTGCATAAGGCACCAAGGGCAGGCCTGATGGACTGATCTCTATCACTCTCAACAGTCACTTTCTAAAATGCTCCCTTAACTCAGCTTGGACAGCCAGCTGTAGCTCAATTACAACTCAATTAGATGTCACCACTAATCAAAATGCAAAAATAGGTTATCGTCTGTAACATGGGGGGGGGGGAAATACACACAGCACATCAATAACAGTATATTGTTTTTAAAAAATAAAGACTAAAAAACATAATGAGCATGCAGACTCAGCCACACACTTTCCACACAAGTGTGTTCACCCTGCTAAATTTGAAAAACCAGCTAAGGAAAAGATGTGCACTTTTAAAGGGTCACAATCTGCCTCCAGCTGTTCTAGTGACAATGTACTGAATACAGCAGAGCAATGATATTTTTACTTCTTTGCCAGTTCAGGTTATTGTCTGCTTGTACTCCGACTCCAACTATTTCAAGTATGTATTTAGCACTAACAGTGTGTACAGAACAGGGAAATGTTTTGGTTTCTGCCCCCAGAGTTTTCAATCAATTAATATCAGTATCACTGGTCTAAATTCAATGTCATGCTAGTGGAAGTCCACTAGTGCAACAAGATTTTCTCCTTCTCTTCTCCCCACTGCAGCTCTCTATGCTGCCCAAAAGTCTGCTCGAAAGGGTTTCCGTTCTTCCAGATCAGATTTGGTGAGTTTGCATTTCAATACTGCCCAATAGCCAAAGCTCCCTGGGCAGTTTACAACAATTCAAGATGATAAAATACAGCATAAAAATGCAGCACAGACTAGAGCATCAAAATGTAAACATACAAAATTTAAAACAATTTAGACAGCTAAAACAGTTTCAAGAAAATACTAGACCAGTTTAGATGACTGGCATATGCCATTCAATGCCTGGGAATAGAGCGCAGTCTTAACCTGACAAGAAAAGGTGAGACAGGGTTGGGGCCAGGCGGGCCTCAGTGGGGAATTCGTTCCATAGCCAGGGAGAAGACCCTTTCCCTTGTTGCTACCTTCCGAGCCTCCCTTGGAGGAGGCCCTTGGAGGAAGGCTTCAGATGTTGATTGCAGTGTCTGGGCAGGTTCAGGTCGGGAGAGGCGTTCTATCAGGTATTGTGATCCTGAGCCATGTAAGGCTTTATTGGTTAAAACCAGCACCTTGAATCAGGTTTGGAAACATACAGGCAGCCAATGCAAGCAGGCCATAATTGATCTTAAGTGCTCAGACCTTCTGGTTTCAGTTATTAATCTGTCTGCCACAGTTTGCACAAGCTGCAGCTTCTAAATAGATTTCAAGGGCAGCCCCATGTTGAGTGAATTTGGAGATCACCACAGCATAGATTACTGAAACCACGTTGTCCCTGTCCAGATAGGGGCATAGCTGGGCCTCCAGCTGAAGCAGGTAGAAGGCACTCTGAGCCACTGAGGCAACCTCAAGTGATAGAGATGGGTTCAGGAGAACCCAACCCCTAAGCTATGAACTTGCTCCTTCAAGGGCAGTGCAACCCCATCCAGAACAGGTTGAGCATTCTCCATCTGGTCAGAGAAGTCACTCACTAATAGCATCTCAGTCTTCCCTGGATTGAGTTTCAGTTTACTAGCCTTCATCCAGTCCATTGTCACAGCCAGACACTGATTCAGCATATCCACAACCTCATCTGATGAAGATGAAAAGGAGAAAGAGAGCTGTGTGTAATCACTGATGGCAATGTATTCCAAAACTCCGGATGACCCCACTCAGCCTTTTCATATAGATGTTAAATACTATGGGGGACAAAACCAACCCCTGAAGAACCCTATGCTGGAGAATTCATGGGACCAAGCAATATTCTGGAGCAGGCCATCCAAGTAGGAGCAGAAACGTTGAAACGCAGTATCCCCCACTCCCATTTCAGACAGTTGCCCCAGAAAGATGCCATGGTCAATTGTATCGAAAGCCACTGAAAGACTCAGGAGTATCAACAGGGTCACACTCCCCCTGTCTCTTTCCAGACACAGATCATCATAGAGAGCAACCAAGAGTGACCAAAACCCGGCTTGAACCCTGACTTAAAAGGATCCAGCTAATTGGTCTCATCCAAGATTGTCTGGAGCTGGTTGGCCACCACCTGCTCAAGAACCTTGCCCAGGAAAGGAACATTTTCCAATGGCCTAAAGCTGTTAAGATCATCTGGGTCCAGAGAGGATTTCTTCAGGAGTGGTCTCACCACCACCTTCTTCAGTTAGAGAGGGACCATTCCCTCTTGCAAGGAGGCAGCCGGCTGTTCCCCCCTGCTGGTTTTATAAGACCAGAGGGGCAAAGATCCATTATGGAAGTGGTCGCATAAACCTGTTCAAGCACCATGTCAATATCCTCGAGATGTACCAACTGAAACTCATCCAAGAAAACTGGGCCAGGCTGTGCTCTGGAAATCTCACCTGATTCACCTGCTATATCACTGGAATCTATGTCCTGGGGAACTAATGGATACTACTCATTATTATTAATACATATATATCTTTCTTTAGTGATCTAACAAATAGATTAAACACAGCTTTAAAAACCCCAAACAATACCCATTTCATCGTAATACAATACAAATGGAAAATACCAATCTATGACCTACAAATATCAAACAACAAGATAAAAGTCAGTTATGACTAGCAATTCCTGAAGGCCTGTCTGAAAAATGACAAAACATTCCAGACTGTGGAATGGCCTGCTGGAGGAGATTTGTCAAATTAGAAATATTCTTGAATTTCAGAGACCTGTGAAGACTGATCTCTTCTGGCAGGCCTATCCAGTTGAATTTTAAGATGTTTTTAATAATGTTTTTGTTTTTATTTGTTTTAATGTTTTATCTATTTTATGATTCTTGTATTTATATTTATTGTTGCCCCCCGCCTCGATCTGGATGGAGAGGCAAGTTAGAAATAAAATAAATAAAATAAAAAATAAAATAAATTTACCCTGTAGGGACACTTCGAGTTGTAATATCAGTTCTACAAAGCTGCATGGAAGGTGAGGTGTCTTGATATAAAATATTTCAAATTTATCTTATCATATAATGCCATTGTTCCATAATGCATTCTGGAGGATAACTGAGAATGCTAGATTTCCCTTTCTTGTTTAACTGGATCATTCCTTGATGTAGGAAAGTGTGCAATCTGTTGCTGAATTCCAGCTTATGTTACTCACAGTTATAGTAAAAGCAGCCTTTGGGTATGTATATTTAAGCTCTAATATCAAAGGAGGAGTGAGTTCTCATGGAACTGTAAGGCTATAAGTCCTACTTTCCCTCTTTCCCATAGACTGTACAATGTTGTGTTTGTTTGTCAAGAAGACATTAGACAATTCCCACCCCATGTTTCCTTCCTCCCATAATTCCATGGGCTGCACTATGTGGTGCTGCTTTGAAGGAAATAAAATGTGACAATCTTGTAGCCCTCCTCCTCTTCTCTGAACCTCACATCCTGCTGCTTTCAATGCTGTGCTCAGAGGAAATTCAGTTATCTCCCACAGGGTTTGTTTGTTGAAGGAATTTAAGGGGAGTGTTTTAATAAAAAGGGCATTACCCAATTAGCTATTCATTACAAGTCGTCTTTGCATAAGCATGGTTCCTTAAAGGTAGAGATCCATCCATAAATATTATAATAGTTCAGGCAGATCAAAAGACACTCGAAATAACCCTCTGTTACAGATGTGAAGGATTTAATTAAATAACACTAATAATTAAGGAGCTTTCCAAGTCATTAGAGGACCTGCCATCATTATACAAAAGCCAAATAGGAAAACCAAAAGTTAGATCATCCCGAGCACCACTTTCAGGTCATTTTCCAATCACTGATTTTCTGCAGGATTCTGGAAAGATGTCATGAGACTTGAGGTCCCTAGGCCTGAGAGACGAGAAAACCATTTGCAGTGATTCATGTATAAATTCCATATCCCCCTTTTGGATTTCCACAAAGTTAGAAAGAAGCTTAGAGTTTTCCCAAATGCAATTATTAATTTTTTAAAATGGTTCACCTGACTAATATCGGTGAATCAATTTCATTGCCTCTCTATATCCTACACAGTTAAAACTGAGGATTAGAATTCCATGGTTGGCCTCCTATGTTACATGGCATCGACCTCATTTGAAATGAAAATTTGCCTTGTGTGAGACTTTTCTGCAATCACTGCTCACAGTATACCATTCCCAAGAACATTCCTTCCAATAAATTATTTACTAGAATATTTTCAGAAAGCGAACATGAAAGGGATGTGTACATTTTCAAAGCAGATCTGACTCAAAATAAGGATGAGTAGGAATATTATTTTTCAAGTTATTTGCTTTGCTGTAATCTTTATGCAAACAGTTTTAGCTTCTTATTAACACATCCCATTGGGAACAGTTGTTCTTATATTTTAATAATGTACTAGGCCTGACTGTATTCTCACATACAATGATGTAAAGCTGAGAACTGTTTTTCTGAAGTTGCTAATTATGAAGATAATGATCATGATGTTAAAATATAAGGGCTAAAGGGCTGGAATTAAAATCTCTGTTTTTCCCAGGACCCAGACATCCCAAAGTTGTGTGTGTGTGTGTGTGTGTGTGTGTGTGAGAGAGAGAGAGAGAGAGAGAGAGAGAGATATTGTATTGTAGGTCAGCATAAGTGAAAGGAATGGGGAAGCTGAGTGTGCTCCCTGCAGTTGCCACATTTATATGTAGGAACTGCGAAATATCGAAATTATCCCTTTTTCTAAGTCAAGGGCTTGAATCCATCTCATATGTAAGATTTATCTCCACCATATATCTTCTGTAGATATTGTTTAGTCTTTATGAAAGCAGGAACTAATTTCTTGTTCATATGAGATCACACAATCTGCACTACACTCCTTTTTTTTTTTCTTTTTTCTTTTATTCAGAAGGAATTCGCTTGGTTTGGAGCCTTCACATGACATTATTCTTCCACACTAGCTTCCAAGCTGAATTCAGTCAGTTTTGAATTATACCAGGCACCAAAAATAAAAAGAAGAATAGAAATCTGGATGGTTTTGATTCTAAAACAGAACAAAGGCAGAAGTAGGTATAACACTCATCCAGAATAATGTGATTGCTAAACAATGCTTAATGCTAGCACAAATTCACAATTTTAGTTTAAACCCATTTTTAACAGTGTGACTTAGTATGGATAATATGCTAAAAAGAGAGGAAGTAAGGCCATAAAAAAGGACTTTGTGAGAAATATGTTAGCCTAGTAAGTTGTATTTTTAAAAGTATCAGCTAAACATGTTTGTTTATGCCTCATTTGTGGCCAAACCCTTCCCTGCTTTTGATTTTTGTCTGCTGCTCAGACCTCCAGCTGGTAGCCTATGGCTACCTTGACGTAAGAGGCTCTTTATTTTTGTATCCACAAGAGGACATGCCCAGCCCAGGTTTCTATACACATATGCAGTTTTCAACACAATAGTTTTACGTACAGGAAGTTTTGCATCAAGAAAGCAGGACGCACCAGCAAGGTCCTGGCTGAACTCAGCATATTACACGTTTTAAGTAGTAAGCGGGAGCTATCAGTCAAAATCAGCTTCCTGGAGAAGGAAGCCTGGATCTTGAGTTCAGTGGCAGGAAGGAATCTCCCTTCCTGAGGAAGAAAGATTAGGTTCAATCTGTGTTCAAATGGACAGGAATAATTTCCCAATGTACAATACATGAAAAACTCCAAATTTAGTACCCTCTCAGGATAAGGCAGTTGGGCTTAATAAGGCTCACATTCATTATTGTAACTACGTCTAATATTAGCATCAGCTATTTTACATCAAACACAGCCATGCACAAATGTAATGGAGATAATCTGAATAATAAAGGTCATATCTGCTTAAGCTCATTTAGATATACCGCAGTGACAATATATAATTAACTGTGTAAGATGGTCCTATATTGAAGGAGCAGGGAAACTGGCAAATGTAGTTTAATATATTTATTGTCCATATTCTTTCTCCCTATTTCCTGTGCCACCATCACCACTGTTCTCTAACAATGAACAGTAAAGCACAACTATTGGGTACGATTGTGCAATGGGCAGATTCGAATTTTACTTTGAAAGTGTGGAGAACTAAGAAAAACACTGATAGGAACATCAGGTCAACTGACTCCCTGTACTTTCCCCAGAATGCATCCATTTGTTTATAATATTGAACCAGAGAAGTGTGGGACACTAGCGTATCAGGAAGCATGTACTGTGTCTCTGGCCGTCCCTTTATGGCGCCTCTTCTGGCACGCAGCGGTGGCGGCAGTAGGTGCGCCGTGCATTGATGCTCCTGCCACCAGTCTTCATGGCAAGAGCACCACGGCGGCTTTTCCTGTCACCGCCGCCATGCCCGCGCCTGCCCAGCGTCAGCTGGAGGGGTGGCTGGAGCAGCGGCCAACCTACTCTACGGTAAGTGGTCTTTTTAAAAAAATAAATAAATTGGGGGGGAGAGGATGGACAGTGGAGGCGGTGCAGCAAGCTTATGGCTCGCTGCTCCATCCCCTTCCCTGCCCAGCCCGCTCTACTCTGAAAAAAGTCGGGCTACATGCCCAACTTTTTTAGTGCGGAGCAAAGGGCCTTTGCCCCTAGATTGCTTCAAATTGGCGGCAGCATCCTGGAACCCAACTGCTGCCATTTCGAAGCCACCGTGAGGCAAAGTGCCCGTGAAGAGGTACCCATAGAAGCCGCAGGCCCTGATTCTAAATGCATGAGTAGGATGATCAGTTATCTATCATCCCCAAAAGTGGACATGCATTGCTTAAGAAGGGGACAAAAGCAGAAACTGGGGTGGACAAAAATGGCACATGCTAATTTATATGCTCAGATAGACATTTAGAAGTAATTACTATAATGTAGTAATGTAGCAGTACTGGCTGGGGAATGCTGGGAGTTGTAGGACTTTTCCCCTTCTAAACATACATAGGATTGCACCTTTAAATGGAAATATCATGCAATTCACATGAAGACATTGTGGGGAAGACCAGGTAATCTTGGAAGGGTTTTTATTCTATCTGGCAGGAATGTTAATCTTAATTGCAGTTTTGAAAATGTGGGCTGCAATCTATGCATTTACCTGGATTCAGTCACCACTGAACATCAGAATTTTTATAATCTACCCTTGACTGAAGGCAAGATATCTCAGAGAGAGAGAGAGAGAGAGAGAACTGAACAAGTCCATAAAAGGTGGGCCTCTGATTAGAAAATTGAGCAAAAATGTACTGAAAGAAAGCAAGGGCAAGAGGTATTTTGATATCTTGTACATGCTTCTTAACAGAAGCCAGAGGAAATGGCAAATTCTTGGAAGCAAAAGGCTTGTAGTCAGGGATGCCATGAGTGTCCGCTTGGTTCCGTGACGGCAGCGGATGCCCCTGTGGCTGGCCTTCATGGACCCGCACCTCGCACAAGGACAGACCCGCGACTGAGCGCTTGCAAGCCCCTGAGAGTGCTTGGGCATGGATTCTCCCTGGTTTCCAGGATTGTGCCCATCCCCCCTCTGTGTTAATGGTGGTTGCCATTATCGCAGTGGGGGGATATGCAATTTCCCCAGCCTTGGGAAAATCATGTATTCCCCCCTTGGGCCAAGGGGAGCCTTAAAGTACCTATTAATGCAAGTATTAATAGGGCCTTTGAGGTTCCTGTTGGTGTGGCAGGGAGAACACCCAGCTGCCATTAGTGCAGAGGGGAAATACACATTTTCCCCAACCTGGAGGAACTCACACTCCCCTTTCTGGAGGCTCCGGAAAGTGCGCTTCCTCCTATGCACTGATGCCCCCCCCCCAAAAGGCCCTATTAATGCAAGGGGGAAAGCATTAATGTGCATTTTCCCTCCAGCAGGGGAAAGGGCTGAAGCCAGGGCAAATGGCTGCCAAGCGCTCATGAGGGCCTGATTCATGGGGGTGGGCTGGAGTGGTGGCGGTGTGAACACTCATGGGGTGAACGTTCCCTGAGCTTGCTTCCCACTACTTGTAGTATAATTTATTGACACAGGAAAGATGCAGCCGGGCTCGGTGCAAAAATTGGTTTTTATCTGAAAGGGTTTGTTTATAAATGGAAATTTAGGCTTAGGCTGGTGGGCTTGGTCCAATCTGTGGATTAGTTCCAGTACCAACTATCATCAGGCTGGTAGTAAGATCCAGAACTCCAAGGAGCCATCACTTATGGTTGCCCTGGGCCTCTTTCCTCCCCTTAAAAAAGAGGTTGGAAAAGAGTTCCCAGGGCAGGAAAATGAAGCTTGGGGGTCAGGGTGAGGAATCTGAAAGGCACCATGCCAAGGGCCCTCTTGCTTTATTCCTGAAAATGGCCCTGCTATGTAGACTTTACAGCAGGGGTGGGGAGTGCTCAAACTGCTCATGTCCTTCAAAATGTCTGCATGGGGCGGGGTGCTATCAGTATGCTGATGACACCCAAATATATTTCTCTATGCCTTCGATAACAGCGTCAGCTAAGGATAGTGTGTCTCCTCTGAATGAATGCTTGGAGGCGGTAATGGGCTGGATGAGGAAAAACAAACTGAAGCTGAATCCAGACAAGATGGAGGTGCTTGCTGTCAAAGGCCGCAACCTGGGTTTGGAGGTGTGTCAACCAGTTCTGTATGGAGTTACACTCCTCCTGAAAGACTGTGTTCGCAGCTTGGGGGTGCTCCTGGATCCGTCGCTCCAAATGACAGCCCAGATAAATGTGACGGCCAGGAGTGCCTACTATCAGCTTCGGCTGATACGCCAGCTGCGCCCCTTCCTAGAGTTGGAAGACCTAAAGACAGTAGTGCACGTGCTGGTAACTTCGAGGCTCGACTTTTGCAATGCGCTGTACATAGGGCTACCTCTGTGCCTAGTCCGGAAACTTCAACTAGTTCAAAATATGGCAGCCAGGTTGGTCACTGGTACACCTAGGGGTGACCATATTACGGCAGCTTTAAAATCGCTCCACTGGCTGCCAATTAGTTTCCGGGTGAAGTATAAAGTGTTGGTTATTACCTTTAAAGCCCTACATGGTTTGGGTCCAGGTTACCTGCAGGATCGCCTTCTCCCATACAATCTGCCCCGCACGCTCAGGTCCTCTGGGAAGAACTTACTACAGTCGGCCAAGACTAGGCTGACAACCGTTACCCAGAGGACCTTATCTTCTGCCACTCCCAGACTGTGGAATGACCTGCCGGAGGAGACTCGTCAACTTAACAGTCTTTTAGAATTTAAGAAAGCCATAAAGACTGTTCTGTTCTGGCAGGCAGATCCAGTGGAATTTTAGGATGTTTTTAGGATGTTTTTAGGATGTTTTTAGGATGTTTTTAGGATGTTTTAATGTGTGTCATGTTTTATGTATTTTATCATATTGTTGTTCCCCGCCTCGATCGAAACAGAGAGGCGGGTAAGAAATTAATAATAATAATAATAATAATAATAATAATAATAATACATGAAATCGAGACTCTTCTAGCACACTTCTAAATGCTATTGAGATGGCCATAGTTATTGTGAATGTTTGGAATTACTAACTCTCCAGAAGACTTTAGCCTGGCACCTTTAGGAACAGCCTGAACTGCAGAACTCAGCAGGGAGGAAGCCTTGCACAGAAAGAAGACAAACTTTTGCCCTATTCAGGGGTTATAACTCTAAGTATATTAAATGCGTGAGTAGGGAGAGTGTGCTAGCCCTGGCCTCCTCCATTGCCCTCTACTTGTGGAGGATGAATTTCTGAAGAAGAGAGTCTCTTCCATAGGGTGTCCAGATGGCTCAGGGTTTCCCCAGGGGCGGTGGGGGCAAACCGGGGTGGCGGGGGGGTCACGCGGCGGTGGCAGCAAGCGAGGAGCGGCGGTAGACCCGGCGGCAGTGGTGGCGGAGGAGCCCGGGAAACGGCCGCCCCAGAAGGTAAGTGCCCTCCCTCGCGCCTCGCGCTCCTTATCCACAGGGGCGTCCGCTTCCCTCCGGTGCTCGAATCTACTGAGAAACAGGCTTCGTGGCCTGTCCCTCAGTAGCGAGACAGGCCGCGAAGCCTGTTTCTCAGTAGATTCGAGCACCGGAGGGAAGCGGACGCCCCTGTGGGTAAGGAGCGCGAGGCGCGGGGCGCGGGGCGCAGGGCACTTACCTGCTGGGGCGGCCGGGTCTGCCGCTGCCGCTGCCGGGCTCGTGAGGCCAGAGGCCGCGTGGAAGGGATGGGAGAGGGCCGGATCCGGAAGTGACATAATCGGCCCTCCCCCGCCTTTTCCGCGCGGCCTCTGGCCTCGTCGGGGCTAGTCGCGATGGCGACGACCCCCGAGGAGCCCGGACGCCTGCGCAGTAGAGGCGGGGGAGCTCCCCCGCCTCTTCCGCATGGGCATCCGGGCTCCTCGGGGGTCGTCGCCATCGCGACTAGCCCCGACGAGGCCAGAGGCCGCGCGGAAGAGGCGGGGGAGGGCCGATTACGTCACTTCCGGATCCGGCCCTTCCCTGCGTTTTCCGCGTGGCCGCTGGCCTTACGAGCCCAGCAGCGGGGGACCCGGTGGGGGACCCGGCGGCGGTGGCGGGGGACCTGGGGGGGCGGTGGACCCGGCGGGGGCGGCAGTGGCAGCGGCAGCGAACCTGGTAGGTCCGGGCTGATGTTTTTTGGGGGTGGGTGGCTTGGTGGGGGGGTTGTTTTGGGTGGGGGGGGTGGCTTGGGGGGTTTGTTTTGGGGGTTGGCTTGGGGGGGGTTGTTGTTTTGGATGGCGGGGGGGGGACCGGGATTTTGGGTTCCAAAATCTGGTCACCCTACTCTTCCATCCATGTAATTTTGAACGCTGGAAAATCAGGGTTCTCAATCGTGGAAAGCCTCCAAAGATACAGAAGGTTCTCCTCTTTGGAAGGTCACTCTCCAAAGTACAGGGCAATGGAAATGGGTTAGGAGGCGGCAGGGCTAGCATGCTCCCCCTCTTCAGGCAAGTTCAACAGGCTGAGCTGAGGCATCAGAGCAAAACTGACCACGTGTGATTCAAAACGCTAAATTCTCATAGGAAACTGAGGGGGAACTCACAGAAGCAATCTGGGGGGAAAATGGTACGTGTGATAAAGGCCTTAGTTTCTGTGCTGGACAGCTTGTGCCTGGAAAAGAAGAGCAAATCTGCAATCCTATACATACTTTCCTGGGAGGAAATCCAATTGGATTAAATGAAGCTTACTTCTCAATAGACATGTACAGGTTTGCATTGTAATGCTGTTTTTTAAAGGATAACACACATTTTTGTCCAGGTTAAATTGTAGGTCTAGCTTTCTCTGCCAAAACAAATATTATTTTAAATCCGTATTTAGCAACCATATTGTTGGTTCATTTTTACTCTAGAGTAGGAGCAGGACCCTCAATCCAGAACTTAAAAGCCCGCCAGCCCCCATGCAAGAGTCCCAATCTAGATTTGCCTCCCTGTGCCTACTCTAGAGCAAAAATGCAGGTGATGCAAGTGCTAGCTATCAATTTAAAGTAATGTCTGTTTTGGCCCACAGACTTCCTGCTTTAACAAATAGTTGTTAAGGCGAAGACCACCTGAATGTTATCTATTGCCAGTCTTGCACTTATGATTCCTTTTGCTTGGATAGACTCCATTGCTACTGTCTAGATTCAGATGCAATTATATTGGAAATGTCTGTAGGGTAGATAACATATGAGTTAGTAAAATCACCACCACCACCACCTTCTTCTGTTCAATGTTTCCAAAGTAAAGATTTCCCTTTTGCCTAATTAGAGAAAGTTAAATTAAGTATCTTTTTGGTGGGGCAGCGTGGGGAAGGGGGAAGGCATTTACCTACTGCTGTGTAACAAAAGACAATGACTATTAACAGTGGCTGATTAAAGAAGCCACAGTGATAAATGGCTTAGCAGCTGAGATAAGGGAAAACAGTTTCAACGAAATCGTTCCTGTCATGAGAGAGGAAGCATGGCTTTCCACATTTGAGACTGGACATTAACTATCACTGTAGGTTGCTATTTATAACTGGATTGCACAGGAAGCTAATTACCTGTTTTCATCTGCATCCAATAAATTGGATTGGCTGAATCTAATCAGTAAATTGTGCAGATTAGGTTTGTGCAAACCACATACAGCAGTAAGAGGAAGTAATACATATGCTACCTGTAATATATGGAATCAGCAATAAAAGATTGAGCTCAATAGCCACAAACTACACTGATATTTTTGGAAGCCATTAAAATATCAATTTCCTTATTTAACTATTCAAATTACAGAAAATCAGCTACTGACATAAGATACCTGAGACCTCCAAATGGAAGAAATAGGTCTTCCCGAAATACTCCCCTGCAATCCCCCCCACACACTAGTGAGCAATTATACTGCCTGTTACCAGATGTGGAAAAATAATCACCTTAAATATAAGGAGAGAAACCTAAATCGAAGTCAGACTGGATCAGAAATGCTTTAGCAAGATGGATGAGTTGGGGTGCAGAAAGCTTAGCAGGGAAAATATTTCTCAACACAATTTCATGCATGAAAACTCTCGAGCAAAATTGATACAAAAAAAAGAAGAAGAGAGGATTTCTGCGTATGTAGCATATATTCTTGCTCATAAACAGCTCTATATAGATAAACTCTGCTTTTCTCACCAATTGTCCTTTGGTCCTGTGTGTATTATGTCTATGTCTAAGTCATCTATGTCTATGTATGTGTATATGTATATATATATATATATATATATATATATGTGTGTGTGTGTGTGTGTGTGTGTGTGTGTGTATGATAGATAGATAGATAGATAGATAGACTACAATCCTATATGCATAACTGATAGCAGGATTGTACCAATATAATCTCCATCACCAGGAACTCCTAGTTGTCCAAATGCACCATAGGGTTTTTTTTTACTCCACCCCATGCAATTAGTGAGGGGAAAGTGGGAGTGTCCCTGCTACTCTTGCCCCTCAAGGGTGCACCCACTGGCCACATCCTCCAGTGGCTGTGTATTCTGTCTATGTGGAAAGGAGGCCTACCCACATATAAATGTATGCATGTAGGTCTCCTCCATGAGAGCTGGAACCATGGCCAATCAAGGCACTGGGGGCAGGGCTAGCAGCATGATCCCATTCCTTCCTTCTTACTTTTACTGTACACATGATGGAAAAGGAGGTCTGAATGGATTTCATGTATGCCTTATATTGGGGTTTCCACAAAAGCACTCCCTAGAAATCCAAGAGCCACATGGAATAGTAGGGCTGAACGTGTTCAAAGTTTATATATCTGAAAGCTTGCCAAAAACAAATAAATGAAAAATTAGCAGCTAGTTCTGTTGGGTAAATAGCCCCTCCACTTCCTTAGTCACATCTGATTTATTGCCCTAGAAGCATGAATGTCAACAAATGATTAAGGAAGCATGTCCTGACAGGGACCAGTGGCACAGGTAATTTTAGACCCTGGACTTAATGTATTATGTGGGGGGCGGACTTTAGATGGCTATGTGCAGAATTTTAGTTGTGAAGAACACACATAATACACCTCTTTCCCCCTCTGCCCCCGCCCATTCCATGTCTGAGATGTTAGAGCAAAAGACAATAACAGTAACAATGGTTTTACAAACTCAGAGCATGTGCAGTTTCACAAATTAATCTTGCTTAAATCATCGCACCGTCATGATTACAGGAATAAAATGGAGCTTGTTTCTGCTATCCTGATGTGAAACTCATTTACTTGGGGAAAAGTCTGATTTTGTTGTTTGATTACTCACAAGTGAGAGAAAAGCCAGTCGGATTTCACTACTGGACCTACCACCAGCACGGCTTACCACCATATATTCTTCTCTCCACCCAGGTGATTAGAGATGCATGAATGTTCCAAGACACTCTGAAATACGTCTATGAGCATCGTCACATGGGGGAAGATCGCATTTGCTTACCATCGCTTCTCTGCCCACGCAATTGTCCCTCATTACTTCCTCTTCTGAAATAAAAGAAAACAACGTGCACATGGCCCATTCAGTGGCAGTTTTGATTGCGCTGCTTCTCCTGCACACAACAGGAGATAGTTGCTACTTTCATCTTTAAAAATAAATCAGACTTACTGGGGTGTTTTTTTGTGGCGCAAAGAAAACTGGAAGGGGCGTGAGGTGTGAGAGGCAGACGATGTCTTGAGAGGGACCTGCGAAAATCCATGAGTGCCCAGTAACAAGCGTGCAATAAAATGCTCATCTGATGGATCTCTATGTACACCTATATAATGTAACTCTGATAATTTTTGACCTTAAATCTCCTATGTATTATATATTTGGCCTGTCATCACCCCTGTCCCTTCTAGTTATTTAGGGTATACTAGCCCTGTAACGTGCCCCACCAAGTACTCAATAAACCTCTTGGTTTTTACAGCCACCACTTAGTTAAAAGAGATACTCAGTGCCATAGATAATGGGTTGGGTCCAGGATCTCCTTTCCATGAGATGAAGGGCTCCACTTGGAAAAGGTCCTTCTGTCCTCTCCCCTGCACTGCGGCCTATCCCATTTGGCAGGTTCTTCTGATTCTCTCTGTAGCATTTTCAGGGAGCTGGGGAGGCTTCCATGGGAAGGAGGGGGTGGGGAGGTCCACCTCTGTCAGTGCAGTTGATCCAGCTTCAATCTGGATCCAACCCCTGGGCATTAGATACCTCTGCTGGAGATACAGATCTACTTTGATACAGGAAGGGGAGTAGAAGGTATCCCAACTTTAACAGTCTGCTGTCAAGTCTCAAGTTCATAAGTTCAGACTCCTCTTTTGCCTGAGGGGGAGGGCATAGTATAACAAGTTTGCAGCTGGCCTGGGCCCAGGGACTATATGCTGCTGACCCCTAACTTAGATAACCCTTGTAAAACAAAAACAGAACTGATGCAAGGATGTGTCTGTGAAGCTGGCCAGTTATAATAACAACTCATGGCTGATATTTCAAGCTCCTGCCTATGTTCAGAATAGCAATTTTCTTGTCTTTCGACCTATAACCACCACAGGCCCTCATCACATTAATTTAATGTATTTGGCTCCAAATTTAGCAGATTTGTATATGCCTCAGTGAACTTTTAATGTCAATAGAGGCTTCAAAAGAGAGGAGGCATTCCATAAATGAGAAGAACAAAACAATTCAAACAAGAACATTTTGGTCAAAAAATGTTAATGCTTTTGATGAAATTACTGAGTTTACAATCATATTGCCTTTCATTTGGGCCAACATTACATTTTATTCACCAAGCCTCAAATGTATTAGAAATAAGCCACTGCACAGAATATTCCCAGTAATAAAATATATTGACTTTGTGTGTGCGGCCAACATGTGGTAGTAGCTAACGTGAACAAAGTGGAAGACTGAATATTCAAACTACATGTTACGTTGAACATGTGGTTTAGTGCTGCATGTTATTTTTTAAAAACTTTAGAAGTTATGCATAGAAGCAAATCCAGATTAGGATCATGGTGTAAAGGGAGGGTGGTTTTAAACTCCCCCTCCCGATGCTGAGGTTTGAGGAAAATCATCCCACCCTGAAGCTGCTATTATTTGGCAGAGGAGGTAAACTCTCATTGCCTTCTCCTTTGGCAGCTTCAATAAAGTATGCATCACCAAAGTGTGTGTATAACACAGGGGCAAGCAACATTTGGGGGCCCATGAGTGCATTAGACAATTTGAAAACTTCTCCTGGACACCACCACAAAATGGCTGCCATGGGAGGCATGGCTAGTCACAAAGTAATCGTCCCAAAAGATCTGAGTACAAGGCAGAGGTGGAGTCTGAGCCCCAACACACTAAACAACACACTTGAACCCAGTGCCAACAGAAACCTATTTCACAGAACATCCTCAGCTCTTCTGAACTCCCCCTGCACTTCTCTCATTAGTCCCCTCCCCAACTTACCAGACAGAAGCGACAGGAGTCCTTTTTCTTTTTTTCCATTTTTTCCTTGGTTGCTGGGCGAACTGCAGGGGAAAGCACTGGCCTGCATCTGCTTGGCATCTTCATCTTCATTTCCTGATAATGTCTCCGAGCCCCACATAGGCTTGGAGACTCCATGTGGGGCTCTGAAGCAGTCATGGGAGATGAAGATGGCAGTGGCTAGAAGCCCACCTTTCACTTTGAAGCAATCCAAGCTGCTGGTAGGAAAATGTGTCAATATTTTTTATAAAGTGGGAGGGGTGGGACAAGAAAGTGTAACATAAAATGTAGGCTGGCCCTGAGTTGACTGCAGCTGAATGATCAATAGATAAATAAGGAAAAAGCCGACAAGAGGGCTGTCGATATGCCCTATTTACCCCACGGTGGCTGCGCAGTGGTGCTGTGTCGGTTATAAGATGAAGCTGTCAACTCACAGGCACCATGGGGCTTTTCCCCGAGGTTGCGCATTTAAAAACTCAGGGAGTTACCCTAACTTCCTGGTTTGCTGCAAGGTCACCGCTATATCTCCTCATCTGTCAGTGGTGACCTCAATTCAGCTTGAGGCTGGGGCTGTTCTGGGGGTGGATCATTACTTCTGATAGGTTGCCAGAAGCACAAGAAGACCAGGCAAGGAGTGGGCTCAGTGAGCCAAATGGCCTCTGAAAAGCCCACTCCTTCCTTCCATGGGATTAACTGTTCCCACTGTGCAACTGTGATGCCATGGGGTTTTAAGGTAACAGGGGCCCGAAATGGTGCTGGGAAGACACCCCCCTGTTCTAGAATGCGGTTGTTGTCATTAATAACAGGATGAAATAGAAGCATTACCTCTTCAATAGATCAAAATGGTCCACACTCTGCTTCTTTTCCTTATTTGCATATTATATAGTATTTCTAAATTCCCTTTTTAAAACCCTAAACCTTTTGAGTTATCACCTATTTCTTAATAAAAAAGAGAAAACAGGAAGGATTTACAGCACCAGAAAATCTCAAACATGAGAAGAGAGGCAACCTAGAGTTTAAAACATAAAAAGCCCAACACATTTTTGAATAAAGTCTTATTTGGTGCCATGGAATCTTTTTTTCTTGTTCAAGAAGAACTCTGTTCTTATAATGGAGTAACAGTACTAATTGCAGCAAAACAAACGAATTATCTTATAGGCTGCAATCTTACATAGCTACCTGGAGTTAGCTTTATTGATCAAATATCATGGTAGGGCTGAATGAGAAAGTTGTTTCAGTTCATTTTTGACCAGAATTTGCTCTTCTAGGAACTAAACACATATCTGAATGCAACCTGTGGTTGAAGTCTGTACCATTAAAAGCTTGGGATGCAAGTCGCGGAACAAAACAATGTGTTGTAAAAATGTGTATACTTGAAAAATGAGCACAAACAGCCTTTAATCATGGGGACGGAAATGTGTACATTTTTTTTAAAAAATGTGCATAACTGATACGTAGATTTGGAAAAATGTGTACAAAATATGTATGGACTTTCATATGTACAGGAAAAACAAAGCTCCCAATCTGATGCAGACATGGGTTGGAATGCACTTCAAGATGGAATTTGAAGGGCTTTGGAGTTGTCTTCACTGTGCCGAATTTTTGACACCTTCCCCCCAAACCCCGCAGTTTACTTACCTGGGGTGGTGTCGGGTAATCCCAATGCCAAGGAGGGAGAGTGGGGTTTCTGGCGGTCATCCAGGTGAAAGCCACCCCCGCCATCTTCCTGATTTCCGGCAACCACCCCCAGATCGGTCATGGAGTGAGGTCAGATGGTGGAGGAGCCATACTGACCTTTCTCCCACCACAAAAGTTGGGATAAGTCCCTGTCTTTTTTCTGCACAGCTTCACAGGAAAGCCATGTGGTAACTACAAATCTGTGGCTGTGTCATATAACTGATGCAGTGCAGATTCGCAGTCACCATGGGGCTTTGGATGCACATAGACAGCCCCAGATTTTACTACACAATAGGTCTTGCTTCCAGGTAAACAAATATAGAGCTGTGCTCTGTAGCCACAATCATTTGCATGTTTACTTAGGGAGTAAGACCATTGAACTCAATGGGATTTATTTCTGAGCCAACATATGTAGGATAGTGGTATAAATGTGGCATGTTTTTCTGTGTACTTGAGCTTACTTCCTCATGCATCTCCTGAAGTGGATTCTAGTCTATAAAAACTTATGCTACAAAAAAAGTGCTGTTGCTCTTCCTTCTTACGTTTTCTGCTCTTTAAGGAAACCAAATATTTGGAGGCCCTTGTATGGACTTATACAGAAATAATAATTATGGGCAAGAATAACTTGTAACCTGTAGTGTTGTCCCTCAACGGGTGGGAGTTTATGGCCTCTGAGATCTTTTGTCCAATAAAGACCCAGAGACTGGAGAATTCAACTTAACTATTTATTGATTCTGCTGCAGCAGGGAGACTCTGGCGTTCTGCAAATCAAGAGTCTGCAGAACAAAGGACTTCACACCTTTATATAAACTTTGGTTACAGAAGTAAAAAACACTTTCATTGGTCAAACACCTCTACAGTCTAATAACACTGACCATTATAGGTTTGTGCTCAAGGGATTAGGTTTCAAGTGCAAAGATAAGATATGCATATATGAGTGAGTTATAGAATATGCATCATCTGATTGGCTATAAGCAAGTCATACAGACTACATTCAACGTTCCATTAGCTTTAAAACTTTTCTCTTTGTCCTCCTCACACATGGCATTGCCATCAATTAATCCTGACAGGTGGTAGATTTAACCCTTTCCATTACACGGAGGCAAATGTAGACACACAACAGGGAGGGGACATTTCTTTCTCCATGCTGAAATTCCTTCAGTGCCCATCAGTAGGAGAGTATTTTTGTAAACGTGGTTATTTCCTGTCTGCCTTTGTCACAAAATTAAAATTAAAATACAGTTCTTCTGAATAGGTAAACTTCCTAGCTTTTGTTCTTAAATGTAAAGGTTGAAGAGATGACTGTTCTTTTAGTGTGGCCTCTACTCTCTGTTTGTAGCCATCTTGTTTTATGTGTTGAGTGATGCTTTATATATATTGTTTGTTCTGAGTGACGAGCATATTGTGATTAGATCATTGCTTACTGCAAGTGGCTAAAAATCTAAGCAAAAATCTCACAATTACCTCATGAAAGTTCCTGTGTAACCTGAAAGTTTGTACACTCTTACTAGTGAGTTGGTTCAGATTTAATCATGCTTAGAGAATGTCCATTGAAATCAATGAAACTTAAGAAAGTCATGCCTAAGGTTCAAACTACGTGTGTTGCTAAACTAGTAATTTGAAGTTGCATGTAGGGTTTGTAACCTTATTTACCAGCTGCTGGAAGGTCTGGATAAAGTTTGGGATCATGGCTTAGCTCTTTCCTCCTGCTTGATGGTTCTGGTGGAAATCACTTCTAGAAGCTATTTGCCTTGGAGGGAATTTTCCATTGGATCAATGGTAACTTTACTCCTGAGCCAAATAGCAGCCTGGGGGAGGGGAGAGGAAAGGGTTAACACACACACACTAAACTGCAGTCCTAATCTTGATCAGACCTCCCAGTGGTTATCATGTCTGGCTCAGTCCTAATCCTGGAGACCTCCTCCAACAATGACTCAAACATCGGAGAGCTCAAAGGTCCCATGGTGCAGGTGAGACCCACTCAACTCCAGCACTACTCTGGCCAAACCTAGCATTTAACCAGGCCTGTTTGCAGACTCCCCTACAGAAGATGTCCCCTCTGTGAAGTCAGAGGGCAAGGGGAAGTCACCTCCCAGACCTAGAGAGCCCTGAGGCCAGAAGATGCAGGTACAGGCTGCCACTCAGAGGTGAAGTGCATGCCTCAAGGCTCAACGCAACCAAACTCCTCAAGAGTAAAGTACTCCTCAGGAGTTGAGAAGCCTTGAAGACAGGATTAACTGTTTCCAGCTGGACCTGGGTGTGGGCTTGGAGGCCAGGCTATATAAAATCTCCATTGAGAGCTACTGCTTGCTCAAACAATATCTTTCAGCTTTTAGAACTTAGCTTTCCTGACCATGTGCCTTCTTATGACTCATACAATGTGCTGCCAGGGGGTGGGGGTTAGATGCAAACATAAACATTGTACTTAGGGTCATATGTATCTTGATCCTAATTCTCATGCCCACCTAAATGATTCCATCCTCCAGTACTGACAGAACCTTACCTATTTTATACCCCTTCAATGATGCAAAGTGTTGGCTACACTGGGAAAGAACAGCTTGCAGTACCAAAAAAAGAAAGCATGCCAAGTTCTCTGTCATAGGCTAGTGGAAATTCTGATCTGTAGCATTTTGTAACTCTAAGAACATCTTTCTCTTAATGAAAAAGTCACAGTTTCCTTTCTCTCTCTCTCTCTCTCTCTCTCTCTCTGATTAAAGGAAAGGTTTTAAGTTGCTGCGGTAAAAAGAACTATCAATGATGCCTTCCTAATCTTAGATAAGCATCAGTTACTACTGATCTGCTACATTGTCTGCTAAGGAATGACTTCTTTTGTGCATTGTTCTCTACTTGCCGAAGACAAGGGAGAGTAAACCTTATCCACAGGATCCTGTTACATTGAGGCATTCCCCTCAATCTAAGACAGGCATTGTATAATTAGTGTATTCACAAATTAAAAGGGGAAAGTTCACATTTGTGCAGATTAAAAATCACAGAACTATTTCATGGTCTGCGGATTTTCAAAAATTGTTTGAACATTGGGCCTGGTGCTCACATTTTTGTAGTTACTGACATGCTGAAGGACAAAACAGCAATAATTAGTAAAGGAAAAAAAGGAAGTGTACGTGAAGCTGGACATCTTATCACACATTTTAGGAATAACTCCCTTTCAGAGGGTGGGCAAGTATGAGGTTTTAAGATTGCAGCAGACTTGGAGCCTGACGAATATTAGAATGAGCCCTTTTGCATGCAATAGGCCAGTGCATTTCATATGGTAAGGACTGATGTATGGAAAGCTTTCAGGTTGGGCTTGATAAAAGAGGAAACCTTGCAACAGGTCTGCTTTCCGTTATGCACAAATAGTATATGGTGTAAAAAGCTAACTCATTCATTGGCGTCACATGACTGGTTTGTATTTTTGCCTCAGTCCCTAGCCACACTAATTGTTCTTTGGAATTAGCCCTTGGGGTTACCAAACCGCAGAATCATAGGAGCTGGAAGGGACTGCCTGGCTCATCCATTCAAACCTCCTGCCAGCATTTAAACATCTTTCTAAAGCCCCGACAAACTAAGCACTCTTATTGCAGCGCTGACATACTTGGATATGGAGCTGGAAATTATCTTAAGAGGATAAACAGTTTCTCCTTCTGTTCCACCTAAACTAACCAAAGATTTATCCAAGCTGTTTGAAAGATCTCTAGTGACAAGGATTCTGCAAAAGCAGTGGCATAGGCCATTTAATGTACCACCAAAAAAGAAGTGCATTCCAATTTTCAAAAAGGAGGAACCTGGGAACTATATACAAGTTAGTCTGACACCACTCTGGGAAATTTTTGGAGTAGATTATAAAAAGAAGTCAATCTTCTTTACAAAATGGGGAATGCTTGGCTCAACAATACTACAAGTGAGAAGGATCTTGGAATTGTTGTAGACCACAAGCTGAATATGAGCCAACAGTGTGATGTGGCTGCAAAAAAAGCAAATGCTACTTTGGGCTGCATTAATAGAAGTACAGCTTCCAAATTGCGTGAGGTGCTGGTTCCCTTCCACGTGGCACTGGTTAGGCCTCATCTTGAGTACTGCATCCACTTCTGGGTACCACACTTCAAGAAGGATGCAGACAAGCTGGAGGGGGTTCAGAGGACAGCAATGAGGATGATCAGGGGTCTGGAAACAAAGCCTTATGAGGAGAGACTGAGAGAACTGGGCATGTTTAGCCTGGAGAAGAGAAGACTGAGGAAAGACATGATAGCACTCTTCAAGTATCATACAGAGGAGGGTCAGGATCTCTTCTCAATCATCCCAGGGTGCAGGACACGGAATGATAGGCTCAAGTTACAGAAAGCCCGATTCTGGCTGGACATCAGAAAAAACTTCCTGTCTGTTAGAGCAGTGTAATAATGGGCTTTCCCACACTAGAAGTATTCAATATGCAGCTGGATTCCTGCATTGAGCCGGGGATTGGATTTAATTGCTTTGGGGGCTCCTTCCAACTCTACTATTCTATGCTTTTTTGATTCTATGGGCTCATCTACACCTGTAGCCCTTTGGGGAGTGGGGAGAGACGATCTCACAGTTCTCCACTTATGGGATCGTCCCTCTGGAGCCACACACCAGCGCGTTGTCCATATAAAAGGAGATGTTTGCACAACTGCGCAGGTGCAATCCTGCACGAAGGTATGATTTTTAAAACACACACACACAACAAACTCAGTGCTGGAAGATGCCGAACGCCATCCCAATGTTGGCGAAAATGCTCTTCCCCTCACCCCGATGCCCACGGGCTCCCCTGAACAGCTCCATGCCCATTTCCTGAGCCCCACTACTCGTGGGGAAGAGGGAGGACCCCAGGAGGGAGAGCCACACTGCCCTTGGAGCTTGGGATGGTCCCAAGATGGAGAAAATAAACAGGGAAAAAGCAGTCCCAGTTATCCCGGGAGAACTGCGTGCTCGTCCCTGATTCACCCCGGGATCGGCTGTACATCATTTGGACATGCAGGGACAACCTCGTGACCACCTCAGGATAAATGGCAAGTATAGATTAGGTCTATGACCAATCAACCTTGATATGCATAGAATGTGCATATGCTAATTCAGGGGCTCTTTGGGGGGCCTTTCTCTCCCCATTACTTCCACCAATTATGGAGGAACTGCTCCTTCACTGGGCAATCTCACCTCTAGCATTTGTATATGCTTATATTTATGGGCCAAAGGAACTCTCTGGTGCTGTAACTCAAGGTTCCACAAGCTGACCCTTTTCTGCTTACACTAGTTATCTTAGAATACTTTAAACCCTCCTAGTAGCTGGTATAAGAAGCTTAGGTGTGAGATGGGCACCAGCACTAAAGACAAGATGAACTTATTAAACAAGTCCATTTATTAAAGGGATATTTTGTACATAAGGGATTACTACTATTTTCTTTTGGGTTTTCAAATGACTGTTTCGTACCAATTCTTAAGAACTCAAGAGACACTGTTGCTATTATAAACCTCTTAATAACTTATTTTAGCTGAGGACAAATTCCCTAAACCTCAACTCCAGCTAAATACACTCACAACTAGATCCAGCTCTTGGTTCAGTCTTCCTCTGACTTGCACAGTTCGTTTTATATTTCTGGCTGTTTTGACAGTTTATCTGGTTTTTACTGCCTGTTTATGTAACCTTCTTCTGACAAAATCTTAGTGCAGCCTCCTGGTATAACACAGCCACTACCTCTGTACTCCTGATCTTCACCAGCCACGTAAAGTTAACCCACAGAAAAGGAATATCTTAATATTCAGGCCTTAAATTTAATTTTCCCTTAATCCTTCCATAACACCATACACCAACCAGCATAACTTCTTTCTCTCTCCACAGATTACCAAAGACTGACTCGACTCTCAACTCCTTAACTGTTATATCCGAACACTCTTTCCCACCAAACTAGAATCCCCAGCCAGGCCTGACCTGATAATATTCAAAGTGACTGTCTCTCTCCCCACACTTCAGAATGTTGCTAGGTACTACAAAGACCTTTGCCAAAACAAGTAACAAAACAAGCCTTCAGATGTACCCAGATACGTTATTGCCTTTCAGAGGCCACATGCAGTAAACATTACAGAACAATAACAGTTTTATGCATCACATTTCTTCATATTCCCCAACACTTTTGGGCCTGTGGGCACATCTGAAATTTTGGGAGAGTTCTGGGTGCATTCACAAAATGGCTGCCATGAAGGCATGGCCAGTCACTAAACACCCAGAAGGCAAACTAGTGAGGATAAAAGAAAAATGTGCCTAAGTATCTAAATACAAGAAAGAGGTGATCTCTGGGTTCCAAAAACAAAATCACTCTTTTGAAATCAGATTTTTGCTCTAACACCCATTCCACAAAAGGCAAAATGGTGATGCTCAGAGAAACCACCACCAACCACATGGTTTAACCTCCTTTCCCTTTCCCCTTCTCCCTCTTCCCTGCCCCAAATGTTCCTTACCACTCCCAGATTACCTTTTCCTTTTTTTGGTGGATGGATGGACATGCTTCAAAGCAAAGTAGTCAGCTGCAGCCACTCACCTTTTTAATTTAAATTATTTTTAATTCTAATGATGCCTCTGGCGACCAAAAAGTATTCTTGAAATAAAGATTGTGCTGGAGGCTGGCACTTCACTTTGCAGCATGGTAGCCTCATAGTTAAATTAAAACTAAAATAAGGAGGGGCAGGGAGTGAGGCAGGCACCAAATGGAGGTGTTCACAGGCACATTAGGGCCCATGAGCACCACGTTGGGGACTCCAGTGCTAATTTATATGTGTAGATGCAAATTCAGAAATATTTTTTTAAATAATTTAAATAGAAATACAATGCATCTTATTTTACCATATGGGTGACAACTGTGACTCTACCTGCTCAATCTGGTGTCCAGGTGCTAACCTGTGATGGGCAATTTCAAGGACTCTCCTGCTTTTCCTTTCTTAAATTTCTTCATCTTTGAACTGGACAAAGGACTGTCCTCAGAAAAGTCGGACACATCATGACCACTTTAGCCTAGCATGCACTTTTAATGGCAAGGCAACTAAGAGTAAACTTGGTGGGATTACTAATGAAAGGAAATTTCTCTTCATTTCTCTCTCTTTCTCTTGGTTTCTTCTTTAATGTCTGAAACTGAAATTGCTATAACTTTACCTATTGCATGAAAGGATTACATGCCAATTTAGACCACTGCTCAATTCACTTCATCTCCATGTGCTTGGATAACTGAGGAAGCAAATATCAGAGTTTTTAGAAATCTGGAAGGTATCAACATTAATTTGCTGACATACTGAATCTTACGCCAGGTTAGATAAACTTCTTCCCTACTGTGCTCATTTTAAAAGATTTACAGCAAACTGCCCTTCCTGCTGATTTTGTTCTGGCAAAAAGTAGTAAAGAAAAAAAAAGTTGCAAGTTTAATATAGCTATTGCTATCTCTTTTGTGCTGTGCAACATGCATTATATTTTGCAAAATAAGCCATTAAAAAGAAAGTACATAGCAATTTCTGAGCTCTTTTACTCTAGTATTCTCTATGCCATCAATGAAATATGCTTTGCTGGCAAGAAACCAGATTATTATTATTTATATTCTAACAACCATTTATTTTCATTTTGAACTGCAAACAATTATTTAGGTAACTGGTGGTGAAAGCAAATAAATTTCCACCCCAACAGTTTGTGCTTCTACCTGAGCGGAAAACACAAGCGATTGGGATACTGCATTATGTGCCCACCAAAGTAATCTCCCTGTTCCTGGCTTTCACTGAGGATTTGGAATTAAATCACTTTGAAGGAAAGTATTAGGGTGGAGAAAAGAGAAACACATTTGTATAGGACCAGTATGAATGCCACTCTGCATGTCTCCTTTGACAATAAAAGGGAGAGCTGAAAATCACTCTGGGAAGATAGGGAATAAGCTTCCTTGAATGTCTTTTTGTATACATTGGAACAAACAACACACAATATCTCCTAGGAACCTGACAGGGGAACTCTGGGATAACTGAAAAACAAAATTCAAGAGAAACAGTCAAGGAGATCTGGGGATCATGGGAGGGGCAGCTCCTATGATGTCCTCTTAAGCACCATGCATGTGCACTGCATTGCATTAAAGACCTCAGTGAAGCCTGTGGCTGTGAAGTCCTCCTAGCTGTAGCCTCTACATCCAGTACTGGGGGAAGGCACTGAGACAGTCCTGCCTTAAGGCATGGAGGTTATAGTAGGGCCTGAGGTTTCATATCCTGTCATTTAGCAATGATGTAGCCTAGATCTACACTACTGCTTTATAGCAGTATTGAAAGGCACTGATAACTCTTGGGGCACAATCTACATTCCATATACCACTTTCATAGTGTTGTTTCCTGGTTTTTATTTCACATTCCTAATGATTTGACACAAGGTGTAGATTTGGCCTATCACCAAGAATTCAGGGCCTATAGATCTCTAAGCATGGCTTGGTGTTGGACAGTAGCCATTTCTATGCCAGGTTGTTTGCCTGGGATGGCCCCCGGCTGGTCCCTGTGCGCCAATGGTGTATATTAGGTACTTCCGGGATCACCCTCCCTCCCTCAACACCCCTATGGTGTAGAAGGGGCCAGTATTTCATGCAAAAATGTTTTCAAACATTCAAAATGCCAATGTGGCTCTTTTGGAGGATGTTCTGTTAAATAATCTGATTCATCTAAATTGTCTGTGAAGCAGAGCAAGAGAGGTGTGCCCACTTTGAACCCAGGTACTCTTGTGAGACAGCTCATTTGGATCAATGACAGGTTTGATCCCTAAAGTTGTTAACAGGTTTAAGAAACACCAGAAGGAATAGGGAATGAAAGAGAATATATTGAAGATGGCATTCCCTTCTAACAAAGTGTGATTTATTCATTAATTTTCGAAAGCCAAATGATTACCTAACTAAATGTTCTTGTATTAGTTGACAACCCTACTGTGTTCCTCCTGCTTGCTTATAATGGACAAATTGGCTTACAATCTGACCTGACTCACAATAATTTTGTACATGCTTTTATTTCTAATGCTGGCCTTTACCTTTTGTGATAGCCCCCTTAGCTACTGCTTGGCTAAAATTGGGGAAGTGAGGGGTTGGGGCTTGTGGATTTCATTAGGAGTCCTATCTTTCCCCATATAGTTTGAGCACTTTCCTCATAAAGTTTGAGATTTCTTTCCTTCCTGTCTCAGACCTTTCCTCTCTAAGGGCCATGAGAATTTGCTTAGGCAAACTGGAGTAGAAAAGTTGTCCCAAGCAACTAAAAATAATAATTAAAAATCAACAAATAATAGATGTCCTTTGAAAAAGGGTTTCTTTGGTGGTAACCAATTATATTTATGCAGCTGTCTTTTTGTTGTTGTTCTTGGCTTTTTCTACAGCTGTTTTTGATCTTCTCTATTGTGGTTCTGATCCAGTGAGTCCCATTTAATATAGATAAAGCTTGTGGGGGAAACTACGAGTCATTGGTGCTTTCTTTCCTGCTTCTAGATGATAGGGTGGCCATGTGTGAATCTCCGAAATGAGCTCAAAAGGTAACAATGATTTGCATAAATGTGAATATGCTAATACATATGAATAGATGCAAATGTGGAAATAATTATTAGAATTTCAATAGAAATACAGTACATTTTACCATCATGCAGAAGACTGTGACCAGGGCAGGATCTATACTACTGCTTTAAAATGGTATATAAAGTATTGACAGCTGTTGGGGCCCATGACACACTCCTTATACAGTTTTCAAACCATTTATTTATTTATTTATTGCATTTTTATACCGCCCTATAGCCAAATATAAAACAGACAACAATCTAAAAACACAAAATAACATACAATATAGAAAAAACACAACCAGGATAAAATCAAGCAGCAAAGATTAACACAAATTTAAAACAGCAAGGGTTAAAATTGGGTTAATATAGCTGTTAAAATGCTGGGAGAATAAAAAGGTCTTCACCTGATGACAAAAAGACTGCAAAGTAGGCACCAGGCAAACCTCTCTGGGGAGCTCATTCCACAGCTGGGGTGCCACAGCAGAGAAAGCCCTCCTCCTGGTGTCCACCTGCCTCACTTCCTTTAGCAGGGGCTCACGGAGAAGTACCCCTGTGGATGATCTTAGGGTCCAGGCAGGTACATATGGAAGGAGGCGTTCCTTCAGATAACCTGGCCCCAAGTCGTTTAGGGCTTTGAATGCTAGTACCAGCAGTTTGAATTGGACCCGGACCTAGACTGGCAGCCAGTGAAGCTGGAAAAGGACTGGCATGATGTGGTCTTGTTGGCCAGTCCCTGTTAGCAAATGTGCTGCACTGTTTTGTACCAGCTGAAGTTTCCAGACCGTTTTCAAAGACAGCCCCATGTATAACGCATTGCAGTAATCCAAATGAGAGGTTATGAGAGCATGGATAACTGTAGCTAGGCTATCTCTGTCCAGATAAGGGCGGAGTTGGTATATCAACCTAAGCTGGTAAAAGGTGCTCTTGCCATTGAGTTCACCTGTGCCTCAAGTGACAGTTCTGGATCCAAGAGCACCCCCAAACTACAGACCTGATCCTTTAGGGGGAGTGCAACCCCCTCCAGAACAGGGAGAACATCACCTTGCCGGACAGATGAACCACCCGCTAACAGTACCTCTGTCTTGTCTGGATTGAGTCTCAGTTTGTTAGCCCTCATCCAGTCCATTACCATGCCCAGACACTGATTCAGAACAGCTACTGCCTCACCTGGGTTTGATGAAAAGGAAGGGTAGAGCTGGGTGTCATCCACATATTGATGACATCTCAGCCCACATCTCCGGATAACCTCTCCCAGCGGCTTTATGTATATGTTAAACAGCATAGGGGATAAAATAGAGCCCTGTGGAACCCATGGCTTAAGTGCCACGGCACAGAGCAATAATCCCCCAGCACCACCTTCTGGAATCAGCCATCCAAGTAGGAGCAGAACCACTGCAGTGCAATGCCTCCAACTCCCAACCCAGACAACCTATCGAAAGCCACTGAGAGGTCCAAGAGAACCAACAGGGTTGCACTCCCCCTGTCCCTCTCCTGGCAAAGGTCATCCCACAGGGCGACTAAGGCAGTTTCTGTTCCAAAGCCAGGCCTGAAACCCGATTGAAAAGGATCTAGATAATCCGTTTCATTCAAAAGTACCTGGACTTGTTCTGCAACCACCCGCTCAAGCACCTTGCCCAGGAAGGGGATGTTCGCCACCGGCCTATAGTTGTTAGCATCTTCTGGGTCCAGGTTAGGCTTTTCCAGGAGTGGTCTGATTAACACCTCTTTTAAAGAGGCTGGCACCACTCCCTCTCTCAAGGAGGCATTTACAACCTCCTGGACCCAGCCATGAAGGGCAATTAGCCATGAAAGGCAAGGATCAAGCACCACATTCTGCGAGTCACTGAGGCACTGCCTCTGGCACTCTTCCCTTAAGTAGGTACCTGTAGAGGAGAGGAGCAGCTGGTTAGCTGATTGTAATGCCCATCAGGTGAGGGGGTAGTAGTAGAAAACAAGCCTCTGCAGCGGTAGATTCCTCCCCCCCACTCCACTCCACTCCATTTTCAAAGTGTTATATCCTACTTGGAGAAGATCTGGCCCAGGTGAGCTGTGTTTCTGCCTGTTTAGTCTGCAATCTAGATGCTCATTCTTGATGGGCAGCTGTTCTTCTTATGGCTCTTTATCTTTAAATCAGACTTGGACAGGAGAGCCCTTCAAATAGAGGATGTTTTGAAATAGAAGAATGTCCTCCAGCAGCCCTTCAAACACAGGACTATCCTCTGTAAAAGAGGACACCTGGGCACCTTACCATTTAGGAAAATGGTTTTCAAAACAGTATCAGATTCTTTCCTTGGCTTCAGCAATTAAACCACAAACAAAGGTTCTATTCAAGATTTTGTTGAAGGGAATAGTTTCATTGCATAAGTATTTTTAGATGAAACATTTCTATGAATCAAATTGTTCATTAAGGGCCCAATTAAAAAACCCAGCTCTTTCTCAAGTGCACAGGACAGGGTTGGTGCTCTTGTTCTGACAAAAATGTTGGGTTGTGGGGGAAGACGATTACATGGGGAGAGAAATTCTATGGCCCTTAGGGAGCGTTTGGAGTGGGTGGGCCATAGGATAGTTCAGATTCCTGGATCTGAGGGCAGAGACAGCGTTCCAATCTTGGACACAGAAGTCCAAGCTCCCTGCCCCCTCCCCCTCTCCCCTGGCATTGAGAGAACCATGCCAGCTGTCTTTCTGAGGTTTCAAAGATGACCTCAGAGGGAAGGGGGAAGGGGCATGTTGGTGGGCGGGGAGGGGAGGAGACCAGGGTGGCTAACTTACAAACAATCTTCCAGCCACCACAGCCTCCTTCCCTCCCATTACCTGATACCTCAGCTAGATGGGCAAAAATGCCCATCTAGCTAAAAGAGTATGGGGGATCACAGGGATGATGATTGCCTCCATGCCCCTCCCATTATGCATAGATTGTCCATTTGCCTCCAGGTTCAGAATCTGAGGGACATCCGGATAGGATTGTGCCTTTAATCATTTCATATCCAACATAGGTCTGCCATATGCCCTACTTTAAGGAGGACAGACCTTTATTTGAAGACATTCTCAGTTTGGTGTAATGATAAAGAATCATAAGAAGGGACAGCAGGGAAGGCCTTGAAGTTGCCCATCAGCAGTTGGCAGCAGAATAGCAGACTGGAGAGCTGCGGCCAGTCAGAGTAGGCAATACTGGCACAGGTTACCTGACCACAGTTTTCCGCATAATGGTGATGCATCATACTTCCATTTAAATTGTCATTATTTCTACATTTGAATATCTAAATACTTAAAAAATAACAAAGGCAAGTTTTATGCAAATCTAATCTCACATATTTTCCTGGTTTTTTAAATAATGCATAAATGGCCACTCTACCAACCAGAGATTAGTGCTATTGAAACACCACCCCATTCCTCCCAATTTAGCCCCAGTGCTGGATGTGGAGGTTCCCACAAATCCCCCATAAATGCACATGGCTGGATGCAGAAGGACAAACAGTTTAGAGAGCCCCATTTCTGAACACTGACCACCCTTGATGGACCAGGGAAGACACGTTTCCTCTTTCAGTTTTGCACATACAATCAAGTGAAAGGTGTGTGTGTGGGAGGGGGGTAGGGTGGAAATAGTAGTCTGACCATATGAAAAGGAGGACAGGGCTTATGTAACTTTAACAGTTGTAGAGAAAAGGAAATTTCAGCCAGTGTCATTTGTATGCAATTAGTTCCTGGTGAAATTCCCTCTTCGTCACAACAGTTAAAGTTACAGGGGCCCTGCCTTCTTTTGTATATGGTCACTCTAGTATTGTGCCTGCACCTTTAACTGTTGTGATAAAGAGGGAATTTTATCAGGAACTAATTGCATACAAATGACACTGGCTGAAATTCCCTTTTCTCTACAACAGTTAAAGTTACATGAGCCCTGTCCTCCTTTTCAGTTGGTCAGCCTAGGAAATAGTCCAGGGGCTCATTAGGAATGAAATGTTTTCAAAAACAAAATGCTAAGCTTCAAGAGCGCTTACTGATGTGCTTACTGAGGCTTAGCAATTTATTGAGGGGGTGTGGTGGGGAGAAAGAAAATGATAAATAACAACACAAACGAGAATCTGAAAGCTTTTAACTCCATAGCACCATTGAGCTGACTCTTTAACTTCATTATAACATGGCCTAAGGCCTGGGGTTATACCAGGTTTTTCTTCCCAGACTGAATAATGAACTTTGAAGTTGTACCATAATGAATGTTATTAAAATGGCTTAAACTTTTTTAAGGCCACTTCTCTTATCTTTGTGGAGGTTGTTTTAAATGGGATTTTTTCAAATATACTTCCCCACTCTCTCTCTTCAATTCCTTGATCCAAATCTCCTTCCCATGTCTGTCGTATAATATGATACAAAATGGTATCTGACTCCAGTGAAGGTAGCAAAAATAAACAGAAATGTGACCCCAGAATGTTGGAGCGGATGTACAGATTTTGGAACACAATTTCATATGTGGTCGGAATGTTATAGAGTTAGGAAATTTTGGGATAAGGTCTTTCAAAAAATAGAAAAGGTCACTGGTAAAAAATTAGTAGAACACCAAAACTAGCTCTTTTGAATATGTTTGTTAAAGAAAATAGTGGAGCAAAAGATGAAACATTGATTGGATTTATGCTGACCGCAGCAAGGCAGCAGATAGCTAGTAAATGGAAGACAGCTAAGATGTTAACAATTAATGCGTGGGGGAAAAAAATGTGGAATATAGCAATGAACGAAAAATTAACACAGAAACTTAGAATTTATAGAGGAAAAAAGAAGAGGGATACATTTAGAATGGAATGGTATGCAGATATAGATTATATGGGAAAAGATCCGAATAAGAATAATATTGTGGAAGCATACAAAAAGTTATGGGATTCTTGAAAAGAAAGAAGAGATAGGGAGAAAGTAGGAAGAAAAGACGACAAGAACAGAAGCAAACTAACCAAAAAAAGGGAGGAAGATGGCGGCGGGGGGGAAGGGTGTAAATAATAGTTAATGATGTTAAAAGGATGGATGAATGATGTAAGTTATGAAAATGAAATAACGATGTATTAAAAAATGGATTTAACTGCTAGTTTTATTAGAAGTCTTTATCAAATAATGCAGTAGATGTATACATAAAGGGGTTAAGTTTATTGTTATGATTATTTTAAGCAGGAAGGTGTGGTGTTTAACAGAACCATATGGGTAAAGAGGATGTTCTCTCAGGCACATTGCCCCAACCTGTTCGTTGTGGCTAACGGTAAATCACTTGCAAACAAACAGATGGCGCTGGATAGTTTGTACATCACTATTCTGAGAAATGTTCTGCTGGAATGCTTCTCTCATTCATTGTCCCACTGCCACAGTCTTGTGTACCCTCGGCTAATTTGTTAAAACAATTCCCCCCCCCCCCCCATGCCATCTAATCCTATTGCCATAGCTACAACTAAGAAATCGAAGACTGTGGCACTGAGCTGAAAATAGCTGACTTGCTACATGGAAAAGGACTCATTCGTATGCAAAGCTCTCAAATACAGTCTCTTATTCAAAGGACAATCACAAGTTTGATCTTTGGAAGCATGACCTTCTAGTGGCTTTCTGTTTACAACTAGTCTGAGTCTGTGAAGAAGAGATTGAATGAAATCATTTTTTTTTTTAAAGGGTGGTGGTGGAGTGGGGAACCTCTGTGTAAGTATGCATAGTTTTTGCTGAATGATACCAAGAAAAACAGGGACTATTCACACAATTTTGCCCTCTTGGAAATCTCACATGGATTCCTGAGATGGAATTCCAGTTAGGGATGGACAAATCTGTCAATTTTGGTTGCTCAATTTTGGTTTTTCATTTTCCCAATCTTAACTTTGGTTTGTTCTAAATTTTAAGATTTTGTTTTTTAAAATTTGCATGAAAGCTTGTACACATTTTTGTGCATGCCCTTCCTAACACATCCATGTTTGCACATAATTTTGCCCAATGTCTGCATATTTCAAGCAATTTTCTTAATTTAAAGCATAAAACTCCTATAAAAGAACAATGACAAATAAACAATAAAAGAAAACACATACAAACACGTAAAAAGAACATACAAAATTGAGATGGACTTCCAATTTTCTCCACAGCAAAAATATGTAACCTTATCTTCTCTTACTCTATCATTATAACAATAGATATTCCCCTCCCTCTTTTATATTAACCAATTATTTTCTTAATCATTGAATCCACAGATAACCAAATCATTATTTTCTAGTCCCTGCAAGAAATCAGAGGTTTCCATTCATTTAAAAATATTGATGTTGATTTATCTCTAATTATTGACGTTACTTTCACCATTTCAGCCAGCTCCACTATCTTCAATAGCTATTTATCCATTGTAGGCAGTGTTTCACCTTTCCATTTTTGTGCATATAATAGTCTCGCTGCTGTTATCATATATAAGAACAGTGCCCCATAGTTCTTTTTCATCTGGTCATCTATTAATCCCAAAAGGAAATACTCTGGCTTCAATTGAATATTGGTCTTTAATATCTTCTGCATTAACAAATAAATTTGTATCCAAACATTTTTAGCTTTTTTGCAAGTCCACCATATATGATAAAAGGTTCCCTCTTGTTCTTCACATTTCCAACAGGTTCCCCTCATGCCTTTATACACTTTGGCTAATTTCGATGGTGATATATACCACCTATACATCATCTTATAAAAAAATTCTTTAAGCCTAGAGCTTAATGTAAATTTTAAACCTTTTACTCACATGCTTTCTCATTGTTCCATTGAGATATTATATCCAAAATTTTGTGCCCATTTTATCATACACTCCTTCACTTGTTCATCCTCCATTTCAAACTTCAGCAAATGCCTATGTACTTTTGAAATCACATGTTGATCATTTGTACATAATACTTTTTCAAATTCAGATTTGCTTTCCTCAAAACCATACATTTTTAAAATCTATTTTAAACCTCTCCACCATTTGTAAATAAGAAAACCATTAACATATGTGACCTTCATTCATAAACTCTTCACTTGATTTTAATTTAAATTCACCTTGCCTCAATTCTAATATATCCTGATATGTCAAACACTTATACATACTTAACAATTCTCTTCTATGAGCTTCCTGTGCTGATAGCCACAAGGGTATTTTCTGACAAAACCTAGGTTTATATTAATTCCATATTCTCAGAATTGCACGACACACATTATAATTATTAAATGTTACACTGACCTTAGCTTTATCATATCACAAGTATCCAAGCCATCCATATCTCAATTCATGTCCTCCTAAATCCAACAACCTTCTATTTTTCAGCAATATCCACTCTCACCCATACCAGACAAGAGGCAGAGAAATAAAGTTTTAAGTCCTGTAAACCCAGCCTTCCTCTCTGTTTCACATCTTGTAATATTTTATATTTCACTCTTGGTTTTTTTGTTTGCCATATGAATTTAGCTATATCTCTCTGCCATTGCTTGAATGGTAACTCTGATGTCACAATAGATATTGTCTGAAACAAAAACAACATTCTTGGTAAAACATTCATCTTAATTGTAGAGATTTTACCCAAAAGTTACAATCGTACCTTATCCCACCTTACTAAGACAATGTCTTGTTATGTTTTTAATAATGTATTTGTTTTTATTTGTTTTAATGTTTTATCTATTTTATGATTCTTGTATTTATATTTATTGTTATTCCCCGCCTCGAACTGCATGGAGAGGCGGGTTAGAAATAAAATAAATAAATAAAAATAAGTCATTTTAAATTTTGTTCCACACCTTAACATAATTATTATGAAACAGCATACAATTCATATTTGTTAGGGTAATACCCAAGTATTTCACCCTCTTTTCTATCTTAAAGCCTGTTTTTTCTATTAATTTAATTTGCTCTTGTGCTTTCATATATTTTGTTAACATCTTTGTCTTTTGTTTATTCACCCTAAATCCTGCTACTGCATCAAATTCCTTCAATTTGTGCATCAAAACTTCAATTCCCTTCAAAGGGTCTTCCAAGGTAAACACCAAATCATCTGTAAAGGCTCTCACATTATATGATTCTTTTTTAATCCTTACTCCTTCAATTCTTTTGACTTGCCTCATATCTCTATTCAGAACTTCCAACGCCAAAATAAACAACAAGGGTAACAATGGACAACCTTGTCTTGTTCCTCTTTGTATTTCACATGGTTTTGATAATTCTCCATTGAATTTGTGCATTTTGTGAAGTGTAAATTGATTTAACCCATTTTATAAAGTTTTCTCCAAAACCCATTTCCTCCAAGATCTTAAATAAGAAATTCCAATTAAGATTATCGAAGGCCTTCTCTGCGTCAAGGAAGATCAGTGAGGCTTGCTTTTCTGGGTAAAATACTCTAAGATATTTAATACATTTCTAACATTGTCTCTCATTGTCTTTTAGGTCAAAAGCACAAAAACAAAGGAAGAGGAGCCTTCACAAGAGAGAAATAAACACAAAGGGACTGACCCTAAAGGCTAATTTGCTCAGATAAAGAACCACATTCACCGTAGATTAGCCCACAGGTGTTTATATGCATACACTGGGCACAATGCACCCCTAAACAACACCAATACTGGGCTATAAACAATACAGAACACTTTAGACATTCATTGCTCTAAATGTTCCAACATGACAATTGTTTTTTTACAAACAGAGAACTTACAGAATAATAAAGAGGTAATTAGAAAAGATAAAACAAACGGTAACTCCAGATTTATAAAGACCGTTTCAAAAACTTTCATCAGTGGTTTACTGTTAAACATAGAACTTTTTTTTAATTAGTGGTCAATCTCTTTTCCAGCAAAATATGAGGGTGTATTCCTCTCCTTCTTGGTGTATCATTGAAGTTCCACTCATATCTTTTGTAGCACACCAGAAATAACCTACAAAAGTGATATTATACCATCAAAACATATTTACAGAATTAAAGCACTTTAACTAATGTGAATACACATACAACCATCTAGCTACATTACCTCATTCACCGGTCATTTACACACCTTGATTAGAGACTGCATGGGGAACAATAGACCACATTACCTATTTAAAGGCTACTGGGCCCATGACTGAGCAATTACTGGTTAACAATTATCAATAGGGGTCCAGGTGAAAGCTATAGAGCACAATGATTAACATAAGCAACCTTGAACCCAATACAGAAGACTTTTAAAGAAACATAGAGAAATCTAAACTGTCATTTAAACCTTGAGAAGAAAGAGAATTCAATTGATGAATCCAAAAAGCCTCTCTGCGAAGTAAAATATTGTTAAGACATCTATATTCGTATGGTTTTTGTGTAATATGTTCAATTGCAAAAAATTCAAAGGAATCAGGATCATGCTGCATTTCTACAAAATGAGCTGTTAAGGGAGCCTCCATGACACGACTGCGTATCTTACGTCTATGTTCAGATATTCTAATATGCAGTGTTCTAGAGGTTTGTCCAACATACATTTTTAGAGAAGGACATGATCCTCATGTATAAGTTCCTGCAGAGTTTTTTTAAGCCTTTCTACCAATATCATTGTAAATAACTTGTAACAATTGTTCAATAATGATATTGGTCTATAGTCTTTTGTTGCTGTCAAATCCTGTCCTTCTTTAGGTATCAGAGTTATATATGCCGTTTTCCATGTCTCTGGTATTTTCCCATTATTCAAAATAGAGTTCATTATATTTTGTAATGAATGGTTGTAAAAGTTCTGTCTTGAAGTTCTTATAATAAGAATCAGGCAGTCCATCCAGCCCCGGTGTTTTCCCCAGTTTAATCTTTCTTATTGCCTCCACCATTTCTCTTACCGTTCTAGGCCTGTTCATAATCTGTTTCTGTTCTTCCATAATTTTGAGTAGTTTTTGTTTTTTAATATAGTCATTCATTCTGTCTTGTAAAATATCCTGTCTTTTATATAAATTTGTATAGTATTGCTGAAAAGTTCTTTGTATCACCATATTGTCCGTTAATTCAGTATCACCCTCTAGTATTTTAACTATCATTTTCTCTCTCTCTTTCTTTTCACAATTTGTAAGCCAACCATCTTCCAGGTTTATTTGTAAATTCAAAATTCCTTTGTTTCACGTAATTTAACTTAATTTATATTTGTCTTACTGTTAACATAGATAGTTGTTGTTGTAATATTTTAATTTGTTGAAGAACACTTTTATTTCCTGGAGACTTCTTTAACTCTTCTTCTGAGAAGAAGAGAATGGTTTGGACCTGAGAATGGTTTGAGATTCAAGTAAAGTGTTTATTAGAGGCTATTTCATACAACAAAACAATAAGTTAAAGAAAAACACAAGAAAAATAGCAAAATATTTTAAAAGAGATTTTGTATGCATTTTGTGATTGGAGAACTCAATTGCAAAATTTGGACAAGTGCAAGTTTCAAAGGATAATTGAGTTTTGATTTAGTAATAATGGCCCCGTTGAGACATGTTCAGCTGTGGTTAATGCTAACCACATGTGGAATGCTTGCAGAGGACACCATTAACCCTTTTGTGGTTAAGTTTTCCTTAATCGCACACAAAGATAATCTTAACCAGACCAGACTTCCTGTCCGTGAATTGAATCACATTGAGTGTGTGTACATGAGTCTGAAGACCAGGGAGAGACTAGAGATTCTGTTAGTGTACTGGCCACCCTGCTGCCTATCAGACTCCCTGGCTGAGCTCACGGAACTGGTCTCGGAGCTGGCGTTGGATTCGCCCAGGCTTTTGGTCCTGGGTGACTTCAACACCTCATTTGAGAACAGCTTGTCAGGTGCAGCTCAGGAGTTCATGGCATCCATGACAAACATGGGCCTATCCCAATTGGTCTCTGGACCTACACACTCAGCAGGTCATGCACTCGATGTTGTTTTCAGTTCCGAACAAGCGAATCTGTGGGCGGAGGTGACAAATACCCCTGCGTTGTCATGGACAGACCATTTTCTGGGCAGGGTTAGTATCGCAGCTACCACCTGCCCCTTCAGGGGTGGCGGACCTATTAAGATGGTCTGCCCTCAAAGGCTGATGGATCCTATTGGATTCCAGAAAGCCTTAGAGGGTTCTATGGCTGGTATCGTTGACGATCCTGTAGAAGCCTTGGTCAATAGATGGAATCAAGACCTAACTAGGGCTATCGACACGATCGCCCCAAACGTCCTCTCCGACCTGTTTCTAATCAGGCACCCTGGTATACTGAAGATCTCAGGGAGTTGAAGTGGGAAGGATGACGACTGGAGCGCCAATGGCAGAAAACTCGACTTGTATCCGACAAGATACGACATAGAGAACATCTTTGTTCCTATGGAGTGGCAATACATGCAGCGAAGAAAGCTTTCTTCTCTGCACGTATTGCATCTGCGAACATCCAGCAGAACTGTTCAGGGTGGTGAGGGGTCTAACCCGGGCACCTTCCCCCCTGAACCCAATTTTAGAGCCTTCAGAAGTTCACTGTGATGCCTTTAATGACCATTTCACAGATAAAATTTCTTGGATAAGAACCGACTTAGACGCCGTCATTATAGCAGAAACTGACAATGGAGTGTCCAGTAACTCCGCAAGTGGAATTAAACTGGATCAGTTTCAGTTGGTGAGTACTTAGGACGTGGACAAACTGCTTGGACAAGTGAGGAGGACGACCTGCCCTCTCGATCCCTGTCCTTCTTGGCTGGTCGTCCAGGGAGGAGATACAGTTAAATCACATCTACAACATATTATTAATGCTTCTCTCAGGGAGGGGAGTTTTCCAACATGTTTAAAAGAGGCAGTAGGATGTTTGCTTCTAAAAAAGCCCTCCCTGGACCCCCTGGACTTTAATAACTATAGGCCAGTATCAAATCTTCCATTTTTGGGCAAGGTGATCGAGAGGGCGGTTGCCTCCCAACTCCAAGCAGTTTTGGATGATACAGATTTTCTAGACCCATTTCAAACTGGCTTCAGGACAGGATATGGAGTTGAGACTGCTATGGTCACCTTAGTGGATGATCTATGCCTAAGTATTGACAGGGGGAGTGTGTCCCTGTTGGTACTCTTGGATCTCTCAGCGGCTTTCGATACCATCGACCATGGTATCCTTCTGGAACGCCTGAGGGGATTGGGAATCGGGGGCACTGTGCTTCAGTGGTTTTGTCCTATCTCTCAGGCAGGTTCCAGATGGTGATGCTTGGGGATAGCTGCTCTTCAAAGAAGGAGCTGCTATGTGGTGTTCCACAAGGTGCCATCCTTTCCCCAATGCTGTTTAACATTTATATGAAACCGCTGGGAGAGATCATCTGGAGGTATGGGGCGGGGTGCTATCAGTACGCTGATGACACCCAAATATATTTCTCTATGCCTTCGGTAACATCGTCAGCTAAGAATAGTGTGTCTCCTCTGAATGAATTCATGAGCTGGATGAGGAAAAACAAACTGAAGCTGAATCCAGACAAGACAGAGGTGCTTGCTCTCAAAGGCCACAACTTGGGTTTGGAGGTTCACAGCTTGGGGGTACTCCTGGATCCTTCGCTCCAAATGACAGCCCAGATAGATGTGACGGCCAGGAGTGCCTACTATCAGCTTCGTCTGATACGCCAGCTGCGCCCCTTCCTAGAGTTGGAAGACCTACAGACGGTAGTGCATGCGCTGGTAACTTCGAGGCTCGACTTCTGCAATGCATTGTACATAGAGCTACCTTTGTGCCTAGTCCGGAAACTTCAACTTGTTCAAAATATGGCAGCCAGGTTGGTCACCGGTACACCTAAGGGTGACCACATAACACCAATCTTAAAATCAGTCCACTGGCTGCCAATTAGTTTCCAGGCGAAGTATAAAGTGTTGGTTATCACCTCTAAAGCCCTACATGGTTTGGGTCCAGGTTACCTGCGGGATCGCCTTCTGCTGTATAATCCACCCCGTACACTCAGGTCCTCTGGGAAGAATTTACTCCAGTCAGCCAGAACTAGGCTGATGAGTGTTACCTATAGGACCTCTTCTGCCACTCCCAGACCGTGGAATGGCCTGCCGGAGGAGATTCGACAAATTAGCAGTCTTCTGGAATTTAAGAAAGCCATGAAGACTGCTCTCTTCTGGCAGTCCTATCCAGCTGAATTTTAAGATGTTTTTAATAATGTATTTGTTTTTATCTGTTTTAATGGTTTATCTACTTTATGATTTTATATTTGTATTTATTGTTGTTCCCCGCCTTGATCTGGATGGAGAGGCGAGCTAGAAATAAAATAAAATAAATAATAATAATAATAATAATAATAGCCACAAAGTGGTTGGTGGAGCACCTGAGTCTTCCAAGTGATTCTCCCCGTATCCCAGCAGCCCTGTTGCTAGAAGCCCTGGCAGTTTCAATGAGGTATGGGGAAATTGCAAGCAGGGGTTTCAAAGATATACAATAAGCATGCTCTGCTAGGAAGAGCAAAAATTGCTAAAAAAAAAATGACACAAAAGCACAAAATGGCGGTCGCAGCAAGCATATCAGTCAAGCCACAGTCCAGAGCAGCCATAGAGTACACCAGCTAGAGTGTCCACACCTAGTTAGGCTGCTCTGTGCTGGAAGCTCCATTCCTTAACCCCAGCCCCTTAACCACAGACACGTGTCAGACAACATTTTTAGCCATGGTTAGTGCCGCTAACGGGGCAGATGGTTAGGGAAAATGGGTGCTCAGACAACATCGTTAACCATGCTGCCCTAACCATACTAACCACAAAAGGGTTAACAGAATAGTTAACTGTGCCGTCTGAATGGGGCCAGTTTGAAAATGTACAATTAAGTCCAAATGAAGAGCTCCTCCATCCCTAATTCCAGTGCAAATATATCATAGGAAAGATTCTCATGCTCAAAGAAGAAAGCTGCCCCAAATACACAAAAAACACAAAGTCAATGGAACCCATGAACAATGTAAAGTTGGTAATATTACTAATAGAAAATGGTGATATTCAATATGTTACAATAATGATACATGAGAAACACAAATAAAAACAAACACACTTAGAGAAATCTCACTATATAGGCTGAGCATATAGAGTCGCAAACCTGAAACTGAGATGAAAGTATAGTAGAAGTTGTTGTGCTTTGGATGACAAAATCTTCAATTCAATCCCTGATCTCCAGCTAAAGTTATCAGGAAGAAGGGTGAAGAGAAATCTTTGCCTCCTCCTTGGAAAGCTACTGCCAATCAGAGTGGGAGATACTGGGGTAGATCTACCAATGGACTAATTTAATTTAAAGCAACTTCTTAGCAGGACTTAATGCCAAAATGGCTGGGGATGCATTAATGGAATCCACGGTCATCTCCAATTATAGGATCCTGGTATAACACATTTCCTTGTATTCTAGTTTTCTTCAGGAAGACCAGAGCTCACAGCACAGGCATCAAATGCATACACCAGAAGTGGGGAAACCATGGCCCTCCAGATGTTGATGGACTAGAAGTACAATCAGCCTGGACAATTAGCCATGTTGGCCAGGGATGATGGGAGTTGGAGTTCAAGAACATTTTTATGGCCACAGGTTCCAGAAGCTTAGCATAAGTTCCTGTGATCAGTTTCTAGCACCTCTCATTAAAGCAGGTGTATGGAAATACAGATTGTTACATTTCATATGAAGAATTATGTGATAATTACTTATAATAAAACTTAGGAATTTTTAGATGGGAATTTCTTTCCTTTCCTACACATAACAAATCAGCAAGGTTCTTCCAACTTCATTTTCTAAGTCCCACTAATTAATAAATATGTTCAACTATATTTGGGAGCTGAGGTCCTCATATCCAATATAGCAGTGAATTTTCTATAGGATGTACAATTGATCCACCTGGAATTTGTGCAAAGCTTTAATTTAGTGTTTTGGTCCTGTGAGTGCCATTTTCAACAACTTCACATCTGTTTGTTGAATGCTGCCCTTCAGCACTCCCTTGTGAGGGTTATTTCAGGGAAAAAGGGATGCCAATGCCCAGGGGAGAAAAAATGTTTCATATTCTGAGACAACGACATCAAGTTTTTAAGACACAACATCCAATATTTATATGCCAGCCTACTGAGAGCTACGTATCCCAAGATACCGCCATCAAATTTCTAGCAGCTTTGATAGACAAACACCTGTTCTTCCCCCCACCCCCCAGTCGTGCCAATGTCATTTCCTTACTAAGACTTTAGATCAGGCCTTTATCACTCCTAGCCTTTTGAATCACACATGGTTGGTTTTGCTCTGATACTTCAGCTCAGCCTGCTGAACTTGCCTTAACTTGTCTGAATGGACTTTGTCCGTTCAGGGTTAAATTGAAACAGAAACTGAAAACGGAGCACTCAGGGCACGAGAACAGTGCAAGGGGGACGATGTCATGCGAGTCCCTCGCTGAAGATCTGGATCAAAGTCACAGTGAGTGTGCTTAAAACTGCGCGTGTGATAAGGGCCTCAGTTAGGCAGACATGAATACGTTGCCTCCCTTGCCAGACTCCAAACACCTCCACTGTTCAGCCAGCATTTTTAACAATTGGTTCACTGTAAATTTACAATAAACCAGTTGTAGATACTTTGTGCTAGACTCCCATTGTTTGTAATTGCCCGATCAGAGTCAATGATCCATGATCACTGATCAAGTGATAATTGAAGAGTGCAATTTCATGCAATCAGACTGTCCAGTATTATATGCAACTTTCAGCTGAATAATGTAGTGAGTGAACTCTTTTTGATTGTGGTGGATTTTTCAATTTTAGAAGTTTTTTTTCACCACATGGAATGTGGTGAAAGTTATTCATGGCACTGTCAATGAAAGGCCACAAAAATGAATTACACTATTGATGCTTCATTTGATGTATGAATTAAAGACTGACTTAGGGCTCTTTCATTATGTGAGAAATTAGCTAAAACCTTTAGTTCCACAGATGCATACCTTAGTGTTGCTACAGCAAACTCTAACATGATGTTCAAAGAATTTGTGGGAAGGAAACATGGACTGATTTTCTTTCTATTAGTCAAAACAAAAATTATGAAACAAATATTTTCACACACTTGAAAATATTAGACAAATTATGTTGCTCACTTGCTTCTTTGCAATCATTAATAGTGCAGACAGAAAAATCTGGAGGAAGTTTTCCTAGCTAGTGGGAAAGCTAAACAGATGTTTGGATACCCATGGGTGGTTATGTAGGCTCCTCAAACACTGATGAATTTTTAGTATCACTTTGCATTGACTAACAGAACACATATGTACCCTGAAAAGAGGGATTGAAATGAGCAATTTAGTCCTCTTCAATGCCCCCATGCACTGCTAGATTAAAGTATGTTAAATGTAAACAAGGGTTTAACCTATTGATTTCTGTGCAAATAATCAGAAAAATAGTTAAACACTATTTTGGATTCTAAGTGCCTGTGAGTGAAACTCCAGTCACATGATGTTCCCACTGGTGCAAGAGGAAGGAAGAAGGAATTTTCTCATAATCCTCCCTTGCAGTACCTTGTGTCTTCTAAATATCTTCTGGGGGATTGAGCCCTTCCCTCACCTGGAACAGCATGGGATGAGGCACTGAGGGCTGCATGGGGAAAAAAGGAGCAATGAAAAATGCCTCACCTCCTTCTGTCAGAAACTTTCTCTGGATTGGAGTCCATTCCATATATGGAAAGAGCCTTTCACTGGTTCGGATAATATGATAACCCATGATGTGTTAAATAATCCACCATGGATTATTTAACCAACCATGGCTTATTGTGTCATGTGGCAAGATTTTTTTAACCCATGATGGGTTATTTTGCTGAAATAACCCATGCAAATGATGATTATTGTGTCGTCTGCAGGGCACCATTGGTTATTATCATTGGCTACAGAGTCAGTAGGCAAGAGTGGTCAAGGCGTCTGCCACTCTACTCAAACCAGCAGAACTCTGTTTCCAGCAGTAAGGTATGATTGGATACAAATTGGAGGACTGAGAGGAGGAGGGAGGGCAGTAGATGAGTTAGTCTATGTACCGTGGAGTAATACTCCAATCACAGTTCATAGAATCATAGAATTGTTGAGTTGGAAGGGACCAAAGGATAATCTAGTCCAACACTCTGCAATGTGCAGGAAAACCAATTAAACCATCCATGAGAGGTGGCTGTCCACACTCTTCTTAAAACCCCCAGAGATGGAAAACCCACATCCTCCATAGGTAGACTGTTCCACTCTTACTGTCAAGAAATTTTTCCTTATATTTAATCGGAATCTAGGAATTTGTAACTTGTGCCCATCATTTCAGGTCCTGCTTTCTGTGGCCATGGAAAATAGTTCTTGACCATCTTCCCTGTGGCATCCTTTTCTGTACCTGGACACTGCTAACATGTCTCCCCTCAGCATCCTTTTCTGTAGACTGAACATCCCAAGTTCCTTTAGCCTGTCCTCATAGAGCATGTCCTCAAGTCCCTGAATCATCTTTGTTGCCTCCTCTGAACCTGTTCTAATCTGTTGATGTCCTTCTGGAAATGTGGTGGCCAGAATCTTACACCAAGTGCAGAGAAGATAGGAATAATGACTTTGCGTGTCTTTGATACAATGCTTCTTGTAATGCAGTCCAGAAATGTGTTAGCCCTTCTAACGGCTATCTTGCACTGGTGACTCATGTTCAGATTGCTGTTGATGACCACACCCAAATCCTTCTCTGATGTAGTGCTTTCAAGCCATGAATCACCCCATCTTGTATGTGTACTCTACATTTTCCCTCCCTAAATGTAATACCTTACATTTCTCCTGGTTAAAAGACATCTCAGCCCAGTCTTCCAACCTGTCCAACTCAAATTGCAGCCTCATTCTGTCATCATGGGTTTTGGCCAGACCTCCTAGTTTGTGTCATCTGCAAATTTCCCTGATCATGTGAGGAGTACCTGCAAAGTAACTAACTGTGAATTGACTATTAATCCACCGTTGACTATCGTGGCATCCGAATGCAGCCATCCTGTTTGAAGAAGGGAAACTCAGGATCCAGATCTGAAATCGAAAGAGCACTGTTAACCCTCAGTACTTTCCTAGTATGAAAAAAATGGGTTTGTGATCAGGGCTTTTGAATCTATAATAGCCTCCCTTTTTGTCCCCAAAGAGTGACTTCTACAACTCCAAGGGCCACGTGAGGTGTTGGGTTGGCAGATGAGGGCTACACATATAAAGTATGTCCACATCTGAGCATGCACACACAAAGCATGCACACACAAGAATATGCACACTTACACACACATGAGTGCACAAGTATACACACAAAGCAAGCACAGATGAACAGACAATCTCTCCCTCCCCATCCTCCAGCATCACTGGGGTGGCGCAGGTTTAATCTTTTCTCATGAGTATTAGGCTAAAACCTCCTCCTCACCTTTGCGATGCTGGTGTAGATAGCTGAGGTGGGAAGGGGGCTTGTACTTGGCCCCCATCCCTGCAATTTTGAGCTGGATATGCTAATTCTGTGGTGTAGGAGGGTGACAGAGTATCCTCCTGCACCACAGAGCCCTGTGAAAGCTGACCAGAGAAGCTCTCTCAGGTTTCGGGAAGGAGAGACGTAAGATTGCCGACGGCTTGCTCTTCTGTGTTAAAGCAATGGAAGCAATTGTGTCCAGGGCTCCAGGCTGGGGTGAGAAGCCAAGCACACAAAATGGTGGTGGCTGCATTGGTGGCAGAAACTGCTTTTTTGCATTGAGGGAGGGGGGATTTCAGTGGCAATTTTCTGGCACTCCAAGGGCACTCTTAGGGTGGTGGTGCGGGAAAGGCATTGGAGTTGTCCATCCTTGCACTAGAGTGAATGCCAGGGCACAACAGAAGCATCAGGAGGATGCTTCTAAAAACAGCCTCTCCCTGATCAGTGATCCCTGCCTAATCAGGGATTATAATTGATCGGCATTATTTATTTTATTTCATTTATTTATTACATTTATATACCGCCCCATAGCCGAAGCTCTCTGGGCGGTTTACAAAAATTAAAAACATTGTACATATAAAAACCAATATACAAAAACTAAAACCATAAAAGCTTAAAAACAAACTACATATTATTCAAAACTGTTCAGGGGTCAGTTAAAAAGTTTGTGGTAAAAACTTTCAGAGAGGCAACCCTGTTATCCTGTGGCTGCAGAAACAGTCAAGAGTCTTGTAGCACAACAAAGGCTAACAAATCCAAGACAATTGAATAGAGACAATGGTTTCTTGTCCCACAACAGGTGTTAAGTTGCTCAGGAATGTGAAGATGATTTTGTTACCAGCAATTACTGCTCGTGTAATGGTCACTGTGATTATTCTACATGTGTTCGAGCATTCATTGAAGTGGAACAGACCATATTTTTCAGTACTTTGCCATTTTAACCTCACTGCTTATATTTTCTTTCTCTCTACACCCAAACTTTCCCAACCTACTGCTCTCCAGATGTGTAGGACTACAACTCACACCATCCACATTCAGCATGGCTGAAAAGCAGGGCATATATGTTCTCATTTTTTTTAAAAAAAAAAATCTGCCAATTGAGGATAATCTGCTGCTACAAGACTCTTTATCATGGTGAAAGTGTTCATAATTCTGCCCAAACAACAGAGAGCTTCTCTAAAAGAGCAATTTATTGCGCACCCATGATTGCCACTCATGGAAGTTTGAGGGTCTATTACACAATGTCTTCAATGTCTAGGATATGTCCTGCTCTATCCCCCATAATCTTGCTTTTGAAAAGATCAGAGATAATATGTTATTAAATTTATTGTTAGGATATAGCGGGATCTCCCCAGTGTGTAAAGTTGACAGTGTGCTACAATTTTGCCACTAGATCATGATGTCTCATGAAACACAATGGAGCCTTTCCAAGAAGAGAAGTTTTCAATTCAAAATAATGTAGTCGCGTGCAAAGGAGCGTGTTTTTAAGATGGAAAGACTGCAAAGGATGAAAGCCCCAGTAAGACATTGGGATTTTTCCTATGAGTAGAGAAGCTCAGAGAGGCTTCTTGAAGGCTAACAAATGTATTAGGTATGGCATAAGCTTTTGGGATCTGGAGCCCACTCCATCAAATGAATGAATGAAGTATAATTACCTGTTGGCAGATATATACCTCACATGGTTAGGGGGTTGGGGTAAAATGGTGTGGAAATTCTTCACATGAAGCAATCCAGAAGTAAGTGGATCTAAATCACAGAATCATAGAATGCTAGAGTTGGAAGGGGCCTATAAGGCCATCGAGTCCAACTCCAGTGCAGGAATCCAACAGCGTATACCTGTCCAGCTGCCTCTTGAATGCCTCTAATGTGGGAGAGCCCACGACCTCCCTAAGTAATTTGTTCCATTGTCATACTGCTCTAACAGTCAGGAAGTTTTTCCTGATGTCCAGCTGGAATCTGGCTTCCTGTAACTTAAACCCATTATTCCGTGGCCTGCACTTTGGGATGGTCGGGAAGATATCCTGGACCTCCTTTGTGTGACAACCTTTCAAGTATTTGAAGAGTGCTATCAAGTCTCCCCTCAATCTTCTCTTCTCCAGGCTAAACATGCCTAGTTCTTTAAGTCTCTCCTCATAGGGCTTTGTTTCCAGACCCCCGATCATCCTCGTTGCCCTCCTCTGAACACGCTCCAGATTGTCTGCATCCTTCTTGAAGTGTGGTGCCCAGAACTGGACGCAGTACTCAAGATGGGGCCTAACCAGTGCCGAATTGAGGGGAACCAGTACCTCACGCGATTTGGAAGCTATACTTCTATTAATGCAGCCCAAAATAGCATTTGCTTTTTTCTGCAGCCACATCACACTGTTGGCTCATATTCAGCTTGTGATCTACAACAATTCCAAGATCCTTCTCGCTTGTCATATTGCTTAGCCAAGTATCCCCCATCTTGTAACTGTGCATTTGGTTTCTTTTTCCAAGGTGTAGAACTTGGCATTTATCTTTATTAAATTTCCTTCTGTTGTTTTCAGTCCAGCGCTCCAGTCTATCAAGATCACTTTGGAGTTTGTTTCTGTCTTCTAGGGTATTAGCGATCCCACCCAATTTTGTGTCATCTGCAAATTTGATAAGCATTCCCTGCACCTCGTCCTCCAAATCATTAATAAAAATGTTGAAGAGCAGTGGGCCTAGGACTGAGCCCTGCGGTACCCCGCTTGTTACCTCCCCCCAGTTTGAGAAGGTACCATTGATAAGCACTCTTTGAGTCCAATTTTGTAGCCAGCTGTGAATCCACCTAATAATAGTTCCATTTAGCCCACTTTTAGCTAGTTTGTGAATCAGAATGTCATGGGCACTTTGTCAAAAGCATTGCTGAAGTCAAGATATATTATGTCCACAGCATTCCCACAGTCCACAAGGGAGGTTACCCAATCAAAGAATGAGATCAGATTAGACTGACAGGATTTGTTCTTGACAAATCCATGCTGGCTTCTAGTAATCACTGCATTGTTTTCAAGGTGTTTACAGATTGACTTCTTTATAACCTGCTTCAATATTTTCCCAGGAATGGATGTCAGACTGACTGGTCTATAGTTCCCAGGTTCTCGTGGTGTGCCACATATAGGCCTGAGTGAAAAAAATGAATGAAAAACCCTGATTGAAAACTGAGAACTGTCACTAGGGTTTAAATAACAGCTTCTTCTACATAAGTATTTGCAGCATGGGGTTTTGTTGTATTACAACAGATGAAATTCGGTTTTTATATAAGGAATATAGAGACTAAGAAGCATTTATGACCACAAATGTCAAACTTGAAGACATTTCCCCTTTTCTCTGTCAGACAGCTATTGAGCTATCTGAAGCAGAAACTTTTAAATGTGAAAAGAGCTCAACTTAGACCTTTCCAAGTTTGCTAGACTTCCTCCTAGTTCCCAATGTAAAATGAATTACTATGACTAAGCCAAGCATGTCTGAAATTTCATTTACACTACAAATTTTCTATATAGCTTTGGCTGTGAGAAAGGGAGGATGTGTACAGTATGACTATACCCATTTTTCATGGTTTTATGTCTCCGGAGCTGTGTAAATTGTACTGGAAGTCTGTGGCCCTGAATAGGTTTTCTTCTTCTGATTAATAATAATAAAAATAGCCTGATTCAGATATATTGCTGGCCTTTGTTGAAAGTTTTGGTATTAGTTTACAGACCCTCAAACAACTCAGGACTGGGATACTTAAGAGATCACCAGACTCCCTTCCTATTGATTCGGATGGTGTGCTCATCAGGATTTAGGATATACCTCCAGCCCAGCATCCCTTGGATCAGCACCTTGCACTATATTTTGTTTTGATCAGCTTCTTTCTAATATAGACATTATCAGCTGTTTGATGAGTATACATTAACAAGTGACCATGTTTTTTCTCTGTAGCAATGAAAATATTATATAGAGCAACAAAGTTGTGTTCAGCAAATAATTAAAATACTCAAAAGCAGCCATCTAAACAGCAGTGAATTGATAATGTTTGGGAGGCCATTATTATGGTCTCAAATGTCTTTAGCAAGTAAAGCAAGCAAGAAATACTAATTTTAAGAACAAGATTATGGTACCATCCATGTTTTCCGTCTATTTCCTACATGAAAATTGTGTGTGTGTGTGTGTGTGCGGTGTAGGGTGGTTTTATATCTATCTATCTATCTATCTATCTATCTATCTATCTATCTATCTATCTATCTATCTATCATCTATCTCTATCTATTTCCAGGCATAGTAGCCAAAAATATTTCTACTTGTCAGCAAAAGATAGTAAAAGTTCAGAGGGCCTTTACCTCCCAGCCAGGAAAGTGGCAGATTGCCCCTTCCACAGATTTAAGGTGCACTTTTAGCTCTGCTGTCATTGTTCTCTATAACCCTGAGTCTTCTGCAGAACACTTTCTGAAAATTAAATATTGCCCCCACATCCCTGGCAAACCCCAACACAACGCAATGAGGATCTGTTTTCAAAACTGTGGTCAAAAAGTCTAGGAGACACAGTCTTTCCATCTCTTTCAAAGAATTCCACTCCAGATGTTTCATCTTTCCCTGCAGCAACTCCCCTTTACAACACAGACTGTTTGTTTATTTGTTAATCAACGTCCTGAGGACAAATAAAGAATGACCCTGTACAGCTGCCATTGTGTGAAGTGTTTGATCTATGAAAATAAGGAGCCCCCACCTTCTGTAAAAATGGCAGCTCACACAGAGGATGTGTGGCTGCTGGGTATGAGTGGATAGTGTTGAGGAGGGGAAGCAAAAGAGGGCAAACGCTGCGAGCGTTTGTATTAGCAATAAGTCCAGTAACACTCCAGGAGCTGAAGAAATACTCACACACCAAGTCTTGTGTATAATACAGAGTTGTTTACTCGTGGTCCAATATATACAGCACAACAGTTTCCATCCAGATATGTACACAGTCCTTTACACAGTTCTTCCTCTCCGAAACACACCATGCCTGACTTCTTCCACCACACTAGCCATTATACTAAGGCTTACTTTTATACATTCTAGACACCAGCCCATCCCTGCTAAATCATCTTATCATTTCTGGCACTCTGCAATAATTAGTTTGACCTTTCTAGTTTCTGTACATAAAAAACTCTCTCACTAACTTATTGCCTACAGCTGGCTGATCTGTCCTTCAGGCTCTGTCCTTCCAGACTCTGGAATTTTCCTCAACAGATAGGTCCAGTAAGTCTTGGCCACTTGGGTGGCTCGGCAGGTGGGGGCAGTGGCTCGCTATTGTCCAGATAAGTCTGAATCGATTGAAGCACTTCAAGCTGAACTGAACCCCTCTCCAGACTGTTTCAGACTGATCTGGACCTGGTCTGGATTCAGACCAATTCTGTCCAAATCACCTCACTTCAGTTTAGGATTCGGATCTGGAACCGAAGCAGTGCACAACCCTAAAAAAGGGATACTTTTTTACTTTTCTTTTTTTTTTTTTTTTGCAAACAGAGTAAAGCAATTTGCAAAGAATTTGCATAATATGCTAATTAAGATGTCCAGATTTAGAGAATTGGGATAAGGCAACTCTAACAATATGAGAGAACTGCTTCTCCATGGCTGCTTCTTCTTTTATTGCCTAGGACTGTCTGGAAACAAGAATCTCATGAGTGGGCAAATTGTGTGCTTCTTTCATACCTAATTATTATTCATCCTGTAGAGGAATTTTTGGGAGAAAAGCTAGGGACGTGTTTCCCATACTGTAGCTGAGTAAGTGGGAATTCAGCCTAAGGATATTGCATGACATAAAATATAGCCTACATTTGGTATGTTTGCCCACTTTGCACTAAATCAGAGTAATTGTAAAGTTTTCTGCAGCTTTTAAAAAAATCTTCTAAATACTGGCACTATTGATTTAATTTGTTTCCCCTTAATTATTTAACATGAAAGATGCTTGAGCTTTAAGCTAGAATGGAGATTGGGGAAAATATTTGCATAAAATAATCAGTTTCCGGATTTCTGGGCCAATATCAGTGAGTGCTCTTCTCTTATTCTAACGCATGCTTTGAATCTTCTTTTCTTCAGTGTTGTCTTAAAATACTCTCATTTTCATAAACTTTAGGGAACCTATTTTCTACAGTGAAAAAAACACAGCAAACACAAATTACTATAAAATTAACACTGAGTTCTTCTCCATCCCCATGTTCATATTATCTTAAGAACTCTATTTTCAAATTATGTCTGCTGGGCAAATAATTTCATACCAAAGTCCTTGTGCTGCTATGATAGTTTGTACTGGGCAAGGTGAGGTGGGTTTTCTTTTTCTGGAGCGGTGCATTGTGTAGGGTGAATGTGTATCTTCTGGGTTGGGTGATATCACTGGGTCATTAGGGCATTGCTGTGCATTTATTATGACTTTACATTCATGGACAATGTGGGACCATCATCAGTATTGTGCTTGTTTCAACAACTGATCCTGGCTTGATCTACTCTACTGCTTTATAGTGGTATTGAAGTGCACTGATAACTATTGGGGGACATTACACATTCCATATACCACTTTCATAGTGTTATTTCCTGCTTTCTTCCACATTCATAACGATTTGACATGAAGAGTAGATCTGGACCCTGTTCAGACAACACACTAAGCCATGGTGGTTAAGCATTATGAGCTAAACATTATGGCTTAGCATGTTGTGTGAACCATTCCTAATGATGGTGGCTACATAACCACGGTTTAAACACACTCACTAACCATTTGCTGCAAAAGGGTTAGCAACCTAACCATGGCTTAACGTGTTGTCTTAACAGCCCCACTATATTGTGCAGCTGAGCATAGAACCTCAACAACATTATTCTGTTGATCATGCTGGCATAGCAGCTGTTTGAAATAGCAGAGATGTAGAATCACCCTGTAAACCATTAGTATAATCAGGGAAAGTCAGGGTAGCTGATCTCTCAAGTGGCTTGAAGAGTAAACTCAACAACATAGCTAAAGGCCAAGCTAGATGAGACAATGAAGACCTGTGCTTGAATCTCCCACCTTGTAAAAGTTTGGCAAATTGCTGCTGGTGGGGTGGCTTGGAGGGTCAGAACCAATTTGGACCTGGAAGGGGGGACTGGTTTAACTCTTGCTCCCTGTGCTATTTTCTTGATGAAAATGCCCTGTCCCCAAAGTTGTGGTTTTTCTCATTAGGGAAAATATATGGGCACAGTCTGCATACATACATTTTTGCTAATGGAGCAAATAACAGTTGTGTTATTCAACCATGAAGTTCACTGGGTGACTTTGGGCCAGTCACTGACTCTTACCTACTTCACAGGTTTTTTTGTGAGAATAAACTGGAGAGGGGTATGATATTTTATGCCAACTTGGGCTCCTTGGAGGAAAGGCAGGATATAAGTGTAACACATAACAAAATGTGTGTGTTTGTGTGTGATTTCCATGAAGAAAACGGCATAGGAGAAAGGGTTAAAAATCTCTCCTATATGCCAGGGTTCTGATCTGCATAAGCACCATTTCCACTCCATAGGCCTCCATTTTTTTTTTCTAATTTGGCCCTAAGAGTAGTAATATAACATTACCCCCACACACAAAAGAGGAAAACATTTGCGGAAAGGAAATTGAAAGGAAAAGTAGTTGGTGTAAGGTAAAATAATGAGTATATGTACTGATATAAGCACTAAAAACAATCTTAAAAAGTTGTCCAGATCTCTAAATAAGTTTCAATTCTTTCCAGTTTCCTAAATAACATTGTAAAAATGTGCTGAGTTTTCATGTGTAAAATTACAAATAAATCATAAACAACGTCATGATAGGAATGTCATCATTTCCTACATTTTGTAGCAGAAAAAAATGGAGCACAAGGTTAGGCATAATTATTATACTTATAATTCCGCTATTGCATAGGGTGACCAGATAAAATCCAGGTCAGGGCTCACGTAACTTTAACAGTTGTAGAGAAAAGGGAATTTCAGCCAGTGTCATTTGTATGCAATTAGTTCCTGGTGAAATTCCCTCTTCATCACAACAGTTAAAGGTGCAGGCACTATACTAGAGTGACCATATACAAAAGAAAGCAGGCCCCCTGCAACTTTAACTGTTGTGATGAAGAGAGAATTTCACCAGGAACTAATTGCATACATATGACACTGGCTGAAATTCCCTTTTCTCTACCACTGTTAAAGTTACAGGAGCCCTGTCCTCCTTTTCATATGGTCAGCCTACTATTGCATAAATAATGTTCTGTATCCAATAAAGTGATCAGTTATTTGCGTCCCTTCCTTGCACTTATAAAGTTAAACAGCTTCATCTTTGCCACAATTTGCGAAACCCTATACAGACATTCGGATAGTAATGGTGCATTATCATTCGTATTCATTAAAGCTAATGGAAAGTTTCTGTTTATGCAGAAATGACATTGGATTGAGGTTTAACTAGGCATTACAGGCACTTAATAAGGAGAAGCGGCTTAGGGAGGCTATAGAGAGAAGAAACAGTTTTTCCACTTCAAATATTCCCCTAGCAGCTTTCCTTCTCACAAGCCATCTTCTGGAACCTCTTGCAGCAGGAATGGGGGTTGGTGGGGGTAGACCATCTTCAGAGGAGTGATTTCACCTGGAAAAAATAGATTTGGCAAGCATGGGCTGCCTTTGAAAACTGTTACAAAGTTCTTCCATTGGAGACTGCTTGGGTTTTAAGATCTCTGCTTCAGAGGTGCATTTGGAGGTTACATGAGAGAAGGCCTATTTGGTGGCTGCTGCCAGGCTGTGGAACTCCCTGCGGAGGGAGGCTAGATTGACTCCCTTTTTGCTATCACTACGCCAGCAGGCAAAAACATTTTTATTCAAGCAGGCCTTTAGTATGTTAACAGGTCTGTTGGGTTGTGTACTGTTTTCATTCTGTCATTGTTGTGTTTTTAATTGTGCTTTTAATGTATATGTTCCCCCCACCCCTTCATTCTGTTTTTAAAAATATCAGAGATAAGCTGGAATAAACCTTAATGGTATGAAATTGGTAGTGTATAAAGCTGTCATTGCACTATGAAATTACCAAGGAAGGCCTTTCCATCTGCGATCAGAGGGAGAAGAAGGTAGAATGCTTCCCTGCAACAAAGGGAGGCAGATCTGATCCCCCAGCTCAATGGGTTTATTCTCAAGTAAGTGTGCTGTGGGGATGTATAAGACCACAAGAACAAGATCCTTCATTATGCTAGATTATAGTTGTGCTAGGTTTAAATCCAATGTGATTCTTTTTAATTATTTTTTCTTCTTTTTGTTGGTTTGTGCTAGTAGTTCCCCATGTTTCTACTCAGAAGTAAGTGCCATTGTATTCAATGGGGCTTGCTCCCAAGTAAGTATGCCGTGGGTTGCAGACTTACAGCATATGAAAACAAGACTCCCTCCCCACTCCTTTGCACACATGCCAGGGTGGGAGGGAGGGAGGTGCTGCTTAGATTCAAATGTGCGCGGGAAACAGCAGGATGTTTCTCCTTGTCACCCTTCTCCTCCTGTGTAATGCAGCCCATATCAGTCGCACCGAAGAATCAGGAACACAACAGCCCCAGGTAATCAATGCAATTTCCCTTAATGTAGAGATGGGAAAAAATGAATGTAAGATGCTGTTATGTTGCAATACTTTGCAACTTGGGTTACTGATTAATCAGAAAAAAAACTCCTTTTGTCCAGACTGAAGAGTCAGGTAAAAATGAACATAAAGCCCATAAATAAGTGTTTGATAGGCAGGTCCATAAGTATTGCTGAAACAGCATTTTACAAGGCAGTTTAGAAGATGACTGTTTTGAAACTGCTTATATTTGCAATAAACATATTTATGCTTTACTGCTGCTTGGCCCCAACACCGTAAATATGTGTTTACTGCTGTCATTATATACTGTAAAGGTCATGCTGTTTTTAATCTAATTATTTCTGTCTCAGAGATGCAGCACACTAGAGCAAATTAAAAATATAAGCACATGAGTGTGAAAGGTATTCAGCAAAGTTGATTGATTAGCTGTTGCAGTGTGGTAGGCACATTACAAACCTTTTGATGGTACAATTAACTTGACAGTTTAGGGACATGGAATATTGACATGTATTAAGAATGTTGCCATGCTTGTGATGAAAAGAGGCCAAGCTGTCTTAATTTCAGTGGCGTTTGCTGTTACTGAGGGCCAATACATATGTTTACATGTATTTATGTGATTCCTTTTCTCAGTGGGTCTTTAAAAAGGAAAAAAGTAACTGTAGGAGGATGGGAAGGAGCAATGGGTGGTGGTGGTGGTTGGAAAAAGGGCCTGCTTTACCTTTTCTTTGCCAAGTTTTTGCCTGCTCAGTAATTTTCCTGCAGCTGCTTTTTGTCTCCTAGGAAAATATGGTATGGAAACTCACATATCTTTTACTCCACCAATGGAAAAGCAGTGTGAAGTAGTTCCTGAGTGGACAAATGGGAACTTGTCTTCCCCTCAAGATTCCAGGCTTCCTTGGCCATACATGCTTTTCTTCAAAAACTCCTCTATGGAAAAAGGATCATACAACTATGTAACCTGAGTCATTATTCACTGACATTCAAAGGAATCTGCATTTCCGGAACAGGTCAAACAAATAAGGGGCTCAAGTTCCATGTTGAACCTCTCCTGCACAACTTCTACTGAAATAAGCAGCTTCAGTTCTTAGGTCTATTCTATTGCATGCACCATTCATTTTTAATGTCATACATCTTGTGGCTGTGCCTTTCCCAACCTGGTGCCTTCCAGGTGTTTTGGGCAATATCTCCCAAGATTCCTCAACATTGCTCATGCTGGCTGGGGTTGATGTGAGTTGAAGTCCAAAACGTCTGGAGGGCACAATGTTGGGGAAGGCTGATGGCTATTCAGGCATTCTGAAAAAAACCCCACTCTTACCAAGATTTTTTCACATTTACTATGGGCACCTTTAGACCAGGAGCAACAGCGACCACATGATTTGTAATTGAAAACTTCCCCTTTGGAAAATGTTTCATAAAATTAAATGAAAGAGTGCCACTTAGTGGTAGAATTAAACCCGTGATTATTTTAAATACTTCATTATCCCCACTTTTGTTTTTGAGTGAGTTTAGAGGGGGGAGGGCAGGAAACACCCTGGAGGTTAACAGCATCATGTAAATGACCCACAAACTTCTGTGAGGGCCTAATCATAAGTGTGCAATAAATCACTAATGTAGAGAAGCTCTGAAACTCCCCTACACAGTGAGATAGAATGAGAAGAAGTCAGTTAGCTCTACTTCCCTCATTGCCATCTCCCTCCATGAGTAGGAGAGTGACCCTCTGCAGTGAATGGGTGTGTGTGTATGTGTGGCTACTTTACTCGTGTAGTTCTCTCATGTCATTTAGGGTGCAATCCTATGCAGTTTAGATAGAAAAAATCCTCCTGGCTGGGGCATGTTGGGAGTTGTAGGACTTTTTTTTCCCTGTCTAAACATTCATAGGATTGTGCTCTGACAAGCCTGATTTTCCTGGGTTCTAAATTATAGGGGTTGGAATACAGAAGTAGAGCAGATTTCCTGCTGCATCCTCCAACTTGTGGGAGGCGGGAGGATGGTGATAGACAGGGGTGGGGCTTGCAGGCTTGTCCCCACTCTACTGTGATTCTAATCACAGGAGGGAAATTGCCACTTGAATAGGGCTATAGTTTAATGTGTAGGTGGCACTCAACTTAATTGGATCAGGATGGAATCAGGAATTTCCTGTTGCTTGTTTAAGAGAGACAAAGTTCATGATTAGCTTCCTGACTCTCTCCTAAGCTATCTATTACAGTGTACCAAATGCACTGTTGGTTCTATCCTTAGTAACTTTCATTTATCAAAACTAAAGATAGTATACACATATTTTGGGGCATATTTTTCTACCACAAGCTGAACTCCAATGAATCTTTGGGTAGTAAAATATATGAAAACCAAGCCATGTATGTTGTGGTAGAAGATAGGCACTTCAGTCAGCTTCCTTAGATCAATGCCCCCCCCCTTTAAAAACTGCATGGGGCAATTTTTATTTATCCCTATAGGTTAGCATTGACTGGGACAAAAAGCATCCCAATGGCAACAATCAATATACTTAAGATTTTTTTGGGTCCCACGTGCTTTGGTGCATTGTTTACTTCTATGCAGGTGACAATGTCCTAGAACTCAGGCTGGTGGTCCAACACTGCTGTGGAGGGTACAGTTACCATCTGCCCCAGCCAGCAGGGTCATTGGCAGTTGCAGTCCAAGACATCTGGAGGGTACCAGGTTGGGGAAGGTTGTCTTAGAATGGGGTGGGCAACTTGTAGCCTTCCAGTTCTTTTGACCTACAACTCCCATGACCCTCCACCATTGGCTATGCTGGCTAAGGCTAATTGGAACTATAGGACAAAACATCTGGTTGGCAACAAATTGCTCACCCCTGTCTTAGAAGGATTACACTGAAGGTCTACTCCTGTGCAAATTCTGCAAGGAAAAGTGCATTGGGGTAAGATTCTGCCCCTGCTACTGGTTGTAATTAAATATTCAGCCAGTGTGCTACAGTGGAAGGGAGATGCACATTCAAATCCTTGTTCAGTCATGAAGTTCAAGGTGTGGCCTTGGAAAAGCCACCATCTTTCTGCTTAACTCATCATCTCACAGTTTTACTGAGAATAAAAAAGAATAAGACAAATGGTAACATTTCCTGGAGGAATTAAAGTAATTGAATTCAGATATGCAAGATGTATATGTTTTCTAGTTTCTAGAAAAATAAGCCAGAAAGAATGGAAAACTAGTTAATTTAGAAGAACCTGAAATTAATTTATGACCAAGGAATTTTTTAAAAAATCCCAGCAACCTGAGAAGGTGTTCCCACACCTTCATGATGAAATCATATAGATTTGCTGAAGCAACAAATTTGATTGATGCTGGCCATTATAATCAATAAAACTCCTTTTCAGCATTTCAACTGGAAAAGCAGTCTATCAGCTTTAAGACATACATGAAAACTGCCAGGATTGTTCAAAATTAATAGAAGTGTGAGATCTGCATATATACATTTTCTGTAGCCAATAAAAATGCAAGTCCTGACAGTAATCTATAAAGAGAGATGGCCAGAAGTAATGGAGATTAAGGCTGCAATCCTAAACCCACTTACTTAAGAATAAACCCAACTGAAATCAATAGAATATATTTCTGAGTAGATATATGTAGGATTGCTCTGTAACTCATGGAAATGGCTTTAGTGAAATCCCATCATGAACAATGAGAGGTACCTGCTTGGGGTTGACACAATGTAAAGTTTATGAAACACCTTAGCCTTTGCAGTCTCCCACTGCTGTGACGAAATTAAGACTGCTATCTAACAGGGGTCTTAAGGATGTCAGGGCAGCTAAAGGAAAAGGTGTTGTCTGCAGAACTAGTGCAATTTCTTTGATGATAAACAGCTGGAAGTAAAAGAGGAGGGGAAAAAAGATAAGGGATGAGCTTAGAAGATTCATGTTCTATGTAGGCTCTTTCATCTGAGTAAGGATAGACCATTTTGTAGACCATCCATGGGGAAAAACTGTAACCTTACAACCTCTGCATTGGCTAGAAATACTCAAAGGAACTAATATCAAAATATGTAAAAAAAATCTACAAAAAAGAAAACAAAAAACAATAAACAGAATATAGGCAGAACAGAAAACCACCCAGAGCACTTTGGTTATTGGGTAGTTTAAAAGTACGATAAATAAATAAAGGATGCAGATAAAAATAAGGATGCAGATAAAAATAATCAAACAAGATAAAATAAAACTAGCCATTCGACATGCCAAAGGAATAGAAAAGTCATAAGCTTCCTGTGGAAATCGTTTCAGCAAAGTTTTAGAGCCTATCATCTTACTTTATAACACTTTGTCTTCACTTGTCAGACTTGAAGGCTCTAAGAGCACCATCAGACGAGCGTTTTATTGCATGCTCATTACTGGGCATTCACGGATTTCAGCAGGTCTTCTCACATCGTCCTCTGCTTCCTGTGCCTTCTAGCCTTCTTTGCACCACCAAAAAAAAAAAAAAAAAATGTTGAGGAGGGGAAGCAAAAGAGGGCAAACGCTGCGAGCGTTTGTATTAGTAATAAGTCCAGTAGCAACCCAGGAGCTGAAGAAATACTCACACACCAAATCTTGTGTATAATACAGGTTGTTTACTCGTGGTCCAATATATACAACAGCACAACAGTTTCTATCCAGTCCTTTCTCATAAATCTCTCCACGTCCAAATACACCATGCTTGACACCCACAGTAGCCATTAAACTAAGGCTCACTTATATACATTTCAGACATCAGCCCAGCCCAGATTAGTCATCTTATCATATTAGACACTTAGCAATAATCAGGTTGACCTTTCCAGTTCTACACAGAAAAAACCCTCTCTCAACCTTATTACCTACAGCTGGCTGATATGTCCTTCAGTACTCTAAAACTTTCAACCAATCCACTTAGATATGGAATTTTCCTCAACACCCTTCAAAATTTGAAGATCTAAGTGGTCTAAAGTTTTTCTTCCTCATTCAGCATTTCAAAACCTAACATTTTAGTTATCTTGGCATGCTGAAATCCCATTAATGGTTTTGTAAATATATCTGCTACACTCTCGCTAGACTCACAATATATTAATTTAATTAAACCATCTTCCACATATTGTTTAACATTTAGTACTTGATTGCCACATGTTTGGTCCTAGCTCTAAACATTTGAGCATTTGCCAAGGCAATGCAAGACTGTGAGTCATCACAAACACTCACATAGCAATGTACCAACAATATTTACATTTTTTAACAATTGTATCAAAATTGTAATTCTCCGCTGGCACTGGATAATGATTCATTCCACTTGTGGACTTCCGGTCTGTGTGGTTTCCTGTTCAACCACTGTCAACATAGCTTTCTATTTGGTTTTAAGACATGACAGTGTTAGACACAGATTTTAAACTTTCTTTTAAACATCTTAAACACACGTCTAATACCAAACCATGTAGCCACAGTAGGCTTTGCAATCTGTTGACTCAAAATGTTCACGCTGCATGCAATTGTCAACGTGCGTCCACTGGCTTTAAGCAGATTCACAATTTTTTCTGCTTCCGACCCAAGAAATCCTTTTCCATTTCTCCTTGTGATTTTCCTTTACTCTCAGGTAAATGCTCACTTCTCCAAGTGACTTTCCAGTTCAGCACCTTTTACTGACTGCTATTTGCAAGTAACAACACTTTGTTAGTTACACCTTACTCTCAGTAAGCTTGCTTTTGTTTACCTGATTCCAACAATTTTTCCTGCTCACAGGAAACCCTTGTTTTAGCAACCAACCTTGTCAGGAGTTACAGGAACCTCCTCAAAGCATTGCTTTTCATAATTGAACAGACACACTGTTTCCCCTTCAAACTCAAACCTCTCTGGTGGAACTCCTTTGTTCACTCTCTCAGACCGCCGTAACTTACAGGGACTTTCCTGTGGCTGGAGCTGGGGTTGTTTCACTCCGTTGCTTTCCATGGGAGGCGGAGTCGCGCTCCCTTCCTTTGGAGTCTTGGCTCCGGCAGGCTCCGACTTCGCCTGTTTAACCCTTTCTGACTGTTTAACCCCTTCATTCCTTTCATCCATTGAGGAATGCAATAACACCTCTGGATTTGAGTGAATTCTTTCCCAATTCTGCTCCTCGAAGGTAGCAGACCTTGATATAATAATTTTCCCATTAACATAAAAGCGCCACGACTTGTCACTATAACCAATGAAGCGTGCTCTTATAGCCTTCTGATTGGCTTTCAGCCTTTGGCTCTTAGGAACATGAACATAAGCAAAAATGCCCCACACTCTTAAATGGGCAAGGTTTGGTTTTTTCCCATGCAACACACGAAAAGGCACACTTCTGCTTGCTTCTGACCAAGTCCTGTTTAAGAGGTAGTTTGCTGTACAGAACGCTTCTGCCCATAAGTTTGGTTCTGCTCCTGAATCGATAAGAAGGGAATCTTTGACTGTTTGGAGCAACCCATTCCTGCGTTCTATTGCATGTGGGTCAGAAATTCTATGAGTTATACCTTGGCGTTTAGCCCACGTTTTAAACTCATTACTGGTAAATTCACCACCTCGATCCATCTGGATTTGTACATCTTGCTTCTTAAAACGTTTCTCAGCCCATGTCACCCAATTTGTGAACGTTTGAAATACATCTGATTTTTTCTTAAACATGTATACCCAGCTGAAACGTGATTTATCATCTATTATCACTAGAACGAATCTAGCGCCCCCTATGCTGGGATTGAATGGACCTACTACATCCAGATGCACTAATTCAAACACCTCATGAGTAGACCTATTGCTTTTGTGGTTAATAGGTAAAACCTTGGACTTGGATTGTTTACACACTCGGCAATCGAGAAACCTATTACACCCAGCGAGTTCAATGCCTTTGCAATTCTCAGGCATTCTCTTAAGTACCTTGAAACTAGTATGTCCCATCCTGCGGTGCAGGAGATGGAGACAATCTTTGAGGCTCGGAACATTTGCAGTTTGGTTTACACATTCCTGAGATTCCATCTCATACAACCCATTTCTGAGCACACCTCGAGCACAAACTGTTTCATTCATTTCAATTTGACACAAGGACTCTTTGAACGTGACCAAGTAGCCAAGCTTTGACAGGCTTGGTACTGAAAGCAAATTAAATTCTAGGCTTTCCACACATAAAACCTCGGGCAAAGACCTATTTAAACATGGAACATAACAGTTGCCTCTCCCACAAACCGGAACCTGTTTTCCGTCCGGTAAGGACACAGACTCCTGTGATCCACTCCAGAGCTTATCAAAAGCTTTGCGATTCCTACATATGGTTACACTGGATGCTGAATCCAGAAGCCATATATTCCTCCGCTCCTCGGATCTCGTCTCCCTGGCCACCAAAATGAGCTGAGCACTGCATTGCTCATTTCTCTCATTTTCCCGGTCTCCTTTGGAGTAATGATTCTGTTGCCCCTTCGAGGTTCCTCTCCTTTGCATCTTAGCATGACAATTTCGTTGAATGTGGCCTTTCTTCCCACACCGAAAACATTTTCTCCTCTCTATGGCCATGGCACTTTCTCCTCCGTCAAACGGTAGGCGCTTAGTCTCCATTTTAATTTGCCGTCTTTCCTCCCCGTGCGTTTCACGGGCGACACTTCGCTCCCCTCTCTCCTCTGTCCTCTCAAACCGCTTTTTCTCCTCTTGCAACAGCCTGCCTGTTACATGCTCCAAAGTGAGGTCGATCTGCGGCATTGATTCAAGGCTCATCGCAAGAACATCCCAACTGAGAGGGAGAGAGCTGAGAATTATATAAATTTTATTCTCTTCATCAAAGGGTAAATTTACCTCTTGCAGTTTTGAGAACATTTCCAAACTTTGGAGGTGTTGTGAAATCGAACCTCCTTCCTTTAGATGGGCACGGTAAAGTTGTCTTATCAGGCTGATTTTGGAACTGGTGGTTTGCCTCACATAAACATGCCTCAATTTCTCCCAGCATTGTTTGGCATTTTCATTTCTAGAGATATGCATTAATTGGCTGTCTTCTAAGTTCAGGACAATATTTGCTTTTGCTCTTATGGCTAAAGCCTCCCATGTCACTTCCTCATCTGTGCTTAGACCCGTTGGCTTGTCTTCTGCAACAACTTGCCAACATCCATCGCGCCTCAGAAACATTTCTTGTTTGAACGACCAGGTTTGATAATTCTTTTCGTTCAATCTTTCCATAGGAATCCCACTAATCAAGCTAGTCTGCGCCATGTTTTCCAGCTGGCTTACACACTCAGCTCCACTCTAGCCAGACACACTGCTTGTCTCTGATTCCTCTCCAGAACTCTCTGAGCTTTCCTCTTGTTTAATCATCCAATTTGGAAACCATAAATCGTTGGCTCATCAATTGGACTCCTGAGTATTTTATAGCCTCCTGGTTGGATTTTATTGCCCCACAGCTGGGCTTTAATGCCCATGTCCTGGGCCCATAACCCTGTTGAGGAGGGGAAGCAAAAGAGGGCAAACGCTGTGAGCGTTTGTATTAGTAATAAGTCCAGTAGCAACCCAGGAGCTGAAGAAATACTCACACACCAAATCTTGTGTATAATACAGGTTGTTTACTCGTGGTCCAATATATACAACAGCACAACAGTTTCCATCCAGATATGTACAGTCTTTTCTCATAAATCTCTCCACGTCCAAATACACCACGCCTGACACCCACAGTAGCCATTAAACTAAGGCTCACTTATATACATTTCAGACATCAGCCCAGCCCAGATTAGTCATCTTATCATATTAGACACTTAGGGGGTATCCACACAGTCCTTTGGAACATTTTAAATTGTATTTTAAAACATTCCAAATAGGTGCGTTCGAAAACGTCTTAGGCCACATTACTGAGTACTCACGTTACAGGAGAACAGTCTTCTGTCTTTAAAGCAGTGTGTGCGGTCACACGCTGTTCTGCCGTCTCTTCCTCTTTAGTTTTTCAATGAGTTTAGGGCAAGGCATTGTGGGGGTTGTAGGTCAGTTACACACTTCCTTCTTAGTTCCTCTGTCATTCCCTAGCGAGTATAGGGCTAAGAATTGTGGGTGTTGTAGTTCACTGGTCCACTTCCTCTTTCTTCCCCACCAATCAACTGCTCAGCATTTGGGCACCAGTAAATGAAACACTGCCCCCATGAAGCACAAATGGTAAGGAAGGACACATTATTTTACTTAAAACGATTTATTAAAAGTGAAACCGTTGTATATAACTGAAGGGAGTTTTAAAAAACCTCAGATACACAATGTTATAGGGAGTGCGTCATGTGGCCCAAAGAGTTTTCATAACCCTTATAAAACGTCAAAAAACTCGTGTGTAGATCCGCCCTTAGCAATAATCAGGTTGACCTTTTCCAGTTCTACACAGAAAAAATTCTTTCTCAACCTTATTGCCTGCAGCTGGCTGATATGTCCTTCAGTACTCTAAAACTTTCAACCAATCCACTTAGATATGGAATTTTCCTCAACAAACAACAACAAAAAAAAACAAGTAAGTCTGATTTATTTCAAAGTCAGAAGTTGCTGCTATCGCCTGCTGTGTGCAGGAGAAACAGCGTGATCAAAATGGCCCACTGAATGGCCCACATGCATGTTGTTTACTTGCTCTTTCAAAAGAGGAAGAAATGAGGGATAAACAGGCAAGTGGAGAAGCAACAGCAAGCAATTGTAATTTTCCCCTATGTGATGGCCCTCTAAGAGTAGCTTACATACAATCAATAAAAACAGGACAGTTCCTACAGGTAACAATCTAAAAGACAGCACACAGGACATAGAAAAGACGAGGAGAGAAGAGGAAAACAAGCAAACAGTTCTTAAGATGGCCAGCTGGAAAAGAAGCAGATCAGTGAAAGGAAAGACTAATGGAGCAGAGCTGATAGGCCTTGCTTCCTATCTCTTCTTTTTCTGCAGCCTGATGGAATCTTAGGCCTCCATCACACCAGCGATTTACTGCACTCTTGCCATGCTTGGTGTGTGGATTTGCAGCATAGTACTCACAGGATGGTGTGCCTGTCCTGCTGATACCCCGCCTCTTCCCCAGCCAATCTGGGAAGGGGGGAAATTATGAAATTTGACGGAAAATCTGGATTTTCCCCATCCTTCCCAGCCAAAGGGCAGCTCTACTTTAATGAAAATTAACAAAAATGCTTAGAGCTCCACCATTTTTATAGATAAAGAGATGAAACTGGGCACCATGATAGAGTTAAGGAAGGACTTTAGCTATGCCAAATTTGAAGTAGATTCGTTCATCCATTGATTTTTAGGATTTTAAATTTTTTTTGAGGTTTTAAAATTTATATATATTTTTAAAACGGTAATTTTTAAAGGTAAAGAGATGAAATTTGGCACAATGATAGTTCTCGGATAGAGCTTTAGCTTTGCCAAGTTTGAAGCAAATCTGTTTATCCGCTGATTTCTAGGTAGTTTTTAAAGTTTGAGGTTTTAAAATAATGTCTTTTTAAAAAAAATCTGTCATTTTTAAAGATAAAGAAATGAATCCTGGCACCATGACAGTTCTCAGGTAGGGCTTTATCCTTGCTAAGATTGAAGCAGATCTGTTCATCCATTGATTTTTAGGAATTTCGTAAAGTTTGAGATTTTTACATTTTTTTCCCCAAAAAATACTGAAGTCATATCCTTCAAACTCAGGTTGTCAAACCTCCTCTTTAGGATATTGCACCTTAAGAGTTTTCAGTCCTTGGCATCAAGGAAATCTCAAGTTTTTAGCTAAGAAGTGCTGGGCAAGCAGGGCACCTTTTCTGTTGCATATTTGTTGGGCAGTCAGGCACTTGGAGCTCAGAGGCGAGGTATCCACAGATCAAAAGGTGGGAAAGGAGAGGTCAGTCAAGGCAGCCCACAGGGCAAAACAGAACAGGCCAGAGACCTTTTTCTCAGAGTTCCACATCATGGGAGATGAAGGGTCATCCTTAGAGAAAAACTCTCACAACCAACAGTGAGGTGTCAGTCGAGAGAGAAGCTTTCATCTTTGCGTATGTCCTGTTGACGCGGATGTTGGAACCTGGCATGTCGTTGCTTTGCTTTGCTACCCCTTCCCTTCCATTTCACTTTGTTCACTTGTGAGCTAGGCTCTGTCTGCACTGCTGGCATGCAATGCAGAACATTACAGTGCATGTCAGAGAAAAATACATAGATTTGTGGCTTGGGCTGGCTGGCATATCTCTTAGAGATAGAGATTGACCTTAGGACCTTAGGAGTGAAAGAGCAGTTATTCAGATGAAAAGGGTCATAAGCCTGAAGCGCATTTGCCTCAGAGTTAAAAAAAATGTGGAAGTAAACCAGGTTGGGGGGGGGATTAGGTGTGATGGAGGTCCGTGAGGTGGCTATATGATTAAATGTGCTTTAGGAAGCACAACCTTACTACATATCTAATAGTGGGATGTCATTCATATATAACCATAGAGTTGCATGACTAGAGAGCACCCAGTTTATTACTTATTTATTTGACAACACATGAATAAGTTCTCAAGGCAACTTGGAAATATTAAAATACAATGAAGCCCATAAAAATCCATTCAGGCACACCACACAGAAGAGACTATCTACCCTTTACAGCAATTTCCTTTTCTTTTTCTTTTTCTTTTTTAATAATTTTTATTAATTTCAACAATATAAAACATAATAATAAAACATGACTACATAAAATACAAACAATGCCTAATCCTCTACAAACCCCCCCCCCCCCCGTGCTACCCTACCCATGAGACCTTCTCTTGATCTATCTTCATCTTTCCAGAATTTTAATGTCTCTTCTGAAGGATTTTGTCCCTTCCCCGATCTTAATACATATTCCAAAAAGGGACTCCATATTTCTCCAAAATCACTCTTGCTGGACATTCCCCTCTTTATTTTCATTTTACAAGTCAGCATATCATTCAACGCCATATCCCATATTTCTTTATACCATTCTTCTATTGTATAGCTTCCTTGTCCTTTCCAATATTTAGCAATCATTAATCTTGCGGGTGCCAGGAGGTTGTTTACCAATTCTCTCTTAGTTCCCTTCTCATTCGCTCTATCCCATATTGCTAGTAGAGCTATCTTTGGGTTTAATTCCAATTTACTTCCAATTATTTCACTTATTTCTTTAAAATTTTTGTACATGTTCGCAGCTCCACCACATACGAAAATAGGTTCCATCCTCCTGACATCCCCTCCAACACTTCTTAGTCACTTTTTTATCCATCTGGTGAAATCTAGACGGTGTTAGATACCATCTCCATACAGTCTTGTAAAAGTTCTCCTTAATTCTTATCGATAGCAATTTTAATATTCTTTCATTCCATATCCTCTCCCAATTATACTCTTTAATTTTATCTCCTACATCTTCTTCCCAAATCTCTTTTATAACTTTAAGTGAGTCCTGATATTCATCCTCTATCAATATTCTATAAATCTCACTAATCCGCCCTTTCTTAATTCTAATTTCTTCTTTTTTCCCTTCTAGTTCAATTATATCTTCAAATCTTGTATTATTTCTACATTTCTTATTTCTTAATTTCCATTCCTTAGTCCAATTCCCCAATTGTAAACCTTTGAACCATGCAATCTTTTGTCTTTTAAACAACTCTTTAATTTGCTCATTATCTTTCATATTTTCCATCCAATTCCTTAACTTAATTATTTCCTGATCTTTTAATGTTGCTTCTATCTCCGCTTTTAATACTCTTGGAAAATTTCCCACTACTACAATTGGGGCAAGTGGAGAATCTCCCGGTATCAACTTCCCTCTAAATTTCTCCCAGATCTCTAAAATATTTTTCAACATTGGGTTGTCCAGTCCCTTCCAATCTTTCTTTTGAATATTACTAAAGAATATATTCTTCAATTTATAATCAATTTCTCCTGTTTGCATTTCCAGCCATTCAAGATCTTCCTCTCCTATTATACAATTTATAACATATCTTAACTGATTAGCAATATAATAATACTTAATATTTGGAAGTCCTAAACCTCCTTTCTTTTGAGCTTTATACCATAATCTTTTATTAATCCTAGCTCTCTTATCTCCATTACAATAAGCATTAATCATATTTTGCCAACTTTTTAACTCCGCTTCTGATATTTTAATCGGCAACATTCTAAACAAGAAATTAATCTTAGGTAAAATCTTCATTTTAATAACTGCTATTCTACCAAACCAAGAATGCTTCAATTTTCTATAACCCTCTAATTTCTCCCCTATCTGTTTTTTTAAAGTTACAAAGTTGAGTTCCTCTAATTTTTCTAAATCTTTATCTATATTAACTCCCAAATAACGTACTATATTTCTAAGCCTTAAACCCAGCTTATGTTTACACTCCTCCATCTCTTCCTTATTATAATTAAATAGCATCATTTCTGACTTCCCCCAATTCACTTGTAATCCCGTAATTTCCCCAAATTCTCTCAGATGTTTCTTAATCACCTCCCCACTCTTCAGGGGATCTTCTATTGTCAGTAATGTGTCATCCGCAAACATATTCATTTTTATCTTCTCCTTTCTTCCTATCCCCTTTAAACTTTCATCTTCCCTTATAATATTTGCCAATATTTCTATCACTATTGCAAACAAGATCGGTGAGAGTGGGCATCCTTGCCTAGTTCCTCGAGCTAGTGTAATCTGTTGCGTCAACCCATCATTAACCATTATTTCAGCTTTATTATTTTTATACAGCTTATCAATCACACCCATAAATTTATCTCCGAATCCAAATGTTTTTAATATTATTTTAAGCGCTGGCCATTCCACGCAGTCGAAGGCTTTGAATATATCCAATGCTAATAAACCTGCTTTTAATTTCCTTTTTTAAATAATATTAATGATATTTAAAACTCTTCCAATTAAATTGGGCATTTGCCTTCCAGATATGAATCCACATTGATCTTTTTTGATATATTTGGCTATAAATGTACCCATTCTTTTAGCCATTATTGCTGTAAAAATTTTGGAATCTTGATTAATTAAAGATATTGGTCTATAAGATGCTGGGTCTGTCAAATCCTTACCTGGTTTCTGTATTAAGATAATTAGGGATTGATCCCATGATGGCGGAGTCCTTCCTCCTTCTATTATATTATTATATAATTTTTTAAATCTTGGTATTAACATTTCTTTAAATATCTTATAATATTCCGGCCCCAAACCATCTATCCCTGGAGATTTCCCTCCTTTTAATTTATCAATAATTCCCTCAATTTCTTTCTCAGTGACTAAACCTTCCATATAATCTCTATCTTGCTTCTGCAACCTTATTTTCCAATTCCTCTCCACATATTCCTGAATCTTAACTTGTGGATCCATGCCTGATGTATATAGTTCTTTATAAAATTCCTGAAATATAATTAGTTTATCTTTCATTATATTACAGCTATTTCCTAGCTTATCTCTAATTGTCCCAATCATATTCTTAGCCTTTTCAGACTGTGTGGATCTAGCCAACATCCTCGAGTTTCTATTATTATATTCAAAAAAATCTCTCTTTAGGTATAACAAATTCTTTTGAACTTGTTCTAAATCTTCTTTCTCCATTTCCTTTTTTTTAGCTTGAATTTGGGCAATTAGACGTTTATCTTTAGTCTCTCTTAACCTCTCCTCTAAATTCTTTATCTCATCTTCTGTCTTTTTACCTTGTACTTCCTGTTGTTTTTTTAGGGTGCACATTTCCCTAATACAAATCCCTCTTACTACTGCTTTCATAGTGTCCCATAATAAGCCCTGCGAGTTGGCCTCTCTTTCATTTATCTCCCATATTTCCTGCATTTCTTTTTTAATTTTCTCCACAGTATTTTTATTATTTAAAATCCTTGTATCCATTCTCCATCTCTTCGCTTGTCTATAATCTTTCTTCATTTTGATATCCATCATCATTAATGCGTGGTCGGTGACCTTAATTACCCCAATATCACAATCCATAAGTTTAGGTACCATGTTTTTTGACACAAAAATAAAATCAATCCTTGAAAAGCTCTTAAATCTAGGTGAATAGAAGGTATATTTCCTTTCTTCTCCTTTTAAAACTCTCCAAACATCCATTAACTCTTTCCCCTCCATTAATTTACTTAATTCCGTCTTCCCCCCCTTCTAAAATCTCTTAAAATATTATCCCTATCTTTCCCTTTATCTAGTACCATATTGAAATCCCCTGCAATCACCATTTTCTTTTTACCCACCTCTCCCACTGCATTAAATACTTCATCAAAGAATTCCATTTGTTTGCCATTTGGAGCATAGATATTGATCAAAACATACTCCTCCTCTCCCAGCTTGCAGTACATTATGAGATATCTTCCATTTTTATCTTTCTTTACACTTTGAATATTAATACCACATTTCTTTGATATTATTATTGCCACCCCTCTCGCTTTAGAAGTACCATATGACTTTTCATAAACACCAACATCCCTCATTCGGAGCTCATTAACCCCTTCTTTTGCTTGATGGGTTTCCTGCAAGAAAATTATATCTATATTTTTTCTTCTTAACAATATTTCTATTCTTTTTCTTTTGATGACTGTTCTTAGCCCTTTAACATTTAATGTTGCAATTCTTAATTTATTTTCCATCTTTCCCTTTCACACACCTCTTTAAGTAGGTCTCCCTCTGTGAAACACTTACCCCCCCTCCCTTACCCTCCCCCCCACATTCCCCCCTTTCCCCCCCTCCTCACCAACCATCTGGTCGCTGGTCCCAATATTTTTTATTAGAACTCTCGGGGGGGGGGGAACCCGATCCAACCTCTCGGAACAAAGTCCATTCAACCTCTCCTTTCCTCTTCTTCCCCTATCTCTGTTACTTTTTCATTTCTTTATTGACAACTTCCTCCAGCAGCACCATCTTGGTTGCTTCCTCCTCCAGCTCCTTCTTCTTGCTCTGTTTCTTTAACCACCTCCGTGGAATCGATTATGCCCAGCTTCTCCAGCAACTCCAATCCTTGTTCACAAGATATAATTCTCTGTTGCTTCCCTTTCCGCATGAATCTCAGGAAAACTGGATATCCCCAACTATATGTTATCGAATTCTTCCTTAATACGCTTGTACAAATTCTGATACTCTTTCTCCATTGCACGGTCTGTGGGGGCAAATCCTGATACACTTCCACAGGTTGCGCTTGTATCATTGGCTGCCCTTGCCTTCTGATTGCTTGCATAAGCTTCTCTTTTTTGTAATAATTTGCAAATTTAACAATTATATCCCTTGGCAGCAAGCCCTTTCTCCTGTATCCGACCCTGTGAACTCTCTCCAGATCCACCATTTCCCAAACTTCCTGAGGCTCCTGTGTTTTAATCCAAGCCAAAATTACTTCTCTTAAATCCTTAGGAGTCTCTCTATCTTTTTCTCCAAAGGACCTTATGCGAATGTTTCCACGTCTGTCCCGGTCTTCCATAGCAATGAGACATAAATCATGTTGGGACAACTGCTCTTCATGCTTGTTACAAATTATCTTCAGAGCTTGAGTATCTCCCTTCAAACCCTCCACATCCTTCGTGACAGCCTTAAGTTCTGTCATCATTTCAGCTTGTACATCAGTTATCCTTTTAACAATCCTCTCCTCCTGCGCTGCCAAAAGCGTCACCATCATATCTTTAATGTCATTTTTCAATTCATTCATTGGATCAGCCTGGCCTCCTCTGGGCTTCTTAGGAACTACAACTGCCATTGCTGCTGCTGACGCAGTTCCTCCCTCACTCGGAGGAGAAGTATCAGACTGCTTGTCAGCCATTTTTTCTATTCTGTCCGTTCTAGTTAATCTGGTTAGCTTTTGCCAATTTTTGTCGGAAGGATGCTTAAAAAGCCTTCTCCAGGCGGGGGCTGGGGTAGGTTTTTCCTCCCGTTTCTGCCTCTTTTTGCTCATTAATTTCCCCTTTCCCCGTCTGCCTGGTGGCTTTAAAACTCTCCTTTCACTTCTCAGGCAGTTACGCAGCTATAAAACTTTCACTGGGGTTTGAAGTTTATCTTTCACTTTCCATACATTCCAACTCCGTCTCTCCCCCAGTTCTCTGTCCTTCCAACTGCCTTAATCACCAATTATATGTCCGTTTATTTTAATTTTTTATTTTTTTACCTTCTTTCGTGCTGTATTTCTCTCCATGCAGTCTTTCGCTGAACTTGTAAACAAGCCTCCGTCCGATTCACAGTCTGTCCTTTATTATCTCCCGACACCTTTATGTCTTTAAATCACATTCCAGCCGCTTTCAGATAAGGAATTCATGCTTAAAACAGCTTCTTCTTGGAGAGCAGATGAATTACGACCCTATTCCATTTTCGGCTAGACCACGCCTCCAGCAATTTCCTTTTCAAGTATTTTACATTCCAGTGCAATTTTTTTTCTAAATAAAGAATCCATAGTAGTCTACAAAAAATTTGTAGGGGAAATTTGGATGAGTAAACAGCACAGGAAGAGTTAACCTCACTCTCCTCCACATTGTTGCAGTTTAAGGAACTCCACAGAGACAAAGGCAGGTTCTACATTACTGCTTTAAAATGGTTTATATCAGTAGTGACAACTGTTGGGGCCCAGGACACACTCCATATACAGTTTTCAGACCGTTTAAAAAGTGTCATATCCTGCTTGGCGTAGATCTGGCCAGAGCCATTAGCAGAAAACCCTGCCTCTCAGGGTTATCCACTTAAATTCAAAAATGGGGTACTCGAAGCAGAACCTCTCCCAATGACAATGTATAGGAACATATGGGAGGAGACATTTCTTCAGGCACCTGGACTTTTCAGGCTACCTATTTATCTGTGATTATGAATAATGACAGCATTATAGGGTGAGTTTAATTTGGGGAGAGAAATCAAAATTGAAACTGCAAATATTATATCCTCTTCAAAAATTGAATTGAAAAGCTAGAATGGAAGTTGAGGAGTCAAACTTTATCCCCTCTTCTCCTAAATTGTTTCTGCTTCATACTAGTGAAGGGACTGGTCAAAAATCCAAGTCTTGTCCTTGAAATATGTCAGGTGAGTTATGGAAACTGTGATAAACATCAATGTTTGCTCAGGTGTGATACACTCAAGACACCATGGATTTTGTGGGTCAGCACTATGATTGAGGCAATTTGTAACCATTGCAAACTCACAGACTGTGACAATTCTGAGCCTGTGCAAAAATCTGCTTTGAGCTGTATTCTAACATATGTGTGGAAAGAGTGACAAGGTGCTTTTAAAACAAAGAACCATTCCATATCATCATTAACAGGGTCTCTTGCCAGTTCTACCCTTCGTTGATGAGCCCATGGGAGCTAGTATGCTTACTTGAAGAGAGAGATTGGGTGGTGCCAGGATTACTGTGACAAATGGAGAAAGATAGCTGAATTAGAGAGTAAATGGAAACCAGGACATGAAGTGGGAGAAACGAAGTGGGATGTTTAGGCCAGACTCAACTACAGTCATCTAAAAAAAAGTGAGATGATCATAGGTCCACCTGAAAAGAAGTAGCATAGCGTCCCACCCGACTTCACGTAGCTATGAAAACATTGCCGCTGATCATGAATTTCTTTAGAACTGGGTTGTGATAATATTTTATTGGCATTTTATTGGTAATCTGTTTTTAAAATAACAATTTTAATATGATGTTTTAATCTTTGTATTGTTTTACCCTTATGTTTGCCATTCCAGAATTTGTCTCAGATGTGGAGCAGCACACAAATCTTGTAAATAAATAAACAGATAAATAAACAAAACTTCTCAGCCTTTTGGCTAAGATCAAACATTGGGCGGGTTGTGGGTATTTCTACAGTTTCTAATAGTATGCAACACAGGCTTAACTATGGGCTGGAATGACTACAACTCTGAGCATTCCTGACTTTTGGCCATGCTGGCTGGTGCTGATGGGAGTTGGTTCCTGGAGGACAACAGGTGCGTGGCTCAGTAGTAGAGCATCTGCTTTGCATGCAAAAGGTCCCAAGTTCAATCCTTGGCATCTCTGTGGGGTGGGGTGCCTATATACTGCTGCTTTACAGCTACTTCCCCCAAGAATCCCGCAGCTTTGCTGCTGTGGGTGGGACATGAAATCTAGATGGTAGGAAGGAGCGCAGTTTATCTGGAGGCCATCCCGCTTATCAAGCCTGCCCCCTGCTCAATGCCCTGCATTCCTGGGCTTGCCCTGCACTGAGATCCATCCCTAGGGATACCCCTGAACTGAAGCCATCACTGACAGATGGGAGAAACAACGTGGTGGAATTGGAGCAAACGGAAAAGTTGCAGTAAAAGAACACAGCCAGAAAGTGCAGTTTTGAAGATAAAACCCTGACATGGCTGTGAGTTGGTGGCTGCGTCATATAAACAATGCAGCACCCCTGCACAGCTACTATGGGGTACACAGCTTGGGACCACAATACCTGACAGAATGCATTTCCCGACATGAACCTACCCGAACACTACCCGAATACTACGTTCAACATCTAAGGCCCTCCTCTGAGTGCCTACCCCGAGAGAAGCTCGGAAGTTGGCAACAAGGGAGAGGGCCTTCTCTGTGGTGGCCCTCAATTATGAAACGATCTCCCTGAGGCCCACCTGGCACCAACATTGTTATCTTTTCGGTGCCAGGTCAAGACTTTCCTCTTCTCTTAGGCATTTAGCAATATCTGATGAGCCTGGGTTTGTTTTGTTTTTAGGCTTATAGATTTTTAAAGTTATTACAGTGGTTTTAAATGTATGCGTATATTGCATATTTTTGCTGTTTTAATTTTTGTATTTTGTAGAGAGCTTTGCCTATGGGGTGTTATACAAATGTAATAAAATAAATAAATAAATATAGATAAGCCTCAGCTAGGGTAGGAAAAACTCCTGCCTGAAACTGTAGGGAGCTGCTGCCAGTCAGTGTCAACAACGCTAGGGCCCTTTCCACACCAGGCTTTTTGCTTGGGATGGCCCCTGGCTGGTCCCTGTGTGCCGACGGTGTGTATTAGGTACTTCCGGGATCACCCTCCATCCCTCCCTCTATACCCCTATGGTGTAGAAAGGGCCTAGGATAGATGGACCAAGGTTCTGACCAAGTATAAGGCAGCTTTCTATGTTCCTATGTTGGGGCAGGCTGGGCTAGAACTTTAGACTATGGCTTAAGTCTAAAGCACTCTCGCTAGAGAGAGTAAGTCCTATTGAACTCAGTGGGACTTGCTTCTTAGTAAATATTCTTAGGATTGACCTGTAAATCAAGTTTGATGAAAGAATATTCCACCCACTGCTAAATTACCTGGATGCAATTCTTCTGCTCTGAAACGAAGCCACAGCGATGAAGTGATAGGCCTCCCTGATGAACACAGGTAATTAACTCTGGCTGTCAGCAACCTATCACAGTTTGTAAATTCTTTTATTTTTTTTCTTTATAGAACTCAAGCTTTGTATTTCTCTTTAAATTAAAATTGGAGCGACCACACAAAGAACAAGCATCATGACTCAGGCAATTCAATCCATAAATTGGTTAAGTGGAGAAACTTGAAGTTGTCAATTGAGTCCCGTAGAGATTAGATCAGTATGACCAGCACAGTTACTCATTCTGGTTGCAAGCCACAGTCCAGTCATCCAGTCTTACTGAAATCAATGCAACTACTCTGAAGTGAGTGGGTTGTGGTCTCTCATTTGAAACCTCAAAAGCTATTAGCATAGGAGGCTTCCTGAGATAACTGTGTGATCTGTGCAAAAATGAGAATGAAGCATCCTCAAAACAGGTCAATAATCATATAAAACACAGACACCATCTGAGTTTTCACAGAACCAAGAATCCAATTCTAGCCATCCAATTTGCTGAACATGGGAAAAATCCTTGTTATATATTTCCTCTTCACATTTTTCTAATCAAGTACAATATTCAGTCTATTAACTCTGATTTATAGTGAGTTTTCATGTGTAATTGAGAAATAGGAAGTGTGCTTTGAAAGAAATGGACTTTTATTATTATTTCTTTTCTTGTAAAAATGCATAAATCAGTGTAATCCTGTGGCAAACATCTATATCCATTTTATAATAAATGTCCTTCATGTAGATTCTCTGGGGGCCACAAAACCCCATTAGTTGCTAGAGGACCTAACATGCATATTACAGAGGATTCATAACTACTGTTGACTTGTCTCTGCCCACAGACATCTTCCCAGTAGTATTTGTTCACACAAATTTATTTAACCAAATTATATGACACTTATCATATCAAAAGGCATCTTTAAGTGTTTTACAAAAACAGATTAAAATACATAACTGCAAATACAAAAACACACACCAGTTAATGCTTAAAACATTTAAATCAAAGCTAAAAGCACAATCATTTAAAAGGATAATAATAATAATAATAATAATATAATAATAATAATAATAATAATAATAATAATATATTTAAACACATGAAATCCTTGCATTCAACAAGCCACCAAATGAATTCCATGCCATTGACTGGGGCTTGCAGGGGTGGGGAAACTCCAAAGACAATGAAGTGGCATCGCATCGCATTTTGTTTAATTGCATGCTACCAGGGAGACGTGTACCCAGGAAGGGAGTGAGGAGGACATGAGACAACAGCAGCTGCAGCCCTCCTAATGTATAGTTAGGCCTTCAGTCTTTAATAATAAGAGCCAAGAGTTAGAAGGCAATCCTATGGTCCCTGGAACACCATCCTGGGGACCATAGGATATAGCAGACTTTTCTCTCCAGGCCATATGACCTTGAAGGTGGGGGAGGATACAAGAGGAGGATTTTTTCTTCTACAGTCCCTACCCAATTCCAGCCACTGCAGAAAACTCCATTGTGGCTTTCTCACTTGAGGTTGGAGCACTGAGCTTTGGTAATGATATAAATAAGGAGGAATTGGGTGTGCCATGGGCAAATTATTATTATTATTATTATTATTATTATTATTATTATTATTATTATATCCCACCTTTAACCCAATACTGGGACTCAAGGCAGATTTACAAATTAAAACATGCACAGTTTAAAACAGATAGACCTATACAAAAATTAAAAATATAATTAATCATGGTACAATATTAAAATGTTTAAACATTTAAAATATGAATATTTAAAATGATCCAGTATATATAAAAACACAAAGATGGAAGGAAGCATGGCTCCTCAGGATCCTCACAGCTGTTGTCCCCACTCCCAACATAGCTCAACTAGATGTATCCAAAGGGCTTTCTAGTGGGAAACCACCTGAAAGGAGGACAGAGATGGAAAATCACCTCCATCTCTCCTCTCACTCTGTTGGCAGAGTACAGGATGCTTGGGAGCCTCCGATTTTGGAGGCTTCCATCTCTCATTGAAAATGCACTAGGATTTGGCTTATGGTAAAAATATTCTTATGGGGGGGGGAAACAAAAATAATAAACTTCATCACTGCGTCATTAATTTTACAGAGAGTTCGCACACACTTAGAGTTATATCCAGTGGCATCTATCCAATGACATCCATGAGCAGAACAAATTTATCCCCCCCCTGCATCCCAGTTTGATGGGTTTGGGGGAAACTCTGAAGCATATTTTCAGGGGGAAGAGAAGCTGCTGGATAAGGGGAGTTCCATGGTTCAAGCCACATTCTATTTGCATCATGTTGGATTTGACCCATCAACTTTTGTTTAACCTAGTGGGTGAAATTTCTATATGAATCCGGAACTCTTCAAGTTTGCTTGGTGCTCATTCTGTTGTTCTCCGTGTTTGCTGAATATTGATAGTGGAAGAATGACTGAATGAACAGAGACTTTGTTATCTTAAAAGCCATTTTTTCCCCACACTTTTCTTTTAAGGTGGAAAAAAACTGAACTCCACTTCTGTATCATGATGCAGAAACTCCGTTCTCTGTATATCTGGAGAATTTACTCTGACTATGTATATATAAAGAAGCCTGTACATACTGTATCAACCAATGTTAGAAATTATAGGGTACATATATACTTAATTACAGCATATTTTCCAATGGACAGATGTTTTCCAAGGAGTCTGGAACATGCTCTCAGTGGAAAGCAAAGGCTGTCAGATATGATAACGACCCTCTGTTGCTCTCTATAGAATCAGCATATATTACAAAAGAATATATTCATCCTGCTAAAGCTGTTTCTCTAAAAGTCTTGGAAGAGCTAAATTCACAAAGGAAATAATCTTATGGTAGTGCTTTTCAGAAATACATCCAGTGCTTTGCCAAATATAAATATACATATAAAAACAGAGATAAAGAATGTTCTGATAAAAAGCAAATTAGATAGAAAGATTTTAGATATGTTCCAGTAAATGCTATGGCTATGAAGGCAGTCCCCCCTTTTTTTGGAGGGTGGTAATCCTCCAAAATTGTGAAAGTTAGCAAAGAGACCAAATTGCAGGAATAATGGCAGGGGTAGACGGATCAATGTGTTGAGCTAAAGAAGGAAGAGTGAGCCAGGAGGTAGAGTTATTAGACAAGGAGCTTGAGTTGTTGCCTTCCAGCATCACCAATTATCAGGACCAACACTTCTGTAGAGCACCAGGTTTGAGATACCTGAAGTCGGCCACTATTGATGATTGTGAATGGGCTCAACTATCGTTTGCTTCAGTCACCACCTGATGGGAATTAAGGAGCCTTTGTTTAGGGATGTTTCTTGAATAGGTACTTCACTCTCAGGGCTAAGGGCTTGGCAGTTTGTGTGCATGTGTCAAGCAAGCAGCAGCAGCATGTATGTATGCATATGTGTAGAAGAATCAGCAGTTTAGCAGTTCGAACTTGGAAGCAGAGCACCAAACTTTATGTTACATTGTTGTACACTTAGAAAAAGGAAAGGAAAGAGAGTGCTGCCTAATGCTGCCACTTTCCCTTTGTAGAAAATACAGCTATGTGGGCGCCCAATCTGGGGCCATGGTTCCATTTCTGGATTACTAGATTCTTGTCAAAATTTACCCCTCATTTCTATTTGCCTCCAAATCCACTGCTTACTGGAGATAGTACCTTCAGGGTGCAAATAACAGTGAACTGTCATGTGTAACTACACACACACACACACACATACACACGCACACACTGATAGCAGTATCTCCTTTATAGAATCTGGAGCACTTAATGTCTGCCAATGATCAGTGTCTCCACTTACTTGCTCTTTTCTTCTGGTCTTTTGCCATGTCAGCTTTGAGAGTGGGCTAAATTTTGATGTGGCTTTCTGGTCTTTCTTTAGCTGTCTCCAATTAGGGTGACCAGATAAAATCCAGGTCAGGGCTCATGTAACTTTAACAGTTGTAGAGAAAGGGGAATTTCAGCCAGTGTCATTTGTATGCAATTAGTTCCTGGTGAAATTCCCTCTTCATCACAACAGTTAAAGTTGCAGGCACTATACTAGAGTGACCATATACAAAAGAAGGCAAGGCCCCTGCAACTTTAACTGTTGTGATGAAGAGGGAATTTCACCAGGAACTAATTGCATACAAATGACACTGGGTGAAATTTCCTTCTCTCTACAACTGTTAAAGTTACATGAGCCCTGACCTGGATTTTATCTGGTCACCCTATCTCCAATCCATTGTCTCATACCTACTTTAAACTCAACCACTTTCCTTACTATTTATTTATTATATTTATATCATGCCTTTTTTCCTGCAAGGAATCCAAGGCCCCCTTGGATCAACACCACATCATGTACATCAAGCAGGATATTGCACTATGAAAGTGGTATGAAAGCAGTATATGGTATGTGTCAATGGGCCCCAACAGTTGTCAGTGCACTTCAATACTGCTATTAAGCAGTCGTGTGGCTCCTGCCTTTTACATACTGCTTTCATACCACTTTCATAGTGCAATATCCTGCTTGGTATAGATGAGGCCTGAGAATCAATTGTTTGGCCCAAAGTCACCTAGTGAGCTTCATGACTGAGTGGAGACTTGAACCCGGGTCTCCTGAGTCCCAATCCAACACTCTAACCACTATGCCACACTGGCTCTCATATATTACTATAATTAGTATATGACATATTGAGCCTAACCACATTGCCCTTAAAACAACTTATATTCTGTTTGAAAACGTGGTTTTTTTAAAGTCGTTTCTTTACGTGGTAGGACACACTGAGCAGTACTTACGTTTCATAGTGACTGCTTCCTCTGTTCTTAAAATGTTCACTGGTGTCACACAGGGTAAATTCTTTGTCTCTTCTTCTTTCGTTTTTGTTTTGCAAGCTGCTTGACCCACCCACTTCTGTCTCCATAACTCATTGCCTTCCTGTTTTCAGCAGCACTGTCCGATTTTACACTTAATTGACAGCTTGGGCAAGATTAAGTTATGGAGACAGAAGTGGGCGGGTCAAGCAGCCTGCAAAACAAAAATGAAAGAAGAGACAAAGAAATAACCCTGTGTGACACCAGTGAACGCTTTGAGGACGGAGGAACCAGTCACTATGAAATGTAAGTAGTGCTCAGTGTGTCCTACCACGTAAAGAAACGACTTTAAAAACCATGTTTTTAAACAGAATATAAGTCATTTTAAGGGCAATGTGGATAGGCTCATTAGCTCCTTGGTAAGCTATTATGGATATGATCAATGTTTTAATAATTATTTTTGAAATCTTAATTTAGGTATTATTAAAATTGAGTAGTTGAGGATCTCTGGATATATATATATATATATATACACATATTGTTTTGATATTTCATAAACAAGGGATCCTCAGAGATAAAAGCACTAACCTCAGAAACCTTCTCGGCTATCAGATATTCAGGTTGCCAACAGGATCAAGGGCAAGTATCAACTGTTATCTGTATCATTGTATGTTGAAAGGACACTTTGAAGAATGACACTTTTAGTTTTCAACAATGGACTTTGTAACAAAATAGAAACTTTTATAGCAAGAAAACGCTGGCAAGAAGTCACAGATCTAAAATACATATATTATTTCAGACTTAGCTGCACTGAAATTACCGCTAAGGTGAAAAGCTTTGGTACTTTATAATGGTTTCTTTATTGCCTCTTCTAAATTTTTTTTTACAGTAAGAATGATGCAAAGGCAAGACGTTACAGGTCAGATTTACGTGCAGGTCAATAATCGTTTTGGCAGAAACAAAGGTCTCCTGAGTTCAAAGTTAAGCATGTAGAATGTACAGTAAGTAGAAAGAGCTAGTGGTAGAAGAAAAACTTGGGAAAAGACCTTAAAAATTCCTATTAAGTTAAGGTTAGAAATATCAGCTGATTAAAGATCCTTTGTCCCTGATGTCTTCCTTTTATGACTGTTTATACTTGTGAAAGCTTGTGGCTAGAAGTAAGCTAGCTCTAGCTATTCTAACCCTTACTAAAGTTGGTGTGCAGATACCTGGCTTGGTGAGGATGAGCCCCTGGGGGAGTCTGGAATAAATAACAGATGGAAAGAAGAGCAAGGAATCCAGTTGGCAGAGCCTATGTAGCCAATCAATCAATCAGGGAGCAAGAGTGGTCAGAAATGGAGCATTCAGGTTCCTGGACAGGTCCCAGGGATGAGATGACTTGTTCTGATAAGGGCTTGGGGTTGACTTAGTGCAGCCTAACTGCCCTTCCTGGACTTCACCCTCTTGCTGGAGAAAGGAGACCCTTAAATGGGTAGCCCTCTGGCCCAAAGTCTATGTGCTCTTGTCTATCTGCTGATTCTTTTGAGGCACACTGTGAGTGTCATCAGACTGGTGGATTTTTGCATTTCCCTACTGTTGCTACAGCCTCCTGCTGCTGTCCCACAATAGCGATGGTCTCTTTACATGGGGAGAGAAAGAGGAAGCAGCAACAACCACATAGTCCATTCAGTGGCCATTTATATCACACCACTTTTCCTGCACATAGCAAGAAAAGGTGGCACATTCCATGGGTTTTTTTTTTTTAATGACGGATTAAAAGGGGTTTATTTTGCAATGAAAAAATGAGTGGAAGGAGTGGAAGGTGCATGGAAGGCAGACGTCATCGTCTAAAGGATGCGCGAACATCCATAAGTGGGCAGTAGCGAGCATGCAATAAAACACTCATCTGATGACGCGCTGTTTGTGGCAGTGTATGCACAGTCCAATTGTGAAGCCATTCGCAGTGAGGATGCAGAGACCAGCTCAAGACCCAAACACACATTACTTTCTTTCATTTTTACTCTAGAGTAGGTGCAGGGGCCCTCATGTGAAGGGTATAGGGATTTAACCCTCACCCACCCACCATGGGCCTAATGTGGATGGGGGGGGGGGTGCACTTGCAATTTCTACAGCAAACCAGAAATCATTTTGCTTTATGAATAACTACTTTGCAATAGAAATCGCAGGCGTGCTACCCCACCCCATCTGCTCAGAGTCAAAGTGGGGGGGGGGAGGGTCCAGCTATGCAATGGTCCTGATCCAGATAGAACTCTCCTGCACCTACTCTAGGGAAAAAAGAATGTATTTTTTAATGTAACCTGTCTTTTGGGCTCAGTGGCTGCAGTCACTGGGGGTACTGGTTGCGTACCTCAGGTTCCAAAGGTCCATGGCTGCTGGACTCAGTCTCAGTCCAGAATTAGTGCCTCTGTGGATTGTGCTACTGGTTCTACTCATTCCACTGGCTATTTTCTCTCCAAGTTGGTATTAAAGTCACTGCGGGTAGTCTGGGTCATGGTAAAAATAAAACAAATGTGCTAATGATTAATTTTTAATGTTTTAGAAATTTCAACTCATTAATTAATATTTGATCCTTAGCTCTTCCACTCCACTCCACTCCACTCCACTCCACTCCACTCCAGCCCTCCCCTTCTCTTTCTCCCTCCAGTCAGGTCCTGGCAGACTGCCGTTCTGCTGGGCAAAAATGGAATGACTCTTTAGTCTGGCTCTTTGGAGCCGTTGAGGGAGTACAATCCTGTCCCTGCAGAGATTCAGGCATTGTATGATTTTAAAAAATGCTTTCAAGCCTGGGATGCAAGGTTTTGGTTTTATATTGAGGCTTGGAGCCGGCTGCTGGGAGAGATCACTTTTCCCTGCCAGGACCTGATGCAATCCATTTAAGCCCCCAGTTCGTTTAAAACTACATGGAGGCTTAGGGCGCATTAAATGCGCTTAGGGAATATAATCCAGACTTTTAGCATTCTAGGAAAGGCTGGGGAGGAGGCAGGGACAGGCACAGCGTCATTTGAGTATTGTGCTGCAAATCCGCACACCAGGCATGGTGAGAGTGCACTAAATCACTGGTGTGATGGATACAGTAAAATATATTAACTAGAACATTCCAACAATGGACTAGGACCAAATGCATGGAAAGATTGATTGATCTCTTTCCACCGAAGCTTTCAAGAAAAGGATGGGCTGGCATCAGTCATAAATGCTTCAGGAATAAAGGATATCTGTCTGTAATGCAGAGATGTAGGACTAATAGATCTCTTACGTTTCTGCCAGTTCTGTGGTCCTATGATTTAGACCTATACACTATGTAAACCCAGGTCTTTCCACTCAGCACGATTAGACATTGTGCACTTCACAAAAGCATAAAATATATCAATGAAAAATAATTTTAAAATTAGCCTGAATTTAAATGCGCAAGGGTTTTAAATATTCCCAAAGTCTTCACTTTGATTTCTGCTGAGATCGTTGGTTTCTTTTTCAGCAGTTCTGTTACCATGTTAGCACAGGATGATAATCACTGTTATTGTAAATGTTACATAATAAGGGTTTTTAGGGCTGAAGTCTCAAAAGAATTCAAAATCTTGTTTAAAATGCAAAGCACACACCTGAGGCACAGATCTGGTAGAGAGCTGCACAGCCTTATCAGTGGCCCTTGAGAGATGCACAGACACAGGTGCAGAAAGGATATATTCCGATGCTGCCTCTAGCTATTAAAGAGCTAGCTGGATTATTTTTCCCCCAGTGAGATTTTTTTCTGGTGGAACTTATACCCTTTCCATGAAAACAGGTTTTCCCTCATGACCACTTTCACCATTACCAGCACTTTCCAACAAAAGTTGTTTAAAAATGCCTCATGCATGTAAACAATGTAGTGTTTTTTTTTAAAATGAAAGATTTTCATTCTAGAGTAATTTGACACAACCTATCAATGAAATGGAGCGCTTTCTTAAATGCCATGCTTCCTGCAAGCCATTAATTCAGAGAAAGTGGTAATCCTACTCCAAATTATAATGGGTATTTTGTTTTCCATTTTAAGACATGTAGTAACATACAACAGATGAAGTAATGTACAGAATAAATAGAATTAAAAAATACATCTAGCCATAGATGAGTCCTTTAAACATTGTAATGTAAATTATTTAACATCTATGTAACACATTCCAAGTGTTCAATGTGTTTTGCATATATTATCACAGTCATCCTTACAGCAAATCTGTAAAATAGGCCATTACCATATCCAAATTGCATATGGCAGGTTGAGAGGGAGAGAATAGTAACCTGCTGTCAGGAGCTGCTGGGATCTGTGTGCACTAATGAGGTGCAACTCTGAATTACAGGTGCTAGTGTTCTCAGTGCAGTACTCCTAGGCCGTGGACTGACTCTGCCCACCCTGACTAGCCATTCACTCCTTTTATGTAGGAAGGAATATAAAATGGATTCCTGTTCCAGTTAGCCCTTGTTTGAGAAACATGGACTTCCTGAGCACTGGTTTGTTCTTGAATTCTTGGTTATTCCTTGATTCTGACTTTTGTTTTGCTCCTTACTCCTGCCACCCAGTTTATTCTTTGGTCTTCAATTGCTGTTCAGCCCTGACTCCTACTTTGCACTTTGATCTTGACTCCTTCGGTCTTGACTACTAGTTGGTATCATGGCTTCTGGTTCCTGGCTTGCCTTGGACTGTGGCCCTACCTAAGGCCACCTACTGAGTTCAGGACTGAGGTAAACTATGATCTGTGGGTGTCACAGCTCTTGCCTGCTACATCATGTCCTGACCACCCCTGACCACTACACTATGTCTGCTTTGTTATCTCCACCCCAGGGTGTTCATGGACCTCCCCCCTCCGACTTGATCCAACCAGCTTCAGATCCAACTCACACCTCCTTGGCATGAGGCCAACTAGGAGTCCGTTGGACTCTACCCCACTCACCCCCTGAACTCAGTGAGACGCTACCCTGTCCTGCCGAGCTGCATGAGCAGCCAGGACTTATCGGTCCCATCTGTTTGCACCTGGCATCCATGTGAGCCACCATTTTTATGGAAGATGGGAGCTCTGTATTTTCATAGAACTAATAGTGTGCAGAACAGCTGTCATAAAGAAAATGGCAGGGGCAGCAGCTCGCCATTATCCAATTCAGTCTGAAGCACTTCAAAGTGCTTTTGACCTGGTTTGACCTGCTTCGGGCCACTTCGGAACGATCCGGGCCCAATCTGTATTCAGACTGATACGGTCTGAATTGCACTGCTTTGGTTTGAGATTAGGACCCAGAACTGAAGTGGTGCACAGCCTTAGTGGAAATCATGATGCACAAAAATAGGCTGGCAAAGATAGAGGGAAACTTCAGCCCAAATTCAGTTTGCAAACACTGTTGTCCATCCAATATAATTAGAGGGCTTCCATTCATGGAATGGGGCTTTCATGCTTCTCCCTGACCAGACCCCTGAACTTCCTAAAAAGCTCTTCTCGAGGTTTATAACACCAGCATGGGATGTAACCAAAGGTACTGAAGTGGAAAGATGGAATTAGGGTGAGCCTACCACTTGCACTGTTGCTCTATTGTATCAAATCCTGTATCTCCCCAGATTAATTTAAGGATATGTCTGCATGATGGTATGTGATCAAAATGGCTCTTTGTGACTTGGGAGACATTTGAATTTTTGTAAGCAAATCTGAATAAGGAAGTTATGAATTTGTTACAGATAAGATGTGGACAGTAATGTCTGCATTATTACTATTTGGAGGGGAAATATTTACCTTTTTATTTTTTACTGTATGGGCAGTTGAATGAAGTAAAATGTACATGATATCTAAAATTTAAAAATTGTTGGGAGGTCCCCTTACCAGTCCCTTCAAAGCTAAAATGTGTTTTCCTCTCACAGCAGTTGACTTCCATTATAAACCTTTTATCAGCTGCCTTGATCTCCTCTGAATCCTCTCCATTTGCCTGCATCAGAAAGTGTAGCGACTAAAAAAATCTAAGACGGTGTTTCCACTGAGATCTAATCAGTCCTGACTTTCTTGAATACAATATTTCGGTTGATGTCTCCTGAAAGTGCATTTGGTCCTGACTCAGGTTCACCTGTGATTCATTATAACACTTAGATCATTGGTATTTATTGCAAACCACGATTCCGACTATTGATAATTATGGTTTTGTTCTTTTACCTTGTTCCTTACACAATACTTTTACACCACTCTGTTTAATTTAGCTGTATTGTTTTCCTATATGTATACATTAGAATTAATTTAATTAATCACTGTTGCTTTGAATTCCAGCCCTATTTTCTATACCACATTCTTTGTATTATGGGAGTATACTTTTCTTTGTTCAAGTATTCCACCAACATATGTGGAATACCATTTGTTAAGACCTCCTTCCAGTTTGCACTATTAAGACTTACTCTTAGAATACAACTCTTAAGCCAGTTGGGAATTTTGCTCTACTCCATGTAGGACCTCAAAACATTTTCCGATGCAAACTGACAACTTTCCTATGCAAATAACCATGTGCAAAGTAATTTAATTTGCAGTGGAAAACCAATGCTAATTAAATTTTCCAGTTCCATTTTTTTTGTGGAAGAAACACATTCCTGGCTCCATTGCTATAAGATTGAAATGCCCTGTTTTGGTGTGGTCTCCCCTTCCACTGTAGTGACCCTTAGGATTTCCTTGTAGGGCAAGTGCTCCATCCTTCTGTTATGTCTTCTTAACAAGTGGATGTTGTGTTGGTCTATTGAGATATTTCCTTATAAACAATGTGCGTGAAGTGCCCATCCTTCCATTTATTTATTTATTTATTTATTCATTGCATTTATATACTGCCTTTTTTCCTCCTTAAGGAAGCCAAAGCAGCATACATAATCCTCCTTGTCCGCTCCATTTTATCCTCACAACAACCACCCTGTGAGGTAGGTTGGGCTGAGAGTCTGTGACTGGCTCAAAGTCACCCAGTGAGCTTCCATGGCCCAGTGGGGACTAGAACCTGGATCTCCTGACTCCCAGTCCACTACTCTAACCATTGCACCATGCTGGCTTTCCTTCTGTTGAAGTTCTACATGCATAATGTTATTCCTTTACAGTGTTTCTCAGTGACAAAGCCCTCTTTCCATTTCCTTGCTGTATACCTTCTCCTCTTTTAAACATTTGTTGTGCTGCCCCTTTGGCTTTTCCTTATTATACTTCCAATGTTGACTCTGGGAATTTGAAGCAAGCAGATTGTAGCAACCTTGTCCCATTTGACAAACAATATGAAACCTCCCAGTATTGAAAAAGAATTCACTCCAAAAGTTGCTAAAAGCTGCTGGTTGTTAGTATTGTGCATATTTTGAAATAAACTGTTCAGCAGAGCTGAAATTTACTAAATTTGAACACTTAGCCATCTGGAGCATTAGATGCTTAATTACCGCAGAAAGAGTTGTGAATTAACAATATGAGACAGCTTCCACTTTCCAGTGGAAGATTTTGATTAGGTTTGAGCCTTTTATTCCTCACAAAAAAGGAAATATGCAAGTGGGTCACGTCTTGCCTACAACGAAGGCTTTCTTTTAGATGCTTTTCTTTTCACAAAACCTTATCTTTGTCAAAAGCTTTACCCAGAAGTGGTAAAAATCCTGCCTTTTAAAGCAAAGCAGTGATGATGACAATTATATAGAAATGAGTTTAAAGAAACACAAGAGTATTTTATTTCTCGGCTATAATTACACACAGAGAGAGACATATATTCCTGCAAGGAGTTGACTTATTGGGCTTTCACCATTAACTGTTTCTCTTCCTTGTGTATGGAATGCTCCTTGGAACAATATGAATTTGAATGGCATACATTGAATGGAGAAGAAAACCTTTGTCCCTCATGCCCAAGGCAAGTTAAAGTATAGTACTTTACCCTGCCCTCCTTTGCCAAGAGGACTTCAGTCAACACTCCTAGCATTTCTGACAACTGAGACAACAGTTACCGTAGTCCTGAGGCATTCAAACGTGACATTATAAATAGAAGGTGCACTGAGGTGTAAGAACCATGCAGTGGATTTTCCTGCAAAGGGAAATTTACAGGTGGCTGCATTCTGGCACTTTTTATTGCTGGTCCCTCACCCCTCCTGCTGGTTGTGCTGCATTGGAGAATAAAATGTACAAGTTGCTTGAGACAGCAGCTTTTATTGCTCTTTCGAAAACAGGAGAAAAATTTACAAGTTGCTGATTAAGGGTTGCAGTAGAGCACATTATTGGCTTTCCAGAAAGCCAAATTTCCTAAGCCTTTTTTATGAGCCACTTTGATTTGCACTGCAGCAACAGGGGCGTGTCTATGGGAGAACTGTAGTCTGGAGCAATTCTCTCACTGTGCTCTCTTCAACAAGAAAATGTTGTTACCATTTAATCACAAGTAGGTGCAAATTCAATGTACTCTACTTGTTCTACATGTACTTACTATGAATGCTTCCAGATGGATGGCTCTTAGGGCTACCAATCGAAAAATGTTGTGCAATTATTCTGTCTTTCCTCCTTAACGAAATGTCTGTGGTAGAGAAAAAAAGAAAAGAATGGAAGATGTGATTGGAAAACATGGGAGTATTACAAATGGAAGTCAACATCATCTGGATCCCGCCCCCCACCCCTAAAATTCCATAACTGAGGCAGGGCAATTGCACAATAAAAGTTTCACCTAGAAGCACTGTATGAGAAGCTGCAACTACCAGATTGACCCCTCCCCAACTGTAGGTAACTGCCATGGTAGTCATGTGCAAGCGGCACTAAATATTATACTTTGGTTTACAAGTGACATCAGCTATGATGGAGATGGCTTTCAATCATGGTATATGGTGGTTTCATAACACAGTGAATTTTCATGTACATATAGGGGCTCAGCATGCAGACCAGGTGAATGATTTTCTTCATGTCAGTAGAACCCATGCCTTCTGCTGGTTTGCAATGGTGTCCACATTTAAATTATGTGCTACTTATGTAATACAAACTTAGGGCAGTATAGGGTAGCCCCATTGCTACTAGAACAGACTTGCACTGCAACAGGAACTAGCGGTTCCCAGGAAAAAAATGGAAATGAGTGGCAGCAATCATTTTTGGAACAGGACAGGTCAACAAAGAGAGCTCCATTGACCTTCCCATTCTGGAAATGAGTGTTGCTACCCATTTCCATGCTTATTTTAAGTGTTGTAGTTCCTGTTGTTCTGCTAGCAGTCTGTTTCACTAGCACACAGAACTATTGGAGGCCCAGCAGCAGTATAGGATAATGCTCATAGCTTGCCCAAATACTTCTATCAAAATTCTCCACGACTGCTCTCTGTCCCTTCTTCCCTTTCTGTCCTTGGGTTATTCTTGTGTATTTTTGTTTTTTGTGTGGAATGGAATGGAAATGATACAAATGTGGATACCAACTACTCTAATTTTCTACATCCTGGGCTTTAGGACAAGAGCAGAATGGAATTCAAACTGTACCTGAGTCAGAGAGATTGTAATTTGCAATCCATACACACATCTCTTCCAGTCCTGTTCACACCTTCAGATTGAAGATATTCCAGAAAGTGTAGTGATCATCACCACTTTGAATGGCTTTAAAGGGGATTGGGAAAATTTCTGGAGCAGAAGGCTATCAATGGCTACTAATCTTGATGGCTATCTTCCAGTGTCAGGGAGAGTATGCAGTGTGCTGGGGAATATGGGCAGGAAGGTGCTGTTGTCCTGCCTGTGGATTTCACATGGGCAGCTGGTTGGCCACTGTGTGAACAGAATGCTGGATAGATGGACCTTGGTCTGATCCAGCATGGCTCTTGTTATGTTCTTAAATTTTGACTCATTCCCCTGAAGTTATGTGTTCTTAGTTACTATTGTTAGAAGTTACTATTGTTAGAAGTAAAAGACCAAGAATGCCAAAAATATACAGATATAGACTCACACAAGATGGGGGATGGAGCATACCAAATTTGAAAATATATTATGAGGCATATCAATTAAGATATATATTAGCAATAACAAAGGAAGACGGAGATTTGCAGTGGGTAGAAATAGAGAGGGAATTGATGGGTCTTAAAAAAGAAGAAGACATACAAAATTTGCTGTATAATAAAAAATATATCAAAAAATTAATGGGAAACAAACAAAGTATAATAAGAGGAATTTTGAAAGTATGGTATTATAAAAAAGGATGCCAAGTATATCACCTCTAACACCAATTTGGATACACCCAGAATTTGATATTTTAAAAAAGGCAATAACCAAAAGTAAATTAAAAGAAATAAGATTAATACAGATGAAAAACTTTTACGAACAAGAAAATCCAATAACACAAGAAATATGGAATAGGAGAGTACAAAATGTTGAAATATCATGGATGGCATAGTTGCAGATTGACAAATTTATCAGAAATGGAAAGATAGTAAAGGAGAGTACAAAGGAGCTAACTGAGTGGGAAAATTTTATAGACAATTATAAGGATGGAGATAAGGGACTGATTACACAAATATATAGAATTATAATAAGACAGGAAACTGGAGGGAATGATATTATACAACAGACATGGCAAGAAGATCTGGATCAAGAAATTGAAGATAGAGAGTGGGGAAGTATATTTGAAAAATTCCCATTCAAAACTACCTCCACAAAGATAAGAGAAGGGGCTTTAAAAATGATACAAAAATGGTATTTAACTCCAGTGAAGGTAGCAAAAATGAACAGAAATGCGACCCCAGAATGTTGGAGAGGATGCACAGAGTTTGGAACAAATTTGCATATGTGGTGGGAATGTAATAGAGTAAGGAAATTTTGGGATAAGGTTTTTCAAAAAATAGAAAAGGTCACTGCTCAAAGAATTAATAGAACAGCTGAACTAGCTCTTTTGAATATGTTTGTTAAAGAAAATAGTGATGTAAAGGACAAAATATTGATTGGATTTATGCTGACTGCAGCAAGGCAACAGATAGCTAGTAATTGGAAAACAGCTAGGGGGTTAACAATTAAGGTGTGGGGAAAAATTGTGGAATATAGCAATGAATGAAAAATTAACACAGAAACTTAGAGTCTATAGAGGAAAAAAGAAGAGGGATACATTTAGAAGAGAATGGTTTGCATATATAGATTATATGGAAAAAGATCCAAATAAGAACGATATTGCGGAAGCATACAAAAAGTTATGGGACTCCTGAAAAGAAAGAAGAGATAGAGAAGAAGTTGGAAGAAAATAAGAAGAGAACAGAGGCAAATTAACCAATAAAAAAGAGGAAGAGGGGGGGAAGGGGGATAAATAAATAATAGTAACGGTGTTAAAATGGTGGATGAATCATGTAAGATATGTAAAAACGAAATAAAGATGTATTTACAACAACAACAACAAAAGTTACTATTGTGCGATGGAGACAGGAAGGAATGTCCCAAACAAGCAGAAGAAAGGTCTGGGTGGGATAGGGAAAAGTCCACAAGGATTTCCCATCCACCAAGACCCCGGGTTTTATGGAGTGAAGCTACCACTTCTTCAGTTACATAGCTGTAACTTCTTATATCCAGATTGACTTGCTGATTTAGAGGGTCAGACTCTATGCTCTTTATAAACTTCTCTGTGGAACAAGAGAACATATGATCCGAAGATGAGCCTGCTGGGTCAGACCAAACATCTATCTAGTCCAGAATTGTGTTTTCCACAGTTGCCAAATGGATGCTTCTTTTCTGGGAAGCCCACAAACAGGGCATAAAGCCACAAGGAAGCTAGTAGTACTCCCCTGGGGTTGCACTCCAGCAACAGAGACAACTTCCCTCTAAATCTGGAGGTTTTGTTCCTAGAGGTAACTGCTCTGACTACAAGGAGAGATGTTTGAAGTAAAGCAATAAAAAAGCTAGATTGTGAGCCACCAAGCCATCTGAAAAGCAGTACTGACCCCAAAGAAAGCAGAGGGAAGGGCCCAGGATAGATTGTGCTAAGGATGGGTACATCTGTGGATTTTGATCTTGTTCCACCACAGTTCTGTATGAGCCCCCCCTTTTTTTTTAGGCACAGAAGTCCATCAGTATTTTTATGTGCATTTTTCAAGTGTAGATATTTTTGTGCACATTTTTCAAATATACACATTTTTGTACACATGCCACCTTGGCTATAGCATGTTTATGTACATTTTAGAAATGAAAACAGTGGTGGGTTTTTTTGCACATTTTTCAGACGTGTGCACGTTATTGAACACATTTTTTTGTTTCACAGAAAACCTGGAAATGTATGGATTTTTGACTGCAGTTGTTTTCAGTTTCAAAACTCAAAGAAGCACATTTTTCACCCATTCTAATCTGCACTGTCTCCCCTGTAGGCTCCACTGGGCTCAGAAAACATGTCAGCCTTGATCCTGGCAGAAGTTCATCATGTGAAATTGTCAAGGTTAAAGTCATGCTGTGATTATTGTGATCTGGTTCTGATGTTACAGCATCAAAATGAATGTGGGAAACCAGCTTGAGCTCCCTCACCTCTATATAGGCATTTGTGGTATTGGTGACATATTTTATGGTTGGACAGAGAGTTCTTAACAGTTTGATTATAACTTTCTAGTAGGGATGGATAAATCTGTCAGTTTTCCGTTCTGCTACATTTGATTTTTTTATATGTATCATTTTTTTCCTGTCCTGTAGATGAAGAAAGTTACCAATGTCGGCACTTATCTAAAACCAACCAAAATGAATTTTTCATCCATCTGCACTGGCTAGATTCAATAGATACAGCTATTCCATGGAAAAGGCCTTATTGTACCTGCCAGACATATAGCTGCTAAAGATAAGAATCCTATGAGAAAAAGAGGTGGCTACCCTAATTCAGTACTACAGGAATGATTGAATACACAGGGATTTAAACCCAGATTTTAAGAGCTCTCAAAGCCTTCTGCCTGAATGGGCAAAGTTTTGCATTCTCCCATATTCAAGTTGTTAAAATATAAAATTCTTTCCTTCCGGTACATGATGAAATTTGTAAACTTTGGTAAGTTCTTACCAAAACATGAACCAAACTTTACTCTCTGTCATCTTCCCTTTCTAGTAACTGACAAGGACAAGAAGATTAGAGTAAGGTGGTAGAGAGATACAGCCCATCCCAAGATGGAATAGAATCTAGCTTTGAGCAAGTCCGAAGATAGCTTTATTGGGTTTATTTGATAAAGAATATGGTAATAATAATATTAAAGAATTAATAAATAATCTCCTGACTCAGGCAAGACTTATGATAGCCAAAAATTGGAAAACACAAGGGGATTATTGTATGGAAGAGTGGTATAAAGGAGTGTGGGATATTGCTATTAATGACAGATTAACTTGTGCAATGAAAGTAAAGATGGGATTAACTAAAAAGAATGATTTTGGAAGGATTTGGGCTATGTTTCTAGAATATGTTTTAGAAAAGGGGAGAGGATATACACCATCTAAAGAATCAATGCAGTTTTGGGGAATTTATAAGCAATAGGGTTAGAAGGTCTCGGGGGGTAGGGAGCACGGGGGGCTGTTGAGGCTTTGTATTGTGTATTGTTATGTTATATGTAGAAATCAATAAAATTATTAAAAAAAAAAAAGAATCTAGCTTTGTGATATGACAAAGCCAAAGCTTAGCTGTACTATAGCGACAAAACACTGAGCTCATGTACACCTAAGGGTGTAGAGGGAGGGGGGAATAGTGGACTTACCTGCTTCTGCAATCCTCCCTCGGTAACGGCCGCACAACATCCTGGAAGGGAAGAGGATGCTGCGGGTACCAGGGTTTTTTTTGAGGAGGAACCACGCATGGTGAAAAATGTAAGTAACCTCCCCACCAAATCCCACACCCATCCCCCCCATCCTTCACCCAACCCTCATGGACATGGAGTCACCCTGTGCAGCTCTGTGCTCATTTGAGGACCCAGGGGGCTGTGCCACACCAGCCGTGTTCCTCAGGATTGTCCCAGGACCATGGAAAAACCAGGTTATCCCCGGTTTCAGTTATCCCGGGGTCGTCTCTAGGTCATCCCCAGTTGATCCTGGATCCCCTGTGCTTCATATGGATGCACAGGGACAACCTAGAGATGACCAAAGGATATCTGGCAGGTGTAGACATGGCCTCTGTTGCCCAAAGAGTATTACAGGTATCTTGTCCTGGGAAGATTTGAAATAGGGACATTTCATTTCAAATCTCATGGCCTTTGAAGATCAACAGGTAATTAGCTGAGTCATCAAAATTTCCAGTGTAGACCATGTCTGTGCTAAACAAGTTGTCTGTTCCTGCATTAAGACATTATTCTAGTACTAATAAAGTTTTCATGATGGTGGTGGTAGGATTTTTTGTTTGCAGGGGGGATTCATTTTGAATGCACTCTGTGCACTCAGCTTAACTAATGATCGAGCCAAGTTAGTAAAAAAATAACTTGTACACACCAGCATGAATGATGGGAAGTGCAAATATATACTTGTTCCACCAATTTCACATTCCATGCTGGTACATTCAACATGACTTCCTGGAATTAAACCAAGCATCTTAAAAAAAAAATCAATGCCTAGAAGAATTGCTCTAGTGTTCAGCAAAAGAAAAGTAACCCCAAAAACACAAGAAAAAAGTGACACGTTAAAATTAAAACATATCAATTAATTTTTTGATAAACTTCAGCAAAAAGTTCCTCATTTCTACCCTATTCAATTTTAACACAAATGTGTCACAGTGGAAGTTGTTTAATGTAATAGCTGACTATCTGGATAGTGGCTATCTACATTCAAATCAATATTTTGTTTTATGTTTAAGGAACTGTAAGAGAAACATTGTCCTGTTTCATCTCACTTTCACATCCCCCCCAATTAACTTTTGTCAGTGTATTTAAATATGCATTCATTTATATTCAAAGCATATGTCTAGGCAAAATTCCTCCCCAAAAATGGACTTCTACTAGCAGTTTTGGGCACCCAGTTTTTATCTGGACTACCATAGAGAAGAAAGTGTTAACCATGGTCTTGATCCTGAAGAAAAAGAAGAAGATACATTAGAAATGCAATCCTGTGCATGTTTAGACAGATTCTGTCTAGGGAATGCTGGGAGTTGTAGGAATTTTCCCTGTCTGAGTGCAGTCAATAAGAAAACACCCTAAATTTGTGGGTGCATTTAATGTATCAGCTAGTTTAGCTCTTAGCTACACTAAGCGAACAAAAGCCCTAGAAAGAAGCATTCTGTAATAACTTTAGTTGTTAATATTTTATGATATTCATGCCAAACAACTTGCTATCATATTTTATACAATTCCATGATAGACACCTTTTTCTCAAATAGGCCTATCTAAAACTGAATTTGTAACTCACTTGCATTCCATTAGATGTCCATTCCCCGCTCTACTGGCACGGCTTGGGCGGGAAACTGGCCTTTGTGGTGGGGAGGAGGAGTAATAAAAGTCCCACGTGTGTGCACATGTGGGCCAGGTGATGTAGGGATGGGGCCGAGCCTATAAAGGCTCGGCCCACCCGTGATCCAGCCTCTCTGGATTTTTGGCTCCTCGTGAGGCAGCTTACCAGAGAGCTCTTCAACGCTGCTCAGGCGAGGCCTTTGAAGCTGCGGGCGTCAATTTGGAGCGGATGGAGGAGAGCAGCCTTTGCTCTCCCTGCAACGGCAATCTTGGGCAAGTGATGGCAGAGGTGATTTCAGTGGCAGGGGCAATGTCTCATGACGATTTTGCAGACAACAGCAGCGACTCCTGTTTTTTCGGCCCCAGTTCCAGCGGCTTTGGGAGACAGCATGGGATCTCGCTGACTCCAGCTGCAGTGGCAGCTAATAGGGGAAAGGGAACATGGTGCGGAGGCGACACGTTCCAGCCTTCAGTCACAAGCACAACCTTGCCTGCCACTACAGCCCCACCTCCTTCTTTAATTAACTGCAGCCTAGCTCACGCCTTTTGGGCATAAGGCCTTATCACCTGTCTATAATGATTTAAGCCCATTTGGCCCTGTAGCCTTATATCCCCCACCCTCCTGTGACTTGGGTGACTTGAGGACTCAAGGCCCAGCCCTTCGATGGCCTTGTTAATAAAAGGCTTTATTGTTTGGGTGGCTTTACTCCTTAGGAGGTGCATTATAGCCCATTCAGGGGCTTATATTAGGGTATATACCTTGCTTTGTGGCAACACTGGCACAGATACATATTATGCCCTGCTCCCTTTCCAGCTCTGTTCATTAGCTTTGTCGTGCCCTGATATCCATTTAGGAGATCTTTGTTTAGTGGTTAGATTTTGGAACTGGGTGTGGAGATCTAGGCTTGACATGGTTAGAGTTTGGACTGGGAGAATAGATCCATTTTATTTCCGCTGCTAAAATAGAAAGTAGGTAAAGTCTGGAAATGCCTCCTAAAAAGGGCATGGGTGTCAGGAAAGGCAAGGGCAAGGCTCCACGCCACCCAGCCAAGCACCCACCACCCACCACAACCCCTCTTCTTCCTCAGACGAAGAGGGGTTAGACATTAAATCTGTGTTGAAGCTTCTTTCTGCCTTAGAAAGGGATAATGCTAAATTAAGACAGGAATTAGCGGATAAAAAGGCTCTCGACCAGGGTGTGCAGACGATAGTTAGGCATGTTAATAGAACCAGGAATGTTGTTTCAGGAACCAGTTCCACAGTAGATGATGCCAGGCCTTCCAATATTACAGGAGTCACTACACCTGAAGAGCCTCAGGAGTTCCAATCTTCTGTTCCTGGACCATCTGGGATGGGGTTCATTGGCAACTCAACTCAGTCAGTACTCAGCACACACATCACCATCTTTGCCAAGCTGGCCAGCATTAAATCCTTGGGGTTTTCCACCATGGTGCATGAGTCAAATGTGGCAATTTTCTCAGCTAATTGAGTATGAGGAGACTGGAACGACTCAGCAGGGCCTTTATTAGACTCATGTGCCAGTGTGGCAAGCCGCATCTGGCTCACCTGACAATAATATGCCCACAGTAATTCTAGTAGGGTCACAGGTGAAGACAGTCACTACGGCTGCGTCTTCCCAGTGACGGTTAGTCAAACTACCCAAACTGAGCAGGTATCGGGACAAGAGACATCTAGCATTGATTCTTATGCTTCCATGAAAGACTCCATGTTTCCTTATGGGGCTGTATCAACTCCTTTGGGCTACCATCTTTTGCCTGCCACAAAGGAGAAGATATGGAAGGGAACATATATTGATATTTTTTCCCTTCTCTTCAGGGAGGAGGAGAATAAGGATAAAGACAGGGACTATGAATGTAGTAGAAAAAGAAAGTTGAACGGACCTGGGCCAATTGGCTAGCAGGATACATTATATTTATGGGTGTAGCCCAACAAAAACATCAGGATAAGGGTATGGTCTTGACGAAATATCTGGATATGATATTTCGCTGTTATACTGAGTATTCTGGGCCTGCTTGGCTAGCTTATGAAGAAGCATTTCATCTTAAGGTGGTCTTCAACCCAGAAATAAAATGGAATGTGAAGGTGCTGGAACTGTGGCTACAGTTTTTGACTCAAGCCAAATCAATTCCAGGCACTAGAGCTGATAGTGGACATATATTGTCTTGACTGGCGGGGCCTTTTCCATGAGGCCCCACCGGGCAAACGGTTCAACCCCATCTGTTCTGTTGGGAGTTTAGCTCCAAAGGGGTACGCCACAGGAACCCATGCAGATTTAGTCATGAGTGTTCCATGTGTGGGGGATCTCACCCATATTCTGGATGCCCATGCGCAAGACAGAATAAGAGATTCAAAGATATACACCTGGGACATAAGCCCTCTAACCCAGGCCCTCCTGCAAAAGGGACCAAGCCCAATTAAGCTGGATACCTTATGCTCTTTACTGCGTCATTATCCATGAAAGAATGATGCAGAGCTTTTGTCAAATGGTTTTCTCTACGGGTTTAGGATTCCTTATCAAGGCATTAGGTCTTTTATTTTTTCCAGGAATCAGGCTTCCATACATGGGATGGAGGAGGTAGTCCTGGAAAAAAATTGTAAGGAAGTAAGGGCTGGCTGAGTTTTAGGCCCCTTCTCACAAGTCCCATTGCCTGTTCGAGTCTCTCCATTAGGCATTTTTCCAAAAAAGACCCCTGGCGAGTATCGCGTAATACATAATTTATCACATCCATGTGGTGGGTCAAGTAATGATTTCATCCCTTTTGAATTATGTACAGTTCATTATGCTTCCTTTGACAGCACCATACGTATGGTATGATGTTGTGGAAAGGGGGCTTTAATGGGAAAGTGTGATATTAAATCAGCCTTTCGCCTCCTACCTGTACACCCAGAGGATTTTGACCTTCTGGGGTTTTCCTTTCAAGACCAGTTTTATGTAGATAGAGCCCTTCCTATGGGGTGCTCTATATCTTGTTCGATCTTTGAGAGGTTTAGCACTTTTCTGGAATGGGCTTGGAGGCGTCGAGCTGTCTCTAATAACTCTTCTCATTATTTAGATGATTTTCTGTTTTCTGGATTACCAAATCCAGATCAGCGTAAGCGCCATTTAGAGGAATTTGAGGCAATGGCCACTGATCTAGGTGTCCCACTGGCTCATGAGAAAACAGAAGGGCCTGCCACTACATGGAACCTTCTTGGGAATATGTATTGATTCTATGAAACAGAGTTGTAGCCTTCCTACGGACAAATTAGTCAAGCTCAGAAACTTAATAGATTCTGTTTATAGAGCTTGTAAGGTGACTCTCCATCAGTTGCAGGAATTGGTAGGACATCTGAACTTTGCTTATAGGGTAGTAGCACCTGGGTGCGCCTTCATCAGGTGCCTAATTGATGCCATGAAGGGTGCAAAGCGCCCCCTTTATCACATTCGAGGGTCTAGGGAAATGAGAGCAGATTTGGAATTTGGGTTCCCTTCATCCAACAGTATAATGGTGTCTCTTTTTGGAGACAGGAAGTTTTGTTAGAGGCACAATTACAGATATGTTCCGATGCATCTGGCGCTTATGGTTTTGGGGTAATCTTTATGGACTGATGGTGTGCACATCAGTGGCCTCAGCATTGGAGGGAAACTGCAGTTTGCAGGAATTTGACCTTTTTAGAGCTTTTTCCCATTGTGGTTGCTGTATGGCTCTGGGCTGCTGTCCATTTTTGTCCAATGCTGCTGTCCATTTTTGGTGTGACAATATGGCCACGGTTCATATAGTGAATTCTATGTCATCTAAAAACACACTGGTAATGAGACTGGTCAGAGCTATGACCTCCCGTTGCCTTCAATTTAATGTAGTCTTCTATGCCCGTCACATACCGGGGCTGGATAATGGAATCGCTGACTCTTTGTCGCATAACCAGATGTCCAGGTTCCAGGAGTTGGCATCTATGGCCAAACAGCATCAGGATCCCATGCCCAGCAGGCTGTGGGATCTTGGAGAACCAAAGCAATGGAGGCCATGATGGGATCAGTGGCACCCAGCACATGGGCAGTATATGAGAGAGCAGGTAGGGAATTCTGTGCATTGAGAGTGGAGCGTTCTTTGCCTGATCTTTGGCCCATACCCATTGATCACTTGCTGGAGTTCTGTGTGGCTTTACATCACAGAGGCATGGCTGCTAGAAAGCTGAATGGTAGGTTAGCGGGTCTATCCTTTTGGGCCAATATTTTTGGTCTGAAGGATACAACAGCGGACTTCAGGGTCAGGAAAATGCTTGAGGGATGGTCAAGATCTGCCCCTCCCATTCCTGATTAGCGTTGTCCCATTACACCAGAGATCTTGCGTTGCTTACAGGAGCAATGGGTGACCCTGTGTTTCTCTAATTATGAGCAGGCTCTTTTCCATGCGACTGTACTCACCACATTTTTGGGGACCTTTAGAATCAGTGAGGTCCTGGCCAATTCTAAATCAGATCAGTCTAGTTGTCCATTTCAATTGGGCGATGTTCAGCTTTTCCCCAGTAGAGTGGTGCTGCACCTTCGGCAGTCTAAGACGGACCAAAAGGGGTGTGGCGATTCAATTACACTAGTGGCAGCATGGTGCAAAGAGATCTGTCCTCTCATTGCGCTTCAATGTTTTCTTAACTTGCGAGGAAGAAAACCAGGTTTTCTTTTCTGCCATGATAACGGGTTGCCTTTAACATGTTATCAGTTCTGGTCAGTGGCCAAGAAGGCTCTGCAGGTGATGGATCTGGGTAACCATCAATTTGGAACACACTCTTTTAGGATAGGGGCGGCCTCTACAGCAGCTTCTGCTGAGCTGGGAGAGGCTAAGGTTCGTGCCATTGGGCAACGCGATCGGGGACATTGAAGGCATATGTGTGTAGTTGAGATTTGCATGTGGCCTGGTTGTTCATGTTAATAGTTCTCTTTTCTCGTTGATAGTTCTACTTTTCTTGGCAGATTCTTGGTGGAGACCAGAGCCTTGGAGGGTCTTCATCTGCTGCCATAGCATGGTCTTCTGGGCTAGCCGCAGAGCAACTCAAGCAACTGTTGGCACACAGTTGGGGCTCAGTCTGTATGCCTCAGTCCAGTGGGCTGGTCAGAGAGGAATGCGCTGGGGTGATCTCCAGGCATTGTTTTATGCTGACACGCTTCTTGGCCCCTGTAGGTGTTGGTTCTTCATCTGGGGAGCAATGATTTAGGCCTTCTGAAAGGGAAGGCCCTGATTATGCAGGCTAGAGCAGACTTTGAGATCATGTGGGGGCATTGGCCAGGCACATGGATTGTGTGGTCAGATATATTGCCTCTTTGCACATGGCGCGATGGAAGGGATGCCCGTAGTTTAAATAGGGCTGTCAAGAAGGTGAATAGGCAGATTTGGCTGGCCTTACAGGGCCAACAAATCTGGGTCATTCCATATCCAGCCATTGTACCTTACAGAGAGGATATTTATAGGGCTGATGGAGTTCACCTCTCTGATGTAGGGAATGATATTTTCCTGCAGGATATGCATGTGGTTTGCTGGACTTCTTCCAGAAGTGGTGGAGGTAGGGCACCTAAGCTGGGGCTTGGTGCCCTTTGGTGGCAGAATGTGCTGGAATTTGATATAGCAGAGTAGGGGCGGTGACCACTCTGGCACCTATCAGTGATTGGCATGTCCAGAATTCCAGCTTGACGTGAGTTTTACAGCTCCCGTGTCAGGATATGGTATGCCTTTGGAGATTATCCTGCCTCATCTACTCAGAGTTTTATGGCTTTGCGTGGGGATGACGTGGAGTGGTCTTCCCACAGTATGAAGTGTCGGATAAGAGAGGAGCTGGGTTTACCCGACTCCTGACTTATGAGAGTGATTTGCCCATAATGCCAGGCTAGTTGCTTGAGGACAAGTTCATATTGATTCCTGCACTTTTCACATGCGGATCCATGAAGGGGTGAATATTCCTTATTGTTAAATAAAGAGGCCTAAATTTATCCATAACTCTGTTGTCCATGTCTTTATTCCATGCTTCCTTCTCCACTCGCAAATCACAGAACACCAAACAAATACTTATGTGTTATTAACTAAATGTTTGATCAGCTTTGTGACTATGAAATATATATGCAATGAGGTGTGTATGGATGAAAATGACAGTTTGTGTCCTTTGAACACCACAAACTAAAAATGTGCAAGCCTTTTGTTCATTGTTCATGCACAATGAACAAAATGTCTCAGGATAGATTAAAATGAGTGATTTTGGAAGAATGGAACAAAAGGCTTGCACATGATAAGATTGGATGAATTTTAAATTGGCCAGCAGATTTTCTGAGGAAATCTATAGGTTGAGGTTGAGAAAACAGTTAGGCAATGAAATTCCTCTTGTGAGTTTTATACAGCTGCATTCCATTTAGCGCAGACTTGGTATAAACTTGTTAGGAATGGATGAACCTGTCAGCTTTGGTTTCTCTCAGTTCAATGCAAACTTTGAGAAAAAAAATGTTTGTATAAAAAATCATACACAGTTTGGTGCATATTTTTCATAATACATGCATTGTACACAAGTGTGCCTAATATACCATTTTTGTTTGCAAGCGGCTTTCCAAATATAAAGCATCTCATGTTATTTTCATTCATACCCACATTTTTCCATGCATTCTCCTCTAATATACACATTTTGTACTCATTTGTTGATTGGAGAACTCTATTGAAAAATTTGGAGAAGTACCAATTTTGAAAGATAACCAAGTTTCAGTTCATGTATTGGTTTGAAAATGCGAAATTACCAAATGAATTTCTCCCCCATCTCTAAACTTGGTAATGCTATACATTTCCAAACACAAACTCTTTTGCAAGCATTTCCTATGCACTAGCTCACTCAGCTGAAATTGAGGTACATGATAGGATATGCAAGCATCTTTTGACCATGTTCAAATCAATTAGATAAAATTCAAATAGATACAAATAAGGCCAAAATGTGGTTGTGTGGATCAGTTCTTAATACCAACATAAATAACCTTAAAGAGAAGCCTGCATTATTCTGGAAAGGGAAGAGGGAGAACCCGTCTCAATTTTTCTGACTCTGCCATCAGTACCTTTCCTACTACTCACCTTTCCTACTACTCATCACCTCTGTAATTTTCATCTGTACTCATCTGCATGCATCTAGCCCTTAAATGTTTTAAATCAGGGGATCAGCAAAAGGATGAGCCGAACCACAACATTTTAGCCTTTATCACACCTACCAGTTCTGCTTATGTGGGTTCCCCCTCCGTTTCCTATGCGAATGTAGTCTTTTGATCACACGTGGTCGGTTTTGCTCCGATACCTCAGCTAAGCCAGTGGAGGAGGGGAGAAAACGGACAATCGCCGTTTAGGGATATTTTGAAAGAGGAAGGGAAAAAGGAGCACTCAGGGGCACGAGAGCCACGCGAGGGGGACGACGTCATGTGAAAATATTGGATCAAAGTTGGGGTGGGTGTGGATCAAACCGCTCGTGTGATAAAGCTCTTTGTTTAGTTCAGGGAAAGGTACATGTGTGTAGGTTTGTATATATGTGTGTAAAACACAGAAAGTGAATGAGAAGAGCAGGCTTCATGCATTGGATTATCATTCTGTTGTTCAACACTCCCTGTGGTTTTTCAGATTGCAGCCACTGCTGCTGCTAAACTTTCTTCTGTCTGGGTCATTTGCTGGGCCCTGTCCAAGAGAGAGAGTGAAAATCACAGTAGCAGCAAGAGCGGTTTAGCCTGCAATAGGATGACCAGATTTTCTATGACAGTTCTTGGAACTGTTCATATTATGGTGTTCTAGTGGAAGACAGAGATGACCTGACCAGGAGAGGATGGCTTCTGTCTCAGCTTCTCCCATCAATGTCTTCTTTCGCTCTGCATGACACAAATTGCTTTGCCATGCTTTCTCCCAAGAAAACATTATTTTTTTGCAATATCCAACTGTCTTTATTCTGGTTTTGACGGTCACATGTTTTGATATTCTGGATCATTATACCAACTGAGTTTATCCTCTTTCCATGTAGAAAATTACTGCAATGAGTCCAGTTATTTCTTCTACTCTATGCTCTCCAGGTGGACTTAGACAGACAGCTTCCACCCATCCTGTCCATGAACATTTACTTTCCTGTTTGCAAAATGCAAGTGGAAGTAAGTTCTGTGAAGAGACTGCAGTATACAATGAACTGCTCAGTCAAGGATGTTTGCGTTATTATACAAAATAGCTACTACAAGCACAGGGGGGGGGGGAAGCAGCAGGATAACAATTGTTGATTTCCTGTATGTTATTCAGTAGATCACTCTTGGTCTTTGTGCTTCTGCAGCTCTTTCCTTATTTGCCTGTGTAGCTTGCAACTGTTATTATCTCTCTTTATAGCTAAGTAAGCTATTTGCTAATCTTGGCTCAGTTGGCAACAACAAAAAGAAAAGTCTTAATATGCCTTACACTCCACTTTATCTGTACCTGAAACAATATGATGTGATTGCTTGCTCATCCATGAATGTTTGAAAAGCCCACCAACTTTGTTTTGCTTTATTATATGTTTATATCACCTTGTATGATGTCCAACCCCATGGAAGCAATGAAATCCCAAGTTCTTACATATTCTTGGATTTGTCATGACACCCTGTAATCAATTTCTCTGCCATTTCCCTGCAAATGATGAGATTTTTAAACAGATTTTTTTATTGTTGATTGTTTAAAATTGTTCTAGATATATGTGCATCTCTGTGTGTCCTTTTTGTTGATATGTTTGTATGTAAATATTTTTTATAATGTATTTTAAAGGTTTTTAAACTTTGTAAGCTGCCCAGAGAACTTAGGCTATTGGGTGGTACAAAAATGTAATAATAATAAAAAAGAATAATTTTATGGCTCAAGTGTGCTTGACACAAATAGAAAACACATTCCTTTCACTTCTCTGACTTCTTCCATCTGAATGGTTTATAATTTGCTTCCATCACTTTGGTACCTTTCATATCATATTTGTTAGGGGTGTGCACGGACCCCCCGGATCGGATCGGGACCCGGATCGGGACCTCCAATTTTGTCCCGGACCGGTTCGGACAAAATCGGAGGCCCCCCGGACCGGATCGAGTCCGATCCCGACCCAAAAATCGTAAATTTTTGGATCGGCCGCCATTTTTTTCCCCATAGACTTGCATTGCAATGCAAGTCTATGAGGAAAAAATGGCGGCGGGTGGCTGAGGGGGGGCCTAACTCCCTCCCCCCCCGGGGCCGTCCGCTGTGGACAGCCCCGGCAGGTAAGCCCCCTCCCCCGCGCTCCCTACCCCCCCTGGGGCCGCCCGCTTCCATCCGCTGGTGCCCATGGGCGCCAGCGGATAGAAGCGGACGGCTCCGGGGGGGGGTAAGCCCCCTTCCCCGCCACTGCTTACCTTCTCGGCCCGTCCGCTCCCGTCCGGCGCCGGCGGCTACTACCAGCGGGCTCCGCGGCCTACTCTCGAGTAGCGCGCCGGGTGATGACATCACCCGGCGCGCCACCCTGGAGTAGGCCGCGGAGCCTGCTGGTAGTAGTAGGCGCCGGCGCCGGGACGGGAGCCGCCGGGACGGGAAGGTAAGGGCCCCCCTCCCCCCTCCGCGTGCCCCCTCCTCCCCTCCATGCACCCCCTGCTTACCTTCCCGGCCCGGCGGCTCCCGTCCGGCGCCGGCGCCTACTACTACCAGCAGGCTCCGCGGCCTGCTCTAGAGTAGCGCGCCGGTGATGACATCACCCGGCGCGCCACCCTAGAGCAGGCCGCGGAGCCTGCTGGTAGTAGTAGGCGCCGGCGCCGGGACGGGAGCCGCCGGGACAGGAAGGTAAGGGCCCCCCTCCCCCCTCCACGCGCCCCCTCCTCCCCTCCACGCACCCCCTGCTTACCTTCCCGGCCCGGCGGCTCCCGGCCGGCGCCGGCGCCTACTACTACCAGCAGGCTCTGCGGCCTACTCTAGAGTAGCGCGCCGGGTGATGACATCACCCGGCGCGCCACCCTAGAGCAGGCCGCGGGGCCTGCTGGTAGTAGTAGGCGCTGGGACGGGAGCCGCCGGGACGGGAAGGTAAGGGCCCCCCTCCCCCCTCCGCGCGCCCCCTCCGCGCGCCCCCTCCTCCCCTCCACGCACCCCCTGCTTACCTTCTCGGCCCGTCCGCTCCCGTCTGGGGCCGGCGGCTACCACCAGCAGGCTCCGCAGCCTGCTCTAGAGTAGCGCGCCGGGTGATGACATCACCCGGCGCGCCACCCTAGAGCAGGCCGCGGAGCCCGCTGGTAGTAGCTGCTAGTGCCGGACGGGAGCGGATGGGCCGAGAAGGTAAGCGCCCCCCTCCTCCCCCCCCGCTGTCCACTTTCATCGGTGGGCGCCCGCTGGCGCCCGCCAATGGAAGCGGCGGTGGGCGCCAGTGGGCGCCCGCCGATCCGCCGATCCGCCAAACCGGTTCGGAGCCTTTTCGGACCGGTTCGGATTGGATCGGCCGATCCAGCTGCGGGATCGGAAATCGGATAATTTATCCGATTTCCCACTGGACCGGACTCGGATCGTGGATCGGGTCCGATCCAGTGCACATCCCTAATATTTGTGACAGTGATATTGGTCTGCTTCACACAGTACATAGTTAAACTATGGAATTTGCCACCACAAGATGTAGTGATATCCACCAATTTGAATGGTTTTAAAAAGGGGGTTGGATAAATTCCTGGAGGAGAGGGCTATCAATGGCTACTAGTCCTGATGGCTATGTGTTATCTCCAGTATCAGAGGCAGTAAGCCCATATACACCAGTTGTTGGGGAACATGAATGGGAGGGTGCTGTTGCACTGTGTCCAGCTTGTGGGTCCTTGGTCTAAAATTGATTGTCCACTGTGTGAACAGAATGCTGGACTAGATGGACCCTTAGTCTGATCCAGCATGGCTTGTCTTACTTTCTCATGTTCCTGCCCTGCCTTTGTTTTAGGAAAGGAGAGGGTGAGAGAATATGAGCTGAATTTCAGCATTTCAAGGTTTAATTCTTGGATGAGAAAGATATCAGTGGCTACTACTCATGATGGCTTTACCTTACCTCCAGATCAGGGCAATATGCCTCTATATGCTAGTTGCTGGTTAACACAAATGGGAGGGTGCTATTGTCTCATGTCTTGGTCCTGGTCCTGGGCTTCCTATTAGCATCAGGTTGGCCTACCTATTAGCATCTGGTCCCTTGGTTTGATCTTATATTCCTCTGTTTAGAGACAATTTAACCCACAGTCTCCAGTTTACAAAATATTCCATGCCGCATGCAAATGCAAGGAAATGGCTAGTTCCTTGCCAGCAGAAATGGATTGTAGCTTGACTCAACTGACATTCTTATAATTGAGGTCTTTCTTCCCTCAATAACTATTATTTATTTATTTAAACATTTTTGAATTGCCCTTCGTCCTTGTGGATGTCAAGACGTTATGCAAGCAAGAGTATGATAAAAATGATACTACAAATACAATAATGCCAATACAACCACATCACCGTAATGTATCCGAGGAAGACAGCAAATAATATGATTTGCCATTTAAATTGAAAATTAACGACAGAGAGTTGGAGAGAACCAGAAGCATACAACATGTGTAGGTTACAGAATAACTCCCCTGCCTCTTTTAGGGCCAAAATAAGGGGCTCTCTATGCAACCCCTTGGGTCTCTGACTCCTCATTTCATATCTGGCCTATTTTGCTTATAGGCTTTATGTTCGGTCTTTCCCTCTCTCTCCTTTTAAAATTGCTGCTGTTTAAAATAGTCTCTGGATGATTGCCTCAAGAGGCTACTCAATTATTTATGACGCTGATGTAGAAAAGCAATATATCCCAAAGACGACATACCATTAATTAACATGTCTCCTTGCTTATCATTGCTTTTTTTCACCTTTTATCCCATTGTGAAGAATGTAAATTCATTAATAATCTATTAAGTGTGCTTTTCTGACATTCCAAAATGGCAAATTCCTTGCCTGGGAAATGCACACATACAAAAATGGCATGATATATATTATCTCAGCTTTAGCAAGGGCCTCCACTTGCATTTCCTGTCACCACCATGGCATGCTTATTTCATGCCACTACTGTGTGTTTGTAATTCTCTGCTGGCTTACGTTTCTGCATTTCTGTGTATATTTCTGAGTGCTGTCTTGAAATACAAGGGGAGCCAAGATTTGCAGTGATTTTAAGTCATTGGATGAGCCTGTAGCTTATGTCTGGAATAAATTCTCTATACTTTAATTTTCTTTAGCTGCAGGGAATTACATTATTGATGTCCCTCCCTCTGCTGAAGTCACAAATCACTTATTTCATTTCTATCTGCAAATGTATTGCCCAGGCTAATCAGTCCCAAACTACCAATTCAATCAATGATGCTGGAATAAACTCATTGCCTTCAGATGGTGAGCCAACTGTATCGCCAGCTCCTCTTTGACAGATGACTTGCTCAAATGTTTATAAAGGTTCCACCCATCATTTTCTATATTAACAAAATGTCAATTGGTCTTTTGAGCTGTTCCATCTATGTTAATTTAAGTGAGGCTAATGTAATCAGGCCATCTGAGGACCATCACTGAAAGTGTAGTTTTATCTTCCTATTCTTCTGTGTGTGTGTATATATATATATATATATATATATATATATTGCAATGAAGCTTGGACCAAAAATCACATTAAATTTGAGAAATGAATGTGAACGTGGCGTATTTTTTTCTTCTAAACTCCAAGACTGAATCTGCTGTTCTACAAGAATAATCTAAGTTTTCTCATTTTTAAAAAATGTTTCCAGACGATTCTCACGCTTGAGCTTATTTGGACAGATTCAGAATCAAGGGCAATAGGCCCCATTATTTGTCTTTCCAAAACTCATTGGTGCATTTTGAAAATTCTATATTTGTTCCATGGGTTCAGTCAGGAGAACATCATCATACATTTTCAGTTGCTAGTATTTTCACAAAGAAAACCATCCCTTTCTGTCCAAAGTTTTTGCATCTTGTCAGTGTGAACCTATTGCAACATTGGTGAACATTGCACATCCATCTGGAGTTTCTGTTGGCCTTGGGAAAAAACCTTGTTCAGCATGTGGTCACCATCATTTGGACAGGTTCCTCATAATGATTCATGTCTATATAGCAGACTATGAGGACTGTGGAGTTGTCACAGGTAGTGTAGTCTATGTGGAAGAAAATTGTACAAAATCCAGTATGGGACTTTCTTTTGATGAATATGACTTCCTGCATTTCTGGTTTAGCACTGAACTATCACATTGGTAACACAGTGAGCTTCCATATAGACTTGAGCCTTCAAGAGGAGAACAAGGGTCACCCTAAACTGCAAACATGCTCTGTCAGGAGCAGTGTAATTACATCTAAAACAGGCTGTACATCTACATCTATCCCATTGTGACATACCCATGTATCCCAGCTTGACTACTCATAATCAGCATTGCAGTATTATCAGTATTGTATCAGCATAATTGAATTCACATATCCACAGCAGCTTGGCTAGAAAGGTAGGCCTTTCCTACTATGCTGGCCATCAGTGGCCACCAAATATTAGGTACTTAGGATGGCATCAAAGTAGCTCTCTTGAAGATGCTGAAATGCCTTCAGCAGGCCATGTAGGTGTGCTATTCAGTCTGCCCCAATCATACTTTATTCTTCTCTGTATAATTATTATTTATTATTTATTTACTACTAATACATATATCTCTTCTTTCTATTATTGACACTCAATGTGGCTAAGCATCAGTCTCATAAAAATGCAATGTGAATGGTAAATCACACCAGCTTTTGTGATGCTACTCAGCTATGGGCCAGTTCAAACTTGCAAGTGGACCTTACATGACCACCATAGGGAGTGCACATGGCTGTGTCCAAGCAGCAGTTACTCAGAGGTGACATTTGTGCGAGGTTTTTTCTATGTGATTGCTCTGATCTGAACACTCACAGTAGCTCTAAAAACATTGCCATCACTGTGTGAATTGTGATGGCCCTACAATAACGTTGGCTTTCCAAAAATTGAAGGTGCAGGGCAGGTGAGCATATCAACAACTAGAAGGGAAAATTGCAAGCAAGGCCTGTGCATCCATTTAAATAATATAAAAGAATTTCATTACTTCACATACAGCTTTGTAAAATAGACAATAGGACACATTGCAGACAAGGCGTAAACATACATTTAAATAGGGGTGTGCACGGACCCCCCGGATCGGATCGGGACCCGGATAGGGACCTCCAATTTTGTCACGGATTGGTTCAGACAAAATCGGAGGCCCCCCGGACCGGATCGAGTACGATCCCGATCCAAAAATCGGAAATTTTTGGATCGGCCGCCATTTTCCCCCCCATAGACTTGCATTGCAATGCAAGTCTATGAGGAAAAAATGGCGGCGGGTGGGTGAGGGGGGGCCTAACTCCCTCCCCCCGGGGCTGTCCGCTGTGGACGGCCCCGGCAGGTAAGCCCCCTCCCCCGCGCTCCCTACCCCCCCTGGGGCCGTCCGCTTCCATCCGCTGGCGCCCGCGGGCGCCAGCGGATAGAAGCGGACGGCTCTGGGGGGGGGGTAAGCCCCCTTCCCCACCACTGCTCACCTTTTAGGGCCGTTCGCTCCCGTCCGGCGCTGGCGGCTACCGCCAGCCGGCTTTGCGGCTTGCTCTCGAGTAGCGCGCCGGGTGATCACCCGGCGCGCCACCCTGGAGCAGGCCGCGGAGCCCGCTGGTAGTAGCCGCCGGCGCCGGACGGGAGCGGACAGGCCGGAAAGGTAAGGGCCCCCCTCCCCACCTCCACGCGCCCCCTCCTCCCCTCCACGTACCCCCTGTTTACCTTCCCGGCCCGTCCGCTTCCGTCCGGTGCCGGCGGCTACTACCAGCGGGCTCCGCGGCCTGCTCTCGAGTAGCGCGCCGGGTGATGACATCACCCGGCGCGCCACCCTGGAGCAGGCCGCGGAGCCCGCTGGTAGTAGCCGCCGGCGCCGGACGGGAGCGGACGGGCCGGGAAGGTAAGGGCCCCCCTCCTCCCCCCCCGCTGTCCACTTTCATCGGCGGGCGCCCGCTGGCGCCCACCAATGGAAGCGGCGGGCGCCAGTGGGCGCCCGCCGATCCGCCGATCCACCGATCCGCCGAACCGGTTCGGAGCCTTTTCGGATCGGTTCGGACTGGATCGGCGGATCCAGCTGTTGGATCGGAAATCGGATAATTTATCCGATTTCCCACTGGACCGGACTCGGATCATGGATCGGGTCCGATCCAGTGCACATCCCTACATTTAAATACGATAAAGCAGTTAAAATACCCCATACTCACTTGTAATAACGTTTTGTACTGTAAACACTGGCAACTGGAAATAATAGCCTGAAAGCTGTCTTCTTTATCCTGATAGACAATTTCTTTTTCTTAGAGTTTCTTACAGATATTGCCATGCCAGGGTACATATTTACTTAACCTCTGGTTGTTTTAGCAGCTCATGGGACCTGGCTTTATGGTTATTCTATATCCTGTATACTATCTGCCTCTTCTCTTATGCCAAATGTCTTTTAAAAATGCACTAATTGTGAAGGTCCATGAAGATGCAATGGACATAACCAAAACAATGAGATGTGTGCAAGAGCTTGCACACACCTTGGTTATCCTCATTGTTTTTGGCAGCCCTTCCTCACAGTGCACTGCAGAACATCTGAAGCTCTCCTACATCCCATGGATGGATTTCCCAGTGGTGCAGAATCAACAGTGGCAAGGCTGCTTCTGGAAAGGGAACAAACTATGAGAAACACTTATGTTAGGACAAATAGCAGCTGTAGGAAACCATAGCAGGTGGGAAAAAATGAACTCCCCTCAGCCACAAACCCAATGAAACTGGCCTTTTCCCCAATACAAATGGTGGTGGGTGGATGGACATTTTTTATTGGAATTCTGGTGGAGAGGAAGATGTATTATTTATTTATGAAATTTATTACCTGCTTTTCATTATAAAATAATCCCAAAGTGGGGTATGTTGAATAAAACACAATTATATCCCATTCTTGCTCTGGTACCAATCCTGCATTTAAAATGTGCGTATTAAATGCCATATAACAATTAATCTCATTTCGTTTGGCCCTTAAACTATTATATTGAGAGCCAGTGTGGTATGGCGGCTAAGGTATCGGACTGGGAGTCAGGAGATCTGGGTTCTAGTCCTCACTCAGCCATAGAAGCTCACCGGGTGACTTTGGGCCAGTCACAGACCTACCTCACAGGGTTGTTGTTTTGAGGATAAAATGGAGAGGAGGAGGATTATGTATGCCGCCTTGGGTTCCTTAAGGAGGAAAAAAGGTGGGCTATAAATGTAACACATAATAAATAAACAAAATAATAAATATGCATGTCCTGTATTTAAGTATTGAACCTGTCTATTTCCAATGAAATACCTTTTTCAAATTGATGCGAGAAACATCTGCTTTCTTAGATGGAACAGTATTATTAATCATAATATATTTTCCAAGGTGACAAAACCAGTTAGCTTTAATTGGGAATATCATTTTCTCCCTTTTTCCATTTTTTTAAAAAAGAATTTCCAAGTAGGTCAAACTGTGTTAAATACAAATGCATATAGGAACCAGTCATTCAGAAAGTGAAACCTTGGGGTTTTTATTCTCTCCTAAGCATATAATTTTCCTACTCCCATTAGACTTACTTTGACATGAAATGATATTTCAAGATGAGATGCTTTTGAATTTCTTTTTCCCTGACATGCACAGATTTAAACTAGATGTCAAATATGGGGCTGGAAAAGGGTTTTTTAGGATGTTTTTATGATGTTTTATTGCTATTTTAATAATGTGCACCATGTTTTAATCAGTTTTATGTATTTTATCATATTTTATATTTACTGTTGTTCCCCGCCTTGATCCAAATGGAGAGGCGGGTAATAAATAAATTTATTATTATTAATTATTATTATTATTATTATTATTTTCACATATTTGGCTTAATGTTCCTTAAATGCAAAGACTGGGTCACTAAATCCCACATAGCCACTTTCCTGAGTTTACATGGGGATGTGAACAGTATTGGACCATTGTCCTTTTTATTTTCTTCCCTCAGTGTTCCTAATCAGAGACACACATCTGTGTCAAAAGATCATATTTTCACACATTCTTCTGGATGTCAAGTATGAGCCTCAAGCAAACCATCTGGTTGTAAAGTGTGAAACCGTGAGATCCAGATATGCTGATAGTCCTTTGCTTGTAGCATCACGAAAGGGTGTGATATTGCAGCATTTTTTCTTACACAACCTTTGAGAAAATATATTACACTGTATTTCTCTTAATTACCTCTTTTAGAAATGACATACCTTTCCTTCCCTCCAGAAAGAACTTCCCCCATTTCTGATTTCTAACACTATTGAGCAAAACGACCAACACCCTTTTCTGTATTTAGAGCAGCGGCAAAACTATAACCTTCAGTTTCAGGAGTAACCTTTTCATTGCAAAGATTCCTTTGACAAATGATGACAGACTGGACTAGTGCCAAAATGCTAAGAAACTTTTTGGGTGTGTGTGTGTTCTTTTGACTCGAACATTTTGAATCTAACATATTGCTTCATTTTTTTTAGGGTCTAGGAAACACCAGGCTGGACAGCATCCCTTTTTCTTTTCCTTCCACCATCTCATGTTCTCAAAGGTAACAAAGGGAAACTGGTTTATTTAAGCCCAATGAATTTCACAGACAAACGCTCCTGCACCAGGGGCGTCTTATAAAATGCAAACGCTACAAACAAACTAAGTCAGCTTACTAATGTGGTGGCTATCCTTCACACATAGAATCATAGAATAGTAGAGTTGGAAGGGGCCTATAAGGCCATCGAGTCCAACCCCAAGCTCAATGCAGGAATCTACCTTTAAGCATCCCTGACAGATGGTTGTCCAGCTGCCTCTTGAATGCCTCTAATGTGGGAGAGCCCACCAACTCCCTAGGTAATTGGTTCCATTGTCATATTGCTCTAACAGTCAGGAAGTTTTTCAATGTCCAGCCAAAATCTGGCTTCCTGTAACTTGAGGTAAAACAATGGGTGTTTCTCCTTAACAAAAGATACTATCCAAACAACCAGTTAAGGAATAGTATTTAAACAACAAATATTCAATAATCTATAAATAAATTGTATCACATTGAAAAATGATAAACGCAAGTAATATAAATGTACATATCATTTAATACAATGATAAAATAAATAAGAATAGATTGATGGTCAAAAGCGTTTCAACACTTCTTGTGCCTTCTTCAGTGACCTTTACAGGAACTGCAAAGCCAAATACTGCGTATCCAAATCTTATGGCCTGGGCTTTCTAATATGAATAGCCTCAATTTTATGGCCAATATTTATCCTTTTAAGACGTTCAACGCTTTATTCTCTCTCAAGTTGCCCGTGTTTCCATTTTACTGCAGCTGGCTGAGTTGGGAGTGGGAGGCACTGCATTGCAGTGGTTCTGCTCTTACTTGACAGGTCGGCTCCAGAAGATGGTGCTTGGGGGACATTGCTCGGCCCCATGGATTCTCCAGTATGGGGTTCTGCAGGGTCAGTCTTGTCCCCCATGCTGTTCAACATCTACATGAAACCGTTGGGTGCGGTCATCCGGAGTTTGGGAGTGCATTCTCATCAGTACGCTGATGACACACAACTCTACTTCTCCTTTTCATCTTCATCAGGTGGGGCTGTGGATGTGTTGAACCGGTGCTTGGCTGTGACAATGGACTGGATGAGGGCTAATAAACTGAAACTAAATCCAGACAAGACTGAGATGCTGTTAGTGGGGGGTTCCTCTGACTGGATGGAGGGTGTTCAACCTGTTCTGGATGGGGTTGCCTCCCCCTGAAGGAGCAGGTTTGTAGCTTGGGGGTTCTCCTAGAACTGTCTCTGTCACTTGAGGCTCAGGTGGCCTCAGTGGCACGGAGTGCCTTCTACCAACTTCGGCTGGTGGCCCAGCTACGCCGCTATGTGGACAGGAATAACCTGGCTTCAGTTGTCTATGCTCTAGTAACCTCCAAGTTAGATTACTGCAATGCACTCTATGTGGGGCTGCCTTTGAAGATGGTTCGGAAGCTGCAGCTTGTGCAAAATGCAGCGGCCAGATTGGTAACAGGGACCAGAAGGTTCAAACATATAAGACTGATTCTGGCCCGCTTGCATTGGCTGCCTGTATGTTTCCGTGCACGATTCAAGGTGCTGGTTTTAACCTATAAAGCCTTACATGGTTTGGGACCACAATACCTGATGGAACACCTTTCCCGACATGAACATACCCATAAACTACGCTCTACATCAAAGGTCCTCCTCTGGGTGCCTACTCCGAAGGAAGCTCGGAGGACGGCAACAAGGGAGTGGGCCTTCTCTGTGGTGGCCCTCCAATTATGGAATGATCTCCCCGATGAGGCCCGCCTGGTACCAACACTGTTATCTTTTCGGCACCAGGTCAAAACTTTTCTTTTCTCCCAGGCATTTTAACAGCTCAAGTTGAGGTTTTGATTGACAGTGTGGCCAAGCTTAACAGTTTAAAATGTTTTAAATGTCAGTTGTTTTATGTTTATGGTTTTAAATTTTGTATATTGTCTTTTTAGTGTTCAGTCTTTTAATTTTTGTAAACCGCTCGGAGAGCTTTGGCTATGGGGTGGTATATAAATGTAATAAATAATAATAATAATAATAATAATAATACCTATGCTCAGTATATTTCCCTTTTTATCCATACCTGGGTTGTGATGTCACAGTTGCAAAGTAGCAGGAGATGTATTAAATAGCACCAGCCATGCTATAGGTGGAAATCCATACAGTATCATCTGCACCTGCTATATTCACATGTGGCAATTCTGAGGTTGCCAGATGCTCATAAGAGCTTAAGAGGAGCCATGTTGATTAGACCAAGGGTCCCCCTAGTCCACAAGTAACACTCGAATGCAATAACCCTAGCCCCAGTACATATCCTGTTGCAATTTTGTGGCTTTCCTGCCTAGGGATGCTTCTATGATGAATGCCATTTTCATACAAATTGCTAAACAACAACAACAACAACAACAACAACAACAACAACAGAATGAACAAACAAAAAAACAGGGGAAAGGAAATAATTCCCCCCAAACTTTTGAAGACCCCTTTACCACAAAATACATTACATATATAATGTCAAAATACGGCAGGTTTCTTATCTAGGTCCACCACTATGATGTAAGCCATTTTCATAAGTAATGTTCATAAAGAACATAGGAAGAATAAGTGTATTTATTTTTCAGAAAACTCTAAACCGCACAGGCTGCTTTTGCACAAACCCCCTGAACCTATTCATCTGAAATTTAGTAGGCTTTATTTTCTTAGAACCGTGACTGCAATTTTCGTCCAAATCTGCCAAGAAATAAAAATGTTACTGGCAGTTTGCTGTAAATATGTGTAGCCCACCCTCCATTCACCTATTTCTCTGAAATGTGGTGGATTTCATCCCTTCATAAAAGGCTATTTTGCCTGTGAATTTTATCCAATTACATCAAACAGCAAAAACATAGTCATTTGTTGATTTCCAATAGTAGTCAGTGGGAGGCATGAAGCTTTGGATTTCCGTCTTGAGATCTGAATTCAGCCCCAAGTCAAATCAGGCAGCTTTTTGAATCCGTACTGAAACATTTGCTCTGTGAACAGCCCTATTATATAAAGCTGCAACAAAAGTACATTGTCACACATATTGTATCTCCTTTATGCCCTTATTTTCATTTTATCTTTTCATTATTACCTAATCCAGGCTAAGGCATGAATATAAGAGTCATCCAGTGGCCATGGACAATTTCTCCTGCATCCCGTCACAATTCTCACATGATTTAGTCACATCAGCATGAATATATTGTTAGTGTTGCTTAACTCCACTGTCAATACATTTGTGTCTTTTCATTTTTATTCTAATCTTCTTTAGCAGCCAACTGCTCAGTTTCTTTTAAGAGGTGAAACCATCAAAGAAAGGAAAGCTCTGGAGACAGAATTTCTTTGGAATGGTAAATAGGAGTTACTAATGCAATTTCTTCTGTTCTTATGAAAATCTTGCCCTTTATTTCAGAAGGTATAGCAAAAATGAAATAGAAAAGGGTCACATAAGGGACACTTATTAAAAATCCTGTGAGAAAACTCAAAGTTGGTATGACTTCTTTGTCTGTGGCATTCACACTTTTTATTTATTTATGAAGTAACATATATATATATATATATATATATATATATAGTTTATTACATTGACAACCAGTCATTTGCAAAACAGTGAAATATAAGTATTAAAGTATTCCAGAGAGCAGGTATTTAAAACATGGCAAGGAAAATTATTTTAGACCCACAAATTCGTCTTCCTCTCTAGGGATGGGAGAACCAGGGATGTTCAACAAAATACTCCAAACTTCACTTGTTCAAATGGGAAAAATGTGCATTTTGCATGAGAAAAGTGCACATTTCTGCAGGCAATTTTCAAATGTGTGCACTTCCCCCATTGAATACAATGTAAAATGCTTAGTCCTTGAGAAATCCACATTTCAATACGCACATTTTTTTTTGAAGGGGGAAAAAAGCTTTTTTTCCAACATGATCACAAGTTTGGAAATGTGTGAACATTTTTTTGAAAAAACGCATTCCCATTTCCATTCAGGGTTGCAAGCAAGGCAAGTTTGGATTGTTTGCAAACTGAACTGAAATACCCATGCATCCCTGTTCATATCCCCCAAGTCAAACACTTGCTAGTCTGTTGACATCTCAGTCAACTGTAATGGAACTATTAACTTCTTTTGGGTGCTTCACTTAATTTGTGGGTTTGGCATACAGTGATCAAAATATATTTTGTTTCACATATTCCTCACTTACTGAGTATTCTTAACCCAACTTGCTGCAGCGGAAAGAAAAAGGCAGAAGTGTCCCTTGATTAGCTTTCACTCCCATAGAGGCCCCCTCTGTGGAGAGCCCCATGGACAAAGCTTGTAGTGTATCCATGGATGGTATCCAATAGAAGCCCTTTCAAGGATCGGGTGAAGGTAGTGTGAAGGCAGCCTTGGATTCTCTGAATTCAAAGCCCCTCCATTCCCTGAGGGGCTTCAGGATTTGGTCCTTCATTACTGTCTCGTTGTAACCAATAGGAAAGAATTTTTTAAGACACCCAAACCAACTTGGACAAAAGAAACAAAACACCACCCTCTTCTGCTTGGCCAGGTTAGCCTACAGAGCTTTGGATGAGGCCAAAACCTGCTGTTTCACTCCCCCCACCCCCTGTGACCCCTCTTTGGATCATAGTGTTAGGCATTCCTAGCACATATGTTGTCAACAGAATGAGGACAAAGTTCTATTGCCTCTTGTAGGATTGCCAGGCCAGTGTTCAGAACCAAAGTCCTCAAGCTCTCGCACAAACAGAGATGTTGGCTTCCAAACTACTAATTGTGCTCTTGACAAACTTCTTCCAATGCTTTGATTCCTCATGTGCAGAGAGCTCCTACCAGACACTGGATGCATGCACAGGGTCATTAATTGTTTCACCATCTAACTTTGAATGGATGATGGGTCTTTGTGCATACTTGCACTTCATGTGCAATTTGCTCACACAGTTAACACTTAACATGAGTTTTAACTGTGCAAGCTTTTGGCTTTATGTATACATGTATGTGTGTGGGGATATAAGTGTTTGTTTTGAACACTTATCTGTACTGGAGAATATGCAAATGTTTCTGGGGAGCAGAAAAGATGGATACCCGTGATATTCCCCCACCTTAAAATAAACCTGCTTCTTTGCCATATGATTGGGAAGTGTTCAAGTTGGACAGGCTTTACCCAACCTGGTCCCCTCCAGATAGGTTGGATGAAACTCCCATTGTCCCCAGTCAGCACCGGTTGGGGACAGATGGATTAGGCTGACAATTCTCTTCAAAAGAAGAATTGTACCATTTCCATCCATCTGTTTTCCCCCTTCCCCTTTTCTTTCTTGTAATTATGACTTACATTAAATAGAAAAAAGAAAGAAATATGGCTGGCATGCCACCAAGAAACTTATTTATTGTGGGATCCTTAGGTGCTGTGTCTCAGGCTCTTTTACATTCATTTAAACTAATTAAAATGTAATTCAACATTCCAAACCTTCTCCTTTTCTTTCTTGTAATTACTACTCACGTTAAATAAGAAAAAAAAAGAGAGACATTGTTGGTATGCCTCCAAGATACTTAGGTGTTGTGGGATCCTTAGGTGTTGTGTTTCGAGCACTTTAACATTCATTATAATTAATTAAAACGTTGTTAAGAGTTCCACATATTGAGCTGAATCAATTTATGAAACATGCAAATATTCAAGTCTAAAGATAAAATCTCAGCGTAGGAAAAAGTCATTTTTCACCCAGTCATTTCCAACTTTAAATTACTGGTTCATTGTTTCCAAGACAGGTTTCCAACTACACAACTTTACAGAATATATACAGTATATTCACCTGAAATGGAATTCACTTTACTCTCAAAACATATTGGTATTTATCCTGAGAATTTGGTGTTGGTTTCAACGACATGGCCACTGGAAAATCCAAGATCTACATGAAATTTCTGGGTGAAGTCATCCAAAGGTTTAGGCTGATATGTTACCAGTATACAGATAACACATGTCTCTATCTCTGATTCTCATAGTCTAATCCCTAACCCTAATCCAGGTTGGAAGTGGAGTTGATAAACTGGTGTCTGGAGTCAGTTCAGGAGGGGATTGGCGTGAAAAAACTGAAACTTAATCCAGACAAGAACACCAATGATGTAGATGGGGTTACATTCTTCCTGAAGGAACAGGTATGTAACTTTGGGGCACTCCTGAATCTATCATCCCCCCCCCCCCGGATGCTGAGATGGTGGTTGCTAGGAGTGCCTTTTATCAGTTTTGGCTAGTTTGCCAGGTGTTTCCATTCCTAGCGAAGGAAGACTTGGCTTCATTCTTTCATACTTTATTTACTCCCAGACAGTATGATTGCAATGCACTCTATATGAGGCTGGTCTTGAAGATGGTACAGGAGCTAGAATTGGTTCATAATGCAATGCCCAGACTTTTTGTAGATTTTATATCAGCTCCATCGTCTTATTATTTGCTTCTGAGCTCAGTTCAAATAGTTGATTCTAGGCTTTAAAACCTTACATTGCTTAGGACCAGGTTACCTTGGGAATTGCTTTCTCCCATATAGGCCTGCCTGGGAATCAATATCAATATCAGAGGCCTTGCTCTTGGTGCCATCTTGGGAAATTAGGCAAGAGAACTAAAGAGACAAGTCTTTTTAGATGTTGCTTGTTAGTTGTACTCCTACATTTTTTTGATGATGTCACATGGCTTTATGATTAATGACACTTTGGGTACTTTTAGCAGAAGAGCAGGATATTATTATTGTTATTATTATTATTGATGCTGTATTTTATTTATTTATTGCATTTATATACCGCACAATAGCCGAAGCTCTCTGGGCGGTTTACATAAGATTAAAACACTTAAAAACAATATACAAAAAATAAATCTGCAAAAACATATAATGTACACATGCATGTAAAACCACTACAATAACTTAAAAACTTATAAGCTGAAAAAACACTACTTTTAAATCATCATTATTATCATCTCCTTCTCTGGGTTCCATGGAGATTATCACTGACTTTAGGCACGTATGAAAAACATTTTTTTTAAAAAAATCTTATTCTTTATCAGAAAATTCAGTCATGTGCACTGTTTTAAGTGCTTTTAGATCTTAGCACTTTCATTTTGTTGCTGGTTTTACCTTGGTTTTATGTGCAATAATGTTTTTACTTTTTGCTCCTGGGTTCATATTGGTTTTATTATATGCTGTTTTTATTCACTGTTTCATTGTTTGCATTTTATGTTTCGAAAGTATTGTACACCACCCAGAGAACGTGGGTTATTGGGCAGTTTAAAAGTGCAATAGATAAATACATAAAATACAATAATACTATATACTCTTTTTTAGATATTAAAACTGGGACACATGATTTAGTAGACAGTTTGCTGGACATGGAGCTAGAATTTCTGATAACAGTGTATGATCTGGCTACTATCATTTTAGCTTCTCCATTCATAAAACTGGGCTGCAGATGAAGTGTCTATTGTTGTATTCTACCAGAAATGTTGTATTTTACCAGAAATATTCATCTAACAAAGATTGGGATTCACACTTCTTAGGACAGTTGTTCAGAGTTTCAGTATTGTGTTTCATTCCGCAGGGCAGGCCACTTGGCTTCCCTGATTTCTGGGTTACAGTCTTCTGAGTGTTTCATGAGCAATGGAAGGCAGCCATGGGAGAAACAGGTGGTCTTGTTACTCCAGCTGCTAAACACTTTGCTTCTCACTTCTGTCCAGTCAGCTGTGATGAAAGGTCTAAGGACTGACAGTATATGCTAGACAAGGAAGGAGGAGCTGAGATAACATTCAGTCTGTTCACAAGAGATGAATAGGATGAAATGAGTACCTTAGAGATCAACAATCTTCTCTTCTGTCTTGATTCTCCCCAATAAAAACAAACATTGTTAATTCACAAAATGGCTACATAATCAACAATTTATTTATTTGGTTTGTACCCTGTCATTCTACCAAGACAAATGTCACTCATGGTAGTTTACAGTCACAAATATAACTTGATTAAAACAATAATAAGTCAGTGCATTAAAACACCATAAAACAAATAAAAGCAGTATCCACCCCAACAGAGCTGATTATACACCAAAGTCTTGCTTGAAAAAAAGAGATCTTTGCATGTTGGTGAAAGGACAGCAGAGAGGGAACAACCCAGACTCCATTGAGAGGGTATCCCACAGCATAGGAGTGACCACCAAAAAGGCCATCTCTCACATCACCACCAAACATTTCTCTGAAGGTGGTAGTATCATAAGAAGGCTCCTCCTGAAGACCTGAAGACTTAGGTGGGCTTTTATAATAGGCTGACCATATGAAAAGGAGGACAGGGCTCATGTAACTTTAACAGTTGCAGAGAAAAGGGAATTTCAGCCGCTGTCATTTGTATGCAGTTAGTACCTGGTGAAAATCCCTCTTCATCACAACAATTAAAGTTGCATGCACTATACTAGAGTGACCAGATACAAAAGAGGGCAGGACCCCTGCAGCTTTAACTGTTGTAATGAAGGGGGAACTTCACCAGGTATGAACTGCATACAAATGGCACCAGCTGAAATTCCCTTTTCTCTACAACTGTTAAAGTTACATGAGCCCTGACCTCCTTTTCATATGGTCAGCCTATTCTATAAGAGAAGATAGTCTTTCAGGTAACCTGGTCCCAAGTATATAGGGCTTTATATTTCATTATCAGCACTTAGAATTTTGCCCAGAAGCAGACTGTCAGCCAGTGAAGCTGTTGTAACAAGGGAGTCACATGTTCCTTGTAACCTCTCAACAGTTGGCCACAGCATACTAGAGCAGCTGAAGTTTCTGAACAGTTTTCAAAAGCAGCTTCACATAACATGTGTTTCAGTAGTCCAAATGGCCAGATCAGACATCTTCAGGGATGAGCTTAGTTGGTGCACTATCAGCTATGCAAATGCAATTCTTGACCACTGCTGAAATTTGGGCATGCAGGTTCAGGACCAAGTCCAGAAGTATATCAAAACTGCAGGCCTGAGTCTTTAGTGGGAGCATAACCCCACCCAGCACAGGCTATTCCATGAGCCTATCTACACTACTGCTTTCAAACGGTTTATAACAATTTTAAGCTGGTTAATAATTAACCGGTTTAAAACTGTTATAAACCATTTTAAAGCAATAGTGTAGATAGGTTCCCTGATATGCATTTCAATTAACCAGAAACATCTTGGTCTTGTCTTTATTAAGCTTCAATTTGGATTAAGCTTCAGTTAGAAAAAGACCCACTCAATGTTTGTGGACTGAAAAGGTACTGTGAGCAGAAAATAAATGTCAGCCTGACACTATATATTATACAGTAGGGGTGTGCATCAGATCGGGTCCGATCCACGATCTGGAGCCGATCTGACCGAAATCAGATAAAATCGTCCAATCTAATCCGAACCAGTCTGAAAGGACCCGATCCGGTTCGTATAAGATCTGAGCGTCAGACCTCCTCCTCCCCCTTGCGCTCCTTACCTGCCGGGGCCATCTGCTGCCGTCCGCTGCCCCCTTCTACTGAGAAACAGGCTTCGCGGCCTGCCTCTCAGAAGCGCGCAGGTGATGACATCACCTGGCGCACTACTGAGAGGCAGGCCATGAAGCCTGTTTCTCAGTAAAAGGGGGCAGCGGATGGCAATGAATGGCCCCAGCAGGTAAGGAGCATGAGGGGGAGGGGGCTTACCTGCTGGGGCCGCCCACTGCCATCCGCTGCCGCCCATGGGTGGCAGCGGATGGCAGTGGACGGCCCTGGCAGGTATGGAGCATGAGTGGGAGGAGGGACAGGGAGGGGGGGAGTTAGGCCCCACTCACCTACCCATCGCCATGTTTTCCGTATAGGCTTGCATTGGATGAAAGCTTTCTTTCCCCAATGCAAGCCTATGGTGAAAACACCCAAAATGGCGGCCGATCCGAAAATCGGACGTCCGATTTTTGGATTGGGATAGGGTCCGATCCGATGGACCTCCAATTTTGTCTGAACTAATCCAGGACAACATCGGAGGTCCCGGTCCAGGTCCCGATCTGATCCGGGGGTCCGTGCACATCCCTATTATACAGTCTGTGGCAGAAGTACACAACTCGCAGCCTATGTGGTCCTCTGCCACTCCATGTGTGGTCTTACATTCTGCAGTTGCCCTTCTCAGTTTTCCATGAATCCTAGTTGATCAATTGGGCCCTGGGGAAAAGACAGTTGCTCTAGCACTGGTGTTAGCAGTGCTGGAACAGAATTCTCAATGGGGGTGCCAGGAGGAATTATTGGGAACCTGAACCAGCTGGATTACTGCTTTACCACTGCTAATGGTGGTGGGAAAACAGACCTTCCAGTCAGGATCCTTCCCCTGTGCATGTATGTGTGATACACAAGTCCATTCCCTGGCCCCTAGCCAACATCAAAAGGAACCCTTGCAGCCAGAAAGGTTGCAAGCTGCTGGTTTATGGAGAAAAATTTGGGGTACTGAATCTATTGCATCTTCCACTATCCAAAACACCTTTCCATTGGCCAGAAATACCCTTACCAAAATATAAAACTAGACTCTCCTTTATGTGTACATATACAGAACACATGCCTATTTAAAGAGTCCCTTCCATGAACAGAAAGATGATCCTATCATCGATGAACTACTTCTGTCAAAGGTTGGGAGCCTGTGGATCCAATCCATTGTCACCATGCAGCATAGATCACATAGTTCCACTCACACAAGATCCCTCAGCATGATTGTGGGTGATTCCCTCCTCATCCAGCAGCCCCCAAAGGCACATCACATATTATTCTGGTAGGAAGTAAGGATGATTTTGCAAATTACAGTGGGCTATACGAGGAAGGAGGCAAGAAGAAAGATTGGTTGCCCATGTGGCCTCCTATGTATGCAGCCTTTGGATCCAACCTAATTAATTAAAATATTTCTTGGCCATCTTTAAGGGCAGAAGCACTCCCAAGGTGGCTTACAGCAGTAAACCTACTGAAAATGGCAGAGTGTATATTAATTTGATTTGGAACCTCAGCTTTATGAACGCATATTGCAACTCACCCTACAATAGTGCATGTATTTTGTATGCTTCAAAAGTCATATTTGATCCCCAAACAGGGGAAAAGACTACTAACACCTGTTTTATATATTTATAAATATGCAATTAGGATGGTTTGTGATACCTCTTTCACATTATAGGGATTTGTCACGTATTTTCAGTCACTTGTTGAATATGTTGACAGGGATACAGCTTGAAAGGTAGGCCTATCGACATCTGTCGAACAAGCCACCACAGGAATTACCGAGACAGCCATGCCTTTGGGGAAAGCCTGTGGATAAAGAAATACTTGATTGCTTAAAACTCACAAATGAAAGCTATTAATGAAAGGTCATTGTATGTACACAGATGTCTTTAGTGTGGAGTTGTTCAATTTCCCAGGGGCCATATACAATGAAAACATTTGATGTATTGACTTAGTTCAATGACAATTACATTTGCCTTTTTTATCAGCTAAAACGTAAAAGCATAAGTTACGGTACTTACGGTTTTGTTTTTACTATAGCACAACATTTTGATACTAGCAGCGCTATCAGACAAGCATTTTATCAAACATTAGTTACTGCCCACTCATGGTTTTTCACACGTCCTTTTAATGACAACGTCCACCATTTGTGCATCTCCTGCATCTTTTGGTCTTTTTTCCATGGCAAAATAAACCCTGGTAAATCTGACTTTTTTCCCCCAGCAAATCTTGCCATTTCCTGCTGTCATAAGATTCTGTCCTTTCCCCTTGTTTTCCAGAATACCCATGTGATATCATGTCTCTTACTCCCTGAGACTTCCTCATCAAAACCCACCTTTCAACAAAGCCTTTGGTTCAATCCCCTAGTCCTCATGTCCTAACGCAACTAAGTCTGTAATTGACCTAAACATGAAGAAACAATGGCAGAGCTTTCCTTCTCTATCCCATTTTCTACTTCTAATTCCCTCCCTTTTCTCTGTAGTTGGTTGTGCTGTAGAAAATGATTTATTATAATCATATATTTTTTTTTAAAAAAATTAAATGTGAGCAATGGTTTTATATAAATTTTGTTTGTGTTTTTAAAAGCTCCTGAAGAAGGAATTGTATTTCTGAAATGTGTTGGGCAAAATAAATATTTCAGACACTTTGTTCTTGTCCAGCATCCAGCAACCTTTTGTTGGCTGTCTGATGTATTTAGTCCAGAATTTTTCATAACTTTTGGAAAGTGTAAAACCAGTCCTTTGAAGATTGGATTAATGTGAGGGAGGCGTGACATCCAGTATGGATTTTTCGGACCTCCCAGCTTGGAAAAACTAAAAGGAAAAATCCCTATCTTTATAATGAAAGGACTATAAGTTAAAATTTAAACTTGTTTATGTGAAGCATAGTAGTACAGAAATGTGGTGGGAGGATAAGTGAAAACAGCTTTTAAAAGCTTTGATAAGCCCCGGAAGATTTTGGGCTGGATGCCAATTGTCTCGAGGCTCAGCAAAGGCCTTTTTAAAGCATATTTGCCTTAGTTGTTGTCCTAAAAAAAAAAAAAGAGAGAGACCGAGAGAGAAAGGAATATTACGGACTTTAATAACTGATATATGAAAGAAGTGAAAGAGTTAAGATAAAAACAGTGACTGAATGATGGAAAGTTCCGGAGTAGCTGTCTGGGTGCCAGATGCATAGAGATCGCAGAGGAAGTATTTCTCCTCCAAGGTGGGCAAGGAAGGCTAAAATACACCCCTCTGATAAAAAAATTGGCACGTTTGATAAGAATAGAGTCAGACAAATTAATTATGAAAGGGGCAGGAAAAGGAGAAAACAAAGTGGGCCCTTTTCAAACCAGAAGTGGTAATCATAAAACTGGAACTATGCCAGGAGCTGTTTCTAAGGGAACCAAACCACAGGAATATCAACAATTGTTTTCAGCGGAGTTACTAGCAAATATCCAAATAATGATGGACAACAGCTTAGACAGGCAGAAGGGAGAAATTATGAAAGAAGTTAAAGCAGAAATTCATAAATCTCAGTTAGAACTACAGGCAAGCCTTCAAGCTGTAAATGCCAAACTGTCATCTCTGGAACAAAAAACTGAAGAGAACAAAGACAAAAATAAAGAGCAAGATATTAAAATTCAAGAAATGGATATATGCCTAATTGCTATTGAGGACAGAGATCGAAGATCTAATATTCGAATCAGATCCTTCCAGGAACAGCAGGTGGAAAATCCAAAGATTTTGGGAGATAAAATAATGGAATGGATCAAGGAGATGGACCCCCAAACGGCTTGGGAAGATGCTGATATTGAAAGGATCCACAGAGTTGGATATAAGAAAAGGGGGATGTTCCCAAGGGATATAATTGTTAAATTTGCGAATTACTACAAAAAAGAAAAATTAATGCAAGCAATTAGACGTGTTGGTCAACTAACAACTGATGTTCCAATCAACGCCGATACAGGTTTATAATGATCTTTGTTCTCAAACGATCCAATGGAGGAAAAGTGTGAAGTTGTGCACAACAACCCTGCGGAAGAATTCAATTGTTTACAGCTGGGGATACCCAGTATTTTTGAGCTTTGTGTGGCAGGGGAAACAACATAGAATAACATAATGCAAGCAAGGGATGGATTTACTGGGGAAGCTGAGCCTGATGGAGAAAGATACCAATGGAAGGCAAGAACAAGAAGGAGAAGATCAAGGGGCAGGAAGAGGCAGTCTGTGACTGAGTTATGGATTAAAGAGGGATAGAAGAAAAGAATTAAAGGGAGGAGAGGATCTACTGCAGCTCCAGGGTGGTGAAGTCACCTCCCCCCCGAAGGGTCCTAAAAAAAGGAACTAAGGGAGCCATTGCCCAGGAGTAATCCTGGTGAAGAGGGGGGAATGGGGGGTATATGTGGGAGGGGTGGTGGTGGGAGGGGGGTAAATGTAACACAAAAGGAGACCTACAAAGAGAATTAAGGTCGGAATTATGGAAAATAAATTAAGAATTGTAACTTTAAATGTTAAAGGGCTTGGAAATGTTGTTAAAAGGAAGAGGGTGGAAGCGATGTTGAATAAAGAAAAAGCAGATATAATATTTTTACAAGAAACTCATCAATCGAAAGATGGAGTAAATGAGCCGAAAATGAGGGATGTGGGAGTATATGAGAAAGCATTTGGGACTTCTAAAACGAGAGGAGTAGCAATAATAATTTCTAAAAAAATGTGGTATCAACATAGTAAAAGCAAAGACGGATGATATGGGGAGATATTTAATAATACACTGTACGGTGGGGGAAGAAGAATATGTATTGATTAATATTTATGCTCCAAATGGAAATCAGATGGAATTTTATGATAAAGTTGTTAGAGCTATGGGGAATTTGGGGAAAGCAAATATTGTAATGGCTGGTGACTTTAATATGGTGATGGATAAATCAAAGGATAAAGATAATATACTGAGAACTTTAAAAGGTATTGGTAAAACTGGTTTAAGTAAAGTAATGGATGAAAAAGAATTATTAGATGTGTGGGGGGTAATAAAAGGGGAAGAAAGGAAATATACCTTTTATTCACTGAAATATAAGAGTTACTCTAGGATTGATTATATTTTTGTGTCAAAGAATTTGATTTCTAAGATAATAGATAGTGAAATAGGAGTTACTAAAATCACAGATCATACATTATTAAGTATGGATATTAAAATAAAGAAAGATTATAGAGAAGCAAAAAGGTGGAGAATGGATACAAAATTTTTAAATTATAAAAACATTGTTGAGAAAATGAAAAAAGAAATACAGACAATATGGGAAATTAACGAAACAGGGCAAAATTCTCAAGCGATAGTATGGGACACAATGAAAGCGGTAGTAAGAGGGATATGTATTAGAGAATTGTGTAAATTAAGAAGACTACAAGAAGTACAAAGTAAAAAAAATGAAGAGGAGGTTAGGAATTTAGAGGAACAACTGAGAATAAGTAAAGATAAATGAATATACGCTCAGCTTCAAGCTAAAAAGAAGGAACTTGAGAAAGAGGATCTAGAGAGAGTTCAGAAAGATTTGATATATTTGAAAAGGGATTTCTTTGAACATAGTAACAAAAATTCTAAAATGCTGGCCAGGTCCACGCAGTCGAGGAAGGCAAAGAATATGATAGGGATAATTAAAGACAAAACAGGGAAAAGCTGTAATTTAATGAAAGATAAATTAAATATATTTCAAGAATTTTATCAGAAATTGTATACATCAGGAGTGGGCCCACAGGTAAGGATAGTGGATTATGTAGAGATGAATTGGAAAATAAGATTACAAGAGAAAGATAGGGATTATATGGAAGGTTTAATGACTGGAAAAGAAATAGAAGGAATCACTGATAAATTAAAAGGAGGGAAATCTCCGGGTTTAGATGGGTTGGGGCCGGAATATTATAAGATATTTAGGGAGTTATTGGTACTGAAATTGAAAGTATTATATAACAATATATTAGAGGGAGAGAAGACCCCACCATCATGGGAACATTCTTTGATTATATTAATCCCGAAACCGGATAAGGATTTAACAGACCCAGCTTCTTATAGACCTATATCTTTAATAAATCAAGATTAAATTTTTTTTACGGCAATTATGGCAACAAGAATGAATACTTTTATAAATAAGTATATAAAAAAGGATCAATGTGGATTCATTTCAGAGAGGCAAATGCCTAATTTAATTGGGAGAGTATTGAATATAATAAATGTTATAAAAAAGGAATTTAAAAGCAGGGTTGATAGCATTAGACTTTTTAAAGCCTTTGAATGTGTGGAATGGCCAGCGTTAAAAACAATTATAAAAACATTTGGGTTTGGAGAAAAAATTATAGGAGTGATTAATCAGTTATACACAAATAATAAAGCAGTGGTGATGGTTAATGATGGGTTAACACAACAAATTACCTTAGCCCGAGGTACTAGACAAGGGTGTCCTCTTTCTCCGATTTATTTGCAATAGTTATAGAAATTTTGGCAAATGTTATTAGGGAAGATGGGAGATTAAAAGGGAAAGGAGGAAAAGAAAAGATAAAAATTAATATGTTTGCGGATGATACATTACTGACATTAGGAAATCCTATGGAGACTCTGGAAGAAATAAAGCATCATTTGAGAGAATTTGGGGAGAATACAGGATTACAAGTAAATTGGGGGAAATCAGAAATGATGTTATTTAATTATAATAAAGAGGAAAGGGAGGAGTGTAGTATAAAACTTGGTCTTAAAATTAAAAATATAGTGCGCTATTTAGGAGTTAATATTATGAAAGATTTAGAAAAGTTAGAAGAAATTAATTTTAGTAGCTTGAAGAAACAGATAATGAACAAATTAGAGGCTTGTAGGAAGTTAAAGCATTCCTGGTTTGGTAGAATAGCGGTTATTAAAATGAAGATATTACTTAAGATAATTTTTTTGTTTAGAATGTTACCAATTAAAATAACAGAAGTAGAAATAAAGAGTTGGCAAAGTATGATAAATAATTATCGTAATGGAGATAAAAAAGCAAGGATTAATAAAGGGAAATGGTATAAGATATAAAAGAAAGGAGGGTTGGCACTTCCAAATATAAAGATGTATTACATAGCTAATCAATTAAGACATGTTATAAATAATATAGTAGGAAAAGAGAATTTAGAAATAGAGTTAGAATTACAATATATATATTTTTAGTAAAATACAAAAGAAACAACGGAAGGAAATGGAAAATCCCTTTTTAAAAATATTGTAGAGATTTGGGATAAGTATATAAAAAAATTAGCACCAGGAATTTCTCCACTAACTCCAATGGTATTACTGGAGAACTTCCCAAGGAATTTAAGGAGAGATATGGAAGGGGTATTGAGGGAGCAGAAAATTATTAAAGTGAAAGATTGGATGAAAAGAATGTTTAATAAAGAGCAAATAGAAGAAGTATTAAGAGGACAAAAGATCTCATGGATCAAATGTATACAATTGGAACAATGGACGCAAAATTGGAAAAATAAAAATAAAGATTGTAGAGATAATACAAGATTTGAGAACTTAATAGAATCAAGAGAAAAGGAGGGGGAAATTAAAAGTAAAATAGGTATGATAAGTGAAAAATATAAAATATTGAGAGAAGATAGAGACCAACAGGATCCTCTTAAATTAATATGGGAAGAGGATTTAACAAAACAAATTAGTGATTGTAACTAGGGATGTGCAGGAACCCCCCGGATCAGATTGGGACCCGGATTGGGACCTCCAATTTTATCCCGGATCGGACAAAATCGGAGGCCCCCCGGACTGGATCGGGCCTGATCCCGATCCAAAAATCAGACATCTGATTTTTGGATCGGCCGCCATTTTTGTTTTCCCCATAGACTTGCATTGGGGGAAAGAAAGCTTTCCCCCAATGCAAGTCTATGGGGAAAAAATGGTGGTGGGTGGGTGAGGGGAGCCTAACTCCCCCCTCCCTGTCCCTCCCTCCCCCACGGTTACCTCCCGGGGCCATCCGCGGGTGCCAGCGGACGGCCCCAGCAGGTAAGCCCCCCCTCGCAGTTCTCCTTACCTGCCGGGCTGTCCTCTGCCATCCACTGCCGCCTGGGAGGCAGTGGATGGCAGTGGACAGCCCCGGCAGGTAAGCCCCCCCTCACGCTCCTCTTTACCTGCCAGGGCGTCCTCTTCCTTCACCTGCCGGAGATCTACTGAGAACTAGGCTTCACGGCCTAGTCCTCAGTAGAACGCCAGGTGATGATGTCATCACCTGGCGCTCTACTGAGGACTAGGCCACGAAGGCTAGTTCTCAGTAGATCTCTGGCAGGTGAAGAAAGAAGATGCCCTAGCAGGTAAGTGGACCCCCTCCCTCCCTCCCTCCTCCCCCCCGCAATCCTCACCTGGCCGGGCTGTCCACTTCCATCGGTGGGTGCTCACTGGCGCCCGCCGATGGAAGCGGACAGCCCCCCCAGGTAAGCCCCCCTCACGGTTCTCCTTACCTGCTGGGGTGTCCTCTACCTTCACCTGCCGGAGATCTACTGAGAACTAGGCTTCGCGGCCTAGTCCTCAGTAGAGCACCAGGTGATCATCTGGCATTCTACTGAGGACTAGGCCACAAAGCCTAGTTCTCAGTAGATCTCCGGCAGGTGAAGAAAGAAGACGCCCTGGCAGGTAAGTGGACCCCCACTCCCTCCCTCCCTCCCTCCCTCCTCCCCTCCCTCCTCCCCCCCGCGATCCTCACCTGGCCGGGCTGTCCGCTTCCATTGGCGGGTGCCTACTGGCGCCCACCGATGGAAGCGGACAGCCCTCCCAGGTAAGCCCTCCCCTCGCTGTCCACTTCCATTGGCGGGTGCCCGCTGGCGCCTGCCGATGGAAGCGGACAGCCCCCCCAGGTAAGCCCCCCCTTGCGGTTCTCCTTACTTGCCGGGGCGTCTTCTTTCTTCACCTGCCGGAGATCTACTGAGAACTAGGCTTCGCAGCCTAGTCCTCAGTAGATCTCTGGCAGGTGAAGAAAGAAGATGCCCTGGTAGGTAAGTGGACCCCCACTCCTCCCTCCCTCCTTCCTCCCCTCCCTCCTCCCCCCCGCAATCCTCACCTGGCCGGGCTGTCTGCTTCCATCGGCGGGTGCCCGCTGGCACCTGCCGATGGAAATGTACAGCCCTCCCAGGTAAGTCCCCCCCCCGCTGTCTGTTTCTATCGGCAGGCACCCACTGGCGCCCGCCAATGGAAGCAGCAGCAGGCACCAGTGGCGCCTGCCGATCCTCCAATTTTTCGGAGCCAGATCTGGTCCTTCCGGACCGGTTCGGAAAAGATCGGACGATCCAGAGGGGTGATCAGAAATCAGATAATTGCATCTGATTTCCCCTGGATTGGTTCCGGATCGTGGATCAGAGCCGATCCAGTGCACACCCCTAATTGTAACTGGGGGAGGATATGGGAATCAAGAATGCTAAAGTTATTATCAATAAGGATAAAAGAGAATTATTACAAAATAATTTGGAGGTGGTACCTAACACCAGTAAGATTACATCAGATAGACAAGAAAATTTCGATGGTATGTTGGAGGGGTTGTCAGGAGGTTGGAACATACTTTCATATGTGGTGGACATGTGAGTACGTACAAAAATTTTGGAAAAGAGTTTTTAAAGAAATAAGTGAAATAACGGGAAGCAGTGTGGAAGCAAGTCCAAACTTGGCTTTACTTTCAATTTTTGATAAAGCATATGGAAATCAAAATATGAAGGATGTGATTAACAACCTCCTGAAACCTGCTAGATTAATGATAGCTGAGAACTGGAAAATACAAGGAAATTATAGAATAGAAGAATGGTATAGAGAGGTGTGGGATATCACGATTAATGATAAATTAACATGTAAGATAAAAGTAAAGAGGGGATTATCTAAGAATGATTTTGAAAATATATGGTGTCCATTGTTAGAGTTTGTTTTAATAAAGGGGAAAGGGTGTACACCTTTAAAAGATTCTTTACAATTTTGGAAGAATGTATAACATAATAGTATAAAAGTAGGTCTCAATGGGTTGGGGGAGCATTGGGGGTTGTTAAGGTTATGTTAGTATATTTTTTGTATGATTGTGTTGTATTATATGTTGAAAATAATAAAGATATTTTTAAAAAAAGATTGGATTAATGTGTGTGTGTACACTTGTGTGAAATCTAAGAATGTTCAGGCTTGGCGTGGGCTTACCTTTAAATGTGAGGTGGCCAACATTTCTTTCTTCGTTTCTTTCACAGAAAATAAAAGCATTGTTGCTACTTCGGCCAATAGAGGCAGACATCTTCCTGCCTCTCAAAGATGCCCATGGAGTCATGGTAGTTCATGACATGGGGCTTGTCTACACCTGCCATTTTTCCCAGGGTGGTCACGAGGTCATCCCTGCGTGTCCAAATGACACACAGCTGATCCCAGAGTGAACTGGGGATGAGCACTCAGTTCTCTCAGGATAGCTGGGACTGCTTTTCCCCATTCTTTCCTACCATCTCAGGACCATCCCAAGCTCCATGGGTGGTGTGGCTCTCCCTCCCAGGGCCTTCCCTATTCTCCATGAATAGCGGGGCTCAGGAAACAGGCATGGAGCTATGCGGGGTGGGGGAGTCCGTGGGTATCGGGATGAGGGGGTTTGGGTCCAGGCTACCTACGGGATCGCCTTCTCCCGTATAATCCGCCCCACACACTCAGGTCCTCTGGGAAGAATTTACTCCAGTCAGCCAGAACTAGGCTGACGAGTGTTACCCAGAGGACCTTCTCTTCTGCCGCTCCCAGGCTGTGGAATGGCCTGCCGGAGGAGATTCGACAAATTAGCAGTCTTCTGGAATTTAAGAAAGCCGTGAAGACTGCTCTCTTCCGGCAGGCCTATCCAGTTTAATTTTAAGATGTTTTTAATAATGTATTTGTTTTTATCTGTTTTAATGGTTTATCTATTTTATTGTTTTTATATTTATATTTAGTGTTGTTCCCCGCCTCGATCTAGATGGAGAGGCAGGTTAGAAATGAAATAAATAAATAAATAAATAAAATAAATCTTTGGGCTAGTGCTTGGCTTCTTCCAGTGCCAAGTTTGTTGTATTTTTTTTAAGTGTTCCTTTGTGCAGGATTTCACCAGTGTAATTGCACAAATATCTCTTTAAAAACAAAACAAAACTAATGGCACCCCAGAACATTGTCCCTCTTTACTTCTGGGACAACCCGCTGGCATGTGGCCCCTGAGGGATGATCCCAGAAGTGAAAAACTCTGTGATCATCCCTCCCCACTCCCCAAAGGGCTGCAGGTGTAGATGAGCCTATAGTGTCATTTGCATGGGGCTTTCTGTCGAAAACTACAAAAGAAAGGCCTTTGAACTGTTGAGGGCAGTCAACCTTTCACTTGAAATGGTGGCAAAGCTTTTGTTCTTGTAACACCCCATTCAACACCCTCACTGCCACCTCATGTTTAATAGTAAACCCATTCCCACCATAAAGTTATTTCAATTTACCTGCCCCCCTGAAAGTGGCCAATATTCCCACCTACATACTTTTTCAGGAGAAAAAATGTTCCCACAAAAGAGGGTACCTAGTATCATTTTTCTTCTTTTGTATTTGCCCCCAAAGGCTCTTGTTTACCCTATGTGTGATAGACGAAGAGAAAAATCTTCTCTTGGTGTTAGCCTTTGTGTGGAATTATGGAGAAAAAAGAGCAAAATTGATGCCAATGGACATAGCTGTTCTGGAGATACTAGGACGTTTAAAGTGAAACTCAAGGACGGTGATTTCAACTCTTGCGGCTGAGAAAGGCAATGATTTCAAATCACTTAAAGGATTTCAAATGGCTGCAATGAAAGTACATCTCCTACTATGATATTAGATTTGATTTTCTATAGTTTGCAAAGTTAACAGTACAGGAACTTTCCAAACCTAGGAAGAATTCACAAAGGCCTTGTCTCATCTAAGTTTCATTTAGAGCCTTCTTTGTGCCCTCTTAATATAATTACTAGTCTCACCTCCCAAATCTACGATTCCACATTTGCAACAGAAACTGCGTGGGAAAAATATGTCCATAATGCATACTTCCTGTTCATCTGCTGCTTTGACTTCAAAGATCACGTTGGGGTTTCTTGTTCAACAGAGAGATCTATGAGGATCATCTGGAAAACGTTATTTGAGATGTTTCCTGTCAGGTGTCATCTGACTCTAATTCATGTTTGTGCAATATAAGAAAAAATCACCAACATAATGATGTTTATTCTTCAAGCTATTGTCCCAAAACTCAAAACTCAAATTCACTTGAATTGAAAGTCAACGTTAGGTTATATGACATCTGGACATATTACACATGACAAGTGGGTGGCTACAAACATCTGACTCATTCAAGGCATGTAGTTGAAGACAGAAGTGTGGTTTCTTAGTTCAAAGAGGGTCACAGATCGTTGAATGGGATCACAAACCAATCATGCAGATTTCATTTTGAGCATGTCCAAAGCTAGGGAACACAAAATGACTCTCGCTTTGTAACGAACCTTTTTGACAAATTATTTATTCCTGTACTATGGCTTTTGGACACAGACAGATGAAGAAGTACTTTAAGACAATGAAGGTCTGGATTATCTTGTGAGGTCTGTGAAAACATGTGGAGGTGCAATTGAGACATGCCAGTCCTAGGCTTACCAGTGGGAGAGTGCGAAAGGGTCATTAAATGGGGAAATTGAGTTGGTGGCATAGATGATGCTAGCCAGAAAGAAATGGGGGATGTCAGAACTGCAGGAGAGGAATATCAAGACCTCGAGCTGTAAAAAGAGAAATATGGGATGGGACAGATGAAGCGTATCAGCACATCACAATGGCGAAATAAAAGTCATTGTATGGATGAGCTATTAGGGTACTTACTGTGGGCCTAGAAATACAAATGAGGTGCCACATTAAAGTAAATAATGCATTGATTTGAAGGAAAACAATAGCTTCAGGACAATAGTGGGATGATCATTGTCCCAAAAGGTCATAGGAGCTCAGATAATTGCAGGCTGCAGTCTTTATGGCCACCTTAGCATCTGTCTGATACAGGCTGCAGTCTTTTATGACCACCTTAGCATTTGCTTGCTGTGATACCATGGAAGTCTAGAAGTGATCAATCCCAGATCTTCACTTTATTGAAATGAATTCTGCCTCTGAGCGCTAGCTATGCTACTTTGGAAGGTTCATGAACATTCTAACTGCTCAGGAGCTAATCTACCGTCACAAACACCAAAGTGGCTGTAAGCAGGGAAAGAATGCAGAGGAGTGAGGAGGCAGTACTGTTGCGACAATGACTAGCTATTAGGTTGAAGGGTAACCCTATCCCCTGTATTGGAGGTGATGACATCATCTATAGGAAAGAAAGTGAGACTTGGATTCAGTCCTGATGCTTCTTCCCCATAAATCACAGCTGTAATGGCACTGCCTCTGGGGAAGTTGGGAAAAGAGCAGGGGATTGGATTACATTTCCACGCTGCTTAGCCCTTCTTCTGTAAAGAAGTATGAAGGGGAGTGGGTGTTTAGTTCCTTGATGAGTCCCCTCAGTCTTCCCTGATGTGGGATGTATATGTGTATTTATCTTTAAAAAGCCTGCAGCTGTTAGCTTCTCTTTCCTTTCTTGAGGTCTGGATGAGACTCCTTCTCTATTCTTTGTGTAGGTTTTGGAGCCAGGTAGTCTGGTGTGTAGCTCCTCAGGACTTAGTCACCTCTCATGTAGATATCAATAAAGAACAGTGTTGAGGAACTATTGGAGCCAGAAGTGAAATCCCCCGCCCAGTTGGGCAGGGGATGATATTTGCGGGTGTGGGCAGAAGAGCCGATGTGGATGCTCCTGATTGGAGCATCCATATGGTGCCACTGGGCAGGACAGAGCCGAGCGGCTTAAATAGCCGGCTAACGGGCCTGCCCGCCCTCTTCATCCCTGCGCAGCTCGGCTCCTAGGACTGCGGCAGGGCGAAGCACGTGGTGGGCGCCTATTGGCCTCCTGGAGTGGCTGGGCTCAGCGGGGAGAAGCGCGCGACGGCAGAGGCTTTTGGGCTGACCGGTGAAGAGGAGAGGGCTGAGGCTTGGGGCGACCAGGAGGCGAAAACGGAATTCTTTGGGGCGTTCGGCCCCCCAGGTTTAAGGGGTGGGCCGGCCGCCACCCCTTCCCCTTCTCACTATTGAGGGAAAGGCGCAGACGCACCTATCCCAAGGGATCAGCCCGCCTGGGTTATAGCCCGGCTGGGCTTCCGACGGGGAGGATCGCTTCTTCGTCCACCCATCCCCCCTCTTCAGCTTCGCACGGGCTTCTACTGGCGGGAAGGCTCTACAGGGCCAGCCGCCCGGCCTTGCTTCTGCGCTGTACGGGCCGCTTACCTTAAAGACGACCCGAGCGGTCGACGAGGGGAAGGCTGAGGCGGCATCGATCAGGAGGCAGATCTCTTCCTCAGTGCCAGCGGAATTCTTCTGGACGTTCTGCCCCCAGGTTGGAGTGGTGGGCCGGCCCCCCCTCTACCCCTGCTCACTGACGACGGACTGGCGTGGACACGGCCATCCCTTGGGGTTTAGCCCGCCTGGGGCTACCGCCCAGCTGCGACTCCGGACGGGGAAGTTTACTTGTCCCGAGGGTGCGGCACGGCCGCTAATTGGGGCTCTGCTGGGTTCGCGCGCCTCATTTCCCGCCCACCCACCTCCCACTTGCACGGGCGCCGGCCGGTGGCAAGGCTTGATTGATAGCCACTTGGCCGTGCTTTTGCGCCATCCGGGCCGCTGACCTCAGCAACAACCAGCCGGTTCTTGGGGGGAGGCGGACTTCAGCGAGTGGGGGGCCTGGTTCGGGCCCTTACTGGGTCTTGGAGGGAACCTCTTCAAGTAATTCCTAATTTAGCCACTGGGTGGTGCCAGTGCCCTGTTCCATACCCGTATTCAGCCTCATTGCTACATTCACAAGTAATTCCTTAGTTTGGTCACTGGGTGGTGCCATTTGACTGGCTGGTGCCATTGCACTCTTTTATTGTTGCACTCACAAGTAATTCTCTAGTTTAGTCACTGGGTGGTGCCATCGCACTACTCAATCGCTGCATTCTCAAGCAGGCAAAACGGCTCAGCGTTCGGAGCGATTCATCCTCCGACGAGGAAGTTAACCCCCAATTGGTGGTTATTTTGGCATGGCTGCAATTGCTGGAGGAGGGGAGGGGCATACCCTCAAGCGTATCAACTCAGGCTCAGGCGGTTTCTTTGGTTTCACCGCAGCGTCAGACCAGGAACCAAAAGTTAGACAGCATGTTGTCATCTATCAATTCTAGATTGGATGCTATCGAAGCTTCCTCCAGACAGTCGATGGATAGGCAGGTTCATTCTGCAGTGGTCTCCTAGGACGCCCAGGCGACGATTGGACAGTTAGCATGACCTTTGGTGCTACCTCCTTCTGCAGTCCCGAGTCTTCCATCACAGGGACCAGGTGAGCAGCTAATGAACACCTTAAATTCCCCGGTGCAAGCTATGGGTGCCTTTCCCCCTTGGGGATGGTACCCATGGATGCCTGGGATGACATATTTGACACCACACTTGGGCAGTCCTTTATCGGGGACACTGCAGGCGAATGCTCCGCCTCCATCCTCTACGGGGGAGTGCGGACCGACGCTGGGCGGAAGGGACAGGGGTAGCTTGGACACGGCACCATCCCAGCTAAACAACCTGGGATCGTCAGCTGTAAGTCACAGTAGTATGGTAAGTGACACTAGGGAGACACTGGTGGTATCGATAGACCCTTCCATTCAAACAGGTTAATGCAATTCCCGAAACGGGGGTTGTCCCAGTTGGGGGGGCCTCAGCTTTGCATGTGCCGGCTGTCATAGTGGCTGGTGCGGAGGTGTGGCAGGGTCCCGCCGGTTCAGCTGCCACGTCAATCATGGCAGACAGGGACCCCTTGGCAGGCGCGGAGAGGTCGGCCATTCCCACCAGGAGCACGTTGGCTCCTCTGGGCTATCACCTCCTACTGGCTACGAGAGACGAGATTTTAAAAGGGGAATTTATAGATGTCTTTTCTTTATTAATTCTGGAACCAGAGAACATAGACAACGATAGAGCGGCAGAAAGGGAAGCGGAGAAGCTATGAAAGAAATGGGTGGCCAGGACCTGGACCAATCCGTTGCCGGGTTTATTAATATATGGCGTGGTTCAACCACGCTTCCCTTTCAGAGGGCACATCCTCACAAAATACCTCAATATGATTTATCGGGCGTATAGGTAATACGAGGGCGGGGCCTGGTTGGCCTATGATGAATCCTCCGTAGAAGGGCCGCCTTCGACCGCACCCTACAGTGGGATGTTAAAGATAACGACCTATGGCTGCAGTTTATGACACCAGCCAAACTGGGTCTGGGAGACCGGGCGGACAGCGGTCACCTTCTAGAGGGGCCTCAACCTGTCACCGCCTTGAGTGGGTCAGCAGGGTGGGGGTTCAACCCCGCCCGCCCTGTTGGGAATTTAGCTCTCTTGGCTTCTGCACAAGATCCCCCTGCAGATACAGGCATGAGTGCCTTGTTTGTGGGGGCGTCCACCCCGCGTATAGCTGCCCTTCCGGTAAGAGGGGAAGGGGCACCTTCTGAGGTGGATCCAACTTCAAAAACCTGGGGGCGCCGGTGGACAACAGCCACCTCCCAAGGGCCCCCAGTCCAATTAGGCTTAACCCCTTAGGCAATTTCTGGCACGATACCCGGTTAAGGAGGATGCAGCGTACTTAGACGCTGGTTTTACCGTTGGCTTTGTGATTCCATACAAAGGACTGAGGTTTGCTTCCATAGCAAAGATCAGAATTCCATACAGGCAATGGAAGCCGTGGTGCCGGAAAGAATTGCTAAAGAAGTCAGTTCGGGGAGGGTACTGGGCCCCTTCGATAAACCACCTATTCCCAACTTGCGAGTGTCTCCGCTGGGCATAGTGCCGAAGAAGACACCTGGGGAGTACAGGTTAATTCATAACCCATCATTCCCCAAGGGAGCGTCAGTGAATGATGCCATAACAGAGCATTTATGCTCAGTAAGATATGCTTCATTCGATTCGGCAGTGGCACTGGTCCGCAAGAGCGGAGCGGGGGCGTTGATGGGCAAATGCGTCATAAAACCCGTGTTTTGCATATTGCTCATCAATCCCCGTGACTTCAATCTGTTAGGATTTTGTTTTAAGGACCAATTTTATGTTGACGGGGCATTTCCCATGGGATGCTCCATTTCGTGTGCCGTGTTCGAGAGGTTCAGTTCATTCTTAGAATGGGCATTACGAGACAGGACCGGACTCGAGGACAAGACTCACTACTTGGATGAATTTTACTCATTGGGCCGGGGGGATCTAACCAATGCCACTTCCTGATGCAGTAGTTTCAGGAGTTGGCCAACGAGCTGGGGGTCCCTTTAACACATGAAAAAACGGAGGGCCCTGCCACTACCCTCCGATACCTCGGAATTGACTTGGATTCCGAGGCACAGGGCAGCAGATTGCCTCAGGACAAGCTGCAGACACTTCTCAATAAGCTCCAGAGTTTGATTGGCTCACACAAAGTGACACTGTCCCAATTACAAGAGATAGTGGGGCATTTAAACTTTGCCTGCCGTGTCATCGCACCGGGGAGAGCTTTCATCTGGCGCTTGTGCGCAGCCATGCAGGGCCTTCACTCACCACACCGTAGGGTTCGTGTGTCAACCCAGATGCGGCAAGACCTGAATATGTGGGTTACTTTCCTAAATAAGTATAACGGTGTGTCCTTTTGGCAACACGACCGGCTTCTCGAGGCTGAGATGCGGGTCCATTCCAATGCTTCCGGCACTCTGGGATTCGGAGTAATTTGCCAGGATTGATGGTGTGCTGAGAGATGGCCCTCGGATTGGTTGGCTAAAGACATTTGCAGAGATTTAACATTCCTAGAATTTTTTTCCAATTTTGTGGCAACGCACATCTGGGCAGCACAAAGGGCTACATCGGTAGTCCACTTCTGGTACGACAACCAAGCCACGGTGCAGGTCATCAACACGCTGACCTCGTGTAGCCCCAGGGTGATGGGGCTTGTCAGGGCATTCACCTTGCATTGTTTGTCAAATAACATTCTGGTTCAAGGCACGGCACGTGCCGGGAATCAAGAATGATATTGCTGACGCTTTATCGCGTCAGCATGTTCAGAGGTTCCGGGAACTGGCTCCTGGGGCGCGGCCACTGCCGGAAAACGATGCCAGCAACACTATGGGAAATTGGAGGGCCGACATAGAGCAAGCCATGTGGCAGTCTGTGGCGCCTGGCACCAGGACAGTCTATAGCAAGACAGGTAGGCAGTTTCAGGAATTCCTGACCACCTACAATTTACGGGAGCACTGGCCAATTCCGGTTGACCAGATACTGCAATTCTGCGCGATGTTGCGCAGGACTGGGTTAGCTGCACGCACCATAGGAGGCAAACTAGCTGCTCTGTCATTTTTGGCTAAAATCCACGGTGTAGCGGATTCTACCACAGATGAGAGAGTTAAGCGTACCATCAAGGGCTGGTCTAGAGTGTCGCCAAGAGCCCGGATGTGAGGATCCCAGTATTCCTGCCATTCTGATGGGACTAGGGAAGGCCTGGGTCAAGCTATGCTCTTCAAATTATGAGGCTCTGCTTTTTCATGCGGCCGCCTTGATGGCATTCTTTGGAGCCTTTAGGATTTCTGAACTTGTAGCAGCATCGAAAACTGATAGCACAGGCAGAGCGCTACAGTGTAGGGATGTAACCTTCTCAGACTTAGGAGTCACTATTAGGTTACAATGTTCTAAAACAGATCAAAGGGGAAAAGGGGTGGACATTGCCAATTTTCCCGCGCCACTGGCGGAACTATGCCCAGTAAAAGCGTTGAGGACTTACCTCGGGAAAAGGGGGAGTGACTTGGGATTCCTCTTTTGTCATTTGGACGGATCTCCAATGACCAAGTATCAATTCTGGTCGGTGACAAAGTGGGATCCCAGCAGATCTGTTTGGGACCCATTCCTTTCGAATAGGCGTCGCATAATCGGCGGCCAGCGCAGGTTTCTCTCCTGCACAGATACAAGCTGTGAGGAGATGGCATTCCTCTGCCTTCAAGACGCACATTCAGAAAGTTTCCTGGGAAGTAGTCAGTTGTTTGTGTTGTTGACATGCCTATGTTTGATTATAGATACCCAGAGAAGGCAGACCCCAGTGAGCATGATCATATGCGGACACAGCATGGTCTTTTGGGCCAGCCGGCGAGCGTCCTCATCCAGCTTTGGAACTCAGCTGGGGCTGAGTCAATATGCATCCATCCTATGGCTGGGCTGATGCGGCATGCGGTGGGAGCGTCTTTGTCCCACCTTATTTCATCAGTGTGCCTGTGGTTCCCCACCCCCCGCTAATCCTGCTGATCCATCTAGGGGGGAACGAGTTGGGCTTGCTAAAAGGCAAGGCCCTGATTCTGCAAGCTATGGCCAATTTGGAAATCATTCGGCAGCGTTGGCCTGGCGTGCTGATCATGTGGTCATGTTTGTTGCCCAGGCTTGCCTGGAAGAGAGGGTAGCAACCCTCTGGCGTTGGAGCGTGCCCGCAGGAAGGTGAACTCCGAAATGTTTAAGGAGTTATCCAAATATGGGGATGTCAGTATTCAACATCCTGACATTGTGCGTTCCTGGAGGGAGCTATACTGTCCGGATGGCTGTACATCTTTCGGACTGCGGCAATGACTTGTTTTTGGCAGATCTGCAGAGGGGTTTAAAGGAAGCGATAGAGGCCAGGTGGGGGGGAATGACTAATCAAGTAGCTTGTCAGTCGCTGTGGCGGTAGGTGCGGGCATCCTTAGGGACGTTTTCAGATGGTGAACATTCTCAGGAACCGTTGAGGTAAAGGGTAATACCTGAGGCCCACATCTGGGAGTCCTGCGGCACCATATCATGCAAATAAGGTTTACCTTTGAGGCCAACTCTACTCACACATTCGGAGCCCTGCGGCATGGGTGTTGTGACAAAGGAAGGCCTCCCAACCCCATATGGGGGAAGACCAAGGGGGTGGCGAACGTATGCTGCCACCTTGAGGTCAGAGAATCGTTCGCCCATTCCTAAGATTTGGCCTGGAAGAGGCCAAGAGAGGATGCCTGCATAGGTTTTACCCCCTTCTGTAGATCTTGAATAAAAGTGGCCCATTTTATACCCAACTTTCTTGTCTCGACTCTTTATTTGCACCCTACACCTTGCAAGTGCATGACTAGGAGAGTAAGGCCTAGGAGTGGATTGGAAGTTGAGCAGCTAGGGTGCCCATATGGAAAGGAGGATGTGGCTCCTCTATCTTTAACAGTTGTATAGAAAAGGGAATTTCAGCAGGTGTCATTTGTATGCATGCATGCAGCACCCAGTGAAATTCCCTCTTCATCACAACAGTTAAAGCTGCAGGAGCCCTGTCCTTTCCATATGGTCAACCTAGTTTATGGTAAGCTAATCCTCACCCCCATTAACCAAGGTCCATTACATCTTTTTACTTGTTCTTCAGACATAGCAGAAAATCACACTCCTCCCATACTTTTATTATGGACATCTACCTATGGGCATCTACCTGTGGAACTATCATATGAAGCCATGAATTCCAGATATTAAGGGAATAATAAGTTCTTTGGACTTGAGTACTGCACAAAGGCATTGCTTGCTTACATTGGTTTTGTATTTATTATACTAGGAATTAAAGAAAAGAGAACATTAAAGCCTCATTTCATAATGAAGTGCAAATTCCATTCAAATGCACATTTGATTCAAGCACATGGAAGAGACGTTTCCTGCTAATTCCCCCCCCCCCCATTCATTTTATTTCCAGAAAGGAACTGAAGTAGCTCATATTGTATGTTTCAGTGAATTGTGTTTCAATTGTTTTGGTCCTCCCCCCTCCCCAAATGACTGTAATAAATCTAAAAAAGCAACGTGTACAGGGAGGACATGCAAGTTGCATCTGCATCTTGAGTTTACAGATCTCCCACATACAATTTCACTTTCAGCTATTCCCTCACACATCTACTGTTGGTGATTCCTGTATTAACATTAGAAGTCATTGGCTGAGTTCGGACAACACTGATATATGACCAAAGCTGATTCCATCCCAAAACAGGGCCTGAATCCAGACTGGAATTGATCCAGATAATCACTTTCATTCAAGAGCATCTGCAGTTGAGACTCCACCACTCTCTCGAGCACCTTACTCAGAAATGGGGTGTTTGTGACTGGAAGATAGTTAGCATAGATCTCTGGATCCAGGGAGGTTTTTTTTTAGTAGTGGTCACAGCACTACCTCTTTCAAGGCAGTAGGGACCACACCATCACACAATGATGCATTCACCACTCCCTTGATCCATCCAGTCAGTCCACCATGGCTAGCTTGAATAATGCCAAGGGTTGAGAGAGGATGTGATGGGTCATACAGACTCCAAAAACTTAAAGTGATCCCACAAAACAGGATAAGACAGTACGCCGGACACCTCAACAGACAGTGCATCAATCAATGTGTGGATGGAACATGGTCATGCCCATTGGCTGTGTCCCCAACCTATGCATGACTGCTGGCTCCACCTGCATGTTCTGCAGAAGGTCTGAAAGGCTCTTCTATATGTGTTTGCACATAGGCTCTTCCATGTGCCTGGAACAGGGACAGGGTTCTTGATCAGATGAAGAGCTTATGCATGAGCAGAGGCTGTACAACAACTTTCCCAAAACTGGTGCCATCCAGATGTGTGGGACTGCAATTCACATAGTTCTAGGAGGAATTATGAAAATGGCAATCCAGGTTGGAAAAGGCTGCAGTACATGCATAGAAGCCTTTTTTAGATCTTCTGCTGAATTTATGGAGGTCAGAGCAGGGCCAGTAGGCATGATCTCATTTCCTCCTCCACATATTCATTCTATGCGTGGGGCAAAAAGTAATACTGAGTACCAGTGTTAAGAGCCTTTTTATAATTTTTTCTACCCCTAATGCTGATGTATTTTTACATGTCAAGCTCCAGCAAGTCTTTCTCTTTCTCTGTGGCTTGACTGTCTGCGTTTTACTATTACTCTTATAAATCTCCTCCATTATTCTTCAAGCAGCCAACAACATTAATCAGGCTCCATTTTCTATTTATCTTATGTGAACAAAACTCTCATTCTATCCAGATGGGGAGACAAAAAATCAAATCAAAATAAAAACCAGTCACTGAGCATGCAAGCCTGTGAAGTTCAGAAAACATGAAAGCTCTTCAGTATTTACTTTACAGTAAGCAAAGAAATACGAAAGGGGAAAAGGTTATGTTTTTAATAATACCCCACCCCACCCCAATCTTCTGTTTTAAAGGGTTGCTGGAGTTTTTTGCCATTATTTAGCAAGTGGCAATGTCTTGTGGTCCACTTAACACGAGCTTGCTTAGTCCTGTTGCATCCAGCAGATGCCGAATAATTGGATGAGAAATGAAAGAAGGGGTAATGGTTTTTATCTTTTAGAATCCATATGGTATTATTTACTCTGGAAGCTGTCCGAATGCTAAAGCAGGGCAGAGTACGAAGAGAGAAGCTCATGTCTAGCAGATAAATATTTAGCGTCATGTTACGCTGTGTACTACAAGGGCGAAATTAGGGTGTTTAACCTCAGACCCAAGGGCCCAGTCTGGCCCATCTGTGTTCCCCAGATGACCAATGTCACTTTTCCCAAATCACTAGGTGGTTCCTGCTCCCCCCAAGAACCGCCAATTATTTGGTGGCTTTTTGCACATCCCCCTCCCAGTCTAAAAGACTGGAATGCATTTCCTTTCAGGCAGTAAGAGCTTTAAATTAAAACTGCTGGGATTTTGTCCCTGAGAACATTTGCGATATAGAATTGTGTCTCAGGCTCAAAGGGGTTCAACACCCCTGGGATAAATCTTTGGAGACATTCAGTTGAGAGTTCTGTGTCACAGAGGTCAAGAAATATCAATTCCATGTGTTTCAAGGGTCATATCCTAGCTTGGTTTCTCAGTATTTGCTGTGCACATAGTTGTTGCCCTGTTGTTGTGCATTACCACCCAACTCCCCTGTGCAGAACAACTGGACAAGTCTGAAATGGGAAGCCATTAGGGCCAGCAGTCGCTCTATACTCAGCAGGTGTTGGCTTTTTCTGATCACCCCTGGTGCTGTGCTATTGTCCACCAGGGGCAAAAGAATTTAGGCTACGTTGGCGTCCAGGAAGTGATACTGTATTAGTTGCTTCATCTTAGCAAAGCTAGAAAAAGGGAAACCCCACAAGAGATGCAAAAAAAAAAAAAAGCTTTACATTTTTGCATAACGAAAGACCCTTTCTCTAATTTCATAGGCCCCATTCAGAAGACACCTTAAACCATGGCTGTAACCATTGTGGTTAAACCAGAAAACTGGGCTGCGTTCAGAAGACACTTTAAACCATGTCTTTAACCACAGTGACTAAGGCAAAAAACCTTATTCACCGTGGTTAAAGACATGGTTTAAGGTGTCTTCTGAACACGGCCTGACTTTCTGGCTTAACCACCATGGTTAAAGCTGTGGTTTAAGGTGTCTTCTAAATGGGGCCACTGTGTCTCTCTTAGGTTTTAATAGGACAATTTTTTAAAAAAAATACAGCAAATTACAAACATGGATACTGATGGTTAAATAATATGGACTGTTATCTCTGTTATCATATCTTCCTATAAGCAAATACTTTTTTGTATTGGCCCTTATTAATGGAGGCGCAGCCGTGCCTCCATTGTTAAGGACCATCAGTAAAAAACACATTCCACCATGTTAAAGTGATAATTGGGGGAGAGGGGTCATTCTAACAGCCATAAAATTGAAAATGTTTCACCAACCTTTCTGAAATTTACAGGTGCCAGAAAGAAATGTTTGTTTTACATTACCTGAAAATTTCAAGAAGATTGGTGAAAGATTGAGGGAAGGAGAGTAGTTTAAGGTAGAAAAGGAACACAAACCTGTCTCCCTGCTTTTGTCAAATGATCTTGGGTTTGCGAGTTTTGTGCTCATGATTTCCATAATTTCTAGAGCCTTATTAATTAATCCAGTGGTGGGGTGTTCTTCCTCCTTCACTGTAGTTGGTGGAAAGCTTTTCTTTTTAAAAAAAATCCCTTTGGTTGACTATTAAGGACTATTTTTACCTCTCATTCAAGTCAATGAGGAGGCCATCTTCTCTCATAGCGCGAGGCATGCTCAGTAGCATCGCTCTCACCCTACTACCTGCCTTAGAATGTTGGGGGTGGGTGGGTGAAATGGCTGCTGCCTCTAGCAAAGACCTTTTGAGTGAAGAAGAAGAGTTTCTCTTTTCTCTTCTGGAACATGCTTTCCTTTGGCTCGGAGAGTAATTTGGGCTATCTTCATAAGGCCAGTTTGCTCTTTTGCTCACTGGTGAAGCAGGGTGTGGTTCCTTTGGATCCATGATAACTTGATCTTCAGATCTCTCCTGGGAATAGGTGGCTATACATCCCTTTCTATCCCCCCACCCCAAACACACACAATGTGCTCCTTCCCTCTTTTCTAAGAGTTTGGTCCATGCTGCTATAAAGTTGAAAGCTTCAAACACTTCATTTAATTAGTTTGGGCCGGTGTTAAGTTTTAAGTACAATGTTGAAATCTTTCAAAGTGCTTCTGGGCCTACAATATTGGTTTCGGCCTAGTCACCCTGTTTTTCTAATAAGGTTTAGAAACAGTTAAACTGTCATGTATTTTGCATAGTGTACACATGCATTTTCTTTGTAATCCTTGCAGTCTACACTGGGTAATTAAACTTAAGATATAAAAGGGGTATTCACTGTTTTCATGCTTATGTTATAAAATCTATTTTCAACAGGCCTAGTAACTTCAAGAGTAACAGAGTTGGGGGAAATCCTCAATCTCTTTGCTATCAGAGGCACTGAGTAAGGGACCCCTGGAGATAATTTAGACTGACTCCAACCACATAACAGTCAGTCAGTCAGTAAATTTTATTGTATATAGCCACCAGCCATTTATATACTTCTCATATACATGAAATTACATCCCTAGAGTCAACCACATAACATTATTCCCCCTTCTGAAGAGATCTGGACCACAGACTATTAAAGACAAACAAAGTAGCAGGTCACAATAACAGTTCTCATGTGGCCATTTGCCTTATGAGGCAGGTGCTCTGTGGGCTACCAAATGGAAGGACTAACAGGCCATAAAGTTGCCTGGCTGGGTCTGTCAGAAATCCAGCCTCAACACTCCTGGAAGGTCCATGTTCTATAGCACCTGCTGTCAGATGAACTTGAGGGAATCCTACCCTCCACCCCTGGGTTTCATTTACTGGCTTCCCCTGGCTGGGCCTTGCAGGAAACTATAGGGATAGACAGAGCAGGCATTCATAGAACACATAGAATGCTGAGACTGGCAAATCTAAAAGCAAGTGTGTTGCTTTTCAAGAACCAAGGAAATTCAATGGGTCTTACTTTTGAGTAAATATCTAGGGATGGAAATGCAGCCTGTGCAAGAATTGAGTAGGGTGACCATATTTGGGAAACCAAAAAAGAGGACACCTAGTGGGGGGCAGGAAAATGGCTTTCTGGGGCCACCTTAAGGTCCCCAATTGGAGTGTAGGAGGGGAAAGCATGTCATTCTCACCCCACTCCACTGCTCCAATCAGGCCCTTTTCTGTAATGTCTGGGAATGACACGTTTTTCCCTTTTAAGGCCTTGATAGGAGCAGTGGGAGAGAATGACACACCTCCAGAAAGCATGTCATTCCCCCCTGCCATGCTAATGGTGGCCTTAAAAGGGAAAGTATGTAATTCCAGGTCATTATAGACTATTGCATAAAATCCCCCGACACCCAGGATAGGACAAAAACCAGGAAAAATCTGGGGAAATCCTGACAGTTTTTATTTTTATTTATTATTGCATTTATATCCTGCCTTTTTTCCTCCAAGAAACCCAAGGTGGCATACATAATCCTCCTCCTGTCCATTTTATCCTCACAACACAACTGCGACTGGCCCAAAGTCACCCAATGGGTTTCCATGGCTGAGTGGGGAGTAGAACCCGGATCTCCCAGCTTCCAGTCCAACACTTTAGCCACTATGCCACACACTAGTGGTCACCCTAGAATTGAGCCATGCCAAGTTGGAAGCAGATCGGTTCGTGCCTTGATTTTTAGGATATTTTTTTTTTCTTTAAATATTTTCCTAAAATTCAAGGCATGAACCAATCTACTTCCAACTTGGCATGGCTAAAGCCTTACTTGAAGAGGTACCATGGTGTCAAGTTTCATCTCTTCATCTTTAATGTCTTTTTTTTTTAATGTACTGCTCAAGGCCCTAAACCCCAAAGAGTATTGTGTTTGAAGTTTAAAAAATTCCTAAAACTCAAGGCATAAACAGATCTGCTTCCAACTTGGCATGGCTAAATCCCTACTTCAGAGCTACCATGGTGCCAAGTTTCAACTCTTTCTCTTTAATTTCATTTTTTAAACTTGTACTGTTCAAGGTCCTAGACCCCAAAGAGATTTCTGTTTGAACTTTTAAAAAATCCTAAAAATCAAGGCATGAACAGATCTGCTTCAAACTTGACATAGCTATATCCCTACTTAAAAGCTACCATGATGCCAGATTTCATCTCTTTATCTTTAAAAATGAGGGAGATGCAAGCATTTTGGTTGATTTATTCATTTTAAAAGTGAGTTCAACACATAACACTAGCTTTGATTTTATATTGGATGTCAAGATGGTGTAACATCCTGGCTGATGCTGGATTGGTTGTCAACTGTATAATATCCAGTCATCCATTACACAAAGCCATGAAATTAATTAAACAAAAAAACCTATGGTTTACAAAACCCGTAGCCTTAACTCCCAATTTCCCTGCTTTTTGGTGCTTGGTTGGAAACTGTAGAGCCTTAGCATTGTTTTTGTAAACCGTAGGTTTTTTGTTCAATGAATATATATTCTCATACAGCCATAACATTTCTGTGTCCCTTTTTATAGGCCACACTGTTCTGCACAAATTTCATCTCTCCTGAGGAGCAAAATTAGAAAATAGGGTCTTACTTTACTGTATTCAGAATGCCCACCAGCTATGGCACGGTGTTAAAAAATACATAGTGTACTGCAGTGTAGTTTCCTAAATCAATTGGTCATGTCTTTCTTTGTATTCATAAGTGATTTATCTCATTCTGTACTCCCTTTTCAGGCACTCAAGACTCTTGGGGAATAAACTGAAAGAATACACATATTTTCCAATTAAAATCCCCCATCAGATCATTACCATTTATATTCATTAAAACTTGAAATTAATCTTACAGGAATGTGCCTAGGGACATTTTGAAAACTTTTGGACATTTTATCTTTTAGTCACTAATTTAGATTTTGGTAGCAATAGCCAAGGGCTCTTGTTCACACATCTTCTCTCTTGTCTATCCTAGAAGTTGAGGCAGCTCAGTACCATCCAGAGAACACTGAGCACCTTGCCAGAATGCAATCACTGCACTAAATCAGCATCTGAATTAATTTACTCACAGTGGATTTGTAAAAGTATCATTCTGACTATAAATGATGTGATTTACATCACAACTGTACTGCAGGATGCTGAATGCTTCCAGTGAATGAGAATAAGCATGTTGCCCAAAGCAAAATTTGGATTTCACAATGGATGAAAAATGCTTATTTACTTGTCTCCAGACTATACATATTGCAGTATTTATTCTCACTGGTCAACTCTCCTCTTGTGAGTTAAGTCGTGGATCAGTAACTTGTTAAAGAACAGAAAGCAGAGAGTATAAGTAAATGGTACATGGTAAAAAAGAAGACAATAATGGTAAATTCTTCCAATGGAAGGATGTAAATGGTGGGGTCCCACCAATAAGACCAATGCTTTATAACTTCTTCAAGGTATGAGCAGTGAGGTTGGCAAGGTAAGGTGAAGAGCTCCAAAAGGATATCTTCAAACTCAGAGAATGCATTTCAATGGGTAGTAACTGATGGGATTCCTATGCTCATACCGGTTGTGTTGTATCAGTAGGAGTGACCGCTTGCACAGTAGGGATTTAGTGCTTTGTAAAACAAGCCCAGCAATGGTTGTTTCTAGGGATGTGCAGCGGATCCGATCCGATCGACGATCCGAATCCGATCTGCCCAAAAATCGGATAAAAACAATCTGATCCAATCTGATCCATCAACCATCTGATCTGATCCGATCCAATCCAAAGGGACCTGATCCGGATCAAAATAATCGGAAAATCGGATGCCATTTTGAATGCTTTTCCCCATAGCCTAGTATTGTGTTACAAAAATGCATATAACTTTTTCATTTTTAAAGACAGAAGGATGAAACTTGGGCACTTTGTAGATGGGTTAGGGGTAGTTATCTGTGAGAAATTTCAGAAAGATTGGTGCAGGCATTTTGTGGCAATTAATTTTCTAATAAAGAACCAGGAATGCCTATAACTTTTTTATTTTTAAAGTCCCACACATGAAACTTTGCCACATTGTAGGTGGTACATTGGGACCCATGTGTGCGAAATTTCAGAAACATAGATGCTTGCTTTATGTGGCAATTAATTTTAGAAAAATGGGTGCAGTGGGGTAAATACAGTTATGCCTTAAACTTTTTTATTATTAAAGATACAAGCAGGTATGCTTCTGAAATTTCTCCACATTAGACATACCACTTTGGTTCACATGTGTGATAAATTTCAGAAGCATAGCTTCAAGCATGTAGTGGCAAGGTATTTTTGAAAAATGAGGAAGGGAACGCCTATAACTTCTTTATTTTAAAAGTTAGAAGTCTGAAAGTTGCTCACTTTGTAGATGGGTTAGGGGTAGTTATCTGTCAGAAATTCAGAAAGATAGGTCCAGGCATTTGGTGGCTATGAATTTTTTAGATTAAAAGTTACAACAACACGGAGTTTTGACAGATAAAAGAGGGAGGGGGAGGCGGGGGAGCAGGGTGCAATTGACAGCCCAACCCTCTGTGGAAAAACTTTTGTAACTTTTAATCTAAGAAATTCATAGCCACCAAATGCCTGGATCTAACTTTCTGAAATTTCTGATCAGATCCACCCAACCTCTGATCTGATCCAATCCGGTCCACCAGGTCCGATCCTGATCCGCGATCCGATCCGGGGGGTCAGTGCACATCCCTAGTTGTTTCCCTTTTGTGAGCTCCACTGGCCTGCCCCATTCTGGAAACGAATGTTACCATTACACAAGCAATCACTTCCACTGGTGCACAGACGCAATAGGATACTGCTCAATGTAAACAAGGGTAAAGTGATGTATTTTTGGGCAAAACAAATCCCAACTTCATATATGTGCTGATGGAATCTGAGGTAGCAGTGACTGAACACGCAAGAGATCTTGGGTTGTGGTGAATAGCTCAATGGCAATGTTGACACAGAAAATTCACTGCTGTTAAAAAAAAGGCAAATTCCATGTTCGGCAAAATTAGAAAAGGAATCAAAAATAAAATTGCCATATCGTATTGCTCTTATACAAATGTATTGTGTGACCCCACTTGGAATATTGTGTACAGTTCTGGTTTAGGGTAAAGAGCTAATGAAATGTTTACAGTGATTAAGTTGCTTTTTAACTAATTAACATCATTTTGTTATGAAGTATGTAGTACTTTCCAAAGTAAGATGGTGCAGGAAAGATGTCCATATGTATTTGCTTCGTAGATTCTTGACTAAGGCTCCCCAAATTTAAGAGACACATATAGTGGTGTTGGTGTTGGTAGTGATGGAGAAATCCTTTGAACGAAGTTTATCTGCCCCGTATCCTCTGTCTACCCAAAGAAAGGCTTGGCAGAGGGAGATTCCCAAGCATGTATCAGGTCCTTATCTTCTGTTGCACCCAAACAATTCTTGATTGGGGTCACTGTGTTATTTACTTTCTGGCATGGTGGGACATTTCCAAAGCATAGCAAAATAAGGATGGATGAGCAAAAAGGTTACATTATGAATAGGCTCCAGGTTCACTACCCAGCAGAAGAGGTTCTGGGAAATGGCCCTGTTGAAGCAGTCAACAGCAGCATGGCAATAAATAATATGATGACAATGAGACACAGGCCCATGAATATTTTATGTAACTAGTAGATTATCTTTTAGAATCACTCACAGAATTAGCAGAATCAACTGCAGCATTTATATCCATTGTGCTAATTGTAGTGCTGCCAAAATCTGTGGTATTCAAAAATAAAACACTTATAATGTGTTTCTGTACTGTAAAGATATAACAACCATTAACAAGAACTGGCACATAGGATTGGAAGCATTACTTGCGATAGAGAACCAGACTGGCATATTTGCCAAGATGCAAGAGAGAACAACAAATGAGCAAAGCAAAATGGCAAATTTGGATGTTTGCACTGCCTATTCATAAGTCGTTTGGATCATTTATTCAAGTTCTGAAGACAGTTGGGATCTTTATTTTACAAATGTTTTGAGAAATGCCTAGAGTCAAGTATGCTATTAGGAAGGGAAGGCAAAAGCAAAGGTAATTTCCAAAGTATATTTAAGCCATTTATCAAAATTAAGCTTCATGAATAACTCACATCAAGCTAACAGAAAGTGGAAAATACATTTTAGCATCATCCCTTTTTTCAATTTCCAAGTCAAATGCATAGGGGGGAAATGTAAAACATATCTTAGATGCATTTGAAATATAACATAAAATTACTGTAGGCAGCCAGTGTATACTTATAATTCTAAAGCATCAGATTATAACAGTGAATCCATCAGGTTTCTAAGCATATGAATAATTCTGCCCTATATTTTGCATTTCTTGAACATTTTCTGTTATATTGACAGAATGCACACTAAGAAACTAGAAATTATGAAGCCTTCATTAACTGCATGATGAAAAACTGAACCTGCCCCACCTATTAAAATGTGTTTTCTGTATTGCTTATTACTCTTTTAATAAATAACTAGCTAATATACATGGCATTGCTCAGCCCCCCCTAAGATATACATCTGCGAAGTAATCATCTTAAAATAAGAGGGCGGTGCTAGGCCTGTGAGTTAACTTTTAAACAAAATCAATTCATTTCTTTTTTTCCCCTCTCTCACTCTCATGACAACCCTGTAAGGTAGAAAAACAACAAAACTAGGTTGGGTACACTGGTGACAATAAACAACAATGGTAAAAATAATAATATTAATAACAATTCTTTCAAAGTATTTAATATTTACAAGCTGCCTAAAGCAAAAGCCAATCAAAACAATTACCAGTATATATCAACATAAAGAACACTAAATTAAAACTTTCAAATCCCAGCCTCAGCCTGGTTCTCAGTACAGAGGACAGCAGCGGACGGCAGTGGATGGTGGCAAGTGAGTAGGGAGAGGAGGGAGAAGGAGGTCCCCACTCACCCGCCGCCGTCCGCTGCCATCCGCTGTACTGAGAACCAGGCCACGGCCTGATTCTCAGTAGAGCGACGTCACGCCAGGTGATGATGTTACCCGGCATAACATCGCTGTACTGAGAACCAGGCCTCGACCTGGTTCTCAGTAGAGCAGTGGATGGTGGCAATGACTAGGAGGTAGCATGTAAGCAGGGAGAGTGGGGGGAGGGTGGTGAGCCCTTTTGCCCATAGACTTGCAAGTGTATGGGGAAAAGGAGGGTCTCCGGGTCTTGATCCGGAGATCTGGATTGGGCACCAGATCTGGATCCGGATCGAAGCGGACCAGGTCTGCTGATCCTGATCAGGGGGTCCATGCACACTCCTAAATGAAATGGATAATGATAGCTATAGCTCAGAAAATTAGTCTGATTAAATTTCATGCATATTGAATCTTGGTCCCCTTTTTCTCAGTTCTTTTTATGGGAATGGGTGCTTCAACATCCCATTCGAGAACGGCTTGTCAGGTGCAGCTCGGCAGTTCATGGCATCCATGACAAACATGGGCTTATCCCAATTGGTCTCTGGACCTACACATTCAGCAGGTCCTACCCTCGATGCTGTTTTCAGTTCTGAACAGGCGAATCTGTGGGCGGAGGTGACAAATACCTCTGCGTTGTCATGGACAGACCATTTTCTGGTCAGGGTTAGTATCACAGCTATTGGATTCCAGAAAGCCTGAGAGGGTTCTATGGCTGGTATTGTTGATGATCCTGTAGAAGCCTTGGTCAATAGATGGAATCAAGACCTAACTAGGGCTATTGACACGATCGCCCCCAAACGTCCTCTCCGACCCGTTTCTAATCGGGCACCCTGGTATACTGAAGATCTCAGGGAAATGAAGCGGGAAGGACAATGACTGGAGCACTGATGGTGGAAAACTTGACTTGTATCCGACAAGACATGACATAGAGAACATCTTCGTTCCTATGGAGTGGCAATACGTGCGGTGAAGAAAGCTTTCTTCTCTGCACACATTGCGTCTGCGAACTCGCGTCCAGCAGAACTGTTCAGGGTGGTGAGGGGTCTAACTCAGACACCTTCCCCCCTGAACCCGATTTTAGAGCCTTCGGCAGTTCGCTGTGATGTCTTTAATGACCATTTCACAGATAAAATCTCTCAGATAAGAACCAACTTAGACACCGTCATTATAGCAGAAGCTGACAATGGAGTGTCCAGGAACTCCGTGAGAAGAATTACACTGGATCAGTTTCAGTTGGTGAGTACTTAGGACGTGGACAAGCTGCTTGGACAAGTGAGGAGGACAACTTGCCCTCTAGATCCCTGTCCTTCTTGGCTGGTCGTCCAGGGAGGAGATGCAGTTAAATCACATCTACAACATATTATTAATGCATCTCTCAGGGAGGGGAGTTTTCCAACATGTTTAAAAGAGAAGGTAGTAAGGCTGCTTCTAAAAAAAAGCCCTCCCTGGACCCCCTGGACTTTAATAACTATAGGCCAGTATCAAATCTTCCATTTTTGGGCAAGGTGATCGAGAGGGCGGTTGCCTTCCAACTCCAAGCAGTTTTGGATGATACAGATTTTCTAGACCCATTTCAAACCAGCTTCAGGGCAGGATACGGAGGTGAGACCGCTATGGTCGCCTTAGTGGGTGAACTACGCCTGAGTATTGTCAGGGGGAGTGTGTTCCTGTTGGTACTCCTGGACCTCTCAGCAGCTTTCGATACCATCGACCATGGTATCCTTCTGGAATGCCTGAGGGGATTGGGAATTGGGGGCACTGTACTTCAGTGGTTCTGGTCCTATCTCTCGGGCAGGTTCCAGATGGTGATGCTTGGGGATAGCTGCTCTTCAAAGAAGGAGCTGCTATGTGGTGTACTACAAGGTGCCATCCTTTCCCCAATGCTGTTTAACATTTAGATGAAACTGCTGGGGGAGATCATCTGGAGGCATGGAGCGGGGTGCTATCAGTTAGGGGTGTGCAACGGATCGGGTCTGATCCATGATCCGGATCCAATCCAGGGGAAATCAGATAAAAATATCTGATCTGATCCCCTGCCCCAGGATCGGCTGATCCAATCCGATTCGAAAAGGACCCAATCTGGATCAGATTGGATCGGAGGATCGGACCCCCCTCCCCCCCTCTCGGTTCTAACCTGCCTGGACCATCTGCTGCCATACGCTGGCACCTGTGGGTGCCAGCGGACGGCCCCAGCAGGTAAGAACTGCGAGGGGGGCTTACTTGCCGGGGCCGTCTGCTGCCTTCGGCAGGCGCCAGCAGACAGCCCCAACAGGTAAGCGCGGGGGGGCTTACCTCCCGTGGCCGTCCGCTGGTGCCCACTGGCGCCAGCAGATGGTAGTGGATGGCCCTGGGAGGTAAGAACCATGAGGGGGGAGGAGAGAGGGGGCCCCACTTACCTGCCAGTGGGTCCTCTTCCTTCACCTGCCAGAGATCTACTGAGAACTAGGCTTCGTGGCCTAGTTCTCAGTAGATCTCTGGCAGGTGAAGGAAGAGGATGCCCCAGCAGGTAAGGAGGACTGCCAATGGAGGGCTATCTCCCGGGGCCATCCGCTGCCATTCGCTGCTGCCTGGGCGGCAGCGGACAACCCCAGCATGTAAGGAGGACTGCGAGGGGGGCCCCTACCTGCCGGGGCCATCCGCTGGTGCCTGCAGGTGCCAGCGGACGGCAGTGAACAGCCCTGGGAGGTAACCGCAGGGGGGGTGAGGGACAGGGAGGGGGGAGTTAGGCCCCCACTCACCCACTCACCTCCATTTTTTCCCCATAGACTTGCATTGGGGGAAAGCTTTCTTTCCCCCAATGCAAGTCTATGGGGCAACCAAAAATGGTGGCCAATCCAAAAATTGGATGTCTGATTTTTGGATCGGGATCAGGCCCGATCTGGTCCATGGGGCCTTCAATTTTGTCCGAGCTGATCCGGGACAAAATTGGAGGTCCCGATCCAGGTCCCGATCTGATCCGGGGGTCCCTGCACATCCCTACTATCAGTACACTGATGACACCCAAATATATTCCTCTATGCCTTTGCCAACATAGTCAGCTAAGGATAGTGTGTCTCCTCTGAATGAATGCTTGGAGGCAGTCATGGGCTGGATGAGGAAAAACAAACTGAAGCTGAATCCAGACAAGACGGAGGTGCTTACTGTCAAAGGCCACAACCTGGGTTTGGAGGTGTGTCAACCAGTTCTGTATGGGGTTACACTAGGGATGTGCACTGGATTGGACCCGATCCACGATCCGAGTCCGGTCCAGTGGGAAATCGGATAAATTATCCGATTTCCGATCCCGCAGCTGGATCGGCCGATCCAATCCGAACCGGTCCGAAAAGGCTCCGAACCGGTTCGGCGGATCGGCGGGCGCCCACTGGCGCCCACCGCCGCTTCCATTGGTGGGCGCCAGCGGGCGCCCACCGATGAAAGTGGACAGCGGGGGGGGGAGGAGGGGGGCGCTTACCTTCTCGGCCCGTCCGCTCCCGTCCGGCACTAGCAGCTACTACCAGCGGGCTCCGCGGCCTGCTCTAGGGTGGCGCGCCGGGTGATGTCATCACCCGGCGCGCTACTCTAGAGCAGGCCGCGGAGCCTGCTGGTGGTAGCCGCTGGCCCCGGACGGGAGCGGACAGGCCGAGAAGGTAAGCAGGGGGTGCGTGGAGGGGAGGAGGGGGCGCGCGGAGGGGGGAGGGGGGCCCTTACCTTCCCGGCCCGGCAGCTCCCGTCCGGCGCCGGCGCCTACTACTACCAGCAGGCTCCGCGGCCTACTCCAGGGTGGCGCGCCGGGTGATGTCATCACCCGGCGCGCTACTCGAGAGTAGGCCGCGGAGCCCGCTGGTAGTAGCCGCCGGCGCCGGACGGGAGCGGACGGGCTGAGAAGGTAAGCAGTGGCGGGGAAGGGGGCTTACCCCCCCCGGAGCCGTCCGCTTCTATCCGCTGGCGCCCGCGGGCGCCAGCGGATGGAAGCGGGTGGCCCCAGGGGGGGTAGGGAGCGCGGGGGAGGGGGCTTACCTGCCGGGGCCGTCCACAGCGGACGGCCCCGGGGGGGGAGGGAGTTAGGCCCCCCCTCACCCACCCGCCGCCATTTTTTCCTCATAGAATTGCATTGCAATGCAAGTCTATGGGGAAAAAAATGGCGGCCGATCCAAAAATTTACGATTTTTGGGTCGGGATCGGACTCGATCCGGTCCGGGGGGCCTCCGATTTTGTCCGAACCGGTCCGGGACAAAATTGGAGGTCCCGATCCGGGTCCCGATCCTATCCGGGGGGTCCGTGCACACCCCTAGGTTACACCCCCCCGAAAGACTGTGTTCGCAGCTTGGGGGTACTCCTGGATCCGTCGCTCCAAATGACAGCCCAGATAGATGTGACGGCCAGGAGTGCCTACTATCAGCTTCATCTGATACGCCAGCTGTGCCCCTTCCTAGAGTTGGAAGACCTAAAGACGGTAGTGCACGCCCTGGTAATTTTGAGGCTCGATTTCTGCAATGTACTGTACATAGGGCTACCTTTGTGCCTAGTCCGGAAACTTCAATTAGTTCAAAATATGGCAGCCAGGCTGGTCACCAGTACACCTAGGGGTGACCACATAACACCAATCTTAAAATCACTCCACTGGCTGCCAATTAGTTTCCGGGCAAAGTATAAAGTGTTGGTTATTACCTTTAAAGTCTTACATGGTTTGGGTCCAGGTTACCTGCAGGATTACCTTCTTCCGTATAATCTGCCCTGCACACTCAGGTTCTCTGGGAAGAATTTACTCCAGTCCGCCAGAACTAGGCTGACGAGTGTTACCCAGAGGACCTTCTCTTCTGCTGCTCCCAGACTGTGGAATGGCCTGCCGGAGGAGGTTCGACAAATTAGCAGTCTTCTGGAATTTAAGAGAGCTGTGAAGACTGCTGTCTTCTGGCAGGCCTATCCAGTTGAATTTTAAGATGTTTTTAATAATGAATTTGTTTTTATCTGTTTTAATGGTTTATCGATTTTTTGATTTTGATATTTATATTTATTGTTGTTCCCCATCTCGATCTGGATGGAGAGGCGGGTTAGAAACAAAATAAATAATAATAATAATCAATTTATGTCTGCTTGACACTGTGGAGGACTAGCAGAAACATAAATATTTTTCCTTGTTACTAATGTTAATGGTTTCTCCTGTTTGTTTTTTTAATTGTTTTTGCCTGCTCCTCATAAATTGGCAAAACCAAAGAGGTTCCTTACAGTTCAGGTGTTCCTTACAGTTCAGGAGCTTGTAGCTCCATTTGTTTAACAAACAAAAAAAATAAAGAGAAAAATTTTATAAAGTAAATTCAATTTGTAATAATTGCTTGAATGCATTACACTTTTAATATACCAAATGTGATAGTTTTATGCCAAACCAACTTGTACATAACTGCATTTTATGTTCCTAAAGTAACAAAGTGACTTTCAATCCATAAAAAGTGCTAATATTTCATTTCCCCCCCAGTATTTCTGAAATTTTTCATCTTTTTCCAGGGAAAAAAAAGTTTTTATTTTTTTAATGACGTCAAAATTTCCGGAAATTTTACATCTCTATAGTTGACATTTATGTAGGATAAATGTTTGGCACAGCACTAGTGCCACTGTGGTGTAGTGGCTAGAGTGTTGGGCTGGGTCAGGAGATCCGGGTTCTAGTCCCCACTTGGCCATGTCACTGGGTGACTTTGGGCCAGTCATAGACTCTCAGCCCCACCTACCTCACAGGGTTGTTGTTGTGATGATAAAATGGAGAGGAGGAGGATTATGCACTCTGCCTTGGGTTCCTTAAGGATGAAAAAAAGCCGGATATAAATGTAATAAATAAATAAATAAAATTTACTGCTTTCCACGGAGGTATAAAAGCAGTGAACATAAAATGCAATGGCATCAAGACAATAATGACTATGACAATAAAACAGCACAATATAAAGTCCATTACTGTGCTATAAACCAGAACATTTCAGACAAAGACGAGATGGGTCTTGAGAAGATGTCTAAATGTCAGAACTGTTGGTATCTGTCTAAGGTCAATTGGTAGAGCATTCCAGAGGGTGCTGCTGCAACGTGTGGCATCCTCAGAAGTCCTCCTTCTGATGACTGCAGAGATCGGGCAAGGCCATAAGGGATGAGATGTTCCCTAAGGTAACCTGGTCCCAAGTTGTTTAGGGGTTTATATGTTAATGTCAACATCTTAAACCTGGCCCAGGAGCTCTTTGGCAGCCAGTACAGTTCTTGCTTGCTGTTGGAAAGAGGTCCCAGTTAGCAGCATCACCGTTGCATTCTGTACCAGCTGCAGCTTCTGGACGAAGACCAAGGGTAGCCTCACATAGAGCACATTACAATAATCCAATCTTGAGGTTACCAAAGCCTGAACCACTGTGGCTAAGCTGTCATGGCCCAGGAACTGCCATAGTTGGCATACCAGCTGAAGCTAGTAAAAGGCACTCCTAGCCACTGAGGCCACCTGAGCCTCAAGGGACAAAGATGAATCCAGAAGTACCCCAAAACTTTGTACCTCTTCCTCTAGGGGCAGGGTAACCCAATTCAAAATTGGCAACTGACCTATGTCCCAGAACTGTGACTCACCCATCCACAGTACTTCTGTCTCAACAGGATTCAAACTCAGTTTATTGGCTCTCATCCAGCCCACCACTGCATCCAAGCACTGATTGAGAACCTGCATAGCCACACTTGATTCAAATGTTATAGAGAAATAAAGCTGGGTGTCCTCTGCACACTGATGACACATCACTACAAATCCACAGATGACAGCTCCCAGTGGCTTCAGATATACTGCTTTAATAATGCTAGAAAAGCCATAGCTATATAAAACAACTCCATTAAGCATGCACATGTCCCATAATAAGCTATCCTGATCACTTACAGAAAAGGACAGTGCATAGATGCAATACAATCTACATATTGGAAGGTGAGGTGCTGATGTGAGAAATGCTATCCCCTATCCCTTATTTCTCATCCTTCTTACAATGATGCCTGTGTAATGCAACATAAGATGAGGGCTTTGGAAAGCTTCCATATAAACGTGTCCCTGGGTGAAATGTGTATATTGTAATATCCATGGAATTCCAATGGCTTGAACCAGGCTTCTCCATCAGGTGCCCTCCAGATGTTTTGGATTGCAGCCCCCATCAGCTAGCATGGCAAATGGTCAGAAATGATGGGAGTTATAATCCAAAATATCTGGAGGGCACCAGGTTGGGGAAGATGGCTTACACTCATCTTATTCTTTTGCGTTTTCCCCCAAACACATACACTGTCAATTAATTCTTCCCAAGTTCATTCTTTTTTTTTTTAACTCCTTGACTTTAGAAGTCTATTTTTGTTCCATTCTTCTCTTCAGGGATTAGGAAATTCTGTATCACAGACACTGACATGGCACATTAGGTTAATTTTCTCTAAAGTAAAGCTAGCTGCTTTTTCTTTGACACAAGCACAACCAGTGGTTGATCTGCTGGGATCAATCTTCTGATTTTCATGCACTGGCAGTGACAGGAGCTGCTCTAACAACAGATGTGGTAGCATCTGGAGCAAGCTTTGCTCATACTTAAAACTGATGTTCATGAATGTGTTCTGTCAAATATCTCTCCAAGATCTGCAGTCATGTGAATGCTGAATTGTGTCTTTGATTACACACAAGGAGGAGGAGCCCAGCTTTTTGCTTGATCAAGTGGGCAACAATACCTCTTAACCTAGTATTTAAAAAGTGCATAACTGCAGAATGAAGTGTACTTGCATTACGTTTGGTCTTGTTTTGTTTCATTTCAGTGGTTTGGCCAAAGTTTGCCAGGGGGCATTTTGGTGAATCCCCAAATGAAACAAAATAGGAACAGCATCTAGAATAGCTATATCTTAGTTGATCATATTATCTACTCCACAGTGCAGCAGAGGCTCCATTCTAGGTCCAAGATCATATACAGAGATAAGCTGGTTTCTGGAGAATGACAAGACAGAGATAATGCCTGATCCTTTGACAATAGTAATACTGTTATACAAATGTTACCATAAATCTGTCAAAGGATGTCAGTGACAGTATCAGTAATTTACACAGACACATCTAAACAAGCCACAGGTTTCTAATATTCACAGTATTCAGAATGACATTTAGTCCATTTCTACATGAGGTATTTATCATGTGCTCATGATTTTTCACTCATGGAAGTTTGTGGGTCCTTTTCATGCCATCATGAATTTTCAGTGCCTCTCCCATCATTTACAAGTGGGAATCCACCATTTTATAAATCACCAAAATGCAGTACTAAATATAAATCACACAATATAGCAGTGCCACCAATTTGTGGTATAAATGAAACGTATGGAAAGGAACTGGCAAAAATAAAGGGGAAGTGCTTGTATTGTGCCTATCATAAACTTGCAAAGACTCTGGAAGATGAAGCCCTGGTACAGCTGTGGGATTCTTGCTTAATGTAGAGAAGCCCATGGACATGCTCATATGTTTAACTGAAGATGAAGTACAAGTGTATGGCTTGGATCTATAGATGTCTTGTGTAAGTGGAAAGTTGCTTCCATTTGAGCAAGGTAGCTCTGCCACATTCTTCTAATTTTCCCCATCCTGCTAAGACCTCTTGACCTGCAGACTCAGCTTTGGGAGGAATGCAGGCCAGAAGCCTGTAGGTGGAGCATGGCTGGAGGTGGGTGGGTTGGAGAAAGAGCTAAGAAAACCCTGTTGAATGGGTAGAGTAGAGTTCCATTCACTCTTCTCTGGATCCAACACGGTAACTTCTCTTCTCTGAAATGCCCAAACATTTGTTCCTAGCTTTGCTGTGAGATTTCAGTAAGAGAGAGGTTGTGTACCAGTTGAGGCTTTTATTGTGAAATTGCCCTGCCTCATTCTCTGTGAAGTTTGAGGGGTTACAGTGGATGTCATCTTCACTTTGTAACCCTCCTGTGTTTTCCACCATTTCTTCCATCATTTTTCTTACCAAAAAAGATAAAAAAAGGCAAAGATGAAAGAGCTGCCCAATGCCTTTGGATTGGTAGTGCTGGGAGACTTCTGCCTGGAAATACCTAGGTTAATACATATTCATGTAGACTAAGGGGTCACACTCCTGGCTATTACCGGCATCATATTGAGTCTACTGAATGAACTATTGCCACCGTAGGGTCTTGTGCTGAGGTAGTTGTATGAAAGCTGATTCCATGCCCAGTATTGTCTATGGAATATTGTGTTGCATGCTACTGCAAGGCTAGCTTTATGAGACCTGCGAGATCCGTGCAGTCAAGGGGCTGGAGCATTTCCCCTATGAGGAAAGATTACAACAGCTGGGATTGTTTAGCTTGGAAAAATAGAGGCTAACAGGAGACATGATAGAGGTGTAAAAAAATATTCATGGTGTGGAGAATGTGGATAAGGAGATATTTTTCTCCTTCTCCCATAATACTAAAACCCAGGATCATCCCATGAAGCTGATTGGTGAGAGATTCAGGACAGGTAAAAGGAAGTACTTCTTCACATAGCACATGGTTAAACTATGGAATTCACTACCACAAGATATGGTGATGGCCACCAATTTGGATGGCTTTAAAAGGGGGTTGGATAAATTCCTGGAGGAGAAGGCTATCAATGGCTACTAGTCCTGATGGCTATGTGCTACCTCCAGTATCAGAAACAGTAAGCCCATATACACCAGTTGTTGTGGAACATGGGTGGGAGGGTGCTGTTTCACCATGTCCTGCTTGTGGGTCCCTGGTCGACAGCTGGTTGGCCACTGCATGAACAGAGTGCTGGACTAGATGGACCCTCAGTCTGATCCAGCATGGCTCCTCGTATGTCTTTACGTTCTATGGACTGAACTTGTAAGAAATTATGCAGGTAGTAATAGTTATAGAACACAGTGTCATGCGAGTGGTATTCCTGCCAGAAAAGCAAATCCAGTGTAATCACCAATTATCAGACAGTCATGAAAATTATGGACATTTTATGTGCTGTCTTCTAACAGGGGTATTAAGAAGGTGTAATCTGCAAAATCAGTAGAATATTGAATATGATATCTCACATGTTACAACTAGCAGGCAGCATTCATGTTTTCAGTTCTGTGATTCTTTTTTTTTCCTTTTTTTTTTTTAAAGCTGCAGTATTTAACTCTCCCTCAGGAGTAAAATCTTAGCAGAAATGTTTAGGACAATATGTAGAGAGAAAAGTTCAGGTAGGCTGTGTGAGCAATAGAGATTTCTCCTTATTCAACCAACAGATGTATGTTTATCTCCCTTCTGAATGACTCTTATGTCCTCTCATTATCTGTGTGATTAAACAAAAAACATTTAAGAATGATTCAAAGGAGAAGAAGAAAACCTGAGAAAATTACAGATCCTAGTAGCAGGAGACACAGATCTTTTGTGAGATTGGTTCCGATTTATTATTATCATTATCAAAAAAATATCTTCAGGCCTTATCAGCATAAAATGGGTCAGCTGGAGCTGCAATTAGCCCCGTCTCTCTCTCTCTCTCGTTTTCTCTCTATACTGTAATTCTATTGGTTTCTTCAGAGCTATTCCCTATGTAAATGAGAGTGAATTATGCCCAGTGTAGTCCTTTATATCTGAACAACAGGGCTCACAGCTCAGCTCAGGAGGGGAAGGAGGTTCAAATGGGTTTTTTGCTTTCCTATTCTTGGAAACATCTAGGCATTAAGTTGCTCCTTGGCAAAAATTAAAACTGCCTAATGTTTGTTCTAATTAATGCTGGCTGCCAGTGGGACAAAGCAGCAAATGCAGATGCTAGGAATGATTGTCACCCCCCCTTTCCTTTCAGTTTCACGTGTATTTCAATAACTTAAGCAGGCTTATGTACCGTTAGAGCCTTTGGAGGATTTCTGATCATATGCACCCGTCAGGGAGGAGAATCATAGAATAGTAGAGTTGAAAGGGGCCTATAAGGCCATCGAGTCCAACCCCCTGCTCAATGCAGGAATCCACCTTAAAGCACCTTAAAGATCAGGGAAACTCCTGGTGCCAACATGCCACCCCAACACACAGTTCTATTTGAAAATGTGTTCAAAGCACACCATGACCAGTGACATGTCAGTTGTCACTAGGCAGGGCTGTCAATTAGGGAAGAGGTTGGGGTAAGGATGGACAAATATCTCCATTTCATTTTCTCCCACATTCATTTTTTTAAAAAAAATCTCAATTTTTTTCCATGCCAAACATGAACATATGAGATTTTTTTGGTTAAATTCTTATCAAGAATGAATTGAAACACAATTCTCCTTTGTCTCTAGTTGGGGGAAGGGACCGAATGGCTATTGTGGGTCTTACAAACAATTACGTAGGGCTGTGTCTGAAGTATACATGCCAAAGGCACAAATACTTTTGCTCCTGTCTGTCTTTATTTATTTATTACATTTGTATACTACCCAATAGCCAAAGCTCTCTGGGTGGTTCACAAAAATTAAAACCACAAAGTACAACATAAAAACAATATAAAATATAAAAATGTTAAACTATAGTGTCTGTGAGTTATAAAAGAGAATAAAATGCCTTTCTAGTTCTCCTCCTCCTCCTCCTCCTCTTCATCGTGAATTTAACTTTGAACGAATTCAAGAATTTGACTTGATGACCAGGACCCATATCCCTGGATAAGACTAATCCAGTGAGAGACATTGTGATCCCTGACAAAGCAAATAAAAAAACCACGCAGGTGGAATAGGGTTGATTGGCTATACTGACAAAGATGATGAGAGGGATATCAGAGGTGTATAAAATTATGCATGGTGTGGACGAAGTGGGTCAAGGTCATCCAGTGAAATTGAATGGAGATAGAGTCAAGAGAGGTGAAAGGATGTACTTTTCTTCTGGTGCATAAACTGTGGAATTCACTAATACGAGATGGGCACTAACATGGATAGCTCTAAAAAAGGGATTAAACAAATTCATGGGGGATAAAGCTATCACTGGATATTATTTATAATGGCTATATGTCAGGGGTGCAGAACCTCGGTCCTGCGAGTCTAATCTGGCCCATGCAGCCTCTTGGGGTTCCTCCAGGGTGTGTTCAGCTTCATGCCCTGCCTCCTGGAGGGATCCCCTCAGGGATATCCAACTGCTGCTATACCAGTGGGGATTCCCCTGCTGGTGTGTGCCAGCAGTGAATCACCTGCTGTTACCACCAATCTCAGGCTGGAGATAGCAGTGGGACAATGGGGGGTGGCAGATACTGGGACTCGCCCACGATGTGTAAAGTGGCTGCTCTCCCCGCATGTGGATGAGTCACTTTCTCTTCCACATGCCCTGCCTTCTTCCTGCAATGAGGTTAGGGGACAGAGCATGCAAAGGACAAGCGGAGGAGTCCTCTTTGCTCCTCTGTCACAGAAGGAGCTGGGGCTCATGAAGACAGGGAAGGATTGGCAAGTCTCCATGACTCCCCATCAGAAGAGCGACAGGGACTTGTCAGGCTCGGCTTCACTGCACATGGGACTCTCTAACCAGGAAAACCTGCATCTTGTGAAGCCTGGTCCCATGTCCTGGACCCTGGTGCAAATTATACCAGGTGGGTGTGGCCATGCCCACTGATGTCATGTGGAGGGCTGGGAGGGGATGGTGATCCAGCCTCCCATTTAGAGGTCATTTTGCATATATTCTCTCCAGTACTGGAGGCAGAATGCCTCTGAACAACAGTCACTGGGGAGTGTGAGCAGGATGGTGCTATTGTATTAATGCCCTGCTTGTGGGCTTCTCATAGGCATGGTTAGCTACTGTGGGAACGGAATGCCAGACTAGATAGGCCTTTGGTCCAATGCAGCATAGCTGCCCTTATGTTCTTATGAGACTGAGGGGACAATGGTTAGCGGTCAGACAGACAGGGATGCTTCCCCAGACCCAAGATGTCTAACAAGAGGCTGGGAAGTTCAAGGCTATCCTCTGGCCCTGCATATAACTGTGGCTGGACTCAGGAAGGAGGAGGTTCATAGGTGACCTCCATGCCTAGGCTGACCATATAAAATCCAGGTCAGGGCTCATGTAACTTTAACAGTTGTAGAGAAAGGGGAATTTCAGCCAGTGTCATTTGTATGCAATTAGTTCCTGGTGATATTTCCTCTTCATCACAACAGTTAAAGGTGCAGGCACTATATTAGAGTGACCATATACAAAAGAAGGAAGGGCCCCTGCAACTTTAACTGTTGTGATGAAGAGAGAATTTTACCAGGAACTAATTGCATACAAATGACACTGGTTCCCCTCTGTTCAGTTAAGCTTCATCTTGAGTATTGCGTCCAGTTCTGGGCACCACACTTCAAGAAGGATGCAGACAAGCTGGAGGGGGTTCAGAGGTGGGCAATGAGAATGATCAGAGGTCTAGAAACAAAGCCTTATGAGGAGAGACTGAAAGAACTGGGAAGACATGATAGCACTCTTCAAATACTTGGAAAGTTGTCACGCAGAGGAGGGTCAGGATCTCTGCACTCTCGATCATCCCAGAGTGCAGAACATGGAAAAATAGGCTCAAGTTTCAGGAAGCCAGATTCCAGCTGTACATCAGGAAAAACTTCCTGACAGTTAGAGTAGTACAAGCACAGAACTAATTACCCAGGGAGGTCATGGGCTCTCCCACACTAAAGGCATTCAAGATGCACATGGACAGCCATATAGCAGGGATGCTTTGAGGTGGATTCCTGCATTCCATGCTTCTATGTTTTGTGCAAATTCCTGCCTTTAAAAAAAAAAAAAACAGAAACAGAAATTCATGAATTGTCTCTATCCCCTTCAAACAGAAAACAAAAAATCTGTCGAGCATAACCGAACTACACTGACATCCCTAGACCTACCATGAGTGAGAATTGTCATCTCACAGAAGGTGTCTTGTGGAAGACAGATCCTGGATCCATCCCTCCAATGCTTTGTTCCTAATATTAACTATTGCCACTTTTTAAAAAGTCGATATCAGGCTGTGCTGTGACTGATGGGAGAGCTCTATTTCTAGCCAAATTACAAAATTGAATTCCTGCTTTGTAACATTTATAATATAAAGTTCCTTCACCCAAGCCTTGATCAAAGCATGAGAAATACAGGCTGTCACAGTAAATGGGTGATTTGCAGCTGGTTTGAATTTGACTTGGTAGATTTGGTGCTTGCTTTCTAATTTCCACACAGTGATAATCTGTTGTGGTGGGGTGGTTGGCAGCTGTGGTAAAAGCTGATGTGAAACACTCCATGTATATGTGCATTAATATATATATATATATATATATATATATATATATATATATATTCAACCTAAAATATCCCCTTGAAGTCGGTATGTAATAGTGAATGCACACATGATTTAATGACATGGACTGCTTTGCATCATAGGGTCCCAAACACTTACTTTAGAGTAAAGGAAAGAGTACAGGAAAAGAAGAAAGAGAGCTACATTCTATGTAATTAATCTGAGATATAGTTTGACCCATTGAATTAAGAATTTTAGATTAGATTTCTGGTTTCTTCTATAGCCCAAACCTCCTGAATCATATAGCACACTTTGCATAATGGCACCCTCTGATTGAGCACCATCCGCTGGGGAGGGGTTGGTCCAGCAAGTGGAATGGCCTCTGGACCGTTTCCACGCCTCCAGGGACCTTGGAGAGCTTCACTTCAAATACTCCCTTTCCACAGGTATTACCCTGGAGGAGCGCAATTGAGGGATTTCAGAGAATGAGGCACCAATGCGACCTCGTATAGATGCAGCCCTTGTTGAACAAGAAGCACTTTCCTTTTTGGAACACATCTTCAAATTTGTAAGTGTTGTGTTTCCACAAACAAATGCCCTTCCCCCGTGTCCTGGCACTGGCTGCGGGGAGGAAGTTGCGGGCGAGGGGAGAAGAGACGTGCTCTCTCCTCATTGGCGCATATTTGGCGCCACTGAGCTGGGTGGCTGCACTTATATAAGGCTGCGGCATCCAGCCCTACAGGCTCTTCAAAGCACGGCTCCCTCCCTCCCTCCCTTGTATGCAGTGTGGGTTTTACCTGGTTGCCCTATTGGGGGCTGAGTAGGAATTTTTGGCACATAGTCTGATTGGCCTGGGCTATGTGTTTTTTTTTGCCTACTTCACACTGTAAGTGGGGAGAGAGTGTCTTAGGAATTATAATATCTTGATCTTGGTTAATTTGGTCATGTTTGGCTTCAGCTGTTAGGGCGGGCATGCTTAGAGGAAAGGGATGGTGATCATTCTGTGGCACTGTTGTTTGGTGACAGGTGATACCTGAGGCCTTCCACTGGGAGTCGTGCGGCACCAGTGTGGGGGATAAGGCCACCTGTTAGGGGTATGGCCTGGGTGTGGCGATCATCTGACGCCACTTGCCAGACATAGAAGCTTCGCCCGAAATAAAACGCCTAGCTTCTTGCTGGTGTAGTTTAGGGCCCGCCCAGTTTCCCTTTGCAGATCTTCAATAAATGTGGCCTGAATTTGATACCATTTACAGTTGTATCGTCTCATTATTTCCCCCTTTCGCCTGCAATAGATCTATAGCATTCACATGCATTTTAGTTGATTCTCTTCCTGCATTGTGGCAGATTGCTAATTTTAAAGCAACGTAAAGCTGTTGTTCACAGTGAGACACAACAAGAGTTTCACAGTCTTATCTGTTTCTGCTGGTTAATCAACACAGGTTAATTTGATTTAAGTCCACAGATACTTCACCAGGGCAGGATCTACACATCATCCTCGATGCGCCCTCCCTACGCCACAAGTCGCTTCAGAGCACTTCATCCTGCCTAGTGTGGCTCAAGCCTCGGAGGCTCTGCCCGTGCCCATGCCGCCGCGGCCGCCACCCTTTCATCCAGGCCGGTCCCAGGGAGGGAGGAGGGAGGGGGGAGGGTTGTAAACAAAAGCCAGTGATTGGGAGAGGGATTTCCAATTGTTAGCTTTTGTTTACAACCCTCCCTCCACCCTCCCTGGTACCGTCTGGGATGAAAGGGCAGTGGCTGCGGCGAGAGTGGGAGCAGAGCCTCCGAGGCTTGAGCCACACTAGATGAAGTGCAGCGCTCCAAAGTGGTTTGTGATGCAGGGAGGGCGCATCGAGGATGACGTGTAGATCCGGCCTAGGGCATATGACCTTCTTAGCTTTGTTTATTTATTTGGAGCATTTGTATCCTGAGTTCTCTCCTCCAAGGAGCCCAAGGCAGTGTACACGATCTTTCTCCTTTCAATTTTATCCTCACAACAACCTTGTGAGGTAGGTTAGGCTGAGAGTCAATGACAGGCCCAAAGTCACTCAGTGAGCTTCATGGCAGAGTGGGGACTAGAAGCCTGGCCTCCTGAGTCCCAAACCAACACTCTGACCATTACACCACCTTGGCGTGTTGGTAAAATTCTTTCTTGTTCCACAATAGTTTGCTACTGCCTATCTCATGGCATGGTGGAAGTTCATATGCATTGGTGGTGATGGTGGTGGGTGTTGCAGCCTTCTGTAAGATGTATACTTGGCCCATTTTTGTGCATACCACTGTTACAATTATGTCCAAGGAAGGTTAAGTGTGCACAATCACTGCATATAGTGGCAAAAATGCTCTAGGGCCTTGGAAGTTTGATTGCTCTGCAAACCTTGTAGTGTTCAGTGGAGAGTCATGTGGGATGTTCTAAAGTAGGCTGACCAGATAAAATCCAGGTCAGGGCTCATGTAACTTTAACAGTTGTAGAGAAAAGGGAATTTCAGCCAGTGTCATTTGTATGCAATTAGTTCCTGGTGAAATTCCCTCTTCATCACAACAGTTAAAGTTGCAGGGGCCCTGCCTTCTTTTATATATGGTCACTCTAGTATAGTGCCTGCAACTTTAACTGTTGTGATGAAGAGGGAATTTCACCAGGAACTAATTGCATACAAATGACACTGGCTGAAATTCCCTTTTCTCTACAACTATTAAAGTTACATGAGCTCTGACCTGGATTTTATCTGGTCAGCCTATTCTAAAGTAATACTCTCAGGCATGGGTTTTCCCCCAACCCCATTGAGTCCCCTTTATATCCACATTTCCTGTGTGTGTGTGGTCTTCCCCTTGCAGCACTAGTTATAGGGTTGGGGATAACATTTTTTTTGGGTGCTTGTGTCTGGAATCCTGACATGGAGCAGGGGTGGGCAGACTCCAGCCTTGTGAGATTTGTTGTTGTTGTTGTTGATGATGATGATGATGTTATCATCACTGTTATTGGAACCCCGAGATCCACCAACCAGAGCCAAATACAAACATTTAGAATTAAAGAATTTTGAGCCCATGAATTTATTTTGAGAATCCGAACTGAATCAAATTCACAGTCCTCCAGCTTTTTTAATATAATTTAAGGGTGGTGGTGGTTCATTGTATTGCTATCATTGTTAAAAAAGATTGGAAGTAAAAAAAATCCATGCAGATCTACTGCAAATCACCCAGAGATCTGCCAGTAAATGCTAATCTACCTTGTGCCCACCCCTGCAGCAGAGGAAATACAGTGATTCTGAGATAAGTGTTATTCATCTGTGCTTCCTATATTTGCTGTTAGCATTTGCTGTTTGTCATTTGTGAAAAACACTAACTTTTGGCTAACTTCCTTTTCTGCCATGTTCCTCCTCATCAAACTTCCTTCTTTTTTGCTCAGTTTTTCTCCTTGCACTAGTATCATCCTGACAGCAAGTGGTTATGCTGACAGTAACTGACTGCTGGGATAAGGTTATTAGTACAAATAGATTGACTACACAGGCATATCATTTTGGGCTGCCTGTGCAAAGGATTTAGTAGCAATCTCATCCCTTCCTAGCAGGCATAATTTAAGGTCAGGTTCATGTGGTGAATCTGTTGCAAATTATATTGTCAATGGTCTATAGTGAAGTTGATGCATAATTCTGCTAACACTAATGAAACTTGTTGCACATTTCGGGGAGAAAATGAGCTACTGTTTACTTTGCTCAACACTTTCTCTTCTGCTATTTAATTCTGCCGCACAAGAATGAAAGCACAAGGGCAACATTAACTTAAATATTTTTTTAATTATTCTCATTTTCATATGTTTCTATTACCCAGTGGTTATCACAGAAGTGATGCTAGAGCTAATTACTATTTCAATGCACTTGTCATTTCTTGTTAGCCTTTCTCGTGGTTCTGACCTTTAATTCAGTAGAACAGAAAAAGCAGCTATCATCCTATAAATGTTTGCCATTCTCCTCAGTCCCTTGAGGAACTGATATTTTGGGTGACTGCAAGGGTAATTACAATGGTAGTGTGAACAGATGCAGGACTTGTGCAACACAAATTATAGGTCAGTGCAGTTTGTGTTGTGCCATTTTGATAGCGATAAAAGAAATTGCTGTTAATTACTAGATTATTACCATATTTAATTCTGATAATTCCAGGCCATCAAAACAATGTGTGGAAGCACAAATCATATTATTGCTCTTCTTTCTGCAAGGTGGCAGTACCCTGGATGTATCATTAGCTTTTCGAATGCTGCAATTTTAGCTAATGAATTACATTTACAGCTTTATTACTGGTACACAGAGATTACAAATTTGCCTTGAGATGTTAAACAGCCCTCTCCTGAGTGATTTACTCATCTGCGCATTGTCCCTTGAAAATAGGGTGGCTAATGTTTCAGCATAGTTATTGCTCTCTGACTAAATCATTTTTTAATTTTTTTGCAAGTGGTTTCACTTAGATGAGAAACAATTCCCATTTTCTATGTAGCCTGATATAGAAGAGGGGTTCTTTATGCATTTCACCACTGTTGAGAAAACAAAAACTAGATTTGACCACTGTCTTGACTGCAGGAGTTGATTTTAGAACTGTATTTCCTAAAGATGCTCAGGGTTCCATAGTAGCCGATTTTAGATATAGGGTGTCTCTAAACAAGCTATTTATAGCATACTCATTTCTGGCCACTCACAGAAGTTTATGGGTCAATTGAACAACGCTGTAAACAAACAGGACATCTCCCGTGGCTTCCCCCACTTATTCTGTTGGAAAATAGATAAGAGAAAAGCTGGAATAATAATAATAATAATAATAATAATAATAATAATTTATAACCCGCCTCTCCCTCCGGATCGATGCGGGGAACAACAACAATATAAAACACAAGAATCACAAAACAATTTAAAAAATTAAAAACAAGAAAAAATACATCATTAAAAACATCTTAAAATTCTTAAAGATGGTGAAATTGGCAGTGTGTAAAGCTGGCATCATGCTATGAAGTTGCTAGGAAGGAAGGAAGGACTATAAATGGAGGGAAAAGATGGTAAAATGCCTCCCTGCAACAAAGGATGGCAGATGTGATCCCCATGTGTCAGCTCAGAAGTAAGTCCCATTGTATTCAATGGGGCTTGCTCCAAAGGGGCTGTCTAAATGCTTGGGAAGCCCTGGGGTGGGTGCATGATTGTGCAATGTTGATTATACAATGCAGCTGCAATCGTTCACCCACCCTGGGGCTTTCCACTGAAGCTGCGGAGAAAAAAAGTTGGGGGCTTACCCCAACATTTTTTCCTGGAACAAGGAGAGGATATGAAAGATGATGTCAAGATATTCCCTACGCCTCGCTCTGAAGTTGCAGAGGAGGTGGCCCAGCGGTGCCTGGTGGAAGGTGACCTGCAATTGGTCGCCTTCCATCAGGTAGAGGGCGTGTTGGCTCCAGTCCCCAGATGGCTGCCCAGAAACCCCGTGCTCCCTCCTTGGTGTTGGGATTACTTAAAGCCACTCTGGGAGAGGGAACGCACAGGGTTAAGAAGGGAGGTGGTGCCAATCCAGCACCATAAAGACAGCCCCTTAGACACCAATTTGGTATTTTGGAAAATGGCCCAATTCTACGCAAACCAATTTGGAGGCCACCTACTTTGACTCATAGACTTATGGACTCATAGACCAGTAGAGTTGGAAGTGGCCTCTAAAGCCATCGAGTCCAACCCCCTGCTCAAGACTTCAAGAAATTCATTTAGAAATTCAAGACTTCATGCTTCCCAATGACTACTGTGGGGAAATCAAATTATGACTATAACTTTTCCTCCCTAGTTTTGAGTAACACCACTACCCCCCCCCCCCCAATGAGATAATATAGGCTTGTTCTAGAAAGGGAATTAAAGCTTCATTCTTAAGTATATTTAAATTCCACTGAATTTAGCAAACTTTACTTCTGATGCCCAGGTTCTTATAGAAAAAAGCTAACAGGAAAACATAGCTCTCACTGAGTATAACTTACTTTTCAAATATATATATGCTTAAAATCATAGCCTTGAAGAGTTCTTGTCACTGCATACCACCTTTGTGGATGTTCTATGTTGCAGCCATAAGAACAAATGTGCAGTATAATCCCATGAACATTTCCTCAAAAGTATTTACTATGGTGTTCAATGGCCCTTACTCCAGGAGCTGTCTTCATGGTGTTGCCACCAAGGCCCATGATATTGCTGGTGTGTGGTGGTGGAAGTCGTCCTTATGAGGGGAGGCAGCACAGGCTCTCCGGTGACCATTAGGCTCACCAGGCGTGCCCCCTCCCCCTCCTGTGACTTCTGTTGACCAATCGGAGGTCGCCATCTGCTGAGAATGCCCCTGGAGTGGCTCCTGAGTGAGGAAACACCAGCAGAAAAGCTGGGCTGACCTCTCTTTAGCTGGAAAAGTCAGGGTAAGTCCCCGACTTTTCAGTCATACATCTTTGCCCTGGGGTGGCTCTGGATCTGTGGCTGCATCATCTAAGCAATGCAGCATGGAGTTGGAGCCACCCCAGAGGCAAAGATGATATCAAGATGGCCCCCAGTTAAGTTGCTGATTGTTTGGTGGTTCCAGGGCTTTGGGATTCCCCACCCATTCTAAAAGGTTGAAATGCCTCCCCTAGGTCTTAGTTACCAGCAGGAAGAGCTGTATGCTGCAATATGCTGATATTTTGGTCCTGTCCCTTGCCTTTGTTGCCACCCACCATGTGAAGACCTTTCCAATAGCTGAATTTGGCCCTGAATATGAGCTTCAACCCACTTCCCATTGTATAGGACTACAGCCTATACTGTAGCAAGGTGCAGGGCTGGGGAGACAAAAACATTTTCAGACAACCAGATTGATCATATGTAAAGTGAAATTAGTGAAACAACTGTCCATTTTGATTTTATTCTCATGGAACCCCCCTCCCCCAATACCAATTTACTAATGTGTTAAAAAAGCACAAGTAAGTGAGGTTAGGATTTTTTGCATCTTCTTTGAGTCTCAGCTGAAAATAATTCCAGAGATTTGATTGATCCCTGAAGGGTAATATTAAAATAATCTTTGGGCTCGTAATGGTATTCAGACAGACTCTCGAGTCCCTGTTATTATCTCTAAAGAGCAGAGGCTAACCAGCAGGAAGTCCCTTTCTTATGTGCCCTTGCTGAGTTAATACCAATACAGATTAACGTTAAGTTGCACTGTAATGATCCAGACTGTAAGGGGGCACTTGCTGAGCATGCATTGGCTGCTCCATATGTATGCAATCAATTCCATTTCCCATCAAAATAAAATTCAAGCTGCTGCTTTGAAATGTAGCCTATAAAATGATTGTCCTTCTGCAAGAAACCAAAGCTGTGATAAATTGCTTGTGGGAAATTTACATGGAAGCTTATTTCACCTGTTGGAATTTTCCAGGGAACTCCATTTTGACTGAAAAGTATCAGACCTGAACGTTGCTCTCTCAGCTACCAAAAGTTAAACTTTGAAAGTTAGCTTTCTAGAAATACTGTGCTGCAGTTCTCAGTAACCTATGATCCACCAAACAAAATATAGTCCGACAGCCATCAATGGTGATTATTATTACTATTAATATTCATCTATATCCAGCCTTTTGCCCAATGCTGGGCTGGGCTTCAAGGCGGCATTACAAAATTAAAACATATACAGTTAAAAGCTATAAATAAGAGATATACAAAACTTAAAAATAAATTAAATAGGTGTCAATATTAAAACAATTCAACATTTAAAATACATATTAAAATTAAAAATTAAAAGTCTTAAAACATAACTGGGGTCCATGTTATTCTCCAAAGGCCTGTTGGAATAAGAAAGTTTTTGTATGCTTCCGGAAACACATCAAGGAGGGAGCCAGTCTTGCTTCCCTGGGAAGGGAGTTCCAGAGCACTGGAGCAGCCACCGAGAAGTCCCTCTCCCGTGTTCCCACCAGGCGTGCCTGTGATGGTGGTGGGACTGAAAGAAGGGCTTCCCCTGAAGATCTCAAAGCATGGGCAGGCTTGTAAGGGAGAGTATGGTCTTTCAGATAACCTGGACCTGAGCCATATAGGGCTTTTATAGGTCATAACCAGCACTTTGAATTGTGTCTGGAAACAGTCTGGAAGCCAGTGGAGCTGTTTTAACAGAGGTGTTGTATGCTCCCTGTAACCAGCCCCGGTCAACAATCTGGCTGCAGCTCTTTGAACCAGCTGGAGTTTCTGAGCACTCTTTAAAGGCAGTCCCACATAGAGAGCATTACAGTAATCCAATCTGGATGTAACCAAGGCATGTATCACTGTGGCCAGGTCAGACATCTTAAGGAATGGGCACAGCTGGCACACTAGCTTTAACTGTGCAAATGCACTCCTGGCCACACTGAAACCTGGGCATCCAGTCTCAGGGCTGAATCCAGGTTCTTAAGGGTTTTCCTGGCTTGGCAATTCCAGACAGACTGCAGGAATGGGCCAGATCTACACGAAGTAGGATATGACACTTTGAAAATGTTTTGAAAACTGTATAGAGTGTGTGTCCTGGGCCCCAACAGTTGTCACTACTGTTATAAACCGTTTTAAAACAGTAGTTTAGATCCTGCCCAGGGAGCTGCACTTAGCTTGGTGGGTCACAAGCTGTGCATGCTTATTATAACTCTTGCTCCTGTTAGAGTTGTCAACCATTAAAATGATAATTACACAACCAAACTGTTAATCTGTAACAGGGATGGGGAATCTCTGTTCCACAGGCCTCTGTCTCACCCCCTCTGCTCTGCAAAAGCTCTTATCTCCCATCAGCAACTGGTTGGAGATAAGTGTGCCCCCCTGTTTAGCAGTGAAAAAAGTGGCCTTTCTCAGTGATTTGTGGGGGAAAGCACTTATCTCCAATCAGCTGTTGATGGAAGAAAAGAGTTTTTTCCCTGCAGAGCCAAGCCAGGGGGTGAAGTTGCTGAGTGATTCGGTCCTGCTTTCTTTTGAGCCTTGTCCTGCTCACTACTGAGCCCCACTTGTTTGTGAGTTGACATGATGCTCATGCTTACTTAGAAGTAGACATGCCAGACTTGGTATTTGGGGTGCTACTCAAAAGTTCTGCTCAGTAATTCAGTCCTACTTACTGCTCATTAGACATTCAGAGGATTATCCTGATGATTTGTAAGTACAGATGTCGAGAAATCTGCAATAGAACCCAATGAGTTTGGAATTTTATGAATCTGACCCACAGATTCCGCAGGAGACCACCTTTTCTGGTCAGATGGAGACTTTGGAATCATGGACTGTTTTCGTAACCTTAGAAAAAATATGCAAAAATTCGCAAAGATAAAAAAAAAAAACTGGCCAAAAACGAGCATTTTTCCCATTGGCTAAAGTGTGAAAATTGGGGGAATGTGTGCATTTTGTGGGAATTTGAGGGAGGATTTGCACATTTGCACAAATGAAAATTTGCCCTAATTCACAAACTAAAAAAAAAAAAAATTCAATTCCGTGGATGGGTGGATGATGGAAGGGAAAGCACCTGACAATCTATGAAACACAGACTGAAGGGATTTTGACCAATCTGTACATCCGTATTTATGAATAGACATGCTACTTGTGCTTACTTCTCTGAGTAGACATGCTTCCTACTTTAATTTGGTAACAATGAATTTGGTGTGTGTTTTTCACAACCCTGCCCAGTCTTGCCTTCTGCTGAGCCCACTGCTAGAATGCAGCCCCTGAGAGCATCTCTAGATTGAAATACAGTCTTCCGGCTGAAAAAGGTCCCTTACCCCTGATTTATAACTTCGAGACAACATTTTATTTGGGACACCTGTCAATTCTTTCTTAATAGTTTGTAATTTATGGACATGCCCTTGGGTTACATGGAGCTGTTAGAGCAGAGGAAGGTCTGACACTGCTATCGAAGTTGTTGACTGACTCTGCGAATGAGAGTTGGTTTTATGCCAGTCAGTCTATATTTTATGTCCATGGAGTTAAAAATCATTCCATACAGCTGTTAATTCCCCCTACCCCACAACCCAACCCAACCCTTTTAGGTTACAGTTGCCAGACAAGAAATGGGGGAAAAGCTTCTCCAACTCACTGGTCCTCATCCCAGATAGATAGATGATAGATAGATAGATAGATAGATAGATAGATAGATAGATAGAATCTGCTTTCATATGCATGGTTGGATATGGGGAAAGCCAGAATCAGTAGCAGAAGTAATTATGTGTGTATAGGCTGCCAAATTTAAGATAGCTGCCATGTGCTGCTTCATTGTTGCTGCCAATGAGACAATTGGAGACAGTCAGCATGTAAAGAAGTGGTGGGGACAAGATGGCTGGTTTATTTGCTTGTTTGCAGGGCTGCCTAGCATAGTGGCGGCAAGGACAAAAAACTTGCTTAGGGCCTGGCTGATAGGAAGTGAATAGCAGCTGTCTGCAACTATAAGAAGCACATCATGATATGGAGGCATTGGGCAAAGCAAGCCAGTTTCCACCGGGGAAACCACCCCTCCTGAGTAGTTCCCAATCTATGGTTCCTGCTAGACAAGCCCTTTGAGTAGGAGCAGCAGGCTAGCAGTTACCACAGCTCAATGTAGATCTCAGCACATTTCTTGCATGTAGGTCCCAAGTTCAGTCCCTGGCAGCTCCAGACAAAAGGATTGGGTGAAAGATGATGTGAATGAACTCTGGCCGAGACCCTGGATAGCTGGTGCTGGTCAGAGTAGACAACACTGAGCTAGATGGATTGTTGAGCAAAACAATGTTTGAATACAAAGGCGAAAGCCAAGGTAACAGCATAGAATCAGAATCAACGCAAGGCTGAGAGCAAAAATAATAATAATAACCCACAAGGAAGTGGACTAGGGTTCATAGAGCATGCAACCTGTATTTTTCCAGCAGATGGGTAGATAGTGTTGAAGCTTATATAACCTGGTCTTCAGAGCCCCTCAAAGGCCAAAGTGCAAACTTCCCAAAGTTTCCTGCTGCCGAGGAGCCCTCCTACTTCCATGGAGCCTTCCTACTCCTGAGGAGTCCAGTTTCTTTGGACCCCCAAGTGTGTACTTTATCCCTGCCACTTCACCTTTTCAGCACAGATGCTTTCTGGGACTGGGTGATTGCTCAGCCTCTTCCACCTCCACTGGCAAGGTAAGTTTGTCAGCAGGCCCATCTGCAGGTGCCTCAAGGACCGCTGTTGCTGAAGGGCCTGGACTGGCCTCCTCAGAGTGTATGAGGGGTGCCAATGCAAATGCTGGACTCAGGAATGGGTTCTTAGGGGGGGGGGTCTTCATATTCAAAATTTTCATCAGAGGAGGAGACTTTGTGGGCTGGGCCTAGGTCACACAAATAATGTGACCTGGTATCAGGTAGCTTCCTGTGGTGCATGGAGCACTACTTGACTAACAATAGTTATAGAGGACAGCCTGTGAAAAAGGCACACCAGATCACAGCCACCATTCCCTATCTTTTTTTCTTGTGTGACAGAGAGAAAGAAAGAGAGAAGGAGAGGAGAGGAGATCTGAAAGTCATTTTGTCAGCCTGGTCTTGGTCTCTCTTCTCACTACATAAACAATGCATACAACCTTGTACTTTTGCATGCTCTACATACTCTCTCTTAACTCAAAGAACTCTTTACTAACAGGATGATGAATTGATCTGCTGGATTAGGACAACACTATCGTCAAAGTGTTAGTGCTTCAATAGATCATAAAGTTATTTATTTTTTAAGAATTTGGCTGGTAGTAGATAGTAGAATTCAATGTTAGAATCTTTGGCCATGGCTTGGGCCTTAACCTTTTAGTTGCCTTTGGGGAAGGGGCGTGTCAACTCTTTGGCCTGTCTATTTTCTCCTGACATGTGCTTTATGCTTCTTTTCACTTCACATCCCTTCCTAAGCAATGGCTTGACATGCTCATAAATTAGCTTTCCTTTGGTTACACAGGCTTCATAAATTGCCATGAAATCACACTGATGATTTGTTGATTGCCCATGACTGAGTCTTTTTTGAACTTCAGCACTTACTAGTGTCAAGATAAGTGGGCTCCCTTTCAAATTAAAATGTTTGCTTTTGCATCACACGTGACAGAAGTATGGGTTTGTTTGCTTGTTGTCAAGTAGGAATGATGCTGTCTCCAATGATTGAGCTTATGTGAGATTCTATCTTTTAAAATAACATAGTACACTCTAGCAGAAGCTAAGGATGAAATGAAGAGAAAAGGCCACTGAAAACTGTGTGGTGTAAGTGGATCAGAACAGCACAGCTCCTTTAGGATTAGCAGGTGTGATGAGTATAGGGTTGGATGGATCTGTCAATTTTGGTGTCTTACTGTTTCTCACTTTTCCAATCTCAAGAATGTAAGAAAAACCATGCTGTGTGAACTGAGTCCAGCACTCAGTTCACACAGTGACCAACCAGCTGTCGACCAGGGAACCACAAGCAGGAAACAGTGCAACAGCACCTTCCCACCCATATTCCCCAACAACTAGTGTATATATGCTTATTGCCTCTGAAACTGGAGGTTGCACTTAGCCATCAGGACTAGTAGCCATAGATATCCTTCTCTTCCAGGAATTTATCCAACCCCTTTTAAAGCTATCAAAATTGGTGACTATCGCCCCATCTTGAGGTAGTGAATTCTATTGTTTAACTATGTGCTGTGTGAAGAAGTACTTCCTTTTATCTGTCCTGAATCTCCCACCAATTAGCTTCATGGGATGACCCTGGGTTCTAGTATTATGGGAGAGGGAGAAAAATGTCTCCACATTTTCCACACCATGCAGAATTCTGTACACCTCTATCATATCTCCCTTTGGCCTCCTTTTTTCTAGGCTGAACAATCTCAGCTTTTGTAACCTTCCCTCATAGGGGAGATGCTCCTGTCCCATGATCACTGTAGTTGCTTCTTTCAGCACTTTTTCTGAACTGTGGTTTGCATCAACTGTGACACATTTTTTGAAAAGTTTGCAATTTATATAACTGTATGCCCATTTCTCTCAATACATGTATTTTTGTATGCAATTTTACCTACTATATACATTTGAAAGTAATTTTCCTAATATGCAGTTTCATTGTTATTTTAACTAATATATGCATATTTGTGCACATTTAACATGGGTTTTTTAATTGGAGAAGTCCACTGAAATATTTGGAGAAGTGTGAATTTCAAAGGATAACTGAGTTCTGGTTCACATATTGGATCGAAATTAAGTATGTTTGCATTAAAATGCAAACCAAACAAATTTTTCTCCCCTTCCTAGATAGGTGGGGGGAAAACAGGAAGATGGACGGTGTTAAATTTCTGTCCAGACTGAAACTGAAGACAATTGTATTTCTTTCATGTGAGAGATACTTCTAGGGTACTTATTTGTATTGGTCAAATACTGGCATGAGACGTGCATCCAAGATGAACACGAAAAAGGGGGGAAATGTCTCAGGAGCTATGGATAACTTTATTCTTGTTCACAATAAAGTTGTCCACAGCATCCTGAGACAATTCCCTGGCCTGAAATTGTTTAGGGCTTTGTAAGTTAATACCAGCACTTTGAATTTGGTCTGGATATGGACTGGAAGCCAGGGCAGATCAAGAAGCACTGGCATATTATGATGGTGTAGGCCCTGTTGATAGTCTCACTGCCCTATTTTGGAACAGCTGAAGTTTCTGAACCATTTTCAAACACAGAACACATTGCAGCAACCCAAATGCAATGATACCAGAGCATGGATAAATGCAGCTAGGTATCTCTGTCCAGAAAAGGTTGTAGCTACTGAGACTATGGAATCCAGAACAGATTCAAATGAGTTTGGGTTTCTCTCAATCTGACCTGCAGATTCCGCAGTGGAGTGGCTTTTTCATGGGTATTCTATGGAATTGTGGTGTGCTTATTGGGGTGTGTGTGTGAGAGATTTGTGCTAATTTGCATGTGCACATTAGCACTGATGCAGACTTGTGCATTTGTGCATTAGTATTGATACACATTGGCTAATGCAGCTTAGCACATTTGCACTAATGCATATTAGAGCTAATGTGAATTAGCAGTAGAATGAAATTCTGGTAAAAACAAAATCTGATTCCATCAATGAGCAGATAGCAGCATAAAAGATACCTGACAATCCAGGAGATACAGAGACAGTTTTAATAGAATCTGTACATCCCTAGACTCTAGTGACAATGCTGGATCAAAGAACACCCCCAAACTATGAACCTATGATCCCTTATGGCGACTGAAAGTCCTCTAGAACAGGTTGAATACCACTCAGCCAGGTAGACAAAACACCCATTTACTGATGTCATTGGCATATTGATGATACCTCAGTCCATATCTCTGAATCACCTCCCCACCACACACACTTCGGAAAGGCCAAATGATGTCATTGAACAAACCTTAAGCAACACACAGTGTTGCCACACAATGGTGCTCATCTTTCTGAAAAACTCACCAGTAGAAATATAAAAAATGGGCATTCCAGCTCATTAGAAGAATAGTGACATAAAGGTAACAAAAGTTTAAATGCCATATTCGTCCCTTCTTTGGTTTTCATGCCACTGTAATGTTCTATGATTCTTTGTTAAAGCAATAGATTATATGTGGAATTAATCAGACTGATCTTACATTGGAATAATTCACATTTTGTAAAGGCATTGTGATGACTGCATTTTATAAATGGCAGCCTGATATGTCCCATACAAGCATATTTGACTACCAAGTCTGTCTTCTAAAGAAGGCTGTTGAGAGGAACTGTTAAGATTGTCAACACAGCACATAACAAACAGCACTGTAGTTAATGCACCAAAACATATCCTTTTCAGACTAACTAATTATTACAGTATGTGATCAATGGAGTTTTAAAGTATAATGGATAGTCCAATTTTAAATTTGCAACAGGAAAAACAACCAAATTACATACAACAGCATTGTGTTGCATGGATAGTAATAGTGTAGTGGGAAGTTTGGAAGTACAGGAACCACCATAGCCATGATTCAATAGCCACACCTCCAAGAAGAGTCCAAAAATGTAGGTAGCTGTGCTACTCCATCTGTGTCTATATCTCTCTATCTCTCTATCTCTCTATCTCTCTATCATCTATCTAATAGGAACGTGCATTAAATCTGGCCAAATATGGAACTGAAACAGGCCACAGGAGACCAACTCTGTTGCTACCCAAGCCTAAGCAGGTTTTCCTCAGAAACAAGCAGAACCCAGTTTGGACTGTTATGAAGCTTCGTGAGCAATTCAGTGTTGCAGAAAGCCAGTCTGTCTGGAAAAAAAAGGGGAGGGGGAGAGAATCATTTTGTTTCATTTCCTTGAAAATGCGGGAGAGGGGAGAGGGGAGAAGGGAGGGAGTGCAGTTGCATGTTTGACAGATCCATCTTGTAATGACAGGGAATGTTTTCTCAGGGTTCTCCAATGACAGGGCATGTTTATCAGGGTTCTCCAATGACAGGGCATATTTTACCAGGGGCTCTCCCATCACTGAACTCTGGGGGAATATAAATCTTAAACTCTTTGCTGCAGATATTTTCCTGCTCTTTTGCAAGTTGTCTGTCTATGCATGTTTACTCAGAAGTAAATCCCCTGATGTCTGGAGATCATTTCATTCACTGAACTGGTGCAGCAGTCGCTGTATCTAATCCTATAGTTGTATTTTTGGATACTCTGAACATCAGGGTGAAAATTGTTTATTCCTACTAGACTGCAGTTCTGTGCACTCTTACTAAAGAATAAGTCCCATTACTTCTGAGTAAACATGCATAGGAGTACACTGTCAATCTGTTACAACTGGAACTGGAGGAGTGTTTATGTGTTGGGCTTTCCTCGGAAATTGAATAAAGCCCAACTATTAAATAAATTTATCATGAAATCCTGTGACCTTAATAGTGATAAAGACATTTTGGTTTAAGAAGGATTAGTACTCTGGAGAGGATTTAGGGCTGGTTTGGGCAAATAGGCATTGGTTTTCATCAGGATTTTCACATTCAAAGGAATCCTTCCAGGACCAAGATTTCACTTTAAGTTAATGCAGTTGTCCTCTTGCTCTCAATGGCTTTTGAATCATGTTCTTGGGATGTCTCATCCTTCTTTCAAAGTGATTTCAATTACAAACCCTCTGTTGAATGTAGGAGAATAAAAACATGCTCTTCTTCTTGCATAAACTCCCACTGTCTTGCACAATCAGAAGGATTTTGATGATACACACTAATTTGGGTGGCTTTAAAAGAGGAGGAAACAAATTATTTATTATTATTATTATTATTATTATTATTATTATTATTTATATACTGCCCCATAACCGAAGCTCTCTGGGCAGTTTACAAAAATTAAAATGTTGGACATTAAAAGTCAACATACCAGTCCTGAAGGCTATATATTATCTCCAGTATTGAAGGCAGTATGCCTTTCTCAAGGCCAGTTGCTGGAGAACACAAGTGGGAAGGTATTCATGATCTCTTTGTGGGTTTCCCTAAGGTTCTTTTTGGCCACTGTGTGAATGAAATGCTGAACTGGATAGGACTTTGGTCTGAACCAGCATGGTTGCTCTTAAGTTCTTACGCATGTTGGGCTGAGGAGAATTATTATTATTATTATTATTATTATTAACATTTCTATACTGCCCCATAGCTGAAGCTCTCTGGACAGTTTACAAAGATTAAAACATTAAACATTAAAAATCAATATACACATTTTTAAACCATAAAAAGCATAAAAACAGGCATACAACATACAAAGAGAGTAAACATTTTAAACAACTTTGAGTCTCTCAGCCAGGCCTGAAGCCAGATAGTCAATTAAAAAATTCAACATATGCTGTTAAATGCCTGGAAGAAGAGAAAAGTCTTGACCTGGGGCTGAAAAGATAACAATGTTGGCACCAAGCAGGCCTAGTCAGGGAGATCATTCCATAATTGGTGGGAGGGAACCACTGAGAAGGCCCTTTCCCTTGTTGCCATCCTCCAACCTTCCCTTGGAGTAGGCACCAGGAGGAGGATCTTTGATATTGAGCATAGTGTATGGGTAGGTTCACGTCGGGAGAGGCGTTCCATCAGGTATTGTGGTCCCAAGCCATGTAAGACTTTATAGGTTAAAACCAGCACCTTGAATTGAGCTCAGAAACATACAGGCAGCCAATGCAAGCGAGCCAGAGTTGGTCTTATGTGTTCAAACCTCTTGGTCCTCGTTATTAATCTGGCTGCCGCATTTTGCACAAGCTGCAGCTTCTGAACTGTCTTCAAAGGCAGCCCCACATATAGTGCATTGAAGTAATCTAACTTGGAGGTTACCAGAGCATAAACAACTGAACCCAGGTTATCTCTGTCCAGATAGAGGCATAGCTGGGTCACCAACCAAAGTTGGTAGAACTTTGCCACTAAGGCCACCTGAGCCTCAAATGACAAAGATGGTTCTAGGAGAACCCCCAAGTTACAAACTTGCTCCTTCAGGGGGAGTATAACCCCATCCAGAACAGGTTGAACATGCTCCACCTGCTCAGAAGATCCACCCACTAACAGCATCTCAGTCTTGTCTGGATTGAGTTTCAGTTTATTAGCTCTCATCCAGTCCATTGTCGCAGCCAGGCACTGGTTCAGCACATCCACAGCCTCACCTGATGAAGATGAAAAGGAGAACTAGAGTTGCGTGTCATCAGCGTACTGATGAAAACACACTCCAAAACACCGGAGGACCACACTCAACAATTTCATATAGATGTTGAACAGCATGGGGGACAAAACTGACCCCTGTGGAACCCCGTACTGGAGAATCCATGAGGCCGAGCAATGTTCCTCAAGCACTACCTTCTGGATCCAACCTGCCATGTAGGAGCAGAATCACTGCAATGCAGTGCCTCCTACTCTCAACTCAGACAGTCGCAGAGAAGGACACCATCAACCAAGTCACACTCCCCCTGTCTTTCTCCCGATATAAGTCATCATACAGGGTGACCAAGGCTGTTCCCGTGCCAAAACCAGGCCTGAAACCTGACTAAAATGGATCCAGATAATCGGACTCATCCAAGAGTGTCTAGAGCTGGCTTGCAACCACCTGCTCAAGGACCTTGCACAGGAATGGAACGTTTGCCACCGGCCTATAGTTATTAAGATTTTCAAGGTCCAGGGAAGATTTCTTCAGGAGTGGGCTTACTAGCGCTTCTTTCAGATGGCCTGGGAGCACTTCCTCTCTCAAAGAGGCATTAATCACTTCCCTGGCCCAGCCAGCTGTTCCATCTCTGCTAGCTTTTATTAGCCAAGAGGGGCAAGGATCCAATATGGAACTGGTTGCATGAACCTGTCCAAGCACCTTGTCAATGTCCTCGAGCTGTACCAACTGAAACTCATCCAAGAAAACAGGACAAGGCTGTGCTCTGGATACCTCACTTGATTCACCTACTATAACACTGGAATCTAAATTCTGGTGGATGCAAGAGGTTTTATTCTGGAAGTGCGTAGCAAATATATTACAGCAGGCCTCAGAAGGTTCTACAGTGCCCTTGGGGCCAGCATGTAGTAGCCTCCTCAGAACTCTGAAAAGCTCTACTGGGTGGCAGATTGATGATCTGATAGTGGCAGCAAGGTATTGTTGTTTTTTGCCACCCTCACTGCCCCTGTATATACCTTACCATAGGCACTTACCAGTGTTTCATTGCATCCACTAGGAGTTCTTCTCCATCTGCACTCAAGCCATCTCCTATTTTGTTGCATTGCTCTCAACTCTGGGGTACACCATGGAGCCATACGAGTTCTACTCAGGAGAGGGCACTCAGGAGCAATCATGTCAACCGCCCAGGTCATTTCTACATTCCACAGATCAACCAGGGTTTCAACAGGAGAGCCAGCCCTATCAGCCAGATATCTCCCCAGAGACCTTTGGAAACTATCCTGATCCATTCGTCTCCAGGGGCAGACCATCTTAATAGGTTCCCCACAGTTGCAGATGGGCAAAGCTGCTGTAAGTCTAAACCTCAGTAAGCAGTGATCAGACCATGACAAAGGGACTGATGTGAAATCCCCCACTTTCAGATCACTACCTCCATGTCCAGTTGCAAAAACCAGGTCAAGAGTATGCCCTGCTACATGCGTTGGGTGGTGGCATGTTGGAAGAGTCCATGGTTGTCATGGAGAGCATGAAATCCTGAGCTGCCCCAGATAAGATACCCTCTGCATGAATGTTGACAACCCCCAGAACCAACAGTCTGGGGGATCTCAACAGTGTACCTGAGACCACCTCTGTCAGCTCATCTAGGGAGTCTGTTGAGCAACAGAATGAGCAGTACACCAACAGAATCCCTAATCTTCCCCACTGACCCAACACAAGGAGCAAACAGTCCAGACCAGTAGTCACATGGACAAGGAGCTTGCAAAGGGAGATGGAGTACCTATAGATCACAGCAACTCCCCCTCCCCAGCCCTCAGGTCTACCCTGATGCTGAACCAAGTACACTGGTGGGCACAGCTGGGAGAGACTGACTCCTCCCTGCTCACCCACCAAGGTCTCAGTTACACATGCCAGATCAGCTGCCTCATCCACAATTAAGTTGTGAATGAGGGAGGTATTATTATGCATCGATCTGGCATTTAAAAGCAGCATCCGGAGACCTGAGGGCTGGCTGATAGGGCAACCAACAAACCTGCGGTTGCAGGGAAGACTGGAGCACAGCACAGCCATTCTTGTACTAGTGTACAAAGCCCTAAACAACTTGGGACCAGGATACCCGAGAGAGTGCTTTCTCCCCTATCAGCCTGCCCAGTCACTGAGGTCATCTGAGGGCATGCTCTTGGTGGTTCCACATAGACTTATGGTCTGATTGGAGTGCACCAGGGGAAAAGTCTTCAGTGTGGTGCCCCCCCCCCCCCATCTATGGAATTCTCTGTCTCTGGAGGTCAGGCAGGCACCAACTTTGTTTTCCTTCTGGTGCCTCCTGAAAACATCATTGTTCCAGGAAGCCTTTCCTTAATGACCAGCCACAGTTTATTTTGCACTTCGTTTTGTTTAAAAATCTACCTTTAATGTGTTTTTATTCTGTTTTTATTCTATTTTATTTTGTCCACCGCTTCAAAATTCTGAATGAGGAGTGGTATAGAAATATTGTAAATAAATAAATGTCTGGGCCACGATCCCCTTAGCTGGCAAGTCCTCCTCACAACACCATATCTCCCTCTACCTGCCACTACACTGATTGGGGCACCTTATGTTATGTGACAGATTTTATCATGGGGTGGGGAGGGACAGAGGTAGACTCTCTCCCTTTTAAATATTTTGAAGAACAATGTTGCAAGTATTCAACAATGGTTTCTTGCTATAATGTATATCTGGTGTCATTTTGGCATTCTGCTATATTTTAAATATTCATTCTTTATATATTTATTGTATGTTATTTTAGAAAAAGTCACTTTTAACACCATTTCTGCATTCAGAGCATAAGAGTTGTATGTGGAGAGGAAAGGAGGTGTAAATGGAGAGTCTTTGGTCCCCAATGTAGGAAATATTTATCATTCCAGGAAACACAGAATAATATCAAACAATAGAAACAAAAGAAACCTAGAGCATCACCAAATGGGGGGAAATTGTGTTTCCCTACTGTCACTATGGCCTCCTGCTGCTGTCCCACAAGAGTGACAATTCCTTTACATGGGGAAAGAAAGAGGAAGCAACAATGACCACGTGGCACATTCAGAGGGCATTTTTCTTAAGCTCCTTTTCCTGCTCACAGCAGAAAATGGCACATTTCGCTTTTAAAAATAAGTTAGATTTACTGGGGTCTATTTTGTCACAGTAAAAAGACCAGAAGGGGTAGGAGATGTATAGGAGGTGGGCGGCTTCATCAAAAGGATGTGTGAAAAACCAAGAGCGGGCAGTAATAAGTGTACGATACAACACTTATCTAATGGCACCCCCAATGAAGGGCATAATCCTATGCATGTCTAGATATAAAAGAAAGTTCTACAACTCCCAGCATTCCCCAGCCAGCATGTTGTAGTTATAGGACTTTTAAAAAAAATGTCTAAAGATGCATAGCATTGCATCCTAAAGAAGTTTGCATTGGGGTCAGACATTGAGGTATTGATCAAATCAAATCCCTCTGGTGTTTTCTTCTTCTGTAGTTTTCAGTTTTGACATCCTCTCATACGGACTTCTTTTATCATGTCCTCACTATAACTAAGAAAAGCTGATATGAACATCTGTTCAGCACTGCAAATGTTTACAGTGCATCTGAAATTTAAATAAGATATCATTTCTGTGACCGTGTTCATTTTTCTTTTTTAAAAAAGCCCTGTCTCATATATCAAATGACTTGCTGCTGACATTAAAATATACCATAATTACTTTAAAAAAGGAAAGAAAATCTAAAACCACAAAGGAAATAGATTTTAAAACAACCTCTGAACTTCTTAAAAGAAGGAGAAATGGTCCGTGCTTGCATAGGTGTGCATTGAAAGCCCGTGTGCTTTGGCACTACATAGCTTATGAATAAAACTCTATTGGGACTTCTGCTTTATTCAGATATTTTAGACAAAATAAGGAGAGACCTGATTGATCAGACCAAAGTTCTATCTAGGCCACCATCCAGATGCACCAAATAGTCAACCACTGTTGCCCTTTTCTCAGTGAGTTACTGCTTCTGAACATTGAGCTTCCATTGAATTATCATGGCTAAACACTATAGGTAGATCTAGGCCCCATGAATTTATCTAATCTCCTTTTAAAGCCATCTCTCCACATCCCAAGGGAGAAAGATTCATTAATGAGATACTTTCATGTATCTCTCCAAAATCTATTGTCCATCAATTTTATTGTATGGTAGAGAGCAATAGTATTAGGAGAGAGGGAGAAAGCATTAGTTACTTCGAGTGCAATTTCTTTGTGAAAAGGTGGGATTATAAAATGAATGTGTCAATAAATATCATCTTTTGATCACTTTTTCCACTTCACGGATAATTTTATAAACATATTTCCTGTCATTACCAACCTTCATGTTTTATATTTCACACTTCATTTGAACATACTGTCATGCCCCCATCCTCCAAGAGCTAGAGCTCCCAGAGACAGATGATGCCACCCATATCAGGAGACCTGGGCCCTCAGGGGAGAAGTTCTGCCCTTGCAGGAAGAAGGGACTACTGCTTCAGACACCGAAACTGAGTGATCACCTAGTCCCAGAGAATGTTGGCACTTCAAGAGGCAAATCAGTAGCGTTCCTTTAATAAGACATACCCAACTCCAAAGAAGGACTCATCAAGAGAAGGGAATTCTTCAAGAGTAAGACCTATAATGTAATAATAATAATAATAATAATAATAATAATAATAATAATAATAATAATATAATGTACTTCAGCTGAGCCCTGGGTGTGGCCCAGCAGGTTCTGGCACTATAAGCCTGCATTCTCAGAAACAAGGAAGTTTAGTCAGCTCCAGTATCCTGCATCTAGCCTTGTGTTATTGATCTTTGCACTTCTGTCTGATGCTGCTTTTTGGACTCTGATTCTACTTGACAGATATTCTGTGCATTTGACCTTGGCTACCCCTCTGGTGTCTCTCTGGAAAATCCATGTGTGAATAGTAAAACTATAGACTTCTGCTTGCCTGATTTCTCAATTGTAATTAACTGTGTTTGCACAGCAAAGGGTTGAAACTAGTTGGAGCAGGACATATACATGGTTGCCTTATGTGTTTCAAATATTTGGGGCTGGATTTATCTATCATAGCAGCATTGTTAAAATACCATGTAGAAGATCTACAGTCACTGAGTGATGGAACTGAGATTTGGGCCAAACTAGGCATTTTGGAGTTTGCTGAAGCATTGAATTCTAACTGTTTCACATGAAGGCTTAATTGTTAAAGAGGCCCTTACTAATTCTAAGATAAGAGGGAGTCTCTAGATTACTATCAAAAGTATTGTTGAATGGTATAGCTTTCTCTCATCTATAAGAGATATTACTTCATAGAATTGGAAGGGAACCTGGAGGTGGTATAGTCCACCCCCTGCCCAGTGCAGGAATCATGCCATTAAAGCAGCCTTCTTAAGCCTGGTGCTCTCCAGATGTGGCTGATGGGAGCTGATGCCCAGAACAACTAGTATGGCCAGTGGGGTTATAATCCAAAACTCCAGAGAGCTGTAGTTCAAAACATCTGGAGGTCACCATGTTCTTCTGTCAAAGAGCTGTTAGTGTTAGCAGGTTTCTCCTAATGTTTAGACAAAATCTGCTTCCCTGCAATTTCCATCCATTTGTTCTAGTCCTACCCTCTGAAGCAACACAGAAAAAGTCTGCTCCATCTTCTACATGAGAGCCTTTCCAATATTTGAAAATAGCTAACTTTTCTTCTGCAGGCTAAAACATTCCTCATAATTTCCTGATCCCTCACCATCTTGACATGCTGTCATTTGTTGATGTCCTTCATAAACTGTGGCACCCAGATCTAGAGAACAGTATTTCTCCTACAGATCACCAGAACACTTTAAAAAATGGGTTGGATCCAACACTGTTGTTCCACTGATGCAAGCAGCTTTGTTAGCAGAACTGGGAAGGGTGTGATTCCACTTCACCTCCTCAGGTCCCCATGTACCCTCAAAATCTGCTCTGGAGATTTTGAGTTGCATGGAGGGCTGCAGTGGAGAGGAAAGAAGGAGGTTTATGCTAGAATCATGATGAATTTAACCCTATATCTGGAAATCTGGAAAACAGGGTGATATATAACAGTATATTTAACTTGACACGTTATTACTGGATATCAAATGAAGAACAATTATCTAATGATTTTATCCTTACTTGAAACTGCATTCTATGCACTAAAGGTGGCATTGACTGATCTATAATCTGTTTGTATATATTGAATGAATGAAATGGACATTGAAATCTAAAGCTTGGGTCATCTTTGCCCATCTGGTAAGTAAGCTGGCTACTCTTCCTTCCTATGTAATGAACCAGAACAAATTATAGTTGTTACCTTGTGTGCATATGTAAGTAGACCCTCAGCTTCAGACTCTTCATGGTAAGGTAGCTGAAAAAGGACACTCTCCCGACAACTTAGCTACAGTGGCATTGCTAACACAAATGTCGGGAGAAGGACGGGGGAGTGTGACTCTGTTAATTCTCCTTGATCTCTCAGCAGCTTTCGATACCGTCGACCATGGTATCCTTCTGGCACGACTGGCTGAGTTGGGAGTGGGAGGCACTGCATTGCAGTGGTTCCGCTCCTACTTGACAGGTCGGCTCCAGAAGGTGGTGCTTGGGGGACATTGCTCGGCCCCGCGGATTCTCCAGTATGGGGTTCCAAAGGGGTCAGTTTTGTCCCCCATGCTGTTTAACATCTACATGAAACCGTTGAGTGCAGTCATCCAGAGTTTTGGAGTGCATTGTCATCAGTACGCTGATGACATGCAACTCTACTTCTCCTTTTCATCTTCATCAGGTGAGGCGTGGATGTGTTGAACCAGTGCCTGGCTGCGACAATGGACTGGATGAGGGCTAATAAACTGAAAGTCAATCCAGACAACAGTGAGATGCTGTTAGTGGGGGGTTCCTCTGACCGGATGGAGGGTGTTCAACCTGTTCTGGATGGGGTTGCATTCCCCCTGAAGGAGCAGGTTCGTAGCTTGGGGGTTCTCCTAGAACCATCTCTGTCACTTGAGGCTCAGGTGGCCTTGGTGGCATGGAGTGCCTTCTATCAACTTGTGTTGGTGGCTCAGCTACGCCCCTATCTGGACAGGGATAACCTGGCTTCAGTTGTCTATGCTCTGGTAACCTCCAAGTTAGGTTACTGCAATGTGCTCTATGTGGGGCTGCCTTTGAAGATTGTTTGGAAGCTGCAGCTTGTGCAAAATGCAGAGGCCAAATTGGTAAAAGGGACCAGAAGGTTCGAACATATAAGACCAATTCTGGCCCGCTTGCATTGGCTGCCTGTATTTTCTGAGCCTGATTCAAGGTGCTGGTTTTAACCTAGAAAGCTTTACATGGTTTGGGACCACAATACTTGATGGAACGCCTCTCCCGACATGAACCTACCCGTACACTACGCTCAACATCAAAGTTCCTCTTCCGGGTGCCTACTCCGAGGGAAGCTCAGAGGACGGCAACAAGGGAGAGGGCCTTCTCTGTGGTGGCCCCCCAATTCTGGAATGATCTTCCTGATGAGGCCCACCTGGTGCCAACACTGTTATCTTTTCAGCACCAGGTCAAAACTTTTCTTTTCTCCCAGGCATTTTAACAGCTTAAGTTGAGGTTTTAACTGACTTTGTGGCCAGGCTTAAAATTTTTAAAATGTTTTAAATATCAGCTGTTTTATGTTTTATGGTTTTACATTTTGTATATTGACTTTTTAATGTTTAATCTTTTAATTTTTGTAAACCGCCCAGAGAGCTTCAGCTATGGGGCAGTATATAAATGTAATTAATAATAATAATAATAATTAGGGATGTGCACTGGATCGGACCCGATCCACGATCCGAGTCCGGTCCAGTGGGAAATCGGATAAATTATCCGATTTCCGATCCCGCAGCTGGATCGGCCGATCCAATCCGAACCGGTCCGAAAAAGCTCCGAACCGGTTCGGCGGATCGGCGGATCGGCGGGCGCCCACTGGCGCCCACCGCCACTTCCATTGGCGGGTGCCAGCGGGCGCCCGCCGATGAAAGTGGACAGCGGGGGGGGGAGGAGGGGGGCACTTACCTTCTCGGCCCGGTGGCTCCCGTCCGGCGCCGGCGCCTACTACTACTAGCAGGCTCCGCGGCCTGCTCTAGGGTGGCGCGCCGGGTGATGTCATCACCCGGCGCGCTACTCTAGAGCAGGCCGCGGAGCCTGCTGGTAGTAGTAGGCACCGGCGCCGGCCGGGAGCCACCGGGCCAGGAAGGTAAGGAGGGGGTGCGTGGAGGGGAGGAGGGGGCGCGCGGAGGGGGGAGGGGGGAGGGGGGCCCTTACCTGCCCGGCCCGGCGGCTCCCGTCCGGTGCCGGCACCTACTACTCCCAGCAGGCTCCGCGGCCTGCTCTAGGGTGGCGCGCCGGGTGATGTCATCACCCGGCGTGCTACTCTAGAGCAGGCCGCGGAGCCTGCTGGAAGTAGTAGGCGCCGGCGCCGGACGGGAGCCGCCGGGCCGGGAAGGTAAGGAGGGGGTGCGTGGAGGGGAGGAGGGGGCGCGCGGAGGGGGGGAGGGGGGAGGGGGGCCCTTACCTGCCCGGCCCGGCGGCTCCCGTCCGGCGCCGGCGCCTACTACTCCCAGCAGGCTCCGCGGCCTGCTCTAGGGTGGCGCGCCGGGTGATGTCATCACCCGGCGCGCTACTCTAGAGCAGGCCGCGGAGCCTGCTGGAAGTAGTAGGCGCCGGCGCCGGACGGGAGCCGCCGGGCCGGGAAGGTAAGGAGGGGGTGCGTGGAGGGGAGGAGGGGGCGAGCGGAGGGGGGAGGGGGGAGGGGGGCCCTTACCTGCCCGGCCCGGCGGCTCCCGTCCGGCGCCGGCGCCTACTACTCCCAGCAGGCTCCGCGGCCTGCTCTAGGGTGGCGCGCCGGGTGATGTCATCACCCGGCGCGCTACTCTAGAGCAGGCCGCGGAGCCTGCTGGAAGTAGTAGGCGCCGGCGCCGGACGGGAGCCGCCGGGCCGGGAAGGTAAGGAGGGGGTGCGTGGAGGGGAGGAGGGGGCGCGCGGAGGGGGGAGGGGGGGAGGGGGGCCCTTACCTGCCCGGCCCGGCGGCTCCCGTCCAGCGCCGGCGCCTACTACTACCAGCAGGCTCCGCGGCCTGCTCCAGGGTGGCGCACCCGGCGCGCTACTCGAGAGTAGGCCGCGGAGCCCGCTGGTAGTAGCCGCCGGTGCCAGACGGGCCGAGAAGGTAAGCAGTGGCGGGGAAGGGGGCTTACCCCCCCCCGGAGCCGTCCGCTTCTATCCGCTGGCGCCCGCGGGCGCCAGCGGATGGAAGCGGGCGGCCCCAGGGGGGGTAGGGAGCGCGGGGGAGGGGGTTTACCTGCCGGGGCCGTCCACAGTGGACGGCCCCGGGGGGGGAGGGAGTTAGGCCCCCCCTTACCCACCCGCCGCCATTTTTTCCTCATAGACTTGCATTGCAATGCAAGTGTATGGGGAAAAAAATGGCGGCCGATCCAAAAATGTACGATTTTTGGGTCGGGATCGGACTCGATCCGGTCCGGGGGGCCTCCGATTTTGTCCGAACCGGTCCGGGACAAAATTGGAGGTCCCGATCCGGGTCCCGATCCGATCCGGGGGGTCCGTGCACACCCCTAATAATAATAATAATAGGCATATTTAATATATGATATCCATTGTCAGGGGAATCCAGGTTGTGGTGATGACCACGTTCATGTAGGGGCTGGGAATAGATCAATCAAGATATATTTTAACCACCATAGCTGCATGGAAGCTTTTTGCTCAGGGCAGAATAATTCTCTATAGCCAGGGCAGGCTGTTGCCTTCATGTCTTACTTCTAGGTTTTCCACAGCGGCTTTTCTCAGCCTTGGATCCCCAGATGATGTGGGGCTACAATCCTGCCCCCACCGCACCCCAGGCAAAATACACAATGGGTGTGGGTGATGAGAATTGCATTCCAAGGGCAATTACCATTCCGTTAACGCAAATGGTAATGCTAGTGGAAACTAGTTTTTGAATTATGCACAACAGAAGTATCCAACTAAAGTTACATTTGTGCAAATGTGGTTGTTCAACCCATTGTGCAACTGGTTGCACATTTCACCTGTAAATGGTTACACACAACTGCTTGCACCCACTTTGAAATGTATTGTGCAATTGTTTGCACAACAGAAAGATTCAGCTGAGTCCTGCTAGCACTATTTGGGTTTGTGGAATGTCATTGTTGGATACAGCTCCAACAGCCCCTACCAAAGGTAGGGACTAAAATAGGAACAGGTGAATCCATTGGTTTTGCTTTCTCCCACATGTATTAAAGGCTCCCCACCCCTGCTGTAAAGTCTTGTAATTTGCATATTTAAAAACAAAGTAGAGGTACACTAGAGTTTGATTATGATGGTCAAGCTATCAATAAGTGTATCACTCTTTTCTGATCAGCAAAATTCCCAACTGCTATCAATTTTGGTTTTGTGTGGATTCAGACTCATTTTTGCTTTCACTCAATTTATTCAGTAGACATGCATAGGATGGTGGTAGACCTCTCCGTTCTGCTCTCTACATGTGTTCTTTGAATGCTTTTTTTGATGTCTGTGAAGGGCTCCATCCACAATGCAAGTTGAGAAAAGGCTTCTAAGAACGGCTAAATGCTTTTTCTGGCACCCAGAAACTTCTGTTCAGGAAGCCATCACCAAAGGTAGGGATAATATTTTGGAAAAAACACTGCCCTTTCACTTTTAGAAAGCTTTGTTTATTTGGTAGTCTCTCTTTTTGCAATGTAGTTTTAATTGGTGTTTTTAAAAAAATATTGTAAACTGCCTTTAGCTTCTTTTTTTTGTGGAAATGCAAGGTACGTAGATTTTTTTTAAAAAATAGTAAATCAAAACTGCAACTTTTGAGCCAAATTCTTCCTTCAGTGGAGTTTGACGAGTTTACTGAAAAGGAACACATTAATGAGGAATTTTGAATAGTTTTGTGACTATTTCTGTGGAGCTGATACTATTATATCTTTCACATTACAATAAACCTGCATAGATAAACCATAAAACCAGCTCATGAAGTTATATACTTAGTATTTTATTATGATACATTTAAAATATGCACTTTAATACTAATCTTTCATATAAAATGACTTGCACAATTCCCATAAGTTCACATGTTTGTCTTTGAGTTTATCACTTTATGTTATTTATATACTTTCAAAGCCCTGAATAGAGAGTGGAGAAATCTTTGGCTGGCAAATATATTTAATGAATATTAAATTTTCAGTTGACATAGCTCAGTTAGTTTTGTAACTGAGTGAACAATGTGAAATGTACCCATCCAATAAATTACTTGACAGCATTCAGACATCACATAGCAAGGGAACTGTGTGTCAGAGCATTGCTGAACTACTAACATGAAACTTAGAAATGCCTTTTGGTATGTCTTTTTTCTCTATTTTAATTAAAAGAAATGTAAATACACTTTTCATGTAATTATTAATTAAATGGAATCATTAGTTTTGAACATTGATTGATAGAGGCATTGTTCTGCAGGATTACACCCAATATCCATGAATATTTATAATATTCCATTGGATGAAGTATTAGCCATTGAGGTCCTAGGCTCTCCCGGCTGCGGCTGTATTTGTGGAGGGAGTGGAAATAGAAATTGTATTGGATGGAAAATGGGCCGCTGATTGTGCAGGAGGCCAGACCAGCCTATGAGCGATTAGGATGACGCTACCTGCTTCAAGACAGGAGTGGTTTGTGTATTCCACTCCTTCCTTAAGCCACACCTTCCATTGTGGAGGGCATCACTGTCCCCCAGTACTGCACAGCTCTGAGTAGATTATCCAGGTTAGCAAAAGAAGCCATCCTTGCCCTGCCACTAGGTCACCCCCTAGAAAGAGTGACCAGTTAATCCTGTACTGAAATAGGGATGGAAGGAGAGTGCAGCCGGAAAGAAAGAGGCTGAGAGAAGGGGTGGAGCAGGCTTTTAAATCCTCAGCTCTGCCCCATCTCCCAACTGTGCAATGTGCAGTCACATGCCACACTGCAGCCTTGTGTCTCTCTGGTCAATCCGTGGAATGATCTTAACAGTAGAATAATAATAATAATAATAATAAGAAGAAGAAGAAGAAGAAGAAGAAGAAGAAGAAGAAGTTTATTTTTACCCGCCTCTCCCTCTGGAGAGTTTGCTCCCATTTTGCAAGTCTGAGTGGAGATGGGCAGCATACTTTCTGCAGGTTGCAACAAGTATGGGATGAAGGGAAGTGCAGAAAGATGGCAGCACTTGGGAGCTATAGGACAAATGGGTTGAAGGGAAGGGGCACAGAGGGCACATATATGCAAGGCCTATGCAGGGCATTTAGCTCTCCTAAACTATGGGTGAGGATTTTGTTTCAGTTTGGTTTTGATTAGAACTTACCAAAATTTATAATCCTCTCCGTATTTAGGACAAAAAGAATTTGGGATTAAAACAACTACAACAACAAAACAACTGAATGTGGGAGAAATCAAAATTGACAGATCTGTCTATCCAGGCCCTTGGCTTTGAGTGATTTTCTCTTAAAAGGTTGGGTTTGAATCCCTGTGTATTCAACTGTGTAAGTGCCAAATTCGGATTGCATCTGCTTTTTACTCACAGGCTCCTGATCTTTGTTGGCTATATGGCAGGCAGGTGCATCATTCTAGGAATAGCTGTATCTATTGGTGCAGAAAGGTGAGGATTTTATTTCAGTTTGTTTTTGATAAGCATTTACTGAAATTAATGAAGCTCATATTTGTGAGAATAAGAACTTCAGTTCTGTTTTAAAAAATGGATGCAGGAGAAAGCCAAACCTACACTTCCACTCATCTGAAAGGCATATTCATTTTTTAAAAGCTCACAACTGTTATGTTTTCAGACAAAGGAAAATGACATAGAACTTCTTGCTCTTCTTAGCTCTTGTTTATTTAAATGAAGTTTGTGCTGGATAAGAGGGCTGTGCACAGTCCCTCTGATTTGCCTCTGAAGTTGATTCAGAGTTTCCAAATAGGTCCTGATTCAGTTCTCGGGGTGCCTGAGAACCACCCCACCCATTTTGGATTCAGTTCTGAATCTGAAGCAGGTTGGCTGTTGCAGTTTCCCAGGTACCCATGGGTGCCTATGAAAGCTGTGTGTGGGGCTCCTGTCCCCCACCCACAGGACTTATCTGAAGCCTCCGCTCATGCTGGTGAGTCACCCATCCTCTAGAAGAGCTTCTCTAGCCTGCCATAGATCTATTGTTGCAAACTACGGCAGCCAGAAATGGCCCTTTCCATCTGCCGTAGTTTACAACAGTAGATCTATGGCAGGTCAGAGCAGCTCTCCTAGAGGATAGGTGGTTTGCTGACATGAGTGGAAGCTTCAAGTAAGTCCTGTGGGAAGGCAGGTGGATGGGTGGGGAGCAGCGGCTGGCCATCAGACTGAATTGGCATGAAGCGCATCAGGTGCTTTGGGCCAACATGGTTCAATCTGGCCTTGAATAGGATTCGGGTTGAGGCAGGCTGAATCAGCCCACTTCGATTCAGATTCGGGTTTTGGGACTGAGGCAATGCACACCCTACTGGATAATATCTAGATTGTATCCAATGTTTGTAGAAACATGACAGGAAAGTGAATTTGAACAGCACTGTCCAGACAGATATCTCTGGCTAGGTACCACCACTTTCAATAAATTGAAAATGGCTTGCAATCTTAAAAAGGCTCTGACGTCTTTAAGAATGAGGCTGAAACAAATTTCCTCCATCTGTTGCACAATCTTTCCTCCTATATATAACATTATGCTGCTGGAACAGGACTTTTTGTTGTAGTGCATAGAGGAAGATGGCAAGAAGATTAAGAAATTCTGATGGTGTACACTAGTTGCCCATGTTAGTGTTTTGCAGATTGTTCCTCTAACACTTGCAAAAGATTGTTGCTTTTACTCACATGGGGTACCATGACACGGCTCCCTGTGTCCAAGCCATGTAGAAGATGGTTGGTGATAGTAATCTCCAGAGAAATGCAAGGAAATGAAATGAATCAATAATTTCAGGGGGTCTTAAACATCACATCAATCTTGTGTGTTTTTCATCTGCCATTACTAAAGGGTCAGGCAGAATGCAAACTTTTCCTTTTTGACACCAGTAACATAGTTTCTGCTGTAATGCACCATGAAATGTAATGGGTTATGCTATATTTAAATATGCCCATTGCTTCTCTTGAATGCCAACAGTGGTTCTGGAGCACAGTAAGTGGAAGGGGTAAGTCAAGAGAGAACTCAAACACAGTAGTTATTGCCAAAAATGGTAGTCCTGTGTTTGAATTCTCTCTCGACTTACTCCTTTCACTTCCTCTGTAATTGATAGTACAACTGATTTTGTGTCCTAATGCCATTTCTCATCATAAAATAAAAATGTACAACATATTTTATATTCAATATATTATATTTTGGTTATGCATATCCTGATTCAATGGCACTTGTGTGTGCTAATATAGACTTAAAATCAACATTTCCAGGGACATTTGCAAAGGCAAGTATGATAATATCATCTAGTTTTAAATTCTTGTTTCAGTAATGTTGCTGGTGCTGGACTGAAAGAAAAAGCATTACGTCATTTTTAATTGGAAGCTTGCTGTATCAGCATGAAAAGATCCCCCCCCCCCCCAGTTAGTGCTGGAGTTCTTTCAAGTCTTCTAACCAGTTTGGAAGATTCATTGACCTTGCTAACACTCTTGATTATGTTGTTTGTTTTAATTTGAACAATAGTCGCCTGATCTTCCATTGGTACTGGGATGTTAGGCTTGAAGACATTGATAGTGCATAATGGGCAGGCATACTGCTCATTGCAACATTCTTAGTAGTTGAATGGGGAAGTGTTATAAAATCCATTTATTCCAGAGTAGTCCTGTTGAAATTTGTGGAACTCTTCTGGAAGAAGCAGACTTCCATCATCTAATGACCCAGAATTGTTGTTTTTAAAGGATATTGTAATTATAACGCTTTTATGCTTTTTATGGTTTTAAATAGGGATGTGTATCATATCGTTAAAATGTACGATAACGATACAATAAGGTTGTTATCGTGCATGTGTTTAACGATAACGATATGATAGAAAAACCTACGTTAATCATCGGAGATGATAATTTGCGGGTAATTTTATCGTTTTATCGGACTGCCATATAAATATACCTATAACTTCTGTATTTTAAAAGTTAGAGTCTTGAAACCTGGTCACAGTGCTTATGGGGTATGCCTAAGTATGTGTATGAAATTTGAGATTGATTCCTCCAACCCTTGATTTTATATGAATTTTTTAAAGATCATTTCCGTTCTGACAGGTCTGAATGAACACACGTGGCAAGCTGTCATTCTGATCTGTCTGCCCTTCAACACACATGCCCCCAACAAAAAATGGGATGGTCCGATATAGTGCTAGGACAGCAATACACGGGAGGGAGGAGCAGCTCTATTGCTCATGGAGGGGAAAAAACACAGACTTTCCCTGCTTCAAAATAAGATGGAAAAGGGAGGGGAAGAGGTGAGATGAGAGCAGGACAGGACAGGGTCAACGTCATGTGAGTACCGCGCTGCAAAAACACATACCAGACATGGCAAGAGTGCGATAAATCGCTGGTGTGATGGAGCTCAAAAAGGTACAGCCAAAAAAAAGAAAAAGAAAAAGAATTAAGCAATCCATTGGATGCATCAGCAGCATTTTAGCAGAGATAAATTAGGCTCCTCACTATGTCTTCCAACTAATTGTCTGCTGGAAGCAAATTACATTGCATTTCAGATTAGGCTATTTTTAGTTTTAGTCAGTGATCCTGCATATGGATATGCAAAGATATGGGTAGAGATATATATTTTACTTAACTAGTGCTATATTGGTAAGCTGAAAAGTTCATTAATATGCCATGTTCATTTTTAAGGTAAATTCAAATGCATTTAAAACATTATTTATATTTAACAACTAGAACTAGCCAGCCAGTCTTGTTACTGCAAATATTTTATGATTTAATAAGTTATTTCAGAGCATCAAGCCCACAATAATATGGAATGGATAATTCACTAATAGCTAATTCTGTCAATTTGCAAACCAATGCATGCCTGCTTAGGGTGGGATATGCCAACACAATATGCCAAATCGTGACGTTGAAATGGCATTTCTACAAAGTTACAAGACATAACAAATGGATGCACTGCTATAAAGTTTATCATTCTTAAGTGACAATTCACATCCCCTGACATCTTCATTTATATTTATCGATGTAAGCCAAGATCATTATAATCCAAACTGTCATTCATACTGTTCTGTGCATCATCCTTAGTATTATATAGTTTGTTAGATGTTGAAAAGGTTTTTAGGTCCATTTTCTGGCAAATAGGTTAATTTTGATCTAGAGGCATGTGGGACTAAATTTGCGCATACAGTAGGGCCTTTTCCTTTTATTCTGAACCACGCTTTCCTATCCTACCTGGTGCCAACCTGAAAGCACCTGCTAAAACTAGGGATGGACAAATTTATCAGTTTTGCTTTCTCCCACATTCAAAGTTTCTTAATCTCAAGTCCTTTCCGTCCCCTTTATGAAGAAACTTGGAAATTTGGTATATCCTTACAAAAAACCAAACAAAAGGGGGAAAAAAATCTTTGCCAAGATCAAATTCTTCAAGCACTAATGTAATGCCCCTGTTGCCATGGGTGCTGGTAGTCCTGTTCCTTTCCTGTTTTTTTGCCCTCAGGTCCCTTACCACAGAGGGGCTCATAAATAATACAGATGTGGCTCATGCATAGTAAATCCCTCCCCTGAAATTTGTATCCCTTCCCTTGCACATCCCGATTGGTCTCCTCTGTCCCTTGTCCCCTCCCCTCTGGTGGCGATAGCCTAACCACACAGCTGTTCCTGGGGTTCACCTTCATGCCACATGGATTGGCTGAGAAAGGCTGTCTATCATCCTGCCAGTGGAGGGGCTGCCCTGCCTGTTTGGCGTGGAGGAAAATAATTGCTATTAAAGATCGAGCTTTCAATTTTTTTGAACTTTAAAAATTTCTGCATATCTACACTGTTCAAGCATCAGTTTAAAACAAAAATGAGAAAAATCGGTCTGGTAGATCTCAAGTAATAAGCCCTACACTACTGTAATCTTATATAAGGTATCATTCAGGAGCAGATGATGATGACTTCAAGCCCTCTGAAATCTTTGTGACATACCCAAAACTGCTTTCACATCTGATTCATGGAATGTGAGTGTAAAGCAAAAGGGGTTGGAGACAATTTGGGAATTTTAATCTGAACCTTCAGTAACAACAGCAGGTGCTAAGACATGGACCTCCAATGGTGCTCATGAAGCAATCCATTCCATACCTGATTCAAAACATTTTTTTTAAAATAAAAACCTGGGAAGATAGTAGGGCCGTCTGCCTTCTAGCCTTTAGCATTGATATTTCTCTCCCCACTATCCATTTCTCTTGCTAGTTCCTCCTTCCTCCCAGTCTCTAGCCTCACTAATTCTGCCCCCTACAAACACCTTTAGCCAACTTTTGACTAGCCAGGCCCCCACAGGAGACATTGATTATTTATTTACAATATTTCTATGCCGTTCAATATCTAAAAAAGATTCTAGAGTGGAGAACATAGGTATAAACAGCAAAAAGAAAGAAGATTTTAAAAGCAAATTAAAATGGTTCAATTTAAAATAAAGGACCAGAAAAAAGTGGCTGGTCAGTTGGGGAAGGCTTCCTGAAACAGAGTTGTTTTCAGGAGGCGCCAAAAGCAGCCTAATGTTGGTGCCTGCCTGACCTCCAGGGGCAGGGAGTTCCACAGAGAAGGGGCCACTACACTAAAGGCTCTTCTCCTAGTGTATTCCAATCAGCCCATAGGTCCATATGACTAACCACATCCACTGTGGAAGCCATTTTGTGATGGCATCCCCAGCAGTTTCTCAAATTACCAAATTTATCCATAGCTCCAAAAGGTTGGGCACCCCTGGGCTCAGGAAATACCAAGATACATTGGTGGAGTAATTTAATCCCTCCTGCAAATAGATAAAAACAAGTTCTTTGTTAAATTATTTATTGTAGAGATTAATCATATTTTCCCACCCTTCCTCCAAGTCACCCCATGCACTGGGTTATCTAATTTTATCCTTACTACCACCAGTAAGGAGGATGACTTGAAAGCACCAAAGTGAGCTTCCTGGATAAGCAGGGATTTGATCCCTATTCTTCCTAGTCCAAATTCAGTGCACTCTGCCCTGGACCAATGTAGTTCTATTATGATGTTTTAATTTCCTTCCTGAACAAATGTAAAATTGTAGCATTTTAAATATACAATGGCAGCCTTTGTAGGTATGTAGAACTGGTGTGTGTATGACTCCATCACTGACCATTACTTCTTTCCTTTCTAAAGTTTGTGAACTGTGCAGTGTGGCTGGCTCTGTGCTGCGTGACTGAAAGAAAGAAAAGGGAAAACAAACATAAGAGGCTGTGATTTAATGGGTACTGTCCATTTTGAAAAGCAGGGGGAAATTGAAGCTTGTATAAAGGCTGGAAAAGGGGGATTGTTGGAAGGAATAGGACATGGCTTTTTAAATGCAAATATAGGAGAGGTTGGGAATGGCTTGGGGGTATTTTCTTGGTCAATGCGCTGGCATTGAAGTGCAAACCAGCTGGAAACTTGCTTGAGAGGCACAAATGGCATTTAGAGCATGCAGGGCTTACTGCCAGGCTCAGGGGTAGCAGGAACTCTGCGGGTCTTCATATTGAGCAAAGCTTAGCTGCAATTGCTTTGAATGTTGTTTTGGAGCTATTTCATGAATGGTTTCCTGCATATGGCAGGACTACTAATTTCCTTGAAAAATGTATCTGGAAGCCCTTCTTCCCTGATCTCTGATATCTGGGGGCTCTCTACAGTTAGTCAATGGCAAAAGAAATTTGGTCTCTAGCCCTTCACCATCTTTGTCTCCTTCCTTTGGAAATGTTCCAGTTTGTCAGTATCCTCTCTATGACATGGTGAAATGGAAAATACTAGAATTGGAGAAAGAAAAAACATAGTCTGGGGCCAGAATCTATTTTCCATGAAGGGGATCTTTCAGGAGAGGAAGGTCCCTCTGCTGGATTTCGGGGGTTCCCCACCACCTATTCAGAAGGACTCCTGGCTCTCTGTGTAGCATTTTCAAGGGGCTGGAGCAGCAGCTGTGTGAAGGAGAGGACAGCACAGGATCTAGCATAAACCGAGATCTAATTCAGGGATCATTTTGGCATTGTAAACTTGCTTAGATACAAGCAAGCAGCTTAAATATAACCAAGTTAAATTCAATTGAGCTGTTTTAAATGTAACTTTCTTAAGCATGTATTGTGGCTAAAGAATTAGAGTGGCTGGTTTCCAGATATAGCTGTCAAATGGAAGAAAGCAAGTTTTTTGATGTCAACCAAATCCAGCAAGAGAATTCCTAGTGGTAATAATAATAATAATAATAATAACAATTTATTTCTTACCCGCCTCTCCGTCTGGATCGAGGCGGGGAACAACAACATGATAAAATACATAAAACTGATTAAAACATAACACATATTATTAAAACTGCATTAAAAATCCTAAAACATCCTAAAAACACCCTTAAAACATACTAGAAGGAAGTATGGACCACTATATAGAATCAATTGCCTGAAATTTCCATCACTTCTCATTCACAATACATCCTTCACCTTTTCCTCTCTACTTCACAGCACTTTCTCTTTGTTACATGTTTCATTATGCTTTTTGTCATTGTCTCCCTTGGCTGCACTTGCTCCTGGAACTGATGGGCCCTGAAAGCATTACCCACAATCTCATCTAACTCTAAATGTGATCACCTTACTTAATGAAAGTGGAGGTAGACATACTTATTTAACAACCAAAATCAATAAGACATTCATCAAAAGGAGCACACTGATTCCATTTACACCTGCGGCGATGAGCCTTCGCCCAAATGCCTGCTTGTCGAGAAAGTGTCACAGTAAAAGATCATTGTTGTCAAGTGAGTATAACATTATTTAACTGTGAGCTTATCCATATTGCCCATATAACGACTTATATTCTGTTTAAAAATGTGGTTTTTAAGTCATTTCATCACATGGTAGGACACACTGAGCAGTACTTACGTTTCATAGTGACTTTCCTCCGTCCTCAACGTGTTCAATGGTGTATTACAGGGTTAATTCCTTGACTCTTCTTCTTTAGTTTCTGTTTTGCAGGCTGCTTGACCCTCCCACTTCTGTCTCTGTGGCCTCCTCCACACGGGGCGTTTAATGAGCCTTGAAGGCTCATTATAAATTTTACCTACACACGAGCGGAGCGCAAAACGGGCGTAGAGGCGCGTTATCTCCCGGATTATGCGCATTATCGAATGCGCGTTAAATAGCGAGTTTTATTTTGCGGCGGGATGTAAAGCGCGTTATGACCATGTGTACAGTTTTTCAGTGAAGCGCATTTTCGGAGAGGTGTGAGCAGGTAGAGGGCGGGTTTTGCCGAGATGGGCGGGGAGAGGGAAGGTATTTCCGGCGGGAGATTTGAAAAAAAGCCCTCAGGTTATGCGCAGCCGCGCGGGTGTGCTCACCCAACGGTTTGGCTGGAGGCGCAGGTGTGGTCGCGCGCCTATGCATATAAGCGCGTGCGCGCGATCCGACCGTTGACCTCATTTAACTTCGCGACGCCAGAGAGACTGCATCCTGATTTATTTCCTCTACACCTTTTCCACCTACCGAAATGGCTGCTCCAGGAAGGGGAGTTTCTTGGAAAAAGGCAGAGATTCTCGACCTTCTGGACATTTTTGGGGAGCAGAAAGTTCAAGCTCAACTGAATGCCAGCCATAGGAACCTCGATGCCTATGAATCCATTGCTCAGGAAATGCAAAGAAGGGGCCATATCCGTACAGCGAAGGAGTGCAGGACGAAGGCAAAGGCAATGAGGCAGGAATATCGCAGGGTCGTGAATCATAATTCACGATCAGGAAATGATGCTGCCACCTGCCCCTTTTTTGAGGAGCTTCATAGCATTTTTCGGGGGGATGCTACTATTCAACCAAATCGCGTGGGCAGGAGTCTGAACATCCATCGTGTCCAAGCACCTGCTGCTGCTCCCCCAGTAAGTTCCCCCCTGGCTTTCCCGCTCTCAGAAGGCTCAGAAGAACTGTTCAGCAGTGAACTTCAAACAATAGATGTGGAGGACTACCTTGGAACGCCCTACTCTCCCGGAGGTACATTGATTGTAATTGCCATTTTTTAAAAAATCTCGTTCTTCCTTCTATTTCATGCCTATAGCTCACATCTGATGTTTTCCCCTTTTAGAATTGGAGACACCAGAAGATATTGGAAACGAAGAACCTGAAGGTATAGACTGTTTCTTTTGTTGGGTTGGGAAGACTCTTAACTTTACAACTTAATATTGTGTTCCATGGAATAAAAAATTGTATTCTAAAATGGGGCAGGCAGATGCGGGTGAGCGGGTGGGGCAGGAGAGGGCAGGAGAGATCTCCTCTAGCTACCCAGCGTTTCTCTGGTCTCTCCAGGGCGGGGGGGAAAAAGGATAAGGGGCAGGCAGCCATTTTGAACAACCACCCCCATTTCAAAAGGAGGGAGGTTTGTGATTGTGCCTATTGATGAAACCTCCTAAAAGCTCTTCTTTTTCTGCCACGGCAGGAGCCTACAGAAGCAGCAGTACCACCAGTGCATCGGAATCCATTGAGCAAGCAGATTTGAGGGCCAGAAATCTCCAGCAGCATCCTGCAGCAGCAGCACCGAGTAAGTACAGGCCTAGCTAATTTCTGAGGTCAGACATCATGGAAGGAAGGGAGTTCCCAATGATCTAGGCTGGGTTTATGGGGGGGGGAGGGGGAAAGGGGGGCATTGGACACAACATTGTGGTGCATGGGACCAGAAATTGTGGTCTATGGGAGGGATTCCCGCCTTTTTCTCTACAGCAGTTAAAGTTACATGAGCCCTGACCTCCTTTTCATGTGGTCAGCCTAGGCAGGCAGCCATTTTGAACACACAAACAACCCCCCCCTATTTAAAATGGAGGTTTGTGATTGTGCCTATTGGAAGACTCTTAACTTTACAACTTAATATTGTGTTCCATGGAATAAAAAATTGTATTCTAAAATGGGGCAGGCAGATGCGGGTGAGCGGGTGGGGCAGGAGAGGGCAGGAGAGATCTCCTCTAGCTACCCAGCGTTTCTCTGGTCTCTCCAGGGCGGGGGGGAAAAAGGATAAGGGGCAGGCAGCCTCCTAATAGCTCTTCTTTTTCTTCCACGGCAGCCTACAGAAGCAGCAGTACCACCAGTGTGTCAGAAACCAGTGAGCACGCAGATTTGAGGGCCAGAAATCTCCAGCAGCATCCTGCAGCAGCACCGAGTAAGTATAGGGCTATGTCAATGAAACCTCCTAAAAGCTCATCTTTTTCTGCCATGGCAGGAGCCTCCAGAAGCAGCGGTACCACCAGTGCGTCAGAAACCAGTGAGCATGCAGATTTGAGGGCCAGAAATCTCCAGCAGCATCCTGCACCAGCACCACCGAGTAAGTATAGGGCTAATTTCTGGGGTGCATGGGACCAGAAATTGTGGTCTATGGGAGGGATTTCAGCCTTTTTCTCTACAGCACTTAAAGTTACATGAGCCCTGACCTCCTTTTCATGTGGTCACTGTAGTATACTGCCTGCAACTTTAACTGTGGTGATGAAGAGGGAATTTCACCAGGTGCTGCATGCATACAAACGGCACCGGCTGAAATTCCTTTTTCTCTACAGCACTTAAAGTTACATGAGCCCTGACCTCCTTTTCATGTGGTCAGCCCTGACCTCCTTTTCATGTGGTCACTGTAGTATACTGCCTGCAACTTTAACTGTGGTGATGAAGAGGGAATTTCACCAGGAACTAATTCCATACAAATGACACTGGCTGAAATTCCCTTTTCTGTACAACTGTTAAAGTTACATGAGCCCTGACCTCCTTTTCATGTGGTCACTGTAGTATACTGCCTGCAACTTTAACTGTGGTGATGAAGAGGGAATTTCACCAGGTGCTGCATGCATACAAACGGCACCGGCTGAAATTCCTTTTTCTCTACAGCACTTAAAGTTACATGAGCCCTGACCTCCTTTTCATGTGGTCACTGTAGTATACTGCCTGCAACTTTAACTGTGGTGATGAAGAGGGAATTTCACCAGGTGCTGCATGCATACAAACGGCACCGGCTGAAATTCCTTTTTCTCTACAGCACTTAAAGTTACATGAGCCCTGCCCTCCTTTTCATGTGATCAGCCTAGGCAGGCAGCCATTTTGAACACACAAACAACCCCCCCCTATTTAAAATGGAGGTTTGTGATTGTGCCTATTGGAATGAAACCTCCTAATAGCTCTTCTTTTTCTTCCACGGCAGCCTACAGAAGCAGCGGTTCCACCAGTGCGTCGGAAACCAGTGAGCACACAGATTTGAGGGCCAGAAATCTCCAGCAGCATCCTGCACCAGCACCACCGTGTAAGTACTGGGCTAATTTCTGGGGTGCATGGGACCAGAAATTGTGGTCTATGGGAGGGATTTCAGCCTTTTTCTCTACAGCACTTAAAGTTACATGAGCCCTGACCTCCTTTTCATGTGGTCACTGTAGTATACTGCCTGCAACTTTAACTGTGGTGATGAAGAGGGAATTTCACCAGGTGCTGCATGCATACAAACGGCACCGGCTGAAATTCCTTTTTCTCTACAGCACTTAAAGTTACATGAGCCCTGACCTCCTTTTCATGTGGTCAGCCCTGACCTCCTTTTCATGTGGTCACTGTAGTATACTGCCTGCAACTTTAACTGTGGTGATGAAGAGGGAATTTCACCAGGAACTAATTCCATACAAATGACACTGGCTGAAATTCCCTTTTCTGTACAACTGTTAAAGTTACATGAGCCCTGACCTCCTTTTCATGTGGTCAGCCCTGACCTCCTTTTCATGTGATCAGCCTAGGCAGGCAGCCATTTTGAACACACAAACAACCCCCCCCCTATTTAAAATGGAGGTTTGTGATTGTGCCTATTGGAAGACTCTTAACTTTACAACTTAATATTGTGTTCCATGGAATAAAAAATTGTATTCTAAAATGGGGCAGGCAGATGCGGGTGAGCGGGTGGGGCAGGAGAGGGCAGGAGAGATCTCCTCTAGCTACCCAGCGTTTCTCTGGTCTCTCCAGGGCGGGGGGGGAAAAAGGATAAGGGGCAGGCAGCCATTTTGAACAACCACCCCCATTTCAAAAGGAGGGAGGTTTGTGATTGTGCCTATTGATGAAACCTCCTAATAGCTCTTCTTTTTCTTCCACGGCAGCCTACAGAAGCAGCGGTTACACCAGTGCGTCGGAAACCAGTGACCACGCAGATTTGAGGGCCAGAAATCTCCACCATCCTGCAGCAGGAGCGAGTAAGTACAGCCGATGTTATTTGCTTGATAAAGTTTCAGTCCTGCAATTCTTATAAATGTGTGAAAGGACATTCTCATCTTCAGGATGAGGGTGCGAGAGAACCCATGGTACAGGCTGGACATGTAATAAATGATTTTTAAACACACTAAACTTTGCCCTTTCCCTTCAGGTACAGATGAAGGAAGGAGACATCCCATCCAAAAGTCAGCACTCTCGCCTGCAACGCGCCTGGAAATGGCCAGAAACAGAAGACCCCCACGCAGCAGGGACACAGACCGCATTCTGGAGCATGCCTCTGCACACAACGCAAACCTCTTGCAGATGCATGAGCAGATGTTGCAGAAAAATGACCAGATGTTGGACTATTTGAAAACAGAAGATGCAAGGGACCAAAGAAATCAAGATGCCCTTCTCAGAATTCTAGAAAGACAATGTGTCACGATGGAGAAGCTGGTGACGGTGGTGCAACAGGAAGAACCGGGAAGATCAACCCATACAGCCAACCCATCATCTACTACTAGCCATGGAAAACGCCAGCCAATAAAAAGACGGTTGGCTATTGACAGTATGGAGGGGACCAGCTCTAAGCCAAATGACTTAGGTGGGAACTCAGGAGAGGGTGAGGGGAGAAAATGCCTGGCTAAGAAGAAACGTAAAGTCAGGGTGCAACACCCCCAGTCTGCCCAGTTGCAAAATCCCCAGAATGACATTTTAACCAAAGACTTGGACGAATCACTGCTCCCGTGCTCCCATACAGTACCCCCACAGCGCTCATCATCACCACTTCAAGGTGAGCCAAGCATAAAGCGCACGGCACGGGAGGTAAAAAAACCCTTAAAGTTCTCCCCTTAGAATACATGATTTATGTTATTGTTAATAATTTGCTGTTAATTATGGTTTTTTTTGCTGTTATTTATGTAATTGTTATGTTATTTGCTGTTAATTATGGTATTTTTTGCTGTTATTTATGTAATTGTTATGTTATTTGCTGTTAATTATGGTATTTTTTGCTGTTATTTATGTAATTGTTATGTTATTTGCTGTTAATTATGGTATTTTTTGCTGTTATTTATGTTGTATTTAACCATTACAATATAGTTTTCATATCTCACTGTGTGGTTGGGACTGTGCTTCCTATCTATTATTAAAACAGTTAGGCATCCCTCCTTAATACTGCACCAACCTGAAAATGCTAAGGAAAACCAAAACAATGTTTTAGTAACAAAAATAAAGATTTAGTTTTTTAAACAAATATTATTTTCAACTATTTACAATATTTTTTTCAACTATTTACAATTTACTGAGGATCTTGTCCAACTTTTCCTCCATTGAGGACATGCGATTCTGCATGCCTCCAACGGCTGCCTCAAGCCTCTCCAGCCGCTCCTGAGTGGGAACTGCATGGGATGGTAAGAAAAAAAAAATGTTTAAAATCATATAATATAACCAACAGAAAAACAGTTCAAGATGTACCACTCAATGACATTGGCTATTCAATGCGATTCAATTTACAGGAATGTAAATATAGTTTTTCATTTTTTAATTAAAAATTTAAACCATTAGTCCTGTACTGTACAATAGGGTGACCACATAAAATCCAGGTCGGTTAAACTGTTGTGATGAAGAGGGGATTTCACCAGGAACTAATTGCATACAAATGACACTGGCTGAAATTCCCTTTTCTCTACAACTGTTACAGATACAGGAGCCCTGACCTGGATTTTATATGCTCAATGTACTCTACATTATACAAAGCAATGGAACTTCTATTACCTGCTGGAGACACAGCAGCAGGTGAGACAGGTGGGGGTGCATCCTCCTCTTCCTCCTCTTCCTGCACCTCCTCCTCCACCTCCTCCGCAGACGGCGACGGCGATGGACTGAGTATCCCTTCAAAATTGGAAAAAAAATGTTATTTTAAGTTTCTATCATGGTGTTCCCCGCCTCGATCCGTTGGGAGAGTCTGTTAATTAATAAATAAATAAATACATATATCATTACAATTATTAATATTAATAATATTATTAAAGTACGCTGGGCAAAAATAGTATTCCTAATTAATCTGGCTTGCATTTAACTTACGTGCCCTTCTGCGGAGGGTCATCCGAGGAGGAGAAGGAGGAGAAGGAGGAGAAGGAGGAGGAGGAGGAGAAGTCCCCCCAACCTCCTCCACTTCGGGAGACGGAGCCGCCTCTTCCGCCCTCCTGTTTTGGGCTAAGAAAAAGAGGGAAGGGAAAAAGGGAAATAACATTAAAATGTGGAAGGGTCCCTGAAGGGCATCTAGTCCCACCCCAAGATGAATGCTGGAATCCACCTTAAAGCCTCATTGTGTCAGGGGTCATTGTTTTTGGGGCATTCCCCCCCCCCAACCTGCACATCCACCAGAGAATACACAATGAGCAGTGGGCAGAATCACCAGCACACAGGGCTCCTGAAGGGCATCTAGTCCCACCCCACCCAAGATGTATGCTGGAATCCACCTTAAAGCCTCATTGTATCAGGGGTCATTGTTTTTGGGGCATTCCCCCCCCCCCAACCTGCACATCCACCAGAGAATATACAATGAGCAGTGGGCAGAATGCTAATGCACTCACTCACCTGCGGTCAGCCTCTCCTCAGGGCTTGGTCTCCCCGCCTTCCGCCACAGCTCCCGGAATTGACCGAAATAGGGTGGACGCTGACGGAAGGGGGGATGCTCGCCATGGCCAGTAATGGCCCTATAAAAGCTGGCCTTCACATATTTAAATTTAGTCCGACACTGCAGGGCAGTGCGGACAAAGCCGTTTCTCTGGAGAGCAGCAGCCGCCCTCCTAAACAGCCTCATAGTCGGGAGGCTGCTGCTCCTGACAATCCTTCCAACGAGGGAGGATTGGAGGAGGAAGGCCAATAATATGCGGACCTCCGCATCCCCCCAATACCTCCCTCTAGGCATCTTGAAGGATTGTGAGGAAGTCTAGGCCTCACTTCCGGTTTGCGATGTTTCCGCGGACCGGTTTAGCGGTTGCGCGCATGCGCGCGGAACCGTCAAACCACCATTCCCGAACCGCGCGTAAGTGATTAAACACTGTCGCGTTTGTTCGGAGCAGTGGGAAAGTTACCAGATGTGTTTTGGGTGTCCTGAATGTACCTTTGGGTGTCCTGAACTGAAAACCTGAGAATGTTATTGACTAGATGGTACTATGTTATTCTCAAAAAAACAACCCTGTGAGGTAGGCATGGGTTGTGGTCCTGTTACTTGCCCTTCTGCAATGTTCACTGTACTGCATATGTGTGTTGGGTTACCTGAAGTCTTATTGTCTAGGAATACTACTATCAACATTGTCAAGTTGTAGGAACATATTTTATTTAGGATAAGCATTTTTAAAATAAGCACTTTTTAATATGGCAACAACAATTTTGGGTGTCCTGAATGTACCTTTGGGTGTCCTGAACTGAAAACCTGAGAATGTTATTGACTAGATGGTACTATGTTATTCTCAAAAAAACAACCCTGTGAGGTAGACATGGATGGGCTGTGGTCCTGTTACTTGCCCTTCTGCAATGTTCACTGTACTGCATATGTGTGTTGGGTTACCTGAAGTCTTATTGTCTAGGAATACTACTATCAACATTGTCAAGTTGTAGGAACATATTTTATTTAGGATAAGCATTTTTAAAATAAGCACTTTTTAATATGGCAACAACAATTTTGGGTGTCCTGAATGTACCTTTGGGTGTCCTGAACTGAAAACCTGAGAATGTTATTGACTAGATGGTACTATGTTATTCTCAAAAAAACAACCCTGTGAGGTAGACATGGATGGGCTGTGGTCCTGTTACTTGCCCTTCTGCAATGTTCACTGTACTGCATATGTGTGTTGGGTTACCTGAAGTCTTATTGTCTAGGAATTGTAGGAACATATTTTATTTAGGATAAGCATTTTTAAAATAAGCACTTTTTAATATGGCAACAACAATATGGCAATATGGCAACAACAATTTCAGCATAGAAAATAAAATTAACAGCATTTACAACAGCATTTAATTTGACATTGAAAGAAACATAGTTGAAAGTCACATTATTATGAACATACATCTCATAACAATATCTAATTACTAACAGCAATGTAAAAGAAAAATCAGCAAAGAAAATAAAATTAACAGCATTTGCAACAGCATTGCATTACACATTGAAAGAAACATACGTTACTTTGAAGTCACTGAACATCTCAAAACAGCAATGTAAAAGCGAAATCAACATAGAAAATAAAATTCACATATTCTAAAGGGATTGTCTATAAGTAGTCTCATTTCCTAATGCAGCTTCTTCTTGATGAAAAAAGAATAAACACAGTCAGTGCTGCCTGGAGCGGGACTTGGCTTTTGCTTGAAGAATGGAATGAATGATCCAGAAAAAGGAAGCGGTTGCCTTCTGGTCTGGTCACATCACAGAGGTTCCACACGACACCGTCTTTGATCCCCTGCAGTTCTCTCTATGCTATGTTCTAAGGGAAATTTAGAGATGGATTGTTTTAGCATAGGATGTAATAACAATATCCCACCCTCTACACATTCATTCATTCATTCATTCATTCATTCTCAGGCCATGAAGCCTTTATGCGGATACTTTCCTGATTTGTTTATGCACTTTCCTTATTGGTTTATGCTTCGAGCAGGTCTTGACACATGATTCCTTCCTGTGACTTGCTGAAATAGAGTAAATAGAGTAAAGTTAGGGAAAACATGGCTTACACAAGTTTGGCACAGGGGTTTGGCACTGAACACTCACCTCCCTAGGGGTTCTGCCCACGCAGAGACCAAAGCATGCCTCTTAAGGCATCTCTGACCTTTTCCCCAGCAGCCTTTTCTTGAATTTCCTCATGCCCCGTTGGCAGCGGGGCACCCAGGGTTGCCAGTTCAATTTGCCTTGCTTCGTGGAGATCCAATGCAACATCATGTCCTTGACTTTCACAAATGTTGTGTAGAATGACACAGGCAGATATCACAGAAATGACGTTTTCTTCAGCGAGTTCTATCCTGGACGACAGGCATCTCCACCGTGCTTTTAACCTTCCAAAGGCACATTCAACAACATTCCTCGCCCGTGACAGACAGTGGTTGAAATGTTGCTTTTGCTGGTCCAGGGCTCCGCCGTAAGGTTTCATCAGCCACTTCCGAATGGGGTAAGCGGAATCAGCCACCACCAGTGGAGGAATCTGCACGTCATTAACAGTAATGGTAGGGTTCCCTGGGATGAAGACACCAGCTTCCATGGCCTCAAAGAACGCAGAGTTCCTGAAGACATGGGCATCGTGATTTCTCCCACTCCAACCTATTTCCACATCCATGAATCGCCCACGGTGGTCCACTGTGCCTTGAAGGAGCATGGAAAAAAAGCGTTTCCGGTTTATGTAGTCAGGGCCTTGCCTAGGAGGACAGGCAATTTCAATGTGACATCCATCTGTGGCTGCAACACAATGAAAGAAGCCCAGTTTGGAAAATCCACTCATGATCTGAGAGAGAAAACATAAATAATGGAAAATAAATCATTACTGCTTCATCGGCTGGCATGCTTGAGATACAATGATCAAGTTCCATTTGGCCACCTATATAACAGCCTAGCCCATCTTTTCCTATCCCAAATAATAAAAAACAAGACTCACCTCTGGAACATTGCCAAGGCAAACTGTTTTTCTCAGAAGCGCATGCTCCATGGCTAGGCAGACCTCCACAACGATCATGGCTGCCGTTGTTCTACCGATCCCAAATTGCTGAGCCACCACCCGGTAACCACCAGGATTTGCTAGCCTCCATATACAGATGGCCACGTGCTTCACCATTGGAATGGCTTCCCTCATGTTCGTATTGCGACGTTCTAGAAATGGCCGAAGATGGTCTGCAATCTGGAAAAGGGTTGCTCTGGTCATCCTAAAGTTCTCTAGCCACTGCTCATCACCCCAGAGGGCTAGAACATCGTTTTCCCACCAGTCACGACTCCTGGGGAAGCACCACCATCTTCTTGGTCTCTGTTTTTTCATCAAAGGAACATATAATAAATTCTCTTGGAGTCTATCTTGTTGGAGTCTTAAAAGATAAGAGTTGTTCTCTTGGAGCCTTCTCATGATGATTCGTCTTCTTCTTCTTCTCCGTTGAATCGTTCTCCTTAGGCAAGTCAATGTAACGTGCATATTTGCGATCAGAAGTTGAATCGCATAAATGAGGGAACGAGAAATCGAGGTAGGAGCCATCTCGCCTTCTCTTCCCGTCCAGCTCAAAATGGCGTTTCAGAAAGAGAAAAGGGGAACCAAACTTGCTTCTCTGGTGTCGCCTAGGTAAATGAACTCAACGGTCGACGAAACTCAGATCACGTGCTTGTATGCATATGCTCGCGCGCGAAGGTGCGCGTAACCTGAAGGCATTTTTTCCCCCCCGCTCAGCTCTGCCCTCTCCCCCCCTCCCATCTCGTTGCCAGGTAACCCGAAATTACGTAGGCAGGCAGGTACATTCCTGTGGGTGGAGTACAGGAAGGGAGGGCTGGGAAAGGGGTTGGCTCTGATCACGTGCTTGTATGCATATGCACGCGCGCGAAGGTGCGCGTAACCTGAAGGCATTTTTTTCCCCCCGCTCAGCTCTGCCCTCTCCCCCCCTCCCATCTCGTTGCCAGGCAACCCGAAATTACGTAGGCAGGCAGGTACATTCCTGTGGGTGGAGTACAGGAAGGGAGGGCTGGGAAAGGGGTTGGCTTTAGGCAAAAAGCGAATTAAAATGTCTGTTTCCTCCTCCCGAAGCCCCGCATGTGAACAATTAAAACGCGCGTCGGAGAAAAGCGATAATGCGCTTCAACGCCTCTCGCTGCCTCCCGTGCAGAGGGATGAGGCGTAAATGCGCCTCCGCGATAGTGCGCATAATACCACAAACGGGCGCAAAAGCGCATCCTTGTGGAGGGGGCCCATAACTCAAGCAGCCTGCAAAACAGAAACTAAAGAAGAAGAGTCAAGGAATTAATCCTGTAAGACACCATTGAACATGTTGAGGACGGAGGAAGCAGTCACTATGAAACATAAGTACTGCTCAGTGTGTCCTACCACGTAATGAAACAACTTAAAAAACCACATTTTTAAACAGAATATAAGTCATTTCAAGGGCAATGTGGATAGGCTCTGTGCAGGCTGAGCTTTCAGATGTATTTGTAACTATGTAGTTATTCTATTATTGATTTGCCTTTCCTTCTGCAACTCCATCTTGGTGTTGCCTCTGCATTATGAAAAGTATTGGGTCATTTCCACTTGTGAAAATAGATCTGAGTTCTCTAAGTATGATGGGATGTTGTGGGGAAAGAGCAGAAAATCTGCTTACTTCATTGGTTACTCCTGCTTATAGTTTTTTTAAAAAAATATATACGTTAGTGTTCAGGACAATCATGTTAGATACCAACAGAGGTGGCAGGGTGCCAGCAGTCTTCTGAAGTCTTGTTCAGACAACATACTAAGCCATGATTACTAACCCTTTTCCAGCAAATAGTTAGTAAGCGTGTTTGAAACGTGATTATTAGGAATATGCAGGGACCTCCCAGATTGGATCGGGACCTGGATTGGGACCTCCAATTTTGTCCTGGATCGGATCGGACAAAATCAGAGGCCCCCCGGGCCAGATCGATCCCGATCCAAACATCGGACGTCCAATATTCGGATCGGCCGCCATTTTTGTTTTCCCCATAGACTTGCATTGGGGGAAAGAAAGCTTCCCCCAATGCAAGTCTATGGGGAAGACACGACAGCGAGTGGGTGAGTGGGGGCCTAACTCCCCCCTACCCCCTCACGCTTCTTACCTCGCGGGGCAGTCCTTTGCAGACAGCCCTGCCAGGTAAGCCCCCCCGCTGTCTGCTTACATCGGCGGGCGCCCGCCGGTGCAAATGGACAGCCCCCCCATGTAAGCCCCCCCCACGATCCTCACCTGGCGGGGCTGTCTGCTTCCATTGGCTGGTGTTCACTGGCGCCTGCTGATGGAAGCGGACAGCCCCGCCAGGTAAGCCCCCCCACTCCTTACCTGGCGGGGCGTCCTCCTCTGTCCGTTGCTGGCTGTAAACTCCTGCGAACTAGGCCTCACGGCCTGGTTTACAGGAGAGCGCCAGGTGATGACCTGGCGTTCTCCTGTAAACTAGGCCATGAGGCCTAGTTTGCAGTAGTTTACAGACGGCAATGGGAGGAGGAGGACGCCCCGCCAGGTGAGTCTCCCCCCTGCGATCCTCACTTGGCGGGGCTATCTGCTTCCATCAGCGGGCGCCTGCTGGTGCCAGCTGATGGAAGCAGACAGCCCCCCCAGGTAAGCCCTCCCAGCTCCTTACCTGGTGGGGCGTCGTCCTCCATCCATTGCCGGCTGTAAACTTCTGTGAACTAGGCCTCGCGACCTAGTTTACAGGAGAGCGCCAGGTGATGACATCATCACCTGGTGCTCTCCTGTAAACTAGGCCGCGAGGCCTAGTTTGCAGTAGTTTATAGCCGGCAATGGGAGGAGGACTCCCCCCCAGATAAGCCCCCCTGCGATCCTCACCTGGCGGGGCTGTCCACTTCCATCGGCGGGCGCCCGCTGGCACCTGCCGATGGAAGCGGACAGCCCCGCCAGGTAGCCCCCCCTGCTGTCCGATTCCATTGGCGGGCGCCCATGGGCACCCGCCAATGGAAGCGGACAGCCCCCCAGGTAAGCCCCCCGCTCCTTACCTGGCGGGGTGTCCTCCTCTGTCCGTTGTCGGCTGCAAACTACTGTGAACTAGGCCGCGAGGCCTAGTTTGCAGTAGTTTACAGCCGGCAACGGGAGGAGGAGGACGCCCTGCCAGGTAAGCCCTCCCCGCTGTCCGCTTCCATCGGTGGGCGCCCGCTGGCATCTGCCAATGGAAGTGGCGGTGGGCTCCCGCCGATCCTCCGATTTTTCCCGAACCGGATCGGGTCTTTCTGGACCAGTTCTGGAAGATTGGACAATCCAGAGGGGTGATCCCCCCTGGATTGGCTCTGGATCGTGGATCGGACCCGATCCAGTGTACACCCCTAGTGATTATGTAGCCACCATGGTTAGAAATGGTCCATGTGACACACTAAGACCTAATCTACACCAAGCAGGATATTGCACTATGAAAGTGGCATGAAAGCGGTATATAAAAGGCAGGACCACACCAAGCAGGATATAGCGGTATGAAATCGGTATATGTTATGTGTCAATGGGCCCCAACAGTTGTCAGTGCTCTTCAATACTGCAATAAAGCAGTAGTGTGGCTCCTGCCTTTTATATACCGCTTTCATACTGCTTTCATAGTGCAATATACTGCTTGGTGTAGATTAGGCTAAGCCATAATGTTGAGCTCAAAATGCTTAACCTCCATAGCTTAGTGTGTTGTCTGAACAGGGTCATACTGTGGCAATAGCCAGCAGAATCAGCAATGGCCATGCTCTAAGCAAATTAGAGGTTGCCATTTTCACTTCTTACAGTTCCCATCTGGAGCACTATAGGAGGGGAAAATGGTGTCTATCCAGCACTCAAGAGTGCCAGTAATTAGACATACTTGTGGTTGATAAGGCTATCAATGGCTGCTAGTTAAAATGATTCCAGCATAAAACTGGAATGCCTTCTGTATAACAGATTCTGAGGAATTATTTTAATACTGTATTTTAAAAATAGTTTTCATATTTATATGAATACCACTTAGGGTTTTATTATATTTAGCAATATAGATATCAGAAATAAATAAACAAATAAATAAACAAGAGCAGGAGGCTGCTATTGCCATTATATCCTGCTTATGGGCTTCACATGGGTAGTTGGTTGGCCACTGTGTGAATGCTGACTAGATGGTCCCTTGTTCCGATCCAGCATGGCTCGTCTTATCTTATTAATTGTGTTTTGTCTTTTTGAAAGAGCTATCCAGGGCAAGCGTCCACTGAGACTATTGTTTAGACCTTGGTAGCTTCCCAAGGACTCTGCCTAGTGGCACCAGGCCTGAGTAGTTGTACATGAAAAGGACACAACTCCTTCAAATTCCCCTCAGAAATAACCATTTCCTGTTTTTATCTGTGTCAAATAAGCTACTTCTGACCATTAATACTATTACTGAATTTTAGGAAGAAGGATAAGATCAATGGTTCTTTGAAATCACACACTCCCTTGACAACTAGAGAATGCTCTTATGGTGTATTTGAAACCAGAATTCACACTAAAAACCTTCCTCTCTTTCACTATTGCAATTTGAATCTCAAAATGTACTCTTAGCCAACTATCTGTTTCCCAAATCGTTTGTGTCAAATATTTGAGCATTTTGAAAGGTGTTCCTTGAATGTCTGATAAAAGCTTGTGTGCATACCATTTAACTAACTTTAATTTGTGTAGAAGGAAGCATTTTATAGCAAAAGTAACTCTTCAGTTACTAGCCATGTTTTTCTTCATTTGACAAATATCTGCTACTGTGTAACAGGATAGAATAAAGCTAGGGTGACCAGACGGCCCGGGGTTTCCCGGTCCTAACCGGGAAACCTGGGGCGATCCGGGCCAACCGGGGGGTGGCGGGGGCAAACCAGGGCGGCGGGGGGGTCACGCGGCGGTGGCGGGAGGCGGGCGGGCGGTGCGAGGCGGGCGGCGCGAGGCACTTACCTGCTGGGGCATCCGCTTCCCTCCGGTGCTCTGAATCTACTGAGAAACAGGCTTCGCGGCCTGTCCCTCAGTAGCGCGCCGGGTGATGACGTCATCACCTGGCGCGCTACTGAGAGACAGGCCAGGTGGGCGGCGCGGGCGGGTGGCGCGAGGCGGGCTGGCGGCGCGGCACGGGGCGGGCGGGGGGGCGTGTGGGTGGGGTGGAGCGGCGCGGGGCGGGGGGACGTGCGGGCGGCGCAAGCGGGCGGCGCGAGGCGGGCTGGCGGCGCGGGGCGGGGGGCGCGCGCGCAGTGGGGGGGTTGTTTTGGGGGGCGGGGGGGCGGGGGGGGGACCGGGATTTTGGTTCTCAAAATCTGGTCACCCTAATAAAGCAATAGCATAGAGCTCCAGTCATGCACACCATATTTTGCTGCAGGCTGGCTCAGACATTACTTTTGGCTGCTTTGACAAGTTTGTGATACAAGAATGGGGATGTTTAAACATTTGTTATTATGACATTTTCCTCATCCAGCTCAGGAAATGATAGGGATGTGCACTGCATTGATTCCAGATCTTAAACCCGAACTGAAGCAGGTCACTTCGGTCCAAATCTGGATCGGTACCAGATTGGGATGAAGCAGCCTGAAGCAGGTCATACTGGGTCTGAAGTGCATCAGCCCAACTCAGGGTGATGGTTTCTGCTGCCCACCCCCACTGAGCCATGCAATTGGGCAGGACTTACCTGCCACTTTTGGGAAACGGTCCCTTATGACCTCTGTAGTTTCCAACATTAGATTTATGACAATAGAGAGCCCCCTCTTCATGAAACATGGCAGCTCTCAGGGAGGACAGACAGCTGCTGAGTTTGAGCAGATGGGCCAGGTAAATTCTGGCTGCTCATGCAGTTTTATGGGCAGAGGGCAGCAGCTCACCAGAATTGGGGGATGAGCAAGTGGGGGAGGGAGTACTATGGATTCCTGGTTGGCCTCACATGCTTGGCAGGTTCCCGTGAAGCCACAACATCTGACCTGCTTCAGATAACTGGATCTCACTTCAGAACTTGATCTGGAGTGGATTTGACTGGGTCCAAATTGGGCCAGGGTGGTTCAGGGCTGGTTTGAAAGCTCTGAACTGGCCTCCAAAGTGGGTCAGGGTGGTGGTGCACAGCCCTACTAAATAACCTGCCTCAAATGAAAGGCAAGATTTTAAAGCCTCCAAATAGGGCTGCAAACCAGAGAGGTAACCTGGGGCAAAACATAGCCCTGGGGGCCTCTTCCTAAACTCTCCTCCCCCATTCTGTCAGTAGATAACACAGTATATTTTTAAATACACAAAATATCAACATAAATGTATTTTATAGCTTAGTATGTAGCATTAATGCTAATGAATGTATGGATAATGATATATAAGCAAACTTTACTGGAATTTAAAAGGACCATATTACAAACTCCTGGTATTATGAATCACTATAGTGGGCAATATCCAAAGCTGCTGCTCTGTTTACACCCTCAGTGTAGCACTAGCATAAGCAATCTCATGTGCAATGCCAGTATCGTATTCTGGAGTGATGGGTTTTCCAGGACATTATTGGTGTTGTGCTAGAAGTCACGTTAATGCAGCATTGATGGCGTAAGCAGAGTGGCAGCGCTGGATATTGCCCAATATATATATAAATATTATTTATAATTACTAAAATTAAGAGCTGAATTAAATATTTGCATCACTCAAACAAAAATCCCTTATTACAATAGTTAATGAATCATCTCATACTTGCCTACTGCAATGACTTTTCCCTTGCTTTCATTTTGGCAAAATTATCAATTAAGTTGTCAAAAGAGATTTCCCTAGCAAGCTTCATTTCTGCTGAGATCATAATAATGTAGTTAAGAGCACAATCCTAACTCTCAGTGCTGCTGGCTGTGGGGGCTTTGATGTGGCAGATGAGCCTCTCCACTGGCAGGAAGAAGCTTGGGGAGGGAAGTCCACCTGGCACCTCTGATATCCTGGCAGAAAGCTCTGTGGGTTCTTGGTGGTGTTTCAATGAGTAGAAAATCCCAAAGTAGGGTATTGCAGGAACAGCCTTGAATCCACTGGATCCAAGGACCCTTGGTTTTTGCGAGGGCCCAGAGGTAGGCCCCATGGGAGGGATTTTTCTTTTCTAAAAGAACCACCAGCAACAAAAAAGGTAAGTCCACCCTTCCCACTGCCCAGCACAGGTCGGCAGGGCTTCCGAAGCGGTGCACAATTCACTACTTCCTCCCTCCTCTACTTAGGATAACTCTACCCTCTTCTTTTCCTGTCACAGATCTTAGCCAATCTTTTACAGTCTTTCAGTTTACTGATGTTCTACACAGACCTGATGCAATCAATACGCGAATGGTAAATACATTTTCCAGGCCTTTGCATATATATAATTCAAAACAATGTTATTTTGCCATGGTTGCTGCAGAATCCTCAGGCTTTTAAAATTTTAACTTTGATTTATCATACAACTTTTTTTCCTATTGTCTTTTTGGAAGACTGTTCTTACAGGCCTACTTGTTTTGTTTAAACAGCTGCATTATTTTTAACAATAATTTTTAACTGGCCCATTTTATTACTATTTTACTGTACAGTTCTTATGATTTTATTGTGGCTTGAGTACTTTGATTCCGGTTTGTAAACCGTTCTGGATGCTACATGAATGGCAGAGGCCACGGCATATAAATATTTAAAATGAATAAATAACAACTTCCAAAATCTCAAAGGTGCATTCTTGAGCTTCATGGATTGCAGAGGTTGCCAGAGTTGGAAACTGCTCGCATATCACATTGTTTTTGTGAGTAGACAATACCCATGGGTAAAATGAACTGCTGAAAGTATCAGACCACAGATACAGTAAGGCTAGACTAGACCTAGTCAATTAACTTTTGTTCAAACTTTGAGGAAGCTGGAATTAAGGCTTATAAAATCGTGTGTGCATCTTTTATTCTAAGCCATAATTCCTGGGTAAATGGATACAGCTCAATAATAAGGCTGCAATTCATAAGCAACTTGCTCCAAAGTAGTCCGATGGCCCACTTAGTCTAGGGATCTAATTCCTTAGAACGTGATATTGAAATTCCAATACATCATTAACCTAGGTTTGCCATGTCCCAAATCTGGACAGCCTAGATCAGTCTTCCCCAACCTTGTGCCCTCCAGATATGTTGGACTACCAATTCCCAGCATCCTGAGTCAGCATGACTGGCTGGAGAATCATGAGAGTCCTAGTCCAACTTGACTGGAGGGCAGCTTATTGGAGAGGGTGAGGTCACATGGTCTCCAATAGCATTCACTTAGAATTGCTGGGCTCCTCCCAATGCTGAGTTAAGCTAGTTTTTTTTAAAAAAAAAATACTAAAAAGCTAAGAAGCCCCCTCAGCAACTGGCTGCACATAAAACAGGTACATTGAAACCCTGGCCCTCTCCACAAGGAGAAATTCTCTAAATCCCCCCCCCCCTTTTGAAAGAGGCAGATGAAACAATGCCTCTTTCGCAGGGAGAGAGAAAGTTCCTGAAAATAGGAGGCAAGATTTGGCCTAGCACTAATATTAAACAAAATATATTCTAATTAGGAAAATCAGGCATATGAATTTGGGAGCATTTCTACCAGGCACTTTGCAGTTATTCCTGATACAGAGCATCATCACATGGGGAAATCACATTTCCTTACCATTGCTTCTCTGCCCCTGCTTTTGTCCTTCATTACTTCTTTTGAAAGCGGAAGTAAACAACATGCAGTGGCCTATTCAGTGGGTCGTTTTGATCATGATGCTTCTCCTACACACAGCAGGAGATAGTAGCAAGTTCCATCTCAAAAATCAGATTTATTGGGGTATTTTTTTGTCGTGTGAAAAGTGCTAGAAGGGGCGGGAGATGTGCGGGAGGCAGACGTCATTGTGATTAGGACCTGTGAAAATCTGTGAGTACTCTGTAACAAGTGTGCAATAAAATGCTCATCTGATGATGCCCATATACCACAAAAGCTGGGGGCAATGCAGTAGACAGGTAGTTGGCTGTTTGCTCACATCATGAAATACTAGCCTTGTATATTCTGTCTGCCTTGCTTCTCTGAATCTGTCTGAGAGCAAAGCAAAGACTGATTTAAGAGGAAGCAAAGTAGCAGGATATTTTGTACTACCAATAGTGAGGCAGGCCAGATCTATCAAATCATTACAATCCTATCATGGTAACACTATATTCCTCTTTCTCATTTATACCTTGTAGGACACAGAATGACATTTGTTGCAGGGTTTTTTGGGGGGCGGGATAATGTGGAATAAAATACTGGAAAAACCACGATGAGAACGGTATATGGAATGTGTAACATGACCCAACAGTTATCAGTGCACTTCAATACCGCTATAAAGCAGTAGTGTAGATCTAGCCACAGTGCTACTGAATGAGCTGAGCACTATACCAATGTGTACATACCATTCCTAAGTACTATTATCACAAGATACACTTAACTTTGTACATGTTGAACCGATCTACACTACTGCTTTAAAATGGTCTAAAATGGTTTATAACAGTTTTGAGAACTGTTGGGGCCCAGGATACACTCCATATACAGTTTTCAAAACTTTTTCAAAGTGTTTTATCCTGTGTGTGTAGATAGTCTCGTTAAATGCAACAGATACCATGGTAGCATTTGTTTCGTTTTGTTTAAAAAACAAACGAAGTTATTTATTATTTCTGTAAACAGACAATATTGTTTCTGTCCTTGCACTTTCTTCCTGGTAAGGCTTCCACATGTCTTTAACAGCTGCCTGCCTGGCAGAATTTTAGCACGGTATTGAAATCTCTAGCTAGGAGAATAATGGAAAAAGTGTCACCTTCTAACAGAATATATGCCAGGCAACTGTTTAGAGCATGTCTTTGGGTGGTAGTGGTTGTGGTAAAGTTTCACAACAACTGAAATTATTTCTCCTGTTTTCTTGGAGTTGTGTGAGAAGAGATTAAGAATCTGACCTTGAAAGGCAGAGAAACTCAAGGCATGCCTCCAATCTCAGTTGCCTTTACTACAGAATATTGCATTTGCAACAAGTGTGCTTCATTTAAGGTTCCTTCCCAAGTAAAATGTTACTGGCCAAGTGAAAATGTTATTCCTTTGTTACCCCCCTCCCCCAACCGCATCAATACCATTCATGTTGTTAGTCACATGTGTGTGTGTGAGCCTAGCTCATGCCTGTGCACTAAGGATTACATAAGGGTGATGCTGCACCTAGCAGTATAGTGGATATGTCATCACTGTGAAGGCTGTGTGTAGTGAACTCACAATCACTCAGTTGCCACATGGATTGCAGGTTCTTTGCAAGAAGTAGATGGATGGGTTGGCACCATTAAGAAGATATGAAGTTGCTTCATACTGGTGGACCCTGAGTTTTGAAGGCTCTTGGAGAAGACATCCTCAATGGGCTCCCTCCCTCAGTGAGTCTACTTCACTGCCATTTTCACTAGCTGCTATTTCACCCCGTCCTCCTTTTCATCTTTGCTACCACTGGCTTGTTTGACTGTGGGTCCCCTCCTGGGGTCAGTGACCTCAGCAGGCGCCCAACCATTTGACGCCAGCTCTGCTGGCATAGTACACTACACTTTGATTGACAAGAGCTTTTACTTACTTTTCTACTGTGCAAATAACTGAAGTTCTCTGGGTGATTCACAAAATAAATGTTAAAAATGAAATACACAAATGCAAGAAAACAATGTAAGCAGTCACAGAATAAAAAAAAAGTCAAAGTAAAATGGTCAACGGAGGACAGCAGTAGTGCAAGGACTGATAAGTACCACTGGTTTATTTTTGTTTTTTTTTTTAAAAAAAAAACTGAAATGCTGAAAAGCTTGGGAGAATGAAAAGATATTTGAGAAAGCACCTTCTCCCATACCAGTCTGCCTGGTCACTGAGTTCATCAGACGAGGCTCTCTTGGTGGTCCTGCATGGACCTGTGGTCCGCTTGGAATAGATCCTTCGCTGTAATGGCTCCCTTTCTGTGGAACTCCCTGCCTGTTGATGTCAGGCGTGCACTGACATTCTGTTTTCTGCATCTGATGAAGATTTTTTTTATTATTATTTAAACAAACCTTCCCTGATTGACCAGCCATAGTTCTACTGCTCTAATTGGATTTTAAATGTTTTAATTCTTTATTTTGATCCTTTTTTCTTTCTTTTGTTGTTTACCACTTGGGGATCTTGTTATATATAGAGTAATATAGAAATCTAGTAAATAAATAAATAAATAAATGATAAAGGCCTGGCACTGAAAAAAACTGAACATACTCATGAGGCAAAACTGTCTGAAGAGGGGGGGGGGGGTTCCATAATCAAGGTGCCATCACTGAAAAGGGCCTCAAAGATCCTTCCTGGCTTTGCTGCCTGACATTTCTTTAATTGGAGAGGTGGGGAAATTGAACCTGGTACCTTCTCCATAGGAAGCATGTGCTCTACCATTGTGCCCTGCTGTTCCCAGATGGGAGAGAAAAGTAGGTCCAAACCATAAAGGGTCTTTGTTTAAAACCCTGTTCCAAATTTTTGGTCTCCCAACAGTCCATCACTCTCTGTTGCTGTACCCTATCTTCTCTCCCCATCTCTCTTTCCTTGTGTGTCATGTCTAGTAGGGGCTGTCTATATGCTTTACTTGCCCCACAGTGGCTGTGCAGTGGCACTGTGTAGGTTATAGGATGCAGTTGCTGACTCGCAGCCACCACAGGGCTTTTCACTGAAGCTGCACATTTAAAAAGTTAGCAACTTAACCCAACTTTTTCCTTGGAAGCAAGGTCACCACAACCCTTCTACTATGTGACCTCACTTCAGCATCAAGCTGGAGACATTCCAGGGTGGATGGCGACTGCTGATAGGTTGCCGGAAGCCAGGCAGAGAGCAGCGTGTGGACCCCACGAGCCAAATGGCTGCTGGAAAATCTTTCACTAGCGCTGAGAGCAAGGAGGAAAGGGGAGAATTAAAACAGAGAAGGGAGGAAAGTTTGAAGATGTAGGCTACAGTTCACTTCAGACAGAAACGGGATGGAAAGCAGAACGTGAAAGAACTGAGCAAGATGGATGAGCAGCAGGTACCCAGAATATTCCCTCCTGCCGAGAGGATTTCCCACCCCCCACACCACAGCAGTGATACTGTGGGGTGTCAAGAGGAAAGAGTGGTAAAGCAATGCTGCAAAGATACCTCCTTAGACTGAGAGGCATAGGGAGCTGCAGGGGGAAGGAAGAATAGGTGAAAATTGCCTCCAGGTTTCTGTCTATAGGAATGTCTAGTCAGCAGAGTTCTTCTCCAAATAGTCTGGATCCAACACATTGTATATTTCTTTAATAAACTTTTAGAACACCTCTTATGCTTCCTTCATGCTTATTTTGGTATTTTCATTTCTATTTTATTAATACAAACCATGTCTTTTAGTAGGGAAAGTTAAAGATATATTTTACTTAATTTGCATCTGAAAGGAAAAAAAATCAGTGGGAAAAATGAGCAAACCATTAGATTTAATATTTATGCTGCCCTTTTGCTTAATATTTTTTTTATTAAATGGGTCTTCAGCTTTTCTGTTTTGGGAATTATCCTTCAGAATGTGAGGCGAATAATTTTCACATTACCCGATGTCTGCAAACTCTTCCAATTGAGTATACATTACATTTACTATTTATGGCTGGCAATTGGTCACCCAAGTCACATAATATTTCCATCTCCTCCTTGACAGGACAATAAATATTTCTAACAAGGGAATAGCAAATAAGAAATCACTTTTGGGTATGACTTTTTGAAGGAATATTTATTACTGATAAACTTGCAAAACTTACAAAATTTGCTAATACTTTTTTAAATATTTAGTTGCTGTCACGATATTTATACATAATCAATAATGTCAAGCCCATAAATCATATTCTCATCTAGCTATAGCTACTTCTGGCAGATAATTACTAGAGCAACAGTAATAGACTAAAAGGTGATAGTATGTAAAAAGAGATATTCTGTGTGAATAGAAACACACACAAATTAAGGTTACACAATCCACAAACTCCTAACTTAGTGGAGTCACTAGCACTGAATTCATGACAGAACTTTAGAGGAAATGATCAGATTCAGTTGTGTCTGTCATAGCATCATTCAAAGATCGGGTCATACGTTTTGTGGGATGAAATTGTTGTGTGGTGCTGGTCAAATAAATAGATAAAGCATGCCATTTAATACTGTAAAAAGGGAAATAGACCACTTAGATACTCATGTAGATTAAAAGTATAACAAAAAATAGTCAGCACTAAAATGCGACAAACGATCTGTGATTTGTCTGGTGAGGCTACCCCACCCTTCCTTCTCTTTCTTCGCGCGGCTCCCTCCCTCCCTGTTCTCAGTGTGAGTTCGCTGGTTGCCTATTGGGGCCGAGTAGGAATTTTTTACTCATGTTCTGAATTGGCCATGAGCTTTTTCGCCTACTCCACACTGTGAGACGGGTCAGGGTGTAATTAAATAGGCAATTTGGCTTAACTTGGTTGCATTTTGAATCTGGCGGATAGGAAGGGGCATCCAGAGAGGAATGGACATTGGTGAGCATTCACAGGCACTGTTCCGGTGATTGGTAATTCCTGAGGCTCCCAGCTTTGAGCCTCATGGCCTGGCTTGGGAGATAAGGGTTATCTCTGAGACCAACCCTTCTCACCTACTCAGAGCCATGTGGCCTGGGGGGAGGTGACACCAGAAGGTCTCCCTACCCCAAAAGGGGGCAGCACGTGGATAGACGAAGTAACAGCGCCTACTCATGGTGCAAGAATGGCTCACCCAAGTCAGGGAATTAGGGGGCCTGTGGATAGGCCTATACTGGATGCCCCATAGGACTACCTTTGCAGATCTTTAAATAAAATGTGGCCCTTGTTTAACCCATTTTCTGTGTGTCGTCTCTTTATTATCTCCCTCTGTCTGCAAAGCCCTCCAACCTTTCAGAGTAGATTTTGGTGAGTTCAAGGGTCAAAAGGAGAACGGGGTATCAGCAAAAATTGTTTTTCCCCTTCCATGACCATAACTTTGTTCACAGGGGGTGAAATCCAGTGTTACACAAGCTACCCCACACCTCCAAAATCTCATCTGGAGAGGCCCCCAACCCTCTGGATAAGATTTGCATAACTATGTGTGTCCAGGGGAGGGTGCTAACGTATGCAGCTGAGCAAATCTTCTCTGGTGGATAACATTTTGTCAGCAGACAGACACAATTGAATTTTACCCAGCACCTCTGGATCTAACCTGCAGTGTGCTAGTATCAATGCAGTAATGAATAGATGGAAATGGCAATCTTGGGTGCAGGGAAAGGTATAAATATTATTGATGTACCTTTTGTTTATCTTTGTCTATCTTCTCTAAGTGCAGATATAGGCACCGCAAGTTTGTAAAGCACAAATCCAAGTGCTTAATTTCCTTGAAATGGCCAATCCTATTTAAAATGATATCTTCTCCAGGCACCTCAGACATTTGTTGCCACCTCCATTTTAGCTGCTTTCTGGGCACTGTCATTGTCTGTGGCTCAGGCCCTCTTGGTATTCCATTTATGGACCTGTTAGCTAATAATATGACAAACAACTTAAAATACAGAAAGTGAATGTCCCTTTTAGCAACCTTCTGCTTCCATTGGGTTGAATTTCAGACAGATGGCATGAACAGCTGGGGAGTTAGGCGGTGAGGTAACATTAAGGACCCTGCAGCTAAATTTGCTCAAGTATATAGACAATTTGGATAGTTGAGAGGGTGTATATCAGTATCAGATAGTAGTGAACACTTGAAAGATAATGGTAAAATCATTGCTTTGTCTGATAAAAGCTGGCTCCTGACTGACACGGGATTGATGATTTTTTTAAAAATGTCCCTTGCATAAAAATGGGTAGTGGCTGGATAAACTTCTCCTGCTTTTAATGGACAGATGGTGCAAAACTGCTCAAATGTAGTGGAGATAATATAGTTCTAAACTGTGACACCTACTTTAAACTTCCCTGATTTCTGTTTTTATTTTTATTTTATTTTTTTCCATGTTTTATTGACCATTGCTTAGGGTCAGCTTGGACAGTGATGCTCCTCTTGTTGTGATGTTTGTTACTTCTCCAGCTTTGGGGCATGTCTTCATGAATTTTTTTAAAGAATGTTGACATACTGAAATTGGTAAGCAGTGAAATGGGGTAGTAGAATGCTGAAGTAGTAGGACGTATTGGACTACTTCCAACGACAGACTGAAGATATCATTTTGAATGTTTTCCTAAAGAATAATAACATCCTGCAATTAAAAAAGCTGTACATCTGGGAGAGAGGCTCTCATCGAACCCCCTTCTGTTTTCAGGGAGCTATTTACAAAGAAGAGCATTTAGAAATGGTGTCTGAAAGTGTATAGTTCAGTCTGCTTCCTTAGAACTCTACCACTCTAGTTCACCTCAAATGTTATACAGTATAATAACTCATGGCAGCAGTGTTACAGCTAAGGAATTTTGAACCCTGGACTTTATGTGGGGTGGGGGACACTTGAAGTGATTATGTATAGTGATGGGTGAACTTATCCTGGATTAATTTATTCTTTCACATAGCAACTAATTCACCCATGCATGGATGAGAGTTCAACTTTAATACAAACTCTCAATCTGAGTATTGCATGAGCAATATCAAAGTGCATCTTGGGAACACTAGTCTGAAAATATGTAGTGCGTCATGAAGTTGTGTGTCACAATGCTATATACCTCCTTCCTGGTTTGTTGTTTTTGCATGGCCTGCTTGTGTGTTGTGATGTTTACTCGCCATCCCCAATTGCTAATGTATATGTAGGAGAGAAGAAGATGAATCCACAATACCACCAAAAGCACAATTCCCCCCCTTTTGCCCAAAATATGCATGTTCATGCTTTATCATATGGGGGAAATTAACATTTTTGGACAGTTTTTTTTTATTATTTTACATACTTTTTAAAGACTAAATTTACATTAAAATTCCAGAAAGTTAAAAAAAATGGTCTGCAAGTACACAGAATATGTGCAACTTGGGAAACAGCAGTCCACTGTGGAATCTACAGGTCGGATTCACAAAAATCTGATTTCATTGGATTCTGTTGTGTATTTCCCCAACATCCCTACCACAGAGTCCTCCTCTTCATGGAGCCAGAGCTGTGGTGGTGACAAGGAGGAGGAAAGGCTTCAACCAACCGAGTGCATGTGCAGAAATGGCATTGTTTAGATGCAGAGTGCACATGCCCCAAAGCTCATAATCAATGCCAAACTTAATAATAAATTCATTAAACAAAAAACCTACGGTTTACAAAAACAATGTTAAGGCTCTACAGATTCCAACCAAGCACCAAAAAGCAGGGAAATTGGGAGTTAAGGCTCACAAGCCTTAACACCACATCCTCCCTAAGGAAGCAGAAAGTGCAAATGAAATTCTCATTCTCCCAAAGCAGATAAACCATGAGGACAGGGTGGAGAATATGATATGCAGAGGTGACTGTGGGGTTGTGGAAAACTGATCACGAACAACTTAGGGCCACCTACTTCTCTTTTTTTGTTTATAGCAGCCCTTCCCCAACCTGGTGTCCTCCAAAGGTGTTGGACTACAACCCCCATCATTGCAAGTCAGTATGTCCCATGGTCAGGAATGCTGGGGCTTGTCATCTCAAAAATCTAGATATGCAATTTGATCTGCAGAGGTGACTGTGGGGTTGTACAACTTAGGACCAGCTACTTCTCATTTCTTAGAGCATCTCCTTATGTTGAGAGTTGCAACCCAACACATCTGACAGGCACCAGGTTGGGGAATGTTGTTCAAGAACAAGGGAAGGCAGAAAGTAGATCTCCAGATGTTTTGGAATTCAACTTGTAAAAGCCCCCATCAGCATGGGCAGTTATCAGGAATGCTGCGAGTTGATGTCCAAATCATCAGGATAGATCTATTTTCTGCCCACATCTGTACTAAAGTATGATGTTTTCCAGCATTAAGATATGTGATCAATCAAGGAACTACAAAAGAGCTGCATCACTTTAAATAAACTGTCAAAACCAAATGAAACAACAATGAATGAATCTTGAATACCTAATCCAGTTAGCCCTTCAGACATCAACATTAGTTTTCAACACATGGCATAGGATGTCTGTTTCTTGAATATCTGATAAAGGATTTCTCTTACTTGTTCAGCAGTGTGAGATCAAAGACAGAGCTACCACCTAATACTTTCATGCGTAAGTATTATTTTAAAATTAAGTATGAATTGATTTTTGTCTTCCCCATAACACATAACATGGGAGTTACAGTGCAACGCATCTGGAGAGCACCAGGCTGGAGAAGGTTGACTCCTATACATGTCTTCTCAGAAGCCAGTGCCACTGAATTCACTAGAGCTTTCTCCCAAGAGGTATAGGATTGCAAACTAATCTCATCTGAAAGGTGTTCAAGACAGCCAAACTAAACCTCTTCTGCTCCACTGTTGCTTTGATGAGATGATGTATTGTGCAGGGATTGTGGGGAGTGAACAGTATATTTTTTATAAATACATTTAAAGAAAAAAAAGGCAGGATATTGACCAAAAGTTGGAAGTGCCTGGCACATGCTCTGGTTCTAGATCTGTAATGAATAGTGCCCCTTTTGTTATCAAGAGTGCTGCTATATGCGAGATGTGTGTGAGAGAAAAGTATTGGGCAGACCCTGTATTTGGTAAGGGCATGGAACAGCATTCCCCATCCTGCTGCCCTCCAGGTGTTTCAGATGACAAGTCCCAGCATTCCTGACAATGGGACATACTGACTTGCAATGATGGGAGTTGTAGTCCAACACCTTTGGAGGGCACCAGGTTGGGGAAGGGCTGCTCTAAACAAAAAAAGAGAAGTAGGTGGCCCTAAGTTGTTCGTGATCAGTTTTCCACAACCCCACAGTCACCTCTGCATATCATCTTCTCCACCCTGTCCTCATGGTTTATTTGCTTTGGGAGAATGAGAATTTCACTTGCACTTTCTGCCTCCTTAGGGAGGATGTGGCGTTAAGGCTTGGGAGCCTTAACTCCCAATTTCCCTGCTTTTTGGTGCTTGGTTGGAATCTGTAGAGCCTTAACATTGTTTTTGTAAACCGTAGGTTTATTGTTTAATGAATTTCATGGCTTTGTGTAATGGATGACTGGATATTATACAGTTGACAACCAAGCCGGCATCAGCCAGAATGTTATACCATCTTGACATCCAATATAAAATCAAAGCTAGTGTTATGTGTTGAACTCACTTTTAACATTAATGAATCAACCAAAATGCTTGCATCTCCCTCATTTTTAAAGATAAAGAGATGAAACCTGGCATCATGGTAGCTCTTAAGTAGGGATATAGCTATGCCAAGTATGAAGCAGATCCGTTCATGCCTTGATTTTTAGGAATTTTTTTAAAGTTCAAACAGAAATCTCTTTGGGGTCCAGGACCTTGAGCAGTACAAGTTTAAAAAATGAAATTAAAGATAAAGAGATGAAACTTGGCACCATGGTAGCTCTGAAGTAGGGATTTAGCCATGCCAAGTTGGAAGCAGATCCGTTCATCCCTTGATTTTTAGAAATGTTTAAAACTTCAATTTAATTTTTTAAATTAACTAAAATGCTTACAATTCCATCATTTTTAAAGATAAAGGGATGAAACTTGACAGCATGGTAGCTCTTAAGTAGGGATTGAGCCATGCCAAGTTGGAAGCAGATCTGTTTATGCCTTGAGTTTTAGGATTTTTTAAAACTTCAAACCCAATACTCCTCTTTGGGGTCTAGGACCTTGAGTAGTATATTAAAAAAAAAGAAAGAAAGTAAAGATGAAGAGATGAAACTTGGCACCATGATACCTCTTAAGTAAGGCTTTAGCCATGCCAAGTTGAAAGCAGATTGGTTCATGCCTTGAATTTTAGAAAAAAAAATTTTAGTTAAACTTTTTAAAAAAAATATCCTAAAAATCAAGGCACGAACCGATCTGCTTCCAACTTGGCATGGCTCAATTCTAGGGTGACCACTAGGGTGTGGCCTAGTAGCTAAAGTGTTGGACTGGGAGCTGGGAGATCTGGGTTCTACTCCCCACTTGGGTGACTTTGGGCCAGTTGCAGACTCTTAGCCCAACCCATCTCACAGGGTTGCTATTGTGAGCATAAAATGGAGAGGAGGAGGATTATGTATGCCGCCTTGGGTTTCTTGGCGGAAAAAAGGTGGGATATAAATGCAATAATAAATAATAAAAAACTGTCATGATTTCCCCAGATTTCTCCTGGTTTTTGTTCTATCCTCAGTGTCAGGGGGGATTTTATGCAATAGTCTATAATGACCTGGAAATACACACTTTCCCTTTTAAGGCCACCATTAGCGTGGCAGGGGGGAATGACATGCTTTCTGGAGGTGTGTCATTCTCTCCCACTGCTCCAATCAAGGCCTTAAAAGGGAAAAACGTGTCATTCCCAGGCATTATAGAAAAGGGCCTGATTGGAGTGGTGGGGTGGGGTGAGAATGACATGCTTTCCCCTCCTCCGCTCCAATTGGGGACTTTAAGGTGGCCCCAGAAAGCCATTTTCCTGCCCCCCCACTAGGTGTCCTCTTTTTTGGTTTCCCAAATATGGTCACCCTACTCAGTTCTTGCACAGGCTGCATATCCATCCCTAGATATTTACTCAAAAGTAAGACCCATTGAATTTCCTTGGTTCTTGAAAAGCAACACACTTGCTTTTAGATTTGCCAGTCTCAGCATTCTATGTGTGCTATGAATGCCTGCTCTGTCTGTCCCTATAGTTTCCTGCAAGGTCCAGCCAGGGGAAGCCAGTAAATGAAACCCAGGGGTGGAGGGTGGGATTCCCTCAGGTTCATCTGACAGCAGGTGCTATAGAACATGGACCTTCCAGGAGTGTTGAGGCTGGATTTCTGGCAGACCCAGCCAGGCAACTTTATGGCCTGTTAGTCCCTCCATCTGGTAGCCCACAGAGCACCTGCCTCATAAGGCAAATGGCCACATGAGAACTGTTATTATGGCCTGCTACTTTGTTTGTCTTTAGGAGTCTGTGGTCCATATCTCTTCAGAAGGGGGAATAGTGTTTTGTGTTTGGGGTCAGTCTAAATTATCTCCAGGGGTCCCTTACTCAGTGCCTCTGATAGCAAAGAGATTGAGGATTTTCCCCAACTCTGTTACTCTTGAAGTTACTAGGCCTGTTGAAAACAGATTTTATAACATAAGCATGAAAACAGTGAATACCCCTTTTAACTTGTTAAATCAATGAAAACATGCCACACAAGAAGTCTTAAGATATGAATGGTTTATAAAGAAAAGTAAATGCAAAAGAACATCAGATGCAGACGTGAAATCTGAAACATTAGTAGTAGTAGTAGTATCCTGCCTTTTGCCCAATGTTGGGCCTCAGGGCAGCCTTTCAAAACTAAAACATATACAGCTAAAACCTATAAATAGGAATATACTAGGCTGACCATATGAAAAGGAGGATAGGGCTCATGTAACTTTAACAGTTGTAGAGAAAAGGGAATTTCAGCCAGTGTCATTTGTATGCAATTAGTTCCTGGTGAAATTCCCTCTTCATCACACCAGTTAAAGTTGCAGGGGCCCTGCCTTCTTCTGTATATGGTCACTCTAGTATAGTGCCTGCCACTTACATACCTGGTCAGCTGCCCCTTGACTCTAAAACGTTTTTTTAAATAAAAGGAAAGAAGGAAGCTGCAGCAAACAGCATCAGCCTTGTTTGCTGCTGCCCCATCACTTGCTGCTCTCTTGCCCACCCCCCAGGCCCAGGACTTCAGCCCTGAGGTCCAGCTGCATGGAAGGCCAGTGACATAACAGAGATATTAAAAAAATAAATAAAATCTGCAATGTCCTGCTATGCACTGTCCTGTTTTAACTACTGCTATCGGGTCTGAATTGCAGCAAGATCCTGTAAAGACATGCTTCTTCATTTGAAAGTAAAGCTCCCTTGAAATGAATAGGATTGACTGAAGGAGCTGATTGGCTATTCAGATTTTCTAAATAAAATAAAATACATTAAAGCTCATAGAGGTATATTAGCTTCTCTAAATACCACAGTATAATTAGCTTATCGTTGGGACAGAGAAAAAAGTTCAAAATATCCTCAAGAGAGTTCCTGACAACACAAAATCTAGTATCAAAATATATTTAGACTAGCAGACCATGAATAATAGATTCATGAATGGTATCCTCGAGGAGACATGGGTAAACAATGCAAAACAGTCATAAAGCACCTCCTAACTTTGCAATTCCGGTGGAATTTTTAGTCTGTATAATAAAGGAATGCTCTATAAATGATACATGAGGCAAGGAGATATGATAAAGGGTGAAGAAAAGGGGTTCTTTTGAAATTGCTTAACCACCATTTAAATAGTAGAAGGTTAGAATGTCTGTGTGGGTGGTGGAGGGCATTGTGGCTGCCATTAGCTCATTCCAGGAATACTTGGTCCAGTCCAGAATTTGAACAATTCCTGTATGATACAAATAGCTAACTGTTTGTAAGTCTGATGAGCAAACGACGTTACTCCTTTAGCTCTATGAAAATTGGCTTGGCTTCCTTTGCTTGGCTTCCTTTGATCTTAAAAGTGAGGTGAACCATGGGATCGTGTTCAGTGTTGGCCCAATACCTTTTGTAGCCAAACAGCACATCCCTCTGCCAAGGCCAACACTTCTAAAAGTCTTGCTGCAATATTCAGACACCAATCCCTGTCTTCACTCCCACTCTACCCTCCATCATGGTACCAGCTGAGGGAAGTCATGTAACTCAGTTGTATAGCTGGCCCTGACCATGGTATATCATTCTGATATATATGGACATCATTTACAGTCTTGATTTTATTGTTGTTGATTGAGTAGTATAGCATCGTTTCTAGAAACTGAAGAGAGAATTTAAAAATGTTCTTAACTCCTCTTGATTTATTGCCAATTATTTCTTAACAGACTGAGAGCATCATCAGACGAGCGTTTTATCACATGCTCGTTACTGCCCACTTGCGGTTTTTCGCTGGTCCTTTTGACAGTGCTGTCCGCCTCTCATGCGTCTTCCATACCTTCTTCCCATCACAAAATAAGATCCCGGTAAGTCCGACTTACTTTTAGAAGTGAAACTTGCTGCGATCATCTGCTGTGTGCAAGAAAAGAGATGCAATAAAAACACCCACTGAATGGGCCATGTGGTCTTTGTTTACTTCCTCTTTCTTCTCCTTGAGAAAGAGGAAGTATTGTGCAACAAAAGCGGGGGGAGGAGGGGAGAGAAGGAACGGTAGGGAACTGTGATTTCCCCCCCCCCATCTGATGAACCTCTGAATCAGTATGTCTTCATTTCTTTTGTTTTAAACATACTGTGTGGCACTACTTGTTTGCTTGACTCACAGAAATGCAATCTTGTCCTTGTCTAGTGGTACAGTATACATTGGCTCAATTCAGATGACACAATAAACAACTGGTGTGGGTGAAACAATCGTCAGTTGTTTTGACTATCGTGTTATCCGAATGCTGCCATAGTCAACTCAGTGCTGATCCTAATCCACACCACAGTTGATAATTTATTACCATGTTGTTTGGGGAGTACCCCCTAGATGAACAACTGTAAAGTTGATTATTACCCCACCACTGACTATCGTGTCATCCAAATTGAGCCACAGTGTGCTCCTTCTCCTGGGTTTTTTTAGCACACACTTTGGATATAGTTATGAAGTTATTATAGCATAAGGCCATCACTCTGCAGTTTTGCATGCAGAAACATCCCAGGCTCAATCCTTGGCATATTCAGGTGAAGCTGGGAAAGTCACCTGCCCCAAACAGGAGCTGCTGCCGGTTAGTGTAGAACAGGAGAGGGCAGCTGGTTGGGAGTCACATTTGCTTAGGGGAAAGTGTTTGGGGGCAGAATACTGCTCGTGAAGGGTGAGCCCAAAGTAGGCAGTGCCAAGGCCAAGAGTGGGTGGGGATACTGCTTTTTTCTCATTCTCTCTTCCATTTCATCTGTCACTCTTTCTCTCCACTGGGTGACTTTGAGCCAATTGTGAGTATAAAATGGGACAAAATCAATGTTTGCCACCTTAGCCTTATTGGAGAAATGATTAGATATAAATACAGTTAAACTCTAAATCCTTGAAGAGACAATTGGTGCATTGTTTTCAATAGGGTCTATTGCAATCAATTCATTTAGGGTTGGGTTTTTTTGGTTACTAAATTTAGGTCTTACATTGGAGCCTCCATTGATTTCTGATTAATAAACCAAGAATGATAGAAATACTGAACAGATGATTTTCTGGTGACTTTTAATGTTGTATTTTTGTAAATCAGTATTCCACATGATTAGGCAGTGAGTTCTGTGGGGAAAGACTGAGTGATTAAGGTACCCTATGTTTAGACAAAAAAAGTCTCTAGCTCTCAGCATTCCCCAGCAACCTTGGCTGCCTGGGGAATGCTGGGAGTTGAAGGACTTTTCTCTCTCTCAATATGCATAGGATTGCACCCTAAAGCATTTTCTATTCATTTCATTTTGGCTTCATAAGATCTGGCCATATTATTGTGTCTCCCATGGCATCAAAACTGGCAAATTTATACAAATTTATAGGAGAGTTTACTAGTAGGTTCTTGTTCTGTGTGTGTGTGTGTTTTAAATCTATAAGTCTATCCTAGTGACAGTTGTTGAAACAAGTTAGCCCAAGGTCCCATCCAATTTTATAATCACGATTAGCTGTTAAGACTATTTATTTTGTATTCAGAAAGTGATGGAGTAGCTCAAGTTCATTTTGGCAAGTAAGTGAGCCATAGATTTTCATGCTGAAATGTATTCCTTCTTCAGCTCATTAAGCTCATGATCAGGTTGCCCGGTGTGGAAAAATGCAATGTCCTTTGAGTATATAGGCTTCTATATTTGTTACCATTACAATACACCAGTGTTTCAGATTTCTGTCTAAGTGCTCAAAACAAGTGAAAAAGTTTTATCATGTGGAGCATGGTTCCCCCTGGCAAAATAAAAGAAGACGAATTTCATCATTTTATTTGCCACTACATTTTCATGATAGGCTAGGGAGTGAAATAATTAGAGCTCTGGTGCAGAAATTATCTCTTGCCCATGGATGAATGTTTAAAGACTAATAGCTCATAAAAGGGGAGCACAATAACAGAAAAGGTGAGGAGAAACTTGCCTTCCAAAATATTTTCTTTTTCAAGTGAAACTTTCCAAACTGAGTGACTTTAATCAGGGCATGCTTTTGAAACACAGACACACAAAACAAAAACAGAGAGAAGTTGGTTTGTGTCTATTTCTAATAATAAGGTATCCCGTTTCCACTCTGTGAGATAATTTTGCAGAGCTACAGTAGCCATAATTCTTCCATAGCTATTATGGAGGAAGAACATCTGTTTCTAGCTATAAATCTGTCAAGTAACCAGTAAATCCCAACAAGGAGACGTTACTAGTTTATAACTTAAGAGCCCACAACAGCACAGATAAAAACAATATGTCTTTCTGAACAGTTGCAATGTCACCTGGAGTTCACTTGAAAGTGTAACAGCCTCATAACCCACACTTTCATTATGCCTTTACAAGTGAGACTGTTTAGTATAGAGATATGCTCTTAATATTAGCTCAGGCAAGATTTTTTACCTTGTAAAAAGAGGGATCTAAGGCTGGAGTAAGGAAACTGCAAAACGAGAGCTCATGGTATATTTTTCAGCCACGTTGTGAGCTCGCCTTCATCGCTAAATGGACAGATGTGCATAACCAATGAACTAAGCACTGGTCAAAGCAAGTCCCTCTTACGGTTGGTGGAGGAATCAAAACTTTGTGAATCTTGATAGGAATTGACCTGATCCACACCTCTCAAATTTTAGAATGTACTATCCTTTGGATTTTGCAGTTCTCCAACTTTTGGGAATCCAAAAACAAAAACAAACAAACAAACAAACAACAACAACAACAAAAACACTTGTTGCTGACTCCCTCATGTCACCCTTCCACTCTGGTTGAAGAAAGTTAAAAACATAGCCCACAGGTAGGTGCCAGAGACTAGAGGTGGTGGCCCTACTTCTGCCTCAGCCAACCATTTCTGGGGCACTTCGGGGATGTGTTTTATTGTGTGTTTTTAGAAGTAGGGACTGTGAATATGTCATTCATGCCAGGGGGTAGTAATTCTTTTGGTATGAGGCTTGAGGGGGCACCCTTTGCTGATAAACTGCTTGCAGTGAAAGGAGACTAGAGTGGAAAAATTGTTCTACTTCCTATATTTTTCTACAGCATGATAGGGAACTTCTCTGTGGAGAGAGACCTTCAGCAACTCTTAGAACCCCTTGTTTTTCTCATTCGGTGTCTGCTTTTATATAGGCTGACCATATGAAAAGGAGGACAGGGCTCCTGTATCTTTAACAGTTTCATAGAAAAGAGAATTTGAGCAGGTGTCATTTGTATATATGCAGAACCTGGTGAAATTCCCTCTTCATCACAAAGTTAAAGCTGCAGAAGCCCTGCCTTCTTTTGTACATGGTCAAGAGACAGAACTCCTGGCTTTAATGGTTGTGATAAAGAGGGAATTTCACCAGGTTATGTATGCATAAACAACACCTGCTGAAATTCCCTGTCCTTTGCAACTGTTAAAGATACAGGAGCCCTGTCCTCCTTTTCATATGGTCACCCTATTTTATATACAGTGTGTGTGTGTGTGTGTGTGTGTCTAAAATTGTAATATATTTTTAATTAATTTTAATTGTTTTAATGCCACATTTCAAAGTTGTGGGCATGTAATTCATTATTATGCCTTTCTTTTACTTTAGAAAAATGAAGCTGAGAAGTCAGGGCTGGGGTGGGGACTGGTTGATATCTTCTTCTATTCAGTTTTCTTCAACTTTTAAATGAATCCCTCATCCTGTTGCTGCTCATTTTGCCTAGAGCTCTTTTCCTGAACATCTAAGTTAGGCCACCTCTTTCTTCCAGGTCCCTCCTTCAAGCGACCTTTTCCGTAATGCCTATGGCTTAACCCTCACGTCCTCATTCCTGAACAAAAGAAGTCAAAGGCTGCAATCCCACTTACCATAGTGGTACTGACTTCTGTGTAAACATGCATAACATCTGGGCATAAAGTATGCCTAATCAAATTCTCCCCCCTCCCCCCATATCTGTTTGGGCTGGAACAAGTCCTTTATGAGGAACGCTTACAAGGTTTGGGATTTTTAGGCTCAGAAACAGGGTAAGGAGAGGCACAATAAAAGGGTTTTTCATATTTATTTATTTATGTATTAAAACATTTGCATCCCACCTTATTATCACTAGGATCTCAGGGTGGCATACAGATAAAATCAGAACAATATAAACATAAATAATTTACACAGCTAAAGCTGTATTAAATTGTTAACAAATTAAAACCAGTAGAATGTTTTTAAAGCAATAAAACAATTAAAAACAATAAAAATTATGGGTAACCATGATAAAAAGGCATGTTTTAACATGGCGCCGAAGTGAAGCCAGTGTTGGCGCCACAAGCAGGGTGCCACAACAGAGAAAGCCTCTCTCACGTCCCACCATAATGTATGTATATTCCCTACCTGCTTTTTATTTTTGTGAGTGTGTAGTCCCTCCCTGTACCTTTTGAGAATGCCCTACTTTTTCCTCAGGTTATAAACTGTACTGCACTAGGTTGGCGGTGCAACAAAGGCCTGCACCCCTGGGAACTTAATATTCCTTAATGGTAACCACCACAATAGGAAACTGCAGTTGACCTGAGTGCAACAGGAGCCTGTAACACCCTGTAAAATCCCATAAATGTTCCCATAAGATTATTCAATAATCAGCCCAGATCTAATAAGATCCAAATTTAGTAAGATCTGATAAGTCCAAATGTAGCCCTGTGATGTATTGGCACCAAGTGTTCTGATTGAAGAGCTAAGAAATGTTTATCCTGGTGGCGGTTCTGCAGAAATAGGCTACCCGTTAATTTCAGTGGTGGAGGCAGCTCCATGCTAAGGAATGCAGCATGTATGAATTTCCTCTTTTGGGTGAATGGTGAACTGTATATCTGCTTTGTGTGGCACAGTGTCTAAATGTGTCCATGCATTGGATGAAAAGAACAAACTTGAATGATGATTCAGTTGGATTCTGCCAATGGGAAGCCTGGCTGCTGTCAGAATCCCCATTTTGACCTGCCTGTCAGGAGCGTTGTGGGCGGATGGAACGATCAGGGGCCCACCATGTCACAGAGCACTAATGCGAACCCATTCCCTCTACCCTGCTTGTGGCAAGTTGACAGCCATTATGCTGGCCTAGCCTTAATGCCACATCCCTTAAGGGGATCCCAATCCCGGGGGAGAAGGGAGCCCAATCCTGCTTCCCGTTCCAAATTGATCCAGCCCAATGCCTATCACAACCAGAAAGTTGTGACATAAACAAAATACAACACAACATCCAAGACTGATCACCTAAGTAGAAATCACTTATTTACACAGGGAATAATCTTCCATGAGGAAGGCTGAAATCCTTCCCTGGTCCGCCAGTAGGAAAGCAGGAAAAAATCCTTTGCAGCCCTGATAATCAATGACTAACATCCATCCACTGCAAGATCTACTAGGTGGAATGGGAATTCCCTAACAGCAACGGCCAAGCTGCCCCTAAGGACCCACTTTTATTGGCCTTAAGCGGATCAGGATATGAACTACACGCAGCACTTCTCCGTCCGGTCTGCCCCCACCCCATTAGCCAATCAGCCATTCGGTTGGCTCAGTGTTTAAGTCATTGGCAGATGCTGCTGCTACTGCACAGCTGCTGACTTCCACTCCCTCCTCTGGACCCACATGTGCCCACACAGAGGTCTCCCCAGTAAATGGGGAACTTCTTTCTGTGTGCCCAAGACTATCGATCAAGGTAATTAATTTTGAAGTAAATACCATTTTTCAGCGGAAATCATAGATTAGATTTAAGTGTATGTGTTTATGGTTCCTCCCTTTTATTTGGTTCTTGATATAAGGGCAGTTATATTTTACATTTTAAATACTCTTTTATGCATTATATTGCAATCCTATGCTTCTTTACTCAGGAGTAAAATAATATTGGTTCAATGGGGTTTACTATTACAGCCTTAGGCTGCAATCCTTGACACGCTTAACTGGAAGAGGGGGTGTCTATACGGTTGGTTTACCCTGTCATGGCTATGCAGTGGCGCTGCATTGCATATATGATGCAGGCACCAACTCGCATTCACATTGGGCTTCTACCCTCAAAGCTGAGCTTTTTCACGGTCACCACTTTGTTTCTCAGTCTGCAGTGGTGGCCTCGGTTCGTGTTCAGTCAGTGGGTGCTGCTGGGGGCAGATGCAAGTCTGGTACGTCCAGGGTAAGTGTGGGAAGACAGGGCAGATGGCAGGGTGGGGGCTTTATGAGCCGAATGGTGGCTAGTGCTGCGGTTATTGGATCGCCTGCACTCCCTCCTGCCATCTAAATGTATTGTTCCTGCCCCGCAGTAGTGCTGCTGTGGGGTTTTGAGGGAATCACCTGCAAAGCAGTGACTGACACCCCCTGGGAGCCAGCTCCTTGGAACTCAATGGGAATTACATATAGGATAGTGCTGTCAATGTTGGATTCTGCAGTGGCTAAAGAGGCTTTTATTTATTTATTTATTTATTTATCCTAACTCCTGCATAATTTTCTGGCGTCAGTATATGTGGGTTACTGTTCATTAAAACCTATTTAAAATGCATCATATGATTGCTTAACTCAATACTGGACAAAGAAGCTCTGTACTTGTACTCTTGATAACTTGCAAATTAGTTTTCAAATTAGGGTTACATTCAGCCCTAGCAATTAGAGCTATAGCTGTCTGATTTCCACTTTAGATATGTCTGGCAGCTGAGGGCATGCACTGAAAGGAACAGACTTCATGCTATCAGTTTAGTACTTTTACCTATATTACTAGTTAATTGGTTCTAGATTGTTGTTGTTGTTGGAAGAATAACAGGAAGTTATCCAGTGGACAATTAAAAAAAGGTTTAAGAAAGTTGGAATAAAATATATATCCTATGCATATGACGGTATTTCTATGCAACGTTTGATGTGTACCCCCCCTGCAATCTTCTTATAAAATTACTGTTACTACTTAACTTAGGCCAGGCAGGATATAGCAGTATGAAAGTGATATATAACAGGCAGGAGCCAAGCAGGATATAACGATATATGGTATGCGTGTATGGGCCCCAACAGTTGTCAGTGCACCTCAATACCACTATAAAGCAGCAGTGTGGCTCCTGCCTTTTATATACTGTTCATACAGCTTTCATACTGCTGTATCCTTCTTGGTGTAGATCTGGCCTTAGTCATGACTAACTTGTCCCATTGAGTTTAATGACATTAAACTGGTCAGTATCTAATTAATAATATATACACATAGAAAGATAAATATGCAAATTGTCATTGTATTGATAGATCTGTACTTATTATTTTTCTATGCAGATAGGCCCACTGAAGTCAAAATTATCCTTCACTGTCACTTCAATAGACTTTGACCATATCTATTGTGTAATCCTGGTTGCTCTTTTATATTGTACTTTTATATTATGTTTTTATATTGTGATTTGTTTTATACCTTGAATTGTACTTGATGGTTTTAATTTTTGTGAACCACCCAGAGAGCTTCAGCTATTGGGAGATATAGAAATGCAATAAATAAATAAATAAATATACTATTAATGATTGCACATTTTTCTAATTCTGAAGTGTTTTAAGATCTCACCATTCAACTCTAGTGACCTGGTGACCTTCTTTAAAGTGTTTTCTTGTTGTGTGACCATTGGAATCAGAAAGAAGTTTTAACCTCTGCATGTGATCTTCCCCACTTCTTATGTGGCACTGACTGCAACAACTTGGATAGCATGTTGAATTGTTTAAATTGCTTTGGGGGACTGAGGTCTTGGATTGAGTATTTCAAATTTCTTTGGGATGATGATGATGATGATCATCATCATCTACATTAAGTTCCCACAGTCAGAATGGCTGAGGATGACAGGAGCCTACATGGGGAATATAAAGGGAAGCTTTCAAGAGTTTTGCTCAGTTACGGCAGAAAGCTTCTCCAGATCTCTGGAGCCTACAAAAATAGGTATCTGGGGCTTCATACAAAGAACCTAACAGGTGTAGAGGAGTTGGACAAAAAATAGCAAGAATTCCAGGGAGACTATCAAAAGCATAGCAAAAAATGGAAGTGGTTTTCAACAAATGTTAAATAAAAAAGCCGAATGCATCACAATGATCAGATGTGCTGTGTGATTTGAGATGGGCTCAAGCAAGAATTGTTGTAGAATTACAGTTGTATATTTTGAGTAGCAATTCTCAAATTACATCTGAAACACATCTTAGTGGATGGGTGTTGCACACATTTGGGCGTAGGAAAGAAGTTTAATTCAGGTCCTCAGTCAGATTGACATGGAAGGGCTGTTACCTTCCCCTGAAGTGTAGTGTTTGACTCTTTTTGCATAAGTAATCTCAAGTTCTTTGTCCTGTAAGCATATATTGGGTTGGGAACAGGGGTTAGTGGCTGAATAATCATGAGTTAAAGGAGGGAATTAGGTTAGGTCTTCTGAGAGCTTCAAGCTGTATCACCAGTGCTGGTGCAAGCTCTCCTCCTCCTTCCCACTCTCCCCCTTCATCTGTCTCCTTTCCTCCATGCTTACCACGTCTATCTCTCTCCTCATCTGTCTCCATCCCCACTCGTCTGCATGTTATGTATGTCTCCCTTCATGCTGGCCCATGCACTGCATCTGTCTCCCTTCCCCACCTGCCATCTGTCTGCCTATCTATCCCTCCCTTCAACTCCCTTCCTTCCTTCCTTCCTTCCTCCCTCTCTCTCTCATTGCTGTTGCTCCCACCCACTCTGCAGGGTGGCTGAACTATCTGAAGAGTTGTGTTGGCTGCTCTTCAGAGAGCTGGCCAGTTCCAAATACTGAGCTCTAGGGGGTCCTATGCAGCCAGGCATTGTGGGAGGGGGGTGTCCCTGGAGACCACCTATACTATGGGCAATACACCACTCCTCCCACAATGCCTGACTCTAAGAAAAGATCCCTCATAGCCAGGCATTTGGAACCGGTTGGCTCTCTGAAGAACTGCACCAGCCATTTTTCCAGCTGATGTGGCTCTTCAGAGAGCTTGTTTGCCTGCCACTCACTCTGAGGGTCCACTGAGTGGCAGATCCTCCTGATGGGTGGGAGAGCATGCACTTTGCTCCTCCTCCTGCTCTGCTGCCTGAGGCAGGGGATTCACTCCACCTCATGAGAAGGTGGACCCTGTCAATGACTGTTCTTCTATGAATGGGTATTTCAACTTGATAGGGAATTATAAGTAATTAAAGGTTATCAATGTTCTGACAAGACACAAAATAACAAAAACTTTGTGCACTTGACACATTTTAGAACCACATTAAAAGAAAACTATGGTCAATAACAGATGCTGTCAAGTATTCCTTCTGCATTTCACTAATGGAGGTTTTTAAGAGGAATGAAATTGTTATCCATTGCTGCCGTCCACTATCAAAAACTTCTGCATGTTGACATATCAACTTGCCCAGCCAGCTACAGCAAGTTGGCTTTAGGGAACTGTCTGTATTACTGGTTCAGTTATACTGTGAAATAAAAATGAACACTAAAAGAGAAACAGGTCTGCAGTAAAATAATAATAATAATAATAATAATAATAATAATAATACACCCAGAAAGCTTTCCCCCCTTATGTGCCATGTATATAACCACAAAAGAATAAGTCCTCATATGTTATCATTCCTTTTTAAACATATATAAATTTACTGGTAATAACAAACAAGCAATAAATGACATAGGTCATCACCAGTAGTGTGTATGATCAGTGATTAGTATAATTCTTGTAACTACTGAGTGTTCCATTCTTGTAACCATTGAATGTGCCAAGACACTTACTCATTGGAGCTAGGGGATATTAATGTCCCTGATCTAATCAATCATTGATTTCTCCACCAGAAGCCAGTATCTTGGCTTTATTTTTCTTTTGCAATTTGTCCAGTAGTTTGTTTCCCAAAACAAATATAACTTTCTGTAATATAAGGCCAACAGTTTGGCATACCATAAACCACAAGGCTTTTCGCCTGCTGGAACAACATATTTCATTATAAGAACTATATTGCACCCTTGTGAGGACCTGATGGCTGGCCATGTTCCAATATAAGGCATGGCCCCAATTACGAATGCCAACATACTTCCATCCTAAATGTATAAAGTGCACAGACATTTCCTCTGGTTACTTAGAGAATAAATTGCTTTTGTTTCTTTTAGGGATTTGGAGAAGAACACTTTAAGATAAAATCTAAAACTCTCATGGGGTTCTAAGATTATTGTGTTCAGTGCCAAACTGGACAAGACTCCATTCATACAATTAGCCACTGTATAAATGGCATCTTAAAAATAAATAGCATGTGTGTGTGTATGGGGGGGGGGTCCTTATCCATATTGCTCCCCCCTGCTATTTGTATTGGAAGAAAAGCTTCCATTTACACCCATGTAAGCTTTTCTTCCAATGCAAATAGCCGGTGTGGGACTGCTGATCCAGATCAGAACCACTGAAGAGGGCAAATGGTTCAAGGCCTTTCACCCCCCCCCCCCCCCCCCCCCGTGCTGGGTTTCCAGTCCTGATCAGGACCTCATGTCTGCTATTTATTTTTAAAATGCCATTCACACATGAATGACATCTTGTCTAGTATAGATTTCAGATACAAAAGTAACAGACATTTAGGATAGGGGCTTAAAGCTTTGGGACACATATAAAGTAATCCAATGAAATGCTGCATGTATATTTTAGGGCTCATCTACACCTAGAGCTCTTTCGAGAGGGGGGAGGGATGATCACGAAGTTTTCTGCTTCAGTGAATGTTCCTCATGGGCACACGCCAGCGAGTTTGCTCGCAATTTAAGGAGAGCCATCCCAGGGAGATTTTTTAAATGATTCCTGACTCTTTCACAAGAGCAGAGTAGCGATACTGCACGAAGACAATTTATTAAAGACACACACACGCACACACGGTGCTGAAAGACCCCTAGACCAATCCAGAATGTGTCGACAATGCTCTCCCCGAGGGTGCCCATCCGCCAGGATTTGTCCGGACATGCCTGGAAAATGGCGGGCAAATTCTGATCCGGGGGGGGGGGGAACCCATTTTCGCGGGCTAGATCCGGAAATTTAGCCTCCCCGAAAGGCCTGTTTCGGGCACTTCTGGTTTCGGCCTTCTGAGGCCTTTTGAAGCCATTTCCGGGTTCCTAGAGGGCCCTTTGCAATGGAATTCGCTTTGGCAGGCCTCAGAAGGCCGAAACCAGAAGTGTCCAAAACGGGCATTCCAGGGCTTGTCCAAACCATTTCCTGGTTCCTAAAGGGCCGTTGCCATGGTGATGGCCCTCTAGGAACCCGGATTTGGCTCAAGCAGGCCTCGGAAGGTCCGTTTCGGACACTTTCGTCCAAAACCAGAAGTGCTCAAAATGGGCCTTCCGAGGCCTGCTTGAGCCATTTCCAGGTACCTAGAGGGCCATCGCCATGGCGATGGCCCTCTAGGAACCCTGAAATGACTCAGGCAGGCCCCAGAATGCCTGTTTTGGGCACTTCTGGTTTTGGCCTAACGGGCCTTCCGGAGCCTGCCAAAGTCATTTCCGGGTTCCTAATGGGCAGCAGCATGGGCGACGGCAGTAATAGTGGTGGCAGCACAGAGGTAGTAATTTTTAAAATATTGGGCTTGAAAAATATGATCTCTTCAATAATGTGGTTGATCTTATGCATAGGGGAAGAACAAACAATGCTTCACCCCCACCCCATCCCAAGCAAGAAATTGTTTACGTTTGGAGATAGGTGAGCAGGAGGTTGCTCATCTACCCCTGAATCTGGAGGGCAGTGTGGCACTTATCTATTCCTTCCCTGCAGTGTATAGGAGAGTTTGGGGTGAGATTGGGATCAAGGAATGCACACTTCATTGTGGATCTTTGTTTTATCATTCCTTCTGGGATACTCTTAATCTATTAGGGGGCTGCACCTCTTTCACATCTAAAGGAGTAATTGGAAGAGTGATTCATTAGGAGCAGAAGAAGTGCTTTTCCACTCATCCTAATTAAGCCTCCTTCCTGCAGGATTTTTTTTTCCGGCTTTGACGTGGACTGAGTCCTTAAAGATAACATCCTAGAGTACTAGTGGTATATTCCTATTGAATGCATATGCCTTGACACTCATCCCTCAAGTTTAATTCCCCACTCACCCCTCCAGAACACTATATAAACTTGTATGGGGCTTGATCAAGGCAGTTTCTTGCTCCTCCTCCAACTGATGTTGTAGTATCTAATGCTAGTCCTATCAGAGTAGACTTATTGAAACAAATAAGTTTCATTCATTCCAGTGGGTTTAAGATTAACATTAGATATTACTCACGGTATACAAAGTTTAAAAAACATTTCTATAAATACACACAAACAGACAGTATAAACAGAGACAACAAATATCTGAAAAGAATGTTAAGCAATCAAGCTTAACCTGGTTAAAACTCACCATCTGTTACCAAATGCCTGAGAAAAGAGAAAGGTATTAACCTGGCACTGAAAAGATAGCAATATTGGCAGCAGGCAGGCCTCATCATGGAGAGCATGCCATAATTGTTAAGTACATTAACAACCAAATCCTAGAGGTGTTTATTCAAAATATTATTTCACAGATACAATGGGACATTAGCATGACACTAGTCCCAGTTCAGTTTTGATAAATATGATAATTTGAAAAATATAATAGAGCAGGAGGAAGTAATAGGTGGGGGGAATTATTTTCCCATGTTTCTAATTTCTGTCCCTTTGAATTCAAAGAAGATGTAAAACTGACTAACCAGGTTGCAAGAAGCTTCTGGTATAGTCAATTTAATGTCTAAATGAGCATTGCACAGTAGTCCAACAATCCAACTACATATTTTTTTCATACAAAGTTTGATTTTTAAATAAAGCTTCTGGGTTAATCAAGCACCCATATAACTTGCACAACCAGCTTGCACAGCCAACTTGATTACAGACTATGGCATATAATGTCCAGGCGTGTACACATGGAAATGTGTGCACATTTGTTGTGCATATGAACTGTTTTAAAACTAGGACAGGTGCCTGAATGTTGGTCCTCTGGGACATGCTAGAGCAGAGATGTGCAGCAAGCACCCTCTGCACTACAGCACTCATCACCTCTTATCATTGACCCTACTGGCTAGGGCTGATGGCAGTTGAAGTCCAACAATATCTGAAGGGCCATGAGTTCCCCAATACTGAAGCATTCCACAACTTTGCTTGTTTAATTGTTAGAACAGCTATATAAAGAAATGCAGACTGGCTCAATAATTATCAGTGCATTTGAGCTGCATCTATGTGAAATAATTTCTTCTGTGATATTTAGAATTAGGATAGTCTTTTTCATAAATTAATACAACAAGAAATCTTTGGGATTTATTTCTATGCTCCATTTCCCTAATGCCTCACATGCAAACATACTCCAGAAAGAGGAAGGAAAAAGTGAGACCCAAGAATTGCAAAATATTCTATGCAATGTTTTTTCAACTTAATCAGCTGAGGAATTAAACTGTTCTGAGTGGGACGCCATTTGGGATTGCTCCCACTGGTGGAATAAAAGCTCTGGATCCAAACCACAGTATTTATTTAAAATCATCATTTTTAATAGCACCATATAGACACAGTTGATGTGATGCTGGTGGCTGATGTGACTAACAGAGTAATTGTAACTTTTTCTTCTTGCCATAGTTCTTTAACTTCCATAGCTAGTGGTGTATATTTTGCTCTCTTTTCTTCTTTTAATGCAACATTTTTGTTATTAGGTATTGCTTATTGTTTATGACTCTTGTGTCTGGTCCAGAATTGTTCTGTTCCAGCAAGAGAATATGAGTGCATAATGTGACTTGGCTTAACTTGTTTGAGTGTGTCTGAACCTCCTAGGTAAATCATCTTTCTGGAGAGCACCTGCTGGTTGCATGATCCTTGAGGCCAGATTCTGGTGAGTGCATAATTCTTGACGCGAGGCTTGCACTTGTTAGAGTAAGGCTGTGATCCTATATTCATTTATCTGGGAGTAAGCTTTATTGAAATCAATGGGAGTCATTTGTGTTGTTTCTTTGGGCAGTTTTCTTTGGGTCCCTGATTAGGATTTCTGTTCTCTGCACAGTGAGGCAGTGTAAATTCAGGAGATATTTGGATAAAATGAGGGAAAGACCCTTGTCTAGCATTGTGGTAATGGGCACCCGTTCTTGCCTTTCTTTACATTGTTACTGACCATGACCTTGTGTACATGACTAATGAATCAGAGGTATAATGACAAATTTTTAGATTAGTTTCTCACTGATAAACCAGAAGTTGAAACAAGCTAAGAGGTGCTAGTGAGAACTGCAGATAAACCCGAACTGCAACAAACCTTTAGTCCATTTTGTTCCATGGGTAATGTTTGCAGGGTAATAGTGTTTTATTCCCTTTCTGAATGCTAGTATGTTGTACTAGGTTTTTCTGCTCTTGTTAACGGCTTCATTTGTTCAGTGGTATGCTGAATCTGTGAGTATGGATATGAGAAAGGTGATGGGGAAAGAGTGTTAAATGTTACGAAAGTTGAGACTATGGTCATCCAGTGAAGGATTTGCAGTCAGAAAAGATATTTGAAGCAAGGGGAGACTGTACCTACCACACGGAGTATAGCAAAAACTTTAAAGTACAGCAAAAGCTAAAAAAATAGGAGTGAGTGAAGTTAATTTCAGATACATTGCATGTCTGTCTTGTTCTTTATTTCAGTGATTTTAACATTAAGATGCTATGTAGAACCGTTCGTCTTAATTGTGCCTGTGAAATCAGACATGTGACCAAGGCCATGTTCAGGTGGGCACGACCCCTTGAGGACTGGGCATGTTGTTGGGCATGCCCCCTTGGGGGTTGGGTATGTTGGTGGGCATGCCCCCTTGGGGGCTGGGCATGTTGGTGGGCACGCCCCCTTGGTGGCTGGGCATGTTGGTGGGCATGCCCCCTAGGGGGGCTGGGCATGTTGGTGGGCACGCCCCCTTGGGGCGGCCATGTTGTCCTCCTTTTTGGTTTCCAAAATATGGTCACCCTATCTCCCCCTCACCCCTGATACCAGTGGGCTCGCTCCGCTTAGCTGGTTTCCTGTTCACTGAGCCCCGCTACTCACGAGGAACAGCAACAGCTTCACGAGGGGAGGGCACACCAAGGGGAGACTGTACCAAGGGGAAACATTCGCGAGACTTTCATGTGTACCAAGGGGCACACCAAGGGGAGACTTTCGCGAGAGCAGGGGGGAAAACAAAACAAAAGCTGTCATCAATATCCTGGGAAAACTGAGGGGTTGTCCCTAGATCACAGCGTGATCAGCTGTGCATCACATGGCCCGGTAGGGACAACCTTGATACTATTCTGCAATAAATGGCTGATGTGGATAAGACCTTAGTCATTCCTTATATAACCATAAATAGCTTTCATACAAAATGTTAAAGTCTTCTCATGCAGAGTGAGATCAGAGCAAGTACTTCAAGACAGCTATAAACTAAATCCAAATAATGTTTAAGTAGACATCAAGGCATTCCCCACTGAAATATCTGACTTTAATAGTTTTTTCCCATGTACAGAAAATCAGATTGTTTGAAGAATTGAAAAAGAGTTCATGAAAACATGTATTCTGAATAGGGTGACAAATAGCTTAAACTACAATGACAGGTAGCCACAGAGTGTTTTTGAAGGCATTTTAAATATATATATATATATATATATATATCACACTCAGATTTGTCTTTTTATAGAGTGCATTGCAATAGTCTAAACATGACGTAATCAAGGCATGATTAACTCTTGCTAAGTCAGACCAATTGAGGAAGGGTGGCATATGGCACACCAAGCATACTTCTGAAACACACTTCTTGCCACTGCTGCTTCCTGAAGATCCAGATATCAAGAATGAAATTGCTCACCTTCATGCTATCAATGTAGTGTCTGTTGTGGTGTCCAGTGCATTGTCTTCTCCTGTTTGGTGGGATCACTTTCAGTTTTTGGAGCCTGAGGATGTAGACAAGATGCTTGCATCTGAACGACCCACCACATGCTCTCTTGACCCTTGCCCTTCATGGCTTGTTTGATCTACCCATGGGGGACTAACCTGATGGATCAGAGAAGTGGTAAATGGATCATTGTGATGGTGTGGCCTCTCCTGCCTTGAAGGAAGCAGTGATGTGGCCATTACTGGGGAAAACACACACCTCTCCCTGGATTCAGAGATCTATGCCAACTATAGTCCCGTTACTAACACCCCATTTGTGAGTAAGACGCTCGAGAGAGTGGTGGCATCTCAACTGCAGGAACTCTCGAATGAAACTGCTTATCTGGATACAGGTGGCCTTGATGGCCTGGAGTGCCCACTACCAACTTTGGTTTGTGTGCCAACTATGGTTTTGTGTGGACAGTTTAGCCACTGGTCAGTGCACTGGTACCCTCACGATTAGACTACTGTAATGTACTCTATGTGGGGCTGCCCTTGTGTATTGTTAAAATCTGTTAAAAGAACTGCACTGACTGCCTATAAGCTGCCGAGCCATCTTCTAGATTATGTTTTCGTCATACAAAGCCCTAAACAACTTGGGACCAGGATACCTAGCAGCCCAATTTCCCTTATATGTCCCCAGCCAATATTTAAGATAATAAGAAGAGTCCTTCCCGGTGGCGCTTAAAACAACACAGTGGCAACATTCTGTTGCTTTCAGAACCACCAGCAAGGACTCCTCTGATTATCTTCAAGGTAAATTGGGTACATATAAGGGAAAGTGGCCTGCTAAGTATCCTGGTCCCAAGTTGTTTAGGGCTTGGCAGCTTATAGGCAACAAAAGGCATTGCTTAAAACATTGACTTTTTCAGTGAAGCATCATGTTTCTACTATTTCTGGCTCTGTCACTGTGTGTTTCCAGTTTTGAAGCTTTGTTCTGCTGACTCGTGATGTTTTATCATTTGGTATACAATATACACCAGGGACTGGATGAATGAAGCAAGATCGAAGTAATGGGAAGTGCTGCAGTACATAACTCAGATGAATCCAAGTATGCACACTTGAGTATTCCAGAAGTGCAAAACAGACTAGGCAAACTCAATGCCATCTCCTTTCAACACTTTCTCAGCTTCACTGAATCTCTGCACCAGGGCTGAGATGTCAGTTAGTCTCAGTTCTATTAGTGAGCAATTTAGTTGAGTGCAAATCTTTTCAGTGGAAATTGTGAACATGCATTTTGCAATTTTCCTTCTCTTGGGTTCTTTTTTAAGAGCAGACATCTGGATTTGATCCTTGGAAAAAATCGTTTCAACACTTTCCTACAGATGTTAAAACAGATTACCCATATGAATTCCACGTTATTTTATAGCATAATGACCGACATTTCCAATGTTTTTAGAGGCTCATTACAGGAAATAAATGGAGCCTAAATTATAAGGAGTTACCTGATGAAGGAATCTAATGTTTCTAAATATTTTGGAGCAGGCCCAATCTGATTCACGAAGTTACTAAAAAGTGAATATTTGGGCAATAAAATCCAAATTGTAGACATGCTGATGAGACCCAAATTGGTGATGACTTCCCAAGAAAGAGATCTTATGGATGTCAGTTGATGTCAAGCAAGCACAGACATTGTTTTGTTTGCAGCACCTGCTGAGGACATTTTCATTTAAACAAGCTTTCCCCAATTGACCTTCCACAGTTTTATTGACATAATTGGATTTAAAATATTTTCATTCTGAATTCTGATTCCTTATTTCTTTCTTTAATTATTCACTGCTTTGCAATCTTGTTCAGACGATATACTAAGCTATGGTAGTTAAGCATTTTGAGCTAAACATTATGGCTTAGAGTGTCGGATCGGGGAAGGGACAAATACCTTCAAAAGAATCGTTAAAATTCTGGAAGGATGAAGAATGATTAAGAGAAGGTCTCATGGGTGGGGGAGCACGGGGGGGATTGTTGAGGGTTATGTTGTTTATGTTTTATTATGTTGTTTATGTTTATTATGTTGAAATAAAAATTATTAAAAAAAAAGAATAAGTTTGAAATATATTTATTGTGTCCTTTTGCTACAGAAAGTAGGATGCAATCCTATACACACTTATACAGAGTAAGTCCCATTGAACTCAACTTGGTATAGTATTGTATAGACATGAATAGGATTGGCATCTCTACCTATAATACGGAAAGTATGTGTGCGTTACGTATATCTGTAAATGTTTACTCACTTCCAGATGAGTTAGAAACTTGACAATGTGACACAGTGATAGGTCTGGCTGTACAATGTACCAGAAAAATCTAAAAACACGAAATTTTGGGGGTTTAAGTATTTTTTAAAGAATTTAATAAAAACCTAGGTTTATGCCTACAACTCACAGCATGTCTTGGGTGAAACTCCCAGCATGCCTTGGGCAGGAGGCGAGACTTACTGGCCTTTGGTGGCCATTGTGAGTGCACAGGTTGGTGGCTGGTGTGTGTCTTTTACAACCCCAACTCCTAAGGTTGGTCTTGAGCAGTCAACCCAATTCCACATAAAAGGAAACAACCCAAATAAATGGGCTGCATCCATTTGCGGTGCCTCTTCCCACCCTCTGCATGGTTTTAAAAATGTAACTAGATACAACATCATGACTTTGAGGGGTCAAATATGCTCAAGGCATTCCATCCTGATATCGCTGTTTTCTCAGAATCTGGGGGAAACAAGTGTGTAGCCCTTGCCCTTAAGAGGGAGGGAGGAAGGGGAGGCACTCTGCACATGCCCAGAAACAGGCCCTACAAAGGGGGGAAGTGCCCAGCCCAGCTCCGGCCCAGTTCCGGCCCAGCTCCGGCCCTTCAGTACAGGCTCTTGATTCAGCATTTGGTGGGTGAGAAGCACAGGCCAAGGCAGTCTCAGCAGGATTGGCTGGAGCTGGGTGCATCCACTCATAGCTGCTTACCTCCCCTCATTGCAGATGCTACTCCTTGACACTCTATTGAGGAGCAGCACTGGCAACAAGAGGATGTCTCAGAGGATGCAGACACCTGCGGGCTGCCAAAGGCATGCTGGGAGGTGTAGTACTGGCATGTAGAGTGGCTGATTTAAAATAAAGTATGAGTGAGCAAACCCTGACCTCTCACTAACTGTTCTCCTACCTGACTTTCTCCAACTGCCACTATCCCTGTCCACCATTCTATTCTAGCCTCAGCTACATCAATCAATCCTCCATTCACTCTTCTGTCTCAATGGTATAGTCAGGCTTTTACATAAAATCATAAACTTTATTCAGAACTAGGATGGCCTGCTCTCCAGTTGTCTTCCGCCACATCTCAGATGGTGTTCAAAGATTAACACATTGTTCAGAGACCTAGGCTTAGGCCTACAACTCCCAGCATACCTTGGGTAGGAGGGAAGACTTATCAGGCTTTGGCAGCCATTATCTGGTATTGGCTCACCCTCCTGGGCTTGAAGGGACAGCTGCCTCAGTTGCTAGGCCCCATCAAGAGCAGGTCCATTGCCAACAGCAACCAAGCAAAGTGTCAGTCAGCCAGCCAGCCAGCCAGCCAGCCAGCCAGCCAGCTCCCTCACGGCCAAACTTCACTTCCCATGAGCTTCAGCAGCAGGCCTGGCCATGCATTGAAGGTGAGAGAGAGCCGGGGTGGTGGGGAGAAAGTAATTTAATTTGTTTTAATGTTACCTCACAGGCCTAGGACTAGCCTACCTTGAAGGGTTGTCATGAGGGTGAGAGAGGAAAAAAAGAAAGAAATGAATTTAATTTGTTTAGAGGTTAACTCAGGCCTAGCACCAGCCTGCTACTTTAAGATGATTCCTTGCAGACATATATTATATGGGGCCCAAGCAATGCCGGGTAGAAACTTGAAATCTGGCATGCTGAATTAAGAGATACAAATGAGACAAGCCTGGCTACAAATCATATCCTTTATTCTCTTTTAAATACTCTCCTGCCTAATCCCAGATGTGGGGTACTGGTTGAGAATATGCAAGTGGTGTTGGAAAGGCATTCGGCACGTGCTAAGAGGTATTTTCTTTGTAAATGTTTTAGGCTTGTGCCATAAGAGATCCTGGGTGACATTCTGGTGAGCACTGACTCATGTAAAACTCTCTTCCCTACTCCTGATAGATATATAAAATCTGTTTCTCCTTAGTATCCCTCTTTTCCATACAAGGATTTATAACATCCTCTACATGAAATAGGAACTGCATATTGAGATTAAAGCTACAGTTTCATCCACTGCAATGTCTATGGTACATGCCAACCTCAGTATTCTCTGTATTTCATTATTAAAACCATGTATTTATTATGCTGTGAATATAATTTCCATATGTGATCTTAAATCCCCCAACAAGAGACATTTCTCTAACTGCATCTCATTCTGGCTTGAAATAAAATATTGCACTCACTTCTGCCAATGTCACTCAAAATTCAGAGCAGCTGGATCGTTAGCCCAAAATGATGTTCCAGGTTGTGCCCCCCCCCCCCGCACAAAACTCAATACCTGAAACTTGTAAAAGTGCTTAGCTTGCTTTGTTTCATCATGGACGACAGCCAGCTGAAATACATTTCAACATAATTTCACCACAAAATTTCTGAGAATGCTGTTATGGAAACTGCAACACCTCCCTGCACGGAAACTGTCTCCTCTTGATATGGAAAAGATGCACAATAATCTTTACATATTAATATTTGTAGCTTTACAGGAAAGACATGTGGCACACAATGAAGAAATAATAAATTCCAAAAATTAAACCACACACACACACAAAATCAATTTTGTTGCAACTCTTGACTGTACTACATATTTTTAATATCTCCATAATGAGAAATGCATTCAGCTTGAGTTTGCTTGTGGAGTATTATTTCAGCAGCACACAATAAACAGAAAGTGTAAAAACCTCTGTTTTCATAGTGTTCAAAATATCTTGGAATATGCACTATAGATTAATTTATTCAGAATAGTAGAATGAGTTGGGTGAAGAAACAACAGTCCACATGCAGAGGAGGGGAAGGGGGCAATTCATTGGAGGTGGTGGTTGCATTAATGTGTGTACCTTGTGGGCAGTGCTGTTAGATAGCTATTTAATTCCCAACAATTTTCTGGGAAGCCAAGTGTGACTGACAGGTGTTTTTTATTAATATGGCTGTTGCATAAAATGAAAATCATTCTAATAAAATGAATAATTTGCCCTTGAAAGATGAACTTATCACTACAAATTTTCATATCTAGAGCTGAGCTAAATTGTCTCATAGGACATTTCACTGAGAAAAGTTCTGAGATTTTCCTTTTACTTATCCCTACTCCCATAGACATGTCCAGCCCTGATTGGAGCAGAGGAGGAGAAAGTGCACTCTCTGCGGCCTCCGGAAAGTGCACAGTTCTCTCCCACCACACTAATGGCAGCCTCTGGAAAGTGCATTGTTATCCCAGGGGTGCTAATGGCAGTTGCTTTCCCATCATCCTTAAAAGCCCTGATTCGAGCAGTTGGGGCACATGCTGGAAAGCAGAAGCGGCCCCAGGAAATTAAGGTGTACCTGGGCACACCTGGCACACCCCATGTACACACCTATGCCTACCCCCACACTCCAGATAAGAAGGCCACTTTGCAGAATTTTCTCCGCCATTTTCGATGTGGAAGCTGTCCTTTCCCCCACAGTGCCCTGAAAAGATACTAGGCCTGGGGCATTGTGGAGGGATGCAAAATGGTGGCCAGACTGTCAGAAGGTTTTTCCTCAATATGTGGAGTGTGATAAGAATGAGGATAGGATGGGCAGAGATGGGTCCAATCTACATGGGGAATTTACTACAGTGTTACTGCACCTCCTACAGGGGTGTGACACATAACATTACCCCCAATCTATATCAGTCCTGGGGGTTTTTTGCCATAAAACCTGCATTTTCTCAAAGTCCTTTTGTAATGGATTTCCCCTTTACTGCAAGTAATATTGGGTTTTGGGACACAGTAGTACCTGCTGTAGTACTTTGGGAGAGGAGAATGGCTTTAATACTGACTGAGGGGAGTGATGATGTTAGGAGTTAACCTATTCCTGTTGGTTTCACTCTCTGCTCACCAAGATCAGGGCATGTTTTTTATATAGTGTTTGCTAATGCATACTTGCAGAGCTGTAAATCTGTGAATAGCACATGCACACACAAACACACATTCCTGCTGGCTTCTCTCCCAGACTTACTTTCTCTAGTTCTCAGCCCTGCCCAGTAAATTGAAGAGTGAATGCAATGCCGCTTCCCCTCCTCACTCCACCTGCCTTTGCAGGAGGGTGTTCGAAATGTTTGTTCAAGCCTTCCCAATGCTCTCCTTTGTCCTTTTTATTTCCTTGCATCAAGGAACAACTATCTGAAAACCTACCAATATAGAAGTCTTCTCAGAAGTAAATCACACTCTCTTCAGTGAGGCTTACTTCTGAGAAAGTTAGCACGTTGCTTTTGGGCTGCCTTTTTTCGTTATTTTTAGAAATCTCCACTCCTTTGCACCATCACAGAAGTTTAATGGGTGTAAAAAAGAAAGAAATAAATTGATGTCATGAGATTCTGCCTACATAGCCAAGTTAATGTGGTTTAAAATTATGTTTGCAAGATTTATATCAAGTCTACACCACATTAATTGGCTGCTTGTGCCATGGGAGAAGTAGATATGTATTTAAGAAAATGCTGGAAAATGCTCAGTGTTGGAAACCTTCAGGTAGATTGGGCCCAGGTGTCCTTTTACTCACTCCCCCCCAGGTTTGTTAAAGTCAAGAATATAATGCCACAATAGGACTACAGACTGAAATATTTCCACCTCACCCAACAATGAAACCTGAATGACATCCTTGCCTTCAAGATATACATTGCTTTATTTATGAGAATAAGTTTGAAATATATTTATTGTGTCCTTTTGCTACAGAAAGTAGGATGCAATCCTATACGCACTTATACAGAGTAAGTCCCATTGAACTCAACTTGGTATAGTATTGTATAGACATGAATAGGATTGGCATCTCTACCTATAACACGGAAAGTATGTGTGCGTTACGTATGTCCGTAAATGTTTAACCTCTTCCAGGTTAGTTAGAAACTTGACATGGTGACACAGTGATAGGTCTGACTGTACAATGTACCAGAAAAAAATAAAAACATGATTTTGGGAGTTTAAGTATTTTTAAATAATTTAATAAAAAAATCTAGGTGTACGCCTACAACTCCCAGCATGCCTTGGGCAGGAGGTGAGACTTACTGGCCTTTGGCGGCCATTGTGAGTGCACAGGTGGGTGGCTGTTGCGTGTCTTTTACAAGCCAGACTCCTAAGGTTGGTCTCGAACATTCAACCCAATTCCACATTAAAGAAAACAATCTACATAAATGAGCTGCACCCATTTGTGGTACCTCTTCCCACCATCTACATGGTTTTAAAATGTAACTAGATACAACGGTATGACTTTGAGGGACCAAACATGCTCAAAGGCACTCCATCCTGCTATCGCTGTTTTCTCAGAATCTGGGGGAACAAGTGTATAGCCCTTGCCCTTAAGAGGGAGGGAGGAAGGGGAGGCACTCTACACCTCCCCAGAAACAGACCCCACAAATGGGGGGAAGTGCCCGGCCCAGCCCCAGCCTTTCAGTACAGGCTCCTGATTTAGCCCTTGGTGGGTGAGAAGCACAGTCCAAGGCATTCCCAGCAGGATTGGCTGGAGCTTAGTGCGTCCACTGATAGCCACTTACACCCTTCCTTGGCGATGCTACTCCTCGACACTCTATCAAGAAGCAGCACTGGCAACAAGATGATGTCTCAGAGGATGCAGACACCTGTGGGCTACCAAAGGCATGCTGGGAGGTGTAGTACTGGCATGCAGAGTGGCTGATTTAAAATAAAGTATGCGTGAGCAAACCAGGTCACTATCTCTCAATCCTAACTAAGCTCCCACTTCCCTGACCTCTCACTAACTGTCTTTGTTCTCCTTCTACCTGACTTTCTTCAACTGCTATTAACCTCGCCCACCATTCCATTCAAGCCTCAGTTATCAGTCATTCCACCATTCACACTTCTGTCTCAATGGTATAATCAGGCTTTTACATAAAAATCATAAACTTTATTCAGTAATTATTGCATCTGTCCTGCAATGTTGTGGTTTAGTTATGACAGGGAAAATAATGCAGCATAAAATCATCAAGTTAAAAGGCCTTGGAAAATAATAATAATAATAATAACAATAATAATCTCACGTAGCACTTAAAAGCCATTAATGCAGTCACTAGGCAAGCCTGCCTGGGAAAAAAAATCCAAAAGCAGGGTACCACAACTTAGAATGCCCACTCTCTCACCACATCTCAGATGGTGTTCAAAGATTAACACGTTATTCAGGGACCTAGGCTTATACCTACAACTCCCAGCATGCCTTGGGTAGGAGGGAAGACTTATCAGGCTTTGGTAGCCATTATCTGGTATTGGCTCACCCTCCTGGGCCTGAAGGGAGAGCTGCTGGGGCCAGCTTCCTCAGTTGCTAGGCTCCATTGGGACCAGGAGGGGAGGAGGTTGCAGCTCTGGGCCCATTGCCAATGGCAATCGACCGAACTGTCAGCCAGCCAGCCAGCTTCCTCACGACCTACCTATGGGCACTGATTGCACAGTGTAGTGTGGACTGGCTCAGCCAGACTTCACTTCCCATGAGCTTCAGCAGCAGAACTCCCATTGGGCAAGTCGGGCACTGCAGCAAAAGGCATGCCGGGAGTTGTAGTTTTTGTTTTCTGTGGGGACAAGAAAAATTATGGTGACAACTTCAAGACAGCCCTGGCAATGTGTTGAAGGTGTGTGAGAGAGGGTGGGGGATAAGAAACTAATTAATTTGTTTTAAAGTTAACTCACATGCCTTGGACTGGCCTACCTTGAAGGGTTGTCATGAGAGTGAAAGAGGAAAAAAGAAATTAATTTAATTTGTTTAAAGGTCTACTCACAGGTCTAGCACCGGCCTGCTACTTTAAGATGATTACCTTACAGACATATATTATATGGGGACCTAAGCAACGCTGGGTAGAAACTTGAAATCTGGCACGCTGATATGTCTGGCTGTACAATGTACCAGAAAAATCTAAAAACATTAAATTTTGGATTTTAAGTATTTTTATGTCAGATAAAAGGCCCAAGTCACCAGTGGCCTTCACCATCCTGGCTCTCTGCCAAAACCTGTTAAATGTAGATATTATACAGTAAATTATGCCAATAAAGTATTCTGTGTTCTGGGTGCTTTCCTTTTTTCAAATAATAACTTCAGAGCACAAGTGTACAACAGTTCCTCGAGTCCACTGAGATCCGCTTCCCTACTATATGTTATTCAGATATCTGGGCAATGCCGGGTATATTTTGAGAACATATTTTTAGGTTTGCATCTTTTTTAGTTGGTGGAAAGGGTGTTGTGTGTCCTGATTGTTTTTGAAATTTTGACAGCTGCTCCGGCCAAGGCATGATGGGAGGTGTAGGCATTTCAGGTAAAACAAAAAATGTGGTTTATCACAAACTCTAATTTACAGCTCTTATTAACACAATTTTTCATTTATTCTAACAAAACAATTTACAAACTCAACCAAAGTAAAAAACAAACAAACCCCAACCGACCTAAAGATGAATAAGTTGCGGAGAAATTTATTATTTATCAAATAAATGTCATAAGCATTATTCACGGACCCGAGCAACGCGGGGCATATCAGCTAGTTTTACATATAAAGGACTTTACATTTTCCTCCACCTGTCTTGTTTTCACATGTTTAATGAGACATCTGAAAAGGGGCACCAATGTAATCAGGAACCCTGATAGCAATCTGTTTTAGATGTCCTGCTGAACATACAGACCAGTAGTCCTGCCTGCATCATGTGTAGACTGAAGGCATGAAGGGAATCTTCTGTAAAGCCTTAATATGGTTTTACACATGTGCCGTTTAAGTACATAAGCACATTCTTAAGATCTGCATTACAGATTATTCTTTCATTCCCAGAAAACAAAAGCAGAAAAGTGATGGGGGCTTGTTTTTTTAATTGACCTTCTTCTGTTGGTGAAATGGGGAAGCTCTTCAGAGCTGGCCCAGCTGATATTTCAATTCAGTTGGGTCACAACGTCCTCAACAAAATAGCAATGTAAGGAAGCAGGGGGCTCAACTAATATATCCTTATATTTGTTGATGTTCAAAACATACTTCATTTCTATAAATGTGGTCCAAACAGGATTGCTATAAGAGATAGACCTTGAGCTGTTGATTTTTTGTTAAGAAAAACAACCCAATATATTAATACAATTTAAAATCTCCATTTGCAGACTTTAAAAACTGCATTAGGAATTCCTATGAGTTCAGTATGATGACAATGTATTCTTCTTGCAATTACAGAAGTCAATAAGCAGCTATCGGTGTCTATATCTGCTCTTAGTAGCTCCAAATTGTTTAGGCCTATGAAAATGTTTATATGTTAGAACATTGTCTCTTCTTATCAGAGCTCAGCACATGTGCTCCTATAGACTGATTCTCGAATTAATCAGAAATATACAATTCCATAGTGCTTCCAAAGCAGTCTTCCACAATATGTATGGAATGAAAAATGTGCAAGATTAGCACTCTTGTACTCTGCATATCAATGTGCAGTATTCATATTTTAATACTTTTACCCCTGTCTTAACCCCCTTTCTGTCACATTGCATTGGCTTGCACAAAGGCAATATGACACAGACCCTTCCTTCATTCTTTCCGCATACTACTATGCCAGAGAGATTCTATAATAAGTCGTTTCCATAATGAGCAACCCACATGCTAATATTTTGAATTAAGTTGTATGCAAAGAATGACTTGATAGTTTGAAATGTTACCAATACAATCCTTGTTCTTTCTCATAGGAGAAAAATACCAAGTTATCTTTTTGCCAAGTATTGCAGTTTTGGATTACATATAATACTGGAATTGGTGTATGTGAGGTGCATCTGTACTGACTCCACCTTCACTTCTCTACAAATAATTTATTTGAATTATGTCCCCCTATACTTTACATTTATTAGCTTATATTGGGCTTTTTGACTGTTCTAGCTGCTGCCTCTCTAGGGCCTGTGCAAACACATAAAAGAAGATACATGTAGAAAAATCAGTTCAAATGAATGGGATAAAGTGTAACAATTTAATGAAAATCCTACTCTATACTAACTAAATCCCAGTTACTAAAATCTAGCCATTTGCTTTTAATGGAGAATCCTATGCATGTTTAGACACACACACACACACACACACACACACACACATGTCCTACAACACCCTGCTTTCCCCAACCAGTCATGTTGGCTGGGGGTTGTTTGGAGTTGTAGGACTTTTTTCTGTCTAAACATGCATATGATTGTGCCCTTAATTATCTAGTTCTTCCCCTCTGAAAGGGTGTCAAATTAGGCTCTAGTGAGCGTTCATAGAAAAGTATTTCCATTATGGAAGATTAGTCTTCAAGAATGCCTGCCTGTATGCCTGGTTGACCTAGCTTGGCATATGGATCGTAATCCCAAAAAGGCATGTTTGGTTGCTATTTGAACCAAAGATCATCAGATCTCCCAGGGTTTTGCCCTGCCAGCTTGCTGCTTGAAATGGCAGAGATTCCACTTCATTCAGTGATCATGAATGGATTGATATGGGGTAGATGCATTAGCCTGTTATTTCAAGAGGCAGGATGGTGAGCTTCTCTATTATTTGATCTACTTGCAAGTAAGCACCCATCTTACTTTCAAGCGACACTTTGGGATACCTACTAATAAGTGGATCCAATGGTGAATCCCTGTCCTACAGGACCACTAGAAAGCACCCATCCATGATTGGATCTGCTTGCAAGTCATAACATACTTAATTTAGCAGGAGGGAACTCTACATGAACTACTATAAGTCCACCACTATAATGCACCACTCACCAGCACTTATCATGACAAGAGAGTGGTGCTTACTTGCAAAATAATGGGCTTCACCACTCAGGCCTTTTATCCTGTGATTGAGTTTGGTTACTCACAGACGTTTGTGGGTCTTATACATGACATCAACAAGCTCCTGGGGCTCTCCTGTGCTTTCTGACTGTTATCACATTGTTTAAAAAATAACAGATAATGAACTATTTGAATATTGCAAGTTAATTTTCTCTGTGAAAAGAGGAAGTGGTGCTATAACTGGCTGTTTACTGAAACATATAGAGCTTGCAGATAAAGGAACGCCCGGGATGGGGTGGGGGGAAAGCAGAAGTACTTGAAAAGAGGCAATCTTAATCCTGCAACGAATATGGAAGCAGAAGTTCTGGTTAAGTTGCGGGATAAAAAGCACCATGTGGAGAAGCCCAATGCCTGTTGTGCTGTTTGCATTGTGAACTGTAAATAACTCCATGCGTGAATGGACAATTCTGATACATGGAGGAATAGTTTCTCCTTTTATTCTGCAAAGCAATCTGGGGCTGGTATGCTACCCATGTAAGTCATGTTCATGCATGTGTTACCTTTATGCAATATCATTTCTATTGTAAGCTCTCCAAAGCTGTTAGCTCTTTACAGTGGTTGTCCTAACAGCTCACCAAATTAAAATGGGATGAGATTGGTTCAAGTGTCATCATTGGCTTTCGTCTAACCATATTTTAAAGTGTTCATCTACTTTGAAGAATGTGAGGGATGTATTTGTAAGCAACAATAGTGATTTAGCACAGTCAAGCCTGCAACTCATTCTTCATTTATCACAGCCAAGGATACTGAAAAAAAAGTATTTATTGTTACAATTCTGAAATAATAGCTAATCAAATTCATAGTAATTCCATATGCTTTGTTACCCAGCATTGACCTTGCATGATAAAAAATACACCATGAAAATATCACTATAGAATCTTATGAAAATATGTACAGAAGGCACTTGCAAGGGCAGCTACATGGATAATTCATTGAAGTACAGATGTTCATCCTCATTTACTGTAGCAATATTCATATTTCGGTGATAAATAATTGAATCTGCATAGCCACTCTAAGTCATCTCTAAAGCAACATAGACTATGACTTTCTTCCTATCATTACAACACACACACATACTGGTTTCCTTTCATTGTGGAAATATTCTAACCACAAAGATTTAGACACAGAGATCTGCAGAAGATAGGGCTGACACTTGTAGAAGGCGAAGGAGGCAGTTGCTCTGGTACCAACTAGAGGGGATGCACCATTACCCTCTCTGCTAAGGAAACAGCTGGTCGGCCAGCTGAGGGCCACCATATGTCTGTGGCTCACTGGCTCTATTCTCCTTTTAGTGCACATCCTTGCAGTGTGGCTCTGAAGAAAAGGCCTGGGGGAAGTGGGTGCTGGCTTAGTTTGGCCCCTCATGGTGCAGCCAAGAGATAGGCCCTCTTCTCCCCTTGGTGAGCAAGTCCTTTACCCCAGAGGTGGGTGACAAGGAAATTGAACTGTGGAGGTCCGTAGTGCCATACAGACACCAGCACAACCAGCTTGGGAGTAAGCTCTGCCTTGAGGGCATCGGGGCATGCATAGGATTGAAGCCAAGGAGCACAAGTTGAAACATGTTTTACTCAGGAGCAAGGACCACTGAGGGCAATGAGGCATAGGATTACAGAATATGCATTCATTTATACCAGATCATGCAATTTAAACTTGAATTTTGACTTAATGACTGGAATAAGGGCTGCTGCCCTGTTTACTCTAACCTCCTTAAATTATCTGGTAATGCCCAGGGCATAGGCATTCACAAGGGGTGTGTCAAGTGTGCCCAGGCACATCCTAATGTATGAAGCAATAAGTGCCGAATTGAGGGGGGCTTTGAATAGGGTTCCAGAGGAGTATCCAGACCCAGCAGGAACAGTCCTCTGGCTGCTCCTTCACTGCACCGATGAACCTCTGTCTTTGAGAGAGCACCATTGCTGCCAGCAGCAGGAGTGAATAGGAATCGCTCTTCTGGGAGTCTCTCTGCCTGGAGCCAGGCTTCAAAGAGGCCAGGAGGAGGTCCCTCATAAGCCCCTCCTCTGGCCAGCGTCACCACAATGCCCCACCAATGCTGGGGCTTCATCCCCCCGCCCCAACTGCAACGGCCTTCCTGCAGTCAGGCAAGCCAAACATGGAGTAGGGCATCAGTGTCTACAGTGTTTAATAAATAAATGAATAAAAACAATGTCATTTATAATTGAGTATTCAATAAATGTTAGCCTTTAAAAAAAAAATCCCTGGGTGCACACCCTAATGAAATGAGCTGCACACGCCTATGGCCCAGTGACAAGGCTTCACCTATTCCCAAGGGTTAGTCCTGACAGTATATCACAGCAAAAAACAAAACAAAAACAGAGCCTCCTGTGGCGTCTTCAAGATTTTGTTAGTATTTAATTGCTTAGTATTTAAGGTACCACAAGACTCTTTGTTATTTGCTTTATATGTTGGCTTTGGCACACAGCTCTTAAAAGCCCAGATGTCAGCCAAGGGGTGGCAACTATATATTTGCGAGCGGACAAACGAATCAGAAATAAATACACGGACACCAGAGGTTGGGTTAACTAGGGCCTCTTTATTTAACAACGGGTTTAGCATCCTTCCTGGATCTGTGCGTGAACGTACGGGAATCAGCACAACTCTACCTTCAGGCAACTAGCCTGCAAAAATAATAAAGGGGAGCCACTCAGTTGGTCATAGTAGCTGGGTTAAACCCGCACCTCTTTTACAACTACACTTAAGTGTTTGAGGAGACCAATCTGCGTCACCTCCCATGCAGGGCTGCATAGTCCCGTGTAAGTGAGGCAAACGGTCCCCAAAGGCAACCCATATCCTGACTCGGAGTTGCAAAGCCCGTCGAGGATCAGGCCCTCCGGGTTGCCCTTCATCATCAACGATGCCAAAAGTGCTCACCAACCCTATTATTACCTTTCAAATTCCTGCACCCCCTACCACAAATCAACCTATTTATTCTCCATAGCTAAATTCAAATGTCCAGTATGGAGTAGGCAAAAACCTGCACAGCTCTATCTGCCAGGGAAAATTCCTACTCAGCCCCTCCTCCAAAGCAGACGACTAGCTAATCTCATACTAGAAGGGGGGGGGGGGCGAAAATGAAAGAGGCCGAGTCCTGGCTGAACCAAGGCTATATAGCCTTAGACTCCTCCCCTCCGCCTAAGCGGCTCTTCCTGTGCACATCGTCATACATGTGAGTATTTCTTCCCGCTGTTTCTAACTGCCCGCAACTGACGACTCCCACCCAATCCATGCCGGCTGGATGGGGAAGCGACTATTTACATTCACTAAAGCAAATTAGAATTCATAGGGAAAGTTATTCATGTATTTATTAATCTTTTTAAATCCTTATTATAAATTTTATATTTCACTCTTTTAGGGTGACCAGATTGCCCTGGATTTCCCGGTCCTAACCGGGAAAACTGGGGCAATCAGGGCCGACAGGGGCACGGCGGGGGCAAACTGGGGAAAGGATCAGCTCTCCTCCCACCCTAAAATGCCCATGCTGCTCCCTGTCCTCGGCAACAAACAAGTTCTCAGCGTTAGGGAGCGTCAACAAATTCCTTGTCTGGTGGCTAACTGCTTTAGCCACCAGACTGCTTTAGCCACCAGACAAGGAATTTGTTGATGCTCCCTAACGCTGAGCACTTCTTTCCTGCCCGCTGTTCCCCGGCCTCGGCAAGAAAGAAGTGCTCAGCGTTAGGGAGTGTCAACAAATTCCTTGTCTGGTGGCTAACTGCTTTAGCCACCAGACGAATTTGTTGGCGCTCCCTAACGCTGAGCACTTGTTTCCTGTCCAGGCCGGGGAGCAGCGCGGGCATTTTAAAGCAGGCTCTTCCTCCTTTGCCTGCTGCTGCTGTTCCTCAGGTACCTCCAGGGAGCCCAGGAGCAGGGCAAGAAGGGTGAGGGGGCTGCAGGGGGTCACGCAGCAGTGGAGGAGATTGGCGGTGGCAGCGGAGGACCTGGTAGGTCCGGGCTGGTTTTTTTTGGGGTGGGTGGCTTGGTGGGGGGGGTTGTTTCCGGTGGGGGGGGGTGGGGGTGTCTGCTTGTTGGCCGCATGGCAGGCGGCCTTTTTAATTTTTTTATTTTATGTTCGGGGGGGCTGCTTTGGTGGGGTGGCCATTTTGGACCGGGATTTTGCTTTCCAAAATCTAGTCACCCTACTCTTAATCCCCCCCGGGGGTATGTTTTCCAGGGTAAAAAGTCTTTTTCCAGGGTACAGCATTTTTAAAAATCCCTAAAAACATTAAAAGAAACTTTTAAAAAAGCATATAAAAGCAGCATAGAGTCAGTTTTCAAGGAAGTAAAAACTGATAGTCAGTTTTTGATTATTATTATTTTAATGTATTTTGCCTGGTGCTGGGAAATAACAAAGTAGGCATGAGATGAACTTTCCTGGGGAGAAGATTCCACACCTTGAGTGCCCCCACTGAAAAGATGTTCTCTCACATTGCCACCTGCCTCAGATGATAGGGCACCTGAAGATGGGCCTCCAAAGAAGATTGTAACATACAAGCAAGTTGATGTGAAGGCAGCAGTCCTACAGATGCCTCGTTCCAGGCCATATAGGACTTTAAAATAGAGGTGTGGGACCTGTGTCCCTCCAGGGAGCATTCTTCACTCATTTTGGTGTATTTATTTCTGTATGTAAACATCAATGTAGGTGTTCCATGGATGGAGTGGTGTGACAAAACTGAACCTTGGCTAAGGTGCCAAAATAGCTTGAGACGACCCTGGCAGGTTGATACCTTTATTGCTTTCTTTCAATATGGGGCTGGCTATACTTTAGTCTGGGCTCGTGAGAAAGAAGAAGAGATCCTGTAAGTGTATTAGATGAATTTTGTAAGGAATTTTGGCAAGTGCAGCTTGTCAAAATCTTGGCTACAATCTGATGCACACTTACTTGGAAGTAAGTCCCACTGAGTTCAGTTCGATTTCTTGTCCTGTAAACATGGTAGGATCAAGTATTCTGTGAAGAATTCTTTTCTATTGTTATGGTCTTTCTTTGACAGTAGTTATAATGCCACTCCCTGAGTTTTTCCCTTTTGAAAAAAATCTAATTTTATATCCTTATCTCATAATGTTCCTCAAGTAATGCAGGAAAATAAAAATACAAGAACTGGATAGGGAAGCGATGGAACAACCGGTAACAGAGGAAGAAATTGGAGGAGTAATAGATGAATTAAAAGTGGGGAAATCCCCGGGAATGGATGGGTTGAGTCCAGAATATTACAAGAATTTTAAGAATATGTTGGTGCCTAAATTAAAAATATTATATAATAAATAATAAATGGGGAGAAGGCCCCACCATCGTGGAAGCATTCTTTAATTGTTTTAATCCCAAAACCGGATAAAGAACGAACAGATCCGGGATCTTATAGACCTATATCATTGCTAGGGCTGGACTGTATGCAGGTCTCGGGATGGCTGGCCTGAGACAGGAGCACATGGGTGCGAGGGGGTCCTTTACACACCAGGTCGTGGCTGAGGGCGATGGCAGCAGGCAGGGTCAGGTGACAGCGACTGATGTTCCCGGTGCTGGGAGGGTGGCACAGGCCTCTGGCACGTCGGGTACCCAGGCAAACAGTGGCATCGCAGACGGCAGTGCTGGGAGGGTGGCACAGGCCTCTGGCATATCAAGTAGTCAGGGAAATAGCGGCATCTCGGACAGTGGCGCGATACCCGCGCCCCTATGTGTTGCTGGTGGTGGCGAGCTCACCTCAACTTCTGTGGCAGCAGCATGTGCTGCGGTCTGGCTGGGTCCAGTGGGTGCCATGTCATCAGGGTCAACAGGGGCCGGCATGGGCGTAATGGACCCATTTCAGGGTGTTGAGCGGGGGGCCATGCCATCAGGGAGCACGGCTGCTCCGCTGGGGTATCACCTACTGCTCAGCACAAAGGAAAAGATTTGGAAAGGGGAGTATGTAGACGTCTTTGCATTGCTTTTCAGGGAACTGGAAAGCAATGACAAGGATAAGAGTGTGGAGAAAGAGGTGGAGCGATTAAAGAAGAAGAGGGTGGCGAGAACTTGGGCTAATTGGCTGCCCGGTTTTCTGATTTACATGGGCGTTATACTACAACGCTTCCCAGGAAAAGGTGGCATATTGATTAAATATCTCGATATTATATATCGAGCATATTCAGAGTATGAGGGAGGAGCTTGGATTTTGTACGATGAGTCATTCCGCAGAAGAGCGGCCTTTGATCACGCTCTGAACTGGGATGCAAAAGACCAGGATTTATGGCTCCAGTACATGACTCCTGCAAAGCCAGGGGTGGGCGAGAGATCGGATAGTGGCCATATATTGGCCAAATTGCCACCCACCTCTACCGGCAAGGGGAGCGCGGGACAGGGGGTTCAATACCATCAGCCCTGTTGGGAGTTTTCCTCACGGGGGATGTGCACGTGCTCTCCTTGCCGGTACAAACATGAATGTTCTATTTGTGCCAGGTGTCATCCAGCGTCAAGCTGTCCAAAAGGTAGGAATGGACGGGGAAATGGTCAAGGCGGGCAGGGACCCAGACGGCAAGGAGGGCAACAGCCTCCTGCAAAAGGGGCCCAGCCCGATCAAAATCGGCCCGCTTAGAAGGCTCTTGGCGCGATATCCAAAACGTCAGGATGCAGCATACTTGGAGGAAGGTTTCACATACGGTTTCCGTATTCTGTTTCAGGGTCCCAGGTTAGCATCCATGTCACGGAATCAAAAATCCATCCAATGGATGGAAAATTTGGTACGGCAAAAGATAGACAAGGAAGTGCTAGCGGGGAGAGTGGTCGGCCCGTATGTCAGGCCGCCACTGCCATGGTTGAGGGTGTCACCTTTGGGCATTGTAACAAAGAAGACACCAGGAGAGTACAGATTAATTCATAATCTGTCCTTCCCAAAGGGGGCGTCGGTGAATGATGCTATTCCTGATCACTTGTGCTCAGTCAAATATGCATCATTCGATTCAGCCATAGCCATGGTGAGGAGGCAGGGAAAGGGAGTGTTGATGGGGAAATGCGACATTAAGGCTACGTTTCGCCTGCTCCCTATACACCCAGAAGACTTTGATCTCCTGGGTTTTTGTTTTCAGGAACGGTTTTATGTGGACCGGGCCTTACCCATGGGTTGTTCCATATCCTGCGCAATGTTCGAAAGGTTCAATTCCTTCTTGGAATGGGCCTTTAGGGACAGGACGGGGGGGGGGGCAGGAAGTGGTTCACTACTTGGATGACTTCCTGGTCTCGGGTCTGGGGATGAACCCGCGGTGCTCGTTCTTGATGAAGGAGTTCCAGGTGTTAGCCAGTGAGTTGGGGGTGCCACTTGTGCATGAGAAGACAGAGGGTCCTTCCACGACCCTCATGTTTCTAGGGATAGAAATCGACTCGGTGACACAATGCTGTCGGTTGCCAATGGACAAGCTCATGGCTCTCTGTAGTCGGTTAAGGGAGATTTCACATGCCAGGAAGGTTTCATTGAAGCAGTTACAGGAACTGGTGGGCCACCTGAACTTCGCTTGCTGGGTCATTGCCCCAGGTCGGGCCTTTGTACGGCGGTTTTGCACCGCGATGGCACGACTACGGTGCCAGCACCATATGGTGCGGGTGACCAAACCCATGAGGGAAGATTTAGAGGTATGGCTGGAATTCCTGAGGCGCTTTAATGGGGTCTCTTTCTGGAGGCGTGAGTTGCTGCTGGGGGCAGAGATGCAGGTCCATTCAGACGCATCTGGTTCCTGGGGATTTGGTGTAATTTGGAGGGATAGATGGTGTGCTGAGCAATGGCCTGCCTCACGGAAGGCCAAGGGTACATGTCGGGACTTAACGTTGTTGGAATTCTTTCCAATATATGTCGCTGCTCACATATGGGCTTCTGAATTGTCAAATTCTACAGTGCAGTTCTAGTGTGACAACCAGACCACTGTACACGTGCTTAACACGCTGTCGTCCCGCAACGCTAGAGTGATGGGGTTGGTGCGCATCTTTACTCTGCACTGCCTGCAACACAACATCCTGTTCAGAGCTCACCATATACCAGGCTTGAACAATGACATTGCTGACGCTCTATCGCGTCATCAGGTCCAACGTTTCCGGGAACTGGCTCCCTGGGCTCGGCAGACACCCGAGGAGATGCTACCAACGCTCTGGCGGATTGGAGGGACGACATAGAGCAGGCTGTGTGGCAGTCAGTGGCGCCTAGCACCAGGGCTGCATACCAAAGGGCAGGTAGGGGATTTCTTAATTTCCGCATGATAGCTCAATTACAGTTAGAGTGGCCCATCCCGGTGGAACACATTCTGCAGTTTTGCGTCTACTCCCGCCGGTGTGGCCTATCAGCCCACACTAATGGCGGAAAGTTGGCAGCGTTGGCCTTCTGGTCCAAGATAAAAGGGGTTAGAGACAATATGGAAGATTTTAGGGTGAGACGCGCGCTACGGGGTTAGACAAGGATGTCCCCCCGGGCGCCGGATAGGCGACTTCCTTTATCGGCAGAGATTCTGCTGGGTTTGAGGGCTATATGGCCAACCTTATGCTATTCAGGATATGAGGCGGCATTATTCCACGCTGCTTCATTAACGGCATTCCTTGGAGCGTTTTGGATATCCGAGCTCGTAGCAGGGTCAAAGGGGGATAGTTCAGGTAGGGCACTTCAGTTCGCTGATCTGCTGATCAGGGACGGGGTAGCGCATATACAGCTACGGCGATCCAAGACGGATCAGTGGGTGAAGGGCACCGAGATTCGGTTGTTTGCTGCGACAAACCCAGAGTTATGCCCAGTACGGGCTTTGAGGGAGTATGGGGATTTACGTGGTGAAAGCCCAGGCGCTTTGTTTCGCCATCAGGACGCCTCCCAGTTGACGAAGTACCAATTCTGGTGCACGACTAAGAAGGCGCTTTCTAGCTTGGGCTTACGGAATGTACAGTTTGGGACGCATTCGTTCCGGATTGGGGCTGCATCCATGGCAGCTTCATTGGGTTTTTCTCCAGGTCAGATTCAGGCCGTGGGACGATGGCGTTCCGGGACCTTCAGGACATACGTGAGGCTGCTGCCTCGCGGAAGGCAGGATGCGGCCGAAGTTTAATGTTGTCGTGTTTGATCCGTAGATCTCCGGAAGGGCTTCGCCCCGTTGAGAGTGAGCATCTGCGGCCATAGCATGGTCTTCTGGGCCAGCAGACATGCAGCCAAGTCAAGTCATGGATTACAGCTGGGGCTGAGTCAATATGCACAGATTCAGTGGCTTGGAAATCGCGGAATGAGGTGGGAGAGCCTCATTCCCATGTTATTGCACCGACATCCGGGGACGGATTGGCCGCAGATATTGCTCATTCATTTGGGTGGCAATGATCTGGGGAAGATGAAGGGCAAGGCCCTGATTTGGCAAATAAAAGCCGACTTGGAGAGCCTGCGGATGCGGTGGCAAGGTGTCAGGATCATCTGGTCCTGTATGCTCCCTCGATTTACCTGGGGAGTGGGGGGTGAGGTCCAGGCTATAGAACGTGCCCGGAGGAGAGTAAATACGGAGATCTATAAAGATCTGGTCAAACATGGGGATCTTAGCCTTCGGCACCCTGATATATCTAAAGCCAGGAGGGAGCTGTTCAGGCAGGATGGGGTCCACTTGTCTGACAGTGGAAATGACATTTTTCTTGCAGATCTGCAGAGGGGTTTGAGGACTGTAATTTTTAGTATTATGGGTGAGAGCGACTAAGCTGACGCTTGTCACCCCTTGTGGCGGTTAGGCGCGGGCATCTAGAGGGGGAGGGATATCAGTGAGCATTCTCAGGCACCGTTGTGGTGAGGGGTAGAGTCTGAAGCCCAAGGTTGGGAGCTGTGTGGCACCAGCTGGGAGGTTAAGGCTTACCTCTGAGGCTAACCTGTCTCACCTGCTCGGAGCCGTGTGGCACGAGGGTGATGACGCAGGGAGGTCTCCCTACCCAAAGGGAGAGCCCATGGGGTGGCGAGATGGCAAACGCCACCACATGGGATAGAATGGCTCGCCCGACCCAAGGATGGCTCTGGATGAAGCCATGATGTAGATGCCCGCTTAGGTGTTACCCTGTCTGCAGATCTTGTTGAATAAAATGTGGCCCATGTTTAAATTCCAAGTAATTGTCTCACCTCTTTATTTCATCCTGCGCTCCGCAATTGCCTCTGCCTGCGCCCGGCGAAGCCTGGGCGCGGAGGGGCCATTTGCAGTCGCGGGCGAAGGGGCGAGTTGTGGAGGCAGCCTATTGGCTGCTCCACATGGCGCCACAAAAGGGAGGGGGGCTGCAGCTATAAAGGTAGGCTGCAGGCCCCGGGGCTCCCTCTTCTGATCGCGGCTCCCTCCCGCCCTCCCTTGTTGGCAGTATGGGCATGTCTGGTCGTCCCTTTGGAGGCTGAGTAGGAATTTTTGGCACACATTCCGATTTAGGCTGTGTGTTTTTTCGCCTACTCTATACTGTGAGGCAAGTTGGGTGTAATAACTAGGCAAATCTATTAATTGGTCACATAACACTGGCGGTTAGGCGCGGGCATCTAGAGGGGGAGGGATATCGGTGAGCATTCTCAGGCACCGTTGTGGTGAGGGGTGGAGTCTGAAGCCCAAGGTTGGGAGCCGTGTGGCACCAGCTGGGAGGTTAAGGCTTACCTCTGAGGCTAACCTGTCTCACCTGCTCGGAGCTGTGTGGCACGAGGGTGGTGACGCAGGGAGGTCTCCCTACCCAAAGGGAGAGCCCATGGGGTGGTGAGATGGCAAACGCCACCACATGGGATAGAATGGCTTGCCCGACCCAAGGATGGCTCTGGATGAAGCCATGATGTAGATGCCTGCTTAGGTTACCCTGTCTGCAGATCTTGTTCAATAAAATGTGGCCCATGTTTAAATTCCAAGTCGTTGTCTCACCTCTTTATTTCATCCTGCGCTCCGCAATCTTTAGCTGGTGTGATTGCTGCTGTTTCTTTTTTCCACTTCAAATTGTATAGCACTGTTCTGCACCATAGTTAATGGAGTTAACAGTGATCCTATCCCATGTAGTAGGTGTAACTCATGGATAATAGGATCGCTACATTTAGACATGGAACTGCATATTACACTATTTTGATTCTAGGGGAAATGTGTACTCCTCCCTCCATTTGCTCCCCCCAGGAGCATTTGAGTAAAGGTTTTATCTTTTCTCAAGGAGCATATATTTTGAACATCATGAAAACAGGCCTAGGGCAATACCATGTTTATCTGGGGATAAGTACATTCCTTCTGCTACTTTATATTAAGCTTAATTTGGCTGGCCTAAAACGTTTTAGTACCTGAGGCAAACAATGTAAATATCCAAACCTTATTCCCCCACCACTACTCCTGTAAAAATATGAAGTTATACAGCAAACAGCTACAAATTGCCACCTTAAAACAGTGTCCCAAACCTGCTATCTGAAGTGTCTCCTTCCATCTACCTCACGGCAGAGCTCATCCTAATTTTAGACTCCTGTCCTCTTTTCCCTTATAGGAAAATAGCACGCAGAGCCTGCCTCAACACAGTGAGCCTATATACACTACTGCTTTAAAACAGTTTAAAACGGGTTATAATAGTTTTGAGAACTGTTGGGGCCCAGGACACACTCCATATACAGTTTTCAAAATGTTTAGTGTTTTATCCTGCAGGTGTAGATAGGTTCTCTGTGGCCCTTCTCCGATGACGCTCTAGTCCCTTAGCATTTCCCAATTTGCTACAAGAGTTCCTACTGCATTACTTTTGCTGACACAGCAGCTCAGTATTTCCCTCTCAAAGGAGAAAGACTGTTTTAAGTGAACATAGTGAAACTGTATTTAAAGTGACCACCACTGCTCAGATTGACTTGCTGCTAGCCTGAGGCCTCAGGCTTTGGAATCTAATAAACAGAGCCTGTGTAACAGGTTTCCATGGTCTGCTGGATCATCATGTGTAAAAAGAGAGGGGAGAGAGAGAGAGAGAGAGAGAGAGAGGGAGGGAGGGAGAAAAAAGATACCGAATTGTTTTGACGAGAGCTTGTGAATAAACTATGTTTAGACAGGCTTAGCCTGTTTTTAGCAATTTAAAATACTACTAAAGCTGTCAAGCTGTCATTAAAGTGCACTTACTGGGGGTTCTAGCCAAAGCAAGTAGAAATAAATTGGCTGTCTTCAGGTTGGAGGCTCAGCAGCTCAGTCTATATTGACTTGTTAGGCAACATCTCATTAACAGTTCAGAGCTCAGCTCTGACACCTAAATGCTCCAGACTGTAGGCAATCAACTAACTTTGTTCCAGTGCATATTCTTAGGTGAGGAGGGGAAAGAAAAAAATTCAATACCCAGCCTCAGTTGATTTGAAAGGAGTGATTTTGCGATCATTTCCATTACTGTGATATATTTCCAATGAAATCGGTTGGACTGTGAGTTTATCTAAGAGTCAGTGCCAACTTAGGAAAGGGGACACCTACCGATAACTAAAACTGTCACCCAATGAAAGTTTATTTTCTGGCTTGGTTTTCAATGGGATCAGTTAAGATTACCCAATTCACACCTCTAAGGCCTGATCATGGATCCGAACATAATTTCTGTTGGGAAATCCATCGATTTCTGAGCTGGTGATGCATTTCACAAAACAATGCATTTGAAAATGTGCATACAGTTGAAAAATCCACACCTTTTAAAAATGTGCAAATACACTGTAAAGTCAATGGGCAAAGGCAAAGAAAAAATGCACTTGTTTGAAAACTGCACACAAAAATGTTCCCAGTTTTAAAAAAATGCACAAAAAATGCACAAATGTCCGTCTGGGGGGTGGGGAGTTGCTGTCTGATGCAGACTTCATTGAGAATGAGTTAGTGATGGAAAAAGGAAAACTTTGACGATATCAGGCTTCACAGATGTGTGCATACCTACTTCCAGCTTGTTATTCTATTTAAACATGTTTTTATATGTTTTTATTTATTATTTATCTGTACGGAAGCTGCCTTTTGGACCAATTGTAATTTTATTCAGTGGGTTTATTTAATTCAGTGTAATAATCCAGAGTCCAAAACTTCACTGAAGGTGTCTTTTTGAGGTTCCTGGCTCTTCTTGTGTGGGAATTGTATTAATTTACCATTAATAAACAAAAGCTAAGTTTGAGTGGTTAGAAAAATGGAAATTCTTAAAGATTCACTTTTTCATCAAATTTGGGTATATGGAGTATACCATTTCATTACAGTAATATGCCCAAACTAAATTGCTTAAGAAAATAAAGAAGCCCAAGGCCAATCAGTATTGTGCATATTTATGAGATATACAGCTGAATCCTATGCATTTTATTCAGAGGTAAGTCCCATTAAGTTCAATAAATCTCACTTCCAGGTAAATGGGTATAGAATTGCAGCCTTAATCAGTGGTACGAAGCTGCATTAGTTTATTCACATACAGACTTACCTGGGAATAAGTCCAATTGAATTCAATGGGACTTACTTCTGAATTGACATGTAGGATTGCCTGTAGGATGTATAGCATGTATAGGATTGCACATAATGGGCCTGTTCAGACAACACACTAAGCTATGGTTAGACTGCTAACCCTTTTGCAGCAAATGGTTACTGAGCATGTTTAAACCATGGTTAGAAATGGTTCACATGACACGCTAAGCGAGGCTGACCATATGAAAAGGAGGACAGGGCTCATGTAACTTTAACAGTTGTAGAGAAAAGGGAATTTCAGCCAGTGTCATTTGTATGCAATTAATTCCTGGTGAAATTCCCTCTTCATCACAATAGTTAAAGTTGCAGAAGCCCTGCCTCCTTTTGTCTATGGTCACTCTAGTATAGTGCCTGCAACTTTAACTGTTGTGATGAAGAGGGAATTTCACCAGGAATTAATTGCATACAAATGACACTGGCTGAAATTCCCTTTTCTCTACAACTGTTAAAGTTATATGAGCCCTGTCCTCCTTTTCATATGGTCAGCCTACGCTAAGCCTTAAAGTTTAGCTCAAAATGCTTAACCACTGTGACTTAGGGCTGATCTACATAGTCCTTTGGAACGTTTTAAAAAGTATTTTAAAACATTCCAAATAGGTGCGTTCTAAAACATCTTAGGCCACATTACTGAGTACTCACGTTACAGGAGAACAGTCTTCAGTCTTTAAAGCGGTGTGTGCAGTCACACGCTGTTCTGCCCTGTCTCTTTCTCTTTCGTTTTTTCAGTGAGTTTAGGGCAAGGCATTGTGGGGGTTGTAGTTCAGTCACCACTTCCTCCTTTGTTCCTCTGTCATACCCTAGCGAGTATAGGGCTAGGCATTGTGGGTGTTGTAGTTCACTCACCCATTTCCTCTTTCTTCCCCACCAATCAATTGCTAAGCATTTGGGCGCTGGTCAAGGAAGCACTGCCCCCAGGAATCACAAACGGTAAGGAAGGACACATTATTTTACTTAAAACGATTTATTAAAAGTGAAACCGTTGTATATAACTGAAGGGAGTTTTAAAAAACCTCAGATATACAACGTTATAGGGAGTGCGTCATGTGGCCCAAAGAGTTTTCATAACCCTTATAAAACATCAAAAACCTCATATGTAGATCGGCCCTTAGTGGCCAAATCCACACCAAGCAGGATATAGCACTATGAAAGTGATATGAAAGCAGTATATAAAAGGCAGGAGCCACACTGCTGCTTTATAGTGGTATTGAAGTGCACTGACAATTGTTGGGGCCCATTGACACATACAATATATTGCTTTCATACCGCTTTCATAGTGCTATAACCTGCTTAATAATAATAATAATAATAATAATAATAATATATTTATTTATTACCCGCCTCTCCCCCCGGATCGAGGCGGGGAACAACATCATCATAAAATACACAAAACTGACCAAAAATACACAAAACCAATACATCATCAAAATACCAATAAAACACCAATAAAACACTTAAAATTCATCTGAGTAGGCCTGCCGGAAGATTGTGGATTAGGCCAGTGTATCATCTAAACAGGGTCAAAGACATGTATGAATAAGATTGCAACATTACTGTCATAGATTCCAACAGAGTATGATCAACTTCAATTGCTGATGGCTCTTACGTTTAGAAGAAAAAGAGCAATTGGCGTTCAAAGGGTAAAAGTATGCATTACACACTTTGAACTCTCCCTATTTGAAGTCTTGCACCAGACTCTGCTACTTCTCACAAGGCATCACTGCAACTGCACATTAGGGATAGGTAAGAATTCCTTTTGGTTTGGGTTTAGAAAAAACAAAAGAGCACATCAAAATATATTTTAAAAATCTTCATAAACTAGATGGAAAGAACTTGAGATCAGTTTGTTTTTTTTAAAACACGGGAGAAACTGAAATCAAGAACATTGTCCATGTAGGCCCAGGGCATGGAATACTTTGATCTTAAATGTGTGGTTATACAAATTTCTTCATAAAAGGAATGGAAAGATTTTGAGATTTAATGAATTCAAATGTGGGAGAAAGTGAAACTGACAAATCCATCCATCCTCATTGTTCAAGTCAATAAGGAAGGATATTTTCTATATATCAGGAAAATAATTTCTGGGAGGGAATAATCAGAGGGAGGAAAGGGTTCATGTGGCAATACCCCACATTTCTGTCTCCCTAAGTATGTCTGGTTTAGTGTGTTTAGAGAGTGCGGAATGTTGGACTGAGTGGGTGTGGCTGGTGATGCTGGAAAAGGGATGGGGAGGAGTATATATTGTGTGAGAGAGTGGTTTGTAGCTAGTTGGAGTGTTGGTTGGGTGAAGGGTAGTTAGGTGGAAGATAGAAGTGTTTAGCTGTGTGTTCTTGTCAGGAGTGTGTGAAGAGAAATTAAATAGAATATTTAAAGGATTTAGGATTATTATTAAGACTATTAGAAGTATTAAGAATAGGCAGGTTTTAAATTAAAGAATAGGCAGGTTTGAAGGAACTGAAAACAACAATAAACATTTTCTTTTAGTTTTGCTACCACAAACCACGTGTCAGCTTGGCTTTGTAACCTGCTCTATTAGTTTAATTCAGAAACACATAATATTAAACCTTTCAGCCAATATAATCACAGAAGAACCTTTTCAAATCCTCAGTACCTTTTCCCTCTGCTATAAGGGAAAAGTGGTGTATCTTTTACCCTTCCCTCAGGTGTTTAAGTAGTGGTGCTTATCCTGAGAGGGGTGTGCTCGTCTAGGCCTAGTGTTTGAGGCTGTGGTGGCACAGTTCATTTTTCAAGGATCCATAGCTGTTCTTCACAATCTCAGTGCATGGAATTTCCATTTGTTTTTCAGCAGATGGTAGGCTGGCAATGTGCGAGGAAACACACATATCTCCATCAGAAGAAACTGAATCACAATCGCAATTGAAAATATATTTCCCCAGGTCATAGGATGGGCCCCAATAGACCCAACCCAGAAGTTTTCTTGATGCTTAAAAGCAGTGAATACAATATGAGGAAGAGGCTGAGTGGTGGCTGAAAAGCTCTAGAATTTCCAAGGAGTAAACTGAGCTCCGTCCAGCCCTTACTTGCTGCTTTACCATATATCTTTTTTTTTTAACTTCTCATGTTATCAACATACATGGCTCAGTTCAAACCCCCAGGAAGCAGGCGCTAGCTCCTGACACCGCACTGCTAAACATTGTCATAGTCAGAAAGATGAAATGGCTAGGCCAGCCTTCCTCAACAGATATTTTTGACTTCAATTGCCATCAGTTCCAACTAGCATGCTCAGTGGTCAGGAATGCTGGGAGTTTTATTCGAAAACATTTGGATTGTCAACCCAGCAGTCAGGAGTAGGGCCGTGCAGAGCTGGTAATATGTCCAGGCCAGAAGGGAAGTGTGTGCCCCCGCAATTCAAAAAAGGAGGACAACATGGTCTCCCCAAGGGGGCACGCCCACCAACATGTCCGTTCTACATAACACCTTCATATTAAACCTGTTCTACAACACCTCAAGGCACATATATCCACACCCCGCATGTGGCATGGCCCTCTGGAGCTTGTAGTCTGACCGTGGTATTCACGACGGACAGCTTCTGCACTGTTTCCACAGGGCGGGCTCCTCGCTTCTCGATGGGACGTTTACACTACGGAAGCAGTAGCATAAGCTAGGGGGAAGTTCCTTGTCGGAGTGCCCCCTCAAAATCGTTGGCCCCGGGCCAACTGGCCCCACTGCCCCCCTCTGCACGGCCCTGGTCATGAGTCTTTAGGGAACAACCCTTCTTGCCAAGCTGTATGGAGACAAGAAGGAACCAATGGCTTCCTCCTACATAAACCATAGAGCTTGTTGTTGTTTTTCAATCTTAGCAACAGGTTACCAGAACAGCCACATGGCTGCTCCCAAACATCTCTCTCTCTCTCACTCACTCTCTCTTTTTCTTCTATCTCTCATTCTGACATACATACATGTAGGGCACCCTTGCCGAGACTATGCAGTGAGCACCTGATAAAACTGTCATGCTGAACTAATCCTGAAGATGATCTTGTGATGCGAGAAGTACCCAAAGAGGAGCAGATCATTTACCTGCTGTGCATTATTAGCTCTGGCCCTTTCTACACTGTAGGGTTGTAAAGGGAGGGAGGGGTGGCAATCCTGGAAGTACCTGTTCCGGGATCGTCACATTAATCTACATCATGGGCGCGATGACCTGGCTTCCTTCTGGGCCGTCGCCCAATCGTGGGCGCCATTTTTTATGAAATGCAAAATAGTGGGAAATCTGAGAATGGATTGCTGTCATCATGTCTAGTGTGCCTTTGCTTCCTCTGCCTAAGAACACTTCCAGTGGAACCCTATACATGTCTATTCAGACATAAGTCCAGTGGAGTTTAATGGGGCTTACTTCTGGGTAAGTTGGTATAGAATTGTAGCCTTAATCAATGCTCAATGTTGCATTAGTTTTGTTTCTTGTTTCTAAATAAATTTACTTTACAAATAACTCTGAGTTATGTGCAAGTTATTCGAGTTATTTGAGTTACAAATAACTCTGTCCACAAGTGGGAAGAAAGTAACCCATGCAAATGATTAAATATTGAACTATTTTTCTCTAAATCAAATACATTAATGTATTCTTTCCGAAAGAAAAGAAATGTTCTCTGATTATTTTTATATACAGCTATTTTGTTATAATTAGTTCTTGCCCTAATATAAGACAGTGCACTTTTCCATTAGTGGATTCTTCTAATAAATGTGTACTGCACAGAAGGCCATATTGCCAGTCCAATGTTAAGTACATTTATCTTGCTCTTACATCTGTTGCTGGGCTCATTCGCATAAAAGATACAAATAGCTAACACTTAGCAAGTGATAAGAAGATGTACATTTTTGTTAAAGCTACTCCTTCGTGCTAAATCTTATTTCTTTCTTAGTTGAGTATACTGCTGGTCCATCTGCTAGGTGACTTTTGGTGGCTGCCTAAGAAACCACATTTGCGGGAATATGGCATAAGGGAAATAATGAGCTAAGACACAAAGTTGGGATTTAAACTGGGCCACATTTATTGATAGATCTGCAGAAGGGTAAACCTAAGCGGGCATCTTCCATCTCTAACATGGCATCCACCTGTATTTTGATAGAGCGAGACATTCACTGTTAGGGAGTGGCACCAATAAATTCACCACCCCCTGGCTTCTTCTTATGGGGTAGGGAGGCCTCCCGGTGTCACTCCCACCTCGTGCCGCGAGCTCTGAGTGGGTGAGGAAGGTTGGTGTGCCACCACCCCACCTATATACTAGGCCCGGTCATGAGCACCCCTTCTCAAGCCAAGCGCCACCACTTGAATAAGCTTGAGGGAAGGGCAAAATAACACTACCTTTCCCCTCTCTGTGAGAGAACAAGGCGAAGACATTGGGAAATAGGTTCTGCTGTGAATATACCAGGCTAAAGGTTTAATATAATTTGTGTATTTAGGAACCAATAGAGCAGGTGACAAAGCCAAGCTGACAAGTGGTTTATAGTATCAAAATAAAGATAATGTTTATTGTCATTTACAGTTCTTAGTTTCTTCAAATTCAATTTAAATCCTGCCTATTCTTAATAATACTAATAATAAAAATCTTAATACTAATAATCCTAAATCTCTACAATCTTATATCTATTCCTTTCTAACACAGTCTTCTCACACTCAGCCACCTACAAACCCCAACTAACAACCAATCACTGACAGACTCCCAACCCACTGCCTAACTGCTAACAGACTAACTGACAAACTCCTCCCACTCCCTTATCTAGCATCACTAGCCACACCCACTCAGTCTAACATTCCGAGCTCTCTAAACATACTCACGCAGACATACCTAAGGGAACAGAAATGTGGGGTATCGCCACAGTTGGCCTCAAAGATAACCCTTTTCTCACCAACTGGGCCAAAGGACCCACAGCTGGTGAGCCTCAGGCATTACCCATCACTGCCAGGTGCCTCAAAATGCTCACCGACCCTAGCCAGCTGAAGATGCCCATGTATACCCACCCACAAATGTGACTGAATTAATATAATGCCAATCAACCTATTTATTACTCCCCTTCTGTCTTGCGGTGTGAAGTAGGCGAAAAAACTCACAGCCAGTGGAAGGTTATGAGCAAAAAAATCCTACTTGGCCTCCAGAATGACAACTAGCAAGCCTACATTGCCTACAGGGGAGGGAGGGAGCCACTTTGCAAAGAGGAGGAGGGGAGGGTCGAGAGCCAAATAAATAGGCTCAAATCCCCTCCCCTCCTCGGTGGCACCATGGGAGGCTACCAATGGCAGACCTCCATGCCTCATCCATCCACACCCACCTGCAACAGCCTCCCCACACCCAAGCTGTGCCAGGTGTAGATGTAAGGAGTTTGTAGTAATATTGGACAGGCAAGTTTTTCTCCATTCTCTGCTTCTTACTGATAGTGGTACATGGGAAAAACATAGAAGGTCTGGGGCAAACAGGAAAAATAGCAGTAAGACGATTGGGTACATCTGGTTCAGTGTAGTCTTGACAATTTGACCCTATTTAGACAACATGCTAAGCCATGTTAGTTAAGCATTTTGAGCTAAACGCTGTGGCTTAGCATGTTGTGTGAATCATGACTTAGAATTTTATGTGAACCATTTCTAACCATAGTGGTTACATAACTACAGTTTAAACACACTCACTAACCGTTTGCTGCAAACAGGTTAGTGGCCTATCCATGGCTTAGCGTGTTGTCTGAACTAGGATGTGTATCGTATCGTTAAAATGTACGATAACGATACGATATACTCTTTATCGTGCATATGATTAACATTAACGATACAATATAATTTCCTATGATAATCATCAGAGATGATCATTTTCAGCCTGATTATATTGGATTATTGGACTGCCATATAAATAAACCAATAACTTCTGTATTTTCAAAGTTAGAGGCTTGAAACTTGGTCACAGGGCTTATGGGGTATTCCTAAGTATGTGTATGAAATTTGAGAACGATCCCTCCAACCCTCGATTTTATATAAATTTATTAAAGATCGTTTAAGTTCTGACAGGTCAGAATGACAGCTCTCCATGTGCATTCATTCAGACCTGTCAAAAAGTTGCACAATCTTTAATAAATTCATATAAAATCGGGGGTTGGAGGGATAGATCTCACATTTCATACACACGTCTAGCACATGTTGCCACACATATGTGCCAAATTTCAGATCAATCCCTCCACCCTTGTATTTTTTATGAATTTTTGAAAGATCGTGCAACTTTTGACATGTCAGAACTTAAACGATCTTCAATAAATTAATATAAAATCGAGGGTTGGAGGGATCGATCTCAAATTTCATACGCATACTTAGGCATACCCCATAAGCATTGTGACCAAATTTCAAGCCTGTAACTTTGAAAATACAGATGTTATAGGCATTTTTCTAAAAAAAATCCAGCTCTATAGGGCACAATGGGCCTGCAAATTAAATATCGTATTTCTGATAATTATTGTGAAGACAATACGGTTCACCTATGATATTATCGGAGATGATAATTTTTTTGGTCTGAAATTAAAATAACGATAAAATACGATATTTTCTGGCGTGCACATCCCTAGTCTGAACAGGCCTTTCTTTCCCAATGTCTCTAGAAATCTGTAGGGGACAGTATGCCAGCAATGGCCAGAGCTGGAAGTAAAAGTGGGTGGGATAGAGTCAAAAGTGGAGAAACCGAGAGCCACCCCACTCTCTTCTTTCACTCACATGTACACACCATTCCCTTCTCATATGTACATGTAAACACATCCTCCATACCCCTATCCATCCATCCCTTTCTCCTCCCAGTCTCTCTCTTTTCCCTTTTCTCTTTCCCTCTTTTCTATTCCCTCCCCAGTTGTGAGAATCTGGGTGGGTGAAGGAAGTGTGTGGGTGAAGGGTCATTGTAGAGGATCCATAAGTGAATCTTCCATTTCTTTCAGTGTCTTTTAAAAACATCTCTGGCAGCTTCCAAAGTGGATTAGGAATGAGATACTGGGGAGATTTTCTTTAATCATTTTACCCTATTCCTGATCTAAATTCCCTCCCAGTGCTATTTGTCCCACATTTTCCCTGATGGAGAAATGGCATGGGGGAAAGGTACCATGGTCCTGATCCACCCCCACCACCCTCTAAAGATACTGCTTTAAATAAAATTGAAAGAGATGGGAGATTGGGTCAGATATTGCAACAGGGAAAGTCTGGAGCAGCAGGACCCAGTGCAAGAGAATCCTGGAACATGGCATAATCTAAATTAGAAAATATTACTACAAAGAAAAAATAAAATATAACCTATTTATGTTACTTCTTTGCTAGCTGACAATTTGGTGGCTTTGTTGCACATGCAAAGTATACAACCTGCCTCATCTACCCCACCAACCCCCATGGCTCCCCATTACAATGATTTCTGTATTCCTATCCAGTTGTCTCTGCCTTTCTAGCACAGCGTGCTGCTGCTGTGCTCTTCTAGGTCAGGGCAACTTTATTGCATGGAGCCATAGGCCACCACATTATACATATAAAGAAAAACATCAACCATACAACCAGATATTTATTTATACATACATACATACATACATACACATATCCTACAGGGACATCCTCCCTATGTGTTTCTGTGTATTTTCCTTGCAGCCAAGGCAAATGTTGGTACCTGGACAGTGATAAAACTTCAATGCCAGAAAGGAGAGCACATATCTGATCTAAGAGGGATCTGTTTGACAAAGACCAGAGAATAACAGCAAGAATTTATGCCTATGGTGATCACGAGAGAACATCTTAGTAAATAGGGAGAATTAGCCTGTTTATTATAATATTTCTTTTTATGTACTGTGCATGCATGTCTGCATACAGATCACAGAAGTGAAATGGCAGATTTTCTGGAGGGCATCCTTGGGAAACAATCCTTGACAGCATAAAAGGCTGCTCTCTTTACAGGGAATGGAACGGCTCCCCAGAGGTGTGCCATGAGCATTGCTAATGGATGCCCATGTTGCACAGTCACAGATCCCACATGTCCAAACTTGTCAGTGAGAGGGAAGACACAACAGAAGGATGGAAGAGGACAGAAAAATCCATGTCATTGCACTGCAGCCAGCACAGAGTAGTAGTAGCAGCAGCAGCAGCAGCAGCAGCAGCAGCAGCAGCAGCAGCAGAATACAATCTGTTTTCAGAGCAGCTGATTGGGGGTGGGGGGAAGGGAGATGCTTTTCTGTGCTATGGTGGTGACCCCTTGACTCTGCTCATGCTTACCCCTTGGTTCCATCTTTGCTACTTGCTCACCCTCTGTCCTCCTTGACCCATTCTTTACTAACCATGACTGGAAAGGTCTTACTGCACAATCCTATGCATGTTTATTGCCACTGAGTTCATTCCTCACAGGTACATGTGCATAAGATTCTGCCATTGCCTGAAGATACTGTGACTCTCTGTCCTCCTATTCTTTTGTTCCAGGTTGAATTATCTTTGGCAGAGTTTTCAAGGATGGAGAGGAAGAGAGGCTGGGGTTGGGATTGGGATTGTGGTTGTGGTATTTTAGGGTTGTACCCAATGTTAGTCCTACTTGAAGTAGATCCTTTGAAATCAATAAGACTTCAATTACACTAAGACTGGATGCAGCCAGAAAATGTAGTAAATTATAATGGTACAAATAAATGTCAGAAAGGGGAAGATGTAGCTAGAAAGAAATAGGCCATCTCCAGCAACAACATCATAAAAGCTATTGTTAAGCTACACTTCTTGCTTGCTTCATTCAGTAGATCAAGTATATCGTGCTGTGAAAGGTCTTGCTGTGCACTACAGTTTGTTAATGCTTAAGGCAGTACACCAGATTCATCATGCATTCTCAGTAAAGTTGATCATTCAAAATAGTTCTCAGTTTTTCGTCTTCGGAGCTGTTTTTGCTCCAAGCCAAATTTGACACATAAATTAACTAGACATAGGGGTTTGCTTCAATTCAAAATTATCATGACTCCTCGCCCCTGCTTTTGGAAGGGTAAGAAAAATTAAGCTGAAAAGTTTTCTGTTTGGATACATTGTGAAAATTAACACTGCTGATGCAATTGCTAAAGTATAGCAGAGAGCATCATATTTGGGTTTTCTTGCACTGCTTAATGAAGGCTGACTCCAGAAAAGAGCTGAGTGCATGCTCTTTGCCTATTAAAACATTTATGGACAGGCATTTTTGGTAGGCCCACTGAGCCTCGAGGGTCTTTAAAGAAGCAAAAGCAGCATTTCAGGATAAGCAGTACAGTCACAAGACCACAGTCATACGCTGATTACTCAGACAAGCTATAGAAATATCATCATCATTATCAGACAGTTGTTGTTTGGCTTCTGCCAAACTGTGAAGCAAGTCTCCTTGGGAGGCATGGGGCATCTGGGAATGTATCACATTCTGTGGTTCCTTAAGGCTCACAGGAGAAGCTGGTAGCAAGATCAAGGCAAGAAAGCAGATAAAGGCAGGAAGACTCGGGCTGCATTTGGACAACACATTAAACAACTGAGGGGGAAAACAATCGTCAGTTGTGTTGCCTATGGTGTTGTGTGGTGGGTAACACACCGCTCACAAACTACTAACGGTATGCTATCCTGCCAAATAAGCAACTGAGAGAAACAACTGGCTTGCAAGTTGTTTAGCTCGAAGCCAGTTGTTTAAAGTGTTGTGTGGAGGGGTGAGTGTGTTAATGGCATGTGGTGAGTGGGTTAAAACACAAGCCCATAGAGGCAGGCAGCAAGAGCGACCAAAGCGGCGGCTGCCACTCTGTTAGAACTGGTGCAACTTGCAGAGGCTGCTGGGATAGAACTGGGAGGACTGAGGGAGTGTGGGGAGAGCGGTGGGGGCTGTGTCAGTTAAATGCTGGGTTGACACTGGCTGAATTCGGACGACACATTAAGCAACAGAGGGGGGGAACAATCATCAGTTGTGTTGCTTATTGTGTCGTTTGGGGAATAACACACCACACACACACACACAACTGAAGTGCGCTAATCGGGAGAATTAAGCAACGGAGAGAAACAATGGGCTTGCACATTGTTTAGCCTGAAGCCCCATTGTTTAAAGTGTCATCCGAATTGAGCCCCACCTCTCTCCGTGGATTATTCCATTTGGGGATAGAGTTCGCTGGCCGGAGCAGCCAAAAAACCCCAGCCGCTCTATACAGCCGGCAGAACTCACGGTGCATGCTGGGATACAGCTGGGGGACTGAGGGAGGAGGAGGGAGGAGACGCTGCAACCAAAATAGCCGATGGAACTTTGAGCTGCACAAGCACCGGCGTTGCAGCATGTCGTGTGAGGAGCACCGCCTGCCTAATGCACGGTCAGTACGCTATTTACCCCTCCATTGCCTAATATGTCGTCCGAATTCACTGTATTAGTCCACTCAACGCCAGCCCCAACCACACACAGTTGTGTAGGAATATTTGTGTGGGGAGTACCCTCAAAATAATAATAATAATAATAATAATAATAATAATAATTATTATTATTATTATTTATAACCCGCCTCTCCCTATGGATCCAACTGTGAGCTGGCTACTCAACCCACCATTGACTAATGTGTTGTCCTAATGCAGCCAGTAAGTCCATGGATAGCTCCAAATGAGTCCTGTTGGCTGGAATTCTCTCCTACAAGAAAGATGTTATCTCAGCAGGTAGTTAGAGCCAACTGAAGCCTTACGTAGTCTCATAAGGCCTGTAATGTGGTCAGCTGCACCCTTCTTGGGGGAGTTAAATTGGATTGTTAAAGGGTTCTCAACAGATTTTGTATCCTGAAAGTTCTGCAAGGCTGGGGAGATAGAGGTTCTGCTGGGGACTAATCCTGTGATCCAGAAGATGATAGCAGTGCTGTGTGTCCTCTGGCCTAGAGAGCCTTGAATAAGGCCCTGACTGCCCTTCTGTGGAGAAATGTCCTGTATATAAATGTAGTTGTTATGTAATGTTTACTTTGTGTGGCCTCTGTGAAGTTAAGTGTATCTGAGTAGGCTTGAGGCCCTGTTTTGTAACTGTCAAAGATCTGTGTGGTAGTTGCTTAGTGACTAGGGTGACCAGATAAAATCCAGGTCAGGGCTCATGTAACTTTAACAGTTGTAGAGAAAAGGGAATTTCAGCCAGTGTCATTTGTATGCAATTAGTTCCTGGTGATATTCCCTCTTCATCACAACAGTTAAAGGTGCAGGCACTAGACTAGAGTGACCATATACAAAAGAAGGCATCTGATCTTGTACACAAAAAATCCTTTAGTTTCTGTACTCCCTTGGACAGCAATGCGGCATACTGCACAAATCAGAGAGAGAGAGAGAGAGAGAGAATCACACACACACCAAAGAGTGCTCTCTCTCTCTCTCTCTCCCTCTCCCATACACAGAATGATGCTGCCGAATTTCATAATTAGTCATTTCATTGTTCGAAAACCATGCATTTGTAGTACCTAACTTTCAAGCGAGCTTGGATCACTGTCTTATGAATTTGTTATTACTTTTGGAATAGATTGTGCACTTCAGAGCATGCACAGTCTGCAACTAAATGATGGTCTTTCTGCGCATGTGCTGAGTTCGTTGGCTTAACCCTTTTTTTTATGGAAATGTGATTATTCTTCAGCTGGCACCATTGTTTCACCTCCTTATACTGATCACTGTCAACAAGTAAACATTATGTAGGAATGCTATGTGAAAACAATCGGTCAAGGAGTGGTACAAAACGTGGTGATGCATGATGTTACGTGAGTACGAGCTGCAATTCCCAAGATTCAATTTGATATTGTGTGTGCATAAAACTCATATAGACAGAACTTTCATCCGAGAATACATGGATGAATTTGTTACCTTTTGAGAAAATAACACATTCATTTGTGATAAGTTTTTTCAACCTGCTAATCTGTCTGTCTGTCTGTCTGTCTGTCTACCTGTCTACCTGTCTACCTGTCTATCATCTATCTTCATATGCACATATATTTGTGTTTCCCTCTAGGGCATTGTCTTCCCTTTCCCAGCACATTGTGGGAGATACTAGTCATTTATATTCTACTAAGAAAGCAGGTTGAAGGTTTAATAGCCCTCTCCCCAGCAATTCTTCAGTTTCCTAGTTCAATCCAAGTCATCTTTCTGTTGCTATATATGTGCAAGCTAACTTTTTCCAATTCCACCCCCTAAAATTCTTTACTGAATATCTTTAATTTGTATTTATATTTTCATTAGAAACAGTGTTGCTACATGGTAAAACTTCTCCATCTGTATGTGCCTGGGTTTCTATGACATATTCCATCAGAACTCATTCAATGTTTCCATCATAGGAATTTTCTCCTCTTCCCCTCTCCCCCAGCTCTCTGTTGAAATCCCTAATGGTTAGGAACATGGGAAGCTGCTTTTATACCAAGTCATTGTTCCTAACCATTAGGTCCATCAATTGACACTATTGTTGACCCTGACTGTCAGATTTTCAGGTAGGGTTTTTTCCAGCCCTACCTGGAGTTACTGGGAATCCATCCAAGGATCTTCTGCATGCAAAGCAGGTGCTCTACCACTGAGCTCCTCTTTTGGTTTCTCTCTGTGCTATTACACTTTCTTTTTTGGCTTACGTCATCAACTGCCACCACTTTTAGTAGCTCTATTTGCTGCTGAAAACACCCCCCCCCCATACACCTCTCTGCCCCAGATCTTTTCCCTTCTACCGAGTGCTGCTTCTCTGTCTGCTGTTTGATATACCCACTTGGATGTTTTGTTGCTATTTCAGATCCACATGTCCAAGAACAAACTACTTATCTTTCCTTCCATGCCTTCCAATTCTCAACCACTCTCCATTGCTATCATGATCATCACCATCCTGTTGATCAGGCAGGCAATCTTCACTCCAACTTTGATTCTTTTCTCTCACTTGTTCCTCACATTCAGTCAGTTAATGCCACTTCTCCACGTATAATATTTCAAAACCCAACACCCACATTCCATTCTATCCTCTCAGCTAAAACTCTAGCTCATTCTCTGCACATCTTCCACCTTAATTACTGCAACCTTTCCCTCTCTGGTCTTCCTTATTCATACTCCTCTCCCACTGGTCTTTTTTTAAAATTCCCATTGTTCTTTTTTAATTCCCATTGTTCTTTTTTATTTGTCTCTCATCAAAACAAATCAGAAACAAATGGGGATGCATGTGTTTCATTTTCCATCCATCTTAGAAAAGAATGCACTTTCTCTTTATTTTGAAAGCCTGGTATCATCCTATAATTTCTCACTATATCTCCTCCAATAATCTCCACCCCTATCACTGTACCATTTTCTCTAACCAAAGGCTCATCTACACCTATGAGCCTTCCGGGAGGGAGGGGGGAGAATCCCAGGCTTACCTGCTTCTGGGATTGTCCCCCTGTGTGCACATGCCTGCACGTCATTCCAGGAGCATGAGGGACACTGCGGGCACTATTTTTTTTTATTTTTTTTGCCAAAACAGATGGGAGCGCAATTGCGATCCACTGCAAGTAAGTTTTTTTTAAAAAACAACAACATTGAAACTGCTCTCTACCCCACTCCTGATGGGCATGGACTGTCCCTGCGCAGCTCTGTGCCTGTTTCCAGAGCTCGCTACTCATAGGGAAGAAGGGATGACCAATGATCATGCACCACATCAGCTGCGGTCCTCGGGAGTGTCCCAGGACCATTGAAAAACCAGGAAATCTGCAGTCCCAGTTGTCCCAGAGAAAGTCTCTGGTTGTCCCTGTTTGACCCCTGGATCCCCTGTGCATCATTTGGATGCACAGGGATGACCTAGAGATGACCCTGGGATATATGAATGGTGTAGACATGGCCCCAAACTCCCCTGCTACTTACATTACTTCTCCACCCATATCCCCCCTTCTTGCCTTCCCCTGCATGGAACTCCCTCCCTGAACATGTACATGATGCCATCTGTTTTTCCATTCTTTTAAATCCCTTCTCAACACCCTACCTTTTCCATATGCCAGTTGACACCCTTTTGATCCCAATTCCCAGCTGTAATGTTTAATGATATTTTTGCTCCCCACTCTTGTCTCTTTAGACAGAAAAAAGTCCTACAACTCCCAGCATTCCCCAGCCAGAGTATATTCCCCAGCCAACGTATATAGGATTGTACTCTTAGGGGCAGGGACCTTTCTGTGCTGCCTATGTAATCCTGTAGACTAATGGTGCAGAATAACTTCCAGAAACATTACCTGGTTTTTCATAAAATCAAAGACCAAGTTATATTTTGAAGATGCATGATAGCTACTTCTTTCTCTGACCCAGCAAGAAGAAGGTGTCCAGACACTGAAGGTTCAATGAAACAAATCCAACAAATCTTTCACATATGAAGACTTAGAAATTAGTGTTCCATGTTTGCAAACTATAATGTAGGTGCTGTCGTTTGGGTGATGTTCTGATTTTTTTTTTTGGAAGTCAGCATTTGTTCTTCATCAGCCAAAATACAGGCGATGCTTATTGACCAGCTGAAGAAGTTATAAAAACAAAACGGCATCAGCTTCCCTAGGATACTTCTGGACTTGTTGCCAAGAAGACTGATTGATTATTTTTTATATCATGCTAATATTTTTTTGCTGACTTCAGGTTTTCTTCACCTTTAAATTCTGCTCTGACTTTAATTAAACTAGCCAGTCAGGTTTTCCCAAGCTGCCAAAGCTGTAGTAATAACTTTCATCAGTCTACAAGACAAATCAATAGCTCCTTGCTATGGTACTTCAGGGATTTAGTGCATTTGGATAAAAGTTGCTCAAAGTTGTATTGAATTTATGCAATTCCAGTTATCAGATCCACCTAACATAAGTTAGGTTTGATGACTTCAAAAGGACGTTAAATTAGCCTGTTGTAGAACTTAAGTATTGGACTTATGTTAGTTGAACAAAATACATTCATTTTTGAGGTGTGCTGAACTGCATAGTGACACTTTTATTTCTTTATATGTACAACTCAATCCATCAATTAAAATGCTCATATGGGATGCACATACATGACTCTGTGCAAATAGGAGGTGCTCCATTCTCATCAATTTCAGGGAATGCTTATTGGGGCAGGGGGAATGAACACATGCTTGATGAATCATTCCCTGACATTTTAGAGAATGGGATGGCTCAAGTTTACCCCAAAGCCCCAGAAGATTTGGATCATGGACAGATGTTTTGAGCCTCAATTCAATGCACATATAGACGATTGTCTTAATATAGGATATTGCTAGGTTTTTTTTAATACTGACTTCCTGTTCTGTCTAGAACTCAATATAAAGTAAAAGAAGGAGGGAGGAAACCCACAGGTGATTACATGATACACATTTTTGAATACCTATGATAGATCATCATGGCTATAATCCAGCCCACAAGGTACTCATGCTTAAATCCCACTGAAATCAATGGGATTTAAAACTGCATAACTGTGGGTTGGATTGCAGCCAATGGGAACAATACAATATTTTTGTTTTGACAACAGACTTAATTTCTCCAACCTGTGAACATAATGAAGTTGGGAAGCTCTTATACGTGTAGTGAGAACAATGTTTATCATAGGACTACTAGGAGGTTTGCTTTATCATGGTGCAGTTTACATGCTCCTAATAATATACTGACATTCATTTAAATGGATTTTTTTTATTTATTTATTTTTGGTGTGGAAAGATTGGTGAAAAATTTCAAATTTCTTTTATGGGTATGGTTCATATCAAGGCTTTGAGCCTCAATGACATCAAAGGACTTGCCCAGCCTCCCTCCCCCTTGTTCCCAATTAGGTTCATGTCCAAAGAAGTATTTGAGCATGAATCTTCTGTTTCCAAATCAAGACAGAATAAACTATGCTCCATTGCAAGGCTGCAATTCTAGGCACACTTACTTGGGAGCAAGCGTGACTTACTTCCAAGTAAGCATACAATGGGTAAACTTTCTTTTGAAAATGAAAGAAACCAAGTATAAAAGCATTCCTGCAAATACATTGCTTCATAATGTTTACAGAATATGTTTCATCAAAGATTTCCTAACCAGACCTAAATTAAGTGGAATGTTTCCTCTACAGTTGGCTTCCAACTGCATCAGCATTAACTAGATGGTTGCAGGGCATTGTGGGTTTGGGAGAATTCCAGTAAATGAAAGCATGAATTCTGAGAGAGCCAGTGCAATCTATTCTTTACCACTATTATCTATATATCAATGTGTGGTCCATCTGGTTGGCATCAAGCTAAGGTAGCTTTTTGTTGTTGTTGTTGTTTTAAAAAAATATGAAATGCCATCTTTAAACAAATAAAAAACAAATAAAAAGCATACATATGATGAATTATTGCTTTTAGTATTATATATGTAAACTGATGATGCATTGAAAGTTGGTTTTAGTAGAATTAAACATGTTATATTTCATTACGTCCTTAAGTACTATGTATGCATTTTAAGAATCAAGTTCCACATTCAATAGCTATATAAATATGTTTTGTTTTTTCATCAGTTGGAAGTTGAGCATACAGCCTTCAATTTTTCCTCATTTTGGCTAACCAGAAAAATATCAACCCTTGAAAATGCTAGTACCATAAATAGAGCATGCATTCAATTTGAAATATCTATTAAATATGTTTTTCTATATATGGACTTGCTAGTGAGCTATGACATCATACACTTGAACCAGATGAAGCATTTACTCCTTTCCTTAAAATGACATGTTGGTGTTCAATAGTAAATTAAGTTTCAAATGTATCTAATTAGGGATCTAATGACACTTCCTAGATTTCAGGAGGATTTTAGTGAAATATGTTAAGTCCATTATGTTCTGGAATAACAACTTTCTTCTTTAACAGAAGAATTGATACTTCAAAGACTATGGAAATATATGCTTTTTGTCTCATAGGCTAATTTTCATATTTATTTAGATATTAAATAGAGAATTGAGTTGGTCTGATATTTAATATTTGTTTTGTTGTCTTTCACATAATTATCCACACACTCCACACAATTATCCACATGCCCATCGTTTAAAATGATAAAAACTCAGACCAGTTTTTCTTTTTTGAAATAATGTGCATGTGTTTTATACAACACACACACACACACACACACACACACACCCTATAGGTTATAGCTATCCAGACAAATATTTTGTTAGTTCAGAGTTACAAACTCAGAATTATCTGTAGATTAGCACTCTGAATACTGATAACTTCCACATTCTCACCATTGTATTTCTGCCTGGTAATAGTAGTAAGATCTATCAGCTGTACTACCAAGAGTGCTCCAAAGCCATCCAACCACTGGTTGGAGCCAGACCTATTTAGCCTCTGAGACTGCATAAGATTAAATGGGTATATACTACTGCAGTGCTGACAATTTCTCCCACAATTCTTTTTCGACCACTCTTATTCAATTTGATAGGGGAAAATGCTTTCAAAAAGAAATTCAAAGGAGAAGAAAATTTTGGAAAACTTTTTATGGGTTGGGTTCAGAGTTCTTGTGCTTACCTGGGGCATTCCAGTAGAAGACAGACTTTGTATTAGAGCTGTGCACAAGTGGTCTCTCAGATTTCTCCACCCTATTTGTGGATAGAGAAATTGGGAGGACAATTTCACTGAATTTCTCCAGGGGGAGGAGAAATTCTCCAACAATTTCTCACTGGTTGTCATCACCATTGACAAGTGTTGTTGGCTACTGTTGTCACTGTACAGCAGCAGCAGCACAAAAAACCTTAAAACCTTAGTGGGGGGGGGGAGCTGTTACAACCTCTGCCAATGGTGAGCCGTACCTGTGAGAAAATATTGGAGATCTTTTCCTCCCCTGGAGAAGAGAAATTATCTCCGCAATTTCTCTTCCCACAAATAGGGTAGAGAATTTTAAGAGGCCATTTATGAATGGTATTATCACAAAAACACTCCATCCAAATTAACACTCCATTAAAAACGACAGTCTTGGAGGCTACTAAAGTATTTACATGCACATACTGAATATTCCATTTCTGATTCAGTTAATATTCTATTTATTTATTTATTTCATTTATATTAATACGTTTTCCCCAAAAATGGTGCTCAAGGAAGCTAATACTTATAGTAATAGCCACTGTCTTAGTCCATGAGCATCTATGAGCATCTTAGTGGTATATGAAAGGCTACATTAAGCTTTGGGACACTTCTGTGGGCAGGTTCACCTGTTTCAGTTTTTTATGGATTTTACCAGTTTTGTTTTAGTTTGTTTGAAATTGTTGTAATTTATTGTTTCCATTGTTTTATTGTAAATCAGTAAAACAGTAATTGAATGGAAGGGTGGTTAAGAAATATTTCATATAAATAAGAGCACAATTTGATGGGAAGCACCCTGGGTTGGAGAATTATGAGTATCCTATGTAGAGTGGGAGGCACTTTGAGCCTCCTGCTCTGAGCCTCCTGCTCTGCATTTAAGCTATACAGGCGATTTTGCCCATCTAGTGGAGGCTTTGGGGAGGGGAGGGGTCTAGGGCAGCTATAAGATTTGTCATATGGTTGCCACCCTGGTCTCCTCCCCTCCCCACCTTTTCATTTTGTGAGCACAGAGAGATAACCAGTACAAATTTCTATGCACCAGCTAAGAGGGGGAAGGGGACTAAAGTTTCCTGGCTCCCAACTCAATGCCCTGTCTACGAGCTCAGAACCAAGAAACTGAACAATCCTATGTCCCAGCAGACACTGTCTCAGGGACAATAGGATTCTTCCCTAATTCCTGTAACTTCAGGAATGGAGCGACCTGTCTTGTAAACATGCTGTCCCACTATCAACTCCTTGATAAGGTGATGCGGTCATAAAGTTCATCCTTAGTTTCTGGAGGTCTGAGTTCTTGCGCTAATCATAGCTCCAACAGTAAGGAATTGCAGCAACAATTCAGCCTCACCTTGTGTTGGTTATGAGAGAAGGCAATGAGGATGATCAGGGGTCTGGAAACAAAGTCCTATGATGAGAGACTGAAAGAACTGGGCATGCTTAGCCTTGAGAAGAGAAGACTGAAGGAAGACATGATAGCACTCTTCAAGTACTTGAAAGGTTTTCACACAGAGGAGGGCCAGGATCTCTTCTCAATCATCCCAGAGTACAAGACATGGAATAATGGGCTCAAGTGACAGGAAGCCAGATTCCAGCTGGACATTAGGAAAAATGTCCTGTTAGAGCAGTATAACAATGGAACCAATTACCTAGGGAGGTCGTGGGCTCCCCCACACTAGAGGCCTTCAAGAGGCAGCTGGACAGCCATCTGTCAGGTATGCTTTAAGGTGGATTCCTGCATTGAACAAGGGGGTTGGACTTAATGGGCTTATAGGCTCCTTCCAACTCTACTATTCTATGATTTTATGAAAAGCATGATGGCCATATTCCATTCCACAGGCATCGAAAGGAAAGGGCCACCAACTTTTAGTTAAATGCTAGCACTTCTAGTTATTATCAAAATTAACCCCAAAGGCTCAGTTTATAAGTTCTATTTAGCTTGCTTGTTCCTAGGCCCCATATCTGATGCATATCCACTTTTTATTGCATCTGTGGAATTAGTCCAAAACAACAAGGCCATCTTTTGGGTTAATGTAGGTGGGTTTTTTCTCATCTGACACCCTTGATCAAGATTTATTCTTAAAAACAATCTTGTTAGGTATGCAAATTTATATTTACACTTGCCTCTAATACAAAATGTTTATTGTCATAAGTGGACAAGAAAAAGTCAAAACACATAAACCACATTGAACATGTAGAGAACAACCCTATGCATGCTTACTCTGGAGTAAGTCCTATAGGGTTTCTGTGGGGCTTACTCCCAGGTAAGTAGATATAGGACTGCAGCCTTACCTGGGTATATGCATCACCCTTTCTGTGATGACTGGAAAAATACAATAAGATAATAGCTTCTGTCCATGAGAACAGCCATGAAAATTACATTCTGGATAGCCTTATTTCAAGTTTTCTCTTGGTGTGTGTTCTATAGATTACGCTTCAATCATTTAGTTTGTTTAAGCAGGATACCTCCATAGCTGCAGCAATTTCTAGCTCTGCTGATGGCTAATGCTGCCGTATATATGGACTTTAAATTCACATGAAATAGAGATTAATGTGCAACGGGGAGCTTATACAGACAAGCCTTAAATCGTTTTTTTAATTTTTTTTGGTCACATTTTCAATAGTTCAAGGATTCAGATTCAAACCTTGGTTTTTAGTAAGATCAATAGGGGTGTTACTGGGGTAATGATATGTGAAGTCACTACACAGCCTATTTAAACTCTAATTAGTTACAATCTTAGCTAGGCTAAGCCTCATTAAATAAAAATCATATGGTCTGATCAGCTTACACTTGAAAGTCATGTTAATAATGGTTCGTGAATTCTGATGAGTGGTTGGAAATTAATTTTGGACACACCTAACGTGCTACATAATCAACACATATATCCCATGGGTATGCCAGAGTCTAAAGAAAATACATTTTATTTTATTTTATTCTTTTGTTGCCATGCACAAAGAGGGCAGTTTATTGATATTCTGCAAGGCTGTCATCCTTCAACTGAAAATGTATCCATGTAATGCATTATCAGATATGTGCTCGCTTTCTTTTGAATGCATTTAACAAATTTTATACATCCCATATATCTATCTATCTATCTATCTATCTATCTATCTATCTATCATCTATCTATCTATCTATCATCTATCTATCTATCTATCTATCTATCTATCTATCTATCATCTATCTCTATCTCTATATCTCCATCAAGCCAGCAAGCTTACCTTTAATCTGACAAAGTTCAACTTCAGGAAAAGCAGAAATAAGCTACACAATGCCTTTTTGTCAGGTATCATGAAGGATGCATATATTTCAAATGCAGAATACAAGAGCTTCCTCGCCTGTAAACATTTATAGGTATTATCCCAAGAGCTACCTGGACACCTTCTTTGAGGGCCCTCCAACCTAAGATAGCTCTCTACACCTTCCAAAAATCAATTTCCAGAAGTTAGGGTGGTCCTCCAAGGTCCTCCGATGCAGCACGACAGGATAAAGTCAAAATACAGAATTGCTGAAAAAAGTTCTTGGTTCCACAGTAATGGTTTACGGTAACTGCCAGCTATTGAATTGATTTAGCTAACAAATCTTTGCAGTCATCTCATGATGATTATTCATGTGAGACACAATCTTGTAGGACCCTTATACATAATACATGCTCCCCTCCCCCACATGCATGCACACAGGCATTTGTGTGTGTGTGTGCGCACGCGCGCACACACACACACACACACACAATGCATTGGTGCTCATTTTGTTGTTTTTGTGTGTTCTTTCTAACATGATTTATATTGTGGCTCTTGGCTCTGAAAATGGCCATAAATCTTCTCTCAAGTTGGTGTTTTCAGTTTGCAAAGACACTGCATTTTTCCAAACACTGTGGCTGGGCAGAATGTTATTATTTTCCCCAGCATGTGGGTTCATTGCTACTTTAAGTGCTGTACAGAATGCAATCCCATAATGAGTGGAGAGCAGTGTTCATGGTGGGACGGCTGTGTGTTTCTAGCTGTGTGCATAAGCAACCAACAGGGAGTGCTTCCACAGGGAGAGTTCCTCGCATTATCAATTAGAAGGCATTGCGTAGCTCTCTCATCTTTTTTCTCCTTAACAGATTTGCTGTGGTAAGAAAAAAGATGGAAGAATCAGTGGAAAATCATGGGAGAATTATGAATGCAAGACAACATCATCTGGACTTTCTGTAAAATTCCATGAATGAAGCAGGGTGATGGCTCAATAAAAGCCTCATAAGGAAGCATCCTGTGTATCAGCCTTCCCCAATGTAGTGTTCTCCAGATGTTTGGACTTCAGTACCCCTTATCCCCAGCCAGCATGGCCAATTGTCAGGAATGCTATGAGCTGCAGTCCAAAACAGCTAGGAGGGCTCCAGGGAGATCCATTAATAAAACAAATCCAGAACAACCAGTTGAGAGGTCCAGGGGTAAAGAAAGGTCCTTAACTATACTGCTAGTACTTGTTAATCTGTTGAATATTTAGGATAAGACAATTCAAAGCTGCCCTAGATTTTCAGGATAATTTCAGAAAGTGAAAAACATCTGTGAGTGTTCTGAAACAAATAGTCATTGGGGTGTAACAGTTTAGGGAGCAGAAAGAAAGAACTCTACTTGTAGTGATGTATAATGTTAAAGTAAAGGATGTTAATGCTCACACAAGTTGTAACATACTGGATAGTTATGTCCAAAAATATGGTGTATGATCCATCTATGATCCCTAGGTATCAGCCCTGGAGATTTTTTTAAAAAACTGTGTACATATGTGCATGCTTTTAGAGATGTGTTTGGGCGGACCCAAAGAAAGTTTATGGTGCATTAGTCTCTTTGTTTCTTGTTTAAACCCATACAGAAAGAAGGTTATTAGCTTAGAGGTCCCATTCACATTAGTATTGGCAAGTAGGATCTGCAACAAAACATTGCTGTGGATCCTCACTTGCGATAGTGGAGGGTGGAAATAATAAGATGAGACAACAGAATAAGTTTAAAATAGGGCCACATTCATTTTGATCTGCAAAGGGGCTGAAGGTCTAGGCGAGAATCCTCTATTGGCCAAACCCTGGCCATAAACTGGCTTGGGTGAGGCATTCATAGCCTGAGATGTGGGGCGAGTAATCCTCCACCTCCCAGGCTTCCCCTCTTGAGGTAGGTAGGCCTTCTGGTGTCACCCCCCGCCCTTGGGTTGCAAAACTCCAAGTGAGTGAGAAAGGTTGGTCTCAGCGGTAAGCTTTATCCCACCAGCTGGTGCTGCAAAACTCCCAGCTGTGAGCTCAGGCATAATGACTCACCTTAACGGTGCTTAGAATGCTCACCATCCCTATACTTGCTCCCGTTGCCCGCACATATCCGCCACAGGGAGGGACAAGCTATCAGCTTAGTCCCCAGCCCCCACCTGCACCAAATTGCCTCCAATAAACCCCAACGCAGATCATGCAAAAACACATCATTGCCCTGGTCTGATAAATGGACCACCATCCTGTCTATAGAGCTCCCTCCTGGTTCTCGCTAACTCAGGGTAGTGTATGCTAACGTCCCCAAACTGCACCAAGTATTTGTAAATTTCGCTATTTACTCTACACCAGGCGTACTCCATTGCCCGGTGATCGCTGTTTGTATGCCATTTGATTCTGGGTAGCACGCATGACCATACTAACAAGACGCCAGGCCATTGCCTCCGAATTGCTTGGAAATCGGAAATCGCCTGTAAGATAAGGGCCTTTCCTTTAAGTACACCTAAATCATTACCCTCGAGGTGAATAAGAATGACCTGAGGGGGAGAAGAAAACCAGTATCGCTGGAACAAAGTGGGCAGTAGATACTCTCAGCGCATGTCACATCTTCCCATCCACTGGATGCTGGCAAGGCAGTTCAATTTGAGCTGGTGTCCCAAATGTGATCCGACAGCCCTCCGACTGGCCCAGAAGATCATACTGTGGCCACAGATAATCACTCGAATTAGCATTGGCAAGTAGGATCTGAAACAAAACATTGCTGTGGATTCTCACTTCTAAGAGGAGTGTTCTTGTTCAGTGTTCTGGCTAGCCAGTCTTCTATTTCAAGATGCTGACCCTGTTCAGATGACACACAAAGCCACTGTGGTTAAGCATTTTGGGCTAAACATTATGGCTTAGCGTGTTGTGTGAAACATGACTTAACGTGTCATACGAACCATTCCTAACCATGGTGACTGCATCACCACAGTTTACTCACTAACCATTTGCTACAAAAGGGTTAGAGGCCTAACCATGACTTAGCAAGTTGTCTGAACAGGCCCAATATATGCTATAAAGAGCTGAAGAAAGAACTATGAGGATTCAAGAGAATTCCTGGGCTTGTCAACTGATCATTTTCTATTGAGCTATGGCACTGGTGGTCAGACATCAGGCTTGTGGGATCTACTTTGGTTTTTCTAGAACCCTGAGATTCATCTACCAGAGCCTGATGCAAAACACAAACATTTAGAGTGTAAAAAATTCTGAGCCCAGGATTTTATTTTGAAAGCCAGAACTGAGTATAGCTCACAGACCATCCACACAAATATCCACTTCTGATTACCTCAAGCTTTCTTCATTTTATCGTCATCATCACCATCATCCGTATTTCTCAGTGTGGAGTACGAAAGTGATACTGTGTGGCCAGATATCGAACAATTAGATTTACAATGGTTTTCTGAAAAAGAACAGGACAGACAATTATATGATGTCATATAATTGTATTGACCATTGTTTTGTTGTCTCTTATGTATGACCACTAGTGTTGTAAAACCTATTATACAGATACAACTATTGTTTTGACTAGTTCTACATGTGACCATTTGAGCTGTAAAGCTGTGTGCTCTAATTCACTGTATTCACACAGCATGATATGAATATCTTTATATCAGTACTAATTGTGTGATTATATTTTGATTTACAATAGCATTATCAGCCTTACAAAGTCATTATATTAGCCCTGTAACCCACTTTTCGTGGTCTTTTTTGTTCTTGTTTTACATTAAAATACAACATAACAATATAGAAAACAAGATTAAATAAATAAATAAAAACAGTTAAAAGCAATTACAAACATTACATCATAACAGTAAAACAGGGTGGCAAAGTCCCTCACAGGTCAAGGAAAGCCTGTATGAATGGGTGTGTTTTGAAGAGGCATTTAAAACTTGCCACCATTTCTGTCTCTCAAATCAGATGAATTTAGTGCTTTGCTGCTATTATTAAATAATTAGGGGTCAGAAATCCTAGTTGACCTACTTGAGGTCACCCATAGATCCATCAGCAGATTTCAATCTGTTTCTGCCCATACTTGGTCAAGGACAGAGGTGAACTAAAGTGGTAGCTGAAGCATTAAAGAGAAGGAAAGTTAGTATTAAGGTGGAACCAAGGGCAATAGATTGGACAATGACCAAGTGTTTGGGGAAATAGAAAGCTATCTCTAATAGCTATTTCTGGACCCCAGATCTGTTTCAGGGAGGTTACAAGGCACTTAGATTTGAATCCTTTAGCTCTGAATTTAGTTAGTTTATTTGTAGGGTTGCTAATCTGGTTTAACTGTTTCTTATTCTTTAATTAATTTTGTATGTTTTTTTTAAAAAAAATTGGGTTGCATCCAGTTTCTGTTTTCCATTGAAAGAAGGGATCCACTCACAAAAAATACTTCCACCCAATTTTCAGGGGTTACCCTCCTTCCACCATACACACACCTCAGTTCACCCTATTCAGCAGGGTCCCTTGACCCTCTGTGTAGCATTTTTAGGTAGCATATATATGTAGCATATATGACCTGAATGAAAATTCATTTCAAATGGGAAAGTATAGTTCCATTATCTTGCTGATGAGTTTTCAATACCTGTGTATTCAGGCAAAACTTGGGGGGGGGGGGAATTAAGCAAAAGAGTTGTAAATTTTGCAAAATTTGTGTCTATGCTTGATGCAGATTTCAGCATGAAAAAAGGAACTCACAAACATCCAGTTCTGCCACAGTCTGCATGTAGTTTACCCCTTGCTGAATTGGAGTCAGAGCAGGCCATACTGTGGAGTTAAGTGTTTACCATTTGGCAAAACTATTTATACATAAAGTTAGCACAATCAGCACCAAATGTCAAAAATACAAGCCTATGTAAAGAAAGGAACCTCTATAGTTCTTGCTGCAGTTGAAGAAAAAAAGTTCAATCATTCTGAAGAAAATCAATGACACATTCACACCCAGTAAGGAACATTTTACCACTGAATCAATTTCTAGCTTGTTGCAGTATTATCTAGAAAATATAAGCCTTTTTGTCTGACTCAGAGGTCAAAATCCCTTTTCAGCTGAAGACTTCTAGTACCACAAAATGACCAAGTGACTGAAATGTCTATAGAAGTGTGGAAAGGCTCTTATTCATTGGCATTATGGTTAAATAGGAGTTGATTGTGTAGAATTTGACTAAAGAATAACGATAATAACAGAACATGCAATTAATGTAGAAACAGGGAACAAGAGAAAGGATTTTCAATAGAAGCACGCTTCCTTTGTGTTTTGGACTCAGGAAGTGGTATGGTGCAAATATGGGTAGGAAAACCTATAGGACAGAAGAACATTTACAAATCTGTATAGAAAATGTTATATTGTCCATCCATAAAAGACAGACCAAATTGTTCATTCTTGTTAATAACTGCTATGATACATACCAGCTAGCAGAAACCGAACCACACCAAATAGATGATAATATGAAGTAATATTTTCTTCTTAAAATGCAGTGTAGAATATGCCTTAGGTGGGTTGAAGAACTGAAATATAATGTTTGTTTATTTCACTAGATCAGGAGTGTGGGCCACATGTAAAGCAAGTGCTGAGTACTGCCACCATGCTGCCATCCCTTCTTGAAGCCCCCCCCCCTGCCCCCGGGATGACTGGGAAAGCCTTCCACATGGGCCCTGTTTCCCAGTGTGAGCAGACTCCTGGCAGCCTGCCCAACAGTTGATTGGTGAGCTATCTGGAATGTGGTCACACTGGAAGATGCACAGGGATGACTGCATTTTTCTCCAGGGAAGTCCGATTGCTCCAGGCAAGGTCACACACAATTGATTTTTCTCGCTTTCCCTCTTTTACAACATGATCTGGCTCCCCGATAGGTACATGATGTGGAAATGTACCAATGTAGACAATTGGTAATATGCTCATCCATTAATGTGGTTAATTTAACCAAATGTTTTAAAAAGAAAAAAGGATGTTGTATGCAACACATAAGGAAAACTACAACTGATCTAAGAACAATATTCCGTAACCATAAACCTGTGATTCTTACTAAAAAACTGGAACAGCCTGTTGAAAGACGTTTCAGCTAGGGATGTGCATGCCCCAAAATACCGTATTTTATCGTTATCGAAATTTCGGACCAAAAAAATTATCGTCTCCGATAATATCATAGGTTAATCGTATCGTCTTCATGATAATTATCGGAAATCCAATATTTAATTTGCAACCCCATTGTGCTCTATAGAGCTGATTTATTTTAGAAAAAAATCCTATAACTTCTGTATTTTCAAAGTTACAGGCTTGAAACTTGGTCACAATGCTTATGGGGTATGCCTAAGTACATGTATGTAATTTGAGATCGATCCCTCCAACCTTCAATTTTATATGATTTTTAAAAAAATCCTGCAACTTTTTGACAGATCTGAATGAATGCACATGGAGAGCTGTCATTCTGACCTGTCAGAACTTAAACGATCTTTAATAAATTTATATAAAATCGAGGGTTGGAGGGATCGATCTCAAATTCCAAACACATACTTAGGCATACCCCATAAGCACTTTGACCAAGTTTCAAACCTCTAACTTTTAAAATATAGAAGTTATAGGTTTATTTATATGGCAGTCCGATAATCCAATATAATCGGGCTGAAAATTTTTGGATCGGATATTTATCGGAGGTTTTTCTATCGTATCGTTATCGTTAATCAGATGTCCAATAACGACCTTATCGTATTGTTATCGGACATTTTAACGATACGATACACATCCCTAGTTTCAACTCACCTGCACATAGTCTCTCTGAATTACAGTTGCTTCCATTAGAATAAAAAAAGGCAATGACATGCTTGACAAAAAGGGGAAATTCTGGATCTACAGACTCAGGACTCTGCTAGATCTACACTACTGCTTTATAGTGGTATTGAAGTGCACTGATAACCATTGGGGGCACAATCAGTATAGAAATGCAATAAATAAATAAATAAATAAATTGCTTTCATAGTGTTATATCCTGTTTTTTATTCCACATTCTTAATGATTTGATACAAGGTGTAGATCTGGCCATAGTCCAAATAGCCGTAATCTGAAGGCCAATTCGTAATCATTATACCAGTCATTCCTGTGTTTTTTCTCCATAGTTATTTTCATCTCCAGGCATTCCAAACTGCCACTCCTGATATCTATTTAAAGCACAGCTACTGACGAGGGTGGAAGCCAAAATGTTTAGCCCAATATATATATATATATATATATATATATATATATATATATATAATTAAATACCCTGTTGTTAGTTTTTGTCTTTCTCATTTAAAAAATAATGGTACACTCTCACTCTAAATGCAGTTGTTCAAAGAATGGTTGTGCTAGAATTTCAACATCCCTGTGAATCCTGCATTAATAACACTTCCTCTGCTAGATTGTCTGGATTTTTTTTTATCCTAAGGCAGATTTCCCCAAGCTGGTGTCCTCTAGATGTTTTGCACTACAACTCCCAGCTGCCCAGACCATTGGTCATGCTGGGGCTGATGGCTGTTGAAGTCCAAAACATTTGGAGGGCACAAGCTTGGGCAAGGGTAACAAGAAACTAAAATTAGCAAATGCAATTATGTATATTAAGTTCCACTTCAGTTTGGGGAATAAATATCTAAGCCAAAAGTTTCATGGTGGAGATGGATATTAAGCTCGCATTGAAAAACAGAGAATGGCAGGATGCATTTCTGTCTTGTTTATTTTTTTTCCAGTTGCATAGCTCCGAAATGTAGTTGCTAAATAACTACAACACTTATTCTTTGGGCTACGCATAATTTGAGCTTTTTGTGTTTAAAATATCAGTTGTTGTTTAATTTTACCAAAAAATAAAAAGAGAGAAATTTTTGATATCAAGAAAGCTAGTTTCCTGCCTGCCATGTGTTTAGAACTGGAATTTATGTCTCAAATTCTTCACAGGTATTTCATATACAGGTGAGGAGATTGATGACTAGAAGAAAAGAACAAACCACAAAATTCAAGAATGCCTGTCAAACAAAAGGGGAACACCTGTCCAGTTGACTCAAAGTTTTCTTTGTCCAGGTACCTGGAATCTGGAATACTCAATAGGAATCTAAAGCTACAACATGAGAAGAATTCTAAAGGACAAAGAGAAATAATTTGTGTCAACAAAAATAGGATTAAAGAGTAGAGATGAAAGAATCTATCAATTTCAGTTTTTTTTAGTTTGTTATTTTTCAAGTCTTAAGTTCCGTTCATCTCAAACATTGCAAATTTCTCCTCTCTTCATTTAATTTCATCCTGAATGTTGTGATTTTTTAAAATGTTTGCATGAAAATTCACAAGTATTCTGTGCTCTTTTCTCCTAATACATGCATTTTTGTATGCATGTTTCCTAAAATAGATGCATTTTCGAATGTTAATTTTCCTCATTTACACATTTTAGTATGCACTTTTTTGATTTGAGAACTCCATTGCAACGTCTGGAGAAGTGCAAATTTCAAAGTATAATGGAATTTAACTTCTCATAGTGGTCGAAAAATGCAAACTCGGCAAATTTCTCACACATCCCTACATATGGAGCAATGCTACTGGTTAGGGTGACCAGATAAAATCCAGGTCAGGGCTCATGTAACTTTAACAGTTGTAGAGAGAAGGAAATTTCACCCAGTGTTATTTGTATGCAATTAGTTCCTGGTGAAATTCCCTCTTCATCACAACAGTTAAAGTTGCAGAGCCCTGCCTTCTTTTGTATATGGTCACTCTAGTATAGTGCCTGCACCTTTAACTGTTGTGATGAAGAGGGAATTTCACCAGGAACTAATTGCATACATATGACACTGGCTGAAATTCCCTTTTCTCTACAACTGTTAAAGTTACAGGAGCCCTGACCTGGATTTTATCTGGTCAGCCTACTACTGGTAAGAGTGGTTATTTCTGAAGGCAGATGGAACTACCTTATCCAAAGCCCTGCTGGACTCAAGCAGGCAGGGCAGAAGGGAGGGAGAAGCAGTGGAAGAGGGAGGTTCTTCTTTTCATTTTCTTTGAGACGGAATGGGGGGGATCGTTATGCCTGCTTAATGGCTGGTGTCCTTTCTCAGTGCTCCCCTTTTTTGCCTCCACTGATGTTGGAGCTCCGATACCAGGGAGGCAAGGGTTTCGGAGGCATCCAAGTTTTAATCTCCCTTTCTGAAGGTGGCCCTCTTTCTCATCCCTTATACAAAGAAATCCTATCTATCCCCTGGTAAATACACAGGTTCAGTCAGACTATTTTCAAATGGGATGGGAATGGGGAATTCACTCATCTCTAGATTTAACCTCTCTTATTTCTGGACATGTCAAAATGATAGGCTTACACAGTAAAGTCTGTTGTTTTATGCATCTGTTGTATATTATTAACCCATCTTCAGTCAGACTTACTGCAAGTAGGGGTGGGTGAGAATTTCACTGACGTTCAGTTTTGATGAGAATTTAGCCAAATTCACGAAGTTCTCCACATTCAGGACACAAAGAACTTGAGATTTTTAGAAAATCGAATGTTGGAGAAAGTGAAACTGACCAATTTGTCCATCCAGACCCAATGCCTTGAGTGCTTAGATCTTAAATATCTGTCTTCCACCCATACTCGTGGAGCTGAATTAGGATTGGAACCTCTTTTGTTTGACAGGCATCTCATTTTCATCAGCTGTACAGCAGGCAGGTCCATCATGGCCCTCTCCATGTTGGGAATAGCAGTACCTATTTAATTTGGCCAGTGCTAATGGATAAGAATTTAGTTTCAGTTCATTTTTGATAAGAATTAACCAAAATTCACTAAATTAATATTTAGGAAACAAAGAATTTGGGATTTTAAAAAGTGCAAAAAGTGGAGAAAGGAAACTGATCAACTTGTCCATCCCTAACTGCAAGTTTTCTACCATTTGAACTCCAGCTGTCACCCCCTTCATTGTGTTGGTAATTTCTTCCTACAAACATTATTGAGGACTATATCCTAGATACCGCTGAAGAATTACTCAGGGAGTCTAAGCATTTAGCCACATTTAATGAAAGTCAAATTTCTCTGTCTTCTAGACAAGATGCAAAACACAGCTAGTAGTTTTTAATAGACTGAATTTTAACAAGATCCACATTTTAATGACAAAGACAAACATCAGCCAACTGAAATCACAACAAACATATATAGCCTAAGAAGACCATTGGAAAAGCAGCAAACAACAGAGAGTCAGAAAAGCAAATGTTTGTAGTATTGATAGAATCTCTAAATAATCCCCATTATAGAGATACATCATATAATCCTCATTTGTCTTCAGTGGAGTATTTTAGCTCTTTAATTACTTATAAAACATGTATGAGCTTATTTTTGGATGTGGCATATTTATGGTTTTTATGTAGGAAGTGGAGTGCACACCAAATTAACAACAATAAGTATGTTCCATCTATAATCTTAGAAAAAGTAACTGCAACCTTTGTTCAGAATGCAGTCTTTTTCACAATTTAACGTTATTTGCTTGTTAACATTTATGTTTCATTTTATGTGCCTTAGAATTGTGTGTGGTAGATTTTTTTTTTTAAAGGAAAAAATTGCTTTGGAGGTCATGTCAGTGCTTCAGACAGGGGACCGTGTCATTTTGGTCCACTTTGTGCAAGACCTACTTTACTTATGACTCAAGAAGTCGTCTCACTTTGGTTGTGGAAGCTTCAGATGTCTCCCCATAGGACATCTGCCACAGTCAGCACAAGTAGGGACTACTCTAGGCACATATCAGGGCAGTTGTCAAAGAGCAAATAGTAATGCTGCACCTCTGAAAATTGCTGTATGTGGAGGGGGGTGTCCCTCCTAATACAGACCATGTTGTCCCAAGGGTCCTTGGCAGTATAGCCTCCCTCCCACCTATTTATAGGAGTGTAGCCTTCCTTTATGGGGGTGGAGTCTCCACCGACTTGTTTAGGGGGAAAACACTCCAGCGACAGCTTGTGGCAGAGCCAGCCCAAAACATTTTGCTATCTGAGACAATACAGCAAATGGTACCTTCCACCCCCAAGGTGCATAATACCCAATGCTGGTAAATTTATTTTGGCAAGTAAGGGAAAACAACCTACAAGTGCCTATTTCTGGGAGTAAAATGCAATAAAAATAAAGTAACCAATACTTTTCTGCACTTTCATGATACACCAAGGCAACTTCCAATTAAATAATGTTGGGTATCTGCCTTTTCTCAGGCGCTTATATACACAATGGCAGTTTAATTGTGTAAATGGGTTTGTGTCCCTTAAAGAACTCACAATAAAAAATAGACCACATAAATGGACGCTGGGTGAGAGTAAAGGAGAAATAAAAACTGGATTTTAAAATGAATCCAATAACTAAAACATGTCTTGCAATTGCATTTTCAATTCCCTCATCGCAATTCCATCACATATGCGGTGCTTTTAATATTTTGGTTCAACATAAATCCTAGCTACACATAGGATAAGATCAGTATAGCTACGGACTGCAACCCTGTACACACTTACTTGTGAGTAAGTCCCATTGAACTCAGTAGGGCTTACTTCTGAACAGACATGCCTAGGATTGCCTTGTTAGGGGATGATGAGCCTATTATCAGAACACTGGGCTGTTTCAAAGGCAACCCCTTCGTATCCACAGTAGCCTGAGATGGGAACTATAAGTTACAATTGGTACAAAATGTGTCCTGACAGATCTTATAATACCAGTCCTGAAGGAGCCACATTGGTTGTCTCTCTGTTTCTGGACCAAATTCAAGCTGATGGTGATGCTTAAACCTCAAATGACTTGAAATGCAGGCCTTTACCGGTCTTCATGTGTTCCAAGATATTTGGGGAAGGCTGGTCCTATTGTCCCATTGCTGGGGAAACTATATCAAGTGGTGACATATGACAAGACCTCCCTGATCATGCCCCAAACTTGGAATGTCAATCCCCAACAGCTACCCCTCATGCCAACCATACTAATTTGGTGCCAGGCTAAGATCTCTTTGGTCACCCAGGAAATTATGACTGGTTAGCATTTTTTGACTGATTAATTTCTCAGAATTTTAAATTATATGCTGTGCACAAGTGGCCTCTCAAAAATCACCACCATATTTGTGGGCAGAGAAATTGGAGAGGGCAATTTCGCCAAATTTCTCCAATAGTTTCTCAAAAGTAGGGCTCACCATTTGTAGCACAGGGTTGTAGCCCAGCTTCTTCTTCTTTTTCCTAAAACTTTTTTGTATGTGTGCTGCCACTGCACGTGGCACAGTATCAAACTTCGTATCCTCAACAAAATTTGTATTCATTTTGTATTCTCTACAATGCCCCATACCTAGCATCATTCTGTGGTATTGTGAGGGGAGAGGGGAGATGACCATCACCAAAAGAAAAGAAATAAAGACAGAAAGGGGGGGAGAAACAAAATTGTGAAGAAAATTTGGAGAAAAATCTGCAGAATGGCATTTTATTTCTAGAGAAGTAAAAATAAAATCTCAGAACTTTTCTGAGAAAAATATTTTCTGGATTTCCCCCCTCAGCTGCAGTTGTCATTCTTCAGGGTCCAGCACCTTCCCCAGGTGTTAAATTTCTGAATGGTGATTGTGGGTATATCTTGTGTGTAATGTAGGTGTTTATAATGCTTCTACTTCCCTGAAATCTTTGTGGCAGGTGTGAGGGTGCAGTGTTGTGTCCAGGATCAGGGAAGAGGTGGAGCTAGTGCTCTCCCATAATTTGTCTCCAATAAGCTCGCTGCACTGCCTCCACTGTCCTTCCCCCCAATTTTTTTTTTTAAAAAAACCAACCCACTTACCTTAGAGTAGTTGGGCTGCCGCTCCAGCCACCGCTCCAGCTAATGCTGGGCAAGTGCGAGCGTGGCGGCAGTAGTGACAGGAAAAGTTGCCATGGCGCTCCTGCCATGAAGATTGGCGGCAGGAGCGTCAATGCGCGGCGCGCCGACTGCCGCTGCCACTGCACACCGCAAGAGGTGCCATGAAGAGGCGGCCCCAGACTACCAGTGCTTCCTGATCTGAAAAAACTCTAACAGAGGAGTTACCTCATGATCTCTTCCCCTGGGCTTTAATGGAAGTGTGGGAAGCCAAGGATTCTGGACAGATGACTGTACAATGAAAGACAGGATCATAAGTAAGGTAAACCACAAGAATCCAAACCCAGGCCGTGAGAATATTTTCGAAATGTTAGTCTACTATGAATTTCTTTTTAAAAGCAATTTGCTTTCTGTCAATTTGAATGAGAATGGTTGAAAAAATGTGAGAGATTTTTTCTAATAGTAATAATCTCCCCCCCCCCCCCCCATATTATTCTGCTGTCGCATGTTTTAATGCTGCTGTTATCCCTCCTGGAATTTTTTTTAATGAAAGGTGAGATATAAATACAGTCTGAGAATACATTTCCCACATGCTAGAGCTTGCTTGCTTCTTGCTATAGTATTTCATTGTGGAAAGGAAGGGAGGATTCCTCTATGCATCTACAGGGCTGGGGAATGTTCGTTGGTTGCTTCTTTGCTTCTAAAGGCAGCTGCTGCCCAGACAGTGAAATGGGTGGCAGTGAAAAAAGATGAGTGAGTGGAGCAAAATGTTCTGAAAATAACTTTAGGCTTGACTCTATGAATTTTATTTTAAGTATAAATAATCTTATACTTGAATAACATACAAGCTTGGGAGTTAGGTAAGAGACTGCTGAAAATATTTTAAAGACATTAATATTTAATAATTTAGGACAAAACTGTGGATTGAGAAGAAAATTTCTAGGAACAAATAAATGTATTACATTTTTATATTCATGGAAACGCAGCCTTCTACACTCTCCAAGAAACTGCTCTTTGGTACATCAGGAGAACTGCACGAGTGATCTCTGATGCAATGTAAGGAACTTTGGCCAGAAAAAAAGCACGACTCTGTGTGTGTGGTGGTGGTGGGTGTACTTTTGCACACCTGGACCGATTCAGGGAGCCTCATTCCCAAACTCACGCTGTGGCCACCGGACTCACCTCAGCTTGTCACTCCCAAGGAAATGTAGATTGAAGGAGTGGAGTGAGCTGGGGGAAGAGAACAGTCACACAACTGGTGAAGATGCAGCCTCCAGAAGTCAGAAAAGAGTTGCAGCAAAAAGGGAAGGAGACTTAACACAGCTGTTGGGAGCACAAGATATGGGGAAATTTTCAGAGGAGCATGGTAGCAAGCAAGAGCAAGCTTATGGCTACACTGTTAAAGGGCTCTGAGGGTGGCTGAGGGGGGGGGCAAGAGCAAGGGAAATAGGACCTTTCAAATGGGCTACTTAAAAAAAAACCCCTACACCTTGGGCAAGAAAGCAAAAGAGCTTTCTTGCCCAAGCCTGGGTAAGGGTGACAAAGGCCAACAGGCCACAGGAAGATTGGACATACCAACAAAAGAAGTTGTTGTCATGATTATGATTTTCATTTCTGTACTGAAGCTTTCTGAGTGGTTCACAAAAATATACACCGTAATATAAGATAATAAAAACCTAATACAAAATCGCTAACATACAACATTTAAAAGGCTAAAACTTTTACAATAAGATACTGGACCTTATAGAATCAACTGACATAAATGCCCCGAAACATGCTATCAAATGACAGTGTTTGCACCAGGCGAAACTCTTCCTTAACCCTGAGGCATTAGGGATAAAAGATGGTAAAGGTGAGGACAATTGGCACCCTTATAAGGGGAATGAATGTCATTTTTTGGTTGAGAGAAGGGATTTACATTAAACAAATAAATAAAATAGGAGGAAGTTGGTTAAAAATGGGGGGAAGCAAAGTACTAGAAGGAGAAAAGAGGAAGCCTACTAAAGGAACTAGTCTGTGCTGAAACATATGAATCTAACGACCTATATGTTATTGTAGTACCCCCTGATTTACCCGAAAATAGAATTTATGGTGCTCTCATTTTCAAAGAGTGGGGAGGTGGAAACAGAGGTGGGATGAAGCCCATATGTCCAGTCCTGATGGTGCACATTTAGCTGATAGTTGTCAGGGTGTGTGAGGCTTCTAGGCTCTAGCTGTGATTGCTCTCTGAGAAACCACCCCAGAAGGCTGTGGGTGTGCATCCCTGTCCAGAGAAGTAAATCCCCTTTCTCCAGATGTATCATCCCATGCTACTTTAGCAAGTTTTCTAAGATTCAAAAGTGATTTACGATGCAGCAGGGGACTGTTGTTCTGAAAAAGAAAATGTCCCCCCCCCCACACACACACTTAATGAAATCAATGCCTTGCATGCATCTAAATGGGATTGGTGGATCTTGGCCAAGGTGGAACTTTATTTCCACAATTGTGTTTTGTTCATAGTATTAGTATATAGCTGATCAGACAGGAACTAAAATAAAACCGCACGTGATAGAAATAGCATGTTGTAGTGGCAGGAACTGATATATTGCTTCCACTTATGCTCAATGGTTGGTAGTAAATAGAACAAAATCTTTTAAATGCATTGAATCAATTTGCATGGCCACCAAAGTGGTTGATGTCTATTTCTTAAAATCAATTAAATAAATCGAATGAGGGGATTATTGTATATTTGGCAGTCCTTAATCATATGATCCTCAAGTCTCCAATATTCTTTTCAAATAGAAAGGATATCTTTTTCAAACCAAGTTCGCATCTTTATTAAATTTCTTAAAACAACGGGTTTACCAATGAATATTCTATGTATTCTTTTAAAAACAACAACCAGTAACTGAAACTTACAAGCCAAGCATAATGAAAACCTGTGCTATTTTCTTTTACTGCTGACCTTTAAAAATATGTTTAAATAGAAGATATTATTTAGCTGTGTGTATCCTGAAATGTAATTCTTGAAAGTAGGATCCATTGCCATGTAACAACTGTGAATGTGAGGTATGGCTACACATGTATGAATGACACCATGTATACAGTCAGGGGTTGTACAAGTCTTACTGGATCTGGAATATACTTGGATCCATCTTCTTCTGTGTGGATGCCCTCCCCCTTAATCCTTATCACAACAAAAGTATATATATATTTCCCTCCAGACATAGAAAACAACAGAAGTATCTTTGGTGTATTTGGAATTCTGCACCTTTGGATGGCAATAAATGAAGATAGAATGTTATGGTGGAGCCACGCATAATTGAAAAGGAGGACACACAACTACTACTTCATCAGCTACATTGTAAGTTTGCCTCACAGCCAGAGAGGTTTTTACATAGGAAGTTCCCTTATACCAAATCAGACCATTGGTCCACCTAGCTCAATATTGTCTATATTAACAGGCACTGGCTCTCCAAGCTTGAAACAGAGTTTTCCCCAGCCTCACCTGGGCTATGTCTACACCTGCCAGTTACCCCAGGGTCATCTCGAGGTCATCTTGGGGTCAACCAGGGATGATCAGGGACTTTCCCCAGGATATCTGGGACTGCGGATTTCCTGATTTTTTCCACAGTCCTGGGACCATCCCGAGGAGCACAAGTGGTGTGGCTGCTGCTCCCGGGTTATCCCTTCTTCCCCACAAGTAGTGGGGCTGGGCACAAAGCTGCATGGGGAGGCTCTGTGCCCATGGGGGGAGGGTTGGGTGTGTTCCCCCTTTCTCCCTGGATTGGGGCCATGGCTCCTCCCCCCCCCAAAAGGCACCTGTGACATCACTCTTCCCCTCTGAGATGTTGCACAGCCATATAGATGCTGGGGGAAGATTGTGGAAGCAGGTAAGTCTGTGATCCTATCCCTCCTTCCCACTACACCCTTAAGTGTAGATGATGAGCCCCTGGTGATGTTAGGGATTGAACCTGGTATCTTTTGCATGCAAAGCATGTGCTCTGGCACTGAGCTATGGTCTGCTCCCCCTCCCATGTTTTGCCTCTCCCTCCTCACACTGTATGTCTGCCTCTATCTCTGGTACGGATGTGTGAATCAACAAAATCAGAGCTTGTCAAAGTTCTCTAGTTTTGACTTGGAAGCTCCTTGTGACTCATGTCTGTATCAGAGTGTAAATTTTGTTTTGTTTTGTTTTCATACAAAAATTCAGGTGAACTTTTGTGCACATGTTTTCAAATGTACACATCAATTGTACACATTTTTGAAATGTACATATTTTCCCCCATTAATTACAGTGTGTTTGCACATATTGTTCAGAAGTATGCATTTTCTTATGTACATTTTTCAAATAGATGTTTCTTTGAACACGTTTTGTTGTGCTGCGAATCACATGACAAGTTCAGAAATGTATGGCCTTTGACCACAGATTGTGTTCAGGTCTGTGTTCAGTTCCAGGCAGGGCAAACTGAGTAAATTCTGGTCAAAAGTGTACTGAAACCAATTTCTCATACATCCCTAGTCTCTGGCTGGGGAAATGTGCCAGACTCGCTTGCAGCTGGTTTCCTGGGATATAATTTATGCAACTATTCCAGGGATTCTGTTATGGAATTCTTATTTCCCTTTCTCCAGCTAATGATATAAATGAAGGAAGAGAGAAGAGACAACAGTAGAGGTTGTGTAAGAAAGCAAGGAAAGTAGAGTCAACTTTTAGCTGTGAATTTGTGAATGTACTATGAACCTTCTTTTTATATTATAATTGTCTTCATCCATAGCCCTATTCAGATATTGGTACCCATAGGTAGTGAATGTCTAAAGAAGTCAGCAGGAATGTGCAGGGCTAATACCACTGTCCTGATGCATGCACTGACCACTGTGTGATCTGCATTTGTTTGAAAAGGGTCTCTTCTACATTTGTAGGATTTCCTACATGGGGACAGGAACCTTGGCCAATCAGGGAGGGCTATTATTTATATGATAACTGTCTTCAACTTAAGATACAGCAGAAATATCAGAGACAAATGTCAAGTCTGTTCTAAAACATGAAACTATTTTATGATGTTTATGGATAATATATTTCAGCATTCACTTTATCATTCAACAAAGCTGAATCTTCTGACATTAAAAAGAACACAAAGCTAAACAATAAATGCAAGCAGGCAGTGGTTCAACATAAGCTGCTTTGGGATCTCGGTGGGGAAGCGATTTACAAATGGAAGAAATGAAGGCTGCAATCCAACATAGTTTAGTGCAATGGAGCTCACTGGAATCAATAGGCTCAAGTATACTGAACTCTAAGTTGAATTGTGGCCAAAGCCATGAGTAAAAGTATTCCATAGTTCACGAAAGACAGGATGTGGAGATAAGCTCTTGTGGTTTGTATAATTATTGGGAAAATTCTTTTAAATAAGGAAGAAGTTCAGAATTAGAAAAGAAGAAAAATAGATAGTTGTGACAGAGGTGCAACTTTGCAGTTGCCATCAGCTTTCTTAGAATTCATTGATCATCTACTGAGAAATACTTCCTAATCAATATCGTAGAAGCAGTAGACCCTCCACACTAGGAAAGGAAGAAAGTATTCTACATCATGCATCAAATACCATATGCAAACATTTGTGAGCAGATTTATTTGTAGAAGAGGGCTTCAACCATCCTGGATAGCAACAGTCTATGGCCCTTTCTGCACCTAGGGGTGTCGAGAGCAAGGAATGGGCAAACCTGGAAGTAGCCACTTCCAGGTTTGTCGCTCCTGTACACACCACAATGTGATGACCTGTGCTGCTCCTAGGCCATCACAGCCACCATTTTGTTTTTGTTTTTACTTGCAGAAGAACTTCCCGGGACCCCGGAAAAATCAGGATTTTTCTAGTTCCTGAGAACCAGGAAAGATTCCGTGCCTGCCCCCCTGGGACTCCCTGTGTGTCATTCAGACACACAGGGAGCAGCTGGGGTCCATCCCAGGCATTTTGCCTGGTGTGGAAAGGCCCTATGTAAAAGACACACCCTTGGCTAATTAGGGCAGTTTTCACACATCACATGGAACACTTGGAGCCATTTCACAGACATAAACATGTGTGCCAAGTAACTGTGAACATGGCTACATAACTGCATAGAAAGAGGCTAGTATGAACTATACTTTAAACAAAGTGAACCACAAGCCGGGTCTATTATTGCAGCTGCTTGTAAAGAGACAGCTGTGATCATTAAAACAGCTCCCAAGTCCCAGCATGTGTAAACTAGTTTGCATTATGGTTTTGTTTTTAATGCTCCCAAAAAAGGAGTCACTCAAAGTGGCTTACAAAATACAAAAGGTATAAAAACAATAACCAATCATTAACCACAAGCTAAAAGCATAAATCAGCAGTAAAGACAAAAACGTAAAGAACTCAAACTGACAACCAATACATAAAATTAAGCATTAAGTTTTTTTAAAAGGGAAAAAAGTGTTTCAGTTTGTTCTGACATGACAAGAATTTCTTTTCGCCCTCTAGCAATTGATTGGTCAGCTGGATAAACAATTTCCTTTTCCTTTTTGTCTCATGAATCCCTGTTCCTAGTTTTCCTTTCTGCTGTGCTTTAAAATATTAAACCTTTCATTACCACAAGGTAATGAAACCTATTCATCTAATTGATCACACACAAATGTTCTGCACAATTTGTGAGCTAGTAACCAAACTGGAAGCAACGTCCTATGATAAAAGCTAGCAATGTAGCTTCTCCATCATTGTTAGAAACTATTGGAAATCAAATACTAGATTTTAGGTGTATTTTTTTTAAAGGGATGTGTGAATAACATTTATTTCTTGGAAGAATTGAGAGAATTCTACCCTTAAAGGTGGCCTTAAAAGAATTATAAATAAAAATAAAACCAAAACATTGAAAAAATTGCAGGGATATTTGCTGCTTCTCGGGGGGATCAACCCTGCCAAATTTCAGAATGATACTGCATGGGGGGTTGTGAAAGAGCAGCCTTGACATTTTGAGGGTTCCCAAAAGAGGATGTCCTCTATGTTCCATGTGGATCATTGTTCTGAAAATGACAGACACCCTAGAGATGTCCCTAAGTAAGAAACTTGCAATGTTTCAGAAGATGCAGCAGTCAAGTAGAAGGGCAGTCCTCATTCTTTTAGAAGGACGTTGATTCCCTTCCATTCTTTCCACCTGTGGTGTTTTGGGACACTTGTATGAAAATGGCACACACCGTAGAAGAAGTTATGATTATTGAAAACCAGTTTCAAGCTTTTTTCATAGTGAAGCCTAGTGGTGTTGGAAGAATGGGCATCTCACAGTCCCATCCTTGCTTTTCTTCAAAGTAGTTATTGGAACTACTGATAACATGTGCTCTAAGATTAGAAAGCGGACCTGTCAGGCACACAACTACACTTCCTCATTCTGCCTTCTCTCTCCTTGTTCATAAGCAGCATTTAGAGAAATTAAAATAAAATATGCTATTTTCAGGAGACATCAAATCTCCCTTGTCTCCAAAGCACAAGATGATAAAAAAAGCCTTGTTTGTGGCTGGCATCAGTGCTGTTGGCTTCAGAGGGGAGACTACTTTTCCTCAGGAAGCAACAGGAAGAAAACAAAGCAGCCTGATTCCACTTGGACCTTGATTAGGCTGACCATATGAAAAGGAGGGCAGGGCTCATGTAACTTTAACAGTTGCAGAGAAAAGGGCATTTCAGCTGGCATCATTTGTATGCAATTAGTACCTGGTGAAATTCCCTCTTCATCACAACAGTTAAAGTTGCAGGCACTATACTGGAGTGACCATATACAAAAGAAGGCAGGGTCCCTGCAGCTTTAATTGTTGTGATGAAGAGGGAATTTCACCAGGAACTAATTGCATACAAATGACACTGGCTGAAATTCCCTTTTCTCTACAACTGTTAAAGTTACATGAGCCCTGTCCTCCTTTTCATATGGTCAGCCTAACATTGATGTACTTTCCTACTGTGAAATATATGTCACAACTAAAATACTTCATGATACTAATTCATGACTGTGCAGTAGGGCATTTCATATGAAAGATTTCAGGAAGAAAAATGAAGAGGGAACTTTATAAGGCATACCTGCACATCAGTGGGACATCCCAGGTGCCCCAGTTAAGCCAATTAATATGGATATGAATACACATCTAATATGGTGAAATGTATAAATGACCTGTAAGACCTACAAAGAAACATTAGAAAGAAGTACAGAAACTTGAAGAGCAAGTAAGGCCTGAGCTGGTTAAAACTAGGAAAACAAAGCAACAGATATCATAATTACTAAGCACCATAAAGGTCAGGCATCGGAGGGAAAGGAAGCGGCAGCCAGGCACCTCTCCATCATGCTTGGATTTACATCCAGCTGAGAGCCCCCTCTCTCCTGCTATCAACTGTCACTACTGAGGCCATCAGAGGGAAAGGAAGTGGCAGTCCTGTATGAGGCTATTAGAGGGAGATGGGAAGGAAGCAGCTAGTGAACTTTGCAACTAAGAATCTAGTGCCTAAATTTGCTCCCCCCCCTCCTTCCCAATCCTCTTTCCTTTTGTGTCATGTCTTTTAGATTGTATGCCTGTGGACAGGGACTGTCTTAAGAAATATATTTTTAAGCCGCCTTGAGAACCTTATTTGGCTAAAGGGCGGGATAAAAGTTCTATAATAAATAAATGATAAATAAAAAATATTGGTCTCTACCAAAGATGTACGATTTCTAGAAATTTTGAAGCCATGGGGAAAATGTTTTGCCCCTTTTCCCCTCTAGAAAAAAATAAAATAAAAGTTTCGGGGGGGGGGGAGATGAAATAATTGCAATATTTAGTTTCTTATCAAACCTAAACTTATTTTACTGCTTTAGAACATAAGATAACACAGAGCATAACATTTAACATATTTACAGAGCAATCTTATGCATGTCTACTAATAATTAAGAACCACTCTGGGGTTTACTGCTAAGTAAATATACATAGGTTTGCATTGTTATATGCCTTACCTCAGTACAAGCAACATTGCAAATATGTCCTATATGAAACAGGGAAAGAGAGAGATGCAAACTACCTTATGCTAACTAAGCACATGTATCTAAGATTCTGCCACCTGAGAAGTAGGGCAAAATGCAAGCTGAATAAGAAAGCAGACTATTCTGTAGTAAAGTGTAATATTTTAACAGAGACAGAGAGCCTATCTACACATGCAGGATAAAACACTTTGAAAATGTTTTGAAAACTGTATATGGAGTGTGTTCTGGGCCCCAACAGTTCTCAAAACTGTTATAAACCATTTAAAACCATTTTAAAGCAGCAGTGTAGATAGGCTCAGACTTATACAGCCACAGTATTAAAGTTATTGAGTTAAAATTTATAACAACATTGAAAACATCTGGGTTTTGGATGTCTCCTCAGTATATACTGGAATTATTATTCTCTAATGATGTATTTTGTCTTACATAAAAATCTTCATACCACCCATTTAAGTAAGTAAAACGTTTTTCTTTTTTAAAAAATCATTTCACTCATTCCAAAAGAAAAAAATATTTCATAGGTTTTTTTCCCCCAGTGATCCCCAAAATTTCAATTCCCCCCCTCCCCCGGAAAAACTGAAAAAGTCCTTGTCGGAAAAAAAGAATAGGGAAACTTTTCCCCCCAATGTGTTTTGTTATACAAGCTAGCTGCACCCCCCAACTTGCTATGCCCTCAGCCACAGGGAGAATGCCCTACATATGTACAGATGTACATGCATAGAGTTTCTCCATTCATGGTGGGACTCTGGGTACATGAATACATATGCAAGTGCATAAAGCACACATGGTCATTAAATACATAGCTAGCAGGGAGCATGGCCAACATGTGTCAGCCGAGGAAGTGCACACCCCATGATTCTGTGACTCCTCACACATTGGGTTAATGTTTGATGGAGGCAGTCCGTATTCCCTCTTGCCATGTTAGGCTGGCCTCATCCCTGATGTCTGTGGATTTAGTATGTCTGCAAATAGGCATCTATGTGCATACTGCTGTATGTGCATAGGTCCTCCATGTGTGGGAACCCTTTCTGTATTCAGGTGCCCCTTTGCAGGCATCACAATGAACACAGGAGTGGGGTCTGCAGGGCCTGGTGACATTAGGGACTAGGTCAACAGATGAGGATACCATCTCCCTCAATGCATTTACTATTATGTGGAGGGAATGAGTGAAAAGTCCCACATTCTTACTTTTATGCACCTCAATTCTAGCAACAATTATACATCTGTCACAACTTAATAGTGCAACAAGCAACCCAAGGATCACATGAGAAGGAAACATGCATGTAACTGTAAATACATTGGGACATACAAAGCTATCAAATGATGGTTCATGGGGACCATATATTAGATCTGGATTTTCAAATCCTTCCTGAGCTACAATGCTCACTTGATGACCTTGGGCCAGTCACTTTCTACCTTACAAGGTTATTGTGAGGATAAAATGGAGAGGGAAGAACTATGTATGCCTCCTTGAGCTCTTTGGAGGAAAGGAAGGTTATAGACGTAGGAAAGGCAGATCTAGAAGCTTCATCAGTAACCACGTTTGTATAGATTTTACAATACCCTGAACCTCTACTGGTTGCAAAAATAATTCTTGCATAAGTTGTTGCAATGTTATACCATTTCTTTGCTTGGAGGGTTTAGCTTCACATGCACACCCCTTTGCACTTGTAGATCTGTCCCCGCCATTGAAAGGAGTGAAGAAGTCCTCAGCGTAGAGGACCTCCATGTGCATCTTGTAAACCTGTGTCTGCAACCCATGAGCTATTGCCACTGGCAGTAAAGGCAAGTGCATTTCTCTGTAGAGCTCCAGTTAGGTAACATCTGGATGTTGAGCTCTGTATTTCACCCATGGGCCATAAGTGGAGCCCTGTGAATAAGTGGAGCCTTCCTGTTTGCATCCGCAATAAAGGAGACTTTGGACATATGCCCAGACATTTCATAGTTAGGTGATGAATTTTCAGACTTTATAGAAAATAGGAAATAGTATCATGTGTGGAGCTATGGGCCATTATCAGTATCTAGTAAATGAAGAGGTTGAATTGCAAGAAAAATAGGCAGAGACAAAAAAATCGCAGGTATCTGTTCATCCAGACTCTTAAATGTACAATTCCGGGATCTAGTAAACATTTGTTTTAATATACAGGACTGACATAAACTCATTGCAGACATCTGGATATCAGCAACTTTTCAGTCTTCCAGATAAGGGAATCATGGTATGATCTAAAGCAGCCTTCCCCAGCCTGGTGTTGTTTTTCTATCATCATGGCCAGCAAGATTCCCCACAGCTAGCAAGACCAAGTGTTGTTTTGTTTATTATCTGCATGTTGAAAGATCAGGACATATTCACGCTGAAATCAATAGAAGAGATAGTTATCTTTAGGAAATATATGCCCAGAAAATTGGCATCTTTACATTTTGTTTAGGGCAAAGCCATCTTAAGGTGGCTTACATAATACACAATACATTAGAATCAATGAAACCATAATGCCCCTGTTCAGACAATAAGCAAGATCATGATGGTTAAGCATTTTAAGCAAAACATTATGGCTTAGCGCATCTTGTGAATCATTCCTAACCATGGTGGCTACATAACCACAGTTTAAACATGCTTACTAACCACTTGGCTAGCCTGTTGTCTCAACAGGCCCACCATTCAAAAAGCAGCAGTTAAAATAATACAGAGCACCTCATATTAAAAAGCAATCAATTTTTAAAAGCATTTTCAAGGTCTTTTTAAAAAACAGCAGAGGATGGGACATACATATCTCTACCAGACTAGGGAGGAATCCCACAAGCATGAAACTACTATCAAAATGGCTGTATCTCTCATGCCCATCAATTGAACAGGGTCAGATCTACACCAAGCAGGATATAACACTTTGAAAACAGTTTAAAAATGGCATATGTAATATGTCCTGGGTCCAAACAGTTGTCAAAACCAATATAAACTCAGAAAACTCGACTTATATCCGACAAGACACTACATAGAGAACATCTTCGTTCCTAAGGGGTGGCAATACGTGCAGCGAAGAAAGCTTTCTTCTCTGCGCGCATTGCGTCAGTGAATTCACGTCCAGCAGAACTGTTCAGGGTGGTGAGGGGTCTAGCCCAGGCACCTTCTCCCCTGAATCCGATTTTAGAGCCTTCGGTAGTTCGCTGTGATGCCTTTAATGATCATTTCACAGATAAAATCTCTCAGATAAGAGCCGACTTAGATGCCATTGTTATAGCAGAGGCTGACAGTGGAGTGTCCAGCGACTCCACGAGTCGGATTACACTTGATCAGTTTCAGTTGGTGAGTACCGAGGACGTGGACAAGGTACTTGGATGTGGGAGGAGGACGACTTGCCCTCTCGATCCCTGTCCTTCTTGGCTGGTCGTCCAGGGAGGAGATGCAGTTAGATCACATCTACAACATATCATTAATGCATCTCTCAGGGAGGGGAGTTTTCCATCATGTTTAAAAGAGGCGGTGGTAAGGCCGCTTCTAAAAAAGCCCTCCCTGGATCCCCTAGACCTTAATAACTACAGGCCAGTATCAAAGCTTCCATTTTTGGGCAAGGTGATCGAGAGGGCGGTTGCCTTCCAACTCCAGGCAGTCTTGGATGACACTGATTTTCTAGACCCATTTCAAACCAGCTTCAGGGCAGGATTCGGAGTTGAGACCACTTTGGTCGCCTTAGTGGATGATCTATGCCTCAGTATTGACAGGGGGAGTGTGTCCCTGCTGGTTCTCCTGGACCTCTCACCGGCTTTCGATACCATCGACCATGGTATCCTTCTGGAGCGCCTGGGGGAATTGGGAATCGGGGGCACTGTGCTTCAGTGGTTCCGATCCTATCTCTCGGGCAGGTTCCAGATGGTGATGCTTGGGGATAGCTGATCTTCAAAAAAAGGAATTGCTATGTGGTGTACCATAAGGTGCCATCCTTTCCCCAATGCTGTTTAACATTTACATGAAACCGCTGGGAGAGATCATCCGGAGGCATGGGGCGGGGTGCTATCAATATGCAGATGACACCCAAATATATTTCTCTATGCCTTCAACAACATCGTCAGCTAAGGATAGTGTGTTTCCTCTGAATGAATGCTTGGAGGCGGTAATGGGCTGGATGAGGAAAAACAAACTGAAGCTGAATCCAGACAAAACGGAGGTGCTCACTGTCAAAGGTCCCAACCTGGGTTTGGAGGTGTGTCAACCAGTTCTGGATGGGGTTACATCCCCCCTGAAAGACTGTGTTCGCAGCTTGGGGGTACTCCTGGATCTGTCGCTCCAAATGACAGCTCAGATAGATGCATTGGCCAGGAGTGCCTACTATAAGCTTCGGCTGATACGCCAGTTGCACTCCTTCCTAGAGTTGGAAGACCTAAAGACGGTAGTGCACGCGCTGGTAACTTCGAGGCTTGACTTCTGCAATGCGCTGTACATAGGGCTACCTTTGTGCCTAGTCCGGAAACTTCAACTTGTTCAAAATATGGCAGCCAGGTTGGTCACTGGTACATCTAGGGGTGACCACATTACACCAGCTTTAAAATCGCTTCATTGGCTGCCAATCAGTTTCTGGGCGAAGTATAAAGTATTGGTTATTACCTTTAAAGCCCTACATGGTTTGGGTCCAGGTTACCTGCGGGATCGCCTTCTCCCATACAATCCACCCCGCACACTTAGGTCCTCTGGGAAGAACTTACTCAAGTCAGCCAGAACTAGGCTGACGAGTGTTACCCAGAGGACCTTCTCTTCCATCGCTCCCAGACTATGGAATGGTCTGCCGGAGGAGATTAGACAAATTAGCAGTCTTCATGAATTTAAGAGAGTCATGAAGACTGCTCTCTTCCGGCAGGCCTATCCAGATGAATTTTAAGATGTTTTTAATGATGTATTTTTTCTTGTTTTAATTTTTTTTAACTGTTTTGTGATTCTTGTGTTTTATATTGTTGTTGTTCCCCGCCTCAATCCAGAGGGAGAGGTGGGTTATAAATAAATTATTATTATTATTATTATTATTAAACCATTATAAAACAGTAGTGCAGATCCTGCCCAGGTCTTGATCACCCTTTCATAAAGAAAGCTTCTGGGGCCGATGGGGAATTGGGGCAAAATCAAGCCAAAGTATTGATTTTGACGGGAGACAGTTAAGCCTGTATTCAAATTGTGCCATAAAATAACAAAAAGTGCTGTTTATTCCTTCTAACAAAACTCTTTTATATAATAGACTTGATTATTTTTAAACATACAAGGTGAAAACCACATGCAATTATATTAAAAGAAATTAAATCAGTATGAAAATGCTATGCAAATAGGATCCTAAGGCCTAATGACTTTAATGTAGATGTGAAACATGGTGGGTTCAGCTCTTTAATGCAAAATTAATCTCGATAGAGGATCGTTTCTCTAGTTTAATGGTTGAAAAAATTGAAATGGTAACTAATTTAATAACAGATTGCTTTCTCTCTTCACCCCCCCCCCCCACTAGATTACAAAAATGTTGGAGACAAACAACCAGTTTGTAGAAGAGGCAAGAGAAGGAAATTGAAAAGGAAATCGCAGTAATTCAGTTACCCATTCCTGGATTCTCCAGACGTTCGCTCCTAATATATATGAGTGACAGAGGAAGCTATATGCTATGCATACAGTATCATGTTATGAGTTTATAGATTATGAAGGGGACAGCTCTCCATTCCAATATATATTTTAAAAAGCAGAGCAATATATTAATCAAAAAGTGGAGGGGAAAGGAGGTCAGATGGCCTAGACTCCACTGAGTTGATGGGTACAGCAGTGCTGAATATTTATAGCTGACACCTCTGATTTGAATTTTCCCAGTGCACTGTGCATATGTGTGTGTTGTGCCAATATTGTATCATTCTAGCCAATACATCAAGGTTGGAAAATACAGTCAGGAGTGGATCTGAGTTATAGACTCATTCAATTAAGCATTCTGGAGGGCATGATTACTTTAAACCTCGGATTGAATAGCATCTCAGTAAAAAATTAAAAACATAAAAGAATGAACCCTGGTAATTGCTTATTAAATTTTCAAACCCCCAATGACAATAACAAGTTTAAATTGATTGCTCAATATGTTTAAAATAGATGCTGCTGAATATACGACTAAAGAAAACACACAAGCTTGGCTTATAGCTAAACCTTACTGAATGGATATAAGCCCTACAGTGCTTTATTATCTCTGGAGAACTGGAGAAATTCTCTTAAGTTTCCCTGCAGCGAGTCCGATTAAACTATGCAAGAGGGAATGCAAGTGCTTGTAGTCTGAAATGGTCCCAGGCCAGCTCTACACCAAGCAAGATATGACACTTTGGAAATGGTTTGAAAACTGTACAGGGAGTGTGTCCTGGGCCTCAACAGTAGGCTGACCATATGAAAAGGAGGACAGGGCTCATGTAACTTTAACAGTTGTAGAGAAAGGGGAATTTCAGCAGGTGTCATTTGTATGCAATTCGTACCAGGTGAAATTCCCTCTTCATCAACAACAGTTAAAGGTGCACGGGCCCTGCCCTCTTTTGTATCTGGTCACTCTAGTATAGTGGGAGAAAAAGGAGAGCAAAGCTCTGGTGCTATGTAAAAATATTTTCCTTTATTTCTTTTATCCTATCTTCTAGCTGCTCAGTGCATCTCGGTTACAAAACCTTCGTCAGGAGCTACATAAAACAAATATAGCCACATTTTAACCAACTCTAAGATACAACGTAAAAACATTAACAATTATATCAAGCAAGCACAAAACAACACCCATATAAAACTGAAACACATCTTAGTTTACACTCCTTTGCTATCAAACACCCCACAAATATTCAACATTTACACATTCATATGAAAGATTTTATACACTGACCTGGAGCACTTCTCTACAACTTTGTGATTGTTACCACAAAAAGCTGAATACAAAATAAGAATTAAAGATCAACATTTTTTGCTCATGTAATGTCCCGATAGGTTCAATCTTCTCGAGATTCTGAACTCAGGGTCAATTTGAAAGCAATTTAACTCATTTCATTCTACAGCTGGCAGCCTTGGTTGCCTTATGACTCAATGATCCTGTCAACACTCAACGATCCACACACTTCATTTTCGTTTCCAATGCTTTTTGTTTTGATCTTGATCTGGTAGCAGTTCGGGGAAGTTTTTACCAATCTGCTACTTCTCATGCTGGAACCTTATTGTAAAGTTTTACTATTGTTTATATGAGGATAAATCTAACAAATCACCACCTGCAGGAGAGGGAGGCCTACTGCCAGGGGAGGAGAGGAGCCTGCCTGCCTGCCTGCCTGCCTGCCTGCCTGCCTGCCTGCCTGCTGGTCTGGCTGCTGCCACCACCACCACCACCCTCCTGAGGACTTCAGCCTGGCAGACTGCCACTCCCTGCAGGACCAGGCCCCCAGGTACTGAGCCAGCTGCTGTGGACTGCTCCATCTGTCCCCCTCCCTTGCTGGCTGGCTGAGGGGGCCTGAGAGAACCACCACCTGCAGGAGAGGGAGGCCTACTGCCAGGGGAGGGGAGGGGAGGGGAGGAGTCGTCTGCCTGCCTGCCTGCTGCCTGTGGGATGTGCCTGGGAGGGAGGATACAGGGCCAAGTGAGGGGATCTGAGGGGGCCCCAATCGGTGTAGTGATGGGTAGAGGGAGATATGACGTTGTGAGGAGGACTTGCCAGGTAAGGGGAACACGGCCCAGACAGTTAATGCCTGTGCCTTGTTCCAGTCCCCCTCACACCCACAAGTCTGTTGGTCGCCCTATCAGTCAGCCCTTGGGTCTCCGGATGCTGCTTTTAAATGCCAGATTGGTGCAAAATAAGACCTCCCTCATCCATGATCTAATAGCGGATGAGGCAGCTGATCTGGCTTGCATTACCGAGACCTGGGTGGGAGAGCAGGGAAGAGTTAGTCTCTCCCAGTTATGCCCACCGGGGTACTTGGTTCAGCATCAGGGTAGACTTGAGGGCTGGGGAGGGGGGGTTGCTGTGGTCTATAGGAATTCCATCCCCCTCTGCGGGCTCCCTGTCTATGTGACTACTGGTCTGGAGTGTTTGCACCTTGTGTTGGGCCAATGGGACAGATTAGGGATTCTGTTGGTGTACCGCCCACCCCACTGCTCAACAGACTCCCTAGGTGAGCTGACAGAGGTGGTCTCGGGTGCACTGTTGAGGTCCCCCAGACTGTTGTTTCTGGGGGATGTCAACATTCAAGCCGACGGTACTTTATCTGGGTCGGCTCAGGATTTCATGGTTTCCATGACAACCATGGGACTGTCCCAACATGTCACTGGCCCAATGCATGTAGCAGGGCACACTCTAGACCTGATTTTTTCCATTGGACATGGAGATGGTGATCTGAAAGTGGGGGTCAGATCACCACCTGCTGAGGTTTAGACTTACAGCAGCTTTTCCCCTCTGCAAGGGTGGGGGACCCATTAAGATGGTCCGCCCCTGGAGGCTAATGGATCCGGATGGTTTCCAGAGGGCTCTGGGAAGTTTTCCGGCTGATAGGGCTGACTCTCATGTCGAAACCCTGGTTGATCTGTGGAATGCAGAAATGACCCGGGCGGTTGACACGATTGCTCCTGAGCGAGCTCATACAGCTCCGTGGTATACCCCAGAGCTGAGACTGATGAAACAAAATAGGAGACAGCTTGAGGGCAGATGGAGACAAACTCCTAGTGGATGCAATGAAACACTGGTAAGTGCCTATGGTAAGCTATATTCAGGGGCAGTGAGGACAGCAAAAAAACAATACTTTGCTGCCACTATTAAATCATCAAGCTGCCGCCCAGTGGAGCTTTTCAGAGTTGTCTGGGGGCTTCTACATGCTGGCCCCAAGGACATGATAGAACCATCTGAGACCCACTGTAATATATTTGCTAGGCACTTCCAGGATAAAATCTTTGGCATCCGCCAGGACTTAGACTCCAGTGTTATAGCAGGTGAATCTAATGAGGAATCCAGAGCACAGGTTTGTCCTGTTTTCTTGGATGAGTTTCAGTTGGTACAGCTCGATGACGTGGACAAGGTGCTTGGACAGGTTCGTGCAGCCACCTCTGTATTGGATCTTTGTCCCTCTTGGCTTATAAAAGCTAGCAGGGATGGAACAGCCGGCTGGGCCAGGGAAGTGATTAATGCCTCTCTACAAGAGGGAGTGGTCCCAGACCTCCTGAAAGAGGCAGTGGTGAGACCACTCCTAAAGAAAGCTTCCCTGGACCTTGAAAATCTTAATAACTTTAGGCCGGTGGCAAACGTTCCATTCCTAGGCAAGGTCCTTGAGCGGGTGGTTGCTGGCCAGCTCCAGACACACTTGGATGAGACTGATTATCTGGATCCATTTCAGTCAGGTTTCAGGCCTGGTTTTGGCATGGAAACAGCCTTGGTCGCCCTGTATGATGACCTATGTCAGGAGAGGGACAGGGGGAGTGTGACTCTGTTGATTCTCCTTGATCTCTCAGCGGCTTTCGATACTATCGACCATGGTACCCTTCTGGCACGACTGGCTGAGTTGGGAGTGGGAGGCACTGCATTGCAGTGGTTCCACTCCTACTTGACAAGTCGGCTCCAGAAGGTGGTGCAGGGGAGACATTGCTCGGCCCCGTGGATTCTCCGGTATGGGGTACCGCAGGGGTCAGTTTTGTCCCCCATGCTGTTCAACATCTACATGAAACCGTTGGGTGTGGTCATCTGGAGTTTTGGAGGGCGTTGTCATCAGTACGCTGATGACACGCAACTCTATTTCTCCTTTTCATCTTCATCAGATGAGGCTGTGGATGTGTTGAACCGGTGCTTGGCTGCAACGATGGACTGGATGAGAGCTAATAAACTGAAACTTAATCCAGACAAGACTGAGATGCTGTTGGTGGGGGGTTCCTCTGACCGGATGGAGGATGTTCAACCTGTTCTGGATGGGGTTGCACTCCCCCTGAAAGAGCAGGTTCATAGCTTGGGGGTTCTCCTAGAACCATCTTTGTCACTTGAGGCTCAGGTAGCCTCGGTGGCATGGAGTGCCTTCTACCAACTTGTGTTGGTGGCCCAGCTATGCCCCTATCTGGACAGGGATAACCTGGCTTCAGTTGTCTATGCTCTGGTAACCTCCAAGTTAGATTACTGCAATGCGCTCTATGTGGGGCTGCCTTTGAAGATGGTTCGGAAGCTGCAGCTTGTGCAGAATGCAGCAGCCAGATTGGTAACAGGGACCAGAAGGTTCGAACACATAAAACCAATTCTGGCCCGCTTGCATTGGCTGCCTGTAGGTTTCCGAGCCCAATTCAAGGTGCTGGTTTTAACCTATAAAGCCTTACACGGTTTGGGACCACAATACCTGATGGAACGTCTTTCCCGACATGAACCTATCCATTCACTACGCTCAACATCAAAGGTCCTCCTCCGGGTGCCTACTCCGAGGGAAGCTCGGAGGACGGCAACAAGGGAGAGGGCCTTCTCTGTGGTGGCCCCTCAATTATGGAATGATCTCCCCGATGACAGATCATTCCAGGGACAGATAATCATATAAACGACCCCTGCAGTGTTGCAGTTCAAAAAGTCTACAATATGTATCGATTTGCCACTGATGGGATGACTAAAAGAGTGCAACTTTTTAGTCAATCTACAATACACGCAATGTCCACATGGGTGGAATTCTTGAGGTCTGGGTAGGTTTAGTAATGTCTGCTGGACCATGTTTTTTTATGATCATATCTTGCATGATCAGTGCGGATTAACCAATCTTTTAAATTTCTTGTTCTTTTGAATGTCACCATTGGTTTCATAGGCAGACCTGGCAGATCCTGAAGCAGATGCCAATTAGAGCGTATATGCTTTTGTAAATGTCTTGTAACAGGGTCAAAAGGTAAAATGCATGAGATCTTGTTATTGGCCATCCTTTCTTTTGGTTGCAAGAGATGTTCTCGGTTAGATTGGCTCGCCTTGAATCTGGCTGCTTCAATTATTTTCTTCGGGTACCCTCTACTCTGAAAACGTTGCATCATAATCTGAGACTCATGAAAAAAGTCCTGATGTTCTGAGCAGTTGCGTTTTATTCTCAAGAATTGACTGTATGGTAAGTTGTGTTTGATGGTCACTGGATGATGGCTGTCATACTTCAGCAAGGTGTTTCTGTCTGTAGTTTTTTAAAACATTGTTGTAACTAAAGTGTGATGTTGTTTTTTAACAGTGATATCAAGAAAATTTACCTCTTGTGTATCACACATGCTTTCAAAACTTAAATTGGGATCTCTGATGTTGACCCATTTGATGAAATCATTCAACTTTTCCTTCATCCCTCTCCACACGAAAAATATGTTGTCTATGAACCTCAACCATATGATCAGATGGTGATTGTAGTCACTATTGGAAAAGATACATTTTTGTTCGAAGTTCTGCATATACAAATTGGTAATTTCTAGTATAGTGCCTGCAACTTTAATTGTTGTGATGAAGAGAGGATTTCACCAGGTACTAATTGCATACAAATGACGCTGGCTGAAATTCCCTTTTCTTTGCAACTGTTAAAGTTACATGAGCCCTGTCCTCCTTTTCATATATTCAGCCTACCCAACAGTTATCACCACTGTAATAAACTGTTTTAAAGCAGTAGTGTAGATCCTGCCCCTGAGTTTAATGCTTAGGCAAAGCCAAGCCAAACTGAATTCTATTAGGAATCTGGTAGCTTCCTGAGGAGGAAGAAGTGAATATTATGCCATGCAGCGTCTGCTGAACCTCTCCCCATCACCAAGCTGTTAAGAGCACAGGAAGCATCGTGGAGTCAGGAGTCAAAAACCATAACATATTTTAAATGGTTAGATTTATACTAGCCCTATTTAGGTGTGCACCTGCTCATGTGTAGGGCTAAAGTGTGTAGAAGGATGTGGGTGTACATATAAACTCCATGCCCAGCATTCTTGCACATGAGGTACACAGTTAGATAGACCTTTGTGTGTTAAGCACAAAGGTTTCAAGAAGGCTCTGTAAGCATGCATTTACAGAGTTCCTGTGATTGGGAACCCTGAGAAGGCCTGAATTGGGTACTCATAGGAACATAAGAAAAACCCTGCTGGGGATCAGACCATAAGTAGTTTAGCAGCAATCTGTTCAGTGGTTGCCAAGCAGCTGCCTCAAGGAAGTGATAAGAAGTATTCAAAGACAAAAAACTTTCAACCTCAATAGCCTTTGAGCCATCAACATCATGCTCTGACCTATTGTAGGGTGACCAGATAAAATCCAGGTCAGGGCTCATGTAACTTTAACAGTTGTAGAGAAAAGGGAATTTCAGCCAGGTTCATTTGTATGCAGTTAGTTCCTGGTGAAATTCCCTCTTCATCACAACAGTTAAAGTTGCTGGGGCCCTGCCTTCTTTTGTATATGGTCACTCTAGTATAGTGCCTGCAACTTTAACTGTTGTGATGAAGAAGGAATTTCACCAGGAACTAATTGCATACAAATGATACTGGCTGAAATTCCCTTTTCTCTACAACTGTTAAAGTTACATGAGCCCTGACCTGGATTTTATCTGGTCAGCCTAACCTACTGAGCCACCAGCTTTCTATGCTATCTCTCTTTTCAATGTAAATATGTAGCTGACTGACTGTTACATGTCAGTAGGGACTGGGGAAGGGGTGTGTGTGTGAGTGAGTGAGAGAGAGAGAGAGAGAGAAAGAGAGAGAAAGAGAGATGCAAGAACAGATAAAACATTTAGAATGGCTTGGGAAGTTGGAAGTAGGTTCCCTTGACTTTAATAAATACACTCTAAGGGTTTGGCATAGTCGGCTATCACTGAGACTACCTGGACTTCAGTGTGTAGAAGCTCTCTGATCAGAAACCACTGGGGGGGGGGGACATTTCAACCTCCCAGGACACCTTAAGGTGGTCATTCTAGAACAAAGAAATTCCAAAGACTGATATTGATGTGAAATCGCTGAAATACAGTTCATCGACAGATTCAACTCTATTTCATGTGGTCTGAATAAGGATAAAGGTTTATTATTATTATTATTAATTATTAAAATCATACTACGTATGTTAGCTGTCTTGCCAGGGCAATGATGCCTGTGTTCTCATTCAACAACGTTTTGTGAATGGCAGCAATTAAGGTAACCATTACTGCCTGTACTTTTGCATTTCAGTTCCATCTGACCATTTACACCTTCCCCTAGAATGCATAGATAAATCTGCCGATGTTAGATTAACATTCCACACATCTGATTAAATGGACATTTATGCCAAAATAAACTTGTTAGTGTTTAAGGTGCCACAAGTCTTCTTGTTTTTGCTGCAATGTAGTAACATGGCTACTCTTCTGGAGAGCTTGTGTTCTATGGCAGCGTTCCTCAACCTGTGCTCTCCTGATGTTTTGGATTACCACACCTATCAACCCCAGCCAACATGTCCAATGTCCAGGAATCAGCAAACTGTAAAACACCAGGCTGGGGAAGACTGTCCTCTGATACTCATGTCACTCCTGCACCTTCAGTGGAATTTGCATCCTCTGATCAAGGTGTACCACCAAATCTCTGAAGCCAAGCTGCTATATGGGGAAATAAGCCATGGCAGGAGGAAGAAACTGTAAGTGGTACTATGCATAATTCAACAGCCAGGCATACAGAAGTATGTTTGAGTTAAGGCCATGATTTGATGTTCCGGGGTTCTGTATGTTATACCAGAATATTTATACCTGTCCACAATCCCCCTTTCCACACACACACACACCCCATTACGTTGGTAGGAACAGAGCCTATGAATTGATATATGTTCACTGTCTCTTCCTCATGCTGGGCAATAGCTTGTCAAATAAATATAATAAAAAATAGAAATAAAATAAACATAGGCTTGGCCAAGTAAACTAATCAGTTTGCAGTCAAGAAAACAACATGCACTCTGTTATGAGTGCAGCAATAATTCCACCCCTTCAAATACACCAGTGACTGTATTACTTGGCAAGCAGTGTGAAGTATAGCCAGTTGCCAGCTGCTTTATCTAACACTGCTCCAGATTAGAATACAGATGCACAGCATTCAAAGTTTATGGTTCAAATATCTATGCATAGATCACTTTAGAGACATCTCAACCTGTAAAGTTAGGGAGCTGATGTAAACCAAATGGTGGTAGGTCAGCATAAGTTTAAGGTGCATGAGATTATTATTATTATTCTGCATCCATGGTGAGACAAAATTACTGATATCCCTGGCTCCAGAAAAGATGGCTGGTGCTGTCAACTCTGATCAATGGAGGGTGGACTAGGAAAGGGGGATCCTGGATTCAGCTCTTCCTTACTGATTACTATAATTTAGTATTAGAAAAGGGGGACTCAAACTGAAGTTTAGGACAACCACCCATGCCTACCAGCTCATATATCTGCAGAATGATGCACACATGGAATTCCTCTACATTCAGGCTAGTGATGAGAACACTCCCTTGAATCCCACTGTTTCCCCTAAAGAGTTCTGCTCTTTCAAGCCCAATTCCAAGCCTTTTTCAGACCCTATCACACCTTGATGATACCACTCACAGTGCAATAGTGTGCGTTTCCTCATCTAGACCCACCACAGGCCTTCAACACCCACCACTTGCCTGCCTGCCTACATGCCTCTCTCCTTCCAAGCGCTACCTCTCTTACACTTAGTGGCATGGCAGACAAAAAGAGATCGTTCTCTCTCTGCCCCTCCTCCCATCTGACATGCAGCCATAGCAGTGTGCCAGACAACAGAGAGGGGACGGGGGCATGAGAATTAGAGATCGTTTCTCTGGTTTCTCATTGTTTTTCAATCTTAAGTTCAGTTTCTATCAAACTCTGAGAATTTTTCCGATCTTAAGTTCAGGTCATACTGAACTATAAGAATTGTATTAATTATTTTTCTAAAATAGAAAAAGTTGCATGAAAATTCATACATCTTTTTGTGCGTATGCATTTTTGTACAGAGTTTTGCATAATATAACATTTCTTCAAGCAATTTTCCTAATATAGTGAATTCCTGAACATTATATTCACTAATAAAAGTGCTAATAAGTTTTTAATTGGAGAACTCCATGACAAAATTAAGGATAAGTGAGTTTCAGCTCATAAACTAGTTCGTACATATGAAATTAGGTACCAAACAAATGTTCATCCCATCAAGGTTCATCAGGGCCAGGGGACTGCATAAGAGAAGCCATGAAACTAAATCCAACCACGTTTTTCTGCTTATGCTTGCATAAACTCTTGTGCAAGAAGATGCGTGAGATCTGCTATAGAGTCTACATATTATAGTACAGTAGGATCTCTTCCCCTAGTACTTGTGCAAGTGGCTGCTGCAGATTAGCTATTTTCCCTCTGTCTACTGGTCTTTGGTTCAAAGCCATAATTATTTTTAAAATAATTTAAAATAAAATTTTGTGAACTGAAACAAACATTCTACTAGGAAGGGTGAAGATATTTGTTCAGTTTCCATTTTAATGTCCAACTATCCAATCCACAGTTCTCAAATGAATATGTGAACCAACACATTTGCCCTTTGGACTTCATATACAAAAATGCATATGTTTGGCAGAAGTGTGTACAAAAATGCATATACTGTGGGAAGTGTGCACGAAAATGCATGCAGAGTTTCATGTAGGCATTATTGCTGTTGTTGTTGTTGTAAACTGATGTGGGAAACAGGATGAAATGAACTTCAGAATGGGAAAATAAGGAACCAAAATGAACAGATGAGTCCAACCCTACATTCTACTCAGTTCTAGTTGTGACAAAAATCCTATACAGGTATTTACCTGCAACCCAATTTCCTCTACAGTGGGAATGGAATATGGAAGAGCATGTATGCACCAACCCCATAGGTCCCTTGTCCCTGGTTTCACTTCAGATTTTCACACATTGGTATAAACTTAATAAGGCAGGGCTGAGCACACTTACAGACCCCTATTCTTTATGCTCTGTGTGTATTGGTCTGAGAGACAGCCAGGGCATTGGGGATGTTTGAGAGTAGGGAGTGTGTGCTTGTACATGTCTCATGCTCACTTTAGTCATAACTGGAGAATGCCTATATAGGACTAAAGAGTTTGTCTATTTCTAAAAGTGTTCTGACAGGGGCTTTGGTGCAACAGAAGAATGTACCATAAAAGTGACAAGCGAACAAGAATTCAGGTACTATTTAAAGTACCTCCAGTACAATAGCTATTTTACTATTTAGGGTTCACATTATCTTGTGAAACAAGCATATTTATATGCCATCAATAGTTGTATGGCTATTTTATTTGGCTTTTTCTCTTTTGTTATTATTTGTGGCCTTAGCTACACTACTCTGGAAGGGTTGCTTCCGATAACTGTCTTAGCAATTATAGGTTATGATTTGACTATGTACCGTGCTCTGTGGAGAATCTGTATACACCAGCTGCTTTTGCCAGTTGTGTCCTTTCTGAGAGAAGATGGACCTGGTGCCACTTATCCATGCCCTAGTAACTTCAGGCTGGATTACTGCAAGGCTCTCAACATTGGTCTGCCTTTAAAAATGTTCTGGAAAAGTCAATTTGTCAAAAATGCAGATGCCAAATTGTTACACAAATATCAGAGTACATAACTGCAATCATACTTCACCAGCACTAACTTCCTGTTCCTTACTAACTCACTCCAAAGTGCTGTTGCTAACTTTTAAAGCCCTTAATGGCTTAGAGCCTTAGGACTTCAGAAACCAACTGCTCTGACATGAACTTGCCCAGCTCCTGACATTGACACTGGAGGCCCTGCTCTATATTCCATTACTGCACATGATTAGATAAGTTGATTTGAGAGACTGGCAGCCTATCTACACTACTGCTTTAAAACGATTTAAAACGGTTTAAAATGGTTTATAACAGTTTTGAGAACTGTTGGGGCCCAGGACACACTCCATATACAGTTTTCAAATGTTTTTAAAGTGTTTTATCCTGCGTGTGTAGATAGGCTCAAAGCCTTCTTGGTGGTGGGGCCAGATGATGGATTACCCTTTGGATATCTGTGGAGGTCTCTTGTTTTCTCTTTTAGGTGATTGTTGAAAACCAGTTTTTTAAAAAATCAACTAGGTTTGAATGTGCTTTAAAGAAATTGTTTATAATTTAAACATTAAAGAACTTGCTATACTTTAAATATTTTATTTATATATTTATTGGGGTCTACTACTTTCCAATGGGTATTCTTACATTTTTGTTTTGTTGATATTTTAGTGCTGTCTTTTAGAGTTTTTCTGCTTTGTATTGGTTAAACCAATACAAAACACTAAAACAATGCAAAGCACTAAAATATATATGTTAGTAGTTCTTTGGTACAAGTTACTTTGGTTGTTTTAATCAGAAAAGCAAGATATAAATAAATGATAAAATAACAGCTTGGTATATATAATATGCTTACTGAATTAGAAATAACATTGCATTTATTTCTAGTCAGTTGCAAGCCAACCTGCAGTGATTAACAGTAATTAACCAAAGATAGATGAGAATGAAGCAGGGGTTAACTGCAGATAATGTTTATTATAACATGGGGCAACTCACAATTATCCTGAGATATAACTAATTTACTATGCTATATAAATGTTTAAAGCACTTAAGGCACAATTCCATGGACCCTGGGAAGGTGTCCCAATCAAGGTAAGATTTTGTGCACCTCCCTTTCCACCCCTGGAGAGGGAGGTCTGCACTGGAGGAGTAGATCTACCAATGGAGGCCTCCATGTTTGGTGGCATCAAACTCTGCCAGTATTAGGGTGCCTCTTCACGAGAGGTTTAATGCTCTTTGAAGTCTCATTAAAAAATTTACCTCCACACCAGCGGAGCGCAAATGGGACGTAGAGGCGCGTTATCTCTCCGATTATGCGCATTATCGAATGCGCGTTAAATCGTGAGTTTTATTTTGCTCCGTCCGTTAAAGCGCATTTTGACTGTGTGAATATGCGCTTATGCGCATTAACTATTTGTAAAGCACATTTTGGACATCCTTTAATGTGCTTCGCCACCTCTCGCCGCCTCTAGTGCAGAGGGATTAGGCGTAAATGCGCTTCTGCGATTATGCGCATAATCGGCTAACCAGGCGCAAAAGCGAATCCTTGTAGAGGGGACCTTACCCTTCTACAGTAAGGGATCAGATGATGAAAAAGAGGAAAAGGGGACATGCTGGAGGTGGATTAATGGATGCAAAGATTTGTAGGGTCCAAAGTCCCTCACCCCATCCCCTTGGCATGTCCTCACAAATGGGAGAGGAACTACATTCAACTTGGAGCTACTGTAACAAAAAGATGTCTGTCTGTGTGTGTATGCGGGGGTGGGTAGGGTGGAAGCAACCGTGGCAGGCATAATCCCAGCAGGTTTTGGATGTGGCAAATTTTCTACTACAGTCTGTGCTCAACCAACCTCATAGGATTACTCTGCCTACAATTCAGTGTCCTCAGCTGGCACTCTGTGCAAGCATGGTTTTCATTTATGAGGACAGGAGTATTCAGAAGGTTGTGCAAATGGGGAATCTGTCTATATTGGTGGGACAGGAAGCTCCTGAATGTATTGTGCTCTTTGATGTGGCCCTGAGCAGGTTAGACATGGAATGAGGTTTCCTCCAAACCTTATTTGTTTAAATTAACTTCTGCAAATATTGATATTGAATATTTGGTGGCTTTTTGCTGAATATTTTCAAAATGTGTCCTGAATGTTTGATTGATCTATTTAGTATGCACCAATATACCAATGCATTTGGTTTACATTAATATATATCTCTATCTATCTTTGATTTTTATATTTCATATTTGACTGATATTTGCTACTCAGCATTTGAAAGTGAAATTATATCATCACCGTTGTTGTTGTCATCATCATCATCATCATCAAGGTTTATATATCACTTATGATGAACAATAAAAGGGAGATAATAATAATAATAATAAATTAAAACCTTTAATATCAGATTGTTACAATATATAGCAGTATTTGGTAACTGATATAATAAATGTCATATTTGATAGTATTTAATATGCCTCATGCCATAATATTCGACATCTGACTATTTAATATCTGTGTTAAAATCGGAATATCCAATTTTATTTATTTATTTATTACCGTTATATCCTGCCTTTCCTCCAAGGAGCCAAAGGTGGCATATATGATCCTCCACCTCTCCATTTTATCCTCACAACGAACCTGTGAGGTAGGTTAAGCTGAGAGACAGTGACTGGCCCAAAGCTTCATGGCCAAATCGGGAATAGACCCTGGGTCTTCCCAGTCTTAGACAAATTTCTAATCACTACACCACACTGGCTCTTGCAGGGTCTCCAATAGTTTATATATTAAGTGATTTCATAATGTTGTACACCATTGTTGAAGGGTTTCACCTAAAAGGCAGCCTATACATTTTGAACAATTAAATAATTAATAATATTTGATATTTGCTAAATCAAGAGTTGCCTACAAGTCTGACAGAGCAATTCAATATTTGTCGACTCAGAAATAAGTCCCATTGAGTTCAATGGAGCTTGTTACCAGGAAAATACATTCAAGATTGCATTGCAAATGTAGTAAAATTTGTATAAGTGCAAAATTCAATTCCAATTCAAAATGTTGACTGCTGAAATTTGAAATTTTGGATATTTTGAGAAAATATCCCAGTTAAATGCCAAATATTTGACAAGTTATAGAATTACACAGGAGGATTCCAGCAATGTAGTAGGTTCATGGAATAAAAGCAGAAGTTGATATGAAATTCTCTGTCATCCTTCTCCAGGCACAGGCACTTTTGTTGTTTCTGTTGTTGAGTGTGTTTTTAAATTATTTTTGCTAGTCTTTACTCCAGTCTGGCCTATATTTTGTTCCTTTTCATTACCAGTGTTCATCCTTTCCAGATTGTTAGCCCTGCTTGGTATCTACATGTCAGACTCAGAACTATTTTTTGTGAACTCCTGCCTATATGCATATACAAGCAAAACTATTCCACAGTCATAAAATGACACACCATGATGATAATAAAGGGTGGACTCTTCCATGGTGTTCCATGTGTATGTGTGTGTGTGTTTTCATCCACAGAATCCATCTTCTGGCTCTTCTTAACTTAATTATTTGCTATTTCCATTTCTTAATAAAACTGAGCCCATGTTTTCCATCTGAAGTCTGTATTTTGCTGAGAATCTGGGAGATGTCAAATTACAAGCTAGTATTTGGCTCAGCACCATTTCTTTCTTGGGCAATAAGAAAACTCAAACATCTTTGCATTTTCATCTATCCATCAACAAAAAAGCTTCTCAATAAAAAAGGACAGATGTTCAGAAACATTGAAAAGATCTATATTTCAAAGAGAATAATTTGCTATTCAGTCAGAGATATAAGAGATACAGAGAGAAAGAATAGAAAACTACACAAGAAGCTACACACAGTCTACATACTGCAAGATGCAGAATGGGGTCTGTTCTTCATGTTACCTTTTCTGTACCCAGTTGATGTAATATGTGACAGTAAACAACAGATCTGAATAAAAGAAGCAGAAAAAGAGCAAACGGGACATGAGTCATCTCAATAATGGAAGGTAGCACTTAGATGTTTGTCATTCAAACCAATTTGCTTTTCTGGAATGTTTTTCATGAGCACACTCTGTCGGTATTGTATTGTTTGTATGTATTTGTGCCTTTTCTATACCACCCAATTAACTAAGTTCTCTCGATGGTTCACAAAGCTTCAAAATCAACAAAATACCAAATGCATACCAAATAAACTAAAAACAATCTCTAAACAGGACACAGAAATCAGCATGAAACCAACATAGAGCAATGTAAAAATAAATATAAAAATAGCATTAAAACACAGCAGTGCGAAGGAATAATTCATTCCCTGATCTAAAATATGCTGGAACATAATGGAAAAAGCCTAGGAAAAACAAAAGGTCTTCACCTTCCACCCCACAAAAAAATCCTACCTACCATGCAAGCCTCTTGGGGTGTCAGTTCAGAAAAAGCCATCTCCCTGGTAGCTACCTGCTTCACCTTATTAGGTGGGAGGTGGGGGAAAGGCCTCTGATGAATGTCATAACGCCTCAACAGGTATATGTAGATGGTGCTGATCTTTCAAGTAACTTGGTCCCAAGCTGTTTTGAGCGTTAAAGGTTAATTACAGGTTTGAGCTTTAAAGGTTAATTTGAATTGGGTCCAGAAGCAGGCTGGAAGCTAGTGTAGATCACAAAGTACCGGCATAATTTAATCATATATATCGGCCAGTCCCTGTTAACTATCTTGCTGCCTTATTTTGAGCTAGCTGAATTTGGTTGAAAATAAGGCCGCAAAAGCAGCCCCATGTATATCATGTCACTGTAATTTTAACTGTGGGATGTCTTTGTCCAGGTAAGGTCATAGTTGGCATATCAGTCTAAGCTAATTGACTAAAGATGGCATTGTAATTATTGTTATACACATGTTGGAAAACTTCAAACGGGATCCCTACTCCAAGTAAAACGATTCAATTGCAAGGCAAATTTGAAGGAACAGGGCCTCTTTGCTAGAAATGTAGGCAGAAGCTAGCTCTCTCCTTTCTTTCATAGCCTGTGGTTTGTTCTTTATTGGCTGATCAGAAAAGGGAAAGCAGAAAACACACACACACACACACACACACACAAAACAACCTCTAGAAAGTGTGCAAAGCTAATTATGCTCTTAGGATTTTTATTGTCTGCAATTCAAAGCAGGACTTCCCTAAGTAGGATTGAGAATTTTGCATATTGCATGTGCAATGCTAACCTTTATCGTAGAAACCAACTGAGAAGGCTGGACTAATTTCCACATCAAAGGTATTTCCCACTCTACATTTTAATCCATCAGTATATTTTATGCTAAGTTTTGCAGAAACTGATGCTAGAATGAGACTGCCACTGGAGATTTTTTTTCAATAGCATGTCTGACTTGAAGAAATGGGATAGGCAGCATTTCACAAAATGTGTACAAGACAGAAACTGATTGATCAATGATCTGTGCACCAGTATTTGTATGCAATATTTATCATGCACAATAATTAGGGATGTCATGGAAAATTGAGTAAAGGTGCTTGTAAATTGGCCAGCTCAGTTTCTGTGAGCAGAATTGTGGCAAGAAGCATACCTGCCCCCCTCCCCCCTGGCTCTGGTCCTCTAAATCTGCTCGTAATACAACAGTATGACAGAAAAGGGACAGTAGTAGAGCATAGGGATGGGTGAGAAATTTGTTGGGGTCACATGTTATGTGAGACTACCCAGTTCACATTTCCTCAGGCAGAACACAGAACAAAACACATCTAGCTAATAGAATCCATACATTTACCAGGTCTGCAACAAGTTTCAGGGGGAGGGAGAGTGTGTACAAAAATCTGTATATTCGAAATGTGTGCAAAAAGAAGGAAAGGTTTACTTCCTGTGCCACTTTGCTAGAAAGGCAGGGAGAAGCTGGATCTCTCCCTTGATAAGGATTTTTGATCTGGGCATTGATATAAAATCAAAACTTGGAACACTAGTTTCCCCCAAGCCTCTAAAGAAACATTTTAAGGTAAAGTAGAGACATATTTCACTGCATCAGGGTAAAGTTCACACCTCACATTCTAGCATTTCAGAGGAAAAACACAGAATGACATAACCAAAACATCCTTTCCCAATAACAACCCTCACAATCTCTTCCTCCGAATAGACTGTGAATTAGACATGACTCAATGGCCCTCAAACACAGATAAGTTGGCATAATAAAAGTAAATATTTTCAGTTCTTCGCAAGGAAAATTACTGGCCATTAGAGAAAACCAAATAACACCAACTTTCAGTGATTGAAGGTTATCAGGAAACAGTAAATTACTTTGAGGCATCAATAGCCCCGGATATTGTTTTATTATGGTTTAAGATATTGTTTAGTTGAAACATTTATTGGCATGTATCCATCACAGGAGGGAGGGGGTGAGGGGTATGTGACATCAAAGCCTGTAACAGAGATAAATGAATCAGTTTTGTCTTTGTGATTCAGAGAGCTTTGGTACTACCCATGTGCCACTTCTCTCTCCTTCGTACGTTGTTTTGAATAAACCTGTTGGACTGAACTCTGCTTGTTCCTGGTGATTCTTCAATTTGAGAGTTAGGGAACATTTCCTTAACACCCTCCCCCAAGCTTGTGCTTTATACTTTATGGGGCTGATCAGAAAAGGGGAAGGGCAGAAAAAGGCTTTAGGTACTAAAGCATTTTTTGTCTTCTACCCAAAGCCAAGCAAATGTATTCCTATGTCTCCCTCCAGTAAAATCTCTTTGGGTAACATACAATAAAATATTAAAAGCAGCAAATATATGAAACACTGCAAAAATAAAACAGCAGAAGCAGCAATGAAAAAGAATCCCGTAAAAATTCCGAATGGGTAAAACCATACATTGGGGCCAGGCATTCCACAGATGGGGTGCCACCTCTCCTAAGTCTCCATCACTTAACTTCAGATAGAGTAGGAATACAGAAGAGGGCCCTAAATTATGGCTGCACAGTTTAGGCAGCCTGGATAATGTTTCTTCAGATATTTTTTTCAAAAAAAAATCATCCTGAAAGTGCCTCACTGTGTTCTTTTGCTCAAGACAGCTTGAGAAGGCAAGATAAAGCTGGTAGTGTGTGTATGTGTGTGCATGTGTGTGTGTGTGTGTGTGTATGCATACAAAAGACAACAAGTGCTTCTTGCAGCCTTTTAGGTAAAAGGTACACTTAGAGACTTGCTTAAATATTCACAGTTGACCAATTTACATTTAATGTGAATTCAGGGTGCTTTAAAACACAGGCTGTTGACACAGTGGACAGTAATAGCTTTATAGTTTATCATATGCCTACTGTTGCATTTTAAAACTTTATTACCACCTGTGGATGATAAACAGCAGCTGTTTTGGTTCTGCGCAGTAGTGCTCAAATAACTGGGCTCCCCCCCTTTTTTAAACCCTTCTCTCCCTTGCTCCTGGTTTAATGGCACCTTCTCCAAAATGTCCCTTAGGTTGCAATCCTATACTCACTAGCAGTAAGTCCGATTAAATTCAATGGGGGTTTACTTCTAAGTAGACATGTATAGAATTGCATTGCACATGCTGAAACTGTGTTTGCGTCCTAACCTCTCTCTGAAGTAGAGTACTGTAAATGTAAGATCCACAAAACTGCTCAGGAAGTACTTCTTCACATAGCACATTGCGGAATCGGAGCATGGTAAATAACGAGACGACACAGGTTTTTTGGGTTAAACTTGGGCCACATTTATTGAGGGATCAGCAGAGGGGAAAACTACGCGGGCATCTTCTGACATGGATGGCCAATGCCATCATAACAGGTAGGGCGAGTCCATTCAGGCCCGGACATGGCGTGTCCAATACGCCACCCCCAGGCCTCCCCTTTTGGGGTAGGGGGGGCTTCCATGTCACCCCAGCACGTGCCTCATGACTCCGCGTGAGTGAGGAAGGTTAGCCCCAAAGGTAACCCTTATCTCACCACCTGGGCCTCAAGACTCGCAGGTGATGAGCCTCAGGCATTACCAGTAACCGCTAGGTGCCTGCGAATGCTCACCTATCCCTTCCCAGGTGGAGATGCCCGCGCCTAACCGCCACAGGGTGCGACAAGCCTTATGCTTTGCCACCAACCCCCCATCTGCGCAGGATTGCTTCCCGCAGACCCCTCTGCAAATCCCCCAAGAATAAATCATTGCCAAGGTCCGACAAATGGACCCCGTCCGGCCTGTAAAGCTTCCTCCGCGCTGGCGATTTCAACGGGTGGTTAATACTCCCATCCCCATATGAGAGCAAGCAACGAAATATTTCCCCACTCACTTTCCTGCCTGCCCGATCTAACGCCCTGGGCGCACATGGAGCCCGCCATTGAAGGCGAGGTATAATACAAGACCACAGGATTAACACTCCCGGCCACCAATTCCGAATAAGATGGAAATCGGCCAATGCCTGCAGCACCAAGGCCTTGCCCTTCAGCATCCCCAAGTCATTTCCTCCTAGGTGTATTAACAGCACCTGAGGCGGGGGTAGGGCCGCACGCCGCTGCGACAACATCGGAATGAGTTGGTCCCATCTCATCCCATGCCTGCCAGCCCACTGAATGTTGGCCAAGCCGCTCAAGCCCAATTGGGTGCCGATGCTGGTACTGGCTGCCCTCCTCCCGGCCCAGAATACGTAGCTGTAGCCACAGATAAGGACCCACAGCAGGGCTTGAACCGTCAACATATCTAGAAGATAAACAAATAGGGTCAGCATACCACTCTCCCTCTCCTTCTCCCTCATTTGGGGAGAGGACGTACATAAGACTTAAAAGCCTGTGATCGCCATCTGCTAATCGCCTGGATCCCTGCAGGCAGCAGACCCAACGCTGCAGTGGTAGAAGCAGCCCCTATCCGAAAGGAGTGTGTTCCAAATTGAAAACCGGACAACTGCAAAGTATCCAACGCCTGTTTTGTAATAACGGAAAACTGGAATTTGGTCAGTGGAGAACGGTCCACATGACAAAAGAAGAAACCTATATGTGTTCCTCGTAACTCCCGAAAGGCCCTCAGGGCCTGCACCGGGCATAATTCCTCCTGAGATGTGGTATGCAAAAGAATCGTCTGCCCTTTGCCCCCGCGGTCAGTTTTGGAGCATCGCAAGTGGATCTGGACCCGGTCCTCACAAAGTTGTACATCCCCAAATTGTAAGGCACGTGCAGACGTATCTCCCCTGGAGGCTGCTAACAATTCTGAAATTCTGAAAGCCCCGAAAAAGGCCGTAAGCGCTGCCGCATGAAAAAGAGCAGCCTCAAATGGAGACGCGCAAAGCACTTGCCACTTGGCTCTCTTTTTTTTTTTTTTTGATTAATATTTTTATTAATTTTTCCAACAAACACATACACAAATAAACAATAATATAACATACAATAACATAAAACCAATTCCCCCCTCAACTACCCCCCGTGGTCCCCCCCCTTCCGAGACCGTCTCATTATCCTTCATCCTCTTTCCAAAATTTTAATGATTCTTTTGAAGGCAATTGTCCCTTCCCCGATCTTAAAACGTAATTCAAAAGGGGCGTCCATATTTCCCCAAAATCACTCTTCCTGGACATTCCCCTCTTTATTTTTATTTTACACGTCAACATATCATTCAAAGCTAAATCCCAAATTTCTTTATACCACTCTTCTATTGTATAACTTCGTTGCCCTTTCCAATTTTTAGCAATCAGTATTCTAACAGGTGCCAGGAGGTTGTTTACCAATTCTTTATTTATTACATCCTTATTCCTACTATCCCATATTGCTAGTAGAGCTAGCTTCGGGTTTAATTCCAACCTACTTCCAATTATATCACTTATTTCTTTACAAACCCTAACCCAAAATTTTTGTACTTGTTCACAGCTCCACCACATATGAAAATATGTCCCAACCTCCTGACACCCCCTCCAGCAATTCTTGGGCAATTTTTTATCAATCTGGTGAAATCTAACAGGTGTTAAATACCATCTCCAAACTGTCTTATAATAATTCTCCTTAATTCTAATCGACAATACCTTTAACATTCTTCCATTCCATATCCTCCCCCAATTATCTTCATTAATTTTCCCCCTTATATCTTCTTCCCAAACCTCTTTTATGACCTTAAGTGAGTCCTGAAATTCTTCCTCTATTAATATTTTATATATCTCACTAGTGAGTCCTTTCTTAGCTCTAGCTTCTTCTTTATCCCACGATTGTTCAATTAAATCTTCAAATCTAGTATTGTTTCTACATTCCTTATTCTTTGTGGTCCAATCCTGTGTCCATTTTAACAGCTGCAAACACTTGAACCACGCTAGCTTTTGTCCTTTAAATAAATTTTTAATATGCTCACTATCCTTCATCTTTTCCATCCAATTCCTTAATTTAATAATATCTAATTCTTTCAGACTCCCTTCTATCTCTGATTTTAATACACTTGGGAAGTTACCCACTACTACAACTGGGGCAAGCGGAGACTCCCCTGGTATCAACTTCCCTCTATACTTCTCCCAGATCATTAATATATTTTCCAACAATGGGTTGTCCAGTACTTTGAATTCTTTCTTTTGCATTTTAGTAAAAAATATATTTCGTAATTTATACTCCACCTTTACTGTTTGCGATTCTAACCATTCCATGTCTTGTTCCCCTAAAATAGCATGAATAACATATCTTAACTGGTTCGCAATATAATAATTCTTAATATTCGGAAGTCCTAGACCTCCTTTCTTTTGAGCCTTATACCATAACCCCTTATTTATCCTAGCTCTTTTATCCCCATTACAATAAGCATTAATCATATTTTGCCAACTTTTAATCTCAGCCGCTGATATTCTAATAGGTAACATTCTAAACAAAAAATTAATCTTAGGTAATATATTCATTTTAATAACCGCTATTCTACCAAACCAAGAATGTTTTAATTTTCTATATATCTGTAACTTCTCCCCTACCTCTTTTCTTAACCTTACTAAGTTAAGTTCCTCTAGTCTATTTAATTCTCTATCTATATTAACTCCTAAATATCGTATTATATTTTTATATCCTAATCCTAAATTAGCTTTACATTTCTCCATCTCTTCCTTGTTATAATTATACAACATCATTTCTGACTTTCCCCAATTAACTTGTAATCCTGTAATTTCCCCAAATTCTCTCAGATGTTTCTGAATCAGATCCCCGCTTTCAAGGGGATCTTCTAATGTCAGCAACGTATCATCCGCAAACATATTTACTTTAATCTTATCATTACTACCTATCCCCTTTAATCTATCATCTTCCCTAATTACATTTGCTAAAATTTCTATAACTACTGCAAATAAAATCGGCGAAAGTGGACATCCTTGCCTAGTTCCTCGAGCTAGATTTATTTGTTGCGTTAACCCATCATTAACCATTATTTCCGCTTTATTATTTTTATACATCTGATTAATCACTCCCATAAATTTATTTCCAAACCCAAACGTTTTTATTATTATTTTTAACGCTGGCCATTCCACGCAATCAAAGGCTTTGAAAATATCCAAAGCTACTAATCCTGCTTTTAACTTTCTTCTTTTTATAATATTTATTGTATTTATAACCCTCCCAATTAAATTTGGCATTTTCCTACCAACAATAAATCCACATTGATCATTTTTTATATATTTAAAAATAAATGAACCCATTCTTTTAGCCATTATTGCTGAAAATATTTTTGCATCCTGATTTATTAAAGATATTGGTCTATAAGATGCTGGATCCGTCATATCCTTGCCTGGCTTCTGTATTAAAATAACCATGGACTGATCCCAAGATGGCGGGGTCCTTCCTCCTTCTATTATATTATTATATAATTTTAATAATCTAGGTATTAAAATATCCTTAAATATTTTATAAAATTCCGGCCCCAGTCCATCAATCCCCGGAGACTTACCTCCTTTTAGTTTTGCAATAATTCCCTCTATTTCTTTCTCAGTAACCAAGGCTTCCATACTCTCTTTATCTTGATCATCCAGTCTTATTTTCCAATTTCTTTCTACATATTCCTGTATCTTATCATTTGTAACCGCCTCTGATGCATATAGTTCTTTATAAAATTCCTGAAAATTTTTTAATTTATCTTTCATTAAGTTACATCTATTCCCTAATTTATCTCTAATTGTCCCTATCATATTCTTAGCCTTCTCTGACCGCGTGGATCTAGCCAGCATTTTGGAATTTCTGTTATTATATTCAAAAAAATCTCTCTTTAAATACAACAAGTTCTTCTGAACCTGTTCTAATTCTTCTGTCTCCAATTCCTTTTTCTTAGCTTGAATTAAGGCATATAACCGCTTATCTTTAGTCTCCCTTAATCTGTCCTCTAGTCTCCTTATCTCTTCTTCAACGTTTTTATTACGTACTTCCTGTTGCTTTTTAAGTGTGGACATTTCCCTAATACACATCCCTCTTATTACTGCTTTCATTGTATCCCATAATAATCCTTGCGCATTAACTCCTTTTTCATTTATCTGCCATATTTCCTGTACTTCCTTTTTAAATTTCTCTACTATATTTTTATTTTTAAAAATTCTTCCATCCATTCTCCATCTCTTTGCTTGTTTATAATCCTTCTTCCTCTTCATCTCCATCGACATTAATGCATGGTCAGTGATCTTTATTACTCCTATATCGCAATCTATTAAATTTGATAGCATATTCTTTGATATAAATATATAATCAATCCTTGAATAACTCTTAAATCTAGGTGAGTAAAAGGTATATTTCCTCTCTTCTCCTTTTAATACTCTCCATACATCCCTTAATTCTTTCCCCTCCATTAATTTAGCTAATTCCGTCTTCCCCCCACCTCTAGCATCTCTAATAATATTATCCCTATCTTTCCCTTTATGAATTACCATATTAAAATCTCCTGCCATCACAATATTTTTGTTCCCTAAATCTCCCCCCATATCAAACACTTCTTTAAAGAATTCCATTTGATTCCCATTTGGAGCATAGACATTAATCAACACAAATTCTTCCCCTTCCATCGTACAGTAGATTATAAGGATCCTTCCATTCTTATCTTTCTTTACACTTTGAATGTCAATACCACATTTCTTCGAGATTATGGTTGCCACACCTCTCGCTTTGGAAGTACCACATGACTTTTCATACACTCCTATTTCCCTCATTCGCAACTCATTAACCCCCTCCTTTGTCTGATGAGTTTCCTGCAAGAAGATTATATCAATTTTTTCCCTTTTCAACATTGTTTCAATTCTTCGTCTTTTAACCACCATTCCTAGCCCCTTAACATTTAACGTTGCCCATCTCAATTTATTTTCCATCTCTTAATTTCAACCATATGTATCCATTGATCTCGGTCGGTGAACCCCATACCCCCCTTCCCCTCCCTCCCCCCACACAGACCCTCAGTATCCCCCCCCCACCCCCCCTCCCTTCCCTCCCCCTACACTTACCCTCCTTTTACCCCCCTGCTCACCAGACCTCTGGGCACTGGTCCCAATTATTTTAGAACTCTTCAGGGGGGGGGGAACCGGCCCAACCCTCAGAGCAAAGTCCGAACCTCCACTCCTTTACCCTTTCCCCACTGATCCCATTTCATTGACTAGCCCCTCCAACCGCTCCTTCTTCTTGGACTACTTCTCCCGGGTCATTGGGGTCGATTATGCCCAACTTCTCCAACAGCTGAATTCCTTGCTCACACGATGTTATTCTTTCTTGCTTCCCACACCAAGCAAATCTCAGAAATACTGGATATCCCCAATTGTACGTTATCGATTTCTTCCTCAATGCTGCTGTACATATCTTGACACTCTTCCTCCACTGGATGGTCTGCGGGGAAAGATCCTGAAAAATCTCAATTGCTGTTGCTTGAATCATTGGTTGAGGTTGTTTCCTGATTGCTTGCATCAATTTTTCTTTTTTATAATAATTTGCAAATTTAACAATTATGTCTCTTGGAAGCACTCCTCTGCCTTTGAAACCAACTCGATGCACCCGTTCAAGATCATCTTCCTCCCAGGCCCCCTCCGGAAATTGTGTTTTTAACCACGACAGAATTGTATCTCTTAAATCTTTTAAATTCTCTCTTTCTTGTTCCGGATATTTTCTTATGCGCAGATTTGCTCGTCTGTCCCGATCCTCCATAGCGATAATGCGTTGTTCATGTTGAGAAAGTTGGTCCTCATGCTTCTTGCAAGTTTCAGCCAGAGCTCTTGTGTCTGTCTGCAGCACTCCAACATCCTTCACCACTTGTGTTAAGCCCTCCATAAGTTCCTCTTGCGTGTCTTTAATGCGCTTGGCCAAGCGCTCTTCAAGCCCAACAAGCATTTTATTTATATCCACCTTTAACTCGTCCATTGGGTCTGGCTGCCCTCCTCTGGTAGTCTTTGGAATTACAACTGGGTCTGCAGTTGGAATTTTTACTGGCGACTTCTTTGCTGTCTTCTTATCTGGAATGTCTGGCATGTTTTGCTCCTCCAGACGCGTCAATCTCTGCCAGGTACGATCCGAACCGCGCTCTTTTGAGGATCTTACCCAGGCTGGGGTGGGAGCAGAAGATTTCTTCTGTCGTCCCTCCTTCTTTCTCATGAATTATCCCCCACCCTGTCTGCTTGTTCCTCTTGTTTACGTCAGACTGGATTACAAGTTCACTGGGGATTGACTTTAATCATCTTCTCAATAATCAGTTTTATTTCCAACAGTCTCTCCCCCAGTAACCTACTCAGCCAGTCTGCCTTAAATCCTCATTTATAAGTCCATAAATCGCCTCAAATATGGCCGCTTCACTTTCGTTTCTCCTTCAAGAGCTGACGCCACTTGGCTCTCAATCCCAATAAAATCTCCGGGGATATTGGAGTCCTGGCATCCGGTCTCGAGGGCGACTCCCTCGCCCAACCCCTTAAGGCTCGCCTGATTCTAAAATTATCTGTGTTATCCAGCATCCCCTTGCTTCTGGAACAAAATCCCAGGGCCGCCAGCTTACCAGTAATGGTGCGTACCGCCATGCCCTTTTCCTTAGCAGCAACACAGAATTGCAACAGGTGATCCACCGGAATGGGCCACTCCTGATTCAATGCATAGGTCCTTCTAAACAGCTGAAACTCCCTACTTGCCTTTCTATACGTTGATCGAGTACTTGGGGCGACAGACAGCCACACTGCTCTTTCTATTTCGTCCTGCCAATCTCCCATAAGGCAACCAGCACTTCCTCCGGCTTCTCCCTTGCCCACGGTGCCAGATCCCGAAATCTCTTTACCTGCTGGCAAGATAAAGCATCAGCAATGGAGTTATCCAAGCCAGGAATATGGCGAGCTCGAAACAGAATATTATTCCGAAGGCAATGTAGCGTAAAGGCCCTGACCAATACCATGACTCTATGGTCCCCTCCACAAGGATTCGCTTTTGCGCCTGGTTAAGTGATTATGCGCTTCATCGCTGAAGCGCATTTACGCCTAATACCTCTGCACGAGAGGCAGGCAGGGAGAGGGGAGGTAGGGAGGGCGGGCGGGCGCCTGTCTCTTTAAGGCAGGTCCCTGTGAGTTGTTATGCTGGAGAGCGAAGGAACTGACAGGGCGATTGAATGAAACGGAGCAAGGGGGGGAACAGGGCAAGAAAAAGGGAAAAGGGAGCTGGAAGACGGAGCCCGGTAGGAGCAGAGCCAGGAGCAGAGCGGGGGAGCCAGCAGCAGCAGCAGCACTCGGGAGGCAGGGCGCACGGGGGGGGGGGGGGGGAACAGGGCAAGAAAAAGGGAAAAGGGAGCTGGAAGACGGAGCGAAAGGTCAGCGGGAGCCCAGTAGGAGCGGAGCCAGGAGCCGAGCGGGGAAGCCAGCAGCAGCAGCAGCAGCAGCAGCAGCAGCACTACTCAGGAGGCAGGGCGCCGGCTTCACATCCCGCCGCAAAATAAAACTCGCTATTTAACGCGCATTCGATAATGCGCACAATCGGAGGAATAGCGCCTCTACGCCCAATTTGCGCTCCCTCCTTGTAGAGGTAAATTTTTTTAAGTGCCTTGAAAGAGCTTTAAACTTCTCTTGTAGAGGCAGCCTATTATTCCTAGAAGCCAAGGTATTAATGACCTGAACCGTGGCCTGGTTGTCGCACCAAAAATGCACAACACAATCCCGCAACTCCAAGGCCCACACGTGGGCCGCCACGTATATAGGAAAAAAATCCAAAAACGTTAAATCCTTGCATATGGGGGACTCCTGCCACTCCCCAGGCCAGGTCTCGGCGCACCAACAGTCGCCCTAGATCACCCCAAAACCGAACGCCCCAGAGGCGTCAGAATGTATTTGCATGTCAGCTTCCAACAATAATTCCCTCTTCCAGAATGACACTCCATTGAAGCCCTCCAAAAAGGAGAGCCACACTGTTAAATCATTCCGCATTTCCCATGTAACTCTGACATGATAGTGTGGGCTGGCCAGACCTTTCATGGCATTACAGAGCCTCCACAGGAAGGCTCGACCCGGGGCCACCACTCTACATGCAAAATTCAAATGCCCCACTAGTTCTTGTAACTGTCTAAATTTGACTTTCCTCTGAGAGCACAGAGTAGCTAGCCGGGTCCTCAACGCCCTGACTTTCTCTGCCGGCAGCCTGCAGCACTGCCGCACGGAATCCACCTTGACACCCAAATACATCAAAACGCTAGCTGGGCCCTCTGTCTTCTCCTGCGCTAACGAAACCCCCAATTCAGCTGCTAAAGCCGCAAATTCCGTCATTAAATAAGCACATTGGCCCGAATCTTTTGCCCCACAGAAGAAAAAATCATCCAAATAGTGAGAGCAATCTGGAATGCCAGTGCGCTCTCTTATGGCCCATTCCAAAAAGGAACTAAAACGCTCAAACATAGAACAAGAAATTGAACACCCCATGGGCAGGGCCCTATCTACATAGTATTACCCCTTAAAACTAAACCCCAAGAGGTCAAAGTCCTCTGGATGAATGGGCAATATGCGGAAGGCAGATTTAATATCACATTTGCCCATTAGCGCCCCTTGCCCATGTCTCCTAACCACAGCAATTGCTGAGACAAACGATGCATAATGCACAGAACACAAATGTTCTGGAATAGCATCATTGACTGAGTGCCCCTTCGGAGCTGACAAATTATATATTAGGCGATACTCCCCAGGCGCCTTTTTGGGAACAATGCCCAAAGGAGAAACACGTAAGTTGGGAATTGGAGGAGAACTAAATGGCCCTAGTACCTTACCAGCTGCTACTTCCTTATTAATCTTCTCCTGCACCAACTGTTCCATGACCCGAACTGACTTTTGTTTTTTTGAAAATGCTGCAACCCTGGGGCCCTTAAAAGGAATATGAAAACCGTCCTTAAACCCAGCCGCCAGGTAACACGCATCCGGTCCCGGATAGCGTGCCAGGAGCTGTTGCAATGGCTCAAGTTTGACTGGACTGGGCCCCTTTGGGAGGAGGATGTTGACCGCCAGGTTTTCTGCCTCCTTGAAAATCCGGAATGATTCCCTTGCCCCCTCTCGCCTTCGGACAGCTGGCTCCCGGGTGCGGACCATGGCAGACCGGACATTCGTGTCGGAAACGGCACGCTGCGTGGGTGCAGGGCCCGCGTGAACTATATTCCCAGCAAAGCAAGTGGAGTTGAACCCCTTGCCCCGCTAACAAGCGGGAAGATGCCGCCGGCTGATATTTTGCCAAAATATGGCCGCTGTCCACCCTGTCACCCACGCCTGGCCTGGCCGGGGTCATGAATTGGAGCCATAAATCGTTGTCCTTCATGTCCCATCGAAGGGCATGGTCAAACGCGGCCCGCATACGAAATGACTCATCATATGCAAGCCACGCCCCCTCATACTCTGTATATGCTCTATAAAGCATATCCAAGTATTTAGTCAGAATTCCCCCTTTTCCCGGGAATTTTTGCTGAATTACTCCCATATAAATTAGGTAACCAGGCAGCCAATTCGCCCAAGTCCTAGCAACCTTCTTGCGACGCAGCCGCTCCAACTCCTTGTCACTCGATTTGTCCTTGTCTTTCGTCTCTGTCTCCCTGAAGAGCAGAGAGAAGACATCCACAAATTCCCCTTTCCATATCTTTTCCCGCGTCGCAGGCAACAGATGGTACCCCAACGGGGCAGCCGTGCTGCCTGTAGGGATAGCTGATGCCTCGACCCCAGCATAAGGATCCCTAACGTTACTCCCAGCCCCCACTGACAGATTAGGAGCTCCCGCTGGACCCTGCCACACTGCCAGACAAGCCATCGCAGTAGGCGATGGCTCTTGTTGCGTTTGTAAGGCCACCGTGTTGCTTACCTGCGAGTCCAAGACCCTGTCACCCACCGTCTCTTATGTGCTGTCCATCGCTATGCGCCGCTCCGACACCTGGCTGGTAGCAGCTTGAGACGCTCCCATCACTGCAACCGCGGGGCTCCCATCTGGCCGCAGGGTCTGGGACGTGTGCGTGTAGGGTCATGGGACCAGTGGACTGACAATCCCCTGTTGAGGTGTGCCTACACCCTGCACAGCCACAGTGCAGCCCAACGTGTGCGTGTTTGGACATGTAACCGGTGTACTAACGATTCCCTGCTGAGGTATACCTACACCTTGCCAAGCCGGTGTGTAGCCCATCCCGTGCCACCATGGATACCAGTTCCACGGCAGGGTTGGTCCCCACGGTGGGAGGGTACCAGGCAGTGTCGTGCTATGGGACTCACCTGGAGGGTGCGATGCAGACGCTCCTCCCTCCCTTGAGCCAGGCGCCGTCACCAGCGTGGATGGTACAGCATCCGTGGTCGGTGTGTGGGCTTCTCTCTGGGTCAATCTCTCAGGAGTGGAAGTCGGCACGTCCAAGTCAGGCCAGGTCTCCATAGGGCACGCTGCAGTCCGACCCCCCCCCCCGACCTCCGTACCTGAGGCCTCGACCGCCTGCAGATGAGCTGAAACAGAAGCCCACAATTGATCCTGCTTCTGCTTCCTGGTGAGAGGAAGCCCCGCCAGTCCTTTTGTGTTCACTGTAGCCGCACCGCATTGCTGCTGGAGTATCCCTCTCTCCTGTTCCACTGCCTGCAATCTAGCTAGTATTGATTGTATTTCGGGATTGTCAGCCTCATTGGAAGAGGAATCCAAACGCGCCCTGGGCCGCTTTGTATTTTGCCTGGGCGCCCTGCCTTTTCCCTTCCTACCCCCTACACCTTTGGTAGGTGCCATGCCGCCAATAGCCTTGAAGGGGAGAGACCCCCGTGTGGACAGAATGCAGGAAAACACGTCTGCCTCCCCCCTGCTCTCTGCCACCTATGCAGAAAGCCCCAGTAGAACCAAACACCACGTTAATTTTGAAGTCTGCCCTGCAGTACCACCTGCCACCCAACAGGGGACCCGCAGTGCTGTATAGTAAAATTGTAAAGATAGTGGGTGAAAGAACAAGGCGTCTCCTGGCCAATCCACCCAGCAACAGCTCCAACCAATGAACCACTACTGCTCAGAATGGGGTGAGGGGTGTGGCCGTTCTTCCCAATCCGCCCAGCGACAGCTCCAACCAATGAACCACCACCGCTCAGAATGGGGTGAGGGGTGTGGCCGTTCTTCCCAATCCGCTCAGCGACAGCTCCAACCAATGAACCACCACCGCTCGGAATGGGGTGAGGGGGTGTGGCCGTTCTTCCCAATCCGCCCAGCAACAGCCTCCGTCAGTGACCGGCCTTGTCAAGCAGGCTCCAGACCCCCCTTTCCCCTCTCAATTTTGCCCGAGCAAGGTTATGGGCAGCAGCCCAACAGCGACCCGGCGGCTGCCACTGCAGGCCCGCCCGAATCACCTCCTTCACCTCTACAGCCCAGGCCCAGCCAAAGCTCCCTTTCCAGCCCCCCCCCCCCGGGGCTTGTTAGGCAAGCCTATCCACTGCCCAGGCCCTCAGCTGCCTCCTCTACTCTCCGGAAGGGCCAGCCGGCCCTTCCCCCCCAAACCTGGGGCCTCCTGGCTCAAAGCCGGCCGCAAGGTGCGGCGCCGCTGGGATGGGAAGCCTCTGCGTCCACCTCTCAAGCCCGCCAGAACCTTGCCCCAGCCGCTGCTCCAAGCGGCTGCTCGCCCCGACGCTCCCAAGAGCGCTGCCTGCTCAGCGCTCCGAGCCCTTCCGTCGTCAGCCGCCGCTTTGCCCAAGAGGAGGGAGGGAGGGAGCCCGGGCCTTATAAAGGCTCCGGCTCCCCCTCCACCCCTCCCCTTCCCAATCCAGGAGGCCGCCCAATGGCGTGCCTCCATGCCTCGTCCCCCACGCCCGCCGCAATCTCCCCACCACGCCCAGGCTATGCCGGGTGTGTAGTAGGGCCCTAGTTAAACTATGGAATTCACTACCACAAGATTTAGTGATAGCCACCAGTTTGGATGGCTTTAAAGAGGGGTTGGATAAAATCCTGGACGAGAAGGTTATCAATGGCTACTAGTCCTGATGGGTATGTGCTACCTCTAGTATCAGAGGTAATAAGCCTATATACACCAGTTGCTGGGGAAATGGGTGGGAGTGTGCTGTTGTACTCATGTCCTGCTTGTGCATTCCTGGTCAACAGCTGGTTGGCCACTGCGTGAACAGAGTGCTGGACTAGATGAATCCTTGATGAGATCCAGCATAGCTCTTCTTATGTTCTTATGTAGGGTAAATGTAAGATACACAAAAATGCTCAGCTCGATTTTCTTGAAATACTGCAAAGATATGAAAGGAGCATAGAGAGGCTTGGGAGAGGGCTCTGACTTCTTTCATATGGACACTAGGCTGTTTACTGACCAATTTTGATATGGCTGTACATTTCCCTGCTTACTAGAAAAAACAACATGTAAATGCAATGAACCAGACCATGATAAGAAGTTTGGCCAACTTGACCGTCTGGCTCTCATTTTATAAAGCCCCCAAATCCTATTTTGAGGTGTCAGCAAAGCCTGTTCTATTGCTCTTCTGTTTTATGACCCTTCTATCTGACTAGGGCTTTCCAGGGAGTGGTTGTGTCTTGTCAGACTCCCTGACATCATATTTTCTATGTGAAATGCCAACTGACCTTATTGTGAGGCAAAATTTGGAGCTTAAAGTAGTCTGCTGTGTTTTTAAATTATTTATGTTATTTATATGAACTACAACATTTGAGGCCATTACCACAATGGTTATGGTGGGATAGTGTTGAGTGGGATAGTGAGAGTGACAGCAAAGCAAGGGGATTGCCATAGTAGCCTTTGTCATTTTCAGAATTGAAGAGAATGATATACAAACAGGGAATTTTGAAGAGGGAAAATGGTGCCTACTATGGAGTCTGCAGTCTAAAGTGACTGCTTTAAATCACTTCATATCAAGACCGGCCATGGGCCTGGATGTTATTTTAGCATTCAGAGCCATGCCAGTAGCTCTTGAGAGGAAACCTTCAGGTTAATCATGTTCCAGGAATCCTATACTATATTTTTCATGGTGGATTGTGTTCCTTCAGGCACAGACTCTGTATAAATGTATTGAAAATACAAAAGTAGACAGAAAAATAAAATAAACATAACCTGATAAGGAGGGACCTCTCCATCTTTATCTTTAGGAAACATTTGTGTGCTTGGTAGTTTTAAAAAAATATGGCATTGATGGATTATACTAAAACACATATACAAAAACAGGAATTTCACATAAAGTCCACCACATGATAGTTAATGCAGTTATTCACCAAATTAGACGTGTACTTCTTAGTTTGGCCATTTTTATTCTGACTTTCCAATGCTGAGGATAAACTATAAGCCATAGAAAGAGCATTCAGTCAGGAAAGATTTGTGTTTCCTGAGGCACTAAAATTATTAATATCTAAATAGCCAGTTGAAGAAGGAAGATAAGTTTCTGTTTCTTAAGCTCTTTTAAGAGAGAAAAGAGTCCAAGCTACAGGGAAACTGACCTCAGGGTCTTCAATATGGTACATTGTTAGTTAACAAGACTAAGGATTAGATGGCTAGTTTAAGAATTACACTTTTTTTTTCTTTTTTAAAAATATCACTGTACTGGGGATTATCTCTCCAGATGATTTCTTAAGTAGCAGCCACTGAGCAGAAATAAAACTGATAGGCTTAAGAAACAAATGATTCCTGAGAAGATCTCTAATCCTTCCTTAGAATAAAATGCAGACCCTTCTGTTGAGCTCCAGAACAAAGCTCAAGTGCCTAGGGCTGTCTATCTGAAACACACATTGCACATGCTGAAAATGCATTGAATTCTTCCCCTGGCAGCTTTTATTATTGTTATTTTGGCCACCACAATAAAGACCTTATCCAAAGTCCATTAGAGTCAATAAGTGTCTCTATTTTCAATGAGCTTTGCAAAATACTCCAGATTCCAGCTTATCTTCCCTTGGTGCTACTGTAGAAGATTGACAGCATATTCAATTTCCTGTTAAGAAGCCTTACTCGGAACCTTTAAACAATACATAATTCCCCACATCTTCTTATGTTGCCACACAGTGCTTAGATCAGAGGAATACCTAAGGAACTGTGCCTGCTACAGTTTACAGAAGTTCACCTCACTGGTCTTTTATTTCAACATAGTGGGGAAAGGAAGCAACAGAAGAAAAATGTGTTCTAGTCCTTTCCTATCCATTGCTAAAGCACAATCTCCTCCTCCTCCTCCTCCTCCTCCTCCTCCTCCTCCTCCTCCTCCTCCTCCATTCTTAGGAAAACAGCTAGAAGCAGCCATACATATTTTTGAGGGCAACAGTGGTGGTGTTGACATGACATTTTGGGGGCTCCACCCCCTTAAATTCCATCACCACCATATCTCAGAAGCTGAAAGCCTCCTTCCCTTCCAGCTTTGGAGAACTAACCATTCATTGGGTTCAAATCAGTCTTACATCAAAAGATAAGTCACATGGCACCTTTTCTCCTTGAGTTTAATACCCATATTGAGACAAGTGTGTAAAATATAATGTGAGAATGTGCCTGTTTCTTATCATGCATGTCAAGTCAAAGGCTAGATGGCAAGAAAGTAAATCCTTGTACAGCCATTCTTATATGGCATTGTAGACGTTTCCCTGACACTGTGTTAATTCCAAACCAGCAAAAAGTAATGCGAAAAACTGCCCAACACTTAATTTCCTCAGATATATGATATATTATCAACTAAGTTCATTCTTGATGTGCATTTCTCCTTCTAATATTTAATATTTATTATAACATGCTGTGCTGAAAAGAACATTATTGTCTTGTAACCTGGTCTTGCAACATTATGGAATGTTCTGAGTACTTACTAGGGTCATGTCTCAGATTTGGTGAAGACCAAGCTGAACAGGGTTCCTTTGGACCATTTCCAATGCTTCCTGGGGCAAAGCAGGATTCGCTTTGAACTGACCAGGACTGAAGCTGGACCCTGCGTGAAGCTTTGCTTGCAAGACAGCTTCAGAAAGGCAGACAGCATGTCTCAAAAAATAGCATCTGTTGTTTTCGTTTCTCTAAATGCTGGTAAAAGGGGGCGAGAAGAGAGGGAGGGAGTGGGGTTTAGTGACTGGCAGGTCCACCTTCTAATCATAGGACAGGTTTTACTTGGGATCTACAATCCTTGTACTTTGGGGAGGGCAGGGATGGAGCAATCTTCCAATACTACCATGCTTGTTTTCAATTATAATAACCAGCCCCTGCACCTATCACTCTGAAACTTTGCAAGTTTCTTGTCCCTAGATAATTCTATGATGTGCGCCATTTCCCCAAAAAACCACAGTGGGAGAGAAGGGGAAGCAGATCACTCACCCCCCCACCCCAAATATGAGGAATCCCCTTCAACATAAACCACTACATCTTATATCATTTTGAATCTCTGCCATTTTCTTACTTTTTCCTATGCTGACTGTTATTTTCAAAAGAAAGGTCCACAAGGAACAGGGTAGACTAAGTGCATCCTCTTTTGGATACTCCAAAACGTAACTGTTGCTCTTCTCCCAAATCCCTGCAACTATTCATCTGAAACATGGCAGGCTTTATCCCTTCAGAATGGGCAACTATCCCTGGGAATTTCATTCAGTTCTACCAATATTTTTTTAAAAAGATTATCGACAGTTGCCTTAAAAAAACCCCAAAATCAAAATATCAAGGTGTATAGCACAAAAAACACCACATTTATTTTTTCCCTCAAATTTGGCAGAGGTAATCCCTTTCTCAGAGGCTTCTATGCTTGAAAATTTCATTATATCTTACAAACATAATAAAGTTATAGCTGTTTTTTTTTTAATTTCCCATGATAGTCAATGAGAGGCACAAAACCTCAGGTTTTCAATTCTTGGGTTGGATTTGGTACCTGAGTTGAAGCAGATAGCCTCCAAATAGGTTTGAGAAGAATGAGGCCATTTTCCAAAGCATCAAATGGGGTCCAAGTTGACTATGTAATAAATGAAATGAATATTATAGCTATTGCAAACCTCTATTACTCACTCATTACTTTAAAAAAACCCTCACCTTCTAAATAGGCTTACATGTTGACATATTAGTAACTTATAATGTGCAAGGCAGATGAATGGCTTGTTTTAGGCTGACCATCTGATAAGGAGGACAGGGCTCCTGTAACTTTAACAGTTGTAGAGAAAAGGGAATTTCAGCCAGTGTCATTTGTATGCAATTAGTTCCTGGTGAAATTCCCTCTTCATCACAACAGTTAAAGTTGTGACCATATACTAGAGTGACCATATACAAAAGAAGGCAGGGCCCCTGCAACTTTAACAGTTGTGATGAAAAGGGAATTTCACCAGGAACTAATTGCCTACAAATGACACTGGCTGAAAATCCCTTTTCTCTACAACTGTTAAAGTTACAGGAGCCCTGTCCTCCTTTTCAGATGGTCAGCCTAGCTTGTCTGCACTGGCAGCTAACCATATGCAAATATATATTTTATGGCCATTTTACCACACATCTTACCTGAAGCAGCAGGGAATCTGTATAACTGTTTAGTTACTGTGCTAAAAACTAACTTTAACTCTGGATGGGCTAAATTTAATTTCTGCAGTTTACAGAGCTATAACATTAATGCAGATGGCAGCACATATCTGTATGGTTGTAAAACATTCCTTGAAGTGTAGTGGGGGGGGGGGGGGGGAGTTAACCTAAGAAAATGATAGGCAAGCAAATTCTCTCTCTACATCAGGATTGCTCAAGTTACCCTAGCAGGATCTGATGCATGCAGACACAATAAAGGAAAAGAAATGTGACTGAGATACTGGAAGATGCTCAGAGCAGATAATGAAAGGCAAATTCAGTATAAGCAATATGAATTAAAAGTACACACAATATAACACAGACTTCATGTGCTGCAGACATAACCAAAATACTGTTTCATACTTCATATCTATGATCCAGAAGGATTGTGTATATTAATCTATCTATACTAACAAAGGTAGCATGAGCTTTATCTGCATTCCACTAATAGGTGGGATTCACTATGAGTTGACCAGGAAGGAGATTTCGGCACAAGAAAATGAGTGTTCAGGAGCCATTTGTTGTAAGTGATATCCAAACTGTACTGTTGAAGCTAGGAGGAGGCATTTCTTTCAGTATTCCATTCAGGCTGTTTTTATATCCTTCTTTGATTTCGGTCTTTGATTTCGGTCCCATCTGGGAACAATACAAGATAGAGGGAGGAATCCCATCCCCTTGGTTGCCGTTTTAATTGCCCGGTACACATGGAGGCTGAATTTCTTGCAGGGGAGGCTCCCCTCATGATTTGGAATCCTAGAAATTGGGGTTCTAAATCTTGAAGGGAGCCTCCATGGATAGAGGAGGCTCTCTCCTTCAGAAAATCATCCTATACATGCAGAGGGAGATTAAACTAGTGGTGGATGGGATGGGGGTATCATGTTCCTTGCACAGTTACTTTTAGCATATTTTGAATGCCTGAACAGGGCTTCTGTCTGCATACATACATTTCTTATGTTCTAGAATACTACTAAGAATCCAAGTTACATATCTTTGGTACAGCATAGTGTAGGTGCCCTGCAGGTAGTATGAGGAATGTTTCCTTTCCTGCTTTTCCATGACATAACGCCTGGTGGCACATGGTATAGCAGAATAATGTACCTGCCTGGATCTGAAGAACATCTTCAGGAGTCCTCCTCCATGAGCCAAAGGAAGTGAAGCAGGTGGCTACCAGAAGGACTGAGCTCCCTAGAGAGGTTCACCTGGCACCTATGTTATACTATTTTTGACACCAGGTGAAGATGTTTTTTATTTTCCCAGTATTTTAACAGTTTACCATCTTAGTTTTTTTAATTTTGCTGTTTTAAATCTGTATAAATCTCTGCATTGCTGCTTGGTTTTATCCTGATTGTGCTTCTATATTGTATTTTTATATTGTGTTTTTTATATTGTGGTTTGTTTTATACCTTGAATTGAATTGTACTCGATGGTTTTAATTTTTGTGAACCACCTAGAGAGCTTCGGCTATTGGGAAGTATAGAAATGCAATAAATAACTAAATTACTCAAGAGGAAATTGAGCTTCTTTTTGCTTTCACAATTAAATGCCACATTTTCCCTGCTTTAAAAAAATACTTGCCAAAAGTACTATTTAAAAACAGAAGCGAAACTGGAGAGCCATGATGTCGACACGTCATCTAAAGAACCTGTAAACAACTGTGAGTAAGGAATGACAAGCACACAATAAATGTCTTGTGTAGAAAACCCCATGTTGAACTTTATGTGTGAATAACTATACAAATGTATACCTCAACTATCTGTGTAGAAATATATACAGATTGTACATGTGTTGAATGTAACATGTGTTGAATATAAAATGCGAGCAGCCCTGTAGTGTAGTGTTGCAATCCGACCAGGATTAAGAAAAAGTATAAATAGTTCCACAAGAGGGCTTTGGGCTTGTTTTTCTCAAATAACTACCCTTACCAAGCTGCATGGCAAAGTGCTTTTGAAACAGAGCAGTTCTGAAAGTGATTTGTCATAAGGATTTGGAGTCTTATTATGTGCAAAGAATAAAAAGGAGTGGGGGGAAGTATCACTGGACACACATGCCCTTGGTTGAATCCTACCCCCAAGCTGGACTCAGAAGGATTTGAATGAAAACCACAGTCGGATCAGATTCTGTTCTCCTTCCTATTGAAGGTTATCCTATTGGCTAATTGGATTTTCAAATTAGACAATCTTACTGATAGTTTAATTTAATTCAGTGGCTCTTAAACTAGATTGGATTTACTTTCGTCATGTGATAAACTGAAGTTATTTGTTGTACATGTTTTTGTAAGGGTCAAACAAGATGTTACAGAAAGTTGTGTGGAACAATCGCCTAACAAGGACTTTTACTTCTAATTCTACTTCTTTTTAATAAAAGACGGTGGTTCAGAGAGGAAGCATAATGGGATGGGAAGGGGGAGGAATAGGTGATGCTTAACTCTTTGTACAATTGCTGTTTCCCACTTCAAAATGGTCACAGAGAAGGAAGCAGCTTGAGATACAACTTTCAGTGGAAATCCAGAAGATAGGAATATGGAAATCACAGTTGCCACATAATATCAGTTACTCTATAACATTACTGCTTCCTTCTCTTTTTGCCATTGCTATCAAAGTACACTACTGTTTTCACAATGAACCAAGGGCCAAACTAAACATTTGCATAATCATTCATAGTGGAGCTATGTATGATAGTTTTCTTTACCTTTGTGTAAGTGTGTGCAGACCTGATTTGGATCAGGACCATGGGAGTCTGGGAGGGGAGGTTAATCCTTCCCCTCCATCTACTTTCCCCCCAAAATTACCACCCCATCAGACTCGCGGTTAAACGAAGAAGAAAAACTCTCAATTGGAATGAATGGAAGCTTTATCCCTTCGTTTAACCACCCCCTGGGGACGATTTCATAAAAAAAATAGGTGGGGAAGGTTTAACACCACAGCCCTTGCTGAAAAGCATTGTCCAGATCTAAATTGGGGCTATGCTTGCTTATATGAAGGTAAAGAAAACAATCACATATCACTCCACAATGTGTGATTTCCTGAACTTTTAGTTTGGCTCCAAAAGTAGTTCTTTCCTGGTATCCATCAGGCAGTGCTCCAGACTGTAAAATGCAGGTACATTAAAAGTCTTATTAGTGGATTTTAAGAAAATGAACCATGGGTGTGTATTTGAGACAAAACAGGAAGACACAAACTTCATAATTGCAATGTATCAGAACTAGTCTCCAGTCTACACATCATGATGGCACCTGGACAGTCAGCCTTGGAGCACTGAGGTTCACCATTGGGTTCCTGGCAGGGCTATGCTGTTATACAGGCACCGTTTCCATCAACTGACATTTCCATATCACTGCTGTACACTTGGTTGCTGCAATTTCTGCAGTGGCAGAGATTCCCAAAAGAGTGCTGCCACCTTTTTTTGGAGAACATGTCTCTGATGTACAACTTAATGTTCAGCTGCTGAAGCTAGCATAGATAGTGCAAGCAATGCTTCTCTGAGACACACTGGGAAAACACACAATAACACAGGCACTTTTGTGACTATGGCTGTATTCGGACAGCACGATAGTCAAAGGTGGGATAATAATCAGCTCAACAGTTCTTTATCTAGGCAGTAATCCCTACACAACATGATGAATTAAGATCAGTGTTGAGTTGACTATTAGTTCATGTTGAGTTGATTCACTCACCCCCCCACCCTCTCTACCCTCCTCAGCCCTCCCGCCATTACGACCCAAAATCTATCCTGTTGACTGGATTAGAGCAGCAGCCACCGCCACTTTGACCCTTCTTGCCTTGCAACTCTGTGGTTGACGAAATAACCAACTGTGGCCAAGGAAAGAACCAACAGTTGATTCGACATGATAACCACTGTTGATTCAAATAGCCAACTCTCCACAGCGTTGGTTATTTTGGCCAAATAATCAGCCATTGGTTAAAAAAACCCGCATCCCACAACACAATAACCCATAGTGGGTTAAATAACCAACCATCAACTATTTAAACCACCATTGGTTATCATGTTGTCTGAACCATGTCAATCTCTTGTTTTTCTTTATGGATTGGAGTGTGTCCTTGTTGTTGTTTCACCTCTGTGGAAATCACAGCACTTGCATGTACATCACCCATGTGAATCCTCTCTTTCACACAAACAACATCTCCAAATGATTTGCAAGCCCAAGAGTGCTCTGTTCTTTTCTGAGGTGACAACACAAGAGCTGCCCCAATGTGTGAACCAGCCTGGAAATGCTAGCTTAAAACTAGATACTCTGATGGTGTCAACTAGTTTAGCTGTTAAGCCAACTGCCTTAAGTCATTTACGAAGCACACTGTGGGTCACTGCATGTTTAATATAGAACTCATGAAATAATAATAATAATAATAATAATAATAATAATAATAATAATAATAACTTCCGTCTTTAGGAATTATTGACATTAACATCTCATGTGTCTCTGAACTTCCTGAAAGGGATTGTATATAAGTCTTTTCTGTGTCCCCCTTCAAATAAATGAATGGTTGTCCTGCTAGTGAGGGTTAATCTATGATGAACTACACTATCTTCCTTGCAAGTGACAGATAATTGAGAGGCAGCTTGTGCCGAAGTTCCCTCCCTCTCTTTTCTTGTTATGATGAGCAAATAAGATAAGGCTGCTCTTAAGCAACATCTATGTCCTTGCTGGATATCTTTGTTCTGTACACGCTGTTTGGCAAGGATATCGTGAAAGCAAACAAGCTGTCATTCAGAGTTCTGGCACAAATTCTGTTGCAAGTTACTTCATCTTTTATGCAGATTAAAGGAATATGAACATTTCTTTCTTTTTTATTTTCTAGCAAAGAGAAGCATTGCTCAGTTCAGTGCAATTTTTTAATTATTATTTTTGGGTGAAAAATTAGCCTTACATAAATGAATGGAAACCTGTAAAAACCCATCTCTTCCAGAATATGATTGCATTAATTGGAAGTGTGTTCATGTGTAGCTGACAATGAGTGTCAATGTCAGGGGTCATCTAGAATTTCACAAGTATGTAAAAAGCATGTAACAATGTCCTTATAATTAATTTCTTATTTATATTTCAAGGAGAAGAACATCTGTTGGGTGAATTTTTTTTTTCAAATTGGAGGATGTACCATAGACGATACAATGCATTAAATTCTGCTTGTGTTCAAAACTCAGGAACATTGCCTCAAGGATTAGACAAATAATATACATTTTTCTACTCAAAGAAAAATGAGTAAAACACAAAATCCTCTGACCTGTACCTTCTCCTCAAGCATTTATTAATCTATAGAAATATTCTAAATGGAAAAAAAAGAAATAAGGAGCCATGGGGGGGGGGGTTAAATGGTGGGAAATAAAGTAGAAAGCTGCCCCTACCTCTGCCTAGACCAGCGTGAGCCCAGCGGTCCGTAGCAAATGATGGTTCCTCTGTCACAGACTCTCTCCAAACCCCGGCCTCCATTGTTTTGCACAACCTTGAAGCCAACTATAGAAGTTTTTATGCTTTATTTATTCTGTCCGAAGATCTCCTCCTTTCTCCTTGCCATCTTTAAGTTGAGATCATATGTCAGCTTAAATTGTCTTACGATTTCCCATATTTTACTGAACTATACTTCTAGGATTGGAATTGCTCCCTGCTTGCAAAATGTAGATTTGCAGCATACAATAAATAAAATACCACTGTTACTTGGCATGAGATTACTTGTATAGGTCATAGTTGTCCAAGTGATTGTATTAAAGACAGGTGAAACTGAATACACATTGACCATTGCTAGAAGACAATAGGGCATTTTTATCATGTAAAAGCAAACAAACCCCATGTGGTGGTTTTCCAAATTATATTTCGTGGGGAAATTGACAGCATGTAGAATTCGAATTAGGACCAAGGATCCATACTCATATAAAACAGGCTGGTCATGTACAGATCAATTTGTGCATCAAAATCCCCCCTCCCTCTCCAACATTCACCATAATTGTTGAGCTGAGGCATAGATTGGCAGTCAGTGTAGTGGTTAGACTAGTTTCTCAGATCTCCAGATCTGAAGTTCACTGAATGACCTTGGGACAGTTGTTGTCTCTTTGCCTAACTTACTCACAAAATAGTTGTGAGGATAAAGTGCATTTCTTTTTATTTGTAACATTTATATCCCACCTTTTCCTCTAAGGAGCCCAAGGCAGCACACATGATCCTCCTCCTCCTCTCCAGTTCAACCTGAGAGGAAGGTTAGCATGACAGTCATTGTTTGGCCCAAAGTCACCCAATGGTTGAGTGAACCCTTGAACCTGGGACTCCCCAGTTACAGTCCAGCACTCTAACCACTACACTGCACTGACTCTGATGATAACCATGCCATTGCTTTGAATGCCATTGGGGGAAAGGTGGGGAATAAATGCAATGATAAATTTTTTTAAAATTAAAAATGTTGTTTAGAGATTAGGAATTCCAAACTAGAATATAAATACTGCCCCTGATCCAGAGCTTTTCTGGGGCTTGGATGTGCATATGAAGCTACCCCTTGAATGGGATTTCATATTCACTGCATCAGATGAGAAGGCAGCTCCTTAAACAAATGCTTTATTTGGGTAAAATGTATGTGCTACTGTGAATGCCAACAGTTATTTTATTATTTATTTATTTATTTATTTATTTATATTTACAATATTTATATACTGCTCCCCATTTAAGGATTTCAGAAGGGTGAACAAATAGAATAAAATAATAAAAACTCATTTAAATTACACTTGTAAAAGAAACAAAGTGCAAATAAAACCATGGCTGGTCAGTTAGAGGCTGTTGATACCGTTTTTATAGCGTTTAGTGAATTTTACAATCTCCAAATGCGGTATTGTCAGCATTGCCTTGTGAACATTGACTATCTCCATTTTCTGTCTTTGATCCTTTCAGGAACTTGATCATGACATAATAGCAAATTACCCAGGACTATAAATAAAATGCAGACCCTATAAGGCTTGATGACATTGAATGTCATAGACGCTTCCCTGCTAGTTTCAAATGATGTTACATAAAGAGCACCTATAGTACTAGTGAACAGATGAAAGGGCGATCACAGCATTAAATTGAAGTGCAGAGGGTGCAATAAACAAAAGGCCCAAATCCATAAAAGTATTCTTATTGCATTGCATAAAACAGATGTCACAGGTGTTTTTAAGGGGACAATAACTTGATCTGAGGAGGCCACTACATGGAAATAAAGGTAGTAGACATATTAGCTTCTGGAAGATTATTACAGGTATAAATTACCTTGTCCTAGTGACTTATAGTTTAATAATAGCTTTATAACCCTAGAGATACACTGACTGCAAATCTAATTTCTCGTAGATGTTGTTCCTTTCTAAAAGCATAGTTGAAGAAACTCTATAGTCATATTGGTTAAAAGTTATGAAAAATATTGTCTTGTGTTTGAGAGCAACACATGCTTTAAGGAAGAATGGGCTGTTGAGATAATTGATGCGTATGGGTGATTTTCTCTCCTGCACCGCCAGCACCTATGGGAAAACTGTTCCTTCATTGGGCAATCCCACCTATAAGGGTTCTTATTTTTAGCAAATGCCTATATTTCAGGGCCTAAGAAACTCCCTGCCACCATAACTCACAGTTCCCCAAGATGACCATTTTCCGGTGCCAACAATTCTCTTAGAATACATTAAAATCTCATCGTCACGTGGTATAAGAGGCTTCAGCATGAGATGGGCATCATCTCTAAAGACAAGATGTTGCTGCTACAAGCCTCTCAAATGTCTTCTTTGAGTGTCATCACATGGGGGAAAATCATGTTTCCTTGCTGTCACTTCTCCACACTTCCTTATTCTTCCTGGAGGGGAAACAGGAAGTAAACGAAGACCACGTGGTCCATTCAGAGGCTGTTTTTATCGTGCCACATTTCCTGCACATAACAGGAGATCACGGTACATTCCGTTGTTTTTTTTTTAAAATAAAAAATTGGATTAAAAGGGGTCTATTTTGCTACTGAAAAATGAGTGGAAGGAGCGGGAGGCGTGCAGGAGGCAGACGCTGTCTAAAGGACGTGCGCATGTCCGTAAGTGGGCAGTAGCTAGCGTGTGATAAAACACTCCTCTGATGAACCTCTCTGACCTCAGGCCAAATTCCCTAAACCTCCATCTCAGCCAAATACTCTTACAACCAGGTCCAGCTCTTGGGTTCAGTCTTCCTCTGACTCCCAAAGCTCCTCCTCTTGTATTTCTGGCTGCTTTGACAGTTTCTCTGGGTTTTACTGCCTGCTTGTGTAACCTGCTCCTGGCAAGATCTCAGGGCAGCCTCCTGGTATAACATAGCCATCTGCTTACGCTTTACCAGTCATATAAAATTATCCCACAGAGAAGGAATAGCTTAATATCCTGGCATGAGCTATTCATTGGGCCAGTTCACACATCATGATAAGCCATGCTGAGAAAAAGCCATCATGGGATGGTTGTTCGCTCGCCAATCCACGTTACTCCTGACAGATAATCATTTGCTCTGCAACTTTCTGTGCCTTGCTTCCCCCCTTAGTCCTCCTGCCCACTACTGGCACATATTGCATGGGCCATTGTAGCACAACTGCTCTCGCAGCCTGGTTCCTACGGAGGGAAACCTTCCTGGCTTCTCGCCTCACTCTGAGCGCTACCTCTTTTCAACGCACTTTTTCCATTCTCACTGTCTTGGAAGTATGTAAATAGTTTCATGTGTGCTTTTCCCTGTTGTTTGCAAGTGTGCGATTGTGCACATTGGCCTGGCTGCTATTTATTTCCATGAGCAGGGCAGATCAATATTCCTTCTGTAGGTGTTGAAATCCCATTAGTCAATTTCATTCTCTCAGTGTATTATGTCTTGAACTGACATGTTTCCTTGTCAGTTTCCTCCCCACTTTAATGCTTCCCTTGACCCTGAACTCCAAAAGCGGTGACTGACTGAGATTGAGCTATTGGGCTGGGTGGGTTTACTTACTGCAAGAATATGGGTGTACTAACTGTGAAAAATGTGCTCATAATTTTTTAAAAAAATACTTTAAACATATTTAATTTAAGTACACAGATTCCCACAGTACATTCACCCACCTGTGGCAATTTATTCCCCCCCCCCCGATTGTGGTATCTTTTCTAAGCAATTACTTTGTTCACCACTTCCCCCCCCCTTCAAAAGTACACAAATGTGTTCTTAATCCCTCCCCCCACCCCGGTCCTTCGCAAGATCACAGATTTGCCTGTCCATTATTTACAGTCTGCAGTAGTAGATTCGCCGTGTCAAGTTCTTGCAAATTACCTACTCCACTTTGGCACTTCCAATGACTGTGAACTCTGAATGCTGTTAATGGAAGTGGTCTAGGTAATTTACAAAGAAGAGTAGGTAATTGACAAGGTGAATGCACTATTGCAGACTGTACATAGTGGACAGGTGAATCTGCACACTTGTGAAGGATGTGGCGGGGTAAAATTATGAACACAACCGCATAATTTTGAAGCAGTGAAAAGAAGTGGTGAATGTGTTCAGGACATCCTCAAGTGTCATTTCCACATTAGGGGAAGGGTGAACATCACTGATGAGGGATGAGGGAGGTTGATAGCAGCACTAGCAAGAGTGCTAGGAGCAGATGGCTTTTTGCCAATATTTCCAGGTGGCTTTGTAGCCGCTTGGGATAAACTATCATGCTAGGTTTTGATATCATGACAAGTCACCCCAAGAACAAGCCACCCTTAACAACCCAGTGATGAGCCATAGGTTCTCAGGGTGACTTGTGTGTAGTTAATAAACCATGTTGAATTATCCATACGAATAAGCTTGGGTGACCATATGAAAAGGAGGACAGGGCTCCTGTATCTTTAATAGTTGTGATGAAGAGGGAATTTCAGCAGGTGTCATTTGTATACATGCATCACCTGGTGAAATTCCTTCTTCATTGCAACAGATCTGCCCTCTTGACCAGATACAAAAGAGGGCAGGGTTCCTGCAGCTTTAACTGCTGTGATGAAGAGGGAATTTCACCAGGTGCTGCATGCATACAAATGACACCTGCTGAAATTCCCTTTTCTATATAACTGTTAAAGATACAGGAGCCCTGTCCTCCTTTTCATATGGTCACCCTAAACAAGCCATGCTGACACAAACAAGGCTCACAACACACCATGCCTAATTGTATCATGTGAACCCAGTCATTTTCTTCTCAGCTGTTTCCTAGTCCTTCTATAACATCCTGCCACTAACCAGCAGACCTTCTCCCTGACTCTCTAACAACCAACTGACAAAACTCCGGTCCACCTCTTAACTGTGAACTGACATTTATTGATGGCTCTTTTGCACTTAGCTAGAACTTCCAGCCAATCAATATTGAATTTACCTGATCCAGGCCCCATCTAAAAACATTACAAGCAATCTCACCCTTTTGAACCTCCCCTCCCAGCAGCTACCACCAAAGTAGGCCTCAAACACAGCAACAATCCTAGGCCCCAAGCCTACATAGATACATTGTAGCCTGTCAGAGGCCATATAGAGTATTTACAAAACATTACAATTATGTACACAGCATTTCTTCACAGTGTAGAAGTTGATGTACCTGTCTTTTTGTTATTTTGAGCTTCCACTATTGAATCTATAAACTTGACAACTGCCAGTATAATGGCACTGGACAGCTGTGGATGTTTGCTTCAGAAAATGTGATTATCTACACACCATCCAACTGCACCAAGTTGTTATTATGAAGTCTTTGCTAGAGGTGTACACTGACCACACTATTCAATTTGGTCCCCAATTCAGGAATTCATAAAACAATTTGACTCAGGGGGCAAATCTGAAGCTGTCAGTGACTTATCATTAGAAATCTACAAATGAATATAGTTTTTTTTTCCTGTTTGGCTGAAATGGATGAAATTTGCAACTATAGTATAGTATCCTACAAACATAGGCATGTGAGAGGATGGGACCTATCACATTTTAGACAAATAGGTGCAAGGATGTTTGTTTTGTGTGCCTTTACACTTCCCTTAAAAAAGTAATCTGCCAATAACATTTTTATTTCTTGGGGAATGGGATGAAATTTGTAGGCATAGTCAGTCACCCATTCTGAAGGGATAATGTCTACCAAAGTTCAGATGAATAGGTGCAGGGGAGGAGTTATGCATGAGCAGCCTTAGCGGTTTGGAGCCCCTCCCCACAAAGGGGAAGGCATGAGTCATGACACATGTCACAGGGGACATTCAGAATTATTCAGTCAAGCACCCAATGTCACACCCTCCCAGGTGCCACAGGCACCATTAAAACTTTTTTTCAACAGTTTTGCTCTTGGGAGATAGAACTAGTAAAGGTCATGGACCACTGGATCAGTCCTGTGATATATTACTTCAATAGTCCTGCCCCAAAGCATTGGGATTGGAGAATTCACTGTGATTAGAAGCTAGAGCTGTCAGTAACAAAACTACAGCCCTTCCTTTCCCTCTCCTGGTGTTTCCTTTCTATCAAGAGCTTCAAAATAAATATATCTTTCTTTTTTTGTGACACATTATTTGTGTTTTTCATTCATTCATTCATTTGATTTATTTATGTCCCTTTGACCCCGAATGCGAACAAAGCTTCAGGAGGGTTCAGATTCTCATTTGGGCTGCTTCAAAGGAACCCAACTATGATTAGGATAACTTCCAAATTAGGGTGATTTGGTTCAGGAATTGGGATTTGGCTCCTCCAAAACAGACCAAATTGGAATCTGAACCACCACCCCCGGCATCATTAGTAATACAGATGCAAAGGGGCACAAAGCCCCCTATTTTTATTTTTATTTTCAAATCTCAAAATCAGCCCCAAGAAGTCATCATGTTGGTTCAGTTCTGGACCATTTTACAAGAGATTAAATGTGTGTAGCAAGCCTAACTTCAAATTTTATCATCAATTAATAGTGAAACATATTTATCTAGCTTGTTGGCCTGGTCATAAATGGACAGATATGGCAATGTGTTATCTGATTTGTATACAATCCTGCATAGCAATGTCAAAAAAGTTTTGGTAGTGATTTTAGGGAAACCATAACTAAGACGGTGAAATCCAGTGTCCCAGGCAAGGCATGTTGATGAGCCAAACTGCATGTGATGTTAAATGTGTTTTTGCATCTAACAATCATTAGAGTTTAAAAATGCAAATTGCATCAGCTGGGCTGATAATAATTAATGGGATTAGAACAAAAATGGATGGAGGATTTAACACTTTTGTCCTCTACTGAGGACTTGAAGAAAATCCTTCTTCTGAACTTATCGTTTGCTTTGGACAGAATCCCTAATTAGCACGAATTTAACATTAAAAGATTACTGGAAAGATTCATTTAACATCCATATATAGTTTTGCTATATGAAATTGTAGTTGGAAGCATAGTAAATGAAGACAATAAGGCCCTACTTCATAGGTGGAGCTTGGCAATAGTCACTTAAGTAAGGGTATTCTGCTTTTTACAGCCTTGCTCTGTCCCTGGCAGTAAACCTTTTTGAGAGGTATTCATTTCTATTACTAGTGGGATTTGCAAGTACTAGAAAAGCACAGATTCAAGCAAGGACATGTAAAATGCTCTTACAAATTTCAAATACACAGGGTTGGATCCAGATCAAAGCTGGTGGAAGTGGACTTCCTTGCCCCCTCCTTACCATGGCAGCACCTCCAGTTCCCTGAAAATGCCACACAGAGAGTCAGGAGAACCTTCTCAATGGGGTGAGCTGTTTTGGGAGGGGAGGGATCTTCCAAGAGCAAAGCCCTTCTTTTCACGGAAGGCAAATCCTGGATCCACCCCTAGGACTACTAATAGTAGAAGTAGTAATGCTAATGCTAATGATGCCTCCACAGAAAGCATTTAATTCAGTGATGGTACAGGATTGAAACATAAAGAGCCATGACCTAGTTAAAATATGAGATGCAACCATTTATTTTAACACATTTTTGTTATAATTTGAAAATTTCGTGGTACATAATTTGGGAAAGCGGCCAGTGTTGAAGAGCCAGCAACTGTATGCATTTTTTAATGAACACTATTTCTTGCTTCAGATGATATTGTAATAAATGTGGTTTTCAAGGACTGGAGTATTAATAAACATGCAGCAGACTAGACCACTATAGAAAGTGATTTGTACTTGAATCACTTGAATGAATGGAAGAGTGTTTTCACTCTGTTAAGAAATCCTGACTTGACTAGCTGAATTAAACTGTTCTGCTTTTGACAAGAATAAGAAGGGAAGTCAGGCTGTCCTCCCTTCACTGTATGGGAACTGCCCTGCCTTCCCATGGAGCAAGAGCATGACACAGGCATTGCTCATGCAAATATTGCAATCACTAGAAATTCATGGATCTTCCTCCATATTAATATCAACTACTGAGGCCGATCCCTCAAAGGTAGAGAGAAGGCCATAGAGTGTCCACGTGCCCTACTTTGCAGAGGACATTCCTATATTTGAAAGGTTCTCTAGTTCAAGATCCACTTTGAAAATAAAGAACAGGGAAAACAAAGACATTGATTGGGTTCAGATAACATGCTAACCAATGGTGGTTTAAATAGTTGAAGGTTGGTTATTTAACCCACGGTGGTTTATCATATGGTGTGTGTGGAGGGATTAAATATATATTTAATTAATAATTAAATATAAATATAAACAGTTGGATGTTTGGTGAAATAACCCATGCAAAGAGCCAATGTTATGCAGAGTTGGCTATTTGAAAACCACCTTTGGCTATTATGTTATGTGGCTGGCACTCACGGTTATTTCATTGGCCACTTAGTCGCAAGGCATGAGCTATCAAAGTGGCAGCAGCTGCTCTAGCCCAGTCGGCAGGATAGATTTTCAGAAGCAATGGCTGTTGGAATATGAGTGGGAGGACCGAGGTGGAGTAGAGGGTGGAGGATGAGTGAGTCAACTCAGCGTGGACTAATAGTCAACTCAATGCTGATCCTAATCCACACCACCGTTGATTATTTTCATGTTATGTGAGGAGTACCCCCTAGATAAACAACTGTCAAGTTGATTATTTGCCGACTGTTGACTATCATGTTGTCCAAACACAGCCCTTGAAGTTTCCAGTTAGTACCTGGACAACAGATTAAGCAGACACACTGACATCTCCCCACTTTAGTGAGAAGTATTTTTTTCAATTTCAATTATAGTAATTATTTCTAAATTTGCAACTATAAATATAAATCAGCATATGCTAATTTGATGCAAACCTAACCACCTAATCATATACTATGGGCAACATCTGAAGCCCTCCTCAGAGGGTAGAAAAAAGGGAGAGAGCCTTCTCACTGAGGTCTGCCCGGAGCCAACATTGTCATCTTTTCAATGCCAAGTTCAGATTGTCCTCTACTTCCAGGCATTTTATTAATTTCTTTATTTACCAAATTTGTATACTGCTCCATATCTGAAACAGCTTCTTGAGTGGGCAGGAAGTTCCAAAGTTCTAGGGGCAGGAAGTTCCAAAGAAAGAGGGCCACCACACTGAAGACTCTTCTCCTGGTGGGCTCCAATTGGGCCATAGGTCCATGTGGAACCCAGAAGCATTGATGGCATATATTGGAATTTTAATGTCAGTTGTTTTATCAGGTCCTCGTATCCCATTGTAACTGTATTAGTTGTATAAATTGTTTTTTTAAAATTTTGTATGTTTTGCATGGTTTGGTTTTATGCTTTAAATGTTGTGAATTGCCCAGAGGGTTCTTAATATTGGGCTGTATAGAAAACAAACAAACAAACAAATAAATAAAATTCATTGTGTATTGGTGTGAGGGGTGGGATGATGTGTAAATGGCCACCCTTAGCTTCCCAGACATGGTGTCCTGCGTGTGGAAAATTCTCCCTAGGGAGGCTCCCCTCGCAGCCCCTTGGATATAATTTTGATGCCGGACTTATTTATCGTCTCAATCTGACCTAGGAAATGCTTTCTGTCCCAGTGCTGTTTTATTGGTATATTGTTTTTAGATGGATATACTGAAGGATGGAATAAAGATGAATTAAATAAGTAAATGAATATGTAATATATGGCAGGATTGATTACATAGGTCCTCCCCACCTGATTGGCTTGACGTTGTCCTTCCTAGGAGGGAGCTGATATGATAATAAATACCTACAAGCATACCCTGGTATTAGCCAGCTGAGGCACTTCTGGAAGCAACCACAGTTTGGCAAAGTTGTATGAAAAAAGCTCATTGTAGAGTATTAATTTTTGCATCCTACCTATACAGCACCAATACTTTGATAGGCTCTGCTTGCACTGCCTTTGTAGCTGGTTATTAAGGCAAGATTTTACTGATCCTCTTAATATTATACCAGTTGTTTGCCAATCTCATGTCTCCCCTAAGTAAGAAGATTAGACAACCTGCTGTCAGTTTCCATTTAGTGCCATGTTATTCCTATTTTGGCCTAGGTCATCCTCAAGTGATTGTCAAATAAATACTTTAGGTTGGAGGGACCCCACTTTCTTGAATATTTTGGCCCAATATCAAAATTTGTTTTCTGCAGTGGCTCAGCCAGATATTAAGATATACCAGCTGTACATTTTACATTGGAATGAAGTTGAGTTTTAGAATGCTATTTTGCCCCGTTATTTGTGGTAATGCAAATTTGCATTTGATACATAGACACCGTCACCCAAGGTTTGATATAAAGGAGAATGGCCAGCAGTTGGTTCACATAAAATCTCATTAGTGTCTTTTATTGTTTCTGACAATTCTTGGAAGAGAATGGATCATTAACATGCAAATAGAGATAACCCCTATTGCCAAGCTAATTGTGACAGTGCGTTCTGATGCATTCAAATAAATCTGGCTGTTTTCAAGCCAAAACAATTTTCAAGGCTAAATTGTAAAAAGGGCACTCAGCCAGGGCTTGAAGCTGGAAGCTGGTGGCAAGCTTAATTACAGCTGATTATACTTTATTTATTTTATCACAAATGTTAAATGTTAAATTAGCCTATTGCAGCCTAATAAATGGTTAATAGATTTGGGATAAATGAGTAATCAATTCTTATGGATCGAAACAGAATCCAAGGAGTTGATGTGTGGATGATATACCTCATATAGCTATAAAGCAAATGTGTCTTAGCCACCTCCAAGTGACAGGAAACCCATTGAAACTATTCATCATCTCATGTCCTATTGACTTCTCCTTTTAAGGTATATATAATAGCAGTAGTTTAGAATGGGGAAGCTTGTCAGAAGAGATTACGCTGTAGTTGCCAATAAAATAAACAAGGTGTTGGACAGAGCTCTTGAAGACATAGGAAGAGGTAGTTAATCATCATTACAAGTTCTAATTTTCACATAGTCATGTTGCTGATCTTGACGCATGGCAACCAAGATTTTTCTATAAGCCATGGTACAGAAGAAAGGAATAGTGTAAGTGCAGTGCCCCTGTACAGTTCATTTTTGAAAATAAGGATATATTTGTTACACATTGCCTGGACTTTGTTTAAAGAAAAAGCATTACTGATTAGAGAAGGCAAATGCTGGCTAAATAATGTATTTATTTTATTTATTTAGAATTATTTTAGGCCACCTTTAATATGATCTAACTGCATCTCCTCTCTGGGCGACCAGCCAAAAAGGGCAGGGATCGAGAGGGCAAGTCCTCCTCCTCACACATCCAAGTACCTTGTCCACATCCTCGGTACTCACCAACTGAAACTGATCAAGTGTAATCCTACTCGCGGAGTCGCTGGACACTCCATTGTCAGCCTCTGCTATAACAATGGCATCTAAGTCGGCTGTTATCCGAGAGATTTTATCTGAGAAATGATCGTTAAAGGCATCACAGCGAACTACCGAAGGCTCTAAAATTGGATTCAGGGGAGAAGGTGCCTAGGTTAGACCCCTCACCACCCTGAACAGTTCTGCTGGATGTGAATTCGCAGACGCAATGCGCGCAGTGAAGAAAGCTTTCTTCGCTGCACGTATTACCACCCCATAGGAACAAAGATGTTCTCTATGCAGTGTTGTGATTTTTGTGTTTTATATTGTTGTTGTTCCCCGCCTCGATCTGGAGGGAGAGGCGGGTTAAAAATAATAATAATAATAATAATAATAATAATAATAATAATAATAATAATTTAGATTGATGCAGCAGCAAATCCCCCCATCATCCCCAGGGAGATCTGTTGTTGTTGCAGGTTAGGAGGAGAGAGAAAGAGAGAGAGAGGAGTGCCTCCTTCTCACACCCCCTTTCAATGCATCGGAATTCTGAATCCAAATCCAAAGCTTGCACAGCCTAGTAGAAGCCATCTGATTAGCGCTAACTACAGGGGTGGAAACCACAGACATTACAAAAGAGGGCTGGAAGAAACATGGTAAGAGTGATGTGGCAACAACCAGATCACTTGAGGCCGTTAGCACACAGGCGGTTTTAAGCACACTCACCGTGATTTTGATCCACTTCTTCAGCATGGGACTCGCATGACGTTGTCCCCCTCGCATTGTTCTCGTGCCCTGAGTGCTCCATTTTTAGTTTCTGTTTTGATTTAACCCTGAATGGGCAAAGTCTGTTTCAGGCAAGTTTAAGCAAGTTCAACAGGCTGAGCTGAGCTATTGGAGCAAAACCAACCACGTGTGTTTCAAAATGCTAGATTCGCATAGGAAACGGAGGAGGACACGCGAAGCAATCCAGGGGGGAAATGGTACTTGTGATAAAGGCCTGAGTAATGAAATACTCCAGGTGAGCTAAAGCCTCTGCCCCTCAGTGGGGATTTACTAAACATTCAGTCAATGCCCTCCCACAATGCCAATCAAACTGTGATTTGTGATTATATCAACTCAGACACCTGAGAGCAATGTTCATAGATATGTGAACTAAAAACTGAAATCATGCAACTTTGAAACTGTAAACTTCATAAAATATTGCATTCATGGACACCAAAGGCTCCACTTTCACCACTTTTGTAGCTAAATATTATGATAGAAAGGCAAGATATGCACCTCCCAACCTTTCCTGCTGTGGAACCCCAGCTGTGAAATGAGCTCCCTAGAGAGGTTTGCCTCGAATCTACGAGCATCTCTACATTAAGGGAAATCATGTTGTTTACCAGGGGCTGTTGTGCTTCCTTGTTCTTTGATGCAGTTGATATGGGCTGAATTACATAGGAAGAGAGAGGCAACAAGGTGGAAGATCCTGCTGTTTCCCGGGGCTCCTTTAAATGGCAGACACGTTTGAATCGAGGGAGCGCCTCTCTCTTTCCCTGGCATATGTGTAAAGGAGTAGGGGAGGAGGTCTTGTTTTCATCTGCTGTAAGTCTGGAATCCTTGGCACAGTTACTTGGGAGTGAGACCCATTGAACACAATGGGACTTATTTCAAAGTAGACACATGGGGAACTAATAGCGTAAACCAACAGAAAAAAAATAATTAAAAAGAATTGCATTGGATTTAAACCTAGCACACGTTCTGTTGTGTCTTGGGTATGTAACTCTTGTTCCCCTATTTTTAACTGGTTCATTTTTATAATTGTTGTAATTGTAGCTATTTTACTCTGCTGGTCAAGTGACTCTTGTCTCCCTGTTTTTAATTGGGTTGTTTTTATAATTGCTGTATTTGAGTTATTTTAAATCTGCTGATCTATGACCGCAATAAAATTATTTGGAGATTGAATTATTTGGAGAGGTCCTGTTGGTTAATAACATCATGAAATCAACCTGCAAACTTCCATGAGTGACCAATCATGGGTGTGCTATAAATAGCTCATTTAGAGAAACCCCCTGTTGTACTCCTTTCAGTGCCAGTGAAGACATTTTTATTTTCCCAGGCACACTAGCATTCCAGTCTTTTCATGCTGCTGTTGTAAATCTGTATTTTATATTTCTGCATTGTTACTAGGTTTTATTCTAGTTGTACTTTTATATTGTAATTTTAAGCATTTTATATTGTTTTTAATTTTTGTGAATTGCCCAGAGAGTTTCGGCTATTGGGCAATATAGAAATGTAAGTCTAGACATAAACAAATAAGGTGACTATGTATGTGTGTGTATGTGTGTCCAGGGCCTCCTTGACTGAAAATAATGAACTAACTACATTGACTCAAGTGGAATAGCAATCCATCAAAATTAAAATTGTTGATTTCTTTTCATGGGCAGAAATCCACAACTCAAGATGTGAAAAAGAACAGAAAGAAGGGCCATGTTTACACCATGCAGTTATACCGAGGTTGTCTCTAGGTCATCCCTGTGAATCCAAATGACACACAGGGGATTCCCTGGGTCAACCCGGGATGGCCAGAGACTTTTGCCGGAATAACTGAAACTGGGGATGTCCCAGTTTTTCCATGGTTCCGGAACAACCCCAAGGACTGCAGCTGGTGTGGCACGGGCTCCCAGGTCCTCAAATGGGCACGGAGCTGCATGGGGTGGCTCCGTGCCCATGGGCGGCCAGCAATTTCACCATCCCTGGGATGGGGGGGGGGGTTGCCATGGAGTTTGGTGGAGGTTACTTACTTTTTCACCACGTGACTGGCACCTCTTAAAAAATGGTGCCCACGACATCCCTCTTCCCTTCTGGGGCATCACATGGCTGTATAGAAGCTGGAGGAGGATCACAGAAGCAGGTAAGTCCACGATCCTCCCCCTCCCTCCCACTACACCCTTAGGTGTAGATAAGTCCAAGGTATTCGTCCTCTGGTCTTGACCCATGCCTACACTAGCACTTATTTCATAAGTTTAGTCTTTGCCAGGACACCCTATGTGGAAAAAAGAATTTATAAATGTTAAATGGAAATTCTTTTCTTAGAGTGAATTGTAAAATGGATGAAGGATGTGAAGGGTTATGATACTCTGCGTCACTTAATCTAGTTTCTGGAAACGGCAAGATTACAAATGAGAGAATTTGTTCCATTTTGCATTTGTCTGTTTAAAGGCATGTACTATACATACCAAACATATCCTCCTCCAGTGTAGCAGAAAGCCATCTTAAAGCTGGGCTATTTTCCTGGCTCTTGGATGGATGCTCAGCTTGTAAGTAGCTTCTGAGCAGACATATATAGAATTGCACTGTAAATCCTTCTCCTCCATCCCATCCTGGGCAGGAACGACACTACTGCTTTATAACAGTACTGAAGTGCACTGACAACTGTTGGGGCCCATGACACATTCTATATACCATTTTCAAACCACTTTCATAGTGTTATATCCTGCTTGGTGTAGATCTGGCCAAGATAAATTTCCCGGTAAGACACATTTGGCCTAGCAGGCTCAATGGCCAATGCTACGATATTGTTTGGACAGGGGCTGGGTCACTGTGCTCTTTAGTGTGGCTTTGGGAACTGCACAGATCTCAGCACAGTGCTTCACAAGGCTGGGCCAAAGGAATCTCAAAGCATTAGAAAAATGCTTTTGTTCACATACTACTGAGTCTCAAAAGATGTCACTGTAATTCTTCATCCAAAGGCCTTGGGTTCTTTCATTTTACAGTTTATTTAGTGTTGTGGAATTATTTACTATAACAGTTCTGCTTTTAAAAAATACAAGAGATTTAATGCTAGAGGGATATTAAAAACAAACAAGATTAGAGTAATGCATTAAGGTACACATGGAGTTACAAATGCCTTCCACTAACATTCCACAACATGGTCATAGCTCTAAGGGTGGCTCGTTTTTGATTAGTGAATGTTTGCACTGATTACTGTATGATACAATATGTGTATACTACAAATGTTTAATGAAATACAAGCAAAGTGCCTGCCAGCATGAGTTGTGGTATTTACTTTCTTCCATCAAATTGAATGCCCCTGGTTGAAAGAAAGCTCACTGCTAATGAGGGCTAGTCAGAGTCACCCATATCTGAGGCAAAGGTTATGTTTCACCATCACTTGTTTGAAGCCCCACAAACTTCTCTCACAGAAATCAAAGGGAGTGATTGACTCCTTACATGAGAAGAGGACAGGTGAAAACTTAGGACTAAACTACATGCTACTTTAAAGATGTAGCTACCAAACACATCTTTAAAAATAAAAAAAATCTAAAGTAAGTGCAGAGGACCCAGTTTGGATCAAGACCTTAGCATGTGAGGTAGTGGGGTTTAATCCTTTGCCCCCTGTCATAGACCAGCAATGCCATATTCCATGAGTGGAAGGAAAAGCAGGAGTCCTTAGAAGGATGCAGAGGCTAACAGGAGACCAATAGGAACCAGCTCTGGTGGGTCTACTTGGCCATTTTATAACAACCAAGGCCATGTCTAGACCAGGCAGTTATCCCGAGGTTATATTTAGGTCATCCATGTGCATCCAAATGATGCACAGGGGATCCTGGGATCAACTGGGGATGACCACAGACTTTCCCCTGGATAACTGAAACCAGGGATGTCCCAGTTTTTCTGCAGTCCTGGGACCTCGAGGACCACAGCTGGTGTGGCACACAATCATGGATCTTCAAATGGGCATGGAGCTGCACAGGGTGGCTCCGTGCCCATGGGGATGGGGGGGCAGCAATTTTGCCATCCCTGAAATGGTGGGGGGGGCATGGAGTTTGGCTGGGGAGTTCCTTACTTTTTCACGACACGACTGGGCTCCTCTTAAAAAAAAAATGGCGCCATGACGTCCCTCTTCTCTTCTGGAATGTCACGTGGCCATATAGATGCTGGGGGAGGATCATGGAAGCAGGTAAGTCCACGATCTTAGGTGTAGATGAGCTGCAACTAAAACTCCACATGAAAGAGAACTGAAGTATAGGGTTGGCCTTCCCTCCCAGAGAGTTTTTTTTGGTGCATGTTCCTGGGTGAAGCGATAAAATAATCCCTCTTCTAGCCCTCCCAAGCATTGTTGTTATAAGTGCCTTCACAACGTGACTGGCTAGTCCAGTCTCGTGGAGGCCGTTGTGGGGTGGGGGCTGGGGAGAAGAGTCTGCGTGGAAGCCTGCCATTGGCGGCTTCAAATGGTGCCACAGCAACGCAGAAGAATGGAAAGAGAATAAATTATGCTCACCCCTCCCATCTGCATCTTCTTTTCGCAGCTCTCTCCCTCCCTCCCTGTAAGCAGTGTGGGCTCACTGGTTGCCTTTATGGGACCAAGTAGGATTTTTTTGCTCATAAATCACATTTATGTAGATGAGTTTTTTTCACCTACTTCATACTGCAAGATGGGTTTGGGAGTAATAAATAGGTTGTTAATTAATAATTGGTCATGATATGAATCTGGCAGGTAGATGCAGACATTTGGTGGGACAGGGCTGGTGAGCATTCACAGGCACTATTCAGGTGATTGGTAATTCCTGAGGGCTCCCAGCTGTGAGTTTCACAGCCTCAGCTGGTGGGATAAGGATTCCTTTTGAGGCCAACCTTTCTCACCCACCCGGATCTGTATGGAGTGGGGAGGGATTGACGCCGGAAGGTCTCCCTACCCCAAACAGGGAAGCCTGTGTAGTGGCGAGGGTTGGCATCACTTAACAGGTGGTGAATGGCTCGCCCAATAAAGATAGATGTCTGCTTAGGTTTACCCAATCTGCAGATCTTTAATAAAGTGGCCCTATTTAAATCCATATACTGTGTCTCGATTCTTCTTGTCTCCAGTCTACATTTCTCGCAATCCCTCCTTCCCTCACTCTTGTTTTGTGTAAACTCTTGCAATGGCACTGCACTATTACTGAAAAGGTAATCAACACATCTATGTGGGGGCTCCCCACACACCTCTTGCAGTACAAATAAAAGGATCCAGGTTGCCTTTTGCCTAGGCAAAAGCCCCAGGTACGTTCAGTACATAAATGCTAAGTATTTTTAAAAATACAAATGTGTTTAATAAATCCAAACGTTCTAATAAATACAAATATGTAATTAAATATTTTAAATAAGAAGAGATTAATAACAGTATGACCAGTCAGTTGTTTCATACGATGCTCCCCATTATTATTATTTTGCCAGAAACAGAACTAAAAAGGGGAAAATAAATAATAAGGTAATGCCTTTTACAAATAGTCTGGAATATTTGACATGGGGGTTATCTTCACGTCGCTGGGTTTGCGCCGCCTCCCTCTGAAACCCTGCAGTTTCCATCTCCCAGGGTGGCGTTGGGCAATCGCGATGCTGAGGAGGGAGTGCAGGGTTCCTGGGTGGCCATCCAGGTACTAGAGCTGCCCCTTCCCTCTTCCTGGGGGAAGGCGATGAATAGCCAATTGCCTTCCACCAGGCACTGCCCCCGGTTTGGTCCCAGAGCGACGTCAGATGAGTTTTTCAATCTGTAGCTTCATGGGAAAGCCCTGCGGTGGCTGCGAAGCTGCACCTGCATCATATAACTGACACAGCACAGAACTGCAGCCACTGTGGGGCTTTCCCCACATATAGACAGCCCCATGGGAAGGGGGAGAACATAGGTACAGAGTTTGCTAACCAAATGCAAAGTCAAGAAATAAGTCATGAAGGAAGTCAAAGAACTCTTTCGGTGCCCTAGCATCGCACAAAAGGTCTAATTTTGAGCTTGAGAAATATAGCTGAAAAAGCACTGAAGCTAAATAAATCAATGGCAGGCCTAAAGATTGCCTAGTTGATGAGCATGGAAACTATTGCAGCTGACAAAGTGGCTCATAATGAGTCTTGTGTTTAAGGCTCACATTTCACTCAATTTTAGTGCTGTGAAAGGTATAAAAAACAATGATATTTACAGCTGTCTTATCTAAAAGAAACAGATTCAAGGGCAAAAACTTTTTCTCTATTCTACTTGGCTTTTTAGTGCAGACAGCTCAGCTTCATGCATCAAAAGCCTTTAGATCTCTGCAGAGACTTCACAGAACTGGACAGAAATTACAGAGGAAACCTTTTTTTTAATGACAGAAAATATCCTTTCCATTGAGAAAAATGTTTGATGGGTAAAACACACACCTCAGAGGGAAATTTCACTGTAGTAACAGGAATGCCATTGAACAGTTTCATTTCAATCACCTGAAAACATATATTTTGTTATGAAAAGTGTAACAAAGCATGAACATGTTTATTTCATTAATTAATACATATAGTTAGTAGATCTTCCCTTGTTGTGTATGCTGCCTGGCTACTATCTCTGTGTATGTTGCCTGGCTACTATCTCTGCCCTCTCTTGTCCAACAATAAAATTTGAAAAATTAACTTTCTGTCATGGAAGGTTCAGAGGGCCCACTAGCCAGGAAGCTAGAGCAGAACTTTATTATATTTCTCCAACAAGAACAGTTCCACAACAGGAAACTCCTTACTCCACCAAGGGACTGTCTATACATTTTGGAAGCCCTGTGGTGGTGCCATGGCAGTGCTATGTCAATTATATGATGCAGCAGCCTCCTCAAAGCCCTCATGGGCCTTTCCAGAGAAGCTCTGTATTTTAAAAGTTGGGGGCTTATCCCAACTTTTCAGGATGGAGTGAGGCAAACATGGCCCTTCTGCTGTCTAACCTTGCTCCTTCCTCAATGCGGAGGCGTGGCTCGATGGATGGTGACTCCTGATTGGTCACTGCCTGTCTGGGCAGAGGGTGGGCCCAGTCACCGGAAACCCTGCACTTTCACTGTGCATTGGGATTAGCCACTGCCTGTTTCGTGAAGTAAAATGATTATGTGGGGAGGAATTTTAAAGATGATCGGTACATTAAAGATGTTACTAGTAGTTATTAGTGTGCCCATTAGCATAGCCCAGTTAAAGTAGTAAATAAGGAGATTTACATTTCAAAAAAGGTCATTTTTGTCAGGGCCTTGGTAAAGAGTGAAACTCCCCCCACCCTGGTTTCAAGATTGCTCATTCTGGCTTCCTAGTGGCTGCTATTTAAAACTAAAAAAGTGCATTCTTACAATTAACATTGCATGTAATTTGGCCCTATGTTCCAAATGTAGTGGCGGGCAAAGATCTGAAGAAGAGGACAGAAGGAATTATAATCTCCAATATAATACTGCTTTGAACTGATGAAAAGTAGTCAGGGAATGGTCTGTGTAGGGGAACACTGTGCATTGTTTACAATAGTAGATTGGCATGGAGCCATAGGCAGAGGCTGCAGAAGCAGAACAAGCAGAAGCAGCAATACAAATGCCTGTTAGTTAAGGACTCAGCGTGTTGTTGATGCTGTCAAGGGAGAGACATTGGAATTTGGCTAGTTAGACATGCAAATTAGGCAGACCACTCAGGTACAGAAAATATGAAACAACTCACAGTCATTCTCAGTTTGAATTACAAAAACATTGGAATTCATCGGGCCAAAGTCAGGACTCATTATTCATTTCAGAATTACAACTTACTAGATTTGACTTACAAACTGACCAATTTTGAATTTCAGTAGCATCACTAATTATAAAGGAAATCAGGTCTTGACACTGATGTTTCCAAATTCCCTGACAAATCCAATGGGTAAACTTTTGGCATTTGAGCTATCTGATCTTGTTTGCAATTAATATGGATCTTCTGATTCCATTGTCTCTTGCAAGGACATCAAACATTTGAGGTAGATACAAGAAATGCAAACTAGTCTGCACAGGCTACCTGTTTCTCAGGCTTGCTCATGTAATTCATCTCTGTATTCTATAATTTAAAACTTGATTACTTTTTTTTATAGAACTGCAGATCAGCTATAAACTATATGGGTTTTATGCTCTGACTACCTCAGAGAGGCCTTTGCCATAAAAGTTTATTTTTCTAGCTTCCAGGGAATTCTTCCACAACCCTATATATATGTTATTCAGCATGCTTATGCTGTAAGACTGAAGGCTTGAAAGTTGTTTTCTCTTCACATGAATATTACATGCATATCTAACCTGCCTGAAACACTTACTATCTATCTACAACCTGTGTCTTGCTATTTAGTTTTTAATACTAAGTCAGATTAATACATTGACTAAAATGACTTTTTTATTATTTTCAGATCCATAGTAGTTATTATTACAATTATTATTATTTGTGTAACAATACTTGTGAGTGTTACCATGGAAATGAAGGCCTAAACCAAATAACCTTTTGCCTTTTCATTTCCCGGGCTAACAGAAAATATTAGTGGTGAGACAGACGTGCCCTGTGTTAAAACAGAAGATGTTTATATCCTTCATATCACTGTTGAGCACATCCAGGGGCAGTGCCAGGGGGAGCACAGGGGGGCAAGCACCCCCCAAACAAGAGCTTCCCACCCCAGTTGCCACCCCAGTTGCTGGCATATCTGCCTTTACCAGGAGGGCTTCCCCAGACAAGGCAGCCTCAGCAAGGCATGGCAAGGGTTAACAATTAGCCTCGTCCTCCTCCTCCTCCTCCAGTTTCAGAGAAGGAGCGAAGGAGTGATGTGGGCCGGGCTTGTAGTGGGCCGGGCTTGTAGCTGCCTTGTTGAAGGCAACCCTCAGCTCTTTTAGAGGGGAGAGAGGTGGCCTCTCCTCTTCAGCCCCTTAGAGCCCTTTTCCCTCACTCAGCAGCAGGGACAGGGAGCCAGGCAACCCCAGATGCCAGTTGATTTCTGCTGATAATCACCTACACTTTCCAGGTACTGGTAATAGTATTTTTTATATTCCATCATGACTTCTTAGGGTTATTAACTATATACAGTCTTTTTATGCTGTTATTAAATGCCTATAAGATCCCAGACTGAAACTAGGAGTGGGGGAAGTATTGGTGGGAAGGGGATGTTTAAAGCTTTCCAGCCATTGCTGCTCTCACTCTCACTCTCACCCTCACCCCTGCCTCAAACCCTGCATTTTGCCCTCACTGGGGAAAATACGGAGTGGACTAGTTTCTCTCTTGCCCCCCCTGTATATTTGGTGGGTTGGTTGGGGTAGCTGCTAGAGAATGACTTTAAAAGCAACCATGCATAACATGGCACTATTTAGATGGTTTGGACCACAACTCCCAGTATTCCTGACTATAGACCATGCTGGCTGGGGCTGATGGGAGTTTAAGTTCAAAACCTCTGGAGAGAACCAAATTGGGGAAGAATGGTTTAGCGGAAGAATAGCTGGCAGTGTAAACACCCCTTACCAAGATTCCTTCCTCTCTTTCTAATTGCAGCATTCCACGTATTTCCATTTTTAAAAAATTAAAAGGCAGTAATTTGGGGAAAACTTTTACGCTTTTACATTTTATATTGTAATCTATAATGCGCTTTGTGGTTTTAATTGTTGTGAACTGACCAGAGAGTTTCATTGTAAGAATTGGTTCGTACCAATGCATGTTTACTCAGAAGTAAGTCACTGCCAATGGGTATTAGGAGCCCTTCTAGGCAAAGAAAGGGTTAATGGGTGTTTCCCTTCCCCTCCTTGCTTTCAGTTCTCCAACAGTTGTTGGGTCCAACTGTTTGTAAATATGGCCTAGAATCCATTTTGTTTTGTTGTATAATGCATTTCATATTGTGAAAATGTGGTTTTAAAAAAACCTTTTTTTCCTTTTCGTGGTGCAAGTTAATACATATTCCTGGCTAAATTCCTTCTGTTTCATGGGGTGGCATACTTTTTTCTTCTTCTTAAACCTGTGATTATGTAACCCAAACTTGCTCACTTACAGCCACTGATTCTTAATTTCCTGCTGTCTCAGTTTGCCTATGTGTGACATGGGTTCCGTGGTCTCCCATCTCCCTTTATAGCCAAGTGTGGGCTTGGCTATAAATACCTTTCTCTGTGTTATGACATTCTCTGGATAAATTATTTTTAAAGACTCTTTAAAAAAGAAGCCTGATCTCTGATGGTTCTGGGAATTTAGTATGCTGCAATTATGTAACCCAAAAACACACTCTCTTGCAGTTCTTGACTTTTATTGCCTGCTGCCCCAGTTTGCCTGTGTGTGAAATGGGCTTCTTCCTTTCTCACCTTCCTTTGCTTTCAGTAAGTGAGCTCTGCCACAAACTGCTTTCTCTGTGTTATTCGGGATAGGTTTCTGGGAGGGGGTGATCCCCTTGGCTCTGCCTCTAGTGAAACCATTTTCTGCCCCACCAGTTAGGGTTAGGTAACTGAAGTTTGGGGTGGGGGCACTCATAACTGCATCAACTTAAAACCCCTGATGCCTAAACTTATTCTTGGCAGTTCTCCAAACTATACTCTGACAGCAACTGCCAGAGCAGCAAGAACATCCTTGGAAGGATTAATCTGCTTATTCTTTTTTTCTTAGGACAGTAGGCAAGGAAAAATGAGAGGGGGAGGAAAGAATTAACCTGTACCTTCTCCACATCTTCCTTTTTTTCTCCTCAGAGAATTAGAACAGGAATGGGTGCAGGTGGGACGGGCGGAAGAATTTACTCACAGTTCAAGCCTATGAATGTTTATTCATCAATTAATCCCATCATATTCAGTGCCTCTTCTTTCTTTTATTCCATATTACAAAGGCAATGGACTGCAAAAACAACAACAACACCCAGCTTCCTCAGGAGTTTCATCTTCAAAAACTTCATCTTTTGGATCTTCTCATGCATTGGGTTTCCTAGGCCCAAGTGTCTCCGTTTGCTCTTTCCTTACACTAAAAGTGTGAGATATGCTTTTATTTTTCTTTCAGAAATCTTAACATGTGGGATACAGTCCGCCCACCTAGAAACATACTTTGCCCCTTCTGTGCCACTACCGGGCACATCTGTTCCACCTCCTGGAGTTTAATGTGTGGTGCACTGGTGGCAGAAGTTCTGAATGTTAAAAGTTACCCAAGGAGAGGACTGGAGTTTGGAAGCATGTTGTCTCAGCCAGATCAGGCCCTGCCTTGTGAATACCTATGACTACATTTTGTACTAGCAATTTGTTGAATCAGATACTGGTCTAGATACATTCTTGGACTGACATTTCAGAAAGGCTAATAATGCCTTTTTTTTTCATGGAGAACAGTTATTTCCTGCCAAAATCACTTTCCCCCACCACGTGTTCCAATTTTGTTTCATTCTATCTGAGTTGCTGTTGTTGTTGTTTTCCCTAGCATAAGACTTTCACCAGTAGTCTGAAGTGGTACAGACCATTCTACTACATGTGTTCCATAGACCTTACTCTAGAGCAGCATTGCCCAACCTGGTGTACTCCAGATGTTTTGTACTACAACTCCTATAATCCCCAGCCAGCATGGCCTGTGGTCAGGGATTATGGGAGGTATAGTCTAAAACATTTGGCGGGTACCAAATTGCCTCTTCCTGTACTAATGTTACGGAATACTTCCCCCAACTCTAAATATGTTTTGAGTTGGAATCAAGATGAAATCAGCTCAGTTGCCATGTTCATCTCGATCTGGTTCACTTACTTTTCAGTGTCATTGTATGTTTGGTCTTGAGAGATACAATTCAGCCTGACAAGAGCATCTGCATTCCAACTCTATGAGTTTATACATGTTCTATCTACTGCAGGCATGGTATTTTAGGAGAAATGAGGAGAGAAACCCATTTGACAGCTAACAGAGGGGGGAAGGTGGGGGAGTGTGGGTGCGGTTTGACAGCTGTCGAAACTCAAAGCCTTTGTTTTTGAACTTTTTGATCTTTTAAAGTAAAAAATTCTAGCCACAAAATGCATGGGCCTACCTTTCTGAAATTTCTCACAGATAAGTACCTCACTCTCATCTGCCATGTGGGCAAGTTTCATGATGCTATCTCTAAAAATAAAAAAAGTTAAATGGGTTTCTCTCCTCATTTCTCCCAAAATACCTTGCCACTACACGCTTGAAGCTATGATTCTGAAATTTCTCACACAGGTCAACCAAAATGGTACCTTTCATGTGAAAAAGTTTCATGTTTGGATCTTTAAAAATAAAAAAAGTTGAAGACATGACTGTCTTTCCCCCACTATTACCCATTTTTTAAAAAATAATTGCCACACAAGGCAAGCACCTATGGTTCTGAAATTTCAAACACATGAGTTCCAACAATCCATCTGCAGTGTGGCAAAGTTTCATGTGTGGATCTTTAAAAACAAAAAAGTTATAGGCATTCTTGTTTCGTTTGTAAAAAATGCATAGCCACAAAATGCCTAGAGCTATCTTTCTGAAATATCTTACAAAGAAGTAACTCTAACCCATCTGCAATGTGGCTAAGTTTCATCCTTTTATCTTTTAAAATAAAAAAAGTTATAGGCATTTTTGTAACACAATAAATACTAGGCAATGGGAAGACACATTCAAAATGGCATCCGAATCAAAAATCGGAGGTCCGATTTTCATATTGGGATCAGATCCGATACAATATGATGAACCTTCAATTTTTCCGATCCAATATTTTTAAAAAATCTTAAGTTCCGATTCCAATCTGATTTTTTGCATTCCTGCACATCTCTACTAGATACATATGCTGTCTGTCATACTCTAATGTAGCTTGAATGGGTCTACTCTGTATATTTATTTGTTTATTTATTTACAATATTTATATGCCGCTCCCCATTCAAGAATTTCAGACCGGTGAACAATAGAATAAAAGAATACACTTTTAAAAAAGAAACAAGGTGCAAAGAAACAAAGTGTGTCTATCACTGGGAGAAAGCTTCCTGAAATGTTTTCAGGAGGCACCAGAAGGAAAACAAGGTTGGTGCCTGCCTGACTTCCAAAGGCAGGGAATTCCATAGGGGGGGGCACCACATTGAAGGCTCTTCTCCTGGTGGACTCCAATTAGGCTATAGGTCTATGTGGAACTACTAGGAACAAGCCCTCAGATGACCTCAGTGACCAGGCAGATTTATAGGGGAGAAGGCACTCTCTCAGGTATTCTGGTCCCAAGTTATTTAGGGCTTTGTACATGAGTACTAGAACCTTAAACCCTAACCCTTAAACCTGGCCCGGTAGCAAATAGTCAGCCAATGCAGTTCCTCAGCAAAGGAGTTACATGTTGAAAAGGGGCAGCTCCCGACAACAGCATAGCAGGTAAGCCAACAGTGATTCTGTCTGACATTTTTTTAAAAAAATTGACACTTGTGTAATTGGCATCTGGCTTATCAGTAGTTCTAAAAGCAATGATTAATTTGCAAGTCAGTAAATAGCAAAGTGACAGATAATTCTGATTCCCAAGTTTCACCAGTCACTAATGCAAACATCATCGACTCCCTCCATCTCTAGTTAATATTAAAACAGAGGACTTTCCATTGGAAAGCCAAATCAAGGGAAACTGTTGAGTGAAATTCCAAGGCAGAGCTGAAGGCACTTCATACACTGAATTACTTTGGAAAATTAGATTGTAAATGGCCAAGGAGCGGGGATTCTCATAAAATCAAGGAGACCACTACTTCTAACTTGCAAGGTTGCAATAAAAATCTATCGATACTGGAGAAGACTCATATGCCCCCCTAAAGCAGCTTCCATAACATAAGTAGATAGATGGTAACAGTGTATGCATGACAACACTTTCATTCTAAATTACCCATAATAAATCTTCATTCCCAAGGATGATCAAAGTATAAGAGTATTATTATTATTATTATTGTTTCTCACTTGTGGCGGTTTTTCTAGAAGGACAAGACGGGCTTTGCCAAGTCATGCTGTCTTTTATTGATTCAGGAATTTCCTGACGATTGAGCATGTTTTAATTATGACTGCTTTCTGGATGTTGGTGTGGATGTATTCTGGTAGGCCCAGTTTCTGGGGTATTATTATTATTTTTTAAAAAAACAGCACACCAATGTTTATAACGTGTATGCTGCTTGTATCCTTAGCTTCTGCCCAGTTCAGTTCCTTGGAAGTCTTTCCTTGAGATAAGTCCAAAGGGAAATGCCACATGCTCTAAAATATGAATCACATCATTCCTTTTTTGGCTTGATTTGTTTTTGCTTTTCTGGTCTGACAATATCCACATTAACTTTGTGAACTGAAATGTTGTTATCCACAGCGGAGCTGTTGAAAAGTGCTGTTTTGATTTGATAAATACTGTAAGAATAGAACCCAAAGGAATTCTATGAAAAAAAATATTTGATGCTACTTCATTTCTCATCTTGGCCAGGATTTTGAAATAACAAGGCCCATCAGGGATAGTAGCTCTGATTATGTTTTGACTGCTATTTTTTTTAGCTGCGTAGCTTGTTATGGTACCTCCTATCCTTAACAAATGCAAATAAAATTTGCACAACAAAGTCACTTTAGATGGTGGGCTTTATTATTTTTTTTTGCAACTTACTCATTCGGAATGGGTAATCCATAAAAAATTCAAAGAGCACCGCCAGGTACTTTTTTTTGGCATTGGTTATTAGATGCGAGGATATAGGTTGTCACTAAGAATTATGACCATCATCTCCATGTTTTCTAACAGCTGCCACAGATGGCAAAGTAACTGTACCATCCAGCTCTTTTCAAAATGCAACCAGTGGCTGAAAAGATAAGTCAATAAATTCTGTTGTCCAAACAACATAACTCAATGAAATTGTTTTTGCAGCCGAATAGAAAGCAGAATACTGAGTGTGGCATACTCTTCCATGTGAAATGATAGTTGTATGTGAATAATAGATTTTGCTTACCTTGTATACTGGCACCTTCTGCACAAGCAGCAAAGCAGAATTCCAGGATAAGAAAGCAAATGGAATTTTAGCTTAAAAGATTATATGATATTGTATTCCTAGGGTATGTTCACTTACACTACATGTCCTAACATCACCAAAAACTGAGAAACCCAGTGTGGTATAGTGCTTAAAGTGTTGGACAAGAAATGGGGAGACCTAGGCCCCGTTTTGATGGTGGCATATTGGCGCCAGGATTCCTTGGGCCCTTGCACTTGCACTCCTTCCTGGCATCTGCATGGGAAGGAGCACAAGTGCGGAGTTGCTGCCGCCGCCATGCTGAACACCAGGGAGGGGAGAGGAACGGGGCAGCCAGAGGGGGAGAAAAGGAGGGATGTGAACCAGCTCACATCCCTCTGGCTGCCTTGTTCCTCTCCCCTCCCCGGTGTTTAGTGCGGCGGCGGTGGCAACTCCGCATTCGGGAGGAACAGGGCAGCCAGAGGGAGGTCAGAGGGAGGTGAACTGGTTTGGGCGCCATGCATCCCTCTCTTCCTCCCCCTCTGGCTGCTCCGTTCCTACCCCCATTTGTATAAAAAATGGGGGGAAGGGACAGGGTGGCCGGAGGGGGAGGAAGAGAGGGACGCACTGCGCTCGAACCGGCCCTTCTCCAGCCGATGACGACCAATCAGCTGTTGCCATCTACTGTGAAGGCTCCGCAGGAAAAAAAAGTTGGGGTAAGTGCCCAAACTTTTTACAGTGGAGTTTAGGGGTTTTGGCCCTGGATGGCTTCGAAGTGGCGGCTACATCATGTGCATCACCTTCCACCACTTTGAAGCCACCGTGAGGAAAAGCTGCCATCTAGAAGTCCCCCTAGTTCTAGTCCCCACTCTGCCATGAAGCTCACTGGGTGATTTTGAGCCAGTCACTGACTCTCAACCTAACCTACCTCACAGGTTTGTTGTGAGGATAAAATGGAGAGGAGGAGAACAAAAGGAAAAAGGGCAGGATATAAAATGTGATGATGATGATGATGATGATCAGATTAATGGCTTCAGGATATTACTATAAAACAAAAGGAAAAGCAAGACAGCAATAAAACTGTATAGGACAATTCATATATTCCTGAGAGTTAAAACAGGTTAAGTAATGTGGATTGAGTGATACTTTTCCAGCGCAAGCTAGTGAACCTTGTAAGCTTTTTCAAAGATGTAGTAAAATATCAACCCGTCAGGAATAGCTGGTGTCTTCAAAAGTGGTGGTTCTCAAATCACCACTCCCACCTCAGTAGTCCCATTTTTCAGGTCCTAGTGCCATTCCTTACTTAAAAATACGTTGTACATAATCAAAAGTAAAAAGCTGACAGCACAATCCTATGCATGTCCCCTGAAAACTAAATTCCATTGGGGGAGTCAAACAATGTTGTGGGGCGGAGAAGGACTCTGGTCACTATCTGCTTCACCACTATCTGTCTCTGTCTGTTTGCCTGCCTGCCTGTCTACTCGTCAGGCTGTTTCCAAACACAACTGCTCCCACCTGCAGCTCCTAGAGGTGTGTCCCATCAAGAGGCTAACTCCAGTCTTTCAAACAGTATTTCTGGGTGGGTGGGAAAACTACCCATCCCCTTGGCCATAGCATTCTTTGTTCCCTGATTAAACTTCCTCCTGGCTTTGTCCAGATTGTTGCTTCCCAAATGAATAAGCAACACACGAGGGGGTGGCCGACATCTCTCTTCAACAGGCAGCACCCTGTCATGCCTCTCTGGCTCCACCCATTCCACTCTGGCCAGCAGCCCAAACCCCAATTTGGAGCTAACTGATGAATGGCAAGGTTGGGAACCCCAGGCTGTTGCCACAGATGATGGCACGTCACCTCTCCCTCAGCCATGGCCTGCCTAAAAGAAGTAAAACAATTAACCAAGAAGTAACAGTGAATAATCAGCTCAAAACTATTTAACAAAGGAACAGACATAGCCCTTATAAGCTTTAGAGTGCCATCTATCCATCCTCTGGATAAAAGGGTCCTGCAACCCAATTGCTGCAGCATTCAAAGAATGGAAAATAGGGTGACCATATTTTGGAAACCAAAAAGGACAACATATCCGCCCCCAGGGGGAGTGTCCAGCACTATGGGGGTGCCCACCTGAACATAGCCTTGGTCACATCTGGTTTTACAGCACACAATTATGACAAATCCCTCAAATATCTCTCCAGATACAAACTGCCATACCATAGGTAACTAATGCAGTCAAAGTCATGAAAAATGGGAAGCAAAAACTGCACAGTTTCAATATGCAGATTCCAGTTACCATCACAATCATCAACAATCAAGTTTTTCGCTAGGGAAACTATATTGAGGAAGACTTCCCAGTTCTTACACAGTTCAGATTTCTCTCCACACTCTTTAACAAAAGCTTCAAATTTCATTCTCAGATATTCAACCTTCCCACTTAGTGCATCAAACATTTTGTAAGCTTTTATTTTGTCTTGGTCTCTTAGGTCAAGTACATCCTGCACTTTGAATGACTTCCACAAACAATGATTTGCACCAAAAAGCATCCCACTGTGTTTGCATTGCCTGTGATATTATTATCATACCTTGGAAAGACAAAACATATAATGAGTTCCATTCAGTACAGACTGAATAGTTTTACTGCCAAAAAAATCTGCTTCAATAAGGGCATCATCCATGCCACTTCCACAGATATATTTTCCTGCACAAATGGAACATGCCCATCATGAGATACAGATCAGTGCATTCTTCTGGACTAGACAAAAAAAAGTCTGTTACAATATGAAAAAGCCCTCATCACAGAAAACTGGTAGGACAGGCTGGTCTAAGTTGGACATGAACATTTTGAATGTTTTTTTAGAGTTGTACACACAGTCACTTAGTCAGTAAGTGGATGTGATATAACTGGCAAGAAACCAACCCTTGACAATGGAACTGTATCCTTGGAGATTATGGCACAAATTCCACACCATGTAGGAACTTTCTTTTTTTTTTTCTTCATTTGACAGACCATACCTAAAAAGTGTTATGAAAAAATCATTCGTAGATGCTTTTGCAACAATATCACCAGAAGACATGATATCCACATCATCTAAGACAATGAAGACCTCTGGAAGACTAGGTCAAATGACTGGACTGTAGTAATTTTTCACCTTCTGGCATGGCAAGTCTGAAACAAGTTTGCAGCTCCATTTCTCTATGCCGGTTGCTGATATTGAGCCTGTTTAGATGATGTGCTAAGCCATGGTTAGGCCTCCAACCCTTTTGCAGCAAATGGTTAGTGAGTAAGTTGTAGCCCCATGGTTAGGAATGGTTCACACGACACACTAAGCCATAATGGGCCTGTTCAGAAGCCACCTTAACCACAGAGCCTGAAGTGTCATCTGAACACTCGTACTGAGAAAAAAGATAAAAATGTGAACCAATAGTAGTAGTTGACTAGTATATAAAATAAAATACACTCAAATTTCATTCCTTATTTTAATTAATGAAGTAATAAACTATAATATTTTAGCATACATCATGAAAAAATGACCATATAAGCTACACATTTTCATTAAACAGCCTATTGTAGAGATAAGTGTTTGGATGCCATTTTTAAAAATGGTGGAAGGACAGCCTTTCCATCAAAATGAATGCCATGTTGACCTCCTTGACCCCAAAACCCTATAGTTTAAAGCCAAAAATCACATTTGTATGTTGATTTGTCAAGTAAATGAGAAAATGAGACAACATTTCAGCGCCATCTTGGAAAATGGTGGAAGGAGTACTCCGACAATTAAAATAGCATATTCTTTGAACTCCTTGACCTCAACAACCTATAATTTGATACCAAACACAAGATAATGATTTCTGTGGTTGACAAAAACTAGCGACCACAAGGAAATTGTCTGCCATTTTGAAAATAGCACCTAAAAGGTTTCGCACAAGAATCAGACTGTCTACCCAAATTATTGTGTTAATCCAATACCTCAAGATAACATAGCAGCAGAGAAAATTTCTGGACCTCAATTTTTTTATGGGGGTATATTGTGGGGACAGGATTATCAGGGGAGGAAGCATTCACAACAAATGACCCTCCCTTCATCCAGTTCAAGGGAACATCTATATCCTCTTCCCTCATCTCCGTCTCCATGTGGCACAATGAAAGGTCCTTGGACCTGGCATTGGGAGAGCCTGCAATGGGAGACAGAGTGAAGAGGTCAAGGGACTCTTGAAAAGGCTACCTCACATCAAACTCAAAGCACCACCCCTTATTCAAAAGGGGTTTAGCCCTGCATCTGCCAGATGTCCCACCCCATCCCTGGACATCCCAGATCGAGGCATCACCTGATGGGGGTCATTTGACTCCTCTATGGATTTGTCTGTTTAGCCCCTGCCATACATGTGGGGCACTGGAAGCAGTTAGATACAGGGGCTACTGATGTCATTCGCCGAGAAATCCAGCCCTTTTGGGCTTGCCGGACTTTCACGGCACAATTGCCTCATTTTTAGCGACCAGAGCCATGCGGTTTTACCGATTGTTTTTGCTCTTGGCTTAATTTGTGCAAATCGGGATTTGCATGCATTTCACCTATAAATTATGCAGATTTGCATAATTTACAGCCAAATTTGGGCAAAACAAATTTTAACGGAAAATTCCGCCAGCTGGTCTGACGCATTGCACATTGAGTGGGGCCAGTTGGTTGAAGACACAACAGAGTGTAGGGGGGCTGAACTGACAAAAGCTTGTGAAGATGCATCCCTGAAATGGATTCCCCCGACATCCCTAACTCGGGTTCAGGCTTAGTCAGGAAAGGTCAACATAGCAGTCAGGGGACACAACAGTCAGGCACTCACATGCATTATACAGTCTGGAAGCAGAGTCACAGAGAAGTCCAAGGGTCAGTAGAACAGAGCATCCATCACAGGACAAGGTCCAGAAAGCTAGGTAGCAAACAATGGATCATTTCCAAGACCATCCCAAGATGGTCCTGGAAAGTCCTGCCCTGGATGGAGGGTTTATCTGTTGGGATCATGTGAACCCTCTACGAACTCCCCAAGCTATTGTGGCTGAATAGGAAGAGGTGTCATGATGAGTTTGTAGACAGGTCACATGACCTCATCACATGATCCCTTCCTCCAGTGTAGGACTTCTGGGCATGGGGTTGGAAATGGCCCCTACTGGGTTGCTTCCATTTCCCCACATGTTTAGCAGGGGGTCTCCACCCCCATCCTATTGGTCCATGGAGATATGATGACTTCATCTAGGAGTCACATGATCCCCATCCAGTGAGCCCTCTTTCCGGGGTAGGACTCCAGAAGTGGGACTTCCAGAGATAGGGTTGGACTTTCAGCAGAGGTGGAGTTAACCATCTCTCCCATTAAAATTTAGTGCAGGGCTTCCAGTTTGATGCAATATAGTCTTTTTCACTCCTCCAGCGTATGTCATGCCCAAGGCTTGTGTGGGCAGTACGACCTCTCTCTGCCCCATTGCAGGCTAAATCAGCCACAGAGATGCTATCCTGATAAGGCACCTTATGGACACTACCCCAGGACCCAAGACTCCCACTGGCATATGGATTCCCATCTTGCCCCGAGAGGAGAAGAAACAGAACCAGCTTCTCCAAGACAAGGAGTTGTTTGTCTTTTTTGTTTTTGATTGCACAAGTTTATTGATTCTATTATTAGATTGATTTAATGTTAACTGCTTTGTGAGGTCAGTCTATAAGCAATATATGAAAAACTTTAATAAATCAGTACCCAGTTGTTCATTGCGTGAATGATGTCATGGCTTTTTTGTCCCTCAGACAGAATTTCTGGAAGGCCACGAAAGGACAAGTGCAAAAATGGTAAACTTCAAAGCCCATGGCTAAAACTAGGGATGTGCACTGGATCGGACCCGATCCACGATCCGAGTCCGGTCCAGTGGGAAATCGGATAAATTATCCGATTTCCGATCCCGCAGCTGGATCGGCCGATCCAATCCGAACCGGTCCGAAAAAGCTCCGAACCGGTTCGGCGGATCGGCGGATCGGCGGGCGCCCACTGGCGCCCACCGCCGCTTCCATTGGCGGGCGCCAGCGGGCGCCCGCCGATGAAAGTGGACAGCGGGGGGGGGAGGAGGGGGGCACTTACCTTCTCGGCCCGGTGGCTCCCGTCCGGCGCCGGCGCCTACTACTACTAGCAGGCTCCGCGGCCTGCTCTAGGGTGGCGCGCCGGGTGATGTCATCACCCGGCGCGCTACTCTAGAGCAGGCCGCGGAGCCTGCTGGTAGTAGTAGGCGCCGGCGCCGGACGGGAGCCACCGGGCCGGGAAGGTAAGGAGGGGGTGCGTGGAGGGGAGGAGGGGGCGCGCGGAGGGGGGAGGGGGGAGGGGGGCCCTTACCTTTCCGGCCCGGCGGCTCCCGTCCGGCGCCGGCGCCTACTATTCCCAGCAGGCTCCGCGGCCTGCTCTAGGGTGGCGCGCCGGGTGATGTCATCACCCGGCGCGCTACTCTAGAGCAGGCCGCGGAGCCTGCTGGTAGTAGTAGGCGCCGGCGCCGGACGGGAGCCGCCGGGCCGGAAAGGTAAGGAGGGGGTGCGTGGAGGGGAGGAGGGGGCGCGCGGAGGGGGGAGGGGGGCCCTTACCTTTCCGGCCCGGCGGCTCCCGTCCGGCGCCGGCGCCTACTATTCCCAGCAGGCTCCGCGGCCTGCTCTAGGATGGCGCGCCGGGTGATGTCATCACCCGGCGCGCTACTCTAGAGCAGGCCGCGGAGCCTGCTGGAAGTAGTAGGCGCCGGCGCCGGACGGGAGCCGCCGGGCCGGAAAGGTAAGGAGGGGGTGCGTGGAGGGGAGGAGGGGGCGCGCGGAGGGGGGAGGGGGGCCCTTACCTTTCCGGCCCGGCGGCTCCCGTCCGGCGCCGGCGCCTACTATTCCCAGCAGGCTCCGCGGCCTGCTCTAGGATGGCGCGCCGGGTGATGTCATCACCCGGCGCGCTACTCTAGAGCAGGCCGCGGAGCCTGCTGGAAGTAGTAGGCGCCGGCGCCGGACGGGAGCCGCCGGGCCGGAAAGGTAAGGAGGGGGTGCGTGGAGGGGAGGAGGGGGCGCGCGGAGGGGGGAGGGGGGAGGAGGGGGCGCGCGGAGGGGGGAGGGGGGAGGGGGGCCCTTACCTGCCCGGCCCGGCGGCTCCCGTCCGGCGCCGGCGCCTACTACTACCAGCAGGCTCCGCGGCCTGCTCCAGGGTGGCGCGCCGGGTGATGTCATCACCCGGCGCGCTACTCGAGAGTAGGCCGCGGAGCCCGCTGGTAGTAGCCGCCGGCGCCGGACGTGCCGAGAAGGTAAGTGGCGGGGAAGGGGGCTTACCCCCCCCCCCGGAGCCGTCCGCTTCTATCCGCTGGCGCCCGCGGGCGCCAGCGGATGGAAGCAGGCGGCCCCAGGGGGGGTAGGGAGCGCGGGGGAGGGGGTTTACCTGCCGGGGCCGTCCACAGCGGACGGCCCCGGGGGGGGGAGGGAGTTAGGCCCCCCCTTACCCACCCGCCGCCATTTTTTCCTCATAGACTTGCATTGCAATGCAAGTCTATGGGGAAAAAAATGGCGGCCGATCCAAAAATTTCCGATTTTTGGATCGGGATCGGACTCGATCCGGTCCGGGGGGCCTCCGATTTTGTCCGAACCGGTCCGGGACAAAATTGGAGGTCCCGATCCGGGTCCCGATCCGATCCGGGGGGTCCGTGCACACCCCTAGCTAAAACCTTCTTAGTAAACTCCCCCAAACCGATATTTGGAGATCCATCTTGATGATGAAACAAAATTTCTTCTGCAGGCTCTCTTGCCTCTAGATCAATATGCATCACTCAGACTGGGCAAAGAAAAAGCTCAAGACAGGATGCCAGCATAATGTCTGACACTACATGTTGCTGATTTGTGTTAGACCAATGTAAATGTGTAGAGACATAGCCCTGTGAAAAATGCTCTTCAAGAGCCCTTTCTGAGTTGTTACCTTTAGCAGCAACAAGCCTGTTACTATGGAATGCACCCCCTCCCCAAAAGCAAGAAGTCAGGATGGCAGCATGGACAAAATGGACCTCATATTCAGAATACCCTCCCACTAGGCCCATAAACCAACTAGAACCTGGTGAGAAATGGGTGCCCCATCATCCTGTTCCTTACTCTGCTTCACACTCTAGTGCTCTAATATTTCTTTAAGTCTAAAATCTCCAATAGTGTCCCCAGCGATGCTCCTTAGAAACTAAAGCTAAAGCACCCAGCTTCCCCCTAAAACAACATCTGGAACCCCTTGCCTATTAACAGAGATGCAAAATTGGATCAAATGCAAAACTGGGATGGGCCAGACATCCCACAAACCTACTTCTTTACTGAACTGTGTGAACACCTTATGTTTGTCTAACATAGTTCTTCCTGGTGGTTGGTGCCAAAGCCAATGGATACAGTGGCATGTAAAAAATCTCGCTAATCCCATAATTCTGGGGAACCTGGATGATAGTGAATTGATCACCGGCACAGCAGCTAGGTTGTCACACCCGGAAATGAACTGAGAATTTAGCAAACTCCTCAGCTCATATCTGGACTGCCATTGCAATAGGAAAGAGCTCACGAAAAGTGACAATATTTTAATGGGTGGTATATAGGCACCACTCATGAGTGGATAAATATTTGATCTGCCTTTCTTGAAATTTATGCATAATCTCCCCCTTCACCTTTTTGTAAAAGAATGTTATATTTGATGGAATATTGTTATTACTGCTTCTTTTTTTCTTTTTCTTTTCATGATTTGTTTTCTGTTTTGTTTTGTTAAATTCACAATAAAAAGGAAAAAAAAGATTAATAAAAGAAAGAAAAAAGAAAAGCGACATCCCTAGTTATACCAGCAGTGACCCAATCCTCTGGTCATGACTCCGCACACCACTGCCCATGACAGTACATGCCAAAGCCAACAGAACCAGTGGCATCTGACTAGACTAGAAGCTCAGCCCCTAACTCAAGCTCATTCCTTCCAGAAAATACACCATTATTTTCATTGAGCAAATCAAGTGAGACCTGCAAGTCAACCTGCATTTTGTACGTAATCCATATACGATGATGCGGAAGCTTGACTCCACTACACACGGCATCAGAGAAATGCCTCAAAAAGGCTCACTACCTTGCAAGCAAAATAAAGGTGACCTTGTACTTTATGTAGCATCACTTGTACTTCAAGCTGTTGTACTTCATGTAGCATTACTTTTTGATGTCAGAATAGACCTAAACTAAACCCACTTATAGGGAGTAGCCAACATAATTGCTGCTGTGTACCCATTTCAATACCCCAAAAGGTAAGACAAGAAAGGTGGCCTTTGGGTTTTCTCATCTGCTAACAGAACTCCCAAAGATACAGGCAACTCGCTGAACTCCAACATCAAGCCCTGTACTGACCTGAACTCACCAGGCCTGCAAATAAAAGATCATCTAAATAATGGGCAATGGATTGTAAACAAGTGAAATGTCTCAAAGCACTCAATAATAGTGCAAAGCTTTTCAAAATCAGTGCAAGACACTGAACCAACTCATAGGCAATGCCATGCCTATATAAAATTGTATCTCAAAACAAAACCCTAACAAATCTAAATCAACAGGGTGAACTGGAAGAAGGTGAAAAGCAGATTTAACATCACATTTGGCTAGCTGCACTTCAACACTGTACCAACCATGTTCACAACAGCATCAAATAATATATACTTAACTGTGCGCAGATAAACTGGGATGGCTTCATTAACAGATGCTTCATGGATTTCTGCATGATTGTTTAGAATTTAAAATTACTCTTTATGCTGCTGATCTTTTATTGTTTATTTTTGAACTCTAGTCAGCTGTGATGGTATTGATGCAGCGGATTAATAAACTTGGTAATTTGTCTGTTCATTCAGTTAATTGGTCAAAATCTGAGCTGATGCCTGTTGGAGATTAGGGATGACTGTCATGGGCCTGATGGATTGCCGTGGCTCCCTGGACTTGGCTTGCCTTTGTGAGCCATGTTGAGGGTTTGTTTGCCAAAATCTGGGAACTTTTTTGAGTTTCCACAAATTACAGCTGTAATTTGCACAGCCATTTGTACAGTACTACTGGCAATGTCCAGTAATTGCTTCTTTTTGGGAGGAAGTTTTTATTTGGATTAATTCTGTACTGAAAGAGTCTTTAATATTTGCTGATGTACATGGTCTTTTAAACTACTTACCTGCTTCATGGAAATTAATGAATGGCCAGTGTAAATGGATTCTCCATGCCCTTTTGACAGCATTGGATGAATAAATACTTGCCTACTATAATGCAGTGGATTGAGGACCTTACAAAGCTTTCAACATTTGAATAAGTGGCATATAGACACTGCCCTCAAATGCATACATATTTGGATACCTGGTATGCCTTTGTTGAAACTTATGTATAATTGATAGAAAGCTTTATTTTTATGTATAAGATATATACAAATTCATGTAAGTATATTTAAAAATCTAAAAAAAATAGACACTCCCCTACACGAGGATAGGTTCCGGATCAAGTGATACTTGTCTACTGGCTACTTGGCCACAACTTGGAAAGGAGACACCCTCAATGTAGGCATTGGCAGGTCCTTAAAAGTTCAGATCAGCCTGCCTTCATTGACCTCCTTAGAAAGCAATACCATGGCCCTTAGACAGGGTCTGGGAGGCCACAGGATTGTTTGGTTTACTGTCTTTGAGGTCAGAGGTAGGACTCTGACCTTGGGGACAGTAAACCATGCTCCCTGCCCCTCATAGCTGGAGCAGAGAACTGCACCGGCTGCCTCTCTTTGCTAGGAACCCTGAGTGTGGAGATGGGGAAAATGGGGTGGTCCCAGGGGTGGGGAGGGAAGGAGACTGGGGAAAATTCCTTAAACTAGGCTGACCATCTGAAAAGGAGGACAGGGCTCATATAACTTTAACAGTTGTAGAGAAAAGGGAATTTCAGCAGGTGTCATTTGTATGCAATTAGTTCCTGGTGAAATTCCCTCTTCATCACAACTGTTAAAGGTGCAGGCACTATACCAGAGTGACCATATACAACAGAAGGCAGGGCTCTGCAACTTTAACAGTTGTGATGAAGAGGGAATTTCACCAGGAACTAATTGCATACAAATGACACTGGTTGAAATTCCCTTTTCTCTACAACTGTTAAAGTTATATGAGCCCTGTCCTCCTTTTCAGATGGTCAGCCTACTTAAACAGTTTCCTATGCCTGCCCCAGCCTCCTTCCCTCCCACTCCAAAGTGCCACAGCTAGATGGGCAAAATCACCCACCTAGTAAAAATGCAGGATGGCCAGAGCACGGAGGCGAGAACTTTGGAGGCGGCTGACTGTCAACATAGGATTACACTCCTAGTAATCTTCCTCCACAGGAAAGGCCATGCTCCAGCACTATTTGCAGCTTCTCAAATCTGGCTACAGCAGCCAAATGATATGCAGAAGGCCATGTCGAACCAGTTCCCCAACCCTGCTGTGTCTGAGTGTCACCTCGCAACCCCGTGTCCAATGGACAGGGGGGAAAGCCAGTTAGGTATAGCCGGAGGAGCAAATGCTGGTTTCCACAGGGCACCAGGCTAAACTGATGTTCCCATGTCTGTGCCAGTACTGTACCACCAGACTCCAAACCATCTAAAATTCCTGGCTCCTTGCAAGGCAATTCCCTCAGCTTTCAATGCATCCAATGCCTGATGAGTTGGTTTGCATAGAGAACCAACACTGACATCCATGATCGATGCTGATCACTGATCGGTTTCTCTGGTGGCAAATGCCAGTGCCTGAAATGCTGCTCCACATGCTGCTGCATGTATCACGCCTCACATGACATGGCTGAGCAAACACTTTGAATAACCACCACCCAGCAGGCATGTCTAGTTAATGGAGCCTAAAACCAGGGATCAGCCAGCAAACCGTCACTGCCACACTAGGGTCTAATCCACACCAAGCAGGATATTGCACTATGAAAGCAGTATAAGAAAGGCAGGAGCCACACTGCTGCTTTAGGCTGACAACTGTTACCCAGAGGACCTTCTTTTCTGCCGCTCCCAGACTGTGGAATGGCCTGCCGGAAGAGATTCATCAACTTAACAGTCTCTCTGACTTTAAGAAAACCATAAAGACTGATCTCTTCCAGCAGGCCTACCTAGTTGAATTTTAAGATATTTATTGTTATTTTAACAAAGTATTAGTTTTATATGTTTTTAATCAGTTTTATGTATTTATACTAGTTGTATTTAATGTTGTCCCCTACCTCGATCCAGAGGGAGAGGCAGGTAATAAATTATTATTATTATTAGGGGTGTGCACGGACCCCCCGGATCGGATCGGGACCCGGATCGGGACCCGGATCGGGACCTCCAATTTTGTCCCGGACCGGTTCGGACAAAATCGGAGGCCCCCCGGACCGGATCGAGTCCGATCCCGACCCAAAAATCGTAAATTTTTGGATCGGCCGCCATTTTTTTCCCCATAGACTTGCATTGCAATACAAGTCTATGAGGAAAAAATGGCGGCGGGTGGGTGAGGGGGGGCCTAACTCCCTCCCCCCCCCGGGGCCGTCCGCTGTGGACGGCCCCGGCAGGTAAGCCCCCTCCCCCGCGCTCCCTACCCCCCCTGGGGCCGCCCGCTTCCATCCGCTGGCGCCCGCGGGCGCCAGCGGATAGAAGCGGACGGCTCCGGGGGGGGGTAAGCCCCCTTCCCCGCCACTGCTTACCTTCTCGGCCCGTCCGCTCCCGTCCGGCGCCGGCGGCTACTACCAGCGGGCTCCGCGGCCTACTCTCGAGTAGCGCGCCGGGTGATGACATCACCCTGCGCGCCACCCTGGAGCAGGCCGCGGACCTGCTGGGAGTAGTAGGCGCCGGCGCCGGACGGGAGCTGCCGGGCCGGGAAGGTAAGGGCCCCCCTCCCCCCTCCGCGCGCCCCCTCCTCCCCTCCACGCACCCCCTCCTTACCTTCCCGGCCCGGCAGCTCCCTCCGGCGCTGGCGCCTACTACTACCAGCAGGCTCCGCGGCCTGCTCTAGAGTAGCGCGCCGGGTGATGACATCACCCGGCGCGCCACCCTAGAACAGGCCGCGGAGCCTGCTGGGAGTAGTAGGCGCCGGCGCCGGACGGGAGCCGCCGGGCCGGGAAGGTAAGGGCCCCCCTCCCCCCTCCGCGCGCCCCCTCCTCCCCTCCACGCACCCCCTCCATACCTTCCCGGCCCGGCGGCTCCCGTCCGGCGCTGGCGGCTACCACCAGCAGGCTCCACGGCCTGCTCTAGAGTAGCGCGCCGGGTGATGACATCACCCGGCGCGCCACCCTAGAGCAGGCCGCGGAGCCCGCTGGTAGTAGCTGCTAGTGCCGGACGGGAGCGGACGGGCCGAGAAGGTAAGTGCCCCCCTCCTCCCCCCCCCGCTGTCCACTTTCATCGGCGGGCGCCCGCTGGCGCCCGCCAATGGAAGCGGCGGTGGGCGCCAGTGGGCGCCCGCCGATCCGCCGATCCGCCGAACCGGTTCGGAGCCTTTTCGGACCGGTTCGGATTGGATCGGCCGATCCAGCTGCGGGATCGGAAATCGGATAATTTATCCGATTTCCCACTGGACCGGACTCGGATCGTGGATCGGGTCCGATCCAGTGCACATCCCTAATTATTATTATTTATAGTGGTATTGAAGTGCACTGACAACTGTTGGGGCCCATTGACACAAAATATATTCCACATTCATAGTGCTACATCCTGCTTGGTGTGGATTAGGCTACTGAATCCCAGGATGGACTAGGTCTAAGAGAGGAGGAGGGCTTTCCCCGAACCTGTGCAGCTCCACCAAGGCTGCAAGACCTGCAGGAAAGAAGCTCAGCAGAGAGGCACACCTGAAAGCAGAGCAGGCTGCAAACTGCACCATGGTCTAGGCCCAACACATAGCCTAAACAAACCTTTCCTTCACTGAGCAGAATGCAAAGAGAATGGTGTGGGGTGTATATGGATGGGTGGAGCAGGTATATATGTCCTTCCAGGCTCTGCCCCCCACTCTGGCTATGTGATGCGCGATATGTGTCATGATGGGAGGAAGCCTGGTTATGCCTCTTCTGGAAGATGCCTGCAAAGAAGCTTGCCCATCTGCCTACCAGCTGTTCTGCCAAACGTGGAAGTGGTGCACCCAAAAATGCAAAATGTTAACTTTTAACATTCTATGTCAGTGTGATGTCCTTGCACTGATATAGGAATTACCAAAGAGAAAAAAAATGATTGAACCTTTATTTAAAAGCTATGTTTTTTCCCTTCAATTTTTCAAGTTTACTAAGCAGAGACACTTCATTTATGTGAAAAATTCACCTCAGGCAATACTTAAAACACACACTTGTACTTTTGCTATAAATTGGCAGGCTATAAGTAAAGCTAGGAAAACTTAACAGGTATCATCAACTTCAATTATTCAAGTTAATTAAAGTTTCTAAAATAGATGTGTAATTTGCCATTAACCTATTTGACACTTGAATCTGAAGGTAAATGAAGCTTTTGCCTTCACTGTGGGGAGAAAAATGACATGTCAAACCTGTTTTTACAATATCTATGTTCAGTCTTCTATAAGGAAACCAAGTTGGTGAAATAGGATCTCTTGGCAGAGAAAGAATTCTATTGCCCCCTCCCCCCCGCAACTCTAACCTTATTTTTCTGCTTCTACATTTATGTCCTAGGGAGACATCTTAAATATGAAATCCCTTAGCTGATTTTTGCTTGATACTTGGTCAATGTTTCTCACAAATATTCATTGAGGTTTTCTTTAAAGCTCTAGTAATGTTCACCAGAACTACAGTTGGGTTAGCTATACCTGTGATAAAACAAAACAAACCACATGGATCTACACAGGTGTTATTTCAAGGCAAAACACACATCCATCACTACAGTATCACCAGCAAAATAGAACTGGTATCAATCATAATCATAACATAAAATAAATGTATAATACAAATAGATCTTGCATGGATGAGAACACCTGAAACTATCTCTTCAGCTAAAGCAGCCTTCAGACAGTTTGAACTACAACTTCTAGTATTCCTGATCAATGGCCTTACTATATGGAGATGCTGGGCATTAAAGTTCAAAAGATCAGGAGGGCCCTAGGGGGATGGTTACCTTAACCCTGTCATTTATGAATAATGAGTGTTTTTTGTGAAAGTTCCCATAAGCAGAGCAGTGAGAAGTACACATCATTACCACATTGTTAAAAATTGCTGAAAACCTACACATTGCGGTTCTGTTTCTGTATTTCCAAACAGTTGTAGATTCATTATTTCTCAGTCAACAGGCCTTGAAAGTTGAAAGCCGATCAAAGCATATTGGTTCTACTTTATCATGAAGCCCATTCCAAGTATGAAATATTTTAAATCAACTTCAATCAACAGGCATGGGCATTGTTAAAATGCTTTCAAAAAATGTCCAGACAATTTATAATTTTATCAAGGATTCTAGTAGTAGCCATCCTTGCTAAAAAATTATAATAATCTTTTAAATGCATAAAAATGTAAAATTTTGAAGTCTAGCACAAAATTGCCTTTTCTAACTAATGACCTCATTGGTTTTAATTAATCCTCCATACAGTATTTTCATCTAGCTACAGTCTTTAGGTCTGTCTAAAGCTAAACATCTCCAGCCTGACTTCATTCACTCTAGCAACTCTCTAATTGGTCATTCATCCATCCATTCCTCCCTCCCTTCCTTCATTGCCGGTAACTCAATAGGAAAACGTATTCACGTGTTATAGCTGCAACACTGACAGATCAGCTACAAATGATTTTACACGTTGCAGGGATGAATACCTAGAAACACATGACGTTGTGCAATTAAAACAACAAATTCCATGAAAATACATTATTTCAGAGCAATTCAAAAGACTAATCATTTTGATTATTTTTTAATAGCAATGTGGAGCTCTGTATTTACCGCCTGATGGAACTCCAGAAATGCATTGTGTGGCTTCAAAAGCCGTCTAGGCTGCTGAATAGGACACTATAAACCTGATTTCAACAGACCGAAAACAAGATGTGACAAGCAGTTTGACACTGGCCCTCAACTAATTTCCGTTATTTGTAAAGAGGCACATCTGAATGGAAATAGCTCAACAGAATGGGTCAGTATAGTTGAGGCCATGTCAGTTCACACATAAAAACCCAGGACAGGGGGAAAGAAGCAGCCATTGATTTCTAGAGAAAGCCCCGGAGTCTGTGGAAAGCTGCCAAAACGAGGCACCAGCTGCTCCCCGCTGGAAATCTTTTGTGGCTTAGTGAGAGAAGAGAGAGAAAGCTGGTGGGTCTGAAAGGGGAAATGAGACAGAAACCAGGATAGAAGAGGTGTTCCTGACTGCCTCAGCGATGCTTCATTCCCCATGTTTAGCATTCTCTTTTCTGAGATAAAAGTTGAAGACGTGTGTGTGTGTGTGTGTGTGTGTGTGTGTGTACACACATACACACATGAACTGAAAAAATAAAATAACTAACCATCCCCTCCACCCCCACCCCCACCCCAACTCTCTACCTTATGAATGCTGTGAATAGGGAACAGTTCCAATGGGAATTTCTCATGCTCTTTCACATTCCCTGAATTCAATATGCTTCCTCTCTGCTTCTTTTCTTACTGCTCTGATCTAATAAATATATGCTCCAAAACTGGAACAAATACTCAGTGTGATTGCAGATCTTCATTTGCATAATTGCATTATGACAACAATTTTAGAAAGATAATAAATGGAGAGTATTTTGTTTGAATAAGGAAACCCTGCCCCAATTCTTCTTAAGCACCTTAGTAATGATTTCAGGCTATGAATGAGAGCAGAAAAGAAAGAAAAGAAAAACTGTACAGTTTTAGCAGTGAGTAATAACTCTTTTTATTTCAAAACTAGGCACTCCAGGCACCACAGCCTGTGACTATATAAAATATTCATAACAGAGCACAACGTGAGCAGATAGCCCCCAAAGTTTGAAATGCTTCTTGCTTTTACATCAGTGAAGTAAGGAAAAAGCATACTGATGACAACGCACTCCAAAACTCCGGATGACTACACCCAACGGTTTCATGTAGATGTTAAACAGCATGGGGGACAAGACTGACCCCTGCGGAACCCATACTGCAGAATCCACGGGGCCGAGCAATGTTCCCCAAGCACCACCTTCTGGAGCCGACCCGCCAAGTAGGAGCGGAACCACTGCAATGCAGTGCCTCCCACTCCCAACTCAGACAGTCGTCCCAGAAGGATACCATGGTCGATGGTATCGAAAGCTGCTGAGAGATCAAGGAGAATCAACAAAGTCACACTCTCCCTGTCTTTCTCCTGACATAGGTCATCATACAGGGTGACCAAAGCTGTTTCCGTACCAAAGCCAGGCCTGAAACCCGACTGAAATGGATCCAGATAATCAGTCTCATCCAAGAGTGCCTGTCCTTTCATTGGCACAGCATTCTAAGGACTCACAGGATTCAGCATTATAACAAGAGCATAGATATACTGTGTCACATGTTGCATTACATGCACAGTGTGGGTCATATGCATTAACCTCTCCTTTGCTTCATCCCTCTCCATTCCTGAGTTGCCCAAAGCTTGAGCTTTGACCTTTTTCAAAGTTTCCAAAATTTCTGCACATCTACACTGCTCAAGCTTCAGTTTAAAACAAAAATATGCAAAATCAATCTAGTAGATTTGCATTAATAAGCCTTACACTACTGTATTCTTATATAAGATATATATCATTTTAAAATTAATCTGCCTCAGTGGCAGGATCTACACTACTGCTTTATAACAGTTTATAACTGTACTGACAACTGTGGGGTCCATGACACATTCCATATACCATTTTTAAACTGCATTCAAAGTGTTATATCCTGCTTGGTGTAGATTTGGCCAGTATCTTCTATTTTATTGTTTTCTTATGTAGTTACGATGTTTGTTTGTATTGTCCCAATGGAGTTTAGGGAAGTGCACTTTGGTTTGTTCATTTTAAACTTGCAACCATCAGTGGAGGCTGCTGGCTTCGATGTCATGGGAAGATGAATCTGCTCTGGGTTTCAGTCAGAACTCTATGCAAGGTACTAAACTTGTCCACCCAACAGGGTCAAAACCTTGGATCACTCCTTCTGAATTTTGACCAGTCCTGACTAAAAAACAGAGTGGAGTCACTGCCCCACTGACTTCAGGGACACCAACCTCCACTGGCAACAATCCTGTGAGCTAAGTTATGCTGAAAGGTTGTGACTTGCCCCGGGAGACCATCTAAGTGTACAAGTCTGTGGTATATGAGACAGAGGCTCAGTTTGGACGACATATTAAGCAACGGAGGGGTAAATAACATACTGACCGTGGATTAGGCAGGAGGAGCTCCACAGACAACACTCTGCAGCCGGCGCTGCTCGGAACCAGCAAACGCCCCGGCTGCTACGAACTTGTGGCAGCCATTTTGGTTGCAGCCTCTCCTCCATGTGTCCTCCAGCCATATCCCAGCATGCACCGTGAGTTCTGCCGGCTGCATAGAGTGGCTGGGAACAGTCCATGGAGAGAGGGGGGGCTGAATTCGGATGACACTTTAAACAGTGGGGCTTCGGGCTAAACAACGTGCAAGCCTGTTGTTTCGCTCTGTTGTTTAAAGTGCCTGATTAACGTACTGTCAGTTGTGTGTACGTTGTGTGTTGCCCTCGAGACGACACAATAAGCAACACAACTGACGATTGTTCCCACCCTCCTCCGTTGCCTAATGTGTCGTCCAAACTGAGCCAGTGTATATTATTATTATTAAATTATTATTATTATTATTATTATTATTATTATTATTATTATTATTATTATATTTATATACTGCCCCATAGCCGAAGCTCTCTGGACTATTTGGATATGCAAAATCCAGTTACTCATCACACAAGCTGAAAGCAGGCCCAGGCTGCATACTCCCCTCTCCCCAGTGTCATGCATGTGACTTAGGGCCTCATTGGGCATATGGTGCAAATGTTTCCAGAAGGGAAGGTACTCAGGTGTAGCTGCTTGCATGGACCCTCCCATCTGCAGAGGTTCACACCATATTCTTGGATGCCAAGGGGCTGTGTCACACCTGCGATGTGAGATTGGGCTACATGGCACAACCCCTGCTTCTGGCTTGCATGATAAGGTATCTGGACTTTGAACCCCCCCAAATTGGGCTTTAGAGTAAGAACCAGACTAGATGTGACATTGGGAGATTTGATTGGATCTCTGACATTTTCTAAAAAAGACTTCATGGTTCCTGATTTGAATGGAGACCATGGCAGTGCAGTAGTGGTGGGGGTGGGTTTAATAACACCCCTCACACAAGTTTGCTGATTTGAATCTCTCCCACCCACACCCACCCCACAGATGAAAACATACAGGTATCATGGTGCAAATAGCAGCTGGGCAGGACAGGGTGGATCAAGAAGCTGGTGTCTGTGGAGAAAGTTTGTCCTCTCCCCTAGCATTGTGACCCATATCCAAATTGCCCCCCCCAACACAATTTACTCATATATTTTTTTCAAAGAAACGACAATAATATGGGAGACCATTGATTTCTTCTGGTTGTTCCCTAGGATTGGGGAAACCCAGCTCTAAATCACAGCTCAGCTATGGAGTTCATTGAATGACCTTGGATCAGACCAGCTTCATAAAATTGTTGAAAGGATAAAATTAGGTGCTCTGAGCTCCTTAGTGGATGATTCATAACAATGACTGAGTGCATATTTTACCCCAGCTCTCTTGGGCCAAATCTAATACTCTCTGCATTATGTCACACTGTGTTTCTAAAATTGCTTTGCTAAAACCATAGTCCAAAACCTCAGTTGAATTAGAAGTCAGCTTTCCCAGTAAATGTTACTTCAATCATTCTCTTATTCTCTGGGATTTGCTATGTCTCTAGTATGTTTATACCCAATCTACCACGTAATGGACCCTTTGGCTGTATTTTCTGTTTTAATGTGATGTGTGTGTGGGAAAAACTAAAGCAATAATACATTATTCAATCTTCTTAAACACTGAATCCTATAACATATTGTAAAAAGAAACAGAATCTTCTGCCTCCCTTTAAATTTCCTCCAACTCTTTTTCCTCAACTGCTGTTTTGCTCTCACTTGATCTTCTGTAAGCAGATCAATCCTTTCTTCAGTGTATGCAAACAGTGTGCAGAGCAGTGGGAAAGACACATCCCTTAATTTTTGTTCCAAAATGGGATGCTCCTTTCAAATAAATTCAGAATATGTTTCAAAAGAACACCACTTTATACGATTTGAGTTACAAAGTTATACTGTATTATTGAATACCCCTCTTTCACAAATTCAGTCTCTTCTCCTTAGGAAAAAAAATGAATGTGTAGATGTAGGGCAGCACACTGAAACACACATATGCAGTGTGTTTCATTTTGATTCATTTTTGACCAGAACTTGAACTGTTCGTACCTGCAATTTGGCAAGGGATGGGGTGGGGTGGGGTGGGGAGAGCAGTGAGGCGAAACATTTTCATGCTTTAGTCAATGAGAGAAAACTGTGCATTTGGGTGCATGCTGTTTAAACACACACACACACACACACACACACACACACAAATGTTGTTTCCTGTTTGAGCAACAGCAACAAAAAAACTTGCATATGGGAAGGAAACGGATCAAGATTTGAGGTGAAATTTGGAGCACCTTGATGAGTTTGAGCCTCATTGATTCTCCCATGCCTAGTTCAGATGTGCCAATGACCCCGTTCAGATGGCACGTTAAGCCATGGTGGTTAAGCATTTTGAGCTAAACATTATGGCATAGAGTGTCATGTGAACTATGTCTTAGAGTGTCGTGTGAACCATTCCTAACCATGGTGGCTACATAATTTAAACATGCTCAGTAAACATTTGCCGCAATAGGGTCACCGGCCTAACCATGGCTTAGCGTATTGTCTGAAAAGGCCTAGCAAAAGTTAAAAATCATGTATGCATCTACTTCTTCCACTCATTGCCATCCAAGCAAGTCCTTAAACCCTTTATCTTTCAGAGATACACATACACACACACTTATACAACAAAGCAGCTCAAACTTGCCCATTCATTGGTTATTTCTGTGAATCGGTTTCAGTGTGTGTTCCGCTATTCACTATATACCCTGATCCAGTGTGATGAGATATACACAGGTGGACAGAAGAAGTTAGCAGAAGGGAGTCTCCATGTGGATGTGTGAATCACTATAAGAATGGTGTCTTAGAAAACAAAAACCTGTAGAAATCCTTAGTAATCCAATTTTCTTCAGTAGTGTAAACCCCACATTCACTGAAGCACTTCAATAAATAGGAATTACAGCTTATTCTCTACTTTCTCATTCATGCTTCAGGCACTCTGTATACGCAATTATACGGTTAGAAATGCTCAGTCAAGTCTAGTGTAGTGGCTTTCTGAAAAATCCTTAAAAATAATTTGCCCAAAAGGCACCTTTCTTTGTATCACTGGCTGCACTGTGATGAATGGTTTATATTTTAGCTAAGCAGCCACAAAATGAAAGCAACTTGAGCAAGTTCTGCTTGAGCAAAGCTAAACTACAAAGAAGAAATGGCCCAGATTTTAATGAAGAGGAAGGTATCTGGGGAACTCTATGTTCACACAAAAATGATGAGACAAATAACAGAATAATAAGAAAAAGAGAGAAAGCTTAATTGAGGAAAGCAGCATTCCACCTTGCATTCCATTTAGACAGTTAAATGCAGTATAGTGGTTGAGAATTAAACTATTTTAAAACTAATTTTATGTAGTTAGAATTATATCCTTTCCCCGGTGTTTGTTTTTTTTTAAAAAAATGTTTAGGTACTTACATTGATAGGCGCATTTTAACAATCTAGCACTGTATAGTAATTATCTGTCAGTGAAAGTTTCTGGGCTCCCTAGACAGACTGAGGTATTGTGTCTGCCTGCCATTGCTTATTGGAGGCTTTGCAAGCAATTTTTGTGAGCAGATGTCTGTTTGGGGAAGGAAACAAAGATGTCTGAGGGACAAAGTTTAAATCATGCCTTGTAGTCTGATTGGCCTACTAGGTGACAGGCATACTGATTGGTCAATCAAAACTCTGGAAGGGGCTCGTGTTTGTATTTAAGCCCAGGCTTAAATACACCACATAATTTCCCCTGCAAAAGTTATGCAATTTCCTTAGCTTGGCCTCTTTTTAGCCTCTATGCGGGGCTTCTGCTTTAGTGTTCTTTTCCTTCTGCTCTAGTCTAAGCTAATAAAAGCTCTTCGAGGCTACCTGTGTTTCCAGTGAGAGGTCCAAGAGCACTCCCAAACTACAAACCTGATCTGTTAGGGGGAATGCAACCCCAACCCCCATGTTTGTAATGCTCATATGTGTACCAAGCTATGTAATTATCTTTAGAATTTTTGTTATTCAAACTCGAACTGCTTATGAGCACCTGTGCAGTCTGCATGACGAAAGCATCTAAATGCTTCCATGTCTGCAGATGCCCTGATATTGGTTCATATGACAATACACATCTATATGTAATGAAATTATAGTTAAACTTATGTATTCCTTTTATATCTCTGTGGTGAGAGACAGAGATGAATGGCAGGATGAATGGTGAATTTGCATATGGGTGATTATTGCTGAGTGAGTGAAGGGGAGTAAAGTATGTGTGTGCTATCTAAACCGTGTGCTGAGCTGTGTGAGTTAGACTCGTCTACACCAAGCAGGATATTGCACTATGAAAGTGGTATGAAAGCGGTATATAAAAGGCAGGAGCCACACTACCGCTTTGTAGCAGTACTGAAGAGCACTGACAGCTGTTGGGGCCCATTGACACATACCATATACCACTATATCCTGCTTGGTGTGGCTCTTGCCTTTTATATACCTCTTTCATAGTCCAGTATTCTGCTTGGTATAGATGAGGCCCTTGATAGGAATATAGATAGGATTTTAGCACAGAACTTAGAACAGAGGCATGATCTACACTACTGCTTTATAACAGTATTGAAGTGTACTGACAACAGTTGGGGCCCATGGCACATTCCATATACCATTTTCAAACCACTTTCATAGTGTGATATCCTGCTGGGTGTATATTTGGCCTGAAAGAGATACAAAGGTCTGTGGTGATTTGTGAAGTGATTGTTTGAGAGTGTGATTTAGAGTGCTCTGTATGAGAGAACATAAATTGATAGAGCCATTAAGAGTTACTTGTTTATTATTGAACAACTCATTACTGTAATTAATAATTATTCCTTTGTTTATAAAATCCTATACCTTCTGCTCTTGGCTACATAAGAGGGTGGTAATAAAAGGAACAGTACAAAGTTATAGGGTAAAAAGGATTGGGCCTGAGCCGTAAAGGTCCTGGTGGCAGCAAAGTCTAGGGATGGACAGACTCATCTCCATTCAATTGGTGCATGCATCCACTGAGCCAACCCTGCAGCCTGCCTGCACAAGCTGTGGGACAGTCCACTGAGTGCCCAGAAAACATGGAAGGCATATTGATGGCTTATTTACTTCTGGAATTTCCAAGTTGTGTAAATGGCTGCCTTAAAGCAGCAATGTATACAATATTAAAGGTGTAAAGGGCCCCTATATGTGCATTTTGGCAGCCAGGTTAGGGAACAGTACAGCCACTGGGGGAAGCCCTCCTGTCCTGTCAGTGCCACGGTTGCCAGGATGGGAAGAGAAGAAGAGGCACTCCCTTCTCCTCTTTCCATTCTGGGTACTGAAGCAGCAGCAGGACTGGAGGAGGACAAGAGGGAAGCCTGTCTCATCCTCCTCCTGCCCCACTGCCAGCGCTGCCACCATGGAAGCCAGGATGGAAAGAGAAGAAGGGGTGTTTTCTTCCCTTCCTATCCCAGCTACTGCAGTGGCAGCAGTGCTGATGGGGCAGCAGGAGGGAGGGAGGGAAGCCCTGGGGACTCAGGAAGGGAGCAAACAGCCACCAGATGCTGACACACCATGCAGCTGTCATCAGACCGGGTCTGTTAAGTAGTAGCAGCTTGGTAAGCACAGTTCTGGGGGCTGGACTCCTGGACCCAGTCGGGCACCACTGCCACCCCTAGTGAAATCCTAATGTGTCAATCAATCAATCAAATATTTATTACGGTCATAAGACCAGCATACAAAGTGCACAGCATAATACATCTACATATAACATTCAGGTGTAATACTAAAATATAGTCTTAATTACTCTAAAACTGTGTTTAAAAATTCACATTTCCATACGTAGAGGATATTATCCCACGTCGACAAACAATTGTGGCTGCACAAAATCTTGCCACCTTAGCAGTTATCTGGGCGTTCTGATCGGCCAGGAGGTACTTTAAATAAAATGCATCAGATCTCCCTGGTTTTTTCTGTAAGATGAAGACTATGAAAATATGTCGAAAATCACAATAAAATGTACAGTATAGTAGGACATGGTCTGCAGACTCTACCGTACCATCCTTACAGGGACATAAACACTCAATATATGGAGTGTTGTTATATTTCCCCTCCAAAAGCGCAGAGGGAAGCACATTAAATTTAGACAACATAAACGCTCTCCTATATTTTGAAATAGTTATGGCAGCTAAATAGTTTGCTGGTAGGAAGGCCTGCCCATTGTCCCTAAATTCAGGGTATGGGTAGCTAACCTTATGTGCTCTTGAAGCTCAATATCCCCAATTTGCTGGCATTTCTCTTCCTTTGCCCTTAAAAGGCCCAGAGCTAGAATAGCACTTCCTGAAAAGCCCAGATAGTGTAATTTCTAGGGATGTGCACTGGATCGGACCCGATCCACGATCCGAGTCCGGTCCAGTGGGAAATCGGATAAATTATCCGATTTCCGATCCCGCAGCTGGATCGGCCGATCCAATCCGAACCGGTCCGAAAAAGCTCCGAACCGGTTCGGCGGATCGGCGGGCGCCCACGGGCGCCCACCGCCGCTTCCATTGGCGGGCGCCAGCGGGCGCCCGCCGATGAAAGTGGACAGCGGGGGGGGGGAGGAGGGGGGCACTTACCTTCTCGGCCCGGTGGCTCCCGTCCGGCGCCGGCGCCTACTACTACTAGCAGGCTCCGCGGCCTGCTCTAGGGTGGCGCGCCGGGTGATGTCATCACCCGGCGCGCTACTCTAGAGCAGGCCGCGGAGCCTGCTGGAAGTAGTAGGCGCCGGCGCCGGACGGGAGCCGCCGGGCCGGAAAGGTAAGGAGGGGGTGCGTGGAGGGGAGGAGGGGGCGCGCGGAGGGGGGAGGGGGGCCCTTACCTTTCCGGCCCGGCGGCTCCCGTCCGGCGCCGGCGCCTACTACTCCCAGCAGGCTCCGCGGCCTGCTCTAGGATGGCGCGCCGGGTGATGTCATCACCCGGCGCGCTACTCTAGAGCAGGCCGCGGAGCCTGCTGGAAGTAGTAGGCGCCGGCGCCGGACGGGAGCCGCCGGGCCGGAAAGGTAAGGAGGGGGTGCGTGGAGGGGAGGAGGGGGCGTGCGGAGGGGGGAGGGGGGCCCTTACCTGCCCGGCCCAGCGGCTCCCGTCCGGCGCCGGCGCCTACTACTCCCAGCAGGCTCCGCGGCCTGCTCCAGGGTGGCGCGCCGGGTGATGTCATCACCCGGCGCGCTACTCGAGAGTAGGCCGCGGAGCCCGCTGGTAGTAGCCGCCGGCGCCGGACGGGCCGAGAAGGTAAGTGGTGGGGAAGGGGGCTTACCCCCCCCCCCGGAGCCGTCCGCTTCTATCCGCTGGCGCCCGCGGGCGCCAGCGGATGGAAGCGGGCGGCCCCAGGGGGGGTAGGGAGCGCGGGGGAGGGGGTTTACCTGCCGGGGCCGTCCACAGCGGACGGCCCCGGGGGGGGGAGGGAGTTAGGCCCCCCCTTACCGACCCGCCGCCATTTTTTCCTCATAGACTTGCATTGCAATGCAAGTCTATGGGGAAAAAAATGGCGGCCGATCCAAAAATTTACGATTTTTGGGTCGGGATCGGACTCGATCCGGTCCGGGGGGCCTCCGATTTTGTCCGAACCGGTCCGGGACAAAATTGGAGGTCCCGATCCGGGTCCCGATCCGATCCGGGGGGTCCGTGCACACCCCTAGTAATTTCCTTTCAACCGCCCTTTTCCATGAAGACTGATATACATCTATTAAGGTTAGTGGCCCCATATGAATAGTAAGGTAAACAGTAGGGCACATGACAACAGCCAGTCAGGGAGGGGAAAATAGATAATGAGGCTCCCAGGATGGACTTTGTTGACACACATGTGCAACAGTTCGTATAGATCTCAAAATAATGGAGAATGTTCATTCGAGGTTGGATGGAGGTATTCATAACTGGAGTTATTCATAGTTTGATGAGCAAATTAATATTTCTGTTGGGGCAAGTTTGTCTACTACTAGCTGAAACTCCAAGATTCAGTTTTGTGATGGCTAGAAGCTTCCACCTGGATGCTGATATATCTAGCCAACGGCAGGGGCGAAGCCAACAAAATGGTTGGCAAGTCAAATAATCTATATCATTTATGATACCAAACAACTTAAAACTACAGTTTAAGTACTGTAAGATAACCAATGATCTCATGTACCAAGTCCTGTGATTTTTAAGAAGGTTTGAGGTGCTAGCCAAGAAAAGTGAGCACAAACTATAATTAGGGTGATTTTCTATGTCTTCTTTCTACCATGGTAGCTGTAAGCAGTGCCTGCTCATGTTGAAGCAAGGTTAAACTGTATTTCTGAAATGAAACCTTATTATTATTCCTTATGGATTTGTACAGTTGTTAGCAATTTTGAATATTCTTCTTGATCAGTTATCTCATTTAAATTCTAATGTAATTTCTATATCATTTCTTTTTCATTTCCATCTTGTCAGCTTCTGATCCATGTTTGATTTTCTTTGGTATTCCTTTCGTTATCAGTAAGCAGTGCAAAAAACTCTCAGAATCTCAGTTTTAACTAGGGATGTTGTCCTGGATCGGATTGGACAAAATCCCGATCCGAAAATCGGACGTCCAATTTTCGGATCAGCTGCCATTTGGGGTGTTTTCGCCATAGGCTTGTATTGGGAAAGAAAGCTTTCCCCCAATGCAAGCCTATGGGGAAAACATGGCGGTGGGTGGGTGAGTGGGGGCCTAACTCCCCCCTCCCTGTACCTCCCCCCCACTTGTGCTCCTTACCTGCTGGGGCCATCCGCTGCCGTCTGCTGCTCTGATCTACTGAGAAACAGGCTTCGCGGCCTGCCTCTCAGTAGCGCGCCAGGTGATGATGTCATCACCCAGCGCGCTACTGAGAGGCAGGCCGCGAAGCCTGTTTCTCAGTAGATCGCAGCACTGGAGGGAAGTGACCACCACAGCAGGTAAATGGGGGGCTCTCCTGCCTCCCCCCTCCTCCTCCTTACCTGCTGGGGGGGCCGTTTCCCCCCGGTGCGGTGATCTACTGAGAAACAGGCTTCGCGGCCTAGTTTTCAGTAGAGTGTTGGGTGATGCGGCGCTCTACTGAGAACTAGGCTGCAAAGCCTGTTCCTCAGTAGATCGCAGCATCAGAGGGAAGCAGCCACCCCAGCAGGTAAGTGGGGGGGCCCTCCCGCCTCCTGCCTCGCGCTCCTTACCTGCCAGGGTGGCCACTTCCCTCCGGTGCTGCGATCTACTGAGAACTAGGCCGCGAAGCCTGTTTCTCAGTAGAAGGGGGCAGCTGACAGCAGCGGATGGCCCTGGCAGGTAAGGAGCACAAGGGGGAGGAGGAGGTCCGGTCCTCCGATCATATCTGAACCGGACTGGGTCCTTTCGGACCAGTTCGGATGAGATTGGACGATCCAGAAGCCAGGATCGGATAATTTTATCCGATTTTGGTCGGATCGGCTCAGGATGTGGATCGGACCAGATCCGATGCACACCCCTAGTTTTAACCCCAGTGTGGGCTGGAGCCAATGGCAGGTTTCGGACGACACATTAGGCAACGGAGGGGTAAATAGTGCTTGTGCAGCTGCCGGTGCTTGTGCAGCTGAACGTTCCGGTGGCCATTTTGGTTGCTACGTCTGCTCCCTCCCCATCCCTCAGTCCTCCAGCTGTATCCAAGCATGCATCGTGAGTTCTGCTGGCTGTATAGAGCAGCTGGAGGTTTTCGGCTGCTCCGGCGGCAGAACTCTATTCCCAAACAGAATAATCCATGGGGGGGGGGGGGAGGTTGTTTCTCTCCATTGCTTAATTGGATGAAATAGTGTACTGTCAGTTGTGTGTGTGGTGTGTAACCCTCCAGACAACACAATAAGCAACACAACTGACGATTGTTCCCCCCCCCGTTGCTTAATGTGTCGTCCGAAACCAGCCTATGACTCAGTGCCTTACAATAAATTTTGAAAACTCAAACCAAGGAGAGGAGGAAATAGTGTTAAGGGGCATCTAAACTCTTACAGACTGTCACCCATCCCAATGTTTCTCTCTTCTCATCCTATATCTGGGCATTTCTTTTCATCATAATGGTTACCTACTTGCCAAAACATCTCTCCATTCCAACCCTATTTTTTCTTTTTTCTTTTCTTTTCTTAGACTTTTTTCACATAGCAATAGATTATTGTCTTTTTTTTCCTGCCACTTTTGTCAGCTGTATTTTGCCCCATTTACCTTTGTTTGCTGCCCACCATGGTGGGTCTAATTTACTTTGAAACTGCTGGAGTTGCTTGCACTGCCTGTTTGGGCAGTTTGTCTTCCATTGCTGTTCCCCCATTCATTTTGTCCCCAATTTATTTTGCAGTTGTAATTGCCTCCCTGCTAATTCAGTTCTTATAAGCCCTCCCTCTTTTCTAACATTTTTCGGTTTCTATGATCGTCCATATAAACCTTGTCTTAATGGTTTCTTTAATTAAGCCAATTTCTAGCAATAAAACTATTGCTTTCAATGTGTTTTCTGCCATTCTTGCTTTCAACTCAGCTTCCTTTGTCTGTGTAGTCTGGGTCTTCTGCTACATCTCTGTCCTGGATTCATTCTTCACATTTCTAGCTCTTGAACTGACTTATTGCACACTTATGGTAAAAACAGGCTCTAAGCTTCAGATAACTCAATGGCTGAATTTGGACGACACAATAAGCAACTGGGGGGGGACACAATCATCAGTTGTATTGACTATCGTGTCATCTGAATGCTGCCATAGTCAACTCAGCGCTGATCCTAATACACACCACAGTTGATTATTTATTACCATGTTGTGTGGGGAGTACCCCCTAGATGAACAACTGTAAAGTTGATTATTACCCCACCATTGACTATTGTGTTGTCCGAATTCAGCCAATATCTAAATAGAAGGCAACTATATTATAACTAAGAACAAGCACAAAATGGCCAAACAGCTTAATTGCTTCACACAAAGGGCTAATCTACACCTACAACCCTTTCGCAAGAGAGGAGGAATGATCGAGCTGGTTCCCTGCATCCGCAAACGGCACTCACAGGACACACACCACTGATGTTTCCTGCAACTAAAGGAGAGCCATTGCGGGAAAACATGTGCCTCATTATTAGGGATGTGTATCGTATCAGGTCCGATTTCCGATAATGAACCGATAAGGTCGTTATCAGACATCCGATGACTGATAACGATAATTTCCTTAGGTGACCCTATCTGATCGGATCCAATATCCATATGTCTGATAACTATTGAACATATTGGATTTTTGGACCGCCATTTCTGGTGTTTTCCCCATAGGCTCGCATTGGGGGAAAGAAAGCTTTCCCCCAATGCAAGTCTATGGGGAAAAACACTGGACTGGCACTCACTCCTTCCCTCCCCTCCCTCGCGCTCTCTCTCCACACTCACGCTCTTACCAGCTGCCGGCACCGGTGGTCCGTACTACTGTGAAACAGGCTTTCCGGCCTGTTGCTCAGTAGACAGATGCGCTGAGTGATGTTGTCATCACTCGGTGCATTTCTGTACTGAGGAACAGGCCAGAAAGCCTGTTTAGCAGTACTATGGACCGGCGGCGGCAGATAAGGAGCCTGAGTGGGGGGAGGGAGTGCGAGTGGGGGGAGGGAGGGAGTGCCGGCCCAATGTTTTTCCCCATAGACTTGCATTGGGGGAAAGCCTATGGGGAAAATACCTGAAATGGCGGTCCGTAATCAGATCAGAACTTCCGATATTTATCAGATATCGGATCTGATCAAATCCAGGTACCCTCTGATATGATCGGATCTGATATTTTTAATATCAGAAATTCTGATCCGATTCTGTTATTTCTGGCCATGCAGATCCCTATCCATTATGGTGGTTCTGAATGTGTATCAGCAGAAGTGGGCAGGACTCGGCAGATGGCCACGGGACACAGGATTTTTAAAATAACCCCTGAGAGATGCACACCAGCAAGACACACAGCAACATATGTTGCTGCTGCATGAAACACGTTGATGCCCATACACATGCCCCTGATAGCAGGTTGGCTGTTCACTGAGCTAGGAGGTAGCATCAAACAGCAACAGCTTTGCGAAGGGGGGGCACACCAGCCATGGACTTCGGGATTGTACCAAGAGAGCCAAAAAAGCCATGACAAATCCAGTCAGCAATATTTCTGAATAACTGAGGGGTTGACCTGAGATCACAGCAGGATCAGCTGTGTATCATGTGGCCCGGTAGGGATGATTTTGATTTTATTATGGAATAAATGGCTGGTATAGACACAGCCAAGGCAAAGAAAAGCTAAGAGGAAGAGTGTTCAGGGGGCATGGAGAGCAGGGGACTGTCTACGTGGGGAAAGCCCCGTGGTGGCTGTGGATCTGCACTGTGTCAGCTAGACAATGCAGACGCAGCTTTGCAGCCACCATGGAGCTTTCATGCGATGGTGCAATTTGAAAAAGTCAGAGATTTACCCAAACTTTTTCAATTGGAGTGATGTCAATAAAATGCTTCTGCCATCTCTCCAGGGCTGATCCAGGGCCAATCTGGGGGTGGTGCCAGGTGGAAGGCAACAGGCAGTTGGTTGCCTTCGACTAGGAAGAGGGTGGCAGCAGCTCTGGTATCCAGATGGTTGCCCAGAAGCCCGGCCCTTTTTCCTCAGCAGCAGGATTACCTGCTGTCACCCTGGAAGAGGGAAAGCACGGGGTTTGAGAAGGAGGTGGTGCCAAACTGACACCATGAAGACAGTCCCCAGGTGGGTGTAGTTTTTGGGGACAGGAAGGGCTGAATGACAGAGAAGCTGAGAATTTACAAGCTCAGATGCTGATCCAAACCAGATAGGAAGCCCATCTTTCATTTACAGTGGGATTTTATGAGATTTTATATCACATAACATATTAACCCTTTATAGAGTAATTGATAAATATGCTATAATTAGAGAGCTGGTTCAAAGAAGATACTTCATTGCAGAGATCAATGCACATTTCACTGAATGGTAGATGATTGTTTAACATGTTATTATGTTAAAGTATACATATTATAATCTCCTAACCAGTATAGTTGCAATCCTATACACATTTACCTGGAAGTACGCTTATTTTTGAGTGGATGTGCATAGGGCTGTACAGTAAAAGCATAAGGCACAATCCAGTAGAATCAGTAACACTTACCCATTGGAATTAATAGTAAATTGTAATATATGAAGCAGCCATTGGATAGACAATCCACGTGGCTCAAATCGAATGATCAAGCTAACTGAACACAATAAAGAATAGCAATGCCCCCCTTCAACAACAAATATTTAGAATTTGCTAAACGGCCTGAAGAAAAAAATCCTTCCCAGTATCAAATCTAAGAATCATACTCTGATCATGAAGTCTGCCTTTAGTTACAAGATTTCCATACTTTACAAGTGCAATTTGATCAGGACAGGCCAAATAAAAGTAACTTTATAGCATGGATTAAATTTTCTATAACAATATTCTATAGAACATTGCTTTCTGATAACTCACCGATTAAAGATCAATTTAGGATGATCCACATAGATTTTGGGTTTCAGGCCTGGCTTTGGTACAGAAACAGCCTTGGTCGCCCTGTATGATGACCTATGTCAGGAGAAAGACAGAGGGAGTGTGACTCTGTTGATTCTCCTTGATCTCTCAGAGGCTTTCGATACCATCGACCATGGTATCCTTCTGGGACGACTGGCTGAGTTGGGAGTGGGAGGCACTGCATTGCAGTAGTTCCACTCCTACTTGGTGGGTCGGCTCCAGAAGGTGGTGCTTGGGGAACATTGCTCGGCCCTGTGGATTCTCCAGTATGGGGTTCCGCAGGGGTCAGTCTTGTCCCCCATGCTGTTTAACATCTACATGAAATCATTGAGTGTAGTCATCCAGAGTTTTGGAGTGTGTTGTCATCAGTACGCTGATGACACACAGCTCTATTTCTCCTTTTCATCTTCATCAGGTGAGGCTGTGGATGTGCTGCGACAATGGACTGGATGAGGGCTAATAAACTGAAACTCAATCCAGACAAGAGTGAGACACAGTTAGTGGGTGGTTCTGCTGACTGGATGGAGGGTGTTCAACCTGTTCTGGATGGGGTTGCATTCCCCTTGAAGGAGCAGGTTCGTAGCTTGGGGGTTCTCCTTGAACCATCGCTGTCACTTGAGGCTCAGGTGGCCTCAGTGGCACAGAGTGCCTTCTACCAACTTCGGTTGGTATCCCAGCTACGTCCCTATCTGGACAGGGATAACCTGGCTTCAGTTGTTCATGCTCTGGTAACCTCCAAGTTAGATTACTGCAATGCACTCTTTGGGGGCTGTCTTTGAAGATGGTTTGGAAGCTGCAGCTTGTGCAAAATGCAATGGCCAGGTTGATAACTGGGACCAGTAGGTTCAAGCTTATAAGACCAATTCTGGCCTGCTTGCATTGGCTGCCTGTATGTTTCCAAGCCCAATTCAAGGTGCTGGTTTTAACCTATAAAGCCTTACATGGCTTGGGAGCACAATATCTCACGGAACGCCTCTCCCGACATGAACCTACCCATACACTACAATCAACATCTAAGGTCCTCTTCTGAGTGCCTACTCTGAGGGAAGCGCGGAGGTCGGCAACAAGGAAGAGGGCCTTCCCTGTGGTAGTCCCCCAATTGTGGAACGATCTCCCCAATGAGGCCCGCCTGGCGCCAACATTGTTATCTTTTTGGCGCCAGGTCAAGACTTTCCTCTTCTCTCAGGCATTTAGCAATATCTGATGAGCCTGGGTTTGTTTTGTTTCTGTTTTGTTTTAGGCTTATAGTTTTTTACAGTTATTATAGTGGTTTTAAATGTGTGTGTATATTGTATGTTTTTGCTGTTTTAATTTTTGTGTATTGTTTTTAATTGTTTTAATCTGATGTGAACCGCCCAGAGAGCGTCGGCTATGGGGCGGTATACAAATGTAATACAATAAAATAGATAAATAAATTTCTGAGTGATTCTTTAGAAAGGCCGACATTGCTAACAGACATAAAAAATGACTTCTTCGCTGATAAATCATTTGCAGTTTCCCAGATTATATCTCTAAAAAATAAAATACCCTGCACAGTTTAATTGGCCAACTCTTCCTTTGATATTTCCTTCTATAGAGACTTTCAAAAGGCAGGGTCAAGGACCATACAGGTTAGAGCAGAATAGTTACAAACAGATCAGTTTTATCTGTGAGGAATCAGTTAACTGAAAATATCCACAGGAGGTTTAAAGGTATCATTTTGTCAAAGAAACTGAAAAAAAGTGAAGGGTAGAGTAATGTGGGGAAATTCCACACTGTGCTCTGCCTATACTCCACTCACCAGTGCAGAAAAACATGCTGATACTTCAGTTTATGACAGAATTCCTTGAGGAGCTCAAAAGGAGTGAAATAGATGAAAAGAACACAACTTTGTCATGTTTTCCTAGGAGAATGGTACTTTCAGTCCTAGCAGCAATTTGTGAGAAAATTTAGTCATCTCTCTGAACTACTTGTTTCCTCTAAATAATCATCTCTAGACATGTTTAGGATATGTTAGAGATGTGACCTTTAAATGTGGTCACCACCTATTTCTTTATTTCTTTATTGAAATTCAAAATGTAGACCCAAGCTTCTAGGTAAAATGCTCTTCTAGGTAAAATGCCAATTCAAGATGGTATACAAGATCTCAATATAAAAGAATATACAAAACAGGATATAATCAGGACACAAGTTTCATTGAGGATGCTCAGTATAAACCTTTAATACAGAACCTCTCGCATACACATCACAACCCCATCCCATGCATACAACCACAATAGTTTCTTTTCTTTTTTAATTCTGAAGTTAAACCATGATCCACACTGGGGTTCTACAATGCCCTAACCCCCCGACCCTGCTGTGTTTTGCTTAACATAACATCTAGCCTGGTATGTCGCGAGGGAGCATATCACACAAGGAAACACAAATCTCTCTGACTTTCAGACCATAAGTCCTGGTTTGACTGCACACACACTCAGACACTCTGTTCCAAAGAAAGGCCTAGGCCAGCCACTCACTATTCAGGTTATAGTTCAGATCCAGATCTACACCTTGTGCCAAATCATTATAATCCCATCATGATAATGCTATATCCCTCTTGTGCATTTATACCTCGTAGGATGCACAGTGACATTTGTTGTGGTATTTGGATAATGTGGAATAAGAGGCAGGAAATAACACTATGAAAGCACTATATGGAATGTATAATGTGCCCCAACAGTTATCAATGCTTTTCAATAGCACTATAAATCAGTAGTGTAGATCTAGCCCTGCTCTAACATTGCTTCTGTGTGGTTCCAGCAAATCTCACAAGATCTGGAAATTTAACCTCACTTCCCCCAACCCTGGCATGGTAATGGAACTGAAGCCTGAGTCAGCCCACTCTGCCCATAATAAAGTATACCCTTTCCTCTTACTCCACCACTACCACCATGCCTGGAACCTGGCTAATCAAACAATATGCCAACAAACATAGTATCAGAGGAGCAAACTGCCCCACCAACAAATAAATAAGCCAGACATAGAAACATGAACCAAGAAAGGTCCTCTGTCCTGAAATTTGAGTTAATTTTAAAAAAAGTTTCCATCACAATTTCTATGCATTTTATGTTTACTACTACATGCATTTGTGTAACTTTTTTGCATAATACATTTTTGGCAAATAATTTTCCTAATATAATACATTTGTGAACATTCTTTTCCACAACATATGCATTTTGTAAATATTATTTGCTTAGGCAACTGTATTGCAAAATTTGAAGAAATGTGAATTTTGAAGTATAACTGAATTTTGATTCATGTATTGATTCAAAAGTGCAAGATTCAGTAAGCTTGCATTAAAATGCAAACCAAATGAATTTCTCCCTCATCTCTAGTACTTGGCCCTGTGGAGAACTGCAGACACTGCTGTGATCATGGCTTCCCTTTCCAAGCTAATGTGATTATGGAAATCGGCATACATGTCAACAGCTATTGTACCCAACCATATGCAAAACTAAGGACTGTTTGTTTGTGTAAACTGGCTTTTGAGCTATATAAAAACCCTTATCATAAAATCACAGCTGCAATGAACTTGCACTGAATTAGAGACATTTGGAATAAGCAATTAGATGAGGATTAGAGCTTTGTTGATAATAAGCAAGGTGCAGAAGATGGGGGGAGCGCACGGTGTCACGGTCTCCTTAATTCATAGCAATACAAATGGCTGCTTGCACCACTGAATTATAGTGTATAAAGCATGTGGAGAAAAACCATTTGGCTCTCCCTAGCATTCCAGGCAACTGTATCCTTTCTTTCTTTCATCTGACAAGATCTGTGATCCCATGTGTAGTTTTACCTGTGAGTAAGCCCCTTCAAATACCCAAGGACTTACTTCCAAGAAATTATGCTGCAAGTAACACAGTTGATGCTGGTTTTATACCTAGCATACAAATCTATGTTGCACTAGAAGTAATAGTTGCATTTACCTTGGCCTTTATGCTCCACTCAACTCACTTGACTGCAATGGTTTGTGAGTGTATTCTTGGAGGGGGAATATTCAGCAACAGAGGACCCCAAAATTACATGCTTTGGAAAATACTGTTTACGGCTTAACAATATATTTAATCAATGCCCCTGCATTCTGACACTGCAGAGGAAACTATTAATATTAGATTCTTCCTCATATATTAACACTCAGATACCAGTTGCAAAGTAAAAAATATTTTTTTGAGACCTGCATGATTCTGGAATTCTTGGTACAATGGCCAAAGAAGACAGTGGGGGCTTTATTCGAATAAAAAAAGCTAGGGTGGACCTAGTGCTGGTTTGAAGGTCCCAACAGATTTTTTTTCTAACGATCTGGGGAGTGTGGTGATGTGAAAAGTATCCAGGACGTGGCTGAAATTGGTTAATAATTTTGGGGCAGGAAGAGTTGCCCTGATAATAGTTGACAGCAGAGTTCTCCATCCCTGTTTTTTTTCTTCTTCTTTGACAACAACAACAACAACAACACATGTTATTGACACTTCAAGCTGCAATCACCAGCCTGATGGTGTTCCTGTTTCTCACCAAATGCCCCAATGGGAACACTGAAACATCATGACATAGAGTCATGCTATGTTCCCAAAACTATCACCAGTATCGGGAGTAAGTCAAATGATAAAGCACCCCAAACCAAATAGGCATTAAGATTTTAACATCTTTGTCTGCAAGCTTTTCCTTGAGGCTGTGTTTTTAGTTCCCACAGGGGCTTATATAATTCTACACACCTATAAAGTTAGGGAATCATAGCTATATTACTGTGTCACATGTAATAGTTGTTTTGTAATGGCAACAGTTGTGATTAATTCCTGGTCCCCAAATAGCTTGTGGTTAACAGCTCACATGCATTTTACAGACAGTGTATACAAAATAACATACAGAGCTGCTCACTTTAGATCATGAGTGCAAAAAGTGTAGGTGCAGGTGAACCCCCAGCACTGTTTGGTGCCCCTCTAGACCCCCTGCATCTGCTGATGCTAAAAAAAAATGGTCTAAAAATGAGCCCTATAGTTCCTGCCATAGAAGCCGCTTTTCGTAGAGTGGCCTAGGGAACAGTGCTCAACAGTTCCTGCTTGCTTCCTAGGGGTGTCCTAGGAAAGAGGCTTATATGGCAGGAACAATAGAGCCCATTCCTAGAACATTTTTCTTTCACTTTTCCCTTTTTTCAGTGGTGGCAGAGGGAAGGGAAGCATGAAAGCTGAGAGAGAGTAGGAGGAGTGTGGGGAAGTGACTACATGTCTGTGTGAGTTGATGTGGACAGGCCTGTTCTGCTGTGGCATCCCAGCTATGGAACAAGCTCCTGGAGAGGTTTGCCTGGCACCTACGTTGTACTCTTTCCAACGCCATGTGAAGAACTTTTTATTTCCCCAGTATTTTAGCAATTTATTACCCTAGTCTTTTAATTCTGGTGTTTTAAATCTGTATTTTAAATCTCGGCATTGCTACTGAGTTTTATTCTGGTTGTACTTTTGTATTGTGGATTTAAGCTTTCATATTATATTTTATGCTGTACTTATGGTTTTGTGAACCTCCCAGAGAGCTTTGGCTGTTGGGTGCTATAAAAATGAAATAAATAAATATAAATAAAAAATTATGTGTGAGAGGGGGTCCATAGAGAGACCACAGTCCCCAACAGATTACTCACTGAGGGAATGCAGCAGAAATTGCCCACTTCTATCTTAAACTGAAGAGGTGTTTTGTTTTTTAAAAAAGTTAGAATATATGCAAGGCAAGCCTAGTGTGAGCGAATGACGTGTGTGCGTGTGCATGTGAGTGTCCAAGTGAGTTGCATGTGAATGTGTGTGTGCATACACATGTGCAACACCCGCCATCCAAGCATACACCCAGTATAGTGGACAAAAAGGTTGTGCACCCCTGCTTCAGTTTAACCAACTTGTGAATTTGGTACATAGTACTTATACTGCCTTGCCTCCATATCAAACTGAGTACCAAACAGTGAATTACATCATTCCAAGCACAGGCATAGTGGGATCAAGGCTCTCAAAATGTATACCCCTCTTAACTTCAAATTTGTCTTAATTGTAATATTACACTGTATGACAATTCCAGGGGCAACAGAGATTTCATCATTTCTAGTGAGGGCTATCATTTTCCCCGGAAACTTCTGTAATTCCTTTGTGCCTTGCTCTTTTATCCAAATGCCCAAATTATTATTCATTTAATCTAATGCCCTGCTGCAAAACAATCATTTTAATATTTTCAATGTAATTAAATTAGTACACACACATCCTTGCTTCCTTTTTCTATTTTTATCGAATCTTCAGTACCGATAATGTTCTCTCCCTCTCTCTGTCTCTCTCTCCCGCTCATCAGATTGGAATCATAGAATTGGGTTAATAGCAGAAATAACTACTTTATTCTAGAAAGAAGAAAGACCTGTTGAATCATTCCACCTCCATGTATATAGTGCTCATAATCATTATTTCCTGTGTGAATTGTAGGATTTGAAATCTTCTCTGGGCAGCGAATCTGTTCCTGACAGGAAGTGAAGATTCCGAGCATGTTCAGAAATCAATTCCAAGAACAGCAGCAGCTGGAAAAGGAATTATCACAAACCAATATGCTCCCCCCCCCCAATTGCAAACACCAAGATGATTTTTTAGATGACCAGGCAGATGTTTGCCTAGGCCTTGCATCACACTGAAAACTGTTAGGACGTATTGGTGATTAACAATTATTGTTTCTTCCAGGTCATCACTGCTACAGAATAAACTCTACTTATGTTTGGAATATTTGTATTGTTCCTTCTTCCATATCCTTCTAAATTCCAGCCATCATCTCCACGGTAATCCAGGGACCATGAAAAAAATCTAGCCAGGCAAGATGGTGTTTCTGAGCAATTGTGAACACTTCCCAAGTCATGTGGAATTCCAAACAGTGATCAGGGCATTGACAGCCATGCTAGTAGGACAGTTCCTAAGGGCTCCCAGGAATTGATCAAAGTCTATCATCCCACTTTAATTTGACCTCCACTCCTGCAGAAAAAAATGAGTTTGCCTCACCAGGATGCACTGTCCTCATGAGAAGGAAGTCAAAGAAAAATCTTTCACATTCAGACCATGCTCCTCCTGACCTGGTAAAAACACCACAAACATGGAAAGTAATATATATTTGGGATGATGACATATTGGGAGAGCTCTATGGTTGACTTAGAGGCAGTCTTCCTATGAATGTTCAAGTTCTCCATAACAATCATGCTTGAAATCCTTGACACTAATCTTGCAGACCATCTCTTTCTGTGAGATAGAGCGATTACTAGACAGCAAGGTAATGAGACTATGAGCAGAATCTTGTCCAACACCACATATAAACACTGAAAAATGGTTCCCATTTTGACAGTAAATCTAGTGAGGAGGGCATAATTTTAATAAAGTTCCTACTCCATCAAGCCATGGGGGTTCTGCATTGCCTTCCCAACTCATAATGCACCTCTCAAGGTGACTTGTACCAACATGTAAGAATAGTCACATAATAATCTAAAAACAACAAATTAAACTAAATAACAATCAAATAATCATCAGCACAATATTTTCCAGAAGGTTTTAGGAGCCAACCAGACATAGGAATATAAGAAAATACCTTATGCTGAGTCAGACCATTTGTCCATCTAGCCTAGTACTGTCAGCACTGACTGGCAGTATTCTCCATGGACAGGCAGGAGGTTTTACAGCCCTACATGGAGAATCTGGGAATCAAACTTGGGGCCTTATGCATGTAAAGCATATGCTCTATCACTGAGCTATGGCGCTTCTTTTTAACCATAAACCTGCCAGAAAAAAGGGTTGTATTCAGAATCTGCCTTCTATCTGCATAAGGTCGCCCACCTGATTTTGGGGGAATCCCACTCCACACACACCACAGCTCACCCCATTTATCACGGTCTCCTGATTCATTGGGAGCATTTTCAAGGGGCTGGAGGAACTGCTGTGGGAAGGAGGGAGCACGGAAGTCTGCTTCCACCAGCATAGTTGATCCTGCATAAATCTGAATCAAACCTGAAGTGTTTTGATCTGGGTATATTAATTCAGAGCTGATCCACAATGAGTAAATTGAATCGATTCAAAATTTCATTTCTTTCTCTGCATAATTCCATGTGCCATTACCAGAGGCGCTTGAGAGGTATGTTTTCAAGAATCCTGGACCATACTCTTTGAAACCTCACATACTAGATAAATGGTCATTTCCAGCAAATACATCACCCTATTTCTCCCACTATTAGTGAGAAGTGAATGCTTTGAGCTTCTCATTTTGATCTTAATGGATAAACAGGACTGATATTAAATTATATTTTTCAGCATAACTGACTTTCTCCAGCTCTTCTTCACATTTCTGTGTATATTTTGTATACTGTAGTTTATGGAGTAAAAGATATTCAGTTAGTTCACTATCACAAAAGCCAAGAATATTATACCACTGGTATGTCAGCATAATCTACCTTGCTTTAAATAAAGTAAAAATGTATTCAGTCTATGTTTGAATAATATGGAATTTTAAACCTTTTCATAACATATTATAAATAACCAAAACAAATTTTAAAAAACCAAATAAAAGCACATTAAAGGAGCAGGTATCCATCAATGACAAAAGCAAACCTTTAAATCAGAATTGCAGCAGGATTTCTGCCTTGCAGGTTTTACATTGTAGCAAGAAAATAGGTTGGATTCAGACTCAGTCATAATTAGGAATAGACCCACTGAAATCAAAGGGACTTGGGTAGACATGACTAATTATTGTTGCATTAAAATCAGTAGGTCAACTCTAAGGATGACTAAGTCTGGATCTAACTCAAGGTGTTGTAAATAAGACTACTTTTCCCACTCCACCCAATTACATCATCTTTCTGTAGCTTAACAATAAGATGCTTCACATGTCAAAAAACAGAAAACATCTGTATGTTTATTAATATTTTCTTGTAAAGTTGGAAGGACAGAACTGGAAGATAATGTTCTGCAAAAAGAAAACATTTCCCAACTTCTTGGCAAATTGTTTCAAATTGAGGAAATTTTCCATGTAAACACCACCTTCCTGGTGTATCTCACTTTTTGTCATGCATATGAAAAGTAAAGTTTGATTAAATTGAGCATGGCAAAGCTACTAAATTCAAAATGTAGGCAGGCATCCCTGCACATTCCAAACCACCTTCCCAAGGTGGAGGCATGGCAGGTGATTACTTTTAGGAGGAATGCTGTTGCATAGCATGTAAATCCTTGAGGTTTGTGTCTTTGAAGAAGCTGAAAAGTGAATACAGATACACCACCACCCACCCAGTAGGAATGATTCATTTAGAGTGAACCATGTGATTTGTACAAGAAAGGTATGAGAACAAACAAACAAACAAACCATGAAAGACAATACAATCCCCTTCATCTATTACATCTGTCTTGGAATGCTTTGTGGCTTTTGTCACAGATGCCACATGTTTGCTTCAGCAATATGTATTTCTCTAACAAGCTCTTATTATTGAGGCAAAGCAGACAACTTTCATACACATTGAAATTTAGGGATGTGTGAATCAGTAAAATTTGAGTTCACTGAAGCTCTCTGAATTCAAGGGATGTGCATTGTATCGGATCCAATACCAAATTCTGATTAAAATCGGAGGATATTGGACATCTGATACCAATTCTAATACGAAAATTTGGAGATCCATTTTTTTCCAATCCAATATTTTTGTTTCCGATTTTAATCGGAAAAAATCGGAAAATTGGACACCATTTTGAATTATTTCCCCCATAGCCTATTTTTGTGCTACAAAAATGCCTATAACTTTTTTATTTTTAAGGATAGAAGGATGAAACTTGGCCACATTGCAGATGGGTTTGAGGTACTTATCTGTGAGAAATTTCAGAAAGATAGCTCCAGGCATTTTGTGGCTATGACTTTTTTTAGTAACGAAACAGGAATGCCTATAACTTTTTTATTTTTAAAGATCCGCACATGAAACTTTGCCACATTGCAGATAGTATGTTGGGACTCATGTGTGTCAAACAGCACTGCCTCCCCCCTCCCCCCACCCCATTAGCTGTCGAAGCACAAAGCCTCCGTTTTTGAACTTTTGGAACTTTTAAAGTAAAAAAATTCGTAGCCACAAAATGCCTGGACCTATCTTTCTGAATTTTCTCACAGATATGTACCTCACACCCCTCTGCCATGTGGGCAACTTTCATGCTTCTATCTTTAAAAATAAAAAAAGTTTAATGGGTTTCTCTCCTCATTTCTCCCAAAATACATTGCTACTACATACTTGAAACTATGGTTCTGAAATTTGACACACATGTCAACCAAAGTGATATCTCTAATGTGGACAAGTTTCATGTTTGGATCTTTAAAAATAAAAAAGTTGAAGGCATAACTGTCTCTACCCTACTGCTACCCATTTTTCAAAAATTAATTGTCACCAAAGGCAATCACCTATGGTTCTGAAATTTCACACACATGAGTCTCAACATACCATCTGCAATGTGGCAACGTTTTATGTGTGGATCTTTAAAAATAAAAAAGTAATAGGCATTCCTGGTTTATTACTAAAAAAATCATAGCCACAAAATGCCTGGGGCTATCTTTCTGAAGTTTACACAGATAAGTACCACAAACCCATCTGCAATGTGGCCAAGTTTCATCCTTCTGTCTTTAAAAATAAAAAAGTTATAGGCATTTTTGTAACACAAAAATAGGCCATGGGGAAAATAATTCAAAATGGTGTCCAATTCAAAAATCAGATGTCCAATTTTAATATTGGTATTGGGTCCGATACAATATGATGGACCCCTGATTTTTTCGATCTGATATTTTTCAAAATCTGAAGGTCTGTTCCGATCCAATTTTTGGCCTCCGTGCACATCCCTACTGAATTCTATCTCAAAACCTGTTCCAACTTCAGGCCATATCAAATTACAAGCTTTTTCTTCTTCTTTTCGCATGAAAATCTGTGCGTATTTCCCCAAAGGTATGCATCAATGGTGTGCATCTTTGAAATGTATTCATTCTTCTTCCATTGATTAAAAAGTATATGTGTGCATTTTTCAAAAGTGTGCATATGTTCATGTTCATTTTTCAAACATGCCCATGCTGTGAAACACATGCTGTCTGCAAATCTCATTACAAGTTCAGAAATGTACAACCTTTGATTGCAGATTATATGTGACTCTATGTTTGGTCTGGAAGGTGTGAACTGGGTAAATCCCAATCAACATCCTGATCAAAATCCTCTATGGAACAAATTTCTCATATGGCACTACTTTATACTGATAGCTCTATACATTCTGAGAAAAAGGCTATAATCATGCATAAAGAACTAGCTCATAGTCATCCAATTGCATGAACTGGTTTTACTACATAATGAGCGATGACAAAAAGAATTTTCACTTAAATAAAGTGGCTTCTGGTCCTTATTGTTAAGAAAAATGACCTGAATACATGAAAAATGTTTAGATTAAAAGCTTAGAAACCAAAAGAAGTCTAAGTGGAACCTATAAAACAACATGGCCCAAAACCTACCTCCTCTTTAGAGGTTTATCCAGTGTCTGATGGGGTGGGATGTTAAGTTATGTTTTTCCCCCAGTGGACCTATAACCATCCCATCTCTCTTCAAGTGGATATAATTGAGTCCCCAGATGATAGTTAGATATAACTGAGCCTGTCTTAACCATCTTACTTCCTTTCGTTCTCCCACTTTCAAATCACCCCACTTACTTTTCTCACCCCTTTCAAGACTGGCATTCTATACACACAAGAGTTGATTACTCTTTTTCATACAATCTAAAACTAATATTTTCCCAAAATTCTTGTTCCTTTGTCACTACAAATCTATACAACATAAAGGTCTGTGAGTCCAACTATATCTTTCCCTATCCAAATCCTTGATTGCTTTCTCTCCCTTGCTTACATTATGCAACTAGAAAAATGGTACCGATGCAGCAACAGCTTTGAGAACCAATAGACACAAATCACATCAAAGAAAAGTAAAAACGAAGAGTTTTGGTGAACTACCTTAGTCTCCACAAAAAGCACTATGTTTACTCCACTGTTTGTGGGAGAACATTCAGCACCATGGCATATTGCAAACTGTTTTGGAAAATCCCTCCATTGCAAAACTAATTCGCTACACTCACAGATGCTGCTGTTTTGATTTCTCAAGTCCAAAGCTCCAGTCTCTGGATCTTGGCCTTTGCTTTTTTGAGCTTCACTTATCTCACGTTACTGTACTATGTCACATGCCACACAGTTTATAAGAAATTGAACCCTATAAGTTATTTGGATTCTCTTTTTAGTCACTTAATTAAACATGCTCACCAACACTACAACAGCATCTTGTTTTGTATATGGTAGAGTTGGTGAGGGGGATAAAATTCAAGGTAGATACAGAACACAAGAGCACCCCTTTGTGCTTAAGCAGTATTGTACTAAGTTTGCTGAGATTAATAATTCATATATTTTATCTCATTCAGGGCATTTCAGAAAGTCCATTATACCTATATTTTCTGTACACTCAGTAAATTTTGTAGCTCTTAAAACCCATGAAATGAAAAATAGACTTGAAAAGCCATAACACCATCAACACATTAATATTTATGTAGTTCTTTTCATGACAAACATTCCAAAGTGCTCCACAGTAAAATAAAGTGAAATAAAGCATGAGTAGAATGCGATGATTGCAAGCCGAAAGGTCACATCGAAAGGCAACACAGAGGAATGGCCTTGGTATAGTTATTGACCTGTTTGCACAGGTTATTATGCCAAAGCTTTTGGCCTAACCACAATCTTAAACAGGTCAGGCTTAGGAAGCAAACTGTCAATGCTCAAGCTGCTGTCCTAATGAATGAGGTGTTCTGTCTGAAGTAGTTTCAGGCCATATAGATAGGAAGATGATCTTCTAACAAAGCTATGAAGCACATACAGTGGCACTTTCTGCTGCCTTGGTGATTTACATAACTTGGTTAAGATGCTTTTTGCAGCCACCAAGTTTAAATAAAGGTAAATAAGCAGATAAAAAGGCAGCCATACATTTTTAAAAAGCCATTTATAGTTGAATATCATTTGCTTCACACTTCACGGAAGCAAATTATTGATATAAATTATGTTAATTCCTTATAATATGATCATTCATGAATGAAACAATAAATCTAGAAGACAAACGTTATCTAATGTAAGCCTGTTGAGTTTCTAATAATGGATTACCTCTACCTAATTTCCATCAAAACAAAGCCAAAAAGCCACTACACTTCAGTGACAAATATTTTTCACATGAATTCCCCCTCCCCAATTACTTCTTAATGCTAAAATTAACAAAACACAACCACCTACAAATGCTGCATATAGGTAAAGGAAAGGACAATCTGACAGTGGATTCTACTACATAGCAACATGGATGTCAGATACTTGTAATCAAATGTGGCATGCTCTTGCACCCCACCCACTATTCCAATGAACTAAGTGGGGAGGCCTGCAGAGAAGATTGTCCTTGCTGTATATATTCATTTATTTAGGACTATATATCTCACTGTCAGGCATGGGAAAAAATACACAATATCCCCAACCTTGGGGAAATTGCATTAGTCCTTCCCACCATGGTGATGGGGGTCTGAAAGGCTTTCCCCCCCACCCCCACCCCCCAGTGCCTGAAAGGTCCTCTTAACACTTGCATTAAGAGGCCCTTTCAGGCCCCAATGGTCATGGAGGGGAGGGAGGAAAAGCACACATCTGGGGCCTACAGAAAGTGCGCAACTCCTCAGCATGTTAATGGTGCTCCATGGGAATTACATACTTTCCAGAAGCCTCAGACGTGTGCAATGCCAAGTGCTTGCTGGGCTGGCTGGGCTGAAAGAGGGCCAGCTGGGCAGCGCTTGGCAAGTGCATGAGGCAAGCTCCCGGGGAGCTCGCCATTCACTAGATAGGGAACCTCTTTCATCCAAGGGCCAAATTCTATTTGGAAAAGCTCCCAGGGGCCTCATTGTAATGGTGGATGGGCTGAAGGCACAAAGTGTGGGATCAACATGCAAAGAATTACCAAAAAACAAAACAAACAAACCCCCTCCATATTGTAGCTTAAAGCTCTTCCTGCCAATAACTAAGCCTTAAGAGCAGCTTTTCAACCTTTTAGAATGGGGGGGGGGGAGAAACTGCACAAAAGCTGAGCAACCACCAAATGATTGGAAGTTGACAGAAAGGCGATGGGACCAGTGGAAAATGAGTGTGTGACCATCTGGGTCACTCTGGAAAGACAGATTGCATTCCCGGAGTGTTTATATGGCCTATTTACCTGGTTGTGGCTGTGCAGTGGCACTGTGCTGTTTATATGATGCAGCTGTCCACTTATAGCCACATCTGGCTTTTACCCCTAAAACTGCTCTGAGGCCACCATGCTGTTTCTCTGTCTGATGGCAGTGGCCTTGGTCTGGGCTAAGCCCAGTGGTCTTTGCTGGGGGCGGATCCCAGCCCAATTGTGATTTTTTGGGCCATCCAACGTGACTGGGGATGCAGGGCAGGGGGCAAGCTTGATGAGCCGAATGGTTGCCGGAACTGCAGTTTTCCGGAGCTCCCTTCTGCCGTCTGTGTTTATGAGCATGGCATTTTGAGGGAATCAGCTACAAAGCCGTGTCACATAGACATATAACTCCAAGAAGGCTGGATTTTGCCCCAGTTCCTAAAGTTCCTCATGCCTGCCTTAAAGTATTCTGGTCATCTTGTCTCAAATACAGAAATAAACAAGGAACTAGTGCAATTGTTTTAAAGTTGGTGACATGTTGTCAAGACATCCATTACCAAGTAGCAAACTTGCTTTCATATTTTGTACTAACAGCATGTTTTGAGCTGTAAGAACATAAGAAGAACCATGCTGGATCAGATCAAGGGTCCATCTAGTCCAGCACTCTGTTCACACAATGGCCAACCAACTATAGACCAGGAAGCCATAAGCAGGACACAGTGCAATAGCACCCTCCCAGCAACTGCTGTATGTAGGCTCTCAGCCTCTGATGGCACATAACCATCAGGACTAGTAGCCGTTGGTAGCCTTCTCGTCCAGGAATTTATCCAACCCCCTTTTAAAGCCATCCAAATTGGTGGCCATCACCACATCTTGGAGTGGTGAATTCCACAGTTTAACTATGCGAAGAAGTACTTCCTTTTATCTGTCCTGAATCTCCCACAAATCAGCTTCATGGGATGACCCCTCTGATCTTGCAGAACTGCCTGTTTGGTTTATGGCCCTTATGCACCAGATCCTTTCAGGGCCCAACCAGATAAATTGGTTGAAGGCATTATTAAAGACAAAATTAGTAAGGCTGTGCATGTTTTGGCATCAGAGAGGAGCAGAGGGAAGCTGGTGGCACTCAGGGGATGCTGGTGGCTGCTGGGCACTTGCAGACCCTGAGGCAAGCCCTGCAGCATCACCTGTGGCCCCAATCATGCAACTAGGTGGGTGGCCCACCGGGATCACCAGTGGTGAGGCCATGAGAGCCTGTAGTTTCCAGACTCTGGTAAGTACCTCCCTCCTTAGTCAAGACATGCTGGGAGTTGTAGGACTTTTCTCCTCTGATGCAAGGGCTGTCTATGGTGTGATGGCTGTTCTGTAAAATTGCCATCAAAGCCTTGGAATTTCAAGGCTGATGCCAAAACATGCACAGCCTTACTAATTTTGTCTTTAATAATGCCTTCAACCAATTTATCTGGAACAGATGTTAAACTAACTAGCCTGTAATTTCCTGGATCCTCCCGGATCCCTTTTTAAAAAAATAATGTTACATTGGCCGTCCTCCAGACCTCTGGTACAGAGGCTGAGATTAGGGACATGTTGCATATTTTGGTTACAAGATCAGCAATTTCATGTTAGAGTTCCTTAAAACCTCTAGGATGGATACCATCTGGGCCAGGTGATCTATTTGCTTTTAATTTGTCAATAAGGTTGAGAACTTCATATTTTGTTACCACTATTTGCCTTGGTTTCTCAGACTCCCTTCCTGAAAACATCAGTTCAAGCACAGGTATCTGTCCTATGTCTTCTACAGTGAACACCAATGTGAAGAATTCATTCAGCTTCTCTGCAATCTCCCTGTCCTCCTTTAGTATTCCCTTAACTCCATTGTTATCCAGCCATCTTCAAGTCCAGCCCCAGTTATAATGCAGCAATCCAAATCAGATGTTACCAAGCTGTGGAGATTGATGGATTTGCCCATGCTAGCTAGAATATGTGAACTTTTATGATTTTTTTTGCAGTAACTCAATGCATGGCAGGTAGCTTTAGACAAAACATCTGCTTAATTATTACTAGCTCTTTTAAAAAAAAAGATAATTCCACCACCTAATTATTTGTAATATGTTTTAGGCATCTGTTTATTAACAGAATACAATCTCTTAAAATGTTTTAATGAATGTTAACCAGGTGGTGCTCTTTTCAAACAAAAATATTTTAATTATTCTTTGGCAGCAACAGAATGCACACATGGTATATTTTATCAAAGTTGAATCTATGGGTATAGAAGGGCTTTATTTTTAATGACAGAAAACCACTAATTCAATAACTTGTGCATACTAAGAAAAGGGTAAGTAGTTATTCAGTGCTTTGGGATGCACTGTAATCTATGCATCCCAAAGCATTCAGCTGGATTTCTGCTATGAGTGAGCTTGACAGGCTGCAGACCCAACCTCTGGCCATATGGATCACTAATGTTGTTGAATGTATAAGGATTGGGTATGAAAACCATCCTGTTGAGCCTGAGATCAAAGCCTTGCTATTTTTGAGTCCCCAAGCCTGTCAAACAGCCAAAATAAATAAAATGAAAGAGTTTGTGGTTACATAAGCCATTTTTTCCCTATACCGTTAGCCATTGGGGCAGAATTGCATTGTTTACCTACACACTCCTTGACAATGTACCACCTGCTGTAGCACCCACTCATGTGCCATAGCACCCATGAATAGATGGAGCAGGTCATCCAATGCCTACTGTCAGCCAGAAATGCCAGTACCAGCAGGTGATGACTGACTATAGTAGCAGCCAAGCTCACACAAGAAGTGGGGCCAGATGGCTGAGAACATGTGGGGGGCTAGCAACATAAGAGGGTGGGGCTGCCAGTATGCTGCATAAAGTCTCCCAGGAAGCAGAAGGGAGAAGGAAGAGGAGAGGGACTAAGTGTTGGAAGGCCAGATTAATCAAGCACTCAGGAGGAAACATTCTTCTGTCCTGTAAGGAGTAAAATGGTACTAAGGATGGGTGGACTCACCTGCACTTGATGCATTCATGCCTGCAGTGTTGAGTAAATGGCCACTTTATGACTGCCATTTACTTAACATTGAATTCATGGAAAAGCACGACCTGCCATTTCTATACAAAGTGGCGGCTTGGGCACTCACCAAGCTGCAGGGAGCTTGGCGAGAAGGTCTGTGAGTGCCCCACGGCTCAGTGAGTGGGGTCTGGTAGGCTGAGCGGGGGGAGTCTGTCAGACTCCATCTCCTACGAACTCTTGCAACACCCCTAAGTGGAACAGCTGGGTCATTTTAGACCCTGATCTTAATGGTCTAATGTGGGGGACGGCATTAGATGATCATGTGTATTACTTCAGTTGGTACTTCCTCAAAACTTATGAGGAGCTTTTGCTGTCATTTGTAAGGGTGATACAGAGATGGAAATATACAATGTGAAGCTGCTGCCTGCTTTGCATATGCAGGCTTCCCCATATGGTAGATGTAATATTTTCTGTGCTCAGAATCCCTAACTCACAAGAGAATCCTGATTTCACCCATCTCTATGCAGAAAGGGGTGAACAACTATGGTTGTGTGAACGACACTGTGTTTAAAGGGTTGTAGGTTTAACTAATCCGGGTTATCTGAAGTATATTCATGCTAAGCATACACATGCTTGGAATTATTGTGAAGTGGTTTAGCAAAGTTATTTGGTAAAGTGATGTTGGGTTCAGGTTAGAAAAATACTGAAATGTTAAGGCAAGATGCTGAAGTAGTTAAAAAAAGAGGTCCCAGTACAATGTTATTAGTAAGAAAGAAGAAACAAAGAACAGGTATTATTATACAGCCATTATTTAAATCCTATCTACATTTAGAGAATTGTGTGCTGGTCTGGTAACCTCAGCTTTATAAAGGATATAGAAGATCTGCAGAAAGTACAGGGGAAAAAGGGCAAGTAAAGAAATCAGAAGGATAGATAATCTTCTTTATGAAGAAAGGCTTAAACTGTAGGCGCCTTGTAGATTAGAAAAAAAGATGATTGATGGAGGACATTATATAGTGTTGAGAGGAAATATTATTCACGTTCAAAATAAAAGTACTTGGAACCTTCCAAGGAAACTGATTAGAGCAAGTTTAAGGAAATACTTCTTTCCACATAGGGATGTATGAGAATTTTGGTTTTGCTCGCAAAAAAAGTGAGCTTGCCCCGTCCGAAGCACCAAACATGAATGCATAGACACCTGTCTGCCAAAATATTCACAAATGGTTGAACACATGCCTGCACACATCCCGTTCCCAATTCCCAGTTCAAATTGTACAAATTCCCTCTGTAGTCTGAATCAGGAGGAAAGCTGCACAAATTAGGAGAAATGTGCACAAATCTCCCATTCAATTACGGCTTGATTTGAGCAATTTTTCTGTTCACGCAAAGCGAGCAGAAATTGCAAACGAGATCAGACGCAAGACAAACAGGGAGATGATGTTCAGATGATGCTGGTGTTCTTGAACATTGCTTGTTCTCCCATCCCTGTTTCCACACTGCATAATTAAATGATGGAATTTGCTGAAAAGGATGTGTGATGGCCTCCCACATTAATTACAATCTTAAACACTGTAACATATTCATGCATAGAGATGAGGAACAAGGCATTCTCTCAGACTATATTAATTAGCGGCAATTGCAATGGCTTTGTTGCACTTGCTAACATGCTTTAACGTACGCACAGGGGTTTCGTGATTTTTCACCTGACAGCAGTTTATCATGCTGCATCAGATGCCACAATAGATGCTCACCTGACTGCCTGGGACGTACAAGGAGGTGTGGTGGGAAGGGGATCTAAAAAGTTACTGGATGTTTAAGAAAACCCCTGTAAAATGTGCACTTTTAAAAATGTGCACTTTTTAAAATGCACACATTAAGAAATACACTTTAAAATGCACAATGTAAAAAACTGCATTTCACACTTTAGTCAATGGGCAGGAAGTGGGCACTTTTGCAAAAATGTGCACTTTTCCCATTGAAATGAACCAAAATAACAGGTCACAAATGACAGTGAGTTGCTTGAGTATCCTTCGTTCCCCACCCTTAATCTCATGTACCTGGACAGGTGTAATACATTCAGGCAGGTGCCCACAGATATGGAATTCTTTTCCTCACCTGCATGCAGGAACAGTTTAAGTTATGAAGAAGAAACAACAGATTTAGTCTTTCCAGGGAGATATTGTTCAATCTGTTGCACTTCCACTGAAAGTTCAGGATGGCACTCTGGAGGCGCTCATTGATTTAGCTTTGTTGATAAAGACCCAAGTAACTTCATTGGTACAGAGCACCTTTCTTCAGTGAAGGCTGGAGCTCTAACTGCGACCAGTCTTGGAACGAGGGAGCCTGGCTAAAGTTATCCATCTTCTGCTAACCTCCAGGTTAGACTACTGCGAAGTTGTCTTTAAAGCCATCTTTGAAACTGCAATTAGTTAATTCAAAACACAGACGTCTAACTGGGACCAGGCATACAGAACACATTTTGCCAGTGCTTTAGAAAACTCCATTGACTTTTTGTCCATTTCCGAGCACAATTCAAAGTGCTGGTGCTTACCTTTAAATAAGGGGTGTGAAATCTCTCTCAGATCTATGGCTGAATTCAATTTCAGAGAAGTTTTTAGGAGCTGCATTCCATCGGTGTTCAGGGACAAAAGAACAACAAAACGTAACAGTATATTATAACTTGATGATCTTACTGCCAGTAAGTAAGCCTTAGGAGAGGTATTTCAAGTTTTTAGAATGGGAGGAAATGTGCAAAAGCCAGGAAACCAATTAGCAGTTGGGGGAAAGGGGGATGGCACCAGAGGAAGAGGAGACAACTGGACTGGGACCCCAGACAGTCTAGATATGGCCCATGGTCCTGAGGTTCTACATGGCTTGGGACCTGGATACTCTTTCTCACATTAACCTCCCCTGCACTAAGATTATTCTCAAAGGCCCTCTTTTGGGTATCTCTGTTATTTGAAGTCAGGGGGGATGATGTCAGGAAAAAGGGCCTCTTTTGGGTGTGGTGCTTTGGTTCTTCTCTAGGGGGAATCACCTGGTGATTTTACCAGATTTTTAACTTCTTATGTATGTCTTCCCAGCTTCATTGATTTTATTGTGTTTCCATTAGTTATTGTAAACTGCTGCAGAAATTTTTAACTGAAGAAAAGTCTAAATCAATAAATTAATACAATCAGATCATGACAGATAAGTATGTGTGGGAATGAGAAATATCTTCCTGAATATAACTTATAATTCAGGCTTCAGATAATTAGAAAGGGCAGAGTCTCTTAATTTGAATGATGCCTTACTTAGTAACATTTCTAGCTTAACAGTTAATCTAGCCCCATTTCCCTATAGGTTACACTCCATTTACAGTTCTTGAGAAAAGGGAATATCATTATCACAGAATAACCTAGTATAAGAATGCTAACAAAATCTGACAGAATGAAATCATTTTGCAATAAAATCATCCATGATTTAACAGAATCTAAGCAAGCTGCCCAGAGGGAAAGGTACTCTGCTTGAAGAGGGAACCCCTGGAGGGCATTGCAAAACTGATGTATCTATGAGGAGTGTCCAGGGTTAAAGGTCTATTGCCCTTTCTACACCATAGCGGTGTAGTGGGAGGGAGGGAGAGAGGGAGGGAGGGGGCCATCCCAGGCAAACAGTCTGGTGTAGAAATAGCCTATGCTTAAAACATTTGACTATGATTCATACCACTTCTATATGCTAACAATCCACAGCACTGTATATCATCGACTTCTGATGGATCTGCTTGCTATTTGGCAATTGTTTCAAATAAAGGGACACAGTCAAAACTATGGACAAGTGAAATGCATATACATTTTTTCATTTGAATTGTGTAATAACAGAAGTAGAAAGAAATGCATTGGACACAATTTACTGGGAAATAGTTGGCACAAAGCCAATTGAAATGAATGGAAAGCGTGCATGAGACTTCAGCGAGCTTAGGTCCTTAGGTTTCAAGCTGGAGGAGGGAAACAAGGAGGGCAACATGGACGATCAGGATTCTGGAAACAAAATCCTGTGAAGAGAGACTGAAAGAACTGGGCATGTTTAGCCCTGAGAAGAGAAGACTGAGGGGAGACATGAAAGCACTCTTCAAATACTTGAAAGGTTTTCACACAAATGAGGGCCAGGATCTCTGCTCGATCATCCCAGAGTGCAGGACACGGAATAATGGGCTCAAGTTACAGGAAGCTAAATTCTGGCTGGACATCAGGAAAAACTTCCTGACTGTTAGAGCAATACGACAATGGAACCAATTACCTACAGTAGAGGCCTTCAAGAGGCATCTGGACAGCCATCTGTCAGGCTTGCTTTAAGGTAGATTCCTGCATTAAGCAGGGGGTTGGACTTGATGGCCTTATGGGCCCCTTCCACCTCTCCTATTCTATGATTCTATGATTCATGTGTAAAAGAAATGAGGACTGAACATGGTTGGGTGAATTTCCACAATCTTGATTTGTAATTGGTTTGGTCTTCTTGAGTTTTCTTGGAAGGGCTATAGCTCAGTAGTAGAGATTAAGCTTTGCATGCCAACAGCCCCGAGATCAATCCCCAGTTTCTCCAGGTACAGCTATGAAAGAATTCTGTCCATATCCCTGCAGAATTGCTTCCAGTCAGTGTTGACAATACTGGGCTAGATGGACCAATGCTCAGATGCAGTAAAAGGCAGCTTCTTATGTATCTAACTCTTGGAGAACCCACTCTTACCAAATCTCCTAAACTTCAAAAGATGCAAGCCAAGAGAGCAAGTCAAGCTAACACTGTCAGAGGGTTTGCACCAAGAATTAACAAAACAACCCAAAACTCAGAGGAGTGACTCAATTCATATTAGGACTTTTTTTTTCTTGTTTTAACAGAAATGTATTATAACATTACAAATATACAAAATCAAAAAAATATTTTTCTGAAATAAAACTAAACATATCATTTCATATTAATGAGCAAATACTTTTTCAACGTACTTATTTTCCAATAAGTGCTTTTCTCTCATACAAATAAAGTCAATCTTACCATCATGGCAATATCTCAAATTAAACAACCCTCCCAAACAATAGGGAGCTCTGTATTTCTTATGAGGAACAGTTATTGAGATTTTGGAAGTTGTAAATAAATAATAAATCAATTGTCAGAGTAGGATTTCTAAAGTTCTGAATGTCCAAAGTTCAGTGCCACTACTAAGACTGAGGGCACAATCCTATGCACATTTAGACAGAAAAATGTCCTTCAATTCCCAGCATTTCCCAGCCAGCATATGCACATTGTAAAGAATAATAATACACATTTTCAAATTTGGGAATTTGCAAACTTTTCTACAAAGTGCTCATATTTGCATGATTTATGAACAGAAATGAAATTCTCATTCACTCTTATTCCCTTGTTAGTTTCAACCATAATTCAAATATATATGGTAAACTGGGGTAGGGATGGGTGAATTTATCGCAGCTTGGGGCATGAGCTGCTTACCAGACCCCCACCAGCCACTCTCCCACTCCCTTGCTGAGCTGCCATTTTGACACAAAATGGCAGCTCTGCCTTTTTTGTAAGGGGCTATTTGCATTAATGGTGGCTGTAAAAGGGCCATTTACACAAAATTACAGGCTATTTACACCTGAGATTTTACTTAAATGGCCCCTTTACAGTTGCTATTTATTCAAATGGCCCTTTATGAAAAAGGCAGAGACACCATTTTTACCCAAAATGGTGGCTTAGCAAGAGAGTGGGGATCCTCACACTTGCTCAACTCAGCATGTGCCAAATCAGGCAAATGCAGGAATCCATGGACTGGCATCCAGGGGACCGAGTCAGTGAAAAATCAACAGGCCTTGAGTCCCAGCCCGATGCCGACAACATCCTTAAACTGGGGCAGATGGATGGCTTTTGTTTATGTTCCTGTATAAAGTTCCATGGACATGGACATTAATGCTACCATAAAAATAACAACAACAACAACAACAACATTCTCATTTTGACATAGACAGGTTATCAAAGGATGGACTTAGAGAACAATCTAATGCAGTTGGCCTCACTGGAGGAATCCTCCTTAGCAGAGGAGCTAGAGCTCCCAGAGATCAAGAGAACCTCAGATCAACCAATGTGAAAATACCAGGAGAAGCCTGGGCCCTCAGGGGAGATATCCGCTGGCCCATCCCTGCAAGGGGCAGGGAACTCTGCCTCTGAAGCAAAAGCTGAGAAAGTCCCTGGCCCCAGGAGTGTCCTTGCCCCAAGAGGCAGGCCAGTAGGGCTCCCTCGAGAAGGACTGCTTGATTACAAAGGAGAACTCTTCAAGCAGAAATGACTCCTTATGAATAGTACTCTGGCTGAAGGGCTGCTGAGAGTTGTAGGACATTTTTCTGTCTGAACATGCATAGGATTGAGTCCTAGTCTCTGCTAGATGCTGTAGGTATCAGATTACACCTAGGATTTTAGAATGAAGAGGCAATTACTGACTCCCCTTTTGAAAACCTTTTGTGGTTATTTTGATCTTTCTCTAGTGTTAAGAGAAACCCACAGGTTCCTGGTTAGGCAGAGAGCTGAAATAAAGTAAACATGACAGTCCCTATATTAGCAAAGCTGGAAATTAATTTTGGATGGTGAGCTAGGTAAAACAAAAGGCAATTTGAATACCTATAGCATCCATTAAAGACTAATTCATTCAGTCTGCAATCTCCATCTTGAGATTGGGTTTAAAAGGAGACATTATAGCTACAACATCTGGCCTAACTTTTGTATTTTTCCTCCTTTCCCCTGCTTTTTTTCTTCTTCTGTCAAGCCTGATTAAGAGTCCTGGAGAACTTGAAAGCTTGAACACTATTCTGTGATAGTTTAGTTGGTCCTAATAAAGGTGTTGCCCAAATGTGAACATTGTCATTTTTCCCTTAGGCACTAAATATGGCTCCCTTTGCTTTTTTATGGGTTAATAAAAAGATTTAAAAGAACCTTTGACAATTTTAGGGGTTATTATGCCCCTTGGGAAGAGAGGGATAACCAGCCAAGTCTCCTAATCTCCTTTGGTAGCATATAAAACAGATATGCTCAGTTTAGTGATGAGAGAAACAGCACTCATTCTCACCCTTGAGTTTGGCCTGAAATCACTTCCCAAACTCCAAACTGAAGAACAAAGTTTATTACGCGTAAGATAAGAATGGAGGGAAAGCAGGCACAAAATAAATACATACATACATACATATAAAACTTACTATCCTAAGCAACTGGAGTTCGTTTGGAGGGACAGCATAAATTGTCAACATCCCATTTACAAAAGCTGCACTTCCTCATTTGTTTTGACCAGCCAAAAGAGGAGCAGGATGACTATCCAATTAGCTCCTCCAACAGGTGCAAAGCACGAGATACCAATTACCCCTGTAAGATAAGACTGGAATGAGGCTGCTTAAAAAAGAATGACCTTGACTGGCTCAGCCAGATGAAACACCTCTTATACATCCTTCCAGACGTTAAGAGAAGGAGTTACTCCAGCCAAAGAATGTCCCCAATTAAGGGGAAATGGGTGCTGAGAGTCAGCTCAGCATCAGAGAGCCCTTTCCAGGTAGTAAGCAAGTTCTACTCTTCATATAAACATTCTAGGCTGCTATTGTGAATTAGTTTACATTTCTAGTTGTAGGGTTTTATTCCCTGAATCATGTTTTGATTTTAGAAATTGACTTAAGGGTGCCTACTTTTATTTACATACACACACACACACACACACACACCCCAGTAAGGCTGATTCCTAAAAATTTTAGATTTAAAAATCTAAGTTATTGTCAATGTGAAGAGTATTATAGAGGTTTACAGAATTGTGCATATAGGGAATGACTTTTGAATAGGTCACTCTTAAACTAAACAATTCTACCTTATGCTAGCTTTACATCTGTTGAAATAGGAATGTAAATAAAGACAATATACAGGGTAGTATGTCTGGTGATGAAAATGCATCATATGTTGATTTGTCTATTTTCCTTCCTTTGCTTATCTGATTATATGACAAAGGTCAGATGTTCACATTTTGGAAGGAACCATTTCTGCCTCACAGAAGAAGAACCACAGATAATCAACCATCTCATTGCTTCATTTGGTTCTGTTCAAGGAAGTGTTTCTGACTGGAACAGGGGAAGGGGAGGGGGGTACACCAAGCAGAAATGTATCAATTCTCTGGAGGAAAAATTCATGCAAAGGCAACATAAAAGGATGAGCCATTCATGTGAGAGAAATCAATATTCACATGCAAATGCAGCCTCTGAAATTTACGAACCAGTTCCATGCTTAAGTGACTCAGTTTCAGATAATCATATGAAGGTTCGGCTCTAGTTTATTCTGCCAGAGGGAAATCGGAATGCATATTTTCTGCATTTTTGATGATGTGGTGGGGAGAAACCGGAAAGCAAAGAGGCAGTAGAAGCAATTGTAGTGGCTAAGGGCACAATCCTATGCATGTTTAGATAGGTCCCACATCTCCCAGAATTCCCCAGCCAGCCATACTGTTTGATGAATACTTGGAGTTGTAGGACTTATTTCTATCTAAACATATATAAGATTGCACCCTAAACAACTAAGCCCAGTTCAGATCTCTTCACTGCCATAAACTCAATGGGTGGCCTTAGCCACTCTCAAACAGCCTTTCATCTCTAGTATGGGAGATAATGATTGTAGTATGGAAGATATTGACTTATTTTAGAGAGTCATTGTAAGAATGTGAATTCCATTATTAGCATTATAATTACTCCTGTTCCAAGTTTTGGAATTTAATGGAACGACTCGTGTCTCTTCCCCCCCCCCCACCAAAACATCCCATTTTGCACCTGCAATTTGGAAACTTTTGCAATAAAACGCCCTAATGCACTGTTAGTTTAGGATTGTAAAAACATCTAGTTCAGTTGCCCTGAGAGCTTTTAAAAGCTTTTCAGAGGACTTGTAAAGGTATGTTTGCCAGAAACTCTGGGCTAATACATAATGTCATTTCAAAACAGCAACAGGTCACAATGCTGCCGCGAGAAGAAAAGCAAGCTTAGTTTTGCATTTAAAAACAAATGCAGCAGGAATACTGTGTGTTGCACTGGGAAACAGCCAACATTTACATCATTCCGTTTAGGGGCCAGGCTAATATCTTTTTGTTTGTGATATTATTCAAATCAAAATGTAGAAGGAAGAGGGAAGAAGGCAACAGAGAGTATGCTTTCAAAGGCAAAGGGAATTGGTTTATGTATGGAACCTTTTCATCCCTGGAGCAATGAGCTGGAGGGTAATGCAAACTGTTTAGTCTAAAAATGAGCTTAAATGGTTATACTGAACCTCTAAACATGACTGAGTGAACTTCATGGCATTTCCCATTCTGCTTCTCCATGTTTTAAAACCTGCCTTTCTTTAACAAATTGCTTCTGTAAAAAAAAAAAAAATGCCCTGATCTCCTATACCATGACAACTGAGTGGTTTTGGTGGCACCAGGATAAGGAGAACTTGGGAGATTGTTGTTTGGCTATGCCTACCTGGGGTCCCAAATCAGACAAAGTACCAAGTTGTCCAGAGACTGCCAATGGATAATTATATATATATATATATATATATATATATATATATCCCAATGTGGTTCAAATGGTTTTGCTTGGCTCAAGACTAGATTCCCTGCTTGACCACTACCATTGGACAGAAACTCATATACAGGGCACAGCCCCCTGTGAGACATCAAAGATGGAAGTAGGGAGCTCAAAGGTTATGCTGTATTATGTATGATATCTGGATTTTGACTCAACAGGCATTCTATCAAGGGGTAAAGCTTTTCTCTGTAGTTCAAGGACAACTTGTGCTCCTCCAGACATTTTGGCCTAAAAATACCATAAGCCCTAAGCGGCATAGCTTAGGGCTTATGGTATTTATGTGGGGAACGATGGGAGTCATTGGCTAAAATATCCGGAGGGCCATATATTGTCCACCCCTGGTCTAGGTGTTCAAGGCAAACACACCACTCTGGGAAAATGAGGCAACAAGGTGGCTTAATCAGTGAAATGGATGACTCATTGGAAGTACAGGCTAGCACCAGAGTAAAGCAGAAGAAAGGGCTAGGAAAGTATCATGAGAGCAAGTTGAACCCAGGTTGATCTTAGAGCTGATCTAAAACTCATGAAAATGGTGGTTGCCCAAGTAAGAAGAAAGAACAACTGGTGCTGAAACACAATGGCAGTTATAGGCTTCAAAACAATGGATGCAATGGTTCTGGGGCTGAACTCAAGATGAGGCAGAAGAAAGGGAACAATTGTTTGATTCTGGGGAATTATAGAAAAACTCAGAGAGATTTCTGGCTACTTGATTTAGCTAAGGTTACCTCTGCAGAAAGCCAAGCTATGGAAAGCAAATGATTACCTGTATGCCCCCCCCCCCCAAAAGATATTATGAGAAATGTCCATGTTGCATCTAAACATGCTGACCTGTGTGCTGGATGGAAGCACTTCAGAATTGGACCATGTTTCCTGCCAAGGCTCTGGATTGGACAATTTATAGGTGGGTTAGCTATACGACCAATTTATTGATGACTGAGCATCAGGAATGTATTTGCATGTTTCTGTAGTTCCATGGGTGCAACTCCCTTTAACCTTACCAGTGAAAGAAGCATCTATGCAATTACTTTGGCTCCTCTGTAGCCATCCATGATTGTGACTCATTTCCGGCAGATTTCCATGCCTTTGAATCTAATGCTTTGTCCAGAACAAACTGGATTCTTGTGCCAAGGTGTCAGGGTAATGTCAGTGAAAATATAAAGCACAATCTATATGTGTATAGGAAGCCAGCATGTCTGAGCTGCTCTGTAACAAGTAAGAGTCCAACAACAATGAAAGACAAATCCAGTCCTTCAAAGGAAGACTGATGTGGGTTGGTTTTCTAAACCCTTATCTACTATTTTAGGACACAATCCTATGCACATTTAGACAGGAAAAAAGTCCTACATAGCTGGCTGGGGAATGCTGTGAGTTCTAGGATTTTTTCTGTCTGAACATGCATAAGATTGTGCCCGTAGTCACTTGATAAATTACAGTAATTCTCTGAAAGACGTTTTGCTCTCTGAAGGGTTCTCTGTGAATTCATAACATTCATAACATTTTTCTATCATTTTCTGCACCTTGAATGGGCAGAATTTGAATCATTTTTCCACCTAAAGCTATTGTGGTTGAATGAACAAATAGCAAGACAGTGAGGATTGGGGAAGATTCTCTTCATAAATTCACATCTGTGTTCATGGCACAACTGTCAGTACATGTTCTGCCATTTACAGGTAGTGAAGTAACAAAAATATCCCTCTTATTGTGTTAGTCTAGTGCATGGCCCTTTGTTAAAAGAAAAAGGGGCATGGAAAGAGACTTCTCCTTTTTATATAACGGATGGCTGTAATCCACCATCCGTTATACCAAAACAGGCTTTAACAGACTTTAGTGAGATGAAATGTGTTATGGAGTGCAGCCAAAGAAGTTACTCCTTTGGCTATACGGCATGCATTTGGGCAGTGCTGGATACACCTGGGCCTAACATCATTTCCACTGTCCTAAAGGTGGAAAGGACCCTTGGCTCTCCGAACCGTGCTTCGGCTGTGTGGGAGCCATCTGTTGCCGCTGCTGTTTACAGCATCTCTCTGTTCTTTATAGACCTATGCAAGATTGAATTCCAAAAGCAAACTTGCTGAGGAGAAGGATAAATATTAATAAAGCATGTCTTCTGTAAGGAAATATTTGTGAATTGGGATTACTTTCATCTTTGAAATTTGATGAAATCAACATACTTGTTCTTCTTTTGAACAAAACCAAGATTTACAGCCTCATAAATTGACATTACCCTGACAATGTCTGTATCTTTTCCCAGTGACTTTATTTTCTAGTGAAGTTCTGGCCCAGTACCAGACAGGATAGTGGTTCAGAAGTTTCCAACATAATGTAAAGTTCAGGTATCCTCTCATATTTAAAAGGATGGGCTTAACAGGTGCTGAATAAGTCATAAGGCTAGGATGCTCATTGTTATTTTTCCAAGGTGAGCTTATATTCAAGTTAGAAAGTTACATTTGGCAATGAAAACCTAATCTTTAGAGTACTGAGATTTTCTGCTTGCATTGGGGTGTGTGTGTGTGTGTGTGTGTGTGTGTGTGTTTGATGCATTTGTACACCACTCTTTCCTCCAATAAACTCAAAGTGTTTCAAAGACATATCCTCCTCTTTCACTTCATTTTATCAGTTTAGGCTGATAGTCAGTGATTGACCCAAAGTCATCCAGTGAGCTTCATAGCCGAGTGGGTCTCCCCAGTTCCAGTCCAACAATCTAACCACTACACCACACTGTTTCTCATGTACAGCCAATTCCCCCCTGAGACCTTCGTGCAAGGCATGGAGGTCAGGAAAGCAGAACCAGCTGGGTCTATGATGTCTGTGGCAGAGCCAGAAGACATGGTCCTGCTTTTCATCCATGTGTTAATCCCACACACAGAGGGCTAATGGCTGAAGGGGCTAATGTAAATATACATATACAGAAATAAAATGTTAACTTCTGTTTTCTTCCAAGACCACCCAGAGAATTGAATGGCTTCTTTTTCTTTGTCTCCTCCACACCTCCTCCCTTACATAGATTGACCCTGTTCAGATGACACACTAAACTGTGGTAGTTAAGCATTTTGAGCTAAACATTATGGCTTAGTGTGTCATGTGAATCGTGACTTAGTGGGTCATGTGAACAATCCCTAACCATGGTGACTACATAACCATGGTTTACACCCCCACAACCCCACCCACACACCCACCCACATACACACACCATTTTCTGCAAAAAGGTTCTTGGACTAACCATGGCTTAGCATGTTGTCTGAATTCACCCATTGATAGGACTTTTGAGGAAAGGTCTTGTATTTTTTTTCTTTGTGCCGTGACAAGTACTGGTTACATAAAGATTGTAAACATTCTAGGGAGCTTCACCACCATCAATATCATCATCATCATTTTTAGGAGAATTTTCTGGGAGATTAAAATTGGATTGAACCACAGATGTAGTGTTTTAGCTAATTATAAATAGCTAACTATGTAGGCACCCACACAGTTTGAGTCGCTTGCTAGGATATTGTATGAAGCTGGCCTGAAATATAATTTATTTGTTGCTTTTCTATCCTGCCTTTCTTCAAAAGAGCCCATGGCAGCAGATATGATCCTCCTTCTCTCCATTTTATCTTCACAACAACTCTATGAGGTAGGTTGAGCTGAGAGTCTGTGACTGACCCAAAGTCATGCAGTGGGTTTCATGGCCAAGTGTGTGGGGACTTCTGAGACCCAGTCCAGCACTCTAACCACTTCACCAAGTTGGCTCTATGTGTGAGAGCCAGATATCTAAGATCCCAATTTGTATATATCTTGAAATAGAACATTTGGATGTAAGTGGTCTCTTCCTAGGTATTCCATTTTAGCTAGCTTGTGTTTTGCAGTCTAAGGCCAAGAAAAAAAGGGGGGGGGGAAGAACTCAATCATTAGGTTAAGTGAAACAGGCACTTCACGTGGCAGATGCTGCGAGTAGGGAGCAATGCAAGGTGCTGGAAGTCAAAGCTATGTGTGCCACCTGGCTTGCCCTATTCCCCCTAACCTACTCTGTATGGTGGAGGATCCTCTCCTGTCACCACTCTTGAAGTAAGATTCAACTATCAATCTTGGTTGGCTTATGTACATGAAAATGAGGGAGAAGGAACATCCTCTTGTCCGTCACCTTGGGCAGCAGCTGCCTCCCTGGCTGCCATCTTCTAGGGAGTAAGTCCCACTGCACTCACTGGAACTTACTTCTGATTAGGCACACATAGAATTGCACTGCATGGACCTTCTCGCACTTTCTCTCATTACTGTCAGGATTAGACTGTTCATTGAAATAATTAGTCAAGATAAGCCCAGTGTGTTTTTTCTGCAAATAGCACAGGATTTGAAAGGCAAATCATTCATTTGCGCTAAGGAGGTTTGAGAATTTCAATCCTTTTTGCAAATTTTGTGAACATGTCCCGTTTGCAACCTCAAATGTGAATGCATGCAAGAACACAATTGGGATTTTTTTTTTCACAATTTCCCAAACTTACATTCACATTCAAAAAAATACACTAGAGCAAATGCACACTTGTGTAAATCCCCCCCACCCAATTTGCATTTTCATGCTTTAGCCTAGTGTGGGAGGGGGGATGTGCATTTCTGGTTGGGGGAAATGTGCATTTTTAAAAAATGCACATTTTTACAATTGGGGAAACTTGCATATTTTAAGAAATCCAGATTTTTCCCAAATCTCAACATGCACATTTTTCCCAATATAAAAGAAGTTGCTTGAAGTTGGGAATGCAAACAAGGCAAACGAGCTCTGAAGAAGAATTTGGAGACCTTCAACAAACTCGAATATTGTACATTCAGCCATTCCTAATTTGAGCCTTGTTATTGTTACTTTAAATAAGTGGTTTCCAAAATTTAGATATTTTACAACTCATATAACGGCAGAATTTCTATTCAACTTCCTTGAATGCCAAACACAGCAGAACAGAACAAAACATATGCCCACTGACCTCTACATTTTCTTGTTCTGCACTGCTATATTAGTACAATTTTTGAAAATTATGTACTTCAGATTCTCCATCTTTTTCATGTAAATACATTAAATCTCAAATTATAGAGAGGAATAAATACATAATTGCACATCACAAACATTCATATGACCATGGTTTTTACCCTCAGATGCCACTCTGTTTTCTGTCCACTTTCATGCTATTTTAACTTGACCGTATTGCACTGACACAAAATGGCTTTGGTTACTGCTACTCTTTTTGCAGGATTCATAGAATCATAGAATAGTAGAGTTGGAAAGGGCCTATAAGGCCATCAAGTCCAACCCCCTGATCAATGCAGGAATCCACCTTAAAGCATCCCTGACAGATGTTGGATCATTGCGTCTGCTTCTTTTGACACTGTTTTGTAGACACACACCTTAGCCATTCAAGGTGACAGACCAGGACCATCAAACAATCAGAGCCAAAACTGAGGCGCAGGATAGAGAAATAATATGGCTCAGCTTTGCCTTATCCTTTTTCATTAAAATAACATTACAAGAAGGCTGAGAATGCAGCAAGAAGCTTGTTTTTTTAGGTGCCATCTTTTCTCAGGCATTTAGTAACAACAGGATGTTTCAAGAGAGTAATGGAGGACATCCTGCTGCGCTTCACTTTTGGAGGAGACGGGCTATATTTCACTCTTATCTGTTCATTTCCTGCTGCTTACCACTTTGTGCCGCTGCCTTGCCATCAATTATTGCATTCTTTTTGATGGATGGGAATGCTGTCTTCTTTTCTTTTCGACAAGTGTGCAAATGACCTGTAATACAAATGCAAAATATAGTTGTCCCTGAATATCTGACTGAAGTCCTTCTCAGGCTGTCATTTGGGGAGATTGAGGGCCAAACTACACATTACACTGAATGCAATCTACCCTTTACTTTAATTACAGGAGCAGTGGGGGACATTATTATTGGAACTGTGGCAGGTTTATCACTGCCTTCTTGCTCCCATATGGTTACGAAGCTTTGAAAAAACATTTCCCATTGTTAACAATGGGAACTTCTTTTCTAAGCTTCATAGCTACACCAATTGGGGGTGAGGGGGGTTCATCCTGATGGTGCTGGGAAGGGAAGGGATAGATCCCCTATCCAACAACTATTGTGCCCACCATACCTGGAAAAACTGAAAATAAGAACATAAGAAGAGCCATGCTGGATCAGACCAAGAGTCCATCTAGTCCAGCATTCTTTTTACCAACCAGCTGTTGACCAGGAACCCACAAACAGGACACGAATGCAACAGCACCCTCCCATCCATTTTCCCCAGCAACTGCTGTACATAGGCATACTGCCTATGATACTGGAGGTAGCACGTAGCCATCCACACCATGCATAATTTTGTGCGCCTCTATAATTTCTCCCCTTACTCTCCTTTTTTCTACTATAACGACATTCCACACATTCAGCATAACACATACTTTGCCCTTGAATATGTTGATAGGGGGAGGCAGGCCCTATTACAATCTACATGCATTCAGTAGAATATTCATAAAGCAGCACTGAAATTCCCCCCTTTAAGTCAGAGGTGTTTTTAATTTAGATTCCATTACTGCTTTTTTTAAAAAAAGAGGAAGTGATTTAATAGAATTAATTTTCACATTGAAAGCAGCAGAGTGATGCCTTAACATGTTTCTTTTTCGTACCAGCTTTTTAAGGAATGTGGCATTTTCCATTGTGACCTAATTATAGTGCTTCATTGTTTAATATGCTCCAATGGCTATCATTGACAACCTCATATATTTCTAAAAGAACACTGCAAGGACATGAAAAACTGGAGATAATTAAGGTTCTTAACACTGGAATTCACACCTCAAGGAAATGGGCCTTTGAGAAGGTGTGTGTCAATCAGGCTTTCAGTGCTTGGCTAATATGTAAATATGGACACATAATAGGAATATTGTGCTTTTAATTATAATTTTCTAGCTTAGTTCATTTATCTTCCTTTTGGAACCATACAACTGAAGTAAGAGTTTCCTCACTGATGCCATTGCTAAATAATGAATTGTAAGCATGGGATAGGTTAACTCCTGTCTGTTTAAACATGTCCCTGGTTTTCTTATAAGTGCTTAAATGCTGCTTTAACAAGAGCGGTCAATTCAGTCAGCAGGCCTCATCCCTGTGGCATGCTCCTTCTGAAGGAAAATAGAGGGTGAATGGCTGTGTTGACCATTTTGTGAGGAAATACAACTTACCACAACAATCTACAGTTACTTGTTAAAGAGTAAGGAAGAACATTATTATGTATGTGTTAAGTAACATTGCTGACATCAAAGGTTATTTAGAAGATTTTGTCCTCGGGGGGAGGGCGGAAAGAGGTAATCTTGCTTGCACATGTACAGTAGAAATGTTACAGTAAATAATCGGAGACCAGTCCAAAGTTCAAGTTCCAAACAGATAGCCTTTATTTGCTAGCAAAGACCACGGTCTGGAATCGTTCCACAGACTGCAGCCCCCCCCCTTTGGGTGACCCAGTCTCTTATACATTTCAAGCAAACAGGAAAGAGCATGTCATACAACAGGATGATGCGCGCGCAACATAACGGTATGGTAGCAGGTGTTTCTCCTTATATGGTCTGGAACGGTCTGTTACTTCTTACTAGGCCAGGTCACATGGTCTGTGGTCTGCTGCCTGCATGCAGTTACAACAGCATAGAAGTTATTTGTGAGAGAAACAAAGAGGAAAAGAATGGGGGGGGGGGTCAAAATCAAAATGGAGTCACTTTGGTCAAGCTGACTGGGGTCAGTTAGATGGGAATTCCTTCACATTCCCCCCTTTGATGGTCTTTAGTTATTTACTAAAGAGCATCACTATCTTCGTCCGCCATAGGACAGGGCAGTAGTCGCGCAAAGCCATTAGGTGGACAGCTGTGCGCCGGTCTGCTATCTGTTCCACCATGCTGCGAAAACTCTGTAACAATAAAGGCATTACACAGGGCAAGAGGATACAGATCAGGAGTCCTACAATTACTATCGCTATAATCCCTTTCAGCCCTCCCATCCATGTGAACCAGGAACCCAGCCCTTGGGCCCACTCAAATCCTTTCCAGGTTTGCACGGGAACATGAGCAAGCTTAGTCATTTTACTGGTGATCTCTTCAATAACTTTTCTATTATCATCAATATGCAGACAACAATTAGTGAGATTAAATTTTCCACACACACCGCCTTCAGTAGCAAGCAAGTAGTCAAGAGCCAAGAGCCAAGCGGTTCTGATACACAGCATTTCGCAGTTAGGTCTGGGTTTTGGCTAGGACATTCAGTACTCTTGCAGTTTCATTGGTTATTAGTTCTAGAACTGCTTGCAAACGTATGATTCTGTTAAGCATATAAATGGGGGTTCTGTACCCCGATATACCATCTTGTGCCAGGTGGCAGGGCCATAATACTGAACAATCCTCTCAGGGGGGCCACTTATCATCTTTCCAGTCCCCAATTTTAACATTAGGGGATATGCTGCGCTTGTTGTACGCTGGGTGGCCCAGACGCACACCTTCTGACAGGGGAACCAGAAAGAAGGAGGGGAGGATCTCTCCTAGACTGCAAGTGCCTGCCCAGGGTTCAGGGAGTTCAGAATGAGCATACTGCCCACAGATCCAATACAGTCCCTTGGGGGCCGGCCAATTAGAGCTCTGACTTTGGGTGATGTTTATTCGGGACAGGAGAGCCATTCAGGGTGGTGAGTGACTGACAGGGGGTCTCTTCAATCTTGGGGGCTGACGGGTGCAGACGCTGGAGGCACCACTGACTTACAACGGTGTCCCCTAACATCTACTGGCTGTGGGGATCTGGATCTCTGGTTTCGCTATATGGTTGGCTAACATTTAACCCAGCTGCCTCCCATGGCAACTGGTTCCCCAATTGGGTACCTTCGCATACATAACAGTTACTGACATTGAGGGAGCTAACAACAGTCTCAGCAAAGGTGAAAAATTACTAGATTACATCTCTGGGCGGTGCAGGGACTTAGAACTGGAACTTTGGTGAGGCGGGCATGTGGATTCTCTCGTGTTCTTTTTCTCACGTGGCCCATCATACACAATTCTAATAGGAACATTCATTGTAGTACTGTCCCCTGTCCACTGGGGCCTCTGACCTCGAGACTCCACTGGGCAGGGGCCTCCTTCGGGTTGAAACAGGTGATGGCACTGTCTTGTATGCAGGCGGAGTAAGTGACGTTCTGAAAAGTGCACGGTTGCACTTTGCCCTTACACTGGAGCCTACTCTGATAAATGAGCATCTGTTTGATCTGGTTATGCAATTTGACAGTCTGAATACATGACTGACAGGGAGTGACATCACTTGAGACAGGGGCAAGGATTAATAGGAGTATTGATACTGAAAGTCTTTCAGGAGTCTTCGGGCGGTGTCCACTTCCTCTATCCGGGATGGGAAGGGATGCAGCGCCCCCAGTCATTTCGCTCCCTTGGGCACCAGCCCTGGGGAGGCTTCTCCCGTCGCGTCCAGCGGCGTAGGCAATTTCTCCAGCATCATTTTCAGTCGGTGTTGCTTAGCAACTTGCCATTGGTCTGTATGGGCAGCTGCTGCTGCTTTCACACGGCTCCAATGGATCCAGATGGGGTTCTTTTAACTTTTAAGGCAGTAGGAATAATCAGTAAAACTGTGGAGGGGCCATCCCAAGTTTTTCTTAAAAGATTTTTCTTATAACTTTTGACATGTACTTGGTCCCCGGGCTTAATAGATCAGTTCATAAGGGGTCAGTTTATTAGTCCTTGGTGTGCAGCACATATAGAGCAAGGCAACGGGCAGCAAGGGACTTCTGCTTGAAAGGCTGCTCTGTTGTCACTGTTTATCTGCCTGGACCTACTCAGGCAGAGAAAGTGCAAACGGCCCTTGGAACCAGCAGCTGGTGGCATGTGTGTGAAATCTAGTTGAAGGGATGGCTGCCTCTCAGTATTTGACCAGGCAGTGGGACTGGGCCTTTTCTTGGGTTGTTCTTATACATCCTCTAGAGACGTCTGTGCAGAGGCTGGTGGAAGGATGTGGTTTCAGCGTAATAACTAACGCTGACAGGAAACAGGTTCACTGTAGTTTCTTTTTTGATCTCGCTCTGCAGTAAATAACATCTCTGGTTTTCAAACAGCTTGGAGGAGCTTTCTGCTGTAGAATGGGTTTTTCTCAGCAGTCAAGAATCCTCGCTCTCGGACTTGGACAATCAGGTATGACAAAACTGCTTCTCCTTTGCCCATTCTGGGGCGGCTACTAGTTCTGCTTTCTGGGCAGACGCCTGGGGGCAGGGACTCTGTCATTAGAATCTCATTTTCAGTGACTACTGCGTAGTCAGAGTATCTGGTTTCATTTCGGACAAAACTTCTTCCTTCTGTAAACAGGGCGACGCTTCCAGGAATTGGAGCGTCTTTAAAATCAGGTTGACTAGAATGCACGGTTTCTATAATCTTCTGGCAATCATGCAGGCAGAAGCATTTAAGGTGGCAGGGTTCAGAGTGGCACAGTCTTTCACATGTACATTTGGATTTTCACACAGCAAGGCACGGTACTTTACGAGTCGTGAATTGGTCATTCATCTAGGCCCATGAGTTTCAAGCAGCGCTTTAGCAGGCATCCAGCAGCAACGTAGCGGAGACAGCCGGGCCATCCGCAACTGACAGGATCAGTATTCTTACTCAGATAGGCGACGGGGCTGTTCCAGGAGCTGAGTTAGGACTCCAACGGCAGTCCCTTTCTTGTTCACATACATACAAGTGGAAAGGCTTGGAAATGTCTGGTAGGGCCAGGGCTAGTCAGGGCAGTTTTCAAATCTCAGAGGCTTGAGAGGGCTTCTTCAGTTCACATTCGGGGACAAGACTTTGACTGATTACTTTTCAGGAGTTCATAGAGGGGCTGTGTTAAGGCTGCATAATTCAGGATTCAGATGCAACAATAGCCGGCCATGCTGAGGAAAACTCTGAGTTCTTTTTCGCTGTTGGGCTGTGGTACGCAGTTGATGGCTTGGGTTCGGCTGGAATCATGCTGATGTCTGCGTCCTTCTGTAGTCTGTATGTTCCATTGAGGGTCTAATCTTGGGGCATAGGCGGTGTTGCTCTGGTTGGGGTCGGGGATGCCTTCTCTTTGGCCCCGTTCTGTGGCTGCATTTTCGAGATTAGCCTGGGTCTGTAGTCTCTGTTCAGTTGTCAGGAGATATCCCATTAGTTGTTGGAAATCAGTCCAGGTTGGATTATGGGCAGTTATTACATCCTCAATTATGTTTACAAACTTCTCGGGCTCTTCTTCATAGGAGGGTCCGTGGTTCTTCCAGTTTAGGAGTTCAAGAGCTCAGTTCAATTCATTTCAGGAGTTTAAGAGCTCAGTTCAATTCAGGCAGTTCAGTTCGGGAATTCAGGAATTCAGTTCTGGAATTCAGTAGGAGAGGGGACGTAGGTCTGGTACGTGGACACATTTGTGGCAGGGTCGGTGACGGCAGGAACAACGGTGGGACTCTCACGGACAGGGAAAATTCTTGTCTCGGTGCCTGTGTTAGCAGCCAAATTTCTGAGGTGGAGCCGGCTGGTGTGGCAGGGTCCGGAACAGGCGGGTCAGTTTCTCGACTCTCACATCAAACAAAGAAGTGGGGTCTACAGGTGCAGAGGTGACGGCTGATGGCTGGGCAGTGGAGTCTTGGGACATCAGAGAGGGAGCCAGGATGTCTGGTCCGGACCTAGGGACGTCTGGGACATCAGGAGGTGGCAGTCACAGGAGCCTTGCGTCTTGGGGTCTTTTTTACTTGGTTCATCATGATAAGAGGTGCATCTTCGGCCAACTTTTCGTGCCTATGGTGGGGGGTGTTTGGCTACTTTCAACTAGCTCTCTGTGCATGGATTGTCCTCTGAACTGAGGGGTCCCCCCTTTCTATGATGGCAAGGTTCTAAACTCGGGAAATATAGGGCTCAGAGGAAGTACCTTGGGAGGGTAATTTTACAAGGGGTCCTAGAGCAGGCCAGTCATAGTAACACTTAGCTTCCATAAAATCTACATTGCACTTCGTTTGATCAAAAACTTTACTGAAATGCTTAATCATCAGGTTCAGTGGGGTCAAAAAACCTCCCTCCATCCTTTTCTTGACTAATACACAATGTAGTCAACCAGACAGACAATACACAGCAGGGAAGATTGACAGGGAACCGTCTGACTGTAGGAATTGGGGGAGTCAAGCGGCTGATACAGAGGAATACAGTCTCTTCACTACCAGCCCACGCTGCCGGCAATTCAAGACACCCAGAGGCGTCCCAGGGCTACTGCCCAACGGTCAGCAATGGAAATCAGGCAGTCATACACACATCAAACATCCAGGACGACACCCGTCCTCCCAGACCTCCCAGTTCAGAGAAACAGAAACAGTTTACCGTTACGGGGAGATGATCAGGCTCCCCCTTCGACTCTACTGAGTCGGTCAGTACAGACAGAACGCGCGTTTCCAGTTACGAGGGTTGATCAGGCCCTCCTTCGACTCTACTGAGTCGGCTGATACAGAACAGAACAGGAAGTTTCCCCTTATACTTGCCTGATTCAGATGTCCCAGCGCTGGGCAGAAGGGTATCTGCACTGAACTTCCGCTCAGTCCGTTTTTGTTCCGCACTGTCCCCGGACCTGCCGCAGAACCTGTATGGGCACCAGCTAAAGGCTGGAGGCGCGCTCCCAAGGAGGGCCACGGCTGGCTGGGGGCCGTGGGGAACCAAGCGGAAGCGGGGGAAATCTCCCTGGTATGGTTCTCCGATTAGCGGGTCTCCCAGTAAGGGATGGATTCCCGGCCAATGCACCAAAATGTTACAGTAAATAATCGGAGACCAGTCCAAAGTTCAAGTTCCAAACAGATAGCCTTTATTTGCTAGCAAAGACCACGGTCTGGAATCATTCCACAGACTGCAGCCCCCCCCTTTGGGTGACCCAGTCTCTTATACATTTCAAGCAAACAGGAAAGAGCATGTCATACAACAGGATGATGCGCGCGCAACATAACGGTATGGTAGCAGGTGTTTCTCCTTATATGGTCTGGAACAGTCTGTTACTTCTTACTAGGCCAGGTCACATGGTCTGTGGTCTGCTGCCTGCATGCAGTTACAACAGCATAGAAGTTATTTGTGAGAGAAACAAAGAGGAAAAGAATGGGGGGGGGGTCAAAATCAAAATGGAGTCACTTTGGTCAAGCTGACTGGGGTCAGTTAGATGGGAATTCCTTCACAGTACCATATGACTGACATTTAAGACAGTCCTCAAATCTTCCTGCATGGTAGCGGGACTTCCGCTCATGCAATGGGAACCTAGCTGTTCCTGAAGCAATCCAAAAGAATGAAAACACGCATTTCAAGAAAGATACAGATTAATGAAGCTCACAGAAGGGAACTCTGCTGACAAGTCTTGGTTACTTTTAGAACTGTGAATTCACCATCATGCAAGTGATGGGTCCTGCAACTGCAACAGAATTAGCAGAAGCTAACTGGCAATATTGGACACTGCCCTTAGTCTCCAGGGTTTTAAGCAGGTATGGATTTGTGTACACACAGACACAATTATCTATAACAAACTAAGTTTCCTAAAACAATGCAGTATTCATGGGCACTATATACCAGGAGAATATTCTAGGAAGGAAAAGAAAACACTTAAAATAACTACAGATGCGTGAATTTTAATGCATCATTTTAAAAAAGCGGAGATTAATGTGGGAATATGACAGAACAGAATTCTGAGTGAGTATATGCAAAAGTAATATGGACCAGAAATGAATGACCCATCCATCCCATGAACAGAGACAGGCTTGAGTCCATTGCCCCAAAACACACAATTATAATAGAAATTTGTTTTATTGAATTTCAGGAGTTGCCGTGATGTCAAATGAAGTCATACATTAAAAAGAAACAAGAAGCCCACATTCAAATAAAACAAATATGAAGCTTTTATTCTCGGGAAAACTGTGAAACAGCCTATGTGCTTTGAGCATGCTTTTCTCCTATCTTGGAATGAGCATCAAGTTCTTTCTGAAATTCCCAGAACAGAAATTTCATTTTAAAATCGCTAATGTGTATGCTATTAAGTCAATATAAATTAAGATTTCCTTTATGAAGAAACTCTTGTTATGATCAGCCTTTAATATCAGCTGGTGCAATTTGTGTTGAAAACCTTTGATTTTGTTCCCCTATTTAATACAGGATCAAAGGCAACATTTATTACCTCTGTTCCTACCATTGGCTTTCAAAAGTATTGGCTTTCAAACTAGAGACCTCCAAATGAATTTCGAGCAGAGCCTGTTTCTATGCTTTGAAAATATTAGTGCAAAATAAAGGGCTAGAGATTACCCTCTGCCAATTTACAGCCTGTAACCCTCCCCGGAACTAAAGAAGATTTGAATATAAAAATGTTCAATTCTCATAGGCATTGCAAAGTTTTTGGAAACAAATCCATTGGAGATTTTTGCTCCTTATTTCTATGACAACAAGAAAAGGCCAATAATCTCTAGACCTTATTCTACAAAGTTTATTTCAAAGACATTATTATATTCCAAAAAATATGTTATTCCCAGTGGAAGGCAGATGCATTCTGTTAATTGTCTATTGAAGAAGAATTATCTGCCAGCATTTACTAAAGCCACAGGTCACAGTGGCTAGCTGCACATGCAGGCAATGACTCTTGTTGCAGTATTGCATAGGGTATGACTTCACAAACAGCTGGAAATTCCCCACGGTGAACAACTACTCTCCTGTTCACAAAATGATCACGTGTAAGAGAAATGCAAGGATAACCATTTCACTCCAGGAGAAATGAAGTAGTTGGGGGGCATTCTGACCTATTTTGATAAATTCTTGCCCATTACATTCTTCCCTTCAGTGTTACTACTCTCAGTCCCTGGAAGGTTTCCTATGGGCGGATCTACACATGAGGTTTTTGACGTTTTAAAAGGGTTATGAAAACTCTTTGGGCCACATGACGTGCTCCCTATAACGTATATCTGAGGTTTTTTAAAACTCACTTAGTTATATACAACGGTTTCACTTTTAATAAATTGTTTTAAGTAAAATAATGTGTCCTTCCTTACCGTTTGTGATTCATGGGGGCATTGCTTCCTTTACTGGTGCCCAAATGCTTAGCAGTTGATTGGTGGGGAAGAAAGAGGAAGTGGACCAGTGAACTACAACACCCACAATTCTTAGCCCTATACTCGCTAGGGAATGACAGAGGAACTAAGAAGGAAGTGTGTAACTGACCTACAACCCCCACAATGCCTTGCCCTAAACTCATTGAAAAACGAAAGAGGAAGAGACAGGGCAGAACAGTGTGTGACTGCACACACCGCTTTAAAGACAGAAGACTTCTCCTGTAACGTGAGTACTCAATAATGTGGCCTAAGACGTTTTAGAACGCACCTATTTGGAACTTTTTAAAATACAATTTAAAACGTTCCAAAGGACTGTGTGGATTCCCCCTGACTCTTAAATGCTCCATCCCATATTCCTCATGCTGAGCTCCTTGAATTCCTTCCTTATAACCCTGCAGATCCTTTGGTTTAACTCCTATGTTCTCATTGCCAACCAAAATGAAGCCCAGCTCATGTAACAGCTTTTTCTTACCCATCTCTTCTTACCCTTATTATTATTTTCTGTTCTGACCCTCTTTGTGTTACCACTGTGGCTCCCTTGCCTTCTTCTATTGTCTTTCTTGCTGTCTACATTTAGTTTATAAGCCCCTTGGGCCAGGGTCTTCTGCTTTTGTAACTTTCCCAAGTGCCATGCACATCATCATCATCATCATCTTTTGTTTCTCTTTTGAGTTTTTTTTTAAAAAAGATATGAATACAATTATTTTATTTCTAGAGTGCTTATTTTATATCTAGAGTGCCTAGGCAGCAGTTTTTATCATCATCATCATCATTATCATCATCATCATCTCTATCAACATCTGAATTAGCATTTGTTCGGAGAAACATTTGCCTAGTTACCTGAATAGAGCCGGTGACAGTGGAATGGTGTTGCGTCCATCCCAGAGGTGGAATGCCATGACATGTGAATGCACATTGTGGGGCCACGCTGGCCAAGGACAAGTGCTTGCTCTGTACTTCTCTGCAGCACCCACCCTCCTGCCCTGTGATGTCAGTGCACAACACTGGTTGCTTCGGGGCTGACTAGACATTTTATACCCAGGGACCTGATTGGTCTTGATCACTGGGTTGTTGTTGTTGTTTGTTTTGTCCTACTTTGCACTGCTTGGCACAATTGAGCAATTGGCTTAGGGGTGCTGTGGTTAATTATATCAGTCACATAAAGCAGGGTAGTGTAGATCAAGAGGTGAGTCGGTGGGAAACACCCTGAGTCACCTTTATGGTGAGCAGGACTATGGGGCACTACATGCAAGGAAAGGACCCCCTTAAAACAGTGGAGGCTGGTGGCCCCAGTATCAGTGGGGTGGAGAATCAGCTTTGGGTTTCAGTCAGAAACTTAGATCACTTTGCACCTTGGATGGCTCCTTTAGAGTTCTTGCTGATTTGACTGAAACTCGAAGTGCATTCTCTGCCTCACTGACATCGGATTCACCTGTCTCCACTGCCTTAGAGGGTTAAACAGGCTCACACACCTAAAGCTGTGGTCTTTGGGGGATTTGAGACTTGGCAGGGCTTCCCTCTGCACATAAATGTATGGTCTGTGGGTCTGAAAGCAGAAAAGGCACTTGGTCCAAGATAGGGCAGGGAACAACTTCTGTGTCAGCTAGATCCCACTCAGCCACTGTTTCTTTTGCTGCAGATCTGTTATAAAATCAATAAACAAGAGCTCTAGTTTACCCAATTGCCAGAGTAACACCTTTCTTTCCAGTGTAGTCTCAAGGGAATATCCATCCAATGAATTCTGTAACAGGTTTTCATTGTGATGTTGCATTGAAAAGCATACATATCCTCTGCCCAGGCTTACGTGTCAGTATGAAACTCAAGCCTGGAAGCTGCCATTATTTCCTTATGTCACTTGTGGAAAGAAATATGTCTGCTTCATCTGAGATTGAATCCTGACAGTTGAAGAAAGATTGCTTTCCCTTCTCTTGATAGGATGTCCGCTGGGGATAGATCTCTGGTGGTTTTGGTGCACATTTTGTGTTATTTTTAAAAGCTCCTTTACTGTTTACAACACTCTCCCTAGGAGGGCAGAGGCCTTCTGAGGAGTGGTATTCAAGGCTCAAACTGAATGGATGCTACCCTTTTGGAAAATAGCTAAACATGTTAGCCTTTTGTACCACAGAAAAAAGGTTGAAGTGGGAGTGCTTGCAGGTGGTAACGTCTACTGCTGGCAGTTCTCCAAGGCCCAAGAAGAAACAGATAAGAGCCCAAAGCTCCCTAGACCAATATGGTTGATAATAAAACAGACAGCATCTTGTACTAAAGCTTTGAAATCTCTACTGCTAGAGCTAAAGTGGGACACTTCTAACACCATTTATGAACAGAGCCTCTCAAATACAGTCCGCATTTGTAGGCTGGGCTATTTCTAAAACTGTCACAACTTTCTTTTATGGTGCTTTACTTTGAACTGGGAATAATGTCCACTTCACAAAAACACTTTAGATGATAAGATGTGGGTTTCAGGTGGGAGGTCAGAAAAATCCACAACAGAGTCAAATGAGTTTGGTCATCTATGAATCCATCTCCGGATTTTGCAGCAGACCAGCTTTGTCCAAGTCATGCAGACTTGAGGACTGGTTTTTCACTTCTGCACTAATTTGCAAATTAACTAATGGCGATTAGCGCATTTGCACAAGTGTGCATTAGAACCAGTGTCCATTAGCATTAATGCAAATTAGGCAAGTAGAACGAAATTTTGGTTTTAAAAAATCCAATTCCATCAATGAGCAGATGATAGAGTAAAAGATGCCTGACAATCCCTGAAACACAGACAGAACAGATCTAACAAAAATCCGTACATCCCTAGTTTCAGCACAGGGTTCTTACACAATAAATTAACATTTTGCGACATCTTGCAAGGTTGTCCCTGTGTCCTGCTTTACAGAGTGTTTCCTCTGTTCAAAGGTGTCCAAGTCAGGTTTAAAGATAAAGAACCATGAGAAGAGAAAGCAGGGAGGGGCCTGTAACATTTTTCTTAACTTAGTATAATCAATGAGTGGAGTGCACATACCAGGTTGCTGCGAATGCCTGGGTGAATTCATAGAAATTTGAGGTTATAAGAATCCATTACAAGTTTCTTTGACATCCCTACTTCCACTGGTCTACACAGCTGACAAGCACTGGACAGAAACAAAAACAAGACAAGCTCTTTGAGAAGTACTTTTGCAAAATGGTGCTACACCTAGGATCAATCTACAGGGAAACTGAATCAGAAGCAGTTTCTGGTTTATTCAGATCTTCATGTAATCAGCTTTGGTCCATCAGCAGCACATGAAGTAAGGAAAGTGGAGTATACTGCAAAACCCACTTTCACAGGTCTCACAGCAGTTGAAATGGCCATATTTTGAGATTGGGTGGGTGGAGTCTAGCTAGTAGAATTGAACATCATCAACTTGAGACAGTTATTTCCCAACCCTGTCCATGCTCTCCTGCTCAGGGAACTTTACTGGAAGTACAGAATTAGACTCCTATAGCTTATCCAACACTGTGATATTGTAAAAGATTAAAAGAGTGCTGTTGCGATATTTTGAATGGGAAACAGAAGCTACTTGATCTCAGTGGGTGAAGCAGCTACTGTGCTATTGTGAATGCTTGGAACAGTGCTGCTGTGATATTATGAATGGGAAATAAAGGTTACTTGATCTCAGTGGTGCAGCCCTACCCCTTGACAAGGTCACAGAAATAGGTACACTCAGTATTTAATGTAGGGATGGGGCACACTGCAGCAGAACTGCTTGGAAGCTGCATTTAAGGAAAAAGGCACACTAAAAAGACTTTATGAAAATGTGCCTTTTCCAGAGGGAGGCTGCAGGGTTGCTGCAGATTGGTGGCAGCATCAATCTATACTAAATCAGCTGTGTAGATTGGGTCCTATAGTTCTTCACACTGGACTGTTTCATCCAGCATAGTACACAGTTCTTGACATTAAGGGAAGGGCCATAGCTCAGTGGTAGAACACATGTTTGGAAGGCCCCAGGTTCAATCCCTGCCATCACCAGGAGGTCTTGAAAAAACATGAATTAAATCCAAGAGAACTGCTGCCAGTTAGTCTCAATAATACTGGACTAGATGGACCGACAGTTTGACTCAGGATAAAGCAACTTCCTATGTTTCTACTTATATTAATTTCCAGCACTTATCAACCATATTTCTAAAAGATAATCAAGGAGAGTGGGTAGGTAGGATAGATCACACCACATGGTTCTATTCTGCTAGGTTTTGACAGAGAACAGAATTATCTGCTAAAGTCTTGGAATAAGGGGTAAAAACTGTGGTCTACACTAGATTTCCCCTGACACCACCTCACCCCCCCCCCCCCCATGCACAGACGCTCAAAGTGGTTTTTGTCCAGAGAGCGGATTCTTTTATTACCTTCCCCTTGTCGAATCCAACGCCTTCTGTGATGGAATGTGGATCCAAGGCCTCCAAGCAAAAGCACTTCCCCTTACTTGGCCTATACAGCATTGGCTGAATATTCTCAAAAAAAAATAAATTACTATCTATCAACTATGGGAAAACGAAAGTCATGGTCTTTGGACATAGATCTCCATTACATAAATGGAGAATTAATACCCATCCTATCAAGCAAGTATCCTCATATCGCTATCTGGGTGTTCTTTTTTGAGCTTCAGGAGGCTGGGACGGCCACTACTGGCGCACAAGGGGAGGTTACCAAATCCACTCAATGTTAACCTTGTTGAAATCAAAACTTATCCCCCAGTTTGTGTATGGAGGAGAATTATGGGCTCTGAAATGTTCATACAATATGGAAATGTTTCAAAATAAATTGCTAAGGACAATTCTAGGTGTAACAAGGTGCACTCCTGCTTAATTTCTACGCTCAGAAACCGGCGTAATAGCAGTTACGTCTATCACTATCATGACTATTGGCTCAAGACTTTTTTTCCCTTTGACCAGATTACCTAAATTGTGTCTTTTAGAGCAAATGAGAGCCAGTTCATCAAATACATCATCTTGGTTTCAGAAACTGATTCCTCATATTCATTATTATGTTTTTTTCTTCTCAATACTTTACTATTTTGAATTTAGCTCACAGCAAAGAGGTCTTTAAGGAGAGGGTTAATAGTGTTCTATCCAAATGCATCTCTGTGCAGTTGCAAGTAATAGCACTTTGGTTTGCAGAGACTAAGCTTAAATTCGAATGTGAACTCTACTTGACTCTAATTTCTAATCCTCGTCTTAAATCAGCCCTTGCATGATTAAGAAGCAACAAATGAAAACAGCAGTTTTATAAATGCATTTTAATAAAATTCCTTATACCTGAAGACTTTGCCCTGGCCATAGTGGCAAAGTGGAGGATCTGCCTCATTACTTGTTCTACCGCCCTATCTATTCCAAATTTGCTCTAAATATTTAGATTGTTTCCTTGAGAAAAAGTCCAGCTGGTCTAATTCAGAAAGAATACACTTTTTGTTTACATGCGATAGCAAGACTGTCCTATTTCATTGGCCAATTTTGCTTTTACAGCGCAAATGTATAGAGAAAAATTTCTGACCTTGCAGAATGTACAATTTGTCTTACTATTGTTTTTACTATACTTGTTGTAACCACTGGTTGAAACAATAAAATTTTATCTATCTACTTGGCCTATAGACCTCTCTGTTTTTCTGGAGCGTATCCAGAACCTTCCGGAACACAGCCTGAAGCTTTGGCATGGATTCTGGTGGGAGGGACAATTCTGTCTGATCCCTGTTGCAGAATAAATGTTGTCTGTCCACATAGAAATAATGGCAAGGCAGAAACAACTGCATGCTCTAAATAGGACCTTTACTAAACAGCATTAAGCATCTTCTAAACTGGGCAAAGTAAATATGATTCAGTGAAACCAAAACCAATACAGAGAGGGCTGCACAGGAAAGTGAAAAAAGACTATTAATACACATCCCAGCCCCCTCTTCCCACATGCATGTACCACTTAGTGGGTTTTCAACCAATTATTTTTCTTTCCATACAGTGGGTTTTAACTAATGTCTGTTGCTTATTCCAACTTACTAAACTAGATGCCTCAAATCACATTGAAAGCTATTGAATGGGTAGTCCATGATGTGCTCATAGGTTTCCTTATCATTCATGTTTCGGGATGGGGATGGAACAAGCCAGAAGATACAGTGGATGTTTTAATACCTCCCTCTCCATACATACAAGTAGAATGCTCTGTCCACCCTGTCTGTCACCTCTGTGAGTTTGAGGGGAAACTGCTCTAGTGCGGAAACTGCTCTAGTTTTATAGGCCCCTTGTGCAATTTTGAAGCCCGGAAGATCAGTGTTATAAATTGATGGATCTACTGCATTAGTAGAAGTTCACCCTCCAACGAAACAGCGACATGGGGGAGAAGGGCAAATCTAGTGTGCTCATCCCTTGATCTCCCTTATGCAATTCTAATCATGTGGGAGATTAGGAATGTTGTGGGCACCCGACTGAGTCCAGGAGTCCGATAGAGTCCACACCACAGGACCCAGTTGGGTGCCCACAGCATGCTCCACCCCAAACTGCACCCCATAATGGAGGCTCTGGAATTATGTATTTCCCTGTTGCGTAAATGGCAGCCACAAAGGCCCCATTTACACAAGAGTAAAGGCACAGACTCTCCGTTCGCACCTTTACTGTTACATAAATGGGGCCTTTACACCCACCATTTATGCACTGGGGGGAAATTAGTCATTTCCTATGCAAGGGCAGATGGCTGCTGAGCACTCATTGGGCCTCACCAAGCCTCAAAGGAAGCTCATGCAGCCTGACAAGCAGGGGCGGCGGAGCAAGCATCTGATGGATCAGACACGGGTGAGTTCACCATCCCCAATAAGAACATTTGAGTAGGACATGCGTTACACTATTTCTGGACGTCCAGTTTTATTTCATGTAAATTTGGCTACAGTACAAGTAATCATGTTAGGTTCAAGTGCATGAAAATGATGTGGCCCACTCTCCCTTGGTGTTGATGCATTATAAACAAAATAAGAATGCAGCTCCCTCTCCTAGCCATCAACATAGAAGGGGTGGGGGGGTAGGAGTAATTTAAAATATATTCATCATTATCGTAAAATGCTGCATTTATGAATTGTTCTCAGTGCGTTTCTGAATTCTGTTTTAATTAGCTGTGTGAGTGATCCCACTTGTAACTGCTACATCTGGCAAAAGATTATTTCCATGCCGCTGAATGTATAAGGTGCGTTCTAATGTGCCATTACATTTCAGTCAGTTGTCCCTGCAGGACAACACAGCCACAGCATTTAAAGAACTAGGAATGAAATTAAGTAGTTTACAGGCTCCACTTTCCAATTGTTTTGATTCAATGAGAAGTATGGTCTCTTCACCACAGTATACCATATTTAACTATACAGAAAATATCAGGCAAATCCCTTATTGCCAGCTACTCTAGCATTTGAAATTTGTAGTATGGATTAACTATTTGGCATTCACATAGCATTGCTGTCCTCATTTTCAATTTTTTCAAAACCGTTGTTCTTCATTCTGTCCTTTGTAGTTGGCATTCAGCATCAAATAAATTTCTATAATCATTTCTGTTTTCTTTTCACTCTAATTGTACAGCTGTGGAAGTATAAATTCAGTGTTCTACTGTTTTAAAGTGAGGACATCCTTTTCCTTATAAAACTGATACAATAGCCCTGTTCAGGTGATCACCTGAATCCATAAGGGCTAAAAGTGTGTAGATGGGAGGCCCCAAGCACATTGGCCCCACCCTCAATGTACCCACACATGCTGGGCCCTGCCCATTCAAATCCTGTTCAATTGAATGCAAGGAAAACTCCTCTTCAGAGTTCAACATGGCAAGGTCAGAAATTGAGAGGATGGGACACTGCACTCATGGGGACATTTGGACCATGGCTCTACATGTCGTCCCTCTGCACATTTTTGGCTTTCTTGAGTTATAGCAAATACCTAAACAACGTTAATCTGTCCTATGAATATGCAATTTAGTATAGATTATATTCTTGGTAAAGTAGACTTGCAGTCCAAATTTGAGAGGCATAAAACTAAGAATGCTTTCTTCACTAGGCTGGGGCATTGTTTTTCGGCAATTAACTAGATGTAGAATTAAAACCTGATTTAACTATGATCTTGTGTAATAGTAATTTAAAGTTTCCTCTTTGCAGGCCTGGCCAATTGTATTGCTTCCTGTTCCGTATTTTTGGGGCTTAGTGATAAATTGCCCTTTAATTAATAACTTCTGTTGATTAAAATTGCCCCCCTTCATCTATCCTCTGGTTGCTTCAACCTGCTATGATTATGATCTAATATGTGCAGAGTCATCCTGTGGGTGGCTATCGAAGATGGAACTTTGTGAGCATGTGAGACATTTTTCATTCCCCAACCTGGTGCCTTCTAGATGTTTTGGATTTAAGTCCCAGCATCCTTGATAAACGACCATGGGGGCTGGGGCTGATGGGATTTGTAGTGCAACTAAATGGAGGGTAACAGGTTGGGGAAGGCTGTCATAACTGAAAACACAGTGTCCTACTCACATGTGTGTGGCTCAATCACAGAATCACAACCTCTGCCTTTCACTTGTTTATTTACTTGCATGGTATATTGATGAAATTATTTGAACTGGCCTTAATTTTGGATGTAGAGCAAGGAGGATGAGTGGGAGACACATCTGTTATAAATGGACCAATTCCCTCTCCTGGACCACTGTCCTTGGCATTATTCACACCAGCCATTTATTCCATGATAATATCAAGGTCATCCATACTGGGCCACATGATGCACAGCTGATCCAAGGGTTATCTGGGGATGACCCCTCAGTTTTCCCAGGATATGGATGATGGCTTTTGTCCTATTTTCCCCCCACTCTCGGTACAATCCCAAGGTGGGTGGCTGGTGTGCCCTCCCTTCCTGAAGCTGCTTCTGTTCCTTGCAAGTAGTGGGGCTCATAGACCAGGAAAGCAGCTGCACGGAGTGATCCCATGGGTATTGGGGGTGAGGGGGAGAGTGTGATGTTTTGCTGTTTTATGCATGTTCTAGATGTAAGTATGTGTAATGTTTATTGTTTAAAGATGTACTTACTGTGTTTATACTGGAACCAGGATGGTAAGGAGTAAATGCTAGTGGGAGGGGGAGTGAGTGATCAGGATGTGAGGTGAGTGCTGATTGGCTGGTGTGTCAAAGGTATGGATTGGCTGCTGGCAAGAGTGTGGGCGGGGTTAGGTGAGTATGTGTATGAAGTGCTATGTGTGAGAGAGTTAGGTTTTGGGTGTGTCGTAGATAGGAAGGGTCTAGGATAGTGTAGGATCTACATGGGTTGTTGTTTTGGGGGAGTAGATAGAGGGAGGAATGATAGTGTGGCCTAGAGGGTAGAGTAGGCAGGGTTGAAACTGAAGCATATTTGAAATCGTTGTGATACCATTTAAAGAAACTGTACTGAAACCATTACGCTTTGTGCTTGAGGAAACCATTATGCTTTTACAACTGCAATTCCTTACTACTTGTTAATAAATCTTCTTCTGTTTCACTCTGGTGTGGTTTGTGTGGTACCTAAGGTGGGGTACAGGTATTTAATAGTGGCAGCGGAAGGGAAGGTGAGAGGATAAGGTGCTGGGCTGGATTGCTGTGAGGCCAGACAAGGACACCAAGTCACTAAGTCAGAGTACATCATTCTGAGGAACCACCCCAGGGTTGGGATCCTTTGATTTATAGGAGAAATAAAGGAGTCTCAAGGGGGCGGACCTCATAGAGACCATTGTCACCATGTTTTGAATGGGTATCGGTATGCTTCAGTGCTGAGTGTGTTTGTTTGTTTTTTTAAAACAATCACAGCTTCACACAGGATCACAACTCTAATCTTAAACAAGCCTCACGAGTTGTAAAAAAAACACCTCCTTCTCCCTGGAACGGCTCTCCTTATTGTGGGAAAAGTTCCTGGAATGTGCCCCATGAGGGACAATCGCTGAAACTGAAAAACTTCACGATCATCCCTCCCCACTCCCAAAAGGGCTCTAGGTGTAGATGAGTCTCTTGCCTCTCACTCCTTTCCCAACCAAAGCAAAGATGCTGGATCAACAAAGGGCCCAGATTTCAGCCAAGCCTGGAGAAATAAACAACTGTTAGTTGGGAAGTGGATCTGGTCTGTTTTATTTGGAAAAAGCTCTCTCCAAATTTACATACAAAAATATGAAAAAATACAAAAACACTGATCAAAAAAGCATATTTTTCCCCATAGGCTAAAGCGTGAAGATACAGATTTAGTGGGGATTTGCACATGTGCATTTTTGGAAGTGCACATTTGTGCAAGTGCACACTTTCCAACATGGATGCAAGTTTGGGAAATTGAGAAAAATCCATCAATACGTGGAGAATGGAACAAAAGATGCCTGACAATCTTCAAAACACAGATGGAACCGACTAAACAAAATCCATACATCCCTGGTGGTGTCAGGGGGACCACTAGACCCATGGCTTAGATGTCTTTCACATGATAAACACATGCATGGGAACTTCTCGAAACTGACAAACACATTCTTTCATCAATACCAGACCAGACCTCCAGTAGAAAACAATGGTGACATCAATCTTCATGGCAAACCATAATTACCAAAGGGCTTGCAGTGTAGAACAGTCATAATGTTTGTTCATGTGATCTGAATAATTTGTATAATGCACAAGGCACACAATTGCGAAAACAATAAAATATTTCCCAAAAGTTGAGGTAAATACTTTTTTTATCGACTGACTGCAAATCATTTGTCTGTATAATATTGACTGCAGTTTGATATAACTTTTCATTGAATTGTGTAGCTTTTTATAAGCAAAAATTATATGTATGTATGTATGTATGTATATAGTGTTCTCATAGTAGTCAGTCGATAAAAGAAGTATTTACCTGAACGTTTGGAAAATATTTTTATTGTTTCTGCAGTTCTGTGCCTTGTGCATTACACTAATTGTGTAGTCTGTCAACTGCTGCCTCCGTTTTTGTATAACTGTGTTCATGTGATCTGAACACCATTTGGAGTTCATGTAAGAGGAAAGCCATTTAATGGGCAATAATAGTTTGAGTGATTAAACCACCACTGAAACTCAGACTAACCACCACTAACAGGAACTTTACATCATCTGACATGACCCAAATTCAATACATTGCACTTGGAGACTTCTCATACATTAGTCTGAGAGCCATCAAGTACAGATGATCAAAGGATAAGAAATCAAGCTATGCATTTGCATGCATAGAGTTATAGAATAGTAGAATTGGAAGGGGCCTATAAGGCCATCGAGTCCAATGCCCTGCTCAATGCAGGAATCCACCTTAAAGCATTCCTGACAGATGGCTGTCAAGCTGCATCTTGAATACCTCTATTACAGGAGATCCCACGGCCATCCCAGAAGGTTCAAACATATAAGACCTACTCTGGGCCACCTGCATTGGCTGCCTATATGTTTCCGAGCCTGAGTCATGGTGCTGGTTTTAACCTATAAAGCCTTATATGGCTTAGGACCACAATACCTGACAGAACACCTCTCCCGACATGAACCTACCCATACACTACATTCAACATATAAGGTCCTCCTTCGAGTGCCTACTCTGAGGGAAGCTAAGAGGTTGGCAACAAGGCAGAGGGCCTTCTCTGTGGTGGCCCCCAAATTGTGGAATGATCTCCCTGACAAGTCCCGCCTGGCGCCAATGTTGTTATCTTTTTGGCGCCAGGTCCAGACTTTCCTCTTCTCTCAAGCATTTAGCAATATCTTATGAGCCTGGGTCTGTTTTTTTTTTTTTTTTTTAGGTCTCTGGTGTAAAGTTGAGGTCCCCCAGACTCTTGGTTCTGGGGGATGTCAACATTCATGCCGAGGGCACTTTATCTGGGGCAGCTCAGGATTTCATGGTCTCCATGACAACCATGGGACTGTCCCAACATACCATCGGCCCAACGCATGTAGCAGGGCACACTCTAGACCTGTTTTTTTCAACTGGACATGGAGATGGGGATCTGAAAGTGGGGGACTTTACATCAACCCCTCTGTCATGGTCAGATCACCACCTGCTGAGGTTTAGACTTACAGCGGCTTTTCCCCTCTGCAAGGGTGGGGGGGTCCATTAAGATGGTCCGCCCCTGGAGGCTAATTGATCCAGATGGTTTCCAGAGGGCTCTGGGGAGTTTTCCAGCTGATAGGGCTGGCTCTCCTGTCGAAACCCTGGTTGATCTGTGGAATGCAGAAATGACCCGGGCAGTTGACACGATTGCTCCTGAGCGCCCTTTCCTGTGTAGAGCTCGAACAGCTCCATGGTATACCCCAGAGCTGAGAGTGATGAAACAAAACAGGAGACGGCTTGAGGGCAGATGGAGACTAACTCCTGATGGATGCAATAAAACACTGGTAAGTGCTTATGGTAAGCTGTATTCAGGGGCAGTGAGGGCAGCAAAAAAACAATAGTTTGCTGCCACTATTCAATCCTCAACCTGCCACCCAGCGAAGCTTTTCAGAGTTGTCCGGGGGCTCTTACATGCTGGCCCCAAGGACATGGTAGAACCATCTGAGGCCCGCTGTAATACATTTGCTGGGCACTTCCAGAATAAAATCTCTGGCATCCGTCAGGACTTAGACTCCAGTGTTATAGCAGATGAATCTAGTGAGGTATCCAGAGCACAGGCTTGTCCTGTTTTCTTGGATGAGTTTCAGTTGGTGCAGCTCGAGGATGTTGACAAGGTGCTTGGACAGGTTCATGCAACCACTTCCATATTGGATCCTTGCCCCTCTTGGCTAATAAAAGCTAGCAGGGATGGAACAACTGGCTGGGCCAGGGAAGTGATTAATGCCTCTTTGCAAGAGGGAGTGGTCCCAGGCCTCCTGAAAGAGGCGGCAGTGAAACCACTCCTAAAGAAATCTTCCCTGGACACTGAAAATCTTAATAACTACAGGCCAGTAGCAAATATTCCATTCCTGGGCAAGGTCCTGGAGCGGGTGGTTGCGAGCCAGCTCCAGGCACTCTTGGATGAGACTGATTATCTGGATCCATTTCAGTCGGGTTTCAGGACTGGTTTTGGTACGGAAACAGCCTTGGTCGCCCTGTATGATGACCTATGTCAGGAGAAAGACAGGGGGAGTGTGACTCTGTTGATTCTCCTTGATCTCTCAGCGGCTTTCGATACCATCGACCATGGTATCCTTCTGGGACGACTGGCTGAGTTGGGAGTGGGAGGCACTGCATTGCAGTGGTTCCGCTCCTACTTGGTGGGTCGGCTCCAGAAGGTGGTGCTTGGGGAACATTGCTCAGCCCCGTGGATTCTCCAGTATGGGGTTCCGCAGGGGTCAGTTTTGTCCCCCATGCTGTTCAACATCTACATGAAACCGCTGAGTGCAGTCATCCGGAGTTTTGGAGTGTGTTGTCATCAGTACGCTGATGACACGCAGCTCTATTTCTCCTTTTCATCTTCATCAGGTGAGGCTGTGGATGTGCTGAACCAGTGCCTGGCTGCGACAATGGACTGGATGAGGGCTAATAAACTGAAACTCAATCCAGACAAGACTGAGACGCTGTTAGTGGGGGGTTCCGCTGACCGGATGGAGGGTGTTCAACCTGTTCTGGATGGGGTTGCACTCCCCTTGAAGGAGCGGGTTCGTAGCTTGGGGGTTCTCCTAGAACCATCTCTGTCACTTGAGGCGCACGTGGCCTCAGTGGCACGAAGTGCCTTCTACCAACTTTGGTTGGTGGCCCAGCTACGTCCCTATCTGGACAGGGATAACCTGGCGTCAGTTGTCCATGCTCTGGTAACCTCCAAGTTAGATTACTGCAATGCACTCTACGTGGGGCTGCCTTTGAAGGTGGTTCGGAAGCTGCAGCTTGTGCAAAATGCAGCGGCCAGATTGATAACTGGAACCAGTAGGTTCAAACATATAAGACCTACTCTGGCCCGCTTGCATTGGCTGCCTGTATGTTTCCGAGCCCGGTTCAAGGTGCTTGTTTTAACCTATAAAGCCTTACACGGCTTCGGACCACAATACCTGATGGAACGCCTTTCCCGACATGAACCTACCCGAACACTATGTTCAACATCTAAGGCCCTCCTCCGAGTGCCTCCTCCGAGGGAAGCTCAGAGGTCAGCAACAAGAGAGAGGGCCTTCTCTGTGGTGGCTCCCCAATTGTGGAACGATCTCCCCGACAAGGCCCGCCTGGCGCCAACATTGTTATCTTTTCGGCGCCAGGTCAAGACTTTCCTCTTCTCTCAGGCATTTGGCAATATCTGAGGAGCCTGGGTTTGTTTTGTTTTGTTTTTGTAGTTTTTGAAGTGTTGAAGTGGTTTTTAAATGTACAGATCATGTGTATGTTGTATGTTTTTGCTGTTTTAATTTTTGTATATTGTTTTTAATTGTTTTTAATCCTATGTAAACCGCCCAGGGAGCTTCGGCTATGGGGCGGTATACAAATGTAATAAATAAATGAATAAATAAATTATAGCTTTTTAAGTTATCATAATGGTTTTAAATGAATTTGTATATTGTATGTTTTGCAGTTTTAATTTTTGTATATTGGTTTTAAATGTTTTAATCTTATGCAAACCGGCCAGAGAGCTACGGCTATGGGGCAGTATACAAATGCAATAAATAAATAAAATAAATAAATTGTCATACTGCTCTAACAGTCAGGAAGCTTTTCCTGATGTCCAGCCAGAATCTGGCTTCCTGTAACTTCAGGCCATTATCTCACCTGACCTCTGGAGAGTTATGGAATGAGGGAAGAGAGTCTGGAACTGGCAGGGCTCAGGATGAGGGTCAAACATTGTTGTGATGAAACTCTGCAGGCTGTCCCATGTCTTCTTTGGGAATGGATTTGCTGAGGAATCCCAATCTTCTTTCTGAGCTTAGAACAGCCAGGAACCTGACATGACTGCTGGGAAAACTAGTTGGGGATACCCTGATTTTAAGTTCTGAAAAATGAGATCTCTATTGTAAGAGGTTGTTGTATAAGGACACAGTCCTGTGCATGTTTAAATAAAACATGCCTGCTGGAGAATGCTGGAATTGTAGGACTCTTTTTCTGTCTAAACATGCACAGGATTGCACCCTATCCTTATCAAACTATTTAGAAAAAGTTAGAATGCCATTCAGTGATTATTATTTATTTATTTATTTTAAAAAAGAAACTCTTATCTCAAGCACAGTGATTGCATGCTGAACTACCTGCAGGATACTGATGTACCCTTTGAGAAGTTTGCTAACCATATTGCCACCATTCTTTAAACTTAATTCCAACCAGTGTTTTGCCTCACTAGGACCTTGCAAATTTGCCTTCAGTTTCATTTTTGCTTTAATTTGGTAGCAACTCTAGAAATATGGGGATCTCTTCCCTGGCCTGTGTTGATGGAACTTCAGTCATTTGATTAATTCCTTAGACAAAATTCATCTGGTTTAAGGATTGTTTTTCTAGTTCCGTTTCCCAACCAGTTAGCAAAAACAGGATAACCACTAAGGAACAGAGATTAGAGTGCTCTTTTCTTGACCTACTTTTGTTATTCCTTCCCTTTCCGTTTTAAGAATTTATATCCCTTACCATTCATTTTTTTTTCTTTTTACTAAAATGTAATTTAAGAGTAGCTAAGAGGGAAAACTAACATGGGAGCATGAGCTACTTCCCTCAACCCATACATGTTGTTTACAAGCTACAGAAATCCTAGGAAAAGGTGAAAATGGATATCAGCCCAGGGAAGGGGGTGATGAGGGTTCTTATGCATAATGCATTCATCCCACAATGCTATTGCACACCTGCTTCAACCATTATTTGGAAATTGCTAATTGCTGTAGAAATGCTTTGAAAAAAAGAAGAAGGAAAGTTGCCTGGCAGAAATAGAGCAATTATAATCTAGCACATCTCAAGTGTTAATATCTTCTAAACTATTTGTTCCCTCCAGTTTTCATGTGTTATGCTTCCTAGACAAGAAAATTAGTTCTTGGTAAGAAGACTCAGTTCTGTCTTGCATATATATACCTTTCACTGTCCAAAGTGGTGAAAGAACTCATCCATGAGCCATAATGTTCTAGAAATTAAGCAATTCTTCTTATTGTCCCATTTTTTTCATCCAGAAACAAATGAATGTTAAAATGCCTTGCTATCAGGTAGGCCATCAATACTACTCAATACTATGTTCTAAAGGTCATATACATTTATACATCAATAAAATTTGCTGAGAAAGATCCTGACCTCAAGGGTTATGGTCTTAGAATTTGATGTATGAGGGCAATAAATCAAGACAACTGAGAGATGAATTGATGGGCAGGTAGCTGGACTTTTTTAGGGGGGGGGGTCAGCATTTGTTTTTAGAACAGAGGGACACATCTTGTTTGACTTATATACAGGTATAGTCATAAATCACAGGGAAAGGGGGTAGTTACTTACGCCCAACTGTTCACAAACTCTGGAAATACATGTCTTCCAGCCACATCCCTTTATACATTTTAAGTATGTGCACAGTGAAAAGTGCCCCTAAGTGGCAGCTCTTTTAGCCTTTGCAATTACAATAAAAATCCAATAGATTTACACAAAAAAACCAAGAGAGATTTTGCATGCATGTGTTTTTGGAATGTTTCGAGGGTAAAATAAAGGTGTGGACATATGGAAAAAATCAACAGGGTAGGCACACAACCTTCCTTGATATTTATATGTTCTAGACTAAGAATAAACAAGAATAAAGGCTCTTTCAAACTAAAATAAATAAATTGAAAACATTAAAATTCATGCATAATCTCTGTATGGTAGTCCACCCTCCATTTTTGTACCAGAATATAATCTGGTTGGTGTGCAGGGTTTAAGCACGTCTTTTAAAATATTGGATCTCAAGGGTTATTGCCATAAAGCCAATACCTGGACATGACCCACAGAATGTCACCAGGCAATGGCACATAAGCAGGGCCTTCCTGGAGTGGCACCCACCCTCTGGAATACTCTCCCATGTGTGTCTTGAGGGACAGAAACTGTGGAGCTTTAAAAGCCTCTTGAAGATGCATCTGTTTATACAGGCTGGCCATTACTTCTTTTTTTGGTTAAAATATATTTTTAATGTATTTATTATTGTCTGTTGTTTTTTACATTGTTTTTACATTTTATTATGTGTATTTTTATGTGAAAGGCTTAGACATTTTAGGATATCAACTGGAATAGAAGTCGTTTAATGAATAAATAAATACTAAATCATGAAATCTTGGCAAAGTGGTCTGATGTAAGCAGTTTACAAAGCTTTGAACAAATGAAGGCAGGTGTATATGGAGACAGATCAATAATCCGTGTAGCCTAGTATTGCCAGCATCTCTCCAAATTCTCAACCTGAGGTCTCTCCTGGCTTGGCTATCTGAAACCTTGAACTGGAGAACTGGAGATGCTGGACTTTGACCTTCTGCATTCAAAGCACATGTTCTGCCATTGAGGTATTATCCCTGCTCCACATTAGGTTGATGAGAACTCTGAGAAACCTTCTGTAAGTGATGGAGCTTGCTCAGCACAGCTTGATGGGTGTCCTGCTCCAACTACCTTCAGTTCTTTGATTACAATAGAGAAATCAAGCAAACAAAAGCCAAGCACAATTTTACTGTGCAAACATGGATGTTCGAGAGAGAAGTCAGGCCCTGTCTACACCAGGCAGTTTGCCTGGGATGGCCCCCAGGCATCTCCCTGTGAAGCCATGTGACACACAGGGACACCCGGGGGCAGGGGGGCAGGCATGGAATTTTTCCGGGATAAATTCCGTGGCCCCCAGGTAGTTCCTGGGACTGTGGAAGAATGTGGCCGCCCGCCCCAGTACTGCCGTGCTTACTCAGGAGTATGCGCGGCAGTACCGATGGTCATGGAGCTGCACCGCATGGCTCTGTGGCCATCAGGAGAGGGGAAAAGCGAAATCGCCACCCCCAGGATGGCGGGGGGGAGGGCCCCCCGAATGCACACATTTTTTTTTAAAAAAAATACTCACTGTTGCAGAGGAGTGCTCGTGCACTCTCCATGGATCTTGAAGGGAAAAAATGGCCACCACAACTTGCGATGGCCTGGGAGAAGCCCGGGCCACCGCATTTCCGATGGGGATTGAGCGTGCCAAACCCGTAAATGGTTACTTCTGGGTTTACCTGTGCTGGGCCCTCTACATCCCCGTGGTGTGGAAAGGGCCTCAGAGGAGTAGCTAAGGTCAAATGCACAAGATATAAGTCAAGCAGAATCAAAGCCTAGAAGGCAGCAACAACTCCAAAGGAGGATAATATGGAAGTCCAAATACAAGTTAAGTCAAAGAAACAAGGTACCAAGCATGAGGAATCGAGGAACAGCATTGTTTACAGCAAAGTCTAAACCAATCATGCAGACTTATATTACCAGAGCCTCCTGAGCCCAGTGCTCCTGTGGATTTTCCTCCTCTTGAGGTATCCTTCTTTGGAGTCTTCTTTAAAGAGCCCTGCTGATTTGATTCATAAGGCTACAATGCTCTCTGGGGCTAAGGGATTGCTCAGCCTCTGTCTCCAGAGCAGAGCAACCCTCTTCCTGCAGGGCTGGACTCATAGTCCTCTTCCCTGAGGGTCCAGGATGCCTCAGGTTTCCTGTTATGGGTGGTTCCATTGCATCATCCATTGCTGAGAGCTCTAGCTCTCAGAGGAGGAGTCCTCGAGCAAAGACATGACAATGATCTGATGTGGCTTGAAGTTGCTTGAGGTGGTGGGTCTCTCTGTCCACCACCTTGGGAAGTGGATGGGGAAAGTTGGGATCTGCAGAATGTATTAGCTCAGGGGTGGAAAACCTATTTTTATTGGGGGCCACAATATTCCCCTCACCCTGGACTAAGCTGTCAAACCAGATTATGTTGTGGGAGTGTTATTATGCCTCCTGTTGTTGTTGTGCTTCAAAACCCCTGCCCCTCCTGTGACATCATCCCACTCCACCCACTTCTTTTCTCCATGCAAGGAGAGGTACAGAGCTTCATGCATTGACCTGCTTAGAGGAAATGACTCATCCAGCACTCTAGAAGCTCCTGCTGAGCCCTTTCTCCCCACTTGAATCCTGATCCGTAGGAGAGGATAGGGTAGGGGTTGCCTCCCCTGTAATAATTCCATATCCCAGAGGAAGGGGTATTTACACGGGGTTGCATCCTATGAAAATGGGTCTTAACTTTGTACTTGAAATTACTTAACTTAGACTGATATTTCATACATGTCATAGAAGGTCCAGAGTAGGCTGACCAGATAAAATCCAGGTCAGGGCCCCTGCAACTTTAACAGTTGTGATGAAGAGGGAATTTCATCAGGAACTAATTGCATACAAATGACACTGGCTGAAATTCCCTTTTCTCTACAATTGTTAAAGTTACATGAGCCCTGACCTGGATTTTATCTGGTCAGCCTAGTCCAGAGATATATCCTTCAATTCCTCCCTCCTTGGACAGTAGTGTATTATCCACCATGAGGGAGTTTCAGGCAGATTAGATTAATGCACTTCAAAATTCCATGTTGAAAGATGTGCCCTAAAAATTCACCAGGTACCTACATTTTTAATGGTTAATTTCTGGTGGGTTGTTGTCAGCTGAGAGTTTAAAATTCTGAATCCGTGAGGAATTTTAAAATACTGCTGAATTTGCTGTCATCTGCCCTGATCCCTTGAGACAGCACAAGCAACAACAAATAAAATCAAAATTTCCCACCGAAAAGCCATCAAAGAAACTCTATTATGCCAATAACGATGCTGAGTGATAAATTTCAGTTTTTGAACTACTAGTTTTTGGTTTTCCTCAAATGGGCTGCTGCTGCTGCTGCTTTCAGATTTAACTCAACTCTATTTTAATTCAAAAGAGGTACAGAGGCTTTGCATTGATGTGTGAGAGTATATTCAAACCTCACGTGGTTTCTGCCTTTTTTGTCTGCTTCCAATTGCCATGGGCTACATGTTAACAGTAGGTCAGTCATTGTGCTTCACAGAAGTCAAAGCATTCTGTGCCAAGCCTGCCACTTCAGAGGAGAACTATGTGCCTGCAGAGAGTCAAAGTAGCAGAATGAAAAATGAAAAATCTATACTATAAACAAAGAAGGTGATGACAGTCCCCAAGGCAAATGTGATCAGCTTTTGTTACAGCCTCCACGGGAAAGTGTGAGAAGATGGTAGATACCAAAACCACTGAAGTCATCAGTGCCAGCAACTCCATTATTGGGAAATCAGATCAACATGAAACGAAGGAAAGCAACTACTGATGTTCTTCTCTTCAGCAGTCCTGAAAAAGTCTGGCATTAGTGAGAAAGCCAAGGATGGAAATATTGCTTTGGTTTCTCTATAATGAAAAAGGTAAAAAAAACAACAACACCCTAAGCAATGTATCCTGAGGAGATTTGTTTCTTTGCCAACTGAGGGAAAGGAAATGAACAGTGAATCAAAACAGCTCTTTAATCTTCCCAAGAAGATGCAAGTAAGCTTACAGAAGCACAAGACATATAACCACACATCCATTATAGAGTAATTTGTCTCCAGCAATGATAGAAACAAAGTAGAGTCAAGATAGCATTTGATTTAAAGGTCAGAGTTAGTATACAGCTGAAAAGATATCTGGAGTCAGGTATCACGTGACAATGCTGGGGTGAATTTTAAGTGTGGCTAAATATAGCAGATGAGCTGCATTTTGATGTATCTTGTGGTAAAAAATAAAAAAATAGACATCTGACATGCTATTGAATTGCAGCAGGACCCCCAAACAAGAATGCCTAGGAAGAGCCTAAACTATAGAAGTAGGCTTTTGTTATATTTTAGATATTACAGATGTTCATTTGCAATCTTCTACATCTGGATATAATCCAACTCTCTCCAGCAAGCACACTTGTGTGGGAAAAGCTGTGGGTGGCTTCGTGAAAGCCACCTTCTGTCTCCGTTCCAAGAACAATTCCTATCACTAATTCAGATGGCCATTGATGCAATGCAAAGAGCCTGGGCCATTCTAGATGGCCCTTGCCACACGCATGTATGGGCCAATTCTTAAACCCAACTCATGTATCCTAAGAGCTTCATGCATGCGGTTGCATATAATTTTTGTAGGGATAGAAATGCATCATGGAAAGAAGGAAAGAGGGAATGGGAATAATTGAAATGAGTCATTATTATGAACTGATTAGACCCCGTGGAAATATTTTTCCAGGCTTGTAATGGTTGCCCTCTTAATTTGCCAGTTTTTCCCTCCTTTATTCCAATGCTTTCCCTATATTTATACAAACATACCAAACTGTGAGCAGCAAGAGGGGGGAAAGCCAAGAGTAAAGCTGAAGATCATTTCTAAGCTGTTCATTCTATGCTATTCCTGCCAATGTGAACTATTGGAAGTGTAGTTTTTAATTCCTTCTGAGTGATCAATGAAAAGGAATAAAAAGCTACAGTTCACTGAGTTAACTGTTTGTCTATTCTTCAGCAAAAATGTCAGAGCATGCTCAGAGGCTGCCTCACTCAGGCTGGTGAACATAATTTTGATTCTTTCTGACTCATTGCCCAGAAAGAATTTTTAAAACCCTACAATTTCCAGAATTTTGATTTGCAATGGAAGGTTCAAGCATGCTTTGCAAGCTCCACTGAATCCTCTCTTGGCTGGGGTCAACATAAACACTTAAACACTATAGATTCAAGCCTACTGACTATTAGGGCTTGAGGTGACTTAATACACAATCCATGACTGCTGGCTAAGCTGGATGGGAATGATGGAAGTTGTAGTCCAAACCACGTGGAAGGCACCAGATTGCCTACCCCTGGCTTAATAGAACCACCTGTAAATTTCTATTGGTTATAAAAGCCATCTAATTTGAGCAAAAGGCAGCTTTTTCAACTTCCCTACTTACCCAATTCCAAGCTGATTCTGATGATGACCTCCTTGTTATCTTTTGCTCTGTAGGGAAAACCCCTTAATGATCCCCTGCAGCTTTTGCTCTAGCAATAATATGGCATCAGGACTAGGCTGACCAGGTGGCTCGGGATTTCCCGGTCCTAACCGGGAATCCAGAGGCCAACCGGGCCAACTGGGGGAAAACCGGGGTGGCGGGGGGTCACGCGGCGGTGGCAGCGAGACCCGGAGGCGGTGGAGGAGCTCGGGAAGCAGACGCCCCTGCAGGTAAGCACAAAGGGGGGCTCTTACCTGCTGGGGCGGCTGCTTCCCGTGCTCCTCCGCCGCCTTTGCCGCCGCTGCCGGGCTCGTAAGGCCAGAGGCCGCGCGGAACAGGCAGGAGAGGGCCGGATCCGGAAGTGACGTAACCGGCCCTCTCCCGCCTCTTCCGCGCAGCCTCTGGCCTCCTTGGGGCTCAATCGTGATGGCGATGAGCCCTGAGGAGCCCGGACGCCCACGCCCGCCTCTTCCACGCAGGCGTCCGGGCTCCTCGAGGCTCGTCGCCATTGCGATGAGCCCCAGAAAGGCCAGAGGCCGCGCGGAAGAGACGGGAGAGGGCCGGTTACATCACTTCCGGATCCGGCCCTCTCCCGCCTCTTCCGCGCGGGCGGCGACGGAGGACCCCACGCGGCTGCGTGGGCGGCAGCGGAGGACCCCGCGCGGCTGCGCGGGCGACGGAGGACCCGGCGCAGCCGCGCGGGCAGCGACAGAGGACCCCGCGCGGCCGCGCTGGCGACGGAGGAACCCAGCGGTAGGTCCAGGCTGGGTTTTTTTGGGGGGGGGGTGGCTTGGTGGGGGGGTTGTTTTGGGTGGGGGGGGGGGGACCGGGATTTTGACTTTTAAAATCTGGTCAGCCTAATCAGGACAAGGGCATGATATTATGAATTGACAAACAAACAAAGGGTTTTGTGGATGTTTTTCTCCACCTTGTTTCCCCCCCCCTCCAACAAATAACTATATACATTTAATGCTCCAACAGAGGGAAGATACACCAACCGCCAAAGAATGTCTTAAAATGTCATACTACCGATTTGTCTTTCTTATCCATTCTTTCAAAATGAAATTTCACTGACAAAATGATAGAAGTTCCAAGGTGGGAAAAAAAAGTAAACATCAGATGCTCGCCTACAAAAAATTATAGGCAACATTTTACAGAGTTTTAATGTGGATGACATGAGGGAAAACTGCACCAAATCTCCAGCAATATCTGACACATTTTAAGACCTGGAGTGAGGGATGGCAGGTAGATGATAGATTATATCTTCAAAGAGACTGTCTTGTAACCAGATTTAGATCAAATCTCTTGTGTATTGTCCATGTTAAAATACCAAACTCTGACCATTTCTTAACCGTCTCAAAAAAACTTTTACATGTTTTGAACTTCTCACTGCTTTTCATGGGAATAAATTCTTCAATCTAATCCTGCCCTCTGATTCAGCCTAGTTGCCCAGGATGGTTTCCCAACACCTGCAGCTACTGGTAGGCTGACCATATGAAAAGGAGGACAGGGCTCATGTAACTTTAACAGTTGTAGAGAAAAGGGAATTTCAGTCAGTGTCATTTGTATGCAATTAGTTCCTGGTGAAATTCCCTCTTCATCATAACAGTTAAAGTTGCAGGGGCCCTGCCTCCTTTTGTATATGGTCACTCTAGTATAGTGCCTGCAACTTTAACTGTTGTGATGAAGAGGGAATTTCACCAGGAACTAAATGCATACAAATGACAATGGCTGAAATTCCCTTTTCTCTACAACAGTTAAATTTACATGAGCCCTGTCCTCCTTTTCATATGGTCAGCCTAGCTACTGGTATCTTGAATAACACTTCAGATGCCTTTTTTTTTTAAAGGGAAGTAATGAAATGCCAGGACCAGTGTCAAGAGTAGGCATGGATGGGCACTTGTCAAGGACCCATACCAATTCGGGCATCCACAGAGAAGAAACTCCTGGATTTGCCCTTCATCTTCACTATTGTAACCTGCCTGTGTGCCTGCATCTTTCTCTGGCCAGAAAATGTTGGTGGAAGAGGAGAAGATGCTTGCTCTCTGGATCTTTGCCTATCCAGCAAGCAAGTGGTAGTGATGATGAGAGGATGAGGAGCAATAATAGCTGGTGTCAATGGCAATGAGAAGGTAGATTTTTTGAGGGAAGGAATCCATTGATGGTGGCAGGATCTACACGCTACTGCTTTAAAACATTTTATAACAGCAGTGAGAACTGCTGAGGCCCAGGACACACTCCATATACAGTTTTCAAACCATTTTCAAAGTGTCATATCCTGCTTGGTGTAGATCTGGCCGGTGTCTTGCTCAAAGTGCAAACCTGCAATCATAAGACTAGTTTTGGGGACACATCTTTTCAGAGATCTCTGCAGGCAATTTCTTTTCTTTTCTTTTCTTTTTTTAAAAAAACAACCTGAAGAAGGTCCAAAATATATGATACAGGGCCAAAACATGTTGAGCAACTTTGAGGAATACATCCTGAGACTTGTCTCTTTATGCCACCTGTAGCCAAAGCTCTCTGGATATTTACAATGATTAAAAACCTTAAAAATACAGTATTATAATATAACATAACATAAAACCATTAAAATACAACATTTAAACACACAAACACACATATGGCACCTAAAACAGCTACAAATCCAGATTAAAAACAACATCTTAATTAAAACATAACATAAAAACAAATAAATGGAAACACAATTGAAAACACATCAAGAAAAGAAATAAATAGCACCAATTAAAGCCCCTTTAGCAACAGTTCAGTTTCTATGCCAAAGGCCTACCTGAATAAAATCTCTTTGCTTGCTGCCAGAAGAACAATGACAGAGTTCCAATGTAGTCTTCCACAGTAGGGAATTCCAGAGCCCGAGAAGGCCCTCTCTTATGTCTCCACAACCAAACATGTCCTTGATAATGAGAAAACCAAGAGAAAAGGCTTTCCTGACAACCTTAAAACCAAGGTAGGCTCATATGAGAGAAGTTGATCTATCAGGCAGCCCTTTCCCAAGCTGTCATACCTAGTACTTGAATTGTGCCCAAAACAGACCAGTTGTCAGTGAAGCCACTGTAACAAGAGAATCATGTGCTTCCTGTAGCCAATGACCATCAACAGTTTGGCTACAGCGTTGTGGACCAGCTGGATTTTCTGAAGAGTTTTCAAAGGCTGCCCCATGTAGACTGTGTTACAGTAGTCTGAGTAGGGAATATTCTTATCAAGCAAAACAGGTGTATTCTAAAGCTGCAGTAGTTAGGAATAGCTAAAGAAAGGAAACAAAAAGAAGATTATTAAGGCAAATGTCTTCCTACATTGCCCATCGAAGTTTTTACATTGTCCTATATAAGTGAATGGCTACCAATCATTAGAAGGCAGGGAGGAAGCCTTGGCTTCCAACTGATGGTCCATGTGCAGAGAGATTAGAAGGAAGGAGGGCAGTGAAGGGCATTGCAAATTGCACCACATGTCTTACCCTGTGCTACTGAACAAGTATTGCAGTTATATGGGATTAGATAGAGATATATAGAGATACATTACATTCAGAAAACAGGAATTTTCTATCACTGTGGACCAGATAAGGGGGATTGTGGTATAGATATCATTATCATAGGTGATGAAAAATGCAATCCTTTTACAACTTGGTGCGCTGACCTTTTCTAACACATATTTGTTTCCAAGTGCTTTATTCTGGTTCCTTATTTAGTTACAATGCCAGTTCACCATAGTAATAAAGTTGTCATCCTAAGTATATGAGCTGGATCACCCTGCACTGATATTATGTATCTGTTTATAATGTTCTATTGTCTCTGTAAATATGATTCATAGTACTAATTAAGATGTAAGACAACTGCAGCATACTTCTATTTTTCCCCTCCTACAATGCTATATACTTTGCCCTTGAAAGTAGGATCATTCTGTTATAGTACCCAACGCATGTCTGTTTAAAAACCAAGTGTTCAATGATTTATTTCCAATATTTTCAATCCCTGACTCATTTAAGCACTCCTCAGGTGTTCAAGTTTGTAACAATAGAGGGGAGACAGGGACACACAGGATATTTCTACACCGGCCGTTGGTCATGGGATTGCCCCTGGGTAGACCCTCTGCATCCAAATGATGCACAGGGACTCCTGGGGGGGGGACCAGGGGCACTGTCAGGGGGGCACAGGGGGGCAAGTGCTCCCCCAAGCAAGAGCTTCCCACCCCAGTTGCCACCCCAATTGCTGGCAGAGCTGGTTTTCCCAGGAGGGCTCATCCAGACAAGGCAGCCTCGGCAAGGCACGGCAAGGGTTAACAATTAGCCTCTTCCTCATCCTCCAGTTTCAGAGAAGGAGTGAAGGAGCCGGGCTTGTGGCTGCCTTCTCGAAGGCAACCTTCAACTGTTTTAGAGGAGACAGACGGCTTCTGCTCTTCAGCCCCTTAGAGTCCTTTTCCTTCACTCAGCAGCAGGGATGGGGAGCCAGGCAACCCCAGATGCTGGTTGATTTCTGCTGTTAATCACCTATACTTTCCAGGTACTGGTAATAGTATTTTTATATTCCATCATGACTTGTTGGGGTTATTAGCTGTGTACAGTCTTTTTTATGCTGTTACTAAATCCCTGTAAGATCCCAGGCTGAAACTAGGAGTGGGAGAAGTATTGGTGGGAAAGGGATGTTTAAAGCTTTCCAGCCATTGTTGCTCTCACCCCCACCCTTGCCCCAAACCCTCACTAGGGACAATACGGAGTGGACTGCTTTCTCTGTGTTATTTGGGATAGGTTTCTGGGAGGGGGTGATCCCCTTGGCTCTGCCTCTAGTGAAACCATTTTCTGCCCCACCAATTAGAGTTAGGTAACTGAAGTTTGGGGTGGGGGCACTCATAACTGCATCATACTTAAAACCCCTGATGCCTAAACTTATTCTTGGCAGTTCTCCAAATTATACTCTGACAGCAACTGCCAGAGCAGCAAAAACATCCTTGGAAGGATTAATCTGCTTATTCCATGGATCTCTTCCTTTTTTTCTTAGGACAGTAGGCAAGGTAAAATGAGAGGGGGAGGAAAGAATTAACCTGTACCTTCTCCACATCTTCCTTTTTTTCTTCTCAGAGAATTAGAACAGGAAGGGGGCGGGGGGGGGACGGAAGAATTTACTCACAGTGCAAGCCTATGAATGTTTATTCATCAATTAATCCCATCATATTCAGTGCCTCTTCTTTCTTTTATTCCCTATTACAAAGGCAATGGATTGCAAAAACAACAACAACAACAACAACAACAACAACACCCAGCTTCCTCAGGAGTTTCATCTTCAAAAACTTCATCTTGTGGATCTTTGGACTAGTACTTCACATGCATTGGGTTTCCTAGGTGTACAGGGCCCAAGTGTCTCCGTTTGCTCTTTCCTTACACTAAACATCTACCTTTCTGATTCTGCCTGCACTGGTTCAAAAGAAAGTGTTCTGTCTATTTAATCTGTATGTTGTGAAGTGACTGTACCTTTTTTGAAAGCCTTTTTCCTTACAGTAATTTGATTTTGGCTAATACATGCTATTTGTTTTATTAAAAAATGTAAATGTATCACTATTTCAGAGTATATGGTTAGGATGGCAGTTTTAGTGTGAGATATGCCGTTATTTTTCTTTCAGAAATCTTAACATGTGGGATACAGTCCGCCCACCTAGAAATATACTTTGCCACTTCTGTGCCCCCCTTAATTTTTTTCAGGTGCTGCCACTGGGGGGGGGGGGGACCTGATTCTTCCCATGGTCCTGGGAACATCTCAAGACCACTGGAGGTGTTGGCGCCCGTCCTGCCTGGTGCCTGTGTACTTGTGTATAAGCGGGCACAAAGACACGCTGTGCAGCTCCGTGCCCATCAGGGGAGGGGGGCAGCAATTTTGCTACCCCTGGGATGGCAGGGAGGGGGTTGGGGGGCAATTTTGGGGGGGTGTTTAAAAATAAACCTTTTGCACTGGAACGCAATTGCGCTCCCTCCTCCATGTTTTCTAAAAAATATGGCAGGCACAACATCCATTTCCTTCCGGGATGTCGCACTTGTTTGCATAAGAGTGCCGATCCCAGAAGCTGGTAACTCCGGGATCGTTCCCCCTCCCTCTACACCCATAGGTGTAGAAAGGGTCACATACACACACACACACACACACACACTCCATCCACCCCATTCTCTTCATGTTGACAGGAAGGTCAGAACAGGAACTATAACTGCCTTCTTCTGCATATAGTTACAGCCCTCCATGGGATTGGGAACCCTGACCCGCCTCACTGCAACCTTCCCTATTAACACAAGGAGGTCACAGGTGGAGGGACTGGGACAGAGTGCAAATTTCCATTTGCCCTCCATGGTTACAGATTCCAAACACCTGAAGATGGCTTCAGCGTGCAGTTAAACAACTAAACAAAATATACTGAGCTTTCTCCAACTTGGTGCCTTCCAGATGTTTTAGGCAACAACTCCCATTACCCTTGACCATGCTGACTGTGGATTGTGGGAGTTGTAGTCCAACAATATCTGAAGAGTAGCTGTTTAGGGAGCACATGTTTTGTTTGCAGAAGGTCTTAAGTTTTAATCTCTGGCATTTCCAGTTAAATGATCAGGCAGCAGGTGATGAGAAGGGCTTCTGCTAGAGAACCATAGATAAGGATATAAGAAGAGCCCTGCTGGGTCAGACCAAAGGCCTGTCTAGTTAGTACAGCATTTTGTTCACACAGTTGCCAACCCGATGCCTTTGGGAAGTCTACCAGTAGGACATGAGCACAACTTAGCACCCTCCTTCTTGTGCTCCCCAGAAACAGATATTCAGAAACATACTGCCTCTGCTTCTGAAGATAACATACAGCCATCAGGACTAGTAGCCACTGAAAACATTAGGGAGGAATCCTATGCACGCTTATACATAAAGCAGTCCTAACCACCCAGAATATTCTTAAAGCATTCATTGTCTTGCAATGGACACTAGTTGATGCCAATGGAAAGACATTTTACTCACATGTGTAATTGGGCTCATTTTGCCTTTCTCATAGCAATATAGTTAGTTTGTTATTAAATTGCATTGTTCCATATTTCTATCACAAGCTGTCATTCCAGAAACTGGGAACTTTGGATCAGATCCATAGTAGGGGTAAATGAAGGGTGGGAATCCCCATTGACCCCTACTCTGGGAACCCTCATGAGTAATCTTGAGATATTGTTCCCAGGTCGCAACTCAATTCAGGTTGTCACGGAAATGACTGAACCAGAGATGGAACAAATTCCAGGCAGGCAAGAATCCCGATACAAAAGCTTTATTCAGGCTATGTACGCAGGAGAGAGACAGTCCCCAATGAAGGAAATCAGGCTCTCTTCCTTCTATAGGCATCCGGCCACCCTTTATACAGCTAAAGTTCCTTGAAGCTTTCATTCTTCTCCCCTCCCCTTTCCCCTCTGGTTACATTCCAATAATGTTGCAACTTAACTATTTTTTTTTACATAAACAATACAGCAGCAATAATCCAGCACCAGGAAAACTCCTTGTCCTTTGATAAGAGCTATCAAGGACCCTCTGTACATACAAGTAGACAGAAGACAGTATTTTGTCTTTTCAGAGGTTCTTGAATGTTTAGAGGAAGGAGGGGATATGAGTCTTTCCTGCTCTGTGATCTGTGGCATGGGTTATGAATAGGCTGACCAGATAAAATCCAGGTCAGGTATCATATTTCACCAGATTTCTGTCTGGGAAACCAACCACTCAAACCCCTTATCTACAGAATGTTCAGGAAGAACGCCAGCAAACTTGACTGTTTTGTGTTTTTATTTATTTGCAAGAGATTAACCCCAAGACTGCATGGTGTGCTAAATTTACAGAGTAAGACAGTACTGTCCAAGATTCCCAGTTCAGGGTCCAAGGTAGTCAGGGGCTAGGCAGATATATCACAAGTCCAGAGTCAAGCCAGAAAGTCCACAAAGTCCAAATGCCAAAGCCGAGGGTCAAGCCAGATATTCAGGAAGTCCAATTGCCAAAGCCAAGGGTCAAGCCAGATATTCAGGAAGTCCAGGGTCCACAATCCAAAGTCTATGAGCCAATTACATCCATTGTTCCCAACGACCACTGCTTCCCCCTTTGGGCCTTTTATGTCTTGCCTGAGCTTGTCCTCGCCCCTTCCCCAGCTGTTCCATATTCCTTAAGCAATCTCATTTAAGGCTTGCATCTGCTGTGCTTTGTTTCTGCAATCTCATACTACGTCTTGTTGGACGAATTTGCTCCGCATGTTTCAGACGCCGCCTTTGCTGGGGAGTTAAAGGACGAACCTCTTCAGGCCCAGAATCTTCCTCATTGGAGACAGGGGGTGGAAGAGGGTGGCTTTCCTGGGGCTTTTCTGAGGAACCTCCCTGTCCTTCCTCCTCCTCTGGTAAGTCCTGGGGAATGGGTGAAGCTGCAGTCTCTGAAACTTCTTTCTCCTCAGAGGAATGCCCTGCCTTCTTTTGTATATGGTCACTCTAGTATAGTGCCTGCAACTTTAACTGGTGTGATGAAGAGGGAATTTCACCAGGAACTAATTGCATACAAATGACACTGGCTGAAATTCCCTTTTCTCTACAACTGTTAAAGTTACATGAGCCCTGACCTGGATTTTATCTGGTCACCCTAGTTGCAAATGTCAGAGTTCCCTTGTCTCTTTAGCCTTCTGGCAAGAAGGGAGAGAAACGAAGCAATTTGGCTCTCCTGGCCAGTGTCTCTTCCATTGCCATAGCCTGTGAGGTGTAAATGCCTTTCATGTGCTCAGTGCATTTCCTCTTGAGAACTGGGCGCCTGCTAATTCTTTTGATTTTTCTTCATGAAGTTTCACGTATGCCAGCCACACACCAAGGTTCCAGAACTGGTTTACATCATGGTGGGCCCAAGACATCTACCACTCCCTTCAGCATTATCCCAGTCTAGTCGGGCTGCCCAATTACTATATCTTTTTCCTATGCTATGACAAACTTTGTGAGTTGTAACCAGTACATTCATTGTGGCCATTTGTAATCCTCTACAGCCTATGCTTAGTTCTTGCTTCTACACCTGCTGCCGACATAATAAACTACTTTATATTTTATTGTAGCAACTGGTCAAATGCCATCAAATATTAAATATTAGAAAATGAGAAATGCTAAAGAGCAAATATTCCATAAATATATTCCATAAATTTTGGCAGCCACATTTGGAGAGGAATTCTAGGAAGCAAGTTCATAAAATCCCTGTACCATCGTGCTGTTTACAATACAGCCTTTAAAGACTTAAACTAGTTTAGTGTCATTCTCTTTCTCTAAGGAACTTTAACAACTGTAGCTGTGTTGGGAGTTGTGGGGGTGGTATGCTTTAAGAGAACATTCTCATAATCATCACCACACTTCAATTTCCAGAATTCATTAGGGGCAATTCATACAAGTTAAATTGGCATAAAACCAATATGTGTGTTTGGTACCTATAGAGCTACATTCAGTATCATGTGAGTGGACTTTAACTCATGCAATGGGACTTCCCCCTTCCTTTTTTCCTCACCTCTTCATCTCCCAACCCTCCACATCTGTTCCAGAGGGTTACTCAATTCTCCAGAGATGATTTGGGAGCCAATTCATCCTGCCAGTGTTCTGGCACATGGACACCATTCGGTACAACCCATACCCTGTCCATTCTTACTGTTGCTGTCTGACCTGTCATAGTAGCTTTTGTCACCTATGTGTCAAAATCAGTATAATTGTAATTAACTCTTATGCACATTCCAAGACAAATATTTTCCCATATGTTTTATTTTTGCAACACTGCTTTACAGCTTAAGTATTTGTTCCTTTCTTGTATATATTATTGGGGGTGTGCACGGACCCCCCGGATCGGATCGGGACCCGGATCGGGACCTCCAATTTTGTCACGGACCGGTTCGGACAAAATTGGAGGCCCCCCGGACCGGATCGAGTCCGATCCCAACCCAAAAATCGTAAATTTTTGGATCGGCCGCCATTTTTCCCCCCATAGACTTGCATTGCAATGCAAGTCTATGAGGAAAAAATGGCGGCGGGTGGGTGAGGGGGGGCCTAACTCCCTCCCCCCCCGGGGCCGTCCGCTGTGGACGGCCCCAGCAGGTAAGCCCCCTCCCCCGCGCTCCCTACCCCCCCTGGGGCCGTCCGCTTCCATCCGCTGGCGCCCGCGGGCGCCAGCGGATAGAAGCGGACGGCTCCGGGGGGGGTAAGCCCCCTTCCCCGCCACTGCTTACCTTCTCGGCCCGTCCGCTCCCGTCCGGTGCCGGCGGCTACTACCAGCGGGCTCCGCGGCCTACTCTTGAGTAGCGCGCCGGGTGATGACATCACCCGGCGCGCCACCCTGGAGTAGGCCGCGGAGCCTGCTGGTAGTAGTCGCCGGCGCCGGACGGGAGCGGCCGGGCCGGCAAGGTAAGGGCCCCCTCCCCCCCTCCGCGCGCCCCCTCCTCCCTTCCACGCACCCCCTGCTTACCTTCTCGGCCCGTCCGCTCCCGTCCGGGGCCGGCGGCTACTACCAGCGGGCTCCGCGGCCTGCTCTAGAGTAGCGCGCCGGGTGATGACATCACCCGGCGCGCCACCCTAGAGCAGGCCGCGGAGCCTGCTGGTAGTAGTAGTCGCCGGCGCCGGACAGGAGCGGCCGGGCTGGGAAGGTAAGGGCCCCCCTCCCCCCCCTCCGCACGCCCCCTCCTCCCCTCCACGCACCCCCTGCTTATCTTCTCGGCCCGTCCGCTCCCGTCCGGGGCCGGCGGCTACTACCAGCGGGCTCCGCGGCCTGCTCTAGAGTAGCGCGCCGGGTGATGACATCACCCGGCGCGCCACCCTGGAGCAGGCCGCGGAGCCCGCTGGTAGTAGCTGCTAGTGCCGGACGGGAGCGGACGGGCCGAGAAGGTAAGCGCTCCCCTCCTCCCCCCCCGCTGTCCACTTTCATCAGCGGGCGCCTGCTGGCGCCCGCCAATGGAAGCGGCGGTGGGCGCCATTGGGCGCCCGCCGATCCGCCGATCCGCCGAACCGGTTCGGAGCCTTTTCGGACTGGTTCGGATTGGATCGGCTGATCCAGCTGCGGGATCGGAAATCGGATAATTTATCCGATTTCCCACTGGACCGGACTCGGATCGTGGATCGGGTCCGATCCAGTGCACATCCCTATATATTATAGCTTTCATTCTACATTGAATGTGGAATGTTTTTTTACTATGTGTTTTGATGTGATGAAAAAATTATCCTGATCTTTTGACCAAAACCTGGAACAAAAGATCAGTACAGGAGAAAACTATCATCGACAGTAAATAAAGGGTAGAACAGAATTGTCTCCTCAGGTTAGTAACCTCAGCCTTGGGAAACTGCAAACATATATTTCTTCCTATTCTGAGTAAAAAATATATATATTTTTGAGCAACTATATTTTCAAGGCTTCCAGGCTTCCAGTGCTGAATACTAGCATCACAAAAGTGCTGTTTATGTTCAATTTATACCAGAATCAGCAGGCATTTTCTGTAGAAGTTGACACTTCTAACCCCTGTCAGAGAATACTTTCTTTGTGATACTTATGTAGAAAGAACAGAAATAAGAAGTATGCCATAGATAGCTTTGATGTCCCTGGTAAGGACTTGGGCTTCAAGAGGATTGGGGTCTTATGTTTTGTTTTTGGATTAGATGAAGCTACAGATTTTGTATCTCCAAAAGAATCATATTCACCTTCCTCAGCAGCATTTGCTTTTTTGTGAGTAGGGAGAATGCTCTGTCTCCATGTTCAGGGAGGCATAGGGGCAAATCTTGGGTTTCAACCCCTTTTACCACAGCCACAATGGGTATACAATATAACACGGGCCTACATCCGTGTGTATGTTTGCATTTATGCCCTGTTCATTCTAGCCCATCCCATCCAAAAAGCTTCATCAGCCATAGATAATATATGCAGTATCAACCACTTGATGTTGGCAATGAATAATAATAAATCAATAAGGATTTAAGAAAAATAGATATTTACTAAGTATTTAGGCAGGGTCTGCCTTTGGTTTCTTTTTGTTCCCAGAAAAGTTGAGACTGAAAGGAAGGATGAGCTACATTTTCACAGAAGGTATGTTTTCTGCATTCCCTTTAAGCTGAAATGCTATTGGTATTTTTAGCCTGTCAGTAGCTAACCTATATCCTTCTAAATACTAACATTGAGGTTTGGCTGGTAGTGAAGGAGTGTTCTTCATTTCTCCCCTTCCCTGTTCTTTCCCTTGCTGTCCAGCCAAAGAAAAGGAATGTTCTGTTCCGTTCTGCAAATCTGGCCTATTTTGCTGGGACATAAATTAGAGTGATGATACATTTGAGCTATTTTAGCTGGGAACTGTAAGTGACAACAAATGGTATTCTGTTTATTTTTCTCTTCTGGGTCTGTCCTGTAGTAGTTGGTTTCTAGGTACCCATTTGGCCTTGTCAGTCTTCACTGGGTGGGTATTATAATCTGAGGAATTCCTGATTTAGATCCTTACATTGTGAGTCTCTGTTTGGCAAATCTGAACAAATACAGTTGCATCATAAGGCTTGATCTTGTGGTGTGTTCTGGGTGGAAGCTGGAAGTATGTAAGTAAGTGTAGCAGTCAGTAGGTTTCTGATACAAGCTGGTGCTTATGTGTCCATTAAGTAGTTGCAAAGTCATATCCAAAAATTGAAACTTTTGTGTGCACTGGTTAAGCCTTAGCTTGATGGTGAGGTGAAAGTCATTGAAGTTCTGGTAGAACTTTGTCAGGGCCTCCTGTCCAGATAATAAAGATCTCATTTACTCTCAGGTAGAGAAGAGTCTTTTGGTGAGAGGACAAAACAGTGTTGTTCTAAGCTGGCCATAAATACATTGGCATACTGTGAGGCCGGGTGTGTGCCTGTGGGAATGCCATTGATCTGAAGATACATGCTCACCACAAAGCTGAAATAATTGAGAATAAGTGCAATGTGGCAGAGTTTGGTAGCTTTTGCCCCAATATGGATCACTTTACACTTGCTTACATTGAATCACATTTGCCATTTTGATGCCCATTCTTAGGGTGACCAGATAAAATCCAGGTCAGGGCTCATGTAACTTTAACAGTTGTAGAGAAAAGGGAATTTCAGCCAGTGTCATTTGTATGCAATTAGTTCCTAGTAAAATTCCCTCTTCATCACAACAGTTAAAGTTGCAGGGGGCCTGCCTTCTTTTGTATATGGTCACTCTAGTATAGTGCATGCACCTTTAACTGTTGTGATGAAGAAGGAATTTCACCAGGAACTAATTGCATACAAATGACTCTGGCTGAAATTCCCTTTTCTCTACAACTGTTAAAGTTACATGAGCCCTGACCTGGGTTTTGTCTGGTCATCCTACCCATTCTTCCAGTTTGAAGAGAACTTTTCAGAGTTCTTCACAATCTCTTTCTCCTTTAACCACCCTAAATAATTTGGTGTCATCAGCAAACATGGCCACCTCACTGCTCACTATTATTTCTATATCATTTGCGAACAAGTTGAAAAGCATTGGTCCCAATACAGATCCCTGGAACCCCATTGTTTACACCCTTCCATTGGGAGACTCTATCAGTTATTCCTATTCTCTACTTTCTGTTTTTAACCAGTTACTGATCCATAAGAGGACTCCATGGCTGCTATATTTGTTCAGGAACCTTTGTTGAGGGTAGGCTGACCAGATAAAATCCAGGTCAGGGGTCCTGTAACTTTAACAGTTGTAGAGAAAAGGGAATTTTTCAGCCAGTGTCATTTGTATGCAATTAGTTCTTGGTGATATTCCCTCTTCATCACAACAATTAAAGGTGCATGCACTATACTAGAGTGACCATATACAAAAGAAGGAAGGGCCCCTACAACTTTAACAGTTGTGATGAAGAGGGAATTTCACCAGGAACTAATTGCATACAAATGACACTGGCTGAAATTCCCTTTTCTCTACAACTGTTAAAGTTACAGGAGCCCTGACCTGGATTTTATCTGGTCACCCTAGTTGAGGGGCTTTGTTAAAAACCTTTTGGAAGTCCAAGTTAACAATGTCTACTGGATCACCACTGTATGCATTTTCTACTGACATCTCAAAGAACTCTGAAAAGTTAGTGAGACATGACTTACTTTTGTGCAAGCCATGTTGGTTCTCTTTCAACAGGGCTTGTCCTTCTATATGCTTCCAAATATTATCTTTAATCATGTTTTCAGTCAATTCACCCAGAATAGACATTGGGCTCATCCACACCTAAGGGTGTGTAATTTCCCACATCCCTCCTGCATCCCTTTTTAAAAAATGGTGCTACATTGGCCATTCTCCAGTTCTCTGGTACAAAGGATGATCTCAATGATACGTTACATGTTTTATTAAAAGATTAGTAATTTCATATGTAAGTTATTTAAGAAGTCTAGGATGGATACCATCTGGGCCTAATTATTTATTAATTTTCAGTTTGTCAAAAACAGTGAGAACTTCATCTTTTGTCAGTACTATTTGCCCCAGCTCCACAAATCCTCTTCTTGAAAATATCAGTTCAGGTGTAGTTATCTGTCCTATATCTTCTACTGTGAAGAAGGATGAAAATAATTCATTCAGCTTCTCTGTAATCTCTATTCTTTTTTAGCTACTCCTTTTATCCAGTGGTCCAACTGTCTCCCTAGCTGGTTTCCTGCTTCTGTTATATTCAAAGAATTCTTTATTGTTGGCACAGATGATACGTTCCTGTATTTATTTATTTATTTATTTTTGCATCTCTTATTATTCGCTTGCATTGCATTTGTGCAAATGCATGCTCCATTTTGTTCCCCTCATTTGGACAAGACTTCCATTTTTTTGAAGGAAGCCTTCTTCTCTCTAATAGCTTTCTGGATGCTGCTCTTTAACTCCTGCTCATTAATTATTTGCATCCTGTATATAACCTGGAGTATTTGTGGCAAACAGTTTGAGAATGGAGGCTTTATAGCCAGACACCCCAACTGTGATAGTACCAGTGCCCCACACAAATTTCAGCAATAAGACTTACCCAGCCTACAGGCATACATTCTAAAAGACACAACATAAAAGGAAAAGATATGGTGGGGGAGAAGGAAAAAGCTGTTTTCTTTCCTTCTGCAGTGACAGTTGGTAGGTGGAGGGAGGTGGGTTCTCAGATAGAGCTCTTTCCAGCCTGTTTACTGCTTACTCTCCTTCTGATAGTATCTCATTTTGCATTAGGCACAGAGGTGGATTAGGTAATTTTACTCAAGGGGTATTGTCTAATTGTACAGGTATCAGAGATGGTTTATTATATATCTATTATGTTTTCTGTTCTTTGCATGGAGCCGGAAGAAAATGAAGACTTTGGAGAAGGAACATTTAAATGTATTTTGTGTGTTTGTTTATAGCATTTTTTTATCCCACCCTTTAGCCAAAAAGGCTTTTAAGGCAGCTTACAAAAATAAGAAATGAGATCATCCCTGTCTGCATGAGTATAATGTAAAAAAAAAAATGACACAAAAGGAAAAGGGATTGGAATGGAAGAGGAAAAAAACAAGTTCAGGAACTCAATTCTTAGTTGCAAAGTCCAGCAAATCATGGACACAGTGGAATGGCTGCTGCTTTCTCTCCCTCTGACAGCCTCATACAGATCAAGGAATGATGGAGGGGTGCCGGACCACTGCTTCCTCTCCCTTGATGGCCTCTGCAGCAACCAAGATAGAAGATTATACAAGATACAGATATGAGCTTATATAGAAATTCAGAAATATTTATGCTATTGGGACATTTATGTGCTTGTAGGTGTGAGGTGTGAGGTAAAAGTAATATATCGGTATGACAGACAAATGTCATTGCCTTGATGGGAAACACAGCAGTAATTACAAATTCTGATCAACTCTGTCCCCTCATGGGGATACATGTCTCTAGTATCTAAATAAAACTCCCATCAGGAAAATGTTTGTCATGATGCTTCTCTAAGCAAAACCCTTTCAGGCTCTCTTTCTAGTTTAGAGATCAGTTTGTACCATAATATAATACAGAACATTCGCAAGCCTGAGGCATTGACCTTTCTCCTATGGACTATTGCTATCAAAGAGCACACGTCCTTTTGCAACTGCCGAACTATTCCTGTACACTTGAAAACAGTCAATTGGCCCTCCAATTACATAAGCTCTACTTGCTGCACCCCAAGAACCAACAAAGAGCTCCCCCCTATTGCTACTACCAAATGAGATCCAACAGGATCTGGTGATCAAAGTCACGGCTTCTTCCTGTGCTTTTCTTCTTGTTCTGCTTCTTATTTTTTATTTTTACCCTGAGGAACTTACAATTCAGAGAACTGCAGGAAGCAGCAGACAAGAACTTCTAAGGTACACCGAGATATATGTGAAGATAGCGGGGAAATATGTTGTTTAGAATTCATTTCCTTAGAGAAGATAGGTACCTTGCAGTTTCCTGAAGCAAATGTCAGATTTTTCAGATACACTTTGAAATATTCTCTGATAAAAATTGTCATAATGTAGTAGTATGTAGTTTCTCTCTATCCCAGTAGTCCCAAGAAAAGTTAGAGCTGTTGTTTGCACACAATGATTCCACCCCAAAAAAACTATATGACAGTTGCCTCATGACAAAAAAAAACTTTTTTTGTCAATGGATCCACAATCCTCTTTTCCTCCCACCACCATGTTATTCCCCCAGTGCCTCCACTACATGCATGGCAAATTAAATTTAGCAAAGTAAAGTTAAACTAGCCAGGAATACAGTGATGTGGGATTGGTACATTGTAGCACTTGGAGATATTAGAGAAGAACGGTGGATCAGTTCTTAAAAATTGGTTACGTGACATTTCTGCTACAGGGGCGACTGCTTGGAAAGGTTTATGGGTGTATGCTGTGCATGGTGTGCCCGGTCACAAAATGAGGATCCTCTTGCCCTTCTGACATGAAGTAACTAGTTGAATAAAATTTGCTGTTGAAAAATAGTAATACTGTATGTAACACCAGTCACTACCATCATGGGAATTTCTGCTCACTGTAGTAATAAACTCTTAGTTCACTGACTTCTTCAGAAAGAGATAGGGGAGGGAAGAAGGTGGGGGGAAAGCATCAAGCAACATATTCATGTTTTAACTAGGCCAGGGTTGGTGTGTTCATTTGGACTTTTGAGAGAGTGTCATGGGTGCTCTCACAAAATGGCTGTCAGAGGGTACTTGCCTGTTCAGAAGTGGCTACCATGATGAGTATGGCTGGACATAAAGCACTTCTTACCCAGAAGGCAAACTGGTGACTAAAAGAAAAGTAAATTGCAAAAGAACCCAAGTCCAAGGCAGAGGTGGGGTCTGTGCCCCAGAACACAAAACCATCTTTTGAACCCAAATGCATATGGCACTGAAGGGCAGCATTTCACTTTGCAGCATGCTGTTGCCTCCCAGTTAAAAAGAAAACAAAACAATTTTAATAAAGGTGCCCACAGACACCATGGTGAATGCTAGACTTTTCATTCACAAGAATTCCAGGCTAAAAAGGAAACCTATCTGGATCCACCTGACTGATGAGCAACATTCTGTCCTCCCATTTGTAATCCCTATTTGCATCCAAGACTCTCTCATGCATCCAGAGCCATCTACACCCTGAGTGGGGAAGGGCAAAGGATTCCTAGGATTTTCTGAACATCCTCTTGTGCCCAATTCCCATTAGCATTCACGATCGTTGCTTATTCTGTGTGAACAGGGAAATTGCACAATTCAGTGATCGAATGGGAGATTTGCACAGGGCAGGAGGTGGGAGGGCAATGTTGACCTCCTTTTTTTCTCTGTGGTTGTCTATTTTTCTCCCCCATTGACACTATGGGAGAAAAAATATATATGTTTGCTCCAGACTGGCATAGTTTGTTGATCTGATATGTGGGTGTGACAAGGGAATGAAGTTTCTCTGTATCCTAAAGATCTAAGGTGTCCTTCAACATACTCCCGACATGGCCATAAACTGCCTGTTTCTGGTCCAACCACTAGCAGGAACTCTGTTGGCAGTACATCTATGCCTATGAAGATTTCTGCATACCTGTGGAGCCTCTAGGGCAACCCACCAGGTATGCCATCCTTTCAACAGGCTCGTCCCCATTGGTAAAGCAGCAATTCTGCCACATTCAACACCTTCTCAGCCGTTTTTTGCTTTGCTGGGTGTTTTATAAGCAAATGAACTCCAAGATAATGAGGGTTGTTATGGAGTTTGGGGGAAAGGGTTACAGGAATAGCAATCTCCTTGACTGAGTATAGGTCATGGAAGATAAACCTAATCATTTAGAGTGAAACTATGTAATTTAGACTATATGTTTTCTTTCTAATACCAAGCCCAAAGAGCACAGTTTATTATCACTTAGTGTACGTTATGATTCCCATTAATAAGAGTAATACCTCTCTCTGTTAAACAGATGAGAACATATTTATCTTTTCTTCAGGGGCTTAGCATGTAGTCCAGATCCAACCTCAACACAGTCTTGTCATCTTCATACTTGCTTTAAGAAGGCTCTCTGTGGAATATACATTGGGAATTAATTTCATACAGGAAGTGTAACATTTGGACTAGAGTTGATTTTAGGGAGAGCATGACATGAGAGGTCAAGGAAAAGAGAGCAGAGGAGGGAATGCAGCATAAAATAAAATAATAAACTTGATAGCATTTATCAGTCAAGATAGGAGGGCAAATGTTCCCAAAGCAGCATCAACTAATTTATAACACTCTGATTTTAATGAGGCAGCCCAGAGGCTCAAATTAGATGGTCTGGCATTTGTTCTAAATAATGGATGAAACGTATAGGTAATATAATATGATTTGTGTTCATGAATATAAAAATATCATAGATTTTCCTTCTAGAAAATGTAGTTTCTTAGATGATCATTCATGTCAGGAAAATGCAAATAACACATTGAAATTCAGCTCTAAACTTGAAACGTAACACCATCCTTAATTGTCTTAATATAGTCTTATTGTCTTTTTTAATTTAGGTGGTGGTGTTGTTTTACCAAAGAACACCTTCACCTTCCAGTTTCAGTGTACCAAAAGCATCTGCTCACTCAGGATTGGAATATATTGCATCTTTTTTGTCATGCAGGGGGACAAGCCATTATTAAATACAATTATGGATGTGAGCATCACCAAAAGAAATTGAAAATATATTATCAAATGCCCAAAGAATAAGGTGTTTTTTTTAAAATAATTTCTTTAATGGGGGAAGAAAACTTTCAGTAAATTGGAGGATAGATTATGGCACAGTACTTAGCTCCACATAGGCATGTCACAGAAATCTATTTGGGAGTAGTGTTTGTCATGTTTTCCTATGCTTATCATCTGAACTTTGTTTTGGTTCTTGCTGTGGCATCCAACTCGATCTGCAGAGAGCTGGATCAGTTCATAGATTTTCTGGAAAATTTGTAAATTTCTATTTGGAAGGTTCTGGGATTTATGCAAATTTGGACATAATTTGTGCAAATTTCAGAACCTTGTGAAAGAAATGTGCAAAACAGTTCCTGGAGGTCGGAGAAATAGCCCGCAGCTCGGCTTGCAGACATAAAGTGAGTGTACATGCCACAAAATTTCATAGAGCCAAAAAATAACTTGATTTTCCAGCAATAGCCATCCCTAGCTTTACCTCTTGCCTGGAGCAGGACACAACACTGCCCCACACACCTGCTACAAGGCATTCAGGGAAGTAGCAGTATTATAAAAATATGCATTAGAGAGTAGACATATCCACAATCACTCTTCAGAAATTTAACATTTGGAATACCTGAGTAAGGTTCTGAACCCTGAAGAATGACAACTATAGCCGACCCAAAATCATTCAGGGGACATTTTTTTCTCAGAAAGGTTCTAAGATGATGACTTGCCCCTCTAAAAATAATAAAAAAAAACATGTTGCAGAATTTTCTCCAATTTTGTTTCACAGTTTTTTGGGGCAGTCACTTTCATCCCTCCCCCACCCCCACAATGTCACAGAATAATGCTAGGTATGGTTCATTGTGGAGAATGCTAAAAGGGGATGAGACTGCAAAAAGATGTGATGCTACAACCCTGGTAAACCCTACTTGTGAGAAACTATTGGTGATTTCTCCTCACCCAGGAGAAATCTTGTGAAATTGTCCCCCTAATTTTTCTGCCCATGTATAGGGTGGAGAATTTTGAGAGGCCATTTGTGCATAGTCCTAATTGAGCCCAATCTGCTCAATTTGTTTGTGAAGATTTTTTTTATATATAATTTTATTTAATTTTCAACATATAATACATAAAATAAACACAATACATAAACAAACCCTCCACATCCCCCCTGTGCTCCCCGCCCTTGAGACCTTCAGTACTCTGTTATATTATACATTTTTCCAAAATTGCAGTGATTCTTTTGAAAGTGTACATCCTCTCCCCTTTACTAAAACATATTCTATAAATAATCCCCAAATACTTTCAAAATCATTATTTTTGGATAGTCCCATCCTAACTTTCATTTTACATGTTAATCTGTCATTAATTGCAATATCCCACACTCCTTTGTACCATTCTTCTATACTATAATTCCCTTGTATTTTCCAACTTTTAGCTATCATTAATCTAGCCGGTGTCAGGAGGTTGTTTATCAATTCTCTTGTATTATTCCATATTCTTTATCAAACATCCCCAATAAAGCTATATTTGGACTTGCTTCCACATTCTTGCCCAATATTTCACTTATTTCTTTGAAAACTCTTTTCCAAATTTTTTTTACATACTCACATGTCCACCACATATGGTAATAAGTCCCCACTTCCTGACAACCCCTCCAGCATAGCTTTGACATTTTCTTATCTATCTGATGTAATCTTACAGGAGTGAGATACCATCTCCAGATTATTTTATAATGATTTTCTTTTATCCTTATTGATAACAACTTTAAAGTTCTTAGTTCCCATATCTTCCATTTGTGAAGATTTTAGCAGAGCTGAACACTTTCTCCCCTTTCTGGCAAATTTCAGTGTTTATTCATTTCTATTGTTGACTCAGTAACATTTTTGTGTAGTTAGACTTGATTGTCAGGGTATTATTGTAATGACACTTTCCCTATTCAGGCATACTGATTCTGTGTACACTAACCATGTGTGGAGGGGGAGTACTCTAGCCCTGCCCCCTTGTGTACTCATGGAGAGTGACTTTCTCAAGAGGAGAACTTTCTGTATTCATGGAGCCTCTCCTTGCAATTGAGAACTCTGATTTTCCAGCACACTCGATGTGGACAACCTCCTTGGATGCAGGAAGCTCTCCTCTTCAGAAAGCCACCCTCTATGGTAGAGAGTGATAAACACAACAATGGAGGTGGTGGGGCTAGTGTGCCCCCTCTCCTCAGTGTTCAGTTTAACCACTTATAGTAGACCCAAATAGACTTTTGTCTCTCAGATGCATAGTGCATATCACATTTCCTTCTTCCCTCCATAGACTTATAAAGCTAGTACAAAAAAACAAACCTTATGAAGAGGCAGGATAAAGAGGTGGAGTGGTTGCTGAAGGCCTGAGGCTTGCCAATTGTTGTCAGAGATGGTTCTGTACAAAGCACTCTGTGACTTTGCGACAAAAGTGTCATGGTATTGGGTGTCATGCTGCCACTTGGGATGGTCTGTTTGAATGCCATGCACCAGACTATCACAGCAAGGAATTGAAATTAGTTGAAGCATCATCAATAGCACACAGCAGGAGCATGTAAGCCTCTCACGGAGCAGCCAAGCAAGAGGGTGAGCTTTAGAGGTGGAGGCTGGAAGAGGTGTGAGGCTGTGCCAGATGAGCTACTCATGTAACTGTCCCTCAAGTTGGCCCAACCAAGGCAGTGGCTAGTGGTTTCTGGAGCTGCGAGGAGATGCCATTGCCATTGAGCTGTGCCACCAAGTCAAAATGGTGGGCTTCGAATTTGTGGGATTTATTTGTTTCTTTTGACAAAGTAAGAGGAAGCCTTGAGTCACCCAGAATGTTGAAGACTAGAACCAGACTGAGTCAAGACTTTGCCTTGGACACCGCAAGGCACCAGCTGCCTCCACCTTCTGGTTGGTATAGAGGAGTATATCCTTATCACACAGGGTGAGATATGCCAATATTCAAATCCATTCAGACAATAATGTAGGTATTTACTAGAATAAACATATAGTAAGAGTAAGAGTAATGGTTATAAAAACCTAACACCACATTTCTTTCCCTCTTTTCTCATCTACACCCTGTCTTTGATTTTACTCACTAACTTCTTAACCAAGGGTGAAATCCTATTCATCGTTAGACAGAAAAAAATGTCCTGCAACTCCCAGCATCCAAGAGTCAGCCATGGACTTTGTCTATCTAAACATGCATAGGATTGCACCCTAAATAACTCTAGCCCCCCAATCCTCTGTCTCTCTCTCCAGCCTAACTCAACTAACTCTCTCCCTGACCTCTCACTAACTGCTCTCTTCCTTCCAACTGACTCTCCAACTGCCACTAACTTCATCCAACATTCTGTTCTGGCCTTGGCTGTCAATCATTCCTCCACTCTCTCTTCTGCTACACTCCCAAGTTAGACTCCATGGGTTCAAGTGTGTGTGTGTGTGTGTGTGTGAGAGAGAGAGAGAGAGAGAGAGAGGGGGGATTATTTTCTTCTTCCACTTCTAACTCCATGCCAAGCATATTAGATGTGACCACCATCTCCCAAAACTGTCAAGATTGCATTTTGCATTGTAAAATAACTCATTTATCCCAAGTGTCTTGCTTGCTTGGTACCATGCAGTATTACTCTGTTTTAACTGTTCAGGATTACATCACTGCTGTCTAAAGAGAGGAGTACTGTTCTCTGTCAATGGGCATTTTGTAAAAGCAGTGAGCACCATGTTGTGTCTATCATTCATATTAAGCCTATGGTGGGATGACAGTATAGGCCATTAATTATCTTGAAGCAGTACTCTTCAAGAATAGCCGTGAAGTGAAATTAGACTTTGAGCTATTTCTAACGCAGCAAGGAAAATGTTTGATTAATTTTATGCATTCTTGTTTTTAAAACAGTATTAATCAAGAAATTTTATAGGAAGGCTGAATAAAATGGCTCTTTATAGCATCCTAATGAAAGTGCCACATGTTCTGTAGCATGCTTTTCACTGCCCCATGCAATACCCAATAGCCAGCTTTTGAAGGTCAGACATCTGTGACATTAAGCTTCTTTCTTTGTTAAGCAGTTTTGCTTGCTTTTCCTCCAGGTATGCTTGCATAAACTGACTAATTAAAACAGACTCCTATACTGTAAGGATGAGGCTATGCATTAGGTCCTAAAATGGATGATTGCAAATAAAACTAAAAAAAATAAGGATGCCACTTTGGCTGTATGGTCCAAAGACTATCACTACCTGTAGAAGTTGCATGCACCTTAGTATTTCACTTTAATTATATCAGATACATTGATGTAAACAAAGGTTGAATTCAGTGCTGTGTTGGATTGCTGGAACATAGGAAGCTGCCATATACTGAGTCAGACCATTGCTCCATCTAGCCCAGTAATATCAATACTCCCCAGGTTTTCAAGCCGATGTCAGGGATTGAACCTGGGACCTTCTGCATGTAAAGTATGCGCTCTATTATTGAGTTGTGCTCTCCCCATGTGATCTGGTTATGTTGTCCCCCCCACACACACTGGAATTTTAAAAAGAAAAAAGTCTCAATTTTTAAATTCCCCTTGCACTGGAGTTTGCCACTCTCCCCCCCCCCCCCCACACACACACACCTCATGTATGTTCACTGAGTGCATGATCTGAATGCCTGAATGATTCTGGCTACATTAAATCTGGATGAAAATAAATGATCTTCTGCCTTTGTCTAGGAGTTCACAAAAGTTATGATCAGTTCATAAAACCATTTTATGTGGTATTCTGACATGCACTGAATTATTTGAGTGATGCTGTCATGTTGAACCGGTCTTGTGAATGCTTAAATGTATGTCCAATTATGTTCATATCAAGATTCAGCTTTCCTTTCGTAGATTTCTAGGGCACTGTGTGAATCCCAGTCAGGGCAGAAATCTAAGCACAGACAGAACAGGTATAACACTCAGCTGACATCAACATATCAAAATGGAAGTGAATTGACTCCTGCTCAGACAGGTATATCAAAGAGAGAAAATTGTTTGTAGGAAATTGTAAGATGTGTGTGTGTGTGTGTGTGAGAGAGAGAGAGAGAGAGAGAGAATGAAAATGCTATGTGCAGCTTTAAGGAGGCATCAAAAAGACTATGTGAGTTTAAAGTGCTAACTACATATATCTGCTGATTCTACTGGTGTTTTAAGTGTTATAAAGGAAACCTGAGTCCAATTCAGAGAATATCTCCGAAGCTTGTAGACTAGCCAATCCATGGGGGGAGGGGTATCAGATCCATTTCCCAACCTCTACAGGTTGATTGTCTCTGTGTGCAAAGACCCAACAGTATACAAATTGCATGCCTGTTGGCTCACCCTGTGTGATTTGTTGCCCAGTATTTTGCAGATCATAGAATAGTTGAGCTGGAAGGGGCCTAAAAGGCCATCGAGTCCAACCCCCTGCTCACTGCAGGAATCCACATTAAAGCATACATGACAGGTAGCTGTCCAGCTGCATCTTGAATATAGAATGTCCAGCTGCATCTTAAATGTCATGCCTACTAAGCCTATGCATTTTCAGCTTGTTAATGTGTTGGTTCTGTGCACACAGAGAGAATCAGTGTGTGAAAATCAGGAAAGATAGGCACTTTACCTTTTGGGACAGTCCCCTTAGCTACTGCGTTGAGAAGACTACAAGGGTATGATCCGGTTAAAATCAGAAGGAGTCAGGGGATGGGCCTTGTGGATTTCTTGAAGGGCCTTCCCTATGCCCCCACCCAATTCAAGCATAGGATCTGGACACCATGCCAATCATCCACCATTTGTTGAGTCTGCATACTTTTCAAACGGGATATATAATGTTCATATGGCTTAAAGGACAGCATGGAAACAGGTATTACACATATTGCAACTGATAAAGTAGCAACTGATAAACATCCAGGCCAAGAAACATAATAACTACATCTCAGTGCCCCTTATATTGCAGTCCTTGGTCTATGTATAGATTTATAAACACATTCAAGGTTATCACAAAAATTGATATTAATACATTAACTGAAAACTATGGAAGCTTATATCAGAACATATGCACACACGCCACGCACATATCGCCAACACTACTCCCCTGCTGCCAGGCTTATGAAAAACATGAACACATCAAAAACATCTCTGGGGAAATGCAGACCTTTCAAATCTCGGATGCCTTGTGTAATTCATATAGAATACAAATTCTTTTCTAACTGCTACCTTTTCTTACCCACTACTTTTTTGTTCACCTTTTCCCTAATCCTTTTGCACATTTTACATGTGACACTAAGTACCCCATCCTCCAATAGCAATCATCATCTACATTATAACTTCCTCTTCTCTCTCTCTCTCTCTCTCTCTCTCTCTCTCTCTCTCTCTCTCTCTCAACATGCCCATGTTATGTTTGGGTACAATTTGTCAAGCTTTCTTCCTCTTGCACAGCCTTCATTCATTTTATTGGAAACTGAACAGGAACAAGAGGCCACTGCCCAAATCAACAGTGCCATTTAACAGTTCCTCCTTTTATCCACCCTCCCTCCAATGAAACCTTGGATCTCCACCAAGAAATACATCCTTGAGGGGGAAGTCTGGAAAATCTGTTTAATTATGATAATTCAAACCTGTCCTTCAATGTAAACCTGCAGAGAGAGGGATAAAATTTACAGATGGGTAAAATGAACAAGCTTATTTAATTTTAAGTTTGCATTATCCATCCATTCAGTAGTCAAGTGTTAGGTAGTGAATATTTTATCACTCGGTCAAATCCATTCCATTCTCTCCTTGAGGCTCAGTTTTGTCCATAGCAGATGATTTAACTAACTGCATTGTGAGTTGTGAGACACTCTTATGTTTCCAAGGGATGATGGAGTCCTAAGTATCTCTTGTTGACACACACATCAGACTGGCCTCAGGCTGACCTCACACAAGCCAAAATAGTTGTTTGCTCAGCAGAGTGATTCCTCATGATTTAGTGAGCTCACTGAGAACATTACTGTACCTTTCATATCTGCAGCTCCATTGGTTTCTTTGCTCGGAGCAGTTTTGAATTTCCCTCTGCTTCACTGGAACTATTCTTGGCATTACCCTCCATGTGCTTGCTCTTCATCTGAAGACTAATGGCTATATTCAGAGTTGAACAAGTGGAGGCAGCCAATGGCCACAGATTCCCTTGAGAAAGCCAGGGATGCTTGTTGACAACTCCTAGCCAAACTATCTATTCATTACGACTGAAATGTTTTGGAAACTCCATGCCACCATGAAGGTATCTGAAGTGTGATTATGCATGTGTACTGAAGAAGAATAGAATACTTGGCTTGTCTACAGAAAATACTGCCAACTTTTTCTGTGAGCAGAGGAGAGGCTCTCTGTGTAGAATGATGCACTTTTGTGTCAGGTGGCAGAATGCTGTTATGTATTCTGCCACCCAGCACAAACATTGGCAAGCCAAATGTAAGCTGAAATAAGGTTTTGGGACACAAATCTGAGGAGCATAGTACTAAATATCAAGATAAATTATAAAAATGTCTTTAAATTACTGGTGGACAAAACATGGACAATCATGACATGATACTCTAGGGCCAAATCTAGACCTTGTGTCAAATCATTACAAATGTGGAATAAAAAGCAGGAAATCACACTATGAAAGCAGTATATGGAATGTGGATTGCCCCCAACAGTTATCAGTGCATTTATTTATTTATTTATTTATTGCATTTTTATACCACCCAATAGCTGAAGCTCCCTGGGCAGTTCACAAAAATTAAAACCATAATTATTCAAAATATAAAACAACAACAGGATAAAACCAAGCAGCAATATAGATTTAAAATACAAAGTTAAAACAACAAAGTTAAAAATTAGACTAATAAGCTGTTAAAATACTGGGAAAATAAAAAGGTCTTCACCTGGCATCTAAAAGAGTATAATGTAGGGGCCAGGAGAACCTCTCTAGGGAGCTCATTCCACAGTTGGGGTGCCACAGCAGAGAAAGCCTTCCTCCTGGTAGCCACCTGCCTCACTGCCTTTGGCAGGGGCTCACAGAGAAGGACCCCTGAAGAAGATGATGATGACAATTATTATTATCATTATTATTTATTACATTTATATACTGCCCCATAGCTGAAGTTCTCTGGGCAGTTTACAACAATTAAAAGATTGAACACTAAAAAGTCAATATACAAAATTTAATACCATAAAACAGCTGATAATTAAAACATTTTAAAGTTTTAAGCCTGGCCAAAATTCAGTTAAAAACCGCAACTTAACCTGTTAAAATGCCTGGGAGAAAAGAAAAGTTTTGACCTGGCGCCAAAAAGATAACAGTGTTGATGTTATGGTCCAGGCAGGTACATATGGGAGGAGGCCTTCCTTCAGATAACCTGGCCCCAAACCGTTTAGGGCTTTGAATGTTAATACTAGCACTTTGTATCAGGCCCTAAGGGGCAGAAAAGCACGCTTGCCGGGTCTCTTGGAAAATGCACAGATTCCCCCCCGCAACGCCATTAGCGTGGCTATGGGAAATAAAACATTTCTGGAGGCCCACAAAGTGCACTTTCCCATGCCTCTCTGCCTTCCCTCGCCCATTTGGTCCCCAATGAACACTGGCGGAGGGGGGGGGGAGGTGCAGGAAAGCAGAGGCCCTGGCCACATACAATGCCAAGTGCTTGCCTCCTCCTGTCTTGGACATGGTAAAGCAACCCTGTCCTAGGTTCAGGAGCACTAGTTTTTAATGTTACATTTGCCACTTCTTTCTGATGTTCAGGGCAGTAGCAGAGGGTTCAGCACACTCCTGCTACAGTGACACAATGTTCTAATCGAATGGCAGGCAGTGTCTGTCTGAGACGAGCTCCCTCTGATTGCTTCTTTGTGGTATGACAGCTGTTTGCACACATCATAGTACAGCATTCCCAATGGTGGGGACAATTCTATGCATATTCAGCTGAAGATGCAAAGAATTCCCCTTCAGACCTTTCTGGTCAGAACAGAAAAGTCAAGAGTATATGAGGCAGTTTGGGTGGGGCTAGAATCCCTTCTCCTTACATTCATCTTCAATAGCTGAATAATGCTAATGAAGCCAAAGAGAATGCTTCCTCTTCTCTCAGCACATAATAAACTCATGAACTTATTTGCCATGATATGGCAATGGGTGCCAGCTTCGATGGCTTTAAGGGCAATAAGACAAAATGATGGAAAATAGGACTCTAAATGACTACAAGCAACTATACCTACGCAGCCTGGGTCCATGTGAGTTTACTTGGAATGATCTCCTCTTGAGTACAATAGGGTTTACAGCCATGTAATCTAACTGTGTATGGTATCCGGACTTTCATAGTACTTCATGTGCATTTGTACTAGGGCTGTGCACACACACCCTGATCTGATTCAGATCTGGATCTGTCAGGTCCGAATCGGGCCCGATTCACTTTGGGTCAATTCGGACCTCCCCCGATGTGATTCAGATCCAGATCTGAAGCGAGATCCGGATCTCCGAATTGAGATTTGGATGCCTCATTTTCCCCATAGGGTTGCATTGGGGGAAAGAAGAAACACCTATAACTTTTTTTTATTTTTAAAGATAGAAACATGAAACTTGGGCACTTTGCATAGACTGGATTGCCTGGAAAATTGCATATTTAAAAATTCCTTGTGAGTAAACGCCTGCTCCTCTGTGTCTGTAATTTGGCACACATGAGTGCCTACATGCCATATGCAATGTGCCCAAGTTTCATGTGTGTATCTTGAAAAATGAGAAAGTTATAGCACTTCTGGATTGCCTGGGAAATTGCATTTTAAAAAATTCCTTGCAAGTAAATGCCTGCACCTATGTTTCTGAAATTTGGCACACATGAGTACCTACATTCCATCTGCAATGTGCCCAATGTTCATGTGTGTATCTTGAAAAATAAAGAAGTTATAGGTGTTTCTTGATCATTTTTCAAAAATTCATAGCCACTACACGCTTGGACCTATGTTTCTGATATTTTGCACACATGAGTACCTATGACCCATCTGCAATGTGCCCAAGTTACATTTTTATATCTTTAAAATAAATAAGTTATAGTCCTTTCTTTCCCCCAATGCAAGTCTATGGGGAAAACACTTAAAATTAGGGATGTGCACGACCGCCAAATATCGTATCGTATCATTATCGGAATTTACAATATAATTTTTTTTGGGATCCGATATTATCGGTTGTTTTATATCATATCTTATCGGATTTCCGATACTTAATCAGAAATCCGATAATTATCAGATGACGCCATTTTTGTCATATGCTTTCCTTCAAGAGATTAATAAATATACATGTAACTTTTTATTTTAAAAGATAGAGACATGAAACTTGAGGAGCCAGGACTAGCAACATCTCATCTGCAAAGTCCAAAAAGTTTCATGTCTCTATCTTATAAAATAAAGTTACACCCATTTAAGTTCTTCAAGGAAAGCGTATGTCTAATACTTTTTTATATAACTTTTATATTTTATAAATTTGAGACTTGAAAGTGGCCCACAGTGCTTATGGGATATGCCTAAGTATGTGTATTAAATTCCAGAACAATCCCTCCATCCCTGTATTTTATATGAATTTTTGAAAGATTGTTTAACTTTTGACAGCTCTGAGTCTGACAGCTAAAGCCACGTGCATTCAGAGCTGTCAAAAAGTTGCACTATCTTTCAAATATTCTTAAAAAATACAGGGTTGCCCCGATTGTTATGAAATTTTCCACAAATGCCTAACATCCTTCCAACTCCACTGTCAGTGATTTTCAAGTCTCTTCCATTTACTCGCAAGTAAATATGGAACATTTCCCATATTTACTTGCAGGTAAATGGAAAAGACTTGAAAATCGCTGACAGTGGAGTTGGAAGGATGTTAGGCATTTGTGGAAAATTTCATAACAATTGTAAACAATATTTATATGAATATTTGAAAGATTGTGGTTCTGGTTTGACAGGTCTTTGACACTGAAAAATATTTTCCCTAATATATGCATTTTATGCATTTTATGCATTTTAAAAAAATTGGAGAACTCCATTGCAAAATCCAAGAAATGCACATTTTAAAGGATAACTGATGCTAAATCTACACTACTGCTTTATAACGATATTGAAATGCACTGATCATTGTGGGGACATATTACACATTTCATATATCACTTTCATCATGTCATTTCCTGCTTTTTATTTCACATTATTCAAAATACTGTAACAAATGTCATTGTGTGTCCTACGAGGATATAGTGTTACCATGATGGGATCATAATTATGTGAAACAAGGTGTAGATTTGGCCGAGTTTCAATTCACATAGTGGTTTGAAAGTGTGAACTTAAGTAAATTCACATTAAAACATGAACTGAATTTCTTCCCCATCCTTGCTTCTGATGCAACAGAGCAGTGTCATATAAATCACTTGCAGTTAAGGATGTGGGTGCATATTGTAGCCACTGTGGCTTATTGACCTCAGCGACAAGTAAGGAGTTTGTAAGAGAGTTGTCAGTCACGAGGCAGAGTTAGATTGCCCAAGTACAGGAAGTCACACAGTATTTTTTAACAGCAGCACAATCTAGTGCTTGTATCACTTTAGCTACCGCAGATCAATATGATTTGGCTGTAATTTGGGATGACTCTAGACAAGGTAATTATGTAAACACTGACACAGGTCAGTGTAAGGGTAAACCAGGAACAGGAATCCAGACCACAAAAGGGGAAAGGTATAGCTCAGTTTTATTGACTACAAGCAGGGCAGGAAAACAGTAGCTCTACGCCATTGTTGTTCCCAAGCCATTGGCATTCAGTAGTAATGGCATACTGCCTCTGAACTTGGAGATTTCCTTTAGCAGTTGCATACACTCAGAAGTCTCTTTGAATCCTATGAATATAACAGTCCATGATGCAGAAACATTCTAGAAAAATAGGGAATAAAAGATGGATGATGGATATGGTGCCATAGTGGCACGTAGGCTTCTTGTTCCTTTCTTTGGGGAAGTACGTGGTGCAAGGTGGATCCTTTGCTGCACTCTATCTAGTAAGTGAAGGCTTTTACTGACTTTAAAAATACACACACTAAGGCACCACCATCTAAAATTGTATCCAGTTTAAAACTGTCTGGTTTATCCTACTTCTGTTTCTCACCAACCAGAAACCTGAATATTTTCTCTAAGGATGAAGAAAGTTCTGAGCAACAGCTGGATTTCATATTTTAAAAATCAGGGATAAACCATTGCGGTTTTTACTTGTTCCCAACATTCCTTGCGGCAGTCCTAGGTGCAATCTGAAGCTATTGCTTTACCTGGAAGAGCCTAATTTGAAAGTCTGTGACCCTCTTCTCTTTATTTACCTTTAGACTCCATAGAGACTTCAACATCAAATCAGTCTTCATCCCCTTCCTATCACCCTCCACCGCTGCTTTTTGCAGCATCTTGCCTGACAAAGAGATCTGGAGTGTTCAAATGCATGCATATTTTTGTGACCTTTGAATTGACCTAATAATGGTATTATCCTAACATGGATTTTGGTGCAAGGAAGGCTTCCCTTTCAAAGAAAATTGGGAAGATTTTTGTTTGTAGGCCATCTCTATAATATATCCCAACCCTGCTAAGATATGGAGGTAACACAAATATATAGATTTCTGAGACATATTTAGAATTCATTTCATCTGAAATATTCAACAGATGGTACTATATTCTTTTTATGGATCATTTCTTTTTTAACTTAATATTTGTGTTATTGTAAAGGCTGAAATATACCACAGCTTGTTCATTTTATCAACTCTCTGTAACTTTCCCCAGGGGGATGATTCTACAATATATATTAGTAAGGCTGAAATCCTTGTGACAGTATAAGTATTCATGTTCAAGCTGATTTGAACTAATTTTTGTTTTTATTCCTAAAGGGAATATATTACATGTTAATATGCTAGCTAAACTTGTAACTATGTATATCACTCTTTCACTAATTTCAGTCAAAAAGAAATTCTGTTAACTAAGATTTGTTGCATCTAAATCCATGTTTTTTATATCTTGTGGGTATCCTTAATAACCACAAAAAGAGATAAAAGACATCTCCTATTCAGTTTTCTAGTATTTTATTTTGAGAGCTGCAGTAATGACTGTGTTATTATCACATAGTGCATTTCAGTTTGTGTGCTGATATAGATATAGATAGAAACTGAAAGATGGTGTAACAATACATACATGGTTCCCCAAGAATTTTTAGCATTTAGTATTGAACTGAGTTGAAAATGCCCAAGCAGGATATATAACAGTTTATTTAATCAAAACATATAGGCAGAATCTACACTACTGCTTTAAAGTGGTTTATAACAGTAGTGACAACTGTTGGGGCCCAGGACACACTCCATATACAGTTTTCAAAACATTTTCAAAGTGTTGTATCCTGCATTGGTGTAGATCTGGCCATACAGTACCATTATAATGACTTATTAACTTCTAAGGCTGCCTCTACACGAGAGGTTTAAAGCTCTTTCAAGTCTCATTAAAATTTTTATCTCTATATGAGTGGAGTGCAAATCGGGAGTTGAGGAGCGTTATCTATTCGATTATGCGCATTATCGAATGCGCGTTAAATAGCGAGTTTTATTTTGCTGCAGCCGTTAAAGCGCATTTTGACTATGTGAACAAGCGATTCTCTGCATTAACTACTTCTAAAGCGCATTTCAAACAACCGGTAAGGCCACCAGTTGTGTGCTCAATTACCTCCCACATACAGTCATTTACCATAAAGCGCTTCCGAGAAGATGCGCATAATCGGAGAACCAGGCATCAAACCGAATTCTTGCAGAGGGGGTCTAAAACTCTTTATATGTTAGAAAACTGCAACACTCTGCCATTGCTTTTTACACCCCTCCCACCAACCTACCTATCCCCACCCATGCAGTTTCCCAATCCTTGTAATCTAGGAAGTTGGCAAATTTTCCTCTTCTTAGCTTGGCTCATGATGGATCAAAGGGGACTCACTACTAGGATTGTCTTTTTTTAAAAACAAACAAACTTGCCACTGTAGCTAGTAGGGATGTGCATGGACCCCCCGGATCGGATCGGGACCCGGATTGGGACCTCCGAGATTGTCCTGGATCGGCCAGGACAAAATCAGAGGTCCCTTGGATCAGATCGTGTCTGATCCCGATCCAAAAATTGGAGGTCACCTGGAGCTCTACTGAGAACTAGGCAGTGAAGCCTAGTTCTCAGTAGATCTGCGCACCGGAGGGAAGCGGACGCCCCGGCAGGTAAATGGGGCCCCCCTCCTGCCTCCCCCATCGCGCTCCTTACCTCCCGAGGCCATCCGCTTCCATCCTCTGCCACCACGGGCGGCAGCGGATGGAAGCGGACGGCCTCGGGAGGTAAGCCCCCTCCTCCCCCTCACGCTCCTTACTTGCCGGGGCCATCCGCTTCTATCCGCTGCCACTGCAGGTGCCAGCGGATGGCAGTGGATGGCCCTGGCTGAAGGAGTGCGAGGGGGAAGAGGAGGTCCGATCCTCTGATTTTATCCAAACCGGATCGGGTCCTTCCAGACCGGTTCGGATGAGATCGGATGATCCAGAAGCTGGGATCATAATCTGATAATTTTATCCGATTTTGGTTGGATCGGCTTTGGATCGTGGCTCAGACCCGATCCGATGCATACCCCTAGTAGCTAGGCTGTTAGCATCAATTTAATCTACAGTCATGAAAAGCTTTGCCTGCTAGTTTCTGCATATTAAAGTTGTTGTTGAAGGCACAAGATAGAGCACACCTGACCATGGTCTCCCCCCCTCGCTCAATCACCTCCATAAGTATCACTGCTGCTGGGGTTGCCACTACCCTTTCTTCTTTGTAATTTTGTCAGAGTGATTATGCAGAACATTAATATTACAATTATTATAAAAATTACTTCATAATTCAATCTAAACCATTATCCCTTTCAGACCATAAATTCATAATACTATATAAAGTTTTTATATGCTACATTTCAAGTGTTCAATGCACATTACAAGAGATGAGCAGATTTCTCAAGGTTAATTCTGTAATTTTTTTCTTCCTCCCCCCAATCTCCATCCTTTTCATGCTATGCAGAGCAGTGTGTGTGTATGTGTTATGGGGGGGACCTATGGATCTTTCTGCATTTTTTTAAATGTGTAGTTTTCTGAGCATCTTTAAATTGTGTGCATTTTACCTATGCACCTAGACATAGATTAAAGTGTGTTTGTATGTTGTTGTTGTTGTTGTTGTTGTTGTTGTTTTAAAAAAGTATGCATTTCCTTTGATGACTTTTCAAATGTGCACATTTTATTGGATGTTTCACCCACAATGCATTGCAAATCCAAAAAAGTACAATTTCTGGACACAAAGTCAATGTGGTACAAGTTATGGAATTCCTTGAGAAAAAAATCAATGGGCCAGAGTCCTCACACATCTCTACATTTTACATACATCCTTTCAGCAAGAAAACTCTAATGTAAGTTGATATCATTATCCCTATATTGGAAATGGTGACTGAGGTTGAGAGCGCAGTGCCTTTCCCAAGGCCAGTGAGTCTGTGTAAGGTGGGATTTGTTTTCCTGTCTCACAGCACACTCTTAGTCAGGATGCAGCACATATATTCTGACTAAGTTCTGAACCTAGATGTGTCACTCACTCACTCACTCATTCACTCATTCAAAGACTTCAAAGAGCAAGGCTAGTGTAGGTTAGGTTCTGTTTCATTTCTGCATAATGAGCTGTGGACTTCATAAATTATTGTAACACCGACTCTCTCCATAATAAGTCTATAATCTCTGATCCCTCAAGGTTCTCTTGAAGGGCAAGAAGGTAACTCAGGGCATAGCTGCCAAACTGTATTATTTCCTGATTGTACAACATGGATGGCAGTTTTATATATGCTAGGTCATTATAGATCTTCATAAAATGTGTGTGTGTGTGTGGGGGGGACAGAGATATACCATGCATTATGATCCAATCAGTCTCTTTGTTTCCTTTACTCTGTCCTCTGTTTCAGAAAAATCTAGAATGCCATATGTAAATTTTCTTGCTCTACCTCTTGTACTTTACTGAAGCAAAGTACAAAACCTCAACTAAAATATGTGAGATGTTTGATTTGAATGGACTAGAGGCAGGAGGGATTAATGAGGTGTAAGGAGCCTGAAGACAGAATAGCTTTAAATAACCTTTTTATTGTAACATGTGAAGTCTCATTAGAAATCTTCTTTCTAAGTAAATTTCTTAGTAATTATTCCTTTAATTTTATAGTATCACCAGATTTTTATTTATTTATTTTTACTTTCCAAACATTAGCATTTTTACTTTTCTGGTAATAGATTTCACTAAATGAAAGCTCAATCAAAATGGTCACATCACTGGATGAGCAAATTATTGGACACACAAGCACTTTTTGACTGGGTTCAGATAACACGATAACACACAATGGGTTAAATAACCCATCATTTATTATTTAACCCATCATGGATTATCATATTGTCTGTCAGGAATTTTTAACCCATGATGGGTTGACAAAAATAACCCACATTAATACCCCATGGTCTGCAGTAGGGGTTATTTAATCTACCATGGTTTATCATGTTAACAACTTGATTGATTTTGAAAGGAACAGCCATTTTTAACAACTCACACTCTTTTTATGAGAGAGAAAAATAAACATATCTATATGTGTTTTTGTTGTTGTTCTTAAGACTGAAATATTTCTTAAAACTCAAGCTGTTGAAACCCCTGCTCAGCCATGTTACACAATGGATTCTTGGTAAGTAACACCCTTTCAGTTGAGAAAACTTTACAGGGTAATTGTAATCATAAAATGAGGAATATCCTGAGCTCCTTGAATGAATGGCAGGATGAAGATGCTATGACTGATTAAGGCTTGGATCCTAACTTGGTCTTCCAAAAATGCATTGAATGGACTGAAATCTAGCAGAAGGTGGGAGGAGTGGTTTTCACTGATTTCTTCTTCCCCTTGAAGCCCTTCCCACTTCTCTTTTGTTCTGGAAGAACCTCCAACCCTCCAAAACAGATTTTTCAAGAGGTATAGGGTGCTGCAGGAGGAATAGTTGAAAATTGCTATTCCCTTCCACTAATGGGAGCTTCCTATTAGCAGAAATCCACTTGCAGAAACTCTGGATTCATCCAAACCTATATTGAGAGCAAAAAGAGACATTCGTTTAATTGTGTGTCTAGTCTTTAGCAGTTCCTCTGTGCCTACTTTAGGGTAAAAATGAAAACAAAGATGTAGCTGCTAGACACACATTTTAAACTAATGTCTGTTTTGGCCCTGAGATCTCATTTCCCTAAGTCTCATCCCATCCCGTAAAATAAAATAAATTGAAATGTTTACATTTCTCAGTGCTTTCAGTATTGATGATATTTGTAAAGACCATGTGTGTTTTAACTTTGGACCCCTCCACTCTCTTCATCATACACTGAATTAATTATTTAGCCTTGGCCTACCCACAGCAAGGACATTAATATTAGGGTTTTTTTTAAAAAGGTTTTCACCTCTTTCCTGGCCTTGATCCTGTGCATGCCTGTAATAGCAGGATTTTGCATATAAAGCTTTTGCCAGCATTGAAATTTGGAGCTGAAAAAGCTTCTCCTGTTAAAATCATGTGTGTCACAAAGCTATATAGCTTCGGCTATAGGGTGGTATAAAAATACAATAAATAAATAAATAAATAAATAAATAAATAAAATAAAAATTATGGGCACAGGATCCAGCAGAGAGTATGAAAGGGGCAGCCCTAAAAACAAGGAACTCTTTTAAAGGTATGATAGATTGTGATCTTACATGATCACTTGAGGATTGATGAGAAAAACCACCATATATGCAGAGGGTTGATGGAGAAATCCACATGGAATCAAATATGTTCGGATTTCTATAAATCTGACCCATGGATTCCATAGCAGTTTTCCCCAAGTTGCATGGATTCCATGAACTTTCAAACTTCTTTTTAAAAAAAACTTTTAAGAATTTTACATAAATTTATCCACACAGGGATCCATTTAGGGGGGATTTTCACATTTTTGGGGATTTCTGCAGTTTCATAAGTACGAATTTGTGCAAGTGTGAATTTGCACAAATTTGGGAAATTGGAAAAAATCCAATTCTGTCAATGAGCAGACAACAGAACAAAAAGCATCTGGCAATCCATAAAACGAATGGATTTTTACAAAATCTGTATATCCCTACATGTATGTAGAGACTGACTCCTACTAGCAATTACAAACAGTCTGGCCAAAGCTACTAAATGAAAATGTCATCCACTTAATTCTAATAGGTATTCTATTGCTGTTTTTAATTTGCTTTGGTGATTTGTGGACCAACCATTTGAATAAACTGTACTTTTACCTCAGTGTTATGGCCCAATGCTAGCGAGCAGCATATTTTTGCAGTATTTAAATATATAACGTGTCAGATTCATTATTCAAAAGTTCCTGATAACCTTTCAGATAATTAGCAGACATTCTGAATTCTGAAAGAACTATCTCAAAGGTCAGTTGTGTTAATTAAAAATACTAACTTGGACACCAAACTTTCTATGAAAGTGCAGTTAAGTAACCTGTCAAAAACCATGAGAAGAAATGGTTAAAGATAGGTTTAATGATAATCTATCTATCTATCTATCTATCTATCTATCTATTTATTTATTTATTACCCACCTCTCCCTCCGGATCGTGGTGGGGAACAACATTAAATATAAAATACATAAAACTGATTAAAAGCACATAAAACAAATACATTATTAAAATATCAATAAAACACCAATAAAACACTTAAAATTCATCTGGGTAGGTCTGCCAGAAGAGATAGGTCTTTGTGGCTTTCTTAAAGTCAAAGAGACTATTAAGTTGACAAATCTCCTCCGGCAGGCCATTCCACAGTCTGGAAGCAGCAGAAGAGAAGTTCCTCTGGGTAACAGTTGTCAGCATAGTTTTGGCTGACTGTAACAAATTCTTCCCAGAGTGTGAGGGGCGGATTGTATGGGAAAAGGCGATCCTGCAGGAAACCTGGACCCAAACCATGTAGGGTTTTAAAGGTGATGACCAACACCGTATTTCCTTGATTCTAAGACGCAATTACCCCCCATATTTACATCTAAAAATGGAGTGCGTCTTAGAATCGATGGTGTCTAAGAATCACTGGATTTCTCCAGCGCTGGTATGGGGTTGAAGTTCCACCCCACCCCACCCCACCCACAGCACCTTCACAAAGGGGCTCTGCATGCCACCCCAAGCAACTCAGCCTTCCCCACTCACCTCCAGAGCCGCTGGCTCCGACCTCCTTGGCCTCCAGTGCCTCCCCGGTCCACTCCACCTCGGTTCTCACCTCCAGCTCTCGCCACTACCCTTTCATCCCAGCTGGTCCTGGGGAGGGAGGAGGGAGGGTGTAAACAAAAGCCAGCCCTCCCTCCTCCCTCCCCAGGACCGGTTGGGATAAAAGGGTGGCAGCGGTGGCGCTGAGAGTGTGAGTGGAGCCTCCGAGGCTTGAGCCACACTGGGCGGGGTGCAGCACTCCAAAGCAACTTGTGGTGCAGGGAGGGTGCATCGAGGACTACCTGCCCCTTTGTAGTAATGCTGCATTTCCAGGCCGGGGAGGCGCTGCGAGCGGGGCTGGCAGCAAGGACCAGGGCGGCGATGGAGGTGAGTGGGGAAGGCCGTTCCTCGCTGCCACAGCGGCAGCTCCCCAGCCTGGAAATGTGGCATTACTACAAAGTAAGCCACGATCCCGTGAGATCTGTCATGGGATCATGGCCTACTTTGTGGTAACGCTGCGTTTCCAGGCCGGGGAGGCAGCTGCCAGCGGCGCTGGCAGCGAGGACCATGGCGGCAGTGGCGGCAAGTACTGGGGCGGCAAAAGGGGTGTGTCATAGAATCGACACAACACCTTTTTCCTGACGGTGGCCCTAAAATTAAGGTGCGTCTTAGAATCGATGGCGTCTTAGATTCAGTGAAATATGGTAATTGGCAACCAGTGAAATGATTTTAAAGCTGGTGTGATATGGTCACCCCTAGGTGCACCAGTGACCAACCTGGCTGCCATATTTTGAACTAGTTGAAGTTTCCAGACTAGGCACAGAGGTAGCCCTATGTATTGTGCATTGCAGAAGTCGAACCTTGAAGTTACCAGCACGTGCACTACAGTCTTTAGCTCTTCCAACTCTAATAAGGGGCGCAGCTGGCGTATCAGCCAAAGCTGATAGTAGGCACTCCTGGCCGTCGCATCTATCTGAGCTGTCATTTGGAGTGATGGATCCAGGAGTACCCCCAAGCTGCAAACACAGCCTTTCTGGGGGAGTGTAACCCCATCCAGAACTGGTTGACACACCTCCAAACCCAGGTTGTGGCCTTTGACAGTAAGCACCTCTGTCTTATCTGGATTCGGCTTCGGTTTGTTTTTCCTCATCCAGCCCATCACCACCTCCAAGGATTCATTCAGAGGAGACACACTATCCTTAGCTGAATCTATTGTCAAAGGCATAGAGAAATATATTTCGGTGTCATCAGCGTACTGATAGCACCCTGCCCCATGCCTCCAGATGATCTCTCCCAGCGGTTTCATGTAGATATTAAACAGCATTGGGGATAAGATGGTGCCTTGTGGTATGCCAAACAACAGCTCCTTCTTTGAAGAGCAACTATCCTCAAGCATCACCATCTGGAATCTGCCCAATAGGTAGGACTGGAACCACTGAAGCACAGTGCCCCTGAATCCCAAACCCCTCAGGTGTTCCAGAATGATACCATGGTTGATGGTATCGAAAGCCACTGAGAAGTCCAGAAGTACCAGCAGGGAAACACTCCCCCATCAATACTAGCATAGAACATCCACTAAGGTGACCATAGCAGTCTCAACTTCATATCCTGCCCTAAAGCCAGTTTGAAATGTGTCTAGAAAATCTGTAACATCCAAAACTGCTTGGAGTTGGAAGGCAACTGCCCTCTCAATCACCTTGCCCAGTAACGAAAGATTTGATACTGGTCTGCAGTTATTAAGGTCCAGGGGGTCTAGGGAGGGCTTCTTCCAAAGAACCAATTTCTTTCAACCAAACTCAAAGAGGACTAAAAATATATCTAAAGATATACCAAATATCAATGATAGGATTGATGATGAGACATTGGATTGGTCACTAGGCCCTCAATGTATAATGAAACTCCAGGATTCCACATCACCAATAGAAGGTAGGTGTAGCTTGGTGATCGAATTGGCCACGGCTGGGGAGGGCCTATTGGAAACCAGGCAACACTACCACTCATCGCAAGGTAGTCTAATAGAGCCTATGATTCCATCCCCAACAAACAACTGGAGACCAATGGGCAGTGACTTATCTTTCCCTCAACCTAACTCATCTCTTTACCAATCTAAGTCCTACTTAAATCCTTCTGTGGACAGGAAAATGGACCCTCATGAGATAACTAGCTTGCTTAGTAACCAACATGAGTTGATTAAAGTTGATTAAAGCGCTATTTAGTAGCTGGTCAGAGGACATACTTCAGATAAAGCAGTTCCTGTCCGAGTGTAAGGACCTACTAACTACCCTTACCAACTCTATACTGGTCAGGCAAACAGGGGAAGATAAAATTCATCTAAGAAGTGCCGAACGGAAGAAAACCAAACAAAATTCCAAAATAAAAGCCCCTGATATAACACCGACTGATTACCCAGAGAAAGCACACTCTGTCAGGAAGGAGGGCAAATTAACCAACAAAAGAAAGAAAAATCAAAACTCAGCTCCAGAATACAAGAGATCAAAGTCTAAAAATTGAAAGGGCACAACCCACACAGGGAAAAAAACGAAAAAATATAAGATGCCTATCAAAGAATAAAAACACGGCCAAAATGAACTTTGACAAACTGTTTAAGATACTGGATGTTAAAGACAAGAAGCAGGACACACAATGTGAGATCTCAGGGAGGACAATGGCCAAGCAGATTGATGTCACTGCCAAGAAGACACTAATGTCCTACTAATGATAGCAAAATGACCAATATTGAAAACTCAAGTGAAATACAAAACCCCTGGTCATTTACTGCCCTTGAAGGAAATATAACACCTCCCCTGGTAGGTGTGACAAAGACAGCACCCCCCTCACACTACATCCAGGAGAAAACAGTCTGGAACCTGCAACTAATGAAACAATACTTGGTATTCATAAACTACCCAAAGCCAAAGGGTAATTTATAGGGGTGTGCATCGGATCGGATCCGATCCACGATCCGAATCCGATCCGACCCAAAATCGGGAAAATCCGATCCGATCCGATCCGATCCGGACAACCTCCGATCCGATCCGATCCGATCCGATGAGGTCCGATCCGGATCGGACGCCATTTTGAATGCTTTTTCCCATAGCCAAGTATTGTTTTACAAAAACGCCTATAACTTTTTCATTTTTAAAGATAGAAGGATGAAACTTGGGCACATTGTAGACTGGTTAGGGGTAGCCATGCGTGCAAGGAAGGATCACTCTGGTCTCGATCCCTTTGATCCTTGCTAGTAGTATCCATTACAGGGCTCGTGTCTGCTTTCACTTTGTACTCAAGCAGACACGAGCCCTGTAATGGATACTACTAGCAAGGATCAAAGGGATCGAGACCAGAGTGATCCTTCCTTGCACGCATGGCTGCAAAACTCAGCTAGGCTCAGCCGTTCTGCTTGAAAAGTGAAAGTAGGAAAGGAAACACGAGCCCTGTAATGGATACTACTAGCAAGGATCAAAGGGATCGAGACGAGAGAGTGTTTCCTTTTCTTCGCGGGAAGCGGGAGGGGAAGACCTGGCCTCTGTAGAAATTTTTTTGAAACATGTAATTTAAAAATTCCATAGCCATCAAATGCCTGGACCTATAATTCTGAAATTTCTGACACATATCTACCCCTAACCCATCTACAAAGTGAGCAATGTTCAGACTTCTAACTTTTAAAATAAAAAAGTTATAGGCGTTTCTTTCCTCATTGTTTCAAAAATACCTTGCCACCACATGCCTGGACCCAGCTGTCTGAAATTTTACACACATATCAAGCCAAGTGGTACCTGTAATGTGCCCATGTTTCCTGTTTGTATCTTCAAAAATAAAAAAGTGGGAGGCGTAACTGTATTTACCCCACCACTACCCATTTTTCTAAAATTAATTGCCACACAAGGCAAGCACCTACGTTTCCGAAATTTCACACACATAGGTCCCAAGGTACCGCCTACAATGTGGCAAAGTTTCATGTGTGTAACTTTAAAAATGACAAAGTTATAGGCATTCCTGGGTATTTATTAAAAAATTAATTGCCACACAAGGCAAGCACCTACGTTTCCGAAATTTCACACACATGGGTCCCAAGGTACCACCTACAATGTGGCAAAGTTTCATGTGTGTAACTTTAAAAATGACAAAGTTATAGGTGTTTCTTTCCTCATTGTTTCAAAAATTAATTGCCACACAAGGAAAGCTCCAATGTTTCTGAAATTTCACACACATATCAAGGCAAGTGGTACCTGTAATGTGCCCAAGTTTCCTGTTTGTATCTTCAAAAATAAAAAAATGGGAGGTGTAACTGTATTTACCCCACTACTACCCATTTTTCTAAAAATTAATTGCCACACAAGACAAGCACCTACGTTTCTGAAATTTCACACACATAGGTCCCAAGGTACCCCCTACAATGTGGCAAAGTTTCATGTGTGTAACTTTAAAAATGACAAAGTTATAGGCATTCCTGGGTATTTATTAAAAAATTAATTGCCACAAAATGCATGCACCAATCTTTCTGAAATTTCTCACAGATAACTACCCCTAACCAGTCTACAATGTGCCCAAGTTTCATCCTTCTATCTTTAAAAATGAAAAAGTTATAGGCGTTTTTGTAAAACAATACTTGGCTATGGGAAAAAGCATTCAAAATGGCGTCCGATCCGGATCGGACATCTGGTCCGATCCGATCCGACCAGCCTCCGATCCGATCCGATCCGATCCGACCCCCCAGGTCCGATTCCGATCCGCTATCCGATCCGATCCGGGGGGTCAGTGCACATCCCTAGTAATTTATCCCAGCAGGAATGAAAAAGGCATTTCCTGCAACTTATACCAACCTTCCAAGGAACGTTATTAGATCAAAAACTGGATTCACCACAAAAAATTGAATACCTTTTCTATAACTATCACACAGCATGTGCCTTGGTTACCTTTGCCTCACCTAGCATTGCAGCCAGAATATATGAAAATAAAGAAGAATATTTGAGGATAGGTCTGGTAGTGAGTAGACACTTTAAAGATGCCTCTACCATCTTCTCCCTGGGAAATTTCAGAAGTGTTAATGACCTTCGCCACAACCCGCCTTATATAGACCCGCCAGTGGGGGACCTGATTGATCTAGAGGTCTCAAATGATTCTTCTAGTAGTATTCATGACCATTCGCCCAATAACCTCTTATTCCCACATAAACACACCGAAGATAGAGATACGGGACATACAAAGATGGAGGATACTAAGGATCTCTCTGGACATTTTTGCCCAGAAGAATTAAAGCTAATAGAAAGCTTTGAAGCCCTACCAAGTCAACACCAACAGGAGACTCTATCCAGATTAACTTCCCTGTTGGAGCTATTAAAGAGTAAGAAAGCCTGCAGCACAGAGCAATTACTGATCAAAGACTTCCCAGACAGCAGCGACTCCTGTGATACAGGGCCAACCCTGTTAGCAAAGAAAGAAGGGGACACCTGCAAAGCTCGACCTATTATATATAACCCACAATCCCCAAATAAGCTGGGAGAAGTGGCAGTGGGTGCCAAGATTCAAGAGATCCACCCATCAATACAATCTTGCAAGGAAATCTGCTTCAATTGCAACGCATATGGACATAATATAGATCCAGCCAGCCTTATTACAGATCGGGATGAGACTAAGAACTTACAGTATAACCCAGAAATACTATACCCTGATATTAGGGTCATTAAAAGATCCTTGGATGGCCATCCTCTGGATGTGATAAGGCAGAATGATAATGTACCCAAAGAGAATAGTGTCCTGACAAGGAAGCACACTAAATTGGCCAGAAACCCTGCAGTCTTTGAAGCTGACATTAAGCCCAATCAGAGAAGCAAGCTCTTTGGAAGCCCCCAAAGCAAAGTCTGCCCACAAGATAAAATCAAGGACCTACGATGACTGACTATGCCCAAATAGAATTAAAACAAATAAAGAAGTTCCCTCACCACACCTACCCCGAATGGACCAGTTAGACCTAGCATCCGATCCACTCAGTCTTATGTTCTGGAATATATCGGGATGGGAAAACAAACTGAGGGACTTAGGATTTATACAATATCTGTCCAACTTTCATATATTTAGCCTACAAGAAACATGGACTCAAAAAATAGAGCTTCAAGGATATCAAGTATTCTCAACACCTGCCAGGAAGACTTCCAAGAAAGGAGGAGCAGTGGTGGTCTTGCCATGGGGATATCTGCCAGTCTGAATGTTGAAACCTATGAAATAGCTACTGATTCTCCATACCTATGGGCAATTCAGCTGATCAATCAAAAAGGCACTAGATTGATATGTATAAACGTATACATCCCTCCTAGGGGCTCCATTTACTATGCCTACGATATATGGGACACCTTGGAGTCCCTTTTGGATACGTTTAATCAACAGTACCCCCCATGCGATATTATAGTGATGGGAGATTTTAATGCAAGGATAGGAGATGGATACACAATCGCATTACACAAATTTTCATTAACTATGGAGGATATAGCACATTTACCGGCTAGAAAATCAAGGGACAAGACAATAAAGCAGGCTCTTACCTATTTAAACTAATATACAAGTTCAACAAGTTTGTCACTAATGGTACCGGCCCTGATGAAACAACTGCAAACTTCACATACGCTTCCCTGAAAGGGGGGAGCGTTATTGATTACTTTCTGCTAAATTCCCTATCCGCCTCATATGTGAAGAAGTTCTCGATCGGAGCTCAACCAGCAAGTGATCATCAGCCTGTGCTCCTGGAACTCATTGGATTTCAGAAGATAAAGAAGGCACTGATATTAGAACCATCATACATTCAACATGGAAAACGCAGACTGAAATGGGATATAAATCTTCAGACAAAGATGTCTGACACATTGCTTAGTAGGGAAATGCTGTCTCACAGAACTAGATTTCTCAGTGCAGATTCACATGAGCTCCTGCCCTTGTTTCACACTATGATACATCATCTGGGTTCCATCTGCTCAACCATTTACCCCCCCAAGTTAAGACCACATCCGGAGGGCTGGTTTGACCAAGAATGTAGACAAGAAAGGCGTGACCTCTGCTCTTTGAGCAGACAGACTCCGGAAGGAGCTCTTAACCCTTTGATGCATGACTTAACGGTGAAACGTCGTATATATAAGAAGCTACTAAAGCAAAAGCAAACTGCCTATTTTACTCAACTGTGGGCAGATATTGAACGAGCCGCAAATGATCGAGACTCAACTAAATTTTGGCAGCTGGTAGCCTGCAAATTAAAAGAAACCACTAATGGCCTGGCTCCACCTATCATGCCTAAGCAATGGGAAATATATTTTGAACAAGCCTTCAGCCCAGAGGCTACCATAACCCAGGACATGAACTATCTGACACAACTTCAGCTCCCTAATATAGCAGAAACTGATAAGTGGCCAGCCGTAACCATCAGTGAAGTTAAATATCTAATCTCCAGCCTAACCAAACAGAAAGCACCTGGGGAAGATATGCTACCCCCGTAGATTTTTCTAGCTAACGAACATTGGTGGGCTCCCATTTTGGCTAAACTTTTCACCTATGTTAACCAAAGCGGTAAATTTCACAGCGGTTGGGACCAAAGTATCGTCGTACTGATCTATAAGAAGGGAGACAAATCCTCACCAGCAAACTACCGACCTATTAGTTTATTGGATGTTTCCTCAAAATTTGTACACAAGATTTCTGTTAACTAAAGTTGAGGACTGGGTAGACCAGCATAACATTATTTGCGAAGAACAAGCTGGTTTCTGTCATGGCAAATCAACTATAGACCAGTGTTTTATACTAAACCATCTAAGAGAGAAATATACTTGCCCCCCGATGAAGTATCTATATGCCACCTTTGTAGATCTAACCTCAGCGTTTGATAGAATCCATAGAGAAAGACTGTGGTACAAACTATGGCATTTAGGGATGAATAGACGACTTCTGATTCTGATCAAGAACTTATACTCCAATACGACAATCCAAGTCAGAGTTGGAAAAGGAGGCCAACCCTTGGAGAAAGTCAAATCATCCATAGGCGTTAGACAGGGATGCTTGTTAGCTCCAATACTATTTAATATATATGTAAATGACATTATTGGGCAGCTGTCAAGCAACTCCAATTTTCCTGTTTCTGTGGGTTCTAGGAAATTGAACATACTGTTATATGCGGATGACATGGTTCTATTATCCCAAAACCTTATAGGTATGAGGAGATTGTTGAAAGTTTTTGGGGAGGTTTGTATCAAAGAACAACTGTGTATTACTTATTTATAAACCAAAGTTATGGTCTTTGGTACCCATCCGCCTAAACATAAGTGGATGTTAAATGGCCACTATCTGGATCAAACGAACCAATTTAATTATCTAGGAATTTGCTTTATGCAAAATGGCTCATGGTCTGGCCACCTATCAGCCATGAAACTGAAAGCCCCAAAATCAATGCAAACTGTCCTGAGGTTCACCAAGGTCTGGGGAGGTCAGTTAGTTAGCCCGGCCATTAAAGTTTTTCTGGCAAAGGTTATCCCACAGATATCGTACAGAGCTGAGATATGGGGAGGCTCAAGTTTACGTTCACTTGAGATTGTGCAAAACAAGTTCTTAAGGATATTGCTGGGCCTCCCACCAGGAACACCTAGCAGTTATATCAGAGCGGAACTTGGAGTAATGCCAATAATTTACTCTGTCTGGAGGATAATGTTCTTTTATTACGTCAAAACGAAACATACAATTAATAGACTAATAACTCTGTGCGTATACGAACAGAGAAACTCCCCTTCCAGAAATAATTGGCTACGCCAATGTGAAATAAGTTTAAAGAACTTTGGATTCAATCTGAGAGTGCTAATGGTAAGCGATTTACTGCATAATCACTTATCCATTAAAAAACGGTTGCAGCACCACTTTGCCAAGCTAGATTTAGATGCAATCAAAGTCTCTAGATTCTCCTCTAGCTTTCCATCTTTACAGTCCACTCATGAGGAAGAAAAGTATTTGTCAGAAATAGCATCCCCCTTCCTCCGTAAAGCATTTATAGACCTGCATTTTCAGACAGTGAAAACTAAATTCATAGAAGGGAGATATAAAAATATTCCTAGAGAACAGCGCCTGTGTATTTGTGGTAGCCAGGCAGTGGAGAATATCATACACTACGTGCTATATTGTAAACTATACAAAATTCCTAGAGATAAACATCTGATGAGATTTTTAGTGCAGAAGACAAACCTTTCAGATATGGATAAAATAATATATTTACTCTCAAATACAGCCAAACTTATTATGCTAAATGTGGCCAGGTTTGCTGTGAAAGCAGCACGAATTAGGGAAGCCCTAGAAGACATTGATGCTACCTAAGAAAGGGGGTCTATAACTGTGGATTTTTAGAAATTATTTTGTACTTGTGTATATATATATATATATATATATATATATATATTCCATTTTATTCTGTAATGTGTGTATTGTAGAATGCTGATTGTGAGATCGGGCTAAAACCTATTTTAGGTTGCCTTAACAATAAAAGTTCTTCAGAAGCAGCTGTACCACAGCTTCTTTTAAACAGGATGGAAAACTCCCCTCCCTGAGAGATATATTAATGATATTTTGTAATTGTAGTCTAATTACATCTCCTCCCAGGGTGACCAGCCAAGGACAGGGATCGAGAGGGCAAGTTGTCCTCTTCACTCGTCCAAGCAGCTTGTCCATGCCCTCGGTACTCACCAACTGAAACGGATCCAGTGTAATTCTACTCATAGAGTTGCTGGACACTCCATTGTCAGCCTCTGCTATCATGACGGCATCTAAGTCGGCTCTTATCGAGAGATTTTATCTGTGAAATTATTGTTAAAGGCATCACAGCAAACTACCAAAGGCTCTGGGATCAGGTTCAGAGGGGAAGGTGCCTAGGTTAGACCCCTCACCGCCGTGAACAGTTCTGCTGTAAATGAATTCGCAGATGCAATGCATGTAGAGAAGAAAGCTTTCTTCGCTGCATGTATTGCCACCCCATAGGAATGGAGATGTTCTCTATGTCGTGTCTTGTCGGATATAAGTCGAGTTTTCCACCATCCTCGCTCCAGTCGTCATCCTTCCTGCTTCAACAATGGCTGCCTCAGAAAGGTTGATGAAATATTTTCAATTTTATGGCTGTTAGAATGACCCCCCCCCCAATTATCACTTTAACATGGTGGAATGTGTTTTTTACTGACAGCCCTTAACAATGGATGCACGGCTGTGCCTCCATTAATGAAGGATACTAACAGGTAAAGTTTTCAGTTGGGAGAAAGTACTCTGGAACTTTGCACTGCTGTTGCTACACAGATTTAATGGAAGGCGATACCAATCCAGCAACCTTAGCTGGATGCTAGAGTCTGTTTCACAAATGTACATCAAGGTGACAATTCAAAGGAAGAGCCTCTTAGTCATAAGACTTTGACGTGATCCTAGATAGACAGACTTGGAGCAGCCAAGCTGGAAAATTCCCTCCAATTTACCAGAAGTGAAACAGCCAATGCTTGTAAATCTGCTGCTCTCAGTGGGTGCTGCTATATCTACCACCCTGAATTTCCTTTTTAAGATTGTGTGTGTGTGTGTGTGTGTGTGTGTGTGTGTGTATATATATATATATATAATTTCAGGCTTTTTCTTTGTGTAGAAATGAGGTTTAAAATCTCATTAGAATAAATCTGGATCATGCTCAGTTAAGAGTGGAGAAGTGGCTTACTGTTAGACAGTCCAGCATAGAGATAAAACAGCGGGAGACAAAGAAACAAACAAATTGGACAGGCAATCTATGAACAACTAAAGGAAACAAGTAACTGTGTAGTTTTTCTCAACTTAAAATCCAGGAATGAAAAACTTTGAACCATACTAAATTATTTCCTGAAAAAAATCACTTTTTTTTCTATAAGCCTAGCTGCTATAATTGTCATCTGGAATTTGCCCATATTTTATCGACAGGTAAGCATAGCAGCGCTCCTTCTTTCCATCTCTCTTTGTAAGATGTGTTCCCATTGTGGGAAAGATCTGCAGGCTACAAATTGTGAAAGAAGAATTAAAATGAAGTACTTCTATCCCTTTCTCTTTTTTATTATTTCAGAAAGTTTTATTACATTTGATTTGAGCTTGCCTTCTTTATTGATTTTTGTAGTGTGCTCAATTCTCTGTACAGTATGTGACAAGTACAGTGTAGCAAACTGCAGCTTCTTAAATGATTTAATGCTGGAGGGTTACCCACTGAGACATGGAGGCCAAGATCTCCATTTGGCATGGCTTGAAAGGTCATTTTTTTACATTTTACCTTGAGCTAAACTCCTGTGGATGATTCTATAATAGAATTTTTATATGGAAGGGGGCAGCTATGATCAGTATACATCTAGCAAATAAATCTCCTTTACTAAAGACTTCAAATATAAATTATTACATGTATTAAGCAAAACATTTATTAACTCATCATTTGAAAGATTTTAATAATAATAATAATAATAATAATAACGATTTATTTCTTACCCGCCTCTCCGTCTAGATCGAGGCGGGGAACAACAACATGATAAAATACATAAAACTAATTAAAACATGACAAATATTATTAAAACTGCATTAAAACATCCTAAAAACGTTCTAAAAATTACACTGGATATGCCTGCCGGAAGAGAACAGTCTTTATAGCTTTCTTAAATTCTAAAAGACTGTTAAGTTGACGGGTCTCCTCCGGCAGGTCATTCTACAGTCTGGGAGCGGCAGAAGAGAAGGTCCTCTGGGTAACAGTTGTCAGCCTAGTCTTGGCCAACCGCAGTAAGTTCTTCCCAGAGGACCTGAACGTGCGGGGCGGATTGTATGGGAGAAGGCGATCCCGCAGGTAACCTGGACCCAAAGGTATCAATCAAAGCTACAGTTTTAAAAAGAAATAGCAAAGGTAACATTCAGTAAATTACCTATCAGGTTCATAGTGTTCTTCTCTTCCAATATCTAGCCTACTAACAGTTGTAGTGCTGAAGAGGACTGAAAGCACACAGGAAGTTGCCTTATGCCAGATACAGATATTTGTCCATCTAGCTCACCAAGCTTGCCAGGGCCTTTCACATTACCCTGTTACCTGATCCTTTTAATAGATATGTTAGGGGATGAACCTAGGTCCTTGTGCATGAAAGCATGTGCTCTACCACTGGCACTGAGCTACGGCTCCTTCCAAATGAAACCCATGCATATCTGCCCTCCGTTTTTGGAGATAGTGCAATCCTCCTAAGTACACTTACTAGGGAGTATGGTCCAGTGAACTCAGCTGGACTTACATCTTGGTAAAAATGCTTAGAATTGGGCTGTATGTCTGCAATCCTATGCCTATTTCAACTGGGACTAAACCCCCTTGACAATAGTTAACGCCCAATCACACTAGACGTCCAGTTCAGCTCCCTGTTCACCTTCTGATGTGGCAGGCCACTTGAACTCTGCAGCGATAAGGATTAGACCCATTTTGTATATAAGCATGGTTGAGCTCTCATTCCATCGAATTCTGTGCCCAATTCCAGATCTGCAGAATGCTCACAGAACGCTCAAGCTCACCATTGCCTTCTTGTTAACCTGGTCATTATATGCTAACATGCTGGGAGAATTTCAAAGCACGTTACATTAGGCAGCCTTCAACCTGGGCTGTTGACATGGACGTCAAAGCATCTTTTGCTACTGCCTGCTATAATTATTATTTTTTCTTTTTTTCTTTTTGCATTTGTGTGTGTGTAGCATAAGAAGCTATTTGTAATAAGCATCTATGGTATAAGCAGAAGGCATTGCACATCTGCACATATTTTTCTGTAATGCTCAAATATATTGCCAAAAGTCTGTTCAGCACCATCTCTTTGCTATAAAATGAAGGAACAGCTTTATACAACTTTGAGTGGAACTTCCAAGCAATATAATATAGTGCTACAGCATCTGCTTTTCCTGTTATATTTCCTAAGGGATTGAATGTCAAATTCCAACACAGAATATGTGGCCACTACTGAATTTTATGGCAATCTTACACAAGTATTAGAGTGCAGTTTTGCTAATACCACATTTTATTGCAGGCGATTCCGCATAGTATTCTTAGGAAAGAAAGAAAAGGGTTACTTAATTTATCATGGGAAAACAAAGAATTATGACATAAACATTGTTTGTAAAGGATTCCCTGCAATGAACATTTCCAAGGGAGTTACAATGCAGGGTCATCATTCAGAAATCTTCTAGAAAAACCACCATGAGGTGAAGGTCAAACAGGTAGGATTTTAAGATTTAGAGGGTATGACTAGAGGGTTCACATGCCCTCTAGCAATAATTAAAGAAATTGCTTTTTTTAGTTGAAATATCTGAGCATGGGTTGGAATAGAGGTAGTGAAAATATTAGGTTAGTGTAAGAGCTTGCAAACTTCCGACCTTGTAGAAATTCCCCAGCTGTAAGCTTTTAAGGCAAATACAGCTTTGGTTTTCAATTCATTCTGCCACGTCCATGTTCTCACAGTTTGTTCCTATGTGTGGAAATCAAATTATGTTTCTGTCCATTTCTGTAAATGCCTATCCAATGTAATATCACTGAGCATTCATGAAACAGTCAGTAAGTATCTGATATTTATTGGGACGTCAGCGGCAGAAGCCGTTTGTGTTCATGGCAAGAGACCAGCAAGGCCTTCCATCTTTCAGAAGACACATCGGTTTAGCATGGGGAGCATTTCAAGCAGTTTCATTTAAGTGATCAATACACTTCTATATTTATAAGCCTAATCAAGGCACATCTGCTTCCATACTAAAGTACAGTTCAATAAAAGAGAAACACAATCAAAATTATTAACATTGTTACATTGATTTTGTTTGTTCTGCTTGTTACTCAGAGCACAAAATAATTTAAAATTTCCCTTTTTATAACTGCAGCCTGACATAAAATCATTTCTTTATAAATCACTTTTCTGTTGTCAGGGCTATGGCATTTTAAATTGTAAACCCTGCCACTCCTCAGATTGACAGTGAATATATCTGGGACATGTATTTTTGAGTTTTGTATCAAGGAATGGGCAAATCAGTCACTTTTACTCATAAGTCTGCTCCATCCTACTTTCATATTAATCTATGATTTTAAAACATTCATATAAAAATGTATATTTAAATGTGTAGTTCTAAGTGCATTTTACTCAAAAACACGTTTTGATGGATTTTTAAATCCAAGAACTTCCTTTCAAGATTCAAAGAAATGCTAAACTTGGTCGATAAAATCATAGAATAGTTGAGCTGGAAGGGGCCTATAAGGCCATTGAGTCCAACTTTCTGCTCAGTGTAGGAATCCAGATCAAAGCAAACCTGACAGGTTGCTGTCCAGCTGCACCTTGAATGACTCTAGTGTGGGAGAGCCCACTACCTCCCTCGGTAATTGGTTCCATTCTCATACTGCTCTAATAGTCAGAAAGTTTTTCCTGAAGTTCAGCCAGAATCTGGCTTCTTTAACTTGAGCCCATTATTCCGTGTCCTGCACTCTGGGATGATTGAGAAGAGATCCTGGCTCTCCTCTGTGTGACAACCTTTTAAGTATCTGAAGAGTACTATCATGTCTCCCCTCAGTCTTCTCTTCTCAAGGCTAAACATGCCCAGTTCTTTCAGTCTGTCATCATAAGACTTTGTTTCAAGACCCCTGATCATCCTTGTTGCCTTTCTCTGAAAAAATGAAAAGAAAGAACCTTGTCCCCCCCTCCCCCCGGAGAAATTTCTCCAAAATTCTCACATCTCCCAGCCTCTTTTACCTGAGTTTTCATTCCCCCCCCCCATGAAATCTGAAAATGGAATGGTCAAAATTTTCAGCCCATCACTACTTCCTATATGCATCCTTTTCTGTTTTCAGGTCATTTCTAAGCTTTTTGTGAAGCCACATTGGCTTCTTCTGTTGTCTTCTGTCTTTTTTCCTTGTTGGAATTATTTGTAATTGTGCCTTTAAAATTTCCTTTTTTTAGAAACTCCCACCCTTCTTGGACTCCATTTCTCATTAGGGTCACTTGCCATGGGACCTTACTTATCATTGTTCTGAGTTTATTAAAATTGGCTTTCCTAAAATTCAGTGTACGTGTATACACTCAGCTTTTGCTGCCTTTAAAATCAAGAACTCAAGTATGACGTGGTCACTTTCTCCTGGAGTTCCTGCAACTGCCACTTTATCCACTAAGTCATCTGTATTGGTCAGAATCAAGTCAGATAGCCAGTCACTAGTTCCTTCCTCCACTTTCTGTAGGAGCAACACATGCCAGGAATTTCTTGGAGGGGCCACTTTTGGCAGAATTTGTCTCCGAACTGATATCACAATAATTGAAGTCCCCCATTACTTCTACATTGCACCTCCTTGAAACATTGACTAATAGTTATGTTCTGATCTACATATTAATCCAGGAGATGCTTATCAGGTCAGTTCATATTGCCATTTTCAAAGTGTGAATACCTCAAACATCCCTAACCTCACCTTTGCAATACAAATAAAGATAACCCAATCCACCATCTTTAGTGGAACATGTTAGAAGAGCAGGAACAACTGCGGCATGAAGAGCACTCCTTCCCTTTCTTTGAACATGTTCTAGCTTCATATATTATCAAAAGCTTACAGGGTCTGGACATCTCATATAAACTAGGGGTGTGCACGGACCCCCCGGATCGGATCGGGACCCGGATCGGGACCTCCAATTTTGTCCCGGACCGGTTCGGACAAAATCGGAGGCCCCCCGGACCGGATCGAGTCCGATCCCGATCCAAAAATCGGAAATTTTTGGATCGGCCGCCATTTTTTTCCCCATAGACTTGCATTGCAATGCAAGTCTATGAGGAAAAAATGGCGGCGGGTGGGTAAGGGGGGGCCTAACTCCCTCCCCCCCCCGGGGCCGTCCGCTGTGGACGGCCCCGGCAGGTAAACCCCCTCCCCCGCGCTCCCTACCCCCCCTGGGGCCGCCTGCTTCCATCCGCTGGCGCCCGCGGGCGCCAGCGGATAGAAGCGGACGGCTCCGGGGGGGGGGTAAGCCCCCTTCCCCGCCACTTACCTTCTCGGCACGTCCGGCGCCGGCGGCTACTACCAGCGGGCTCCGCGGCCTACTCTCGAGTAGCGCGCCGGGTGATGACATCACCCGGCGCGCCACCCTGGAGCAGGCCGCGGAGCCTGCTGGTAGTAGTAGGCGCCGGCGCCGGACGGGAGCCGCCGGGCCGGGCAGGTAAGGGCCCCCCTCCCCCCTCCGCGCGCCCCCTCCTCCCCTCCACGCACCCCCTCCTTACCTTTCCGGCCCGGCGGCTCCCGTCCGGCGCCGGCGCCTACTACTTCCAGCAGGCTCCGCGGCCTGCTCTAGAGTAGTGCGCCGGGTGATGACATCACCCGGCGCGCCATCCTAGAGCAGGCCGCGGAGCCTGCTGGGAATAGTAGGCGCCGGCGCCGGACGGGAGCCGCCGGGCCGGAAAGGTAAGGGCCCCCCTCCCCCCTCCGCGCGCCCCTTCCTCCCCTCCACGCACCCCCTCCTTACCTTTCCGGCCCGGCGGCTCCCGTCCGGCGCCGGCGCCTACTACTACCAGCAGGCTCCGCGGCCTGCTCTAGAGTAGCGCGCCGGGTGATGACATCACCCGGCGCGCCACCCTAGAGCAGGCCGCGGAGCCTGCTGGGAATAGTAGGCGCCGGCGCCGGACGGGAGCCGCCGGGCCGGAAAGGTAAGGGCCCCCCTCCCCCCTCCCCCCTCCGCGCGCCCCCTCCTCCCCTCCACGCACCCCCTCCTTACCTTCCCGGCCCGGTGGCTCCCGTCCGGCGCCGGCGCCTACTACTACCAGCAGGCTCCGCGGCCTGCTCTAGAGTAGCGCGCCGGGTGATGACATCACCCGGCGCGCCACCCTAGAGCAGGCCGCGGAGCCTGCTAGTAGTAGTAGGCGCCGGCGCCGGACGGGAGCCACCGGGCCGAGAAGGTAAGTGCCCCCCTCCTCCCCCCCCCCGCTGTCCACTTTCATCGGCGGGCGCCCGCTGGCGCCCGCCAATGGAAGCGGCGGTGGGCGCCAGTGGGCGCCCGCCGATCCGCCGATCCGCCGAACCGGTTCGGAGCTTTTTCGGACCGGTTCGGATTGGATCGGCCGATCCAGCTGCGGGATCGGAAATCGGATAATTTATCCGATTTCCCACTGGACCGGACTCGGATCGTGGATCGGGTCCGATCCAGTGCACATCCCTAATATAAACCTTTTTAAACCCTTGGCTCCAATTCAATCACTCTTATTAATATTGACTTCTAAGTTATCAATTTGCTAGATTTCATCAATTCTTACTGAAGATGTGGACAATTTATAGAGGGCTGTAGAATGGCACATAGGCTGTTCTTTGGCCATAAGTATTTCTAGTGCCTTTCATTCTGCCTTGTTAGCCCTGTGCATGTGCTTTTTGGTAAGACCTGGAAATGGGCCAAATTAGGCCACTGCTCTCAACACATACCCTGACATTCGAGGCTGTTCCATCTCTATCAGCTCAAAATCTTTTCTCAGAAACATGCCATCCTCCTCTTAAAGATTTTACAGTACATGTTTTCATATGCACAGCTATATGCTGGAGCATAAATCAGTACTTAGCACAGCTATGTAGAATGTGGGGCAGTGGGGAAAAGGGGTCTTACCTCATTTGCTTTTGTTTGGATTTGGATTTCCCCATCTAAAACTCATATAGCTTTCCCATTCAAAGCCCTACTTCTGGATTTGTCTTTGATCATACCTACAGATTTCAAGTGGGTTGTAGTCATCTACTGGCTTAGTTCAGATGACACTTTAGGCAACGGGGGGGGGGAGAGGCAACGGATGGTACATTATTTTTGGAGTACCCTCCACACAACATGTTGCACCTCCCCCGTCACGCGGCTGAAAGTCGGGGCCTCATAATAAGCAATGGGGCTCCGAAAAACAATGGAGCAGCCCGTTGTTTTTCCCCGTTGCTTAATAATGTATCATCAGTTGTGTGTGCGTTGTGTATCACCTGACACACGACACAATAAGCAACACAACTGATGGTTGCCTCTTCCCCCTCCATTGTCTAAAGTGTCGTCTGAACTAAGCCACTGTTTTGAACTAAAAATGTATTAGAGGAACCAATGAACTGCGATGGTCAAGTCACAAAAGTCACTGCAATCAAAATGGCTCCAAATTATTGAGTCAAATATGCATATTCATCATTTAATCCCTGAAACCTAAATGCATGAATTGCTTCCATTGCAACATATTGGTGATGTTTGGATCCCATGATAGTCAACTATGGGCTTATAGTCAACTCACAGTTGGTTATTTTGCAGGTACTCACCAAACAATCAGAGAAATAACCAACAGTGGCTCAATTCGGATGACACGATAGTCAATGGTGAGGTAATAATCAACTTTACAGTTGTTCAACTAGGGGGTACTCCCCACACAACATGGTAATAAATAATCAACTGTGATGTGGATTAGGATCAGCACTGAGTTGACTATGGCAGCATTCTGATGACACAATAGTCAAAACAACTGACTATTGTTTTCCCCACACCAGTTGTTTATTGTGTCATCCGAATTGAGCCCATGAGTTGGTTATAAACAACTGTGAGTGAATTATTAATCCATGGTGCATTGACTAATTCATTCCCGCGGTCTCTATTCCTCTCGGTCTTCCCATATGTATGCCGTTATCCCTTGCTGCTGAAAATAGTTATGCTGGCTTAAGTAGAGTAGCCACCACCACTTTGACCGCTAGTGCCTAGTTTCTGTAGCCAATGAAAATAACCAATGGAGCTCTCTACACAACATAATAATTAACAGTGGTTTAAATAACCCACTCTGCACCTCGTTGGTTTTTTGTGTCAGTTATTTAGGCAAAATAACTCACCATGGATTAAAAAATCCTATCATACGACAAGATAACCCACGATGGGTTATATAACCCATATGAGATATCATGTTGTCCAAGCCCAATCATTGATGTGGCACAAGAACTACCTATGATGTTTGATATGTAAGAACTATTCATGCATGTAATTCACTGCTTATATTGCATTTATTAGCTAAGAAGCATGCATATGCGAACTCATCCTACTGTGGACTCTTGCTATGTCTCACTTTCTTTATTAATTTAGGGTCCTGACATTTTATGGGCAGATCACTTCTGGGTTTTTTTGGAACCATACTTTTCAAATTCAAAGGAATTATTTATGTAAGATTTTAGGGCCATAAGCTGATTAAAGCTTTGTAAGTAGTGATTGTTATGAGCTCAGAAGATGCTGAGTAAGGTCAGATATTTTGGTAAACATGTTACCAAATACTTAATAATGGGAGGTGGTGGGTGGTTCTTGGGCACTAGGCTATATTCTATTGTATATGACTTTAGAATGAATTTAACAAAAAAATCTTGGCATATTGCTTTGACGATCTAAAGAAATAGGAAACAAAACTTTTAAATGGATTCTTTTGAAAATAGTGAAACCCATAAGATTCAAATCTTAATAGGCAGTCTCCTGTTTTACATATCCCCAAGAGTGCTGAGTCCATTTCTATTCCAAGTGTAATAGGAGACACTGGCTCAATTCGGACAACATGTTAAGCAACGGTTGTTTAATTAAACAACCGTCAGTTGGTTAGTTCAACGTGTCGTCCGAATTCAGCCACTCAACGGATAGACAACCCACAGCTGGTTAAGCGGGAGATTTAAACAACCGAGTTAAACAACTCACTTGCGAGTTGTTTAAAAGTTAGTCAATTGACTAACGTGTCATCCGAATTCAGCCTCTAGAGGTGCGTGGGTTAAACAACTGAGGTGAGTACGTTAACGCAAAAGACCACAGAGGAGAGCGGCAAGAGCAGCAGAAAGTGGGCGGTCGCTCAGGCGCGGTTGCAACAGAGCCCCGGCATTGCCGCCATAGCAACCAGGATGCTCACCTCCCCCAGCACGGAGCTGAAAAAGGGGCCAGCTCCTGCAAGCACTCACGCAGGATGCCCAGTCAGTCACCCAAACGGAAAGGGAAGCGCACCAGAAGGGCACTATGGCAAAGGGGGGAGGGGGGGACGGAATAAGCAAGAAGCCCAGGTGCCCAGGAACAAGGGGCTGCCCCCCCACACCAACAGGGAGAATAACAACCCACCCAAAGTAGACCCCCCCACTGCACTGCCACCTCCACTCTCGCATCACCCAGAAGGACGAGGGCAGGGGAAGCGGCGACCAGAGAGCCCCCCCTCATCCGCCCAACACGGCTGGACAGCGAGCCTTTGCCGGGCCTCGAGAACCCCATTGGGGAGCGTCGCGCCCATGTGGAAGGGTCCCGGGTGCGTGAAAGTATCAGTGCCAGGATCTGGCTGTGCTACCCCCATCCCTGTGAGCGTCGGCTGTGTAGTTCCATCTGTGGACTGGCATCTCTCCCTGGTGTGCTGCCCCTCTCCACCACATCCCCTTGGCACGTTCCGTGCTTGGCTCCCTAGGGGTGTGGCCTCAGCCGTCCCCTCTTCACTGCTGTGCCTTCCAGCCGCCTCCTCCCTTCCCGGGGGCAACTGTCCTCTCCATAGGTTCTGCCCTGGCATAGTGGTGCCCATGTGCCTTATTGCCCATGTCTGGTCTCCCTGCTGAATAAAGTTTTCTACGCCACCCCACTCTTGCCTTCTTTCCTGTGTGTGCGGAAGATGCTCTAGGAGGGAGGTGGGGGGGCTGGGGCGTGGGTGCCAATGTTGGAATTGCAGTGCTTGGCGTGGGGTGCGACTGTTGTATTGGTGATGTCGTTCCTCCTGGCTGCCTCTTTGCCTGAGGCTTCTGTGTTCTGCCCACTGACTGAGGCAGCCAATGGGGTTTGGGAGGCGTGTCCTGCATCGGCTGCAATGGCGGCGCCCATGGTTTTCGGCCACAGTGTATGCTGGGATACCACCTGGAAGACTAACGGAGTTTGGTAAGCGGGGAAAATGGCGGCCGAGCTGTCAGTCAGAGCCGAGTACATTATTAACAACCGGGGTGGTTACCAAATCTTTGCAGCGCCTGCTGCAGCGTGTCGTCTGTAGATCACCACCTCTTTAACACACCATCAGTGGGTTATTTCCACTCAGTTGCTTAACGTGTTGTCCGAATTGAGCCTATATCTACTCAAAGGCTAATTTTTGTTGGTCCCCTGGGCAGTTTCTTGAGACAGATTTTGTTGCATATTTTAGCAGCCAAACCCCAAGTCTTTACTCTTAAGTCTCTCTGTTTAGACAAAATGGTACATTGACTGAGCCCACATTGGTTTTCCAGGATGTAGCCCAAGAGACCAATACAAATTCATGGATTCTATCATTTGGCCCTCTGGGCTATTTTAAATAAAATATACAACAGGAGTGTTTTCACACAACCAGTTCAGATGATGGTACTTCTCCCATGATTAAATCAAGCTGAACCAAAACAGTGTGTGCAGTTCTGAGGGTAAAGGAGGTGGTACTCTTTTTTTGGGGGGGGGACAGTTACTTTTTAAAAACTTCTGACTATTATTTTTTAAATACAGGGGCATGTTATAGGCAGTTAACAGAGTGAAGGAGAAGTTTATGCCCTTCAATTTAAATTCTTCCCAACGGCTGGGAGCACAATTCTGTGCATGTCTACTAAGAAGTAAGTCCCACTGCATTTAATTGGACTTACTTCCTGGTAGATGTGAATAACATTGCAGCCTTACAATTTCTGGGACTGAATGTTCATATGAGCATCCCCTCTCATGAGCCCTGGGTCAATTTAATTTTTGGAGAAAAACTAAGACATGTGTATATAATTTCTGTAAATGCTGATGCATATTCATTCGGTAATTTCTGAAGTCCAATTAGCAGGATTACAGGGATGAGATGTGTCACTGACATATTAAGGCTCATCTACACCTAAGGGTGTAGAGGGAGGGAGGGGTGAGGATAGTGGACTTAACTGCTTCCGTGATCCTCCCTCAGTGTCTAGATGGCCGCACAATGTCCTGCAAGGAAAGAGGGACATCGCAGCTGCCATTTTTATTAAGATGAGGAGCTGCACACAGTGGAAAAGGTAGGAACCCCCCCAAACCCCGCACCCACCCACCCACCTCCATCATCTTGGGGTGGCAAAATTGCTGCCCACTCATGGGCACGGAGCAACCTCCATGTGGCTCCATGCCCGTTTCAGGACCCGGGAGTGCACACCACTCCTGGGACCACAGAAAAACCAGGATATCCCCAGTTTCTGTTATTCCGGGGTCATCCCCGGTTTATCCTGGGATCCTCTGTGTGTCATATGGACACACAGAGATGATCTAGAGACAATCCCAGGATAAATGGCTGGTGTAAACATAGCCTTAGAGTCAGGTTTAAGTTTTAGTGAGTTCAGGAAGCCTATTTGGGATGGGCTGAACCAATGCAGTTTGGGAACTAAAAATGGTACAGAAATGGGATTTGATGATGGTGGTGGGGTAGACAACTGTTTAAAGGCAGGGAAAATTACCTGTGAAGGCATTCTTTCTCTCCCCACCCCAGTGAGAGAAAGCACTTTTAACCATCCACCAGTACATTTTGACATAGGACATAATGTCAAATCAGTGTCAGCCCCCCCCCCCCAAGAGCTCTCTCTCTCTCTCTCTCTTCCTGTGTTTTAAATGTGGGGAGTGGGGGTGGAAAGAAAAAAGGCATTAAGAGGAAAATGCTCCACTAAAACAGTCCAAAGTAGTTTCCTCTGCCATCACCATCACTCCTGCAAAAAAATAGTCAAAATGGCCACCTTGTTTCTCCACCCTCTCATATGGCAGCAAAAAGGGGAGAGCCATTTTGGATCAGTGCTAGCACATCCCTGCTTTTGAAAACTGGATAACCCCTGAGAAGATCCAGAGACTTCTAAAGCCCTTTCTACACGATAGGGGTGTGGAGGGTGGGAGGTGCGGCAATCCCGGTAGTACCTGCTTCCAGGATTGTCGCGTTATTTCACATCATAGGCGCGACAACCCGGGTCCCTCCCAGGCCATTGCGCCATTATGGCTGCCATTTTATTTTTGTTTGTGGCCTGAGAAGAGCGCTTTTGCGCTCCAACGAAAAGGTAAGTGAAGATAAAAAAATGCATAGGAAATTGCCCCCTTCCCCCCGCCATCCTGAGGGTGACAAAATTGCTGTTGTCTCTCCCCTGATGGGCATGGAGCTGCATGGTGCAGCTCCATGCCCATTTGTTCTGCTGTGCTTACTCACGAGTAAGCACAGTAGCACCCGGGATGGTGGAAGCTGGAAGTTCCCGAGACCATGGAAGATTCGGGATTTTCCAGGGATCCCATATCCCTGGCAAATCCCATGCCCGCCCCCTCTGCCCCAGGGAATCCCTGCGTATCATTTGGACTCACAGGGACCAATCGGGGGCCATCCCAGGCCACATGCCTGGTGTAGAAACTAGGGATGTGCACTGACCCCCTGGATCGGATCGGATAGCGGATCGGAATCGGACCTGGGGGGTCGGATCGGATCGGATCGGATCGTGTGTCGGATCGGATCGGATCCGATTCCGATCCGCGGATCGGATTTTCCGATCCGGATCGGACGCCATTTTGAATGCTTTTTCCTATAGCAAATTATTGTTTTATAAAAATGCCTATAACTTTTTCATTTTTAAAGACAGAAGGATGAAACTTGGGCACATTGTACACTGGTTAGGGATAGGTATCTGTGAGAAATTTCAGAAAGATTGGTGCATGCAGTTTGTGGCAATTAATTTTTTAATAAATAACATGGAATGCCTATAACTCGGTCATTTTTAAAGTTACACACATGAAACTTTGCCACATTGTAGGTGGTACCTTGGGACCCACGTGTGTGAAATCCCAGAACCGTGGGTGCTTGCCTGGTGTGGCAATGAATTTTTGAAAAATGGGTAGTAGTGGGGTAAATGCAGTTATGCCTCCCATGTTTTTATTTTTAAAGATACAAACAGGACACTTCGGCACATTACAGGGAACACTTCCCTTGATATGTGTGTAAAATTTCAGACAGCTAGCTCCAGGCATGTGTTGGCAATGAATTGTTGAAAATTGGGTAGCAGTGGGGTAAAATACAGTTTTGCCTCCCATTTTTTTATTTTCAAAGATACAAACGGGAAACTTTGGCACATTGCAGGGAACACTGCACTTCAAATGTGTGTGAAATTTCCGGAAGCTAGGTGCAACATTTTAGTGGGAAACGAACGTTTATTCATGGCATTTCACATGGGATTTATGGGTTGGTTTTAAGAGCTACAAAGCTCTAACTCGCTCACATGGCACAGGACCTATGCTCGCTCAAACGCTGAAAATTTCACAAACTTTGGTGCAATGCTTTAGTGGGAAAACAAAGGTTTATTCATGGCATTTCACATGGGATGTATGGGTTGGTTTTAAGAGCTACAAAGCTCTAACTCGCTCACATGGCACAGGACCTATGCCCGCTCAAACGCTGAAAATTTCACAAACTTTGGTGCAATGCTTTAGTGGGAAAACAAAGGTTAAACTTTATTATTTTAAACCTTCAGGAAGGGGACATTGCCTGCCTGGTGTGGATTGGTAATGAGGGAAGAAAGTTTCACTTATTCATTTGTAAAATGTAAAGTGATTGTAAATTGCTTTAGGGACCCATACATTTACATGACAAGACAGGTGTTGGTTGCAGGAATGCTACCAAATGCACTAGTAGCTAATCCCAGGTAATAGCTATTCAGATCCTAGCTAATAGCTATTATTCAGATCCTAGCCTGGGAAGGGATCTTGCAGGATAAGTGATTGTTCTTTTCTTGTGTAGTATGTAATTCTAAACCAGAAGGCTGCTTTGATGTAGAGCCAATCCACATGGTCTCTTGCAGCACCTAGTATTATTTATTTCTCCTTCCACAGCAGAATCTGGAAGGCGGGCAGGCAGGCTGGCATTTAATGGGCAAAGTCCAACAGCGGCGTTGGGGACTGGGTGACATTCTCCTTGAGGGCGAATGCCAAGTCCCATGGCTTGTGCGAGGAGGGCGGCTTGCTCTCTTTGCAGGAAGGATCTGGAAGGCGGCAGGCGGCATCAGCAGCGGGCGGGCAGGCTGGCATTTAATGGGCAAAGTCCAACAGCGGCGTTGGGGACTGGGTGACATTCTCCTTGAGGGCGAATGCCAAGTCCCATGGCTTGTGCAAGGAGGGCGGCTTGCTCTCTTTGCAGGAAGGATCTGGAAGGCGGCAGGCGGCATCAGCAGCGGGCGGGCAGGCTGGCATCCAGGGCAAAGTCCAACAGCGGCGTTGGGGACTGGGTGACATTCTCCTTGAGGGCGAATGCCAAGTCTCATGGCTTGTGCGAGGAGGGCGGCTTGCTCTCTTTGCAGGAAGGATCTGGAAGGCGGCAGGCGGCATCAGCAGCGGGCGGGCAGGCTGGCATGTAATGGGCAAAGTCTCTCCTTTCCCGGGCACTGTGGCAGTGAGAGTTCCATAGGCTGCAAAAGAAGAAGGGGGGGAAAAAAGAATGAATATTAGTTGACCACTTCAACACAACTAGCTCCCTTCCACCCAGGATTGCCCTTCCTGAGTGCCCACGCCCCAGCAGGCACACGGGGCTGCCTGCTCACTCGGAAGTTAGCAGGCAGACAGCCAACCTTCAGTTAGGTGGAAGGTGCCCCCCCCATTCACAGAACACTTACCGTAGTCCTCCTGAGGGCGTTGTTGATAAGATGCCACTTCCAGGCGGGCAGTGACGGGCAGGTGGGCAGTCTGCATTACCGTCTCTCCTGGGCACTGTGGCAAAGAGTTCCATAGGCTGCAAAAGAAGAAGGGGGGGGGGAAGAATATGAGAAAAATGATACTTTTCCACCACTGGCTCCCTCCCACCCAAGACTGGCATGTGCCCGGTCCTGAGTGCCCACGCCCCAGCAGGCACACGGGGCTGCCTGCTTGCTTACTCGTGGGTAAGCTCTCTGACAGGCTCTTACCAGAGTCGTGCGGGCGACGTGAATCGATGGGCCACCTCCATGCGGCCGTGGCTGGGGCAGATGGGCAGTCTGGATTCACGGGTGCGCTTTGCGCAGTGGCGAAGAGTTCCATAGGCTGCAAAAGAAGGAGGGGGGGGGGAAAAGAATGAATATTAGTTGACCACTTTAACACAACCAGCTCCCTTCCACCCAGGATTGCCCTTCCTGAGTGCCCACGCCAAAGCAGGCACACGGGGCTGCCTGCTCACTCGGAAGTTAGCAGGCAGACAGCCACCCTTTAGTTAGGTGGAAGGTGCCCCCCCATTCACAGAACACTTACCGTAGTCCTCCTGAGGGCGTTGTTGATAAGATGCCACTTCCAGGCGGGCAGTGACGGGCAGGTGGGCAGTCTGCATTACCGTCTCTCCTGGGCACTGTGGCAAAGAGTTCCATAGGCTGCAAAAGAAGAAGGGGGGGGGAAGAATATGAGAAAAATGATACTTTTCCACCACTGGCTCCCTCCCACCCAAGACTGGCATGTGCCCGGTCCTGAGTGCCCACGCCCCAGCAGGCACACGGGGCTGCCTGCTTGCTTACTCGTGGGTAAGCTGTCTGACAGGCTCTTACCAGAGTCGTGCGGGCGACGTGAATCGATGGGCCACCTCCATGCGGCCGTGGCTGGGGCAGATGGGCAGTCTGGATTCACGGGTGCGCTTTGCGCAGTGGCGAAGAGTTCCATAGGCTGCAAAAGAAGGAGGGGGGGGGGAAAAGAATGAATATTAGTTGACCACTTTAACACAACCAGCTCCCTTCCACCCAGGATTGCCCTTCCTGAGTGCCCACGCCCCAGCAGGCACACGGGGCTGCCTGCTCACTCGGAAGTTAGCAGGCAGACAGCCAACCTTCAGTTAGGTGGAAGGTGCCCCCCCCCATTCACAGAACACTTACCATAGTCCTGAGGGCGTTGAGGACTCGGTGAGATTCTCCTGGAGGACCCCTAGTCCCATGGCTTGTGCAAGGAAGGCGGCTGGCCCGCCTCGCAGGAACGATCTGGAAGGCGGCAGGTGGCATCAGCAGCGGGCGGGCAGGCTGGCATGTAATGGGCAAAGTCTCTCCTTTCCCGGGCACTGTGGCAGTGAGAGTGCCATAGGCTGCAAAAGAAGGAGGGGGGGGGGAAAGAATGAATATTAGTTGACCACTTTAACACAACCAGCTCCCTTCCACCCAGGATTGCCCTTCCTGAGTGCCCACGCCAAAGCAGGCACACGGGGCTGCCTGCTCACTCGGAAGTTAGCAGGCAGACAGCCACCCTTTAGTTAGGTGGAAGGTGCCCCCCCATTCACAGAACACTTACCGTAGTCCTCCTGAGGGCGTTGTTGATAAGATGCCACTTCCAGGCGGGCAGTGACGGGCAGGTGGGCAGTCTGCATTACCGTCTCTCCTGGGCACTGTGGCAAAGAGTTCCATAGGCTGCAAAAGAAGAAGGGGGGGGGGGAAGAATATGAGAAAAATGATACTTTTCCACCACTGGCTCCCTCCCACCCAAGACTGGCATGTGCCCGGTCCTGAGTGCCCACGCCCCAGCAGGCACACGGGGCTGCCTGCTTGCTTACTCGTGGGTAAGCTCTCTGACAGGCTCTTACCAGAGTCGTGCGGGCGACGTGAATCGATGGGCCACCTCCATGCGGCCGTGGCTGGGGCAGATGGGCAGTCTGGATTCACGGGTGCGCTTTGCGCAGTGGCGAAGAGTTCCATAGGCTGCAAAAGAAGGAGGGGGGGGGGGAAAAGAATGAATATTAGTTGACCACTTTAACACAACCAGCTCCCTTCCACCCAGGATTGCCCTTCCTGAGTGCCCACGCCCCAGCAGGCACACGGGGCTGCCTGCTCACTCGGAAGTTAGCAGGCAGACAGCCAACCTTCAGTTAGGTGGAAGGTGCCCCCCCCCATTCACAGAACACTTACCATAGTCCTGAGGGCGTTGAGGACTCGGTGAGATTCTCCTGGAGGACCCCTAGTCCCATGGCTTGTGCAAGGAAGGCGGCTGGCCCGCCTCGCAGGAACGATCTGGAAGGCGGCAGGTGGCATCAGCAGCGGGCGGGCAGGCTGGCATGTAATGGGCAAAGTCTCTCCTTTCCCGGGCACTGTGGCAGTGAGAGTGCCATAGGCTGCAAAAGAAGGAGGGGGGGGGGAAAAGAATGAATATTAGTTGACCACTTTAACACAACCAGCTCCCTTCCACCCAGGATTGCCCTTCCTGAGTGCCCACGCCCCAGCAGGCACACGGGGCTGCCTGCTCACTCGGAAGTTAGCAGGCAGACAGCCAACCTTCAGTTAGGTGGAAGGTGCCCCCCCCCATTCACAGAACACTTACCATAGTCCTGAGGGCGTTGAGGACTCGGTGAGATTCTCCTGGAGGACCCCTAGTCCCATGGCTTGTGCAAGGAAGGCGGCTGGCCCGCCTCGCAGGAACGATCTGGAAGGCGGCAGGTGGCATCAGCAGCGGGCGGGCAGGCTGGCATGTAATGGGCAAAGTCTCTCCTTTCCCGGGCACTGTGGCAGTGAGAGTGCCATAGGCTGCAAAAGAAGGAGGGGGGGGGGAAAAGAATGATTATTAGTTGACCACTTTAACACAACCAGCTCCCTTCCACCCAGGATTGCCCTTCCTGAGTGCCCACGCCAAAGCAGGCACACGGGGCTGCCTGCTCACTCGGAAGTTAGCAGGCAGACAGCCACCCTTTAGTTAGGTGGAAGGTGCCCCCCCATTCACAGAACACTTACCGTAGTCCTCCTGAGGGCGTTGTTGATAAGATGCCACTTCCAGGCGGGCAGTGACGGGCAGGTGGGCAGTCTGCATTACCGTCTCTCCTGGGCACTGTGGCAAAGAGTTCCATAGGCTGCAAAAGAAGAAGGGGGGGGGAAGAATATGAGAAAAATGATACTTTTCCACCACTGGCTCCCTCCCACCCAAGACTGGCATGTGCCCGGTCCTGAGTGCCCACGCCCCAGCAGGCACACGGGGCTGCCTGCTTGCTTACTCGTGGGTAAGCTCTCTGACAGGCTCTTACCAGAGTCGTGCGGGCGACGTGAATCGATGGGCCACCTCCATGCGGCCGTGGCTGGGGCAGATGGGCAGTCTGGATTCACGGGTGCGCTTTGCGCAGTGGCGAAGAGTTCCATAGGCTGCAAAAGAAGGAGGGGGGGGAAAGAATGAATATTAGTTGACCACTTTAACACAACCAGCTCCCTTCCACCCAGGATTGCCCTTCCTGAGTGCCCACGCCCCAGCAGGCACACGGGGCTGCCTGCTCACTCGGAAGTTAGCAGGCAGACAGCCAACCTTCAGTTAGGTGGAAGGTGCCCCCCCCCATTCACAGAACACTTACCATAGTCCTGAGGGCGTTGAGGACTCGGTGAGATTCTCCTGGAGGACCCCTAGTCCCATGGCTTGTGCAAGGAAGGCGGCTGGCCCGCCTCGCAGGAACGATCTGGAAGGCGGCAGGTGGCATCAGCAGCGGGCGGGCAGGCTGGCATGTAATGGGCAAAGTCTCTCCTTTCCCGGGCACTGTGGCAGTGAGAGTGCCATAGGCTGCAAAAGAAGGAGGGGGGGGGAAAGAATGAATATTAGTTGACCACTTTAACACAACCAGCTCCCTTCCACCCAGGATTGCCCTTCCTGAGTGCCCACGCCCCAGCAGGCACACGGGGCTGCCTGCTCACTCGGAAGTTAGCAGGCAGACAGCCAACCTTCAGTTAGGTGGAAGGTGCCCCCCCCCATTCACAGAACACTTACCATAGTCCTGAGGGCGTTGAGGACTCGGTGAGATTCTCCTGGAGGACCCCTAGTCCCATGGCTTGTGCAAGGAAGGCGGCTGGCCCGCCTCGCAGGAACGATCTGGAAGGCGGCAGGCGGCATCAGCAGCGGGCGGGCAGGCTGGCATGTAATGGGCAAAGTCTCTCCTTTCCCGGGCACTGTGGCAGTGAGAGTGCCATAGGCTGCAAAAGAAGGAGGGGGGGGGGGAAAGAATGAATATTAGTTGACCACTTTAACACAACCAGCTCCCTTCCACCCAGGATTGCCCTTCCTGAGTGCCCACGCCAAAGCAGGCACACGGGGCTGCCTGCTCACTCGGAAGTTAGCAGGCAGACAGCCAACCTTCAGTTAGGTGGAAGGTGCCCCCCCCATTCACAGAACACTTACCATAGTCCTGAGGGCGTTGAGGACTCGGTGAGATTCTCCTGGAGGACCCCTAGTCCCATGGCTTGTGCAAGGAAGGCGGCTGGCCCGCCTCGCAGGAACGATCTGGAAGGCGGCAGGTGGCATCAGCAGCGGGCGGGCAGGCTGGCATGTAATGGGCAAAGTCTCTCCTTTCCTGGGCACTGTGGCAGTGAGAGTTCCATAGGCTGCAAAAGAAGAGGAGGGGGATAATGAATATTACATGAATACTTTTATACTGCAAAAGAAGAAAGGAAAATAAATAAAGATTTGTATTAAATAATTAATACATGCAAGTCCTAGTAGTCTCCCACCGGCACACTTCTCTTGTTTGTGATGCAATCCTCTTTCTCCTGCTGCACCCCTCCCTTTCTAAATCACTCTTCTGAGCCCATTGTTAGAGGGATTGGCTATCCTTTTGTGTCTGGCAGGACACAGCTTACCGGATCATTAGAGAATCACCATTTCTTTTGTCCTTGGGTTATTCATTCACTCCTAATAGCACCCTACGTTAGGCTGACCAGATCAAATCCAGGTCAGGGTTCCTAACTTCAGCAGTTGTAGAGAAAAGGGAATTTCTGCCAGTGTCATTTGTATGGAATTAGTTCCTGCTGAGATTCCCTCTTCATCACAACAGTTAAAGGTGCAGGGGCCCTGCCTTCTTTTCTATATGGCCACTCTGCCTGCACTCTTACCTGAGTCGTAGGGGTGACGTGAATCGAGGGGCCACCTCCATGTGGCCGTGGCTGGGGCAGATGGGCAGTCTGGAATCACGGGTGCGCTTTGCGCAGTGGCGAAGAGTTCCATAGGCTGCAAAAGAAGGGGGGGGGGGGGAAAGAATTAACATGAGATAAATCATACTTTTCCACCATTGGCTCCCTCTCACCCAGGACTGGCATCTGCCCGGTCCTGAGTGCCCACGCCCCAGTAGGCACACGGGGCTGCCTGCTTGCTTACTCGGAAGTAAGATCTCAGACTGCCCCACTTCTGGACACTCTCAGGTGTTCCTGCGTTGACTGCACACACTTACCTTATTCGTGCGGCCGCTGTGGATCGGAGGACTCCAGTGGCACATAGGCTCCTCCAGGCAAAGTCACATTGGCATAGGCTCCTCCAGGCAAAGTCACATTGGCATAGGCTCCTCCAGGCAAAGTCACAGTGGCACATAGGCTCCTCCAGGCAAAGTCACGTTGGCATAGGCTCCTCCAGGCAAAGTCACAGTGGCACATAGGCTCCTCCAGGCAAAGTCACATTGGCATAGGCTCCTCCAGGCAAAGTCACAGTGGCACATAGGCTCCTCCAGGCAAAGTCACATTGGCATAGGCTCCTCCAGGCAAAGTCACAGTGGCACATAGGCTCCTCCAGGCAAAGTCACAGTGGCATAGGCTCCTCCAGGCAAAGTCACGTTGGCATAGGCTCCTCCAGGCAAAGTCACAGTGGCACATAGGCTCCTCCAGGCAAAGTCACGTTGGCATAGGCTCCTCCAGGCAAAGTCACAGTGGCACATAGGCTCCTCCAGGCAAAGTCACAGTGGCATAGGCTCCTCCAGGCAAAGTCACGTTGGCATAGGCTCCTCCAGGCAAAGTCACAGTGGCACATAGGCTCCTCCAGGCAAAGTCACATTGGCATAGGCTCCTCCAGGCAAAGTCACAGTGGCACATAGGCTCCTCCAGGCAAAGTCACAGTGGCACATAGGCTCCTCCAGGCAAAGTCACGTTGGCATAGGCTCCTCCAGGCAAAGTCACAGTGGCACATAGGCTCCTCCAGGCAAAGTCACAGTTTGGCACAGCTCCCTCCAGGCAAAGTCCCAGTGGCACAGGCTCCTCCAGGCAAAGTCACAGTTTGGCACAGCTCCCTCCAGGCAAAGTCCCAGTGGCACAGGCTCCTCCAGGCAAAGTCACAGTTTGGCACAGCTCCCTCCAGGCAAAGTCCCAGTGGCACAGGCTCCTCCAGGCAAAGTCACATTGGCACAGGCTCCTCCAGGCAAAGTCACAGTTTGGCACAGCTCCCTCCAGGCAAAGTCCCAGTGGCACAGGCTCCTCCAGGCAAAGTCACAGTTTGGCACAGCTCCCTCCAGGCAAAGTCCCAGTGGCACAGGCTCCTCCAGGCAAAGTCACAGTTTGGCACAGCTCCCTCCAGGCAAAGTCCCAGTGGCACAGGCTCCTCCAGGCAAAGTCACATTGGCACAGGCTCCTCCAGGCAAAGTCACAGTTTGGCACAGCTCCCTCCAGGCAAAGTCCCAGTGGCAGAGGCAAAGTCCCAGTGGCAGAGGCAAAGTCCCACTGGCAGAGGCAAAGTCACAGCTGCATGGGCCCCTCCAGGCAAAGTCCCAGTGGCAGAGGCAAAGTCCCAGTGGCAGAGGCAAAGTCCCACTGGCAGAGGCAAAGTCACAGCTGCATGGGCACCTCCAGGCAGGCAGGCGGGCAGAGGCAGAGGCAGAGGCGGGCATGATGCCAGGCGCTTGCACATTGCACAAGTAAGCAATAGAACCGTGAGACCAGCCCACGCATTCCGGCTACTTCACAATGGCGGCAACCTAGCAGGCGGGCAGGCAGGCAGGCAGGCAGGGGCAGAGGCAGAGGCGGGCATGATGCCAGGCGCTTGCGCATTGCACAAGTAAGCAATAGAACCGTGAGACCAGCCCACGCATTCCGGCTACTTCACAATGGCGGCAACCTAGCAGGCGGGCAGGCAGGCAGGCAGGCAGAGGCAGAGGCAGAGGCGGGCATGATGCCAGGCGCTTGCGCATTGCACAAGTAAGCAATAGAACCGTGAGACCAGCCCACGCATTCCGGCTACTTCACAATGGCGGCAACCTAGCAGGCGGGCAGGCAGGCAGGCAGGCAGGGGCAGAGGCAGAGGCGGGCATGATGCCAGGCGCTTGCGCATTGCACAAGTAAGCAATAGAACCGTGAGACCAGCCCACGCATTCCGGCTACTTCACAATGGCGGCAACCTAGCAGGCGGGCAGGCAGGCAGGCAGGCAGGGGCAGATGCAGAGGCGGGCATGATGCCAGGCGCTTGCGCATTGCACAAGTAAGCAATAGAACCGTGAGACCAGCCCACGCATTCCGGCTACTTCACAATGGCGGCAACCTAGCAGGCGGGCAGGCAGGCAGGCAGGCAGAGGCAGAGGCAGAGGCGGGCATGATGCCAGGCGCTTGCGCATTGCACAAGTAAGCAATAGAACCGTGAGACCAGCCCACGCATTCCGGCTACTTCACAATGGCGGCAACCTAGCAGGCGGGCAGGCAGGCAGGCAGGCAGAGGCAGAGGCAGAGGCGGGCATGATGCCAGGCGCTTGCGCATTGCACAAGTAAGCAATAGAACCGTGAGACCAGCCCACGCATTCCGGCTACTTCACAATGGCGGCAACCTAGCAGGCGGGCAGGCAGGCAGGCAGGCAGGGGCAGAGGCAGAGGCGGGCATGATGCCAGGCGCTTGCGCATTGCACAAGTAAGCAATAGAACCGTGAGACCAGCCCACGCATTCCGGCTACTTCACAATGGCGGCAACCTAGCAGGCGGGCAGGCAGGCAGGCAGGCAGAGGCAGAGGCAGAGGCGGGCATGATGCCAGGCGCTTGCGCATTGCACAAGTAAGCAATAGAACCGTGAGACCAGCCCACGCATTCCGGCTACTTCACAATGGCGGCAACCTAGCAGGCGGGCAGGCAGGCAGGCAGGCAGGGGCAGAGGCAGAGGCGGGCATGATGCCAGGCGCTTGCGCATTGCACAAGTAAGCAATAGAACCGTGAGACCAGCCCACGCATTCCGGCTACTTCACAATGGCGGCAACCTAGCAGGCGGGCAGGCAGGCAGGCAGGCAGGGGCAGATGCAGAGGCGGGCATGATGCCAGGCGCTTGCGCATTGCACAAGTAAGCAATAGAACCGTGAGACCAGCCCACGCATTCCGGCTACTTCACAATGGCGGCAACCTAGCAGGCGGGCAGGCAGGCAGGCAGGCAGAGGCAGAGGCAGAGGCGGGCATGATGCCAGGCGCTTGCGCATTGCACAAGTAAGCAATAGAACCGTGAGACCAGCCCACGCATTCCGGCTACTTCACAATGGCGGCAACCTAGCAGGCGGGCAGGCAGGCAGGCAGGCAGAGGCAGAGGCAGAGGCGGGCATGATGCCAGGCGCTTGCGCATTGCACAAGTAAGCAATAGAACCGTGAGACCAGCCCACGCATTCCGGCTACTTCACAATGGCGGCAACCTAGCAGGCGGGCAGGCAGGCAGGCAGGCAGGGGCAGAGGCAGAGGCGGGCATGATGCCAGGCGCTTGCGCATTGCACAAGTAAGCAATAGAACCGTGAGACCAGCCCACGCATTCCGGCTACTTCACAATGGCGGCAACCTAGCAGGCGGGCAGGCAGGCAGGCAGGCAGGGGCAGAGGCAGAGGCGGGCATGATGCCAGGCGCTTGCGCATTGCACAAGTAAGCAATAGAACCGTGAGACCAGCCCACGCATTCCGGCTACTTCACAATGGCGGCAACCTAGCAGGCGGGCAGGCAGGCAGGCAGAGGCAGAGGCAGAGGCGGGCATGATGCCAGGCGCTTGCGCATTGCACAAGTAAGCAATAGAACCGTGAGACCAGCCCACGCATTCCGGCTACTTCACAATGGCGGCAACCTAGCAGGCGGGCAGGCAGGCAGGCAGGCAGGCAGAGGCAGAGGCAGAGGCGGGCATGATGCCAGGCGCTTGCGCATTGCACAAGTAAGCAATAGAACCGTGAGACCAGCCCACGCATTCCGGCTACTTCACAATGGCGGCAACCTAGCAGGCGGGCAGGCAGGCAGGCAGGCAGAGGCAGAGGCAGAGGCGGGCATGATGCCAGGCGCTTGCGCATTGCACAAGTAAGCAATAGAACCGTGAGACCAGCCCACGCATTCCGGCTACTTCACAATGGCGGCAACCTAGCAGGTGGGCAGGCGGGCAGGCAGTTTTTTAAATCACATAGCCAAAATAAACACAACACACAGTGACAGCCCTGCAAGGCTGCCACATAAGACCATAAGACACAGTCAGAAACAGTGTGGGATGCTGCTTGTCATCCACTCAATGTAGGAGCCTGGAAGAGGAATCCTATCGCGTCCTTCGTTCATAGTCAGAGAGGTGCATGCGTTCCTTGGCGATAAAATTAAGCCTTCTTCTTATCCAAAGTTCTCATGAGCCTCTGACGTGGTCTTACAAGAAGAAACGCCCATGGAAGTGTGGGACCTTACAGAAGGCCTGGAGGGAGCCATCGGAGTCCAATTTCAGAGGCACACGTGCAAGCACATTGGTTCAAGTCAAACAACATAGAATGTGTGAGATGCTTGTGCATCCCCTCAATGTAAGAGGCTAGGAGAAGAAACTAGATCCCTTCGGGATCCATCGTTCAGAGTTGAGTTACTGAGCTGTAAACAACACAGCCAGTAAATTAAAGTAAAGAAAATTAATTAACCGAAAATAAGAATTAAAAAATGAAGGGCCTGCTGGTGCCTGCCCAAAGGTGTGGGATGGATGGGGGGTGCCTGCCAATTACTCCCCCGCGGGCATGAGGGTGGGGTATCCCAGCAGGGGCAGATTGACCTTGAGGAAGACCAGCTGCTCCACAATCTCAGCGTCCAAGCGAGAGCGGTGGGGTGTGACCACGTCGCCCGCCATGGAAAACACCCGCTCGCTTGGAACGCTGGACGGTGGGCAGCTGATTCTGTCCATGGCCACCCGCGCCAGATCAGGCCACATCTGGCGCCGAGATGACCAGTAGGCCAGGGGTTCGATGGAGCCGTCCTCCATCTGCTCCGCCAGGTAACGCTGCACTGCTGCTGCAGCGTCATCCTGGCGGCGGCTGGGTTGAGTGCCTCTATGCCCAACCGCAGCCTGCAAAGCCTTGTCCCAAAACCCCTGGCCTGTCCCCCTGCTGGGTGTGGTGGTGCTGGTGCCGCCGCTGCTGGTGGTGCTCAGTGGACTTAGCGCCTGGGCTTCGGTGGGCTCCTCCTCTGCCTGCCCAATCCTGGCATCCCGGGCCGCCCGAACGTCCGTCACCAGCATTTCCACCCAACCTGCCCGGGAAGTCTGCCCACATAACCCATCCTTGATGCGCGGGTCGCACATGGTGGCCAACATGTACTGCCTCTCGTTGTAGAGAGGCTGGACCCGGCGGGATAGGCTTTCCCTCAGCCTCGTCACCACTTCCCGCACCTCTGGCAGGAAGCGCCTGCCGGTGACGGCATCCCCGGCCTCCAGAAACTCGCCCATCTGATTCTGGAGATGCCTGGCCACGGGGAGCACCTGGCTGAGAAGGGCAGTGCTGCTGCTCAGGGTCTCGGTGGCCTCAAGGAACGGCTTGAGGACCACCAGAAGCTGGGACATGGCCTCCCACTGCTGCCTGGACAGTGGGGCCTGGATGCCAATGTCCCCGACCCTGAACATCTCGTGGACAACACGCTGTTGCTCCACCATACGCTCGAGCATGTGGTAGGTGGAGTTCCAACGTGTTGCCACGTCCTGCACTAGCCGGTGCTGCGGAAGTCCCAGCTCCTGCTGCTTCTCCCGCAGCAACCGACTGCCCTTCACGCTGTGGTGGAAATGCCCAGCCACCTTCCTGCAGCTCTCTAGGAGATTACGGATTTGGGGAGGGAGAGGGGCCTTGCTGCCTCCAAGGCCATCCCTGACGACCAGGTTGAAGACGTGCGCGATGCAGCGGATGCCCTCAAATCCGCCATCGCGCACCGCCTTCAGCATATTGGCTCCCCCGTCCGTGACCATGTAACCGCGGGTGTGCTGGTGCCCGCCCAGCCACCCTGCCACCATGCGGTTCATGGCCTCCGTAATCTCCTCCGCCGTGTGGGACTGGTCCATGACTGCGGTATGAAGGAGGGCCCAGCGGCAGCCCTCCTTCCCAGTCCCAGAAGTCCTGGGTGCTTCCTGCCCTGAGGCTCCCCACCAGTGAGCCGTCAGGGACAGGTAAGCGTGCACTCCTCCTTCGCTGGACCAGATGTCCGAAGTGAAGTGCACCTTCTGTGCCTCTGCCTGGCACAGACGACCCAGAACTAACTCCCTGCATGCCTGGTACAGGGAGGGCACCACACGCCTGCTCAGGGTGGTGCGACACGGCGGCTTGTAGTATGGAACCACAAGAGCCATCAGCCTCTTGAAGCCTGCGTTCTCGACGAGGCTGAATGGCTGGTCATCCAACGCCACCATCTCACCGATGCAATTGGTGATCTGGTTGGGCGCTGGAAAACGCCACCTTGTGGCTCCATACTTCCCCCACCCCATCTCTTCCATGGTGGCCTGGCGAAGCCTCTTGGGGATGGGAGGTCGAGAGCTGGCAGAAGTTGCAGGAGCCTTCTGCTTGCCCTTGCCGCTAGCACCAGTCTGCTGCGAGGTGCCCGCCTCGGTCCCAAGCAAAACAGACTGGTGGTGCCTCTGCATGTGGCGGGTGAGGTTCGTGGTGGTGAAGTGGCCTGGCATTTTTCCCCTGCTCACTGACATCTTGCAGTGGCGACAGACAGCAAAGCGGGAATCCACTGCCACCTCAAAGTGGTCCCACACCTTGCTTGCCTGTCGCTTCTGGGGTGACACAGACGGCCTGCCGGCGCCTTCGCTCTGTGGTGTCACCTCAGGAGCAAGGGAATGAGTGGAAGAGAGGACGGATTGTGGAGAGTAAGTCTCTGGTGCTGCCTGCTCTTCCTCTTGCCCCACATCAGAGTCCTCCTTCTCACTCTGAACCTCGCTGACTTCCACAAGATCTGGGAAAAGATCAGTCAGTGGGTTCACAGGCTCACCCACCAAAGAAGGAGCTGGATATAGTGCTCCTTCTTCATGCCCACTGCTGCTCCCAGCACCTGCCTCATGTTGCTGAAAGAGTGCCCTGCAGGCACTACTTTGAGTTGCCTCTGCCTGCTTCTGCTGCCCCAGTGGAGAACGCCTCAGTTTAACTGGGGGTGTGGAAGTAGGCTGCCTGCTGCTGGTCCCAGCAGCAGCAGCAGCAGCGCCATGCCCAGAGCGGCCTCTCCCAAATGCTGCCTTGGGAGCACCCCCCCTTTGAGTGCCACGCTTCATTTTATTTTTATTATTATTTATTTTTGTGTAAGTGTGTGCTTTGCTGACTTTTTTTGTGTTTGTAGCAGCAGGCTACACAGCCCAGCAACACACACTCACTCACAAGCGCACACACACACACACACACACAGAGAGAAAGAGAGAGAGAGAGAGAGAGAGGATAGAAATATTTTTTTATTATTTTTTTGGGTTTTTTTCAGAAAGCGAAAGTAGAACAAACACACTCACTGCAAAGACAAACTGAACTCACAGACAAACAAACGTGCTATCTAAGAAAGGAAAGGCAAGAGAGAAAGGAAAGCCAAGAGAGAGAACAAGAAAAGCTGAAGTAAAAGATCAGAAACTCCTCAAAACCACCTCCAAATGCAATCAAATCAATTCAATCAATACAGTCTCTCCAACACAGCTCCAAAACACTCCCTAATCTCCTCCACGTTCAACCCACAAAGAGCCAGAAGGGCAGGGCTGAGAGAATATATACTGGTGCCCTCCTCCAGCATTGCGATTGGAGGCTGAAGAAAGTCTTCACAGGATTGGGTGATTCAGTCATGTATTCTAAAGCACAATTGGTGGATCAAGCTGTCAAACACACACACACAAACACAGCCTCCCCCTCCCTTTCCTGAAGGTTTAAAATAATAAAGTTTAACCTTTGTTTTCCCACTAAAGCATTGCACCAAAGTTTGTGAAATTTTCAGCGTTTGAGCGGGCATAGGTCCTGTGCCATGTGAGCGAGTTAGAGCTTTGTAGCTCTTAAAACCAACCCATAAATCCCATGTGAAATGCCATGAATAAACGTTCGTTTCCCACTAAAATGTTGCACCTAGCTTCCGGAAATTTCACACACATTTGAAGTGCAGTGTTCCCTGCAATGTGCCAAAGTTTCCCGTTTGTATCTTTGAAAATAAAAAAAATGGGAGGCAAAACTGTATTTTACCCCACTGCTACCCAATTTTCAACAATTCATTGCCAACACATGCCTGGAGCTAGCTGTCTGAAATTTTACACACATATCAAGGGAAGTGTTCCCTGTAATGTGCCGAAGTGTCCTGTTTGTATCTTTAAAAATAAAAACATGGGAGGCATAACTGCATTTACCCCACTACTACCCATTTTTCAAAAATTCATTGCCACACCAGGCAAGCACCCACGGTTCTGGGATTTCACACACGTGGGTCCCAAGGTACCACCTACAATGTGGCAAAGTTTCATGTGTGTAACTTTAAAAATGACCGAGTTATAGGCATTCCATGTTATTTATTAAAAAATTAATTGCCACAAACTGCATGCACCAATCTTTCTGAAATTTCTCACAGATACCTATCCCTAACCAGTGTACAATGTGCCCAAGTTTCATCCTTCTGTCGTTAAAAATGAAAAAGTTATAGGCGTTTTTGTAAAACAACAATACTTTGCTATGGGAAAAACGCATTTAAAATGGCGTCCGATCCGCCGATCCGATCCGATCCGGATCGGACCTCGCCGGATCGGATCGGATCGGATGGTGTGTCGGATCGGATCGGATCGGATCGGATTTTCCGATTTTTGGGGCGGATCGGATTCGGATCGTGGATCGGATCCGATCCGATGCACACCCCTAGTAGAAACAGCTTAAGCCTGTTTGTATGCTTTTTGAGACATGCAAAACATGTGTGTGTGTGTGTGTGTGTGTGTGTAAGTGTTCTTTAATTGAAATCACTTTGTCTTACTTTAGGGAATTCCACTTTCAAAGTGTTGTCAAGATATTGTGGAGACATTATAGCTCCTTTTACAAGTTGCTCGTGTGAAGGGGGCATCATATGAGTAATGGGCAGCAGGGCTGTGCTCCCAGTTCTGTCACTGCCATTAGGCATGGCTGGCCCTGGCTACATATGTCCACAAGTTAGTGAGGTCACCTACAGGGGAAAGGCCAATGCATGAGCAGCTGGTTTTGCATAGGTTTTTGTGTGATTCCCAGTCCTGTTGGTCTTCTGGTGGCATGGAAGCCTACATTTGAGCAGCTGTTTGTATGTAGGCTTTTCCCCTGAGGTGTCCACGTTGCTAACTAGTTTGGAAATTAGTGTGGGTCAGTAAGACTTATGGAAATTGCGAACATTTCCTGAGAATTTAGTTCTTGTTCACGAATCATGCAAACATGTTCCATTTACAATCCCAAACACAAACACAGTCAGGAACACAATTCTCAGGAAATTTTCACAATTTTCAGAACTTGAACTTGCTTTTACATTTGAAAGTGCACCTTTGCACAAGTACTCATTTCCAGAAATGCCCCCAAATCGACATTCCCAATGCTTTGGCCTATGGGAGGGGGAAATTCACATTTTTAATTGGGAAAAATGCACATTTTTAAAATTGCACATTTCCTGCATTGAGCAGGGGGTTGGACACATTGGCCTTGTAAGACCCTTCCACTATTTTATGCTTCAATGAAAATGGAATTTTAATATTGGGGAGGAAAAGTGCACTTTCTAAAATGCCAGTTTTTCCTGAATTTTTTTTTAAAAGATTCTCTTTTTTAAAAAGAGGATGTTAATGAAGTAAAATGAGTTCACCCATCTTTCATGCTACACCTGGACATCTGTGTGCTGGGCCAGGCAGTGTGCCCACCCCTGATAATGGGAGATACTGCACTTACTCACATGGGGGCTTATGCTTCCTACCAATATGGTGAACTGTAGTGTCCACAAAATAGGGCAGTTCAGTGCAGCATAAACTCTCTGCTTCAATATCTGGCAGATTCTGGATGATAAACTCTGTCACAGCTGTTATTTCAGTCAGACCCAGGCTGAATGCAGACTGATTTACCCACTCTGACCTATTCAATGTTGCCGGCACAGTGGTTTCCCCACTGAATTTAATAATTTTTAAGTGCGTTCATAGGGATTATTTTCTTTTTTGTGTTCTGCTGTAAATGTCATATTTTTCCCTAGCAGTAGTTTGTTTAATTGGGCTGGAAGCTGGGAAAATAATACTTCTAAAGACACAAAATGCACAGGCAGAGGCAGCTGCTGTAATAAGGAGAATGGGAGTGGGATTTGAGTCATTCAGAAGCAACTAATGTCAGAGCTGATTGTGGAATGATCTCTCTGGCCTGGCCTGGTCATTTGCCTCCTCCTTCAAATGCAGAGGGGGTTGTGGCAAAGAGAACCAGTTAATACAAATATTTTGTTGCTAAGGTGGGGGAGTAGTCGATTCCACTTTTGAGACATAAAGTCTAATCCATGAAGCAAGAGGTGATAACTACAATTTGTCTTTCTATGGCATGGTTAGAATAGTTAATGTGTGGCAAAAGATATTACTACTTTGTAGTTGCAATGGTTTAGAGAGGTTATTTTTTTACAATTGATTCTTTTTACCTCAGGAAGGAGGAGCATGAAGAGAACAATGTAACACTAACTGTTCAAGTTTCCCAGAGGTACTAAAACCAACAAGGTTACAAATGAGAAAGCAGAGTTAAGGCTACAGGCTCTTTCTTTCTTCCTACAGTCCTTTTTCTCTTTTTGCTGCTACGTCAGTAGCCACTGTGTTGGCAGCTTGTCCATCATTTCCATTCTCCAAGATGCCTGAGATCTAGCAGTATTCTGGGGGTATTGTGAGGGAAAGAGGAAATGGCTGCCACCACAAAAAATGGTGGAGAATATTTGAAGAAAATTCTGCAAAGAGTCCTCATTTTTCTAGTGGAGAGATAAGTGAGAAAAAGATGTACCTCAGAAATTTTGTCAGAAAAATGACTCAAGGAAATTTGGTTCAGCTTTGCTTTTAAGTATGATCAATTCATGATGTACCACTTTATTTTCAGTTGGGTCTTTCTATTTGAGTAAGGTTTTGTTGGAGGTTTCCCCAGAAATATGTCCAAGGTCAAACCTGAGCCTCCTTCAGGAATATTTTGTTTTAGCTGGCTTTTAGTGGCCATCATTAAACTTTTTTTAGCATATGGTTTAACTAGCCTGATGATTTTTATTGAGATATATTGCAAATGCTTTTATATTAAACATGCAAAAGCAAAAGAGAAATTATTCCTGAAGTACCTGTGGGAAAAATCTACCGAATGCATTTCAGAATACAATTCCTTCTTCAGTGGCTTCAAGAAACACAAAGTAATTATATAGAAATCATTACTCACAATTAAAATATTTTAAAATATATGAAAGATTTCCCATAAAACAACCAACTACAGATGTATATCCTATTCTTGATAAATGGAATATGTTTATAATCATGTTAAAATTTCCACCACAGATATATAATGATCCTAGCCCATAGGATGAAGAATCCAAAGCCCTTCTGGCAAGAACTAAGCAGGGCAGGAGGAATATTTTTGCTTCCCATTCCTCCTTAAAATATTTAGAACCAGACAGGCCTCTGAGCCCATCTAGCTAGCTTAGCTGGCAGAAGGCAGGGATGGAGAGGCTTGTGGAGAGGAGATCAACAGCCTCTTCTCTCTCCATCCACCAACATGCCCCCTTGCTACTTTTGACATCCTTACCTGAGATCACAAAAGCAATCTCAGTAAAGGAGCTGTTGTGGAGCTTTCCATGGCAGCTGGGAAGGGAAATTCCCACTGGGATTTCCTCACCCAAAGTCACAACTGTATCTATGGCCACAAGGGAGGGGAATCTGCCATATCCTATGCCCCCCCCCCAGGATGACCTCCTCAGGACCATAGGAATGCTCCGTTAAAGTTGCATCCAGCAACTTCTTTAAAAGGATAGCTTCTCTTCTCTTCTAATCTGATGGCTTCCTGTTTGTAAACTTACACATATTATGGCTTTTACATCGGAACCTACTAGTTCAAAGAAGTAAATAAATTATTGGTTGTCGTTTTTAAAGCAGTTTCCAGAAGTGTCAGCTTGTTTTTGGTGGTGCCAGATCTAAAGATCTAATCCTTTCTTTTAAACAGAACAGGCAGCAATAGTTCAGACATGTTTTCATTTGCTTTTTATCATGCAAGGATTTGTCAGAGTATGAAGAAAGATCAGTATGTCACATTTATTTTGTACCTACTATTGCTAATCCCTTTTAACCTGAATCTCAAAGCTTCAGATAGAATGGGGATCAATAGTAAATGTCTGTCATACCGACTGAGGGGCCATACACCTAAATAAAAAATGTGTGGAGATTTGCACAAATTTAATGTTATTTTTTTCAAGACTTTTAACCTTTGAGGAGATTTGTGCAAATCCGTTAAAGTACAGTAACTACTCAGCTTTAGCATAGTGTGCATACTTGGCAGTTGCCAGCAACACACTGGGTAGTATCTAACACAGGTCCAGGGCACCCAGCAGCAGTTAATCATGGGCAGTTGTCTTTGATGGTGGCATTGGCAGCTTTGTGCATGTGACCTCTACTACTGGCAGCCACGATGTAGTACTTCTGGAATGAAGCACCACAATGAGTGGAGGTGCTCATTTCCAGAAGAGGTGTGACCTGTCCCTTCTGGAAATGAGCATTTCTGCTTGTTGCAGGCTTCCCCCTGGAAGAGCTACACTGTGGCTGCTAGAGGTAGGGGGTCATGCGCGTATGGCTGCTGGCAAGGCTGCCAACCTGTGCGCTGCTGCCAGCAAGCATGGCTGCCCACATGCTGCTGCTGGCCACCCTGGCCCACCCACCCAAGGCCCGTGTCAGATACTACCCCTGTCCCTAGCTGTAGAACATTCATTCCCGGAAGATTTACTAAAATATGAGAACTCTGTCAAATTTTATTTGGAGTAGATTTTAATTGTGGGAGATAAGCAGAGACAGGAAGATCTAGTTTAACAGATAATAACATATTGTGTATTGAAATAGATGTAGCATTTTTCTGTTGGACTGTTTTAGCATTGATCTAACCCTTGACTGAGGGATAGATTAGAAGCCTAAATAAATACAATTATGCCTATCGCTTGACTCAAGTGCTCAGTGTTTGCCCTTCGTAAAGGCAAGATGACAAGAGTGTTTCAGTTAGGGAATAAAATAATGGAATACATAACTCCAGTAGACATTGTGGCTGTCACTTCCCTACTTACGTGTATAATGTCTCTTCCTTTCTTACAGATGAGCACTAATGATCCTTGAAGTTAGTCAAAAGGCAGCTTGTGTTCAAAGGTATTTGTCTCATTTCCTCATAAGGGTTGCTTTAAACAAGGTTGCTTGGGCATCAGTGACTGTTTATGTGATGTTAATTAACCATTGACTTGAGCCCCAATATTTATTAGTTTGCTAACCTTTTCCTGAACAGTACCATTAAATACCTTCATACTGTTGTCTAGAGATAAAAATAAAATAAAACAGGCAGATTAAAATGCTTTCCACTACATTTATTTTAGTGTTTGAAGGTTAATGTCTAGTTTCTGTAAGAATGTAATTTCCTTCTGTGCTTAAATAGGTGGCAGTTCCCCAATACTTTGCAACTGCTACATAAATCTATAGACGTCCCTATATTGTACTTAATTTGGCTTTAGGCTTCTTGAAAGACAATTTGCTTGTCACACATGTTTGTTAAATAACCGCCTACACAATATTTTCATGCAGTCCACATATTTGCAGATGGCAATTCATCATATGAATTTAAAAGCATACTCATGAAAGGTTTCTCCATAGTGGTCCAAAAGCTAAAATACACTTTGCCCAAGAATTCACTTTTCTTTTTTTTATGGATTCTCTGGTGAGTGGTTGAAAAAATTACACACCAGCAGCAGGTCTGGTTTCCCAATGAGTTTCAAAGCACTTGAAATTTCTTAATTTTGAAAACTGAAGTTGATGAGAAAGACTAAGAGGAACATAAACTTCTATATGGTTTAAAGATCATGATAGCAGGATATGATTTTGCTGCAGTCCATCTGGTGGTGCTAACTATGAAAACAATCAGCTTCTGTAGCAGCCTTCTCTTTCTGATTTTTTGGACTTCAGTTCCCATCAGCCCCAGCCAACATGGTCAAGTAGTAGTCCAAAACCTCTGCATTACACCAGGCTGGGGATGGCTGGTGTAGGATTTGCTTTACACCAGGCATGGAAAGTTCTTCTCACTGGCTATCAAATCCTGATTGGACTACTCATACGTTTATGAATGGGGAGGAAGGATTGCACACATGACAGCTTTACCTGCTGCCTAATGATGTGTGTGCTGGCCATGCCTCTGGCATCAGTGTGAGGTGGCCATACACACGTAGGAGACATAACCTCAGGACTCCTTCTCATATGGTGGATCCCTGCATGCATCCATTGTGTGTATATGACCTTCACACTCATGCCACATGCACAACTGGAGGGGGCCTTGACTGGTGAGCTATTTTGAACCACCCTCCAAATATGGGATAACTTGGGAGTGAAGCAGTCTGAGACAAGGCAGGATGCTCCCAAAGCTTTGCATCTTCATTGGAAGAGTTTTTGTTCCCTATGTGATACATATTTTAACCTCCCACAAGTTCTTCAAATTCTCCATAAATTGAAAATGCTAGACAGCAGGGAGACAAGGAGGTGGTTATAGTTTTGTGACTGACAGCCATACGTTCCAATCAGGGAATGACTTTAGCATGGTTCTCCAATCACAGTCCTTTTGGGAGGGAAATTGAAGGAACATATCAGAAGCAATTTCAGTGACCTCTGCTCTTTGAAAACAGTGAGCCTATCTACACACGCATGATAAAACGTTTTGAAAACTGTATATGGAGTGTGTCCTGGGCCCCAGCAGTTCTCAAAACTGTTATAAACCGTTTTAAACCATTTTAAACTGTTTAAAATCAGTAGTGTAGATAGGCTCAGTGTGTCTGTTATCTGCTAGGAGTAGTAGCAGTTAGGAAGTGTCTAAAGAGCTGGTGGAATGTTGGTTTGTTTGTTTGTTTGTTTGTTTGTTTGACTTGTTTGACCTTTCCTTATTCCAATCCAGACAAATCCTTCTTAAAATCCATTCCTAAATCTAATCCTTTGCATCTTTTTATTACTGTTTCTGTTGCTGACTGTCCTGAGTTTAATCTGTGTTATTAGTATTAAAAATATTTTAACAGCATCAGATACCATATTTATTCATAACTCCATAACCTTAAACCTATCTTCTGAAATTTGGAGGGATTTGTTTTTCTTGACGTATGGTGCTCAAGGCAGGAACTTACCTAGGGACATATCTATGTTGTTTGCCTGTTCATGCAAATTGGACACAAAATGATAAAGAAGGTAGGGCATCCTTTTTAAACAAAATAAATAAATAAATAAAAACATTTTAAACATAGGGTGACCATATGAAAAGGAGGACAGGGCTCCTGTAACTTTAACAGTTGTAGAGAAAGGGGAATTTCAGCTGGCATCATTTGTATGCAATTCGTATCTGGTGAAATTCCCTCTTCATTACAACAGTTAAAACTGCAGGGGCCCTGCCCTCTTTTGTATCTGGTCACTCTAGTATAGTGCCTGCAACTTTAACTGTTGTGATGAAGAGGGAATTTCACCAGGTACTAATTGCATACAAATGATGCCGGCTGACATCCCCTTTTCTCTGCAACTGTTAAAGTTACAGGAGCCCTGTCCTCCTTTTCATATGGTCAGCCTATTTAAACACAAAGTTCACAACCTTGCCTATTTATATAAAATTTTGCAAGCTTCATTCCCCCATAAGGAATTTCTAAGCTAACACATTTCATCCAATTCCAATATAAATATAAAAATACCATTGGCATTTGTTGATTTGCTCATTCTAGGCAACAGGAAAGACATTTGGCTTCAGAAAATTAAGAGATGCAACCCCCCATCTTGGATATTAGGAGAAGTGTGATGCCAATCTGAGACCCTATGCTGAGGTGGCCCCCATCTGTGTCAATAAGGCTGGTTCTGAGACATTTTTTGTCTGTGCACAACCTTAGTATTCAGAGCATATTTGGAAAGTCATCACTACCAAAATCTTCAGAGGAACGTTCTAAGGATAATTGCTCAGAACAAATTATTTTCAGGGCTGACCAAACATCAACCTGAAATTGTCACAATGTCTTCAACGTTTTTCAAAAAGGATGAAATCTTCTGCCAAATTCAAGCTGGTGGTAGCCCATTTACAGAAGTATACAAAGGGCAGCCTCCAAACAGCTGAAGATAAGCCAGATGAGAAGTGAAAACACTTTTATTAGCTCTGCTTTACAACGAAGAAAATTATATCCTCCCTGTGAAGCTGCTAGGTTTAAGTTCAATTGGATACAGATGTTTTTAAACAATTAAATGCTGTTCCTAAAGCCTGAATATATCATTATGAAATGGCACACTAGGAAACAATAATCACTAAGATATTTTAAAATTCTATCCAACATTTTCATCTGTATTGCTACACTTTTTAAAAATATTTTCTGTATATCATGAAATAGCTGTTACCTTCCTTCCTTCATTTCCATGTAGAATGAATGTGCTTGGGAGTGGTAAACTTTGCCCCTGATCTATGTACATTCATTAGAATGTCTTAAGAAAAGGCCTGCATAGGCTGCTGTATATATGTAGAAATGACTCTTTAGACATGATATAATGTAGGTCAGGGTAAGAGTCTGCCATTATGATGCCACCAATCAGCTATGATTTGCTATTAGTGTAATTACTTAGGCCATGTCTACACCAGCCTTTTTTCCTGGGGTCATCTCGAGGTCGTCCCTGTGTGTCTAAGTGATGCACAGGGGATCCCGGGGTCAACTGGGAATGACCTAGAGATTACCCTGGGATAACTGAAACTGGGGACAGTCTGGTTTTTCTGTGGTCCCAGAACAACCTGAGGATTGCAGCTATTGTGGGAGGGCTCCCGAGTCCTCAAATGGGCACAGAGCTGCACAGGGTGGTTTGTGCCCATGGGGGTGGGATGGACAACAATTTTGCCATCCCTGGGATGATGGGGGGGGGGTCACGAGACTGGCTCCTCTTCCAAAACAAAATGGCACTCGCAACGTCTCTCTTCCCTTCTGGGATGTCGCATGGCCATATAGACACTGTGGGAGGATCATGGAAGCAGGTAAGTCCATGATCCTCCCCTCTCCCTCTCGCTATACCTTTAGGTGTAGATGAGCCCATAGAGTTGCTTGTGGCACTATAGATGACCACTTGCAACTAACTTAATGTGTTGTTCTGAGATAGTAAGGAACAAGCAAGATTTATTCTCTACCTATAAAGCAGAAAGTATGTATGTGTCACGTATGTCTCGAAATGTTCACCGAGACAGGACTTCATGTACATGGATCAGAAAAAAATCTAAAAACATAATTTTTTGGGGTTTAAGTATTTGTAAAGAATTATATAAAAAACTAGGTTTATGCCTACAACTCCCAGCATGCCTTGGGCAGAACTCCCAGACTTACTGGCCTTTGGTGGCCTAAGGTCAATTAGAGCAGTCAACCCAATTCCACATAAAAGGAAATAACCCACATAAATGGGCTGCGTCCATTTGCGGTGCCTCCTCCCACCAGCCATGTGTGGTTTTAAATCATAACTAGATACAACAGCATGTCTTTGAGAGGCCAAACTCTGGATATGCTCAAAGGCACCCTGTCCTGATATTGCTGTTTTCTCATAAACTGGAGGAAGCACACAAGCAGCTTTCATCCTTAAGAGGGGAGAGGGAGGGAGGAAACGGAAGCATTCTGTACATGCTCAGAAATCAGCTCAATGAAGGGGAGCAAGTAGGTGGGCCAGCTGTGACCCTTCAGTACAGGCTGCTGAAGGAACACCTGGTGGGCAAGTAGTGCAGGCCGGGGCAGTCCTGGCAGGCTTGGCTGCAGCTGGGCATGTCCACTGACAGCAGCTTACTTCCCATCCTTCATAATACTCCTCCTCAATCCTTTATTGAAGAGCAGCATCGGTAATGAGAGGAGGGAAGTGCCTCTCACAGGATGTGGGCACCTGCAGACCACCAAAGGCATGCTGGAAGGTGTAGTCCTGGCATGTAGAGTGGCTGATTTTAAATAAAGCATGGGTTAGCAAAGCAGTTCAGTATGTGCAAACCACGTCACAATCTCTCAGTCTTAACTCTGCCCCCACTTTCCTGACCCCTCGCTAATTGTCTTTATTCTCCTTCTAACTGACTTCGCCTAACTGTCACTCAACCCACCCACCATTCCATTCTAGCCTCAGCTATCAGTCATTCCTCCATTCACTCTTCTGTTTCAATAGTAAAGTCAGGCTTTTACATAAAAATTCTTGCATCTGTCTTGGAATGTTGTAGTTGGAATGTTGTAGTTTAGATATAACGGGGAAATGCAACATAAAAAATCTCATCAAGTTAAAATGCCTTGAATTTTTTTTAAAAAAATCACTTGGCAATTAAAAGCCATTAATGCAGTCACTAGGCAAGCCTGCTTGGGAAAAAAAATCCATAAGCAGGGTGCCACAACTAAGATGACTTGCTCTCCAGTTATCTTCCACCTCAGACAGTGTTCAAAGATTAACACATTATTCAGGGACCTAGGCTTATGCCTACAACTCCCAACATGCATTGGGTGGGAGAGAAGATTTATCAAGCTTTGGCAGCCATCATCTGGAAGTGGCTCACCATCCTGGGCCTGAAGGAACAGCACTTGGAGAGAGAAAACAAACTAATTTGTTTTAAAGTTACCTCACAGACCTAGGACCAGCCTACCTTGCAGGGGTGTTGTGAGGGTAAGAGAGGAAAAAAGAAATGAATTTAATTTGTTTAAAGGTTAACTTAAAGGCCTAGCACCTCTCTGCTACTTTAAGACAATTACCTCACAAACATATATCTTAGAGGACCCAAGCATGCTGCATAGAAACTTGAAATTTGCCATTGTCTGGCTGTACAATGTACCAGAAAAATCTAAAAACATGAAATTTTGGGTTTAAAATATTTTTAAAGGATTTGATGAAAATCTGAGGCTTATGCCCACAACTCCCAGCATGCCTTGGGTGGAACTCCCAAGAGTATTCTCTTGCCACCAAACTATGATTCGTGGTCATAACCAGTACAAATTGCTATTATTCTTTAAGGACATTCCATAATAAATTTTATTCAGCAGGAGATATTGCAAATTGCTTTATCCTCTATGTGGCTCCATAACAGTGGCATAATGCCACCAGCACCATTTAACTAAAAAATAAAAAGTGCCATGGTGTGCCTTCAGAGCACAGGTATGTCAGATAAAAGGCCCAAGTCACCAGTGGCCTTGACCATCCTGGCTCTCTGCCAAAATATGTTAAATGTAGATATTAAATAGTAAATTATGCCAGTAAAGTATTCTGTGTTTGGGCTGCTCCCTTTTTTTCCCATAATAATAACTTCAGAGCACATGCATGCAACAGCTTCCCTACTATGTGTTATTCGGATATCTGGGCAATGCTGGGTATATTTTGAAAACATATTCTTAGGTTTGCATCTTTTTTAGCTGGTAGAAAGGGTGTTGTGTGTCCTGATTGTTTTTGAAGTTTAGATGGCCTCCGGCCAAGGCATGATGGGAGGTGTAGGCATTTCAGGTAAAACAAAAAATGTGGTTTAGCATGAAGCTCTAATTTAAAATACAGTTCTTATTAACACAATTTTCCATTTCTAACAAAACAATTTACAAACTCAGCCAAACTAAAAAAAAAAAAAAAACCAAGCTAAAGATTAATAAGGTGCAGAGAAATTTATTATTTATCAAATAAATGTTACAAACATTCTTCACGGATCCGAGCAATGCCGGGCATATCAGCTAGTTTGAAGTATAAATATAGTAGGAAATATCAACCATCTGGCTTGGATTCCAAAGTAGTAGGATATCCCATTCAGCCCAACCTTTGCTTTTAACCCCCCCCCCCCCACTCACACAAGTAGCTCTGACATTAGGCTGACCAGATAAAATCCAGGTCAGGGCTCATGTAACTTTAACAGTTGTAGAGACAAGGGAATTTCAGCCAGTGTCATTTGTATGCAATTAGTTCCTGGTGATATTCCCTCTTCATCACAGCAGTTAAAGGTACATGCACTGTACTAGAGTGACCATATACAAAAGAAGGCAGGCCCCCTGCGACTTTTAACAGTTGTGATGAAGAGGGAATATCACCAGGAACTAATTGCATACAAATGACACTGGCTGAAATTCCCTTTTCTCTACAACTGTTAAAGTTACATGAGCCCTAACCTGGATTTTATCTGGTCAGCCTATCTGACATTCCAATGTCCCTAAGCAGCTTATGTTACAGAATTCTGTGCATTTGGAGTGTTTCTCCCTCAATCCACATTCTTGAATTTAAATCATTTTTTGTAATTTAAATCATAGCACATAGTTAAACTATAGAATTCACTACCAAAAGATATAGTCATGGCCACCAATTTGGATGGCTTTAAAAGGGGGTTGGATAAATTCCTGGAGGAGAAGGCTATCATTGGCTACTAGACCTGATGGCTATGTGCTACCTCAGAATCAGAGGCAATAGCCTATGCTCACCAGTTGCTGGGGAACATGGGCAGTAGGGTACTGTTGCACCTCTGTCCTGCTTGTGGGTTCCTGGTCAGCAGCTGGTTGGCCACTCTGTGAACAGAGTGCTGGACTAGATGAATCCTTGGTCTGATTCAGCATGACTCTTCTTATGTTCTTATGGGTTCTTGTCATTTGTATCCTCAATGGATTTGATACACCATTGTTTTCTCTTCTTGATGACATCCTTTCAGATATCTCAAACCTGTTGTCATGTTCCCATATCTTTTTAAAAAAAATAAAATTATTTTTTTCCATGAAGCGGAGAAACAAAGCTTTAAACAATACTTTAGATTACAAGTATTTATACTGTATAAGCATCCACATTATGTTTTGTAGTGCTAGATATAAAGGGTTGCACAGGGTATATATTCAAATCTTAAGACATTACATCTCTCCAAAATTATCTCTGTGTGATTGGAAGTTTGAAGACATTTTCTTGTCAACAAACATTAAAAATGGAAACAATATCTTTATAAAACTATCTTGCTTAGTCATCCTTCTAATCCAAGTACTGTGATGAGTGAGTTTCTCAACTAGGGCCACTTGCCAATTCCTGGTATACCACCCATAGACCAAATAGTCCAACTTGGTTTTCCACCCATAAGTGGTGCTGCCAATAACAGACACACTAAGAGCTTCTCTAAATGAGTGATTTATTGCATGCTCATGATTGGCCACTCACAGTAGTTTGCGGGTCCTTTACACGATGTCGTCAACAGCCAGGACGTCTCCCGCACTATCGCCTGGAAATCACACATTTTTTTTAAAAAAACACCCCAAAACAACCCATATACTGTGGTATTATTTGGGATATTGCAGGATCTCTCCACCACTTGATGTCTCTGTCTCATTAAAACACACTGGGGCCTTTCCAAGAAGGGAAGTTTTCAATTCTAAATCACATGGTCGTGTGTGAAGGAGCACGTTGTGATGGCAGGAATACTGTGAGGACGAAAGCCCTGATAAGGCTGCACATCTTTTCCTGTGTGTATAGAAGCTCTACTTCTTTATGGCTTACATGAGTTATTACATCATCACAAATGATCATCAAAGTGCTAATAAAACATTTGGTCATATTTGTTTTGTGTCATGTCTGAAATTTCTAGAAAGATCTTTCACCAAAATGCTTGCCCATGAACACATTCCTACTACATGTGAAACAGTGTTCCCATGGTATAGCATCCTCTCCATCATAATGGTGATAGCTGTAGATTTATATGGTTTAACCTTGCTGGAGTGAGGTGCCACCTTTGCTTATGTGCTGCACCTTTTAAATTTTGTTTCCTCTCCATAATTTTCTTTTGTGTTCCTTCCATTTTTTTTTCATTATTGTTTTTTTAATAATGGTGCCCAAAACTGAACTTATGAACAGGTCACTGTTGTTATTTCCAAATTCTTGGGTAAGTCTTCTGTCAGAACAGAATTGTTTTTCTGACTAAAGGTCAAAGTAAGGAAAACTACAGGCTCAAAGACCTAAGTCTGAGTTATATATAATATTTACATAAAGGTAATATATGCCTGTGACATTAGAAGAAATAGTTGACACTTGTTTCAAATGAATGCTGTCAAGCTAGGCTTCAAGATATGTTGAATTTCCTACAGATATGTAACATTTTAGGAACGTCATCAGATGAGTGTTTTATTGCATGCTCATTGCTGGACACTCACGGAGTTTTGCAGGTCCCTCTCACAACATCGTCTGTGTCCCACACACCTCCCACCCCTTCTAGCCTCCAGTAAGTCTGATATTTTTTGAGGCAAAACTTGCTGCTATATTCTGCTGTGTGCAGGAGAAGCAACATGATCAAAATGGCCCACTGCATGGACCACATGCACATTGTTTTCTTCCTCTTCTGAAAGAGGAAGTAATGAGAGACAAACGCACAGGCAGAGAAGTGACAGTAAGGAAACACAATTTCCCCCTATGTGATTATGCTCTAGATCAGATAACTAAAGATGTATGTTAGGAACTATTAATAACCAGAATATATAATAATTCAAAAGTAAGCTACCATAACTATATCCTTAAACCTACATCAGTATTTATGATGCAATCCAAACAAATTCAGCTAAGAATGTATCTTTTAATCCTATTACTGAAGTCTATGTGCTTAAAAAATATGCAATGGGAGCCCAGTTTTCAAACAAATTAGAACTCCCTCTATCTGTGAGGATCCATATATGGTCACTGTTTATCTTGTCCCTCAGCCCTGCATGGATGAAGCATACCTGCATTAGCGAGACCAAGGCCCATGAACAGGTGCACTGTGAGGGATGACCTCAGAAGCAAGGATCGGGAAGGTATGTTATAGTCTTAGACCCTAGTCCAGTTTTTCTGGACCTGTATTCTGAATGTTTGGGTGAAAACTCCAATCATCTTTGAACTTTGGCCGTGTTAGGGTTTGCAATGCAAAATATCTGGAGGGTACCAGTTCAATGAAGGGTGCCCTTGTCAGTCAGGGAGCCCAGACTTAAGAGCTAAGATAAAAAGGCCTCTCTCTCTCTCCCTCCCTCCCTTTATAGATAATTTACAACATTTGTGTACTGCTCCATATATGAAACGGATTCCAGAGCAGTGAACAGTAAAACAGTAAGAATGAAGAAATCACCTTGCTATGGCATGTAATAAGTTGTCTTCCGAATTGTAGGATCCATGCTGTCTCTTGCCTGGAGCTATGAGTAGCTAGGCTGTTGCAAAGTTTCTTATGGGGATTTTTTCCTTTAATGTCCTCATGCCCTGTCCTGGATATGGATAGGGGAGAAATTAATCTGAACTCCGCTATTATTTTTTTGTTACTTTTGAACAGGGTGGATTTGATTTAAACTCAATTTAATCATGTGACTCCCCCCCCCCCAAAGTGCACTCTTCCTAGCTATAAGCTTAAGACATATTTGACACAACTCAGAGTTACCAAAGACTCATTCTTGCTGGTATAATCTTAATATTTACAACCAGATGAAGGTTTCATTTTTATTTTTACTGCTTGCCCCTCCCTCCTCATCCTTAGCTTCTTGTGCAGATCTATTCCACTCCCAACAATCTATTCATGGATTTTTTTGAAACTTAGCACTTAAGAGGTAAGGGGTTGATTCTGTGTACATAGATTTGCAAAGGAACAATGGGATTGTGATCTTTGCAGTAGGGGTGTGCACGGACCCCCCGGATCGGATCGGGACCCGGATCGGGACCTCCAATTTTGTCATGGATCGGTTCGGACAAAATCGGAGGCCCCCCGGACCGGATCGAGTCCGATCCCGATCCAAAAATCGGTAATTTTTGGATCGGCCGCCATTTTTTTCCCCATAGACTTGCATTGCAATGCAAGTCTATGAGGAAAAAATGGCGGCGGGTGGGTGAGGGGGGGCCTAACTCCCTCCCCCCCGGGGCCGTCTGTTGTGGACGGCCCCGGCAGGTAAGCCCCCTCCCCCGCGGATAGAAGCGGACGGCTCCGGGGGGGGTAAGCCCCCTTCCCCGCCACTGCTTACCTTTTAGGGACGCCCGCTCCCGTCTGGCGCCGGCGGCTACCGCCAGCGGGCTTTGCGGCCTGCTCTAGAGTAGCGTGCCGGGTGATCACCCGGCGCGCCACCCTGGAGCAGGCCACGGAGCCCGCTGGTAGTAGCCGCTGGCGCCGGATGGGAGCAGACGTCCCTCAAAGGTAAGCGCCCCCCTCCTCCCCTCCGCGCGCCCTCACTGTCCACTTTCATTGGCGGGCGCCCGCTGGCGCCCACCAATGGAAGCGCCGGTGGGCGCCAGTGGGCGCCCACTGATCCGCCGATCCGCCGAACCGGTTCGGAGCCTTTTCGGATCGGTTCGGACTGGATCAGCCGATCCAGCTGTTGGATCGGAAATCGGATAATTTATCCGATTTCCCACTGGACCGGACTCGGATCGTGGATCGGGTCCGATCCAGTGCACATCCCTACTTTGCAGATACATATTCACAATTTTGAGAACTGTAAAACCAAGCATCTGTGACAATATCTTCTAGATGGAAAAATTGCCCAATAATCCTACAGAAACCTCTGGAAGAGAATGACATTGTGAATGGATTAATGGAATTCATTTACCAAAAAAATTAAACATTGCATGAATATACTGCCTCATGCTACATAATTAAAAACTAATCCTTATTTCATGATGAATAACCTTTGGACTATAATGTATCTTAAATAGAAAAATATTTTTAGATAGATTTTTCCACAAAAAGCATTTTATTAAAAAATCCAATTTAAATCCAAAAAAATCTGATTTAAATAATAATAAAAAATCATTGATTTTTGTCCACCCAGCTTTTGAACCAATATGTGAACCAAAACTTATCCTTCAAAATTCACACATTTCTGAATTTTGGAGTGGAAAATTCCAAGCAAAAATGCATACCAAAAATCATATGTTAAGGGAAGATTGGGGGTGGGGAGATCTCAAAGTTTTGGCCAAACTGAACTTAAAATTGGAAAGATGAGAAACTGAGAGAAATGGAAATTGACAGATTTGACCATCCTAGTCTAGGTTTTGCTGTGCTGTTGCCCTTATCTGTAGGAAGTTACTTTTCAGTCTAAGAGAGTATAGAAATCTTCTGTATTGATGCAGGATAGGAGCATCTATATGCATGCAAGACGTTGCTGCTGCTCATTGGCCTTCAATTATAAGCCACAAAACTATCAGTCTGCCAGTGATCAGCTTGAATAGGATAAAGGGATTTAGCTGGAATGTATAAAAAGCCAGGCACAGACCAATCAGGGAATCAGTGAACCAGTTTTGAAGAGAGAGTTAAGAGGAAGAGGAAGCCAAGCTGAATGAGCTGAAAGAGGTCAAAAGGGACAGTAGAGTGACAGCACAGACTGAGACTGTCAGAAACTAAGTGAGCTGAGATAGGTCAAAAAGGACAGTAGAGTGACAGCAGAGACTGAGACTGTCAGCAGAGGCTGTCCAGAAGAAGATAGGAATGCAGAAGGAGAACAGCTGAGGGCTGAATTCATGTACACAGAAACTGAATAAGAAGGAGCTGCAGGAAGAAGACTTCTGAGGAAGTCCTACAAGAGAACAAAACCCTTTATTAATTAGGGAGATGACATTCTCTCTCTCTCTCTCTCTCTCTCTCTCTCTCTCTCTCATTACAAATAAGCTTTAAATACATTTTCATTATATTTGGTTCAATTAAAATAAGCAGTCTATCTCATGCCTAAAGCCTACACCACCTCCCAGAAAGGTGGGGAAAAAGATGATTGGCTGACATTTGCTAGAGCCCAAAATAGATTCCTCAGCTGGTCATTTCACTTTGAGAAAAATGAAGACAAAAGGTAATCCAGCCTGGGTGGCAGTGTGTGTGTGTGTGTGTGTGTGTGTGCGTGTTTGTGCGTGTGCGTGCGCATGTGTAATTTGTAATTTGTAATGGGCAAAGTAATTCTGAGGATATGCCCTGAGAGAAGAGAAAGAAGACAATTCTAGGTAGTTTCAAAACACAACACCATGTAATAATGAGAGTTGGATTGAAGGCACATGATGAAGTCCTACTTTTGGAGACAAGCATGTCTGGTTTTGTAAACTACCTAGGTAGGAAGTTACTTGGGCACCTTGTGTCTACCAACTATACTAGGGATGGCTAAATCAGTCAAACTAGAACTTGTCACACCTAATTTGTACCTATTTTTGTGTGCATTTTTTTCAAAATGGGCACGTTTTCCAATTGTACGCATTTTAGGATGTTTGTATGGATTTTGGAAATGTGAATGGAAACATTTTTCTTAGCACATTTTTTTAAATGTGCACAATTGAGCCAACAGAATTTTAAAAATACAGTGTGGAATGCTTCACAAACATGGAAATGTACAGATTTCCAACTGCAAATTGCATTCGGGTGTGCTTTCATATCTGGGAGTTGTGAATGGGGTCACATCCATCTCATGCATCCCTAATATAAACTCCTTGTGTAAGGAAGGTATAGTTGATGACCCTTTTTGTATTTTCAATCACTAAACTCCCCAATATCTGCTTCAGATTGCTCTTCATCAAGGCAAGCATGTGCAGGCATCCTGAGCCTAGTGGTAAAGAAATGAAAGATCATTAAATTATGGAATTGAAAATCTTTGTAGCATATTTCCCATTTATGTGCTCTAGAAATCATTGTCATTCATAGCAATTATTTTGCTCTGACAGCAGCTGGCCAGTGGGAGGCCAGGCACCATCCGATTTCCCTTGTTTGTCAGTAAAAGCCATTTTTTAAAATAATAATAATAATAATAATAATTAAATATTCATCTTTGGTAGATCAGGCAGCTCCTTCTTGTCAAATGGATGATTGTCAGTCTCAAAGGCAGCTGTACATGTAAATTAATCACCCTGGTGTGTGTGTTTTCTTTTCCCCATCAACACCAGATGCATCCCTCCAGAGTGTATTTTATATGTAGAAGTATGATGTTTATTATTTTTCATTCCACCTCAATAAAAAGTAATCTCCCCTCCTCTTTCTGACATTTTTCTCATCAAGCGGTATCAGATATGGAAGAAATTAAGGGCTGTACTTGAGGGAAAGAAAATAAAGCTTGGGTGTGATTGGGGCTCATCACGTTCTTCAGCATGGTTGAATGGTCATTTCTGTTTCCATCTGTTGCATTGATGGAAACAATGCACCAAACTTGGCAAAAACAGTGCTAACCTGAGCATGTCTACTCAGAAGTAAACCTCATGGAGTTCAATTGGACTTAACTGCAGGCATGAGTGTATAACAGGGGGTGAGCAATGAAGTCTGTGGGCCACATCAGGCCCCCTGGTCTTTTCTGCATCCCCCAGTGCCCTATTTCTGCTACTGCACAGCAGCAGAAAGAAAAGGTCTCCTTTTAAAAGAGAAATGCCATGGTTTGCCACCTAAATTCAGTGGCAGAGCAGCAAAGGTAGCAAAATAGCCCCTGCTCCCAACTGCCTCTGCCACACCATCAAAAGTCAGTGATGCAGTAGCAGAGGAAGGGATGCAGTGCTTCATGAGATCCAGGGGGGCAATGCAGCCCTTTGACCCCAAAGTTGCCTATGCCTGATGTATAGGGAAGCAGCCTTAAACATATTGAAATCAGTGATCTTAAGCATCCTTAATGGTGCTAGACTAGTAATTGTCTAAAAGAAACTCTGAAATGTACAACAATTTTATTCTCCTTTTTGAAAGATTTGCTTGAACAAATTGATCCTTGCTTGAAAATGCTAAATATAAAAAAGCTTTCCTCATTTGGATGCTTCAACATATGTATATGTATTTTAATTAACAACCAGCTGTCATTATACAAAATATTGAACTGAAATTGCCATGTACCATATATATGGAAACTAAAAATGATAAAACTCAGGATCAACTCACACAAATGACTGTTAGTTTTTTTCCACCATGAGATGAATTTTATAGTCACTATGTGGTGAGGGATCCACATTGATCCTTTCTAGGGCTATGACTGGTATGGAATATCTGATATCATATTCTCAGATAACAGAGCTTATCACTCTTCAGCTGACATAAACATGTACAAGGAATGTGAGTGGACCAGGAAGCAAAATGGCAGCAGCAGGCCACTCGCAACCAATGGGCTTTCAGTTGGTAACCAGAACAGATCCTTTGAGCATAAGAAGTGTATGTGCTAAGGATGTACAATGAATTCAGCCAAAGACTGAGCTGAATCTGTCCCATTTGGACTGTTTCTGGTGCTTCCTGATGTGAAACTGGCTTCCCTCTGAAGTGATCAGAACCAAAGCTTGACCCTTCATGAGCCTTTGTTCCCAATTCAGTTTCAGAAAGGCCTACAGCATGTCTTCAAAAATACATAGTTTGTTTTTCTTTCTCTAAATGCTGATGAAGAGGGAGTGGGGTTACGTGACTGACACTTCTAGTCATAGGGCATGTTTTATCAGGAGCTCTCCAATAGGTGTACTTGGAGAACACAAGGGCAAGGATGGAACCATGAGATGGACATTCTTCCAATGCTACCAACCTTCACTATGAAAAAAATACCCTTAAATTATTTGTTAATCATACTAGCCCCTGCACCTATCCTTCTGAAACTTTGCAGGTTTGTTGCCTGGGGAGACATCTGTGATCTGTGTCATTTTCATAGAACCCCACAGAGTGAGGGAAGGTGAAGTGAATTACTCACCCCTCAAAAAAATCTGAGGACACCATTTCCAGGTAAAGCACTTTAGCTATCCTTCTGAAACATTGCTGTTATCTTACTTAGGGTCCCCTTTATGATGTCTGTCATTTACAGAATATCATTTCACAAGGAGTACAGGGGGATAAGCATGTTCTTCCTCAACTCCCTGTAGTATGCATGCTGGTGGCAGCCTGGAATAGAGTGGCATCGTAGCTAATGAGACTCATTTTGCCAAATCATACAGTGATCTGAAGTCCAGCAGTCTTCAATGCACAGAGAAAGACAGCTGATGGGAAGACTGGAAGATAATAGGAGGAAGAGATATTCTACACCCTATTTTCTTCGCATACAGGTGATGATTTCAGTTAGAGGAATAAAAAGACTCAGTCACTTGTGACTATTAACAAACACTCTGGAACTACGAGTATTAACAAATGTTAAAGTTGAATTCTCTTGTAAGAGGCCTTCACCTCTGACAAGCTCCTGTTCAACAGCCCCTCTGCAGGAACCATTTTGGCAATGTAACCACAAGGGAGCATCTTGACATGCCAGTAGATATGAGCTCTTTACACACATAAGGTTTTCTTTTGAAACTGGTTGAAATTACGAATTCACTTTCTGGAAGTTTCAACATTCAAAATGTAGGATCGAAAATGGGAGAGAAAGGAAACTGCAACATATATCTAACAGGTATTAAAACCTGGTATTGAGAATGTTGAATGGAAAACATTGGTTTATTTGTTAGTATTTTCTGTTTTGTTTTGTTTTTTCAAAATCAATCTTCAAGCATTGTCTTTCTCTGGCCTAGAAGAGTTTAAATTCCCAAGTACTTTAACATAACTGGGTTACGGATGTATCACCAAGGAAGCTGTGGTCTAATATCATTACTGCCATGGGAAAGCACAGAAATCATAACTGTGAAGTCTTAAGCTGTCGTAGATTTGTTACAGGAAGGCAATATTGTTTTTGTTCTAATGACAATAAACTGATAATACTGAGCAAAGGTCTCTTCTAAAATACTTGTCTGTCTTTGGATTAGTGGGTTAGACAAGATGTGATAGACAAAATGAGTGGATTAGACAAGATATGAGAAACGCTGAAATGTTGTGTCAAAGGCACACCCTGGGGAGCCATGACTGAAATACTAGAAGCTCTGTAAAGCATTGTAGGACAGTTCTCTGTTTTAATATATCACCTCCCTAGAGGCCTGCATCTTTTGCTCCTTCCAACTTCCTTTTCTCTACAGGCACTTTTAACCCTCTATTATTATTATTATTATTTTTCTTGCTATTACACACTAGTCATTGCCAAATATCCCTGGTGACACTTTGTGCAGTTATAAGTTTAGGTTTAAAGACAATTAAAGATGAGAACTAACAGTTAAAGGACATGTTATGTTTGTATTGTATTACAAAGTTATGGCTATGTATTATTATGTCTCCCCCTATATTATTCCTCAGTAGCATGTGTATTTATTACTATTATGGGGTATAAAACTGTAACCATAACCAATGCTCTTAAAATGCACTTCTTCTTTTGCAGTTTACACTGCAATTCTGTACATGTGTGCTCAGAAATAAGTCCCAGTGGAGCTAATTCCTCAGAAGTTAAACTCAATAGGACTAACTCATTGGAAAGTAGGGATAGATTTGCAGCCTTAAACTTAAATAAAGTTTGGTGCTTACTGTGAACATTGCTCCCTGAAACCTCTTTGCAGCCCTGCTCGAAAATGAAATGGCATCCCTTCAAATATTTCTTCCTTGCCTTTGGGGCTGAATGAAGTTCTAATCTCAGGTTGTTAACTTCTTCTTTCCTCACACATGCTAGAATGTGATTTCCCCCCCTGACAGATTAATTCCCTGAGTAAGTGGAATGTTTGTGAACGTTCTGTGACATCACACCTGCTCACCACACAATTTCACAAACCATTACAGTACAATGTATGCATAACACAAATCTTCAACAATACCTTCATGAGGCACTCTAGAAATTAGTGGTTGAACATTGCAATATGTTAGGCTATAGTGTTTACACTAGTTTTTATGCATTCAGTCTTTTCATTTTATTTAATACTTCATCAGATAATTTATCTCATACTTTTAAGGTAATCCTGGTGTGTATTACCACAGTCTTAGTTTATAGTAGTAATAAGATCCTGCCTAGTGCTTTTACTGTTTTTCTAATCAGCTTTCGTTAGACCATTCCCTGGCTAACTAGGGCAAATCCTGTAATTAGTATCATAAATATTTATATAAAGCTTCTGTAGTCACAATTTCATTTTGTAGGTTTGCACAAATGCTACCTTGTTCGCTATGTCTTTGCAAATCAACTTTTCTTAATAGCCTTGCATCCAAAATCAATATGTCCTAAGAGATCTCCAAAAAGTACATTAAACAAGAAGTGGCAGAATTCTATAAAAAAACAAAATGTAAACATTTTTCAGGTGATAGGCTTTTGCATGAAATTCAGATTGGTTCTTAACATGACAAGGAACGCCATTATCCAAATGTCATAATTAATAATCAAATGTGTTTCTTCACATTGATGGCATAATATGGTCCATTCACTCAGAAAAGTTATCTGGTAATGCAAATGTCAGTTGCTGAGTTACCTGTTCCATTTTACCTATCTGTTTTGCAATGACTGAATGGGTTTGTTAATAAGAATGTCCAGCTTAATAGCTGCCAGTAAAGTATCTGGATTGGAAGCAGGCTATAGACGGATTCTTATCTATGAATGTTTAATGGTATTAGAAAGATTTATCAGCTGCATTAAATCAATGGGCAAAACCCAACATTATGCAAGCAGATGTCTGCTCATGCAATGGACTTTTCCTTCCTTTCCTCAACCCTGCAGCCCTCTCCCCTAAAACCTACTCCAGAGTGTCCCCCAAGCCTCCAGAGCAGGTTTTGAGAGGATGGGGAGCTCTAAAAAGGAGGGGGAATCCACTCTGCAGACAGATGCCTCTCCACCAGTGAATGGACACAATTGGATTTCATCCTATATCTTCTCAAGTTCCCTCTTTTGATGTGGTGTATCTGCTACAGTCTGTGTTTCTTGGCTTTTTGTTTTGCTAGACTAATTTGAAGAATAGACTTGCTAGAAATGTTTTGGCATGGAATCTGCTAAAAATGCTTTGGGATGGAAGTTTCTGGCCAGCATAGGACTCCACTCACGGAAGCTCCCTCCGCCCGATGTTTTTGGGGGCCCTCCTCCCCACACCAGAGGTCTCCGGAGTCTGTGTAGCATTTTCAAGGGTCTGGAAGGGCTGCCATGGGAAGGAGATCACAGGAAAGTCCACTTCCCACAGTGCAGATGATCCAGCTCAAATCTGGTTCCAATGTATTATTTCTAATGCTACAGTGGTAGGAATTTGCTGTTCATTTGAGTTTCACTTTTCGAAGATTTTACAAACAAGAAACGTCCTTCCCCCATGCCCTGCCTCATGGGCTAGGGGAGGCAGTTAGAAGTGGGGGGGAGGGAAGAGAAATGCCACTCACCCATTGGCCGATTGCCAATGACACCATTTGTCGGGGTGGGACGGAGGAGCCTATTTAAGGCCCCCGCGCCCATTTTCCCACCTCTTGCATTTGCGGCTACCTCCCTCCTGCCCAGTATGCAGTGTGGGTTTATCTGGTCGCCTGTTTGGGGGCCAAGTAGGAATCTTTTACCCATAGTCTAAATTGGCATAGCCTATGGGTTTTTTTTGCCTACTTCACACTGTAAGTCTGGAGGGAGTGTCTTAGGTTAATCTTAATTTGTTGAAGCTAATTCGGTCACAATCCTCAGGCAGGTAGGGGCGGGCACTCTTAGGAAAGGGATGGTGAGCATTCTGTGGCACTGTTAAGGTGACAGGTCATGCCTGAGGCCTTCCACTAAGAGTCGTGCGGCCTTAGTGGGGGGATAGGGCTGACCTGTGAGGCCAACTCAACTCGCTCCACCTGGTGTTGGGTGGCCCGGGGGGGGGGGACGAAGCGAGGAAGCCTACCCTCTGGCGGTGGCGATCGAAAGACAGCACTCAACAGACATAGAATGTTTTGCCCTAATTAAACCCTGGTGTAGTAGCCAGGATAGATCAGGGCCCGCCCACTCTTCCTTTGCAGATCATTAATAAATGTGGCCCATATTTTACACCACATATATATGTGTCTCGTCTCTTTATTTCCCACCTTATCCATGCGCAAAAGATTGTAATGGTGAACAGTATGAGTTGAAGATGCTATAGTTACTTGCTGAAGTAACAGCCTTAATTGATGGAACAACTCTGATTATGTTGTGGCCATAAGACTTTAGCATCATTAAAGGAATCAAATGTGGCAGTTGTCAAATCTGCCATCTCTCATAGTCTGTAAACCAAAGTTGTTGACTGGCTACCAGCCACACTGTGAGCTCGCACCCTTTAGCTCTATGATCTACTGATTAGTCCCTTTTTCATCATTGCCTCATCACATTTAATTCCATGCATCTGTTGACACATCATCTCCTTCCAGATAATCCCCCTTGCTCCCCAAACCACCAAGTTCTCATACTGACAATGCAGCAGTTCCTTGCCAGTTGATGATGCAGTTTCTGCTCCTCCATATTCTGGCTAACCTCACTACACCAGATAATCTGCTTTTCCTGACCCTGTTTTATATGGATATGCTCTTCCCGTGAACAGAAACGGACAGCAATCCTGTCATAACATCTTTCTTGTTTCAGTGCTTTTATTCTTCCTTTTCACAGTGAGATAAGAATCCAATTAAATTGATTTCTATAAATTATGTTCCACATTTAAATGTACAATATGGATGCACATATGGTATAATCAAGCAGAGAAGCCAATATGTGCAATCTGGTGCCAAGCCAATACATGCATTCTGCATATGGAAACAGACTTCTCTCTGCAGCTTACCCTCTGGATAAGAACATGCACATGCTAAATGATACTGCATGGAGGGAAAGCGGTACATCCAGCATCACTTGTTTAGATGTTTGTGAGTTCAACTTCAATCCACCCCAGCCAGCATGACCAATGGCCAGGACACCTGGGAGATGTAATCCAGAACATCTGGAAGGCACCAGGTTTGAGAAAGCTGGTTTATGCTGTTAGTTTTGACAACACCAATAATCTGTTTGGGGAGTTGGGGATTGATTCTAAATATGCCATTATGCCTTCGCCTAGAGTAAGTCCTCTCTGCTGTAACAGCCAGTAGTGTCCGTAATTTATTCATTGATAGGAATCATTCTGTGCAGCCCTGCAAGGACATCTAAATCAGGGCCAAGCTATACAAGAAGGGATGAATAATCAGTGAAGCTTGAGCTCATCAAAGTTCTCAGAGTTCAACTTCGAAGTTTGGTCCATATCATGTCATTTCTGTCTCCAAATACAATATGCAAACTTTTTGTTGTCATTTGAATGGAAAGTGTACATTTGAGTGCACTTTTTTAAAAAAGTGTGCACCCAAATACATATCTTCCCCCACTAATGAAAGCATGAAAATGCACAGATTTTTTCCCCCCAAAACGCACATTTTTATAGTGCATGTTTTTCTAACAGATACATTTTGTGAATGTGATCATGAGCTCTGGAACATGCGAACTTTCACCTGAAAAAGGCACTTACATTGGTGTTTGGAGGTTCAAACAGGGCAAGTTCTAATGTTTAACAATCCAAAATGAAAGTGTAAATATACTATACTACTCCAAGTCAAACAAGCTACCCCTGGCAATAATGGCATTAGATATCTTTAAGGCCTTTGATTGCTTGGAATGGCCATTTTTGAAAGAGGTTTTAAGCAAGATAGAATTTGAAAACAAATTCTTGGATTTAATTGGCATGATTTACAGCGACTCCACCGCAACAATTAGGGTAAATAATGTCAACTCAGATAAAATTGAATTGAGAAGAGGCACAAAGCAAGGTTGGCCTCTCTCACCATTGGCATTGGAACCCTTGACACAAAATCTTCAGAATAACCCAAATATTAAAGGAGTTAAAATAGGAAATGAGGAATACCTCTTAGGTTTTTTTGCAGATGACATGGTTTTGACTACAGACCAACCAATTAATACAGCTCCATATTTGAAAAAAGAATTAGAGATGTTTCATTCCATGGCCAGTCTGAAAGTAAACTATAAGAAATCCAAGATAATGTGTCTAAATTTTCCTCCATCTGCGCAAAAACAATTGGTTGAAAAGATGAGAACTCCACTCTGTCATACCAGTTTCAGATATTTAGGGATCCAAATCACTAAGAATTTAAACAAACTATATGAAGCAAATTATAAGAAACTTTGGAAAACTATTAGCTCTGAAATTAAGAGATGGAAGAAACAACATTTGGGCCTTTCTGACTGCTTAATTGCTGTCAAAATGATATATCTTCCTAAACTTTTATTTCTATTTCAAACATTACCAGTCTGGATCCCCAAAGATCAAATACAACAATGGCAGAAGCAATTAAATGAGTTTATATTTGGTACAAAGCGTATGAGGTTACGTAAATCATTATTATATAAACAATAGGAGATAGGAGGATGGAGTATCCCCAATTTAAGTGGATATTATGATGCTAATCAACTTAAACACATCTTCCTATTGATGGAAGAAGATATGTCTAAACAGTAAGTGAAAATAGAAGATTCAAGGAGTGCGGGAACCTCCATCTGCTCAAGATTATTCTGGAAATATAAGTTTAGACGGGTTGAGCAAGTGCAGAACCAATTCACATTAACTACTTTGAAAGTTTGGAAGTCAAGGTTGGGAATACCAGGACTCTCACTATTAACTCTGATTTATTACCTCTCAGAGTTTGAAGAAAGACTTACAGTCAGGGAAAAATTTAAGTGGAAATCTAAAGGACTATATCGCCTTAGGGATTTTTTTTCCAAAATGGGCATTTGATTAGGCAAGAACAACTGGCAGAAAAGTCTGGAGAGGAGAAAGGACAATGGTGTGCTCCTCTTGAAACCAGAACTGCAAATGTGGCTACTAGGAACCTAGCATTGTTTGAACAAGAGATGCTGGGATACAAAGGAGTTATAAAAAGTTTGAGTTCAAATTTATATAAGTGGATACTAACCCAGGATATTGGCACAGAGGACCCACTTAAAATGGTGTGGGAAACTGATTTAGGAATCCAAATTGAGGGAAAAGATTGGAATGCATGGTGGGATAGAAGTCCATTTGATACAGTTTCATAGAGTAACAGGGAACTAATGTTAAAATTCATTCATAGGTGGTAGCTAACACCAAGAAAAATATCTTTGATGAGCCCAGGGACACCCCCAGACTGTTGGAGGGGCTGTTCAGGGGTTGGAACATATTCACACATGTGGTGGACATGCCCAAAGGTGAATATTTTCTGGAACAAGTTGTTCCAGGAGATCAGTTCAATAACTGGACAATGGGTACATCCATCCCCCCACCTTGCATTATTAAACTCACACAAAGGTTTGGATATTAAACTTTCAGATAAGGGTTTAATCATCCATCTATTATTGGCAGAAAGATGGTTGATTGCCAAGCACTGGAAAGATGGCAAAGGGTTCCACATTGAAAATTAGTACCAAAGGGTTTGGCAAATTGCTTTTCTAGAAAAACTGACAGAGAAAGTGAGGAAAGTGCGAGGGCAACTAAGTGAGGAGAAATTCAAGAAGATATGGTGAAAGTTTATCAATTTTACGAACAAAGATGAAGGGGGAGATTGCCCCCTCTACCATATACAGATATTTGGAGCAGATAGGAGGTTGGCAATGCTTGACAATTATTTTCCATTCCAAACAGATAATTGTACAATGAAATCTGTAACTCTGTTCCAGGCTGTCATGGAGTGTCTATGTTTATATTATATATAATATGTGTGTGTGTGTGTGTGTGTGTGTGTGTGTATGAAAATGTAACACTTGACCTATGTAACCAGAAACAAGAAAATAAAATATTTAAATTTTTTTTTAAAAAAAACACAATCCAAAATGAAATCCTTGTACATCCATATACAGATAAAATGAATTTGGGATGGGTGTTTACATGCAAAAGTGCCATATTTTGCAGTATTCCCTGATTATCAACTGCAAGTAAAAATTCAAAATGAAATTAAGCTGTTGAGGGAAATGGTCAAACTAACCTCTATAACTAACTTTGTTAAAATAAGCAAACAATGGACCTGTTCAGACAACACACTAAGCAATAGTTAGGCTGCTAACCCCTTTGCAGCAAGTGTTTAGTGAACGTGTTTAAACTGTGGCTATCTAGCCACCAAAGTTAGGAATGGTTCATGGGGCATGTCTTGATGAGGGGAAAGCCTGGTAGCAGCTTTCCAGAATTTCAGGCAGGGATTTTTCCAACCCTACCTAGAGATGTTGGGGATTGATGCTGGGATCTTCTGTGTGCAAAGCATGTGCTCTAAGATTGAGCTATGGACTAGAAGAGAACATATCCTCATCTTCTATTATCCAAAAAGTTGGTTTTTGTGTGTCTGTTTCTCAGTGCCATAGCTCCAAGACTGTTGAGACTGAAACGTTTCATGCATACTACGGGGACCCTAGGGGTATGCAGTACAGGGTTATTTGGTTCATAAAGTGCATTAATTAATTTTAATTACTTTAAATGTGGTCATGTGTTTGAATCCTGTAGTACCACCTCCAGTCACTAGATGGCAGACTTCTTTAATGAGCACATATGCTTTGTAGTATATGAAGTCAGGGTAGAAGAGTCTGAGTCATATCATAGATCCCTTCCCCGTTGTTGGCAGCCTCATGTCAGGGGAACAGACCACATGGATCCTGTCCTTCATTGGGCTATAGGGTGCACCATGGCATGGGCCATTCCTAGGTGTGCCAGTGTGCAAGGCTTTATTCAGATGAGGTGGCCACAATGTGTCCAACTCTGAAAGCTGTGCAACTTCACTGTCTCAGAGAAAGGGCTTTTCTAACATGTGTGAAGCAAGTTCTGTCAGTGATGAAAAAAAATACAATCTGCAGAAGAGCCTGGAAAGAAAAAATGTCATCATCTGCAGGTGTTGCAGATATGCAGAGGGAGCCAAACCAAGAAAGATAAAGAGTGAAGATAGTTTTAATTGCTTGATTAGCTGATGAAATGTGTGTCCAATAGGCTGTAAAAATGTATAAATATGTAAAAAAACACCTGTTCGTCAGTGTTGGGGTTGTGTAGGAGGAATGTTATACCAGAGGTGCTGTGTTTTTCTACTAAAAAATAATTTGAAAGACTTCAACATGTGTTTGAATTATTCCTTCTTGGTTGCTATCTGGAGAAAGAGCAAGTGGAGACTGGACATTGGATTTCTAACTGAAACTCTGCTGTTTAGAGAAGTTTTTCCCTTTCACTCCTTAACAAGTTCATTTGCAAGTAACAGAAATAGATGCTTCTTATTTGGGAGTAACTTCCAATGGGAAATAAATATTTACAAGAATGTCACTATCTGTGAATATAATAGCTGTACAGGGTGAGTGCCAAAAATTTCTTCCACATTTTTTTAACAATCTCATTCAATTTGATAGAGAAAAAATTGCTTTCCAAAATAAATTTGAGAAGAACATTTTGGAGAAATTCTCATGAGTTGGGTTTGGGGTTCTTGTGATTTCCTTACTTATAAGGTGTCTGAGCAGTGTGATATCCTGCCATTTATTGTATAGTCATGTGCAGCCTGTAGCCTGCTTGGCTTCCTGCACATCAATTGAAGGTCATGCAAAGCCATCATATGGTAACCACTCCTATAGGGCTTTTCAGACCAGGAAGCATGGGCAGCCAGGGAGGAAGAAAAACGATGGAGAGATGTATACTAGAAACTCCACTGAGTATGCATACTGGTTGAACGGATTATTATTTGAAAGCACTGCTGAGTGATTCAGACTGCTTCTTTCAGAGTAGATATACAGAGACTTTTGTTTTGCTTGTTTGTGAAAAGAAATGATGCTCATGCTTACTTCTGAGTAGACATGCAGATCTACCTATAAAGTGGAAAGTATGTGTGCATCACGTATGTCCAGAAATGTTTACCCACTTCCAGATGAGTTAGAAACTTGACACGGTGACACAGTGATAGGTCTGGCTGTACAATGTACCAGAAAAATCTAAAAACAAGAATTTGGGGGGTTTAAGTGTTTTTAAAGAATTTAATAAAAACCTAGGTTTACACCTACAACTCCCAGCATGCCTTGGACAAAACTCCCAGCATTAGGGTGACCATATATGGAAAGCCAAAAAAGAGGACACCCAGTGGAGGGAGGTGGGAAAGTGTGCTTTCCAGGGCCTCTGGAAAGGGCATCATTTCCCCCCCACATACTATTGGCAGCTGCCACTAGCATGGCGGTTGTGAATGACATGCTTTCCAGAGGCCCAGAAAGCTTGCTCTCCCCTCCTCCGCTCCAATCAGGGCCTTAAGGGCCCCGATTAGAGAGGAGGAGGGGGAAGCATGTTATTCCTGCCCCCCATTGCTCCAATAGGGGCCTCCAGAAAGTGCACCATTCCCCCCTGCTACACTAATGGCAGCCTTAAAGGGGAAAATTCATCATTCCAGGACATTATAGAAAATGACAGAAAATCCCCCCTGACACCCAGGATAGAACAAAAACCAGGACAAATCCGGGAAAATCCTGACAGTTGGTCACCCTACCCAGCATGCCTTGGGCAGGAGGCCAGACTTACTGGCCTTTGACAGCCATTGTAAGTGCACAGGTGGATGGCTGCTGTGTGTCTTTCACACCCTGACTCCTAAGGTTGGTCTCAAACATTTAACCCAATCCCACATAAAAGGAAACAACCCACATAAATGGGATGTGTCCATTTGTGGTGCCCCCTTCCACCCTCTGCATAGTTTTAAAATCATGACTAGATACAACAGCATGACTTTGAGGGGCCAAACATGCTCAAAGGCACTCCGTCCTGATATCACTGTTTTCTCAGAATCTGGGGGAAGCAAGCGCACAACTTTTACCCTTAAGAGGGAGGGAGGAAGGGGAGGTACTCTGTACATGCCCAGAAACTTGACAAAGGGGGGGGAGAAGTGCCTGGCCCAGCCCCAGCCATTCAGTACAGGGTCCAGATGGAGAACTTGGTGGGTGAGAAGTGCAGGACGAGGCAATCCCAGCAGGATTGGCTGGAGCTAGGTATGTCCACTGACAGCTGCTTACATCCCCTCCTTGGTGATGCTACTCCTTCACGCTCTATTGAGGAGCAGCTTCAGCAACAAGAGGATATCTCAGAGGATGTGGGCACCTGAAAGCTGCCAAAGGCATGCTGGGAGGTATATTATTGGTATGTAGAGGGGCTGATTTTAAATAAAGTATGGGTGAGCAAACCAAGTCACTATCTCTCAGTCCTATTTCAGCCCCCACTTTCCTGACCTCTCACTAACTGTCTTTATTCTCCTTCTAACTGACTTTCCCCAACTGTCACTCACCCCCCTCTATTCCATGTTAGTCTCAGCTATCAGTCATTCCTCCATTCACTCTTCCGTTTCAATAGTAAAGTCAGGCTTTTACATAAACATCATAAACTTTATTCAGTAAATCTTGGAATATTGTGGTCTAGTTATAACTGGGGAAAAACCCACAGCATAAAAAATCTCATCAAGTTAAAAGGCCCTGGAAATTTTATTTTTAAAAAATAATAATAATAATTTGGCTCTTAAAAGCCATTAGTACAGTCACCAAGCCAGCCCGCCTGGGAAAAAAGAAATCCTTAAGCAGGGTGCCACAACTAAGAAGACACGCTCTCCCATGACACCCCAGATGTATTCAAAGATTAATGTTATTCAGAGAGCTAGGCTTGTGCCTACAAGTCCCAGCATGCCTTGCGTGAGAGGGAAGATTTATCGGGATTTGGCAGCCATCATCTGGAAGTAGCTTGCCATCCTGGGCCTGAAGGGAGAGTGCCTGGGCTGGCTGCCTTGGTTACAAGGCACCATCGGAAACAGAATGGCAGGAGGTCACAGCTCTGGGCCTGTCACCAATGGCAATGGCCAAGCTACCCGTGAGTCAGCCAGCCAGCTCCCTCAGTGTAGTGTGGACTGGCTCTGCCAGATTTCACTTCCCATGAGCTTCAGCAGCAGGGGTCCCATTGGGCAAGCAGTCACCACAGCAAAAGGCATGCTGGGAGTTATAGTTTTTGTTTTTTGTGGGGGACAAATAAAATCATTGTGACAGCTTAGGGTGACCATATGAAACAGAGGTCAGGGTTCCTGTATCTTTAACAGTTGTAGAGGAAAGGGAATTTCAGCAGGTGTCATTTGTATGCATGCAGCACATGGTGAAATTCCCTCTTCATCACAACAGTTAAAGCTGCAGGAGTCCTGCCTTCTTTTGTATCTGGTCGCTCTAGTATAGATCCTAGCACTGGCCTGTGTTCTGGCTGCTTTTCTTTTTTCATAATAATAACTTCAGAACACATGCATACAACAGTTTCCTGCATCAACTGAGAGCCACTTCCCTACTATATGTTATTCGGATATCTGGGCAATGCCGGGTATATTTTGAAAACTTATTTTTAGGTTTGCATCTTTTTTAGCTGGTAGAAAGGGTGTTGTGTGTCCTGATTGTTTTTGAAATTTAAATTTGAAATTTAAATGGCTGCTCTGGCCAAAGCATGATGGGAGGTGTAGGCATTTCAGTTAAAACAAAAAATGTGGTTCATCATGAAGCTCTAATTTAAAATACAGTTCTTATTAACACAATTTTCCATTGACTCTAACAAGACAATTTACTAACTCAACCAAACTAAAAAAAACAACCAAACTAAAGATGAATACATTGCAGAGAATTTTTTCATTTTTCAAATAAATGTTTTAAACATTATCCATGGACTTGAGTAACGCTGGGCATATCAGCAACTTCTACTATAAATTGGTAACACTGAAATTTGGGAGGGAGGAGGAGTTGGGTTTTTCAAGTCCGTTCACTTCACCTTTGGGCTGTTCTACCACTGAAATGAAGCTCAAGGATAATTTTAGTAGATCACACAAAATAAACATTGGACTTTTCAATTAATTGGTGAATTATCGGCCATTTCTACACCAGGCTTTTTGCCTGGAATCGCCCTGGCTGGTCCCTGTGCGTTCATATGATGCACAGGGACCACCAGGGGTGGGGTGGGGATGGGCATGGATATTCCCTGGGATAACAGATCCCTGGGGAAATCCAATTTTTCTGCAGTCCTGGGAAGTTCCTGGGACCACGGGAGATGTGGCCGCCCGCCCTGACTGCTGCCGCACTTACCTGTGAGAAAGCGTGGCAGCAGAAATGGGCATAGAGCTGCATTGTGTGGCACCGTGCCCATCAGGGGACGGGTGGCCCTAGTTTTGCCACCCCTGGGAGGGCAGGGAGGGGGTGGGGGGGCTCCAGGGCCAAAATGATGGGCATGACGAGCATGTCATGCCCACAAGGAAGCGGAACTTCTACTTCCTCTGTGAAGAAAGAAGATGATGATGATTCCAGGAACAGGTAAGTCTTGGATCATCCTCTTGCCCTCCTTCTACAACCCGTGGTGTAGAAAGGGCCATCTTTGTATCTATCTTGTGTGTGTGTGTGTGTGTGTGTGAGAGAGAGAGAGAGAGAGAGAGAGAGGAGTTTTTGGCTTTGTTTAGTTTTAGCATAATCACAAATGAGTTTTTATCCAGTCATAGAGTAGTAATTTAATAAGACACAGAGGATAGTCTGTTAGTTATGGTTGTGGAGGTCCCAAGAGTGTTCTTATCTGGAAAACTCTCATTTGTTTACTAGTCCAGAGGAAAAGAGAAAAAAAAAATTTTTTTTTGAGGTGGATTTCTTCCTGAGAGGCAAAACAAATAACGAAACCCTCTCTATATTAGCTTTCTCACTAAGGAGAGAGAGAGAGAGAGACTTAAATTTCCATAAAAGTCTTGTATTCTCTTTGGAGGGCAGGGAATGCCTGCCCATTATAAATTTAAAGGACAATGTTATGTAATAAATATGCACATTTTTCAGTATTGAAGAGATTTCCCTCTAATCTTAATATAAGATCAGGATAATCCAAAGGTATTAGAAAGCTTTGCAAATGTTTCCACTGGTATATCTCTGTGTGTATTTGTCAGGGGGCAGGAGAGGGTGTCAGACAGCTTGCTGTAACACAGTAGTTAATTAAAGCATGGGTTTAGTCTGTGAATCTTATGCAATACGTTTGAGAGAACTGTGTCAGTGTTTGTAATGAAGAAGTTTTAATAAACCTTTCAATTCTTTCAAAAAGAACTGAATATAAGTCCAACATTTTTGATCTGACGTGCTTCAAACTGGAAAAAAAGAAAGAAATTGGATCTAAACAGATGATTCCCCCCATCGCTCTTTTTGATAACATATGCCAAAATGTTTACTTTGACAATTTCACATTCGTGCATGTGATAGTCTCAAAAAAGGGAGATGATTCCTAGGATTAACACATTTTGTATTAACCAAGCTGTATTACAATTGGCATGAGTGTAGCTCTAAGGGAGAAAATGTACTTTAGAGGAGTGAGGCAGAGAGAAACATTTATCAGACAGTGGAAAGATAGCAGAAAGTGTTTTAAAGATAATATGTCAGGCATACATATGTCAGTCTTTGGACTATTTTAAGGGAAAATTTTGAATAACAGATGATAACTGCATCAAATAGCTTAGACAATCTCATGGAGGAGGGGTGTGGATATTAACCATGTTAGATAAATGGATCCTCCATGTTAACAGCCAATATATCTGAATACCAGATGCTGAATACTATATTCTGGAGACATGCAACATGGGATAGCTACTGCCTGGTTGACTAATGAGGGAGGAGGAGGAGGATGGATTAGATGGACCATTTGGCATGATCTTCCAGGGAAATACTTGTATCCATAAATATTTATTCCATTGCACACTGTAGCCTGTTTTTAGTGCCTGGAGCTCATTAAGTTGTAATAATAAGAAAAAGGTTACCTTGGTGCATGTGTAAAGTGCAGACCCTGCATTGATGTGTCTAAGAAATATCTTCTCAGGTCAAAATGAATAAAGTCTAAATCTTGAGGTGTGTATGTGTTAGGGGAGTGAATACCATTTTAATGCTCTGCCTCAGGCAGAAGAATGCCTTGATCAGCCTTGCTTTTATTTATTAATTACAGGTTCTTATTTCTGTTCCCCCCCTCCAGTTACTATTTTATTAATGCTGTGCACTACCTATATAGAAGAAAAGGTTTTAACAAATTGCTTACTGATTTATGTCCCATTCTAAAATGCTGTTTAGGTCTTTAAGAGTCACCAGAACAGAGTGCTATGTCTCTCTATTTTTTCCAAGAGTCAAAAAAATAAACATTTGCAAATATCGGCAATGCATTCCCTCTAAAGTACTTCTAAATGAGACTGTTTCTTGCCATTCACATTGTTCCATTTCTCTCAATTGAATTGACAGAGATGAGTTCTTTACTCAGATGACAGAAATGTGTTACAGTTTTCACCACATCCTAATTCCCAAACAATCCCTTTTTGTGTGTAGTCTTGACATGAAGAGGTTATAATCACTGTGCTGAAAATCAAGTGCATTCAGCTGCATTTGGTGCTCTCTCAGATATCCCTGTTAAATAGAGGCAATAGTATAGCTCAATAAAAAAAAAATCTGCTGCTCTTTGGAAATGTATTTATTATATATTACCCTTCTTCACAAAAAGCCCAGGGTGATTAACAACCTACATAAAAAAAACACAGTACACCACATAAACAATATTAAAATAATTATTTTATTTTATTTATTATATCACTTTTATCCCACTCTTTATCCAAAAACGATTCTCAAGGCAGCTTACAAAAATAATTCTTAAGACAGTCCCCTGCCCACAGGCTTACAATCTAAAAAAAACACAACACAAAAGGAAAGGAAAAGTGTTGGGAGGGTGGAGTTAAAAAGCAAATTTAGGCACTAGATTCTTAGAGCCAATCTACATGCTAGGTTTTTAACGTTTTATAAGGGTTATGAAAACTCTTTGGGCCACATGACGCACTCCTTATAAGGTTGTATACCTGAGGTTTTTTAAAACTCACTTCAGCTATATACAATGGTTTCACTTTTAATAAATCATTTTAAGTAAAATAATGTGTCCTTCCTTACCGTTTATGATTCATGGGGGCAGTGCTTTGTTTACTGGTGCCCAAATGCTTAGCAGTTGATTGGTGGGGAAGAAAGCGGGGCTAAGGAGGAAGTGGGCGAGTGAACTACCAACACCCACAATGCTTAACCCTATACTCATTGAAAGCTAGGGAATGACAGAGACACTAAGGAGAAAGTAGGTGACTGAACTACAATGCCTTGCCCTAAACTCATTGTAAAAACGAAACAGAAAGAGAGGAGGCAGAAGAGTGTGTGACCGCACACACCTCTTTAAAAACTGCAGAATTTTTCTCTTGTAACGTGAGTACTCAGTAATGTGGCTTAAGATGTTTTAAAACGCACCTATTTGGAATGTTTTAAAATACTATTTAAAACATTCCAAGGGACTGTGTAGATAGGCTCTTAGTTGCAAAGTCAAAATGTCATGGACACAGTGGAAGGGCTGCCACTTCCTCTCCCTCTAATAGCCTCATACAGATCCAGGCATGATGGAGGGATGCCTGATGGCTACTTCCTTTCCCTCTGATGGCCTCATCAATGACAGTTGGTAGGAGGAGGGAGGGGGGCTCTCAGCTGGAGCTAGATCCAGGCGTGATGGAGAAGTTCTTGGCTGTTGCTTCCTTTCCCTCTGATGGCTTCTGCAGCGACAGTCGGTAGCAAAATTATGACTCCAAAACCACAGACATTTAATAAAATACAATGAAACCATCAATGACATCACTCAATCAAAATCAAACAAACAGATTATTTGCTGTACCCCAAATCCCTGCACAAATAAATAGATCTTAAACTAGTGGCTAAATGACAACAGAGTGGAGGACAGCCTAAATGAGAACAGAGTGGGGACAGCCAAATCTCTACTGGAAGAGAGTTCCATAGCCATGGTGTTACCACCAAAAAGGCCCTGCCATGTTGTGGTGGTCCCATAGGCCGCATTCCTCAAGGGCACCACAAGCACAGCCTCCCCTTTCAATCTGAAATAACCTCATCATTCAATGTAAAGCTATTCCCAGCAAGTGTAGATTGAAAACCATGTTGGTAAAAACAACAACAACGACAATATTCTATACAGTATAAACATGTTTTTGGCTCAAATATTTCAGAGGATGGTTACAGAGCTTATGCCTACATTTTGAAAGTAGTGTATTTTTGTTGACAGAAAAGGTCATTAAATAGGCAACTTTCATTTAGCTGCCAACTCATTTGGCAATGCTATGACTACTGGTTTAGTTTTGGAATGCAAGTAGTGTCTTCAAGAAAATGGTCATCGCAAGCTGAGTTGCCACTGAAATATGTCCAATTTTGCTGGTTTTTGAATGACACAGTTACCATCTGTAAAAATCAAGCTAACAGTGATTGAAACATTATTATATATACAACCTTTTAATGGGTTCCAATGTGTGCATTTCGCACATGGACTCTTGGTCTCTCACACATGTGCCTCTGTAGGCCAAGAAAGAAAGGTTTCAAAGACCAACCTGCTCACATCAAGAAATATCTTGCCTTTCCTTAGGAGACCCTTCGTCCTTTATTCCAGCATTAAATCACTGGCACTAAAGGTTCCCTCACACCTGTTGATACTATTGTGCCAAAAGTACTCAACCCAAATGAGATGAGAAAATGGAGACGAATGGCTGGTAGGGGCTGCTGATGGCCAACAAGACAGGTTGTATTGCAGCTGGTGAATGAACAACTCATTAAGACCACTTGGAGTGTCCGTAAATACGATGAGCAATGTGAGAGTACAGCCTGCAGTTGCACTGTGAGTAGACAATCAATCTATTGTCAAGCTAGCACAAGCAGGGCCTCCAATGAACCAAAAGAGACCAATATAGCAGAATTCAGGCATATCTTGTGAATATGCCTTCTCAAACAGAAAACTAGATGAAGATGGATAGCCATGACAGAGTTCATAGAACCAGTGCACATCACTGAAACATAACATGAAGTTTTCATGATGAATATCAAGAAAGGAACTCCCAGACGGTACAAATTATTTCTTGCTATCAGGTATTCTTAGTAGAAGAAACTTAATCCATTTTCAGAATTCTTAGTCACATGTAAACTGCTATGCACATATACCTGTACCAACATAGAGGACCCTTTCATGCTGTCAGTTGAATATGCAGATGTCAGGAAATTTAGCCAGAGGGGCATGCAGATGTGAGCAGTGAGGCTAGTTGGTGTAGTCCTGCAGCTCACACATTCAGTAGGCACATGAGAAATACATGAAAAGGACTTTAAAGTTGTAAAGTAATAGGTTGGATCCATATTTAAGCTGGATCAACTGCACTGGCAGGAGTGGGGTTCCCCACACCCTACTTCCCACAAAAGCGCCTCCAGCCCCCCTGAGAATGCAACACAGAAAGTCAGGAGACCCTGCTGAATGGGGTGAGCTGTGGTGAGGAGGGACCCCCCAGAATCGGTCAGAGGGAATTTCAAGTTGCAGAAAGACACTTCCATGGAATGCAGATATTGTATCCAACCCACTATAAATTTCTTATCAATTGTATTAAAATACTTCTAATAACTGTAATGCTAAGCAAGCTTATTAGAGAGTCATTCCCATTTATACAGTATGAATCATTTCTGAGAAAATATGCACAGGATTGCACTGAATGGTCTTTTTTATTTTTAATAAAAATTTCAATACAAAACCAAATCAATCCCCACAAAAGGAAAAATGTAGCTGCATAAATTTGAATTCATCAATTGTAATGCATGCAAGTGTGTGTGAGAAAGAGTGTGTGCATGCGCGCTATATATATTAAATTAAGAAACTCACAGTCATGAGTCTCTTGTTAAGATCAGTTAGTAAAAAACACATTCCACCATGTTAAAGGGGTAATGGGGGGGGGGTCATTCTAACATTCATAAAATCGAAAATGTTTCACCAATCTTCCTGAAATTTACATGTCCCAGAAAGAAATGTTGGTTTAACATAACCTGAAAATTTCAAGAAGATTGGTGAAAAATTAAGGGAAAGATGGCAGTTTAAAGTAGAAAAGGAAAACAAACCTCTCTTATTCAGAATGATTCCGGTAATTCCCATTGGCAATAGTTGTGCCCATGACACAGTAATTACACACTTATTCATTAATCCAGTGGTGGGGACTTCTTCCTCTTTCCTTATAGCTGTTGGAACTGTTTTGTTTTGTTTTTCAAATTCCCTTCACTTGATTTTTAATGACTATTCATTCATCCCACTGGAGTCATTGCAGAGGCCTTCTTCCCTCATAGCACGAGACACGCTCAGTAGCGTCGCTCTCCCCCTCTCTCCTGCCTCAGCTAGATTAGAATGTGGTGGTGGGGGCGGGAAAAGGCTGTTGCCTAAAGCACATTCATTTTGAGAGAAGAAGAGTTCTCTTTTCTCTTTTAGAACATGTTTTCCTTTGGTTCTGAGAGTATTTCAGGCTATCTTCATCAGGCCAGTTTGCTTTTTGCTCACTGGTGAAGCAGGGTGTGGTTCCTTTGGATCCATGATAACCTGATCTACAGATCTCTCCTGGGAATAGGTGGCTATACCTTTCTTTCTATCCCCACCCCATACACACACAGTGCTCCTTCCCTTTTTTCAAAGAGTTTGGTCCATACTGTTATAAAGTTGAAAGCTTCAAACACTTCATTTTATTAGTTTGGGCCTGTGTAAGTTTTAAGTACAATTTTGAAACCCTTCAAAGGGCTTCTGGGCCTACAACATTGGTTTTGGCCTAGTCGCACTGTTTTTCTAATAAGGTTTAGAAACAGTTAAACTTATGTGTATTTTGCACAGTGTACACATGTATTTTCTTTCCAATCATTGCAGTCTACACTGGCTCCCTCCTTGATGTGTTTTTGGAGGCAGGCAAAACCATTTTTGTTCCAGCAGGCCTTTGGCAAATAATCTGGACTTTTAAATTGCTATTTTAAATGTTTTAAATGTTTTAATATTGAAATGTATTCAATTATATTTTAAACTTTTGTATATTTCTATTTATAGGCTTTAGCTATATATGTTTTAATTTTGTAAGGCCGCCTTGAGGCCCAGCATTGAGCAAAAGGCAGGATAATAATAATAATAATAATTAATAATAATAATAATAATAATAATGTTTCAGATTTCACTTCTGTATCTGATGTTCTTTTGCATTTACTTTTCTTTATAAACCATTCATATCTTATGACTTCTTGTGTAGCATGTTTTCATTGGTTTAACAAGTTAAATGGGATATTCACTGTTTTCATGCTCATGTTATAAAATCTATTTTCAACAGGCCTAGTAACTTCAAGAGTAACAGAGTTGGGGAAAATCCTCAATCTCTTTGCGATCAGAGGTACTGAGTAAGGGACTCCTGGAGATAATTTAGACTGATCCCAACCACATAACACTATTCTCCCTTCTGAAGAGATCTAGACCACAGACTACTAAAGACAAATAAAATAGCATACCATAATATGCTTCTCATGTGGCCATGTGGCCATTTGCCTTATGAGGCAGGTGCTCCTCCGGGCTACGAAATAGAGGGACTAACAGGCCATCAAGTTGCCTGGCTAGGTCTGCCAGAAATCCACCCTCAACAGTCCTGGAAGGTCCATGTTCTATAGCACCTGCTCTCAGATGAACTTGACAGAATCCCACCCTCCATCCCTGGGTTTAATTTACTGGCCTACCCTGGCTGGGCCTTGCAGGAAACTATAGGGACAGACAGAGCAGGAATTCATAGTACACATAGAATGCTGAGACTGGCAAATCTAAAAGCAAGTGTGTTGCTTTTCAAGAACCAAGGAAATTCAATGGGTCTTACTTTTGAGTAAATATCTAGGGATGGAAATGCAGCTTATGCAAGAATTGAGTAGGGTGACCATATTTGGGAAACCAAAAAAGAGGAGAATTAGTGGCGGGAAGGAAAATGGCTTTCTGGGGCCACCTTAAAGGCCCCAATTGGAGCAGAGGAGGGGAAAGTGTGTCATTCTCATCCCCACCCCACTGCTCCAATCAGGCCCTTTTCTATAATGTCTGGGAATGACATGTTTTCCCCTTTTAAGGCCTTGATAGGAGCAGTGGGAGAGAATGACACACCTCCAGAAAGCACATCATTCCCCCCTGCCATGCTAATGGTGGCCTTAAAGGGGAAAGTGTGTCATTCCAGGTCATTATAGACAATTGCAAAAAATCCCCGACACCCAGCATAGAAGAAAAACCAGGACAAATCTGGGGAAATCCTGACAGTTGGCCACCCTGGAATTGAGCCATACAAAGTTGGGAGCGTATTGGTTCGTGCCTTGATTCTTAGGATTTTTTTTAAAGTTTGACTTTTTAAAAAATCCGAAAATTCAAGGTATGAACCAATCTGCTTCCAACCTGGCATGGCTAAAGCCCTACTTAAAAGGTACCATGGTGCCAAGTTTAATCTCTTCATCTTTAATTACTTTTTTTTAAAAAAACATGTACTTCTCAAGGTCCTAGACCCCAGAAAGGAACATTGAGTTTGAAGTTTTAAAAATCCCTAAAACTCAAACCATGACCTGATCTGCTTCCAACTTGGCATGGCTCAATCCCTAATTAAAAGCTTCCATACAGCCAAGTTTCATTCCTTTATCTTTAAAAATGACAGACTTGTAAGCATTTTAGTTAATTTCCATAGGCTATAATGAACAGTTTATTCCAACTTTTTTAAAAAAAATCCTAAAAATCAAGGGGTGAACGGATCTGCTTCCAACTTGGCATGGCTAAATAAATCCCTACTTCAGAGCTACCATGGTGCCAAATTTCATCTCTTTATCTTTAATTTCATTTTTTAAACTTGTACTGCTCAAGGTCCTAGACCCCAAAGAGATTTCTGTTTGAACTTTTAAAAAATCCTAAAAATCAAGGCATGAATGGATCTGCTTCAAACTTGGCATGGTTATATCCCTACTTAAGAGCTACCATGATGCCCAGTGTCATCTCTATACCTTTAAAAATGAGGGAGATGTAAGCACTTTGGTTAATTTATTAATTTTAAAAGTAAGTTCAACACATAACACTAGCTTTGATTTTATATTGGATGTCAAGATGGTGTAACATCCTGGCTGATGCTGGCTTGGTTGTCAACTGTATAATGTGCAGTCATCTGTTACCCAAAGCCATGAAATTCATTAAACAATAAACCTACGGTTTACAAAAACAATGTTAAGGCTCTACAGATTCCAATCAAGCACCAAAAAGAAGGGGAATTGGCTCACAAGCCTTAATGCCACATCCTCCCTAAGGAGGTAGAAAGTGCAAGTGAAATTCTCATTCTCCCAAAGCAGATAAACCATGAGGACAGGATGGAGAATATGATATGCAGAGGTGACTGTGGCGTTGTGGAAAACTGATCACGAACACCTTAGGGCCTCATCCTGGTGCCCTCCAAAGGTGTTGGACTACAACTCCCATCATTGCAAGTCAGTTTGTCCCTTGGTTAGGAATGTTGGGACTTGTCACCTCAAACACCTGGAGGGCAGCAGGATGTGGAATGCTGTTCCATATTTTTACCAATTGCAGGGACTGCTCAATACTTTTCTCTCACTCACATCTTGCATATAGCAACATGCTTGATAACAAAAGGGGCACTATTCATTACAGATCTAGAACCAGAGCATGAGCCAGACACTTTCAACTTTTGGTCAATATCCTGCCCTTCAAAGAACCAATTTTTTTTCTTTAAATGTATTTATAAAAAATATACTGTTCACTACCCACAATCCCTCCACAATACATCATCTCATCAAAGCTACAGAAGAGCAGAAGAGAAAATTCCCTCTTCATCACACCAGTTAAAGTTGCAGGGGCCCTGCCTTCTTTTGTATATGGTCACTCTAGTATAGTGCCTGCAACTTTAACTGTTGTGATGAAGAGGGAATTTCACCAGGGACTAATTGCATACAAATGACACTGGCTGAAATTCCCTTCTCTCTACAACTGTTAAAGTTACATGAGCCGTGTCCTCCTTTTCATATGGCCAGCCTAAATATACAAAAGTTAAAAATATAATTAAATACTTTTCAATATTAAAGCATTTTAAACATTTTAAATACATAACAATTTAAAAGTCAAAGGTATAGACAGAGGTCCAGATGATTTGCCAAAGGCCTGCTGGAACAAAAAAGGGTTTGTCTGCTTCCAAAAACACGTCAAGGAGGGAACCAGTGTAGACTGCAAGGATTAGAAAGAAAATCCACGTGTACACTATGCAAAATAAACGACACCTCAACTGTTTCTAAACCTTATTAAAAAAACAGGGTGACTATGCCGAAACCAACGTTGTAGGCCCAGAAGCACTTTGAAAGGTTTCAACATTGTACTTAAAACTTACACCGGCCCAAACTAATTAAATTAAGTGTTTGAAGCTTTCAACTTTATAGCAGTATGGACCAAACTCTTAGAAAAGAGGGAAATTAAAAGAAAGGTATAGCTATCTATTCCCAGGAGAGATCTGAAGATCAGGTTACCATGGATCCAGAGGAGCCACACCCTGCTTCACCAGGGAGCAAAAGAGCAAACTGGCCTTATGAAGATAGCCCAAAATACTCTCAGAGCCAAGGGAATGCATGTTCCAGAAGAGAAAAGAGAAACTCTTCTTCTTCTTCTTCTTCACTCAAAAGGTCTGTGCTAGAGGCAGCGGCCATTTCACTCACCCACCACACGTTCTAAGGCAGGAGGGAGGGGGGAGAGCGATGCTACTGAGCATGTGTCAGTGTCACGTTATGAGGGAAGATGGCCGCCTCCTTGACTTGAATGAGAGGTTAAAATAGTCCTTAAAAGTCAACCGAAGGGAATTTTAAAAAAACGAAAAGCTTTCCACCAACTACAGTCAAGGAGGAAGAAGACCCCACCACTGGATTAATTAATAAGGCTCTAGAAATTATGCAAATTGTGAGCACAAAAAGTCTCAACCCGGAAGTAAATTTACAAAAGCAGGGAGACAGGTTTGTATTCCTTTTCTACCTTAAACTGCTCTCCTTCCCTCAATCTTTCACCAATCTCCTTGAAATTTTCAGGTAATGTAAAACAAACATTTCTTTCTGGCACCTGTAAATTTCAGAAAGATTGGTGAAACATTTTCAATTTTATGGCTGTTAGAATGACCGCCCCCAATTATCACTTTAACATGGCGGAATGTGTGTTTTACTGATGGCCCTTAACAATGGAGGCACGACTGTACCTCCATTAATATATATGGCTAAGAATTATACATAAGCATTAAGAAAAGCAGACCAAATATAGAAGTAAATCTCTATTTGCAGGTGGCATCTATACACCACCAGTTCAAAAGTTGAAAACTTTGTAGATCTATTGCATTGGAGGAGGTGAGCATTTATCCTTTCAATGTTGTAAAAACAAATTTAACTGCCAAAAGAATACAGAGAATCTATTTGTGCTGGCTGTATATTAACTTCTAGGAAACAGGTAGATAATTTAAAAGGACATCTACATTGGGAAATACTAAAGTGTTCTAATATGAAGTTGATTCATAGATTAACCTCCTCCCCAAAAGAGGGAACTATTGGGCATTGCCAGAACATTTGGCTAACAAAAGCATTAGTTATGTTACACCTCCAGGAATTATCTGGCTTACACAAACCCTTATTAAAGAGATGATGTGGACATGCAATAGACATGGAACAAGAGCTTTTGCTGAATAAGTTGTAACCTGAGATCCATAGATGCTTCAGATACAGAAGCGAAAACAGCTATCCATTGATTAGGCATGTCTACTTAAGACCCTGTATATAATATTTAATCACCAATAATAAGTATTTATAAACATGGATTGTGGGTCAATATAACTGATTGGCTTCAATAAGTGCTTTCAATAGTGAAGGAAACTCTGAAGCTGTAAAAGCAGCAGGGCAAACCTGGATTCTAACAAATGTTGCAATTGCAAGTATTACCTTTCAGCTGCAGCAAGCAAGATATATTTGGCACACAAGTCTGAGAATGACAAAATCTCATCATCAGCCGCCCAAGGTAAAAATCAATTTATCTGTCCATGTCTGCCACAAAAACATTTTTTTACCAATGTGTAAATCTTGGTTTCCCTATGGAATCAATTTGGCATGAGAAAATGGATCAAACTGTAATTGAGTTGATGTTATATGCCATAAGTTTCTATCAGCTCTAACTGTGGTAGAAGCCCTATCTGTTTTAATGTGCTGAGAACCTAATACCATCAATTTGGAGAAATGATCCAGACAACATGATTCCAGAATTGACCAACGTGGAAAAACTGATCTTAGTAGAAATCACTAGGGGTGTGCAGCGGATCAGGTCCGATCCACGATCCGGACCTGATCCAGGTGAAATCGGATACAATTATCCAATTCCAATCCCTAGCATCTGAATCGTCCGATCTAATCCAATCTGATCCAAAAGGACCCGATCTGGATCAGAAAAGATCAGAGGATTGGTGATGTCATCACTCGGTGCACCCTCGCTCTACTGTGGAACAGGCCACAAGGCCTGTTTTTCATTAGTACTGAAGCAGCGGGTGGCAGTGGATGGCAGCGAGGAGGCAGCAGGTAAGGAGTGTGAGGGGGAGGGGGAGGGAGGTCCCCACTTACCTGCCAGGGCCGTCCGCTGCATCCGCTTGTCCCTTTGCAGCCTGCCTCTCAGTAGCATGCTGGGTGGCATCATCACCCGGAATGCTACTGAGAGGCAGGCTGCGAAGCCTGTTTCTCAGTAGAAGGGACCAGCGGATGGCAGTGGACAGCCCCGGCAGGTAAGGAACACAAGTGGGTGGAGTGACAGGGAGGGGGAGGTTCCCACTTACCTGCCGGTGCCGCCTGCTGCTGTCCGCTGGTCCCTTCTACTAAGAAACAGGCTTTGCGGCCTGCTTCTCAGTAGTGCGCTGGGTGATGACAGCACCCAGCGCGCTACTGAGGCAGGCCACGAAGCCTGTTTCTCAGTAGAAGGGACCAGCGGATGACTGTGGATGTCAGCGGACGGCCCCGGCAGGTAAGGAGCGCTAGTGGGGGGGAGGGACAGGGAGGGGGGAGTTAGGTCCCCACTCACCCGCCCCCACGTTTTCCGCCTAGGCTTGCATTGGGGGAAAGCTTTCTTTCCCCCAATGCAAGCCTATGGCGAAAATACCTAAAATGGTGTCCAATCCGAAAATCAGACATCTGATTTTTGGATTGGAATCGGATACGATCTGAACTGGGAAGACTCCAATCCAATCCGAACCAATCCGAGGCATCGTTCCAGTTCCGATTCTGATTCCGATCCGATTTTTTAGGTCCATGCACACCCCTAGAAAATATCTTTTTTTACAGGACAATAAGTAGACTTGATGATATAAAGCAAGATCCAGAAAACCAAACCCACTTTCTTTAATTAGAAGTTGTATCCTTTTCAAGGTTATTTGTGGTGGGGAGAACCCTCCAAAGATTTACAGGTATAGATAAAGGAATCTCAAGTATAACATAAATAATCTGAGGTAAAGTATTCATCTTGAGTTGCACTGTATGCTTGGTATCACAGCCTCCATAATGGTCTTAATGCCAATTTTACTATCAAGTGGAATGTGAACCTCTATAATATATATATATATATATATATATATATATTAATAAAATAAATATTTTAGTTTGATTATTTGTTCTAAAATAGATCAAAAGTAACACTATTGGACACATTATTTCACTGGCACATGCTCTAGTCTAGAATATGAAACTCTGAGTTCATTATGTGCACATTATGAAACAGACCTTGTCTGATATCTGTTGCCACAGTAGTAATAATGAGGGTTTAAGCTCAAAAAAAGTGAGGTAAGATAATTTGGGCTGTTTCTACTGTACATGTGTGATCAAACAGTCATGTAATTGCTTCACAACATTTACAAAACCTGATGTTTAAATGTTGCGATGGGGCCAAGATGATCATCTGTTGTTACAGGAAGTGGTGCAGATGGGGAAATACATCTAAGACCACTGACTGTGTGCCGCAAAGTATGAGTAGACATAGAATGAGGCCAGTGTGTATTATGGCACATTTAGTAATTATGATGAACCTGGACCAATTCACCCCTTATTTGAATTTGAATTACCAGTAACTCCTGAAGGTTACTGGAGAATAGAACCACTTACAAAGGACCACCAAAAATGACTTCCACCAGTTTTGGTCGAAAGGTTGGATATAAATGTGATGAAGAGATTTGCTTATAGAGACCTAATCCCAAATGTCTTCTGTTTTGCTCCCCCTGAGTGGGGTACATGATATTTAAGTAGCTGTGATTCGCACATGCAGGTGTTTGAACAATCCAATATTACAGAGCAATAGGACTGCCTCCGCTGTTGTGGAATATTTTGAGTAAACAGTAAGTTACAGTATATCTATAAAGATTCCAGAATGCTGCTTGATCTGCTTTTGATGGTATGCTGGATTATTTTGTTTGGTTCTGTGAAGAATGTGAAAATGAATACCAGGCTTGCTCTTTTGAAATGTGTTCTGTGTTTCATACATCCTCTTTCCTTTTGCCAAGCTTGCCTTTTGCATCAGAATAGAAGGAACCATATATGCCGAACTGTTTTCAATCCCACACATATTTCAAAATGAAATTGGGAGAAAACATTGCTGCATTGTATAGTGCAGCCTCCTTCCCACAAAATACTGAAAATAAACTTTAGAAAGCTATTGCATTCTCAGATCATTAATTTAAGCCATGTATTTCCACCCCCATCACCAACCCCAATCCCAACTGGACTCTTTGCAGGTGAATTGGGTGGAAATAAAGAGATGACACAAAGTATGTATGGTTTCAAATCAGGGCCACATTTATTAAGATCTGCAAAGGGAACACTGGGTGGGCCCTCTCTATGCCATATAACTAATAGGCGTTTAATGGGCGAAACATTCTAAGCCTGCGGAGTGGAAGCACATTGCTCGCCACCCCCAGGCCTACCCCTTTTGGGGAGGGGAGGCCTTCCTGTGTCGCTCCCCCCCCCCCGGGCTGTGACACCCGGGTGGAGCAAGGTGAGTTGGCCTCACAGGTAAGCCCTATCCCCCCACTGGGGCCGCAGAACCCTCAGCGGAAGGCCCTCAGGCATCACCTGTCACCACTTAACGGTACCACAGAATGATCACCGTCCCTGTTCTCTAGACATGCCCGCCCCTAACGCCACAGGAGATTGACAAACCTCTGTTTAGTAAATCCCCCCCACTTGTGCTGAATAACTCACGCAGGGCCCTTTGCAGATCTTCGAGGAATATATCATTGCTAGTATCAGTCAAATGGACCACATCTTACCTATATAGCTCCCTGCTTGTCTGTCAATCTGAGGGTGAACAATGATCCCATTGCCATGTGACCGCAAGGCAATGGCAATCTCTCCGTTCACCTATTTCCGCGCCCAGTCCAGGGCCTGCGGATCCCAACCATGTCTCCATTCCCTTCTGGGAATCAAATCAAGGTCGTTTCCTCCCCAGGTGTATCACCAGCACCTGAAGGGGACAACGCACCATACCTTGCTGGAACCATGTGGGTATGAGGCTAACAGATCTCAGATTCCAGCTGTCCCTCCGGACCTTTTGGGAATCAGGCAGGACCACATTATCACCATTCTCGCTTGCAAGTTGGCCAAAGCCAGGAGAACTGGAGCTTTGCCTTTGCCACCAGGTCGTTCCTCATAGGCCTAACACCAATACCTACTGAGGGTGATGCACCAGACCTTGCACCAGACCTTGCTGGAATAACACGTGCAGTAGGCGCATGTTTACATGCGATAAGGCGCATTAACTTCCGCCGCAAATTAAAACTCGCGGTTTAAAGTGCATTCGATAATGCGCATAATCGAATAGATAACACGTCTCAACTCCCAATTTGCGCCCCGCTCATGTAGAGGTAAATATTTTAATGAGACTTGAAAGAGCTTTAAACCTCTCGTGTAGAGGCAGCCATACTCTGTGTATGCCCTATAATTATGTTAAGATAATTAATCAGGATCGAAACTCATTATGAACATCTCTGCTGTATGACATCCAACTTAGTTATCCTGAAAGCTAACTGGCTGTGTGTGCCACCTTCCTGCACCTGACTCGGACCTGCCCTATTGTCACCTATTGTCCCAATCCATCATTCCTGATGCACGGAAGGGGCAAATGTCCATAAATTCTCCTCTTGGGGTATTGTCTCGGGAGGCAGGCAATATCCCAGAGGGTGGTGGTCACTCAAGTTGGGTCACCTCTGGGTCAGTTCTGGCATATGTATCCTAGCTTCCTGATGTTGTGTATGCTTATGCTGTGGTAGCATTTCCTGCTGTCCTTCGACACCCAGTCCCTAGGCAGCTGGTGCCTCATGTGCCATTAGCACGGCCCCCAGCGCTGGAAGCCCAAAGGGGGGGCACCTCTTGGTATATTGATGTGCTGAGCCAATGGGTTTACCATCACTATACACAGCTCTGGCACCCTAGGCGACAGGGCTAACTCTTGCTCTAGGATGGATGTCATAGGCAAGGCAGTGGTGGCTCTCCAACCACAAATGGTCTGTCACAGCCCCAGATAATGGTGCTGGGCATCCCGCGTTAGGGGCATGTGCCATTAGCTGATCGCCTGAGACAATGCACAGGTAGCAGACCTCTTACCCTACTCACCCTGGTCCTGTGTCCATGCCCTGCTGTCCTAACACCTGGTTCTCCATATTAATTAAATGTGACTGAATGGTTTTGCAGGAGGGCCACTTTCTGTAGATTGCTGGTCTGTCACCGATGAAGCAGCCTGAGCGAAGTGGATTTCTCAATGGCATCCAGGCAGGCTAAAACAGACAAACCAATTAGCACACTGCACCTGCATCCTAATAGCCCTGGGGCAGGCATATTTGCTTTTCTGAGGTATTATACTGAAAAGTGGATATGGGCCACCCAGGTTGTCTCCAATCCCAGCACTGCCCAGGTTCATACCTCTGCAGCACCAGCTGGCATCCCCTGCAATATGCACCCTCAAATATGCCCTGTGGTCTCTTAACCCTTCCCATTTCCCCACTTGCCTTTTCACCGGGGTGGGGGGATAGTTGAACACAATAAAATGTGAGGGGCGGAAATTACACCAGAGGCGGATGGTAACTAGCAAACTCTCTCCAACTCTCCTGGAAGGCCCGGATCTCTTCTCAATCATCCCAGAGTGCAGGATGTGGAATAATGGGCTCATGTTACAGGAAACCAGATTCCAGCTGGAAATCAGGAAAAAATGTCCTGCCTGTTAGAGCAGCAGGGAGGTCGTGGGCTCTCCCACACCAAAGGTATTCAAGAGGCAGTTGGACAGCCATCTGTCAGGTATGCTTCAATGTGGATCCCTACATTGAGCAGGGGGTTGGACTGGATGGCCTTATAGGCCCCTTCCAACTCTACTATTCTAAGATACAACTAAGGGGATTTAAACTCTCAGACTCTGGGTCTTTGGCCAAGGTTCCCTTACCCTATCAACATAGGAAGCTGTCTTGTACTAAGTCAGTCCGTTGGTCCATTTCACCTAGCTTTGCCTTAGCAGATGAAAGCTGCTCCCAGCAGATTCAGGGAGGATCACACTAGGACCTTAAGCATGCAAATCAAATGCTTCCACACACTGAACTATGGCCCATCCCTCTACTGGTGTGTGGAGAAGAGTTTTGAAATTTAAATAATAATAACTGTTACTTAAAACAGACTTAACAGCTCCTGTCAGGAATTACCACCAATTACCCACCAAGAATTATCTGAACCTAGACAATGCCCAACCTCAATTAAACCTTCTACTTCAGTTAACTAAGAAATAGAACTTGGTAAATCAGCACCCCAGGTGTCTACTCTGAAGTGCATTAGAAGCCCAGGTCCCAATATCCAGTCCAATCCTTTAACCACTAATATCACAATTGTCAGCATTTCAAAATTGTGAAGGACAAACCGGCAACCTTCAGTTGGAAAGCCTTAGCAACCCCCTACCCAGGGCAGCCTGCAACTCTTCTATAAAGAGGAGGCCCAGAGACACAGCTCCCCACAAGCCCCTCTCCCGCCTCTCCAAACCGTCTCCTTGTTCGATGAGAGAACGTCGCCGCAGCTCTGCCAAACCAGGCTGCAATGCTACTGCAGCCTCAACGCCTCCAGAAGCTCCACCGAGCCTGTCCTGAGCCCAGCCAGGTGCAGACGAGGGCGAGAACACAGCAGCCGCAAGGCAAGAACGGAGACACCTCCAAAAGTCCTCGCCATGCGTCCCCGAAAGTCCGTCACACCAGCCGCTGATGCTGCAGAGGAAGCCTCCCCTGTGGGCCCCTCCCAGTGCTTCGCCTCGCCACCAGAAGAATCCTCACAGCAGGAGCCCCGCTGGGTCCTGCTAGGCCACGCAAAGAGAAGGGAGCAGTCAGCTAAGATTGCCACTGCATGAGCAAGCAGTGCCCAGAGAAGCTGTGGTCCACGCAGCCCTCCCCTGCACTGTCGCTCTGCTCTCTCTCCCAGCACGTGGCGCCACCCGCCCTGCACACCGGATGGATCTCCCAGCAGGAGCCCAGCCCGTGCTCTGTTGGGACTGAAGGCAATCAGCCGTAGGAGCTGAACGCCTCTTCTGAGAGCTCTCCCCGCACTCTTCCTCTCCCAGCAGAAGCCCGGCCAGGCTTCGCTGGGACGGGAGACAATCGCCGCCGAACGCCCCCTCCGAGTGCTCCTCCTCGCTGCCTCCCAGCCGGGAAATCTCGCAGCTGGAGCCCAGCCGAGTCCCACACTGCCCAAGGCAATTGCCACCGCGCAAGCAAGGTAGGCCCGGGAGCCGCCCTCCATGTGGCACTCCTCAAGGTAGGCCCGGGAGCCACCCTCCATGCGGCGCTCCTCGCCAGACCAACGCTGGCCTGTTCCACCGCAGCCGCGATCCAAAGAGGCCGGTGGTCGGATGCAGCTGCCTTATATAGGCGCTGCCGCTCCTCCCCTGGCCAGTGGCACCACTATGCTCTACCCAATCAGGGCAGGGCACGTCTCTTCTTCCCCCGCACCAGCAATAGCTTCCCCGCGGCCACACCAGCGGGACGCGGGGAAGGGCATTTTATGAGAATCAGCAATTTCTAAATTCCACGATTGCTTTAACACTAGTTGTGTGGATCATAGAGGAATACAACAATTTTTTAAAAAATATAGGGCTATGCAAGAAAAAGCTTCATTTCATTGCTCCATTCATTTTTTATATTACACATTTCATTTATTTTGGTATGTATTTGTTAGAATGACATTAATTTAGATACTGATTCAAAGCTAGTTCATTCATTTCTATTGCTCGTAGTTGTTTTAATTTGCTACTGATTTCAATGGAGACTGAGCCAATCATCTGTGGTCTGTAACTTCAAAGTATGCCATCCAAATTGCACGAACGGCAGCAAAAACAGAGCATTGGTTTTATAGCAGGAGATACCAACATTCATTCTATGAGAGCATCAGCTGGTCTGTATAAAGGTCTAGGATTAAAGGGCCAGTTCATAGTTGCCATCAGTGTCTTGTGAGCATTGTGGGAATTCATGGGGGCATTGGTAGACTCACAAAGGCACTGGTTATTTGAACCAGCATTTGCACATGGGGAGATATATACAGTTACAGGTGCAGCAGTTTCTGTGATTATGAGTCAAAAAGGGTCACTTTGATGACACACAAATTGCAGTGGTCATATAAACAATCCCCACATGGGGCACTTTTAATATAAATAGCACCCCCAGGTGAAAGTGGTCACCCACTCATATGGGAGTCATTGGCAAATGTGTGAATCAGCCCTTAAATCTCAAGCATTTCCATAAACAAAATAATCATCCTGATGGCTAAGGGCTGATTTAACTTTAAGGATTCATAAATGATTGTATGCTTATAGAGGCAGAGATATGCCAAATGCTAAAAGCCATATGTGCAGTGTTTTTGCAAATTTATTTGGCATACACAATCCCTCATTCACTGTCTGGTAAATATGGCTAAGAAATTATTTAACAACAGCTGTCTTAAGTTACTTCCTGTGTGGGAGATTCAAAAGACCATATTATCTAGAGGGTTTCATAAATGATCTAATCTTCATAAGGTTTTCCTCCCATATTGTGGTGCTTGAGAATGCTCATTCATTCATTTTCCCCCGCCATTTTTTAGTCTGTCTTTCTCCAGCAGACTAATAAATGTTCTGGTTCACTCATACTCCCAGAACATATAATATTCACTTACGCTATATTAAAATTCCCTTGTCTGAAACAGTGATATAGGCAAGCTTAAATAAAGTATATCATCAACTGAACTCAAAATAAGTGAAATTGTGTCTCCTATGAATCAGTAAGAAAGCCACTGGAACAAATTAATTCAATCAACAAAAAACCTACGGTTTACAAAACAACGTTAAGGCTCTACAGTTTCCAGCCAAGCACCAAAAAGCAAGGAAATTGGGAGTTAAGGCTCACAAGCTTTAACGCCACAGCGTCCCTAAGGAGCCAGAAAATACAAGTGAAATTCTCATTCTCCCAAAAGCAGATAAACCAAGAGGACAGGATGGAGAATATGATATGCAGAGGTGACTCTGGGGTTGTGGAAAACTGATGACGAACAACTTAGGGCCACCTACTTCTCTTTTTTTGTTTAGAGCAGCCCACCCCCAACCTGGTGCCCTCCAAAGGTGTTGGACTACAACTCCCATAATTGCAAGTTAATATGTCCCATGGTCAGGAATGCTGGGACTTGTCATCTTAAATATCTGGAGGGCAGCAGGAGGGGGAACGCTATTCTATATCCTTATCAAATACAGGGTCTGGCCAAGACTTTTCTCTCACACAGATCTCGCATATAGCACCATGCTTGATAACAAAAGGGGAACTATCCATTACAGATGTAGAACCAGAGCATGTGCCAGGCACTTTCAATTTTTGGTCAATATCCTGCCCTTCAAAGAAGCAATGTTTTTTTTCTTAAAATGTGTTTATACAAAATATACTGTTCACTCCCCACTATTCCTCTACAATACATATACTCATCAAAGTGACAGAGGAGCAGAAAAGGTTTAGTTTGGCTGTCTTGTACTCCTTTCAAATGAGATTAGTTTGTAATCCTATACCACTTGGGAGTAAGCCCTAATGAACTCAATGGCACTGACTTCTGAGAAGACATGTATAGGATTCCAGTGTAAACCAACCTTCTCCAGCTTGGTGCTCTCCAGATCTGTTGCATTTAAAATGATGCAGCTCTTTTGTAGTTCCTTGATTGATCACATATCTTAATGCTGGAAAACATCATACTTTAGAATGGATGTGGGCAGAAAATAGATCCACCCTGATATTTTGGGCATCAACTCCCAGCATTCCTGATCACTGCCCATGCTGATAGGGGTTTTTATGAGTTGAATTCCAAAACTTCTGGAGAGCTACGTTCTGCCTGCCCTTCTACTAGAACAGCGTCCCCCAACCTGGTGCCCATCAGATGTGTTGGGTTGCAACTCTCAACACGAGGATATGCTCTAAAAAAAGAGAAGTAGGTGGTCCTAAGTTGTTCATCATCAGTTTTCCACAACCCCACTGTCACCTCTGCATATCATATTGCATATCATAACTCACAGCCCTCCAGTTGTTTGAGATGACAAGTCCCAGCATTACTGACCATGGGACATACTGACTTGCAATGATGGGAGTTGTAGTCCAACACCTTTGGAGGATACCAGGTTGGGGAAGGGCTGCTCTAAACAAAAAAAGAGAAGTAGGTGGCCCTACGTTGTTCGTTATCAGTTTTCCACAACCCCAGAGTCACCTCTGCATATCATATTCACCATCCTGTCCTCATGGTTTATCTGCTTTGGAGAATGAGAATTTCACTTGCACTTTCTGGCTCCTTAGGGATTATGTGGCGTTAAGGCTTGTGAGCCTTAATCCCAATTTCCCTGCTTTTTGGTGCTTGGTTGGAAACTGTAGAGCCTTAACATTGTTCTGTAAACCGTAGGTTTTTTGTTTATTGAATTTCATGGCTTTGTGTAATGGATGTCCGGATATTATACAGTTGACATCCAACCCAATATCAGCAACGATGTTACACCATGTTGAAATCCAATATAAAATCAAAGCTAGTGATATGTGTTGAACTTACTTTTCAGATTAATAAATGATCCCCCGTAGGTACGGTCTCTGACTTGTAATCATCAGTCTAATTTGTGCTTTTCAACAACTAAGGAAAGGCCAGTGTCCAGGGATAAACACTTTTTATGACTGCCTAGTAAAAAGGAAGCAATTCATGTTTTGTGTCTGTATTTGGAGGCAACTTAAAAAATTGTTCCACTGGAATTAAATATCCCTGATTAATTTGGGAAGCACACAAGATGATATGGGAAAATATCCTGTATTACTGTATGGTAATTATTATAGCTCATTTTGTGCTACATGCTTTTTCTTCCTGTTTGCATCTTAAAGTAGCAGATTGTGATCAAGTTTGTGGTCATGTTTCAAGCCTGCACAGGCTGTATTTCCATCCACAGATATTTACTCAAAAGTTAGACCCATTGAATTTCCTTAGTCAGAGCCTTTCCTATTGCTTCCTATGGGCAGGGGCTGTCTATTGCTCCTTATAGGCATAAACTACATGTGAATACGGGTCTGTGAGAAATGATGTGATACACTCACTTTTTGCCCTTCCTAATACATTTTTTTCATTTAGCGCTAATACAGTCATGAATCTCATAGTAAAAAAATTAATTTTTACTGTGTTGACATGAAAGAATCCATGTATGTGGATTCTTTCATGTCAACACAGTAAAAATTAAAAATTACCAAAAAAATTGCAAGCCAATGTGGTGTAGTGGCTAAAGTGTGGGACTGTCTATTGCTCGCTATGGGCAAGGACTTTCCTATTGCTCACTATGGGCATGGACTGTCTATGGATTCTATGGACAAGGACTTTCCTATTGCAAGTCTACAACTTCCTTTTGCAGGCAGCAATACGAAGCTTGCAAGCAGATCCTGAGACTGCAGCTCCAAATCCGGCCTAAAGCTGGCCTTGGTACTTGGCATGCTTATTTTCAATGCCCAGAGAATGAACTTTTGAACAGGAGCTGTGTCAGGTGACTTTGCAGATCCTCTCACTCAACTCTGAAAAGTCTTTTGCTAAACTTTAAAGCTGGGTTTTTTAAAAGCAAATTTTCCAACTGCACAAATGCCCTGTCAGACACACACACCCTGCCTCCACCCAAGCCAAACACATTATTTCTCTTTCACGAGTGGACAGATTAACACCAACACTAGTAGCACCTTAAACTTCAAGACAGATTGACAGGGCCATACGGATACCCAGTTCTTAATAAGCACATGCATATAACACATAACACGTGTCTTATTTTTTTCACCACTTTTTTCAACTGCACATTATCAGATTTCCAACTACACATTTTGCTGCCTAAAGCAATCCAGCACAAGCAACCAGTGCTCCTACCGGTGCCAGCCATTCTTCCTCCTCTAAATCAGCCTTTTCAACCTGGTGCCCTCCCAATTGCCAGTTAAACATGTTGGAACTTACTTTTAAGTAAACACACTGAGCCTCTCGTCTTCAGCTGAATCTCTTGAGTTTATTATAGGCTGTTAGCACTGTTATAAGAAAATCCACTAGGAGGCAGTCACTGGAGATAAGAGAGGGGGTTAAGTCACTCAAAATGGCCACTGGATTTATTTAAAGAGGCAGTTTTAATTTAAAATCTAAAGAAGGGAATTTTAACAAAAGAAAAGCAGTTCCACCTACACCAGCCATGTTGGAAGTAGACTCTGCCATTGGAATAATTAATAAGGCTCCCAGAAGGTAAGGAGAGCTGTGCAAAAATAGTCACCAACTCTCAGTTCAAATGCCCATTTCAGAGCATTCTTTAACCGTTTCTAACTTAAACTGCCCTTCTGCCTTCAATCTTTCAGCAATCGTCTTGAAATTTTCAGGAAATGTAAAACCAACATTTCTTCCTGGCACATGTAAATTTCAGGAAGATTGGTGAAAAAAAATCGATTTTATAGCTGTTAGAATGACCCCTCCCTCAATTAACACTTTAACATGGTAGAATGTGTTTTTTACAGACGGACCTTAACAATGGAGGCACTCCCATGCCTCCATTAATATGAGAAATAATTTATAACGTTATAGTCTCTAAAGTTATTCCTCATATTAAAAAGTAAAAACTGCCAGGTTTTGTTTACACTAGGGGTGTGTAAGAGAAATTTGTTTCAGTTCATTTTTGACGAGTATTAATCCAGTTCACACCTCCCAGAAACGAACACAGACCTGAATGCAATCTATGGTCAAAATCTATACATTTCTAATTTTTTGGAAGAAGTGTTCAAACAATACATCCTTTTGAAAAAGGTGCATGAAAAATGATGTATTTTCAAAAGTGTGCACCAACACACTAAAAAATGGAAGAAAATGCATATGTTTTAAAAATGAGCACAATCGATGTGTAGAGATGGGGAAATGTACTTGAAAACACGTACATTTTTTGTGCAAAAAAAACAAGCAGAATTTGTGTCCCTTTCTTGATCTGATATGGACACAAGTCAGAACAAGCTTTAATGTGGAATTCAGAGTACCTCAATGAGCTTGGGTTTTGCTGATTGACACATCCCTAGTACTACCCAATGTATAGGACTGCATAAAGTTGCAACCATGTATGCTACATTATTATTATTAGTATTATTATATTGTATTATATTTATTACATTTATATATCACCTCATAACCAAAGCTCTCTGGGTGGTTTACAAAAACTAAAACTTTGGACATTAAAAATCAATATACAAAATTTTAAACCATAAAACCATAAAAACAGGCAACATATAAAAACAGTGTACATTTAAAACAGCTGCGAACTATCAGCCAGGCCTAAATATAGTTCCTTGGAGGAAAAGTGGAGTATAAATGCAGTAAGTGGTCACATTCAGACAACACTTTAGGCAACAGAGGGGGAAATAGGCAAATCGCAGTACGTTGTGCTGCCGGTACTCCCCAGATGACACATTGCCCTGCCCCCTGTAGAGCAGCTGAAACTCCTGTCATCCTTCCAGCCAGCCATTGCTCTGCCCTCCCTTCTTCCAGGGCTATCCCATCAGCCATTGCAAGTTCTGCCAGCTGTAGAGGAGTGGCCAGGGTGCCACTCCTGCTGAAGGACTCTATGGGCTTAAGTGAAATTGAGCAATGGAGCCCGCTACATGACACAATAAGTAACGGGTGTCCGGATAAGCAATGGAGCAGGCCGTTGATTTTCCCCATTGCTTAATTTGAGAAAATAGTGCTCCGTCAGTTGTCTGCTTCCTGCCATACAACACAATAAGCAATGCGACAGATGTTTGCCTAATTAATCAACCATTGCTTATTGTGTCATCTGAACCCAGCCAGTAAGTAAATAAATTGGTACTGTGCCAAACCCTACCTGCCCTTTCATAATCTCTTTGTTCGCAAAAGAGGCAGCAATTTTTATGCGTCTGTCATGGGTGCTGAGAATTTTGGAGCATTTTCTCAGGGTCCAGTGTGTGTTCTTTCTTTTACTATTTCCCTCCATTCCATCCTTGCAGCTTCTCCAGCTTCTTGAGCTCTTTCTGAAAGGCACCTAGAGGACTTCAGCAAGATTTTCTCCCTTGGAGCTTTCTGGTGTGGCTACCTACTGAGTGCCTGAAAACTTAGCAAGGAGTTATTGTTCTTATTATTTTTTCTTGCTGCTGTTAAAAGGACTTCTAGTAACAACAAAGCAAAATTAAAAATGCCTCTCACAGTTTTCAGACAGTCTACAGGCAGCAGCCCAGGGAAGCCCCAAGGGAGGAAGTCCTGGTTCCATGGGGCGTTCTGAGAAGCTGAAGCAGCCAGAGAGGCTGCAAGGAAGGAACGGGATGAGGGTGGAGGGTCTGGGAGAGAATGGTAACAGAAAGACCACACAAATGCTTCAGCCACTTCCTTATAGTAAGGTAAACACTGAAGCCCTGCACTCTGAAAAAATATTTCTGAAATTCTCACCCCGTCCCACAAAGTTTTGGGTGCAATTTCTGTTGACCATGAATGGTCAAAAATAAACAGTTTGAAAAATTCAGCACAGTGCTAAAATAAATGGCCACCAGAAGGCAGAAAAAACAGGAACAATCCACCTATATTATTTTAGGAATGGGAACCAAGTATTTCTCTGCCAGTTATGAAGCCAGTTATTTCAGTGGCAAATAACTGGCTTCATTTGTCCTCACTGATGTTGTCACTGGTGTTGTGTCAAAAATTTCTCCCATGTGTTTTTATACCATTCTCATTCAAATTGATAGAAAAGAAAATGCTTTCAAAAAGAAATTCAGTAGTGAAAAACATTTCAGAGAAATTTGCATGGGTTCGGTGTACTTTCTTGTGCTTACATTACTTAGGAGATGGCAGAGGAGGGTCCACAAGTGTCCTGCTTTCTTTGTACAGTCATCATTTCAGCAGCTTGTAGCCTCCCTCAGCTTCCCCACACTTAAATTAAGCCCAGGGGAAGACATACTGGGGTAATTCCTCCCATAGGGCTTTTTTTTCAGATCAGGAAGCATAGGCAACCTGAGAAGCTGCAGAGTGATGGAGGCATGTGAAATAAAACACACAAACAGCAGCCTCAGCCGCCTCCCAATGACTAGTGCCTCATCTACACCAATATGAAAAGGCCTCATCTACACTATGAAAGCAGTACATAAAAGGCAGGAGCCACACCAAGCAGGATGTAGTGGTATGAAAGTGGTATATGCTATGTGTAAATGGGCCCCAACAGTTGTCAATGCACTTCAATACCACTATAAAGCAGTAGTGTGGCTCCTGCCTTTTATATACCGCTTTCATACCACTTTCATAGTGCTATAGCATGCTTGGTGTAGATTGGACCTAGATGAGATTGAAAGTATCAAGACTAGTGACAAATGTAAAAACATATTGCCCCAAATTAAAAGCAAGCAGTACAGAACCTTATACATAGCAATCTTACGTAGTTTACTTTTCAGGGCGTTCTCATTCAAGAGGTTGCCCCTCAAATTGGTTTCTTTGCTGTAAGATACCATGTATTTCTTGAATGATCAGCCAAAACTGTACTAACACATATGGCACCAACACACATGACACCATTTCACAGTGCAAAAGCCTGCTTGGTGTAGATGAGGTCTAGAGCCTATCCACATTGCACTTAAAAACAACTTATATTCTGTTTAAAAACATGGTTTTATAAGTCATTTCATTATGTCGTAGGACACACTGAGCAGTACTTACATTCATAGTGAATTCTTCCTCCATCCTCAAAGTGTTCACTGGTGTCACACAGGGTTATTTCTTTGTCTCTTCTTCTTTCATTTTTATTTTGCAGACTGCTTGACCCGCCCACTTCTTTCTCTGTAACTCAAGCAGCCTGCAAAACAAAAACAAAAGAAGAGACAAAGAAATAACCCTGTGTGACACCACTGAATGCTTTGAGAACGGAGGAAGCAGTTCCTATGAAACATAAGTACTGCTCAGTGTGTCCTACCACATAAAGAAACAACTTAAAACCACATTTTAAACAGAATATAAGTTGTTTTAAGGGCAATATGGATAGGCTCCTAGGTAAGCTCAAAATCATCACAAAGTTAAATGATGGAATGAGGCAGAACAGTGGAAGCCTTTCAAACTTTCAGGAAATTGGAGGACAGATTTAGGCACAACACTGGCTTCACCTCTTCCTTGGAGCTTCCCTTGAGCTCCCTTTTCCCTGGAGGCCCCCTTACACCTGCGTTGCAGTAGATGCAAGCCTGCCAACACAGTTAATGCTGTTGTCACCATGGCAGCACACAACAAGAAAACACCACTTGCTTCAACCCCTGTCAATTGGGAGCCCTACCTATGAGAAACTCTTGAGAATTTCTTTCCCTAGAGAAATTCGGCACAATCGTCCCCCAAATTTCTCTGCCCACAAATAGGGTGGGGAATTTTGAAAACCCATTTGCCCACTGCTAGGCTGACCATATGAAAAGGAGGACAGGGCTCATGTAACTTTAACAGTTGTATTGAAAGGGGAATTTCAGCAGGTGTCATTTGTATGCAATTAGTTCCTGGTGAAATTCCCTCTTCATCACAACAGTTAAAGTTGCAGGCACTATACTAGAGTGACCATATACAAAAGAAGGCAGGGGCCCTGCAACTTTAACGGTTGTGATGAAGAGGGAATTTCACCAGGAACTAATTGCATACAAATGACACTGGCTGAAATTCCCTTTTCTCTACAACTGTTAAAGTTACATGAGCCCTGTCCTCCTTTTCATATGGTCAGCCTACCCACTGCTCTAATTATCTGGCTGGCTATGTGGCAGCATTACCTCAACATGATTTCTCTTTGGCTGTGATCATGTCATGAAAAACAAAGAAACAGTGCCTGCACGAACAGCAGAGCAAACATCCACCAAAAAACAGAGAAAAGAAAGGAACAATTTTTCCCAGTGCGGCATTTTGCAGTGTTGACATCCCCATCTCATTTTCTCCCTGAAAAGATTCATTGCACACAACCTGGTACAGTACTAAATTTTATTTGAGTGTAATTAAAGCCAAGCTATGAATTTTATCATATGGGAGTTCTCGGTAAGCCAAGACATTTGGCGCCTTTAACAGGTTTGCACGGGCATTGTAACTAATTTCCCACCTATAAGTGGACGTAATCATTCATCAGTAATTCTAAACTGCTTCTTGCGAAGGAGTTAACATTTTTATGCCAAGCATATATTATAGAGTATTAAATTTCACACAGATTTCCAGACAAAGATTTTGTAATTAAGTAATTAAAATGTGCAGTCTCTTAAAGCAAAACAAGGTTACATACACTATCATAAAATTCTTAGACATAGCACTTTCAGATGGCTTAGGAATTTGAAATGGAAGAAAAATGTTTCCTGAAATTTGTACAGTAATTAAGTCTCTAATGGTCAAGAGAATAGTGATAATTGGTTTTAAGAATGTGGGTTAATAAATGGGTGAAGGACTGAGGGAGAAGAGTTTATAAAGTTATAAAAGTGCTTAGTATACACAGATCTTTATATTTAAAAGCATAAACTGTAGGCTTTTATTTTTATTTAGTTTCTAGATGTAAAATATGTACACATTTATAGATTTTTTAAATTATTGCATTTATAGCCCGCCTCATTTCCTCCAAGGAACCCAAGGCAGCATACATAATCCTCCTCCTCTCCATTTTATCGCCACAGCAACAACCCTGTGAGGTAGGTAGGGCTGAGAGTCTGTGAATGGGCCAAAGTCACCCAGTAGGTTTCCATGGCTGAGAGGGGACTAGAACCCGGATCTCCCAACTCCCAATCCTACACTTTAGCCACTATACCACACTGGCTTTTATAGATTATAGATAAGTATAATGCCAAAAAAGTTTTAAGTGAAAAGGAACTCAATTAATCACTGTCAGTGTCCTCTTTCCCTTTCCAAAACTGAAGCACAAGTATGGCATCTGTGGGGAATTTTACCTGTCTGCTTAGAATATATCTAAGATATTAGAGATATTTTAATATAAATATATAATAATAATCTAATATGTATTATTGTTGATTTTACTTTTAGAAACAAGGGACTGCTTCAGAAGAAGATCAGACTATGCAAATGAAAAAGAAAAAAAGGTCTCCATCAGTGGAGTTCATCTAAAGACTTCATCAGTGTTTGGTGTCCTTGTTGCCCAGCAAGCTGATCTTGTTCCAGAACTGTGGCTTTTTGGCCACATCTATGGTTCCACCTCACCTCCCCAAAGGTCTCTGGGTAAAGCTGTGTGGAGCATCCCTGGAGCAGAGGGAGCACTGAAAGATCTCTGCTCATTAAGTTCTGTATCTGGACATTGATAGGCTGCATTGAGAGCCTTGTTATCCAGCTGATCAATATCAGCTGGGCAGCAAGCTGACTGCTGCTGCTTCCATGATGAGGAATTTTTAGCCAGACCTTCTGTGGTTAGTGGATTGCCCACTGGTGGTGTAATCCTGAAGGGTATGATGCCCTCTGGGTCACCTCTTCAGGGCAATACAAAGGCAAGGGTCCCCCTACTTTGGGGCTGGATCCAGATAGGTAAGAGCTAGCTGGTTTTAGATGGGGTCATAAGGAATTCCTGGTTGAGAGCCAGGGTATGAAGAACCTCAGGACTAGGGTGAAAGACTAGCTGTATGCTGGAAAGCTGAACTCAGATGAGGTGAGGCTGTGATGTGAGGGGTTTCAGCCAGGCTATACAATGGCAAGAAAAAGTTTGCGAACCGCTTAAGATTATCACATATTTCCAACTCAAAGTGTTATTTGATCTTAATCTAACCCCATAATCCTACAATAGATCACCTGTTTAAACAAATCACACTCAAGTATGAGGCTTTTTCAACATTTATTTATTCACAAATGATTCAACATTCAAATAACCATTTGTGAAAAAGTATGTGAAGCTTTAGATTCAGTACCTGGTGGCAACCTCTTGACCAGAAATGACTTCAAGAAAATGTTTCCTGTAATTGTTGGTTAATCGCTCACATAGGTTTTGGGGAATTTTAGCCCACTTCATTTCAGAACTGCTTCAACATTGTGATATTTGAGGGCTTCCTTGCATGAACAGTTCGCTTCAGTTTTTTCCATAACATTTCAATGAGGTTTAGGTCTGGACTTTGACTAGGTCATTCTAAAACATGGAAGTTCTTCTGCAGCTATTCTTTTGTAGATCTGCTTACATGTTTAGGGGCATTGTCTTGTTGCATGACTTACTTTCAGTTCACCTTCATCTCATGGATGGATGACCTGACATTCTCCTTTAGAATCTTCTGATACACTGCAGAATTCATGGTTGTGCCAATGATGGCAAGCCGTCCAGGTCCTGAGGCAACAAAGCAGGCAAAAACTATCACATTCCCACCACTGTGGTTGATAGTTGGGATGAGGGTCTTCTATTTGGTCCCCCCCCTCCCCCAGAACATAACTTTTCCCATTCAGGCCAAAAAGTTATACGTTTGACTAGTCTGTCCAGAGAACATTGTTCCAAAAGTCTCGAGGATTATCTATGTGATCTTTAGTGAACATCGGATGGGCAGAAATGTTCTTTTTAAGAACAGTGGTTCTCCTTACCCACTTTGACTACACCCACTGTAACCCCAGCATTTGCTTTTAGCCCCACCTACCTCTGGAATGTGTCTGAGGCCTGATCTACACTTGCCACTTATCCCAGGGTGGTCATGAGGTCGTCCTTGCATGTCCAAGTGATGCACAGCTGATCCGGGGGTGAATCGGGGATGAGCACTCAGTTCTCCTGGGATAGCTGAGTCTGCTTTTTTCCCATTTTTTCTGCCATCTTGGGACCATCCCAAGCTCTGCTAGTGGTGTGGCTCTCCCTCCTGGGGTCCTCCCTCTTCCCCATGAGTAGTGGATCTCAGGAAATGGGTACAGAGCTGTGCAGGGGGAGTCCGTGTGCATCTGGGGTTGGGGGAGAGCATTTTCAACATCTTTGGGATGGCTCTCGGCATCTTCCAGCACCGAGTTTGTTGTGTTGTTTAAAAAAATGTTCCTTCGCGCAGGATTGCACCCGTGCAATTGTGCAAATGTCTCCTCTTTTTTTTTTTAAAAAAAAAATGGCACCTGAGAAAGTCCCTTTTTACTTCTGGGACAACACGCTGGCATGTGGCCTCTGAGGGATGATCCCGAAAGTGGAAAACTCCCAAAAGGGCTGCAGGTGTAGATGAGCCCTGAGTGTGCATCTGAGTTCTTCAACCCACCAGGAAACAATGGGGCCAGATCTACACCAAGCAGGATATAGCACTATGAAAGTGGTATGAAAGCGGTATATAGTAAGTGTCAATGGGCCCCAACAGTTGTCAGTGCACTTCAATACCACTATAAAGCAGTAGTGTGGCTCCTGCCTTTTATATACCGCTTTCATACCATTTTCATAGTGCTATATCCTGCTTGGTGTAGATTGGGCCTAGATGAGATCAAGACTAGTGACAAATGTAAAAATGTACTGCCCCAAATTAAAAGCAAGCAATACAGAACCTTATACATAGCAATCTTATGTAGTTTACTTTTCAGGGCATTCTCATTCAAGAGGTTGCCCCTCAAGTTGGTTTCTTTGCCGTATGATATCATATATTTCTTGAATGATCAACCAAACCTGTACTAACACATATGGCACCAACTTTAAAGGGGGAAAGCCTTTGTTTCAGTGACACATGGAAGTTATTTCCATTGTGTGTGCATTTCCTTCTCTGGTGCTTTTGCAGGTTTTGCTCAGCAATACCAGAAAGCAGAGGAAGAATTGCAGGGAGAGGGAGACATTTGGTGATGTAAGACCTACTTACAAAAGTTTGTGCCACAATAAAGTGATTAGTCTCTGAGGTGCTATAGAACTTTTCCCTCTAGGACCATAGTTAACAGCCTACAAAATATATTTCCACATACAACTTCCAATTGCTGTTTTTGAACAGCAGGAACAGCCAGAGTTGCTATTTACCCACCATGATGGAAACCTTATGGCAGAAATGTTAAAATGTGGAATGCAAGTGGCCTATTAATGAATGACTTTGGGGGCTGAAGCAAAGAACCATCAGAGAAAGGAAAACAATTGCTATTTGGAAGCAACTGCTTGGGCAAGGGCTGGTTGAACAATTCACACAATGTCAAGAAGAGGAAGAAGAAGAAGAAGAAGAAGAAGAAGAAGAAGAAGAAGAAGAAGAAGATATTTATTTATTTATTTCTAACCTGCCTCTCTCTCTGGATCGAGGTGTGGAACAACAATAAATATAAATACAAGGACCATAAAATAGATAAAACATTTTAAACAAATAAAAACTAATGTATTATTAAAAACATCTTAAAATTCAACTGGGTAGGCCTGCCAGAAGAGATCAGTCTTCACGGCTTTCTTAAATTCAAGGAGCCTGCTAATTTGTCAAATCTCCTCCGGCAGGCCATTCCACAGTCTGGGAGCGGCAGAAGGTCCTCTGGGTAACACTCGTCAGCCTAATTCTGGCTGATTGGAGTAAATTCTTCCCAGAGGACCTGAGCGTGCAGGGCGGATTATATGGGAGAAGGCGATCCTGCAGGTAACCTGGACCCAAACCATGTAGAGCTTTAAGGGTAATAACCAACACTTTATACTTTGCCCGGAAACTAATTGGCAGCCAGTGGAGTGATTTTAGGATTGGTGTAATGTGGTCACCCTTAGGTGTACCTGTGATCAACCTGGCTGCCATATTTTGAACTAGTTGAAGTTTCTGGACTAGGCACAGAGGTAGCCCTATGTACAGTGCATTGCAGAAGTCGAGCCTCGAAGTTACTAGTGCGTGCACTACAGTCTTTAGGTCTTCCAACTCTAGGAAGGGGCGCAGCTGGCGTATCAGCCGAAGATGATAGTAGGCACTCCTGGCCGTCGCATCTATCTGGGCTGTCAGTTTCTACAGCACTTTGCTTCTTATAATACCATTTACGTGAGATGTTGTACACACTCTTGTGTATGGGGAAGAACATCCTTGGACTTCCCTCTATTGCGCCTGCTTGCTATGGCTTGCAGGTGCGAGTGCCAGCCTCATAAATCCAGTTGGTGTGAAGGAGTGACAGGGATTTGGGGGGGGGGGGTCATGAATAAAGGAAACTGAATGGTGGGGATTACAAGGAAATTCTTCTCTATCTTGGATTAAAATCCAAGATGGGAAAACTGGGGAGGGTCATAATGCTTGCCTTGTATTTGAGGTAAGCATTACAATTCCCCCAAACTCGTATTTCTGGGCACAGAAGTAAACATTTCAATGTTATTGTTAAGGTGCAATCCTATGCATATTTAGATCGAAAGAAACTATACAACTTCCAGCATTCCCCAGCCAGCATAGCTGGCTGGGGAATGCTCAGAGTTGTAGGGCTTTTTTCTCCCTTCTAAATCTGCAAGGGTGTGCCCTAGTTATTTAAAATCTGAACAAGAATGAAGAAACTGAGATATCTGCCTTGCCATACACATCTAAACCATGGAATGGATCAGCCGCGCAGAGATAGGCTGACCATATGAAAAGGAGGACAGGGCTCATGTAACTTTAACAGTTGTAGAGAAAAGGGAATTTCAGCCAGTGTCATTTGTATGCAATTAGTTCCTGGTGAAATTCCCTCTTTATCACAACAGTTAAAGTTGCAGGGGCCCTGTCTTCTTTTGTCTATGGTCACTCTAGTATAGTGCCTGCAACTTTAACTGTTGTGATGAAGAGGGAATTTCACCAGGAACTAACTGCATACAAATGACACTGGCTGAAATTCCCTTTTCTCTACAACTGTTAAAGTTACATGAGCCCTGTCCTCCTTTTCATATGGTCAGCTTACGCAGAGACAACTCAAATGAAGCCTCCCAAAGCATGGTCCAATGTGTTATATATATTTTTACCTGTGGATACAAAATAGAGTTTGAATGTTACAACAAAACAAAATTATCTCGAATACGTAGCATTTTCTGTTTCGTGTTCACAAGGGATTCAAAATGGATGACATTATGGATGATAGTTTGTGTTCCTAGTACAGACAAATCACTCTTCAATTTGCTGAATGATCATTTCTCCTAAGGCCACAAGCCATTGATGGTCAAGAAATGCCCTGAAACTCCAGTCTAATGAATGTGCTTCACACACTAAAGTAGAAGTGAAATGTCTTCATGTAACCTGTCAGTAGATAGCAAAGAAAAAGCATTTGTTGAAAAGGGGTTGTGACATTCTTTTATCCACACTCCTGAAGACTGGCAATATACCAAGGTTATTTTTGAAAACATTTGTGAGTGAGATTAATGTTCCTATTCTTGAGGTGCCAGTACAGTTTGGGCTGTAATTCACCTTGCCTTTGTAATCCTTGACATTATAACAAAATATTGTTTTGATCTTCCCCAAAGAGGAACTTCTAAGCTAAAAGAAACATTTGGCAGAAACAAAAGGATGCAGCAGGCTGATGTTCACTGCTTTTATTTTACTGTGCCATTCCCTGTGATTTCGCAAGAGACTGAAGGAAACATTACTACTAATACGTATAATGTGCAATTGAAAATGAACATTGTAGTGTATGTAATTCTCCCCCCAATAATTAGAAATACGATAGGTTAAAATATATTACAAGATAAAAAACACATCTTGATATTTTTAAAAAATTGAATATTCTCAGAAACTGGCGAATAGGAACCTCAGATTATGTCCTATAGTAATAGAATGGTATGTATGTATTTATGTATTTTAACAGCTTATAGACCACATTAAAATGGGATTCCAGGGCAGTATGCATAAAAATTCCACTCTTCAATATATTATTCAAACAATAAAATTGAGAGACGGATAACAAAATCATTCAATCAATTAAAGACAACGCAGTCCACTTGCTAGTGAATGAAGCATGTATTCTGAATGTATGGGTGTATAGCCCTAGCTGCTATCGGAAGCCACCATTCACCCAACCATACCCTGATTAGTAGGTGTGAAGATGCCCAGAACAGTTACAGCTCAACATTCTGTACTATATATGGCTTTGTTTGCTCTAACTGAAATGCTGAAGATACATATGTCACTTGTTCTGACATATGTAAAAATATCCAATTTCCCTACTAAGCAGTATGTCTTGAGTTGCACGTGAACCAAAGTTTAGCTGATAAGTGACCATTTGAGGACACAACCCCCACCACACACATGACACATTCAACAAAGAGACACAGGGGCTGTCAATGTGTGTGAAAAGCCCTGCAGTGGCTGCATGGTGATGCTGTGTTGGTTAAACAATGCAATGGCTGCCTCAAAACCACTGTGGGGCTTTCCTGTGAAGCTGTGCATTTTACTCCAACTTTTTAGGCTGGGGCGAGGTGAACATGGCCCTTCCACTGTCTAACCTCGCTCCATCATCAAGTGGAGGCGTTCCTGGGTGGAAGGCAACTCCTGATCGGTTGTCGGAATCCTGGGCAGGGGGTGGGTCAGCGGGCCTAATGGCCACCAGAAAGCCTACACTGCCTTCTGCATGAGGATTAGCCACTGCCACCTGCAGCAGCAAAAGCACAGGGTTTTTGCAAAAGCAGCAGCAACCCAGCATCGTCAAAGTAGCCCCACAGACATTTCTCCCTTTTAGACTTTTCTAATGATCTATGGCTGACTTGGGAAAGCAAAGGAGCTTTGATGCCAATGGACCCAAGGCTATCCCTGTCATGCCTGTAGAATCCTCCACCAGTGGAAACACTGCCAGCGGTCCTCTTATATCCATGGGCTCCGGGGTGAACATGCTTTCCCTACCAGTGAAGGGGCTTCAGTACCCCATTCTAATCCTTCTCAACCAGTCTTCATGGGGCTTAGGATTGCTCTCTTAACCATTTGATTTTCATTTATTTTATTGTGTTTTGAGTTTCAGTGGTGTACACTACCTTGTGCTGGGGAATGCTGGCTAAGAAATTATTGAAAAGAAACAGTTTGAGGATGTATATGCCCAATAACCATTTTCTGAGTGGCTTGGAAGTATCTTTACCATTTAAAAGGATATTTTACCCATTCCAAAAATTTTCTTACCAGTGTATTCCTACATGTGTTCAGACAATGCATGCGGGGGGGGGGGGGCGGGGGTTGCTTGCTAGCCTTGCCACTAGCATTCCCATCCCTGCCTGCTCTACCCCCAAACTTCACACATTGATGCCAGAGGTCTAAAGGAGGGTAATTAGCACAATCCATATATAGTTAAGATTGTTGTGAAGATAAAATGGGGAGGGGCATGTACATTTTCTTGAACTCTTTGGAGGAAAGGTGGGATATTACTGTAATAAATAAAATATGAGAAGGTTGTCATGGTTAGAAGTCATCTCCTTCCACACCTTCATGGTGGCCAAAAAGTCCTGCTCCTCTGACCTCTGATGCTAAGATGAAAATAGAAGAACTGTTTGAGTACTTTACATTCTGCATTTCCCATATGCCAATATATGATCTGGAAAGCTTCAGAGGAGAGCTGGGCCAGATTTACACCTCATGTCATATCAATATAATCCCATCATAGCAACACTATATCTCCCTTGTGCATTTATACCTCATAGCAGACACAATGAGATCTGTTGCGGGGGGAAAAGGGGGAAATAAAGAGATGAGACATGTATGTATGGTATAAATTATGGGCCACATTTATTAATGATCTGCAAAGAAAGACTGGGCGGGCCCTGATTTAGCCCAGCTACTAAGCCAGGGTTTGTATAAGGGCGAAAACATTCTTTGTCTGTTGAGTGGCGTCTTTCAATCGCCACCCCCAGGCCATACCCCTTGTGGGAAGGATAGGCCTCCTCATGTCGCTCCCCCCCCCAGGCTGCCCAACACTGGGTGAAGCGAGTTGAGTTGGCCTCACAAGTCAGCCCTATCCCCCCACTGAGGCCGCACGACCCTTAGTGGAAGGTCTCAGGCATAACCTGTCACCTTAACGGTGCCACAGAATGCTCATCATCCCTTAGCTATGAGTGCCTGCCCCTACTGCCATGGGAGAGGGACATGCCTATTGCTTTGTCGCTCCCCTCCCCACCTGCGCAAAATAACCTCTTGCAGGCCTCTTTGCAGATCTGACAGGAAAATGTCATTGTCCACATCAGATAAGTGAACCCCGTCCTGTCTGTACAGCTCCCTCTTTATCTGCCTAATGTCCGGATGCGAAATAAACCCGTTGCTGTGCTTCAACAAGCTAGCTGTGACTTCACTGTTTACCTTTTTGTGAGCCCTGTCCAGGGCCCGTGGGTTCCAACAATCCCTCCAGACCACTCTGGGCATCATGTTGGACCACAAAATCAGATGCCCAGCCAGTGCCTCCTTATGATCTAAAAATTATCTAAGGCCTGCCCTATAAGGGCCTTCCCATTGCACAACCCAATTGACCACGGTATCCTCCTGGGCCACCTCCATGAGTTGGGAGTTGGAGGCACTGTCTTACAGTGGTTCGACTCCTAACTGCAGGGTAGGTTCCAGAGAAGAGCATTGGGTGACTGCACTTCAGCTTCATGGCAGCTGAACTGTGCAGTACCACAGGGCACCATCCTGTCCCCAATGCTATTTAATATCTATATGAAGCTGTTGGGGCAAAGTGTCACCAGTATGCTGAAGACACCCAGCTCTATTTCTCTGTGACATCTGTATCAGGAAATGCCATGCACATTCTGAACCAGTGCCTGGATGCAGTTATGGCTTGGATGAGGGCCAATAAACAAACTGAATCCTGAGAAGATAGAAACTTTGTGGGTTGGTGGTTCCCAGGTCTGGGAATTGGGGTGTTTGCCTGTTCTGGATAGGGTTACACTCCCTCTGAAGGAGCAGGTGAGTAGTTTGGGGGTGCTCCTGGATCCTTCTTTGTCACTGGAGGCCCAGGTGACCTCGGTGGCCTGGAGCAAACCGTTATCAACTTTGGTACATTCCTGGATCGGGATAGACTTGCCACAGTCATTCATGCACTGGTAACCTCACGACTAGGCTACTGTAATGAACACTACATGGGGCTACCCATGTGTATGGTTCAGAAGCAGCAGCTAGTGCAGAACGCAGCAGCTAGGGTGCTCATGGGTACACCTAGCTCTGGTCATGTAAAACCTATGTTAAAAGAACTGCACTAGCTGCTACTTAGCTACCGAGCCATATACAACGTTATTGTGGTATCCTATAAAGCCTTAAACAACTTGGGACCAGCATACCTAGCACACCACCTTCCCTTATACACACACAGATGACAATTACGATGATCAGAAGAGGTCCTGCTCATCATTCCAAGATGAACAGAATGTCATCTCAAAGAACCTCGACGGCAGGCCTTCTCTTTAGCGGCACCTACCCTCTGGAAAACCCTCCCTCGTGCGGTTCAGGAGGTGGAAAAAGTAATGTTTTTAAATGCCTCCTTAAAAAATACCCATTCACACAGGCTTTCCCTGGACTGTAATTTATCTGATTTTATATTGCAGTTTGACCTTTTAACATTTTAAATTTACTGTATACTTGTACTTTTATGGTTTTATGGCTTGTGCAAAATGCAGCAGCCAGATTGATAACAGGAACCAGAAAGTTCGAGCATATAAGACGTACTCTAGCCTGTTTGCATTGGCTGCCTATACGTTTCCGAGTCCAATTCAAGGTGCTGGTTCTAACCTATAAAGCCTTACATGGCTTGGGACCACAATACCTGATGGAACGCCTCTCCCGACACGAACCTACCCGTACACTACGGTCCACATCTAAGGTCCTCCTCCGGTTGCCTACTCTGAGGGAAGCACGGAGGGTGGCAACAAGGGAGAGGGCCTTTTCAGTGGTGGCCCCCCAATTATGGAATGATCTCCCCGACGAGGCTCACCTGGCACCAACATTGTTATCTTTTCGGTGCCAGGTCAAGACTTTCCTCTTCTCCCAGGCATTTAACAGCATATGATGAGGGTTTTGTGTTGTTATTATAACTTGTTTTTATGCTTTATGGTTTTAAATTTTGTACATCGGTGTTTTTAATGTTCAATGTTTTTAATTTTTGTAAACCGCCCAGAGAGCTTCGGCTATGGGGTGGTATATAAATGGAATAAAATAAATAAATAAATAAATAAATAAATAAATAAATGGTTTTAATTGTGTACTGCCCGGAGAGCCTTGGCTATCGAGCAGTATAAAAATGTAATTAATAATAATAATAATAATAATAATAATAAATAATTCTGTGCAAGTTGAGAAAGAAAAAGCTCTACAACTCCCAGCATTCCCCAGTTAGTATGGCTGGTTGGGGAATGTTGGAAGTTGTAGGACTTTTTTTCTGTCCAAACGTGCATAGTATTGCACCCTTATGTTTATTACACACACACACATATACACTATATCTATATCTAATCCTTATTTATAGTTAATATTCTGCTATGTAAAATTATCTGTGATAGGTTCCAAACACAAATGACCTTGTTAGCCAAGTTGATATTCCTATTTCAAGTTCATGGGACTGGTGGACTTGAATTGTCTTTCTAGCCATCACAATATGGCATACAATTTTGCCATATTTAGCTGACCTATGGGAAAATGGAAATGAAAAATTGCCTTGAGCTATGGGAATGTAACTGCACTACATTCTTGGCAGTGGTCATTTGCAATTATGTTATGATTATTATATTACGAAGCAAATCACTACAGCCTTAACATTCTTGATAAATTCCACTATGCTGGAAGGTTTTTGCTCCTAGAAAATAAATATTTGCAATATATTTTGCTCAAAAATTAAATTATTATCTAATGTAATTATATTATGTACAGCAATTATACAACACAATATGTAATCTTCCAATTATCTAGGAAGTTAATAGGTGGAAGAGAAATACTTATTGTAATACTATTATGGTGTGCAAATTTCCTCATAAAACTGAGGAGAATCTAATTTCTGATGTAGTTGAAGATAATCTAGCTTCATTTTTGAAACTTTCTCCATTTCCCCCTTGAAAGGAATCATATCAGACTTTTTATTTAAAAAAGTAGGACAAAAATGTAATTATAATTCATTATGATCCGGACAATATGTTATTCTTATATCGATGGAGAACTAATTGCAGATTGTCATCTACCAATTAAAAATATTCTATAAACAAAAACCTTTCAGTTTAATATGTTGTGTTAAGAGATTTCTATATTCACTCAGGCTCCAAAATGCTGGGAAATTATGGTCCATTCACATCTCCAATCTTGCATAAATGCTGGTTTTACAGCCGCCATTTGTGTAAAAGACCTTTTATGCTGACTAATGAGCTGCCATTTTTACGCAAAATGGCTGCTTGCTAAGGAGACGGGAGACTGTGCGGTGCTTGCTGGGCACTTGTGAGGCACCTGGAAACATGGAGAGAGGTGAGTCCGTCCATCCCTTTTAGCAAGTCCCAGATTTGTCTATTCACTAGAATAGACATGTGCAACTGTGAAGCTACCATTCCACATTACAAGTACCCATGTGGTGACCAATACCATCCACACAGAGTGATAGAGTTGGAAGTGAACTTAAACATCATCTAGTCCAATCCCATGCCACAGGTAAAGCATATTAAAGCATTTATTTTTCTTTTAGCCATTTGAGGCTGCAATACTATACCCATTTATCGAGCAGTAAAGCCACACTAAATTCAGTGGGTCTTTCGTCTGAGTGGAGATTAACAGAATTGCCCTAAAATGGGCAGAACAAGGACTAACGTTGTGCTACTGCCAGCACAAAATAATGCATGGAGGTAGCACAATGTTGTGCATCATTGTGCACTCCAGATTTTGAGCAGCCCTGTAGCTATCACAGGTTCTTCTGAAGATAAATGCCTTGTCCTGTAATCTTTGGATGAAGATAAAATATACACTCACTGAAGAATCAATTAACCAAGGACTTTATTTATAAAAAGAGCTCTTGTCTATATGCACATTGTAATACCAACACAGGAGAGAATGGTGTTTATAGTTCCTGCCAAGGTTCCTCATTTACCTGGACCCCTTGATCAGCTCCTTAAAGATATTTTGCCTCTTTAAGAGCCCTTTGTTCCATCAGAAGTCAAGTTTCTACCTTTTGCCTTCTCCTCTCAGTAATGTGCGGGTTAGGCCTTAGGTGTGGTGTAAATGACACTTCAGATAACAAGGTGTTAACAACCACTATTTACTAGGTTATATGAAATAAGGCAAAATCATATACGCTTAAGGCATTTACTCAAACAGAGCTGTAAAACTTCTAAAGGCATTTACAATTAAAATAAAAGATGTAAAACTGCAGCTTCCTCTAGCTAACTACACTTTCACCTAGGGTGACCATATGACAGGAAAAACCCAGATTTGTCAGGATTTTTGGTAACAAATCCCGGAAGGGGGGAAATTATGAAATTTGACAAAATAATAGGATTGTTCCCATCCTTCCCAGCCAAGGGGCAGCTCTACTTTAATGACAATTAACAAAAATTCTTACAGCTCTGCCATCTTTAAAGATAAAGAGATGAAACTTGGCACCATCATAGCTTTAAGGAAGAACTTTACCCATGCCAAACCTGAAGCAGATCCGTTCATTCGTTGAATTTTAGGATTTTTAAAAAAGTTTGAGGTGGGTGTGGGTGTGGGTATATATATATATATATATATATATATTAAAACGGTCATTTTTAAAGGTAAAGAGATGAAATTAGGCACCATGATAGGTCTCAGATAGAGATTTAGCCTTGCCAAGTTTGAAGAAAATCTGTTCATCCACTGATTTTTAGGGATTTTTTTTTAAGTTTGAGGTTTTAAAATTATTATTTTTTAAAACTGTCATTTTTAAAGATAAAGAAATGAATCCTGGCACCATGGTAGATCTCAAGTAGGACTTTATCCTTGACAAGTTTGAAGCAGATCTGTTTGAGATTTTAATTTTTTTTAAAAAAAAAAACCACTGGAGCCATATCCTGCAAACTCAGATTGTCAAACCTCCTCCTTAGGGTATTGTACCTTGAGAATTTTCAGCCCTTGGCATCAAAGGAAACTCATGTTGTTAGCTAAGAAGTGCTGGGCAAGCAGGGCATCTTTCCTGTTGCAGATTTGGTGGCCAGTCGGGCACCTGGAACTCAGCAGAGGCAAGTCATCTAAAGATCAAAATATGGGAAAGGAGAGGCCAGTCAAAGCAGCCCACAGGGCAAAACGGAACAGGCCAGAGACCTTTTTCTCAGAGTTCCACATTATGGGAGATGAAGGGTCATAATTAGAGAAAAACTCTCACAACTAACAGTGAGGTGTCAGTCGAGAGAGAGGCTCTCATCTTTGTGGATGTCCTGTTGATGCAGATGTTGGAACCTGGCATGTCATTGCTTTGCTTTGCTACCCCTTCCCTTCCATTTCACTTTGTTCACTTGTGAGGTAGGCTCTGTCTGCACTGCTGGCATGCAATGCAGAATGTTTGAAGTGTGTGTCGGAGAAACATAGATTTGTGGTTTGGGCTGGCTAGCATATCTCATAGAGACAGAGGTAGACTGAAGACACAACTCAGAGATAGCTGTATCTGAACCCTGAGAGGCTGGCATGCCACACAGAGCCTTTCAAGTGTGTCTCAGAGTCCAGTGTTGGTGCAGACAGAGGTGGCTGGTGGCGGAGTTTTTTAAAACAAGAGTCACCAGATGTGACCAAGCTATAAGCTGGCACCCTACCCCCAGCCACAGGGTACAAGTGCACAGCCTAGCTGGACTGTTGGGAGACTTTGGCAGAGAGAAGAGGAGATTGTTTGAGGCTGGAAGCTGAAGACATTGGCTGGCTGGCATAAGGCAGAGATGGGCTGAAGACAACCCAGATTCACCTGTAGCTTGGCCCTGAGAGGCTGGCTTGCCACCCAGAGTGTTTTAAGAGTGCATCAGAGTTGAGCAGGTGTGCAGAAGGAGAGAAGGTGGAGGCAGTTGGCGGCAGAGTTTTTTAAAGTAAGAGTCACCAAACATGACCAAACAATAAGCAATACCCCTGGCCACAAGTGTGCGGCCCAGCTGGACCATCGGGAGACTTTGGCAGAGAGAGAGGGAGATTGTTTGAGGCTGGAGTCTTTGGTTTGGCTGCAATGACTTAGAGAGAGAGACAACAGACAGCCCAGAGACACCTGTTGTAACTTAGCCCTACGGTGCTGGAAGGCAATGCAGGGCATTAGAACAAGAGTCTCAGAGTCGCTTGTTTGTACAGGAAGTAGACAGGAGTTCAAAATCTGTATGTGAGAAGTGGTATCAACGTGCAAGCCTTGAGCAGCTAATGTATATAAATGAGAAGTGTGAATGGGCAAAGTAGTGTCTGCCACCCATAACACCCACCCTAATGTTAGAGTAGAGAATCTTGTGTCAATCATACACAAGGTTAAAAAAAAATGAAATTTAAAAATAAAAAAGCCAGCCAGCCAGCCAGCAGCAAGCCCTGTTAAAAACAGCAGCAGTTTGCAGTGGAGTGAGGATACAGTCAGAAAAGATATTTGATGGAAGGGGAGAATGTATCACACAGAGTATAGCAAAAGCTTCAAAGTACAGCAAAAGCTACAAAGGTAGGAGTAAGTGAAGTTAATTTCAGATACATTGTTCTTTATTTCAGTGATTTTAACATTAAGATGTTATGTAGAACAGATTTGTATTGTGTACTGTAAAATCAGATATGTGAACAAGGCTATGTTCAGGTAGGTACACCCCCTTGGTGCTGGACAAGCCCCCTGGAACCAGATATGTTGGTGGACATGCCCCTTGGGAGCTGACCATGTTGTCCTCTTTTTTGGTTTCCAAAATATGGTCACCTTACTTTCATCTGTTAGTTCAGCCTAGAGTCCCATCCATAGGCTGACCATATGAAAAGGAGGACAGGGCTCATGCAACTTTAACAGTTGTAGAGAAAAGGGAATTTCAGCAGGCATCATTTATATGCAATTCGTACCTGGTGAAATTCCCTCTTCATTACAACAGTTAAAGCTGCAGGGGCCCTGCCTTCTTTTGTATCTGGTCACTCTAGTATAGTGCCTGCAACTTTAATTGTTGTGATGAAGAGGGGATTTCACCAGGTACTAATTGCATACAAATGACGTTGGCTGAAATTCCCTTTTCTCAGCAACTGTTAAAGTTACATGAGCCCTATCCTCCTTTTCATATGGTCAGCCTACCATAAACCAAAACCAAGCCTGTGTAGGCCTCAAACCTTACAGTTACCAAGACATTTTTTTAAATTTCCTGAGCCTCATTTCTCATGGATATCAAGAAATGGGACACCAGCAGTGGGTAGGTAGGATAATGTTGAAGTGGGCCATGATAATACATATGACATGGCAAGAAGACCTGACTAGGAGCAGTAAAGGTTACACTGCTACAGACAGACAGCATGGCATTTTTCAGGTTCTGCTCCTACCTAGTCAGGCATCTTAAATAAAGTAAATAAAGTAAGTATATCAATCAAACCTTTTTGATTGTCCATCATCCAATCATGAAATGGACCTGAGTAGCTAATCCCAGCTCTAAAGTTTCTAATTGTGGCTGCCAGATGGCAGTGGTATGACAACACCAGCCACCATGGCCAATGATCTGGGATGATCCAACAACATCTGTAGTCCAACAACATCTGGAGGACCACAGATTCTCCACTTTTGATTTAAATCATTGTGGAACTCTGTAGAAATGTAGGGACATGGTTCATGGATGCTATGGGCATTAACATAAGAAATTGCCTCAATTGCTTGGATATATTTTAATGTGTTCACTGACAGTACAGCTTTCTAAAAAGTGCAGTACAAAAATGGCACAGGTAAAAACATCACTTTTTTTAAAAAAAGTCTTTATTATTAACCTGTCCCAATGGTTTCAAAATGAATTTGTCACAACTAATCTTATATGGACTGGGGGCAATGACTACAAGTTTCTGCATTCATCAGCATGAAGGGAGTAACACTGAAGACTTCCCATGGTAATGGTAGAGAAGAGTTAAAGTTTTGCTTTGCTTTCAGTTTGGCCTTTGGGGCTTTGACACGTCAGTTTCATACAGAATTTGACTGTTGAACTTTGATGAACTGTGGGTTGACTTTAGCTGGCAGACTTCAAGATATCAGTGCATGGAAGATGGGCACCACATGTATTTCTTGGTGTAAGAAAAATGGGCAGACAGAGGACGTTATAGTAAAAAATAGTACAGAACTCCATGAAATTATACTGAGTGACAGCAACAGAATACTGATCCATCTGGCAATTTTAAACAATGTGTCTGGCAATTTACAGGCAGTAATTCTGCCTGCCTTGACAAAAGGCAAAAATATTTCTTATCGCTTCTGAACAAGACACCTGCAAGCCCAGATTCAGGCCTTATAAATCTAGCTGCAAAGTCAGTGAGCAATCTGCACACAGCATATACAGCCTATTGACCTTTAAAGAAGTGGGAAAGGCCACAGACAAACCATAAAAAAACCACATAGATTATCTGTAACTTTGGCATATACCCATGATTAACTATTTCTTTTTGGTTTATGTTTCAACCTTCTTATTCACATTGTAATTTTATCATGGCATCATGCAACCTCATTGTAAGAAAAAGAAAAAGAAAAAAAGATGTGCCTTGATGGAATTGTAGATTAAGAATGGGAGAACCAGGGATGCTGGAGCTAGCTGAAATTATTCAAACTTTACTTCAAAGTTCAGTTCGTCTCACTCTTTTGCAACCTGTATTTCAGTTCATTCAAATGGGGAAAGTTGTGCATTTTTCAAAAGTTTCAAAAATGCATAGTTTGCAAACATGAACACAGGTTCAGGGATTTGCAAAGATTTTCAGAGACCAGGCACTCCCTCCCATTCACATTCAGGGTTGCAAATGGGGCATTTTCAAATGATTTGCAAACTAAAATGTAATTGTCATACATTCCTCTTGTGGATATCTTTTAACTGCAGTTTGAAGCAGGGAATTAAGTTCAAATCCCCATTAGGCCAAGAAGCTTGCTGGGTGACTTTGGGCCAGACACAATCTCTCAGCCTAACTGACTTCAAGTTGGTGTTTGTGAGGAGTGAAGTATGTTATGTATGCCTCCCAACATAATAAATAAAGAACACTATAAAATATAATGTAAAGTTAAGAGGACCTTTAAGGCCCTGCTTGGCATGGGTGGGGGAAAGTGGGCTCTCTGGGGCATCTGGAAAGTGTGCAATTCCCTCAGCCAAGCTATTAGTGAGGGGTGGGGTGGGGAAGGCAAAGTGCACTTTCCAGGGCCTCCAGAAAGTGTGCAATTCCCCCAGCCACGCTAATGGCATAGCCAGGGGAATTGCACACTTTTCGGAGGCCCTGGAATGTGTGCTTGGCGGCTTGTACAGCCTCCCAAGTGCTCAGTAAAGGATCATGTGGCTTGGCTCCATGGATCATAGTCATGCAAGCAGGTCTCAGCAAGCTCATGGGGTGGGCTCCCATGAGTTCTCCAAAGCCTATCTGGAACCAACCCATTATCTTCAGAAAGATGAAAAATATTAATTTCTGAAATCCTCTATAAACTTGATCTTAGATTAGGGAACAGGAACCAGATTCTTCTAGACCAAGCTCAGCAGCTTGGAGAGATGCACCCATCTTCTTGGTGGGAAATTTAGAAGCAAAAATGACATGTGAAAAGAGGTGTGTAGTGGTAATCTGAATTTCCAGCATTCAGTCAGTCTGTGACTTTGGTCTATCTGTTCTCGGCCTTCTACTCAAGCAAAATGCCGAACACAGTTGAGTTGGACCATTTCAGAAGAAGAACTGAAGTTGTATTCAGAGCATGCTACAGTTATGGAGGATGCAGGAGGTTGGGATGGCCTTCTCAGTTATCTTTTTTATATTTGTTCACAGGCTGGGCTGTGATTTGGCTGAAATTGATAGGGAACTACCAATAATCATTTCCCAGCTTTTCCCCCATTCTAACAAGGTGATATGCCTCTCCTAAGGCCTAGTTACTGCAAGAGCTTTGAGTTAAAATATGCTAGCATTTTTGGTATTTGGGCCTGCCCCTTTTGCCTTTGGCCCCAGCCAGCACTGGAATGCCAGCCGTGATAGCTTCTTCAAAACAGAACTCATCCCTTGTACTACGGTGACCATATGAAAAGGAGAACAGGGCTCCTGTATCTTTAACAGTTGTGATGAAGAGGGAATTTCACCAGGTGCTGCAAAGGACACCTGATGAAATTCCCTCTTATCACAACTGTTAAAGATACAGGAGCCCTGTCCTCCTTTCCATATGGTCACCCTACCTTGTACTGAAAGAGATTCAACACTCCTGCGGAACAGCAATAATAAAAAAATCACTGAACACATTCTGCACAAAGAGAGACAATCTACACATGCAGGATAAAACACTTTGAAAATGTTTTGAAAACTGTATATGGAGTGTGTCCTGGGCCCCAACAGTTCTCAAAACTGTTATAAACTGTTTTAAACCATTTTAAACAATTTTAAAGCAGTAGTGTAGATAGGTTGGAAGGCTCACAAACTAATAGACATGATACAAAATCAAAAAGGAATGAAGAGGAAAGAGGAATATGAACACTGGAGCAGCAGCTCCTTCTCTGGTTAATGGATGGTCTCAGTACTATGTGTGTTCTCTCTGGCAGAGAAGGGAGTAGAAAAAGTCACTGCAGCTACTTGTTCTCTAACCAATGTAAGGGGCTAGGTTGGTCTCCTCCTTACCATCATATTCTGCCTCAGATGCGGAGGTAATATCCTCTCAGAGGCAAAGGGTGTATCCCCCTTGGCCCCTGGAGAATGGATGACGCCAAAATGCCCTGCCCTTCTAATGATAGATACAAACAATTTATTTATTTATTTATTTATTTATTGCATTTTTATACCGCCCCATAGCCGAAGCTCTCTGGGCGGTTCACAAAAATTAAAACCATGAAATCATTTTAAAATATATAAAACAAGGCACAATCTAAAAACACAGAATAACATACAATATAAAAACACAACCAGAATAAAACCAAGCAGCAGGAATTAATACAGATTAAAATACAAATGTAAAACAGCAAGGATTAAATTTGAGTTAATTTAACTGTTAAAATACTGGGAGAATAAAAAGGTCTTCACCTGGCGACGAAAAGAGTACAAAGTAGGTGCCAGGCGAACCTCTCTGGGGAGCTCATTCCACAGCCACAGCCTTGCTTGAAGAACTATATTTTTGCTCAACATAGAACAAGAAGGTCCATTTTGTTACAATTCATTGTTTTATTCCTTTATTTGTAGTGTTTAAAACTTTTACAAAACAACAACAACTAAGGCTGCAATCCTATACCTATTTAGGGGTGGAGAGGAAGCCCCATCAGACTAAGTGGGACTTAGTTCTGAGTAGATGTATATAGGATTTCACTGTTAAAGTGTATTTTTCTGAATTGGTGTGTGTGTACAGATGCACGCTCACATAATTGAAAGCAAAGAAGAATCTTGTTTCTTCGCTAGACTGACTTCATAATTAACTATTTTGATAAAAAAAATGCAGGTTGGAAAATAGGATGAACTCGACTGATTTCTTTCTTCACAGGTAGTTGATTAGAAACATTGTGAATATAGGATCACAGCTATTTAGCTGTGTGTGGATCAATATCCTCAATCCCCTTTGCAATTAAAAAAATAATTCAAATCAGGTTATTACGAAGTTTCTCTCTTCTTTTCCAGTGAGGATGAATTTAACTTTCTTAATATTTTCTGGCCTGATAAACCTGGGAAAGTTGATTTCATGCCAGGCAATTACATTTATAGTGAGCAGCAAGATACACCACTCTTTATAGATTGCCTTCTACATTAAATTTCCTCCTTGTGTGTATTCCTCTAGCAACTTTCCTGGCTGATTTCTTCATTGCAGCTGACAGCCTGATGACTCTTAATACTGTGTTTCCCTTCTACTTCTCTCAAATCTATTTTCTTGTCAGCTTATTACTATGCTTTACCATATCTGTCTCATTTCTTATGGTTCTTTACTTCAGAATTTACCAATATATTTGAATCTGCAGTGAACTCTATTTGCACTCTATTAACCAGGTACTTAAATGACTGCAGTCATACTGAATCTGATTACATTTCACATTGTCCTTTATTATTTAATGAGTCTTCTAATTTAGAATCATAAAAACTTCCATAATGCATTATCTGCGGGAACTTTTGTCTTCTATCTTTCCTTCCTTTGTTTTGAGTCTATGGGAAACAAATTCAATTGTACCAGAGTATTTTCTTTTCATAAACTGTTTCTGCAATAAATGTGGAATATTTTAGGTTCCCTACATTTGGTCCCGAGAAATCATTAAAGTAATATGATATAATCATAGGATAAATCATATTTTTAAAAGTTGTTCAAGGTCCAGATAGACATTCCATCAAGACTGGAATCAGAAAGGAGAATGTAGAATAGTATACAAATTCCAGAAAAAGTGTTAGAACCAGTCCTTGGTATTAGTAGTACCTGAGAGATCAATTCAAAATCAAGAGGATGGAGCTAGCTAAAACACGAAATAAAGTTATACCAGTATACTATAGCATCTGCGTAGTCAAAACAGATGTGGCTGGAAATACCCAGGGCAAATTGAAATTTAGAAGGTCTCCAGTGTTTTGTACAAAGGAGGAGCTTCAAGCTGCACTGGAGTCTTTAATGTGGTTGCTGTGGACACCTATCTTGGTGCCCAGCAGGCTCATCATCATCATCATTTTAAGTGGGAAGCTGGGAGGCTGAAAAGTGAATTGTCAGCCTCCAGCACTACCTTTCTTTAAAATAATGCCTCTGGGTCTCACATGGCAGCCATTTGTGAGAGGATCTCTGACACTCAACATTCTAAATGTGCCCACTGACCCAAAACAGTTGGGGACCCCTACTGTAAAAGGCAATGTGATGGAAAGTTCTACAAAGGAGAGTTCTAGGAATTAGTTCAGATATAAACTCAAGAAATAGAAATGAAAAGCTTGAATGAAGCAGAGGTGAGAGCAAAGTGGTGTATATATGATGAAGGGGCTTCCTGTATCATAGGGATCCTGCAATCTTGACCTGTAATCTTGACCAGGAGTGAAGGTATGGTCTGCAACCTCTGCAACTCATAAGAATTATTGCATGTAAGCAAAAGTATTCATTAATATAAAACCATGCACACAGCTTGAAGAATCTAGGCTGATGCCTAGTTTGATTCTAATTGCAGATGTTCTGCTTTATGGATTGGATCCAGATTTATGTTGGATCAACTGTACTAGAAATGGACTTTCTGCCCCCTCCCACAGCAGTCTCTCCACCCTCCTGAAAATGCTACCCAGAGACTCAGGAGACCCTGCTGAATGGGGTGTGATGTGATGTTGGGGATGCCCCCTCTCAGAATCAGGTGGAGGGACCTTCTACATGTGGAGCCTTTAATTTCATGGAAGGACCTGCCTTTCACAGAAGGCAGCTACTGGATCCAATCTGTTATCTTTTGTGTGTATAGTGTGATCTCTTGTGTTCCAGTGCTATGAATAAAGAAGCCTTTGTGTGAAGCACTCTGTATATACACTGCAGTTCTACATGAATCAGATGAAGTGTCAATTTGTATCCATGGGTTAGATCTTAATTCATGTTCAGTTCTCGCATCAAATTAGTGTTTTTTAGCCAACAGCCATATAGTAGATTTTCACAATTTTTTTTTTTCATTTGAACAGAGATCAATTTACCTCAGCTAAAACATTTCCACTAGCACAACTATCAAATGAGAGGAGGAACCATCTGCAATGCTTTGAAGCAGCTCACAGGGTGAAACTCCTGAAGCTGACCTTCCAGTTAATCGTCTCTACCATCACCAAGAGATATCACTGTCGTCCAGAAAATTAATTGGGGAGGCTAGTGTGCTTAAGAAGCAACACAGAGCTATGAGATCTGAAATGAGATATCTTTGTAACAGCATATGTTTACATCTCTTAGGCCTTCTGTCACAGGACAGAAATTGCTTCAAAGTTCTAGCAGCAGCAGATTTGTAAAAACAACAGAAAGGGGAAATATAAGTGAAAGCAGGAGAACTTACTGAAACAGATCAAAGCAAACAGCAGCACTCTGTTTTTAATTTTATGAATGAGTTAACAGGGAAAACAAAATCTGTTCATTCATTATGTGCATTTCCCCAAGGCATAATTTAGAAAAAGTAAAACGTGTCCCTGACCTAATGTGCAGTAAAGAAAGTCAGCAAAATAATGGCAAATACAGTAGTATATTGTCAGGTAAGTGTCCCTACAATTGTTTATTTTGGAAGGTTCTTCACTTCACAATGAAGCACTCATTATGAGCAATTAGGAGGACTTCACTTCTATGGGGCCTTTTGGAATTCTTTTCAATTCCTACCCCAGAGTTAAGGGTTCACGCATTGAACTTTGATTTTCCTAAAAATTGTAGCTCCATCTTAGCTCTGTGTGTAAGAGAAGAGAGCTACATATAGTGTAATGGTCAGAGAATCAAACTTAGAATCTGAAGACCTGGATTCAAAGCCCTTGTCAGTCATAAAAGTGACTTGAGCCAGTCAATATTTCTTGAGCCAGCTTGATTCACCTCATAGGATTGTTGTGTCCTAAAGTAGAAGGATAGAACAATGGATGCCCTGGAATAAGGGTGCCATAAAAATGCAATATAGAGAATTGCATGGAGGTAAAGGTGCCATTGTATGTACACCTTTGGGCTCATTTTTGTCTGTGTGATATTTCAGACGTTAGAAAATTCCTTGAGTCAATCTGAGATGAGTGTTCTCCATTCATTTGAGATCTCATTGTGTATATATGAATTTTTGTGCATGAATATCAACAAAGCATAACTTTGGAACTGTAGTATGTTATGTATCACTACATTCCCCTCTGTTACTGGATGTTTTCACATGCCTTAGTTTTTACCCTACAGTTGGTATAGCCTCTTTGAGTTTATTGGTGCCACTGCCTTCCTTTACCTGCCACCTTTACCTCCATGCAATTATCTTTTTTTGCATTTTTATAGTGCTCTTGCAAGGTGCTTTCTGAGTTATTCTCTCCTTCTGCAAAAACCCAGATCTCCTCACTTACTCCCCTCCCATTGTCCTTGGATCCCCTCACCAGTATCCCCTCACAATACCACAAATGAACATGCAAGGCTAAAGTAAAGTTTTATTTACTAATGAAGAAGAAAAACTTTTCTGTCCAATATTCAATAAAAATGTCCTCAGTTGACTAGCTTGATATGTCAGGGATGCTTTAAGGTGGATTCCTGCATTGAGCAGGGGGTTGGACTCGTTAGCCTTATAGGCCCCTTCCAATTCTACTATTCTATGATTCTATGAAATGAGACCAAGACACAAATGAGAAAGAAACATTAAACAAGTAGGTGAATACTAACCTAGATGGCTGTGTGGTGTGTTCCCCCCCCCCCCATGGGATTGGTTCAGTAGAGGACTTTAAATCCAAACTTCTATACTGATTGGTTTGTAAAACAGTAACATCAGGACATGCACAGAAATTGAAGCGTTTCGATGCTTAGTCATGCAGACAGTGTAGCCACAGAACATTAATATCAAAACGTAACTTCATAAATATTAATCTTTGTTTGAATAACAAAAATACAACCATTAAATTAGAGTTATATTCAATTGGTTTTATCCAATGTTAGTCTAATTTAAGTCCATTTATTTCAATGGGTCTACTTTAAGTAGGACTAAAATTGGATACAACTCTAAAGTTCATTAGATAACCACCTTGGGTTCATAAACATAGGAATATTATGAACATAACAGATTATAGCAACAAACCACATAACTTCACATATCAGAGGCATACCTAACCATGTCTAGTTTGAGTGACATGTATTTCCATATCATGCTTGCAAAAGGCACCTGCCCAACTCTCTCTTTCTTCTGTACCCAGAGTTCTGTTATATTACATAAATGATTGACTGAAAGTGTTAAGATGCCTAATCGATTTTTGGTTTTGTAAAAAAAAAAGAAAAAAAAGTGTACCAAAATATAATGTGTTCAAACATGCAAGGTGTGTTGAACCATTAATGTAAAAGAAAACAGCAAAACTTCAAAGGTCTTTGCCCTACTTAGGTAAAGGTAAACTGCTCTTTGATCAGGGCCAAACTGAATATGTCTCCAGCCCTGGCATGGTTGCATAAATAGCTGGCATGGGAGGGGAGCCTGAACAGTTATATGGTGTGGGAAGGGACGGTCTAATCCTTTCTGTTCACTGTAGTCCTGAATGAATTCTCCCCTTTGCGCATGCTGTTCCTGAGTGGAATACTGCCATTGGCATCAATGGACGCTTCCTCCCATTATGAATAGCAGGTGTGAGGGAGATTCCAATTGGACCATGGGGAGAGCAAAGGCTTAAATCTCTCATTCCTATGCCACACCCCAAATCCCGCTCAGCAACACACCCCTGCACTGGCCATTTGTGTTATCAATAAGTAAGTACACCAGCACTAAAGCTATAACTAGCTTAGCTCTTGTAAGCTTCTTTGGCTTTGTTGTTAAGTGAAAGAAGCCCAACAGAGTGTACTTTGCTATCCTAGGAAACTGGGACCATGCCATTATTAGTTCCTATGACTGGCCTAAATTGAGTAAGAGAAGTCCAAGGAAAATGGCTTTACTAAAAGTGCGTGGCTCTTGTAATTCAGCAGGATCTGTGTTACTCTTCCTTACACATACTGCTTTCCACCTTTCAAATGTGGCTATCCAGGCATTTGCAAAGTTCTGAGATGGACGTACACAGCAGTTTAAACCATGACGGTAGATTATAGGTAGGGGAAGGTGGGAATGATTTCAATGGATATTTAAAATGGATTATTCATGCATGCTAATTTTGTTGAAAGGGCAAACAGTGGGAAAAGACGGCAGGGATATGGAGATCAAAGCAACGATGCCAGAGCCGATTTTGTGTTGTGAGACCTTCATTTCAGTTATTTTTTTAAAAAAAATAAGTATGTACTAAAATTTTATTAATTTCAGGATAGAACAAACTTGAGATTGAACACATCCAATTGTGGAAGAAACCAAAATGACAGGTTTGTCCATTCAGACCCAAGTCTTTGAGTACTTAGTCCTTAAAACTGGATTTCAATTTATGTGGATTCAACCATGATAGTGCTGAATTAGGATTGCTTCCTCTTTTGGCAGATCGGCTCTTCATCTATATGAGCTATATGGCAGGCAGGTACAACATGGTCCTCTCCATGCTTGGAACAGCTATACCTATTGAATTTGGCTGGTGTAGATGGGTAGGAATGTACCCACATTTGCAAAGTTCTCCACATTCAAGATCAAAAGAACTTGAGAGCTAAAAATGCAAATGCAGGAGAAGGTGAAACTGACAGATTCATCCATCCCTATTTCCAAAAAAACCAGTTCAGTTAGAGTTCCTCAGCAAATGTCAGCTTACCATAGGGCATAAGAGCTCTTCAAACATGATCAAGGTGTTAAAAAAAAGCTTGTCACTGGCTCAGGAAGCAGTCATAATCAAAGCCTCAATATTTTATTTATTTACGAAGTAAGCAGCAAAGTTCATTGTATCTTAGCAAATTGCTGGTATACACAATTACAGTAAAAAACCATTATACAATTTAAAACTCTACTAATAGACCATCAAAAGTTGAATAATTTTCTGTACAGCCTTTAAACTTTATAAAGCACATCCATAGAGCTTTGACAAGAAATTCAGATATTCTGAAAGATACGCATTTATCAGCATTAGACAAAAGAAAACAAACCTTTACAAGAGATGACCTTCCCTTCAATTATCATGGAATAATAGAATCATAGAATAGTATAGTTGGAAGGGGCCTATAAGGCCATTGAGACCAACCCCCTGCTCAGTGCAGGAATCCACCTTAAAAAGCATCCCTGACAGATGGTTGTCCATCTGCACCTTGAATGCCTCTAGTGTGGGACTGCCCACGACCTCCCTAGGTAATTGGTTCCATTGTCATATTGCTCTAACAGTCAGGAAATTTTTCCTGATGTCCAGCCGGAATCTGGCTTCCTGTAACTTGAGCCCATTATTCTGTGTCCTGCATTCTGGGTTGACCGAGAAGAGATCCTGGCCCTCCTCTGTGTGACAACCTTTCAAGTATTTGAAGAGTGCTTTCATGTTTCCCCTCAATCTTATCTTCTGCAGGCTAAACATGCCAAGTTCTTTCAGTCTCTCCTCATAGGGCTTTGTTTCCAGACCCCCGATCATCCTTGTTGCCCTCCTCTGAACATGCTCCAGATTGTCTGCATCCTTCTTGAAGTGTGGTGCCCAGAACTGGACGCAGTACTCAAGATGGGGCCTAACCAGTGCCGAATAGAGGGGAACCAGTACCTCACACAATTTGGAAGCTATACTTCTATTAATGCAGCCCAAAATAGCAATTGCTTTTTTTGCAGCCACATCACACTGTTGGCTCATATTCAGCTTGTGATCTACAACAATTCCAAGATCCTTCTTGCTTGTTGTATTGCTGAGCCAAGTATCCCCCATCTTGTAACTGTGCATTTGGTTTCTTTTTCCTAGGTGTGGAACTTGGCATTTATCCCTATTAAATTTCTTCCCGTTGTTTTCAGCCCAGCGCTCCAGTCTATCAAGATCACTTTGAAGTTTGTTTCTGTTTTCCAGGGTATTAGCGATCCCATCCAATTTTGTGTCATCTGCAAATTTGATAAGCATTCCCTGTATCTCCTTGTCCAAATCATTAATAAAAATGTTAAAGAGCACTGGGCCCAAGATGTAAATATTTGGTTCTGAGATCATTATATATAGAGGATTCTAGAAGTACATGAATATTATCTTCAATTGATACAAAATTGCAATTGCATACTCTATCCTTCTTATGAATCACCTTATGCCGACCCACCCAATCTGCCAATGGGAGAATATTTAATCTTGCCTGAGTGAAGACTACCCTCATTTTAATATTTGATAAATCTACCTGATATTTTGGAACAAATAAATATAAAGGAATAACAGAGGCATAGAAGTTATTAGATTGGCAAGTCTCGATCTAAGCTGCTTGAGATTGCATCTCCGTATCCTCAAGGCTTTGGTGCAAGTTTATTTAATAAATTTAATATCTTGCCCTTTGAGGTATCTACCCCCATAAAGGTGCCTTACAATGCCAATTACAAATTATTAAAACACCAACAATCACATAATAAAAATAACAGCAATTTCAAAGTCTATAAAATCACACAAAAGCAAATTATAGTTTGTTTGTTTGTTTGTTTGTTTGTTTGTTTAAAAACAACAATAATAACAACACACACACACCCTCTTTTGCATTCTTCTAAAATCAACAGAGACGTTGCCATATCTCTCCAGGAAGAAAGATCCAAAGTGACAGGGCCCCATGCTACATTTCACTCATCACTATCAGTCATACTAAACCTCTTGACTATAGTATCTGGAAAAGACATTGCATGTTGGGAGAGGAAACAGTAGTATTTTAGGAACTGATGATTGAAAACAAAGCTGCAGCAACTGAATGATTCTCAGAGGTTTGAAACAGAAGGAATAGTCCCACTGAGGAGGGATTTCATAACAGGATTACAGCTGAAGTAGTTAAAGGTGTCATGTGAAAGGAATTAATAATAAGTTAGATATTACTACATTTGTAGCAGAAAAGTCTAGCACATGTGTTTAAAGTTAAGCAATAAAGTAGGGCACTTTATTTAAATTAAGTCCTTAAGTAAGATTTTGCAAGAATGGGATCTACAAAACAAAAACAGAAAATATCCAAGCTCCTTTTTTTTTAGCAGCAACACATTACTTCATAGAAATGTTTTTGGAATTTCAACATGTATAATCCCACAAAATCATATATATATATATATATATATATATATATATAAATTAAAACCACCCATTGCTTTGCCAATGCAAAGACTAAATATTAAGGCTGCACAAAGTATACCTCGGTGAACAGTTTCAGTGTGCAATTAGTACTACAATGGGCTGAATGTTGCCTCGGTCACCCTTTTGGCTGCCTGGTTTCTATGGATGACTTTAATCAATGTCCACAAGTCCTATTCAGGGCTTCATACATGCACATTATATAGCTGACTTGCAAAATTCATCCAGAAATGTATATATTTGTGGAATGGAGGCATATGCCTGTACACTGTACACCCTTCTACAGATCTCCTGCCATATGTGCAAATGTTGTGATGGCCAACATAATGTCCATTATGTCAGTGGTGGGGCTACATGATGCCACCCAGTTCCTTACTTGCATATTGGGTAAGGCTTTTTTGGGAGGGGGGTGGAAATATAACACAGTAATCCTTACGAGGGGGGTGGCTGAAACACCATGGGTGGGGCTGCCCAGTGAAAGAGCAGTTCCCCGTAGGTGGTGACAGTGCTGGGGTGAGGAAAATCCGATAGGCCTTTAAGAAGTCTTCAAAAAGCTCTAGTTCTTTCCTGCCTATGAGGTTCCCAGTTTTGTTCAGATTGTTTGACAGAAAATTTGCAATTTGGATAAATTCTTGGTAAATTCTTATGAAACAATTAGCTGACCGATATTCTCTCATCTACACTGGTTTTATTCAATAGGAACAACTATTCCTAGCATGGTGAGGACCATGTTGTTCCTGCTTGCTGAATAGCATTTCAAGACAAGACTCCTTTCAGAAAAAAAGAGGTTTCAACCATAATTCACCACCACAAACATGGCTGTACTAGGGATATCAAAGGAATCCGATTGATTGGTGGAGCCCGCCGAATTTTGTCAGCTCAGCCCCCTGGACTCTGTTCCATTGTCTGCCAACTGGCCGGATTAGGTACACAACAAGTGGGCCAGCTGGTAGAATTTCTGTAAAAATGTACATGTGCAAAAACAACTCTGCACAAATGTTAGCTGTACATTGAGCAAATTTGCATAATTTGCACAAGTTTTGATCCTGAGTGTAAAGTATACAAATTTATGCAATTTACACCCAAGATTTAATGCCTAAGAAGTCCCTGGAAGTCAGGGAAACTGTGCAGCTCAGCTTGCAAAAGCAAGCCAAGTTGGTCATGCTGTGGATTTCAAGGAGATAGACATCCCTAAGCTGTATACACAGGGATTCAAACTTAGATATTTAAGAGCTAATCACTTAATGTTCTGTGTCTAAATGGACAAATTTGTCAGTTTTCTTTCTCCCACATTCTTTCTTCTTTTTAAATCTCAGGCCTTTTCCATCTCATTTATAAAGAAATGTGTGATCATTGGTAAGTTCTTATTTTTTTTTAAAAAACTTGAATTAAATTCTCACCTACAATTTCCACACCCAAACAGCATGTGTATTTCCCACTTGAAATGCAGCCTTATGGAGGTTACCTCAGAGATTTTCACAATATAGTCACAAACCACAAAATATGAAGCCCTGAGCTGGCAGGAAAATCACTGGCACCACCTCATGGGGCAGCGTTTGGCACAAACAGATTAATAGTTGTGGTTATTTTTATGGCTTTTATACTTGTTTGTTTTGTAAAAAAAAATTTATCATAGTCCCCAAAGTCCATTCAAACATACAACATATATCAGCCCCCTTTATCCCAAAAGGTCTTTCCACAACATTCTGTGTGAGAAAGAAGGATAAATGTGTTTTTTTAATTTCTGTTTGCTCAGTCAATACATTTATTCCATATGTGGTTATTTATTTATTGTTTTTGTTTTGGATTTTTCGGTTCTAGAAAGGCCTTATAGAAGTGCAAAAAATAAGTATATAAATATATAAATAAGTTCAAATGACCAGTAATATAGTTTGCTTGCATGAATTGGGCCTTAATTAACAGGATTTTATTTTTCTTAAGTTTGGTCAATAAACCTACCCTTTCCCGATTTTACCTTGTTGACCTCTGTTGCAGTTTTTCACAACCTGGGTCAGATACCAGAAGTGAACCACATTGAGAGAAAAATCATTAAAGCAGCAGAGCAATCTAAAACATGGAGGGAATAACCTTCTCTCTCTTTATGAGTCCAGTCACCAGTTTTTCCATTGTTTTCAGTACCCTGCTTTATTGATTTTGCCTGCTGTGGTTGAGTTTTTTTTAATGTGTTACTATGATTTTAACTCTATTTTTGTATTTTTTTAATTATTATTTTGAAAGCCACCTTGAGCATTCTGTTAAGAATTGAAGGCAAGCTAGGAATTCTACAAATGAATTGTATATGGTGGATGTTTTCATGCTGTTGCTGATGTTGTATTGTTATTAGATTGTTGGTGTTCAAATTATTTTTGTGTCAGCTCACGAGCCATATGGCCCTTTTGGAAAAGTGGTATTTAAATATTTTATTAAGATAAAAATCGATAAATCCGTGAAGCAAGCAGGCATGCAGATAAAATACACATGGTTGCCCGTCACATCTCATTTAGCCATAAGAGTTAGAGAATCTAGATCAGAGAAGATGTGATCCAGCTGAGAGTTAATGTTCCCTCTGAACATTCTGCTTCTGTTCATTGTAGCCAGAGGTTCTTAAATTTCAGATTCCAAGTAATGCTACAACTGATGAGAGGCACATATGAAAAAAGACATATCAAGGCTGCTTGGAGATGTTTATCATAATTCCCAATATGGTGAATCAAACACAATCCCTCGCCAGGCTATTTCCTCCTCCCTCATAGCTATAGTTTGTGATGTCAGGGGGAGAAAGTCACACAACCTGCATAAGCCACTGCAGGTCAATCTGTTGCATGTGTATCATATAATTTTATAGAAGTTTCACTGAATTGAACCCCGAGACTAGAAGAAACCTGAAGGTAGCTTAACCCAATTTCCTGCCACTTTGAATAACCGTTCTACAAAATAATAAACATGATCCTGATTATCAGGTGGGGGGGACACAACAGTGAGTCAGAGTAAAAAAATGGCTTGTGTCAGAGAGCCAAATTATGTTATGTTAATTGCAGAACATGTAGCCAAGGGCTAGCTTTTTCTTTACTTTAGTGTAAGTAAATTGATTTACCATGCACTGGGAGGTGAGATTTAAACCTTTCTCCCCACCACCATTTGCTTTTCTAACAACAACAACAATCCCAGCATGGGGGTTTAACAATAGGAAAAAAATAAGTCTCCACTGGCATCAAGGCAAAAATAACATGGACAGAAAGACCTACTGCCCAGACATCAACTGAAAATGGGCTCATGAAGACAGACATGGTCCTTAAGGTCTGAGGGCCCCGATTTTAAAGCCAGAACCTTGAATTGGGCCTGTAAGCAAACTGATGGTACAGCTGGTGCAGAACAGGATGAGTATGAGCCCAAGTTGAAGCTTTCAAGTCATCTTCATGGGGAGTGTATTGTAGTAATCAAACCTGGAAGTTCCAAAGGTATGGTTCCAAACAGGGCTCACACATGCTTACACTAGAGTAAACAAAAAGTTAACCATCAGCTACACACAAAGTGATTTGTGTAACATGTAGTTTGGCTCAGATATGTCCAATTAAATCAGGATATAATTTAGAAGGAGAAGGAGAAGGAGAAGGAGAAGGAGAAAACAAAAATCACTGGTTTCTCCTCTTTTCTTATTTTCAGTTTTTGTCAGAGTTTTAATAGCAATCTTTTTGTATAAAATAATATAAAACCAGAATTGATAATAAACACTCATCTTTTTCACATGCAGAATACCTGGTAATACCAGCTGGTTGTTTCCACAGCAAATATATGGTGAAGGATCCTTCCAAAGGGGGGAGAGAGAAAAAATCAATAGCCATTATCTTTGTTATTTACCATCATCATAATCCATCATCTGTTGTTGTTTCACACCATGTTCTATGCCAAGTGTGGGCGTTCAATTCACTGCTGATGAATAGCTGTAAATTACTGTTCCAGCACTGCTGAGTTTCTGCTGGCCAAGACAGTGAGAACCTGAAAGACTCATCACAGTGGGCTTTTAAAGAGGTCCCCCTCTGGTGTTTCATTATTTTCACACTCTTTTGCTATACCAGAATAATTATTCCAAGTGTAGCATGAATGAGAAAACATGTAAGGCTGAATAATTTTGTGGCAGTGACTATTTTGATGCTTTCCCCAACTCCAAATTCCATTAAAGTTCAAATTTAACTTCTCTAATGTCTAGGCTCTACTTACTGTAATGTAGGCTGACCATATGAAAAGGAGGACAGGGCTCATGTAACTTTAACAGTTGTAGAGACAAGGGAATTTCAGCCAGTGTCATTTGTATGCAATTAGTTCCAGGTGATATTCCCTCTTCATCACAGCAGTTAAAGTTGCAGGCACTATACTAGAGTGACCATATACAAAAGAAGGCAGGGCCCCTGCAACTTTAACTGTTGTGATAAAGAGGGAATTTCACCAGGAACTAATTGCATACAAATGACACTGGCTGAAATTCCCTTTTCTCTACAACTGTTAAAGTTACATGAGCCCTGTCCTCCTTTTCATATGGTCAGCCTAAATATACAAAAGTTAAAAATATAATTAAATACTTTTCAATATTAAAGCATTTTAAACATTTTAAATACATAACAATTTAAAAGTCAAAGGTATAGACAGAGGGGCCCTGCCTTCTTTTGTATATGGTCACTCTAGTATAGTGCCTGCAACTTTAACTGTTGTGATGAAGAGGGAATTTCACCAGGAACTAATTGCATACAAATGACACTGGCTGAAATTCCCTTTTCTCTACAACTGTTAAAGTTACGTGATCCCTGTCCTCCTTTTCATATGGTCAGCCTAATCATTGTTTTACTGCCATTTTGTATTTTATGTTTTTGGTCTGTACACCATTCAGAGAATTTAGATTATTTGGCAGTTTAAATACGTAATGAGTGAATGAATCTTTCTCACTATTTCTAATAGGCAAGGTGGAAATGCTGGGAACTCTTGACATAGTTTGCAAAAGCATTTGTTTGTATCTTCAGAATGCGCAGGGAGGCCGTGGCTCAGTTTTAGAGCACCTGCTTTCGGCAGAAGGTCCCAGGTCCCACCTCCTTGCATCTCCAGGTAGGGCTGGAACATTTCCTGACTGAAACCCTGGAGAGCTGCTGCAAGTCAGCGCCAACAATTCTGGGCTAGATGGACCAATGTTCTGACTCGGTATAAGGCAGCTTCCTATGTCCATTGCAAGCTCTAAGGATTACCAAGAGGAATGCTAACGACGACATACAAATTACTAATACTATGTATGTGAAACTGGAAACTAGTATTGTATTGAAATTCTGATTGGGCCCGCGAGGGCAGCGGACACCCCTGTGTCCAGCCCTCATGGGTCCAGTCGAACCCACCCAGCACTATGACAGGTCCACACCCAACTGCTCTTGAGCCACGGGGGAAAATACACAATGCCGCCTGTGGAAATACATAATTTCACCAGCTTTGGGGAAATTGCTTGTTTCTCTCCCCCACCCTGCCAATGGGGGCCTTAAAGGCTCTATTAACAGGCTTTGAAGGCCCCCATTGGTGGGGGGGGAGAAACATGCAATTTCCCTAAGGCTGGGGAAATCGCATTTCTCCCCCATGCGCACACCAATCAGGGTCTTAAACAGCCTCTTAACCTTGCATTAAGAGGAACTTTAAGGCCCCAATTGGTGCAAGGGGGAAGGCAAAGCACACTTTCCAGAGGCCGGGGAAATTTCACACTTTCCATATGCCCTGGAAAATGCACTTTGCTGAGAGCCCAGGAGTCTTGCACAGCCTTCCAAGCTCTCGGCAAAGGCTCAGGCAGCCCGCCTCCATGAAATGGAGGTGCGCAAGCAGGGCTCATCAAGCTCGTGGGGCACCCCCTACAATTTTTACAAAGCCAAGTGGTAACTGATCAAAATTGATTGAACTGAAAACCCCACTGGAAGCAGCATAAAGCCTTTATTCATTTGGGGCTTGCTACTATTCAAAACAAAAGTAATCCATTTTATCATCACATCTGCTAATGTATTTCCCTTGCTTCATTCAGAACACTTTTAAATTATGGCTTGACCCAAAATGTTTGGTCAATAAACAAATAGTGGTGATTAGTTACAGTGGATGATTTGAAGTTTTTATAAAAGAACACAGGCCATGGATCATAGGCCCTTTCTACACCATAGGGGTGTAGAGGGAGGGAGGGAGGCAGGGCAACCCCGGAAGTACCTAATACACACCATCAGCTCACAGGAACCAGCCGGGGGCCATACCAGGCAAACAGCCTGGGGTAGAAACGGCCTTATGCACATTTCTAACTTTACCTTAGCACTGTAGGAGTTGCCACAGGGAAGGCCCGGTAAATGCCGGAGGAGCTCCCAATGTGCCTATTTCCCATGCCATTATTGTCCCAGCTTAAAGGAGAAGCAATGCTGGTATGGGAAGGTGCCACATCCCATAAAATTAGAAAGCTATTTTACCAGAATGGTATGGAAAGAGCACACAGGCTGCTATGGCAATGCTAAAGAGTCAGTTCCAATGAGATTCGTATGGCTAAAAACAGATATTGTCATCACATTTCAACAAGCCTAACAACTAAACTGGATGTGGACTCAGATCTCATTGGTCAGTAACATGGACATAAGTATTTTCAGGCAGAGATTGCTTCTATGGAAAACCTCATGTCATTACGCTCCGATCTGAAGACTGTTGTGGCCATGTAATGGAACAATCTTATAACCTCTGCTCTGTGTAACTACTTGTAAATCACATTAGACTTGCTCTTGGGCCAAGTTCACGTTCTGTTCCTCCATTAGTCAATAAATAGGCATATTAGAAGATGTACTTTTCTTTTACATTTACTTGATTTACCTTTTCCAAAAAAGAATAAATTCAAATCAGACTATGACAGAGTGTTAGTAATGGTTTCGTTACAGAACATTTACACACACTGCTTGGCTTAATGGAACCCAGATCCTGAAGTCTCTGAAGGTGGGAGGTAGGCCACGATTAGATGCAGCTTTAGCACAAAGTGAACTAGCATTATTGTTACGGCAAACATGACTTCTATTTGAAAAAGTTCACACTTTTCAAATCTAAGAAGGGCAATATATGTAATGTACCACCTTATGTTGGTCATTTTTCAAATGCTGTGACAGCGAAAGTTTCTTTCCACCCACTTTGTTTTATTTATACCTGTGTAGGAGGGAACAAATAATGTTCTGGTCAGACTGTATCTATTTAGACTTGAGTAGGTGTCTATCATAGATTATTTAAGTCAGATGTTCACTTTTTCTGAACACTATTTAAATTGTCGTCATCCAGTTTGGGCTAAAGTAACTTAAAGCCAATGCCAAATCCTAAGGGAAGAAAGGTAGAATATAAAAGGCATACCCTATAGTAGTCTCACCCATCCTGGTGCTCTCCAGATGTGTTGGACTAAAGTTTTCAGCATCTGCCAGCTGGGAGATGTAGTCCAACACATCTAAAGGGAACCAGAATGGGTAAGACTACCCTAACAACAGCACACTGAGCCCCTCTCCAGTTTTTCTTTTGAGTTTGCAGTAGAGGATGGGAGAGAAATTTGTTCTGTTGGCTTTCTTTCTTTCTTTCTTTCTTTCTTTCTTTCTTAATAGAGTTACCCAATTTGCACCTCTCAAGCCTATAAGCAAGCCGAGACAGAGTCTGGGCTTCTGCTCCTCAGGAAAATATTGGGCACACAAAATGTGCATGTCTGAGAAAAGTGATTAAAATCTTCAATACAGCAATGGAAGGTGGAAACCAGCACTGCAGCAATGGAATGTACACATGTACATTATGAAAAATAAGCACACACAAAAAGGTATAATTCTCACTGGATTATTTTAAAAATTGTGAACACATGTGGAAAGAACATGTGAAAGGGGATGTGGCACACAATGATCCTGTTCAGTTTCCACACAGTTGCTATTTTATTTTTGCAAAACCTGTATTTGAGTCGTTAGTGTGAGGGGAAAAATAAATTTAAAAAAGGTTGGCTTTCCTCTTTAGATAAATATTTCCTAAGAAGACATTTAAGAAATAATAGCAATATTATCAGAGATTTAAAAGACAACAAGAAAGAGAAACATAGAAAGAGGTACTGTGTGTGTATGTGTGTTGGGTGGGGGAGGTTCTCTTCTCTTTTCTTCCTCCCTCCCTCTCTCTGTCTCTCAGTCTAAAGAAAAATACAATGCTTGTCTTTCAAGCAGCCAGCTTGGCCCTGTTTAAGGCATGATAGCTATGAGGAAGTGTTGAGGCTTTAAGCTTTCAATCACAGCTGCCATAAGATGATGCCCAGACAAAGTGATCGTTGGCAGCTTGCAGCAAAAGTCCCTACATCTAGCTAGCCTTAGCAGGTCATCCACTGCATGAAACATGTCACTGAATTTCTACAGAGTTCTCTGTTCTCATGTCAGTAATAACATAGCAAACATCATACATGGAACAAAATGGGCTGGAGATACATTAGAAAGAAACATGACCATGGGCTTAAGCTACTTGATTGTTTGGCCTAGCAGTAGATGGGGAATGTCAATAAGTCAGATTCTGGTGGGTGATGGGTTAGGGTGACCAGATTTTAAAAATCAAAATCCCGGTCCCCCCCCCGCCCCCCCAAAACAACCCCCCCACCAAGCCACCCACCCCCCAAAAAAACCAGCCTGGACCTACCGCCGGGTTCCTCCGTCGCCACCCGCGCGGGGTCCTCCGTCGCTGCCCGCGCGGAAGAGGCGTGAGAGGGCCGGATCCGGAAGTGACGTAACCGGCCCTCTCCCGTCTCTTCCGCGCGGCCTCTGGCCTTTCTGGGGCTCGTCGCAATGGCGACGAGCCCCGAGGAGCCCGGACGCCCATGCGGAAGAGGCGGGCGCGGGCATCCGGGCTCCTCAGGGCTCATCACCATCGCGATGAGCCCCAAGGAGGCCAGAGGCCGCGCGGAAGAGGCGGGAGAGGGCCGGTTACGTCACTTCCGGATCCGGCCCTCTCCTGCCTCTTCTGCACGGCCTCTGGCCTTACGAGCCCGGCAGCGGCGGCGAAGGCGGCGGAGGAGCCCGGGAAGCGGCCGCCCCAGCAGGTAAGTGCCCCCCTTCATGCTTACCTGCAGGGGTGTCCGCTTCCCGGGCTCCTCCACCGCCACCGCCACCGGGTCTACCGGCACTCGTCGCTGCTCACTGCCACCGCCGCGTGACCCCCCGCCACTCCGGTTTTCCCCCGCCTCCCCCGGTTGGCCCGGTTCGGCCTAGGTTTCCCGGTTAGGACCGGGAAACCCCAGGCCACCTGGTCAGCCTATGATGGGTGTGATAGGAGAGAAGCTAAAGATATAAATGTATATTAAATGTAGAAAGGAAAACAGCTTATTGGCCAGAAAGTGCTATGAGAGTCCTTACATTGTCTTAAGGTTAGAGTAAACTATTCTCCAATGAATAGTTTCTGTGTGAAAAGGGTTTTGAGGGCTGAAGGTTTCCCAAAAGCCTCCCCCAAACTTACCTTTTTCAAATCTTTTTTTCTGGTGTTCACAGTCTTGACTAAGTGCTGCTTTTGTCCCATTGTTGTTTTGTTTTGTTTTGTTTTGTTTTGTTTAAAAACATCATTTTCCTTTCAAGTAGCAGTGGGTTGTATTCAATTTCATACCTATGTAGAGTAGACCCATTAAAATGAGTGGGACTTAAGTTGGAGTAACATTGGATACAACTGTCGCGTGGTCTGTCACATTTGGGTGTGTGGTGATGTCCATTGAGGCCAGCAGTGCCCTCACTCTAGGGGCACAATCCTATGCACATTCAGACAGAAAGAAGTCCTACGGTTCCCAGCATTCCTATGATGTTGTTTGCCTCCACAAATGAGGTCTAAAAAGGGGATGGATTGTGTGCTTAGTGCTTAGGTCTGCAGGGAGGGGGTATAACTATAAATACACACTTACAAGCCCCCTCATGATCCGGAACCATGCCTCATTCAGCCTTCCCTATCACTGGGAAAGAGAGTTCACTCAAGGCATGGAGATTACAGACTAGCTGAGCATATGGGCATCTTAGTGCAGGACTTGCATCCATGCCTTTCCTACATCACACATTTAACCCTTGCATGTGCAGGCTGAGTGCCTGCAAAATGGTTAAATTAACTTTACTTGCCCTCAGTGATGTTATCATAGAGCAGATACAGACCGTTTCTACACTGGCCTTTTTTACTGGGACCATCCCTGGGTGGTCCCTGTGCATTCAGATGATGCACAGGGACTCCCAGGGGTGGAGGGGATAGGCATGGGGTTTCCCAGTGATAAGGGATCCCTGGGAAATCCTGATTTTTCCACGGTCCCGGGAACTTCCCGAGAATGTGGGAACTGTGGACACCCATCCCGTCTGGTGCTGCGCTTACTCGCAAGGCTCCGTGCCCATTAGGGGAGGCGGGCAGCAATTTTGCCACCCCTGGGATAGCAGGGAGGGGAGGGGATTTTGTTGTTGTTGTTTTTACTTACATTTGGTGCTGGAGCAAGCGTGCGCTCCTTCCTTGGGCCCTAAAAAATATTAAATGATGGGCACAATGTCCCATTTCCTTCCAGGGTGTTGCACACCATGTGTGTGCGCTGGGGGAATGCTCTTGCGATAAGGATATCACAACAGCTTCCTCCTCCCTCCTGGAACGCCAAGAGATCTAGAAAGGGCCACAGACTACATGATGAGGGTGTAATAAGGAAAAAAGAGGGGGCAACTTGGAAACAAAATATTGACATCAAAATAGCAGCCAATCACTTCAGAATGAGGTTTGCAATTGAGATGCTGCCAAGGCTGTCTAAATGCCCCCCCCCCACAAAATTGCTAAGAAGTCCTACATCATAGGAAAGCAAGGCAATTTTCACAGAGTAAAAAGTTTTTTGTCAATAACCCAGGTTGACAATCCCATCCAATCTCCAACTCTAGAGAAACACTTCTAAAGGAGACACAAGGAACTATATAGCACTAGACTAAAGAGGATTAGATGACATATTGTATGAAAGATGATTAACATAGACATTGACTTGTACAAACTCATCTAATAATAGGTTGGCTTATGCTCCCTTAGAACTTTCTAACTGAGGGTCTTTCACTACATGCTGAAGTGAATATTGACCTGAAGACCAGAACACAGATATTCACATGGGTTATGTTACCGACATGGCCTTTCCAGTGAAAAGTAAACAGACTCAACATTTGTCCAATGACCACTGGGAGTGTTTTTCATGCACACAAAAAGAAACTGAGAACATGATGTCATTGTTCTATATCATATGTTTTAGACATTATATGGGCAGAATGGGGCAGAGGGTTATGACTTCCCATGGAAATGGGACTATTGATCTAAGGTAAGGGATCTTAGAATTCTGTCAGCTACAATTTGGGAGCTATAAAATCCAAATTCTGCAAATGGAATAAATTATGTTAAGTGGGAAAGTTATCCTCTATCATCTATATAGCCATGCTTTCTTTTGGAAGAGCATTACATTCTTCTCTGGATCACATTGTTTAGTTGTAGAGAAAAGAAACTTAGAGGTCTTGGGAATTCAGTGTGGTAACAAATGTGTAAGAAGTAGTAGTTAGAGTGCATAAGGAGCAAAGCCCCTTCTTTCTTGCTCATCTTTCTAGTTTATAAGCTTTTCAAAGAAATTGGCAACATCCATCCATCCCTTTATATATGATAAAGGAGCATTAAAAAAAAAGATGGCTTACTGCATAAAGTCAAAGGTAAAAGTATAGAATAAGTAGAGTAGATAAAATGCAAAGATAATGTTGCAAATGCGTGGAAAGCACAGAAGTACAGCCATCATTAAAATAAATCATGTACTTTTCTTATACATGTCCTGCCATTCATCACTGAAATAAAATGTGGCCTTTTCTTACAGGTTTTCTGCCATTTGGCTGCCTGACCTTGTAAACCTGTAAAAGCACTCTACATGCTTTTGATACAGTGCAGACTGGAAATACACAATCAGAATTTAAAATCCATTCCTTTGCTAGTGGTTGTAAATTTCAGCTTTGGCCCCTATTGAACCCTGTAAATTCAGTTTTACATAAAGTTCTTCCCATGCTTAAAATGTACTTAAATACAAAATCAGATTTCCTTATCTTCCCACGCTGTGTTCATCCCAGATTCTCTTGTGGGCAAAACAATCATATGCAACTGGTTTATTCATTCAGGCACAGGGAGAAATTGCACATGTTCACTTCCCATTGCTTGCCCACCTGACAAAATCAGGGCAGAAATTTAAGGCATGCCAAAAGTAAGCTAACTACAACTACCTTCTCTCCCTCTTATGAATACTTAAACTTTGAAACCAATAGCTTAATAGCTACACCCTTTTATTAATTGACCCCCTTAATATTTCCCCTTTAGTTAATTTCTGAAGAATACCAATTCTGTAAAGATAGGAAAGATTATTTGTGTAGCAGATTCTGAGTGACATATGTGGGAAGGCATTGCTCCAGAGAAGAGGAAATGAGGCATGGAAGAAATGGAAGGAAGATGCAGAGGAGGAAATAGAATATTGGAATTGAAAGAAAGAGCTGAAGAGAGAAGGGATTTGAAATGGCTGGAAATCTCCTTACTGCATGTCTACAGACATCTGTCCTTAACCTGACCTGCCAGTGGGGCAAAGTACTGTTGACAAATAATGCTGAAAGAAATTCTCAGAGAGGGTGTGTCAAGATTCTTTTACAGATTTACCTGATTTGCATCTCCTGGACCCAAATGAGGACCTGGATGCAATTTGCAGTCAGAGGTCTGTACATTTCTGAGGTTCTGGTGCATCCTGGGGGGAGGTTCAATAATATTTAAAAGTTGAGCAAAGAAAAATGTGTACATTTCTAAAATGTGCACAAATATGCTATAGTACAATGCTGCAAACTTCCAACAATGGATTTGTTTAAATATGTGCACAAAATGTATGCATTAATGTATACATTAGTAAAAATGTGTACACATTTCTGTATAAATATTTTTAAAATGCAAGCTTGTGGAGAAAGAAGCTTGATCTCAAAAAACTGACAAATTTGGTGAGACTGAGATTGATAGATTGGTCCGTCCCTAGTCTAGCGATAGCAGTGAGTTTGAAAGTAGGGGCAGGATGGGGGTGGAATTCACAGATGATTTAGGCACATATGTGGTTAAGAATGCATGAGCAGAATGGAGATAAGGTCACAGAAGTCCTAGAGACATATGGGGAGCTAAGGGGGAACAGGATGGCCTATGGAAAACAACTGAAATGGTATATAGGATCAAAGGTGCTTCCAGACAATACTTTATTGTGAATTCGCACTGCCTCATTCATGAAACGTTATAGGAAGGGTCCAAACAACAACTTCTTCTTCTTCTTCTTCTTCTTCTTCTTCTTCTTCTTCTTCTTCTTCTTCTTCTTCGTCATCATCATCTTCCCCTGTTTTCCCACCAGTTCTTCCATATTTTTGTTTTTATTGCAACAACAAAAACCAAATCCATTAGGGAGGGGGGGAAATGGATTGGCAAACAATACCTTTTGATTGATAGCACCTGGACACAACCCAGGAGCATGTAATGTTGGAAAGAAGATGTGCACTGGGCTGAGAAGTAATGAGAGATGAATTTCACATATTGATTCCCAATATACAGCTGCATCTCTATACTCCCAAGTACACCAAGGGTCCAAAACACTGACAGATTGCCTAATGGTCCCAATTATCTAATTAGAGCATGAAGCACAGTCACCTTTAAAGTATAATTTTTGAGATAATAGAATGGACTCATATGCACAAGGAACATGCACAAAAGTAAGTGTGGTTCTGCCACTAAGCCTGATTCTTTAGCAGAAAATGGCTATAGAAAATGCTCTCTCGTTAGATTTACACACAGTCTGCAGAAAGGGAAATGAACGTTGGCATTTTTCTTTTTTTGAATCTGGACAAATTACTTTGGAATGAATGAAGGAATAATGGAAAGCACATTTCCTTATGTAATTGCTGTTATATATAGTTGGAACAAACATGAAATGCTGATCAGCATCTGATCTTAACACAAAGCACACACTTTTTATTTCACTGTAAAATCATTTCATGTTATTGACAAGAGAGCAATGAAAAATAATGATTCAGAAGATTCTAGAATTTTACAGGAAAACAAGACAACTTTGTTGACAAAATATAAAACACACTTGGAGCTACCACCTAATAAACTGATGGATAGTAATTCTATAAAATTCTAGCTGTTGTTCAAGTGCTGGGGAATTCATAGTGAAACATGTTAAGCTACTTGACTACATGTTAAACCTACATTTGTTGTGGGAATGAAATTTGTTAGGGTCAAACCCACCACAGAAACTATTGCTTTTTGTTCAGTATGTAACAAGTGCCATATAGTTTTCCATTTTCAATATTTTATAGCACAATCATGTCACAGCAGCAGCAGGAAATCATGTCCAAAATCATCAAGATCAACAATAGCTATTCAGTATCCTGAGCTGGGGTTTGCTTCTATTGGCTTTGTAGGCAATCTCACTTTGACTTGGGACACAACAGAACTGGACTGAAGTTGCTCACTTCTGCTTGGGGTTTTCTGAATATGTTGCACATCCCTACTGGGAATAGCTGCACCTATTGAATTTGGCCATTGAAGATGGACCGAACTTTGGTTTGATTCATTCTTGATAACAATTTACCAAAATTTGCTAATTGATTCATATACAGGACAGAAAGAAATTGAGATTTAAAAATTTAAAATGTGGGAAAAAGCAAAACTGATAGATTTGTCCATCCCTACCTAACATCATCAACAGATGACACATTCCAGCCACCATAGGCTGTTTGTTCTATACATGATTGACATCTAATTGATGAAAGTAATTTACTGAAAAGATGTACCAAAGAATTATCTTCACTGTCCTATGTTATCACATGCTAGGTTTGGATCCTGTGATGGTTTGTTCAAGCCATCAAGTTTGTTCAGATATTTAAAAAGTATAATTCAGTTTTTAGATCTGACATTTGTAGCATTAATATGGTGGTGACAAACACCATGGCAACTTAGAGTTGTCCTCCTACTTCCCATATATTTTACTTACATTCCCATGTTCAAATTTTGAGGGCAAAACCTGTATTCAAATTTTGCTCTGATTTGACTACCTCATTGGTTTTCCCATCCAGTGATTATTAGGGGTGTGCACGGATCGGGTCAGATCCACAATCCGGCTCCAATCCAGGGGAAATTGAATAAAATTATCCGATCTGATCTCCTGCCCCTGGATCGGCCGATCCAATCTGATCCGATCCAAAATGGATTGGAGGATCGGACCCCCTCCCCCCCTCCCGGTTCTAACCTGCCCGGGCCATCTGCTGCCGTCTGCTGGCACCCGTGGGCACCAGCAGACGGCCCCAGCAGGTAAGAACTGCGAGGGGGGACTTACTTGCCAGGGCTGTCTGCTGCTGTCCGCTGGCACCAGCGGATGGCAGTGGATGGCCCCGGGAGGTAAGAACCGCGAGGGGGGAAGTGGGAGGGGGCCCACTTACCTGCTGGGGCGTCTTCTTCCTTCACCTGCTGGAGATCTACTGAGAACTAGGCTTCACAGCCTAATTCTCAGTAGAGCGCCAGGTGATGATGTCATCACCTGGCGCTCTACTGAGGACTAGACAGTGAAGCCCAGTGCTCAATAAATCTACATCAGGTGAAGGCGGCGGACGGCCCCACAGGTAAGGAGGATTGCCGGGGGGGCTTACCTGCTGGGGGCCCTTCGCTGCCATCCACTGCCGCCTGGGCAGCAGCGGATGGCAGTGGATGGGCCCCGGCAGGTAAGGATGATCGCGAGGGGGAAGGAGGGAGGAGGGAGGCCCCCCCACTTACCTGCAGGGCTGTCTGCCGTGTTCACCTGCCATAGATCTACTGAGCACTAGGCTTCGTGGCTTAGTTCTCAGTAGAGTGCCAGGTGATGATGTCATCACCTGGCGCTCTACTGAGGACTAGGCCGTGAAGCCTAGTGCTCAGTAGATCTACAGCAAGTGAAGGCGGCGGATAGCCCTGCAGGTAAGGAGAATCGCTGGGGGGGCTTATAATAATAATAATAATAATAATAATAATATTTATTTATTTGTAGCCCGCCTCTCCCTCCGGATCGAGGCGGGGAACAACAACAATATAAAACATAAAAATCACAACAGTTAAAAAAAATTAAAAACAAGAGAAAAATACAACATTAAAAACATCTTAAAATTCATCTGGATAGGCCTGTCGGAAGAGGATGGCAGTGGACGGGCCTGCAGGTAAGGAGGATTGCAAGGGGGAGGAGGGGGGCTCCCACTTACCTGCCTGGGCTATCCGCTGCCATCCGCTGGCTCCCGCGGGCTCCAGCAGATGGCAGAGGACGGCCCCGGCAAGTAAGGGGGCTTATCTGCTGGGGTCGTCTGCTGCTGTCCGCTGGCGCCCCCGGGTGCCAGCAGATGGCAGCAAAAGGCCCCTGCAGGTAAGAAACGCAATGAGGGAAGGGACAGGGAGGGGGGAATTAGGCCCCCACTCAGCCCCTTGCCACCATTTTTCCCCATAGACTTGCATTGGGGGAAAGCTTTATTTCCCCTAATGCAAGTCTATGGGGAAAAATGGTGGCCGATGCAAAAATCAGACATCCGATTTTCGGATCGGGATCGGGTCTGATCTGATCCGGGGGACCTCCGATTTTGTTCTGATCTGATCCAAAAGTAATTATCCCTGGCTACTCTGTGTCCCCCCCCCCTTTTTTGTCTAAACAAATTATTTTTCTTCGAAGTATATTTTATTTTTCCAGTTCTTTTCCTAGCACTATGACAGGGAAGCCATAAGCACTTTCATTTCCTTGTTGATTTCCCTCTTGTATCATAATGGAACCATAGTTTGCTTTTCAAGCTGCTACAATTGTTCTGTGAGATGTTTTGTCTGCATTTCACACTGGAACTATTTCACACACATGCATTCTCATATGATCACAAGAGAATCTCCCCGCTTCCAACAATGATACTGAAAGTTCTTTTCCTTACATTCTCTTTGTAAGGTTTTGTTCCCAGCTGAAAGGAGCAAAAGATCAAGTGTCTGTATTTGCTTTCCTGTTGCTCCTAGTATCCTCTGCTTTGGCTCCCAGGGATCATCCTGTGGCTAAAGGAATATTTCATGTGAATACACCACATGTAACAATGCGAAAACAGAACTGTCAAACTAATAATGGGAGCAAATATGAACAGCAATTACTCATCTTCTTTCTGACAATAAATTGTTCTATGTGCTTCTCATTTTAATCCCAGGACACAAGGAGGAAAAGGCAGAGACTAACAGGATTAAAAGCTTTCTGTTTATGTTTAAATTGTGTACTGACTCTGAACCACTCTCCCTGATCCAGCCTTGATCCATCTCCTCTGCCATTCACACCCCCACACTTTGAGTCTATCATCTGCATAGTCTTTCAGTCTCCTTAGAACTATTTTCCACCTGAGCCAATCACTTGGTTGGATCCAGAGTTCTATTCTGCCAGGGGAAGTGTCCCTGAGCAGAGTTCCATTCAGAACGCTTCCATTGGTGGAAAGCATGGGAAGCCAATCTTTGCTGATTTACCCACCTAGAGCCACCAGCATTACCCCTACACACACTGTTCAAGAGGTTTCCTTGGGAACTTCAAGGGGATGGGGGATCACTGAAGGTGGCCTCCTTCTCTATTCAGCCAGCATAAAGACCTTTTCCCGCCCTGCTTGCTGGGCAGGGGGAGGAGGTTGCGAGTGGGGATGAGGTGAGACGACGTGGAGCCCCATGGTTGGTGGGCTCCAGGTGGTGCCACCGGGGAGAGGAGGGGTCTCAGGCTATTTAAGCCGCTCTGACCCCTCCAAATCTCTGCAGTTTGCTGCGCGGCTCCCTCCCGCCCTCCCCTGTTGTCAGTGTGGGTTCGCTGGTCGTCCTTTTGGAGGCCAAGTAGGATTTTTTTGCTCACAATCCAATCTGGCTGCAAAAGCAGGCTGGGTGATAATTAGGTTAATTGGCTACTTGGTCACTTTATGGCGGTAGGCGCGGGCATTGCTTAACGCTTGGTTAATGGTGAGCATTCACAGGCACTGTTTGGGTGATTGGTGAAGCCCGAGGCCAACCACTTAGAGCCCTGCGGCATCAGTTGGGGGGATAGGGCTCACCTCTGGGGTCAACCCTTCTCGTCTACTCGGAGCCCTGCGGCACGAGGGGAGACGACACTGATTGACCCCCCCCACCTCATATCGAGGAAGCTCGGGGGCAGCAAAATGCTGGCGCCGCTTCCCGGGCTGTGAATGTCTCGCCCGATCCCCATAATGGCCTGGTTGGCCATAGCTAATGCCCGCTTAGGTTCTCCTCCCCCTTTTGCTTAATGGTTAAATAAATAAAGTGGCCCATGTTTAAATCCCAATTTGGTGTCGTCTCTTCATTCCTCTTCTCTCGCTTCGCAAACCCCCCACTGGATCAAAAGTCTCCCAACTGACAGAAGAAGGCCTTCTATCTGCGACAAGCTTTTCCTGGGTCGAACCCATTGTTTGCAATGTCCTTGACATCCTATTGCCAATTGGTACTTCTGTTCTGGCCTCCGACTACATCTCCAGAGTTTGATGCCTTTCTGAGACGGGTACTCTTTTTCAGCCTGGACTACACAGGACACTTTCTCCGTCTCTGTTCTTCAGGATACACACTGGTTCCCTCAACACACCCTTGCAGCCACATGGGTGCTGCTTCCCTGTAGTACTGTCTCACACAGCCAAAATAAGTGTGCATGCACTTCAACCACATAGAAGAGGAGGAGGAGGAGCAGCACGTGAATTTTCTTCAGCCAGTCCACACCGTTCCCCACCAGCAATGTTCCCACATAAACTGCAACCACAAATGAAAGGAGGATGGAAAAGCAATTCCTGGCTGTTGTAAGTATGTATGAATGGGGCTACACAATCTGACCTTACTGTGGAGGCAGCAATGTCTACGATTTAATACATATTTAGATATCCGTTTCTTCAATGGCATAAGCTATGGAGGAAAAATAAAACATGGGTGTATTAAAAAAAAACAGATTAAAACAGGCCAAACGTTTAGAAATATATCTGCAAACCAGTGTAGGCCCAACCACAACATTTCAGCTCAAATAAAAAGAACTTAACATGGTTTCCAGCACATGTTCAGCTAAATCCCTGGCATGTCTCCAAGAGTAGACATGCTACTCTTGGAGTGGTAGGGAAGCTATCAAAGAATGTCTCAATATGCATTTTCCTTTTGGAACTTGACATATAGTTAAAGGGTGTTCTGGTTTGATTTTAGGAACACAGGAGAGGATGCAATCAAGCTATGACATGGGTTGGCTACAATCCATTCAGGAACTTATAGAGCAAAGTGCTTTCCATTGTGCCTAGAATGCTAAATAGGATGATAGCAAAGAGGATAGGTCACCGTGATGAGATGTTCACTGGTCCTTAACAGGAGGACATTTTCTGTCCCAGCTGAAGATTCCATCAAGGGCAGCTTCATGTCTAGTGCCTTCTACTGTGATAGACATAAAGTTAGAATACATGAATTGTGATTTCTAGGTCAGCATTAGTGATGAGCAAGCCACCCCAGCTCACATTGGATTGGATTGGGTTGGAAATAAACCAAGCCATTCAAACACTCCCAAAAAAGGGAAATGTCTATGTTCATTCCGAAATCAAACACATTTGACAATAAGGGATTACTTGCACAGCCAGGATAAATGTGTGTGAACTATTTGAGGTAAACAGGCAGCATTGAGAAACTCTAGGAGGGATCTTCTGGGATGGACTTCCACATAGACACACAGATAATACTTGGGTCAAGAGAGTCCTCTGCAGAATAAGAGCTTTCCTTCCCCACCCCCAGCATTTTTTTAATCAGTGCAGCCATTTTAAATCCCCATCTTTAATAGAGTCATCATGTTGCTTGCTAACTTTGCGACACATGGAAGCAGTAGAGTGCTTCAGTTACCACTCCAAACCCAGACATAGAGCCTATCTACACTACTGCTTTAAAACAGTTTATAACAGTTTTAAACCGGTTAATAACCAGTTTAAAACTGTTATAAACCATTTTAAAGCAGTAGTGTAGATAGGCTCTCAGAAGAATACAGAACCTGGAACAAGGGACAGCAGATGCCACTATCTTTGTCTTCAGCCATGACTTCAGAGTGTACAAGCACCAAGGCTAGCCTTGGTGCTTGTACACTCTGAAGTCAAATGTAAGTGAGCAAGCTACAGCTTCATGTTCCATCTTTCAAACACTTAATTTAATCAACATGCCTTAGGAGATGTACATAGTGAGTCATGTTGGAAACCTATCTCCTCTCCAAAATGAGCACCATTGGTAAGGAATTGGCCAGTAAGGAAGCCTATTATGTGCAGCATGATGCATGAACTGAAGAGACAATGGGAGACTTAGCACCATCTAATCAAAATTGTAGATTTGGATCTAAGAGAACTGTAGGCTCCTTCAGGGTACAGTGAGATAAGAAACAAATGTGTTGGGGAATGTTATGCACAAAAGTAAGGATAAACCAGAGTAGTTAAGTCCTTTTTACCATTTCTTGTATTCTGTCTGAAGCCTGCATGCTGAGTCTCTTCTAGCAATTAGTTGAAAGGATCCCATTTACTTTAATTAACGTTGGATAAGAGTTCTTGTAAGTTGCTGCATTTTTTTTTGTGCTCTCTGTTTTTTTCTCACCAATTATACAAACCATAGCTTAGCATCAGTATAATACTAAAACTTCACAATTTCCCTTACAAACAAGGGGAACACAATAAGCATCCTGAATAAATGTTCCCTTGCATCTTTTTAAGCTGTCCCCATTTCACTTCAGTGGGGAGTCCCCAAAGAAGTAACAATTCTGTCACTGGCTTTTTGAATATTCCACGTCTGTCTGTTTGATCCATTGCTCTTCAGTTTTAACTTAAACAAGAATATTGAGCTTTTCTATCCAGTAATATTTACAGTCTACAGTAATATGTAGCTGCTTCAGCTATACGTTTTTTTCCCCATAGATTTTAGCAGTTAGATAACAGTGCATTTGGGTTTTGGAGTTTTTTTTGTTTTTTGCTTTTGCTTTTCCTGCCAGGGTGGTGACTCAATCTAACTATTGGCCTTTGTATTCCGACCCTTTCCGAACAGTTATGGGATGCATACAGGCAGCTGAAGTCTCAAACTCTGGCTGTGTTCCCCTTTCTCACACAGGCTTAACAGGAAAATAACAAATTTCTTACCTAGCAACATTTATTGACCACTGTTTGTTAATAATCCTGCCAGGAAGCAGAAGGAAAAATTCAGTATTTGTGAAGTTAAGGGGTCTGTTGGCATACTTAAAAATCTAAATCAGTTTCCAAATCATTCCTAAGCCAGTTTCCAATAACACAAATCATTCCTCCAAAACAACCAGCATGTACTGGTAGATCGTTCTTCCTAGAATGATAACAGGTAAAAGAAAAAATGCCGCAGTAAACACATTCTAGACTTTTATTTATGTATTTTTTTATGTTAGGCATAATTAGGAAAGAAATTGAAAATAAAACTGCCAAGATCATACTCCCCTTATACAAATGGATGGTGTGACCACAACTGTAATACTCTGTACAGTCATCACACCCCAAAAAGAAATTGTAGAGTTAGAAAAATGCAGAAAAGGGTAACTAAAATGATTAAGGAGGTGGAGCAACTCCCCTACAAGAAAAGGTTGTAACGTCTGGGACTCTTTAGCTTAGAGAAAAGGTGAGTGAGGGGTGTACAAAGAGGTGTACAAAATTATGAATGGTATGGAGAAAGTGGATAGGGAGACATTTTTCTCCCTCTCTCATAATACTAGAATTTCCTGAAGGGGGATTCAGGGCAGATAACAGGGCAGACATCTTTGCACAGCACATAGCTAAACTATGGATTTCACTACCACAAGATGTAGTAAATTGCTCTAACAGTGGATTAAATAAATTCATGGAGGATAAAACTATCTAGGTTATGAGACCGGATGGCTATATGCTACCTCTAAAATCAGAGGAAGTAGGGGGCCTCTATGTACACCAAAACCAAGTGGGATGCTGTTGATACACATGCTCCTGGATTTCCCACAGGCAGCTGATTGGCCACTGTGTGAATAGAATGCTAGACTAGATGGGCTTTTAGTCCGATCCAGCATGACCCGTCTTATGTTCTTATTGATACAATCAATTCCTCCACACCCCATTCACTAGGAATGGATGAACTCCCCTATCCAATATGTAATTAATCTGGGAAAACTATTCATTATTTTATATATTGGTTCATTTTGAAAATGTATAATATTCACATAAATTTCATAATGGCAGACAAAAACTTAAAAAATATCATACAGCAAATAAAATTTAAAAAGGACATCAAACAAGTAATGGTGAATACTCTCTCTCTCTCACCCCCCAAAAAAAACTCCAACCCAGTGATAGCAAGAAAATGATCAATGCTGTCTTGTGCAGTTTTTTATGCTTATCTGATTTTTGTTTTTGTAGGTATTATGCTGGTTGTGTTGATATTGTTTTAAATCTATTGTGATGTTCTTTGATTTTATTTTTAAGCTTATTGATTTCTTTGTAAACTGCCCAAAGAGCTTGTAAACCACCCAGAGAGCTTTGGCTATGGGGCGGTAAATGAATGTAGTAAATAAATAAAATAAAAAAATTAATGATTTATGAACTGCCTAGAGGACTTGGCAGTTCATACAAATGCCGTAAACAAATGAATAAAAGAAGTTTTAACTTTTCTTTGAAAATACATAGCAGGGAGTAGGATATATGCACCTTTTGGGGAAAGCATTCCAGAACATTGGAGCTGCCATGAGGAAGGCCCTGCTCCTTGTGGAGTCTAACTCAACTGAACCATCAAAGCCACCAAACCAGGAATGACAGTGTCCTGGTCCCTAACTTTTAGTAACGGGTGCAAGCAATCATATTTAATAAAAGTTAATAAAAGGCATTCAGGAGAAGAATTACAATTTAGGGGCAGTATCAAATTGGGCCCTTCTCAGCACAGTCAGCCCTGCCAGTTCTGATCTATGTGTGGCTAGCCCTGCTGGTCCCAATTTAGCACTCATGCGACACAATATAGCGCTTCTGGAGGCAAGCCCCAATGAGTAGAAATACTCGTTTCTGGAAGTCGGAAGCTCAGCAGAGCCCTGCCTATTCCATAAATGAGTGATTCTGTTCATTTCAGGCTTGCCCCCAGAAGTACTATATCACATTGCACAAGTGATCAGAGCACTTGTGGACCGGGACTGGTGGGACTGGCTATGAACAGTCAGGCCCAATTAGATCCTGCCCGATTGGGCTTCCGCACATGGAAGGGCCTGATTAGATATTGTCCAGGTGCAATGCTGGATCCAACAGTACCTTAAGTTGCAAACTCCTTATAGAGGGGTGTGACCACACTGAGAATAAGCATACCTCTAGCCAGCCAACCCACGGTGTCCCCAACAATCAATAACTCTGTCTCATCTGGACTGACTTTCAGTTGTCATAGGAGACATAGTATTTAAGGATGGATGAACCTGTCAGTTTTGGTTTGTCTTACTTTCTTATTTTTCTATTCTTAAATTTAGTTCATCTTTCGAGGCATGATATAAAAATACGACAGAATGTTCAAAAGCAATCAAATGCCATTATTTGAAAATTAATGCTGGCCAACGATCTGACCACTAATATAGTCTTTAGGCACACAATATTCTGATCTGCTGTACTATATATTGGGTTGTTGTTGTTGTTGTTGTTGTTGTTGTTGCTGTAGCTGTTGTTGTTGCTGTTGTTGTTGTTGTTGTTATATAAAAAGAGATACATCTTTATGATTCTTTTATGGCAACATTTTATTGCAACATGCTTAAGCCATCAGCAACCACATTAATTTGAATGGTGTCTGTTTGCCAACAAGGACAAGCCAACAATGACAGCTGTTTAAAATGACAAAAATGAGAAAGAAATACTTCCTGCCAAACAGTATTTCCTTTGCTATAAGCCCTTGTGAGCTAGCCAGACCAATATATTTTCTCCACTTTCAGAATGCATTGCACAATAGTGTCAACTGACTCTCAAGGTTCCAAAATGAAAACTTTCTGTCCTGATCTATTTTGTTCTTAACAGAGACTTATATTTTTTTGGTTGAATTCATCTCTAAGATCTCTGACAGGCTTACCCCCAATAAAGATGAACGAAACACCAGTGCATACTGGCTGCTACTAACATAAGCCTTTGTCATAAGTAGATATGACAATGAATGAGACAACTGTTCCACTGGATTTTGTACACTCCAGCTAAGATACCTAAGGGCATTTCTAGGGCATAATTTTGGGCGACCCAGTATAAACTCGTAACAGGGGAATATTCCCATGTATATATCACAATGTCATACAATACATACAATCTCATGAGTCATGAAAAAAATCTTTCTATTTTATTTCTGAAAATACACTATGGCCATACTTAGGAATATGCAAATCTGCCAATGTCTGGTCCGGGGATGTCTATCGCAGGGAAATCCGGCTCACTCGATGGATTTCTCCAAAGCCCCTGACTCTGCTCGCAGATTTTGTCATAATTTGTTTTCTCTGTAAAAATGGCAGGATATACAAATTGCAGGCACAATGTGTGTATCTTGTGCAAATTACGGTATTTTCAGTAAAATACCCTAAAATAGGATATTTCATGAAATTTGTGGTCGTAAAGTGCTTAGTTATGTGTGGCTACACTTGTGGCCACAATTTACACACTTTATGCTCATAAATTGCACAAAATATGCTAATTACAGCTGTAATATGCCCAAGGTACACAAACTGCAGCTTAATTTATCCAAGATATGCAAATTGCAGCCATAATTTGTGCAAGATATGTAAATAGCAGCCACAATTTGTATATCTTGCCATTTTTACAGAGAGAGAAAAATACACCCAAAGCCGCAGGCTATGCTGGTTAAGAGAGCTGGTCCACTGTGGGATCTGCAGGTCAGATTCTCAGGTCTGTTGAAGATTTCTCCAGCATCCTTACCTATCCTGGGCCTTTCCTATCATGCCCCAGCAACTTCTCCCTTTTTACTATTTTTGTTGAATGTAACGTTCAGTTTGAAGAAGAGTAATACAAAGCTTACTTACTATTTTGTAACTTTTTCATTGGTCCTAATAAAGGCAATTATTCTGTCAGCATTTTGAGTTTTAATTCTAATGGACCAATGTGGCTGCAAATGTGGTGGATTCACATTTTAAAGGATTTTTTTCTGACCATATTCCACTGCAAAATCATGAATTATGTTCCCAAAGTCTATTTTGCTTGCAAGCTCACACTTGACTTGATAGTCAAAATAGCTAGGTAGCTTAAATGTTTGTGCCACAGTAGAACACTTACATTTTTAAAATGGCAAAAGCCAGCACTGATTTTTTAAAATGTGTGCCAACTTGCTGAAACTTTTCAGCTTTTGCCACAGTCACTAGCAATCTGTATGTGGGGGGAGGGATCCACATTTCAATAAAAATTAGTTTCAGGGCTGTTGTTTTTTGACTCAATTAGGCAACATTCAAATGGTCCCTGGGTGGTCTTTAAATTAGTTGCACTTCATTTCCATTGAAATTAACTTGACTCAATGATTACATGGGAACTAAGTTCAACTAACATAGTCTGGATGCAACCCAATATATTGTGTTTACGTTTTGTAAAATAAAAATAAAAGCTGTTGACTCCACTGCACACAGTAGGAAAGAGAGAGTGAAAGAGAAAGAGAAAGAGAGAGGACACAATCCAGCCAAACTTCATTAGTTTTTAAACCCAGAGATATCAGTAGGTTTGAGGGACACACAGAACAGATTTGCAGGGTAGAGAGGTGAAGGGGAGAGGAGAGGAAAGGGAAATCCCATGGCATTGTTGGATGTTACCCATGTGATGTTAGATGTTAAAGGGGTAACCCTTATGCAGCAATGCTTAACACTCCTCACACCCACACCCACCAGATGTAAAAGGACTTATCTCTGATTAGACAGCATCTGTAAGCTGTATACATTGCATTGCTTAATTTTTCTCTATCTTATACTAAATTCCATTGCTAGAACTTGGTCAATAGTAGCATCAGTAGAATGTACATAAATAAGTGTGGGTTTCTGTGCCCCTCTGAAATTTATTATCTAGTTTTTTTGCAATTGAACTGTATCCAATTTGACTAGTTCTACAGGTTGCCCAGTAAAATCTATATTTGCATCTAACATATTTGTGCTTACTAGATAAATTTTAAATAATACCAACAAAAACAAAATCTTCCCTTAGGCTCTGTAGAATTTATACTTATAAATTCTACAGAGACCCTATTTCTTGCAGAAACATTGAATGTATTTGCTAATTTAGCCTATCTTAAACATACAATTTATTCTGCACTATTACCTCCTAAACACTGCAATTGATTGTATGAAAACAAGTCCCACCTGTAAGGGACTGAATAGATGCAATTTACTATATTATTTTTCTGCAGTTGCTGTTCTTGTAAGCTTTAAATGTAAGAACTAGGGAATTGAAATATACTTTCTTCAATCAAGTAGTACCTAAAGACTTACACTTCTTTATTTTAATTTGGTTCGCATTGGAATTTCCAGAAAGGAAAATATACATCATTTCCCCCCAACACTGATACAGTAATATGATATTGCTTTCTCAGCCAGTAAATTATGTAGCTATATTCTGCAGAAGACCATTTTAGGAACATTGATTCAGAATTCTCTGGCTGGAGTCCAGCAGTAACTTTTCAGATATGCAACTGAAACAACATAGACTCACACACATTATTAATATGCCTAAGGAGCCCAAGGCAGTATCAATGTCCAGGTCTTTGCCCATTCTGTTTATTTTCTACCATGATACAAGCCAATCTAGATAATGGAATGAGTTGTATTCAATTTAGCACAATAATTTTGCCACACTTTAGGTTGCAATCCTGAATTCAATGAGACCTACTTTTGAGAAGACACACATAGGATTGCATTGCAACTGATATAATTACTGACGCTATAGAGTCAGGGTACAAAGGTTGTGCAGGAAACTTTGAAACATACAACAGATCCACACTTCTGAAAGCAGCTAAATTCACTGTTTGAAAAGTTGCCCCTGAAATTTAATGAAACATACCTCTGACCAAGTGTAGTAATTATATTCCCATATTCAAATTGAGTTTTATCTATGCCCTTCAGGAAGAAAAAAATGACAATCTGGTCTCCTGTCCATATAGAAATTATCTATCCATCACAGCCAGCAATGTCACCTTCGATCTACTTTGTCCAGTATATTAATAACAAATCTCCATGTATTAATGGGGACAGGTGGCACAGATGAACTAGCACCAGACCTCTGTTCACTTTTATTGTTCAACCATACAATACATCAGGACAGAAGACAAGCCCTGCTGGATCAGACCAATGGTCCATCTATTTCTGCAAGCTGTTTCTCACCTTAACCAGCCAGATGTTTCTGGGAAGACCACAAGGATTATGATGATATGAAGACAGTAATAACACTCTTCTATCATTGTTCTCCAGCAGCTGGTATTCTGTGTCATCCAGCCTCTGAACCTGGATGTTGCATAAAGCTATCATGTCTAGTAGCCATTGATAGCCTTATTCCTCATGGATTTGACTAATCCCCTTTAAATGTCTTCTAAATCTAGTGGCCATCACTGCATTTGAGAGCACTGAATTCATTTTATTTATTTACAAGGTTTATATATTGCTCTATATCTAATGCTTGGATGCAGTAATGGGCTGGATGAGGAAAAACAAACTGAAGCTGAATCCAGACAAGACAGAGATGCTTGACTTCTGCAATGTGCTGTACATAGGGCTACCTTTATACCTAGTCCAGAAACTTCAACTAGTTCAAAATATGGCAGCCAAGTTGGCCAACAGTAAACCTAGAGGTGACCATATTACATCAACTTTAAAATCACTTCACTGGCCGCCAATTAATTTCTGGGCAAAGTACAAAATGTTGGTCATTACCTTTAAAGCCCTTCATGGTTTGGGTTCAGGTTACCTGCGGGAATGCCTTCCCCTGTACAATCCGCCTCGCACACTTAGGTCCTCTGGGAAGAACTTAACATCAGTCAGATAAAACTAGGCTGACAACTACTACCCAGAGGACCTTCTCTGCTGCTGCTCCCAGACTGTGGAATGGCCTGCCGGGAGAGATTAATTTCTCTGACTTTAAGAAAGCTATAAAGACTTCCAGCAAGCCTACCTAGTTGAATTTTAAGAGTTTTATTGTTATTTTAATAATGTACTAGTTTTATATGTTTTAATCAGTTTTATGTACTTTATACTATTTGTATTTAATGTTGTTCCCTGCCTCAATCCAAAGGGAGAATCGGGTAATAAATAAATATTATTTAATATTTAATAATAATAATAATAATATTCACGAGTGGTGAACAAAAAAATGGAAGCGGGAAAAAATCCAAATAGAGAGTGGAAATCTTTAAAATCAAATTACAATAATTAATCTTCAGCAGGTGCCAGAAATGAAACAATATTGTGGCCTGCATAACTTCAACAGGCAGGGAATTCCATAGAGAGGGAGCCAGTACAGTGGAGGGGCTGAGTGGACTCCAAATGGACTCCATGCAGAACAACCAGGAATGCCTTATCTGATGACCTCAGTGACCAGGCAGGTTGGTAATGGAGAAGGTGCTGTCTCAGATATCCTGGCCCAAAGATGTTTAGGGCTTTACTCACCAATAACAAAATCTTAAACCCGTCCCAGTAGCAAATAGGCAGCCAGTGCCGTTCCCTCAATAAAGCTGTTACATACTGAAAAAGGACCACTCCCGACAACAGTCAAGCTGCTGTATTGTGCAGTAGCTACTTCTTCCAGACCAATTTTCCTTGCAGTAATATAGTCTTGGGGTTCCTAGTGCCTGTACCACTGAGTTGCATTAATTTGTTACAACAAAAAGTCTTGTGCCACTTTAAACATATTTTTATGTTATCACTGTTTGTGTACTGTCATCCATAAAAGCTTATGCCATAATAAATCTGTTCATCTTTAAAGTACCACAAGACTCTGGGCTCATCTACACCTTCAGCCTTTAGAGAAGGAGGAGGGATTACCGCGAGATTTCCTGCTTCTGCGATCATTGTTCACGGGGCATATGTGAGGGAATTTTCCCACAAGTAAAGGAGAGCCGTTGTGGGAGGACATGTGCCCCGTGACAGCAGTTCTGATGTGTATTAGCAGAAGTGGGCGGGACTAGACAGATGGGTACGGGGCATGGATTTTTTAAAATATCTCCTCCAAGACGATCATGAGCGCAAACACACACCAACACAGGGGGATAGGTACTTTGTTGAAATTGCACTATGGCACATCGATATGTTTGTGTAAAAAAACACACACAAAAAAGACATTCCCCATGGGCTGGCTGTTGGCCGAGCCAGGAACTTGCAAAGTGGAGAAAACCAGCTAGGGACTTCGGGATTGTAGCAAGAGATGGGGAAAAGCTGCTATGAAACCAGTCCGTGATATTCCGGAAAAACTGAGTAGTCGTCCCGAGATCACAGCGGGAGTAGGTGAACATCGTGTGGCCTGGTAGGGATGACCTCAATATTATTCTGGAATAAACGGCTGGTATAGATGGCCCCTCTGTGTTGTGTTTGCTACATCAGACTACCATGACTACCCTCTGGAAATAAATAAATTACTCGCTATGTGAAGACTTTCCTCTCACTATGTGAAGTTCTTCTCATTGTCTATCCTGAATCTTCTGCCAATTAGTTTCATTGGACGACCCAATCTTCTGCCAATTAGTTTCATTGGACGACCCTGAAATGAATTTTAGTATTATGAGAGAAAGAGAAAAAACTTCTTTGCAGGCGGAATGGGGAAATAACAAGACGGGACAACTGTATATGGTATCAAATTCAGGCCACATTTATTGAAGATCTGCAAAGGGAAACTGGGAGGGCCCTAAACTACGCCAGCAACTAGCTAGGCATTTTATATTGAGCGAAGCATTCAATGTCTGGCGAGTGGCGTCAGATGATCGCCACACCCAGGCCATACACCTTTTGGGGAGGGTAGACCGACCCATGCCACTCACCCCCCGTGCTGCAAGACTCTGGTTGGAGTGATGGGAGTTGACCTAACAGGTGGCCTTATCCCCCCACTGGGGCCACGGAACCCTCAGCAGACGCCTCAGGTATCACCTGTCACCAAACAACTGTGCCGCAGAATGATCACCATCCCTTTCCTCTAAGCATGCCCGCCCTAACAGCCTAAGCCTGTAACCAAATTAACCAAGATCAGGATATTATAATTCCTAAGACACTCTCTCCTTACTTACAGTGTGAAGTAGGTGAAAAGACACATAGTCCAGGCCAATCAGACTATGTGCCAAAAATTCCTGCTTGGCCCCCAATAGGGCAACCAGGTAAGAACCACACTGCATATAGGGAGGGAGGGAGTCATGTTTCAAAGAGCCTGTAGGGCTGGGTGCAACTGCCTAATATAAGTGGAGCCACCCAGCCCATTGGCACCAAATATGCTCCAATGGGGAGAAAGCACATCTCTTCTCCCCCCGCCTGCAACTACCTCCCCGCGGCCAGTGCCAGGATGCGGTGGAAGGGGATTTCTCTACTTTCTCTATTCTAGGTATATTTTTGTAGACCTTTATCACATGCCCCCCCTTAATCACCTTACATTCAAAACTAAAAAGCCTCAATCATTGTAGCCTCTGCTCACAGAAAATATGTTTCAGATCCCTGACTATTTTGGTTACAATTTTCTGTGCCTTTTCCAGCTCTACAAGACCCCTTTTCAGATGTATCTGCCAGAACTTGGGATGCGTGAATCAGCAAACCCAAACTCGCTGAAGTTCTCTGAATTCCCTCTCAAAACTTGTTCTGACCCAAATTTGTATCAGAATGCAAAAGTTTTTTTTAAAAAAAATCGCATGAAACTCCATGTTATGCTAGTGCATATTTTCCAAATGTATATGCATCAATTGTGCTCCTCTTTGAAATGCATATGCATTCTTCTCCCATTGATTAAATGTTGATTTAATATTTTTCAAAAAGTACACATTTTTCATGCACATTTTTCAAATGTACGCATGCTGTTGAACACATTTTCTTTTTTCAGTCTGCGACTCACATTGCAAGCTTGGAAATATACAATTTCAACCGTAGATTGCATCCAAGTCTGTATTCGGTCAATAAGGTATGACCTCGGTAAATCCTAATAAATTACAAACTGAAATGAATTTCTCCTCGATCTCTCACAATATTTCAAGTGTGACCACATCATGGCTTTGTATAAGGGCATTATAAAATGGCAATTTTATTTCAATCCTTCTGCTAAAAGTAAGTTGTAATTTTTTAACATCATGGCCAGTGATTTAAACCTGAATGCAGTCAGTACAGATTAATAACTGTCTGCAAATCATGTTGGTAATCTTAGTCCAATACTTAATGTACAGCTGCCAACCTAACAGAAGCCATCTGTAAAACAGATACTAATTCAGCATTTCTAATGTAGAGGTCAATAGCTATGTGTAGCATGTTGCCCTAATATGGGCAAATCATTGGTTGTTATTTATTGATTCATAGACCCTGTTCAGATGACATGCTAAGCCACAGTGGTTAAGCATTTTGAGCTAAACATTATGGCTTAGTGTGTCGTATGAACCATGACTTACCATGTCATATGAACCATTCCTAATCATGGTGGCTACATAACCACGGTTTAAACATTCTCACTAACCATTTGCTGCAAAAGGTTTAGCGGCCTAACCATGGCTTAGCGTGTTGTCTGAACAGGCCCTGACAATTTTTGTTCACCAGTTTTTAATGCTTCATAATGTTTGTCACCAAGTATAGGTGTTAATCTTTTGTATGGATCTTTGAATCTTTTAAAATGTCAGTAGGGTCTACACTTGAGTATTGACAAGGGGAGTGTGTCCCTGCTGGTACTTCTCGACCTCTCAGCGGCTTTCAAAACCATCAACCATGGTATCCTTCTGGAACGCCTGAGGGGATTGGGAATTGGGGACACTGACCTTCAGTGGTTCCGGTCCTACCTCTCAGGCAGGTTCCATATGGTGATGCTTGGGAATAGTTGCTCAGTGGGGAAGTGCTATGCAATGAATCCCTTTAAACCCCCCTTCCCACGAACATCCCTTTCTCTGCCCAGAACAGTTGCTACAGAGAAGTAAATCAGGAAGCTGCCTCCTCCCCCTCCGTGCTCAGCTCCTCCGTGCGCACCCCCTTCTTCTCCACCTGCGATGGGTGGGTAGGTGGGAGACAGAGCTGCCTCCAAGGGGAAGCTCCCACCCAGACCCCAATGTTAGACTTTGCCATTTGAATGTCTGCCTGATGCTGATGCTGCTGATGCTGCTGTCTTGAAGATCCTACCTGCGAGGAGCGCGTGCCGCCCTTCTCGTGCAAGATATGGGACTTGTGCTTTTCCCCAAGGGGAAGCTCCCAGCCAGTCCCCAATGTTGCCTTTACAACAACACGGAGTTTTGACAGATAAAAGAGGGAGGGGTAGGCGGGGGAGGGGGGTGCAATTGACAGCCCAAGCCTCTTGGGAAAAACTTTTGTAACTTTTAATCTAAAAAATCCATAGCCATCAAATGCCTGGACCTATCATTCTGAAATTTCTGACTGATAACTACCCCTAACCCATCTACAAAGTGAGCAAGTTTCATGTGTGTAACTTTAAAAATGAAAAAGTTATAGGTGTTTCTTTCCTCATTGTTTCAAAAATTAATTGCCACACAAGGCAAGCACCTATATTTCTGAAATTTCACACACGTATCAAGACAAGTGTTACCTGTAATGTGCCCATGTTTCCTGTTTGTATCTTTAAAAATAAAAAAGTGGGAGGCATAACTGTATTTACCCCACTACTACCCATTTTTCTAAAATTAATTGCCACACAAGGCAAGCACCTATGTTTCTGAAATTTCACACACATAGGTCCCAAGGTACCACCTACAATGTGGAAAAGTGTCATGTGTGTAACTTTAAAAATGAAAAAGTTAGAGGCATTCCTGGTTATTTATTAAAAAATTAATTGCCACAAAATGCATGCACCAATCTTTCTGAAATTTCTTATCCCTAACAAGTCTACAATGTGCCCAGGTTTCATCCTTCTATCATTAAAAATGAAAAAGGTATAGGCATTTTTGTAAAACAATACTTGGCTATGGGAAAAAGCATTCAAAATGGCGTCCGATCTGCCGATCCGATCCAGATCGGACCTCAGTGGATCGGATCGGATTTTTCCGATTTTGGGGTGGATCAGATTCGGATCGTGGATCGGATCCAATCCGATGCACACCCCTAGTTCCTGGTGAAATTCCCTCTTCATCACAACAGTTAAAGTTGCAGGGGCACTGCCTTCTTTTGTATATGGTCACTCTAGTATAGTGCCTGCAACTTTAACTGTTGTGATGAAGAGGGAATTTCCCCAGGAACTAATTGCATACAAATGACACTGGTTGAAATTCCCTTTTTACTACAACTGTTAAAGTTACATGACCCCTGTCCTTCTTTTCATATGGTCTGCCTAGTACACCACCTTGGGTACCTTGGAGGGAAAAAAGCAGGATATTAATGCAATAAATAAATAAATACCTGTCAGCACCCAGCTTTGGTGTTCTGCACAAGGTGCATCATCCACACCACCTTCAAGAGTGGCTCAATGTAGAGCAATTGCAAGAATCTAATCTGGAGGTTAGCAAAGCACTGGAGCACTGTGGCCAAGCTATCTTTCTCCAGGAAAGGCCATAGCTGGTGAACAAGTCAGAGCAGAAAATGAGCACTCCTCTCCATCAAGGTCACCAGGGCCTCAACAGACAATGCTGAAAAAGGAGTACCACCAAGCTATGCATCTGTTCCTTCCAGGGAAGTGCAATCTCATCCATAACAGACTATCTCATTACCTCTCAAACTTGAGAACTGGAAACACATAATACCTCCATCTTATTTAGATTCAATTCAGTTTATTGGCCCACATCCAGCCCATTTCTGCCTCCATAAAGATGCCCAGCTCCTGAACTGCTTCCCCTGATTCAAATTGAACAGAGAGATAGAGCTCGGTGTCATCAGGTTCATAGACTTATTGAAATTTTTAATTGTAAATCACATTGGGGACCCTTCTGGGCCAAAAGACAACTCAGAAACATCTTTATACATTAATAGCATATTCGTTCCTTTACAAATTTCAACTGTTTTTGTCATTCCTTTTCTTTCTTTGTTTTCCATTATTTTCAATGGGAGTTTCTCTTCTGTAACGTCTGTGGTTTCCCATCAAAGCCCTATGAAATTTTCAAGAATCCTACCCCCTTTCCAAGGGATCTAATTTTCAGACAGGTAGGAAACCAATTTTATGTGTACTTTTCCATTCTAAACAAAGATAGGACACAGATGCACAGCTTAAGTCCTGTGCAAAAGACTTTAAGAGACAAAATGCACAAAGCACTTCTACTTCAGAACAGAACCTTCTTTCAGTGGAGATTATGCATGCAATTCATGTTGGATTCATTTGCTCCCAAACAACATTAAATATTTCCACAAGGGGTCTATTTTGTTCTGGCATTAAATTCAGGAAATGAATTATAACAAAACATACTTTATTTGATTTAAACCAATAACTGACCTGGGGTTCTTTAAAGATGCTCTCAATGATTGCTCCTAGACCTGGAAATTAACTAATTCTTGCCATCAGTAAAGAAGCTAATTCAATTATGTGTCAAAACATAAGTACTTCTTGAATGGTCTCTCGAACAGTCTCTCGAACAGTCTTCCCCACTTGATGCCCCGCGCCAGATATGCTGGACTAGAGCCCCATCATTTCCAGCCATGATGGGGATTGATGGGAACTATAGTCCAACACATTTCAAGGCCCCTAGTTTGGGGAAAAACAACAGGGGAGGAACGAGGCACTCCATTTCTGAACATCTACCCCCTTTATCTATTTATTTATTTTATTTTTTGAACAATGGTCTGCAGAAGCATGGAGGTGGTCCAGCGACTTTTCGGCTCACTGGTCCACCCCCTTCCCTGCCCAGCTTATGGTGACCAATCAGGGGTAGCCATCGGCTGTGGTACACCTCCTCAGCAGCTCCATAGCAAGACGACAGATGGCAGATGCCGTCATCACCTCGCTGCAAGCAAAACATGTCGGGGGAAGTGCCCAACTTTTTTAAAGTGGAGCTTTGGGGGTTTGCACCTGGATGGCTTCGCAATGGCAGCTGCATCATATAGATAACCTGCTGCCACTCCGAATCCACCCCGGGGCAAACTGCTTGTCAAGATGTACCCCAAGACATGGTCTGAGACCCATCTCTGCCAGCAGTGACTTCTGGATTCCATTACTCCAGTGTAAACATTGAAGATGCATTTTCTTTGTTGAGTAATCTCAAAAGTTCAAATGCTGTGTTTCAAATGCCCATCTTAAATAAAGGCAAAAGTAAAATAAGCACATACAGTATAGACTGTATACCTTCTGTTCCAGCCAGGAGTCAGAGGTTCGTTTTATACTCAGTCATGTGGCTTGAAGGTGGTTTTTGTGATTAAAGGACATTATCAGAAAACAAGTTTGGCATTAGGCTTCCTCCTCTGTAATAAGCTTGCTGTTGAAGAAAATCCATTCATCCTGTTCTTCAATTTCCACAGCTATGAAGCAAAGATATAAAACACTTTATGCCAAAGGGGTGCTTGACACAGGGTTTATTATTATTCTTTCAAGCACCCAGAGATAATGAACTAGAGCTTCATAAGATGTGAATAAAATGGGCTTCATGATTTCAAAATAAACCAAAGTTGTATATGATCCACACCAGGGAAGCATCCAGACTAAATATTTTGTTCTTCCACAGAACAGCTTATTTAATGGTCTAATGGCTAGTCACAGAAGAAGAAAAGTAATAGAGCTAGAAGGCATCTAATCCAAATATGTGCAATTTGGAATGTTTGAGAAATCCACTCAATCATACTATTAACAAGGGAGGAAACCAAAGAAAAAATTAAATTGGGAATAGAAAGATATTTTGCAGAAAATAAAACAGGGGAGATGACTCAAAGAATTAGATGGGAAGCAGCAAAGGCAACAATAAGAGGGGAATGTATTAAACAATTAAGTATAATTAGGAAAAAAGAGAAAGAAAAAAGATAGACTAGATAGAGAGATAAAGACTTTAGAGGAAAATTACAAAAAGACAGGGAAAATAAAAACTAGAAGGAAAATAGAAGAAAGGAGAAAAGATAGAGAGGTTTTAGATATGAATAAAACAATGGTGAATTTGTTATATATGAAACAAAGAAATTATGAATATTCAGGAAAAAGCTCAAAAATGCTGACAAATAGAGTTCAAAAAAGAAGAATTAGAAACAAAATATGGGCATTAAGTACTAAAGGAGGAGATAGAACACAGGATCAAGGAAAAATGAGAGAAATAATACAATAATATTTCTCAGAGTTGTATAAAGGAAAGGAGGTGGACATAAGCCAAATTAAAAAGTATCAAAGGAAAGCGGGGATACCACCATTAAAGGAAGAACAAAAGCAATACTTACAAGCAGAGGTACAAGAAAAAGAAATAGAACAGGTCATAAAAGAGTTAAAGAATAACAAAAGCCCGGGGGAAGATGGTTTCACCGGGGAGTTCTATAAAGTATATGCAGACAAACTGGTACCCCAACTAAAAAGTTTATTTCATGAAATACAAGAGGGGGGATCTCTCCCGGAAACATGGAAACAAACAGCAATAGTAATGAGAGCTAAACCAAATAAAGATAAATGTAATCCAGATTCATACAGGCTAATATCCCTGCTGAATGTAGACTATAAGATATTTACAAAAATATGGGCTAAGAGCCTAAAGGAAACAATAAATGATTCTATAGGGGTAGACCAATACGGCTTCTTAAAAAATAGGTTTATAGCAGAACCCATTAGGAAACTGTGTGGCCTGATGAGGTTGAGTAATATAAGAAAAGTACCAATGGTAATAATGACCCTGGATTTATACAAGGCTTTCGACACAGTAATCCCGAAATTTATAACTAATATGCCAGAAATATACAATTTGGGAACTAAATTTAAACACATAATAGATATAATATATGAGCAATCAAAGGCCAAAGTTAGATATAATGAGTTAGAAATGCGAGAAATAAAGTTAATGGCAGGAACAAGACAGGGATGTCCATTATCACCTTTATTATTCACAATGGCAATAGAATTCTTGGCAGATAGAATTAGAGCAAACACAAAGATGAAAGGAATACAGGTTGGTAAAAAAGAATTTAAATTAAGCCTTTATGCGGATGACATTATAATGACATTACAAAATACAAAAGAAGAGTTAAAAGAAGTGACAAAAGAATTATGGGAGTTTCAACAGGTAGCAGGCCTTAAGGTTAATAAGGAAAAATCAGGACTGATGTGTTTAAACATAGGGCCCCAGGATCAAATAGAAATATCTGAAACAATGGGTATCCCAATAATAGCTAAAGCATTTAGGTATTTAGGAGTACAGATTAGAAGTAAAACACCAAGAGCACCAAAAATATACAGATATAGACTCACACAAGATGGGGGATGGAGCATACCAAATTTGAAAATATATTATGAGGCATATAAATTAAGATATCTATTAGCAATAACAAAGGAAGACGGAGATTTGCAGTGAGTAGAAATAGAGAGGGAATTGATGGGACTTAAAAAAGAAGAAGACATACAAAATTTGCTGTATAATAAAAAAATATATCAAAAAATTAATGGGAAACAAACAAAGTATAATAAGTGGAATTTTGAAAGTATGGTATTATAAAAAAGGAAAATTAATGCCAAGTATATCACCTCTAACACCAATTTGGATACACCCGGAATTTGATATTAAAAAAAGGCAATAACCAAAAGTAAATTAAAAGAAATAAGATTAATACAGATGAAAAACTTTTACGAACAAGAAAATCCAATAACACAAAAAATATGGAATAGGAGAGTACAAAATGTTGAAATATCATGGATGGCATGGTTGCAGATTAACAAATTTATCAGAAATGGAAAGATAGTAAAGGAGAGTACAAGGGAGCTAACTGAGTGGGAAAAATTTATAGACAATTATAAAGATGGAGATAAGGGACTGATTACACAAATATATATAATTATAATAAGACAGGAAACTGGAGGGAATTATATTATACAACAGACATGGGAAGAAGATCTGGATCAAGAAATTGAAGATAGAGAGTGGGGAAGTATATTTGAAAAATTCCCATTCAAAACTACCTCCACAAAGATAAGAGAAGGGGCTTTAAAAATGATACAAAAATGGTGTTTAACTTCAGTGAAGGTAGCAAAAATGAACAGAAATGCGACCCCAGAATGTTGGAGAGGATGCACAGAGTTTGGAACAAATTTGCATATGTGGTGGGAATGTAATAAAGTAAGGAAATTTTGGGATAAGGTTTTTCAAAAAATAGAAAAGGTCACTGCTCAAAGAATTAATAGAACAGCTGAACTAGCTCTTTTGAATATGTTTGTTAAAGAAAATAGTGATGTAAAGGACAAAATATTGATTGGATTTATGCTGACTGCAGCAAGGCAACAGATAGCTAGTAATTGGAAAACAGCTAGGGGGTTAACAATTAAGGTGTGGGGAAAAAATTGTGGAATATAGCAATGAATGAAAAATTAACACAGAAACTTAGAGTCTATAGAGGAAAAAAGAAGAGGGATACATTTAGAAGAGAATGGTTTGCATATATAGATTATATGGGAAAAGATCCAAATAAGAACAATATTGTGGAAGCATACAAAAAGTTATGGAACTCCTGAAAAGAAAGAAGAGATAGAGAAGAAGTTGGAAGAAAATAAGAAGAGAACAGAGGCAAATAAACCAATAAAAAAGAGGAAGAGGGGGGGAAGGGGGATAAACAAATAATAGTAACGATGTTAAAATGGTGGATGAATCATGTAAGATATGTAAAAATGAAATATAGATGTATTTACAAAAAAAAAAAAGCTAATGAATTCTAAAAAAAAAAAGAAAAAAAAGAAATCCACTCCATCAGATTTTTAAATGGATTTCTCCAATTAGCATCGTCTGGAAAAGGATGCAGATGGGATGCATTTTATATTCGGAAATCCATACATTTCCAGAATTGAGATGTGTTCCATGGCACACAAAAAATGTGTCTGATGAAATGTGCACATTTCAAAAATGCACAAAACATGCTTTAAACCATGGATAGATGTATAGAAAGATCATACAATTTGAAAAATCCACAGAAAAATGCACAATTAAAAATATGCAAACAAATACGTACAAAAGAAAATCAACACAAAACTGGCTCAGAATGGACTTTTGGAGGTTGGAAATGGATGAAGTCTGCAGAAACAGACCTGGAAGTCTGCTCATCAGTACCTGCATGTCAGAATCTCCTAAACATACATAAGGCTTTTTCCTTGGATGTTTTCCATGCTGCAACATTTTATTAAAGTAACTTATGGTTGTTTATTTTATTGGCATTATTACTCACTAGAGCTGATTGATTCAGTCAATCCACATGTATCCATTTCAGGTCTGTGCATATTGTTAAGAGGTTGTCTAATTGGTTTGATGCTTGTTCTGAACCTCATTTTTCCTTCACACCGTATGTGGACCTCTGATAATTGGTCAGTGCTGAAACACAGGACAGTTATTACAAAATCAGGATCTGAATCATCTTTGAATTGCTTCATTGATGCACAGTCACTTCAACAACAACAAAATCAGTTGCAAATTGTAGCTGCATGTTCGCAAACTGGTACTAGGCTATCTGCTTGGGCCATATTACAAAAGTGCTGAGGAAGCTTCACTAGCTGTCCATTTGATTCTGGTCTGGCCATTTGTTTTGAGCAGCTTGAAGTGGTGGCTTGATGCCTCCTGCTCTTCCATAGTGTGTGTGTGTGTGTGTGTAAATGAATGGGTCAATTGAGTAGGGTGACCATATAGAAAGGAGGACAAGGCTCATGTATCTTTAACAGTTAAAGGGGAATTTCAGCAGGTGTCATTTGTATGTATGCAGCACCTGGTGAAATTCCCTCTTCATCATTGCAGTTAAAGCTGCAGGAGTCCTGCCCTCTTTTGTATCTGGTCACTCTACAAAAGAGGGCATCCTGATCAGGGGTCTGGAAACAAAGCCCTATGAGGAGAGGCTGGAAGAACTGTGCGTGTTTAGCCTTGAAAAGAGAAGACTGAGGGGAGACATGAAAGCAAAGCTGGTCACCACAAGCAGCAGAGCTTTTTCAGCATGAATTACTTGTACATTACTTCCTTCTCCCCATTGAAACTGAGTGTTAGATCTATTTTGGCCTTTAAAAACAGGTTAAACAAACTTTTTTGTTTTACCAAGCCTTTGGGGATTCATATTTTAGATCCAGATGTTTTATCAGTCTATGGAATTTGGTTGTAACTGGCACAGTTATTTTGTTATTGTTTTGTAGTTTTCACAGTGATTCTGTTTGGCATTTGTGGACCTCAATGGGTTGGAAAGATGAGATTAAAAAATACATTTATTAACAACCATGACAGCAATAAGAATGACAATCAACCTCCATGTGAGCACAAGCACTGATGAATTGTTCCTCAGACCTCACCCATTTTTTCAACCTGGTATCTGACTAAAGCACAGCTACTTTGGATAGCCTAGGGAGGGATTCAGTGGTTAACTGCTGACTAGCTTTGGCAGCTAGCAGCCTGTAATTGCTTATACAATAATCTATTTAAAAGGCACAATTTCTGACCAAAGGATTAAACATCAGAAGTCAGACTCTGAAGTGGTCTGTAACTGCCTTCCACAATTCCTTAAATCTTGAATAATAAAGGATTCATTTACTGGCCCTTGAATAAAATCCTATACTCTGCTTTAAGTGTGTAATGAATAAATTATATTTCTTTAAGGAAAAATGTCAGTTTAACACACACAAGATTAAAAGAAGCAAAAAGCACTTGAAAACATCTTTTCTACAAAATGAATATTTTGTCTTCCTTCACAAAGTGAAGTAAAAGAACCTCAATCTGCCATGGATGTGTTCAATGACCCAGGCCATAAATGTCAGAGACCAACTTTCTCCTCTGACTTGCGCAGAAGAGCAAAACATCTTGCCATATGCATTCTAAGCCTTTTGCTCCAAACCCTGTTTCTGCTCTCCAGTTCTGGTTCAAATTATAGCCCTAGTTCTATCTATTTATGCAAGGCTCATGTGCAGGGTGGCCATATGAAAAGGAGGACCGGGCTCCTGTATCTTTAACAGTTGCATAGAAAAGGGAATTTCAGCGGATGTCATTTGTTTGCGGGCAGCAGCTGGTGAAATTCCCTATTCATCACAATAGTTAAAGCTGCAGAAGCCCCACCTTCTTTCGTACTTGGTAATTCTAGTATAGCTCCTGAAGCTTTCATAAAGAAGGAATTTCACCAGGTGCTGCGTGCATATAAATGAAACTTGCTGAAATTCCTAAGATTGTGTGGCATCATTGTATAAATAAAGTGGGTTGAACACTAAGATTCCTGTTGCTGTTGTTGTTGTTGTTGTTAGTGTCATTGCGTATTCATCACTTTGCTTGAGAATGAGAGGTATTCTCCTTCAGATCTTATTGAGACGCTGATCATTATTTTTTCACTCCAAATCTTATCAGTCAGAGTAATGGCATGAAAAGCTATATGTTTCATTCGGATAGCGAGAAATTAGCTTTTATCTGCCATTTAGGAAGTGTTTCTCATTATCTGATTGACCAGTCACACACAGAATTAATGACTGAGAGTTATATGCTGAAAAGGCTGTATTAATAACACATTTTAAAATCATGCCCCATATAAACTCATTTCTTTCCTAACCACAGGTATTTAGTATTAAGCTCTAGTATGATGTATTCAGAGTGGTTGGACTACTCAGTATTTTTTTAATGAGCTGGGTAACAGGATTAGCCTTGGGCAAAATTTTAAAATATTGTTTCGGGCTTTCCCTTCTCTGAATGCTGGGAAATTCAGGGCAGTATTTGCAGGCCAAGAGAGAGCACCTGTGTCTATATTCTTTTTAAAATAATTTGAGCATTTACAAATGTATAGGTTTAGAAGGCATTGCATGCTAGCAGAAGCACAGACATAGTCAGTATGGTTCCATAGTTTTTCAAATCCCGCCCACACCCATTTCAGCTTTTACTGCACAGTTTCAGACTGGGCAAACCAGTTTTGGCTCCCCCTAACATTGCAAATGGGTGCAACCCAATACACATTCCAATCTGCCTCAAGATCAGGGGTAGCCAACAGATGCCCTGAGTGTGGTTTGGACAACAATTCCCATAATCCCTACCCATTGGCAATGCTGGCTGGAGTTTATGGCAGCTCTGATCCAAAATACCCAAGGGGCACTAGGTTTCCTGCCCCTATACTAGGTAACGAATAGCCTAACAAAAAGGAGTGACTATTTTTTGCCTATCAAAGAATAGGAAAGTTATTTTCCATTTTCCATAACAGAACATCATTATATGTCTAGAATTTCACAATAGCTGCTACTTACAAAATTCACAACAATAAGCATTCCAACCAGAGATGATGGATCATTCCATTTCTGGTCCATGCTTTCAATCCTGTCCATTTGGTCCAATTTACACATCAGACTGCAATAATTGTTGTTTTTAACTGCAATAAAATTTGTTTGTATTTTCATATGCAATTTTCCCTAACATACGCATCTACACAATTTCCCCTAATATATGCATTTTTAAAAGAAGATTTTGCACTGAGGTCTGCAGCATAGCAAAATTCAGAGATGTGCAGAACCAGAAGGATAACTCTGTTCCAATCTGCATATTAGTCCTGGAAGTGTAAATTCGGTTGGTTCACTTAAAAATGCGGACCAAATAAATTCCCCCCTATCTTTCATCCCAACTGATCCAAAAGATTACCTGTGACAAAAAGAGAAGGCAAAAACAGCTTCTCAAACCAAGAGCATACATACTTAAGGGTCAGTGACAACTGGGATTTCTTATTGCATCTTATTTAATGTTCTGCTCTCGAAAAGTTTGCTACTACAAAGAGTTGTGTATTACCATCAGGATCAATAACCCAGTAGTGGTTCCTTCCTTGACGGTATAATTTAGTGCCACTAAATATGTGGATCACTAGGTTTCCCTGCCAATGTTTTGCAGGCTGCTTGACCTGCCCACTTCTGTCTCCGTAACTCAAGCAGCCTGCGAAACAAAAACTAAAGAAGAAGAGTCAAGAAATTAACCCTGTAATACACCAGTGAACACTTTGAGGACGGAGGAAGCAGTCACTATGAAACGTAAGTACTGCTCAGTGTGTCCTTTCACGTAATGAAGCAACTGAAAAAATGACGTTTTTAAACAGAATATAAGTCATTTTAAGGGCAATGTGGATAGGCTCAAAATCATCCTGTCAGACTATTGACCACCTTATTGGACATTGTAATCTGGGCACAGAGCAATTCTTTCTCAAATTTCAGTGTTTCCTGATGCCCATAATTTTATATAAATAATACCCTATACAAATAAGGAAATTGGTGCCGAACACTGTGTATTACTTTATTATACTTCAACAACAAATAAATTGTGAATGCACATGATATCGACATAGTAGGGCTATGGCTTCATATGGTAATGATTTATTTTACAGTGTCATAGTCGACCAGACATCTCATGATGCTTTCCTGAAACCATCACTTCAGATGCTTCCTTTTAAAATATATTCTCAAGGAAATTTAAAAAAAAATGATGAAAGAGTCCAATGATAATTCAGTAGACTGTTGGCTATACATATCGATGCATATTTATATGATACAGCACACCCAGAAAGTAAAGTTTTATTACTACTGTGCTTGTTATCAAATTAAAAAAAATCTGACCTTAAATGAGGAAGAGTATAAACCATTTCATGCATAATCATATTTCATGATTTTCAGTTACACTGCAGGTGAATTTTCAAGTCAATTTTACTTTTCAAGCTGCATTTAATATAGTATAATGGTAAAACAGAGGCATTATAACTTAAGGTACCAAGAGATTAAAGATAATAGAAGTAACATACTCCCACCATAAATTATGTATGTGTGATTGCATTTTTTTTTTAAAAAAAATAACATTTCCAGTGAGGACACTCTGATTGTGGCCTCTTTAGGGATGCTACATGGTTGCCAGAAATCTATTTGGCAAAGAATTCAGACATGCATTTAGATAGGGTGACCATAGTTTGGAAACCAAAAAGAAGGACAACATGGTCGGCCCCCAAGGAGGTGTCTCCACCAACATGTCTGCCCCCGGGGGGCATGTCTAGCACCAAGGTGGTGTATCCACCTGAACATAGCCTTGGTCACATGTCTGATTTTACACACACAATTAAGACAAATCTGTTCTACATAACACCTTAATGTTAACATCACTGAAATAACAAGTGAGACATCCAATGTATCTGAAATTAACTTCACTCCTACTTTTGTAGCTTTGGCTGTACTTTGTTGCTATACACTATGAGATACATTCTCCCCTTCCCTCAAATATATTTTCTGATTGTATCCTTATTCTGCTGCAAGCTGCTGCTTAACACTGCTGGCTGGCTTTTTATTTTTAAATTTCAATATTTTTTTTGGAAACTTGCATGTGATTGTCACACATTTCTCTACTCTAACATAGGGTGGGTGTTGTGGGCGGCAGACACTACTTCACCCATTCACACTTCTCATTTATATACATTAACTTCTCACGGCTTGTGCGCCAGCACCACTTTTCACATCCAGACTTTGAACTCCTGTCTACTTCCTGCACAAACACGTGACTGCTTTGACTGACCTCTCCTTTCCCACATCTTGATCTGTGGACACCTCGCCTCTGCTGAGCTCCAGGTGCCCGACTGCCCACTGAGCAGGAAAGGTGCCATGCTCTCCCAGCACTTCTTAGCTAAAAACTCAAGATCCCCTTGACACCAAGGGCTGAAACTGCTCAAGGTGCAAGACCCCAAAGAGGAGGTTTGACAACCTGAGTTTGAAGGGTATGGCTCCAATATTATATTTTTATTCCTAAAAATCAACAGATGAATGGATCTGCTTGAAACTGGGCATGGCTTAAGCTCTACTTAAGAGCTACCACATTGCCAAGTTTCATCTCCTTATCTTTAAAAATGATGAGTTTAAAAAAATAATAATTTTAAAACCTCCAATTTTTTAAAAAATCCTAAAAATCAATGGATGAACGGATCTGCTTCAGACTTGACATGGCTAAAGCTCTACCTAAGGTCTATCATGGTGCCAAGTTTCATCTCTATATCTTTAAAAATGACAGAGCTGTAAGCATTTTTGTTAATTTCCATTGACTATAAAGCAGAGCTGCCCTTTGGCTGTGGGGAGGATGGGGAAATCTGGATTTTTCTTCAAATTTCATAATTCCCCCCCTTCCTGGATTTGCTGCCAAAAATCCTGACATGTCCTGGTTTTTCCTGACATATTGTGTGTTTAATAATATTTGTGTGTTTAATAATAACCATCTCCTGTGAAGGCCGATGAGAGGTAGGTAGCATTCAGAAGATATAGCTTAAGAGCTATTGATAGATATTATTCTCTAACCTCAGGTCTCTGAGACATACAGTGACACATATTATTTTTATGGAGACTTTCCTGCTTCCAGTAAGGCACAGAATTATTCAAGTGCTCATTTCTATTTATTTATGTAGTTCATTTGAAGACATCATTGAAACCTAAATATATATGAAATGGAGAAATATTTATTAGTCTTTGCCCAGATGCAATTTCCTCTTAGTTCTAGAATGACCAGAAAACAGCTCAATGTATTTATTATTTTTACTGGAAAATGAAGCCATCAGAAACTGAAGAACTGCAATCCATGCAACTGAAGCTATCATGCAAATGAAGTTACCATTCAACATTACAAATACCCAGCTGGCAACCAATACCACCCACTTAGAATGATAGCAATGGCATAAAATGAAGCAATGGCAGTCTCATCTGTGCAGCAATATGTTGTGGATGATTTACTATTCAATCCTATACATATCTACTCAGAAAAAGGTCCATTAGTGGGACGTACTCCTAGGCAAGTAGGTATAGAATTACAGACATAATCCCAATGTAAAAAGAAAAAAAAGGCAAGAAAAAAGAAATCTATTGAAAGATGAGGTATGAGGGGAGACTTCAAGAGCATGAAGGTACATGAGTGAAGCTCTTTACTTTCTGACTTGGCTTTGTTTTACAATGCTGTTCAAACAGGCCCTAAAAACTCATATGTTGAAATACTGTCTGGTTTTAATGGTTAATTCTTATTTTATCATTGTTTTTATTATTGTTCTTATTGTTTTATTATTCTTCTAGTTTTGTTGCAAGCCATCTTGGGAGGCTTTGCCTTAAAAGGTGGCTTATAAATCTTCCAAAATAAATGAATAAATAATGTGAGAATGAGTTTAGCGAGCTTTATTCACATACCCTTTTAAGATTCAAGATATATCAGAAACAGGAATCATCCCTGAAATTAGGGTACAAAGACCTAATTTTCATTGTTTTTTCCCTTCCATTATGAGTAATTCACAAATTTGTCAAACCACTTATCTATATAATGGCTTTTCTAAAGTTTGCCACTCAAAACTGTTAATATTAGGGATGATGAACAAGCCAGAAAATCTGATCACATGAGCGACGGAAGATAAATATTGTATTACCTCAAGAAGATGCATTGTGCAATTTCTAGTTAATAATAAGGGCCCAAATTTATCATAGTGATCTTACATTTGCTTATACTGTGAGATTTTAAATTTTATCTTACAGCAGATATTCATGTTAGCAAATAAACACATTAAATCAAAACTCAGTAAAATATAAAAATTGAATAGTGTTGTCATATCCAGTACACTTTTCTAATACAATCAATCCATCAATTTATTGATCCAGTTAACAGATCTCACAATGAATAGTAATTTTCTCTAATATACTTTCTTTATTCAATATACAAAATGTTAGCTTTTCTAACCCAACCCAGGTTGGATTTGTGTATTCATATGTTGTGAACCACCATGTAACCCATGGTAGTTTACAACCCATGAATACACAAAGTCAACCTGGGTTGCCATTTATTTTGTGATAACTGAACATATTTAATCCTTGACTAATACAGAACACACCGTGGAAGTGTTGGGTTGGATTCTAGATCAGCCTAATGCAAGGAAAAGGGCTCTGATCACTGAAGGTCCCTTCACCTTATTTCTGGGGATTCCCACTACAAAAACCGCAATTCACCTCATTCAGCGGTTTTCCTGACTCTCAGCATAGTGTTTTCAGGGGGCTGGAGGGCCTGCTGTGGGAACGAGGAGATGAAGAAGTTCACTTCCACCAGTGTAGTTGATCCAGGGTAAATCTGGATTCAATCTTTTGCATTTAAGTCAACATTTACAGTATACCTGAAATTAATATTTAAGATTTGGATTGTATACATGTAATGTTCTCCCCAGATCTGAAGAAATAAGCATTAAGAACTTGAAGAAAACTAAGTCTGCAATCCTATACACCTGGAAGTAAGTCCCACTGAACACAGTAAGACGTCTGAGTAAAATGCATATGCTCAAAAGCTTTAAATTCTTTTTCAACAAAATGTTTCCTGAAAGGTTTTTCAATCAAAAATTCGCTACAGAGTCCTCAAAGGCAAAGGACAAAGGGTATGAATCTGAGATGTGGCAAATGAACAGTAAAACCCAGAAAATTTAGAGAAACTTTTTTGTATGTTAATAGAGTTGCCGATATGTGACCGTTTAATTCACCTTTTGCATGTTTCCCTTCTATTGAATTTCAAGACCTCCTGTAGAAGAGATGAACCTTAATATCCAAGTTGGCTTCTCAGCTGGAAACAAAACAAAGCAAGTCCGTCCATGTGTCTCATGGAAATCTCTGAGCCCTTTCACCATAGGAATATGATGATGTCAATAAAAATACATCACTACTGGAGATCTCAACATGAGTTTCTCCTTTTCCTTTCATTTCTCTGAACTTCTTGATCCATCAGCTTCATTGAATGTGAAAGGGGTGGAACAGATTGTTAGTTTACTAGGCTGAGATATCCTTAGGGACATCTAACTGTTTTATTAAACCGTGCTCTCTACAATGCCCCGAGGAGAACTGTGTGAATTGAGATGAAAACTTGGTGGATTTTCCACACATTTTTCTTTGTTTTTCTTTGTTTTCTTTTCGTCACATCTATTTCTGATTTTGCAACACTAAGGATAGAATGAAATTTGAGACAAACAATTAAATATAGTAGCAACTGCTTAATGTTCTAACAACATTCCAGAAACTGTATGCAGAATTTCCTTCCAATGGTGTGTGTGTAATTGGAACCAATATTTCTCCTCCCCCACCCTTGCTTTAGCTCAGCTCTCATTCTGGGAAATTTGAGCTACATGTTTAACTAAGCTGCCCCTTGTCTATAAACTGAAGGGCCTATTGAATAATCATCATTTTCAAATTACATGATTGGCAATTTCTACTTTTGCTGGATTCTAGCGCTGCTCTCAGATTCAGTTAACTACATTTGATAAGGCTGTATTTCACCCAGAACCTTTTTAAAAATGTTTAATTAAAATTGTTCTACTAAATTTATTTCATTTAGCCATACTTCGCTGATATCCATCTCTCAGCCACTCAAATATACCTGATCTTGCCACAAACAGAAGTGGTTATAAAATGACATTTTCTTGTAGATATTAAAAATGTTTCCGAAGCAATGGCATACCCCAATTATGCCTTTATGATAATCAGGGAGCTGTCCTGGCAGACAAATTGGCTATTCCAATATATGTGAAGCTTCATGGTATTGTGATAATAAATGTAGAGGCACAGATGTCTCATAAAAAGATAGGCCAGATTATGTGTTATCATTTAGAGAATGGCAGGTGTCTTATATAAGGCACTCAGCAAGGCTTTTTCCATCTGCCTGTCCATCTATAGCTCCTACCCTCTTCTTCCAACAGCAATCCTATAAAATATCTCAGATTTTAAACCAACAATATAAATGCATATTACGTCAAAGGACCTTTTTAATATATATATATATATATATATGCATTTTATGTTCATCACCTGATTTATTTCTGGACTTGATTACATCAGAACAATGAAGCCAGGTTCAGAATGTATTGCTCTGCTTTATTAGTGACATTGGCTCCTCATTTCCAGTTTTCTTCAGGAACAGATGTTAGACAAGAAAAGAAAAACCAAGCTTCTGTTCACCATATTTCTGAGGAATTGTGCTTATTTATTTTTATTGATCCCTTATCAATGAAGCACATTCAGAAAAGTGGATTATGGTTTTATACGCTGACAAATTGAATGACTAAAAGATAGACAGACCACTATCTTTAGATCACAGTAATTAGAAATGTCATAACAGAACAAGCAGCAGTCTTATTGAATGAAAATGTGAATCCTGAAAGTCTAATTCTGCTTTCTATATAAAGAACATTACAGCTGTTTTTATTCAATTGAAGAGTATATTATGCTTATTATGAATAAACATGTTCTACTCATGCAGCTGATGGTGTGAAATATTGAGAGGAGCCAAGGAATGAAAGGAGCTGATACAAGGACATTGGCCTTGTGCTCTTTTCCATGATGCCACAACACAGTGATCCTATTCAGACACAACTCAGGGAAATGTGGTTAGGCTAACCATGGTGCATGGGGGTTACCATGAACCATGTCGAGTACTCCTGCTGCACATGCATGGAACCATGGCCCTAACCATGTTTACCTTATCCGCTGTCTAACCAACCTCCACCCTAACCACCCTTCTTCAGCATGTGTAGCTTCTCCTTGCGTTGCTGTGGGGTGTGGGAGTAGCCATTCTTCTAAAACAGCTTGGAGAACCATGGGAAGAGGTTCTAAGGATATCGCAGGAGTCCAAGAAGGGAGTTGCAGGAGTGGCACCACTGTTTGGCCTCTCCTGCCACAGAACTCTATGGCAGCACTTCCTTAACTATGGGGGGCTGTTCAGACAACACTCTAAGCCATGGTTAGGGCCACTAACCCTTTTGCAACAAGTGTTTAGTGAACATGGATAATACATAGTTATAAAGCCACCATGGTTAGGAAAAATACCATTCACACGACACACTGAGCCATCATGTTTAGCTCAAGTGAGGCCATGGTTTAGTGTGTCTGAATAGGGCCAGTATTTCTTACTACTGAGTCAATGCTGCCTCCATGCAATTGTTTATTATCTGACTAATTGTATGAGGCCTCACTTCAGTAAGAGTAGACAAGGTGACTACCCAAGATAGGAGGATAGCTATCCCCTAAACTGATGGTAAATTCATCAGCTGTGATCTATAGAATAAAAAGAATGAAAGCTCACCTGAAACAATTTGAGAAATGTCACCACCTTTTCCCCGATATTTAAATTAGTGATGAACAGGCTATTAGATCCTTAGACTTATGAGTATTTTTCTGTTGCTCTTGTGTAGCTCATGCATGAAGAAAACACATTTGCAAAATTATCAGTATACGTAGCATTTCACATATATTTCCCTAACCCGAAATATAGAACTGATAAGGCAAGAACTGCTTGAAAAATATACATCTCTTCATTTTATTTCAATGAATATTCATGAATCTGAGCTTCAACTTGATTGCCATTTATCTTTAGATAGTTGAGTTCAGTACCTTAAATGTTAGTAGAAAGTGAACATGAGAGAGTTACAAATTAGTTGAAATTTGAATTTTACTTTCTAATGCATTTCCATAGAAACTTTCCTATCATGTTCAGGAATGGATGTCAGAGAAAGGTACAAAGATATGTGTGTTGAGAATCTAAATCAATGACTACCATCAAATTGCTAGGCCAAATGGACAAAATGCAGCAAAGAAAGCCAGAGAATAGATACATAATGTCTAGGTGTCTTTCAGTTATTTTTTTCAATGCATAGACAAAGCCTTACCTGTCTATGGGCTTTTCTAGATAAGAGGGTTAATCCACTGCATCTACTTTCCATTTTGTCACAAAATCGAGATCCAAGCACTACATGGAGAACATTTGCTTTTCTGCTACATATCCTTTAAGTGGCACTATGGCATGGCAGAATAGTTGGAAAGAGCATTTTCTTTCACTTTCAGAAATAATAACACATTTTCTCTGCTTCCCCCCCCAAAAAAAAACAGCCCCTCAGCAAAAGTGCTCTTTAAAAACAGAATCAACACTGATGTCATCTAAAGAACCTGTTAAAAAAACACCCAAGGATGTCTCATGCAGAAAAGCTCTATGTATTGGGGGTTGGGGGGAGGGAATGGATGGTAAAAGCAAGGAAGAGCAAACCAAGTCCAAAACATCCCAACTGTAAAATAACAGCCACACAGAGTATTTTATATAATTGTGCCTCTCAGAGCCAATAATACATGCTGTTAACAGTGTGAAACAAATTAATGTCCAAGCTTGTAAAAACATAGCTGCTGGAAGGAGAAGAAAGGACCGCGTTGTGGGGGAGAGAAATTGTACCATTCCTTCCCCCCTCCCCCACAGTCCTGATAAAAATTGCCTCTTCCAATCAGAACTGCTGTTAGCCCCAAGAAGGAAGTTTCCAGTTGTACCAATGGAAGCTTCCCTCCTGAGGCGTATAGCAGCTTTTGGGAGGACCAGGATTTTCTAACAATTGTGGCCCAGAGTAAGGGTTTAAACTCCCATTTCTCATGTGTTGTGGGCCAGTTCCTCCTTCTCCTCTACCTCTCCCAGCATGATGGCTATTTACAAAAGTGCACATTAAATGCTTTCACACAATTAACATCATCTTGAGTTTGGCCCTCAGATCCTGGGGGTCTCTATTACCATTATCATGAGCTTTCGGGGGACATCTGGTTGATGCAAGAAGTTGAGCTGTTTGTTCTGAGCTGGGAAGCTGATTCTTATGTTCTTACCACAAAGATGGATAACCCTCTTCCAAACAAGGCTCCTTTTGGAAATAAAACCATCATTAACAAATCTAAACACAAACCAAGGCGCTGTTTTGCATTCTTGCTTAATATATCCCAAACGTCATATACCACAAAAATCTACTACAAACATTGCTTTCATGATGCCTTCCAATATCCCAGGGAAGCAAGGAAGTGAGGGTGGAGATTTATTGAGCAGCTGGAAACTATGGGATAGCATTTGATGGTTTTATTTGAGAGAAGGTCAGGGGGTCATAAGGCAGGCAGAAAAGATGCAAAGAGAAGGGAGTCCCAGAGCCAATGAAATGCAGACGTCAGCTTACAGATGGTGGGATCAGCATGGGAGAGTAGTCTGTGTTTCTAGAAATGGGGAAACAAAGGCCAGAGAGCAAGATGAGGTTAGCAGGCCAGCAGAGATGGGCACAGTACTGTAAATCACTGCTATGATTTTGTTTCAAAAGAGAAAAATGGGACCAACTGCAAACGACGATGCAAAAGTCAGTAGCTATAGTGGACAGCTTCATGGTGTGTATAGTTTTTTATTTATTCGTAAATATTCTCTGAAGCAAACCCGCACAGCTGTTGTAAGGTTCAGCTCGGCTTTCCTTGCCAGAAAGAGATGGCAGAAATAATTAGACATGGGACTTTAATTGATTGTATAATTTCAAAACCTGATGCTATCTACACATTGCTCGTTCTACCCCAGTTTTCAGTCTCAACAATACATGCAACGCGTTAGCCTGAATCAAAACCATTTGGTGCACAGTTCCTGCTAACTATCTCATTAACCATGCTGGCGGGGGAGAGATCCCTTTGCATGCACAATATTTTCTTATGATCTTATAGACCAATATCCTTTCAGAATACAGGGCAGAAGCATGAAATAAACCTGAATAAATACAACTCTGTAGCCACGATCACCTGCAGGAGTTATTACCCCATGGGGATAGAGTGCCTTTTTGGCAGAAAATCCAGATTGCTCCTTTTGTTTGCCAAACGTCCCCCTGTGGAGCTGTAACACATCCAGGTAGCCATGAATGCATCCAATAAAAACAAAGCAAAATCAACATTCATTCTACAAATTAACCCTGAACCCCAGGGTAGGTTGCAGGTACAACATTTGATAGTTATCAATATCTTAACTACCGATAGATGTTATATATATATATACTGGGTAGCCTCTGTACATTTGTATGTATCATTTGTTGCCATATGTTCCTCCCACCCAAACGTGGAGCCTGTGTAATGCTTCATTTACAGAATGAAAACTAAAAGTGTATAGCTCTTTGTGGTATTGTTTTCTCCCTCTCTCTTTCTTCTTCCTTGCTTTTATTTAATTATAGCAGTGTTAAATCTTTCTGAAATGAAAGCACACCCCTCACTTAACTTTTAACGCAGTAACCTGAGCTGTGACAGCAGCCATGGTTCTGAAATAGGTCACCACTGAAGTATAAATATTCCCATTCTGTGGGAACCTTTACATTATTCAATGTGGTGGCTTTACAATCATCTAAGGCAGCAGGCGGTGGGCAGAAGTTCAAATGAGTTCTGCGAGTAAAAGCATCCATGTTAAAATTGTACAGTGCAAGCATTCTCTCCTAAAGGATGTCCTTGAGAACCATAAATGTCTTCTGCTGCAAGAACTTCAGTGCTTTCACATTCCAAAGGACTTATAGACTGCAACAGAGTTAAAGAAAACAACGTAAATGGCACCAGCAGTAGTTACAACTTGGCTACTATGCTGACAGATATAGATATATATATATATATATATATACACACAAAAGTGCCCTTCCCATGTCCCGGTCACGTGGCTGCAGGGGGGGCTGTTGCGGGCGGGGAGCGAACACAGAGACGTGCCTGCTCCCCATTGGAGGAGGCCATCTGGCGCCACAGGCAGGGGGCGGGGAAGCAGCGCCAATATTAGGCGGCTTCTTCCAGCCCCCGGCCTCTTTTGTTTGCGGGTGCACGAGGAAGGAGGCTGAGTCCTTGGGTGCGGGAGCGCGACCGCGTGGGTGGCAGCTCTAGCGTTTTGGCTCCTTCCGTGCAGCAGGGGTGAGAGGCAAGAGAGCGGGCGGCTGTAAGCACCGAAGAGCGCTGTAGACGTCCTCGACGTTGGAGCTTCTCCAGAGCGAGGGAGAGAGTCCAGGCGGGTTGGCGCCATTTGCCCATTCGGTGTTCTCCACGGCTGTGGAGGACACGCGGCGCCTCCCTTGTTTTTGCCGGCTAGGGGCTCGAGGCTGTCTGAGGGGTTCCTCAGGAGCAAGGAATCACCACCAGCAGTCTCGTGCAGCAGAGCAGCAGCAGCAGCAGCAGCAGCTGTTTAAACCCTAACGGTTTGGAGAGGGGGACTGCGGGGCTTAGTATTGCACCTGGGGCGCTTCTTTTAAACAGCGAGGCTTCCAGCACTGAGGCCTCTAGTGCTGCAGGCGAGGTTGGGAGAGACGGAGGGGGTCTCTTGGGCTACTGCTAATTTAAGCTGAGTGTTGCAGAGGAGCTGTGGGCTTTTATCAGCCAGGTGGTCTTGGGTTTTTGCCCGTTTGCCTAGCTAGCCCAGGTTTTGGATTTCCCTGGTACTGAATTATAGTATTAGGTGCACTTGAAGGGTGGTTAGAGTATTGAACTGGGTCATTAGGACCCATATAATTGGCCTGCTTGGGAAGTCAGTGAGGTGGCTGATATACAATTCACTAAGTACATTGCTTAAGCTAAACTGGGTTGGTCCTGGTTAGGTTTTGGATGGGAGACCACCTTTAGTTGTAAACCCTGACAATACAACTCTTTGAGCTACATTGCTGAAGCTCAGCTGGGTTGGTGAGGTGGCTGACATACAACTCACTGAGCTACATTGCTGAAGCTAAGCTGGGTCGGCCCTGGTTAGAATTTGGATGGGAAACCACCTTTAGTTGTAAACTCATGACAGCAGCTTTTAAGGTTTACGTATAGTATTCATTAGGTTTTATACATTCTGAAAGGGAGTCATTTGGTTAAGTTGAATTTAATTGAAGTCATAATGCCTCCAAAGAAGGGCCAAGGTGGGAAGAAGGGGAAAGGAAAAGCCCCTCGCCCCCCAGCTAAACGACAGGCTCCCCGGCCAGTTTCTTCATCGGATGATGAAGGTATACCAGATATTAATGATATTTTGGCTCGGCTTGAGGCTGTGGAGAGGGAGAAAGGCATAGATCCAGCGGGGTCAGTGGCACCTTCACAGTGGGGTTACCCGAGGACTCTGGTAACTAGGAATCAGTCTCAAAAGGAATTGTTATCTTTAGCAGTGTGCTTGGATAGTGTTGAGGCTTCTGGTGGGACAGCGGCCAATCAGAGGGCGCTTTCTGACTCGGGACCCCCGCCTACAGTGGCCAACCGCAATATGGAGCAGGAGCAGCAATCTTCTGATCTGACGACACCTGGTGAGTTGGGACTGGGGCCTTTATCCCCTACGTTGAATATGGGGCAGTGTGGCATCTTGGGTTTGCTTCCGTGGTTGTCTGCACTGAAGTGGCCATTTTCACCACCTGGTGCGGAGCAGCCAGGGGATCAGGACCCTGTGTCAGCCTCCACAGCTTCTCAGCTGGAGGTTATGGGGAGCGATAGGATTGCAGAGGTGTCAGTAGGTACGTCGACAGATTCAACTACCACGACTTCACGGTTGGGGAAAATTGATAAGGCTACTAATACCGATGATAGTGTAAGGCAGAGGACGGTTTCACTGTCCACTGATCAGGGGTTGTCCCGTAAGAATATTCAGGTAGGAGATCAGACCGTTTTGGCTGCAACTGGGGCTTGTGCATCGGTGTGGTGAGGTCCTATGGGATCCGATCCGATAGGGCACTCGCAGCATACGGTAGGGTCATCGGACCCTTATGCCGGTGTAGATAGAGCAGCTATTCCCACGGGGTCCACCTCAATGCCTATGGGTTATCATTTGTTGGCAACTACTAGAGAGAAGATTTTGCGCAGAGATTTCATAGACGTTTTCTCCCTGTTATTCCGTGAGTCAGAGACAAAGGACAAAGACAAGACAAGTGACAAAGACCATGATAGGTTACGGCGCAAGAAAGTTTTTCGCACCTGGGCAAACTGGTTACCGGGATTTCTGATTTATATGGACAACCTCCTCCAAAAGGGCCCCAGCCCAGTTAACTTAGTCTCTGGGTGCCTCTACAAGAGGCATTTAAAGCTCTTTCAAGGTGCATGAAAAAAATTACCTCTACAAGAACGGAGTGCAAATCGGGCGTAGAGGCGCATTATCTCCCCGATTATACGCATTATCGAATGTGCGTTAAATCGCGAGTTTTATTTTGCTCCGTCCGTTAAAGCGCATTTTGACTGTGTGAATAAGCACTTATGCGCATTAACTACTTGTAAAGTGCATTTTGGACATCTGTTAATGCGCTTCGCCGCCTCTCGCTGCCTCTCGTGCAGAGGTATTAGGCGTAAATGCGCTTCTGCGATTATGCGCATAATCGCCTAACCAGGCGCAAAAGTGAATCCTTGTAGAGGGGACCTATCTTTGTAACTGGTTACGTCGTTATCCTCGTAGAGACGATGCTGTTTATATTGAGTTAGGTTTTAGGGTCGGTTTTCGCATATCTTTTCATGGAAAGCGTGTTCCACAGTTTTCTCAGAACCAGAAGTCAGTTAGAGACTTGGAAGGGTTAGTTAAAGCTAAGATAGAGAAGGAGGTCGCTGCAGGGAGAGTTATTGGTCCATTTGCTACGCCACCTGTTCCTACTCTGAGGGTTTCTCCTTTGGGGAATGACATAACCTGTCATTCCTACGAGGGGGTTCAGTGAATGATGGGATCTCTGAACACTTATGTTCAGTGCGCTATGCATCATTTGATTTTGCAGTATCAATAGTTAGGTCACAGGGTAGAGGGGCATTAATGGGAAAATGCGACATCAAGTCTGCATTTCGCATTTTGCCAGTGCATCCGATGGATTTTGAACTATTAGGTTTTGCTTTTCAGGGACAGTTCTATACGGATAGAGCTTTGCCTATGGGCTGCTCTATATCATGCGACTTTCTCCTGGTGGGGCCAAAAGACTCCATGCAGTGTGATAGGATGATGCGTGCATTAGAGGAACTGACCCAGGACTTGGGAGTTCCTCTAGCGCAGGAGAAAACTGAAGGCCCAAGCCATGTTCTGAAATTTCTGGGTATTGAATTAGATTCAATTAATCAATGTTGTAGACTTCCCCAAGATAAGTTACAGAAGCTTAGGGATTTGTGAACAGGTATACTACGGACATGCAAAGTCACCCTCTTGGCTTTACAAGAGGTAGTGGGTCATTTGAACTTTGCGCGTAGGGTAGTGGCGCCTGGTAGGGCCTTCCTAAGGAGGCTTTGTACAACCATGGTGGGTGTGAAATGCCCGTTTCACAGGGTGCGCGTGTTGGCTGCAATGAATGGGGATCTGAGGATGTGGCTGAAGTTCCTGGATTCCTTTAATGGCATCTCCTTCTGGAGATGTGAGTTACTATTGGAAACTGGAATGTAAGTTCATTCTGATGCTTCAGGAGCCTTAGGTTTTGGGGTAATATGGCAAGACCAATGGTGCTCTGAAAGATGGCCATCTACGTGGTTGGAAGCTGGTCTGGGAAAAGATCTAACCTTTCTGGATTTTTTCCCTATCTATGTGGCTGTGCATTTGTGGTATAGACAAATGTCTAATACAGTCATTCATTTTTGGTGTGATAATGAAGCCACTGGGAGAGTTATAAACACGCTGTCTTCACGTAATCACAGGGTAATGGGATTAATTAGAGCATATACGTTGCGTTGCCTGAAATGCAATATATGGTTTAGAGCTAGACACATACCAGGTTTGGATAACGCCATTGCCGATGCTTTATCGCACAACCAGGTAGAGAGGTTTCGGGAGCTTGCGCCATGGGCTCGGACACATCCAGAGGCCATGCCACCAGCATTATGGGAGATTGGCGATCTGAGGCTGAACAAGCAATAATGCACTCCATTGCTGACAGCACCCAAAGAGCATACACCAAGGCAGGTAGGGATTTCCATGACTTTCGGCTGGATGTGCATCTGCAGCAACTGTGGCCTATTCCAGCTGAGCATCTAATACAATTTGGGGTTCATTCCCGGAGGAAGGGACTTTCGTCTAGAACAATTGGAGGGAAGTTTGCTGCACTTGCATTCTGGTCTAAACTCAAAGGTGTCGAGGATAGCACTGGGGATTTTAGAGTCAGGAGAATGTTGCAAGGTTGGGCTAGGGAAACGCCAAAGATAGCGGATGGCAGACAGCCACTGTCGCCTGATATTTTATTAGGTTTAAAGGATACCTGGCCTTCAATTTGCACCTCTGATTACGAGGCCACATTGTTTCATGCAGCATCTTTGACCACATTCTTTGGTGCCTTTCATATATCAGAACTGGTGGTTTCTTCAAGGGATGACAGATCCAATAAGGCGCTGTCATACCAAGATATCTCGTTTAGTCAAGAAGGGGTGTCCATTCTTCTGCGAAGATCAAAGACTGATCAAGGAGGTCGAGGCACTGTGGTGACTCTTTTTCCATCAGCTTCAGAAGAATTATGTCCCATAAAGGCCTTACGGGCCTTTGTGGTGGTTAGGGGATCAGCTTGTGGACCGTGTTTTAGACATGCGGAGGGCACACCGCTTACAAAATACCAGTTTTGGGCGGTAACTAAGTTAGCATTGCAGGCTTTGGGCTTGGGCAATTTTCATTTTGGGACCCATTCCTTCAGAATAGGGGCAGCTTCCACGGCGGCAGCATTAGGATTTTCCCATTTGGAATTGAAGCAAGTGGGACGTTGGCATTCCAAAGCATACCGTGCATATGTCCGGCCATTACCTCAGATGTAGTGGTCCTTGTTGCTGAATTCTTTCTCTTTCTTAGGTCCCTGGAACATGAGGGAACCAGTGCCTGTGCTCATTTGTGGGCATAGTATGGTGTACTGGGCCGGACGGAGGGCTGCCCGGTCGAGCTGTGGGACTCAGCTTGGACTTAGCCAGTGTGCCAGCATCCAGTGGTTGGGCAGATGTGGCATGCGGTGGGAGCACCTCTTACCTGCTTTGTTCCAGGAAGGTTTGGTGCGTTCTTCGCCGCAGGTGTTGGTGCTGCACTTGGGCGGAAACGACCTCGGTTTGTGCAAGGGCAAGGCTCTGATCCTACAGGCCTTGTCGGATTTTCAAGTGATATGGCAATGTTGGCCAGGTATCACTATTCTTTGGTCTTGCTTAATTCCCAGACGGGAATGGTGACACTGCTTGGATCCGCGAGCCCTGGACAGGGCGCAGAGAAAGGTGAACCGCGAGATCGCCATCGCCTTGCATTTATATGGTGATGGGATCATTGTTCACCCGCAGATTTCATGGACAAGGACGGAGCTCTATAGGCCAGATGGAGTCCATTTGACTGATTCTGGTAACGATATACTTCTCGGTGATCTGCAAAGGGCCCTGCGAGAGATTTTGCGCAGGTGGGGGGGGGACTGACTAAACAGAGGTTTGTCTGTCTCCCTTGGTGTTAGGGGCGGGCATGTTTAGCCAAAGGGACAGTGATCATTCTGTGGCACTGTTAACTGGTGACAGGTGATGCCTGAGGGCCTTCCGCTAAGGGCTTTTGGCCTCGGCAGAGGATAGGGCTCATCTGTGAGGACAACTCACCTTGCTCTACCCGGGTTATGGCCCGGGGGGAGAGCGACACAGGAAGGCCTCCCGTCCCCAAAAGGGGTAGGCCTGGGGCTGGCGAGCAGAGTAACGCCATTCACCAGGCCTAGAATGTTTCGCCCATTAATCGCCGTTAGAGTTATGGCGAAGTTAGGGGCCGCCTAGTGCTTCCTTTGCAGATTTCAATAATATGTGGTCCAGATTTGAATCCATATATTATGTGTCGTCTCTTTATTTTCCGTTCCTCCGTCTGCAATATCTATTACATTAAAAAAAATTAAACAAATCACAAAGAGGCCAAACGAGTTTTGATAATTTTGTCTGCCTCAGTGGCCCTTTTTTGTTTAAACCTTGATTTAAATGGAGGATGGGTATTGTAAATATTTCCTTGGCCATTCTCTGTGAACAACTTAAATTTAAGATACTCACATTGGGAAATTCAAATTACTCCTGCAATGGATAGCAGGTCCTGCTACCAAACCCTCCATGTTTTTCAGTGGATTTGCCACTGTGTAAACAGAATGCTGAACCAGATGGACCTTTCGTCTGATCCAGCATAGCTCTTCTTATGTTTATTTATTTATTATTTATTTTATTCCATTTATATACCGCCCCATAGCCGAAGCTCTCTGGGCGGTTTACAAAAATTAAAAACACTGAACATTAAAAACACAGATATACAAAATTCAAAACCAGAAAACTTAAAAACAAGTTAAAATTACAATATCCTTCTGGGTCAAAGCACAACAACAACACAAAAACACAATACCCTCATCATATGCTGTTAAATGCCTGGGAGAAGAGGAAAGTCTTGACCTGGCGCTGAAAAGATAACAATGTTGGTGCCAGGCGAGCCTTGTCGGGGAGATCATTCCATAATTGGGGGGTCACTACTGAAAAGGCCCTCTGCCTTGTTGCCACCCTCCATGCTTCCCTCGAAGCAGGCAACCGGAGGAGGGCCTTAGATGTAAATCGTAGTGTACGGGTAGGTTCGTGTCAGGAGAGGCATTCCATCAGGTATTGTGGTCCCAAGCCTTGAATTGGGCTCGGAAACGTATAGGCAGCCAATGCAAGTGGGCCAGAGTAGGTCTTATATGCTCGAACCTTTTGGTTCCTGTTATCAATCTGGCCGCTGCATTTTGCACAAGCTGCAGCTTCTGAACAGTCTTCAAAGGCAGCCCCACGTAGAGTGCATTGCAGTAATCCAATTTAGAGATTACCAGAGCATAGACAACTGAAGCCAGGTTATCCCTGTGTAGATAGGGGCATAGCTGGGCCACCAACCAAAGTTGGTAGAAGGCACTCCGTGCCACCGAGGCCACCTGAGCCTCAAGTGACAGAGATGTTCTCGCTTACCCCGCTCAGATAGTGTTACTGTAGGATCCAAGTGTGCTGAACTTCAGGTCCTGTCATTCTCAGCTCTCTCCCATCATTCCCAACTGTGTGGTCAGCCAACAATGGCCATCCCAGCTGGGAATGATGGGATGTGCAGTCCTTTCCAACACATCTGGGTGGCAGCAGATTGGGAAAGCTGTTCTACTGTACTGTATTGTACAGTAGAACAGACAAACTATTTAAAATGCCTTCATTGGAAAATATGAGTTTTTTAAAATAATAATAATAAATAGGTTACTAATTTCCTTCTTACTCCTGTTCATCATAATGTCTTAACAGAAATATATTTATGTTACAAACTGTTCTATTATTATTATTAGTTAATATACAATGAAAAATGTACAAAGCTAAACCACTTCAATTTTGAACATTATATAGGAATTTAGATTCATTGTTTGACCTTTTAGCTCTTTCACCACCCTGGTTAATGTATGACAGTGATTATGTTTCATCGTTTGCTGGATATGATTCACAAAGGTTATGCAGATAGCACATTTTAAAGTAACCCAGTTGATAACATCCGGTATACATGACATTTTAATCAACTCCAGTCTCCTTAATAAAACTGCAAGAACACCTGCCCCTTAGGTAACTGAGCTCTGCAGGAAAAGGCAGAGAGTACTCAAAATGCCTTGCAGCAAGTCAGCAAGGTCTCCACTAATGCTCTTGAACCCTAACCTGCAGTAATCGTAGAATGCACACTGAACGTAATGCAGTTTCACTTAGTTCAAGGTCATCTCCACATTACGTGACATAACGGGCTGTTGCAGAGATGCTGGCCTGACAGTTGCAGTCTAAATGAAGATGAGATGACTTTACGTTCTATTACTTGCAAGGAACAGTAGAAGAGAAAAGGCCAAAGAAGAAACAGGGGCATCTAGTATATTTGGATTTCAAAATCAGGACAGATAGAATGACTGTATATTAAGGGTATGATCCTATAAATCCTTCTCTGGAAGTAAGTCCCATTGAACTCACTGGGGATTGCTTCTGAGCAGACATGCATAGGACTGTGATATAGTGTAGCCTCTCAAAATCAGTCAATCCAAGTATTTACAGAAGGAAAGGCATCACAGCTCCAAGTAACAGACCGATATGGCCAAAGGGATAACATTAATGCCTAGGATACTTACTGGCTCTGTATGGATTAATACTAGAAACATTTCACTCTTTGAAGATGACTCAGATAACTAAATGAAATGAACTTCTGGCAATCTGTTAATTCAAAAATTGGGGCAGCCGTTCCTTTTTGCAGAAGAAATCTAAGTGCATCTGAAGGAAATGAAACTGATGCTGACATGTGGGTTCAAAATTTGCCTTCTTTCCTCATCCTTTATTTCTAGAATATATCACAGCAGGAAATAGAAACGCCCTGAAAATGGCTCAGTGAACTTTAGCTGTGGCATTTTAACAAGCCTAAATGATTTAAAGTTTGCACAGAGCTTGTTATTTGATTGGACACAATTAGTATGAAGGGAGCATTGCTTGAGTGCATTGAGTTGTGAACTCTTCTGGTCTGACCCATTAGAGGCTGCAGTATGTACTAGACACTGCATTATTGCAGGCAGATAAGGGCATTCATTACTTTTAGTGGTATCAGCAGAAAGAACAAGAGGTGGGAGGCACTCAGGTAATGATGCTCTCCTCTCCTGCTTTCCACTGCGACAGTCATCTAAAGTGAATGTTTTGCTAAGTCCATGAGCTTGGAGACAATGAGATAATAGATAATATATTCATAATTAGCATATAAGAAGACAAGATGAATACAGACTATTCATGCAATTGCAACATTGTGCGACATTACATTAATAGCATTATGCCATTATTCGTGGTGGGGGCAGTGCACTTCGCTCCAAACATTAGCCTAATTTTAGACTTCGGGAAATTCTTCTCTGATTCTACTTGGGAATAGAAACTTGATTAGCAACCATTTTCTTCTTTCCAGCCTACAGAAAATGTATTTGTTTGAAAATATCTAGAGGAACTGTCTCAGAAGGTGGTGCTGAGGGACTTCTATTCCACCCCATGGCCATTAGCCTGTGTGGTGCTGCAAGGTTCTATCTTGTCGCCCATGCTTTTTAACATCTACATGAAACCGCTGGGAGAAGTCATCAGGAGGTTGGGGGCTGAAGTGTCACCAGTACACTTAGCTCTACCTCTCGTTTCCAGTTGCACATCCCAGGGAGGCTGTGGAACTCTTGAACCAGTGTCTGGTGGCTGTTTTGGGATGGATGAGGGTGAACAAGCTGAAACTTAATCCAGACAAGACAGAGGTACTGTGAGTGGGGAAACCAACTGCTTTGGATAGAGGTTTACAACTGGTCTTAGATGGGGTTGCACTTCCCCTAAAAAAACAAGTATGCAGTTTGGGAGTCCTTCTTGACTCTGATCTAATTGGGGTAGCCCAGGTGGATGTGGTGTCCAGGAGTGCATTCTATCAGCTTAGGCTGGTATGCCAGCTGTGGCCCTATCTGGAGAAAACGGACCTTGCCTTCGTTATCCATGTGCTAGTCATGTCAAGACTGGACTACTGTATTGCGCTATATGTAGAGCTGCCTTTGAAGATGGTTTGGAAACTTCAGCTGGTGCAGAATGTGGCTGCCCGAATATTGGTGGGGGTGAGGTGATTTGACCACATAATGCCGATATTCTGCCAGCTGCACTGGCTACCTGTGTGTTTCCGAACTCAATTCAAAGTGCTGGTTTTGACCTTTAAAGCCTAAATGATTTGGGACCAAGTTACTTGAAGGACTGCCTTCACCCAAATCGGCCTGCCCGCACTTTCAGGTCAAAAAGAGAGGTCCTTCTCACCTGACCACCAGTGAGAGATATTAGGTGGGTTTCCACACTGGAGAGGGCCTTCTCAGCAGTGGCCCCACACCTGTGGAACAAACTCCCACCGACGATCTGCCATGCACCATCCTTACAGGCTTTTATGAAGGCCTTAAAAATGTTTTATTTTACTATGGTATGGTGACCATCCATCCAGTTTTGCCTGGACATGCCCAGAAAATAGGGGCAAAACCGGGTCCAAAGGGGGAAATCCTGATTTTGGGGGCCAAATCTGGAGATTTAGCCCCCTGAAAGGCCTATTTTGGCCACTTCTGGGAATGGGCCTTCTGAGGCCTGCCCATGGCAGATCCGGAGTCCTAGTGCATCGTTGCCATGGTGACAAGGCATTAGGAACCCAGATCTGCCATAGGCAGGCCTTGGAAGGAGGCACAAGGAGGCTGGAGGTGGGCACAAGAGAAAGAGAAAAGTATCAGTAAGTGGTGGCAGTGGCAGTGAGTGGCCTGGCCTGGGCTTGGAGCTGCAGTATGGCCTGAAGTCATGGCCTGCTAGGCGCGGCAGCCGCCTGGCCTGGCTTTGGCCCCTGGAGCTGCGGCCTGCCCTGGTCCTCTTCCTGGAGCTGCAACCTGGCCTGGCGCGGTGCTGGCTGCTGACCATTCCTGGCTTCGATGTTAAGACCAGGTAACAGCATTATAAGCAGGCTTAAAAGTTTAAAATGTTTTAAACATCAGCTGGTTTATGTTTTATGGTTTAAAATTTTGTATATTGATTTTTTAAAACTTTTTAAAATGTTCAGTCTTTTAATTTTTATCAGGTACTGTTTTGCTATCCCTATGTAGGAATCAGCACACCAACAAAAAACAAAGTGTGCAGATCTTTGAGTTGACAGAACTTCTGGAAATTGTTGTTCCAGTTGTTATGGAAAAGAACCTGAAAATGTATCAATAAATAACTACATGCTACTGAAGATTATTGGTTTGTGTATAATTTTAATAGGATTCCTTTTAGAACAGCATTATTCTTTGGAGCAGGAAGTGGGTAGTTCTGCAAAATGGGTTATCATGGCAAATATGAGTAAAGTCTATTTTGGCATTTTTTTTTTCCAGTACAGCTGAATAAATGTTTCTGTTCATATGTTCCATATATTTTATAGGGCACACTGTTTTTCTAATATCTCCATTCTATAGGAAAATTTCAAAAGACAGAAGGGAAAAAAATGAATTCTTTTTTACTTGCAGCAACATCCTGATTTAAGTCAAAAATGCTGGATGGGATAGAGATAAGCCTAATATAATTTATGTAAGCTGCCTTGTGCATTCTTCCAGATCAAAACGAATTTTAGAAATAAAATAAAAATATTGTAGCCGTTTTTTCTAGACTGGGATGCAGAGAGCTGCTGCAGTTAGTCCAGTACTTGTACTTGCTCAGTGGGATTTTTTGGCTTCTTCTTTCTTTTAATAGTAGTTCTCCTATTCCAAATCGCAAGCTGCTTTTGAAGTTCTCCTTGGACATGCAGCATGGTGTGTGACTGTTTGAGAAACATGTCCCGTGCCTCCTTGGGCATGTGGAACTGACTGAGCAATTGTTTAAATGTCAGACATAGAGCCTGTCTACACTACTGCTTTAAAACAGTGTAAATGGTTTATAAGTTTTGAGAACTGTTGGGGCCCAGGACACACTCCATATACAGTTTTCAAAATGTTTTCAAAGTGTTTTTATCCTGCGTGTATAGATAGGCTCATAGAGTAAGGACTTCAACTGTTCCTACTTTGAATAGCAAACCTCACACACTGCTTTTAGAACTCCTTTCAGTTGAAAATTGATTTGCAGTGCTTGGGTGCATGAACCTCTTGGATATAGGTTCCTTGGATTCTGATCTAAATTTGGGGCACACAGCACAATCCTATGCTTGCTTTCTCAGAAGTAAATCTCATTGACTTACTTCCCATATAGACCTATCTCAGCCCTTGGTCATTGGAGGTCCTATTCCAAGTGCCCTCATATGCTGTGGTGTGGTGCAGGGCCACTTGGGAGCCCCTTGTTGTGGAATACTGTCCACAGAGAGGACTGGCTGGCACCTACTTTGCTTGAGTTGTTTGTGCCTACTTGCTTCCATAGTGCAAAGGAAGAGGTGGGTCTCTAGCTGGTGCTAGAAGATAGTAATTCATTTTTAAATAATGCATTTTGACCCATAGATCTTCCTCTCCAATTTGCTTTGAGATAATTGGCATGATGTATATTTTGTAACAATTGCTGAAAATTGTTCATCCTTCTTTAAAAATATTTTAAATATATAATAATTATTATTATTATTATTATTATTATTATTATTATTTATAACCCGCCTCTCCCTACGGATCGAGGCGGGGAACACAATGCAAATACAAGCATGACAAAGTTTAAAATTTAAAAAACAAGAGAAACACATCATTAAAACATTTAAAATTCATCCGGATAGGCCTGCCGGAAGAGAACAGTCTTCATGACTCTCTTAAATTCATGAAGACTGCCAATTTGTCTAACCTCCTCCGGCAGACCATTCCATAGTCTGGGAGCCATAGAAGAGAAGGTCTTCTGGGTAACACTCGCCAGCCTAGTTCTGGCTGGCTTGAGTACGTTCTTCCCAGAGGACCTAAGAGTGCGGGGTGGATTATACGGGAGAAGGCGATCCCGTAGGTAGCCTGGGCCCAAACCATGTAGGGCTTTAAAGGTAATAACCATCACTTTATACTTTGCCCGGAAACTGACCGGCAGCCACTGAAGTGATTTTAAAACTGGTGTAATGTGGTCACCCCTACGTGTACCGGTGACCAACCTGGCTGCCATATTTTGAACAAGTTGAAGTTTCCGGACTAGGCACAAAGGTAGCCCTATGTAAAGCACATTGCAGAAGTTGAGCCTCGAAGTTACCAGCACGTGCACTACCGTCTTTAGGTCTTCCAACTCTAGGAAGGGGCGCAGCTGGCGTATCAGCCGAAGCTGACAGTAGGCACTCCTGGCCGTCGCATCAATCTGAGCTATCATCTGGAGCGACGGATCCAGGCGTACTCCCAAGCTGCGAACACAGTCTTTCAGGGGGGGGTGTAACCCCATCCAGAACTGGTTGACACACCTCCAAACCCAGGTTGGGGCCTTTGACAGCAAGCACCTCCGTCTTGCCTGGATTCAGCTTCAGTTTGTTTTTCCTTATCCAGCCCATTACCGCCTCCAAGCATTCGTTCAGAGGAGACACACTATCCTTAGCTGATGATGTTGTCGAAGGCATAGAGAAATATATTTGGGTGTCATCAGCATATTGATAGCACCCCGCCCCATGCCTCCGGATGATCTCTCCCAGCGGTTTCATGTAAATGTTAAACAGCATTGGGGAAAGGATGGCACCTTGTGGTACACCACATAGCAACTCCTTTTTTGAAGAGCAGCTATCCCCAAGCATCACCATCTGGAACCTGCCCGAGAGATAGGATCGGAACCACTGAAGCACAGTGCCCCCGATTCCCAATTCCCCCAGGCGCTCCAGAAGGATACCATGGTTGATGGTATCGAAAGCCGCTGAGAGGTCCAGGAGTACCAGCAGGGACACACTCCCCCTGTTGATACTAAGGCGTAGATCATCTACTAAGGCGACCAAAGCGGTCTCAACTCCGTATCCTGCTCTGAAGCCAGTTTGAAATGGGTCTGGAAAATCAGTGTCATCCAAAACTGCCTGGAGTTGAAAGGCAATCGCTCTCTCAATCACCTTGCCCAAAAATGGAAGATTTGATACAGGTCTGTAGTTATTAAGGTCCAGGGGATCCAGGGAGGGCTTTTTTAGAAGCGGCCTTACCACCGCCTCTTTTAAACATGATGGAAAGCTCCCCTCCCTGAGAGATGCATTAATAATATGTTGTAGATGTGATCTAACTGCATCTCCTCCCTGGACGACCAGCCAGGAAGGACAGGGATCGAGAGGGCAAGTCATCTTCCTCACACATCCAAGTACCTTGTCCACATCCTCGGTACTCACTAACTGAAACTGATCAAGTGTAATCCTACTCGCGGAGTCCCTGGACACCCCACTGTCAGCCTCTGCTATAACAATGGCATCTAAGTCGGCTCTTATCTGAGAGATTTTATCTGAGAAATGATCGTTAAAAGCATCACAGCGAACTACCGAAGGCTCTAAAATCGGATTCAGGGGAGAAGGAGCCTGAGTTAGACCCCTCACCACCCTGAACAGTTCTGCTGGACGTGAATTCACAGACGCAATGCGTGCAGAGAAGAAAGCTTTCTTCGCTGCACGTATTGCCACTCCATAGAAACGAAGATGTTCTCTATGTCGTGTCTTGTCGGATATAAGTCGAGTTTTCCGCCATCCGTGCTCCAGTCATCATCCTTTCCGCTTCAACTCCCTGAGGTCTTCTGTATACTAGGGCGCCCTATTAGAAGCGGGCCGGAGAGGATGTTTGGGGGCGATAGTGTCGATAGCCCTAGTTAGGTCTTGATTCCATCTACTGACCAGGGCTTCTACAGGATCGTCAACGATACCAGCCATGGAACCCTCCAAGGCTTTCTGGAATCCAGAAGGATCCATCAGCCTTCGAGGGCGGACCATCTTAATAGGTCCACCACCCCTGCAGGGACGGGTGGTAGCCGTGATACTAACCCTGACCAGAAAATGATCTGTCCATGACAATTCGGAGGTATTCAATACCTCCGCCCACAGATCCATCTGTTCGGAACTGAAAACAGCATTGAGGGTGTGACCTGCTGAATGTGTGGGTCCAGAGACCAATTGGGATAGGCCCATGTTTGTCATGGATGCCATGAACTCCCGAGCTCCACTTGACAAACCGGCCTCGAATGGGATGTTGAAATCGCCCAGGACCAATAGCCTGGGCGAATCCAACACCAGCTCCGAGACCAGTTCCGTGAGCTCGGCCAGGGAGTCTGATAGGCAGTGGGGGGGCCAGTACACTAACAGAATCCCTAGTCTATCCCTGGCCTTCAGACTCAGGTACACACACTCGATGTGATTCAATTCCCGGACAGGATGTCTGGTCAGGTTAAGATTGCTTTTGTAGACCACAGCTATTCCGCCCCCCCGCCCACTTTCCCTCACCTGCTCACTAACACAGTACCCAGCTGGGAGAGCCTGAGCCCATGTTGGGGCACTGTCATCTCCCTGCTTTCTGGATGTTGGTGTGGATATATTTTGATAGGCCTAGTTTCTGAAGGTTTTCATATATTCTGAAGGTATATATGATGCTGGTGACTGATGTGATTAATGGAATAATTGTAACTTTTTCCTTCAACATTTTGTCATTAGGTATTGCTAAGTCAATAAGGTAGGTGTGTTTTTCTTGTTTATAACTGTAATGTCTGGTCGATTACAAAGTATTGTCTTGTCCCAGAATTGTTCTGTCTCAGCAAGATAATACATGAGTGCATAGCGTGGCTTGTCTTGGCTTGTCTGAGTGTGTCTGGATCTCCTAGGCTCTGAAAGCATCTTTCGGGAGAGCACCTGCTGGTTGCATGATCCATGAGGCCAGGTTCTCATGAGTGCATAGTTCTTCTTGACAGGAGGGGCTTGCACTTGCTAGAGTAAGCTGAACATATGTGAAGGGGCTGCAATCCTATATTCATTTATCTGGGAGTAAGCTTTATTGAAATCAATGAGATTGTTTCTGAGGTTTCTTTGGGCAGTTTTCTTTGTGTCCCTGATTGGGATTTCTGTTCTCTGCACACTGAAGCAGTGTAAATTCAGGAGATATTTGTCTAGCATTGTGATAATGGGCATCTGTTCTGGCCTTTCTTTGTATTGCTACTGACCATGGCCTTGTTTACATGCCTAATGAACCAGAGATATAATGAGACATTGTTAGATTAGTTTCTCATTGATAAACCAGAAGTTGAAACAAGCTAAGAGGTGCTAGCGAGAAGTGACTACACATCAATCCTTTAGTCTATTTTGTTCCATGGCTAATGCTTGCAGGGTAATCATATTTATACACTTTCTTAATGCTAAGTTGTTGTACTAGATTTTTCTGTACTTGTCAACTGCTTCATTTGTTCACAGGTAGAAGTATGCTGAATCTGTGAGCATGGATATGAGAAAGGTGATAGGGAAAGAGTGTTAAATGTTAGGAAAGGTGATATGGTCATCCAGTGAAGGATTTATTTATTTATTTATTTATTACATTTGTATACCGCCCCATAGCCGAAGCTCTCTGGGCAGTTTACATAGGATTAAAAACAATTAAAAACAATATACAAAAATTAAAACAGCAAAAACATACAACATACACACAATCTGTACATTTAAAAACCACTTCAACACTTCAAAAAACTACAAAAACAAAACAAAACAAACCCAGGCTCCTCAGATATTGCCAAATGCCTGAGAGAAGAGGAAAGTCTTGACCTGGCGCCAGGCGGGCCTCGTCGGGGAGATCATTCTACAATTGGGGAGCCACCACAGAGAAGGCCCTCTCTCTTGTTGCCGACCTCCAAGCTTCCTTAGATGTTGAACGTAGCGTTCGGGTAGGTTCATGTCGGGAAAGGCGTTCCATCAGGTATTGTGGTCCCAAGCCGTGTAAGGCTTTATAGGTTAAAACCAGCACCTTGAACCGGGCTCGGAAACATACAGGCAGCCAATGCAAGCGGGCCAGAGTAGGTCTTATATGTTCGAACTTACTGGTTCCAGTTATCAATCTGGCCGCTGCATTTTGCACAAGCTTTGCAGTCAGAAAAGATATTTGAGGGAAAGGGAGACTGTCTCACACAAAATATAGCAAAAGCTTTAAACTACAGCAAAAGCTACAAAAGTAGGAGTGAAGTGAATTTCAGATATACTGAATGTCTCTGTGATTTTAACATTGAAATGTTATGTAGAACAGGTTTGTCTTAATTAATCTGTGAAATCAGATATGGGATCAAGGCCATCTTTGGGGGCTGGCCATGTTGGTGGGCACACCTTCTTGGAGGCCAGCCATGTTGGTGGGCACGCCCCCTCGGGGCGGCCATGTTGTCCTCCTTTTCGGTTTCCAAAATCGGTCACCCTAACTATGGCCTTCTCTTAAAAACTGTTTACCCTTGCTGTTTTATTACTAGTTTTTAATGTTAGTTTTTATTGTTTTAATTGATATTTTACTTTTATGTTTTTAATGCTTTAAATGTGTATGCTGTTTTTATATATTGTTGTTTTTATATGTGGTTGTAAGCCACCTTCCGAGCTTCTACACTGAAAGGCGGCTAAGAAATGTTTTAAATTAATAAATAAATTTGTGTTGTGGGGGGAGGGGACATCGACATTGAATGAAGGAGTTTGTTTTTGTCACCTGCCCAGCTCAATTTTTCCAGAGATCTGGTTCCATTGGTAAGGATCCACTTAGCAGAAACTAGCATAACATTAATAGCACTTGCTAGTGTGACCAATATCCCGGGAAACTGTTCGAACAAGCCCTATTGCCGTTTGGTTTCCATTAGCATAGTATCACTATCACTTGCATTACTACACCACTGGATCCTTCCCATGGAATCTTTACGCAAAATGGAATCCACTACTGTACCTAAACTGTCTGAAACTTACCTACGAGTGGATAGTTGTCATATTGCTGATTATCATTAGTTATTGGCCAATGACATACTGCTACCTGAGGGGAACTAGCAAATCCTGCCCTCCTCCTCCTCTTCCTCCTCCTCTCTGTCAGTGCACTGATCTGCTGCCTCCTTTAGTTCTTCCTGCGAAAGCAGCCATTGGACAATGCTGGTGCTCCCACAGGCTCTCTGGATCCATGAGCTTACTCCCCAATGTCTCACTTTGAGATAGGACCTGACATAAAGAACTAGGATCCTTCCTCAGAATAAGACATTGGGACAACAATGATGAGATGGCTTCAGACTCCACCAGCCTGTTCTCAGCCTAGCAACACTTGTTGGCTTGCTCAGCCTCCTCCTTACTGTCCTCATTTCTCACTTTCTCTTCCTATCCCCTTTTCCTACCACTAAGTAATAATTCAGCAGTAGCAATGGTGGTTGGCTGTGCCAGTAGCCAGGGTTTCTTATGTGTTAAGGTGTGCTATCCACCTTCAGTAAGAAACCATCAAACCAAGGTGCTCCATAGTCAAGCCCTGCATCTGACTTTCTCTCTGATGGAAAGCCAGATGCTGCATGGAGCCAACTATACAGTGCCTAGCCTGGTCAGCAGCTCAGTTTGGTAGTTTCTGTGGTATTGAAGTCAGTGGTGCACTTCAATCCATGAAAATCCCTAGTTGCCTTGAGCTACTCCACAGCTAGAAGGTACCAGCTTTCTCTTTGGAGTTCAGCCAGGTGGCCAAAGTTGTGTGTGGCTGAAAGGGTGAATGGGCAGCAGAAAAGGTGGACAGCTGGGGAGGAGTAGACAGATGACTGAAGCAGTAAGTGTTGAGGAGAGGTTGAATAATGGCAAAAGGCAGAGGGAGCGGCCAGTGGTGGCAGTGGACTGTAGATGAGGGATGTGTTCTGCCATTTCCCCCAATCCACCACCTGAGGCAAGAGGCTCAGCTTGGGTCATGGTAGGGCTAGCCCTGCTGAGTAGTCATCTCAGGATTATATCTCATTTTAGTTAATTGTTCCTTTCTTAGTTAATTACATACATTTTGGCTTGCTGTTAATAGGTTCTGCCCAAGAAATATTGCTACACTAAGCAATTACACTGAGATTCCTGAGCATATGCTATGACACTGTAGTGGATCTTGAAATGAACACCTCCCATCAGTCTCAGTGGTCCTAACATAGCCAGGAGAGCCACTATTTTCAGATTCCCACCCAAGGGAAAACACAGCTCTCCAGCACTCCTGATCTGAAAGTAACAGCTTGGTTGGTGTTTTTTTTCATTACGCAAACATCTTCTAGTTGAAGGCTAACTGAAGCCCTGAGGTAGACATCATATATGATGCTCATATCAAAGTTGTATATGCACTGCTACACATAAGAGGATGTATTTCATCTCATAGTGCTGTCAAAAACTATCATTATGGTAATCATTAAGTTATCACTCAGGCCAAAGCAATACAATAAAATAATTTAAAAACTGGCAAAAACATAAGGCAGCATCTAATGCTAATGATGTTATATGAGTGTAAACCAACACTAGCACAACATCATTAGCTCTTGGTAGGCAAAGGGGGAAAGTAGTGATTTGCCCCTGAATTCCAGCAGCAAATCACTGTTTTTCCCCTTGGCCTAGCAAGGGATAATGACGTCGCAGTAGCATTGATTTGTACTGGCATTGTGACAGCATTGGATACTGCCCACAAGGCTGCTCTGGAAGAGAAAGCTTAACCAGGGGACTGCTAATTAGAAAAGAAAAACCACAGGAGAACCTCATCATGGATCTCCCATGCCATATCCATTTGGCTATCAGGCTTTTCTAGCAATTTCCCTAATCCTTTGACAATACTGCCCAGTTGGTTCGTTCCTTTAACCAATGCATTTCAGAAGGTGGCACAGATGAATGTGTAGATTGTCCTAAACATACCTTCTGGATGCAATGTCTGGAGCCCAGTTCATCTTCCAAATGGGGGGAGGAGCAATTGAATTCCTATGGTGGAAGAGCAGAAAACTTTTTTTTGCACCTAATCTAGCATGTGATGCAGGTGTTCCATGTGAAAGTTCATTGGTGTTGTGATTCCATGCCCTCCTGCTGAGATGTGAGGCAATAAAGAGGTCTATTGTGTAATGCTTGAAGCTTTATTAAATAAATAGACATCTCTTCACACCTGAAGGGAATAGCTTAACAACACAAGGCAAGTGCCAATCAGCTGAATGGACAGTTGTGCCTGACAGGCTTTAACCAAACCCCTGAAGATGGGTCTTCAAGTTGTAAACTCTGGCAAATGACTAACCTAGCAGACCACCTCCCACCTCCTATCAACTCCATTGGTTGACCTGCAGTGGACCCTGCAGCAGAATCGGGCAATTCCAATGTTCCCTCCCTGTCCAACAAAGACTGAGTTCCTGGGGCAGGAAGGATGATCTCTGAGCCTGGGCTTCCTGCTGATAAGCTCCTGGGAAGATTTCTCCTTGAGAGTCTTGGAGAATTTCCTCCCCTGCTTCCTGCCTTGGCTCATCTACTACTTCTTCAGGCTCTGACTCCGATTCAGAATACACAAGAGAGATCAGGCTTGATCCTGACAACTGGCATGCAGGCCTTTACAAACAGGGAGGGAGATAGTGCTAATCAGGTTTGGTCAAGTATGGGCCTCTCTTTACTCTTTTCATTGGGTGTTTATTGACTGAAGATCACATACCCAGTCCTCCCTCGAAAGAATTGGTTTACCATCCAATTAACAAATGGACTGGGCTTATAACTCCTATTAAAATAGAATGGTTGCCTGGTGACTGTGTTGAGATTATTTCCTCTCATGCTGGTGATATGAAGACAATTCAGTTGTAATGCACTTCTGGTATACATGTTTTAAACATTTCAAATTCTAAGGAGAAATATCCCGCTAAAAGAGCTTGAAAAATCTAGCAAGCTCTAGTTTCCAGTGGGAGTATGGTATTCTGTGGGATACAAATGTATAGTTCTATTAATATTTTCTCTTGTCCAAATATATTCCATCTGTGTGATTGCTACAAATATCTTAGTGCCAAAATAGCATATCAGAGATGAAAGCTCAACAGAATTTGCAGTGTAGTAAATTGTAAGAGATATTTTTCTTTCGGCACCAAATATAGCCCATCAGCCAAACATAGTGTGAAACAAAATTGTTCTTTGTAATCTACAGTCTCCTGAAAGTATCTGATAAAAAGAAGGTTGTCCATTCCTTTATTAAAAGGATGGAAATGTCCACTTTCAAGAATAAATAAATCAGTTGACCACTATTGACTCAGATTCTTGGTTTCCTCAACCGTTTGAACACATGGACTATTCAAAATAAAAATAAAAATTGGAATGATTATTATAATTGCACTTTGTATTTCTAATGCTCACGGAAGTCAGATGCAGCAATTTAATACTTTCCCTATAAAGCTAGTTCTTCTGCCTGGATATCATGTTCTTCTCAGGATGCTGTACTATACATGATGGTGGGGGGAGCAAAGGAAGTCATGCCTTATGAAATAATAAACTTACAAGGAGTAATTCTGTAAGCCAAGATTTTAAGGATTTTAATGCTTATGATATCTGACATCTGCTATGTTTCCCCAGTAACTAAGTGGAGCATACTGATCTCTGCTGTGTCTTGTGGCACATTTGTGGTTCCCCCCCAGGTGAACTATTCTTCATCTATTTTGATAGAGCCAGGAGCATAGAAAGGGAAGGGGGAAGTTCATTGAAAATCACTGTTCACAGTACAAAAGGTACAACTATGTTTTGCAGCTCCACAGATAACCAGCTGAAAGAACAAAATGTTAACTTCTTTATTTAGGTGAATAAATAGTTCCCAAAGATAGCTGGTCTCCTTCTGATTTTCATTTCTCTTTCTTCTAACAACCTGATGTCATCTGCCAGCAACAAAGAGAACTGGAACAAGAGACTAGCTGTAGAAAGCCCCCCTCATGTTGACCTGTTCAGTGTTGTGGAAAAGCAAAATCTTTACATGCCACTTTGGCACAATATGTGCCTTCCTCTTTGATATATGAAGCAAAGGCAAATGGGTTATACAATAAATCACTAAAAGGATTCATGAACTCAATCCAGCACTTTATCAGTAGAATTTCTGTGGATCCAGCAGCCAATCAGGTAAATGCAGAGAACTAGTCAGATCTCCAGTTCTAGAAGCAATATACCTTTTCTCTAGATAGTTGCTTGGTACTGACCTGTCACCATTAATACACAGAGTAATAGATATGTCCTTTATAGAGGAGATTACATTGAATAACATTGTCAAATAACCATATGTCCATGGTTTTCAACTTCTGGGCACCAAGTGAAGAATGTTGGCAAACCAGACTAGGGGTGACTGCGAAGGCCAGATCTACACCAGGCCGGATATAACACCTTGAAAAATCATTTGAAAATGGTAAATGGAATGTGTCCTGTGCCCTAACAGTTGTCAATAAACCATTTTAAAGCAGTAGCATAGATTCTGCCAAAAATGAGAGGCCTGGAAACGAAGTCCTATGAGGAATGGGTGAAAGAGTTGGATGGGTTTAACCTGGAGAAGAGAAGATGAAGAGACATGATAGCAATCTTCAAATATCTGAAAGGCAGAAGATGGAACAGATTTGCTCTCTGTTACTCCACAGGGCAGGACTAGAACGAATGGGTGGAAATTTCATGGAAGCAGATTTCAGCTAAACATTAGGAGAAACTTCCTGATGGCAAGAGCTCTTTGAAAAATTGGGCAGTGGGTGCTCTCCTTCCCTGCAGGTATTTAAGTAGTTAGCGGATGACCATCAGTCGGGGGTGCTGTAATTGCATCCTGCATTACAGATCCCATAATCAGCAGCAGGACTTGACAACCTTCAAGGTCCCTTACAACTAAATGATTCTATGATTCAATTTTTCAGGATGCTTTTTCCACATGCGCCATTCTGCCGGCCCCGGCCAAAGGCCTGGGGGCGGGGAGGCTTTTGCGGGTGGGAGAGGGAAAGAGAGGAGACGTGCCCGCTCCTGATTGGAGAGCGGGCACGAAGGCGCCACTGGAAGGGGAGGGTGGATCGCTATATAAGCGGGCGCCACCCTCCCCTTTCCCTCTCTTTCACCACGCGGCTTGGCTCCAGCCTTGGCGGCGGGGGAAGCGCGTGGACAGCAGTGGGACAAAGGATGAGAGAGCGGGGACTCGCGGCCTACTGGAAGACAAGGAGTGGGCAGAGAGCAAACCAGGGCTTCGGACTCTGTCCTTGCCGCTGGCAGTGGATCTTCAGGGCATTCGGCCCTCAGGTTTGGGGGGGTGGGCCGGCCGGTAGGGCAGAAGAACGGCCAGTCTCCGACGGAGGACCTGGGCCATCTGGGTGCTGGGGGGCGGCGGCAGTTACCTGGTGGCGGCAAACAGATCCAAGCCACGGGGAGCCGGGCGGTAGGGGGGCAGCCGTGACGCGCACGGGCCTGGTATGGGCGGCGTAGGCAGGAGAGCCAGCAGGCCCCAGAATGGGTGGAGGCGGCCTTCACAGGGGTACAGAGTGTAGGTGGCGGCAGCTTTGGCAGGCGATCCAGCAGGCGGGCGGGCGGGTGGGCGGTAGGCCCCTGTGCAGGAGGCGGTGGCCAGTTTGAGGGCGGTGGCCATTTTAGGCACACATCGGCCATTTTAGGTGGGTGCTTGGAGGTGGCGGTGGCCATTCCGAGGGAGCAGGCAGGCTGCTTAAAGACAGCCTCGCTCGAGGTCGCTGTTAGCGACACCAATTTTGGGCAGCCTTTGAGCGTGTTATCCCTCGTATACAGGGGGTCAGTGCGCTGCGGCTTTACAGTCCAATAACAAGGCAATAGCAGAAACAATTGGAAATTTCAGTATCACACACATTAGCCCTGCTGTTCAATTTAATTCATATAGGGGGGCGCAGCGTGGCATACTGGGCAACATAGTCGTCAGACAGACACGTTCTACGGCATAATCGCTTAGCAAGCATCATGCCCTCTAAGAAAGGGGGTGGTGGTGCTAAGGGAAAGGGTAAGGCCCCTCCTGCAAAGAAAGTATGCAGCGGCATTAGGCAGGATCCCTTCGCGGATTAACTAGACCCTGCCGTAGAAGCTTTGTTGGCAAGGGTGCAGTCCTTGGAAAATGTCAGAGGGTTGGCACCAGCAATTGCGCCCGGCACATCTAATACGGAAAGTCCAGGTGGTTGCCAGACATGGAGGCAGATGCATGACAATTTATTGCAATCTCTTTCGAGTCGCATAGATGCAATGGGGGCCTACTTCAAGCCTTCCACATTGCCATGGAATACGGGAAGGTGTATTTGGTAAAGAGAAGAGGGGTTTAGGTGCCTTTAGACTCCCACTGACATCATCAGGGGTATAAAGGTGTCATGTTCTTTCGATTTAGCTGCTTTGGAGTGAATGTAAAAGAAAATGTTATCTTTTCAGTTTCTTTTGCAAATAAGCCAGTTTGCTGAAACCCCCATTTCAAGTCAAATCAGGCTATATGTGCCTCACCCATTATTATTCACCACAGTCACCTTATCAGGACTCAGGAGTGTATAAAATAGTGCTGTGCCAAAACTTTCACCCTTATTTTTTACCATTTTTATTCAATTTGATAGAAAAGAAATTGCTTGGGGGGGGGGGGAACTCAAAGGAGGTTAAAATTTTAGAAAAATTGTATCAGGCTGGGATTGGGGTTCTTGTGCTCATCTTACTTATGATCTGGCAGAGGAATGTTCACACGTGTCCTGTCTTTCATTGTACAATTATCTCTCCAGCATCCATTAGCCTCCATGGCTTCCCACTCTTTAATCAAAGGCCAGGGGAAGAGATCATGAGGTAATTCCTCCCATACAGCTTTTTTCAGATCAGGATGTCTAGGCAGCCTGGGATGCTGCAGAGCAGTAGGGAGCTGTGTAATAGAAAGAAAAAAAATACACACAGCTTTCTCAGCCACCTCGTAGTGATCAGATAATCTAAAAAGCACCACGAAAGAAATTCAAAATAAATTATAAAATGACCTGAGAATGAGGTAAAGTAAATAAATAAATAAATAAATAAATAGACATCTATCTCATGTGAGAAGAAAATATTCAGGAAACTGCATTGTACTGTATGACCTCCACCTCTTCCCTGGAGCTGGACACAACACTGCCCCCCCCACCTCTTACAAGGCTTTCAGGGAAGTAGAAGTATTTTAAACATCTTTATTAGAGACAAGATATATCCACAATCACCTTTCAGAAATTTAACATTTGGGGAAGGTGATGAATCCTGAACAATGATAACTGCAGCTGAACCCCTCCCCCAAAAATCAGAAAACATTTTTTTCTCAGAAAAGTTCTGAGATTTTTTTTCTTCTTTTTTTACCCCCCTAGAAATTAAATACTATTTTTTCAGAATTTTCTTCACCATTTTTGGTTTTTGTCACCTTCCTTCCCTCCACCCCAATTCCCTGGAATGTATCTAGGTATGGGTCATTGTGGAGAATGAAAAATGGGGGCCAGTTTTGGATCAAGGGAAGAAGTTGTGCTACATCCCTGTGCTACAAATGGTGAGGCCTACCTGTGAGAAATGGTTGGAGAATTTCTCTTCCCACCTGGAGAAATTCAGTGAAATTGTCACCCCAATTGCTCTATGCCCAAACAGGGTGGAGAATTTCGAGAGGCTATTTGTGCATAGCTCTAGTATAAAATGTATTTGCATGTTATATCTATATGCATGTGAAAAATCATTTCTCTATGTATTATTAATCATTATGCTATCGCAGAAATCAGTGTGATGAACTGATAGTAAATATTAAAGTATGTTCCTCTCAGTTTAGATCAGGTCTGGAATTGCTCCTTGGCTGATGAAAAGAAAGATCAATCAGATGTCAAATCGGTTGCCACCATCTCTCCCATCCCCATATATGCTCATGTCATGCCATAGCTATGTTTGCAAGGCCAAGGTGAGGAGAACTGATACAATATGTTTGCTATGCCAGTCCTTGTGTTGCTGGCTAGATGCTAGTGCTACTATGCAAGACAGGGCATGATTTCATGAGATGCTCTCTAAATGAGTGACTCATAGGATTTGGTCATAAATCTCTGACAACTAAGCCACTCTTTACAGATACGATGATGGAACTAATTTTCTGCTTGAATAGGGAAACATTAACAAATTTCAGCATATCTGAAAATGTTGAAAGTAAATGTTTTCTAAACGGAGCCACACTAGCAAAAATGGATGCTTTATTTTCCAGTGCATAATGCAAATTCTCTACTTTGCACTGTGGGAAGGTAGAGATTCTCATTGAATGTAGCTAATGTTCATGAACATGAGACTTAATGCCAATACTAACATGGACAACCATGGATTCGGGGTCATAGAATAGAATCAGAATATTATTTTCCATTCAAAACATTGAAATATTTCCTTACTGATTTTGAATGCAGCTACAGCACCCTTCACCAGGTCATGTTTTGATCTCTTTGTGCCATTCAGCAAGGAGGAGATAGGGGTACTATCAACTAAAAACACATAACTTACTATATAGTGCTTAGAAAACATTCTAAGCAGGGGCCATAGGATTCTTCAGGAAACTCTCAACAAAGTCTTAGAGCTCTGAGCTCAGAGGGTTTGGAGTCCCCTTCATGGGTCCACCCAACCACCATGGAGTTTTCACCTTCTATGAATGTGGGACTCCACCTTGGGGGATGGGAGGGAGTGGGCATGCTAGGAGCTCTGGCTCTGGGTGGGAAGGGAGTGGCTCTGGATCCAAAGGGCACATAGCCCTCTAAGACCCCAGATGCCCAATCACAGGGAAAGGTAGGCCAACTCTGGGGCTTGTGTAACTGAATTTCTCTTTGGGGGGGAGAGGGGGAAATGGTTCCACCATTCCTTCTACCCCGTTGACAAGAGCCTAGCAGTGCTTTGAAAAGAATGGAAACTCCAAGATCAGAGCACTTTGTCATTTGGGCTCCTTGCCCATAGGACTGTGCTGTAAATATTTGATCTGGATGATTATACCAGCAGGTCCAGATTAACAACTCATTTCCCCCTAATATATGTGCATGAAAAAATAAAGTCTATTTTATATTTTGTGTATCTAACAGCACTGAAGGTCACTTCTTTATAACATTTAATGCCTCAATGAACTAAGTGTTAAATACTTCAGTGTTACTTATGTTTTGTTTTGTTTTTTTAATCTTCAGGATGCATTACAGCCGAATAAGAATATAATCATAATGTTATCTTTGATTTATATCTCTAAAAACACTTAATTTAAATGCCTTGGTGAAGGCTGCAGTAAAACCAGGCTGTATTACTGAAGAAGTCCAATCTATTATTATTACAGTTGAGGTTGTGTCAGCATTTATGTTTCCATTATCTATCATGTTTACTTGAGGTAATATCTGAGCTATTGAAATATATGTGAGGTGTGTAAAGCTGTGATGCTCAGTCCAAAACGAAGTCTTTGTCCTTTGGATTCAACAAGTATTATGAAACAAAGGTTGCTCCAACAATCAAGTGGCAAGCATTTTCTCCATGCAATTATGTATTTGGATATATGATCAAGTCAAGAAAGTTTAGTGAAAAATAGCAACTAACTCCGCAATACTATGCATGTCTACAAGGAGTAAGTCCATGGAGTTCAATAGAACTTACTCCCAGGTAACTGTACATAGGACTGCAACCTAAACTAGTTTTTGCCATTCTCATTTTTTGTGGTAACATGAAAAGGAGAAACCACAGAAATGGCTACAGATGGCATCCTCCCAAAATGCCACCAATTTCTACACAGGTACATGAACTTACATACAAAATAAGCACTACTAGTTTCTGAGAACCAGCTTTAGTGCTCAGTGGTTTCATTACTCTCTTGAAATACCTAGATCTATTATTATTATTATTATTATTATTATTATTATTATTATTATTATTGAGTGTCCTATATACACTGTTTTATGTCTTTCTTTCTTCTTTTGTTTATTAGTTTGTTTTCTCCAAGAAGCTTAGGGTAGCTTACATGTTCATCTCCACCATTTTACCATCACAATAACCCTGTAAAGTAGGTTGGGCTCAGAGAGAGAGACTGCCCAAGATTGTCCATTAAACTTTGCGGCTGAGTGGAGATTTGAATGTGAATCTCCCTGGTCTTAGTCCAGTATTTTAATCATAATACCCAATTCTGTCATACTGGGATTACTCTAAAGAATTGTTTAAAAGCTGGTTAGAAAAAAAATACTTATGAAAGTTGCAGAGCAATATACAATCTGCATCTTTCTATGATACAGAAGCTGTAAGTTCAGAAAGATCCTTTGAGCAATGTTTTACAATTTGTATGAAGCAATACCGTACAACATGCACCATGAGATAGATTAGATAGCTAAATAGATAGATAGACAGACAGATAGATAGATAGATAGATAGATGTATTATGAATGGATCGATCGATAGATAGACAGATGATAGATAGATAGATAATTAGATAGATGTATTATGAATGGATGGATGGATGGATGGATCAACAGATGATAGATAGATGATAGATAGATAGATAGATGTAGTACTATGTATAGATAGATAGATAGATAGATAGATAGATAGATAGATAGATGATAGATAGACAGATGTTAGATAGATAGATGATAGATAGATAGATGATAGATAGATAGATAGATAGATAGATAGATAGAGATGATAGATGATAGATAGATAGACAATACTTTTAGATGACTCTGAGAAAAGGGCAAATGTTGATCTCACCATCTGCTAATTAAACCAATGCAAGAATACAGTTCTGAAACAGCTGCACAGGTAGTATAATTTCTTGAAAAAGTTTTTAGAAGCCCATTTCTCAGCTGTTGGAGAATATAAGGAGTTACTACATTAATGCCCTCATTTCTAAACAAATAAACTACTCCTTATCTTCTGAGTACACCAGCAGCAATTCACAAACTGCAAATAGGGTAGGATGTACCTTTTATTCTTTTAAGGGAAAATTGAAAGCTTGTTATATGTAGTAATTATCATCATCATCATCATCATCTTACACAGGATGACCATACTGAAACCCCTTTTTTTCTTTCTCTACAGTTTTTCTTTTCTAATCAGCAATACTTAAGATTTTCAAACAAATTAAATTGCAGGTATAGGGATTACCCTGCTCCATCTAGCCCTTTTTTAAAAAGAGAGAAAACAGCTCCAAACTTCAACTTTTAGTCATGGAGTAAAGTGTTATTTTCACACTATGGTGATGAATACATCTTTGTCAGACCAAATGAGAGCTGCCTGCAAAACATCTGCCCATAATGGAGCTCACCTTTTGATCTCAACTCCCATTTTTGGGTGCTTGAAAGGAGTCTTTGCTCAGAGAGGTCACTTCCATGAATTATTATAGCTATTCTTTGTTCTTCTGCTAATGGGGAAAGGCAATTTTTCAACAAAATGTTTTCCTTTGATATCCATGCACTATATTTAATATTCTTTTTTATTAAAATACACTTTAACATCGTTGAGGCACTTTATTATGAGTTTTGAATGCGAAAGGCAGCAGAGGGTGTAAAAGCATCTAAAATATGGGGGGAAAGCAATCATTTATTGCATCCTCTGGGGCTCAACAGCTTGTTATAAATTCATTTTCCATGTAAATGTGTTTTAAAAAGATTAAGCTCTGCACTGTAATTGTTATTCACTTCAACATCAAACGAAAGTCATCCTTTGACATCTCTTAAAGTTATTGTCCAGAAAAAAATAATATCAATTCTATTCCCTCCACTTTATTCCCATATTTGAAACAAACTAAGCTTGCTACAGTTTGAGGGATTTGGATTATTGGTTTGCCTGACAAAGCATATTTCACAGAGATTTAATGAGGTCACCTCAATTTACTACCCATTTAAAGTAAAAAAGGACCACTAAACCATTGGAATATATTTCATTAACCAGTTCATACAAGACATTAAGGAAAGAGAACTAGGGATGTACAGATTTTGTAAAATCCATTCCATCTGTATCACGTGGATTGTCAGGTAACTTTTGTTCCATCCTCCTCCTATTGATGAAATCTGATTTTTTTCCCCACCAATTTCTTAAATTCATGCACATTTGCACTTGCAAAATGTGCAAATCCTTCCCAAAATAGATATTTTCATGTATTAGCATATGGGGGAAATGCACATTTTCAGCTGGTGTATTATTATTTCATCTCTTTCTCGCTTGTGGCAGTTTTTCTAGACGGACATGACAGACTTTGCCTAGTCATGCTGTCTTTTACAGATTCAGGAATTTCCTGACAATTGAGCATGTTTTAAGTATGACTGTTTTCTGGATGTTGGTGTGGATATATTTTGGTAGGCCCAGTTTCTGAAGGTTTTCTGTATAGTTTTTTGATGTGATGCCGGTGACTGAGGTGACTAATGGAATAATTGTGACCTTTTCCTGTTGCCATAGTTCTTTGACTTCCATGGCCAGTAGTGTATATTTGTCTCTCTTTTCTTCTTCCTTTTCAAAAATATTTTAGTCATTCGGTATTATTATTATTATTATTATTATTATATGACTAAATCTGCATAAAAATTCCTGAAAGTAAATGAGTTGGAGAAGGAGAAGGAGAATGGTCCACAACTTCACAGGATATGTGTGACTCAGGAAAAACTGATCTGCTGTGGAATCCATGAGTTGGATTCATAGAAATCCAAACTCATTTGATTCTGTTGCAGATTTTTCTAACATCCCTAAGGAGGACTCAACAATAATAATAATAATAACAATTTATTTCTTACCCGCCTCTCCACCTGGATCGAGGCGGGGAACAACAACATGATAAAATACATAAAACTGATTAAAACATGACACATATTATTAAAACTGCATAAAAATCCTAAAACATCCTAAAAACATCCTTAAAACATTCTAATATTCCACTGGATATGCCTGCCAGAAGAGAACAGTCTTTATAGCTTTCTTAAATTCTAAAAGACTGCTAATTTGTCTAACCTCCTCCGGCAGGTCATTCCACAGTCTGGGAGCGGCAGAAGAGAAGGTCCTCTGGGTAACGGTTGTCAGCCTAGTCTTGGCCGACTGCAGTAAGTTCTTCCCAGAGGACTTGAGCGTGCGGGGCGGATTGTATGGGAGAAGGCGATCCCGCAGGTAACCTGGACCCAAACCATGTAGGGCTTTAAAGGTAATAACCAACACTTTATACTTCGCCCGGAAACTAATTGGCAGCCAGTGGAGCGATTTTAAAGGGTAAACCAGTTCTGTGTTAACAAATTAGATTGTGTTGGTGCATGCAAAAACCTATGTCTCGCCAACTAAAATTATTATTATTATTGTTGTTGTTGTTATTATTATTATTATTATTATTATTATTACATTTATATACCACCCCATAGCCGAAACTGTCTGGGCAGTTTACAAAAATTAAAAGACTGACCATTAAAAAGTCAATAAACAAAATTTTAAAACATAAAACATAAAAACAGCTGATATTAAAAACATTTTAAACTTTTATGCCTGGCCAAAAATTCATTTAAAAACCTCAACTTAAGCTGTTCAAATGCCTGAGAGAAAAGAAAAGTTTTGATCTGGTGCCAAAAGGATAACAGTGTTGGCGCTAGGCAGGCCTCATCAAGGAGAAAATTTCATAATTGGGGGGCCACCACAGAGAAGGCCCACTCCCTTGTTGCTATCCTCCGAGCTTCCTTCGGAGTAGGCATCCAGAGGAGGACTTTAGATGTTGAGTATAGTGTATGGGTTGGTTCATGTTGGGAGAGGCTTTCCATCAGGTATTGTGGTCCCAAGCCGTGTAAGGCTTTATAGGTTAAAACCAGCACCTTGAATCAGGCTTGGAAATGTATAGGCAGCCAATGCAGGCGGCCCAGAGTAGGTCTTATATGTTCGAACCTTATGGTTCCTGTTATCAATCTGGCCGCTGCATTTTGCACAAGCTGCAGCTTCCGAACCATCTTCAAAGGCAGCCCCACATAGAGCACATTGCAGTAATCTAACTTGGAGGTTACCAGTGCAAAGACAACTGAAGCCAGGTTATCTCTGTTCAGATAGGGGCATAGCTGGGCCATCAACCGAAGTTGGTAAGAGGCACTCCATGTCACCGAGGCCACCTGAGCACTCTGCAAGTTGAAATGCACTCTGCTCTACTTGTTGGTTCTTAAATATAAAACTCTGTGTCAGGGATGCAAAATGTTTGGCCTGTAGGCCACAGGTGGCCCACCAAGCCCTGACTGACAGCCTCCAGACCCCTAGCATCTGCTGCTGCCAGAAAAAAAGGAAAATAGAAAAAAAAAACCCACTCAAAAGAGAGAAGATATTTTGGAGAAATTCTCATGGATTTGGTTCAGGGTTCTTGTGCTTACCGTACTTATGAGATGGTTGAGGAGTGTGTATGAGCATAGGCATGCTAGGTGTGCTTAGGCACACCCTAATGTCTCAAGCAATAATGTCTCTCTGCTGGGAGCCACATTTCAAAGAGGCCAGGAGGAGGGGACCCAAAGGCTAATATTGCCTCATCAGACCTTCCTCCAGACATTCTCACCACAAAGCCCCACCAATGCTGGGGCTTGAGGAATTTCTCCTCATTCTCCCCCTCACCTGCAATGGCCCTCCTGTGGTCAGGGAATCATTTGCTCTAATGTGGCAAATGGGGGGTTGGGATGCTCTCATAGGGAGAACAGCAACCCATTTCACCCCATCAGAGCAAACTCTCAGGGAATGCAGCAGATTTCTATTTTTATAAACTGGAGATGCACAGCTATGCATCAGCAAAGTAAAGGATAAAAGCTCCTGCACAGGTTTGGATATACATTGGGGTGAATTAATGCAGAATCAGAGAAGTTAATTAACATAACCCTGCCCTGTACCTGGTTTCATCCACCCCGACTCAGTTTTCTCCCTACAAACGACCCCCCCCCAAAAAAAAATAAGATTTAGAAATATACACATACCGCTGGCTTTTCTTTCAAGACTCCACTTTTAATTTTACCCCCCCACACACCCCCCCCAAAAGATGCCACTGGTGTCTATTTCTCTCTCTCTCTCTCTCTCTCTCTCTTTTCACTTCTGTCTTTTCTTTGTTTTTGGAAGCTATGGGGATAGGATGGTGTGTGGGTGTGGGTGTAATGGTTTCAGGGGGGAATTTTTTAAAAAATCCTAAAAATCAAGGGATGAACAGATCTCTTCAAACTTGGCATGGCTAATGCCCTAGGTAAACACTATCATGGTGCCGTTTCATCTTTTTATCTTTAACAATGACAGCATTTTTTTTTAAAAAAAAATAATTTTCGAACCTCAAACTTTTTTAAAAAAATCCTAAAAATCAAGAGATGAACAGATCTGCTTCAAACTGGGCATGGCTAAAGCCCTATTTAAGAGCTATCATGGTGCCAAGTTTCATCCCTTTATCTTTAAAAATGACAGAGCTCCACACAGCCCTAAGAAACAGTGCCCAATCAATCAAACGCTAAGTCATTAAAACAGTAGACAACAAAATCAGAGCAGGGGGGAGGCGCCCATGTCCATCACAATGTCCATCAATCATAAGAACCAACGAACTGGAGGGGGAAGGAAAAGGGGCAGGGTGGGGCAAGTGCAGTGGTGATACCAGGAAGTGCTAGCCGACACAGGTGAAATGATAAACAAGGTGAAATAGCACAACCAGGCACCCACGTGAAAGTGACCTGCGCTTGACGCACAATGAAACAGAGGTAAAAACCTTGGATGCATACCAGGAAAAAAAAGTAGGTATATGAGAGCAAACTGGGATCCATATATGCAATCCTATGAGCTTACAGTCTCAGTATAGGAGTTCAGAGGAATAGGGCCACATCTACACCAAGCAGGATATGACACTGTGAAGACTGTTTGAATGCTGTATATGGAGTGTGTCCTGGGCCCCAACACTAGGCTGACCATATGAAAAGGAGGACAGGGCTCATGTAACTTTAACAGTCGTAGAGAAAAGGGCATTTCAGCCGGCGTCATTTGTATGCAATTCGTACCTGGTGAAATTCCCTCTGCATTACAACAGTTAAAGCTGCAGGGGCCCTGCCCTCTTTTGTATCTGGTCACTTTAGTGTAGTGCCTGCAACTTTAATTGCTTTGATGAAGAGGGAATTTCCCCAGGTACTAACTGCATACAAATGATGCCGGCTGAAATTCCCTTTTCTCTGCAACTGTTAAAGTTACATGAACCCTGTCCTCCTTTTCATATGGTCAGCCTACCCGACACTACTGTTATAAACCATTTTAAAGCATTCGTGTAGTTCCTGCCCAGGCCACGAGAGTGCTATCAACATGTTAAGAAAAAGAAGAGGGAAAAACACATCTAGTAACTTTACTAGCACTTTATTTTCAGGGTTGACTAGCACTTTATTATCTCAGCATCTTTTGTGACCCCCTCCTTGTTTTATGAAGTTTATTACTTAAGGGCCAAAGCTCCAATAATCTCCAAAGTTTCAGAGAAAATATCCATCTTTAGGTGATCACACTTTATAGCATCCAGTAGTAAGTTTAACATAGAAGTATTAGAAGATTATTGATCTGTGTGAGTCCATGTGGATTATGTACCCTTAGAAAAATGTAACAGTGATCCAATTGAAGGAATGTATAGATAGGAAAGGGTGCAGTAAACATTGCCAGTGGCTACAGATGAGCCAGCAAAGTTTCATGATCCATAGTGGAGAAGGTCATAGATGAAAGTAATTATGTTCACATTGCCGTTTTTCATTTCTCAATAACAGAGATGAAGAATATGCAAGAGCATCAAAATTACCATCTCTGTATCACCTATAATTCTCAATATAACTTAAAGACATCTGAGACATGAAATAAAAATGCAATAAGCTTAGACAGCAGCTTTAGTTCCATCATCAGCAAGAAAGAAGAGCTGGTACTTACACTGGGCTGTGGCCCAATCCCAGCTCCACCACTGTTAGATTTACTTTATTGGGTAGGTTTGCACTTAACAAGAAGCCACCATGGGGGAATTAGCCCATGAGCCTTCTCACTGTGGTAGATGCCATTTTGAATATTCAAGCTGAAGCAGGGGTGTGCTACAGCTTGTTGTTACATGAAAACTAGGAGAGGATTGATTGTTTGGATGCTTCCCAAGCCATCCACAACCCCAAAAAAACAGCCCTAGGTTTCCAGAAAGCTTGTCAACCCACCCTTGCTGGGTTTTCACATTACAACAAGCTATGATACATCTCCAATGCATCTTGAATATTCACAATGATGGCTGGCACCACAAGAAAAAGCTCCACATGGAAATTCCCCCACAGTAGCTTCTTGTTACTTGAGAACCAGGTCATTGTTAGACCATGGCTTGGGACCACATACAGGCAAGGTAACTGAAGAGGAATCCTGCCATTTCTGAGATACTGATTGCAAGCTTGGCACCTTGTACAAAATTATGCATGGTGTGGAGAATGTGACTAGGGAGACATTTTTCTCCTTCTCCCATAATACTAGAACATCCCATGAAGCTGATCGGTGCGAGATTCAGGACATATAAAATGAAGGACTTCTTCACACAGCACATAGTTAAACTATGGAATTTACTCCACAAGATGTGGTGATGGGTGCAAATTTGGATGGTTTTAAAAGGGGTTGGATAAATTCCTGGAGGAGAAGGCTATCCATGGTTACTAGCCCTTATGGCTATGTGCTACCTCCAGTGTTCAAGGCAGTAAACCTGTGTGCACCAGTTGCTGGGGAACATGGGTAGGTGGGTGGGTGCTGTTGCACCATGTCCTGCTTTGTTGGTCCCTGGTCGACAGCTGGTTGGCCATTGTGTGAACAGAGTACTGAACTAGATGGACCCTCGGTCTGATCCAGCATGGCTTTTCTTATGTTCTTAGAATAAGGTAGGCACTTACAAATCACAAAAAAGAGGAAATGGATCAGCAAAAAAGAAGACAAAGGAAGACACAAACTGACAACAAAATTTTGCATATGCTAATTTATACAGGGAGATGTAATTTTAGAAATCATTGCTGTAAGTTAAATAGAAATACAATATATTTCACCATAATGAGGAAAACTGTGACCAGGTGACCTGTGCGGCCTGCTAACCAGGTGCTCATAGGTAATTTCAAGGCCCTCCCTGCTCTCCCTTATGATAGTTAATAATCTTTAAACCAGACTGGGATGAAATAGAGGACTGTCCTATGACAGCTGTCCAGATAGAGTACTGTCCACTGTAAAGTATGACACACAACCTCCCTAGGGTACAAGTATCTATTGGAGACAATGGTCAGTCATCTCTGGTGACTTGGGTCCTTCAAACAGAAAGCTCAAATTGCAGCAGCGTCCAGGAGTCTCCCCTCTTCCTTCTTTCGTCTCTGTGCCCAGGCCAAACCACAAGCTAGGCATGCCCATTGCTGAGAAATCAAGTTGCAATGGAATTCCACGTTCTGTACAACTTGATTTGCATTTGAGAACTGAGCTGCAGGTTTTCCCCCAACCTCAGAGATTTGTTTGGGTGATTTTTCCCCCCTGCAGGTTCGGCAATGTGCACAAATTCCTGAGCAAGTCAACACAAATTTCTGAAAAAGGGATAATGGATGAGTTGGCAAGATGCCTTTGCACTTGGCCCTTCACACAAAGAATGTCAGATCATTGCCTCTCTTTGAGCTGACTTTTAATGGTTGGGCATTTTTAATGTATTTTAGTGTATCCAAGACTACATCTAACATCACCTGAATGGACTTCTGCTCAAGCAATGGGACTTTCCCTTGTTCTCCTCCCCTGCCCTGTCAGTCTCCTGCGTTCTTCCCAAATCTGCTCTGGATGGTGTTACAACCCTCTGGAACAGATTTGAGGTGTATGGGAGGGGGGGAGTTGCAGAGGGAAAGGAAATCCATTCCAGCAGCAGTGCCTGTTCCACTGGGGGATGGATGCCACTGGATACAACACACGGTTTTTATGAATTTATGGTATTCCATATTCCTCTAAATACCACTTACTGTGGAACACATGGAGAGGGGTGTTATTTGATCTCATGCCATGCTATGGGCTTCCATAGGAATCTGATTGGCCACTGAGGGAAGAGAATGCTGGACTAGATAGGCCTTCACTCTGATCCGGTACAGCTCTCCCTCTGTTCTTATTTTATATCTTTGCTCTGATTCAATAAAACTCTCCTTGTGTTCTTATTTTATATCTTATTTTTATATTTATTGTTGGTTTTATCAGATAATTGTTTAAATACATTGTTTTTGGCCAGAGTCACCAAGTTCTGGAAAGTTAGAATAAATAATTAATACAAGATATTCCTTTGACCCTTATTCTATACCTTTTCCATCTGCAGTGAATTGCAGTCAAACTCTGCCTTTGAAATACTGTATAGTGGTTTATATTCAGGTAGACTCCAAGGCCTCATTTACACCAAACAGGATATTTCACTCTGAAAGCAGTATATAAAGGGCAGGAGCCACACCAAGCAGGATGTAGCGGTATGAAAGCAGTATATGGTATTGTGTCAATGGGCCCCAACAGTGGCAGTGCACTTCAATACCGCTATAAAGCAGTAGTGTGACTCCTGCCTTTTTTCATGCAACTTTCATAGTGCAATATCCTGCTTGTTGTAGATGAGGCCCAAGTAACTTACCAGACTAGGTGGATGCTTGCTGCATCTCAAGTTCTCCCCATGAGCGTGCGGTTAAAATGAATAGTAGGATGCAAACTGAAGGAGATGGAACATTTTTTACATTTTAAATCCAGGTATTATGTGACACTTGGCTTGCTACTGTAGTTCTATGTCTTTCACTGGCAACAAAGTTTCAGTGCAATTATTTTTCTGCTTCACATTTCAGGACTATATAGAAAACTGTGTTAATTGTATTACATTGAAGCGTGTGTCCTGTGAAATATTCATGAATCTCTCTCTCTCTCTTACACTCACACACCTAACCTAACACAAAAACCCTATGTCTATCCTATGTCTGTTTTTCACCCTGATCCCAATCAGTTCTGCTACCAACTGGTGGGTATCTCAGATAATTCAGGTGGTTCAAACTGAACCAGAAACTGGCCTAAATTTTGTGGCAATGCAAAATAAACTATAAGAAGTTCTGTAGGTGTTTCTTAGGGCTAATCAATACCTACAGCCGTTTCGCAAGGGTGGGGGGTGATTGTAAGGTTTCCCGCTTCTGCAATCGGCACTCATGGGTCAAACGCAAGTGACATTGTGGGAGGACATGTGCCCCGTGACAGCGCTTCCATATGTGGATTGGCAGAAGTAGGCGGGGCTATGCAGATAATGAGGCCACAAGCCTGTTTTTAATGACTCATGAGGGATGTGCATGCACACAAAATCACAGCTACACATGAGGTGGATAGGAAGTCCATCAAATATGTGGTGCTGCACATAGATACGTTTGTGATTTTTTTAAAAAAGCCAACTCTCGGCACCAAAACACACCGATACACATTGAAAACATGTGGCGAAAATGGCGGGCAGGCCCACTCCCACACACCTCCGATACTGCTGGGCATACCCCTGGCAGCTGGTTGGGTGTTCATTGAGCCAGGAACTTGTGCTGAACAGCAACAGCTTCATGAAGGGGGGGACCAGTCACGGACTCTGAGACTGTAGCGAGAGAGCCGGAAAAAATGTGACAAAAGCAGTCAGCAATATTCCTGAATAACTAAGGGGTGAACCCAAGATCACCGCAGGAGCAGGGGAACATCATATGGCCCATTAGCGATGACTGCAATATAATCTCTACCTATGAAGCAGAAAGTATGTGTGCATCACGTATGTCTGGAAATATTTATCCACTTCCAGATGAGTTAGAAACTTGACATGGTGACACAGTGATAGGTCTGGCCAATGTACCAGAAAAATCTAAAAACACAAATTTTGGGGGTTTAAGTATTTTTAAAGAATTTAATAAAAACCTAGGTTTATGCCTACAACTCCCATCATGGCTTGGGCAGAACTTCCAGCATGCCTTGAGCAGGAGGCCAGACTTACTGGCCTTTGGTGGCCATTGTGAGTGTACAAGTTAGTGGCTGCTGTGTGTCTTTTACAACCCCGACTCCTAAGGTTGGTCTCAAGCAGTCAACCTAATTCCACATAAAAGGAAACAATCCACATAAATGGACTGCATCCATTTGCAGTGCCTCCTCCCACCCTCTGTGTGATTTTAAAATGTAACTAGATACAACAGCATGACTTTGAGGGGCAAAACATGCTCAAAGGCACTCCGTCTTAATATCGCTGTTTTCTCAGAATCTGGGTGAAGCAAGTATGTAGCCTTTGCCCTTAAGAAGGAGGGAAGGAGGGGAGACACTCTGCACATGCCCAGAAACAGACCCGACAAAAGGGGAAGTGCCCGGCTCAGCCCCATCCCTTTAGTATAGATTCCTGATGTAGCACTTGGTGGGTAAGAAGCACAGGCCAAGGCAGTCCCAGCAGGATTGGCTGGAGCTGGGTGTGTCCACTGATAGCCGCTTGATGATGCTACTCCTCGATGCTCTATTGAGGAGCACCATCGGCAACAAGAGGATGTCTCAGAGGATGTGAGCATCTGTGGGCTGCCAAAGACATGCTGGGAGGTGTAATACTGGCATGTAGAGTGGCTGATTTAAAATAAAGTATGAGTGAGCAAACCCTGACCTCTCACTAACTGTCTTTGTTCTCCTACCTGATTTTCTTCAACTTCCACTAACCCTGCCCACAATTCCATTCTAGCCTCAGCTGTATCAGTCAATCCTCCATTCACTCTTCTGTCTCAATGGTATAGTCAGGCTTTTATATAAAAATCATAAACTTTATTCAGAAATCCACAAGCAAGGTGCCATAACCAAAATGGCCTGCTCTCCAGTTGTCTTCCACCACATCTCAGATGATGTTCAAAGATTAGCACATTATTCAGGGATTTAGGCTTATGCCTTGGGCAGGAGGGAAGACTTATCCGGCTTTGGCAACCATTTTCTGGTAGTGGCTCACCCTCCTGGACCTGAAGGGAGAGTGCCTGGGGTCAGCTTCCTCAGTTGCTAGGCCTCATCAGGAGCAGGCCCATTGCCAACGGCAACCAAGCGAACCATCAGTGAGCCAGCCAGCCAGCTCCCTCATGGCCTACCTATGAGCACAGTGTAGTGTGGACTGGCTCAGCCAGACTTCACTTCCTATGGGCTTCAAGCAGCAGGACTCCCATTGAGCAATTCAGGCACCACAGCAAAAGCCATGCTGGGAGTTGTCGTTTTTCTTTTATGTGGGGACAAGGAAAATTATGGTGACAGCTTCAAGGCAGCCCTAGCCATGCATTGAAGGTGAAAGAGAGCAGGATGGGGTGGGGGAAGAAACTAATAAAATTTGTTTTAAAGTTACCAGGCCTAAGACTGGCCTACCTTGAAGGGTTGTCATGAGGGTAAAAGGAAAAAAAGAAATGAATTTAATTTATTTAAAGGTTAACTCAGGCCTAGCACCGGCCTGCTACTTTAAGGTAATTACCTCGCAGACATATATTTTAGGGGGCCCAAGCAACAGCAGCTAGAAACTTGAAATCTGGCATGCTGATATGTCTGGCTGTACAATGTACCAGAAAAATCTAAAAACATGAAATTTTGGATTTTAAATATTTTTATGTCAGATAAAAGGGCCAAGTCACCAGTGGCCTTCAGCATCCTGGGTCTCTTCCAAAACCTGTTAAATGTAGATATTATATAGTAAATTATGCCAATAAAGTATTCTGTGTTCTGGCTGCTTTCCTTTTTTTCATAATAATAACTTCAGAGCACATGCATACAACAGTTCCTCACATCCACTGAGATCAGCTTCCCTACTATATGCTATTCAGATATTTGGGCAATGCCAGGTCTATTATGAAAACAAATTTTTAGGTTTGCATCTTTTTTAGCTGGTAGAAAAGGTGTTGTGAGTCCTGATTGTTTTTGAAGTTTATACAGCTGCTCCGGCCAAGGCATGATGGGAGGTGTAGGCATTTAAGGTAAAACAAAAAATATGGTTTATTACGAAGCTCTAATTTAAAATAAAGTTCTTATTAACACAATTTTCAATTTATTCTAATAAAACAATTTACAAACTCAGCCAAACTAAAAACAACCAACCAAACTAAAGATGAATAAGTTGCAGATAAATTTATTATTTACCAAATAAATGTCATAAACATTATTCACGAAACCTAGCAACGCCGGGCCTATCAGCTAGTCCTGCAATAAACGGCTGGTGTAGACACCCCCCAAATGCATTGCAAATGTACTACATGATTTTTCACATGCTGGCTGTTCTTTAACATTGCAAGGCAGGTATCATTCACTGAATTAGACCTAGTTGAAATAAAAGGTGTTCCTTTACATCTTCTCTGATTACTGTTGCAATATATAATTAATTCCCACAACTTCAAATTCTTTCTCCATTCCTTTTTATTTCTGCACAGCATATTCCTTTGGCATGGGGAAGTACTGCTGTTGTATAATTTACAATGTAATGTAACATGTACATACTAAAAAAAAAGGTCAGTGTTTGATTGAGCACCACTCTTTCTATCCTCTGTAACTTTATACACCAAGAAATACAACTGAATTTGTGTATTAAATCCAAGGCCCTAATTCTACACAGGACTCAAACTAGATCTTTCAAAACCACAGTAGATCTGTGATGGAACAGCAACTTTGTCTAGAGCTGTGCTAGACAACATTGTCCACATCTACACATGATGTTAGGACTCACTTAGGAGTACGGCTACTACTTTTATTCTGGATGTAGAACCTAGCTGCATGAGCTCGGAGGTGTGTGTGTGGGGGGGGCATTAAAAAAATTAAACTAAAATAAGACTTTTCTTTTTAAAAAATATGGTGAAATGCAAAAAAACATAAACATGGCTGGCGAGGTAAGAAACAGCTGATCAGCAGGAGTGGAAGAATGAAAGACAGTGTGGGGAAAGAGATTGACAGTGCACTCTTATACATATCTTCTCAGAAGTACATCCTATTGAATTCAATGGGGCTTATCCTAGGTAAGTGGGTATAGGGTTACAGCCTGGTTATAGAAATAGGTGGTGGTGGTGGTGATGGTGGAACCATAGACTTTTTTTTTTTGATCTGGCTATCATTTAATATTGATGAATATGTTTTTTCTTTCTTGTTCTTTTAGGCTGTCCATATTGGTAGGTAGCTGAAAAAGGTTCCTCCATACCTTAAATCTCTTCCAGGCTCTTCCAGATGTACAGACAAGTGTCTGTTTTATTTCAGGAACTGAACTACAATGGGAACTCTCCTGATGCAATGTCACCAAGCCATCCAAAAAGGCCTACTGCTTAGTTTTGCTTATAGTGAGCTAAGGCTCATTTTATTTCACTTAACGGCTCACATTATTTCACTTAGCATCAGGTCCAATGGAATTCTTCCTTTCATAATACACTGCAAATGTGGTAACACTGAGCAGTTTCAGCAAAGGTACTTCCAAATGAACTTCACAGATAGATAGATAGATAGATAGATAGACGATGATAGATAGATAGATAGATAGATAGATCTATCTTTTAGCTGCAATTTCGAGTTTTATTATGACTGGTTTTGATGTTTTTATGAACTGTTGTTAAATACCATTTAAGCTGAAACGTGGCATACACTTCTTTAAAACAAACAAATAACATCCGAGATATTATAGAAGTGGGGAAAAAGTAGGAGGAGGATGGAAAGTAACTTCTCTAGTGACCAGATACAGAAGAGGGCAGGGCTCCTGCAGCTTTAACTGTTGTGCTGAAGAGGGAATTTCACCAGGTGCTGCATGCATACAAATAACACCTGCTGAAATTCCCTTTTCTATACAACTGTTAAAGATACAGGAGCCCTGTCATCCTTTTCATGTGGTCACCCTACTCTGGCCTCTAGATTAGGCTGACCAGATAAAATCCAGGTCAGGGCTCATGTAACTTTAACAGTTGTAGAGAAAAGGGAATTTCCGCCAGTATCATTTGTATGCAATTAGTTCCTGATGATATTCCCTCTTCATCACACCAGTTAAAGTTGCAGGCACTATACTAGAGGACCAGATACAAAAGAAGGCAGGGGCCCTGCAACTTTAACAGTGGTGATGAAGAGGGAATTTCACCAGGAACTAATTGCATACAAATGACACTGGCTGAAATTCCCTTTTCTCTACAACTGTTAAAGTTACATGAGCCCTGGCCTGGATTTTATCTGGTCACCCAACTCTAGATCTCTTTCTTTCCTGCTGCCACAGCCGTTATTGATACAATTGTTGCTGCTGCCACAGCCAAGCCATTTTCAAGCCCCTTGCAACAGTTTCTGACTTTTTGGAATATAGCTTGACTTTTCCGAGCCAATCTCAGTCAGGTGGGAGGGGGGGATTTCCATCTCTAATGCATATAACAATTAGGGGTGAGCATCGGATCCGATCCGATCCATGATCCAAATCCGATCCGCCCCAAAATTGGAAAAATCCAATCTGATCCGACCAACCCTCCGATACGATCCGATCCGCTGAGGTCCGATCCGGATCGGATTGGCGGATCGGACGCCATTTTGAATGCTTTTTCCCATAGCAAAGTATTGTTTTACAAAAACACCTATACCTTTTTCATTTTTAATGATAGAAGGATGAAACTTGGGCACATTGTAGACTGGTTAGGGATAGGTATCTGTGAGAAATTTCAGAAAGATTGGTGCATACATTTTGTGGCAATTAATTTTGTAATAAATAACCAGGAATGCCTATAACTTTGTCATTTTTAAAGTTACACACATGAAACTTTGCCACATTGTAGGTGGCACCTTGGGACCTATGTGTGTGAAATTTCAGAAACATAGATGCTTGCCTTGTGTGGCAATTAATTTTAGAAAAATGGGTAGTAGTGGGGTAAATACAGTTATGCATCCCATTTTTTATTTTTAAAGATACAAAAAGGAAACTTGGGCACATTTCAGGTAACACATGGCTGGATATGTGTGTGAAATTTCAGAAACATAGGTGCTTGCCTTGTGTGGCAATTAATTTTTGAAACAATGAGGAAAGAAACACCTATAACTTTGTCATTTTTAAAGTTACACACATGAAACTTTGCCACATTGTAGGTGGTACCTTGGGACATATGTGTGTGAAATGTCAGAAACATAGGTGCTTGCCTTGTGTGGCAATTAATTTTAGAAAAATGGGTAGTAGTGGGGTAAATACAGTTATGCCTCCCACTTTTTTATTTTTAAAGATACAAACAGGAAACTTGGGCACATTTCAGGTAACACTTGTCTTGATATGTGTGTGAAATTTCAGAAACATAGGTGCTTGCCTTGTGTGGCAATTAATTTTTGAAAAATGAGGAAAGAAATGCCTATAACTTTTTTATTTTAAAAGTTAGAAGTTTGAAAGTTGCTCACTTTGTAGATGGATTAGGGGTAGTTGTCTGTCAGAAATTTCAGAAAGTTAGGTCCAGGCATTTGGTGGCTACGAATTTTTTAGATTAAAAGTTATAAAAGTTTTTCCACAGAGGCTTGGGCTGTCAATGCACCCCCCCTCCCCCCCTCCCTTTTTTATCTGTCAAAACTTGAAGAGCTGATGCTGTCAAGTTGGGTCTGGGGGCTTCATTCAGGGATGGGAAAAGGGGCTCCAGTAGGCAATGGCTCGGGGAAAGGCATGGGCACTGGAGGGCTTCTTTACTTTACGGAGGGACGGAGGGGGAGGAGGCGGCTCCCACCTACCCACCCATCCCAGGCGGAGACGAAGGGGGAGTGCATGGAGGAGCCGAGCACGGAGGAGGAGGAGGCAGCGGATTTGTGAACGGGGCATTTTTGAGTGATTTATAAACTTAAATGAAATTCTTATACATCCATAGCACAAATGGTGTGTAAATTCATATGGTATATCTTAGGATCTTCATGAATATGAAAGATAGATAGGGCTGAGTTCCCTTGTGTCTTGATGCCTTTAGCTCTATCCATTTGCCCTGGCAAGCTATGTGATCTTTTTCCGTATTCTTCACAGTGCCAGTAGGCAAAAAACTAGGATGAAATCATTTTCTTTCCACATTCCTTTCTGGACTGGTTGAGGGAAGCACTTTGAGACATAGCTACACTTTCATGAACATGCATGAGTTCATCTTGGGAGTACAGAGGGAGGGTTAATACTTTAAAAAATGAAGCAAAATTAGCCTAAGGCTATGAACAGAAGTAGCTTTTTGAAGGGAAGCTGACCCAACCAATGAAATGCTATAAATATCTGAAACAAACGTTGAGGTTATTGTCCTCTCACTCCACACCCTCCCTTCTTCTCCGAAACTGTGAAAAATTACAGTATGATGAAACATTGCCTGTTGATATAAAAACCTTAAGGCTTCTTGATTCCTCCATAGCAAACTGTAGGTACCAGTTCATTATTCAAAAACTAATACGCTTTATAAAAAGTTATGAAACTTATAAAGGTCTGTTTCTTAATAGCTAAAATGGTCAGTCAGCATAAAATTAACACTTTATATTCGGAAGAATGGCACAGCAATTCTACTGGTGCGGACAGTAAGATCTGGAAAAGGATGAGGAATAACTAACTTGTCCAAAGCCCTGTCATGTGGAAGGAAGGGTGGGGTCAATGCTTTCCTTCTTCTTCAAGCATTTTTGCATGATTTCCTTTCCTTCGCAAGCAGTGGGATGGAATGTGTTTCCTTCCATATGTTTCCCTTCCCAGATCTGCCCACAACATGTCCCCTTTTTGCCTCTACTGACATTGGAGCTGTGATACTGGGGAATCAAAGCCACAGAAGTTTCCACAGGGGCTGGGAGGAGGCATCTCAGGTCTGATCTCTCCATCTGAGCATGGACCTCTCTCTGCCCTCGACTCAAATTATACTATGGCCTCACCGAGACCTTAGCATTCCAGCCTAAATTTCCATAAAGGGTCTGTTCAGGTGACATTTCAGGCTCTGTGGCTAGCAAAACTGTGGTTCTCTGGGATTAGCACTTACCACAAGCCATGCTGTCGCGCACAACACTTTAAGCCACGGTTAGAACCGCTAACCCTGCTGCAGACGGTCTGACTGTAGTTCATGAGTGAGCAGGGTTTAGCAAAATGCATCGCATAAGCACCTTAAACCCTGTTGCTTACCCAGCTGGGTTTAAGGTATCTTCTGAATGAGCCCATTATGTTTGAAATTGAATACCAAATGGATATATTCAAGCTACAATCTAGACAAGCTTTTAACTTCTAAATCTCTTAAAATCATGCTTAAATCTTCTATTAAAATCAAGTGAATGTTAGTTTGTACCACATTGGATATCATGCACTGAGGAAAGTGACCAGCAACAAACATTTTTATACATAATTTTATCCCATCGTCCTGTTTCACATTTCATAGTGTCAGCTACTGTATAAACACTGAAAGTGAGCTATAGTAGATGGCATTAAGGAAGTGGAAGGGTACAAGCCTAAGGAGGAAAAAACATAGTAAAGTTGCTTTACAAGCGACCAATGTCTGGTTCTCTGAGCTATCTGTCTCCTACATACAAGGGAAGAATCTCTTGCTCCACACATAAAACACAGCTGTAACTCCCATCGTGCTGCAGAGGCAGAAGAAAGAGATTATTTGCGTCAAACACGTGGGAAAGCAGGAGATCAAAGCTCAGGAAACCACTTTGGGCCATGACTTTCTCTCCTTTTTCCCTCTGCTCCGTTTGCCTTAACACAGGCTGTTTTTCTTCAAAGTGAAAAAGGATCCCAAAGTGAGTCTCTCAGACCTTTCTGGAATAGCTTCTTGTCTTTTGTGTTTATTTTCTTTCCCATAACTGCTCTCTCATCTATGGGACTGGTCAGATAGAAAGGAGAATTAATAGCCCTTGTTCTACATACCTCCTCTAACATAGCATCATCTTCTCCCATTATTGTTTATTGTTATTTGGAATAATTAAATACATAATAATGGCACTGCTATTACTGGGATATTACACCACAGTTGCCATCATAAGATACAAATGGTGATCAGGATGCCATTAGTCTATGCAGCATCATTAATTTCTATTTATATGTTTTTATCAACTACATCAAACATTAATATTTCAATGGGAAATAATTTCAATAATTATTTCAGAAATAAATGCTAATTAATAAATGAAGTAAGCAGGATTTTTCTTTAAAGATTCACCATTTTACTATACTACATTTCTGTTAGGAGTTCAAAATTGTTATTTTCTTATTTAATTGTTACACGAAAAATAATAATTTAATTTAATTTTTCACAAAAAAATGGCACTCAAGGTGGCTAACTATGCTAAAATACAAATACAAAGTCTCAATTAAAACATAAAAACAAATAAATTAAAAACAGGATTTAAAAAACAGCAATAAAAAGAAATCAACAGCATCCAACCTCCTTCAACAACAAACCAACATACATGCCATAGATCTATCTGTATGAATAAAAATGGCTCTGCCTGCCAGCAGAAGGACTACAAAGAGAGAACCAACAGTGGAGGCTGGTGGCTCCAATTTCAGTGGGGGCAGTGAATCTCCTCTGGGTGTCAGTCAAAATCAGTCAGAACTCTAAGAGACTCTAAAATGGGTTCAACACCTCGGAGAGCTCCTTTAAAGTTCTGACTGGTGGCTCATCTACACCTAGAGCCCTTTCAAGAGGGCGAAGAGTGATCGCAAGGTTTCCTGCCTCCACGATCGTCACTCACGGTGCACATGTGAGGGAAGTTTCCTGCAAGTAAGCCGTTGCGGGAAGACATGTGCTCTGTGATGGCGGTTCTGAAGCCTGGCTTTTGACTCCTTATCTCAAATGTACCTTACTATGCAGGAGAGTTGAGGCTAAATCAGAACATCTGGAGGCAGCCGGAGCCAGCTTCCTGACCGGCGCTGAGGGGTTTGACCACCAGGAGACGGGGAGGAAGAGAGAGAGGAGGAAGACGCGGGCAAGACAACACTGCCCCTCCCCTCCCCCCACCCTTTTCCTTCCGAGCCAGCTGACCGGTGACTGGAATGTGTCTGGGTGTGGCAATATGTGTTGTGTGGGGCAAAGGGAGAAATAGTGATAGCAGGGCGAAATGCCATTACAGGGGAAGGAGAGATAGATATCTATTACCCATCTTACCTTCCAGTCGCCCTGCTACCCCGGGGATCTTGGAGAATGAACCAGGCCTCCCACAGAACCTCTCCTTGCTCCTATGCAATGCCAGGTCGGTTAAAAATAAAACAAACATCATCCAGGATCTTCTTTTAGATGAGGAGGCCAACCTGGCATGTTTCACAGAGACCTGGTTGGGAGATGACAGTGGCCCGACTGGGCCCAGACCCTCCCAGCTGGGTATTGTGTCAGTGAGCAAGTGAGGGAAAGTGGGGGGGGGGGCGGAGTAGCTGTGGTCTACAAAGACAATCTTAACCTGACCAGACTTCCTGTCTGGCAATTGAATCACATCGAGTGTGTGTACCTTAGTCTGAAGGCCAGGGATAGACTAGGGATTCGGTTAGTGTACCGGCCACCCCGCTGCCTATCAGCTCACGGAATTGGTATTGGAGGTGGTGTTGGATTCGCCCAGGCTTTTGGTCCTGGATGACTTCAACATCTCATTCAAGACTAGTTTGTCAGGTGCAGCTCGGGAGTTCATGGCATCCATGACAAACATGGGCCTATCCAAATTGGTCTCTGGACCTACACATTCCGCAGGTCACATCCTCGATGCTGTTTTCTGTATCTGTGGGTGGAAGTGATAAATACCACTGTGTTGTCATGGACAGACCATTTTCTGGTTAGGGTTAGTATCACGGCTACCATCCGCCCCTGCAGGGGTGGCGGACCGATTAAGATAGTCCACCCTCGAAGGCTGATGGATCCTTCACAGACTTAGGGTACCTCTTCATGGGCACTTTGCCTAGTGGTAGCTTCAAAATGGCGGCAGTTGATTACATAACACTGCCGCCAATTCAAAGCCATCTAGGGGCAAAGACCTTTGCTTCGCACTAAAAAAGTCAGGCATTTAGTCCGACTTTTTTCAGGGCAGAGCGGGCTAGACAGGGAGCCATAAGCTCGCTGCACCACCTCCACAGTCCTGTGACATGAACAGTCCTCCCCTCCAATTTATTATTTTTTTTAAAAAAACACCACTTACCTGCTAGTAGGTGGGCTGCTGCTCCAGCTGCCCCTTCAGCTGATGCTGGGTAGGTGCAGGCACGGTGGTGGCAGTGGCGGAGGCAGCAGCAGGAAAAGTTGCCGTGGCACTTCTACCGTGCAGACTGACGGCAGGAACGTCAATTCGCTGTGACATGCCAGATGCTGCCGCTGTAAGCGCACCCGGTGCCGTCAAAAGGAGGGCTTACTCACCCCATTTCCAGTTGCCCTCCTACACCATCACCATGCAGACCTCCTCACCTCATCCTCAGTCAACCTGAAGTCCCCTTAATTTTCCCCTTTTACCAGGCAGATGGGTCATTTTCCAACATTTCTCCTGGTCAGTAGGGCTAGGCTGACCAGATAAAATCCAGGTCAGGGCTCATGTAACTTTAACAGTTGTAGAGAAAAGGGAATTTCAGCCAGAGTCATTTGTATGCAATTAGTTCCTGGTGATATTCCCTCTTCATCACAACAGTTAAAGTTGCAGGCACTATACTAGAGTGACCAGATACAAAAGAAGGCAGGGCTCCTGCACCTTTAACTGTTGTGATGAAGAGGGAATATCACCAGGAACTAATTGCATACAAATGACACTGGCTGAAATCCCCTTTTCTCTACAACTGTTAAAGTTACATGAGCCCTGACCTGGATTTTATCTGGTCACCCTAAGTAAGGTACACTTGCTGAGTGGGAGCCAGAGGCATTCTGGAGAAATTAAGATGGTGGGCAGCTGGAGGTCTGTGATTCACAATGATGCACACCTGGCTAGCCAGGGGAGGGAAATTCAAGTAACATTTTTAAAAATGAGAGGGTCAGGAGTCCTCACAGTTATTGAAGAAAGCATCCATGCATGGCTCAGCCATCATAGGCACCACTTTGGGAACTACTGACCTACAATATACAACACTCTTTTGACACAGAAACTTCATGTTAGAATGGTGGGTATTTCACTAGTCAGGAATAAATCCCACTCATAATTTAAAATCATAATTAAAGCATTCATGAGATTCAGATGTTGTCTACAAGAAATCTTGGGAAATTGAAGTAACAAAGGCTTAAGCATTAAAATTGAAAGTATATGAAAGGTCTTCTTTTCTATGTTTCCATTCCACAACAAATTACAGAGATGGTGACTTATCTAAACCATAAAACAATTGACAAAATTAGATCTACAAACCATTGAGTATTATAGCTTTCAATTAAGTATGCCATTTTGCACAACTTTTTAAGTGTTCCAACTTTTGTTGTTTTTATTATTACTTTCACTTCCTGCAATCTTATGTGATGGTTTAAAAACATAAATGTGAAGAGTATGAAGCACTGGAACATTTATGTGGAGTTTCTATTGAAATTAACTACCTCTGTATGCTTCCTGATAAAGGTTGGCTTTTATTAGCAATGGCTTCACCCTAACCATTACCTCTAATAACAGGTAGTAAGTGCCCACAAGATTGTAGCAAAAATAGGGCCACTCAGAAACAAGAGGGAAGTTATCAGTGTACTTGCTAAAAGCTCAATTTCTTCATTACTCTTCCAGTACTTTCCTTTGTCAACGTGTTTCATATTCATAGCCGTTTATTTGACCCAATTTGCAGGGTTATTTTAAATATTTTTTTAATGATGTTGAATTTGTCGCACCCATAACTCTCTCCCAATAAATTAGATCCAGATTGCCAAAAAAATGTGTCCCCTGAGAGTTGGAAGGGGCAGACTTTGAGACAAGAATATGGGAGATCTGAGTGATGCAATCAAATATGATTTCAAGTTTAGCTTTAAGCTCTGGCTCTTGTCCCACATAAATTAGCAGTCATGGGCTAAAATAAAGAACCTGCGTGAAAATAAATATTCATGGATTCCAGGATCAACCCCCCCCCCCTCAAGTTTAGAGAAAAGCTACAATGCTTGTACACTTTGCTTCTGCACTAGCAGCTTAAACTGTTAAAAGGGAGTTACCTGATCTTGGAGGCTCCTGAGTGTCCAATCCCCTGCTGGGCCCGAGCCTAACCGGAGGAGTCGTGCTACTGAGGGTGGAGGTGTGTGTTGAAAATGCAGGAGGTTATTGTATTTCGAGGAGATAGTGACATGATATCATCTTCTTTTATGCCTGCTTCTCCTCTTAGGCCTGGACCTTCAGGCCTAGCAAATGGTTAAAAGAGCTTTCAATGTTTTAGCTAAATCTCCTGATCCTCAAGGCCACATCTGTCTTGGGATGATTCAGCCTTCAAATGCAGGAGGGTCCCAGCTTGGCTGCTGTCCACTTGCTGTTAGCAAAGATAAGAAGTACATTAACATCAAGGTTGGAGCTTACGATTGTCACACCCCAGGTGTGATCAATTAAGGGTGTTGGCTGTTCAAGGCTGCACGTAGTCCAGGGGAATGTATAAGAAATCCATGAGGGAAGAAGGTTGGTGGGTGCCGAAACTTGCTGAAGGAGAGGGGAAGTTGCAGAAGGAGAGAGACGCTGGTTGCTGGAAGGTGAGAGGCTGCTGGTGAGGCTGGAGACGTGCTGATGAACTTGGGTGTGAGATATATCGTACAGCATTGCTTAGTCATAAGCTTCAACCTGCTAGACAATAAATCTGTAAACTTTCACCACTTGTGTTGTGATTTGCTTTTGATAAGTATAAAGAACTCTTTTCGCATTTAGCAAAACAAGGTGAGACTGAAGAGGCCACAAGATACAGCAAATCCAAACCTCTTGTCTCCCCTCTCACCAGAACACCACCTTGTTCCACTCCCCAAAGTCACATTTGTGACCTCAGGAAGCAGCATTCCATGGCTCTCTCCATGGCAGCTGCAAGGGGACAAAGGGAGAGTTTGGAATCCAGAATCACCTCCTGAGGACTTGACAGTATCTACAGCCCCAAGAGGGAGATTCCAATTATGATTTCTGATGGAATAAGTTCACCCACCACTAATTATAAATTGTGAGCTTGGCAGCAGGGCCCTGTTCTGGTTTTCCCTATGGAAACTTTGTGAGTCATGTATAATGTTTGTGATTATTACTAAACAAAACAAAACAAAGCAACTTTTATAGAATATCCTGGAGCCATTTTTAGTACTTGGCTGAACACACACACACACACACTCACACACACTTTTGCAGTGCCAATTGTCTCCTTTCAAAGTGAAGGTTTATCAGATGAGGAGGCAGGGGGTCCTTACTTTTTCTCACATACAAAAGGCTTGGTCACCAATTCAAATGAGTGTCCCAAAAGCATTCCTTCCTAATTCTCCAGCGAATTGCCATGACATGGCATCATACTCAGGGGCATTGGTGGTGGTGAGGTTATGGCTGCTCCCATTGGCAAATATCAACCATCTTTTTTCCCATCAATGCCTTTTGGAATGACGTTACATCACGATGTAGCATCATTCCTATTGGGCAATTCATGGGGAAATTAGCCACTCATGACAGCCTACTCAGATGAATTTTAAGTGTTTTATTGGTGTTTATTGGTATTTTAATGATATATTGGTTTTATGTATTTTTAATCAGTTTTGTGTGTTTTATGATGATGTTGTTCCCCGCCTCGATCCGGAGGGAGAGGCGGGTAATAAATAAATATATTATTTTTATTATTATTATTATTATTATTATTATTATTATTATAAAGCAGTGGAAAAGCTTTTTTGTGAGTGAAAAGAGTCTAAGCTTTTGCTGCTTCATTATAATGGCAAGTCTGCTGCCTGCTGAAAATTATTAGAATTCAGCCAATTATTACTAGAATTCACCCTATAATTCACCAAATATTTGAAGATTAGTCCTATCTTTAGGGACTTTTTGGTGGGTGGCACCCCACTTCTAAAAACTGATGAAAACCAATGGGTAAATATTTTGGTCCAAGCTTAGCCATTTCATCTCAGAGAGAATACTGTGCTGAATGGATGCTTGGTCTAATATGTAGGTCTCTTCTTATGTTTTAATTTGCATTTGCAAAATAACTTTTAACAATAAAGCCTGAATGCATTGAAACAGATTTTACAACATGTCTCTTTTACAACAATATAATAATAAGACAATTTTATTAACTTGAAATGTAACATGGAAAGACTACTGTCAATTCCCATTCCCATCCCAACCCCTTGGGTTTCTAACAATTTAAGCCTTGATGAGCACCATTTTGTGGGTTACTGATTGTTTCACTCGAGAATGATCATAAATCAGCTTTGAAAATAAGAACAGAGCTTGATGGGATTTAAATGAGACTCACTAAAAGCAGAGATAATGAAACAGTTTTCCGGCACTGTAACAAAAGGACTTAAAAACCAATAAGGTGATCATTTGAGAAGTAGTTTGCAGAGAACCCACATCTGCAAACCAGCTACTCATTGCAATACAGAGTGATTATGCAGTTAATAGCTTGTATTTTTGATATCTTCTCTCTTGAGAGATTCCTTGATCCTTTAAGGGTATATATTGGAGTTTGATGTATTATGTGGTTCATCAGTAAATTAAAAGTCTCTGGAGGATAGGTTAATTACTTAATAGCAATATAATTTTGTTAATACTAAACTTTTTGATGATGATGATGATGATGATGATGATAATGATGCACAGCTTAACCTCAAAGCAGATTGTTCTCTTTTAACTATTTCATTTTAAGATTGTTCCGAACTCTTTATCCCACGGATTCAGTGGAAGGAATCATAATCTTGGATCATGTCTAGATTGACATTAAACATTCAAAAAATGTTTTTAAAATGAATTCATTTGTTTTTTATTCTTATTTTCTTAGGACACGGTCCAGCTAAAGTTAAGCACATTGCTGTCCAATTAATTTTATTTAGAGAGTAGAACATAGAAATCTGGTGTATTATATGTTATTATGCTCCTGTTCTACTTGTGGACTTTCCCATAGGTATTTGGTTAGCTACTGTGTGATCAGAAGGCTGGATTAGACAGGCCTTTGGTTCTTCTTATGTTTTTATGTACTATGTCAGACCATTAGTCCACCTTGCCCAATCTACAGTGACTGGTAGTGATATTCCAAAGTTTTAGATAGGTTTCTTTCCCTGGAGATCCCAAAGGAACCAGGAACCTGGATCCTTTTCAAAATTGAGATTATAAGGCTTTCCCAGTTTATTAAAATGACCATTCAAAGCCAAATTTGTTTTCTGCCTTTCCACCAAATGGTGCTGAAGCAACATGAATATCCTTCATTTTTTTCTTTTTATTTTTTTTATTTTTTTATTTTTTTACATTTTAATATATATATATATTATTTTGTTATTTTAGGTTACATAGGTTGAGAATTACATTTACAATTTTTTATATATATACATATTTATACACAAAAACGAACACGAACCATGACAATCTAGAACAGAGTTACAAATTTATTGTACCAATATCTATAGGGGTTGGAAAATGATTCTCAGACAATAGCTGCCTCGTTAACGACTCCAGATATCTATATATGGTAGAGGGGGCAGTCTCCCCCCTTCATCTTTGTCCATAAAATTAATAAACTTGCACTGTATCTTCTTAAATGTCACTTTACTTAGATGCCCTCACACATTCCTCATTTTCTCTGTCAGTTTTTCCATAAGAGCAATTTGCCAAACCTTTGGTATCAGTTTTCGACAGGGAGCCCTTTGCCATCTTTCCAATGCTTGGCTAATAATAGGTGCCGCCAATAATAGGTGGCAGATTAAACTTTTATCCACAAGTTTATTATCTAATCCTTTATATAAGTTTAATAAAGCTAAATGTGGGGATGGATGTACCCATTGTCCAGTTATTAAACTTATCTCCTGGAACACCTTGTTCCCACCCCCCGAACAGCCCCTCCAACAGTATGAATATCCTTCATGAATATCCTTCATGAATTTGACATTGTATGAGAGGTTTTACACACTACTTGAAACCACTGATCAGCTTCAGAAAAGATATGCCTTAATAGAAGAACATGTTGATTGCTTTAAAGTGTTTGACTGCACAACAATCATACCTACATGAACTATGAAAATGAAGCCTTATTTCCTGCTTCTCATGTAATGTAAGGAACTTTTTTAGGAAAGGTTTAGGAAATTAGAATTTTAGGCTGCTGTCTTTTTTTTTCTAACTCCACAGACGAAGATCTGACCATCTGTTAGCCTGTCATCATTTTACACCAATAAAGTTTAGCCAAGAAATGCTATACAATAGTATGATAAGGTTTTCTGGATCAAAATAATAAAAAGCAAGGTAGCCTAATGAATAGTGGACCAGACTGGAATTTATGTTGACCCTTTCTTTTGGGGCTATGTTCACAATTGCAGGAAATAATCATGTTATCATTCTGTCCAGTTGACCCATGCCAAAACCTAATGTTGAGGACTGGGGTGTTTAAGAAGAAGGGTGGAAGAAGTCCGATAAAAACAGGGCCCAAACATCATTTATCTGGGCCCAATGCACACAGGCCCCCTTCTCCCTCCCCCTTAAAATGCCTTGTCTGTGCTTAAAAAAACAGAGGATTCATTGATGTTCTTTTACTTATTTAGGTCCCTCGATTTCAGCTGCTCTTGTTTCTGGCTGCCTAGTTTGTGTTTATAGCCAGACATGGCATGATGATATGTGACAAATGCCTTTTAGATTCTCTTCCCTGTCCCAGGAATTGAGTACCAATTCTTTGACATACCCTAGAGATGAAGCACATAACTCATTTATGCACATATTTGGTGAAGCCTAGAAATTAATGGTGGGCTGAAATTAGGAATGTCAGAGGAATCTGGTTGAAGTGGTGCTCAACAATCTTTCATCGGCTCATGTCCCTGGACATTAGCCCATTTTCTGCTAACTGGCCTGGCTCGATCTGCAGTGCTTTGCACAATTTTACATTGTTGGGGGCGTGGCTATGAACGCGACGGGGTGAAGTCGTAGATCTTCGGAGCTCCTTAAAAAAGCTTTGAATTAAGCACTAATTCCTTATAGAAGAGTCTCAAGAGAGTTATAAAGGCATGTTATGTTGACTGGAAGTGATTGATTACCCGAGCGGGAGCTGATAAGAGGCAAGAGCCTGCTGGCAGCAAAAACGAAACCAGACGCTTCGAGCTGACAACAAAGAAGGACGCCATAGTGGAGGTAATTTATGGGCTTTTAATGGAGGATATAAGGCAGACTACTGGATTACCTTACTGGGAGTGAGTTTGGACTTGAAATAGAACAATATCAAGCCCCAGTTAAATTGAAGTCTAGGCCGATTGGCTGTGGCTTAAGGAAATGATCCAGGCGGACGGAGGGAGGGGATAATTTACGAGCAACAAGGAGAGATGTTATAAGAAGTTTTATTCCCACCCCTGCCTGGCTTAAACTCTCAAAAGACTGTGTTATACTGCCTGGAAGTGATTAAGTATCGGAGGGTCAGCGGAGCAGCAGCAAGAATCTTTGATTCTAAAAGCGAAACTACGCGCGGCGCCATTAATGAGGTGATTTATGGACTTACAATTGAGGATTTAAGGCAGACTGGCTGATTAGGTAACGGGGAGAGAGACAGAGGGCTGAATATTGAGAAGATGATCAATGTCAATCCCCGGTGAACTTGTAGTCTAGTCTGACTGGCTTAGGTAAACAAGAGCACCAGGCTGACGGGGGGGGGGGGGATAATTCATGAGAAAGAAGGAGGGACGACAGAAGAAATCTTCTGCTCCCACCCCCGCCTGGGTTAGATCCTCAAAAGAGCGTGGTTCGGATCGTACTTGGCAGAGATTGACGCGCTTGGAGGAGCAAAATATGCCAGACATTCCAGATAAGAAGCCAGCAAAGAAATCTCCTGTAAAAAGCTCTACGGTGCCAACTGCAGACCCGGTTGTAATTCCAAAGACTACCAGAGGAGGTCAGCCAGATCCAATGGATGAGTTAAAGGCTGATATCAATAAAATGATCCTTGGTCTTGAAGAGCGCTTGGCCAAGCGCATCAACGATACGCAAAAGGAGCTTATGATGGGTTTAACGCAAGTGGTGAAGGATGTTGGGGTGCTGCAGACAGATACGAGAGCACTGGCTGAAGTATGCAAGAAGCAGGATGACCAGTTGTCTCAACATGAACAACGCCTTATCGCTATGGAGGATCGGGATAGACGAGCAAATATCCGCATAAGAAAATATCCGGAACAAGAAAGAGAGAATTTAAAAGAATTAAGAGATACAATTCTGTCATGGATAAAAACACAATTTCCAGATTTGGCCTGGGACGAAGCTGATCTTGAACGGGTGCATAGAGTTGGTTTCAAAGGTAAAGGAGTGCTTCCAAGAGACATAATAGTTAAATTTGCAAATTATTATAAAAAAGAAAAATTTATGCAAGCAATCAGAAAACAACCTCAACCAAAGATTCAAGCAACAGCAATTGAGATTTATCAGGATCTTTCCCCGCAGACCGTCCAGTGGAGGAAGAGCGTTAAGATCTGCACAGCAGCATTGAGGAAGAAATCGATAACTTACAATTGGGGATATCCAGTATTTTTGAGATTTGTTTGGTGTGGGAAGCAAGAAAGAATAACATCATGTGAGCAGGGAATCGAGCTGTTGGAGAAGTTGGGCATAATCGATGCCAACGATCCGAGAGAAGTTGTCCAAGAAGAAGGAGCGGTTGGAGGTTCTAGTCAATGAAAAGGGATTAGTGGGGAAAGGGGAAAGGAGAGGAGGGTCGGACTTCGCTCTGAGGGTTGGGCCGGGTTCCCCCCCCTGAAGAGTTCTAAAATAATTGGGACCAGCGCCCAGAGGTCTGGTGAGCAGGGGGGTAAAATTGAGGGTATGTGTGGGGGGAGGGAAGGGAGGGGGGATATGGGGTTCATTGAGGGTATGGGTGGGGGGAGGGAAGGGAGGGGGGTATGGGGTTCACTGACCGAGATCAATGTATACATATGGCTGAAACTAAGAAATGGAAAATAAATTGAGATGGGCAACTCTAAATGTTAAAGGGCTAGGAACGGTGCTAAAAAGACGAAGAATTGAAACAATGTTGAAAAGAGAAAAAATTGATATAATTTTTTTGCAGGAAACTCATCAGATAAAGGAGGGGGTTAATGAGTTACGAATGAGGGAAATAGGAGTGTATGAAAAGTCATGTGGTACTTCTAAAGCTAGAGGGGTGGCAACCATAATATCGAAGAAATGTGGTATTAATATTCAAAGTGTAAAGAAAGATAAGAATGGAAGGATCCTTATAATTTACTGTACGATGGAAGGGCAAGAATTTGTGCTGATTAACATCTACGCTCCAAATGGGAATCAAATTGAATTCTTTAAAGAAGTGTTTGATATGGTGGGAGATTTAGGGAAAAAAAATATTGTGATCGCAGGAGATTTCAATATGGTACTTCATAAAGGGAAAGATAGGGATAACATTATTAGAGATGCTAGAGGTGGGGGGAAGACGGAACTAGCTAAACTAATGGAGAGGAAAGAATTAATGGATGTATGGAGAGTATTAAAAGGAGAAGAGAGGAAATATACCTTTTACTCACCTAGATTTAAGAGTTATTCAAGGATTGATTATATATTTATATCAAAGAATATGATATCAAACTTAATAGATTGTGATATAGGAGTAATAAAGATCACTGACCATGCATTAATGATGATGGAGATGAAGAGGAAGAAGGATTATAAACAAGCAAAGAGATGGAGAATGGATGGAAGAATTTTTAAAAATAAAAGTATAGTAGAGAAACTAAAAAAGGAAGTGCAGGAAATTTGGCAGATAAATGAAAAAGGAGTTAACTCGCAAGGATTATTATGGGATACAATGAAAGCAGTAATAAGAGGGATGTGTATTAGGGAAATGTCCACACTTAAAAAGCAACAGGAAGTACTTAATAAAAACGCTGAAGAAGAGATAAGGAGACTAGAGGAGAGATTAAGAGAGACAAAGGATAAGCGGTTATATGCCCTAATTCAAGCAAAGAAAAAGGAATTGGAGAAAGAAGAAATAGAACAGGTTCAAAAGAACTTGTTGTATTTAAAGAGAGATTTTTTTGAATACAATAATAGGAATTCCAAAATGCTGGCTAGATCCACGCGGTCAGAGAAGGCTAAGAATATGATAGGGACAATTAGAGATAAATTAGGGAATAGATGTAATTTAATGAAAGATAAATTAACAATTTTTCAGGAATTTTATAGAGAATTATATGCTTCAGAGGCGGTTTCAAAGGATAAGATACAGGAATATGTAGAAAGAAATTGGAAAATAAGACTGGATGATCAAGATAAAGAGAGTATGGAAGCCTTGGTGACTGAGAAAGAAATTGAGGGAATTATTGCAAAACTAAAAGGAGGTAAGTCTCCGGGGATTGATGGATTGGGGCCGGAATTTTATAAGATATTTAAGGATATTTTAATACCTAGATTATTAAAATTATATAATAATATAATAGAAGGAGGAATGACTCCGCCATCATGGGATCAGTCCATGGTTATTTTAATACAGAAGCCAGGCAAGGATCTGACGGATCCAGCATCTTATAGACCAATATCTTTAATAAATCAGGATGCAAAAATATTTTCAGCAATAATGGCTAAAAGAATGGGTTCATTTATTTTTAAATATATAAAAAATGATCAATGTGGATTTATTGTAGGTAGGAAAATGCCGAATTTAATTGGGAGAGTTATAAATATAATAAATATTATTAAAAAAAGGAATTTAAAAGCAGGATTAGTAGCTTTAGATATTTTCAAAGCCTTTGATTGCGTGGAATGGCCAGCGTTAAAAATAATATTAAAAACATTTGGGTTTGGACATAAATTTATGGGAGTGATTAACCAAATGTATAAAAATAACAAAGCGGAAATAATGGTTAATGATGGGTTAACGCAACAAATAAATCTAGCTCGAGGAACTAGGCAAGGATGTCCACTTTCGCCGATCTTATTTGCAGTAGTTATAGAAATTTTAGCAAATGTAATTAGGGAAGATGAAAGATTAAAGGGGATAGGTAGTAAGGATAAGATTAAAGTAAATATGTTTGCGGATGATACGTTATTGACATTAGAAGATCCCCTAGAAACCGGGGAGTTGATTCAGAAACATTTGAGAGAATTTGGGGAAATTACAGGATTACAAGTTAATTGGGGGAAGTCAGAAATGATGTTGTACAATTATAACAAGGAAGAGATGGAGAAATGTAAAGTTAATTTAGGATTAGGATATAAAAACATAATACGATATTTAGGAGTTAATATAGACAGAGAATTAGATAGATTAGAGGAACTTAATTTTGTGAGGTTAAGAAAAGAGGTAGGGGAGAAACTACAGATATATAGAAAATTAAAATATTCTTGGTTTGGTAGAATAGCGGTTATTAAAATGAAGATATTACCTAAGATTAATTTTTTGTTTAGAATGTTACCTATTAGAATATCAGTAGCTGAGATTAAAAGTTGGCAAAATATGATTAATGCTTATTGTAATGGGGATAAAAGAGCTAGGATAAATAAGGGGTTATGGTATAAGGCTCAAAAGAAAGGAGGTTTAGGACTTCCGAATATTAAGAATTATTATATTGCTAATCAGTTAAGATATGTTATTTATGCTATTATAGGGGAACAGGACTTGGAATGGTTAGAATCGCAAACAGTAGAGATCGAATATAAATTGCGGAATATATTTTTTACTAAAAGGCAAAAGAAAGAATTGAAAGTACTGGACAACCCATTGTTGGAAAATATATTAATGATCTGGGAGAAGTATAGAGGGAAGTTGATACCAGGGGATTCTCCGCTTGCCCCAGTTGTAGTAGTGGGGAATTTCCCAAGAGTATTAAAACCTGAGATAGCGGCGAGTCTGAAAGAACAAGACATTATTAAATTAAGGAACTGGATGGAAAAGATGAAGGATAGTGAGCATATTAAAGACTTATTTAAAGGACAAAAGATAGCGTGGTTCAAGTGTATGCAATTGTTAAAATGGACACAGGAATGGAGGACAAAGAATAAGGAATGTAGAAATAATACTAGATTTGAAGATTTAATTGAACAATTGTGGGGAAAGGAAGAAGCTAGAGCTAAGAAAGGACTCACTAGTGAGATATATAAAATATTAATAGAGGAAGAATTTCAGGACTCACTTAAGGTTATAAAAGAGGTATGGGAAGAAGATATAAGGGGGAAAATCAATGAAGATAATTGGGGGAGGATATGGAATGGAAGAATGTTAAAGTTATTGTCGATTAGAATTAAGGAGAACTATTATAAGACAGTTTGGAGATGGTATTTAACACCTGTTAGATTTCACCAGATTGATAAAAAATTGCCCAAGAAGTGTTGGAGGGGGTGTCAGGAGGTTGGGACATATTTTCATATGTGGTGGAGCTGTGAACAAGTACAAAAATTTTGGGTTAGGGTTTGTAAAGAAATAAGCGATATAATTGGAAGTAGTTTGGAATTAAACCCGAAGTTAGCTCTACTAGCAATATGGGATAGTAGGAATAAGCATATAATAAATAAAGAACTGGTAAACAACCTCCTGGCACCTGTTAGAATACTGATTGCTAAAAATTGGAAAGGGCAACGAAGTTATACAATAGAAGAGTGGTATAAAGAAATTTGGGATTTAGCTTTGAATGATATGTTGACTTGTAAAATGAAAATAAAGAGGGGAATGTCCAGGAAGAGTGATTTTGGGGAAATATGGACTCCCCTTTTGAATTATGTGTTAAGATCGGGAAAGGGACAATTGCCTTCAAAAGAATCATTAAAATTTTGGAAAGAGGATGAAGGATTATGAGATGGTCTCGGATGGGGGGGTGCACAGGGGGTAGTCGAGGGGGGAAGTTGTTTTATTTTATATTATTGTTTATATTATGTGTATGTGTATGTTAAAATCAATAAAAAAATATTAAAAAAAAAACAATTTTACATTGTTGCAATCTGCACAAATTTGCAGAATTTGTGCAAATTGCACAAAGTACAGCCACAATTTACAGAAATTACACACAGTGTGGCCAACATCTGTGCAAATCATTTACATTTGCATAAAGTTGCAACTGCAGTTTATGAAAATCTATATTTGTGCATGTTCCAGCCTGACTACGGAGCTTCAGAGAAAGTCACATGATCAGTATGACCACCCATACAAGGTATTTTAAAGTAAAAAAAATCAAAGGACCCCCCCAGCCCAGCCTCCCAAAACTAAATAGGGCAATTTGCACAACATTGCAGGTGTAAATGATCTAATTTGTGCAAATTAAACCACTTACAACTACAATTTAGCACAATTTACACTTTTTACTTCCCGACTGTTAGAGCAATATGACAATGGAGCCAATTACCTAGGGAGGTTGTGGGCTCTTCCACACTAGAGGCATTCAAGAGGCAGCTGGACAACCATCTGTCAGGGATACAGCACTGAGCAGAGAGTTGGACTTGATTGCCTTATAGGCCCCTTCCAGCACTACTATGAAATCATGATCTGCACAAATGTTTAAAAAACTGATAAAATTCCTAAGCTTTTGGAACTAACCTGTGGCTTGGCTCATAAATGTAATCTGAGTCAGGACCAAAAAAGACTGGCTTTCCCTCTAATGGACAACCCTACTGCTGCTTCATAGGAAATGCCAGAAATAATTTAACAACTCAGGGATTTGTAGCGCTTGACAGAGCATGTTACATAGGGAGTACACATCACTCCATCTCTCAAATGAGAAGTTGTAGAGTTCTCTGTACAAGTGCATCCTTTCTCCCCTCCTCTCTGCATTCTGTTTTTTCTAGAAGCTCAACAGAATGTTGCTTATTCTAATGCTCTTCTTAACATTTCTGATTGGTGCAAACAAATTTTTACAAGTTCTGGACAACCATACAGATACAGAGGTATAATTTTCATAAACACCAGCAAGAATGAATCACAATTGATCTTCATTTTTGTTTCTCAAACAAAAATGTATGTAATATTCCAGCTGATATTTGGAAGTGCTATTTCTCCAAACACCAGGGAACAGCCAATGGAAAATTTATCATCCCTGAAATTAAACTATCTACCAGAATGAGACCTGGTTTCTTTGCTTGAAATAAAGACTTTAATCACCTGTCTCAAACCAGGAAAGGCCTTGGGATTAGATTTAATAACCCCTGAAATCTTGAAGGCCAATATGGATTGGTGGGCTTCCATTTTAGCTAATCCTTTTATGCATATTAACAATACTAGCCAACTCAGAGAGGATCCATCAAACTACAGGCCCATTAGTTTACTGTCACTTATGGGGAAGCTGTAAGCTAGCTACTTAAAATCAAGGCTCACCATTTGCATAAAGGAGGAAAACATTCTGGGGAAAGAACAAGCAGGTTTCAGGAAGCTCAGGTCAACTTTCGACCATTGTCTAGTCCTAAATGATCCAGCAGAGAAATATATGAATTCTCATGCAAATGGTTTGTTTGTTGCTTTATATATCTTAAATCTGCCTTCAATACAATATCAAGAGACAGATTATGGGCAAAGTTACAACACTTTACAATTGATAAAAGATTATTGTATCTTATTAAATGCTTATATCAATGCACCATGCTCTGAGTAAGGTGTGGTTTGGAGGGTAATCTGAATAAAACCTACTTTAGCCACCAAAGAGGTTCACCAGGGTTGTATATTAGCCCTTACATTATTCAACCTTTATTTAAATGATTTGATAGGGAACTGTTTAGCATCTGATTTGCACATACCAAAACTGGCAGGGACCAAAGTACTACTATTGTTATATGCAGATGACATTGTTCTTATGTGATTATCTGAAATAGGCCTTAAACGCTTATTTTGAGTTTTTGTTGACTTCTTGTAAGAACAAATGCCTCTTCCCCTCGCCCGGCAAAGCCTGGGGGGGGCGGGGGGGGGCTAGTTGCAGCTGGTGGCGAGGAGACGGAGCATGGCTGTAGCCTATTGGCTACTGGTTTGGTGCCACTGTGAGAAGGAGGAGGCAGATCTGGCATAAATAGGCAGCATGCTTGCTCTCCTCCCTCTTCCATTTTTGCTGGCTGGTTGGTGTGTGGGCGAGCGGACCGGAAATGAGCAGCAGGGCCTGGTCGGCCCGAGGTTTTAGGGTGGAGGAGAATCCACCCAGGGCAGTGCATACCCAGTCGGGGAGCGATCCAGGCGAGCGGGGCGGCTAGTTTTGAGGGTGGGGGCGGCGAGTAAGGGGGCGCAGTAAGCCCCACCAGCTAGCTTCCACACCAGTCAACTCACAGCTTTGCCAAGAAGCCCAACCCTTCATGCCAGGGCAGAAATGGTCTTGCAAAGCTACAGGAGATCTCAAGCTTCAGATCAGGAAGGAACCCAGCCCCATCCAAGCTCCCCCGGAGATGGATTAGCAGCCTTTTGTGCGCGCCGTGGCTGCAGCCATAGGCACGGGGCAAGGTCCCCTTTGAAAAGCCTCGGCACCCAGAGCGGCCAGAATGCAGCAGGAAGAGAGCCGGGCAGCATAACGGAGCTGGGCTAGCAAGCTCAGAACTGACCCCCCCCCCAATGGGCTAACTATAGGGCTGCTGCAGCAAGGGTAAATGGCCCCAGACTTTCTAGGTTCAATTGGGGGTTCGTTCCTGAGTTAATATATTGAGAGAGAGAGAGAGAGAGAGAGAGAGAGTTATACAATTAATAAATATTAAATAATTATAATAATATTAAGACAATACGATAAATAAAGGAGGGGCTGTGGAATGGCTGAGAGCCAGCTGGCAAAGCCAGGTTTCTGTAGCTAAGCAGGATCAAGTCTGGTCAGGGTTTGGAGGGGTGACTGCCTTAGGAAGGAAACCCATGAAAGCAGCCCCTTGAATTTCTTCAAGCCTCCTTTTAAATTACATCATAAAAGACAGTTTGAGTTTTTGCATAAGTTTAGGTGTAGTTGGTTACAAAGAGAGATAGTGAGTGAACAGGAGGCCCACAAGTATATTTCCTTCGGGCTGTTAGGCTTTTTGATAGTAAGTATACAAAGCTAGGGAGTGGCTGAGATCCATAGCTCTCAGCAATGCTGGTTAGCTAAGTTGGAATCAGTTTGGTCAATTTTTGGAAGGGAGACTGCTTTAGAGGAGCTGTTATAGTTTAGTTGTTTAGCTTAGAGACATCAGCTAGTGTTGGGTTTGGTGGGTGCTTTAGTTACTAAAGTTGAGTACATCCCCATCATGCCCCCTAAGAAGGGTGTTGGCGGAAAGAAGGGCAAGGGGAAAGCCCCCCTCCCAGCGGTTAAATGCACAAGGGATAAACCAGAGTCTTCCTCGGAGGAGGAATCTAATCCACAGATTGCTGATCTTCTGGCTAGGATACAGGCCATGGAACAACATAAGGGTATGCTAAACACACTGTCTCCTCGGAGTGGGCGCCCACTAACCAGGAGGCAACAGCAAGGCGATTTACTCAATTCATGGTTAAGCAGGTTGGACACCATGGAAGCAGCCTCCATTTGTTTACCGGTACAAAGGGAACCCCAGCAGCCAGAAGGGGAAGAGCCGGCGGTGACGTCTACTCCAATACCGCATCAGCAGGGAGGACAATCTGGGGCGGGAGAAGCAGTAGCAGCTACTCCGTCGGGAGTGGCAACTCTATCCTCTGGACAGGGTGAGCGAAATGCACCAGCGACACCAGCCCAACTGCAGGCCATGGGTGCCATTCCCCAGACGTGGGGCTGGTATCCGTGGTTTCCAGGCACAAGCTGGCCACCTTCAGGCATGGGGCCATCACACACACCTTTTATGACAGGGATGGGGCAGGAGTCTAGCAAATCTGCCCAACGGTAAACACATCGGGGCAGGAGACACCAAGGGTGAGCCATAGGTCTCAGGAGGCCCCTTCAAATACTCAGGAGAGGGAGGCAACGGTGAGTCAGGCTTTTCATGGCGACCTGGGGGACAGCACTGTGGATAGGCGGGATAGCGGTGCAGGCCGAATTGAACACACAACTGCTTCGGTGGAGTCGGCCTGTGCAGCCGTTTGGCAGGGTCCTATGGGTTCGGTCGCTGCTAAGATGTGTGCGCAAGGCCAGGGTTCAAAGGATAATTATGAAGGGTTTGAAATAGGTGCAATCCGTACTGGGAGCACAGCCGTGCCTTTAGGATATCACCTGCTTCCAGCGACACGGGAGAAGATATGGAAAGGATAGTACGTAGACATATTTTCTTTGCTCTTCAGGGAGCTGGAAGGCAGTGATAAGGAGAAGAACAGTGATAAGGAGGCTGAGAAGTTGAGGCTAAAGCAGGTGGCATGAACCTGGTCCAATTGGTTACCTGGGTTCCTCATTTACATGGGGGTTATTCAGCAGCGTTTCCCAGGCAAGAGGTGTATTCTCACGAAGTATCTCGATATCATTTATTGGCATATTCGGAATATGAGGGCGGCGCTTGGGTGGCATATGAAGAATCGTTTCGTAGCGTCATCCAAGAATGATTGGTCCGGTAGGGCTCTGCAACTAGCTGATGTATGTGCAGGATGGAGCGAAGTGCATATTGTGCTTAGACGCTCAAAGACGGATCAGTTTGGAAAGGGCTCGGATATAACATAGTATGCATCCCCGAGACAGGAACTGTGCCCAGTGTCAGCGCTTCAGCAGTTTATTGTGGGGCGGAGCAGTTTTCCAGGGGCCTTGTTTTGTAACCAAGACACCCTCCCACTGATGAAATACCAGTTCTGGTCTGTTACCAAACAGGCTCTGATGGCCTTGGGCTTAGATCATGCCCAATTTGGTACTCATTCTTTTAGAATTGAAGCAGCTTCCACGGCAACAGCTGCAGGTTTTGCCCTGGCTCAGATGTAGTCTGTGGGTCGGTGGCGTTCGGGGGCCTTTAGGGCCTATGTGAGGCAGTTGCCTAAATAAAGTAAGGGATATGGTGTTACATACCCTTGTTTAATTACAGATCAGTGGATGGGGTACACCCCAATAAGTGTGACCATCTGCGGCCATAGTATGGTCTATTGGGCCAGCAGACGGGTGGTCGGGTCAAGCCTCGGAACACAACTTGGACTGCACCAGCATGCTTCTATTCAATGGCTGGGCAAACACTTTATGCGGTGGGAGAATTTGATCTCCCTGTTATTCCATCAGCAGGCGATGATGTTAATCCCGCAGGTATTGCTCATCCATTTGGGGAGCAATGATATTGGGCTGATGAAGGGCAAAGCCCTGGTGTTGCGAGCAAGGGCGGATTTTCAGAGAATTCGCAAGGCTTGGCCCAGCGTTAGGATCATTTGGTCCTGTATGCTCCCTCGGATAAAATGGAGGGAAGGGGGAGACCCCCTGGCCTTGGAACGTTCCAGGCGCAGAGCAAACATGGAAATCTACAACGACCTGATTAAGCATGGGGATATTAGTATTAACATCCCAGGATCACCTGAGCTTGGAGGGAGCTGTTCAGGCAGGACGGTGTGCATATGTCCGATGAGGGGAATGACCTTTTTCTGGGCAATCTGCAGAGGGGTTTGTCGGATCTTATTCTAGGTTATGGGGTGGGGAGCGACTAAACGGATGCTTGTCACCCCCTGTGGCAGTTAGGAGCAGGCATCTAGAGTGGGAGAACATTCGGTGAGCATTCTCAGGCACCCTTGGGGGTGATGGGTAGGGCCGGAAGCCCCTGGCAGGGAGCCTTGCGGCACCTGTTAGGGGCCAAGGCTTACCTTTGAGGCCAACCCTACTCACCTACTCAGAGCCGTGCGGCACGAGCAGTGTCGACAATGGAAGGTCTCCCTACCCAAATGGGGAACCCGTGGAGTGGTGAGATGGCAGGCGCCACTTCATGGGACTAGAATGGCTCGCCCGATCCTAGAATGGCCTTGGTGAGGCCATATGTAGATGCCCGTTTAGGAATGACCTCTTTGCAGATTTTTCAATAAAATGTGGCCCAAGCTTAAACCCAAACAGTTGTCTCGTCTCGTTATTTCGTCGGCCAGTTCCGCAAATGCCTCTTCCCCTCGCCCAGCAAAGCAGGGGGGGGGGGCTAGTTGCGGCTGGTGGCAAGGAGACGGAGTGTGGCACATAGGGCAAGTCAAGAAGTTTAGATATCTGGGTAGTATTATTTTTTCTACACTCTCTTGGGCTGCCCACAGATGGTCTGCAGTCCAGGCTGCCCAGAATATTAGTAAAGTAGTACTAGGGTTTTCTTTACACTAAGGAGACTCAATTCATTCCTGCTGCTTTACAAGTATTTAAGGCTAAAATTCTGACCCAATTGTTGAATGCGATTCCAATATGGATTCATAGATTTAATTCAACTGTTAAGAGTGTTCTTTCAAATGTCTTGTACTCACTTTTTGGAATGCCAAGGTATGTGTCATCTGTTGGACTATGCCTGGAGGCTGACCTTGAATCTACAGAAGTCAAGGCTTGGTTTTGATATTGGCTAAAGGTTGTATTTGCTGATCCATCCCTAAGTTATCTTTATCTTTTGCTAAGCGATGTTTTACCAGCTCATGGTTCAAAGGCTTTACTGTTTAACTGCATTTATTAGGCCTATTTATGGATTTTCTCCACGTACAAGATTATTCTGTTGCAAAATCTGTTGTAGAACAACAGATTAAGGACACTGATTTCCAATATGCCTTGTCAAATGTATGTAGTCCCTGCTCTGCATTATACTTTGGTCTAAATTTTGAATTTCCTAGACAGGCAAGATATCTGGACTATTTGACCATTCCTAAGTATTGCCATGTTTTTTCTTGGGCTAGATTTAACTGCCTCCCATCTGCAATATTGGAAGGGTGTTAACAGGATGACCCACATGAGGATCACTTGTGGTGATACAGCAGTTGAATCTTTAGGGCATTTTTTTTTCAAATGTAAGCCTAATCTACACCAAGCAGGATATTGCACTGTGAAAGCGGTATAAAAGTGGTATATAAAAGGCAGGAGCCACACCAAGCAGGATGTAGTGGTATGGAAATGGTATGCAGCATGTGTCAATGGGCCCCACAGTTGTCAGTGCAGTTCAATGCCACTATAAAGCAGTATTGTGTCTCCTGCCTTTTATATACTGCTTTCATACCACTTTCATCGTGCAATATCCTGTTTGGTGTGGATTGGTGTAGTCTCCACAGAGAGGAGTGAAATAAACTTCTTGGGCCTATTATGAGAAAATGCCCTAGGATAGGGTGACCAGATAATCCAGGTCAGGGCTCATGTAACTTTAACAGTTGTAGAGAAAAGAGAATTTCAGCCAGTGTCATTTGTATGCAATTAGTTCCTGGGAAATTCCCTCTTCATCACAACAGTTAAAGGTGCAGGCACTATACTAGAGTGACCATATACAAAAGAAGGCAGGGCCCCTGCAACTTTAACAGTTGTGATGAAGAGGGAATTTCACCAGGAACTAATTGCATGCAAATGACACTGGCTGAAATTCCCTTTTCTCTACAGCTGTTAAAGTTACAGGGCATCTGGTCACCCTATCCTTTAAGGTCATCAGAACAGTATTTGGAACACTTCCTGGCAGGTACAAATAAGTCAATGACATACTCAATGGCTAAGTTCCTCTTCTCCATTCAAAAGTCTCATAAGATTATTTTTTTCATCCTAAGTGTAACTTGTATTCTGTTTTTTTATATTTTTGGTACCATGTGTTTTAACTATGCTCATATATTTTAAATATGTGTGTATATTTTAATGACTATTTTTAGATGGATGTATACTGAAATAATGATTGTGTTTTTATGGTTTTATGGTTTTAATTATGACTGCTGTTGTTTCTAATGGGTCTACGACCACATAATGAAACGAACTGAATGGATTTTTGTTTCTCATGGTAATGGGTTTGCAGCTCAGGACCCCTGACTTTCAAGTCCCAGTAACTGTCTCCTTTTTCACCCATAGTGTTTTATGAACAGTTTTGAGGTATTGTAAGCACTGGCACATTTCAATGTACAATGGCCCCAACTGTACACATGAAACTGTGTGGATGTGTCTATATTTGCAATACAGAGCTCTAGCAAATTACAGGGGGGAAATCCAAGTTAATTAGATACATGTGTCTTCAGAAAGTTTGAAAAGGAAGTTTATTGGATTTAATAAATGTAAGTCTTCTAATAGACAGAATCTGCACACAATAATAAATGTCATCATGTTATATTGATAATTATGACAAATGGTATATGTTTATAACTGAATAACATAAAAGTGTGTCTTTAATCACATATGCCAATAAAAGAAAGACAAGCATATATTAATGAAGCTAGCTATTTATCATGCACTACAAAGAATTTTAAAACAGATTATTTATTTCCTTAGATCCCAGTAATCCAGTTAGCCATTGTAGATAAATCAGATGTGAGTGAAATATGTTGTATTTTTATTCGTTTTGCTTAGCAGTCTGCTGTTCATGTTTTAAAATACATAAAATAAAAAAAAATTAAAGGCAAACTTCATCAGATTATACATGAACTTTTTCATATCAATATATGTAAAACAATATTAAATGTCGGCAAATATTGTGGATGAACTTGACTTTTGGGGTGTGTTCAGAAATTCATAGCATTGATGATAACAATGGGTATGTCTCAAATTATTTTTTCTATCTACCTGTCTAGAATAGATTATAAACCATCCCAATTTAGAATAGGAAAACAAGAATGTTCCTGCTCTGAAAAAACAAAAAAAGTCATTTAACTAATTTCTTCATCCTTCCCTGACTCTGAGAACGGCCCAAACACAAATGTATAAAGGCAGAAGAAACCAACTACCAGTCCAGAATCAGCCAGAAGAAAATGATGCTCCCAGGCCTCTATGAAGGAATTTATTTAAGCATAGTATTACTTCTGAATTAACCCAACCAGAAACGTATTTAAGAAAAATATGTGACTAAGGCAGAATCTACACTACAGCTTTATAAAGGTATATAACAATATTGCCAATTGTTGAAGCTCATAACACATTCCATATACAATTTTCAAATCATTTCAAACTGTTATATTCTACTTAGTGTAGATCTGGTTTAGGTCTGCAAATCACATTAGAGCAGGGATGAGAAACTTGTGGATCTGCAACATCTATCATCCCCCACCATTAACTATGCTGGCTAGGGCTGATGGGATCTAGAGAGCCATAGGTCGGCCACCCCTGTTTTAATACTTTCCAAAGATACTCAGGGTCTAACTACATGTTCTCTTTGTGGCATAATCCTGGCCTTGAGTGCATTATGTTTAACAAATTGCCAGTGCAATAGTCCCAAACCAGTTTGGGAACCAAGTTTGTGATGAAGAAGGGCAGAGGAGCTTTAACCTCATTTAAAAATTGCCCTCTCCACATTGTGGTTTCAACTTGGCTTATACACCCCCAATGCTTGCAATTTTCATTGGCAAAAAAGGACGCATTGAAACAAATGCACAGGAAGGACTGATAGAACCACAGTGGATAGGGTGACCATATCTTGGAAACCAAAAAGAAGGACACCCCAACATGGCCAGCCCCCAAGGGGGCATGCCCACCCCAACATGGCCTTGCTTACATGTCTGATTCTACAGCTCACAATTAAGACTAACATGTTCTATATAATATCTTAATGTTAAAATCAATGAAATAAAGAACAAGTGAGAAATTCAATGTATCATAAATTAACTTCACTCACTCTTACTTTTGTAGCTTTTGCTGTACTATGTATGGTACAGTCTCCCCTTCCTTCAAATGTATTTTTTTACTGCAAATCCTTCACTGGATGACCATAGTCTTTCCCCATCACCTTTCTCAGATACATTTTAAGTCTGGATCCATACTCACAGATTCAGCACACTGCTACCACTGAGCAAATGAAGTAGTTGACAAGTGCAGAAAGATCTAGTACAATAAACTAGCAACCTGGCATTCAGAAAGAGTATAAAATACTATCACCCTGCAAAATTTAGCCATGGAACAAAATAGACTAAAGGCTTGTTGCAGTCACTTCCCACTAGCACTTCTTAGCTTGTTTCAATGTCTGGTTTATCAATGAGAAACTATCACAATGCCAGACAAGGATCTATAATAATAATAATAATAATAATAATAATAATAATAATAATAATTTATAACCCTCCTCTCCCTCTGGATCGAGGCAGAGAACAACAACAAATATAAAACACAAAAATCACAAAATAGTTGAGATATTAAAAACAAATAAAAACCAATACATCATCAAAAACATCTTAAAATTCAACTGGATAGGCCTGCCGGAAGAGAGCAGTCTTCATGACTCTCTTAAATTCATGAAGACTGCTAATTTCTCTAATCTCCTCCGGCAGACCATTCCACAGTCTGGGAGTGGTAGAAAAGAAGGTCCTCTGAGTAACACTCATCAGCCTAGTTCTGGCTGATTTGAGTAAGTTCTTCCCAGAGGACCTGAGTGTGCGGGGCAGATTTTACGGGAGAAGGCGATCCTGCAGGTAACCTGGACCCAAACCATGTAGGGTTTTAAAGGTAATAACCAACACTTTATACTTCGCCCAGAAACTGATTGGCAGCCAATGAAGCGATTTTAAAACTGGTGTAATGTGGCCACCCCTAGATGTACCGGTGACCAACCTGGCTGTCATATTTTGAACAAGTTGAAGTTTCCGGACTAGGCACAAAGGTAGCTGTGCTGCCACAGCCTCAAACACCAGGCCTAGACAAGCACACCCCTCTCAGGACAAGTGCCACCACTTGAATAAGCCTGAGGGAAGGGTAAAAGACGCACCACTTTTCCCTTATAGCAGAGGGGAAAAGGGTGTTAAGGGTTTTGAATAAGGTTCTCCTGTGAGTGTGTTTGCTGAAAGGGTAATGATCTGTGTTTCTTTATTATATTTATAGAGCAGGTTATAAAGCCAAGCTGACACGTGGCTTGTGGTAGCAAAAAATATAAAAGAAAATGTTTATTGTTGTTAACAGTTCTTTTCAAATTAATCTCACACCTGCTTATACTTAACACTTCTAATAATTTACTAATAATCCTAAATCCTAATAATCTCCTCACACACACTCCTGACTAGATCTCACACAGCTATCTTCCACACAACTACCCTCCACCCAACCAATACAATAAGGAATAACTGAAACACTCCCTCACACTATATATACACTCTTCCCCCTCCCTTTCCCAGCATCATCAGCCACACCCACTCAGTCCAACATTCTGCACTCTCCAGACATACTAATCCAGACATACCTAAGGGGATAGAAATGTGGGGTATCGTCACAGTAGCCCTATGTACAGCACATTGCAGAAGTCAAGCCTCAAAGTTATCAGCTCATGCACTACTGTCTTTAGGTCTTCCAACTCTAGGAAGGGGCGCAGCTGGCAAATCAGCCGAAGCTGATAGTAGGCACTCCTGGCCACCGCATCTATCTGGGCTGTCATTTGGAGCGACGGATCCAGGAGTACCCCCAAGCTGCGAACACAGTCTTTCGTGGGGGGTGTAACCCCATCCAGGTTGACACACCTCCAAACCCAGGTTGGGGCCTTTGACAGCAAGCACCTCCGTCTTGTCTGGATTCAGCTTCAGTTTGTTTTTCCTTATCCAGCCCATTACCGCCTCCAAGCATTTATTCAGAGGAGACACACTATCCTTAGCTGATGCTGTTGTCAAAGGCATAGAGAAATATATTTGGGTCTCATCAGCGTATTGATAGCACCCCACCCCATGCCTCTGGATGATCTCTCCCAGCGGTTTCATATAAATGTTAAACAGCATTGGGAAAAGGATGGCACCTTATGGTACACCACATAGCAACTCCTTCTTTGAAGAGCAGCTATCCCCAAGCATCACCATCTGGAACCTGCCCGAGAGATAGGATTGGAACCACTGAAGCACAATGCCCCTGATTCCCAATTCCCCCAGGCGCTCCAGAAGGATACCATAGTTGATGGTATCGAAAGCTGCTGAGAGGTCCAGGAGTACCAGCAGGGACACACTCCCCCTGTCAATACTCAGGCGTAGATCATCCACTAAGGTGACCAAAGCGGTCTCAACTCCGTATCCTGTCCTGAAGATGGTTTGAAATGGGTCTTTTAACCAAATATCTCCTGAATTTATAGTGCCTCAGTGTGCAAAGAAGAGAAATCCCAATCAGAGAGTGTAAATTCTGCCCAAAGAAAACTGCCCAAAGAAAACTCAGAAATAAGTCACATTGATTTCAATAAAGCTTACTCCCAGATAAATGAATATAGGATTGCAGCCATAAGATCAGACAATTTCTATACCAAAGGTACCTAGAGAGGTATTCTTGGTGGCTGCTGCAGAATTCAGAAAGTTGACAGAGTCAGAGCCTGAGTATCTTTCTAGAAGTTGAAAGACATTTTAAAAATATCTGATAGACTTTCAGCCAGCAGACTAGCTGTTAGCTGGGGTTTTAATTGTTCAAAGTGCATTGGGCATCTAATGGATTTGGGGTTGTTGTTTTTTAATGTAATCATCATCTCAGAGATTATTTTTAGCACCTAAGACTGAAAGATGTAGTTTTTGATCTTATATTCTCACATTGTAAAATAGATTACCTGGACCTTAAGACTCAATTCATTCACTGGCTAATTCAAGCATATTTAGGTTGCAATCTGAACTCCCTCACTGGAGAGCAAGTTCCATTGAAGTCAATGGTTCTTACTTTTGATCAGACATATGAAGGATTACACTGTTACTAAGATAGTTCTTTCTTGTGACAGCCTATTATGCAATAAATTAATTAGCCCTAAATTAATGTGCTTACAGGGCCATTGGTGTTTTTATTGCTGTTTATTATCAATCTTCACTGTGATAGAATTTAAGCAAGTTGAACAGTGCAGTTCTATACATGTCTGCTCAGAAGTAAGTCCCATTGACTGAATGCATTTGGGCTCATTCCCAGGTAAGTGGGCTATCCTTGAATGAAAAACTCCTTGGTGACAGTGTTATCTATGGACACCACAACTTCTGTTTATTATGCTATTATTTATTCTGTTTGTTAATTATTTATTCTGATTATTATTATTATTATTCCCAAATTTATGTTCTCCAAAGTCACTTTGCAAAGTGCCAAGCTATATAGCTGCCTTCCCCAACCTGGTGCCCTCCAGATATATTGGATTACGCTTCCATAATTTTTTTTAAAAGCCCATAGCTTCCAGTTACCAGTTACTACAGATGTGTCTTCTACTGCTTACTGACAGAACTCTCTGCCTCTCCCTTAGTCAGCACATACAAACACAAGCTCTCTTGCTAATAGGCAGTCCCAGTACTTGAAGAGATCATGACAAGAATACGGGTCATTTCCTCTGAGTGAGCATCCTAGTTGTCTCCTGTTTTGGGCACACCTTTGTGCTTTGGAGGCTGAGGAAGGTTGCTGATGCCTTTCCAGCAGTAGGAAAAGAGGATATGATGGGATAGGAAGTTCAGTCACGACCACCTTAGCTATCCCTTCAGTAGCCCCTCCTCAGTGCTCCCTTGTCCCATCCAACCTCTCCTCACACTAGTGCATACTCCCTGGGTTGTATCCAATGTTTGACTTACTTGGAGTAGCCTCGTTGAAATGAATGGGACTTGAGTCAGACGAATGTTAGATTCAATGTTTTGTCCTTGCTCCATCCACCTCAGGAGCACCTGAAGGGAGCCGCTGGCTCAGCCCACCCTTCTCTCTTGCACTCATCCAAAACACTGTGGAGTAGATGCTGATGAGGCTGAACTTGAGGCACAGAAAGGAGAAGCGCACAGTAGTGATCCTGCTCTGAGTCTCCCATTGCCATCCTCTCCACTGGCCTGGTGCCTCCTCCCTCTGCTCAGTGCTGCTGCCACCACCTGCGCTTGGCCAAGAGAGAGGAGATGTGGGTGTCACCAGGGCTTTTCCTATTGTGAGACACAAGGCCACACACTGCATGCAGGACCACTGGTGGGGAGATGTGAGTCATGGTGCGGCTGTGCATGTTGAGGTAAGGGATGAGTGGGCAGGCAAGTGGGTGTCTGTTTCCTTGGGCATATTACCCCATGAGCACCCCAGGCAAGCACTCAAATGGCAAGCAAATCCAAGCATATGGTAACCCTAACAATGGGGAGCAAAGGTTTTTAATCCTCGTCTCCCATATTATGGTCCTGAACTATCCATCCATCCAAAAACAATCCACCCTCCCGTCAAAGCTACAAGTACGTAGCAATGGTAATGTGTTGTCTGGCCTTTGGGGTTGGAATGATGGAGTAGTTCTATAAATGGAGGAAAGTTGTAGGTAATACTTCTATTATTTCCCTTGCTTTCTATAACTGACATATAGATTTGTAATGGAACAGAGAAGGAGAAGATTTAATAATGCTAAAATTGGGTAGTTCAGCCAGATAGATTTGGGGGTGTCATTTCTTTTTTTTCTTTTTTTTTAATAAACAGCTTGGATTCTTTTTCATTTGACATACGTCTTCCAATTTCTAATTTGGATAGCACACGTTTTGTAATAACACTCCAACTGGAAACATAATTTGCTACAACACAAGTGCAACACATTAGATTACAGCTATTTCTATCACCTGTAACTTTGGAAACAAATTAGACAACATTAATTCACTTTGTTATAACACAGGAGTTGTAATATTGCCATGCAAAATCTCATGCTTACATTTTTCTATTAGCAAGATGTTTCTTCAAAGAGCTGACAAACGTTCTTTTAATCAGGACTGCATTCAACCAGTTCTTCGTAAATAGTTCTAACTCTCTCTAGGGCTATAGCTTAAACTAGATAGCTTAATCAACTCTCATGTATGTTAATCATATTCATCGCTGTAAATGAGAAAGCTCCTTTTTCTGACATGGAACTCTGAGGGTCTGGAATTTTTACAGCTAAAGCACTTTTTGAGCAAAATCAATATTCTTGCGAGTTCTTTTAAAAATGTAATTAATACTAGTCTATTGGTGCATCATCCACATTCCCCTCTTTTAGCACGAAATAAGAATATTATCTTATTTCATGGAGCCAATCATAACCTTGTTTATTGATTTTGCCATTTGCATCAGAAGGCTGCCATATGTTTCACTCTTGGCAACACTCTTGAAATGGAGAACATAATATATTATGAAATAATGGGAGAGTATTAATACAGCAATTAGTTCTCTGTGTCATCAGGGTGGGTGAACATGTCAATTTTTTTTGCTTTTTTTTGTTTTGTTTTTTCTCTTCAGTTTGGTTCATTCTGAATGCTAAGACTTTTTTTTCATTCCCATGAAAATTTGTAGGCCTTTTTGGTATGCAATTTATCCTCCTACATGCATTTTTGTACACAATATTGATAGGGTGACCAGATAAAATCCAGGTCAGGGCTCATGTAACTTTAACAGTTGTAGGGAAAAGGGAATTTCAGCCAGTGCCATTTGTATGCAATTAGTTCCTGGTGAAATTCCCTCTTCATCACAATAGTTAAAGTTGCAGGGGCCCTGCCTTCTTTTGTATATGGTCACTCTAGTATAGTGCCTGCACCTTTAACTGTTGTGATGAAGAGGGAATTTCACCAGGAACTAATTGCATACAAATGACACTGGCTGAAATTTCCTTTTCTCTACAACTGTTAAAGTTACATGAGCCCTGGCCTGGATTTTTTCTGGTCACCCTAAATATTGCCTAATATTCACATTTTGCAAGCAATTTCTAATATAATGCATTTTGAACATTATTTTTGCTAAGGTACACATTTTGATGTGCACTTTACCCCACTATATGCATTTTGCATGCCTTTTTTAAAAAAATGGAGACTGCCATTGCAAAATTTGAGGGCGTATGAATTTCAAAGGATAAAGGCACAATCTTATGCATGTTTAGACAGAGAAACACCCTACAATTCCTAGCATCCTTTCAGCAGCCATGTAGGTTGGTGCATGCTGGGAACTGTAGGACTTTTTTCTGTCTAAACTTGCATAGAATTGTGCCTTAACTGAGTTTTGGTTCATGTATTGCTTTAAAGGTATGAAAATAGGTAAGATCACATTAAAACGTAAAGCAAATTGATTTCTTCCCTATTCCTTTTTTATGGTGTGAACTGTGGGGGACAGGAGAGAGGTTAATGGTAGGGTGACCAGATAAAATCCAGGTCAGGGCTCATGTAACTTTAACAGTTGTAGAGAAAAGGGAATTTCAGCCAGTGTCATTTGTATGCAATTAGTTCCTGGTGAAATTCCCTCTTCGTCACAATAGTTAAAGTTGCAGGGTCCCTGCCTTCTTTTGTATATGGTCTCTCTAGTATAGTGCATGCACCTTTAACTGTTGCGATGAAGAGGGAATTTCACCAGGAACTGGCTGAAATTCCCTTTTCTCTACAACTGTTAAAGTTACATGAGCCCTGACCAGGATTTTATCTGGTCACCCTAGTTAATGGAGAAGAATTTATCCTTACCCTTTATTTAGATTCCTGATATTGCCCTTGCCTCCATGATCCAATGGTGCATAGTACAGCATTTCTTATACAGTTCTAGCAGATTATGTACTTCTGCCTGCAGGCAAGGGACTGTGTTTGAGTTCTCTACCACAAAAAAAATCTCTGCATATGGAAACTTTGCAAGTAGGAATGTTGGAGGAATCCATCCAGGGCATAGAGTTGGCTGAGCTATATATATATATATATATATATATATATATATTAGAAAATTGCACAAATTATGCAAATTATGCAAATTGCAGCCACATTCACGCAAATCTCTCTTTATGCAAATAAATAAAAATGGGGGAATTTCCCAAATAAAACCTGTGGCTTGACTCACAAATGCAAGCCAAGTCAGGGGCACTGTGGAAATCAATGAGCCCAAAACGGGCTGGATTTCCCAGCAATAGACATCCCTGCTTGCAAGTCAGAAATAATGCTGATTAAATCCTTTCCACCTAACTTTCCAATTGCAAGTAGTTTTCCAAGTGCAGGTGTGTGTGTGTTTAATGAACAAGCAAACATGGGTTTGCATTATATATATTTTTATCTTAATACTTGGTTTTTTAATAGCTTTTTTTGTTGTTGGTAGTCTGTGCTAGTCTATGAATTTTGAGACATCCTCAAACTATCATTCCAGCTTCTCTGAATTCTTCTGAGCCCTGATCATGTTCTAGGGTGACCCTACAGAAAGGAGGACAGGGCTCCTGTATCTTTCACAGTTGTATGGAAAAGGGAATTTCAGCAGGTATCATTTGTATGCATGCAGCACCTCATCATCACAACATTTAAAGTCACAGGAGCCCTGCTGTCTTTTATAGCTGGCCACTACATACAGGAGGAGGACAGCGTTGTCAAAAGGACCCATGAACATCCATAAGTGGACAGTAACAAGGATCGGCGCTACAATAAAGTCAGAAGAATATGGGAAAAACTAAGGTCAGCTACTGACTTTTGAAAACTAGCTGCATGTGTGCGATACACAGTAAAAGAGAAATGATAGAATTGGCAGTCATAGTAGCGAGACTCTATAAGTCAGTGATTTTTTTTGGTGGCGGGGGTGTAGCCATTTTAGCATTCCTTGTAGAAATGGCAGCCTGCAGAGCACCCTATTGAAATGGGATGCCACTTACAGTTTAAGAAAGTTTATTGTAGAATGAATAATGGCCGCTCAAGGCACACATTATCTATTTCTGCAATTAGTGTAGAATCTCATTGCAGGATTCATTTCAAGCATCAATTTTCATGCCAAAGGAAAAGCAACAGTGTATCTTAGCTGGGCTTGGAGGCACTACTGTGCTGTAGGTGGGAGCCTGTCAAGCTTTCTATTAAGAAGGTATTTTGTTTCACACCCTTCTAATACCTACATGCTGCACCCTATGGTGCTACATTCAACATTTCCAATGTGCATTTTGGCAAACCTTCTTTATACAGACTAGTTCATGAAGGGAAAGCTTTAGACATCCTTGATTACCTCTAACTTAAAACTAAAACAACAACAACAGCAATAACAACAACAACAGATCTAGTGTTAACAAAATGCTGTTGTCTTTGTGGTAGGGATTTCATTAAAATTATATCAAATAGAAGGTATCAGTGCCTCCAATACTCATTTTTATAAAAGGCTTATATTTTTATCTATTCAAAATTCTAAGGTAGGACACACCATGTCCATTGTGACCACACCCAGAAATAAAGAGGCCAGACACAGTCAGTTGGATAAGCCACGACTACAACTTTATTGACATACAACAAGGAGATTTCCAATGGAAACAGCTGTGTTGGCATTGTTGTGTTAGGAAATATGGGTGAGCCTGAGTCTAGGAACAGTGCAAAGACCATCCTAGCTACACCATTAGGTGTTGAGGAGTGTTGTATTCTTAGTTGTTGATGCATAGCCCCGTTGAGTCTGATGACTCTAAGAACGTCTCTACGCTAAGGGGAAATTGAGTTGATTGCCTTGGGCTTTGTGCTTCCTGCTCCTTTGGTGCAATTGCTATGGGTTGCATTGCACGCATGGAGAGGGGCGACCATGTGGTTTGAATTGACTAGTTCCCATCTAAGTGTGCTCTATTCACTTCTGTTGAGATAATGCCATCTAGTGGTGAAAGATCCCACTTTTTTCCAGGTATTACCACATTGTCTTTGGTTCTTTTAATAGCGGGATGGCATGGGAAATGTCCTGATCATTGATGACATCATGAAATGGACCCACAAACGTTCATGAGTGGCCAATCAGAAGCATGCAATAACTTACTTGTTTAGAGGGGACCTAACTGTGTGACCCGCTCAGGCCCCAAGGGTCTTCCATTTTCCTTGTCCCAGTTCCACAGCCTTTCTCATTCTTGGTGCCTTTGGAGTTAACCAATGACATGAGCGTATGTGCTCTACTCAAACATTACATGGTTAATACCAATTAGCTCTCAAATGTCCAGTATGAACTAGCTGAAAAGGGGGTACACACCATGCAACACTGGCTAATCTTGGTACATCACACACAAAAATCCTAATTGGCCAAACATTCAAGCAGCAATCACCTGTACCAACTTCTATCAAGGGATTAATTTTTCCTTAGATTTTTTAAGCAGTTAGTATGCACAATAACACCCAGGGTACAGAGCTAATAATAACTCTGCTTGCATCAGACACCCTTCTGTGCAAAGACGGATCACGAAGTGGGGAAGTTGTCTAGGTAGGTGGGGCCAAAATTCCCTTTTTAACCTGGATTTCTGTGTATAAACTAGCATGTCATGCACTAGTAGTAGTAGCTGCTACAGCAGTAGCAGTAGTGGGCCATGTCTACACCAGCCATTTATCCCGGGCTGGTCACGTGGTCATCCCTGAACATCTAAATGATGTGCAGAGGATCCCGGGGTTAATCAGGGACAACTACTCACTTCTCCCATGATAATTGGGACTGCAGTTTCCAAACTTTTACCACGGTCCCGGGACAACCTCAAGGTCCGTGGGTGGTGTGGCACCCCAGCCATGGGTTCGTCCCTTCTTCCCCATGAGTAATGGGGCTCTGCCACCCGGCTCAGAGCTCTGTGGGGGAGAGTCCATGCCCATTGGGTTGAGAGGGGGAGTTCTTTTGCCATAACAGAATTGCAATTGTGCTCCGTTTCCTTTGGGGGTGGGGAAATGATATCCCAGAACATCCCTCCTTACTTCCGGGACATCACACTGGCATGTGCACATTGCAGGATGATCCAGGAAGCGAAAAGCCAGTAGGTGAACATGAGCCTGTGGTTTCATCCTGTTAGATGCCTGGCTTGATTTGCTCTGCTCTTTTATACTTCCAGTTAGTGTTGTGCTGAACTGTGCCCTCTTCATTCATGAAATTCTTCCATTTTGCAAAAGAGGCACTGTTTTTCAGGGGAGAGGAGAATTTTGAAGAATTTTCTTATTGGAGAGGGGGACAGAGGTTCTGTTTACCTTTTTAAGGCATGAGGTGGTTGAGGAGTCTTTTTTCTATTTTCTACTTTAAAAATGCCCTGTGATACTACAAGCAAGAATAGGGCTTTTAGAGCTTTAGAAAAGACACATTCTTGCTTGCAGCAGTGTGGAGCCCTTCACACAAAGGCTTTCAGCTCAGCAACCATTCCTGTATGTCTGTTGCATCATCTTGTAGGTATTCCAGTAATTGCCGCCAGGCTGAAAGCCTCTGAATAGAATCCCATGATGCTATGAAAATACATGGGGCATTTTTGAAGTAGGAAATCAAAAGAAAACCCATCAGCTACCTCCTATACCTAAAAAAAGTCAATGAAATCCCTGCCCCTCTTCCAAATAAGAAAATCTTCCTTCCCAGAGCTCTTTTGCTGGAGTTTTCATTTTGCCCCATACATGAATTGCCTAAACTGAAAGAATTAAAATATTCGGCAAAGCATTACTTCTGCTTAGCCAGGGGGCTTTACCTGTAAACTCTTATTGTTACAGTTTTGTTCAGCCAATCTCTTTATGACTCTGCAAAGTTTGCCAAGCCATTCACTTTCTGGATCCAATCTGATTCATTCAGTTGCTTCTGCTAACACCTTTCATCTTCATCAGAGCTGGAACCATAGTCAGAAAGAAATGAAAAGGAAAGGGGGGGAAGGGGAGATAAAATAATAGAGAGAGATGGAAGGAAGTGAAGTGTGTGGCCTTCCCACCCCCTAAAAGTGATCCTGGAATCCTTTTATATTGACCAAAGTTAGGATCATATCATATTTCAAGATGTATGTAGCTATGATGATGAGGCATGTGGGTAAGCAGATAGATTATTCCACCTTACATAGCCTACATCTTTCATCGGGAGATTGCACCAATGCTTCTTTCATTGACTTTCCATTGCTTTGTAAGCCCATTCGACATCAACATTAGGGATGTGTATCGTATCGTTAAAATGTCTGATAACAATACAATAAGGTCGTTATTGGACATCTGATTAACGATAATTATACAAAAGAAAAACCTCCGATAAATATCCGATCCGATAATTTTCAGACCGATTATATCGGATTATCGGACTGCCATATAAATAAAACTATAACTTCTGTATTTTCAAAGTTAGAGGATTGAAACTTGGTCACAGGGCTTATGGGGTATGCCTAAGTAAGTGTATGAAATTTGAGATTGATCCCTCCAACCCATGATTTTATATGAATTTATTAAAGATTGTTTAAGTTCTGACAGGTCACAATAACATCTCGCCACGAGCGTTCATTCAGACCTGTCAAAAAGTTGCAGGATCTTTTAAAAAATCATAAAAAATTGAGGGTTGGAGGGAACAATCTCATAACCCAAAGCCTTAACCAGCAGGGTTTAAGATGTTTCCTGAACAGGCCCAGTGTGTTTAAACCATGGTTATGTAGCCACCATGGTTAGGAATGGTTCACACAACATGCTCAATCATGGTTCACACATTACGTTAATCCATAACATTTAGCTCAAAACGTGTAACCTCCATGGCTTAATGTGTTATCTGAACATGGTCATAATGAACGACTTCCAAGAAACTGCCCCATCTGCACAGTCATATATATATATATATATATATATATACACACACACACACACACACACACATATACACATACACACACACACACACACACACACATGCTAGAAATGTAATTTCTGTTGCTGCTGAACTTGAACAAACCTTCAATGTGTAGCTCTGGCTCCGTGAACTGTAACAGATTCTAATCTGTTATACTGGTCAGTAGACTGACTCAATCAGACATGCATTGTATGTACTGAAAGGTACATCGGTACACCATAAAGCGTGCAAGACAAAGTAGCTAAGCAAAGAAGGGAATCTACAGCTATATGTCCCTGTAACATCATCAGAGAGTTTAATAAAATGTGATGTGACTTTCCTGGGGAGAAAGTCTAATATAATATGGTGTTCCCACCTTATTAACAAACATCATAGTGTATTAGATTTTCATAAAATAGAGCTGTGTCTAGGCAGAATTTGGTAAGCGTTTTATCGTTTTAACTTCAATATGGATCAAATATACAGAAAATAAAAACCATAGGCAGTACTTTTACTTCTTTTTTCAAATTTGATTTTCAACCATTTACCCTTGACCTGAAAATTTAAAATTGGCCCTGCAGTATATTCCAGATGAAAGGATAAGTTAAAATCAATGGATGAAATCTTTGCTTCTATATTTCCTACATTGGTTATGGCGAAATCCATTTTCTACTCACAGGAGAAAATTAGGGTCAGAGGTGATAGCTTACAATGTATACTTTGTTAAGGAGAAACACAAACTCACAATGTATAGAGCAGTGCTAGATGAAAGGAAACGTCTTATGTCTATACTCCAGTTTATAGTAGGAAGCTGTGTCCTAGTAACCAACTTCACTTTTTTTCCACAGGAAGAAGTGAAATTTAGAGGTGGTGACAAATCAGGGGAGGATCTGCCAGAGGATAGTGAAGGAGCAAGTACCTAGCAGCTGAGTTGCAAAGTTACTAAGAAGGAAGTTCAAAGGGCCTGGCTTCTATGCTGTTGCGCAGGGGCCTGCAGCTGTACTAAGCAATCTTATTGGAACCAAGGTCCAATCTATACACAATGAATGTGCCTTTGCATTTAACATGCACATTGTTGTGTTGTTGTTGTTTTAAAATGTAAATTGCATCAGCTGGAGTGGGCTGATTATTGACAGGATGAGAGAAAGGAGAGAAATCATACAGAAGGATGGGCTGACCTTTAAGATTGCAAGGGTACATAGAGGAGAAGGTAATCTCTAAAATACCTAATGCCCAAGCAACTGATAGCTTTAGGAAGCAATCCTATGTCACCTGGGATTTTTCAGTTTTCTGGCTCCGAGCTCAGGGACAGTGCTCCGAGGTAGGATCCAGAAAACCATGCTCCCTGCCTGCTTCCCCTCCCCCCCTCGCAGCCTCTCCGTGCTCAGTAAATGGAGCACAGAAAGGGCAAAAAGGGGTCAGTCTCAGGGGCGGTCCTGGGGGTGGGAAGGGAGGAGATTGCAGGAGCTGGTTTAGACAGCTCGCTAAGTGCCGTGCGGCCTCTCTCCCTCCTGCTCTGAAGCCTCCAGCTAGACAGCCAAAATTGGCCTAGCTGAAAAAGCAGGGCAGTTGGAGCACAGAGGAGAGGATCCTCTCTGTACTGCAGCCTCCCTGCACTGGATTGCGAAAATTGGAGCGCGGTAAATAACGAGACGACACAAGGTTTTGGGTTAAAACTGGGCCACAATTTATTGATGAATTTGCAGAAGGGGAACCTACGCGGGCATCATCTGTCATTGATGGCCAACGCCATCATAAAGGTAGAGCGAGTCAAATCCAGGCCAGGGCATGGCATGCTAAATTCCGCCACCCCCTGGCCCCCCCATTTTGGGTAGGGAGGCTTTCTGTGTCACCCCAGCACGTGCCTCATGACTCCGAGTGGGTGAGGAAGGTTAACCCCAAAGGTAACCCTTATCTCACCACCTGGGCCTCAAGACTCGCAGGTGATGAGCCTCAGGCATTATCAGTCACCACTAGGTGCCTGCGAATGCTCACCTATCCCTTCCCAGGTGAAGATGCCCGTGCCTAACCGCCACAGGGTGCGACAAGCCTTATGCTTTGTCACCAACTCCCCATCTGTGCAGGATCACTTCTCGCAGACCCCTCTGCAAATCCATCAAGAACAAATCATTGCCGAGGTCCGACAAATGGACCCCATCAGGCCTGTAAAGCTCCCTCCACGCTGGAGATATCGTGGGATGAGTGATAGTCCAATCACCATAAGTACGCAAGCAGCGAAAGATCTCCCCATTCGCTTTCCTGCCTGCCCGGTCTAACGCCCTGGGGTCACAGGGTGCCCTCCAGTGGCAACGAGGCATAATACAGGACCAAAGGATTACTATTCCCAGCCACCAATGCCGAATAATTTGGAAGTCGGCAATCGCCTGCAACACCAAGACCTTGCCCTTCAACATCCCCAACTCATCCCAAATGGAGTAACAAAACCTGATGTGGGGGTAGAGCCGCACGCCGCTGTAATAACATCAGGATGAGTTGGTCCCATCTCATCCCATGCCTGCCAGCCCATTGTATGCTGGCCACGCCACTCAGGCCCAATTGTGTGCCGACGCTGGTACAAGCGGCCCTCCGTCTGGCCCAGAATACATAGCTGTGACCACAGATAAGGACCCAAACAGGGGCTTCTGCCGGCAACCAATCTAAAAACAAACATATATTGGTCAGCATACAATCACCTCCTCCCCCTTTTACTTGGGAGAAGTCGCACATAAGACTGGTAAGCCTGCGATCGCCATCTGCCGATCGCCTTAATCCGAGCTGGTGGCAAACCCAATGCTGCAGCTGTGGAGGCGGCCCCTATACGAAAAGAGTGTGTTCCAGATTTAAAACCTGTCAACTGTAAACTCTCCAACGCCCATTTTGTAATGACTGCAAACTGAAACTTAGTCAGTGAAGAACGGTCTACATGACAAAAGAGGAATCCCAGCTCTATTCTTCTTAGCTCCCGGAAGGCTGTCAGCGCCAGAACCGGGCATAGTTCCTTCTGAGGGGCCGCATGCAAGATGATCATTTGCCCCTTGCCCTTTTGGTCAGTTTTGGAACGCCTCAACTGAATGCTGACACGGTCCTCATGAAACTGAACATCCCCAAATTGTAAGGCACGGCCCGACGCATCTCCTTTAGAGGCCGCCAACAACTCAGAAATTCTAAATGCCCCAAAAAAAGGCCATTAGCGCCATTGCAAGGAATAAAATAGCCTCAAAAGGGGACGCACACAGCTCGCGCCATCTGGCTTGTAATCCCAATAAAATATCGGGATAGCGGGGACCTTGAATCTGGTATCGAGGGGGTCTCCCGCGCCCAGCCGCTTAAGGCTCGCCTGATCCTAAAATCGTCCGTGTTGTCCTGCACCCCAAGGCTTCTTGAGCAAAAGGCTAGGGCCGCCAGCTTACCATTAATGGTGCGGACCACCATGCCCTTTCTTCTCTCGGTAACACAGAATTGCAACAGATGGTCAACCGGAATGGGCCACTCCGTATCCAATGCACAGGTCACCTAAACTTCTGGAAATCCCTACTTGCCTTTCTATACGCTGCTCGAGTACTTGGGGCGACAGACAGCCACACCGCTCGATCTATTTCATCCTGCCAATCTCCCATAAGGCAACCGGCACTTCCTCTGGCTTCTCCCTGGCCCACGGTGCCAGATCCCGGAATCTCTTTACCTGCTGGCACGATAGAGCATCAGCAATTGAATTATCTAAGCCAGGGATATGGCGAGCTCGAAACAGAATGTTATTTTGGAGGCAATGCAACGTAAACGCCCTGACCAATACCATGACTCTATTATTTTTGGAAGTCAAAGTATTAATGACTTGAACTGTGGCCTGGTTGTCACACCAAAAATGTACAACGCAATTCCGCAGTTCCAGAGCCCAGACGTGGGCCGCCACATAAATAGGGAAAAATTCCAAGAAAGTTAAATCCCTGCTTATGTCAGAATCCTGCCAATCTCTAGGCCAACTCTCGGCGCACCAATGATTGCCCCATATTACCCCAAAACCTAACGCCCCTGAGGCGTCAGACTGTATTTGCATGTCTGCCTCCAACAATAACTCCCTCTTCCAAAATGATACCCCATTAAAGCCTTCCAAAAAGGATAGCCAAACTGCTAAATCTTCCCGCATTTCCTTCATAACCCTGACATGATGATGTGGGCTAGTAAGGCCTTTCATGGCATTACAAAGCCAACGTAAGAAGGCTCAGCCTGGGGCCGCCACTATACAGGCAAAATTCAAATGCCCGACTGTTTCCTGTAATTGTTGCAATGTGACTTTTTTCTGTGAGTGGAGAGAAGATAGCCGTGCCCTCAGCACCATGACTTTATCCAAAGGCAGCCTGCAGCACTATCATACGGAATCCACCTCGATACCCAAATACATTAAGACACTAGCCGGGCCCTCCGTCTTCTCCTGAGCTAATGGAATGCCCAACTCATATGCTAAAGCTACAAATTCTGTCATCAAATAGGCACATTGACCTGAACCTTTCACCCCACAGAAGAAAAAATCATCCAGATAATGAGTGCAGTCGGCTAGGCCCGTGCGCTCTCTAATGGCCCACTCCAAGAAGGAACTGAAACGCTCAAACATAGAACAGGAAATTGAACACCCCATAGGCAGTGCCCTATCTATATAATATTGACCCCAAAAACTAAACCCAAGGAGATCAAAATCTGCAGGATGAACAGGCAATATGCAAAACGCTGATTTAATATCGCATTTGCCCATTAAAGCCCCCTGCCCCTGTCTCCTAACCATAGCCACTGCCGAGTCAAATGATGCATAATGTACAGAACACAAGTGTTCCGGGATTGCATCATTGACTGATCACCCCTTCGGTGCGGACAGGTTGTGTATCAACCTGTACTCCCCAGGAGCTTTCTTGGGAACAATGCCCGAGGGGGAAACCTGTAAATTAGGGATTGGGGGACAACTAAAAGGCCCCAGCACCCTACCCACTGCTACTTCCTTATTAATCTTTTCTTGAACCAACTGTTCCAAAACCTTAACTGACTTCTGATTCTTGGAAAACGCTGATACCCTGGGACCAACAAAAGGTATACGAAAGCCTTCCCTGAACCCCGCCTCTAAATAACTTGCATCCAGTCCCAGGTAGCGTGCCAAGAGCCGCCATAATGGTTCAAGTTTGACCGGGCTGGGGCCCTTTGGGAGGAGGATGCTGGCCCCCTGGCTTGTGGCCTCCTTGAGAATCCCTACTGATTCCACAACCTCCCTTGGCCCTTGGGCAATTAGCCCCGGGGTGAAGTCTGCGACAAACTGGACATTCATGCCGGAACCTGCACGCTGAGCGCGTACAAGCCCCGCGGAAACTGTATTCCCAGCAAAGCAAGCGGGGTTGAACCCCTTGCCCCGCTGTCATGCGGGAAGACGCTGTTGGCTGAGGCTTGACCAAAATATGGCTGCTATCGGCCCTTTCTCCAACCCCCGGCTTGGACGGGGTCATGAACTGGAGCCATTATCGTTATCCTTCATGTCCCAGTGAAGGGTGTGGTCAAACGTGGCCCGCATACAAAAAGATTCATCATATGCAAGCCAACCCCCCCCCCCCCCTACTCTGTATATGCTCTATAGAGCATATCCAAGTATTTGGTCAGAATGCAACCCTTATCTGGGAACCTCTGCTGAATCACCCCCATATAAATAAGGTAGCCCAGGAGCCAATTCGCTCATGTCCTGGCGACCTTCTTCTGGCGGAGCTTTGTCCATCGCTTTGTCCTTGTCCTTCGTCTCCGTCTGCCAGAAGAGCAGAAAGAAGACATCCACAAATTCCCCTTTCCATATTTTCTCCCGGGTAGCTGGAAGCAAATGATACCCTAATGGGGCAGAAGTACTGCCCGTCGGAATGGCCGCTGCATCCACCCCCGCGTAGGGTTCTCTAACACTACCTCCATCCCCTATTGTAGTAGATGATGCCCCCGCCGGACCCTGCCACACTGCCAAGCAAGCCAACGCATTCGCCTGTGGCTCCTGTTGTGTCTGTGATGCCACCGTGTTGCTTACCGGGGGACCCTGGACCCCGTTACCAACCGTCTCCTGTGCACTTCCTGTCGGTGCGCCCATCCATGCCGCTGAGCTGGGATCGGCATTGGGTGCTCCTGTCAATGGAACTGCAGGGCTCCCCGTCTGCATCGGGGTCAGGGTCGTGTTCGTGTTTGGAAAGGTATGTGATGGCATGATGCCCCCTGCCTGAGATGTGCCTACACCCTGCCAGGCCACTGGCCAGCCCAAACCAGGCAACCATGGATACCAGTTCCAAGATGGGTTCGTTTCCCAAGGTGGAAGTGCACCAGCTTGTGTTGTGGTAGGTGTTTCACCTGGAAGGTGCGGGATAGTCCCTCCTCCAGCCACCGAACTTTGCACTGTGCCTGGCGTGGGCATCTGTGCCAATGCTGATGAGACGTGGGAGTCTCCCTGAGGCAACCTTCCAGATCCCGATGTCTGTGCTTCCGGGGTGCTCGGCTGCTGCAACTGCTGCACCAGTTCACCTCTCCCTAACGCCTCAGTACCAGAAGCTTCGATTGCCTGCAAACGAGCTGAGACAGAAGCCCACAATTGATCCTGCTTCTGCTTTCTAGTAAGATGGTGCCCTGTCCTGCCATTAGTGGCCCCTGTTGCTGTAATGGCTGGCTGCTGAGCTATCCCCTTCTCACGTTCTACCGCCTGCAACTGGGCCAATATCGCTGCAATCTCTGGGCCCTCTGCCTCATCAGACGACGAGTCCAAGCATGCCCTGGGCCACTTCGACGTTTGCTATGGCGCCTTTCTTTTGCCTTTCCGGCCTCCTATCCCCTTCGTAGGAGCCATTCTCCCACTTCCCTGCTCCTTTCCCGCAGGTAGATGTTGCTGATTCCTGTTTGACACTGTGATTTAACACTGCAGCCCCCTTCTATACTGTTACCCACAAAGTTACAACCAGTATAGGCAGGCCACACACCCCTGCTCCACCCCCTAGCAACCAGTACGTAACTGTAACAAAATGCAATTTCAAATCATAAGAAAATCAGGGGGAGCTATCAGAGCTGCCCCCTGTACTACCTACTAACCACCTACAAGGAGGCAAAGATTACGTAAGAAGAAAAAGAAAAAAGGGGGGAGGGGAAGAAATGGGGGGAGGGTCGGTTTTCCCAGCTAGCCTCCTAACAGCCCCACTCCGGCCTAATTATGATGAGCTGAGGGCCAACCTTGGAGCTTTTGCCTGCAGGTTCCAGCTCCACCACTTAATTCCACCTGCCAGGGGGTCCCTATACCCTCCCCCCTCGCAGCCTCTCCGTGCTCAGTAAATGGAGCACAGAAAGGGCAAAAAGGGGGCAGTCTCAGGGGTGGTCCTGGGGGTGGGAAGGGAGGAGACTGCAGGAGCTGGTTTAGACAGCTCGCTAAGTGCCTCTCCCTCTCCTGCTCTGAAGCCTCCAGCTAGACAGCCAAAATTGGCCTTCTAGCTGAAAAAGCAGGGCAGTTGGAGCACGGAGGAGAGGATCCCCTCCGTACTGCAGCCTCCCTGCACTGGATTGTCATAAGACTCTGAGTTCAGGGGCTTATGAGTATCCAGGATGCAACCCATAGGATTGTGTCCTTATAGGACAAAATCAGCACCTTGGTTTATCCTTGGAAGATAACAGGAAGACACTTGTTGAAGATCCAGCTGCGTTAGGAGATGTGTCTTTGTATTCCACAGCTAAAACATCTGAGTCAAGGAACATGTGGCGTTTGGGCATTCCTTCTAATAACCCAGTTTCAACTCATATAGAGCTTTCAAAGCAAGCACCAGCACTTTGAATTGTGCCCCAACATGGACTGGCAACTGGTCAACATGCTTAAGAGCTAGTCCCAGCCAAAAGCTGTACTCATTTTCCAAACTAGCTAAAGCTTCTGGACAGTCTTCGATGCATTGAGTGTATTATTGTAGTCTAATCTGGAGGTTAACAGGGCATAGATATAAGACATGTAATTAGGGCTGGTGGAGAAATCCGCAACAGATTCAAATGAGTTTGGATTTCTGTGAATCCAGCCTGTGGATTCCACAGCAGATTTGCTTTTTTCTGAGTCATGTGGACTTGTGGAACTGGGGTTGTTGTTGTTTTTAGCTTTGAGGGAATTTGTGCAAATCTGGTCTTGTCCAAGTGTGCCTTAGTGCTAATGTACATTGGTGCAAATGCACATTTGCAAATGAATGAAATTCTCCTGCAAAAAAATCTGACAATGAGTGGATGAAACGAAAAATTCCAGACGATCTGAAAAACACAGACTGAATGGACTCCACAAAATCCATATATTCCCTGCAATTTATATTAACAGTGAGTAATTATGGAAATATTAAAAATAAGACTATATACGTTCAGATTTTCCTAGTCTGTTACAGATTATGGCCCCAATCTAGCACTACTCATAGGAACTAGTCACATGACTGTTGGTTTGGAATAGTGAGACCCTTCTCCAGATACCCACTCTACCAGTGAGTAGGCAGGTGGGAACCAGCAAAAGGTCCTTTTCAGTGGTAGCATCTATTCTTTGGAATGCAGTCTCCAAACAAAGCTGGTAGATGTCTTCTGTACTATATTGCTGGTGTGTTATTTTAATTTTTCAAGGGTGACTGGTTTTATTGATTGTTATCTTATTCATTGCTATTATCTTATCCATATGTGGTTTTAAATGTTCTTATACTTATCTTATTTTAATTTCGATGCCAGCCTCCCACAACCTGGTGCCCTCCAGGTGTTTTGAACTGCAACTCCTGGGCTTTCTAACCATTGAACTTACTGTCTGGAGCTGATGGGAGTTGAAGTTCAAAACATCTAGAGGGTGCATGACTGCAGCAGGCAGTTCTATGCAGTTCATGAGAGCCACTTTGGAGACTATTTTGAGTTATGAATTGGCATATAAGCACATGAAATGAACTAAAAAACACCTAAGAAATTATATAAAGAGGGATCTATTTTTATTTTTCACAATAAAACTTTTAGCATAGCATTTACTTTTTTTCTTGGCATTTTTGCTTCCTTAGAGTTTGCTTTACAACACAATCACACCACATTGACATCTACTCAGAAGTAAATCTCTATTATTATTATTATTATTATTATTATTATTTATTACATTTATATACCACCCCATAGCTGAAGCTCTCTGGGCGGTTTACAAAGATGGCGTTCAGTGGGGCTTACTTCACAGTAAGTGAGTATAGAATTGAAGACATAGGCCCTTAAATTCCAGTAGACTTTCTTCAGGTTGTTTTTAAACCATTGCTCTTATATATAGCATTATTTCCAGACCCTGACAGGTCTGCACTAGTGCAGAAATGTGTATGTCCTGTTTTGCTTGATATACTATACCTTACTTCTTAGTGTTGTCCTAAGGTGAGAATGAAAAGCTTAGTCTTATTCAGTTAATTACATCACCTCAGCCCTTTACTCAGAGCCCTGCACTAAACTGTTCAGTTTACAGGCCATAGATCTCAAAAGCACTCCCATTTCATCAGGACAGAATAGGGTCTAGAAAGACCTGGTGAATTGTACATTCTTTTCAAAACCTAGAAATAACAAGACCTGAAATGAATTCAGGTTACTTTCTCAGTCTTAGTAAGGTTAGATCAATCACATTGTTTGTTACAAGGGGAGAGAATCTATGAACTTTGACATCCTACAGCTTCAGTTGTTCTTCTTAATTAACTGTGATCCCCGACCAAGTAGATTTTTCAGTACCAGAATAGCAAGGATGTTGAAATGTTTTTGCATGGGCAGCTTATAAAATGGAATCAGTTTGCAGCTCAGCAAGAGCCTTTTTGCTTAATTCAAAGTTATGTAAGTTGTTGTACCCAGCTGGTGACTCTGCTAACAGAAGGCTCCCAGATCCAGCAGAAGTTTCTGTCCATGGAACAGGGAGGGAGGCTGCAAAATGGGAACTCGTGAACCTTCTACTTAGCAGGCCAGGTAGGTGATATGCCCTCTGTGACGCTACCTCTACTCTCTATTACACAGCCTCCACCCTCTTCCTTTTAAGAGGAAACCTTAAACTTCTTTGTGTGTGATCGAATATATCACCAATCTTTGCCATACTCCCTACATTGTTTCTTTTACCTCTTTATTTTCAGCAAATAAGTCAGAGAAAGATGTGATTTAACATAACAAAACCATATTGAAAACTTTATTTACAAGAATAGGGATGTTTTAATACAACTTAAGCTTCATGGTGTTAAAATTAATGTTCTAATGTTCTATTAATTCCTTTCCTAATAATCAGATTTTAAAATAAATATGCCTCCCTCCACCTCCCAGGGAACTCTAACCACTCTCCAAATCTAAAGCCCCGATTCCCTAATCCTCCCCCTCTAACAGTCAATTCTTATCTAATTCACAAAGAAAAACTCAATGGCTCAATTCGGACAACACGATAGTCAATGGTGGGGTAATAATCAACTTTACAGTTGTTCAACTAGGGGGTACTCCCCACACAACATGGTAATGGATTAGGATCAGCGCTGAGTTGACTATGGCAGCATTCGGATGACACAATAGTCAAAACAACTGACGATTGTTTCCCCCACACCAGTTGTTTATTGTGTCGTCTGAATTGAGCCAATGACATTTTCTCTCTCACTCTCTCAACTGAAAATGAAACAACCAATCAGAAGACACCATTCAAATAGATAAACATTCTAACTCGCCTCCTCCACCAACCTACCATTACCTGTAACAGAAAGGATTTGTTAAAGTAAATCAAGCCTGTAACCAAACATTCAAACATAGATAAAAACAAAATAAAATACTATTTTGGCACTCCTTCCTTCCTAATAATTATTTGGGGCTTAATGCAGCTAGTCTTATAGCAGTACCTCTTTTAACCCATAGGCCAAATTCCACTTCAGAGAAGTTCTCAGGAGCACATTTCAATGGTGGACATGAATGAAAACAAAATGGGCAGAAACTAACCAAAAATACCAACCGATTTTACCTTAAGGTTCTTACTGCCAGTAACTAAGACTTGGGGTGGGGTGTATTTCAACCTCCTGGAATTGGAAAAAAGCTTTCACAAAAGCAAGGAAACTAACAAACGATCAGTGGTTTGGGGATAAGTGTGTCAGGTCAGGAGGAGACATGTGGATATCTGGGATACCCCACCTTGAGGGTATTTGCTCCATCGGGACTGTGTGAGAGAGCATTTTTGCAGATGATTTGGAAGCTTCAATGTGCATAAATTATACACCTGCAACAATAACCTGCATGGACAACAATGCACATAATTTGTAGATGTATGGGGTCTGTTCATGCAACCAATTGGACTTCTACAGTGCAGGGCTTGCTACGATAGATTCCTTTCCTTCCCTTGTGAATATTCAGTTGACCCAGATTGCCTGCATGACCAATGCTAGGGAGGTCCCTGTGGATCATGAACATTTTCTTTGAGGGGCTTTCTGTTTTGTTTTCAGAATCTTTCTTCTGAAGGTACATCCCAAATACAAGACTTACAGTTCATTTTGCCAGAAGCAGTCAGAGATTTGAAAAAGCCTTTTTTTTTATCTCTTTCCATTTAGCCTTTTTTTATGGAATCTTTTGTAGATTTGATTTAAATCTTCCCTTGAGACAAATTTAAACGAAATTTCAGACTGAAATTTTGTACCCAACTGTAATAAATTCCTGTTCTGCCCTTCTAATCCTATACACTAAAGCTTATCTCTTTTGACACATTTGGGAAGCTCAGATTTACTGTATCATCAAAGTCCCAGGCCAAAACATGCATATAATCCCATAAATAAACATTTTAAGAACAAACCACCACCACCCAGTTTCTGACTTTGAGGAACACTGCTCAGATAATCACTTGCCCTGCAGTTAGATGCATCTTTCAGTTCTGGGAGGGGGGGAAATCTACGTACATGCTTTCATTTTGCTTCAGATGAACCCACCAAAGAAACTTGACAGCATGATGCAGATTGAAAGCAAGTTTTTTTTTCTCTACTCTTCAGCTGCAACCTCCTATTATTTTGGTGGTGGTATTTTTTCATATGTCAACTTTTGTGAATGTACGGGAAGATGACAGGAAAGATCAGAGCTTTGGCTGCACTAGCATTGCAACTCTTGACGGCGCTACTTGAAATGTTTATGCTACATTAATAATGTATGCTCCCTATATCCTGCCTTGAAAGTAAAATTTGGTTTCTTACAATGCAGTGTGCAAAAGCAACTAAAATAATGGTCTTTCTTTCAAAGTCATTGGAGGAGCTTATTAGGATTCCTGTCCTAGCCACATTTATGTGATTCATGATGCCCCAGCATTTAGGGAGCTCTTTAAACTTAATCTTTTCAGTCCATTTTAGCCTTTCATAATCATACTAGAACATAGAGAATGCACACATCTGATCACAACAATGAAGGGACTTCTGACATTATGCACACTTACCTGAAAATAAGCTCAACTGAAATCTACATGGACTTATACTTCTACCAGTGTATGTAACATTGGATCAGCCCAAGCATTGATTGTAGCAACATTATTTTCTCCAACAGTGTCCACCCAGATACCCCAAAGAAGCTTACAAGTAGAACAAAAGGTTAAAACAATACTTCAGTTTTTTATTTATATTTATTTTTACCGCATTTTTATCCTGCTCTTCAACTAAAGAAGTCTCCCAGAGTAGTTTTCAAAGATCAATAATAATAAGACAGTCCCTGCTCTCAGTCTTATAATCTGAAAGACATGACACAAAATGAAAGGGGATAAGGAGGGAGGGGGGAAAGCAAACCTCAGACACCAGTTCTTAGTTTCAAGTTTCTTACCGGTGTTCTTTCTGGAAAAGAAGGGACAAGCTCCCTGAAGCTGTTCATTCTCTCACCAGTGTATAGGGCTAGGTTGGTCTCCTCATTGCCATGATGTTTATCCTAAGAGGCAGCAGGCAAAGATGAGGCCAGAATAGGGATGTACGGATTTTGTTAAATCCATTCTATCTGTATTTTGGGGATTGTCAAGTATCTTTCATTCCAACATCCACTCATTGACAGAATTGGTTGGAATGGACAAGTATCTCATTCCACTTGCCCTAATGCCAATTCTCCCATGCTTTATTAGCATGTGACAGTACACAACATTCAGGACCACCAAAATGCAATGTTGTAGACTCTTGGTAGAGGAAATGTATCTACCCTTACTCTGTTTCTTTAGCATCCTTACCCCTTACCATTCCCCTCCCTGTTCTTCCATACCTCTTCCTGCTCACAGCTTGCTTGCTACTCCTCCACAGAATGCTGTAAGGATGCCTGCCCTGCCATTGGCCATAGTTCATGTCCCAAATTTCCAGAGACTGAGAAGCAAGTATGGGTGTCAGTCAAGACGACCATCTGTTCATCTACAGTTTATCCTCGAGTATCATGATTCTGTGGAAGAGCTTTTCAAGTGGCATTTGAGGATTTATACAGTGGCTGTTGAAGCCTTGAAGCATCACCTCAATGAAGTTGGAGAAGTGGAAGGTTACTACTTCTTGACCACATGTGAAGCTTGAATTGGATGTGCTATAGAATGTCCTCCACAGTCGATCAGGCATGGGTGGCTGCTGCAGCTGTTGCTATGGCTGGGCAGCTGAATGTGGGCTTGTGTTTGACATGCTGTTGGATTTTGATGCTTAAGCTGGACAATTGGGATGAAGTTTCGGGAAGTCATGGAAAACATTTGACACCATCACTGGACATCAGGGTTCAGCTGGAGAAGCCTTGTGATGTCAGGGGTGGAGTTAGCAGAATAGTCCTGCTTCCCCTTAAATGCATGAGTCCCCGTCATGTGTTTAATGCACAAAGATGCTTCCATCATCAAGGCCCCCCCCACACACACACACAACCAGTAATATTTGTTCATGGATATTCCACAGAAAACAAGTCAGTCAGTAGCAAGTTGCCATTTTAACGGTCACTAAGCAGTTTGTAGTTGCACAAGAACATCACAATCCCCTTAGAAACATTTGTAGCAGTTGTGTAGGGCAATAATGAGAATGTGTGTGTAGAGGAGAGGAGATTTTTGTTGTTTTCTGGTGAGTGTCGGCAGAATTTCAATCAATTTAAACTTTCCTAAAACAGAGGGAGAGGGTGCTTGGAGAAAGGTTAAACTATTCCAGCTTCCCTGGTTTAATAGAGACACAAATAAACAAGTGTTTCAAGAACTGTGATTCACACACACACACACACACACACACACACACATACACAATCATCCCTCTAATGGCATTGATGCACCATATCTCAGAGAAAACAGAACAAGATGTTTCCACTGTTTTAGACTGAAATGTCTGGGAGCTATGCTTAGCAAGTGGGACACCTCTGTTTTATTAAGATACCTGGCAGTTGCAATTAGGGATGGGTGAGATATCCATTCAAATTTGTACTCCCCACCTAACCACAAACCAGAATTCAGTTACGTGTCGTAATCCATACTGAAGTTTGCAATGCAGTCCACATGAAAAATGCATACAGGATTGCCTACCTTGGAAACAGTGGGTACAAAAATGCATATATTTTGGAAAACATGTACAAAAATACTTATTCCCAGGTAAATGAATATAGGATGTCAGCATAAGGGTGCAATCCAATGTGATTGCTGCCCATTAGACCGAAGCCTCCTAGCTTGGGTCCCCTCTACAAGGATTCGCTTTTGCGCCTGGTTAGGCGATTATGCGCATAATCGCAGAAGCGCATTTACGCCTCATCCCTCTGCACGAGAGGCGGCGACAGGCGGCGAAGCGCATTAATGGATGACCAAAATGCGCTTTACAAGTAGTTAATGCGCATAAGCGCTTGTTCACATAGTCAAAATGTGCTTTAATGGCCGGAGCAAAATAAAACTCGCTGTTTAATGCGCATTCGATAATGCGCATAATCGGAGAGATAATGCGCCTCTACGCCCGATTTGCACTCTGTTCTTGTAGAGGTAAATTTTTTAAAGCGCCTTGAAAGAGCTTTAAACCTCTCTTGTAGAGGCAGCCTTGGAGGCTTCTGAAAATCCAGTGTTCTGCCAGACGATTGCCAGCAGAGTAGGGGGAGGACAGAAGCATTTTTACCTCCCAAGCCTCCTAAATAAATAAATAAATAAATAAACTCAGTTAAATAGCCCCCTGAATCCATTTAGTTCACTTACTAATGAGAGGTGATGACGTGCGGTGGAGATGCCATGGGATCTTGGTTCCCAGCCTCTCCTTTTTATGCCCACTACCCTGCCACATTTTCCTGCTCCCCGGAGCCATCCGAAATTGCTGTTTTGCAACCTCAAAATTAGGCACTGCAGGTCTTTCTTCAGCTGCTGTGAGGGGTTGGCAGGATGGATCAAATCTCACTGACCCTTCCCAAGGTCACACGAGTGTCTAAGGGCTCAGGGGCTCTTCTTGATGATGGCGGCCATCTACAATGCAAGGAGCGCAATTGCGGGCTTTCCTGAAGGCGCCATCACTGCCATGCCTGCCCACCCACCTGAGCACACACACTGTAGTCTAGGGGCACCTGGGAGCATCCGCACCCCCTTTATCAAGGTTAGGGTTTTTCTTATTATTATTCGGCTACTTTTTGTTCTTTTTGTTCTTTTTCTGTTACAAAAACCTGTAAATGCAACCCTTTGCATTTACAGCTAAATGGGGGGGGGGGGGGGAACCAACAAGGGGAGAGGAACAGGATGCTCCCACTCTGAATATCCACCCCCTTATTTATTTATTTATTTATTAAAAAAAACAAGGGTCCGCAGAGGAGTGGAGGTGGTCCAGCAACCTTTTGATTTGCTGGTCTACCCCATTCCCTGTCCAGCCTATGACGACCAATCAGTGGTCGCCATAGGCTTTGCCACGCCTCACAGCAGCTCCGGAGCAAGAAAGACAGATGGCAGATGCCATTGTCTCCTCTCTCCAAGCTAAAAAAGTTGGTGCAAGTGCCTGACTTTTTTAAAGCGGAACTTTGGGGCTTTGCACCTGGATGGCTTTGGGATAGCAGCAGTGTCATGTAGATCAGCTGCCGCCACTCCGAAGCCACTGCAGGGCAAACCTCTCATCTAGACGTGCCCCTGGAAGCAGACTCCAAAATTTCCTATGGTCTCTGGGACACTCTCCCAGGACTACGGGATTGTTTTTTTTAACCATTTAAAACCTAGCGTGCACCCACATTCAAATAAACCTTGAGGCGATGCTATGGATTGTAGACCTCCTTATAAGAAAAAGAACGATGAAGGGGACATTTCAGTCATGCTAGTGAGCAGTTACTGAAAAGAGATCTTCCTCAGTTTTGTTTTGACAAGCACTTCTTCAAATGATTTGTATTAAAAAAAAACTGCTGTGAAATTTGCTGGTTTATTTATATTAGCTATTTCAATATGTTCACAGAGATCACTGGATGAACAATTGCTTTTGTGTTTGTGGAGGGAAAGTGGTAGAAATAAAGAGACGAGACAAATATATATGGTATAAATTTGGGCCACGTTTATTAATGATCTGCAAAGAAAGACTGGGCGGGCCCTGATCTAGCCCAGCTACTAAGCCAGGGTTTGTATAAGGGCAAAGACATTCTATGTCTGCAGAGTGGTGTCTTTCGAAAGCCTCCCCCAGGCCATACCCCTTGCGGGGAGGGGAGGCCTCCTCTTGTTGCTCCCCCCCCCCGGCCGCTCAACACCGGGTGGAGCGAGTCGAGTTGGCCTCACAGGTCAGCCCTATCTCCCCACTGAGACCACACGGCCCTTAGTGGAAGGTCTCAAGCATAGCCTGTCACCTTAACGGTGCCTCAAAATGCTCACCATCCCTTACCTACGAGTGCCCGCCCCTACCTGCCTAAAGATTGTGACCGAATAATGAATATGTGAAATTAACCTGAGACGCTTCCTCTAGACTTACAGTGTGAAGTAGGCAAAAAAAACCCCATAGGCAAGGCCAATTAGACTATGGGCCAAAAATTCCTACTTGACCCCAAAACAGGCGATCAGATAAACCCACACTGCATACTGGGAGGGAGGGAGCTGCCAAAGAGAAGAGGCGGGAAAGTGGGTGTGGTGGCCATAAATAGGTTCCTCCGCCCCACCCCAACTGACGTTGTCACCATCCGGCTGGCCAATAAGTAAGTGGCACGTCTCTTCTATTCCCCCCTCCCACAACTTCCTTCCCTTGCCCACGTGCCGGGTCGCGGGGGAAGGGCGTTTACAACAAGCTGGCATTAGTGATGGGGCTGGTAACACATAATCATGTGCACAAAGGAGTGTAAAAAGATATAAAGCTTTCTTCAATTGTTCCAAGTATATTTCCACTAATGTATATACAACTCCTCACAAGCAAGAAAATGTACTTTAAAAATAAGGTTACAGGACTGCAGCCTGACATTTTACAATTACACACACACACACACACACACACACATCACATACACAGAAGCTTTATTCTTTGAAACCTTCTGCCTGATTGACGGGAGCAAATATCCAAATTCTTACCCCATAATACTTCAAAAACTACATCACTATTGTTTTTGCTGGTCTGTGACCACAAAATAACCAACTGTTAGTTGGCTACTCAACCCACCATAGACTAATGTGTTGTCCGAATGCAGCCAATGACTATGAAATATCAAACTCTCATGCCTACATTGTGAAAGGGAGGGGAGGTATAGCAGTTTTTAACTGTTATGAGAGAACTCCAGCTCACCTTGGCTCACAATTGCCATCTTGTCTGCAATGTTACCTAATAAGAGCTTGCAATCCTGGGCAGGGTGTGTTTGCAGAACCAGTCACCAAGCGCTATTGATATAGACAAGAGAGCATCCTGCCTCAGTGCAATCAAGACAACACTTTCCCACTTATCAGTCAGCCATTGGGAGCCCTAAACTCTTGTGTGAGTTTCCAATTAGTACCGAAACACACTCACCTAGAGTGAAGCATCTCTCTATTCAGGAAAGCACAGACAGTCATCCGCCTCTCTTGTTCTCCTAGAAAAATGTTTGTTTCCGTTTCCATCCTAACTTTCATTGGGCTTTGTTTTTCTGAGACTGTAATTCATTTTGAACCCCTGAAGGGAGTTTGAGCTTCTTCAGACAAACGTTTTATAACACGCTCATGACTGGCCACTCATGAGTCATTTTGACGACGCAGTGATCCTCTTGCACTTCTCCCGCTCCTTCTGCTCTTTTTTCCATCACAAAATAAGACCCCCAAACCCTGACTTTTCTGAGCTACAGCAATATTTCTCACTATTTCCTGCTGTGTGCAAGAGAAGTTGTGCTATAAAACATCCACTAGAGCCAGTGTGGTGTAGTGGCTAAAGTGTTGGACTGGGAGTTGGAAGATCCGGGTTCTAGTCCCCACTCAATCATGGAAACCCACTGGGTGACTTTGGGCCAGCCACAGACTCTCAGCCCAACCTCCCTCACAGGGTTGTTGTTTTGAAGATCAGATGGAAAGAAGGAGGATTATGTATGCCACCTTGGGTTCCTTGGAGGAAAAAAGGCAGGATACAAATGCAATAAATAAATAATATAATATAATATAAATAAATAAACTGAATGGCCAAGTGGTAACTGTGATTCCGCTCATACCTATTGCGCAAGAAAGCCAGGAAGTGGCGCAATGGTAAGAAAGTGTAAATTCCCACCCATCTGAAAACCCTCTTAGGCTGCCTCTATAAGAGGCATTTAAAGCTCTTTCAAGGCGCATTAAAAAATTTACCTCTACAAGAACGGAGCGCAAATCGGGCGTAGAGGCGTGTTTTCTCTCCGATTATGCGCATTATCGAATGCACGTTAAATAGCGAGTTTTATTTTGCTCCGCCATTAAAGTGCATTTTGACTATGTGAACAAGCGATTCTCCGCATTAACTACTTGTAAAGCGCATTTCAAACAACCGGTAAGGTCACCTGTTGAGTGCTCAATTACCTCCTGCATACAAGGATTTACGATAAAGCGCTTCCGAGAAGATGCGCATAATCGGAGGAACAGGCGTCAAAAGGAATCCATCTAGAGGGGGTCTTAGACTGTCAGAGTGCAAGCAAGATCTTCTGTCTCTTGGAACTCCATGGTCTTTTTGGTGCACATCTTGCACCCCATCATCCCATGATCTTTTGCCTATTAAAAACTCTGTCATGCCCAGGGAACACGTGTTCTTTTTGCCTTCTTTTGGATTTGTTCAGATACCGAAGAAGACCTTCTGTCTTTGATATGTTTTCAGGCAGATCATAAGGAAAGAAAGGTAAAAGTTTGAAATAGCTCACCCTTTCTCCATCCCTCTGATTTCTCTCTCTCTCTCTCTCTCTCTCTCTCTCTCTCTCTCTCTCTTTTTCAGCTTCCACTGCCCCTCTCCTCCAAAAGCTGAAGTATCACTGCAGAGTTACTTGACTCGCAGCAGACTCATCTCTCTCTATCCAGATTTCTCTTCCTCCCCCTCCATTTTTGAACAACTTTTCGGTAATTTGCCTTACGGGTGGCCTTTTATTTTAGTTTATCCATGAAACCATTTTTCTGGAAAAGATCTGTCCTTGTCTCTATTATTCCTTCCCAGATCCCTTACAAATGCATTCTACTATCTAGACCAAAGTTCCTGAAGTTACTCAGGCTGTGATGCTGTGTATTTTGTTAAACTGTGCTAGCTTGTGGGCCAGCTGTTCCAGACTGACAGTAGCCTATCAGTACCAGGGCAACAGAGGGAAGATGTTCCCCTAGTACCAGTCATTTATATCCCTGAAGGGCTTATTCCTTGAACATGGAAAAGTAGGATTCAGACACATGTAAAGATGTGCATCCAAAGCAAGCATGCTAACACAACTTTTAAAAGAATTTAATTCACAATATTTACTATAATGAATTTTAAACCCAAGGGGGTTTATGGTTTATGGTTTTGTTTGCTAATTTGCTACTTTATTTCAGTAGATTTTTCACAGTTGCTTAGACAAATGGCATGGATATCTGGATTGTTAAGTACTGGCAGACTGATAACTCAGAAAAAAAGTTCATTCTACTCTAAAGCTGACAGTCATTAGTGATTTTACAGGCTTTTACGACAACTACCATTTAGGTTCATGAAGATCATGATCTTTCAATTTATATTTTATAGGAGATAAATAGAAACCCAGTTAGTTGCCAATGCTTTTGAGCAACTGATGACTTCAAAACTGACCTAGACTCCAGCCTGAGTGGTGAGTGGGTGTGTGTGTCTTTGTAACACATCCAATTGCTCATTCCAAAAAACTTCTTTCAAGGACAGCTTTGATGTTTAACATATGTGTCACAGGTCAAGGTTAACAGATTTTACTTCATTTCCCTCTAATAATGGGTTTTCTTGTTGTGTGAATTCAGAGCAAATCTGGCAATGCAGTTGGATGAAGAAAGACTGAATTTTCAACTTGGCTTTAAAAAAGCAGCAGTATTGATATATATATATATATATATATATATATATGTCACAGGTGGAAACATCAGATACAACTTAATACATTCAAAATAGGGTCATACTAATATCATTAATTTGGCTTACATCATAAAATTCATAAAGGCCACATCAACTATGTTTTTGATACACATATGACCACACTCCAAATATGTCCATGCACAACTAGGCAAACAAGTGTGTGTTTGCCTAGTACTGTTCACAACAATCAAAAGAAGCTATGCATTTGTATCAAGAGAGTGCTGAGAAGCCATACCCACACATGAACATATTCAGTACAAGAGTAATGGAGTTTTCATTACACAGGTTGGCTAGACAATGGACATAGATATGATTTCATGGATCCATATGGGTCTCTTGGTTTGTCATAACTGAACAGCAATATGAACATGTAGACAGAAAATTATCCAGGCCCTCGATACTAGATCATTCAGGGCAGGGGCCATAGCTCAGTGGTAAAGCACATGCCCTACATGTAGGAAGACACAGGTTCAGTCCTGCCATCTCTCGTTAAAAGGCCCTGCCCATTGAAAGAAGCAACTGTTCATTCCTTAGAACTATTCAAAAGTGTTTCTAGTTCTTTAGATATTTATAGCCACAGAACACATGCCAGCGGAATGAAAATGGCATAGAACACAAAAATAGCATACACTAATAGTATGCACTGGCCAGTCCTTTTGCTGAGTATATTTTGGGTTGTAGACCTCATAGATTTTAGGAGGACATTGCATCTTCCCCAACCCCATTGTTTTACTCTAATTGATGGATAATGATGGCAGAAATGTCTTTTTAAAAACTGAGAAGGGTAGTAGATGGTGTTGAAAGGCAGATTCTTTTTGTGTTGATCCCTGCATACATGCATATACAAATATTCACAAACATACTGGATGGGCAACAGGCTTTTGTGGGTCTAGTACCTTATTTGTATTCAGCCCTCCCTCTTCCTTTAGGATACCTTCCCCAACTAGGTGTCATCTAGATGTGTTGGACTGAAACCCACCATTCTCAGCCAGTATGGCTACTGCTGGCTGGGAATGATGGGAGTTGCTGTCCAACATATCCACAGGGCATCAGGTTGGGGAAAGCTACTTCAGGATTTTTTTTTCATGGACACGGATTAAAAGCCAAGTTGTTAAACGTTGCTTAAAGTCCCATGGAAATGGAAGTCTCTTCCGCAGTTTACCATTGTGCAAATATGAAAAAATACAACTTCCTTCACTAGGCTTATCATTCCCATAATGCATACAATGAGCTCCTCTTTGGGCATCTTGCTAGGAGGAGAAAAATATGGATTAATTCTTGGCCTGAACTTTATGAGATATATGGGGATCCTCTTGACTGTAACAAGGCAATCCTATCTGCCACTTTGAAGAACTCCAACATTAGAGTTCCTAAGACATTCAAAGCCCTACTGGCTTTTCTTCCCCTCCCCCATATTTCCATATGGGTATTTTTAAATATTTCTCTCCAATTGCACATTTTAAAACTGCACAATGCTGTGTATGTGAGGGAGGGGTGTGTGTTCCCTGCTAAGCATGGATAAGAATTTTATCAAAAGTCATCACAAATGTGAGAGATAGAACATGCATGTTTTAAAAAAAAATGAACGTGAGAGAATGCAAAACTGGAAAAATTTGTCAAGCCAGGCCATGCTTAGCTCTTAAAAGTCTAGGTTTGAATCTCTGCATATTCTGTTTCGGAATTAAGGTTGTCATCTATTTACTGACAAGGTCATAACTTTTAATAACTTCATGGCAGACAGGCTGAAGATGGTCTTCCCCATGCTGGGAATAGCTGTGCAAATTGAATTTGGCTGGTACAGATGGGTGAGAATTTTGTCTGGCTCGTTATTGATCAGAACTTTCCAAAATGTGCAAACAGTATGGAAAGAACTTGAGTTAACCAAATTAATTGTGGGAGAAACCAAAAATGATTGATTTGTCCATCTCTATTCACTGCTCACTAAGTTCTGGACCCACCATAATGGGTACAGATCCCCCCTGGCTATCTCTGATACTTCTTTGTTATTTCACTATATATCACAGCTTGATAGTACTTGAAGGAACAAAAGGCCCTTGTACTCTGTCCGTTGATCAGCGGGTCTCTCTCTCTCTCTCTCTCTCTCTCACACACACACACACACACACACATCCTCACACTATTTAAAATTCATATATTTCCATGAAGGAATCTATCATACATGTTAATTGCAAGGCATCATATTCCTTTCAGTTACAAAAAAAGTCAATCGTTGTTGATTTCTATGGTAGCTATACCAGAACCACTTACTGGTTAAGTTGTAGGCATCCTAGCATAATAACTCTGATTTTACTCTAATTAATGTACAATTTTTGCAAAGCAAAATGTTCCTATGCTTTTCTAAGAAACAGCTGGGCCATGGTAAGGAGGGAAGTACAGAAGAACTTCCAACAGAACATACTAGTAGGATATTGTTTGAGCTGAATATACCCTTCCCAAACATTTACTTACTAACAGCTAGTTGCATTCAACTTGGTTGTGAGCAGTATTTTTAAGAGATTGTTATTGAAGAGCTCATTCATTGCCAGCTTTCTTCAAATGCTCTTATATAGCAGGAGATCATTGTGTGCAATTTTATTTTATTTTATTTTTAGTGAAAGATAAATGATTTGGCAATGCTACTTTGTGTAGCTTTCTCTATTTCTGTAAAATGTATTATTTAGATATTGGTGCATTCTCTGAGCATGATTCATCATACAAGATTAAAGATGTTACTCAAGATCTATATTCAGCCTTTCCTGTAAGAAATTGAAATGTTTGCGAAAGTACTAAAAAATAAAATCACTTTATGTTGAGTTAAAAAAGGCAGACCTCTTTGTTTAAAATGTATATTATATTAGTTGGTATACAGGCAAAGTATGGGAATAATTGTTGTTGTTCTAATTGTTATTCAGATCCTCAAGATTTCAGAAATAAATTTTATTTATTTATTTATTACATTTCTATACTGACCAAGAGCTGAAGCACTCTGGGTGGTTCACAACTATTAAAAACATAAAATATAAGATGATATAATACAATATAAAATATAAAAGTTTAAAACTACAGTAACACAATAAAATAACCAAATAAACTTAGCAGCAGTGCAAAAATGTATAACAAAGTACCACATTTAAAGCAAAAACTGAAAAACTAAAATACATGGGGAAATAAAAAGGGCTTTACCCAGTGCTGAAAAGAACACAATGTAGGTGCCAGGCAAGTTTTTCTGGGAATCTCATGCCACAACTGGGGTGCCACAGCAGAAAAGGCCCTATTCTTAGTAGCCACCCATCTCCCCTCCTTTGATGGGGGCTTCCAGAGAAGAAAATAATAGAGACATTGGAGATATGAAGTTTGGAAATGATTATTTATAGTCTATATTTAGTGGGCTACCTTGTTCCTCCATAATTTTAAAAAAGAAAAAGAATTCCCTTAAGATTAAGGTCACCTGACCCAGTTAGCCCTAAAATACAGCAAATAAAAGTGTAACAAAGCATGCCACATTTCTTTTTCAGTGAGGTAAAATGTATGCCTGAAAGCACCACAAGGAGTCAGAGTTGCAACCCTTATTCATAAGCAACCGCAGGACAGGGCTCTTGGAGAGTGATCTCTAAAATGGCAACACTATATCATCATTGCATGGATGTTGATGTTTCAGTGGCATGGTGGGATACACTGCAACAGGAAGGATTATTCATGCTTTGTAATATTCCTTGGACTTGGGCCAGATCTACACCAAGTAAGATATGACATTTTGAAAACAGTTTGAAAACTGTATATGGAGAGTGTCCTGGGCCCCAACAGTTATCACTACTGTTATAAAACATTTTAAAGCAGTAGTGTAGATCCTGCCTTGGTAGCAAAAATGAAATTTCTGACTGGGTTTGGACGACATGATAATCAATGGTGTGTTAAATAGTCAATGGGGGGTTGAATAGACAATGGTTGGTTATTGTGTCATCTGTCAGGACTTTTTCACACCACAGTTGGTTATTCGGCCGGAATAACCAGCACAAATAACCAATGCTGTGCAGAGTTGATTATTTAAACAACTGTTGGTTATCATGTCATCTGTCAGACACTGTTGACTATTTCGTGGCACACAGTTGGTTATTTTTGATGACTATAGAGTCCACTGGCAAGAGTGACCAAAGCAGTAGCTGCCGTTCTAGTCCAACCAGCAGAACTTGCAATGGCTGATGGGATACCAGTGGGAACACCAAGGAGGTGGAGAGGTTGGGTGATTTGTCAATCAAACACACTGTTGACTAATAGCCAACTCAATGCTGCCTTAATCCACACCACGGTTGATTATAATCATGATTGAGTACCCCATCGATAATCAACCATGGAGTTGAGTATTAACCCACCATTGACTATTGTGTTGTCCGAACACAGCCATAATGTATCATGTTGAGGTTGTTTGCTTCGTGATCTACAGTAGGGGTGCACAGTTTCCTTCAGCTCATGGGATGCATCCAGTGGTGGGACAGACCAAAATCAAAAAGGGTACCTCCCCCCCCCCCAAATACCAGTAATATCAGGATATTTTATGTTGCAGTGCTTACTGCCAGTAACTAAACCTTACGAGAGGCATCCCCACCTTTTAGAATAAGGAAAACACTGCACAAAAGCCAGAAAACCACCCAATGATTGGTAGTTGCGGGGCACCAGAGGGGCCAGATTGGGGACCCCAGAGGGCCTGAGGTTTTATACCCCTGAAATGGATATGAACCAGAGTAACTGGAGCATCTGCTAGACCATTCCTGGTGGCACACTGCCCCCCTTTAGATAGGTGACAGCAAATTTGACTAATGAGTTAAATTTAAATGTTGCCTACCCCAGACTCTGCTGACTTAGTGGTACCTAAAGCAATCTGCAATATAATACCCTACAGAAAAAAAAAATCAATTTTAAAATAATTTCTTAGAAATGATGCTAAAAAACCTCCCAGGTACATTTAAAACACAGTCCAGACAGCATGCTGAAAAAAAATCAGCCATAGTTATGGCTATGCAGCTGAATAAACCACTGGATTAAAGCACTGCTGTGCAACAGCCTCCTGCACATTAATTCAAGCTGTGTTGCTTCAAGCTGGAAGAGGAAATTCCAGACATGTAGTTGCCTAAGGCCACAGTCAGTCTGAACCAGAACTTGTGATGAGGAGGTTACAGAAAAGTCAGGGCAAAGAAAAACAGACACATTTGGGTGATTGACCAGCTAACGTTGTGCTGCTCAAAGACACCATTGTTTCTGGTGGTCAACTTGAAAGCTGGACTCCAGACTTTAAACTCAACAGGATCAGACAGCAGAATGTGAAGGGGGACAGCCAGAGGTGCACTTAGGTAATTTTAGACTCTGGACTTAATGTTCTTATGCAGGCCCTACTCTTGAGATGGCAATATGTATTACTCCATTTAGTTCAAAATGTGGTAATCCAGCTTTGATGGTCTAAGACCCCACGTTGTACTGAAAGGGGCCCTGGAGTCCTGCCCATGGGGAGAACATCTGGGCTAGTCTAAGAGGCAGTGATTTGGCAGCAACCCATTTGAAAAAGAAAGCCTCATGAATCAAATATTCTAAACCAAATATAGAAGCATCAAAAGAGGCAGAACATTTTAATTGAAAGAGAAGAAAAACTCAGTAAATAGCATATTTTCTTCCCTGCATTCAGCAAAACATTTTTCAAAGTCAGAGATCTTGCGCCTTTACCCTAGAGATTGTTATGGATTCTGATCCAGGAGGAATTCAGTAGCAAATACAGAATCAAACATGAATGTATGGGCACCCATTCTGTTGAGTTCCATCCTGGTTTTTGTTTATTTTGCTCTTAAAGGCTTCACTGACTCAATAGAGCACAGTATGCATAGCAGTCCAAAACCTTCTGGATTGCCTCCTTCAACCTTTCAGAACCTACTGAACCAGAACCGGTCCTTCAGAAACCAAACAGACTGATTCTAGAATATCAGTGGAAGTTCAACAAACATAGTGCTAGAAAATTCATAGCTGGAGAACAAAACTAGCTTGAGCAAAACCAGACCACTCCATGCATCTATATTTCCCTCCAACAGAAGATAGGACAAAAGTTATCACTTTACCTACTTTGTGTTTTTCATTCTCTGTGGTCCACCCAGCAATAAATTGTACTTTGGCCCATTTACATCAAGGAAATATCCCCCACAACTTTACTTTTTCAGTAATGTGATTTATGTGTTCCCTTGCATTTCCCAGATTCCGTTTTTCAGTCCTGTCTGCCCTGTGCCATTTTGTATCTCTTCTACATCCTGCTGTGTTAGTATTCCTCCCACCTGCTCCCTGTGCCTTATTATTTTGACATTCCTGCAGTATTTTCACCACAATAGGATTTAAGAATGCTGGGTGCGTGCTAATCCTTTTGACACAGCTGACAATGGCTGCAAGCAGCCTTAAGCAGCTGGGCACTGATTTTGAATGTACGCATCGAAGTGACAGCAACAGCTGCATACATCCAATCCCAAACTCATATAAATCTCTATATGAAAATTGCAATGGGACATTTGTTGATATAATCTGAGTCTGCAGTAGATTTAAGCCACCAAGAAGCATAAAACTCCTTCTTTTCACTTAGATGAGGTCCAAACCAAACAAAGCATTTGTGACAAGGTGCCCATGCTTTTAGGACATCCATGGAAGCTCTTCTTCAAGTGCTTCCTCATTTGGAAGCTCAGAGTGTGTTAACAAGAGGGAGAGTCATTTCCAGTGTTGGCCTCTGACCTCTGAAATGCTCATCCAAAGAAAATTCACCTAGCACCTACCCTGCAGTCTCTTCGTGCCAAGCTTTGACTTTCCTGTTCTTCCAGGCTTTGATAGTCCTTTCAGGGTGCAATCAAAATCAGGATACCCATCAGCCTCTGAACTCGGAGGCTGACAGACATCCTATGCAGAGTGGGAAGAGCAAGGAGGGGATCTTCACCTCTGCCATCCTCCTATTCTACATTTTAGCTAAACAGGCTTTTTTTTACCTGTCTAGTTGGGGCTCTGCAGAGCAGGAGAGACGGAAGCTTGGGAGGACAGAACATTCATTGTAAGCCTTTGCAAATCCCTCCCCTCCCATATAACTGTCCCCTTTCACTTCTCTCTGAGGTCAGAACAGCCAGAACAGTTCTTTTCACATAAACTGTGAGGGGGAAGTGAAGGTGTCATGAAGCTCAGACACCTGGGTCCAAGGTTAGAGCACTGCATCCAACATTGAACTATCCTATGGCCCTCCAGACTCTGTCAAGGAGCCATAGGATTGGTCCCTCCAGGTGCAATCCTATTCATATTTAGATAGAGAAAACTCCTACAACTCCCAGCATCCCTGGCTGGGGCATTCTAAGAGTTGTAGGACTTTTTTCTGTCTAAACATGCATAGCACTGCAGCCTTTAGTATATTATTTTAGTCCATGCAATGATGTTTTACATATTTCACTTCTTAATATTTTATATTGACCTATAGATTATAATGGGCCTGTTCAGACAATATGCTAAGCCATGGTCAGGCAACTAACCCTTTTGCAGCAAATGGTGAATGAGTGTATTTAAACCATGTTTATGTAGCCACCATGGTTAGAAATGGTTCACACAACATACTAAGTCATGGTTCACATGACAAGCTAAACCATAATGTTTAGCTCAAATGTTTAATTAATGTGGCTTAGCATGTCATCTGAACAAGGTCATTGTATGCTGTGTTGTCATTTATTTTAGTTTTATACTGTTGGTTTTATTGGGATTTTGTTTGTATCATTATTACCATGTTCTAAATGGTAAAAGGCTTAACATCAGAAACTTGATTCCCATCCCCTTTCCTCATGGCTCAGCCTTATGTTAAATCATAGAATCATAGACTAGTAGAGTTTGAAGGGGCCTATAAGGCTATTGAGTCCAACTCCCTTGCTCAATGCAGGAATCAACCTTAAAGCATACCTGAGAGATGGTTGTCAAGCTGCCTCTTGAAGGCTTCTAGTGTGGGGGAGCCCATGACCTCCCTAGGTAATTGGTTCCATTATCGTACTACTCTAACAGGAAGTTTTTCCTGATGTCCAGCCACAATCTGGCTTCCTGTAACTTGAGCCCATTATTCTGCATCCTGCACTCTGGGATGATCCAGAAGAGATCCTGGCCCTCCTCTGTGTGACAACCTTTCAAGTATTTGAAAAGTGTATGAAGAATAGGTATATGAAGAATCTGCTGATGGATACATGATCTAGGTCACTTCAAACTATTCATTAGTCAGTATGAATTCCATGTCCCTCTCTGGGAGATGCCCACCTGCATAGAAATACCTGTCATTATGAAATCCTCCTTTTTCTTCATCTGGCAAGGAGTCAAGATCAAATTCTTCCATGCTATGGAGTCCCAGCTGCCCACCTGCAAGCTGCTTTTGTGAGTTATTCTTAGGATGGAGGTCCCTGGGAAATCAGCTTTAGTTATCTAATTCTATGTTTTTTTTATTGTAAAAAGCAACTGACCATTTCTGAAGTTTTCACTGATTGAAGTTAAAATGCTACAACTCTATGGCTCGGCCATACTCAGAATACTGTGTGTGTACAGTTCAGGCCACCACAACTAAAAAAGGCTATTGTAGAGTTAGAAAAAGTGCAGAAAATGACAAGTAAATTGTTTTTTTAATGCTATTTTAACTGTTGTAGATTATCTTTTGTCTATGTTTTATTTTATTTTTCATTGCTGTAAGTAAATGAATAAAAATAGTGGTAGAGTAGCATTTCTGAATAACAGTTTAGACTTCACTACTGACATTCTTCTGCAATGTGCACCTACAAGGAAGAGTTTGGCACGTTCTATGTAATGTTTTCATTTGTTTAAGACCTAGGCCAGATCTACACCAAGCAGAATATAACACTTTGAAAGCAATTTGAAAACAATTTATGGAATATGTCATGGGCCCCAACAGTTGTCAGTGCACTTCAATACCGCTATAAAGCAGTAGTGTAGATTCTGCTCCAAAACTTTAACCATACATTATTTTCTGTCAACACTACACCAAAAATACACTGATCAGGATGGGACACCATATGACTATGAGTAAGAAGTTTCCTTCTATTTCCTTCCACTAGATCACTCTGACATTGCTCGGCCCTGTGGATTCTCGAGTATGGGGTCCGTAGGGGTCAGTTTTGTCCCCCATGCTGTTCAACATCTACATGAAACTGTTGAGTGCAGTCATCCGGAGTTTTGGAGTGCATTGTCATCAGTACGCTGATGACATGCAGCTCTACTTCTCCTTTTTATCTTCAACAGGTGAGGCTGTGGATGTGCTGAACCAGTGATTGGCTGTGACAATGGACTGGATGAGGACTAACAAACTAAAACTTAATCCAGACAAGACTGAGACGCTGTTAGTGGTTGGTTCCACTGACCAGATGGAGGGTCTTCAACCTGTTCTGGATGGGGTTGCACTCCCCTTGAAGGAGCGGGTTCATAGCTTGGGGGTTCTCCTAGAACCATCTCTGTCACTTGTGGTGCAGGTGGCCTCAGTGGCACAGAGTGCTTTCTACCAGCTCCAGTTGGTGGCCCAGCTATGCCCCAGCTATGAAGGCAGGGATAACCTGCCTTCAGTTGTCCATGCTCTGGTAACCTCCAAGTTAGATTACTGCAATGCACTCTACGTGGGGCTGCCTTTGAAGGTGGTTCGGAAGCTGCAGCTTGTGCAAAATGCAGTGGCCAGATTGATAACTGGGACCAGAAGGTTCGACCATATAAGACCTACTCTGGCCCACTTGCATTGGCTGCCTGTATGTTTCCGAGCCCGATTCAAGGTGCTGCTTTCAACCTATAAAGCCTTAAATGGCTTGGGACCACAATACCTAATAGAACGCCTTTCCCGACATGAACCTACTTGTACACTACGTTCAACATCTAAGACCCTTCTCCGAGTGCCTACTCCGAGGGAAGCTCGGAGGTCAGCAACAAGGGAGAGGGCCTTCTCAATCTGATGAACGGGAAAAACATTAGCCATTTTTATTTCCCATGATAGTCAGTCAGATTTCAGATTCTTGATGGGTTCAGTAAGCAGACAGCCTTAAGGCCAGCCCTACATAGAGTGCATTGCAGTAATGCAGACCTTAGGTTATTAGTAGGGGTGTGCATGGCCCCCCCGGATCGGATCGGGACCTCCAATTTTGTCCCGGATCGGATCAGACAAAATCAGAGCCACCCCGGACCAGATCGGGTCTGATCCCGATCCAAAAATCAGAACTTCCTATTTTTGGATTGGCTGCTAATTCCCCCCCCCCCCCATAAACTTGCATTGGGGGAAAGAAAGCTTTCCCCCAATGCAAGTCTATGAGGAAAAAATGGCGGCGGGTGGGTGAGGGGGGCCTAACTCCCTCTCCCCCAGGGCCGTCCGCTGTGGACAGCCCCAGCAGGTAAGCCCCCTCCCCCGTGATCCTTCCCCCCTGGGCAGCGGCAGATGGGAGCGGACGTTCCCTGAAGGTAAGTGCCATGCGCGCAGGGGCCCCTCCCCCCCTGCTTACCTTCGGGGGACTTCCACTCCTGTCCTCCACCCCCCGCCCCTGTTGTCTGCTTCCATCAGCGGGCGCCCGCTGGCGCCTGCCGATGGAAGCGGACAGCCCCGCTAGGGAAGCCCCCCCCCGTTGTCTGCTCCCATCGGCAGGCTCCTACTGGCGCCAACCAATGGAAGCAGCAGCAGGTGCCAGCGGGCACCCACCAATCCATCCGATCTGGATCGGAACCTTTCCAGATCGGATCGGATTGGATCAGCCGATCCAGCAGTGAAATCGGAAATCGGATATATCGGCTAATTGTATCTGATTTCCCCCTGGATTGGATTCGGATCATGGATTGGATCCGATCCAGTGCACATCCCTAGTTATTAGTGTCTTACCACTATGACCAAGCTAACCCTGTCCAGGATTGGCCATAGCTGGTGAACTAACCAAAGCTGGTAAAAGCCACTCTGAGCTGCTGTGGCCACTTGAACCTTCAGTGACAGTAATGGTTGTATGAGTACCCCCAGACTACAAACCTGATCTTTCAAAGGGAGAGCAAATCTATCTAGAATAGGCAATGAGCATATCTCCTGGACTTGGGAACTAGGGATGTGCATTTTTTTCTATTTGATTTGCATTGGATTGTATTGGAGAATCGGAACTCCATTTTAGGTGTTTTCCCCTAAGGGTTGCCTTGGAGAAATAAATGCCTTAGCTTTTTTACTTTAAAAGATAAGAACATGAAACTTGGCCACATTGCAGATGTGATGTAATTAGTCATGTATGAGAAATTTCAGAAACATTGGTGCAGGCCTTTGGTGGCAATGAAGTTTTTAAAAATGGGTTGCATTAAAATTGGGCACGGTGGGGGGAGAAGGGAGGAGGAGGTGGAATTGACAGCTTCGTCATCCAGTCCTGCTGATAATTCCAACTTTAATGTGTGTATGTTTAAAAATGAAAAATTAATAGCACTTTGGACGGACTGGATTTCCTGGAAAATCTGATTTTTTAGAAGTACCTTGAGAGTAAATGCCTGCACCTCTGCCTCTGAAATTGGCCACAGATGACTACCAACAGCCCATCTGTAAGGTCCCCAACTTCTATGTACATATTTTGAGAAATGAGATAGTTATAGCAGCCTGAAAACCTGCACTTTAACACTTCTTTGCGAGTAAATGCCAGCAGCAATGTTTCTGAAATTTCTCAGACATGACTACTTACATGGCATCTGCACTGTGGCCAAGTTTCATGTTTCTATCTTTTAAAGTAACAAAGTTATAGTCATATTTATCCCAAAATTCAAGTCTATAGGGGAAAATAGGCATCCGATACTCGAATCGGAGGTCCGATTCTCGCATCAGAATTGGATCCAAAGCGATTCAAGGCAAGTCCGATTCAATCCAAGCTGATTCAGGTTCACATTGGAAGTTACAATTCTGATTCCAATCCAATTCTGGTGGGTCGTGCACATCCCTATTGGGAACCACTCAGCCACAGAATTCAACTTCAGTTTATTGGTCCTCAGCCTGCCCATCACTGAGTCTAGGCACTGATTCAGGGCTTGCACGTTCTCACCTGATTCAGATATCAAAGGGAGATAGGGCTGTGCGTCATCAGCATATTGATAACAATTGGTTCCATATCCCCCACTTCCAGCTGCTTCATACAGATATTGAATCTTTTAGATACCATCACATCAAGTGTGTTTTTATGATGTTTTATAAATGTTATTAAGTGCAGATAAACTTTGATATTGTTTTTTGATATATGTTTTTAAACATATGTTGTCTCTGTGTTTATGTGTTTTAAGTAGGTGGTTTTCTATTTTATATAATGTATTTTAATTCCCCCTCCCCATTTTTGTGAACTGCCCAGAGAGAGAGCGCTTCAGCTACGGGGCAGTATAGAAATATAATTAATGAAATGAAATGAAATAAAACATGGTCCAGAAGAATCTGGAGTCTTTCATAGACCAATCTGGAAATAGACTAGATTGAATCTGACAATAGATTGGATCTGGAAATTTCCCGTATTTATATCTGAACAGGGCTGAGGCCAAACTGCAGGCCAATGTGATGTTGCAATGCTGAAGAGTCAAGGGGGTCTTGTCAGTGAGCTCAATGATAAATGTGGCCCTCGGCATGTGCCCAACCATGCCCGTCCTGGATGTTGGCCTTGCTAGGCTATTCTAAATTAGGGATACAATTACTGAAAAACCTAAGGAAGCAGGGTTCCCAAAAAAACACAAATAAATGTGAAATAGATGCTTGCTAGTACGATCAGAGTGGTCTCACCTGAATCTGAGCATTCACACAATTTAAGGAAGTCCATGCTGATATTTGCAACATTCCCATTTTTAAATGTCATTCTTGGTACTTTCCTCCTCAAGTGCTTCTCACTTCATCTTATAATGTGACTTATCCAGCACCAAATATAGAAGCAGTGAGCAGGAAGAATGAAGTTGTCACATAACAGACTGCTGCTCCTTAATGGAACTTTTCAAATTAGATGGCTTAGGTTGAAATTTTAAATTTTGTGAATTTAATGAATTCCAAAGTCCTCCTCTCCTTGAATACTTGCAACACCCCAAGATTTAACCTTTTGGAATTACATTTCTTTCTTTTTTTAAAAAACACAATGTTATATGAATCCAATCTAAGTATGAAATGGGAAGCCTGAGCCTGTAAGATTTGAGCTGGTTTTAAATGAAAGAAAATCATTTTGCCCCATGCTAGTAAAAGCCAGGTCTAAATCATAGGGTTTAAATGGGATACCAGTTATCCCCCTCTGACCTTTGAGCCTCTATTTCATTCTTAAAGTTTGCCAGCCATTGCTATAAAGGCTTCTTGTCACTTCGGGTTTTCTATTCATGTAGCAGATTGCACGTTCAAAACCTTCCTTTAAAGTAAGAAGTGCTGCACTGGGAATGCTTGCCTTTAAAGTGTGCAGTGTCATGGCTTGCAAGTGGCAGTGTAACTTTGAAGGTTTGTACATTGCTGCAAAGATGCTTCCTTTGAAGACAGCCTGGAATGGGTTTCCTGGGACAATGTTATTGTGGAACTGTCTCTCAAATTCTACAACAAAACAGTAGAAACAGAACTCCACTGAGGTCTGCCTTTCACATATTAGCTTACCTGGGAATACACTTCTGTGTGTCTTAAAAATATGAATATATACAAAACAAGCACTGAAACACACACACACACATACACACACCAAGCACCAAGTGTAAGCAAATAGCATAACAACACTTCCAAGATAGGGGAAGTTGAAGCAAATTTCCATACTGGGCACTTGAAGAATTTTCAACTTCAAGAATAACCTGATGGGATCTGAGCTGGTGGTGACCAACCAAGAAAGAGATCTTGGGGTTGTGGTGACAGCTCAGTGAAAATGTCAACCCAGTGTGCAGCCTCTGTAAAGAAGGCAAACTCCAAAATTGGCATCATTAGAAAATGATTATTTTAAAATAAATTTTAAAAAATCACAGTATCATATTGCCTTTATATAAATACATGGTGTAACCACACTTAGAATATTGTGCACAGTCCTGGTCATCACACCTAAAAAAAGTACTGTAGAAAGCTGGAAAAATATACATAAAAATATGCACACATTTTCATGCAAAAGACAAAAAACAATTGCAATTTGATGAGACCTGAATCAGAACAAGCTTTAAGGTAGAACTTGAAAAACTCAACAAGCTCAGATTTTGTTGATTTGTACATCACTGGAGTGTAATCTTAACACACTTTCCTGGCAGTTAAGTCCAAACAAACACAATGGGGCCTATTTTTGTGTGACTCAGGCCTTATCCACACCAGCCATTTATTCCAGAATAGTATCAAGGTCATCCCTACCAGGCCACATAACGCACAGCTGGTCTCATTGGAATCTAAGGATGACCCCTCAGTTTTCCTGGAATATTGATGACAGCTTTTGTCCCATTTTCCCCTCGTTCTTGCAAAAATCCTGAGGTGTGTGGCTGGTGTGCCCTCCCCTTGCAAAGTTGTTCCTGTTCCTTGTAAGTAGTGGGGCTCAGTGAACAAGAAACCAGCTGTGCAGAGGAAGGCCATGGGTACTGGGGGTGAGGGGGAGAGCATTGTCGAAGAATGTTCCGGATGGGTGTTGAGGTCTTTCAGCACCAAGTGTGTGTGTTTGTTTGTGTTTTGAAAAACTCATCTTCATGTAGGATTGCACCTCTACTCTTGCACAAGAGTCAGGAATAAAAAAAAAAACCACCCCAGAATGGCACTCCTTAAATTGCCGGCAAACTGGTTGGCGTGTGCGCTATGATAGACATCGCTGAAACAGAAAACTTTGCAATCATTCCTCCCCCTCACAGTAGGGCTCTAGGTGTAGATGAGCCCTCAGATTGCACTATTAGGGTACAAATGACTATATCAAGGGGAAACAGGGATTCCCCCAGTAGCCTTGCTCATACATTCCATTTGCTGAAGGTGCCATTTGCAAAAGAGCCTACCTGAACATGCCCGGAATGTCCTACATGCAGTTTGTATTCTTTTTGGTCAATATTTTGCATAGATAGCCATTTGTTTGTGTAAACAGCATCTTGAATGGCGAGAAGGTGGAGCCATTAGTGAAACTTAAAACAATTGTGGATTACTCTGAATTAGCCATGTAGTTGCTACATATCAAATTATTCTTTCCAATCTCACCTTTCCGTATTCCAGTACATTAATGTAAGTTACACAGGATTAAGCAATTATTAACCAATTTCTTTTCTGTCTAATAATAAAGCCTCTGCCAGCCTTCCCCCACCTGGTGCCATCCAGATGTTTTGGCCTACAACTCCCAGCATTTCTGACCATTGGCTATGTTGTCAGGGGCTACTATGAACATCTGGATTGCACCAGTTGGGGAAAGGCTGGCATAGCATGACACTTTAGTGCTTTCAATTGAATACACCTATAGACATACATACAAATGTGCATTTCTGTGCACACTGGGATGCAAGTGAGCATCCCACTGAAAGCAATCAATTGTTGAATCAGAGCATATTCTTTTGGCTGCTCATTCAGCCCACATTCCTTATCCAGGACATGGCATTTTTATTTTATTATCAAAATTCCTATACTGCCTTTCCATAGAAATTCACACAACAGACAACATAAATAGAAAATAAAAACACAATTAAAGTGTAGGTAAAATAAAACAGCACTCAACTTTGCATGTAAGGCTGCTTCCAGTATGGATTTGTTCCCTACTCCAACAGGGTCAGGTTCTAGACTATGCAAATACAGGGACAAATCCACATAGGGAATTCAATTAAGCAGACAAATAGTCCAGCACCAGGTTTTAGACCAGAAAGGGAACAGGAGCAGTCATGAGACAGGCAATGGTCAAGCACAGTTTTACCAGGCACATAGGTGTTACCCACAAAAGATGTCTGAGACACAACCAAGGTCAAAACATAGGAGAGCTGATCAATAGAAACACAATCCAAAAAAGCAAAATCAGGCAGGAACCCAGAGTAGCACAGGGGTCCAAACACATCAGTGTAAGGGAAAAGCAAAATACAAGAGACTAGGCACTAACATTGTTTCCAACAACTCTCAATTTACAACTGAGAACTGATATAGCTAGAGCCCCACCCAAGGCTCAGCTGGATTACATTACAGGCTTGTGTCAGATGTTCTCCTGATGAGGAGAACCTGAATCATGAGTAGTCTTTTTCTCATGAGCAGCTTTCCTCTCTAAGTGAGCAATCATTTGCCTGACCACCAGTCTTTCATGAGTCTTAAGGTGCCAGTACTCTTGGGTGCTGGGTGGTGGCTGAGGATTCGTCTCTGCCTCAGAAGCTAAGCTTTCAACTGTTCCAGGGAGGGAGAGATCCAAACTCCTCTCTCCTGAGGGCACAGGACCCTCCTGGTCAGCCCCAGAAGCCCCTGAAGTGACTTATTGGCTCCGTTCAGACAACACAATAACCAGCAGTGGTTTAAGTAGTCAACAGTTGGTTATTATGTTGTCTGTCGAGCAAAAACTACCCCACAGTTGATTATTTCCCCAAAATTACCAACAGAGAAGAACAACGCTCTGCAGAGTTGACTAGTCACACAACCATTGGTTAGCATGTTGTCTGTCATGCTCAGTGGACTATTTTGCAGGGTTGAGCAGATTATCTCAACTGAGTTCAAGAGCAACCAAAGCAGCATCTGCCACTCTAGTCCAGCAGCAGAACTCACAGTGGCTGATGGGATAGCACCGGGAGGACTGAGGGAGAAGGGAGGGTGGGGGGAGAGACAGGGGCTTTGTCAGTCAAATGCCGGGTTCACTATTAGTCCACTCAATGCCAGCCCAAACCACTCCACGGTTGTGTAGGAACACATGTGGGGAGTACCCCCTCTATAATCAACCCTGGAGTTGACTATTAACCCACAATTGAATATTGTGTTGTCCAAACGTAGCCATTCCCTGGGGATAAGTGACTCAGGAGGCTCCAGTACATTCTCTGAAGAGGTTTCCTTCAAGTGGGCATGACTATCTCTGGATTGGGCAAAGAAGGGTGGAGAGAGCGGGGGAAAGGCACCTATATTTCCTTTTCTTGGCCTTGTTCCTCTTCTCCGTCCTCAAAGATTTTCTTCACAGATAGTCCCACATATATATATATATATATATATATATATATGATTTTCCTCTCTATGTCCATTAGTTCAATGGAAAACTACATTTGCTGAAATATTTTTAACACTCTGATATTGGTGGAGACTGTTTGTTGAATTGATTCAGCTCTGAAGCCCTATGGGAAATGTATGATAATCAAATCAACATTTTGCAGACAAAATTGCCTTTATACCATCCCATTAAAGAAGTCCCATTTTACTCTGCAGGTTCTAAGAAAGGATTTAACAGAATGAATCTCATTATTTATTATAGCATCATTTGCAACTAAAATGATCACCTCCCTCCTGCTTTTCATAAATGGTGACATTATTTGTTCAGCTCTTATTGCTGCATTTAGACTCCTGGATGGCAAGAGGAACCAAACAACAATAATAAAAAATAGGACAACACAATATGTAGACAAATAATGCAGCAGCTGAGAACAGAATAGGAAATTTTAAATCCCCAGTAGAATTAATTTTACATGAAAGCATTGTAAGAATGAAAAGGCATTTTGATGACATAGATTTGGCGCAATAAAGATTAAATGTATTACTCCTAGCAGTAACAACACAACGTACCCACTTCAAAGCAGTAGCAAAGACTAAACCTCAACTACTGACTGAAATTAAATACCAAGGCTAAATATAAAGGAGAGAAGCTCAAGTAAGAAGGGTTAAACTACTCCTTTTACAGAAATATAATCAAGCTTTTCACTCTTTGCAAACAAATGTCAAATGGAATGCAAAGTTTTCATAGACGTATGTTTCCTCCTAATCTGATCTGTGGTATTCAGGATACAACTGATTATTTGCACATGTATATTGGTTTCTCCAATATATTGTACAGGATAACTTATAAAATCATACCGAAATGATTTAACATGCAGCTTATGTAACCAGATAAGGAACAATCTAAAACATAAAGGGAGCAGTATTCAAAAGTTACCCTAATATTTGTAGAGAAGATCCTGACACTATTATACATGTACATTAAAGCAGAAGAGCATTTTGGATAGGATGAAGTTGTCTGGAGACCTGAACGCCTGCTCTGACTTTGGTTTTTGATGAGTCCTTGCTTCTTGTTTATTCAAAGCACTCTAAGGCCATTATTATCATGATCAGTCCTCTTCTCCCTTGGTGTGGGGGAAGGAGTTTCAGACTATCAATCAAATCAGATTCTGAAGCTGAAGGAACAGGACTAGTAATGTCCCAGCTTACACAAGAAGTGGGGGAGGTGATTCTCCCAGACTCTTCACCTGCCTGGGAGGAATCTTCACCAGATCTTATCAGTGAAAACATTAACAACTCGCAGTCTGTGGGAACTCATGGAATCCTCCAATGGGGGGGGGACTTCAGAGCTGGCCAATCCCAGGGTCCACCATAGGGTCAAATGGGCGGAGCCTCTCACCAAAGACTTCTTCCAAAATTCCTCCTTGAAGTGAAAGGGCCTCACTTTCTTCTCTTTTCTTGAAAGAACAATTGTCTCACTTAGTTTAGCCAAGTATTAGTCTGGAGGCCAGGATTTAAATTCTCTTGAGGTGCAAAGAGATGTTTGTTTACTGAATAAAGCTTTCTGGATTACTTTAGGGTGACCAGATAAAATCCAGGTCAGGGCTCCTGTAACTTTAACAGTTGTAGAGAAAAGGGAATTTCAGCCAGTGTCATTTGTATGCAATTAGTTCCTGGTGAAATTCCCTCTTCATCACAACAGTTAAAGTTGCAGGGGCCCTGCCTTCTTTTGTATATGGTCACTCTAGTATAGTGCCTGCATCTTTAACTGTTATGATGAAGAGGGAATTTCACCAGGAACTAATTGCACACAAATGACTCTGGCTGAAATTCCCTTTTCTCTACAACTGTTAAAGTTACAGGAGCCCTGACCTGGATTTTATCTGGTCAGCCTAGATTACTTGGCAGACTTCTTTATTGTCTCGCACTTTGGCGGGAGGGCAAGGAAAAACAACATTTTTTTGTCATGGCTTGGAATTATGCTAATAGACACACACACATTGTTCAAAGACACACCTGACTGCCATCCTGTAGATGGGAAAAAATATGATGAACAAGCCTTCTGACTGGATCCAATATCTAGATTTAGTCTCATTACAACTAGTTATAATATTTTCATGGATGTGCTTAACTGGACAAAACATTATATACACAGTTAAATGGGAGATGTGAATCAAAACGAGTCAAAGATATTTTGAATATTAAAATATATTTTTTCTTTTTTAAAATAGAGCAAGAAACACTGTGTAGTGACTGCTTGTGCCTTGAACAAGTTACACCAATCTGTAAATATCCACGGGCTCATTTCCTTCCCAGGCCTGTTCCCAGTGGACTTGAGGAGGAGTGGGCAGGTTCAATAGTGGTATTCATCACACCTTTCTCCAAGCCCCAAGAAAACAACAATGTACTTCCAAATGAGCCATCCATATAACTCAGTTACAATGATCAGAGCCTCAGAGAATTTTAGGTCTCATCAGCCAGGAGTTGTTATAGAGATTTCAAAAGAGGAATACAGATGATCCAATGTCTTTAGTTCTAATTTAGATCAAATAGAAAGGTTTTTGCTGATGTTCTCTTTCCTTTGAGAGCATAATTAAATTATTTCTTTCCCCCCCAAAAATCATACTTTCTCTTGAAGTAATGAAAGGAGAATCCTGATGGTACTTTCATTTATTGACTATGCTACTGGCCAAATAGCCACGAGCAGCAGTCCGACGCTCTAAGCATTAGCAAGCTGTTTGGCCACAGCTCTATGACTGCTGCTCAGTTTTCTCTGACCATATTTGACCACACAACACTGAAGAGCCTACAGAGATATAAATTACTGTGTTTTCACTCTCCTTTCCAAAGAATGAACTCAGGTCATTCATAGAAAGAACAACAGCAGTGTACTCAAAGCTCAGAGTGCAAAAAGCTCAGCAGAACTAGTCATTTCAAATTATAGCACAGATCAGTATGAAACTATTGTGAATTCCATCCTGATCCAGATTCCAGACATTTTAAATTCTGGACCAAAATACAAATCTAGATGTTATGCAAGACAGTCTAGATTCTATGTTAAACAAGAGCTATACTTTTTCATTTATTTACCTAAATATTTATTTACTTCCAATACTAAACCTCTGTCTAAGGATCAACCTTTGCTTTTCATCTCTCATTCTGCACCTTTTCTTCTGGCTGCCCAGGTGTTCAGCATGGGAATCCATCCCTATGTTACAAAATAGCTGTCTTGTGAGTGGACAGCACTGACTCCATTTTGAGGCAGCCAAAAAGCCAAGGCATCTTTATTCCCACCTTCAGAAAAGATGGGAGCAAGGCACAGGAATGGGGCTGAGAGCAATCACATGAGGCTAGACCAAGCAATTCAATTCTAAGAGGCCTCCTAAAATACATTCCCCAAAGGCAATGTTGGAGTAAAATTGAGCAGAACGTGAAGGCTTGATGGCAAGAGTGAGATCTGGTAATGCATCTAGTCAAGTACCTGCAATGTGTTCCTATTGTTGAACTCCAGCCTGGACATCTATTTGTAAGGCAGTCATTAACAGGTAAAGCCATCTTTTATTACAAGAATAAAAGAACTTTTATTCTTTTATTCTTGTAGAATAAAAGAATAGAATAGAACTTTTGTTTCCCGTAAGTACAGCCATCATCCTCAAGCATCCTCTTTTGTTAGGCAGGATAAAAGCCCATCTTAGACCCCCTCTACAAGAATTCAGTTTGATGCCTGGTTCTCCGATTATGCACATCTTCTCGGAAGCGCTTTTATGGTAAATGACTGTACGCGGGAGGTAATTGAGCGCATACCTGGTGGCCTTACCAGTTGTTTGAAATGCACTTTAGAAGTAGTTAATGCGGAGAATCGCTTGTTCACATAGTCAAAATGCACTTTAACGGCCGCAGCAAAATAAAACTCGCTATTTAACGCACATTCGATAATGCGCATAATCGGAGAGAAAAAGCGCCTCAGCTCCCGATTTGCACTCCGCTCTTGTAGAGGTAAATTTTTTAATGAGACTTCAAAGAGCTTTAAACGTCTCGTGTAGAGGCAGCCTCAGTCTTTCTCCCAGGGCAAGTAGCATCATTTCCAATACCTATGAGCAGTGCCTGTCTCATCTAAGTTGGATGTCGCTGCTTTTCTCTGAACTGTATAAAAATCCTCAGGTTTAGAGAGTCCATAGTCTCCCTCTTCCCACTGGCATGGGGCCATGCTCCTAAAATTAGGGTTGTGCACAGCCACCCCCCCCCCCCCCACACACACACTGACTGGCCTCAGAGGCCATTTCAGAGCCTCTGAAATGGCCCTGATTTGACTCAGGGCACTTTGGGGGATGCCCACCTCACCTCGGTGCCAAAGCCAAAGAAAGATTCTCCACCCCTTCTTTCACCTCTCCCTCTCCCTCTCTGGATCTCTTTAGGTAAGCCATAGCCATAGATGTTCTATTGCCAATGTCTAAAGATTTCTTATAAGTGAGTGGGTGTGTAGATTTTGTTAGAATGTGTACAAGTTTGTCTACAGGTACAAGTTTGTCTACAGGTCTAACTAGAGCACACCTATCTTCCACACACAATATCTGAATAGCCTTTTCATTTTCTTTTCATATTTCACTCGATGACTCTTTGCCCAGCTAGCCTCATCCTTCCTCATTTTTTCCACATTCCTATCCTACCTTTTAAAAACAATGTGTAGATTTGTGGGAAAGGCAGTGCTTCCAACTATCTGTTTAAAATACGAAGTAGTTTGGAAAAAAATACAAATGAAAACAAACAAACCCCACACTGGACTGTGGTAATGATGTTTTTCACAAGCAATTTGCTTCTAAGATTCAGGCTTTGGCATTTCTAATGGCACAAAAAAAGGTAGCAAAGGACAATGGAAGGACTGCAACATGAAATGAACATGCAATGGATCCTTTAGAAACTTACAATGTCTGTGGGACTATGGGAGGTCTGAAAGAGATGTATCCTGCCCTGGGGAAACAGTCTGGGGCCTAATCCACACCAAGCAGGATAGCACTATGAAAGTGGTATGAAAGCGGATATAAAAGGCAGGAGTCACATCAAGCAGGATATAGTGGTATATGGTATGTGTCAATGGGCCCCAACAGTTGTCAGTGCACTTCAATACTGCTATAAAGCAGCAGTGAGACTCCTGCCTTTTATATACGGCTTTCATACCACTATATCCTGCTTGGTATAGATCTGGGCCGGATTGGCAAAGTGCAAATAAATTTTAATGTAGTGAATTCCACTCTGGTTTGCCACAGTTTAGCTTCTCCAAGGAGAATACAGCACTAATGAGCATGAGTCTTATGCACAGCTCTCCTTAAAGAGTAGGAGAAAAGAGAGTCTCAAGAGTTAGCAACGGGGAAGGAAATGGAGGAACTATTTGTGATGGCATCCTTGGGTGGACATTCAAACTTGAGAGGAGTCTGGTCAACTGAAGGTGTAAAGGGGGTGTATGCCTACTTACTTTAGACCACCTTTAAACCTGGTGCCCACCAGACATTCTGGACTTCATTTCCCATCAGGCTCAGCCAGCATAGCCAATGGTCAGGATGTTGCAGTCCAAACCATATGTCAGGTACCAGATTAGGGAAGGCAGCTCTAGGAATATGCATTGAAGAACCTGGGCCCTTTCTACACCATAGGGGTGTAGAGAGAAGGAGGGGTGGTGATCCCAGAAGTACCTGCTTCCGGGATCATCATGTTAAGCCACATCATGGGCACGGCATCCCGGCTTCCTCCCAGGCCATCGCAGTCGTGGGTGCCATTTTTTCTGTTCCGAGAAGAGCGCTCCTGCACTCCAACAAAAGGTAAGTTTATTTTTTTTTATTAAAAAGTGTGTGAAATTGGAGGGCCTCTCCCCTGCCATCCTGGGAATGGCAAAATTGCTGTCCCTCCCTCCCCTGATGGGCACGGAGCTGCGCGGTGCAGCTGTGTGCCCATTTCTGCTGCTGTGCTTACTCGTGAGTAAGCACAGCAGCAGCCGGGATGGGTGACCACAACTCCCATGGTCCTGGGAACTTCTCAAGACAGTGGAAGATTTGGGATTTTCCAGGGCTCCCTCATCCCTAGCAAATTCCACCCCCGCCCCCTGGAGTTTCTGTGTGTCATTTGGACTCACAGGCACCAGCCATGGGGCATCCCAGGCAAACAGCCTGGTATAGAAACAAGAAATGGCCCCAGTTTCCTTAAATAACATAGATCTCTTCACAAATCTTCTTTGATTCTAATCCTTTACCAGATACTAGGAATGTGTGAGAATTTAATTTCTGTTTGCAAATCATGTGAACATGTCCAGTTTGCAATCCCCGATGCAAGTAGGAGTGCTTTTTAAAAACAGAAAAAGAAAAAAAGAAATGTTCACAAATTCCTGGATTTGTGATTACATTTAAAAAACAGATAGGCAAAAAGAGGGCAAACATGGAAGTGAGCCAGAAAAAAGCTTCAAAGTAATTTTCGGAGAATTTAGGCAAGGTCAAAATCACTGCTTCTCCCACCAAATACCGCAAACACGAGTCTGAATTATTTCACTCTTTTCTTGAATTCACTCTTTACATAAAAGGGAAGATGCCAAATTTAATCTATGAAAAATTTAAAATGAAAGTTTAATAGTTTCTGTACTGTATATTTCTTTCAGTCGGGTTTTGTTTTTGTTTTTGCTAAAAGAACGTCATTTTTTTCTGGATACCAAATGACTTAATCTGTTCATTTCTCTTTATCAATATAATGGAAATAAAAGAAATATTACATAATATATAGAAGTTTTTTCCCTTGAGGTGATTTTGTAACTTTATAGTTTTTTTTAAACATGAATACATCTGGATATCTGCTAATTACATCTATATCTTGAAAGTGTCTGTGCAGATCAGAACATTTTCCTCTGCTTTATGAAAGAAGATATTGCAAAGTATAAAAATTACTGTTTTTGTTCTGTAGGATCTTATTAGTGTTATTATCTTAATTAAATTCAAAAAATAGTTAACTTATAAGTGGCTGCAACAGGTTAAAATAAATTTGATGCTCAGCCTTGTTCTATTATTAGTTTCTCACTGAAGTGTAGAAAGCTCATGTTCACTTACTCTGTAATGCAACTTGGCCTTTTTAAAATAGGGATTGCCAGTATCAAAGACTTAGCTATTCAAACCTGAATGTATTTCCTTAGACATGATTCTTATCGATCTGAGCATAACTTACCTTCAAGTAAGAGTGTTTAAGGTCACAGTGAGGCTATGTGTCCAGAATTTTATGCATCATTTATCTAAACTATTCAAAGGTTAGCCAGTGAATTTTGGTTAGAAACCATCTTTTTCTTATTTCTAGTCATCCAGAAAAACACATTATTTGCTGTCCAGGAAATTCACAATAATAGGTCACATTTGCTATAGGGATATCTTTAAAAATTCTTCCCTGGAATGATTGATTCCTGCTTTGGCAATAATGTCTAGAATACATGGATCATCACCATCACATTGTTCAACTCTACACAGGACAAAGAGCAGAAATCTAGAAACTCACATTGTGATGGAAGCAATCTATGTAGCAGGTAATTAGGGATGGGTAAACCTTTCAGTTTCACTTTCTTCAAGTTCTTTCTCTCCTGAATATGACAAATCATGCAAATTTGGGTGAATTCTTATAAAAAATGGACCGAACTAAAATTCTACCCATCTGTCAGAAAAAAGAAGTGCCAACCCTAATTCAGCACCATGAACATGGCTGAATACATGGGGATTCAAACCCAGACTTTTAAGGGCTTTGAAAGCTCTGGGCCTGGATGGATTTCAGTTTGTCCCACATTTAATTTTTTAAAAGATGCAATCATATCAACATAGTTGCCGGCCTCTCAAATTGGAGGCTGTCAACTATTCTATGCACGGGGGCTGGAGCAGGGAGAGGATCCTCTCATCGGTTATCTCGCCACCCTGCATTTACGGCTAAACAGGTGATTTTGTTTCAGATCGGGCTGGGGGGAGATTGTGTGGCACATAGGAAAATTTGTAAAGCAGCTTCTCCCCAGCCCTGGAACCGCCTCCTTTTCACCCTCTCTATCCTCCATTTCTGAGCAGAGAGACTTTCGAGAACCACACCACCTATGAGGGGGAGGGAGAGCAGTTTCCGGGAACTGAGGTTGGAGCCCTGGTTCCAACCTCAGTTCCCAGAAACCCAACAATCCTTTGGAAATCTAGACAGTGTCTAGTGGCCATAGGATTGCATCCTAAATATCAAGTTCTTTGTATTCTGAACATGGAGAATTTTTGAAAATTTTGGTAAATCCCCAAAGTGAAATGAAATTCTCATCTACCCCCTACAACTAGTTCTATATGATACAGCCAGGAGGAGAATCTCTTGTAATGAAGACCATTTTAGGAGCATGCCTCTGTCTACACTAACATTTGTTCCAGTACTGAACTTTTAGAAGGTGTCTCTTAAAAATAGCATGGGTTATTTGAAATAAATGCTCTGTACACCATATTTTCAGTACTTTAATATTAGAGATTTGAGAGAAGGCATATTGGGAGATCCATGGGTTTCAACTAACTTATAAACTTTGGCCTATACCTAACAGTGATTTTTACAATTATTGTTCCCCTGCCAAAAGTCAAAATCCTCCCCAACTGCCTCCCTGCCTTACTGTCTTCCTTTCTGAAAGGGCAAATATGTATGTTGCAACAAGGGTTGACCTTTTTTCATTCTCCCCAAATATTCTGAAGCAGATTAGGCCTCCGTTTTATTGTCATGGGCCAAGTTTTGTGTTAGTTGTCTTCAGCTGGAGCTAGCTAGACATGGTCCCTGGAGTCCATACTGTTCTTCTCAGAGGGTAGATAGCGAGAGAAATCTTTCATTTGACTCAGCTCTTGCATATTAAAATTGATCTTCTTCAGCATAGAGGTCAATAGGAGATTGACCTACTCTTAAAGCTGAGCAAATTCTTACATCTTAGAAACAATATTTTCATTGTTTATTCAGTCTAGTCGTGTTATGTTTTATGTATATGTTCTATGCATTCCACTTAATAAACCCAAAACTTTGATTAAAATAATCTGGGATTCTAATCTGGGTGGATTCTGAATCTTTATATCTCAACCCACATTATTGTCTGGTCTTCACAGCCAAACAACTGCACAAGCATATATTGCTACTCTAAGGGAGTTAGAAATTGTTATATATGTATCAGCAATGCATTATTGTACATACAATAGAAGCTAAAGGGGGGAAACCTATTTCCCCCCTTTTTATAAGCCCATTCCATGACTTCCTTAACACAAACCTCTGCATATAAACCTAAAAGAGGACTAGGTTAAATCATAAAGATAATCATGTAATATACTGGCTACAACATGACATATTTTGCTTCATAAACCTGAATGTCAACAGTCATGCATAGGTTATTAGATAGCATGGAATGTGCTACAACACTAAATGCATCTCTGCTCATTAGGTGCCAGCTAAGAAAAGACAAAATGAGTAACTTTCTAAACAGCAGTAAGTTAATATAGTAGTCTAGCATTGCTTCTGGAGAAAACACAGCCACATTTAAAGCTTGAAGTTGCTTAACATATTAAATATTTATTTTCATTATGGGCTTTAGAATTTGTTTGAATTCAAATGGAATGATTCAGTGCCTGAATCCAAACCCTTAGCAAATATGTGAGATTTGTTTCAAAGCAATATTGGCTATTAGCTATGTTACAGAATCCATTTATGTATGTGCAGAAGTACATTATTCATTTGGAGAATAAACCAACAAGCGTTAAGTACTTTAACAACCTTAGGCATTTGGCAATATCTGAGGAGCCTGGGTTTGTTTTGTTTTGTTTTGTTTTTGTAGCTTTTTGAAGTGTTGAAGTGGTTTTTAAATGTACAGATTGTGTGTATGTTGTATGTTTTTGCTGTTTTAATTTTTGTATATTGTTTTTAATTGTTTTTAATCCTATGTAAACTGCCGAGAGAGCTTCGGCTATGGGGCGGTATACAAATGTAATAAATAAATAAATATAAATAAATAAATAAATATTGATAGCGCATGTTTGAAATAGCTTTCATTAAAATCATTAACTTTGGCTGGATTGTGACCTTGGTGCTGTCCTTGTCTGACAGATAAATCATATGGAATGCAAAATTGCAAGTAACAACAGCATCCCACTTCACCTTTCAGCTACAACTTCTTGTGCACTAGATAACTCGTAAAAATGCCCTTCCCTCGCGTCCCGCTCGTGTGGCCGCGGGGAGGCTGTTGCTGGCCAGGGGGAGAAAGAGATGTGCCTTCTCCTCATGGGTGGAGACCTCATGGTGCCACAGGCTGGGGGAGGGGCGGCAGCGCCTATATTAGGAGGCCGCACCCAACCTCCGACCTCTTCAGATCATGGCTCCCTCCCTCTCAGTATGCAGTGTGGGTTATCTGGTTGCCCTTTTGGGGGCCGAGTAGGAATTTTTTCATGTAGTCTGATTGGCTTTGGCTACATGTTTTTCACCTACTTCACACTGTAAGTCTAGAAGAGAGTGTCTTAGGAATCCTCAGGGTAGTATGAATTGGTCACATTTGGCTTAGGCATTAGGGACGGGCACGTCTAGAGAACAGGGACGGTGATCATTCTGTGGCACCGTTAAGTGGTGACAGGTGATGCCTGAGGGCCTTCCGCTGAGGGTTCTGTGGCCCCAGTGGGGGGATAGGGCTTACCTGTGAGGCCAACTCACCTTGCTCCACCTGGGCTTCGGCCCAGGGGGGGAGCAACACGGGAAGACCTCCCCTCCCCACAAGGGGTAGGCCTGGGGGTGGTGAACAAGGAGACACCACTCAGCAGGCATAGAATGTTTTGCCCGTTAAAACGCCTGTTAGTTAATGGCATAGTGAGGGCCCGCCCAGTGCTTCCTTTGCAGATCTTAATAAATGTGGTCCTGATTTGAAACCATAGTTACTTTGTGTGGTCTCTTTATTTCCACCCTATTCGCTTGCAAGATCATTGTAATACATTGCTTCATCATAGATATGAAAATCAAGGATTATACAAATGCCACTATTTCAAAATTTAAAATCTTCTGGGTAAGTACATAACAGAGGTGAATCTCGCATTATCACTCACAAGGAGGGTTTATTGATTTGTATAAAGAGGAATTTCATCCATTGAAGGAAACACCTTCCTCTGAGAGAGGAAAGTCCTCTACATCAAACCCAATGCATCTTTTGTCTTCCTTACCTCACCTTACATGTACTTCCTGTGTCACTGCTGGTAAGGAGGCTGCCAGCTAAGTGGTCTGTATGGACATTTGCATTTACAACATGAGAACGCAGACAATATTCATGATAATGATGTCAACTATGAGGACAAATATACAAATAAGAACTAGTCATGGAGTACAAAGAGATACTGAGCATACCTAGGTGCAAATAGGTTACATATACAATTGGATCTATCTTCGAAAATGTTTTTTAAAAAGGAAAGGAAATAAATGGAAGAGGAAAACAAGATCCAAAACGGTTTCACAAACTAGTGAATGGGTTCTGGAAACAATACAATGGGGCTTTCATAAATGATGGATGACACATCTTCTTTATCTAGCCTGCTCACCATTATGACTGAGGCCACAAAGAAGAGAAAGATCAAAGAACAGCAAAGGTATATCCCCAAGACTTCACTAGAGAAGAGAGAGAAAAAGCTAAATACAAACTATCTGAAACCAAGGCCAATGCCTCTGAAATGTTGTATGCCAAAGAGGTCGATAAGGATAAAGGTCGCATGTGCTGGAAATAAAAGCTATTGCTTTCCTTCTTGTAATGTCACAAAAAGTTCCTATCAGGATTAGCCTTTTCATAGGGTAGGATTTGAAGTACTAGTGAACTTTTTCTTTTTAATCTCATGTTTTCTCTGTTCTAAAATTTTCTTCTTCTCTTCCAATTTTTGCTCCCTTAAACTGCTGAATGCCATCTTCTCTCAGATCATGTCAAAACAGCTTTCAATCTCCTAGACGCCACAGGAAAGAAAAATGCCCACATGGGATTCTAGGTGAAACAGGATAATCCTCCCTTACAAAATGTGTTTCTGTTAGTGCATGGGTTCTAATGAGCCATGGAAAATAATTCAAGACCACAGTCAAGGAAATATTTTAAGAGGTCAAAGGTGACAACTGAGTGACATATGTTTCTCATGAGCATATTGGGCGGCTAACCTAAACACAAGTGCTCATCATAAGCCACCATAATATCTGTATTAATTGTGCCACTATGAATTGTCTTGTAGTACATTCAGCTACATCCTAACTAAGAGCTTTCTAATCAGAAAAAGGAAATAACCAAAGGAAAAAAACAAAGAAAAATATGTTTCTCATTCTCAAAAACCCCTAGACCCTGAGAGAAGGAACTTTTTTTTTTCAAAGGAAGCATTATACAGAGCTCTTTCATCCCTAGGTAATATAGCTAAATTTGGTTTCAACTGATTATTTGCTTAGTCTGTTTTCAAAACTAATCTTCAACTTCACTAACATAATGATTAATATATTTTTTGCAGGGAGATGGAGAGTGGGAACTAGGAGGAACTAGGCAGGGATGTCCTCTTTCACCGATCTTATTCGCAATAGTAATAGAAATTTTGGCAAATGTAATAAGGGAAGATGAAAGAGTGAAGGGGATAGGGAGAAAAGAAAAGATTAAAATGAATATGTTTGCGGACGATACTTTATTGACCGTAGAAGATCCCCTAGGGAGTGCAGAGGTGATTAAGAAACATTTAAGAGAATTTGGAGAAATTACGGGATTAAAAGTAAATTGGGGGAAGTCAGAAATGATGTTATTTAATTATAATAAGGAAGAGCTGGAAGAAGGTAAGGTTAAGTTGGGTCTTAGACTTAAAAATATAGTACGTTACTTAGGGATTAATATTGATAGAGATTTAGAAAGGCTAGAGGAACTTAATTTGGTAGCTTTAAAAAAACAAGTAGGGGAGAAATTAGAAGTATATAAGAAATTAAAACATTCTTGGTTTGGTAGAATAGCAATTATTAAAATGAAGATTTTACCTAAGATTAATTTTTTGTTTAGAATGTTACCAATTAAAATATCAGATGTAGAGTTGAAAAGTTGGCAAAATATAATTAATGCATATTGTAATGGGGATAAGAAAGCTAGGATTAATAAAGGGTTATGGTATAAGGCTCAAAAGAAGGGAGGTTTAGGACTTCCAAATATTAAGTATTATTATATAGCTAATCAGTTAAGATATGTTATAAGTGGTATTCTAGGGGAGGAAGATTTGGAGTGGTTGGAGACGCAAACCAGGGAAATAGATTATAAATTGAAAAATATTTTTTTAAAAAAAATTCAAAAGAAAGAATTAAAGGGTCTGGACAACCCTTTGTTGGTAAATATAGTGGAGATCTGGGAGAAATTTAGAGGGAAGTTGATACCAGGAGATTCACCACTTGCCCCAGTGGTAGTAGTGTAGAATTTCCCAAGAGTGTTAAAAGTGGAGATTGAAGCGAGATTGAAAGATAAGGAAATAATTAAGTTAAGGAAGTGGATGGAAAATTTGAAGGATAATGAGCAAATTAAAGAGCTATTGATAGGTCAAAAATCAGCATGGTTTAAATGTATACAATTAGGGAAATGGACTCAGGAATGGAAACTGAAAAATAACAAGTGTAGAAATAATACAAGATTTGAAGATTTAATAGAGTCAAAAGGTAGGAAAGAAGAAAAGAAAATTAAGAAAGGGTTGACTAGTGAGATATATAAATTATTGATAGAGGAGGAGTTTCAAAATTCACTTAAAGCAATAAAAAAGGTTTGGGAAGAGGATGTGAATGGAGAAATTAAGGAATACAACTGGGAGAGGTTGTGGAATGCAAGAATGTTAAAATTGTTATCGATCAGAATTAAGGAGAATTTTTACAAGGTATTGTGGAGATGGTATCTAACACCGGTTAGATTTCACCAGATAGACAAAAAAATATCTAAAAATTGTTGGAGGGGATGCCAGGAGGTTGGAACTTATTACCATATGTGGTGGAGCTGTGAATATGTACAAAAATTTTGGAAAAGGGTATTTGAAGAAATAAGTGAAATAATTGGAAGTAAAGTGGAATTAAACCCGAAGCTTGCTCTACTAGCAATATGGGATAGAGGGGAAGAGGACAAAAATAAGAGAGAATTGATAAACAACCTCCTGACACCTGTTAGACTAATGATTGCAAAAAATTGGAAAGGACAAGGAAGCTATACAATAGAAGAATGGTATAAAGAAATATGGGATATGGCTTTGAATGATATGCTGACTTGTAAAATGAAATTAAAGAGGGGAATGTCCAGTAAAAATGATTTTGGGGAAATATGGAGTCCCCTATTGGAATATGTATTAAGATTGGGGAAGGGACAAACACCTTCAAAAGAGTCGATAAATTTCTGGATAGAATAAAAGATTAAGAGAAGGTCTCATGGTGTGGGGGTGCACGGGGGGGATTGTCGTGGATTATGTATGTATTTTATGTTATTATTATGTTGAAATTAATAAAAATTATTTCAAAAAAAAAAAAGAGAGTGGGAAATAACAAGACGCCACACAGATGTGGGATAAAAATAGGGACACATTTATTAAAGATCTGCAAAGTGTGAAGGCCTAAGAGGGCATCCCTTTATATGCCAGACTGCTGGAGTTCATTAGATTGGTGAGACATTCACAGCCTGTGCAGTCGCACCTGTAAATTCACCACCTCACAGTCTTGTCCCTTAGGGGTAGGAAGGGCTTCCATTGTCACCCCGCCCCCTTGGGCTGTACAGCTCAGAGTGGGTGAGAAAGGTTGCCCTCAAAGGTTGCCCTTAGCTTGCCAGCTGGGGCCATAACACTCACCACTGGGAGCCGCAGGCATTACCCATCTCCGAAATGGTACCTCTGAATGCTCACTAATTCTAATACTGTTCCAGATGCCCGCACATCCCTGCCTACTGCCAGATGTGACCAGAACTTTTAAGAATGAGCCGTATTAACCTAATTAATACTCCAAGCCTGACTTGCAGTGTAAAGTAGGTGAAAAACCCACAATAAAGGAATGTATTGTAAGCACAAAATTCCTTCTCAGCCCCCAAACAGGCAACCAGCAAACCCATAATGCCTACAGGGAGGGAGCCACACAAAAAGAGAAGGTAAGGAGGGGTGAGACCAGCTAACTAGCCACCAAGTCCCCTCCCAACCTCAGTGGCACCATATGGAGACTGCCAATGGTGAACCTCCGCGTCACTCCATCCCCCACCAGCAATGGCCTCCCCACGCCCAGGCATGCCGGTTGCAGGAGTAAGGCAGTTCTTCTTCCCTTCCCTTTTTCTGTCTTAAAGAGCTCTGTGATGGCTGATATATGCCTCATTTCTAACTGTTCCAAAGTGAACGTATGCATTTTTCATTAATTGTTTTATTACCAGAGAGGTTTGTGAATGTGATTACTTCCATGGTTGTACAGAGTACAGTAAGGAAACATACTTGAAAATATTCAAACTACCCTTCTGTTTTTATAGTATCCAAAATAAAACTCAAACTTAACTACTAATACTATTTAAATATCATTCTTCTCATGAAGCTTCATAAAGAAATCAACAGACGATCATGCTCAATGAAGTCAATATTTAACTTTATTTTTGTGTATCCTCACAGCAATTTCAGAACATGAAGTACAGAAGATGTACACAAACCACAATAATCATATCAAATCTATGCACCCAAACATATAATAAAGAAATAAACTGATAGAGTAAGCCGCTTGCTCTGAACAAGACCCTTATATCCATAAAAATAAATTGAAAATCAGTACTCTGAAGACTTAATACCAAGGTTTTTTTTTCTTATATCACAAAATAGCTCCAGAAGATGTCATTTGCAGAGGAGACTACATGCAAAGGCCCTTATATGTAAGCCATACACTATTGAAATGGCAGGCATGTGTCATGAACATTGGCATGCTTGGAGCCCTTGCACAACTGGCACCTTGGATGGATGATGCTGATTCCCCATGCATGCTTTTATTTCTGCATTAAACTATGCCACTGGGCTTTAGTTTGCTCTGTAGTGCTGCAGATGTTGAAAAGTCACTGCTTCCACATTTCAAAAGTGGTCATACAGATGTGGTTAAGATGTGTAGGTTGATTTTGCAAGATGTCAAAGCACTTTAATTGCCTCATCAACTTGGGATATCAGAGCGCTTTGAGGACCAATGCCGAAGACCTCTCAGGATACTGGATATCATCTACTTTCTAGGAACTGAATTGTTGTATGATTTCATTCTGGAGAACACTTTGGGGTACAGTTTGACTGAAATATGCAATAAACAGTTGTGTCCTGGGTAAAATTCTCCCAATCTCAACTCCAATTTATGTTGTTTTCCACAGTGATGTTCATTATATTTAGGCATTGCTTATCCTAAGGTGCAGGAAAGTCTCAGTGTAATATTGCTTTGGCACTCATATGTCTTTTGCTTGTTGGCTTAGAGGAGTAGAAATGCAGAAAATGAGATGGTATATATATATTTATATATATATGGTTTATGTGATCCAATATCCATGTTATAATCATGGCTTAAATGCCTTGACTCCAGCTTGATTAGCTGTGGTTGATTCAGGGTCAGAGGAATTTAAGTAAGCAAAGTAGGAAAGAGTGGCTTTTCTGAAAAGTAGCAGCTGCCCACCCATGAGTTACAAAAACAATTACATTTAATAAACACTACAATCCAAACATGGCTTAAAATGCTGTCGTATTTCATGAATTTCCCTGCCATTTGCTAGTCCATTATCACAGCTGCTTACCTTATGACCCGTTCAGGCAGGCCTGACTGCTAATAAGTAGCTCAGAAAGGTCTCAGGAGCCTTGCCTCTGGAAGGAAAGACAGAAGTAGCAGGGGATCTGATGAAAAAGCCAAGGAGAATTAAGGACTCAAATATAAATATGTAAAAATTCAATCTGGGATTGTGAGCCTTGCAGAAGTCAAAGAAGCAAGTGACAATTTCCTTCCTCACCGCAGCCTCCACACATTAAACCAGAGTTGACATCAGGAACAAAAAGCCAAACTGTGAGAAAGAGCTGACTTTCTACTGTTTTATTCTGTTTATTTTTTCATGTTGTATTTTTATATTTTATGGTTTAAATTTTTTACATGTAAATTTCCCAGAGAATTTCTGTTATTGGGTGGTATATAACTATTGAAAATAAAATAAATAAAATAAAATAAGTCATTTCAACTCAATCCTGGTACTGGATCTTGTTTGAATTATAGGAATTATTCTTCCATCCTCAGACCAGTAATTCACAGATGCTTCAGCCTGTGAACTACACACAGGGACATGAGCCACATAAGGCTGGAAAGCCATTTAGCATAGGAGTTTTAGAAGCCTTGAAGGGAAGATGGCCCTTTTGCTCTGGAGGTTTGTTGGACAAACGACAAGTCACAGAGAAAAACAATTTAGGCAGCATATAGAAGAGTCATTGAAGCAGGTCCCTCCCTCTACACCATGGAGTGTAGAGGGAGGGAGGGCGATGCCAGAAGTACCTAATACACACCATCGGCACACAGGGAGGGAGAGAGGGTGATCCCGGAAGTACCTAATACACACCATCGGCGCACAGGGACCAGCCGGGGGCCATCCCAGGCAAAAAGCCTGATGTGGAAAGGGCCAGAGAGCCTTTTTCATCTTTAATAAAACAAAGCATGTTCCCAGAATAGAGGAATCACAGATGTGTACTGGCCTTCAAATATGTGAACTTGAACTTACAAGAGGAAAAGACAGTAGAGAGTCATTCAGCATTGTGGGAGATGAAAGACATTTCAGCTTAGCTGTATGTGACCTCCCCTATCCCACTCTATCACATGAAATTCCATTTCAGCCATGGGGTTTAGGCTCAGCAGTACAAATTCGAGGTGTCTGCCTGTGTGACTTTATGGCCTTCTCCCTGTTTAAAAACAAAACAAAAAACAAAAAACCCAATAATACCCTTGCTTTTCCAGAAGGCTCACAGTGATGTAGTGAGCCACTTCACACAAGTGGCCTCCATGCAGTTGTGTTTGAAGTTGCTATCAATGCTGGGAGCTGCTTGTGTGAATTGGGTCTTTGTGTTGAAATAGTGCACACTGGCACAATGGCCATCAGTATGCACTTTCCAGTGTGGTCTCAATATATGTAGTTGTGGGGCCTGTGCCTCAAATGATCAGTATTACAAGAGCAGAAGCTAGTCTTTTCTCATCCACATAGATGAATTTGGTCCAAACTGGGTTGGGAGCATGCCCTTGCATATGAATGGCACAGAAGTGGAGTGAAGGAAGGCTGTCTCTGATGGAGTTCTATGAATCAGGCTATTTTGAAGTAGTGAATTATTTTCAGTTTAGTCAAAGACTGGTATTCATTTTAGAATCTGGTTGATTCTGAAGTATTGTAAAAGAGTGACAGATACAGATCTACTGGTTCTTTCCCTGTAATGACAGCAAAATACATTTCTTGTAACTTTCAGACTGGTTGTTATATGTCAGACCCCTGCGTATTGGACAGGGTTTATTTTTTATTATTTTTATTTCTTGCTGCCTTTGCTAAGCATCAGCTCTGAGATTATACCAGACAAAACAAATGATTCTGCCACATTCTTTTTTGTGGAGCAGTCGCAAATTCAGTTTTATAGCTATTGGGCAAAGGACTGATTATAGATGAGCTAAAATATATGAAGCTGGTAATACAGTTTATGAAACTGTCATTGCTGAGCGAGGGATGAGAAATGAAGAGGCGACACAAGCGTTGGGATTAAACATGGGCCACTTTATTTATTCAACAGTTAAGCAAAAAAAAAGGGGGGAGGAGAACCTAAGCGGGCATTTGCCATGGCCAGCCAGGCCATTGTGGGAATTGGGCAAGACATTCACAGCCCGGGAAGTGGCGGCTGCACTTTCGCCGCCCCCCCCGAGCTTCCTCGATCTGAGGTGGGAGGTCTTCCGGTGTCGTCTCCCCTTGTGCCGCAGGACTCCAAGTAGACGAGAAGGGTTGACCTCAAAGGTAAGCCTTATCCCCCCAACTGACGCCACAGGGCTCTCAGTGGTTGGCCTCAGGCTTTACCCATCACCCGAACAGTGCCAGTGAATGCTCACCATTAATCAAGCGTAAAATGCCCGCACCTACCGCCACAGGGGGAGACAAGTCTTAGCTTAGTCTCCCACTCCCACTCCCCCTTGACAAATTACTTCACGGAGGCCCTCTTGCAGGTCTGATAAAAACAGATCTTTTCCAAGCTGTGACAGGTGCACCCTGTCGCGCCTATACAGCTCCCTTCGAGAGAGGCTGATATTAAGATGTTGTATGCTAACGTCCCCATGCCGAGCCAGGGCTTTAAAGATCTCGGTGTTGACCCTTTTGCGAGCCTTCTCTATAGCAAGAGGATCATAGCTGACCCTTCAATGCAGCCGAGGCAAAATGCAGGACCAAATGATCCTAATGCCGAGCCAACGCTGGTGTAATAGCTGAAAATCTGCCATAGCTTGCAAAATAAGAGCTTTGCCCTTCATCAGGCCCAAATCATTTCCCCCTAAATGAATAAGCAAAATTTGCAGGGGGAGCAAAGCAGAATGATGCTGCAGCAAGGTGGGTATGAGATTCCCCCACCGCATACCACGTTTCCCGAGCCAACGAATGGTAGCACGCTGACTCAAGCCGAGCTGGGATCCAAAGCTGGAACTGGGCGCCCACTTGCTGGCCCAAAAGACCATGCTGTGGCCGCATATGGAAACCCGCACAGGTGCATTAGCCACTGGCAGATCTAAAACAAACATGAACACGTTAGCAGATGCCGCTTATTCCCTAGTTAGCAATTTTTCTCACATATGACTTAAATGCTGCAGAATGCCATCTGCCCAGAGCCTGAATCTGTGAAGGGGAAAACCCTAAAGATGCTGCGGTAGAAGCTGCCCCAATGCGAAAAGGGTGTGTGCCGAACGTTGCTGTGCATAGACCTAGATCGTCAAGGGCCCTCCTTGCAATAGACCAAAATTGATACTTGGTGAGAGGGGTATAATCCTGATGGCAAAACAAAAACCCTGCCATGGCACCTCGCAAAGCTACAAAAGCTGTCAAGGCTCTAACTGGACATAGCTCAGCATTTGTAGAAGGGAATAGGGTAACCCAGCGTCCTCTTCCCATCTGGTCCATTTTAGACTGCCGTAGGCGCAAGTCAGAGAACTGCAATGCCCTAGCAGAGCAGTCTCCCTTAGATGAAGCCAGAACCTCAGATATGCGGAATGCCCCAAAGAAAGTTGTTAGAGCTGCAGCATGAAACAAGCCTGACTCAAACTGAGAGTGACAAAGAAGTGGCCACCACACTTGTAAGCCCAGCAAAATATCCGAGGACAGAGGAAGTCTAGCATCAGAAGCACGTGGGGCTTCTTTTGCCCAGCCACTCAAGGCCTTGCGCATGCAAAAATCCGATGTGCAATCTTCCATGCCGCGTGCCTTTGCCAAAAATGCTAATGCGGTCAGCTTAAGTGAAATAGTGCGTGCTGACAGACCCCTATTTCTGGAGCTAATGCAAAATTGGAGGATATGGTCCACGGGTATGGGCCACTGAAGCTGCAAGTGATTGGCCAATTGAAAAGCTTGAAATTCCCTACCTGCCCTTTGATAGGCGGCCCTGGTGCTAGGCGCCAAGGACTGCCAAATAGCCTGTTCTATCTCCTCCTTCCAAGCAGCCAAAGAGTTGGAGGCATCATCTTCGGCCTCGGAAGAGCCCAGGGAGCCAATTCCCGGAACCTCTGAACCTGGTGTCATGACAAAGCATCCGCTATATCGTTATTTAAACCCGGTATATGCCTTGCCCGAAAGTGAATATTAAACTTCAGACAATGCAAGGTGAACACTCTAACTAAATTCATGACGTGAGGATTGCGCGAGGAAAGAGAATTGATGACCTGCACTGTGGCCTGATTATCACACCAAAATAACACCGTGGAGTTAGCCAAGTCAGCAGCCCACAGATGCACCACCACAACTATAGGGAACAACTCCAAAAAGGTGAGGTCCTTGCATGTGCCATCAGAAACCCATTCCTCGGACCATTGCTCCGCACACCATTTATTCTTCCATATGACGCCAAAACCCCAAGTCCCAGAGGCATCCAAATGAACCTGAAGTTCAGCTTCCATCAAGAGCTCGCACCTCCAAAAGGATACGCCATTGAACTGTTCAAGAAAGTCCAACCACACCGCAGTCTGCTCGCATATCCCTAGTAACGCGTGTTCTATGGTGTGGCATACTTAGGCCTGACAAGGCAGAGCATAGGCAATGCAAAAAGGTGCACCCGGGGGCAATTACCCTGCATGCAAAATTTAAGTGGCCCACCACTTCCTGTAATTGCTTCAGTGAAACTTTTTTATCACTCAAGATGCCCTGCAATTTATTGTGCAGGGTGTGGAGCTTGTCAATCGGTAAGCAACAACACTGCTGAGTAGAATCTAATTCAATACCGAAAAACTTAAGCACTGCGGATGGGCCTTCAGTTTTTTCGTGCACCAGTGGAACGCCCAGCTCCTTGCACAATGCACAAAATTTGTCCATTATCCGCTCGCAATGTGAGCTTCCTGCCAGCCCAGAGAACAGGAAATCATCAAGATAATGAATGACATCGCGTGTTCCTGTCCTAAAAATTAGGGATGTGCACTGGATCGGACCCGATCCACGATCCGAGTCCGGTCCAGTGGGAAATCGGATAAATTATCCGATTTCCGATCCCGCAGCTGGATCGGCCGATCCAATCCGAACCGGTCCGAAAAGGCTCCGAACCGGTTCGGCGGATCGGCGGATCGGCGGGCGCCCACTGGCGCCCACCGCCGCTTCCATTGGTGGGCGCCAGCGGGCACCCGCCGATGAAAGTGGACAGCGGGGGGGGGAGGAGGGGGGCGCTTACCTTCTCGGCCCGTCCGCTCCCGTCCGGCACTAGCAGCTACTACCAGCGGGCTCCGCGGCCTGCTCCAGGGTGGCGCGCCGGGTGATGTCATCACCCGGCGCGCTACTCTAGAGCAGGCCGTGGAGCCCGCTGGTAGTAGCCGCCGGCGCCGGACGGGAGCAGACGGGCCGAGAAGGTAAGCAGGGGGTGCGTGGAGGGGAGGAGGGGGCACGCGGAGGGGGGGAGGGGGGCCCTTACCTTCCCAGCCCGGCCGCTCCCGTCCGGCACCGGCGACTACTACTACCAGCAGGCTCCGCGGCCTGCTCTAGGGTGGCGCGCCGGGTGATGTTATCACCCGGCGCGCTACTCTAGAGCAGGCCGCGGAGCCCGCTGGTAGTAGCCGCCGGCGCCGGACGGGAGCGGACGGGCCGAGAAGGTAAGCAGGGGGTGCGTGGAGGGGAGGAGGGGGCGTGCGGAGGGGGGGAGGGGGGCCTTTACCTTCCCGGCCCGGCCGCTCCCGTCCGGCGCCGGCGACTACTACTACCAGCAGGCTCCGCGGCCTGCTCTAGTGGACAGCGGGGGGGAGGAGGGGGGCGCTTACCTTCTCGGCCCGTCCGCTCCCGTCCGGCACTAGCAGCTACTACCAGCGGGCTCCGCGGCCCTGGAGTAGGCCGCGGAGCCTGCTGGTAGTAGTCGCCGGCGCCGGACGGGAGCGGATGGGCCGAGAAGGTAAGCAGTGGCAGGGAAGGGGGCTTACCCCCCCCCCGGAGCCGTCCGCTTCTATCTGCTGGCGCCCGCGGGTGCCAGCGGATGGAAGCGGACGGCCCCAGGGGGGGTAGAGAGCACAGGGAGGGGGCTTACCTGCCGGGGCCGTCCACAGCAGACGGCCCCGGGGGGAGGGAGTTAGGCCCCCCCTCACCCACCCGCCGCCATTTTTTTCTCATAGACTTGCATTGCAATGCAAGTCTATGGGGAAAAAAATGGCGGCCGATCCAAAAATTTCCGATTTTTGGGTCGGGATCAGACTCGATCCGGTCCGGGGGGCCTCCGATTTTGTCCAAACCGATCCGTGACAAAATTGGAGGTCCCGATCCGGGTCCCGATCCGATCTGGGGGGTCCGTGCACACCCCTACTAAAAATGAGGGGCCATTCCAGGAAGGAGCTGAACTTCTCAAACATAGCACACGAAATAGAGCATCCCATTGGCAGGGCACGATCTATGTAAAAGTGTCCCTGAAAACAAAACCCTAATAAATTAAAGTCCCTAGGATGGATGGGCAAAATGTGAAATGCTGCCTTTATATCACATTTACCTATCAGGGCTCCGACCCCATTTTTTCGCACCATGCTTACAGCTGAATCAAAAGAAGCGTATCTAACTGAACTCAAGCCTTTCAGGATTGCGTCATTTACGGAAGTGCCCTTCGGAAAAGACAGGTTGTGTATCAACCTAAATTCTCCTGGTACCTTTTTGGGAACTATTCCCAAAGGTGACACCCGCAAATGAGGGATCGGGGGGGACAAAAATGGCCCTAACACCCGTCCTGCCCGTACTTCTTTCTTGATTTTTTCTCACGCAATATGTGCCATTAAACCGATAGATTTCTGGTTCCTAGCCAATGAACTACGTCTAATGCCTTGGAATGGAATACAAAATCCATCCCGAAAGCCAATACTCAGGTACAGAGCCTCACGCTGCTTGGGATACAGTGCTAAGCGCTTATTGAGGGGTTCAAGTTTGACTGGGCTGGATCCCTTTGGAAGGAGGTTGCTGCCCCCCATGACATCTGGCGCCCTGTCCTTCCTTAATGGGCCATTTTCCTTCCTTATTTTTGAAACAATTTGCTGCTGCGTGATGGTCGGAACATATTTGACACTCATGCCTATACTTGCAGGGGTTGCAATTGCAAACTCCTTTGTTAAAGTCCCAATAGAACGGGCGGTGTTGAACCGCCTGGCCCTCGTACCCCCGTGAGGTGGACGCGGGCTGTTGCTTGGCCAAAATATTGCCGCTATCCACCCTATCACTGAAACCCGGCCGTGCTGGTGTCATGAACTGCAACCACAGATCATGATCTTTAACATCCCAGTGGAGGGTGTGGTCAAATGCCGCTCTACGACGAAATGATTCGTCGTAAGCCAACCAGGCCCCGCCCTCGTATTCAGGATACGCTCGATAAATCGTATCGAGGTATTTAGTTAGAATGACCCCTTTTCCCGGGAAGCGCTGGAGCACTACTCCCATATAAATAAGAAATCCAGGGAGCCAATTGGACCACGTACGGGCCACCTTCTTCTTCTTAATCCTTTCCGCCTCCTTATCAGCGCCCTTTTCTTTCTCTGAGCTTTCTTGTTCACGAAAAAACAAGGAGAATACATCTACATACTCCCCTTGCAAATCTTATCCCTGGTTGCGGGGAGCAAATGGTAGCTGAGAGGTGCAGATGTGCTTCCCATAGGAATAGTGTCACCACTGGCACCAGCGTATGGATCCCTGATCTCCTGAACTGAATTGGGCCCAGCTGCGCCGGCAGGACCTTGCCAATCGCTTGCGCAGGCAGCCATCGTATCCGTGGCCTGGGGGGGCTGCGTTGGTACCTCAGGAAGTAAATTCCCTAAAGTATTCAGCTGCAGTGGCCTGGTGGGTCCTATGCTCGCTAAACCAGCTTGTTGTACATTAGATGCTGGAACAGCGGTAGTATTTTGTGAAACTGATGCTAGAGGCATCGTAAATGGTTGAGCTTAATTCCCGGCCACGGGTATCCCCATCCCAGCTAGCCAAGGTAATAAACCCCATTGCGTAGGAAAGATGCCAGTTGCCTGCATTTGTGTTACTGTGTGTTGTGCCAGTTGCTCACCTTGTACTGTGGGCCCTGGTCCTTGCACCGGGATACTTGACTGAAGAGCTGGTTCCACCGGAACTGCCACTCTCAGCTCAGTGTTAGCGAAAGGGGTAGCCGAGAGGATATTCCCCTCATCCGGAACTGACGCCTCCATAGAGGGTCCACCCACAGAAGACTCAACCGCCTTTAACCTGGCAGAAAGAGCATCCCATAATTCATCCTGCCTCTTTTTCCTTGTCTGTCTCCGACCTGCATAAGCCTGTGGCGTGGACATAATCCTGGGCGCCTGAATACCTTTCTCTTTTTCCAGTGCTCACTGAATTACTAACTCACTGAATTATCCACAAATCAGCCAGTATGTTTGACTGAAACAGAATAAGAGCTGCACACCTCCCAGTGTTGTTATAGCCCCCAACGAACTATATATCCCAGTGCACAAGGCAAACCAGCCTGACAGGCACAAAGCCCAATGAGAATAAAACTGGGTGGGTGGGTGCACCCTTGCTATCCTGAAGCTAGGGGAGGGTGTGTGTGGTTACATTTTTGTCTGTAGAATGGCTATACCTATATAAATGGTCATGAGCCCCGGGCCTCCAGGCATCAATTAGTGGCGAGAGAGACTCCAATTTCCACCCCCTTCCTCAAAACTTGCCGGCTGGACCTGCTGCTAAAGCTGCGGGCCTCTGCCCTGCCTCAGACAACCACCCGTTTGCTCCCCCAGCGCCCCGAGAAAACCTGACGGCCCACAGGCCTAGGAGAACGATGGGGCCAGTGGATGCTGCCCATCCCTGCTTCCTTCTTCGTCCTCCCGTCGCCCGCCATATCGCCCTATGGAGCTGGGCCGTTCCTCCGAGCACCGCCGTGTACTCCCCACGCTCAGCCACCGCCTTGCTCCTCAGCCGCCGCCGCTGCCTAGCTCCGTCCCCTGCGCCACCGCCATGCAGCACCGCCGCCGCCACACTGCTCCAATGCCATCGCACCGCTTCTTCGCCGCTGCGCTGTTCTGCCGATGCCGCAGCTCTGCCGCCAGGACCTCCTTGTTCTTCGCGGAGCTGACCGCCGCTCGGCCTCCGCCAGGCCTTCAGCCGCCGCAGCCGCTCCTTCGCCGCCATGCTGTTCCGCCGCCTCCACCTCAGCTCTGCCGCTGGGACCTTCTTGTTCTTCGCAGAGCTGACCGCCTTCAGCCGCCACACCAGCTCCGCCGTCGGGTCTTCTTCACCCCTCGCTGCTCTTCTCCGCGTCGCTGCTGCTCCACCGCCGAATCTCTGGAGGTACTTCTTCCCCTCGCTCCTCTTTGTCCAGCCGAGCCGTGCAGCAAGCGGTGGAGATGGAGGGGTCCCGACTTAAATAGCCCTAGACCCCTCCTCTCTCCAGTGGCACCACCCTGAGTCTTCCAATTGCAGGCCCCCACATCGCCTCACCCCATCCCCGCTCGCAACCTCCTCCTCCCGCCCAAGCAAGCAAGGCGGGAAAAGGTCTTAGTGTAAAGAAAGGAGTGTACAGGAAGAAGGAAAGCATGACATTCAGATGTCCCATAAAAATGGAAAAATTCCTTCCAGCTGAATGTTGTCCTCCCCCGCCTCCAAGAACTGTGTTAAATACAGAAAAATGGATGCAAAATCAGCATGTGCATCAGGGACCAAATCACCTTTTGAATTCCTCCAAATTTAAACCAGCTTGCTGTGGGAGCAGCTGCCCAAGGGGTAGTGGCTGATAAACTCTGATGGATGTGTGCTATCACTTAAAACACATGTAGATTGCTTCACTGGATTATAAGCACATCGTGCTGTCAGACTTTCAAAGGCACATATACGAGAGATAGTTGTGGTGAAAATTTCCTGAACATTCAAGATAGCTATTTTTAAAGACTTTTTTCCTAAGATTTTTTAAAAAAATTGAGATGATTTGGTTATCGATACATTTAAAAGAGGGAAAGATGTTAGCTTGTAAACATCCCACAGTTTTTCCAGCATCTACAAACTGTAATTAAATTATGTTATTTAAAAAAGGTATTTGCATCAGTAAATCTTTAATGCAATAGAATGAATAAATGACAGTAACAAAACAGCCTATCATTTTTGTAATAGAAGAAAAAAAATCCCACCAACTTCACAAACCAAATATATTGCAGTTTGTTGGTACTTAAATGCTTGTTCTGGCACAATGAGCCATACGGGTGCACACAGCACCCACAATGCATCCTGGAAAAGACCATGCAGCAGAAAAACAGACAATTACATGAACCTGTTTGTTTATATTTATATACAAATATTTTTATACTGTTTTTTGACCCTAAGAAAACCTCCTTCCCACACTGGTAGTTTACATAACAGGACAAAACACTGTCTAATAAGAAATATTAAAACTAAAACCTTAACTTCAGAAGTAGCAATTGTATCAAATGTAAGGGCCAAACTAAATGGTAAATACCAAATCATGTAGCTATGCATGCTAGCTTTACCTATTCTCCGGTAGACATATGTGGCCCTGATTTGGATTGGGACCATAGCAGTCATTTTACCCCAGGCATTTTTAAAAAAATCACCACCACCTTATGGAATTGGGGAAAGAGGAGTATTTTTTTAAAAAAGTATAGATTGACTCCCATTGCTATTTCCCCCTTTTTTTCTCCCCCAGGAGTGTAATTTTGCAAAAAAATATTAAGCCCTTCCTCTGGGAGTGCCACAGACCTGGTCTGAATGTGTATTACCAAACATTTTCTTTGGCCATTACAAACCATTAAAAGCAATGCAGAATAAGAATAGGTGACATCAGACAGAAGCAATCAATTTTCTAGAACCCCTTCCCCAGCTTTTGCCCCCCATGCCACAGCCCAGCCCATTCAGGAGGGTCCCTGACCAATTGTATAGCATTTTCAGGAGGCTCTGGAAACTGCCAGAAGAAGGGTTGTGGAAAATTCACTTCCTGGAACTCCCTTCTGCCAGCACAGTGTTGGATGTCACCCAGTGCTTTCACTGCTCACCTAGATGCAATCAGGGATGGGACTAGTCTTACCACTTTCGGGATAGAATTCCATAATGAAGGTGCTGCCACAGAAAAGCTCCTGTCTCACATTCCCACCAATCGAACCGGTTTTGGTGGTGGGAAATATATCATGATATGAAAGAAGGGGAACTTTGCCGTTGGGGCAAAAATCTGCCATGTGCGTCCACCTGAGCCAGTGAGGGCCAGACATGGGGGCGTTTGCTGTCTTCGTGGGCACAGGTGGATTTTTGCCCCAGTGGTAGCTGCCACCCTGCAACAGAGAAAGTTCAGGGTTTTGCTTAAGGAGGCAGCAACCTGGTACTGTATAGGTAGCCCCCTGCATATGGTTATATGGTTTCTATCAGATTTCTGTGTACTGTGTCAACATCTGGCCAGAATATTGGACATGACACAGGCATATTCTGGTGATGTGTTTTCATGAGAACTAATTGTTGGACAATCTTCCATAAGTCTTCTGAATGGCTAGGAAATACCTGAAAGGGAACATGCCTTTCTCCCTGCTCCTGCCCCTCCTAGCTAAGGATGAAGTATTCTAGGTGTCTCTGTGTGAAAAAAACAATAGATTACAGTTTTCAGGGAGACTAATTGTGAGAAATGGAGACCGGAGACAAGAAGAGACAGACACGGTATATGGATTTTAAATAGGGCCACTTTATTCAAAGATCTGCAGATTGGGTAAACCTCAACAGGCATCTATCTCTATAGGGCGAGACATTCACCACCTGTTGAGTGGCGCGGACCCTCGTCACTCGACAGGATTTCCTTTTTGAGGTAGGGAGACCTTTCGGTGTCGACCCCTCCCCGCTCCGTATGGATCCGGGTGGGTGAGAAAGGTTGGCCTCAAAAGTAATCCTTATCCCACCAGCTGAGGCCATAAAACTCACAGCTGGGGGCCCTCAGGAATTACTAATCACTATAATAGTGCCTGTGAATGCTCACTGGCCCTGACCCCCCAGATGTCCACACCTACCTGCCAAATTTGAAAGCGACCAATGTAACCAACCTGTTTATTACTCCCGCAACTGTCTTATAGTGTGAAGTAGGCGAAAAAAAACATAAACATAAATGTGTTGTATGAGCAAAAAAATCCTACTTGGCCCCATGAAGGCAACCGGGGAACCCACACTGCCTACAGGGCGGGAGGGAGGGAGCTGCAAGGCAAGGAATGAGGCCGGGAGGGGTGAGTACCATTTATATCCTTCCACCCCTCCATGTCACCCTCGGCCCTGATTTGAAGCTGCCAATGGCTGGCTTCCACGAAGTCTCTTCTCTCCGGCCCCCACCCGCAATGGCCTCACGCGACCGGACAAGCCAGTCGCGTTGTGAAGGCATTTGCGAGAAACGGAGACTGGAGACAAGAAGAGACAGACACGGTATATGAATTTTAAATAGGGCCACTTTATTCAAAGATCTGCAGATTGGGTAAACCTAACGGGCATCTATCTCTATAGGGCGAGACATTCACCACCTGTTGAGTGGCGCGGACCCTCATCACTCGACAGGATTTCCTTTTTGAGGTAGGGAGACCTTCCGGTGTCGACCCCTCCCCGCTCCGTATGGATCCGGGTGCCTGTGAATGCTCACCGGCCCTGACCCCCCAGATGTCCGCACCTACCTGCCAGAAGGAGCGAGAAAGCACTTGTTTAGTCGCTCCCCCCCACCTCTGAGTAAGCACTGCTCTTAACCCTCTCTGCAGATCTGCCAGAAATAAATCGTTCCCACAATCAGACAGGTGCACGCCATCCGTTCTAAACAGCTCCCTCCGTTCCAGCACTATCTCCGGGTGCTGAATACTCCAATCGCCATGTTTTAACAACTCTTTATATATTTGTGAGTTAACTTTCTTCCACACTCTTTCCATGGCCTGGTGATCAACACTTGTTCTCCAGTTGAAGCGCGGTAGCATACAAGACCATACTATTACCACACCTGGCCATCGCTGCCGAATTAACTGAAAATCGGCTATCGCCTGTAATATCAGGGCTCTGCCCTTTAGCAGACCCACATCATTCCCGCCAAGATGGATGAGGAGGACCTGCGGAGGGGCACCCACCACGTGACTCTGAAACAACAAAGGGAGAAGCCTCTCCCACCGCATGCCACGCCTCCCAAGCCACTGAATATTGGCCTGCGTACTCATTCCAAGTTGCGTTCCGAAGCTGGTGTTGGCAGCCCTCCTTCCAGCCCAGAAGACCATACTGTGGCCACAGATGATTACGCTGACCCGTGCGACGCCTGTCATAAAACTAAATTAAACACATGGCCATTAGGGTACCACAGACAATTATTGGGGCAGTTTCCGCACATACGAGCGATACGCCTTGGACCTCCAACGTCCCACCGCTTGAATCTGTTCTGGGGGGAAGCCCAACGATGCCGCTGTGGATGCCGCCCCGATCCGAAATGAGCGTGTGCCAAATTGATAATTTCCCAGACCTAAAGATTGTAGTGCCCGTTTAGTCACTGACCAAAACTGGAACTTTGTCAGTGGTGTGCCATCAAGGTGGCAAAACAACAGACCTTCTAAACTGCCTCTCTCTGCCAAGTAAGCCCTTAATGCTCTTACAGGGCATAATTCCTCTAAGGGGGCTGTAAATAAACTAACCTTCTTACCTACCCCCAACTGCTCTGTTTTAGACTGGCGGAGGTGCATAACCACAACATGAGGGGAGACCTGAATATCCCCAAATAGCAGCGCCCTACCTGTGCTGTCACCCTTGGCCCTAGCGACCAACTTTGATATTCGTAGGGCACCGAAAAAGGCCGTCAATGTCGCAGCATGAAACAAGCAAGCCTCATAGGGAGACGTGCACAGTAAAGGCCAAATTGGCTTGAGCCCTTTTAGAATGTCAGGAGACAATGGGACCCTGGAATCTGGTTTTTGAGGTAGCTCCCTTGCCAGCCACGCACGGTCTTCCGCACTCTGAAATTGGTTGTGCTGTCATGAACCCCCTTTGTCTTAGCAAGAAAAGAGAGTGACGCCAACTTGCCCGAAATGGTACGAGCTGTTAGGCCTTTTCTGTGGCAAAACACACAAAATTGTAGAATATGCTCCACCAGAATGGGCCATGTGTGTGCAAGATGTGTAGTACTCCTAAAATTCGCAAGTTCCCTACCTGACTTTAAGTAGGCGGTTCTTGTACTAGGAGCTAACGATAGCCAAATCGCTCGGTCAACCTCGTTCCGCCAATCTCCCATAGAGCTGTCGGCATTGTCTCCAGCAAAAGCCTCGCCCCTGGTGCCAATTCACGAAACCTCTGCATCTGATGACGCGATAAAGCATCAGCAATGGGGTTCTGCAAACCCGGGACGTGACGAGACCGAAATAAAATATTATATCGCAGGCATTGCAAAGTAAAAACTCTAACCAATGCCATGACACGAAGGTTGCATGAGGATAACGAATTGATCACCTGAACCGTTGCCTGATTGTCACACCAGAAATGCACAACCGCATTTGCCAAATCCTCAGCCCAAATATGAACTGCTACATATATCAGAAAAAAATCCAAAGAAGTTAGGTCTTTGCAAACTCCAGATGACAACCAGGCCTCAGGCCACTGTTCCGCGCACCATCGATCCTGCCAAATGATGCCAAAACCGAGTGCTCTGGAAGCATCAGAATGTAACTGCATTTCGGCCTCTACCAATAGGTCTTGTCTCCAAAAGGAGACCCCATTGTAATCCTCAAGAAAACGCAACCATATAGCTAAATCCTCTCTAATGGCCTGAGTTACCCGCAACCTATGATGCGGTCTCCTTACTCCTACTGTTGCATCGCAAAGCTTCCTAACAAAGGCTCTACCTGGGGCGATGACTCTACAGGCAAAATTTAAGTGCCCAATAAAGGATTGTACCTGTCTTAATGTGATTTTCTTTGCCCGTATAACCAAATTTAACTTCTCCTTCAAAGCCTCCAGCAACCTGGAGCATTGCCGTTGCGAGTCCAATTCGATATCCAAGAACTTAATGATAGGTAATGGCCCCTCAGTTTTTTCATGGGCCAGCGGCACCCCAAGCTCATCGCATAAGGCCTGAAACTCCGCCATTAAGTAGGCACACTGCCTATTGTGTTTTGGGCCAATCACCAAAAAATCATCAAGATAGTGAACGGAGCTGTATAAACCTGACCTAAACTGTAAAGCCCATTCCAAAAATGTACTAAACTTCTCAAACATTGCACATGATATAGTGCATCCCATAGGAAGCACCCTATCAATGTAATATTGCCCCCCAAATGAGAACCCTAACAGGTCAAAATCTGCTGGATTGATGGGCAGAATGCGAAATGCTGACTTGATGTCGCATTTACCCATCAACGCACCCCTTCCACACATGCGCACCCCAGCCACAGCCGCATCGAATGAGGCGTATCGCACAGAACATAGATCGTCTGGGATGAAATCATTAACTGAATCCCCTTTTGGAAATGATAGATTGTGAATAAGTCAAAATTCCCCGGGTGTTTTCTTGGGTACTATGCCCAGCAGTGAAACCCTTAAATTGTCAATAGGGGGAGTTCCAAACGGACCTATCACTCAACCTGCCTCAACTTCCTTCCTTCCTAATTTTCTCCTCCACTAATTGTTCCATCCCTATTATAGACTTTAAATTATTGGAAAAAAGGGCGTGTCTATGGCCAACAAAAGGGATACGAAAACCCTCAGAAAACCCACTTTCCAAATACTGTGCATCGGCTCTATTTGGATAATGCTTCAACAGCAACCTTAACTGACTCAGTCTAACTGGACTGAGGCCCTTTTGATGGAGGTTGCTGATTTCCTGGTTTTCTTGGCCCTTGACCCTCGCGACCTGCCCCCCTGCCCCCTCTATTCCTGTTACAAGCGGAGGCTGGGTGATGATTGCCACAGATGGAACAATCATGCCGGTATCGGCATTGTGACCTAGAACAGCTGCCCTTTGAATTAAATTCCCAGCAAGGCCAGCGGGGTTGAACCCACTGCCCCGCAACCCCTTTCACATTGGATGCAGGCTGCTGTCTGGATATCAAATGACCGCTGTCAGTTCTGTCCCCAAAACCCGGTCTGGCTGGGGTCATAAACTGCAGCCAAAGGTCGTTGTCTTTTACGTCCCATTTTAACGAGTGATCAAACGCTGCTCTTCTCCTGAATGATTCATCATAGGCCAACCAGGCCCCTCCCTCATATTCCGTGTACGCTCGATAAATCATATCGAGGTACTTGGTGAGCACGCACCCCCTCTCAGGATATTTCTGTTGTACTACTCTCATGTATATGAGAAAATCAGGCAACCAGTTGGCCCAGGTCCTGGCAGCTCTCTTCCTCCTTAACTTGTCAAAGTCCTTATCGCTTGCCTTGTCCTTGTCCTTGTCCTCTAATTCCCGGAAAAGCAATGAAAAAACATCTATGTACTCCCCTTTTAAAAAAATTTCCCTGGTGGCAGGTAATAGACGATATCCTAACGGGGCGGATGTACTAGATGTCGGTATGGCGTCTCTCTCTGCTCCCGCATACGGGTCCCTGCCCTGCAGGGCGGGCTTCGTCACTCCACTGGCTAATGACCCAGCTGGACCTTGCCAAACAGCCGCGCAAGCTGCCCTTGCAGTTTGAGTCGCAGCCGCGGAGGCCTGAGATTGAGCTGTCGCTTCCCCGGAAGCTGTGCTAGTTGCAGGAACCTGATCCCCTACTCCGCTAACATTGGTTACAGGCACCTGGGGAATATTATGTCCAATTTGTGTGGGCAAAATTCCCACCCCATTATTATTCCCCACATATGGCCAACTTGTTCCAAAAAACCATGGGTACACTCCCCAAGGAGGAACAGCACCCATGTGAGGGAGATGTGCATATGTAGGATGTGTTGTTCTGCCAACCTCACCTGCCACTGAAGCCGGCATTGACTCCCCGGTTGCTGGTACTGACATGGTGGCAGGTGCTTGCGTTTCTGGCGTCACTGTAGCGGTCGCCGTTGTAGCCTCTTGTCCAGAATTCTCGCCCGCTTCCACCTGCGTCCTAGGAATGGGTGCCAGGCTGGATGTCCCTTCTATAGCGGCTAACCTGGCTGAAACAGATGCCCACAATTTATCGTGCATCTGTTTCCTAGTTTGAGTACGTCCCCTCCTTTCTACGCCTTGCGGAAGCTGTGGTATGACCTGATTCATTCCCTTATCCTGTTCAATTGCCTGTAGTCGGTCAAGGATTTTCGCAATATTAGGGTCTATTTCCTCCTCTGATGATGAATCTGCACGTTGTCTACTACACTTCTGAGGCTGGGCCGGGGCTTTTCCCTTTCCTTTCTTCCCCCCCAGTCCCTTTTTAGGAGGCATTGTTTAGAACAAGTGCGCAAAGAAGATTAGCGAAATTGTTTTTGTTGTAGTACCAGAGCAGTATCAATGTACTATAAAACCAATCAGCATTCACAAACCACCACCAATTCATACAATCTAAATCAATCCAAGCCTCTGTATAATAGAATGTCTAATCGTTTTTATTTATTTTTATTTTTATTTTTTAAATTTGTTTGTTTGTTTGTTGGGGAACCCTACCCGTCCCCTCACTGGCCGGTGCCCACAATCCCAGTTGGAAACTGGCACCCTCACAGGGTAAAAGTTGAGAAGCACCTGTAGCACCTCCTCTACACCAGAACACTTGCTTCCCCTTCCAAAAAGCCCACTTGAGCTACTACTCCAGTGCAGGCCTTTTCCTAACTTCTGCTGGGCTTGCAGATGCTCCTAGCTGGCCCCTGGCGCCTCTGTTTTCGCGCGCTACGCGGAGGCTCCCTTCCGCCCCTCAGCAGCCGTGCTGGGCCCTCTGTCCCTCAGTCACTGGCCTCCCCACACTTCCTTGGAAGCCTGCCTGGACTTTATTGCCCCCAGAACCCGGTCGTTGCTTCGGCGCCGCCGCAGGATGGGGCGTTCACGCACTGGCACCTAGTGCCGAGTTACTCTTTACCCGCGCGGAGGCTCCCCTCCGCTGTGGAGCGTACCCACTACCCCCACCCCCCACCCCCCACCCCCCGGCGCCCTCAGTCCCTGGTCTCCCCCGAGCTCCCTCCTTCAACCAGGCAAGCCTTTCTGCTGCAGCTGCCGCTGCTTCCGGAGCTCTTCCGCCGCTGCCTGGGATACGCCGCTGCTGGGCCCAGCCGGCTGCCTAGCACAGCCGGAACCCCTCCGTCGTCACCGTCGCCGCCTTCGCTCAAACTGGCTTCGAGCAGTTCTGGAGGGCTCCGCTCGCGTTCCCTGCCATTTGCTGCTCTCACGAAGCCACAAAGCAAGGAATGAGGCTGGGAGGCGTGAGTACCATTTATATCCTTCCACCCCTCCACGTCACCCTTGGCCCTGATTTGAAGCCTCCAATGGCTGGCTTCCACGAAGTCTCTTCTCTCCGGCCCCCACCCACAACAGCCTCACGCGACCAGACAAGCCAGTCGCGTTGTGAAGGCATATGAGAGGCAAACAGCTGAGGGTTTAACTTGTTTTGGAGTGCTAGCTGCCTCTCTTTTTCGAGATCCAGTATTGTGGTACTAGATTTGGCTATCTTGTTGGAGTCTTAAGCAGTGCATTCACCAACTTGAATATTTGCCAGTGAACTCAAATATACAGAGGTCTGAGCAATTTGTTTCAATTCTGTTTTGAACAGAATTTTCCCACGTTCAAACCACTGGAACTGAATGTAAACCCGAACACAATCTGTGATCGAAGAATCTAAATTGCTGAGCTTGTGATGCAATTTGTGGCTCAAAAACAACTATGCTTGAAAAAATGCACATGAAAAAATGTGTACGTTCCAAAAAAACATGCTTTAATCAATGGAAGAAAAATGCATATACATTTCAAAATTATGTATAAGTATGTGCAGAAAAATATGCACATTTTTGTATGAAAAGAGAAAAACAAAGCTCTCAATCTGATACAGAAATTAGTCAGAATGAGCTTTGAAGTGGAATTCAGAGAGCCTCAACACGCTCAAATATTACATAACAGTCTAGGTCTCTAGTGCCCTCTTTCAAAAGGAAACCAAACCTGGATAAGTGCTGCACCCCATAACTTCTCACCAGTGGAAGAAGTTGGGTGAGTGTACCATTCTTTTACATACAGGGTGAAAGCATGCAAACAAGGCAATGGTCAACGCAGACAATTTTATTATTGCTCTTGGACATCTTGCAAACCTGCCTGCTGTCTAGAATTGATTTGTTAAAACAAAAAGCAAGAGGCTTTATATTTTTCTTTATATATTTTTTTCCTTTAATGAAAATGGATTTTAATAAAACCTGGAGGACAATGTGATATACACCACACACACACACACACACACACACACACACACAATCTACAAATGTTGGCTGCAGGGAATGGAATCCAGTATCTAAAAAAAAACATTTAATAAAGTGCCCAATCCCAAAAGAAACACTTTATAGACATATGTTAAATCATTTCTTCTTTTTGCCACAAGCAAATACATTCACCCATTAGAAACAAAGAAAGTTCAGCTTCATTCTGTGTACCGAATATAAACAATTCTCCCCTGCTTGTACCCAGGAGAGAATTATGTTCCCCATGGCCACGTTTACTTTTTTAAAACAAAAATAATTTGTCACTTATTCTAGAGATAATAGGGCCTATCTGTGTTCCAGATCCATTTTGTAATAATTAAAGCAATGAAAATATTTGCAGTAAGGCCCAAATTGGGTCACTTCAGTCTGGTTCTGGTGCCCCCTGAGATGATGCGAGCTTTCCTTCAAAGCCATCAAAACTGAAAGTGAAGCCAAAGTCCTGACAAGGCTCACCTGGCACCAACACTGTCATCTTTTTGGTACCAGGTGAAGACATTTCTCCCAGGCATTTAACAGCATACGTTGAGCTTTTTAACTGCCCCCTGGACAGTTTTAAACGATATGTAGTTTGTTTTTAGACTTTTATGGTTTTAATATTTGTATATGTTTTAATTTTTTATATTGGTTTTTAAATATTCAATGTTTTAAATTTTTGTAAACCGTCCAGAGAGCTTCGGCTATGGGGCGTTATATAAATGTAATAACTAAATACAAATAAAATAAATAGTAATAAGTCCAACAAAATAAATAGGTATTTGCCTAGCCCCAGTCAAAGACATTAATGTAAGTGCCGGGATGAAACCCCTGGGCAGTGAGTTCAATAATTGGGCTGTCACAACAGAGAAGGCCATCTTCCCATTCATCACCTACCTCAGCACAGGGGGCTGGAGCACCCAAAAATGGTACCCAATGGAGTTGTTGTTTTTTCAAGACAAGCAAGATATGTTACTGGTGACTGGTCCCAGTAACTCACAACTGCATTTTGAATTAACTGCAGTTTCTAACCTATCTTGAAAGCCACCCCCATGCATACAGCACTTTGCAGTAGCCCTTAGAGTAATAAAAATGCCTGAATCAATGGGAACAGCAAAGCATTTTGTGTAAGAAGCCATCATATTACTAGTGAGAATGATCCTTAATTGAATTTAAATTCATTTTTAATTTGAGGAAGAATCCTGGTGGCTTAATTTGATGTTTCTTAGATTTTGCTGTTCTTGGTTTGGTATTTCATGATTTTCATTGCGAGCCATGTGGGGACCATTGTAGGTCTCTCTCTTTTGATGAAATTGTTATGACCGAACCCATCATAAAACCATAGGTTAGGGTTGGACCATAAATAAAATGGAAGTATGGGAATTGGGACAAATGGATACCTTGGAAAGGCATGTACCACTTCGCAGGATTAAAACCCACCTCTTGCTATGCAATGGCAACAATGCCCAAGTTCTATGGGCATGGGCAGGTGGTGCATCAGTGAGATTAAGAGCCTATCTACACACGGAGGATAAAATACTTTGAAAACATTTTGAAAACTGTATATGGAGTGTGTCCTGGGCCCCAACAATTCTCAAAACTGTCAGCCTATCTACACTACTGCCTTAAAATGGTTTAAAACAGTTTAAAATGGTTTATAACAGTTTTGAGAACTGTTGGGGCCCAGGACACACTCCACATACAGTTTCCAAAATGTTTTCAAAGTGTTTTATCCTGCGTGTGTAGATAGGCTCTAAGTTACAGGACTATATTGATCTGGAGGCCTGATACTGCCAGGTCCCAGTCAAATTAGATTCTTTTGATTACCAAAATGAAAAATAGCCACTTGTGCAAAAAGATGACATTTTATTGATAGAAAATGGATGCAGAATAAATATGCAAGGAAAGCACACAGTTCCCCTCAGCCAATGCACAGCTGAATTGTTTATCTGGGCCCCCTAAAAGACATATGGGTCTTACTTCGAGGGAAACATGCACTGTCATATTGGAGACATTTTGTCTGTCCTGGATCAATTTCCCATCTGTCTTTGAGGGGACCCAGACAGACAATTCAGCTGTGCATTGGCTGAGAGGAAACACATGCTCTCTTTATATATTTATTCTGCATCCGTTTTCTATCAATAAACTGTCATCTTTTTGCACAACTGGCTTTGTTTCCTCTTCATAGTCAAAAGAAGCTAATTTGACTGGGACCTGGCAGAATCAGGCCTCCAGATCAATACAAGGACCAACTAGATTGCAAAGATTGGATGTATGGTGACAGCTTTACAAACAGTACAACCATTTCCTATAATGGAACCACTCATGGTTTCAGCATGTAGTTTTTATCCACTCAGATAACGTGAATATGTTATCGTATTTAAGGACTACACTCATACGCTCAGAAGAAAATAGGACAAGCCAGGTTGTCAAGTTGCTGACGTCTTAGACATAGTCTTTTTATCAAATCCATTTCCAGTTGCATAGCCTAGAAAAGTATCTAAAGTGACTCTCATGTATTTTGGAAATAGTCATGACACAACTTCAAGTTTGACCATTAAGTAAACTAATATTAGCATTTCAATCATGAACTTGAAAAACTATTCTTTCTGCCTTACAAATGTTTAATTTTCATCTTGTATTGAAATTTTTAGAACAAGAAACAGAAGCAAGGCTATAGCAGATACTGGATTATCTCAGAAACATCCATTAATAATTGGTATAGCAAAAATAATATGAGACAGAGAAAAATCAGAAACAGCAGCTCCATTCAATTGATTCCAGGAAACAGCCATAACTAATAGCTGCAATACAAATGCTTATGTCCCTCAAACAAAAAGATACTATAAATCCTTGGAGCCTAAGACTGAATAACTCACAGGCTTTGGGAAGGAGCACAAGTACTTTACAGATGTTAATGTAACCTAGTCTGTGAAACATCCTCCGAGGGACTCCATTACCTCCATGGGTACTTGTTCGGCTATTAACTTATCATGAGAATAGTCAAGCAGTAGAACAAATTACAAAGGGAAGCCCATCAATCAGGGATAGCTGTGATTAAAATGAAGTCTATAGAATCCACTATTTTCAGTGGTGTGCCATAACTTCCTTATTTATAGTCCACACTGAGCAACCACAGGCATGCATATGTCTGGATGAGGGAGCAGGTTAGAGGTTAGAACTTAAATGATATCATTTGTTTTGTAGACAGTCAGCATTGAGTAAATCTGTGAAGAGTTCTATGATAATTACCATAGTAATTACCATAATTACCATAGTATCCTCACTGTGTGCTGGTTATCATGCCATCGGAACCCAGCAAGTGGGTGGCTTGTTCTGAAACCCATGGCTTGTTCTGCTAGGGTTTCAGAATGGTTTGTAAGCCACCCCAGCCAGCCACCCTTACCGAGTTCAGGCTTTACAACAACCCATGACCGGTGAAGATAATTATACTAATTAGGCAGCTCACAACCAGTATATGTGGGAAAGAAAATACGCCCCATGCCTTCTATTCCTTCTGTGATCATGCAGATCTGCCCAGTGTTTCTTGAGTCCTTGTCACTAAGCAGTCTTTTGAAAATCCTAATCTAAATATTAGTAATTCCTTATGTACAAAACAACCTTTTAATAAATTACTTGTTTAACAGTTTATCTTGTCTCTAGTACTGGTGCCCTCCTCACACCTAAGCCTCTTATACCAGCTATGAGGAGGTTTTACAGTATAATTGGTGGCAGTGGAAAAGAGTCAATTTGTAGAACTCTCTGTTATAGTGTTCCTTAAGGCACAGTTCTATCCAAATACATTTTGGCCTCCAAACTCAGAGAAGAGCTGAAGAAGCACAGAGGAGATTTTCACTGCCGCGCTCCTCCCACTCCACATTTCAGCAAGACAGGTGTTTCACCCATTTAGCTGAGGTGTCGGGCAGGGGGGAGATAAGGAGGCTGGGTCAGCTGGAGGATTCTTCATAAACCAACCTCCCCAGTCCCCTCCCCACCCATAGGAATGCCCCCTTTACCTCTGAGGTGATTTTGCATCCTTGGAGAGGCAGCCAGCACAATTCTCTCTGCTGTGGCTATCCTGGTCTGGGTCAGAGAGCAGTTTTCAACCTCAGATGCAGGCATCCAACCTATCCTATGGTCCCCCCAGACACTGTATAGGAGGCATTGGATAGCTCTCCTTGGCCCTGAAAAATAAGCATTTGTTATGAAGAAACCCATAGGTCAGATTGCCTAGTGACGGAACAGTTTCCCTACAGATGGTGAAAATGCTGGGGAATGGAAGTTCCCCATAGTGGATTTTATTTTTACAAGATGTCCAGAACAACTGATAACTAAGACAATGTTTTAAAAGGATGTATTTTTAAAGATAGGAGCCAGAAAGCTGCAAGATAAAGTCTAAATATAACTACAAATGTCTTTGATGTGTTGTCTTATAGTCAGTGTACGATGAAATAGCCAGATTATGATCTAAATATTGTTATCAGACCCAATAGCTGCAGGTAGAGCGATATCAATGTGAATAGAGGTTTTGCAATAATATATTCTATTCACTGGTAGCTATTTTTGCTGGAGCCTTGTGAATCAAGGCTGATGTTGAACTTGAAGCATATCATGATAAAAGGACCTAAACAGCACAGACGCTACAAAGAGGTATAAGTACAATGTGCAGGATTGTATTTCACATTGGGAAAAAATGAAGAGAGAGAAAAACCTAGGCAAAATTTATTTCTATTTTATGAACCAGGGATCTTGATGGCATATTTTGATTATTTTTTCCCACTAGCACCTGATCCCAGCATTTCCTCAATGGGCGTTCTGTACCCGAAAGTAGCATATGATTGAAATAACTTGTAGTCTGAATATGATGTGAATGTTTCAAGTTAAGGTAGATGGGACCAGATGGGCATCCTTTTTCATTACTTTACACAGAAACAGACATTAGTTTTCTTTATTTTGAAGGGTTTCAATAAAGCATGCTTGCATGTACTGAACCTCACACAGGCTATTCCTCAAATTTTAAGATGCGCCTGAGACCTGCTAATTCTCAACTGTAGAGAAATAAATGCACACATAAGCTTATTAATTTTCACAGTTTTCATTGTTTTCTTTAAATACCCCTGCTATTCTTTAACCTTGCATTTTAATAAAATAGTAACCGGGTATAGGGAACCATCCAGCTAATATTAAGCAGCTTTAAGTCCTGTTGCTTTCAACAGATTGAACTATGTGCTTAAATTGTTCTCACTGAGATCAGGAAAATTTAAAAGTGTTTAATTTTGATTAGGTTACAGCGAGCACAATTGAGAAATAATCACTTACAAATGTGTTGTGTTTTGTTTTTTTTCTGTACAGTTCCATAGAACTAACTGACCAGTGAACAATGTCAGTTTGACTACAGGTTGTCCTGTTATCAACTTGGAGACTGTACCTGTCCTTTTCAAAGCTCCAAAGTAGCAGGAGACGATTCTGCCACTGTATCTCCTATCCTACTGTTCTCACAGTTTTGTTACCCATACCTACTGCATCTGCTATATGCAAATCTAAAGTGCTGCTTGCTACAGTGGTGGGACAGGTGGGGCAGTGAAGTGGAGGATGAAACAGTCGACTGGGAAGCACACATCCTTGTTTGGATCTTTGAAAGGAAAGGTGTATGGGATGGTATCTGACAATCATTTTTCATTGGGTATGTATCATTATAGATTCTTGTAAAGTAAAGAGTAACAGTGTGGACAGGAAGAGTGCAACCCAGGCCAAGTCTACACCAGGCAGTTATCCCTGGATTATCTCTAGGTCATCCCTGTACATACATGTGATGCACAGGAGATTCCGGGATCAACTGAGGACGACCTAGAGATGACCCCAGGATAACTGAAACTGGGGATATCCTGTTTTTTCCATTGTCCCGGGACAATCCTGAGGACTGCAACTGTGTGGCACAGCCTCCCTGCATGGGGTGACTCTGTGCCCATGGGGGTAGGGTGAGAGCAGCATGTTTGCCATCCCTGGGATGGTGAGGGGTTGGGCGTGGGGATTTGGTGGGGGGGGGGGCGTTACTCACTTTTTTGCAGGGGATGGATCCTCTTTAAAAAATGGTGCTCGTGATTTAAGGGTAGGTGGTGGCTGAAGAGTATTATTATTATTATTATTATTATTACTATTATTATTATTATTTTAATACTATAGAGAAGCTTCTTCAGCCTGGTGGCTGTGTTTGTACTCTCATGAAATCATGTGACCTCGCCCTCTCCTATAAGTATTCTGGAAGCACTCCCAAGCTTGAGAAGTTTCTCTGCAAAGCAAGAGTAAATGAGGCTTTTAGAGCTTTAGAAGAGCTCTTTTCTTCTTTGAAATAATACAGAGCAAATAAGATAAGACTCTTTAAAGAAAAAAAGAAACAAAAACAAAACAAAACAAAAATAGAAAAAAAGATCCTCCAGCTTTCTCTCAAACTTAGAAAGGTATGTAAAAACCCAGTCCCCCTCCCCAAAGTGCAAATTATTCAAAATTCTCCCCCTTCCTGTGAAAGAGACAGGAAAAAAATCCTCTTTCACAAGGAAAGAAAAAGTCCTGGAAATAGGGGGCAGTGTTTGGCACAGCACAGTTTTCAATACTTCTGAGATGTCTTGCCAGGATGAGTTTTAGAGGCCCAGTGTTACAGGGGATCAGGTCCTTTATGGAGGGTCTGGACTTCTGTTCTACCTCATGGAATTGACCTTTGGGGGTACCTCAGGGTTCCAGCTTGTCTCCCATGCTTTTCAATATCTACATGGTAAGCTAGCGGTGGGCGGGTATCAAGCTTATTGTGTAAATCTGGTGAGGATGGGTTTTTAACCTTCGCATAACCAATGGGCTGTTTTAGGGTTATGTGAGGGTTGTTTAACCTATGCATAAGCCAACCTCTCCAGGTTCACACAACACGATAACCCATGGTGACCACTCATCACTGCTTAAATATTCAAAAGGGCAGCCAGCACATGCTGCAATCCACTGTAGCTTAATTAAACTTAAATAACCCATAGTTGGCAGCAGCAATCGTGTGAACTGTCTCTTATTTCCTTTCATAAATCCACCATGACTTTTAAGGAATAGTATTTGCATATTTTAGCACTTGGTACAGGATGAATATATTATTATTTTTTTAAAAAAAGATGTCTCTGAGTTATTACATGTACACCTTGTGTTCATTATATCAAGAAGAAGAAAAATATCTTATGTGATATAATTGGGAAAGTACATGCAACATACATGATTTCTACAAACTAGTGAGAAATGTGTGTCTCCATTTTCACACAAATGGCAAAGTTGCAGACTACTGACATCTTGGTCTTTAACACAAGCCATTGAAAAAGCTAAAAACTATATGACCTCAAATATAATATTAATCTGGTATGGCTTACTCAATAATTTTTCAATATTTTTTTAAAAAAACAACCATTGTTGCTTTACCTAAACAAACAAATCAGAATAAGCAATAAAGAGAATAAGTGATTCCCAAACGGCAATATGCCAACATCTTCATTATTCATGGGCAACATTGAGCTCATACCATAATTTCATCTGGCTCCATCTTCTCTGAAATGTATATGAGCTCAGGGTAAAGGGAAAGTCAACGCGAGAGCAGAGGATGACACTTGAGGCTAATGTCAGACAAGGTTCAGCAAGGCTGGGGATACCATGCTTTGGCATATTCTTCTACTGTCTTATACAAGGAAGCTCATTTGTGGACATAATGAGCCTTTTCAGAGAACACGCTATGCCATGGTTAGGCCACTAACCCCTTTGAAGCAAATGGTTAGTGAGTGTGTTTAAACCATGTATTCCCAGTATTGGGAAGAAGGTGGGATATAAATAAATATAATAATAATAATAATGATTAAAGAAGAAATAGCACAACAGAATACCAACGTGAAAAGCACAGACACACCAACAACAAGCACACAAACATCCATAGAAGTAACAGCAACCCTAAACACAACAACCCCACCAGAGGATTCCCAGACAATGCCACAACCTGAAACACACAACAACACAACAAACATGAACACAGAGTAGCAACTGACAGAAGAAACTGAGACAAATCTAACAAAATGGAGAGAAACCAACCCAACGGAAAGAAACCCACTACCTAGACTAACGTTTTACAAGGGCATGCAGAAACTCATAAACATAAAGAATAGTAAACTCACAACATACATTAACAATGATAGCAACCTAGAAAAATCCACAAAGTCATCTATGCAGCAGCCACAGCAGTCCTCACCTGTAACAAACAAGAACTCCCCACAAACAACAACATACGCAGAAGTGTAGAAACCAAACCAAAATGGCAAATCAGAACTGAAAACAAAATTGAAATGCTACAAAAGGATATAGGAAGAGTGACACAATACATAAATGGAAATCACTCAAATAATATCCTCAAAAATATCCAAGACAACATAGCAAACAATAAAGAAACAGCAATAGTAGCTCTTGACACGTTGAAACAAAAACTTGCAGTCCAGTCTAACAGACTTAGAAGATACAAAGAATCAAATTAAAGAAAAGCCCAAACCACTCTCTTTTTAAAAAATGATAAATTATTATACCAAGGAATAAGCAAGAAAAAAGAAAACAACATTACACCCCCAACTAAAGAAGAAATAACCACATTCTGGAAAAATATCTGGTCAGAACCAGTACAACACAAAGAATGCACAAGCTGGATAAGAGAAGGAGAAAGACAGAGACAACTACCACAGCAAACAGAGTACAAAATAACCCTGGAGGAACTGAAGGAAACAACAAAAAGGACACACAACTGGCCCGGGTGCTTTGTACCAAATTCAAAATTTCTGGTACAAACAGCTCACATCAACACACGAATACATCGCTCAACAGATCAACACAGTCATAAAACACCCGCACTTATTCCCCCTATTCTAGTGCCCTACGGTTTTGCCTGTATCTGAATAGACTATCCAACACCCTTAACAACATCACATATGGCATCGACATAAAACACCCAAAACAAGCAAAGCACAGAATCAATCACCTCCTGTACATGGATGACATCAAAATCTATGCTTCAACTTCAACACAGATAAAAGGCCTCTTGCGAATCACTGAAAAACTGATGACAGACATGAAAATGGAATTTGGGATATGAAAATGCAAGATGCTACACATAGAAAGAGGGAACTGGAAAGAAGAAGCAACATCAGAAACACTAAATAACAAAATATTAGGTAACATGGAAGAAAATGAAATATACAAATACTTAGGATTCCAACAAAACACAAAAATCAATCACTCCACCGTAAAAACTCAACTAAGAATGCAATATAAAACTCGCCTATCACAAATCCTAAAATCTAAACTCAACTTGAAAAGCATTTTCAAAGCCATCAACACTTACGCAATACCCATCCTCACATACTCATTTGGAATCATACACTGGTCATACACTGAACTTGAAGAAATAAATAGACCCAATCACACCGAACTCACAAAATACCGCATGCTCCATCCCAACTCATGCATTGAAAGAATAACAATCAGCAGGAAAGAAGAAGGAAGAGGTCTGCTGGACATTAACAGAAATCATGCTAAACAGATAAAATCACTCAGAGAATTCTTCCACACCAAAAACACCCCCATTCATAAAGCCATAGTAAAAGCAGATAAAAACTACACCCCACTCAACCTAACACTACAAAATGAAGTTCAAACACAGCCACTTACACTCACAGAGAAAAAAGAAAAATGGGTACAAAAAGCACTCCATGGGAAGCACTACAACAGAACCCACAAATAAACAAAGAACAATCATACGAATGGCTCAGGAAGGGTGAGCTATTTCCAGAAACTGAAGGATTCCTAATAGCTATACAGGATCAAGTTATAGCAACCAAGAACTACCAAAAATACATCATAAAAGATAACAGTATAACAACAGACCTATGCAGGAAATGCCATGAATTCCAAGAAACAATAGACCATATAACAGGAGGATGTAAACTTCTGGCAGGAATGCACTATACGGGCAGACACAATACAGCTGCAAAAATAATTCAGCAGCTGGCCATCAAATTCAACCTTGTCAAACAACCTATACCATACAATATATATTCACCCCAAACAATCTTGGAAAATGCAAATAATAAAATATACTGGGACAGAACAATTCATACCGACAAGACAATACCTTGCAACCGACCAGGCATACGTTCATAGACAAAAAAGAAAAACACACATGCCTCATCGACATAGTAATACCAAATGACAAAAATGTTGTTGGAAAGGAAGAAGAAAAGAGAGACAAATATACACCACTGGCCATGGAAGTCAAAGAACTATGGCAACAGGAAAAGGTTACAATTATTCCATTAGTCACATCAGTCACTGGCATCACATCAAAAAATTATACAGAAAACCTCCAGAAACTGGGCCTACCAGAATACATCCACACCAACATCCAGAAAGCAGTCATAATTAAAACATGTTCAATTGTCAGGAAATTCCTGAATCAATAAAAGACAGCATGACTTGGCAAAGCCCGTCATGTCCGTCTAGAATAATCACCATGAGCGAGAAAGAGATTAATAATAATAATAATAATAATGATGATGATGATGATGATGTAGCCACCAGAGTTATGAATGGTTCACATGACACGCTAAGCCATAACATTTAGCTCAAAGTGCTTAACCACAGTAGCTTAGTGTGTCATCTGAATAGGGTCATTATTATACTCTGAACACAGAGGCTCTAATGCATCTCCTAGACAGTGTCCTACTACAATGACTAGAACTGCAATTGTTCTCCAAGTGTGTATAACAGCCAACACACTTGGAACCCACAGTTCTTGGAACCCACAGTTGGAACCCACAGTTGGAACCCACACTTGGAACCCACAGTTCTTCCAGCAAGCAATAAGGTTCATTCTTCAACCTCCAATTTAAGAGTGTTGACTTGAAGAAATACTGGCTAGTCAAAGTCATCACCATCAGGATAGGTAATGGTCCAAGCTGTTGCAGCATAGAACTAGCATATCTAAAATATCTTTTGCCCAGAGCAAAACAATAAAATCTTGGATTTTCTAAAGCACAAATGTTTCTCTGTAATGCTGCAATCAATTTCCTTTTCTACAATTGATTTTATTATACCCCATAGTCAGGCACCTTCAATGAATTTAAAGATTATCAGCAATATGTATTCTTGGAAGCAAAACTCCTGTAGTCTTTAGAAGCAGTTCTGCCGACTCTTCCTGTAAATGTAATTCAAAATTTAATATCCCCAGATTAAAGAAAGCATCTCTGTGCATTTCAAATGCTGAGAGAAGCAAAAATTTTGTAATGAACAAATAAATGATAAACATTACAATGAGGCTTATAAAAGGCCCAATATGTCTATCTACAGTACACAGCTTAATAGAAAATTGGACTGAATTAATTAGAAACCTTGTTCTGGGATTTTTTTTTTTTAACCATTATATTTAGGCAATTCTTTACCCTAAAAACAACCTTGCCTGTTCTGTGCCTCCATTTATAAAGAGTAACTACACGCAAATGTGAATCATCAGCAGAACAGAGATTACTTGAATTACCTTTTCCCAGCATTCAAGTAAGCAAATTACCTCCTTTTTACCCCCACATTCAGGCAGCCATTCAAACAACAATTTTTTAGACAAGCATGGGGAGAGCTAAGACAACCACACCAATGACCCCTTTCTTGGGCTCATGCACAAATATCCACATGGACAAAAGATGAAGAACTGAATGGAAGACATAATTTGACTGCTCAAGGGAATGGCTTTGTAGTGCATGAAGTACTCTAAAACAGGCATTTGCTTCTAATCTATATAATGACTGACAAGCACATATATTTGCACATACAATGCACATACAGTGGGTGGCAACAGACAACTACTTGGCATGTGATAACAGACGATGATACACATGCAACGGAAGCCAGTCATCTGTAGTATGCATTCATTTGATGGGCCTATTTTAACCAGAGTCATGTTTTGGGTCAGTTGTGGATGAATAGTGTGTGTGTGTGTGTGTGTGTGGGAATCATCTTGCCATGCAGCCCCATGGTAAAGAGCATCTCCCATAATTGCATCTAGGTCACACTGAGTAAACCTCCTTTTACATGTACCATAAGTGGTAATTTGCCATGATTGCGCTCCTGTGTTTACAGGAATATTGGAAAACTTCCATCACTTTGTTCAGCTTTATATGTAAGCACAATGCTGCCCCAGAAGACAGGAATCTCTTGCATGCTCAGTAAATGTGAGCCATATGGGCAGAGGGTTTAAAAACATCCCTTGAATGACATGAGAAGCATAGATATGGCAGCAACCACATTGGTCTAGATACATGTAAAGGGGGTCCTGTGTTTACCAGCTACAGCCATCCAAGAGCATCGGAGCTTGCCCATTTGTTCCAATCAAAAGAAAGGTAGAAAGAAGAAACCAGAAGCCTTAGATCCCTTTGACACTGACATCTTTATAACCTGGGGGAGCAACACATACCAGCATCCTCCTTACTCTTCCTTTCTATTCTATCACTAGTGCTTATCCATTTACCATGGATGCTTCCAGATGGAGGGCTCCAAGTGCAACCAGTCAAAAGACATTGGCTCAATTTGGACGACACAATAAACAACTGGTGTGGGGGAAACAATAATCAGTTCTTTTGACTATTGTGTCATCCGAATGCTGCCATAATCAACTCAGCGCTGATCCTAATCCACACCACAGTTGATTATTTATTACCATGCTGTGTGGGGAGTACCCCCTAGATGAACAACTGTAAAGTTTATTATTACCCCACCATTGACTATCGTGTCATCCGAATTGAGCCATTGTGTCATGTTCGTCTTCATCCACAGCTACTGACCTCCTTTACCAAGCATGCCTTCATTATATCACTTAAGTCCAATGGGGGCTATATTTGAAAAGACGATTTTTAAAAAAACACCAAGATTTTAACAACTACCTTCATAAAGTCAAGGAGGATTCATCCATCATTCCTTGTAATTTAGTCAGTAAATCAAGCATTCACATCTTCATTTAATCCATGAGATGCTGCTAGTTGCCCAATAATTGCAGTTCATTAGCAAGCAGAACAAAAATGCAGGGAAATGTTTTTTTAAAAAATAGAAGTTTACCATTCTCCACAACCAAATGAAAAGGGCAAAGCCAGAACGTAATTTCCTCATTTTATAATAACAATTTTTATCAAAGGTATTTCTGTCCCATTTATCACTTAGTATACTACAATTAAAGGCTTTATTTTGCAACTAAATACCCTTAAACTCCTTTAAATTCCCAAGTAGGCAACTGAGCATTATCCTTACTTTATCTGATTAATTTACAGGCACAAATAGGGTTACTTGCATTTTAATATTTGTTTAATTGTGGTATTTTATTCCACCTTTCAATTATATTCCCAAGTAGTTTACAAGACAGAGTAAAATGTTTTTTGGTCTTAAAAAAAACAGTCTGTATCCTTGAGCTCAGCTGGTCTCAATGACAAGGAGTGCTTTCTATCAATTTCGGCTGGTAGCCAGCTGCACCCGTCTGTACAGGGATAACCTGGCCTCAGTTGTCTATGCTCTGGTAACCTCCAAGTTAGATTACAGGAATGCACTATACATGGGGCTACCATTGGAGACTGTTTAAAAGCTGCAGCTTCTGGGACCAGAAGGACTTAGCATAAAAGACACTTGCATTGGCTGCCTGTATGTTTCCAAGCCCAGCTCAAGCTGCTGGTTTTAACCTATAAAGTCTTACACAGTTTGGGCCTGCAATATTTGGAACGCCCTCTCCCTACATGAATCAACCCTGACACTACTATCAACATCTGGGGCCTTCCTCCTGGTAACTCCTCTGAGGGTAGTTCAGAAGGTGGCAACAAGGTGGTGGCCCCCTGATTTTACTGAGTCCTGCCTGGCTCTAACACTGTCATGTTTTTGGTGCCAGATTAAGACTGCCCTCTAATCCCTGGTATTTAATGGCAGATGATGAGGTATTTATCTCAACTGTCTTGAACAGGTCTATTATTGAAATTTACTGAAATTGTTTTTAGCTATTTAAATTGTTTTTAATTTTTGTATGTTCAACCATTTTTAGACTATGTTTCTTATAATGTTGTAATGTTGTATAATGTTTTAATTAGGGGTGGCCAATCTCGGCATGCACTCACCCTGCGAGTGCTCACCCCAATGCCGCTTCAGCCCTTCCCCACAAAATGGGCCTCACAAGCCCCCACTGAATACTCACAGTGATTGCGAGCACTCAGCACCCACCCATGCTGGCACACTGCGCTAATGGCATCATTAGCACATTGGGGGGAAATGCGCACTTTCCAGAGGATCCAAAAAGCGTGCTCCCTCCCTGCTCCAATGGGGGCCTTAAAGGGTCCTCATAATGCAAGGTATCCTTGCATTTAAAGCCCCCTTGGAGCAGGTGGGAAGCTCACTTTCCAAAGCCTCTGGGAAGTGCACATTTCCCCTGACTGTGTTAATGGTGGCCATTAAAAGTCATAGACAAAAAAAACAAACACACATACCTCATCGACATAGCAATACCGAATGACAAAATTTTTGTTGAAAAGGAAGAGGAAAAGACAGAAAACCTATACAGAAAACCTCCAGAAACTGGGCTTACCAAAATACATCCACACCAGCATCCAGAAAGCAGTCATACTTAAAACATGCCCAATTGTCAGGAAATTCCTGAATCTGGAAAAGACAGCATGACTTGGCAAAGCCCATCATGTCCATCTAGAAAAACTGCCAAGAGTGAGAAAGAGATTATTATTATTATTAATAATAATAATAATAATAATAATAATGTTGCTTTGCTTTTTAGATTCTGGCAATGCTAATCTCCTCTGGTAATGTTTTTATACTGCTTTTATTCTGTGGCTGAGAAAAATTGTTTTAGGGCTTACAGCTGTTTTAGTCTTCAATTTTAAATGTTATTATAATATCTATTTTGTTTAGCACTCAGAGAACTTTGGTTATTCGGTAGTCTAAAAGTGTAGCAAATAAATAAATTTAGATCGCAATAGAAATAAATAATAAAATAAAAGACCACAAGGTAACAAAAGCCGCATTATAGTATTTACTATATGCAATTTTTTCAGGAACATTTTAAAAGCATCATACTTGCTACCAAGAAAAAAAAGAACTTGCTACCACTTAAAGATGCAACATGTATAGAAGCATTATGGGCAGTGAGGGTGAACAGAACTCTCTAGAAGCCATCCATTTATTATATTCTCTGGTTCTAAATGTACTGGTTAAGTGAACAATTATTTTTTTCATTGTGTTCCTGACAAAAGATCAAGGACTGCATAAAATCATAAGAATGGTTTACTAATGGATGATCTATGACACATTCAGGTGAACATGACATGTTAATTCCCCGGAAGGCAAAATGATCCCATAACCCAAATGCATTGGTGACACACATATTTATAAACATGTCCTCTATTTTCATCACTTTTCCTTCAAAGCCTTTATTATTGGATCGCTTGACTGAACTGCCAAAGTTCAATTGATATTGTCAAGGTATTTTAATTTACTTTAAAATGGTTTCTTCCCCCCACAGCTTTTTATGTTATAATTAGCCCATTAAAAATTCAAAACTGAAATATGTTTCTCTATGGATTGTTACCTTCCTTGTTCTTGCCCTGTTTTGCAATTTCAGGGAGACTCATCCTCCAGACTGAGCCAATATTTCTTTTCTTTAACATACTAAAATGTTCTTGGAAACGTCACTGCACTAAAAATTACTAGAATTTAGAGCAGAGGTTTGTTTATGTTTTTTACTATTAAGGGACTCTTACCCAAAGACCCTCAGAAATCTCAAGCCAGCACTGATTCTATTGATCCAGCATCATGGAAACTTTTTTTCCTGTGATGTGATTCCATGCTGCTGCTTGTGGATGTGAATTTTCCTAGAGTATATGTGAGGCAAATCACCTCTTTTCCTTCCAATTAGCAGTGGGGTGGGGGGGGGTGGATGGGGGGGGGGGAGAGAGAGAGAGAGAGAGAGAGAGAGAGAGAGAGAGAGCAAGGGAACTTTTTCAATCCTACTCTGGCCTTGTGGCAAGAAAAATCACTGTTACTACTGTGGTATCATTGTTTCAGGCAATCCTGAAAGGAAATTACTTTTGCTCATCCCCAGTCGACAGATGTCTGTACCAGATACTACCCAAACAACTCATCTTGAAAATGTACAACAACATATCTCTATGAGAAGACAGAGGAGAAATTCCTTTTCTTTCTATACTGAAATGTTTAGGTAGCTTGTAGATTGAAAAGCAGAATGGCACATTCCTAGTGTGCCAACTGAGTATGAGGAATGGTAATAAAATATGAGTTTATGGATTGAAGCAGAGAAAAGGATAATTTGCTGACCCAAACCACTCCATTGTTTGTGTTGTGAAATTCCCATGTCACCCATTTGTAATGTTTGTGATAGTTGATGAAGTGCAGCAGTTTATAGCATGCGATGAACCAAAAGGGAAAAAAATATTGGAATTCAGTGGAAATCAAACTACACATTTTCTTCATATATGCTTTAGTGTACCTCTACTCAAATTATTATATTGTGATGTGTGGAGTAGACAGATTATAATGACAGTTGATAAGACAAAATAAATATTATACCCTGGGCTATGGCCCAGGCTGGATCCACAAAACAATGGACACTTAAATAACCAGCACACTTGAATAACCAGTAGTATTCACCATAATGAAATTCCATTTGTATGGGTTTGACATCCCTGGGAAGGTTCAGTCTAATCACAAGCCACTAAAAACTACCTTCACAAAGCCCACAAAGGTCCCAGCAATGTTGCAATGAATGGTTGTCCAATTACAAAAATATATGACATATGGTCTAGGTCAGAAACTTCTCGGTACATCAGAAATCCCAGGGTAGCAACCATTGAGCCCATCATTCCTCATTATCGGATTAAATGATGAGGTGCAAAGTAAAAGAGGCGGAAGTTATATGTGAGTGCATAACATATACATCCTTAGGAAGTCCACTTCCTGTCCCTCTGGACCTAAACACATATGATGTTAACGATGTGATTAGTGATAACATTGTGGATTTTAAAAAAATTAAACACAAGGGGTGGGGGAGGTTGTTAGCAGAGTATCAATATGTGGGACAGGGAGATTTAAGTCCTTCTTCCACAGCTGTACATAAATTGGCATTTGGAAAAGGCATTTTCTGAATGCTAATTGCCATTGGAGGAGACAAGTTTCACCAAGACAATAGCTAGAGAGAGAATGTTTAAACATCCCTCCCCATGTGCTGCTGTTCCACCTAGCAAGCAATAACCCCTCTCACGCTTGATATTTAATTTGTTGTTAAATAACACTACTTCATTGCTACATTGCTTCATGTATTTAATATCACATTTAGCTAAGCCCCAAATCTTTCACTACTTTACTTTCTTTGCCAACCATGTTCTAGTAGTTAGTATAGTTGGAATGTTCTGAGAAGACTTTGGTGCATCTGCCAGATTCCTGACTGACAACAGACATTCCAGAAACTACAAAACTCACATACACATGATGCCACCTTGCCCTAAAAAGTGCCATTGTCACCTCTCTACACTTGAATCCAGTAACAATCCTCTATAATTAATTGCATCAATTCAATATCTATAAGGAAGTTCCTTATAACAAAATGACCATAATAATGCTTGCTTGTCTATTTGTTAAATAGGAAATCAAACAGTGGTGACAAAGTCCAATGAATATTCTTAATTCCAATGGTAGCGGGGGGGGGGGGGTTGGTTTGAATTTTACAATGTGCTGAAGGAAACAGATGCTTACATTTGATTTGCATGAAGAAAGTACCATTTATTTCACCCACTGCAGGCCTTCATGTGGCTTTCAGAACTGACGTCTGCTGCTGAATGGGTTATTCTTCCGCCATTCATAATGCAACACTGAATACTGCATTCTTCCATGAACTCTGGAACCTCAGCTTGACTAAAGACATCACTCAAATAACAATGCTGAACAAATTTGAAAGGTTTTGAATTTGATGCTAATTGCTATGTGTACAACTGGAACACATACTGACAATGTGACAAAGCAAATGTGCCATTTACTGTGCAATATTTACATTAAATAAATACAGACTTTTCATTTACAGAACTGATCTGTACATGATTACCACTGTACTGGAGTATTTCATGTCCAGTCTTTGACAAGACCAGGATGAAACATAATATATAGGAAGTCTGGAATTTCTGCTTTGTTGCCTAGGAAATGTATCTTCAGCTTTGGGGGGAAAAAGAAAATTGTAGAGGTAACCCTTGTTTAGGACTTCACAGATTATTAAAAATACACAATTCTGTTCATTGCAGTAGCACAGGTCCGTTGCTGCTATTGTGATAATCTGCTCTACTTTGTAGAAGGAAATACAGCCCCACTGCAGGGCATTTCTTTGACTTTTTTATTAAAGGGGGAAGATACATTCATTGTAGCAGCAGAGTGAGGAAGTGAACATCCAAAGAATAAACTACTACTGTGCCAAAAAAATTATCCTATATTTATTTCGACCATTCTCGTTCAATTTGATAGAAAAGATATTGCTTCAAAAAAGAATTCAAGGGAGAACAACATTTTGGAGAAATTTTATTGGGCTGGGTTTGGGGTTCTTCTGCTTACTTTACTTATCAGGTGAAGGAGTGTGGAAGACATCATGAGTGGATTCCTTCCATGGGGCTTTTTCATTTCAGGAAGCCCAGGCGGTTTGGGAGGTTGCAGAGTAAAGGAGGAGATGTATATTAGGAAAAAACAGTTATAGCACCTTTGGCCACCTTGCAGTGACCAGGGAAGCTCAAAACCACCATCAAAAGAAATTGAAACTAAAGTATAAAATGCCCTGAGAATAAGGCAGAAAAAAATGGATGCTTCTTTTATGGGGGAAGAAAATGTTCAGAAAACTGGAGGGAAAATTTTGACATAGCACTAGCTCCACTTTCCCCCTTGAGCTGGATGCAACACTCTCACACACCTCTCCACACTTGCTCCAGGGCTTTCAGGGAAATAGCAACCTATTAAGCTTGTGCATCAGAGACAAAGAGTCTATCTACACTACAGCTTTAAAACGGTTTAAAACGGTTTAAAACAGTTTACAACAGTTTTGAGAACTGTTGGGGCCCAGAACCCACTCCGTATGCAGTTTTCAAAACGTTTTCAAAGTGTTTATCCTGCGTGTGTAGATAGGCTCCTTATCCACAATCACCCTCAGAAATGTAATGTTCATAAAACCTTGGGGAAGGTGCTGAACCCTTAAGAATAATAACTAGAACTAGAATTCACTCAGAAGACTTTTTTTTTTTTAATGTACTTGTGATTAAAATTTTTGTTCTGTCTTAGGACTGAACAAGCAAGTGATGTCCAGGCATCAATTTGATCCTTTTCTGTCCTTTGATTTCTGCAAGCTCTTGTGATCGCTGTTTGATTTGCGCAAATGGGAAAATTGCACAAATTAATTGAGCTGGAAATTGCACAAAACAACTGAGTATTTTTCAAAGTTGTACAATTTCCCCCTATAGACTAAAGCACGAAATTGCACATCTTTTGAAATTGGGTGATTTTGAACCTTTTTTTCCCTCTTGAATTTGTGCAATTTTCAAATGCAAACACGTTTGCCAATTTGCAACATGTCCAGAAAACTTGTTATCCTCCTCACACTCACATTTGAGGTTGTGCACTCAACTGGTTTGTGAGTGCAAATGAAATTCTCCTACTCTATATTGTAAGTCACCTAAAGAAATTATATCAAGTGACCGGGGGCTGTCTACACGCAGGGAGAGCCCCATGGTGGCTGTGGATCTGCATCCCATCACTTAGACGATGTAGGCGCAAGTTTGCAGCCACTGTAGAGCTTCCCCACAATGCTGTATTTTCAAAAAGTTGGGGACTTATCCTGACTTTTTCAAAGACAGCAACGTCAACACAGTGCTTCCACCATGTAACATCACTCCATGGCCAATCTGGAGGTGGAGCCTGGTGGAAGGTGAGCAGCAATTGGTTACCTTACACCAGGAAGAGTTCAGGGGTGGCTCTGAACCTGGATGGCCACCCAGAAACCTCATGCTCCCTCCTTGGCATCAGGATTACCTGACACTGCCCCAGTAGAAGGAAAGCACAGGGTTGAAGAGGCGGTGTCAATCTGGCACCGTGAAGACAACTCCCTAGAAATATAACCTCAATAGTAAAGACATACAACCTTGCTTGTCACCACTTCTATACTGGTAAAGAGCTAGATAAGTTATACTTCTGAATGGTAGTGTATTTGTATGTGTCGTGTATGTGTATGTTCAGCCAAAAAAAGCAGTATAAAAAACCCTTTTAAACAGTTCAGAAACTGCCCAATGGGAAAGGTATATTGTTCAGCACTGGTTATACTCCTGCTATTGCATTTCACAAAGAACTTGCTGTCACAATGGATATACCTTAACTGAGGAGAATATTTTATTTCACTAACAAAATATGGCAGTTGAAGCATTTAGAGAAATATTTCCAGTCTCAACTGGAGAAGATCTACTTGAAGAAGAAAGATTGGAAGTGAGGAAGCCATATTAGTCTATTGCAGCAAAAACAACACAGAATGCTGTGAACCTTACAGGGTAATAAAACTAAATTTAAATGGTAAAAAATGGCACAAGCTTTTGTAGGTCACAGTTTTTTGGTCTTTAAGGTGCCACAAGATTCTTTGTTGTTTTTAAAGAAAGATGCCTACATACAGGGAAAGGATACTGGACAGTGATGTGAAGGTGATCTCCCATCTCATTTCTCAGCCCCCGATGGAGAAAAGGAGCTGGTGGAGTAAGGGTATATGAAGAAAAATGCAGAATTAGATTATCATTTTATGCTTTTACCTGGAGCTATGTTCAGTTTGCTTTCTCTGGAAGATAAATCTTTCAGGAATGTTGCTACCAAATATGTCAACCACAGTTGTCAGAAGATGCACTGCTGAAATGTGTAAATGAGCTCTCTTTCATTTCTATGGTAACCTCTCTGTGTGAATAGAATTCATAGACTCCAAATAACTTGACTGGTCTTTTGTAAGCTGATCTGCCAGCAAAAAGATATGGAAATAATAAAGCAAAATGTAGCAAGCTGGATGTGTGTCAGTCAAAAGTAGCTAATCATCTAAAAGTTATATCTGTTCTCTGCACCTCATGAACAAAAGAGTAATGTAGCGACAAGTTTACATAAGATCTCCAAACTCTTAAGCAACCTCAATAGATTTGTTTAAAACTAGGGTGAAAATATTTATAGTGTGGTGAAAGGAATGATTTGTATGTCTGCAGGAGGGCCGTTTTAGAAATGGCCACATGACCACCCATTATCTCCGGCTAGCTCTCAGGTTTTATACAATGAAATGTTATTCTGATAACAAGGTTACTGTGACGCCCTGTCTGTACCTGTGCCACTCACCAGGCTACACCACAGGGCTGTCCACGCTACTCGCACTCAGGGCTTACTTCAAACCCCCCCTGTGCTTATGACGTGTTTGAGAATTTAGGGCTACTGCTGCTGCTCCCGTCCCGCTTTTATTCTTCTAGGGCCCACGGCTCCGAGCCCAGCACCGTAGCCCTCAAATCCCCCTTCTTATGTCTGCTGCCACCAGTACCTTACTCAGGTACAATTCCAATGATCACACCAGTTGTAAATAAACAAGATTTATTAACAGAAGTATATGCAGGTCAATAAGCGTGATGGTTTCCTCAGGTATAGACTCGTATTGGTTACAGGCACAATGCTTTATGGTTTCAGTACTTTCTTCTTGTAACATTGACAATAGAAACTCTAACATTCTAATTATCCTGGTAAAGCCTGAGATCATCCCCCCTGAGTCCCAGAAGGCTCATAGGTATAGATGAGCCCGTTGTGCAATATAATAATGTTGTGCTTGCTTACTTCTTACCATCCATGCATCCACACTTTACCTTGGTCTTTCAGGCCTAAATACAAATAGGGAGGATGAAGTGCCTGGGACCAGACACACTTCCTCTTTTATTATTATACATGTAATCAATCTTTGGCCTTATGAATCCCATGTGCTGGGGCAGGGGCTGGGGTAGGGAGACACAGCCACATGCACACTGTGGAAATAGGGAGACAAACACCCACATGAGGGTAGGGAGACTCAGACCCACACAAATGGGGTAGGAAGACACATCCCAAACTGTGGTCAATTGGAAACAGAAGCAAAAAAAAAAACCGAGGCTAAAGATTCTGAACTCTCCCCCATGGCCATGCGGGAGAAGGAGAGAGCAAGAGAGAGTGCAGGCGCTTGTTCTCACCATGCTAAACTACAGTTTAGTGTGATCTCCAAATGCAGCCATTGTGATCTAAAGCAATTTATAGCTGGACTGGAGAATTAGGGGCCATTGCAATTATCTTATATTTTGTACATTATCTCTAAGCCCATTAGAGCCTTCAAATACAAACATAATATCACACATCCTTTCAGTGAGATAAAATATGTATTTAAACATGTTCTGAAACAAGGAATTACAATATGAAATCCCATACTTACTGTAATTCAGTTTTGATTCTCTTTGGCTTTTTTTTTTTTTTAGGTTTTAAGAAAATAACTTGAAACAGCAACAAAGCAGATCACAAGAATAAAAAGTCAGAGCCTAAGGTTGATTCCTATATTATCCTGTTTTGTATGGATCCAAAGCACTTGAAGACCTATAGGGTGTCATCACACGCGGGGTTTGATGCACACCCGCCACAACTTTGATCCACTTTTTCAGCGCTGGACCCACATGATGTTGTCCCCGTCCTGCTGTTCTCGCACCCTGAGTGAGTCCAGTGCTGGAAAAATGGATCAAAGTTGCAGCAGGTGTGCATCAAACCCCGTGTGTAATGATGCCCTAAGAAGAAGAATAAAGGACTTTTATATTTTATACTGATTCTTCAAAAGTGCCCTGAAATACTTTAACATCATTTGAAAATGCAAGGTTAATATGATAAAACATGTATTTGGGGTCCGGAGAGAGAGAAAGTGGGAGAAGAAGATGCTTTCAATTGTCACATGTTGTGAGCTCAGGAGACAGAGACGTGCAGTATAGTAGCTGCCCATTCAACCTTCCTTGTGCTATAGCAACAGTAGTGGAGATGGCAGCTTCATCATATTATAGCGTTTGCACTAGTTAATAAAGCATCATAGCAAGCGATCAGTATAAGTGACAAAGCTAGGGTGACCAACTGTCAGGATTTCCCCGGATTTCCCCTGGTTTTTGTTCTATCCTGGGTGTCAGGGGGGATTTTCTGTAATTTTCTATAATGTCCTGGAAAGATAAGCTTTCCCCTTTAAGGCCACATTAGCGTGGTTTGAGGGAATGATGAGCTTTCTGGAGGTGGGTTATTTCCCTCCCACTGCTTCAATCAGGACCTTACAGGGGAAAGTATGTCATTCCTGGACATTATAGAAAAGGACCCGATTGGAGCAGTGGAGGGCGGGAATGACACACTTTCCCCTCCTCCGCTCCAATTGGGTCCTTTAAAGCAGTGGGGGTGAATGACATGCTTTCCAGAGGCCCCGGAAAGCCACTTTCCCACCCCCCCACCCCACTGAGGGTCCTCTTTTTTGGTTTCCCAAGCTAACTCTGCGATCTCATGTTGTTTTCTTCTTGCTCTATAAATTTGATAAAATGACTAGCAAAGGCCTCAGGGTCATCAGTGGGAGTAAATAGATGTTTCCACGTTCCTGCCCCTGTATCATTGCTTCATTTTCTTCTGGATTTTTCTCCCTACTCTTTTTTTTTCTTCCCATCTTAGAAGTGGGTCTAGCTTTGGGGAATTCAATATTTAAATGGTCCCACAGATCCTCTCCTCCCCATATTGCTGGCTCACAGATTCCGGGCTTCCAAGCTGCCCGGGACCTGTCCAGCTAGTTTCTTTAGGCCCTCATCCTCCTTGGTGCTGCTGGCAGGCCTACTCTCTGCTGCAGTCTTTGCTGAATGCCATCACCAAATGCGTCTATGTTTCTTTTTCCTTTCTCTCCTCTCTACTGATATCTTCCCCCTCTGTCTTCTTCCCTTCTCTCTCCCCATTTCCCTGGCTCACATCTTTCCACTATCCCATTTCTCTGCCCCCCACCCCAACTTGGAGTATTTTCTTCACAAAAGTACTTCTTCACTGCCTGATGAAGATTTCATGAACCACATATAGGGCTAAGTAAACCCTTCAGTTGAAATAACCACTTAATCTACTCTTTTTCTGCAGGGTGGGTTATTGTGTTCTCTGAACGCAGTGCACTTTCCACAGGTTTGCTTGTCAAACATGCAATGTGGCTTATTAACTGCCCTGAATAACCCAACAACAAGCCATGGGTTCTCAAAGTGGCTTGTTTGAGAAAAATAAGCCACACTGCAAGTTTAACAATCCACCCATTGAAAACACGCTACATTCAGACAACACATTAACCCACACTGTGGGAAATGCACCACGTTCAGGCAACATGATAACCCTTTGTGAGTTATCCAATATCTCTTCGCACAGAGGCAGATACCTACCAGTACACCTCAGATCACAAATAATGTTACAAGACTTGCTCTTGTGTCTTACTATAGTGAGGAAGGGGATTAGTGTCCAGAGCAGAGAGGACTAATCTATCAATTTTGGTTTCTCTCATTTTCCCAATCTTAAATTTAGTTTATCCTGAATGTTGAGATTTTTTTTTTCAATTTTTACATTAGGTCCATCATGAACTGAATTTTTTTTAAAAAAGTTTGCATAAAAATTGTAAGTCTTTTGGTGCACATATCTCCCAATAAATGTATGTTTAGACACAGTTTTGTCCAATATACACATCTTCTGCAAGTGGTTTTCTGAGTATTTTTCACCAACATACAACATGGACTATTCCTAGTACATACATTTTTGTATAGAATTTTTGACTAGAGGTCTCCATTGCAAAATTTGGAAAAGTACAAATTTCAAAGGGTAACTGTTTTGGTTCACATACTCATTCAGAAGTGCAAAATTCAATGAGACATAAAATTAAAATCTAGCAAGTGAATGATTCACATTTCCCTAATACCAAATATTGAAATAAACATTTCTTCTCACTTTCATGTTCTCTTATTGAACATTCAGATTAGTTTGTTCTCTTCAGCTAGTTCTTTCCATCTTTGTATTTAATATCTATCTATCATCTATCTATCATCTATCTATCATCTATCTATCTATCTGGCAATTTTGAGATAAATTTTTAAGGTATATTATCCTAGACTGAGAAATTCATAAAGATGGGAAATAGTTCAGAATGAATATATACAATCGCAATGAAAAAGAACCTAAAATAATACCATTGCATTGTTAGCTTTATGGAGTAAATTATACATGCTTGTTTTTATGAAATATGTGTGATGTGCCCAGATAAAGCTTCAGCAACTAATAACAGAATCTTTTTCCATTGTATTCTGCTCTAAAGAATAAAACAAAGGACTTTTTTCTTTTTCTTTTTGCTAAGAAGGGATGGCTCTGGGGCCTGTTGCAGAACAATGTTTACAGGAAGAAAGAAATCCTTGCCAAGAACTCAGCTGCATGTGTACACCACTACTGGATGTGTAACACTCCATACCTAGAAAGGAAGGCCTAGGGGGTACACTCAGCATGTAGCCAGAGGAGTACCTGAAACACAAAGAAAAATGACCCTGAAAACAGAATCTATTGAACAGAAAAAGAAACTTTTATTTTCCTCTCCCTCAGAAGTACTACCTTGAGGAAATACAATTCAGACTTAAAATACAGTGCTTCCTCCCACCCCCTTACTTGATACCACTGATTATTTTATTTTCACTCATGATAATTAACATGGAATTGAAGAAGCAACTCTTGGAGGATATAATTTTTTTAAAAGTACAACTTTGGGGAAACATAAAATGTACTGTCCCAAAATACCAGAACTATTTGAGATATCATGCATGGGGTGAATTGTTTGGGTTTTGTGGTGAGAAATTTAACACTTTTGCCCCAAAACTTTGGCTTTGAAAAGTAATAGGAAAGCTCAATATGAACACCAGATATGGCAATGCCTTATACGGTTCCTCAGTATTCTTCTACCAACCCTGTGGGATAGAAAGGGCTGCCCTATCGACACCACAGACACAGAATTGTGTCCCAGAGCAGTCTTGTTCTTGCTCAACCAATTTAGGGGTGGGTGAACTCACCTGTGCGTTTGATGGATGCTCACCCCATAGCTGTCAACAGCCACCCCTGCTCATTGGGCTAGGTGAGCCTCCACTGAGGCTCAGCTTGGCCCAGTGAGCACTCAGCAGCCACCCACCCTCCTGCCAAAATTTCACACTTCCCCCTGCTGTATCTGTTGTAGCCGTAAAGGGCCAATTTATGCAAGGATAAAGGCGCAAATGCTGTGTGCACTCTGACCAGTGCATGCAGTTTGTCTCATATACACACATTCTAGAAAGCTACAATTGGCTGTGGTTTCTCAGCAAATCACACTGCCTGTATCTAAAGGTGAAAATAATCCTCAATGTGCAATCACATGTGATGAGCACAGGGTTTTCATGCTATTTCATGTGCAGAAGTGATACCATATGGAAGATCCTTAATGTGCAGAGCTGCCCTCAGTTCACTACTTACTAGTAGTGTATTAAAAGTGGGGGAGCAGTAGAGCATTGTGATGAGCCAGGTTCCCATTGGTCATGATGGCTAACGCTTTGTGAGCTTGGTGTTCTGACTTAGCAAATCAAAATGGCATCAGCCATTTTGAACTGTCTTAAAAAGGAGTAAAAGAAATAGGGCAACTAATTATTTTTGCTGTCTTGTCCTTTTATATTATAGGGAGAAGAAAAATGCTATTTCTCTGCAGACTGATATTAGAATATGTTTGAATGCCAAGTGATTTTCATTCCCTAGTAAATAAACCCATTATTGTCTTTTAGAGTAATGTGCTACATCAAATTTGTTCACTAACTTTTTCAAGGCACAAAAGTGGTTTTTAAGGTGTGCAAAAAGCTCCTTGATGAATCCTGTTCATTAGTGTTCATTCATGTCTTTTTCATGTCTGTTTGTGGTCCCAATATGCAGCTCCTTTGCTGCATTTTAAGGTTTCTTTACCTAATCCCAAGCAACCAGGAGTCACACAGTGAATGAAGCTTTCTTATTATCTTCATTTTGTAGGAGAAAACTGGGGATGCATCCCCATTGCCAAGGCTACCAGGCAAATGCCTCTATCTTGCTTTTCAGGTCTTAAAAAGAGCATGCTCTAACGCATGTGCAATGTATTACATATTCCAATGGGGTAGGGTTATTTATTCAGCCCAGTGAATGTCTTTGGCTACATTTAACAAGTTATTACTTCACCTCTGATTCATCCATATATTATAAAGAAATAAGTCATGATAGCTACTTCTTCTGGATGTATTGCATGCGGCAAATCCAAGTCTGAACTTCATACTAAATCCACTAAATAAGCTGTATAATGCACACTATAATGCAATAATTCTTCAAAAATAGTGTATTCCGTTGACTGTACCTTTTCTGTGTGTGTGTGTGTGAATTAACCACTAGCCACTAATACATCACTATCAAAATAAGACAATGGCTGAATTCGGACAACACAATAGTCAATGGTGGGGTTATAATCAACTTTACAGTTGTTCATCTAGGGGGTACTCCCCACATAACATGGTAATAAATAATCAACTGTGGTGTGGATTAGGATCAGCACTGAGTTGACTATGGCATCATTTGGATGACATGGTAGTCAATACAACTGACGATTGTTTCCCCACCCCCAGTTGCTTATTGTGTCGTCCGAATTCAGCCAATGAGAAAGTCTTGGAAGGCATGATGGATTGTAACTCATAATCACCTATTCAAAAACTAGAAACTGCAATCCTATACATATCTACTCAGAAGTAAGTCTCATTGAGTTCAATGGGGCTTTTCCCCGAGTATGTCGGCTGCAACCTTCTATATTTCCCAGTGGGATGTATTTCTCACTGGGACTTATTTGTGAGTAGACATTCATAGGCTTATCCATAGCACACAAGTTCCTGCTATGGATAGAAACAGAAGAACTTTAAGTAAGTTTGGAGTCAGATGTAAGACAGGACAGAGCTCATGCACCTTTAGTAGTTGTGCAGAACAAGAAACTTCAGGCAGTGCAGTTTGCATGACAAGCTCGACCTGCTGACCTTCATAACTATTAAGGCCGTCCCCATTTGCATCTGGTCACATGTGTTTGCAATGTAAAGATGAACTTGCAGGTACTGGCTATTTTCAGTAGTCAAAATTTGTGATTGCACCTCTTTTTTCCAGATGGGGATACGTTTCTGGAGTCCAAGGAGGGCTCATGGATAGGGAGCAATAAATGCACACATAGGCGAGAGTGGGTTACAAACTGGTTGAAATATGTATTGGTTACAGTTAAAACATATAGGCAATAAGAACACGTATCCTTGTTGTTGGGCACCCTGACTGCTGGATGATATGTGCTGGAATGACATTAACGGAGGCAGCAGAAGATTTTGAGCTCATAATGACATCCACCAATGCATGAGCCCTTCTAGAACCCTGGGTGGGTGGCTTGACCTGGAGGAAACAGTGACATGATCCCTTGTGGGGATCCCTTTGGTAAGCAAGAAGCCCATCCCACACTACCCCTGTTCCTGGATCCAGCCCAATACCTCCCCTAATGTTGTGACAGAAAACACAGAGCTGAGTAGCAGTAACTACCTACACAGATGATTAACATAATGATTATGATTATTTAAATATCTTGCACAACATTACCATTGCTACGAGGAACATGAAAACCCTGCACTGCTGTGTCAGTTGGACCTGTGGGTAAAATTATTTCCCAGCCTCATCAACTGGTGGCAACTTCGTCCATAGGAAGGTGAAACCATGTATTAAAAGGGTGGGAGAGGTGGGAATGTCAGTGCTAGCACTACCAAAGCCAGCAAACAGCCCCTCTATTTATGGTCCAAGAGCAGACCAGAAATAGCAGGTTCTGCCTCTGTTCTTCCTCAAAGGCCCACCCCTGAAAATCAAACTGTGGTCCTGATTGACTGATGGGGATTTTGCCTGAAACTGACTACCACTATACTGCACCACTACACTGGTGGTGACCAGCCATTGATCTCCTGTGAGCACAAAATAAGAGTGAAATGTGCCTCCTGAGAGCAAAGGAGCCAGGGCTTATACAAACATTAACCATAAAGGAATGGCAATATTTATAATCTCCTGGTTACATGGATTTGGATGTATATATAAGCTAATTTTAGTTCAGGTTAATACTTTCTGAAATAACTGTCAGTGAAATAAAGTGATATCTACGGTGGGATCAATGAAAGCTGTGCTTTGCTTACATGCCTTTCTTATTAATATTGCCTGGACCCCTTGTCTCTTGTTGAATTACTTCAGTTTTTTTCTGTTGCATTGATTTGTGCCTTATTATATGCTATCCTAATTGTGCTCATCTCTCTTATTGACTGCTTCCTTATTACCTGCCAGAGTTTGTCTTTTATCTGAATATTGACTACTATCTTATTATGTGTGCTTCTTTTATCCACCATGCTGTTTATAGCTGCCTTTCAGTAACATGACTGGTTACCTTTCCCCTCCATATATCGATCACCTGCCTCATGCCCTGAATTAACTTTTTCCCTTACAGATCCCTACAGTTAATCCACCAATCTCTATGTCTATATTGTTAAGAAAGCTAGATGACCATTCTTTGTTAAACGGATAATTTGCTAATAGTAAAGAAAGAGCAGCTGATATTTCCTCAATGGGGGCTAATGGCTTGGATATTTTCCCCCTTGAATGGGCATCTGAGCTATAGGGTCTAAGAACAGTGCTGTGGGTGTGTCTCTGTGGGTGTGTTGGTGCAAGGTTGAGGGAGGGAGAGAGGGAGAGAGAGAGAGAGAATAAAGTACTTGGCAGTTTTGGATCTGGAGACAGACAGGGCCAGAGTGCAGAAGTTTTTGTGGAATTGACTTGACCAGAAACAACTGGGTGCTGCATGGATGGGTGTTCTTAAGCACACACAAAGCTCCTACTTTTGCTTTGGGAAATATGAAGCAAGACTAGCAGTTGTGCTGCTTACTGTAGGAAATCTATTTAATTCCACAATACTCTGCTTCTATACTGTTGAATAAAACTTGTACTCCATGATGCAGATGGGGCTGTGGGAGACATAAGAGGTAATTTTGTTGTCTGAGTGTGCACCTGTCTTCATGAAGGTGAGGGAGGGGAAAAACAGGGCTCTACTGTGCTGATGGAAATCTGCTTCATGTTCGGTGGGGACTTGATTATGCTCTGTGCAGATATTGTGTGGTATAGTGGCTAGAGTATTGGACTGGGAGATCTTGGTTCTAGACTCCACTCAGCCATGGAAGATCACTGGGTGACTTTGGGCAAATCACAGGCTCTCAGCCCAACCTACCTCACAGGATTGTTGCGAGGATAAAATGGAGAGGAGTGGGATTATGTATGCCACCTTCAGTTCCATGGAGAAAAAAGGTGGGATATAAATGTAATAAGTAAGTAAATAAATACATAAATAAAATCCCAAAACTGAAGCAATATCATAAAACTGGGATTAAGCTCCATTGAACTCAAAATGGTGCTCACTTCCAAGGAGATGTGTATAGAATTGCAAGAGTACTTGTTCTACATTTTTATCTTTGTTTTTGATTAGTAGTTACTTTATGCCTTCAGCAACAATTCAGCTTTATCATAAATGCTTTCAAAAGCCTAGTATTGCAACCACAGTGGTTTTAAAAGAAAACCTATCTAGGTCTTTGTTTCTTCTTCCTTTTCTCAAGCTTCTTCATCTAATATACCAGAAACATTTATTTCTGAGGTACTTTGGAGCAAGTTGTACACTTTGTCATATAAAATCTTTAATATGATCGCTATATTGTTGTTGTTGTGTAATAATAATAATAATCAAGTACTTATGATATTAATTACATTCATGACACACTATTTAATTATATGTAGGCTGATTATACATAAGGGTGTTTTTAGGGTCTGGTTCATCTTGTGAAGGTTCTCTGAAAGATTACAGTTCAAACACCCTATGAAGGAAGGACCGAGGGAAAATATTGCAGGGAAAGGCTGACCATATGAAAAGGAGGACAGGGCTCATGTAACTTTAACAGTTGTAGAGAAAAGGGAATTTCAGCTAGTGTCATTTGGATGCAATTAGTTCCTGGTGAAATCCCCTCTTCATCACAACAGTTAAAGTTGCAGAGGCCCTGCCTTCTTTTGTATATGGTCACTCTAGTATAGTGCCTGCAACTTTAACAGTTGTGATGAAGAGGGAATTTCACTAGGGACTAATTGCATCCAAATGAGAATGGCTGAAAATCCCTTTTCTCTACAACTGTTAAAGTTACATGAGCCCTGTCCTCCTTTTCATATGGTCAGCCTAGCTTAGCCCCAGTCTTAATTCACTTTAACGGTAAACTTCCTTGGCTGAAGGCTCACCTGCCAGCCTTCTGTCAGTCCAGCTATTTCTCATGTCAGGCAGTGATGAGCAATTTACAGACACATTAATCCTGTATCACTCCTGCACAAGACTGACCTTTGGCTCAGTTTCTTAGCAATCATATATCTTACTATTCAGGACTACCTGAGAGAGAATCAAGTGAGAGAGGTCAGGTAGCTGAAGGAACCATAAAGCATACAAAAGGATTATGATGCTTGTCAAGATCAAAAGAACCACAGCATCATCACTTTTTATTTATTTTTTTAAAAAAGGAGCTTATTTATAATACAAAAAGGAACAAAGTTTGTTAATGAAGATGAAAGCATATATTCCCTTCCAACAACATCGTGAGAAATTACTTAGGTCCCCTCTACAAGGATTCGCTTTTGCTCCCGGTTAGGCGATTATGTGCATAATCGCTGAAGCGCATTTACACCTAATACCTCTGCACAAGAGCCAGCGAGAGGCGGCGAAGCGCATTAACGGATGACCAAAATGCACTTTACAAGTAGTTAATGCGCATAAGCGCTTGTTCACATAGTCAAAATGCGCTTTAACGGCCGGAGCAAAATAAAACTCGCGATTTAACGAGCATTCGATAATGCACATAATCGGAGAGATAACGCGCCTCTACGCCCGATTTGCGCTCTGTTCTTGTAGAGGTAAATTTTTGAAAGCGCCTTGAAAGAGCTTTAAACCTCTCTTGTAGAGGCAGCCTTAGTCAATCCCTGAAGTTCTAGTTACAGCCTCTCTGGCATATTATCTAAGGTTTGTAACCAGTGGCCAAATCGTACACTCCAGTATTTTGCCATCAGAGTGCATAGGATCACACATAAGTGCAAACAAGGAGATTTGGGGGCTGATGTAACACTGGCCATCAGCATTGCTGTGAAAATACTTGATTTTGGCTTGTTCCAAGTAATAAGAGTTCCACATGATGGTATCCACACAAGATATCCCCAAGAATGGGGGTGGGGGACGACAGGGATGCCATGACCCTTTCAGACTCTGATACATTTATTTGGGAGTAAATCTCATTGGAATCAATGGGACTTCACTCTGAATAGTCATGTATATGATTGCATTGTCAGTCCATAGAATGCTATGGACTTTTTAGACATATCAATAAGATAGGAATGATTGAAAGCATTTAATCATACCCTTTTCCCAATATTACTTTTGTATCACTTTCATTATAACTACATCATATTCAAGTACATATATCTTTCATTCAAGGCAGTTATTCTCAGCTTGCACTAGCCTGCCACTACTTTTACGTTAACTTGGATTGACATTTACATGTTTGTCCTGCCCTTCCTCTAAGAAACCCAGGGTAGCACACAATATTTCCATTCCCCATTTTTATTCTCATAAAAACCTTGTAAGATCAGGTAGGGTAACAGAAAGCACCTTGCACAATCTCATTCAGGGAGTTTCAAGGCTGACTAAGCATTTAAATATGTCCTAGTTCAACACTCTAACCACTACACCAGCTCTCCAGTGTTGTCATTATTTTATAACAATGGCTATTAGTTTACAGGACACTCTCTCCTCATTATTATCTCATTAACACTCTTATAGCATCATCAGACGAGCGTTTTATAGCATGCTCGTTACTGGGCACTCAAGGATTTTGGTGAGTCCTTTTAACGATGCCGGCCATCTTCTGGACACCTCCCACTCCTTCTGGTCATTTTCCCATTAAAAAAAAAAGACCCCAGAAAATCTTATTTTTTCTCCTACAGCGAAATGTGCCGCCATTTCCTACTGTGAGCAGGGAAAGGAGTGTGATTAAAAAAACACCCACTGAATGGGCCATGTGGTCTTTGTTTAGTTCCTCTTTCTTCAGCATGTGAAGAAAGAGGAAGCTGCTCATCCCTATATTGAGACAGTAGCACGAGGCAAAGCTATGGGAGGGAAATGTGATGCCCCTCCCCCGCCATATGAAGAAGCTCTTAGAATGGCCTGAGTGCTCTAAAACAGTGTGCAATAGAAAAAATACGTTTCTTGTTTTTCTTTATTTTTATTGATTTAAATGTATTTCTTTCATACAGATGTTATTCATATTTATTTCATTTGCATCTTGTGTTTCAAATTTAAATTCCTCCATTGGAAATTTGGAAAACAAAACAAAACACCTCTCCAGTTGATGAACAGCTTGACCATTGGGAAGTGCACGCACACGCACACACAGAGACATAGCTGCCACCAAGGACACTTGAGGCAACAGGGTTCTAGCCACACACCCTCAATCTGTTGTTTTGTTTTGTTTCGTTTTTTGGTAGTGGAAAGTTCCCCCCCCCCCCTTCACTGTTCAAGTCAATAGAGGAATATCAATGGGAGTTGCAGGATTTTTTTCTGCATAAACGTGCACAGGACTGTGCATTAAAAGCGTTGTATATTGCTTTTATTAAAAATAAAATTACATAGCTTAAGAAGAACTGAATAGATCTATATTGGAGGATCACAACATCCTTATGGTGGTTGACTTACCATATGCAGAAAATACCTTATAAACCACAAATGATGCCTCAGCGTTATACTTTTGTTAATACAGAATCAAGATATACCAGATGAGGTGAGTTTTTCACAAGCCTACGTACTATTTCCAATTCTTATTAGAGTAGTTAATCTATATTTAAAGATTAATGTTGTTCAAGAGATGAAAATTAGATACAAAAAATGTTATAATGCTTCATATATTTATCAAGTATACTGCTTTGACCTTTTCAGTATTCGGAAATGTGATTGGTTTTACCATCTCCTTCACAACCAGTGAGGGAAAAGCAAGGAATGGCTGCACAATCAACATACATTATGATTATAAGTTTAGGCAGTAAGGGAAACTTAAACATTTATGGAATACAATTTCCAATCAAAGATTGTAATGGCAATAAAACCTGGAAAACATTATTACATTCTTTGGAGGAATGAGATTGAAATGAGATGAAGCCTGTGCATTACATTTTATTTCTTTTCCTTTAAGAAGCAAGGGGCTACATAATTTTCTCGCAACTTTGCAGACTCCATGATAGAGCTACTGCACTGTAGATCTAAGCAGAACCCCCACCCCGCGAAATCCTAACATATACTGCCCCATAGCTTTGGTTATGTATATAAATAATTTTAGTAATTAACAATAATAAGCAGTTCCACTAAAATTGGTGATATGCAATTTCAACGATATAGTATTAGTCAATAAGATAGTTTGACTTCTTTAATTCTTGAAGCACTAGGAATGAATTTTGAATTAAACCTCAGGTAGTAGGAAATTAAGTTTATATTTTAAGGAAAGGACTATGTTTTCTTTGGCTGTTCATTGAAATCTTGTAATGTCAAAGGAATACTGCTTTGAAGATGTCAACAAACACTAGCTGAATGAATAATGTTTAAATTGAATATCATTAGAACAACAATAATGTTCATAATTGCAATTAAGGAGCCACTTATCTAATGTCAAAATTACTTCTTTGTTCCCTGAAAATGTTACTATTCTTGACATAACAGGAGGCCTTCGCATGGACTTTCTATGTGTTCAGTGAATGTGTGGTGGGTCATGTGGTCTACCCTGCCCTTTGCCAAAACCATATGCTGCCTCCTTCTGTTGGATATCTGTTGGACATTTCTGAGAAGAAGTTCTCTGTACAGATGTATACATAGAGAGCACCTATACTCAACAAGGGACCCGGCCCAATCATGGTGTCACCTTGAGTGTGAGAGCTCCCAACAAATACACCTGTTTGCATAGAAAATTCCTCGGGCCCTCGCACTCGCGATCCTTGCCTCCGCCGCACAGAGTATCAGGGAGGGGAGAGGAATGGGACAGCTAGAGGGGGAGGAAGGGAGGGATGTGAACCGGCTCTCCTCCCTCTGACTTCCCTCTGGCTGCCTTGCTCCTCTCCCCTCCCTGGTGCTCAGCATAGCGGCGACAACTCCACACTCGGGAGGAATGGGGCAGCCAAAGGGAGGTCAGAGGGAGGTGAGGCGGTTCAGGCACCATGCGTCCCTCTCTTCCTTCCCCTCCAGCTGCCCAGTTCCTTCCCCTGTTTGTTGTTGGGTGTCAGGTGCTTCGTAGACAATTCACAGGGCTGGCCCTGTGAATTGTAGACTGAAGACTTGGCAATTTGTCATGAGAAAATGTATCTCTGCTTTCTGGTATGTGCTTATCTCAAATAGTAGGCTGAAGGCCTTGAACGTTCTCTGGGAATTAAACTATGCTTTGCAAAGGTGGGGGCTATCTTCCTCACACTGTGGCGTCATCAGAAGAGGTTGAACCGTGCCGCCCTGTTGGTACGTGAGTTTAGATTACAGGCCTGAAGCCCTGTCTATCAAAGTAGCTTAGAATTTGCCCAGCCTCCACACTATATTGCCTTGGTCCTGAGAGTAATTCCGTTGCTAGGAATTATCTTGTCTATCCTCTTGCTGCTCTGCTGCTGCTGTGAGTTACTATTCTGATGTAGAATTGTGTGATGCACTCTGTACATGTTCTATTGCTGTGTGGACTTGTTGCTTCTAAAAGAACTATGCCATGAAAAGTGCACTGTAGCTTTTCATAGATTTGGACTTGAGATTACTGTTCTAGATTCGTGTTCTATAGCTTGCTGTCTCTCTCCATGGAGCCAAAGTTACGGGCAGAGAGAGGCAGAAGCTCATTGTTGCTGTTCTACAATTCTGTGTGTGTGGGACCTGTGAGAGGACCTTCCTCAGAGCTAAAGCTACGTGAATTGGGAAGGCTCCCTAGGTCGAAGAGGTTCATTTCCTGACGTCTTGGTTCGGTGATCTGCTCAGCATTCCCCGACAGGCTGAGTCTGATTTAGTTCAAGATAGTCTTACCTACTGTCTGGAGGCTTTCCGAGAGTGTGTCTCTACGTTCCAGAGGATTCCAGTGCAGTGTGGCCGCTCCTGACCTCTAAGGACTAGAGCTAATCTCTAAATGTCTACCCCTGAGTGAGTGCTGTTCACATTAAGCTGTTCTACCTGAAAGCTGTCTAGTCTGACTTCAGCTTCAAGTGTGTGTTTGCAGAAATGAAACCGTTATGCTTTGAATTCCGTGTGATTACAATAAAAGAAATCTCACTGTTATTGTTGTGTATCAGTGTACATAAAGTCGTGAGCAAGAACTTTAGAGAGTTAGCCAGAGTCACGACAGTATAATTCCTAGCCACAAAGCCAAGACCTGCTGTGTCCAGAAATCTCCCGCTGGAGTTCTCCCTCAAATTTGAAACGACCTGCAAGTAATTCTCTTCAACACCGAGACTGTATAAATTCTTCAAAAGAGTAAGTAGATCTCCCTGTTCCTTGGATTTTACAAACCTTTGCCTGCATTCCAGTAAGAAAATTTATGATCAGCCTGAAAGATTCACACACACCCCTCCACCGCATCGTTTTTGCTAATTGAGATCTATCTGCGAATTGTACTTTCATTTTCCTCGCCAATACAAGCCGCTTCAAAGAAGAGAAGAGAGGGGGGGAGTAAAGATAAAAAATAAAAAGAAAACCACCTGTCATCAGCTTTCGTTTTTTCAGAAAATTTAGAACTCTTTTTTTTTTCTCTCTCATCCTTGCTAAAGACACTATTCATTTGATTTGAAACTTAGAATTTTGCTGTCATCTGCCTTATCATTTCTACAGTGATTTTATTCTGTATTATGTACCACATGTTTTGCTCTAATTCTGCCTTTTTAATGTTTCTTACCATATACAAAATATTTTTAAAATGTCATTGTTAATTTTTAGAGCTTAAATCAAAATATTCTGTGTAAAATGTTTTTTCTCCCTGCTTGGAGGCTTTTTTCTTTTCCCTTAGCTGTCTCCGTTGCGCGCCGGAGAGAGCTGGGGGGAGGGGTAAGAGTTTTCCAAGTTGGGGGGCATTTTGGGGAGGGGATAGTGTTGGGTGTCAGGTGCTTCGTAGACAATTCACAGGGCTGGCCCTGTGAATTGTAGACTGAAGACTTGGCAATTTGTCATGAGAAAATGTATCTCTGCTTTCTGGTATGTGCTTATCTCAAATAGTAGGCTGAAGGCCTTGAACGTTCTCTGGGAATTAAACTATGCTTTGCAAAGGTGGGGGCTATCTTCCTCACACTGTGGCGTCATCAGAAGAGGTTGAACCGTGCCGCCCTGTTGGTACGTGAGTTTAGATTACAGGCCTGAAGCCCTGTCTATCAAAGTAGCTTAGAATTTGCCCAGCCTCCACACTATATTGCCTTGGTCCTGAGAGTAATTCCGTTGCTAGGAATTATCTCGTCTATCCTCTTGCTGCTCTGCTGCTGCTGTGAGTTACTATTCTGATGTAGAATTGTGTGATGCACTCTGTACATGTTCTATTGCTGTGTGGACTTGTTGCTTCTAAAAGAACTATGCCATGAAAAGTGCACTGTAGCTTTTCATAGATTTGGACTTGAGATTACTGTTCTAGATTCGTGTTCTATAGCTTGCTGTCTCTCTCCATGGAGCCAAAGTTACGGGCAGAGAGAGGCAGAAGCTCATTGTTGCTGTTCTACAATTCTGTGTGTGTGGGACCTGTGAGAGGACCTTCCTCAGAGCTAAAGCTACGTGAATTGGGAAGGCTCCCTAGGTCGAAGAGGTTCATTTCCTGACGTCTTGGTTCGGTGATCTGCTCAGCGTTCCCCGACAGGCTGAGTCTGATTTAGTTCAAGATAGTCTTACCTACTGTCTGGAGGCTTTCCGAGAGTGTGTCTCTACGTTCCAGAGGATTCCAGTGCAGTGTGGCCGCTCCTGACCTCTAAGGACTAGAGCTAATCTCTAAATGTCTACCCCTGAGTGAGTGCTGTTCACATTAAGCTGTTCTACCTGAAAGCTGTCTAGTCTGACTTCAGCTTCAAGTGTGTGTTTGCAGAAATGAAACCGTTATGCTTTGAATTCCGTGTGATTACAATAAAAGAAATCTCACTGTTATTGTTGTGTATCAGTGTACATAAAGTCGTGAGCAAGAACTTTAGAGAGTTAGCCAGAGTCACGACATTTGTATTTTTTTTAAAAAAAATCTGTAGATGTGAGCCTTCGCATCTACAGTTAAAAAAATAAAAATAAATAAAAATGGGGGGAAGGAATGGAGAATCTGGAGCGAAAGGAAGAGAGGGACACATGGTGCCTAAACCGGCCCTCCTCCAGCCAATGGCGACCAATCAGTGTTGCCATCGGCTGTGGTACGCTCCTAAGGAAAAAAAAGTCGGGGTAAGTGTCCGACTTTGTTAAAGCGGAGTTTAGGGGTTTTGCCACTAGATGGCTTCGTAGTGGCAGCTGCATTTTGTAGATTACCTGCCGCCAATCTGAAGCCACTGCAGGGAAAAGCACCCGTCTAGAAGTACCCTTGGAAAACAGAAGCATGTCGAACACTGTTTGTAGGAGCGTGCTTCAAATTTGACCAGATCCAGAATTGAATTGGGATGATCTGGACAAATACAGTAAACATCTGAATTAAAGCAAGAGTTCTCTGACCAAATTCAAATCTGAACAGACCTGAAGATTCAGGATTTGGAGGGACACAGAGTCACAGACATTGCATCTCCAAAGCTTGATACATTTCTCCCCAAGCTCTCTATATAAGGAAAACACCAGGGCAATGAGAGGGTTGGAGGGAAGAGGGGATATAGTTTTATGACTGACAACTTTAGCTTCTAACCACAGTGAATACTTTTACCAGGACTCTCCAATCCCAGTGCTTTTGGGTAAGGATGTTGAAATAAAATATCACAGGACTGATCCAGAGTTTAGTGCTCTTTGGTAGTTTTCTCTCACAGCAACAGGGATGCTAAAAGAGGATTGGGTCACCTCTTGACGATGTCGGTTATACATCACGCTGGTGGCGGCAGCCAGAGCAAGGCGCATTTGCACTCCCAGATGCCCCTCTACACATGAGGGGCGCTACGCTGGCTTTTTGAGGAGCTGCTGGCTCTGCAGCATGGGTGGCAGCCTGCCGGTAGCTGGAGGGGCGGCCGGGAGCATCGGCTCCTCGCCAATAAGATAAGTTTTTGTTTGTTTGTTTTATCAAAATGAGGGGGAGGACAGTGGAGACGGTGCAGTGAGCTTACGGCTCGCTGCTCCATTCCCTTTCCCTGGGCTGCCCACTCCGCTCCAAAAAAGTCACACTAAAATCGGAGCAAAGGGCATTTGCCCCTAGATGACTTCGCACTGGCAGCTGCATCATGTAAACAAAATGCTGCTAGTGTGAAGCCATATCGATGGAAACAGTCTGTCTAGAGGTACCCTTGGTGAAGTCCGTGAGGCCTGGGAAGGGTAGCACTGCATACTTGCTTGGAAAATGCTGGAAGTTCTGCTTCTGCCACTGTATGTTTCACATCCATCATCCAGACCTGTCCTATTTCATTTTCTGTGGTGGTTGTGCCAAATGAACAGGAAACCAATAAATTGTTTTTTATTCATTATAATTCCCTAGTTCCCATACCTATTTTTCTGAATTTTTTCAGGCTTCTTGCTTAGGGATACATCTATGACATATGACATTTTTACACAAATCCCTCCCACCCTGCACCAAAAAAAAAGCCATGGAAGAGGGTAAGGGGAAGTGAATCACTTCCTCCATTTAAAAATAAATAAATCCACACACCCCTTTCACCAAAAAAAACAACACCTATCCTTCAGAAATGTTGCATACTTCTTAACAAAGCTGCTATACTAGTTAACATAAGCCATTTTCATGACAACAACAACAACACCCCCCACACACAGGGAAATAAGCACATCCTTTCTTAGAAAAACCCAAACTATAAAGGCTGCTTTTGCGCAACTTCCTTATCTGAATCTATTCATTTGAAACTTGGAGGTCTGGTCCCCTCAGAAGGAAAAACTATCCCTATGCATTTCATGTAATTCTACCAAGAAATAAAAACTTATTGGCAGTCCCATTTTGAAAATAATAATCATAACATAAAGTCCCATAACAACAAACAAGTAAACCCTGCATCTATTTGTCTAAAATTTGGTGGGCAGAATCCCTTCATAAATGGCTCCTAAGACTGCAGATTTCATCCAATCCTGACAAAAAGGAAAAAGTTATAGACATTGTTGATTGCCAATTATTGTCAATGGGAGGCATGAAGATTTGGATTTCTGAATTGAGCGTCAGAATCAATCTATCTATTTGTATACCACTATACCGTGTATAGTATACTCAAAGTGCTTCACAACAAACTGAGTCACATTCCCTCCCTCTCAGGGAACACTGACCCACTTGCATTAACAATAGGAATGCATTGCTCTTTTCCACCTTGATATCCATCCCTTCATAAACAGTTACCAAGAGGTGCAATCATTAAGGAGGCTTATCTCATGGATGACGAAAATATTCGCAATACAAACAAACTCACAAAGACAAACACATGCAACCCACATTTTGTCTCAGCACTTGTCAAACTGTATGCTCCATGGGAATGGAAAATAAAACATGGGCCCTTAAAATAACTGGAGTAACTCACTTGTTCCCTTTGTTAGGGAACCATTCATTGCTAATACAAACTTCAAAATGTCAAAAGCTGAAAAATGTTATGCTTAATAAAGCATGGTGCAGAGAATTAATTTTCCCCTTGTATGAATCATTTTGGAAGGTTACCCCTGTCAGAAAATCTGACATTTTACTATAATCCCCTCAGTTTGTGGTCCTGGTGCCTAATCCTGAAAATAACCCCACTAACAACTGTCAGAAATCTACATCAAACCTGAAATATTTCCCACAGAAAGCCATATCATATAGGACATGGTTCATGCATCTTATTTCATTGCAAGTATACACTGCACATACAAACAGCCCTGTTTCTTCAACGCATGTACACTTATGAATATACATGATTAAATCCATGAGCCTGTTTAGATATCATGCTAACCCACCGTGGATCACTCAAAAATGTGATCCATGGTGAGTTAGCATGTCATGCAGTGGAAGAAACCCCTCCCCACGGTGGGCAGACTACCGACATCCACTAACTATGTTCTGCAAGGTGGTTAGTGGATGTCCACAGTGGTCCCCATGGGTATTTTAGTTCATTTCAGTGTGTGTGTGTGTGGGGGGGGGGGAAATGGTGATAATAATAGAGTCCATTGGCAAGAGCAACTGCTACTTTCAGAAATGCTCTTCCCACTATGGACATTTTCTATGGTTGCATTACACTTTTGCTAGCTATGGAGGCTGTCGCAGCCTGAGTCATGCTGTGGCACCTGCTGGGATATGTGGGTGCCATGGTGGGAGGCTGAAATTTATGCATGGAGCAGCAATTGGTAAGTAAACCACAGCAGTGTGGGGGGGGGAATAGGTGTGGTTTTCCTACCTGCCCACCTGCTCCATGGATCATGTACCCTTCCTCCCCACATGATTGTGTGAACAGGACCTATGTGTTTTATCCTCAATGAAGGTGTCATCAGGGGTCAGCATAATCAGGCACCTGCCGAGGTCCATGCCTCAGTAAAGGACCCACAGCTGATTGCAAGAGGTCCCTATTGCTGCTGCTGCCCGTTTTCCCATTACTACCTACTAGGTTGCTGTCAACTCCTGGCCTAGATGGAGAGCACAGGTAATGGATTTGAGTAAGGAAAAGGAGGAGGAGCCCACCATGCCTCCTCACTTGCCCCTTTGTCTTCAGCAACAGTGGGAATGAGGTCAGAGGGAGTGAATGAAGGTGGGGAGAAAAGGCAGCTTTCTGAGGGCATCTTATCGAAGCCCCCATCACTAATCCAAAACTGTCATGGTTCTCATATGGGGTTGGATCCAGATTTAGGTTCATGCATGGGATGGATGAAATGGACTTCTCTGCCCCATCTCTCCAAAGCAGGCCCTTTAGTCCCATAAAAATGCTACACAGAGGATCAGGAATGCTCCTTTGGTACAGGGGAATGAATCCCACTCCCAATTGGGTAGAGGTACTTTCCATGAGTGGAGCTCTTCCATCCACAGAAGGCAGATTCTGAAGCCAACCCATGATATTATTATGCCTTTCATACACAAACCTGCTTTCTTTGTTGAAAACCCATAACATTTAGGGCTCCATCATACCAGCGTTTTATCGTACTCTTGTCATGCCTGGTTTGTGGTTTTGCAACGCGGTAATCACATGATGTCGTCACTGTCCTGCACTTATCTTGCCTTTTCCCCCTCCCTTTTCCGTCTTATTTTGGAGCAGGGAAAGTCTGATTTATTTCTTCCATGTGGGATTAAAGTGCCCTTCCACCCCCGTGTATTGCCATCCTCGCGTTGTTTTTTTTTGTTGGGGACGTGTGCTTTGAACTTGTGTTTGCTGACAAAAGAGAAGGGTGGGATGGTTTTCCTCCTCCAGCACTCCGTGTAGAATTAACTGAGCTGGTCAAATGGGCTTTTGCTTCTCCAACCCCACCCTCCTTGCCTCCTTGCCTGCAGAAACTGTGCCCAGATGATTAAACATTGAATCAGTAAAACACCAGACAACAAAGCCAGAGCAAGTGGTGGAGGCTCCCATGTCCATCATCCGACAAGAACCAATTATGTGGAGGGGGAAGGAGATGGGGCAGGATGGGGCAGGTGCAATAACGAGAGAGCAAACAAGTGAAAAGAGAGTCCCCCGGTACAGCTTCGATTGTGAAAGGGACCAGCACTTGCTGCGCTAAAGAAATGGAGGTGGGTGCATACCAGGGGAAAAAAAGGATGTGTGATGGAGCTCTTAAAATTAGAGGTGCGCACACCAAAAAATATTGTCGTTTATCATTATTGTCATTTTAGACCCCCCCAAAAAAACATTGTCTTCATTCATATCGTAGGTGAACCATATCATCTTCACGATAATTATCGTGAAAAAACTATATTTTTGCAGCCCTATTTTTAAAGAAAAATGGCTATAACTTTTGTATTTGAAAAGTTAGAGGCTTGAAACTTGGTCATAATGCTTATGGGGTATGCCTAAGTATGTGTATGAAATTTGAGATCAATCCCTCCAACCCTCGATTTTATATGAATTTTTTAAAGATCGTTTCCATTCTGACAGATCAGAATGATAGCTCGCCACGTGCGTTCATTCAGACCTGTCAAAACGGAAACGATCTTGAAAAAAATTCATATAAAATTGAGGGTTGGAGGAATCGATCTCAAATTTCATACACATACTTAGGCATACCCCATAAGCACTTTGACCAAGTTTCAAGCCTCTAACTTTTAAAATACAGAAGTTTTAGGTATATTTATATGGCAGTGCGATAAAACGATAAAATCGCCCGAAAATTATCGTTTCCGATGATTATCGTAGGTTTTTCTATCGTATCGTCATCGTTAAACACATGCACGATAATGACCTTATCGTATCGTTATCATACATTTTAATGATACGACACACATTCCTACTTAAAATGCCCTTACAAACTTTAAATCCAGTGTTGAAACTGTTTATACCAGGATCAAATTATGTGTGGACAATCAGTCAGCAAAGACACTCAGTTGTGTGACTGATTTCTCTCAGAAATATTAATCCAATGCAGCTAAATTTTGGGAGTGTATAGGAAACAGCTTATCTCTTTCCCTTTAGGCTATTTTTCTAATAAAAATCACACACACACACCCCACACACACACTACCATCAAACTGTTTTCACCCCATGGGGGAAATTGTACAGATGCTTTTGCTTATATAGAGTACAGAAAGTGGGAAAGATGAGCATCCCCTCCCCTCATGTGAACTTTGATTAAAACTTTCCTGCAGCTACCTTAACAACAACAACAACAAAAATAGCTTAGGGACTGGGGGTCACATTTATTAAGATATTTAAAATATCACAGAAGTCACACCTGCCTAGACTGGATAAGGCTAGCATCCTGTGTGTTGTCTGACTGCATAATTGCCAAGAGAGTTTTCAAGGCAATGGTTTGGATCTAAGGTAGAGTGACCAGCTGCAAAGAGGACAGGGCTCCTGCACTTTTAATAGTAGCATAGAAGAGGGAATTTCAGTCAGTGCAGCTTGCATAACCAGCTGGATTTCAGCAGTTACAGTTTACATGACAAGCTCCACCTGTTAAAATCCCCTCATCTACATAACTATGAAATGTGCAAAAGCCTGTCTTCTTTTGCAGATGCCCACCTTAATTTAAGGGCATTCACAGCTAGGGATAGGTAAGAAATTCACTCCACTGAGGGTTTTTTTTAATAGATTGACACAATTTATTCAGGGGAAAGAACATAAGAAACTACGTTCAATAGTGTTATATCCTGCTTTGTGGCCTGAGTCTGCAAAGGCTTCCTAGAGCTTCTTATCACTCTGGAGTGGGGATGGGAAACAGTATGTTGATGCCTGTTGTCCCATCTTACCACTAAGTAGCACTTGAAGCATTTCCTACATACAGGAGTGTATACCGATATGGGGCTTCTTAAAACACATTTGGAATCTCCCTAATCAAGGGCCTCCTCCACACGAGACGTTTAATGAGCCTTGAAGGCTCATTATAAATTTTACCTACACACGAGCGGAGCGCAAAACGGGCGTACAGGCGCGTTATCTCCCCGATAATGCGCATTTTCGAACGCGCGTTAAATAGCGACTTTTATTTTGCTCCGGCCGTTAAAGCGCATTTTCGCTGTGTGAACAAGCGATTATGCGCATTAACTACCTGTAAAGTGCTTTTTGGGCATCTTTTAATGCGCTTCGCCGCTTCTCGCCGCCTCCCGTGCAGAGGGATTAGGCGTAAATGCGCCTCCGCGAAAATGCGCATAATCCCCGAACCGGGCGCAAAAGCGCATCCTTGTGGAGGGGGCCAAGGAAAGGGAAGGATTGGAACTGCTTCAATAGGACATTATTCATGCTGCAATATTGCAAGATATTGAATTAGCTGCTACTAAATGATATTTAGCAATGCTTCTGAATTGTCTGTTCGTATCACTCATGCATACAGCTTCTTCAGGTACAACAAATCTGGGTAGTCATTTTATCCTCCTGAACAAAGCACGCAATGAATTTTCAATATGTAAACAATGCATATCTAGGTATCTATATAGTATACTGCAGATGATCCAAAGTTGATGCAGCCATTACTGATCAGTGTGTTATAAAATCTTTTCATTGCCATAACAACAACAAAAATGATCATTGCAAACTTACAGCCCAGGATGTTATTTACTTGTCTGTTGTGAGCACCAGATACATACACTGGCACATCTTATAACAGACATGCCTAATATCCCATAGTATGAGACCTAAATAATGATTATTTCTTGCACAGGGATTACACATGGGACGGTGAAACTCTAAAATTCATAGAGAGATAGATGCAATATTTCTCTATAACCAGACTCCAGGAGAACTAACTCCATGTGTTTTTCATTTATTTAAGTATGTGTATAGTGATGCTGTACATAACTGATTTGTGAGTAAATTTTTCATACCATCCTGCTGACCTCTAGAAAAAGGAAGATGCATGACATCTGACAATTTCCATGTCTTGTCCTTATTAATCCCACATTTAGTTTTAGACTTCTCAGCCAGCCAGAGGTCATATATCCAAAGTCATTGATTTTTGCAGCGAAGCTGGCTGTTTCTCTTTCCTTTTTTTTTTTTTTAAAGCACAGTAATGAGAGAACTAAGTAGACAGCCACAACACTGTGTTTCATTTTGGTTCAGATGATTGTTGGCATCTTGCAAAGTTCTCTTCCCCCAGCCCTTCCCAACCAGCAATCTTTCATACTGGAGATTGATTACTGCAGAAAAGCAACAGTGAGAATCTCCAAGCAGAAGTAAAGCTGTCAAAACAATCTAATCAATTTTAATATCTCAAAAACACCTCTCAAAAAGTGACTGTGATGAAATTTTACAGACAAATATTAAACATGCCTAACTTAGAAACTACTCAGTAAAACAAGCTCTTTGGGGAATCATCTAGCACTTGGCACAAAAGATTAAATCATTCTAAACGTGATTATGGTAACAATGGTACTAATAAAGAAATCTGGGAACAATTAATAAATAGTACATTTTTGAGGAATCTTTTCAAAATCTTGTAATCACTTTAAAAGAGTCTTGGAAACTTTCATCCTTTTTGTAGGATGGAATTATTCTGCAGTATACAATGGGACAGTGCATATGCCCTCCCAGGTCCACGCATGGGCACGATATAGCCCTTCCAGGGGCAAACGGCAGTACAATTGAAATCACTCATTTCTGAAATGGGCAGGTCATGCCCAGACATGAGCTGGTGGCGCTGGCCATATGTGGACCACAGATACGATGCCTGCCTAATTTAGGGCCAAACTAGTTTAGACAGAAAAAACAACCTACAGCTCCCTGCGTTCTTCAGCAAGCCGTGCTGGCTGGGGAACGCTGGGAGATGCTGGACTTTTTCTGTTTACACATGCATCAGATTGCACCCTAGGGCTGCAGTCCTATACTGATTCACCTGGGAGTAAGTTTCACTTAACTCAATGGCACTTACTTTTGAGTAGACATATATAGGACTGCATTGAAAGGAAGCAATTATACACAAACGTACCTAGGTGAAAATCCCATTGCACTCCATGGGATGTACATCTGAGTAGACACATGCATAGGATTTAGGCTGACCATATGAAAAGGAGGACAGGGCTCATGTAACTTTAACAATTGTAGAGAAAAGGGAATTTCAGCCAGTGTCATTTGTATGCAATTAGTTCCTGGTGCAATTCCCTCTTCATCACAACAGTTAAAGTTGCAGGGGCCCTGCCTTCTTTTGTATATGGTCACTCTAGTATAGTGCCTGCAACTTTAACTGTTGTGATGAAGAGGGAATTTCACCAGGAACTAATTGCATTCAAATAACACTTGTTGAAATTCCCTTTTCTCTACAACTGTTAAAGTTACATGAGCCCTGTCCTCCTTTTCATAGGTCAGCCTAATAGGATTGCACTGTATTGTGTGTCACGTTTAATGGGTCTGGAGTTTTTTCTCCTTTTAAAAATAGAAGGCATGGAAAACTGAGATATGTGGGGAAGGAGATCTAACCCTTTCTCCTTGAGCCAGTATCCTGATAATGATCCCCCTTCTATTTCCCCCACCAGACAGATGCTGCCATGAAGGCACCTTACTTCCCACAGCACATAGAAGCTTTGGGAATGGGATTATTCAGGAGTATGGTATGTAGAAGGGGAAGAGAAGTGTTAATTCCCCCCTCCCCACATTCTGCAGTTCTGATCCTGAACAGGTGAGGCACCACTGTTATTTTTAAAGACCCCCCCCCCCAGCACATTAAATACAATCATATATTGTAAGGTATGGAGAAAGTGGATAGGGAGACATTTTTCTCCCTCTCTCATGATACTAGAACCTGGGATCATCCCATGAAGCTGATTGTTGGGACAGTCAGGACAGATATAAGGAAATACTAGGCGGACCATATGAAAAGGAGGACAGGGCTCATGTAACTTTAACAGTTGTAGAGAAAAGAGAATTTCAGCTGGTGCCATTTGTATGCAATTTGAACCTGGTGAAATTCCCTCTTCATCACAACAGTTAAAGTTCCAGGGGCCCTGCCTTCTTTTGTATATGGTCACTCTAGTATAGTGCCTGCAACTTTAACTGTTGTGATGAAGAGGGAATTTCACCAGGAACTAATTGCCTACAAATGACACTGGCTGAAATTCCCTTTTCTCTACAACTGTTAAAGTTACATGAGCCCTGTCCTCCTTTTTATATGGTCAGCCTAGGAAATACTTCTTTACACAGGGTATAGTTAAACTATGAAATTCACTTCCACACAAGATATATTGATGACCACCAATTTGGATAGCTTTAAAAAGCAATTGGATAAATTTGTGAAGGAGAAGGCTATCAATGGCTCCTAGTCTGATGTCTATATGCTACCTCCAGCATGAGAGGCAGTATGCTTATGTACACTAGTTGTTGGGAAACATGGGCCCCCTCCACAAGGATGCGCTTTTGCGCCCGGTTCGGGGATTATGCGCATTATCGCGGAGGCGCATTTACGCCTAATCCCTCTGCACGGGAGGCAGCGAGAGGCGGCGAAGCGCATTAATTGATGTCCAAAAAGCGCTTTAGAAGACGTTAATGCGCATAATCGCTTGTTCACACGGCGAAAATGCGCTTTAACGGCCGGAGAAAAATAAAAGTCGCTATTTAACGCGCATTCGAAAATGCGCATTATCGGGGAGATAACGCACCTGTACGCCCGTTTTGCGCTCCGCTGGTGTGGAGGTAAAATTTATAATGAGCCTTCAAGGCTCATTAAACGTCTCGTGTGGAGGAGGCCATGGATGGGAGGGCGCTGAGGTACTCATGTCCTACTTGTGAGTTTCTTTGGGTGGCTGGTTGGCCAGTATGGGAACAGAATGCTAGACGAGATGAGCCATTGGTCTGATCCAGCTTGGTTCTTCTGAAGTTACTACTTAGGGGGAAATAGTGGCTTTTTGAAGGGACTTTGAAAGGAACTAAAAGGGTTCTTGAGGGGAAAAGAGCATATCATTGCTTCAGCAATCAAGCTAGTACTGCTCCCTGTTTTGTGTTGGTTTGGACAGAAAAATGACTGGGGCATGCTGGAATTTTTGTTTTTGTTTTTTTGTTTGTTTACTAAACAGGCATAGGATTGCACCTTTAGCCTGCCAAACTAGTTTGACAATCTTTCTGCCCTGCCTTCACCTTGGCATCAATTTTCACTATTTCCATTCCTTTGCCTTCCATAACTTCAGCCTCCTTATCTTCAATGATATATCCACCATCTTATAAGAAGCTGTTTTTTTTTTCTTTTGAATGTTTATTTCTCAAGGTAATTTGTTCCTCTGATGTTTCACACATACACACACACACACACACACATGGGATATTTCAAGGGCACACCTACAGAGCTCTGCAACTGTGCCCATTAGTGCACATAGATCTTTATTTCTGGCTTGCTTTTTCTCCAACCATGCATGTATGAAGCATAATTGTATTGATCTGCTCATCTCTTTTTATACTTTTTACTTTAACTATCTCACACAAAGGGCAAAAGAGAGTAGTAGAGCATGGTGAATGGTGGGGAGAGAAATGGTAGCCTCCCCTGAAAATTAAAATCCACTGTGCAGGTCGCCAACCACAGAAATGTGCATGAGAGAGAGGGGGGAAATGGGTGCGTATCTGCAGAGACAGAAACCAGCTACACCCACCATTCAGGTATAATAATAATACTAATAATAGTATCACTTGTCTATCTTCGAAATGCTCACACAGCTAGAACACAAGAGACTTACCACAAATCAGAAAAATAACAGAATAAATAACAAAATGCAATGTTATGTCCTATAGATCAGGAGTGAGTGAGATATTATAAAAATGGGGGAACACATCCAATGTGTGGATTCAACCTTTGTCTTAGAATGATATCATGATCTAAATGAGATTTTGTATAACTGAGCTCATGCTTGCCCCCTTGTTAAAACAAACATTTGAGATTTAAATAGATTTAAATAGATCCTTAAAAAAGAGGTCTTCCTTTTATTTTATGCCATATCAATCCTCCAAAGGAACATCAGACTTTCTTCTTTAATCTTTCAAGGGACAATGCCCTAAAACAAGTTTGAGCATGGATCTGTCTTGCAAGTAGAAAAGCTTGAAAAATTCATAAGCCAGAAAAATGGGTCAGTGTCAACGATGTATTAATTTTTCAACACAAGAATGTAATTCTCTTGTGCATCCCTTTCAGGCCCTCTTTGATGTAAATAGCAGGAAAATTGGAGTGAGATTTGAGTTTGGAATGGAATCGCTGTATCACAATTTTTAATGTTGCAGGTTTGGAGTACAAAGGAAATTAATGAGACCTTTAAAGCTACACAGCTTCGTTTTTCTCTTTGAGCGTCTGGTTACGATGAGCAGCAAGTTTGTTTTTTTTCTAAACTGGGCTAAACAAGAAAGGGAGAGGGAGCTGCTGCATCTCAGCTTTTCAAAAAGAAATACCACAGGGAGCCTGTTTCAAACCACAAAATCCCTACACTTCATTACCATTGTTTTCAAGCATGCTTTGGTAGAAATTGGGAGAAGGCGGATTAGATGCTTTAGTGTCTCATTCCTTGCTTTGTATTCCCAGAACCCAGTGAACACCAGTGCTGTAGAAATTATGGAAAGGATGGATGACAGCTCATACCACTGGTTCTAAAATCGCTCAGTGGGAATGCAACCTTGGAAAAGTCACTGGCATTGTAGTGCAAAGAATAATAAGCTCAATTGTAGCTAATTATCTCATTCTATAAAACCACCACCATCCCCTGAATTTCAGGGAAATGAACTCAAAATAAGAAATACAGTGGTTAGGAAAGCTTATTCAACACATGCTGAATAAATTATTGCTCACTGTGCTTTAATAATGCCTAGCCACGATCCAGCAAAAGCCAAGTACTTTTAAGATACATTGGTTTCAAAGGGAGAGCCAAGAACCCACAAAGAGAGTTAAAAGGGCTATAAATTGGCTGGATCATGTCACTAGGAATTCTGAGAAGACTTTACATATCATGGCTCTCTCAGTGACCTCCTGGACCCAGATGCATTTCCCCTCCCTATGTCAGGTTTCCTGGTCTCTCAGCATACATTCTGACAATGACATGGGACACCCAAATCAGTGAAACTTCTTTATTGCAGGAAATCCCACGGCAAAAGCTTTATGATTACTTCAGAAATCATATAGCTGATGGTCAATAGCTATAGGCTCCCAGAAATTCCAGGACAGTCAAAAGCTAATCACTACTACCGTGACGAGATCCCCTTCAACATGGTTTCCCTGTTGCCATCTCCATGATTCTGAACACAAGGGAAGGGTCAATCCATACATGGGTTCCAAAAGCAGACAAGGAATGGGATGATTCCTGGCACCCTATTAGATTTAATAAGCCACAAAGGGCAAGGGGAGGGTGTACAAGGGTCCACCAGATGCAACAAAGCATCGTGTCCACATCGTCACGCTCCAATAACTGAAACTCACCAAACAAAAATGGACCTGTTGGTGCTTTGGACGTCTTCACTAATGACATTGCATTAGTCATGTAGTTCAAGACATGATGGATATGGGTAACTCTACCCTAAAAGTATCTTGCAAATTCATCACATGTTACTGAGAGTTCTACGTTCCTCCTGGGCCAGATTCCCCCCCCCCCGACACATTTCTCCTCCTCAACCACACACTTGCTGCAATACAAATATTGGTCTCTACTGTGAGTGAGGACACAGGTGGGGGGAGGGCCCATAGCTCAGTGATAGAACACCTGAATTGCATGCAGGAGGTCCCCAGTTCAGTCCCCAGGTCCCAGCATCTCCAGGTAGGGCTAGAAATATTCCTGCCTGAAACTTTGGAGACCTGCTGGGCTCGATGGACCAATGGTCTGACTCAGTATAAGTAGGCTGACCATATCAAAAGGAGGACAGGGCTCATGTAACTTTAACAGTTGTAGAGAAAGAGGAATTTCAGCCAGTGTCATTTGTATGCAATTAGTTCCTGGTGAAATTCCCTCTTCATCACAACAGTTAAAGTTCCAGGGGCCCTGCCTTCTTTTGTATATGGTCATTCTAGTATAGTGCCTGCAACTTTAATTGCTTTGATGAAGAAGTGATTTCACCAGGTACTAATTGCATACAAATGATGCCGGCTGAAATTCCCTTTTCTCTGCAACTGTTAAAGTTACATGAGCCCTGTCCTCCTTTTCATATGGACAGCCTAGTATAAGGCCAGCTGCCTATCAGCTGCCTCAGACAACATGCACAGTTTGCAATGAGTAAAATATTTTGCATTACTGTTTTTCTGTGTTCCCACATTCCTGAGTTTATGGGTGAAAAAGATATGATTGTTTGTTTGTTTTTAATTCCATGCAAAAACCAAATTATGCTATTAATACTAAGAGCCAATCAAATACAGTATATATGTTTCTAAATTATCCAATCAAATATAGTCTGATGCAACTAGTTGTTTATGTAGTTATGCAGGATGAAAACAATTTATACAATGTCTTATCACTCCTATGCATAAGGCTTTGGCCGGGTGAGTTTTAAGGGAGTAACCAACAGCGTAAGCTAGCAAGCTTCTAAGTTAATGCAGAGTCATGGTGCATAAGCACTTCAAGTACAGTTGTTATTCCTCTCTGTCCTGACCTTTCTAACGGTCAAGCTCTCAGTCTATTTCACTGTGCTATACCTGCTTATGAGAACAGGTTAGGCTTACATTCTAATTTCTTCCAAACTAGCATGGCAGGAGGTGCAGCTCAATGGTAAGGAACATGCTTTATATGCAGGCAGTTCCATGTTAAATCCCAGCTAAGAAAGAATCCTGCCTGAAACCTTGGAAAGCTGCTGTCAGTCAGTGTCGACAATACTGTGCTAGATGGACCAATGATCTGACTCAATATAAGACAGCTTCCTGTCTTTCTCATTCTCCCTCCATGTGTCCTTGTTAGTTGCAACCTCATCTGCAAGTTATAGGAAGGGAGCAGTGTTGCAGTTAGTTCATAGGAATTTGGGGCCTAGCTAGTGTTAGGAACTCTATAGCTTACAGGGTCGCTTCCTGCTCCTCCTATTCCTCCCCCCCAACTTCCTCCATTGTTGGGCAAATATGTGTTACTCTGTCTCCTGACAGTGTAATGGAACACAAAGTGAACTGAACAAAGTCTGTTTGAAACTGTACAACTGTTTGAAACTATATTTTTATGCAAGAATGTTGTGTAGGGTGACCAACTGTCAGGATTTTCCCGGATTTGTCCTGGTTTTTGTTCTTATATGGGTGTCAGGGGGGATTTTCTGTAATTTTCTATAATGTCCTGGAATGACACACTTCCCCCTTTAAGACTTTCAGTGTGACAGAGGGGAATGATGCACTTTCTGGAGGCCCCTATTGGAGCAGTGGGGGGGGGCAGGAATGACATGCTTTCCTCTCCTCCTCTCCAATCATGGCTGTTAAGGCCCCAATTGGAGATGTCATGTCATGTTTTCATGTCATTCACAATGGCCATGCTAACAGCAGCTGCCAATAGCATGGCGGGGGAAATGACGTGCTTTCCGGAGGCCCTGTAAAGCACACTCTCCCTGCCCACACTGGGTGTCCTCTTTTTTGGTTTCTCAAATATGGTCACCCTAATGTTGTGAGTAAAACATTTTACCTTTTCTTCGCTAAAGAAGGGCATGGTCTCTCACTTTTTTAGCCTTTGTGTGCATGTGGGACTGGTAAAAACTCATTCTGTTCTGCCATTTGTTTTTAATAATAATAATAATAATAATAATAATAATAATAATAACAATTTATTTCTTACCTGCCTCTCCGTCTGGATCGAGGCAGGGAACAACAACATGATAAAATACATAAAACTGATTAAAACATGACACATATTATTAAAACTGCATAAAAATCCTAAAACATCCTAAAAACATCCTGCTAACATCTCTGCTAACTGCCTTTTTAACAGGAGCAGCAATACCAAATAATCCCATCAGTTATACACTTAATTGGAATGCCTGAACGCAACCCAATGCAATCGGACAAAGCAGTGAAAGAACAAACTGGTGAATCCAAAAATAGACTGGACCAGATAAGCGGCACAATCCTATTCAGATTTCTCCAGAAATTAATCAACGGGGATTACTCCCAAGTATGTGTGCTTGAGATTTCAGCCTTATGCTTTTCCTCCCCTTTGCAGCAATATTGTAGATTCATTGGCTTTCTATTCTAATGGATTTCACTACCTATTCTAATGCAACCCCATATGTCAATTTGCTCCTACTAGCCTTTCTCCTACATTTAAAATAGACGAAATGAAAATGCACATTAAAACAAAGAACAAGACCTTCTGGTCAGTGATGCTGTTGTCAACATTTTATGTAGGTTTTTTTTTCCAAATTAAAACAGAAAAAATACACAAAGTTTTGCTTTCCTGTATTTTTTTCGATTGACTTAATTGGGATTCATGCTTTACAGGAGATGTTATTTATTTTAAGTTTTGTTTCTCATGCACAGAGAATGTCTGGGTGCTGCGCTGGGTTCATGTAATCAATGAATGTTAATTTTGATGAGTGAAAAGTGGGCTTTATCAGCCTCCTCCTCTGTGACATGGAGACCTCATGCAGCAGGAATCTTTTGTGCTGAAGTCTGAAAGCTACAGCATTGCTGAGGGTCTGATGACTTCGTGCCTGTTAAAAAGATCTCTGAATTATATGGGACACTGTTGATTGGAAATATCCCTATACATTATAGTAATGCAAAATGAGCTTTTAAATATGTAGTAGTGTGTTGTTGTTGTTGTTGCTGCTGCTGCTGTTTTAAAAAAACCCCTTATCATTTGGCTTACTATTATTGATGAGCCAGTGCAAGCCAAACAGAAATAATAGTTTGCTCATCATGTTATTTATTCCTCCATTCCATCTCACATGAAAGTTCCCCATTCTTCCAAGACCCTGTTGGGTATATATACATTGCTGCTGAAGCCCAGATCTGCATCCTTCTCAGGCGGCACTGCTCTGCACTTCCTCCTTCTCCTTGAAAAGCTATGCACGCAATCACAGCAGCCTTTGGCCATTTCTACACCGGCCTTCCTTCCCCCCACCTGTAATGTCCCTGGCTGCTCCTGGGGCATCCAAATGATGCACAGGGACTCCCGGGGGCAGGGGGCACGGGCACGGATTTTCCCAGGAAAACCCGATTCTTCCAGCAGTTCCCAGGAACATCCTGAAAATGCGGTAGGTGTTGGTGCCTGTCCTGCCTGGTGCCTGTTTACTTGTGAGTAAGCAGGCACCAGGAATGGGCACGGAGCCACGCGAGGTGGGGAATTCCCATGGGGGGAATTCCGCCATCCCCAGGATGGCGGGGGGCATGTGGGGGTTTCCCTACCTTTTCCATTACACGACGCTCCATCCTGTGACTTTAAATTTTAAAAATGGCAGGCGCAATGTCCTGAGAGGAAGCCGGGACATCACGCTTCCTGTTTGGAAAGAGGAAGACAATCCTGGAAGCAGGTAAGTCCAGGATCGTCCCCAGGCCCTCCCTCTACACCCTTAAGTGTAGAAAGGTGTCTTCATAGATAGTGTTTCAGTAGTAAGAGCTTTAGAAAAGTCCCATTTGTGCTTGAAACAGTGCAGGTATTCTACCCGCCCAACTTTCAGTCCGGCAGCAGTTCCTGGAATGCCCATGCAACAACGTGAACTTGTGGCCCCATCTCTATGCACACACCTATTAATTAGCTCATTTCCTGTTGGACTTAACTAGACTCCTTGAACAATGCATTTTTTCTAGATGATGTGCTCGTTCAGCAATGTCCTATGCGGCATGCCAGCATGTTTTATGTTCAGGAAACATAGTATGCAGATAAATTAACCTTTAAAAATCCGGTTTTTACAAAGGACTCAATTTTTAGGTGGAATAATATATTGAATTAAGTATGCCAAGGGAAACCTTATACATCACTGTATGAGTGATGAGCCAAGCAGTTATCCAACAGATTTGAAACAAATGTTGTCTGAGGAGCCTTGTAAGTCTGTCAGCAGAATGGGGTAGCTTACCAGCTCCATGACAAGCACTGCATTTACATGAATCACATCCTGCTCTTTTTTTGAAGATAGACCAATGGTTATCATTGGTGAGGTAGTGGAAATTTTGAGATGTGGGAGCTCCTCATGACAGGTCCCATAGCCTTGACCCCAAGGAAAGTCTAAAAATGATACACACATACCAAAGAGCAGATGTGCAGAGCATAATATCCAATTTATAATACCCAATTTATTATGATCAGACAACAGTCATAAAAAGAAATGGGCCTCATTCTCTGACTTCCTCTATGCCATGGGCGTTGAGTCTCTATCAGCCTGACAGAGGAAACTCTCAGGGGTGCATTCCCAGGGGGTGGGGTGCCAAAGGAAAAAGGAACTGGTTCAAAGTTTTTTTTAAAAACCCAGCATATTTTAGCTTAAAGCTGTTGCTGCCAATAACTAAGCCTTAAGAAAGGCATTTCAACCTGTTAGAATGGGGGGACTATATGAAAGCTAGCAAACCATCCCACAATTGGTGTTTGGGGGGAATGGGTACAAGGGAAGTGGCTGCAGGCTTCTGGGGAACCCCAGAGGGATAGATTGGGAGTTCAAGTCAGCTGGATTTGACCCACGGGCCTGAGGTTCAACACTCCCGTTTTATGCTAATATCACAAACAATATTAAAACTGCAGAGCCTCATTATCACATCCTTTAGTTCCTCCGGCAAGAAAAGCCCATGAATCACTTTGGTGCTCCATCCAATTGAATCATCATTCCAGCTCTGAAAACAGTCCTGGTGCTGTGCTCACCCTCATTCTGTTATACCACTAGTTATAATCCTTGAAACAAGTACAATGAATGGGTTCTATTAGATACGAACTTTATTAAAAGATTAAATAATAACGTGAATGCTGCTGTTTTAGAACATTTATGTACCGTAAACATTGTGCTGAGCATGGTACACTACATGACACAGGTCTTTCCTATTAGACTTACTGCCTACATTAGCCGGACATGATAAGGATTGGATGGAGGGTGGATGTTGACAGATGAAACATGCAGATGGAGCTGCAGAAAAGGCAGAAAAGATGCACAGTGAACATGGGTGAGATTTCCAGAAAACACTTTGCTATAGAAGTGGGTTCATTTGTTTGTTTATTTCTTACGTATTTTAAGATAACCAAAGTTCTCTGTACAATATACAGATAAGTTAAAAACATGAAATACAAGACAACAATTTTTAAAATGATGATAAAACACCACATGATAAAACCAAGATGAAAGCAGCAATAGGAATAAAAACCATGTTGGACACAATAAAAGCAAAAGCAGCGATAAGGATAGAACAGAACAAAGATCTAAAAGCACTCAGACAATTCCTAAAATGCCCACAAAATTAAGGTCTTCATCTGGCATCAAAAGGACCATAGTGCTGGCAGCAGACAAGTCTATCAGGAGAAGACATTTCACAGATGGAGAATCACTGTTGAAAAGACCCTCTCTTTGTAGCCCCCCACTCTGGTCCCCTCTACAAGGATTCGCTTTTGCGCCCGGTTAGGCGATTATGCGCATAATCGCTGAAGCGCATTTACGCCTAATACCTCTGCACGAGAGGCGGTGAGAGGCAGCGAAGCGCATTAACGGATGACCAAAATGCGCTTTACAAGTAGTTAATGCGCATAAGCGCTTGTTCACATAGCCAAAATGCGCTTTAACGGCCGGAGCAAAATAAAACTCGCTGTTTAGCGTGCATTCGATAATGCGCATAATCGGAGGGATAGCACGCCTCTACGCCCGATTTGCGCTCCGTTCTTGTAGAGGTAAATTTTTTAATGCACCTTGAAAGAGCTTTAAATGCCTCTTGTAGAGGCAGCCTCTGCCTCAATTTTCAGAGGCACCTGGAGGAGGGCCTCAGAATATGGCCCTAGTGTCCAAGTCAGTCCATCTGGGAGTAGATGTTCCTTCAGGTAACCTAGCCTCAAGCCATTAGAACTCTAAAGGCTACAGCCATCATCTTGGTTTGGGTCCAGAAACCAATCAGTTATTCCATGACAAGAATGCAGCTGTGATAGCTGCAGCCGAAAAAATTGCAGCCATGATCACAGAAACTAGCATGGATATTTTCATGTACCATCCACCTCACTATTGCATGGGTGACCATACGCATGTGTGAATCTGAAAGGTGGGAAGGAAAAGAGCATAGAAACAATACTACTAATATCACTAAAATTCCAGATTTGGCACCAGTTATATGCCAGTCTGACGCTTCATCATCACCTTCATTAAATCATTCAGTCCAGTTTCACATTTCTGCATTTTTTCAGCTTCTACCCATACTACTTCCTGCTGGCATCTATTTCAAGTACTCTGGGTTATGAGAGACACTCTGCATTAGCTTTCTTTTCTCCATGTTGGTTTATGACGTCCCATCTGTTCATATCATTCAGTAATTTCAGCCTCCCAGCACCTGGACACACACGTGGATCGGATGGACAACTATACATCACCTACTATCCAGTATGAATCCGTGCTCATTTCACAGTTTGTCATATCCTTGTACCCTCAAGTTGGATGGGAGGATTATTGTTCAGAATGGAGAGCCCTTGAGTACTGTGAATGATAGTGATCTGATGGTGTAACTCCAATCTCTGTGAAAGGCCATTCCATAGTTATGCTTGAGTTGCCTCTGCCAGAAACAAGCAGTTCACACATCCTATCTTATAAGCCAAAAGTGGCATGTGTCCCCTTTCTAGTAAAAAGTCCTGATGGTGCTAAACCACTCTTGTGTAGCAGCGACTAATTGTGTCTGCGGCGGATGAAAGGAACAAACCCCGGCTGTGGAATGAGTTCCCCAGAGAGGTTCGCCTGGCATCTACATTATGCTCCTTTAATTGCCAGGTGAAGATCTTTTTATTATTATTTTTAGCAGTTTTAGCAGTTCTTCAGTTTGATTTTTAGCCTTGCAGTTTACATTTGTATTTAAAATCCCTAACAATTTCTGCAAGACTGCTTGGGTTTTATCCTGGTTGTGCTTTTACACTGTATTTTAAATTATGTTTCTATACTGTCGTTGTTTTATATTTTGAATGGTTTTTATGGTTTTAATTTTTGTAAACCACCCAGAGAGCTTCGGCCATTGGGCGGTATAGAAATGCAGTAAATAAATAAATAAATAAATTGGTTGATTATTAAACTGGCCACAACTTTTTTATTTTGAATAGGATTGGCGGAGGCATAGGGCATGGATTTCCATTCCTGGCCCACCTGCCAGAAGTGGGTGGAAGGAGCAGAGGCCCATCACGGCACAGACCACTAATGTGAACCCTTTCCCTTCACCCTGGATGTGGCACACTTGCAGCCACCGTGCTGGTCTGGCCTTGGTCCAAGCTCACCCAGATCCCTTACGGGGATCCCGCTCTTCTGTTTGCCAGACAGACAAGGGTGGGAACTGCCTGCAGCTGCTCCATTCAGTTGTCTCCTCATGGCACCGCCCCAGCCAAGCCAATCAGCCTTTTGGGCTCCAAGGAGGCACCACCGCTGCTGCTGCACAGGCTCCTGCCCGTCTCCTTCCTTTCCTGCCGCCAGACCATCAGGCACCACAATGGCAACTCCCCGGTAAGCGGGGGAAATCAATTTCTCCTAAAAGGGAAGGCCACAGCTCAGTGGTGGAGCACAAACTTTGCATGCTTGAGTAAGTTCCTTCAGGTTCAGTCTTTGGCATCTCCAGTTAAAAGAATCTCAAGTAACAGTGCTGCAAAAGATTTCAGCATCAGACCCAGGAGACTTGCTACCAGTCAAATTAGATAATACTGGGCTAGATGGACTAAAGGCACAATTCTATGCATGTTTAGGCAGGGGAAAAAGTCCTATAATTCCTAGCCATGCTGACTAGGGAATACTGGAAATTGTAGGACTCCTTTCTGTCTAAACATGCATAGGATTGCACCTAAGTCAGCATCAGTTTTCCAAGGTGCTGTTTGGAAGGAAACATGTGCAATGCTACCACACAGAGATGTGGAAATCAGAAAACTTTGAATGTGTTGAGATTCTCCGAATTCCATCTTAAAGTGTAGTCCAACTTGTGTCTGTATCAGATTGTGAGATTTTATTTTATTTTCACATGTTAAGTGCAAAGTACATGGATGCACATTCAAAAACACAATATTTCCTCCATTGATTCAAGCACACTTTTAAGAAAGCATACATTTTTTCATGCATATTTTTGCTTCTGTACACTTTTAATACATCTCCCCCACTCCACTCCACTCTGCCACAAACATTATTAAAAGCTCAAAAATGCATGAGCTTTCAATTCAGAATTCTGGATGGTTCTGACTGAAACCCAGATTGATTCAAAGCCCCACTGAAATCAGAGCCACCATCCTCCACTATTCTCCACCATTATTTTGTAGCAGCCAAGAGCCGCCCCCCACCCCTTGCGCTGGAACAATGCTGGGGCCAGGGCAATGTGGAGGATGCAAAATGGTTGCCAGGATGCCACATGCAGAACCAACACCAGCTGCAACACAAACAAATGAAATGATTCTACCCATTTCTCTGCCCACAAATAGGTGGAGAATTTGGAGAGGCCATCTGCACACAGTTTTAGAGTGCAAGGTCCTCAAAGGGATATCACCAATAGCACATTGTGCAGTTTGAAGCACTTCATCTGAATATCATTCTTCTCCCTTTTTCAACTCCCCTCAAAAGAAAAAAAAACTTTAGGCTTCAACAAAGTGTAACAGAGAATCCAACATCTATCTTGTGAATATCTGCATATGTCCTTTCTTATAAAAAGAGGCTCTTAAATATTAAATTGGATCATTGTTTTGCCCAAACAGTCTCATGTGTTGAGAAGATCTATTCAAATATGCAGGTAAGGAGCAAATTCACTCCATCCTTGGGCTCATCTACACTTAAGGGTGTAGAGGGGAGGAAGGGGGAGGATTGAGGATTTACCTGTTCCCACGATCCTTCCCCCAGCATCTAGATGGCCGCACGATGTCCCTGAAGGGAAGAGGGACATCACAGGCACTGTTTTTTTTTAAAGAAAAGCTGCGGCCCCGATCCGATCTAGCAAAAAAATAAGTGAAAAACACACACACACACGCCAAACTCTTCACCAACCATCCCCCCACCATCCTGGAGATGGCAAAATTGCTGAAGGAGGTGGGCACGGAGCCACCCCGCACAGCCCCATGCCCATTTCAGGGATTGTCCCGGAACCACATAAAAACCGAGATATCCCTGGTTCCAGTTATCCCGGGGTCATCTCTAGGTCAACCCCAGTTGATCCTGCGATCCACTGTGCATCATATGGATGCACAGGAACGACCTAGAGATGACCCAGGGATAAATGGCTGGTGTAGACATGGCCTTTATCTATCTTGCTGTGTGTGTGCTTCTATATCTATATCCTTTAAAAAGTTATTGGAAGATATTCACAAGAAAGAAGTTTCATTCTCTGTTTTGTTCTTGTTAAGACAGTGACCCTGAATAATTTGCATTTGACTTTTCAACAAATGAGACTGTTTTGACTAATCAAGGATCCAATTTATTAGTTTATTTTAGATGCAATTTATATTCATTACATCTAGGCATGCATAAGCCACACAGATGATACAAAGATCAAAAAAATGTAAAATCCTACTTACCATCGTATGATATGAAGCACATAATTTCTCTCTAAATTAATCCTTCCAGATTTTATCTGGGTCTTTTTTATTTTTTATTAACAATGGTTCTTCTTGCCTATAAATTTACTACTATCAACTCTCCATAGTGTGCCAGACAGTGGAAATGAGGACGCATCATTGTTTGCAAAAGATGGAAACCAGAAAAAATTTGGCTGATGACCAGCCACTGAAGGTACAGCTAGCCATGTAGTTGCATTATTCACATTCAATTGTATGGAAGTACATTGTGGAACGTCAGTTCTCATTAGGCTATGGATTGCATCTGAAATACAGCAGACACAACTAAGGTACTAAACATTGAAGAACCACCTGTTTTGAACATTTATTTTTCATATTTTCCATATCTAGCATGAAGCAAAACAACATGTAAGTGCTTCAAGTGATATTTTCCATAACTACTTTGCTTCTAATTTACAGGATCCTTCCATTTTTCCAAACATTATCTTGCTATTTGACAACATTCTTTAAATAACTGTTTCCCAACACTCTGAATTCATTTGATGAGCCTTCTCTCACCACTTGGGATTACCACCTGTATGCACTTGGAAGTTACTCAACTACTAACTCTAATCATAGAGACCCATCCTCCAAAATGGCAGTCCTTATCTGGAGGGTTGGGGTAACCTCCATAACAGACTAGGAGGGCACACATGGTCTACAGAGGGAGAGTGGATGGGAATGTTTGGTTGCAGGAGTGGAAATCCAATATTATGCAACCCAATGTTATGTGCTTAATTTTAAGAATATGATGTGATTGTTTTGCTCTGATTCACTCAACATCTGTTATAGTTTGAGCTTAGAGGACATTTATTTCAATAAGACACTCACCTACAGTAAGCTTTTCATTATCACAAGTGATTTTCAAGTGTGAGAGCATTTATCTGTCATGGAAGTGTAGGGTGACCAGATAAAATCCAGGTCAGGGCTCGTGTAACTTCAACAGTTGTAGAGAAAAGGGAATTTCAGCCAGTGTCATTTGTATGCAATTAGTTCCTGGTGAAATTCCCTCTTCATCACAACAGTTAAATTTTCAGGGGCCCTGCCTTCTTTTGTATATGGTAGGCTGACCATATGAAAAGGAGGACAGGGCTCCTGTAACTTTAACAGTTGTAGAGAAAAGGGAATTTCAGCCAGTGTCATCTGTATGCAATTAGTTCCTGGTGAAATTCCCTCTTCACCACAACAGTTAAAGTTGCAGGCACTATACTAGAGTGACCATATACAAAAGAAGGCAGGGCCCCTGCAACTTTAACTGTTGTGATGAAGAGGAAATTTCACCAGGAACTAATTGCATACAAATGACACTGGCTGAAATCCCCTTTTCTCTACAACTGTTAAAGTTACATGAGCCCTGTCCTCCTTTTCATATGGTCAGCCTAGTATATGGTCACTCTAGTATAGTGCATGCACCTTTAACAGTTGTGATGAAGAGGGAATTGCATACAAATGATACTGGCTGAAATTCCCTTTTCTCTACAACTGTTAAAGTTACATGAGCCCTGACCTGGATTTTATCTGGTCACCCTAGTATAGGGCAATCGCTCAGAAGAGGTATCCTGTGTGTAAGGTTTACTTCTTCAGCTCCCCCATAAGCCTCTTCTATAATATATGGTGTCCTGATAAGCATCTCCATCCCATGCCTTTCTCAAAGACCACTGCATTGTCCTCTTTGGAAGTAAGCAGATGAGGTTGAGCTTCAGGTGGAGAATACCAAATTAATTTTCACTTTCTGTAAATGGAAGCAAAGGGTTTTATTAAGTGGCAGGGACAAGATTTAATTTAAATGGTCAAAATGAAGGCATTTATTCAAAATGAATATCCCCCCCAACTTTTCTTTCTTCTAGTTCTTAATATCCCTCTTGAGATATTAATGAAAGATTGGCTGAAGGAAATTTTCATACCTCATCAATTTGGCCCTGGATCACAGGATTTGTGATGCCAATTTTATGATCTGCAAAGCAATAGTCAAAATGAAACATGTTGATCACATGGTTGACAAGTGGTGATATGTTCTCCAACAATTCAGAAGCGATTCATGTGCTTATTGTTTGGACACTGGCTTTCCTCATGTTTACTACTTATGCACATTACAAATTCAGTTCCTGAAACCTGCACTCCAGCCTGTTTGGTGACCTCAATAAGGTTGCCATATTCCAATTTCCAAAGCCTGGGTAATCTAATCCACGGATTGTGCAAATTGCATTACTTGTACTAATTTTATTCTTGTTTTCTCAATTTTGATTTTGTTTTTGGTATTGAAACATTTCAAATTGCAATTTGTTTCATGTTCTCATATGGAATAAGACCAAAATTTGGAAGAACATAAATGCCTATGTTTGATTTGGGTGAGAGGATATGGTGCTGCCCAGTCAGAGGCACAAAAGTTTCTACTGGAGTCAATAGAGGCCTTTTATTTTCTTTTTTTAACACCCCCCACCACCACCAATGCAGGGCAGAGAAATTTGTGGGGAAAATGGGCTAGGCCTAAACTTCCCCCTCTTGGAACATGAAGGTACTGATCCAGATCAGGAATACACATGCTTATACAAGATTGGGGGGGGAGTGTTGTGTCCACAGACCTGGGACCCTTGGAAATAGTAATCTGGTTCCACACAAAACTTAGGTGGTAGTCATTTATTTTAGCATTCCTTCTTTGCAGGCAGCCACAGACAGACTGGCCTTTGCCTTGCCAATCTGCTACAAAACCTGGGATGTGCTTAATGCAGGTCATTCATAAATCCTGGCCTGGCTCAAAGAATGGGCCTATCACAAACACTACAGGGAGATAGCGGGTTCAACTACATCAACACAATTAGTAGGATATATAGCTTGGCCCTGAGCCTTGGAATTTGCTTTGGCTACCAAAACAGAACAGAGTTTAGAGTTCTCCACACAAAAGTCCACTCCTAGGCCCTTCTACACCTAAGGGTGTAGAGGAAGGGCCTGGGGGTATCCAAGACTTACTTGCTTCCAGGATCATCCCCCAGCTTCTAAACAGGAAGTGTGATATCCTGGGATGTCATGCCCATTGGGGCCACCATTTTTTCCATCTTTAAAGGAGCAGAAAGCAGCGGGAACGTGGCGAAAAAGGTAGGGAACCCCTTGCGCGCGCCCATACCCCCATGGGCACAAAGCTACCCCAAATGGCTCCTTGCCTATTTCACGTCCCGGGATGGTGGGAAAACTGGGATATCCCTGGTTTCCACTATCCCGGGGTTTTCCTGGGGTCATCCCCGGGTGTCCCGGGATCGCCTGTGCATCATTTAGATGCACAGGGATGACCCAGAGATAACCAGGGAAATATCACTGGTGTAGACATGGCCCTAGTTAACTTAAGTTTTTATTATTTCAACAGTATAATTTAGATAGAGTGTGTGAAAGTCTGCTTGCCACTATTGTTAAACAATTGGGAATTGGAAATCATTGCAGATCTATGACAAATCATTCAGAGATCTTCTAGTAGACCCAAATCCATCTTCTGCCTACTCCAATCTAAAATAAACAACCCCCAAAGAAAAAGGCATGGTGAAGGAAAAGGAAATCAACCAAACTCTCCCTCATCATCAATCAGATTAAATAGCTGTTAATAAGTGACAATTCCGGAAAGAATGAGCCAAAGGGCAATTAGCCTCAGCCACACCAGGGCAGCAGGCTGTGCTGTCCCATGGCTCTCTCTGCAGTTGCCAAGTGGAAATCCTAGCTGTGATTTCCCTGATTGGCTACAACAATGGAAAGTAGGAGCATGCTCATGCCTAAAAAAAATGTATTGGGCAGAGTCCTGCCTGCACATTTTGCCTTATATCTCTGGTTCTATAAGGACTAGATAAAATTGTAATTTTAAAAACTCTTGGAATCCAGGCCAGCTAACGGCCACGTGGGCACTGGGTGGCACAGCCAGAATCTAGGCAAAAGCAGGTCAGCTTGGCTTTCTGGGAAAACTAGCACTGTAAAAGATAAATAAGATGCACATATTTTAATATTTTAAACCTTTGCTCTACAAGACCACTGTGATATAGTAAAACATTTTACTTCCTTGCTCCTCCCTATTAGGCAGGCTTTGTAATTTATGATGATTACAGGCCAAAAGTACTTTTTCTATCCCGTAAATCCCATCACATAAATATAAAAACATCCAATCTCTACTTGAAGGGTAAACAACTTTGCAGAAAATCCATTCTTGCTGAGTAAAGTCATTGTTATTTTTAGGAAACTGCATGTGATTATTGATGAGAAAGGATGTATACTGTACATCTGGCATCCATAGGAAAATCTCATCATGGAAGCAGAAAGTTAAATATATTTATAATTTATGTTGCTAGCTATAATCCTAGGCACACTTACTTGGGATTAAGCCCCATTGAACACAGTGGGATTTTTGAATAAACATTCATAGGCTTGGACAGGACTTCCACTATGGGCATAAATCACCATAACTCCCTTTAGTTTAGAATGAAAGACTCAGTATGAAATAAAAATGCAGAACACTGAACATGACACCCCAGTGCCATTCATGTGGTCAGTTCATGGTTCTTTCAGCAGTGTGCTGCAAAATGTAATCCCAGCATTTACACTGCTAGATCTGCAAACTAAACTGTGAGAGATGAAAGGATGAGATGGTGATTCTACTTCTATCTCATTAATTCCAACCATTCATATTGTGTTTGTTTTTAAATCAACTGATGACTCACAGTGATTGTGCCAGCCTTCTCCCTTAATATTAAAGCTTGAAATTAATTCATTTGACGGTGTGGTGTTGATATTTTTCAACAGGATCATAAAGGGAACTGGCAGCATTGTGCAGAGTCACACATACACTCACACACACACAAGGCAAAAAGAGGGTAGAGGTAAGCAGAATAATCCAATACTCTGTGCTGGGGATAATACACGCTGCTGCCATACTCATGGAATTGCTACGGTGTCTTTTGCATGCTAAACCCACATGTGGAGGGGCGAAACACAGCCACCAACATAGCAGGGGCTTCCCCTGAATCCTCCAGCCATTCCACCAACATAACGTGAGCATAGGGTTGTGCTCTTTGGCTGCAGTGGGCGCTTACCTAGCAGTAAATGCAGTGGGACTTATTTCTGAGGAAATGTGCATAGGACTGCACTGGTAGAGATTAGGGTGTGATTCATATATTCAATAGCATGGTGACAGACTGATGTAAGTCTAATTTCATAGTAAAGCAATAAAGTACAACAATGCAATCAACTGTTGAAAGGTTTGCTGTTAGTTCAGAATATGGCTGCTCCATTGCTAACTGGGACCACCAGTAGGGTGACCATATGAAAAGGAGGACAGGGCTCCTGTATCTTTAACAGTTGCAAAGGACAGGGAATTTCAGCAGGTGTTATTTGTATACATACATAACCTGGTGAAATCCCCTCTTCATCATAACAGTTAAAGCTGCAGGAGCCCTGTCTCTTGACCATGTAGAAAAGAGGGCAGGGCTTCTGCAGCTTTAACTTTGTGATGATGAGGTAATTTCACCAGGTTCTGCATATATACAAATGACACCTGCTGAAATTCCCTTTTCTATGAAACTGTTAAAGATACAGGAGCCCTGTCCTCCTTTTCATATGGTCAGCCCACCAGTACTTTCTCAAATTGGCTTCGGGACCATTTCCAAGCCCATTTCAAAGTGCTTGTGATGACTCGGGATGGATGGATATCTCTTGTTCTCATAGAGATGGTTGGGTTGTTTGAGATCAGACCTTTGTTTCTGTATGAGGCCATGATGTTTTTGTTTATTTGTTTGTTTGTTTGTTTTTTAAACCATCCATCTGGCAACCCATACAATTTTGGGGGGGAATATATGCAAATTATTTTCAAAGTTGAGAAAATCATTTTGCGGGAAAATATACATGTTTCTGTTTGTTTTAAAAAATGTGCATTTTGGGACATATGCACCCATTGACTAAACCATGTTTGTTTGCATTTTGAAAATGTATACATTTTCTTTGCACGTTTTTCAGATGTGTGCATATTGTTGAATATTTTTTGTTTTGTTTTGCCGAACATAACATACACTTGGAAATGTACAGATTTCTCAAAACAAATTATATTCAGGTCCACATTTGGACTTGGGAGATGCAAATTGGGTAAATTGGCTTTAAAAAGAGGACAGAGCAAATTTCTCACACCTTCCTAGTCTTGACCTTTAAAACCCTTTGTGGCTTTGTAACAAGGTGCCTGAGAAATCACCTGTTTCCATGCGTGCTTTCCTGTAATTTAAGATTTTCATCAGAGGCCCTTCCCCAGGTTCTCTGCCATCTAAGCAGGGCTACCATTAACAGTAGGCATGTTTGAGCATGGGCCGAGGACCCACATCCCAAGAGGGGCCCTCAGGCTTTTAAACTTTTATTGATCTGTTTTATTTGGATGCTCATTTTATATCACTGTTTTAGTTTATTTTAACATAGTTATATTTGAAGAGTGGGGCATAAGGCTAAATAATAAATAATATGGGTTGGATCAAGGGCCTGCCTTTCTTGAGAGGAAGGGATATTCCTCACGGAGAAGGGCTCTGCCTGATCCACCTGAATTTTAGGGTCCTTCTTTCCTCTTCCCACCCAACAGCTCACTGAATTCAGCAGGGTGTTGACTTTCTGTGTAGCATTTTTAGGGGACTGGGAAGATTTCCTTTGGAAGGAAAGGCAGGGTAATCCACTTCTGCCAACTCAGTTGTGCATGCTTGTCAAGCCTTATAAATATAGGTAAGTGCATTGTGTTTTTCTGAAGTACATCATATCTGTAACCCTTGTATTAAAACCATAACCCACATTCACCACTAGAGATGCTATGATGTTATGGTTAGAATGCTGGATTAAGACCAGGAAGACCTGAGTTCAAATCTATGCTCTGGGAAGCTCAATAGGTGACCTTAGGGTAGTCACTGTCTCTCAGTCCAAGCTACCTTCCAGGGTTGTTGTGAGGTTAAAATGGGATGGTGTGGGGGGTGGTACCATATATATTAGGGATGTGCACTGGATCGGACCCGATCCACGATCCGAGTCCGGTCCAGTGGGAAATCGGATAAATTATCCGATTTCTGATCCCGCAGCTGGATCGGCCGATCCAATCCGAACCGGTCCGAAAAGGCTCCGAACCGGTTCGGCGGATCGGCGGATCGGCGGATCGGCGGGCGCCCACTGGCGCCCACCGCCGCTTCCATTGGCGGGCGCCAGCGGGCGCCCACCGATGAAAGTGGACAGCGGGGGGGGGGAGGAGGGGGGCGCTTACCTTCTCGGCCCGTCCGCTCCCGTCCGGCACTAGCAGCTACTACCAGCGGGCTCCGCGGCCTGCTCTAGGGTGGCGCGCCGGGTGATGTCATCACCCGGCGCGCTACTCTAGAGCAGGCTGCGGAGCCTGCTGGTGGTAGCCGCCGGCCCCGGATGGGAGCGGACGGGCCGAGAAGGTAAGCAGGGGGTGCGTGGAGGGGAGGAGGGGGCGCGCGGAGGGGGGAGGGGGGCCCTTACCTTCCCGTCCCGGCAGCTCCCGTCCCGGCGCCGGCGCCTACTACTACCAGCAGGCTCCGCGGCCTGCTCTAGGGTGGCGCGCCGGGTGATGTCATCACCCGGCGCGCTACTCTAGAGCAGGCCGCGGAGCCTGCTGGTAGTAGTAGGCGCCGGCGCCGGACGGGAGCCGCCGGGCCGGGAAGGTAAGCAGGGGGTGCGTGGAGGGGAGGAGGGGGCGCGCGGAGGGGGGAGGGGGGCCCTTACCTTCCCGTCCCGGCGGCTCCCGTCCCGGCGCCGGCGCCTACTACTACCAGCAGGCTCCGCGGCCTGCTCTAGGGTGGCGCGCCGGGTGATGTCATCACCCGGCGCGCTACTCTAGAGCAGGCCGCGGAGCCTGCTGGTAGTAGTAGGCGCCAGCGCCGGACGGGAGCCGCCGGGCCGGGAAGGTAAGCAGGGGGTGCGTGGAGGGGAGGAGGGGGCGCGCGGAGGGGGGAGGGGGGCCCTTACCTTCCCGTCCCGGCGGCTCCCGTCCCGGCGCCGGCGCCTACTACTACCAGCAGGCTCCGCGGCCTGCTCTAGGGTGGCGCGCCGGGTGATGTCATCACCCGGCGCGCTACTCTAGAGCAGGCCGCGGAGCCTGCTGGTAGTAGTAGGCGCCGGCGCCGGATGGGAGCCGCCGGGCCGGGAAGGTAAGCAGGGGGTGCGTGGAGGGGAGGAGGGGGCGCGCGGAGGGGGGAGGGGGGCCCTTACCTTCCCGTCCCGGCGGCTCCCTTTCCGGCGCCGGCGCCTACTACTACCAGCAGGCTCCGCGGCCTACTCCAGGGTGGCGCGCCGGGTGATGTCATCACCCGGCGCGCTACTCGAGAGTAGGCCGCGGAGCCCGCTGGTAGTAGCCGCCGGTGCCGGACGGGAGCGGACGGGCCGAGAAGGTAAGCAGTGGCGGGGAAGGGGGCTTACCCCCCCCGGAGCCGTCCGCTTCTATCCGCTGGCGCCCGCGGGCACCCGCGGATGGAAGCGGGCGGCCCCAGGGGGGGTAGGGAGCGCGGGGGAGGGGGCTTACCTGCCGGGGCCGTCCACAGCGGACGGCCCCGGGGGGGGGAGGGAGTTAGGCCCCCCCTCAGCCACCCGCCGCCATTTTTTCCTCATCGACTTGCATTGCAATGCAAGTCTATGGGGAAAAAAATGGCGGCCGATCCAAAAATTTACGATTTATGGGTCGGGATCGGACTCGATCCGGTCCGGGGGGCCTCCAATTTTGTCCGATCCGGTCCGGGACAAAATTGGAGGTCCCGATCCGGGTCCCAATCCGATCCGGGGGTCCGTGCACACCCCTAATATATATCATACTGAGTTCCATTAAGAAAGGGCATGACAGTGCATGATACCTATGTGAGCTACCTTTGCAAGAACTGCTTGCAGAAGAACCGTTCCACTGACCATAATGTAAAAGATTAAATGCAAATAATTTCTACACATGATTCTAATGGTTTTGACAACAATTTATTTTCAAAGGTAAGAGTATCACTTTGGGAGGGGGGGGAAGTATTTTATACACAATATTCAGGAACAGGGATATATATATATATATATATATATATATATGGGATGATAGCAAGAAATCCAGTATTCTTTCATTTTATTCAGAGCTATACACAATGTAGAAGCTGACAGCAAAATTGCTGCTCTGAGGTTGCTGATACAAGAGTCGAAATAGCTTTTCCATTCAACACAACAGGCTTCTTTCCACCATCTTTATCCTTTCCTTGACACAGAGTTAACAATATTGAAAGACTATCCCACCTTCCTTGTGTGTCCAATAGAGATTGATAGTTTCTGCATGAGATGTCAGTTACAGGAAATAGATTTGGGAATGCAGCAGTCAGCACAGAAGGGAAACCACCTAGCAGCAATAAAAACCCACCACCACATTTCATTTCCAAATGAAGAAACACGGAAACCAGGATGGCTTCTAAAATAAATATTATAGAAATACAACTACATATTTGCCATATATTTTATCCACTACACAAAATCCCTAGTCAGGTGAATATTATGGGGAACAAAATATGGTCATTTCTGTCAGGGTTCAGGCAGTCACAATAGTGATGTTAGAAAGGGTCTTTTCATTCCAGTAATCATCCAGTGGTTTTAGCCTAAATGTACATAGGTTATTTTCATCTGTCAAGTGCAAAGTTGTCCCCTACAATTTAAGTCCCTTATGTTGTGTCTGCAGGCAGGTAGCTGTGCATTTCATGAATAAGCAGCACACAGTATACTTAATGTTGGTCTGTAAACAATACTATGATAATAAAAATGAGTTAAATCCAACCTACTTAGAGTAGATCCATTGAAATTAATGGGGCTTAAGTTAGTCATGACTAACTTAATAAGTAGTAATAAGTCTACTCTATGTAGAATTTACGTTGGATTTTTCCCAATATTTCAATTCTACGTGCCACCTGTACTTATGCAACACACATACCCACAAATCAAGGTAGGTTTTGGTGAACTTAGTGATTATTTCTGATCTTATCTCAGTGCATTCCATCACCTTGTTGCTATATTTGTGTTGAATTTGTCTACATGCTACACAGAGTAAGCTGGTAAAATTCTCAATCTTTCTCTCCAATGAACTACATTACTACATGCAGGGTGCTTTTTTCTTCTTACTACATCTAGGATTGTATGTGCTTTTTCACATTTAAAGTTTCAAAGATTATTATCAGGGCAGGTTCAATGAGCTCTGTCAGTTCTGGAAAGACAAACTGAAGGATTAAAAAACACCTAGACTTGGGCAGTAAATAGCAGTGTACAGATTTTGTTTAATCCATTCTGTGTGTGTTTCATGGGTTGTTAGTAGGGATGTGCACTGACCCCCCGGATCGGATCGGATAGCGGATCGGAATCGGACCTGGGGGGTCGGATCGGATCGGATCGGATCGGAGGATGGTCGGATCGGATCGGACCGGATGTCCGATCCGGATCGGACGCCATTTTGAATGCTTTTTCCCATAGCCAAGTATTGTTTTACAAAAACGCCTATAACTTTTTCATTTTTAAAGATAGAAGGATGAAACTTGGGCACATTATACACTGGTTAGGGATAGTTATCTGTGAGAAATTTCAGAAAGATTGGTGCATGAGTTTTGTGGCAATTAATTGTTTAATAAATACCCAGAAATGCCTATAACTTTGTCATTTTTAAAGTTACAAACATGAAACTTTGCCACATTGTAGGTGGTACCTTGGGACCTATCTGTGAGAAATTTCAGAAACTTAGGTGCTTGCCTTGTGTGGCAATTAATTTTAGAAAAATGGGTAGTAGTGGGGTAAATACATTTACACCTCCCATTTTTTTATTTTTGAAGATACAAACAGGAAACTTGGGCACATTACAGGTACCACTTGCCTTGATATGTGTGTGAAATTTCAGAAACATTGGAGCTTGCCTTGTGTGGCAATTAATTTTTGAAACAATGAGGAAAGAAACACCTATAACTTTGTCATTTTTAAAGTTACACACATGAAACTTTGCCACATTGTAGGTGGTACCTTGGGACCTATGTGTGTGAAATTTCAGAAACATAGGTGCTTGCCTTGTGTGGCAATTAATTTTTTAATAAATACCCAGGAATGCCTATAACTTTGTCATTTGTAAAGTTACACACATGAAACTTTGCCACATTGTAGGCGGTACCTTGGGACCCATGTGTGTAAAATTTCAGAAACGTAGGTGCTTGTATTGTGTGGCAATTAATTTTTGAAACAATGAGAGATTCATTGGACAGCACTTGCCCATAGGGATTCATTGGACAGTACTTGCCCATAGGGATTCATTGGACAGTACTTTCCTATAGGAAATCATTGGAAAGCACTTGCCCATAGAAAATCATTGGAAAGCACTTGCCCATTGAGAAATACAGTTATGCCTCCCACTTTTTTATTTTTGAAGATACAAACAGGAAACTTGGGCACATTGTAGACTGGTTAGGGATAGTTATCTGTGAGAAATTTCAGAAAGATTGGTGCATGCGTTTTGTGGCAATTAATTTTTTAATAAATACCCAGGAATGCCTATAACTTTGTCATTTTTAAAGTTACATACATGAAACTTTGCCACATTGTAGGTGGTACCTTGGGATCTATGTGTGTAAAATTTCAAAAACGTAGGTGCTTGCCTTGTATGGCAATTAATTTTAGAAAAATGGGTAGTAGTGGGGTAAATACATTTACGCCTCCCATTTTTTTATTTTTAAAGATACAAACAGGAAACATGGGCACATTACAGGGAACACTAGGCTGACCATATGAAAAGGAGGACAGGGCTCCTGTAACTTTAACAGTTGTAGAGAAAAGGGAATTTCAGCCAGTGTCGTTTGTATGCAATTAGTTCCTGGCGAAATTCCCTCTTCATCACAACTGTTAAAGTTGCAGGCACTATACTAGAGTGACCATATAGAAAAGAAGGCAGGGCCCCTGCAACTTTAACAGTTGTGATGAAGAGGGAATTTCACCAGGAACTAATTGCATACAAATGACACTGGCTGAAATTCCCTTTTCTCTACAACTGTTAAAGTTACAGGAGCCCTGTCCTCCTTTTCATATGGTCAGCCTAGGGAACACTTCACTTGATATGTGTGTAAAATTTCAGAATGATAGGTCCAGGCATGTGGTGGCAAGGTGTCTGCACACACCACTTTGAAGACTGTAGAAAATTTCTCCTGTAACGATCCCAGCGAGAGAGAGTGATCCTAGGCTCAGCCGTTCTGCTTGAGTGAAAGTATCAAAGCAGACACGAGCCAAGTGCTACTTTGTTTCTCCTTTTGTAATGGATACTAGCTCAGTTGCAGCCAAGCGTGCAAGGATCAAAGAGATGAGAGAAAGTGTTTCCTTCTTCTTCCCGGGAGGCGGGAGGGTGCAATTGACAGCCCCAGCCTCTGTGTAAAAAAGGTTAATAACTTTTAATCTAAAAAATTCGTAGCCACCACATGCCTGGACCTATCATTCTGAAATTTTACACACATATCAAGTGAAGTGTTCCCTGTAATGTGCCCATGTTTCCTGTTTGTATCTTTAAAAATAAAAAAATGGGAGGCGTAAATGTATTTACCCCACTACTACCCATTTTTCTAAAATTAATTGCCATACAAGGCAAGCACCTACGTTTTTGAAATTTTACACACATAGGTCCCAAGGTACCACCTACAATGTGGCAAAGTTTCATGTATGTAACTTTAAAAATGACAAAGTTATAGGCATTCCTGGGTATTTATTAAAAAATTAATTGCCACAAAACGCATGCACCAATCTTTCTGAAATTTCTGACAGATAACTATCCCTAACCAGTCTACAATGTGCCCAAGTTTCCTGTTTGTATCTTCAAAAATAAAAAAGTGGGAGGCATAACTGTATTTCTCAATGAGCAAGTGCTTTCCAATGATTTTCTATGGGCAAGTGCTTTCCAATGATTTCCTATAGGAAAGTACTGTCCAATGAATCCCTATGGGCAAGTACTGTCCAATGAATCCCTATGGGCAAGTGCTGTCCAATGAATCCCTCATTGTTTCAAAAATTAATTGCCACACAATACAAGCACCTACGTTTCTGAAATTTTACACACATGGGTCCCAAGGTACCGCCTACAATGTGGCAAAGTTTCATGTGTGTAACTTTGCAAATGACAAAGGTATAGGCATTCCTGGGTATTTATTAAAAAATTAATTGCCACACAAGGCAAGCACCTATGTTTCTGAAATTTCACACACATAGGTCCCAAGGTACCACCTACAATGTGGCAAAGTTTCATGTATGTAACTTTAAAAATGACAAAGTTATAGGTGTTTCTTTCCTCATTGTTTCAAAAATTAATTGCCACACAAGGCAAGCTCCAATGTTTCTGAAATTTCACACACATATCAAGGCAAGTGGTACCTGTAATGTGCCCAAGTTTCCTGTTTGTATCTTCAAAAATAAAAAAATGGGAGGCGTAAATGTATTTACCCCACTACTACCCATTTTTCTAAAATTAATTGCCACACAAGGCAAGCACCTAAGTTTCTGAAATTTCTCACAGATAGGTCTCAAGGTACCACCTACAATGTGGCAAAGTTTCATGTTTGTAACTTTAAAAATGACAAAGTTATAGGCATTTCTGGGTATTTATTAAACAATTAATTGCCACAAAACTCATGCACCAATCTTTCTGAAATTTCTCACAGATAACTATCCCTAACCAGTGTATAATGTGCCCAAGTTTCATCCTTCTATCTTTAAAAATGAAAAAGTTATAGGCGTTTTTGTAAAACAATACTTGGCTATGGGAAAAAGCATTCAAAATGGCGTCCGATCCGGATCGGACCTCGTCGGATCGGATCGGATCGGATCGGAGGTTGATCGGATCGGATCGGATCGGATCGGATTTTCCCGATTTTGGGGCGGATCGGATTCGGATCGTGGATCGGATCCGATCCGATGCACCCCCCTAGTTGTTAGGGGTATTTCATTCCACTGTCCAGCCACTGATGGAAGTGGGATTTTTTTTCCACTTCAGAAAAATACACAGAAATGTCCACCACAATTTACATAGCTTTCATAGGTATGCAATATTTTGTAGATTTTTCTTAGTGCTACATGGAGGAGGGGGGTGAAGACATTTGTATGACCAAATTTGCATACAATTTTGGTAAGGAAAGAAACCAGTCTGCGTGTCCACAGAAACAGAAGATGTCAGTCCACCGTGGAATTTGCAGGTTAAATTAATAGAAAACCAAAGTAATTTGAATCCATTTCATATTTCTCTGACATCCCTAGCTGTGACAAAACCTCCAAGCCTTATGACTCTTCTGTGATGGACTGTGACTTTGACCAAGAGAGCTAACATGGAGTTTGAAAAATACGGCTGTGTAAATTCATGGTGGATGAGAATGAGACAGATTTTTAGTAATAAAAATTTGAGCTACACTAGTAATATAGAATCAGACATAATCAAACATGAAAAAATCAGACACTCCATGCAGTATTTTTGCCCGCACAAACTAAGGATGTGGTTAAGTCATGCTGGTCAAGTGAACCTAGAAGACACTGGGATCAGGGAGGGAGGATCGTGGACTTACCTGCTTCCACAATTCTCCCCCAGCGTCTAGACAGCCGTGCGATGTCCCAGGAGGGAAGAGGGATGTTGTGGCCACTTTTTTTTTAAAGAGCTGCACGCGGCTAAAAAGTAAATGAAAAACACCCCCACCAAACTCTGCGCCCACCCCCACCCCCCGCCATCCTGGGGATGGCAAAATTGCTGCCCCCCACTCCCATGGGCACAGAGCCACCCTGTGCAGCTCCATGCCTATTTCAGGACCCGGGAGCACACACCACACCAGCGACGGCCCTCAGGATTGTCCTGGGAGCGTGGAAAAACTAGGATATCCTTGGTTTCAATTATCCTGGGGTCATCTCTAGGTCCTCCCCAGTTCATCCCGGGATCCCCTGTGCATCATATGGACACACAGGGATGACCTAGAGACAACTCCGGGATAAATGGCTGGTGTAGACATGGCTATAGTACTGTATGAAAATCAAGCAAGAGATTAAGGAGGAATACAGGCTTTCCAGCCTATCTTTCTCTCTCCATCATAGCTAAGTGATTGTGGCACAACAATGCAGTCTGCCACAAAGGGCATCATCAGGCGAGCGTTTGATTACACGCTCATTGCTGGACACTCATGGATTTTCATGGGTTCCTCTCACAATGTCGTCTGCCTCCTGCGCACTTCCCGCCCCTTCTAGACTACTTTGCATTACAAAAAAATGCCCCAGAAAGTCCAACTTATTTTTAAAGATGGAAGTTGCTGCTATCTCCTGCTGTGTGCAGGAGAAGCAGCACGATCAAAATGGCCCATGTGCATGTTGTTTACTTCCTCCTTTGAAAGAGGAAGTAATGAGGGAGAAACGCACAGGCGGAGAAGCGATGGTAAGGATATGTGATTTTCCCCCATGTGATAATGCTCAGAATGCCTGTAGTCACTGGATACTTTGTAAGAAAGACTAGAGAGACTTGAGTTGCTTTGGGATGCCTTGGTATTTGGGGATCCACATGGCTTGGGCAACCTATTGTTTGATTTGCACACACACTGACTACACAAACCTATGCATGAATACTTACTTATGAGCAAACATGCATAGGAGGATGGAACACCTTAGATACAGACATTTGAGCCTGGTTAGCTCTCTGAAGAGAGAACCAACTGCTTCCTCCATCTGGCACAGCTCTCCAAAGAGCCAACTGCCCCCTGGCTCATGCTGAGTATATTCTCGGTGAGAGCCAGAAGGCAGATGGTTGAGAGCAGCTGCCCATCCCCTGTTCTGGTCTGAGGATCCCCTCAGAGCAAAACAGGTTTTGTGAATGCTCCAGAGATCTCCACTGGCCTTTTCTTGCTGCGTCATTTGCCAGAGTGGGAGAGCAGGACCAGCAGGGAGCTTCCTTGGAGCTGCTAGTGTTGCTGGGTGAGCTGCTGCTCTAGAGAGTCCTGCTGGCACTGCTCTCTTCTTGTGGCAAATTCCAGGGTGGGAGAGTAGATGCCGGGGTCCTCTGGAACACCTTTGGAGGCAGCAGTGGCATCCCCTCCATGCAATTCACTGCTCCGTATATTCCACTGCCTAATGCAAGAGGTTCTTCCTGCCTCACTGGAGGGCTAGCTGACCCTGGCATACACTTGGAGACTACAGAATATTCGTTCTGAAATGCCTCTTTAGGGAATTGTCTAACAAAAACTATTTCTAATGGTTGCCTTAAGGCCAAAGTACATGTGATGTTGTTCATGCCATTTAACCATGTTTGAAACCTTTGTCTCCACTGCAGTTGGAATCCCACATACCTGCTATTCATGATGAGAACAGAACTCCGAATGGCATCTGTGAGAGCTCAGTTTAGGGTGACCAACTGACAGGATTTCCACAGATTTGTCCAGGGTTTTGTTCTATCCTGGGTGTCAGGAGGGCTTTTCAGTAATTTTCTGTAATGTCCGGGAATGACATGTTTTCCCCTTTAAGGCTGCCATTAGTGTGGCAGGGGAATACCACGCTTTCCAGAGGTGCATCATTTTCCCAACAGCTCCAATTGGGGCCTTAAAGAGGAAAACAGTTCAATCCCAGGCATTATAAAAAGGCCCTAATTGGAGCAGTAGTGGGGGGTCTCCTCCACTCCAACTGGGGCCTTTAAGGCTGCCATTAGCATGGCGGGCGGAATGACACACTTTCCGGAGGCCCCAGAAAGCAAACTTTCCCACCCCTCCCCACCGGTTGTCCTTTTTTTTTGTTTCCCAGATACCGTCACCCAAGCTCAGTTCCCATTGTAAATAGCAGGCACACAGGGCTGGGGGGATTCCAACCTGGGGGTCATCTACACAGAGCTTTTACTCCAGTTTACACCTCCTAGTCAATCATATCAAATGATGCATGCCCCTCCCTGAAACTAATGTTGCATTTCTTGCATAAATTCTTTTTTAAAAAATAACTATTTGTGGTGGGTTTTCCTGTTACAGCAGCTTCAGTGCAGTTTGGGAGTCCATGTGACCTCAGCTACCTTCAGAGCAGGCTGGTTGAAGGGAAGGGATTTGCAGAAGGGAAGAATTATGTGGGGCGGGGGGGAGGCGTATGTCTACCCAGACGTAACTCATTGCCTTGGGGATGGGAGCCAAGTGCTGGTGCTTTGGAAGGGTGCTGTTTTGACCCTGCACTCAATTGCTGCCTGCCCTTTAAATATTCACTGAGCACAGGAGTGGGGAGGGGAGCATAATGAGGCTGTTGTGTATGGAAGTGCAAAGGAACGCAGAGCCTTCCTGATTTTAAAAGCTTCACTGAGCACGGGGGGGGGGGAGAGGGGGGGAGATCAACCCTCATAACTTTTCTGCACCTGCTCAATTGATGACAGTCAGTTCTACCTATTTGCACCATGATATTTTTTTTAAAAAAATGTATACATCACATTACTTGCTACCGTAATGTGATGTATAATGTGCTTTCACGAAACTACTTATTTAAACAGAACCCCCTCAAAACCCATTCCTTTGGGTAGATCTGCACCAAGCAGTATATAACACCTTGAAAGCAGTTTGAAAATGGTATATGGAATGTGACATGGGCCCCAACAGTTGTCAGTTCATTTTGAAATCATTATAAAGTAGTAGTGTAGACCCTGCCCTTGTAGATTGGCTCCAGGACTATGGCGGTGGCAAAGGCTTAAAGCATTCCATGGTCCCAATCTAGCGCTTCCACCCCCCCCAAACACACACATACACACACACACACACACACATTTATTGACTGATTAAAAAATAAACACAGACTGCCAAATGACATAAATAATATTACTGTCTAGTTTGGCAGTCAGGCAATTTTGGTTATATCCATCTGCAGATACAACCAGATACCACTTTGACAAGTCTAAAAAATGATATAACATTTATTATTATTATTATTATTATTATTATTATTATTAATTAAATTCACAGTACAGACACCCTCCTCCATTCATTGGAGGTTGAAGGCTGTTTAATGAAACATTCAACCAGTTTCAGACTTACTAGTTTTGCCACTGTTGTTTCTCTCCACGATTCTTCTCCTGCCCCTTTACCACTTTCCCTTTAGCTTTTCTGTATAGAACAGCTTCTCCAGTCTGGACAAAGCAGAAGCCATATGGTGTTTTCCTTAATGAACTATTTTAGTTTGCACCAATGTTGTTGCATGGCATCGCCTTCACCAGTTTGACCCTCTAGTACAGAAAATCATAGCAGAAGCAGGTTGAACATTTCACTGAACAGCCTTCAACCCCAGATGAATGGGGCTGACATAGGAAGAGTGAATGGCTGAGCAGTGACTGGAAAGAACATGGGAGGAAATATTTTTTTTTTAGTACATCTGGCATGCAAGGAAACTGTGTGACTTTTATCAGTTTGTGTAATGAGGCAAAATATTAAAATAGACCAACTGACCATGGAGATTCATGTGCCAATTGTCTCAAATAGAATGGAGGAGGCTGTCTGAAAAGAGGAAAATTAATATCATCTAAAAGTGAAAGTCACAAGAGAAAGGAGAAAGTCACATGGAGAAAAACAGATCCCCAATCATGTACCTGGATAAAATGCACAGAATTCTAGCCACATATATAAAGATTTTGTACACATTTTGTGTTTGATCCACTGCCTCTTTTCTCAGAGATTTCATCAGAATTGTAAAGAATACTCAGAAAATATATATAATTCAATTATTCTAACACAGTGTATATTCAATTTCAATCAGTAGCCCAGATAAATGAAATCTCTTCGAATTGGGTTAATACATTCTGAAATACACCATTTATTTCAATTCTACTTGATAGCAACTTAAAGCATCTCAGATTCACAGTTCACTGAATGTCAACCTTCCACTTTTTCTAAAAAGACAAATAGGGCTAGTATCTGAGCTGCAGAATTCCTCCCCTAATGTGTGCTTGAGCCAGCTTCCTGTAATATGATTTTTTCAACCCTCTTCATCAGGAGGAAAGAAATAACTAGGGCTGTGCACAGACCCCCCAATCCGATCCCGATCCCGATCTGTCAGGTCCAGATTGGGCCCGATTCGACTTGGATCGGGCCCAATCTGATCCGGATCTGTGCAGAGCCCTCCCTCCTGCTCTTCCTGCTCCCTCCTTCCCCCATCACCCTGCTTACCTGCAGCCTCCTCCGCGTCATCCTCTGCATTCTCCCCCATCGTCGATGTCTGCCATCTGCTTTCCCGCTCGCGCCAGGTGATGCGCCACATTTGCCAGTCGCACTGGATGATGTCATCACCCGGCGTGAGCGGGAAAGCGGCCGGCAGACATCAACAATGGGGGAGGACGTGGAGAATGACGTGGAGGAGGCTGCAGGTAAGCAGGGTGATTGGGAGAGGGAGACAGTGAGCGGTGAGAGAGGGAGGGCTCTGCACGGGTCCAGATTGGATCCGGATCGTGGATCCGATCCAGCCTGATCCAGGCCTGATCCAATCCCGTTTGGATCCAGATCTGGGAGGCCCAGATCAGCCCAATCCAATCCAGATTCGGGATCCGGATCTGTGCACAGCCCTAGAAATAACTGCAAAAGGAAGGAGAATTGGGAAAAAGCAAAGAAACAGGGAGGGAAAAGATTAACACTGTGGGGAGTTAGTGTCACATTCTTCTTGTCAGATGATTGCATCTCTGGGCTCATCTACACCTAAGGGTATAGTGGGAAGGAGGGGGAGGATCGTGGACTTACCTGCTTCCACAATCCTCCCCCAGCATCTATACAGCTGTGCAACGTCCCTGAAGGGAAGACGGATGTCATGGGCACAATTTTGATTTTAAGAAGAGGAGCCCGGTCGCGTGGCCCTGATCCACTGAAAACCATAAGTTTTTTTAAAAACCCTCCAAAATCTGCGCCCAACTCCCCCCCCATCCCAGGGATAGCAAAATTGCTGCTCCACCCCCAATGGGCACAGAGCCACCCCATGCAGCTCTGTGCCCATTTGAGGACCTGGGAGCTTGCACCGCACTGGCTGCAGTCCGTGGAAGAACTGGGAAATCCCTGGTTTCAGTTATCCCCAGTTGACCCCTGGATCCCATGTGTGTCGACGACCTAGAGACGACCTAGAGACAACCCTAGGAAAACTGTGTGGTGTAGACATGGCCTTTGAATTCCAGCACAGAGAACTGAGCAAAGCAAGGAGGCACAGATCTCCTTGCTAAGGTAAGATCCATGTGGTCATCTCTAGCACACAGATTGCAGCTGGGGCAAGAGATCTGTTTCTCTATTCTATGTTTTACTTTGAACACAGGGCACAGGTTGAATCAGCATGTTCAAAATAGCATCCAAAGTGGCTCTAAATCTCCACCTGTGTCATTGAACATAACCAGTATTCTGGCCCTAACAGTAACCATGATACCTCAGAAGCAAGTTACATTCAAATAAATTAGGTTAAAATTGAGCTCTAAAATAGTCTGTTGAAATTCAAAACCTGAGATGATGATGATGATGATAATGATGATGATGATGATGACTATTATTACCAAATACTTTGCAGTGGCACCTATTACAACAGAGTTATGGCTAACTTTGGATCAGATCCTAAGGCTGAGAACTGTTGGAAAACAGGAGCACAAATTTCTTTTTCACAATTCACTTAAAACTTTATAGGTATTCTAGACTGCACAGTACAGTGCATCAAATATTTCCAAACTGGTTTAGTCATGTGTTTTATTGTTCAGCCATGTGTTTTGGGTCAACGCTGTGGCATCATTCAGCAGATTTTATTCTTTTAATAAAGTTAGAGAAGCCGAGCATTTCTGGCTCACTTACAGAGGTGCTGTGTGAGCAACAGGCTGTGTAAAATGCAATTACTCTAGAGTCAGTGGCTCAATTCGGACGACACGATAATCAATGGTGGGGTAATAATCAACTTTACAGTTGATCAACTAGGGGGTACTCCCCACACAACATGGTAATAAATAATCAACTGTGGTGTGGATTAGGATCAGCGCCGAGTTGACTATGGCAGCATTTGGATGACACAATAGTCAAAACAACTGATGATTGTTTCCCCCACACCAGTTGTTTATTGTGTCGTCCGAATTGAGCCAGTGTGTGGGATATATTATGCCAGGCATCATCATTATGCAGGTCCCAATGTTACGCCAAAGGAATTCAGAAGGCAATTTCACATCTTACCTCCCACTGTGCCAAGTGCTTCACAGAAACCATATCGTCTAATATTTCATTTTCTGGGGAACGCAACCATTGGCTTCAAAGTCAACCACTTCAAATGTTACACACCACTTATGTGGGCACAGTAGGGCAGAGGCCGTCCTGGGGTCCACTGTTGCACTTTGTAGTGCTGTTTTGTCCAAGAGAACATTTTTAATGTATGTACACTCCCAGCTTGAACCAATGCCAATATTCTCTTTAATTTGAATCCCCCAAATCTCCATGAAATGCTTGCAGGAAAGCAACACAACAAAACACCTAAGTTTTCAATTTGACCTTCAGAATATATGAAAAACATGAGCTTTGACCCACGTATATAATTGGCAAATCCCCTTGATGCCATTAACCTAGGTTTGGGCATTAAGTTTCACTGAGAAATAAATATTTAGACTGTGGAGTCTTAAGGAGAATGGTCTGTAGTGTTTCATTTCAGTCTGGGCTATTCTGCACAATCACTTAATTGTACAACCATTATTCTGAAAAGCTTTCATGCTCTCAAGGACCCAAATCCCATTTTACAAAGCAAGAGATGAATTTTATATTTGATGCTATGTACTTGGAGAACCTAATTTTTTACTACAAGAATATAAAACAATGCTATCTGTTAGCACCCCATATAGTTTCAGGGTGTCATAATACTTTAAGCTATTGGTCAAAGTCTTGTTAATTTGAATTCCTGCTTATCCTTGGAGAACTGAATTTACAGTGTATTTTTCAGATAATAAACTTTTCAAAGTTACAGTAGCAAAGCTTTTTGGAAAGGGTTAAACCTTTGTAAGACTTATGTGATGGAGCTCTGCCAGGACTTTTGCTTTCATTTTTGCTTTCATCTTTAACTTTGCTGCAGTGTTAAGCATCCTTTTAAGCATCATTTTATGTTTCATATTGTGGAAAATGAGTACACATATTTAAATGCTTCTTTTAGAATACATGTGAGTACCAATTCTTCATGATATCTTGGTTCTTCAGATATAACAGGTACATCTAAGGAATTGTTTTTTACATTTTAAACAAAATCCTACACTAATATGTATTATCTAGAAGCTGAAGCAGAGAAATAAATACTATTTTATAGACCAAATATAGGCCATACATTGTCCTTCTGTTCTGAAAATGCACATACACGCATGCAACATGAAAAACTTATCTCTTTGTTTTGCCTTGTTCTTTCACCTTCATTACTATTTTTGTATCAGTAGTTGCAACATATATATTTGACTTTACTTTATTCACAATCACAGCTGTATTAGTCATCATGGAGAGAGTAATCCTATAGTCTGTGGCAGATGGTCCCAGGGACTATAGGTTTGTTTGGAGTTCCACTCCTGAGGCCATAGACAATGGCTCAATTCGGATGACACAATAAACAACTGGTCGGGGGGAAACAATCGTCAGTTGTTTTGACTATTGTGTCATCCAAATGCTGCCATAGTCAACTCAGCGCTGATCCTCATCCACACCACAGTTGATTATTTATTACCATGTTGTGTGGGGAGTGCCCCCTAGGGTTAGCGTGAGGGTTAGGGTTAGTCAACCCACCATTGACTATCGTGTCGTCCGAATTGAGCCACTGAGTTCCAACCCACCTCCCTCTTGTAACCACCATAGAAATAATCGTGCTGGCTGCTTCCCAGGTTCGCAAATGCTAGAGTGACCATATGAAAAGGAGGACTGGGCTTCTGTATCTTTTAACAGGTGTGTGCAAAAGGGAATTTCAGCAAGTGTAATTTGCATGCAGGCAGCACCTGGTGAAATTCCCTCTTTGTCACAACAGTTAAAGCTACACTAGCTATATTAGATTGACCAGAAACAAAAGAGGGGAGGGCTCCTGCATCTTTAACTGTTGTGATGAAGAGGGAATTTCACCAGGTGCTGCATGCATACAAATGACACCTGCTGAAATCCCCTTTTCTACACAACTGTTAAAGATACAGGAGCCCTGTCCTCCATTTCATATGGTCACCCTAGCAAATGTAGGCTTGGGAAGAGGGAAAAGAGAGCATTCTGGTGAGTGCAGAGGAGACAGAGGAGGAGGAGGGAGGAAAGGGGCAGCCAGAATACAGGAAATCCTATAGCTTCTCCAGCCCTGGACCAGCCACCACCAGTCTGCCTTCCAAGGCCCAAAGGCCCATCTATAGGAAAAACTTTTAAAGGGAGGAACAGCCTGGTGGGGCATTTGATAGGTGGAAGCCTCCGAAATCTCTTAGTCACCTAAGACAACAATCATATACATCCTTACATGGGAATAAGTCCCATGGGACTCAAGGGGACTCAAGGGGACTTAGATATTATTATCTAATAGTAATTTATAACCCGCCTCTTCCTCTGGATCGAGGCGGGGAACAACAACAAATACAAAACACAAAAATCACACAAAAATAATTTACATTGTATGTAAATGCACTTAAGTTGCTATAATCAGTCATCATCACATGGTGATGCACTACACATTGCAGCCTCTCCAGTAAGGTGTTAAATGGTTTATAACATCTCATATTGCAGGTTATCTTGGAGATGCATGACCCATAACAATATATTATTAGAAACCATATAACATAAACTATAATAAAATGTGTTTTTCTTAATCCTATACTTGCTTAACTCATACCACAGGACCAGCCAAATAGAAATATGATTCCTAAGTCATGCCCTTTTGAATATAAATTCATGCTAAAGCATTCCATAAATGTGGAGCAACTACTGAGTCCACATCTCTATGGGGCTTCCATATGCTTTGTGAGGGAGCATAAATGGCTCCATGCTCCACCACCACCATGCTTACAACTCAAGAATATGTGATCAGGTTTTACATGATTACACAATCACATCCCTCAATATAGTGATTAAAGTCACTCACATCAGACATCCATAGGGCCAGTGTCACATATTACATTATAAACTCTCCATCCCTAGTACAGATGCCCCCCTTCTATTAAAGTGTAAATTAGGCCTATGTGCCAGGGCTGCACAGAGTGTACTGCTACTAAAGCGAATAAACTGGAAAGCAGTAATATAATTCGGAGCTGAATATCAGCTATGCAGAGCATGTGACTTTGCATTAGATTCATCACAAAACTGACTTGAGTTTCTGAACATTGGTAAGCAAAATCATTTATACTTGACCCGAACTATTTGGAACATTTCTGCTAATGTCTTTGTTTTGCACATCAAAAATGGCACTTCTCAATTATGATATTCCTTCAATATATTGAGCCTATCACTGAGTGCCCCAGAAATCAATTTGAAATTACTATCAAATTGTTATGGAGCTGAACATTAAATAACTCAATACTTTAATTCCTGAGGGGGTTCTTCATTGGTGCATCATATGTTCAAATTTGAAATAGACTTTTAGTCATAAAAATTAATCATCATTGGATTTTAATTACCCTTTTTCAAATGGAATGAAGACTGCAAACAGACTTCAGAAAATTATGTGAAAAAAAATGCCACTGAAAGCTTTTGCGAGCAGAGAATAAACCCATAAAATAAAACATGGACACCAGATAAATTAGGGGCTCTTTATTTAATTAAGGGAATTCTCCCTTCCCTAGATCTGCACATGAAAGTGCAGGAATCTTAACCATTCTTACTCCAGGCAACTAGCCTGCCAATAAGGGCAAGCCACTCAGTTGGACACAGGGGTCGGATGAACCAGGCCCCATTTTCAAGCTACACTTCAGCATATGGAGGGACCATCCTGCATCATCCCCACCCGTTGCTGCACAGCTCTGGGTAGATGAGACAGGAAGGCCCCCAAAGGCAAATGATATCCTGAGACGAGAGCTGCACAGCCCCCAAGGAGCAGGACCTCTGTACTGCCAATCACCATAAAGGTGCCAGAGCGCTCACCATCCCTATTCTGACCTCATGTAATTCCCACACAACCTGCCATAGGAGGGATCCAAGCCTTAGCTTCGGTTCCCTACCCCCCACCTGCTCAGGATGAAATCCCGCAGGCCCACGTGCAGTTCTTGCAGGAAAAAATCATTCCCCGCATCAGAGAGGTGAATTCCATCTGCCCTGTAAAGATCCCCTCTGGAAGGAATAATAGCAGGATGGGGAATGTTAATTCCCTGTACAATAAGTCGAATCTCCCTTAGGCTTTGCCGCCATGCCCAGAGTAGCTACCGCCACGCCCAAAGAGTCTGAGCATCACGTGGGGCCAGCCTTTATAAGCTCATCCCCACCCAGTCCTAAGGCTGCACATGTGCAAGACAAGTGAGCAGCATCTTTCTGGTTCCTTCCCACCTGCAAAGGTGACCCCACCCAAGCTCTCCCAGTAGGGCAGGAATCGGGCACCTGTTAAAAGTATCAATATTATTGTGCTCTTACACAACCAGTCCATATGTGGATGTAGATAACATGTGCAAAACCCATAGCCGGAATTCCATTTTTAATTCTATCCTCTTGACCCCTGAGAATTGAATTTCTACTGACTTTTTGCCATTTTCCCACAAGTTTAATACTTTATTCATTACATACTTGCACTGAAGAAACAAGATGCTTTTAGATATTACACTTGTTTCCCTTGCATCATGTATTTTGTAGTCATGACATCCATGTGTTTTGCTCATGAAAAATAATTGTTTCTGCTTGTCACATTTTCTTATGTTAAAAGAGCACAGGCAATCCTATGCTCACTTCCCTGGAAGTAAGCCAGGGCTTACTTCCAGTACTACCTGTTCCCAAGTAAACATTGCACTACTAGTGATCCTTATGTGGATTCAACAAAAGCACTGTGAACTTCAGAATTGAGAGAAGATATTAATCATGATGTGGAAGTAATATTCAGCCTGAATTCAGTTTTTTTCCTGAAAAATCAATGGCAAGTTGCAAATAAGTCTAGAAAAGAATACATGTATTCAACATATATGCTAAAGGGAGATGTTGGTATTGCATATGGATGTAAGCTTGAAGTAGTTCATTTGCAACAAGTCTTCACAAAAAATACTTATTGAAAAGAAAAATGCCTTATTTGAAAACTATTGTTAATGAAAGGGTTCCAGAATTAACTACCAATTTACTTACAGCAGCTAGACAAACAATAGTTTACATATGAAATTTCCACACTTTCCTTTAATTTTGAGCATGTTTTGAAAGTATAAACTTGTCTGGACAGCAGCTGTTTTGACTAAGCTTAAGATATGCACCAGATGCATTGCAATCGTTAAAACAATTTATTTAAAAATTATTAGAGTATAAAATAGCAAGATAAAATATATGGCCATATATATTTTGAATTGCTATCTGTAAGTTACTCTTAGTTTTATACCACTTGCCAGGGAGGACATAAAATAGTCACAAATGCCAATCAAGTTGATGTTGCTGTTACAAAAGTTAGTGAAAAGCAGAATATCCTAGCTATGAGAACAGAAAAAGGAAATATAGTTTGATTATTCTAAATACAATGTAGATAGACAGGTACTGCTCAAGGTGCACAAACTGCAGTGCTCGACGTGCTCACCGCCCGGCCCAGCAGACGGAGGAATGGATACCACAGAGGGGCAAAATTAAGACAGAGCGAGGGGGGGAATGCTAACACTCCCCCTGCCTCTCAGCAATGTGTCCTACACACACACACACACACACACACACGGGCAGACACTCGTGAGGCTTCTCCGGCCGACGCAACTGCTCCAGCCGCCTCATCAACAATAGTGGCCACACCAGCCTCCACAAGCTGTAGTGATAAATAAAAATAATTCAGAATAGATCAGTGCAGTTTAAGTCACAGCATAGACTTCAGAACACACTGGACAGTATGTGCAAACTTTACAGGGAAAACAACTGAAAGTTAGTCAGTAAAATAGATCAGAGGCTTCATGGAAGGAAATATATTTAAAGGAGCTTGTTTACTCAGCTGATGTCATATTAATCAGTAGCAAGCTAAAGAGGAAAATAATAAGATTGTTTTGTGGACTCAATATTGTTACAGTTTGTTAAATCAGGCAATAGAAAGCTGTGGAACCTTTATATCTCTCTATATTTAACAGAAAATCCTGTACTTAAAATCCCAACTTTTCAGAAAGATTCCTCACCCAAAACTGTGATTGATTCTATTATCCAAGTTCAGTGTAATCCTATGCAAATCCTATGCACTTCTACTTCTCATGGATTTCTCATAGATTTCGATGCAACTTACTCCAAAGTAAGTGTGCTTTACGGATGTACGGATTTTGTTAAATCCATTCTGTCTGTGTTTTATGGATTCTCATGCATCTTTAGTTCTATCGTCTGACAGAATTGGATTTTTTGAATGGGAATTTCATTCATTAGCAAATTCACACGTGTCCCAATGTGTACACAGCTTCAGGTGATTTATGCCAGCTTGAGGTGAGGTGTAGGATAGGGTGATCATGTTTGGAAATCCCAAAAAGAGGACATCCAGGAGAGATGCAGGAGAGAGCACTTTCTGGGGCCTCTGGAAAGATTGTCATTCCCCCTTGCCATTCTAATAGCAGTTGCCATTAGTGTAGCGGGGGAGGCTGAACTTTCTGGAGGCCCCAGAAAGCACGTTTTCCCCTCCTCCGTTCCAATCCCTTTAAGGCCCCGATTGGAGTAGAAGAGGGGAAAGCATATCATTCCCCACACACACACACTGTCCCAATCAGGACCCTGCTTGGAACAGAGGAGGGGGAAATGTGTCATTCCTGCCCCCCACTACTCCAATCGGGGCCTTTTCTATAATGTCTGGGAATGACACACTTTGCCCTTTAAGGCCCTGATTGGAGCAGTGGGGGGGAAATAATGTATGTTATCCCCCCCACCATGCTAATGGTGGCCTTAAAGGGGAAAGCATGTTATTACCGGACATTATGGAAAATTACAGAAAATCCCTCCTAACACCCATGATAGAAAAAAATCTGGGCAAATCCTGACAGTTGGTCACCCTAGCTGGTAGGATCACTACTAAAGTACACTGTACCAGCCAAAGGAGAAACTGGTGTACATTGAATTATGTGACATCACCATGATCACCTGCTTGAACTAGAGCTATACAGATGAGTCTATTTTTGCTCCATGGAAGTTTTGCATCTCTTCATTCAAAAGTCCGCTCCACTTCACTTCCACATTTCTCTGCATTTATTTCACAGATGAGGAATTCGCACGACATTCATACATGGATTCCCAGCACTTTATTGTAAAATATGCACTGTATCATAAATTTAGGCATTTTATACACATTTTAGCATGAAATACACATTTTTATACACATGATGGCATATGTTTTTCAAGCCAAAAAACTATTGCAAATTTCAGAGAAATTCAAAATTGGAAGCTTCTGATTCACCCCGTTAGTTCTGTAGGTGTCAGTTTGCTACCAAATGCATATCAAAGAAATTCTTGAGTATCTCTAGCTTGGACTGATGCCATCTCTGCATTCCTGTGGGAGTCACAAAAGCATGGAATATGGTGGAGGAGTTCCCATAGATGCTGTTAAAATACCTACTGGATTTGCTGTGTTTTCTCTTATTTCTACTGCTGTTATTTCAACTGCTGCTTTGTGAGCAGGAAATGCAGAGGATTCCAATGTCATTATAGAAGTCTAATATCACTAGAGCATAACAGTCACCAGCATAATGGGTGTTGTAGATGCCCAGTTTGTTTTAGACGTTAAGTGGTGGGAGCTATTCTTTCTTCCTCCAGATTAAGATTGCCAGTTCCTGATTCAGAGACAATGCCTATTGCTTTTGGACATATGAAAATGGTAACACCTACTTTAGCGCAGCAGTAATCCATTCTCCTGCCCTTCTCCCTGACTTTCTGTTGCAATCAAGTGCAACAGGATTCCCTGGAAAACTCTCCAGATCTGTTCCAAAACTGACCGGGGGGGGGGGGGGGTGAAGGAAGGTAAATGGCCTGTTTAAGGCAGGATCTACACTACTGCTTTATAATGGTATTGAAGCACTGACAACTGTTGGGGCCCATGACAAATTCCATATACCGTTTTGATACTGCTTTCAAAGTGTCATATCCTGAGTGGTGTAGATCTGGCCAAAGTTACCAAGAAATATCTTCCTGCTCTAGATCTATAAAAACAACAGGTTCCGTCTCTGGGACAGTAGCAGGTAACTCTAATCCAGGTATTGGCTTAGTCAATGGACTAGAGGAGTGTGACCTAATGAATCCTTTGTCTCTTTATTCATTAGCTTTGTGGATAAAGCTAAGAATGTTTGTACACCTTAGGGTGAGGGAGAGAATTTTCTGCCACAATTAGTAATGTATCTTACAAGAGAGAGGGCAAGAACACTTGGAATAAAATGATTACCTAGTGCTGGGCAATATCCAAGTCAACACGAGCGCTAACATAAATTAGGTTTCTCTAGCATAAAGGACCTCTAGTGAAATGCCAATAGTGTTAGCTAGTGTAAAGGGTTTAACATGGAATCCTGTCACACCAGCTAGTGCTATGGGTATTGCACTAGAGGTCACTTATACTAGCACATCGTAATTTACATTAGCACTCGTGTTGACTTGGATACTGCCCACTTTTTCAAACCCGTACTTTAGGAAATTCCAAATGCAAGGTTTCTTTCTTATTTTGCTAGCTGATCATATTGCTGGGCTTTTTGGAGGATGTCCAGAGGTAATAGTAATACACACTGTTTCACTGTTTGAAGTAAACCCACTTCTTACTATATTTCCAACACCCCTAGAAGCAGAATATAATAAAGCTAATGACTCTGGCTTGTTGTTTCTTTCCCCCCTCAATTTCTTTTTTCTGTCTCAGTATGATAGATACCTATTACCTTGAATGTCCATCCACATCGGAATCAGCTTCAAGCATTCGGATACTTGCTCATTGATACTTATGATACTCTGGTGCCTCGTTGACCTTATATCACAGTGAGATTTGTTCCCTTGAGTACTACATAGCAACAGTTAGAGTGTGAAGTTCAACAAAATAAGCTACTAACACTTTTTTTAAAAAAAAAACATGATGCAGGAATCAAGTCCTTCAGCAGCAAAACGCCATAAGAATAACAAGTAGCATGTCCTTGTCTTTAGTGGTCCATTTGATTTCCCAGAGAAAGGCCAGCCCAGATCTGGTCTCTGGTATTATTAAGAAGAATCTTAAATCACAAGAGGATCTTGCAGCATTCTTAAATCCTTCAATAAAGAATGCTAATTTGTATGAGACTTCTAGCACATCCTGAAGACAACTTGCACAGTCACCAGGTTTGCTGCTGCTACAGGTAACACTTTTCATACAGCTTCCCTATGCTAGTCATGGCAGGAAGATATTTGTCCCTCATATTGCAGAGCCTCTTCTACTTTCAGTCATCTCCATCAGATAAAACAACAGGGGAACACCAACTGCTGGAATTCCATAGTGGGTTGGATCAAGTCTATAGTAGAGATGTAAAATTTCCAAAAATGTTGAAGCCATGGGGAAAAAAACAGGTTTCTTTTCGGGGGGGGGATGAGTTCGGGGAAAAAATGAAAAATGTTGGAAAAATTGAAAAAATGCAATATTAACACTTTTTACGGATTGAAAGTCACTCAACTTGTAGTTATGTACAAGTTGGTTTGGCATAAAATTATCACATTTGGTATATTAAAAGTATAGTGCATTCAAGCAATTATTACAAATTGAATTTACTTTTAAAAATTTTTTACTAGGGATGTGCAACGGATTAGACCCGATCCACGATCCGGGCCTGATCCAGCCAAAATCAGAATGTTAATTAAGGATTCCAATTTCAAAAAATGGAGGAATGATTTTTTCCGATCCAATTCCCCCCCCCCCCCGATTTTGATTGGGAAAAATCGGAAAATCGGACCTCCATTTTTTGTGTTTTCGCCATAGGCTTGCATTAGGGGAAAGAAAGCTTTCCCCCAATGCAAGTCTATGGGGAAAACATTGCAGCAGGTGACTGGGGACCTCCCTCCCTCCTCCCACTCATACTCCTTATCTGTTGCCTCCTCGCTGCCGCCTGCAGGTCCAAACAACTGAGAAACAGGCTTCGCGTCCTGACTCTCAGTAGAGCACCGGGTGATGATGTCATCACCCAGCACTCTACTGAGAGGCAGGCCGCGAAGCCTGTTTCTCAGTAGTTTGGACCTGCGGGCGACAGCAGATGGAAGCGGACGGCCTTGGCAGGTAAGGAGCGCAAGTGGGGGGAGGGGGAGGGCCCCACTTACCTACCGGGGCGCCTGCTTCCATCCGCTGCCGTCCACTGTTCGTGAAGCCTGTTTCTCAGCGGATTGCAGCGGATGGAAGCGGGTGCCCCGGCAGGTAAGGCACACGAGTGGGAGGGAGGGGGAGTTAGGTCCCCACTTGCCCGCCCCCATGTTTTCGCCATAGGCTTGCATTGGGAGAAAGCTTTCTTTCCCCCAATGTAAGCCTATGGCAAAAACATCTAAAATGGCATCCGATCCGAAAATTGGATGTCTGATTTTCGGATTGGAATTGGCTCCGAACCGAACTGGGAAGCCTCTGATCCAATCCGAGGCACTGGTTCCGATTCCGATAACAATCCGATTTTTTGGGTCCATGCACACCCCTAATTTTTACCTTTTTTAAAAAAAAACAAATGGAGCTACAAGCTCTTGAACTGTAAGGAACACCTGAACTGTAAGGAACCTCTTTGGTTTTCCCAGTTTATGAGGAGTGGGCAAAAAACAATTTAAAAAACAAACAGAAGAAACCATTAACATTATTGACAAGGACAATTATTTATGTCTCTGCTAGTCCTCCACAGTGTCAAGCAGACATAAAGCAACCATTCCCATAAAAAAGAACTGAGAAATAAGGGGGACCAAGTTTCAATGGATATGCATGAAATTTAATCAGACTCATTTTCTGAGCTGTTGCTATCACTATCAGTTTCAGTCTCTGCTTCAATGGCAGTGTCCCCTAGAAGCAGAAATGCATCTTGCTCTTGTATTTGAGAGCTCTAGTCTCAGTTTGCAACCTAGGACTTGCTTGTCCTCGGTTCACAGAAATTGTAATAATCTGATACTATACATAGTTTTTTGAAATCTTTCGGAGAAGTAAATATATAAACACCTTGTCTTAAACATTTTATGCACTATGCTAAAATAAAACATTCTGTAATCTGTTTTTTCTTCATTTTTTTCCATTTTTCCAATTTTTTGGGGAAAAAACAAAAAAACCTTTGGAAAAAAATGGAACAATTGTGTTTTTTTTCCCAAATTTTTCCTTTTTTTCCCCTGGGCCTTAAGAGCTCATCTACACCTAAGGGTATAGAGGGAGGGAGGGGGGAGGATTGCAGACTTACCTGTTCCCCAGTCCTTCCCCAGCATCTATACAGCAGGGCGACATCCTGGAAGGGAAGAGGAACGTTGCGGCCACCATTTTTTTTAAGGAGAGTTGCGTGTGGCAAAAAAGTAAGTACAACCCCTGCCGCCACCAAACCCTGTGCCCACCCCATCCCCGGCATCCCAGGGATGGTGAAATTACTGCCCCCACCCCATGGGCACGGAGCCACTCCATGCAGCTCCTTGCCAGTTTGAGGACCTGGGAGGTCGCGCCACACCAGCCGCAGTCCTCGGGGTTGTCCTGGGACTGCAGAAAACCGGGGACATCCCTGGTTTCAGTTATCCCGGGGTCATCCCTGGGTGACCCTGGGATCCCCTGTGCATCATTTGGATGCACAGGGATGATCTAGAGACGGCCCCAGGATAAATGGCTGGTGTAGACATGGCCCTAGTCTGAATCTAGCCCATAATGTTATTTACTATCATGTCTGAATCAGAATTTCCCTTGGTTTAAATACAAATAATTTTATTTTTCATATTGTTCATGGATAAAAGCATGGATTTGTAAAAGCATGGATAACAAAGCTTTATTGAACAATGTTGAACAATATTGAACAGATACTTTGGCCTTCTCCAACCTGGTCATTTCCAGATGTGTCAAACTACAACTTCCATAATCCTCAAACAGCATGGTCAATGGGAATTATGGGAATTGTAATCTGACACATTTGGAGGGCATCAGGTTGGGGAAGCCTGTCCAACTTAATTGGGAAAAGAGGTACATTTTGAAAGAAGTGCTTTTTACTTTATCACCTGAATTGAATAATTGAAGTAAGTTGCAATTACAAATGTTATCACCATCAGTTTTAAAGAAAGGAACAAATGTAATATTCAGAAGCACCCTATTATTTTGTCCTTTGGAAATTTTGGGTTGAAACTCTTATGAGCTTTGGTTCAAATTAAACTCTGAGGTTTTACCCTTATAATTCCAACAATTTTGTTTTGTGAGGCCACAAAGCTGTTGCTTAGTAACTATATTTATGTAAAAGAGAAGTGTGTGTATGTGCAAATTCAACTGGGCATGATATTGTTCACTGCATAACTCTAAGGAAGAAATGTGGGATAATGAGCACCTATGTTCTAGATCAAGCACCCAGGAATAAAATGGAGTTATGAAACTATTACAGTTACATTTCTTGTGGTAGTCTAACACAATTAGTCATTCCTACATGGCATTTTTAAAGCCTGTGGTGAAATATTAATTTGTGCCATCTACTCATGATTTTTTTAAAAAATGAGTCAAGAGTCTTCATGTTCTCATTCTGCTGACTTCAAGGGAGTTAGTCCAAAGGGCTATTTATCAAGTCTTAATATTCAGTGCATTTTACAGTGTTTAAGGCATCTCAATAGAGTCTGGGATCAGAACAGGGGACTTATTTCAGGGACAAGATTCAGTGGTGACTTCACTATCAACTTCGTATAGAAATGAGCAACATATACTTGAGGTGAGTCAGAAGAAAAATGAGAACAAAATTGTGATGTGGAACAATGTGCAAGCTGCAATTCATCCTGAAGCTGGCTAAAGGAAAGAACTACAGTGAAACTAGCCAGATCAGTGAAAAGGGGAAAAGGCCTCATAACAGTAATAGGGTAGAGTTGCTGTGATAGTGCCTGACCTCATAAGCCTTCCAGGTATGTCACTGGTATGTGCAGCATGGAAGATAAACAGTTACCTGCAGTGTATCAATCATCCACACGATTCATATATATATATATATATATATAGGCTGACCAGATAAAATCCAGGTCAGGGCTCATGTAACTTTAACAGTTTTAGGGAAAAGGGAATTTAGTTCCTGGTGATATTCCCTCTTCATCACAACAGTTAAAGGTGCATGCACTACACTAGAGTGACCATATACAAAAGAAGGCAGGGCCCCTGCAACTTTAACAGTTGTGATGAAGAGGGAATTTCACCAGGAACTAATTGCATACAAATGACACTGGCTGAAATTCCCTTTTCTCTACAACTGTTAAAGTTACATGAGCCCTGACCTGGATTTTATCTGGTCACCCTATATATATATATATATATATATATGAATTGTGTGGATGATTGATACACTGCAGGTAACTGTTGATCTTCCGTGCTGCACATACCAGTGACATTATATATATATATATATATATATATATATATATATATAATTTTCCTGACAATATACATGAAATACAATGAAAATGACCAAGAAAAAAAACACATACGCAAGCAAACAGAAAGAAACAAAAGAAAAAAGAAAGAAAGAAAGAAAGAAAGAAAGAAGAAAAAGAGGGGGGGAGAGAGAAATAAAGGAAACAATATTCCACAATAATTTAAACAACATATGGAGATTTAGTACAGAGAATGGTCATGAAATATAAAATAAAAATCTTAGAGGGAGTCGTAGACAGAGGGAGTCTTAGAGCCTATCCACATTGCCCTTAAAATGACTTATATTCTGTTTAAAACATGTTTTTTTAAGTCATTTCATTACGTGGTAAGGCACACTGAGCATTACTTACGTTTCATAGCGACTGCTTCCTCCGCGTTCACTGGTGTCACACAGGGTTATTTCTGTGTTTTGCAGGCTGCTTGAGTTACCGAGACAAGAAGTGGGCAGGTCAAGCAGCCTGCAAAACAAAAACAAAAGTAGAAGAGACCCAGAATTAAGGTCAATGTGGATAGGCACTTAGAGGGGGGAATGATAGTGTGGCCTACAGGGTAGAGTAGGCAGGGTTGAAGCTGAAGCATTTTTGAAACCGATGTGAAACCATTTAAAGAAACTGTACTAAACTCATTACGCTTTGTGCCTGAGGAAACCATTACGCTTTACAACTGCAATACCTTACTACTTGTTAATAAATCTTCTTTTGTTTCACTCTGCTGTGGTTTGTGAGGTACCTAAGGTGGGGTACAAGTATTTGATGGTGGCAGCGGAAGGGAAGGTGAGAAGATAAGGGGCTGGTCTGGTCTGCTGTGAGGCCAGACGAGGGCAGTGAGTCACAGAGACAGTGTGTAGCACCCTGACACTGTTCCATAGCTGGGATCCTTTGAATTATACAGAAAAGAATAAAGGAGTCCTAGAGGGAGGCATCACAGGGACAACCTTGCTTTGTTCCAGAATTCAAATCAATAGTCCGGGAAAGGGAGTTATTAATTTTAATTTTAGCTGTAATTTTATCACGCTAGACAGGCCACAGCCTGGCCATGTGTGACAGTTTCACTGGTACAGGCAGGTCTTCAATAACATCTCGTTATCCTTGTTTATGTATATATATATATATATATATATATATATATAAAATCTCAGTAAATACAAATGATACTTATGCCTTACATGTACTGTGACACTTACTTACTGCCTGATCATTGCAGAAGTGTTTTCATGCCAAGGCGAACAGTGGCAGGTCTCCAGATCCGGCTTTCACGTTACATTCTAACCACACCAAGATTAGAAAGCCTGCTATTTCCTGCTTCTATGCCAATTAGTTGCCAGCTTCTTAGAAGGGATGGAAATATCAAATATACTTCTAATGACATTGTGGTGATCTGTAGATACCAATGACATGTGTTTCCTTTTTATAAGATGGGCCACCTTCTCAGCCCACCCATTCATATGGGGTGACTTGGTATATTTTACTCACCACAAATTTCAAAGCAAGCAGTGAGCATGACTTCCTGTGGGTTAAAGCTCCTCAAGCCAAACAGTAGGTTCTGTAAGTTCAATTGTGCTATGGAAAAAGTTCTTCAAATTGTTTGGGCCCTCAAATTTAGAGCAGTATAGTTTTCCATAGAACAGATTCAAAAAACTGTGTAAATGTTAAGCCTTACAATTGGTTCTTGACATTCTGCCAGTACTTTCCATAACTATTAGCGTTCCAGACAGTAAAAGAAATGTCCATTCTTGTCCCCATTGTAAGAGATAAAGAATTTAAAACTATTTTTATGTAATTCTGTCATAACTGAACATTTTGGGCAGTGTTCATCATGCAGCCATATCCATGATAACATGATCCATTTAAACTTAGACTGCAACACTTGAAGTAGCTAGATAGGGTACAAATATTGTGATATATTTTGTGCCTGAGGTCTATACTACATACTGAAGAATTTACACAATGGACATTTTCAATGGAAATTCAAGAATTGAGTTTTTTTTTTAATTAAAAAAATAAAAAGCATACTAGATCATTATTCTGTATATCTGCAGAGTACTCTGATAAAATGGATTCCTTATTTATACATTGGATGTGTACATTCCAAACTCACAGCCTTCAAGAGCCACAAGAGAGGTGATGCGATTAAATGTGCAGACATGGTGCATCTTCCCATAAATTAACATTTGTCGTTAAAAGCAAACGTTTATGAGCAAACATTTTCATTGCTAACACATAACAAGGGTAAACTGCAATCTTGCTTCACGGATGATTATCTTCAAAACATCCTAATAGCTCCTGTTTTGAGCTTGCCTCACACCACAAATTGCACAAAACACATCTAACAGCTATTTCCTCATATCTGACATATTCCTGCAAAGGTTATGCATATCATGTGAATTAAAGTGGCTGAGATCTAAAAGGCTTACTTTAGACTTTCCCAGTGGGATTTTTTTTTAAGCTCTCTTTAGTCCCCCACCCTCCCCGTTGCCATATTGCAAACTACTTTTTAAAAAATCTCAGTTTCAAAAGTGAACATAAGAAGAACCATACTGGCTCAGAACACTGGCCCATCTAGTCCAGTATTGCGAGCGGAGAAGAAAAGCACACGAAATAAGACACAGACACTAGAGCTTGGGATAAACTAGGGCCTCTTTATTTACATTGGGGATGCTCCCCTCCTTGATTCTGAGCGTGACGTGCGGGAATTTCGCTTATTTATCTCAGGCACTAGCCTGCCGTTTAGTGCGAGCCACTCCATTCAACCCAGGGGTCAGGTATACCCGGCCCCCTATTCAAACAACACTTGAGTGTTTGGTGAGACCATCTGCATCATCCACAGCCCGTGCTGCATAGCTCGGGTAGATGAGACAAGCCGGTCCCCAAAGGCAAGCCATATCCTGACACGGGAGCTGCACAGCCCCCGAGGAGCAGGGCCTCTGACTTGCCAATCACCTTAAAGGTGCCTGAGTGCACACCATTCCTATCCTTATCCCCCCAAAATTCCCGCACTATCCGCCAAAGAAGGGGGCCAAGCCTCAGCTTTGGCGACCTACCCCCACCTGAACTGGAAGAATTCCAGCAGGGCCACGCTTAGATCCTGCAGGAAAATATCATTCCCTGCATCAGAGAGGTGCACTCCGTCGGCCCTATACAAATCCCCTCTGGCACTTACAATATCTGGATGCGGGATAATTACTCCCTGCCGGTCCCGAAAAAATAATCTAATTTCCCTATTAACCAGTTTAACTGCCCTGTTTAAACTGTGGGCGTTCCAACCTTCATACCATTGACGTCTAGGAAGCATGTTTGATCACACGATCCAAGTGTCCGGCCACCGGCTCCATATAGACTCAAAATCCAACTTAGCCTGTATAATTAGGGCCTTCCCCTTTAGAAGGCCCAAGTCATTCCCACCCAAGTGTAACACCAACACCCTGGGTGGCACGGGCACATTACCACATCCAAATAGCAGATGGAGGAGACCTTCCCAGCGCAAGCCGCGCCTCTCCAACCACTGGACGAAGGCTGATGGACTGAGACCCAGCTGTGTGCCAGCAGCTGCTCGCGTCGCTCTACGGCTGGCCCAAAACACCATACTGTGCCCACAGATGAGGACCTTCTGAGGCGCTGGTCTCCTCCATGGATCTGCAAACCAAACATAACTATTTACAATAGCTCCTTAGTGACTATTTGCGAACATAAGCCTTGAAGGCACCAGACCGCCATCGTCCTATGGCACGTATTCCAATATCACTAATCCCTATTGTTGCTGCAGTGGAAGCAGCACCAATCCTGAAGGAATGGGTGCCAAATTGGAAATCACCCAAACCCAAAGCCCTTAACGCCTTTTTTGCCACTGACCAAAATTGATATCTAGTTAATGGAGACCTGTTCAAATGACAGAAGAGGAAACCAGGCTCGCTTCCCCAGATAGCTAAATAGGAATTCAAAGCTGCCACCAGACAGATCTCCTTAAGTGGGGCCTCGGTTAATGTGATGCGAGAGCCCCTGCCTCTCTGATCCATCTTTGACCTCCTCAGCCGTAGAACCACCTTGTCCGCTGCCCAATGCACATCTCCGAACCGCAGTGCCCTGTCTGATAAATCTGACTTAGAGCATGCCAATACTTCCCCAATTCTAAATGCGCCAAAAAATGTGGTGACAGCCACAGCGTGGAATAGGGTCTGTTCAAATGTAGAGAAACATAGGGCTGTCCATTGTGCCTTTAAACCGACTAACAAGTCGGGGGTAATAGGACGACGTGCATCGGGAGCAGGCAGAGCCGATCTAGCCCATCCCTCCAGCATCTTCCGTATACGAAAATCCAGAGTGACATCAGGCTACCCATTCGCTTTCAACATGAATGCAAGTCCAGCCAGCTTACCTCTAATAGTGCAGGTGGACAGGCCGTTATGGTGTAAGGCCACACAGAATTCAATCAGATGCTCAATAGGGATAGGCCAGAGACCCGGAAGCTGCTGCCCTGCCCTGAACACGCCGAACTCCCTACCTGCCCTCTCGTAGGCTGCGCATGTACTGGGAGCCACTGATGACATGATGGTCTCCGCTGCTTCACCTCTCCAAGATCCCATAGAAAAGTGGGCATGGGATCTGGGTGCAACCTGGCCGTAGGGGCCAATTTCCGGAACCTGGACATCTGGTTGTGCGACAAAGCGTCAGCGATTCCATTATCCAGCCTCAGAATATGTCTCGCCCCAAAGGTAATATTATATTGCAGGCAGCGGGAAGTCATAACTCTGACTAACCACATTACCCAAAGATTATTAGATGTCATTGAATTAACTATCTGTACAGTGGCCATGTTGTCGCACCAGAAATGCATCACAGAGTTGGAAAGATACTCCGCCCAAAGCCACACTGCCACTACCATGGGAAAAAATTCTAGGAACATTAAGTCTCGGCAAATTGGGCCTTTCCTCCAACTCTGCGGCCACTGCTGTGCACACCAATGGTCACGGAATATCACCCCAAATCCCAAAGAACCCGAGGCATCGGAATGTATTTGCAATTGAGCTTCCAGCAATAACTCCTGTTGCCAGAAGGATACCCTGTTGTACCGGGCTACCCTGTTGTACCGGGCTAAGAAGGTCTCCCAAACATCCAAATCAGCTCTCATTTCCCCCTAGCTCCCCTCATTGCATCACACAGCTGCCTTACAAAAGCCCTACCTGGAGCCATGACTCTGCAGGCAAAGTTCAGATGCCCTACAAGTTCCTGTAGCTGCTGGAGGGTAATCCTCCATGACAAGCATGTCTGGGAAATTAATTTGCTAAGTGTTTCCAATTTCTCCCTAAGGAGACTGCAAGATTGGCCAATGGAATCCAATTGTATCCCCAAGAATATTAATAAAGTTGCAGGACCCTCTGTCTTTTCCCCAGCAAGCGGAACCCCAAGTTCCCTAGTTAGAGAGTCAAACTGGTCCAGCGCCAATTGGCACTGGTTGGAATGCGCAGCCGCAGCAAACAGGAAGTCATCCAAATAGTGACAAGAGTTAATGGAGCCAGTCCAACGCCGCCAAGCCCATTCCAAAAAGGAGCTGAACCTCTCAAACACAGAGCAGGAGATAGAGCACCCCATGGGTAAGGCCCGATCTACATAGAACTGTCCCTGAAAAGCAAACCCTAACAAGTCAAAATCCTCCGGGTGCACTGGAAGAAGGCAGAAGGCTGATTTTATATCGCACTTCCCCATCAATGCCCCCCTTCCACAGCGCCTGACCATTCTCATTGTGCTGTCGAATGAGGCATATCTTACAGTGCACAGTTCATGTGGGATAGCATCATTAACTGAACTACCACACCGATGCAATAAGTTATGGATCAGGCGGTATTCACCCGGGGCCTTCTTTGGCACAATACCCAGAGGAGAGACACAGAGAGATGGTAGCGGAAGGTGTCGGAAAGGGCCCAACACCCTCCCAGCTCCTACTTCCTTGTTTATCTTGTCCAAGACTACTGTCTCAAACTCAAAAACGGAAGCCTGGTTCCTAGCAAAGCTATGTTCATGCACTCCTACAAAAGGTATTCTAAAACCCTGTGAAAAACCCTCAAACAAAAACAATGCATCCTCCTTGCGTGGGTATGCCCGCAGGAGGGAAGCTAACACGTCCAATTTAATTGGGCTGGGGCCCTTTTGTTGTAGGGCCTGGAGCATTGGGTTTCCGACCCTGGGTGGGTTCACGGAAACCTCTTGCTCCCCTGAACCTGGGACATCCAGTAAAAGGATGTGCCCCACCGCACCCTGAACATTCATGCCGGAATTTGCATGGGTTCCTTGTGCAAATGCCTTTGGAAGTGAATTCCCAGCACAAGAGGCGGGGTTGAACCACCTGCCCAGCAAGACCGCAGCCTAGTGCGGTCCCAGCCGGGCGAGATAAGATGTGGCCACTGTCTGCCCTATCCCCAACTACCAACTTGGCTGGAGTCATGAATTGCATCCATAACTCTGGCTCCCTAAGGTCCCAATGTAGCTCAGGATTAAATGCCGCTTTAAGCCTAAAAGCCTCGTCATAACCAATCCACGCTGGGCCCAAATATTCTGTATAACATCGGAAAATAATATCCAAGTACTTTGTAAGTACTACTCCTTTTTCCGGGTGCTTCTGCTGAACCACTCCCATGAATATTATATAGCCCGCCAGCCAATTTGACCAGGTGCGTTCCACCTTCTTTTTCTTACTCCTCTCCTGGTCCCTATCCCTATCTTTATCCCTGTCCTTATCTTTCTTCTCGTCCTCTCGAAACAGCAAGGAGAAAACAACGATGAATTCTCCCTTCCAAATCTTCTCCTTAGTTGCTGGCAGCAGATGGTAACCTAGTGGGGTTGAAACCGCTCCATAAGGCACCTTGGACTCATCCGCTGAAGTGTAAGGGTCAGCAATCTTGCTTGCCACTGGTGACTCCCCCTCCGTTTGTGACCCTTGCGAGACTTGAGTCAAAACAAGGGTACTATTACCCTCAATGCCACTCGTAGTCTGTGTTGAACTATGCCGCGGAGTACTTGTCGATAGCTGCCAAACAGGTGCGCAAGCCAACGATGAGGACTCACGCTCTGCATTCCCAGCCCCGCTATTCACCTCCTCTTCAATGGGCTGTGAAAATGGCCACGGGCATTCTAACCCCCAGGCTGGCATAGCCCAAAGCCCATATGGTGGCCAACCCGGCCACCCTGAAGTGTGTGCAGTGCTGAACTCACCCTGGACAGTCGCATGAGAAGCCGCAGCAGTTTCCGCTTCCCTGCCATGTGCTCCCAGCACCGACTCGCCTGAAGGGGCCATTTGCTCCATGGGTGTTCCGAGATCCCCAGCTAGTACCACTGTTTCTGCAATAGGAACCCGAGATTTATCAACAGCTCTCCTTGCAGAGTGTCCCCTACCTGGGTCAGTACCCTTCTGCCAACTGTCGTTTAAGCTTGGCATTGTCCTGCTCCAAGGCAGTAATGCGCTTCAATACCGCTGCCATATCGGCCCCTCCTCATCCGAGGAAGCAGAAAGGCAACTGCCCGCTGAAGCTGGTGAAATAACCCAGGCTGGGCCAGGTGCCAACGATCCCCCCTGCGCTCCCAAACTGCCTCCTACTCGCACACCCCAAGGGGAAACCTAGCCCCTAAACGAGCTGATCCAGCCGGATCAACCCGACAGGGCCCTATAGCCACTCGCGCCGGCACCAGCCACTCCTCCCCTCCTACCAAGGATAGAATGCAGCTCTGCCAGGCGCCCGCAGTGCTACAAAAAATGGGGGGGGCTATCAAGCATCCCCTCTACTCACGTCCCAGGCCGCGGCAGCCAGGTGAGTTGTCCTCCTCCGCCTGCCCTAAACTCCAAACCGTTGGGGGCCAGGAAGCCTCCTGGTCCCCGCTCTCTGTGAGTGTGCGGTCGCTGGATGAGCCACGTGGCCGCACACCCTCTCCTCTCTGCGCAGCTCGCCCGTCGCCTGGCAAGAAGAAAGAGAGGCTGTTTGGCTGTGCAGGAGGGCTTTTATAGCCTAGCCCGCCCACCCCGTGCCAGCCTATACGCATGCAGCATGCGTACAGGCTTCATTCGTTCTCCTCTCCCCGCCCGCAAAAACTGACCCCCCCCCCCAAGCTGTTCCGGCTAGGCGGGGATCGGGCTTCTGTTCAGACAGTGACCAACCAGCTGCCTGTTGAATGAAACAACACCCTTCCATTCGTGTTCCCCAGCAACTGGTATACACAGGTATGTACAGCTGGTATATACTGGTTCTAAATTTGCATATAAGGCCATCATGACCTGCAGCCATTGATAGCATTCATGAGAAGTGATTTGTCATGAAGCATGGGAGGCTGCTATTTGAGAAATATGAACCTAGAACACATTCAGATATGAGAGAACTAAGGTTTAGAGCCACCCAGAAAACTTTATGTTATGGCCCAACATTCAAATGCCATAAATATATAAATAATAGTGCTGCACATTGGATTCAGATCAGAATCAGGGTGCTTTGATGCAGTTCTGGTGCTTCCAAAAGTGAAGTGGACTTCCTTCCGAACCCACCAGAACTGAAGCCAGACCCAAACAAAGCTTTGTTACCAACTCCTGTTTGGGATATGTGTGAGACATGGAGATGTTATGTCTCCTGCAAATGGCATCTTTTAGTTTGTTTTTCTAAAATGCTAATGAGAGGAAGAGGGAGGGAAGGCAGTTGACTGAGTGATAAGTCCATCTTCTACTCCTAAAGCACATTTTATCAATTGGCTCCAATCATTTGTGCTTTGGGGAAGAGGTTGTGTTCTATTGAGTGTCTTAATACAACTCTTGCTAGCTTCCATTTTCTTTCAGTTGTACAGTATAACAGCTTGGGATTAGGAAGTGAAGTTATAGATTTTGTTGAATGTCGTTGTTTGCTTTCAAGTTTTGTTCATGATTTCATTCTTTCTGCTTTAAATCAATCCTTCTCTCAGATTTTTTTCCTGCAAAATCTTTCTTTTTGATATATTCTTTGATTTCTCAGCTGTTCTGTTCTATTGCCTTTGTGTAGAATTTGGCAGTGAACCCACTGTCCCCTCCCCTAGTTAGGAAAAATAAATTAAATGATTTGAATTTAGTTCCTCTTCCTGCAGTTGTGTGTGTGTGTGTGTGTGTGTGTGTGTGTTTGTGTGCGAGGGAGAGGGGGGGCAGTTTACTATAGCTTAGTTCTTCTCTCCCCCTATTGAATTTTCAGAAAGGTTTTATTGGATTTTCCTCATCATTTTGGTTCCTGATTTTGTATTGCATCAGATAGATAGATAGATAGATAGATAGATAGATAGATAGATAGATAGATAGATATTCTCCTGAATTCCTTCAGTTTTGTGCATCTTAGACCCCCTCTAGATGGATTCTGTTTGACACCTGGTTAGCCGATTATGCGCATAATCGCTGAAGCGCTTTATCGTAAATGCTTGTACGCAAGAGATAATTGAGTGCACAACTGGTGGCCTTACCGGTTGTTTGAAATGCGCTTTACAAGTAGTTAATGCGGAGAATCGCTTGTTCACATAGGCAAAATGCACTTTAACGACCGGAGCAAAATAAAACTCGCTATTTAACGCGCATTCGATAATGCGCATAATCGGAGAGATAAAGCGCCTCATCTCCCGATTTACGCTCCGCTCTTGTAGAGGTAAATTTTTTAATGAGACTTCAAAGAGCTTTAAACGTCTCGTGTAGAGGCAGCCAGAGGCTGAGACTGTGAGGTGTGACTGTGAGATGGCCATTCTTTGAAAGTGCCCATGTTGCAATGTGAATGGGTCTTAAACTGATTATCAATCATCATACTTTAGACTCTGCACCTCTTCTGAAACTTTGCCCCCTCCCAAATGGGGAAACGAACCACCTCCCCTACCCCATTTGAAAATCATCTTCCCACCTCCTTCCACATGAATTTCTACACCTATCCCTTTGAAACTTCACTGGGTTCTTGCCTGAGGATGTATCTATGATTTTTAGAGCAGCCTTTCTGCAAACAGAAGTCCTGGTTTCCCTGCTTTTGTGGGGAGCCCCATTTTGTGCCCATGCATGGGCAGGAGGGGCAGGAGGCAGGAGCCTGGTGCAGCCCCCTCCATCTTGTCTTCTACCAGTTAAACATACACAACAATTTCATCCCTATAGAACATGTTTTCTATGCCATGGAACACTGAGCATTTTTGTACCCACCTCTGAACCTATTTTAATTTGTCTACATCCTTCTTAAACTGCAGTGCCCAGAATTGGGCATACCTTTCCAGATGAAGTCTGATGAGTTCAGAATAAAGTGGAATTATTGCTTCTTGTGCCTTGGAAACTATGGTTCTATTAATGCAGCTTAAAATCACATTCTCTGTTTTTACGGTCACATCACAATCACACTGTTGACTCATGTTCAGTTTGTACTCATTTACAATCTGAGATCCTCTTCACATGCTCTATTGCCAAACAGGTATTCCACCATTCTATACCTGTGCCATATGTACAACTGGAAGCCCTACTCAGTTGCTCCAGTATGCTCATGGAGCTGTATATGAAGACTTGTCACATTCTCTTCTGGTTATGAATCTCCCTGAGAACTTTGCTATAAGATAGCTTGTAAATATATCTGGTGATTGATTGACAAATAAACAAACTAATTGGACCTCTTCAGTTTATGGTGTTTTGAAAAGATTCTATATGCCATTCCTACCTCAAAACTGAACATTGAAAATGTGTAAACAGAACACTGAAATGGCCATCACAAATGTAAACTCAGGTAAAATGCAATTGGATAAAAAAAAAAATAGCATTATCTGTTTTAATTATTTCCAGGCAACCTATAATGGAACAAAGCTCTTATGCAGCTTACATAATAAAATCCCATACAATAATAACCAAACAAACATTAATAAAATCAATAACCAGGAGCACTAATAACAAACTTACTGCATTGGGGAAATGGTAAAATCCACTGTAATATGTATGGATATGACATATTTTTGAGCAATAGTATTGATTCATTTTTCAGGGGGAAAGTAGATGCAGGTTCTTTTTAAGATAAGCACCACCCTAATGATGCAGTGACCACCCTGTATTTGTCATGGGGTGATTTGATTGTGAATAAGCATGTTCAAAATTAAAGTGATCAGAAGTAGCCAAGTCATGCTGTTCCAGTCTCTACCAGAAATGGAAAATGAACTGTTTCAAACAATGTCTGCCTGCAGAGCAGAGCTCATTAATGTTTTATTGATAACTTTCATACAATAACTTTTGTGTAAAAGGTTTTCACTGAAATGGACTGCTTAAGTCAGCACTCTGCAGGACTTCTACTTAAGAAGCCATGCAAGTGGGCGTTTCCTATCCTGAAAATGTAAGCTATTGCATAGATGGACAATACATTACAAAATTCCAAATTGTGTGGGATTCTTTAGGAACAAAATCCAGAGCTACTATAGAGAGGATGACATTTCCAGAACAATATGCCCACACACCACAAGAATTTGGCCTGCAGAATTTTCATGATCGTTTCACAAAAATATTTGGCCATTGCATGCATACACAAATAAGTATTTCCAGAGGGGGTAGCTGTGTTATTCTGTTGTAGCAAAAATCCTCAGAGTCTTTTCCCATTTTAAAGGCTTAATTTTAATTTATATATAACCCTAAAAAACAGATTAAACTAAACAAATTACAGAAAAATGATACAGTCAAGGACATACACAAATAAAAAAGATAAGAAAACAATAAAGAAAACACAGTAGATAGTTGAATATTATCCTGATATTCCAAACATTGCAAATAAAGTCCATATTTCAATAAACTTGTTAGTCTGTTCTATTTGAACTTCTATATTAAGTTATTGTCCTGGGATGGGGTTGTTGTACCACGAGCCTTTCCTGTTCTTCCCACAAGAAGCAGAAGAACAAGGGTGCCAGCCCTGGAATTGTTCTAGAAGACAAACTGCAGAGAGCCCTACTGTCTAAGATGGTGGCCAGTGCTTCCTCCTGAAGAGTCACTTCCCTCTTTCTTTTATATGCTCAAAGTGAGTAAAGGGTTAATAAAAGAAGCAAACAAAGGTGCTGTAGACTGTGTTATTCTCACATGTCCACAGAAGAAGAGCAAGAGAGCCAGTGTGGTGTGTCGTGGTTAGCTGCTCACTGGGTGACTTTGATCTAATCACAAACTCTAAGCCCAACCTTCCTCACAGGGTTGGAGAGGAAGAGGATTATGTATGCCTCCTTGGGTTCCTTAAAGGAAAAAAGGAGGAATATAAAAGCAATAAATAAGTCTGCTTGAGCCCATGCTGGAAATCCAAGGTCTGTCAAGGTGGTGTCTGATTCCACAGATGGCCAACAAATTCTGCTCTGTAGAGAGCTCTAGGAACGGACAACCTTCCTGGTAAAGGGGATGCTGTAGTCCCCAGATCATGGGAGAAGGCACTTCTTGCCTCCCATTACTTGCCGATGTGAGGTTCACCACCCTACTCTGTAAGTACAAGGGCTTTTTATCAGACTGCATCCACATGTATGCCCCCCTCCACTACCTTTGAGGTAGTTGCTAGTATTTCTCTAATTAGCTTAGTTACGTGGCTAATCTGGGAATAATATTCACCACAATCCACTCATTCTTAATAAATATATTGACAGTGCAATCCTACAGCCACTTACCTGGGAATAAGCCCCAACAAAATCGATGGCACTTACTTCTGAGAAGACATCTATAGCATTGCACTAGTCGCTTGAAAGAAATTCCCTAGTTCTATCTTACATTGTGCCTGTTATGAATTAAAACTGTCTCCTTCTTGCTATGGTGTCACTAAGATTGTTAAGAATTATAATTCCTTCTTTGCCTATAAAGGGGGTTTCCCCACCCCCAAATTTTCTTTCTAATCCTTAATGAAATAAATGTTGCCACATTATCTCTGGGCTTATTCAACATCTTATCAGTGGGCTCATCTACACCTGCAGCCCTTTGGGGAGTGGGGAGGGATGATCACAGAGTTTTTCACTTCCAGGATCATCCCTCAGAGGCCACATGCCAGCGTGTTGCCCCAGAAGTAAAGAGGGAAGTTCTGGGGTGCCATTTTTTTTTTTTAAAAAAGAGATATTTGCGCAATTGCATGGGCACGATCCTGTGCAAAGGTGCGATTTTGAAAAAAACCAACAACACAACAAACTCGATGCTGGAAGATGCTGAGCACTCTCCCCCTCACCCCTGATGCCCACAGACTCCCACTGCACAGCTCTGTGCCTGTTTCCTGAGCCCCACTACTCATGGGGAAGAGGAAGGACCCTGGGAGAGAGAGCCACACCACCCGTGGAGCTCAGGATGGTCCCGAGACACTGGGAAAAACCGGGAAAAAAGCAGTCCCACCTATCCAGGGAGAACTGAGTGTTCATCCTCAGTTTACCCTGGGATCAGCTGTGCATCATTTGGATGTGCAGCGACGACCACTCTGGGATAAATGGCAGGTGTAGATTAGGCCAGTGTCTGATTCTTCAATACCAACTGGTACCACACTAGAGTTTTGGACTGGAAGTGTCTAGAGTTTCAGACTGGGAGTTGGGAGATCTAGGTTCTAGTCCCCTCTTGGTGACAGAAATCCACTGGGTGACTTTGGGCCAGTCACAGACTCTCAGCCCAGCCTACCTCACAGGGTTGTTGTTGTGCAGATAAAATGGAGAGAAGGATTGTGTATGCCACCTTGGGCTCCTTGGACGAAAAAAGGTGGGATATAAGTGCAATAATAAATAAATAAATAAATGTGCTATTTCAGCAGAGTGTCTAACTCACCACTACCACCACCATTGAATCTTTCTTCTCATAATGTTTTGGAATCCCTCTTAGCTTCAAATTATGTTATCTTCTTTTGCTCTGTATTCCAACTTTGTTTCCAAATCCTACAAGTCTGATTTCTCTGCTACTATTACCTCTTTAATTTTTTCCTGCTATTGTTATACTTGATCTGAGCACATATGACTCCCTGTTTAGCTGTTAAATCCTCCATTTGTTTCTTATGTTCACCTAAACAGTCTCAAATGTTGAGAATTTTTCAGAGATCGATTTCAGTAGGGATGTGTATCGTATCGTTAAAATGTATGATAATGATACGATATGCTCTTTATCATGCATATGATTATCATTAATGATACGATACAACTTCCTACGATAAGCATCAGAGATGATAATTTTCAGCCCGATTATATCGGATTATCAGACTGCATATAAATAAACCTATAACTTCTGTATTTTCAAAGTTAGAGGCTTGAAACTTGGTCACAGGGCTTATGGGGTATGCCTAAGTATGTGCATGAAATTTGAGATTGATCTCTCCAACCCTTGATTTTATATGAATTTATTAAAGTTTGTTTAAGTTCTGACAGGTCAGAATGACAGCTCGCCATGTGCGTTCATTCAGACCTGTCAAAAAGTTACACAGTCTTTAATAAATTCATATAAAATCAAGGATTGGAGGGATCGATCTCAAATTTTGTACACATGTCTAGCACATGTTGTTGTTGTTATTATTATTATTATTATTATTATTTATTACACTTATATACTGTCCCATAGCCGAAGCTCTCTGGGCGGTTTACAAAAGTTGCTATACATATGTGCCAAATTTCAGATCAATCCCTCCACCCCTGTATTTTATATGAATTTTTGAAAGGTTGTGCAACTTTTGACCTGTCACAACTTAAACGATCTTTAATAAATTCATATAAAATCGAGGGTTGGAGGGATCAATCTCAAATTTCATACACATACTTAGGCATACCCAATAAGCATTGTGACCAAGTTTCAAGCCTCTAACTTTGACAATACAGAAGTTATAGGCATTTTTTCTAAAAAAAAAAATCAGCTCTATAGGGCACAATGGGGCTGCAAATTAAATATCGTATTTCCAATAATTATCATGAAGACGATATGGTTCACCTATGATATTGTCGGAGATGATAATTTTTTTGGTCCGAAATTACGATAACGATAAAATACAATATTTTCAGGCGTGCACATCCCTAATTTTCAGTGCATCGTCTTATCTTTACTTTCTTGTTTCTACTTTTTAAATGCTGGTCCCACTTTTTATCTCATTCATCTAATTCAGCCTCAAGCTTCTGCCCTCTATCTTCTATTTTCTTTGTAAGTGCCTGTTCTGCTCTGAATTTTTTAAGTTCTTTATCTAATCAGAATTTAAATGCTTCCAAAATAGAACATGATTCAATTAACTCCTCCTCATCTTTAGCATCTGTTTTCTTTGCAGCTTTCCTTGTCACCATATTGTAAAAAAATGTGCAATTTTCCTTGCTCTTCTAATGTATCCATGCAATTCATTTAAATATGCATAGCGTTTAGGTTGTTTTTGTATTAGTCCCCCTCCTTTTTCAAACATGTATATGCCCTTCATAAATATTGCACAACCCCCCTTGGTAGGCACAGGTGTTGCAAATCAGTACAATAATGTCCCAAAGGAAGATTTAAAATTTCAGTATCTCTCTGATACTTTTGTCTGCAAGTCCACAAGAGTCTATTTTAATATGCAGTTCAAAATCCATAAAAATAGGAGAAATGGAAGGTCACCAAACAGTTAATCTAATACTGGCAGTCCATTACTACTTATCAAGTTGAGAAGGCATAAAAAATTAAGTCATGGAGCCAACATTTTTCCAATGACTTGGTTAAAAGATAGTGCTAAGTTCATCCTTATCCACCATCTTTTTCACCCCGCTGTGATACACACTGAAGGTGTGGCTTCTAGCTGGCCCCATTTGATTTTATGGAGAAGAACTGCCCCTTCCTCTTCTGGTGGTGTTCTTACCAAAGGAATGGTCTGTCATCTGCCATAAAACTTTCTCAGTGGAGCTGGGATTTGCATCCATGAGAAGCAAAAGATACTAAGTGCCTCTTTGTTCCTGCGTATTGTCTCTGAACACCCTGGTTGATTTTAGGTAAGTCTTTAAGTAGCCACAAGACTCAGTGTTATGAATAAGTATATAAATGGTTGGCAAGCACAACCCAGGTCAACAAATATAAACAATTGATGCCCATGAAGATTCAAGTCTATAGCTATTTGCTGCTTTAGAAGATGCAAATCTACACTCCCTTGAGGTATTGTGCATCGTGCCAAATCGCTTCCTTAGTATGCTTTTGTTAAAGAAGGCTAGTGAATGGGTTAAATTGTCTCTGGTGTGTCTCAACTTTCCATATTAAAGAGTATTTCAATTCTAAAATTATAGAAACTTCTTGTACAGAAGAGCCTTGACCTACTTTCTTTGCTGCATATGCAAGGGCAATAGTGCAACCCATCACTCCATAAGGCAGAAGCTTCCCCATTAACTCCACTGTAATAGAGTGTTCCTTACACTCCTGTTCCTTTGGATCAATAACCTTATTGTGCATTAGCATTCTGCTGTATTCGTCTCCCTTTCTATTTATCCAAAGAACATATTATTCATGTCTGATTAGGAATTTGAACTAAGTTCTCATGCATCCAGACACAGCACTCTATCCATTATACTGTACTTTCATTATCAAGGTTCTTCTAGTTCAATACAGGCATTAATTCCATTGTGGAAAACAGCCCTGTTATTTGCAGTACCTATACCACCTTTTGCCATTTTAGAATGTAAAAGGAATAATCTATGGTAGACAACTGGTGGCCCTCCAGATGTTTGGGCTTCCATCATTCCTTGCAATTGGCTATGCTGTCTAGAGCTATAGAGTTGTAGGCCAAAGGCCAAAGGTTTCCCACCTCCTGGAGTAAATACACAGAAAGTACATATAAGAGAAAATTATACAAAAACCTAGTATTACATTAAAGTATGGTATTGTCTAAATAGTTTAATTACTTGTGCCGCAGTTGCGAAGTGTAGGGTGTAAATAAAGAGTTGAGACATTGAAATTGGGTTTAAATTGGGCCACTTTTATTAAAGATCTGCAAAGGGTGAAAACCTAAGCGGGCATCCATACTCTTGGCCTCCTCAGGCCAAATCTTGGGATCGGGCAAACCATTCTCCTTCCTCGTGGTGGCACCAATCCTTCACCACCCCGTGGTTTTCCCCCATATGGGGTAGGGAGGCCTTCCGTAGTCACCTTTCCCATGCCGCAGGGCTCCAAGTAGGTGAGTCGGGTTGGCCTCAAAGGAAAACCTTATCCCCATGATCTGGTGCCACAGGACTCCCAGATGTGGGCCTCATGTATTACCCACCACCTCAACGGTGCCTGAGAATGTTCGCCAATTGGAAAAAGGCCCTAAGGATGCCCGCACCTACCACCAAGGGGACTGACAAGCTACTTGATTAGTCACGCCCCCACCAATCTGGCCTCTAATACTCCCCTCAAACCCTTTTGCAGATCTGTCAGAAATAAATCATTACCGTAATCCGACAAGTGAACACCATCTTGTCGGTACAGCTCCCTCCGTGAACGCAGAATGTCAGGATCTTGTATGCTAACATCCCAGTGTTTGCTTAGCTCCTGGAAAACTTCAGAATTTACTTTCCTGTGAGTGAGCTCCAACGCAAGAGGGTCGCTACCCTCTCTCCAGGCTAGCCTGGGCAACAAACAGGACCACAGAATGAGCACGCTGGGCCAATGCTGCCGGATGGTTCCGAAATTGGCAATTGCTTGTAAAATCAGGGCTTTGCCTTTTAGCAAGCCCAAGTCGTTTCCCCCCAGGTGAACAATCAGAATTTGAGGGTGGGGGGAAGACTTGCACGCTGGTGGAACAATGTGGGAAGAAGATGCTCCCTGCATGCCGCACCTGCCCAACCAACGAATGGAGGCACAGTGGCTTAGCCCGAGCTGAGATCCGAAATTGGAACAGGACGCTCGCCGGCCGGCCCAAAAGACCATACTGTCTCCACAGATGATCACGCTCACTGGGTTCTGCCTTCTCCAGAAATCTAAAATCAAACATGGGAATGTTAGGATAGGAACAATCGGCTACTTCAAAGGCAATTTCCTAATGTACGTTTTGTACGCTGATGACCGCCATCTCCCCACCGCCTGAATCTGCGTGGGAGAAAAACCGATGCTGGCAGCCGTTGATGCGGCCCAATTCGAAAGGAATGTGTCCCAAATTGACCTACCGGGACGCCTAACATCCCCAATGCCCATTTGGTCACTGACCAGAACTGATACTTGGTTAACGGTAAACCATCCGAATGACAAAATAATGCTCCTGCAGCATTATCTCGCCATGCGATAAATGACCGCAATGCATGAACTGGGCATAACTCTGTCAGAGTTTGTGATGCACTGCACTCTCTGAGCATGTACAGAGTGCAAGCACACAGCAGCGGAATAACAGCAGAGCTCACTGGTAGCAGACAGATGTCCTGGTAGTCAGTAAACACTCAGACACAGCAGTGTTTTAAACTACTATACTAAGTTTACTTTACAAGTATTTACATAGAACAAAACACTGCTCTAATATCTTCAGCAATACTTCCAACCAACCATAACCTACCACTAACATTCACCATCATCATCACCCACACTGTTTCTCCACATGCTGTACATTTATAGCACTGTGGACCTATCACAGCGTTGTCTGCATATCTCCCCATGTGTTGCTATGCCTCACAGCACACAGGGAAGAAACCAAATGACCTTGGTCTTTAGGTGCTTACCAGCTGCACTTGATTTGGCAACTGTACAGAGTACTTGAGATATCAAGTCATCTCATGTCTCTCTTTTCTTCTTAGTAACAGAAAAAATACCTTTGCTTTTACATTTAAACAAATAAAATCTTAACACCCCTCCTTTTTTCTGTAACTAACAAACATTTTCATTCTGTCTGACATTCTAGCATTCCAAGCTGTTTTGACAATTGTTCATGTCTTTGTACATTCAAAGGTTTTGTGAATACATCAGCCACATTTACCTCGGTGTTACAATACACAAGTTCAATCAATCCATCATGTACAGCTTGTCTTACGTTGCAGTAACGAATATCAACATGTTTACTCCTTGCGTTCACCCTTTCTGACTTTGCCATATGAATGCAAGTCTGATTGTCTTCAAAAACTTTAATTGGAGTTTTCACTTGCAATTTCATATCTTTCAGCAACTGGATGAACCAAATTATTTCTGTACAAGCCTCAGACAATGCTGAAAACTCAGCCTCTGAGGTAGACAGGGCAATTAACCGTTGTTTTCTGGATTTCCACCCCACTAAACTGTTGCCCAGTTTTATTACAATTCCTGAGGTGGATTTCCTGTCTTGACTGTCACCAGCCCAGTCACTGTCTGTATAACACTCTAGTGATAATGTGTCCAATGGTCTTAATTCTAAAGACACATCAATAGTCCCTTTTAAGTACCTGAATACTCTTTTAACTGCTTGCCAGGCACTATTCGTTGGTTTGGACACAAATCTGCTCAATATGCTAACTGCATTAGCCAAATCTGGCCTAGACCATTGAGCTAAATAGAGTAGACTTCCTATTGCTGACTGGTATAGGTCTCTGTCACAAAATTCTGTGTCGCTGTCATTAAACTGAAAACCAGCCACCATGGGAGTTTTAACACTTTTACATTCCTCCATGTGGAATTTTGCAAGCAGATTTTTGATTTTCTGTTTTTGACTTAACACATAAGCCCCTTTTTGCTTTGTGACTTCCACTCCTAGATAGTCATGGATTGGACCCAAATCCTTTAATTCAAAATGTTTACTCAGTTGCTCTGCAAATTCTTTAACCTGAGTTTTTGTTTTTGAAATTAAACATATATCATCCACAAAAGATAACAACCACATTTGTTCACTGTTGACACCTTTTGTATATAAACATGGGTCAGCCATTCCATTTTTGAAACCCATTGACTCCAATGCTTCATGCAAACACTGGTTCCAATTTCTTGCTGACTGTTTCAAACCATAGATAGCTCTGTTTAATTTGTACACAGAGCCTGGCACATTTGACTCATAACCAGGAATTTGAGCCATGTAAATCTCTTCCTGTAATGGTGCATTCAAATATGCTGTCTTTATATCAAAATGATTCACCTGACAATCATATTTTGCAGCTAGAGTTAGCATTACTCTCATTGACTCAGCCTTCACAGTAGGTGCAAAGGTTTCATCATAGTGCACATTCTTTTCCTGTGTGAACCCTTTTGCCACAAGTCTAGCCTTATACATTGTCTCTCCTGACATCAGCAATTTCTTTTTGAACACCCACCTACAACCAACCACTTTTTTACCTTTTGGTAGCATTGTAGGGGTAAACACATTGTATTTTGCCATGGCTTCCATTTCCTCATCCATAGCCTCATACCATAGATTTTTCTCTGGATTTGGCAATCTTTGAACATCTGCATAGTTCTCTGGTTCATAAGATATTTGGCACACTCGTACTTCATTGGCCGTATATCTCTCAGGAGGTATTCCCTTTGTACTTCTTTCTGAACGTCTGGGAATAAAAACATTTCTGTTCTCTCCCTCCTCCTCCTCTTCCTCCTCCTTCTTAGGACTTGAAAGAGTTGTGGAACTGTTTGTTTGTCTCTCTACTGGCTGTGGTGCTCTGCCTATGTTTTCCTGTATAGGCAAACACACTTCACTGCCGTGCAAACGTTCCCAGTCACACTGCTCCTGAAAACTTGCTGATCTAGAAATTACTATGTTTCCATTTCCAGCATAAAACCTGTATGCTTTTGAACTAGGTGCATAGCCTAGGAATTTCATTTTCCTGGCTTTTGGCTGCCCTTTCCTCCTAGCTACCTTGGGGATGTTCACCCAGGCATCACTCCCAAAAACTCTGAGATGAGCCAGGGATGGCTTCTTCCCAAACATGAGGAAATATGGAGTGTTATCTATTGCTGAGCTCCAAAGCCTATTAGCAATGTAATTAGCTGTTAGCATTGCTTCTCCCCAAAAATGAGCATGCAACCCAGAGTCTGTCAACATGGCATCTTTCATTGTTTGCAGAACCCCATTCCTTCTTTCTGCAACGCCATTTTGCCATGGTGAGTGTGGAGCAGTTCGTCTTGCTGAAATTCCTTTCTGCCTAAGCCATTTTTGGAACGTTTCAGCCATAAACTCCCCCCCTCTGTCTGTTTGCAATTGCTTTACTTTGGTAGAGAATTTCCGCTCCACCCAACTCAGCCAATCTTTGAAAACAGTAAACGTTTCACTTTTGTTTTTCATCACATAACAAAAACCATATCTAGTGTAATCATCCACCAGAATTAAAGCATACTTTGCCCCTCCTAATGTTGCAGTCATAGGACCAATTAAATCTGCATGTATTATCTCAAATGCTGCCGTGGCAACTCTGTTACTCTTCTTACAGATTGGAGCAACCTTGGATTTAGCCACCTTACATGCAGTACAGTCTAGATATTTGTCACAGGCTTTTACATTCAGTCCTACACACATTTCAGGCATTTTTTTCAGTATTTGGAACCCAACATGTGCAAGTCTCCTATGCAGCAAATGCACACAATCATTATGCAAAGGTGTGTTATTCATAACAGAATTTACATTTCTAGATGTTTCTAGACCTTTAGGCAACATTTCATAAAGATTGTTCCTAAGTACACCTAAAGCTACAACATTGTTTTGTTTGCTCACTTCACACTTGCTGTTTGAGAATGATACACAATATCCTTCCTTATCCAAACAAGATACACTTAACAAATTGTGTTCCAAACTTGGCACACACAGAACCTTGCTTACAGTTTTATCAATACATGGCACATATACACAACCTTCTGCAGTCACAGCTGAAGATTTGCCATCTGCTAATGTAACATGGTCCCGGCTAGCAGAATGTAGACTTGTAAACAAACTCTGGTTGTTCACAATATGCTGACTGGAACCACTGTCCATCAACCAGGTACATTCTGGGTTGTTCTCTGCAGCTTTAACTACGGAGACCTTCGGTTTAGCAGATTTTTTCTTGCTTGTTGCTGCCTTCTCCTTCGTTTGGTTGGGACAATCTCTCCGCAGATGCCCGGGCAAACCACAACGAAAACAGCGCCGAACTGCAAACACTTTCTCCTTATCTTCACAAGCTGCTTGTTTAACGTGGGTGTCTCTAGGCTTGGCAGTCTGCCTCTCTTGCCTCTTCTTTTCTTCTTCCAGCAATCGGCCGGTCAGAAAACGAAGCGTGAGCTCGGATTCTTGCATTGCTTCCAGGCTCAAAACAAGATTGTCCCACGAATCATCCAGTGAGCTGAGAACGACGTACACTTTGTGGGACTCAGTGAAAGACATGCCATGCTCCTCCAGATCCGCAAACAGTTGCCTCATCATGCTTAAATGTGCAGATATGCTGGCTCCTGGTTCAAGTTGTGCTCTGTACAATTTTCTTGTTAGCATAACTTTGCTGGCTGCCGTTTCTCTCACATAAATCTCTCTGAGAGTTTTCCAGCATTCCTGCGCGGACACCAGCCTCCTTACATAAACAAGTTGGTTATCTTCTAAACACAAGATAATGCTTGCCAAAGCTTTCTCTATGTTTCTCTGCTCGTCTTCATCTGGCTGAGCTGGAGGATCACAGACAACCGTCCATAAACCTTCCCTCCTTAGATATTGTTCCATCTTAATGCTCCAAGCCAGATAATTGTTTTCATTTAGACGATTGAGTGGTAGATTAGCTGCCGACATACTTGCTGCCATCTCAAATTACTGCACACAGATGTCTTGCTTGCTTTTCAGCTTTCAGCCCCTCCAAGGCACTCAGCAACGACACTCACCGGACTGCAGATTTGAGAAGTCACTCTTCACTTCCAGGATTCTCACAACACTCTGCCACCATGCAGGGAGTCCTCTAGGCTGTCTGGACACTCTGGACACCTTGGGTAGCCTTGCAGCCCTAGCAGCCCTAGCAGCCCTAGCAGCCCTAGCAGACTGGGCCCATAACCTGTCAGAGTTTGTGATGCACTGCACTCTCTGAGCATGTACAGAGTGCAAGCACACAGCAGCGGAATAACAGCAGAGCTCACTGGTAGCAGACAGATGTCCTGGTAGTCAGTAAACACTCAGACACAGCAGTGTTTTAAACTACTATACTAAGTTTACTTTACAAGTATTTACATAGAACAAAACACTCCTCTAATATCTTCAGCAATACTTCCAACCAACCATAACCTACCACTAACATTCACCATCATCATCACCCACACTGTTTCTCCACATGCTGTACATTTATAGCACTGTGGACCTATCACAGCGTTGTCTGCATATCTCCCCATGTGTTGCTATGCCTCACAGCACACAGGGAAGAAACCAAATGACCTTGGTCTTTAGGTGCTTACCAGCTGCACTTGATTTGGCAACTGTACAGAGTACTTGAGATATCAAGTCATCTCATGTCTCTCTTTTCTTCTTAGTAACAGAAAAAATACCTTTGCTTTTACATTTAAACAAATAAAATCTTAACTCCTCCAATGGTGTGGGAAAAATAGCGATGTCCACCCCCTTCCCCTTTTGATCCGTTTTAGACCGCCGCAATCTGATGTTGATCCCTACGTCGAGGAAGCTTAAATCGTCAAACTGTAAGGCCCTGCCGGACCTGTCGTTCTTAGACAGCGGCACTAATTCGGAGATCCGCAAAGCTCCAAAAAAGGCCGTAAGGGCAGCAGCATGAAACAGACAAGCTTCGTAGGGAGAAGAACAGAGTCCTGACCAGGACCTTCTCAATCCCACTAGAATGTCAGGGGATAGAGGAGCCCTTGAATCCATTCCAAAAAGGAACTAAACTTCTCAAACATCACACACGAAATAGAACATCCCATAGGCAGCGCCCTATCAATATAAAATTGCCCTTGAAAATGAAAACCTAACAAATTGAAGTCAGCCGGATTTATAGGCAAGATGCGGAAGGCAGATTTAATAACGCACTTCCCCATCAAGGCCCCAACTCCATTCTTACGTACCAATGCTACTGCGGAGTCAAAGGAAGCATACTTTACGGAGCAAAGATGCTCCGGAATAGAATCATTGACCAAAGAGCCTGTACTCTTTTGGGGATTTCTTTGGCACAATACCTAGAGGGGAAACCCTTAAATTAGGAATAGGGGGTTTTGCAAAGGAGCCTAAGACCCTGCCAGAGCAAACTTCTTTATCAATTTTTTCCCGCACCATGGGTTCCAGCAGAGAAATGGATTTCTGATTCTTTGCAACCGAAGCACACCTAAGACCCTGATAAGGAATACCAAAGCCGTTAGTAAAACCGGAGTCCAAATAGGCTGCGTCCTCCCTGAAGGGATAACGCGCTAAAAGACGCCGAAGGGGCTCAAGTTTGACCGGGCTGGGGCCCTTTGGGAGGTGGCTGCTGCCCTCCGGACCCTCCTGGTTTCTTGAAATTAGTGCCCCCTCTAAAATTGCCTCTTCCCCCTCTGGTTGAAGTGCAGCGCGATGCGGGATGATGACCTCCGCAGACAGGGCACTCATGCTGGTATCTGCAGGGCGATCGGTTACAAAAGCCCCGTGCACTATATTCCCAGAAGGTCGAGGGGGGTAGAACCCCACGCCCTGCCGACCCTCTGAACGAAGGGGCGGGTTGTGGTTTATCCAAGAGGTGGCCGCTGTCGGCCCGATCACCGAAACCGGGCCTGGCTGGAGTCATAAACTGCAGCCAGAGGTCGTGGTCTTTAGCATCCCACTGCAGAGAATGGTCAAAAGCCGCCCTCCTGAGAAAGGAGTGATCGTAGGCCAACCAGGCCCCTCCCTCATACTCTGTACACGCCTGATAAATCATATCGAGGTACTTCGTTAAAATAGCACCTTTGGCAGGAAAGCGCTGTTGAACCACGCCCATATAAATAAAAAAACCAGGTAACCAGTTTGCCCAGGTCCGACCCACCCGTTTCTTTCTGAGCTTCTCTGCTTCCCGGTCTACGGCCTTGTCCTTATCCACATTCTCCGGTTCCCTGAACAATAGTGAGAAGACATCGACGTACTCGCCTCTAAGTATCTTCTCTCGAGTCGCTGGAAACAGATGATAACCCAATGGAGCCACAGTGCTTCCAGTAGGAATTGCCTCCGTCAACCCCCGCCAGCAAATCCCTGGGCGTAAGGTTGGAAGGTGCAGGCGACCCGGCAGGTCCCTGCCACACCACAGCACATGCTGTCGCAGCCGCTACCGGCGCCTCAATTCCAGACGCACCGTCCCCACCCGACAAAGTATTGGACTGAGCTGGGAGCACAGCTCCAGAAGCGACTAGGGCCGTCCCGGCATCAGGACCACTTGATTGACTGCTTGGAAGATTCACAGACGCCAGGTTAACTGGCAGTGCTAAGGTTGTCTTACCGTGACCCATGTTCAAGCCCCCTTGCGATGTGTGACTGGGTCCTAATATGCTAGGCGATGTTGCAACTGCCAGGGATGTGCCTGGCCAGGAGCTTAGCATGTGATGTGTTGGTGATGCCAGGCCTGACAACCATGGGTACCATCCCCAAGGCGGGAAAGCACTCATGGGCCGCTCAGGTGGGAGTGTAATAGGTGCAGACTGTTCACCTTGTACCCAGGGTGATTGGGTCGCCGCTGCCACCGGAGAAAGCACAGAAGGTCGTGCTTGCTGACCAGACGGTGCTGGAACATCCGGAATATCGTAGGAAGGTTGATCCAGTCGCCATGCCACCTGGCTGGATGAGGCTTCAATAGCATCTAACCTAGCAGAGACGGAGGACAGTAAACTGTCTAGCTTTTGCTTCCTGGTCTGTCGCCTCCCGGACCCCGTGGAAACACTCTGAGGCAACATAGGCGTGTTCGGAAACATGCCTCTCTGTTCCTCCATTGCTTGTAATCTAGACAGTATTACAGCCATGTCGGGGTTAACTTCATCGTCTGAGGAAGACTCTTCCCTAACACCACCCCGCTTTGCCGGTGGACGTTGGGCTTTACCTTTTCCTTTCTGACCCCCTAAACCCTTTTTGGGAGGCATTATCACAATTAAGGAAATAATGGATGGGATACCTATCCCAGTCCAACACTCTAGGCACTGAAACTAAGGGGGTATATAATTAGTAAAGAGAAGCCTGAAGTTACACCCGTAAAACCTTTGCCCAAACGAGTCACCCCATGCCCGTCACCTGAGGCCTACCCGGTGAGTAAGGGTGCTATAAGATGTGCGTCAGCCCCCCAGGCTGCTTGCACAAGCCACTCCCCCTCACCGAACTCTAGGGGTGGGGGGGTTATCAACTCCCCTCCCTGTCCAACGCTGAATAAATGGAGAAGCGGCCCTCAACCACCGCGTTGCTTGCTGCCACTAACCGAAGGCCGCGGCTGCAAGTCCCTGGTGGGCACCAGTGGTACCAGGAGCCTCGCGGGAGCCACACTTCGGCGCCCGGCTCCCCGGGATGACCAGCCGGCCCCCCGAACCCGAAAAGGCCACTGCCGCTAAAACGCGCCACGCGGGAAGCGCGCCGGTGCCTGCCGACCCGGGAGGACCAGCTGGCCCTCCCCTAACAAGGCCGCAACTGCTGAAATGCGCCGCACGATGAGCGTGCAGGCGCCCGGCCGTCCCTCCCCAACTAAGGAAGCCACGGCCGCAAAGACGCGCCACGTGAAACACGCGCCGGTGCCTGACTCCCCAGGAGGACCAGCTGGCCCTCCCAACTAAATCCACCGCCGCTACCACGCGCCGCTCTAGAAGCGCACCAGCTCTCAACTCCCTGGGAGGACCAGCTGGCCCTCCCCAAGAAAAAAGGTCGCAGCTGCTACCACGCGCCGCACTGAAGGCGCCCGGTACCCGCCTCCCCAGGAGGACCAGCCGGCCTTTCCCCTCAAGAGGTCACAGCTGCTACGAAGTGCCACGCGAGGAGCGCGCCCCAGTGCCCAGCTCGCCGGGAGGACCGTCTGGCCCTCCCAAGATGAACGTTGAAGAGGGCGCTAAAAGCGCTCAACCGCCCAACACCCAGGGGGACTGGCCGGCCCTCCCCAGAACCTGAGGCCACAAGGCCCAGCAGTCCTGCCAGTGGTGGCTGGTGCCACGAAGCTCTGCACTGTCCTGAGCAGCCGATAAGGGCCCGCTGCACACAGCTCCTTGATCCTCAAGGTAAGGCGATCTCCTTCGGATCAGCTTCGTCAGGCCACCAGCTGCGCAAATTCGAAGATGCCTGGTGGGACCGTTACTCATCTATTTAAGCCAGTCGGTTCCCGCCCAGCATGGTGGCACCACCGCGGAGGCTGCCAATCGCGAGCCTCCACCTCGACTCTCCCCACCCCCACCCGCAAATGTCCTCCCCGCCCAATGTGGCTTGGGATTTGCACTTGTGGCTCCAATTGATAAAATGATCAGTAGAATAAGGTTTCCATAATGTTAATTGGAAATTGAGGTGTGTGTCATTCTAACCTTAATAAAATTGAAAGAGTTTCACTAATCTTCCGGAAATGTTTACATGCCAGAAAAAAAAAATGTCTATTTAACATGTGCCGCAGTTGTGGCTCCAATTGATAAGATGATCAGTAGAAAAAGGTTTCCATAATGTTAACTGGAAATTGAGGTGTGTATCACTCTAACCTTAATAAAATTGAAAGAGTTTCACTAATCTTCCTGAAGTTTTCACGTGCCAGAAAAAAAATGTCTATTTAACATAACCTGAAAATTTCAGGATGATTGGTTAAACATTGAGAGAGAAAGGGCAGTTAATAAGGAAGGGAAAAAAACCTTGGTCATGCAAAAGTGTTACTGCAAAAATAAGTTTGTTTAGCTGGTATTTATATTACCCTTATCTTATCAAATTCTGTATGTGTAACCTCAGTCTGGGGATTTATTTTCATTTGTATTATGTTCTTATTTGTATTATGTTTTGTAGTAACTATAGCGAGGTTCTGAAGGAGCTGCGACGAAACAGGTGAAAATCCAGAGTCCTGTGAAAGCCTTATATCTCTCAGCAATTTATTGCTAATTCACAAACCTGTCTTTTTGTAACTTCACTCTGTTATGTTTACATGTACACTGATGTTATAGTCATGTGAAGTTGCATATCTCAATCCTATTATAATTTCTTTCACACTCTTACAATATTTCAGTTCTTTCACCCCATTCTTTTGGCTGTCATCCATATTATTGTGCAGTTGTGTACAGTTTAGCATTGTTCTGCTGGGTACATTGAGAAGCAAATGCCTCATCATGACTGGACCCCAACACTTCTGTTTACTGGTCTACATTCCCGCCCATTCCTCTTTTGACTCTGCTCCCTTTCCCCTTATTTCTTTTTGTTACTAACATCCCTTTTGGGGTTCAAGTGCTGGAAGCTATAGAATGGAATGGGAGTGAAACTTTGGTTCATAAGCAGGCCTGTCTGTCCTTGAGGACAGAGAGTTTTGCTGCCTGAAGTCTGAGAAGCAGGCAACCATCTTGACAAATCAGTGGTCAAGTCATGGAACAGTGGTCTAGTATGAGAAACATTTGTCTCTCCCTGCAGTTAGCAGGTCCACGAGTCCAGAGTGTTCCCATGTAACCCTGCAGATTTCTGCCCTCCAATATGACATTCAACAATCCGGAACCAAATCCCAGTTAGCAACTAGGTAAAAAAGCCAATCAAAAAGCAGAAAATGGAGGGGTGTCAGAGGATTAAAGAAAACAGCACCCTGTTTGCGGGGGGGAATGAGTTCAACATTTGTTTGAATGTGGCTTGCTTGATTTTTATCTTTTAACTTTTAAATAATTTTTTAGTTTGTTTTGAGAGGCATTTTTGTGCTCAGCCTGGTTCTACCTCCCTTTTGGGTGAAGAAGACTTCTCTTTTCTCTTTTTGAATATGTATTCCCTTGATTTTGAGATGATTAGGGCTATCTCTCAAGAAGCCAGTTTCTCTGAGCCATGAACCTGGCTCCTGAGCAGCTTGGTGTAATTTTTGCCTTCTATTTTATTTTGCTCACTGGTGAAGCTTGGGCTTCACAACACTTTTCATTTTAATATATTTTCTTCATTCTGTACCTGGATTAATTTTTCCTACTGGGACTTTGCTGAGTTCTACACCCTGGATCCTAGGAGAGATCTGTTTCAACCTAGGGTGCCCATATGAAAAGGGGGACAGGGCTCCTGTACTTTTAACAGTTAAATAGAAAAGGGAATTTCAGCAGGCATCATTTGTATGCATGCAGCACCAGATGACATCCCCTCTTCATCACAACAGTTAACGCTGCAGGAGCCCTACCCTCTTGACCACATACAAAAGAGAGCAGGAAGCCTACAGCTTTAACTGTTGTGATGAAGAGGGAATTGTACCAGGTTTTGCATGCATACAGATGACACCTGTTGAAATTCCTTTTTCTGTGGAACTGTTAAAGATACAGAAGACCTGTCCTCCTTTTCATATAGGCACCCTAAATTTCAACCTTCCTATGGGCCCACAAAAACATGGTCTTCAGATCTCTGCTTGGGATAGGTGGCGATACCTTCCTTTTAATCCCCCCCCTCTACTTCTCCCTTCCTTTTCTCTGAAAGTTTGGACCGTACTGCAATAAAGTTGAAAGCTTTAAAGACTGCATTTAATTTGTTTGGACTGGTGGAAGTTTAAGTAGACTTAAGTAGGATGACCATCTGAAAAGGAGGACAGGGCTCATATAACTTTTAACAGCTGTAGAGAAAAGGGAATTTCAACCAGTGTCATTTGTATGCAATTAGTTCCTGGTGAAATCCCCTCTTCATCACAACAGTTAAAGTTGCAGAGCCCTGCCTTCTTTTGTATATGGTCACTCTAGTATAGTGCCTGCACCTTTAACAGTTGTGATGAAGAGGGAATTTCACCAGGAACTAATTGCATACAAATGACACCTGCTGAAATTCCCTTTCCTCTACAACTGTTAAAGTTATATGAGCCCTGTCCTCCTTTTCAGATGGTCAGCCTAACTTAAGTAACAACTAAAACTGCTGCTGAGCCTACTGGGGCCTACTAACATTGTTCTTGGCCTACTAACATTGGGCCTTCTAACATTGTTGTTTTTCAATAGGCCTTAGCAATAATTAAACTGGACAGTATTTTGCACATTTCATGTTTCACATTTTACTGCTTTATTTGATGTTCTTTTGCATGTACTTTTCTTTATAAATTATTCATATCTTAAGACCCCCTTTGTGGCATGTTTTCATGGGAGGTGTGAAAGCTAGAACGGAAGAGAATGGGACAGAATGACCTCTTTATTGATTTATTTTTTTAAAAAAAGCCAAAATAGTGGCATGTGTTAGAAACACTTGAGGACAATAGTTTAAGACTAAAACCCTTGAAATATTATATTATTATTAACCCTACAATGCCCAGAATGGAACAGAATGGTCCAGAGTTGCCACTTCCAAATGAGCACAAACAATCAAACTCACCACTCACTCAAAACTCCATGGCAGGGATGCAATAAGCCAAAACACATCCACAGAAACCATGTTCTGATACCCATTGCAAGCAACGGTCCATATTCAAGAAAAATGGTATGGAAAAGCAACTTCCGAATGAGTGAAATCAACCAAATTCACCAGTCATACATACCTACAAGGGACTGATGTAATAAGTCACAAAACAGCCAAAGAAACTGCATTCAAATACCTGCCGGAAACGCTGTCTCACTACTCTGTGCTGGTCCACATTCAACAGTAACTGCTCTCAGCTGAACTTGATTGAACCCTTGACGATTGTTTCCCCAACCCCCATTGATTATCGTGTCGTCCGAATGCTGCCATAGAGTGCTGACAGTGGCAACTCCAAAAGTACGTTGCCTTTCAAAACCAAGGAAATCCAATCATCAAAAAACCTGCCAGTTTAAGAGACCAGAAGATAAGGCTTTCTCATCCTGGTTCAAACTCCATAAAGCCAGGAAATTAGAAGCTAAGGCTGATGCCTTATCTGACATGTCCTGTGATCACTCATGATGTTGTCACAATTGTGCTTGCTCACAACTTATCCTCCATGCACCCACACTTTCCCTGGGTCTTTCACCCCAAATCCAGATTGGGAGGATGGAGTTACTCTGATCAGCAAAGATGCTCCTGATCTTGTATTGCCTTATGAAGCATCTGGACCTTACTGTATTGCTAGAGTGATCCTTTGTGAGGTGACTCACACCTTTTTTCTGTGAGTAGACCCATGCCTTTACTGGGTGAGTTGATAGTGAAATGTGTGTGTGTGGTGGTGGAAATCTCAATATGGTGTTGAATGATTTTTATTAGTAGTAGTCATAGTAGTATCATTCATGATGGTGTAATTCAAAATCCAGAATAAAAAACTTGAATTCCAATATAATTTAGTCTTACCTTGTAGTGACACAAAAAATAATATAAGGATGGTTAAGAGTACAAGCCATCCTGCAAGATACTGATGTAAGCACCAAACAGGCATGGGTTACCTCACAGTAGGATAACTCTAGGAATACAGTAAGGCTCAGATGCTTTACAAACTGATGAAGATAAGGCATCAGCTTAGCATCCAATTTCCTGGCTTTGTGGTGTTTGCAAAAATGTGAGATAGCCTTAGCTACTTATGCACTTCTGAATCCACGATGGTCCTCACCTCCATTACGATAGGCTCACAGCTACATGGACACCCTGTTGTAGTCTTGCTGCTCGCTCTAGCCTCGACCATTGTACAGTCTATGGTTTAGGCTACTATTGAATAGTTTCTCATGATGGTTTTTAAAAAATTATTATTATTGCATCATTTGCTCATCCCTGAATCCTGTCTCTCTCCAACTTGCTCCTCTTAGGGAGAGGCCTTTATCTGTTTCTGAGCATGTGGATTAAGGTGACTGTGTGTTGGCAACATTACATCACCTGCAGTTCAGCTCATTTTACTTTTGACTGCTGGAGTAGCTCCCAACAACCATTTTCTCTATGTATTTATTCATTCATTGAAATGAACCATTCCCATTCATAATCTTATTTGAAGCCTTTAAAAAAAAGCAAAGAAAAAAAGCAATGCATCATCCCCAAATGCCACAGGCACAATAAATTTCATTTTTATGAACTGTATCACTACTATTGGCATGCATAGCAGATGGATAGCAGGAAAGAAAGGGTACATAAAATGTTAGCGATATAAAACTTTTGACTATTTGGAATGTTAAACTTAAATACCAAATGAGGAATCAATACAATCAGCATAGCCATTTTTGCACTTCAAAATTTGTTCTCTTTTCAAGGTTCTAAAAGAAATTCCATTTTGTATACTACCTCTTAAGAACCTACCATCCTTACAACGTTAGCCAAAGTAAAGAGGTTTCATTTTCTGTATATGCATGCAGCTCAAATAATCTGTATTAATTCCTGCTGCATGGTTTTATTCTGGTTGTATTTTTATATTGTATGTTATTGTGTGTTTTTAGATTGTGGTTTGTTTTATATTTTGAAAATGATTTCACGGTTTTAATTTTTGTGAACCATCCAGAGAGCTTCGGCTATAGGGTGATATAAAAATGCAATAAATAAAATAAATAAATAAAAATAAAATGCACAGTAGCTCAATTTTTGCCAATCCGCTCCCTCCACTATTGAAATGTTGCTCTTTGGGTTTGGGGGGGGGGGGGGATAATGTGTGATATGGAATGGAAGGCTGCAGCAGGAAGGGGGGAACGGTGAAAATGGGATGTGCTGCTTCGCACATGTGGAAGTGCCAATGTGGCTGGCTGGATGATGTCAAGGGGGGTGGGGCCTCCAGGTAAAGTTGTGGGGAAACCCTGCCTGAATCTCTGGAGATCCACTGCCAATCAGTGTTGCTAATACTGTGCTAGATGGACCAATGGCCTGACAGCTCCCTATTTTCTATGTTCTCAGTAGTGGTGTCAAAACTATGGTACTTGCTGCCCTAGGAGGTTTAGTTGGTTTCTTCTCTTTTAGCTTGTAGTTCAACAGCTCACCAGGCATTTGGCTTATCTTAGTAGGGTCCCCCCCTTGCTGCTGTAGATGGTATTAAAGCTACTCCAGTTTTTCTAGCTCCCCGTTACTATTTGTATCTTCATTTTTATCTAAATTATTATGCTTATTTTTTTATTTGTGCTACTTTTATACTGCTTAATATCCTAAAATCTCTAAGCAGTTCACAAAACAATCTTATATAAATAATTCAAAGTCGGTTTAGTTGGTCATCCCTTTTTGATTGCCTTCCCATTGACAGTGGCCGCCTCTTCATGGTGCCTGTTTGGTGTTGTGCCGCTGCCAGCAGCCGGCTCAATACGCATGTGCGTTCCTTCCACCCATCTACAGCGGAAGCAGCGTCACGACGGATTTTACTTGCTGCTGCCACTGCCACACCTGTTTCTAAGGTTATTATTATTATTATTATTATTTGCAAAATGGGGAGAGCCCTGCGGAGGCGTGGAGAGTAGTTTTTATTATTACTATTTGCAAAATGGGGGGGTAGGTCTGGGGAGGCACGGAGGGGAGGCGTGGAGGGTGGTTTTTTAAAAAATATTATTTGTAAACTGGAGGGGTAGGTCCGGGGATGCGCGGAGGTTAAGTGTTTTAAAAATATTATTTGTAAACTGGGGGGGTAGGTCTGGGGAGGTGTGGAGGTGGTGCAGCGAGGACCATTCCCTTCCCTGCCCAGCCCATAGTGACCAATCAGTGGTCACCATACTTGGCATGCCTCCCAGAAGCGACAGAGAAAAAGCGACAGATGGCAAATGCCATCATCACTTCGCTCCAAACTAAAAATGTCAGGCTCAATGCCCAACTTTTTAGTGCGGAGCATTGGGGCTTTGCCCCTAGATGGCTTCACATGGACAGCATCATCATCTAATCCAACTGCCGTCCCTGCGAAGCCAACGCTATGGAAAGGAACTGTCTAGAGGTACCCAGTTTCTCATGAAAGACACTTCATTGGAAAGCTCTTGACATGCAAACTCCACAAATAACAATGGTTTTCACTATAATTCAATGTCAGGAGTTTATTTATGTCCATAAAGCTGCTGCTGCTTCTTTTTAAAGGACTAGGTTATCTCCTCTAACAATGTACTATAAAGTTTTGTTTTTAATATCAAAAAATGTCAAATATAATTAAGCAAACATAATTAATTGCAAATTGGAGGATAATGGATTATGAATACTAAAAAGGTCTCTATATGCCTTTATAAATACAGATGCAGGTCAAAGTACAATGATATGCCAGTAAAAAATGTCTTTTAAACAAATCATGAAGGGATTCAGAGACACCTATAGTAATCCAGTCAAAGTTTAGTTACTGCTCAGGAAGGAAGTCTCTAGTTATTAAATTTACACTTATATATTCCACGCGTTACTAACATGCTTAGAAGTCAAATACTTACTAGTAACAGTAACTGGTAGGCGAACCACAATTCTAAGTGCTAATTCTACCTCTCACACCCCTAAAGAGTAACAAGGCTTGCCATGCCTGCTTCAGCAAGCCTGTATATGCAGGCAACCCATTGGCCTTTTGACGACAGCGAAACCCTGGCTGGCCTTGCATTGGTCAGTATCTCAAACCAGCTCAGGAATAGTAGGCAGGACTGTACCCATTGGCATGCGTCCTGCAACCAATATGGACAAGTTTAAGATCAGCAACCATGTCAAGGTTTTTGAACACTGCGACGCCTTACTTTTTGAATGTGATGTTTTATTATTTTCCAACAAAGATAAAACTTACAAAGACATACAACATCAAAATGGACTTCCTACCTTCACAACAAAAACATAAAAAACACATTTCTCTTGCAGAAATTTTCAATAACATTTTTTTCCGTTCCCCCTCTTGCTAAAAATAAAGTAAATAAGTTTTTTCTCCCCTCTTTCTTTTAAACAAACTTTTTGCTTGAATCCCCAGATGTACCACTCATTTTATATAGAATTTACATATATATATATATATATATATATATATATATATTACTTTTTGTTTCATTATAAACATACTTAGTTTCTTTCCCCCACCCTCGCCCCTCTCTCCCTATCCCAGTAACTCCAGCATCCAATCATTTTTTTCTTTTTCTTGTCCCTTCTTTTTTACAACAACATGAGGCTTATTCTTATTCTTATTATGTGTATATATTTTAGTTTCCACAATTTCTATCCTGCTAAAAAGAACAAAACAAAGAGAAAAGAAAAAGTTCCCGCTTCACTCCTATCTCCAGATCATAATCGAGTGTCCTTTTATCCGTCCGGGTCTCAAGGCTTCTTTGTATTCTTTAACCCGTTTCAAAAGGGAGTTCTTTTAAAAGTTTTTCTGCCAATTCTTTTGGGTTTTGCACCAGAATCCCCTTACATCTCTGCCCCTTGACTACTGGAATAACCCATCTAGACATTTTCCTCTGCTTTGTTTTTTGTCTTGGCGCCTCTCATCTGAAGATAATCTTCCTTTGTCATCGCTAACGCTGGAACTATCTTTGCAACCTTTATTCTGTCACAGAATTCTTTCAAAGTAATCAACCTTTGATATCCTTTGCCTTTGTTGTTGAAAAAGCCTTTAACCTCATTAGACACTTGTTTTGTAGTAATATCCAAGTTTTTTCTTTCTTGAGTTTTTTCTCGTTCTGGTTCTGTGTTTTCGTCACCCATCTTTATCTCCCGTACTTCTGTCTTATTTCCAAAATTAGTTTCACACTCCCATTTAGCTACAATCTGGTCCAATTTATCACATATTTGTTGACAGCACTTTTGCATTAGTATTTGTAATTCCTGAATTCCTGTCATTTTCCCCACAAAGTCATTCATTTTTCTTTTCCATTACAAAAGCCGTTATATCTCTATGTTCTTATAGCTCTACAGCCACCTTCACTGGAGCTTATTACTCTCAAAACAGAAGAGGTAATACTCTGTTTCCCAAGCCTCTCTTTCTCTTTCTTTCTTCTCCCCTTTTTTCGTTCATATGTAAATTCTTTAGACAAAGATATCCATCTGTGATTCCCTTTGTAGCTTCAAAGTTTTTAAATTCTTTCATACACAAAGGGTAAGATGGCTCACCCACATGATGATGCAAGCAGTTTCGTTTTCTTTGTTTCCTGCAGGATCAGTTGTTGATTAATTGATTTTGTTGCAGTGAAAATCCCCCATCCTCTGTAGATGTTATCATTCAATTCCATTTATAAGTTAATCTTGGGGAATGAAAGTCAGGATGATCTTATGCCCTATCGGGTCTGGCACAGCTCATGAGCTTTGGAAGCCTGCATCTCCTCCCCTTTCTGCTGTCTGTCCGATGAAGTATCCACTCCGGCTTTGTTACTGCATCAAAAGATTTACGAGATACCTAATGGCCTGCTCATTGCTTTTCCCTTTAAGATGGGGAAATTAACTCCATCTAAGATCACCCAGATGGCATCCGATCCATTCTGTTCCGCTCAGCTAACAGCTAGTGGAGCTGACCCTCCATTTGCATTCATTGGAAGTCCACGATGCCTTATTTTCAATGGCGAATCATCAATTCTTTGATGTCATGGCAGAAAGGTTTCACTACCACCACTCACAGTTCCGGACTTCATCCACAACATTGTCACTGATGACTCTGCTCTTAGCAAGCATTTCTTGAAAGACATTTGCAAGTACAACATTGCCTTAGACTTCACTTCCTTCAATCCACCACTCAAGACAGCACAACTCTAAGGCTTTGGTCCATTCATATTCAGGGTACCAGGCTCAGTTTATCATCTGATGGGCACTTTGCCTTCAGATGAGTCTCCAAGCTACAGCCAGTTGTACATTCCTGACACTAACAAAACCACTATGGCTGACTTCGAGCAAGCAGAGAACAGCACACTGGGCCACATCTTGCTGGAGTCACTCACTAACCTGGTACTTAATGTTAACCATACGTTAATGGCACGACAGTGAAATCCTTGAGCACAAGAATGCTGCTGCACTCACTGATGGGTGTGCACTAATGGACGTATCACTGTGTGTTTCCATCATGACTACAGAATTATGAATACTTTGGCTCACTCTGGACACTATAACATTCCCCTTGTCTCTGAAATTGCTACTGTGTTTGTTACCTCCAATGGCTTTCCTCCAGCTGATGATTGTCTCATAGCCTGCCCTAAAGGTGGAGAGTGTTACAAGATCTTCTACATCGATAGTCATAGCAACCCTTTGGTTTTCCCTTTGCTTCATTTTCACAGTGTGGCTGGATTGGGTCCTGGCATCACGCAAGTTGCAGCCAGGCAAACCAAGTTGGCATCTGCCTGCAACTGACTTCTGCCATGGACGACTATATGTTGCCATGAGTCATGTACACTTATTGGCAAACCTCAAGAATCAAGTCATTGATGGACCAGAACAAGGATGATACAGAGGCTGCCCTGGAGTTTACACCAAGAGCATTGTATGTAAGGAAGTTTTGTGAAGATAAAAAGATGTAACATGTTGAAAGTTTCAGTAAAAGCATTTAGTTAAGCTAAATCTTTTGTTTGATTTTATTTTTCTCTGTGAATTGTGTCTGATGGGAACCAACTTATGTGTATATAATACCATATAAAACAGTGTAAGAACAATATAAAAATAAAATATTTAAATATTTAAACAAAGACAATAATAAAATGGAACAATGCCATGATCCATTACAAGTCAGGGAGGTCTCTTATAAACAACTATGCCTTCAGTATGTATTTGAAGCCCACTGGTTTCTGCCTCTTGAACAACACATGAGACCAGTGGAGGCTGGTGACTCCAAAGTCAGTGGGGTGGTGAATCTGTTCTGGATTTCAGTCAGAATTCAAAGAATCTATCGAAGGTGCTTCACTACTCAAAACCAGGATACCTGGCTGTCATTCTGTGACAATACATAAGAGGGCCTTCTCACCTTGGATAGCTCCTTTAGAGTTCTGACTGAAACCTGGAGCAGATTCATTACACCACTGACATCAGAGTCACCAGCTTCCACTGCATGAGAAGTTTTCCAGAGAGTAGTTGACACTACCGAGAAGGCCTGCTTATGTACTGTCACAGAATGTCCCATCAGGCCTTCTCGGAAGATCTCAGCAGTCAACTAGGCATATATAGGGGAAGGTGGTCAGTTGGTTATCCTGGTCTTGGGTTGTTTAGAGCTTTGTATCTCAACAACAATAGCTTGAATTTAGTTCAGTAGCAAACACACAACCAGTATAGTTCTTTTAACGTAAGTATGATATGTGTATACCTGGGTACTCGATGGAGCATCCTAGCTGCTGCACTAGCTAAAGCTTCTGAACAAGGACAGCTTCACAGAGAGTGTATTGCAGTAGTCTAATCATGGGGTTACCAGTGCATAGATTCACAGTGTTTAGTAGCTTTTACTTTATTGTGAGACACCCTGGAGAGGGAGTGGTCTTTGTGGCCAAAGGTGAGATAGCAATTTCTAAATAAACAAATACATAAATAATCTTATATTTGCATCACTGACATAAAAAAAAGAAAGAAAAAAGAAAGGCATTTGGTGGCAAGGGAGAACTCACATGACTTATCGAAACAGGCCATAGCCACTGTCTAGAGCACTTTAAAAACAGTCTCCACATTGAATTCGTAACATTGGTGCTGACCCTAAAGGGGTGGATGGAAATCCCACCAACTCTATATTATTCTTCATACATTCATAGAGAAGAAGTGGAGAGCACCTCAGCACCAAGATAGGACTGTGTGTTTGGAGAATATTTAAAAGTTTGGATATATATGAGTAGTCATTTTGAACATCTTCCTGTGTAGGGCACTCAATTTAGGTTCAGTGCAAACTCTAAAATATCCTTTTCAAATTATCTGGACTCTCTCTGCTCTTGGAGGGCTCAAAGGTTCAGCAGGATAGAGCAAAGATTCAAAGAGGTAATTGAGATGCTGTGTATTTTGGGCACCGCTTCTGAATACTACTCTGAAATAAAATGGGAAAAAAAGAAATTCTTTGCCCTGAAAAGATTCAAAAAATGCTTTAGTTTAGCTGGTTATGTAGTGTGTTGTGTGTGTGTGTTAAATGACCAGTGTTCAGCTATTAATATTTGATTTTACTTTAAACATTAATATCTCTAGGGAATAGCTTCTGAGTGCTACAACTCAGCTCTAAAATCCAACATTTATTTTTGCTGGAAGACATATCCCATAATTCATTTGCCCTGAAAAAAAAATTGGGTGAACAGCACACCCTGCCCAAAGGTTTTAAAACAATGCTACAAGTTGGAATACTTCTGCTTTGGGAAGCTTTCTTCTCAACCTTTTCTATCATAAACATTTTATATCATTTCTGTAAGCCTCTTGCCCTCTGCCACTCTCCGTTCTAGTTTGACATTCTTGTTTTTATTTGTCATTGTTGGAACTCTATATCATTTTTGTGTTTTTAAATTTTTAAAATTATTTACAAAATCCTCCCAGCTTTAGCTTACATTTCTGTGTATGTGCTTTCAATCTGGACTTTGGGCTTTTAACAACATCAACATCTTGTTGTTATAAAGTTACAAGAGCTCTGGGAAATCTGCAGATGGTAAATCAGTTTTTGTGTGCTTCCATTCGTTGCTGGTTTCTGTCTTTTTATAACCGGTAAAGAAGGTGCCAGATCTTATTTCCACTGCCCATTTTCTGACATATTGGATGGGTTTGAAGCAGACTCAGGCCCCCTCCACAAGAATGCGCCTTTGCGCCTGGTTCCGCGATTATGCGCATTATCGCGGAAGCGCATTTACTCCTAATCCCTCTGCACCGGAGGCGGCGAGAGACGGCGAAGCGCATTAAAAGATGCCCAAAAAGCGCTTTCCAGGTAGTTAATGCGCATAATCGCTTGTTCACACAGCGAAAATGCGCTTTAACGGCCGGAGCAAAATAAAAGTCGCTATTTAACGCGCGTTCGAAAATGCGCATTATCGGGGAGATAACGCGCCTGTACGCCCGTTTTGCGCTCCGCTCGTGTGTAGGTAAAATTTATAATGAGCCTTCAAGGCTCATTAAACGCCCCGTGTGGAGGAGGCCTCAAAGGCAAGCTGCTAAAACACACCACTGTATGCTTCTGTATAGATGGGTTTCCTTAACTTTTGCTAATTCAGTCTTCAGATTAGTCAACCTTATGACAAGAAGGCATTGTACTTTCTCCAAATCCTGCCTTGCCAAGCCAGACTACTTTCCTGAGCTGTATTTTTTCTTTGGCCATGTGGACAATGCAATAGAGGAAAACTGAGCTTCTGATTCTGTGGAGTATATGTTTATTCATGTGTTTACCTCTGCTTTCTGTTTGTACTAAGTTCGGGTTATCATCACCAGCAAAAAAAAATCTTTAAAAGGATGGTCCAATGAATGGTCCAATGGATGGTCCAATGAAGGAGAAATGGCTATATTTATTGACTGGCCTAGAGGGGTGTCCAGAACATTTCTCTTGGTGGATCCTCAGATATTCTGCTAGGTAAAGTTGTGTTCAGCCAAAATGTGCCCCCAAGCATGCACACTCTGAACACATCATGTGGGCAGCATGGTGGGTGGAAACGAAGGGATCAGGACAGAGCCTTCCACAGTGAGCCTTCAGTGTCCACACCAACCCCCTTGTTAGATAACAAGGCTTTCTAAAATGGAAAGTGTTGCACTGTAATTTGTATGTATAGTGCACTCTACTACAAAACATGTATTCATTTTCCTTGTGTAGGCTCTGTTTTTGTTTTGTTTTTGCATGAAAATTCATGTCAATTCTATGTGTCCATGGATTTGAGAAAAATGTGCATTTTTCTGCCACTGATTAAAGCATATTTGTGCACATTTTTCAAATATACACATTTTTCAAATATTCTTTTTGTTGCACAAATCACATTGCAAGCTTGGAAACTTACTGATTTCAACCAGAGATTGTGTCTGGGTCCGCATTCAGTTCTGAGAGATGTGAATTGTGTAAATTCTGGTCAAAAATGAACAGAAACGAACTTCTCATGACCTGTAAACCTCCCTTGTCTCTTTCGAGTGGGCATGGCAGTCATATACCTAGTTGGCTTCCTAGCCATAAATGTTTCTCAGATCTTCTGGGTGGGGTGGAGAGAGAAGCTACTTGCATGTCATGATCTGCTGGAATCAATCATACTTCTGCAATGCTGTGCAGCTAATGCTGCAAATCCTATGTACACGTATGTGGGAGTAAAACCCACTGAATATAGTGTGGTTTACTTCTGAGTTAACAGATATAGGATTGCATTATAATAGTGTTATGTTTACATCAAAAGCTCCATACCTTTCTTCACCTTCCTTGGTGGCTCTTCCGCTTGACAAACTTCCTGGAGTGGGGAAGGTTTTGCAATGGACTGAATTTAGGGGCTGAAAATATAAACAGGAGATTGCTTCCCGATGTCCTCCTTCTTTCCTTCCTTCTGCTATAGATGTGTTCATTGTTGTCTCCTCAAACAGCTTCCCCACACACACACAACAGCCACTGCCTTGTTTCCTTGCGTTCACAATTGGGGGAAAAAACCTCTAACAATACCTCCTATGCCATTACTGGCTGGGCAGGAACACTCTCTGTGAGAGCTAGGAATTATTTGAGGGACATGAGAAAAGGTTAGTCCCCCTCTGGAACCACTGCTGCATTGTTCCATGTTTTGGAAGTAGGTGGGCCATATTCCCCAGCAGTTGTACTATTCATCTGGAAATCACCAGAATTCAGCGCACACTGCTGAGCTTGTGAGATGCAACACTCCAACACTACATGTGGATTTGTTATCAAAAGGATTGATATAGAAATCCCTACTGCACAGACTCATGCATGAAAGTAGGTAGGAGTAGTGGTTAGTTTTGGGTGACAAGGCAGGTTGCTTGGCATTCCCAGCTCTGTCCTCCATCAGAGGGAACCATAGCCAGCTGGCTGCCCCCAAGTATCTGCTGCCTGATGCATTTTCCACACTGTGCCTAATAGTAAGACTAGCCCTGATAATTCTGCATGGGACCTCTAGGCTCATCCAAGATGGCTGACATTTTCTCCCCCATGACCTGTGTTTTAACACTCTTTTATATATTGTCTCAGTACTGTAGGTGTACATTTTGTTAAATACTTCCTATTCCCCTTCATTCAGCTACTTCTTCTCCATCATTGTTTCTTATTTAGCCCTTGTATATAAGACAAATTTTACAAGCACTGTTAAAGTCAAACATATATTCTATTATCTTCATCAATTTATCTTGACAAGGATCCCAACACAAAGATTTGAAGTAAATGGAGCTTACTTAAGTTCTAGAATGCCATTATCAACAGCAGAGATTAATATTATGGAAGGATGACTCCGTTAAATATCACAGAGGCACTTGTGGAATGAGAAAGTATTCAATGTGATGAAAAGTAGTTAAGAATGATAGCTTTCAAATCTAAAGATAAAATAAATGACTGTCAACCTTGTGCAATATTTCTAGCATTAATTTTATTCTTACTGAGCAGTACCAGAAAATCAGACCAAAAGGTTTACGATCATCAACATGGGCAATTTTTGAATATGGTTCCCTTCAAATATGAAGATGAGAATTACATCTAGTTAGAGGAATATAACTAGTTAGAGGAAATTTGGGGATTGGGCCTGGGACATAAATTGTTCTCTAAAGAATGGTTAAAACATGCCAGCCCTTTCTGGAATTTAATCAGCCTAACTAAAAAAATGTCATTTGAATAAATACATCTAGACTATGAGAGATGGCTTCATAAATTGAACTCTATTCATTTAAATGCTAATTCTGTGCATGCCAGCAAAAGAAAAGGCACGTTTTATGAACCATTTTGTGACAAGTTCCAAAAAGCCAACTGTTTTTAGCCTGTACATTGACAAAGAAAAGGGCATTCAGATATTGCGTATGCATTTTCTTTTATTGGACATACCTCTGAGGCCAGGTTTCACCAGCATTTTAGTTTATACACATTTCTAAATGAAAAACTATTGCAGTTATTTCTTCCTGTAGAAGAAATTATTAATTCTCCTTCCGAAGCAAGCAGGAATTCAAAGTGAAATTTTAACCGAACACTAAGAGGCTCTATCAAATGCCTCAATAACCCCGTTCAACTGATTTTCAGGAACGTGGAGATGATCAGTGCTTCAAATTGTTACCTCTATGGAAATCATTAGTAGCATGACATATATATTCCCCCCCCAAAAAACTCTGCAGTTCTTAACCAACATCACCATAACCGCTCATTTTAAACCTAAAACATTGGGTTGTATCCAACATAACATTAGCAGAACAAGTGCAAGACATGGTGTAGTTCTGCTAATCGTTGTGCAAGCACTAGCGGAACAACTAATGCAAGTAGTGCAAACAACATGAAGTATAATGAAGATGTGATGAGCATTTGTGCAAGGAAAATTATGGTATTGCACAAAAGTGAAAACAAGTAGTAGTAGAAGCTTTGGGCCAGTGGAATGACACCACTGGATTCAACTCAAAACTTTCAAAATTTTGTGTACTCTATGTGGGAAATGTCATTTCAATGTCTGGTTTACTTCTGTTATAGAATAGGATTGTAGAGTATACTATACCATGTCAAACTGCAGTAGGGATCACATTTATCAATGCTCTCCCATGTTTCTTACCCGCAGTCTGAAGTGGTACCATGCATTGATGCCCATTCTAGGTCTACAAGTCACTATTTTAAATTTCCCACTACTCTCAATGTAGAATTGCTCACAGGTGCCTTCTGCTGCTGCTACCATGTAAATTCAGCCCTGAGTTTGATTTGATGTTAAAAAGGAAGTATAAATCAAATGCATTATTACTGACTGGCTCACACTTTTGACACAGGGAAACTATTTGCCTTGCCCTGAAGAAGGATTCATCAGAGTGAAGTATAGTGGGGAGAGGAGGTGGTAATGTGTGTCATTCTTCTGCAAGTGGTGGGATATCATGTGCCACTGCTGCCCTTACTTCTGGATAGACATACATTGGATCTTTAACTGATATCCCTGCCCCCAACTTTTGTTTGATCTCTGCTAAAATATATATACCCACTGACAGATATTTGGGCAGGTGAAATTGTACTTCAATCAGAACTCCCTTCTTTCTTTAACCTGTTATACCATTCTTCTTCTTATTAATCAATAATCAAATGACTTAAAAGGGGACTACACCATCCCAATCTCTTTGTTCAATCTCTAGTACAACTTTCAATTTTAGTCTCACCTTGACTAATTAAAAAAGCAAGTGATTTAGAAAGGTCCTTTTGAGTCAACTCAAATCCTATACGTACGATGTACTGACAGGCAATATGCCTAATTAGTTCTTGATACAATAAACTTTTCTTGAATGACTTGGTAGAAAGAGGTTTTTTTTATCCTGCTTTGTTTGTTCCTCATAAAATGTGCACGTTGTGTTTAACCTTTCAGGGCTGAATACTATTGCTTCTGACTGTAACTATATGGAAGACTGATGGCATATTGTTGTACCTAATGAAACGTAAAATTGCCATTTGAAATAAACAGAAGAAAAATGTTAAATCGCTTTTTCCTTTTTTAAAAAGAGAAAAATGTTGACTATGAACCTTTCTTCTTCAGGCTTAAAGAATGTGCTCTGCATGATGGTTTGTTTTTGATAGCAATTGTTGGCTTCAGTTGGGTGTCTCTTGATTTTTCTATGCAAACAAAAATCACCTTGGCTTTTAGTATGAAGTTTTACTTGCTCCAATTCAGTTTAGCAGCAATTTTATTTGGTTGCGGAGACTAAAGAAATATTCCCAGCCCAAGTTAGAGTCTCAATAACAAATGCAGTGAACGAAATCTAATAATAATAGTCATCATCATCTGTACCGTAGAGCTTGGTTGTCACATTATCACCCCATTTTCCACATTTTCACTCCATTCCTGGAGACAGTATGGAAATGCGCAGAATCCTTATAATTGCTTGCTTCTAAACATTAGGGCCAGATGGAGTTAACTCATCTGGCCCTTGATCAGTTGGGTTTTGGCAATATCCTTATTATGAATCAACCGATATGCAGGTGATGCAATGTGCATGTTTTGGTCTGGAGTATCTTTATGGCAACTGGAAAGATATACTCCATCATTTGGTCCTATATATTCTTAAAGGTTACATATTTTTTTGAATCACATCTAGATTCAGGTCAGCTGTACAGAAGAATGTCTGAATCAATATTTTTAAAACCTGGATGCAATAAACAACGGTAAATGTAATAATTACATAGGGACACCTGGTTAAATTTGTGCAGAGTTAATATCAACATGTTTTTGCTTCACACTTGCCAGACCGCTGTGTTTTTAGATTTCTTATACTACAAGGAGAAAGATTTAGAAAATGAGTACAGAATAAACAGAGATTTTCATTGACCAATCTAATAAAATGTTACAAAGGAAAAATCCATGGGAAATCTTGAAATTTATTTCTCCAGTACTACAGATTACCATGAAAACATACAACATGACAGCTTCAAAATATTATATTGGACAGAACTCATCTTATTGTTTACCTATCCTAAATTCTGTTGTTTACCTACAATTTATATTCTGAAGGAAAATCCTATTGAAATGAAAGATGAATTATAGTTCCCTTTTTACTTCTATAGATGACACATGTCAGAAGAAGCTTAGAGTGAAGGATTATTTATCACACAATTCTTTTATTGATCATATGGTTTTATGTGTGAAGTTTTATAAATCTCTATGTGCACAGAGAGAGAAAGGAACAAACAAAGAAAAAGGATATCTAGTAGTGTGTGTAGTATATATATATATATATATATATATGTATGTACATAATATGTATATTTAATATGCAGTGTGTAATACAGTTAGAGAACAATCCTATGTCTCTAGGCAGGATCCAAGAAGCCATAGGATTGTTCAGAGACAGAGCTAGAACCTCAACCCATAGAAACCTCCAACCTGAGAGAGGGGGAGATTTTGCATTTTGGGAGTGTTCCAGTGGGCAAGGAGGGTGTGGGCAAGGATTTAAGGGATCTTAAGCCATTCCACCTCCCAAACCTTTAGATATGCTCAGGAGCACATCTATAGAGGTTTCTTTCCCATTACTGGCAATGGGAGGGAAAGGTTTTTCTTCTGTCCATGGACAGAAGAAAAATATAGAAAACTCCCCCTCCCCTTTGCCTTCCACACTGCTGGCAAGAGCCGACTGGCCATAGGAAGAAGTGTAGCCTGCCATATTGGAGGCTCCATTCGGAGAGCATAGGATTGCTCTCTTAATCTAATCCATCCCTTTTTCTCCAATATACCCATTCATCCACTGCTTTGTTGCTAATTTTCTGCTTTCTGTATTTCTGAAGTTTGTTCCCATATCTAAATGTGTAGTAAATTATTAGACTTCTGCTGTCTTTTGTTTCACGAGAGCTAACATTTTGATCTTAATCTTTCGATTAGCTATTTACTGCTATTGCAACATAGCCCCCTACAATCTATAGTGCACGGGTAGGAAAACACTGTTACATTTTGCTTCTTACAGGTAAATTCTCTCATACCCCCAGCTGCTAAGCAAACCATGAACTACTTATCTTACTTATGTTAAGCAAAATGTTTGATAATCAGCCATAAAGAAAGTATATCTGCTCTGTGGGTTCAACAGATATTTGTAGCAACAGAAAATATGAATCCAAAAACTTGAGAGAAGGTCTTTATACAAATTAGTTTACTTCAAAAACCAAATAATATTTTCAGGACAACATTATATAGGCTGACCATATGAAAAGGAGGACAGGGCTCATGTAACTTTAACAGTTGTAGAGAAAAGGGAATTTCAGCCAGTGTCATTTGTATGCAATTAGTTCCTGGTGAAATCCCCTCTGTTAAAGTTGCAAGAGCCCTGCCTTCTTTTGTATATGGTCACTCTAGTATAGTGCCTTCAACTTTAACTGTTGTGATGAAGAGGGAATTTCACCAGGAGCTAATTGCATACAAACGACACTGGCTGAAATTCCCTTTTCTCTACAGCTGTTAATGAGCCCTGACCTTGATTTTATCTGGTTAGCCTACTGTTAGAGGTAGAAAGCAAAAGACATTTCATAAGCTTTCTAAGAATTCTTTAGCAACACACACACACACACACACACACACATATATATATATATATATATATATATATATATATATGGAGAAGAGAAGAAGTCAAGATGAGGGCAGGTGATCTCATCCTGAAATCTGTCTGGACTGGGTCCAATATTTATACCCAATGTTTTCATCATCTTACAGAAATTACTGACTTAAAAATGTGTGTAATCATCACTCTAAGAAATAAACTGTTTGAAGTTATATTTATAACATTAAAATAATATTTATCAACTACATGTCACCACTCTCCTAAACAATATGTTTCCAACAAAACACTTGACTTTAGGTGATATTTGAGTTTCCTTTCTTTGATCCTCCAATATAATTGCTTTGAAGCTCTGATGGTATTTTCACTAGGTGTTCCTTTTTACCTGCTGGCACAAAGAATAATTGTTAAACCAAAATATATAGATTAGCAAGATTAGCCTAACCAAGTTTCTACCACTAAGTACTTATTAAAGATAAAAACATAGCAAGTGGAGGGCAAATGAACATGGTTTAATCTTTGTTTGTAAACACTGATTAGCAAAGACTGAGCTAAGAGAAAAGAACTAATGAAAAACAAGGCAAATCAGCAAGCTTGCAGAACAGTGTTCCTATAACAAATATGTCATAGTTTATTCTTACACTCTTACGTCATCATAGGAAACAAAAATCCTCTCATGAGGCAAATATTAATAGGAAGGCTGTTGAGACAGCAATGACATCAAGAAGCCACATTTTAAGCTGAATGAAATAATAATAATAATAATAATAATAATAATAATAATAATAATGCATTCAATAAGAGTAGAGAAGATTCTGGGATCTCCCTCCCATAATATCTATGAAAAAATCTCCTGATGTTTTAGACTACAATTCCTATAAACCCCAGTCAGCATGTGATCCTGCACAAAGTTGTGATTTTTTTTTAAAAAAAAAAAACACTTCAGCATTGAAACATGCCAAGACCCATCAGGAACACAGGAAACATGCATTCCCCCGCACCCCTGATACCCATGGACTCTCCCCGCACAGTCGGTTGCCTGTTTCCTGAGCCCTGCTACTCGCAGTGAACAGGAACCACTTTGCAAAGGGGGGGGCCACACCAGGTAAAGGTCACAACAAATCCAGTCACCAATATCCCAGGAAAACGGAGTGGTCATCCCTGAAAAAACAGCTGGTGTGGAAAAGTCCCTAGGCACACTTACTTGGCAGTAAGTCCCATTGAACACAGAGGGACTTACTTCCGAGTAGACATAAGATCGCACTGAAAGTCTGTAATCCTTGACACATTTACTTAGGAATAGGACCCATTGAACATAAAGTTGGGTGGGGGATCAGATCTGTCTCCCTTTATTGTAGGGAAGCATCTTCTTTTCCCTCTGATTGCAGACATGGAAGTCCTTCCTTAGCAAGTTCATAGCATAATGCCACCTTTACACTCTGCCGATTTTGTTCCATTAAGGGTTTATTCCATCTTATCTCCAATCATTTTGAAAATGGAATCAGTGGGTGGGCAAGGAGAGGAGATGTCCTGGCTGTTGACAACATCATGCAATTGACCTGCGAACTTTTGTGAATGGCCAGTCATGAGTGTGCTAGAAATTGCTCATTTAGAGAAGCCCAAAGTATCCCTACCAGTACTCCAGGTCATTTCTTTTGTTTAATGTATACAAGTTTTTTTTTGTTTTTGTAAATAACCACAGAGTACACCACAAAGACACATTAAATTGTTTGTTTGGCTCACATACTCCTACTCAAAAGTATTAAAGCATGCAAGTAACTGCCCTGTGCTGCTGCATACTTGGGAGAAAAATGAGGTCTATGAGCAATAAAATCCTCACCTTTTCTGTAAGTTAAATCCTCTGCAAATTTTATATTGTAGGGTCTGCAGTGTACAGCTATTAGACATCCATCTTGGGTGCTTCCCATGACGATATAATGCTGCATTTGTAGTCTTTCAAGTGGTTTCTGATGAAGCTGATTGACCTTTAGGGCTCATTCCAACATCTGCCTTGTTACATCCTCAATCTTCCACGGTGACAAGCCATTTCTCTCCTTTTCCTGGAACATATCTCAAAATGGCTTAGTGGCATATCTAGCACACCAGTGATGCACTGCCAATACTTTTAACAATCCCCAACTTTCCTGCACCCTAAAATAAATTCTCACTTAGCCTGTGATGAATCCCTAGTACAAGGTTGCATTTGCGTGACAGGTGTGTGATGGTAGCATCTATTCATTTGTCTTCCCATTTAAACAAAATTGCTTTCTGATAAACTATACCTGGGGAGCTAGATTGAACTGTACTGTGCTGGAAATGTTTATAATTTGAACATAAAAATCATACCAGGCATATCAAAAATAGAGCATTTTGAGACTGGAAGTCAATCTGTCAAAAATCCTTTAAGAATAATAGTGCTTCCTCCTGTGAATAATATCCTGCCATTCTCTCTCCTTCCCTCCCCACCCCTGGCAAAGTATTGTTTTCTGGGCAGTGGGGGCTAACGTCAACTAAAAAATAATGAAAGAGGGAAAGAGAAAAGTGGCAGTGTCGCCGCATGAACCCAAAAAGGGATAAATCCTCCCTGGCAGAAATGAGACTGTCTTGGAAAAAGAATGATCTCCACAAGAGGCAAGGCCATCTGGCTTGAGCAGGATTAGCAGGATTAGTAAGAGTCCTCTAGAAAAATATCCCATTGCACATCTTTGCATTATGAAATCATACATGCACTCCACGGTATATAGTTAGCCTATAAATGTACATCTCTCATGTCTAACAGAACTGGATTAAGCCACAGACGTCTCCCAAAACTGGCCCTCCTAGGGTCCCAATCCTGCCCTTGGGTTCCCTAGAAGGCCATACCCCTTCCCCTGGTCCTACCCATTTCCCCCCATGCACCAATTTCTTGATGCTTTCCCAGCTTTTGTGCAGTTTTATCTCCATTATAAAAGGTCGAAATGCATTTCCTATGGCTTAGTTACTGGCAGCAAAAGCTTTAAGTTACAGTATGCTGGTATTTCTTGTTGTTGCTGTTGTTGTTGTTGCTGCTGCTGTTGTATTTTGGCCCCACCTCTTTTTTCTTTGGCTCCACCCCTTTGACTCCACTAGAATGCAGCCCCCAAAAGATTGTCTGACATTGAAATTGGCCCTCAGGTTGAAATAGGTTCCCCACCCCATAACCATTATGGGGTAATAACATATGCTCTCCAGGAATTAGGTGCTTCCACACTCATTATCTCTGGGAAACTAATATTCTTTTTGCTAATGTGAATCTCTGTCTACCTGACTACAATGACAGTTTCATTATATTCTGAGTTTAATTATACTGTGTGTTTAATATACTTGAAGATCACACTTTAAGATTTAAAAATAATTTGGCCTTGGATATCAGCATAATTGCACTTCAGCATCCTCTCCCTGTTCTGTTTCTCTCTCTCTCTCTCACACACACACACACACACACTTTCTCTCTCTCTCTGTGACCCTGTTCAGAAGACACCTTAAACCATGGCATTAACCACAGTGGTTAAGCCTGAAAGTTGGGCCCTGTGCAGAAGACCCCTTAACCCACGGCTTTAACCATGGAGAATAAGGCAAAAAGCCTTATTTACCATGGTTAAAGCTGTGGTTTAAGGTGTTTTATGAACATGGCCTGGCTTTCTGACTTAACCACAGTGGTTAAAGCCATGGTTTAAAGTATCTTCTGAATGGGGCCTCTCTCTCTCTCTCTCTCTCTCTCTCTCTCTCTCTCTCATACACACACACACAATGCAGATCATTTGGGATTGCCAAAACAGGGGCATAGATGACCAGAACAGAAGCAGTACTTCAAATCCAACTAATGGCAGCATTCATTACTTGAGAATATTAATGCCATATTATGGCAGCAAAAAAGTAATGTATGTCAAGACTAAATCACTGACCATCAGTTAATGATGAGATAGCACTGTATTCACCTCAGAACTCACATTTTCATGGATCAAGAATAGTAGGTGAGAAGAATAAATTGGATTGTTGTTGTTGTTGTTGTTTTGAGCAACAGCTGGACAGCTGATTTTGAAACACTTCATCATACTGTGAATGTCGTCAGCGTAGTATGTGATAAACCAGCACACTTGTCTCAGAGTGTCTTCTAAATTTAAAAGACCATACAGCAGGCCATGTAGGAGTCAGTGGTGATGCTGATGTCAGACCAGCTGCAATGAAATCTTTGTTTCCTTGAGGTCTTCCATAGGAGGCCTTGAATGAAATTATGTACTTCTGACACCCAGCTCTTTCTCTTATTCTTACCTTATCCATCCTGCAGTCATCTTACAATGAGGGATGGCCCATATGGGAGTGACTGGAAATTAATTTCAACAAGACTGAGGTTGTAGTGATTGGGAAATAGTATAATCTGAAGGTAGAGGAAACATCAGTCTTTGACAAGTTGTGTCTTCCTTTGACTGCTGAGCTCTATAGCCTTGGAGTATTTCTGTATCCATTGTTTTGTTTACACCAACAGAGTCTAAGGCAGCCTTCTTCAAGGTGGTGCCTTCCAGATGTGTTGGACTGCAACTCTTATCATGTGGAAGGTTGGGGGTGATGGGAGTCATAGATAAAGATATCTGGAAGCCACCTGCTTGGGGAAGGATGGTTTAAGGTTATATTTCACCAATAAACCTAACAAGAATGCTGTAACTCTGTCACTGTATATGAAGGGATCCAAATTGCATTCCTCAAGAACTGGTTCAATGAGACCGCTTAAGGAGAATGATATTTACAGCCTGATTCAAAATGCAGTGGCACAAATCTTGATGGAACGACTCTCTAATGTTTGTACCAGCACCCTACAGCCTTCTAGACATGATTCAAAGCACTGGCTTTGATCAATCAACCTTACATTCTTTAGATATTACATTCTCACCTAGAACATGGTAAAATCAACAGAGATGATCAACAAAGAGTGCCCTTTTTATAATACCCATGGACAAAATTCAAGTCTAACGAGAACAACAAAGAGGTGTTCTCAGCAGCTGCTCCATACTCATGCAACTGCCTTCCCACAGAAGTTCCTCAACGCATAAACTGAGACCCAAATCAGACATCACAACCTTTTTTAGAACTTAAAAACAGCTACAGGGCAGCCTCTTTCCCCAATGCTCTCTTCACCCCAAACCCAAACTGACCCTCCAAAGCTGTTATTAGCCCTATTTGAAGTGGGGGACCAAGACACAATACAAGTACCTGCATTTTTTTCGTATACTGCACTAATAGCAGGTTTAGGGAGAAGCAAATTTGATCAGGAACATGGCAGAGGGGGGAAAGCTTAACACCCCCTTCCTTAGTGCCCCTGCCCTGAATCCAGACCCTTATAGCTGCTTATATGTTTCTCTTCTTAAAAATTGAATAAATCCAATTTGATAATAGATCTCCTGCATTACATCTGTTCTGGCCATGCATCTCTTCTGCAATATATATATTGCAGAATGCTGGCATATATATATATATATATATATATATATATATATGCCAGCATTTGGTGACAGATACGCATCAAGCAGGATATAAAACCTTGAAAGAAGTTTGAAAACGGTATATGGAATGTGTCCTTGGCCCCAACAGTTGTCAACATTGTTAACATCTATTATAAAGCAGTAGTGTAGTTTGTGCCTTAGTGTAGTCCTATGCTCAGAAGTAGGGTCCCCATTGAATTCACTAGGATCTACTCTCAGGTAAGTGTGTATGGGATCACAGCAGTCTAGTTTGATTTTACAAATGTTGCTTTCTTTTAAAGGCCATATTGTTAGTTATCCTGAGCCACAAATGGAACGAAGTACATTTTAATTTAAACCTGCCCTGTGCCAGAGAAATAAGGATGGTTGGAACATGTCAAAGGTGAGACTGACAGCAGAGGAAGAAATGTGAACTGTATGTATATTCAAAGTCTGAGTGGCCAACATAGGAAAGGCAAATGATCTCTAAACAACAGGAAGGCAGTTCCTGTGCACATCCCTCAAGGGCTCTCCATGAAATACAATTATTTGGTTCTTAGGAAACAGCTCAGCTCTAAGATTCTGACTATAGAGACCAAGGAAGGGAGGAAAAGCTCTGCCTGCCTGTTGCTTTCTGCCTCTAGGGCCCATGATTTCTAGAGACAGTGCTATTTTTTTAGGTTTGGCAGAAATAGATTGCTCTATACATGCTTAAGTTAAAAACAAAAACAAAAAACCCAGATAAAACAAATGTCTATCACATGCCCACTGGTGTTTGCAAATAGGCACAGTAATGAATAACCAAGTAAGATGAAATTTGTTTCTCTATGGCAATTTCATTTGTATAGTTGTACAGCAAAGCAGGTATGATGCCGACAACTGGCATCATGCCTGCTTTTAAAAATAAAAAAGAGTTTTATCTTCTTGACTATCCTTCAGTGTAAACTTCTGGAAATAGATAACCTAGTGGGAAGAAACGCTTCAGAGCCATATTGTGAAACTGAATGTCTAAATGTTTTTAAATGTAATAAATACTATTACTATGGTTGACAGATCCAGATGCTGACGGTCAAATCAGACAAGATGTGAAAGGTATGAATGTGTCTCATGTATCTTTTTGATTATTTAAATAGCAGTGCATTGAGATCCTGAACAGGCAGGGGCAGGTTAACCCTTTCTTCCTTTATATTCCTGTGATGTGGGATTGACAGATGGGCAACAAAAGCAGACTTTGAGAGCCCTTACATCGCTCATAATCCAAAAGAACTGTGCTCAGTCACCTAGAAAATGGTTCCACTGGATTCTGGGTTATCAGAATTAGAACTGAACCTCACTAACTTTTGCTCTAATTTACATATTACATGCCAAAAGAAGATCAAAACAATCCCTATAAACATTCATTTTGTAGTTGGACAACTTTGCTGTATTTGGTGAAAGAAATAATGGGAAACTATGTACAACTTCATTCCAAAAAGAAAGTCAAAATTTACAAAATGAGGAGTGAGTCTTGACAAATCCTTTGGTGGAAGTAATTGGTTTGACCAACGGCTCTCACTCCATCACTGTTTAATAGGAATGGAGGAGAAATTTGTTCATTTTGCATTTATTGTGAATTTTCCTAATTTTGCACTTTTGGGCAAAAATGGTGTTTCAAAACTCAGTTATTCTTTGATATTTGCACTTCTCCAACTTTTGCAAAGGAGTTGTCAAATTAAAAAAATCATACAAAATGCATATATTATGGGGAAAGTATACAGAAATATGCATGTACTGGTGAAAATAACATGAAAATGTATTGAATTAGAAAAAAAATGTGCTTTCAAAATTGTGTACAAAAATGCATTGTATTGCATATGAATTTTCCTGTAGATATTTTAAAAATAGTCTCAAACTTTGGAATGAACTGAACATAAGATTGGGGGTAAATCAGAAAGTCTGGGATGAGCCCAATCTAAGACTGGAAAAATGAGAAAAAGAGAAACCAACGTTGACAGGTTTGTGCATCCCTTCTGCTTAATACGCCCGGTGCTCAACAGAGGGTGAGTTTGTTGATGGTGCCAAACTCAACTGATAGTGGTGTTTTCATCTGTTCAATAAATAATAGGGGGCCCTATTTAACAAAATATAGGCAACATATTAGTGCTGTGTGTGGCTGTAATAGCTGACTGTACAATCCAGGACAGCCACAAATATATACAAATGATATTCTTCCCCCCACCGCCAACAACTGCAATATCATTTCCATTATTTCTCCAGGCTCCCATTCTGAATTCAAAGCAATTTACCTGAAGTTCAGATGCTGTCAATGTGATTTAGTTTCAGTTTTATGGCAACTGCGGGTCTCTAATAAGTATGCTCCTTTCATTGATTTTGTTCCCCTTCAGCTGCTGCTGTAAATGTAATTGAATTTTTTCTTGTTTTTTTTCCTTCTGTGCCCTAACTTTTTTTTTACTGACAAAGGTGCAATCAGTACAGTGTCCTATGAGTTTTATGCACCTGGTTGATGAGAAATCCTCCTCCTCCTAGAAATATATTTCTATGGTTAGAAAGGCAGGCATATCTGATATGACATTATCATAATATCACTTAATTTTTCCATTTAGATTTTGTCAGCTTTATAAGATTTTCATGTGAACTATGCCAGCCAGAATTCTGCTCAAAGACAATATGTGAATAAAAGATACATGATCCGTATCTGTGTGTATGTAGCTGAGCTACTGATAAGCATTCTTCAACCAAGCTATCAAAAAGCATCCAAAACTTTCCAAATAGAAATTACATTATTCTCTTCCTTCCCTCCTCTCGCTGGAAGCTGGGATAAAACTAAGGTGAGTTCGACCCTATCAACTTTTAAATATATGTGCTCAGTTCTCAGAGACCATTGCCAAAAAGGAATGTAATTCATTCTCATTGACAGACAGTGGTAAAAGACCTCCAGATCTTCACCTAGTTGTCTAAAAGTCATCCTGTTCTGTTCCTTCGACCAGCTCTTGCTTAAATAAGTAATTGATTCTTACTTTTTCTCCTCAGGCAACTGTCCACCAATCTCAACACGAAGAGCTTGGCCTTTACATCTTTGCCTGCTTGGCCCAGCATATCTATCCATTACTGATTTTATGCCATAGGACTCCAGCTTCTCCGCTCAAACCATCCAGCCCTTTTTTCCCCTGCCTTGCATCTTCTTAGTCCTTTTCAGACAACATTATATGAACATATATAGGTGGAGTTGGATTATGCACACTGTTTGAAGCCACTGTACAACTGTGTACACATTTAATTGTTTTGAACCACCCAGTGAGCTTTGGCTATTGGGCAGTATAGAAGTTTAATAAATAGATAAATAATGAAATAAGTCTCTCTCTCTCTCTCCCTCTCCCCCTCCCTCCCTCCCTTCATCCCTTCGTCTCCATGGATGGGAACTCTGTTTTTCAGGAGAAAACCTGCTATACACACATATGAAGGCTTTATTCCAAACATCAAAGATCAGGGGCTTCCTCCTGCAGCCATCTCAGCCCCTCCCCACCCACACAGTCAACAAACACACCTAGTTGTCTGAAAAGTCATCTTGTTCTGTTCCTTTGACCAGCCCTTGCTCAAATAAGTAACAGATTCCTGCTTTTTCTCCTTAGGCAGCAGTCCACCAATCTCATGGCTCACTCAGTTTCAGATTTATCTAAGCCCTAGATTCTAGGGATGCTCATGGATTTTGTTCAGTCTGCACTTTAAAGCAAACTGACCAGATTCACACTGCCTGGACTAATACATGAATCTAAATGCAGTTATCCTTCAGCTTTTGCACTTCTTCAAATTTAAAAGTACAGTTCTCAGCACAAAAATGTACAAAAATACCTACAAAAGGTCTATTTCAGGATAAAATAGCATACAACAATGTGTATTTTGTGCAAAACGTGTTTAATGTGAATTTTCACAATGTTTTAAAATATATAATTCACAAACTAATGTGGATATGTGGGTTTCTTTCAAGTTTCTTTTGTTTATGCAGGTACATCTGAATTTGTGGATGATAAAGTCATTGTGAATCTTGTTGTGGCATGAATTTTAACCTGAAAGTTTCTACAGCCCATTGTTGGGTCCTGAAATACTCAGGTCAGGGAATAGCCTGTATCTAGGTGTTCAAGTGACTTGATCCATGACAGGGATGGAGAACACTTTTCGAGGTGGAAGGCTAAAAGAACCCCCATCCCCAATGCTCATGGACCAGGCTATGTCTTCTGGTCAGCTGGTGTTTTGGCTGGGAACTGGCTTCACCCACACTATGTTCATCCTATTGGGGACAGCACAGTGTGGGTGTTTTTCCAGCTTCATGCAGTATGCATCGTCTACATAGAGACAGTTTACAACATGAGAACTGACTTGGCTGCTGCTGTGAGGAGGTGCTGTGTCCCCCACTGCTTACATCTCCAATGTTATCTTCAATCTCATATCAAAGATAATAATAATGATGATGATATATTTATTTATTACTCACCTGTCCCTCTGGATCGAAGTGGAGAACAACATTAAATACAACAATACAATATAAATTAAATACATAAAACTGATTAAAAGAGCAAGGACTCATCCAGGTGGAATTCCTCCAGTGAATGGGACTTGGAGGTGAAGCCCAATCCCCTAAAGTAATGCAAGAAAGTGTCATTGGCCAGATGAGGAACCTCTGTGGGCCACATTAGGCCCACAGTTGGAGGTTCCAATCCCTGATCTGGCAGGTTACTGTGAAAATTAATTAGTACTCTCTGGAAAATAAACTCTAGAACAAGGGTGGACAAAAGCAGGTCTCGATCTACTAATAGGTCTATGGGTGATTTGCAGTACATGAGCAAGAATTTCTGATTCCTAATTGTTTAACAATAGCAGCAACAAAATGACTTACCCACAAATTCCCTGTTGTAATGAAGAAAGCTTGGAGTAACCAGGAATAGATTTAAATGTGGTCCTCACAGCAAATTTAGTTCTGGTCTTCAAAAGAAATTCCTGGGCTCAGAATTCTTTAATTCTAAATATACTTGTTTTGTACCATGCTCTGGTTGGTGGATTTGGGGATTCTAGTAAAAACAACAACAACAACAACAACAACAACAACACATACAAACACCCAAAGTAGATCATATCTTATGCTTGGCCTGGCTCATAATATGTATGGATGTTCTTTCACTTTAAAAAGTAATTTTCTCCCATTTGGCACTACACAGAAATCATTTATTTATTCCTTTATTATTTATTTTACTTGTACCCCACCTTTCTACTCAAAATGGCACTCAATTTAGTATTTGTGCTTTAATTCTCAGCACCCATGTTTCATACACTATCTATGAGAAGCTGATTTTTTCAAATTGTATATTGCGGGGGGATAAGGGGGGAAATAAAGAGATGAGACAAGTATATATATATGGTATAAATTATGGGCCACATTTATTAATGATCTGCAAAGGAAGACTGGACTGGCCCTATTCTACCCCAGCAACTATGCCAGGGGTGGTATAGGGCGAAACATTCTATGTCTGTTGAGTGGCGTCTTGCGATCACCACCCCCAGGCCATACCCCTTTTGGGGAGGGTAGGCCTTCTCGGGTCGCTCCCCCCCCCGGGCCGCCCAACACTGGGTGAAGCGAGTTGAGTTGGCCTCACAGGTCAGCCCTATCCACCCACTGACGCCGCACGACCCTTAGTGGAAGGTCTCAGACATGACCTGTCACCTGAATGATGCCACAGAATGCTCACCATCCCTTTCCTAATCGTGCCCGCCCCTACCTGCCTGAAATTAGTGACTGAATTAGCCTGTAACCAAAATATAAATCATTCCTAAGACATTCTCTCCAGACTTACAGTGTGAAGTAGGCGAAAAAAAAACCATAGGCCAGGCCAATCAGCCTATGGGTCAAAAATTCCTACTTGGCCCCCAAACAGGCAACCAGATGAACCCACACTGCATACTGGGAGGGAGGGAGCTGTGAAAAGAAGAGGCGGGAAAATGGGTGCAGTGGCCTAATATAGGCTCATCCACCCCACCCCAGCATCTGGTGCCACCAATGGGGAGAAGGCATGTCTCTCTTTCCCCCCCCCACCCGCAATTGCTTCCTCGCACCCACGTACTAGGTCACGGGGGAAGGGCGTTTCTTGTTATCCTTCATACATTGAGGCCAAATGAAAGATTCACCAAATAAATACATATTTACTTCAGTGTAGGCATGCACAGCCCCAATTCAGATTGGGACACTGGCACTCCAGGAGGGTTTTTTAAAGTTTCCTGTCTCCCATTTTTGTCCAGAAATTCCAACCCCTCCCAAAACACAGGGTTTTAAAAAAGAAAAAAACCTCCATTGATCAACCTGTCTTTATTCTCTTTTTGGATATCTTAAAATTGGCTCTTGCTTCAGAAAGCTCATGGCACAACAAACTAGTTAACCTTTCAGGGCCTACATTATTCTCTGTATGGGTTCCTTATAACAAGATTTTCTAACAAGAGCTTTAGATGATGAGCAATATCAAAAGTGCCCTGAATAATGTATAGGGAAACCTATCTTCAAGTTCTTACATAAACATTTCTGTATCATTATAGGATGGTCAGAACACAAATTACATCAAGATGCATACAGCAGAAAGGGATTGCACCTATTTGTGTCCACCTGGTGCTGCCCCTGGCCCCTGTGTCTGTTTAGCATAAACTATGAAAGATTCTGTGTGTGTGCATGCTGAGCTCTGTATGTGCAATTGGGTACCCTTGAATGGGCAACCACACATACAAAATCTATGTACATGCAGTTTGTACTTGTGTATGCTCCTTCAGAGGTCATACTGAGATGAGTATAACGGGATGCATATAAGGCAGAGCTAGAAACACAATCCCACCCTGCTCTTTATGTGATTTCAATGTAACATCAATGTAACATCTGGACAATCCTTTAGCTGTATCAATGAAAAGAAGGTGATGTGTATATGACAGTGTGGCTAACAGTTTACAAGATTACTGCCTTGTTATTCTAAGGACATTCAATGGGATTATAATAATGCAGAGGGAGGGGCACCCTTTTGCTTTCATGTAACGCTAAATGAGAAGGCATCAATTAGATTTTTGTCAGTGGGATACATTACAAGCACTGTTTTCTCTTGTGCACAATAGTTGGATTATTCTTTCATAGGTTGAGGAGAGTTTTACATTGATGCAGTGTTAATATGCTGATTCGAAGACTGTCTCCCTTTAGATCATGAAGTTAATTAGATTTCCACTGCTTGAAGATCTACCTTTAGCTTTCACTCTGAGATTCCCATGGAGAGGAAGTTATCCTTAACACAGAGACTGACAGGTTTGGCAGTTATTATCCAAGACCTAAGCAGTCCTCATCTTCAAATTGCTAATACTTTAGTGCATAGAATTATAGTGATAACACACAGTTCACAGTCCAGCCTCCATTTCCTTCATACAATAACTGTCAAACCTGGAGGCAGGGTGGGGAGGCTGGAAGCATTAAAGAAATATAATCACAACAAACAGTGTTTGAAAAATATTTTACACCAATAAGTACATTATCCCTTTGGTGTCAGTCTAAAGCCAAATACATGTTGTGCTTTTTGAAGTTCCTTTGTGAAGTTCAAAGGGAAAAGGCAAATAAAACAATGCATTAATTTCAGACAGATTTAAAAAAAAAAAAAAAAGAACCATACACAGCACTAACTTGAGGCTCTTTCTGAAAACACAAATGGGAGTTGTAGCTTCTCTTAGAATGGAAATTGAGGCCTGATTTGCACATCCTATTAGAGGTGTACAAAATTATGCATGGTGAAGAGAATGTGGATAGGGAGACATTTTTATCCTTCTCCCTTAATACTAGAAACTGCGGTCATCCCATGAAGCTGATTGGTGGGAGATTCCGGACAAATGAAAGGAAGTACTTTTTTACACAGCACATAGTTAAACTATGGAATTCACTACCACAAGATGTAGTGAAGACCACCAATTTGGATGGCTTTAAAAGGGGGTTGGATAAATTCCTGGAAGAGAAGGCTATCAGTGGCTACTAGCCCTGATAGCTGTGTGCTACCTCCATTATCCAAAGTCGTAAACCTCTATGCACCATGGGTGGGAGGGTGCTGTTGCACCATGTCCTCTGTGTGAACAGAGTGCTGGACTACATGGACCCTCGGTCTGATCCAGCATTTTACTTCTTATGTTCTTAATCTGGTGGCCACTTGAAAATTCATAAAATTCATAAAATCCATAAAAAAATATTTTTATGGATTTTAAATGTTATTATTCATCCAAAGGACTGGATGGCATACTTGTGATATAAATCCAAGGGACCTCCTGTCTCATTATGATGTTGCCCAAGTACTAAGATATACAGGAAAGGCCTTTTTGAGGGCACCATGACCTGTAGAGGCCCATTTGTTGGCCACTTATGAAAGGGCTTTCTCCCATGGTGCTCCCAAACTGTGTACTATAATCCTGGTGAACTAGGATTGGGCCCCACTCACTTGGCTTTTAGGAAGCAAGTGAAGAGACATTTTAATTTAATAAAATACAATAGTTGCTTTGATGTTTTATGGTTTTTAATGTTCATTTTTATTTTGTTAAGATTTTATTGTTTAAAATTGTTGTCCACTGCAATTGGCTTTTTAGCAAATAAGCTGATATATAAAGGAAGAGAAGAAAGAGAAGATGAAAAATACAAATTTCCCAATCAGGTATGTGACTTCCACCAAGTCCTTGCAAGTTCCTCCAGCTTGGAAGGCTTTACAGGCAGGAAGGATTTTAGAGTTTGCACAAACGCTAGTCTAACACTCCGTGTGGGTGTTATGTGGCTGTAAAACAGGCAGGATCTACACTATTGCTTTATGACAGTTTATAATGGTTTTGACAACTGTTTGGGCCTAGGACACAGGATGACATATACTGTTTTCAAACCATTTTCAAAGTATTAGATCTGGCCACAGTCATGCAACAAAGATTCCAGCAAATTGCCCACAATGGCACAAGGAAAGAAGGGCATCTCTTTAAAAACAAAAACACATTACTGGTGTAAGGTGATGTTCCCATTGTAGTCAATGTAGGCTTCAGAAAATGGAGTAAGGCAAGGCTCTGCCTCAGTTGTGACATGAAGCTCAATGTCAGTCCAAACTTTCGAGCTGAAGCAACCCTAGGCTGACCATATGAAAAGGAGGACAGGGCTCATGTAACTTTAACAGTTGTAGAGAAAAAGGAATTTCAGCCAGGGTCATTTGTATGCAATTAGTTCCTGGTGAAATTCCCTCTTCATCACAACAGTTAAAGTTGCAGGCACTATACTAGAATGACCATATACAAAAGAAGGCAGGGCCCCTGCAACTTTAACTGTTGTGATGAAGAGGGAATTTCACCAGGAACTAATTGCATACAAATGTCACTGGCTGAAATTCCCTTTTCTCTACAACAGTTAAAGTTACATGAGCCCTGTCCTCCTTTTCATATGGTCAGCCTAGGCAACCCACTTTCTGAACCAACAAGGCATATTCTGAAGTGACTTTTTTTGCATATTCCTAATATTCACATACTCCCATAGAATATTGGTATTCAACTAGTGGTTCAAGAGCCACAAGTGGGTCACATTCTGACCTAAACAGGGTCTCTCACCTATGGAACTTGTCTTCCTTTTTCTATTTTTGTTTAAGCTTCTATTTTTAGGTAAGAGAAAAACAGGCATCTACAGCAGAAAGGGTTTCATTTTGCAGGAAGGGGCTCAAAGTGGATCTCAGGGCTGAAAAGGTTGAATACTATGTACATACTACATAGTGAAAAACAGCTATTCTGGAATATTCTGAAATGGATGTATTATCCCTTAAGAAACACTGTTATCACCATGCTGAATACAATTGCCTGTCTGTAAGAAATCAATACAACCTCCAGTAGACATATATTCAGACACATTGCTTCACTATGTTATACCAAAATGAAATTGTATCCCCAATATTCCCTGGAACTTTTGAAGAAGGAGGCAACAGACGTCCCTTTATCAAAATAAAATCCAGTCCCTGAAAAATGTGTTGCTGTGCTATTCCATCTGAATAAAATCAGCAAATTGAACCAACCTCATTTGTGGTTTCAGTTCTATTATCATTGTTTTGTATCAATATATCTTTATAACCTCAGCTTGATGTTAGCTGCTGTGATATATATAATATTAATTAAATGATGAGTGACGTATTGGTTACAGCATATCATAGAATGATTCACTTTCATTTGAATCTGCGTCTTAATGCTCCATTCCAGCTCTGCTTAATGCATATGCCCAGACACTATTTGCTGGCAACAAATCCACTCATCACCTAATTACCCTCACTAATCCATTGCCAAGATTAAGTAGGAATCTTGCCTACTGACTAAAAGCAACTTCAAAGTTATCTCCTTCTGCACACACTGATCCACCATGCTTGGAAGGATAAAAGCAAGTGACAACCTTCAGAATTGTTTGCATGAGAAATGCACAGAAATGGGGTCCCTTGGGAAATAAGCAGTGTGTTGTCTCCCACCTCTCCAGGTTCCGCTAGACGATCGATTTACGGCTCCTTTAAGGCACATAACCGATTTTACCTCTTCACGAACAAGGCTTAAATCAGGCGTGCAGGCAATTTTTATCCTCGTAAATGCGCATTTTCGATTTCGCATTAAATAACAACTTTTAATTTACTTCAATGGTTCCCCGTTCGAGCTTCAATATATGCAATTGATAATGTGATTGAACGCATGTAAACAACTTTAAAGCGCATTGCATGGAGCCCATAATTCGCCTTCACGCCTCTCATATTCATTAAACAACAAAACTACGGTTTACAAAAACAACGTTAAAGCTCCACAGTTTCCAACCAAGCACCAAAAAGCAGGGAAACTGGGAGTTAAGGCTCCCAAGCCTTTAATGAGGACAGGATGGAAAATATGATATGCAGAGGTGTCTGTGAGGTTGTGGAAAACTGATGACGAACAACTTAGGGCCACCTACTTCTCTTTTTTTGTTTAGAGCAGCCCTTCCCCAACCTGGTGCCCTCCAATGGTGTTGGACTACAACTCCCATCATTGCAAGTCAGTATGTCCTATGGTCAGGAATGCTGGGACTTGTCATCTCAAACACCTGGAGGGCAACAAGATGGGGAATGCTGTTCCATATCCTTAACAAATACAGGGTCTAAAACACATCTCTCAAACACATCTCGCATATAGCAGCACGCTTGATAACAAAAGGGGAACTATTCATTACAGATCTAGAACCAGAGCATGTTCCAGGCACTTCCAACTTTTGATCAATATCCTGCCCTTCAAAGAACCAATGTTTTTTTTCTTAAAAATGTATTTAAACAAAATATTCTGTTCATTCCCTACAATCCTTCCACAATACATCATCTCATCAAAGCAACAGAGGAGCAGAAGAGGTTTAGTTTGGCTGTCTTGAACACCTTTCAGATGAGATTAGTTTGCAATCCTATACCTCTTGGGAGTAAGCCCTAGTGAATTCAGTGGCACTGGCTTCTGAGAAGACAAGTATAGGAGTCAACCTTCTCCAGCTTGGTGCTCTCCAGATGTGTTGCACTTTAACTCTCATGTTATAATAATAATAATAATAATAATAATAATAATAATAATAATAATAATATTATATTTATTTATCACCCGCCTCTCCCAACGGATCGAGGCGGGGAACAACACCAAACACAAAATACAAAAACTGATTAAAAGCAGATAAAACCAGTACATCATTAAAACACCAATAAAACACCAATAAAACACTTTAAAATTCATCTGGGTAGGCCTGCCGGAAGAGATAAGTCTTTATAGATCTTTTAAATTCCGGAAGACTAGTGAGTTGGCGAATCTCTCCCGGCAGGTCATTCCATAATCTGGGAGCGGCAGAAGAGAAGGTCCTCTGGGTAACGGTTGTCAGTCTAGTTCTTGTTGACTGTAATAAATTCTTCCCAGAGGACCTGAGCGTGCGGGGCGGATTGTATGGGAGAAGGCGATCCCGTAGGTAACCTGGACCCAAACCATGTAGGGCTTTAAAGGTAATAACCAACACTTTGTACTTCGCCCGGAAACTGATTGGCAGCCAGTGAAGAGATTTTAAAACTGGTGTAATGTGGTCACCCCTAGATGTACCGGTGACCAACCTGGCTGCCATATTTGAACTAATTGAAGTTTCCGGACTAGGCACAGAGGTAGCCCTATGTACAGCGCATTGCAGAAGTCGAGCCTCGAAGTTACCAGTGCGTGCACTACTGATTTTAGGTCTTCCAACTCTAGGAAGGGGCGCAGCTGGCGTATCAGCCGAAGCTGATAGTAGGCACTCCTGGCAGTCGCATCTATCTGAGCTGTCATTTGGAGGGACGGATCCAGGAGCACCCCCAAGCTGCGAACACAGTCTTTCAGGGGGAGTGTAACCCCATCCAGAACTAGTTGACATACCTCCAACCCCAGGTTGTGGCCCTTGACAGTAAGCACCTCCGTCTTGTCTGGATTCAGCTTCAGTTTGTTTTTCCTCATCCAGCCCATTACCGCCTCCAAGCATTCATTCAGAGGAGACACACTATCCTTAGCTGACGATGTTGTCGAAGGCATAGAGAAATATATTTGGGTGTCATCAGCATACTGATAGCACCCCGCCCCATGCCTCCGGATGATCTCTCCCAGCGGTTTCATGTAAATGTTAAACAGCATTGGGGAAAGGATGGCACCTTGTGGTACACCACATAGCAACTCCTTTTTTGAAGAGCAGCTATCCCCAAGCATCACCATCTGGAACCTGCCCGAGAGGTAGGACCGGAACCACTGAAGCACAGTGCCCCCGAGTCCCAATTCCCTCAGGCGATCCAGAAGGATACCAAGGTCGATGGTATCGAAAGCCGCTGAGAGGTCCAGGAGTACCAACAGGGACACACTCCCCCTGTCAATACTCAGGCGTAGATCATCCACTAAGGCGACCATAGCAGTCTCAACTCCGTATCCTGCTCTGAAGCCAGTTTGAAATGGGTCTAGAAAATCTGTATCATCCAAAACTGCTTGCAGTTGGAAGGCAACCGCCCTCTCGATCACCTTGCCCAAAAATGGAAGATTTGATACTGGCCTATAGTTATTAAAGTCCAGGGGATCCAGGGAGGGCTTTTTTAGAAGCGGCCGTACTACCGCTTCTTTTAAACATGATGGAAACCTCCCCTCCCTGAGAGATGCATTAATAATATATTGTAGTTGTGATCTAACTGCATCTCCTCCCTGGGCGACCAGCCAAGAAGGACAGGGATCGAGAGGGCAAGTCGTCCTCCTCACTCGACCAAGCAGCTTGTCCACGTCCTCAGTACTCACCAACTGAAACTGATCCAGTGTAATTCTACTCGCGGAGTCGCTGGACACTCCATTATCAGCCTCTGCTATAACGACAGCATCTAAGTCGGCTCTTATCCGAGAGATTTTATCTGTGAAATGATTGTTAAAGGCATCACAGCGAACTACCGAAGGCTCTAACATTGGGTTCAGGGGGGAGGGTGCCCGAGTTAGACCCCTCACCACCCTGAACAGTTCTGCTGGACGCGAATTCGCAGACGCAATGCGTGCAGAGAAGTAAGCTTTCTTCGCTGCACGTATTGCCACCCCATAGGAACGAAGATGTTCTCTATGTCGTGTCTTGTCGGATATAAGTCGAGTTTTCCGCCATCGGCGCTCCAGTCGTCGTCCTTTCCACTTCAACTCCCTGAGATCTTCTGTATACCAGGGCGCCCGATTAGAAGCGGGTCGGAGAGGACGTTTGGGGGCGATCGTGTCGATAGCCCTAGTTAGGTCTTGATTCCATCTATTGACCAGGGCTTCTACAGGATCGTCGACGATACCAGCCATAGATCCCTCTAAGGCCTTCTGGAATCCAGCAGGATCCATCAGCCTTCGAGGGCGGACCATCTTAATAGGTCCGCCACCCCTGCAGGGGCGGGTGGTAGCTGTGATACTAACCCTGACCAGAAAGTGGTCTGTCCATGACAATGCAGAGGTATTTGTTACCTCCGCCCACAGATCTGTCTGTTCGGAGCTGAAGACAGCATCGAGGGTGTGACCTGCTGAATGTGTAGGTCCAGAGACCAATTGGGATAGGCCCATGGTTGTCATGGATGCCATGAACTCCCGAGCTGCACCTGACAAACCAGCCTCGAATGGGATGTTGAAATCGCCCAGGACCAAAAGCCTGGGCGAATCCAACACCAACTCCGAGACCAGTTCCGTGAGCTCGGCCAGGGAGTCCGATAGGCAGCGGGGTGGCCGGTACACTAACAGAATCCCTAGTCTATCCCTGGCCTTCAGACTCAGGTACACACACTCAATGTGCTTCAATTGCCGGACAGGAAGTCTGGTCAGGTTAAGATTGTCTTTGTAGACCACAGCTACTCCGCCCCCCCGCCCACTTTCCCTCACCTGCTCACTAACACAGTACCCAGCTGGGAGAGCCTGAGCCCATGTCGGCCCACTATCATCTCCCAGCCAGGTTTCTGTGAAGCATGCCAGGTCATGTGTTATGGGGAAGACAAAAATCATTTCATACTTAATTTTAAAATAATACTGATGCATGAAAGTGTTAGGTGGTAGCTCTGCCTTTGATCTCATACTGCTGAACAAGTAAGAGAAATCCTTTATCTGATATTCAAGAAACAGACATCCTATGCCATGTGTTGAAAACTAATGTTGACATCTGAAGGGCTATCCGGATTACCATAGATATTCAAGATTCATTAATTGTTGTTTCATTTGGTTTATACAGTTTATTTAAAATGATGCAGCTCTTTTGTAGTTCCTTGATTGATCACAATGCTGGAAAACATCATACTTTAGTACAGATGTGGGCAGAAAATAGATCTATCCTGATGTTTTGGACATCAACTCGCGGCATTCCTGACAACTGCCCATGCTGATAGGGGCTTTTACAAGTTGAATTCTAAAACATCTGGAGATCTACATTCTGCCTTCCCTTGTTCTTGAACAACATTCCCCAACCTGGTGCCTGTCAGATGTGTTGGGTTGCAACTCTCAACATAAGGAGATGCTCTAAGAAATCAGAAGTAGCTGGTCCTAAGTTGTTCATCATCATTTCCCACAACCCCACAGTCACCTCTGCATATCAAATTGCATATCTAGATTTTTGAGATGACAAGTCCCAGCATTCCTGACCATGGGACATATTGACTTGCAATGATGGGAGTTGTAGTCCAACACCTTTGGAGGGCACCAGGTTGGGAAAGGGCTGCTCTAAACAAAAAAAAGAGAAGTAGGTGGCCCTAAGTTGTTCGTTATCAGTTTTCCACAACCCCACAGTCACCTCTGCATATCATCTTCTCCATCCTGTCCTCATGGTTTATCTGCTTTGGGAGAATGAGAATTTCACTTGCACTTTCTGCCTCCTTAGGGAGGATGTGGTGTTAAGGCTTGGGAGCCTTAACTCCCAATTTCCTGGCTTTTTGGTGCTTGGTTAGAAACTGTGGGGCCTTAACGTTGTTTTTGTAAACCATAGGTTTTTTGTTTAATGAATTTCATGGCTTTGTGTAACGGATGACTGGATATTATACAGTTGACAAGCAGCCAGCATCAGCTAGGATGTTACACCATTTTGACATCCAATATAAAATCAAAGCTAGTGATATGTGTTGCACCCACTTTTCAAAATAATAAATGAACCCCAGAAGTTATGCTCTCTCACTTGAAATCTGAGGGGTCTCATTTGAATTTTTCAATAGCCAATGTCCAGAAATAAAAGCTTTCTATGACTGACTCATGAAAAGAAGCATTTCATGTTTTGTGTCTGTATTTGGAGAGAACCTGAAAAAAAATTCTACTGGACTAAAAACTTCCTGATTAATTCTGGAAGCACACAAGATGATACAGGAAAATATCTTAAATTAGAATAAGTTACAGTTTACTATATTAATTATTTAGCTCATTTTATGCTACATGCTTTTTCTTCCTGTTTGCATCTTAAAGTAGCAGATTGTGATCATGTTTGTGGTCAAGTTTCAAGCCTGCATGGACTGCATTTCCATCCATAGATATTTACTTAAAAGACCCATTGGATTTCCTTGGTTCTTTAAAAGCAACGTATTTGCTTTTAGATTTGCCACTCTCAGCACTCTGCGCGTGCTATGTATGCCTGCTCCGTCTACCCTATTGTTCCCTGCAAGACCCAGCCAGGGGAGGTCAGTAAATTAAACCAAGGGATGAAGGATGGGATTCCATCAAGTTCAGCTGAGAGCATTTGCTGTAGGACATGGACCTAACAGGAACGGTGAGGTCAGGTTTCTGGCAGACCCATTTAAGCAACTTTATGGCCTGATAGTTCTCTGTTCAGTAGCCTGCAAAAGCCTCATAAAGCAATGGGCATATGAACACTGTTATTATGGTCTGCCACTTTGTCTTTAGTAGTCTGAGGTCCAGACCTCTTCAGAAGGGGGAATAGTGTCATGTTATAGGGTGACCACATGGAAAAGAGGACAAGCCATCCAAAATGGCGGCCAGCACAACATCTTGTGATACTAAATTCTATAGTTAGCCAGAACTGTACACAGTATTCTAAGTGTGGTCACACCAGAGATTTGTATAAAGGCAGTATGAGACTGGCAGTTTTATTCTCAATTACTTTTCTTATAATGCCTAACATGGAGTTTGCTGTCTTTACAGCTGCCACACACTGGGTTGACATTTTCACTGAGATGTCAACCACATTCCCAAGTTTTTTTTTCCTTGTTTAGTCACTGCAGGCTCAGATTCCATCAGTGTATATGTGATGTTGGGATGCTTTGCTCCAGTGTGCATCACTTTACAAATGCTTAAGTAGAACTGTTGTTGCCATTTTGATGCCCATTTTCACACTATGGAGAGATTCTTTTGGAGCTCTTGGTAATCTCATTTCATTTTAAAAACCCTAAATATTTTGAGGTGAGCAGCAAATTTGGCCATCTCACTGCTCACTCCTATATGCATGTTGTGAAGAAAGTGGATAGGGAGGCAGTTTCTCCCTTTCTCATAATATTAGAATAAGGGTGGAAGTGAGCAGTGACATAGCCACATTTGGTGATGATACCAAATTATTTAGTCTTGCTAAAACAGTGGAGGATTGTGAGGAGCTCCATAAAGATCTCTGCATACCGAGAGAATGGCCATGAAAAGAGCAAATGCTGTTCAATGTAAGCAAGTGTAAAGTGATGCACATTGGGGGATCACAATTTCACATATATACTAACAGGATCTGAGCTAATTAGCAGTGACTGACCAAGAAAGAATTTGGAGCAGGGGAGGTGGACAGCTTTATGAAAACGTTTCCCTGGCTGCTGTGAAAAAGGCAACCTCCGTGTAAGGCATAATTAGGAAAAGAATCCTAATTCTTGAAGACTAATATGAAAAATAGTAGGTTCTCTGATTTGCACTTGATGTATGTGGATTCTTTAATCTTACTATAGTAAAAATAACATATTTTAGTTTTAGATTCATGACTGTATTAGCAGTAAGTTAGTTGGGAAACAAATGTATTAGGAAGTGCAAAAAGTGAGTGTATTGCATCATTTGTGACAGCTCTATTCATACATAGTTTATGGTATGTAGTAAGTAAAGAACAAACCTAAGGATGCCTTTCTGTGTGTATATATGAAAGAGGCAGGCACACAGACATAGATAGTGGGCCAGGCCTAAATTTCCAGCCTAATCTATTTTACAGGGTTGTTGTGAGGGTAAAAGTAGCACATGCCATACACCTAAACATTACCAAACATTTGTTTTACATTTCTGTGAAAGTGAGCAGCAGAAGAAAGCCAGTCATAGACTCTTAGCCTAACCTACCTCATGGGTTTTTGTGGAGGGAGATATGGCACTTGAAAGAATGATCAGTCTAAGGCTTTCACCTTCCTCCTTACTAGAGAAGCTTCTTTGCAACTGATCAACTAAATGGAGTCTGAACATCCTCTTATATCACTACATCTGACCCAGTACCAAGAATAGCCATGTGGGTGTTTAGAAATATTGCTCAATTTAATTTTAATCTATCCAAGTTTGGATTTTTGTTTTTATTTTTTTGTTCTAAAAATAGCCTGTGGTCAATGAATCCTATATTAAGCCTGTCAAAGATGTTGGTACTGGAGATAACAATACACAATAGTTTTGTTCAACCTGATCAAAAAATATTAGAAAAGCTAAGAGAATTCAGAATGTCACTGACTCTTCTACCCTACAGGGTTGTTGTGCTGATAAAATGGAGGAGGATTATGTAAGCCACCTTAGGTTCCTTGCAAGAGGAAAAAAAGGCAGGATATAAATGTAACATTAATAAATGTATTACTACTTCTACTAATTATTAGTAGTAAGCAGTTTATTTGTTTATGGCACAAAGGCCGTTACAATCATAGCACAATCACATTCTTACAAGTTATAATAGGTCAACTTTTATAAAAATTTAAAACCAATATTTGGAACGAGTTATAAGTACCCCACCACTCATAGTTTTAAAATCCCCACAATTATTGTAAATGGTCTCCTCTGCAGTCTATGACTGCTTTTTCCAGAACAGACTGACGGATTTTTTTTGCTGCAACTGCAAACATTGCAATTTTAGCTGTGATGGCTTTAGTATGGTCTGCTAACAGGTCGCAGATTATATTTGCTGGATGCCAGCCCGCTCTTGAGCTCAAAAGCTCTCCCATAAAACGGGCCCTAATATCACTGTACAGGGGGCAGCGTAATAAATAGTGCGCCACATCTTCCACTTCCTCTGATCCACAAATACAAGTCCTCTGATTGTAAGGCAACCTTTTATACTTTCCCTCCAAAAAGGCAGTGGGCATTGTTTGAAAGCGAAGGGCTGTGAAGGCCTTTCTAATTACAGGAAATGACAGATCTTGTAAGTACTGAGGAAGGTATTGATCTCTTTTGATTAGGCTGTACCATGTGGAAAAAGCTTGCTGCTGGCTTGCTAGCACGTTTCCCTGAAAGTCTAACCCAAAAATTCTGTTTCTTATATAGACTTTGTTAATCGAAATTGGGGAATCCTCCAGATAGGTATTGACTAATTCCAACCATTTGCAAGCCCACCCTCCTTTCACAAGTTGTTCTAAAAAACATTGTTTCGCCAGATTACTTTCATCCAACTGGAGAAGCCTTTTCCCATATAATACAATAGCCTTGTGCGTCCTAGCCTTAATGGAGGGCAGGTCAACTTCTAATCTAAGTAGTGGGGCAGGCACCCCCTGAGGGAGGGCCAAGAGTTCTTTGACAAAATTATTCTGCACAGGCTCCATCTCGTGGGCAAAGTCCTGTCCCCATATTTCTACTCCATATAGAAATTGGGGGAGGACCTTAGCTTTGTATAACTTCAGTGCTGGTACTACTAAGGAGCCCCCTTTATTTCTCCCGTATGCCAGTATGGCTTTGGCTGTTCTCCCAGCTAGGAGTTTTGCTGCCTCTAATTGCCTTTTCCAATATCCATTATAAGCAAAAAGTAATCCCAGATACTTGAAACTGGTGCACTGCTCTATCAGTTGCCCTTCTATACGCCATTTATGGGATTGCTTTTTCCTAGCGAAGACTACCACCTTGGTTTTAGAATGGTTAATTACCAGTTTCTCATTCCTGCATATTGTGCCCAATCTACTTAAAAGTCTTCTCAAGCCCACCTGAGTAGTGGATATAAGAGACATGTCATCTGCATATAGAAGCATGTGGATTTTTCTAGATCCAATGGCAGGAGGAAAACAGTTCACTTTGCTTAGGTCAGCCACTAAGTTGTTCACGTAAAAATTAAACAAAAAGGGTGCCAACAGGCCACCCTGCTTGACTCCTCTTCTGATATTAACTTTGTCGGTGAGAGTACCCGACAGTCCTAGTCACACCCGTAGGTCCGTATTCGAGTGTAGTTTCTGGATCAGGAACAATAAACGCTTGTCAATATTTGTTTGAATGAATTTGGACCAGAGATGCTCTCTATCAATTAGGTCAAAAGCGGAGGTAAAGTCGACAAATGCAACAAACAAGCTTCTTTTAGGCTGGCCCAGGCTTTTGCGTATCAGATGACTGAGTACAAAGCATTGATCGATTGTGCTCCTCCCTTGCCGGAACCCTGCTTGTTCTGTGGCCAGGATGTCGTTTGCCTCTGCCCAGGCCTGTAATTTATTTAATAAAAACCTGCCATATATTTTTGAAGCCACATCCAATAAACTAATAGGTCTATAATTTTTGAGATCCGACCTCTCCCCCTTTTTATGAAGAGGAATGATAATACTTGACTGCCAGCCCACCGGTAATATTCCTGTCAAATGAATATAAGAGAACAGTCTCGCCAAAATTGGGGCCCACCAGGATTCATTGCACTTAAATAGCTCAGGGGGGAGCATATCTTCTCCTGGAGCTTTCCCTAAGGACAGTTTTTTTAATAGACCTCTGATCTCCTGGGTGGTCACCTCAGGCCATACTGGGAGTTCGCCTCTCGAGTTCGCCTCTCGGGAAGGCGAACTCCACTGGTTCTGGACCCTGAAAAATATTCTCAAAATGCTGCTGCCAGGTAAAGACAGGGATTTGTGCTTCCAGATGTAATTTTGTGGCCTGAAGTCCGGAATGGACCAAGTCCCAAAATTTTGTATCATCCTTCCGTCTTACTGCCATATCTAACTCCTTCCACTTTTATCTAATGTGCAAAGTCTTCTTCTTCTTTAGAACCTTATATAAAGTTCTTTTTTTAATCAAAATTTTTGTCAGCCTCTTTGATTTAGTCTTTCTTACTTTTCTGCTGAGCCTTACTAATTCCTTTTTCTGGTTTCTACGTTCCTTATCAAACCATCTCGCACTTTGATGTGTGACCGTACCTATTGTACCTGGCCGGACAAAATGCAGTTTCAGGAGATCTACTATTTGCTGATATCCTTCCATTACCTCCTCTTTTCCCTCCTTAATCCTATTCCTTAGGGCTAATAATGCGGGTCCCTGAAGTAAATTTGTAATCTTAATATTTAAAGTTTCTGACCATTTTATTCGTCTATTGCCTATGGAGGTCAACCTCAACAGATAGGTCTTTTTGTCTTGTCCTATCATTTCGGTCAAATGGATTTCTATCTTGATAGGGTAATGATCACTTTCCATCCGATCTTCCACAGAAAAACTTTTAACGTTAGTGCAAAGAGAGGGGGAGATCAGAAAATAATCTACTACACTCCCCCCCTTAAAGAGAGATAAGTATAATGCCCAGCGGACTTATCTACTATGCTTCCATTCAATATTTGTAGGAAGTAATTATAGACTAATCTCATTAGGATCTTTCCGTTCTTACTGATTTTCTTATCTTGTGAGTGCCTGTCTAATAGAAAGGTGCCATCCACTGGTATACCAACCTGTTTTAGTAACTCATCATTAGATTGTCCCATCCTAGCATTAAAGTCTCCTCCCAGGATAATGGACCTATTACCCAATTGCTGGTCTATCTCACCTACTACTGATTCCAAGGTCACCCATATCTCAGCAGGGAAGTTAGCAGAATTATCGGAGGGGACATAGGTGTTTATACAAACTAAGCTACTACCATTTTTAAAGTACCCTAATTATAATAACAATGAAGGAATAAAAATTCTTTAAAAATCAAATACATGGAATTTTTTTTTAAAAAAAGAAAAAGACGGGGGAGCTTAACCTCTTCTCTTACCAAAAGCCTTGGTCCCTAAATACACAGAGCTCTCAAAGAGAAGTACAGCCAAATCCACACACCCTTTCAAGCTAGTGGAATGGGAATGAGACTCATTGCACTCAGTGGAACTTACTTCTGAGTAGACATACGTTGGATTGAATTGATATGAAAATTAATGATCAGCAGCCATAATCAAATGAACATACACACATGCAAAGCATGCAAGCAAGTTGTTAATTGTAGAGTTATAGTGCTGTAAAGGAGAGGGAATTCTCACACACATCTCTCCCTCTCTGCCTTCTAAGGTTCCAGACTGTTTTTTTAAATAAAGGCTGCAATCTTCTACACACTTATCTGGGAGTAAGACCACTGCATTCAGTCAATGGAACTTACTTCTGAGAAGAGACTACAGCAATCTCTTTGCTAGAGGAGGCGGCCACTGTAGCTGATGCAGGAGGGAGGGGGGAGACTCTACTGAGTGTGTGCCATAATCAAAATGGCCACCGGATTTTTAAAGAGGCACAGCTTTAATTTAATAAAATCCACTTAAGCGAATTTTTTAAAAAAGAAAAGCAGTTCCACCTACACTAGAACGAGAGGAAGTAGACCCTGCCATTGGATTAATTAATAAGGCTCCCTAAAGGTAAGGACAGCTGCGCAAAAATAGTCGCAACCCCTGAGTTCAATTTTCAGTTTCGGATTCAGGGGATTCTTTAATCTTTTTACTTTAAACTGCTCTCCTTCCCTCAGTCTTTCACCAATCTTCTTGAAATTTTCAGGTAATGTAAAACAAACATTTCTTTCTGGCACCTGTAAATTTCAGAGAGATTGGTGAAACATTTTCGATTTTATGGCTGTTAGAATGACCCCTCCCCAATTATCACTTTAACATGGTGGAATGTGTTTTTCACTGACCGCCCTTAACAAGAGAGGCACTGCCATGCCTCCCTTAATATAGGTATTAGGCGTAAATTCGACTGTAAGCTAAAGCGCATATTCTGAGAATCAGGTGTAAAACTGACCTCTTCTAGAGGGGGCCCCCATTACACTCATGTAAATTTGAGCCTGTTAGTCATGTCTCTATTACTTCTGTTTAATGCAAGTGTTTGATATGAAGTCAATGGGCGACCCTCACTTTAAAACTGGTAAAAAGAGAGAAAGAGAATCTGCTTGTGGTGAAATCTATGAAGGTTTCTTCATACATTCTGATTTTTGAATTCCTACAGTGTTTTAGATCCCTTAACAATCCTGATAATGAGCATCTTTCAGAACAAGATGACCCAAACCTGCTTCCTTATCATTGCATTTTTATGACTGCTTTGGACAATTTCCCTCATTCTCATATTGCTAATCAATGTTCTTTTTTAGTATTATTATTCAGTACAAAAAGCACAGTTACCCAATCATGCAATCCAAACCATTGTTCCTCCTGCTAGCACCCATGTAGCTTCAGGAGCTGGAAACAGAGGTGGATGGTGAACTTTAAGATACTCTCACCCTACTGAACTCTGGTTGAGATCTGCAAAGAGTAATGAGATGTACAGCATCTTCTTTCTACAGGGAGAGCAGATACTTGGAAGAAATCTGCTATATGTCATATCGGAACTAAGAATTAATGCACTAACGCTGCCCACATGAACCTACCCAGGTATTAATAACTTCATCAGCCCACATGAACCTACCCAGGTATTAATAACTTCATCAGAGGCCTTCTTTCAGGTCCCATCACTATCTGAGATGAGGTGAGATGGGTGATAGCTTGTAATAGGGCATTCTATGCCATCGTATGCACGTGCAGGCGCACACAGACACATACGCAGCCCTTTGGAATGCCATCGCTAGAGAAACTTGCTCAGTGCTGAACTCATTTCCTTTCCATTGCTAAACAAATACCTTCTTATCCAACAGGACTTTTGGTATATTTAAATTGATCTTTTAATGTAGCTTTGTTACTTTTGCTTTCTTTAATTATATATTGCATGAATGTTGCTTAGGGATTACTTTGATGGTTGATTAGTTTTAAGATTTGGGATGTCGAAAGTATTTCAGTCTGAGGGTCAAATTTGCTTTCAGAGAAGCTCGCATGATCCACATTTCAGTGGTGTGATGGGCTAAAGGCAAAATAGGTTGATGAAAAAGGTAAAAGGGGCATGGTCACAAACACCAAACTACCGGGACATTGTAGCTAAAAGCCAGGAAACAACAAAATTATTGGTTGTTGCAGGGGGAAGGGGGATGGCATGTGGTGAACCCAAGTGGGCCACACGGAAACACCAGCAGGGCTGGATTTGGGCCTTGGACCTGAAGCTGCCCATTCCTGCTTTTGATGTTTATGAAAACTACTTTGTAGTAATTTAATTTTTTTGTTTGTTTTAAAATACAGACAGATTTAAAAAAATACAGAAAAGAAAAAACAGAAAGACAGAATTAAGATGGACTTCCAATTTTCTCCACTGCAGAAATAAGTAACAATATTTTCTCTTGCTAAAAAAGATTAACAGGTTTCCCCACTTTCTTTTCTCTTAAATCTTTCTTCTTATTGGTTGAATCCACTTTAGAAAGTTCACCTGAAAAGCAGTAGAGAAATATTTGTTTATGTATTTATTTAATTTTATTTCTACCTGAAACAAAGAATGAAAGCAAGTGTCCCACCTTCCCTTCTTAACTACAGTCCAGCTGACTACACAGATGCCAAAGGGAAAAGAAAAAGCAACTGCCTAGTTCCGGCCCATCTCCTTCAACTAGGCAGCTCTCTGATGGGAAGCACAGCGCAAATATATGTGATAAGTCTGGGAACCTTTTGTTTTTTTTTCCTTCAAAGCCTTTAGTACTTATAGTGCCTCACAGATCTGAAGGATGGGGTAGAGGGAAACCTTTATAGGACCTTTTAAACATGTGTGCATGTATGATCCATTAGAGAGCAAAATTAAACAAAACATAAGTCAACTGGGACAACACCAACAGTGAATGAAAACAAGGATCAATACAAAGGCCATGAAGTCCTTTCACAGCTCACTTGCCACTAATTGACATTTCCAGAACCTCCTTGGATTTTTTTTATTTCTTCCTCACTATCCAGTAGCTACTACTGAATAGAATCTAGTTATATCTGTTTGCATGCAGCTATTTTTCTGGAAGGAAAAGAAAACACTCTTCAGCGTTCTGAAGCTTCTCAGGAAAGCAGAGAAATATTGTTCCCCATGAAAATTTTGGAGTGAAGAATGGCTGCTGTTGGGGATGGATTGACACATTCAAGAAAGGCATATGGCACAGTCCACCTGCTCTTGTACCACTTCTGAATAAAATGGGTTGGGTTGGATCCAGACTTAAGCATGAGCAGCTGCACTGGTGGAAGTAGACCTCTCCTCTTCCCATGGCAGCTCCTCCAGCCACCTGCAAATGCTGCACAGAGAAACAGGACACCCTGCTGAATGGGGTGAGGTTTAGTTTGGGAAGAACTGGGATTCCCCCAAAATTGGGGCAATGAGTCTTCTGCGAGCAAACCTTTTCCTCTTATGGAACATCACTTTTTCTCACAGATGGCAGATCCTGGATACAACCAGGGAGAAATACATATTCATGCTTAGTCTCACTTAAGTTTCTGCCATGGCCAACATCAACATCTGGCTAAGGTGATCATATTAAAGAGGGACATGACTCCTGTATCTTTAACAGAGAGCCCTGCCCTCTTTTGTATCTGGTCACTCTACTATAGCTACTGCAGCTTTAACTGTTGTGATGAAGAGGGAATTTCCCCAGGTGCTGCATGCATACAAATGAAACCTGCTGAAATTTCCTTTTCTATGCAACTGCTAAAGATACAGGAGCCCTCTCCTTCTTTTTATATGGTCACCCTACATCTGGCACCTTTGGTCAACTACCAGTGCCCAAGCAACCAGCAGTGGACCCTGCATCAATGGTGATTACTATCTTAGCCATACCAGTACTGACCCTTCATTTCCTCCCCCTCCCCCCTGTCTTGCTACCTTGATTTACCTGGCAGTAGCAGCTGGGTCAGGAAAGCAGCCTGCAATTTAATTTTCCATATTGTCCATGAGTACTGTTGTTCCAGGAAACTCCCAGGCCAAGCTGCTACCACCAGGTAAGCCTGCAGCCACTGCCGAGTCCTACCAACCGGGGCATCTTGCCAGAGTCTTCCTCAAAACTGGAGCCAATCCTGTTTTCTATCATAGGATTTTTCCCAACCTTGAAAGTTGGGAATCCTGATTCTTGGCTTTCTCAGGATGGAGGAAGTAGAAGTTAGAAAACAAAGGGGAAGGCTAACTTGCAGCCACCCTCAACTGGTGTAAATAGGTACCACTACTGATTGGCTGCTTCCTAAAAAGGATAAATATTCTCAGCAACATTATTTGGTGAACCACTGTGGCTCTTTGAAAAGTTCACAAATATGCAGCTAGAACAACTCTGCTTCTAAAATGTTGACTCAAAAAAACAAGAAACAGGAGCTGCCATGCCAAATTTGCAAAACACAAAGTAGAATCCAAAGCATGAGTAGTTGCCTCCTGCCTCATGCACATTGTTTTCATGCAGAATTGCAATACATTTAATTCTTTATTCAGAAGACAGTCAATTGCATGATAAATGTTTGCCCTTATAAAGATTTAATTAATAATCATATGGGTAGTCAGTTTTGTAATGATCAGTTTCAAATGCTGAAATATAGCAGGAGAAACAGCCATTTAGGTAAATGATGATATTGTTGTTCAAACTGCAGAATGCCTTAGAAGCCATAAATCAAGGCTAAAGTGGCTTTGAAGCAAAAATGATTATGATTACTCATAGTAAACATGGATCCACAAATTAATCATTAGATAAATACCTTCACAATGCAAAATGTAGAAAATGCTTATTTCATTTATTTATTTTTCCACTTGTCCCAAACTTTCCAAGCTGGCAACAAAAAAAACCATCATCATTGCTAGTTGATGAGTGGAAAATCTTCCTAAGCTGGGCACAAGGGCTGAGTGCCTAACATTTTGGTCCATGAATGGAAGGTACGTTGAACCCATGGAAGAGGTCCTTCTGTGCATAGAAGGATCCCTTCCTCAAGTGCAGCTCTTCTCCTGTGACCATGCTGGCTCAGAATGATGGAAGATGCAGTCCAACTCATCTAGAGGATACCAGGTTGGGGAAGGCTGGCCTGGAACACCAAACAACATGTCCAAAGGAAACTTAGGAAGTTACCTCTGATTCAAGTCCAGAAACCCCTTTAAAGAAAGACCACCTCCTGCCTTATAGTGGCAGGAGGTGGACTGGCAGCAGGGAAAAAGAACAAACACTTTCTGAACGTTAAAATCTGCCATTTTTTAAATTATATAATGGTAGCCCTACTCAGGCATTCATGTTCCCACTATGGTGGCCACATATGAACTGCCAATAAAAGAGGAAATGCATCATCAAAAAGAGGACAAAAGAAGGAACCAATTTGCACAAAATTTGCATATGTTAATTCATATATTTAGCTGCAAATTTATAAATTATTATTAAACGGCTCTTCAAATAGAGGATGCCTTCAAACAGTCTTCTGGCAGCCCTTCAAATAGAAGACTGACCTCTCTAAAAGAGGACACATGTGCACCCTGGTTCCCACTGACCTCTATACATGAGGAGGGAATAGGGCTGTGCCATGTAGCCCCACTTCTTGACATCAACTTTGTGATATAGCTCCCCAGGTATTTACACATATAGACCCTGTTCAGACAACACACTAAGCCACGTTGGTTAAGCATTTTGAGCTAAACATGACTTAGCATGACATGTGAACTAGGGGTGTGCACGGACCCCCCGGATCGGATCGGGACCCGGATCGGGACCTCCAATTTTGTCACGGATCGGTTCGGACAAAATCGGAGGCCCCCCGGACCGGATCGAGTCCGATCCCGACCCAAAAATCGGAAATTTTTGGATCGGCCGCCATTTTTTTCCCCATAGACTTGCATTGCAATGCAAGTCTATGAGAAAAAAATGGCGGCGGGTGGCTGAGGGGGGGCCTAATTCCCTCCCCCCCGGGGCCGTCCGCTGTGGACGGCCCCGGCAGGTAAGCCCCCTCCCCCGCGCTCCCTACCCCCCCTGGGGCCGTCCGCTTCCATCCGCTGGCGGCCGCGGGTGCCAGCGGATAGAAGCGGATGGCTCCGGGGGGGGTAAGCCCCCTTCCCCGCCACTGCTTACCTTCCCGGCCCATCCGCTCCCGTCCGGCGCCGGCGACTACTACCAGCAGGCTCCGCAGCCTACTCCAGGGTGGCGCGCCGGGTGATGACATCACCCGGCGCGCCACCCTAGAGCAGGCCGCGGAGCCTGCTGGTAGTAGTAGTCACCGGCGCCGGACGGGAGCGGCCGGGCCGGGAAGGTAAGGGCCCCCCTCCCCCCCTCCGCGCGCCCCCTCCTCCCCTCCACGCACCCCCTGCTTACCTTCTCGGCCCGTCCGCTCCCGTCCGGCACCGGCGGCTACTACCAGCGGGCTCCGCGGCCTGCTCTAGAGTAGCACGCCGGGTGATGACATCACCCGGCGCGCCACCCTGGAGCAGGCCACGGAGCCCGCTGGTAGTAGCTGCTAGTGCCGGACGGGAGCGGACGGCCCGAGAAGGTAAGCGCCCCCCTCCTCCCCCCCCGCTGTCCACTTTCATCGGCGGGCGCCCGCTGGCGCCCACCCATGGAAGCGGCGGTGGGCGCCAGTGGGCACCCGCCGATCCGCCGAACCGGTTCGGAGCCTTTTCGGACCGGTTCGGATTGGATCGGCCGATCCAGCTGCGGGATCGGAAATCGGATAATTTATCCGATTTCCCACTGGACCGGACTCGGATCGTGGATCGGGTCCGATCCAGTGCACATCCCTAATGTGAACCATTCCTAACCATGATGGTTACATAACAGTGATTTAAACACACTCACTAAATATTTGCCGCTTCACGATGGCTGAGTGTGTTGTCTGAACAGGCCCATAGCCTGGCTGTCTGCAGAAGGTAGGTCTATCTGTGTACAACTGGAAGCAAGAAAGTCTTCACTCAATCTACAACCTTGCGCTATCATGGACCATTTCCACAAAGATAGGTGACCAATTAAAATGACCCAGCCCCAGAGACTTATATCACCTATACAATTCAAAAATGCTCTGGGATTTACAAAGCGGTTTAAAAATGGCTCTGTTAATTTTAATAGCAGCATATATTTGGGGAGGTTCATGAAGCCTGGCTCCTGTTGCTGAAATATTTGTATATTCATGTTTTATATCTGCTATATTCATTGCTGTTATTTATCTTATCGGTTTGTTCTGATTTTGTGTGTTTTGCTTTTATTTTGGGAGAGCTGATTTAGAGGCTTTCAGGCTAAAACAAATAAATGAAATACACCAAAGCAACTATTCCCATGTTCATCTTCTTTTTTCATAATAAGGATTTGTGTGTGTGTAAATTCTGCTGGCAAGGTTAGCCTTTATCTTATTTCCCTGAAAACTGGCTTAGGTTGTATGGAACACTTCACCTCTGCATCTATGGCTTAAGAACATAAGAAGAACCATGATGTATCAGACCAAGGGTCCATCTAGTTCTACATTCTGTTCAGACAGCTGCCCATGGGAAACCCACAAGGATGACATGAATGAAGCAGCACCCTTCCACCCATGTTCCCCAGCAACTGGTGTACATCGGCATACTACCTCTGATACTGGAGGTAGCATATAGACATCAGGACTAGGAGCCATTTATAGCCTTCTCCTCCATGAATTTATTCAATCCACTTTTAAAGACATCCAAATTGGTGCCCATCACTACATCTTGTGGAAGTTAATTCCAGAGTTTAACTATGCACTCTTCCCATTTATCTGTCCTGAATCTGCCACCAATCAGCTTCTTGGGAAGGTCTTGGATTCTAGTATTATGAGAGTGCTTAGCACTGACGGCTTGTTTTCCTGATTGCAAAAGTTCTTATTCTAGTACACATATAAAATATTAGTATGGTGTTTGCCTCTGGATGCGAAGGCTAGGTTACCTTTTTTAAGTGACTAATGAGAAACGAAGAAGTAGAATATGAATATATTTCTTTTTATTTTAAAAACTTAAGAGGATTAACTGTAGCAAGAGCAGTACAAACCCCTTTAGGCTGCAATTACAGTTGTTATACAAGCAATAGAATTCTAAAACTGGAAGATGCAAATATACTTCTAGTTGTAAGCATATGCACGTTCTCAAAAAGCTAGACAAGGAACATAGGAACACCACAACCTGATTAAAACAAACTCATTTACAAAAGCAAGACTTCACCTCTCCTTGGCTCTTTAGCTCAGTGGAAAGACCTTGCAATTTTAAAGGCAGCCAGTTGACCACCCTGAAACAGAAATTACCTGACTGGTCTGCTAAGGGATCCTGCATTTACAAGGAGATGAAATCCCACTGAGGGAATGTAAACTGCCATAAGTAGATTTGCAGCAATGTAATACCACCTTACTAATCCTCTTCTATATCTATCTATCTATCTATCTATCTATCTATCTATCTATCTAACTAACTACCTGTCAGCAGCTAAATTTATGCTTATCTAACTCTCAGGGGTGACATAAAGCTTAAATATTTAAATGTTTCTAATGCACTATGAGGTCCCCAGTTGCTATATAAAATGCAATAATTTACCCATTATTTAGAGCAGTGGATGTTTCTATCACGTTGTTTGTCAAAAAGGGATCTCAAAACGGCCTCCCAAAATCTTGATGAAAGCTTGTTTGCATGGTAATTATTAACTTTTCATCTATTGATATGACACAGTCACTGGGAAGGGGAAGAGAAAACCTTTAGTCTCTAATGAAACCCAGATTTTTTTTATTTTGAAAGTGTAAATGATATTACCAACATGTTAATTTTTTAAAAAAAAATCATAAAAGCTACTTAAGCATGTTTAGCAATCTTGTCCTTTTTCAGTGCCATGTGTTTTTTCCAAATGGTAAGAAATTAATAGTTTCTTCAGAATTGGGGGAAGTGTATTAAAGTGCTGATTTGTCTGTGGAAGGGACAAGGGGCATAATTACAGAATGGAAAAAAATGGAAAACAACACTCTGTCTAAGCCTTGCTGTCCTTACAGTAAAAGAACCCATATAGATTAAAATTCCAGACTCTGTTGGTCTCACTGAGAAAAATTATAAGTGGAAGGAGATACGACTTAACATCTGCATTGGCTGCACAGCCAAATTTATTGAGTTCTTCTGGTGAGCCAAGGGGCTAACTTAGCTTGAATTATTCCTAGATAATCAGTGGACCACTGCATTGGCTGCAATAAAGAGAAGGTAGTGATACCCAAGTAATTTATGACAGGCAAAGTCCCAACTGTAAAGTTATCTTTAATCAGCTCTCTAAACACAGTGTTGATGTATATATATAATTTTAAATATGTGTCTCTGCTCTCAAAGCATAGAATCTACAGTATAAATTCTGTGAATTAGGCACATGAATGCTTGAGCTCTAACACTGTATATTTGTCACAAGATGGCATCTGCAATTATTCAAGGAAGAGAGGTATGTGGCCCTTGGGAGCCACTTTCTGTAACCCATCCCTAGCAAGAACTTGTAGAAGGGTTAGATTTTGCTCTCTACTCTTTATGGCAAAACATTTTCCTCCTGGCATCTTCCTGATTGTGAGTGTCATCACACAGGGGAAAATCGTGTTTGCTTACTGTCGCTTCTCCACCCTTGCGTTTGTCCCTCATTACATCCTCTTTTGAAAGAGGAAGTAAACAACTCACACATGGCCCATTCAGTGGGCCATTTTGATCCCGTTGCTTCTCCTGCACACAGCAGAAGATAATGGTAATTTCCATCTTTAAAAATAAGTCAGACTTACTGGGGTATTTTTTTTTTTGTCATGCAAAGAAGGCTAGAAGGGGCGAGAGGTGCACGGGAGGCTGATGACTTCTTGAGAGGGACTCCTGAAAATCCGTGAGCACCCAGTAACAAACGTGCAATACAATGCTCATCTGATGGAGCTCTCTGCTGCCCAGTTTGTTGATTGTTTGTCCTCTGACTTCCAGTGTTTTAATTAAGAATGTTTGAGTTGCCATCTAAAATGTTTTTAATGGACAGGTTTTGTATTCCATTTTTGAATGTTTTAACTATGGACATTTTAAAATTGGATGTTACATTGGCCATTCTCCAGTCCTCTGGTACAAAGGCTGATCTTAGGGACATGTTGCATATTTTGGTTAGAAGGTCTACTAAGGCTTACATTGATTAGTGAATAATGGTTACAAAATCAGCTCACTCCAGTTTTAAAAATTTACAGCATAGGTAGAATTTTTAAAAAGATAGCAGTAAAGATGCTGATTTTTTTATATAAAAAAACAAAAGAAAAGGGGCTTATGCTCTTTTGATAGTATTGTAAAAAGTATTTTGATGGTAAAACTTAGACTGCATTCAAACCAGGCATATGGGGAAATACATTCACCAAAGGGAACAAGAAGAATATTTTTAAAAAATTAAACACACCTTTAGGCTGCAATCCTATGCAAACTTTCCCATCGAATGCAAGAGACTTTTGACTGCAGATGTCAGACAAATCTGCAATGGATTGAAATGACATTGGATTTCTATGGATCCAACCCACAGAATCTGCAGCAGACTGGCTTTCTGAGCCACACGGACTTGCAGACTAGTTTTTTACAAAATCAGAATTGTACACAAATTTGATAATACAAAAATATGAAATTTCCTGTAAAATGTATGAACCATTTAAAACACACAGACACCATTTTACAAATCTCTGACTGTCTTCAGCCTCTACTGTGTAGCAATCTTTTTGTGTGATATGCTCATTGATTTTTACGGTGAGCTAAGAAAAATACACAAAATGTTATGCACCAGTTAAAGTTCCATAAACTGTTGTAGCTGTGTGTGTGTGTGTGTGTGTACTTTTCTAAAGAGAAAAAACACACCTGAATACATCAATAAGTTTACAGCAGAGTGGATGACACCTGACAATCCACAAAACACAGATGGACCAGAGTACCTACAATCCACACATCCCCACTTAGGACTAAAGTAGGTGTGACATTTGTCATATAGTTTCCGGTTGTCTGGATGATTTTTCTTTCACAAATAGCTGTTGTCTCAAGGGCTGCATCAGGACCATGGTGTGTGGAGATTCCTCATAGGAATCACTCCAACACATCCCCATGCATGCTATTATCAATGGGAGGAAAGCTCTCATTGGCCCCAATCAAGCTTTCCTTAAATTGTGAATAGCAGGTATGGGTGTGGGTGGGAGCAATTCTGATTTTGACCATGGTGAGAACAACAAGTTAAAGTTCCCCCTTCCTCACACCACACAGTCCTGATCCAGCTTGGGTCACCCTGCACTGGCTATTTGTGAAAGAAATATCAGCTATGAAAGGGTGAATTATATGGCAAATGTCCTGTCTAATTTAGTCCTTATTTCCAACTAAACATGCATAGGATTGCACTCTTAGGCCAATATCCAACACTGTCCAAGTGCCAATGGGACCCACTGCTAGAACGAAGGAGAGTAAGTGCTTTGAATAAGAACTGGAGAGGAATGGATACACTCATTTCTGGATCAGGAAAGCTTAAGTAAGCTCCACTGGCCTGTCCCAAACCAGAAATAGTATTTCTGCTTGTTTCCAGGTTTCCTTTACAAATCCCTCCCGATCACACTAGCAGTGAGTTCTGCTGGCCCAATGGAATCATAGCTCATAGCTATGAACCTCTATCCCTTAATACTTTCTTGCATAGTTCTGAAGCTTTTCTGAGAATCGGAGAGGAAAAAACTAACCAATTTCACCTTATTTTCAGCAAAGCTCTCTTGCTCTTAGTAGGCAGAGTATCTGAAATGGAGCTTCAAGTAATCAGCTTTTTACCAATATTTCTGGCAGAGGTCATAGACAAGAATTGCTGCAAAAGCCATTTAACGTGCAAGAGAGTCATAAAATCCCCATCATCCTTGATGCTGACTGTGTTGTATTTGAATAACCTTAAACAGCATATTGAATTGTTGAACTGATGGAAAATAATGAATCCAGTGCATCCGGAACATAAAAGACAATTTGCAAGGAACTTGCTTCGCTTGTAAATCACCAGTTACCAAATCTTTAAACAGAGAAGACCAAAATGCACATAGGAATATGTTTCTGTACCTCTTTATTTAAGAGTAGTTTGAATGGAAACTAATAGATCATCATTTATACATTTAAAATGTGGTGGAAATAATCAGGAAAATGGGTTTTCCATAGATCATTCATATATTTCATAAACACTTACGAAGACTGATTTGTTATTGCAACCACCAAAACATGTTAATTTACAATTAAATAATTTATACTGTTCAGGAAAGTTTGTGTGTATAAACACACATATACATGCAGATGAATGCATGGACCATCATGAAATTTTTACTAATTTCAGAAAATGCATCACGCTTAATGGATAACTTTGTTCAATGCATAGGTCAAGGTGTAGTGCAGTGGGGATGTTAATAAGTAAACTACACATGCAAAATAGCACATATATGTGAATGTCTGTTAAACTGAAGGGCAGGATATATAATTAAGAGAGCAATCCTGTGGCCCTGGGCAGTATCTGAGCATCTATAGGATGCAGCAGATCTTCCCCCTGAGGCCGGAGATAAAGCTCCAACCACGGAGAAAGAAATCTGATTATTTACATTGATGTATATAAATCTAATGGTTCCATTTGAACTACTCTTAAATGCAGAGTTACAGATACACTACCCAGTCCAACCTCAAACCTTGCAAAGAAAGCTCTGCAACACACAATTGTAATCATAGGGAAGTGTAGAATGGGGATGGGATAACCAGCGATGCTCAAGCTTGCTGAAATGCTGCAAACTTCACTTCAAAGCTCAGAGGTCAGTACTCTGACGTTGGGAAGGGAGAATATGGGTGTGTGAGAGGTGGGTTAATGGGCAGAGAGGAAGATGTTCATGGATAATGGCCTCTCAGCTCCTGTCCCCACCTCTGGCAAACAAGTTAAACAGGCTCAGCCCAGAGACTTGTCTAGTGAAAAATGCTGCATAGGAGGACACTGTTTTAAAGATGAGTTTGTAGAAAATGAGGAATGCAGGTTTGTATAACAACTAAAACATTTATTGCCTCAAACAAACATATACTCTCTGGCCTAGCTTCTCTTTAGCTTCTTGACTGACTCTCTAGAGTGCTGAGTCACTGACTACTGTGTCACTTCCTGATTGGGTGAGTATTCCTCCAATCACGTGCCAATGACTTCCTCTTCCATCTGACTCCCTGCCCGTCTCCTTAGTTCTACCTATTGATACATCTTTCCTTTTTTTGGTTTTAACACACAATACATCACAACTTCTATTTGCCCCCCCTCCAAAAGTTAAACATAGTCTTGTAGGTGGTGTGGCTTTTGTACCAGGAGACCTGCCCAAGTTCTGTCTTGTTATGCTATAGGAGATGTAGTTTCTCTGGGGTACTAAGTGGTATCATGGGTATCCCTACAGTGTGAGGACACTTCAACTATTCCCCCAGTTTCTCTGGCAAGGGATTCCAAATGAACTCTCACCTGGAGGCCAGACTGTGAAGTGGACGCTTCCTTCTCCTGGAATTGCTGTTCTTGGTCCTGGTACACCTGCATGTGATACTGATTGGTGCTCCTCCGCAGATGTCTACGGTTTCTTCTGAAGACTTGACTCTCTGGTGTCACCACCTGAAATTACTGTGTGTTCACTCTGCCTTCCACCATTCCTTGTTCCCTTGTCCTGGCTGTATCCAGACTTGCTCACCACTGTGTAGATCAGGTAGATCTTTGGCTGACTTATTATAATAATAGGCCTGTCTAGTTTTTTGTTCCGCTATAGAGTCAGCTTGTCTGTTATGGATTTCTGGCTACAGCAAATTTCCTCTCATTAGGAGTAGGGTCTTTGTTCTTTGACCCATGAGACTCTGAGATGGATTCCCATCCAAGCCCTGTGATGGGGTGTTCCTGTGTTCTAAGACAGCTAGATATGGATCTGTTCCAGCTTTCTTGGCTTTGACCAAAATATGCTTTGCTGTCTTGACCGCTGACTCAGCTTTGCCATTGCTCTGGAGATAGGTTGGTGACGATGTCTGATGATCAAATTCCCACTGTGCTCTGAAGGCCCTAAATTCTTCAGACACAAACTAAGGGCCATTGTCTGAAAATACAACATCAGGTATTCCATAATGGGCAAAGTGTTCTTTTAGCTTTCTGATAATTGTTCGAGATTGGGTATCTGGCAAGGAGTCTATCTCCCAGTAACTGGAATAGTAGTCCACCGTTATGAGACAGTCCTTATCTTGCAACTTGAATAAGTCTACTCCTACCTTTTCCCAAGGCCTCCTTGGAATCTCATGGGGGTGGAGTGTTTCTTTTTGCTGCCTGTCACCTAGAGAACTGCAGATCTCACATTGTGCCTGTAAGTTTTCAGCTGATCATTCATGCCAGGCCAATATACACATTCTCTTGCTCTCCTCAGACAGCTCTCAATTCCCATATGTGAGGAGTGTATTCTTTTCAGTATGTCCATACACATTGCCTCTGGAATGATAGCTCTGTTAGCTCTAAAGAGAATTCCATCTTGCACACTGAGCTCCTCTCTCATTGAGAAATAGGGTGTAGCTTACACTGGTAGCTGCTGTTTGGTCTCTGGCCAACCATCTAGGACAATGCGTTTAACTATCTGTAAGTTGGTATCCTGCTCTGTGCCTTCCTGTATTGCTTGTAGGTGTGGCCGTGAAATGGGTAGATATTGCAGCATATTTATTGATTCTATGTCTTTTTCTACAGAACCATCTTCACTGGGCTCTGAGAGATATGCTCTGCTTAATGTGTCTGCCATTACCAGGTGCTTGTCTGGATGATATTGAATGTGCACATCATACTTTTCCAATCTCATCAACATCCTTTGAAGCCTCTTAGAGGCACTCAATAATGGTTTCCACATGATGGTTTCCAGTGGCTTGTGGTCAGATTGGACAAATATGGTCTGTCCAAAAGTGAGCTGGTGGAAGCGTTCCATCCCAAAGAGCACAGCTAACAGTTCTTTTTCAATTTGTGCACAACCTCTCTCTGTCTCTGACAGTGCTCTACTATCAAAAGTGATTGGTTGTTTGTTGTTTTTGTAAAAGGGCCGCTCCTAGCCCCTTTTGTGAGGCATCACATTGTAGGACTAGCTGTTCCCCTGGGCTGTAGTACTTCAGTACAGGGGTCCTAGATATAGTGTCCTTGATTTTCTGAAATGCTTGCTGATGATGCTCTGACCATTCCCACTCCACTTCTTTGTGTGTCAACTGTCTGAGAGGCTCACAGTCAGCTGCTAACCCTTTACAAAACTTTGCCAGGTAGTTAACCATTCCTAAGAATTGTTGCACACCTTTCACATCCTCGGGTTGTGGCATCTCCCGGATTGCCTCAACTTTTCCAGGGTCCACCTTCAACCCATCTGCAGTCAGCAGGTGGCCAATGTAAGGCACTTCTTTCAGTCTTAATCTGGCCTAATCTTGATTCAATTTGATGTTTCTCTCTCTGCAACTCTCCAGGAAATGGCACAACTTTTTGTGCCAACTCCCTTGTTGCTTCTATTACTGTATCTCCCTCTCCCACAATTAGGATATCATTGGCAATTATCTTCAGGCCTGGGAAGTTCGCTAGCTCTTGATTCAACCTGCGTTGAAACACTTCTGGGGCAGGGCTGATGCCCATTGGCATTCGTAACCGGCGGTATCTGCCAAAAGCGGTTGCAAACGTGGTCAGGTAGCTAGATTCCTTATCCAGTTCTATGTGCCAAAATCCATTTTGCACATCAAACACTGAAAAAACCTTGGTTCGTGATAGGTCACATAGGACGTCATCAATGGTTGGCAGAGGATAATGACTGCGTTTTAATGCCTTATTTAAAGGTTTAGGGTCAATACAAATACAGAGTTTTCCAGAGAGTTTCCATACAATGACCAAGCTGCTGATCCATTCTGTGCTTGTCTCTACTAGAGCAATTATGCCTTTGCTTTGAAGGGTTGCTAGTTCCTTCTTCAGTGGCTCTGCCAGTGCCATAGGAACTCTCCTTTTAGGAGTCTTTACTGGCTCTACTGACCTCAAGTTTCATTTTCCCTGCCAACTGTCCTTCCCCCTCAAAAACATCCCCAAAATATTTCAGTATCTTCTCCATAGTCCAAATCCTGGACTGGTTCTGCTCACTGGCTTGTACAGCGTTCAGAATGTTCTTATGTTGCACATGAATCAATTGCATAGTTTGGATTGCTTTGCTTCCTAGCAGTGGTTTATGAACATTCCATTTAACAATAATGAACTCTAGGCGATAGAGTCTATTTTTCTTTGGATTGCGAATCTTCAGCCTGCACTTCCCCACAGGTTTCAGGGTACTCCTATTGTACATAATGAGCAATTGGCCACATGGTTCCAGATCTGTTTTCCTATCTATTAGAGCTGATGGCAGCACATTGCAGGTGGCTCCACAATCCAGTTGGAAACAAACTGGATGTTTGTTCAATAACATAGTGGCAAACAATGCAGTGGGGTAGGTTTCCTTCTTCCCTGTATTCCCCACTACGTGAACATCATGATTCACTGGACCCAAAGTGAGGCTTAAAACATCCTCACAGCTTTCAGTCTCATCACTTTCACCCTGTATTGTTCTCACAGCCAGTCTATTAGGTTTCTTCTCACTTGCACTGACTTTGGAAATGATTGGGTTTGCCACAACCTTTACACTTCTGTCCATATGCTGGGCACCTTTCTTTCCTCTTTTCATGTTGTTTCCCACCGTACATACACTGTATCTTAGGCAGTCCTCTCTGAGGCTGCTAGCCTTGCTCCTTATGAGGACTTGATTGATGTTGGACTGCATGCACCTGCACCTCATGTGCACCTTCTAATGTCCTAAGCCTCTCTTTAGCAGCCTCAGCTGCCCTAGCAATCTCCAAATAATGAGTCAGGGTTAAATCTGGCTCCCGCAACAGCCTCTCATGGTGATGTTGGTCTGTGGACCCACAAACAATTCTGTCTCTGATGAGGGAGTCTGTGATAGCCCCAAAATTACAGGTTGTTGCCAAAGTCCTTAGTGCAATAACATAAGCATCCAGTCTCTCTTCAGACCTCTGTTGCCTTATAAAAAATGATATCGTTCCATTGTTTAGGTATTCAGTAGTCATTCAGCCCTTTTATTAGCTGTTGCAGAGCAGAAGTAGTACTAAACCCAAGGGTTTTGCATATCTCTTGCCCTTTTTCTCCAATCAGGTAATATAATAACTTTCCCTTTTGCTTTTCTTCCCCTTCTGTGAAGGCAAGATCCAGGTACAACTCAAACTCCTCTTTCCAACACTGCCACGCTCGAGCCAGATTAGGCACAGTGAAATCTAGTGATGCAGGGGCTTTCAGGCCTCGCTCCATAATGCAAAGTTGTTGTTGCTTGTGCAGCTGTAATATTGCTTCCAAATGGTTCTGTTAAACTTCTGACAGCATGTTTTAAAGATGGGTTTGTAGAAAATGTGGAATGCAGGTTTGTATTACAACTAAAACATTTATTGCCTCAAACAAACATATAGGCTCAATTTGGATGACACGATAGTCAATGGTGGGGTAATAATCAACTTTACAGTTGTTCATCTAGGGCATACTCCCCACACAACATGGTAATAAATAATCAACTGTGGTGTGAATTAGGATCAGCGCTGAGTTGACTATGGCAGCATTCGGATGACACGATAGTCAAAACAACTGACGATTGTTTCCCCCACACCAGTTGTTTATTGTGTCATCCGAATTGAGCCATACTCTCCAACCTAACTTCTCTTTAGCCCCGACTGACTCTCTAGAGTGCTGAGTCACTGACTACTGTGTCACTTCCTGATTGGGTAAGTGTTCCTCCAATCATGTGCCACTGACTTCCTCTTCCATCTGACTCCCTGCCCATCTCCTTAGTTCTACCTATTGACACAGACACAGAGAAAAAAACAGCCTCTGTCGCTCCTGCCACAGTGCAGGCAACAACTTGGCAGGGTAAGGAAGGACGGAGGGCTCAATCATCAAAGCCCTCAGTCATTTGGACATCTAGCCCATAGGATTGCTCTTTAAACTAAGCAGTCTTAGATGTTACCTAATTTTCATGCTTTCAACAGCCTTCGGAATTCCCTAGGGCCTAGGCTACCCTTGAAACTCTCAAAATAAGTAGATCTCAAGGCCATGCATTCCTGCTCTCATTTTTATTTATAGACTAGGACACAAATACAAGTTTTTCTGCTCTTTCAGTTCCCAGTTGATTTCTCAACATTGAATGAAAAGGCCCCAGTGAAGAAAGCATTCTCTCTCGGGGCCTTTAGACAAAGCTACAGCTTTTGAAAGCTGACTTAGCATTTAAAGGAACTCTGGATCCAGGTGCTCAGCCAAGGACTCCCACTAGGTGAGTGGAGTGAATTTAGTTTTAGACCATCATGAGCAAAGGTTCATCTCTAGCTCTAAAATTTATTATGGATGGCATGATTGAAGAATGGTGATTTGAAGCCCATGTCACAGCAGCAGCATATTCTTTGGGCTCTATCTTTATATCTTGCATTGAGAATACTTTGCAAGAAAGTATTGTGGTGATTATAGCTTTATCCAAACTTTACTGCCTGCAGTTTGACTTCATTAGATATGGAATTTATTTCTTCAAAACTGTGTTCAGGCCTTCTGCAACATACAATTGTAATCATGTGGAGCAGTAGAGTGGGGGTGGAAGAATCAGGGATGCTTAAGCTTGCTGAAATGCTGCAAACTGCACTTTAAAGCTCAGTTTGGCTAACTCCCGCTTCTGTTTGCTGCCTGTTGGTGGGGGGAGGTGTCACTTAAACAAGAAAACTGCACATTTTCAACAGGGGAAGTGTGCATTTTTCAAAAGTGTGCACGTTCTCCCCATTTCTTACAGTATAAGTATATGATTTTTTTAAAGTGTGCCTTTTTGGGGGGGAACTTTTTTTTTAACTTGACCACTAATTCAGAAATTTGCAAACATTTTTGGGCTTGCAAACAGAGCATTTGCAAGTGATTTGAGAATTGAAACAAAATTCTCCTACAAAAAAATGACAAAAAATGATGCAACAATGAGAAAATATTATTTAGAATATTAAAAAAGAGCCATGGAATGATTGCATTTCCTCAGTCGCCAGTGAATATCATAGGAGATTATCATCCTGCTAAGAGATTTCTGCAGACATCTCTTACCAAGGGAGAACCAATATATTGAACTTCTGTTAAAAGTGTTTTTACATCATAAATTTTTTTTTATATGATATATAGAAATTTTAATGTATAATGTGGACAAGCCCAAGAGCCTTCATATTGTATTAATTTTTTAAAAAAATTAAGAAACTTATATATGGGCACAGGCCTTTTGAAGCAATATACCTAACTAAACCCCTAAACTGATATGTTATGTGTTATCCCCATAAACATAATGTAATGTATTCTTGATGTTACAGCCCCCTGAAGAAGGCCTTGAAACAACAACATAGGCTGAAATGCTTTGGACATGAATCAAGTATCTTAGCATTCTGAGAACTTGCTTCTTTTCCATTTTTTTTTTTTACCCATGAAAGTATTTTGTAAGTTCATTTGGCTTTATTCATAGAGAAGAAATTCTTAGCTTTTGGCTAAAAGGTGCATTAAATGAGTATAGCAACCACATGTTATAGATTAAAGTTTCCTTTATTATTTTCTTATCTTTTCTTTGACACATTTGCTTTATTATATGTGACAGAACACCACATGTGACACTGGATTTTTTGTTCACGATATTCAAATTTTGATTGCCACTTCTTTCAAGTATTCTGCTGTTTGAAAATTTCCTAATGTATCAGTTCTTTATGAAAGATATTATTAAATCATTGCATACATTGAGATTCAAGATAGCAAATTTCTTATCAATATTTCTTCCACATTGTTTGGTTTATTCTCATACACTGTATCTAACAGAAATGTTTGATCTACTCTGGTGGATTGGAACTGGTCATGAGTTTGAAGCAGATACGTTCATCCATTGATTTTTAGGATTTTTTAAAAAAACCCATCATTTTTAAAGATAAGGAGATGAAACTTGGCATCATTACAGACCTTAAGTAGGGCTTTAGCCATGCCAAGTTTCAAGCAGATCAGTTCATCTGTTGATTTTTAGCAAGTTTCAAAACAAAACTGAACTTTAAAACTAAAAAAAATTAAAAAGCCGGCCAGCCGCAAGCCCTGTTAAGCAGCAGCTTGCAGCGGAGTGAGGATAAAATCAGAAAATATATTTGAGGGAAGGGGATAATGTATTACACAGAGTGTAGCAACAAAGTACAGCAAAAGCTAAAAAAGTAGGAGTGAGTGAAGTTAAGTTCGGATACATTGGATGTCTCACTTGTTATTTCAGTGATTTTAACATTAAGATGTTATGTAGAACAGATTTGTCTTCATTGTGTGCTGTAAAATCAGACATGTGACCAAGGTTATGTTCAGGCGGGCACACACCCTTGGTGTGGACACCCCCCCTGGGGGCAGACATGTTGGTGGGGATGCCCCCTGGAGGGCCAACTATTTTGTCCTCCATTTTGTTTTCCAAAATATGGTCACCCTAAGTAAGGGATTCTGGCATCCAAGATGGCAAGCATATTGTTCATCAGACTGAGAGGTATATGCCTCAGTACACGCAGGAGCACATTCCAGCTTGGTCGGGTTCAAGTCAACTCCATCATCCACAAATTGACAAATGGAGAAGAGTCTACACTCCTTTGACATGCATAGAGCTCTTCCTCCTTGGGGTAAGTATGGAGTGTGTAGGTGCTCTGGCAGGTCCACTGACACAGAGCAGTAGTGCCCAGCGCCAGCTCAAAGGCCTCGGAAAGTAAGTAAGGGACACTGTGTTCTATGGAGTTGAAGCTTGATAAAATAAATTATTATGTGGCTATATAATTTGCTATATAAAAAGGCTGTGGCTTTTCCTTAAGGGGAGTATCTTACCTTCAGCAGTTCTAAATTCCTCTTGCTGCAGCTTTTTGTACTATTGTGATATCCACTGTTAGTCCTGCTTATAGTAGCCTTATTAAAATGAATGGGGCTTAAATTAGACTAGCATTCTATACAACCCATAAGTTCTAAGGCTAGTTTATAGGAAAAATCATAATTAAATAAAAATTAGGGTTATCTCTGAACTACCTACATGTCAAATCAGAAGTAGGCCCCAATCAGACTTACATACAGGTAAGAATCTATAGTAGGGGAGAGCAGGCTTCAGGCTTGCAGGATCTACTTTTGGTCTTCCTGGAAGCCTGGGACAATGCACCAATGGGAGTCAGGTGAAAAAGGTGTACAGTTAGAATGAAAAAACAGGGAGCCTCTGAGCAGCTGTGGAGCACAGGGATTTGTTTTGCGTACAGAAATGCTCCAGGTTAGCCCAAAGCTTTCTTTGTTTCAATAGTATAATTTAATTTGCAGGGGAGTCATTTTGTTGTTAAACAATTGGGATTCAGAAATCAAAGCCAACCTGCTGCAAATCACCCAGAGAACTACCAGTATATACTGATCCATCTTCTGCCCTCCCCTAGGATATAGGATTGCCATCTAAAACTCCTTTTCTCAAGTAATATATCAAAAGTCCTGGGAGGAGGTTTGAAACTGTGAATTCACCTATAATATCAAAAGACATAAATATGCAGCTATAACCAGTTGATCCAAATTGTTCAGATATATACACATTCACACCCTCACAATCATTTCCTTCTGAGAGCCTTGGAAGGGGGGCAATGTTCCAACATTCTTACAAGCAGGGTACATTGACACAATTCCCTTTTTTATCCAGAAAAGGAATTTCTTCCAATTATGCTCCACTTGGATCTTTCTTATAACTGGAAGCCAGGGCAGGTTTCCTCTGACAAAATGTGGCAATATACACAGAAGCTGTTAACATGGTACAATGTTGTGCTCTGTGCTTTGTCTGTATTGCATAACTCACCTGCCTTGTTCCATCCCCATCCCAGTAACTAAGAGTTTTTCTACACGAGGCTGTTAATTGGCTCAATCTCCTTTCAGTTTATGTCATAAAATTGAGATCAGAGTACTACATGTGAAATGCTACTTTTTCTGCTTTTCTGTTACATAACCTCTAGGTGGCAATGTGGTATACCAGAACAACAGAAATACACAAGAGGAAAATGTGCTTTCTTTTACAATTAAATATTGCACTTTTCCCTGCTCAATAACAAAACAAAACAACAAAACAAAACAAAACAAAAAACCTCCCCAACAGTGCTGGTTAAATACAGAAGCAAAATTGGAGGATCACGACATCATCTACAGAACCTGTAAACAACCATGAATAGGGAATGTCAAGTGCATGATAAATGCCTTATGCAGAAAAGCCCTAAAACTCCACAAACTCTTGACCATTGCAGCATGTGTGCTTTTGTCTTTAAAAAGCCTTTTTAAAGAACCAACCAAGAACATTTGAGAAGCAAAGGCCAGTATTTACTTACTGGGCAGAGTGGTTTATTTTCATAAGAAGGTTACGTATAGAAAGTAGATATTCATAATTAAAGGAGTGAACAAAATTTCAGAGACCAGCTAGTCAAAGAGCATAATATTAGGAATAGATGAAGTCACTCAGGTGGGCACAGTGGATGGTCCTCCTATACACAATGACTTCTCCTGGAGTTAGAGGCTGGATAATGGTACCTGTGATGACTTAGCAGAACTTGGCCTTCAGTATCAGTTCATAATAACAATATACTATATTCTATATTGTGCCATATTTGTAATACTTCACCTCAAAAAGAGAATGTTTTGCCCATAGTTCTTTATTTGCGTAGAGACATAGTCTTTAGCTCAATGTGACTAGTAGTGGAGCATTTGTTCAGTTTTCAGAGGTTATACATGTAGGCTTATAGTCAGCTTCTTTTTTAATCAAGTCATTAAAAATACATTTTATGGGTTGGATCCAGGAACTGCCTTAAATGGATGGAAGACTCTGTTTAGGAATGGCATTGCCTCCCGATTTTGGGGGATCCCTCTCCCCTATGTACCAAACTTCATCCCTGGCCCTCTTTGTAGCTTTTTCAGGGCACTGTAAAGGCTGAATTGCGGAGAAAGGAGCAGGAAATTCACATCTGCCAGCCTAAATGCACATGCAGAATGCCTAATTTGGATCCAGCCCCATGTGTTTTCAAAACAAATAAATAAATAACATTAAAATATTAAATTTAAATTTCAAAGGCAAACGCTTGTTCCTTTATTTTTAAAGCCATCCACCTTGGATGAAATACTGATAAATTATTTGCTGCTGAAGGTTTTCTCACTCAATCCATGTTGGCAAATTACTGGGCAAGTCTCCAAAGTTTACAATGTAGACCACCTGGACCTGACAGTGAGAAATTATTCATGTTTCTTGTTTATGTCAGAACAAAGTTCACATAAACACCTGTTTGTAATCATCAAACTTGGAAAGAAAATAAAGCAACCTGCAGGAAACAAAAATGTAGAAAAGATGTGGCTTAATGTTGCATAACCCCAACCCAGCAAACTGCTACCTCCTCCCCCTTCCTCTTTTCCATAGTGAAGGAACTTACTTTGGACCCGAGGAAGGCAGAGGCAGTGGCTATGGGGGCTTCCGGGCCCAAGCATAGCATCTCCCCCCACCCCAGTTGGGACTGGAACTACCACTTCAAGCAACCAGAGACCTGCCATGCCCATCAAGGAGAAGGACCCTACTTTTTTCCATGAGATTCTGGAACTGATAGTCCCAGTCTCCAGCGCAGAAAAATGTTCCATTGGGTCCTAGAAGTGTCTCGTCTTTCTGCTTCTACCTTTCTCTGTCCCTACATTTCATAGAATCATTTCATAGAGTGGAACTATCAGTTCCTGTGATTTAGAAACTATACTTCTCTTGACACAACCTAAAATTGCATCTGCCTTTTTTGCAGCAACATCATAGTACTGAGTCATATTGAGTTTGTGATCAACTACAACTCCAAGATCCAACTTCTTCTTAACAAGCCTCTGTGGAGTCCAGTACACAAAACATTATTTTTTGTGGAAGCAGCCTCAATTTTAAATCTACAAAAAAAAAAAAAAAATGGAAGCTAAGGCAGCTTTCCATGGATTAGGCTGCATAAAGCATTCCAATTCCCGATTCCATTCACCACTTTAATACATTCCAAAAGACATTTATAAACAGCTATTGTAGGGTTAGCTTTCTGTAAAGAACCAATTATTTTTTCCAACAATATAGGAGGTGCTGAAGCATTCATCATCCGTGTATAGACACCAGCTGAATGTATTGCCACCCAACTCTAGATGACAAGCAATATCAAAACCAAAAAACTGAAAATAGTAAATACTCAACATCCAATTATGTTGACTGATTTAAAGTACAAATTCCACTATCAAGCCAATTCCTCCAAAAAAAGGCTGTCTCTTTATTTTCAAATTGGGATTGCCCCATAAAGTTAATCTAGTATGCAAATATATATCACATTGCAGCTGATGAGGCATTATATGCCATGTCTCTCTAACTACTGAAATTGCAGGTGGATCTGTTCCTTTCTTTTAATGTGCCTAGATGCTAATGCCATCCAAGCGAAAATGAAGTGCCAAACAAGTTGACTCCATAACAACCCATGGTTCAATCTTTGAGTCCTGGCACTGATAGCTCCACCTCCTGCTCACATGTGGTGACATGCACCAATTAACTCTCCCTGGAATTGCTATAGTGCCAGCATGTCCAAGTCGGGGATTGTCTCCTAGAAATAGAGTACTTGGCCAGGCACCAACTACTTTTCACTTTGAAGCATGGCGGTTTGGTGGACTGTGGGAGTCGTTCTTTGCAGGGAGGGCTGCAGGGTCCCAGACTTAGATCCTGAAGTCCAGCCTTAGAGCGTCATCACACGGGAGAAATCGTGTTTCCTTACCGTCGCTTCTCTGCCTGCACGTTTGTCCCTCATTACTTCCTCTTTCAAAAGGGGAAGTAAACAACGTGCACGTGGCCCATTCAGTGGGCCATTTCGATCGTGCTGCTTCTCCTGCACACAGAAGGAGAGAGCAGCAACTTCCCTCTTAAAAAATAAGTTGGACTTACTGGGGTGGGTTTTTTTTTTTTTTTTTTGTCTCGTGAAGAAGGCTAGAAGGGGCGGGAGGTGTGCGGGATGCAGATGATGTCATGAGAGGGACCTGTGAAAATCCGTGAGTGCCCAGCAATGAGCATGCAATAAAATGCTCATCTGATGATGCTCTACATGGTGCCAGAAACAGAGATAGAGAACACTTCTTGACAGTTTGCAACCATTCGCTTGGATTCAGGTTATCTTCTATTCTGCCTGCCTCCTGTCAAAGGATTGTAGAAGAACACTGCTTGTGCTTAACAGATTGGGCCTGCAAATTACCTTTTTTGTTTTTAGGAACATAGGAAACTGCCTTGTATTGAGTCAGACTTGTGATCCACCTGGGGCAATATTGATAACACCGACTTGCAGTGGCTGTCCAACGTTTCAGGCAGCATCCTACTAGGAGATGCCAGGGATCAAACCTGGAGCTGTCTACATGCAAACATGTGCTCTACCAGTGAGCCATGACCACTTGTTTTCATTTGCCATCATTATCCCTTATCCAATTTGTTTCTCAGGCCTGCACACATTACAACATATCAAGCCAAACACAACCCACCATGTATTTTGGCCCATCAGAGGATGGATAGACATTCTAGGTGGGATCCTGATTTGCCCTTCCATGCACAAAAGAGTTCTTTCTGTTTGCAGAAGGGGCTGCGATCCAGTGGAGGGACAGAGGAGGCAATTTTCACTTATTCCCTCTCCTGAAGCCCTCAAATCCCATGCGGTCCTAGAAGATGCCAGATGCTCCAGTGCAGCTTTTTGAGGAGCACATGGGGCTGATCTGTAAAAATCACCTCACCTCTTTTTCCAACCAGGGGCATTCCATGAACAGTGTTCCACTCAGGAGTTGTCTGCTTCCAAACTCATGTGTGCCTGCTGAAATAAGGAGATTATCAAACACCTGCTGAAATAAGGAGATTATCAAACAGCCAAGCTACAATGCATGGCTGGTTTACTACCACTACATATCTTAGTTGGCAGTAGACTGCTCAGGTCTGCTATAACTCAAAGGATTGAACTTGTACAACCATACACTCTGAATACATTTGGATTGTTTTATTCCACCTCATCAAATTCTGTACTAAATCCAGGTCTTTTTGATCTACTCAATCACCCAACTTTTCTTTTATCCACTTACTTCATAATTCCATTACGAAGTAAGTGATTGAGTTTGTCTGGAAACATATCCTCTTTATAAATATGTAGCAGGTCATAGGCATATGGCCTCGATTCTCTCTGTTTGTCATAATGTCCTTTAAAAGAAGGGGGTCTTGCTACATATGACCCAAGAAAATTGCTGGGCTTGTTTTATTTAACTTTACTAAAAATGTTTTCCTAATATTTTCCCATCACAATTTAACAACAGACTAATAACAGCCAACTTCCTTTTAATGATTGCATCAATGTGTAATAAAAGATAAATAAAGGGGCTTTTAGCAGTGGATAAAAACGTTATGTTCTTGAAGACTTGAATTCAATACTTGTAGATGCTTATTTAGCTTTTTTTAATGCTGATGTGAAAAATCAGAAAGGTTTAGGTTTACACTGCTGGTTCACATCCACTGGCAATATAACTAGCTTGAAAAACTTTATCTCAGAATATAACTTTAAAAAGCACATTGTAAAATGTTCTGACACCTTACATTTTGGGTTGGCAAGATTATCAGAATCAGATTATATTATAGTTTCTCTCTTGATTTCTTATGGGATGATTATTTAGTCATTTTAGAGAGCAATCCTATTGGAGGCTCCTCTCCATCCTATGGAGACAGGGTGGACATGTGGTGGGAGGTGGGACTTCCTGTATTTTTCCTCTATCCTCAGACAGAGGAAAAATCAGTCCCTCTGATTGCCAGGAGTAGGAGAGAAATATTTAGACAAGCTGTGGATCCTTGGCCACTCCATCCCTGCCCACCACACACACACACACAAACTAACATACCCATTCCCCCCCCCCCCACACACACACACTACAAGATTGGAGTTCTGACTTCATAGATGAAAAGTCACCATGGAAAATGGCTGGGAGAAGCCAGATTGAGAGGGGCTCTAACATTGGGAAAAGCACTCTCTGAGCTCAGAGCTCGGTCTATGACCTTGGAGAGATTTCTCTGAACAAGTCTATGGCCCCTGGAACGCTCTTTAGGGACCAATGGATTGCTCTCTTAGCTTTCTTGCGCAAATGCATTTTCTTATTTCAAAGCATGCTGAGCTGCCATGTGGACTGCAGGAGTAACTTAACCAGTCTTTTGTTGCCACTCTATCCTCTTTTGCCAGCTATACGTAGTCTGTTAGCATAGGCTATGAAAACAAAAATAAGGACACCAAATTGGCAGCTGACATTTTGGGGTGTTTTTTTTTTCCAAATCCTTTTATTTTCATCCCCCTCCCCCACATCTCCAAACTCCATGATACTGGAACTTTATTCATTTTATTTATTTATTTATTTATTACATGTTTATACTGCCCATCAGCCGAAGCTCTCTGGGCAGTGCACAGTTAAAAACCATAAGAACAACAATATAAATTTAAACACCAAAAAGTTAAAAAGGCAGTATAAAATGAGCTACATTAAAAACTAGGAAAAGCCTGTGTAAAAAGGTATGTCTTCAGGAGGCGTTTAAAAGTTGTAACATTTTCTGCCTCCCGAACCGCACGAGGGAGGGTTTTCCAGAGGGTGGGTGCCACTACAGAGAAGGCCCACCGCCGAGGTTCTTCATGGTGGCATTCCATTCATCTTGGAATGGTCAGTAGGGCCTCCTCTGAGGATCGTAGTTGTCATCCAGGTTTATATATGGAAAGGTGGTCTGCTCGGTATGCTGGTCCCAAGTTGTTTAGGGCTTTGTAGGATAATAGCATAACCTTGTATGTGGCTTGGTAGCTAACATTTTCTAATTTTCTACCTTCTATAGCAACTTCACAGATGGCTACAGCTAGTGCAGTATGTAGATGGCACTAGTACATATTAGGTAGCCCCACCACAGCACCCTCAGTCCAAACGGTTAATGGTGGTTGCTGTGTTGTATTCAGGCACAGTGAATTCACTATCTGTATTGTGCCCATAAGCACAACCTAGGCAGGATCTACACGTCGTCCTCGATGTGCCCTCCCTGTGCCACAAGCCACTTTGGAGCGCTTCACCCCGCCTAGTGTGTCTCAAGCCTCGGAGGCTCTGCCAGCGCCCACGCCACCACGGCCAGCGCCCTTTCATCCAGGCCAGTCCCAGGGAGGGGGGAGGGTTGTAAACAAAAGCCAGCGATTGGGAGAGGGATTTCCAATTTCTAGCTTTTATTTACAACCCTCCCTCCTCCCTCCCTGGGACCGCAGGGATGAAGGGGTGGCGGCGGCGGTGAGAGCGCGAGCAGAGCCTCCAAGGCTTGAGCCACACTAGACGAAGTGCAGCGCTCCAAAGCAGCTTGTGGCACAGGGAGGGCGCATCGAGGACGACATGTAGATCTGGCCCTAGAAACTGGACTCCCCCTATTCCCTTTTTCTTGCTTTGTCCTAGAGAAAACCCTGCTGCAGGCCTATATTAGGCTCTCTTCTGGGAATTGTACAGAAACCTGTTAAATCAATCAGATAATTTACAGACTCATATGTGGAGCATAAATTCTGTAAAAGGATCCAACAGGCAATGCCGATCAGTTTTGTTGTTGAATGAATTTTTCCCCAGGTCACACTGACCCTGAGTTTTCCTTTGGTTTTTTCCTTCCCCAGTAGCATGTAGCTTAGAGATCAGGAGTGTGCAGGCTGATTTGGGGGGAAATCAGGACATGGATGTAATCTTGACTGATTTGTTTTGCATTTATTCTGGATGCCAATAATAGTGCTATTATAACTTCTTGGATCTTACAATAATTTACTTGTCGATCCCTGCACCTTCTCCCAACAAGCCCTACCTACCTATACATGCATTCATACACAGGACAATTAGCACTTTTACTGTGCACAAAAGAATGTGGTTCATACGCTGTACGATACTTGATATGATATACTGTACTGTGACTGAATGAACTGCCCTAAGAATGTTAATGGCTGTCACCCCTTGAGCAAGAGGTTTTCTTCAAGGATGATACTGGCCCCTTTCAGAAGACACCTTAAACCACGACTTTAACTACAGTGGTTAAGCCAGAAAGCTGTGCCTGGTTCAGAAGACACCTTAAACCACAGCTTTAACCACAGTGACTAAGGCAAAAAGCCTTATTCACTATGGTTAACACCATGGTTTCAGGTGTCTTCTAAACACGGCCCAACTTTCTGACTTAACCATCGTGGTTAAAGCCATGGTTTCAGGTGTCTTCTGAACAGGGCCACTGTGAAGGGAACATCCAGAGCATGGATGTTAAAGTTAAACCGTTGAAGTTGCAGGCACTATACTAGAGTGACCATATACAAAAGAAGGCAAGGCCCCTGCAACTTTAACTGTTGTGATGCAGAGGGAATTTCACCAGGAACTAATTGCATACAAATGACACCGGGTGAAATTTCCTTCTCTCTACAACTGTTAAAGTTACATGAGCCCTGTCCTCCTTTTCATATGGTCAGCCTAGGTCACACAGACTCCTAAACCACACTGAAGCGGTCACGACAGGAAAATCTGTCAGAAAATGGATTCGCAAAAGAAAGGGTATGTTACAGCATGAAAACCCACACTTGCTACAGAAAGAAGCATGCATCATATGCCATGATCATCTGGGAAGCTCAGTAGAACTGGAGTAAATGCCCCATGTAGTTGGGGACCATAGAGCAATCACTAGCCATGTCCCTATGGCAGTCTTAATGCAAATATCAGCCCTTAGAGTTACTGTGGTATTCCTTGAATAAATGTATCAGTGGCCAACAGCCTACAGCCATAAATGTAATCTCAGGTTCTAAAGACATATATTTCTGCTCCTTAAAAAGAATTTAAACTTATAACATATGGTTTGTATACTGGGACCATATAATAAAATTGATTTTAGTTATTTAATAACTTCTTGGAACCCTAATGAGAGTTAATTCAGATTTTCCTGTTTCAAAACTAGTTTACTTCTGTCTCTCTTTAGTATGAAGCACTCTGTGGCAACCAGGGAGCTGTCTAAACATCATCATGGACCTGATGTGGCTCCAAATCTGCATGCATCCATTATATGATGCAGCTGCTGATTAGGAGCCACCCTGGGGCAAAGATCCAAAAAAGCGCAGCAGAAAAGTCAGAGACTTACCCCGATTCTTCCTGCCTGACCGAGGTCAGTGTGGCTCTTCCACCGTCTGTCCGTGCTCTGGTACTGCACCAGGGGCATTCCTGGGTGGAAGGCAACCTCCAATTGGTCACCAGAAGCCATGGGAGGGGGAGGGCCCAGCAAGCCTAATGGCTGCTGGAAAGCCCATGCTGCTTCCCCCAGTGGGGATTATTCACCACCATCCTGCAACAGCGATACCTCTGGGTTTTGAAGGCAGCCCCCCAGCTGTGTGTTATACTCACTCGACACTCGATGTCCATTAGCTATTTATCCATGAGTGAGCATACTGTATGTACCTGGCCAAATATGAGATGTTGACTCAAGCCAGATTGTGAAAAGAAAAATCAATTCAGTCTCAGATAAACCGAAATAAAGGTTGTGTGAACTGGGCCTGAGTGAGTTGTGAAGATGGATGTTTGCAAAACATTTCCACTAGGGATGTGCACAGACACAAAAAATTGTATCGGAATCAGAACTTCAGATTTTGTAAAATATTGTATTGGAAAAATCAGAGGTCCATCGGATCAGATCCTATACCGATACGAAAATCGGATGTCCGATTTTTTAATCGGATGCCATTTTTAATGATTTTCCCCATAGCCTAGTATTGTGTTACAAAAATGCCTATAACTTTTTTATTTTTAAAGATAGAAGCATGAAACTTGCCCAGATGGCAGGTGGGTTTGTGGTACTTATCTGTGAGAAATTTCAGAAAGACAGGTCCAGGCATTTTGTGGCTATGAATTTTTTACTTTAAAAGTTCCAAAAGTTCCAATACAGTGGGTTTGACAGCTAACAGAGGGGGGAGAAGGTGGGGGAGGGGGTGCAGTTTGACAGTTGTCAAAACCACTGTTTTGGAACTGTTGGAACTTTTAAAGTAAAAAATTCATAGCCACAAGATGCCTGGACCTAACTTTCTGAAATTTCTCACAAATCAGTACCCAAACCCATCTGCTATGTGGGCAAGTTTCATGCTTCTATCTTTAAAAATAAAAAGTTAAATGTGTTTCTCTCCTCATTTCTCCCAAAAACCTTGCCACTACACACTTGAAGCTATGTTTCTGAAATTGTTCACACATGTCAACCAAAGTGGTATCTCTAATGTGACCACATTTCATGGTTGGATCCTTAAAAATAAAAAAGTTGAAGGCATAACTGTCTTTCCCCCACTGCTACTCATTTTCCAAAACTTTATTGCCAGCAAAGGCAAGCACCTATGGTTCTGAAATTTCACACACATAAGTCCCAACATACCATCTGCAATGTGGCAAAGTTTCATGTGTGGATCTTTAAAAATAAAAAAGTTATAGGCAATCCTGGTTTGTTAGTAAAAAAATTCATAGCCATACAATGCCTGCACCAATCTTTCTGAAATTTCTCACACAGAAGTAGCTCTAACCCATCTGCAATGTAGCCAAGTTTCATGCTTCTATCTTTAAAAATAAAAAGTTATAGGCATTTTTGTAACACAATGCTAGGCTATGGGGAAAATCATTCAAAATGGTGTCTAATTTTCCGATTTTCTCCTATTAAAATTGGAAACAAAAATATCATATCAGAAAAAAATTGGTTGCCCAAGGGAGTGCATCATAATCATGTATCGGATGTCCAATTTCCTCTGATTTTAATTGATATCAGATATAAAATCCAATACAATGCACATCCCTAATTTCCACTGTTAGTATTCCAGATCTCCAATCTTCCACTTGTCAGTACAGAGTTGAATATAGCGCATTCCCCCCCCACCGCAGAAATCTTACATTGACCCAGATCACAGTAAATGCTAGTGACCCAAATGGCTAAGTTTGAATCAGTTACGTCTATGAATTTTGTCAGTGTGCCTGGAAGAAAGAGAGAGCTGCAGCAGGCATGGGAACACATACTTTTCTTGATTTGGTAGTCAGCTTGTTAAATAATTTAGTTTATACTTTTGATTATTTGAATTCACTAGACCTGTGGATCACTCAAGCAATATTCTTGTGTGTATTTGTACTTTAGAGGTCCAGTTGTTACAATTTTCAAGTTACATGTTATGTGAATAAGATACATCTATAGAAGGCATCAGAACACAGCATCAGTCATACATTGAAGTCAATGAGACCTTAAATTGCATAACTTGCTCTGGATCAAGGCTTGTGAAAATAAAATTCAGCAAAGGCAGTGATGGTCAGTGATTAAAGTTTCATATGCATACTATTTATAAAGATAACATTTTATAAAGATAACATTTTATAAAGATAAACCTAGGGACCAGTGCAATGTGGTGCTTAGAGTGTCTGTAATGTGAATAATCCATTCAATAGCATGCCAGGTCTTTCTTTAGGTAAGAATAATTTGACAGGTGTTTTTTTTTAATGAAAACTAATACTGATTCTTATCCTGTTGGCATTGCATTTATTTATTTTTATTTTATTTATTATTGCATTTATAACCCAACTTTTTCTTCTTGCAAGGAATCCAAGGTAGCTTAAATAGTCCTCCTCCTCTCCATTTTATCCTCACAACAACTTTGTGAGGTCGGTTAGTTTGAGAGTCAGCAACTGGCCTAAAGTCAGCCAGTGAGTTTCATGGCCAAGTGGGGATTGGAACCCAGATCTCCCAAGTCCCAGTCCAACACTCTAATAACTACACCACACTGGTATCCCAAAGGCATTCTTCTGTTTCAAAACAACTCACTATTCTTTTTATCATACCATTTCAAAAAGCATCCTAGGAGATGTCCATTGACAAGAGAAGCTTAACTAGCAACACAGATTCAATTTCTTTTATTAGAATACAATTTGTGGATTAGTACCACTATATACAAACCCAATTGTACGTTAAGAAGATATTGATTTTAGACATTCCTCCAACTGTGGAAGAAACCAGATGGCAAGGGAAAGATGCCCATTAAGGGATTATAATGGGGCCATACAGGATGATGTTTTCCTGTAAGAACATAATATCAGAGAAAGTATTCTAACAGCAGGGAAATTTGTTTTGCTTTTAGAGTTGGAAGCAAACATTCTTTAGAACAGCATACAGTTTCCACTTCATTTCCAAGTAATCTGAAGAGTACAGATTCAGTTTCTTCAGAATCATAGTGCTAGGCATTGCGATGAATGTTGAAACATCTCCAATGTTGTGGCTTTGGAGGACAATTCCAATGGGGATTGTGACAAGGCTAACTGGACTAACCCTAAAAGGGGGTGATTTACAGCTCAATCTTCACATGTTTACTTTGCAATAAGTCCCATTGTGTTAAATTGCACTCACACATAAATTTGCATAGGATTGCAGACATAACTTTCAAATCTGCAAGGCGGATTTCACAGTCAGTCTTGTGCATTATATCATTATAAAAAATTCTATTATTTCAAAACAACTCCAGCTTACAGACACAATACAAGAGGGGACAAACATATAAAAAGATAAAAAACACAAAACACATAAAAAAACAAAAAAGAAATAGAGTTCAGATAGACTTCTGATTTTCTCCACAGCAAACATATGTAACCATATCTTCTCTTACTCTATAATTACAAAAATCAAAAATTCCCCTCTTTTATCTTAAAAAAATATCTTCTTAATCATTGAATCCACAGATGAACAAATATTTTTTTCTAGTCTCTGCAAAAAAAATCTATAAGAGGTCTTGTGCATTATACAGGACTTTGCCTCTACAGAATCTCTGCTCCATAATAATCTGGGAAAGTCATGTCTTTTGTTTTCTAGCTACCTATCCATATGAGGAACAATAACAACAAAAAGTAACATGTATTCCTATTGTAATAACACCTACTTGCTATTACTAGCCGATGACCAAATTTAGGTGTCTGTCAGATGTTCTCATTGTGTCTTAGTGTCTCAGCATCCCATCAAAAAAGCTTAAAGATTACCACACTGGCCTGATGGTTCAAAGACTGTGAACTCGTGATTGGTTCCCAGTTCTATGATCGGTACATCATCACTGCTTTGATAGCAGTGTGTCTTTAATATCTTCTGTCTAATACATTATGTTGACAGCAAGGGGAGGCCAAATAGCAAGTAAATCCTATAGCCTTTCACTCTATGTGAGCATCATCACATGGGGGAAATCCTGTTTCCTTACAGTCACTTCTCCGCCTGTGCGTTTGTCCCTCATTACTTCCTCTTTTGAATGAGAAAGTAAACAACGTGCACATGGCCCATTCAGTGAGCCATTTTGATCATGCTGCTTCTCCTGCACACAGCAGGAGATAGTAGCAACTTCCATCTTTAAAATAAGTTGGACTTACTGTGGTGTTTTTTTGTGGCGCGAAGAAGGCAAGAAGGGGTGGGAGCTGCACAGGAAGCAGATGATGTTGTGAGAGGGACCCGCAAAAATCCAAGAGTGTCCAGTAACAAGCATGCAATAAACCACTCATCTGATGGAGCTCTAAGTCACTGTAATTCTGTGGATATGGTGTCATAACCCCCTGGAGTTTGTGGTACAAGTTCATTCTACAACTGGAAAAATTCAGTACAGTCCTTAGCAAGAAATTGGTCTCGTTTGATTCTTACCTAGAAATTATCATTGACACCTGAACGTAATAAAATAACATGTTTACAAGTCCATATTTTAAAGCATGAACAAGTATATAAGTATACTTTTTTAAAAATAGAACTAGATAGTAGGTAGGGATGTGCACTGGATCGGACCCGATCCACGATCCGAGTCCGGTCCAGTGGGAAATCGGATAAATTATCCGATTTCCGATCCCGCAGCTGGATCGGCCGATCCAATCCGAACCGGTCCGAAAAGGCTCCGAACCGGTTCGGAGGATCGGCGGATCGGCGGGCGCCCACTGGCGCCCACCGCTGCTTCCATTGGCGGGCGCCAGCGGGCACCTGCCGATGAAAGTGGACAGCGGGGGGGAGGGAGGAGGGGGGCGCTTACCTTCTCGGCCCGTCCGCTCCCGTCCGGCACTAGCAGCTACTCCCAGCGGGCTCCGCGGCCTGCTCTAGGGTGGCGCGCCGGGTGATGTCATCACCCGGCGCGCTACTCTAGAGCAGGCCGCGGAGCCTGCTGGTGGTAGCCGCCGGCCCCGGACGGGAGCGGACGGGCTGAGAAGGTAAGGAGGGGGTGCGTGGAGGGGAGGAGGGGGCGCGCGGAGGTTGGAGGGGGGCCCTTACCTTCCCGGCCCGGCGGCTCCCGTCCGGCGCCGGCGCCTACTACTCCCAGCAGGCTCCGCGGCCTGCTCTAGGGTGGCGCGCCGGGTGATGTCATCACCCGGCGCGCTACTCTAGAGCAGGCCGCAGAGCCTGCTGGAAGTAGTAGGCGCCGGCGCCGGACGGGAGCCGCCGGGCCGTGAAGGTAAGGAGGGGGTGCGTGGAGGGGAGGAGGGGGCGCGCGGAGGGGGGAGGGGGGCCCTTACCTTCCCGGCCCGGCGGCTCCCGTCCGGCGCCGGCGCCTACTACTCCCAGCAGGCTCCGCGGCCTGCTCTAGGGTGGCGCGCCGGGTGATGTTATCACCCGGCGCGCTACTCTAGAGCAGGCCGCGGAGCCTGCTGGAAGTAGTAGGCGCCGGCGCCGGACGGGAGCCGCCGGGCCGGGAAGGTAAGGAGGGGGTGCGTGGAGGGGAGGAGGGGGCGCGCGGAGGGGGGAGGGGGGCCCTTACCTTCCCGGCCCGGCGGCTCCCGTCCGGCGCCGGCGCCTACTACTACCAGCAGGCTCCGCGGCCTGCTCTAGGGTGGCGCGCCGGGTGATGTCATCACCCGGCGCGCTACTCGAGAGTAGGCCGCGGAGCCCGCTGGTAGTAGCCGCCGGCGCCGGACGGGAGCGGACGGGCCGAGAAGGTAAGCAGTGGCGGGGAAGGGGGCTTACCCCCCCTCCGGAGCCGTCCGCTTCTATCCGCTGGCGCCCGCGGGCGCCAGCGGATGGAAGCGGGCGGCCCCAGGGGGGGTAGGGAGCGCGGGGGAGGGGGCTTACCTGCCGGGGCCGTCCACAGCGGACGGCCCCGGGGGGGGAGGGAGTTAGGCCCCCCGTCACCCACCCGCCGCCATTTTTTTCTCATAGACTTGCATTGCAATGCAAGTCTATGGGGAAAAAAATGGCGGCCGATCCAAAAATTTACGATTTTGGGGTCGGGATCGGACTCGATCCGGTCCGGGGGGCCTCCGATTTTGTCCGAACCGGTCCGGGACAAAATTGGAGGTCCCGATCCAGGTCCCGATCCGATCCGGGGGGTCCGTGCACACCCCTAATGACATCACCCGGCGCGCCACCCTAGAGCAGGCCGCGGAGCCCGCTGGTAGTAGCTGCTAGTGCCGGACGGGAGCGGACGGGCCGAGAAGGTAAGCGCCCCCCCTCCTCCCCCCCCTCGCTGTCCACTTTCATCGGCGGGCGCCCGCTGGCGCCCGCCAATGGAAGCGGCGGTGGGCGGCAGTGGGCGCCCGCCGATCCGCCGATCCGGTTCGGAGCCTTTTCGGACCGGTTCGGATTGGATCGGCCGATCCAGCTGCGGGATCGGAAATCGGATAATTTATCCGATTTCCCACTGGACCGGACTCGGATCGTTGATCGGGTCCGATCCAGTGCACATCCCTACTAGATAGTATAATGTGATGGAGCCATAGTGTGGCTAATACCCATCTGAAGAAAATTAGGGAATTGCCACAGACCAAGGGCTAATCAAGTCCATAGAAGATTTACATAGGAAACAACTGAGAAACGATTTCATTAGGGAAATGTCATCAATTCTCATCACAATAACATTAATACTAGAAAGCTTTCCAAATACAAAGGAGCAAAGCATGAATAACTTTCAATTCTTTAATATAGATAGCAGAATATTCATGTAAGGTACTCAGGGTACAATTTAATGGTTAACAAAATGACAATGTAATGCGTAACTATGCCCCCCTCTACAGGATTTCGGTTTGACGCCTGGTTCCCCTATTATGCGCATCTTCTCTCAATCGCTCTTATGCATAATCCCTATACATGGGAGGCGTTGAAGCGCATTACGGGCTGTATGAAAGGCATTTTAAAGTTTTTGACATGCTGAGAATCGCATGCAAATGTTGCTGAAAGTAATGCGCTTTGTTCCAGAGAAATTCCCCAAACCGGTTCCCTCCCTTTATTCTCCCCGCCCACCAGAATCTCCCGCCTTTGGTTTCCTAGGTTACCTGAAAGGAATGAGCTGATTAACATGTTCGGCTACCTGTCTTCCCCCCTTCTTCGCCCAATTGCCATGACCTCCTCAGGAGTACATGGGAATGTGCCTCTCGCGTGCGCACACACACACACACACCAAAACAAACAGGGGGATTCTGCTTCGTTCCTTCCCCCTCCACTTCCCAGCGAGCTCAACAATTGTAAAACATACACACAGACAGACAGACAGACACACACACACACACACACACACCTCAGCTCAGGAACCCAGCAAGAAGCGAGGGGAAGTTATGTCTGCTGATGGCTAATTATGCACATATCCACACATCCTTCCTGCCCCCTTTACTTCCCATAAATCCACCTCCATCTGGCCCCTTGTCTCCATGTTAAAAATATTTCATCAGGGTACTTCAAAGAAACTTTATTTTTGGTTCACGTTGTGTCACCTCTTCTTGGAGCTTCCATCCAGAGAGATGGAGTACAAGGAGGAAGTTGCCAGGAGGAGAGAGGAAAGGAAACTAAACCAAAAAGTGGGAGGTTTTCTCAGCGAAGGGGCAGTTCTATGCATGACATTACGACCACAGTCCAACCCCCTGATCATTAATGCACCTCCTCAGAAAGTTGTTTACACGGACATAAGGCGTTCTTACTCCCACCGTAAATTAAAACTCACTAATTAACGCGCATTCAAAAATGCGAATAATCGGAGAGAAAACACGCCTGAGCCCGATTTGCATTCCGCTCTTGTAGAGGTAAATTTCCTAATGCTCCTTGAAAGAGCTTTAAATCGCTCTTGTAGAGGCACCCTATGAAAACTGCCCCAGAGACAGTGGGAGGGGGAAGATTGAGACAACTGCTAGCCACAGAAGCTACATGGTGGATCATTTTCATTACTGAGAAGGAGAGAAGAGAGGGAATTGCATTTAGAATGGAAAAGCTGTTGAGAACTTCTTTATCCTCTTTCCAAACACAGGAGGTGGGGCAGAGATGCTTGGTGTCTGGGTAAATATGAAAGAAGGTAAAAATAAGAGATTTGCCAAAGCAAAACATAACGAGGTGGAGACCACTGAAAATTGGAAGTCAGAATCAGTCAAGCTCAGTTTGTCACAGCAAAACCTCTCCTGGAATAATCCAGAATTCAGGGCTTAGATATGCATGAGCAGACACCCAGCCAGGAGTTCCAAAGGTTAAATTGTGGGATTTCTTAAGGTAATCACACTTTTTGTATGACCTTGTAGGATGTCTTCAGGAATTTCACTGGAATCTCATTGCCTAAGATCAATTATAGCCGTAAAAACAAATATTAATCATAAAAAAAAAGAGTTAGCTGGTTTTGGAAAGGTGTTTTTAGGTGCACCAAAGGAAGACAGTTGTCTGGTTTTTTATTAATAAAAAGAGCGTAGTCTAGCCTTTTGGAGGAGTTTCTGGGCCCTCAAAATCTCAAATGTATTGCCAGTTGATAAGTGATACTATGGCTGGGCTAAAATGCCCCAGCTCAGGTCCTCCAGGTTCTCCCTACAGAAATGGGAAGCGGTTTTCAACTGATTTCTTGGGAGTGGAGATTTCACTGTTTACCTGTAAGCCTTTCCTTACTTTTTAAACTTTTCTTTTAAAAAAGCCAAGCGTTGCTCATAGATGTGCAAGGCTCTTGCTGCTGCTTCCTGCTGGTTGCACTTCTTTGAATGCCTTGGGAGTCATGTGACATTGCATTGCACCCATGGCATTCCAGATGGTGTTGCTGATGGGAAGTTGTGAAGAAAGCCTTACACTGCTACCCATCAACCACACTTTCCAGAATGCCATGGGAACGATGCAGCATGACATGGCAGCACTCCCAAGATATTCCTGGAAGTGTAGCTGGTGGCAAACTACACAGAGAGCCTAGGATCACTGTGGATAGTACAGCTCTCTCTCTTTTTAAAGATCAGACAGCAAGCAACAGATAGTGAGATGGTTTAATAGATGCTTGCTAGCTCATCTTCCCAGAAATAATGTAGGCTTTTGAGCTAAGTTGCTCTCAAGAGGACACACAAGGGGACACAAAAATGCAAATCAATACATCATATTTCTAACCTTAACCACTCAAAATGTTTGCCTTTAACATGAAGGCAAGCATTATGTCCCATGAGTTCTTTTTCTGCTGGGATTTTAATCTGAGTTAGAGAAAGGCATCTCCCATCCACCGTCCCACTGGCTGTGGCAGCTGCAGCAGGGAAAAAGCAGGTCTCTCTCCCAGCCAGGGAGGAAGGAGAGAAGGAGAGAGAGAGAGAGAGAGAGAGAGAGAGAGAGAGAGAGAGAGGCCCTTTCTACACCACAGAGGTGTAGAGGGAGGGAGGGAGGGAGGGCGATCCCGGAAGTACCTAATACAAACCAATGGTGCACAGGACCCAGCCGGAGGCAGACAGAGAGAGAGAGAGAGGAAAAGGAGGAGGAGAGCCAACCAAACAACAGCAGCCATAGCAACCAGGTAATGCAGGGCTCCCAGACAAAGGCCAGTAATTACAAATCAATTTATAATTCTCCAGAAAAAAAAAATATTTTTCTCCAGTTATCTCTACTTTCATTCCCAATCCGAACTGAGCCTAGGGAAATATACACACCATTATGCATCAGAGATAGCTTGCAGCTTCTAACCAGAAGGAGCCCAAGTCCTTCTGGTTGGGGGAAGGAAGGGAATGAGGGAAGGTGAATGCTTCCAAATGGCCAAGATGGAGAGGCCCATCCCTTGGGTGCTCAACAGCTTACATGGCTAAATTTCCAGTCCACTAATCTGGCACGCTATGTGTGACATGAAAGTATAAAACTTGCATGTCGTCATTACCCAAATCATTAAATTACCGTCTCTTATTCTAGCATGCAAACACAGTGCCAGCTTTCAAGGTCCAAAAATATTATCCTAGGATTCATAGCTGACTTTTAGACTGACAACCCAGGTAGCTTTCTTGGCATATCTAGGGTACTAACTGAATCATAATCACATGACTGGACAGCTTAAAAGCTTCACCCTTCTGGACAACTTTTTCTTAGATTTTGACTTTATTTTTACAAGTTGACATTTCCCATGTGTTCAAACCATTCCCCTTCAGATGTATTTTTGATGGAGGCTCAGTTCTTTATTCTGTGCATCTGGAGAATTTGATGTCTATAAGTGTTTGTTGAACAAATCTATTTACATCCAGGTTCTTCTTTAGCACTTCCATAAAACCGCTTAAGTTCCAGTGCACAGCCAGTATCTTTGAGAACCCTGTAAGTAACTGAAATTAACATTTATGCTAAAACAATGATTTGAAAGAACTTGTTCTGTGATAAATAGCAAACATCTCTACATTATATTCTTGTTGCTTGATAGTAAAGATAATAAAAATGAAAAATATCTCCATATTTAAAAGACATGCCACTGGTGTGTATAATTAAGAAAAAAGATTATATTTTAATTTATGAAAGCTATCTTACAATACTCATCCTTCACCACAACACAGTCCATTTAACACATATTACTTCAAAAAGGCATAAACTATATATGGAAAAAGTAAATGAAGGCAATAAAATGGAACTGGACAATGCTTCGGAAAGAATTCCTAGACTTAAGAATAAGCATGAAATGTTGTTTAACAGGACAAGTATCATGTTGAAAATTTCAAACGTTCATTTAGTTGTTTATCAGCTGGTAAGCTAATTTTTAGTGTAAAATGAAAGTTGGGGGTTTTATGTGCCTACCATAAAATGTAATCAAGTTTCATTATTTTTCCCTCTCATAACATTTTACTTTTTTCTAATTAGATATAATTACCATTCTGTCATGCCACTAGCTACTGCTATAGTAGTAGCACCACACATTCAGACAACTAAAGAAATCAGAAGCCATTAGTAAGTTCTGTCACATTTCAGTAGGTGGCACTAGCTTTTCCCTGCACAAGAACAATGATGGGAAGGCATGCCAGCCAATAGCACAAACCACAATGAGACATCAAATTAAAGTCTGTGGAACTCCTATCCAGAGAGAGCCAATACCTTTTAGAAACAGAGAAAATTGTACACACTAACACATCTATAGCTCCTATAGCCCTATGCAGGCTGGCTCACATGTAGAGCTATAGTGGGGAGGGGGACATAGGTGTGCACATAAGCCTCACTCCAAACCAGTCAGAACTTTGTGCATGGAGAGCTTATCTGCACCAAAAATTTATTTCATGCTCATGATTGGCCACTCATGAAGATTTACAGGTTCATTACACAACAGCATCAGTATCCAGGGTCTCTCCCACACCTTTTCAGGTTTACCCTCCTTCAAAAACACTGGAGATAATCAAGTATTAAAATAAAATGCATACAAACCATAGTTTCTACAGTCAGCAGAGAGTGATATTTCAGCCATTGCGGAATCGGAGCGCGGTAAATAACGAGACGACACAATAAATTGGGTTTAAAATGGGCCACACTTTATTGATGAATTCGCAGAAGGGGAAACTAGCGGGCATCCTCAATACTTGATGGCCCAAGCCATCCTAAGGGTAGGGCGAGTCAAATCGAGGCCAGTGTATGGCGTGCAGGTCACGCCACCCCCTGGCCCCCCCTTTTGGGTAGGGAGGCTTTCCGTGTCACCCCCAGCCCGTGTCACAAGACTTCCGAGCGGGTGAGGAAGGTCCGCCCCAAAGGTAACCCTTATCTCACCACCAGGGCCTCGAGACCACTCAGGTGCTGAGCCTCAGGCATTACCAGTCTCCGCTCGGTGCCTGTGAATGCTCACCTATCCCTTGCCAGGTGAAGATGCCCGCGCCTAACCGCCACAGGGTGCGACAAGCCTTATGCTTTGTCACCAACCCCCCATCTGCACAGGATCAGATCCCGCAGACCCCTCTGCAAATCCATCAGAAATCTATCATTCCCGAGGTCCGATAAATGGACCCCGTCAGACCTATAAAGCTCCCTCCGCGCTGGGTATATCGTGGGATGATTAACATACCCATCACCCCACACCCGTAGGCTGTGAAAAATTTCGCCATTTGCCTTCCTACTGGCCCGATTCAAGGCTCTGGGATCACACGGTGCCCTCCACTGGCACCGAGGCACAATTGCGGACCACACAATCACTACCCCAGGCCACCAACTGCGTATCTGCTGAAAATCGGAGATCGCCTGCAGCACCAAAGCCTTGCCCTTCAGCATCCCCAAGTCGTTACCCCCCAAATGGAGTAACAACACCTGCGGTGGGGGTTGGGCCGCACGCCGCTGCATTAACATCGGGATGAGCTGGTCCCATCTCATCCCCCGCCTACCAGCCCACTGTATGTTGGCCATGCCGCTCAGTCCCAACTGTGTGCCAACTGCAGTACAGGCTGCCCTCCGTCCGGCCCAGAACACGTAGCTGTGTCCACAGATGAGAACCCGAACTGGGGCTTCCGCCGGCCGGCCATCTAAAAACAAACAGATTATGGTCAGCCAACCGTCCCATCCCCCCCCAAGGGAGAATGCATCATTTCCCCCCCGTAGGGAGGGGCCGAATATAGGACCAATACGCATGCGATCGCCATCTGCCAATCGCCCGTATCTGCACTGGCGGTAGACCCAACGCCGCCGCCGTAGAGGCCGCCCCAATCTGAAATGAATGGGTACCGAATTTAAAACCAGCCAACTGCATACTGTCCAGCGCCCTCCTTGCGATGGCTGCAAACTGAAACTTCGTCAGCAGCGAACTATCCGCATGACAAAAGAGGAATCCAGGCGCCATACCTCTCAACTCCCGGAAGGCCGTTAACGCCCTAACAGGGCATAACTCCTCCTGTGGGGCAGCATGTAGGAAGATTGTCTGCCCTTTACCCAGTTGATCGGTTTTGGAACGCACCAGATTATCGCACCAGAAGTGCACCACGCAATTCTTCAATTCCTGCGCCCAAACATGCGCTGCCACATAAATAGGGAAAAACTCCAAAAAAGTTAAATCCCTACACGTGCCGGAATCCTGCCAACCATCAGGCCACCGTCCAGCGCACCACCTGTCACCCCATATCACCCCAAAACCTAATGCCCCCGAGGCATCGGAATGTATTTGCATATCTGCCTCCAACAATAACTCCCTCCTCCAAAAGGACACCCCATTAAAGCCTTCCAAAAAGGATAGCTATACAGCTAAGTCCTCTCGCATCCCCTTCGTCACCCTAACATGGTGATGAGGCCTGGTGAGGCCTTTCATGGCATTGCAGAGCTGACGCAAAAAGGCTCGGCCCGGCGCCACCACCCTGCAGGCAAAATTCAAATGCCCGACCAACTCCTGCAACTTCTTCAAAGTCACCTTTGTTTGTGACCGGAGAGACGAGATCCGGGCCACCAAGGCCTGTACCTTGTCCAAAGGCAGCCTACAACATCGTTGAACCGAATCAACTTCCACCCCCAGGTACATTAACACATTTGCCGGGCCCTCCGTCTTCTCGTGAGCTAAGGGAACACCTAACTCGTCCGCCAGCACAGCAAATTCCGACATCAAATAACTACATTGCCCAGAATCCTTTCCACCACTGAAGAAAAAATCATTCAGGTAGTGAGTACAGTTGGCCAATCCCGTGCATTCCCAAACGGCCCATTCCAAAAAGGAACTGAAGCGCTCAAACATGGAACAGGAAATTGAACACCCCATGGGTAAGGCCCTATCTATATAATAACAACCACGAAAATGAAAACCCAGAAGATCGAAATCCAAAGGGTGGATGGGCAGTATGCGAAACGCTGACTTAATGTCGCATTTGCCCATTAAGGCCCCCAGCCCATGTCTTCTAACCATGGCTACCGCCAAATCAAAAGACGCATAATGCACAGAACATAAATGCTCCGGAATTGCATCATTAACCGATTGCCCCCTAGGTGCAGACAGGTTGTGTATCAACCTGTACTCCCTGGGAGCCTTCTTGGGAACGATGCCCAAGGGGGAAACCCTCAAATTTGGTATAGGGGGACAACTAAAAGGCCCCAACACCCTACCCGCAGCAACTTCCTTATCTATCTTATCCTGCACCAACTGTTCCAACACCTTAACTGACTTTTGGTTCCGGGCAAACGCAGATACCCTAGGGCCCTCGAATGGAATGCGAAATCCATCCCTAAACCCAGCCTCCAAATAGCTGGCATCCGGTCCCGGATATCTTGCCAAGAGGCGCCTCAACGGTTCAAGCCTGACCGGACTGGGGCCCTTTGGGAGGAGGATGCTGCCCCCCCGGCTTATGGCCACCTGGGGCCTCCCCCCCGTTCCCTGTCCCCTTTTGGACCTTGGGCAATTAGCCCCGGAATGAGGTCCCCTACAAATTGGGCATTCATGGCAAAACCTACACACAGGGCGCGTGCAGGCCCCTCGGGAACTATATTCCCAGCAAAGCAGGCGGGATTGAACCCCCTGCCCCGCCGCCACGCGGGGAGATGCAGTAAGCTGCTGCTTGGCCAGAAGATGGCCACTATCTGCCCGTTCTCCGACCCCTGGCCTTGCCGGGGTCATGAACTGTAGCCACAGATCATTGTCTTTCAAGTCCCAGCGGAGGGAGTGGTCAAACGCGGCCCGCATACGAAATGATTCATCGTAAGCAAGCCACGCCCCCCCCTTCGTACTCTGTATATGCTCTATAGAGCATATCCAGATATTTCGTCAAAATACAACCTTTCTCTGGGAACTTCTGTTGAATCACCCCCATATAGATAAGGTAGCCCGGAAGCCAATTTGCCCACGTCCGGGCTACCTTCTTCCGCCGCAGCTGCTCCAATTCCTTATCTGTGGCCCTATCCTTGTCCTTCGTCTCTGTCTCCCGGAAGAGTAGAGAAAAGACGTCTACAAACTCCCCCTTCCAAATTTTCTCGCGTGTAGCCGGGAGCAAGTGGTATCCCAACGGGGCAGCAGTGCTGCCCGTTGGGATGGCCGTTGCCTCAACCCCCACATATGGGTCGCGCACTAAACCTCCCGCCGCCATCAACTGAGAGGGGGCACCAGCCGGCCCCTGCCACACTGCCAAAACTGACTCATTCGCCTGCGACTCCGCTTGTGTCTGTGTTGCCGCCGTGTGACTTACCGTAGGACCCATTTCCCCTTGACCTACCGTCACCGACGTGCCACCCTCCACATTGGAAGCTGCCTGTGGGGCTCCAGCCGCTGCCACTGCTGTGCTCCCCGTTTGCCCCGGGGTCTGGGTCGTGTGCGCTTGTGTAATGGACTGTAATGTCCCCACACCCCCAGTCTGAGGTGCACCCACCCCCTGAAATGCTGCCGGCCAACCCCAACCCGGGGCCCACGGGCACCAGTTCCACGGCGAGGGCGAACCCCACGGCGGAAGCGGTCCCGTGTAAGATGTGGTGTGTGCCTCACCAGGAGTACGCAGACCTGTGGCATTTCCTGCCATCAGCACTCCCGCCGTGCTCGGCAGCTGCGTCTCGACCGCGGCAAAGCCACTTGCTGAGGCCCCTTGGATCGACCCTCCAGGCGCCGCTGGCTGTGCCTCTTGCCGACTCGGCTGCTGGGACTGCTGGACCGATTCTCCGCCCGCAGACGCCCCCTCACCGGATTCGATTACCTGTAGACGAGCTGAAACAGAAGCCCACAATTGATCCTGCTTCTGTTTCCTCGTTAAATGACGCCCTGTCCCACCACCAGGGCCCCCCAGCACACCAGCAGGCGCGAGTGGGGCTAAGCCCCGCCCGCGTTCAACCGCCTGCAGTCTGGCCAATATAGCCGCCACCTCAGGGCTCTCCTCCTCATCTGATGAAGACTCCCTGTGCGCCCTAGGCCGCTTAAACAAAGGCCTTGGCGCCTTCCCTTTGCCTTTCCTGCCTCCACTCCCTCTAGGAGGGGACATTTTTCCTGCGTGTGTTTCAGAATCACTGATACTGCCAATGGCAAGGCCACACGCCTATCTCCCCCATCAGTCACCAATAGCCGACGAATCAAGAGCTGCGTGCCTTCAAAATTAAAAGGCGGAGCTACCCCAACCGCCCTCCGCAGTACCTAGTAGCCACCAGCAGGGCACCCCTGAGTAGCCGTTAAATTCAGGGAGGGAGGGGCAATAGCCTCTCACCACCCAAACGACCACCCCCCAAGCTGGCAAGAATCTCCAAACCCCCCGTTCAAGGACTGGGAGGACCTGGGAACCGAGTGCCCGCACGTTAACTAACTGGGGGGGAGGGGGGGCAGGCAACCTGTTCACTGATAACGTGCAGCCCTGCAGCCCCTTCTCCTCAGAGCCAATTGCTATCAGCCCCCTTCAGCACCGCCAACCCCCTTAGACCAGAAAGATCCCTGCCTCGGTTCCAGTCAGCGCCGCACAGTACCAGCCCGCGGCCCTAGCTTCTGCCGCCCCCCCCTTCGGGAAGGACCAGCTGGCCCTTCCCCCAAACCTGAAGGCCTCACGGCCCAACCGCTGTCCGCTGCGCCGCTCCGCGCTGTGAAGACGGGCCGCTCTCTTCACTCCCTCTCCCAGCCAAAACTGAGGTAAAGGGGGAGGGAAGGGCCAGCCGGCCCGACCCCGTCGGCCTGAAAGGCAAGCGCCTTGGAAGACTGGCCGCTGCCTTTGCTTCCTCTCCCGGCCGAGATTGAAGGCAAAAAGGGGGGGGGAAGGGCCAGCCGGCCCGACCCCGTCGGCCTGAAAGGCAAGCGCCTTGGAAGACTGGCCGCTGCCTTTGCTTCCCCTCCCGGCCGAGATTGAAGGCAAAAAGAAGGGGGAGGGCCAGCCGGCCCAACCCCGTTGGCCTGAAAGGCAAGCGCCTTAGAAGACTAGGCCGCTGTCGCTGCTTCCTCTCCCGGCCGAGACAGAAGGCAAAGGGGGGGGAGAGCCAGCCGGCCCGACCCCGTCAACCTAAAGGCAAGCGCCTTATGTCTCTCGCCGTCCGGCGAGACGAGAACCCGGCCTCAGGCGCTCCTGGCTCCAGGCACGCTCCCCGCCGCGCCGCGCCGCTGAGAGGCCGCTCCAACGCGCTGCTGCCGAGGCTGCAGCTACCAGCCTCGCCGTCAGCCGCGCGAAACCAGACAAAGGAGGGGAGGAGTTCTGGCCTAATATAGGCTCCCCTTCCTCCTCCCCCTCCTTTTCGCGCCCATTCCAGGAGGCCGCCAATAGCGCGCCTCCACACCTCGCCTCTCCCCGCACCCGCCGCAATCGCCCCACCACTCCCAAGCTGCGCCGGGAGTGGGGTAGGGCCCTTAGTGGTGCTATCTAATGAAAAACATAGGATGGAATTGAAATGGAAGGTTTCAATTCAAACCAAATGATCACCCATGTCTGCCCATGAAATGGAGCTGATCGCAATCCTGCAAGCCCCGGTAAGGCAGTGGGATTTTCCCTTAATGTAGAGAAGGCCTGAGTGTGAAGATCTGAAATGTGTTCTGTATGTAGATTCAGCTGTACATGCTTGCAGATATCAGAAACCCTGATAAGGCAGAGTTGATTATGTTGGTGATTCATCTGAAGAGTACAATTCCCCCTCTTATGCCTCTTTCACTGTTTCAAGTTTTCTCTTTTTCTGGTCAATAGTTTCCTTTTTTAATGCCCTTTGTAACTTTCCTGTAAGATCATGCTCTCCTAAGCCCCCAGCTCAGGAATCAAGGTGCTTTCGTGCCCTGAAGATGTAGAGGGAGTAAAATAGCGAAGTACTCTTTTGCAAATTAGAAATTTGGGAAATGGCTATTTTCAGTTGATTGAAAAAGTGCAATGGAATGCTTAGAACTGATGCAACTTTTTATGCATATATATAAGTACTGGGGTTTAGAAATGACAAGCTGAAGAATGTCTACTACTCTGTGAAGAATTTATATTTTCCCTCCAAAACCCTTGCCCAGGTTTTAACTTTATTGTTCATAGAGAACTACAATAATTGCCACCAGAAATTTATGATGGGAGGAATCATGTATGAACCCTTAGGGTGTTATTAATTTGACTAGAGAAGAGAGAGTAACTATTATCACCTACAGCAAAATATTTGGTCCTTACAGCATACAGTCCTATAGCCCCAGCCTTGAGATGCAGGTGTAGTAATCAAGTTGGTGATGGCTGGTGGAACTGCTGCTGAATAAATGCCACTGTGTGGGGGAGAAGGCAGTGGCTGCTTTCTCCTCCATAGACTGCTTTGGATGGTTTCTTTTAAGAACATAAGAAGAGCCATGCTGGATCAGACCAAGGGACCATTTTTAGTCCAGCATCCTACTCTCACAGTGGCCAACCAGCTGTTGACAGGAACCTACAAGAAAGACACAAGTGAAATAGCACCCCCCCCCACCCATGTTCACCGGCAACTGCTATACATAGGCATACTTCCTCTGATATTGGAGGTAGCATAGAGGCGTCAGGACTACAACCATTGATCACCTTCTCCTCCAAGAATTTGTCTAAACCCCTTTTAAAGCCATCCAAATTGGTGGCCATCACTACATCTTGAACTAGTGAATTTGATACTTACAAAAGTTGGCCAATTTGTTTGCATTTTATTTTACCAATATTCTTGGCAGCAGCTGCCTGAAACCCTTGTAGGTTTACTATGATGGATGATTTAAAACAATTCCTTCAACCCTTGATGTGCTCATCACATTAAAACAAGAACTTCCCATCTAAAAGGCTGTCACATGGCACCACTCTGAACTTTCTTAAATTGGAATGAAGCTAAATCTCTCAATATTTTCAGGAAAGAGAAACAAACTAGGTTTTGTTATTTTCAACATGCTAATCATTATCCTCCATTTTAATGAAGCATGGATACACCCATAGACCAAAGCATCCCAAGTCAGGTGCTTATTAGTGTAATGTCCCCAAACTACAGAGAAATTATGATCACGTCTAATAGACAAGGGCAAAGTTCAACATCTTGGATTAATAGGTCAGTATTCCAGGGACCTGGACATTCCTTGGAAGCTTATCATGGACGCCCCACTTAAAAAAATCAATATGAGGCTCAAACTAGATATTACTTTCAAGACATAGGGCTAAACTAAACATTCTGTCTAGCACGCATGGTGGAATCATGTGTGCTAGTTTCCTTTACTTCTGTGTAAATGTGTTTTAAATGGAAGCAATTATTTCTAAATGTGCATCTATACGTATACATTAGCATATGCAAATTTTATATGAATTCTCTTTTACCCTCTTCTTGGGTGATCCATAAGAGGCCAGCCTAGTCACTGCAAGATAAAATGCTTGCAGAACATTATGTGTTCCCTCTGTAGAAAGTCCTTTGTATAAAAAGGACAAATTTCTTGCGAACAGATCTCTAAGAAAATCTCCTTCTTGCAAGTTTTTGAAAGTCTTTTTTCACTCAAGGAATCACAGGGCTAAGAAAAAGTAAGATGTAGACTTAAAAGTGCACTTCAAAGCTTGATAAATGCACGTCGAGCCTCATGAAGATTTTTAAACTCTTATCCACATCATTGATTTCTGTTCTTCACACACAGCTAACATACAAAGTAAAGACTCTCCATGGGGGCTTCATTCTGGGAGCCCCTGAGCAACATGCCCCATCCTGCAGTTTGTCAGTATGGGGAATATCACAACTGAGCCTGTGATTAGGATCTCCATCTCCCAGAGACTGAAATTACTAACATTTGTTTGACTTGTAGGTATTGATAGCCTGTTTAGAGGTTTATCTTAGCCGGAACCCTTCAGCTGTTTTCTTTTCATACTGCACTCGGGAGGGATTCTAAAATTGGGGCCATCAAATCAGGAAAGCCATTCAAACTCTTTCCCTTTGCTTCCCTTATGTTCAAAACTGAACATTTTTAAAACATCAAAACAAAGCTATAGATAAGATATTGGTGCTTTCTATTTTTACTTTGTAGAAAAAAAGAAAGAAAGAAAGAAAGAAAGGCTTTCTATAGTTTCTGACCATCTTTTTTCAAGATTTCCCAGATCCATGCATTGTCTTTGCTGTCACCTTCCTGTTTAAAACTTAGAACATAAACTGCTATGGGTTGAGTCAGACCAATGACCAAACTACAAGACCCATGATCACAAGCAAGAAATTATAGCCCACATCATATGCAGCCAAGGAGAGGGATGGTGGGTCCTCTCCTGGGTCAAAATAAGCCTTACATCATCTGCTATGGTAGCCAGGTGAAAAAGAGAATAGGACTCCTGCACCTTTAATATTTGTGTAGAAAAGGGGCATGTTAGCAGGTGTAACTTGCAAGCCATGTTTATTGAAATTCCCTCTTCTCCATACTATTACAGGTGCACAACACCCCCATCATCTTTTTTTCAATTGCCCACAGTCCCTTTTTTCCCCAAGGTGGGCCTCCCCCCCTCCCCCAAGTTGGACAAGAAAGGTGTTTTTTTTCCAATCACTTGATTTTTTTCAGCATTACATTTCAATATGCTGGTATGCTTGTTTTAATCTTGTGTTGGGTGACCATATGAAAAAGAGGACAGTGCTCCTGTATCTTTAACAGTTGCATAGAAAGGGGAATTTCAGCAAGTGTCATTCGTATGCATCTTTCACCAGGTTTGTAGCTGTGTGTTTCAGCTCAATTCAACCTTTAACCTGTGACCTGAGACCAGACTATTTTAAGGATCACTTGTTTTAGAGAGAACCTGCCCATTTTCCAAGGTCATCTGGCAGGGATCCTCACCTCATGAGTTTTGGTGGCTGCTGACCAAGGATCAGGCCTTCTCAGCAATTCCCTTGCTTCTAGGATGCCCTCTTTCAGTCTTGGTGCCCACTCTTATGAATTTTAGGGATCAAGTGAAAACAGCTTTGTTCACCCTAACCTTTTAGTTTAGGGTGTTGCCTTGTGTTTACCTGCTGGTTGCTTTTCAATTGTCTCATTTATTGCTATATGCTCAACTGCATTTAAATAGGTTGTATTGCTTTATTGTGTTACTTAGTTTTGTGTTTGTTATGTTTTATTATTTTAATTTGGAAGGCTTGACAATAATTTGTATTGGAATGTAGGATAACACACACACACACACACACACACAATAAAAAGATAAAAGCGTTGTACCATGCTATGTGATGAAGGATCGCTTACTTGAATTTGACCCTGCCCGTGTGCTGTAAGCATTACCAGACGTGCTGTTCTGGCTATCATCTGTGTCTGAAACAAACTGAATGGCAATAGTGCCTTTTCCATAATAGCCCCTAACCTTTTGACTCTTTCCCTGGAGAATTCCACCTGGCCCCTCCCTCCTCCTTTTCACAAGGCAACTTGGCAAGTGACAACAATTTTATCTATGCATTAAAAAAATTTCAAGGAGGAAGAGGGTACATGATTTTAGGAGGTTGTTGTTAGCAATATTTTTAACTAACATTTATTTTGTTTAGTGGTTTTGTGATTCACTGACACAGGCTCCCTTGAGTCTGCTGGAAGCTACAGCCACAAAGCATTGGTATGGCATGGTTCCTTCCTTCAGCTATGACTGCATAACTGGAGCCTTTCTTGCATGCCTCTGGTTGATAGTCATTTCTCAGATAAAATCTCTCCGATAAGAGCCGACTTAGATACCATTGTTATAGCAGAGGCTGACAGTGGAGTGTCCAGTGACTCCGCGAGCAGGATTACACTTGATCAGTTTCAGTTGGTGAGTACCGAGGATGTGGACAAGGTACTTGGATGTATGAGGAAGACGACTTGCCCTTTCGATCCCTGTCCTTCCTGGCTGGTCGTCCAGGGAGGAGATGCAGTTAGATCACATCTACAACATATTATTAATGCATCTCTCAGGGAGGGGAGCTTTCCGTCATGTTTAAAAGAGGCGGTGGTAAGGCCACTTCTAAAAAAGCCCTCCCTGGATCCCCTGGACCTTAATAACTACAGGCCAGTATCAAATCTTCCATTTTTGGGCAAGGTGATCGAGAGAGCGGTTGCCTTTCAACTGCAGGCAGTCTTGGATGACACTGATTTTCTAGACCCATTTCAAACCGGCTTCAGAGCAGAATACGGAGTTGAGACCGCTATGGTCGCCTTAGTAGATGGGCAGGTTCCAGATGGTGATGCTTGGGGATAGCTGCTGTTCAAAAAAGGAGTTGCTATGTGGTGTACCACAAGGTGCCATCCTTTCCCCAATGCTGTTAATATTTACATGAAACCGCTGGGAGAGATCATCCGGAGGCATGGGGCGGGGTGCTATCAATATGCTGATGACACCCAAATATATTTCTCTATGCCTTCAACAACATTGTCAGCTAAGGATAGTGTGTCTCCTCTGAATGAATGCTTGGAGGCGGTAATGGGCTGGATGAGGAAAAACAAACTGAAGCTGAATCCAGACAAGACGGAGGTGCTCGCTGTCAAAGGCCCCAACCTGGGTTTGGAGGTGTGTCAACCAGTTCTGGATGGGGTTACACCCCCCCCCAAAGACTGTGTTCGCAGCTTGGGGGTACTCCTGGATCCGTCGCTCCAGATGACAGCTCAGATTGATGCGACGGCCAGCAGTGCCTACTATCAGCTTCGGCTGATACGCCAGCTGCACCCCTTCCTAGAGTTGGAAGACCTAAAGACGGTAGTGCACGCTCTGGTAACTTCGAGGCTCGACTTCTGCAATGTGCTGTACATAGGGCTACCTTTGTGCCTAGTCTGAAAACTTCAACTTGTTCAAAATATGGCAGCCAGGTTGGTCACCAGTACACCTAGGGGTGACCACATTACACCAGTTTTAAAATCACTTCACTGGCTGCCGGTCAGTTTCCGGGCAAAGTATAAAGTGTTGGTTATTAGGGGTGTGCATCGGATCGGATCCGATCCACGATCCGAATCCGATCCGCCCCAAAATCGGGAAAATCCGATCCGATCCGATCCGATCCGATCAACCTCCGATCCGATCCGATCCGATCCGACGAGGTCCGATCCGGATCGGACGCCATTTTGAATGCTTTTTCCCATAGCCAAGTATTGTTTTACAAAAACGCCTATAACTTTTTCATTTTTAAAGATAGAAGGATGAAACTTGGGCACATTATACACTGGTTAGGGATAGTTATCTGTGAGAAATTTCAGAAAGATTGGTGCATGCGTTTTGTGGCAATTAATTGTTTAATAAATACCCAGAAATGCCTATAACTTTGTCATTTTTAAAGTTACAAACATGAAACTTTGCCACATTGTAGGTAGTACCTTGGGACCTATCTGTGAGAAATTTCAGAAACTTAGGTGCTTGCCTTGTGTGGCAATTAATTTTAGAAAAATGGGTAGTAGTGGGGTAAATACATTTACGCCTCCCATTTTTTTATTTTTGAAGATACAAACAGGAAACTTGGGCACATTACAGGTACCACTTGCCTTGATATGTGTGTGAAATTTCAGAAACATTGGAGCTTGCCTTGTGTGGCAATTAATTTTTGAAACAATGAGGAAAGAAACACCTATAACTTTGTCATTTTTAAAGTTACACACATGAAACTTTGCCACATTGTAGGTGGTACCTTGGGACCTATGTGTGTGAAATTTCAGAAACATAGGTGCTTGCCTTGTGTGGCAATTAATTTTTTAATAAATACCCAGGAATGCCTATAACTTTGTCATTTGTAAAGTTACACACATGAAACTTTGCCACATTGTAGGCGGTACCTTGGGACCCATGTGTGTAAAATTTCAGAAACGTAGGTGCTTGTATTGTGTGGCAATTAATTTTTGAAACAATGAGGGATTCATTGGACAGCACTTGCCCATAGGGATTCATTGGACAGTACTTGCCCATAGGGATTCATTGGACAGTACTTTCCTATAGGAAATCATTGGAAAGCACTTGCCCATAGAAAATCATTGGAAAGCACTTGCCCATTGAGAAATACAGTTATGCCTCCCACTTTTTTATTTTTGAAGATACAAACAGGAAACTTGGGCACATTGTAGACTGGTTAGGGATAGTTATCTGTGAGAAATTTCAGAAAGATTGGTGCATGCGTTTTGTGGCAATTAATTTTTTAATAAATACCCAGGAATGCCTATAACTTTGTCATTTTTAAAGTTACATATATGAAACTTTGCCACCTTGTAGGTGGTACCTTGGGACCTATGTGTGTAAAATTTCAAAAACGTAGGTGCTTGCCTTGTATGGCAATTAATTTTAGAAAAATGGGTAGTAGTGGGGTAAATACATTTACGCCTCCCATTTTTTTATTTTTAAAGATACAAACAGGAAACATGGGCACATTACAGGGAACACTTCACTTGATATGTGTGTAAAATTTCAGAATGATAGGTCCAGGCATTTGGTGGCTACGAATTTTTTAGATTAAAAGTTATTAACCTTTTTTACACAGAGGCTGGGGCTGTCAATTGCACCCTCCCGCCTCCCGGGAAGAAGAAGGAAACACTTTCTCTCATCTCTTTGTTCCTTGCACGCTTGGCTGCAACTGAGCTAGTATCCATTACAAAAGGAGAAACAAAGTAGCACTTGGCTCGTGTCTGCTTTGATACTTTCACTCAAGCAGAACGGCTGAGCCTAGGATCACTCTCTCTCGCTGGGATCGTTACAGGAGAAATTTTCTACAGTCTTCAAAGTGGTGTGTGCAGACACCTTGCCACCACATGCCTGGACCTATCATTCTGAAATTTTACACACATATCAAGTGAAGTGTTCCCTGTAATGTGCCCATGTTTCCTGTTTGTATCTTTAAAAATAAAAAAATGGGAGGCGTAAATGTATTTACCCCACTACTACCCATTTTTCTAAAATTAATTGCCATACAAGGCAAGCACCTACGTTTTTGAAATTTTACACACATAGATCCCAAGGTACCACCTACAATGTGGCAAAGTTTCATGTATGTAACTTTAAAAATGACAAAGTTATAGGCATTCCTGGGTATTTATTAAAAAATTAATTGCCACAAAACGCATGCACCAATCTTTCTGAAATTTCTCACAGATAACTATCCCTAACCAGTCTACAATGTGCCCAAGTTTCCTGTTTGTATCTTCAAAAATAAAAAAGTGGGAGGCATAACTGTATTTCTCAATGGGCAAGTGCTTTCCAATGATTTTCTATGGGCAAGTGCTTTCCAATGATTTCCTATAGGAAAGTACTGTCCAATGAATCCCTATGGGCAAGTACTGTCCAATGAATCCCTATGGGCAAGTGCTGTCCAATGAATCCCTCATTGTTTCAAAAATTAATTGCCACACAATACAAGCACCTACGTTTCTGAAATTTTACACACATAGGTCCCAAGGTACCGCCTACAATGTGGCAAAGTTTCATGTGTGTAACTTTACAAATGACAAAGTTATAGGCATTCCTGGGTATTTATTAAAAAATTAATTGCCACACAAGGCAAGCACCTATGTTTCTGAAATTTCACACACATAGGTCCCAAGGTACCACCTACAATGTGGCAAAGTTTCATGTGTGTAACTTTAAAAATGACAAAGTTATAGGTGTTTCTTTCCTCATTGTTTCAAAAATTAATTGCCACACAAGGCAAGCTCCAATGTTTCTGAAATTTCACACACATATCAAGGCAAGTGGTACCTGTAATGTGCCCAAGTTTCCTGTTTGTATCTTCAAAAATAAAAAAATGGGAGGCGTAAATGTATTTACCCCACTACTACCCATTTTTCTAAAATTAATTGCCACACAAGGCAAGCACCTAAGTTTCTGAAATTTCTCACAGATAGGTCCCAAGGTACCACCTACAATGTGGCAAAGTTTCATGTTTGTAACTTTAAAAATGACAAAGTTATAGGCATTTCTGGGTATTTATTAAACAATTAATTGCCACAAAACTCATGCACCAATCTTTCTGAAATTTCTCACAGATAACTATCCCTAACCAGTGTATAATGCGCCCAAGTTTCATCCTTCTATCTTTAAAAATGAAAAAGTTATAGGCGTTTTTGTAAAACAATACTTGGCTATGGGAAAAAGCATTCAAAATGGCGTCCGATCCGGATCGGACATCCGGTCCGATCCGATCCGACCATCCTCCGATCCGATCCGATCCGACCCCCCAGGTCCGATTCCGATCCGCTATCCGATCCGATCCGGGGGGTCAGTGCACATCCCTATTGGTTATTACCTTTAAAGCCCTACATGGCCCAGGCTACCTACGGGATCGCCTTCTCCCGTACAATCCGCCCCACACTCTTAGGTCCTCTGGGAAGAACGTACTCAAGCCAGCCAGAACTAGGCTGGCGAGTGTTACCCAGAGGACCTTCTCTTCTATGGCTCCCAGACTATGGAATGGTCTGCAGGAGGAGGTTAGACAAATTGGCAGTCTTCATGAATTCAAGAGTCATGAAGACTGTTCTCTTCCGGCAGGCCTATCCGGAGGAATTTTAAATGTTTTAATGATGTGTTTCTCTTGTTTTTAATTTTTTAAAATTTTGTCATGCTTGTATTTGCATTGTGTTCCCCGCCTCAATCCGTAGGGAGAGGCGGGTTATAAATAATAATAATAATAATAATTATTATTATTATTATTATTATTATTATTATTATGGTCATTGGCACTTAAAGATGCCTTTGAGTTGTTTTCATTCTTTGATAATACAGCCTATTATGTTAAACTTCTTCTATCTTCCAAAAGACAGCAGCTGCCTTCTTTTTTTAATGAAAACAGTCCTAATAACCTACCTGACTTCAACTTAATTTTTCCATCATTTTCTGCTGCTATTTAAGACTTTAACACCACACCATGGTCCTATGTACAGTTAGAACAACAGTTTACCCATTAGAATTGTCAAGATATAATTCTGCAACCAATAAAAGCTAATAATTAAAGTTTAAAAAGACAAAATGTTCTTTCCTTAGTGCCACGATAGCAATATTTCAACATGATGTTCATGATAAGAAAATCTTCCTAAGTATGTTTAAGCACAGTCTGGGTGCTCTCGATGAGTTCTTTTTAGTCCAGCTTTCCGTTATTAAATTTACAATTATACTTATACATAGGTTTTGTTCCATAGTTACCTGGTTCCAGCAGAGCTTGCGGTGTAGTTCCATTGAATGAAACAAGGCATTTGGAGGGACTGGCTGATTCACAATTGAAGCAAATGTCTCAAGATTACCATTTGTGAAAGGGCTGACAATCTAGTGGAAGATCCCACTCATGGAAGGAAGAATGGAAGTGACTGTCACTAGTAATTTCCCACTCCCCCTGCAGCCTCATGTGCCACCTCCCATGCTGTTCCAATTCTTCAGAACAGATTTTCAGGGAACTCAAGGGACTGCAGGAGGAATGAGTGAAAAATGCTTCTCTACTTCCCCTGCCCCCATTTCTTTCTGTGAGTAGAAGATTCCATGAACCTAACTTTGGTCAATGGCTCCTTGGCAGACTGGCCCAGTGTCCTCCTTTATAGAGGGCAGTCCTCTATTTGAAGGGTGCCCTGTTCAACTGCGGTTTAAAGAGAATGAACCATAAGAATGGTTGCCCATCAACAATTAGCACCTGGACAACAGAATGAACAAACAAGCATATAGATTATCTGGTCAAAGAGCATCTCTACACTAGTGGTATATGACACATTCACGATTGACCACCCATGGAAGTTTGTGGATCCTTTATATGAGGTCATTGACTTCTTGCATGACCTTCCCCAGTTATCCCATTCTAAAACGACTCTTGGATATTCCAATTCCTCTGAAATATAATGAGATTTCCTAACATGTGCAGCTGAAATTGTACTACAAAGTACCCACTACAGGGCACTGTCCCATTTATGGCTATGAGTACTGAGAGGAGGGTTAGTTTTCAATTACAGACCACATGGTCAGCAATTAAAACCACATGGTATCCTTTGTCTGCCCGTGTAATGGAACCCATCATAATCATGCAAAGGAGCAGGCCCAATAATGCAGTGGGATTTCCCCCTAATGTAGTGATGCTCAAATTTAAAAGAATTTACAATCTAGGTGGCTTCTATGCTTATACTCACATACATGACAAAGAGCACTTCTCGTCCAGGAAATATAGCTGACAAAATTAACTTTCAACCTGTTCTTCAGGGAAGGGAGGGCTGAGGGAGATGAGCTCGTCCAATGAGCTCCCTTTCTGCTCTAAATGATAATGATCGAAGAGCTCTTTTTAGGCATTCTACACTAATATGATGACAATTGGGTGAGGGCATAGGTGGCCAAGTGTCCTCTTCTACAGAGGACAATTCTCTACTTGAAAAGCTGCCAAGGATTGCACTCTATTTGAAGGCACCCTCTGTTTGGTGTCTTATTCAGCTCCCATTTAAAGATAATGAACCATAGGAACTTGTTGCCCATCAACAGTTAACACCTGGGCAGCAGGCTAAACCAGCAGGTATAGCTTACCTGGTCACAGTCTTCCACCGAATGGTGAGATAGACTGTATTTCTACTGAAATGGTAATAATGATTTCTAAATTTGCATCTATACATATAATTTAGCATATGCAAAAGTTATGCAAACAACTGCCCTTGTTTCGTCCACTTTTTCATGGCTGCATTTCCTCTTTTGAGGGCAATTCGTACATGACCACTGTGGTCCTTGTGCGCACAAGACTTCTGATGCATGTATGGAACTCCCATGGTTGCCAACACTTTCCTCTTCCTTTCGGTGTAGCAGCCAGCTCTGCCCTCACATTCTCATTTTTGCAGAGAGCTGGAGGGAAGTGAATGAAGGATCCTACACACACAGGAACTCTGTAGTGTTTATACCACAGTAAAATACATTCAGATTGATGTAAGTGCAACAAATATGAAATACATGATTTTAGAGTTGCAGACACAGCATTCAGCTATATGATTTATTGGATCCTGCAGCCCTGATAACTTACTCCTAGGTAGTTCCATTCACAAACGTTCTTGATAAATTAGTTTTTGTGTCTCCATTAAAACAATGCTTTGAGAATGTTAGCTTGACAGTGGGCACTATTGACTGACTTTGCAACTTTCAAACATTTTGCAGAGTGCGAGCCACAATGAATCAAACTGAGCTATACCAGATGGGATCTGGTACTACAATGTCTCATTCTTTGCCCATTTCATGATATTTCATTTCATTTGACAGTGAAAAGCCAAATTGGAAAGTCTAGAATATTTGTTTTTAAACAGTCACCAAGCATCTGGGTTGAATTTTTTAAAAAAATACTACTACATTCTAAAGAATTTCCCTTTTCCCAAGTGTTTGATTTAGTATTGGGGGGATGAAATAAAAACCAGAAACTATTATGTTCTCAATGTTTTCAAAAACTTAAGCCTTATTCTGATAAAAGAGGTGAAAAATCTGGGGGGAAATCTCAACTAAACAGACTACATTTCTCAGTAGACTATTTAACATACCCTGGCTATATTATGATTCACAAATGTTTATATATATGCACACAAACACACAGAGAGAGGATATTTGCCAGTCTTATTTAGTGTCAAATACTTATTTCCAAAACTGCTTAATTGACAGCTTATTTAGGAAATCTTTTTAATTGTTTTTGATAGTCACAGTTTCTGTCATTAGTAGGGCAAACTGACAAATTATCCATGACATATTTATGCTACCAGTGGCTTCTGCTGGCAGACAAACTAGGGGATCAACATTCTTGAATAACAATATGTATAGAATATCTTGTTGTTTGCCATCTGGGTGTTTACACCAAGAGCTGCATAAATTATAAAGTTTTAAAATGTAACCATTACATTGATTAGAAGTAATAAATGTAGTGGATGCAGGCGATTGGGCGGGTGTGGTTTTACATAATGTTTCTTATTGCAAGAACAATTTAGTTTTGTTTTGTTAATAGCTTTACACTTGGCTAAGGGAAATACATACATTCCAGGAGTGCCAAATTTTCAGTTTTCCCAAAGTTTGATCTATGCTGAGATTTTTTTAAAAAAAAAACACTAGTGTCCAAAAAGGGGGGGAATCAAGGCTTTTAGGGGGGGAAACCATCAGTCAACTATAACAAATGAGATAATTACTAGCCTTGAATAATATGACAAAATTGAGACTTGAAGCATCATTTCAATCACTATGTCTTAATTATGTACTTGGTATGCTTGTTACTACTACAGGTGTCTGACTCCTCAGAATACAAATCCCTATCTGAATGAGTTGATTGTCATTTAATTAATGCATTTTCCAGCTGTCCCATTTTGCTTGATAAAGTAATATGAATATGATCTGTACATCAAAACTGGCCTAGTAAACACACCCACACACTTATTGGTTGGATTGTTCAGTTAAAGTATTGTTTATTCTTTATAATCCATTCAGGCCAAATTCCTTCATGTATAAATTAATGCATCTTTAATATTTAGGATTCACAAAGGCAGAATGCACGCAAAGTCCAATGTTTGTATCAACAGAACACAAATTTTGTGCTTAGATTAAAACTAGTTTAACTCAATTTAGACATTTTCAAGACTAACATGATAGTCAGAAAATGAGCATCCCTCTTCTAGAAATTGGAGTGGGGAACATTAGTGTGGGGCTAGAAGTTAGGAGAAATGGAGACAGTACTAGTTCCAGGGTTTGGAGGGCCCTTACTCATAGCCATAAAAGAGGAGAAAAATGACACAGCATAAAATGTATATGTATAGATGAAAATTTGGAAATATTAACTATAATATAAAAAAAGGAAATATAATACATCTCACCATAATGGAGAAGACTATCCAGGATGCTGTTGATAGGCATTTTCAAGGTCCCCACGCTCCCTTCTTCTGATTCTTCATCTTTAAACTGAACTTGGACCAGACGGCCCTTGAAGAAGAGGATGCCTCTTTTATCCTAACTGATAATAACTTTAGCATTCTTGATTCCCATATCCTCCCCCAGTTGTAATCACTAATTTGTTTTATTAAATCATCTTCCCATATTGTTTTAAGAGAATCCTGTTGGTCTCCATCCTCTATCAGTATTTTATATATTTCACTTATCATACCTATTTTACTTTTATTTTCCCCATCCTTTTCTCTTGATTCTATTAAATCTTCAAATCTTATATTATCTCTGCAATCCTTATTTTTCTTTTTCCAATCCTGCATCCATTGTTCCAATTGTATACATTTGAACCAGGAGATCTTTTGTCCTCTTAATACTTCTTCTATTTGCTCCTTAGTAGACATTCTTTTCAACCAATCTTTCATTTTATAATTATCTGTCTTCTCAATACCCCTTCCATATCTCTTCTTAGATTCCCTGGGAAGTTCTCCAGTAATACAACTGGAGTCAGAGGAGAGATTCCTGGTGCTAATTTTTTTATATACTTCCCCCAAATATCTACAATGTTTTTTAAAAGGGGATTTTCTATTTCCTTAAATTGTTTCTTTTGTATTTTGCTAAAAAAAACCCAACATTTGTAATTCTAACTCTATATCTCCTGTCTCCAACCATTCTAAATCGTCTTTTCCTACTATACTATTTATAACATGTCTTAATTGATTAGCTATGTAATACATCTTTATATTTGGAAGTCCCAACCCTCCTTTCTTTTGTATCTTATACCATTTCCCTTTATTAATCCTTGCTTTTTTATCTCCATTACAATAATTATTTAACATACTTTGCCAACTCTTTATTTCTACTTCCGTTATTTTAATTGGAAACATTCTAAACAAAAAAATTATCTTCGGTAATATCTTCATTTTAATAATCGCTATTCTACCAAACCATGAATGCTTTAACTTCCTATAAGCCTCTAACTTTTTCATTATCTGTTTCTTCAAGCTATTAAAATTAATTTCTTCTAACTTTTCTAAATCTTTCGTAATATTAACTCCTAAATAGCGCACTATATTTTTAATCTTAAGACCTAATTTTATACTACAGTCCTCCCTTTCCTCTTTATTCTAATTAAATAACATTATTTTGGATTTTCCCCAATTTACTTGTAATCCTGTAATCTCCCCAGATTCTCTCAAATGTTGCTTTATCTCCTCCAAACTCTCCATTGGATTTTCTAATGTCATTAATGTATCATCCGCAAACATATTAATTTTTATCTTTTCTTTTCCTCCTATTACTTTTAATCTCCCATCTTCCCTAATAACATTTGCCAAAATTTCTATAATTATTGCAAATAAAATCGGTGAGAGTGGACACCCTTGTCTAGTACCTCGGGCTAAGGTAATTTGTTGTTAACCCATCATTAACTATTACCACTGCTTTATTATTTACGTATAACTGATTGATCACTCCTATAAATTTATCTCCAAACCCAAATGTTTTTATAATTGTTTTTAATGCTGGCCATTCCACACAATCAAAGGCTTTAAAAATATCTAATGCTATCAACCTTGCTTTTATATTCCTTTTTTTAATAACATTTATTATATTCAATACTCTCCCAATTAAATTAGGCATTTGCCTCTCTGGAATAAATCCACATTGATCCTTTTTTATATATTTATTTATGAAAGTATTCATTCTTGTTGCCATAATTGCCATAAAAAAAATTGAATCTTGATTTATTAAAGATATATGTCTATAAGAAGCTGGGTCCGTTAAATCCTTATCTGGTTTCGGGATTAATATAATCAAAACATATTACCATGATGGTGGGGTCTTCCCTCCCTCTAATATATTATTGTACAATACTTTCAGTCTCGGTACCAATAGCTCTCTAAATATATTATAATATTCCGGCCCCAACCCATCTAAACCCGGAGATTTCCCTCCTCTTAATTTATCAATAATTTCTTCTATTTCATTTTCCCTCACTAAACCTTCCATATAATCCCTATCTTTCCCTTGTAACCTTATTTTCCAATTCCTCTCTACATACTCCACTATCCTTGCCTGTGGGCCACTTCTGATGCATATAATTTCTGATAAAATTCTTGAAATATGTTTAATTTATCTGTAGCTTTTCCCTGTTTTATCTTTAATTGTCCCTATCATATTCTTTGCCTTCTTCGACTGCGTGGACCTGGCCAACATTTTAGAATTTTTATTACTATATTCAAAAAAATCCCTTTTCAAATATATCAGATCTTTCTGCACTCTCTCTAAATCTTCTTCCTTGAGTTCCTTCTTTTTAGCTTGAAGTTGAGCGTATATTCGTTTAGCTTTAGTTATTCTCAGTTGTTCCTCTAAAATCCTAACCTCCTTTTCAATCTTTTTACTTTGTGCTTCTTGTTGTCTTCTTAAATTACACAATTCTCTAATACATATCTCCCTTACTACCGCTTTCATCGTGTCCCATACTATCGCTTGAGAGTTTTGCCCTGTTTCATTAATTTCCCATATTGTCTGTATCTCTTTTTTCATTTTCTCAACAATGTTTTTATAATTTAAAATCTTTGTATCCATTCTCCACCTTTTTGCTTCTCTATAATCTTTCTTCATTTTAATATCCATACTCAATAATGCATGATCTGTGACTTTAATAACTCCTATTTCACAGTCTATAAACTTAGAAATCAAATTCTTTGACACAAAAATATAATCAATCCTGGAATAACTCTTATATTTCGGTGAATAAAAGGTGTACTTCCTTTCTTCCCCTTTAAGTAACGTCCAAACATCTACTAATTCTTTTTCATCCATTACTTTACTTAAACCAGTTTTACCACCACCTTTTAAAGTTCTCAATATATTATCTTTATCCTTCCATTTATCCATCACCAGCCATTTATAGTCACCAGCCATTACAATATTCACTTTCCCCATATTTCCCATAGCTTTAAATACTTTATTATAAAATTCCATCTGATTTTCATTTGGAGCATAAACATTAATCAATACATATTCCTCTTCCCCCACAGTTATATTATCAAAAATCCTCCCATATCATTCCTCTTCACTTTTACTATGTTGAGACCACATTTTTTTAGAAATTATTATCCCTACTCCTCTCACTTTAGAAGTCCCATATGCCTTCTCATATACGCCCACATCCCTCATTTTAAGCTTGTTTACCCCATCTTTTGATTGATGAGTTTCTTGTAAAAATATTATATCTGCTTTTTCTTTGCTTAACATTGCTTCCATCCTCTTCCTTTTAATAACATTTCCCAGCCCTTTAACATTTAAAGTTACAATTCTTAATTTATTTTCCATCTTTCCAACCTTAATTCTCTTTGTAGGCCTCCATTTGTGTTACATTTACCCCCCTCCACCTCCCTCCCACACATACCCCCCCCAATTTCCCCCCCTCATCACCAGGAACTTCCTGGGCATTAGCTCCCTTATTCCCTTTTTAGAACCCTTCCGGGGGGGGAGGTAACTTCACCACCCTGGAGCCACAGTAGAACTTCTCCTCCCTTTAATTCTCTTCTTCTATCCCTTTTTAATCCAAAACTCAGTCACAGACTGCCTCCTCCTGCCCCTTGTTCTTCTGCTTCTTGTTCTTGCCTTTCATCTGCGTCTTTCTCCATCAGGCCCAGCTTCCCCAGTAACTCTATCCCTTGCTCACACTATATTATTCTGTGTTGTTTCCCCTGCAATACAAATCTCAGAAATACTGGGTAACCCCAGCTATAAGCGATTGCATTCTTCCGCAGGGTAATTGTGCACATTTCTCACACTTTTCCTCCATTGGATCATTTGAGAACAAAGATAACTGTAAACCTGTATCGGTGTTGATTGGAACATCAGTTGACCAGCACGTCTAATTGCTTGCATTAGCTTTTTTTTTTTGTAATAATTCACAAATTTAACAATTATGTCCCTTGGAAACATCCCCCTTTTCTTGTATCCAACTCTGTGGATCCTTTCATTATCAGCATCTTCCCAATCCATTTGGGGGTCCATCTCCTTGATCCATTCCATTATCTTATCTCTCAAAATCTTTGGATTTTCCACCAGCTGTTCCTGGAAGGCTCTGATTCGAATATTTACTCTTCGATCTCTATCCTCCATAGCAATTAAACATAAGTCCATTTTTTGAATTTTTATATCTTGCTGTTTATTTTTTTCTTTATTCTCTTCCGTTTGTTGTTCCAGAGATGTCAGTTTGGCATTAACAGCTTGAAAGCCTGTCAATATCTCCTTCTGAGATTTAAAAATCTCATTTTTGTCCTCTTTCATAATATCTTCCTTCTGCCTGTCCAAACTATTATCCATCATAGCTTTGATATTTGCTAGTAACTCCTCCAAAGTCATTTGTTGACATTCCTGTGGTTTGGTTTCCTTAGGAACAGCTCCTGGCTTCGTTCCAGTTTTATGTAAGTCCGGTTTGAGACGGGCCCACTTTGCTGTCTTCTCTTCCTTCTTTTCCTTCCCCTTTCATGTTTACTTTATCCATCATCGTTCTTGTCAAACAAACCAAATTTTTATCAGAATGGTGTGTTTTGGCCTTTCTTGGCCACTTCGGAGAAGAAAAACTCTTTTCTCTGCGATCTCTATGCATCTGGCATCCAGCTAGCTACTCCAGAGCCCGACGCCATCTTAGTTCTATCCTTAATTCATATATCAGTTCTTAAAGTCCATAATATCCCTTTTCAGAACATTAGCTAAGGCAGATATATTTTCAAAAAACTTTACTGAGTCCCAAAACAATTGGCATCCAGCCCAGATTCTTCCGGGGCTTAACAGCTTTAATACGCTGTTCTCAGTTAAGCTCCCACCACATTCCTGTGCTGCTACGCTTCCGATACACAAATTTATTTTTTAACTTCATAATATGAAGATAGAGATTTTTCCTTTTGCTTTTCCCATTTCGGGAGATTCGAAAAGCTCCACCGGTCACTCCATAGCTGAAGCCACACAAAATTATTACAAAATAATTTGGAGGTGGTGTTTAACACCAGTAAGATTACATCAGATAGATAAGAAAATTTTGAAGATATGTTGGAGGGGATGTCAGGAGGTTGGAACATATTTTCATATGTGGTGAACATGTGAGTATGTACAAAAATTTTGGAAAAGGGTTTTTAAAGAAATAAGTGAAATAATGGGAAGCAATGTGGAAGCAAGTCCAAATTTGGCTTTACTTTCCATTTTTTATAAAGAATTTGGGAATCAAAATATGAAGGATTTGATTAACAACCTCCTGACACCTGCCAGATTAATGATAGCTAAGAATAGGAAAATACAAGGAAATTACAGAATAGAAGAATGGTATAAATAAGCATGGGATATCACGATTAATGATAAATTAACATGTAATATAAAAGTAAAGAGGGGATTATCTAAGAAGAATGATTTTGAAAATATATGGGGTCATTTTTAGACTTTGTATTAATAAAGGGGAAAAGTTGTACACCTTTAAAAGATTCTTTACAATTTTGGAAGAATGCATAATATAATAGAATAAAAGAAGGCCTCAATGGGTTAGGGGAGCACTGGGGGTTGTTAAGGTTATGTTAGTATATATATTTTTTATAATTATGTTGTATTATATGTTAAAAAAAATTTAAAAAAGAAGAGGATGCCTCCAAATAGAGGATTGTTCTCTGACACCCCTTCTGTAAAATGGAACACATGGCTATTTTATGTGGGAGACCCTCCCTGAGTGAGCTCAATACCTTCTTATTGTTATTTATGTATTTATGTATTTATTACTGTTCTATACTGCCCAATAGCCAAAACTCTGCATGGTGACCCAAAGGGAGGGATTATGGTGAGGCAAACAGAACCTGATGCTCATTTTTCCTGCTCCTTTCAAAACTCATTCACTCAGAGGAAGCAAAGAGAGGTCAGAGTCAAGAATCTCCATGGGTTGGCAATGGCCCCTTTACAGATGTATGGGCCTTGACAGGTGCCTGACAATGCTGATCCTCTGATGCTAGCCACGAATGGAAGACACAGAAGGTTGTCTCTGACTACTAGAAGCCACATCAAAGGCTTTCTCCTCTTTCCATATTTTCAGAACAGACTTTTCAAGGTTGCTTTGAGAGCAATTTTTAAGTAGAAAAGCAGAGTATAAATCAAATACATAAATAAATATTGACCTGGGGGGGCTTCTCTCAAGACTGGCAATGGGGGGTGGGGAGAGCTGCTGCTTAACCCTTTCTCCCTGGCTGTTTTTCTGGTGAAGTATTTCACTCCAATCAATTTTTCTGCTTAAAATCATGTTCCTCCAAGCTGGTTTTCACCCCAAGGGGGCTGAGGAGGGGGTAAAACAGCTTGGAGACAATTTTTTTGGGGGGGATGGATGGAAGTGAAAGGATTAAGCAAATATCCCCCCTTGACTGCCCCTACCGATTCTATATACAAGGCTGATTTTTTTAAAAAATGGGGAAAGATACATGCAACTGCATGTTGGTTTCACTCGTATTGCAGGAGGTTCTATACCTCAAAACTACCACCCTCCAGATCATACCAGAAGCACTGTTGTAATCCAGGGCCAGAACTACACTTTGTATCAAATCATCATGATCTCATCATGGTAACACTAAATTCCTCTTGCACATTTATACCTCGTAGGACACACAATGATATTTGTTGTGGTATTTTGGATAATGTGGAATAAAGAGCAGGAAATAACACTATTTATATGGAATGTGTAATGTGCCCCAACAATTATCAATGCACTTCAATACTGCTATAAAACAGTAGTGTAAATCTAGCCCAGGTCTGTGGAGGAAATCCGATATGATTACCTTGTAAAATCATGTCAGAACATATGCACCACATCCCATGAGTAGACATTTATAATGCATGCAACCCTACTCTCTGTTATGCACATTCCTTGAGACTTTGAAATGTTTCAAAAATATATACTGATTTTGAATATGAAAAGGCTACACGTGATTAGATATATGAGAGAAGCAATGGCATATAGGGTGCAATGCTATGTATGTTTAGACAGAAAAAAGTCCTACAACACCTAGCATTCTCCAGGCAGCCATACTGGTTGGGGACTGCTGGGAATTATAGGACTCTTTGTGTATGTCTAAACATGCATAGGATCATACCCATATTATATCTTTATGTCTTTAAAATCAGTAAATACAATTAATGTTTAAAGGTGAAATTGATACTGTGGAGAAATACACCCATATGTATTATGTATGGGAGCAACTTTCAACAGTTGCTTGTTAGAATTAGAACTATCATACAGAGGAGGCCATAAATACTCAAATGCATCAACTAGATTAGCGTAGCTAGAGGCAACATAAACGACTGTTATTTAAAGTTTTCCATGCTTTAATTACTATGAGCCTTACTGAAGATTATGCTGTTTAGACAGCCAAACTTCCTGTATTACCATTTTAACTACAGGCATATCAACATGAGAGCTAATATTCCTCCTTCCTATCAACACATGGAATGTGGGAAACCTGGTGGCAAACAGATTGGATTGCCCTATGGTATGTTCCAAAACCAAATGACCTTATATTACTTGCTGTAACCAGCTATATTAGACTTCAAATGCACTCATTAGGTTTAATTTATACATCTCAGACCATTTTTACGACAACAAAAAACCTTTATTCTTAAACCTATTCATGAAACTGCAATTTTTGCCAATAGAAAGAATAAAAAAGAATACTCTCTAAGAGCCACTAACAAGAATAAACAGTACTTTAAATAAAGTACTATTTATTACTTCCTTCTCTAAGTGTCAGTGGATCTTTCAGAACATTCTTCTTGATTTCTTTTGTTCTTTCTTTCTATTTGCAAGAATTGTGGTTTCATGAATTAGGCATAATCATTGATGACATTCAAAAGTGTTAAATTTAGGGATGTGCACTGGATCGGACCCGATCCACGATCCGAGTCCGGTCCAGTGGGAAATCGGATAAATTATCCAATTTCCGATCCGACAGCTGGATCTGCCGATCCAGTCCGAACCGATCCGAAAAGACTCCGAACCGGTTCGGCGGATCGGCGGATCGGCGGGCGCCCGCCGATGAAAGTGGACAGCGGGGGGGAGGAGGGGGCGCTTACCTTTCCGGCCCGTCCGCTCCCGTCCGGCGCCGGCGGCTACTACCAGCGGGCTCCGCGGCCTGCTCCAGGGTGGCGCGCTGGGTGATCACCCGGCGCGCTACTCGAGAGCAAGCCGCAAAGCCGGCTGGCGGTAGCCGCCGGCGCCGGACGGTAGGGAACGGCCCGGAAAGGTGAGGAGGGGGCGCGCGGAGGGGAGGGGGGGTGCTTACCTTTTAGGGACGCCCATCCGGCGCCGGCGGCTACTACCAGCGGGCTCCGCGGCCTGCTCCAGGGTGGCGCGCTGGGTGATCACCCGGCGCGCTACTCTAGAGCAAGCCGCAAAGCCGGCTGGCGGTAGCTGCCGGCGCCGGACGGGAGTGAACAGCCCTAAAAGGTAAGCAGTGGTGGGGAAGGGGGCTTACCCCCCCGGAGCCGTCCGCTTCTATCCGCGGGCGCCCGTGGGCGCCAGCAGATGGAAGCGGACGGCCCCAGGGGGGGTAGGGAGCGCGGGGGAGGGGGCTTACCTGCCTGGGCCATCCACAGTGGATGGCCCCGGGGGGGGAGGGAGTTAGGCCCCCCCTCACCCACCCGCCGCCATTTTTTCCTCATAGACTTGCATTGCAATGCAAGTCTATGGGGAAAAAAATGGCGGCCGATCCAAAAATTTACGATTTTTGGATCGGGATCGGACTCGATCCGGTCCGGGGGGCCTCTGATTTTGTCCGAACTGATCCATGACAAAATTGGAGGTCCCGATCCGGGTCCCGATTCGATCCGGGGGGTCCGTGCACACCCCTAGTTAAATTTGTATTTTACAAAGTACCAAACCCTGTTGAAACTCTTTTATTCTATCTTCACATACAATCCTCTCTCATGACCCCATCAAAAGATTCCAGTATCACCTATATACAATACCTTTCTAATACCAGAATTATCTGTCTGATATTTCTTCCTGAAAGTTTTATTGCCATGTCAAGCTTCACATCCTGCGCAAGCATACACATACACACACACCTTTTCTTCTTCTATCCACTGACAACATCTCTGGCCACCTATTTATCAGGCTTGAAGCTTAGGGCTTATCTGATCCCCTTTCCCTCTTGTTTGCTTCCCATATTCAGTCTGTCAGCAGATCATCTCATTTCTTCATGTACTATAAAGAAAATATGCTCTAGTCATCCTCCATCCTAACTACTACAAAATCAAAGCATGGAGATCAGGAATTGGGATAGCGATCATGATGTCTCTCCACCCTCCAGGTGTTGATTATTTGTGGCGTTTGGACATCTAAAAAGGGTTAAATTGATCCAGCAAAGTAAAATAATAGTTAAGAACAAGATCTGGCTTAATGTAGCATGGCAGGATCTACATTACTACTTTATAATGGTTTATAACAGTATTGACAACTGTTGGGGCCCAGGACACACTTCATATATTGTTTTCAAACTGCTATATCCTGCTTGGTGTAGATCTGCCCCAGGCTAACACCTTTCTAGGATAGATTGTCATTTTATCAGAAGCGAGCAATCAGCACAATCCACATACAGGTTAATTCATTAGTGTCTGGTGGAAATCAGTAGCTAAGTGCAGTCTGGCCCAGAGTATAACAAAGAATTATATTTAACTCAGAAAATTTAGTACAGTGACTGGGTCTTTCAAGGCTCTTTTTCTTGGTGTCAGCTCCACTTCTTATTTAAGGAGCAATTTTTAATTTGTGATTAAAATTTAGTTGATTAATATAACTAATTAATTGATAATCATTTGGATATAGATCCAAATTATATCAAGATGCAGGCAACATTATAGTGCTGGGATTCAGAAATCCACATCACCTAAAGATGTAATGAATACAGGCAGTGACAATTCACTATTTCATCAGTTTGCAGTGCCACTGAATAAAGGAATTTAGAAGAACAGGTTTGAGGATGACAGACTCTGAATTAGATCTTAAGGAGAATAAAGATCAGCTAAACACGAGACACTACAACCATAAAGGACCTTGTAGGTTAAAAGCAGATTTTTTTAACCTCATTTCTTGACTTTATGGGTAATCAGCATAATGACTCACAAGAAGCTGGTGAAATATGAGAAGACTTTGTGTTTGCAACCAACTTTTCCTCATCACTGTGCCTTACCTGTATTTGTTTTTTCTAGGATCAGTTCACAACACCATTTGCTATAAGTGATAATCAGTGAACAAAGTGGCAAAGGCATGGAAAAGCAATGTCATTGGGGGAAATGTAAGGATTTCAATCAGGTTATATGTTTTCAGTAGTAGCAAAAGGATTGTTTCATCATCTTGACTCAAGAACAGTTGGGAATTCAGGGTGACACTGAATCTTTATGAGGAGATACTGAAGCTATAACTGGAAATTAGGTTAGAAGAATGTCATTATGAAAGACTATAAGGAGACTTTAGCTACCTAGAAGTTCTGCACTGGCTTTCTTTTCAAACTACTACACCCAATCCAGACAGAAATAATCTATGCCTGTCTGGATCACCTGTCTAGATTGGGAAATGTATGCATAGTTCATTGCCAAGATACAGTGAGATGTTGGATATTGTTGCACTTAGACTAGGTATTCCAGCCCAGCTATGATGCTTGCTGGAACTGGCAATAGAATCTACTTCTATAGTGTTGTTGTCAGAATAAAATGGTATAACCCCATGTAAACCACTGCACTGTAGATTGTAATTTTCATTCTGATCTAACCTGGACTATGGATGGAGATGTGAATCAGGGTCCTAAAATTACCATCAGCAGAGTAAATTAGTATTGGAATTTTTGGGATATGGGCCAGATCTACACCAAGCACGATATAACACTTTAAAATAGTTTATAACTGTTAATGGTTATGAACTGTTTATAAGTAGGCATGTGTATTGTATCGGTCCGATGTCCGATAACAAACCGATAAGGTCATTATCGGACATCCAATGACTGATAACGATAATTTCCTTAGGTGGCCCTATCTGATTGGATCCGATATCCATATGTCCGATAGCTATTGAACATATCAGATTATCAGACCACCATTTCTGGTGTTTTCCCCATAGGCTTGCGTTGGAGGAAAGAAAGCTTTCCCCCAATGCAAGTCTATGGGGAAAAACACTGGGCCGGCACTCCCTCCCTCCCCCCCACTTGCACCCCTTACCTCCCACCTCCACCTCTGCTGGTCCGTACTACTGCTAAACAGGCTTTCCGGCCTGTTCCTCAGTAGAGGGACGCACCGAGTGATGACGTCATCATTCAGGACATCTCTCTACTGAGGAACAGGCCGGAAAGCCTGTTTAGCAGTAGGACAAACTGCCGGTGGAGGCGGCGGAGGCAGGTAAGGAGTGCGAGTGGGGGGAGGGAGTGCTGGCCCAGTGTTTTTCCCCATAGGCTTGCATTGGGAGAAAGCTTTCTTTTCCCCAATGCAAGCCTATGGGGAAAACACCTGAAATGGCAGCCCGTTATTGTATCAGAACTTCCAAAATTTATTGGATATCGGATCCAATCAAATCCGGGTACCCCCCAATATGATCAGATCCAATATTTTTAATATCGGAAATTCTGATCCGATTCCGATTCCGATATTTCTGGCCGTGCACATCCCTATTTATAACGGTTTAAAACCATTATAAACTGTTATAAAGCAGTAGTGTAGATCCGCCCATGTATTCATAGCATCAATTTGGTGCACTCATAGCATCAATTAAGCACATTCTCTTTCACAAATTCATCTAGTCCCTTCATATCTTTGCACAAATACTCTACAAATAAAAGTAGAAAAGTAGCTGTAATTAAAATGAAGCATAGCAAAAGTATATAATTACAAGTTCTTCATGTCACATTTTTATCACATGTGAGTTGGTTTTTAAGTCACATGCATCTAAAACACTGTGGGAAAATGTTACTGCAGACCTTTTCATTAAACCAAGAAGGGAGGCTTGCTGTGTATGTTTCTTTCTTCTCTCTGAAATAGTACTGTCTGCTATCCCTTTCCATCTCTTGGTATTGCCTAACATATATAGACAAATTGCTTGCTGGCAAAATCACTAACAAGTTCCAAAACAGTTTTGAAATAAAACCAGTAAGAAAATGTAGGTGGGTTTTTAAATGATAGGATTTTTCAGCATTTTCTTTTTGGTAAAGTAGTGTGCCAAAGGGTCTTACATCTCTGGCTAGGTAGAGGTTGCTAAACAAGAAAAAAAAAGCCACAACACTTGAATCAAACAGTTCTAATTGTCTAATTTCACGATCTTCCCAGGTTTTATAGAATGGATGGTCACACAGCAATGTCAAATTTAAAATATGGCAACCGTCAGACACTGGTTCATGATCTTGGACAGGGGTTGGCAACACATTGCTTGTGAGCTGCCTACAGCCCCTGCTGCCCACCACAACACTTCCAAATTCAGCAGCAGATGAAAAAAATATTGGGGGGATCACTGTTTTAGTACTACAGAGTAATAAAACAGCCAAATAGCTTGCAAACAAACTAAACTTGATGCAGGAAGCATTCCAGAGTGATTTGCCACTGACTTTCAGCAAGAAATTATATATTTTTTTTAGATTTTAAAAATTATTTGGGAGACAGCCCATAGGGGGCAGGGGACAAAAATGCCTCACAGACCTCCCTCAGCTGCCCACTGCCAATATAGCAAATGTTTTCTAAGCATCCAGTCCTATGCACATTGAATCAGCTTTGCTAATGACATTATCAAGGTATTAGGACAAGAGCAGTAGAACATAGTTTGGCCAAGCCAATAATGATCCTTCCATAGCTCATTTATGAACATTTTGTGGCGGGAGAGGAGAAACTTTGATGGACTTTTCCCAATGTTCTTGAAATAGTCAAATAGATAGCTGCCGTAACAGATACAGAATTCAATGTGTTTTGTGTATTATTTTTTCTTCAAACTTTCTTCTGTATAAAGAAGCTCAGAACATATCGCTGTGTACATTCTGGGGCTAGTTGGAACCTCTTCTCTATTCCGTTCCCCCCTCTCTTTGGGCAGCTTCTGTGTCTTTGCACAAGTGTTCCCATTTCTGCACCTGAGACCTCAAATGCAGGCAGCCACCTGCTGAGAAGGATGTCTGTCCAAAGAGGAATTTGCCTTTGATTTGGTAGATGTCTCTAGCTCATGACTGACTAGACTAGACAGCTGATCAAGGGGTAAATTTTTCTCATTTCTGAGCAGATGGCCTATTGCAGGAAGGCCACGGGAGATATGGTTGATTGTGGCAGGAGAGGCAATATGTGAGTAATGTGTAAGGAAGAATAAAAACTGTCCTCCTATCTCACCATACATGCAAAAACTTATTGTTTTATTTTGTAAGCACACACTCCCAAGAATATATAACAGTGAACTATGACAATCTTTTTTTCTTTTTAGAATGATGCCATTCTTACACTGATGAAATTTTATTGACTTAAGTAGAATCAATTCTGGTTTGCTTTGGTAGCTGAAAGATTAATTAGCCCCTGAAAACACATATGGAAATGTTCCTAGGAAAACAAGTGTGCCATTTACTTTATAAGTTAATTATAACCATCATTATACAGGAGATGGCATTAGGATAGACACCTACGTTCTGACGGGCTTGTTGAAGGTTTGCTTCTCTTTTCCCCATTCTCCCCATGTTTCACAAAGATTAAAAGCAAAACTACTGCCTTTGTCTCTGACTTCTCTACTACACCTTCTTTATAATACAACTCTTTCATATATATCTAATACTGTGGATCTTGGGAAGAGACTGGGAAAAATGATGATAAAGTCTTGTCTGTTTCTTTGAAAAGAGACAAATGCACTAGTGAATACTTACCATTGATATTGGACATAAACTCTCGTCACCATTTCTCATGTGCCACCTGTAGAGATAACAGCAAGTTAAAAAGGAATATAAATGACATGAAGCATGTTTGTGTGGAACAACCAGCAAATTCAATCAACGAGGGTTGCTCTCCATGTGATTTTTATGCCAACAAATTAGAAGCCTACTTTTAATTGAGAAGTAATAGGTTACATGTATCTTGAAATACATGTTATACAGCAATGGATAATATAAACTACTAATCATTATCAAACTAGTGAGTGCTGTGTTATAGAGAATTTGGTAGAAGAATAACAACAGAGAAAAAAATGACACATCTGATTTGTTGGTTCTGTTTACCTTATCCATAATGATGAAGCAATATGAAAGTAAGTAATATTCACTTTTGTCAGGACCAGTATACACCAGTTGCTGGGGGACATGGGTGGGAGGGCACTGTTGCACCATGTCCTGCTTGTGGGTTCCTGGTTGACAGCAGGTTGGCCACTGTGTGAACAGAGTGCTGGACTAGATGGACCCTTGGTCTGATCCAGCATGGCTCTCCTTATGGCCTTATTTAGTTTTGTTACATTCTTTTCTGAGAAATTCTCTTTAGAGTCCACTCCCTACCTGGGCTAATAAGTGCTGATTACTCTGGACCATTGGGCCCTTACCTGGCCTAGATCTACACTACTGCTTTAAAGCAGTATTGAAGTGCACTGATAACTGTTTGAGCATATTACACATTACATATACCACTTTCATAGTGTTATTTCCTGATTTTTATTCCACATTATCCAAAATACCACAAGAAATGTCATTGTATGTCCTACAGGCATAAATGTGCAGGAGGGATATAGGGTTACCATGATGGGATTGTAATGGTTTGCCACAAGGTGTAGATCTGGCCCAGTGGAGTCATATCTAGGGTTGGATTAATCTATTCATCTTTCTATAACATTTATATTTTTCAAGTACACATTTTCCCTCCTATTCCCATAGTAGTTTACATTTTTAAGCCTGCATGAAAATTTATAGGCATTTTCATGTGCATTAAGATTTGTACACATTTTTGTAAGCAATCTTTGCTAATATATACATTTTTTGCAAACATATTTCCTAAATATATGCTTCTTTGTATACAATTTCCCCCAATGAATGCATTTGTTAAAACTACTGAACTACTTTATTCATGTTTGCTAAAGAGTTATGGCTTTCATTGGTTTGGTGAAGTTCTGAGCAGTGGTTCAAAAACTATTAAGGTTTTTCTGCCCCATGAGGACCTATGGCAGCAACTGCTGGCAAAGTTGTAAGACATGCTCAGTTTCACTCTGAAGCAAGAATGATGCCAGTACTCCAGTGTTTTGTAAAGAATTCTAATGTTCCTGTCATAACCTGACAGTGGGGGAGGAATAGCAGGAAACTGTTTTGTAAAATAAGAGTGGGATAATTTTGAAGGCTAAGGAACTCACTCACTCTCACTAATTGATAAATCACTGATGAAGAGGGCATATGGAGGCAAAGGGTGTGCTGGAATCCTACATAGGCTACTCAGAGAAAGCCTTTATATGGAGACATATCTATTCATTTGTACACATCTACTCAGTTAATGACTGGTACTGTACATGTTTTAGCGTGTATTTTTGTTTTGCTTTTAAAAACACTGTAATAATTAAAGACCGTAGTTAAGGCTATCTAATGTTGAGTCAGTTCCACAAGGCCAGGAAATTTGAAATTAAGGTGAATGCCTTAATGGATGTATGCCATGGTGAGTAATGATGTTGTGCAATGTCACAACTTGTACTTGCTTCTCAGCAACAAATAAGCATGGGTCAACTCATAGGAGGATTACTCTAGTAATATAGTAAGGCTCAAATGTTTCATAAGACAATACAAGAGCAGGACAGAGTGGGACATCTTTGATTTGGGCCTGAAAAAAACAAGGGGCTGTCTATACATGATGAAAGCCCCAGGGTGGGTGTGCAGTGGCATGGCATCAATTGACCCCAGGGCTTCCCCCCAAAACAAAAATGTTGGGGACTTACCTCGACTTTTTGTCCAGAGTATGGCAAAGATGGCATACCGTCATCTGTCGCTGTGCTCTACGGTCATGACAGAGGTGTGGCCAGGTGAATAGTGACCCCTGATCCACCCAGGGAGGGGGAGGGGTGGGCAAGCAGGCTGGTGAGCTGAATGGCCATCAGAACGCCCCTGCACTGCCTCTGGAGTGGGGAGAAGAGTCTCCCTTTTGGAAAGTTCTGGACAAAGCCAGGGAGGGACAGGCAGCAGCAGCGGCGCCGGCAGCTCTACCACCCATGATCATCCATATAAACGTGGGGATAACATGGTGCAACCCCACAGGAGTGAAACCGTGGAGTTTTGAGGGCTCGCGGTGCCAATGCGCTATTGTCAAGACAGCTCCCAAGAAAAGTGCAGGTGAATGGAAGGTAAGGAAGCAAGCACAATTTGTAAAATTGCACAACATCATCACTGATCACAGGAATTTTTTTTTTTAAAATAACTCAAGTGGCAATTGCCATTATTTTTGGCTGAACTTACTTCCAAATTTATTATTTAAATATTTAATTTTGTTTCTAAAAATACTCCCTAATTTTGTGTGTGTGTGTGTGTGTGTGTGTGTGTGGATTGTCTCTAAAAAGTATCTTTAACTTGGGTATGTCGAGCATACCCAGAAAAGGAATCCATCCTTAGGTAGATTCCACTTTTACAACTTGTGACCTATCACAAGGCAAACACAGCACACACACACATCCACACATACTTGAGTAAAGTTTGCTGCATTTGCTCAGTTCAATACAAAATCACTATACCCTCTTTCTTTAATTTCAGTGTCCAGTTACAATTTCGTTACTCTCTTTAAAAACAACAACAACAACAAAACCTATTACCTATAATATTAGAAGTTATTATTTTTATGTAGGGGAAGTCTTCTATGTTGGATGCATTCCCCAATGTGCTATTTAAATTGGAGAGAAAAGGAAGAAATCTAGGTTTTGTTTAAATTGTTCATGGTACTTCTAAAAAACAAAATAGCAGACTTATTAAAGATAACTTTGAGACTTTAAGCTACAGCCTAGTGGTTTTGATAATACTTAATGGGGTGAAAAGGAAAGCCTTGCAGGTTTAATGGAATGTGTCTATATTGGGGTCCAATTGATCTAAAACTTTTTACATTGCACATTAAAAACACTGCCTTTGAACCATTCAAAGACGAATACTATGTAAAAATAAACACTGAGCCTCAAAACGCCTTTTTTCTTGCTCATTAAATAGCAATTGTTTCAAGATGAAAATGCCAACCTACATGCCTAGGCTGACTAGTTCTTCTTTAATGGACCAATATACCTGGGCCTAAATCCCTTAATAAGAAAAGGAAGGAAGAATTCTAATTGTGGTTCACTTTGAATAATCCATTAGTCACTGTAATATAATAAGCACTCAAAATCCATACTCCTGTAGTTCTTTTTCATTTTTCATTTGGTCTTTCAAAAATGTTTTTAAAGTCACTGCTCCTTGTCATTTTTTTCATAATGAAATTATTTTTTTGAAATATTTTTTCTTCCCAGAAGCTATTTATTTGAACTGAAAACCTGTGGCAAAGCTGATGAGACTTATACCAATGATATAAATTGACTCAGTTGCAAAGCGGCTGGCCAAAGATCTAATAATTTGATACACGAACTATCAGCAAATGCAAAGTCATAGCAAGTGATTAAAATGCTATTTTGAATCACAGCTTTGGAAGGAAATTGAGGTATTTAGCCTGTTATAATCTTCAACTCCACCACCAATTAACTAAAACAATGCAGACCTTGAGTTATTACTTCTCCAGATTATCATTAAACTAACAAAGGGTGCAATCCTATGGGGATGGCCATAAGCCACTGAAGTCAGAGGCTTATGGCCATGCAGTGCAGAGGGGGAAGAACAGAGGAGGCAATCTTCTCTCCATGCTCCTCCCACTCTGCATTTCAGCTAGATGGGCTTTTTTGCTGTCTAGCTGAGGTGTTGTGGAGAGGAGGGAAGAAGGCTGTGGAGGCCAGAGGATTCCTGGTTAGCTGGCCTCCCCAGCCCCGGAATACCCCCTTTTGCAGTCTCAGACAGCAAGCCAGTGAGGTTCTCTCCTCACTAGCTGCAAAGAGGAGAGGGCGGGCGCAAGAGCACGGATTCCTGAATGTGAGGTCGGATCACTGTCGCAGACTTCAGATCCAGGAATCCAAATTATTCTATGCCCCCTGCAGACACTGTCTAGTGGGGAGACATAGGATTACTCTCTAACTAACTCTCTCTCCCCCTCTGAATAACACTGATTAACTAGCAAGAGCCTTACAAACTAGATCCTTGTTGTTCCCATTTTACAGACTGAGAATCTATAGCTGTCTCCAGAATTTATGGCTGAGTAGGAATTTGAACTCAACCGATCGAGTCATCTGCATATTGAACTGTGAACGAAATGGGCTTCTAACTCAGAATGGACCAAATGTTTTGCAGAAGTGAAAGTTCTGTTTCCCCCCTCTTTGTTTTCTTCTAGTGTTTGACTTCTAGCCTTTATTATATAGTAGTATCTATCCTTTATTATGTAGTAGTATATATGTAATAAAGGCTAGAATGAAATACTTTGGAAATTTGGGAATCATATTTGATTCTATAAAAATGTAAGGATATAAGAAGATCTATGTTGGATTAGACCAAGGCTCCATCTAGTCCAGCACTCTGTTCACACAGTGGCCAACCAGCTGTCAACCAGGAACCCACAAGCAGGACACGGTGAAATGATATCCTCCCACCCATGTTCCCCAGCAACTGGTGTATAAAGGTTTACTGCCTCTGACTCATAGGTACATAGAAACTTTAACACCAGAAGCTTCCTGACTTCTTTCTGAACTAATTTTATATTCTTATTTTTATGAATTAGTTTAATAATAACAAAGCGACCATTTTAAAGGCAAGAATGGGACTTTTGGTCCTTGAAAAAAAATCTGTATTATTTTTAAGTTTACACTCAATACTAAATAACAGAGAGAGCCAAGTGCTTAAACCACAGAAAGCAGGAAGGCCTCACCTGGAACTGTGATGAAAAAGTCTGTAATTAAAGTCATCCAAAATTATTTGAGACAACCCTTCTCCCAACTTACAAACAAATGAGGCATTCAGAAAGTAGAGAGAAGAGAAGAAAACATATCTTCCTGCAGCTGTATTTAGAATTTCCTGATGGCGCTAAACATGCTGGATTACTTTTACTATTCAAGACTTGCTGCCTGGTCCTGAACCCATTATGCCGAAATAAATGTCATTGATTTCCCCGAGACAAACATTCAACAAGTGAGCACCAGAAGGGCAGCAAGGGCTTTCCCTGTGTCATCTTTTGAATGGCTGATGCTCATTGTTCTTTGCATTCTATAGGCAACTGCATTGGAGTTCACAGATGAGCCCTGTTCAGAAATTTCCCCACAAGCAATTAGAATTGCATTGACCCTGCCCCTCCATTGACCTTCTCCACAGCCTTTCATGGTTTATGTAATCAGTGTTCTAAATTGCAAGTAGAGAAGTAGAGAAGTAGGCTCCCTGCTACAAATAATACCCCTCCCAACATGTGGAGGGCTACATGGATCTAGCCCATGTAATTTACATTATTGGTAGTGTCGAATTGGATATTGCCCATTGGGTTTCAGATTACGAGCAAGTCTTCAAAGAATGAGACAAGCACCGCTGGGTGTCATCTTTACTCTGTCATAGCAGCATTAACCATAAAAAGCAAAATATCCTTTCCACAATGGAGATTCAGAGCTTTTTATTTTTTTTAGATACACAAAAGATTCCATTCAGCACCAGGCAGAGCCTAGAGCAAGAGAGAATGGGAGAACACATTTCCGACCTTCAGGAATAAAGTTGATGTAAAGTTATAATGCCGGTATAAAGCTAGTTGAGGATAAGATACAAGTGTCCATCAGTAATTTAGCCTGTACCAACAATTATCATGACACCATTTGTATAATTGCCCAATTTGCTTTACCTCAAAAACGCGAAGTATTAATGGAATATGCTGTCCTTTGTAATACTAGCAGGTGTTTAAGGTGGAAGGCATCCAAGTGAATACTGGTAAACAGAAGATCTGGAAAACCTCAGCTGTACGACTTACCCAGTGGAAAGTTGTTCATGACAACCACTCTTGCAGCCCTATTTAAATCTATCCCAGAGGGGTTCACATTCATCCTATTATGCTGGCCAAATATCTACAAAGGAAAAATGGACTGAGAAAACACACTGCTCAGTGTTTATTCCCTTATGCATTTCATTGACAAATGGAACTTGAAAATAATCCTTGAGTACAATTGAACTGGACTTCCCAGATGGTACCAGGTGGTCAAAGGGTTCCTCATTCAAGCCCCAGAACAGCTTCAATATTTTGACAGGGGGTGGGGGGAATTAATGTGTCACAGAAGGAAATATTGCCATGACTTCACTCTGAAAATTTCCTTCTACTGCCCTGCCCTGTCTCATAAGACTCCTTCCACTGAGCCATTGATGCTTCAATTGATGCTCATTCCGAACAATAAGAAATGAAAAACAGATAGCTAGAAGGGAGTTGAATCCAAACAAACAGGGGTGCAGAACCTCATATCCAAGGTCCAAATCCACTTTCTGAGGTCCAAATATACCCCTTCCCCAAGATGGAAAGCCCTCTTTCCTTGGTCCCACCTCTTTTTCCCCAACCACTGATCGTTGGGTGATTTCCCAGCCTTTGTGCAGTTTGCGCCCCATTCTTAAAGGCTGAAAAGGCCTCTCCTAGGGCTTATTAACTGGCAGTAAGAGATTTAAGTTAAAATATGCTGGTATTTGGGGTATTTTGGCCCCACTCCTTTTGCTTTCGCCCTGCCCACCACTGGAATGTGGCCCCACTGGAATGTGACCCCACAAAAGCTTCTCTGAACACTCAACATGCAGGGTGGCATAATTTTAAACATAAGTTATGTCCATGTTTATTACGTTTCACAGCACTATTTTACAACTCTGAGGTAGAACACATATTAAAGCCTTTTAGATTAAAGGGAAATTATATTTGCTTGCCATCGCTTTGCTTCCTGCGTCTCTTCCACATTTGAAATTAGCTGAATTATACAGAGGGGATCAAAGAGCAGGTGGTCTGTAATTTAAAACTTCCTGGCTCATATAGTTGAATGGGACAGCACCCTCTAGTGGATGTTTTGTAGCACAACTTTGACTGCACTTGCAGGAAGAATAGGGATATTTCTCCCCCCTTCTTCACTTTTTAGATCTAGGACATGAATTTCTCTAGTGTTAAACTGAATGTCAAATTTAATGTTATCATTCTTGGAATTTACCCACATTATAAACTGTTGTAGATCTTCCCTGTCCCCCTGCCAAATGGAAAAACCATCATCAATATATCTCAACCATATCAGAAGATATTTTTGCATATTGCCCCTCTGATGAGAAAAGTTCTTTTTCATATTCTGTCATATACAGATTGGCTACTCCTAAATCATTTCCTAGATCTAAAAGTGAAGAAGGAGGGAGACCATCTTATCACCTCCATCTATAGAAAACTCACTAGATATCTTAGATATGATAGTTCCCACCCCCACACTTTAAGAAATAATCTCCCATATGGGCAATTTCTAAGACTCAAATGCAGCTGTTCCAAAACATCAGATTTCAGACAGGAATCACAGACACTGTCCATGCAGTTAAAAGAAAGAGGGTATCCCGATGTTGTGATTTTACAAGGCCCGAAAAAGGCTGAGGCTAAACCATGTTCAGAGCTTTTCTCAAAAAAGAATATAACAGCCCCAGAACAAATCTATTGTAATCTAGCATATGACCATATAACAAATCACCAGCAAAGAAGCATAAGGAGACACTGGCACATTGTCCAACACATCCCAGGGTGCCAGGAAAAGCCCATGGTCTCCTTTAAAAGAACCAGGAACATAAGACATCTTTTAATCAGGAGTGAATACAAAGAACAGTAGAAGTTTACCCAATTTTTTACCAGGTGCTTCCATGCCTAAGGGACACCATCCCCGTGGACACTGCTGCTATTGCAAATACACCCTCAAAGTCACAGAATTCAAAAACCCATCTGCTCAACAAAGATATTTCCTCAAACATTTTACTACCTGTAACAGTACTATTGTCATCTATGGCATCCAGTGCAAATGCCCAAAGATCTATATAGGCAAAACAATTAGACCTCTGAAAAAACGTATAGGAGAGCATCTCAGTAACTTAAAGAACAACAGATCAGGTGCTCCTTTAGTGGATCATTTTTCAGCACAAAATCATTCTTTTGCAGATTTAAAGTTTTGGGCATGCAAAAAATTGGAAAGACAGGATAACAAATTGTTATTAAGAAAGAAAATAGAATGGATCCTAAAGTTAAAAACTCTAAACCCCAGTGACTTAAACATATATCTTGAATTTTTGCCACTCCTGTGACTCAGTAATTACCTGCAGTGACTCCCACATAACAGTAATAATGATAGCAATAATGACGTAATTTGAGACCTTGTACTTATCATTTCCACAAGGAAACCTGGCAAAGCACAAAAAATGACAAAAAATGATGAAACAATGAGAAAAAATGAATTAGAATAAAAAGAGGGCCCTGGTTGATTACGTTTCCTCAGTTGCCAGTGAATAAAATAGGAGACTATCATCCTGCTAAGAGTTTTCTGCAGACATCTCTTACCAAGTAAGAACCTATATATTAAACTTTTGTTAAAAGTGTTTTTACATTAAAAATGATTTTATATGATTTATAGAAATTTAATGTATAATGTGGACAGGTCCAAGAGTCTTCATATTGTATTATTTCTTTAAAAAATTAAGCAACTTACATATGGGCACAGGCCTTTTGAGGCAATATGCCTAACTAACCCCTAAATTGATATATTAATGTTATGTGTTATCCCCATAAACATAATGTAATATATTCTTGATATTACAGCCCCTGAAGAAGGCCTTTAAAAAACCAACATAGGCCAAAATGCGTTGGGCTTGAACAATAAAGTATCTCAGCATTTTGAGAACCTGCTTCTCTCCACTTTTTTTTCCCCCCTGAGTGGATGCTCTCCTCCTTTTGGTTTTTCAAAAGAAAAAACAGCCAAGGATAGTTTAGTTTAGTTTAAGAGGGGGAAGCACTAATACTAAGTGGTATACAGAGTGACTGTAAATGCTTTAGATCTAGAATAATAATCTGTAATGCCACTGTTCATTGGCAATTCAAATAAACTCATGCTTATGGCTCTATCAAACGTTTATCCATGGACATTTTTTGTGGGTCAAAGTGAAGGTTTCAAGGGGCAAAATGTTTCACAAAATCCCATTTGCTTACATTGTTCATATGTTCTTTTTTCCTTTCCTTTCCTTTCCTTTTTTTTTTTTTTTTGGCAAAAGCAGCTTCTTTTCTAATCTGCATATGTAGCACATTAGTATATCCCTCTTTTCTTTTCTTTTTTAAAAAGTAATAAGAAACATCAGAACTGGGGGGGGGGGGTTCTTAAGGAAATCGTAGCCAAGGAGAAATGACAGAGGCAGTTTTCCCTCCCCCTATATAGGTCATTTGGTGTTCCTACAAAGCCAATCAGATTTAGCTGTGAGATGCACAACTTCCTGCCCTCACTCTGAATGGACAAACAATTTTGCAATGTTTTGCAGATCATTGAGAGAGTATTTTGTGGAGAAATACTTTTTTTTTTTTTGCAAAATGGACTTGTTCCCCATCTGAAGTCAGCGCTACTCATGTCCCATTATCATCATATCTATTCAAACCTCCGTTAGAGAACTGCTTCTTTTACTATACCAGGTTATATTCCCTCCCCAACCCCCAGAAAAGCTTTCATATAACCATGGGTGAGAAAACCCATCTGCAAGCATTCTAATTCCAGCAGAAGAAACCATACAGCTCACTAAACTAATAGATGTAAACTCCAGCATAACTTGCAGCAATATTTTTCTCTGAATATTTGCCACTCTGGTTATGGTTGGTCTTATTTAAAATATTGTTGCTTTGGTATCACAAGCTACCTTTGCTTTGCTATGCTTCACTTATACCTTTATCTTTCTCTATTACTGACTCAGAAGTAGCAATCAACATATGACATAAAATAAGGCAAATGTGTATCACAAGAAGCTATAAGAATTGTTGTTAAGATCCCTGGAAATGTTAGCAAAGTTTTTAGTTCCTGAATTGACTGGGCTTTGTATTGTTATTATATGTGGGTCATCTGGATTTCCTTCTGGAAACATGTTCAACCACATCCCATATAGATCCTATCGTGACATTTCTATAGTGCTGTAGTTGATTCAAAAGATAGTGGTCATATTACTGCCTGAGAGTAGAAGTAGGGAGCACATCATATTCATACAGGGCTGGCTTTCCCATGAAGTACGGTGAATTGCCTCAGTTGGCAAAGCAGGACAAGCAGCAAAATGGCATGTTCCCTGACACCCCCACCCCCACCAGGAGGGCTCCCTGCCACTGCTTCACTCCAGTGATGCACAGAGAGTGCTCTAAACAGCCCCCAGTTGCTCTCCCATAGTGGCATTTTAAATAACTGTGCTGGATCATAAACTGTTATCTCCTAAGTATCTAAGGACACAATTGTTGATAGCTGCAAGAAGGATGATATTATTTTGGGAGGGCTTGCCTTGAAATAGTCCACTTTTTTATATTTCTGTTCTGTTTACTTTAGCACATGATGGATGGTAATGTGGATGGGTTTGCCAGGTGATTCAAGATGCCTTGCAGCACCTGCTCATCGGTGTTGTTTTCCAAGGAAACGTTATGTGAATTTTCCAGTGTAAAGATATTATCCATATGTGTTTGGGACTGCAATATAATATTTTAAGTGCTGATGATAATATTTTAAGTCTGGGCTAGCCCTTCACTTTGAGCAATTGCAGCTTCTAAGAACATGTTTTGGAAGCAACAAGAATGAGGCTACAGAGCCATTTCTCCCCCTGCATATTCGACCCATTTGCACAACTCTTTTACACTTCCTCCAGCAGAAAAGACCTCAGAGCACCTCATAGGGCCATTTAAACCAGCTCATGTGTGATGATTTGATGTGAGAAAGCTTAATCACTTTAGCCGGCATTTACTTTCACCTGGTGAAATTAATTTTCCTTAATGAAGTAGCATTTATACCATTCTCAAGCAACAGAGTGGAGCAAATGTAATGTGTGCATTCCTATCCAACTGTAGAAGGCCACTTCTTTATCCTTCAGTAAATCAGAATCAGATTAAACATTACACTGATCATAAACCTGGTGATGATTGTCATTTTTTTTGTTTCTGAAAGAGCTGCTTTATGGTCCCTGCCAAGCAAGATTTGGGGAAATGAAAAAATACATATATATATATATATATATATATATATATATAAAAAAATCTTCCCAGCTGCACAGTTGGGCTTCTTATGCTATCCTCTAGATTTAACTTTTGGAAATGAATGTGGCTGGAATGGGACATATTCTTAAGTATTTCTTTTCCTTTACTTCCAATGCTGCTGCCTTTCCAGCCTCAACCATATGGTGTGTGTTTTCAATCAAAGGTCTACAAATCATAAGATATAAATGATTAACTCAATCTGTAGTGTGATTTGCAACCATAAGTACTGTGAAAAAGAAAAAAGTAATTGCTAAAGTCAAAACAAAGATACTAAGGTCTCACGTAGGATGTCTAGGCTGTGTCACGACGTATGTATATCCTTAGAAAATGAGACCAACAACACAGTGTAACATGTCAAACTCTCAGAATGTGAAGAAAGCACTTTTTTTAAAATCTCTCCTGGGAACGCGTCATACTTTTTAAGCAGCCAATTCTCTAGATAGAGTTTTACTGAACAACAAAGTGAATTAGTGAGATTTATTTTGTTTTGGCCATGTAATGTGATCTGCAAAGGAGGCAACAAAAGCAACATTTACCCCTTTGTCCATTTTTTAAAATAAATAAATAAAAATGATATTACTTTGCTGAAGAGGCACTGTGACTAATTTCAAATTAGACTTTCAGTGGGAGGATTGAAAGAAATCATAAGAGCATAATGGGATCACGCTCACTATCCCTACCCTCTGATGATGGTGCACGTGCCAGCCATGACCCTGGCAGGATGGTCCAGGAATCTCCCTTCTATCTAGAAGCCCTATGCACATATGTCAGTAAGAACAAAGATGCCCCTTCACACTAACAGTGAGAGCACCACTGTTGAGTGTACATAACATCAGCAGGAAGCAAGGCTAGACAGTGTGACCCCACAACACCCCTCTCTGAAAACCTAATGCTTCTGGTAGAACAGCTGATGATGGTTTTGTGTATTTATTGTTTTAGGTGTCCACCATCTGTTGACAACTACATCCCTTTTTGACAAATCTAAACCTAGGATTATCATTTGATGTTAATTGAGGGTGGTTTTTTGTTTTTGGAAGTACAAGTCCGTAGTACTGTAGAATACCATATGCAGCATTTTTGATGACTACCTGAAAAATATCTTCCTGGTGCTGTGCTTGGTTTCAATTCTCTGCTGGTATAACTGCTTCCCTCCAACACATGGAACTATTTGGTTCTTACTCTCATTACAGCAATTACCAAGTCTTGGAAAGGAATGGGTTAAAAATAATTTTAAAAAAAGCTTAAAAAATAGAAATCTTATTTAATGTAATTCTCATGACAAACATGTAATATACTATTGGACTGAGGCATAGTGGCCCCAGCTTATGTTAGTTATGTGTAAGGCCACATCTACACCTTGTGTCATTACAATCCCATCATGGTAAGGCTATATCCCTCTTACTCATTTATACCTCATAGGACACACAATGACATTTGTTGTGGTCTGTTGAATTATGTGAAATAAGAAGCAGAATGAAAGCAGTCTATGGCAGTGGTCTTCAACTGGTCCAGACCCAAGACTGACCTCGGATTCCCAACCTCAACATGGGACCCACTTTCACAATTTCCTCCATGTCCAACATGGCGGCAACAGCTTTGCCGCGACCCATCTGGACTGATATCATGACCCACTTTTGGATCGTGACCCACAGTTGAAGACCACTGGTCTATGGGATGTGTAATGTGCCCCAACAATTATCAGTGCACTTCAATCGTGATATAAAGCAATAGTGTAGATCTAGCCTAAGTCATGTTGAAGTAACTGCAACAAGTTAGTCACAGCAAACTTAAGAGTTGTTCCTTGCAATATGTTGCTTAGCCACAAATGTAGCTTGATTGGAGTGAGTGATTACTGATTTGCTAAAGGAAAAATAATTGCCTTGAGCAAACCATGATGCAGTTGATTTCATAGCTGATTGGGAATCTGCACCTGGGTGTTTTACAACCAGCATTCCAATCACTGCACCAAATGCACACTGTGTGTACTTCAGAATTCCCACAAGCATTCAAAGATTTGATGTTGTTTCTGGTGACACTTATTTATTTGATTATGTTTATTAAAAATCAATCACCTTCTTTGATAAAATACTTGTGGAGTTTAATCCAGATTTACCCATGCTTAGAGTAGGCCTAGTGAAATCAAAGGGACAAGGCAGTCATGATTAACTTAAGTCCCATTGATTTCAATGGGTCATCTCTATGTATGACCAAATATAGATCCAACCCAAGGTGCTGTACAATCCATAAAATATGCCTCCATTGTTGGTGACAGTGGTGCATCACAAGCAAGCAAGTTTGGTTAGGAAAAGATGCTCATCTGTTGCAACCATACTCCTATCCTTGCTAAACCAATGTGCAGATTGGACTACAGTTTTCCATACTACAATGAATTTGTAGATGGTGATTCAAGGATTGCATTTTATTTCATTTTTATTTTTTAAAACAAGTAATGGCCACACGGAGGTGGTACAGCATGCAGGTATTCCTGCATATGTTAAAAATGGGACCACAAATGCCTCTGGGAGTGACAGGACATGGCCATGTGCCATCCCTCCCAAGGACATTGTATGGGAAAAGCTATGGCTGTTCCCATAGTTCCTCATGGCCGCTCCACCCTGACTTTTGCACATTTAGTGTCAAGGTTTGAAGGGGGCTTCTATACATGTTCCAGTAAATGTGCTTAGAAGCTTCCCCATCATCAGGGACCGTGCTTGATGAAGGTCCCTGATCATAAGGAGACTTCTAAGGGTTGGAGTCAATGATGGCCATCAGCCTAGGCTGACCAGATAAAATCTAGGTCAAGGCTCATGTAACTTTAACAGTTGTAGAGAAAAGGGAATTTCAGCCAATGTCATTTGTATGCAATGAGTTCCTGGTGATATTCCTCTTCATCACAACAATTAAAGGTGCAGGCATTATACTAGAGTGACCATATACAAAAGATGGCAGGGCCCCTGCAACTTTAACAGTTGTGATGAAGAGGGAATTTCACCAGGGACTAATTGCATACAAATGACACTGGCTGAAATTCCCTTTTCTCTACAACTGTTAAAGTTACATGAGCCCTGACCTGGATTTTATCTGGTCACCCTACATCAGCCAGCAGAATGGAAACAACTGGTGAACTGATTTTCCTTCCCCCCCCCCCGCACCACTCCTTCAGCTCTCCGCATGCCTCTCCAATCTAGAACTTTAGGGGACCCTCTGGAGCAAGTTTGGGGGGCATGTGGAGGGGTGTGCAGGGTCTTCAGAATTTCATGCATCGGGCTGAGCAGATGGGTAAAGTGACATGAGAACATTGGGCAAGGTGTGCCTCCATACCCTGTGCCTACTTTTAGCTCTTTTAGAATAACACCTAAACAGGGCTAGTAGAATGCAGACATTTTAAAATGAAGATTCTTCTTCCAATGTCTCTAGATCTTAAAAGTAAAAGACACACAGTTGGGCTGATGATATCCAAGGCTTTTTCCTGGATAAGATACTGGGCATTTTTCCTCCTATATGAGCAACTCTCTAATGAATCTAGAGTTCACATTGTATTTAGGCCTCATTAAGACTTATTAGATTTATTGTCTGAATCAATGCTTTCAGAGCAGCTACTGGAACATTTCTGAAAGGTCTGCCAAACAATGAATGACCAGGCCAAACTAATATTTATAGACTGCATGAGATGTGGGACAAACACGATCTTTCCAATTTACTTGTTGCAAATGAACAGTTCAGACCTGGTTGCTGATATTACCTCATGCTTGTGGTATTTATTAATTAGCCTCACACAAATCTCATTTTAAAAAATAGGACTTTCATTTCCAATTTCCCATCACTTTCCCTTGTTAGAACAAAACAAAAACAAAAAAAGAGGATGAGCAGTGTAAAATGGCAACACGTAACCAGTGAGGACTAATTTGCTACATTGAAAAACAAGCACTACATATAATGGGAGGGGAATAAATTAATGAGCATTTTTGCATCAGCTGGAATCTTATATATACACTGAACTATTGACCATGACAAAAATATTGTTTGATTATTACAGTCACCTCTTTTCCTCTAATTTTTTAATGTTCCTAAAAGTATGCTAAAAAGATAAAGAAATGTTTTATTTCAGTGAGATTATAGCCCTCATCTTCATGGTGTCGGGGCGGCAGTGCGGGGGCGGCAGCAGGTGGCGTACCCCTCATTGGCGCTCATCACAGTGGAAGGAGTGCCATGGCGGGTTTTCCTGCCACCTCCATCACCACCCAACAGAGCACGAGCGGCAGTTTTAGGGGCACCTAGGAGCGTCTGCCCCCCTCTTCCAAGGTACATTATTTTTTACTTTTTTAAATAGGGGGAACAAATGGGGAGGTCTGCAGAGGCATGGAGGTGGTGCAGTGAGCTTATGACTCACTGATTCACCCCTTCCCTGCCCAGCCCATGGTGACCAATCACTGGTCGCCATAGATCTCCCAGAAGCTCTGGAGCAAGAACAACAGACAGCAAATGCCATCATCACCTCGCTCCAAACTAAAAAAGTCAGCGTAAATGCCTGACTTTTTTAGAGTGGAGCTTTGGGGCTTTGCCCCTAGATGGCTTCGGAGTGGCGACAGAATCATGTAGACCACCTGCCACCACTCCAAAACCTCTGCGGGGAAAAGTGCCCATCTAGAAATACCCATAGTCAATATTTTCTTAAACAATATTTCAATTGAAAATGCAATTTACCTATATAAATTAAAATTTGTATATGGAGCTTAAGATGGCCTAAAACAATAACTCTATAAATTAGGGCAATTGCTCAGGAAGTCTTCAACTGCTGCAAGAGTGCTCTGTCAAGGTTCTTCAGAAGCTTGTCATCCTTAATTTACCCCTGATCTCCTGTACCATGTCGGTGCTACACTCCTTATGTGGGGCTATTCCTGACACTGAGTCCTTTGTGCAGGATGGAAACCTGTATACATTAACAATGTGAAACACAGATAAATTGGATATTGATTAAAAAGGATTGCCTGCAGGCCTGGTGCCAGGACTGAAGAGGGCCCATACACAGTGCCTTCCGGGGATCCCCTTCCCCAAACAGCCTCCCAGATAGACAATCCAACCCTCATCTCAGTGCCAACATCTCCCATGTAGGCAATCCACACACCTTCCTGCAAGCTCATCAGGAGCAGAAGACACAAGAACCAGTAGCAGGGAGGCTGCTGGAGATCCAACCAGCCTGGTGTGGCTCCTTTCAGTGCTAGGTCCTTGTGGAGAAAAGAGAGAGAAGAAAGGTTGTGCTGGCCTGGGTGACATCCCCCACTCTGTGGGGTAATAGGTATCGCTTCTGTAAATGACTTTCTTGCTTCTAGCATCTAGAAGCTCCTGTAAGGCATAATCTCTTAGGATTTCTTTTTCTAATTGTTTATTTTGCAGATAATAGTTTCATGTCAATAACAACTAAGAAATAGAAAAAAAGTCTTCTAATTTTTTTTTGTTGCTTTGTTTCTATCTTAGATGTGCCTGGGGAGAGCTTTATGGAAACTCATAGAGAAGCATTTTCAGCTTTTCTTCACTTTCCCCATGAAATTGGCTTTGGTCCTTCAGTGGTACACAAAGCAAAAAGGAAAGGAAAAAGGGGGAAAAAACCAGTGTGACCACCTAAAAATCCATTTTCACAAACTACACAGAGCACTTTAAACTGCCTTGTTTTGTGATTGGGTGAGCGGAGTCCCCCAGTTGAAGTCAACGTCATCAACCACAGAGATGACACTCAGCACACGAGAGACGGTTGTTCCCCAACCTCTCCATACTACTGGCCACTCCTTCTTTCCCTTTGTGTATTCTCTTGAGTTTTGCGAAATCCAGTAGCCGAACTGCGACATGCCTGCTACGGCTGGTCACTAGGGATGTTGGAGAAATCCAAAACAGACTTAAATGAGTCCAGATTTCTTGTTATCCAGTCCATGGCTAGGAGAGAGGTTGCCTGCATGGTGGGAAAGTGCCCATTGATAGCATTCTCACCTTCAATCTTATACATACTTACCTGAGAGTAACTCTCACATTGTAAAATGGAATTTGGAGCATGGCTTCATAAATACACCTGACCCTTTACTTTCCTGGGAGTAAGTGCCATTGAGCTCAGTAGGACTTGATTCTGAGTAGGCTTGCATAGGAATGCACTGCAAGTATACTTAGAGTAGCACTCTGAAATCCCCAGTCCCCTTCAGTGCATTTGCGTGGAATCTCCCCATTCACTTCAGTGGAGTTTGCATCTATGAGGGAAGGATTGCTTCGTTTGCCTCTTCTCCCTTTTGCTCACATTATTAGTCACCAATGTGATGGGCTTTTTTTCTTCTCTGGATGGATGGGGGAGTTCTCAGCCAAGCAGGAGAAAGGCTTGAAAGTTGGGATTTCACTGGCTATTTAAAGTGCCTTCTTCCCTTCCCTGAATAAATTCTTCATGCAGTGCTTGGCATGCTCATTTTTAAAAGGTGTCTTTTAAAAGGATCTACTCTAGATAAGGCACTAATATTTGGGTGGAAAAGGCAGTCTCCAACACCTCCAAAGAAACCTTGAAAGCAATTGGCTTTCAATAGGCTTTCCCTCGCTCCAGGAAAGGCAGCCCTGAAAACTTGCAGAACAGGTTAAATACAATCCTGAATTCCTATGGACAATGGAAAGGAAACACAGAGGGAACAGGTTTGCAAAATCTGTACATCCTTACAGGCCACTCCTCCTCCCCCTGTTGTGCTTTAGGCCATTATCACACGGGTGGTTTGATCCACACCCACTGCAACTTTGATCCAATTCTTTCACGTGACCATGTCCCCCTCACGCTGCTCTCGCACCCCGAATGCTCCGTTTCCTGTTTCATTTTTGAAGTATCCCTGAACGGGGATAGTCTGTTTTCTCTCCTTCTCCACAGACTTTGCTGAGGTATCAGAGCAAACCCAATCACGTGTGATCAAAAGGCTACACTCGCATAGAAAACAGAGGAGGAACCCACATAAGCTAGGCTGACCATATGAAAAGGAGGACAGGGCTCATGTAACTTTAACAGTTGTAGAGAAAAGGGAATTTCAGCCAGTGTTATTTGTATGCAATTAGTTCCTGGTGAAATTCCCTCTTCGTCACAACAGTTAAAGGTGCAGGCACTATACTAGAGTGACCATATACAAAAGAAGGCAGGGCCCCTGCAACTTTAACTGTTGTGATGAAGAGGGAATTTCACCAGGAACTAATTGCATACAAATGACACTGGCTGAAATTCCCTTTTCTCTACAACTGTTAAAGTTACATGAGCCCTGTCCTCCTTTTCATATGGTCAGCCTACATAAGCAAACCGGGTAGGTGTGATAAAGGCCTTAGTTTGAGGGATTAAACAGAAAGGAGGAACAGTTGAGCCTGGGAGTGTTTGGGGAGTGGCACTTCATGGGAACAGGCAGAAGCTAGCTGAAGGCCAGTGCAGCTGACAACAATTCCCAATCACCACCATCCCCATAAAAGGCATGCCAGAACTCAGAAGCGATGCTGGAAGCAACTATTGTTCTTGGTGCATTGTCTTTGTTGCTGATACGAAAAATGGGGACCTAATGAACAAATGGTTGACAAGCTCGGCAAAAAGATAACTGCATTAACTGCAAATACCAACTTAAATACAATTGTAATAGAACACTGAATGCTTCAATGAAATTTGCAAAACGAGCTCAAGTTTATAGTCAAACACAGCAACCAGACCTTAAACATACAGTGGCTGATATTTAAATCATACATATGCTTATTTATATTCAAACCGTAACAAACACGCAATTGCTGGTATTCAAATCATACAGACAGTTGCTTGTGATACAGATGATAATAAATTGACAATAAATAAACGGTAATTCTAGAATGTGTACTCCGTTTCTGATTAATTTTCATCAGTATAGTGTTTGCAACACAAAAGAATTTTCAACTGCACCATAGATATGTAGATATAGATAGATAGATAGATAGATAGATAGATAGATAGATAGAGATAGATGATTGATATATAGATAGATAGACTCTTGTGATTATTTTGGTCCATGGAGTATCACAATTTATCATCAAGAATCAAATCGATTATATATAAACATTGGCATTTAGTGCAAGATATTCCTGGTTACCAAATTCCGCCGTTGGTCGCATTACGAAGAACTAGCAATCTTGGTGATAAATTGGTTCATTCAGATGTTTTAGACTACATCTACCCCATGACACCAACCTTTGGACGCTTCAAATGTGGTCATTGCAACAGTTGCCCGCAATCTGTCCAAAACTTTGCTAATACCTTGGATAATCGCAAATATTCTTTAAGATCTTTTACAACGTGTTCTACTGCAAATGTCATCTATATTATTATATGTCCCTGTTCTGGGATATCCATGGGACAAATGTCAAGACCTCTCAAAACACGAGCTGGTCAACCATTTACTGTTCATTAGGTCCCCTTTTTTCATATCAGTTCGATTGTGAGGGTCCCTCCCTTTTCTTTGTTGTTTGTCTTTGTTGCTTGCATACCAGCTCCTTGATCTTGCCTGGACATATCCTGACCTTGGACCAGAACCTGACTACTCTTCGATGCTTTCCTAAACCCAGTATTGTTTGATCTGGCTTCTGATGGATACTTCGGCTTTCGACCACGGACTGTTTATTGATGCTTCCCTCCTGCTTATCGAGTTTAATGCTGATGCTTTATGACACACACCCCTCTCCATCTATTCTCTAATATTTAGTGAATTGCAGAAATGATACTGTGAAATGCTCTAGCGGCTGTCCTTTATCCTTCCCCTCTGTGTATTCTCATGTGTTTAGGGAATGGGGAAAAGGCAGCCCCACCCCTTGACCCAGGTCATTGACAGGTCACATAAATAGGCATATCCAGGATTTAATGCAAGGGGATGGGGCACATTGTGGCAGAACAGTACAGGAGCTGCCTTTTAGGAAAAAAGACGCACTAAAAGGACTTTCAGAAACTGCTCCTTTTACAAAGGGTAGCAGCAGCATTACTTGGATTGGCCATGACATCATGTGATGTAAACAACCTCAAAGTGCTCTCCCTCCACACGAAATCATCTGTGAAGATTGGCCCCAGGATACCTATAGGGTAGGCTGACCATCTGAAAAGGAGGACAGGGCTCATATAACTTTGTAGAGAAAAGGGAATTTCAGCAGGTGTCATTTGTATGCAATTAGTTCCTGGTGAAATTCCCTCTTCATCACAACTGTTAAAGGTGCAGGCACTATACTAGAGTGACCATATACAAAAGAAGGCAGGGCTCTGCAACTTTAACTGTTGTGATGAAGAGGGAATATCACCAGGAACTAATTGCATACAAATGACACTGGTTGAAATTCCCTTTTCTCTACAACTGTTAAAGTTATATGAGCCCTGTCCTCCTTTTCAGATGGTCAGCCTAATATAGGGTGACCATATGAAAAGGAGGACTCCTGAGGGCACTCCCCAGGTGCTGCATGCATACAAATGACACCTACTGAAATTTCCTTTTCTATACAACTGTTAAAGACACAGGAGCCCTGTCCTCCTTTTCATATGGTCACCCTACTGAAGACAAAAATCACCTTTCCTTATTAAATATGGAACTGCTTTGGGATTTTTTCCAGATATTTGTTCCTTGGTGAACAAGGAAGGATGGCTTGATAAAGTCCCAGGCAAATTGTTCCACATTTTGTGGAAGTACTATTTGTAAGCGATCTGAAAAGGAGCAACTGCTTAAAAAAAAGTGTGTCATAAAATTTGCCATGAATAGCTTTGTGTTTAGTACATTATACATCAAAATGCTTATCTCATCCTATAAACCACAAAATATTTATGACCTCATCCTATAAACAACACAGTCATTCATAAGATTGAGTGCAAGTGTTCCTTCCAAATTTATTCATTTCTACTACGCCAATGTTTGTGGCTTCTATGGGTCTTTCCATATTACTGTAATAAATATATTTGTACAATATAACTACATTTTGGCATGATGCAGCTAAAGTTAAGGACATTTAAGTATGTATTTATTTATTTTTTGTAAATTTCAACAAAACAAAAAAGAAAAAAATGAGTACATACTTGTATGTAACAATCTCAATTGATGCATGATATATGAATGAAGGTACAGTTTCCTAGAAAAGAAAGGCATTATACATAAACTTCAACAAAAGCAGACCAAATATCTATGTATGTATCCATTTGTGACCGGCGCCTAAATACCACCTGTGCAAATGTTCAACCACACACTGTTATGTCTTGAATCCATTGCATGATGGGAGGTGGGATTTATCCTTCTAATATTGTAATATCAGTCTTTTAACTGTCAAGAACACGCAGAGATTCCATTCATGTTGACCATGTGTTAATTTCCAAGAAGCACATTTAATCCTATTGAATTGATTGAGAGAGCGGAAAGCACATTCTTAACTCTTCCCTTGAAGTCAGTAGACCTTAAAAGTGCTTAACTTTGGCTGGATCATGTCCTTTGCATTGCAACTTTCCCTTAGCTAAACTAACAAATTAGCCATCACTTCAGAATATAATTTTAAAAGTTTTTGAAGTGTAGGAAATCCTTTGAAATTCATCAAGGAAATACAGCATGTTTAATGCAGGACAAAGAAACATAATTTTTACACTAAAGAATCAAAGGAAATAAATTAGTTGCTTACTACTTACCTGTTCAGACTGTTTTGGTAAAGAGACAATCCAGTTTTACGGTTGTCAGAAATGGGGAAAAAATACAACTGCATTTTGCTATTGATAAGAACAGAGACTTAAGAAACAGGGTTTCTATAATGTGAGTGATATATAGGAAGAATGGCATAAATCTGATGAGTTAGTCTTTTTATTTTTAACTATTTAACAGTAATATTGAAAGATCCAGTTTTCAACCCTTTCAGCCCACAGAAGCCGAGGTATTTAAGTAAGCCCGTTCTGACTTTTATTTATTTATTATTTATTACATTAATATCCTACTTTTTTCCTGTTAAGGAACCCAAGGTGGCATACATAAACTTCCTGCTCTCCATTTAATCCTCACAACAACAACCCTGTGAGGTAGGTTGGGTTGAGACTCTGTAACTGGCCCAAAGTCATCCAATGAGCTTCCATGGCCAAGTGGGACTAGAACCCAGATCTCCCGACTCCCAGTCCAACATTCTAAACACTACATCACACTGGCTCTCTTTTAGGGTGCAATCCTATACACATGTAAGCCTTACTGATCATTTGAAATGTACACATCCTTCTCCCATTGATAAAAATGCATTTGTGCACATTTTTCAAGTATGCATGTTTCAAATGCAAACATGCTGCTGAATGCGTTTGGGGGGGTGTCCATGAATCATGTTGCAAACTTGTAAATGTATGGACTTCAACTGCCAATTGCCTTTGAGTCCATGTTCCATCTGGAATGTGAGAACTGGGTAAATCCTGATTAAAAACTGAAATGAATTTGTCTTCCCTACTGGGTTTTGATACTTGCCAAAAGCTCTCATTGTAACTGGAAATGAAAGCTGTATGCACTGTACACTTTTTGGAGAGGCACACAGGAAATATTAGCTGAAACAGAAGAGCTCCATCCCATCCCTGGAAACCTTTGAACCATGGCCAATGGTTCCATTCTAAGTAACAGCAATGTGTTGTAGCTCTTACTTTTCTAGGTTAGTTTTCAGCTACAAGTATTTACACAGTAACATCAACCCTAGATCTGAGATCTGAAGGTGGAACTACCACAATACTCAAAGCCCTGCCAAGCTCATGCCAACACGGTGCAAGGGAGGCAGCAGCATGTTTCTCTTCTAGTTCCAGCTTTTGTTGTTCATTAATGGTTTCCCCACAATTGCAAAAAGTGGAAGGAAAGTATATACACTACCTGCAGGCCTGCCAGAAATGATTTCTCTCTCTCTCTCTCTCTCTCTCTCTCTCACACACACACACACACACACACACACACACACAGAAATGGGGGGGGGGTCTGGAGACAAAGAAAACTTTGGTTTCTCTGGATGCGAAGCCTCTCCTGATCTGTCCACCACCTTTTGTATCTACTGAAGTTGGAATTACAACATGAGTTGAGGACTATGGCAGTTACCACAGGGTCTGAGATGGGATATCCAAGGTCAGTTCTCCCCCTCTGAAGGTGGCCCCATCTCCCCACCCTCAAAGGGGGATCTGAACTGTTCTAATGCCCCTGGGAATCTCTCCAAGGACAATAGGACTGCAGCTTCAATCTTCCAAAAATGCAGACGGATATAGTGCAGAAAACATATAGTTGGCCATATGACATTTATTCCTTGAAAAAAGTTAATCAATTCTTCTTCTCTGGGTTTTTAAAAAATATATTAATGGCACCTTGGGAAATAATGCCTTGAGAGCGAATCTAATTTTATTGTAACAAATGTTCTAGCTCCTCTTTTCATTTTATTGTTAAGATGTATTTTGTTTTATTCTGTTTTACTGCAGTTTTTATCTTGATTTGTTCTGGTATTTTTAGTGCTCTTTTGCTAGTTAAGTCTCCTAGGAGAGTAGCATTTAAAAATTGGTGAAGCTATTGGTTGGCTTTTCCTTGTGCAACCTTATTTGAATCAGACCAATCCTTTCCTGAAGTTCGATCCTTTGCACCCTAATGCTTGTTTACTGTTACTGTTTGTTTGTGACTGCCTTGAATGTTAGGTAAGTCATTTGCCTTCAACCCCACTAGTTGCATTTGATTTAAGTTCCTTATTACATATTGACACATCTGACTCTCTCTTGGTAGTAATATATTTTCTATCTGTCTCTGTGTCTGTATTCCCAGTTTAATACTGTGTATGTGCATATTAATAAAACAGTCACACGTAACACAGACAGAGTCCGACAGATAATATATTACTAATCAGAGACATACATTAGTATACACATTCACCTTTCAATGAAGTGTCATTCACTCCATCAAGGATGAAGCATGACCATGGCAAAGTTCATGGGAGGACAGACAGAAATGGCAAGATTACTTGCACTCCCTCCTCCCCCGCCCCCACAACCAGCTTTGAAGGTATCTAGCACAATAAAACCTGCAGCTGTCTGAAATTTGGCACAAGGTGCTACTATAGCTACAAATGTCATCCAATTCCCCCCCCCATTAACAGTTATAGGTGGGTGTTTTCTTTTAAGTAAAGCCTCAAATTAAAAGCTCATTGCACAAGAACACCTGCAATTATTTGTCTGAAAAGCATCCCATGAAAAGCAACTACTATGCCTACAAATTGAACTAAATTCTGCCAAGAAATAAAAATGTTGTACGTGTTCCTTTTTAAAAGACCTCATACTTTAAATGCTTCAGGCACAAAAACTCCTGAACCTATTTGTTTGATATTTTGCAGGCTTCACTTACTCAGAAGGAGCTGCTATGTCTACAAATATCTAATTTAGCCCACCCCCCCAAAAAAATTGCAGCTGTTTGATTTCCCCATCATTGTCAATGGGGAGTTTTCCTCATCATTGTCAGTGGGGAGATATCCAAAGTGAGGATTTACCATGGACCCGGACCCAAAGTAAAGATTTCTCTGTACACTCATAGTCATTTGGCCCTTGGAATAAGAACATGTTTAATTTTTCTCAAATTTAACTTTTTGTAAGTGCTAGAGAAAAAGTTTACAGAGAAAGCCTTCTGATTTCGATGAAACCTTTAATCTGTTGTAGCCCTGAGGAGGTCTTTAAAAAACTAGAAGTGACCTACTTTTCAGAAGAAAACAATTTATTTCTAACTAAAGAAATTACTATCATAGCATCCTCATGTAAGTTATTAAAAAATACTCTTTGGGATTTAACTTTACAAAAGCAATTAGACCCTGCTGTCTTGCTAAATAAATCAACATCTCTCAATTATTTTTTTAACTTAAAATTCATTTCATCATAATGAAACAGTTGCAAAAATACATCCACAATAAAATCAAATTTATCCTATAGTTGTTGCTGCTCTAAACATCAACTACCAAATGATTGTCAGATCAAGTGACATGTCACCTGAAGTCGAAACAAGGACAAACAAACCAAAAAGTTTTTCCCACTCCTGTTTAACATGTTAAAGAAATGGGGAAATAGTTTGTTAGCAAAATGAATTGTTTCCTTCTAATTTCATGGTGTTAGCATCTGCATTCATTTATCGAGACATGTCTGGGTAAAGAGAGCATGTGTCATGATTGAACTCAAGAAGCTCTTCTCAAACTACAAAATGCCTCCTTTGTTTCCCAGGCATGCTACAAATAAGGAACACAAAGGGGGACAAAGTGGCCAGAGTTGTGAAGTTATTAAACAAGGTGGTTATGTTAGGCTGACCAGATAAAATCCAAGTCAGGGCTCATGTAACTTTAACAGTTGTAGAGAAAAGGGAATTTCAGCCAGTGTCATTTGTATGCAATTAGTTCCTGGTGAAATTCCCTCTTCATCACAACAATTAAAGTTGCAGGCACTATACTAGAGTGACCACATACAAAAGAAGGCAGGGCCCCTGCAACTTTAACAGTTGTGATGAAGAGGGAATATCACCAGGAACTAATTGCATACAAATGACACTGGCTGAAATTCCCTTTGCTCTACAACTGTTAAAGTTACATGAGACCTGACCTGGATTTTATCTGGTCACCCTAGTTATGTAGTGAATGGACCTTTAAGGGGCTCCTTTATGCTTCTGAAGTTCTAGTTAAATAAACATTATACCAAGCTCCGAAGCAATTCTTCTAGAAATATTTCTTAGGAAAAGTTGTTCCTCCCCAGTGTATCATAACTCTTTCAGAAAAATTTCAACTAACAGTTATCCATTCACTTCTCCCAAAATAGCATGTTCCAGCATTTTTCCAGAGAGTGACATTCAAATTTAATTTTAAAAAATAATATGCCATCAGGAGCTGGAGGGAGAGTTCATTCTATGCTTATTGTTACCACGAATTACCTGTGCAGAAACAAAATCATTCCTTTTTCCTCCACCAATAAAGGCCTTATTCATATATTATTTGTCGGATGGATGAAGGTACCATCAATGGAAACTACAGCCTACATCAGCAGAACAAAAAGTAGAAGAAACTGAGATCCAAATGGGGGACTGGTGTCTTCTAGCAGATGCTCTGGTAGTCACTTTCAAAGGGCTCTATGATGATGGACAGATGCTCCAGAAGTATAGGGAGTGAATTTTAAACACACTTAAATGTAAGTGCACTGGTAGAGATGGAGGTGGAGTGGGGTGTTTGAAGGAAAATTGCAACAAAGAAAAAAATCTCTAGATCTCATTTCCAGAGGGAGAACAATTAAAGGTGAGGGAAACAATAGGGGAAAAAATGAAGGGGAAGTATTCAAAGTGAGCCTCGTCTTCATGGCTGGGTGAGAAATGTTGGAGGAAAGGGAGCTTTTTTACTCTGAACTTGGTTCATGGATGGTGCTTTTCAGGAAAAGAGGAGAAGAAAATAAATTACTGGGGAGGGCAGACCCAAAGGAAAGGAGATGAGCACAGGAAAAATAAAGAAATAAATGAGAAGGGAGACCCTTCCCAGGAGGTCTGGCGAGTGCATGGGAGCTGCGGAGGGAAAGAGAGGATAGGGAAATCGTACTGCATAAGAAGACAAACAATCACACTACATTGGATCCAATCCATAGTCAAATTCTTGAGAATTATGATTACATATTGCTTTGGAATTACTCTGATAACAGATAAAACAATGGAATGCAATAGGCCAGATATTAGGGATGTGCAACAGATCAGACCCGATCCACGATCTGGGCCCAATCTGGCCAAAATCGAAACATTAATTAACAATTCCGATTTCAAAAAATGGAGATCTGATTTTTTTCCTGTCCAATTCCCCCTCCCCCCCCCCCCCGATTTTGATCGGGGAAAATCGGACCTCCATTTTTTGTGTTTTCACCATAGGCTTGCATTAGGGGAAAGAAAGCTTTCCCACAATGCAAGTCTATGGGGAAAACATGGCGGTGTGTTACTGGGGACCTCCCTCCCTTCCCCCACTCGTGTTCCTTACCTGCTGCCTCCTCGCTGCCTCCTCACTGCCGCCCGCTGCCCCAATCTACTGAGAAACAGACTTCACAGCCTGCCTCTCATTAGAGCGCCCCCAGCGCTCTACTGAGAGGCAGGCCGCAAAGCCTGTTTCTCAATAGAATGGACCTGCGGGCAGCAGCGGGCAGAAGCAGACGGCCCCGGCAGGTAAGGAGCATGAGTGGGGGGAGGGGGAGGTCCCCACTTATCTGCCGGGGCCTCCCGCTTCCGTCTGCTGATGCCCACTGGTCAAATCTACTGAGAAACAGGCTTCGCAGCCTGCCTCTCAGTAGAGCGCCAGGTGATGAGAGGCAGGCCGCGAAGCCTGTTTCTCAGTAGATTGGACCTGCAGGCAGCAGTGGACTGAAGCAGATGGCCCCGGCAAGTAAGGAGTGCGAGTGGAGGGGAGGGTGAAGTCCCCACTTACCTGCCGGGGCCTCCCACTTCTGTCTGCTGCCGCCTGCTGGTCGAATCTACTGAGAAACAGGCATTGCAGCCTGCCTCTCAGTAGATCACCGGGTGATAACATCATTACCCAGTGCTCTACTGAGAGGCAGGCCACAAAGCCTTTTTCTCGGTAGATTGAACCTGTGGGCAGCAGCGGACGGAAGTGGACAACCCCAGCAGGTAAGGAGCGCGAGTGGGGGGGAGGGAGGTGGAGGTCCCCACTCACCCGCCCCCATGTTTTCGCCATAGGCCTGCATTGGAGGAAAGCTGACCGGATGGAGGGTGTTCAACCTGTTCTGGATGGGGTTGCACTCCCCTTGAAGGAGCGGGTTCGTAGCTTGGGGGTTCTCCTAGAACCATCTCTGTCACTTGAGGCGCAGGTGGCCTCAGTGGCACGGAGTGCCTTCTACCAACTTCGGTTGGTGGCCCAGCTACGTCCCTATCTGGACAGGGATAACCTGGCTTCAGTTGTCCATGCTCTGGTAACCTCCAAGTTAGATTACTGCAATGCACTCTATGTGGGGCTGCCTTTGAAGGTGGTTCGGAAGCTGCAGCTTGTGCAAAATACAGCGGCCAGATTGATAACTGGAACCAGTAGGTTCGAACATATAAGACCTACTCTGGCCCGCTTGCATTGGCTGCCTGTATGTTTCCGAGCCCAGTTCAAAGTGCTGGTTTTAACCTATAAAGCCTTACACAGCTTGGGATCACAATACCTGATGGAACGCCTTTCCCGACATGAACCTACCCGAACACTACGTTCAACATCTAAGGCCCTCCTCCGAGTGCCTCCTCTGAGGGAAGCTCGGAGGTCGGCAACAAGAGAGAGGGCCTTCTCTGTGGTGGCTCCCCAATTGTGGAACGATCTCCCCAACGAGGCCCGCCTGGCGCCAACATTGTTATCTTTTCGGCGCCAGGTCAAGACTTTCCTCTTCTCTCAGGCATTTGACAATATCTGAGGAGCCTGGGTTTGTTTTGTTTTGTTTTGTTTTTGTAGTTTTTTGAAGTGTTTTTTAAATGTACAGATTGTGTGTATGTTGTATGTTTTTGCTGTTTTAATTTTTGTATATTGTTTTTAATTGTTTTTAATCCTATGTAAACCGCCCAGAGAGCTTCGGCTATGGGGCGGTATACAAATGTAATAAATAAATAAATAAATAAACACCTAAAATGGTGTCCAATCCAAAAATCGGATGTCCAATTTTTGGATCGGAATCAGATCCAATCCAATCTGGATGGCATCTGATCCGATCCGACGCCACAGTGCCGGTCCCGATCCCAATCCATTTTTTTGGGACTGTGCACATCCCTACCAGATATACTTCTGATGAATAAAAAGAGAGGGGAAAAAACCTGCAATCAGCTACTATATATAATAGATGTTGCAATACCTGGCATATAGCATTTAAAAAACATAGACAAATATACCTAGTTTTGGAAATAAACCATGGCTGAAAATTCAAAACAGTTCCTATAGAGCCCCTCTTAATAATTGCTATGGGACTTCTTCCAATTACCCTGAAGCAAAATTTAGAATACATATGCCATTGTTCCTATAAAATATAATAAGAAAAGCTGGCTTTCTCCAGACTAGCTACAGAACTAGGAAATTCCTTAAAAAATGATTGGCAGTCCATGTAAGATGAGGTTTGGGATATTGGATTCCTGCCTGGATAAGCATTGGGATTAACAAAAAGAAAAATAACAAGTACAAGAAGATATTCTATGCTCTACTCAAAATTATAGTTCCCCAGAATTATTAGGATTACTTCATAGTATAATGTTTCTCCCTCCATAAGCTTAGGGAAAACACCCACAAACTCACAAGTAAAGTGACATGTATGAAGACTGTATGTCTATTTTACTACATGTTGGAAGGATATCATGAAGAAAACAGTAATAAGCTAATTAATAGAGTAGTAGATCCAATGAAAGTGATTAATGATATTTCAGATTCATTCCCAGATTCATCAGCCTCAGCATGGAAAAGGTGTAATTCTCCAGCTCTTAAGTTCTCTCCCAGAGAGTTTCTCTGCCTACTTTATGGATTGACGATGTGTGTCCCCTAAAATCTGTCTGCAGACTCTTTCTCCACATTCAGTTGTGTTGGGGGAACCACTTCCCACTGGAACCCTGACTCTATTCTTCCAAAGAACAGGCTGCTGTCTGTCCAGAAGAGCCAGCCCAAGAACTAGTACTATAACCAAAACACAGGGGAGCCAAGCATGCACAGCTAGACTTCTTTGACCAAGCTAGAAGAGGACCTCCGTAATATACTCAAAAGAGCAACAGAGATGGCATTAGAGCTTTTCTAGAAATGAAGTTTTGTTGAGAAAATGTACCAAATAGCAATTAAAGGATTAGCTACTAAAGGCTTTCAGGGATGGAGAGAGAAAGAAAAAGAAAGGATCCATTTGTGGCACAGCTGAACAGTATGAAAGGAAGAGGGAGACTGCAATTTGAAAGTCGTTAAAGGGAAGAAAAAATAAAGAGAAACTTACCTATCCTTCCTTAAAGTTCTGTCTGAAAACCGGGGAAAGGGGGTGATGAATCAGAATGCATGGACACACCGAATCACAAGATCCATAGGCAAAGTGTCTGCCAACAAACTAACATAGGGGACTCAGAGGTAGGGTGACCCGATAAAATCCAGGTCAGGGCTCATGTAACTTTAACAGTTGTAGAGAAAAGGGAATTTCAGCCAGTGTCATTTGTATGCAATTAGTTCCTGGTGAAATTCCCTCTTCATCACAACAGTTAAAGGTGCAGGCACTATACCAGAGTGACCATATACAAAAGAAGGCAAGGCCCTTGCAACTTTAACTGTTGTGATGAAGAGGGAATATCACCAGGAACTAATTGCATACAAATGACACTGGCTGAAATTCCCTTTTCTCTACAACTGTTAAAGTTACATAAGCCCTGACCTGGATTTTATCGGGTCACCCTACTCAGAGTATTCTGGGAGCCAGATGTACACCAAACAGGATAGTGCACTATGAAAGTGGTATATAAAAGGAAGGAGCCACACTACTGCTTTATAGCGGCACTGAAGTGCACTGAGAACTGTTGGGGCCCATTGACACATACCATTTGCGGAGTGTAGGGTGCAAAATAAAGAGTCGAGACACGAAAGTTGGGTATAAAATGGGCCACTTTTATTCAAGATCTGCAGTAAGGGATAAGACCTATGCGGGCATCCTCTCTTGGCCTCTTCCAGGCCAAATCTTGGGAATGGGCGAACCATTCTCTGACCTCCGGGTGGCATCCCACGTTCGCCACCCCTTGGTCATACCCCATTTGGGGTTGGGAGGCCTTCCTTTGTCACAACACCCGTGCCGCAGTGCTCCGAGCGTGTGAGTAGAGTTGGCCTCAAAGGTAAACCTTATTCCCCTGATCTGGTGCCGCGGGGCTCCCAGATGTGGGCGTCAGGTATTACCCTTTACCTCAACGGTTCCTGAGAATGTTCACCAGTTGAAAAAAGGCCCTAAGGATGCCCGCACCTACCGCCAAATTAAAGTGACCAATTAGAACAAATCCGCCTATTTAATACTCCCCATCTGTCTTACAGTATGAAGTAGGCGAAAAAACTCCTAACCAAATTAGGATAAGAGTAAAAAATTCCTACTTGGCCTCCTAATGACAACCGGCTAGCCCATACTGTCTACAGGGAGGGGAGGGAGGGAGCTGCGCCGAAAACGAAGAGAGCGGGCTGGACCGTTAGGCGGCAATTTAAGCCGCCCGTCCCCAGCCCCGCCCAGTGGCACCACTCCTATGCCCCAATCAGGGGCATCCACCCCACGACTCCTAGCCCCCCCACCCGCAAATACCATCCCCCGCCCAATTGGGCTAGGGATTCCACTTGCGGAGTGTAGGGTGCAAAATAAAGAGTCGAGACACGAAAGTTGGTATAAAATGGGCCACTTTTATTCAAGATCTGCAGTAAGGGATAAGACCTATGCGGGCATCCTCTCTTGGCCTCTTCCAGGCCAAATCTTGGGAATGGGCGAACCATTCTCTGACCTCCGGGTGGCATCCCACGTTCGCCACCCCTTGGTCATACCCCATTTGGGGTTGGGAGGCCTTCCTTTGTCACAACACCCGTGCCGCAGTGCTCCGAGCGTGTGAGTAGAGTTGGCCTCAAAGGTAAACCTTATTCCCATGATCTGGTGCCGCGGGGCTCCCAGATGTGGGCGTCAGGTATTACCCTTTACCTCAACGGTTCCTGAGAATGTTCACCAGTTGAAAAAAGGCCCTAAGGATGCCCGCACCTACCGCCATGGGGACTGACAAGCCACTCGATTAGTCATTCCCCCCCCCCACCTGGCCTCTATTACTTCCCTCAATCCCTTCTGCAGATCTGCCAAAAAGAAATCGTTGCCGCAGTCCGAAAGGTGCACACCATCCGAACGATACAGCTCCCTCCGGGAACGCACGATGTCAGGATGTTGAATACTGACATCCCCATGTTTGGATAACTCTTTAAATATTTCAGAGTTAACTTTCCTGCGAGCACGCTCCATCGCCAGAGGATCGTTACCCTCTCTCCAGGCAAGCCTGGGCAACAAACATGACCATATGATCAGCACGTCTGGCCAACGCTGCCGAATGATCTCAAAATCGGCCTTAGCTTGTAATATCAGGGCCTTGCCCTTAAGCAAGCCCAAATCGTTCCCCCCCAAATGGATGATAAGTATTTGCGGGGGGGGACGGCTGGCACGCTGATGAAATAAAGTGGGCAGGAGACGCTCCCACCGCATGCCTCGTCTGCCCAGCCATAGAATGGAAGCACATTGACTCAGCCCCAGCTGAGTCCCAAAGCTGGAGGAAGACGCTCGCCGTCCAGCCCAAAAGACTATGCTGTGTCCGCATATAATCACATTCACTGGGGTCTGCGGTCTCCAGATATCTAAAATTAAACATGAGCATGTCAGCACCCCACAACTCATTGCATCGCAGGAAATTTCCTAATATATGCCTTAAAGGCAGAGGATTGCCATCTCCCCATGGCTTGAATCTGTGTGGGAGAAAAACCAGCGCTGGCCGCTGTCGATGCAGCACCTATCCGGAAGGAGTGCGTCCCGAACAAATCAGCCGGGAGACCCAAGTGCTCCAGCGCCTGCTTTGTCACTGACCAAAACTGGAACTTGGTCAGAGGGGATCCCCCAATGTGACAAAAAAGGAATCCTGCCTCACTTCCCCTGCTCCCGAGGAATGACCTCAGCGTGCGTACCGGGCATATTTCTGCCATTGGTGCAGGAAAAAAGGCAATGTCCGCCCCTTTTCCCCCTTGATCCGTTTTGGAATACCTCAACCTAATAGAGACACCTGAGTCAGATAAGGTGACATCACTATACTGCAGCGCTCTGCCAGAGTTATCCGTTTTTGATGCTGCTACTAATTCTGAAATCCTCAGGGCCCCAAAAAATGCCGTCAGAGCGGCCGCATGAAAAAGCAAAGCTTCGTACTGAGAGGAGCAAAGCTCCACCCAAGTCGCCCTCAGTCCCTGTAGTACTTCGGGAGATACGGGAATCCTTGAATCCGGAGCCCTAGGCGTCATCCTAGACCAACCCTTGATTGCACGTTTAACCCTCTCATCCGTGGTGGAATCCGCTACTCCACGGATCTTGGCTAAAAAGGATAACGCAGCCATCTTACCCCCAATGGTGCGGGCCGCTAACCCAGACTTGCGCAATGCAGCACAGAATTGCAAGATCTGGTCGACCGGAATAGGCCAGCTCTCACTCAAATTGTAAGAGGACAGGAATTGTTGTAACTGCCTACCTGCCTTGGCATAGACTGTCCTGGTGGCAGGCGCCACGGACTGCCACATGGCCTGCTCTATGTCGACCCTCCAATTTTCCACAGCGCCGCTGGCATCATTTCCGGCAGTGGCCGCGCCCACGGAGCCAGTTCCCGAAATCTCAGAACCTGCTGACGCGATAAAGCGTCAGCGATATCATTCTTGATTCCCGGCACGTGTCGTGCCCTGAACCAAATGTTATGGGACAAGCAATGTAACGTAAATGCCCTAACTAACCCCATCACCCTGGGACTACGTGAGATCAGTGTGTTGATGACCTGCACCGTGGCTTGATTGTCGCACCAGAAATGGACAACCGAGTTGGCCATCTCCTTAACCCATATATGCACTGCCACACAGATGGGAAAAAACTCTAAAAAAGTCAGATCCCTGCATACGCCGGAAGTTATCCAGTCTGATGGCCATCTCTCCGCGCACCACCGATCACGCCAGATTACACCGAAACCCAGAGCACCCGAGGCGTCCGAATGGACCTGCATCTCAGCTTCGAGAAGCAGGTCCCTTCGCCAAAATGACACCCCATTGTACTTATGTAAAAACGAGACCCAGACGATCAGGTCTTGCCGCATCTGGGTTGACACGCGGACCCTATGGCACGGTGAGCGAAGGCCCTGCATGGCTGTGCATAAACGCCTGATAAAAGCTCTCCCTGGTGCTATGACACGGCAGGCAAAATTTAAATGCCCTACTATCTCCTGTAACTGTAGCAATGTCGCTTTGTGCGAGCCAATCAACACATGCAGCTTCTGTAGAAGTGTCTGCATCTTGTCCTGGGGCAATCTGCTGCACTGCGCCACGGAATCCAATTCGATTCCGAGGTAACGCAAGGTAGTAACGGGGCCTTCCGTCTTCTCCTGTGCCAAAGGGACCCCCAATTCTTGTGCCAGCTCCTGAAACTGTTGCATCAGGAAGTGGCACTGGTTAGACCCCCCAGGACCTATGAGTAAAAAATCATCCAAATAGTGAGCCACGTCCACAAGTCCAGTCCTGTCACGTAACGCCCATTCCAAAAATGAACTGAACTTCTCGAACATGGCACACGAAATGGAGCATCCCATGGGTAATTCCCTGTCTACATAAAACTGATCCTTGAAACAAAAACCTAAAAGGTCAAAATCGCGGGGATTAATGGGCAATATGCGAAACGCGGATTTGATGTCACATTTGCCCATCAACGCGCCTATTCCACTCTTGCGCACTAGGGCTACTGCCGAATCAAATGAAGCATATCTAACAGAGCATAAATGCTCTGGAATGGCATCATTCACGGACGCTCCCCTGGGGAAGGACAGGTTATGAATTAACCTGTACTCCCCCGGCGCCTTCTTTGGTACTATGCCCAAAGGAGACACACGCAAATTGGGTATGGGCGGTACATCAAAAGGGCCCAGTACCCTCCCCGAACTTACTTCCTTCGCAATTTTTTCCCGCACCAAGGCATCCATAGCCTGTATGGACTTCTGATTTTTTGCTATGGAAGAAAACCTTAACCCTTCATATGGAATCCTAAAACCCACAGTAAAACCAGCGTCTAAATACCTAGCCTCCTCCCTAAGCGGGTAACGTGCCAGCAATCGCCTAAGGGGTACCAGCTTAATTGGGCTGGGCCCCTTTGGGAGGCGGCTGTTGTCCCCCTGGACCCCCTGGTTTCCTGAAATTGGATCCCCCCCGGTAGTTGCCCCTGCCCCTCTTGCCGGACGGGCAACTATGTGCTGGGTGGATGCCGCCACAAACAAGGCAGTCATGCCTGTATTTGCAGGGGGATCTTGTGCAAAACCCCCGAGAGCCAAATTCCCAACAGGGCGGGCGGAGTTGAACCCCCCGCCCCGCCGACCCACTCAGGGTGGTGGCGGGTTGAGGCTTCTCCAACAGGTGGCCGCTATCCGCCCGATCCCCTTGACCCGGTTTGGCCGGCGTCATATATTGCAGCCACAAGTCGTTGTCCTTAATATCCCATTGTAGCGTGCGGTCAAAGGCGGCCCTTCGCCTAAATGATTCATCATAGGCCAACCAGGCCCCGCCCTCGTACTCCCTATACGCCCGATAAATTATATCGAGGTATTTGGTGAGTATACATCCTTTGGCCGGGAAGCGTTGTTGCAAAACGCCCATATATGTTAAGAAACCTGGTAACCAATTGTTCCAGGTCCTAGCTACCCTCTTTTTCCGTAGCTTCTCTGCTTCCCTCTCTGCCGCTCTATCCTTGTCAACATTCTCGGGCTCCCGAAACAATAAAGAGAAAATATCTATAAAATCCCCTTTAAGGATTTTATCCCTAGTAGCTGGTAAGAGATGGTAGCCTAGAGGAGCAGCCGTATTCCCCGTGGGAATTGCCGACCGCTCCGCACCTGCTAAGGGGTCCGAGCCAGCTATACTTGACGCAGCAACTGAACCAACAGGGCCCTGCCACACCTCTGCGCAGGCCGCCACTACAGCTGGCACCTGCGGGGCAGATGCCCCCCCCCCCGTCGTGACAGCCCCTATTCCTGCAGCTAAGTTGACCGGTGTTTGTACAGCAGCGTCCATTGTAACCTGTAATGTCGCCCTAGTGTCACTTACCGTGCTACCGTGACTGACTGCAGAGGAATCCAAGTTAGAAGGCTGCCCAGTGAGCTGCCCTGATGCAGAGTCGGAGCTACCCCCATAGCCCTGCGCTGGTGCCGATACGCTCTCACCCGTAACGGGTGGAGGCGTAATATGTACTTGCGGTGTTCCCAATAAGGAACCGCCCCCATGTGGTGTGGAATAAGCCATCCCAGACATCCATGGGAACCATCCCCACGGGGGGAAGGCACCCATGGCCTGCACCGGGGAACTTAGTGTGTTTGTAAACGGCTCACCTGTTCCTTGTGATGACATGCTAGGAACTGCGGACTGGGGTAACACCGAAGGTCGTGCTAGCTGACCTTCCGTCGCCTGGGTGCCGTGCGCCACCACCGGAGGGACCAGACTGCCAGCTGCTTGGCTGGAGGAAGCTTCGACCGCATCCAACCTGGAAGTAATAGATGACAACATGCTCTCTAACTTTTGTTGCCTAGTTAGCCGCTGTGAGGCGACCCGCAAAACCGCCTGAACCTGCTCTGCCGCATTAGGCACAATGCCTCTCCCCTCCTCCAGGGATTGCAATCGTGCCAAAATTACGGCTAATTCGGGGTTCACTTCCTCGTCAGAGGAAGAGTTGCTCCGAACGCTAGGCCTTTTCGCCGGAGGACGCGCGGCTTTTCCTTTGCCCTTCCTCCCTCCTAGGCCCTTCCGAGAAGACATGCTGCCTATTAAAATTCAAGCGGGAGAAACAGTTATGAATAATAGGGATGTGCACTGGATCGGACCCGATCCACGATCCGAGTCCGGTCCAGTGGGAAATCGGATAAATTATCCGATTTCCGATCCCGCAGCTGGATCGGCCAATCCAATCCGAACCGGTCCGAAAAAGCTCCAAACCGGTTCGGCGGATCGGCGGATCGGCGGGCGCCCACTGGCGCCCACCGCCGCTTCCATTGGCGGGCGCCAGCGGGCGCCCGCCGATGAAAGTGGACAGCGGGGGGGGGAGGAGGGGGGCACTTACCTTCTCGGCCCGGCGGCTCCCGTCCGGCGCCGGCGCCTACTACTACTAGCAGGCTCCGCGGCCTGCTCTAGGGTGGCGCGCCGGGTGATGTCATCACCCGGCGCGGTACTCTAGAGCAGGCCGCGAAGCCTGCTGGTAGTAGTAGGCGCCGGCGCCGGCCGGGAGCCACCGGGCCGGGAAGGTAAGGAGGGGGTGCGTGGAGGGGAGGAGGGGGCGCGCGGAGGGGGGAGGGGGGAGGGGGGCCCTTACCTGCCCGGCCCGGCAGCTCCCGTCCGACGCCGGCGCCTACTACTCCCAGCAGGCTCCGCGGCCTGCTCTAGGGTGGCGCGCCGGGTGATGTCATCACCCGGCGCGCTACTCTAGAGCAGGCCGCGGAGCCTGCTGGAAGTAGTAGGCGCCGGCGCCGGACGGGAGCCGCCGGGCCGGGCAGGTAAGGAGGGGGTGCGTGGAGGGGAGGAGGGGGCGCGCGGAGGGGGGAGGGGGGAGGGGGGCCCTTACCTGCCCGGCCCGGCGGCTCCCGTCCGGCGCCGGCGCCTACTACTCCCAGCAGGCTCCGCAGCCTGCTCTAGGGTGGCGCGCCGGGTGATGTCATCACCCGGCGCGCTACTCTAGAGCAGGCCGCGGAGCCTGCTGGAAGTAGTAGGCGCCGGCGCCGGACGGGAGCCGCCGGGCCGGGAAGGTAAGGAGGGGGTGCGTGGAGGGGAGGAGGGGGCGCGCGGAGGGGGGAGGGGGGAGGGGGGCCCTTACCTGCCCGGCCCGGCGGCTCCCGTCCGGCGCCGGCGCCTACTACTCCCGGCAGGCTCCGCGGCCTGCACTAGGGTAGCGCGCCGGGTGATGTCATCACCCGGCGCGCTACTCTAGAGCAGGCCACGGAGCCTGCTGGAAGTAGTAGGCGCCGGCGCCGGACGGGAGCCGCCGGGCCGGGAAGGTAAGGAGGGGGTGCGTGGAGGGGAGGAGGGGGCGCGCGGAGGGGGGAGGGGGGAGGGGGGCCCTTACCTGCCCGGCCCGGCGGCTCCCGTCCGGCGCCGGCGCCTACTACTCCCGGCAGGCTCCGCAGCCTGCTCTAGGGTGGCGCGCCGGGTGATGTCATCACCCGGCGCGCTACTCTAGAGCAGGCCGCAGAGCCTGCTGGAAGTAGTAGGCGCCGGCGCCGGACGGGAGCCGCCGGGCCGGGAAGGTAAGGAGGGGGTGCGTGGAGGGGAGGAGGGGGCGCGCGGAGGGGGGAGGGGGGCCCTTACCTGCCCGGCCCGGCGGCTCCCGTCCGGCACCGGCGCCTACTACTACCAGCAGGCTCCGCGGCCTGCTCCAGGGTGGCGCGCCGGGTGATGTCATCACCCGGCGCGCTACTCGAGAGTAGGCCGCGGAGCCCGCTGGTAGTAGCCGCCGGCGCCGGACGGGCCGAGAAGGTAAGCAGTGGTGGGGAAGGGGGCTTACCCCCCCCCCCGGAGCCGTCCGCTTCTATCCGCTGGCGCCCGCGGGCGCCAGCGGATGGAAGCGGGCGGCCCCAGGGGGGGTAGGGAGCGCGGGGGAGGGGGTTTACCTGCCGGGGCCGTCCACAGCGGACGGCCCCGGGGGGGGGAGGGAGTTAGGCCCCCCCTTACCCACCCGCCGCCATTTTTTCCTCATACACTTGCATTGCAATGCAAGTCTATGGGGAAAAAAATGGCGGCCGATCCAAAAATGTACGATTTTTGGGTCGGGATCGGACTCGATCCGGTCCGGGGGGCCTCCGATTTTGTCCGAACCGGTCCAGGACAAAATTGGAGGTCCCGATCCGGGTCCCGATCCGATCCGGGGGGTCCGTGCACACCCCTAATGAATAATAGTACAATAGTACAAAAAAGCACCCCCCTGTGGCCAAACTGAGAATTACTAATGGATAAAAGAAAAAGTAGTAAAATAGCGCCACCTGGCATCTGAAATGAGAATAGCACAACTACTGAAATATTCGAGGCAATGGCCCCCTAGTGGGAAAGCCAGGAACTACCTCAGTGACCAATTAATAGTCCAATTTAGAAACTCCCTGCTCCCCCTGCAGACCCAAAAGCACGCGGCTCTGCCTGAAGGCAGCTGCCGGAGGTGCTGCCACCCGCAGGACAACAGCCCAATCCGCTACCTGCGATGTGACCGGGGGCACACTAGCCACCAGGTCGCCACCCCCTGCCCACCTTCCAAAATTGAGGCACGAGCCTATTAACTAAGAGCCAGACACACACACACCGGCGCACTAGGACCACCCCGTGGACCAATTAGTGGTGGACAGACACGGTAGGCAGGCGATCCTCCCTCAAATGGCCCCCGCTCCTTGCTCGTCTCTTCCCTACCGCGGCCCTCCGCGGTGCAGCCAGCCGAGCGGGAAGGCCCGCAAGGCCCGCTGCTCGTCAAGGCGCCAGAGCAAGAAAGGGGGCAAGAAATATAACCCGGCTTGCGCGTCCGCTCCCGGACCCGCCGCCGAGACCCCCACAATCCGTGTGGCAGGCGCAACCAGTCGCGCCAGGCCCCCCCCCCAGCCGAGCGGAGATGAACTTGCTGCCCGGAGCCGCCGACGGAGCCCTGACTTTGCCCCTTTCTCCAGGCGCGGCCGCGCCTGTCCTGCTCCACAGCAAGGAGTGGAGAAAGGCCGGGACTCGTCCCGCCGGCACCCAAACGGCCTCAGCGCCAAGGCCCCTCCACGATCCGGCCCCGACCGCCACGACGATCCCGCCAGCAGCCGCCGGGAGCCAGCAGGTGAGGGGAAAGAACCTTCTCGTCGGGCGCGTACGCGCCCTCAGGCCGTACAAACAAAGGGAGGGGGGAGGGGGGAGGGGAGGGCCAGCCGGCCTGTCCCCATCAACCTGGGGGCAGAGTGCCCCGAAGATCTCGCCGTCCGGCGAAATAGGCCCACGGATGAAGGGAGGGGGGGCCAGCCGGCCTGTCCCCGTCAACCTGGGGGCAGAGTGCCCCGAAGATCTCGCCGTCCGGCGAAATAGGCCCACGGACGAAGGGAGGGGGGAGGGGGGGCCAGCCGGCCTGTCCCCGTCAACCTGGGGGCAGAGTGCCCCGAAGATCTCGCCGTCCGGCGAAGAGAGGCCCTGGCCCCAGGCGCCAAACGCCTCCTGCTCGTCCCTCATCCGCTGCTCTCCGCCGCAGCTTCCCAGGAGCTCCGCTGCTCGTCTCCTGAAGCTGCGCCAAAAACGAAGAGAGCGGGCTGGACCGTTAGGTGGCAATTTAAGCCGCCCATCCCCAGCCCCGCCCAGTGGCACCACTCCTATGCCCCAATCAGGGGCATCCACCCCACGACTCCTAGCCCCCCCACCCGCAAATACCATCCCCCGCCCAATTGGGCTAGGGATTCCACATACTGCTGCTCTCATACTGTTTTCATAGTGCTATATCCTGCTTGGTGTAGATCTGGCCTCAGAGAAAAGTATAGGGTGATCCTAAAAGGAAAACAACAACAAAAAAGAAACAATTACTTAGTTTAACAAAGTAAGGTAGTAGGCTTATGTGGAGCTTGGGATACTTCTCAGGGTTCTCAGTGGCCAAGTCAACATGGAGAGGTTTCAATTAGACAAGGCACAGAGGAAGGTTTGGCATTAAGAATTTCAGGAGATCTCACATTAATGCCTGGAGAGCTACTTCAATAGCAGTTCTCTGTAGACCATTTTGCTTCACCTTAGTTTGCTGTATCCTTACTACCTCTCATCTCCTGGCAAAATGGAATCTCCTGGAGCCCAGCACTCTCAATGATGGTAGGATATTGCCCTCAGGCAACATCACCCACTAAAATAGCAGTTTTCTTTGCTGTGCTCTGCCTTGCAGCCTGACAGTTTATCGTATATCATTTGTCAAAACTTTAGATTCATGAAACTGTTTAATTTAATAAAGTACAGCTGTTATATTCATCTCATCTCATTCATGACTGCTCAATTTTTACATTTATTAATCATTAATTATATATTGTGTCTGGATTTTAATCTTTTAATAAAATCAATTTAACCTTTCACCGTTGTCTGTATGAAGTTATTGGCATACCAATGAGAATTTAGCTAAGTACTGATACATCACCAGAAATTTCAAGTGCTTTTTTATGCATAAAGCTCCCATATTCTGCCTTTGCCCTGATCCAGAGCCCCATATATATCCAGTACACAAATTGGCCATGTTTGGGTGCCACTTAAACCATGGTGGGTTAATAAGCTGGGCTGTGCACCACCTCAGCCTAAATCCCTGAAGCTGGAGCAGCACTGGGTCAGCCTAAGGCACATTGAGGCCGAAGCAGATCAGCCTAAAGCCTCAGGGCACCTCTGACTGATATGAGGTGGTATAGGGCCGCTCCCCCATACTCGCCTGCCCACCTTGGAAAGCTGGCGCAAGGCTGGTCATGAGTCCAGGTGAGTCCATTGGACTTATTAGACTCACTTCCCTTTTGTACCCCATCCTCCCCAACATCCCACCACCACAGCCGGCCAGCCAGCTGCCCAATCCAGAGCCACTGCCCACCACTGGGATTTACCTGCAAACTCATCCTCCTCCCGAGAGCCAGGCTGCAATTTAAAGTAATCGTGGGGGCTCTTTACTTTTAGCATATCTCTATGGCTGCAAATGATGGTGGCCATAAAGGGAAAATGGCCATTTATAGCTACCATACTTTGTGGCCATAGAGATATTCTAAAAGTAAAGGGCCCCTGCGATTAGTTTAAATCGCACCCTGGCTCTCCGGAGGAGGACGTGTTTGCAGGTAAGTCCTGGCAGTGGCAGCAGCTCTAGGTTGGGGGGCATAGGGTGGCAAGTGAGTGGTGGAGGGGCAGCAAGGGAGGAGCAGGGAGTCAAGAGTCCAGGAATGCACAAGGCCGACCTTCTTCAAGGGGGCCAAATTGTGCCTTAGCTTCAGTGCCAAGGTGAGGCAGGCACCCCTGAAACACCCCAAGTCAAATTGGGGGCATTTTGGAGGCTCTAAAATGGCCTTCTATTTATTTATTTATTTATTTACTGCATTTCTATACCTCCCAATAGCCAAAGCTCTCTGGGCGGTTGACAAAAATTAAAACCATAAAAAACATTCAAAATATAGAACAACAGTATAAAAACAAAATTTAAAATACAGTATAAAAGCACAATCAGGATAAAAACCGAGCAGCCACACAGAAATTGATAAGGATTTAAAATACAAATTTAAACAGCAAGGTTAAAAATCAAGCTGAAGTACACTGTGAAAATAAAAAGGTCTTCACCTGGCATCTAAAGGAGTATAATGTAGATGCCAGGCAAACCTCTCTGGGGAGCTCATTCCACAGCTGGGGTGCCACAGCAGAGAAAGCCCTCCTCCTAGTAGCCACCTGCTTCACTTCCTTTGGCAGGGGCTCACGGAGAAGGACCCCCAAGGATGATCTTAGAGTCAGGGCAGGTATATATGGGAGGAGGCGTTCCTTCAGATAACCTGGCCCCAAGCCATTTAGGGCTTTCAATATTAATGGCAGCACTTTGAATCAGGCCCGGATCTGGACCGGCAGCCAGTGAAGGCGAGTCGGGGTATGTGCACAGCCCTATTAATAAACTATTCAGAGCAGCTTACTTTGAATTTCACGCATTGCCAACATCACAGCAGCCTTTCTTTAACCTTTTGCAAAATGCCAATGAGTGGGAAAAGGTTAGTTCAGCGCTTCCAGTATCACCCCAACAAGGTGGTGGTGGCCTTAAAGCACTGGAAGTATGCAGGACTGGGACCAAACTTCATACACAGCCTCCCCTAGTCAGGAGGCCCCCATGCACCATCCAACCCTTGTGTGATTACACACCAAGGAGCAACCATCCTTGGCACACTAAAAACTGGGTGGCGCAAATAAACCCTTGGAAGTTTGCAGGATAAGGGCCAAACTTCATACAGAGTCACACCAAGTAGGGATGCACATGAGGGGCATTAAAAACCCTGCACATTGACAAAGGCACATGAGCAAAACCACCTTTTTGCCAAAAAATTGGTGGCAGCTATAACTCCATGGAAGGTTACAGGAGCAGGACAAGGTTTCATACACAGCATCCCCTGGCAAGGATGCAAACAAGGCAAACTGACAGCCCTGCATAGCTGCTGCCACTCCACCAAGACAGTGCTTGACACTTGGGGAGGTTGCAGGGTACACTGCCAAGAGAACTATTAAGGTGGGGGCAGGCTGCAAGCGCAGTCAGTTGCTAGCCCGATCATGGAAACGTATCTGCCAGTTGGAGGAGAACAGTGGCAGCAGTTTTGACCATTCTGTAGATGACTGAAATAACTCACTCTGACCACCACACAACATGCTAACCCATGATGGGTTGAATAACCCACTCTACATACTGGCTGAATTCGGACAACACATTAAGCAATGGAGGGGTAGGGAAACAACCGTCAGTAGAGTTGCTTATTGTGCTGTGTGGATGGTAACACACCGCTCACAAACTACTGATGATATGCTATTCTGCCCAAATAAGCAACAGAGAGAAACAAATTGCTTGTAAGTTGTTTAGCTTGAAGCCAGTTGTTTAAAGTGTTGTGTGGAGGGGTGAGTGTGTTAATGGCGTGTGGTGAGTGGGTTAAAACACAAGCCCACAGAGGCAGGCGGCAAGAGCAACCAAAGCAGCGGCTGCCACTCTGCTACAACTGGTGCAACTTGTAGAGGCTGCTGGGATAGAACTGGGAGGACTGAGGGAGGAGGGAGGGTGGGGAAAGGAGCAGGGGCTGTGTCAGTCAAATGAAGGGTTGACTATTAATCCACTCAATGCCAGCCCCAACCACCCACAGTTGTGTAGGAATATGTTGTGTGGGGAGTACCCACAAAATAACCAACTGTGAGTTGGCTACTTAACCCACCATTGTGTTTGTTTGTTTATTTATTTATTTATTTATTACATTTGTATACCGCCCCATAGCCGAAGCTCTCTGGGCGGTTTACATAGGGTTAAAAACAATTAAAAACAATATACAAAAATTAAAACAGCAAAAACATACAACATACACACAATCTGTACATTTAAAAACCACTTCAACACTTCAAAAAGCTACAAAAACAAAACAAAACAACCCCAGGCTCTTCAGATATTGCCAAATGCCTGAGAGAAGAGGAAAGTCTTGACCTGGCGCCGAAAAGATAACAATGTTGGCGCCAGGTGGGCCTCGTCAGGGAGATCGTTCCACAATTAGGGGGCCACAACAGAGAAGGCCCTCTCTCTTGTTGCTGACCTCCGAGTTTACCTCGGAGGAGGCACTCGGAGGAGGGCCTTAGATGTTGAACGTAGTGTTCGGGTAAGTTCATGTCAGGAAAGGCGTTCCATCAGGTATTGTGGTCTCAAGCCGTGTAAGGCTTTATAGGTTAAAACCAGCACCTTGAACCGGGCTCGGAAACATACAGGCAGCCAATGCAAGCGGGCCAGAGTAGGTCTTATATGTTCGAACCTACTGGTTCCAGTTATCAATCTGGCCGCTGCATTTTGCACAAGCTGCAGCTTCCGAACCACCTTCAAAGGCAGCCCCACGTAGAGTGCATTGCAGTAATCTAACTTGGAGGTTACCAGAGCATGGACAACTGAAGCCAGGTTATCCCTGTCCAGATAGGGACGTAGCTGGGCCACCAACCGAAGTTGGTAGAAGGCACTCCGTGCCACTGAGGCCACCTGTGCCTCAAGTGACAGAGATGGTTCTAGGAGAACCCCCAAGCTACGAACCCGCTCCTTCAAGGGGAGTGCAACCCCATCCAGAACAGGTTGAACACCCTCCATCCGGTCAGCGGAACCACCCACTAACAGCGTCTCAGTCTTGTCTGGATTGAGTTTCAGTTTATTAGCCCTCATCCAGTCCATTGTCGCAGCCAGGCACTGGTTCAGCACATCCACAGCCTCACCTGATGAAGATGAAAAGGAGAAATAGAGCTGCGTGTCATCAGCGTACTGATGACAACGCACTCCAAAACTCCGGATGACTGCACTCAACAGTTTCATGTAGATGTTGAACAGCATAGGGGACAAAACTGACCCCTGCGGAACCCCATACTGGAGAATCCACGGGGCCGAGCAATGTTCCCCAAGCACCACCTTCTGGAGCCAACCTCCCAAGTAGGAGCGGAACCACTGCAATGCAGTGCCTCCCACTCCCAACTCAGCCAGTCGTCCCAGAAGGATACCATGGTCGATGGTATCGAAAGCCGCTGAGAGATCAAGGAGAATCAACAGAGTCACACTCCCCCTGTCTTTCTCCCGACATAGGTCATCATACAGGGCGACCAAGGCTGTTTCCTTACCAAAACCAGGCCTGAAACCCGACTGAAATGGATCCAGATAATCAGTCTCATCCAAGAGTGCCTGGAGTTGGCTCGCAACCACCCGCTCCAGGACCTTGCCCAGGAATGGAACATTTATATTTATTTGTTTATTTATTACATTTGTATACCGCCCCATAGCCGAAGCTCTCTGGGCGGTTTACATAGGTTTACATACATTTGCTACTGGCCTGTAGTTATTAAGATTTTCAGGGTCCAGGGAAGATTTCTTTAGGAGTGGTCTCACTGCCGCCTCTTTCAGGAGGCCTGGGACCACTCCCTCTTGCAAAGAGGCATTAATCACTTCCCTGGCCCAGCCAGTTATTCCATCCCTGCTAGCTTTTATTAGCCAAGAGGGACAAGGATCCAATATGGAAGTGGTTGCACGAACCTGTCCAAGCACCTTGTCAACGTCCTCGAGCTGCACCAACTGAAACACATCCAAGAAAACAGGACAAGCCTGTGCTCTGGATACCTCACTAGATTCACCTGCTATAACACTGGAGTCTAAGTCCTGACGGATGCCAGAGATTTTATTCTGGAAGTGCCCAGCAAATGTATTACAGCGGGCCTCAGATGGTTCTACCATGTCCTTGGGCCCAGCATGTAAAAGCCCCCGGACAACTCTGAAAAGCTCCGCTGGGCGGCAGGTCGATGATTGAATAGTGGCAGCAAAGTATTGTTTTTTTGCTGCCCTCACTGCCCCTGAATACAGCTTACCATAAGCACTTACCAGTGTTTGATTGCATCCATCAGGAGTTTGTCTCCATCTGCCCTCAAGCTGTCTCCTGTTTTGTTTCATCACTCTCAGCTCCGGGGTATACCACGGAGCCATTTGAGCTCTACACAGGAGAGGGCGCTCAGGAGCAATCGTGTCAACTGCCCGGATCATTTCTGCATTCCACAGATCAACCAGGGTTTCGACAGGAGAACCAGCCCTATCAGCCGGAAAACTCCCCAGAGCCCTCTGGAAACCATCTGGATCCATTAGCCTCTGGGGGCGGACCATCTTAATGGGTCCCCCACCCTTGCCGAATGCAGCCACTGTGGGTTTTCAGAGTGGGTTATTTTGGCCAAATAAGCTATTGTAGGTTTTTAAAAAAACTCCCAACAGGTGACACAATGATGGGTTAAGTAAACTATTGTGGCTTATTTAACCTACCATGGGTTATCATGATGTCCAGACCCAATCATTGAGTTCCAGTGTGTGTGGCTACAAAGTCTATTGGAAGTGGGATTCACTGACTTTGGGCCACCAACAGGAAGTCTCTTCTCTACTTATTGAATATAATGGTGGCTATTTAAGAAAGACACAGCTCCCCACCCCAAAAAAGGTCTTGGCATATGGGCAGGATAAAATGGGTGAAGATTAGGCTGACCATATGAAAAGGAAGACAGGGCTCATGTAACTTTAACAGTTGCAGAGAAAAGGGAATTTCATCTGGCATCATTTGTATGCAATTAGTACCTGGTGAAATTGCCTCTTCATCACAACAGTTAAAGTTGCAGGCACTATACTGGAGGACCATATACAAAAGAAGGCAGGGCCCCTGCAACTTTAACTGTTGTGATGAAGAGGGAATTTCACCAGGAACTAATTGCAAACAAATGTCACTGGCTGAAATTCCCTTTTCTCTACAACTGTTAAAGTTACATGATCCCTGTCCTCCTTTTCATATGGTCAGCCTAGTGAAGATGGTCTTTCAGATAAGCCAGCACAAAACTATTAAGCGTTTTAAAGTTTAAGACTAGCACTTTGGATTGGGCTCAGAAAGTATAAGTAACATGTTACATATGACTAAATACAGCAGTGACATAGGTTCTGATGAATAATTTCAAGGAAACCAAGGAAACGCATACCTAGTGGTATAAATTGAACATGAGCACAACTGATGTGTGAGCAACATTTGCAAAAAAAAAAAAATGAATACAAATTGGGCACTCAGCTTTGATGACCATCTCCTGAGAGCAGAACTGCAGAAGTAGTATCTGACCATGTTCCTGTTCAACACTAATGAAGTAATAACAGGAATGCTCTCCTAAAGTGAAGTGATTACCTGATATATTCTCTGAAGCTATGGAAGATTTCAATTTAAATAAGAAAAGAGGAAGATGTGAGCCCAGATTACTTCTTAAGTAGCATCACTAGACTGATGAGGCCAAACTATTTCTTCTGTTACTCATGTTTTGGTTATTTAAAAGCATGCTTAAACTGGCCACTTCTATTTTGAAGAAAAAGAGCAGTGAGATCCCAATTTAGATCAGGTTCCTATACTAGAACATTTCCAAACCTTGTAGCTGTATACCCCCAGACGTGTACCTTCAGGGACAAATAAGAGTGGGTGGGGGATTTTCAATGTGAATCCATATTGGGAGTATATTCACAGCTTCTTTTTTCATCAAAATGAAAGTATGTTGTTTAAGCATACTTCTGAAAAAATACAATCATCACAATGTGTAGCTTGGACATCAGTAATATTACACATTTGTACACATTTCCCCTAAAACATGCATCCTCTCACAAATAAATGTTTCTATATGCATTTTTTGGACTGGAAAGTGCATCATAAAATTCAAAGAAGCACGCAGTCCAAAGGATAACTGTATTCCGATATCTGTGTTAGAGCTTCTCTAAATATACAATTTATTGCACACTCATGATTAGCCACTCAGGGAAGATTGTGGTGCATTACATGGCATTGTCAACATCTAGGACGTCTCCTGCACTATCCCTGGGAAATCTTGTTTTAAAAAGCAAAAACAAAACAGAGATAGTGGTATTATCTGGGATATTGCAGGATCTCTCCTCTTCTAGAAGCCTCATTAAACACATTGGAGCCTTCAGAAGGGAAGTTTCAAAATCATCTGGTCTCGCATAAAGGAACATGTCAGGACAGTGGGAAGAGTGTGAGGATGAAAGCCCTGGTAAGGCTGTGGGATTTTCCCTGCACGTAGAGAAGTTCTTAGTCTGTTCACTTAAAAATGCAGACCAAATGATGTTCTGCAACTTGCCTAACTCTTACTGAATTTTTGTTTCTGTTCCCAATGACGTCAAATACTTTAGATGAAGTGCAGGAAAAGAGAATAGCACTGTTTTTTAAGTGGTAGAAAGATCTTTCCTAGGAGCACAACGTATTATTTACAGAATGCTTTTGCACATTTGGCTTTAAAAACAAATGTTTTTTATAGGAAATCCTCAGACAGCAACACAGTAATCCTTTGTATTTTCAATTTCCTGTATGTCTACATATGACAAATCTCAATCTTAACATATGAGCAATTCCAATACTACTACTAATAGTTATTTCTAAAATACATGGCAAATACTCCAGGCAATAACATTTTGCATAAGCCACAAATTTTACTATGGCTTGGCTTTTTTCTATAAAAAGGGATACATTTATGTGGCATATTTTTAATTAAATCCCCTCGTTTCAATGTAGGAACACAACAAGAATGAAATAGCATGCCACCATATCTGTTCTGAAGGTTGCTATGTAAAACTTCAGGGCAAATAGAAATTGCTTCCACCATCATAAGTCTTTGTCTTTGGGAGAGCCAAAGTGTTTACTCACTTTTTTTCATGGAATCCACATAATGTGTTAAATTGTTGTATTGTGTGTGTGTGTGTGTGTGTATTTGTTCTAAAATATATAGGCTACATTTTGGCAAAAAAATAAATAAATCTCATATAATCACAAAGAGCACAATAACATTATAGGGGCAAAAAATCAACGGCAGAAATAAACAGAAAACCATCATTCAGCAATAAAATATGTTAAACCAAATTAAACACCTATCTAAACAAGACAGTCTCTCCAACCTTTGAAAACACAAAAGGGAAAAGGTTAAGCAAGCCTCCTGAAATATGTTATCCTACCATGTTGTGTCTGCTATATATTTTTTCTCAGTGATTTTGATAGGAATTGGGGAATTCATTCAGTAAACACTTTAATGCAAACTTACCCACTTTTGCACTCTAAAACTGCCATGCAAACCAAAACTTAGTTATCGTTCAAAATTTGCCCTTTTCCAAATTTTGCAGTGGAGTTCTCCAATCAAAATATGTATACAAAATGGCTATACTGAGGGAAGTATATTTAAAATGGTACTGTATTGAGAACATTGCCTGCAAAAGAAATAATAAAGTGTATTATCAGGCAGTAATGCATACAAAATGCATGTTTTAGCAAAAAGGTGCATAAAAATGCTTATGATGGTTAATGCAAACTTTAAAAAAGATCAACGTTCAGGATGAATGGAAACCCTTTGAGGCACACTGAAGATTTGTTGACTGTATGTTTCCACAATGTAAATAAGATATAAAGGTTTTGATAACAAAAAGTATTAGTATGCAGGCTGATCACTAAAGGATTTGATTTCCTAACATTACCATATTTCATAGGACTAGCATCAGAAGTTACCATGGAGTTGTCTTGATGAGGGGAAAGCCCCTGGGTGGCTCCGCAGTGGTGCTCAGTAATTTATATACTGCAGCAGCCATTGTGGAGCCATCCCAGGGCATTCCCCTGAAGCTCCAAATTTAAAAAGTTGGGGACTTACCCTGACTTTTTTCTGTGGAGCAAAGCACCGTCAGTTCATCTGAGTGTGTCACCTTGCTCCAAAGTTGTAGCAGAGGCATGGCCAGGCCATGGCGACCCCTGATTGGACAGGGGGGAGGGGAGGGCTAGCAAGCTGAATGGCTACTGGAACGCCTCCACTCTTCCCTGGACACCCACACCAGAGAAGCCTGTAAAGGTAAAAAAAGACTTTTAAAAAACCATGGGGAATGTGCAGGTGCACAGTGGTGCCTGCGCAATGATACACAGTTGCGCAGTGATACACAGGCATGGTAGCATGGGCATGGCAGTGGTGGCTCCTTCAGCTGCAAACCCCACACTTGTGCTCCTTGCCGTGGAAACGACCGGCAGGAGCGCAAGTGCGGGATAGTGGGGACTCGAGGCACCAATGCAACCTCATATAGACACACACACCCCATAGCTAATGCCCTGCTTACAAGAAGATTGAAGGCTGGAGGAGGTCCCTAAGCAGAGTCAGAGGTAGTACAGGGTCAAGCCAACAGGGTTCATCCCAGCAGCACAGCACCAAATCAGAAAGATTACAAATGTGAAGTTACAGAGTAACCCAAGGTGTAGGCCAGCAAGGTTCAAGCAAAGCATATAGTACCAGACAAGAAATACTCCAAACTCAAAATCACTTGGCAATCTGGAGTCTACTTACAGAAAGTCTGGCACAGAGAGAGAGAGAGCTAGTCAGACACCATAGCTAGTATGGAGACAATATTCCAGCAACTTTCCCTGCTGAGAACAGGCTTATATGCTTTTAGAGTGCCACCCAGGGCTCAAGTGCAAAACATCAGAGCCTTGTGGAAGAAGTCCTCCTCATGAGGGGGCCCTGCTCACAAGGAGCCCTCCTCTACAACTGGGCATTTCTTCTTACAGACTGTTCTCACCTGCCTCTTGATATCCCACTATAGTCAGGTGCTAGTTGGTCACTCAACCTCCATCTCAGAGATGGAGCTCCCCTCCTCTTCTCCTCCGAGGGCACAGGCTCCTCCTGGGCCACTTCCTGGTCTCTTGGCATGGGAGCTCTAGCTTGTCCTCTGATGTGAGGGTTCCTCCAATGGGGCCATGATAACTGGGCACCTGCCAAGGCCTGTACCACAGCAAGGGTCCCACATGCTGATCCCCAGATCACTTTGGCCCTGCTCTCCCACCTCATCCTTGGTGTGGCTGCTTGCTCTCCTGCCCCCTCTAAGCACACAAACAGTGAAAAGAACACAGGAAAGGAGTAGCAGCCTCCATTTCCCTTGCTCTTTCCTTCTGAGCAGTGGAGCAAATTGGCCGGAGCGGGTAAGTCAAGGGGCAGCAGTGCAGTGGCATGAGGATGAGCTCACTCAGACAGGGATGCCCACTGAAGGCATCTTGTCCATGCCCTCCCCCAAATAAAATCTGGAAGTAACTCTACTATTTAATTTAAAGAAACCCAGAAGGTATCATTTTTCAAAATTATGGGATAAATTATTGAGATTGATTTTTTTTTTTTACCATAACGTACATCTAGTGGCACATACATTTTTCAAGTTCTCGTTGTTTTAAAAATGTGATTCCTTTTAAAAGTAATAAACACAATTTAACCAAAACTTTCTTTTGCCATGCTTCATTAGTCATCTTAATCCAGACAAAGGATTACGGAATATTGGAAAATCAAGATCAATGATACACAAGAAGATACTAAGCGTAGTAGGCAGGGAAAAGCCTGCCTTGTTGCCATCGCCCTGGTTGTAATTAAAGCTGTCATGGTCTGAATAAGCGTGTCTTGATCAAAGCTGAAGAAAACAACACTTGATTTTTAAATCCTGAAAAGATAGACATGTTATGAAATTCAGGAAGACAGGGACAAAAAGATGCTCAATAAGTCGAAAACAGATATTTTTAAAGAGGCTAATTGCAGTGTATTTCTCCAGTAGATTAGACCACAATAGTAGCATGCAGAAAGTAAAGTTTTTTTATAACAGGCATGCAAAAATAGCTTAGTAAACAAAGAAGGGGGGAATGCCCTGATTTCAGAAACTAAGAAAATGTCAGCCAGATCTGGAATGCACCCAGCCTGAGAAGGATTAGAGAATTCTGCACCCTGTGTATGCATTCATTGTCAATTTAGACTCCTGTCTGACTAAGTGTATTTTTCCCAGAAGTTAATAGAAATACCGTCGCTCTGTACAGCACACTTTGAGCATCTCTACATTAAGGAGAAATTGTGATGCTTACTCGAGGCTTTGTGCTTCCTGGTTATTTTGTATGATTGTTATGGGCTACATTATGTGGGCAGAAAGAGGTGACCACTTGGTTTGAATTGAATACTTCCCCTTCATTCACTTCTATTCAGACAGTGCCAGAAGATCCCACTTTGTTCCAGATATTACTGCATTAAAAGTTGTTCTTTTCATAGCGGGATTTCCAGGGGATAGTGCAGGAGATGTCCTGATCATTGAAAACTTCTGTGTGTTGCCAATTACAAGCATGCAATAAATCACTTATTTAAAGGAGCCCTTTGGGTAAAAATGCTGTTAAGCTCAATGTACAATTTACTGTATATGCAAGTACAGACACACACAAGAAAGGCATCTAAATGATTAAAAACAAGAAATTTTTTTTTTTTAGATAACAGGAACAACTCTGCATTGTTCCAGACACTGGGGAGCAATAGGGAATGTGCTGTATTAACAGTCACATGTCTTGTTCATCCCCCTTGTTGTCCTGTAACTTGATTGGTTCTTCCTCCTCCTCCCTCCTCTTCTACTTAGCCTCTGCAACAGGCAACATGTGCTCCCTCCCTGAGGAAAGCAAATAGTCATATCTCATGCCTTGGCCTACTTACCCTCACACACCCAGCTTTAGGGGGTGCTCACAGTTGAACATTGTTGGAAAGCTTTCTTCGACCATTGTATAAAAGCACTAATAAAGTAAGTTGATTTGAATTTCTTCTAAACTGGCTGTTGTCTGCCTTTATTCTCTCTAATATTAAAAGCTGTGGTGCCACACTTCACTCTATAAGGCAACTCTGCTGTAAATCACACCAGACTTCCCAATAAAAATAACCTTTGTCTTTTCCAATTCATCTACAGAAATTAAAAAAAAATCTTTTCTGCTCATCTGCAAAAATGACATGACCCAGTGGGAATCATCCTGGGGAAAGGGGTGCACATGAATATGTGGCTTAGTGGATAAAGCATTGGACATGGAATTACAGGTGCTTGAGGAATTTGATCTTTGTGGATTCTGCTATAAACTGATCTGACCTGCACCAGTCTACTGTTTGGACTGGAATTTAGTTATCTGCTGGCTTTTGCAATACCCAGGTGCAGTTCAAATGCAGTTCTCAATTCAAAAAACACTCAACACCTCAGATGAATGTGCAAAGGAGACAGAATGAACCTATGGATGAATGCATTTGAAAGTCACACACCTGAAACAGATTGGCTCAATTCGGACGACACGATAGTCAATGGTGGGGTAATAATCAACTTTACAGTTGTTGAACTAGGGGGTACTCCCCACACAACATGATAATAAATAATCAACTGTGGTGTGGATTAGGATCAGCGCTGAGTTGACTACGGCAGCATTTGGATGACACAATAGTCAAAACAACTGATGATTCCCCCCCCACACCAGTTGTTTATTGTGTCGTCCGAATTGAGCCATTGAGTCCTCTAACCCTATTTGGAATGGAGAAATCCGGGTTCGAATCCCCAGGGCTGTGGAAATTGTGGCCATCCAAATGTTGTTGGCCTCGAATTACCATCAAGCTTAGCCAGCAAGTGATGACTGATGAGAATAGTAGTTCACCAGCATCAGAAGGTCACAGGTCCCAAAGCCATGAAGCTTCCTTTTCCTGCTCACACAGGGTTTCCTACTCCTCCCTCAACTGTCACTACCAGCAATCATTCCACCAGACTGTACTGAGGGAGATGAGAGGGAGAGCACAGCCATTCCACCAGCCCTGCTCAAAGCATTAATTTTTGCCCTCTTCCTTCCCCGTTCCCCTTTCTTTGTGAGTCGTGCCTTTTTAGAAGGCAAACCTGCGGGCAGGGGCTGCCTTCTTTAATTCATTATATCTAAGCTGCTCTGAGAGTCTTTTTGGCTGATGAATGGCATAAAAGTCACTGCTCAGCAATTGTGTGGTGCTTTTTGAAGGGTGGTGTATGCTACAATTTTCTTCTCTCATCCAACACTAGAGGCTGTAGGGACGGATTCTGAACAGATTATTAGCAATCATTCATCACTGCCCTCTGGCACTTCCATGATAAGAAACTATTTAAGAGATGCACACTCCGACCAGATATTCCGACCAAATGCACACTCCAACCAGATATTCTAGTTCCATTACAAATGCCTTATGCTCAACCACATCAACGGCCATTTAAAGTAAAAACAGAATATAATTTCCACAGATGTATAAAAGACCATTTACTTTTCTCCATTTATGACTCAGGCTGCATTGCCACCAAAGGAGTAAGGTTGCATTAAATGTTTTCTCTGTTTAACTTCAAGAGCAGTTTCGCAACAGAGGGATTTCTTGCTAGATCAGTTTGGAGGCCGAGGCAGTATCCAACGCTGCCACTCCACTTATGCCACTGACATGGTGCTAGCATAAGCAATCTCTAGTGCAGTGCCAATAATGTACAGGCTCATCTACACTTAAGGGTGTAGAGGGAGGGAGGGGGAGGATCACGGACTTACCTGCTCCCACAATCTTCCCCCAGCATCTAGACTGCCATGCGACATCCCAGAAGGAAAAAGGACATCCCTGGCATTGAGGGCACCATTTATTTTCCTGAAGAGGAGCCACACGGCCCCAATACAGGGAAAGGTAGGTCTTTTTCAACAACAACAATAAAAAGTACCCACCTCCCACCATCCCAGGGATGGCAAAATTGCTGGGGGGGAGTCACCCCCATGGGCATGAAGCCACACTGTTTTAGGAACCGGAACTGCAGAAAAAAATGGGATATCCCCGGTTCCTGTTATCCCTGGGTTATCCTGGGGTTATCCCTAGGTCATCCCCGGTTGCCCCCAGGATCCCTGTGCATCATGTGGATGTACAGGGACAACCTAGGGATGACCCCAGGATAAAGGCCTGGTGTAGACATGGCCTATGCTGGGATAACAGGCTGCCATAGAAAACCCTTTCACCAGCATACACTATTGGCATTGTACTAAAGGTCAGTTATACTATCGGTACATCAATGATGTAAGTGGAGTGGCAGCATTGGATACTTCCCCAAAAGTACAGAAGGAGTAAACCATTTTGGGAACAGGGATTGGTCCCCAAAAACAACTTTATAAGGGCCATTTATTTTCCATTTGTTCCCACTCATAAGCAAATTCAAACTGAATCCTTGTGAAGAAATAACATGAGAAAGTATACTTTACTTTGCATTTAATTGGTGCCTTGTTAGATGCTTTTTTTAAAAAAAATCTTGTTATTGTCATCATTGTAGCATAAAAGGCATGTACACTCCCTTGAACTCCTCAACTACAAACAGTTATCCAGCTATATTCTTGACTTACTTTAAAACAAATGTTTGCTTTCTTGTGGCATTTGTGATGACAGCTAATGCCATCTCTCCAATTAATTTAAGACTTGGGAATTTTCATAACACTCCAGAGACCAAATGGGATGACTGTTTTATTTATTTATTTTTCATTTTAAAGCATCACTAAATCTCAAGCTCAGAAATAGACTCATCTCAAATTTGAGAGTTCAGCTTATCATTTAATTTTTTAAAAGCACACGAAAAGGTACTCAGCCCTTGCAAACCACATCCCTTCCTAAATCAGATACCCAGTGTCTGCCTCTCAGCCTCTTGCATTCCCAGGGGAGCCTGAGCCACATATCCCTTCCCAAATCGCCTACCCTTAGTCTGTTGTCATCTCCTCTAAATATAAAATCTCCCATTGACTATTGTTAGGCTGACCATATGAAAAGGAGGACAGGGCTCATGTAACTTTAACAGTTGTAGAGAAAAGTAAGGTGACCAGATTTTGGAAACCAAAATCCAGGTCCAAAATGGCTGCCCAAAGGGGGCGTGCCCACCAACATGTCTGGCCCCCAGTGGGTGGGTCCAGTCCCAAGGGGCATGCCCACCCGAACATAGCCTTGGTCACATGTCTGATTCCACAGCTCACAATTAAGATAAACCTGTTCTACATAATATCTTAATGTTAAAATCACTGAAATAAGGAACAAGTGAGACATTCATTGTATCTGAAACTAACATTTGATGGACTGGTTTTGGATTGCAATTCCCATCAGCCCCAGCCAACATGGCCAATGACCAGAAATTATGGGATTGTACTTCAAAACATATGGAGGGCACCAGGTTGTTATTAATTATTGTTATTAATTATACTTATTATTTATTATTACATTTATATACCGCCCCATAGCCAAAGCTCTCTGGGCGGTTTACAAAGATTTGCTGGGGGGGAAGGGAGATGGGTGCTCAGGTCTGGCTGGGAAGGGGGAAAGGGTGGCGAAGAGGCCTCAGGTGGGCCTTTGGGGGTGCGTGAGTGTGTGGGGGGGAGGGAGACTACTTGCTTAGCACTGCTGTGGGGTGAGGTACAGCTGGGGCTGAGAAGAGGCCTATGAAGATCCCACCTGAATAAAAATCAAGACACAATTCGGGTGGGGTCCTCTCTCTCCCCCCCCACCTGCCCCACAGCAATGCTAAACAATCCGTCTCCCCACCCACCAACCCCAAGGCCCACCTGAGGCATCCTGCCCCCCTTTCCTCCCTCTCCCCAACTAGGCCTGGGCACCCATTTCCCCCCAGCAAAACTGGCCCAGGTGCAAGGGGGAGAAGAGAAACAAGCCGCCGGCCTGGCTAAGCGTCATCGTCGGCCCTTCCTCTTCTCCCTCAGAGAAGGAGGCAAAGAAGAAAACCTCCCCGAGCCCCAATTGCTTCTCCAGGCCGGCGGCGGTGCCTTCACCCACCTGCCCAGGTTCTGCCTAGCTCCTCCTGCAGCCGGGATCCCACTTGGGTCTGGTCCGGGTCCGGGTCCGGGTCCGGGTCCGGGTCCGCCGCTGCTCCCATTACGACCACAGGGACAGGCCCCAAGGAGTCCAGAGCACGTGCGGAAGAGGTGGCAGAGGTCGAGCTCCAGGAGCAGCAGCAGCAGGAACAACATCGCCTCAGCCGCCGCCGCAATAGGGGGCGGCTCAGTCGGCAGGCAGCAGCTGCAACCCCCCCCCCCCGGTGGTCGTAGTGGGAACTCCTGAGTCTCAGGGAACATGTTTGTTCCCTTGAAGCCAAGGTTGTTGACCTGGAGAGGATAAGAGAGACAGAGAAGTTGTTAGATGAGACTTTTGGGGCCCTATAGCACTGTCCCAATCCCTGGGTGACAGCTCCACTGCTTTCACAAATAATTGGGGGGGGGGGTCTCAGGGAAGGGCATTGAAATCCTGGATGACCAAGATGACTTTCTCTGAAATGCTACCTGTTCCATGCACAAGGCAAACTGGACAGGTGAAGCTGAGGAGTCTCAATGCGTAGATGAGACAATGGGTTCAGATTTGTTAGGCACTGGGGAACGTTTCAGGGCAAGCCACACCTCTACAAGAGGGATGGGCTCCACGTGAACCAAAATGGAACCAGACTGCTGGTGCTAAACATAAAACAGGTGGCAGAGTAGCTTTTAAACTGAACCCTGTGGGGAAACTGACAAGAGCTAAGAAGCATCTGGTTGAAAGCATTATTAAAGACAAAATTAGTAAGCATATACAAGGACATGTCCTGCTGAAGAAGAATCAACATGGCTTACGCAAAGGCAAGTCCTGTCTCATTAAACTTCTAGAATTCTTTGAGAGTGATCTGGTGTTCTTATGGGTAAAACATATTCAAAAGCCATCTTTGCTTTTGATGGCCTGTCTGGTTTTCACAAGGATGGGCAATTATTTGATCTCAGACCTGGCCAACAGCTTTGGGTTTTTTTACTTTTTAATAGTTTATTCAATGTTGCCAAGAATTGCATAAAAATCAACAAAAGCGCTCCAGCAATTCACATGCAGAATAAAAACTGAAAGAGAACATTTGGATGCAGTTATATATCATTAAGGGAAACAAAAACCTGGAAGCATCAAAGAGTGAAACAACTACAAATTCATAGATTTAATACTATGTATTCAAAAGCAGATTTAAATCTGGCATTAATAGATTATCATATCAATGTATATGGAGCCAGCTGCAGACTCTGAATACTGTCCCGTCAGCATGGATAACAAAAGGGAGCCACGTGGGCAGGAAGTCATCCTGTTTAAACTCATTTTATCATTCTATGAGTTGTAACAGGAGACATAAAAACAAAACTGAGTAACCACAACCCTGTCCCAGAAGTCCACCTACTACATTCTGATCTTAATGAAGAAGACCCAAAGATGTCTCTTTGTCATTCGTATGCAGCCAGATGGCTTGTCTGGCTCTCTAACGCTGGCTAGCTGGCCCACTCCCCCCAATCCTGCATTTTAAAGAGCCAGCTGGAAGGCCTAACTCTACTAAAAATTCCCAGTATGGTGTTTTTTTATGGAGGTGGCAGGATTTCATTGATATGACAGTGCACTCTGCAGCATACCAGACCATAAGTACTTTGCATTCTTGAAAGGGCGTGAGCAGCTGCTGCTGTCGCTGTGGAATGTTGGGGAAGGCAGAAAGCTGCTGTGCCTCTCCTGAAAAAGAAACAAGCTCCCTGCCATGGTGCTTAAAATGTAAGAAGTATAACAAAATGGCAGAAAATAGATGGGTCGACCTAAGAATCAAAAGCAATGAGGTGATCTGGTTCAAACTTGAATGTATTTCAGAGGCACATCATGGGAGGGGAATTTTAATTTTATCCCAACCGCGTTCATCTGTCTGTCCCTCAAACGGATCAGGGCTTGAAGCACAGATGTTTATTTGAGAACAATTTATCTACCGCAACAGATTACTGTGTTGGTGGGAGAGAGCTTATCAATCAAAACGGAAAAAGCCCAGAGCCATGTAGTAGCCCCACTGGGCACAACTGAGTAAACCATGAATAAATGATGTCAAACGGTGGCCAGAAAGATTACACTGTCTACTTCCCACTCCTCCATTCCGCCCAATGATTCCCAAATGTTAAATGCAACTCTACATACGCATAGGCGAAAATCTTAAAATGCTCATGTCTTGTTACATATTTGGATATGTGCTAATTTAAAATAAGATGTGTCTGGACTAGCCTGGGGCTAATTATAATGGGAAAGTGTGAACTGCGCTATAAATACTGAAAGGACTAACCAAAGACTATGGGGCAAGAATACTAGGGAAAAAACAGAGAGAGAAATAGAATCAGTATATTAGAACCTATTGTCCTACAGTGCAAGCCTGAGCATGTTATTCATAGTCAAGTCCCATTACATTTAATTGGGCTTACTCTCAGGTAAGTGTGCATAGTTTAGCCAGCCCAAATCTCGCAAAAAGCTGAGTTCATTGATGTTGCAACATTTATAGAAGATTAAATCATGGGTGGCATGGATGTTAGAAGGAAATAGAATTATTGTGATCCCAGACGTCTTTGCAACTCTAGCTTAATGCATCACTTCATTGAAACTTAAACTTTGTATAATTCTTGTTGCTTAAATAGACTGCTTAATAAACATTATCTCATGCCGAAGTTAATAGATTGCTGCCTATGATCTCAAAGAGTATAAGATAAAAATACAAAATATGAGTTATATGTTCACTCTATTTTAAAAGTTTTATTCACCTTTTTTGGCAAGCAATTATATTTAGAAATGAATATTTGGAAAGAAACTACACTAAAAGTATGTATTTAAATACATATTTAAATATAAATGTTCATGCAGATTCTTTTTAAAATTGTAGATTAATGTATAAACGGAATGGGTGAATAGGACATCTGAAAATGACATGGACTGGTATATCCATCCCTAACTGCAATCAGAAAAGGCAGCTGAATTGGACAGATCTACACCAAGCTGGATATGACACTTTGAAAATGGTTTGAAAACTGTATATACAGTGTGCCCTGGGCCCCAACAGTTGTCACTACTGATATAAACCATTTTAAAGCAGTAGTGTAGATCCTGCCTTGGTTCTGGGCTAACTGTGTTTGACCCAGAACCAAGATGTCAGTATTTCACTTCTTAGCAGACAGTTCAACAACTTTACTGGAAAATAGTAAGCTTGATAAGGATGAGGATCTGTATACCCACAACAACCTGGAAGTGTTGCCCTGTTGCACCAATATCCCAAATAGAATAAGCCACATTTTTAAAAAGCTTGCCATAAATCTAAGAAATTAAGTCTTATGGTTTGCATCCAAAGATGTGTAAGCAGAGCTTTGGATGCAAACCATAAGACCAGCAGGCCTTTCCCAACCATCATCTTACATCAGCCCCCTACACATCAAATGCTGCTCCCAGGTTATTGTACCAGAGGGAGGGACTGCAGAGTGAAGCAAGAGTCAGTGGATATCTACAGGCCACCTGGTATGAACAGAAGTGCCTCTGCTCATGCAAGAAGAGGTTTGGATCCAGGCCTAATTGTATTTTAACTGTTTTGGTTTATTCACTCCGGTTATACGTGAACCACGTTGAAGGGGCAGAATACTATGAACTGAAGTCATGAGCAGAGAGGAGATGATATTGGGAACAAAATAATTTGAACTATGGTAGAATATTCCTTTAATCCTTGCTCACAGCTGTTCCTTTGTCTCGCATGCTTACTGTTCTCCAGAGATAATCTGACAAAACATTGGCTTAATCTTCTCTCTTTAGTTTAAAACCATGAAAGTACTACAGTAAACAGCTAAATAAACAAACCTGTTAAGTGTTAAGACCTTGATTTATGGACTGCAGTGTGGTAACAAGGAGTTTAGAAATCTACCTAACATGTTCATGATGAAACAGTAATTGTGTTGAGAGAGAGAGAGAGAGAGAGAGAGAAGGAGAGAGAGAGACTCTAGGTCTAAGTTTCCCTTAAAAATCAAAGGGAAAATTCTCCAATATTTTCCGAAAAGATGTTGTTTTAAAGCTATACCTCCTGTAGGTTACGTAAATGTGGGCTACAGGAATGTATGATTCTGTATCTATTTGTTTTCCTAAATGTAATATTCAAGATCATTTTCTAACCTTTTGGTTGAATAAATGTTATAAAGATGTGGGGTTTGTTTTAAGTAAATGGAGGCAATCTTATCAGCAGTTTAATGGCTTCTTCACCAAAACAACAGAATCAGGACTTCCACTTGGCCTCTCTCCCGCAACTATCATTGAGTTCTGATCCCTACACTATTGGCATTCTCATATTGCAACTACATCTATATCACATATGAATATTTATAATGTTTAGATTCTATGAACATTTGAAGCAAAGTGAATCCTATGGATCATCTACTCCAACTTCCCTGAGAGATGTACATTCAGCTTTCCATTGAAAATTTTCCAAGGAAAGAGATCCCACAACCTCCTTAAGTAGGCTGACCAGATAAAATCCAGGTCAGGGCTCCTGTAACTTTAACAATTGTAAAGAAAAGGGAATGTCAGCCAGGGTCATTTGTATTCAGTTAGTTCCTGGTGATATTCCCTCTTCATCACAACAGTTAAAGTTGCAGGCACTATACTTGAGTGACCAGATGCAAAAGAAGGCAGGGCCCCTGCAACTTTAACTGTTGCGATGAAGAGGGAATTTCACCAGGAACTAATTGCATACAAATTACACTGGCTGAAATTCCCTTTTCTCTACAACTGTTAAAGTTACAGGAGCCCTGACCTGGATTTTATCTGGTCACCCTATCCTTAAGGTAACAAGGTCTTGTCTGATACTACCCTTAGGCCATTTTTCTTATATTTAACCAACATTTTAAGCATGCTTCACCTTGCTCTTCCACAGGAACAGTAATTATTCTGCTTCTTCATGATGCATTTGTGTGGCTTCTTAGGTTGAAATGCTGACAATGTATCCAAAACACTGGATTCAGCAGAAGGTAGGAAGCATGAACTCTGTGATTTTTGTGTACAGTCCAAACCAATCCCTAGTTTAACTTGTTTAGTGCATCACTGGTGATTTCCTTCCTGGAAAATGTCTTCTTTAACCAAGCTCTCTTTGGGCCTGTTCAGACAACACACTAAACCATGGATAAGCTGCTAGCCCTTTTATAGTAAGTGCTTAGTGATTGTGTTTAAATTGAGGTTATGTAGCCACCATGATTAGGAATGCTTCAAACAGCACATAGTTCAAGAGTGTAGATTACTGGTCACAAACTCACAATAGGACCATTGTAGCCTCCCGTGGCACATCTTGGGGAGAAAATGAATGTGGACAAATTAAAAGCATGGAAATCTGTCATTTGAGCACCATCTGGATGCTTAAGTCACATATTATCAGTTCTCAAAATATAATTGGCCTTCTACTTTATTTATTATTAATATTTATATGCTACTTAATATAATAAAATCTCTAAGCAGTTTACAATATAAATATTAAAAGTCATATTTAAATATACTATTAAAAGAATTTTCAAATATAATAACAATAGAAATCATATTTAAAATACAATATTAAAACAATTTCAACCACAATAACAATACAAAGTTATACAAGAATCAATAAAATGGAGCTGTATCTAGCCAGTTAAATACAAGCCAGAGAAAACCTGCTAGTTATCCTGATCCCAAGTTGTTTAGGGCTGTTTAGTTGTTTACGTATGACAATAGCATAGCCATGAACATGGCTCAGTAGCTAATAGGAGCCAATGCAGTTCTTTTAGCATAGATGTAATGCGAGCATGACTGGGTGTCCCACTGAACACCCTAGCTGATGCAGTCTGCACTAGCTGCTACTTCCAAACCAAGCACAAGAACACCCCCACATAGAGCACATTGCAGTAGTCTAATCATGAGGTTACCAGTACATAAACCACAGTGGCTAAGCTATCCCTATACAGGAACAGGCGTAATTAGCACACCAGCTGATTCTAAGGACACAAGATTGTGTGTGTGCGTGTGCGTGTGCGTGTGACTTCTAGGTTGAAGGGCCTGGAAGTGCTGAGAATGTATCCAAAATGTAGGCATCCATAAAGAGAGGAAGCATGAATTCTGTGATGTTTTGGTGTAGTCCAACTGAATCCCTAGTTTAACCCTTTTAGTAGATCATGTAATTTCCTTCCTGGAAAATGCATTCTTGGTCATGCTGATATCATTCTTTAGAAACAAGGAATGGAGATGTTGGAATCTGCAAAATTTAAGCTTGTTGAGGTTCTCCAAATTCCACCTTGAAACTTATTCTGACTCATGTCCATATCAGAAGTGATCAGGCTCCTTTGGACTCACGGATGACAATCCTTTCAGGCTCATTCACATCATGACATGCGAACCAGGCTGTTGACTCACCAGAATATTCTAGTCAAGATGAAGTACTTTTAAATAACGAAAGCATTAAAACATATTGCAATATTAAAACTGTCTCCAAAGGAGGTCATTGCTAAAGAAGCAGAGAATATTACGTGCACAGAGAATCGAGAAAACCGTGCCAGATTCCTGTTCTCCATACCCTGGAACTGGGTGGGGAAATCAGCTCTTGTTCACCACCGCATCCTTGCATCCTCTATTAAAACTCTCTATGGCCTGCTAAAATAAAATAACCTAAACTATTTCTTTATGCAGATGCCGAGGCATTCCGCATAGGAAAGGGGAAATAAATGAGCTTTAGTTTCAGATCAGTGTGAGCAGATGTGAAAATTTTTATAATACCACACAGAGATATTCTGCATTTTTACTGCAGATACCTAAAATGCCAATATAGCTTATTGCATTGGGAGTTGAGCTGCATTTATCCACATAACAGAGATAAAGGAGACAGAAACCAAACATTCTGTTATCATGAAATAGAAATACCAAGCATGAATCAGAAACCTAGTAACCCTAAATCTTGTCTCTTTCAAAATGATGGAAGGGTCGTATGCATAGTGTTGATCAAACATATTCTGTAATTTAAGGCATCTGAAATTTACTGCAGTTGCAGTAAAGAAGGATATATCACTTTGATGTTGCTCATGCAAAGTGTTATATTTTCAAAGGGCGAGGTTTCCATAGGTGGCTGTGCGGTTAATTTATAGCAACACATTTGTTCTGTAGGCACAGATGCCCATAACAAATGAGCAAAAGAAAAACAAGCTACTCCGTATCTAAGAGCCGATCTACACTCTAGCTTTGTAACGTTCCATAAGGGTTACAAAAACTCTTTGGGCCACATGACGCACTCCCTTGAACGATGTATACCCGAGGTTTTTTAAAACTCACTTCAGCTATACAACAGTTTTTACTTTTAATAAATCGTTTAAAGTAAAATAATGTGTCCTTCCTTACCGTTTGTGATTCATGGGGGCAGTGCTTCGTTTACCGTCGCCCAAATGCTTAGCATTTGATTGGTGGGGAAGAAAGAGGGGCTAAGGAGGAAGTGGGCGAGTGACCTACAGTACCCACAATGCTTAGCCCTATACTCATTGAAAGCTAGGGAATGAAAGGAGAACTAAAGAGGAAGTGGGCGACTGAACTACAGTGCCCACAATGCTTTGCCCCAAACTCATTGTAAAAATGAAACAGAAAGACATGGACAGAAGGGTGTGAGACCGCACACACCGCTTTGAAGACTGAAGAATTGTTCTCGTGTAACGTGAGTACTCCTTAATGTGGCCTAAGACGTTTTAGAACGCACCTATTTGGAACATTTTAAAATACTATTTAAAACGTTCCAAGGTACAGTGTAGATAGGCTAGGCTGACCAGATAAAATCCAGGTCAGGGCTCCTGTAACTTTAACAATTGTAAAGAAAAGGGAATTTCAGCCAGGGTCATTTGTATGCAATTAGTTCCTGGTGATATTCCCTCTTCATCACAACAGTTAAAGGTGCAGGCACTATACTAGAGTGACCATATACAAAAGAAGGCAGGGCCCCTGCAACTTTAACTGTTGTGATGAAGAGGGAATTTCACCAGGAACTAATTGCATACAAATGACACTGGCTGCAATTCCCTTTTCTCTACAACTGTTAAAGTTACAGGAGCCCTGACCTGGATTTTATCTGGTCACCCTAAGATAGGCTCTAAATTAGGAGCAAGAGTACTAAGGTTAATACAAGTCCAGAACCATCTATGTGCATGCACTGTATACCTCAGCAACATCACTCTCCAAAACAAACTGTTTATATTAAGCAGCTCTGTTACCAACTGTCTTGAAATGCCTTGTGCTATGTAAAAGTCTTCAAATGCACAATATTATTAATTAAGACAGGAAGAACAAGAAAATAATACATGCACTATTAATAATGAGGCAGAATGTGAATGGCATAATACATGTTTACCAAGCATCCATCCCATCAAAGACTTGTTTTCAATTAATGAAGATTAAATCATTTGAGTTTTCCAGTTGCTCACTCTGTATTCTCTCCACCATGATGAAATACTGTCTGTCAGTAAAACTGAACTGTCTGAGTATAATTGAATTGATTTATCTTTCATTTCATTGTTTTAATACAAATGGACATAAAGCCAATTACGACTGTGAATCATTGTCTTGCATAGTACTGGCAGCTATTCAATAGGCTTGGTAATAACTGGCAAAATTTGGTGATAGCTGGCATTATTTCCCTTAAGTGAGATACTAGGTGCAGGAGAACTGCTTTACAACTAAACCTGGAATCCCTAGAAACCAACTAGATTGATTTTCCTAATCACAAAGGCATGCAAACAGCAGAGCAACAGTAGTGGAAGCAAAGGAGTGGGCTGACAGACGGTGTCATATGTCCCCACTCCAACTTTCTTTCACACCTCAGAAAACCAGCTGACTCATCTTAAGTAGACCTTCCTAGAACATCAAGCATGCCTGGTAAGTGACTGAGACTGTTTGGCCTACCTCCCACCTTGGAAAAAATGTGCCATCAGCCACTGCTGGAGGTTCTAGCAATAGAAATGACAGTGGAGGAGTGGAGTGAAGGACTGGGTCATCTCCACCCCACCCCACCCTGCTCTGACGTCCTTTTACACATCAGGAGCCCAGCTAACTGTTGAGTAGACCTGCATGGATCATCAAACTGGATGAGCAACTGAAACTGTTCTGCTCACCCACTTACTCCAAATCTGGACAAAGTTTATCATCAGTGACTTTTGACATGCTCCAGGCTGGGCTACGAAATCACAGCCACAAAGTGTCTCCATTTGATGATGAGTGAATAGTGTGGGCTGCCTCTCCTTTCTCTCTCTCTGTATTAACCTGTGTTGAGAGGGCAGCTTTGACATGAGGAGGATTCACAGTATGGTGGCTCTTTGTATCCTGTGCTACTACTGTCTTGATCAGTTGTGCCTAATTCTTCTCTTGTCTTCTGCTATGTCTATGGTGGCTTTGTCTCTGCATAGTCCAGTACAGCCAAGACCGGCCCCGTCATAAGGTGGAGTGAATCCCCCACCTCAGGCAGTGGCATAGGGGGCAAATTTCCCTTACCTGCACTTTCCTACCATCTCATCTGGCCTATTCAAGTAGAATAGAAGCTCTATACATTAAGAGAAGCTGGTACATGAAAGTATTTCCTACAATTCCCCTGCTCCCATGATGGCCATTTCAATTCCCACCAGAAGACTTGCAACTCTATTTGGAAGTCTCCATCCATAGTTCTAAGAGAGTTTATTGTCCTCCTCAGGTATTTAGAATCAAATGCAAGAAATGTCTCTCTAGAATGCACCAGCTAGCCCTGCCCCTTAGATGTGATGCATGTGATGGCTCCTCCTGCCCACCCAGCCACCCATACATGCAACACATGGTCACATTCTTCTGAAAGAGGCCTACACGCATAGGCTCCCTCCTCAGGGAGGGACTCAAGAAAGTGACCCTGTTCAGACAACATACTAAGCCATGGTATTTAAGCATTTTGAACTAAACATTATGGTTTAGCATGTCATGTGAACATGACTTAGCATGCCATGTGAACCATTCCTAACCATGGTGGCTACATAACCATGGTTTAAACACATTCACTAACCGTTTGCTGCAAAGAGGTTAATAGACTAACCATGGCTTAGCATGTTGTCTGAACAAGCCAAGTGAGTTCTAGAAAGCCCCTTTGGGCATTTGTTACCCAGGGGTACCAAATGACAAAAGAGGACTATTACATCTACTATGGTCCAAAAAGGCAGAAATGAAAGTACATGATTCAGTGAAGCTCATTGTCATGATATGTGGTAATAGCCACCACTAACCTAGATGGCTATAAAAATGGATTAGACTAATCAATGGAGGATAGCTCTGTTGATACTGATTAAACACAATGACTAAATGAACCCATCATATTTCAAGGCAGTATGCCACTGAATGCTCGTTGCCAGAGCCCACAGTGTGGGAGGGCTATCTATGTCTTTCAGGATCTGCTTGAGGTCTTACTTGGGGCATCGGCTTGGCCACCTAAGAAACAGGATACTAGACTAGATAGATCCTCAGTCAAATCCAGCAGGAATCTGCTCATGTTCTAATCCCATATAATTTCTGACTTCTCAGTAACATCATCTGTGATGCAGCAGTATCATCAGCTGCTGCACTGTTGTTCCAAGGGGAAAATGTAATTAGCTGCCCATAGGGTTTTAACAACAAATGCCTTTCACTATATTAAATATGGAAAGATGGCAAACAGATATATGCTGCAACAACAACAATAACAACAGTTCTGCATCAAATATGTCTGAAATACGTCTAAAGTGGAGATTTTTTAAAAAGAACTTTTATTATGCCCTTGATTTTTTTTAAAAAAAATGTAGTCTACATTATAAAATATTGGGCCCTGCAGAAATCATAGCACCACAGTTCAGTGTTAACAGATCTGCAAGATTTCTTTGACAGAGAACATTTGAATCCATTCAGGAAATGGCCCCTCTCCTCCCCACCCACATACATCTCTCTTAAACTGACTCAGACTACAGAATCATGGGAACCAAAGTTTCATCCAAGTCTGTGAGTAAAAAGATGGTGACTGATGGCAACATCCCTGCCTCAGCTGGCTCGGAATCAAATAGGACCTCTATAGAAAGGGACACCTTCAGCTAACAATCATGGATCTGTAACAAAATGATGCATTCACAGGAAGGCATCAATCTGCGCTCTATGCCAAGATTGCACAATGTCCTTCTTGAGAGCTTCTTTAGCAGGATGGCGGAAAGCTTTGCAACACAGAAAGATATTCTCTATCTCCCCCTCCTGTTCCCCCAATCCAAGTTCACCAAAGAGGCTTAGGCATTTACACAAAGAATTAAGATAAAGCAAAAGCCTAGTTAGATTTGAAAAGCTTGCTGCCAAGTTGCAAAAAGCATATGGAGGATGCTACAAAATCAATAGAAACTGACTCAAAAAGCCATTGCAGAGACATAAACAAACCAGGGCAGAAAAAAGGAAAGGGTTCCTTCTGGGTAAGAATCAGTTGCCCTGAAAAGCAATTTGCAAGCTGATAAATACTCTCAAAACAATATGTGTTTCCTTGTCTGTCCTGTTCATTTTAGCTCCCAGACCCCTCTTACATCCTTTCTCCTTGCCTATGGGAAAGGAAAGCTAAAGAAAACCATCTTTCTTGCTCAGAACAAGTCTTCATAGATTATTCCACCACCACCATGGGATCATTACTTCCCTTACATCTGCAAAAGTGCTCCAGCAAAAGCAAAGCTTTGAAAAGGAGTCCAGCAGAAAACAAAAGGTCCTTACACAGGTGCAGAGAATTTTGAATTTATTAAAAATAAATTAAAACACTTGAATCAATATCTTTCTATTTATATGGTGCAGGGGTAGGCAACGCATAACCTGCAGACCACTTGCACCCTCTGTGTGTCCCCTGCCCCACCTCCACCCCAACTGGTGACAAACTTCCTGTGGCAGAAAAAAATGGCCACAGCACAGCCAGCCGGCCCAGGGAGGACCAACCTGTCAGTTCCCTCAGGGTGTCAGGCAGGACACTTTGGTGCCAGTCTCCCCAGAGTCCTGCGACATGCCTGCTCTTCACCCAAGTCACTCTCAGGTAGGAATGCCGGCAGGATTTGATCTTTGTGAATGTGTGCATTAGAAAGTAGTTATCCTTCTGATTCCACACTTCTCCACATTTTGCAATGCAGTTCTTGACCTTAAAAAATGTGTATCAGGATGTGTTTAGCATGTAATTTGAGATAAAATATATTTATAAAATGCATAGTTTGGGGGGGTGTAGAAGTGTGTATTTTTGGAGAAGATTAGTTCAAACGATTCATTTCAATAATATAGCTATAAATGCAAATATATGTGTGATTTGTTTGTTTTAATCAGAGATTAATGTGGAAATGGGATGGAATGGATTTAAGAATGGGCACATGTGACATGGGGTAGAAATAGGGTGTGTGTTTTAATCCATCTGGAGAGGCCAAATCCATATATATCCTCTTAGCTGTGGTCTCCTGCCTTCATAAGATCCTGCCATCCTCCAGTTGTACAACAGGAAAAAGGACTCTTCCAAAGCCAAAACCACATCCTAAGAATTCTCAGTGATGGCACCAGCGTCTCCAGATCTGTTCACAAACCAAGTCAGGAGGACTCTGGGGATAAACTGTCCTCACATCCTTTAACTCCCACTCAGTATAGAATGCAAGTGCAATGCTAAATGTGTGAATTCCTAACTAGACAAATCACAATAATAAAATACCCAAGTAATCTAAATCAAAGTTAACATTTTACTTTTAAAATGTTGGAGATAGGCCTTCAATCTCCAGCAGAATTAGAAAATACACTTTTTTAAGATCAAGCAGATTGCATAACTTTCACAGACTGACATTGTTATTTAGCCTTATAAATCACCTTTCCCCCCCTTTATCACCTGATGAGGTGAACACTAATGTCTATCTGTAAATGCTTTCAATTACCAAAGAGCATAATTGATGGAGTTTGAGGAAATTAAAAACATTTGTCTTCTGTGCTTTGGTAGATCTATAAGTGTATTTTCAGCTGGAAGAAAAAAACATGATTAAATTCTTCTCACTTGGCCATTTCCCTATGTTGCACATGAAGCTTAAATCCAGCAGTGTAAATCAGTACTGCAAACAGGGTCTGAGAGGGTGATCGCCTGGCTCCCCATTCCATCTTCAGTACAGCCACCACGTTTCTTAGGATTAGGCAAACTGAACTAACTAACTCATTAGTCTGATACCATCATCACAGATATATTGGCAATATGTTTCCTCAATCCTATGGGCCTGAATTTTGACAGGTAACTTGAATAGCAAGATTAACTCTATGAAAATAGTGACATTCGATAATAGAAAGGGTGGTGCAGTTTTTGAAACCTTTCAGCAATTCTAGATTGATGTCACCTCAGGAGAATGTGGTCACATTAATATGCTGTTAAATAAACCCACATAACTTCATTAGGAGGTCTATGCCGGTGACAATGCTGGGCTCAAACAAAGAGACATCTAGCTTCTGCATCAAACTCAGTTGCAAAATAGAGCTCTTTGTCAAAGAAAATAAATACAATCATCCAGAAAGAAATAATTTGAACTTTAAACGGCTTTTTATTCACTTCTTGTTTTGTGCTATGATGGTACAGTGTGACAGAAGATGCTAGGATGACATTTTATTTATCTAGTGAAATGGAGAAATTCTTGTGTGTCTGTCAAACAGCAATCATGCCTCTGGGGACAAAATAAAAGCAACAGGTTTGCTTATAAAACTCTATGATATTCAAGCCAGTGCACTCACAACATACTGTAAGAATACAATTGTAGCCTCCACTTTCTCATTTTTGTTAAAGTATTGGGTCTAATATTAGCTCATCCAGTTAATAAGATCATCTCTTCCCACATATACCTGCCCGGACCCTAAGATCATCTTCAGCAATCCTTCTCCCAGAGCTGTCACCTGTCTTCTCTCTGTAATTCTGTAATTCTGCCCCATCCAGGTGACCCCACTTTCAGATGCCAGGTGGGCCTTGACAATGAGATATTGGTTTGTTTATTTGTTTGTTTTTCCTCTGGTGGTGCTCCAGCTGTGCAGTTCCCTGCATGACACCTACTTTGCTAAGGCTCCACGACAAGACAGTTTTGGTTTACCCAAACTGATAATTTAGTTGCTGTTGCTCTTTTAATTTGTTTTGCTGCTATTTTAATTACTATTTTACTGAAGAAGTTTTATTTTGGCAGCCTGGCCCAACCTGGTGCCCTCCACAAGTTTTGGGCTATGGGTTGTTGATTTTTTGACATGAGGCATTTATCATGCACTTGTCATTCCCTACTCACATTTATTTATTGGTTCGTTAGACGATGTTGTGACCCTCCAGTTTTGCTTCTGTGTCTAAACAACACTTTTGGTGAGTTTTTTTTTTAACTGTGAAAGTGAAACAAAGTGCAATTTCCTCTTGCATATTTGTGCTAGTCTGCTATTTCACAGTGCTCCCTAGAGGTCATGTAATGGAAAAGCAGGAAAGGAAACACTCAGCATGTAGTACTAGGATCTCAATCCTGTGACAAAACCAAAAGCAAATACAGAAGATTAACAATCTTGTGTAGAAAAACTCTACTACTCCTAGAATTTCTTACCTTTAGTCATGCTGGATGGTGCTGATGTTGAAGTTCAAACCATTTGAAGGGCACCAGATTACAGACAGCGATATGATTGTGCACTGCAGCCTCCCCAACCTGGTACCCTCCAGATATTTTGGACATCAATTCCCATCAGTCTAGCATGTATGACCAATGATTAGGAATACTGAGATTTTAGTTCAAAATATCTTGAGACCATCAGGTTGGGGAGAGACGGTGTACTGTTTATTATGGTATACCACTAAGTTTCGTACTGTTACTGTTGCCATATTACTTATACTTTTTGGAAGCTACTTTATTACTTGGCTGAGCTATCAGATGTGATATAAATAATGCTAATAAATAGATAATAATGACAAAGAATAACAACACCTCTACATTTCTCTGTTGTAAGATTCCCAATTAGATCGAAGCCAATTTTGCAATGGTCAATTAGTCCTCTAACGATACCATTACTTTGCAAAGGGATGGGCATCCAAGAACTCCAAGAACAGAACTTAGTACAATGCCAAATAGCAGACTTTTAGTCTTGTATGTAAAGTTCAGATTAAGAGATTTTTTTTAAAAAAACTGGTAATTGTGTTCCAGAATAATTCTGCTTGGCAAAACAACTGCTAAATATGTCTTTAAAACAATTTATGCCAGGTAAAGGGCCTTGGCCTCAAGGTTAATGTTGAACAATATTAGCTAACATTGAAGATCACTCATGGGGTTCGGGGGGGGGGGGGGAACCCTGGCAGGATCTACACTACTGCTTTAAAACGGTTTATAACAGTAGTGACAACTGTTGGGGCCCAGGACACACCCCATATACATTTTTCAAACCATTGTCAAAGTGTCATATCTGGCCCCTCTCATGGAAAGAGAATAAACCAAATATAACCATAAAACAATACTTGCATGAAGATATCAAGAAGAAACTATATAGAGCTTAAAACCCAACTGGGAAAAGCTGAAAATGGGAACTATGCAAACGAGAAAAAATAAAATGAAATCTCCTGAGGTAAAAGGAATGAGAGAAATGGAAATGAAGGAAATCTAGAAATAGAAAGCAGGACAAAATAATGGTCATGGAAATTTAATAGAAGGAACAAATGTAAAAGTGTAAGGTCTGAAAGTGGTTTTCTGTGAGGAATAACTAATGAAAGGGTTGGAAGAGAGAAACAAGGAATACACACACACATACACACACACACACACACACACACAGAGCCATGAATGGAGTGGAAATTCAAGCAATATTTGGGGCTTTAACACATTATGCCATGCATGCAAATAGCAGTTCACTTGGTTGTCTGTGGGGAGTAAGAACTATCTGGAGAGAAGCTTTTGCAAATTGGAAATAAATTGTTTCCCTTTTTTGGTCTTTCAGGATGTCAACCTCCCCCCCCCCCCCCATGATTAACATAGGTCTGTGTGAGCAACCTTTTGTGGTCTACTCACTTCTGTGAACTTCGTTTCAAGAATGTGGCAATTAGGGTGGCTGGGGACTTTCTCAGTTGTTAGTGACCAATGGTAAACACTGGCCCAACCCCATTCCGTCTCCACTGGCAAAGGCTTGCATGTGTGCTGCAATGAGCACATGTGAGTTTCACAATTATAGAGAGGGAAACTGCACAGGCATGATGAGGTTAGGAAGTTTTCTATGTGGGCCTCGGGGCACCTGTGCCCTAAGCAAATGAAGAATAATAGCTACACAGTTGTTTCCTGTCTCACCAGAGGGCGGGGCTATTTATCTAATGTTTGCTTGTGCTGAAATGATATGCTCAGATACTACAGTGTGCTAAAATACTGAAGTTTCTGTAACCTAGATCCTTGGCCGAATCCTGGAAAGCTGAATTCCGCAACCATATTAAGCAAATTTGCTATTCAGAATTTCTCAATTTGTATAATAGAGTTGGGCTTCTGGGAGTAACAAGGAATTGCTACTAACGTTTTCATTCTGGCTTCAGAGGTTTCCCCAGGGATTCCTGAAAGTTTCATAACTATTTCTACACTCAAACAAGCAGGAAACTTTCTCTCGCTGTGTCTTTAATAGAATTTAAGACATTCAAGTTGCTAAATGTTGCATTTTTGCTATACTTGCATGGAATCATAAATATACACAGTCCTATATATAGCCCATCCCATAATGGATCAAGGCAGCTTACAACATACAAAACTAGCACAACAATCAATTAAAATGCAATAAAAATTAAGAATCCAGGATAGTTATAAAAAAGGATGTAAAATCATAAAAGCTGTCCCAAAGACTTGCTACCAGGGAGGTTTTATTGTTCTGCATAAAAGAGAACAGATTGGGAGGGGGTGTCATAGAGTAATATGCTCCATAATATAGAATTTAATAGCATATTTTTAAAAAAATGCTTTTGGCTGCAATCCCATAAACCAGGCATAAAAAACATGGTGCTTGTGGGTACCAATGTCCTCCCACAACATCTTTCTTGGCACCCACCAATATGCATTTATTTTATTTTTAAATTAACACATTATCTTAGCAGCAGCTGTGATTGCTGGGAAATAGATGCTGAAAACTGTTAAGGCTCACCCTCCCCCCCATGCCTTATACTCAGGGTTTCTTCACACAAGGCTTTTAATGTCACACAATATTGCAGCACCTTCTACTGGCTGTATAACTGAAACATATGGAACTTGCCCATACAGGAAATGGCCAAATAAAGGGGGTGGGGAAGTGTGTGTATTGTGCTGAGCATTATCCCGTGAAGACTCTGGAAGATGAAGCCCGAGTAAGGGTGCAAGACCTTTGTTTCATGTAAAGTTACTTGTCTTTGGCCATGCCTCCCATGGCAGCCATTTGGTGGTGGTGCCTAGGACAGTTTATCAAATTGATAAACGTATCCATTGCCCCTCAAAGTTGCCTACCCCTACCCATGTGTGTTCACTGTATGTTCACTGATTTTCTGAATGAATGAATGAATGAATGAATAAATGCTTGTATTATTTGATTATGTATATTGAAATCTTGGAAATGAATGGTTTTGTTTTATGATCAACTTTCTGATAATTACCTCACTATTTTAGAAAGAAAGTGTCTATCAAATACATTACAGCCAGGATAATGAAACATAAGAAGTAGAAAAACATGTATTGTTTCGTCCGTCACACAGCTTTACCAAAAGGGTAAAAGTCAATCAGTTAAGGTTTGATCAATTTTTCTGTGTGGTTTATACAGCCTCTAAGGAGCAGGAACTGGTTTTCTTTACTTGTGTAATTCATTTATTAAGTTTCAATTTACAGCTGTCAGCAGAGATTTACAGCAAAGAACCTAAGCAGGAAGCCATTTTTGTCATGTAGTTAAGAACCTAAGAGACTGAAAATTCCTCATTTGTTGCTAATTTCATTCATAGCAGAAGAAAAGTATGGAAACTATCCTAGGCAACAACTGTGAGTTTTTAAGAGCATATCATGGGTTGTTTGTTTGTTTTACTATGACATCTTTCTCACAGAGAAAGGAATTTAAAACATCTAGATTTAAAATATGCTTTTAAATCTAGATGTTCAAAACAAGATAAAAAGAAGGAGTCCTGCAACTTGAGCATATCTGTGGAACTTTTATTAGATAATTGTTTGATTGATTGAAATCATACATCCGTACACCAGGAACATCCATAATTGTTGGTCTGAACTCTAATTATTTATGAACAGAATCCAATGGGGCATTTAGGCCCTCACCAATTCCTTTCCACTCCACCGACCCTGTTCTGCAACCAGTGAGTCCCACCAATTCCGTGGTGCAAGCAGGACCATCACTTATGCAGGTGAGATATAGTGCTTCGTAGGAAAAGCCCCAAATGACTGGAAACACTTGTTTCTGGAAGTAGGCACATTGCTAGAGCTCCCTGATGTGAGCACCAACCTGTCTCCTCCAAGAAATTAGAATTTCTGCTCAGTTCAGGTTGTCCCAAAACCACTAAGTTGCTATTGCACAAATGGTGGGGGAGGCACTTGTGCAATGGAGTTGGTGGGGCAGAAGAGCATCAGTGGGGATGGAAGTGCCCCATTGGATTCTGCCCCTTGTCTGTTACCATCACTGGATGTTATTATATGCTAGGGGCTGGCAACCTGTGTCCTCCAGATGTTTCAGACTGCAATTCCCATCATCCTTCACCATTGATTATGCCAGCTAAGGCTGATAGGAGTGGCAGTCCACCAACATTTGGAGCACCACACATTCGCCACCTGTGCTATATGCCTACTTCATAACACCGATAGCGTTGGGTCGATCAGATTGGGCATACACCAGTCCTTCCACATGGGGGTGGATGGGTAAAGTTATCATGCTTGTGTGTAACACATAGATTCCTACATTGGGCAGGGGTTGGACTCGATGGCCCTATAGGCCCCTTCCAACTCCACTATTCTATGATTCTCCAAAAACATCTGAAACCTCATTTTCCACGTTCAGGGTATAAGCCCTTCCAGATTCCAAAATATAAATGACTGTGGAGAATTATTCTAGCACTGCTAGGGAACCTTTTCCCTCTGTTATCCCAGGTCAGTCCAATACAGCTCACCCAGAAACTACCAACTTTACTTGTGATGGTTTAGCCCCAAGAGAATGGAGGGTGTTAAAATGAGGCTGACAAATTAGCAAGACAAAACCACACCTTCCTTTATTTATTTATTTATTTATTTATTTATTTATATATTACATATATATTACATATAACAATGTGATCATTTTTCATCAGGAATAATGCTTGGATGCTCATGACATACTGTACACTTATAAATGCAAGCAATCCTTAGTATTAGTTATATCTTTGAAGCATGAATTGATGTTTATGAATTGATGTTTTAAGCAATTTACATCAATTTTACGGCTGCTCAATAATAAAGGCTTCATGATGGCTTATGAATAAAATGCGGGGAATTCATTTTTATTGTGACTGGCAGTCCTGCATTGTGATTGGTGCTAAGCAACTGTTTGTTCATCTTGTGTTCAACCACTTTGAACACAGAGCCAGTTTGGCTAAAGAAAGTTAAAGCACAGTAGGAAAAATTGTATTTTTGGTACAATAAAGCGTAGATTACATTTTATAACAGCAATAATTTCACCCAATAATTACCTCAGCTATTGTCCAGCTTGTTAAGGGGTTGACTGAGCTGCAGGTACAAATCGATTTGCTGCAGATTGTTAATAAAGGGCTATTTCAAAAATGTATAGCTGTTTCTTCCTCTCTTCCCCCTCCCCTCAGTTGTAAACCTTAATTTCTTTTACAAATTGACCACTTAATTAGAGAGGAGTCAGGGCTTTGTTTCATTATTCAAAGTTTACTCTGCTTGCAATGATTGTGGAAAGAATTACAGAGGGTATTTTGTGGATACGTAAATGAATTTCTAGATACTATCACAGCTGTTTTAAACTCTAATTTTTATCCATGGAAAAACTGGGCAGCTGGGCTTGGAGCATGTGTGCTGGAAGGAACTGAGTTACTGAACCTTTAAAAATCTAACTCTGTTTATACATTGTCACCATCAGTTCAAAAGGAATTCAGGGCTCCCAGCAGTGAACCATAGGTTTCCACCAGATGGACACCAGTTCTACTAGTTTCAATTACACAGAAATGGTTCAGGACAGTCACTTCCCCCTTTTGTTCAGATGAACCTCAACTGAATAGAGTGGAGATACATACACAAGAGGAATGTATGTTCTATGTTTCCTGTGTATTGGATCTAAGAACATAAGAGCATTAGGACATAATCAAAACTGTTCTGGGCTGCCTCTACAAGAGAGGTATAAAGCTCTTTCAAGGCACTTAAATTTTTTTACCTCTACAAGGAGGGAGCGCAAATCGGGCGTAGAGGCACGCTATCCCTCCGATTGTGCGCATTATCGAATGCGCGTTAAATAGCGAGTTTTATTTTGCGGCGGGATGTGAAGCCGGTGCCCTGCCTCCTGAGTAGTGCTGCTGCTGCTGCTGCTGCTGCTGCTGGCTCCCCCGCTCTGCTCCTGGCTCCGCTCCTACCTGGCTCTCGCTCTCCGTCTTCCAGCTCCCTTTTCCCTTTTTCTTGCCCTATTCCCCCCCTTGCTCCGTTTCATTCAATCGCCCTGTCAGTTCCTTCGCTCTCCAGCATAACAACTCGCAGGGACCTGCCTTAAAGAGACAGGCGCCCACCCGCCCTCCCCCCTCCCCTCTCCCTGCCTGCCTCTCGTGCAGAGGTATTAGGTGTAAATGCGCTTCAGCGATGAAGCGCATAATCACTTAACCAGGCACAAAAGCGAATCCTTGTGGAGGGGACCCTGGATCAGATCAAAGGCCTGTTTAGTCCAGCATTCTGTTCCCACAGTGGCCAATTAGCTGTCCATGGGAATCCCACAAGCAGGACATGATTACAACAGCACCCACCTGTTTGTGTTCCCTAGCGACTGGTTTTGAGAGGCATACTGCCTCTGATTCTGGAAATAGCATACAGCCAGTGTGTGACTAAAAGTCATCAATAGCCATTGATAAACTTGGATTCTAGTATTATGAGAGAAGGAATAACATTTCTACTTATCCACTTTCTCCACACAATGCTAATTTTATACACTGCTGTCATGCCCCCACTACAAGCCTTTTTTAAAAAAGTGAAAAAGCCTTTATTAGATTGCCTGACAGATTCTTATAGGAAAATGTTCAATTGATGAGGAAGGTGTAGAAGACAAGATTTTTCAGGCAGCAAATTCTTAGAGCTACTTCATTCAAGGGAGTACATGTATGGCTACACTCAGCTTTTGCTTCCTTTAAAATCAAACTTCCGGTGGAGAAATGGAAGCTTGAGGCTGTTCAGCCTGCGGCTAGAGAGAGCAGTGTGGTCTTTGTGCCATCTGGGTGATAGCTGGATGGAATTTACGAACCCAGATCAAAGGGGTGATGTCGGGAGCAGGTCGTAAGTAATTTCATTAATCTCCGAAGCTTCAAAAGCCGTCAAAGGAGACTTTGATGGACAAAGAGGCGGGGGGAGGAAGAGATCAGACGTTCATCACTCAGGCACCACACTGTAACAAAGAGCTTCCACTATCCATTTCCCGAAATTGATTGATTATATAACAACAAAAATTAACGGAAGTTGGGGGAATTTCAAAGAGATTAAATAAAGAATAATTAGCATACCTTTTTATGGTGAGTGAAAACTGACTCTCTGTGTGGAAAGGAGCAGCAGAATAATTTGTGTTGGGCTGGACTGAAGTTCTTATATTGAAAAGAGAAGTTATTGTTGCCGTTAAGCTGTTTTTAAGCTGAATGTAAGGAGTGGAAAGTTACAACGCTGAGACCTTGGTCTGGGCAGCTAGCCAACTTTGAAATGAAATGTAAACAGAATGAAACAAAACAAGAAAGAGTTCACTTGAGATATGGCACCATCTGCTGATGAAATGTGGATTGCTTCTGGAGAGGAATCCATGGAGGTGTTTTTTGGCAAGGAGCTAATGGAAAAAATGAAATATTTTCTGGGAAAATATAAAAAAGAAATAGAGGATACCCAAGTTGATGAAAGGGATTCAGATGAGAAGGAATAAATCTCAGATAAGTAAGATTGGTGGAATTAAAGATTGATTTGGATATATAACAAGAATTTAAAAATGGATTACAAATATTTATCATGGAATATAAATGGCTTAAATTCTCCACAAAAGAGGGGGGGAATTTTACCATTTAAGAAAATTAAAATTGGATATTGTCTGTTTGCAAGAAACTCATGTTAGAAAAAAAGATATAAAATATTTACAAAATAAAGGTTTGGGAGAAAATTTATTTCCTCAAGCACAAAGAAAAAATCAGGGGTGGTCCTGTATATTAAATCCCACCTAAAACCAGAATTAGTGATATCTGATGAACAAGGACGTTTTGTGGGAGTAAAAATTATTCTCGATGGAGTGGAAATTATGGTTTTGGGAGTGTATGCTCCCAATGAGCAAAAAGCAGAATTTTATGATCGATTGTTACATAGACTGGTGGATATTCCGTGTGACAGTTGGTATATCTTGGGAGATTGGAATGGGGTGATATCACCACAAATAGATAAACATTCAGAGAAAGATATCAAAAGTCAACAGGGAAAGCTTCCAAAAAGTTTTTTTGATCTGGTGGAAAATCTGGGATTGGTGGATGTATGGAGACATAGAAATGGAAGTGCTAAGGAATATAAGTACTTTTTGAATAGACATAAATCCTTTTCAAGAATAGATATGATTTTGGTGTACAGGACTGTACTTACAAAAGTTAAGAATATAGAGATTTTGCCAAGGACTTTTTCTGATCATAACTCAGTATTGATGGTTCTCAAAAGAAAAAAAAGTACATTTAGATGGAGACTAAATGAAGCTTTGCTACAAAACAAAGCGGTGGTAGAAGAAGGTTGGAAAAAAATCAAGGAATTTTTTGAGCTGAATTTGAATAAAGGGGTTAATCAAAGTACTGTCTGGGATACAAGTAAAGCTTTTATTGGAGGATATTTTATTCAGAAGAATAGTCAAATTAAGAGGGAAAGGCAGGAAAAATTAAAGTAATTATGGACAAAATCAAAAAGAAGGAAGAGGAATTGAAGAGTGCACCAAGAAAGGCAGGGATTAACCACCAGATCAGGATGTTGCAACAACAACTATCCATGCTGACGGTTAGAGAAATGGAATGGAAGTTAAACTTTGTAAAGCAGAGAGAATTTGAAGGGGCAAATAAACTGGGAAAATGGCTAGCATATAAACTGAGGAAAGAAAAAGAAAAAAGACAATAGTGAAAATTCAAGATGGAGGAAAAAGAAATAATGGATGATGAGAAGATTCAAAGAAAAATTTGGCAGTATTCGAATTTGTATAAGAAGCATGAGACGTCAATGAAAAAAATAGATATATATTTACAAAAACAAAATCTGCCTAAAATATCTTTGGATCAGAAACAAATGCTAAATGGAGAGATCATGATGGAAGAAGTGGATGCAGCCATAAAAAGAATAAAATTGGGGAAAGCACCGGGACCAGATGGTCTTTCAGGTTTATATTATAAAAAATTTAAAGAGGAATTATTATTACCATTGCAAAGTATGATGAATGCTATTTTGAAAGAGGGGAAGATATCAAAGACGTGGAAAACAGCATATGCAACGTCGATACCTAAAGAAGATCAGGACCTAACACTGACCAAAAATTATAGGCCAATTTCGTTGTTGAACAACGATTACAAGTTGTTCACATTGATAATGACAGAAAGGTTGAAGTTTGTGCTGAGGGAATTTATTCATGAAGATCAATGTGGATTCTTGCTGAAAAGACAGATAAAGGACAATGTTAGAGTAGTATTGAACATTGTAGAATATCTGGACAAACACCCGGAAAAACAAGCGGCCTTGATTTTCTTGGATGCGGAGAAGGCTTTTGAAAACCTTAATTGGGATTTTTTGTTTAAAATGCTGGAAGTAATGGATTTTGGGAGTAACTTTACAACGTGGGTGAAGTCAATTTATACTGAACAGAGTGCACAAATTATTATTAATGGAGATTTGACGAAACCATGTACGACTGCAAGAGGGACTAGGCAGCGTTGTCCAATGTCACCTTTGTTATTCTTCTTGGTGTTAGAAGTATTGAATAGAACAGTAAGACAAGAAGAAAAAATTGGAGGAATAAAAATTAGAAAAGAAACTTATAAACTGAGAGCTTTTGCAGATGACTTGGTGTTTACATTAGAAGATCCATTGTGTGGAATTGAAATTTTAATGAACAAGTTGAATGAATTTGGTACATTAGCAGGTTTTAAGGTAAATAAACAAAAGACTAAGATACTTACAAAAAATATGAATAAACAAGATCAAATAAAGATGGAAGAAAAAACCGGTCTCAAAGTAGAAAAGAAGGTGAAATATTTGGACATAAATTTGACAAATATTAATTGTATGTTGTTTCATAATAATTATATTAAGGTTTGGAATGAAATTAAACAGCATTTGATAAGGTGGGATAAACTTCAAATGTCATTGATGGGGAGGATTGCAATAATCAAGATGAATGTTTTACCAAGAACGTTGTATTTATTTCAGACAATCCCTATTGTAACATCAGAGTTACCATTCAAGCAGTGGCAGAGAGAGATTTCTAAATTTATATGGCAATCCAAAAAACCAAGGGTGAAATTTAAAATATTACAAGATTCTAAAGAGAGAGGAGGTTTGGGATTGCCAGATTTGAGGATTTATTTCTCTGCTTGTTGCTTGATGTGGATGAAGGAGTGGATTTTGATGAAGAATAATAGACTATTGGAATTAGAGGGACACGATTTAAGATTTGGTTGGCATGGGTATCTGTGGTATGATAAAGCTAAAGTGAATGTAGAATTTAATGATCATTATGTGAGACGAGCAATTTTGAGAACATGGAATAAACATAAACCAAGATTGTGTCAGATGACGCCGCTATGGGTTTCCTCACAGGAGGCTTTCTATAAGAGAGAATTGGCAACTATGAAAAAATGGCTGATGTATGGTGAAATTTTAGAAATAAAAGAAGGAGAGGTTAAAATGAAATCAAGAGAGGAGCTACGGAATGAAGGAATTGTTTGTCAGTGGTTCTCATATGCACAAATGACGGGAAAATTTAAGCTAGATAAAAAAATTGGGGTTTTGAATGTACAAAATCTGAATTTGAGAAAGCTTCGTGTACAAATGATAATCATGTTATTTCAAAAATATATAAACTCTTGTTAAAATATGAGACTGAAGATGAACAAGTAAAAGAATGTATGATAAAGTGGGCTCAGAATATTGGACATAATATTACTATGGATCAGTGGGAGAATATGTGGTAATGGAAATGTTTCACTGTAGTCTCTGGCCGTAATCTCTGTGGAGAATTTGGTTCTTTCTAAGAGATATGAACCTGATGGCCCTATTGAACAGAATCAATCTACTTTAATCTTCTTCTGTTCTGTTTTGTTCCATTTTGAGACTGCTAGTTTCATATGTCTGAAAGGATAGTGTCAGCAAGGTCACGGTGTTATGACTTTTTAACAAACCATTAGAAAGATGCTTGTAGCTGTGGTACTTCTAGGCCTTTAATTAATCGAGGGCAAGAAACAGCTACAGAAATACTCACATTTTACCTACCTCAAAGCAGAAGGCTGCACTGCATCATTCACAGCTACATTTAACTTTAAATCTGGCCAGCTCGATGCAGCTCTTGGAGTGACGGAGTGTAACAGCCCTTCTCATCCTTCCTTCTGTAAGTTATTTTAGGGGCTATCTACACTATAGCTTTAAAACGTTTTAAAAGGGTTGCGAAGACTCTTTGGGGCACACGACGCACATACTGAACCATTGTATATGAGTTGCTTTTACCTTCATGTCTAACAGATTCAAAACATATTTTAGCTTAGAAAACCCGTTGTTTGTAAAAGAATGTGTCCTAGCTTAGCGTTCTGTAGTTGCAGAGATCAGTTGTTGATTATCCAATAGCAGACGTGGTGGCGGAGGTACTGTTTCAGGTGAAATAATTCTTCGTTTAGCCTTAACTGCTCGGTTCTTGGCTCTGCTCTCCAACTGTTTCCAATTGCATTTTTGAAGTTAAGCTGCGCTTTTGCTTTAAGAGCTGAATTGGCAGCTACGGAAAGGAGGAAATGCTTTACAGGAAGTGGGTGGGTTTAAAACAGTATCCGGAACAAACGAGGCAAGAACAGACACGCAGAATACTAGGTGTGACTTTGGGAACCGCTAGAAGGACTGCAAAAAGTAAGTTCTTTACCGTTTCTAGACAGTAGTGTGCTCTAGCATGTAATACAATGGTGTAATTTACACTGTTGTAAATTATGTTTTGAAATGTTTCAAGCAACAGTGTAGATCCCTTCTTAGTGCAACTACAGCCCTTAATCCTGCCTTATGTTGGTCATTATCAAATCAACTTTTATCTACTAGTAGCAGCTGGTTTAGTGGGCCTCACACTACACTCAGTAATATCGTTAAGATCATAAACCTGCTTGTTGTAAGATGCAAGAAACATATAAACTTGGCTATGCTGAATAATAAGCAGATGTTTCTTCCTTGGAAAATGATGATATGCCACCATTTCATATTAATAGCAAAAGAATTGGGGATAATGTATATTAAAATGATAAGAACAGGCTGTAATATGTGCAGTGCAACTACATCATAATAGGAGTTGTGTCCCCCCCCCCCAACTCACAAGCTCTAGATGATTTCTGAAACCTTGGAATTCACAATGTAAAACTGGCACTCTCATACCCACCCATCCCAACATACCCCAATCGAAGTCTTGAAGGCACAATTACTTTTTATGAATGACATGAGGCTGCTGCTACATACAGCCAGTGTAGTGTAGTGGTTAGAGTTTCAAACTAAGGCCCTTTCCACACCAGGCTGTTTGCCTGGGATGGCCCCAGGCTGATACCTGTGCACCGATGGTATGTATTAGGTACTTCTGGGGTCACCCTCCCTGCCTCCCTCTACACCCCTATGGTGTAGAAAGGGCTTAAGTCTGAGGAAACTCCCGTTCATCCTCACACAGTCATTTAGGTGACTTTGTGCCAATCACTATCTCTTGGAATAATATACCTCACAGGGTTGTTGTGAGGATAAAATAGAGGAAGGTACCCTATTTACTGCTTTGAACTCCTTGGAGGGAAGGCAGGATATAAATGCAATTTATATATACTATTGTCACTTGAGTTGAGTTGAGCAGTAACACTGCAGATTATGACATCATGATGTACTCATGCCTCAGCTCCACACTATTGGTTGTCACTGACAAAGATGGGAAAATGCTCAAAGCCATACTAAAACAGGTGGTAAGTGTTATATAAGAACAGAGCCATGCTGGATCAGACCAAGGGTCCATCTAGTCCATAATTCTGTTCACACAGTGGTCAACCAGCTGTCAACAGAGAACCCACAAGCAGGACATGGGTGCAAGAGCATCCTCCCACCCATGTTCCCCAGCAACTGGTGTACATAGGCTTACTGTCTCTGATAGTGAAGCACATAGCCACCAGGACTAGCAGCCATTGATAGCCTTCTCCTCTAGGAATTTGTCTAACTCTCTTTTAAAGCCATCCAAATTGGTTGCCATTACTACATCTTTTGGTAGCAAATTCCACAGTTTACTATGTGCTGTGTGAAGAAGTACTTCCTTTTATCTGTCCTGAATCACCCACCAATCAGCGTCATGGGATAAGCCATGTCTTCCTATCCACATTCACCATACTATGCATAATTTTGTATATCTCTAACATATCTCTCCTTACACTCCATTTGTCAAGTTAAACAATCTCAACTGTTTTAACCTTCCCCATATTATGTGCAATGTATAGTTCTATTCTGAGATTCCATAAAATATGGAATCCATAGGCACTCTCTTAATTTCAGACACTATTAATTCAAGATGCTCCATACACACAAACCAGTTTCCAGTTTCAGTCCCCTGGGTTTTTTTCTTGGTTAAAAACTTTATTTTAAAAAAAATTAAAACTACAACAGAAATATTGTGAAATACAACATATAATTATAAATATGTAGCAATATGTTTCCCAAATTTTGATTTAAGCAAAAAAAATAGATTCTATTATTTTTACTCTGATTATAAACATCAATAAATAAACTTCTAAAAAGTGATACATGACTATTCTTTAAATACCAGGATTAATAAAATCAGCCCATTTACCTGCCATATTAATAGGATGTATCCCATTTTGTCTGTGAATATGACCTGTTAATTCGTCCCTTTCCTCAGTGTCCAAACATTTCAATAATCATTGGACCATCCAACAGGATAGCAGAGTTATGATTCAGTCAGCCGATGAAATGATACCGCTTGGGTGAGTGAGATTCTGCACAGGTTTCCAGCTACAGAATCTACTGCTAAGTTTTAAGTATGAAAGACTTACAAGTATGAAAGATAATTTATTCTTAAAGTGTGTCTCTTTTGGATCTGTAAGAATGGCTAGTGTGCTATTTCCCCAATGTCCTCATTTCTGATATAGAACTTTCCACAACAAATCCCTACCAGGAAACTGCTTTTAATGATTCTGTGTCTAGTAAGGACATAGGCAAAACATCCTTCACTTTTCACCTATTGGCTTGTCTCCTGCTCCCCATGGAGCTGTCAAAAAAAACCTCAATGTGACCTTCATATCAAGACTAGCAATGAGCAAACTGACCCCATCATGATTCATACTTTCCTTGCTGAGCTAAGAAATCTAACATAAACTCAGAAGTAAACTATTACTCTTGAGTTTTCATTGTATCCTCACGTTTTTACCAAACTGCATCTTGGAGTATGCGCAATATGGTGAAATCTTCCAACTCCATTCTAAAATCATGCATCATGATGCAGACATTCGATACCATCGACCATGGTATCCTTCTGGAACGCCTGAGGGGATTGGGAATCGGGGGCACGGTGCTTCAGTAGTTCCAGTCCTACCTCTCGGGCAGGTTCCAGATGGTGATGCTTGGGGATAGCTACTCTGCAAAGAAGGAGCTGCTGTGTGGCGTACCGCAAGGTGCCATCCTTTCCCCAATGCTGTTTAACATTTATATGAAACCGTTGGGAGAGATCATCCGGAGGCATGGGGCAGGGTGCTATCATTATGCTGATGACACCCAAATATATTTCTCTATGCCTTCGATAACAGCGTCTGCTAAGGATAGTGTGTCTCCTCTGAATGAATGCTTGGAGGCGGTAATGGGCTGGATGAGGAAAAACAAACTGAAGCTGAATCCAGACAAGACGGAGGTGCTTGCTGTCAAAGGCCCCAACCTGGGTTTGGAGGTGTGTCAACCGGTTCTGGATGGGGTTACACTCCCCCTGAAAGACTGTGTTCGCAGCTTGGGGGTGCTCCTGGATCCGTCGCTCCAAATGACAGCCCAGATAGATGCGACGGCCAGGAGTGCCTACTATCAGCTTCGGCTGATACGCCAGCTGAGCCCCTTCCTAGAGTTGGAAGACCTAAAGATGGTAGTGCACGCGCTGGTAACTTCGAAGCTTGACTTCTGCAATGCGCTGTACATAGGGCTACCTTTGTGCCTAGTCCAGAAACTTCAGCTTGTTCAAAATATGGCAGCCAGGTTGGTCACCGGTACATCTAGGAGTGACCATATTACGCCAGCTTTAAAATCGCTCCACTGGCTGCCAATTAGGTTCCGGGCGAAGTATAAAGTGTTGGTCACTACCTTTAAAGCCCTACATGGTTTGGGTCCAGGTTACCTGCGGGATCGCCTTCTCCCGTACAATCCGCCCCGCACGCTCAGGTCCTCTGGGAAGAACTTACTGCGGTCGGCCAAGACTAGGCTGACAACTGTTACCCAGAGGACCTTCTCTTCTGCCGCTCCCAGACTGTGGAATGACCTGCCGGAGGAGACTCGTCAACTTAACAGTCTTTTAGAATTTAAGAAAGCTATAAAGACTGTTCTCTTCCGGCAGGCATATCCAGTGTAATTTTTAGAATGTTTTTAGGATGTTTTAGGATGTTTTAATGCAGTTTTAATAATATTTGTCATGTTTTTAATTAGTTTTATGTATTTTATCATGTTGTTGTTCCCCGCCTCGATCCAGACGGAGAGGCGGGTAAGAAATCATCATTATTATTATTATTATTATTATTATTCACGGATTGTCTGTAATTGTCATGTGCAGACCAACATGGAGACCAACATGGAGTCATATAAATCTTGACCACAAGTTCAACTACTTAGAACAGAAATGAATGCCCAACCACAAGGGAGAAGGAAATGGTGAACGAGGAGTGGATATGCATCAACATGTCTGTTTCTTCACACCTAATCATTGTATGGTCTGAGATCTGAACTTCTTTTTTTTAGAATAATTTTTTATTTCAACATAATAACCATAACAACATAAAATACATACATAATCCTCTACAATCCCCCCCCCGTGCACCCCCACCCCATGAGACCTCCTCTTAATCATTCTTCATCTATCCAAAAATTTATCGACTCTTTTGAAGGTTTTTGTCCCTTCCCCGATCTTAATACATATTCCAAAAAGGGACTCCATATTTCTCCAAAATCATTCTTACTGGACATTCCCCTCTTTATCTTCATTTTACAAGTCAGCATATCATTCAAAGCCATATCCCATATTTCTTTATACCATTCTTCTATTGTATAGCTTCCTTGTCCTTTCCAATTTTTTGCAATCATTAATCTAACGGGTGTCAGGAGGTTGTTTATCAATTCTCTCTTAGTTTTATTCTCTTTCCCTCTATGCCATATTGCTAGTAGAGCAAGCTTTGGGTTTAACTCCACTTTACTTCCAATTATTTCACTTATTTCTTTAAACACCCTTTCCCAAAATTTTTGTACGTATTCACAGCTCCACCACATATGAAAATAGGTTCCAACCTCCTGGCAACCCCTCCAACAGTTTTTAGACACTTTTTTATCAATCTGGTGAAATTTAACAGGTGTTAGATACCATCTCCACACTATCTTATAAACATTCTCCTTAATTCTAATCGACAACAGCTTTAACATTCTTGCATTCCACAACCTCCCCCAGTTATATTCATTATTTTTTTCCTTTACATCTTCTTCCCAAATCTTTTTTATAGCTTCAAGTGAATCTTGAAAATCCTCATCTATCAATATTTTATATATCTCACTAGTCAATCCTAGTTTCTTCTTTTCTTCCTTTTAATTCAATTAAATCTTCAAATCTTGTATTATTTCTACATTCCTTATTTTTCAATTTCCATTCCTGAGTCCATTTTCCCAATTGTATGCATTTAAACCATGCTATCTTTTGACCTTTTAATATCTCTTTAATTTGATCATTATCCTTCATATTTTCCATCCATTTCCTTAACCTAATTATTTCCTGGTCTTTCAATCTCGCTTCTATCTCCACTTTTAATACCCTTGGGAAGTTTCCCACTACTACCACTGGGGCAAGTGGGGAGTCTCCTGGTATCAACTTCCCCCTAAATTTCTCCCAGATCTCTACAATATTTTTCATCAATGGGTTGTCCAGTCCCGTCAAATCTTTCTTTTGAATTTAAAAAATATATATATTTTTCAATTTATAATCTATTTCCCCTGCTTGCGTTTCCAACCACTCAAGGTCTTCCTCCCCTAAAATACAGTTTATAACATATCTTAACTGATTAGCAATATAGTAATACTTAATATTTGGAAGTCCTAAACCTCCTTTCTTTTGAGCCTTATACCATAACCCTTTATTAATCCTAGCTCTCTTATCCCCGTTACAATATGCATTAATCATATTTTGCCAACTTTTCAACTCCACATCTGATATTTTAATTGGTAACATTCTAAACAAAAAATTAATCTTAGGTAAAATCTTCATTTTTATAACTGCTATTCTACCAAACCAAGAATATTTTAATTTCCTATATACCTCTAATTTCTCCCCTACCTGTTTTTTTAAAGCTACCAAATTAAGTTCCTCTAGCCTATCTAAATCTTTATCAATATTGACTCCTAAGTAACGTACTATATTTTTAAATCTAAGACTAATTTAACCTTACCTTCTTCCAGCTCATCCTTATTGTAATTAAATAACATCATTTCTGACTTTCCCCAATTTACTTTTAATCCCGTAATTTCTCCAAATTCTCTCAAATGCTTCTTAATCACCTCTCCGCTCTCCAGGGGATCTTCTACTGTCAGTAATGTGTCATCCGCAAACATATTCATTTTAATCTTCTCCTTTCTTCCTATCCCCTTCACTCTTTCGTCTTCCCTTATAACATATGCCAATATTTCTATTACTATTGCAAATAAGATTGGTGAAAGAGGACATCCTTACCTAGTTCTTCGAGCTAGTGTAATCTGTTGCATTAACCCATCATTAACCATTATTTCAGCTTTGTTATTTTTATACAACTTATCCATCACTCCCATAAATTTATCTCCAAACCCAAATGTTTTTAATATTATTTTAAGTGCTGGCCATTCCACGCAATCAAAGGCTTTGAATATATCCAATGCCAATAAACCTGCTTTTAAATTCCTTTTTTTATATAATATTAATTATATTTAGAACTCTTCCAATTAAATTAGGCATTTGCCTACCCGGAATAAATCCACACTGGTCTTTTTTAATATATTTAGAAATAAATGTACCCATTCTTTTTGCCATTACTGCTGTAAAAATTTTGGAATCTTGATTTATTAAAGAAATTGGTCTATATGATGCGGGGTCCGTCAAATCCTTACCTGGTTTCGGAATTAATATAATCAGGGAGTGATCCCATGACGGCGGGGTCTTTCCCCCTTCTATTATGTTATTAAATAAATTCTTTAATCTTGGTATTAATAATTCTTTAAAAAGCTTATAATATTCCGGCCCCAAACCATCCATCCCCAGAGATTTCCCTCCTTTTAGTTTATCGATAACTCCCTCTATCTCTTTCTCAGTAACTAATCCTTCCATACAATCCCTATCCTGCTTCTGCAATCTTATTTTCCAATTCCTCTCTACATATTCCAATACCTTACCTTGTGGCCCCGAATCTGATGTATATAATTCACTATAAAATTTCTGAAATATATTTAATTTATCTTTCATTAAGTTACAACTATTCCCTGACTTATCCCTAATTGTCCCTATCATATTCTTAGCCTTTTCCGAGTGGATCTAGCCAGCATCTTCGAATTTCTATTACTATATTAAAAAAAAATCTCTTTTTAAATATAACAAATTTTTTTGGACTTGTTCTAGTTCTTCTTTCTCTAATTCCTTTTTCTTAGCTTGAATTTGGGCAATTAGACGTTTATCTTTTGTCTCCCTTAACTTTTCTTCTAAACTCCTTACCTCCTCTTCAATCTTTTTATATTGAACTTCCTGTTGTTTTTTAAAAGTACACCTTTCCCTAATACAAATCCCTCTTACCACAGCTTTCATTGTATCCCATAGTATGTCCTGCCGATTATTCTCTTTTTCATTAATCTCCCAAATTTCCTGCATTTCTTTTTTTATTTTCTCCACTATATATTTTTTATTCAACAACCTTATGTCCAGTCTCCATCTCTTCGCTTGTCTATAATCTTTCTTAATTTTAATGTCCATTATCATTAATGCATGGTCAGTGACCTTAATAACCCCAATATCACAATCTGTGATTTTAGGTAACATATTTTTTGATACAAAAATGTAATCAATCCTTGAATAACTCTTAAATCTAGGTGAGTAGAAGGTATATTTCCTTTCTTCCCCTTTTAATACTCTCCACACATCCATTAGTTCTTTCCCTTCCATTAATTTGCTTAACTCCGTCTTCCCCTCCCTCTTAATATCTCTTAATATATTATCCCTATCTTTCCCTTTATCTAGTACCATATTAAAATCTCCTGCCATCACAATATTTTTTTTACCCACCTCTCCCAACACATTAAATACTTCATCAAAAAAATCCATTTGTTTCCCATTTGGAGCATATACATTCATCAGTACATATTCCTCTTCTCCCAACCTGCAGAACATAATAATAAACCTTCCATTTTTATCTTTCTTTACACTTTGTATATTAATACCACATGTCTTTGAAATTATTATTGCCACCCCTCTCGATTTAGAAGTTCCATATGACTTTTCATAAACGCCCACATCCCTCATTCGAAGCTCATTGACACCCTCTTTGGCCTGATGAGTTTCCTGCAAAAAAATTATATCTATTTTTTTTTCAATCCTCTTCTATTTCAATCCTCTTCCTTTTGATTACTGTTCCTAGCCCTTTAACATTTAAAGTTGCTATTCTTAATTTATTTTCCATCTCTCTCTTTCACACAAATCTTTAAGTTGGTCTCCCTCTGTGTAACACTTACCCTCCCCACCCTAACCCTCCCCCCCACACTCACCCCCGTTTTCACCCCCCTCCTCACCAGCTTCCTGGGCACTGGTCCCAATTTATCTTAGAACTCTTAGGGGGGGGAACTCGGCCCAACCATCTGGAATAAAGTCTACCCTCCCCTCCTTGCCTCTTCTTTTCCCTTATCCCTCTTACAATATGATTTCAGTTTCTATTAGTTGCTCCCTCCTGCAGCGCCTTCATCTTGCTTTGCTCCTCCATCCAGTGTGGCATCAATTATGCCCAACTTCTCCAATAGTTCCATTCCTTGCTCACAGGATGTTATTCTTTGTTGTTTCCCTTTCCACATAAATCTCAGAAAGACTGGATATCCCCAGCTATAGGGTATCGATCTCATCTTCAATGCCCCTGTACACATTCTAACACTCTTCCTCCACTGCACGGTTTGAGGGCATAAATCCTGGAAAACCTCAATTGGTGTTGCTTGAAGCATTGGCTGACCTTGACGTCTAATTGCTTGCATTAGCTTTTCTTTTTTATAATAATTAGCAAATTTAACAATTATATCTCTTAGGAGCATTCCTTTCTTTCTATACCCCACCCTATGGGCCCTTTCAATATCCGCCATTTCCCAATCTTCCTGTGGTTCCAGCTGTTTGACCCATGCCAAAATTAATTCTCTTAAACCATTGAGGGTCTCCCCTTCTTGCTCCCCAAAAGATCTTATTCGAATATTTGCCCTCCGGTCCCGATCTTCCATAGCTATTAGACGTAAATCCTGTTGCATCAGCTGCTCTTCTTGCTTCTTACATAGTTCCTTTAGCTCTCCAGTTTCTTCCTGCAAAACTCCAACATCTTTCACCACCTCTTGAAGGCCTGCCATAAGCTCAGTTTATGACTCTGTAATTCTTTTAGCTATTCTGCCCTCTTGCTTCACTAATGCCCGCTCCATTTTTTCCTGCTGCTTTGTCATAGCAATTTCCAGCATCTTTTGAATTTTCTGAGTCAGCTCCTCTGTTGGGTCTGCCTGACTCTCTTTGGTAGTCTTAGGAACTGCAGCTGGCATACTTCCAGCCTTATTGCTGGTATTTCCGGCATGACTGGGAGAAACCTTCTTTGTCTTTTCTGAGGCTTTGTCCGACATGTTTCCGGTCCGAACCAGTCTGTTCCAACTCCTATCAGACGGCCGATCTCCCGTAGGTCGACTCCAAGCAGGGATAAATTGTTTCTTCCTACTCATAAAGTCACCCACTCAATACTTAGCCGCCCTAACCTCTCTCCAAACCTGTCCGGTAAGCACACAGCCACTTCTCGCCGGGGATCAAAAAGTCTCTTTCTCATAAATCTTCAACTCAATCACTCCCTCCGGCACCTCTGTAACTCAATCAGCCTTTATAGCAGTTATAAATCCATTAATTGTTCTCCTTAATTGTTTTTCAAAGCCAATGGAGCTAAGTTTCGTTTTCTCTCACCGGGCACACTTCGCCCCGCCTCCCAGTTTATGCAGCTAACAACTCTCTCACAGAAGCTCAAAAATCTCTTTTCCAAATATTAGCTGCTACTTTCTCCTCCCAGCGACCTGTTCAATCAGCCAGCAGTCATAAATCCTTTATTTACCTTCGCCAGACTATATCAATGCTGCCGATCTCCATCCTTCTCCCTCCTGTCAAGCCGATTATAAAACCATAAATCTCCTTTTAGCTGCAGTCTCAATTACAGCAGGCTTCCCTCTCACCATAACAAGTCTTTAGGTAACAATCCATTCACTTCAGGATAAGGAATTTGTAATCAAATCACCGCTTCTCTCGGAGAGCGAGTGAGTTGCGACTTTACTCCATACTTGCTAAGCCACGCCCCCTGAACTTCTAAACTTATTGTTTCCTTTTGCAATGAGAAACAAAGGGCTTAACTAATGTGCATTGCAGATGTGTGCATTGCAAACAGGGCTTTTTCATTTACTTCAGAAAGAAAAGGATCACAGGAACCAACAAATATAAATTATCTTGCAATCAATCTATGTTTGAATTACAAAAATGTTAAAGTTCAGTGGAGCAAAGTTAGGGATCATTTTATATTCAATAATTATGAATTTCCTAGGCTCAACTTACAAACCAATTAATTTTAAATTTCAGTGGCATCAGTAGCTAGGGTGACCATATGAAAAGGAGGACAGCACTTCTGTATCTTTAACAGTTGTAAAGAAAAGGGAATTTCAGTGTTTGTCATTTGTATGCATGCAGCACCTGGTGAAATTCCCTCTTCATCACAACAGTTAAAGCTGCAGGAGCCCTGTCCTCTTGATCAGACACAAGAGAAGGCAGGGCTCCTGCAGCTTTAACTGTTGCAATGAAGAGAGAACTTCACCAGGTGCTTCATGCATACAAATGGCACTTGCTGAAATGCCCTTTTCTTTACAACTGTTAAAGATACAGGAGCCCTGTCTGCCTTTTCATATGGTCACCCTACACTAGTCAAACTGAATAGCACAGCACACCTAAGTGTGGGGAAGATTTCCTTCCATTGGATAGAAGATGTAATCTCCTTCCCACTTTCTCACTCCAGATGGCTGGATCAAATACCTCAAATACCTAGGCTGACCAGATAAAATTCAGGTCAGGGCTCATGTAACTTTAACAATTGTAGAGAAAAGGGAATTTCAGCCAGGGTCATTTGTATTCAATTAGTTCCTGGTGATATTCCCTCTTCATCACAACAGTTAAAGTTGCAGGCACTATACTAGAGCGACCATACACAAAAGAAGGCAGGGCCCCTGCAACTTTAACAGTTGTGATGAAGAGGGAATTTCACCAGGAACTAATTGCATACAAATGACACTGGCTGAAATTCCCTTTTCTCTACAACTGTTAAAGTTACATGAGCCCTGACCTGGATTTTATCTGGTCACCCTACAAATACCTTCCATGAGTACACAGAATTCAGATGTCCTATGTCTTATCAGTAGCCATTTTAAAAGTAAACTTACAGGAAAAAACTAATCGTAATAGTTCCATAAAATGTTGATAAGGATGTGAACAAAGTGTTTGACTAAGTCTGGTTTACTACCTGTGTATTTGACCCTTGCACTTCATTGCCTGTTACGTCTAATAGGGAGGGGATGTCTGATTCAGTCCAGGAGGTTGTAAATTCCTCCTTGGGGTGGAGCCAGCCTCCTTAAAGGAGGCAGTAATGAGGCATCTCCTGAAAAAAACCTAACATGGTCATGGACAATGTTAACAACTATAAGCCAGTAACCAACATTCCCTTCCTGGCAAGGTACTTAAGGAGGCGGTTGAATGATTATCTAGACCCAATTCAATAGAGCTTCAGGCCTGGTATTGGAATGAAAACTGCCTTGGTTCTCCTTTGGGATGACCTTTGCCGAGGGACAGGAGAGTGTGGCCCCATTGATACTTTTGAACCTCTTAGTGGCTTTTGGTACTATGGTATCCTTCTGGATAGGCTATTCTAGCTGGGAGTTGGAGGCATGTGCTTCAGTGGTTCCACTCCTACTTTAATGGCTGACTCTAGACGGTGATGCTGGGGGATTATTGTTCTGTGCTTTGGCAGCTATGCTATAGGATTCCATAAGGCTCTATTCTATCCTATATGCTGTTCAACATCTACATGAAACCGCTGGGGGAAGTTATACTGAGGTGTGGGCTGAGAAACCATCAAAATATGGATGTCACCCAGCTCTATGTCCCTTTTTCATCAAATCCAGGTGAGGCAGCAACGGTTTTGAATCAGTGCCTCGGCATGGTAATGGACTGGATGAGGGCCAATAAACTGAGACTCAAGCCAAACAAGAGAGAGGTATTGTTAGTGGGTCATTCTTCTTCCTGGCTAAGTGATGTTCAACCTGTTCTGGAGGGGGTTTCATCCCCCCAAAGGCTCAAGTTCATAGTTTGGGGGTGTTCTTGAATCCAGCATTATCACTAGAGGCACAGCTGGACTCAGTGGCATGGAACATCTTTTGTCAATTTAGGCTGATATACCAACTAAGTCCTTATCTGGAAGAGAGAGCCTAGCTCTGGTAATCTCTCGTCTGGATTGCTGCAATGCATTATAATTTGGGCTGCCTTTGAAAATGGTCCATCAACATCAGCTGATCCAAAATAGGGCAGCAAAACTTTTAATGGGGACTGGCCAATGTGATCATACAATGCCAGTACTTTTCCATTTGCGTGGACTGCCAGACTATTTCCTGGCCCGGTTCAAAATGCTGGTATTAATATTCAAAGCCCTAAACATTTTGGGGCCAGTTTACCTGAAGTATTGCCTGCTTCTATATGCACCTGCTCAGACCATAAGATCATCTTCAGGGTTTCTTCCCCAGGATCCCCCAGCAAAGGAAGGGGATGGCTACTAAGAAGAGGGTGGTTTCTGTTGTGGCACCCTGGTTGAGGAATGAGCTTCCCAGAGAGGCTTACCTGGCACCCACACTGTGCTCTTTTTTCCTACCAATTGAAGATCATCTGTATTCCCAGGCATTTTAGTATCACAGTTTCCATTGTTTTAAAACTGTTACTGTATTTTAAACCTTTGCACTGCTGCTAGGTTTATTTTGGTTTTTGTTTTTATTTTATACTGTAGTTTTAAACTACAATATTAATGTATTTTATTGTGTTGTATTACATGGGTTTAATTATTGTGAACTTCCCAGAGAGCTTCGGGGATTGGCCAGTATAGAAATGTGATAAATAAATAATAAATAAGTTTAAAAATCTAAAGGACTCATAAAGAAAAACCTACTTCATAGAATTAGGGCACATGCCTATATGCATGTTTAGATGGAAAAAAGTCCTACTAGTCTCAGCATACCCCAGCCAGTAAAAGTTGTAGAGCTAAGGCAATGAAAAAGTAACACACTGTTTCTAAAATTGAGGTCATTTGACTTTGATAACCATACTAACTCCCTGTAGAATCACAAATGTGTGGAATGTTGTGTATGACCTACTTTGTCCTTTATTTGTGGAAGGGAGTCTGGGTTATCCAAACTGTAAATTTGCTTAAACTGCAGCTTTGGTGATGCATAATAAGGCTAAGAATACATTACATACTATCACCTACACTGAAGTTTTTAAAACAGAAGTGTGTGTGTGAAGTGACTAAAAAGAGAAAGAGAGAGAAAATGGACATCTTTTTAAACAGAGTCAAAATTAAATCTAACCCCCCCCCCAACTTCTATAGGGGATACTGCTACGAATGTTAAAAAAATAAACAAATGGGGCAGTTAAGAGAGAAGAGTCAAGTGGTAATCTTGTAATATCCAGGTTAGTGTAGAAATCTTCAATGAGAAGCATTCTCCCACACTATCCCTGGCTACCAAAATTTCATTTGTCAGAAGTGCCCATCCCACATCCCGGTCACTTGGCCGCGAGGGGGGGGCTGTTGTGGGCGGGGAGTGGACATGGAGACGTGCCTGCTCCACACTGGAGGAGGCCATCTGGCACCACTGGCGGGGGACGGAGAAGCAGCACCATTGTTAGGCGGCTCTTGCCAGCCCCCCAGCCTCTTTCGTTTCAGCTCCCTCCCTCCCGTATGCAGTGTGGGTTACCCGGTTGCCCTATTGGGGGCCAAGTAGGAATTTTTCATGTACCCTGATTGGCTTTGGTTGCATGTTTTTTTTGCCTACTTCACATTGTAAGTCCAGAGAGAGTGTCTTAGGTTTCATTTAGTTAATTGGTCGCATTTTAGGGCATTGGGGCGGGCACTTTTAGCCATAAGGGACGGTGATCATTCAGTGGCACTGTTAGCTGGTGACAGGTGATGCCTGAGGGCCTTCCATTAAGGGCTTTGCGGCCTCAGTGGGGGGATAGGGCTCATCTGTGAGGACTTCACCTCGCTCCACCCGGGTTATGGCCCGGGGGGGGGGAGCGACACGGGAACATGGATGGGAGGGTGCTGTTGCACCATGTCCTGCTTGTGGGCCCCTGGTTGACAGCTTGTTGGCCAACATGTGAACAGAGTGCTGGACTAGATGGACCCTTGGTCTGATCCAGCAAGGCTCTTATTGTGTTCTTATATCCCTATGACTAAACCATGCAAGTAGCTTAAGAAATATGATAAGGCATGTAATATATGTGAAAAGGCACATTGTGCATCACAGTATCCCTTTGATACTTGTAGTATTCTTCAGTGGCATTCAGAAGGAAAGACTTGGGCTTTTACACTTGTTAAGAAGGCAAATCAGCAATGACAGCAGATAACAAGATAAGGCTGGTGCTGCCTCTTCGCTGCACTCAGACTGGAAATGCTGATAAGCATTGCTCATATCTCTCTGTGTGTGCACTAAAGCAAAGGAAAAGAGATTAATATTTGAACATCAGAATCTCAGCAAATGCTAAATTGTCAATAGGAGTCATCGCTTCTATTATTAACTTTAAATGAACCTGAAAGGAGCCAGCCACTGGGAAAGTACCTTGGTCGCACAACCAGTTTAAATTCATTAGGGCTACAAAGAGCTACCGAAACAATGAGAGATGAAAATCATTACTTACAAATGATCTAAGGATTTCATTCTCAACCATGACCACAGCAAGTGTCTACATGCCAAGAAAAAAAGGGTATTCAAATCTCTAAAACTGTCATTGGGGAGCCCAAGCCTCCAGGCATGGAGGCGGGTTTCTTCTTCTTCAAAGAAATGTTTGATGAGCCTGGGCAAAGGGTGGAAGACTGGATTTCCTACAGTCAGCTGCTGTGAGCCCTTGACTCTGTGCAGATGTTGTGCAACACACATAGACCATAGGCCCTCGAAGAGATTGTCACTGCAACCCAGCCTAGAGCACCCAGAATGTCATCATAGTCAACTCCCTGCAGAGGTTTCTATTTGTAGGGCTGTTATTTAGGCTGACCAGACCCCCCGGGGTTTCCCGGTCCTAAACGGGAAAAATGGGCCAAACCGGGATGACCGGGCCCCAGGGGGCAACCTCCGGGAAACAGCTCGTTCTCCTCCCGCGTGGGGGGGGGGGGCGGCGTGGCGCGGGGGGGCAGGCGGCATGCGCGGGGGGGGCAGCGGCGCGAGGCACTTACCTGCTGGGGCATCTGCTTCCCTCCGGTGCTCGGAATCTACTGAGAAACAGGCTTCGCGGCCTGTCCCTCAGTAGCGCGCCGGGTGATGATGTCATCACCCGGCGCAGTACTGAGAGACAGGCCAGGAAGCCTGTTTCTCAGTAGATTCCGAGCACTGGAGGGAAGCAGACGCCCCAGCCGGTAAGGAGCGCGGGGCGGGCGGCATGGGGCGGGCGGGCGGGCAGCGTGGGGCGTGGGGGGGCGGCGTGGGGGGGTTGTTTTGGGTGGGTGGGGTGGCGGGGGGGTCCGGGATTTTGATCCTCAAAATCTGGTCACCCTACTGTTATTACTGGCTTTCTTAAGCTGAGCTAGCTTCTACCAATGTGAGTTGGGGTTGAGTTTAGGAGCTAGGGCCAATATGGATGTTTAGGGGTGGAGAACAAAAGTGTCATTTTGGAAGCTGCCTGGAAGGGCCATTTCGTTTGAGTAATATGATATTCAGAAGGCCAAGTGCTATATGAGTGGGAATGTTGTCTATAATCCTGCAGATATAGTTTAGCCAAAAGAGACTGCAGTGCAAGAGCATCAAACTACCTGGCCATGGTAACACGCATTAGTTACATCCTGTTTGGATTACTGTAATGTGCTCTACGTGGGGCTGCCTTTGAAGAGTGTTTCAAAACTTCAGCTGGTTCAAAGAGCTGCGGCCAGATTGTTGACCGGGCTGGCTACAGGGGGCATACAACTCCCCTGTTAAAACAGCTCCACTGGCTTCCAATCTGTTTCCAGGCTCAATTCAAAGTGCTGGTTATGACCTACAAGGCCCTATACAGCTCAGGTCCAGTTTATCTGAAAGACCATATTCTCCCTTATGAAACTGCCTGTCCCCTAAGGTCTTCAGGGGAGGCCCTTCTCTCTATCCCACCACCATCAACAGACATGCCTGATGGGAACACGGGAGAGGGCCTTCTCGGTGGCTGCCCCAGGGCTCTGGAACCCTTCCCAGGAAAGCTAAACTGGCTCCCTCCTTGGTGTGGTTTCGGAGGCAGGCTAAAACTTTTCTGTTTCAGCAGGCCTTTGGGGAGTAGATAGACCTCTGTGGATGTGCTGTTTACAGTTGGATTTTTTTTAAAAAAAACTATTTTGTATTTAAAATGTTTTTCAATGTTCTATATATTTTTAAATTGTACTATGTTTAATTATATTTTTAATTTTTATATATTTATATTTATTTGTACATGTTTTAATTTGTAAGCAGCCTTGAGTCCAAGTATTGGGGAAAAGGTGGGATATAAATTAAAATAATAATAATAATAATAATAATAATAATAATAATAATGATAATACTTCACAGCTGCATGTGCCGCAAAGGGACTGTAATTTGTTAGGTACATTTCCAAGTAGAGAAGGGTGAATCTGTCCATTTCTCTCTCTCTCTCTCTCTCTCTCTCCTACATTCATTTTAAAAAACTTATTTTTTCTTTCTCACAGATATGAAGAATGTTGCCAGTTTGGTACATTCAATCAACCTGAAACAAATGACCTGAAACAAAATTCTCACCAATCTGTTCCAGTCAAATTAATTAGGTACAATTATTCCAGCATCCAGAAGGCCATGATGCATTTGTCTGCCATATATCCGTTAGAGATTATATTGCGGGTAGTGGAGGGTGCGAAATAACGAGACGACACATAAAGTATGGATTTAAAACAGGGCCACTATTATAGAACTGCAGTATGGGAAAACCTATGGCAGGCATCCAACTCTTATTTGGGTGAGCCATTCACCACCCATGAGATGGCGCGATGCCATTCGCCACCCCACGGGCTTCCCCCATATGGGGTAGGGAGGCCTTCCGTGTCGACCCCTCCTCGCGCCATTTAGCTCCGAGTGGGTGAGGAAGGCTAGCCTCATGAGTAACCCTTATCCCTCCAGCTGAGGCCGTAAAGCTGACAGCTGGGAGCCTCAGGCATTACCCATCACCACAACAGTGCCTGTGAATGCTCACCGTCCCTAACCAACACTACGGATGCCTGCCAAACCTGCCATTAAATTGTGACAGAAAAGTAATTAACCAGATTAACCTAATTACTACTCCTTCCCTGTCTCACAGTGTGAAGTAGGCGAAAAAACCCATAACATAAAGCTGATTATGAGCAAAAAATTCCTACTTAGCCCTCCTAATGAGTGACCAAATAACCCACACTGCCAACAGGGAGGGAGGGGGCTGCAAAAAGAGCGAAGAGGCCGACGGGAGTGAGTACAATTTATACCCACTCAGTCCCCTCCCTGCAGCCGGTGGCACCACCAGGGAGCGCACCAATGGCTGGCTCCCTGAGTGCATCCCGTCTCCCCACCCCCACCCACAATGTCTTTCTCGTGCCCAGGCACGCCGGGCGCCAAGAAATTTCCCTTGCGGGTAGTGGAGGGTGCGAAATAACGAGACGACACATAAAGTATGGATTTAAAACAGGGCCACTTTATTATAGAATTGCAATATGGGAAAACCTATGGCAGGCATCCAACTCTTATTTGGGCGAGCCATTCACCACCCATGAGATGGCATGATGCCATTCGCCACCCCACGGGCTTCCCCCATATGGCGTATGGAGGCCTTCCGTGTCGACCCCTCCTCGCACCGTTTAGCTCCGAGTGGGTGAGGAAGGTTAGCCTCATGAGTAACCCTTATCCCTCCAGCTGAGGCCATAAAGCTGACAGCTGGGAGCCTCAGGCATTACCCATCACCACAACAGTGCCTGTGAATGCTCACCGTCCCTAACCAATGCTCCGGATGCCCGCCAAACCTGCCACAGGGAGCGACAATGCACTCGATTAGTCGCTCCCCCCCACCTAATCCTAAAGACATCCCACAATCCCATCTGCAAATCTTTTAAAAAGAAGTCATTACCAGGGTCAGACAAATGGACCATGTCAGGCCTAAACAGCTCCCTCCGTGTTAACGCAATCGCAGGATGTTGGATACTATGATCGCCGTGTTTATTTAATTCCTTAAAGATTTGATTATTAACCTTTCTGACCCTTTCCATGGCCCCTTGCTGGTCTTGTTGACCGTAATAAAATTTATTTATTTATTTATTCCATGGCCCCTTGGTCATTGCTCTCTCTCCAATTTAGACGAGGCAACAAACATGACCAAACTATCACCACATTGGGCCAATGCAGCTGGATTGTTGCAAAATCGGCAATCGCTTGCATGATAAGGGCTTTGCCTTTAAGCAAACCCAAATCATTACCGCCCAAGTGAATGAGTAAAACCTGTGGGGGGACAATGGCCACACGCTGCTGAAATAATGTGGGCAGGAGGCGTTCTCAATGCATGCCACGTTTTCCAAGCCACTGGATGTTGGCATGGTGGCTCAATCCCAGCTGTGTCCCAAAGCTGGATCTGGAAGCCCTCCGACTGGCCCAGAAGATCATACTGTGCCCACAGATGATCACACGCACCGGGGCAAAGCCCACACAGGAATCTAAAATCAAAGACGGAGATATTAGCCACTGAAACATCTGCTAAACCGGCTGCCTCACATACGACTGGTATGCTTTAGACTGCCATCTACCTATGGACTGTATTTGTTCCGCGGAAAAACCTATGGAAGCAGCAGTGGAAGCCACCCCTATGCAGAAGGAATGTGTGCCGAATTGGCAACTGTCCAGTCCAAGAGACTGTAAGGCCTTCTTAGTAACTGACCAGAACTGGAACTTTGACAAAAGTGTTAGGTCCTGGTGGCAGAACAAGTAACCACAACTGCTGCCACGAAATGAGAGGAAACCATGCAAAGCCTTAACTGGGCACAGTTCAGCGATCGTTGCTGGAAATAAGGTCACTGTCCTCCCCCTACCTTGCTGATCAGTTTTAGAATATCTAAGACGCAAGGTAACCTTCTGAGATGAGACCTGTGCATCACTCAGTTGCAATGCCCGCTTTGATGAATCATCCTTGGAAAGGGCCACTAGTTCAGATATTCTGAATGCGCCAAAAAAGGCTGTCAGCGCCGCAGCATGAAAAAGGGATGCCTCGTATGTAGAATGGCAAAGTGATGGCCACAAGGCACCTAAACCCTTGAGAATGCGAGGTGACAGTGGTTGCCTGGCATCTGGCATCCTGGGAGATGCCCTGAATCTTTGACAAAAAGGAAAGGGCAGCAAGTTTGCCGGAAATGGTTCCAGCAGACAAGCCACGCTGCCGTGAAGCCACACAAAACTGCAATATGTGTTCCACTGGTATGGGCCAGAGCTGCTGCAACCGCATAACCCCTCTGAAAGAATGAAACTCCCTACCTGCTCTTGAATATGCGTCTCGAGTGCTAGGTGCTAAGGATTGCCAAGTCACCCGCTCCACTTCGTCCTGCCAATCTCCCAGAGAGTGGATGGCATTGCTTCCGGAACCGGCCTGGCCCAAGGAGCCAGTTCCTGAAATCTCTGAACCTGCTGACGCGATAAAGCGTCAGCAATGTGGTTTTCTAAGCCTGGGACATGACGAGCTCTGAATAGAATATTATGGCGAAGGCAATGTAATGTAAAGGCCCTGACCAGTGTCATGACCCTAGCACTATGATATGACAAAGAGTTGATCACCTGAACTGTTGCCATGTTATCGCACCAAAAATGTACGACAGAATCATGCATCTCGGAAACCCACAGATGAACAGCCACGTATATTGGAAAAAATTCCAAAAACGTGAGATCCCTGCATACCTCGGAGGTGAGCCAAGAAGCGGGCCACCGCTCAGCACATCAACGATCCTGCCAAATGATACCAAATCCCAGAGCGCCAGATGCATCTGAATGAATTTGCATCTCGGCTTCCAATAGCAGATCCTGTCTCCAAAAGGAAATGCCATTGTATTCCTTCAGGAAACTAAGTCACACTGTAAGGTCATCTCTAATTGCCTTTGTGACCCGCGCCCGATGGTAAGGGCAACTAAGGCCCTCCATGGCGTGCCCAGGAGCTACCACCCTACACGCAAAATTAAGGTGACCCACTATAGATTGCAACTGTAGTAATGTAACTCTCCTGGCATTAATAATTTTGACCAATTTGGCTTGCAATGCTGCCAGCTTTTCCTCTGGAAGCCGACAACACTGCTGAATAGAGTCCAATTCAATCCCCAAGAAATTGATGATACTAACAGGTCCCTCTGTTTTTTCATGTGCCAGTGGAACACCCAACTCCTCACGCAAGTCCTGAAAATCTCTCATCAATTTGGCGCAGCACGCTGTATCCATGGCCCCAGCAAACAGGAAGTCATCCAAGTAATGAATACAATCCCGTGAACCAGTCCTTGCGCACAAAGCCCATTCCAAAAAAGAGCTGAATCGTTCAAACATGGCACAAGAAATAGCACATCCCATAGGAAGGGCCCGGTCAATGAAAAACTGCCCATCAAAGCTAAAGCCTAACAAGTCAAAATCCTGAGGATTGATGGGTAAAATGCGAAATGCAGACTTGATGTCACATTTTCCCATCAGCGCCCCCTGGCCGCATCCCATAACCATTGCCACTGCTTCATCAAAAGAAGCGTACCGCACAGAACAAAAATGATCCGGAATAGAATCGTTAACTGAACCACCTTTTGGAAAAGACAGGTTATGAATTAACCTGTATTTCCTGGGCGTCTTCTTGGGCACAATGCCCAACGGAGACAGCTGAAGGTTGGGAATAGGAGGAGCCTCAAAAGGGCCCATAACCCTTCCTACCTGTACCTCCTTAGCAATCTTTCCCTGAACCAAAGGTTCCAAGAAAGAGATTGATTTCTAATTCTTTGCAAAAAAATGACGTTCTGCGACCTTGAAAAGGAATATGGAAACCCAGAGAAAAACCTTGCTCTAAATATGCAGCATCCAAGCGCTTTGGATACAGCACTAATAAATGCCGCAAAGGACCAATCTTAATTGGGCTGGGACCCTTTGGGAGGAGGCTGTTGCTCCCCAGGCTTCCTACTGCCTTGTGTGTCCCTGCCTCTACCTCGTCCGCCCTTGGTTCTAGGGCAATTGAATGCTGGGTGTGGACCGGTACATATTGGGCATTCATGCCAGTATCGGCACAGTGGCTGAGTACAGTTACCTCTAGCACTGTACTCCCAGCAAGGCAGGTGGGGTTGAACCCCCTGCCCCGCACTCCCCCCAGAAGAGGATGCAGGTTGATGTTTTGACAAGATATGTCCACTATCAGCCCTTTCCCTAAAACCTGGCCTAGCTGGCATCATAAATTGAAGCCATAAATCATTGTCTTTGACATCCCATCGAAGGGAATGATCAAAGGCGGCCCGTCTGCGGAATGACTCATCATAAGCGAGCCAAGCTCCGCCCTCATATTCCGAGAAAGCTCAATAAATCATATTGAGGTATTTGGTGAGGATACAACTTCGCTCCGGAAAGCGCTGCTGCACCACACCCATGTATATAAGGAAACCAGGGAGCCAATTGGCCCAAATCCTAGCCACCCTTCTCTTCCTCAACCTTGCCCAATCTTTTTCTGCTGCTTTTTCCTTATCTTTGTCCTCCAGTTCCCGAAAAAGCAATGAAAAAATGTCTATAAATTCTCCCTTTAATCTTTTTTCCATAGTAGCTGGGAGAAGGTGATAGCCCAATGGGGCTGAAGTGCTGCCTGTAGGAATGGCATCCGCTTCCGCACCTGCATAAGGATCCTTGTCATGGTGCGCTGAATCAGACCTAACCAAGGCTGTATTGTCCGCTGGACCATGCCACACAGCAGCACAAGCTGAGCTCAAGGAAAGAGCTTGCTGTGTCCCTGGCGGTGACACTGATTGGGAAGCCACATCTGAAACCAAATTAGCAGGCGTAGCACTGCCACCCGCTTGTGTATCGACGTGCCGCGTTCCCTGCGTGGAACAGGGAGAAAACCCACCTAGTGTCCCTGCAGCCAGGGCTGCTGCCAACAAGGACAAAGAAGTCCGCTCTGAGCTACCAGCCACAGGCACCCCTGGTGGCGCCGCACCCACCTGTCCAGCTATAAAAGAATCACCCATCGTATCCGCATAAGGCCATCCGATCCCGGAAAGCCAGGGGTACCACCCCCAAGGAGGCATAGCTTCTACTAACTGTGTCTGTGTATGTGGTGTAGCAACTGCATTCTCACCTGCTTGGAAGGACCAGACTTGTGTGGAAGGTGAAGACACCGGATGGTGATCGCTGACTGTCGCCAACTTAACGCCATTGTCGGCATCCGCAAGAGCAGCGCAATTGCTGGGCGGACTTGATGTTGACCCTGCTGGAGCTGTGCAGTTGCTGGGCAGAGTGGATGTTGACTCTGCAGGGGCTGTGCAATTACCGGGCGGAGTAGATGTTAACCCAGCAGCCATGTTAGATGAAGCCTCCAAAACATCCAGTCTTGCTGAAACAGAGGACCAAAGGCGGTCTTGCACTTGCTTTCTAGTCTGCCATCGCCCCCCCCCTTGATGAATTGTGGAAGCGGGTACAGGAGCACTCTCAGAAGGTGCTGCGGCAATCTCTTTGTCCTTCTCCACTGCAAGCAATCTAGCCAAAATGGCAGATATATTTGGGGTGTCCTCATCCTCAGAAGAAGACACATTGGCTCTCTGGGGACGTTTTGCTCTCCCCTTTCCTTTCTAAGAAAAGAAACTTAAAATTTTAGTAATTACTCAAAATAAAGCAAGGATTATGTAATGATCCTCTATTGACAGACACCTGGACTACTAAATTATAAAGTGACTGTAGAGGGGGGGATTATCTTGCCCCAACAAGAATGTAACAAATTCAAGCAACCAGTGGCAGAAATAATACTACCATCACTATACAACAGGGCGATTTAAACTGATTGGCCCGTGAAACACCCCCCCCCCTTGCAGACAAACGGCCAGGATAGAATTGTAGCACTGAAAATTCAAAAACTGCGCCAAAATTTATAAGCCACAGTGAACTACTGTCCCTTACGCCATATATATATATATATATATATATATATATATATATGACCCCTTGGAGCGCCTCACCGTCGCAATCTTCCATCAAGCCAACCGGGCTCTACTCTGCGGAGACCTCCTCTTGGAGTGCCCCACCACAGTCCTCACTGAAGCCCAGCTAAGGCCTACCCTGCAGGGACTGTCCAGTCCTCCGCAAACCAAAAGACGAGGCTGAGAATTTCGGGGGGCACCCTACAGCCCCACCACAGCCTCACGCCCAGTATATCCCCCCAGGACACCGGAAAAAAACTCCCCGCCCCACGGAGACCTGACAGGTCCTCCGCAAAACCTGAGGCCAAATGGCCGAAGATGAAAGGCCTCTTCAGGGGCCGCGGCTTGCCACGCTCCGCCGCCGCCGAACGCTCCGACACCACAAGCCGTCTCCCCTCTCACAAGCTCAGCTGTCACCGCCACCAGAAAACACCGCCACGTACGCTCGCCCCCGCTCACAGGCGCCTCCAGCCGCCGCCTCCTCGCCCGCGCCAAAGCTAAAAGCCTCGTGGCGAAAGAAGACCCAGCAGCCAGCCGCAGTCCTTTGGGTAACAGTTGTCAGCCTGGTCTTGGCTGACAGTAGAAAATTCTTCCCAGAGGACCTGAGCTTGCGTGGCGGATTGTATGGAAGAAGGCGATCCCGCAGGTAACCTGGACCCAAACCATGTAGGGCTTTAAAGGTAATAACCAACACTTTGTACTTTGCCCAGAAACTAATTGGCAGTCAGTGGAGTGATCTTAAAGCTGGTGTAATATGGTCACCCCTAGGTGTACTGATGACAAACCTGGCTACCATATTTTGAACTAATTGAAGTTTCCAGATTAGGCACAGAAGTAGCCCAATGTACAGCACATTGCAGAAGTCGAGCCTCGAAGTTACCAGCAGGTGCACTGCCATTTTTAGGTCTTCCAACTCTAGGAAGGGGTGCAGCTGGCATATCAGCCGAAGCTGATAGTAGGCACTCCTGGCCATCGCATTTATCTGAGCTGTCATTTGGAGCGATGGATCCAGGAATACCCCCAAGCTGCAAACACAGCCTTTTGGGGGAGTATAACCCCATCTAGGACTGGTTGACACACCTCCAAACCCAGGTTGGGACTTTTAACAGTAAGCACCTCCATCTTGTATGGATTCAGCTTCAGTTTGTTTTTCCTCATCCAGCCCATTACCGCCTCCAGGCATTCATTCAGAGGAGACACACTATCCTTAGCTGACGCTGTTGTCACAGAAATAGAGAAATATATTTGAGTGTCATCAGAGTACTGATAGCACCCTGCCCCATGCCTCCAGATGATCTCTCCCAGTGGTTTCATGTAGATGTTAAAGAGCATTAGGGATAGGATGGAGCCTTGTGGTACACCATACAACAGCTCCTTCTTTGAGGAGCAACTATTTCCAAGCATCACCATCTGGAACCTATCCGAGAGATAGGACCAGAACCACTGAAGCACAGTGCCCCCAATTCCTAATCCCCTCAGGCATTCCAGAAGGATACTATGGTCAATAGTATAGAAAACTGCTGAGAGATCCAGAAGTACCAGCAGGGACTCACTCCCCCGTCAATACTCAAGGGTAGATCATCTACTAAGGCAACCACAACAGTCTCAACTCCATATCCTGCCATGAAGCCAGTTTGAAAAGGGTCTAGAAAATCTGTATCATCCAAAACTGCCTGGAGTTGGAAGGTAAGTGCCCTCTCGATCACCTTGCCCAGAAATGGAAGATTTGATACTGGTCTGTAGTTATTAAGATCCAGGGGGTCTAGGGAGGGCTTTTTTTAGAAGCAGCTATACTACCGCTTCTTTTAAACATGATGGAAAACTCCCCGCCCTGAGAGATGTAGTAATAATATGTTGTAATTGTAATCTAATTGCATCTCCTCCCTGGGTGACCAGCCAAGGAGGGCAGGGATCAAGAGGGCAAGTTGTCCTCCTAACTCGTCCAAAGCATTCAGAGCCCTGGGCATGGATGGAGAAACCTGTCAATTTTGGTTCTTTTTGTTCCAGATGTGAAGAACTTTGTGAATTTTGGTAAATTCTTATCCAAACCATACTGAAATGGAAATCTAACCCATCCTAGTTTCAAGTTATCTGAATCGTACCCTGGAGACATATAAGCTAGTTGTCCCTGCCAACCTCTTGGTTCATAATAGCATTATAACCACCACTATCCCCCTCCACATTTGTGAATATCTAGAAGCTTATCCCATGTTCCTTTAGTAAAGTTATTGCCTTTTTAATACTAGCTAGCTATGTCTGCCTCTTCATTTCCTTCCCACTGTAACTAAGCAAGATATACTTACTCCAAGGTAAGATGCTATTCATTACAGTACAATTGGCCAAAATAATAAATAAAATTAGCACCCAACAGAGTAACTTTTAAAACAGCTCTGTAAAATGGTACCTCAGAGCTATGACAAAGCTGGAAGGTAATAATAAGAATGGTACGGTAAGGCTGAAAGAAGATTTGACAGGCTGAGTCAGCTCATGACAGTAATATGTCAGGAGGCAGACAGGCAGAAAAGAAAGAGCAAAATGTGCAAAACTGACCACACATCAGCTTGCTCACTCTCCATTTAGTAATATAGTAGGGAACCACTACAAGAAAGCATTCTTTGGCTACATTTTTGCCTGTTCTGCTTGAATGAGTGAAGAGGATAGGTGTGGATGTTTCAGAGAGACCTATATTATAATTCTTAGTTTGGGTACTTTAAATACCTTTAAGCAGTCATTTTCTATACATAGCATCATATCACATATAGTGTAATTTGTCTGTATTTTGTCCAACTAATTGTTTCCACATATCATCTAAAAGATATATTTTTCATCCATATTCTGTTCACTTAATTGGCTGCTTCATGCACTAATGAGTTTACTAAAAGGTATTAGTCATCATGGTCTAAACCTGCAAAGGTACAGTTACCTTTTCTTTCCACAGCTACCAATAATAGTGTTTCTGTGTATTTCTTTCTGTCAAAACATTTCACTTACTTTTCAGTCTCCAGACAGCTCACATTTTGTGATAGCATTCTTCTTATTAACTTAACACTGGAACCGTACATAGTAGGTATAGATTCTGAAATGATGAATTGCATTAACTTAAAAATGTCTTGGATAAATAGAGATGTTCCAAATTGTGCCAACATCTGGACAATGAAGAGCAACCTGGCCAGTTATCATATTACATTAAGGAAATTAAGGGAAGGAGCCAATAATGTCTGTACACTACCATTGTTGTTATTGCACCAGCGTAAACCAAAACTGGCACAACGTCAATAGCGCAAGCTAGGGATGTGCAGATTGTGTATAATCTGTTCCATCTGTAGTTAACAGTTTGGCAAGCGACTTTTGTTCTGTTATCCACCCATCAATGGAATCGGATTTTTTGTTTGTGTCTGAATTTGTGTAAATTTGCACCTGCAAAAATGCCCAATTCCCCCAAATGTGCAAATTCCCACAAAATGCACATTTTCATGCTTTAGCCTATGCAAGAAGTGTACATTTGGGGGGGTGGGGTGTTGTATATTTTTCTATGATGAAATTTGCACAAAATTCCCAAAAGTTAAAAAGAAACTGTTCCGCAAATCTGCAGAATCTGCCCAAAGCGGGAGAAGCTGGACAGCTGCAGAATCTGTGGGTCGGATTCATAAAAATCTGACATTTGATTCTGTTACAGAGTTCTCCAACATCCGTAGTGCTAGCATACAGACACCATTGGATCCTTCCCTATGGGAGTAGGTTCTACTGTTAATTATGACTTCTGCTGTTAAATTTGCATTCGTAGTCTTCAGGTGTTTGAGAAATCACAGATGGCTTTTGTATGATGAAATATCTCCAATTCTACATGTTACTTCTCTAATAACTCAACAGGCCTATTTATTGCTTTTGACAAAATGGCCAAAGAAGGCATTTGAGCTATCATTCATACATAATCATATGTCTTATGGGTTACAGGCCTTAGGAATCCCAGATACAAAGTTGCACCCCAAAATGTCTTCTTTAACTTGATGGTGTCTATGAACAAAACCCACACATAAGTAACATGGATGGCCATAGGTGTCTGCTGGAACTTTTGGAGTGGGGGGAAATTTCACCATAGTTTGTGACTGTAAATTGTATGCATAACGTGCACTGTTACAACACACCTGTGCATTTTCCTTGTGTGCTCTTTGCTGCTTAGCATCACGTACCATGCCATTCAGAAGCCTACACAGAAGATCCCAGGAATTGAGGAGTGTTATATTCAAGAAGCATCATGAAGCATCATGAAGTCTAGCAAAACTTTAATTAGAAAGAGTTTTTTTAAAAAAAAACACAGGAACAGGAGGGGGGAAACCCCAGATGCACAAACACAGAACAGCTGTCTTAAGAATACCATAACATATATTTTATGACAATGATAATCTGAGAAATTTGTATTCCAGGCCTACCCCTCTGTTGTTTCTCATTGGTTAGAACTGGTGTCCAGACATTATCTTTCCATCCACAGCTGAAACCTTCAGTTCTTTCCATGACTGCCTTCACCCCTGTAATGGCCCTTCTTCTCTACAAGCAATGTACAATGGATTCAGATACCATCACAAGATGATTCTTTATTTCAACAATTCATGAGAAAACACCAACTTCTGTAGAGCTGCATGGCACACTGTCTCAGCTCCCAGGCCAACACTAAGAGAGAGATGGGAAGAGGTTCCACTTGGGACTCCTGTAAGAGCTAAAACTGGTACTGTTAAAGCAATGTGTGTGTATCTCTCAGAACAAGCCATTCTAAACCTTAATGAATTGCACTGCTGCTACAATCAATTTCAGAGCCCCATCTGCATTTCCCTAAAATATTAACTGTCCTGTCCTGAGCCTTGCCCATGTGGCTGGAAACTGAAAGTAGAGACAGATGGGGCAGGCACAACACATCAGCTCTGTAACTACTCTCAGAATGACATCATGACTGGAATCTAGAGGGGGGAGGCAGTTGCATCCCCTTGCCCCTGTGAGCAGATGCCCAAGGGCATGGCACAGATTGATTGATTGATTGTATTTCTGTACTGCCCAACCAAGGCAGTTTACAACACGTTCAAAACATAAAAGCCATTGCCAAATAAAAACATATCGAAACATTAAAAACAACACTAACTACCATAACAACTATTTAAATAGTCAAGAAAAAGAGATGTGACTTGACTCCCTTCCTAAATGCAGAAAGAGTGGGAATCACTCTCCACAGGAAGGAGAGTGAAAATGCGCCTCCACAGGCAATATATTTGGGAGGAATACAGAAAAGCCCTCTCTCATGTGCCCCAAAAATGGGTATTTGGCTGTCTTCCAAAGGGCTAACTCTGCTGTTCTTCATACTGAGATAGGTGGTCCCTAAGCCATTTAGAGCTTTAAACATTAACATCAATCCCTTCTCTTCTGCCTTTCCCAGGCTGTGGAATGGCCTGCCGGAGGAGATTCGACAAATTAGCAGTCTTCTGGAATTTAAGAAAGCCGTGAAGACTGCTCTCTTCCAGCAGGCCTACCCAGTTTAATTTTAAGATATTTTTAATAATGCATTTGTTTTTATCTGTTTTAATGGTTTATCTATTTTGTTGTATTTATATTTATATTTATTGTTGTTCCCCACCTCGATCTGGATGGAGAGGCTGGTTAGAAATGAAATAAATACATACATAAATAAATAATAGAGCCCAAAAAACAATTGGCAACCAGAGAAGATATTTCAATATTGGGAAGATGTGATCATGGTACCATGTACCAGTTAGCAGTCTAGATGCTGCGGTTTGTACCAGTTGAAGCTTCCAGATGCTCTAGAGCACACTGCAAAAAGTCTAACGATATAACCAGTACATGGATATCTCTTTGCAAGCATACAAATAAACAAGGGAAGCAATTATGATAATGGCCAATACTAAACTGCTGCTATGCATATAACGGTTTTAAATAATTGTTACAATTACCAGTATACTGCTGATGCAAGGAATGCGATGAATGCACATTTATAAAACAGATTTTTATTACAATTTTAAAAATTTGAGAGACATTAGCAACCCAAAATTGCCTACTGGCAAAGCACACACTAGCAGATTAGTGATAGCCCAATTCATTGTTGACTGCCATCCATAAAGGAAGACAGAAACATTCATGTAGAAAAAGAAGCATATGGGTATCTGGTAGCCTCCCATTTTGTATTCATCCATCTTCAAATTAAATAGTTTACAACACTGAAAAGTAGCGATGTGTGTCGTATCGTTAAAATCAATAACAATATGATAAGATCGTTATCGGACATCCGATTAACGATAACGATACAATAGTAAAACCTCCGATAAATATCCAATCTGAAAATTTTCAACCTGATCATATCGGATTTTTTTTCAGATTACTGGACCGCCATATAAATAAACCTATAACTTCTGTATTTTCACAGTTAGAGACTTGAAACTTGGTCACAGTGCTTAAGGGGTTTGCCTAAGTATGTGTATGAAATTTCAGAACAATCCCTCCAACCGTGTATTTTATACGAGTTTTTGAAAGATTGTTTAATTTCTGACAGCTCAGAATGACAGCTCGCCACATGCTTCAGAGATCTGTCCCAAAAGGTGCACTATCTTTAAAACATTCATATAAAATACAGGGGTGGAGGAATTGATCTGAAATTTGGCACATATGTGTAGCAAAATGTGCTAGACATGTGTATAAAATTTGAGATCGATCCCTCCAACCCTCGATTTTATATTAATTTATTAAAGATCTTCCAAGATAGCTGTGGGGCTACTCCTGGCCCGTGTTCCCCCCGGTCGCTGGGGATATCAAATTTTGTACCTAATGAAGGGATGGTTTACCTAAAAAGGCTTACTGTTCCTAAATACAGAAAGGCCTTTACTATGGCATGATTTAATGTACTGCCATCAAAACAGTTGGAAGGCAGGTATAAAAAAATCCCTGTAGCCAATAGATGTTGTCCGTGTAATGGCACTGATCCGTTGGGAGAGGCGGGTGATAAATAAATATATTATTATTATTATTATTATTATTATTATTATTATTATTACTGAAGTTGAGAGCATTGAACATGTATTGTTTTCTTGTATTTATTATAACCAAGTTAGGGAAGAATTATTGAGACCACTTTTCCAGGATTACCAAGGGTACTCTAAAGAGTCCCTATTAATTTGTCTCCTTGAAGGTTCAAATGATTATATTACCAGACAAGTAGATAAATTCCTTAATAGAATAATTGGTTGTAGATCACAGATGGATGTGGAGTGATACTATTACATTTATTAATGTCATACTGTTACTTGTTGTCTAATGGTCTATTGACTGTCAATAAAGATTGATTGATTGATTGATATTAAAGATCATGCAACTTTATTGCCAGCTGGTTGACCCTCAGTGCTGTCATCTTGTTGTCTGCTTTTTTTTCCCATAGGCTTGCATTGGGGGAAACACGTGCATAACGTTTTTATTTGAAATGATAATGACATGAAACTTGGGGAGCCAGGACTTGCAAGATCCAATCTGCAATGTCCAAAAAGTTTCATGTCTCTATCTTTTCAAATTAACAAGTTACAGGGGTCCCCCAAAAGCCCCACCCCCACTGTAACTTCTTCATTTTTAAAGATAAAAACTTGAAACTTGTGGGACATTGAAGATGGGATCTGGCTGGTCATTTGTGCAAAAAAAAAATCAGAGCAATTGCTCAAACCCTTGATTTTCTGTGAATTTTTAAAAGATCGTGCTTGTTCTGAAAGCTGAGGCAGGCCTATCTGGTTGAATTTGAAGATGTTTTTAATAATGTATTTGTTTTTATTTGTTTTAACTTTTTATCTATTTTATGATTCCTGTATTTATATTTATTGTTGTTCCCTGCCTCGATCTGGATGGAGAGGCGGGTTGGAAATAAAATAAATAAATAAATAATTCCCTTTTGCTAAATTATATTTATTTAGCACATCTTGAATAACAAGTTGACTTGCTTCTTCTTCAGGCTTTTGCTTGAGCACATGAGTGGTGCTTGGGCCGTGCTGTATAGCCCAGTCCCTGATGTCACGCATGTCATGTAGCCCCTCCCCTTGACATGCACATGTAAAGCACAAATGTCTATACATAGCAGCAAGGATGAGGGGTGTTGGGACTCGCCTGCATGAGAAAGAATGGCTGCTCTCTCCTATGCAGGTGAGTGAGACTCAGGCCGCTCAGCACATACCAGCAGGGGAATCTCCCATCTCGGGTTGGAGATAGCAGGGGGGGAAGCCCACTGAGGTGATTCCTCCAAGGGGTGGAACTTGGAGCTAAGACCCAATTCCTGGAGGAATCAAAAGAGATGGTGCAGGCTGGATTAGGCTCGTAGGCTGGATTAGGCCAGGATTAGGGGTTCTACGCCACTGCTCTATAGAGAGGGGGCCTTCATGCCTACAGCTGTATATATGGAGGCTTCCATGCAAGCTGGAACCTTGTGCTATTAGGACCCCACAAGTCCATCTGGAAGCCTCCATGTGATAGCTGTACACGCAAAGGTTCCCTCCTTCCAGACGTTCATGCTGAATGCACAGACATCGGGGGAGGGTCCACGTGATGTGTACACCAGAGCTACTAGGTGTGGCCCTGTACCCACTTGTCTGTTCATGTATAGTTGTGGATAACACCTTCGATAGCTCCTTTAGAGTTCTGACTGAAATCCAGAGTAGATTCATTGTCCCACTAACGTTGGAGCCACCAGCCTCCACTGCCACATTGTGTTGCTATATTTACAACTCCTAACTGGTTTTGTTTTGTTTTTGTTTTTTACTTTAGCCATTCCAAGCATCAGTAAGCAAGCAAAAAGTAGAATGTCTGGAGAATTTGTCATCCAAAGAATCTTTACTATTTTATTTCTAAAAGAACGAAGCACAATTCTTAGCATCCTCATGGCTGAGGGGAAAACTTAGGAATAGTCATGCTGCAACTACAGTAGCGTAAACTGTTTAGCCACTCTTGAGAAAGGGAAAAATATAAAAGGATTAAACTCCCTCCCCCAGTGCTACAGTCCCAGTCACATTCATTAGCAGACATAGACATGGAGCCTATCTACATTACTGCTTTAAAACGGTTTAAAACAGTTTTGAGAACTGCTGGGGCTCAGGACACACTCCATATTCAGTTTTCCAAACGTTTTCAAAGTGTTTTATCCTGCTTGTGTAGATAGGCTCCATGGACATACCCCCATGCGACTGCTTTTAACGTCTTCTTTTTTTAGATTCAGTCATGGATTTCCCACTAAAGCAACTAATTGTACCCTCATTCTGCTAGACAACAAACAGTTGTTTAGAAAATATTAGAAGAAAACAAACAAATCTAAATTTCAGGCATTGCATCACAACATTTTTGAAATTATAGCTTTTAGCTTCGAAGAAAAGACTTTTAAATAACTTTAATTTTCATAAAGTTATACACTCCCCTTTATTATTAATGGGTGGTTGGTGTTGGGTAGATTTAAAATATCTCTTGGCCTTCAGCCACATGTACACAGAGTACCCGAGCAATGTATTTATTGCCTATTAGCATGCCCCATGCCACATCTTATTGCTTTATTACTTTCTGCACTGAAGATCTGGAAACAGCTTCTTAGGACTATAAATCTCAGTTCACTCATAGAAAACAAATCAATCCAGAGTGCCAGAGGAACATGTCTGGAACAAACCTAAACAGAAGGATGAAATACATGTTACTGAGCTTCATCATGCCTCCCCATTGCAAACTTCTAGTTATTGTTTAGCCATGTATGAAAGGCATTTGCAGCAAACAAACAAGAGCCAGAATACACACGAAGAGGCAGATGAGAAAGAAGGACAGTGAACTTTTTCTTTTTTAGTTTGCTTAAGAACATTCTTAATTTAGTAACAATTAAGCTGATTGTTCCAACATTGGTCTTGATACCGAACAGCCTTCCCTGACTTGGTGCCCTGCAGATATTTTGGACTGACCATTGGCAAGCAGGCTAGGAATATTGGGCCAAAACATCTGGACGGCACCAGGTTGGGGAAGGTGGATATAAACAAATAAATGTCTGGCAGCAGTCACACTGTGGTATTCACACCTACGGTGGCCATGTGTCCTTCTTTACAGAAGAGAGTCCTCCATTTGAAGGGCTGTTAGAAGACAGTCCTCTCTTTGAAAGCATCCTCTGTTTGAAGGGCTGGCTGGTAGTGCAAGTCCAGTTTAAAAATAATGATGCACAAGATGGGAGCCCAGGGGCCTGAGCAGGTACACAGGTCACCTGGTCACAATCCTCCCCAATATGGTGAGATGTACTGTATTGCTATTTAAATTATAGCCATTATTTTTTAATTTGCATCTATGCATAAAAATTAGCACATGCCATTTTTATGCAAATATGTATCCCATCTTGTCTTCTTTATGGTGATGTATTTGCTCCCTGCTACCCCCACCTCCAACCCATTTCAAATTGTGTAGAGCAATGATAAAGAAAAGCCTTGAATAACTTCGAATCATGGAATGTAGGTCCAAAGATGTGTGGAGAACCTTTTTGATACTGTGCAGAATGGGTATCCCAGTCCAAAATTGATACTGCCCAGACATTCTTGAAGTAAGTAGTCTCCTACATGCCCTCTATCTTTGTGGTATCATTCCCATATTCTGTACACGTATATACATATCATTAAACAAAAAAACCTACAGTTTACAAAAACAATGTTAAGGCTCTACAGATTCCAACCAAGCACCAAAAAGCAGGGGAATTGGGAGTTAAGGCTCACAAGCCTTAACGCCACATCCTCCCTAAGGAGGCAGAAAGTGCAAGTGACAGGCACCAGGTTGGGGAATGTTGTTCAAGAACAAGGGAAGGCAGAATGTAGATCTCCAGATGTTTTGGAATTCAACTTGTAAAAGCCCCTATCAGCATGGGCAGTTATCAGGAATGCCGCGAGTTGATGTCCAAATCATCAGGATAGATCTATTTTCTGCCCACATCTGTACTAAAGTATGATGTTTTCCAGCTTTAAGATATGTGATCAATCAAGGAACTACAAAATAGCTGCATCACTTTAAATAAACTGTCAAAACCAAATGAAACAACAATGAATGAACCATGAATACCTAATCCAGATAGCCCTTCAGACATCAACATTAGTTTTCAACACATGGCATAGGATGTCTGTTTCTTGAATATCAGATAAAGGATTTCTCTTACTTGTTCAGCAGTGTGAGATCAAAGACAGAGCTACCACCTAATACTTTCATGCGTAAGTATTATTTTAAAATTAAGTATGAATTGATTTTTGTCTTCCCCATAACACATAACATGGGAGTTACAGTGCAAAACATCTGGAGAGCACCAGGCTGGAGAAGGTTGACTCCTATACATGTCTTCTCAGAAGCCAATGCCACTGAATTCACTAGGGCTTTCTCCCAAGAGGTATAGGATTGCAAACTAATCTCATCTGAAAGGTGTTCAAGACAGCAAAACTAAACCTCTTCTGCTCCACTGTTGCTTTGATGAGATGATGTATTGTGCAGGGATTGTGGGGAGTGAACATTATATTTTTTATAAATACATTTAAACAAAAAAAAAACATTGGTTCTTTGAAAGGCAGGATATTGACCAAAAGTTGGAAGTGCCTGGCACATGCTCTGGTTCTAAATCTGTAATGAATAGTGCCCCTTTTGTTATCAAGAGTGCTGCTATATGCGAGATGTGTGTGAGAGAAAAGTATTGGGCAGACCCTGTATTTGGTAAGGGTATGGAACAGCATTCCCCATCCTGCTGCCCTCCAGGTGTTTGAGATGACAAGTCCCAGAATTCCTGACCATGGGACATACTGACTTGCAATGATGGGAGTTGTAGTCCAACACCTTTGGAGGGCACCAGGTTGGGGAAGGGCTGCTCTAAACAAAAAAAGAGAAGTAGGTGGCCCTAGGTTGTTCGTGATCAGTTTTCCACAACCCCACAGTCACCTCTGCATATCATCTTCTCCACCCTGTCCTCATGGTTTATCTGCTTTGGGAGAATGAGAATTTCACTTGCACTTTCTGCCTCCTTAGGGAGGATGTGGCGTTAAGGCTTGTGAGCCTTAACTCCCAATTCCCCTGCTTTTTGGTGCTTGGCTGGAATCTGTAGAGCCTTAACGTTGTTTTTGTAAACCGTAGGTTTTTTGTTTAATGAATTTCATGGCTTTGTGTAACGGATGACTGGATATTATACAGTTTACAACCAAGCCAGCATCAGCCAGAATGTTATACCATCTTGACATCCAATATAAAATCAAAGCTAGTGTTATGTGTTGAACTCACTTTTAACATTAATAAATCAACCAAAATGCTTGCATCTCCCTCATTTTTAAAGATAAACAGATGAAACCTGGCATCATGGTAGCTCTTAAGTAGGGATATAGCTATGCCAAGTATGAAGCAGATCCGTTCATGCCTTGATTTTTAGGAATTTTTTAAAGTTCAAACAGAAATCTCTTTGGAGTCCAGGACCTTGAGCAGTACAAGTTAAAAAAATGAAATTAAAGATAGAGAGATGAAACTTGGCACCATGGTAGCTCTGAAGTAGGGATTTAGCCATGCCAAGTTGGAAGCAGATCCGTTCATCCCTTGATTTTTAGAAATGTTTAAAACTTCAATTTAATTTTTTTAATTAACTAAAATACTTACACTTCCATCATTTTTAAAGATAAAGGGATGAAACCTGACAGCATGGTAGCTCTTAAGTAGGGATTGAGCCATGCCAAGTTGGAAGCAGATCTGTTTATGCCTTGAGTTTTAGGAATTTTTAAAACTTCAAACCCAATACTCCTCTTTGGGGTCTAGGGCCTTGAGCAGTACATTAAAAAAAAGAAAGAAAGTAAAGATGAAGAGATGAAACTTGGCACCATGGTACCTCTTAAGTAAGGCTTTAGCCATGCCAAGTTGAAAGCAGATTGGTTCATGCCTTGAATTTTAGGGAAAAAATTGAAGTCAAACTTTTTTAAAAAATATCCTAAAAATCAAGGCATGAACCGATCTGCTTCCAACTTGGCATGGCTCAATTCTAGGGTGACCACTAGGGTGTGGCCTAGTGGCTAAAGTGTTGGACTGGGAGCTGGGAGATCTGGGTTCTACTCCCCACTTAGCCATGAAAACCCATTGGGTGACTTTGGGCCAGTTGCAGACTCTCAGCCCAACCCATCTCACAGGGTTGCTATTGTGAGGATAAAATGGAGAGGAGGAGGATTATGTATGCCGCCTTGGGTTTCTTGGCGGAAAAAAGGTGGGATATAAATGCAATAATAAATAATAAAAACTGTCAGGATTTCCCCAGATTTCTCCTGGTTTTTGTTCTATCCTAAGTGTCAGGGGGGATTTTATGCAATAGTCTATAATGACCTGCAATTACACACTTTCCCTTTTAAGGCCACCATTAGCGTGGCAGGGGGAAATGAATGCTTTCTGGAGGTGTGTCATTCTCTCCCACTGCTCCAATCAAGGCCTTAAAAGGGAAAAACGTGTCATTCCCAGGCATTATAGAAAAGGGCCTGATTGGAGCAGTAGGGTGGGGTGAGAATGACATGCTTTCCCCTCCTCTGCTCCAATTGGGGACTTTAAGGTGGCCCCAGAAAGCCATTTTCCTGCCACCCACTAGGTGTCCTCTTTTTTGGTTTCCCAAATATGGTCACCCTACTCAGTTCTTGCACAGGCTGCATTTCCATCCCTAGATATTTACTCAAAAGTAAGTCCCATTGAATTTCCTTGGTTCTTGAAAAGCAACACACTTGCTTTTAGATTTGCCAGTCTCAGCATTCTATGTGTACTATGAATTCCTGCTCTGTCTGTCCCTATAGTTTCCTGCAAGGTCCAGCCAGGGGAAGCCAGTAAATTAAACCCAGGGGTGGAGGGTGGGATTCCCTCAAGTTCATCTGACAGCAGGGGCTATAGAACATGGACCTTCCAGGAGTGTTGAGGCTGGATTTCTGGCAGACCCAGCCAGGCAACTTTATGGCCTGTTAGTCCCTCCATTTGGTAGCCCGCAGAGCACCTGCCCCATAAGGCAAATGGCCACATGAGAACTGTTATTATGGCCTGCTACTTTGTTTGTCTTTAGTAGTCTGTGGTCCAGATCTCTTCAGAAGGGAGAATAGTGTTTTGTGCTTGGGGTCAGTCTAAATTATCTCCAGGGGTCTCTTACTCAGTGCCTCTGATAGCAAAGAGACTGAGGATTTTCCCCAACTCTGTTACTCTTAAAGTTACTAGGCCTGTTGAAAATAGATTTTATAACATAAGCATGAAAACAGTGAATACCCCTTTTAACTTGTTAAACCAATGAAAACATGCCACACAAGAAATCTTAAGATATGAATGGTTTACAAAGAAAAGTAAATGCAAAAGAACATCAGATGCAGAAGTGAAATCTGAAACATTACTACTACTAGTAGTAGTAGTAGTAGAAGTAGTATCCTGCCTTTTGCCCAATGCTGGGCCTCAGGGCAGCCTTACAAAACTAAAACATATACAGCTAAAACCTATAAATAGGAATATACTAGGTTGACCATATGAAAAGGAGGACAGGGCTCATGTAACTTTAACAGTTGTAGAGAAAAGGGGATTTCAGCCAGTGTCATTTGTATGCAATTAGTTCCTGGTGAAATTCCCTCTTCATCACACCAGTTAAAGTTGCAGGGCCCTGCCTTCTTTTGTATATGGTCACTCTAGTATAGTGCCTGCAACTTTAACTGTTGTGATGAAGAGAGAATTTCACCAAGGACTAATTGCATACAAATGACACTGGCTTAAATTCCCTTTTCTTTACAACTGTTAAAGTTACATGAGCCCTGTCCTCCTTTTCATATGGTCAGCCTAAATATACAAAGTTAAAAATATAATTAAATACTTTTCAATATTAAAGCATTTTAAACATTTTAAATACATAACAATTTAAAAGTCAAAGGTATAGACAGAGGTCCAGATTATTTGCCAAAGCCCTGCTGAAACAAAAAACGGTTTGTCTGCATCCAAAACACATGAAGGAGGGAGCCAGTGTAGACTGCAAGGATTAGAAAGAAAATCCATGTGTGTACACTATGCAAAATAAACGACAGCTCAACTGTTTCTAAACCTTATTAGAAAAACAGGGTGACTAGGCCGAAACCAACGTTGTAGGCCCAGAAGCACTTTGAAAGGTTTCAACATTGTACTTAAAACTTAACACCGGCCCAAACTAATTAAATGAAGTGTTTGAAGCTTTCAACTTTATAGCAGTATGGACCAAACTCTTAGAAAAGAGGGAAGGAGCACTGTGTGTGTATGGGGTGGGGGGATAGAAAGAAAGGTATAGCCACCTATTCCCAGGAGAGATCTGAAGATCAGGTTACCATGGATCCAGAGGAACCACACCCTGCTTCACCAGGGAGCAAAAGAGCAAACTGGCCTTATGATGATAGCCCAAAATACTCTCAGAGCCAAAAGAATGCATGTTCCAGAAGAGAAAAGAGAAACTCTTCTTCTTCTTCACTCAAAAGGTCTGTGCTAAAGGCAGCCATTTCACTCACCCACCCCACATTGTAAGGTAGGAGGGAGGGGAAGAGCGACGCTACTGAGCATGTGTCGCGCTATGAGGGAAGATGGCCGCCTCATTGACTTGAATGAGAGGTTAAAATAGTCCTTAAAAGTCAACTGAAGGGAATTTTTAAAAAACGAAAAGCTTTCCACCAACTACAGTCAAGGAGGAAGAAGACCCCACCACTGGATTTCTTAATAAGGCTCTAGAAATTATGAAAATTGTGATCACAAAACACGCAACCCGGAAGTAATTTTACAAAAGCAGGGAGACAGGTTTGTATTCCTTTTCTACCTGAAACTGCTCTCCTTCCCTCAATCTTTTACCAATCTTCCTGAAATTTTCAGGTAATGTAAAACAAACATTTCTTTCTGGCACCTGTAAATTTCAGAAATGTTGGTGAAACATTTTCGATTTTATGGCTGTTAGAATGACCCCCCCTCCAATTATCACTTTAACATGGCGGAGTGTTTTTTTTACTGACGGCCCTTAACAATGGAGGCATGGCTGTACCTCCATTAATTTACATAAATATACCTTAGGCCACAGTATTCTTCCTGGTTTTAGTAGAACCCTGTATTAGACAGAAGGATGTTACTAAAATAATATGTATGTCAAGCTAAAGCTTATACAAGCCAGACATCACATACTTTCTGCCAGTATAACATAGAAAGTTTTGTTGGCTAACCTCTATATATTGACTAACCTAAATCTATTTTACAAAACCAATCCTATAATCTATGATCCAGTCTAATAGGTTGCCAGGAATAGAAACTTGTCAAGTCAATCAATACAAAAATTTATCTGGTGGGCATGCAGCCATATATCCATCCTGCCTTCAAATTGGCAGGAGACAGAAATATATCTCAACGGAACAATAGATCTAAAAATGTGTCTGCACTGGCCAAGATTATATACTGGCCGGGAAGCAAAATTTAATGGAAACTATGGTCATTCTTGTCCAGCTGCTTCCACAGCAGTTTTGGGAAAGTAGAACAGGGTCAGTTGCATCAAGCCCTGCAAATGCTAAAGTTTTCCAGGTTGTGGCCACAGAACTTGTTCTGAATGATAGGGCTTAGCCCTGGAATATCATCATATGTACTATGGTGGTTGAGTATCCATAGGTTTTGAAGCAAAATGGGACCACTTACAAATAAGTGTAAGCATCTCCATACATGAGGAACTCCCCAGGTATATGAACATGTGTTAATTAAAAGAAAAGGCAATCTCCAGGAGCTATGGGATGTTGAGTGCCAATTAGAAAAGAAAAATGGGAAAGGAAGGAAATGAACTGAGTTACTTTAGCCTCTTACAGCTTATACTATCTCAGAAAAAGGCATAGCTGGCTAGATGGAACTCTGAACAAGAACACTGCTGTTAGGAGGGTGAATAAATATGCTAATGTTGTTAAGTCTTCAATTCATTGCATTACAGGGAGAGTGGTTTTATCTTTCCACTGTTGTAGAACAATTCTTTTGGCAGTCAAAAGGGTGCGAAAAATCCATTTATGTTGACTGTGTGTTATTTTCCAAGAAATCGGTACATAATTTAAGATGACATATACATCTAAAAATATTAAAGAGCTTTCTAATACAAAATTTATGCATCTGATCATTTCCTCCCAAAAGGTGGCAACTACTGGACTTTTCCAGAACATATGAACAAAAGAAACATTAGCTGTATGACACTTCCAACAATTAGTTGATTTGGACAAACCTTTAATAAACAGACCCTCCTATATCTATAGGAGAAGTATATACTAGGAATGTGTATCGTATCGTTCCGATGTCTGATAACGATCCGATAAAGTCGTTATTGGACATCCGATTAACGATAACGATACATTTCTAAGGAGGCCCTCTCTAACCTGATCCGAAATTCATATATCCAATAACTATAGGACATATAAGATTATTGGACTGCCAGTTTAGGGCCTGCCCGCCCTCCCCCCTACTCACGCTCCTTACCTGCGGCCTTCCCCACTGCCATCCACTGCCCTCGGCTGCTTAAGGACTACTGAGAATTAGGCTTTGCGGCCAAGTTCTCAGTAGAGTGACAATGCGCCGGGTGATGATGTCACCCAGAGCATCGTCACTCTATTGAGAACTAGGCCACAAAGCCTAGTTCTCGGTAGTCTGGAAGCAGCGGAGGGCAGCGGGTGGCAGCAGGGAAGGCATCAGGTAAGTGGAAAACCCTTGGGAACCCTCCCACCCTTCCCCCCCATCGCGCTCCTTACCTGCGGCTTTCCCGACCGCCACTGCCGGTCCTTAGTACTGCTAAACAGGCTTTGCAGCCTGTTGATCAGTACAGAGCTGCGCTGAGTGATGACGACATCACTTGGCGCGGCTCTGTACTGATGAACAGGCCGGAAAGCCTGTTTAGCAGTAGTACGGGGCGGTGATGGCAGCGGAGGGTAAGGAGCATGAGTGGGGGGAGGGAGCATGAGTGGGGGGAGACAGCGTGAGTGGGGAGAGGGAGAGAGTGCCAGTCCAGTGTATTTCCCCATAGACTTGCATTGGGGAAAAGCTTTCTTTCCCCCAATGCAAACCTATGGGGAAAAACACCATAATCGGATCAGAACTTTCGATATTTATTGGATTTCGGATCCGATCAAATCTGGGTACCCCCGATTTGATCAGATCTGGAATTTTTTTATATCAGAATTTCCGATGACAATGCGATACGATAATTTTGGCCATGCACATCCCTAGTATATACTTTATCATTTTCATCTTTAATAGATGAAATAATATTTTGATGTTGTTGCTGCTGAAGACAGTGTGCAAGGATCTTACTAGGACGTTCATCGTTTTCCCAGTATACTTGTCTTAAGCAAGTCAAAGCGAATTCCGCCTGCTGTGAAAGAATAATATTCAATACATGCTTAGCATTCTGCAATCCTTGGTAAAGTTCTGCAGTGGGAAGATGGCAAACTGGGTTAGGGATTTCATCTTCTTACCTAGATACATTTTTTTTAAATTTATTTCATTTCTAACCCGCCTCTCCATCTAGATCGAGGCAGGGAACAACACCAAATATAAATATAAAACAATAAAATAGATAAACCGTTAAAACAGATAAAAACAAATACATTATTAAAAACATCTTAAAATTAAACTGGATAGGCCTGCCGGAAGAGAGCAGTCTTCACGGCTTTCTTAAATTCCAGAAGACTGCTAATTTGTCGAATCTCCTCCGGCAGGCCATTCCACAGCCTGGGAGCGGCAGAAGAGAAGGTCCTCTGGGTAACACTCGTCAGCCTAGTTCTGGCTGACTGGAGTAAATTCTTCCCAGAGGACCTGAGTGTGCGGGGCGGATTATACGGGAGAAGGCGATCCCGCAGGTAACCTGGACCCAAACCATGTAGGGCTTTAAAGGTAATAACCAACACTTTATACGTCGCCCGGAAACTAATGGGCAGCCAGTGGAGTGATTTTAAGATTGGTGTTATGTGGTCACCCCTAGGTGTACCGGTGACCAACCTGGCTGCCATATTTTGAACTAATTGAAGTTTTCTGTTGAATTCTTTTACTGCAGCATAGGCAATTATTCTACCCCGAATAAAAGCTTTGCTAGCCTCCAACTCAATGGTACATGAACTAGTTGTACCCTTATTAGTTTTGATTTTGCATGTGCATTGAGTTACCTCCATTGTTGTCCTTCAGAGTCTCTCCCTCTTTTTTCATGACCTTCACATGTTTTCTAGAATGCCTTCTAACTACTTAATTCCTTCATAAAATGCTTCATATATGTCTCAATGCATAGTCTATAACTGGGCTTGCTTTGTACTTGTGATACCATTGGAGTCGTGAGTTCTGTAAAGGTCAATCTATGATGGCCTCCTAGCATAGATGCATTTATTGGTGGCAGGGAACTTATAAGCACATGGAACACTTTAGATGACGACCCTAGGGCACATGGATCCTGCTATTCATCAGTTTTTGCCCTAGTACCAGAAGTTTGTCTTTTCGGAATTAGCGATCCTAATCAGATGATGCAATATTTCAGGAAAATCTGAGTTCAGTGCTTCTCACTTTATAAACTGAGCGCTTCTTTGCTATTTCCTTTTCAGTATACTGTGCAGAATGGCTTATGATCAAAAAGAATCATGCCAGCTCCCTTACACACATTCCCACAGATCTGCTGTATTAAGGAGTCCTGCCAGCAGTTATATTGTTCAAGTCTTTCCTGCCCCCTTGCTAGGCATCTGATGGCCACATTTTCTGATAAGTTCTCTGGCAGAAAGAAAAGGTGTCTCTTTCCAGTTATTTTCTCAAACGGTGAGCCATGTCATAAGACTATTATAGTGCATGCCTACACTCAGGGCCAAAACGGACATTATTTCAAATGTCTGTCTAGCAGCTTTGTCTTCTGTTTTCCCATTTTTACTGCAGAATAGGTGCAGGGGGCCCAATCCTGTTCTTTAAAGCTCCCCCGACTCTTACGTTAGGGTCCTGATCTGGATTGGAGAACCTGTGTTTACGCTAGAGAAAACTTTTTTTAAAAATGTAACTGCTAGACTTACATTTAAAGTAATGTCTGTTTTGGCCCTCAAATGCAAAAGCCTCAATGGGACTTTCTCCCAGATAACTCTTTATAGGATTGCAGTCTTAACAAAGTACATTATTTTGTGCTATCTATAATCCTATTGATCCGATCTCAAAAAATTGCAGTGCTATATCAATCTGCCTGCAACATTTAATGTCTCATCAACTTCAGGGCTTGTGATAAGTGTGAAGCCCCCATTCTAAGAATGTATTTGTCACTTCAGGATTGGGCCTTTACCCATATTCCAAAATGCAATTTAAGCTTCTGAGATGCTTATGTATGTTTCAGTGCTTTGCTCTTTAAACTTGTGTAACCATTAGTGCTGTTGTACTAAATGTTCTCAACCGGAGCAGTTAATATTGTAAATTACTCTTGAGCCTCTGCCAAAATAATAAAAAGATGAAGAAAAGGGATATTAACCTTATACTGATGTGAGCACTAATATGGTGATAGTCCTGAAACAGTCTTGAACATTTCAATTCATATGCCTATCTTTTCATACAGTGTTAGACATGCAATTTGTTTGTTGTATGTATACCATTTTTTAAAAAAAAAGTTTACCATTAATAAGACTTATTGCCTGCACTAATAAATAAATAATACTTTTAAAAATAGCTGATTTAAGATTATATAATAAACTTGCAAACTGCTGAGTAATGCATCCCAGAAATGCATTCACATTAAACAAGGCATTGCTTCCGTAATATGATTCCCTTTGGTCAAAAAATCAAAGCGCCTATGCTGATGTCATCAAAAGAGATATTGAATAGGTAAAGATCCACATTCAGCTGGCATTAGTTCCTTTGAAATTATTGTGATTTCCCAAATTCAACTGCACTGAAGATGGTATAAAACCCGTATTGGCCATTATGGATGGGAGGGGCAGTGTAAGAGTTGTGTCCATTGTTAATCTAATGTAAATCTCATTCCTTGCAATGGGTCTACTCTAACTAGGACTAACATTAGGTACAACCCTAAAGGTACAATCCTATGGGATTGCAGCCCATTAGATAGAAACATCTGAGCTTGGAGGCTTCCAAAAATCTTATGCCCTGCCATGCTGTTACCAGCAGGATGGGCAGAGGATGGATTTTGGTGCAGCTAGATGGCCCCCTGAGACCATGTAGCTTACCAATCAGTGGTGGGCAGGGACATGTGATAGAGAGGCCACAGGATACTTTCGATCTTGGCCTCTCCTGTCCCAGCTCAGTGTCCTGCACTCTTTCTCCCTCCCCGAAACAATCCTAGATTCCTTTTTAGCAACCTTGAAGTCAGGAGCTGTGGTTCTTTCCAAGGCAGCTGCAAGGAGGTGGAAGGGGAGGGATTGGATCTCAGAGTCCCCCTCCTGATGTCGTAGGAGTGCCTACAGCCTCAAGAAGGGGACTCCTATATCTCCTACGGACCACAGGATTGCTCTCAAATTCACAATCATGCTCTGCTCTTTTTTTAGAAGAAAGTGTGAGGTTCTGTTCTAAAAAATTAATAAATCTATTTTACTTTGAGGACAATTCAAAACAACAATGCACAGGTCTAATAGAAAAGGAAACTAACAGACTGTGCTGAACAGAAGTAGTTGTACCAGACTTCTGGCACTTGACGAGACTTTATCATGTCATCAATTATTCTCCCATCCAGTAACCCTTCTGAACTGACTCTTTGCTTATTTTGGAAAGGCTTAAATTTAAATCAATAGCCACTAAACCAGCCTACAATGTTATTTTGACACATTGATGAGTCCTGATGCAACACATCTCCTCAACAAAGAATGTTCATTCCAAAAGATGAATAAACATGGATCCTAGTCATTCCCATAGTTTCTTCCCATTATCAGTGAGGACTGTGGAGCCATAAATTCTACTACATGGATGTATAGCCTCTTTCAGTCCAAGGGATAAATTCAGTTCCCAGGGGCTACATTCCACTATAGTCTATTAGGTAATATTGTCTCCTACTGACTTATTTGCTTTTGTTCTGAATGGCTGAATAAAAGATACTATAAAATATTTCAAACAAATGTAACATCACTTTTGCTACTGGGTTTCCTTGTTCTGGAGAAAACAAGGTGATCTTGTTTCCTTCCCTTAAACTGTAGCAGAATGGATGAGGTGAAATAATTCCGGAGCCCCAAAATGGTATGTAACCAGTCCCTACACAGAAATGAGAGGCATTTCGTTCATTTTGCTTCTAATAGGAATATAGGTATTACCATACACTGGCTATTTTATCTGTCATTCTTTCAGTATGGAATAAGGCTGTGATGGTTGGGGAAGAGTGGGGTTGGGACCAAGAGCTACAGAGAAATCTATCAGCCCAACCATAACCAAAAGTAAAACTGGTCTCTTGAAAGCTAACACATGGTGAGCGCACATGGATTTTCCAAGTTCTTATGACAGCCCAAAGACTGATATTACTACACTGGAATGATAAATGTTTACCTCTCTTAATGCAATAGACTGAGGACCTAACAACACTATCACATTTGAATGGGTGGTATATAAGCACCACTCACAAGTGGATAAATACATTGATATTTGGTCCACTTTTCTTGAAACTTATGCATAATCTCACCCCTCCTTTTTTAAAGATAAAACATTGTACTTGATGGGATTTTGCAATTTTTACATGGAAATTATATTTCATGCAATTTTCTGTTCTTTTTTAAATTTTTATTCTCACAATTTGTTTTCTGTTTGGTTTAGTTAAATTCACATTAAAAGGAAAAAGATTAATAAAAAGGAAAAAGAAACAGAAGTAAACCCCACTCATTCCACAGGATGTACTTTCAAGAAAGTGTACAGAGAATGATAGTGGAAGGCTGTACTCCTGTGCATGCATCCCTGGAAGGAAGCCCAACTGAGAAAAAGGGATACGTAGCTGAGTAAATTTGCTTATGTGTGCACTATAAATGTAGCTATTTAATTTCTGATGTTTGTAGTGATATGTAAAATCTCTACTAAAATGCATTGAAGATGCAATAGTGCATCACAGTTTCTTGACAGTAGATATGCAACAGAACAAAGACCCCAAATTGCCTTCCTAAATTACTTACTAGGGTGGCCAGATACAAAAGAGGGCAGGGCTCATCTACCATTAATAGTCATGTAGAGGAGGGAATTTCAGCAGGTGGTGATTTCCATGCAAACTAGACTGCTGCAGCTCTCTCTTCTACACAGATAATTAAGGTGCATGAGTCCTGTCCTCTTACACATCTGACCATGCTACTAATTTTCCATCCCCAAAGACAAGTGAAAAGATAAAGGTGAAAAACATGCCTGTGTCATTTGTGGAACAAAAAAAAAGCCCTATCCCTTTTGTTCCTTAGTTTTCAAAAATTCCAGTGTTTTTTTCAAAAACAACTCTACAAAGCAATATAGCAAATTACAATTTTCAATTTTAGAAGGTATCTATTTAAAACCAGCACCCTCATGCCAAAAGTCCCACAGGGCTGTACCCCCACCAATTTGAGCATACAGAAGGATAGACAGTGCAGGATTTGCTGTCATGGACCAGGATCCTGACCCCTTGTTCTCAAAAGAAGAGGCTCCAGAGTTAATGGAAGAGGACCTGGCCACAGAAAAACATAATGAGGTTTCATTCTATCTGGGATACAGTTCTCCAGGAAACACTCACAGTCCAGCTCCTCCACATTTAGAGAAAGTTGCACTACCATGCTCAGATTCTGATGACTTGGGCCATGAGGACACTAGCTTGCCATTGTCACTCCCACATCATTGCATCCTCAGATTGTGAAAACAGCCCAGGCCGCTTTAAGAGGGAGTATGGAGATGGGGCCAACCAGCCTAAATGCAGATTCACTTTTATTTAAGGCTTAGTCTTGGAGCAACATACAGGAAAGCTTGTCTGCTTTCCAGCCCCAGCACCCCTTGGAGCTTTCCATGGCGCTATTCTGTTCCTATTCCTGAAATCTGCCCTTGCTGACCATTGTTGAAACTTGACCTTGCTGAAAAACCCAATCTATGGGGGAACCCTACAACCCAGGCCTCACTAGCACCTAAATGATGCTAAACCCTTGCCACAGAACAGAACATGTCCACAAAACACTTAAGAAAAATGGATGATAACATGGGAGATGTGCACTGATTTCCATCTCTGTGTGATGCCTTCCTGTAGGGAAGGCAGGCAGTTTCCAGAGACTAGTTATCAGAGGGTGCCTCTTCACGAGAGGTTTAATGCTCTTTGAAGTCTCATTAAAAAATTTACCTCCACACCAGCGGAGCACAAATGGGGCGTAGAGGCGCGTTATCTCTCCGATTATGCACATTATCGAATGTGCGTTAAATCGCGAGTTTTATTTTGCTCCGTCCGTTAAAGCGCATTTTGACTGTGTGAATATGCGCTTATGCGCATTAACTACTTGTAAACTGCATTTTGGACATCCTTTAATGCGCTTCGCCGCCTCTCGCCGCCTCTCGTGCAGAGGTATTAGGTGTAAATGCGCTTCAGCGATTATGCACATAATCGCCTAACCGGGCGCAAAAGTGAATCCTTGTAGAGGGGACCAGAATCAGTGGATGTCGGCAAGGAATAGTTTTGCGGGCCAGGGGATAGAGGAAGTACACAGCCCCTCTTAGTTCAACAAAAGAAGTTGCTTTGGTGGCTGCTTCATGAGATGGTCCAGGGAGAAGGTCTCCCCAGCCTCAGGTCCTTGATATCCAAGGACTTCTGATCTAGAAGTGCCCAAATTTCATCCTGAGACATCCCAGCAACATGAGACTTGCATTCAAACCCTAAAACCTAAAAAAAATGTTTGACCACTTGACTTCACCCCAGCCATGAATATGTTCTCTGTGATACCTCAAACCACAAGTCACACAATTTGTAATGAATGGAAGGCTGGACAAAGAGGAAGAAAGCTGCAAAGGCAATGCAACACAATTAACATTACTGCATGTGGAACTCTGTGCACAGCTTCCACTGGTGAGAAATAAATGGAGCAGAAACATGGATATTGACACTGGTCTAAGGAACAGTGCATCCATTCAAATGTGCAGCACACATAAAAGTAATTTAGAGCTTTGCAGCCATCCTCAAAAGAAATTGCTGAAGTGCCCAGAATCCAATTCCAGTTCTTCTCCTGCTAATGTTTCTCCTTGCTGTCACAACTGGTAATTTGTTTTGAATGGGGACATGGTCATAAAGGGTAAGAGGGTTGGGCCACCCCATTTTTATCCATTGGTGGTTCACCTGGGATTCGGTTCAGCCCTGCCCCCCACCATCCCCACGAAAGCAGCAGGATTTATCTGCATCAGGACACTCTGCCTGTTCCTTTCTTCTTCCTCAGATTGCTCCAGCAGGTTTTTCCCCAAAGTCCCTGCTGTCCCACCCTAAACTACCAGATGTTGTATGCGTCAATAAAAGCTGCTGTCTGTTCTTCTCCCAGTCACATATGTGAAGCTCCTTTTTTCTCTTCTTCCCCTCCCTTTTCCCCACTGCAGGACCAGGTACAAATCTTATTATATCTCAAGGAACAGTTCACACAGTGGTCAGTAAAGCAATTTATAAGGTGCATTTCTGCTTTGCTATTTTATGGCTTCATGGAAACCATTAATTATCTATGACAAAAATCTGGGTCAGCAGTTCAGTGGTCAAGTTAATTGGCTCATTGACAAAGTCTTATTCATGAATAAAATAACAGTTGTTGCACAGATTAATTTACTTTTTTAAAACATCATTCGGTTGGAGTTCCCACCCACCTCACTAGTCCTTTTCTCTCCCTTTTTTCCTGTAGTCATTCCACACACACACACACACATACACACACACAAGTGTAATACTGTCACTTCTCATCTACCACTGATATATATACATATATATATATATATATATATATACCCATAAGGATGCAAACCTGAGAAGAAGAAAGGAACAGAAAGTCGCTCCTCACAAGCAAACAGTTTTGCATGCTATATATCTGAAGTGACACCACCAAATTACAAAACATTTTGAGCAAACATAAAGGGATTTAAATAATCCAAGTCCCACAGTAGTGATCCCAGGGCAGATTGTTAATTTGTTCAGCAATTTAGAAGCAATCGGTGTTTTATTTAAAGAGAATGTCATTGAACTAGAAGGGCATAAGGGCCTCGCAGATTTATTATTCCCTGGGGAAAACAAGCTCCAATAGCATAAGGTTATAAAAAGAATGTTCCCTGCAAAGGCACAGCAATGCTCATTCTTGCAATCTTACTCTGCTGTTCTAGAAGCAACAGAGAAGATAATTAGAGATCAATATGGTGAAGAAAAATGTGAAAAAGTTTATTCATCCCACCATTATGAAGCATAATTCTCTTAGAGGTGTTGTCTTTTGTTTCCTAATAAGGAATATGAGTGGCTGATTAATGATACACTTTTAGAACAGCTATAGCCTTCTCAAAGATACTAGTACAAATGAACAATTAGCCTAAGTAATGTTTGTACTAAGGCTGTGCCCTGACCACAAGATTCAGTTTGGACACCAATTCGACACTCTGGAAAAATAGCCCAGTTTGGTTCAGAATGATTCAGAGCCCATCTGCTTCAATTTGGACCCCCTCTACAAGAATTCGGTTGGACGCCTGGTCCTCCGATTATGCGCATCTTCTTGGAAGCGTTTTATGGTAAATGACTGTACACGGGAGGTAATTGATCGCACAACTGGTGGCCTTACCGGTTGTTTGAAATGTGCTTTAGAAGTGGTTAATGCGGAGAATTGCTTGTTCACATAGTCAAAATGCACTTTAACGGCTGCAGCAAAATAAAACTCGCTATTTAACGCGCATTCGATAATGTGCATAATCGGATAGATAACGCGCCTCAACTCCCGATTTGCACTCCGCTCATGTAGAGGTAAAAATTTTAATGAGACTTGAAAGAGCTTTAAACCTCTCATGTAGAGGCAGCCTTGGGTACTGAACTGAAGCAGCGATTCGGGAATCCAATGTTTTGTGCCTCCCACTGACTATTATGGAAAATTTTAAAATGTATATGATTTTTTTGCTGTTGTAGTCAAAATTAGATGAAATCTTCAGACATAGTAGCCCCTTAGGAGCTGAAACCTGCCAAGTTTCAGAAACATAGGTGCAGGGAAGGTTTTGTATTTTGTATTTCATTTTTCTTTCTTTAAGGAAACTACGCTATTTATTTATTGGCAGGACTGGATGTAAATTGAAAAGTTAATTGTTCCTTCTGAGGGGGACAATTCTGCTAAATATATGACATTTCTACTAGAGCCATCTTTACATTTTGAGAATATTTTAAATGACGTTGGGAGCGCTGTGCCTTGGTGCCGCACAGCGAATCAACGCCTCTTGGCACGACGGGGGCTTTTCATGGCACCGGCCACACTGCCACTCATGGTGCAGCGCGGCGCCAGCTGGAGGGGCAGCTGGGAGCATTGGCTCCTCTACTCTCCGGTAAGTGATTTTTTTAAAAAAATTAACAGAATGTGGGGTAGGACAGCGGAGGCAGTGCAGCAAGCTTATGGCTTGCTGCACCACCCCCTTTCCCTGGGCTGCCTACTCCGACTTTTAAAAAAATCACACTAAATGGTGGCTTTTTTAAAGGCGGAGCAAAGGCGGAGCATGTAAACGAAGATGAAGCCAGTGCGAAGTCATATCGACTGCTCATTTAGAGTCTTCCCTGTCAGAGCGAAGCAACGAGGCAGAAACCTCTCGTTTAGAGGCACCCTAAGAAAGTGACAAGTTTCAGAACAATAGATGCAGTAGTTTATGTGGAAGGGGAGTCCTTGAATTGCCCTTCCTTCTGTGACAATGTGTATGAAAATGGCACAAGTCATAGATGTGTCTCCAGGCAAGAAACATGCAAAGTTTCAGAAGGATATAAGCAGGCGCTAGGGAGTTATGTTTATTGTAGACTGGCCTCAAGGCTAGGCATGGTTGGTAGGGTGACCATATGAATGGGAGGACAGGGCTTCTGTAACTTTAACAGTTGTATAGAAAAGGGAATTTCAGCAGGTGTCATTTGTATACATGCAGCACCTGGTGAAATTCCCTCTTCATTGCAACAGTTAAAGCTGCAGGAGCCTTGCCCTCTTTTGTATCTGGCCACTCTAGCTAAACTGTCAGCAGTAGATGATTTCCCCACTGACTCTCTACCTGCCAAGCAAGCAAGTGGTAGCAATTATGAGAAAGCAGATGAGGAGCAATAGCTGCTGTTGACCATGGCAATGAGAAGGAAGATTCGCTGAAGGGATGGGCCCACCAAGGGTGTCAAAATTCCCTACCAGGTTGAGTGATGTGCAGACCAGAGCAAGACAGCTGAATAGAGGAAAGGGAGGGAGAATACTACAGAATTCATGCAAGATGTGGTGATGGCCACCAATGTAGATGGCTTTAAGAGGGGATTAGACAAATTAATGAACAATAAGGCTATTAATGGCTACTAATCATGATGATCATATGCTACCTCCAGGATGAGATGTGATGTGCTCCTCAATCCCAGTAGCAAAGGGAAAACAATGGAAGGCAGCAATTGCCTCGGGTCCTGCTTGTGAGTATCCCATAGTAAGGCTGTATAAAAATTTTGTTTCATTTTCAGAATGTGTCTCATTCACAACCCCAAATGCAAATGCCAGTGGTCAAAGCTTGCATATTCCTGAGCTTGAGAATGCAATTGCAAAATGAATTCAATACAAAAGAAGTATGCATGTTAAAATGATAATTTTTGGAGAAAATAGCCATTTTCAGACTTTAGTCAATGGGGGACAGTACACATTTGGGTGCACTCCTTTTAAAAGTTGTACACCTGAATGTGCGTTTTCCCCATTCAAACAAAAATAGCAACGCATGCATTCAAAAATTGGAACAAGGTGAATCAAACTTCAAGGTGAAACTAAGAGAACCTCAATGAGCTGACGCTTCATGGATTCTTCCATTCCTATATCCCAAAGGATGTTGTACTATCTCTCTTCTCTACACTCTTTCCAAACTGCTGCAATGGATCAGGATCAGCAAAAGGGGGAGGTGGTGGTTAACAGGGCCAGGGAGGGAATTGGCAGGAAGAACTACATCAGGAGATTTAAAGTGATGTGAATATTCTCCAATTTTAAATCTGGCCACCCTATGGATATTGTTGGGGGGGGGGGAAGTAGGGATGGGAGAACCAGTAATTTTCAAGTTCAGTTAAATTCTCCAAAAATCACTTCAGAGCTTGTTTGGCTGGCTTCCATGTTTAACCTGTTTTTCAGCTCCTTCAGATGGAAAAAGTCTGTATTTCTGAATGGATTTTTTTAAAGTGTGCACTTTTCCCTATTGACTAAAGTCTGAAAATGCATTTCAAGGTGTTTTTAATAAAAAATACTCGTGATTGCAAGTTTGGGAATTTGCAAATTTTTAAAAAAAAATCTTGCACTCCCATTCATATTCAGGGCTAAAACACTGCATTTTTGAGTGATTTGCAAAGTGAAACGAGATTATTGAACATCCCTAGTGGAAAGGGATTCTGGCTGCGATTCTGTCTCTGGAGAACTCAATGGGATTTCTCAGTGAGTAGCTTCCAGCTCTAGGATATGTTTCACACACACACACACACTGAAATGGGTCACACAGGATTGAATCCTGTGGGTTGCATCCAATGTCCGTCTAACTTAAATTGCATTCATTTCAATAGGTCTACTATAAGTAGAACATTAGATACAACCCTCAAGAGCCTTGTCCTCTGCTGCTAAGAAACCATCTCATTGGAATCAGGAAGAATATTGTTATCGACTCCGATGAAGGTAAGCTTTCTTCCACCTATGTTTGGTCAGACATGGGTTCACAACAGCCAGCACCAGCATATTTCCACAACAAAGTATAGAATTTAGGGGATTATAGTATTAATACTATAGTATAATGCTATATCCTGCCACACAGGGATGGGGAATGTAGGAGTTATTAAGGGACTCACAATTGTGAGTCCCTTGTTAAGGTCCGAACAGAGAAAACACATTCCACCATGTTAAAGGGGTAATTGGGGGTTGGTCATTCTAACATTCATAAAATCAAAAATGTTTCACCAATCTTCCTGAAATTCACATGTGCCAGAAAGAAATGTTGGTTTTACATAACCTGAAATTTTCAAGAAGATTGGTGAAAGATTGAGGGAAAGATGGCAGTTTAAAGTAGAAAACGAAAACAAACCTCTCTTATTCAGAATGATGATCATTCCCATTGGTGATAGCTGTGCCCACAATTTGCACAGTGATTACACACTTATTCATTAATCCAGTGGTGGGGCCTTCTTCCTCCTTCCTTGTAGTTGGTGGAACTGCTTTCTTTTTAAAAAAATTCCCTTCGGTTTTAATGAATATTCATTCATCCCACTGGAGTCAATGCAGAGGCCTTCTTCCCTCATAGCACGAGACACGCTCAGTAGCGTCGCTCTCCCCCTCTTTCCTGCCTCAGCTAGATTAGAATGTTGGGGGGGGGGGAATGGCTGTTGCCTATAGCACATTTATTTTGAGAGAAGAAGAGTTCTCTTTTCTCTTTTGGAACATGTTTGCCTTTGGCTTTGAGAGTATTTCGGGCTATCTTCATCAAGCCAGTTTGCTTTTTTGCTCACTGGTGAAGCATGAATCCTCTGGATTCATGATAACCTGATCTTCAGATCTCTCCTGGGAATAGGTAGCTATACATTCCTTTCAGTCCCCACCCTATACACACACAGTGCTCCTTCCTTACTGCTATAAAACTGAAAGCTTCAAACACTTCATTTAATTAGTTTGGGCCTGTGTACATTTAAGTACAATTTTGAAACCCTTCAAAGGGCTTCTGGGCCTACAACATTGGTTTCGGCCTAGTCACGCTATTTTTCTAATAAGGTTTAGAAACAGTTAAACTGTCATGCATTTTGCATAGTGTACACATGCATTTTCTTTCTGATCCTTGCAGCCTACACTGGCTCCCTCCTGGATGTGTTTTTGGAGGCAGACAACCCCTTTTTTGTTCCAGCAAGCCTTTGGCAAATAATCTGGACCTCTGTCTATACCTTTGACTTTTAAATTGTTATGTATTTTAAATGTTTTAATATTGAAATGTATTTAATTATATTTTTAACTTTTGTATATTTCTATTTATAGGCTTTAGCTGTATATGTTTTAATTTTGTAAGGCCGCCTTGAGGCCCAGCGTTGGGCAAAAGGCAGAATAATAATAATAATAATAATAATAATAATAATTCAGATTTCACTTCTGTATCTGATGTTCTTTTGCATTTACTTTTCTTTATAAACCATTCATATCTTAAGACTTCTTGTGTGGCATGTTTTCATTGGTTTAACAAGTTAAAAGGGGTGTTCACTGTTTTCCTGCTTATAAAATCTATTTTCAACAGGCCTAATAACTTCAAGAGTAATCTTTGCAATCAGAGGCACTGAGTAAGGGACCCCTGGAGATAATTTAGACTGACCCAAAACACATAACATTCCTGACCATGGAACATACTGACTTGCAATGTTGGGAGTTGTAGTCCAACACCTTTGGAGGGCACCTGGTTGGGGAAGGGCTTCTCTAAACAAAAAAAGAGAAGTAGGTGGCCCTAAGTTGTTCATCATCAGTGTTCCACAACCCCATAGTCCCCTCTGCATATCATATCTTCATGGTTTATCTGCTTTGGGAGAATGAGAATTTAACTTGCATTTTCTGCCTCCTTAGGGCCTGTGAGCCTTAACTTCTAATTTTCCTGCTTTTTGGTGCTTTGTTGGAAATTGTAGAGCCTTAACGTTGTTTTTGTAAACTGTAGGGTTTTTGTTTAATGAATATTCTGTCAAGAAATAGATGTAACAGCTACACAGTCTCTCTCTTGGGGTTATGTAGGCAATAAAATACATGTATAAGATCTCTGCCAGCTCAGCTAGCTACACAATACCTAGGACCCTTTTAATATAAGTACATGTTATAATACTCAAATAGATAGTCTTCATGACGGGGCATTCACATCAATAGTGTAAATCTGCTCCTGCAGGGATTTACTGTCATTCCTATGAATACTATCTTCTTAGATGAAAAAAAATAAATATCAGTAAATCAAAGGGTAACACAATAACAAAACTAGATTATATCCCTCTCTGGGGAATTACATGGAAAAGTCTAATGCCCTTTCCTACTCTATGCTGGCTTTGTTAATCTTCATTTTTTTAAAAAAAAAAAGGCCAGAATTTTATGTTTTCTCTTGAACAAAGTTTTTTTCATCTGCAGCAAAACAACTTCACCATAAAATAATGCTTAAGAATGAAAACAGCAGCTCTTGGAAAGGTGGTGATTTATTCCTCCCACCGATTCCCATATAAAAGCTTTTGGAAATTTATGTATTTATTTCTTACATGTTATCCAGTCCTTCCTCTGCAGAGGTTTGAATAATGTTTGATGCTTAAAGCAACCCTGTGAGACAGGTTAGGTTGAGGGATGGTGATGTGCCCAGTGACGCAAAGTAAGTTTCACGGCAGGGCAGAGTTTAAACCTGAGTTTTCCACATTCAAACTGAACACTGTAAGCATTATATCATAATAACGTATCTACATTGGCCTGGTTCGGTCTATGGTTGGACCAGTCACAAAAATGGTGTATCCAGTGAGACATGTGGCATAGGATGTAGCACATGCACGCCATTGCCCATGATCTCAAAAGGTACATTTCAGAGTTTTGATGGTTTGGGAATTGCTGGGGCAAAGCTCCATGATCTCCTGGTTCAGACAAGCAGAAGAATCCTCTAAGCAAACAAACCAGTCCAAAGTTACATGTGAATTAGCCTTATTCATCAGATCCTTATTCATCAGATCCAAAGCCCTGAAGCTAAGCACAATATAGATTTGAATCTTTAAGAGTTCTAAACAACTTGTAGACAACCAACTAGTGTTCCCAGTGACAAGGTTCCCTCAGTGATGGAGAAGTGGAGGCCATGTAGAGCACAGAGAGGAGGACATGAGGGTTGGCAGAGTGGAAAAGAGTCAAGACATTGATTTTGCTTTTCTACTTACCTTGGCATGCCAGTCCCTAGGCAAAGGTTCTGGTTTTTATTCCCCACCACCATCACTGATCATGGGTGGAATCCGATTAGCTCATTCTACATCAGTAGAACAGGCAGGTAGTTGCTCACTACCCTGCAGCCCTGCGCATGCCCTCAAGCTCTGCTCTTCAGAGTTAAGGAACCCTCTGGAGCAGATTTTGGGAGGGCACAGGGGTGGATAACTTGGGTAACTTCAGCCCTCCAGACAATGTTGAACATAGCCAATGGTGAGGGTAGGGATGCTGGCAAAATTCAAGATGGACTAAAATTAGATTGGATTTCTAAGAATCCAACCTGTGGAATCCAGTGCAGACTGGCCTCCCCCAGGCCACACAGGGGCCAATATATAGATTAGAAATATGTATCATATTGTTAAAATGTACGATAACAATACAATAGGGTCATTATCGTGCATGTGTTTAACCATGATGATACGATAGAAAAACTGATAATCATTGGAGACGATAATTTTGGGGCGATTTTATCGTTTTATCGGACTGCCATATAAATATACCTATAACTTCTGTATTTCAAAAGTTAGAGACTTGAAACTTGGTCACAGTGCTTTTGGGGGATGCCTAAGTATGTGTATGAAATTTGAGATCGATCCCTCCATCCCTAGATTTTATATGAATTTATTAAAGATCATTTCAGTTTTGACAGATCAGAATGACAGCTTGCTACATGCGTTCATTCAGACCTGTCAGAACGGAAACAATCTTTAAAAAATTCATATAAAATCGAGGGTTGGAGGGATCGATCTCAAATTTCATACACAAACTTAGGCATACCCCATAAGCACTGGGACCAAGTTTCAAGCCTCTAACTTTTAAAATATAGAAGTTATAGGCATTTAAAAATAGGTCTGCAAAAAATATCGTATTTTCACGATAATTATCGTGAAGATGATACGGTTCACCCACGATATGAATGAAGACAATAATTTTTTTGGTCCGAAATGACGATAACAATAAATGATGATATTTTTTGGCGTGCACACCCCATATATATATATATATAGTTACTTTCCCAAATTTTACACAAATTAATTTCCAGGAAAATACACAAGTTTCTCCTGAGACAAATACCACGCTGGAAAATGCCATGTGGGGAAAAGTTTAATGGAATGGGGGACAATACACTAAATGTTGCATTCTAACATAAATGCTGTAAATTGTTGCCAATTTTCATATAGAACTACTTGCGTATTTTTCCACATACCGGGGGGAAATGTAATCCATCTGTGTGTGGACTTTGGAATGAACTACACTGCACAATCCATGAAACACATGCAGGATGAATTTCACAAAATCCAGATATCCCTAAGTGTGGTATGATGGAAACTGCAGTCCAACAACATCTGGAAGGCCACAAAGTTGCCCACTCCTGCTGAAGAGAGGAGACATTCTCTTTGCTTGAGCAGACATTTTCTTGCACAGTATGGATTCTGCCCCAAGCATATGGATATTCTAACTCAACCATGTAATATATTGACCTGGTTTGCATGATTAAACAGACTATGGTTTGTTATCCATGGGTTGTTCGGAGTGTGTGGGAGTGAGACATGATTTTTCCTAGCTGCTTGGCCCCTTCCAGTGTTCTAAACAATCCAGGACTGTCACTGTTTTATTGTCCATGGTTTGTTCTCTGGGGTTGTCCCTGGATTGTTCTCTATGACATGCGAACCCATAACTCTGGGTTCTTGAGAGAGAAACAACCTGGAGTTATAATCCAAGAAACATGGGTTATAACCCATGGGTTGCTTTTCCCTCCACAGGCTTGTCTCTGGATTGTTTAGCACACCAGAAACAAACCATGGGTTGTTTAATAATGAAAAACGTGTCATTGGTATTTGTATATGCTTGTTCCATAGTAATGGCATTGAATAAAACCAATACTTCTGCCTAATCACTGTCTTGCCTGATCATATTCTATGATTGTGCATATGCTTATTGGACTGTCTGTACAGTAATTTATGTTAGGCAAGCAAAGGAGGCTTTGCATTGAAAGGGAAATCAAGTGCCATTGAACAATATTGATTAAAGACTGTTTAGCACCACAAGAAGTAACGTTCATTTTCAGTGTCTTCCCAATAGGGAAAGAGCAGTAGCTGTTGGCTGGGTCACTTTGTGAAGTAATGATTGCAGCCTATTTCTGATCCTGGGGATATTTTACTACTAATGTGCACTCAGAACATTGATTTTTTTTCTTATTCACGTTTTACTGTATCCATTCCTTCATGCTCTAGCATTGATACAGGAGAATTTATTTTACAACCTTCACTTGTCTGTCTTTGCCAGAAGGCATAGCAGTCTCTTGCTTCTTTAAGAAGTGGGGCATGTCCAAAGGAGGATGACCTAGATGGTGCAGGGTGTGGAAATCAAAGCCCTTTCCACACCAGCCATTTTTCCTGGGGCTGCCTCGCCTGCTCGCGGAGAATTTGCATGACACACAGAGCATCCCGCAAGCAGGCAGGGGCCAGCCCTCCATTTTCCTGGGAGTTCAGGTAACACTATTATCCAATTTGTTCCCTGCTCCCAGGAGGGAAGCGAGATGGGCAGCTGGTGTGGCCGCCTATCCCGGGCGCAGCCACACTAACCCGCAAGTAAGCACAGCTGCACCAATGGCAACGGATCCGCACCTCACGGCTCCAAGGCCATCAGGAGCGGGGACTGCAAAATCGCCATCCCCAGGATGGCAGGGGGGAGGGGGCTGGATCGCGTGCATTTTTAAAAAATTAACTAACCTTTTGCGCAGGAGCGCTCATGCGCTCCTCCACACATTTGTCAAATGGCTGTTGCGAGTTGCGATGGCCTAGTAGAAGCCCAGGCCATCGCATTCTGGTGCAGCCTCTGCGTGCCAGACATGGAATTAAGCACTTCTGGGTTTCCCCACTTCCTGCCCTCTCTGCCCCTATGGTGCGGAAAGGGCCCAAGTATTATGAGAGCTGGGAATGTTTAGTCAGGAGAAGAGAAGCTCACTGGAAGACCTGGTAGTGATCGTCACATTTTTGAAGTTCTGCCATGCAGAAGAAGGAGTAGACTGGTTCTTTGTTGCTCCACAGAGCAACCAATGGGTGGAAATTGAATGGAGAGAGAGTTCAGCTAAATATTAGAAGTAACTTCCTACAGATATGAGCTGTTTTTGACAGTAAAACAGACCAACTTGGAAGGTGATTTGTTTTCCTTCACTGAAGGTATTCAAGCAGTGGGATGCTGTAGTTGCATTGTAGATCCTGCACTGAGTAGGGGGTTGGACAACTCTATGATTCTGCCTTAATCTTTCTCAGTTGCCATGTCTATCTTACGCATTACACATGTCTACATGTATAGGGAAGCTACATACACTACAGTAGGCTGACCATATGAAAAGGAGGACAGGGCTCATATAACTAACAGTTGTAGAGAAAAGGGAATTTCAGCCAGCGTCATTTGTATGCAATTTGTACCTGGTGAAATTCCCTCTTCATTACAACACTTAAAGCTGCAGGGGCCCTGCCCTCTTTTGTATCTGGTCACTCTAGTTTAGTGCATGCAACTTTAATTGCTTTGATGAAGAGGTGATTTCACCAGGTACTAATTGCATACAAATGAAGCCGGCTGAAATTCCCTTTTCTCTGCAACTGTTAAAGTTACATGAGCCCTGTCCTCCTTTTCATATGGTCAGCCTACACTACAGATACAGTTGTCCATGTGAAAAGGTTGGTTTCAGGATCAATGATGAAAAACCACATTTTGTTATTAATGACAAGACCAGGGACAGTTTGTGCAAATTATTATTATTATTATTATTATTATTATTAATTTCTTACCTGCCTCTTCGTTTGGATTGAGGCGGGGAACAACAGCAAATACAAAACATGATAAAATACATAAAACTGATTAAAACTGTAATCTTCTTGGATATTGAGGCTTGAATAGTGATTGCAGAATCAGGACTAGTGGGAAATGGTGGCAGGAACACAGCTGATGCAGTTATTCACCTATACAAATGAAAAACTGGATGCAAAGACAGACTGTCTGGAGAATCAGGATCAATGTGATCAAGCTCAGATCAAGCATAATTCCAGATGTGCAGAGTAGTGGTACAGTATGTTCAGTCCAAAGGATCAAAATTACAGAAAAGTAATCCAAAAATGGGGAAAACCTGGTAGAAAATGGTCGGGCTGATTCACATGGCCATCCATATACAGCCAGATGATGGTTGATTGAATTCTTATTCCACCTAGCCAAGTTATAAAGCTGTTGTTTAATGACATCATAATTTGCTCAACTGACTCCCTAGCCTTCAATGGTGTGCTGATGAGTGAATAAATATGACTACTAAACCCACCTCTAGCCATATGAAAAGGACTGTGGATTGGCCTTAGCTACATCAGAGGCAACTTATACCACTAGGAGATAGTGAAATCTCTCCCATAGTGTCCCTTGCTAAGTGTGGGTCTTTATGTAGCCAAAACAACACCATCCAAGCAAAAGAGGGAAATACCATCAGCAGGCTGGGGGGAAATCCCAAGATTTGCAGTCTTACAAAAATATTTAGAACAAAATATTGGGGGATGGGGGCGTGGCAAAAACAGCACAATGAGGAGTGAACATGCTCAGTGGGCAAGGAATGCTGGCTTACTGCTAAGGAGGGGAAATGGAAAACCAAGACATGTGAATGGAATGAAGTATCCTGAAAGAAAGTATGGCTGGCTGGGTGAAACGCTGAAGAGGAGAGACTCCACACTGCAACTTTTTGTTGCAGGTCTCACTTGTGTACATTGAATATGGGCCTCTTTCTCCCATGAAAGCTGAGATTGTTAGAGTCTAACAAACTCCTAAAGCTGCAGAAAAAAAACACAGGGAGCCCCATGAAGCCTGCATGTTGCCTCATACTCTGCACCAGCTACCCAACACTCCAGACATTTTACATTCCAGATGTTTTATGCTACAACTCCCATCATCCCTGATCATTGGCCATGCTGGCTAGGGCTGATGTGAATTGTAACCCAAAGAGTCAAGGGGAACCAAGTTAGGGAGGGCTGTTTTGCACTGTCCGATAGCTTCTCAGACAAAATTCCTAATTGTATACAGGCCCTGTTCAGAAGACACCTCAAACCACGACTTTAACCATGGTGAATAAGGCAAAAAGCCTTATTCACCATGGTTAAAGCCATGGTTTAAGGTGTCTTCTGAACAGGGCCACAATCAGGCTCAAGACCTGAGACTGCTAACAAATTGGCTGTGTTGCACTATTGTTGATTGATGAAATATCGCATTATTAAAGTTGTTGTGCAACTGAAATAATATCAAAACAGTTGTCACCATATGCCTAACATATTTATTAAAATTAATCAATACCATTCTACTTGTTATTATCTTGGCTAACAAACCCATCTATGTTAGGTTCTCAACTGTAAAGAATAATGTGTATAGACTTCACACACACATAGAGAGATTGGGGACTGAACTCCACTGGCCATGCACCCAAACACCAATGTTCATGATGTTGCCACCACCACCCTGGCAATTGCAGAAATGCACGGTGAGAATAAAAAGACGACAAGATAAATTGGATTTAAACAGGGCCACATTTATTAACATATCAAGGTAGATGGAGGCCTAAGTGGGCATCCTGTCTTTGGCCAACGTCCTGCCCATAATTGGGATTGGGTGAACCATTCATATCCTAGTAGGTGTCGCTGGTGTGTTGACACCTCCCAGGATTCCCCATTTGGGGTAAGTAGGCCTTCCTATGTCACCTTCCCTCAAGTTGCAAAATTCAGAGTGGGTGATTAAGGTTGGCCTCAGAGGTAACCCTTATCCCCACACCTGGTGCTGTAGGACTCCCAGGTGAGGGCCTCAGGTGTCATCAATCACCACAACGGTGCCTAAGTATGCTCACCAAAACTTGTTCTTGCTCCCAATGCCCGCACACCTGCCCCCAATTAAATGTGACCAAATTCAACTAATTAGCCTATTTAGCTCTCCCCTGTTGTCTTACAGTGTGAAATAGGTGGGGAAAAAACCCAAATCAAGTTTGAAGGTAAAAAATTCCTACTTGGTCCCCCAAAAGGCAGCCAGCAAGCCCACACTGTCTACAGGGAGGGAGGGAGTGGCAAAGAAGGTGGGGAAAGGAGCCGCAGCAGCCCTATAAATAGGCCCACAGCTCCTCCCACAACCAGTGGCACCATAGGGAGGCTACCAATGGCAGGCCTCCATGTGTCGTCCTTTCCGCCACCCACAACTGCCCCCTCCTGCCCAGACAAGCCGGGCGTGGTAGGAAGGGCATTGGTGCATTCAATGTCAGTATGAAAAGGGAGTCCTAGTTGGATAGGAGTAAAGCACTCACACCTACCAACCAATACAACTTACTTTAAAGGTATTGATTTATTTCACAAAAGTGAATTCATTGTAAAAGGCATTGATAAGTTCTGAAAATCAACTATTATTAATCATTGTTTTGATCAGATGACAACTACTGTAAAAAAAAAATGTTCCTACTCTTTCATTTGTGTCTAGAAATTCTCTTACCACTTGAATAAATACATGCATCCTACCTACCTGTCTCTCCCTACAGCCATCTGTGGCTAAACTGCAAAGCAGTCGCTAAAATCACTACAATCAGGCAGGACAGATACAGCTTAATTATCACTTCTCCCTCAGGAGATGGGAAGGCTACTGTGCTTTATAAAGCACACAGAACAGCTTGGAGGAGGAAGGGAGCACTTGTTCCAATATGTGTGCATTTGCTTTTGGCCAGAGAAAGCACAAAACTTTGGAAAGAAGGCAAAATAAATAGTCCAAATGTATACTTATCAGACAAAGAGCGAGATAAATACCCTGATAAATACATACCTGCAAGTACGTTCCACTGAAATTAGTGAGAAATTACTGCCATCTCAACATATTTTGGACTGAAGTGTAAGAGACAATTGATGCTGGCTGGGGAATGCTGGGAGCTGTAGGACTTTTTTCTGTCTAAATATGCATGGGATTGTGCCCTTAATCACTTAAGCAGTCTTTTTTTTATTTAGATTGCCATGGAAAGCAATTTCCCATCACTTGGATTTCTATATTACCCCTTCAAACGCACATTCTCTGCCTTTGCATTTAGCAAGCCCCCCTTCCGCACTAAGGAGATGTCATTTATAAACTATGCCCTACTTCTGCTTTTTAGAACTTTTAGGCAATGCCAGCTGATATTTTCAGTGGATTCTCTTTGACATCTTGCCTTTCCACAGCCAGGTCGCTTCACACATTAAGCATCCAAAATGTTTTAGGTAAGACTGTCAAACTGTATGGCAGGTTGAAACACAATCGTCTGTACTTTTCATATAATTATGACGCATATAGTATTGTTTCTTGTGTCAGAATAACACAGATTAACATGAATCCCCTCTTGCTTTTTCACTAGGGAAGTCAGAGTAATCCGCAACGGAATCAAATGAGTCATCCAACCTAGAGATTCCTCAGCTTTTCCCAAGTTACATGGATTCCATGAATTGTGGACTATTTCCAGAATTTTATGCAAATTTAGTTGTGGAAAAATTCATAAAATAAAATAAAAATCGGCTAAAATGGCATGTCTCCCCAATAGGCTAAAGCATGAAAACCCCAATAGGCTAAAGCATTTAGGGCAGGGTTGCACATTGGGGGGAGGAGGGTTGCGCATTTTTGCAAGAATGAATTTATGTAAATACAAATTGATACAAATCAGGGAAATTGGGGGAGAAATCCAATTCCACCTATGAGTGGACTGTGGAATGAAAGGCATCTGTCAATCCTCAAGATGCAGACAGAGCAAATTTTACAAAATCTGTACATCCCTACTTTTCACACTCAATAGATGAATGGTTTCTTCATTTGCGAAGCGAGAGACGAGAAATGAAGAGACGACACCAAATTGGGATTTAAACATGGGCCACTTTATTTATTTATTTAACCATTAAGCAAAGGGGGAGGAGAACCTAAGCGGGCATTTACTATGGCCAACCAGGCCATTATGGGGATCGGGCAAGACATTCACAGCCCAGGGAGCGGCGCCAGCATTTCGCCGCCCCCAGAGCTTCCTCGATATGAGGTGGGGGTTCAACCTGTGTCGTCTCCCCTCGTGCCGCAGGGCTCCGAGTAGACGAGAAGGGCCGACCCCAGAAGTGAGCCCTATCCCCCCAACTGATGCCGCAGGGCTCTCAGTGGTTGGCCTTGGGCTTCACCAATCACCCTAACAGTGCCGGTGAATGCTCACCATTATCAAAGTGTTAAGCAATGCCCGCGCCTACCACCACAGGGGGGGACAAGTCTAAACTTAGTCACCCACTCCCCCTCCCCCTTGAAGAATTACTTCGCGGAGGCCCCTCTGAAGATTTGCCAAAAACAAATCATTGCCTAGCTGCGACAGGTGTACCCCGTCATGCCGATAAAGCTCCCTCCGAGAACTATGAATATTAGGGTGCTGAATACTAACGTCCCCGTGCAGCAGCAGCGATTTGAACAGCTCCGTGTTGACCCATTTACGGGCTCTTTCTAAAGCAAGAGGGTCGCCAGTGACTCTCCAATATATGCGGGGCAGGATGCAGGACCATATGATCTGTATGCCAGGCCAAAGATGGCGCAGATGCTGGAAATCAGCTAGAGCTTGCAGTATAAGCACTTTGCCTTTTATTAGGCCCAAATCGTTCCCCCCTAGGTGGATAAGCAGAATCTGCGGGGGGAGTGAAGCAGAATGATGCTGCAGCAAGGTGGGTACCAAGTTTTCCCACCGCATACCACGCTTCCCGAGCCAATGAATGCTAGCGTGTTGACTCAAGCCGAGCTGTGATCCATATCTGGAGCTGGATGCCCGCCTGCCAGCCCAAAAGATCATGCTGTGGCCGCATATGGAGACCCGCATGGGTGTGGAAGCCACTTGCAAATCTAGAACAAACATGGAGACGTTAGTATGCTCAGCCCAATCTTATTGAGCCGTATCCCTAATGTAAGATTTGAATGCTGATAAGCTCCACCTGCCTATGGACTGAATTTGTGGAGAGGAGAACCCAAGCGAAGCTGCTGTAGACGCTGCCCCTATGCGAAAGGAGTGCGTACCGAACGTGTTGGGGGGCAAGCCCAAGGCATCAAGAGCCCGTCTCATGATAGCCCAAAACTGGTACTTTGTTAGCGGGGAAGCGTCTGCGTAGCAAAATAGGAAGCCAACCGAGCTTCCTCGCAAGGCCATGTAAGCGGACAGGGCTCTGATTGGGCATAACTCAGGTTTGGTAGCGGGAAAAAGGTCAACCCAACATCCCTTTCCTAACTGGTCCATTTTAGACCGTCTAAGGCGGAACTGAACCTTGCGTACTTCCATATGCACATCAGAAAGCTGAAAAGCTCTATTTGACCTGTCCCGTTTTGATAATGCCAACACCTCGGATATCCGAAATGCGCCGAAAAAGGTGGTCAGTGCAGCTGCATGAAAAAGCATCGCTTCGTAGTGTGAGTGGCATAGTGTTGACCAAATTGCCTGCAATCCAATTAGCATATCAGGGGACATTGGGCGTCTGGTATCTGGAACCCGAGGGGTTTCCTTCTCCCAGCCACTCAAAGCCATGCGAATGCGAAAATCAGATGTGCAATCTGCCATGCCCTGCGCTTTTGCAATAAATGACAAAGCAGCCAACTTGATAGATAACGTGCGAGCTGCAAGACCACGTTTCCTGGCATGTACACAAAATTGGAGGACATGCTCCACAGGTATGGGCCACTGGATCTGCAAATGATTAACTAAACAGAACTCTTGAAACTCCCTACCTGCTCTAAGATAGGCAGACCTGGTGCTAGGCGCCAAGGACCGCCAAATGGCCTGATCTATTTCGTCCCTCCAATCAACCAGAGACTTGGCGGCATGATCTCCGATCTTGGTAGAGCCCAGGGAGCCAGTTCCCGGAATCTCTGTACCTGATTTCGCAACAAAGCATCCGCTATATCATTGCATAGACCTGGAACGTGTTTTGCCCAAAAAAGAATATTGTGTTTCATGCAATGCAGAGTAAAAGCTCTCACTAAGTTCATGACCCGCGGGTTACACGATGTCAGGGAATTAATGACCTGCACAGTAGCCAGATTGTCACACCAAAATAAAACCGTAGAGTTTTCCATGTCAGCTACCCATATGTGCACTGCTACAATTATGGGAAATAATTCCAAAAACGTAAGGTCCCTTACACAGACCTCTGGTGGTCCAGTCAATGGGCCACTGCTCCGCGCACCATCTGTCCTTCCAGATGACGCCGAAGCCCCATGAGCCTGATGCGTCTGACTGAATCTGAAGTTCGGCTTTCACCAGAAGCTCACGCCTCCAAAAGGATACACCATTGAATTGATCCAAAAATCCTAACCAGACTTGCATGTCCGCTCGCATGGCTGTAGTGACACGAGTTCTATGGTGTGGCAGGTGTAAGCCAGACATGGCTGTACATAGGAGACGCAAAAAAGCGCACCCTGGTGCTATTATTCTGCATGCAAAATTCAAATGACCTACCACTTCCTGTAACTGCCTAAGTGACACCTTTTTCATGTGCATAATGCGCAGAAGTTTTGAGCGCAGCGTGATTAACTTATCCCCGGGTAAATGACAACACTGTTGTATTGTATCTAACTCTATACCTAAAAACTTTATTACTGCCGCAGGGCCTTCAGTTTTTTCGTGTGCCAAAGGAACACCCAGTTCTTCACAGAGATCTCTGAAAATGCCCATCATGCTAGCGCAATGTGGACTTCCTGCCACCCCAGAGAACAGGAAGTCATCCAGATAATGAATGACATCCGTTGCTCCCGCCCTCAGAATGAAGGCCCATTCAAGGAAAGAACTGAATGTTTCAAACATTGCACACGAAATAGAGCAACCCATTGGCAACACCCTATCAATATAATAACGTTCCTGAAAACAGAACCCTAATAAGTCAAAATCTCTGGGGTGAATGGGTAAAATGCGAAACGCAGCTTTTATATCGCATTTTCCCATCAGCGCCCCGATGCCATTTTTTCGTACCATGCATACTGCAGAATCGAAGGAAGCATATCTGACAGAACACAATTCTTCAGGAATTGAGTCGTTGACAGATGTCCCCTTCGGGAAAGATAGGTTGTGTATCAACCTAAACTCTCCAGGCGCTTTTTTGGGAACAATACCCAGGGGAGAAACTCTCAGGTTGGGAATAGGAGGCACATGGAATGGACCCAGTATCCTCCCTGCTTGTACTTCCTTCTCTATCTTTTCCCTAGCAATGTGATGCAATATGCTGATTGATTTTTGATTCCTGGATAATGACCCTTGCCTAATTCCTTGAAAAGGGATGCGGAATCCTTCCCAAAAGCCATCCCATAGATACCTAGCTGCACTCCGCTTGGGATATAAAGCAAGCAAATCATAAAGGGGTTTAAGTTTGACCGGGCTGGGTCCCTTTAGGAGGAGGTTGTTGCCCCCCGGTACGTCCCGCACGCTGTCCTTCCTTGTTGGGTCCCTTTCCACCCTTGTTCCTAAAACAAATTGTGGCGGAATGGTACCCAGAGCATGTATTGCACTCATGTCGGTACCTGCATGGGTTGCGGGTGCACAAACCTTTGTTAAAGTCCCAACAGAGTGGGCGGTGTTGAACCGCCTGGCCCGCGTTCCCCTTAGCGGTGGAAGCGGGCTGCAGTTTGGCCAAAATATGGTTGCTATCCACCCTGTCCCCTAGGCCTGGCCGTGCTGGGGTCATGAACTGTAACCACAGTTCATGATCTTTTATGTCCCAGCGAAGGGCATGGTCAAAGGCGGCTCTACGACGGAACAATTGATCATAGGCCAACCACGCCCCGCCCTCATATTCTGAATACGCTCGGTATATTGTATCTAAGTATTTCGTCAATATAACCCCTTTTCCAGGAAAGCGCTGAAGTACCACCCCCATGTAGATAAGAAAACCTGGCAACCAATTTGCCCAGGTGTGGGCTACCCTTTTCTTCTTAATCCTTTCAGTATCCTTATCCCCGCCCTTCTCTTTCTCTGAACTTTCTTGTTTGCAAAATAGAAGTGAAAATACGTCGATATAATCACCCTTGCAGATTTTTTCCCTTGTGGCGGGGAGAAGATAATATCCCAGTGGTGCAGAAATGCTGCCTGTAGGGATGGAGTCCCTACTAGCCCCTGCATAAGGATCATGCCCTACCACTGTTGTTCTGGCCTCAGTAACCCCGGCAGGTCCCTGCCATACACTAGCACAAGCGACCGCTGCATCAGGAGCCTGCGGGGGCTGTGCTCCAACCTCAGGGAGCACATTCGCTGAAATATTAATTTGGAGTGTTACAGTAGCCTCAATGCTCCTTGCACCAGCTTGTAGCTGGGTAACTGGCCAAATGTTGGGCGTTATTCCTGTTACCTGGGCCGGGGACATTGTAATGGGTATAGTGTTGGTTGCTCCCTGTGTGCTCGTCCCAGCCAGCCATGGAAACCATCCCCAGTGGGCAAGAACTGTGTTAGAGATTTGTGCTTGTGCTGTGTCGTGCTGTGCATGCTGCTCACCTTGTGCCTGTGGCGCTGCTCCCTGCGATGGTGTCACAACCGCTGGGGCTGATTTGAAGCCGTCCTGACCACGAGTGTGTTGTCCCGTGAAGGCGTGGATGACAAAATTGTGCCTACTTCAGGAGAATGTATGCCAACAGAGATCTGGCTGGAAGACATCTCTACCGCTCTCAATCTGCTTGAGATAGAATCCAATAAGTCATTGCTCCTTTTCTGTCTGGTCAACCTATTGCCAGGCTGAGCATGCAATGTGGCAGATGAGGGGGGGGGGGCTGGATGCCTTTTTCCTTCTCTATGTTTTGCAGCCTCTCTAAAATGTTAGATATATTAGGATCTAAATCCTCATCAGAGGAAGAATTCTCTACAGGCCTCCGCCGTTTGGCCTGAGCTGGGGCTTTGCCTTTGCCCTTTTTCCCCCCCTAGCCCTTTCTTTGGAGGCATTGTTAATTACACTTACACGCTGTGTTTCAGAATAAAAGACTAGAAAATACACAATAACTCTAAAATACCCTAATTGAAGACTAGAAACAAACTGAAATAATCCTACAGAATCACTTATGGCAATAGAGTAATTACAGTGAAATTAGTAAAAACAGGGTCTGCCTTTTTTTTTTTTTAAGTAATTAGGGCAGAGGTGTTGCTATCCTCCCTCAGGAAGACAGCATGCAGGATGACCCACCACCTAGGGTAGCCGAGAGAGCAACAAAGCACCTCCCTCCCGGCGCCAACACACCAAGGCAACCCCTGCCTGGCCCGGGAACAGCCCTGTCAAAGCCAATCCACAGCCCAATCCACCACTGCCCAAAACCTATTGGCCCTCAGGCCAAGGCGAGAAGGTTGGATGCAAGCTGGAGACCGGCCGCCGCTGCCTTTTGCACTCCCGCTGACGCTGCGCCAGAAGACTGGAAGGCTGCAGGGACACCTATGGCCAGCGCGCCCCCACACTTCCGGTGCGAGTTCCGCCTGTTGCCTCGCCTCCGAGAATCCCTGCCCTCTGTAGGCGCCTCTGCTTGCGGGCTTCCTGTTGATTTTCGGGCCGGCTCCCAGCCTCCGCTGAGCTGCCCAGCCACTCTGCCGCTGCGGCTTCTCGCTCTTCGCTGGGTAAGCTGCCGCCGCAGCTCTACCCCCGGGCTTCTGTAAACTTTGGGCCGGCTGTTCCCAGCCCCTGCCGCACCGCCCAGCTGCTCTGCCATTGCCTCTCCGTTGCCGGGTAAGCTGCCCCCGCTGCTTTATCCCCGGTCTCTTCAATCTTCGGGCTGGTTGCTCCCAGCCCCAGCCGCCGGCTGCTCAGCTTCACCACCGCCGCGGCTCTTCGGGTCTTCCCTCAGCTGCAGCTCTTGATCCGCTGGGTCCTAGCTGCCTCTGCTTCTTCTGCTGCTGAGCTGCGCAGCAAACTGAGGAGATCTGGAGGGGTCAGCGTTGCTTAAATAGCCTGAGACCCCTCCTCTCTCCGGTGGCACCACCTGGAGCCCCCCAAACATGGGGGTCCACGTCATCTCACCCCATCTCTGCTCGCAATATCCTCCCCCCGCCCAGCAAGCGGGGCGGGAAAAGGTCTTTACTTGAGCAGTAAAGATGCTCTGGAGAATTCTTCATGGATATTTATTTGTTTATTTATTGCATTTCTATACTGCCCAATAGCCGAAGCTCTCTGGATGGTCCACAAAAGTTAAAACCATCAGACACAAATTGAAGTATAAAACAAACAACAGTATAAAACAAACAACAGTATAAAAACACTATATAAAAATATAATATAAAAGCACAACCAAGGTATAACTGAACAGCAATGTAGAGATTTATACAGATTTAAAATACAGATTTAAAACAGCAAGGTTAAAATACTAATATGATACACTGTTAAAATACTGCGAGAATAAGAAAGTCTTCACCTGACATCGAAAAGCGTATAACATAGGTGCCAGGCTAACCTCTCTAGGGAACTTATTACACAGCTGGGGTGCCACAGCAGAGAAGGCCCTCCTCCTGGTAGCTACCTGCCTCACTTCTTTTGGCAGGGGCTCATGGAGAAGGACCCCTGAGGATGATCTTAGGGTCCAGGCAAGTACATATGGGAGGATAACCTGGCCCCAAGCTGTTTAGGTCTTTGAATATTAATACCAGCACTTTGAATTGGGACCAGACCTGGACCAGCAGCCAGTGAAGCTGGAAAAGGACTGACGTAATGTGGTCTCATTGGCCAGTCCCTGTTGGCTGCCCTGTTTTGTACCAGCTGAAGTTTCCATACCATTTTCAAAGGCAGCCCCACATATAACACATTACAGTAATCCAGACTAGAGGTTATCAGAGTTCGGATAACTATAGCTAGGCTATCTCTGTCCAGATAAGGGCATAGTTGGTATATCAGCCTAACCTGATAAAAGATGCTCCTTGCCGCTGAGTCCACCTGTGCTTTGAGTGACAGGTCTGGATTCAGGAGCACTCCCAAACTATGAACCCAATTCTTTAGGGGGAGTGCAACCCCCTCCAGAACAGGGTGAACATCACCTAGCCAAACAGACAAACCACCGCAAACAGTACCTCCATCTTGTCTGAATTGAGTCTCAGTTTGTTGGCCCTTATCCAGTCCATTACTGTGCCCAGGGACTGATTCAGAACAGCCATTGCCTCTCCTGGGTTTGATGAAAAGAAGAGATAGAGCTGGGTGTCATCCGCATATTGATAACACCTCAGCTCACATCTCCGGATAACTTCTCCCAATGGTTTCATGTAGATGTTGAACAGCGTAGGGGATAAGATAGAGCCCTGTGGAACCCCATGGCCAAGATGCCATAGCACAGAGCAATAATCCCCCAGCACCACCTTCTGGAATCGGCCACCCAAGCAGGAGTGGAACCACTGCAATGCAGTGCTTCCAACTCCCAGCTCAGACAACCAGTCCAGAAGGATACCATGGTCAAAGGTATCAAAAGCCACTGAGAAGTCCAAGAGAATCAACAGGGTTGCACTCCCCCTGTCCTTTAGATAGATGATGATGATGATGATGATGATGATGATGATGATGATGATAGATAGATAGATAGATAATAGATAATCACTATAGATATAGATATTATAGATATAGATATCCACCATAGATACAGAGAGAGAGAGAGAGAGAGAGGGAGAGGGAGAGGGAGAGGGAGAGGGAGAGGGAGAGGGAGAGGGAGAGGGAGGGAGGGAGGGAGAGAGAGAGAGAGAGAGAGAGAGAGAGAGAGAAGCATATAATGTTGTAATGTGAATCATGGCATAGGTTGCACCCAGGTCAGACACTTGTCTTAAAGCACCTTAAACATTAATAAACCTGTTTCTGTGAACTTGTCTGAAGAGAGCAACAGCATATTATCAATTCACAAGTCTACAGCTGTTCAAGCCAGTTCGTAAATATATCTAGAGAAATGAGACCTGCAACAAAATGTTGCAGAGTGGAGTGCTTTTGTTCAGGGTTCCATCCATCCATCCATACCTGCTTCTATTCCCCACCTGCACCAATTTTCTGTTTACCCTCAACAAGACAGCCAGCAGTCTGTGTCCATTGAAAACATTCAGTCCTCATGGAGCTGGGTCTGTGGGGGGTTGCCCTTTAGCTTCTTTTCTTAAAAAGAATTTTAGTTCTGTAAATCTTGGGGTTTCCCTCAGCATTCCTATACCTCCCTCTTGTTTTCCAGTGAACCCCGTTAGACTACAGTCCTATCTGCACTCACAAGCCAAGTACATTATTAGAGGGAGCGATACCTGATAGTTAAGGTCTTGGGTTTTCAGGGCAAGTCATTCTGACACCATTTACAATACAATATCCTGAATGATGGAGTGTTCAATGGCCTGAATGGCTTTGAGGACAATATACCATGACCTCAATTCAGAGATTTTCTTCTGCTGGCCTTCCAAAAACAGAAAAAAAAATTGTGTCGGCCCAAACAGCTTTTTGTAGCACCATGAGCAAAAGAAAAATATTAAGCTTTACCCAGATTTTCCCCCCATACAGGCATGATTTTCCTAATTGAAATTATGGGGGGGGGGGGGGATTATGAAATTTGACCAAAAAAAACTGGATTTTTCCAATTTTTCCCCAGCCAAAGGAAGCTCTACTTTAATGAGAATTAACAAAAATGCTTACAGCTCCGCTATTTTTAAAGATAAAGAGATGAAACTTGGTACCATGATAGCTTTAAGGAAGGGCTTTAGCCATGCCAATTTGAAGCAGATCCATTCATCCGTTGATATTTAGGATTTTTTTAAAAAAATGAGTTTAAAAAATCCACTTATTTTTAGGGATTTTTTTAATGTTTGAGGTTATAAAATAATTGTATTTTTTTTTAAAAAAAATGTCATTTTTAAAGGTAAAGAAATGAATCCTGGAACCATGATAGATCTCAGGTAGGGCTTTCTCCTTGCCAAGTTTGAAGCAGATCTGTTCATCCATTGATTTTTAGGAATTTTGTAAAGTTTGAGATTTTAAAATGATTTTTTTCAAAACCGCTGAAGCCATATCCTTCAAACTCAGGTTGTCAAACCTCCTCTTTAGGGTATTGCACCTTGAGAATTTTCAGCCCTTGGCATCAAGGGAATCTCAAGTTTTAGCTAAGAAGTGCTGGGCAAGCAGGGCACCTTTCCTGTTGTAGATTTGGTGGCCGGTCAGCCACCTGGAGCTCAGCAGAGGCGAGGCATCCACAGATCAAAATGTGGGAAAGGAGAGGTCAGTCAAGGCAGTCCACAGGGCAAAAAAGAACAGGCCAGAGATCTTTTTCTCAGAGTTCCACATCATGGGTGATGAAGGGTCATCCTTAGTGAAAAACTCTCACAACCAACAGTGAGGTGTTAGTCTAGAGGCTCTCATCTTTGCGGATGTCCTGTTGATGCAGATGTTGGAACCTGGCATGTCATTGCTTTTCTTTGCTACCCCTTCCCTTCCATTTCACTTTGTTCACTTGTGAGCTAGGCTCTGTCTGCTCTGCTGGCATGCAATGCAGAATGTTTGAAGTGTGTGTCGGAGAAAAATAGAAAGATTTGTGGCTTGGGCTGACTGGCATATCTCTTAGAGACAGAGTTAGACTGAAGACACAACTCTGGGATAGCTGTAGCTGAAACCTGAGAGGCTGGTATGCCACACAGAGCCTTTCAAGTGTGTCTCAGAATCAAGTGTTGGTACAGGTGTTGGCTGGTTGGAAGCTTTGGCTAGCATCAGTTTCAGACAGAGTTATAACTCAGAGACGGCTGTAGCTTAGCCCAGAAAGGCTGGCGTGCCACACAGAGCCTTTTAAGAGCATCTCCGAGCCAGTGTTGGTGCAGACAAAGGTGGCTGGTGGTGGAGTATTTTTAAACAAGAGTCACCAGATGTGACCCAGCTATAAGCTGGCACCCTATCCCCAGCCACAGGGTACAAGTGCACAGCCTGGCTGGACTGTTGGGAGACTTTGGCAGAGAGAGGGGGGATTGTTTGAGGCTGGAAGCTGGAGATGTCGGCTGGCTGGCATAAAGCAGAGAGAGGCTGAAGGCAACCCAGATTCACCTGTAGCTTGGCCCTGAGAGGCTGGCTTGCCACTCAGAGTGTTCTAAGAGTGCAGCAGTGTCGAACAGGTGTGCAGGAGGAGAGGAGGTGGAGGTGGCTGGCGGCAGAGTTTTTTAAAGTCAGAGTCACCAGACATGACTATAAGTGTGCGGCCTGGCTGGACCATTGGGAGTCTTTGGCAGAGAGAGGGGGGGGAGATTGTTTGAGGCTGGAGGCTTTGGTTTGGCTGCAATGACTTAGAGAGAGAGAGACAAAAGAAGCTGCACAGACAACCCAGAGACACCTGTTGAAACTTAGCCCTACGGTGCTGGCAGGGTCTCAGAGTCACGTGTTTGTGCAGGAAGTAGACAGGAGTTCAAAATCTGTATGTGAGGAGTATGTCAACACGCAAGCTTTGGGAAGCTGATGTATATAAGTGAGAAGTGTGAATGGGTGAAGTAGTGTCTGCCGCCCATTACACCCACCTTAATGTTAGAGTAGAGAAACTTAAGACAATCATACACAAGGTTTTAAAAAATTGAAATTTAAAAATAAAAAAGCCAGCCAGCCAGCCAGCCAGCCAGCAGCAAGCCCTGTTAAAAGCAGCAACAGTTTGCAGTGGAGTGAGGATACAGTCAGAAAAGATATTTGAGGGAAGGGGAGAATGTATCACACAGAGTATAGCAAAAGCTTCAAAGTACAGCAAAGATTACAAAAGTAGGAGTAAGTGACATTAATTTCAGATACATTGTTCTTTATTTCAGTGATTTTAACATTAAGATTTATTTATTTATTTATTTTATTACATTTGTATACCACCCCATAGCCGAAGCTCTCTGGGCAGTTCACATAAGATTAAAACAATTAAAAACAATATACAAAAATGAAAACAGCAAAAACATACAATATACACGCACATTTAAAACCACTATAATAACTTTAAGAAGCTATAAGCCTAAAACAAAACAAACATATTTGTCTTCATTGTGTGCTGTAAAATCAGATATGTGACCAAGGCTATGTTCAGGTGGGCACACCCCCTTGGTGCTGGACACGCCCCCTGGGACCAGACATGTTGGTGGGCATGTCCTCCTTTTTGGTTTCCAAAATATTATCACCCTACATATGACTCAGTTCCTGGCACATCCATATGCAGAACTATGTGAGCAGAACTTTTCTAAAGGTGCTGTTATTCTTTTTTGGCCTTGTGCCTCTATGAATACCTTAGCTGTGCAATAATCCTTTAGCACTCTGCTTTTGGCTCTGCCTTTCTTGATTCAAAAAAGGATCTCTATTTTCATATTTAAAATCCCCCATGTTAATTTCCTGAATGCCTAGATTCCACACACTCCCTGCTACAGCACTTTTAATATGCATTTTCCTTTACAAGCCACAGATAGAATGTGCTTCCCACTACGCACATAAACAATTTGCAAACAGCATGTTACACCGCCATCCTTTTACTAATAGAGCTATTACCATTCAGCTGTAAAAACTAACTGTGTAAAGAGGCATGGTTCATCGTATTGGATATGTACGTAATTCATGGTCAAATCCATTATGCAAAATTTTTCATCTTTAATGCATATATATTATCAAGCCCAATAAAGCAAAACATTTAAAATGCTATACAACACTTTTCAGATTTTTATGAAGTTGTTATGTCATATTCGGGGCAAACATATTAATATATTTTTTATCTTCTCCCACAATAACTTCACAGTCTAAGGTCATGTCTAGTATCTGTTATCAGTTTAATAATATTTGTCCTCTGTCTGGAGTCTATATCCTGCATGATTTAGTGATGAACTGAACAAACGTGAATATTGAATAATACAATACATTCTTGTCAGGTTGGCACTGTTAGCGCAACCACCATTTTTTGGCAGACTTGCAAACCATGCCTGGAAAAATGCCAAAACCAATCATCGAGACAAGGATGCTGATTGAATGGTCCAAGAGCCTCAGCATCCTGCTGAATATGGTATAAGACATGAACCACTTCCTCTTTTTTTCCAAGCTAAAGATTCCAGACAATTTCCATGTCTGCTGTTTAAATTACATCTTGACTAGAGAAGATCACCTACGCAGACACTCTTAGACAGGCCAACATACCAAACCTCTTGTCAAATAGAGTCAACTGGGCTGATTTGGGTGCACTCATAGGATGAAAGGCACTCAGATACCAAAGGTAAGATAGGCAGTACTAAATCATCCAGAAATCAACCAAAGCTTCCAGATAAGGGTATTTTCAAACAAGACCAAAGAAACATTGATACTTACGTCCACAAGTGAGAGGTTTGTAAGTGATAGAAACAGATGGCACAACAGAGCTAAGCTCACACACACACATTTATGCAAAAAGACGACCTTTTACAATGCCAGAACAAATACGAGAAGCAGAATAGCACTTGTAATCTACTCCTTGCTGAAGATCACAGAAGTGACACCTGCCTCCAGATCTAGGATTGGCCTCTGCAGCTATCAAAATAAACATAATCTCATTGGATCCAAATCAACCAAGTGATTTACAAATATGAATATTTGCTATTCATGTTCCAGCACTAAGGGCATGGCCATGTGGCGATTTCCAGAACTTTATAACAGAAGTTCTTAGCTAAGCAAGAATTAGAGAGATTGCTAGTGGTTCTTATCCCATGCTGCTCCAGCTGTTTCCTCTGGATGTGATGAAACCTCCAGGAAGTAGGCAGCCAATGATCCATTTCAAAGTCAGCATCCTCCTTTAATTCATCTATACTGTAATAGTTCGCTATGCCATCAGTGTACACAGTTAAACCTCTCCGGGGCCAGCTCAAAGCATTTTGTTGCCTGAAAGGAAGAAGCAAAGAGCCTCCCTCACCCACCCAAGTCAAAGTCCATAGGACCCAACATGAGAAAGGAAATCCCGCAAGCCAAGATGGGCAAGAGTTGAGGAGGCACATGGTCGACTGCATCGCTGTAAGATAAAGCAGTAAAGAACTTGGGGGTGCAACCTGTTGAGACATTCTGCTGTGCATGCTGCATGGGAATAAATGACAGGCATGCAACAACATACAGATGTCACTATGTAGGAAACCTGGGCAGAATCTACACTACTTTGAAGCAGTTTATAGCGGTTTTGACAACAATTGGGGCCCAGGACACACTCAGTATACAGTTTCAAACTGTTTTCAAAGTGTTAGGTACTGCTTGGTGTAGATCTGGCCCTGGATGTGTGTGTGTGTGTGTGTGTGTGTGTGTGTGTGTGTGTGTGTGTGAGAGAGAGAGAGAGAGAGAGAGAGAATTAAACTTTTAGTTCTCTTATTTTCCAAATATACAAGCTTTCTTAAGTACAAGACAACAACTGACTACAAGTGAACGGGTCAGAGAAAACCTTTTTACAATGATATATGCTTTCATAATCTACAGGCTGAATTATTGCAGTGCACTTTCCGTGGAACTGCCTTGGTAACAACTTGGAACTTGCAGCTCGTGAAAAATGTTGCTGCTCATTTCATACTGCAAGTTGGGTGATGTAAGCTGATGCAGCCACTATAGTATCAACTACACTGGTTGCCAGTATGCTTCTGCTGTTAACCACTAAATTCCTTCCCCACATATCTCAAAGACACTCTCTCAACAGGATCACAATGACTGCTTAATCAATGACTGCTTCATATACCTACCCCAGGTCCCCTCTACAAGAATTTGGTTTGACGCCTGGTTGTCCGATTATGCGCATCTTCTCGCAAGTGCTTTTACAGTAAATTACTATACGCGGGAGGCGGTTAAGCACGTAACTGGTTGCCTTACCGGTTGTATGAAACACACTTTAAAGGTGTTTAATGCGCATAAGCGCTTGTTCACATGGTCAAAAGGCGCTTTAACTGCCGAGGTAAATTAAAACTCGCTATTTAACGCACATTCGATAATGCGCATAATTGGATAGAAAAAGCGCCTCAACTCCCGATTTGTGCTCAGCTCTTGTAGAGGTAAACATTTTAATGCACCTTGAAAGAGCTTTAAATCACTCTTGTAGAGGCACCACTTGAAGGAAGACCTGTCACACTAGAGGCAGGGCCTTAACATCAGTTAAGGCTATGGCCAGATCTACACCAAGCAGGTTATGACACTTTGAAAATAGTTCGAAAACTGTATATGGGGTGTGTCCTGGGCCCCAACAGTTGTCACTACTGTTACAAACCATTTTAAAGCACTAGTGTAGATCCTGCCCTGGTGCCTGTGGAACAATCTCCCTTCGGAGATGTGTCGCTTTTCCTCTTTACTGGCTTTCAAGACCAAACCAGTTGCAAGTGGTTAAACTAGCTTTCTCCAACCTGGCACACTCCAGATATGTTGGACGACAACTCCCATAAACCCTCGGCCAGCAGAGGTTGAGAAAGGCTGTGTTAAAAGCATGCTCTCTGGTTCAGCTATAAAGCAGGGGTGAGCTTAACTAGTTTTAACCCTAAATGGAGCAGGTGCAGGATAGGAGCAAATCCTTTCCCCCCTAAGGTTGCTCATTTCCCCAAAAAGTCTTAAAGCAGCAGAGATGGGGATGTAAGCTAGAGAAGGACTAAATTTATTCCCCATCCCCCACCTGCTCATCTTTACTCTTTAATAGACAGGCCCCGCTTTATTGCTTTATAGCCAAAACAGCCAGCGTGTGCTTAGTCAACATTTATGCATCTGGTTTGGCCCACATTTTCTTTCTGTGATGTTGTGTGTTCTTATTCGGTTTCAGTCTGTTTTCATAGCTATTGTAAATGGCCTTGAGCTGTGAATAGGCAGCTCAGAAACATTTTTAAAGAAAGTAATTTGACCCTGTTGTTGATTGCTACTTTGGACATTTTCTGCAGTTTTCATATTAAAAAGACACGATGTTGCAATGAAGATGTCTTTCAGATAAAGTCTAAAAATACCACACCACCCACCCCCCAGTAGAAAATAATGAGATACAAATAGCATTATGACCCAGACAGTCAATGTCAAAAATCTGATGCATATTAAGACAGTTGTTAATATACATCAGATTGTGTGAGAGAAAACATCTCTCACTGTGCAACCAGGTGGAGTTGCTTAAAAAACGACCAGGGGACAGCTGCCATGCTGGTCTCACAGAACAAAGAGACACAGATCACGTTAAGTCCAACAAGTATTGCATTTATGCATACCCGATTTATTTCAGTAGGAACTGAGCAACAGAAGCAGCAGTAGTATAGAATAGATTGCATGAACCATCTCATCCAAAACAACTGGAAGTGTCCCATGAAAAGTATTTTCTTCACCAGTTCCAGAACTGCAAGCGTGGGGTTTTCCTAAAGCTGTGGTTGGTCTGACTCAGTTCACCACCTTTACGATCTGCAAGGATTTCTAGTAAACTCGTTTTGTATGTTGATTTGCAGAAATCATTACAACATGAAACTTTTCTCTCTGGATTGTAGTTGAAGCCACTTAATAGCTTGTTATGTATACCCATGAGGGCTGCGAGGATTTACAAAGGCAAAGTACAAATAATGCCTCCAACTTTTAATAAATAATTGAGCAGCTGTGCTGGAGGTAGTGAGAGTTCATTTTTTAATAATAAGGCACTGTTCTCCTTCTTCCTTCACAGTTTCTACCTATAATTGTGCCTACTGTGCCAAAGTTCATAAAAAGTGTGGTTGCGGTGTTGGGGTGGGAAGGAGAGGAGTCTTTAAAGACTGGCTGTAAGAAAGAGAAGCTGCCTCTAAAAAACAAAAAAATGAAAAACTCAGAGCGATCTTTAAAACGATAAGGATTAGGTTGAAATTTAAACTTGAATCCAAAATCCTGCATACTGAGGGCATAACAGGCCCCCCGTGTAGCTCTTGCATTAATTTGAGAGTGATTAATGTCCAAATTAGAAGACCATAATGGCAAGCACAAAGCAACAGCCGCAATTCACTATCACTTATTTTGACTGTCTCGTGGTAAGCATGATATAGTGTCCTTCAAGAGCCTCTTAATTCTTTGCCCTCTGATGCTAGCCTTTAAGGAGAAGGGAGTACTGGGTACATAATAAGCAAAACCAACATAAATCAGGGCTGCTAGATCTCAATGCACTTTTAGGCTCTGAAACAGCACCACCTTGTGGTCATTTGAGGAAATCAAATTCAGACAATGGCACCTACATATGGTTGGAAAAGATCAGCATGCTCCACAGACAGTATTCCAATGCAGTGACCTCCAAAGGTGAGTTTCATCACAGCTTAAGATGCTGCAGCTTCATCAGTGAAAGCAGCTTAACCTTTGCAAGCAAGTAAAACCTCCTACCTGACCTCTTGCTGTGAGAACTATATGTGGGGTTTTCGTGGGGTTTACTTTAGTGCTGCATACAAAAGCCTTTCCAAATCCCATTTCCTCTCTCAGCCAGCTCTCTTCCTTCATTGCCAATGCCACAGAAAACCACTTCCATGATGCCAAGGCAATGCTCATCTGTTCCTGCCACCAAGCTAATGCCACCGTTTTTGGTGTTGCGCCAGCAGAGGAGACTAGCCTCTCAACCTGTGTGTTCCTGTGCCAAAGATATGATTGTGCTGTTAGACTGTCTCAAATGCAGTGTAGTAGTTAAGGGTGGGGATCTTAAATAATGGACAGTTGATAGGGAACGTACTAAAACAAAGGACAGTACTTGCCCATAGAGAAACCATACTTGCCCATAGGGATCCATTGGACAGCACTTGCCTATAGGGATCCATTGCACAGCACTTGCCCATAGGGATCCGTAGGATAGTACTGGCCCATAGGGAAACATAGGACAGCACTTGCCCATAGAGAAACCATACTTGCCCATAGGGATCCATTGGACAGCACTTGCCCATAGAGATCCGTAGGATAGTACTGGCCCATAGGGAAACATAGGACAGCACTTGCCTATAGAGAAACCATACTTGCCCATAGGGATCCATTGGACAGCACTTGCCTATAGGGATCCATTGCACAGCACTTGCCCATAGGGATCCATAGGATAGTACTTGCCCATAGGGAAATATAGGATAGCACTTACACATAGGGAAATATTGGACAGTACTTGCCCATAGGGATCCATGGGACACTTGCCCATAGGGAACCATAGGACACTTGCCCATAGGGATACATAGGGAAAACTATCCTATGGATCCCTATGGACAACTGCTGTCCAATGGATCCCTATGGGCAAGTATGGTTTCCCTATGGGCAAGTGCTATCCTATATTTCCCTATGGACAACTGCTGTCCAATGGATCCCTATGGGCAAGTGCTGTCCCATGGATCCCTATGGGCAAATTCTGTGCAATGGATCCCTATGGGCAAGTGTTGTCCAATGGATCCCTATGGGCAAGTATGGTTTCTCTATGGGCAAGTACTGTCCTTTATTTTAGTACGTCCTGTTGATTACAGTTTCTTACATAGAGCAAAAGAGGGAAATGGCTGGAAAAGAGATGCATGATAAAATAAGACCGAAGACAAAGCCTCTTTCATGTGTAGTCACTTTAGATTGTGCACAGATTTAACATATGAATTAGTGCATGGATAGGTGGTGCCCCCTGACCCCCCAGCACACACTCTGTGGGGTGCCAGGAAAAATAATACACCAAAAATGGCTGCATTAGCAGTACAGACCACTAGGGGTGTGCACGCCAAAAAATATCGTTGTTTATCATTATCGTCATTTCAGACCAAAAAAACACATCGCCTTCATTCATATCATAGGTGAACCATATTGTCTTCATGATAATTATCGTGAAAAAAATATTTTTTGCAGTCCTATTTTTAAAGAAATAAAATGCCTATAACTTATGTATTTTAAAAGTTAGAGGCTTGAAACTTGGTCACAGTGCTTATGCGATATGCCTAAGTATGTGTATGAAATTTGAGATCGATCCCTCCAACCCTCAATTTTATATGAATTTTTTAAAGATAATTTCCGTTCTGACAGGTCTGAATGAATGCATGTGGCGAGCTGTCATTCTGATCTGTCAGAAATGAAACGATCTTAAATAAATTCATATAAAATCGAGGGTTAGAGGGATCGATCTCAAATTTCATACACATATTTAGGAATATGTGTAGCACAGGCTAACGGCCAAGGAGTCGAACAGAAGTCCTTCTGCGCCATCTTCTGGGTCCATCCCTCCAGGAAGGAATGGAGCCACTATAAAAACAGTACCTCCAAGTCCCATCCCTGTGAGGCAGCCCAGAAGGATACCATGGTCAATGATATCGAATGCTGCTGAGATGTCTAGCAGAACCAACAGGGACATCCTCCCCCTGTCCAGTTCCTGGTGTAGGTCATCCACCAAGGCGACCAAAGCTGTTTCTGTCCCATAACCAAGTCTGAAGCCAGACTGAAATGGCTCTAGATAATCTATCTCATCCAGGAATCCCTGGAGTTGGGTGGCCACCAATGGGATATTGGAGACTGGCCAGTAATTGCCTAATACAATGGGGTTCAAGAAGGGCTTTTTCAACATAGGTTGTACTACCGCCTCCTTCAGGCAGGGTGGAACCCTGCCTTGGTGGAGGGAGGAATTAACCACTCCACTCACCCACTCAGCCAGTCCCGCTCTGGCTGCTTTTATGAGTCAGGAAGGACAAGGATCTAGCATACATGTGGTGGCTCTTACCTCTCCAAGGATCCTGTCCACATCCTTGGGCTGTACAAATTGAAAGTATCCAATAACACTGGACAAGTAGGTGCCAAAGTTACATCCACTGGGTCTGTATCAATTATAGTGTCCAAGTCAAAGCAGATCTAAGCAATTTTCTTTGCAAAGTGCTGGGCAAATTGTTCACAGTGGACTGCCAGCAGGTCTGAATTCTCCTCTTGCGAGCCAGTATGTAAAAGGCCCCTGACTACCCAAAACAGCTCCGCTGGACAGCTCTTTGCACACACAATAGTGGCAGAGAAACATAGGGGGGGGGTTGCTGCCCATATTGCCATGAAGTAGGCTTTCCAATAGGCTCTAGCCCATGTTCGATCAGATTCACTTCAAGTTTTCCGCCAACATCGCTCTAGTTGCCATCTCACTCGTTTCATTGCCATCAGCTCCCTAGAAAACCAGGGGGCTGGTGTGGCTCTATTTTGTGAGAGAGGACACTCAGGAGCGGTGGTGTCCATCACCCATGTCATTTCTATATTCCAGATATTGGCCAGGGCTACGACAAAATTGCCTGCCGAAGCAACAGGAAAATCCCCAAGAGCCGTCAGGAAACCATTCGGATCCATCAGCCTCCTGGGGCAGACCATCTTAATTGGTCCTCCACCCCTGCAGAGGTTCAGAGAATCAGCAAGTCTAAGCCCTACCAGATAGTGATCTGTCCATGACAACAGAACTATACAAAGTTCCTCCACTCTCAGGTCACTATCACCCTGTCCAACACAGAAAACAAGGTCCAGAGTGTACCCAGCGGCATGGGTGGGGCCAGATACCATTTGGGACAGACCCATGGTTGTCATGGTGGACATGAAGTCCTGAGCCGCTCCCGACAGGGCAGCCTCAGCATGGATGTTGAAATCCCCCACCACAACAAGCCGGGGGGACTCCAACACCAAACCCGAGACTACCCCGGCTAGCTCAGGAGGGGAAACTGTTGAGCAGCGGAGTGAACAGTACACCAACAGAATCCCTATTGTGTCCCAGGCACCCACCTTCACATACACACACTCAAACCCCGCACTGACCACTGCCACTCTGCCTCCCCACTCCCAATCCTTGCCTGCTGCTGGACAGAGAACCCTGGTGGGTTTACCCCCATGCCGCCAGATTTGTCTAGCCAGGTCTCTGTGATACAGGCCAGGTCAGCATGCTCATCCAGGATCAAGTCCTGGATAGCAGTTGTTTTGCCATTCACTGACCTGGCATTCACCAACAGCAATTTCAATCCAGGGGGTTTGTTGCCAAGGCCATCCAGGTTAATTGAGCTGGGAAGAGACAGTTTAGGGACAGTCAGCACCCTTTTGCTGCTTCCATATCTCCCTCTGCCCTGTATAATGGTGGTGGCCTCTCCCTGACTCCCATCTCCTCCCCTTTTCCCTGGAAGGCACATCCTTGCTACTCCAGATTGACAGTACCCTCCAGTGGTGTTAATTGCAGGCAGGCTTCCAGGCCAAAAGTGGAAGGAAGCAAGCATGGAAGTGTAGAAGTGTGGAAGCAAGCAAGCAAGCAAGCAAGCTGCCCCCTCCTCCTTTCAAGCAGGGGGATAGGGCCTCACCCTCGTACGACCCTTTGGTGTCACCCTCTTTGGCGGCGGTTCCACCCCCTGCAGGGGCCTGCCTTTTATGCCTTTTATGTTTGCAGCTGGGAATGGGATGGGGGGGCTTGGCTGGACTCAAGTCTGCAAGGAGGCAGACGCAGAAGAGAAATCCCGCAGGTCAGGCTACTCCCCAGCCAGGCACAAGCAGCAGGAGCAACACTATGGAAGGTTGCCTTGCAGCACTGTAGACCCTCCCTCTCCTTGCAGAATGCAGTGCCGACTCTTGCAAATATATGGCAAGGAAACCACAGATGCCTAGTGAGCATTTACTCATGAAGAACAAGTGAACTCGGAAACCAAGGACCCTGTTCAGAAGACCCCTTAAACCATGGCTTTAACCATGGTTAGGCTGACCAGATAAAATCCAGGTCAGGGCTCATATAGTTTTAACAGTTGTAGAGAAAAGGGAATTTCAGCCAGTGTCATTTGTATGCAATTAGTTCCTGGTGAAATTCCCTCTTCATCACAACAGTTAAAGTTGCAGGCACTATACTAGAGTGACCATATACAAAAGAAGGCAGGGCCCCTGCAACTTTAACTGTTGTGATGAAGAGGGAATTTCACCAGGAACTAATTGCATACAAATGACACTGGCTGAAATTCCCTTTTCTCTACAACTGTTAAAGTTACATGAGCCCTGACCTGGATTTTATCTGGTCACCCTAACCATGGTGAATAAGGCATTTTGGTTTAAGAGGACTTCTGAACAGGGCCAAAGAGTTTAACTGTATTATGGTGCAAACAAAAAAAAGGGGATAAAAACAGGAATCATGGCAAGTAGGAGGAAAGGTCAAAGTACAGTCAAAGCTAGAAGTGGTGTGGGAAGTTTGGTGCATTCTGAAATCTCTGCGGTGGATTCTTCAACTTTTTGGAAATTCATTTTTGAAGAGAAAATCGAGAATGATTCAATTGTGTTTGAAGTCAGCATGCCTTTCTTTTGCCGGTAATGAGGTTTGATAGATCACCTTTGATCTGTGGCACAATCTACAATCTTGTTGAGCTTTGATCACAGGCATAATGGATTTGTTGTTGTTCTCTATCAGGAAAATGCAGGTCAAGTTAGTGTGCTTGTTAATTAGCAAGTGCAGAAGACTTGTCTCATTTTTTTTAAAAGCAAGGTTACTAAAGACATGCAAAATGCAGCTTGTCAGTCATCACTGTGAATTGACAGCACAGAGAAGTAGTCTGTAACATTTGGCACCCCGTGTGTGTTGCAGGGGCAGGGGGAAGTATCTTCCCAAGTCCCCAGGAGGAACAAAAGTGGCCTCTTGGGTTTGTCTCTGTACGTATATTTGTAAACCATATCTTATCTTGCAATGTCACATTTCTGGAGAGCTCACCAGGGTTTGCTAGCAAGCCCTTCATTAGAGGAAGAGTGTTACAAGGACAGAGGTTTCCTATAGGACTGGTTTACAAGGTTACAAGGACTTCCTTTAGGCCTGGTGTACTCATTTGAGTCTGCGAATTATTTGTTCCACTCAGTCCCTCCCGTTTATGAGATTGTGTATATGGGAGGAAGCACATACAGAAATCCCAGGATGAAATGTGATGTACAGAGAAACAGCCCATAGCAGCCATTTCTGTGACCACAGTAGAACCTTTTCCAGTTACCCTGATCATGGAAATCACTGCTACAGATGTTATTGGCTGAATTCGGATGACACAATAAGCAACTGGGGGGTGGGGGAACAATCGTCAGTTGTATTGACTGTCGTGTTGTCCGAATGCTGCCATAGTCAACTCAGCGCTGATCCTAATCCACACCACAGTTGATTATTTATTACCATGTTGTGTGGGGAGTACCCTCTAGATGAACAACTGTAAAGTTGATTATTACCCCACCATTGACTATCATGTTGTCTGAATTTAGCCATTGTTAGAACCCCCACATGCTCACTGGAACATGTTCATTCTGCTGGCTGCCCAGGCTCTTTGGCATCCATGTGTTCAACATCAAGATGAAAGGGGCCTATGCACTTCGGCCCCTTTTCATTTCTGGATCCAGGTTTTTGAGGGTCCCCAGCCAAGCCACCTTCAATGAACCCCCTCCTTTAATATCTTCTCATTGCCCTTTTCATTAACTGCTATTGCTTCTCATCCTCTTCCTCATTATTGCTACCACTTGCTTGATTGACATACAGAGAGCCAGTGAGCAAGCAGGCAGTGGCATCTACTACTACTCCTTCCCACCACCACCGTTGTCTGGGCCAGAGTGAGAGCAGGAGATCAAGCAGGTGAGGAGGAGAAGAGGAGGAGGAGGAGCAAGTCCAAGGGTCTCTTGTCATGGGGTTTAGGCCCTTGGCAGGTCCCAGACATGCCTACCCTTGACTTCACTTTGTCCCTTTTAAACTATTGCTGAATGCACAGATGTCAGGGAGCAGGGCCAATGGACACGATCCTGCTCCTTTGCCCATGAATTCTGTATCTGTGGCCACACAGAAAGCAAGGAATTTCCTATGTTGAATGCCAACAATGTAGGGCCAAGCTAAAGGTGGCAGGGTCATCTATTCATGTTTCCTGTCTCATTCACATATAAAGTAGGGCTGAAGGGATCAATGAAAATGAGTTTAGGGGTGGAAGAGACACCACCCCTTCATATGGCATTGGGACCAACATTGCTGCCTGCTCTGGGCTCCTTATGCAGGGCAACAGACAGGTACAAGCTGCCATTTTAAATTTCCCTACATCAGGAGTTATGGGGAAATCAAAATGGCAGATCATGGTTTCACTGAAGCTGTGTCATGTGCCTGCTGGAGAAATCCTTAGAGGAGGAGCTAAAGCTCCCAGAGATTGCCAACACCAAAGAGCCACCCATGGCAGGAGAACTGGGGGAGCCTGGGCCCTCAGAGGAGATGACCATGGTTCCGTCCCCACAGCAGGAGGGGAGTTCCACCTCTGAGGCAGAGTATAAATCCAAAGTCAGCAGGGCACCAGTGTAGGACAAAGTCCTCAAAGGACACTTTGCTGAGCCCATCCCCCGCTCAAACAGGAACCAGCCCTGAAACACCCGTCCTTCATTTTGCCTTGCCATCCTTTGCTCCAGTGCTTTAAGCAGTTTTCTCTCAGCATTGTTCCTATACCCAAAGTGAGCCAAGGTGTGAGTGAACTGCTTAAAGCAGTGCTGTCCATTGTGCAAAGACTGGCAAGGGGCAGGTCTTGCTCCACTCTTCTTCATACACTCCTCTTCATCTCAAGAGTAGACCATTCACACCTGCTTTTTATATCAATGGGACAGACACAAGGATCCAATGCCCATGGGCCTCCCTTCCCCCACCATGTCTGGTATAGTGCTCAGTGGCAATTCTGAGGGGAATTAGTTGTGCTAAGGAGAATTTTGAGGAGCTAAGCAAAGAAGTAACAGTGGGGGACCCACTCTTAGCCACGATGGCATGTACGTGTGGACTCTATGTTGAGACTGCCATAGGAATCATAGAATCATAGAATAGTAGAGTTGGAAGGGGCCTATAAGGCCATCGAATCCAACCCCCTGCTCAATGCAGAAATCTACCTTAAAGCATCTCTGACAGATGGTTGTCCAGCTGCCTCTTGAATGCCTCTGGTGTGGAAGAGCCCACCACCTCCCTAGGTCATTGGTTCCATTGTCGTATTGCTCTAACAGTCAGGAAGCTTTTCCTGATGTCCAGCCAGAATCTGGCTTCCTGCAACTTGAGCCCATTATTCTGTGTCCTGCATTCTGGGTTAATTGAGAAGAGATCCTGGCCCTCCTCTGTGTGACAACCTTTTAAGTATTTGAAGAGTGCTATCATGTCTCCCCTCAACCTTCCCTTCCCTGTGGTACCCCGCTCATTACCTCCCCCCAGTCTGAAAAGGTACCATTGATAAGCACTCTGTGAGTCCGATTCTGTAGCCAACTGTGGATCCACCTAATAGTTGTTCCATCTAGCCCACTTTTCACTAGTTTGTTAATCAGAATGTCATGGGGCACTTTGTCAAAAGCTTTGCTGAAGTCAAGATATACTATGTCCACAGCATTCCCACAGTCCACAAGGGAGGTTACCTGATGACAGGATTTGTTCTTGACAAATCCTTGCTGGCTTCTAGTAATCACTGCATTGTTTTCAAGGTGCTTACAGATTGACTTCTTTATAATCTGCTCCAAAAATTTCCCAGGAATGGATGTCAGACTAACTGGTCTGTAGTTCTCAGGTTCCTCCTTTTTGCCCTTTTTGAAGATAGGGACATTAGCCCTCCTCCAGTCGTCTGGCACTTCACCTATCTTCCATGATTTTGCAAAGATAATAGACAGTGGTTCTGAGAGTTCTTCTGCCAGCTCCTTTATTAATCTAGGATGCAGTTTGTCGGGCCCTGGAGATTTGAACTCGTTCAAAGAAATTAGGTGTTCCTTGACTATTTGTTTATCAATCTCAAACTGCAACCTGCCCCGTCAGCTTGTACTTCATTTTTTCGGGGGGGAGGGAGGGGCATAGACTCGCTTTTGAGAGAAGACTGTAGGAATTGAGCACTTTGGCCTTTTCTTCATCATCTGTTACCAATTTGCCATCCTCATGAAGCAGTTGAACTACTATTTCTTTCCTTTGTCTTTTACTATTCATGTATCAAAGAAAGCCTTTTTATTGCTTTTAGCATCCCTCGTTAGCCTCAGCTCATTCTCAGCTTTAGCCTTCCTGATACCATTCCAGCACTTCTGTGCTACTTGTTTGTACTCTTCTTTTGTAGCCTGGCCTTCCTTCCACTTCCTATATGTATCCTTTTTTTATTTTCATGTCATCTCTAAGCTTTTTGTGGAGCCTCATTGGTTTATTCTGTTGTCTTCTATCTTTTTTCCTTGTTGGAATTGTTTGTAATTGTGCCTTTAAAATTTCCTTTTTTAAAAACTCCCACCCACCTTGGACTCCTTTTCTCATTAGGGTCACTTCCAATGGGACCTTACTTATCATAGTTCTGAGTTTATTAAAATCGGCTTTCCTGAAATCCAGAGTACACATTTGGCTACACTCAGCTTTTGCTTCCTTTAAAATCAAGAACTCAAGTAGGACATGGTCACTTTTCCCCAGAGTTCCCGTAATTACCACTTTATCCACTAAGTCATCCCTATTGGTCAATATCAAGTCAAGGTTAGCAGTTCCTTCCTCTACTTTTTGTAGGAGAAAGTTATCAGCCACACATGTCAAGAATTTCTTGGAGGGACCAATTTTGGCAGAATTTGTCTCCCAACAGATATTGGGGTGATTGAAGTCCCCCATTACTACTACATTGGATTTCCTTGGAACACTGGCAATTTGCTTTTCAAAAGTTTCATCCTCATCTTCTCGATGATTGGGTGGCTGGTAGTAGACTCTGACTATCATGCTCCATTTATTCCTTTTCCCGTTTATTTTAATCCATATGCTCTCGATGGGCTTCCCAGACTCATCCTCTTGTATTTCTGTGCAGGGATAAGTATTTTTAACATATAGTGCGACTCTGCCTCCCTTTCTATTTCTTCTGTTCTTTTTGAATAAGTTATATCCTTCAATTGCTATATTCCAGTCATAGGAGTCATCCCACCAAGTTTCAGTTATACCTATCAAGTCGTATTTGCCTTCATGTATTAAGAGTTCAAGTTCGTTCTGTTTGTTTCCCATACTCTGGGCATTAGTATATAGACATCGGAGCCCATGTGCTTTGCAGTCTGGCTTCTTTCCTACATTGTTGTGAACACTGTTTTGGGGCACTATTGGAGCTGTTCTCGCTGTTATGGTGCATAAGCATTCATCCGTTGTTGTCTCAAAGTTTATGTCTCCCACCCCTGTAGGATTCAATTTAAAGCCCTCCTGATGAGGTTCTTCATGCTGTGGCCGAACACATTCTTCCCAGCCCATGTGAGGTGCAAACCATCCCTTGCCAGCAGTTCATCTTCCAAGTAGCATAGCCCGTGGTCCCAGAATCCGAATCCCTCACATCGGCACCACCTTTGTAGCCAGTTGTTCACCCGTAGTATTTTTCTTTCCCTTTCTATTCCTCTTCCAGGAACTGGAAAGAGAGATAATTGCCATGTCCTGAGTCACACCATTGGACCATCTAGCCCAGTTGCAGTGAAGGAAATAAGCCACCACATTCTGGCTAGATTTCCCTAATTGTCCTTGCTGGCACAGTTTGCCATGTTGCTCAAACCTGGGTGGCATGGCTTGTTTTGTGGTGGATAGCAACCCTCCAATAACCCTACAGCAGCCTATGGAAAGCTACACCAGCAAGGAAAATTGGCCCTGCATACAACCAGCACACACAGTGGGGTTCACAAGCCACCATGGCTTGTGAACCATGCCATGATCATGCAAATTAGGGCACTGACTGGCAGTGGCTCTCCAGGGATCGAGGCAGGCTTCTTTCCTAGCCTTACCTGGAGATGCCAGGGATTGAACCTAGAATCTTCTGCATGCAAAGCAACTGTTCTACCACTGAGCTCTGACTCTTCCCCCTGCCTTTGACCAGTGGCATATTTAGTGCCATCTGTCCCATGCATGAATACAGGGATCATTCTTTATAGGCAGAAACTTTGTGAGAAGCATATAATCATGAGTACAGAAGTGTATTGTTTCATGTTTGCAAAGCATAATGACATTATAATGCAAAAGAAAAGTTCTAAGATTGTTAAGGTTTTGGGGGGAAATATGAAGTTTGCTTTAACACTGAAGATTAAAAACATATACTATGCACTTACTCAGACATCTGACACATAATCTATACCTGTCACTAGAACAGTGGCTCTCTGAGTTACATTTAACTCCAGGTCATTAGATATGTCTTCAGTTCAAGCCTAAGGAGTTAGAGTCACAGTAATCTCTGCAAGAACAGCTTTGAAGGACATTTCACTTATATGTCATAGTTCTGGGCACTGATTAAAACTTTTCCAAATACAACGTTCAGCCTCGTGTCAGGCAAAGGGAGTAAAAGTCATGTCAACTAACCATTAAGAGGCAAGGCTGTCACAGATATGGCAGCCTGAGATGGAGAAAGCCATTGTAAACAATGCCTTATAGACATTCCAGTTTCTCAGGTTGAAATCTGTACTGTATGACAGCCTTTTTCTGCAGCATTTAAAAAAGAAGATCCACTCCTTTCCTTGCACAAAAAGATAAATGAAATACTAAAATACAGGTTAGATGTTAAAATCTCATTATAATTTGGAGATGTGTATTTAGCGGTGAGACTGAGTGAAATGTTGCTTTCTAAAACCAACTCTTTGTAACTTGGAGCCATTGGGGCTCTAGTTGTCCATAATTAATCAGATGTCTTGAGGCAATTGGTGTTAAGGAGCTAACTAGTTCCAGCTGGGTGAGAGAGAGGGAGGAAGAGAAGAAGGTTATTGTCAACGGATGATTATTATTTTTTAGCATAATATGCACAGTATGTTTTTTTTACATGGGATCTAGGACTCATTGTTCTTGTGGGAGTTGTGTAGAATAGGATTTCACAAATATCACTGGTATGTCTGAAAGTAACTGTGACATCATTAGAGACACATATCTCCCACCATGCCTGTGTTATTCTGTTCATTTTTATTTTATATTATTCATACCTTTCCCCCCCTCCGACACAGCTAAGGATGATGTTATCTATATCTGTGTGTGTTTCTCTGAAAGGGGAATGAAAGCGACAGATTGTCATTTTTCAGTAAGACATAGAGAAAGAGGCAAACAGTTAGGGGTTTCGGGGGGCGCTGGAAAGTACCTTTGGGTACTGCCTCTTCCTGGAGTTCTGATGGGGCCAATGGATTTGTTGTTGTAGTGTTTAAGCCAAGCGCTTCCACCTATGTTCAACCTATATATTCATAAATAAATTAACATTACAAAATGGCTTAAGCCTCCAGTGACATCTTTCCAAAGCCCTAGGAATGTCTTGCAGCTCAGAGCATAACCATACCATGTGTTACTGAGAATCTCAGCCACAATGGCTTGTACGTGTGGAATTTGTATTTTTGTGATATCAGCCTAGCACCTTGTCTAATCTTTCTTTTGTTCTGGAAAAGGCTGCATGAAAAAGGGACCTATGGCAGCAAGGAGCAAAATAAGCTTGATGGTGGCAACCCACCTTTATTGTATTTTATGTTCACAGTCTGTATGTCCTCTACCCTAATTGAGTAAGAGCACCAGTTGCCTTTCCACAGTATGCAAAGATTGGGAACACCAGGTATGTGCAAATGCCTTCTGACTGCACCACTCCAGTAAAGGCACTTATAAGGGTATCTTTAAACAGGCAAATCTAAAGCCTTGGTGGGTAACTTGCCCAAAGCCTGAAGTATCCACATCTTTAAGATAGCTCAACAGGTTAGGGTACCACCTGGGCATCTCTCATAGTACCCTTTATTCTAGGAACTTCTAGGAAGACATGCAGCCGTTTTCTGTTGGAGTTGAAGCTTCTGAATCATCTTCAAGAGCAGCCCCACATAAAACACATTACGGTAATCAAGCCTGGGAGTTACAGAAGCACAGATCAATGGGGCAAGGTCCAAACTGCCTACAAGTGAAAACTCTAATTAAGCAACGAATGAAGAAGGCACTCCTAGCAACAACTCCAAACTACTTCTCAAGAAGCAGCTCCGGATTGATGCATATTTACAGCCTTTTTATCTGATCAGATAGGGTCACTGAGTCCCCATCAATCAGGGGCACGTTTCTCCCCTCCAGACCGAACTATACTTGAAGCTTATTTACACAAGCCATTCTCTGCATAAATGGGCAGTTTCTGCCACCTTTTAGCTACACACATGTCCACAGTGATTTGAGGAAAGGTATGGGCAAGACTGAACAGAGATTCTCCAGACTGCAAGAACTGGGGGTGAGGGGAGTGCTCCCAGCTTTATCCTTGTGCAGCCCCACTGCTGCTAACATTTCTCAATAAAATGACATCTGAATCAGATGAGGCTGTGCAACTCCTGGATCAATGCCTAGACTCAGTAATAGAATGGATGAGGGCCAATAAACTGGAACTGAATCTTGGCAACACCGGAGCCCTGTGGGTCTGGAAAATAGGGTCATTGCCTGTTCTGGATGGGGTTGCACTCCCTCTGAAATATCAGGTTCGTTGTTTAGGGGTAAACTTAGATCCATCAGTGCCACTTGAGACCCAAGTGGCAGCAGAGGCTTGGAGTGCCTTTTACCAGCTTTGGCTGGTTCACCTGCTACAGCCTCTCCTGGACAAGAATAGCTTGCCCATGGTGGTACAGGCATTAGTAACCTCAAGGCTGTATTGCTGCAATGCACTCTGTGAGGGGCTGCCCTTAAAGCCTCTCTGCATGCTGGAGCTAGTGCAGAATGAATCTGCTCGGCTGTTTTCGGGAACTGCCCTTTTTCAGCATACAACTCCTTTGCTGGGGGGACTGCATTGGCTATCTATTTGCTACCGAGACAGGTTTAAGGTTCTAGTACTAGTGTACAAAGGCCTAAACAACTTGGTACCAGGATACCTGCGAGAGCACGTTCACCATTATCAACCTGCATCGTCACTGAGGTTATCTGAGGGCATGATCCTGGTGGTTCCACATGGACTTATGGTCCGACTGGAGCCCACCAGGAGAAGGGCCTTCAGTATGGTGGCCCCATTCCTACGGAATTCCCAGGCAGGCACCAATGTTGTATTGTTTCCAGTGTCTCCTGAAAATGTTTCAGGAAACTTTTCCTGAATACTGACCCCAGTTTTGTCTGAACTTTGTTATTTTAAAAATAAAAAATTTATGTGGTGTTTTTATTCTTTTGTTCTATTTGTTCACTACTGCAAAATCTTTGGATAGGGAGTGGTATATGAATATTGTAAATAAATAAATAAATAAATAAATAAAATCATGGTGCCATAGCTGTTTACTGGGAGGGTAAAAGCTACTCATGACAACCAGCCCTTTTCCTCATTCCAAAAGGTTGAAATGCCTCTCTTAAGCCTTTGCTACTGGCAGTAAGAGCTTTAAGCTAAAAGATGCACTGGACCTCCCTGCACTGGAATGCATTATGCCCCAAAAGCTGCCCTGAAATGGAATTCGGTCTTTGGGCTGAAAGAAGGTCAACACCACTGCCTTAGCTTATGTATGGATGTCTATTCAGAAGCAAGTGCCATTGAGTTCAGTGGACTTACTCCCAGGTAAGTGAGTATAGGATTGCAGTCTATCTAGATTTACTCCTTCACTCGTTTCCCAGTAGAGCTACTTCCACAGCTCCTCTGCAAGCCAACTCAGAAATGAATGGCTTCAGGACTTCAGTCTTAGGCTTTTTGTACACCTAAGGGTGTAGAAGGAGGGAGGGAGGGGGGATGATCCCAGATGTAGCTGTTTCCAGGATCGTCCCTGGGCATCCAAAGCGGAAGTGCAACATCCGAGGAAATTGTGCTCATCGCGGGCACCATTTTTTTAAAGGGGCAGAGAGCACGGCAGAGAAGATAAGAAACCCCCCATGTGCTTCCCCCCTGCCATCCATGGGCACGGAGCCATCCCATGTGGCTCCATGCCTGTTTCTGGTGCCACGCTTACTTGCAAGTAAACAGGCACCAAGCAGCACAGGAACCCACACCTCCCGCTGTCCTAGGACTGCTGGAAGAATCAGGTTTTCCCAGGGTTTCCTTATCCCTGGGAAAACCTGTTCCCTTTTCCCCCTCCTCCTGGGAGTCCCTGTGTGTCATTTGGAAAAATGGGAGTCCCAGAGAAAAAAGGCCAGTGTAGAAATGGCCTTAGTTTGCCTTTCATCACTTGTCAATTGTTTTAATATACAGTACCTGGTTCATCTTAAGATATACACACTTTTTACCTGTGAGGAAGTTAAAAGCACCCTTCATCTAGAAGTTTCATTAATGGACCAGCTGTCTGAGGATTTCTCTTGAACATCCCTTGCCAATGTATAAAAGTGGATTAGTAGTGGGTTAAGTGGCACCTACTCGAAACGCAATTCGCCAACAAATGTGCAGGGTAGATAAGCAGATTAGGAAAGGATTCAGCCATTCTGCTTCAGGCTGCTTCTTTCTTCTTGCCTCCCCTCAGGTCTCCTTTGCACTCCGCACTTAAAACATATGCCCACAAAAAGAAATAAAATTCAGCCCTTTACGTTGTGAAAACAAACACCCTACTTAACAAGAATATTTAGTTACACGCTACTGCAACCCCTGCAGATTTCAGCTGGGTTCATAGATTGCGGTTTTATCCTCTATTATTTCTGAATAATTTCTCCCCCATCAGCCATTTAAGCACTGCCTGCAATCCGACAGCAAAGCCAATAATAAGCAAGCAGAAAGTGAATCAAAGAAAACAAGCAGCGTTATACGGACATTGGCTGCCTTGCCTGTTTGTGTTCCCTCAGGTCACTCCTGTCTCAAGTGTTTTAAGCAGATTTATAAGTAATTATGCTCCCTTAAGCTTATAGGGGGGGAGTTTTAAAGACTTTTTTTAAGCAATAGCTAGAGCTATGCTAAACTCATATTTCTTTGTCATGTTTATTAAATTCTCTCCCAATCCTACTAAAGTGTACTTAGATATTGAAATGTTGATAGGATGTACCGTTACAACTTTGGGCAAGTCAAGAATAACGTGAATGGCCATGTCTGAGCTTGAATACTTATCAAGAAGAAATATGGCTGTTTCATCCAGGCTTTAATACCATTCATAGGCTTAAGGGACAACCTTACACATCACTATCTGGTAAAGGAAGAATCATAGAAACATAGAATCATAGAATAGTAGAGTTGGTAGGGTCTATAAGGCCATCGAGTCCTACCCCCTGCTCAATGCAGGAATCTTCCTTAAAGCATCCCTGACAGATGGTTGTCCAGCTGCCTCTTGAATGCCTCTAGTGTGGGAGAGCCCACCACCTCCCTACGTAATTGGTTCCATTGTCGTATTGCTCTAACAGTCAGGAAGCTTTTCCTGATGTCAAGCTGGAATCTGGCTTCCTGTAACTTGAGCCCATTATTCTGTGTCCTGCATTCTGGGTTGATCGAGAAGAGAACCTGGCCCTCCTCTGTGTGACAACCTTTCAAGTATTTGAAGAACGCTATCATGTTTCCCCTCAATCTTCCCTTCTCCAGGCTAAACATATCTAGACATCCAAGCATGGCCGTGCATTGCAATCCAATGAAGTAAGTCTTGCTGTGTTCAGTGAGGCTTACACTCCGGAAAGTGTGTGTAGGGCTACAGTTTTAGTTTCTTTCCCTACCCATCTACCCTTGAGATAACCAAAAGCATCTCAATGCATTCAATCCTCTTGTGCTGTACCTGGTTTGTCAAGGGAGTGGGGGAGGGGAAGTGGCCAGTCTCTTTCTACTCACTTCCATTTTTTCTCCTGTATGCACTTATCTCCATTGACAAAAGCCAAATTCACACAACAAAACTAGTGTGTGAGAACATTCAGGACCAGCCTGAGGCATTTTGCTTTTTGGGAAGAAAAATAAGATGGGGTTGGACTTGATGGCCTTGTAGGCACCTTCCAACTCTACATTTCTACGATCCTATGATTTTATTATTCCATTCCAAAAGCTGATGGGATTGACAAATGAAACTTGGCAATGAGACAGCATCCTCTACCATACCTGAACCCAGTAGGTTTAGGGGGCACAGGGCAGGTTGTGGAATAATTTCCCGCCATCTCCCAGAATCTGCTTCCTGAGGCAATTGCCTCACTCTACCTAATGGTAAGCCCAGTGCTGAGAACATTGTGCATTATGAAATGGTTATCCAATATACTTTACTATATACAATATACTTTAGGATGTTTTTATGATGTTTTAATGCAGTTTTAATAATGTGTGCCATGTTTTAATCAGTTTTATGTATTTTATCATATTTTATATTTACGGTTGTTCCCCGCCTCAATCCAAACAGAGAGGCGGGTAAGAAATAAATTATTATTATTATTATTATTATTATTATTATTAGCCCAGCTTACAGCTCACACCACAGTTATCTTGCCAAGAAGACAATGCTTCCACATACCCTTTCAGTAGTGGCACAGCAAATGTGAGACAGGCCAGAAATTCATTTAAAAACCTCATCTTAAGCTGTTAAAATGCCTGGGGAAAAAGAAACGTTTTGAACTGGCACCGAAAAGATAACAGTGTTGGCGCCGTGTGGGCCTCATTGGGGATATCATTCCATAATTGGGAGGCCACCACAGAGAAAGCCCTCTCCCTTATTGCCATCCTCCGAGCTTCCCTTGGAGTAGGCACCTGAAGGAGGACCTTAGATGTTGAGCGTAGTATATGGGTAGGTTCATGTCGGGAGAAGCATTCCGTCAGGTATTGTGGTCCCAAGCCATGTAAGGCTTTATAGATTAAAACCAGCACCTTGAATCGGGCTCGGAAATGTACAGGCAGCCAATGCAAGTGGCCAGAATCAGTCTTATATGTTCGAACCTTCTGGTCCCTGTTAGCAATCTGGCCAAGATGAGAAAGGCAAGAGCTGCAGCAATTTCTGTGGGGTTTGGAATGGTGCAACCAAGATCATATTTTCCCCTCTGAAGGCTAACTTCTCTCTCTCTCTCTCTCTCTCTCTCTCTCTCTCTCTCTCTCCATCTCTGGAAGAGGAGATCCAAATTAGCCTGAGTCCCCTGGGATAGTCTACTAGGCAAGGCTGGCATCAAGGATAGGCATGGTTGGGCACCTGCCAAAGGCCCACACTTCAGCAGGGACTCACTGACAAGAGCTCCCTGGAGTTGTTCCTCTTTATCATTGCAACCTGCTTGATCACCAGCTGATCATCTGGCCCGGACAATGGTGGTGGTGAGAAAGAGCAGCAGTAGATCCTACTGTCTACTTGTTCACTGGTTCTCTGCCTGTCAAGCAAGCAAGTGCTAGCAGAGATGAGAAAGAGGATTAGGAACAATAGGAGCTGGTGAGAATGGTGGTAAGAAGGTAGGGCGTCCACTGATGGTGTTGGAAAAACTGCTCCTAGGAACCATATGATTGCAGCCTGAGGTTTAAACAAGGTTCTTTGAAATAGCTGGAGTTAGGAAAGGATTTGAATAGAGTGACCATACATCTGGTTTCCCTCAAACAAGTCCAGAAACAGGGCACCAAAATGGCATCGGGGGGGGGGGGGAATTGGCATATTTCTTGAAAAGTCCAGGAATTGCCGCCTTCCCAGGAGCCACCTGGGGCTTGTCCCAGGCTGGCATGACTGCGCAGGCTAAGAAAATCCCCAGATTGGTCCAGGGGAAGGGCTGGAAGTCATGTTTTGGAAGCGCCGAAATACGACTTTCAGCCCCTCACCTGGGCCGATCCGGGGCTTGTCCTTGGCCAGGCTGGTTGATCCTGAGGGACTTTGTTTGTTTCTGTGCTTGTTGGGAGTCTGATGGGTGAATGGGGTACATGGTTGTTTTCTATTAATGGATGTGTGTGCATGTGCTTTGGGGTGGGTGATCTTGAGAGGGTTTGCATGTTTATATGCATGTTGGGAGTGTGTGAGTGGGGTGTAGTTTTATGTGTGTGAGTCAGGGTGGGATGATATGGAGTTGAAATTCCTATTTACAGGAAATAAATTTGAGTGAATTAATTTTCTAAGAATATATTTAGACATGATTTGAGGAAATCAGTTTGGCTTTCTGGAAAACAGGTGTTTTGCTGGAACAGAAAACTGGCTTCAAAGCAGTATCTTTGTCTGGTTACCTCACCCATTTACTTCTCTTTGATTGTTTTGTTGGAGGAGAACATTGTAATAAATTTATGTATGAATTGACTTATTAGCAATATTTATTTACCACTTCTTCTTTGAATAAATCGTGAAGCAATTTAGAAAAAGAATATAAAACTGTGCAATGGTATCATATTAGAGGTTCATTTGAAGACAGCTCATGGCTGTATGAAAGGCAAAGTAAAAGGATGCCATTTTGATGGGTCTTTTAAAAATCATGATAACATAAGTTATTATCTGTCTCGATTGAAGGATGATTGTTACTGGCCATGGTGTTTTTACCTCATTAATGTGATATTTACTAGTGCTGCCATTTGTTCTATCGTTTTGGTAACTAAAGAAACAGACAATTCTTGTTAAATGTAGTATCCTCCCAAAAACTGGTTCTCTCCAGATGTGTTGGATACACCTCCCAAAGCCCAGTCAGCATGACCAGTTAGGGGTCATAGTCAAAGACATTTGGAGAGCATCGGGTTGGGGAAGGCTGAAATACATAGAGTTCTAAGATATTTTTTTTAGTCACGTTCCTCCTCAGTTTATTAATTTTCACAATATCATATCTAGCTGAGCTGGAGTCTAGATCCACATTGTATATTATATCCTCTATATATTTCCTCAATTAATTCTCAAAACCTGTGTCGGACTGTTAATGAATTTTTCAATTAATTCAATGATCTTTTGGATCTAACTATTAGCTCTTGTGCCAATGGGCATGGTGGGGGGTGGAGAAGGGTTTTTCACTTCTCCTGTAAATGCTAATTATTTCAAATCATCCACCTAAAGTTTCTGAAGTCTAAAAGCCCAAAGTAAAATTGTTAGAAGTCATAAATACATTTCCATTAAGGTATTTCCATTGGAGTTCTACTGATGAAAATTCTGACCTGCAAACTATCTCAACCCATGCCAATATGAGCGAAATTTCCTAAAACCTTTGCTGGGTCTCTCTTTTCCTCTTCCTTTTCTGCAATGTTTTTGTCATTAGGTATTGCTATGTCAATGAGGTAGTTGTGTTTTTCTTTTATATTTATGACTGTTATGTTCTGGTCACTTGCAAAGTATTGTCTTGTCCCAGAATTGTTCTGTCCCAGCATAGCATGGCTTGGCTTGGCTTGTTTGAGTGTGTCTGGATATCCTAGGCTCTTAAAACATCTTTCTGGAGAGCACCTTCTGTTTGCATGATCTAGGAGGCCAGGTTCTGTGAATGCATAATGGACCTTGACAGGAGAGCCTTGCACTATGTGCCAAATTTGAGATCGATCCCTCCAACCCTCGATTTTATATGAATTTATTAAAGATTGTTTCAGTTCTGACTGATCAGAATGACAGCTTGCCACGTGCGTTCATTCAGACCTGTCAGAATGGAAACAATCTTTAAAAAATTCATATAAAATCTAGGGTTGGAGGGATCGATCTCAAATTTCATACACATACTTAGGCATACCCCATAAGCACTGTGACCCAGGTTCAAGCCTCTAACTTTTAAAATACAAAAGTTATAGGTATATTTATATGGCAGTCTGATAAAACGATAAAATTGCCCGAAAATTATCATCTCCAATGATTATTGTAGGTTTTTCTATCGTATCGTCATCGTTAAACACATGCATGATAATGACCTTATCGTATCGTTATCGTACATTTTAACGATATGATACACATCCCTAAAAATCGGACGTCCGATTTTCATATCAGAATCGGATCCGATCTGATACAGTGGACCTCCAATTTTTTCCGATCCAAGTTTAAAATAATAATAATAATCTGATTCCGATTCTGATCCGATTTTTCCATCCGTGCACATCCCTAAAATTCAGGATATACTTTGATAAAAGGAGGGAAAGATCCTTGTCTAGCATTGTGATAAAGGACATCTGTTCTGGCCTTTCTTTGTATTGCTACTGACCATGGTTTTGTTTACATGGCTAATGTACCAGAGATATAATGACACATTGTTAGATTAGTTTCTCACTAATAAGCCAGAAGTACAAGGTGAGAAGTGACTACAACAAACCTTTAGTCCATTTTGTTCCATGGCTAATGTTTGCAGGTTAATCATATTTTATACTCTTCCTGCATGCTAGGTTGCCAGTTTGTTGTACTAGATTTTTCTGCACTTGTCAACTGCTTCATTTGTTCAGTGGTAGCAGTATGCTGAATCTGTGAGTATGGATATGAGAAAAGTGATGGGGAAAGTGTGTTAAATGCTAGGAAAGTTTAGACTATGGTCATCCAGTGAAGGATTTGCAGTCAGAAAATATATTTGAGGGAAAGGGAGGCTGTATCACACAAAGCACAGCAAAAGTTTCAAAGTACAGCAAAAGCTACAAAAGTAGGAGTGAGTAAAGTTAATTTCAGATACATTGAATGTCTCACTTGTTCTTTATTTCAGTGATTTTAACATTAAGATGTTGTGTAGAACAGGTTTGTCTTAATTGTATGCTGTGAAATCAGACATGTGACCAAGGCCATGTTTGGGTGGGCACGCCCCCTTGGGGGATGGACATGTTGGTGGGCACGCCCCCTTGGGGCGTCCATGTTGTCCTCATTTTTGGTTTCCAAAATATGGTCACCCTAGATTTGAAGGAGGAAAGGGGGAAAAGGAGGTAGCAATTGAGCTATGGAGTTCCACAAGGTACATGCAGCTCTATCTCCCTGTGATATCTGAATCAGGGGAAGCTGTGCAAGCCCTGGATCAATGCCTAAACTCTGTAATGGGCTGGATGAGGACCAATAAACTGAAACTGAATCCTGGCAAGAAGGAAGCCCTGTGGATGAGTGGTTCCTGAGTCTGGGAGATAGCCTCATTGCCTGTTCTGGATGGGGTTGCACTACCTCTGAAAGATCAGGTTCATTGTTTGGGGGTACTCTTAGATCCATCTCTGTCACTGGAGGCCCAAGTGGCGGCAGAGGCTCGGAGTTCCTTTTACCAGCTTCGGCTGGTTTGCCAGCTACAGCCTCTCCTGGACAAGGATAGCTTGCCCATGGTGGTATAAGCATTAGTAACCTCAAGGCTGGATTGCTGCAATGTGCTCTGTGTGGGGCTGCCCTTAAAGCTGCTCTGGAAGCTGGAGCTAGTGCAGAATGCATCTGCTTGGCTGTTGTTGCCTTTGCTGAGGGAACTGCCCTGGCTGCCTATTAGCCACATGGACCTATGGCTTAATTGGAGTCCACCACGAAAAGAGCCATCAGCATGGTGGTTCCCTTTCTATGGAACTCCTTACCCCTGGAGGTCAGGCAGATGCCAACACTGTGATGTTTCCGGCGCCTCCTGAAACTGCAACTTATTCGAGGAAGCATTCCTTGACTGACAGCCAAGGTTTTTATTGCCATTCTGTGATTTTTAGTATAATATATAGTGTTTTCATTTTTCTATCTTTTACTGTTTTGATTCTTATGTTCACTGCTTCAGAATCTGTTCAAGATATGGAGTGGCATACAAATTTTGTAAATAAATAAATAAATTATGTGTACCTAATGGGGTTGAGTCAAGGCAAGAGCCATCAAGGGGAAATTGGGGGAGTGTGAGAGTAGGAGGTGCTGCAGGGTGAAAAGCTCAAAGTCATCTCCTTGGCCCAGTTTCCTGGTTGTACGTAACCACCGTGGAAGTTTTTTTATGCCAGTGCTCATGGGGGCTGGCCCGTACAAACACAGTCCCAATCCCTGTAGAAGAGATACAGCTGCAAAGTAAGGGGCTTAGATTGACAATGTTGCATGAGCCATTGCTTGTACCCTGTCCAGTCTAGGAAGAGGAGAAGGTGGAGCTTTAGAGGCTGGCAACCCACAGACACCTCTTCCAACACCAGTCAAAGTAGACAAAGCTACTTACCAAAGCCACAACACTGCTTTGAAAGGAAGACGCAACCCCACCCCACCCCACCCCACTGCAACATAGCTCAGAGGTGATTATATTGGATACTCACAAGTCGTATGTTCTAGACTAGGCTTCTAACATCTGAAGCACTCGGGTCAGACACAAAGCTGCATGAGATAGGTCCTTCCAGACAACAATTCCTTGAAATTCTAGCAATCTGCTCTTAACTTTAAAAAAACAACAGTACAAAAATGACACAAAATTGGAAGCAGGGAACAATTTCTTATTGGAATGGGTGCCTTGCCCTCTAATCCTGCCTGCAGTTTTGCTATGTGACTCTCCACATCATTGATCTTTCAAAAACACCAAATGGTTTGTTCTTGAAATGCATTATTTTTCCTGCAAGCCACCAAGAAAAGCTATCAGGACCATTAAATCATCATGCATCACAGTTATACATAGTTCATTAAGCTGTCAGAAGAAACGTTTTTGCTTTTTAATTTGTTGCCATTTCTCTCTTTTTCCCTTTTTCTTTTTTGCCAGTATTTACTACCTTTAAAACAATAGGAAGCATTTGGGTTTGTCTCATTTGTTTTGGCATATATTTGGTTTAAGATTGATTTTGGAACTGAAAAATTGCTCAAATCTCAGCTCAGCTTTATTCCCAATCGAGCAACCTTTCCTTCAGCAAGTATCCATTCTTCTTAAATCAGGGGTATGGAACACAGGCTTAGGAGACAAATCCAGCCCTTCAAGGATCATCAGGAAGCCACACTCCTTATCCCCAACCACTGATCATTTGGTGGTTTCCTGACTTTTGTGCAGTTAAGGACCTAAGAAGAGCCATGCTGAATCAGACCAAGGGACCAGCCAGTCCAGCACTCTGTTCTCACAGTGGCCAACCAGCTGTCCACCAAAGACCCACAAGGAGGACATGGTGCAACAGCACCCTCCCACCCATGTTCCCCAACGTAGACTTACTGCCCATTTCCCCCCATTCTAAAAGGTTGAAATGCCTCTCCTAAAGCTTACTGGTAATGACAGCTTTAATCTAAAATACAGTGGTATTTTTTGTACTTTCACCATGCCCCTTTTGCCTTTGGTCCCACACCACCACTGCAGTGCAGCCCCCAAAAGCTCCTCTGAAATTGAATTCAGGCCCTTGGGTTGAAAAAGGTGTCATACCACTGATCTGGCCCATTTGCATGGCAATGACTCACCAGGCTGTCAGGCAGACGTCTTTAATGTCACCTGCCATCTAATCTGATGCTAAAAGCTGAATGTTATGCTCTACCACTACGGTCCCGTTCACAAGGATTTGAACCAAGGTCTTCCTTGGAGGCTATTTTGGGGGTAGGGTTCTGCACCTTGCATAGCTCCTTTAGAGTTCTAATTGGTTCTGACCAAAACCCAGAATGGATTCACAGCCCCACCAAAATCAGAGCCACCACACTCTACTGAAAGCCTACCTGATTCTAAGCCTAACCTCTTAACCACTATAATACCCTAGCTGTGTATGAGTGTACATATTTTTGAAGGTATTAGGAGTGAAAAGATTCTCCATCAGATGTATAAATTTGATCATGATGAATCTAGATTAAATGGCAATATATTTAGTAGAAGATCTTATAACAGTGTCTCTCTGGACAATCTTGTATAAATACAGCCAGATCTCAAGTGATGGGGGAATAACAACAACAACTAACATTTGTTTAACATAAAGTCTACAGGCAAGGATCTCTGGGCAAAGTATTTCAGTAACCCTTAAATAACCCTTACAACACTAGTATGTATATTATTATCCCTGGCAGAAGGAGAACTCAAGGCCAAAGTAGACAAGATACTAATCATGCAATTAGCAGATTGCAGTTAAATGACTGGATTTGATGAAGTAAGCTGCAGGTGTGAGGGCCCAATCCAGATCAGAACCCTGGCATGGGCAGAGGGTGGCTTTTTTTCTTTCATTATTTTTTCATTCATTTATTTTATAAACAGCTGTGTGCAAATGGCCTCTCAAAATTCTCCACCCTATTTATGGACAAGAGAAATTGGGATGTCAAGTTCATCAAATTTCTCCAGATTGAGAAGGAATTCTCTGACAGTTTCTCACGAGAGTGGCTCACCATTGACAGGGCTTGTAGGACAGATATTTTCTTTTTTCCTAAGGATTTGGTTTTCGTTTTGCATTGCCAGAGAAAGTGGCAACATTAACTGTGTTTGCAGCTTTTGCATATTGCCTAGGGTGACCATATTTTGGAAACCAAAAAAGAGGACAACATGGTCAGCTCCCAAGGGGGCATGCCCACCAACATGTCTGGCCCCAGGGGGCATGTCCAGCACCAAAGGGGTGTGCCCACCTGAACATAGCCTTGGTCACATATCTGATTTTACAGCACACAATTAATACAAATCTGTTCTACATAACATCTTAATGTTAAAATTACTGAAATAAAGAACAATGTATCTGAAATTAACTTCACTTACTCCTACTTTTGTAGCTTTTGCTGTACTCTGTGTGATACATTCTCCCCTTCCCTCAAATATCTTTTCTGACTGTATCCTCACTCTGCTGCAAACTGCTGCTGTTTTTAACAGGGCTTGCTGTTGGATGGCTGGATGGCTTTTTTATTTTTAAATTTTAAAAAAATAACCTTGTGTATCTAACATACAGATTTTGAACCCCTGTCTACTTCCTGCACAAACACGTGACTCTGGGACCCTCTTTCTAATGCCCTGCATTGCCTGCCAGCACCATAGTGCTAAGTTACAACAGGTGTCTCTGGGTTGTCTGTGCAGCCTTTGTTGTGTCTCTCTCTAAGTCATTGCAGCCATACAAAAGCCTCCATCCTCAAACAATCTCTCTCTCTCTCTCTCTCTCTCTGCACTGCTACCCCGGGGATCTTGGAGAACGAACCAGGCCACTCACAAAACCTCTCCTAGCACCTATGCAATGCCAGGTCGGTTAAAAACAAAACAAACATAATCTATGACCTCCTCAAAGAAGAGGAGGCCGACCTGGCTTGCTTCACAGAGACCTGGCTGGGAGATTACAGTGGCCCGACTTGGGCCCAGGCCCTCCCAGCTGGGTACTGTGTTAGTGAGCAGGTGAGGGAAAGTGGGAGGGGGGAGGGGGCAGAGTAGCTGTGGTCTACAAAGACAATCTTAACCTGACCAGACTTCCTGTCCGGGAATTGAATCATATCGAGTGTGTGTACCTGAGTCTGAGGGCCAGGGATAGACTAGGGATTCTGTTAGTGTACCGGCCACTCTGCTGCCTATCAGACTCTCTGGCTGAGCTCACAGAACTGATCTTGCAACTGGTGTTGGATTTGCCCAGGCTTTTGGTCCAGGGCGACTTCAACATCCCATTCAAGGCCGGCTTGTCAGGTGCAGCTCAGGAGTTCATGGCATTCATGACAAACATGGCCCTATCCCAGTTGGTCTCTGGACCTACACATTCAGCAGGTCACACACTCAATGCTGTTTTCAGTTCTGGACAGATCTGTGGGCAGAGGTGACAAATACCTCTGCATTATCATGGACAGGCCATTTTCTGGTCAGGGTTAGTATCACAGCTACCACCAGCCCCTGCAATAAGATGGTTCACCCTTGAAGGCTGATGGATCCTCTTGGATTCCAGGAAGCCTTAGAAGGTTCTATTGCTGGTATCGTCAATGATCCTATAGAAGCCCTGGTCAATAGATGGAATCAAGACTTAACTAGGGCTATTGACATGATCGCCCCAAAATGTCCTCTCTGACCTGGCACCCTGGTATACTGAAGATCTCAGGGAGTTGAAATGGGAAGGGCAACGACTGGAACACTGATGGCAGAAAACTTGACTTATATCCAACAAGACACGACATAGAGAACATCTTTGTTCCTATGGGGTGGCAATATGTGCAGCGAAGAAAGCTTTCTGCTCTGCACGCATTGCATCTACGAATTCACGTCCAGCAGAACAGTTCAAGGTGGTGAGGGGTCTAACCCAGGCACCTTCCCCACTGAACCCAATCTTAGAGTCTTCGGTAGTTCACTGTGCTGCCTTTAACAATAATTTCACAGATAAAATCTCTCAGATAAGAGCTGACTTAGACACTGTCTTTATAGCAGAAGCTGACAATGGATTGTCCAGCAACTCCGCGAGTAGGATTACACTGGATCAGTTTCAGTTGGTGAGTTCCAACAATGTGGACAAGCTGCTTGGACGAGTCAGGACAACTTGCCCTCTCGATCCCTGTCCTTCTTGGCTGGTCGTCCAGGGAGGAGATGCAGTTAGATCTCATCTACAACATATTATTAATGCATCTCTCAGGGAGGGGAGTTTTCCAATATGTTTAAAAGACCTAAATAACTACAGGCCAGATTCAAATCTTCCATTTTTGGGCAAGGTGATTGAGAGAGCGGTTACCTTCCAACTCCAAGCAGTTTGGGATGATACAGATTTTCTAGACCCATTTCAAACCGGCTTCAGGGTGGGATACAGAGTTGACAGCACTATGGTCACCTTAGTGGATGATCTACGCCTGAGTATTGACAGGGGGAGTGTGTTCCTGTTGGTACTTCTGGACCTCTCAGTGGCTTTCGATACCATCGACCATGGTATCCTTCTGGAACGCCTGGGGGATTGGGAATTGGGGACACTGTGCTTCAGTGGTTCCAGTCCTATCTCTCAGGCAGGTTCCAGATGGTGATGCTTGGGGATAGCTGTTCTTCAAAGAATGAGCTTTTGTATGGCGTACCACAAGGAACCATCCTAGCCCCATTGCTGTTTAACATCTACATGAAACCACTGGGAGAGATCATCCGAAGGCATGGGGCGGGGTGCTATCAGTATGCTAATGACACCCAAATATATTTCTCTGTACCTTCGACAACATCATCAGCTAAGGATAGTGTGTCTTGGATGCGGTAATGGGCTGGATGAGAAAAAACAAACTGAAGCTGAATCCAGACAAGACGGAGGTGCTTACTGTCAAAGGCCACAACTTGGGTTTGGAGGTGTGTCAACCAGTTTTGGATGGGGTTACACCCCCCCTGAAAGACTGTGTTTGCAGCTTGGGGGTACTCCTGGATCCGTCGCTCCAAATGACAGCCCAGACAGATGCGACAGCCAGGAGTGCCTACTACCAGTTTCGGCTGATACGCCAGCTGCGCCCTTTCCTAGAGTTGGAAGACCTAAAGACAGTAGTCCTCGTGCTGGTAACTTCGAGGCTTGACTTCTGCAATGCACTGTACATAGGGCTACCTTCGTGCCTAGTCTGGAAACTTCAACTAGTCCAAAATGTGACAGCCAGGTTAGTCACCGGTACACCTAGGGGTGACCATATTACTTCAGTCTTAAAATCACTCCACTGGCTGCCAATTAGCTTCCAGGCAAAGTACAAAAAGTTGGTTATTACCTTTAAAACCCTATATGGTTTGGGTCCAGGTTACCTGTGGGATTGCCTTCTCCCGTATAATCCGCCCCGCACACTCAGGTTCTCTGGGAAGAATTTACTTCAATCAACCAGAACTAGGTTGACGAGTGTTACCCTGACGACCTTCTCTTCTGCCGCTACCAGACTGTGGAATGGGCTGCCAGAGGAGATTCGACAATCTAGCAGGCTTCTTGAATTTAAGAGAGCCTTGAAGACTGATCTCTTCCGGCAGGCATACCCTGCAGAATTTTAAAATGTTTTTAACAATGTAATAGTTTTCTTTGTTTTTAATGTTTTATTTATTCTATGTTATAGTCTCTGTATTTATATTTATTGTTGTTCACCACCTCGATCCAGAGGGAGAGGCGGGTTAGAAATAAATAAATATATTGTTATTATTAATGTCTCCCGATGGTCCAGCCAGGCCACACACTTGTGGCCAGGGGTATTGCTTATTGTTTGGTCATGTCTGGTGACTCTTACTTTAAAAAACTCCGCCACTAGCTGCTTCCACCTCCTCTCCTCCTGCACACCTACTCGACTCTGATGCACTCTTAAATCACTCTGGGTGGCAAGTCAGCCTCTCAGGGCCAAGCTACAGGTGAATCTGGGTTGCCTTCCCCTTCTCTCTGCCTTATGCCAGCCAGCCGACATCTCCAGCTTCTAGCCTCAGAAAACAAAAAAACCTTTCTCTCTGCCGAAGTCTCCCAACAGTCCAGCCAGGCTGTGCACTTGTACCCTGTGGCTGCAGGTAGAGTGCCAGCTTATAGCTGGGTCACATCTGGTGACTCTTGTTTTTAAAAAAAACTCCATCACCAGCCACCTCTGTCTGCACCAACACTGGACTCTGAGATGCTCTTAAAAGGCTCTATCTGGCACGCCAGCCTCTCAGGGCTAAGCTACAGCAGTCTCTGAGTTGTAACTCTATCTGAAACAGATCCAGTCAAAGCCTCCAACAGCCAACACCTGCACCAACACTTGATTCTGAGATGCTCTTGAAAGGCTCTGTGTGGCATGCCAGCCTCTCAGATTTCAGCTACAGCTATCTCAGAGTTGTGTCTTCAGTCTAACTCTGTCTCTAAGAGATATGCCAGTGAGCCAAGCCACAAATCTATCTATTTTTCTCCGACACACACTTCAAACGTTCTGCATTGCATGCCAGCAGAGCAGACAGAGCCTAGCTCACAAGTGAACAAAGAGAAATGGAAGAGAAGGGGTAGCAAAGCAAAGCAACAACATGCCAGGTTCCAACATCCACATCAACAGGACATCCGCAAAGATGAGAGCCTCTCTTTTGACTAACACCTCACTATAGGTCATGAGAGTTTTTCTCTTAGGATGACCCTTCATCGCCCATGATGTGGAGCTCTGAGAAAAAGGCCTCTGGCCTGTTCCATTTTGTCCTGTGGGCTGCTTTGACTGACCTCTCCTTTACCACTTTTTGATCTGTGGATGCCTCACCTCTGCTGAGCTCCAGGTGCCTGACTGCCCACTAAATCTACAACAGGAAAGGTGCCCTGCTTGCCCAGCACTTCTTAGCTAAAAACTTGAGATTCCCTTGATGCCAAGGGCTGGAAATTCTCAAGGTGCAATACCCTAAAGAGGAGGTTTGACACCCTGAGTTTGAAGGGTATGGCTCCAGCGGTATTTTTTTAAAAAAAAATAATTTTAAAATCTCAAACCTTACAAAATTTCTAAAACTAAACAGATGAACAGATCTGCTTCAAACTTGGCAAGGATAAAGCCCTACCAGAGATCTGTCGTGGTGCCAGGATTCATTTCTTTATCTTTAAAAATGACAGTTTTTAAAAACTATATATTTTAAAACCTCAAACTTAAAAAAAAATCCCTAAAAATCAGTGGATGAACAAATTTGCTTCAAACTTGCCAAGGCTAAAGCTCTATCCGAGAACTATCATGTTGCCAATTTTCATCTCTTCATCTTTAAAAATGACAGCTTTCTTTAAAAAGTATTTGTACTTGTACTCCGCCAGGGCTGAGAATTTTTTTTGTCTTAGTTCTAGTTGTCATTCTCAAGGGTTCGGAACCTTCCCCAGTGTTTTCCATATGTTCAGTTTCTGAGGGTGATTGAGGATACATCTTGTCTCTAATGCACAAGCTTATCTTAAAACTACTGTAGCAAGTGTGGAAGGGGTGCAGTGTTGCATCCAGTTCCAGGGAAGAGGTGGAAGTAGTGCTGAAGCAAAATTAGTAGATGTGCCAGCAATTTCCTGAACATTTTCTTCCCCCAGGAAAGAGGCTTTCATTTTTCTGCCTCATTCTCAGGGCATTTGATAATTTATTTTGAATTTATTTTGGCAGTGTTTGGGGGCTTACTTAATCACTGCAAAGTGGCCGAGAGTGCTGTGTGTTTTTCTTTCTATTATGCACTTTCCCACTGCTCTGCAGCCTCCAAGGCTGCCTTGCTTCCTGATCTGAAAAAGCCGCATGGGAGGAATTACCTCATGATGTCTTCCACATCCCTTGGCCATCTCATAAGTAAGATAGCGCAACAACCCCAAATTCTATCAAACTGAATGAGAATGTGGGGGGTGGAATTGTGGGACAAAGTTTTGGCACAGCCCTCATATTATATTCTTTCTTTCCGCCAAAACATGGTACTCAACTCAGCTAGCAATAAAATACAGATAAAAACAAAATCTTAATTAAAACATAATATAAAAACAAATAAATTAAAAACACAATACAAAGACGCAACAGTAAAAGAAATAAACAGCACCCAACTAATTAAAAATTCCTTCAGGAACAGACCAGCTTATATGCAGAAGGCCAACAGAGAGGGACCCAAACCTGCTTCCCTCAGCAGGGAGGTCTGGAACCTTGGAACAGCAACTGAGATCAGAATTTAAGCCTGTGCCCCCTGTAGCAGTCCCGGGCCTACCCCCAGGCCTACAATTTAAATGGGGGCCTCCATGAAGTCCTCAACTCTTGTACCCTGCTCAGACAAGAAGAGTTTGTGTTGAACTTGGCTTTGCCTAGATTTCTATAACTGTTCCTCATGCAAGGTGCATTCAGTTGCTAAATAATGGCAACAGTCCAGAAAAATGCCAACAGTTTGTATTCATCCATTCCAAGGAGAGAAGACCCCCTAACCTAAGGGCCAGCCATTCTATTAGACACAAACCAAATGAATGGAACACCCTCTCAAGAGAGAATGTTGCACAGCATGCTAGTTAACGTAAAGACATGGTTTTGATTAATAAAAGACATCCCAATACCACGCCAGGGATTTCTGGAAACACCTGGACCTGTAAAATGGCTTCCAACACAAAACTTTGGGAGGCTTTTGTGTTTTCTTTTCCTACTTAAAGCTTTCCCTCAGCAGACAGTAAATATAAATAAAGCCCAAAGCAATGCTGAATCTGCCTTTATGCAGGAGCTGTGCAAGTGCAACCAAACGTTCAGGCTATCCGTTAAGGACAGTCACATGGCCACCTTTGTGGGGGCAAAACCAGCACATGTTGTCACTTCAGGCTCTGCATAAAAAATGCAAAAGTTGCTTTATCTTCTCATGCAATTTGCCCAGCAAGCTCTTCCCAGGAGAAGGTAATGATGGGAAACATCGCTAGTATGGTTGACTCCTGGGCATGTGAAGAAAGAGAGCAACATGCCTCCAGAAATATCTTGAAAACACCAGATGTTTGAATAGGAGATTTGACAAACAAGGAGCTCAGTCTATTTTGAGAAACAATCTGTAGGCAGTACATCACAGATGTGTTTTGTATAGCAAACAACAGAGTAACAGCTCTTTGCAAAATGTGTGTTGTTTTTTAAAAAAAAATCCCCTAGTGAATCTCTGGTTGGAATTTATAATCAAAGCAACTTTGTTGAGCTTCCCCCCTCCCGTTTTTTTCTTCCTTTTCTTTAATTTAAAATTAATACAACTATGGAATGTGCCTAAATTGATTGGCACTTAAAATTATTTATTTATTTATTGCATTTGTATCCTGCCTTTCTAACATGGAACTCAAGCTTGTGTGCAGATCCAAAAGAAGAAGAAAAAATATTAAAGCTTTTTTACACAAGGCTGTTAATTCGCTGCATCTACTTTTGGTTTTGTCGCAGAATGGGCATTTCCTGCATTTCCACTACTTAGCTCTAGGTGGCACTGTGGTATAGTTGAACAGCACAATTACACAAGTGGAAATAGGATTTCCTTTCACTTTCATAAATAATAACACATTTTCCCTGTTCTAAAAAAAAAAAAAAAACTTGCCAAAAGTGGAGAGTCACAATGTTGTCTAAGGGACCTGTAAACAACTATGAGTAGGGATGACAATTGCGCAATAAATACCTCAGGTAGATAAGCTCTTTTACAGGGGACCCAGCTGGCAATTATGCAAATGATCAAAAACTCATAGATATCCCCAAAATATCATCACTTACCTAGTTTGTCTCTAAGTATTATGTGCAAAACCATTTACTAATTTCTCCATTAGTTACTTCTAACAAAATAGCAAGGCCTATGAACTCACTAGGACGATGGGATAAGAAAAGAAATAAACTGAACATATCCTCACACCATTCATGCCAGTATACCTTTTCATCTCCATACAAGGTGCACAGCTAATAACATATTGCATACTTGACCCCTACCTCTAACATCGGTGGTCCATCTGTAGATTGTAGCCCTCAGCAAGATAAGGAGCTGAGACCAAGGCTGCCTCTCTTTTTTCTCCCCCCCCCTTTATTGTGAATATCAAAGAAACAGAACAATAAAAACAAATCGTGGGAAAAAAAGAAAAAAAACATTACATATACAGCAATGACATCATTTTTCATTAAAAAAAAATAAAAAGAAGAGAATTATATATAAATTTTAAAAAAGTCAGACCATACAGCCATATATTTATCAATTTGCAAGTTGTGCCTGTATATCACCCATTCAAATGTTGATAAGGTTATTAAGTCCTCAATCCATTGCATTTTGGAAGGTGAGCATTTATCCTTCCAATATGATAGTATAAGTCTTTTAGCTGTCATAAGGGCTCTGAGAATCCATTTGCACTGACCCTGTGTTAGTTTCCAAGAAATTGGCAGGTGGTTTAAAAGGACATGCACGTCCTTACATATTAAAGATTGATTCAGGACAAGTTTTATTCTTATTTTAACTTCCTCCCAAAAGGAGGAGACTACTGAACATTGCCAAAACATATGAATTAAAGAAGTATTAGGTGCGTTACATCTCCAGCAATTATGTAAATTAGATAGCCCCTTGTTAAAAAGGTGTTGTGGGGTCCAGTAAACCCAGAACAGGATTTTTTCTTGAATAAGACGTAGCCTAAGATCCATAGAAACTTCAGATACAGTCTCTAAGGCAAACAGTCCATTGATTGGGCAAAATAGGACACTCCAATTCTCAATTCCAATCCTGTCTTAAACTATGACTATCGTATTTATTTACGACTACTAAATATATATATATATATATATATATATATATATGGGTTGTGGGTTGACATGTCTGCTCAGCTGCTATAAGTGTTTGTAACAGTAATGGAGGCTCTGAGGCTGTAAAAGCAGCCGGCCCAAACCTAGATTTCAGCAAGTGTTGCAATTGTAAGTATTGCCATTCAGCCATAGCAGGTAAATTAACATGCAAATCAGAAAATGGCAAAAGCTCATAATCAAAACCTATTAATTGATCCAAAGTAAAAATTGCCTTATCCGGCCATGTCCTCCACAATATTTTTTTTTCCAATTTTAAAATCTGGATTTCCCCATAAAGTCAATTTTGCATGAGAAAATGGGTCAAACTGCAATTGACATGATACTATACACCATACCTCTCTAGCATACAAGATTGTAGGAGGAGGGTTATTTAATCTAACATGTCGAGAACCGAGTGCCATCCATTTAGGAAGCAGTTCTAACCATAAGGATTGAAAACTGGAGAAGACCAAAACTTAGTACAAGTCAATAGATAGGCCCAATGATACAAACTGAGGTCTGGAAATCCAAACCCACCTTCTTTAATCGAAAGTTGCATGCGTTTCAAAGATATCCAAGGTGGGGAAGAACCCCAGAAAAAAATTAGGAAACAAAGCATTAATTTGTTGAAAATATTTGCCAGGTATAAGTAAAGGAATCCCATGTATAATGTAGAGAATTCGAGGTACAATATTAATCTTAAGTGTGTTGACTGTACCCCCAAACTCAATTTTAATAGTGCCCATCTATCTATATCAGGTACAATCTCCTCAATCAACTTATTCAAATTTATTTTAATCAATTGGGATATATCTCTGGGAATAAGCATTCCCAGATAAGTAATAAAATCAGGACACCATTGAAATTGTCCATAAGCCAACACACTAGAAGATATAATATCTCCAATCGGCATCAATTCAGAGTTTGACCAGTTAACTGAGTAACTGGACAGATCACCAAAGGTATTTATCAGAGCCATCAAAGCAGGAATAGATGCCTGGAGTTTAGAAATAAATCATCAGCATAAAGAATAATTTTAAATTCTAAGTAAGCATGCACAAAACTGTGAATACTACAACTCTGTCTAATTGCACAAGCCAGGGATTCCAAGCATAAATCAATTATCAGTGGGGAGAGAGGACATCTTTGCCTAGTACATCACCCAAGCAAAAAAAAAAAAAATCCGACAACCAGCCATTGGTCATGACTCTTGCTCTTGGGGTAGAATATAAAATTCTAACCCACTTTAAAAATTGCAATGGAAAACCAAAATTACCCAATGTGGCAAGCATAAACTTCCAATGAATTTTATCGAAGGCCTTCTCAGCATTCTCTCTGATGGTTGCATCTGGTGCCACTGCCACAGTCCAATATACCCCTTTTTTATGTCCTGCTGCAAAAAATGCCCTCAGTGGCCCAATCCACAGTTCACCCCAGCTTGAGGGGTGGTGTTGTAGCACAGTGGCAGGGCACATGGGTTCCATGTAAGGTCCCAGGTTTCATCCTTGGCAACACAAGTTAAAACTAGGTTGAGTAGATGGGCAGAGCAGACTCATGTCCAACAAGTTGGAGAATGAATGCCAGCCACAATAGATAGTACTGGCTAGAGTGGAGGTTGAGGATGAAGCAACCTTTTTTGTGTTGAGGACTGTACTGCCTCTGAGGTAATCTTTCAGTAGTGGTAAGTAGGGGTGTGCACCAGATCAGGCCCGATCCACGATCCGGGCCCGATCCGGTGCGTATCGGATAAAATTATCCGATATGATCCCCTGCCACTGGCTCGGCCAATCCAATCCGATCCAATTCGAAAAGGACCCAATCCAGATCGGATTGGATCGGACTGGATCAGAGGATCGGGCCCCTCTCCCCCCCTCGCGCTGCTTACTTGCCGGGGCCGTCCGCTACCATCTGCTGGCACCCACGGGCGCCAGAGGATGGAAGCGGACTGCCCTGGCAGGTAAAGAGCGTGGGGGAGGGGGCTTACCCCCCAGGGCCATCCGCTGGCACCCGCGGGCACCAGCGGATGGAAGCGGATGGCCCCGGGAGGTAAGGAGCGCCGGGGACGAGGTTTACCTGCCGGGGTGGCTGCTTCCCTCTGGTGACGCCACTGGAGGGAAGCGGCTGCCCCAGCAGGTAAGCAGGGGGAGGAGGAGGGGGCCCACTTACCTGCCTGGGATGTCCGCTCCCCTCCGCTCCTGGCCACTACTGCGAAGCAGGCTTCGCAGCCTGCCCCTAGGTAACGCACCAGGTGATGTCATCACCTGGTGCGCTACTTAGGGGCAGGCCGCAAAGCCTGCTTTGCAGTAGCAGCCAGGAGCGGAGGGGAGCGGACGTCCCAGGCAGATAAGGAGCATCGGGGACGGGGCTTACCTGCTGGGGCCCATCCGCTGCCATCCGCTGCCACCTGGGCAGCAGCGGATGGCAGCGGACGGGCCCAGCAGGTAAGGGGGATCGCGAGGAGGGAGAGGCCCCCCACTTATCTGCCGGAGTTGTCTGCTGCCATCCGCTGCCACCTGGGCAGCAGCGGATGGCAGCGGACGGGCCCAGCAGGTAAGGGGGATTGCGAGGAGGGAGAGGGCCCCCACTTATCTGCCGGAGTCGTCTGCTGCTGTCCGCTGGCGCCCACGGGCGCCAGCAGATGGGAGCAGAAGGCCCCTGCAGGTAAGAAGCGTGAGGGGGGAGGGACAGGGAGGAGGGAATTAGGCCCCCACTCACCCCCGCCACCATTTTTCCCCATAGACTTGCGTTAGGGGAAAGCTTTCTTTCCCCCAATACAAGTCTATGGGGGAAAATGGCGGCCAATCCGAAAATCAGACAGTCTATTTTCGGATTGGGATCGGGTCTGATCTGATCCAGGGGACCTCCAATTTTGTTCCGATCTGATCCGGAACAAAATTGGAGGTCCTGATCCAGTCCCGATCTGATCCAAGGGGTCCCTGCACACCCCTAGTGGTAAGTGGGGTTGAAGTCAGAGGTAGGCAAGGCCCAAAAGTGGTTGGAGCCACCCCTTTTCTCTTTTTCTGCCACCTTTCTGACTTTCTCCCTCTCTTCGTCCTCACCCACTAGGCTGCCAGGAAAAGGAGAAATTGCTCTTGCCAGAGGTCTGAACTGATTATTTGCAGAGAACTTTGGGGATTAGGCCAAGGGCCAGTGGAGGCTGGTGGCTCTGATGTCAGTGACGTTTCAATCAGAAACAATCAGAACTCTAAAGGAGTTATCCAAGGTGCAGGACCTATTTGGGAGATTGGGTTCAGCACCTCAGATAGCTCATTTTGAGCTCTGACTGAAACCCAGAACGGATTCACAACCCACTGACATTAGCACCATCAGTCTCCACTACCAAGGGCTGTGCCTAGGCCTTCAGGTTGACCACTCCAGGCCTAGACGAACCAATGTTCTGTCTCCACATAAGGCACCCTTCCTTCTCAATGGATTTTTCCTGACTTGAACAAATAAATTTCATTGCTGTGCTTAGACAGTGCTGAGAGATACCCTGCAGTCATTCAGTTCTCCTGGGAACATGGGAGAGGGCCTTTTCCATGGCTGCTCCAAGGCTCTGGAACTCCCTTCCTAGGGAGGCCAGGCTGGCTCCCCCTGTGCTCCACTTCCGGAAGCAGGCAAAACCTTTTTTATTCCAGCAGGCTTTTGGAAATACTCTGGACCTGTCTTAATGAATGTTGTTGTTGTTGTTGTTGTTGTTGTTGTTGTTGTTGTTGTTAAAATCTGTTACTGTTCTAAAAAAAATTAATGTTTTTAATTTTATTAAATATGTATTAATATTTATTCTATTTTAACTTCTGTAAACTTATATTTATTGTACATGTTTTAATCTTGTAAACCACCTTGAGTCCCATCCCTGGGGAAAAGGCAGGAAATAATAATAATAATAATAATAATAATAATAATAATAGGCACAGGTAAGATTTTTATTTATTCATTTACAACATTTATATACCATACCACATCCAAACATATTCCAAAGCTGTGAACAATAAATGATAAAAATAATAAAGACATCACTTTAAAATATATAAAGAATACAATGAAATATTAAAAGTATTTAAAAACAGAATACCAATAATACTGTGGATGATCAATCAAGGAAGGCTTCTTGAAATAAATGCTGGTGCCAGCCTGACCTCCAGAGGCAGGGAGTTCCGTAGGGACTGGAGATTAAAGGAGATTAAGAGATGTTTAGCAAGACAACACAGAACTTCAGATGGACCCAATCCAAATGTTCCCTTGGACGACCAGAATACAATCTCTTTCTATATGAAGCTCCATGAGGCAAAACTGCGTAAAGCTATGCCACACATAGCTGTGGCAGTTTTATTGGCTTGGTTGAAATTGCCATTACTAAACTGGAAGCTGATAGACACAGCTTTCCATATTGCACTGCAACCTCATAATCACATTCTCAAGCAGATGTCATGCCACTGGTGGGCCTATGAAATCAGACCTGTATTGGATGAGCATATGAAAAGAAATGCATGCGATCGCTCCTCTGCCTCACCTATCTATTTTGGGGAAATGAAAGCAAGTCAGTATGCAAAACAATTATCCAACACCTCTAACTCGAAACTTGGGATCAATCTACATTCCACCTGAGTAATCAATGTAATAATGGTTTCTTTGCTGGTTACATTGCTTTTATTTACAGCCTGGACTATTAAATCTAAGAATGCCCCAGACACCAGTGTTATGTGAGCTGCCTAATTGCCCTCATAAAGGGAAGGAAAGGAGCCATTGTGTTTGAATGGGATCCATACCACATCACACATGGCAAAAACATGAGGGTGACCTTGAGAATCTCCCTTCCAGGAGGCTCTGCAGAAGGAACTGGCAGCCAGGCCCTCCACCATTTGGCAGCACAGGTGCTGTTATAGCACCAAACAGCTTTCTGGCATGCTCTCCTTTCACACTGCAAGCCTGTGCATGTGCTCGCTGGGCTAACATTTAAAATCAGAGAGAGATGTGCTAAATCTGTCAGTGTCTGTCTCTGACTCTGACGGCAACTGCTGTCTACTGGCAAATGCTGATACCCAATCCCTCAATGGAGGCCTCTGGAAGGCAGGCACTTGTCTGCTCCACCCAGCTCAGATTTCATGCTGTGATGAGATATGAAACAGGCTCTCGCAGGAACTACAGGAATTATTATATTAGTAGAGACAGCAGTCTCTGTTGAGTGCAGGCTCCAGAGGATGGATCTATAAAAGAATCAATCTGCAAACTGTCCTGTTTCTCCCCATAAACAATGTCCCTCAGCCATTCCCAGCAAACACTCAACGAAGCAGACAAGACTCTCATATACTTAGCTAGCTCCACATATTCCCAAGAAATGAAGCGGGGGGGGGGGGGGAAACCAAGCAAAGGAACCCGTCTTGAAATACTCTTGTTGTGACTGATATCCTCCTAAAAAGAAGCAGATTGAAAATGTGTGGCGATGCCGCGTATGCTGTTTGTTGCTGGATGGCCCCCTCTTTCCACAGCTTCCAAGCACGGTTTTTATCTATTTCTGAAGTTGTTTCCTTTGCTGAGCAAAAGTAATACAGTTCCTTTGAGGCTACCAAGGCTTATAAAAAGGCTCTTTATTGTTTTTTCCTAGATTTTGTGCTCAATCAGTAAAACCGAATGGAAATAAAAATGAGAAAGGGAAGGTATAAACCCAGCAGATTAACTTTTGCTTTGAGCATCTTCCCCCCTATATGATGGTTCAGCTTCAAATTTTAATGGTGCGGCAGCAGTCAAGAGAAGTGATTATCTCTGTGAGATGTATACATGAATTAAGATGTACTGTATGTTCCTCATATGAAGCGTGCTCTTCATTGCTGGTGCTGGTGAGTACCTGCTTCGGGAAAATAAAAGCCAGCCTTGTAAAAAGTGAAACCCATTTTTAAAGCAAATGAGAAGAGCTGACGGCAGCAGCTGGACACCATTGATTTTATGCACCAATGGTTTTCAGAGAAGAGTCTGCATATTCTTCGTGCAAAAGGTAATGTAGAATAGGAAATTATGATGTCAGTTATTACAATGGCTTTCTACACAACCAGACAGGTCAGGAGAGCCATTAGCAAAGAGGTACAAAATGCAACAAGAATGTTTTATGACATCCGTAAAAAACTGAAATGAATTTTTTTTAAAAACGAAAAGCCTCAAACATAGCTCTAGAGAATTCTAAAGACCTTATTGTTCAGTTGTATGACTCACCAACCTTTCAGGGTGGTGGACTGTGGAACTGCTCATAATGAACCATGTTAATGCCCACCATTTACTAACACACTTTTATTTAGAGAAATAATAATACACCTGACAATTACACCATCCTGAACATAATACAATTATTGGGAAATGTAGTGATTCAAGCAATGAGCACTCATGTCCTTAGTCACTATACTCTACATTTTCTCCTCAACATCATCTACCGGGTCTTCGTTTTATCAAGGTTTATAATACTTATTGTGATTCCAAGCTCACCTGCCAAGATATGAGGCAATAAAGAGGTCAGCCATACAATCCACAAAGCTTTATTCAGTAAATAGACATCTCTTCATACCTGAAGGGAGTATGAATGTTAGGAGCTATCCTCTAAGCTTAATTAGCCTAACAAAGCAAGATAGGTGCCTATCACTTAAATGGACAGTTTCCCACAATGCCTGACAGCCTTTACAGAACCCCTCCTTGAGGGAGGGTCTTCAAGCTGTAACCTCTGGTGAGTGGCTAGCCTATCAGACCACCTCCCACTTTTTCTCAACTCCACCCACCTGACCCTGCGGCAGACTCTGAGATCTGTCAATTCCAATGTTTCCTCCTCCTCTGACAAAGACTGAGTTCCCAGAGAGGGGAAGGAGAGGGAAAATGATCTCTGAGCCTCAGCCTCCTGTTCGATAAGCTCCTAGGAAGATTCCTCCTTGACTCCTGGAGAATCTTGGAGAATTTCCTGCTTCCTGTCTTGGCTGATCTACTTCTTCTTCAGGCTCCAAGTCTGACTTGGGATACATGCCAGGGAGATAGGGCCTGATCCTGACAATACTGTTAGGTGTACCTATAGATATTCCCCCAACTTTCCATTATGAATGAAGCCAAAAAGGCTGAGGTCCACTTCCTCTCCCTAATTGCTTCCTGACACCAGGCTCTTTTTCCATCAGATGGATCCAAGTGGTTATTCTAAAAATGCAAAATCCCATAACCTGCTACCTAAATGTTATTATAATGGTACTTTCATGGTTATCTTAGAAAAGATACCACTGCTTAAATCATATTAACATGGGGCAGCAGCCCACTGGGGAAACTGTTCATACAAGTATATTGTTCTGCTACAGTCTGTGATGCCTATTGATCTGGGTCACCACCAGGTCATTTGTAATGAGGAATAAGAGAAGAGCACATTTACCAATCATAATATGAAGGGATATCCCAGCCAATTCAGTTTAAATCTGACAGTTACCACTTAGTTTTGCAGAGGTTCCCTACAAGGTGGCCATGTGACATAGGCCAACTGTTAAGAAAACAGGCTTTCAAGAATCTGCAGAGTTTCGTAGAAATATTGGGATTCTGCTAGGAGATTATGGCTCTGTTCAGAAGACACCTTAAACCACAGCTTTAAGCATGGTGAATAAAGCATGCTTAATATGCACCTTGATTAATTAGGTATATGGACAGAACTACACAAGCACAGAAAATGAACGAATGTTAGCACTAGATGCAGAATTAAGAATCTTGAGGATTTCACATTATTTTTCTTTGTTTGTTTAAAAAAGTCTTACCCTTATACTTGTGGAGTATGGTGTGGTTTCATGAGGGAAAAATAAAAGAATTAACATCCTAATAACTGCTTGCTCCTTCAAATGACTAGCAACAGCATGAGACATGATGCAAATAAGCAAGTCAGGAATGGACAAGGGCCATTTCTCAACCATTTCACCCACCAGCTGTCTATTGAAATCAGCTATACTTTGGGGGTTTGGTTTTAGCTATATTTTGGGGGTGCAGTGAAATCATTTTATGGGGAAGAGAATCAAATTGACCACCATTTTTGCTTCTACCGGAAAGCCCTGTTAATAGATACTTTTTGAATTTGGGGGAATTCAAAATAGTAATTGTAATTAATTACCTCCTTTGCCACTCATTGGGAGCAGCTATTATAATAGAATCATAGAATAGTAGAGTTAGAAGGGGCCTATAAGGCCATCAAGTCCAACCCCCTGCTCAATGCAGGAATCCACCTTAAAGCATACCTGACAGATGGTTATCCAGCTGCCTTTTGAATGCCTCTAATGTGGGAGAGCCCCATGACCTCCTTAGGTAATTGGTTCCATTGTCGTACTGCTCTAACAGTCAGGAAGTTTTTCCTGATGCCCAGCCGCAATCTGGCTTCCTGTAACTTGAGCCTATTATTCCATGTCATGCATTCTGGGACGATCGAGAAGAGATCCTGGCCCTCCTTTGTGTGACAACCTTTCAAAGTTTTGAAGAGTGTTATCATGTCTCCCCTCAGTCTTCTCTTCTCAAGGTTAAACATGCCCAGTTATTTCAGCCTCTCCTCATGGGGCTTTGGAAACCCCTAATCATCCTCTTGGTGGTCAGTAACTGTATATCTACAGAAAAATGCACACTCTTACAGAGTGGGTGGATTGTTGCTCCAGCAGTTCATTTTATTCGAGAAGTGCAGTGTTAAATACCTCTCCAAAGAAAGGGCAGTAATCGAAGTAAAAAAATACCCTACAAACTCACAGTATCCTGTTCCATGCAATTTCCAAACCTGAACCACTAGAAATATGTTTTTTACATTTTGATTTTTCTTTTTTATATATAATAATAATATGAGTGCTTCCAGGTAGGGGGTGTCTAGTTCTACTAATAAAAAGGAATTATACAACTATTCAGGGGTTTTTTTTCTTCTTCTTTCTAACGGATTGTCTGTGGTAAAAGAAAAATGGATGAAGTGGTGGGAAACACAAAAAGGTTGCGAAAGATGACAATATCTGGACATACACACACACACACACACACACACAAAGTTCTATGAATGAGACAGAGTGATGTCGCCATAAAAGCCTCATCTGGAAGGATAATGTCTTGAAAAAATCCCCCAAAGGTGCTTTATTCGAAAGTATATTCAAGGGCTTAATAATATATTATTAAGCCCTTGAATATAATTAATTATTATTAATTATTAATAATATAATAATTAATTATTATATTATTAATAATAATATAATAATGGAGGGAATGTCTAATCTGAAGTAAGCCCCTTGGAATTCAGTGGAATTACTCCCAAGTAAGCATGCTGAAGAATCAGCAAAATGATTCAAAGAAACAAAGTTGTGGGGAGAATCATGTCACAAAACTGTTTCTTCTTTAATTACATTGTCTACTTTGTCAGTTTTGGTCAAATCACTGTTTCTCTCCAGCCCTTGCAAACATGTTACTTTTGAAATACATTATGAGAGCTGCAAGACTCAGCTTCCATTGGTGAGGAATTTTGTTTTTGTTTCTAATTGCAATGGTAGCACAGTCCTGGATTTACATTTCTCTTTGAGCCCTTCCTCAAGAGTATGAGAATCGATAGCTAAAAAAAAACCTTTCTCTCAGGCTGTAGAGGTGTGTCACTTTCATGTCACAATTCAAACTCCAACGCTGTGGCCAAGATTGGAATTTGTTCACTATAAATCATGACAGTAAAAAACTCAAGAGAAAAATGCACTCACACATATCTTTCCACAAACCTAAGATATTGTGGAAGGTGGGGAATATCTGGCAGCTTCTGAGCTATGTCCATTTAATCCTCAGAAGACAATATTGAGAATAGGCAAGTAGGTATCAGATGGATGGAGCCTTCAATTAGCAAACTTCTTTGAGGAGGGCAGGATCAGTTAGGGATCCACTCTTTCCGATAATGGTAATCTAGCAATGCAAAACACACAGGCCCTTCCATTAAAAAAGTCAGATTGGAGTTGGTTTAGTTTTATTCGGAAGGTGTCAAGTGATATTCCCTCACTATTGCTGTGTACATTTTGTAGTCAATATATACAATTGGGCTCTGCACAGAAATGTTACAAACCTGCTGATACCCCTTTTATGCCCTTTTGGTGCACTATTTATATTTAGTTTTTGCCAAAACCATGGGTCTCTGTGTGTGCACGCCCTTGCATACATGTGCAAGTGCATGCACACATAACAGTTGCAGAGAATACGCATGCACACACATATGTGGATGTATTTGCCAACTGGGGACAACAGTTCATACAGATGAAGTGCTCATCCTCAAAACCTTTTGCTACTACACACCTGTCAGACCTATAATGGCAAGGTTCTTTGTTGTAGCTTTGCTACAACACATTAACATGGTTAGCCCTTAATTGTCACTTACTGTAGTTGACAGCAGGCTGTCAATCACCACCTTAGTTTATTATTTCTTAGAACATGTTATTTCTTAGGAGAAAGGGCCTTGTGATTTGTTATTTCCAGCAAGGCAGCTTCGGAGTTTGTCTCAGCTACCAAGGTTGAACAGAAGCCTTCAGACTTCAGTTGGTTATCTAAAGGCTTGAAGAATGATAGGTACTGGAAATAACTAAGCATTTTAAGAAGAAGAAACCTTGGTTTTTAGGCAGCTGGTGGTCCTTTCTCTGAAAGCACTGAAATAATGGTATATATGAACAACGAATTTTGATTAATTCATAGCAGCATCTAATAAAGTTCAATGAAACAGGATGTTACCAAATCTCCATACGTCACTTCCTTTGTTAATGGGTCGCTTCCTTTAAAACATTTTTACACGTATCTATTTAAGAACGTAGAACACCAATTCTTGCACTGGCTGCATGTATGTTTTTGAGCCCAATTCATAGTGCTGGTTTTGACCTATAAAGCCTTACACAGCTTGAAACCAAGATACCTAACAGAGTGCCTCTCCCAGTATGAAACCTACCTATACATTATGATCATTATCTGAGGCTCTCCTCCAGGTGACTCTTCCGAGAGACGTTCAGGGGATGGCAACAAGGAAGAAGACCTTCTCTGTGGTGGTCCCCCAATTGTGCAATGCTTTCCTTACTGAGGTCCTCCTAGTGCCAACATTGTCATCCTTTCAGTGCCAGCATAATACTTTTCCTTACTTTTAGGCATTTGACAGGATGTGATAAGGATTTAAGCAGTCCTGTGATTTTCATTGTTAATTGATTTAAATTGTATTTATATGTAAATGCTTTTTATATGACATTTCTTTTGTATTTTTAAGGTTTTAATCTTTTGTAAACTGCCCTTTTGCTTTTGAGTGATATAGAAATGTAATTAATTAGATAATTGACTTGGTCCTGCTTTCTCTGTTATCTCCTTAAAAATATACACTTACTGATTCAGGAATGCAGAACTGTGTGCCTTTGTTCCAACAACATGTGTATATTTCAGTTGTTGGATCTTTTGTTGGGGGTTGATTGTTTATTAGCCTTCACACAGTCTATATTTGGATTTCATACCATGTAAGACATATGACTGTAATAAAATGCATATATGAGTTGGCATAAACATTAGAGTCTAGTGGTTTAACTGTAACACTTGTGTGCTCTGTAGCACTTCTTGACTTCTGAATGGACCTCAGAAGATTCCAGAGCAATTTTTGAATGTTAAAATTGGTTCAGCCTTATTTTTATTTCTGTAATCTCTTTCTGCTTCTGGCTTGGTATGAAGTGAATTTTTAGTGTGTCCAAAAGGAAAATGCCTAGTGTTTAACAGCATTTGGCATAGATGAAAATATTCCTTTGTTTCACAGAAAGGAAGTTTAATTGAGAGTTCCTAAGGGGCCTCTGTTGAATCAGATTCCTTAGAGCTATGTGTTTCATTTCACATGCCCCCTAAAGCTGTCTCTGCTGTTGGGAAATACACTGCCATTTTAAACTCTCCTAATACTTGAAATTAAACACTGATCAAATCACACAAATGAAATTGGATAGGGCAAGCATAACTGTGTAAAAATAAATGACTTTCTTTTTTTGATATTTCACACAAAATTTAGCATGTTTTGGTACCGTAACCCTGCGGAGAGCACAGAGTTTCAGAGACAGAGAGTTTCATAAATGCACAATGACAGAACTACAGTTGGGATCAAATACCTCTGTGGTAACTTTCCAAAGAAATATTTTGAGGAAGCAGGCCTAACTCTTCGCCTGGCAGGTGTGCACCAATGAGGCCTCAGACTAGGGGCCCATTGTCCGACTGGCCTGGCTTGCAGAAGCCATATGTTGGCAGTCTCTGGAAGTGATCAAGCCACAGGGCTGGATAAGGAATATTAAAAGAGGAAAGTCCTCTGGGAAAACAATCTCAAGCCAAAAAAAAAAAAAAAGGAGATTCAGCCATGGCTGCTGGGTTCAAGGCCTTCAGCCAAGTCAGGAGGGGCCAACAAAAATATTACAAACCAGCTTATTATCCAAGGATGGATAACATGGCCAGAGAAATGGGATATAGCTGAACAGGAAGGAAGCATCTGGGCCAGGGGTGGCCATGTACTCTATTACTTTATTTTAGGGGCTGTCCAGTCCAAGTCTGGTGCCATCAGAAGGAAGAGCTGGGCCTTGAAGTTGCACATCAACAGCACTTGGACAGCAGACTGAGCAAGGCACACTGATCCCAGGCTTCCACAGTCTGGTGAAATGTATTGTATTCCTATTTAAATTGCAATAATTATTTTTAAATCTGTATCAATATTACAAAATAGGATGTGGACATTTTATGCAAATTGGTATCCTCTTCTGTTCCCTTCTTTGGTGATTCATGTCCTCTTTTTGGCGATTTGCAAGTGGCCACCTATGAAGGGTTCAGATGAGAAAGCAATCAGAGGAAAGGGGAAAGAAAGTAGGAAGAGAGGAAGAAGGGGGTATAGGAAAGAAATGTGGGACAAAGCGATCTGGGAATAGGGGCAAGGACTGGCACTTACAAGCCAATTCACCATCAGCTCATCTTTATGGCCACATTTCACAGACAAAGGACAAATGTAGCTATCCAATTAACTAATATAACAAAACAATGGGATGAGACATGTCTTAATAATTACTAAGTGCATTCCATTATTGTATTAATCCATTTCCAACAACATAATTTCACAGTTGTATATCATCTGGTAAATGAGACAGGTGAGTGTCATATATTTTGCATCATCTGACATAAAATTAATGCTAATGAAAAAGAGAGTGATCCAAATAACAAAACAAAGGGAAATAGTTCCTTCTCATTTAAACCAGTGGAAGTTCAACCAGGGTGTGATTTTGCTTGGTTAGGATGGCCAGGTCTTGAGCTCTAATCCTAACTATCAAATTTGGAGTCCGTTCTCAAGCTGGCAATTTTCTCATTAGATCTTGGATCTAGGAGTTTTGAAGTAGTATTTTTTAAAGATTTCCAGAGGATAACAGTATTAGTCTGTTGCACTAGTGGGAATATTTTGAATGGAACTCCAGCCAGAGTGTCATGAGATGAGTGCTTTATCGCACGCTCATTAAAAAGCTAGATCTTGTCCTTTGTTATTATCTTAAAACAGTACTTTAAAAGATGTACTAACTATTCTGAAAATAAGAATGTTATGTGAATTGTTTTTTACCTCAGTGTTTCCCCCAAATTTCCATATTTTTCCAGTGGAAAAGTTAGAAGCCTTGCACTAGTGTGTTGCCGAAAATATCTTCCACATTTTTCTTGGCCATTCTCATTCAATTTGATAGTAAAGAAATAGTGTTTCGAAATAAATCAAAAGAGAAAAAGATTTCTGATGGATTGGGTTTGAGGTTCTTGTACTTACCTTATTTATGAGATGGCCAAGGAGTGTGCACAAACATCCTGTCTTTCCTTGTACAATCATCTCTCTCACAGCCTGTAGCCTCCTCAGCTTCCCACATTTCAATGAAAGCCCAAGGGAAGATATTATCAGGTAACTCATCACATAGGCATTTTAAGACTAGGAATTGCAGCTAGCTTAGGAGCAGTATGTTAGGGCAGTACAACAATGGAACCAAGTACCTAGGGAGGTTGTGGGCTCTCCCACGCTAGAGGTCTTCAAGATACAGCTGGACAGCCATCTGTCAGGTATGCTTTAAGGTGGATTCCTGTATTGAGCAGGGGGTTGGACTCACTAGCCTTATAGGCTCCTTCCAACTCTACTATTCTATGACTCCATGAGGCTCCAGAGCAACAGAGAGATGTGCAATATGAAGAAAAAACATACACAATACCTTCAGTCACCTCACAGTGATTATGTAACCTCAAAAATGCCAACAAAATTTTCTTCACCAGTTTTTTGCAATGACCTGGAATGATGCTAGAGATGGGGCATCGAGAATGATGAAAAATGGGGACCAGGGTGCTAACCCAGTTGCTGCAGTAGCCACTAGCAGTGGCAGCACACACACAAAAAAGCTCCTTAAGGAAAAAAAACTGTGTTACAACCCCTGCCAATGGGTTGTAACCCCTGTGAGAAACTGATGAAGAATTTCTCCTCTCCCTGGAAAGATTCAATGAAATTATCTCTCAGTTTCTCAGTCCAGAAATAGGGTGGAGAATTTCATGAGGTCATTTGCACACACATTGGCTCAATTCGGACGACACAATAAACAACTGGTGTGGGAGAAACAATTGTCAGTTGTTTTGACTATTGTGTCGTCCGAATGCTGCCATAGTCAACTCAGCGCTGAACCTCATCCACACCACAGTTGATTATTTATTACCATGTTGTGCGGGGAGTGCCCCCTAGGGTTAGGGTTAGGGTTAATCAACCCACCATTGACTATCGTGTCGTCCGACTTGAGCCATTGACTTTGCATCATACCAGGGAATTTTAAAAAACTGTATTTTCTCCCTTAAATTTTAAGATTTTTTCCTGTGTCTTCATATATGTTTTCATTCCTTTGCCAGTGACTGGACCCATCTTTTGACTTGGCAACCCTGTGCCCAGATGGTGTGAAGGTTCAGCCAGTGGAGGGTGATGGCTCCAATGTCAGTGGGACATGGATAGCTCCTTTAGAGTTCGGACTGGTTCTGATTGAACCCAGGGCAGTTTCACTGCCCCACTGACATTGAAGCCACCAGCCTCCACACCAGCCTTCTAGACATTCACATGGGATTTGGAGAATGAAATCCACCCTATAATGAGCTGGCTTATTCCTCTGTTAATGTTAGTAGAATGACCTGATTTATCCACACATGTATGATTTAAGCAAAAAAACAACAAAACCCATCACCCCTCACTTTAACGATGAGCAAAATCCCATAATCCTTTCATTATTTTTGCCAGCAGGAGTTTGTATATATTCATGTCTCTGATTAAAATACATTTGTATTCCCTTTGCTGCCAAAGTGCTTGAAACATATTTCTTGAAATATTTTCTTCCACTTGTTGTCTTATGCAGCTACAGCTATGCATGCTGGGAATGGAGTAAGAGAATCTAGAGATGCTGCAACTCACATAGCTGCCGTCTGTTCCCTGCTCCACATACTAATGTTAAAAAGCATCACATTCTTTATTTTTCATTTATTTAAGTGTAGAACGGAAAATAATTCCTGGAAAATCCAACTGCTTAAGACATCCCCCCCCACCCCCAGCATTTCTTCAGACATACACTATTCCTAGTTGATTGTGCCTTCAAATGTGTTGCAAGGCGACTGAATGTGTCTGGGAGCACCAATATGGTGATAGCTGGGTGAAATGCCGTTACAGGGGAAGGAGAGATAGATATTTAACACCCATCTTACCTTCTGGTCGCCCTGCTACCCCGGGGATCTTGGGGAACAATCCAGGCCACCCACAGAACCTTTCCTTGCTCCTATGCAATGCCAGGTCGGTTAAAAACAAAACAAACATAATCTATGACCTCCTCAAAGAAGAGGAGGCCGACCTGGCTTGCTTCACAGAGACCTGGATGGGAGATGACAGTGGCCCGACATGGGCTCAGGCTCTCCCAGCTGGGTACTGTGTTAGTGAGCAGGTGAGGGAAAGTGGGCGGGGGGGTGGAGTAGCTGTGGTCTACAAAAACAATCTTAACCTGACCAGACATCCTGTCCGGGAATTGAATCACATCGAGTGTGTGTACCTGAGTCTGAAGGCCAGGGATAGACTAGGGATTCTGTTAGTGTACTGGCCACCCCACTGCCTATCAGACTCCCTGGCCGGGCTCACGGAACTGGTCTCGGAGCTGGTGTTGGATTCGCCCAGGCTCTTGGTCCTGGGCGATTTCAACATCCCATTCGAGGCCGGTTTGTCAGGTGGAGCTAGGGAGTTCATGGCATCCATGACAAACATGGGGCTATCCCAATTGGTCTCTGGACCCACACATTCAGCAGGTCACACCCTCGATGCTGTTTTCAGTTCTGAACAGACAGATCTGTGGGCGGAGGTATTGAATACCTCCGAATTGTCATGGACAGACCATTGTCTGATCAGGGTTAGTATCACAGCTGCCACCCGCCCCTGCAGGGGTGGCGGACCTATTAAGATGGTCCGCCCTTGAAGGCTGATGGATCCTTCTGGATTCCAGAAAGCCTTGGAGGGTTCTATGGCTGATATTGTCGACGATCCTGTAGAAGCCCTGGTCAGTAGATGGAATCAAGACCTAACTAGGGCTATCGACACGATCGCCCCCAAACGTCCTCTCCGGACTGCTTTTAATAGGGCACCCTGGTATACAGAAGGTCTCAGGGAGTTGAAGCAGAAAGGATGACGACTAGAGCGCCGATGGCGGAAAACTCAACTTATATCCAACAAGACATGACATAGAGAACATCTTTGTTTCTATGGGGTGGCAATACGTGCAGCGAAGAAAGCTTTCTTCTCTGCACGCATTGCGTCTGCAAATTCACGTCCAGCAGAACTGTTCAGGGTGGTGAGGGGTCTAACCCAGGCACCTTCTCCCCTGAATCTGATTTTAGAGCCTTCGGTAGTTCGCTGTGATGCCTTTAACGATCATTTCTCAGTTAAAATCTCTCAGATAAGAGCCAACTTAGATGCCATTGTTATAGCAGAGGCTGACAGTGGAGTGCCCAGCAACTCCGCGAGTAAGATTACACTTGATCAGTTTCAGTTGGTGAGTACCGAGGATGTGGACAAGGTACTTGGATGTGTGAGGAGGACGACTTGCCCTCTCGATCCCTGTCCTTCTTGGCTGGTCATCCAGGGAGGATATGCAGTTAGATCACATTTACAACATATCATTAATGCATCTCTCAGGGAGGGGAGCTTTCCATCATGTTTAAAAGAGGCGGTGGTAAGGCCGCTTCTAAAAAAGCCCTCCCTGGATACCCTGGACCTTATTAACTACAGGCCAGTATCAAATCTTCCATTTTTGGGCAAGGTGATCGAGAGAGCGGTTGCCTTTCAACTCCAGGCAGTCTTGGATGACACTGATTTTCTAGACCCATTTCAAACCAGCTTCAGGGCAGGATACAGAGTTGAGACTGCCTTAGTGGATGATCTACGCCTAAGTATTGACAGGGGGAGTGTGTCCCTGCTGGTACTCCTGGACCTCTCAGCGGCTTTCGATACCATCGACCATGGTATCCTTCTGGAGCGCCTGGGGGAATTGGGAATCGGGAGCACTGTGCTTCAGTGGTTCCGATCCTATCTCTCGTGCAGGTTCCAGATGGTGATGCTTGGAGATAGCTGCTCTTCAAAAAAGGAGTTGCTATGTGGTGTACCACAAGGTGCCATCCTTTCCCCAATGCTGTTTAACATTTACATGAAACTGCTGGGAGAGATCATCCAGAGGCATGGGGCGGGGTGCTATCTATATGCTGATGACACCCAAATATATTTCTCTATGCCTTCGACAACATCGTCAGCTAAGGATAGTGTGTCTCCTCTGAATGAATGCTTGGAGGCGGTAATGGGCTGGGTGAGGAAAAACAAACTGAAGCTGAATCCAGACAAGACGGAGGTGCTCGCTGTCAAAGGCCCTAACCTGGGTTTGGAAGTGTGTCAACCAGTTCTGGATGGGGTTACACCCCCCCCCCCCGAAAGACTGTGTTCACAACTTGGGGGTACTCCTGGATCCATCACTCCAGATGAAAGCTCAGATTGATGCGACGGCCAGGAGTGCCTACTATCAGCGTCGGCTGATACGCCAGCTGCGCCCCTTCCTAGAGTTGGAAGACCTAAAGATGGTAGTGCACGCGCTGGTAACTTTGAGGCTGGACTTCTGCAATGAGCTGTACATAGGGCTACCTCTGTGCCTAGTCCGGAAACTTCAACTTGTTCAAAATATGGCAGCCAGGTTGGTCACCGGTACATCTAGGGTGACCACATTACACCAGTTTTAAAATCACTTCATTGGCTGCCAATCAGTTTCCGGGTGAAGTATAAAGTGTTGGTTCTTACCTTTAAAGCCCTACATGGTTTGGGTCCAGGTTACCTGCGGGATTGCCTTCTCCCGTACAATCCGCCCCGCACACTTAGGTCCTCTGGGAAGAACTTACTCAAGCCAGCCAGAACTAGGCTGGTGAGTGTTACCCAGAGGACCTTCTCTTCCATCGCTCCCAGACTATGGAATGGTCTGCCGGAGGAGATTAGACAAATTAGCAGTCTTCATGAATTTAAGAGAGTCATGAAGACTGCTCTCTTCCGGCAGGCCTATCCAGATGAATTTTAAGATCTTTGAATGATGCATTTTCTCTTGTTTTAAAACATTTTTAACTGTGATTTTTGTATTTTACATTGTGTTCCCCGCCTCGATCCAAAGGGAGAGGCGGGTTATAAATAAATAAATAGTAGTAGTAGTAGTAGTAGTAGTAGTAGACTTTGGGGGCATTCCTTGGATGTTCAACAACAGATAAAAGAGCATGAGGATAATTTGAATAGCATTCAGAATCTTCAGCAAGTACAAGTACAGCTGCTCATGACAACCCTGCCAGCAAGAACTTGATTTCTCACCCTGCCAGCAAGAACAGCTAAACAACCCTGGATTCTTTGTACTTGGGTTGTTTAGGCCTTTATCACACGTACCATTCCCCCCCAATTGCTTCTGCAGATTCCCCCTCCATTTCCTATGCAAGTCTAGCGTTTTGAATCACACGTGGTCAGTATAGCTGTGATACCTCAGCTCAGCCTGTTGAACTTGCCTGAAACAGACTTTGTCCATTCAGGGTTAAATCGAAACAGAAACTAAAAACAGAGCACTCAGGGCAGGAGAGCAGCAGGAGGGGAACAACGTCAAGCGAACCCAGCGCTGAAGAAGTGGAGCAAAGCTGAGGTGCTTAAAACTGCCCGTGTGATAACGGCCTTAGTATGATATCAGAACCTGGAAATATGGCTTGTCCTGCTCCCAAGAAGCAAGAGTTTGTTCTTGTCTTATTTCTCTGGCTTGTCAGAGGAGAGACACGTCAGAGTTCTGGGTTTAGATGTCACACTAAACAACCCAGCTGCTCCTGCTAGTAGGAGGAGCAGGATCAATGAAGCAGTCTGAACTGGTATGCTGGCACATTCATGACAACCAGGGTTTTGAAAAACTCTGGTTTGCCACTATGCGTGAACTGAAAGAGTGTTTTGGGTCATTATCACACAGGCGGTTTTAAGCACACCCATCTCGGCTTTGGTCCACTTCTTCAGCACATTACATCGTCTCCCTCCTGCTGCTCTCCTGCCCTGAGGTCGCAGGTTTTAGGGTGCCTCTACAAGAGCGATTTAAAGCTCTTTCAAGATGAATTAGGAAATTTACCTCTAAAAGAGCGGAGCGCAAATCAGGGGCTCAGGCGTGTTTTCTCTCCGATTATTCACATTTTCGAATGCGTGTTAATTAGCGAGTTTTAATGTACAGCGGGAGTAAGAGTGCCTTATGTCCATGAAAACAAATTTCTGAGGAGGCGCATTAATGATCAGGGGTTGGACTGTGGTCGTAATGTCATGCATAGAACTGCCCCTTCGCTAAGAAAACTTCCAACTCTTTGGTTTAGTTTCCTTTCCTCTCTCCTCCTGGCAACTTCCTCCTTGTACTCCGTCTCTCTGGACGGAAGTTCCAAGAAGAGGTGACCCAACGTGAACCAAAAATAAAGTTTCTTTGAAGTGCCCTGATGAAATATTTTTAACATGGAGACACGGGGCCAGATGGAGGTGGTTTTATGAGATGTAAAGGTGGTAGGAAGGATGTGCGAATGTGCGTATAATTAGCCGTCAGCAGACATAACTTCCCCTTGCTTCTTGTTGGGTTCCTGAGCTGAGGTGTGTGTGTGTATGTTTTACAATTGTTGAGCTCGCTGGGAAGTGGAGGGGGAAGGAATGAAGCAGCATCCCCCTGTCTGTTTTGGTGTGAGTATGTATGTGTGTGTGCGAGACACATTGCCATTTACTCCTGAGGAGGTCATGGCAATCGGGCAAAGGAGGGGGGAAGACAGGTAGCCGAACATTTTAATTAGCTCATTCCTTTCAGGTAGCCTAGGAAACCAAAGACGGGAGATTCTGGTGGGCGGGGAGAATAAAGGGAGGGAACCGGTTTGGGGAATTTCTCTGGGACAAAGCACATTACTTTCAGCAACATTTGCATGCGATTCTCAGCATGTCAAAAACTTTAAAATGCCTTTCGTACAGCCCGTGATGCGCTTCAACGCCTCCCATGTATAGGGATCAGGCGTAAAAGCGATTGAGAGAAGATGCGCATAATCGGGGAACCAGGCGTCAAACCGAAATCTTGTAGAGGGGGGCTTAGTTTCTGTTTCAATTTATCTCTCAACCAGCAAAGTCCGAAACAGGCAAAGTTCAATAGGCCAAACTGAGGTATCGCAGCTATACTGACCACGTGTGATTCAAAACGCTAGATTCGAATACGAAATGGAGGGGGAAGCAGCAGAAGCAACCCGGGGGGGGGGGGGGGAAATAATAGGTGTGATAAAGCCCTTGGAGTGCATGATTCCTCATTTATATAAGCTTCACCAGCTTTTAGTCTTTTTCTAGGCTCAATTCAAAGTGTTTGTTATCACCTTTAAAGCTCCAAATGGCTTGGGATAAATACTTAAAGGACCATCTCCTCCCACATGATCTGATTTTGCAACACATGGGTGATCCATCTGGTGCAGACTTAGATTACATTCTGACACCAGCTAATAACATATTTGTTCTGGCAGGCTTTTCACCTGACTGGTATGTGAAGTCTTGTATTTGCCTCACTCCCTTGCTTTCTGTAATTTTTATCTGCTGTTCCTGCTTGTATTTATCTTTTAAAAATTGAATTTGTGTAATGTTGTTAGCCACCATGGGTGCCCCTATTTTTGTCAGAAGGTGGGATATAAATATTTTTAGATTAAATTAATACATTTGCTGCGATCTTTTGGAAGGAACAAACACAGTTTCTAAGGCTGCAATCCTATGCATGTTTCCTTGGAAGTATGTCCCCTTGAAGTCAATGGGATGTGCTTCTGAGTAAACTCAGTTGCACTGTCTATAGAATAGGGATTATAAAATTCTGTTCAGATTCCGTCATGAAGAAGAAGTGGCTACAGATCTTAAAGAAAGTGGAAAAGAAATGATAACTAAAATACTGATAGTAGCATACATCTCAAGGAAGATCTGCCTCCCTTGGCAGGGCTACAGTACTTACATAATATACTACTAGACAATAACAGCAGCTCAGCCACATCTTATAACACACTCAGATGTGTTTCCTATTGTCAAATAAGAAAACAGACCTTCAGCTGTTTTTCTTGCAGGAAAAAACTAAAATGGCAAACCAGTCTTTTCATCCAAATTGACAACAAAATGAAGTATTGGATGATTCGAAGAAATAATTGGGTAAGCAGGCAAGCAGCAGTTAGAATAGAGGCACCACACCATTTGTATTGCATGCATATGGCTTGCAACAATTTAGTTGTGTACTCACAAGACTACTTCAACTGTGTGGGCTTTCATACTGCATAAACATTAGACAATGAATTCTTCCTGTTGCAAAGTGACCTCTGGAGTCTGAAAAGTAGTTTCATTTCAGTTTGTGTCAAATAAAACACTTGATAAATTGCTTTTCTTAGAATCATGTAAACCTTTGGATTTCAAGACTAACCATTGTTACCGCTCTGACAAAGATAAATCAGGCTAGAGAGTTTGTTCTGCATCTTCATGTCATGGCTACAATTACAGATATGAGACTGAAATGCTCTGGGCATGTGATATAAGTTGAATGTTTTGCTGCCAGACTGTGCTTACTTTCAGGACAATTATACATATCATGCAATGTCTAGATTGTATAAAGCACTCAAATCTTTATTTATTGCCTTGCTAGTTTAAAATCCACCACCACAACACAGGAATAAATGCAAATGCAAGACATGTTATTTAACATCTATATGAAACGGCTGGGAGCAGTCATTAGGGGAGTTGGAGCTACATGCCATCAATATGCTGATGACACGCAACTCTGTCTTCCTGTGACAATTGAATCAGGTGAGGCTGTGCAGGTCCTGGATCAATGCCTAGACTCAGTTATGGGCTGGATGAGGGACAATACACTAGGGGTGTGCACTGGATCAGGTCTGATCCACGATCCGGATCTGATCCAGGGGAAATCGGATACAATTATCCGATTTCCGATCCTCCCGCTGGATCGTTCAATCGAATCCGATCTGATCCAGAAAGGACCCGATCCAGATCGGAATGGATCGGAGGATTGGCGGGCACCCGCTGGCGCCCGCCGCCGCTTCCATTGGCAGGGCTGGCGGGGCTGTCCATTGGCGGGGCTGGCGGGACTGTCCGCTTCCATCGGCGGGTGCCAGCGGGCACCCACCAATGGAAGCAGACAGCTCGGCCAGGTGAGGATCGCGGGGGGAAGGAGGGAGGGAGGGAAGGGGGCCCACTTACCTTCTGGGGATGTCCGCTCCCCTCTGCTGCTGGCCGCTACTGCGAGCAGGCTTCGCGGCCTGCCCCTAGGTAGCGTGCCAGGAGATGTCATCACCTGGCACGCTACTCAGGAGCAGGCCGTGAAGCTTGCTCACAGTAGCAGCCAACGGCGGAGAGGAGCGGATGTCCCCGGAAGGTAAGCAGGGGGGAGGGGGCCCACGGCCCGCTTACCTGCCGGGGCCATCCACTCCCCTCCGCCGCTGGCTGCTACTGCGAGCAGGCTTCACGGCTTGCCCCTAGGTAGCGTGCCAGGTGATGTCATCCCCTGGCGCACTACTCAGGGGCAGGCCACGAAGCCTGCTCACAGTAGCGGCCAACAGTGGAGAGGAGCGGATGTCCCCAGCAGGTAAGCAGAGGGAAGGGGCTTACCCCCCCCGGGGCCATCCACTTCCATCTGTTGGCACCCGCGGGTGCCAGCAGATGGAAGCGGATGGCTCCAGGTGGAAAGGAGCATGGGGGAGGGGGCTTACCTGCCGGGGCCGTCCACAGCAGACAGCCCCAGGAGGTAAGAATCACGAGGGGGAAGGAGGGTGTTAGGCCCCCCTCACCCACCTGCCGCCATTTTTTCCCCATAGACTTGCACTGGAGAAAGCTTTCCCCCAATGCAAGTCTATGGGGAAAACAAAAATGGCGGCCGATCCAAAAATCGGATGTCCGATTTTTGGATCGGGTCCGATCTGATCCAAGGAACCTCCGATTTTGTCCTGAATGATCCAGGACAGTCTCGGAGGTCCCGATCCAGGTCCCGATCCAATCCAGGGGTGTCCGTGCACACCCCTACAATACACTAAAGCTGAGTCCTGGAAAGACGGAAGCCCTGTGGGTGAGTGGTTCCCATGTCCAGGAGATAGGCTCACTGCCTGTTCTGGATAGGTTTGCACTCTCTCTGAAAGATCATGAAGGCTTAAGTGGCCACAGTGGCTCAGAGTGCCTTTTACCAGCTTCAGCTGATTCACCAGCTATGGCCTCTCCTGGGTCCCCTCTACAAGATTTCGTTTGACGCCCGGTTGCCCGATTATGCGCATATACGGATAAGCGCATTTACTCCTAATACGTATTCACGAGAGGCGGTGAAGCGCATTACAGGGTGTATGAAATGCACTTTAAAGTTGTTTACAAGCAGAGAATTGCATGTTTACATGGCCATAAGGCACTTTAACTCCCGCGGTAAATTTTAACTCGCTATTTAACGCGCATTCAATAATGCACATAAGCGGAGATAAAAAGCGCCTCAACCCCCAATTTGCACTCCACTCTTGTAGAGGTAAAATCTGTAATGCACCTTGAAAGAGCTTTAAATTACTCTTGTAGAGGTACCCCTGGACAGGGATAGCTTGGCCACAGTGATACAGGCATTAGTAACCTCAAGATTAGATTACTGCAATGCGCTCTATGTGGGACTGCCCTTAAAGCTACTCTGGAAGCTGGAGCTAGTGCAGAATGATGCAGCTTGGCTGTTGTCAGGAGCTGCCCCTTTCCAGCATGTGACTCCTTTGCTGAGGGAACTACGCTGGCTGCATATTTGCTACTGGGCCAGGTTTAAGGTTCTTGTTCTAATGTACAAAGCCCTAAACAACTTGGGACCAGGATACCTCAAAGAGTACCTTCTCCCCTTTCAACCTGCAGTCAGTGAGATCATCTGAGGGCACATAGAACTATCATCCGATTCGAGTCCACCAGGGGAAGAGCCTTCAGTGTGGTGGTCCCCCTCCTATGGAATACCCTGCCTCTGGAGGTCAGGCAAGCACCAACTTTGTTTTCCTTCCTGTGCCTCCTGAAAATGTAATTGTTCCAGGAAGCCTTCCCATAATGACCAGCTGGAATTTATTTTGCATTTCGTTTCTTTTCAATCTACTTTTAATGTGTTTTTATTCTACTTTTATTCTATTTTATTTTGTCCAGCGCTCCAAAATTCTGAATGGGGAGCGATATATAAATACTGTAAATAAATACATATTCTCCACTGCAAATTTTGAAAAATAATAACATTTATGCAAATTAATAACAAGACATGAGGATGTTGCGTTATTCAAGCACACTCAGCAAATAAACTATCATGGATGTGTCTCTTGGGCCCAATGTATGTATTACTACAAGTGAAAACCCCTTTTCTATGCTCCAGAGTGTAAAGAGAACCTGGGCAATATTGTGGTTGGACTCAGATCAAATCCCAGTCAGCCATTGAGCCTAACTTACCTCACAGGGATGTTCTAAAGCCATGTCTACACCAGGGATTTATCCCAAGGTCATCCCTAAGTTGTCCCTGTGTGTCCACATGATGCAATAATATTCAAATAATGTTACATTCCAGAAGAACAGCCATGTTAGTGAGAGAATTATATATTATCTAAAATGAATGAATTTTCTCTAATTAATGTCTCCTAGGTCTCTTGGGGCTTTATCACACCTACTATTTTTCCCCAAGGTTGCTTCTGCGGTTTCCCCCTCCGTTTCGTATTCGAGCCTAGCGTTTTGAATCACACATGGTCAGTATAGCTGCAATACCTCAGCTTGGCCTATTGAACTTTGCCTGTTTCGGACTTTGCCCATTGAGAGATAAATTGAAACAGAAACTAAAACCTGCAACCTCAGGGTGAGAGAGCAGCAGGAGGGGAACGACATCATGCAAACCCAGCGCTGAAGAAGTGGAGCAAAGCTGAGGTGGGTGTGCTTAAAACCGCCCATGTGATAACGACCTTTGTAATGCTAAACAAATATTAAAGAATAACATGACACTCATTTTTTTAACCTATTGAAATACTACAGTAATCAAATACATTTCAGTCATCTGCACTGGTAAACAAGCAAGATAGCCATCCAAATGCAGTCTGCATTGTGTTTTTATAAAGAGTTCTGCTGAGGAAAAGTCACGTCTTGGGTTCCCTTGTGACTCCCTAGGAGTCATCTGATGGAGCTCCAGGCTGTGTTTATTAATCAAACAAAATATGTGCCATGTTGATCTGAAAAAAGAGCCATTGTCAGACTTAGTCACAAGTTTATTGGCACAGTCCATGTTTCTTGGAGCAGATGTCACTCGTTGCTTTTCTTCTTGAACCTAAAGTTATTCATACTTCACCTGTCCCAATCTCAAAATAGCATGAAATTGCTCATTTGCAGAGTAATGCCCATCTGGTAGCAACTGTTCCAAAAGGCAGTGAGACTCTTGGAGGCTTTCAATGCATCATTCATTGCTGAACAACTGTCTTGTTGTTGCTGGTCAAACGAGCAGCAGCTTTATAGCATTAAAGAAGAATTATTTCTCATCTTAATTTATTGTCTTCATTAATTTATTCCTTCCTTGGACAGTCCCTACATCTAAGTAGCTCACATCCCCCACCCTCTTTCGGCACTGGTTAGGCCTCAACTTGAGTATTGTGTCCAGTGCTCGGCATCACACCTCAAGAAGAATGCAGACAAACTGGAGTGTGTTCAGAGGAGGGCAATGAGGATGATCAGGGGTCTGGAAACAAAGCCCTATGACAAGAGACTGAAAGAATTGGGCATGTTTAGCCTGGAGAAGAGAAAATTGAAGGGAAACATGATAGTGCTCTTCAGATACTTGAAAGGTTGTCACACAGAGGAGGGCCAGGATCTCTTCTCGATCATCTCAGAATGCAGGACGCGAAATAATGGGCTCAAGTTACAGATTGTGGCTGGACATCAGGAAAAACTTCCTGACTGTTAGAGCAGTATGACAATGGAACCAATTAACTAGGGAGGTCATGGGCTTTACTACATTAGAGGCATTCAAGAGGCAGCTGGATAGCCATCTGTCAAGTATGCTTTAAGGTGGATTCCTGCATTGAGCAGGGGTTTGGATTCGATGGCCTTATAGGCTCCTTCCAACTCTACCATTCTATGATTCTATAATACTGCAATGGATAGAATCTTGGTACATAGGCCTAGGTTCAGTTAGCTGCTTGTCCATGAAACTTACTAGGTAACCTTGGACCAATCACTGTCTCCCAACCTTACCTACCTTTCAGGGATATTGAAAGGACAGAATGGGATAACCCAGGATAACTCAGAGCTGGGCTGCAATTCCCATGAGCCCTAGACAGCATGGCCAATGATGAGGCATGATAGGAGTTGCAGTCCAACAACATCTGGAGGGCCACAAGTTGCCCACCCGAGAAAACATCAAGGATGCTAGTTTGTGAATCTTGGAAGGAAAAACAATATGTAGTTAGTTTGTGAGTTAGTTAGTTAGTTAGTTAGTTAATAAAAGCACAGACCAGTACCCACTGATGTTGGTGAGGTATCATAAGGCATAGTGTGCAGTGGTACTCCATTGACTTCATTCCTAACCTATGACCTTTGTTTTATTTTATTTTTTGTGGCTCACATTAAGTTTGAAAAATATATTAAATTAATCGTATTAAAATAAAATTAAGCAAACAGCCAGATGTTGTTGGCAAGATCACTAATCAAACATAGCCTGGGTAATGCTTTCCATGCCTAGCTCGCTGGGAAGTAATTACTATAACATTAGCTTTACACTGTTTAAACAACCATTTCATTACATTTTTTTCTACACTGATTACATTTTCCCAGAGTTTATAATGCATCATTACATCTCCTTTATGAAGAGATTCTGCACAACATAAGTACTTATTAAAAATTCCCTGCTCTCTTTCATCATTTTAATAAATCTAATTTGACTACATTTGCATAAGGTTTTATAAAGAGTGATTATTCATTTTATTATTAACACAATACCTTGGGTGTGAAATGACTAGGTCACTCTTTGCCAAAATCAGGTGTTTACACTCTGCTTCTTCGGGAGTCATATGTGTACTGCAAGTAATTCAGGGCAAATATTTGCTGGCAACCACTGGAAGCGAAATCAGCTCTCCTCCCGTTCCACTGCTTTCATTGACGTTGGGCAATAAGAACTATTGACATAAGAGCTAAAATCATCTTCTTGCCTATTGCTAGATTAACCAGCCCCAGTTCAAGGGACTGAAAAGTTATGTAGGGGAGAGTCAACCTCGTCAGACATAATCCCATGCACAATGAACAATTATAGAGGTTGCCCTAAATGGTGTCGAACATTGCCTTAAAGCTCAGAGGTTTGGAAGGGATTCTTTCTCAGGCTGAGTTGACACCTGGAGAAGAATGAGCTGGGAATGAAACCATAGAATAGACAGTATCATAGCAGACTGCAGATGAATGCTCCCCTCTGTGGTTATTTCTTAAACTCCTTGCAAGTAGAACAATATGGAGAGAGCTTGGCTGGAACCTTTGCCCCTGATGTGTTCCTTTTCTTGGGGTGTCTTAACAACAGCATTTTGGCTGCGCGTTCCTTAAAAACCATGAGGCATCGCAGCTGTGGGGTGGGAACAGCTAATCCTCATGGCCGGAAACAGCATGGGCTTTCTGGCAGCCATTGGCTTGTGGAGCATGCCCTCTGCCCTGCCTTCCCATGCTCCTGGCAAACTACCACAGGCCTTGGTCCACCCCCAAAATGCCTCCAGCGTCAATGCAAAGCAAGGTCAGTACTGATAGACAGTGGAAATACAGTCATGACGTTGGAGGAAAGGAAAAAGTTGTAGTAAGTCCTCGACTTTTTAAAGGTGCAGTTTTGGGGGAAAGCCCCGTGGTGGCTGCAAGCTGGCTGCTGCACCGTAAAACCTATAGCACCACTGCACAGCCACCTCAGGGTAAACGGGGCATATAGACAGCCCCCTTCTTGAAGGTATCTTTGGTGAGGGAAAGGGTTTAGAAAAGGTGATTCCCACATGCAGCCTGAAGTGACGTCTCAGGATGGCATGTTGGGGCAGTGGCTGGGGTGCCAGGCTGTCCTGCTTTAATGGGTGCCCCCCTTTTCTTGGCAGCAGACACTAGCAATGTATCACTGCCATATTATAATGGTGGGTGCTTGCAGTACCCACTTTCTAGAATGCTGCTGCTGCTGCCACCACGCTGCAGCAGCACCAACAAAATAAACCCCACTATGCTGCCAACACTGACTGCCGAAGTAAGGTGAAGGGGCCCACAGGGTTAGGAGACCCTGAGTGGTACATTCCACTTTCTTGCCTCTGGATTCTACCACCTTATGCCACTGGATGTTTAGACCAAGCCTCATTCCACTGCCCAGAAAACCAAGGAGGTGGGGCTTACCCTGTGACAGATCTGAGAAAAAAAGGTATAAATACTGCAGCCCTCCTCTTGGGTGTGCATATTTGTTAATTTTCATGAGCATTTGTTCAAGTGCTGCCCTTTGGGCTTGGAACTTTTAATAAAGTTTCCCTCTTAATTTTACCACAATTCTCCTTTATTCAGTATTGTGATCTCATACATTCCTTGTGCCTCCTGGAAGTTCACTACAACTGTCAAAGTAAATTCTTGGAATCTCCCTTTATTCCCATTGCCTTGCATAGCATGGGAATAGAGTGGCATTTGGATTGTGTGCAAGATATAATGTGTTAGAATGTTTCTGATTACTTTGTCACCAAGGGCACCTCTTCACGGCATCTCTTTGACATCGTGGCGGCGGCAGGCAGAGCGACGCACATTTCATAGAATCATAGGATAGTTGGGGGTCCAGCTACGTCCCTATCTGGACAGGGATAACCTGGCTTCAGTTGTCCATGCTCTGGTAACCTCCAAGTTAGATTACTGCAATGCACTCTACGTGGGGCTGCCTTTGAAGGCAGTTCGGAAGCTGCCGCTTGTGCAAAATGCAGCGGCCAGATTGATAACTGGGACCAGAAGGTTCGAGCATATAAGTCCTACTCTGGCCCACTTGCATTGGCTGCCTGTATGTTTCCGAGCCCAATTCAAGGTGCTGGTTTTAACCTATAATGCCTTACATGGCTTGGGACCACAATAGCTGATGGAACAACTTTCCCGACATGAACCTACCCGAACACTACGTTCAACATCTAAGGCCCTCATCCGGGTGCCTACTCCGAGGGAAGCTCGGAGGTCGGCAACAAGGGAGAGGGCCTTCTCTGTGGTGGCCCCCCAAATGTGGAACAATTTCCCTGACGAGGCCCGCCTGGCGCCAATGTTGTTATCTTTTCGGCGCCAGGTCAAGACTTTCCTCTTCTCTCAGGCATTTGGCAATATCTGTGGAGCCTGGGTTTGTTTTTGTTTTTGTAGCATTTTAAAGTTATTACAGTGGTTTTAAATGTATGTGTGTATTGTGTGTATGTTGTATGTTTTTGCTGTTTTAATTTTTGTATATTGTTTTTAATTGTTTTAATCCTATGTAAACTGCCCAGAGAGCTTCGGCTATGGGGCGGTATACAAATGTAATAAATAAATAAATAACAGAATAGTAGAGTTGGAAGGGGCCTATAAGGCCATCAAGTCCAACTCCCTGCTCAATGCAGGAAACTACCTGCACTCCCTCCGCCCCTCTTCACCAACAGCAGCATCGCAGTGGGTCTTCTTGCCGCCACCACCACGCCCATGCTGCTTCTTTGAAGGTAAGGTTTTTTTTTTTTTACTTTTAAATTTGGGGCGGGAGGACCAAGGTGTGGAGCTTAGGTTGTTTTATTTTTTAATTTTCAGAAGGAGGGGAGGACCAAGGAGGTGCGTTTTTTTTGGAGGAGCGGAGGTGGTGCAGCAAGCTTATGGCTCGCTGCACCACCCCCTTCCATGCCCAGCCCATGGCGACCAATCAGTGGTCGCCATAGACTTGGCACGCCTCCAAGAAACGCCAGAGAAAAAGTGACAGATGGCAAATGCCATTGTCGCTTCGCTCCAAACTAAAAAATTCGGACTAAATGCCAACTTTTTTAGTGCGGAGCTTTGGAGCTTTGCCCCTAGATGGCTTTGGACTGGGGGCAGCATCATGTAACCCAGCTGCTACCAAACTGAAGCCACTGCGACAGAAAGGGACCATCTAGAGGTACCCCAAGAACAGACTAGGAAGATTTTATTTGGTTTAATTTATTCATTTATTATATTTTTAATCCACCTAATAACATTCTCTGGCTGGATTGCAAAAGCTAAAAGAATAAAATACACAAGAAAAAAAGAAAGAAAACAATACAGCACATTTTCCTTAAGAAAACCAATCCTTCCTCCTCACCCATCACTGTGTGCGATGAGAGATCTTTACCCCATATAGGGTATTTCTACAGGAATACCCTTTCAAGAGAAATTGTTGGCTTTAGATTAAAAAGGAGGGGAGTCCTCCCAAGACCTATAATATTTGACATTTCCCAGACAAGTGAGTTGTTAGAAAAATGGAATGTCTAATCAAAGAGTTTATTTCAATAGCTTTTCTACAAGAAGCACTGGTTGTGCACTCGTCATTCCCTACTCACTGTTGTTTATGGTATTTTATATGACAACATGACCCTCCAGTTTCACTTCTGTTTGTAAACAGAATTTTCTGTGAGATTTTTTACTGCTAGGAAAATGTGGCATTTAATTGTAAAAGTGAAAGAAAATGTGGTTTCCTCTTGTACATTTGCCCTATTCTCCTATACTATAGTGCCACCTAGAGTTTATGCAGTGGGAAAACATGGAAGGAAATCCTACTTGTATAGTGCTTGGATCTCAATTGATGAAACCAAATACAGTGGATTAACAGCCTCATGCAGAAAAGTCTTATATGTATGATAGAATCAAAGGATGGACATTCTAGAGAATACCTTTGGTAAGAGCCTTCAAACAGGGGTACTTTATTTTAGCCTCCAAAGAAAAGTGCTTGAAACTTTCAAGCAACACGGCAGGATCCCAGATGGCCCTGTGGTTGCTATGGCCAGATCTACACCAAGCAGGATATAGTGGTATGAAAGTGGTATATAAAAGGCAGGAGCCACACCAAGCAGGATACAGCAGTATATGATATGTGGTATAGATCTGGCCCTGGTAACCCAGGCTTGTTCTTCCCTGCCTCCTCTTTCACTTGCATCTTCTGGGATTATTGTCCAGGCCAGATCTACACCAAGCAGGATATAACACTTTGAAAACAGGATATGGAATGTGTCCTGGACCTCAACAGTTGTCAATACCATTATAAATTATTATAAAGTGGTAGTGTAAATCCTGCCTAGATCCTGGTTGAGCTATTAGTGGGAAATCCAGCCTTCAGGGCACCCCACAGGTGTAAGTCAGGGGCAGGAGCCTGGCCATCAGTAGGATTGTTGAAAATCACTGGGATTCCAGACACACACTTTTCCCATGATGTCTCTTGCTTAATTCTCCAGGCCTCATTCCAGGTGAAACAAAGCTTAATTACCTATAGCAATATTTGCTCACATCCATCCCTTGTTCACCTTTACCTCTCCTTCCCCCCTTCTCACTCTTGTGTCCCTTGTGTCAAAATATGGATTGTTAAATTTGCTCTATGGCTTGGCTTAGCTGCTGTGTTCTTTAGCAAGTTTAGAAAGCTGTTCTTCCTTTTCCTTTTTTTATATAAAGGATATAAATTACAGAAAAAACAATCTAGGGCAGACATAGCCATGCTCGCTTGCAGCAAGGATACTCATTTCTTTCTGAAGGATAACAGTAATCTTTCAAGATCTCTGCACAAGGGCATAGTGCATTGTCCCTGCACTTCCTCATATTTAAGTGGAAAGGATCAGAGGGAGATTTGTAGGGGACTAAGAACCGGGAATAGCTCCTCTACCCTAGTTTTTATGGGAACAAAAAAGGTTAGCAAGTTTAAGGTGCAAAAAGAAAAAAAGGGGTACAGATAAAAGAGAACCTTGGGAGTTTGCCAGAAATATTTCTGGTGGAAAGGCTTAGTGAGGCCGTTTGTGCATGCTGTCAGGAGCAAATGAAGAGGCCAGAGTTACATAATGAGGTATGTGTTCAAAATAATTCCCTTATGTGGATGCTAGAAAGAGCAACAAAATGGGGAACAGCAGGTACTGACTGTTATAAGCCTGTTTTAAGTTATTTGCCAATTTAAAAGGAGTCCACAGTGTTAGATTCCACAGTAATCACAGTATGGCTAGTAAATAGCAAAACTACCCATAGGGAGAACTGTTATCGGCATCTGTACCTCACCTTGTCAATTAGTGCTTTCATTCCATCTCTCCAGGCTCTAACCAGGATGCTGCTTCTACTGGCTCAGCACCAGGATCAAGTTCCTATCAATAGAAAGTTCAAAAAATACTTGCCTGCAGGTGAAGTACTAACATGGTTGAGTATACCAAGCACTTAAAGCCCTAGGCCTGGATGAATGAATCTGTAGGTTTCAATTTCTCCCACATTTTATTTTTATTTTTAAACTTCAAGCTCTTTTTGTCCCAAATATGGAAAACTTTGTGAATTTTATCATAACCAAAACAAACAGAAGACCTCCCCCATCCCTTCAAAAGTCATGAGTACTGCACAATCTTTCCACCCACCATGTAGACCAACAGAGGCAACTCAGCCCTGATAAGTACATGCAGTCTAAACAGCAATAATAATAATAATAATAACAACAATAATAATAATAATAATTTATCTGTTTGTTTCTTACCCGCCTCTCTCTCTGGATCAAGGTGGGGAACAACATTAAAAGCAAATTATATAAAATACATAAAACATATAAAAACTAATACATTATTAAAATACCAATAAAACTCTTAAAATTCAACTGGGTAGGCCTGCCAGATCAGTCTTTATGGCTTTCTTAAATTCGCCCACTTAAACTGTTAAGTGGGTGAATCTGTCCCGGCAGGCCATTCCACAGTCAGCTTAGTTTTGGTTGACTGTAGTAAATTCTTCCCAGAGGACCTGAGTGTGCGGGGCAGATTGTATGGGAGAAGGTGATCCCGCAGGTAACCTGGACCCAAACCATGTAGGGATTTAAAGGTAATAACCAATACTTGTACTTTGCCAGGAAAGTAATTGGCAGCCAGTGGAGAAATTTTAAAGCTGGTGTACTATGGTCACCCCAAGGTGTACTGGTGACCAACCTGGCTGCCATATTTTGAACTAGTTGAAGTTTCCAGACTAGGCACAGAGGAAGCCCTATGTACAGTACATTACAGAAGTCGAGCCTCGAAGTTACCAGCGCATGCACCACCATCTTTAGGTCTTCCAACTCTAGGAAGGGGCGCAGCTAGCATATCAGCCGAAGCTGATAGTAGGCACTCCTGGCCGTCGCATCTATCTGAGCTGTCATTTGGAGCAAAGGATCCAGGAGCACCCCCAAGCTGCAAACACAGCCTTTCAGGGGGAGTGTAATACGAGCCAGAACTGGTTGACACATGTCCAAACCCATTTTGGGGACTTTGACAGTAAGCACCGCCGTCTTGTCTGGATTCAGCTTCAGTTTGTTTTTCCTCATCCAGCCCATTACTGCCTCCAAGCATTCATTCAGAGGAGTCACACTATCCTTAGCTGAAGCTGTTGTCAAAGGCATAGAGAAATATATTTGGGTGTCATCAGCATATTAATAGCACCCCGCCCCATGCCTCCAGATGATCTCTCCCAGTGGTTTCATGTAGATGTTAAACAGCATTGGGGCTAGGATAGTGCCTTGTGGTACGCCATACAAAAGCTCCTTCTTTGAGGAGCAACTATCCCCAAGCATTACCATATGGAACCTGCCCAAGAGGCAGGACCAAATCCACTGAAGCACTGTGCTCCGGATTCCCAATCCCCTCAGGCATTCCAGAAGGATACCATGGTCAATGGTATTGAAAGCCGCTGAGAGATCCAGAAGTACCAGCAGAGACACACTCCCCCTGTTCATACTCAAGCGTAGATCATCCATTAAGGCGACCATAGTGGTCTCAACTCCATATCCTGCCCTGAAGTCAGTTTGAAATGGGTCTAGAAAATCTGTATCATCCAAAACTGCTTGGAGTTGGAAGGCAACTGCCCTCTCGATCACCTTGCCCAGACACAGAAGATTTGATACTGGTCTGTAGTTATTAAGGTCCAGGGGGTCTAGGGAGGGCTTTCTTAGAAGCAGCAATACCACCACTTCTTTTAACCATGATGAAAAACTCCCCTCCCTGAGAGATGCATTAATAATATGTTGTAGTTGTAGTTTAGTTGCATCTCCTCCCTGGGCGACCAGCCAAAGACAGGGATCAAAAGGACAAGTTGTTTTCCTTACTGGTCCAAGCAGCGTGTCCATGTCCTCGGTACTCACCAACTGAAACTGATCCAGTGTAATTCTATTCGCGGAGTTGCTGGACACTCCATTGTCAGTCTCTGCTGTAATGATGGCATCTTAAGTTGGCTCTAATCCAAGAGATTTTATCTGTGAAATGATTGTTAAAGGCATCACAGCAAACTACCGAAAGCTCTAGAATAGGGTTCATGGGGGAAGGTGCCTGGGTTAAACCCCTCACTACTCTGAACAGTTCTGCTGGATGTGAATTCACAGACACAATGCGTACAGAGAAGAAAGCTTTCTTCGCTGCATGTATTGCCACCTCATAGGAACAGAGATGTTCTCTATGTCGTAACTTGTCGGATATAAGTCGAGTTTTCTGCCATCGCTGCTCCAGTCGTTGTCCTTCCCACTTCAACTCCCTGAGGTCTTCTGTATACCAGGGTGCCCGGTTAGCAGTGGGTCCTATCCAAAATTACTGACAGCTGCTGGTTTATGTCAGGTGTATTCTTAAGATCCTGAAAGTTCTTTACTGTGGAGTATAAAATCTCTCCTAAGGGTTGGGTGTCTCATCCCTGCTCCTCCTAAACATGAGCATCCTAGAGTTGTCCTCAGATGCAAACCTAGGTAAGAGGAAAGCACTATTGAGCAATCTCTATAGAGATACATCCGTGGTGATTCCCATTATTGTTGTGGTTAAAAGTCCTGTTGTTATTATGGATCCTACCTGTGACTGTATCCATGTGCAGCCCAGACCACACTGGTGTGCGTGACCAAGGAGGACATCTCTTGACTGCCTGCACATCAGGAGAAAGTACTCTTAGCTAGCTGAATCTAAAATCAAGAAAAGCCTTTCTAGGTCATTATTATTCCTCCATTTATTTATGCACTGTTGCTCCCTGGGCATTGCTGCACCAGGACACATGACCAGCAGAATGCCAGGCATCTATGGAAGGAAACCCTTAGTCATCCATAGAGGTTCTATAGCATTTAGTTGCTCAAACTAATTAAGTGCTAAGTTAAATCAGACCAATTAATTGGCCACTAGACTTTTAATTAGTTGACAGTCCTAATTATAAGATAAGAGAGAGAGAGAAAGACAAAAGATGGGGATGAGGCAGACTCAAAAGCATTAGAAAAATGCTCCAGTATCTGGGACTTCATATGAAAGTGTCCACTAACTTCATAAAGAAGTATCTGCTGCTACAATATCAATGAGAATCCAGGGAAGGAAGCTAAAAGTCCTTGCAAATCCCCAAATCACCATGAATGATTCACACAGTGCTTTCAAGGGAAGTGATTGCAGGCTAGTAAATATCCCCACTTTGCCACAGAGCTGCTACAAACAGTACAGCAAGCCATTGCATTTGCTCTGCTTCTCATTCCTGCAGCTTTATTTATGAGCTGCAAAATGTTTCAGATCTCACATGTCTGCTACTCAAATCTGTTACTTTTGGCAAGGCGTTCTGAGGTTCCCTAAGAGAGTTGTTTTGGACAAGTAGATGTATTGTCTATAAAGTTTACAAGGGGTCATTCTTCCCCCAAAGCCTATGCTATAGCACTGTGTACATTTCACTCGCATAGCAGACTCTCTTGGTGGAGAGCACCGAAGCAATCTTCCTAGTTCAAAGATATGGCTTGACTGATTGACTGAAGAATATTAGCACCTGTGAGTCTGCGTCTTGGTTCCTGAAATAACTGGTGAAGCAGCAAACAACAGAAAGGAGGAATTATTCAACTATTTGTTAATAATTACCCAGAGTCAGTTCTGGGGCAGAACCCAAGGCTCAGAAAGAAGATACATCAGATATTCTGGTACTGAACAGTTAATAGCTTATTAATGTGAAGTCTGGCCTATTGAAAGACAAGCTGAATGTCAGATAAGGAACTGGAAGTTGACCAAAATTACAAGTCAACCTCTTACAGACCTTTCTGAGGGTATGATGTGGAAAAAGGGAACCAATGCATGGCATAAAGTGCACTGTATTGCATTAGAGACTATAGAATATTTCACTAAACGTGTTTGCACTATTCTGCTGCTATTGCAACATGTTCTCTGTATTTTACATGATCATGGATATTCCACATGGCTGATTCTGTCAACAGAGTAGATGTAAGATACGTTCACACCTCGAGGGGGAACACATACTCTTGACTTATATGTCAGTAAACACATCCCTTCTCAGGCATAGGTTTTACAGCTGTTAGATGGGAAAATCCTTGGAGGACAATTTTTATTAAAAGGCTGGAACACTTCACAATTCACTAATATTATACATATCACTCTACAAAGAACTACCTGCTATATACAGCAGCATGAAGTAAGACTTTTGTTTTGAACGGCAGTGCAAACAATGAATTTTGCCATTTTTGCGTTATAATTCTGCCTCCTCTGTACAAGCAATATTGTGGATATTTTACTGCACATAAGAGAATGTGGATTTGTGCCTCCACTGTGGGGTGGGCAATATGTGACCCTCCAGATGTTGTTGGACTGCAATTCCCATCAGCCCCAACCAGGCATAGCTAATGTATGGGATTATAGAAGTTCCAGGCCAGCAACTTCTGAAGGGCCACAAGTTGCCCACCCTGATGTGATTTCCAAACTTCATCCCATCTTTTTCATAAATACCTTTCTTATTGGGTTGATTCAGGAGTAATGTTATGCCAATTTGTTGCAAACAACCCAGAGAGCATTGGCTATTGGGCGGTATAGAAATGAAATAAAATAAGGAGGAGGAGGAGGAGGAGGAGGAGGAGGAGGAGGAGTCCTTTCCAGGCTAAGCTACAGCCATCTCTGAATTGTAACTCTATCTGAAACTGATGCCAGCCAAAGCCTCCAACCAGCCAACACCTGCACCAACATTTGATTCTGAGATGTTCTTGAAAGGCTCTGTGTGGCATGCTAGCCTCTCAGGGTTGAGACTGCTATGGTCGCCTTAGTGGATGATCTACGCCTTAGTATTGACAGGGGGAGTGTGTCCCTGTTGGTACTTCTGGACCTCTCAGCGGCTTTCGATACCATCGACCATGGTATCCTTCTGGAACGCTTGAAGGGATTGGGAATCGGGGGCACTGTGCTTCAATGGTTCCGGTCCTACCTCTCGGGCAAGTTCCAGATGGTGATGCTTGGGGATAGCTGCTCTGCAAAGAAGGAGCTGCTGTGTGGCGTACCGCAAGGTGCCATCCTTTCCCCAATGCTGTTTAACATTTATATGAAACCGTTGGGAGAGATCATCCGGAGGCATGGGGCGGGGTGCTATCAGTATGCTGATGACACCCAAATATATTTCTCTATGCCTTCGATAACAGCGCCAGCTAAGGATAGTGTGTCTCCTCTGAATGAATGCTTGGAGGCGGTAATGGGCTGGATGAGGAAAAACAAATTGAAGCTGAATCCAGAAAAGACGGCGGTGCTTGCTGTCAAAGGCCGCAACCTGGGTTTGGAGGTGTGTCAACCGGTTCTGGATGGGGTTACATTCCCCCTGAAAGACTGTGTTCGCAGCTTGGGGGTGCTCCTGGATCCATCGCTCCAAATGACAGCCCAGATAGATGCGACGGCCAGGAGTGCCTACTATCAGCTTCGGCTGATACGCCAGCTGCGCCCCTTCCTAGAGTTGGAAGACCTAAAGATGGTGGTGCACGCGCTGGTAACTTCGAAGCTCGACTTCTGCAATGCGCTGTACATAGGGCTACCTCTGTGCCTAGTCCGGAAACTTCAACTAGTTCAAAATATGGCAGCCAGGTTGGTCACCGGTACATCTAGGGGTGACCATATTACGCCAGCTTTAAAATCGCTCCACTGGCTGCCAATTAGTTTCCGGGCGAAGTATAAAGTGTTGGTTATTACCTTTAAAGCCCTACATGGTTTGGGTCCAGGTTACCTGCGGGATCGCCTTCTCCCATACAATCCTCCCCACACGCTCAGGTCCTCTGGGAAGAACTTACTGCAGTCGGCCAAGACTAGGCTGACAACTGTTACCCAGAGGACCTTCTCTTCTGCCGCTCCCAGACTGTGGAATGACCTGCCGGAGGAGACTCGTCAACTTAACAGTCTTTTAGAATTTAAGAAAGCCATAAAGACTGTTCTCTTCCAGCAGGCATATCCAGTGGAATTTTAGAATGTTTTAAGGATGTTTTAGGATGTTTTAGGATTTTTTATGCAGTTTTAATAATATGTGTCATGTTTTAATCAGTTTTATGTATTTTATCATGTTGTTGTTCCCCGCCTCGATCCAGACGGAGAGGTGGGTAAGAAATAAATTGTTATTATTATTATTATTATTATTATTATTATTATTCATAGAGGCCTTCAGCACCTTTTTCTTATGGGAGATTTTGGGACTGGTGGTCCCATTGCCAGCAAGAAAACATGCTGCACTGAAGCCAATGGACCATTCACCAGCATTGCTTTTCCCTACCCTGCTGCATGGTGAATTAATGAGCCTTTGAGGCTGAGAAAGAAGGATGAGATGGTGTTTGAGATTCAAGCACAGTAAGTTGCAAACAAGGCCCTGCTTGCCTCAAACTTATTCATGAGGATTTGAACAGGGGTGCTTGCTTTTGAGATGGCTGCGACATCCTCAGAACATCTCTGCATGTTAAAAGGCTAAGGAGTACTTGGTTGTATATTTGTTCTGAGTTTGTTGTTGTTGTTGATGTTTGTTTGTTTGTTTGTTTACCAACAATGGTATAACACTTCTCCCTAACTGGAGAAAGCAGGCCTTGCCAAAGTCATTCATGCTCTAGTTACATCCAGACTAGACTGCTCAAATGCATTCTACGTGGGTCTGTCTTTAAAGATAGTTAAGAAGCTTTAGCTAGTGTAGAATACAGCTGCCTTGTTGCTGGGGTTAGGGATTGGGGTGGGAGGCAAGCAATCAGATCATGTAACACTGATTCTGTACTAGCTAGACTGGTTAGCAGTACGTGTCCAAGGCCAATTGAAAATAGGGTGACCATATGACAGGAAAAACCCGGATTTGTCAGGATTTTTGGTTTAAAAAATCCGGGGAGGGGGGAAATTATGAAATTTTATGAAAAATCTGGATTTTTCCCATCCTCCCCAGCCAAAGGGCAACTCTACTTTACTGAGAATTAACAAAAATGCTTACAGCTCTGCAATTTTTAAAGATAAAGAGATGAAACTTGGCACAATGATAGTTCTCAGATAGAGCTTTAGCCTTGCCAAGTTTGAAGCAAATCTGTTTATCCACTGATTTTTAGGGATTTTTAAAAAAAGTTTGAGGTTTTAAAATGTATATTTTTAAAAAACTGTCATTTGTAAAGATAAAGAGATTAAACTCAGCACCATGATAGTTCTCAGATAGAGCTTTAGCCTTGCCAAGTTTAAAGCAGATCTATTCATCCATTGATTTTTAGGAATTTTGTAAGGTTTGAGATTTTAAAATTAATTTTTAAAAAAACCGCTAGAGCCATATCCTTCAAACTCAGGTTGTCAAACCTCCTCTTTAGGGTATTGCATGCTGAGAATTTTCAGCCCTTTGCATCAAGGGAATCTCAAGTTTTTAGCTAAGAAGTGCTGGGCAAGCAGGACACCTTTCCTGTTGCAGATTTAGTGGGCAGTCAGGCACCTGGAGCTCAGCAGAGGTGAGGCATCCACAGATCAAAATGTGGGAAAGGAGAGGTCAGTCAAAGCAGCCCACAGGGCAAAACAGAACAGGCCAGAGGCCTTTTTCTCAGAGTTCCACATCATGGGCAATGAAGGGTCATCCTAAGAGAAAAACTCTCATGACCAACAGTGAGGTGTCAGTCGAGAGAGAGGCTCTCATCTTTGTGGATGTCCTGTTGATGCGGTTATTGGAACCTGACATGTTGTTGCTTTGCTTTGCTACCCCTTCCCTTCCATTTCACTTTGTTCACTTGTGAGCTAGGCTCTGTCTGCTCTGCTGGCATGCAATGCAGAACATTTGAAGTGTGTGTCGGAGAAAAATAGATAGATTTGTGGCTTGGGCTCACTGGCATATCTCTTAGAGACAGAGTTAGACTGAAGACACAACTCTGAGATAGCTGTAGCTGAACCCTGAGAGGCTGGCATGCCACACAGAGCCTTTCAAGAGCATCTCAGAATCAAATGTTGGTGCAGGTGTTGGCTGGTTGGAGGCTTTGGCTGGCATCAGTTTCAGATAGAGTTACAATTCAGAGATGGCTGTAGCTTAGCCCGGAAAGGTTGGCATGCCACACAGAGCCTTTTAAGAGCATCTCAGAGTCCAGTGTTGGTGCAGACAGAAGTGGCTGGTGGTGGAGTTTTTTTAACAAACAAGAGTCACCAGATATGACCAAGCTATAAACTGGCACCCTACCCCCAGCCACAGGGTACAAGTGCACAGCCTGGCAGAGAGAGGGGGGATTGTTTGAGGCTGGTAGCTGGAGAAGTCGGCTGGCTGGCATAAGGCAGAAAGAGGTGGAAGGCAACCCAGATTCACCTGTAGCTTGGCCCTGAGAGGCTGAATTGCCACCCAGAGTGTTTTAGAGTGCATCAGAATCGAGCAGGTGTGTGTGAGGAGAGGAGGTGGAGGCAGCTGGCAGCAGAGTTTTTAAAGGTAAGAGTCACCAGACATGACCAAACAATAAGCAATACCCTTGACCACAAGTGTGCGGCCAGGCTGGACCATCGGGAGACTTTGGCAGAGAGAGGGGGGGGGGAGATTGTTTGAGGCTGGAGGCTTTGGTTTAGCTGCAATGACGTAGAGAGAGAGACAACAGAAGCTGCACAGACAACCCAGAGACACCTGTTGTAACGTAGCCCTAAGGTGCTGGCAGGCAATGCAGGGCATTAGAAAGAGGGTCTCAGAGGTAGTAGACAGGTAGTAGACAGGAGTTCAAAATCTGTATGTGAGAAGTGGTGTCAATGCGCAAGCCTTGAGAAGCTAATGTATATAAGTGAGAAGTGTGAATGGGTGAAGTAGTGTCTGCCGCCCATAACACCCACCCTAATATTAGAGTAGAGAAACTTGTGACAATCATACACAAGGTTTTAAAAAAATTGAAATTTAAAAATAAAAAAGCCAGCAGGCAGTAAGCTCTATTAAAACAGCAGCAGTTTGCAGCAGAGTGAGGATACAGTCAGAAAAGATATTTGAGAGAAGGGGAGAATGTATCACACAGAGTATAACAAAAGCTTCAAAGTACAGCAAAAGCTACAAAAGTAGGAGTAAATGAAGTTAATTTCAGATACATTGTTCTTTATTTCAGTGATTTAACATTAAAATGGTATGTAGAACAGATTTGTCTTAATTGTGTGCTGTAAAATCAGATATGTGACCAAGGCTATGTTCAGGTGCGCACACCCCTTTGGTGCTGGACATGCCCTCTGGGGCCAGACAGGTTGGTGGGCATACCCCCTTGGGAGCCGACCATATTGTCCTCCTTTTTGGTTTCCAAAATATGGTCACCCTACTTTAAAGCTCTAGAAAGTTTGGGACTAGGTTATCTGAAGGACAGAATGCACCTATATGAGCAGCCATGGGGGCTGGGGAGGAAAGTTGTTAATGGATCCACAGATAAGGTCTATTACACTGGACAGACACAAGAGAAAAGGCCTTCTCAATGGTGGCCCCATCAATGTGGAATTCCCTCCCACATGAAGTGTGTTTGTCCCTGTCATTGACTGCTTTAAACAGGTCTAAACACCTGGTTGTTCACAGCCTTTTAAATTGATTAAACTGAGATTTGCCTATGCTTTTAAATTGTAATTTTAACAGTTGCTACTAATTTAACAGCTGGTTAAATTGAATTGTTTGATGTTCTAATCAGATAATCGTTTGTGGGTGGGTGGGTAACAGGACCACAAAACGGAGAAGGATAAGGGGACGGTGACCCCCCCCCACATGTATGGCTGCAGAACCAGGCAGGGCAGCATGGTTCTCTTACCCATACCCACTTTGTGGTTCTATCATCATTCTCCCGCCTTTACAGCCACCACGGCAGAAATGGGGTTGCACCAGTTGTTCCAGCCATTGCTGTGTGACTGTGACCATCACATTCGTCGTGCAAGCTAGAGTGTCACCAGAAGTTCTAGGCATTCTAGGCAGCCTTTTCACTGGATGCCACAATTTATCCATAGAGTGCCTGACAGACAACACGGTAAGCCATCCCAGGGCCCTGTACCCATTCTGCAGAGAGGGTGGATAATGAAGGTGGGTGAGGGAAGAAAACGCTTCCCACGTGACACCCAAACCTCGCTCCCAAATGTGACCTATGGTGGATTAGCTTGTTGTCTGAACCCAACCATTGTGAATTTTGTATTTTATTCTTATTTTCAATTTGTTTTACAGTTTTTTAAATTGTGTGAACTGCTTTGAAAGTTGCATATAAACACTCTCCCAGCAATCCCTTGTTTCCGACGGAACTATGAGGATTGGAGCTGAATGATAGTAGAATGCATGGGAAGAATGCCAGAGCCCCAAAAGAATGTATGCTGACTCCCAGCCCACCAGCCCCCACATTTCCTGAAAGGCAGGGGGGAACTGTGGGCAATTTCACAGATGAGAAAAACAAGGATTGATTTAACAGGAAGGGGGAAAGAGGGCAGGAAGAATGAGGACTGTCTCAAATGGATACATAAGTTAACGGAAAACTTTAAGCAGATGGAGTCCAGTAATATTTGGATTAACAGGTGAATGATTTGTTTCTGAGACCTGTCTCTAGCTACACAGTGCTGGGCTGGGATGCAGCTGTAAGCTTGAGTCTCTGAGACTCCTTCGGCTGTGGAGCTGCTGCTGGATGATCATTGTGTGGGACAGAGGGCAACTGCCGATCTCTCTGGGTTGTTGTTTTTAATCTCTTTCCTGCCCCCGTAGTATCCTCAGTCTCTTTCCTCTCAGAAATGTTTGTAAAATCTCTTCAGAACTCTCCTTCTATCTCTTCAACCAAACCCTTCAGTCCCCTTCGACAGCTCGTAAAAGCTCAAAGGGGCTCCGCTGCACAGGGTCATGGGAGTATTTAGCCTGTTGTTTAGACATTCCCAACAGCAAGTGTATATTGACCCCCCAGGTAAGAGCCAGGTAAATGTTTTCTCAGAACTGAGACAATGTGAAAGAGGCATCATTTCCTGTGGTGTTCATGGTAGGATTATTTAGTAATAATGCCTCTTGTTAGTAGAGAAAAAACAAAGGGCAAAATGGAATGATTGTTCACCAGTCGCACATGCACACAGGCTATCTTAGTACAATAAAGGAGACCCCACCCTTCTTCAGTGAAGAAAGAAAACAATTTCCTCACAAATATTCTTGCATATACAATGCAGGTACTGTATAGGGTTTCAAAAATAAGTTTGTTTTGTGTTCCATTACACAGGCAGGAGTGAAAGATAGCAAACACAAGTGTTCCAAGGGAGGGGGGAGGGGGAGGACCAAAAAGAAGAAACCACATTGTAGGCTATAGAGAACCTAAGTAGCTATGGTTAAAACTCCCACAAACTAACTAACTGCAACACTCCCACCTTCCAGTAACTTGCAGATGAGGTTGCAATATTCCCAACAGTTCATGCTTATCCCGTGGCCGTTTCTTTCACAGATTTTTGTAGTGCTTCAAAACTTTGTAAAATCCATGTGCCTAGAGAAAGCTGAGGGACAAAAAAAAGAGATGGATGTGAACGCCATTTGGAAGCAATGCCTCTATCGTATAGCCTTCGACTGTCTGGGTAGGGAAAAGTATTCTTTCTCTCTTTCACTCTTGCCTGAGAGTGATTATAACTCCAGTGGCCACTGGTGTTGTTAAATGATGGTTGTGTTTATATGAGACTCAAGGCTGCAGTCTTCGACACACAAACATGAACGTGGGCCCAAAACTGAGGCTGGTCAGATTATTTATAAATAAATGAATCTCGAACTGGAGTATGGTAACAGGTCACATTTGTTTTGTATACTGTTGTTAGTTTTTAATCACTCATTTAATATGTCATTACTAGCTTGTTTCTGGACACAAAGCCCTGACAAAGATGTATGAAATTATCCCGTGCTCTTCATTTCGGTTATTAAGTGCTAAAAAAGATATGAACGTAGAATATTGGGTGGGAGTGAGAAGACTTCAATAAATGGACAAAGAACAGAAGAGTGAGAGAAAAAGTCCACACAACAAAATCCATTTAGATACAAAAAGCCTTTGCAAAATGAAAAACACATCTTGAACATGAAATTTATGGAACTTCAACTCGCCTCAAGAGATCAAGTGAGGGAAATATTTGCTTTGGCAGAACTTATAGGAAGTGTAACTGTTGTGTAGGATATTTAGACAGAATTGCTTTTCTTTTCTTTTTTTAAATTGGCTGACAAATGAAGCTCACTTTAAACAGGGAAGCAACCCAGGAAACTCAGCTTCCTCTATTAGTTTCTTTTGTTGTTGTTGATTTCCATTCAGTGGCACAGATCATTAACTGATAAGCAGCAAGCAAGCTCACAGAAAAGTCTTGATAAACTGCCTTGGTGGGGATGGGGGTTCAGGCAGGCAACCTCAGCAGAAATTGACTCTGGTGTTATAAATCTTCAAAAACAAATAGAATTAATCCTGTGTAAATGGCCACAATACGGCACCCAAATGATGGAAGAGCACTTCTCTGTCACATCATTCACAGAGGGGGTACAGTATACTTCATCACAGGTATGTAGCAGCTTGTGAAGAGTCTGGAGTCTCACTTGCTGTCCATGCAGCGGACTAGCCAAGGCTGGAGGAGGGGGTCTGGGATGTGATCCATGCTATGGTGTTTCGTTCAGTTTTAAACTGAATAAGAGCAGCACATCCCCTTTTTCCTGCTGTGGTTTATGTAGTAAACTTAATCATCATCATCTCCAGCGAAAATGGACCATCCTTATGCTGTATTCCTCAGTTGAACAACCCCACTGAATTCAGTAAAAACTCTACTTCTGACTAAACAGATTTAGGATTGCGCTCTAACTGTGTGGTGGGTTTCTGGTCATAGCAGGGCCAGCCCTTCTTTGGGGAAGAGAAGAGGTTGTACATGGGCAAGGGGGGCAGGCAAGGTTGCCTGCAGGGTTACTTCTAGTGGATGGCCTCTAGCATTGCCAATCAGAAGGCATTGTGCAACCCTCCCTTCTTTTCCTCCTTAATGTATTTTTTTGTGGAAAGACAAAAGATGGAAGCAACGGTGAGAAAACACAGGCACACTACAAGTAGGGTAGCCTCTCTTTTACAAAGGGCATTCCTCTTTTTGAAGGGCTACCAGAAGACCATCCGCTGTTTGAAGGGCTCCCCTATCCAAGTCCGGTTTAAAGATGAAAAACAATAAGAACTTGTTGCCCATCAACAGTGAACACCTGAACAGCAGGTTGAATTGGCAGGCACACAGCTCACCTCGTCACAGTCTTCCAAAGTGTGATGAGATGTATTATATTTCTACCTAAAGTATAATAATCATTTCTAGATTTGCATATATATATATATATATATAGTAGCATATGCTAATTATATGCAAATTTCTGACCTCTTTTCAGGATATTCTTAAATGGCCACCCTAGCTAAAAAAGGACGATGATGATGTCAGGATCCCCTGTAAAATTCTGTCAATGAGGTAGGGCAATTGCATGATAAAAGCCTTGCCTGGAAGTGCATCTGGTTGGAAGGGATCCTCCACAAAGTGCCGTCTGGTGGGGTCCATCTTACACCAGTGGTTCCTCCTAGTGGACTTATCTGGGGATGGTGGTGGCAGCCACAACACACAGCAGAAGTCACACTCTGATGAGGAATACTGGGCAGCTAGGTCTGAGTAGGCACTGTTTTAAGTTCCCACAATATTGCAATTGTAGCCTTTCTCCGGGGTATTGTGGGAGTCATGAAAGCACTGTAAAATATGTTTTTAAAGGAGGGGGTGGTTGTGGCAGGCATCAGCAATGGCTCCTGCGGCTGCCAGAGCTCTGGGGCCTCACCAGCTGCCCATGTCTGATACCAGGCCTGGGATTAGAGCTTGTTTTTATTGCTAGTGTTAGGCACCATGGACTGAAACAAATATATGTGTGTATAAAGCATCTTATACACATATTTTAATAGCAGCATTAATTTCAAAAGTGGAAATATTTCCATTACTGGTTTCATTTCTCTCTCTCTCTCTCTCTGTAGAAGTTTATAGAACTTCACATAAGAAACGCCATAACCCGTGTCCGGCTCTGCCTGGGCGCAGTGTGGCCATTGCGGGGGGGCAGACGAGGCGTGGAGGAACGCCATTGGTGGCCTCCTTTTCGTGCCACAAAGGGAGGTAGGGGGAAAGGAGCCTACATTAAGGCTCCACCCCCTCCCTTCCCCGCTCTTTGAAATCGCGGCTCCCTCCCTCCCCCCCGTAGACAGTATGGGAACGAAAATGCCGGTTGTCCTTAGGAAGCCAAGTAGGAATTTTTTGCTCATAATCTTTCATTGGTTATGAGTTTTTTCGCCTACTTCATACTGCAAGACAGCGGGAGTATTAAATAGAAATTAGGTTGTTCAATTAATTAGGTCACATTTATGGCTGTTAGGCGCGGGCATCTTCACCTTTGAGAGCGTTGGTGAGCATTCTAAAGCACCTAACGGTGATTGGTAATGCCTGAGGCTCATCACCTGCGAGTCTTGCGGCCCAGGTGGTGAGATAAGGGTTACCATTGGGGCTAACCCTCCTCACCCACTCGGAGTCATAAGGCACGTGCTGGGGTGACACCGGAAAGCCTCCCACCCCAGAAGGGGGAGCCAGGGCGTACCGAAGTTGTACGACACACCCTGGCCAAGAATGACTCGCCCTATACCGCTTACAATGGTTCTTGACCATACGTAGATTGGAGATGCCCGCTTAGGTTACCCTTCTGCAAGTCATCAATAAATGTGGCCCTGTTTAAACCCAAACTCTGTGTCCGCCTCGTTATTTCCTGAGCTCCACTTTCCCGCAAGTAATAAATCACATTTAAGCACTTCATCAAAAACTCTGAATTGGCAGCGTTTCCATTACATAAGCTGAAGCTCCTGTTTAGAAAGAAGACGAAAAAGGAAAAGGAAAGAAGAAACAACACTCCTGAAGTGATGGGTACCACCTAATTTTGAAAGCACAGATAACATTTAAGAGGAAGCTGGACAGCCATCTGTCAGATATGCTTTAAGGTGGATTCCTGCATTGAGCAGGGGGTTGGACTCAATGGCCTTATAGGCCCCTTCCAACTCAACTAGTCTATGATTCTACAAATCCCAGATAGATTTACATACCTATGAAAGCTTTGGAAATAGGTGATTTCTGTTTATTAAGTAGACATGTCTAAGGCATGAATGAGATTCACTTTCATTATGTTGACTTTTTGAATGGAATGCCTCTTCCAGCTTTTCTCTTCCAAACTCTTCAGGAGTGAATGTGTCTATATTCCATAACATCATATTATATTCTGTGTTTTTAATGGAACTGGATTTATGTTTGGCTTCTCCAGAAGAAGCATTGAGAAGACAAACAGATTTTGAGTCATTCTTTATTAAGTGTTCCATATGAACAGATAAGTAAATGTTCCTGTACAAACTCACCTATGTCGATGGTCTGATGTCACCTTCTCTGTAAGAGAGCCATAGCACAGCACTGGTTTTCATCAGAAGTACGATTCCTGCCCAGCCAGAACGGCTTGGTTGGGGGTCGCATTTGCGAGCAGGGAGGAGCCAGATGAAGCAGCATGCATGTCTGGCACGAGTGCCGCCTCAGGAGAAGGCAGGACCAAGCCTATAAAGGCTGAACCGGAGTGGTTCTTGGCCTCTTTCGTCGCTGGCCCCACTATCCCTCCCTAATAACCGGTATGGGATTAGCCAGTCTCTTCCTTTGTTGGATGGGCTGAGTAGGATTTTTTCCTGACATACATTTATTTGGCGTTCAAGTTTTTGCCTACTTCATACTGGGTGAAATTTATAGCTTTGGAGGATAAATAAGTCAATTTGGAGGATAAGTCTATTGGTGGGTGCTATAGTAGTACTGGAATGTCATGGTTTAGAATAGGGGTGGTGAGCACTCTGGCATCTTTAAGGTGATTGGCAATTCAGAGGCCCTGCTCCTCGGGGGCTGTGCAGCTCTCGTGTCAGGATATGGGTTGCCTTTAGGTAGGCTGACCATCTGAAAAGGAGGACAGGGCTCATATAACTTTAACAGTTGTAGAGAAAAGGGAATTTCAGCCAGTGTCATTTGTATGCAATTAGTTCCTGGTGATATTCCCTCTTCATCACAACAGTTAAAGTTGCAGAGCCCTGCCTTCTTTTGTATATGGTCACTCTAGTATAGTGCCTGCACCTTTAACAATTGTGATGAAGAGGGAATTTCACCAGGAACTAATTGCATACAAATGACACCTGCTGAAATTCCCTTTTCTCTACAACTGTTAAAGTTATATGAGCCCTGTCCTCCTTTTCAGATGGTCAGCCTACTTTAGGGATCTTCCTGTCTCATCTACTCAGAGCTATGCAGCACTGAGTGGCAGATGTTGCAGGCCGTTCCCCCCATACACTGAAGTGTAGCTTGAATAAGGGGTCTGGTTTACCTGACCCCTGTGTTCAATGGAGTGGCTCACCCTTACTGGCAGGCTAGTTGCCTGGAGTAAGTGTTATTAAGATTCCCGCACTCTCACGCTCAGATCCAGGGAGGGGTGAATTACCTACTTAAATAAAGAGGCCCTAGTTTATCCCAAGCTCTGATGTCTGCATGATTATTTCTAGGGTTCATTCTCTGCTCACAAATCAACCAACTCCAACTGGACTGAGAAATCAGCTTGTAATCTAGATATGTCTGAATGCAGCCACCTCCTAGAAATATTTAGCCTCCCTCTAGCCTGCTAATGTGTGACTCTAGGGTCAGATCTACACCAAGCAGGATATAGCAGTATGAAAGCGATATATAAAAGGCAGGAGCCACACTACTGCTTTATAGCGGTATTGAAGTGCACTGATAACTATTGGGACCCATTGACACATACCATATACCACTATATCCTGCTTGGTGTGGCTCCTGCCTTTTATATACCACTTTGATACCACTTTCATGCTGCTATACATGCTTGGTGTAGATCTGACCTAGGTCTATTTTGAGTTTTCTTAGCATAAAGAACAGCCCAACAGTGTATCTTATCAAGGACAAAATTATGCCATACCAGTGGAGAAGAACAGTTTGTATAAGAACAGCAAAAGTGAAACACCGTTTCCAAGTTTAAAATACAACACTTTTTTAAAAAAAAGCATGCTGTCTTTCAGTGATTTCATTTACTTCCTGGAACATGAGACAATCAGTCATTTGTTGCCCACTGAAAGTGGTGAAAAACAGCAGGTTAACATGCAGCCAATAAAAGAATTGCAAGCAGTATCTTCCTCCTTAACCTCTTCTTCAGTCAATAAGTCAATAAAAATTTCACGATCAGAGAATCTGAGGAGACTTCTGGGTGGATTTTCTATCCATGTTAGTTGGCAGGCTCTTTGGAGGATGGGGTTCCATAGACATTTACTTATTTATAGGCAACTTTCCTAGTCATGCGGAAACTGTGCTGACATCATTTAAGCCAAACTCTAACGGCAGATCCTAAGACACTGCCAAGAAAGCCTGTAACCAGAAAGTTTGATAGCAATCTCAGTGCTCTCAAGAAACAAGTCTGAATGTTGACTCAAAAAAATAAACAAATTACAGAGTTTAAAAAAAACAAAGTAGATATCACTGCAGCTAAGTTCTTCCTCCAGACATTTTAAATGATATTCTTCAAAGGTTTACAGAAAAGAAAGCTGCTGTAACCAAAGCATCACATTTCAAAGAAATGAAGCCTGCCAACCTTTGAATTCATTATGGATAATACCACAACATTACAGGAATGGTTGCTTGAGGTGGTTTGAGTAAAAGCATGCATGCATTAAAACATTTCCGTTCAGCCACTTAACAAAGTATCACTTTTTCACTTCTGTAATAACTCCAAGGACAGGAGAAGCTGCAGTAAAATTAGTGGTTCCTGGGTTAGGAATTCTATAAAATTGCCACCCTCTGGATGTTTGGCTTTATTACATAAGGCTCACATCTTTGGTCCAAATTATGGAAATATATAAATTGCTTCTTACAACAGTACAATATGTAAATGAAGCATTTACATATCAAACCAAACACAAAAAAATCAGATTCAAACCCACCCATTTAAATAGCCCAATATAGGTCCCTTAACACATAAAAGAACTCCCACAGATTAATTTGAGATGTCTCGACTATCTTCAGCTGTGGCTTAAGGAAACATTACAAGAGGTAATGAACATTCCTCATACATTGACAGATGAGGAACTATTTCTTCCCACTGCTGACATATGGGCTGGTTACACCCACTGTCAGCCACACATTCAGCTAGTGTGTGGCCCTGTACACAGGGAGTTGGCCCGGGATCCCACATTTGCATGGAAGTACTCTATGTGCATAAGCCAATATACGTGCCAGGCCACCTCTGGCATGCATGTCAGCGATGGTAGGCATGGCCACCAGGTAGGGTGGGCACTTGTGAATCTCAAAAAATGAAGACATGCATCACCAAAAAAGAGGATAAGCTAGTTGTATGTGCTAATTCATATGTATATATGCACATATATGTATATGTATTGAGCAGGGGGTTGGACTCAATGGCCTTATAGTCCTCCTCCTCTAAAAAACAGTTATTGGTTCTGTTGAGGTCTTTGTCATGCTATGGAATGACGAGGAACAACACGGCATAGACACTATCGGTCCTGAGCACCCTCTTTGGCAGTAGAGTAGATCTTCTGCTCTGGTACAATCTTGTACCTTCTTTTCAGTAGCAGATCTTTTTTCAAATCTATCCAACTAGGCAAGTTTAAGCCACCACTTGGGCTGTAGCAACAGATACTGTTTGAATGGCTGTAGCTAAAGCAGCTCCCCCTGCCCGACACACACATAGGGCTGTCCAGGTGAATAGACCATTTTATAGAGACAATGTGATCAAACCCCAGCCCAGTGAGAAACTTTCTCATTAACAAGGGCGCAATCCTATGCATGTTTAGACAGGGGGAAAGCTGAATGTACAGCTTGCATTGCTTTGAGTTAAATCATGGACAAAAATCAAAATCGTGGACTTGTCTAGGCATGGGCTTCCTACAACCCCAATTAGGCCACAAATGGAAGTGCACAGACAATACTAGGAAAATAGACGTTGCCTACTGCAGATGGATTTGTACATTTGTCTGGAGTGGACACTGCTTCCCAAGTTGGTTTCATGATTCTTGTACTTCCTTGTAGAGTATTGAGATAATTATTGAAATGAGTGTCATTATTCTTGTATTTTCTTGTAGACTGTTGAGGGAACAGCTCAAGGATTGATATGGGCAGCTGACTGAGATGAGTAACTACTTCCCGCTCCATCCGACTAGTTTGTTTCTCAAACTTGAATGGGTGTACCTGAGATTCACCAGATCAAAAAAAGAATACAATGGCTTTAATGGACAGAACCCACTCAGTGGTAGATTTATAAATCTTTACCAAGTTTTTTGGGCTTCAGAATTAATGCATGGGTAGTGATCCCTGAACCTTCTCTCAAGCCAGACAACACAAATATGGTATTAAAGAATACATTTTTATTGCCCAGTCTAAGGGTATAACAAGCTTTAGCTAAGATGAGACAGATCACAAACATCCCTAAATACACACAAGTTATAATCACTAAAAGAATAATGAAGATAGTAATAAGCATATTGTTAACCTGATAAATGCTAGGTTCCTCTCAATCTAACGGTCAATATCAAAGTTTCATATTTACTGAAATGGAAGGAAGTGTGGGCAAGGCCAGTCTAAGCACATACAGCAGATTTCTTGTTCTCCCAGGATCTCTTTCCCAAACAGATCAAACCCTGGCCTTTTATAACCCCCATGATGCCTATGACCTCTTCCTTAGTTATGAACCTGGCCATACCACTATTTCCATTTTTCTCAATGTAACAAGGTCTGCCACTGATACCAATAACATCCAGATGAAGGTATCCTTGCTAAGTTACGTTATGTGCTGCTTCCAGCATTTGACTGACCCATTTATGGAAGCCTTCCTTCATTTCCAATAATATTTTCCATTACTCAGTTAACTCACAACACTTACACACAGAACTAGTCACACCTACAAGATACAATAAATTCTTATCAATTCTACATACCACAGTGCATATTCTGCTATATGACCCTTGTAGTGTCAGATGCATTGAGCTAATGTATCTGAACCTTCCATTGTCCAGAAATAAAATCCCAGTGAACATGTTCTCATTCACCCCTTTGTTATTTCCCACAGTTATTCACATAGCCTTGAGGTGAAACATTTACTAAATGGGAAGATGCTTCGAAAGCTTACTTCCTGAATAACTTTGAAATGCCTCTTGAAGCCAAAAATGAATTTTCATTTTAGATCCAACATTGCTTTTAATTTGTTTAGTTTCTCAATAGAATCTCCCTTGAACTGTGCAACTGAGGAAGTGGAACGTGTCATCTAGTCAAGCTTGGGAGAAATTGAGATCTGATGCATTTGCACATAAGAACCCTTTACAACATAGAAATATCACAGTGTTCAACTCCTTTTTTCTACAACTGGGTGCAGAAAAGCAAGAAGAAGTGGGTAGGGGGACATCTTGCATAATTGATCTCACCCAGTCTTCTCACCCTGTTGAGAGCGACAAGATACTCTGTTTCTCTTAACCTTCTTATAATGTGGAAATTGTACCTGGGAGTTCAGTATTTTAGAGCAGCTTTTCAAATAGACATATTGTTATTATTCTGAACTCAGCTTGAGCTGAAGATTCTCCAGCCTGTTAACCTAAGGACCAATTTTTCATTCTATTAGCTTTTTGTGCTGGGCATTCACCATCATAGTAGGCATCAGGAGTGCTTTCTCTTTTCAGACAAGCAATATTAGCCTTAGCCCCCTGACATTATCCATAAATACTAGTAGTCACCTCCTGCAGCAATCTTGGTAAGGGGGAGACAGAAGACGGATGTTGTGAGTTAGTGGGAACAAGGAATAACAACACAGTTTGAGAGTTAAATATGCAGATTGGTTATTTTACTGTCTCTTCAGCCCTGTTCTTAAGGTAAGACTGCTGGAAATTTATGTCCCATCACCTGGAAGAATGAACAGCACTACAATATCAGTCAAAGTAGGATCAAAGTTCTTAGGCTGAAGGCAATAACTTCTTTGTCTCAGCATAACTGCCTTCACAAATGCAGTCACTATGGAAGAAGCCAAACTCTTGAATTTGAAAAATGATTAAGCTGTTTCTACTAATTAGTCATCACAACCCCCAGAAAATATTCCAGTACCTTCCTAGCATTCAGAGCTCCTTCAGGTGGCGGGGGGGGGGGATTGTATTCCCTTACCGTGGCTCTGTTCCCGGTTCTCTTCTGCAACAGCAACGAGCTGTAATTACACGAGGAAGAGAGCAGCGACCATGTGGCTTGTACAGCCTCAATATGGTTCAATGGGACAGAGCCCTCTAGTAGGCAACTTTGCTTGCGCACGGCAGGAAAATCTGACAAATATTGATATATTCCGTAACAGTCGGGTTTTCTGAGGTTTTATATTTAGCACTACAACCAGAAAATGAAGTGGGAGACGCACAGGAGACATGAGAATGACCCACGAACTGTGTGTGCCCAGTAATGAGCATGCTATAAAATGTTCATTTAAAGATGCTCTCAGCATTAGGGCATTCCCATCCTAATTTTCTGCTGTTTTTGCACAGTGAAGTTTAGAAAGAGAATGGATTAGGTTAAGTAATTAAATAGATTTTCATTGCCTTTTAACTGTCAAAAGGATTTTTTTTGGTCATTAATTCCACCTAGCATCTCTTCCTATGTAAGCACTCGTAGAACAAATAACAAAAAGCAGCACTAAGACAGGATTCCCTTTCTGAGTGTTCTGAGTATAACACAAAACATTTGTTACTCCCCTTACCTAATTAGAGAATGCAAATCATAGCATTATTATCTCCATTAATGAGCTAGAAGAAGAATTAAATGGGGTGTTAATTAAATATGCTGATGATGCTACATTAAACGTGTATAATTACAGAGGAAATATTCAGTGAAGAACTAGGAGAGAAATAATAATAATAATAATAATAATAATAATATATTCAACTAAAAGAATCTAGGTATCCCTTTGTAATGAAAAGAGACTGTAGAGTGTTTTTAAAAAAACTTTTATTTGATCCCCAGGATGGGATGGGAGGAGATAAAGAATCGTGTGATGGATTTGAAAAGGGCAGCCCCCTATCTCTGCTAAGCCAATGGAAATGGTGCAAGCGGCAAGACAAGGGAAGTCAGAGGAGGTAAAGGAAAATTCAGGTACAATAAAGGCATATTAAATTGTCAAGCAGCAATCTGAAAAAGATCACCCTCTTTCTGTATTTGTTGATAGGAAGCTCAGCCATTTAAATGCATGCACATGCATTTTGCTATTCAGCTTAAAAGGTAAAGCTGAATCGGCTGGAAGAGAACTCTATTGAAAGGATGTAGCCAAGCAGAGATCTAGTTTTACTGTGCACCATGTCAGCAGATCTGGTATCTGCTGGAGGAATGGGCGAGAAGTACAATCCCTTCAGGAATTAGCACAGCATACAAAATAGGATCTGCTGGACCATTATCTATTCTGTGCACTGGATGCCCAGTTAACAGAAAGCAGCTTTGGATGTGATTGTGTTGCAGAAGAACTTGCATGTTTTGTCTCTCTGCAACACCTTCATATCTTCAACTACTTTAAAATATTATTAATAATCTATCCTGCGCCCCCTGCCCCCCTTTCCAAACAGAGCACACTTTAAAGCAATTAACTAAAAAAAATGCCACAGTGAATGAGAGCACAGTACGGATGTTTTGATCCCACTGATTTGATTTCCCATTACACATACATTTGAGATTGGTCTAGAGAATAAGGGAGAGTTTCTAGGTCAGTGGCAGAACACGTTTCATTAATTCAAAAAGTGCTGGGTTCAATTTTGGGTGTCTCCAGTCAAAAGGCTCAAAAGTAGCAGGGCTGGGAAAGATCTCAGAGGCCTTGGGAAATTGCTCTCAGCCTGGACCAACCAATGGTCTGACACACTCTAACCTGATGTCCTCCAGATATTTCGGACTTAACTCCCATCAGCTCCAGTAAGTATGGTCAGGAATGCTGAGAGTTGTAGTCCCAAAAAATCTGTTGGGCACCAGTTTGGGAAAGGCCTCTGACAGTATAAAGCAGCTATGAGAATGCTTTTCAATACAGTCCTAGCTCTACCAGCAGGATAGTAATTTTCCCTACTTGAACAGCACATTTCTAACATCTATGCAGTTATGGGTTGTTGCTTTGGTATGCAGGTTTAAGAGATCTGTAGGGGATTGCAAACCAAGGCCACTCAAAACTTCTTCATTTGAGCTACATGTCTACAAAAGGCCTGAAAACAAAAACTTATTAGTGTATTATGAAAAGCAATCTTCTGGAACAAAGAAGCCAGTAAATCAATTGCAGCTAATTTGTTCTGTGGAGCATTTCTACAGCTCAGCACATTTTGTCCGAGTTCTAGCATCCCATACATTTTCTAAACTAATGATGCTCCCAGACTAGAAACTGTAGGTTATGGAAGCTCTCAAAAAAGCAGGATGACTGACTTTCTTTTGCATTCGTACACTGAATACGCTCCTTTAGTTACTACTCCAACCAAAGGACACTGGGAACTTCTGCACAAATTCAGTCGAATGCTGACATGGCATTTTCTCTTGCCATCTTGATGCCAAACTTATGGAAATTGCATGCAATAAAAGATGTGGCCTGTTTTACAGACACATCCCTGGCATGGGGTTTCCTTTCCTTCCCCTCTGCTTCTGTGCTTGAAATAGTAACAGTCCTCCAGTGATTTCAACAACAACAAAACTCTGACTGTGTGCACAATGAATGTTAACAAACTACAGAGATGGCTATAGTCCCCCTCTGACCTTAATAATGTGGATTTTACCTAAAAAACACAAAAAAAAATCCTTCTCCACACAGCCCAAGATAAGGAATGACAGGCAATACAACAAATTAGTGAAGGTCAATAGAACAGGTGGCCGCAGTTAATCAATTACAAGAGCAAACCCTCTGTTATAGTATCTAGTCCTGTTTTTTCTCAGTGTAATCAACTGACAGTCTCTTAGTCTAATAAAATTGACTTGTTTTTCTTTGTCGTCTTTGTCTAATGGATTGATGCTTGGCTGTGCACAAACTTTGGGTGCCCTAGAATTTAAAACTTAATATCTTCCCACCAAAAGACAGACATATAATTAGCTTGCCGCCAAACCTAATGGATATACCTCAGTAAAATGGAATTCCACCCAGCCATGACAAAATGCTCTGCTTTGAAGTAGGCATTTACAAGTTTTGCATTAACTCTGTTGGGTGCAAGGAAGTCATGGCAGGAAAGTGGCTTTCCATTTGTGAACAGCAGGAATTAAATTACAGTATAATCACAGAAGACTTCATTAGGATGACATATTTGTGAGTTGCTTCCCTCTCCCCATAAAGAGTAAAGTCATGACAACTTTAATTTTTGTTCATGTAGCAAGAAGGTTTTTCTTACTAAAGGGTTCTTTAGAGGTTATAGTCTTACAAAGTTGAATAGAAATAGTCTCCCATTAAGACCTTAGCAGACTTTGTAAAAGTTAAGCTATTAGAGACCACAGACATTATTTTCATTAGTTCTTTGACTATTAAGGCCATTTTACAGGGCCAGAAGAATGCAGAATAGAACTGTATGTGCTCTTTAAAGGCATGATAAAGTGATAAAGAGGTATAATATTAAATGAAAAGCAGGTATAAATTACCCTGTTTCTCCTGTTGAGTGAACATTAAGCCCTTGAGAAAAAGCCAAATATGTTGTCAATTAAAGACTACTATGATGTGCAGAATTTAAAGACTTTAGCCTAAACTTGGTGTACATGCCTAGCCATGGCCCCCATTTGTGATTATTTTTCGATATATACAAAGGCACTGTGGCTAAATCTAGGTACTGGGATCCAAACTATACTCAAATGTCATACAAGTTCACACACACACACACACACACACCTGCCCTTAGCTTTGCTAAAGACCTACAGGATAGCATTGGTCAAGTCACTTGTTTAAGTCTCAGACTGCAAGCCAAAATATGCACATTTGGGAGATCTTCTATTGAATCAGTGGGACTTACTTCAGAGCAAACGTTGCTAAGACAGATCTGTGCATGGAACTATCTGCGTAACAAGATTATTGTGATGATGAATGCAATAAACAATGCAATGAACTTTGAACTTTATACATTAAAATGGCGTGTCAATGATCTTTAGACCCACTCTTCTGTACTTTAAATAGATTCTCTGATGCTCCCTTCTTTCTTCTATCAAACCTATTTGATCAACCATCAAGATGATGGGACGTAATAGTTGTTCTCGTCCAGTTTACTTTAGCGCTATACTGAAACCCCACCTGCCATTTTGCAATCTCTGTTTCCCTGCAAAAGAGGCATTGCTTCTTCTGCTTCTTTCACAGGGATGTTGAGAATTCAGAGAAATTCCTCAGTGCGCAGGGCTTCAGGGCTCCACTGCTTACCTTATTGCAAGGAAGTGTCTGAGGGGGGTCTGTGTGTGTTCTATATTTTACTATTACCCCCCCCCCACCCCCACCTCCCGTTCTGTCATTGAAGTATCTCTGGCTGCTTGAGCTTTTCTGAAAGCCTCGTAAAGGACTTAATCAGGACTCTATCCCTTGGGGCTTTCCAGTGTTGCTGCCTACCTGAAAGCCGAGTGAGGCATTTTTGGTTTAGTTTGGTTATTCAAAGTGCTTTGAACAACAACAACAACAACAACTTCTCACTCAGCTTTCAGGCACTCAGATTGTGAGAAGGGGCTTTCTTTTTACTGAGTGATTGTAAGCTACTTTTGGAGTCTTATCTGGCTGAGGAGCAAGATAAAAATAGTTTAAATAAATAAAAATAAATAAAATAAGTAAAATGAATAAGTAAATCAATAAATTTTTTTAAAAAATAAGTATTTTACTGTGCAGTCAAATACCAACAGTAAGAACCTTCTCTGAGTCCTCCAAGATGGACACCCAACACATAGACAATGATCAGTACAACTCTGACATAAAACTTCCACCTTTTAGCCCTTGCGATAACCACTTTTAATTCCTAATGTAATGACCTTGAATGGATATCCGTTGAAGCAGGCTAGCAATTGATTTGTAGTTGAGTTTCACAATATGTTCGCTCCTTCATTTTTTTACCCGTCTGTACACCTGGCAATACCACATGCATTCATCTTAATTACATCATGTAAGTTTTCCTCTGGACAAGGCAATTGTGGTTAATTACTAATTAGATCTCCTTGGAAGAGAAGGGAATTAATACTGTATCTCAGCCATACACTAGGAGACTGTTAATATCACTAGAGGGGTCTCGCCATCATCAAAGAACATTTAGAAACAGCTTGAATTCTCTCTTTTTTGTCACCAGAAACCCAGATGGAGTTATAGTCCTAATTTATAGTCCTGTTGGAGATATGCTGTGTAGTGCATAATAATATAAGCAGTGGGATGGATAAATAGCATGGCTGCAGTCATATCACAAATCACAAATTCTGCTTTCTACCCAGGAACTGACTCTAATACACACACACAAAAATACACATTTATAAATGCATCTTACAGGAGAGCTTGAAAAGACAGCTACCCTCAGACCCAGGAGGAAAGAGCAGAACACGATAGAAGGTAAGAACTCTGCTCAGACCAAAGGGCTAACTAGTCCAGCATACTGTTTGCACAGTGGCCAATCAGATGCCTACGGGAGGCCCACAGCCAGGACATGAGTGCAAAAGCACTTACTCGCTTGTGTTCCCTAGCAACTGGTATTAAGCGTCATACTGCCTCTGAGACTGGAGGTATAGTGACTATTAAGACTGCCAAATTTTGAAATTAGTTTGCTTACTGGCCAACCCTCACCAGTTTGGAATGCTCTAACTGGTTGCACCATCTTGCTTGCAAAGCACCTTGGATAGCTCGTTTAGAATTCTGACTGGTTCTCACTGAAACCCGGACTGGATTCGTTGCCCTGCAGACATTGGAGCCATCAGGCTCCACTGTATGCAAGCAAACTTCTGAAGGGCGTAAGAAAAAGAAAAGAAAGCCTACTGTCCCTATAATAATAGCCCTTTCTGATCCAGTATTGCAGGGTCGACCAGGGGCTAAATTTGGCTCTCGGTTTGTTTGGTGGTTTTGCAGCTTTTGTGCTGTTTTTTCCCCACTCTGAAAGGTTGAAAAGCCTTTCCTAAGTTTTAATTACTGGCAGTAAGAGTTTCAAGCTACAATCTGCTGGCATTTTTGTTCCCACCTTCTCTGCCTTTGGCACCGCCCACCACTGGAATGTGCCCCTTGTGCTATCCCATAATGATAACCTGGACCCAAACCTACATGGTTTGGGTCCAGGTTACCTTCGGGATCGCCTTCTCCCATACAATCCGCCCCGCACGCTCAGGTCCTCTGGGAAGAACTTACTGCAGTCAGCCAAGACTAGGCTGACAACCATTACCCAGAGGACCTTTCCTTCTGCCGCTCCCAGACTGCGGAATGACCTGCCGGAGGAGACTCGTCAACTTAACAGTCTTTTAGAATTTAAGAAAGCCATAAAGACTGTTCTCTTCCAGTGGGCATATCCAGTGGAATTTTAGAATGTTTTAAGGATGTTTTTAGGATGTTTTAGGATGTTTTAATGCAGTTTTAATAATATGTGTAATGTTTTAATCAGTTTTATGTATTTTATCATGTTGTTGTTCCCCGCCTCGATCCAGACGGAGAGGCGGGTAAGAAATAAATTATTATTATTATTATTATTAAACATCTACCATATATGTGCAAATTTCTGTAGTGTTCCATGGATCTTGGCATACCTAATTCCTTCCACATTTCAACCAATGTGTCAAAGTCCCTCATCTCTGATACTTTTTGCTGCCCAATTATACAATCAGTCTGTTTCCTTTAAGTTGCAATTTTGTCGCTGTTACTCAAAATGATTTACAATTTTGGCTATCTTTGAGAGTAAGACTTCCATCACACCTAATTCCCCCCCCCCCCAGTTTGCCTCCAAGTTCTTTTTACCTCTGAGGCAAAAGCACATCAAGCTTATGATCCCTTTCACCTGAATAGCTGCTCTTTCACTTCTACGCCCTTAGCTCTTTGGCTCCACTCCACTCCACTCCACCCTTCCCCTTCTCTTTCTCCCTCCAGTCAGGTCCTGTCAGATGAGTACTTCAACCAGATCACCTTTCTCCCGAGCAAAAGTGGAACGACCCTTTAGTCTGGCTCTTTGAGGGCATAAAGGGAGTACAATCCTGTCTCTGTTGAGATTCAGGTGTTGTATGATTTTTAAAAAGGCTTTCGAGCTTGGGATGCAAGGTTTGGGTTTTATATTGAGGCTTGGAGCCGGTTGCTGGGAGAGATTGCGTTTCCCTGACAGGACCCGATGCGATCCATTTAAGCCCCCAGTTCCTTTAAAACTACACGGAGACTTAAGGCACATTAAATGCAGTTAGGGAAAATAATCCAGACTTTTAGCGTTCTAGGAAAGGCTGGGGAAGCACAGCATCATGTGAGTACTGTTCTGCAAATTCACCCACCAGGCATAGTGAGAGAGCACTAAATCACTGGTGTGATGGAGCATTAACTCTCTATTCAAGTGTGGTACATTGATGTCAGCTGACATTACCATGTAAAATTATCTAGAACTACAATAAAAATTGCAGGAAACTTGTGAGCACCTTACAGCTATTCTCTGGCGTGATGCTGTGATTCATTCATAAAGTTCCAGTGTTATAAATGTTTTACTGACAGGTAACGAACAATGGGAGATGAGCACCCTCTAAATCTTACATTGAGCAGAGCCAGGGCTTTGTATGGCCCCATTAAACTTGCTGCTTTGTGCTGACACTTCTTAAGATACTTTAATAAACAAAAAAGAGAAAGAGAAGTTTCTCCAACTTGAACTCCCATACATTTCTTTAATGCTAGTTTCTGACAGGCATTGCAATCGTAGCACTTTAATGTCAATGCTACATGGACAGAGTTTCTGCTTAAATACTCCCAAGCCTAACCCACAGCTGTAAGCCGTGGCTAAAATAACTAATGGAAAAAGAGTCAGCAAACATCAGAAGCTTGAGTCCTGGAGCTGCTAAGCATAGCAACCTTCACTTACAGGAGGATATAATAATTAAAAGGAAGTGCTGGATTTTGGAATCCACACGATAGCTCAGTCCAAGGAAGCTCATTAAAGATGGCTTTTTCCCCCTTGCATCAGCAACTATCAAGCTTGCCTGTGGTAACTAGGTAAAGAAGAATTTTGTAACTCTTCCAGTACATCCCTTACATTAAAGCAAGGCCAGATCTACACATTGGCTGAATTTGGACGACACATTAAGCAACTGGGGGGGGGGGGAGATAATCGTCAGTTGTATTGACTATCATGTTGTCCAAATGCTGTCATAGTAAACTCAGTGCTGATCCTAATCCACACCACGGTTGATTATTACCATGTTGTGTGTGGGGGGGGTACCCCCTATATGAACAACTGTAAAATTGTTTATTACCCCACCATTGGCCATCGTGTTGTCTGAATTCAGCCATTGTGTCGTATCCATACAATCCCATCATGGTGACACTATATCCCTCTTACACATTTATACCTTGTAGCACAAGCAATAACATCTGCTGCAGTACTTTAGATAATATAGAATTTTAAAAAGTGGGAAATGCTAGAAAAGTGGCATATGGGATGTGTTATGTGTCTCAACAGTTATCAGTGCACTTCAATGCCGATAAAAAGCACCAGTGTAGATCTAGCCCAAGTCTATCCTTCATTATAACTTTAAAATGACCATAAAGCATAATCCGCTCACCTAATATCAGAAACAATACTAGACTAGGGAGCCAGAAAAGTCCCTCATTTTGAAGGAATTTGGCATGTACTAATGTTGCCTCTAAAACCAACGGGACAGGCTGCTCTTGAATGCAGGGTTGGCCATATTACTAGGCAGCTAGGCAGAGGAAGCAGATGTGGAGCAGTGGAAAGGTGTTTGAGGACAGAATGTTGTGTTCCATGCAGCCTAGCCTGCCTCCTCCACCCCTGCATGTGCCCCAGGCACTCCTGTCCTGCAGGAGTCAGCAATCATGAGCCACTGTACACTGTTCTGGAGGTGTGGGAGTGTGAGCCAGCACATGGTGCTGCTGGGACTCAGACAGCATAAACCATCATTCAGTGCTGCCAGGGATGGGGGTCAGGGAGTGAGTGCCACCCTGTCTGCCACCACCTTCCCCTAAATACCTTGTTCTAATGGGTCCTTGCTCAAAACAAGGCATTGATGGGGAGGAGGCCCTGGAGATCTCAAGAGTTACCTCCCTGCCAACTGAGAAAGGACCCCTTACAGTGCAGCATTTGGCTGGGTGGGATCTTTGGAGAGCCACATGAGCTGCCACTCTTTGTCAAAAGCAGAGCTGCCACCTGCATATGCCTTACTCAGTAAGGCACTGGGTGGGTGGCAGTGGCTCTGGAGAACTAAAATGGCTGCTTTCCTGCTGCAGCATTTGCCCGTTCTACGACAGCAGCAGGAGTGCAGGATCCAGCACCCTTCCCAATCCACTGCCTAAGGCAGGAGATTCACCCTGGCTCATGGGAGGGCTGCCCCTGATTTGTTAAAAGCAGAAAATTTGACCACTGCCCTCCCACCAGCAATGCTCTGGACACCTTCTATGGGTGGTGATCCACAGTGAAAGAGATAGGAAGGAAGGAGATGGTTGGCAGAGGAGAAGAAGAGTAAGAGTTTGCCTTCTGTGAAATTGGTTTTTGTTGGTGCTGAAAACTGCTGGCTCAAAGGTATTTAGCGTGCTGTGGTTCAGACCCCTACCTCTGCCTTGTACAATCATTTAGGCAGGTTAAGCATCCTCTGTGATGAGCTGTTTCCCATGGCAGCCATTTTGTGGTGGTGCCCAATAGTTTATCAAATTGCCAGGCCCAAAATGGTTGCCTACCATGGCTTAGAATACTTCAGATCCTTGGCCATTTCCTACCTACCCACGCACCCATCCACATGCCCATTTTCCAGTCTTATAGTGAGAGCCAGTGTGGAAGGAGCCTGGAGCACCACTGGAGAAAAACCTTTCTGAGGTTGGAACTCTTAAGATCTCAGCGCCATTCCCCCACCCCTTGAACAGTCCTACAGCTCCTGGGACACTGTCTAGGGACCAAAGCATTGCTTTAACACAGTAAATGAAGATTTATTTCCTTTCTCTAATCATGTCATGTTACTGCTTAGTACCACTTCAGGTTAACCAATGTGGCTCTTCTGGATTCTTTTTTGCAACTAACTACTTACAACAGCTTTAATAGCTGGCACGCCACAAAGCTATTTGGGAATATGCACCAACTGAACCTCTGCCTGTCTTATGAGACCAAGCCAATTAAAATTTAAAATTGAGCATTAAGTCTTATCATGCATTTTACATAGGATGTTTTGGTTCCAACATGATTTTCTCATTGGAGTCATTGGCCACTCAGGCACTTGCTTCTGCCTTCTCTGAATTATGCATTAGAAATTTTCATGTAAAAATCAACGTAACAGAAACAACCACTCTGCAGGAAAATTCTGTCAACATATTTTATTTCCTCTCCTGAACTGATGTTAATCAAGCACATTCATTCAAGAAAAGAACATTAATTTTCCTCCATTTAAAACACACACACACACACACACACACATGCACGCACCATAGAGGAGGCATTTATTAATGCCTGATGGTTATTTGCCACACATCAGAAGTGGAGGTTTGAATTAATATGTTGTGTTTTCTTCCAAAATGCTGGTGCCTGCTTAAATCGCTTGGCTAGAATAAGACCTATTTATTTCAATGTTTCTGCTTGAATAGTACTTTGTAGCCAGTAGGGAGTTGATTGTGTGAATGGTAAGATGCTTAAATAAATTAATCTATGGATTCATATGGCAAGACTTGAAATGATCAAGGAGTATTTTTTTTTTAATAAAGCCAGACTGGAAATCAGGAGCAATTTACTATAGAAAAGGTGCATACAATCACATCTTCTGAATAGATCCATCAAGGATATACAATCCGATCCTCAAAATAACTTGTTCCATTCTTTTTAAATTCTGCCCTTCCTCCAAGGAAGTCTAGATGGCATACATGGTGATCCTCAAAACAAGCCTCTTATCCTCAAAGCAAGCCTGAGAGCTAGGTTAATCTGAGAATGATCGGTCCAAGGTCACCCAATGCACTTTATGGCTGTATACGGATTTGTACTCAGGTGTTTCTGGTCCAAGCACAAACGGATGACAGGGAAATTGTTTAATGAGCCAAAGCGTTTCCCCAGGAAAAGACAAATGTCTGTTGCAGTGTATTTTCCTCCATGGCCAGCCATTTAAAACATAAGTGCTGGCAAAATAAATAAATAAATTCAAACACACACCAAGTGGAACAAAAACATTTCACAAATATGCTTAAAAGACCTGAGGGGGCATACACTCTTCTCAGAAGTGAGAATGCCAGATGTGGGTGCAGGTATTCCTTTTAACATTCTGGTCCCAAACTGTTTAGTTTTATGGTCAAAACATGTGTGTGTGTGTGTGTGTGTGTGTGTGTGTGTATTTCCTGCTTTTATTTGTTGTTTTCTGTTTGTTATTGTTGTATTTGCAAAAATTTTTAAAAAATTAAACTGAGCTGAATGAATAGGCAATCAATGCAACTGGTACATCCCACAATCTGAATGCCAGGCTCCCCCAAGTATCCTCTCAGCTGTGTTCTGTACCAGCTGAAGATTCTGAACTATTTTTAAAGGCAGCTTCACGTTGAGAGCATCACAGTAATCTAGTCTGGATCCAGCGTTTGACTAGGTTCCCAAGAAACAACAGCTCAGAGTATGGGTGGAGTATCAGCTGAATATAAGCTGTCATCAAATTGTGGGCTGTCATTACATGTGAATCCTGCACTATGGTTTAACTATGGGTTGTTAACCAAGAACAAGCCAGAACTCACAATCCATTTACAAAACACCGGTTCTTTTTCTGGATTGTTCATGGCTAACAACCCATAGTTAAACCATAGTGCATGGTTTGTATGTAGGGCTACCTTTGTGCCTGGTCTGGTAACTTCAATTAGTTCAAAATATGGCAGCCAGGTTGGTCACCGGTACACCTAGGGGTGACCACATAACACCAATCTTAAAATCACTCCACTGGCTGCCAATTAGTTTCTGGGTGAAGTATAAAGTGTTGGTTATTACCTTTAAAGCCCTACATGATTTGGGTCCAGGTTACCTGTGGGATCGCCTTCTCCCGTATAATCTGCCCTGTACGCTCATGTCCTCTGAGAAGAATTTACTCCAGTCAGCCAGACCTTCTCTTCTGCCACTCGCAGACTGTGGAATGGCCTGCCGGAGGAGATTCGACAAATTAACAGTCTTCTGGAATTTAAGAGAGCCGTGAAGACTGATCTCTTCTGGCAGGCCTACCCAGTTTCATTTTAAGATGTTTTAAATAATGTATTTGTTTTTATCAGTTTTAATGGTTTATCTATTTTATGATTTTTATATTTATATTTATTGTTGTTCCCCGCCTCGATCTGGATGGAGAGACGGTTTAGAAATAATAATAATAATAATAATAATAAGAAGAAGAAGAAGAAGAAGAAGAAGTAACAACCCATGAATCAATGACAACCCATACACTGGATTGTTATGTGCAAACTATGCTTATGTATCTTGTGAATTAAATGAACAGGCTGCAACTACTTTCCATTGAAAACCACATTAATAATCTATTGTAATTTTAAAAATTGACAAAATGGTGCCCTAGTACTTTCAAGAGAAAATAAAGTGGCATCTCTTGTCCTGCTTTACATCCTCCTATTCAAGCCAAGACTTTGAGACAAGTTGTATGTTTAATTAATCTTTCTGCTAATTTAACTTTTTTTTACAGTTCTGTTCATCAGGGAAACAGTATTTCTGCTATCAAACATTCTGGGCAACTCTACACCACTGGTTTGACTTGTATGCAGAAAAATATAAAAGTGGCATGTTTATTGGCTGGCAATGTGATATGCATGTCAATCTACTGCCTTATCCCCAATACAGTTAGAAAAGTCAAATTGCTACAAGTAAATGTTTAATCCTTTCAAGCCTGATCCCAGAAATATGAATAGATGTGATAGTCGCCACCGGGTGGTCTATGCCTATGGAGCTACTGAAATATCTTGAGTGAGTCAAGTTCATCCAGTATCTGTTGCAATAATGATGATTGCTTGGTACATTAATGCAGGCACATAGCTGGTATGTGCCAGTGTGGATAGTAATGATTGATACAAATCTTAGAAAACAAAACCCAAACATAGTTAAGCTCTATTACAGTTGAAATGTTCCCAAAGCAACATACGGTGCTTTGCATAAGTATTCACCCACCTTTGACTTGTCCACATGTTGTTGTGTTACAAACTGGAATTAAAAAAGATGTAATTCACATATTTACCATTTGATTTACACAACATACTTAACACTTTCAAGGTGCAATTTTTTTTAATTGTAGCACAAAAGTTAAGAAAAACAAACTGGCATTTGTTAGTTGCATAAGTATTCACACCCTGTGCTGTGATACCCCTAACTAAGCTCTGGTGCAACCAACTGCCTTCAAGTCACATGATTAGTTGAATGGAGCAACATGATCTCAGGCCTCATCTACAAGAATTTGGCTTTACGCCTGGTTAGCCGATTATGCGCATATTTGCTGAAGCGCTTTATCGTAAATGCTTGTATGCAGGAGGTAATTGAGCACTCAACAGGTGACCTTACCGGTTGTTTCAAATGCGCTTTACAGGTAGTTAATGAAGAGAATCGCTTGTTCACATAGGCAAAATGTGCTTTAACGGCCGGAGCAAAATAAAACTCGCTATTTAACGTGCATTCGATAATGCACATAATCAGATGTTTAAAGCGCCTCTACGCCCTATTTGCGCTCCATTCTTGTAGAGGTAAATTTTTTAATGCGCCTTGAAAGAGCTTTAAATGCCTCTTGTAGAGGCAGCCTCAGATAAAATACACCAGTTTCTAGAAGTCCCATGTTTGTTGAAGAGGGGGTGACCATATCTCAGGAAACCAGGCCATGTCAGGATTTTTGGTAACAAATCCGGGAAGGGGGGGAATAATTAAATTTGAAGAAAAATCTGGATTTTTCCAATCTCCCCCCCCCCCTTTTTGAAGGGCAGCTCCGTCATTTTTAAACAGGAGATGACACTTGGCACCATGATAGCCCTTAGTTAGGGCTTTAGCAATGCCAAATTGAAGCAGATCAGTTCATCTGTTGATTTTTAGGAATTTTTTTAAGTTTGAGATCTTAAAATATGTTTTTTTTAAAAAACTGTCATTTTTAAAGATAAAGAGATGAAACTTGTCATCCTGATAGCTCTTAGGTAGGGCTTTAACTGTGCCAAGTTTGAAGCAGATCTGTTCATCTGTTGATTTTTAGGATTTTTTTAAATTTTCAGGTTTTAAAATATATTTTTTTAAAACCCATTTTTAATATAAGATGAAACTTGCCATCATGATAGCTCTTAAGTAGGGCTTTAGCGATGCCAAGTTTCAAGCAGATCTGTTCATCTGTTGATTTTTAGCAAGTTTCAAAACAAAATTGAAATTTAAAAATAATAAATAAAAAGCCAGCCAGCTACCAGCAAGCCCTGTTAAGCAGCAGATTGCAGCGGAGTGAGGAAACAATCAGAAAAGATATCTGAGGGAAGGGGACAATGTATCACACAATATAGCAACAACGTACAGCAAAAGCTACAAAAGTAGGAGTGAAGTTAATTTCAGATACATTGGATGTCACTTGTTATTTCAGTGATTTTAACATTAAGATGTTATGTAGAACAGATTTGTCTTCATTGTGCGATGTAAAATCAGATATATGAATGGACATTCCCCCTGGGGATGGACATGTTGGTGGGGATGCCCCCTTGGGGGCTGACCATGTTGTCCTCCGTTTTGGTTTCCAAAATATGGTTACCCTAAACAGCTTCATGAAGACCAAGGAGCTATAAACAAGTCCGGGCTAAAGTTCTGGAAAAGCACCAATCAGGGTTGGATTATAAAAATATTCCAAACTATGAACATCCCCTGGATCACTGTCAAATCCATTATTACAAAATGGAAAGAATATGGCACAACCATGACTCTGCCTAGAGAAGGCCATCCACCAAAACTCAGTGACTAGGTAAGGAGGGCAGTCAGAGAAAGAACCAAGAGGCCAATGGTAACTCTGAAAGAGCTGGAAAGATTGACAGCTGAGTTGGGAGAAATCGTCCATTAGACAACTACTTCCTGGATTCTCCACAAAGCTGAGCTTTATGGAAGAGTGGCGAGAAGAAAGCCAATGCTGAAAACAATCCATCTCAAATCCTGTTTGTATTTTACAAAAGACAAACATGTAGGAAAAGGTTCTCTGGTCTGATGAGACAAAAATTGAATGTTTTGGCCTTAGTGCACAAAACGCTATGTGAACGCAAACAGCACTCATTGCCCTGAGAATACCATTCCCATAGTGAAGCATAATGGAAGTAGCATCATGTTGTGGGGATGCTTTTCATCAGCAGGGACTGGAAGCTGGTCAGGATTGAGGCCAAGATGTTGGAGCAAACTACAGGGAAATTATAGAGGAAAACCTGTTTCAGTCTGCAAGGGAACTGGGACTGTGGCAGAAGTTCACCTTCCAGCAGGGCAATGGCCCTAAACACACAGCCAAAGTTACACTGGAGTGGTTTAAAAGCAAGAACCTGGAACACATTCTTCTTGACAAAATCACTGTCCACCAATAGTCCCCATCCAACCTGACAGAGCTTGAGCAATTTTGTCAAGAAGAGCGGGCAAATACTGCAGGATCCAGATGCACAACGCTGGTAGAAACTTACCCCAAAAGACTCACAGCTCTAATTGCTACCAAAGGTGCTTCTGCCAATTATTGACTCAGGGGGGTGAATACTTATGCAATTAACATATGCCACTTTGTTTTTGTTTTGAATAAGTATCCAACTTTATTAGTTCAGAACAAAGGCACTAACAATGTTTTTAGGATGTTTTAATGCAGTTTTAATGTGTGTCATGTTTTATGTATTTTATCATATTGCTGTTCCCCGCCTCGATCCAGAGGTGGGTAAGAAATAAATTATTATTATTATTAAAATAAAAAATGCTAAATAAAACAAGCTGCAGCAAACGTGAAGCCCAATTTGTAGAATAGTTTAATCCAGCTGTATACACAATGGGGCATGATCCATGCCATGTGTGGAGCTTCCCATTGTGCAAAGGAAGTTACCACACTGGGCTGTTACAGGAAATGCAAGGCCTCTGCAAGTCTCTCACATGTCCATCCAGCCTGACCTCAGTGTTTTGTAAATGACAAAGACCAACTATCCACAACCAATAATTAAGCACATTGTTTTACTGATTTCAGTGGAATAGAGAGTAGAATCTAGTAGGATGCTCATGCCTGCACCAATTCCTTTAAACCTTGCCAATTCCCTTTTGCAAGCAGTGGCTCCCGCCAATTCCACTGTGCAAGTGGGACTCACCGCATATACAAAGGGAGATTTAGTGCTTCCACTAACCTGCCTCCTTCTAGTTTCTGCTTGTTTCTGGTTGCTCTGAAAGTGCTAAAATGCATACAGTGGGGGCCACTTGCACAACAGAATTGTCCTGGTGTAAGAGAATCAGTGGGGGAATAAGTGCCTTTTAGATTCTGCCCTAAATATCCATAACAGCATGATTCTATACATGTTTACTCAGAAGTAAGTCACACTGAATTCAATGGAACTTACTCCCAGATAAGTGCATATAGGATTGCAGCCTACATTGTGTATTGTGTACAACACTTTTAAGAGTTCCCCAGACAGGTACAACAAACACATAAAATGACCTCTGCTTTATTGAAGTCAGAAGAAACTTGGGGAGCAAAATAAAAGCAACTGTGGAAACCTGTTTTCATAAAAGAACTCAAGAATTTTAGAACATAAAATTATTAACCAAAGATTTAATATAGGCTGGATAATCAGATTTCAACCATTTTATTGTTAAAAATTGAACCAGAACTGCCTGTAATTTCATTTGGGTAACTCAATTAATTCTTTCCTGTTGATACTTATAACTGTAGGTTGAAGTAACTGTTATCACAAAAGAGAGACCGAAACTGAATGTGATATGAAAATGTGAATCTTTTCAGTAGATTTTAAAATAAGCTTGTACAGTGAAAATAATGAAGAAATAATATAAAGTAGGTTTGTAATTTATAAACTGAAAAACAGTTCCCATAATTTTCTGAAAATGGTAGTGATAAGTGAGCAACTTTATAATACATACATAAAGAAAGGTAAGACTGAATTGACTGAATTAAGCATTAGAGTCCAAGCTAAGGTGAAAAAGTCTGTTTCAACTATATGCAGCAAACAGAGGATCAGTATTACTTCTAAATTACAAAATACTCATCAAAATTAAAATATCGAGATTCCAAATGATCCTATTATACAAAACGTTATTCTGATTAATCCCCAAAAGTAGGATGACTCTTTTGTATGAACACGACTTACAAAGGGTGCCAAAACAAACCTCTTTCATATACCCAAAACATTAATCAATTTTCAATAAAAATACATGAAGGAATATAAATGAAAGGCTTTAATTATTAGTACCAAAACATTTTCAATTGTTTGTGAATGTGGGTATTAGATTTTCCTTTCTTCTTCAGAATTTAAAGAATTTTATTAAAAAAAATAGCCTTCATGATAGAAGATAACCTTCATAATAAAATAATAGGAGTATACTGAATCTGAAATAAAACAAAATTGATCAAAGGAAGTAAGAATTTCCTCCATTTATATGTGTGAAGCTTAATTCACAAGAACAATTGCTTCAGCCAGGATACATTTACAGTAGGAATATTCTACGTCAGCATTAGCAGTTTTTATTTGCAACTCATATTCTCAGTAGTATTGATTTAATTTCTTCTTCTAGACAAAATACACACTTAGCAATACATTACATTACTGACTGAGGACATTCATTCTTTTTCAACTTGTTCCACATATTCAATTTCTGGTACAATAGTCATCAGTGTGGTTTATAAAGTTGCATCCCATACACAAGACATACAAATCTAACTTTTGATATATGTATAGTTTTCCTAACAGCAATCGACAGCAGAAACAAAGATAATGGCCATGATCCAGCAAGTTATGAGTACACAAAAGTTGCACTGTCAGTTACAGAACTGCCAAGGTCTATTAACAGACCCATAGGGAAAAAAATCCAAATCCCATGCACTTGTGGTTTGCTATACCAAATCATAGTTTCCATAATTTTCTCATATGTTCTTAATGCAGCTGAATGGGGAGGGAACTCTGGACTCAACAATACATTCATTTTAAATAGGTTCATTAACATTTATAAAGAAAGCAAGAATCCTGGATTTCTAGACCATGTCCATGCTGCCATTCCACTTATATAAATCCCTGGAAAAACCGTCATGTCAACATATGCTATTGACATTGTGCCAGAGTTCTAGTACTATGTCAATACTGCCCCCCTTGTGTCCACTAGGGTTTTCATGACAGCCAGCATTAATATAATTTCACCACCGTTGCTGAAACTATAAAATATACAGTCTAGCATTCAATATATTTTCTCACAAATAGATCTAACTGAAACTAGTTTTAACTCAGAGCTACTTTGAACTTTGTTGGTACTACTTATATGCCTGGAACCTGCTATGGTAAGCAGGTACAGTGTGAAAGGAAACATGCTCCTAAATACTCAAGGTTACATAGTGGACATGTGTCAAGGATATGATTGCCTGAAGATTCCTGGCTCACACATATTGTGCATTTGGAGATGCATTTACTATACCAAATACCAATTAAATACTTGTGTATTGTTGTGAGGTTTAATGACTCTCATTCATACAGTGTTCAGGATAAAAGCTCTGGTCTTCTTGTGTTCACTCTTATGAGTATGCTCTCACTGACATCAGCCTAAATCTTTTCCCAGTATGAAGATTTATATTATACATCTCCTCTATGTTTGATCAAAATATGAAATTAAAGGAAAAATGTTCAAATAAAAGTTTCATTTCCATTCATTTTCATAAAAAGTCAAATCAAAATGCTTGAACAAGAATTTTCTGTTCTAAATTACTGAATCCTTACCATTGTATTATAAAATTTATGTTCCTTCTGCAGCAATGCCAAAAGCTTCCCATAACAACAACAACAAAAACCCCAAGGAAACCATATTAAAAATTGCAGGTTAATAAATGGGGGTGGGGTGGGGTGGGGTAAGAGACTATTCCCTGGTGTAAACAAAGTTCCAGGTATTCTATTTAAGTATTGGGCCTGGGCAACCTGCCATCTGAACTTGGTCCATTATAAGAGATGGTTGTTTGGATGAAATCCATATCAACTTCCACTTCATTAGCTAAAAGGAATAAAGATCTTTAATACTAAATCTACATGGCACTGCTAAATTTTAACATTATTCACTAAAAGTTCCATTCTCCTGAGCTTGCGTTTATTTTTTGGCATTGGTTTGTCATATAAGCCATTTTTAAGAAGATGTTCCTTGCTGTGATGGACTTGGGCACCATGCTGAAGCTGGAAAGAGCACAGGGCTTGAAGAGGACGGAGTACAGTCTGGGAAAAGGGAGAAAGAAAGAAAGCTTTTATACATAAGCGTCAGATATTATTTCATCTGCAGTTCACATAAGCCTGTAGTTGCACAAAGTGAATTACTGATAACCTGCTCCAAAGCATATTTTCTTGAAAGTCACATTGATTTCACATTCAAGTAAGTATGTTTAAGCTTGCCAACCAGGTTTCGATACCATCGACCATGGTATCCTTCTGGAACGCCTGAGGGAATTGGGACTCGGGAGCACTGTGCTTCAGTGGTTCCGGTCCTACCTCTCGGGCAGGTTCCACATGGTGATGCTTGGGGATAGTTGCTCTTCAAAGAAGGAGCAGCTATGTGGTGTACCACAAGGTGCCATCCTATCCCAATGCTGTTTAATATATACATGAAACCGCTGGGAGAGATCATCCGGAGGCATGGGGCAGGGTGCTATCAGTATGCTGATGACACCCAAATATATTTCTCTATGCCTTCGACAACAGCATCAGCTAAGGATAGTGTGTCTCCTCTGAATGAATGCTTGGAGGCGGTAATGGGCTGGATGAGGAAAAACAAACTGAAGCTGAATCCAGACAAGACGGAGGTGCTTGCTGTCAAGGGCCACAACCTGGGGTTGGAGGTGTGTCAACCAGTTCTGGATGGGGTTACACTCCCCCTGAAAGACTGTGTTCGCAGCTTGGGGGTGCTCCTGGATCCATCGCTCCAAATGACAGCTCAGATAGATGCGACTGCCAGGAGTGCCTACTATCAGCTTCGGCTGATACGCCAGCTGCGCCCCTTCCTATAGTTGGAAGACCTAAAATCAGTAGTGCACACGCTGGTAACTTCGAGGCTCGACTTCTGCAATGCGCTGTACATAGGGCTACCTCTGTGCCTAGTCCGGAAACTTCAACTAGTTCAAAATATGGCAGCCAGGTTGGTCACTGGTATATCTAGGGGTGACCACATTACACCAGTTTTAAAATCTCTTCCCTGGCTGCCAATCAGTTTCCGGGCAAAGTACAAAGTGTTGGTTATTACCTTTAAAGCCCTACATGGTTTGGGTCCAGGTTACCTACGGGATCGCCTTCTCCCATACAATCCGCCCCGCACGCTCAGGTCCTCTGGGAAGAATTTATTACAGTCAACAAGAACTAGACTGACAACCGTTACCCAGAGGACCTTCTCTTCTGCCGCTCCCAGATTGCGGAATGACCTGCCGGGAGAGATTTGCCAACTTACTAGTCTTCAGGAATTTAAAAGATCTATAAAGACTGATCTCTTCCAGCAGGCCTACCTAGATGAATTTTAAAGTGTTTTATTGGTGTTCTATTGGTGTTTTAATGATGTACTGGTTTTATCTGCTTTTAATCAGTTTTTGTATTTTGTGTTTGGTGTTGTTCCCCGCCTCGATCCGTTGGGAGAGGCGGGTGATAAATAAATATATTATTATTATTATTATTATTATTATTATTATTATTTTATCACACTTTTGAATGAGACATTAAAGATCCTGAAATATCAGCTTGATATAAAAAGAGCAGCAAAAGAATTCCAAGCACGTTGTTTAAAGACGTTATGGATCTCAATCCCATGCTCTTCTCTGTTGTGTTCTGAGCTCTCTGAACTGGTGTGACGGAATATGTCACCTCTCTGACCCGGTTTGCACCTCGTAACCATGGTTTCAAACTGTGGGCTGTTCATCCCCACAAAACCCAGACTTCTGTGTTAGAACACCAGAACAACCAACCTGGGGACAAAATGTTCGCAAGTAATTTACTGCACTGAAAGCAAGCACATGCAGGAGAGCCAGGGTGCAAGCTCGCTTCCGCTCATCTTCTCAACAACTTGTAGTCTGCAAATCGTGGGTTGTTACAATGCAAAAACTGGGCATTTCATTAAAACCTGATTAATGATTGAGAGCTGGTATAGTGTAGTGGTTAAGAGACTGAATTATGAACCAGGAACTCCCTGATTCAGATCTACCGTCTGCCATGAGCTCACTAGATCAACCTTCTCTAGGGCCCTGTCTTCATGCTGCTGGGAGCGCTGTGCCCTATTGCATCCCTGGTGGTGTGCGACGCATTTACGTCCCTTACTCCAGTCCTGACGTAAGGGGCATGATGGCGCATTTTCTTTTGTTGGCGCCTGCGCCACCGAGCATTTGGCGGTGCGGCGGCTGTTAGAGGGGGGACTGGGAGACTCGGCTCCCCTACTCCCAGGTAAGTGTTTTTTTTAAAAAATTTTTTTACAAAAAGGAAGGGTAAGGGGAGCGGAGGCGGGTCGTTTTTTGTTTTTTTTAAACAACTTTAAATGGGGATGGGGACTGCCGCTAACTAAAAAAAATGGATTACTGCAATGCACTCTACGTGGGGCTGCCTTTGAAGACAGTTCAGAATCTGCAGCTTGTGCAAAATGCAGCGGCCAGAGTGATAACAGGAACCAGAAGGTTCGAGCATATAAGACCTACTCTGGCCTGCTTGCATTGGCTGCCTATACATTTCCGAGCCCAATTCAAGGTGCTGGTTCTAACCTATAAAGCCTTATATGGCTTGGGACCACAATACCTGATGGAACGCCTCTCCCGACACGAACTTACCCGTACATTACAATCCAGATCAAAGGTCCTCCTCCGGTTGCCTACTCCAAGGGAGGCACGGAGGGTGGCAACAAGGGAAAAGGCCTTTCAGTGGTGACCCCCCAATTATGGAACGATCTCCCCGACGAGGCTCACCTGGCACCAACACTGTTATCTTTTCGGTGCCAGCTCAAGACTTTCCTCTTCTCCCAGGCATTTAACAGCATATGATGAGGGTTTTTGTGTTTTTGTTGTGCTTTGACCCAGAAGGATATTGTAATTTTAACTTGTTTTTATGCTTTATGCTTTTAAATTTTGTATATCGGTGTTTTAATTGTTCAATGTTTTTAATTGTTGTAAACTGCCCAGAGAGCTTTGGCTATGGGGCGGTATATAAATGGAATAAAATAAATAAAATAAATAAATAAAAAGTTGTGTTTAATGGGTGACTTTTTTAGTTCGCAGCAAAGGGCCTTTGCCCCTAGATGTCTTCGCATTGGCAGCTGCGTCATGTAACACTATTGCTGCCAGTGCGAAGACATGTCGATGGAAACTGTCTGTTAAGAGGTACCCTAGACGTGTTGGACTTCTCAATCAGCCATAGCCAGCAGAAGCAAAGATGGGGGTGATGGGAGTTATAGTGCAACCTCTGGAGGGCACCAGGTTGGGGAAGCCTGCATTAGATGTTCATAGAAAGCAAGGCACTTTCTTTCAGCCTCAGTCTTTCCATTAGCAACACGGGGGATAACACAGATTTACTGTATAGGGCTGTTGTAAAACTTACATGTGATAATTCATGTGAAGCATTTTGAACACATAGGAGTGTGCTCAAGCACAAGAAAGTACTCTGCAAATGTTAGGTATTATGATGATTTTATAAAGAAATTGATTCCTGTGTTGTATGTGGTTTAAACAACTGGCAGCAACAATAAATTTTGCAGCAGTGCTGAAAGTTTAAGGAAAAAACAAAATTGGCCTTGGTGAAAGGACGATCCTCACTGTTAGGACACTTTATATTATTGAGTTTTCAACAGTGTACAGGTAGGGGAAATGTATCAACAATCACCACAGTTTTGGCAGGGCATTTGACAAGATACTTTTAAAAACGTAAGTGTACTTTTGAAAGTAACTAGAAACTGCATGAAAAGATAATACAAGAATATCTGAGCAATATCAAGGGGTTTCCAAAGACAGGCAGATTTATAGTACTTCCATTATTTTACAGTTCTTTTCAGGTATGTCTGTGATTTGCACAAGTGTCATGTAGCACAAGAAGTAATGCTCAGGTAAACTTAAATCCAAAACAATGACTAGGATTGAGCTATCGACTTCTTGAATACCACTTCCAATGTAAGTAATAAAAGTGAGTGGCTTAATTTATTGCAGGGAATTATATTGTTGGCTTCTTAACTTGTAAAAGCAAATATCTTGAAGAGATGCTACCAGATTATGCCCCAAGATGGTTTCACACGTCATATTTTGAACATGCATATTATTAAAAACGTAATCTGTGCAGTGTGAAATGCAGGTTTCAGCTAAAAGATGTCTTGAAGACAGAGAAGCTCTCGACGATGCAGCTGCAATGGTGGTTGAAGAAGAACTGGGGATTGGGAGGGAACCCTGTAGGAATGCACAGTGGCTGCTGGGGGAGGGTTCCTGCCTAAATTATCAGCTATGGAAGTTTCTTCGAGTTGAAGCTCCGTGCAGGTGCAGAGCCCATATGTGTGATGCACAGAGACCACGAAGAAGAATCCATCTTTACCACCATGTTATATATCCCTTAGTCCCAAAAGGTGTTAAAATATTTTCTCATTGACATCCTAAAGCAGGGCGGGCAGCATATGGCTTTCCAGATGTGGCTCGCAAGTCCTATCAGTCCTAGCCAGCATAGCGAAAGATGAAGGCTGATAGGAGTTGAAGGCACAAATATCTGGAGGACCACAAGTTGCCCACATCTGTCGTAAAATTTATTTATTCTAAAAACCCACAAGGGTAAATGAGTTTTATACTATACTATTCTTTGTTAGTATTCTCTCCTGAAGTGCTAACAACTATGCAGCATTTCTAGTGTTAGGTCCTAAAGACAAATTGCACAGAAGCCATTTTAGAATCTTGACAGAGTCTTCCATCACAGACTAGTGGGATCACTTGCAAAGCAAAGGCTAATGTCTTATTGTATTCTTTGACCTAGTAGAATAAACTTAAACTCCAGTGCTGTCATGTTCTAAATTCTTGTAATGACACTTGACAGTTTTAAGCTGATTAGTAGATTGAAATAACCCAGTGGGTCATGCTCTGAGGCTGTAGGAGCGCTTCAAGTCATTGGGATGGGTTTACAAATACATTTCAATCTTCAAGCTCACTGCAAGGGTTGCTCAGGATATCTTTTCAAAGTAGCTCATGCAGCATGATTTACGTGTAGGATTATTAATTGCTTGGTTCAAATTGGATTGGCAGTGTCTTATACTTCAGAGTTCAGCAGTAATTCCATTGGACTATAGAGTAACTGTTTAACCTATTTATACACATTTATTTATCTTAGTGCTATGAAAACAGATAATCACTAGGCTATTTGTTAGGTGCAAAATGTTACAACTGGCACTCCAGATGTTGTTGAACTCCTACTCTGATCAGCTCCAGCCAACATGGCCAATGGTCAGGGAAAATTGGGGGTGTAGTCCAATAATATATGAAGGGCCACAGATTGCCCAGATTGAATTTACCCACCCAAGTTTCATTCATGCATACATGCATGTACCATGGCAAATAAAATCTGTCCCTAATTGATGTATATTCCTTTGTATAATTATCTGTGCCTCTAGTGGTTCCTGTTTTCATTAGACATTTCTAGTCCAAATACTTAAGTACTTACAATAAGCTGAACATTTCTTGTTTACAAGAATGGGACTAAAATAAAATGTTGGTCTTTCCCCCATTTCATGTCATTACGAATTCTATCAAAATTCACTATGCTTTAACCCATAACAGCAATAAAACAATCCATCATACTGGGGATCTATACAATGTTCATATTTATTCAGAGGGTCAGTAAAATAATAGTTACGTTTTTATCATATATATGTCATATTTTAACGAACTTGCTTTCAGTACATCATATGAATTAGAAAGTGGACATTCAATATGTTTTATATTTGGAATATAGACAGTTTATGCAGCAAGAGCCAATTTGTAAAACATCTTGTTAAATATGAAGATATGAATAGCATACCAAAGGGGTAAGGACATTTGTCTTGCACAAGTATTTATACAGCTATTTTAGGGAGATGTTGAAATGAAGACGTGTCAAAATCTTATGAGAACATTGCTTCTTCCTTCTGCTAAATTCTCTGAAGTTAACAAATTGTAACTCATAAATTAGCAGGATTTAAAAAAAAGAATTTAGTCCTTAGTCAATAAATACAGTCATGTTCATTCAATTGCATTGCTCTCACCCTATTATTCCATTAGCAGAGTAAATGAGTTTAAAATTACCTACCTCTTTAATGCCATCATTTTTTTCCATGATGGCAAGGGCAATAGCTGCACATTCAAGTGTGGACAGGCATGCATTTGTGGGCTGTGTACGAATTACATACTGACTTGAAAGGCTAGTTCTCAGTTGCACCTGAAAGCAACAAAAGTTATTCCAAGTTAAAGAAATAAGTTATCATTATGCAAGCTCTCTATTTTTTAAAAAATCCTTAAAATATGTAGCACGTTACTTTTTAATAATTGGTGATCATCATAAGCATATATTGTAGTGCCACATTTTGCATTTATAAATGTACAAGCATTTGCTATGTATTAATTATGCTTCAAAATATGTATTGATTAAACAGTAAGGTAAGTAGGCTTTATATCTGGTCTTTATATTTTGTGATTACTTTTGTTGTATTTCACAATTAAAAGATTAAAAACCTAAATAAACCCAAAGTGGTAGCAGAGATATACATGATAAAATTACATTTAAGCAGATTCCAGACTAATTTCAAATACTGTATTGGTGTTAATTTTTTAAATTGTTATTGTAACATGTTTTATAAATAAACACTAATATAAAGAGTTAAACAAAACTATACAAAATTTAAAAGTGTTCATGTCATTTAATGGAACACTTTCGTTTCTATTTGCAGACTTTAAGTATGTTTGAAACTGATTGATTGGTTCTGCCTAAACTGATAATAACTTTACACGATCACAAATGTTAAACATTTTTCAAGAAAGACAAATGCCATTCAACCATTAAGCTATGTGTTTTATCAGCTGCAAAGTCTTTTATTGCATTTATAAACAGCTGCTGAAAAATGACACAGTATCCTTTGTGACAGTACTCAGACATTATTCATTAGGCTTCTTCTGCTTCAGATGCAACCTGAATAGTACTGAATGGTTTTGGATCCAAAGCCAAAATAGTATACCCTCCTAACATTCACATCAGTAAATATAAAAGAGATGAAACCGAGAGAGTCTCTGAAGCGTCAGAGGCATACAAAAAACTTTATATCTTAAGATGTTCCTTATACTACTTCATGGAGAAATTCTACTTTTTATATGGCTAACTTAAACCCACAATTTAGGAAGAAAGTAATGCAGCACATGAGTAGGGCTTCCCAATGAAAACGATTGTGGGGAAAGAACCTGATAAAACATGTGGGTCTCTGGATAACTGCCTTAGATCTTATGCACTTACATCACTACTGCATCCTTTTCAATATCTGCTGAATTTCATGAAGGGAGATCTCTTGAGCATTTGGGCAATAAACATTTGGTCTTGAAAGGGTAGATTTTCCTATATTCAAATTAATTTACTGCCCCCAAGTAGTAATAGTAAATCTAAGGTGCAAAATGTGAAGAGAACTGTAGAATTATAATTAATGTAGCTGACCAGAAAACTAGGTTCTAACTACACTGCAGTGTTGTGTTTAGGAAGTGTGTCTGACCACCTAAAATATTTTGCTAACTGGCTTAGTAGCAACTCTAATAGCAAAGATTTACTTTCCCCTAAGAATACAAATACTAATAGTAAACCACACTGTCTCAGTCAAAATCAAATTTTATTTGCACAAAGCCAATGGCCATTGCAAACTGTCTCAGTTTTATGATTGATTTACTAATTTAATTTCTAGCACTCGCACAGATGTAATATATTTTCCCTTATAGATTAGCTTATTCTTTCCTCTTGTTTGTACTTTGATACATGAAAAAAACTTAATTTGTTCTTTAAGCTATTTTATACAGTTCACTTTCTGTGTATAATTACCATGATGAAGTGAATAGGGGTGACAAAGCCTGGATTTAGTTTAATTTTCAATTTCAAACAAAAAACCTGGAAATATTACTTTAAAAAGTCTTCTGATGTCCATTCAGATGTTCAAAGTTTAGCAAGCAAAATCAACAACAATTTCCATGAAAATAATTATTTAAAAAAGCTGAAGCAGAGTGCTTGTTCAGCAGAAAGGTGCAACATTTCCTGAAAAACTGAAAGAACAGAAAACTCACCTGTTACCACATCTGATTGGTAATATGAGACAGGTGCCAATCTTTCTTTTCACACTTCCACCACATGATTTCTAAATTACTCTTAAATTGGGGAAGTTAGCATTTCTCAAACGTTGAATGCTCAATCCTTGTTGAGAATCCTTACTAATAAGAGAGTGAGAAGTTGGCTGTTCATATTTCCTAATGGCAACCTTTCCCAACTCTGCAGCCTCCAGATGTGTTTGACTACAACTCTCACCACCCTAGTAAACAGCCCGTTGGCCAAGTGTAGATGATAGGAGTAGTCCAACACATTAGGATGTGGGATTGGGGAATGCTTCCCCAACCTGGTGCTCTCCAGTTGTGTTGGGCTACATTATCTACAGCCAGCACAGCCATTAGACAGAACCAAGTAACTACTGGATTTTATATTTTTGCAAAGTGAGGGAATGCTCATGATATTGACATTTTGGCTGGTTCTTGTCAAGGAAACATAAACAATGTTCCCCTGCCGTGGCGGACCACTCCCGTCCCACCACCCGGTTCCCCAGCCAAAGTTGGCTTGAGCCAAGACTTGAAATAACCACACCGAGATTAAGGACCAAAGCAGGTTTATTTACACGCTAGGCTAAGTTAAGGCCTTGGTCAAACAAGGAAGGTTAGGGAGAAAGGGAATGGGTGTGTGTGTGGGGGATGAGGTAGTGAAAGGTAGCAGCACAGAAAGACACAAGCAATAAAACAATTGGAATCCCCAATCAATCAGGCACACTCTTAAAAGTGCTAAGCAACCCCAAACCGAGTAAGCTTGTAAAACAATAAAATTCTATCTAACACCCGGCTCGATCCAGCCGGACGGAGATCAGCTCTTCACCATGCCCAGGTCCGAAGAGAGATGAACTACACGTCACGGCTTTCGTTTTTACAGTCTTGTTTCCCACCCCCTCCCACAGCCTGAGTATCCAAAACTCCCTAACGGCTTTTCAGCTGCAAGTCGTTAAGGCCGGCTCGTTAGTGGGAGCACCTGCTCTTCTCGGCTGGTACAAAAAGATAAGTAACTCAGAAATATGTCAACACATGAACTCATCCAACCGACCTCCCTCCCTCCTCTGGAAGCGCCAAGGTCTTCAGAAACCCATGTCCTTCACAGTTCTAATATACATATTGCCATGCTATTGGTTTTGAATAGTAAAATCAGACAGTTTAAAGGCAGCTTAAATATAGAGACCAGCAATTAGAAGATTACAAATTAAATGTTAAAAGCACACTGAAATAAAAAGTCTTCAGCGACCATGATACTCTAAGCCTAACCCCAGTCCTATAAATACTACCAGCTTTCTCAAAACAAGGGCAGAACTAGGCCTGCCAGGCCAAAGCATGAAAAATGAGAAACATTGTGCAGCTGTGGGTTGTTGTTGGTTTTCATCTACTTGACCTTTAAAGGTCTGAATAGGGAACTTCTGTTAAATTCTATACAATGCTAGAACGCTAATGCACTCACAGATCTCCTTGTAATTCCTTTCTCCCTTTTAAGCAGAACTGACGCATGAAGAATGAGAGGCAAGGCATCAGAGGGAGAGAGAGTGCTGCCTAAAATGGTTTACACGGTCAGCATCCATTTGCTAAATGTTTCAGTTACTTAATTTTTACTTATAATGCTTTTACTGAATTTGAATGCTGCGTGGAATTCTTGGGGGGGAAACCCTCTTCAATAAATAAATCCCATTCCCAAAGTGATAGTGAGTTGGCTGGGCCCAAATTGGGAGTACCCTCTCCTCATCCAAATGCATATGCAGGAAGACAGCCCTCCAATTCAACAGTGAACACAATTGTAACTTCCAAACATACCTAGACCCTGAGGTTTCCTCAGGAAGAGGACCATGGTACTTGCCTGCCCACCAGCAAAGCCCATGAGGCTTTGCTGGTGGAGGGCAGGTATCATGTGATTATGAGGAACCTGCCATTCCTGTAGAACCACTGGACACTGATATTTCAGCCGCAAGACTGGAAACCTCCACAATGGTTCACTGAACTTCTGGTCAGAATATTAAAATCATCCATTTACCATAATTCAACTGCCTAGGGTGACCAGATCGCCAGGGGTTTCCCGGTCCTAACTGGGAAAACTGGGGCAATCCGGGCCGACCGGGCCCCGGGGGCAAACCTCCAGGGAAACAGTCAGCTCGATCTGGAGCCATACACCATCTTTTAGAGCGGGGCATCAGGCTGCCCAAGGAGCAAAAAGCTTCCACCACAGCGCTCTCTCTCTCTCTCGCCCTCCTCCCTGTTCAAAGCACCGCCGCGCCAAGCCCCTCATGGGCGACACCCACCTGGGCTCACGTCGCTCATTTGCTCACTGGTTCACGTCGCTGCCGCCGCTGCTCCATGTCACCTCGCAGGAGGAAGTGAGGGCGCCCAGCTCAGGTGTCCTGTCGTCGTCCCCCCCAAACCAGCCCTGGAGCCGGCGCGCTTGGGACAACACAGAGGAAACTTCCCCCTGGGCAGGCGAGGCAGGCAGGCGCCCCTCCTCGGCACACTTCCTCCAGCCCCTCCCCTGGGTGATCCAGGGCTTCTTCTAGGCCAGCGCGACCGCACAGGACTAGAAACTGCTCAGCTCGGGGGGGCGACGGGACACTTGAGCTGGGCGCCCTCACTTCCTCCTGCGAGGCGACGCGGAGCAGCAGCACGAGCGAGCGAACGAGCGACATGAGCCCAGGTGGGTATCGCCCACGAGGGGCTTGGTGCAGCGGTGCTTTCAACAGGGAGGAGGGGGAGCGAGCGAACGCTGTGGTGGAAGCTTTTTGCTCCTTGGGCAGCCTGATGCCCCACTCTAAAAGATGGTGTAGGGCTCCAGATACTATCATCCCCAAGGATGATGGGGGCTGTAGTCCAACACCAACTGAGGCAGTTTGGGCATGTTGCTGGGGATAATGGGACTTGAAGTCCCAACACAATCTCGTGGGCGCCGCACGCCCCTTTGGGCGGCCATTTTGGACCTGGATTTTGGTTTCCAAAATCTGGTCACCCTACAACTGCCCAGTTTTTAAATAGTACTGAATTCCTAGAAAAAAAACTCAATTGCATAGTTCCTATACCAACATAGGGATTCCTTTGTGGTGGATCAAAGTGAAGTATGAGCCTATCCACTTTGTATTCACCTGCCTATGCATCTAGAATAATAAAGTATCTTTCTTGCAAAGCAAATATCATTCACAGTGAATAGCATCAGCTATTTCTCCCTTTTCATGGCAGAAAAGGCAGCACTATACATGGAGATGGGAGCCATGAAGAAACAAAAAGGATGACCATGTTTAGTATAATTCCATTTATGGATGGAAGTTTTTCTTTCAGTTTTAAAAAAAGGACTATGAGGAAAAATGGGTTAACAAGGATATAAATTATTAGTGAGTGATTAGAACACGACAGAATGGTTCACAAAAATATGCCTTGTGTGAATGTTAATTTAATGCATTTTATAGTTAATGGAGGACCAAGCTTGAAGTTTCGTGTTGCAAATGCATTGCCATTCTTACTTAAGCATCAACTTTATCTAACAGCTGCTTCTCAGCAATTTTTGCAAATGGATCAGCAGAGCATATGACTGATATTTTACTTAATGCACACATTACAATTTTATAGTTAGCCACTAAGACATATATTACTAGTAAATGATTATCTTGAGAACAGAATACTTCATTTCTGCAAAATCAGGAGCTGAGTGTCATTCTTTGTACTAAATCTGTCTTCACAAAGGGGCTTGTTGCCTAATGATTCATTAAGAGATTATGTTTGGTATTATATAATCCTTACTAACGTTTTGTGATATATTAAAATATGGTTTCTACATAATGACAACTATGTATCAATTAAAGTGAAAGAACATTTTAAAAAATTATCTGGGGAGAAATCCAGCTCCTCCTTATGTTACAAGTCTGACTATGATTTCAAATACAGATATGCAAAGTGTTCATATTCCTTCTTTGAATGGAGTTGCTTAGTGAGTAGTTTTCATTGATGTCAATGAGGCAATGCAAAGATGAGAGCAATGTTCAAGCAAATAAAGGTTGCAGAATCAAGTTCTTAACTATGATTTATAAAGAAATGCTGAGTAGCTAAGAAATCAGGCTTCAAGTCTAAGCATGCTTTCCTTGAAGAAAGATTGAAATCAATTGCTCTTACTTCTGACTAAATATGGTTAGGATCAAATTTTTATAGTGACAAAGGAAATTTCAAGTATGGTTTATTTGTTCTCTCATATATTACATACATAATAAAACAAGATCCACCTATAATTTCTACTTCCCATTCACTATTCTCTTGATGAGGTGCTCACCAGCTCTAGAACTGCTTTCTCTGTGGGTGGTTGCCAAAGTCTAACCTGACCATCTTATGGGCCTACCTTGTGTCATGACTCTGTAAGTTCTAACGAAAAAGTGTGAGGACAACAAACAGACCTCTTGAAGGGAAAATACAAATCCTTTATTATACACAAAAACGATCGTTCTCCCTCCTCCAGCAAGACAAAGGTTCTTTAGCCCCTAGGCAATTCAGTTGAGCTAACTTAGAGAAAGAGAAAAGAGAACAGAGTCATATAATTAGGACAAATTAGCCTGTAGTGCTTTGTTTGCTAGCCTCTCTGAGCGGCGGGCGGTCCTGAGTTTGAAGTCTCTTCTCTTTGCTCTCCGCCTTGCCACAGCATTCCTGAACCCCTTTGTCCCAGAAGAGAAAGTACTATCTCTCTCGTTAAGGTCCTCGTTGCCTTGGAGATTTACTTCCTGCCCAGCCGTGGGAAAGGGCTCTTCCTCTTCTTCTAGCTGTAACTCCCCCAGCTCTTGCATTCCAGAACCAAGATCCGAGTCACTATCTGAGATTTCATCCCTTTGAAGCAGGGAGTTGGACGTAGACACAACACCTTGGTTCCTTCCATTTCTTGTACTTCTAAAGCTTGCATATAGATGCAGTGGCAGGAGTGGGGAGAAGAATAATGCAATAGTGGTATTTCCAGGATAAGGAAGTGAATGCCATACTATTTCCTGTACTGAAAACACTGACTATTCTACTTTTTCAAAACTGAACTGAAGATGGACCTCTGCCATCCTCTTCCTTGTGGAAGAAGGACTGCATGGGTGTCATGAAAAAGAGGGGGAACAGATAGCTAGACAGAGGTGGAAAGATGAGGACTGGTGAATGAGATATCCACGAACGTGGTATCTCTTAAAAATATACACCATTTATTCTTCTGTAAGATGAAGTAGATGAATAAAAGAGATTAGCAGCTGCCTGGTTTCCCCCTCCTACTCACAACTATACAAAATAAATAAATAAATTAGAAATCTAATGTATCTCTCAGTATAAAGTCATTAGCTATATAAATAACTCTGGGCACATTTTGAGTGCTTTGTCTTTAAATCTCATTTTCTTCACAGGCTTTCCCTTTCATTCTTTTGCCTCAGCTGTGTCCAGCAACATTTAGTGTTGAATTTTAATAGAATTAGTATTAAAATTAGGGAAATATTATGAACAATATATTTGTGGTGCTTACATGGAGTGCAGAAGCATAGAAAACCGATAGCACATAAACGGCGTGCACAGTTTTCTCGGGCAATAGGAAATATTGAACTAGTTCAGGTGTTACCTATTAATTAATGTGGCTCAAATCATGAAAAGGGATTGCTATGCATGACAAGGTATCATCATTCTGTAAAATATTTTCTTCAAGGTGGATGGGAATGAATATTTTCTTCTGCTTTTATGTTCTATAGATCCAACCTCTCTCAACTTGCTGCTAAATAAAGTTCCACCAGTTACCTCCTTGACAGAAAAAGAAATCCACAGCTAAAGTGAGCCTCAGCCCACTGTTGAAATTTACATCAAGAACATAAATAAGTTAGCCATTTCAAGCATCCTGGCTTTAATTTAAAGTGACATTTTAAGAGCTCCATGTTTTCCTATTCTCCAGGGAATAGTTGCCATGCAACTATTGGGAACAGATAGCCAGAAAAAGTAAATTGATGTCACAAAACCTTTATTCCTCCCCACTCATGTTCTTATGCTTGCATATGCGTAGGTAATCACACTACCTTGGCATGCTATAAGATATTTACCAAGATGTTTGGAAAATAAGTGCATCTTATGCATTACCTGAACTGCACTTAAGGCTAACTATGACTTTTCAGCAGCCATGGAGAAAGCCTCTTATTACATTTCTGTCTCCATTTTGGTCATAAATCTATTTCCCCATAATTTCCAACATTATTGCTGCTATCAAGATTGGGAATCTCATTTTTTCTCATGTTATTAAATTTATTTCTTTACAGCTAGATGCTGTCATTTAGACAACACCCTCATAAGGGCTTGGTACACTGCACAAGAGGATCAAGGGGAAGTATTCTGCTACAAAACTATAGAACTGGGAAGATTATCAGTAAGCAGCTGGGAAACAGGTTTCCTACCTGAAGAAACAAATTAAATAATTCTAAGCTAAGGACTAAAACCTACAGTGGATAACATGGGCAGAGGTATCCTATAGTTCCATTATGCTGGGTGGGCTGCTGTATATGCACAGGACCATGATTACACCCACTAATGATCCCATGCATGTACAACAGCAGAGTCAAAACCACAATGATAGCTGTAGAAACAAAAGCCCAAAGTAGTAACATCGACAGACATTCCCACAGTGTCCCTGGAAATGCAGCTGCCACACACTGCTCACAATCCCAGGTGTGCCATGCACAAAAGACACCAAATCAATATGCAACAATGTGGCTAAGTAAACACACACCCTCCAACTAGACACCACAACTAGACAACCATGAAGAATCCACAATGCCGTTCTCTGCCCAAGCTATCACTGAACTGCAGGTAGGCAGCTTGTGTGGACAACCCCATGGCCTCCCAGGTGAAGGGTTTTTAGTTTCACTATGGGAAAAATGCATCCACACAGACAAGTTTCATAATACCACATGGAGCAAGGCTGCATTTCTGTGGAACAAAAATATAGGTTCCAGTATAAGGAAGAGCAGAACCTGCAACACAAAGCTGACAGCAGTACTACTGTGAGCTGCCCATTAACTCAGTGAAAAAGGGCAATGCAACAAGGAACTCAGATAAATGAGATCAAGTCCTTCTGTGGAAAATAAACATGTAGTTTGCAAAGCTCACCTTTTGTAGGGCCCTGATAGGAACAATGATCGGGGGGGGGGGGGGAGGGAGATGAGATGCAGCACAACTAGAACCCAGGTATCTTGCAAATGCCTGAACACACAGGCATATGAGCAGTTAAAAGAGAGGTAGGGTCTCTATAGTCTCTCAGAGGTAGCATATATAAAGTCCCGAAATCAATTACTGACTGTGGTGCCACAGGGAAAGTGGCTGGAAAGAATCATACACCTGTGACCCATTCATCAGTGACAGGCACATGGACCAACAGCCTCATTCCAAATAACTGACCCATTCATGCCCCATGACATGAATTTTATTTTTGCCCATCCCCTTGCATTGAACCCACAGAGGATCTTCATTTGGTTGATTGTCAGTATGTCCTGGCTATCGTCCCAATATACCTTGTTATCTACCTCACCTCCAATTCTCCATTTCATACAATCCAAATGCTGGTTTTGTCATCACACTAGTAAGCTATCGGAAGGATGGGAGGGGGCTAGAAGGACTGCCCCTTACCTTTGTTAATACTTCAGTGGCAAGATTATTGACAGGATTGCAGGCCCTCTGCCTGGTGAGGTGCCGTGGTCGAAGACCCTCTGCCCTATTTCCCCATCATGGAGACAGCTCAAGTAAGGCTGGTGGCAGTCCCCTATTTGCCAATCCTCAGACAAACAAGGGTCACAGATGAAGTAGTACCAGCTTTTGTTACAAAGAATCAGTTCTAACCACAACAGAGCAGAACAGGGTTGTCAAACATTCAAACCCATGCACCTTTGGAAGCTGTACGACAGAGAAGGGTAACAGGTCCAACTGTCCCCATCATTACATCTCTATGCCAGCTAGCACTGCACTTGTTACACATTCACTATGGAAAGGCACAACAGCCCTACTAAAACAAAAAGTGCCACCCCTACAGCTGGTTCTGAAGTGTCACTGCTGTTGTTGCTGTAGGCCTTGCATGGCACAGGAGGTGGGACAAACAAGGCATGATGCCTCACCTTGTGGAAGTGAGAGGTCTAACGCTGGTATTACCAGCCTGTGGCCATCACTTGAAAAAAAAATCCTTCTGTTGCTTGCAACCTCAACATTACCAGGGCAACAATGTTGCTGATGTATAAACTGCCAGCTCCAGTTCACATGGGGTGCAGTGGTAGAAGACCCATTGCTCCATAACAAGATAGGGGATGGGTGAATCCACTTTGAGGTTTGTATACTTCTGTCCCAGAAAATGGGTTCAAATAATTTTGATGCTTCAGTTATGTACATAGAAATGGAGATAATTAATAACATTCTACTTGATTTACAATATCATATATCTTTGAAAATGAATGAGAAATGGTTGGAATCTTTCAATGTGCTTTCAGTGGTTGTCTCAGAGCTATCATCCATATTGAGAAGAACTGACATTGCAATGTGATATATGTGGGGTTGCCTTTGAAAATGGTCCAGAAACTTCAGCTAGTCCAAAATATGGCAGTGAGATTGTTAACAGGACAGGCTGACATGCTCACATTATGCCAAAGTCCCGTGATCTGCACTCGTCTCAAGTCCATTTCTGGGCCCAATTAAAAGTGCTGGTATTAACTTCTAAAGCTTTAAATGGCTTAGGACAAGGTTGCCTGAAGGACTGTCTCTTTCTATATACCTGCTCAGACCCTAACTATCTGCAGAGACCTTAATCATCTTCAGAGGCAAGTGCTCCTGCCAAATGAGATGAGCCAGGTGGATAACAAGGAGGGGGACTTTTCAGTTGTGGTAGGGATGGTTATGGAATGCCCTCCCCAAAGAAGCTTGCTTGGTGGCTACATTGTGGTATTTTTGGCATCAAAGGAAGACCTTTTTATTTTCCCAGGATTTGTAATCCTTCAATTTTACTTTAAACGTGTTGTTGTGGTTTTAAATCTTTCCCTGCTGCTACTTTTAAAACTGGTTTTCTCTGTTTTAAACTTTAAAATATTGGTTATGATTTATCATATTGTATTTTAGGTTTTAATTTTTTTGAACTGCCCAGAGAGCTTTGGCTATTGGGTGGTACTGAAATGTAATACATACATACATACGTACATACACAGGTAAATTTGTCTACGTGATATTCTGGATCCTACCCCATCCTTTAGCCTTAATATTTTATATATATTTTACAACCAGACATTTTCTTGCGCTACAATTCTCATTGATTTAGGCTGCACAGGTCTTAGTTTGTAGGGCATCAAATACTATTAAGTCAGGCTCATTTTAAAGAAGCTTTTTTTCCAGAAAAAAATGACATTTTAAAACTAAAAATAGTATGCTATTGAAAAATAATTATCCTGAATAGTTATTGTAGTTGTAAAATGCGGAATTATCATTTTTAAGTCTCAGGTTCATGCATTAGAAAAGTGGAAAGACAAGCGCTTGAAAAGGCTCTTCATATTACCTTTTTGCTCTGCATATATTTCTGAAATGAATGTCAGGCAACAGATCAATATTTTATGCAGTGCTATTCTTTTAATAATTAATGGACAAGAAAAGTGCTGCAAGGAAATGCAGGCACTGAGCAGAATAAGGATCTCAAGACAGGGTCATGAAATGAAGAAAGAAAATGTAATTATGTATGCAGCCAGATCTTTTTAACTTTAATTACTTGTAAATATTAGATCCTCTGAAAAACAAAAGTTATACCTGCGCGTTGAAAGCTACTAATTGCCTAAGATCCACTTCTTTAAGCTATTTGTTAATGGTACTGAGTGCTTATTGACCTATGAAAGGGAAGTGAAAGAAGTGATGTAAGGCAACATTTATAAAACAAAACACATCAGTAAGACTGCTTAAATAGAAATTTCAGAATTATGGGTGCAATCTAAGTGGAAGGGATGGCAAATGCTTTAACAGATAGGACTGGATTTCCAAATATTCTTGAACTTGTTAATTTTGATCTAGACAAATAGGAAGAGTAGACTGAAATAAATACGATGAAGTTGGTGAACACAGCTGTGAATTAAGGAAGGCAATGAAAACACAGATACAAAAACAGAAGGAAACAAATCAACAGCTACATAGGTGAGACCTCCAATTTATAGACCAGGAGGAGACCAGAAGGCAGAAGCTCTCCTTTGGTTTTGCTCTGAGGACCTGCCCAAAGGAAAGTTGATTGGTTCCTGGTTGGGACCAACAGCTGCCTGGCCTGCCTGCTAAACCCAATAATGGGGGAGATGGGACAAACATTGATTTCAGTGAACATAGTAGTGAAATAAGAAACACAGTCATAACACACATACAAAATTGGACACAAATGGGTCTTGCAGCAAAATGTTCCTGTATAGCCTCCTTCCTAAAATTAGTGCTTTTATTCAGAATTCCAGCCACTTTCCCTTCAATCAGGGCATTCCATCTCCCAACCCAATTCAATTTTTATTTTCCATCTGTCACTCTACATTCCATAGATACTGAGCATGCTCAGTACACACTGGACTGTTGTTTTTGAGGGGGGTTGCCTCCTTAGCTTTTTTTTTTTTTTAGATGTTTGTGTACTTCTGCAAACCTAAGATTTCCCCCCAGCATACAGATATCTCCCTATTGTTCTAAGTGATCCTGTTTGGGCTACAATCCTGTAGCACTCATCAACTGAGTTTACTAAGAGAAAGAGGGACTGATGAGGCAACGGAATATTTACCAAATGTGCTGGGTTTATTGTGTTTCACAAGCAGAGTGTAGGGAAACAAATGTTACAAATCTGTCAATACTCAGTCTTGTTTTGGAAGATTGCACCGTAGCTAAATGTTGTTTTATTCTAGAATGCATATTTAATCATACAATGTATATTTTTCTTGATATTTCATGAACATGTCTGTGTCTATATTATATATTATAGTCTAAACACATCCAGGTAATACAGAAAAATTGACATCTTCCAAAAAATGTTAAAGCGTACACAGTACTCCCACAATAGCATCTCCCCGTTTAGAAATAAATTATGAAAAGTATTAACAAAAAACTAAATTTAAAAGGTAAATCACTCCAAAAGGCAGCATCTTCCTTCGTTTTTGTTTGGGCTATTTAAGAAATTGGCTTACAGGGCCAACACTAGTAGCATATTATTATTCAGTGGTTGCAACATATTGTTACTTTTATTTAAAAAGTACCTAAAATTGTGCTAGATGCTGTACAATAAAGAAAAAGTGACAAATCCCTTACAAGTTAGTCTAAATAACACAGAGAAATAATAGCAAATGTAAAGAAGGAACAAAGGATTATCATTAAAAAATACTTACTTTATAATTGCAATATAACTTTGATAGAAGCTCTGATCAATTTCCAGCTTTTGTTGTCTTATAAGCTAAAACATACCCATTCCATTCATTCATAGTCCTCATATTACATTCTAAACCTTTTCTTCAAAATTTTATAAGTGATGACAATGTTCAGAAGTGAAATGGCAAGAACACAATCTACATGGAGATTCGGTGGGAAAAAGCATAGTGGAGTGACTGCGTGTTTTTTTGCAAGTAACCAATGAATGCATAATCCCATCCAAGCCCACATGAAAACCTGAGCATAGACAGTGCTCATCTGCACACACTTCTGCTACTCTATCAATGGCTTACTAGTCCTGATGGCTATATGCTACCTTTAGTATCACAGGCAGTAGTATGCCTATGCATACCAGATACTGTGGGGGACATGGGTGTGTGTGTGTGTGCTGCATTCATGTCTTGCTTCTGGGTTTCCCGTGGGCAACTGGTTGGCCACTGTATAATCAGAATTCTGGACTAAATGGACCCTTGGTTTGATTCAACATGGCTCTTCTTACATGATTATTCTTGTAGTTTATTGGATCAGTGTCAGGCAAGCACACATTCTGACAAACTGACATGGGACAGCCAAAGCAGTGAGACTTCTTTATTGCAGGAAATCTCGTGACAAAACCTTAATGGCTGCACACTTCAGAAATTATATAACTGATGGTCAGTAGCTACAGGCTCCAAGGAATTCCAGAACAGTCAAAAAGCTAATCACTACTACCATGATGAGATCCCCATCAACGTGGTTTCCCTGTTGCCATCTCCATGGTTCTGAACAAAAGGGAAGGTCAATCCATACACAAGTTCCAAATCCAGACAAGCGAGGGGGATGATTCCTGACATGATCCCTCAGGTAAACAATGCAGCAAATTCTTGAAAGGCCTAATAAACCATCTTGAGAGAGCTAATACAACCTCGGATCATATGTTGGTAACACCAGGCAACATGGTCAAGGCTTAAACAAGATCACGGAGAAGTTCCATGTCACTGCTTTCTCACAGGTAACTCCTTGCCGTATGAGTCCAGGCAGAGGAAACCCAGTCTGCAGGTACACTGAGCTGACGACAAAGACACACAATCCACAGCAAACGAGAGCTCAAGTCTATGAAAAGCCTCACAGTGCTTTTCATGGCAAGTTCTTAGTAATCCAAAGCTCCACTTAAGAGGGAGCATGTGCAGAGTGCCCCCAGAGTCTCAGATGATGATGGATCCAAACAGGGAGGTTTTCTGGGGATACAGACCAAATGCTCCTAGCAAAGGCTTCGATAATAGTAAGTTGAAAGTCCTGGTGTTCTCTAAAGCTCGGAAGAAATACAAATGGACTTTAAATGGTAATATCATTAAACAAGTTCCCCATATAAAATATCTGGGCATACAAATGCAGAGCACTGGAGCTTGGTATGAACAAAGAAGGCAGGCAATTGATTCAGCAAATTCTAGTCAGCAGCTGATCCTAAGATTTTTTTATATACAAGGTGGTCAGTTTATCCCTTCTGCAATCCAAATTTACAAAGCTAAGACTCTGGCCCAACTTACCTAAGGTCTTCCTATTTGGATATTGGGATTTAATGCCCAAATTGAAAGAGTCCAGTCAGCATTTCTAAGGAAATTACTGGGCCTTCCTTCCTGTGTGGGGAATGCAGCCATTTACTTGGAAGTGGGTATTCGATCAGTTGAATTCAAGGCATGGATTAATGCCTTTAAATGGTGGCTACGGTTACATTTTCTGGCAGTTGCTGGTAGTTATCTCTTCTTACTGCTCTCAGATCCCTATATCACTCATTGGATGAGAGAGATGGAGAAGAAGTTACTTAGGTTGGGCTTCTCTGTGGAAGTTGTGGGCAACTATGAGCTTCAGAAGGCCCAATCTCTTGTTGTTCAAAGATTAATAGACCTAGATCTACAGCACTTAAGAACTGCTGCTAACAAATCTTGTTCTCCATTACTCTATAATTCATTAAACAAAAAACCTACGGTTTACAAAAACAATGTTAAGGCTCTACAGATTCCAACCAAGCACCAAAAAGCAGGGAAATTGGGAGTTAAGGCTCACAAGCCTTAACGCCACATCCTCCCTAAGGAGGCAGAAAGTGCAAGTGAAATTCTCATTCTCCCAAAGCAGATAAACCATGAGGACAGGGTGGAGAAGATGATATGCAGAGGTGACTGTGGGGTTGTGGAAAACAGATCATGAACAACTTAGGGCCACCTACTTCTCTTTTTTTGTTTAGAGCAGCCCTTTCCCAATCTGGTGCCCTCCAAAGGTGTTGGACTACAACTCCCATCATTGCAAGTCAGTATGTCCCATGGTCAGGAATGCTGGGACTTGTCATCTCAAAAATCTAGATATGCAATTTGATCTGCAGAGGTGACTGTGGGGTTGTGGGAAATGATGATAAATAACTTAGGACCAGCTACTTCTCATTTCTTAGAGCATCTCCTTATGTTGAGAGTTGCAACCCAACACATCTGACAGGCACCAGGTTGGGGAATGTTGTTCAAGAACAAGGGATGGCAGAAAGTAGATCTCCAGATGTTTTGGAATTCAACTTGTAAAAGCCCCTATCAGCATGGGCAGTTATCAGGAATGCCACGAGTTGATGTCCAAATCATCAGAATAGATCTATTTTTTGCCCACATCTGTACTAAAGTATGATGTTTTCCAGCATTAAGATATGTGATCAATCAAGGAACTACAAAAGAGCTGCATCACTTTAAATAAACTGTCAAAACCAAATGAAACAACAATGAATGAATCTTGAATACCTAATCCAGATAGCCCTTCAGACATCAACATTAGTTTTCAACACATGGCATAGGATGTCTGTTTCTTGAATATCAGATAAAGGATTTCTCTTACTTGTTCAGCAGTGTGAGATCAAAGAGAGAGCTACCACCTAATACTTTCATGCGTAAGTATTATTTTAAAATTAAGTATGAATTGATTTTTGTCTTCCCCATAACACATACCATGGGAGTTACAGTGCAACGCATCTGGAGACCACCAGGCTGGAGAAGGTTGACTCCTATACATGTCTTCTCAGAAGCCAGTGCCACTGAATTCACTAGAGCTTTCTCCCAAGAGGTATAGGATTGCAAACTAATCTCATCTGAAAGGTGTTCAAAACAGCAAAACTAAACCTCTTCTGCTCCACTGTTGCTTTGATGAGATGATGTATTGTGCAGGGATTGTGGGGAGTGAACAGTATATTTTTTATAAATACATTTAAACAAAAAAACATGTATTTATAAATACATTTAAAGAAAAAAAAGGCAGGATATTGACCAAAAGTTGGAAGTGCCTGGCACATGCTCTGGTTCTAGATCTGTAATGAATAGTGCCCCTTTTGTTATCAAGAGTGCTGCTATATGCGAGATGTGTGTGAGAAAAAAGTATTGGGCAGACCCTGTATTTGGTAAGGGTATGGAACAGCATTCCCCATCCTGCTGCCCTCCAGGTGTTTGAGATGACAAGTCCCAGCATTCCTGACCATGGGACATACTGACTTGCAATGATGGGAGTTGTAGTCCAACACCTTTGGAGGGCACCAGGTTGGGGAAGGGCTGCTCTAAACAAAAAAAGAGAAGTAGGTGGCCCTAAGTTGTTCGTGATCAGTTTTCCACAACCCCACAGTCACCTTTGCATATCATATTCTCCACACTGTCCTCATGGTTTATCTGCTTTGGGAGAATGAGAATTTCACTTGCACTTTCTGCCTCCTTAGGGAGGATGTGGCGTTAAGGCTTGTGAGCCTTAACTCCCAATTCCCCTGCTTTTTGGTGCTTGGATGGAATCTGTAGAGCCTTAACATTGTTTTTGTAAACCGTAGGTTTTTTGTTTAATGAATTTCATGGCTTTCTGTAACGGATGACTGGATATTATACAGTTGACAACCAAGCCGGCATCGGCCAGAATGTTATACCATCTTGACATCCAATATAAAATCAAAGCTAGTGTTATGTGTTGAACTCACTTTTAACATTAATAAATCAACCAAAATGCTTGCATCTCCCTCATTTTTAAAGATAAAGAGATGAAACCTGGCATCATGGTAGCTCTTATGTAGGGATATAGCTATGCCAAGTATGAAGCAGATCCGTTCATGCCTTGAGTTTTAGGAATTTTTTAAAGTTCAAACAGAAATCTCTTTGGGGTCCAGGACCTTGAGCAGTACAAGTTTAAAAAATGAAATTAAAGATAAAGAGATGAAACTTGGCACCATGGTAGCTCTGAAGTAGGGATTTAGCCATGCCAAGTTGGAAGCAGATCCGTTCATCCCTTGATTTTTAGAAATGTTTAAAACTTCAATTTAATTGTTTAAATTAACTAAAATGCTTACAATTCCATCATTTTTAAAGATAAAGGGATGAAATTTGACAGCATGGTAGCTCTTAAGTAGGGATTGAGCCATGCCAAGTTGGAAGCAGATCTGTTTATGCCTTGTGTTTTAGGAATTTTTAAAACTTCAAACCCAATACTCCTCTTTGGGGTCTAGGGCCTTGAGCAGTACATTAAAAAAAAAAGAAAGTAAAGATGAAGAGATGAAACTTGGCACCATGGTACCTCTTAAGTAAGGCTTTAGCCATGCCAAGATGAAAGCAGATTGGTTCATGCCTTGAATTTTAGGAAAAAAATTGAAGTCAAACTTTTTAAAAAATATCCTAAAAATCAAGGCACGAACCGATCTGCTTCCAACTTGGCATGGCTCAATTCTAGGGTGACCACTAGGGTGTGGCCTAGTGGCTAAAGTGTTGGACTGGGAGCTGGGAGATCTGGGTTCTACTCCCCACTTAGCCATGAAAACCCATTGGGTGACTTTGGTCCAGTTGCAGACTCTCAGCCCAACCCATCTCACAGGGTTGCTATTGTGAGGATAAAATGGAGAGGAGGAGGATTATGTATGCCGCCTTGGGTTTCTTGGCGGAAAAAAGGTGGGATATAAATGCAATAATAAATAATAAAAACTGTCAGGATTTCCCCAGATTTCTCCTGGTTTTTGTTCTATCCTCAGTGTCAGGGGGGATTTTATGCAATAGTCTATAATGACCTGGATTTACACACTTTCCCTTTTAAGGCCACCATTAGCGTGGCAGGGGGAAATGAATGCGTTCTGGAGGTGTGTCATTCTCTCCCACTGCTCCAATCAAGGCCTTAAAAGGGAAAAATGTGTCATTCCCAGGCATTATAGAAAAGGGCCTGATTGGAGCAGTAGGGTGGGGTGAGAACGACATGCTTTCCCCTCCTCCGCTCCAATTGGGGACTTTAAGATGGCCCCAGAAAGCCATTTTCCTGCCCCCCCCACTAGGTGTCCACTTTTTTGGTTTCCCAAATATGGTCACCCTACTCAGTTCTTGCACAGGCTGCATATCCATCCCTAGATATTTACTCAAAAGTAAGACCCATTGAATTTCCTTGGTTCTTGAAAAGCAACACACTTGCTTTTAGATTTGCCAGTCTCAGCATTCTATGTGTGCTATGAATGCCTGCTCTGTCTGTCCCTATAGTTTCCTGCAAGGTCCAGCCAGGGGAAGCCAGTAAATTAAACCCAGGGGTGGAGGGTGGGATTCCCTCAGGTTCATCTGACAGCAGGTGCTATAGAACATGGACCTTCCAGGAGTGTTGAGGCTGGATTTCTGGCAGACCCAGCCAGGCAACTTTATGGCCTGTTAGTCCCTCCATTTGGTAGCCCGCAGAGCACCTGCCTCAGAAGGCAAATGGCCACATGAGAACTGTTATTATGGCCTGCTACTTTGTTTGTCTTTAGGAGTCTGTGGTCCAGATCTCTTCAGAAGGGGGAATAGTGTTTTGTGGTTGGGGTCAGTCTAAATTATCTCCAGGGGTCCCTTACTCAGTGCCTCTGATAGCAAAGAGATGGAGGATTTTCCCCAACTCTGTTACTCTTGAAGTTACTAGGCCTGTTGAAAATAGATTTTATAACATAAGCATGAAAACAGTGAATACCCCTTTTAACTTGTTAAACCAATGAAAACATGCCACACAAGAAGTCTTAAGATATGAATGGTTTATAAAGAAAAGTAAATGCAAAAGAACATCAGATGCAGAAGTGAAATCTGAAACATTACTAGTAGTAGTAGTAGTAGTAGAAGTAGTATCCTGCCTTTTGCCCAATGCTGGGCCTCAGGGCAGCCTTACAAAACTAAAACATATACAGCTAAAACCTATAAATAGGAATATACTATTAGGCTGACCATATGGAAAGGAGGACAGGGCTCATGTAACTTTAACAGTTGTAGAGAAAAGGAGATTTCAGCCAGTGTCATTTGTATGCAATTAGTTCCTGGTGAAATTCCCTCTTCATCACACCAGTTAAAGTTGCAGGGACCCTGCCTTCTTTTGTATATGGTCACTCTAGTATAGTGCCTGCAACTTTATCTGGTGTGATGAAGAGGGAATTTCACCAGGGACTAATTGCATACAAATGACACCTGCTGAAATTCCCTTTTCTCTACAACTGTTAAAGTTACATGAGCCCTGTCCTCCTTTTCATATGGTCAGCCTAAATATACAAAAGTTAAAAATATAATTAAATACTTTTCAATATTAAAGCATTTAAAACATTTTAAATACATAACAATTTAAAAGTCAAAGGTATAGACAGAGGTCCAGATTATTTGCCAAAGCCCTGCTGGAACAAAAAAGGGTTTGTCTGCATCCAAAAACACATCAAGGAGGGAGCCAGTGTAGACTGCAAGGATTAGAAAGAAAATCCATGTGTGTACACTATGCAAAATAAATGACAGCTCAACTGTTTCTAAACCTTATTAGAAAAACAGGGTGACTAGGCCGAAACCAGCGTTGTAGGCCCAGAAGCACTTTGAAAGGTTTCAACATTGTACTTAAAACTTAACACCGGCCCAAACTAATTAAATGAAGTGTTTGAAGCTTTCAACTTATAGCAGAATGGACCAAACTCTTAGAAAGAGGGAAGGAGCACTGTGTGTGAGTGGGGTGGGGGAAATTAAAAGAAAGGTATAGCTACCTATTCCCAGGAGAGATCTGAAGATCAAGTTACCATGGATCCAGAGGAACCACACCCTGCTTCACCAGGGAGCAAAAGAGCAAACTGGCCTTATGAAGATAGCCCAAAATACTCTCAGAGCCAAAGGAATGCATGTTCCAGAAGAGAAAAGAGAAACTCTTCTTCTTCTTCTTCTTCTTCTTCTTCTTCTTCTTCTTCTTCTCCTCCTCCTCCTCCTCCTCCTCCTCCTCCTCCTCCTCCTCCTCCTCTCAAAAGGTCTGTGCTAGAGGCAGCGGCCATTTCACTCACCGACCCCACATTCTAAGGCAGGAGAGAGGGGGGAGAGTGTGTCGTGTTATGAGGGAAGATGGCCACCTCATTGACTTGAATGAGAGGTTAAAATAGTCCTTAAAAGTCAACCGAAGGGAATTTTAAAAAAACGAAAAGCTTTCCATCAACTACAGTCAAGGAGGAAGAAGACCCCACCACTGGATTTCTTAATAAGGCTCTAGAAATTATGCAAACTGTGAGCACAAAAAGTAGCAACCCGGAAGTAAATTTTACAAAAGCAGGGAGACAGGTTTGTATTCCTTTTCTAACTTAAACTGCTCTCCTTCCCTCAATCTTTCACCAATCTTCTTGAAATTTTCAGGTAATGTAAAACAAACATTTCTTTCTGGCAACTGTAAATTTCAGAAAGGTTGATGAAACATTTTCGATTTTATGGCTGTTAGAATGACCCCCCCCCCATTATCACTTTAACATGGCGGAATGTGTTTTTTACTGACGGCCCTTAACAATGGAGGCACGGCTGTGCCTCCATTAATATCTTTAATAACTACGGACTCACTGCAGCTTCATATCTGCATATATTAACCATCCCAAAGTACAGAAGAGCATTTCCTCTTGCTCGCTTTAATTTGTCACCATCAGCACTACTAGAAGGACAGTTTAGTAAAATCCCGGTTAATGAACGAATATGTCCCTGTGGCACTGGAACAATAGAATCTGTTGAACATGTCCTTTTGCACTGCAGCATGTACAAGGAATGCAGAAAGAAGCTAATCTTTCCATTATTAAGAGCCTCTTCTGGAAGTAACCCCACAACTTTGGTATTAATTTGTTTAAGGGATGTGTCCTCCTGTATTAATGAAAGGGTCTCTAAGTTTTTTATGACAACAACGCAAATTAGGAAATAAATGTTGCAATCCTTCTGAGATAAGGAACACTACAAAGCTGTATCTTATTTTCATGTCACTTTTTAACTATCTTGTGTATGTTTTATATTGACTTTGCTGGTCTGTGACCGTAATAAATAATTGATTGACCAGCTTAAAAGAGGAGGTTAGGCCTCTTGATGGACAGGGGCTTTTGGCCTTTCAGCAATACCTCTGTCCAAACAGGGTGGCACTGCTCAGCCCACCAAGATGATGCTTCGATCTGTGAGAGCCTTGTGCAAACCCCTCTATCAAGTTCTCACAGACAGCTTCTCTGCCAAGGCTAAGGCAAGCAGGTGGCAACTCCCCATCCCTGCTCTGAGAATGCTGACACAGATCAACTCACACAGATTCTGACATTCCAGAGGCTGAACAGGCCCAAAGCCTTCCAGACTACTTCTACTTAAATCTTACCTAAAACGTACAAGACTCCACGGCAATGCTGAAACCTTTCTCTGACAATCAGGATAAAAGAGTTCAGATTAGAGATGCAAGGTAAGTGCACCCAAGCACGGCACAGAAACATATTTTGAGAGCTTGTAAAAACCTGGTCAGCTTTACAAACTGAAGGTGAATTCCTGTCTTCCCCCTGACCTCTTTCAACCACCCTCACTCATCCACAAAAGCAGACCTACAACCTTCCTAAACACCCATTCTTTTTTCATTAATTTGGCAGCAGTGGTGATGGTACGCAGGGATGAGAATGAAGAGAGCTCTTGGGAGATGAGAAGGGAGAAAGTGCTGGGCTGGCAAAATATTTCTGAACCCTCAGATTGGCTTGGGACATTTTTATGAGATTTTCAATTGTTTTCTGGAAAACATAGGGGGGGAATCTCATCAAGCCAACATGAGGAGAGCTTTTGAAGGTTCACTCACCTCTAGTTTAATACACAGAAAATATAATTTAGAATAAGTTTATTTCAAGGTAACAGTTTATTTAAAATCTGAATGCTAGTTAAGATATGATTTGAATCAGTTATGCCCTAGTTCACAACTCAATTCTTAGCTAGTATACTACTCCAATTATATCTGCAAAATGAGCAAACAGTATCAGTCATTTAAGTTTATGGAAATGTTCGAAGAAATAACCCTCAGATTCACAAACATATTTTCCTTTACCTGAATCACCACCAAACTCAGATGTGGTATCAACTACTCAAACAGGGCTCCTACGCACCCTACTACACTAGAATGTATCTTTTTACTCACTACCACTATGAAGAGCTATTTCTAGTTGTGCTGTGAGACAGGTATTAAAATTTAGAGAAAATAACAATGGGTGCAGGTGTATGTCTCAAGTCATTAGCTGATGGATGTCTTTCATCATATGCATTTCATCAATGTTATATATTTGCATATGCCATATGGTATGGCAATATGCATTTATTTCTCTTCGGCCAGAATCCTACCCATGTTTAGACATTAAAAAGTGGGAAAGTGTAGTTTATGGACTTTGAGTACACTCCTCTAGCTCAACTGGGTGACAAATCACCATATTTTCAGAGACAGCTGGTAAAACAGCAGGTATGGAGGCTATTGTTGTTAACCCACCCATGCTTTGCCTTCATTTTTTTAAAATGCAGCCTCTAAAATGTGGAAAGAGCCTTTGCCTTTTTTACTGAATGGCTTTTGCTTCTCATTTTATCATCATTCATTATCATTTACAACATACCAGCAATATTTACAATGTACTTGGCACAAATGTTTGATTCAAAAGGGATTATAATCTAAATTTGGAAAGGAGAGAGACACACACACAGCAGTGGGGCACAAATAATACAAAAAACTGAAATTCTTCAGAATATGCCAGCTCCTGTAGTCCGTGTCAAAGCTGCTGCATCTTTTTTTTAAACCTTTTTTATTTTCCCTGACAGAGACAAGATACATGACTGTTGAAGAAAGAAGGCCACCAATATCACCACAAGCTATGATGACTGACAGTTAGTTCCCTGCTAATACTTGAGGAAGCAGAAAAAGCAAGGATTCCCAGGAACCATAAGGTAACCAGTTATACAAGAATACAGCATTCATTTCTAATTAATGCAACTGCGTGTAAGTTAAAAGAACAGAAAGTGAAAAGAGTAAGAAAAATTCTTGAGGAAATTTTCATGTTCCAAAAATAGAACAAAAGGACATAAAACATATAGTCCCAAGAAATACCACTTTTATTTGAAGCCTGACAGGTTTTTGTTTGAAATTCAACATGTCCATAACTTGAATTAGAGATAAAATATCTCAAAAGGTAGTCCTCCCTCTGCAGTGGAAAGAAGGTATTTCTTTTTATAATCTATAAACCAGTTGTATCTAAAAATAATGCAAGGAACATTGGGGGGGGGGGGAATTAAGTGGATTCCATAGAAGACACTAATCCATTTTTACCGAATGAGAAGACAAAAGCTGTAGCAACATTTATTTATAGTAAGTATGGATCACCTATCTGACCAGAGGCAATGTATAACATTAACAGTGCAATCCTATACTTGTGTGCAATCCTATACACAAGTTGTCTGGAAGTAAGCTAACTGAACTCAGTAGAACTTACTTCAGAGTAAACATACGGAGGATTGCACTATAAAAGCTCCAACCATCCTTTAACCAACAGAAAAAACGTTATTGTTTTTATTTGTATGCCCACCTTTCTACCAAAACATGGCACTCAAGATGGAATGAAAGATTAATGAACGAGACTGTCTTTTGCCCTATCCACTGACAGTATGCAATTTCAAATATAACTTGATTGTTTAATTTAACAATATACTAAACAACAATATCACAATAATACTCAAAATATACTAAATACAAGTTTACAGCAAAACAAAACAGATAAGAAAAAAACCCTAACTTGGTTGAAATAACACCTCTCCCCCTGAAGCAGAGCCTCCCAAATTTCAGCTCCAGCCTTGCTTTTAAAGTCTCCAGGCGTGGGGGTAGGGGAGCAGGAGGAATATATATATATATATATATATATATATATATACATACATACACACACACACACACACACATCTATATAAACAAAATGAGAGATGGGATTGGTGTGTGCACATAAACATAATTATTTGAAGCAAAAGAAAATGAAGTTGAAATAGGACTGGTGGACTTTTTGATAGCAGGAGGTAACAGCAGACAAGGTGACAGCAAGAGCTACAGCAGACAAAGCCGAGAGAAACAGAAAAATTCAATAAGCAAGCAAAATACTCCTTAGAAGTGCCACTGTCTTATTAAAGCGTGTCACCTCTGGCCATTTGATTCTTGGTTAAAAGCCTTTCTTTCAAGTTCAGTAAATTTTAATAAGCAAAGAAAGAAAATAAGCAAATAAAATAAAATAAAAAATAGATGGCAAGTCCACACCAAATAAAATCTCTAAATAAAAAAACTAGTTAATCAAATTAAGGAAATTATGTTAGCATTTAAGGAATAACTTTCCAAGACTATTATAAAATAGCAAAATTAAGAGTTCTGACAAAAATTAAATTCAACTTTGGTTATGGGGAAAATATTAGACAAGGCTTATAATGATATTAAATTCAACTGTGGTTATGGGGAATATATTGTACAAGATACTAAATGGTCTTAAACGACATTGGAAACTAACAGTGTGATAATATAACCACATTGAAACTAACAGTTGCCCACCCCGTAGTAAGAGCTCTTTGTTATACTATGTGAGAGCAGCCCATGCTACAACTCCGGTACGATATGGATGCATGCAGACCAATGTCATCCATGTTTACTCCGAAATAAGCCAGTGGAGGTTAGTTGTACATAAGTGTACACAGGACTAAGTGTACTAAGCTGGTGACTAAGCTGAACTGGTCTTCAGGAATGTTGTTCCTACACAATTTGTCGTGACTCTGGCTAACTCTCTAAGCTTTTGCTCACGACTTTAGGCACACTGATACACAACAATAACAGTGAGATTTCTTTTATTGTAATCACACGGAATTCAAAGCATGACGGTTTCATTTCTGCAATCACACACTTGAAGCTGAATACGGACCACACAGCTTTCAGGTAGAACGGCTTAATGAGAACAGCACTCACTCAGGGGTAGACATTTAGAGATTAACCCTAGTCCTTAGAGGGCAGGAGCGGCCACACTGCACTGGAATCCTCTGGAACATAGGGACACTCACGGAAAGCCTCCAGACAGAAGGTAAGACTATCTTGAACTAAATCAGACTCAGCCTGTCAGAGAACGCTGAGCAGATCACCGAAGCAAGACGTCAGGAACTGAACCTCTTCGACCTAGGGAGCCTTCCCAATTCACGTAGCTTTAGCTCTGAGGAAGGTCCTCTCACAGGTCCCAAACACACAGAATTGTAGAACAGCAACAATCAGCTTCTGCCTCCCTCTGCCCGTAACTTTGGCTCCATGGAGGGAGACAGCAGGCTATAGAACACGAATCCAGAACAGTAATCACAAGTCCAAATCTATGAAAAGCCACAGTGCACTTTTCATGGCAAAGTTCTTTAGAAGTTCCAAGTCCACACAGCAATAGAACATGTACAGAGTGCATCACACAATTCCACATCAGATAGTAACTCACAGCAGCAGCAGAGCAGCAAGAGGATAGACGAGATAATTCCTAGCAAAGGAATTACTCTCAGGACAAAGGTAATATAGTGTGGAGGCTGGGCAATTCTAAGCTACTTTGATAGACAGGGCTTCAGGCCTGTAATCTAAACTCACGTACCAACAGGGCGGCACGGTTCAACCTCTTCTGATGACGCCACAGTGTGAGGAAGATAGCCCCCACCTTTGCAAAACATAGTTTAATTCCCAGAGAACTTTCAAGGCCTTCGGCCTACCATTTGAGATAAGCACATAACAGAGAAGCAGAGATACATTTTCTCATGACAAATTGCCAAGTCTTCAGTCCACAATTCACAGGGCCAGCCCTGTGAATTGTCTAGGAAGCACCTGACACCCAACACAATTCTTCTACCTTCATTATTTCTTCCATCTGCTCACAAAATGGTCTTGAGTTACAGAATAAGCTTTTGCTGGTTTATATTTATTTGAAATATTTTGTGATTAAGCTACAATATATCTAAGGCAGGGCTAGGTAAATATTTTTGCCTACAACTTCCATCAGCGCTAGCCAGCCTAGCCAATGCTGAGGGATCATGGAAATTACAAGCTACAACACCTGGAGGGCCGGAAGTTGCCAACCCTGATATAAAGGCTCTTTGTTATACAAGCCATATGAAAGTCATTCTAGCATGTTTCTTTCCCATACCATGCCATAAGGATGTGTGAAACCTGGGTCATGTGGGAGCAGCCCATGCTACAACTCCACTCCAGGCAGGACTGCCCTTCTCAGAAATTGGGGCAACACAAATGTGGAGAAAAGCTACACTGTAGGTTCCTCTCACAAAATCCAGGACTTCTTGCTTTACTATGGTGGCACAAAGGGGAATTGTGCGGTAGCAGCTTCTATGACACCAGTCAAACGTAATATGGAGCTAAGCGATTTGGGCTCCTTCTAATGTCACAAACATACTGTGCCTTCCATGTGGAAACCCTGTGTGAGTATTAGCCAGACACATGGCTTCTCCTGAAGTTTAGTTTGTGACGGGCAATACTCAGCTTACTGAATTAGTTGAGTCCAGAATGATGGTTTATCAACCACCAGCAACCTCAAGTATAAAATAATTTTTCCAATTAATGACCAGGAGGATGACAACAACTTTTAGTTCCTTTCAGAAGCCCACAGTCTGGTTTTGTGAGGGAAAAAAATCATCAGTGACAGTATGAGGAGATAAAACCTCTCTCAATAGTGAAAAAAGCTAGGAAATAAATAAAGCTGATAAATGATGACATTTGCAAATGAAGGTGCTGCAGATTTTTTACAAGTATTTATGGTTTTGTTAGTAATGAACAGGAAAGATTGAGAATAGCCACGTTCAGGTGAACGTATACAAGATTTCTGAATTTATATATATTCTCCACATATATAATTTTACAGTAACCATATGGATGTGAATGACAGGAAATAAACTGCAGAAATAAACTTTCCCTAGCCTCTGCACTTAAAGCTATAACAGAGGATTTTTTTTGAAGACTAACAAACTTTTTTGCTAGGATATATACACATGGCCCAATTACAGCTCCATGTAATGTCACTGTATGAGAGTACGGAGACATGATGCAAAACATAGATCACAGCAAGCATACATTGCTCTGTCAACTTCCCCTCTCCCCCAATGTTGCTTGTTGTATAGACAGGCTCTCCATTTTGACAGCATAATGTGGCTTTACAGAAAAAAACTGAAATAAGAACAGCTTTCCCTCCTGAACACTGCTCCATGTCCCTCCTCAGACACAGCGAGGCAGGGTACACACTGAAGGAGTGATCCACAGTGAGGGGCTGGGATGAGCTTACACTGATTCTTTTCTCAGTTGGGTCAGAGCTTCCCCAAGCTTGGGCCTTGTAAACTACCTCAGGGACTGCATAGCTTCCTTGTTCTTGACCTTTGGGGGCAATACTATCATGGAACTGAATGGCTCTGCAGAGCGTTAAAAAACTACCTTTCCTGCACAACTCCTAATAGTAATATTCTGGCTTAGAATTTGGATGAATAAATGCCATTTTGATATCTGCATAATTTGAAAAAAAAAAGATGTAGCTGCTAGAAACAGATTTACAGTAATGTCTGTTTTGGCATTACTTTACAAAGGAAGTCATAGGAGCACTGTACTATGGCAGTCTTCATAGCAGATGAAGACGAACAGCCTAGGAAGAGGCAGAAGATGTGCTAAAATCACTTAAGACAAAAGCTATGAGAGCTAGTCAGGAGAGGAAGATTCTGCAGGTGGTTGCTTCTTCAAGATAGCTTCCGACCACAGTGACAGCAAAAGGAAGTCGGCTTCAGGAAGAAGACTTCACAGAAGGCAACTATCCCATTTCTCATCTGTGTCCTGATCCTCAAATCCCTTGCCCAGAAAAAGATGTCAGGAGAAGCTGAAACAAGCTTGCTAGAGAAAGCTTATCAGTCTCAAGAATCTGAAGGTTTATTGTGACTGACAGTGTTCCTGACCAAAGACAGAACTTCAAGTCTAGTCCTCTATGTCATTCTAGGAGATCTAAGTGGGGTGGAATTAGGGAAAGGGTAACTGACATGAGAGATTTATTTAGGGAAGTCAAGTCCTTAAAGTGGCAATACACATTTAATTTAAAGGAAGTACTGAAACGTACTGTTAACATGTCATCTTATAAAATCTATAAATAAACAAGGTCTTAATAAAATGAATGTATTAGTTTTATCTTTCAGGTAACTCTTTGTGTCTGTTCATCCCACATCTAAAGCCTAATACCCCACTTTTGTAATATTGATTAAAAGGTAAGGTTTTATTTGAGGGTGTGTTTTTAAGTTTCCAGTGGAACTTAAGGGATAAGCAACTAAAGTTAATTTATAATACAGACTGAGGTAGGAGTGGTGAGCCAGATCCTCTATAGTTTGGGAAGGTATGTTGGAATAAAAACTCACAGGTAGGTGGCATTTTGCCACAGCCTTGAACAACTACACGTAACTGCATATGGCACTGTCTTGCACAATCTGCCTCTCCCACTGAATACAGAAAACTGACTGGGAACATGAGCTGGAAGCAGATGCTGGTCCTTCTGGTTTTAAGGGAGTTATTACAACCTGCCTCCTATTAGTTGGGAGTAGAAATTTGCTCGTTGCTGGAATGAAGAACAACAAAAACAGGGAGAATTTTTGGTGAGTTACCTTTCATGACTGTTCAGCTTTAAGGTACAACTAAATAAAGAATTTAGGGCCTGAACCTTTGCATTTTTTATTTGAAAAATGTTCTCTATAAAATGAACGGATGTGTACATTCCGAAAAGGTCACTAAACATATCCTATATGGGCTCCCTGTTTTTTTTAAAAAAAAGAAAATCAGAGTATGTCAAAGGGTTAGGTTCTGAGCCTCCCTCTTTCATACGACTGAGCAATTACCCATAAACATAGCATCAGTAAAGTGAAAGGAGCTTGGCATGTCCTTTTTCAACCAGAGTTCTGTGATTCCATCACACTGCTCAAAGGATAGTGACAAAATGTTTTCTAACAGTACTTTTATAACAATCTTTACACATGTCTAATTACATGTAAGTCCCAATGTCTTAAATGAGACTAATTCATAGCTAAGTGTGTATAGAGTTGCAAGCTTTAGAAACAGTAACAGTAATAAAAGTGAATTGAGAAATAAAAGCATTTATCACCTTGCAGAAATTGTCTAAACAAAAGAGGAGTGAAGCCTTCTCAGTAGTCAAAGATAAATCAAGACAGATACATTTTAGGAGAGAAAATATTGCTGAGACCTGATGAAATATAGCTTGTGTGATATGTTGACAGGGAATGTGATCCATAAAAGCTGCTTAAAAATGTAAAAAATAAGTTGTTTTTTTAAAAAAATTAACATCCTTCGGATTGGAAGCACAATCATTATTCCAATTCGTTATTCCGGAAGACTATTTTTGTTTTGCAAATAATTATTTAAAATAACTAGGTGAAATATGGGGTAAATTAATATGTGAGAAAACAACTATTTTGTATGAAATTATTTTATTATACCTTTTATATCTTATAATATGAACTACAGAATCATTGATATATAAAATATGAATTGGAACCAGAATTTTCAACAGCTGTTGAAGACTGAAAAAAATAAAGTGGAAAGTATGCATATGCGATGTATGCCCAGAAATATTTACCCACTTCCAGATGAGTTAGAAACTTGAAATTTGGCATGCGGATAGGTCTGGTTGTACAATGTACCAGAAAAATCTAAAAACACAAACTTTTAGGTTTTAAGTATTTTTAAAGAATTTAATAAAAAACCTAGGCTTATGTCTAAAACTTCCAACATGCCTTAGGTGGAACTCCCAGCATGCCTGAGGTGGGAGGCCAGATTTACCAGCCTTTGGCGGCCACTGTGAGTAGACGGATGGGTGACTGCTGCATGCCTTTCACAACCCAGACTCCTAAGGTTGGTCTTGAGTAGTCAACCCAATTCAACATAAAAGAAAACAACCCACATAAATGGGCTGCATCCAATTGAGGTGCCTCCTCCTACCCAGCATGCATGCTTTTAAAATCATGACTAGATATAACAGCGTGACTTTGAGAGACCAAACTCTGAACATACTCAAAGTCATCCCGTCCTGATATTGCTGTTTTCTTAGAATCTGGGGGTAGCATGTGTGCGGCCTATACCCTTAAGAGGGAGCGAGGGAGGGGAAGCACTCTATGCATGCCTAGAAACAGGTCCAATGAAGGGGGAAAGTGCCCGGCCTGGCCCTGGACCTTCAGTACAGGCTCCTGTTGGAGCACCTGGTGGATGAGAAGTGCAGGCTGAGACAGTCCCAGCAGGACTTGGCAGGAGCTGGGCACATCCACTGACAGCCGCCTACCTCCCCTCCTCGGTGATGCTACTTCTCAATGCTCAAGTGATGAGCAGCATCGACAACGAGAGGAGGGAAGCGCCTCTCAGAGGACTCAGGCACCTGTGGGCAGTGACAGGCATGCTGGGAGGTGTACTACTAGCATGTAGAGTGGCTAATTTTAAATAAAGCATGCATTAGTCACTATCTCTCAATCCTAACTCACTAACTGTCTTCTCCATCTACCTGACTTTTTCCATCTGCTATCAACCCCACCCACCATTCCATTCTAGTCTCAGTTAATAATAATAATAATAATAATAATAATTATTTATTACCTGCCTCTCCCAACGGATCGAGGCGGGGAACAGCATTAAACATAAAATACAAAACTGATTAAAAGCATATAAAACCAATACATCATTAAAATACCAATAAAACACCAATAAAACACTTTAAAATTCATCTGGGTAGGCCTGCCGGAAGAGATCAGTCTTTATAGATCTTTTAATTTCCTGAAGACTGGTGAGTTGGCGAATCTCTCCCGGCAGGTCGTTCCACAATCTGGGAGCGGCAGAAGAGAAGGTCCTCTGGGTGATGGTTGTCAGTCTAGTTCTTATTGACTGTAGTAAATTCTTCCCAGAGGACCTGAGCGTGCGGGGCGGATTGTATGGGAGAAGGCGATCCCGTAGGTAACCTGGACCCAAACCATGTAGGGCTTTAAAGGTAATAACCAACACTTTGTACTTCGCCCGGAAACTGATTGGCAGCCAGTGAAGAGATTTTAAAACTGGTGTAATGTGGTCACCCCTAGATATACCGGTGACCAACCTGGCTGCCATATTTTGAACTAGTTGAAGTTTCCGGACTAGGCACAGAGGTAGCCCTATGTACAGCGCATTGCAGAAGCCGAGCCTCGAAGTTACCAGCGTGTGCACTACTGATTTTAGGTCTTCCAACTATAGGAAGGGGTGCAGCTGGCGTATCAGCTGAAGCTGATAGTAGGCACTCCTGGCAGTCACATCTATCTGAGCTGTCATTTGGAGTGATGGATCCAGGAGCACTCCCAAGCTGTGAACACAGCCTTTCAGGGGGAGTGTAACCCCATCCAGAACTGGTTGACACACCTCCAACCCCAGGCTATGGCCCTTGACAGTAAGCACCTCCGTCTTGTCTGGATTCAGCTTCAGTTTGTTTTTCCTCATCCAGCCCAATACCGCCTCCAAGCATTCATTCAGAGGAAACACACTATCCTTAGCTGATGCTGTTGTCAAAGGAATAGAGAAATATATTTGGGTGTCATCAGCGTATTGATAGCACCCCACCCCATGCCTCCGGATGATCTCTCCCAGCGGTTTCATGTAGATGTTAAACAGCATTGGGGATAGGATGGCACCTCGTGGTACACCACATAGCTGCTCCTTCTTTGAAGAGCAACTATCCCCAAACATCACCATCTGGAACCTGCCCGAGAGGTAGGACCGGAACCACTGAATCACAGTGCCCCCGAGTCCCAATTCCCTCAGGCATTCCAGAAGGATACCGTGGTCAATGGTATCAAAAGCCGCTGAGAGGTCCAGGAGTACCAACAGGGACACACTCCCCCTGTCAATACTTAAGCGTAGATCATCCACTAAGGCGACCATAGCAGTCTCAACTCCATATCCTGCCCTGAAGCCAGTTTGAAATGGGTCTAGAAAATCTGTATCATCCAAAACTGCTTGGAGTTGGAAGGCAACCGCCCTCTCGATCACCTTGCCCAAAAATGGAAGATTGATACTGGCCTGTAGTTATTAAAGTCCAAGGGATCCAGGGAGGGCTTTTTTAGAAGCGGCCGTACTACCGCTTCTTTTAAACATGATGGAAAACTCCCCTCCCTGAGAGATGCATTAATAATATATTATAATTGTGATCTAACTGCATCTCCTCCCTGGGCAACCAGCCAAGAAGGACAGGGATCGAGAGGGCAAGTCGTCCTCCTCATTCGACCAAGCAGCTTGTCCACGTCCTCGGTACTCACCAACTGAAACTGATCCAGTGTAATTCTACTCGCGGAGTTGCTGGACACTCCATTGTCAGCCTCTGCTATAACGACGGCATCTAAGTCGGCTCTTATCCAAGAGATTTTATCTGTGAAATGATCGTTAAAGGCATCACAGCGAACTACCGAAGGCTCTAAAATAGGGTTCAGGGGGGAGGGTGCCTGGATTAGACCCCTTACCACCCTGAACAGTTCTGCTAGACGCGAATTCTCAAACGCAATGCGTGCATAGAAAGAAGAAAGCTTTCTTTGCTGCACGTATTGCCACCCCATAGGAACAAAGATGTTCTCTATGTCGTGTTTTATCGGATATAAGTCGAGTTTTCCGCCATCGGCGCTCCAGTCGTCGTCCTTTCCACTTCAACTCCGAGATCTTCTGTATACCAGGGTGCCCGATTAGAAGCGGGTCGGAGAGGACGTTCGGGGGCGATCGTGTCGATAGCCCTGGTTAGGTCTTGATTCCATCTATTGACCAGGGCTTCTACAGGATCGTCGACGATACCAGCCATAGTTCCCTCCAAGGCCTTCTGGAATCCAGAAGGATCCATCAGCCTTCGGGGGCGGACCATCTTAACAGGTCTGCCACCCCTGCAGGGGTGGGTGGTAGCCGTGATACTAACCCTGACCAGAAAATGGTCTGTCCATGATAATGCAGAGGTATTTGTAACCTCCGCCCACAGATCTGTCTGTTCAGAGCTGAAGACAGCATCGAGGGCATGACCTGCTGAATGTGTAGGTCCAGAGACCAATTGGGATAGGCCCATGGTTGTCATGGATGCCATGAACTCCCAAGCTGCACCTGACAAACCGGCCTTGAATGGGATGTTGAAATCGCCCAGGACCAAAAGCTTGGGCGAATCCAACACCAACTCCGAGACCAGTTCCGTGAGGTCGGCCAGGGAGTCTGATAGGCAGCGGGGTGGCCTGTACACTAACAGAATCCCTAGTCTATCCCTGGCCTTCAGACTCAGGTACACACACTCGATGTGATTCAATTGCCGGACAGGAAGTCTGGTCAGGTTAAGATTGTCCTTGTAGACCACAGCTACTCCACTCCCCCGCCCACTTTCCCTCACCTGCTCACTAACACAGTATCCAGCTGGGAGAGCCTGGGCCCATCTGTCATTCCTCCATTCATACTTCTATTTCAATGGTATAGTCAGGCTTTTAAAAAAAATCATGAACTTTATTTAGTAATTCCTGCATCTGTTTTGGAATGTTGCAAACAAAACCCGCAGCATAAAAAATGTCATCAAGTTAAAAAGCTTTGGAGGAAAAAAAAATACACTTGGCACTGGAAAGCCATTAATGCAGTCACTAGGCCATCTTGCCTGGGAAAAATAAATCCATAAGCAGGGTGCCGCAACTAATAAGGCCTGTTCTCTAGTTGTCTCCTACCACACCTCAGATGGTGTTCAAAGACGAACACATTATTCAGGGACCTAGGCTTATGCTCCAACTCCCTGCATGCCTTGGGCAGGAGGGAAGACTTATCAGGCTTTGGCAGCCATTATCTGGTAGTGGCTCACCCTCCTGGGCCTGAAGGGAGAGCACCTGTGGCCAGCTGCCTCAGTCGCTAGGCCCAATTGAGGGCAGGTGGCTGCAGCTCTGGGCCCATTGCCAACAGCAACCAAGCTAACCATGAGTCAGTCAGCAGGCCAGCTCCCTCACGGTCTACCTACAGGCACTGATTGAACAGTGGGGTGTGGACTGGCTCAGCCAGACTTCACTTCCTGTGAGTCTCAGTGGAAGGACTCCCATTGGGCAAGTCAGGCACTGCAGTGAAAGGCATGCCGGGATTTGTAGTTTTTGTTTTCTGTGGGGACAAGGAAAATCATGGTGGCAGCTTTAAGGCAGCCCTGGCCATACATCGAGAGAGAGAGAGAGAGAGAGAAATTTAATTCATTTTAAAGTTACCTCACAGACTTCACATCATGCTACCTTGCAGGGTTGTCGTAAGGGTGAGAGAGGGAAAAAAGAAACAAATGTAATTTGATTAAAAGTTAACTCACAGGCCTAGCACCGGCCTACTACTTTAAGATGATTACCTCACAGACATATATCTTAGGGGGGCTGAGCAATGCTGGGTTTATCAGCTACTGGAATAATAAAGACCAACTAATGCGGAAGGAAATAGGAGATCGGCTGCAAAAATAGATTTACTGAAACCCATTCAAGGGATTGATGCATGATGTAACAAACCTTCTTACCCCTTGAAGCAAACACATGTGAAAGTACCACTAAAATCAGTGGAATTTGCTTTCCAGGCAATTACAGAATGGTAACCTGCCTCCAGTCACTGGTTTGCAAAACATTTAAATTATGGCTGTTTCATTCACAGATACTTATAAATAATAACCTAAAATCTTGCTATTTTTATACCAAAGTTTAAAGATGTACATTTTCCCACATAATATAGATAGATAGCCCTGTATACTTAATATAATGAGGGTACTGGTACTTTCAGATTACCAGTGCCCTGCACACTAACAGAAAAACAATTAAATTTAAAATTGAATGTAAGATAGTAGGGGGTCTGTTTTAAAATCATTTGTTGAGCACTTAACAATCAGATGGAATACAAAACAGAGCACTAAGACATAATCTACTGAACGTCTATAGGAAAGCAATCTTAACATGGTCACTTTAGTATTTTTATGATAAGTTACAGACTAGTAGACAGTTATCTTTCTAAAACAAAATGAGTAGATTTGAAAAAGTAGACCTTAAATTCATGCAAACAAGAATGAGAAAATTAACACAAATACTCCACTACCATTAAATAAATATTTCCTGATCAGAAAGCATTGGCTGTGATATGTTCTCATCCTTGAAAATATGTCTTCCAAAGAGTCTTCTTTTGCCATCTTATCAGAGAGAATACAAACTGAGTTGCAGACACTGTTCTATTATCAATATACATTCAAAATACAATTAGATTTCTTATTATTCTATCAAAAGTAAGCTATAAAAGATAGCAAACACATGGCTTGAAGATGAAAAGTATATTTTCTGTTTATATTGAAGTTTGATGCTACCGATGAAAAACTTTCTAAACTTTCTTTTCTTCTATAATGAAATATAAGGTCATGTGCTTTTTAGCCATCTGTTCCCACTATGCCACGCACATCACCCTTCATGAAAAGCAATGTGTCTCACAGTGCAGAGTGATTGCTTCATGCAAAATACCAGTAACCTAATTGTGCAACCATACCTGCTGTGCAAACCAACTTGTCCCCTTCACTGAACTAATTTGTATCTGCTGGGCCAGATTAATGCAATGCTTCTTTAGTATTTCCCTTGCCAACCATGACAGCTGTTGCAAGGATGCGTGCAGTTCGTATGGGGCCATTCATGGCCTCTCACAGTTGTGCCTGTACAAAAACATCACTGGGTAACGTGCTCCTGTAAAGTATGCCAGCACATAAGGAACCAACACAATGAATAGATACAATGCTCATTCGATAAAAGCCACATTTAAGCTATGCTTTGCATACATATGTCTGCCTGCTCTGACTTCCCTTCCATCCTATGAGTGTGCCTCAAACATCTTTTTATTTATATCAATAGAAAGATACAGTTATACAGACAGATTTAAATTTCTGTCACATCGTGGCAACAATCAACCAAAGGTTTAATTGATGAATTAGTGAGGACCAGATTTAATCGGCAAGAGGTTTTGGTGAGAAATATATCCTGCATAAATAGATCACAGCACTGAAAATTTCAACTGATTCATTTAAGTATTCTATCATTTGCTTTGTGGTTCTGGTAGAGGTACTGCAATGTACAATGCAAGATACAAATTTCATATCATCTAGCATCCTGAATGCAAAGTGAGATAATTAGTCAAGTACCTTTCAATATATAAATAGATGAAAAATATGAATGAGATAAATATTAATGTGATAAAGTTATGACGTCGGTACAGGCCACTTGCGGATGTTGCACATTTCACCCACAGCGAGATTCATAAAAGGTCATTTAGAACTTGCAAATCTTATGAAGAGCAAGGTGTGTGAGTCCCTGCTCCACACATTACTCCAGTAGTGAGAAAGCAAAGTGTACTTCTATTTCGCCGATTGCCCATAATATGCAAACTTTTTTTGTTCTGCATAATAATGAAAAGATATGCTTTAAGAATTGTTACACAAGTTTTAGGACTGGTTGGTGTAGGGGGATTTTTCAGGTATCTTGCATCAATGTTCCCCAAATTCCCCACTATAGGTGAAAAGGAGGATACGAAGACAGACACTCAGAATGATTGATTTTACCCATACTCACAAACTCAATGAGACAGTTATTGCTTTAAAACATTTATTAAAACAATTTCAGGAAGTTAAAATTAAACAAACACACAAACCTCTTCATTCAGCCAAGCAAATTAAAGGAATATACTCAAAAGCCTGGCAGATTTCTTAAGAACGTAGACAAACACTCATACATACTCTGTGAAGGAATTCTCCACAGAGGGACTTTCATTTCTCCCAGGCAACCAAGGAGTCACTGAGGCTTACATATTAGGCTCAGAGCAACATCCTGAATGTTGTGCCTGAGGGAAAGGAAAGACCCCCATGGTTCCTGTTACCTAGCTTTAAATAAACTTTCCAAAGACAAAGACCTCCCTCTCTTAATTTATTCTGAAATGGCAAAACCGATTGGTCTATGTCATAATTTAGACCATCCTTCTTCCCAGAATATACCCTCCTCCTCTGATGTATTTTTTTGTGACAACGAAAGGTCAAATTCCCTTTTCTTTGTGGTTATCTGTCTGGTTTACTTCTCTGTTCTTATGGACATGGGGATTTTCTAACCACAACTTCACCTGTTCTTAACCCTAGACCTTTCACCTAGTTCCCTTAAAAGGAATATATATGGTTGATATAAGTCACAAATTTATGTGATTAAGATCTTTGAGCAATCCAATTTACAAGTCTTCATGAGTAATGTCCTTAAGCATATAGTTGGTACAAGTCTTTATGAGTAACATCTTTGAGCAAATTCAAATCATATTTCCAAATCATTCTCTATCAGGTCTTATCTAAACTGAAGCATCTAAACTTTGAAACAACGTTCTATGTTACTTGCCCCTTTGCTCCCTCACCCCAGCATTCACTAACCTTCCCCCATGCCCCAGCGCTAAAATAATAACAGAAAAGCAGACAATAAAAAGTTCCTACATTGTTCAAACGCCAGCATTTTTAAAAGACACTGTTAGTTCATTTCTTCAAGCTCTGTTATCTTGATTTGTTTGAAATTTGCCCTGATTTTTTTCAACACTCTAGACATCTGTATTTGATCTCCTGCATTTGAAAACTGCACAGATTCTGATCCACTTCTGTAACTATATTCACATGACACTTTTTAGAATCAGAGAAAAAGTACACAAAAGCTGAGATTCCAAGCATATTTTTTAGAATGCAAGTTGCACTGCATAAACGTATCTGGGATTTGGCTGTGAGACAGTTAACTTAGGCCACATTCTATTAAATGTACTTTAATGGGTGGAAAATCCAGAAAATGAAGACAAAATCTCTTACCATACAATGGAAGAAACCTGTAATCTATGTGATTATCTACAAGCAATTCTATTTGCAAAAATAGTCTGCTAGAATTACTCCTGTGCTGAAATACAATATGCATCTAGAATAATATACATGTCAAAGGAAAAGGATGGAGAACTGCTTTGTTATTTTCTTAGAACATTCTTGATGTTTTTTGGGGAAATATAACACACTTTTGGATAAAAAGGGGAGTTTTAAATTCTCTTTATTTTGTATAGAATTATGCTTCCCGTGAATTTCTGAATGAGCTTAAATCACGATATTTCTCTTTAGTGTATTTTTCTTACCAACATCTCCAACGTAAAACTGCCATAATATGCAATCAGAATGAGGATTATGCATATAAACTTAGCTTCTAGTGATTTTTAATCAGAATTTTAACTCTTCGTAGTTGTTGCCTGTGGAAAGCCACAAGCAGGACAGCACCCTCCTCCTCATGTTCTACAGCAATTGACACACAGAGGCAAACTATTTCTGAAACTGGAGGTAATCTATAGACATCATGACTGGTATCCATCAAGAGCTTTATCCTCCATAAATCTGTCTGATGCACCTTTAAAGCCATCCAATTGGTGGCCATCACTGCATCTTGCGGAAGCTAATTCCATAGTTTAATGATCTGCTGTACGAACAAGAATGTCCTTTTATGTGTCCTGAATCTCTGATTATTAAGCTTCATCTGGTATTATGAGAGAGCCTTATCCACTTTCTCCACCCCATGTGCAATTTAAAACAACTCTATCATGTCTCCTCAATATTTGTCTTTTTCTAAGTTAAACAATCCCAAACATTATAACCTTTCCTCACAGAGGAGTCCAGCCCCCTGGTCATTTGGGTTGGCCTTTTCTGCACGTTTTCGAGCTTCACAATATCTTTTTTGAGATGTGAAGACCAGAACTGTACAAGGTATTCCAAGTTTGATTGCACCATTCATTTGTACAAAGGCATTATGATATTGACAATTTCGTCTTCAATTCCTTGTCTAATTGTGCCTGACATGGAATTTGCTTTTTTCACAGCAACCATACATTTTCTTTTTCTTTTTTTAATGAATACATCTTTATTTCATTTTCATAATTTACATCATTCATCCATCTTTTTAACATCATTAACTATTATTTATACCCTTCCCCCCCTTCCTCCCTTTTGTTGGTTAGTTTACTTCTGTTCTTGTCATCTTTTCTTCCTACTTCCCTATCTCTTCTTTCTTTTCAAGAATCCCATAACTTTTTGTATGCTTCCGTGATATTATTCTTATTTGAATCTTTTTCCATATAATCTATATATGCATACCATTCCATTCCAAATGTATCCCTCTTCTTTTTTCCTCTATATATTTTAAGTTTCTGTGTTAATTTTTCATTCATTGCTATATTCCACAATTTTTTCCCCACGCATTAATTGTTAACATCCTAGCTGTCTTCCATTTACTAGCTATCTGCTGCCTTGCTGCAGTCAGCATAAATCCAATCAATATTTTACCTTTACTTTGTTGGGGAAAATTCCAGAGACAAAGTGGATTGGAGGAAAGTTTGAAGGACATAGCCAGCTGCAAGCAATAATGTTTGAGGGAGTATGTGCAGTACTGGAAAAGGTCAAGCATCACTAATTGCTTAAGTACTAGCATAGATAAGATTGAGCTGGAATGTCTGATATGGGAAACATATAAAAGTGAGTCTCATTTGTATGACTCTTGTTGGGTTGATGGTCGGACTATATGTGATTTTGGACGTGGAGGATTGTGTAGAGGACTGTGTAAATATCGATGGAAAACCGTTGTGCTGTATATATTTTGGACCACGAGTAAACCACTCTGTATATACACAAAGTATGGTGTGTGAGTATTACTTCAGCTGCTGAGATTGCTATTGAATGGCACGCTAACACAAACACTCACAGCGTTTGGCCCTTCTTGCTTCCAATTCCTCAACATACTTCACTATTTTCTTTAACAAACATATTCAAAAGAGCTAGTTCTGGTGTTTTACTAATTCTTTGACCAGTGACCTTTTTTATTTTTTGAAAGACCTTATCCCAAAATTTCCTAACTCTATAACATTCCCACCACATATAAAATTGTGTTCCAAAATCTGTACATCCTCTCCAACATTCTGGGGTCGCATTTCAGTTCATTTTGACAAATTTATTAGAAACAGAAAGATAGTAAAGGAGAGTACAAGAGAGCTAACTGAATGGGAAAATTTATAGACAAGTATAAAGATGGAGATAAGGGACTGATTACACAAATATACAGAATTATAATAAGACAGGAGAGTGGAGGGAATGATATTATACAACAGACATGGGAAGGAGATTTGGATCAAGGAATTGAAGAGAGAGAGAGGGGAAGTATATTTGAAAAATTCCCATTCAAAACAACCTCCACAAAGATAAGAGGCTTTGAAAATGATACAAAATTGGTATCTGACACCAGTGAAGGTAGCAACCATACATTTTCATTGAGCTTTCCACCACAACCCCAGGGTTCCTTTTTCTTGGCAGTCACCACCAGCTGAAATTCCATTACCATATACGTGAAATCAGATTTTTTTTCACCCCAATGTGCATCACTTTATACTTGCTTACACTGAATTGCATTTGCCATTCTTAATGCTCATTGCCCTGGTTTGTAGAGATCCTTTTGGAGCTACTCGCAATCCCTTTTTGCCTCAACCACCCTAAATAATTGGGTGTCATCAACAGGCCTGGCCATTAAACACAGAGCAGCTGGCAAAGACAGCAACTCCTTGCCATCAGTCCTACTTAAAATTTTGAAAGCCACGTACCAAAATTCTGTTGTCATGGTATTGTGCATTTCTCTAATGAGCAACATTAGAAGCCACCAGTAGAGGTGCAGAAAAATACACTATGTAAGTAGACTTAAAAGGCAATCGTATGGATTTCTACTCATAAGTAAGTCTCATTGAATTAAATTGGACTTACTCCTAGGAAAATACATTTAGGATAGCAGTCTTAGACATTACGAAAGGGGAGAAGGGAAATAACTGCATGATTACCATTTTTAGCAATGACCAATGGAACATATAGTTCTAGACTTGGATCAAACACACACTTTTGTTCCAATGTTTTTCTTGTGATGAGTGTGATTTGTGACAGCAGTGCAAGATTTTGTGTGGCAACTGTTTTATTAATATTTAAATTATTTCTAGTAATAAAAAAACTTCGTTCAATAACTTTAGAAACAAACAAATGCTGGCAGAAAAAGAAAACTTATTTTGAAATAATAAAAAATGCAGGTTGCTTACCTGTAACTGTAGTTCTTCGAGTGGTCATCTGTGCAGTCACACATATGGGCTCGCGCCGGCGCCGAGCCTCCTTCCGGAAGCTTCTAAAGCCTAGACTCTTGGCGGGAACCCCTCCCCCACCGTCCTACCACGCATGCTCAGGGTTCCCACCTACCTCAGTTCTGTTGAGACCATGTTTTACCTCGCAACTGAGATAAGATCAGCCATCGCTTGGCACAATATACGTATAAACTTCAAAGTCAATATAGACTATTTTAAAATGAGCAGTGCGTGTAACAACAACACCTTCATGACCAAGATTAGCGAGGTCAAGAGAGGACGGTGGGTGGGTTGTGTGACTGCACAGATGACCACTCGAACAACTACAGTTACAGGTAAGCAACCTGCATTTCTTCTTCGTGGTCTCTGTGCATCACACATATGGGCGAATAACAAGCAAGCACTTACCGGACGGAGGGTATAGCTCGCTAATCCATCACTGAAGAACTGCGGACAAAACAGCACGTCCAAAGGAAGCGTCCTCCCTGGCTCTGACGTCAAGTCTATAGTGGGAGACGAACGTTGACGGGTTCGACCACGTTGCCGCCCTGCAGAGCTCTGGGAGTGAGACCCCCTTCTCCATTGCAGTTGATGTCGCCATAGATCTAGTGGAGTGAGCTGTGAGAGTGCCTGGAGAGTCCTTTCTGGCCAGTTGGTAGGCCAGCATGATGGTCCGTACTACCCAGTGAGCAAATCTCTGGGTGGATACTGGTAACCCCTTGTTCTTCCCTCCATAGCATATAAATAACTTATCGGATCTCCGAAACGACGCAGACCGTGCCCTATAAAAGGCCAAGGCCCGCCTAACGTCAAGGGTGTGCAACCTAGACCCCACCTGGTCCTGAGCTGACTGAAAGAAAGTAGGTAAGACAATGTCCTGGTTAATATGAAAAGAGGACACAACCTTAGGGAGAAATGTAGGGTGTGGACGAAGAACCACCTTATTGCTAAAAAACTGGGTATAAGGGGGATCCGCCATTAGCGCACAGAGTTCGGAACTCCTCCTTGCTGAAGTTATGGCAACCAGAAATGCCACTTTCAGAGTTAGTAGACTGATATGGGTAGTAGCCAATGGTTCAAACGGTTTAGAGGTCAATGCTGCTAGGACTAATGATAAGCTCCATTGTGGGATCACTGAGCGGCTGGGTGGATGTAAATTCTTCAGCCCCTTCAGGAAACTGCGAAGCACTGGGTGCGAGAACACGGAGAAATTTTGCACCAAATCATGCTGTGAGGAAATAGCCGCAAGGTACACCCTGATGGAGGCGGTTTTAAGGCCTTTCTCATATAGAGAATGTAAGAACGAGAGAATATGCGAAATGCCACAGGACTTCGGGATAAGGCCCTTATTCTCGATGAATGCTGAGAATCTCAACCACTTCTTGTGGTACGATGACCTGGTAGAAGGCTTCCTTGCTTCTAGCAAGATCGCCTGGATTCCTGCGGGAAGGTTTAGGTGTTGCCAGACGGCTGGATTCTCCAAGCTGTGAGTTGCAACTTGCGGAGTTCTGGGTGGAGAACTCGTCCCCGATCCATGGAGATCAGCCGTGGGTATATCCGCAGTCGGGTGTATAATCCTCCGGACATGTGCAGAAGCGGAGCGAACCACGCCTGTCTTGGCCACCATGGTGCAATTAGAATTGCGTTCGTCTGCCGTCTCTGCATGGCTGTCAGCACCCTCGCGACCAGCGGAAAGGGGGGAAATGCGTACACCAGTCCTCTGCCCCATGGGGTGTTGAACGCATCTCCTAGGGATCCTTTTCCCACTCCTGCTCGAGAGCAAAACGCCTTGCAGACTGCATTTTCTGTTGAAGCAAAGAGATCGATGCACGGAGTGCCCCATCTCTCGAATAGCCGATGTAGAGCATTTGGGCAGAGTGCCCACTCGTGGTTGCTGTGAAAATGCCGACTGAGGGAGTCCGCCTGTATGTTCTCCTCTCCTGCGATGTGAAGGGCAGACAGTCGTATGTTGTGAGCAATCGCCCAATGAAAAATCTGCAGTGTTAACTTGAGTAGAGATTGTGACCTGGTGCCCCCCTCCTTGTTTATGTACCATACTACAGAGGTGTTGTCTGACACGATTCTGATGTGTCGGCCCGAAAGGTGATCTTTGAAGGTATTCATCGCCCTGAAGACTGCCAGCAGTTCCAGTCTGTTTATGTGGAGTGCTTCCTCCCTCTTGGTCCACCTGCCTTGGGCTGTGAGGTGATCGCAATGCGCCCCCCAGCCCAGGAGTGATGCGTCTGATGTTAGAGTGCGCGTCGGGCCGCCATCTATAAACGGGAGACCCTTGTCCAAATTGTGTATGACCGTCCACCATCGTAGCTCGGCTTTTAGAGATTCGGGAATCTGCAGCGCGATCCATGGCGGGTCCGTAGTGGGGTCGAAATTCTTTAGGAGGTATTGTTGCAGGGGTCTCATATTGAGACGCGCCCACCGGACTGTATGCACGGACGAAGCCATGAGGCCTAGTAATCTTTGAAGTGTCCGTGCCCTGGCGCATGTCGCGGTGCACACCTTCCTTGCCAGGCGTCGTATCGCCGTCTGTCTGTCTTGAGGTAAGAACGCCCTCCCTAATCTGGAGTCTAACTGGACTCCAATGAATTGGATTGCTTGATCCGGTAGGAAAATAGACTTCTCCATGTTTATCAGAAGTCCCAATCTGTTCAAGAGATTCACTGTTGTGGTCACATCCCGCACCGCCTGAGTGCGAGAGGGGGAGACGATCAGCCAGTCGCCGAGATATGGGTATAGTTCGATTCCATTCGAGCGCAGGAAGGCACACACGACTGCGACGCATTTTGTGAACACCCTCGGTGCGGTCTTTAGGCCGAACGGTAGCACTTGGAATTGAAACACTTCCTGGTCGATTGCAAACCGGAGATAACGGTGGTGAGACTTGTGGATGGTTATATGAAAGTACGCATCCTTGAGGTCGATGAGAGAGAACCACCTGTCGCGCCTGAGGAGAGGGAGAATCAATGCCAGAGTGGTCATGCGGAACTTCTTGGTGGGAATGAATTCGTTGAGTGCCCTCAAATCCAAAATGGGGCGCAGCCCCCCATCTCTCTTCGGGACCGTGAAGTAACGGGAATAGAACCCGGCCGATGACTTGGGGCATGATACTCGTGTGATGGCTCCCTTCTGCAGTAGGGTGGCGACCTCCTGACGTAGTACTTTCGAGGGCGTCGTGTATTTCACCTCGCCCAGTGGCGGGTATGTCATAAACTCTATGCGGTAGCCGCTTTCTATTATCTGCAGGACCCACCTGTCGGTTGTTATCTGTTTCCATTCGTCTAGGAAGGGTTTCAATCTGTGGCTGAACGGTGCTTCTGGAGGGGGAGTGACCAACGTGAAGTCAAACGCGCTGCCTGTGAGCAGTCTCCTGGCGTCCACGTTGCTGCTTGAAACGACCCTGGGAGAAACTCTTTCTCTGTTGGAAGGGTTGTGTCGAGGGTTGCTGAAAACGTTGCTGCCGGTAATGTGAGAGACGTGGCTGGTACTGTTGTTGTGGTTGTCTGTCCCAACGTCGCGATCGGAATTGTGATGTAGTCGCAGGGTAGAACCCCATCTTCCTCGCGGTAGTCCTTGCCTTTTGGATTGAATCCATTGTTGAGTCCGTGGATGTGTTGAACAGACCTTCCCCATCGAAGGGGAGGTCCTCAATCCTTGTCTTGGATTCTTGTGTTAAATTAGATGACCTAAGCCAAGCGTGACGCCGAAGCGCGACAGCTGCAACCATGGCCTTTGACAGACAGTTAATCTGGTGCCTAGCTGTAGACAATTCCTGTCTGGCTACGGCGGTAGACTCCTGTTGGAACACACGAGCCGCTTCACGAATCTCATCCGGTAAGTGGGTATGCAGGGACGACACTTTGTCCCATATGAAAAGTTGGTACCTAGCCATTAAGGCTTGATAATTCGCGACCTTCATGGCGAGTGCGGCAGACGAATAAACTTTACGCCCGTAGGCATCCAGTTTCCTCCCCTCTCTGTCTGTTGGGGCAGAGTGCGTCTTGGAGAATCTGCCCTGAGCCGACTCGACTATAATGGAATTCGGTTTTGGGTGAGTCAGAAGGAAAGCTGCGTCCTTGTCCTGGATCTTGTACAGCGCATCCAGTCGCTTGGAGACAGGCCCCATTGTGGCCGGGTTAGACCAAGATTCCTGTGCTGTCTGTAATAGAGTTGGGATCATGGGTACCGCCAGCGTAGGTGGCGCTTCGCCATACATAACATCGTAGATGTTATCGATGCATTGGCCATCAGGCAGCTTAGTGTCCACCTCTAATGACTGTGCCAGTCGTAGCATCAGTTCAGAAAAAGAGACCACCTCCTCCGAAGGAGATGCTCGTTTATTGGTCCCCACATCGTCACCCGGAGACGGGACAGAAGGGGGAGCCTGAACAGATGCCGATGAGTCTGACTCGTAGTCCTCAACCGAGGGAGATGATGGCTCGTGCTCGACGTCGCCCACTGTCACCGGTACCGGACGGGCGGCTGGGCGTCGAGGTTTTGTTGTCGGCACTGAGACCGTTGCCGAAGGAGGTCGTTTTGGAGGTCTTGGCGGCACGAATGGATCTCCTTGTCTCATGCGCTTTCCCGTGTAGGGATCAAAGAGGAAATCCCTACCATCGCCCGAGTAAGTAGTTGCCTCACGGTGAGTAGTCAAAGTTTGCTGTGAGTGATCAGAAAAACAGTCCCAGTCCTTCAATGGTGATGGTGAGCGAGAGTGGTAGATTGGGGTTGTTGAATGGGTCGACCTTGGTGACTGGTCCGGCGAACGTTGCGGCGACAGAGGATCAAACAATACATCCCCCGGTACCGATGCCGGTGGGGAGATTGAGAGGTGTAGCGCCGATGTCGATGGGGAGCGATGTTGCCGCTTGGAGTGATGATCCAAGACCGTCTTCTTCTTGCTCGGTACCGAGTGCTTGCTCGGTATCGAGTGTCCCTTGGTCTTTGCCTTGCCCTGCTCCGAGTGCTTCGGGGCTGGAGCCCTTTCAGGGTTATCAGCCAGTCGGGTAGACTGTGCCGACGTTGTTCTCGACGTCGTAGCGGAGGGGCCTGCCGACTTCGACGTGTCCTTCCTGCGGGTAGACTGTTCCTCCGTCCTCGATAACGACGTTCCTTTTGGAGGCCGTCCAGGCGGCGTCGGCACCGAGGCCGATGGTGAGTGTCATGCCGACCGCGGGATCGGTATCGACACCGACGTTGATGGTGATGCGGTATGTGGGGCCATCGGTATCGGTGACCTCGTCGGTACCGAAGAAGATCCCGGCCGTGTCGGTACCGAAGGTGTTAGGCTCTTTGGCACATGTGGCGGCTTCGCCTTGAGAGTTTTTGGCGGTTCATTCGCCTTCCCTCTCTTCTTTCCCGCATCTTTTTTAGGCTTCTTGGCCTTCTCCCCTTCGTCCGATGGGGATGCATTTCGCTTTTTTGGCCGCTCTTTTTTGCCCTGCGAGGCAGGTGGAGCCGCTTTCTCTGCCGGTGCCGGCGGAGGGGCTGGAGGATCCACCGTCTCCAGAGCCTTCCTCCATAATAGAGCCCTCAGCTTGTTGGCCCGATTCTTTCTAGTTTGCCTAGAGAAATTCTGGCAAAAAGAACACGCCTCCACAACGTGAGCTTCTCCCAAGCATAGTAGGCACCTGGAGTGGCCATCGGAGAGCGTCAGCTTTGCCTGACACGATGTGCAGGACTTAAAGAGCGCGGTTTGCGACATAACTCTGCACGGGCAGCCCCGGAGGGGGGGGGGAACCCCTTGGGGCAGGGGGGTATATATATATAGATATATTCGTAGACGAACAAAGAGGGGGTACAGCAAGATCGATAGATAAGATATAAGTAATAAATTTTTTTTTTTTTTTTTTTTAGGTAAAGAGAGAAATAGAAAGAGAGAGAAAGAGAAAGAAAGAGTCTAAACTAAGCTATCGCTAACAAACAACTACAAACGGTTCTGTACGAACGAAGCGAAGTCTTCCGTGCGAGGCTAACGACACGACGGACGAAAGAGAACTGAGGTAGGCGGGAACCCTGAGCATGCGTAGTAGGACGGTGGGGGAGGGGTTCCCGCCAAGAGTCTAGGCTTTAGAAGCTTCCGGAAGGAGGCTCGGCGCCGGCGCGAGCCCATATGTGTGATGCACAGAGACCACGAAGAAGAATTTGGTAATTTCCTAGAGCAAAGAAGAAATATTGCAGTTTGTGAAGAAGGAAAATATGGATTGTACTTTACTTCTGTGTTATACAGTTTACTCTCAAAGGGTTAAACATGTTTATTATAACAAAATAGTGTAATAATATAATCTTTGTATTAATGAAATAATACATGGAATATGCTCCTTCAACCCGTGTTTGGCTGATCTTTTGGGTTGTAAAGGAAGATGCGGTTCATGCACCAATAACTTTTACTGATAGCAACAGAAGGATGTTACAGTACTCCTCATATGTAAATTTTATAAAAAAGGAACATAATTATGAACTAGTTATAGTTATTATTCAATTGTTTAGTACAGCTCCTAAAAGGTTTCAGGGGAAAAAAGGGGAAGAATAATATACAAAAGTTCTTTGCTGGAATTTACAAACAGACTAGGAAATATTTTTAAAAGTTATACTTTTACAGGCTACAAATCATACTGTCAATTGCCATGACCAAATTGGTGTACTGAAAATATGGGATGAGAGAATCATATGACGCTGGCTGAAGTAATTATGAGATTGTTTTCCCTTACACAAAGCTAACAACACAATTATTGTTTAAGATGACATGATCCAAACCATTTTAAGCAGTTTTGCATTAGTATTAAAGTAAGAATTGAATCAGGAGTTGGGAGTGCAGTAAGCAACTGAATAGCCAAGCTCTATAACAGCGAACAGTCAACATTTTTATAGCTATTTTATTACTATTATGCCTATTTATGTCAATAAGGAGTGTGAACCAGTGTCTTTGCACACAGCAGGGCTTTAAACTTTGCTCTAGTTATAGGAATATAGAAAGCTGCCTTAAACTGTCAGACTATTGTTCCAAGTCAATCAGGAAATGCAGCCCTTAGTTACAAATGTTCATTTGTCAAAGGCCACAGCAACTCATTCACAACGATCAAGATGATCAAACACAGTAATACTGATGGTTTCCATTTGACTCATAGGCACATTTTTAACAAAAACTTATTTTTTAAAAAACATATTGTAAAATAAAAATAAAAATGAAATATTGAAACAAACCAAGAACTGCACCAGAATTTTACAGCAGATAAGTACTAGCAGAACTGACTGAGCTTGTGAGCTAGAAAGATGTATTAATTCATTTTCATTTCTAAATAGCTCTCTATAATGCTTCCAGATGCATTAACATAAGTTGCTCTTCTTGCAGCTTTATGCCATGAAAGCCATTCTGAAATTAATAGAACTAATAAATAAAAGTTAAATGAGCATTTTAAACCACAGATGAAAAAGATAACAGCTTGTGGTAGAGAAACTTTTATTTTAACTGATCTGACAAACACTCCATTTATGATCGGTACTACATCTCTATCAAACGAGATACAAACCATTAGACATAATTTTCGTGAGTTTCCATTCTAGCTTCTCTTGAGCCACAACAGGAGTACGAATCTAGATTTAAATCATTTTGCCATATATTTATATTATATAGACAGCTCAATGGCAAGCATATGCTTTTCATGCCAAAGATCGTAGGCTCAATCAATGGCATATCCAGGTAGTGTTGAGAAAGATCAGTCTTTGAAACCCTAGAGAGCTGATGCTAGTCAATATAGATAGTACTGATTTAGATCAGTCTTACCGAACCTTGTGCCCTCCAGATGTTTTGGACTACAACTCGCAGCATTCTTCAACATTAGTAATATCTGGGGTGGGAGTTGTAGTCCAAAATATCTTGAGGGCACCAGAATGGGGAAGGCTGATCTATATGGACCAATGATCTGATATAAAGCAGTTTACTATTTTCTTATCATTGCCTGAACTAGCATTCCTGGATCTGACCTGAAGGCTGTTTGAAGGATTAGAGCATGCTGAATTCAGAATTTCTGTCAAGCAAACATGGTCTATTATCCATTTAATCAAAGGCTTTTTAAATTTAACATACCTTTTGCTGATCATTCTAGTTGCACCTGCCGACGCCATTATTGACAGATTTCCTTAAATCATTGCACTAATCAAAGGTATATTTTGGGAAAGAGAATATGAAGCAGGTCTTTCCCCCACAAACTAGCTTCTAATGGTTAGAAGCTAAATAGAGAATATAACCTATTCCATGGTTCTTAGAAACCCACTCCCTGTAGGATCTACATATTATGCCATCTCCCAGACCAGTTGCTGGGAGATGAAAACCATAGCAAGTGAATCTCTATTCAGAACAGCTTAGGAGACATACACATAGCTTGTAGCTTTTGAGTAATGTGTTGATCTTCATTAAAATAATTCAATAAAATTCTTCCAGGCTTAGTATGAGAGAATTGGAGCTTGTTCACAGTCTTTAAAAGCAATGGCAATTCTTCATCTGAACTTTTGACTAATATTTATCTTGGTAAACACAATGAAAATCTAAAGTTGCCACAAGTTTTTAGCCAATGAAACTAGCACCTAGCTGATGAAAGAAAAATGCAGTAATTCAAAGAATACACCATTATTAAAAATTAAAAATGTCAAAATTAATCTTTTTTATACATAGTATCATCCAATAAAGCCTCCATGTGAAAGAAATTAAGTTGCCATTATGATATCGCAGTAGAACTCATTGTCTACATATCAATCAGGACAAGTAATTTACAAAAGTACAAATTGTGGTCTCTTCCAAGAAAATAGTTGAAACAGGGAAAATATGAGCTTTCTCCTATTGTCAGCCATAAATACACAGGTAAGACATGCAATGACTAGACCTTCGACTGGCATTTTACAAAATTAGCTTTTTTCTCCCTGGTTGAAACCATTATACAGTAATTTGTCTGTTGCTTCAATTTTGATAAGTTTACATAGAAATGTAAAGTTGTGGGGGGATGGGGCCCTTGGATTGATATTTTTTTACATTAAGGGTATAATCCTATGTATGGTTAGACAGAAAAAACCCTACAACTCCTAGCACTACCCAGTCAGTCATGCTGACTAGGGATTGCTGGGAGTTGTAGGACATTTTCTGTCTAAACATCCACAGGATTGCATCTTACATTTAATGAAAATAATGTATGAATGCATTATTGTAGATGTCTACAAGTCAACACAGGGAACCGGTCCAAACACAAACATCATTTTAAATTTTGAATGTTAAACCTTACCTGTTTAGGTATTCGAAAAAGGGAGTTCTTAAAAAATATATCTTTGGCCTGACTCCACGTTCCATCAATGATGATGATCACATAGGGATCAGAAGAGTTCAAGTCTTCTTCTTCCAAATTTGCTGCTCCAGCTCCAGGATATAATATTAAGGTATTTGAATTTCTGCACACAGATGCTAAGTCAGGGTACCTACAAATGGGGGGGATAGACTTTAGTTTTTTTTTCTTCTGATGAGTATCAATAACTTGTTCATTATTTTTCCATCCCAGCTCCACTTCATTTCACCTCAAGGTATGCCTGGCTTCTAAGAATAAATTCTGGATAACGTTTTTATCAATACCTGTTTAAGAACCTTCAGTTTACCCACAATCTTCCAAAAAATAAATAAATAAATAAAATCCCAGCACTTTCTACCAAGCACCACTTCCTCTCAAGGACTATGGAGTTTACAGAGGACTGTTAGCATATGAGGGCAACATGTTCGTGGTGAGTAGCAAGAACTCTAGTCATTCCTTTGTAGATCTGCTTGTATGTTCAGGACCATTTTCTTGTTCCATGAAACACTTTCAGTTCATGACATGATTCCACACAACTGTATAGCGAATACCAAACTCACAAAGTTTCTGATTCTTTTATACGGTGGGGCTTCCCAAACTCATCCCTTAAGATCTACCTCATTACTTAAATCTGATTCTAATTATTCCCTTTAATTGAGGTGTTGCAAGCAGGGTTTCATTTCCTTTTGCATGTACCCTGGCTCTTAAGTACTCATCGTCTGCCTAATTTATACATTATTTTATTTCACATGACATAGAATTAGTTAATATAAACTCTACTGAATATTTAGAAAAGGACTGCTTTTGATTCACAGTTGGTAAAACTATGGAATTCAGTAATTGCCATTAGGGTTCACAAACTTTTTCTCACCACTGCACCTGCCAACCAAAAATAAACTTCATGCATCTAGGCCACAAAGCTTAGGTCATAATGTATTTGCTAATTGTTAGAGTGCTGCAAGATCCTTTGTTGTTTTTGCTGCAATAGAATAACATGGCTATCCCTCTGGAAAATATTCAAATGCAAATAAGAACTTCAAGGACTTGCAAAGAAAAAAACGTAAGAACTTGAACAACATACAAATAAAGGAAGTTAATTTAGGGAAAAAACACATATCTCAGACAAGGCAGCGTTAACAACATTACTGAGAGGTTCTTGGATTGACTCCTTGGGAAAGGGGGTAAGAGCATGTCCTGAGGAAGAACTCAACTGTTCAGACATGCAAATTGCACCTTAGTTGATGGCTAACTATTGCTTTTAGTCAACCAGCATATGGTTTTTCCTTTACTTGTTCCCTCACTGAGTGCAACTTTACAGCAAGGAAGGGCAGTGTGTAGCCCTTCAGATGTTGCTAGACCGCAACACCCCTTATTCCTCACCATTGGCTATGCTGGCCTGGGCTGATGGAAGTTGGAGGCCAACAATATCTGAGAGATCACACACACCCCATCACTGCTCTGCAGCAAGCATTCTGTTTATCCTCAAGCATGTACTCACACAATTCAGACTTGAACCAGAAAAGAATAAATGAGAAAATAAAGTGCAAACAATTTAGTGGCTAAAATAGAGAGACATCCCCACAAGTTTAGAAGATGTTTAGAAGTTAGAAAAGCAGTCAAAGAAAGAAAGAGATCAAGATAGAAGAGAGTGCTGGAGAAGAAATAAAGGGAAAGAAGCAGTGTGTAGTTTTCTATTTTAACCATAGGCCGTGAATCTCTTCTTGCACTTTCTGCTTCCACACTTTGGGGGTGATGTGGATCAACTTATTTATGCCCAGTCTCCTTGCATTATTTATTCTGGAAGGATTGGTAAATTCATGCTCCAGTTTTATATTGTATTTTAAAAGTAAGTTTTAAGCATTTAGCTAGTTTCCTGTTTCTCAGCCATGCAAGTTTGGGGTCCCCCAATTTGTGGACACTGTTTGCTCCAAATGCTCTGAAATCCAAACACTCTGAGGAGCGGGACTTAGGCCTGGACTCTGAGCACCTTGAAAAGCAAGACACACTGAACTTGTGGGTTTTAAAAATTCAGACACCACTTTTATATATATTTTTGTATTGTAAATATAAAATATTGTCCTGTTTTGATTGTTCAAATTTAAAATATATGTTACTTAAAATGATTTCTTTCTTACTAGATGAATTTATGGAGGAGAATTTTTGTAGAACAAACTTACTTGGTTCTGAAACAGAGGATAACAAGGATACTACTATACCAAAGATGAGCAGGAACCTAATAGTATCATCCATATCAATTAGAGTAGCTGCAACCTTTTTGAATCCCAAGACTCAAAGAAATGCAGGTTGCTTACCTGTAACTGTGGTTCTTCGAGTGGTCATCTGTGCATCACACATATGGGCTCCGCGCCGGCGTCGAGCCCCAATCGGGAAACTTCACTAGCTAGCTTAGTGCTTTTTGGCGGGAACCCCTCCCCCACCATCCATTGCGCATGCTCCGGATCCCGCCTTACCTCAGTTCTCTGAGACCGCGTTATGGCCTCGTACCAAGGCAATAGATTGGAAGCATATGCGCCCTAAACCTCCTGCACACACCATAGCGTTGCAAAGAGGGGATGGCGGGTGGGTTGTGTGAATGCACAGATGACCACTCGAAGAACCACAGTTACAGGTAAGCAACCTGCATTTCTTCTTCATGGTCTCTGTGCATCACACATATGGGCGAGTAGTTAGCCAAACTTACCGGAGGAGGGTATGCACGCTGGTGAATCACTGACAAATAGAGGACAGGACTGCTCGGCCAAAAGAAGCATCTCGTGCCGCCCTGACGTCCAGTCTGTAGTGCTTCACAAAGGTTGAAGCGCTTGACCATGTTGCCGCCCTGCAAATATCCGGAACAGTAGCTCCATGGATCAGGGCCGTTGACGTGGCTTGTCCCCTCGTTGAATGCGCTGTGAACGAAGCAGGGGGCTGCTTGCCAAGGACTTGATAAGCAAGGACGATAGTGTCAACAATCCAATGAGCTAGACGTTGGGAAGAAACTGCCAGCCCCTTAGACTTACCCCCATAACATACAAACAGGTTATCAGATTTACGGATTGACTCTGTTCGTTTCTTATAGAAAGCTAACGTACGCCGAACATCCAAGGCGTGTAAGGCTGAACAAAGGGGGTCTGTAGACGCCTTAAAAAAAGTTGGAAGAACGATGTCCTGATTAATGTGGAACATGGAAGAAACTTTAGGGACGAACGTGGGGCCAGGACGTAACACAACCTTGTCTCGAAAAAACTGAGTATAAGGTGGCCCTACCATTAGCGCCGCTAATTCTGAAGCGCGTCTAGCAGACGTTATAGCTACTAAAAATATAGCCTTGAACGTTAGGAGCCGGAGGTCCACCGTAGCCAACGGCTCAAAAGGCTTTGACGTTAACGCCGTCAACACCACCGATAAGCTCCATTGAGGAACAATCTGGCGAATTGGTGGGAACATGTGGCGCAAGCCTTTCATAAAAGTTTTTGCTACTGGGTGTGCAAAGACCGTGTAGCCATTTATTTTATCGTGTTGCCCTGAAATGGCCGCTAGGTACACCTTGATAGAAGAAGGTTTTAAACCCCCTGTATGAAGAGAGTATAAAAAGTCGATTATCCCCTTTATGGGGCCATTATGGGCTGGGAACCCTTTTTCATTAGCAAATTTTGAAAAGCGGTTCCATTTTCTAGCGTATGAAGCTCTAGTAGACAGTTTTATAGAGGCTTCGAAAACGGAGCGTAGCGCAGGTGGCATAGTTAGAGATCTCCAGTTCGTCGGATCCTCCACGCTGTGAGGTGCAGGGACTGGAGGTCTGGATGCAGGATCGCTCCCGCATTTTTGGACAGCAGGTGCGGCATCTTGGGTAGACGCCACCAATGTTGTCCTGCCAGGCGAGAGAGGGTTGTGAACCAGTGCTGCCTCGGCCACCAAGGGGTCACTAGTATAGCGTCCAATGAGCATGTGCTGGCCCTGGCCACCGACTTTGAAATAAGTGGGAACGGGGGGAACATATACAGGAAGCCTTTGGACCAGTCCCACTGGAATGCATCTCCGAGCGATGCAGGTCCAATCCCCGCCCGAGAACAGTAGTCCCGGCAGACGGCATTTGCAGAAGTCGCAAACAGGTCTATCGATGGTGTGCCCCATCTCGCAAAGAGGCGTTCCAGAACGTCTTGAGACAATTCCCACTCGTGGGTGTCCGTGAATACTCGACTGAGTGCATCCGCCTTCACATTGTCCGTTCCTGCAATGTGAAGCGCAGACAGACAGATGTTCCTGCGAATGGCCCAATGAAGAATGTCCAATGCCAGATTCAGAAGGCGAGGAGACCGTGTGCCGCCTTCTTTGTTGACGTACCACACCACAGTGGTGTTGTCTGACAGGATGCGAACATGCTGTCCCTGCAGGTGTGGTAAGAAAGCGTGCAGTGCCCGCTTTACTGCGAGGAACTCCAGGAGATTGATATGGAGCTGAGACTCTGACTGCGTCCATTTTCCCTGAATTTTCAGGTCGTTGAAGTGTGCTCCCCACCCTTCTAAAGAAGCATCGGTAGTGACGACTCGAGTGGGACCTTTCTGGTGAAAAGGCATTCCTCGGGACAGATGTATCCCTGACGCCCACCAACGGAGGGACGACTGGAGAGAGGGCGGGATCGTAAGTATTATTTTCCTTGGATTTAGATGAGGACGGTAACGTCGGAGGAGCACCTGCTGCAGAGGGCGCATGTGGAGGCGGGCCCAGCGGACAACGAACACCGCAGAAGCCATGAAGCCTAGCAGGCGTAGCACCGTGAATGCCGTAGCTCGCGGTTGTCGGCGAAGGCCAGAGGCAAGTGACACCACGGTTCGTATGCGGTCCATGGGCAGGAACGCCCGTCCGACGGTGGAGTCTAAGACTACCCCTATAAACTGGATCCTCTGCGTTGGGCGAAAAATGGACTTTTCTTTGTTTATTTGCAGGCCTAGGCTGGTGAGACAGGACGTGACGAGGTCTACATCGGAGAGCGCTCGCGACCGGGATGGGGAAACTATTAGCCAGTCGTCGAGGTAAGGAAACAGTTCGACATTCTGTGATCTGAGATGGGCACAGACCGCCGCCATACACTTTGTAAAGACCCTTGGTGCTGTCCGGAGGCCAAAGGGAAGGACTGAAAACTGATAGGCCTGTTGTCCTATAACAAATCTCAAATACTTGCGATGAGTGGGGTGTATTGGAATGTGAAAATAAGCGTCTTTTAGGTCCACCAAAGTGAACCACCGATGTCGTTTTAGAAGTGGTAGGATCTGGGCCAATGTAATCATGCGAAATTTTTTTGGTTTGATAAATTTGTTTAAATGTCTGAGGTCCATTATAGGACGAAGCCCTCCGTCCTTCTTTGGAACCGTGAAGTAGTGCGAGTAAAAACCCACTTTTAAGAGCCTCAAGGGAACGCGGACGATTGCGTCCTTTTGCAACAGAGTTGTTGTTTCCTGTAACAGCGTGGGAGATGGTACAGTGGTCCTCACGGTGCCTAGAGGTGGAAGAGCTCGAAATTCTATAAGGTAACCCTTGGAAACTGTGGAGAGCACCCACTTGTCGCTTGTTATAGCTGCCCAGCGCTGCAGAAAAGGTTGGAGTCTGGTGGTGTGGCGTCGCGGTAGAAACAAGGGAACGGAGTCAAAGGCGCCGTTTTGATGTCTGGTCCTGGCGGCGCGTTTTGGTGTATCTGTTGCTTGGCTTCTTTGACTGAAAGGAAGATTGTGACTGCTGCGTCTGGAATCGCTGGTTGCGTTCCTGTTGCCGTCTAGGCTGATATTGGAAGGATCGGTACCAACGGCGCGGACGGGACTGCTGCTGCATTTGTTGTTGCGCAGGTGCGCTCATCTTACGCGCCGTTACTTTCGACTTATGTATCACGTCCATCGTATTGTCTGTAGACGAATGGAAAAGGCCCTCACCGTCAAACGGGAGATCTTCTATACGGGCCTTTGTCTCGGTAGGAAGAGTGGACGAACGCAGCCACGCATGTCGGCGCAAGGCGACTGCACCTGCCATAGCCTTGGCCGCGCAATCAGTCTGGTGGTTGGCAGTTAATTGCTGCCTAGACAATCTGGTTGCCTCCGCCTGGAACACTCGGGCTAGCTCACGCTGGTCGTCCGGGAGGTAATCCGTCAATGTAGAAATTTTCTCCCAGAGGAAGAGTTGGTATCTCGCCATGGTTGCCTGATAATTTGCCACCTTGAACCCCAACGTTGCGGACGAGTAAACCCGGCGCCCAAATGCGTCCAATTTCCTGCCCTCCTTGTCTACGGGGGTGGAATGGTTCTTAGATGAGCGTCCTATTGACGACTCTACAATGATGGAATTTGGCCTTGGATGGTTACTCAAAAACGGAGCTTCAACTTTTTGACTTTGTATAACGTGTCCAAACGCTTTGATGTAGCGCCCACTGTGGATGGATTTTCCCATGCGCTTTTCAAGGTCTTTAGAAGTGTCGGGACTAACGGCAGGGTGAGTTGAGGTGCTGGTTCTGAGTACATGACATCATAGATTTTATCGTTCAAGTCCTCATGTGGCTGATCGATGTCCAGGCCAAGAGATTGTGCCATTCTCTGCATTTGGTCTGAAAACGACCCTAATTCCAACGATGGGGACGGTCTGTCCGTGGACGCAACACCTTCAGGCGGCGACGGAACTGATGGAGCTTGAGACCTAATGGAAGAGGTGTCTGACTCATAATCATCACCGGAGGTCGGTGAGAGTGGCCTTTGGACAACCGTCGTCGGTGCTTGCAAAAGTGCTTGTTGCTGTGTTCTCTGTGACGCCGACCCTCCTATCCTCTTCCCTGTATAGGGATCAAAGAGGTAGCGCGGGGCAGTGCGATGCCGGGATCTGCTCCTGGACCTATCTGAATACGACTCCCAGCGTCGGGACCGTGACTGAGATCGGGAATGAGTCCGAGAGCGAGAGCGATACGTAGCCTTTGATGATCTCGACACCGGGGATGCTACGATATCGACCGGTAATGGATCCACATTCTCCTGAATGTCGGCGTCGTGCTCTACAGATATGTCCGACTGGATAATATCCACGAGCTCCACGTCCGAGGAGCCGAGTTCCAAGTCTGCTGACTGTACTACCGTTGGAGGGGGGAGAGATGCAGCTCTGTGAACCAACGAAGCGGAGCGTTGCGATGGAATAGGCGACGACGCCGGACGAGCAGGTGTCGGTGTCGAATGCCTTCTCGACGGTATCGAAGGTTGTCGCGTCAGTACCGACAGCGTAGAGAGTGTGTTCGCTGGGTCTCGTTGTCTCGGTACCGACGAGGTCGTCTTCGCTGGGTCCCGTTGTTTCGGCGTCGACGAGGTCGACTTCCGGCTCGATGTCGAAGCAGGCTTCGGTGGATGCTTCTTCGATGTCGAAGATTTTCTCGATACCGATGGTCCTGCTGATGTCGATGGGCGCTTAGCCGCCGAATGATGTTCCACAGCCGATGTCGATGGTCGCTTCGGAGTCGAGCGTTCCTCCCTCGGTATGGCATGCCTTGTCGAAGTTGGCAAGGTTTCCGGTCTCACCGCCGAGTGCGTCGACGCCGAGGGTTGCTTCGGGGTCGATGTCGAAGGCTTCTGCTTTGCCGACTTATTCTTACTTTTGCCTGACTTTTTCGATGTCGTTGTCGCCTTCTTGGATGGCTTCGGCAAAAGACGCGGCAAGGGGGCCTCAACTGCTTCCCCAACAGGGGGTGAGCTGGGCGATGCTGGTGGAGAGCGATTTTTAGGCGTCCGCCTACGCTCACCGGAGTTCGACCTTTCTGTATCCGACTCCAAGGGATGCGGTGATCGAGAAAGTTGCCGCGGGCGGTCAACCGCGGATAGGGCCTTACTCCATAACAGACTACGGAGCCTGTCCGCCCTATTACGCCTAGTTTGGCGGGAAAAAGTCATGCAATGCGGGCAGGAGTCCACGACGTGCCCTTCCCCCAAACATACAAGGCATAACGAATGCCCATCTGTCAGAGTCAATTTTGCTCTACAACGAGAACAGTTTTTAAACAGCGCTGCTTGCGCCATGGTCCCAGAGGACAACTATATAAAAATATAATAATTTTTTTTTTTTTTTTAAACGGAGCCTAACACTATACTAACTATAAACTAACACTAAGCTAACCTATAAACTATCTCTATTTATATTTTTCAGAGTAATACGAACGGAATACGTTCACGAAGTCTCCCGCGAGGCGATCAGCAAGCGGTCGAAGAAGAACTGAGGTAAGGCGGGACCCGGAGCATGCGCAATGGATGGTGGGGGAGGGGTTCCCGCCAAAAAGCACTAAGCTAGCTAGTGAAGTTTCCCGATTGGGGCTCGACGCCGGCGCGGAGCCCATATGTGTGATGCACAGAGACCACGAAGAAGAACCAAGATATTTTTTTAAATTAATCCTCTTAAACATCAACTTTTTTCCCCCTTCCAGATCAGAGTCATAGTTTCAAAGATCTTACATATTGCTTCAGTCAGGAAAAATAAAAGTACTACTCCATATACAAATATGGTTTTCTTATGAAGGACCCACTTTTCTCCTAAGCCTTTGGCTGCTTTAAAGAGGCTAACAAAAAGACTGGCAGCTGCTTCAATGCAAGCAGAGGGCAAAACGAAAGCTCCCACTGAGGACAAGAATTTCACTTTCAGCCTTTTCAAACCTCCTAGGATTTAGTATTACTAAAAATAAACAGAAGTGGGGTTTCTGTTCTTTCATAATCCTTATCTGGTATAAAAAGCTAAGATGAATTTTCCTCACAGAACTGGTGCATACACTGTCTATGTGACAGGCTCCACTTTTTTGTCTTCTCAACTCTCACCAGCAAACTGCACATTCTTTTAATGCAAAGGCAAAGTTAACCAAACTAGCAAGATTGCTTTAAATTATTATCTCTCAAAGCTACAAATTTCATTCTGGGAGGATAAGTGTTCTGATATTTGGCACATAGTTAAAATCTGAAGAGAAACTCCCTCGTTAGAACGAAAAAAGAACTAGCAGTAGGCCTTGCCTGATAGAACACTGAAGGCAGGACATGAGGACAGAGCACACATGTCCTCCTCCTCATGTTCTCAGGATCCAATTTACTCCACTGAAAAATTATTCTCAGCCAGAAGGATGCCAGAGGAAGGAGAAATTGTAGTTGAACATGCATCTTTGGAACTGCGTTCCTGGATCCTTCCAGCAGTCATAGAATCCTTTCAGTGGCTGGAGCGGAGGGGTTACCCCTTCATTGTCAAAAGGACCTGCAAGGGGAAAACTGAACTATTCTCAGAGATCAATTATTTCAGCAGCAAAGGGAGCTCTGCTTTCCATGGTCAAAGAAAGTATCACTGGGGAAGTGGGAAATTCCCTGTGAATTTTCACAGGCCTTCATTTTTTAAAGTAGATTTGTATACTGCTCTTCAATAATCATTTTCATGGCAGTTCACATACAAAGAGATATAAAACAATAAATGCATAACAAATCAGCAATCATTAAAAAGGCATCAAGATAAATGAACCCGTCTGGTTAAAAGGTTTAAACAAGTCTTCTCCTGGTGCTGAAAAGACATCAATGTAGGTATTGGGTGAGCCTCCCAGGGGACAGAATTGACAAGTGAGTGCCATAACTGATAAGGCCCTCTCCTCAATCACCAGTGGCTTTTCCTCTGAGATAAAGTGACTCTCACATGATGCGTTTAAGCAACTTTCCACTTACCTATGCAAGAGCACTTCCGATTGCCTCCATTTCACTCCAAGATGATACACACACACACACACACACACACACCATATTATGCTTTTAAATTTGGTTTTACTGACATGGCTTTTTTATGCCCAACTTTTTCAGAGGAACAACAACTCTCAACATTCCTTGGTGGAGATAGGCATGAAAGTTCAACCATTTGTCTGACATGTCTGTAAAGCAGAGGACAAATAATAAAAGATTACACTGCACTTTTTATATTTATTTGAAGCAGTAATGAGTTTCCCATATCTTCTAACGCATTCTGATATATTTCAGCTGATCACTGACCTGTAGAAGTATTGGGAGATTTATAGATAATTTCTCGGACTGATTTTGCAGTCTGCTCTGTTTTGAAATTTAAATATTAATATTTGTATTTTTAAAAAATGTCTATCTGTGCATATGCATTTCCTTGTAGTTTCAAGCCCTGGTTCTTACGATGCCAAATATAAAGATTCTGTTTTCATATATATATATATATATATATATATGATCTTCGAAAAAAGTTAACAAGGGAGAGAAACAAAAAATTGTAGAAGAGACCACGGAAGCAGAAAGTAGGATTATTTAGTCATTGCGTTGTGAAACTGTGAAAAAGAAAGAGTCCAGTGAGCAAAATGGATTGCTCAAGCAAGTGCAAAGCCATCCTAAAAGTTCAAAAAATAATGATTTACAGCTGGTAAAATGGATTATTTTCTTCCTAATTTGCTGGTAATATTTGTCTTAGAATAAGAATTAGGTACTTCTACTATTCAACTAAAATAGTATTTATGATTAAGGAATGGATTGCAAAATACTTATTATAAATCTTAAAAGTGAATAAATCCCATAATAACAGCTTTATTAGAACTTCCATGATAAATAATAGAACAAGTGCTTGGTCAAAAATACACAATGATGATTAAATAAAGTATTTTATATTACAGGATATGGCTTTATTTATTTATGGCATATTGTAAATTCATCATGAAGTAAATAGATAAAATGCTATCTTTTTTCTGTGTTATGAATTTAATAACATTTCTTTGAACAGATTTCTGTCAGGAGATTACACTGAGCAACAGCAGACAGTTATGAAAGCTAAAATCTGATCTCCAGGTGCATTTTATGTTGCTTTACTACCACTTAGGGTTGAGGTGTGTTTATTTCATTTTTCTGTACCTCTAAGAACAGCTTATCTCTCCCCCCATCCCTCCTATGGCATAATATTTATTATCTCCAATTCATGGACACACATACCTAATCCTTAAGAATTCACTGTTTTTGACTCAGTCTGGCAGAATGCCCTAGGTGGCAATTATTTTAAAAGTGACTGACTAGGCATTGTGACTAGCTGGATGGAAGCAGGATAAACTGAGATGGAACTTCACTAGATAGAACATGAGCAAAAAGGTGTGTGTGTGTGCAAAGGGAAGACTGTTGTGAACATGGCTTTACTAACTGGGCCAAGAAACAGGAATGAGGTGGACCCAGTTCACATGATCACTGTAGATAAACAAGCCAGGGTGGCTTGCTTAAGATGTGCTGGATGCCATTTGCCTGGGCACAGCTCATCATGTCATCTGAAGCTGGGCAGCATGGCTTGTTTGAAGGAGAAATGGTGCCTGTCATGCAACGTGGCTTGTTTAAACCACCGAGATTGTGAGAACTGGGCCACTATGTCTTCATGCTGGCCATGAGCCCATAAATACAGATTCCAAATTGGTGGAGAGCCTGGAAAACATACTAACAAAACACAGGAAATATCCCTCATGAGGGTAATATTTGGACACATGAGCTTCAAAATAGTAGCTTAAATTGGTTTGTCAAGATTACATGTGCAAGTGTAGATTACCATTTATTTAGCACCAACCACTTGCTAAATACTAGAAAGAAAAAAGAAGTGGTTTGGATTCTTGACAGAAGTACAACACAGTCCAAACAAGGGAGATTGTGACACAAAACGTAACAACTAAAAGCTTGTAATTGTCATTGATATGACAGAAAGCCAGTGTTAAGACTCATGCTAGATGGGAACACAGAAAATGAAAGAGAAATGGATGTTTAGATGAGGCACCATGATTTGACTGGAGAGAAGGGGGATGTATATATATATATATAGTAGGGAAGCCAAAATGTCTATCTGAAGGAATTCATATACGAAATAACCAGGACATAGAGATAAGAAAGGTGCATTTTGGAGATCTAGACAGAAGCAATGATATTTGCTTGCGTCTATCTAGAACATTTCTTTCAAAAAAATTAAGCATTTTGTTGTGAATATGTGCATTCTAAAACACTAATAAAACTAAGTATTTGGCTTAGCATTAAGAACAGCTACTCATAATAGAACTGGAAGTTAAATTATTTATATTGCTTACCTGTCTTCACTGAATCGACGACCAATCAAGACTTTACATTTGTCTTCAGGTAGACAAGCAGCCAGAAGTGGAACTGTTCGTAATACTCTACTTTCCTTCAGTGAATATGGAATATAAAACAAAATCTTATTTTAACATTGTAAGGATATATTATTTGATTTAAAGTTCTTACTATTAGAAAACAAAGCACATAAACCTTCCCATTTAAATTACACAAATACAATATACATCTAGATGCAGCAGTAATGAAATAACTGAATGAAATTTTGTGATGTAATGTACATTGTAATTCTTATTCTGTCTATATTAGCTAGCACCTAATTAAAGAGATCTAAATCATTATATAAACTGCTTAGATGTTTTAATATATTAACCAGTATATAAGTATTAAAAATAAAGAAAGCAAGCATTGTGGATAGGTCCCTGTAAAGAAATTCAAAGTGGAATAGAATGCCACTACTGTAAATCTGTAAACACACACTAGGGATAATGAAGAATGGGAGAAAACCAATAGAAATCAACACTCCTTCACAAAACAATGGTATACCTATCCCTGCACAGTTGTTTACAAGGCAAAGATATACTTGTACTTGAAAATGTACAACGAAGGAAAGTAAAACTAAATTAGATCAGGAAATGTTATCATTACCATAGAAAAGATATATGTCAATTGGGATGTATAATATATGCATACAAAATTATGAATGATTTGAATTAAAAAGAATAGAGACGGGGCCACTTTGCACACATGTAAGATCTAACTCCTAAGAACTGATGAATGTGATATGGCTGCCATGCAGAAGCTGCTTAAAATAGCTCCAGTCATATCTGTGTGCAGCAGCTTACAATACAGATTTCAGGAAGAAACATGGATATTTATTCCATGCCATTTCAGATGCTTTTATGGACATATGGAGAAAATCACCTGACTCACATGAATTGTTGCACATGAATGATCATGCATAAATCATCACTATGTATAGCAATTTACAGTGCCTATATGATTGTAATTTGGGTACAATGCACTAAAAGCAACTATAAACTAAAGTCTAGTTAATGGGGGTGGGGGGAAACAGTCTAAAAACTAATTCAGAATAATACTACCAATATCTATCTGGGTGGCATGTGAAATAAGTATGATGGGTATTTTTCTTTCCCAACACTGGTGCCAGTATCAATGGCAAGCTACTATCCCAAATAAAAGTGAACCATCGCTAACTTTCATCTACTTGCTGCACCAGCTGGCATTTTCATTTCTGCCTTTAATCGTTTAAATCACAGAATCATTGCAATTATTGCTATCTAATTGGAGAATAATAACAGTGCATTCCTATGCATGTTTACATAAAGATCCTACTGAACTCAATGGGCCTTACTCCGTAAAACATTTGTTTACAGTTTCAGCCTTAGAGCCTTATCACACGGGCGGTTTAATCCACACCTGCCACGACTTTGATCCAGTTCTTTCATACTACGTCATCCCCCTCCCGCTGGTCTCGCACCCTGAGTGCTCCTTTTTTCCTTCATGTTTTGAAATATCCCTGAACGGGGGTTGTCCATTTTTTCCTCTCCTCCGCAGACTTTGCTGAGGTATCAGAGGAAAACCGCCCACGTGTGACTGAAAAGGCTACACTCGCATAGGAAACGGAGGGGGAACCCACAGAAGCAAACTTAGGCCTTGCTTCTGCGGGTTCCCCCTCAGTTCTAATATGGTCACCATTAGTTTTTCCAGTGCACTCCATCAACCATCAAAGTTGTTGGGGGCGGGACATCTGGTATTGAGTAAACAGATCGGGATCGTCTCTCCTCCCACGTGAGGAAAACTAAAAAGAATAATATCCCATCTATAAGAACTCAAAACTGCAAGTGGAAAGCAGTGCTTGTTATGGGAAGCTTTACAGAGTAAGGGAAACTAAACTGAAGAGATTAAAATAAATTGGCAGTGCTATAAAGTGCTATAAAATGCTTAATGAGCCTGGGAGAGTTGCCGAGGCTGGGAATTGAAACGGCGGAAGTGTACTTATCTTTGTTGATATAACTTTAAACTAAAGCAAAGAATAATTGGATACTCACGGAGAATACTGGACATTATTAACTAATTAGCAAGGATCTAAGCAAGAGGTGGTAGAAAGACCGAACATCGTAACCGCTGGCTGGATGCCAGATGAGCAGAGAAAGGGGGAGAAGTAGGAAAATTTCGCCACCGAGGTGGACTAGATCCAAAGCTCACCCATCCGATAAGAGCTGGTCCCATCTGACTAGGAAGAATTCAGAAAATTTAGAGGCAGTCATGACGAATGGGAAAGCGGGCCCGCTGCAAACCGGAAGTGGGAATCATAAAAATGGAGCTAAGCCAGGAGCAGTCCCCAAAACAATGAAAACACAAACCGAGCAGATGTCCTCTGAAGATTTATTGGCTGGCATTCAAGGCATGCTGGATAAGCAGAAGAATGAGCTCATGCAGGAGGTTCAAAAGATCCAAAAATCTCAATCAGAGTTACAAAACGGTCTTCAAATGATTAATGATAAACGTGTATCTTTGGAGCAGCAAACAGATCAGAACAAAGATAAGATAAAAAAGCAAGAAATAATTCTACAAGAAACGGACTTACGCCTAATTTCTATGGAAGATAGAGACAGAAGAATGAATATTCGCATCAGATCCTTCCAGGAACAGCAGGGGGGAAACACAAAGATTCTGAAAGACAAGCTAATGGAATGGATTAAGGAGAAGGATCCTCAAATGACATGGGATGATGCAGATATTGAAAGGGTCCACAGAGTTGGACCTAAAAGGGGTGGAATGGTCCCAAGGGACATAATAGTAAGATTTGCCAGTTTTTACAAAAAAGAAAAATTGATGCAAGCCATTAGACGTGCTGGGCAACTGATGTTCCAGTCTTCACAGATACAGGTCTACAATGATCTATGTTTTCAAACAATTCAATGGAGGAAAAGTGTAAAGCTGTGTACAACTACCCTGCGGAAGAATTCAATTGTTTATAGCTGGGGATATCCAGTATTCCTACGATTTATGTACCAGGGGAAACAATACAGAATAACATTGTGTGAGCAAGGAATGGATCTTCTGCGGAGCCTGGGCCTGATGGAGAAAGATACCAATGGGAGGCAGGAACAAGAAAGAGAAGAAGAAGGGGCAGCAGGAGGAAGCAGTTTGTGACTGAGATATAGATTAAAGAGGGATAGTAAGAAGAGTAAAGGGAGGGGGAATTCTGCTTTGGTTCCATGCGGGATGTTTGCCGCCCCCCCCTAAAGGGTCCTAAGAAGAGGAGGATAGGAGCCACCGCCCAGGGAAACCTGGGGTTGAGGGGGGGGATGGGGGTTATATGTGGGGGGAGGGAAGGAGGGGGTAATTGTGTCACATTAGGAGACCTACAAAAAAACTTAAGAATGGAGATATGGAAAATAAAGTAAGATAGATAACTTTAAATGTTAATGGGCTGGGTAGTGTTGTTAAAAGAAAGAGGATTGAAGGGTTGTTGAATAAAAGGAAAGCTGATATAATATTTTTACAAGAAACACATCAAAAGGAAGATGGTAGAAATGAACTTAAAATGAGGAATTAGGGTGTATATGAGAAAGCATATGGGACTTCTAAACAAGAGGAGTTGTGATAATAATTTCTAAAAAATGTGCACTTCATGTGGTTAAAGTGGTAAAGGACGTTTTGGGAAGATTTATTATTTTACACTGTTTCATGGGGGAGGAAAAATATGTATTGGTTAATGTATATGCTCCAAATGAAAAGCAAACAGATTTTATGATAAAGTGTTCAGCAATATGGGGAATGTAGAGAAAGTAAATATTGTAATGGCTGGAGACTTTAATATGGTGATGGACAAAATGAAAGATAAAGATACTATAAAAGGTATTGGGAAAACGGGTTTAGCCAAAGTAATGGAACAAAGAGAATTGAAGAATGTTTGGAGAATAGTAAAAAGGGAAGAAAAGAAATATACCTTTTATTCATCAAAACATAAGAGTTTTTCCAGGATTGACTATATATTTGTCTCAAAGAATATGCTTTCTAAGATTATGGACTGTGAAATAGGAGTAATTAAGGTTTCAGATCACGCATTAATGAGCATGGATATTAAAATAAAGATTACAGGGAAGCAAAAAGGTGGAGATTGGATACTAAAATTCTAAGTTATAAAAATATTGTGGAAAAAATGAAAAAGGAAATACAGACTATATGGGAAATAAATGAAATAGGGGTAAACTCGCAGGGGACAGTTTGGGACACGATGGAAGCAGTAGTAAGAGGGATATGTATTAGAGAATCGTGTAAATTAAAAAGACAACAAGAAGCACAAAGTAAAAAGATTGAAGAGGAGATTAAGGAATTAGAGGAACAATTTAGAACAAATAAGGATATGCATATATATGCTCAACTCCAAGCAAAAAAAAACTTGAGGAAAAGGATATAGAGAGAGTCCAAAAAGAATTAATATATTTGAAAAGGAATTTCTTTGAATATAGCAACAAAAATTCTAAAATGTTGGCAAGGACCACGCAATCAAAGAAGGAAAAAAATATAATAGGGACAATTAAAGATAAAACTGGGAAAAGCTGTAGTTTAATGAAAGATAAATTAAAATATCAGAAATTGTATACATCAGAGGCGGGCCCACAGACAAGAATACAGGAATATATAGAGAAGAATTGGAAGATAAGATTACAAGGCAAGGATAGGGATTATATGGAAGCATAAGTGACTGAAAAAGAAATAGAGGGAATTATTGATAAATTGAAAGGAGGGAAATCTCCAGGAGTAGATGGGATGGGGCCAGAATATTATAAGATATTTAAAGAGTTTTTAGTACCAAAAATGAAAAAATTGTATAATAATATAATAAAGGGAGAGAAGACCCCGCCATTGTGGGAACATTCGTTGATGATACTAATCCCGAAACCAGATAAAGGATTTAACGGACCCAGCATCATATAGACATATTTCTTTAATTAATCAAGATTCTAAAATATTTACAGCAATCATGGCAACAAAATTGAATACCTTTATAAATAAGTATATAAAAAAGGATCAATGTGGATTTATTCCAGAGAGGCAAATGCCCAATCTAATAGGGAGAGTATTGAATATAATAAATATTATTAAAAGAAGAAATTTAAAAGCAGGGTTGATAGCTTTAGATATTTTTAAAGCATTTGATTGCGTGGAACGGCCGGCGCTAAAAACTATTATAAAGATATTTGGTTTTGGAGAAAGGTTCATGGGAGTGATTAATCAGCTTTATGCAAACAATAAGGCGGAGGTATTGGTAAATGACGGTTTAACGCAACAAATTACCTTAGTCCGAGGAACAGGACAAGGGTGTCCTCTCTCCCCAATATTATTTGCAATTGTTATAGAAATATTGGCAATTGTTATTAGGGAAGATGAGAGACTGAAGGGAATAGGAGGGGAAGATAAAATAAAAATTAATATGTTTGCGGATGATACTTTATTGACATTAGAAAATCCGAGGGGAAGCATGGAAGAAATAAAACCACATTTGAGAGAATTTGGAGAGAATACAGGATTACAGGTAAATTGGGGGAAATCAGAAATGATGTTATTTAATTATAACAAAGAAGAAAGGGATGAGTGTAGTTTAAAACTTGATCTGAAGATTAAAAATATAGTGCGCTATTTAGGAGTTTATATTACGAAAGATTTAGAAAAGTTAGAGGAAATAAATTTTAGTAGTTTAAAAAAACAGATAATGAAGAAGTTAGAGGCTTATAGGAAATTAAAACATTCATGGTTTGATAGAATAGCGGTTATTAAAATGAAAATATTACCAAAGATTTTTTTTTTTTTAGAATGCTACCAATTAAAATAACAGAAGTAGAAATAAGAAGTTGGCAAAGTATGATAATTAATTACTGTAACGGAGACAGAAAAGCAAGAATTAATAAAACAAAATGGTATAAGACTCAAAGGAAAGGAGGGTTGGGACTCCCGAATATAAAGATGTATTATATAGCTAATCAAATAAGACACGTTATAAATAGTATAGTAGGAAAAGAGGATTTAGAGTTACAAATTTACTACAAATTTAGAGTTAGAGTTACAAAATATTTTTTCTAGTAAAATACAAAAGAATCAACTGAAGGATATGGAAAATCCCATCCTAAGGAATATCATAGAAATTTGGGGAAAGTATAAAAAGATATTAATACCAGGAATTTCTCCTCTAACCCCAGTTGTTCTATTGGAGAACTTCCCAGGTAATTTGAGAAGAGAATTGGAAGGGCTATTGAGGGGAAAAAAATAATTAAAGTGAAAGATTGGCTGAAGAGATTGGTTAACAAAAAGCAAATAGAAGAAGTTTGAAGAGGGCAAAAAAAATTATGGTTTAAGTGTATATAGTTGTAACAATGGACACAGAAATGGAAAAAGAAAAATAAGGACTGTAGAAAGGTGACAAGATTTGAAAAGTTAATTGAGTCAAGAGAGAAGGAGGGGGAAAATAAAAGTAAAAAAGGTATAATGAGCGAAATATATAACATATTGTTAGAAGAGGGAGAGCAACAAGAAATTTTGAAAACATTCTGGGAAGAAGATTTTAAAAAACAAATTATTGAGGATAACTAGGGGAAGATATGGGAACTAAGAACTTTAAAGTTGTTATCAATAAGGATAAAAGAAAATCATTATAAAATAATTTGAAGATGGTATCTCACTCCCGTAAGATTACATCAGATAGATAAGAAAATGTCAAAGCTATGCTAGAGGGGTTGTCAGGAAGTGGGGACATATTTCCATATGTGGTGGACATGTGAGTATGTACAAAAATTTTGGAAAAGAGTTTTTAAAGAAAAGTGAAAGTGGGAGCAAGTCCAAATTTAGCTTTATTGGCGATGTTTGATAAAGAATATGGGGATAATAATATAAGAGAATTGATAAACAACCTCCTGACACCGGCTAGATTAATGATAGCTAAGAACTGGAAAATACAAGGGAATTATAGTATAGAAGAATGGTATAAAGGAGTGTGGGATATTGCAATTAACGACAGATTAACATGTAAAATTAAAGTTAGGATGGGGTTATCCAAAAAGAATGATTTTGAAAGTATATGGGGAACATTTATAGAATATGTTTTATTTATTTATTTATTTATTACATTTGTATACCGCCCCACAGCCGAAGCTCTCTGGGTGGTTTACATAGGATAAAAACAATTAAAAACAATATACAAAAATTAAAATAGTAAAAACATACAACATACACACAATCTGTACATTTAAAACCACTACAACACCCCAAAAAACTACAAAAAAACAAAAAACAAACCCAGGCTCCTCAGATATTGCCAAATCCCTGAGAGAAGAGGAAAGTCTTGACCTGGCGCCGAAAAGATAACAATGTTGGCGCCAGGCGGGCCTCATCAGGGAGATCGTTCCACAATTAGGGGGCCACAACAGAGAAGGCCCTCTCTCTTGTTGCCGACCTCCGAGCTTCCCTCGGAGTAGGAACTCGGAGGAGGGCCTTAGATGTTGAACGTAGTGTTCCAGTAGGTTCATGTCAGGAAAGGCGTTCCATCCATTGTGGTCCCAAGCCGTGTAAGGCTTTGTAAGTTAAAACCAGCAGCTTGAATCAGGCTCGGAAACATACAGGCAGCCAATGCAAGCGGGCCAGAGTAGGTCTTATATGCTCGAACCTACTGGTTCCGGTTATCAATCTGGCCGCTGCATTTTGCACAAGCTGCAGCTTCCGAACCACCTTCAAAGGCAGCCCCACGTAGAGTGCATTGCAGTAATCTAACTTGGAGGTTACCAGAGCATGGACAATTGAAGCCAGGTTATCCCTGTCCAGATAGGGACGTAGCTGGGCCACCAACCGAAGTTGGTAGAAGGCACTCCGTGCCACTGAGGCCACCTGAGCCTCAAGTGACAGAGATGGCTCTAGGAGAACCCCCAAGCTACGAACCCGCTCCTTCAAGGGGAGTGCAAACCCATCCAGAACAGGTTGAACATCCTCCATCCGGTCAGCGGAACCACCCACTAACAGCATCTCAGTCTTGTCTGGATTGAGTTTCAGTTTATTAGCCCTCATCCAGTCCATTGTCGCATCCAGGCACTGGTTCAGTACATCCACAGCCTCACCTGATGAAGATGAAAAGGAGAAATAGAGCTGCGTGTCATCAGCGTACTGATGACAACGCACTCCAAAACTCCGGATGACTGCACTCAACGGTTTCATGTAGATGTTGAACAGCATGGGGGACAAGACTGACCCCTGCGGAACCCCATACTGGAGAATCCATGGGGCCGAGCAATGTTCCCCAAGCACCACCTTCTGGAGCCGACCCACCAAGTAGGAGCGGAACCACTGCATTGCAGTGCCTCCCACTCCCAACTTAGCCAGTCGTCCCAGAAGGATACCATGGTTGATGGTATCAAAAGCCGCTGAGAGATCAAGGAGAATCAACAGAGTCACACTCCCCCCGTCTTTCTCCCGACATAGGTCATCATACAGGGCGACCAAGGCTGTTTCCGTACCAAAACCAGGCCTGAAACCCGAATGTACCATGTCCTTGGGGCCAGCATGTAAAAGGGAGAGGTTGTACACCTTCAAAAGAATCGTTACAATTTTGGAAACATGTATAATATATTAGAGTATTGAAGGTCTGAAGGGTAGGGGAGCGCAGGGGAGATGTTGAGGTTTTGTTTATGTATTATGTTTATTTTATGTTGTTATATGTTGAAAAATTAAATAATTGTTTTTTAAAAAAAACCATCAACTTTGAATTTGGAAAAGGTTCTCATTGGAAAAACAGCTTTAGAAATCCTGAAGTACTTGTTAAAAGAAAGAGAGAAAGGCATCGTCACACAATCTCCTTTTAAGTTAGCCCTCAATTGTCTTTGTTTCTGAGGAATCTAGATTCAAAACACATATATTTATTTATATATGAACTCAGCAAAGGCTCTTTGATACACACCATTAGCCAAATTATGACAATGAACAAACTTTGCCCTTGATATTCTTAGAAAGGACTACATTATTAAAATGTATATGTTGCCAGAGTGTTTTTTTAAGTACTTAGAAGGTAAGAATGGGCACCTAAGGACTAGAGACTACAAGACATACATTTGTGGTGAAGTGTGTGCATGCCTATGTGTACATGTGTGAGAAACGTAGAGCTGTATTCTAGTGGCCTTGATTGTCACAATTGTCACAAGTCAAAATTCAGTTGTCTCAGGATAAAAATGCAGGTTGCTTACCTGTAACTGTAGTTCTTCAAGTGGTCATCTGTGCAGTCATACATATGGGCTCGCGCCGGCGCCGAGCTCAGTTCAGGAAACTTCTATAGCTAGCTTAGAGTTTTGGCGGGAACCCCTCCCCCCACCATCCTATCGTGCATGCTCCGGGTTCCCGCATACCTCAGTTCTCTGAGACCGCAAAGGCCTCGCACCGAGTTAAGGAATCGAATAAGCACAATAACATTGAAGCACGAGCGCGTAGCCTCTTGCCAAACACAACAGCGTTGCCAAGAGGGGATGGCGGGTGCGTTGTGTGACTGCACAGATGACCACTCGAAGAACTACAGTTACAGGTAAGCAACCTGCATTTCTTCTTCGTGGTCTCTGTGCATCACACATATGGGCGATTGATCAGCAATACTTACCGGAGGAGGGGAGGCACTAGGGATGTGCACTGACCCCCCGGATCGGATCGGATAGCGGATCGGAATCGGACCTGGGGGGTCGGATCGGATCGGACCGGATGTCCGATCCGGATCGGACGCCATTTTGAATGCTTTTCCCCATAGCTAAGTATTGTTTTACAAAAACGCCTATAACTTTTTCATTTTTAAAGATAGAAGGATGAAACTTGGTCACATTGTAGATTGGTTAGGGATAGTTATCTGTGAGAAATTTCAGAAAGATTGGTGCATGCGTTTTGTGGCAATTAATTTTTTAATAAATACCCAGGAATGCCTATAACTTTGTCATTTTTAAAGTTACACACATGAAACTTTGCTACATTGTAGGTGGTACCTTGGGACCTATGTGTGTGAAATTTCAGAAACGTAGGTGCTTGTCTTGTGTGGCAATTAATTTTAGAAAAATGGGTAGTAGTGGGGTAAATACAGTTACGCCTCCCATTTTTTTATTTTTAAAGATACAAACAGGAAACTTGGGCACATTACAGGTACCACTTGGCTTGATATGTGTGTGAAATTTCAGAAACATTGGCGCTTGCCTGGTGTGGCAATTAATTTTTGAAACAATGAGGAAAGAAACACCTATAACTTTGTCATTTTAAAAGTTACACACATGAAACTTTGTCACATTGTAGGTGGTACCTTGGGACCTATGTGTGTGAAATTTCAGAAACATAGGTGCTTGCCTTGTGTGGCAATTAATTTTAGAAAAATGGGTAGTAGTGGGGTAAATACAGTTACGCCTCCCACTTTTTTATTTTTGAAGATAGAAACAGGAAACTTGGGCACATTACAGGTACCACTTGGCTTGATATGTGTGTGAAATTTCAGAAACATTGGTGCTTGCCTGGTGTGGCAATTAATTTTTGAAACAATGAGGGATTCATTGGACAGCACTTGCCCATAGGGATTCATTGGACAATACTTGCCCATAGGGAATCATTGGACAGCACTTGCCCATAGGGAATCATTGCATTGCACTTTCCCATTGAGAAATACAGTTATGCCTCCCACTTTTTTATTTTTGAAGATACAAACAGGAAACTTGGGCACATTGTAGACTGGTTAGGGATAGTTACCTGTGAGAAATTTCAGAAAGATTGGTGCATGCGTTTTGTGGCAATTAATTTTTTAATAAATACCCAGGAATGCCTATAACTTTGTCATTTTTAAAGTTACATACATGAAACTTTGCCACATTGTAGGTGGTACCTTGGGACCTATGTGTGTAAAATTTCAAAAACGTAGGTGCTTGCCTTGTATGGCAATTAATTTTAGAAAAATGGGTAGTAGTGGGGTAAATACAGTTACGCCTCCCATTTTTTAATTTTTAAAGATACAAACAGGAAACATGGGCACATTACAGGGAACACTTCGCTTGATATGTGTGTAAAATTTCAGAAAGCTGGGTCCAGGCATGTGGTGGCAAGGTGTCTGCACACACCACTTTGAAGACTGTAGAAAATTTCTCCTGTAACGATCCTAGCGATCGAGAGAGAGTGATCCTAGGCTCAGCCGTTCTACTTGAGTAAAAAGTGAAAGTATCAAAGCAGACACAAGCCAAGTGCTTTAATGTAGTTACTTTGTTTCTCCTTCTGTAATGCATACTAGCTCAGTTGCAGCCATGCATGCAAGGATCAAAGAGATCGAGAGAGAGTGTTTCCTTTTTCTTCGCGGGAGGCGGGAGTGGGAGACGGGGGAAACCAAGCCTCTGTGGAAAAACTTTTGAAACTTTTAATCTAAAAATTCCATAGCCACCAAATGCCTGGACCTATAATTCTGAAATTTCTGACACATATCTACCCCTAATCCATCTACAAAGTGAGCAACATTCAGACTTCTAACTTTTAAAATAAAAAAGTTATAGCCGTTTCTTTCCTCATTGTTTCAAAAATACCTTGCCACCAAATTTCTGAAATTTCACACACATAGGTCCCAAGGTACCACCTACAATGTGGCAAAGTTTCATGTGTGTAACTTTAAAAATGACAAAGTTATAGGCATTCCTGGGTATTTATTAAAAAATTAATTGCCACAAAACGCATGCACCAATCTTTCTGAAATTTCTCACAGATAACTATCCCTAACCAGTCTACAATGTGCCCAAGTTTCATCCTAATATCTGTAAAAATGAAAAAGTTATAGGCGTTTTTGTAAAACAATACTTGGCTATGGGAAAAAGCATTCAAAATGGCGTCCCGGATCGGACCTCGGCGGATCAGATCGGAGGCTGATCTGATTGGATCGGATCGGATTTTCCCGATTTTGGGGCGGATCGTATTCGGATCGTGGATCGGATCCGATCTGATGCACACCCCTAGTAGGCACGCTGTGGAATCATTGGCATATGGAGGAGAGGACTGCCCTTCCAAAGGAAGCGTCCCGTGCTGCCCTCGTATCCAATCGGTAATGCTTTACAAAGGTGGAAGCGTTAGACCACGTAGCTGCCCTGTAGATATCAGGGAGGGACGATCCATGTGATAAAGCTGCAGAAGTGGCTTGCCCCCTCGGCTCCTTGCCGGCTACCTGGTAGGCAAGGGCGATAAGGTCGACAACCCAGCGGGAGAGACGCTGTGGGGAAACTGCATCACCTTTAGTCTTTCCCCCATAGCACACAAACAATTTACGAGACTTGCGGCAAGGCTCGGTTCTGGACTTATAAAAAGCTAATGCACGGCGAACGTCCAGCGCATGCAATGTGGAACATAGTGGGTCATTTGAAGCCCTAAAGAACGTAGGGAGAACAATGTCTTGGTTAATATGAAAACTAGAGGAAACTTTAGGAAGAAAGGATGGGTCCGGATGCAGCAGCACCACCACCTTATTGGGAAAAAATTGTGTGTAAGGTGGGTCCACGAGTAGCGCTGCGAGCTCAGACGCTCGTCTAGCTGACGTAATCGCTACGAGGAACACCGCTTTCAACGTAAGTAGGTGGAGGTTGATAGTTGCGAGCGGTTCAAACGGTTTCGTCGTTAATGTTGTGAGGACCAACGACAAACTCCACTGGGGAACTAAGGGTTGCAAGGATGGAAAGAGATTGCGAAGGCCCTTAAGAAACGTCTTTGTGACGGGATGAGTAAATGCGGAAAACCCATCAATTCGGCTGTGGTTAACAGAAATGGCAGCCAAGTAGACTCTTATAGAGGAGGGTTTTAATCCCGCTGTGCGGAGAGAATATAAAAAATCTACGATGTTGGAAATGGGTCCCTTGTCGGGGGGAAACCCCCATTCCGATGCAAAGTCTTGAAAACGTTTCCATTTTCTGGAGTATGAGGCTCTAGTTGAAGGCTTTGTAGATGCCTTGAAAATAGAACGTATAGCATGGGGTACATTTAAAGTCTGCCACCTGGTAGGAGTCTCCAAGCCGTCTGTCTCAAGGCATGGAGATCTGGGTGTAGTATCATGCCGTTGGACTTGGACAGAAGGTCCGGAACAGTGGGGAGACGCCAAAATTGGTGCCGTGCCAGACGCAGAAGTGGAGTGAACCATGGTTGCCTCGGCCACCAAGGGGCTATCATGATTGCGTTCACCTTGTACCTGCGGGCCCGTGCTACTGTCCTGGCAATCATGGGAAAGGGGGGAAACATGTAGAGTAGGCCCCTGTGCCAGTGTAGCTGGAAGGCGTCCCCCAACGAGCTGTGACTGATTCCCGCACGTGAGCAGAAGTTCTGGCAGACGGCGTTGGCAGGAGTCGCAAAAAGGTCCAGGGAAGGCGTACCCCATTTGGCAAAGAGATGGGACAGGACTTCCCGCAACAGTTCCCATTCGTGGGTGTCGCGGAATGTGCGGCTGAGTTCGTCTGCTTTCTGGTTGTCCACTCCCGCGATATGTAGCGCTGTGAGGCAAATGTCTTGTGAGATCGCCCAATGAAGTATCTCTAATGTTAAGTTGAGAAGGCGGGGAGAACGAGTTCCTCCCTCTTTGTTCAAGTACCACACTACAGTGGTATTGTCTGAGAGGATTCGCACGTGGTGACCCCGTAAACGGGGCAAGAAAGCGTGTAGAGCTCTCTTTATGGCAAGTAGCTCGAGAAGATTTATGTGTTGGAGGCTCTCGGAATGTGACCATTTTCCTTGGATACTTAGGTCATCCAGATGAGCTCCCCATCCTTTCAAGGAGGCATCCGTGGTGATGGTGCGCGACGGCCCCGGGGCGTGAAATGGCAGGCCCAGCGACAAGTTTTGAGGGATGCACCACCAGTTGAGAGAGGAGCGGATGAGACCCGGAACGGTAAGTACAACTCGACGAGGGTTCTGGCCAGGTGAGTAGTGGTGTAGCAGCAATTGTTGTAGGGGGCGCATGTGAAGACGGGCCCAATGGACTACAAAGACCGCGGAAGCCATGAGGCCTAGCAATCGAAGGATTGTGAAGGCCGTGGCTCTGCCGGAGGACTGGGTCCGCGTGGTGAGGTCCTGAATTGTTTGTCTGCGGTCTATGGGAAGGTAAGCTCTTCCCACTGTGGAGTCGAGAAAAACGTCTATGAATTGAATTTGCTGTGTGGGGTGAAAAACCGATTTGTCTGTGTTTATTTGCAGGCCGAGAGTGGAGAGAAGTGACGAGACGATGTGGACGTCCTTGATGGCCTGTAGCTTTGACGGAGATACTACTAATCAATCGTCCAGGTAAGGGTACAACTCTATGTTTTGTGATCATAGGTGGGCACAGACCGCCGACATGCATTTTGTAAAGACCCGTGGCGCAGTTTTCAGACCAAACGGGAGCACGGAAAATTGGTAAAGCTGATGTCCCACTATGAACCGGAGGTACTTGCGGTGCAAGGGGTGAATTGCGATGTGAAAGTAAGCATCTTTTAAATCGATTAGTGTGAACCAGCTGTTCCGTTTGAGCATTGGCAGTATTGATGCCAAAGACACCATGCGGAATTTCTTTTGCTTTATGAACTTGTTTAGAGCTCTGAGGTCCATAATAGGGTGAAGGGCCCCATCTTTCTTTGGCACCGTGAAATAACGGGAATAAAATCCCGACCGCAGATGATTTAGCGGAACTCTTGTGATAGCGGTTTTTTCCAGGAGAGATGATGTTTCCTGAGGTGCAATACACTCCGAAGGTGGAGTGTATTGCACGGAGCCAAGAGGAGGGAGGTTTTCGAACTCTATTAGATAGCCGTGGGCGATGATGTTGAGCACCCATCGGTCTGAAGTGATGGCTGACCATGCTGAAAGGAATGGTAGAAGTCTGTTGGCGTTGTCCCTGAACTGCATGGAATGAGGAAGGAAGTCAAAGGCGCCGCTTAGGGCCTGCGTCCTGACAGCGAGACTTTGAGAAGCAGGTAGACTGTTTCTTAGCTGGGTAAGCTGATGTGGCTTGCGAGGACTGGTAGCGTTGAGAACGCTCCTGGTGCTGCCGCGGTTGGTATGGCACCAGACGATACCATTTCTGAGACCGGTAGGGCTGTTGTTGTTGAGCGGGAAGACCCATCTTTCTCGCGGTCATTTTCGCTTTATGTATAGAGTCCATGGTGGAGTCTGTAGTAGAGTTGAACAACCCTTCGCCATCAAATGGCAGGTCCTCAATCTTCGCTTTAGTCTCCTGGGGAAGCGTAGAGGAACGAAGCCACGTGTGGCGGCGCAGGGCGACTGCCCCAATCATTGCCTTAGCGGCACAGTCTGTTTGGTGGCGTGAAGTAGTCAGCTCTTGCTTCGAGAGTCTAATGGCCTCGGTCTGGAAGACCCGTGCCAATTCTCTCTGGTCATCTGGCAGGAAATCTGTTAATGAGGAGATCTTTTCCCACAAAAAAAGTTGATAACAGGCCATCATGGCCTGTTAGTTGGACACTTTAATGCCCAGGGCCGAAGAGGAATAGAGTCCAAAGGCATCCAGTTTTCTACCTTCTTTATCGGTGGGGGCAGTGTGGCTCCTGGTGGTTCGTCCTTGAGAAGCCTCTACAACAATCGAGTTGGGCTTTGGATGTTGAAAAAGGAATGGGGCCTCACCCTCCTTGATCTTGTAGAGTGCATCCAAGCACTTGGATACGGCACCCATCGTCGCAGGATTAGACCATGCTTGTTTGACTGTCTTCAGGAGCGTAGGGACCAAGGGCAACGCCAGCTGTGGTGAAGGATCGGCGTACATGACGTCGAAAATCTTGTTCTCCACCTCCTCCTGCGGCTGTTGGACTTCAATTCTCAAGGACTGTGCCATGCGCAGAAGCTGGTCGGAAAAACCTCCCAGCTCCATCAAAGGGGAGGCCCTTTCAGACGTTCCAACCCCATCAGCTGGAGACGGCATCGAAGGTGCCGGGGACGGTACTGAGGAGGTATCGGAAGCGTAATCCTCTGCAGAAGATGGAACAGGCTCCGCAGGGCGCTCAGGTACCAATGGCTGCGCCGACGTCGAGGTTGGTTGTCGGTGCCGAGGTTGATCCTGGCAGGCGGCTGTGCGACTGGGCTCAACTTGCCGTGACGTGTGACTAAGACGTTGTCCCGTGTAGGGATCAAAGCGGTAACGACGCTCTCGCTGCTGTCGTGGCTGCCTAGGTATGTACGAGTGGTCCAAGTATGCGTCCCAAGCCCTGGTATGAGAGCGTGACCTCGAGCACTTCTTCTAGACGTTCTCGACACCGGCGAAGACGGCTGTGTCCTCGACATCGGTGAAAAAGGTAATACGGTACCGGAGTCGTGGTGCTCGGTATCGGTCGGTGAGACGGGCAAGTCGGTGCCGAAAAGTTGTTGTTCGGTACCGAGCGGCGAAACGGGTCGATCGACATCGGGACCATACTGCTCGGTATCGAGAATAATATGATGTCCAATTGGGATGGTCTCCATCAGGTCGACATCGGAAGAGGAACCAAGCGGCACCGGGGACAGAGCCGAAGATCATGGAGGAAACGACGATGCCCGAAACCCCGTCGAGGGCGGGCGGCGAGACTCACGCGGCACCGAAGCAGGCTGACTCGGTGAGGAGAGAAGACAGCTAGGGATCGGTGACAACGGAGTCGAGAACTGCGTCGGCGGAGTCAACTTCGACACCGAGGCCGGTACCGTAGCCTTTCTCTTTAACGATGTCGATGTCGTTACCGATGGTGGTATCGTTTTCTGCTTCGGCATTTTAGAAGATTTAGTGGATTTCCCTTTAGATTTTTCTTTGTGCTTCACAGGAGTAGGAGGCGGCAGGGACGGCAAGATTGCTGGTCCTGCTTGTTCCGTAGCCACAGCCTGCAAAGGGGCCGAGCTAGGTGATGCTGGGCTCGAGCGATTTAATGGCGAAGGCCTACGCTCTCCAGAAGTAGACTGAGCCGACTGCATGGTGGCAGGGCGAGGTTTGTCAACCGCAGATAAAGCGTTGCTCCAGAGGAGACTACGGAGGCGATCTGCTCTGTTTCGACGAGTTTGTCGGGAAAAACTCATACAATGCGGGCACGCATCAACAATATGGGTCTGACCGAGGCACAGCAAGCATAACGAGTGTCCATCAGTTAAAGTTAATTTTGCCCGACATTTAGAGCAATGTTTAAACAGCTCAGACTGCGCCATAAGCCGAGAGGCCAAAGTCGCCTGCTGAGGCAATTAAGTCTGAAGGAATTTTTTTTAAAAAAAGAATTTTTTTTTTTGCTATAACTAAGTAAAACTAACAACAACTAACAACACTAAGCTAACTACAACTATTCTAACTGTTTTCACAGGTTCTACAATACGAACAGTTGGAGAGAGTCTCCCGCAAGGTGATCAGCGAAGCGGTCGAAGAAGAACTGAGGTAGGCGGGAACCCGGAGCATGCGCGATAGGATGGTGGGGGGAGGGGTTCCTGCCAAAACTCTAAGCTAGCTATAGAAGTTTCCCGAACTGAACTCGGCGCCGGCGCGAGCCCATATGTGTGATGCACAGAGACCACGAAGAAGAACTTCTTGGTTTCCTTTGAAGCTTTTATTTTTTTAATTCCCTGGGACAGAAATAAGAGCTGTCGAAAGAAAACAAATGCAGAAATCCAGGATCTATGCATACCGCAATATGTTTTCTTAAAGTGGAAAGATTATACTATCACTGCAATTCCACCCACTTTTGGCTTCTTCTTGATTTGGTCAGAATTGCAGCAGAAAGTGGACAGGGATACAGCACACACAGATAACCTTATAGAATGCTTCAAATGTAAAACACAGAGTGGAGCTGCAGATACCAAAGTCCTCTTTCTATCTAGCTCCCAAAAGGCTTATGCCCTATCTTGTTATTTTTACTAGAGTGCACGTACTAAATCCAGATGTCCCATTTAAGGCATTCTCAAACTCAAATAGTAAGAAATACAATTGGAACACAGAGCACACATATATATTCTTTAAGTATACATAGAAAGAATTGCTAGGTTAATTGATTCCTTGCCATTATTTAGAAACAGATATTAAAGTTGATGTTGAAACAATAGAACTGTCATTTGCCTATCAATTTGGGCCAATTTGAAATTGAACTTAAGACTTTAAATCCCAGTGATTTGAATAGATTTTTAGTGTGACTGGGTTGTGCCAATTATGTTTAAACATTCAATCACAGATTAGCGTAATTGTAGACAACCTCTAAGCCCCTTCAGAAGATAAGTTCATTTTTTACTCCCAGAGAAAACTGGCTCAAAATCTAGGGAAAGGGAAATCCTGTGTTCAAACAACAGAGCAATATTTTGCTTTAGACATTACCTTCTATGCACAGAGATGGGCAAGGAAGAATGCATGTTCTAGGATTGTGCCCATTCTCACTGTGCAAGGGGAGTAGGGAGGTGAAGTGGCATCTGAACAGAGCCATAGAGAAACTAAGAATTACACAATCGGAAGTGCCTAGTGACAACCACAGGGAACACTTGAGAAACCCCCCTAAATAATGTTCAAGGTTGACGCTGTTGAGAGTCTGAGGAAGCCACAAGGGTATTGCTCAAATGACATGCCTGCTCCATATAAAATGTAGCCTATTAATAGACATAAGGTTCAATCTCAGGCATTTGATATGTTAACACCATAGAAGACAACATACATAAAATTCGCAAACAAATTATTCAATTACAGTAAAACATCACTAAGGTATAAAGCTTCAGAATATCCTCCAAATTCAAGGTGGATAAGTGAGGGGGAGAACCTATTAACTTTCTAAACTGCTTTTGGATTTTTGTTTAATTGATTACTTGATTTCCTCTGAAATGGGTAATCTCAACCTATAAAGCGGAAAGTCTGTGTGCGTCACGTATGTCCGGAAATGTTTACCCACTTCCACATATGGTAATGCCTTAATACTGTTCACCCAGACAGGTCTTCACGTACATGGATCAGAAAAAAAATTAAAAACATGATTTGGGGAGTTTAAGTATTTTTAAAGAATTTAATAAAAACCTAGGTTTACGCCTACAATTCCCAGCATGCCTTGGGCGGAACTCTCAGCATGCTTTGGGTGGGAGGCCAGACTTACTGGTCTTTGGCGGCCATTGTGATTCCTAAGGCCAGTCTCGAGCAGTCAACCCACTTCCACACACAAATGGGCATGCGCAGAGTGCTTCCCTTTTCTCAATGGTATAGTCAGACTTTTACATAAAAATCATAAACTTTATTCAGTAATCCTTGCATCTGTCTTGGAATGCTGTGGTTTAGTTATGACAGGAAAAAAATGCAGCATAAAAATCTCATCAAGTTAAAAGGCCGTGGAAAATAATAATAAAAAAACTCACTTGTCACTTAAAAGCCATTAAATCCACGAGCAGGGTGCCACAACTAAGAAGGCCTGTTCTCTCACCACAGCTCAGATTGTTTTCAAAGACTACATATTAGGGACCTAGGCTTATGCCTACAACTCCCAGCATGCCTCGGGCAGGAGGGAAGACTTATCAGGCTTTGGCAGCCGTTATCTGGTTGTGACTCACCCTCCTGGGCCTGAAGGGAGAGCGCCTGGGCCCAGCTGCCTCAGTTGCTAGGCCCTATCGGGAGCAATAGGCTGCAGCTCTGGACCCATTGCCAACAGCAACCAAGCTAACCGGCAGTCAGCCAGCCAGCTCCCTCAAGGCCTACCTATGGGCACGGATTGCACACTTCACTTCCCATGAGCTTTAGCAGCAGAACTCCCATTGCGCAAGTTGGGCACCACGGTGAAAGGCATGCTAGGAGCTGTCGTTTTTGTTTTCTTTGTGGACAAGGAAAATTATGGTGACAGCTTCAAAGCAGCCCTAGCCATGTGTTGGAGATGAGGGGGGGGGGAGAACTAATTAATTTTTTTAAAGTTATCACACAGGCCTAGGACTGACCTACCTTGAAGTGTTGTCATGAGTGTGTGAGAGGAAAAAAAGAAATTAATTTAATTTGTTTAAAGGTGAACTCACAGGCCTAGCACCGGCCTGCTACTTTCAGATGATTACCTCGCAGTCATATATTTTAGGGGGCCCGAGCAACGATGGGTAGAAACTTGAAATCAGGCATGCTGATAGGTCTGGCTGTACAATGTACCAGAAAAACCTAAAAACATGAAATTTTGGGTTTAAAATATCTTAAAGAATTTAATAAAAAAAAAAGGTTTACGCCTACAACTCCCAGCATGCCTTGGGTGGAACTCCCAAGAGTCTTTTCTTGCCACCAAACTACGACTCATGGTCATGACCAGTGCAAATTGCTATTATTCCTTCGGGACATTCCATAAATAAAATTTCCTCAGCAGGAGATATTGAAAATTGCTTTATCTTCTATGTGGCTCCATAGCAGTGGCATAATGCCACCAGCACCATAAGGTGGTGGATTGACCATTTAACGAAAAAATTAAAAACTGCCATGGTATGTCTTCAGAGCACAGGTATGTCAGATAAAAAGCCCAAGTCACCTACCAAAACCTGTTAAATGTAGATATTATATAGTAAATTATGCCAATAAAGTATTCTGTGTTCTGGCTGCTTTCCTTTTTTCATAATAATAACTTCAGAGCACATGCATACAACAGTACCCCACGTCCACTGAGATCTGTTTCTCTACTATATGTTATTCAGATATCTGAGCAATGCTGGGTATATTTTGAAAACATATTCTTAGGTTTGCATCTTTTTTAGCTGGTAGAAAGGGTGTTTTCATTGGCACTCTTTCCTTTTGTTCTCTGAAAAATGACTAGTTGAACTTTGGCATTTCTCACAAACTTACTCACCTCTGCTGGATGCTGGATAATATACAAACAGGTGGAGACTTTTAAGGGATGGACTGGCAAGAATGGACACAAACACACCTTTTGAGGACGGCTACAGGACAGGAAGAAATGGAGGAGGGAGAAAAATGAGCAGTTAATAATTTATAATGCAATTTTATTATGTAACATGTAGCTTTTCTGCTACAAACATTTTAAAAAATTAAACAAATGTGCATTTCTCTTGACAGTCTGGAGCAAGTTCTAAAACCCACAAATAGGCTCTTCGGTGAACATTCAGAAACATCAAACACCACAGTTGGAAATATTTGAATTATTCCACTTATATTGAAACCCTGCAACACCATGACTATGTGCTTACAGTGATGGATACAACAGACTGTATTAAATGGTATCGTTCCGCAGCAGGATGGATTTCCTCTTCCCTGTTGCAGCCCCCCCACCGCGCCCCCCAAATCTGCTCCAGAGGACTGAGGGACCCTCTGGAGCAGATATGGGGTGCACATGGGGAAGCTGCAGGGGAGAGGAGAAGACAGAGAAGTCCTCTCACACAAGTGAAGGTCCTTATTTTCTGGAATGGCACATTTTAAATATGTGATGCACTATTTTTTAAACTTCAGTCCAAAAGGCCACCATTTTTGACAATAATGGAATTAAGAACATCTGCATGTTAGGTATTTTAATAGTTGGTTTCAACGATCATGCATTCAGTGAAAGTTGGGTACCAATCACATACATATTATTTGGAAGTGAATCCAACACCACTTACTTCCCAGTATGAGTGCTTTGGCCAGTAGCCTACAAATTTCCCTGTCTTACATTTAACATGCACTCCCTTCTAGCATAACGCATTTTAACCTGTCTGAACATACTTGTTTCTACAGATATAAAACCATATGTTCAGATCCCATACTTAACAGTTCAGATTATTTTTAGATATATGGAGCATTCCTTCGGCCCTTTGGTTTTTCACTTGAGATTGTGTGGGAAAAGAACTCAGCAAGTGTGCATCTACCATGAATTTGTTCAACTAGTTAGTAAAACTAAATGAGGTTAATTGATTCTAGCAACAGAATCATGTTCAAATCCCTGCTACAAAGCTCACCAGGTGGCCTTGAACAAGTCACCATCATTCAGTATCACAGAGGTGTCAAATAGAAAAGAACTATAAAACACTTTATACACTGGAAAGTCCTACAGAAAGGAAGGACACAGTGGGCTGGTTTGAAAAATTGTCATGGGGATAATGCACCTTGACTTATTTAAGCAAAGCTGGGTTATGACACATGCCTGCTGCCCTTCTGAATATTCAAGCCAGGGCAGGGGTTGCTGTGGCTCATCATGTCACGTGAAACCAGTGAGGATGTTTTATGTGTGGGTTAAACAACCCTTATGTGAGGGTTAAACAATCCATGGGCTGTTTTAGGGCTATGTGAGGGTTGTTTAACCTTCACAAAACCCCACCTGCCATAGCTTGAATATTCAAAAGGGTGGCTGTAATGCACCACAACCCACTGTGGCTTAAATAAAGTCACAATGGGCTGGGATGATCATGCAAACTCAATCACTGTCTTGGGTTTCATTTATTCATTATATCTAGTTCCCACCTTTTGCCAATGGAACTCAAGGCAAAGTATATAAGGTTCCCAGGAGTTCTCCCATGCAAGCATTGCCAAGGCACAGACGTGTTTCTGAAAAATTGTTGCACCAAGATTCCATTGTGCAAGCAAAAGCAAGCACCCTGTTTTTATTGCACTCACACATCAGAAAAACTAGCTCTGGAGGGTCAGAGGGCTTTCCAACGTGCCTTTTCAGGGGCCAGAGAGAGCTGTAGATGGGAATTCTGTAACCCTTCCCCCAAGCAGAAGTGCTTCCACTCACACAGCAGATTCTTTGGATTCAAGCCAATGCTTGTAATATTAGGAAGCAGATGTTTTTAAGTGAATGATGGCAGCTCAATTATGATTCGGTCAGAAGTTTCTGAAGTCATGCCACATATTGAAGGAAATCAATCTCACTAAACAGACAGAGCACCTTAGAGTTCCGCCCTCAAAAAATAAACAAAGAGAGAAAACCAAAATGCTACAAGGTCTTAGGGTCAAGCCATACCTAATGAATTCCCATAGTTACCTCTTTTCTTCCACACATTTCTTATTCTAATGCAATAAGAAACATCCAATTGTGTTAACTATCTGTGCTGATATTTACACTATACAAATTAAATTTTATTTGTTTACTAAGAGTGTAAGCAAACTCAGCTTTGCAACGGTAGCGATTATTGCCATGTTTATAAGTTATTTCCCCCCTCCCTTCCCCCTAAACATGCATATTGTTCAAAACTAAAGCTCTAAGCTGAAGATCTGCAGGATGAAGATCTGTAAGTAAATCTATCCATTGGTTTACCAATGTTTAAAATATATTTAAAAGTGACATATAATCTGTCTTTTCACACATGAACACACACACACACACTAAATAAGGATGATTTAACAGCATTGATACATAATATTTATTTTAAAAATCAATTTTAATAGTACAAATCAAACTTTCCGTTTTGCCAGATGCTTGGCAAAACAGGAAAGTTTTCATGGGCCTCTAAAAAAGAGTGGAACTTCTGTAAATGTGCACCCCCATTAAGAAGAGGCCAGGAGAAGCCAATAAGGGCTTTGTTGATCACAACCACTGTCCAGAAACTAAGAGGCAAGCTGAAATATAATCCACACTACTGTAATATGCTTTTTTGCCTGGCATAAGGAATGCTGTATAAATCCACTCCCACCCTTGCTAGACTGCATACCTACTCTTTGAAGATATATGCAACCCTTTCTAGAAAACACAATCCTATGCATTGCATATCACATCAACCTCCAATGATTGGTATTTTTTATCTTATTTGGATTAAATTTCTGTGTATTCTGTTTATCCAGTCCATGACAGTCTCCTGGCATTTGTGTTTAGGGACACTACTGATCCAGAAGTGACAGAAGATAACAAAATACAGAGTTACTTGTCATCAGTGATGACACTGATATCTTGACATCTGAATGAGTTCTTCCAGCAGTTTCATATAAATCTTTTTTTTATATATAATTTTTTATTTTCAACATAAAATACAACATAATCACAACATAAAATACAATACAAAACTAACAATCCCTTCACAACCCCCCCGTGCTCCCCTCCCCCCTGAGACCTGCCTTTATTCATTTATATTATACATTTTTCCAAAATTGTAAAGAGTCTTTTAAAGGTGAATATCCTTTCCCCTTTATTAATACATATTCCAAAAATGGACTCCATATATTTTCAAAATCATTCTTCCTGGATAATCCCCTCTTTACTTTAAGATTACATGTTAGTTTATCACTAAGCGCAATATCCCATATTTCTTTATACCATTCTTCCATTGTATAATTCCCTTGTATCTTCCAATTCTTAGCTATCATTAATCTAACGGGTGTCAGGAGGTTGTTAATCAATTCCATCATGCTTAGCTTCCCAATTCATTTATCCCATATTAAAAGTAAAGCCAGTTTTGGACTTAATTCCACATTGCTTCCCATTATTTCACTTATTTCTTTAAACACCCTTTTCCAAAATTTTTGTACATATTCACAACTCCACCACATATGGAAATATGTTCCAACCTCCTGACAACCCCTCCAACAGTTCTTTGAGATTTTCTTGTCTATCTGATGTAATCTTACTGGTGTTAAATACCATCTCCGTACTATTTTATAATAATTCTCTTTAATCCTAACCGATAATAACTTTAACATTCTTGCATCCCAAATCCTCCCCCAGTTATCATCATTAATTTGTTCCTTTAAATCATCTTCCCATATCATTTTAAGAGAGTCTCACTGGTCTCCATCCTCTATCAAAATTTTATAAATTTCACTAATCAAACCTTTTTTACTTTTATTTTTCCCATTCTTTTCTCTTGCTTCTATTAAATCTTCAAATCTAGTATTATCTCTACAATCCTTATTCTTCTTTTTCCAATCCCGTGTCCATTGTTATAATTGTATGCATTTAAACCAAGCTATCTTTTGTCCTCCTAATATCTCTCCTATTTGCTCCTTATTAGTCATTCTTTTCAACCAGTCTTTCAACTTAATATACACACACACACACACACACACACACACATTTGAATGGACAATGACTTTGCACAAAAATCGGAAATCAACGAGTTGTAGTCAAACACCTTTGGAGGGCACCAGGTTGGGGAAGGGCTGCTCTAAACAAAAAAAGAGAAGTAGGTGGCCCTAAGTTGTTCGTGATCAGTTTTCCACAACCCCACAGTCACCTCTGCATATCATATTTTCCACCCTGTCCTCATGGTTTATCTGCTTTGGGAGAATGAGAATTTCACTTGCACTTTCTGCCTCCTTAGGGAGGATGTGGCGTTAAGGCTTGTATATATATATATATATATATATATAATCTGTAAATGTCTGATAATGGTTGATGAGGATATGAGGTTGGACGGTGATGTTATGTGAATCACTGTCAACATAACATTGTGAGCCTTAACTCCCAATTTCCCTGCTTTTTGGTGCTTGGTTGGAAATTGTAGAGCCTTAACATTGTTTTTGTAAACTGTAGGTTTTTTGTTTAATGAATAAAGGCTCTTCCTTGCGCCACCCAGCAGTCCTGATAAATATTGCCATTTTCCCCACGGTTATTACCAACAGAGAAAAAATGATCTGTTCCCCATCACCCAGCACTGGGGAGAAGTGGGTGGGGCAACAGAGAGTTGCTGAGGGCCTCATATGGCTTCTAGGCTTTCAACTGTGCTCTAAGATGTCATAAATGATCAAGAAGGGAACCTCAGTCAGCCCACAGGCCTTATGCTGTGCAGGCCTGTTCAGAAGCATGAACTCCCACTTCCTTACATACTGATTAAATTATCCTTCCCCAAGCTGGTGAACACTAGATGTTTTAGATGACAACTTTCAGCATTCCTGATTACTGGCCATGCTGGCTGGGGCAGATGGGAGTTGAAGTCCAAACATTTAGAGGTTGCCATTTTGGGGGAAGCTGGATTAAATTGTAATTTTATATTTTTTCCCCTAGTTCAGCCAATCCTAGCAGCTAATAGCTAGGTTTTATGGCATACTTAGATAAGAATTTTATACTCCTCCAGAAGAAGAATTTTCTACAATCTAATATAACAATATTAATGTCAAACAATAATTTTAAAAGTGTCTCTCCTGTGGCATCTAACAAGTTTTCATCTTGTTCTCTATCCTCTCAAGTCAAGCCAGTAGGCTCCCTGTTGCGGAGATTCCAACCTAAGATATCATCAGCATAATCGCAACAACCCTGCTCTATTGTTTCTCCTTCAGCCCTCATCCTGTATTTTTGATAAATACAGAATGCCTGGCTGCTGTTGGCAACAAGATGCAAGCAGGTGAAACTGAACCTAGGTCTAGGAGATAATTCTAGGATATATTCTAGACTGCGGACAATTCCTAACGGCTGTGAGCCAACTGTTTTAATTGGCTGGTTAATTATATTCATTTTTATCTGTTCAAGTTCTGATATTGCAATTTTTTTAATTCTGTAAGCTATGTTGGTCCTTGATTGAGAGAAAGGTGGGGTTATAAATGCAAGAATTAAAACTTTAGGGTTTTTTTTTAGTCTTTTTACACTGTTTTAAAGTTTTGTAAGTTTAAGTTTTTATATTACATTTTTATTATGTTGCATTTTGGATTGTTATTTTTGTGAACTGCCTAGGGAGCTTTGGCTATTGATTGGTATAGAAATTAAATCAAATGTGAACCATAAAGGGCATAGAGAGAAGTATTTTCAACAGCAGTTTCTTACCTTTAGAACTCCCTCCCTCTGGAGGTTTGCAGATATCTACTCTTGGGCATTCTGGAAGTGATGACTTATTTAAATAAGCTTTCAGTGGCTGGTGTTAGGAAATGGCACTGTATATATCTGTTAATCACTCAATATCGTTTACAAAATATATTGTAAAAAATAATAATAATAAACTAAAACCTAAGGGTTTACAACCTAAAACCTAAACCTCTGAGAACTGCCCAGAAAGCTTCAGCTATTGGGCGGTATAGAAACAAAATAATAAATAAATAAAGGTTAGCGCTAGTTAGAAACTCAATAAATAAATAAAGTTTCTAATTTCCACTTTCATCCAAATATTTTCCAACTGCAAACTCTTTCATTAGGACACTTTTCAAACCCAGTATAGGCTTTTGTCACATATGGTTCTTTTGAAGTTGGCAGAAAAATAATATGGTCACAGGTGTACAGAACACTGCAGGGTGGGGGAAAAGTTTTCAAATCATTTCTTATTTCAAATGAAATAACCAAAGGAAAATGAACACTGAAAAATCAAAGCCAAGTTACTAAATGTTGTTTCTTGTAAAAAATTTTAACAGCCAAGGAAAAACACTGAAACAGGTGCTTACAATCTTCAATCTATTCATAGGATATAATATGCAACTAATTTCCTAAGTAAGAATGAGATTGCAGATCACTTATTCTCTTAAATGAATGATTCAATAAAGCATGTTATTTGAAAATGAGTAGTGAATTCTCTGGGGAGAAAAATCCATATTTAATAATCCAACTGCCCAAAACAAGAGGTTTGTGCGTTTCAAACTCAGATGATGAGCTTGAGTACGAGTGAAAAACAAGCAGAACAAATCAACTTGTTAAGCATTCTTATATTACACTGGGCACCCCAAGACACAACTTTGCACACCACAAATGCATAACAGTTTTCCTATGCCAATCTGCCATCTCTATTAAATCCATTCCAAAATTGCTATTTGAGAATTTTTGCTCCATCTTGTTTCAATAGATTAAGAAACATTCTTAACTAGATGTAGATCACTCTATCGTCTGTAAGTGAAAACATTCTTTGTGTGAAGCTCCATCCTAAATGTCCAAAAATACAAGTCCTATTTGAGTATTCTTATTCACATTTCCATAGTGTGACGGGAGAGCGGGGTGAAGCTTGGTATCCCAGCCCCTATGTCCCTTCCTGAAACTTCCCTATATGTGCATTGGGAGGGAAGGTCTAAAGTGGGGTAGCCTTTTCTACACATCCCCGCATGATTTAGAAACCTGTATGATCAGAGTTCAAAATCATGTGGCAAGCGTACACATATAGACTGAGTTCACATAACATGTTAACCCACACTCAGTTGTTGTTGACTCATGGGTTGTCTGTTGAAACGTGGATTGGTGTATTGTCTGAACCCAGGACATTTTCTGCAGGGTGGCTTGTTAACCATCCTGAACAACTTAATAACCATGCATTCTCAAGGTGAGTTCTTTGAGATAAACAAGCCACACCACATGGTTAACAAACCACCCTGAGGAAAATGTCCTTGGTTCAGCAAATACACTAAACCACAGTTCAAGAAACAACCCATGGTTAAACAACAAACCATATTCAACCATTGAGTGTGGGTTAGCGTAGTTTCTCTAATTCAGGCCCTTATTCCCCCCCCCCCCCAATGCATGGGCAGCAGGAGTCAGAGCTGGCAGGGGATGTGGCTAGCAAGTGTATTCTTGCTCTTCACCTCATGTGATGTTAATTGTGGGCTGAATAGGACTAGAGGCAATCAGGTAAAAATATACCAAAGAAGGGATATTTAATTTGAAGAGTTTCTGTGATTTTTGGAATATGGTTTAAAGGGTCTGATGTGGTGGTCAAGACTCATGCTAGAGGAGGCTGACTACACTAAGACTTTCTCTGAAATAATAAACCATACACTTTGATGTGTAGTGCAAATACAAAGGGATTTCACATCTTAAAAGTTCAAAGGAAGGACCTGCTTGCTTTCATTTAGGATTCCATGTCCGCTTAAACTTTGGTCCGCTTTTAAACACAGCCAGAAAAAGAGTGACAATTAATGCCAGCTTTGATCGTGAATCTTCTCTTGTTGACACCTAGCCAGACACCACCAATTCACTTTACATTAGTCCCAAACAGCCATCAGATTGTAATGATTTTCAGTCACAACTCAACAAGTCTGAATTTGAACAGGCGTAGCAAAATGCTTGAAAGACACAAGTTACGGTATTAGAGTGTCACTTACTAAAGTTAAGAACAGAAGAGACACACAAACAAACATCCCCACTGTTAAGGGCTTTAAAGAAGTAATTATATTTCTTCGCTTAACTTTTATGACATCAAAGACAGCTAATCAACTCTTGGGAAGGAGGAAACACTAAATTGCTGCATTAACTATCTATGCCAGACAGGGAATACTGGGAGTATCTGAGACAAGAGCTCACGGGGCTCAGGGAAACACGGCAGCTTGCATGTTGCAGCATCAAGGAGAGCTCCTAGTGAGCAGCTTGCTTGGACAAAGTCCAAGAAGCTTCAGCCCAGAAGCCTCATCTCAGACTCCACCCCCTTCCCATAAAGTGAAAGCTTTAGGGCCAAACTATGTGTTTGGGTAATTACGCATACTGGGGTTATATGTGATACTTTTCTTAATTCGTGTAAGGATACATGGCGCTAGGTCAGGACCCTGGTGCTCCAGGAAGTGGGGGGTTAAGCCTCTCACCCTCCATTTCCCCCCCAACTTCCCCCACAGGGAAATTTAAAAAAGGAAAAAAGCCTCCACTGACCCCAACACAACTACTTATGAGTAAATTGTTCTGAGGGAGTTGAAAATACAGCCCTCCACCAATATCAATAGAAGAATACATAAGAACCATATTTTAAAAGTGTATTTAAATAAAAAATACACTAGGTGGATCCATGAGAATTTGGGGAGTAAAATATATATATTTGGGTTAATTTAATTCTTTTATTTATTTATTGCATTTTTATACTGCCCAATAGCCGAAGTTCTCTGGGCAGTTTACAAAAATTAAAACAATGCAGAAATTAATGCAGATCTAAAATACAAATTTACAGCATTTTATTTAATTTATTACATTTCTATACCTTCTATACCTCTCTGGACAATTCATAAAACAAAACTTATAACCATAAAATATGAATTATTAAATGTACTAAGGGAGAGATAGATATCTGAAGGGAGCAAGTTTCACACTGAAGGGTGAGCCAGAGCCCAAAGAGTCTGTTAACTCACATTTATCACAAAGACATGTTGAAGGCATTGCACTGGCTGCCTGATAGCTCCTGAGCCACATTCAAGGTTTTGTTGTTGGCATTCAAAGCCCTAAACAACTCAAGGCCAGGATACCTGGCTGACCAGCTTTCCTTATATACACCAAATCGACGCCTGAGATTTTCCAAGGAGGCCTTAATGGTCGGTCCATGACCAACACAGTGTCACCAGACAATGGCGCATAAGTGGACCTTCTCAGTAGTGGCACCCACGCTCTGGAACACTCTCCCAAGTGTGATTAGAGAGGCGGAAACTGTGGCGAGCTTCAAATGCTTTTGGAAATTTGTTCTGTTAGGCTTTTTGCATTTGTTCTGTTAGGCTTTTGCTAACTTGTAATCAGTTATGACACTGCTCTCTTTTGCTGCTTTGTTGTAATGTTTTGGGGTATTTACTTTTTACACTGTTATTATATTGTATTGTATGTGTATTGTCTGTAAATTCTGGATGTTAAATGGTACTGAAGCAGCTTAAATAAATAAATAAATAAATAGGTTGCCATTTTTGTAACAGAAAGTTGGCGCTGCAACCAGTGGTGACTCAGGGGCCCTAATTTGCAACACCTTCCCCAGCAGAAGTCTACCCCTTAAAACAAAACCCCAAGTGACATGAACTGATCAGTTATCAAGGCAATACTTTCACGTCAGAAGCCTTCCCCATTGTTTTGTAAAGATTTCTTCTGTTTGTATCCTTTTTGTGCCAATCGAGATCCAGTAAATTAACCTAATAAGAGAATCGGGATTTACTTTGAGTGTGATCTTTACCTTTGGGAGGAGCCCTCATTTCCTTCTAAGTCCCTTTTCCTTGTTCTGAGGAACAAATGTGAAATGAATCTAAATCAACCCATAGGGTTTTGCAGAATTCATTCTCCACTGACAGAAAGGGAGGCCAGCGGCGGAAAAGAAGGTTTTCCTTAGAAGCCTCCTCTTGCAGTGGAACTGCCGTTGCTTCTCTGCAGTCAGAATTCCACTGGTGGAGAGGGCAAAAAGGAGCTGTCCTAGGGACATATTGGGGAACCATGGAACTCTCTCACTCTAGATCAACCCTTACAATTCAAACCATAGCATATCTGCAAACAGAGAGTATACTACTGCAATATGTCTGTAGATCAGACAGCACTGAGGATTCAAACATATCAAATCACACCCCATGTGGATACTCATTTTGAATATTCAAAACCTGGCAGACCATGGTTATGCAAGGGTTGTTTAATCCTTGCACAATCCCTGCTGCCTGGGTTTGAATAACATGACAAACTGTGGCTAGGTATTGAATATTCAAATCCTGCCTGGCATGCGAACTAGGTCTGTATTTCCAAAATCTTCTGATTCTACTATGAATGTGTTATACAACACTGACACAACTAAGAGCTGTTTGGGCAGATCTACTTGCAAAGAACTAGTGACGACACCCAATTCCCAGTTCAAAAGGGAAACATTCAGCTATTTACCCCATCCCACACCCGGATCTGACCTTTGAAGTTCATGCCCAGTTCAAAATGTGCTCAATTTTGACAAAGCTGCCAGTCAGCCCTCTCTTTCTTCAAACTTACTTAGGCAGCTACACTAGTGAGTGTATGAAACGTCTCTAGGTCTTGAGACCCATATTATGCTGTAGGCATGCACAGCACCATCCATTGGTGTAGCGAGAGACATGGGAAATGTAGTTGATCCCATGTTTCCTGGTATGAATAGATTATTATTTTATTACATTTATATATCGCCCCATAGCCGAAGCTCTCTGGGCGGTTTACAAAAATCAAAACTTTGAACATTAAAAATCAATATACAAAATTTAAAAGCATAAAAGCATAAAAATGGAATACATTTAAAACAGCTGCGAACTCTCAGTCAGGCCTAAATATAGTTCTGGAGTCAATTAAAAACTCAGTATATGCTGTTAAATGCCTGGGAGAAGAGGAAAGTCTTAACCTGGCGCTGAAAAGATAACATACAACAGTGTTTAGAACTTAAACCTGAGGCCATGGAATGCCATATCTCCCACTCCCCTTGTAAGAGTTAGGTTTGGGAAAGGAGGACAGCAGAGAGGACTGGTATTGTGGGTTTGAAAAGGTGAGATGATAGATCCCAATTCAAAATTAAATCATGACAAATCTACTAAAATTATTTGAGTATTACAATGGTGAAAAATCTGACTTAGCATTTTTCGCTCTTCCTTTCCAGTTTCCATTTGATAAAAAGAAAATGGACAGCAGTTATATAAGGAGAATATAAATAACTGGACATTACGGACATCTATTAACTCCTTTAAAAAGGAAGAACTAATGTGGGTATTTTCCATTAACAAATTGTAATGCAAATTGCCCACAAGTAAAAGGGAACAGGATTATTGTTACTTGAATTATGTCTACATTTTAATTGAATGGCATTGGATGATACAGAGAGCACTAAAACTAATCTCATGCCAGGGACATTGCTTTTTAAAAAATGTTTATTTAAAGTGCAATATGGAAAGCCAAGAACTAATGAACCTGAGATTGTTGACATTTTTAATGCATCTTGCTTGACTCGCTAGATTGGCTTAGTAGTGAGTATGACACTAAATACTTATAAATGGTGCTTTTATTTTGCTGAACAAGGGGTAGTACTAATGGTATTTAAACATAGCCATTAATAACAATCCATTTAGATGAAGACTTCAGGTATTCCCCCCCCCACAAATCACCACCAACATCTACATTTCTAAGAGCAGTGCAAGGTGTGAGTCAACTCTCTATGGGTTTTGGTGGCAGCACTATACATCCTGTTGGCCATGTCTTTCAAAGCACCTAAAAAACCCCACTGAAAGTGAACAGACTGAAATTCCCATGTTCTCAGTGCTCATGTGACCACAAATATCACACAAACATAACACACAAAAATATAAGAACTACTTTCCTAGATCAGAGCAAGTGTCCATTATCCAGCATTCCGTTTCCAACCAGTGCCAGCCTCTGAAAGCAGTCCATTTCTTCTCATTTGTCCGCAAACATTGGGTGTTTATGAACATGAACGTTCCATTAAGTTATTAAACCAAAAGTGCTTTCCCTTCTATGTTTTAGGCTTTACCCACTTACTTAATAGTAACCCCCCTGTGAACTTGATGGGACGTGCTTCCCAGTTGGCATGTACAGCAGCTTTCCCCTAACCTGTTGCCCTCCAGATGTTTTAGACTTCAGTTCCCATTGGCTGTACCCAGCACGGCCAATAGTCAGGAATGATAGGAGTTGTCATCCAAAATATCTAGAAAACACTGTGTTAGGGAAGTCTGATATACAGGATTGCACTGTTAAACTGGCACCAGTTACTCAGTCCACTCCCCAGATATGTGAGCTGACTTTTCACACATTACACAAAGCACCCTTTAGAGCTATTTCAAACCCACAAAACGTCTGCTGATACTGCAATTTTAATTAAAAAATTAGTTCAAGGCTTTTTGATACAGAAACTATAATTGGGGCTATAAATTTAGCAGATACTACAAATTACACAACTTCATCGTATCTGTAAGCATCTGTGGACTGATTGAAAAAATACTGTGATGGGCTTCTTTGAATAATTGGAATTCCAGTAGTTCCCTAATTAATCTTTCTTCTGAATTTATAAATGTATGCATTTGTGCCAGTTTCCTACATCTGAGTCAACACTGACTCCTGCGGACTGAGTCACATCTCATTATCTTCCCTGAAACTGATGTACCAGAGAAAATAATGAAAGGCTGAATATGACTTTTCAGGTAGTATCAATTGAAAAGTCTGATAAATTATAGAATGGAAGACACTAGTAAAAACATTTTATCTAGTCTGCATAATATGAGGAATAGTTACACAACCATTACTTCCTATTACAGTGGACATTTAATTTACATAATCTCCTGATGAGAACTCTCTGTAAAGTACCACCCTCTAGTGTCAAGAGTAATCTGGGGATTGTCATTGCAATTCTATAATATCTCCATTTAAAGCAACTGTATGAAGCGGGGAAACTTCATAAAAGTAGCTTCGGTTACAAAATTAAGTAGACATCAATTCACCTAGAGTTTTCCCCTCTTTCCTCAAAAATGTATCTATTTAATGTAAAACTGCCTATAATGCTTTCATATGATCTGTGTTCCCCAAAATTGAGTGTACCTAAACAAACAATAAACTTGTAGTTCGCATACAGGACAAGCCCTGTCCTCTCTTGTATCTGGTCACTCTAGTATAGTGCCTGTAACTTTAACTGTTGTGATGAAGAGAGGATTTCACCAGGTACTAATTGCATACAAATGACGCCTGCTGAAATTCCCTTTTCTCTGCAACTGTTAAAGATACAGGAGCCCTGTCCTCTTTTTCATATGGTCACCCTAGCTAATGTGTCTGTGTTTCCTAAAGGGCAACTATTTGTTACCGACTGAATCCTATTATTTAGTGCACAACTTACACAAAATGAAATGGTGGAATACCTGTAGCAGTTGGCCTGAGATTAATATAAGGAAATAGGTCATGTACAAAGGCATAACGGAGAGGAAGCATTACTGAATGCTTATCAGGCACCCATTAGGCTGCTGTCTTTTCTAAAGAGAGACCATAACGTAGAAACATCAGAGATCTGTAGCTCCTTTTTATACTTTTGAAAAGCAAGAACTCCTGGAATCTTACTGTCATGCACAACTGCCAATTCATAGACCTCATAACTGGAGTCACAAACTTGAAGTAGCAGCTTTGTCAGGTTTTATTGCATACAACTGAGAGTTTAAGGCTTTGGAGAAACGAATGGAGGGTACAGGGTGTGTGGAATTGCATGGAGTTCTTGCTCTAGTTCCAGTTATGTATACTGACTGATATCCGGATAACACTGTCTCCTCCTTTCTTCAAATAAATTAAAGATCCAATTTTGTATCTGTTGCTGCAAGGTGAAATTATCTTTTGCTTTCTTGTGTTGTTTTTAAAGAAAAAGATGAAATTATCTTGCTGCTGTTTTTAAAGAAAAAGAGTTTATTTTTTACATGTAGATTTTTAAAAACATATTTAATGTAAATTTTAATATAGGATACCTAGAAGCTCATGTCTTGCATGTCTATCATTTTCATGTATTCCAGAACAAAGTAGGCAGTCCCTAACACTCAGTATTATAATTCTAAAAGAAGCATTTATGAACAGAGATACAAATATTATTAAATATCTGGAAAATTGGGTTCACTATTTTAAAGCACATATACAGTTCTGTATTTGTTTTTACAATATCTGCACCATCACACAGACATTTTCTTCTGGGTTTTGCAGTACAGAATGTGTATATTGTAGATAAAATAAGTCAGAATATAGTGGCTGAGATATCTTTAAAATAAATTTCGAAAGAAGCATTAAACATTCTTGTAACATGTATAAGTGTAAGGAAATAGTTTTACAGACAAAGTGAAAAAAATTTGTACCAATCTTTTCAATCAGGAAAAACATTGCAGTACTGAAATACACTACTGCCCTCTGCTGTCCAGTTTAAGAACTGCAAACTCTATTTTTATCCTAAAATAACTTCTTCAAAAAAGGATCGTAGGTTTTAAGAAAGTTATTAAACCACATACAATACAAAACAATCATTAAATTAATATTTACACCAATTATGTGGTTTAAATATATTAAAAGATAGCTTAAAATAGCTGTCTTTACTTCTAGGAGAGACGAGGAGAAAAATGTCTAAAAACACCACATCTTTGCTGTGTCACAATGGTTTATTGCAAATATGACATCTTAAACTCACAACTGGTTTTGGGAATTCCACAAGTTTCATGCACCAAATTAATGTCTGATGTGGAGATTAAGATATGTGCATTCAGCATTTTTTATTCTTTCTAAATTTCATCTCAAGGAACATTCTGGCAAAAGTGCAGCATAACCTTACTACTTTCATTATGGGCAGTTATTACATGTACTCCTTTTTGTTAACAAGCGCAGATGTTATGAACATTGAGTAGCTGAAAACAAACTACTCTGCCGTTGTTATTCAGTACAGTGAAGAGCCAAGAAGTCCCCACGCCATCCTTAATGACCTTGCCCTGGACTCTGAGCACATACCTGTGGAGGACATGCAACCACATGCATCTGCCGGGGGGGGGGGGGATATAGAATCATAGAGTTGGAAGGGACTTCAAAGGTCATTATTTCCAATCTTCTGCCAATGCAGGAAATCAGCTGCTACACTATCCCTAGTAGGTGACAATCCAGCCTCTGCTTAAAAATGTCTAACAAAGCAAAAACAAAGAGTGTCCACCACCTTCCCTGGAAGTCTGTTCCATTCTCAAGCAGCTTGTACCATCGGGAAGCGTTTCCTAACATTGAGTTGAAATCCCTTAAATGTAAATTCAATCTGCTGGTTCAGGTCCTGCCCTCTGGAGCAGCAGAAAACAAATTTGTTCCTTCATCCTCTTGATAGTCTTCCAAATATTTGAAGACAGTATCGTATCACCTCTTAATCATCTCTTCTCTAGACTAAATATACCAAACTCCTTCAACCTTTTGTTCCTCACATGTATTGCATTCAGAAACCGCAACATGAAGAACCTAAGTGATTGAATCAGAGCTCCAAAATTCACAAAGAATTATATCTCCTCAGCAGGAAGAGCACATCTGGCTTTAAACATACAGCTGCTTTCATCATCCTATAAAGACCTGAGCTACCGAAGTGTATAATTAGCCTGCTGTTCTATTAAGAAAGCTAACAAGACAGTTCACTTTTCAGAAGTATGCTTGTTCGTTTGTCCGGCGAGGTGATGTTCACCCTGTTCTGGAGGGGGTTGCACTCCCCCTAAAGGATCGGGTCTGTAGTTTGGGGGTGCTCTTGGATCCAGAACTGTCACTTGAGGCACAGGTGAACTCAGTGGCAAAGAGCACCTTTTACCAGCTTAGGCTGATATACCAACTGCGCCCTTATCTGGACAGAGATAGCCTAGCTACAGTTATCCATGCTCTCATAACCTCTCGTTTGGATTACTGCAATGCGTTATACGTGGGGCTGCCTTTGAAAATGGCCCGGAAACTCAGCTGGTACAAAATAGGGCAGCCAGATTGTTAACGGGGACTGGCCAACGAGACCATATTACGCCAGTCCTTTTCCAACTTCACTGGCTGCCGATCCAGGTCCGGGCCCAATTCAAAGTGCTGGTACTAACATTTAAAGCCCTAAACGGCTTGGGGCCAGGTTATCTAAAGGAACGCCTCCTCCCATATGTACCTGCCCGGACCCTAAGATCATCTACAGGGGTCCTTCTCCGTGAGTCCCTGCCAAAGGAAGTGAGGCAGGTGGCCACTAGGAGGAGGGCTTTCTCCGCTGTGGCACCCCGGCTGTGGAATGAGCTCCCCAGAGAAGTTCGCCTGGCGCCTACTTTGTACTCTTTTCGTTGCCAGGTGAAGACCTTTTTATTCTCCCAGTATTTTAACAGTTAAATTAACTCAATTTTAATCCTTGCTGTTTTAAATTTGTATTTTAATCTGTATTAATTCCTGCTGCTTGGTTTTATTCTGGTTGTGTTTTTATATTGTATGTTATTTTGTGTTTTTAGATTGTGGCTTGTTTTATATTTTTAAAATGATTTCATGGTTTTAATTTTTGTGAACCACCCAGAGATAAAAATGCAATAAATAATAATAATAATAATTATGAGTCCAACTTCAGAAATATTCCTTTAAAAAAGTACTAAAATCAAATCAAATTCCTATCTTTCTGAAGTGTGAAACAATTAGATAAATACATATGCAAAAGAGTACTTGGTTGGAGAAAACACAATGTGATTTCTAGTCCCTTGACAATGGTACAATCTAGATAATATTTTACACCATCTCTGCCAACTACAAATTTCTTGTAGAGTATTTTTATGCTTTAGGAAAGACAGAAACTTGGGAGGGTTTTTTGGGGGGAGGGTAAGTTTTTTGAATTATCTGAATATTTTAAAATTTTTCTTTTGTGCCTAAAATTATGCATCAAAAAGTGTTAAATAGATTTATTTTACAAGCATGTCAAAATGAAAAGATGTAGAAAAGCATGGAGTGGATCACTTGCTCAATGAAGCTTTAAAGGGCACCCATCTCTATTTATTTACTTTATTGATTTTTATTCTTGAGAATTATAAAGAGCTGTCATTCTACTCTAAGTTCTCTGGGTAATGATTTCAAAAGAAAATAGAAGTCTATCACAAAGTACAAAAACACACTATGAATCTGAGCCAGGAACTACTTTGCTTATGCATTTCTAGTGGTCTTCACCAGAGAGCAGTCCTTTGTTTCAAAAGCATCAAGAAAGGATAAACTGAGTCTTCTGTACTGCTTCCATGTTTTTGCCCACATTCCTCACACCTACTTTGGCAAGCAGGCTAGCATTTCTGCCCCATGGTAGGTAGGAGTGAATGATGGGCAAAAGGGTTCAGAACACGTTGCATAAGGTATAGCAATTACACCTTCTCTCATGGTCCTGGATCTTTTTAAAGGGAAAACACCATCTCTGGCAGAGACATGGGAAGCCCAACTATACATCCTAATACACTGTATATCTGCTCCGAGCAGTAAGAAGGTTACTTCCACCAGCATTGATTTTGGACAGTTGAAGTTGAATCATCCAGAGAGCCAGGCAACTACATTTGTGTGCCCCAAAACCTTTAGGCCTTGCATTTCTCTCTCTCAGGCAGACAAAAGTGAGCCGGTGGCGGGAGTGTTCCCTGGAATCTTGTTCACATTCGCATTTCACAAGGGAAAGCTGGTCAGGTTGGTGTGCAATTCATTTGCATGTTGCCTTTGGTTCTGTTGCTTTGTATGAAGTAGGAATGTTCTGCACATGCGCAAAGAGCTCAGGGACATACTTCAGCAGGACAGCGGCACCAGCCAGGTTAAAAGCAGGGTCCTTTATGAGCGACTCCTTGCATTACTCCAGTAAGATGAGACCTGCTACAGTGCCGCGCCTTCTCACAATGCCAAAATAACATCAGAAGATACAGACTGCATGGAAGAAACCTATGCTTGGCTTTTCCCCCTGCTTTTTGATGTTGATTCCAGGTAAGGGGAAGAGCTGCAGAATAATCTGAGTTAGGGTGACCAGATAAAATCCAGGTCAGGGCTCATGTAACTTTAACAGTTGTAGAGAAAAGGGAATTTCAGCCAGTGTCATTTGTATGCCATTAGTTCCTGGTGAAATTCCCTCTTCATCACAACAGTTAAAGGTGCATGCACTATACTAGAGTGACCTTATACAAAAGAAGGCAGGGCCCCTGCAACTTTAACTGTTGTGATGAAGAGGGAATTTTACCAGGAACTAATGGCATACAAATGACTCTGGCTGAAATTCCCTTTTCTCTACAATTGTTAAAGTTACATGAGCCCTGACCTGGATTTTATCTGGTCACCCTAATCTGAGTCTTCTCACATTGCCCTGTCAGTGGAGTACAGCAAGGTGATGCATTGGCCTCTGAATCAATAAAATAATGTAATGTAAACTCATACAGATCTTGGTTGCAATCCTGAAAACAGGCTGCATAACTTTGACTGACTTAAATGTGTATCAAATTGCTGCCATTTTCTTTCTGCAGTTTCTTTTTAACTAGATTCATTGACATCTACAGTAGAGATACAGCCACACAGTTTTAGGGGGGAATCGTTTCACCCCCTCTGAAAACAGATTTTGGAACAGTGCCAACGAGTGTAGCAGTTCCTCTTTGTTATTCCCTATGGATCCTTCATGGGAGAGATTTCCCTATTGTAGAGCAGGTATCTTGCTGCAGACCTACCCGCTCTAATGTTTCTCACCAAGTGGTGCCTGCAAACACTTGGTTTGCACTGCCCCCTTCTTCTTCGCAGCTCTCCAGTTTGCAAATTCACGAAGTTTGCCAATCATTTCCAAGACAAAGAAAAAGCAGTCAATAGAGAAAACTACCTAAAATTATTTTGAGAGCAGCAGTGGAATTGTGGAGCATCCACACTTCCTCTCGAAAACTATTTATTACTATATTTTATTGAACAGAATCACACATGTTCCTTTAAAATATACTTAAGACACTTCTTTGTGGCATGGGAAGAACGAATTTTATCAACTATTTTATTTTGCTTTGTGCTTCGAAATGAAAAGCCTTTATACAGAAGCCTCTTGAGTACTACTTCTTCTTCTGCAATTTGAAGACCTTATCACATTATTCTAAGGCAACATTTCATTACTATAGTTGGTTGGATGTTCTATATCCATAGCCCGCAGCCAGAACCTTTGCTTAAACTTTAAGGAACTGGCAGAACCAATTAAGATTAAAGACATATCAAACATGATGTAAATGCTGATAAAGGAGGATATCTTTGCTTAAAGAAAAACAAATGGTAACTTACCTTTGTTAGTTATTGCATCAAAACAGTGAACAATGAAATTACGATTTTCAGGATTTTCAAGATGCAAAAGCAAGTATGTTTGCTCAAACAATTATTTTTGTAGAAGTCATGAACTAAGCTGCTAGAAAAAGCTTTTCACCAATGCTAATACTGTGTGATGTTAGACGAAATTAAACGTGTTGAAAGGCAAAAAGTTAATAGTCCATTTAAAACAAAATAGGTCAGCTTTTAAGTGAATATTTTCTATTATTAATATGGCTTATGACTTTCACCCCCCATTTCAGTCTACTCTGAAATGTTCTTCTTTTCTTAATCACACACAATAAGACACAATCCTCAAGGCAAGATTGCAGTTAATATAATTACAGAAGACAAAGCTGATCAAAAGGGTAGTGACATTAATTAACAAGATTAATCCGTGCTGCAGTCAAGGGCTCCTGTTCTCATCAGCCAGGGAACGTGGTCATCCAATGATGCCTAATGGGTTTTTTTGCATTTTTTTAATGCCAACAACAGATCAAAACAGGTAGCTGCCAAATCGAATGGGCATAGGATGGCCTCAAAATATCACAACCCATCATGTAATAACCAACCAGCAATAAAGCCTTAAACCTGATCCTAACTCACTATGCGACCACATTAAGAACCAATCATACAGCGTACTAATAATGATGTCAGCACAACTTCACATAACGAGATTGCAATAGAAACAAATATACTGCTTCAGATTTCTCTGGTGCGACAAAATTAGCTCTGGAAAAAATACAAGTAATATTCTGGTTACTGGATTCTAATAACCAAACAGATGTTCACATATTGGCAACATTCCTAGTAGTTAAATATAAGCCAAATAAATCAGATGGTATGTGAAATCAACTTCTCCAATTAAAATTATCAATAAAGCCAGTTCTCAATATTTCACAGCAGCATACCAACATTGCATTTCATTCTAGTATCACTAAGAGTGTCATCACTGACAAGTGTTTTATCGCACGCTCGTTACTGGCCACTCACCGATTTTCATGTGTCCTTTTTTTTGACAACATCACCCACCTCCCGCGTGTCTCCTGCTGCTTCTGGGCTTTTTACCATAACAAAATAAAACAGTGAAAATCCAATTTTTTTTAGACTACAGCAAAACTTGCTGCCATTTCCTGCTGTGTGCAGGAGAAGTAGCACGATAAAAGCGCCCATTGAATGGGCCATGTGGTCATTGTTTGCTTCCTCTTTCTTCCCCATGTGAAGAAAGAGGAAGCTATTTGTCCCTATTGTGAGGCAGGAGACAGGAGACAAAACAACAGTAGGAAAACGTGATTCCCCCACCCCACCCCGATGACGCTGTAAGCCTGCAATTCTACACACACTTTCCTAAGAACATCATGGAACTTACTTATGAATAAATATGCCTAGGATTGTGCAGTATGAAATAGAACCCAGAAAATAATATTTTCTATTATTAATATGGCTTATGACTTTCACCCCCCATTTCAGTCTACTCTGAAATGTTCTTCTTTTCTCAATCACACACAATAAGCTGTGTGATTGTTTCAATGGCTGACATCACTAGGGGCAGCAGGGGACTACTTTAACTCCCGCTCCAATGGTGTACCTAAGTGTATGTTTTTACTTCCTTTCACGCAAGTGAATGATTGCTGTTCACTGTGGGAAAAATAAAATACTGCACTTGGGGATGTAGCAAGGAAAAATCTGCCATTCATCCCCAGCACCAATGTTCAGGTGGAGATGCAATGGGATAAGATATATTACTATTGCTGTTGTTGTTATTATCATTTATTACATTTATATACCGCCCCATCACCAAAGCTCTCTGGGTATTTAAGTGAGATGCACAACCAACATACACCAGGTTCCTTGCCATATAAACTGTTCCTCTATATAAACCACTTGCCATAATGATGGACATTTTGATGGAAAAGGCACGATCCACTGAAGATTTCCTACTGCACAGACGCACTGACCTGAGAATTGTAGAAAGCACCCCTCCTATTCGTGTCAATGAGGAATAAATAATGGAACAGATGCAGCCTAGACTCATTTAAATTAATGGCAATGTTTCTAATCATTTGAATTTGTAAAGTGTCAAGCCTTCTATTTTCCCACAACTCACAAAATGGCAATCTCCTTAGTAAGTTGCAGTACTCATGAGCATCAGTATTCAATTGTGCCTCTCTGGGAGTTTGTAAGAAAACTAACAACTTGACAATTATAGCATAGCAGAGAAAGGCTGTAGCCGTAATACGCCTCTCCCTGGAGATCACACATTAAAAAAACAGTCATTTCAGTTCTTGATGGCAGATGGGAATGAAAGACAAATTCTAATTAATTCACAAATCAAATATAATTCCCTCTAGTGCCGAGGGTCTTATGCTGTGGGCTGGGCCTTCAGGAGTGAGTCACCTTCAGGAGGGCACAATTGCTCAATAGCTGGAAGTGCTACTACTGCCAGGATTGCTCACTTCTAGAAGCCACACACCTCTAATCCTGGATAGGGTGAGAAGGGTGACAGGAAGCCATAATGGAAATTAAGTAAGCAGCAGCTGAAAAAGAAGCCATTCAATTCCCATCCTTCAGGTCAGTTTCTGGAGCATCCAGGCAGGCTTCTACCTCCTTCTCATCTGTTTCCAACCCCAGGGAGCCTGCATGTCTGTCAGGACAGTTTTATACCTCCCCACAGGAGGTATAAAACAGGAGTGCAAATGGTAACAACCTCATTCCCTTTCTCCATTCAAAGCTGAGTTCAGCAGATAAGCAAATGAATGTAATTTGGTAAAAAGATGAATTACTGGAACTCTCATCCTACCAAAACATATCTTGTCATAGAATCATAGAGTTGGAAGGGGCTTATAAGGCCATCAAGTCCAACCCCCTGCTCAATGCAGGAATACACCTTAAAGCATACCTAACAGATGGCTGTCCAGCTGCCTCTTGCATGCCTCTAGTATGGGAGAGCCCATGACCGCCCTAGATAATTGATTCCATTGCCATACTCCTCTAACAGTCAGGAAGTTTTTCCTGATGTCCAGCCGGAATCTGGCTTCCTGTCACTTGAGCCCATTATTCCGTGTCCTGCACTCTGGGTTGATCGAGAAGAGATCCTGACCCTCCTCTGTGTGACAACCTTTCAAGTATTTGAAGAATGTTATCATGTCGCCCTTCAATCTTCTCCAAGCAAAACATGCCCAGTTTTTTCAGTCTCTCCTCATAGGGCTTTGTTTCCAGACCCTTGATCATCCTTGTTGCCCTCCTCTGAACACGCTCCAGCTTGTCTGCATCCTTTTTGAAGTGTGGTGCCCAGAACTGGATGCAATACTCAAGATGGGGCCTAACCAGTGCCGAATAGAGGGGAACCAGTACCTCGCACAATTTGGAAACTATACTTCTATTAATGCAGCCCCAAATAGCATTTGCTTTTTTGCAGCCACATCACACTGTTGGCTCATATTCAGCTTGTGAACTACAGCAATTCCAAGATCCTTCTCCCTTGCTGTATTCCTGAGCCAAGTATCCCCCATCTTGTAACTGTGCATTTGGTTTCTTTTTCCCTAGGTGTAGAACTTGGCATTTATCCCTATTAAATTTCATCCTGTTGTTTTCAGTCTAGCGCTCCAGTCTATCAAGATCACTTTGAAGTTTGTTTCTGTCTTCCAGGGTATTAGTGATCCCACCCAATTTTGTGTCATCTGCAAATTTGATAAGCATTCCCTGCACCTCCTCATCCAAATCATTAATAAAAATGTTAAAGAGCACTGGGCCCAGGACTGAGCCCTGCAGTACCCCATTCGTTACCTCCCCCCAGTGTGAAAAGGTACCATTGATAATAAATAATAATAATGTTTATGGTTTTAAATTTTGTATATTGTCTTTTTAGTGTTCAGTCTTTTAATTTCTGTAAACCACCCAGAGAGCTTCGGCTATGGGGCGGTATATAAATGTAATAATAAAGAAGAAGAAGAAGAAGAAGAAGAAGAAGAAGAAGAAGCACTCTTTGAGTCCGATTCTGTAGCCAACTGTGGATCCACCTAATAGTTGTTCCATCTAGCCCACTTTTCACTAGTTTGTTAATCAGAATGTCATGGGGCACTTTGTCAAAAGCTTTGCTGAAGTCAAGATATATTATGTCCACAGCATTCTCACAGTCCACAAGGGAGGTTACCTGATCAAAAAATGAGATCAGATTATTCTGACAGGATGTGTTCTTGACAAATCCATGCTGGCTTCTAGTAATTACTGCATTGTTTTCAAGGTGCTTACAGATTGACTTCTTTATAATCTGCTCCAAAATTTTCTTAGGGGTGGATGTCAGACTGACTGGTCTGTAGTTCCCAGGTTCCTCCTTTTTGCCCTTTTTGAAGATGGGGACGACATTAGCCCTCCTCCAGTCATCCGGCACTTCACCCATCTTCCATGATTTTGCAAAGATAATAGACAGTGGTTCTGAGAGTTCTTCTGCCAGCTCCTTTATTACTCCAGGATGCAGTTCATCAGGCCCTGGACATTTGAACTCACTCAAAGAAAGTAGGTGTTCCTTGATCATTTATTTATCAATCTCAAACTGCAATCCTGCCCCTTCAGCTTGTACTTCACTTTTGCCAGGGGGGTCATAGACCCGCTTTTGGGAGAAGACTGAGCCAAAGTAGGAATTGAGAACTTCAGCCTTTTCTTTGTCATCCTCATTAAGCAGTTGAACCTCCATTTCTTTCCTCTGGCTTTTACTATTCACATATCTGAAGAAAGCCTTTTTTATTGCTTTTAGCATCCCTCACTAGCCTCAGCTCATTCTCAGCTTTAGTCTTCCTACACATGTTTACGCATCCCCATTCACACCTGCAGACTACATTCACGCTGCTACATGTAATTATCTCCATACATTTGCTCACCAAACTATGAACACATGAAGCTCTTTTATATTGAATCAGACCACTATCTAGTTCAGTGCTGTCTACACTGACTGGCAGTGGCTCTCCAAGGTTTCAGGTTCTTTCCCACCCCTACATGGAGATCTCGGAGACTGAACCTTGGGCCTTCTGCATGCAAAGCATATGCTCTCCAACTGAGCTATGGTATCTCCCCAAGCGCTGTCTTGGGAGAGGATGAAAGGTAGAGTAGATTTAGAAGGTGAATGGGAATTAAAGAATTTTGGAAAACACTGCTCTAGTACCAGTAAATGTAGTCATTCATTTACATGGGAGGAAGTAAACTGTGCGATTAGATATACTGTTGGAACGGGGCTTTGACCTATGGAATTTTTTAACCACTGGGAATTCAACCCCACTTTGGGGTATGATAAAGAGGGAATCCATGAACTGACTTATATCTTCCTGCCTCTTGCCACAGTGTACGGGAACGGTTTTATTCCAGCTCATCTCTGTCTCAGGTAGTCAGTGATGTGGGGTGGGAAATTTTGCAGTGCTTATTTTTCTCTTTTTTGTTGTTTTGTTTCGTAAGTTGGTAAAAATGAATGTACGCCAGTTGCAAATACAATATTAGGAAAGGCTGGCAGTTTCAAAGTTACAATCCATATTTTTTAGGTGATTATCCTTGGCAAGTATGTGAGAGAAAAACATGAAATTCATATATGCCTTAGGCCCCCTCTACAAGATTTCGCTTTGATGCCCGGTTCCCCGATTATGCGCATCTCCTCACAATCGCTTTTACGCCTAATACCTACATATGAGAGGTGTTGAAGCGCATTACTGGCTGTATGAAACTCGCTTTAAAGTTGTTGACATGCATACAAATGTTTCTGAAAGTAATGCGCTTTGTCCCGGGAAGCTGCCGAAACACGTTTTTCACCCTTTATTCTCCCCGCCTACCAGAATCCCCCGCCTTTGGTTACCTAGGTTTCCTGCTGGGAATGATGTGGTTAACCTGTTTGGCTACCTCTCTCCCCTCCAATTTTGCCGCCAGCTAAAGTTGTCCCCCCTCCCAGAACTGCTCAGGAGTAAATGGGAATGTGCCCCATAAGTTTCCCCCTCCAGCACCCTTTGAAAACTTATTTTTAGTCAGGGCTGCCTCTCTTTCCCCCCTCCCCCTTCGTCCGATTGGCATTTCAAGTGAATTACTCAGGAGTAAATGGGAATGTGCCTCACACACACACATGCCAAAACAGACAGGAGGATGCTGCTTCGTTCCTTCCCCCTCCTCTTCCCAGCGAGCTCAACCGTTGTAAAACATACACACACACGCACAGCTCATGTCAGGAACCCAGCAAGAAGCGAGGGGATGATATGTCTAAGCTGATCGCTAATTATGCGCACTTCCGCACATCCTTCCTACCCCCTTTACTTCTCGTGATACCACCTCCATCTGGCCCCGTGTCTCCATGAACGAAATATTCCATCAGGGGAGTTAAAATAAACTTTATTTTCAGTTCACATTGGGTCTCGTCTTCCTGGAGCTTCCATCCAGAGAGACGGAGAACAAAGAGGAAGTTGCCAGGAGGAGACAGGAAATAAAACTAAACGAAAAAGTGGGAGGTTTTCCCAGCCATGGGGCAGTTCTATGCATGACATCAAGACCATCTGATTGTTAATGCGCCTCCTCACAAAATTGTTTACACAGACATAAGGTGCTCTTACTCCCGTGGTAAATTAAAAGTTGCTATTTAACTCGCATTCGAAAATGCGAATAATCGGAGATAAAATGCGCCTGGACCCCTGATTTGCGCTCCACTCTTGTAGAGGTAAATTTGGTAATGCGCCTTGAAAGAGCTTTAAATCGCTCTTGTAGAGGCACCCAGAGACTGAAATGGTACGAATAAATAGTGACAGCAAAATTGAAGGTGCCTCAACAACCTCAGCAGAAGAGAGTAGAATTCTGTTGAAATAGAAGAGTGGTTGGTAAGTATTTCATGCATGTTTTTTTGGGTTACGAAAATTAATTAGGGAATGATCCTATGGCCCCTAGGTGTCTGGGGAACATAGGATATTTTGGATTTCTGGATCTGAGGCTAGAGACAGTGCTCTGACTAGGATCCAGGAAATCGAGCTCCCTGTCCTGTCCCCCTTATAGTGAGAACCATGCCATCTGCCTGTCCAAGCTTGCAAACATGAAGTCAGTGTGGTGAAAGGGGGCATGCTGGTGGGCAGGGAGGAGAGGAGACTGGGGACGCAGGGATACAAGCTGTCCCCAGCCGTCCCCAGCCTCCTTCCCTGCCTCTCCCCGAAGCCTCCGCTAGATGGGCAAAAATGCCCACCTAGCTGAAATGCAGAGTGGGAGGTGCAATGCTCTGCAATGGATATTCGAAAGCCTTCAAGTTCAGAGGCTTATGGGTACCCAGGATGGATTGAATAGGATTGCACCCTTAGTGTGTCAAGTTTTCGTTACCTTTTCCCCACTTTAATTAAAACAATGTAAGGAAAGCACATGCTATTGTGTTCAGTTTTTTAAAGAAGTTTTCCAATAAAAATGTCTGCATAAGGTAACATTTAAATCACATTAAGCATGCCTTAATGTTTTTCCTCTAACATTTCAGATCAAATACTTCTGGCATATTGGGACAAAAATGAACATGGACACTTTTTTAATAGAGTTATTTAGTAAATACAAGTAAAATTAACATGCTAAATTAGGGGTGGGCAACTTGTGGCCCTCCAGATGTTTTGGTCTACAGCTTCTATCAGTTCAAGCCAGCAAAGCCAATGGTAACGGATAGTGGGAGTTGTAGGACCACAAGTTACCCACCCCTGCTCATCAGAACATTTTCTGATGTAAAATGAAACTTTTCTTATGCAACTGATCAAGGAACGTAAGGTGCACTGGGAAGTTTTCCAATTCATTTTCTGGAAAAATCCACATCATAGCAGGTAAGTAGAACTTCTTGAAAAGAACTAAGAATGTAGCTAGTCCAACTCTGGGTTCACACTAGAATATGTAAGTGTGTGTGTGTGTGTGTGTGTGTATGCGAGAGAGAGAGAGAGAGAGAGAGAGAGAGAGAGAATTCACAGTAATGCCTGAGATTTGTTTTCCAATTGCTTAATTTTTTCTGTTATTTTGTTTTATTTTGTTTTTCTTGAATTGTGGGATCTGTGGCCTAGAAATTGAATTACATCCATCTACCTGGGTTGACTGTGGCTGCAGACAGCCTAAGATAGTAAGTATGAAGGGATTTTTCCTATCTGCTTTTCCTCATACACTTCCTTGCAGCCTGTCTTATTTGGTCCCACTTTTCTAATTGGGTTATGAAATCTCAGTTTTTATTTATGAAAGCAAAAATATTACTGTCTAAAATGATTTATGTATTAAGTGTATCTGTAAGTCCAAGAAGCCACTACTGTTTGTGCAGAGCAGGTGGAAGAATTAGATGAACTTGCAAAGCAGAGACTTGCAAATAACTGCTTTGTGCTCAACAGCTCTGAAGTGAGCGGACTGTGAAGTTTAATAAATCAGAGGAGTTTTGATAAAAATATTATTCCACAGTCCCTTCATGACCTATGAACTTTCCATTGTAATCGTGCTAACACTTCCTCTGTGCCTCAGAGATATGTGCTAACCTTGACATTTTCCCTCATGTCAGTCATGACCATCATCACCAAGAGAGATTTATTAAATTTAACTTTGGAGATTTGTCAGTCAAAGAAAGAGAAATAAAAAGGCTTTGAAATACCTCATTCATAATTCAAGGCTGTCTTGGCTTTGAGAATTAATGCACTGGCCAATGTGTGGGAATAAGCTTTGCATGTTATGAGGGATCTTGTAGTCCCTCCTAATTAAGTCCCTAATGGGTATATTTACAAGCCACCAGTGCTTTTCAGAAGATGGGCCTCTTCTGTCAATCTTGTGCCAGACAGAATTAAGCAAACATACTTCTTACAGTGCTTTCAATATTCCATAAATGTAACTACGATGAATTCTATATGATGTTAGGAGCTCCTTTTAAGATAATTTTTATTATTTAGCAGATATGTCTATGTAATTCCTGAGTTCTGTGAAAGCCCCTGCTATTTTAATAAGCCATTCTTATGAGTTTTTTTTTCTTTTTTAAGTTCCCAGTACTAAGGCTTCCTTCCCATACCATGTTTTCCTTGTTGGAAGTAGCCCTTTGTGTTTGTCCGATGATCTCTTCTATTGGTGACGGTTATACACATATTTTCAAGTCTGGTGCAATTACTATTAATCCATGTGCTTGAGAAGGACTCAGCCCTGTGAGGCAAATTGGGCTGAGAATCAGTAGGATCAAAATTACACTCCTGCCTTGGACACTGGGTTGGCTAGCCTCTAGTGTAACTGACTGTTATTGCTCGGGGTGGGGGGGAGGGGTTATTTGATTTGTATCCTGCTTTTCTACCAAAAAAAGCCACTCAAGGTGACCCCCAGGAAAAAAAATAGAACTAATTAAAGCAATAAAACAAGCCAGGTTGGTCTCCCACTATATCACACTGGTTTAAAATCTTTACACTGGCTGCCAATTTGTTTCTTGGCAAAATATAAAGTACTCTTTCTTACCTTTAAAGACCTACATGGTCTAAGTCCAAGGTATCTTAGGGAGCACTGTCTCCCCTATGTTCCAGCTCCTTGGCCCAGGATTATCTGCTGCGGCTGCTAAATGGGAGACTGGCAGCCACACATCAGAGGACCTTTTGTTTTGCTGCCTTTTGTTTTGAAAAATGCACTTGCTGACTACTTTGAATGTCTTTAAACAGACATTAAAGGCTCTAATTATTCTGGCACGCCTTCCCTTTTCAGAAACGTATTGCTGACTGTTATATATTGTTTTATGCCGTATCATTTTATTGAGTGTTTTATCTTGCTTAAATTGTTTTTAACTTTGTATGCCACCTAGAATATTTTGTATATAGGCGGGATATAAATTGACTAAATAAGTAATCTTTGACCCTCTTCAGAAAACATGCTAAGCCATGGTTAGGCTGCTAACCTTTTTGCAGCAAACGGTTGTGAGTGCATTTAAACAGTGGTTATACAGCCACCATTGTTAGAAATGGTTCACACAACATGCTAAGTTATGGGTCACGTGACATGCTAAGCCATAATGTTTAGCTCAAAATGCTTAACCACCGTGGCTTAGCGTGTTGTCTGAACAGGGTCTTTGCCTCCTGGCAGAAGAACAGCAGAGAGGGAGTGAGCCTAACCTCCCTTGGGAGGGAGTTCCACAGCCTGGGAGCAGCTACTGAAAAGGCCCTCTTTTGGGTCGCCAGCAAACATACCTTTGAAAGTGGCAATGTTGAAAGAATGGCCTTTCCAGAAGATCTTATAAACCATGTATGGGAGAATGCAGTTTTTCAGGCAGCCTGAAAAGTTCACATGGGAGAAGGCAGTCTTTCAGGTAGCCTGGTCCCAAGCTGTATAGGGATCTATAGGCCATAACCAACACTTTGAATTGTACCCAGAAACAAACCAGTAGCCAGCGAAGCTGCTGTAACAACGGAGTCATGTGCTCCCTGTAACTGGCCCAGGTCTGGAGAAACAATTTCATCCTAGTAATTTTTCTAGTTTCTACTTGCTTTCCGTCTCTCTCTCTCTGCACAAGTGAAGTTGGGAAAACTGGGCTTGCTGGATCCATTCCACATCACCATGCCATCCAGAGGGAGAATGGAGGTAAGTGAGAGGATGAGGTCTGCTCCTTGCCAACTTTGCCCATTTGCCCTCTTCCTGTAGCCAGTACAATATTGGGAATTGGACCAATCCTCTTTGCTACATTACCCAGAAATAGAGGACTACCAAGGCAGGGGCTTGCAGACAGCCTGTCCTCAGGCAGCACCAGGCTCCAACCCTCCCTTTCCTATGAGAGAAAGAGGATGAGCAACCAAGAGGAGTCAGCCATTGTTTTCTCTTGCTGGCTCACTAGTTCAGGGCAGCCCTGCTAGATCACTTCTCCCTGCGTCTGCTGATTTCTCCAGCTGGGCAGTACAATGGGAACAGCTGTCTGGTCCCATTCTTTGCTAGTTCCACCTTTATGCTTCCTGTGGTCTGCACAGTGAACCACCTTGCCTCTCAAAGGGAGAGGTCAAGCCAGGTTTCCACAATCTGGTCCCCTCCAGATGTTTTGAATTTCAACTCCCATCAGCCCCAGCCAGCATGGACAATGGTCAGGAATGCTGGGAGTTGCAGTCCAAACCATCTGGAGAACACCAGGTTGGGGAAGGCTGAATCCGGCAAATGATTGGAGGCTACCCTCCCCCATGGGGAGATCATGATCTATCCGTAAGAAATTATTTTTGGCAAATAATAAGCTTCAGGGCGCAATCCTATGCATGGTTTAGAAAGAAAAAAATCATGCTTGGGGTTGTAGGACTTTTTTCTGTCTAACCCTGCATAGGATAGCGCCCTTAGTTACGCGTTTTTATTCATCCATCCAAACAAGCGGATCATTTCCTCTAATATAAAGAGAGGTGAGAACGATGGGGCGGCGTAGGAAGCCTTTCTCCGAGATACATATTGTAACGAAGACCCTGCAGGCATTGACTAGGAACGAGAAAGGGGGCTGCGTTGCGTTCTCACGACCAGTAGAGGTCGCGAAACGAGAACGCCGCCACTCAGAGTCACATGATTGCCCGGGAGCGATGGCCTAGTTTTTTTCACTCACCCGCAGCGGCCACACTCAGGCCTCCGCGCGCTGAACTCTACGGGCAGCTCCCAGAGGCCCTCGCAGCCTTCACCTTCTTCCGTCGGCTCGCCCATGGTGACGGGAGTTATACGCCGTTGTGGCTGCTTCTCTTCCTCCTCCTCCCTGTCGCCCGCCGCTGTACCGGTCAACAACGTCTCTTCTTCCATGGCGCTTTCCTGCTCTACTACGAGGCAAGCAGCAGGTGGCGCTAGGAACCCGCTGTGCACCCGGGAACAGCCTGAAAGTCGACACGTGCCTGGCAAACCTCTCATCATGTGATTGGACGTGCGTCCTCGCCCCTTTCTTTCCCCGGCAAGCTCGGCCAATCAAAACGCAACGTAGAGGGCGAGCTTCTTCTTTGAGAGTTGCATTTCCTCAAAGGTGACCGAGCCGCGGGGGGGGGGGGGGGGGCGCGGTGCCTCTGCTCTTTTTCCTATTCTAGGAAGGCGTAGGGGCGGGGTTGTAGGTTGGCATAGCGGAGTAGTAAAAATTAAGATTTTAAAAAGATGTTTTATTATTCTTTCTCCAGCCCAAACCTATTTGCATGTACTTAGAAGTGCATCACTCAGTTAAGTGGGGTTTACTCCCAGGGAAGCATGCTGAGGATGAGAAACATTATTGCCTGACCGAGCACAACGAATCCTTTGCAACTCCAAGGTTTCAATCCTATGGACGTTTCCAGGGCAGTAAATCCCATTGGATCGTAGTAACAATTGAACAAAAAGCCTTGTCATATCGTGAATATTCCAGAAGATGTTTGTAAATATGGTGTAGAGCAAAAGTGGACAGAAGGTTGGCAAAGATTTCTGACTCCTAACTAATAATAGCAACAAAATGTCTATCCTAAATTATACTGCTGAAGTGGGAAGTGGAATTTTGTGTGGAAGAACTATGACCGCCAGTTCTGGTACTCAAAAGAAACTCCTGGACTCAGAATTCTTTAATTCCAAGAATGTGGCTTGTGTCATAGGTGGCTCTGGAGATCAAGTAAAAAACAAAAAAAGTAGATCCCACAAGACTGAAGTCTGCCCATCCCATGTAAAGTTGTCCTGTGTATTCTTCAATATTGATGGTATATACTTGTACAGGATTTTTGCTCTATTGCCTCCTGCTGTTTGCAGAAAAGCGTAGATCGTTATTTTTAGAGGTTTACTTCTGTAAAGCTGTTGCAGACCACTGATTGATCTAGCTTAGTACCATCTACTCTGGCTAGTAGTGGCGCTCTCCAAACTTTCAGTCTTTCTCTGCTGTACCTGGAAATACCACAGACTGAACCTACAACCTGTTGTGTGCAAAGTATGTTATATCTCTAAGCTACAGTCCTACCTCAATATACTTGACTCCTAAGTTTACTACAGCCTTAATCAGAAATATTCCTCACACACTAAACCAGTGGGTAAGGGGAGAGCTATGTCCTGTCCTGCTCCACAGGTATAGCATAGACATCTGCAGGGAGGAGACTTTACATGTGCAATTGTACAGGTGAAGGCTTCCATGCAATTTGTAACCCTGCTTGCACAACATTCAGATCTCATGGAAGCCTTCATTACAGGCATATATAGCTGTAGGTGTGAAGACTCCCGTCCCTTTGGATGTTTGTTCTTCATATGTGGATGCAGGGAGCAGAGCTAGTCAGTACACATCAGGGATGGGACTGGTCTGTGTTTCCGTACTCCTCCTCACAAATTGATCCAATATATGAGGAATTCTTTTGAATACAGATTGTATATATTTAGGATTGCAGCAGTACAGCCTGATTCTGAGGCTTAGAAGTTGGCTTTCTCTGCATTCCATCTTGTCCCTGTACTAACAGCTATGTGCTAATCGCTATCCTACCCTGGTCCTAAGAATTAAGATCAGTCCTCCTCCTGTAGTAACCTATAACCTATGTATGGGAAGTCCTAGGTCCCCTCCACAAGGATTTGCTTTTGCGCCTGGTTAGGAGATTATGCACACTATCCCTGAAGCGCCTTTACGCCTAATACCTCTGCACGAGAGGCGGCGACAAAAGGCGCTTCCCTCCCCGCCGCTCCCCAGCTGGCTGGCTGGTAGGCTGTGGGCAGCAGGCGAGCAATCCTCCTCCTCCTCGCCTTCCTTTACCCCCTCTTCTTCCTCCTCCTCCTCCCGCCGCCCACCCCCCCCCCCGCAGGCGGGCGGGCGGGCTCTCTTCCCTCCTTCGCCGCGGCCAGGCAGCCCCCTCCTCATGCTGCTCCGGCGAGCGGAAGGGACAGCCGGCGGGCAGAGGTTAGTCGCCCGCCTTCCCCACGTGTCTCCCCAGCTTCAGTTCGGCAGCTCGAGCCCGCCGCAACTTTTGACAGCGGCGGTGGCGGCAGCCGTCAAAAGGCGCTTCCCTCCCCTCCCCTCCCCTCTGGCTGGCAGGCTGTGGAGAAGGGGGTGAGATCTGACAATAGAGGGAAGAGGAGGAGCCGCCTCCGCAGGCACCAGAGCAGCAGCCCCCTCCCATCAAAATGCGCTTTAATGGACGGAGCAAAAAAACCCTCGCTATTTAACGCGCATTCGATAACGCGCACAATCGGGGAGATAACGCACCTCTACGCCCCATTTGCACTCCGCTGGTGTAGAGGTAATTTTTTAATGAGACTTGAAAGAGCTTTAAATGCATCTTGTTGTAGAGGTAATTTTTTTAATGCACCTTGAAAGAGCTTTAAATCGCTCTTGTAGAGGCAGCCCTATACTGCAGTAACACCTCACATAAACTTAACATTGAGCAGCCTTGCAGTATGGAAGCACCCCTTTAATCATACTGCTCTGTAGTAGGATTTGAAAGTAGCCCCTCTCAGGAAATTGGACCTGGAATCCTATGCATACTTACCACTGAACACATTGTGATTTATTTCAAACTAAAGTGGCACAGGACTCTGCTGTAAACTGATACAACAGTATTAAATCACACTGCTGTCCTCCCATCTTCTATACTTCATTAGCAAAATACATAAATGGTGTTGTCAAGCTATAACATCACTAAGACAAGTGAATTACAACAACTAGCTACGTTCTTCTATGTGATGTTTATCTGTTCATAAAAACCAAACAGTATAGATCCACTAAAGTCTATATGATAATATTCCATACTCAAGTCTTAGGGGGATAAAGAATTAGGATTAATATGCCTACACATTTTGTACTGCTAATATTAGCGTGTCAACATCCCCTTTGCCTCAAAATACGTACTTTCGTTTCATATCCAAGGTCTTTGTGTGCTGAAGTGTAATGTGTCAACATAGCCAAGGAAGTACTAAGATGTTTTCAATACAAATACTCCCAAACATTATGGGAACTGAAATTGAATAAGGTTACTTAATTACACTACACTGATCTGGGACAAAAATAGAAATGAAGATTAACAAATAGGGCCTGCAACAAAACACTGTAGTGGGAAGTGCTATTATTCAGGATTCAAACCACCCCATTCTATCCCCACCTCTGTTTTTGTGTGTGTGTGACGATAGTCAGTATTCTATGGCCACCGAGCACATTCAGCCTCCTTAGACTATGTTTGGGTTTTCCCTCTTAGGGTTTCATTGTACTTCTACAAGACTTGTGCTTCCCCCAAACCTGCATTTGGAGTCATTTTAGCTACCTAGGCAACAGTATTCACAGACCGAACATCAGAAATAGGGGGAATACAAACACATTCAGGATATGCACCTAATTTTATTCTATAACCCTTTGAAACCCACTACTGCAAATGTTTATGCCTTTTCACTGCTAAGCAGAGCTCCTACTTAAGTGATGCAAGGCATTGATGCAAAGAAGTTTTTTAGTAGATCTGGAATATTTACACTTAGGGTGCAATCGTATGCCTGTTTAGACAAAAAGAAGTGCTACAACTCCCAGCATGGCTGGCTGGGAGTGCTAACCAGTATTGCTACATTTATAACAATTTCAGGCATAGATTAATTACATAATTAATATCCAAAACTTTTAAAAGTGCATGGATAATTTCTCATATAATTATGATACAGTTTTGCACAGAAAAAGTGCCAAAATAGTTTTTTTAAAAAACCTATCCTATATGAAATCAATTTCATATTTTAGAATAATATTAAGTTTTTAGTACTGAAATACATTCAGTATTTGAATTTTGAAATGATGATCATATTTGCCTAGGTGTGCTAATATGTTCCTACAGAGTGCATTAATATTTTATTTCTTTTGCTATGTGTATATACAAGTATATGTATTTTTATTGAAGACATTCCTTTCTTGCATGTTTAATATAGTTTGAGATGTAATAGTTAAATGGAAAGTTTGTTGATACAGTGGAAAGTCCCTGAATTCAAAATGCGTCTCTTCTGTATTTTCATGTCATCCTTCTGCTGCTTTCTGTACATATCAATAGTCACTAACATATGATCACAAACAGCTGTACTGTAATATTTTTATGACAACCAGAAAGGGGAACTTTAGCAATGCATTTCATTTTAGACAAATGAAGAGTATCAAAAACTGAAATAGCAATTTGTCTTAAGTTCACAATAGAGTAATAAGCCATAATAAGCAGATTCATCCTGTTGTTTCACACCAAGGTCCCAATCCAGCTAAAATTAGTCATGACTAAGGCTGCAGTCCTAACCACACTTACCTTGAAATCACTGGAACTTACTCCTGAGTAAACAGGCTTAGAATTGGGCTGCAAGGCTGCAATTCTGTGCACACTTACAAGGAAGGAAATCTCAATGAAAACTATGGGACACTTCAAAGCCAAAAAATTGTTTAGATTGCAGTGCCTGTCCCACAGAAAGCAGCGGGACTTTAGTCGTAACTAAACATTGATTTCAATGAAACTTAGTCACAGCTAACTTTAGTTGGATTGGGATTCAGCTACATTTTTCAGTTTTATTAAAAACAGTTTAATAAAGCCATAAAATTATTTTAAAACCATTTCCGCCTTTAATGTATGTTAACCACTGCAATAACCAGAAAAATGCATGGCTGAATATGTTATTCGAACAAAGTCCAATACATTACATCCCATAACTCCTTCACCCATTTAGACTAACACACTTCTTAAAAACAAGATCAATCTGTACAAAGTTATATTTAAATTTTAATGCATCATTCCTGCACAAAGCTCCCACTTCCTCCCAGTACCAAGTTCTGGATCCTCACCTCTCCAAGGGCCATATTACATTGGCATGAACCCTAAGACTAAAATTTACTAAATATTTATTTTAAATACTGCTACCTCCCCTTTTTCTTTTAAAATTGCTCATGTCATATAGCACAATAGTAATACTTAATATTTGTATAACATAATGTGTTCAAATGGCTTCACACGCATTATCTAACTATAATCTTTACAACTCTGTACTGTAAATTGGTATTAACTCCCATACTGAAGTTGGGGGAACTGAGGCTGAGAGTGTGGCAGAAGCAAGATTTGAATAGAAGACATCTTGCTCACTGCAATCCTATGTGTGGCTAGGCAGAAGTAAACCACATTGAGTTTAATGGGACTTACTCCCAGGTAAATGTGCATAAGATTGCAGCCTTGGCCACTATGCTACATCTTACAATATAGAACAAATAATAAAATATGACATATGCCTTTAAAGCTAGAAAACTCTTCCTTAATTTACTTTCCACACATATTGTGTCTAAAGTTGTTGACTTTGTCTCATTGGTTTTATATTTTTAATATTTGCACAAAAATAACTTGAGTTATTATTGTAATTCCTATTTTATGTGTCCCATGAACAAACTGACATTCGGTATGAATAGACTTTTAAATGAGAGTAATATTCCAGTATTTTCAGATTTTTAATACTATTCACATATATCTGGATATTTATCTTTTGAATTGAATTTTATGATTTCATGTAAAAAAAATAAGCAAATTATATTGAATTGGAAATGAATCCACCTCTTTAAAAAATGAAAAATATGGAGTCTTAGCCAAAAACAAAGAAGTGGTCATATATTCATATATTCTTTATTTTCTTTGATTTCATAGTTCCATAGGTGGTAATATGGTCAGTGCACTGAAAATGTATGTTATGCGCTCTTCTGTCAGAATCAAGTGACTGCGTGTTGTTCAAGCCTGATTTCATTCAACAAAAATAAATGGCATTTTTTCCAAGTACAGAAAGTGTGAAAGTATTTCTCCTTCTACCACTGCATCAACTTGCTTTGGCTCCGATAAATTTTGGACAATTTATGAACTGTAACTTTACATTAAGAATGGTAACAAAGATGGAAATACAAAAGTAAAAGTTGTAGACATAAAAGAGATATCATAGATGAGCAAACTTATAGACCCACATGAACAGGTTCTTAGACTATGGTAGCACTGTTAAAATAGCTTTACGTTGTAATCCCATATTTGTTTACCTGGGAGTAAGTCCAATCGAATTCCATGGGGCTTACTTTCGAGCAGGCATGGACAGAATTGCACATTCTGCGTTGCAACCTATACGTGTTCAATGGGACTTGCTCCTAGGTAAAGAATTGCAGCTCAAAACACGTAGCTATGTTGATTAGACACAGCAATTCGCAGTTTGGACACACAACACTGCCACCACAACAAAGCTAAGGAAAAAGATGCCTTTCAAATTGCACTTGACACAAAATACCTGCCGGCTAGATGTAACACTACCACCCTGAATTTGCACCTCCCTCCCAGCGCTTACATCCCCCCCACCCTCCAATGTACCATAGTAATTTTAATAGCACACTGCGACTCCCAATCCTATACACAATTACCTGGGAGTAGGTCCCATTGAACTCAATGGGACTTACTTCAGAGTAGCCATGTTGCAGTATGAAAGAGAGATCTAGCACGCCACCCGCATCCCTTATATTTGTAGGTTCCTTCAGATCCCGGATCTTTTTATTATTGGGTCCTTCGATCTGACGCTTTGGCTACGCACCCCGCAGAAACAGAACATACCGGCTCATCTACTTCCCCCAACTAGCCTCCCAACTCTCCCTTCTGTGGTCACGTATACGTGGCAACAACCACGCCCTGCACTTCATTAAGCCTTCTAAGAAGCTCAGTCATCCGCGACTCCTCCCGCGTCAGGCTTTCCCTCAAGCCGACGCTTCTTCTACGGACGCAAAAATATCCATGCGCCTGCGCCAAGCAGTTCTCTAACATTCGCTTCCCCGACCATAGTTCTATGTATCCCCTGCCCCCTCTCCAACTCCCGGGACCACGGTAGAGTTTCAACCCGCATCTGCAACTGCGCATGCTCTTCCAAACTCAACTCTAGAAAAGCCTTGGCGCATGCATACATTTACGAACACTGAGCGGACGAGAGGAAAAAAGTTTTAAAAAAAGTTACTGGGTGAACAAAATACGTCATCGTTTTATTGATCTCGCGATGCTTTGATTCACGTGCTATCGGTCCACTGTTGCGGTTTGAGAAGGGCGGGTCGAGAGCCGATTTGACGGAGAAGAACCATCACGTGCCTGCTGTGCGCGCGCGCCCTGGATCGGGAGCGGACGCTGTCTCTGCCCCTGAGGGGGAGGTTCCTCTGAGGAGGCCCCGCCCCACGCTATGTGTAGCCGTCACCTCCTCCTCCTCCTCCTGCGGGGCTAGCAGCGGCCGAGCGCCTTAGCAGTGGGCTGGGTTGGCTGGCTGGCCGGCCTGGAGCGGGAAAGAGCAGCCCCGCTATGAACCTGCACCAGGTGCTGACGGGGGCTGTCAACCCCGGGGACAACTGCTTCTCCGTGGGGAACGTCGGCGGGCATCCCTTCACGGTGAGTCTTCTTGTTTGCTCTCCCCCGCCCTCCGTTCGGAGGCCAACACGGCAGCGGCTCCCCGTCAGCGCACCCTGAGCGCCCGCCCTGCCTCGTCCTCGACATTCGCTTTCGCCGCGCTCTCCCGCATCCTTTCTCCCCACGCCGTCTATCCCTCAGTTTCCTCTACGCCTGCCGGTGTCTCTTTCCTACTCCGAGCAGAGCTTGGCCTCGGCCAGCGAAGAAGAGTCGTCTGGCGGGCGGCGGGCAGCTTGCGGCCAGGGCGGGCATACAGGATGGCCTTGAAGGGAGTGGGGCTGGCGGGCTGAGCAGGTGCCTCGTTCACACGCGCGCGCGCGACCCGCCCGTTCAACCGGAGCCGAGTCCTTGTGTCGGAAGCACAGCGAGAGGAAGGTCCGGGCCTGCCCGGTTTGCGGTGACAGGGCAGGGTGGATTGTTTTGGAAGGCATCAGTTCTCTCCCCGGTCTCTTTCTTCCGGCCGTCTTCTTTCTTTGTACACTTCCAGTCATTTTCCAACTACGGATGTTGCCTACACTGTCTCGATAATGCACCCGTTATCTACTGGATGGTTAAACTCACTATATATAAACCATCTTGGATTTCAGAGGGGAGGCGGGGGCGATGCTTGGACTCCAGGTGCCTCAAACCTATAAAGGCATTTTTCACGTGCCGAAGGGTATCTCATTTTTTTATTAATTTTGGTGTACATGTTTCAGGTGCGACTGTTCTGAGGCCAAGTTCCGGTTTTATATTCAGCTGTAAATATATGAAGGGAGACTAAGGACAACACTTTGCTGCCCAAGAGATTTAATAGGGTTGTAGACATAGGGGAATGCCTTGAGCGAACCTTAGGGCACAATCCTAAACTTAGCTGGCTGGCTTGGGAATTCTGGGAGTCTAAAGATACTACAGTTGTGCTTTTATTATTGTTGTTTTTTGTCCCCTCTCCATATAAGTGCACATTTCTGAGACTGGTTTTTTTATTGATTGATGACCTTCTTGTTATGTCACTTACACCTGTGCTTTTGAATCCAGAGTAATTGCATGCAAGTCAAATTTATATGACGTGTAACATGGTGCTTGTACATTCAGTTTTCAAGTGTAAAATATTCCATTCTTGCACAGTTGTGCTGACAAAGTGTGTGACTGATTGGGCAATCAAGAGAAAGGGGCAACTTGAAAACAGCTTTTGGGAATCTAGAAAATTTCCTTATAACTTTATAGTTAATTATTTTAAGAATGAAAGATTACATTTGGGTGGCTCCCACAAACAGTTTGTTACTTTCTTAACTTATGTGGTTTGTAGAAGGGCTTTTATGCTTGCCTTTTAATACCATTGAATGCTGCAGCAAGGAAGTATATTAATTATGATAAGCTTTTATTCTCCAGGAGATTTCTGGTTTTCTGCCTTATTTTTCCATGTTTATATTATTTAACTTTTATATTTTGTTTGTGTATTTATCAGGCAATAGACTAAAACTATCAGTTTTGCTGCAGAGGTAGACCAGAAATGTGTTGAACTGTATTGTTTTTATGTTGTAAGCTGCCTTTGGAAGACTATAATGTTGAAAGGCTGCTAAGAAATGGATGGATTAAATATTAAACAAATACTACTAGGGTTATTTTAGAATGTTTGCAACAGTAGTTTTAAGAGTGCTGGAAACTGAGAAGCTACAGTGTTGTATCCAGTTATGACAGACTCTTGTTTTGGAACATACATTCTAGATTTGCTGTGCTATATACCTCATCAGCTTTGTAATATGTCAGTTTCCTCAGTACATTCTACAACAGCAGGAAAAAGCATACATGTAAATGGTTACCCAAATCATGAACTGAGGTATCCAGCCTTTCTGGCTTCTACCCTCAACTCAGAGATTACAAAAACCACTGAAATTAATGGATTTTAATAACTATATACAAATTGCACCCCTATTAGCCTGTTAGGTATTTATTTAGCATGGTGGTGGCATGTGTCTTGGAAAATACTACAAATACTTCTTTTTTAAAAACTTGCTTTTTTATTTACTTACTTATTTATTTATATATTTAATTAGCATCATCAATGCACATGGTGCTGCATATAGTAAAACAATAAAACAGCAACGTCCTGTCACACATGCTTACATTCTGATCAAATCACAATAAGAAAGGGAAGGGAATACACCAAGCAGGCACAGGGGACAATAAAACTAACAGTATAAAAGTAAGAGCAAAATCAAGTTCTATAAGCCTTAGAAAAAAGAAAAGTTTTCAACTGAGCTTTAAAGATTATAATTGAACTTGTGGTCCACAAATGCTCTGGAAGGGAATTCCAGGCATAGGGGGCAGTGAGAGAATATGGACGAAGCCAAGCAAGAGAAGTAGAGACTCTTGGGTAGGTAAGAAACACAACATCAGATGAGCGAAGAGCAAGAACGGGGCAATAACGTGAAATAAGAGAAGATAAGAAGGAGCTAGACTGTGACAAGCTTTGAAAGTCAACAGGAGAAGCATTGGATTCTGAGGTGAATTGGAAGCCAGTGAAGGGATATCAGGAGTGCAGTAACATGATCAAAGTTATGAGCCAAGAAGATGTTCTCAACAGCAGAATGATGAATAGAAACCAATGAACTAACGTGAGAATAATAATAATAATAATATATTTATTTATCACCCGCCTCTCCCAACGGATCGAGGCGGGGAACAACACCAAACACAAAATACAAAAACTGATTAAAAGCAGATAAAACCAGTACATCATTAAAACACCAATAAAACACCAATAAAACAATTAAAATTCATCTGGGTAGGCCTGCCGGAAGAGATAAGTCTTTATAGATCTTTTAAATTCCGGAAGACTAGTGAGTTGGCGAATCTCTCCCGGCAGGTCATTCCATAATCTGGGAGCGGCAGAAGAGAAGGTCCTCTGGGTAACGGTTGTCAGTCTAGTTCTTGTTGACTGTAATAAATTCTTCCCAGAGGACCTGAGCGTGCGGGGCGGATTGTATGGGAGAAGGCGATCCCGTAGGTAACCTGGACCCAAACCAAGTAGGGCTTTAAAGGTAATAACCAACACTTTGTACTTCGCCCGGAAACTGATTGGCAGCCAGTGAAGAGATTTTAAAGAAGGAAAGCTAGTCAGGAGAAGGTTACAATAGTCCAGCCAAGAAATGACCAAAGCGTGAACAAGAGTCTTGGCAGAAGAGACAGATAAAAATGATCGGATCCTGGCAATATTATATAAGAAAAAGCGACAGGACTTAGCTACTGACTCAACATGAGGAGTAAAGGAAAGTGAGGAGTCGAATATAAAACCGAGACTACGAGCTTCCTCAACTGGATTAAGTGTAACATTATTAACAGTACTAGAGAACTGAAAGATGGGGAGAAGGTTTGGGAGGAAAAAAAATTAATTCTTTACCAAATTAAGTTTCAGCATCCAAACTGAGATATCTGAAAGACATGCCGCGATACAATTCTGAACATCAGGAGAAAATTCCGGAGATGAAATATATAATTGTGTATCATCAGCATACAGATGATATTGGAGGCCATGAGATACTCAAATAGTTGAGTAATTATGTAATCACATCTGTATGTAGTGGCTGTAGAAATGCTTAGTTTTAAAATAAGTAATATAAATGTTTGTCTCTTGGGTTAGGTAGAATATTTACCGTGGAATGTAGAATCATAATAACTTTTCCTCTTAAGGCCTGTGCATGTTAGATAGAAAAAAGTCCTACAACTCCCAGCATCTTCCAGCCAACATGGACGTTTTTTGGTCTGCATAGGATTCGACAGTAGCAGGTGTCGTATATAAAATGAGGTAGAAGGTGTATTACAGTAAAAGGATCGTGCTGTTGATTTGCTCCCCAGCCCCACCCTCTTGAAATGAAATTAAGCTAGAAATGAAGAAAAATACCTGGAGCAACTGACTTCGGGGTGATAAGATGCAGTAGTAGAAAAAGTTCAGTACTGCTCTCAAATCTTCATGTTCATTTTACCTTTAAAGTATGTTTTCCAATTTTTCAACCATCCTATTCATATATAAAGTGGTGGTTATGTGATGACCCAGTCACATCTACTTTGGCCCTAACTTAATGTACATTTAAGGTCTAGCACATTTTGAATGTGTAAACTTTGTTTTGTGCCAAACTTAGATAAAAATGGGGGAAAGCTGCAAAAAAAATGTAGTGTGTGAACAGTCTAACTTGTAATTCCTATGTATTTTCAGAGACTTAGGTTTAAATGGGATTTAAATACCTGTCTTTGTATGAATTTGGTTCCTGCTTCATCACTAAATAAATATTTAAGTAGATGAGAATGACTAATGGAAGTTCTACATATTGCTTGTTTAGAGAATTTTTTAAAAAACAAACATTTTATTTCAAAAATAATTATTTTGTTTCCTAGGTAAAATGTTGCTTATTGTAGTTTAGTGCATAAAATCCATTATTTAGTTATACCAGTATAAATTGGAAACCATTATTGCTTGTGAAGAAGTTGTAAAAGGAGTAGCCTCTGGCTTTTGATCTACAGCTTGTGCTGTCACAGTCATCATGGCTTGTGGTATGACATATTGACATCCAGAGAGGAACTACATTGATGATGGCAATTCTTTGGGCTATCTACTTTATAACTGGGGACCTTTTGGCTGTATCCAATGGTGTCATTTCAGTAATGGAAGTAGCTCCATCAGCAGAACTGGGAATTGGAGAGGGGGCGAATTCCGCCCTCCCCAAAATCTGCTCTGGAACAGATTTGGGGGGGCACAGAGGGCTGCAGTGGGGAGGAGAGAAAAAGTCCAGTCGCACTATCAGATGTCTGCTAGTGTGATGTTGAATTTATTCCATTGTGAGTGAAGATGGAATAATCTTGAGTTGCAAAGATTGCTTAAAATTCAAGGAACTGTGGTGAAAGTTTCAGCTTACCACAGTGCACCTGAAAATGCCAAGTTAATGTCCAGTCCTGTAAACTATTTGGAAGTGACATGTATTACATTATAGATAATAGTGATGTTGGTTTTCCACTTGCTCACACATTTTGCTGTCATTCCGTTAGAATTATTTTAGTTCAGTTTGAGGAATTGCATGTCTCCTTAGACAAGGCCTACAGCTAAGTTGATGAAACCTTTTACAGGGCAGCTAATCATGTAAGATGCTTTTGGAGTGGACATAGTAGGGGGATAGGAGGAAGTAGAGAGTGGGAGAGGCCACTGCTGGTCTTCTGCATAGTACTCTAAGGAATATGGAAGCAATCCCATTTCCATAGCATAGGCAAAGTATTATAATAGCAAAACATAATAGCAAGTAGTTTTAAAGACATTTAAAGGGCATATTGGGCAGAATAATGCTAGGCTGGACACATTTTCAAAAACCCTCAAACTATAAAGATGATTGGAAACTTCACTATAGTTTTGCATTTCCCTAATAAGGGACTGAAATGTTTCCACTTTCCAAATCTAAGTGTATGAAGTTGCCTCATAGTCATGCCTTTGGTTGCTGTCATCTAGCCTAGTTTTGTTTACTGGACTGGCTGCAGTTCTTTAACTTTAGCAGTTCTTCTTCCCTTACCCGTGCTACCTGAGATCTTTTATTTAACTGGAGGTGCTGGGAATTGAAATTGGTATCTTATGCTTGCAGAGTGCTATAAACGCTCCACCATGTTTTTACTATGGCACCATCTAGTAAAATTCTAGTTCTTCAAGGTCTGACAGGTTCTTCATTGTTTTAAAAATGAACAAGTGAGCAAAGGCATTGTTTACTAAATACTCCAATAACATGATAATGTCAACAGAATCTGCTTGTTGGTGTGAAGGCAAGGAAGTGATTACATCAGAAATAGTTCAAGCCATTATTACCTTAGAGGTGACCTGGAAGGTGTTTTCCCTGTTTGGATTAAAGTATAACTTTTTCCTATAGTTTCCATCATGAGAAGTTTCTAAAACTAGACAAAGAAAATTACAGTTGGGGAGGAAAATTAACTTTTTAAGAAGCGTGTATTTCTTTGAAGAGGAAGAACTGTCCCCCTACACCGTAAATTCAAAATAAACAGTATGTCAAGGGACACAGTGAAGCAGATGATTCCTTTGGTTAAAACAGAATAATTCAGTTCTGTTGGCAGTACCTGAACATGGTAACTCTAATATTGTTGCATTGAGATACATTGATTGTATTGTAGGAAAAGGGTCTAAATATCTGCGGAATTTAAGATTTTCTAAGGGTAATGGACACTGGCTTGGATTCTGACTTTGGTGTCTGCAAATGTAAGGATCTATGAAAGGCTTCTGATCGATCAGAGTAAGCTGGTGGTGGAATAGGGGAGGAGAAAAATTTCATTAAGAGGAAAACCTCCTGAACAGTGAAAGAGATGGTGCTGAAGGACACTGTACTGGTGTTGGGGGCTGCAAGTGGTGGTGGGTAAGTGATTTTTGCTTCAATCAGTAAAAATAGGTTACCCCTACATTTCTTCAGGTGGGAACTATTGAGTGGAGTTCTTCTCAGGGGATGCTACTGCTGGCATATTGCTCTTTACCAGTAGGATTTGGTTCAAATTTGAAGTTATTTTGCACCTGACACTAGCTAATCTAATTAAGGCTGCAATCCTACACAGGATTAGGGTAAATCCCATTGAATACAATTGGATATATGTATGAGTAAACATGCATATAACAATATCATACATCTGTGTAACACCGTCTTTATTCTATTTTAAGACTATGAAAACCAGCAGACAGTCTTTTCATCATGCCTGGCATTTTTTTCAAACCCCCCCTTTTTTTTCTTTCTTTTTTAAAGATTTAGCCTAAGGAAGAGTTTTAGCGAAACCAAGATTGATCACTATTTTTATGATGGCCAAGGAAGGTATTATGGCACTGTTGGTCAAGGAAGATACATATTGATTATAAAAAGAAAAGATCAAAGTAATAGGAAAAACTGTGGCCAGCACAATTCCACCACATGAAGGAATGGGGAGGAGCTCCACAGTGAAGCTGGAGAACCAACAGTATGAAGGCTGAACTATATCTAGCCACTTACTAGTCCTAAACTGGCAATACTTTGGTTTAAACCAAACTCTGCTATTTATCTGAGCAGCAAAGGTGGTGGTGTGTTGCGTCATTTGGGGACCCCTTGGAGGAGGAGGCCAACCTCAAAGTGATTTTATGTTAAGAACTATGTGGGTGCCAGAAACACCGCATTTGCTCTTTGAAATGTTGCATTGTCTTGACACAGAGTTCAGCTAAGTTGTATTTGAAGGATACTGAAGGACTTGCATTAGTGATATGCCTGAGCAATTTTTTGATGGAGCCTGGTATTCCATTGTTTGTCACATGTTGTTAATGTGCTGCTTTGCCTCAGAAAATGGCCTAGTTCAGATATAACAGTAAACAGTGGTTTATCATTATGTGCATGAGCCTCAGGCTCATGCATTCTCTTTCCTCTCCTCCAGCATGGCTGCAAGGCGGAAAGCAAAAGCTTTTGCTTCTAATTTCAATTATACCTATCTTGGCTGATAGTCACTGTTAGCCAGTATCACTTCCTATAACATTAGCCGTGGCATCAAGCAAGTTCATTAGGCCCTATTCAGACAACACGGTAAATCATGGTGGTTAAGCATTTTGAGCTAAACATTATGGCTTAGCGTGTCATGTAAACCATTCCTAACCATGGTGTCTACATAACCATGGTTTAAACACACTAAGCATTTGCTGTGAAAGGGTTAATGGCCTAACCATGGCTTAGCGTGTTGCCTGAACAGGCCCAATGTTTTGTTGCAGGTCCCCAAGTGCTGTTTTTAAAGAAACCCTTTAACAAAACCTTGCCATGCTACATTTTGCAAAAACTGGATTGATTTGTATTTATTGCAAGTGTCCTTATCCCATTCTTCAGCTGAGAGAGCTTCCAGACCATCTTATACGAGTTCAGTTTAGAGCAATAGTATGTCATATGTGATGAGAGTTTGCTAAATCTTCTCCTGCTTACCCTGCAGTTGGTTATGTAGGGTAGAAAGAAAGCTGCTAGTTATCAATGTAGGGTATGTTCTATCAAATCAAATTCCTTTAGTTTGACTAGGAGCCTATCTGCACTACTCCTTTAAAACGGTTTAAAACGGTTTATAACAGTAGTGACAACCGTTGGGGCCCAGGACACACTCCATATACAGTTTTCAAAACGTTTTCAAAGTGTTTTATCCTGCTTGTGTAGATAGGCTCTCGGTGTATGGACTCCTGTATTTGTTTGTTGAAGATATTCTGAAGATAGTGATTGAAATAACTTACCCGTTATCTAATCAGGATAAATACATTACTACTTTGAGGAAAGCCACTTTATAAGTATCACAAGAGCTCACTTTTGTTCAGGATGGTGAAGTGGATTGCCATTTCATCAGTCTTTGGATAAACTAATCATGATGTTACTAGAGAAATGTATAATATCAATTGTAAATGTTAGTTAAATATGCTTTTCTTTTGATTGTTCTAAAAAAATTAAGAGGGGACATTTATTTATTCAAGATTTTACTTCCCCTCTGCAAACATGGGGGGGGCTATTAAGATGGTCACCCCAGGGGGCTAATGGATCCAGAAGGCTTTCAGTCGGCCAGGATTTTTTTCCAGCTGATATTGCTCACTTTCCTAGTGAAACTCTGGTCAGTCTGTAGAATGTAGAAATGACCCAGGCAGTTGACATGATTACTGCTGAACACCATTTCCGCAATAGAGCTTTTACGGCTTGGCTTCGTGGTAGACCTTGGACCTGAAAGCAATGAAACAAATAAGACATGGCTTGAGTGCAAATGGAGGAAATCTCCTGATAGGTTCAAATGAACACTGATGTTTGCCTATGGTTAGTATATTCAGGGGCAATATTGTATGTTACAGTTTTTAAATTTTCTATGTTACAGTTTTATATTATGCTTTGTAATTTTTGTGAATTACCCAGAGAGTTTTGGTTATTGGGTGGGATCAAAATAAAATAATGATAACAGTGATGATGATGAGAATGATGATAACAACAACAATAATGACTCTGTTTTTCTAGGCATATGCATCAGGATGTGATATTGTGATACTGGGGACTGATTTTGAAAGATTACAAATAATTCCTGGAGCAAAACATGGAAATATACAAGTGGGGTGTGTAGATTGCTCTATGCAGCAAGGGAAGGTAAGTAGTCATAGTACTTTTGTTTATTTTTTCTGTCTGGTTTGTTGTAATACATATTTTGCAGTATCACTTTTTGTAGCATGGTTATGTATTAAACTCTTCAAATGCTTTCTTTTCTGAGCCATTCACAAGAAACTGCATGTAAACAAATAAAATCCTGTTTGCAGCTGTGTGAATGCTCAATTCCATTTCTAGAGTTTATATTCCATAGCCTGATATTATATGTTCAGTTTAGTCATAGTTATGGTACAATGTTCTATGTTCATGTGGGACTGTGGCTACACAAAAGACAAAGCACTTCAGCTGAAGCAGACGCTGTACAAGTTGAAACATTTCTTGGCAGGGATGGTTAAATTCTTTTATGGGGTGATTCTCTTCTCTTTAATTTGAGGACTAGCTCATTTGAAGACCCTCAATGTTGAAACATAACATCTCATGCTGCTTCAAATGTATTAATATCCACTGAAGTAGTTAGGAGTGGTATTAAGAAGAGATAGCACATAGGAGAAGATACATGAGGCAACTGTAAGAATGTATTTTTACAAAAAATATTACAACTTCTTAATTTTTTCAATTGAGATTAAAGTACCTTCAACAGATTTCTTGATAATCTTGCTATATAGACTGGTGTTTATCACAGTTAGGAAAGGCCTGCATAATCTCTGTTAAAAGAACAATTAGGTTCAGTTCACATAACACTTTCCTCTACGCAGTGTGAAAACTCTACTCAACGGTGGAGTTTTTAGGAGGTACTCACCATACAGCATGCTCCAACTCCACCATTGTGTGAATGTGGTTGCCTGTGGAGTCGAGTAAAATCCATCACAATGTTTGATTGGCAGTTCCTCCCCCTCTCTCCTCCCCCAGTCCTCCCAATGGTATCCCATCAGCCATTGCAGCAAAAAAAAACAATTCCAGAGGCTCTCCTAGATTAGCACTTCCTCCTTTGGCCGCTCTTGCTAGAGAACTCTGTAGCCAGTGGGGAAACTCCACTCAGTGCAGCAGGAAATTCCACGGAACCCTCCAGACAACATGCAACACAACGGTTGTGCAGGAACTCTCCTCTGCACAGCATGGATATTCAGGATGAAGTGTTTTTCAAAAAAAAAACTCCATGGGGGGGTGGGGGCGGTGAAGTTTTCCCTCCAAACAAAACATTTCTCAATGGTGGTGTAACAACTCTACCATGGAATTCTAAAACCACCGTTGAGAAATGTGTTGTCTGAACTGAGCCTTATTCTGATCTCCACAATGAATTTCTGTATCATTTTCCTACCTAATATTCTGGTGTGACACATGTCCTGGTTCAGAGGTTCTTTCAAAATATGTTACTAGTATGTAGGCAACCCTGAGCTATTGGTTTAACCAAACATATATAAACATTTCCAGAAATTAGTCTCTCAGACAAGATTGGTCTTTTGTTTCTTTACTATAAAAATGTCCGCAAAACAATACTAAATACATTCACCTTCAACATCATCTTAAGTCAAAACTTCTAAGTAGAGCCATAACAACATCAGTCTGAATGATCATCAGCATGAATCCTACCAGGTTCATTCTACAGGCAATTAAAGATGGGGTAAGTTCTCCTTGAGAGAACTCACAATTGCATGTGCTCAAAATCACAGTTTTATATTCTCTTGAGGCTGTTAAGCATACCTATTTTGTTTTTACTAAATGATTTATGTTCACGTTACTAAGGATATCTTTTTGGTTTAAGGCAACATGTCTAAATAGAATAGTCTGTTCGAGAGATAAATAACATTTTAAAACATTCCAGAATTCCCTGACGTGTTACAGGTGTGTTTGTCACACAATAATTATTTGACCCCATCCTGTCTTGTGTTGGAGAAGGTCTACTCACATCTTTTGTATTATGATGGGGGAAACTCCCTCTGTTACTTTGTTTGATAGCATACTTGGCCTTATTATCAAACTGATTATTGCCCTATTATCAAGCTTAACTGCCTTATTATCAAGCTTATGATTGCCCTCATTGTTTGCATAGTTGTTTTACAATGCTGTGAGGGAGATGTCATTATAAATCTAATGTCACAAATCCAAAACCTGGCACACATTGTTTGGATTCTTTTCTTATCAGTAAAGAGTATCAATGAGCCAATTGTCAATTACTGATAGACTCGCACATCTGTCTCCCATCTGGGAAACTTTAAAGATAAGAATGACTTGAATTATTCTCATGCCAAGAGGCCAAGCTGTGTTGCATAAACTATTGGGATCCCATTCTTTAATCCAGAATTTTCTTTGAGACATTTAATTACCTAATTTCCTAGTTGGGCAGCAGGAGTAAGGTGGTTCAAATATGAAAGATTTGCCTGATCTTCCATAATGGCACAGTGTAAACACCTCTTGTATCATTGCATTTTTCATGTAGTAAAACATGTTTTAGCATTCTAGAATTACAGGCAACTTAGCTGTTTTTGTATGGTCAAACAATTATAGTCTTGGAACTCTCTTCGATTCTTTCTATATCTCAGTCAAACATTGCTTTCTCCATTCTCTTGCTAAATGTTACTGATAACAGTTGTTCACCATGCTCATATATATGCTTTCTGAACTCTTTGCCTTCTTTGATTTTCTTTCTGAAACTGAAGAATCATAGATCCTGAAAGAAAAAAATAGCTAGAAAGGCATGAATTTAAATACACTAGTGAAATCATAAACATTCTTCTCACGAAAAAGATGCTTCCTTGCAGTTGAGATCCATGTCACAGAATGGTTAACTGAAAAGAGCCAATACTCTTTAAGATTACTAGCTCACATCATCAAGAATTCCAGAGTGTTTTTGCATCTTACCTGAAGCACCACATGGATCTTCACTGCAAATTCACTAAATAGGTGCATAAAAATTGGAAGAGTGAGAATGTATATTGCACTTTATCATTGTTGTGGAAGAGAAAAACAGTGTTAGCTTTCTGTAAGGAATGCATTATTTAGTGTCCATCTAGGTGACACTGGTAAATAATTATGTACTCAGTGCATGAAAGAGGAATTTAACTATCATTTTCATATTGTAGTTTTAATTTTTGAATACCTTCAGCAAATATCCTTATCAATACTTATTTGCGGAGGTCCAACTCCCTGTTACAAGCAGAAACTATTTCTGCTTGCAAATAGGACAGGAAAATATTTATTCCGATGGCAGCTTCTCATTCATTATAGGGTGCTGCCCTGGAGTATATTTTGGGACATAGCTGCTGCTTAAGCAGCCACCTGCATCCGTCTGGATCCCAGCCATTGTAAACTCCTTCTGTATCAATAGTTCAGGTTGTTTATGTTGAAGAGTTCACTGTTGAACAATCCATGGGCTTTGTAGAATGTATTCTTATCAGAAAGATATTAAGTATTCCTCTGTTCAATCTATGGAGATGTCTTGCCTGATAGTAAGGAGATTTCACCTTTCAGTAACCGGAGATAGATTTAATCTCTTCCTTCTTTTTAATGAATATTTGGATGACTTGGGTTATTCCTTGTGTTAAGTTTTCCATTAATACATCATATATTTCCTAAGCAGTGATAGAAATATATAAATTAATTTTATAAATTAATTATATATTTTATAAATTAATTGTATAAATTAATTACAAATTTATAAATTTGTTAAAATATAAATTAACAAAACCATGTTAATTTACAAGAGTATTGTTTAGAGCAGGTTGTATCCAGTTGGAGTTTCTCCACCAATAGAAGGCTCTTTCATTCAGTAGAAGCTTCCATCAGCAGAACAGGGAGGGAAAGGATGTTTGGCAATTTCCTTTACTCCTACTCCCTAAATCTGTCCCAGATGTTTGGGAGATCCCTTGGAACACCATGGGATGTGGAATGGAGGGCTACAGGGAGAGGGGAAATTGCGGAAAGCACCTCTCCCCTCATTCAACTGACAGAAGCGTCTGCTGCAACAAAGACCCTTCTGTCAGCGGAGGAACACCAGTTGGAAACAACCCACTATTGTCTCCTTTTCACCAAAAAGCCTTTTGCAACTTGGTCAGATTATATACTTTCTGTGTGATTTCCTTTTTTCTTTAGGGGGATGTTTTTAAAGTATTTCCTATACAGGGTCTTTCTTGCATCAGGCAGCCATGACATTTTGTGAGGATAAGTATGGAAATATGGGTTTTGCCTTTTCTTTTTGGCGTTGATTTTTTCTTCTTCACTCTGCCTTGGCCCATCCCCACCCTCTTAAAAAAGAAGTAGCAAACAAAAACGAAACACATGTAACTGGTAGGTCAAATCAAGGACTAATAATTACTGCCCAGACTAGAGCATTTATTCTCATGAGGTAGAAATGAAATGCCTATTTTTGGTAGATTGAGTAAGATACTTGTTTGAGAAATGATCAGATCATTTCTTAATTTATACAGAAAAGTATAAATCAACATAATTCAGTTTAGAGATTAACTGGGGCTGCTTCATTATTTGATAAAATGTACAGTACGATTTCCATTTCTTTTCTCTTAGCACACACCTTTATGGTTGCTTATTGCTTTAACTACATTAGGTTCTATGTAATTCTGACAGAATTCCAACTGGCATTTTTAGGTCATGCTGACATGTACATTGCTCAGTCTGATGGCTTGCTTTTGTAATATTTTCTCTCATCTCTTAAATTTATATCTCACTCGGTTTATCCAGGGTTTCTATAAGAAAATTGTATTATATAACATTCTGTTGAATTTTACTTTTTTTAAAAAAAATAAGAAATGTTCATTAAAAAAAAATAAGAAATGTTCAATAAAATATACTAAGGTGTCGATTATCACAGAAGTAGGAATATGGTTCTGATTGGTGATAGTTCAAGTTTAAAATTTTAAGCCCCTTTTCTTCACTTCTCAGCAAGTAAGATAAACCATTCATAGCTCTATTATTGGTTTATATCTATGGATATACATTTGGGGGGGCACAACTTTGCTTTTACACTTGCTTGTTCTTAATCTTATCTCAAAAACTAAGTTTCCTTATTCTGTTTTTGGTTTTGTAAATGTTCCTTATCTTTTAAAACCTTTTAGTTGTTGTGTTTTCAAAGAATGCTTGACACCCAAGAGTGTCTAATCTTGATCTGCATCAAACTTTGCTTACAGTGTTTCTGAGTACAGGTTGCTATCTTTTTTTGCAGTTCCCTCTCTTACTATTTTTAAAATCCTTGTACCATATGTATCAAAGAAGCATGATCAAACATGCACTTTTAACTTTCAGCCTAAGACTTCTTAGATGTGTCTGGATCTTCATAGAATTGCATGTGACCATTTCTTATGTAACTTTGAGATCATCTGAGAAATTGCCGATTATCCTAGATTATTATTCTCTGGGTGGGGTACAAACAAGCTGAAGGCTGTGAAAAGAAGGTAATGCAATCTGGTTGTAAAAACATTTAAAAAGCTAATAATTTTAAAATGCCATTTGTTTTAGATTGCAGCTTCTTATGGAAATTTGATTTGTATCTTTGAACCAGTTCAACACATAAAACAGAAGAATAATCATCATTCTGTAAGTGATTCATCTTTTCTGTCTTCACAGAGCAATTGCATATGAGCTGTATGATTTACTTTTATTACTTTAGGTAAACCTTTGATAGGTAGGTTATTTATTACATTTATATCTTACCTATATATTTTTTTGCATAAAACCCAAGATAGTGTACATGGAATAAGTGGGTTTCACATCTAAGTACTGACCAGACCTATACTTTCCTATGTATTATGTTCTGAAACACATGAGAAATGCAAATCAAATCCTAGAGAACTGGATGACTAAACAGTTAAGAAGTGGAATTATTTGTGTAGAAGAAAAAGTCCTCCTTAATGGCTGGTAGCTGTTACATAGTAAACCTTGATGCCTAATTGCAATCCTATTTCTGAACCTTTCCCATGCATGGTAGCTCTTTGTGTGGGGGACATGAGGTCACCAGAGTAGTGGTAGGGACCTTCTAACCTTGCCAGAACAAATCATAATAGGACTACTGACCCACTCGTCCATCAGTTGGACAGTTCTAACATGTATGCCAGATCAACCAGTTAAGGCTGTTCTATTAAGGTGATATTTGAAGAGAGACCTGAATACATTAGCCTGAGAAACTGCACCCACCCACCCCAGCTTTGCAATAAACCATGACCCTAGAACAAAGTGTTTGCACTTGTTCCAAGGCTGCTTTTGTTGGTAGGGATGCTTTAGTCTGTCCTTGAAGGGAACAGCAACAAGAACAGCAGCCACAGCCCCAGGATCTGGCAAGCTGAGTCAGAAAGTGCTATCTGTCTCCATAGAAGACTTACAGCGGAAGTCAGGGTGTTGACACCAAAGCTTGCCCTTTCAGATTATGATTTCTCAGTGGGGCTACAGTGAACACAAGCTGACTACTTGCTGGGATTTCCTGGGACTTGAACAATCTTGCAGTGGTGGTGCCATCAGGCATTGGTCATTCTGTGAGCTGATAGTGTGAAGCCATTTATAGAAAATCATGTTCCCATCTCTCTGCATGGCTGCTCAGTTCTATAAGGTTCTGGAGCCAAATAGCCTTATAGCAGTGGTGGAATGCACACAGAGTCTTTCTGTGAGCTTAGTGCCAGCTTGTCAAAATGCTTTGGTAAATTGTATAGAAAAAACACAAGTGGAATAGGGACAGTTTTTCCTTCCTGTGTTTTCATCATCCCTTCATCTGATACCCACTTGTCATCCAATTTCCTCTCTATGCAACATTGTATCTTGATAATTTTCTTTTATAGAATGCAATAAGTGTTCCATTAGACTTCCCAAAATATTTCTGTGCCTGTTTTTGCAGATCTTGAACTAATTCACACAAAAAATAAAGACTAAATGTCAAATTATGACTAAATTCATGTTCTTGAGCAATCTTGAAGTAGTTACGAAGATTTGAGTAATGAGTTTGTTAAAAGATGCTTTACAGGTAGTGCTCTATAAAAAGAAGCTTTAATATCTGTATGTCAATTCTGGTGTGATTTTCTTAGTTAAGATTTCTTCTGTAAAATGGATTATGAACTAATTCTCTGGTGTCCTCAGAACTAAGAATTTAGATTATATTGAGTTGTATCCAATGGTGATGTAAAGCCAGCAGAAGAGAACCACTAGCAGAGCAGATTTCTCCTTCCTCCATGCAGCTGCACCCCTCACCCTCTAATCTGTTCCTTTGGGTTTCCCAGTCCTCCGGTGCAGGTATGAGGGGAAGAGAGGATGGGGACTTTCCCATATGTTAGCAGACTCTGCCTTGTGGGTTGGATTCAACCCATAGTGGAGAATGCTTTTGTTTTAATCTTTGTATTACACTAAAATATGTGGCTTGTGAGTGCAGTATCTTTGTTACATCTTGCATTAGTAGATGATATAGAAACCATAATTTTGCAGCCTTAATCATCCCTGTGCCAGTTTATTAAGTCTCTGTTCCTGGAAATTGATCCTTCCATGGAAACAGGAACTGACAAAGAGCGGAAGCTCTTTGATTTAGATAGAAGTCAAAGCCACATAGATTGACAGCTGTTGCCTGAGTGTCTTTGAAGTAGTCACTTCTGATGTCAACCTTATTGGTTTACTCACTAAGTCTGAATCAGTGAAAGAAAATGAGCAGATTAATAGTTGCCTTGGATGCTTAGATAGAAGAGGAACTATATGAAAAAAGTGAATTATGTTAATATATGTTAGAAGAGGTAGCCTAGCCTACAGTGTAATCCTTTGCATGTCTACTCAGAAGTAAACTCTACTGAATTCAGTGAGGCTTATTTCTAGGTAAACTTGTGTAGGGCTCCAAGTTTAGGTTTGGATCTAATGATGTTAATCAGTTTATTTGTACAATAGCTTTATAAGTTGTCATTGATATCTCAGTTACTTGGAAGTATTCTTATACATTTGAAGAAGAATGTTTGATAGTAAATGTTGCTACACAAATTCATTATGTTTTAATCAGTAAGTTTCCCAGCTGAACGTATTTTTTCAGAATTAAGCATTTCATATTATACTTGTTTGGTTTTAGGGATTACATTATCAGTGGCAGAAGTCAGATCAAATTTCACTGGAAGATGTAGTGCATAACATAACGTGGGACCCTACAGGTAAATGCAGACATAACTAAGTCTATTCCTTTAAAACTTTTATCTTGATTTCATTTTATATTTGCCGTTTATACTCCACCTTTCAATGAATTTCAAGGTCGGCATACACAATCAAAATAAAATATAAAACACAGGTACATTGTACAGTATAAGAACAGCATAAAATCAATTAGTTGAGATGAAGCTAATTTGTTTATTCATTCAAGAGATTTTTAGGCCATTTGCGTGGAGGGGGGGAAGCATCAGAGAATGAAAATGGTAGTGACTGCAGTGGGGAGGGGGCTGGGACAAGGAGACAAGATGGGTTTTATCACAAAGGCGCCTGAGATGCATGCCATAACCAGGCTAGAAAATTGAGGTGGAAGGAAGAGGAGAACAAACCACGGCAAGCCGAAGTGCCTCATTCGCGTGGTGGATTAGTGTGACATATGAACCCACCCAAAGGGTTCCATCCTTCAAGTCCATTTGATCTACCATTCCTCTTGAGTCATATCTAATCATGAGGAACTATTCCTTTTGATTCATTCTAATTGCCCTAAACATCCCTTCTTTATCCTCATGGAGGTACTCCTTTACACAGTCCTACCAATATCTGTTAATATGGCACCAAACAGTTAAAACTGGCTGAATTAGTGTAGGCAGAGCAATTCCAGGAGTATCCTCTTGGATGGAACTAGACTGATCTCTTCCCTTCCTCCAGGCAATAAGCAGTAAAGACGGGGTTCTGTTGGCTGGATTGGGTTTTATATCTTTGCTAATTGATTTCCAGTTAGTCATATATTTTCAGGGAATCAAATAAGGTCACCATCTTAATGGATATTCCCTGTGCTAGGCTTTGATTGTATACAGTTGTTTCGTGGGTAGTTCCAATTTTTCATTTCAAGCATTAAAGCATATATTTTCGGGTCCACTGTTTGGCTTCAACTATCCATTCTAATCTAATATAGTTGTAAAAATTTGCAAAACCTAGGTTCTCGTCTATTGACTGGTTCCAGTTGTCTACAGCTTTGGTCCAATGGCAATTTTGAAAGTGCATCAGAAGATGAAAATCGTGGAAAAGCAGATGCTCGGAATTGGAGAATCATTTGGCAGTGCAAGTAAGAAATATATTAATAGTAGCTTAGTTTCTTAAAACTTCATTGGAGTTGTTGTAATTTATTTTTTCTCTTTTTTATTGTGAATATTAACAAAACAGAACAAAAAATAAATTGTGGAAAAGAAAAACAAAAAAAATTACATATATGTAGGACTATCATCATTTTTTCCATCAGGTATACTGTTCATTTTTTAAAAAACGGAGTGGGGACAGAGTTATGCATAGGTTTCAAGAAAAGCAGAATCCATGTATTTATCCACACGCAAGTTGGGCCTATATAACACCTGTTGGAGTTGTGACTTAGTCTTAGGTAGTGTACTTATTTAATTCATTTGGTTTGTTGAAGAGATATAATGAGCAAATCGTATATTTTATGCTGTATCTAGATTAATGATATAGGAGGAATTTTCCTCAGTTTACACTACTGTTGCCCTCATTTCTCTACAGAAAATCATCCAGATTTGTTACAAAGGTTTTCAGACGTTCGTACATGTGTAGTTTGTGATTGTGGTTTTTTTTTTATTACCCTGACACCTTGGCTCAATAATCCATTCTGTTCTCAAAGAAGCAGCAGAGTAGGAGGCTTGGAGAGCTAGTAGGAACTAGAAGAATGACCAAGATGGTTTCTGCAGGGTATATCCCAGGGGAAAGAAACTCAATGGCCTCCAGATGTTTTGTGCTACATCTCCCATACTATGTGACCATTGGCCATGCTCGTTGAGACTGTTGAGGATTGTAGGCCAGAACATTTGGAGGGCACCAGGGGGGTAACCTCTGGTATACACACTTCCTCCACTGATGAAATTAAAGGGAGTTACTCCCATAGAACTACAGATACACACAAAAGTCACCAGCCAGCCAGCTAACCCCCATGGGATCCCATAAATAGGCCAATACAGAGCCTTGGCGGGAAATGTGGCACAATCCTGAGTGTTCCTCCCCACCAGACATGTCAACAAATTTAGATACCATCTGGATACCCCTTGTGATAACTTCTGTTTTGACTAACAGTAGCTACATATCTTCCATAGCATGGTTCTTTCTGTGTAAAGCCAAATAGCCTTAACACAAGCAATTAGCCAGGAACCTCCAAGAGGTTTCCTTTCATTTCTCAGAGTCAAACTATTGTTCTGACACATTGTAAGTCCAACTTCGGCACCATTGGGCTGGCATTCGCATGGTCAAACAGCCCACTGATAGGCTCCGGTACATGCTGGCATGTGAGGGTGGCCATTTTGAATATTCAGTGCCCGGCTGTGGCTTGTGTCATGTGTATGGACCTGTGGATTTGACAGGATCTTCTTCCTGACCACTTGGGTGTCAGAAAACTCTTCCAGAAGTATTGGCTGGTAGCAGTGGGAGAAGTGCGGATTTCAGCCAAACAACTTGCCAGAAAAACATATCCTTAAAAATCACTAATACAGTCCATCTCTACAGTGTAGAGCATGTGATGGTGCCCATGGAACTCAGGCATCCTTCTACTTCAAGAAATCAGTGGTATAGAACTTCCCAACGTAAATAAAACAGATGGTGCAAATGCTAGACCTAAGAACTAAAATGGAGTTTTCGCAAATTTTCCTAAACGCTGTATTTATAAAATAAGTTTTAATGTTGATGCTGGAGACTTTTTAATGCAATTGCAGAAACAGAGAAACAGAATTCTTTTAGTACCCCAGATAAAATACATGTCTTTATGCGTAATAGAAGTTGAAGTCCAAATGACAGGCGTTGAAATATGCCTAAAATAGAAACTCAATGGATTTGGAACATGTACAGTTCAGATGTAACCATGGAATATTTAATGTTGTAACAGTTTTTGGTAGAGTCAGCAATGCAACAAACCTGCAGTGTCTTCTTAGCTTTCAGCTTTAGCAAAGTCCACATAAGGAATGGTAATTGTTTTGAGATTAATAATCTGCAACAACCAATAATTGAATTTCAGAGAAGCTGCTTTCCAACTTTGCTAATACTTAATTGTATTTGAGTTTTGCTATGTTTTTGAGGTCTTGAGTGATGTCCAGTATCAGGGTGTTTTTTTTTTTGTTTTTTTTTTTTGTTTTTTACAGAACTGCTTCTGAGGTTCATCTAATGAAGTTTTCACCAGATGGAGAATTTTTTGCTACTGCAGGGAAGGTAAACTAGTTTAATAGGACTGGAAATTTATTTATGTTTACAGTTTATATCCTATCTTTTTATGTACAGCATCAGTGCAGCTAACAACAGAAATAAGAATAAAAATGTATTCAAAACAATTTGTTAAAGTCTTATTTTTTAAAAAAATATCAATCAAATAGCTAATAAAACCAATCAAGGACACTGACAGATGTTGATATGCATGTATATTTATTATATATATATATATATATATATATTATATTTATTTTGTAATATATCCCCTTATATATCCATTCCCATCCCATGAGACTATGGCTAGGGTTATAGGGCAGGGCAGGGCTCTTAAGGGTTGTATAGGTTGTGGGGAAGGCTTACAGAATATGCAGTATAAGAATCTGCTGAAGCTTTGAAGGAACTTCTCCAAGTTTGGTTAAACAAGCTGAAGAACTGTGCACCTTCCAGGCTCCTAAGGCCCAGGAGTTACCCTGCAGCTTTTGCATAGCTCTGAGTTATAATTAGTGTCCAGGACTTCTATTGGCCGCTTGGTGGTTGGTTGGGTCTGGTCACCCAATTCATAGGAATCCAACAGAGTTTCATCAAGAGTAACAGTTTAACATTAAAGAGCTTCTGAGCACACGCACTCAGTCACTCGCTGGTTCACAAAGCAGCCTTTTCAGCCTAAACACCGACTACTCATGAGCTGATTTATTTTTTCATTCTGAACCAAAGATTTATTTTTTCATTCTGAACCAAACAACTTCGTTTTGTAATGTTACTCAAATTGTAAAACATTCAAGCATTATAAGCTGGAAAACTTCATATTCCGAACCAACTAATCACAAACATTGGTAGAATCACTAAATCCTAAATGTCTTTATTACTAGTTTCTTTCTTTACATGACATCACAGTTCTTTAAGACAACTTACTGTTGATATTTTGTTTTGCCTTGACTCTTCCTTTATCTGGGTCTTTCTCAAACAGTGTTGTCTTATTATATTTACTAATATATGTATTCACTAACTAAGTAATCCTGCATCTATATAAATAGTAGCTGGAAAGAACATCTGATATATCCAAGTGTAGCATTATGTAGCAACTATCCGGAATACCTCTTGTGATCCAAAGTAATCCAGTAAGTTGTGAGTTAATGTGTCAAAAGTTAGTTAATTCCTATGATGGCCAAAGATTGACTTGCCTAAAGAAAGGATTCCTAACACAGTCCAAGCACAATAATAGGCCAGTGTAATTTAAGTGGGTGAAGTTTGATATGTATGTTGGAAATGAATATTCAAACAAATGTACTGCATAGGGCACACAACTACTAATATATAATAAATTTCGAAATGGGTAAGAAAATACTTTTTATCAGATACATCAATTTTTATATTCTATATATATAGTATCATTGCTAAACCATGAAATAACGTTGATAGTGCTGCAGTGAAACAAATTTATACAGTTTGTATTAAACAAGTTAACACAGCTGCATAAAGAGTGTTTAGATAAACAATCATGCAGTCTATGATAGGGAGCAAAGGCTAAGCAAGATATTTTATATAAAGAAAACAAACTGTTTTTGTAATGCTATACAAAGAGAACAAGCTGTTTTTGCAACACTATTTTTACAAAGGGAACAAACAAGGAGAACAAACAGGCCTCCGTTTTTTTCAACCTGTTTCGTGAGAAGCTTCTTCAGTAAATGTTGTTTATTAGTTGAAAAGACATAATAATTGTAGATAGAATTAACCTACCAACCTCAGAACTATTGTGATGGTACAGAGTGTCTGAGCTTCTTGGAAGAAGATACAAATTTAAGAAATAATAAGTTAGTGTTCTCCAATAATATTAAAACTAAGTCATGCTATATAATTTCCTGTTGCTCCCCAAAGTAAGTAATCTTAATAAAATCAATCTTGCGCAAAATATCAACTTGTTTGAAATCCAATGTGATGTTTTTCTCTGAATATATTTGGATTCACAGTTCTTGTGCTCTTCAAATGAAAGATTTCTAGTGTAGAGCATGATATTGCAATAACATAGTCTTATTTTCCACAACCAGCATTTACCCAAAGGCACATTCATGTGACAGTGGTTGTTTTTCAGAGAGAATAGCTTTTTGTGAAATTGACGTATTTGGCCGCAGTGCCAAACCAAAATAAAAAGGCAGCTACTGTTTTCGAGCCCCATTTAAGGATTTTTAAAAACATTAACAGTAGTTGGTCTGATAAACTTTTTATCTTAGCAATTTTGTATGTCTTGATCCCTGCAGATGGAGGTGGAACGTGCCTGTTTTTGCTCTACAGATATTATAGAGAACAAAAAATAGGAATGTGAGGCAGGCATAATGAGTAGCAAAAGTAAAATAGCAAACTTAACCCTGATCACAGTGATTTGTTATTGTTCTAAGCACCAAAATGAAGTGAAATACCCTGCCTTCCTCTGTGCTATCCATGCATTGCAAAGAGCATAGAAAAGGGGTGAAGTTTCATGAAAAGTCACGGGGTGTTAATCCCCCCCCCCCCCAATTTCTGTGCCATGGGCAGAGAACTCAAATGAGGGAAAGAGACTCTTCTCACTGTTTGCTGGGTTTTGGAAAAAGGCAGAAGTAGCCTGTTTGCTGCTTTCTGACCTTCCCCAATACAAAGGCATCTGTTGATTCATAGGATTAACTAAAAAAAACCCTATGGGAAATGTCATTACAAGGTCACCATCAGCTTTTACATAATTCAATAATCATATAAAACTGTCAAGATCAAGTTGAAAAGCCATTTAAAGCTGAGTTACTATTGAAGAATGAGCTGTAAGTAGCAGCTATGTAAATAACATAATATATGCTACTTCCTTTTCTTTCTTTTTTTCTTTTTTTTTGCCAGGATGATTGTCTTGTAAAGGTGTGGTATAATACTGATGGTTGGAAATCAGTGGTTGCATCTCAAGTTACAACACCAGAAACAACCACACAGGAAGTGTGTTTCTCATTTGTTTACTTGGTTCATCCTCGGTCTGTGAATGGATTTTCATGGCGAAAGACAAGCAACTACATGCCACGGTGAGGATGATTCATATTGGAGTTACTATAAATTGTTTTCAAAGCTCACACTGTTCTTCTAAAAAAATGTTCCAGCTTGATTTAATTAGACGTTGATTATTGGGATAAGTCTAAGCAGACTTTCACTGATAGTGAACCTAAAACTGTTAAGATTATATATTCAACACCGGCCTTCTTCAGAAGACAACTTAAACCATGGCTTTAACCACGGTGAATAAGGTCAAAAGCCTTATTCACCATGGTTAAAGCTGTGGTTCACGGCGGCTTCTGAACAGGGCCACCTTGTTGAATTATGGGTCTGTATATCTGAAGTGAATACCAATGTTGCTTGCTGAGCGAGGGATATTTTCTGTAGCCATGTAATTTGCTTTTTTAAAATGCCACAAGTAGTATGTGAAATCTCTACCACAGTGCATAGCTTCATGAACCAACCTATCCTCACATACCAAGGGTCTATCATGCAACACTCTGGCAACACTTAAATCTGTCCTGATAATTTGCTTGAGAACAAATCAGTTACCTCAGACATTAGCTGGTGTTGGTGGGCACACACATTCCTTTAATATAGTAGTAGTATGTGTTGTTGGCAAATCTATATCTGGCCATCTTTCAGCTCGCCACTGTTGCTACTAAAATCCAGTAATGACTTAGCTTTACAGGTGCTGATCCTAACATGGCTGTTGAATGAAAGCCAGTTAATGCATAACATTTTCCCTCATATTAATTGCACATAATTGTATCAAACACATGTAATATTAAGGTTTGTGTGGATGTTTTTCTCCTCACCACTTTACGTGGATAAGTTACATCCAAATATTCTTGGCTATAGGAAAACAAACCATGAAACTCATCTCAGACGCCTATAAACCCAAGCCCACTCAGGTTTGAGCTGCCTTAGCATGCCCCATACTCAGGGCTGGCCCTTTCATGAGGCGGAGTGAATCCCCCACCTCAGTCTGTGCAGGGAGAGGAGCGGGGAATTGCACACTTCCCCTGACTACCACCCTTGTGTGCCTCTCACACCTTTACCTACCCCACTGCTGCTGCTACCCCCACTCAGCAGAACCTTTCAGAATGAGTGAATGGGCAGGTTCTCCAAGAGCTGCGTCAGCCAGAAAAGTATCTGACATGGCTCTTCAGAGAGCAGCAATGGAATGGGAGATGCAATATGAGACACAGCACCAAAGGGGTGAATGGGTTGGGCTAGAGGGAGCAAGACTGGTGGGTGGGCAGCCAGGTGGTGGGGAGGGGGATGGATGTAGGAGTTAGTAGTGGAAGATGGGTTCTGGGGAAGGGTAAAGGAGGTGGGAAGGAGATGGATGTGATGGGTGGGAGAGGGAGGGAGACAGATGCGGTGGGTGGGGAGAAGATGGGCATGGGAGGAAGCAGGTGCTGTGGGAACTGGGAAAGAGGATGACACAACAGGCGATGGGGAGGGAGACAGATGTAGTGCCATCAATGGCGGACGGCGGTGCGTGTGTGTTCGCCCACCTCAGGCTTCAGTAGCTAGTGGTATGTCTTGCATTTTTTTTTAAAAAAAATCCAACTTTAAAACACCAAATTCGAAACAATTTTCTTGCAAGCATTCATCCTCATACATGCGTTGTCTAAGACAAGTGACTTCAAAACTGAAAATGTGACGTTTTGTGAGTAATAGCACTGAGTGATATTCAGAAATCCTGGTCTCTGAAAATTAGTAATCTTTTTTTGTTTAACCTGACTTTTTTTGTAGTGGTGCCGTATGTAATGTACTGTTGACATGCTGCAAAGATAATATATGCCGTCTCTGGGCAGAGACTTTGTTGCCCAATGATAGTTTGCTGTATGGAAGTGGATACAGCCATTTGCCTGAACCAATGAATTTAACAAATAACTTTAAGAGGAATACTTCTAGCAAAGAAAGCATGAAAAATGCTTTAGAGGTAAGAAGCTAAGTCTACCATAGTTTGGGTTGTATCCATTTCTAGACCCATTAAAATGAATGGGATTTAAGTTGGACTAACATTGGATACAACCCATGTATTCGACAACTAGATTAACTTACTTAGTGTTAAGAAAATAGTAATAGTAACTATATTAATGTAATATTTAATTAATTTGCTATTGTGAGCGGTACATCCTTGCATAAACATCCTATTTTTTTAATAAAATACATTAGCTATAATTTATGAAGCCATGTTCAAATGCTGTTAAAAATGAATGTTTCATTGTACAGAAAAAAATGTAGCTTTTTTTCTGTATTTGAATATTTTATATGAATAGAATTACAGTATTCAAACTCCCAACAGTTAAATCTAAAGCCCTTTCGACGGGGAAGAAGAAGATCAATAGCACTTGCGCATACCGGATACTTGCCACATCAGCAAGATCCTCATGAAGTTCACCGAAATGCTCCACTGCAATCAAATGCACTTTGCCACTTTCATATTGCCGCCAGCATCAATCCAGCCACAGGTGATGAAGAATGCAGACTTGTAGTATAAGTGGGTGCTACTCAGATTTTCCTCTGACATTTTTATATTGGTTTGTATCCAGTGTTAATCCTACTTAAAGTATAGACCCATTGGAATGAATGGGAATTAAGTTAGACTAACATTGGAGTTAAACCAGTGTTTACAAATAGTCTTTGTTTCAAAACTCTACTGCAAGAGGAATATAATTATGCCATGAGAATTTGATGAATTTTGATATAAATCCTAACATTGTTTCAGATCATGAATTTTGTCTGTCACTGGAGATTATTTACAGAAGATAATCCATGTTAACTGGTTTAAGATAATGGGTCCCTTCTACAAGGATTTGCTTTTGCGCCTGGTTAGGCGATTATGCGCATAATCGCTAAACGCATTTACGCCTAATACCTCTGCACAAGAGGCGGCAAGAGGCGGCGAAGCGCATTAAGGGATGACCAAAATGCGCTTTACAAGTCGTTAATGCGCATAAGTGCTTGTTCACATAGTCAAAATGCGCTTTAACGGACAGAGCAAAATAAAACTCGCTGTTTAACGCGCATTCGATAATGCCCATAATCGGAGAGATAACGCGCCTCTATGCCCGATTTGCGCTCCGTTCTTGTAGAGGTAAAAAATTTTAAGCGCCTTGAAAGAGCTTTAAACCTCTCTTGTAGAGGCAGCCAAGGAGGCAACCTAGATTGGCCAAAGATTAAACTGATTTAAATTGAGGTGTGATGTAGAAGAGAAATAATGTAACTGATCTCTCTTGCTAACTATCAAATGAAACTAGTGTATGTAAGCCATGGAGGTTTTGCTGATGGTATTAAGTACAATTCCAATCTATGTTGTAATTTATGGTTATACGTTACATGGCAAATAATTGGTGTGATGAATGGGTGATACAGCCTGTTAGAACACACGCCTCTTTCCCATGGCTTACATAGAACACTGGTATACCCAGCATAGTATGAAGTGACTCATGTTGGGTGAGTTTGGGCAAACCATTGTTACTTACCTTACCACAAAAGGTTTTGTAAAACTAAAAATGACATTTAGAGATCCCAAGAGAAAAGATCAGGAGCCAAATAGTGCAAAGAAATCTAATATAATAAAGAAAGCCATTGAATTACATAGTTAATTCAGGAGGAAATTATTCTTAATCATATTGTAGATTCCAAATGGTTACAAGCCCTAAATCTTTCAAACACTTTGAACAAGTGGTAATAGTGCAATCCTGTAATCTAGAGTTCCAATTCCTGTTGAATCTGCTGTGCTTAAACATTTTAATTTCACAGGCATGTTTTTCAAAGATTGTAGTATTAGTAGTAGGATGTACAAATGTTCTTGTGCAAGAAATCCGAAGTTTATAGTCAAGTTGGTATATATGTATGATGAATGGCTGGCAGTTCAATCTCTGGCACTGAAGAATCACATGAGTTATCTGCATATTATTTGATTTCCTCTCTGCTCAAAGAGTGCTTGACGTGATGTACACCAATGAACAATATATTGAAGTAATCTAGTTGATGGAATGTTTAAGGAAACGTGTTTGGAGTAAAAAATATTACTATTGTCATAGTGGTTGAAGAGTAGTTAATTTCAATAGTTGATATTCAAAGGACAACATATTTAATTCTGCACATCGAAAGGGGCTTTTGTTTCTCATATACTAGACCTCCCTTCCCCATGCTGCATGACTAAACTCTTTTGAAAATGAAGGGATTTCAAAAATTTGCTTTATAATGTAGGGTTCTATTTTTCAAAGAAAAAGCCAAAATCCCAGTGCCATGTCCCAAATCTTTAGGTGCACCTAAAAAAGCCCTTTGGGTTTCAACCATGAATCTTTGAGATGTCTACACTGTATCTTCAATGAGATTTGCACTGGGTTTTTTGATGTGGGGGAGAGCATCTATATTTAACTTTGAATGTGCTTTAGTACTAAAGAAATAGATGTATAGCTTGATTCTATGCTTCATTACATAGTGTTGCAATTGTCACAACCTCTTATGTTTCAGCAAAGGCCTGTAGCAATGAGGACTTAAGGACTTTTATCCACTGGTGTCCATGCATCAGTGGAACAGACACCAATTGACAGAGCAGATCCCCCCTTCGCCATGTAGCCCTTTTGTGCCCCCAAAATTAGCTCTACAGGGTTGGGGGACACCCTGGAGCAGATTTGCAGGATGTGTAGAGAGATGCAGGGGAAGAGAGGAAGAGGATGCTGGTTGGAGTCCAGGATATTTATTGGTGGTCCTGTGAATGATCTTGCTCTGTTAAACAGAGATAGGCTCTGTTATGACATTTGGCAAAAGTCTGTCCTTATGTGTATGCTGCTGAAAAAGAGGGTAGGATTAACTGATTCTGGTGATGTTTGTTTGTCCATCCTTATTCTAGTTAATTTTGCCTGAATGAAAAGAGAAAATATCTAAATGTGTGTTACTCCTGATTTGAATAAAAGTTTTCATTTTTGCTTGCAGATATTCCTTTACTCCCTTCCATCATGTCTCTGAGTCTTAATGAAAGTGAAGAAAAAAGTGGGCCTTTCGTAGTGCACTGGCTAAATAATAAAGAATTGCATTTTACTCTATCAATGGAAGTGTTTTTGCAACAGCTTAAAAAGAGCTTTGAGCATATTTCTTCAGAGGCCAATACGGAAGAATCTAATCAAATGGATATAAAATCTGATGGAGGTAAAGTGCATGCTATTGTTTACTGAACTCTTTTAAAGAAAACATGTTAATTCTATAATAGAAGCTAAATATTAAACTAATCCATATTTTGAACATTATATAATCAAAACTGATTTTTTTTATCTGTTTAGATTGTTTCTAGAAAAAAGATACACTTAAAAAGCAGTCCTAGTTGGGCCAGAGTCTAATGTATATTCTTGAAGCCTTACCATCTATATTTTGAATAATTCCCCTAAATCTTTCTAAACTGTACACTCCTTACTCATGGAGCAAGGAATATACCACATGTAGATATGGCGTGTTGGAACACACGTTTCTTTTCAATGGCTTACATAGAACACTGGTATACCCAGCATAGTGTGAAGTAACTCATATTGGGTGAGTTTGGACAAACCATTGTTACTTACCTTACCACAAAAGGTTTTGTAAAACTAAAAATGACATTTAGAGATCCCAAGAGAAAAGATCAGACTAATATAGCAAAGAAAAACAAAGCATTTCTAATATAATAAAGAAGCCATTGAATTACACAGTTAATTCAGGAGGAAATGATTCTTAAGCATATTGCAGATCCCAAATGGTTACGAGCCCTAAATCTTTCCAACACTTTGGGCAGCCTAGTGGTAATAGTGCATGTGCACACACCTGCCATCTAGAGTTCCAATTCCTGTTGAACCTGCTGTGCGTAAGCATTTTAATTTCACAGGCATGTTTTTTCAAAGATTGTAGTAGTAATAGTAGGATGTACAAATGTTCTTGTGCAAGAAATCCAAAGTTTATAGTCAAGTTGGGATATACGCTATCCACAAATAAGAAGTTGCATTGACCAATAAACTATTAATTCAATGTAATTCAAGAATGTTAAGTTTCATCTCCGTTAGAATCTTTTGAAACAGGATTATGCTGTGTATTAGCCATATGTATGTGAATATTCCTCCATTTTGGACTGTGTATTAGGGCTGCTGATATTATAGTGATTTTTTACAGATGTTATGTCTGACTTCTCTCAGATAAGAGAAGTTCAATGGGTTCAGCCTTCCAGCATGCGTTCAGGGATTTTGGGGGAAATGGATTTCCTTTTCACCTACCTAATCTACCTTGTAAACTGAGAATATTTAATATGAATATTTTACACAGCTGTTTTGTTAGAATAATTTGTTCTAGAAAATGCTCAAAAAACATGTTGCCTATTAATCTACATTTCTATTAATATTTGTTGTCTCACAGAAACTGATGACAATAGAGAAGATCAGAAAGGAAATCAAGAACGGAGAGAACTTACTGATGAAAACCCCATTCCAAATTCAAGCTGTGTTCCCTTATCTTCTGCTGTTATTGATCATGAGATTGAAGTACAGCTGTCAGAATGGAATAAAAATCCAGACATGTTATTTAGTATTCATCCTATGGATGGGTCATTGCTAGTATGGCATGTTGATTGGCTCGATGAATACCAACCAGGCATGTTTCGCCAAGTCCAGGTATTGTGACTTCTCTTAATAATATAATAAAATAGTTTTGAAGTTTAATTTGATTCTAATTCTCCTCTCTCTCCCCCCTTTAAAAATATGTTTAGGTATCATTTGTTTCAAGGATCCCTGTAGCCTTTCCTACTGGTGATGCAAATTCGCTTTGCAGAAGTATAGTGATGTATGCTTGTACCAAGAACGTTGAACTTGCTCTTCAACAAGGCAAACAAAAACCATCTAGCCTTGGGCATTCCTGCTCTATGTTAATCTCTTCAGGCCATAATAAATCGTCCAACAGCTTAAAATTAAGCATCTTCACTCCAAATGTTATGATGATTTCCAAACATGCAGATGGATCTCTAAACCAATGGCTAGTCAGTTTTGCAGAGGAATCGGCTTTTTCCATTGTACTCAGTATTTCCCACAAGTCACGATATTGTGGGCATCGTTTCCATCTTAATGACTTGGCTTGTCATTCAGTACTTCCGTTGCTACTTACAACCTCTCATCATAATGCAATAAGGACACCAGTTGTTGATAGCACAAAAGAGGCATCCACAAAGCTTCACAGCACATCGCAGGATCTCACTGCTGTTTACAGTGAACTTATTCTCTGGAGAGTTGATCCAGTTGGGCCATTATCTTTTTCTGGTGGAGTTTCTGAACTTGCACGAATAAATTCCCTTCATGTATCTGCTTTTTCAAATGTGGCATGGCTGCCTACCCTTATACCTAGTTACTGCTTAGGTAAGTTTTATTCCTTGTTAATAAGGATTAAGGAGGCTGCAGTATAAACACACTTTTAATTATATCTGAATAAAAATAGTCAATGAATGTATTGGAACCAAAATGTATTTTTTACATTTAAAATAGACTATTCATAATTGCCTTTAGGTGCATACTGTAACTCACCAAGTGCTTGCTTTGTTGCAAGTGATGGCCAACATTTGAGACTGTATCAAGCTATAATAGATGCCAAAAAGCTTCTCTGTGAACTGTCAAATCCAGGAATTTCTGTAAGTAAAGGCTAATGGATTTGTTACTTATATAATTTCAGTAATGTTGCTAGCTAAATTCCTTGACTTTAGCAACTACAAAAACATGCTTAAATTTGGTTTACAAAAGAAATCTACTTAACAAAGGAAGTGGCATTGTATTTCAGAAGGAAGTTATTAATATCGCAACAATGTGTTTTGATAGGCTGAACTGAATGAAAACTTAAGGCAGCTGGTTGAAACACACTTTTGTATTTCACATATGTGTTATATGATGCAACTACTCCACTATAAAAGCTCAAATCATACTACCTGCTGCCTGCCTGCCTAGAGCAATTATTTTCATCCTAACCAATTTAGGAATGAGAACCTCAGAAATTGGGAACTGAATTGTAGTAGTTTCTTGCATTTATTTTCACTGACCCAGTGTTTAATTATGCTAACTTCTATGAGCGCACACAACTCCCTTGTCATCTTGTGTGGAGGAGAACTCTGAACAGATAGAAAAGAGCCCAAAGTTGACATGTGGAACTATAATCAGACCGTTAATAAAATCCATTTTGAGTATTTTGTTAAGCTGGAAACTCCAAATAGTACAAGTCAAGTATTTTTTCAGGCAAACAATCAATGGCCCTGTAATTGTCTAAACTGTGTAATGATTGGAGTCCGAGAGTTTAAGATCAGGCACAAACACTTACGACTAGCAATTTAATTACTTCTTCATGTTTTCAAAATGGTGAGCAGATGTGCTGTCTTCACAATTTGTCAGTAAAATAGTACAAGCCCTAGAATTAAATTAGCCATGATTTCTGACTTTTGCGTTTGTGTTTTATTTTAAAGGGCAGTTTTGAATTTGCAGTTGTGATACTTTTTGATTAGGAAAATCCCAGGGACAGTCATAGCCATTCCTAGAGTATGGACAGAGAAAGTAGTGACACCTTTCATATATCCTATCTGATTACTTTATGCTGAGAGTCAGAAAAGTGAATTATGAAATAAAGTGACTAAAATGAATTTTAGCATTACAAAGCTGTTAACTACTGGCCTTTGTTACTAACCCTATAGAAATATGTTGGGGAAGTTTTCAACATCGTAAGTCAGCAATCCACAGCTAGACCAGGATGCATTGTAGAGTTGGATCCCATTACAGAGCTGGTAAGGCTTTTGCATCTTTTAAATCCTAGAAACAAAATGTCCTTTGCTAATGCTAGTGAAGTATTACTAATTTTCAAGGTTTCCTGTCTGAAACTTAAAGACGAAAGTAGTTTGCATTTTAGTAGTTTGCATCCAAATACCCTATTAAAAGTTGGTCAGTGGGTGATATTATAATCACTATACTATATTTATACATGTGTGTATGTTTTTTAAAATTTAGCATGGTGGGAAAATGCAGTTACTTCATGTTTTTCGAGAAGAATTCATTTTGAATAATCCTGAGAATAGACTACCTGAAAAGAAGACCATGCTACCTGACTCTGGTAAAACATATGTTTAGTAAATTCTTAGTACAATAAAATGATGATGATTGTGTAACAAGCACTTTGTGTGATTTGTAGCATTACATTTAATATTGTGAGTAACCTGGGTTTTATTAAAATAGAGAATCTAAAACAGTGATTTATTGTAGGATTTGTAAGGAAATGGATTTCTGCCCCATAAGCTATAGATGTCTACTAACATTCTGTTAATATTTTAGAGTCAGTTCAGTCTTCTGAGTTCATGGGCATGGCAAACGTTTGACAGATATGCCTTGTGGTTGTGAACTTTTGTGGGGCTGTTATTATTTGTTTTAAAACAATAGTATTTCCTAAATTCCTAAACTGTATGCTAAGTGAATTTTCAAAAAAATAAAAATTATCATTTTGGCCGGTATTATGATCCTAATAATTCACTTCTGCAAGCAGTGGGACCCACAGATTCTGTTGCGCAAATGGGACCCACCGCTTATGCAAGGGAGATTTAGCACTTCCTAGAGGAAGACCCGAAACAAGTGGAACACTCATTTCTGGAAGGGGGTAGGTCGGCAGAGCTCTCTTATGTGAACTCCGCTGACCTGCTTCCTTCCAGAAATAAGTGTTTCCGGAAGCATTAAACTGACATTGCGTAAGTAGTGGGGACCGCTTGGAAATGGAATTGGCAGAAGAATAAGAAAATCGACATAAGCACCTTGTTGGTTTCTGCCCCTTGTGTGAAGATTCAAATAATTATTATTACCAATAATGAAGAAAGTAAAATGGTCTGGTCAATGCATATAGCAGAATGAGATGATAGAATCCTGAAGTAGGTGCACTGCACAATTTCAGGCTGCAAATTATAGATGTAATTTTTGAAAATCCTTTTTCAGGTTTTTTGTTTGTTTGTTTTTTAAAAAACACCTCCCTGGAAGCAGTTACCTCTTGCTGTGCTGGTTTTCTATTTCTAGAGAGTTTATTCCATGAGGGAAAATTCAAAAATTGAAGCTCGCCTAAGATCTGAAATGGTCTGTCAACTCAGAATTTTATCGTCCCATTATCATCAGAAAATCATAAATAGGAAGTCTGAACATATGGACCTTTTATTTACTTATACCAAATAGCAACATCCTTCGCCACATTTTATGCTGCTGTTTTAAATTCCTCAGAATGTGAAGATGCTAGAGGCTTGTATAGATTAAATCTACTATTCAACAGTGCTGCATTGTCACAACATGAGTAAACATTTACATATACATGGCAGACTACATTGAGGCAGTGTAGCCCAATCCCATGTATATTACTTGAAAGTAAAGGCCAAACAAAACAAGATGCTATACACCACATTAGGTTAATTTAATTTAATAGCAAGAGCAGAGAGGATACCTGATCTTGTATATTTATGTATTTATTTTGTACTCTGCTTTGACAAGGTTCTACCTAAATATTTTCAATAAAAATAAAACTTCATTCTATACCAGTTGAAGCTTCTGAACCGCCTTTAAAGGCATCCTCATGTAGAATGCATTACAATAATTAGACTGAATGTAACCACAGCATGTATAAAAGATCCACTTTTCTAAGTAGAGTTGTTGCTGGCAAATCAGTCTAAATTGATAAAAGGAACTCCTGGCTATGAATGCACCTGTGCATCTATAGATAGCACCAAGTTCAGGAGGACCCCTGAGCTGCAAACCTGGTATTTTAAGGGAACGTAACCCCATCTATATTAGGAGGTCTCCCATTTCACAATCTCTGTCCTACGTGGATCAGCTTGTTTGCCCTCATCCTTCCCCAAACTCAAAATTGCCTTCATTTTTCAGAGTTCCCCTCCCCTCCCTGGGACGAGTAGATGGAAAAGAGGTAGAGCATTTCATAGAACAAAGGAAATAACATTAGTAATCAGTAGTTAATGCAACTGCAATTACAAATTGTTGTGTTGTAATAAAAACAAAACCTTTTTATTTTTACAGGATATCAGAAAAATGGGTTTTCCGAAAAATTCTATTTAATTGTAATTGAATATACTCAAAACTGCTCTTTATTACATATGTGGACATTACATTTGAAGTCCATACCAGTCTCAGTGGGTAGGTGCTTAATACTCATAATATAAATCATATAATTATAAAGCACATTTATTTCTTGGATATGTTGGGTAAAATTCAACATCAGTTCTGCTTAGAGTAGGCCTATTGATATAAATGGGATTTAGGTTAATTGTGATTAATGGAAACCCCATTTATATCAATAGGTCTATTCTAAGTAGGACTTTGGATTTTACCCTTCATTTTCACATATTAGTATTATTGCAGTGCTGTAGTTTTGTGATCTATTTTTGTGCATTCTTTTTCAAATGTACACAAGTGTGGGATTTCTCTTTGCCTCACAATCTTTTCAAATTTGGTCTGGGCCAACTTTAATGGAAAATATTTGTGAGGTAAAACAGACTTTTGAGTCTGTACCTGAGAAGCAATAGGCATGATCTAGCCAAGGATAAGCAGTTTTAAATCCAATTGATTTTAATGGTGCAATTAAGCACATTTTTAGCTGTTTTCTGTTTAAGATGTTATTAACTTGGGTTGAATCATGCTGTTCCAGTGCTGTCTAGTGTAAAAGCAGTTAATATTTGCTTAGTGCCACTAGCTTAATCAAATGAATAATGTAGCTTCTTTTGGTGTAAAGGATTGCATTCTGCAAGATGCTGCATTGTATATGGCATAATATTTTCTGTGCAAGAAATACCTTACAGTTCTTTTCAGACTCTGTAACTTGCCCAAGACTATCCAGTTTTCAGCTTATGTGAGCAGTGTTTTAGTGTGCAGTCCTGATCCCGCAATGCTGGTGGCTGGAACGGGTTAGAAAGGTGTATTGATGTGTCTCTGCTGGCTTTGTCCCACAGAGGGAATTCTTGCCCATTGGGTGGGGTAGATGCTCTGCTGTGCCTGGGTGTGTGGAAAACTGCCAGTGGCAGTAGCAGATGGAAAGTCTTGAAATGGATTGTTCCATAGGTTGGAGTAGGGATGAGCCAGCTTTGGATCCCCATCAGCTAATCCTACATCCCTATTGCTGTCAATGTGGAGGGGGTTGTAAATACATGGATCTTGCCATCCCCCAACATACATTGTTACAACCTCCTCGTTGTTCTCTATTGGCTCCATTCAGGATTTCTCTGTTCTCCTGTATGTGAAAGAAACATTTTCTCAGCAGCATAACTATTTGACTATTAGTGCAAGTTCTTGTTTAGAGATAGTTACCAAAGGCAAGTTTACTGTCTGCATGTTCTTCCTATGAAGTTACAGTGAACAGTTAGCCATGTTGGAAAGCTTAAGGAGCTAGAATGAGATGGTTATTCCTTGCCAATGTAATTTCATTCAGGAAAACCTAATACACAAAATACTACACTGTTGAATTCATAAATTTGAACAGTTTAGTCATAAGACTTCCTGTACCAGCAAATGCTTAATGCATGGTAGCTGTTGCATGACCACAATCTCACAAACATTTTAAGCTATGTTACAGGGAAACAAGTCAGCATAAATCCCCGGATGGGAGTAGATCTTGAATTTACCGAACTTCTATACCATTTTTATAAAACAGATTTTGTTGTACTTCTAAGTAAAATGTTCCCTTCTTTTAGAGGAAAAGATTGATTTGAAATCATCAGAATCAGCATCACAAGGAGAGCTTTATTCTTCTCCAGATCAAGAGAAGCGCCAGTGTTCTTTTACAAAGAAATATCAAGCCTGCAGAGAGAACCTTCAGAGTACTAGCCAACTTGCTCTTTCTTCAGAAATTGTCTATAGTCAAGAATTGAATTTACCAGAAGGAGTGAAGATAATAAGCATTAAACCATCAGCAGGTTTGTAAATTATGAAAAAACAGGGCGGAAGAGAATTGACCTTGAGTTTACTTGTACTTCTTCCTTGTCAGATTGTCTTCCTAGTAGTTTATGAAGCAAGAATAGATCTAAAAATAACAAATATTGATAATAGTTTTCAAAGCGTACTATGAATTACAGCAAACATCAAAATGTAGGATTTGCAGAATTTTCTATCTAGCAGTAAACATTGCTTTTTTTAAAATCCTGAAATTTTAGCTTGAAAAATGTCTAGAGTTTATCTCTAACTTTGGCACCCTGAGAGTTTTTTTTTTCTTTTTAATTTTAGGTCATTTGAGTTCTTCTTCCATTTATCCAGTATGTCGTGCTCCTTATCTTCTTGCAACTTTATGCTCAGATGGTAAGGTTAGGTTTTGGAGGTGTAGAGTGGCAGTGGAGCCAGGTGTGGCTTCTGTACCAGAGAGTACTGAAAACAGTGGTATGTATATATGGGAAGAATGGCCATTGCTTATTGAAGATGGACTTCTTAGTAGTAGTGCTCTTAATGTGCCAGGCATGCCTCTTGAGATAAGTTGTGCGCATACAAATCGCTTAGCTGTGGCATACAAGCGAACACCATCCAAAAACAGTGGTTCTTCTCAAGACTTTTTGATGAATATTGGCATTTTTGAATGTGAATCTACAGGAGGCTCTTGTTGGATCTTGGAACAAACGCTTCATCTAGATGAACTAAACCTAACATTGGACTCTTTGGGTGTTGACAGTAATTTAGCAGAAGATGGGAATGAGAACTTAACACCAAGAATAAAGCATTTGGTTCACTTAGACTGGATGTCTAGAGAAGATGGCTCGCATATCCTAACTGTAGGTATTGGCTCAAAACTTTATATGTTTGGTCAGCTGGCTGGGAAGATGCAAGAACAAAGTGGTAAGGAGATGTTTGTACTGCCAGTGTGGGAAAATGCTAAAACTTCTTGCACATCTAGATTTATATTGTTACGATGTGTAGATTTAGTTTCATCTGTAGAAGGCTCACCCCCTTTACCTATTTCTTTATCTTGGGTTCGTGATGGCATCCTTGTAGTTGGGATGGATTGTGAAATGCATGTTTATTCTCAGTGGCAGCCCCTTTCAAAGCAGGAGCCCATTACTGTAGACTCTTACAGTGGAAGTACACCATCCATAATAAGCTTAATGAAACAAAGTCAGTCATCTGGTGTTCACCCACCAAAGCGAACATTAACCAGGTCCATGACCAGTCTTGCTCAGAAACTTAGTGGGAAACGAACTGCGTTTGATCTGTCACTGGAGATGGAAGATTCTGGTCTCTTTGAAGCAGCTCATTCATTATGTCCTACCTTACCTCAGTACCATCCATTGCAACTTTTGGAACTCATGGATCTAGGAAAAGTACGTAGAGCAAAGGCCATTCTGTCTCACCTTGTTAAATGCATTGCTGGAGAGGTTATTGCTATAAATGATCCCGATCATGAAAAGCGGTACCGATCTCTCTCAATCTGTGCTAGTGGCAGCAGTACACGGGACCCTATGACATGTAGCAGATATGCGATTACAGACTATACAGAAATAGACTCTGTTCCACCACTTCCTTTATATGCATTACTTGCTGCAGATGAGGAGTGTTCATATACCTGTACAGAGAAGTCTAATAACCAAAGAAACCTTAAGAAACATGATGCGACAGATGAAAACTATGAGGACCTTTTTCAAAATTCCAGCCTACATACAGATGATCTGACTATGTTTGAAGTAGATGAAGAAGATAAAAAGCCAAAAGTTATTGATCTTTCTCAGTACAGCCCAACTTATTTTGGACCAGAGCATGCCCAAGTTCTTTCTCGTCATTTGCTTCACTCTAGCTTACCAGGTCTCACCAGGATGGAACAGATGTCGTTGATGGCCTTGGTTGATACAATTGCCATTACCAGTACAGATATAGGAGAAAGCAGAGACAGAAGCAAGGGTAAGCTTTCTAATGATGAATTCAGTTTTTCCATTTGTGTTCTGATCTATGCATTTATATAGAATTTACAGCTTCTAAAAATGTTGTTTCAGATAATTCCATCTCTTAGATACTCATTTGATATGCTACTCATTTGATTAGGCTACAGTCTTGTACACACTTATGTATAAGTTAATCCTGTTTAATACAATGGAAATTGATACTAAGTAAACTTGCTTAATTACAGAGTTTAATATTTTAAAGTTCATTAGCCAGTGTTGTTAATAGTCACAGAGCATGACTGTTAATTATGTAAGGGCTTGAGATCTATGAAATATTTATACACTGAACTCTGGTGTGAAAAGTATCCATGTGACTTCATTTATTGTACTGTACACTCTCTTAGAAAGCTCCCGCCCTCCCCAATTCTTTTTGGAATGTAATTTCTTTAACTTCTATTGTAGCCTTCAATTCTTTTGAGCATTCTACATAAATTTGCAGGCATTCACCTTTTGCTTTATGAGAAGTTATAGCTGGTTGCAAGTTGACTGCCTGTGCTCCATATCTGACAGTGAAATGTTTAGTTAGATATATTGCATGACAACAGCTCTCTGAAAAAGTACTTCAGTCTATGAAACAAATAGAGCAGCTACAGCTTTTGCTTTACTTTTTGGTGCTTGGAGGCAAGGAATGAGAGAGATATCCTCATCTCTGCTTACTGTTGTACAAGGACTGAATAACTTTGCAAGTTACCTTATTCTGCCATAGTAATGGTACAACCTTCAGCTCCTTTGCATCAAGAATATATAATTTCTGGATGTAATACATCACACAAACACATATACCAACCATAAAACTCTGTAGGATTTTAACTGTGCCTGTTGCTTAATGGGCATACTGTGATGTTGTACAATATTAAATTCCAATATTTCTTGATTGATTGCAGATCAGTTTTTTCTATACACATGAAATAGCTTTGCTCTCTTGTGAAACTGTCAAACGTGTGTCACATAAGACTGGGTGTAATTTCGATCATGTAAAATAAACTGATGAAAAGTTTAGCAAATGAAGTCATTTTTTTTTGTTAGATAATTAAATTATATAGACTGAATCTTTATTCATAGGAGGAGAAACGCTTGATGAATGTGGTTTAAAATTTCTGTTGGCTGTCCGTCTTCACACGTTTATGACAACTTCGCTGCCACCTGCTCACAGAGCCCAGCTACTTCACCAAGGTAATGTTTTCTCTCTATATGAATATAATACTGTTTAGGGCAATGCCTTTAGGGACAATTGTTTATAGGAACTAATAGGGTTATTTTTTTAGGAAATGTGGGCTGGTGGGATCAGGGATCTCTGCATTGTATTAATCTACTCTAACATGGTTTCCACTGGACAGCTGAACTTCCTTTATCTCGTTGGGTAAACAGGTTAGTTTGATGTAGCTTGTTTGGATTTTGGGCTGGGCTCATCAGGATTTCATGGAAATATGTATTTCTCTGGTTGGTGGAAGCATCTAAGGTTTGGGTTACCTCCTTTCATCACCCAGGTAGGCAGAGATCACATGATCTTTTAAGGAAGCTTCCAGCTTCCTTCCCTGTTTTCACATAGGACAGTCATTAGTCTTAGAGGTCTTCTTTTCTATATTCTATTTTTTTTTTTAAAAAAAAAATCTAAATTCCTTTTTCAACCTTGATGGTTACTTACTTGGTTTTCTGACTTCAGCCTGTTTTAGTTTTTTTCACTTTCCCTCTGCCCTCATGGCTCTGGTGGGGAGGATTCCTTTACTGCAGTTAAGCCTGCAAATCTGAAAAAGAAGACTATATAAGTCAGGCATGTAAGATTGGTTTCAAACCGCACCCCTGAACAGCCTGCCTCCACACACAGCTCGCTTACAGTCCTGCTGCCATCCAACCTGACTTACTTATTCATCCAGAATCTCTAAAACAATTCCTTCAGGAAGAAGCACATAGTGACAGTGATAGTGGCTCCTTAGTGGCACGGGAGCTTGCCCACCAAAGCAGCTCCCTTGATCCCACACAGCTTTGTACGCCCCTCCATGTTGTCTGATATGAGATTTGGCATCTGCATTGTGGGGAGGCCATTTTAACTTTGGTTTGGGAATCAGTCACCTTGAAGACTCAAATCAAAGGCCAAAAGGAGGAGTCTTGCCCGTGTACACCTTCCTTGAAGTGTTTGAACACCAAATAGAAGGACTTTGTCACTTTGCCTACATACTCCTTTGGATTAACTCCTTGTTTCACTACTTACAGGAGCTTGTGCTTCCTTACTTCTACCCTAACTCCTCTCACCTTTCTGAGAGAAAATGGCATAAGCTGAATGTGCAGAATCTGCATACATAGAACCAATTTTTTCAGATTCACTGAATCATGATTCATAAGTTTCTACCCCACTTCCCTAGGCAGGATGATGTCCAGATCCACCATTGCTAAATTGGTTAAAGCCTGTATTGTCTCTGTATATGACTTGCAACATCTGCTGCCTCACATCTTACTGCTCACTCCACACAGTCTGCAAGCACTTCAGTAGTTTTCTCCACTTGTGTATCACTAGTAGAAATTTGCAGGGTGCCTACTTGAGCCAACCCTAACACACTTATCTGTCTCTCCAGGATAGACCAGTTTGCCTCAGTGGAGGCTGTTCTCAGAGATGTATTCTCCAGAAACAACAATGTGTTGTGGCAAAAAACTTTGGCATACGATTTTGTGGACACGGTCCACTTCATCAAATGCATGGTGTTAAACATCAAATTGGTAGATCTGTATTTATATGCTGGGGGTGAAGGTGAGATAGATGTAAACTGCTGCAGTCCTGATCTGTCTGCTATTTATATTGGGGGGGGGGGGGAATCCTATTAACAGAAGTGTAAATTTAAATCTAACAGATGAAGATGCATGAGTGGGCCAACCATAATGTGTCTACAAAAGCTTATGCTCAAATAAATGTGTCAGTTTTTAAGGTATCACAGGGCTCTTCGTTGCTTCTGCCGCAATAGATTAACATGGCTACTCCTCTGGAAAGAGTTCCTCAGAGTGGTCCTTCCCAAATACTGTCAACCACTAGTCCACCTGTAAGAAGGAAGGTAGCTTGTGCAGTCTGAACCTTGGATGCCTCCTCCTCCCACCATCCAGACAATGGAACATTGGATACTTACCATGGAAGTCCAGTATAGGTTGGTTGGCTGGAGGCATCCAACCCCACTTTTCACATGACTAATATAATTTTCCTTATCTGATTGGCCTGTACTGTGCACTCCATGTTGCCTTGTCCTCCAGAGGGATGCTTTTTTGTCTATTGGTTTTCTGGCTCTCCTAGTCTCCTCTGGTATTCTGTTTTGAATTTGGCCATGTACAGAAACTGGAGGATCAGGACTTCCTTCAAAGATCACTGTTCATTTGATCCCTGCCTTGCTGAGTGGTAAAGACAGTGAGTCCAATCCTTGGATGCCTCTATTCTGCCAACCCAGAATGGATGGCCGTGACAAGTCTTAAACGTTCCTATCTGTAATTAAATCCAGATCCTTTTGTATTTTGGCTACATAAACAAGCAATTCATCAAATCATATTGCATCAAATTCATACTGCATTTTATTACTTTTAAGTCTAATAACATAGCTATTTGCAAGAAGTTAGTTACACACCCAACTTAAAGTCAGTAATGTGGGATCTTGGTTGTTATTTCTCCAAAGCCTTTTAAAATGTTTAGTACAAGTAAAGGAGTTTCTAATTTATCAAGTGAACATGTTAACTAAATAGTTGTATAGCTAATCTTTTTGGATCATTTAGGTTTGTCTTCTAGTCATTTTGCCTGGGCGTTTCATTCAGTAGCTGAAGAAGAATTGCTAAACATGCTACCTGCAATGCAAAAGAGTGATCCAACATGGTCAGAACTCAGAGCTATGGGTGTAGGATGGTGGGTTCGAAATACCCATAGTTTACGCAGATGCATTGAGAAGGTAAATGCAGTTTTAAATAAACTGGATTATATCATGCTATAAAACTTTGTTCTGCTATTATTTATTTCTTTATTATATTTTTATACTGCCCAATAGCTGAGGCTCTCTGGGCAGTGCACAATTAAAACCATAAAATACAAGCGTCTGAATAAATTTAAAACTTTAAAAGTTAAAAAATGCTATATAAAATCTGATAAGTTACAGTCCAGGGAAAGCCTGTGTGAAAACATACATTTTCAGGAGGCATTTAAAGGATGTTACATTTTCTGTCTCCCAAACCACATGAAAGAGGGTTTTCCAGAGGGTGGTACCGCTGAAGAGAAGTGGTACAGTTGATTTGAACAGTTTTTAAGCAAAAAAAATGTTTTAATATGGATAATTAAAAAAAAAAACATACTTTCTTTATATTTTACCTTTTAACAGAAAATGCAAAATAGATAAGAAAATACATATGAGCCAGTGATCATGTTCTCAAATAATGACAACCCATAGCTCATTGAGTTAACCCATGAATTGGCTGCCAGACAATCGAGCACATTGTGGCTTGTTTTTTTCTACCCCCTCACCTGTTCCCAGCCCATATTCAAGGATCATTTGCAACATTGCTGAGTAGGCAACTGCTGGCAAGGCTTCACTACATCAGCAGTCTCTTTGCCATTGGTTTGCTCTGTGTTCTGGGTGTGTAATCTTTGGCTGCTCACAGGAATCATAGAATAGTAGAGGTGGAAGGGGGCTATGAGGCCATCAAGTCCAACTCCCTGCTCAATGCAGGAATCCACCCGAAAGCATACCTGAGAGATGGCTGTGTAGCTGCCTCTTGAAGGCCTCTAGTGTAGGAGAGCCCACTACCTCCCCAGGTAATTGGTTCCATTGTCGTACTGTTCTAACAGTCAGGAAGTTTTTCCTGATGTCCACCTGGAATCTGGCTTCCTGTAACTTTGTCCTCTGTTATCAATTTGCCATTTTCATTAAGGAGTTGAACCACAATGTTTTCCTCTGTCTTTTACTATGCACATACCTGAAGAAAGCCTTTTTGGGTTTTTTTAGCATTCCTTGCTAGCCTCAGCTCATTTTCAGCTTTAGCCTGTCCTGTCCTGATTACGTATACGTTAGCTCATACTGTCCTGATTATGTATACTTTCCCCCCCACTTCCTGCCCCCTCTACAGCTGCTTGAAACCAGGCCCACTGCCTCTGTCACCTGCTGAAACAACCAACAATTCTGGGGCTGTGCATAATGATAGTCCCTGGTTTGAACAACCCACAGTTCACAAGAAGCCATGGGTTCTCTATGTCGGTGGTTCGTGGTAAACAATCCACAGTTAACACATAGTCCTGGATTTGGATGTAACGACAACCCATAATTCCACAGCCCAAGTTTTAATTAAGCCATGTGTTGTCATTGCGTGCAAACAGCAGATGGAAAGGGGCCTTGTTAATTTGCTCTCTTCCTTTCCAGTAGAGTGGCTGGACATTGATTGTCTAAGAGTGGAGGTGCCATGTGGCAGTTTGGCCAGGCAAGCCAGTGGAAGGGGCCTTGCACATTCAAACTTTCCTGCCAAGCTGAAGAGTGGCTTTCCTTGAGGAACATTTCTGTAACTTTTGGGGAACTGCATGTTACATTTCACTGCTAATTTGGAAGTAGTGTGTCTTACTTAGCCAGAGGTTATAATTAACCGGGTATTCCCATATAACCACATCCTTGAGACAGCAATAGGTTGTTCTTCCTTCGTTACCTGTGATATATCAATTGTTGGGGTTAAAGGAATCAAGTTAATAAGCACTTTGGAACCAGACATTGGCCTGCTTTTGATGCTGCGTTTTCATGGAATTGCATTCTATTTTTCAGTGCTTTACTTTCAGAAAGAGGAATAGCTGAGTGTGTAAACAACACCTTGAAACATGAAAAGAGTGGTTATATTTTGAAGGAAACACTGCAGTGGTCATATGGCACCAGTGAAAGAACAGGAGCAGGCTTCTCAAGCTCAGATGTTCCCTCTTTAAAGAGGGATTGATTTCCCAGACTGATTTCCCATGGTTTCTCCTAGTTCAATCATTCTTTACAGGGGAATCAAATATGAGAACCTAAGCTTGCTCCTGATCCATCCCCCTGAACAATTCCAAGGAGAGAAAAAGAACTTGCGAAAAAGTCCATTGAAGCAAATTAATGATATCGATTTAGCTCATGAATACATTGTCCTGTTGTACTTCCATATTTTAACTTGATTTTTTGTTACAAAAGTTTACTGTAGCAATGGATCTGAAATACGTTGTTCAACTTGGCCCGGGCTCCATCAAAACTGCCGTTGTACCTTCCACAAAAATCATTTTAGTTAAGCACTAGCCTGGTAGACATAAGTGATCACGAATTACATGTAGTTGAGTGTACAGAACTAAATACAAATGGGTGAATACCCAGCATAAAAACCAAGGGGGCAGCTAGAGGAGGGAAGCCTCCTCCGTGCCCAGCATAGAAATGCAGCTCTCCATCCCTCCTCTGCCAGTCCCGAGCAGCCTAGCAACTTTTGACATCTTATTTACAACGTTGGCTTATGGCAAAATTTATAAGGGATTATAAGGTATATATAATGATGAGCAATATTGACATGACTTTTTAGTTAAACTTAAGCCAGTAGAAGCATTATTTTAAAAAATCTTGAGTAATTGTTCGGTATTGTTCTTGGACATCTGTGTGGAAATATACTAAATTTCTAATGATAAAATACTTTATTATCTTTCCAGGTCGCTAAAGCAGCTTTTCAAAGAAACAATGACCCGCTAGATGCAGCCATTTTTTATCTTGCAATGAAAAAGAAGGCTGTAATTTGGGGATTATACAGGTACGTTGTGTATCAGTATATGGTTCAACGCATATGAACAACTGGTTTTACTGTTTTACTTTTGCTGTCAAGGAATGTTATAATTTTGAAACGTATATAATTTCAAATGTGAGACAAATTTGGTCTGCCAAGCTATTCCATGTGGAGTGTGGGGTTTCAGGCAAAGCCCCTCCCCAAAAGTGCTTGGAAATGTATTGGGCATCGTACACATGTAATTCTGATGCCCTAGAACTTGAAATGTTTCTCCAGTCCCACCTACAAGATATTCAGCATACACACACACACACACACACACACACCTACAAGGCACTATCTCTTCTTTCCTTCATATGTATGGAAATCTTGTTTTACTTGTATGATGTCAGAGATTGGATATCACCACCTAAAAATCAAAGAGAGAGAGAGAGAGAGAGCAAACTATATGGGGTTCTTCTGGTCTGGGTGTACAGCATAATTAGCAGGCCTTGTACGTATTACCTTTGATCATCTCCAGGCCTCACAACTGCATATTATAGCATGGATTCTAGAGTGATGGATAGTAACTTTTAAAGTAAATTTAAAGATAAAACTAGCATATGCTGTTTGCTGATATTCAAATGATAGTGTAGCACTGGGCTAGCCAGGGGCAGCTCTACATCAGAAATTTCCGTTTTAGGATATCCCCTTGGCAAGTATCATAAACAGAGTCACCTACTTAAAATTCAGTTGTGCTTTATTAACTCAAACACCACATTTGGGTTTGGGTTAATGTCACCCTAACCAGGTCATTTCTAGTCACAATACCATGTTCCAAGGCTCTGAACTGTGATGTCATCTGAATTCCTTTGATATTCATTGGTGTATTCGTCACCAATGTAGTCTTCCTAGTCAGCATTCTGTTGTAACTGCTTTGGTTCTCACAATTGTTGACTTCCGGTTCAGCTAATAGTGGCTCCAGTGCCAGTCATACCACTCCTATTTCTCCTGTATCTCCTGGAGGAGATTCCATAATTGTCAAGTTAGCCCCTCGCTCTGAAAGGCAGGCAGGATCCAGTTGAGTTAATATCCTGCAAGAGGATAGGCTACTCTGCCCTCCCAGACCAGTCGGGCATGCCTGATGTTGTCAAAACAAGGTCCCAATTGAACTCTATCAAGCTTAGATATAAAAAGTAGTCTTTTTTTTAAACAGAGGAATGTGTTTTTTTTATCCCCCCCCCAAATCACCACCTGTAATCCTGTCCGACACTTCCTAGTTAGGCACTGGGAGTTGGCCGTCGGGAAAGGAAGCACAACAGGGAGGTTGTGTAACTCTACCCAGGCTTTGATGGATATTCTGCATGCAAAAGCAGGGGGAGACAAGCATCCAAATCCGTTGAAACAAAGGGAGAAACAAGTTCCAAAGTTGAAAAAATGAATAAAAAATGAGCATCTTGAGAACCTGTTTCTCCCTTTGTTTTAACGGATATTCTGCATGCACAGTGGATGAGTGGACCAGATCCTTTACCTTCCCTGCAATATAGGCTGGGTCAGACTCAAAGAGACACAGTGACTCACCCAGCAAATCCACATATCAGTGCTTGCTACCATCTCCTTAGCTGTCCTCAGCCTTCCCTACCCAGTGGTTCAGGTGAGGTCACCACAAGGCCTAACAAGCAGCAACAGTACGGCCCATAGAGGAGAATTCAGAAGCAGCCGTGTTGCTGAGAAAAGGCTCTTCTGAGATGATCCCTGAGGCAGCATATGGTTCAGGAGGAATGATTCACTCTGGGGATCCTGCTCTAGTGTCCCAGTTGGTTCCTGATACAAGTAGACACAAAGCCCTTTCTCAGCCGCAAGGACAACTTCTTCCACTAAAATTGTTTCTTAAATTGCTAACTATGGCAATATGCAAGTTACAGCTGGGTAATAGCAACCCCTTTCTGCCACTGTAGATGAGCCTACGCCCAAGGCTGTTACTCCCCAGGATCCTCCCAAACATTACTGTACCTCTTCTTGAGTCACCTGGCAGGGTTCAGAATTCAGAATAGGCCAACTCCTCAAACCTTCAGGTAACAGCTAAGTTCTATTCTCTGACAGAGGACATTATAGAGAATCTCAAGGTGGCAGTGATGGATGTTCCTAAGGCAGCAGTGGTCTCTTCTGTTGTCATTCCCACAGATAAAGATGTTCCCAAGAATCTGTGTGTTAAAGTTGAGGCGGCTCTACTTGAGAGTTTTAAGATGTCAGTTATATAGCCTTTAGAACAGCCTTACCCAACTTGAGGTGCAAAATATCTGGAGGGCACCAACTCTCAGCATTTCTGACCATCTTCTGACTGAAGATAAGAAAAAGGCCTTATCTGCCTCAAAGAAGGTAGGGCAGAAGCCTAAGCCATGACAGCCCTTGTATTCTTCAATCTTCTAGCACAATCCTTGAACATCAGGAGGGTATAAGTCCAAATTTTTACCTCAGAAGCACTGGCTGAGAATCTAACCCATAAACTGGAGGCTGCAGTTGTAATTAGATCTGCAAACAGGTGCCATTGGCACACAACCGCTGAAATAATGACTAAAAGTCACCAAGTCAACAACATAGAATTCTACTCTCTGTGTAGATTAAACCTAGTATGTATACTGAGGTCCACAAATACAATGACTAATGAGATTTGTTTCACAATAGTATTTGACTGTTATTTAATCACCTGCTGATGATTACATCAATTAAGCCAATAATCACCAAACAATAACGTTAACATACTAACAAGCTTTAAATCAGTATGTGCCGAAGGGGTAAACACTCCTAATGTAACAAATATATCTAAACTAATTGTCAGAAATCAATAAATCCCAATAAGGTTAACACTCCTGATATAACAATTGTATCTAAGCTAACTATCACACTATCACACCACAGGGATTCAAATTGTTAATCCCATTTCGAGAAATCCTCTTCTTCAAGTATCATTGTGCCTAATTGTCGCCATATATATGCGAACACGGAGGATTTATAGGAGGCAAACCAATCTCATATTTTTAATTAGGGCATGTCCTTACCAGTCTTCAGGAATTTAAACGATCTATAAAGACTGAGCTCTTCCGGCAGGCCTACTCAGATGAATTTTAAGTGTTTTATTGGTGTTTTATTGGTATTTTAATGATATATTGGTTTTATGTATTTTTAATCAGTTTTGTGTGTTTTATGATGATGTTGTTCCCTGCCTCGATCCGGAGGGAGAGGCGGGTAATAAATAAATATATTATTATTATTATTATTATTATTATTATTTGCCAAATTGCAAGCTTTACTTTTCCTTCTGCCATTGCCAGAAGGAAAGCTGTTAGCTCTAAGCAAAGGAAAAGTAAAGCTTGCAATTTGGCAGATGAAGGACATGCCCTAATTAAAAATATGAGATTGGTTTGCCTCCTATAAATCCTCTGTGTTCGCATATATATGGCGACAATTAAGCACAATGATACTTGAAGAAGAGGATTTCTCGAAATGGGATTAACAATCTGGATTCCTGTGGTGTGATAGTGTGATAATTAGTTTAGATACAATTGTTATATCAGGAGTGTTAACCTTATTTGGATTTATTGATTTCTGACAATTAGCTTAGATATATTTGTTACATTAGGAGTGTTTACCCCTTCGGCACATACTGATTTAAAGCTTGTTAGTATGTTAACGTTATTGTTTGGTGATTATTGGCTTAATTGATGTAATCATCAGCAGGTGATTAAATACCAGTCAAATACTATTGTGAAACAAATCTCATTGTATTTGTGGACCTCAGCATACATACTAGGTTTAATCTACACAGAGAGTAGAATTCTATGTTGTTGACTTGGTGACTTTTAGTCATTATTTCAGCAGTTGTGTGCCAATGGCACCTGTTTGGGAATCTAACCCATCATCTTCCTGTTCCATGGCATCCCCCAGCTTCAGAAAAGTTGCCCTCTGCCTGATGCCAGTCACCCATGCCAGATAATAGGGGCATGTCCTCGACTACCTATGGGTTTGGGCCAAGACCATATCAAATGCATGGGTCTGTAAGATGATCTCCAAAGGATATTCTCTAAAGTTTTCCAGACAGCCCAGGGATCATTTATGGTTTCCCTGAGTTCCAGCACCCCCTCAAAACATTCATGGAAGGACAATCTGCTGGGGATTCTGGAGTTTCTAAAGGCTGGCTTTATCAAGGGGCTGAGCACTAATATTCTAAAATATCAGGATGAAGCTCTGAACGTTTTAGGGTGCAGGGGGGTTGGGAGGTCCTTGGAGGGGAGCACTTTTCATTCTTCCTATCATACATAGATTGCTGATCCAAAGTTTAAATTGGGTACTTAAAGTACTTACGGCTCCCCCTTTGAGTCACTGGTCACGTGTCCTCTCAAGAGTGCATTCCTAGTGGCTTTAGCTTTTGCCAGACCTGTTTCGGAGTTGGGGGCACTGTCATCTGACCCCCCAGCTCTGTGTGTTGTATCAGGACAAGGTAGTTCTAAAGACTCACCCTTTGTTTCTGCCCAAAGGCAATTCTGTTTTTCATCAACAGCAGGAGATAGTATTGCTTTTGTTCTGTCCTAAATTGTTGCACCCAAAGGAACAGGCTTGGCTGTTTGGAGGGTGCTGTGTTTCACCTAGATAAGACTGCTTCAATTAGATGCTTTGTTTGTGTCATTTCAAGATGATACATTGGGAAGCAGGTTTCTGTTTCTACAATCTGTTGGTGGCTGAGAGAATGTATTGTTCTGGCTACCAGTCTCTTGGGATATCTTCTGTTGGGGTCATGGTATATTCCCTTAAGAGGGGCAGATACCGTCATTGCCTGTAGGGATAATATTTCCTTGGAGATTAGCAAGGGAGCTTCCTTCCTTGTATAATTTTGCAAAGTACAATAAGATTGACATCTTTTCCTTAGCGGACACATTCTTTGATAAACAGGTTTGACTTAAAGTTTTTTAAATGATTATATTTGCAGGTCTCTAAACGATGCTAAGATGACACAGTTCTTTGGACACAATTTTACTGAAGATAGGTGGCGTAAAGCAGCATTGAAGAATGCTTTTTCTTTACTAGGCAAACAGCGTTTTGAACATTCTGCGGCATTTTTCTTGTTGGCTGGTCACCTAAAAGATGCAGTTGAGGTAATAGAATGGAACTATACATTTTTAAAGTGGATTTCTGCTTTTATTTTACAAATTCTGTTTTGTAGCTTGCTTAAACATAGTGGGTTAAATCCAGTGTTGTACATTGGGGCTTTCCTTTGCTCTCCTCCTTTCTGCAGCCTCCCCACTCCCCACAATCTGCTCCGGAGGCCCCTCTAACACCCTGGAGCACCTTTGGGAGATGCACAGAGGCCTGCAGAGGGAGGGGAAATCCATTTCACCAGTGGTTTCTGTTCCACTAGTATACAGCCAGGATTAGATACAACTCTGTATTTGTGTCTTTACTTTGCTATGAAATCGTTTTAATAGTAGAGACAGGATTATAATTTTACATTATGACTGCAGTTCAATGAGATGCAGTCCTCTGCACACAAGCACAGCTACATGTTATCTGGGAAGATGAGGTTTGTAACCTTCGAATGCATAACTGGCAGTGGGAGCTCCATGCATGTTCAGTGTTACAGATTGCGGCCTCTCATGTGTTAAAAATATTAACGTGCTTTCAAGGAAAAATGTTATACTTGTAGTTCTAAAACCGCTGTACTTCCTTTTGTGTGAATTCCCCTCATCCCTTGTTCCGATAGCTTTAACTATAGCTAAGGATTATGTCTGTTCCAACCTTAGCAGTGGTGATTCTTATTACGTTCACTCTTAACTAACTTTTGAAAGCCAACTTCAAACCCTGGCTTGTATGGCAATATTTACCATTGTGTTAAACATTGGTAAAATCACTAAGGAAAGGGATGGAGGTAATTTACGTATGAACTGGAGGAGCTGTATGGAAAGACTACATGATTCCCCAGCCTATCTTCCATGCCCTTAACTGTGATTAATTCAAGGGCATTATGTCTGGACTACATCAATGTGTCACAATCACAGAACAGGTTAGTGCAGAAATGTGCTAACTGGGCAAATATAAAAGGAGGAACAGACGTGAGGCATATAGAGGTACAGGGAGAATTAAATAAGGTGGAAAGAGTTGCAGATAAAAAAATAAATAAATTTGGTCTCATCCACCACCAGCTCTGGCCTGTCTCACATTTGCTTTGGCTCTCCTGACTGCCATCCCTGCCCCCTTCCATCCCTGTATGGTCCCTGTCTCTGGTTTATTGTTATATCTGAACCAGGCCTTTGACTTGTCTGCACTTGTGATCCCAGTAGCTGCCTCCCATAATGATAGAAAAAATCTTTAATTTGTCCTGAAGTTTAAATATGAAGGTTATATAATGGGCCTTAGCTATAGGATACAGCAGTCCCAATTGGAAATAGAAAAACTAACTTTGCCTGTATTCAACTTCCTTGGTGTAGATTGTATCATTTTTTTGACTGCAAAATATCAGACAATTCAAAAAACTGTTCAAAGAATGAGCTTTGCCATAATCAACCAATGCGTGCTTTCCTGTACATTTAAGACTTTAAGTACAAAACCCAATGCCTGACAGGAGCAGTTTTTAAAATAGTCCTATGTTTGTTTCAATTAGGTATGCCTAGAAAAACTAAATGATATACAGTTGGCTCTTGTAATAGCAAGACTTTATGAGTCAGAGTTTGAAAAATCTGGGACTTACAAATCAATTCTACAGAAGAGAATTCTGGGAAGTAGACCTCATTCCACTGAAAGTACATCAAACACACATTCGGATCCTTTTCTTCAAAGTATGGCTTATTGGATTTTGGAGGATTATAGCCATGCTCTTGATACTCTTATAAGACAACCCATTTTGGATGGGGAAGGTAAGCTGAGGCATTTTAACTATGTTCTTCAATATGAATACATATTTTTTAAAAAGCCATCCTCTGAAGAGAATACCTGCTGTAGGGGATATCAATAAGAGATTGTAAAGCATACCTTAGAATTGCCATGCTGGTTCAGACTGGCAGTCCATATCAGGCAATTCCAACCTTTGTGGGCTTGTAGGGCATTTGGAATTCTGAGCACCCCTGTTTACCTCCTTTGACACCCACCAAGGTACCCTGGCCCTCCTGGTGTTATTTTTTTATTTTTATTTTTAAAAAAACTTTAATTAAAAAAACAAAACAAAAAATGTAGCCAGTTACAAAGCAGCAGACCTCCAATCTCCATCCACTCCACCCTCCTGCTATCCTTTCCCTAGCATACCTCTAGCCCCACGTGTGTCTAGAGCATTTTTCAGAAGAGAAAGAAGGGGGTGGGGCTGGTGGTGGTTTAGCTATGCTTCCCAACCACCAGCCAAAACTTTTTTTTTTAAGGGAAACTGCTGTTTGGTAAACTTGGGGAACTGGCAGGAGGCTAGTGGGAAGGATGTGCGTTTGCGAGGGTGATACTAAAAGAGAGAAATGACTGATTGGGGTTAATGTGTGCTGGGAATGTGGGATGAATGGATCTTGTGTGGGGTAAGAGAATTGTGGGAGGGAGTGATACTGAACATGAGAGAGAAACATCGGTTCAAAGGGAGTGAGTTTGTGTTTTGGGTCACAGACCCCACCTTGGCCAGGCTCTTAGACAAGTTACTTGTCTTTTAACCTCAACAGTTTGCCTTTCTGTGACATGTGTGCTTTGGCCATGCCCACCACAGCAGCAGTTTTGTGAATAGGCATCCCCCATGGCAGCTATTTTGATTTGGCATCTGTGACACTTTCTCAAACTTCCAAATGAGCCCAACAGCTGAAAAAAGTTGAAGACTCCTGTTTTTATTGTTACAGAAACAAGTTGCAGCAAGCCTCAGCTTGTATGCTCCCCATCCCTTTCTCCTTTTCCAGCACAGAGGTGGAATTCCACTTTAGACTAACCACAGTTAAGTGTTATGTCTAAACCCGGACAAACTCCATTAAAACAAGCCAACTTCAAAAAGTACTTGTATGAAGTTGGCTTGTTTGAACCAACCATAGTTAAAATTAACCACAGGTTGGGGTTTGAGCACATTGGTAAACTGTGATTAATTGAAATCAGAAGCAAAAATGTCTGATCTCCTCCTTTTGGCCTTGTTGGAAGAGAGGAGCAGGTACTTGTGAGGCCAAGGTATGCGTATGCCACAAGAAGTCATTTGCCTGTTAAGTCTGAACTGAGCATTTGTAGACAAAATTGAGCTAGATAAACAAATGGTCTGACTCAGGATAAGGCAGTTTCCTATGTTCCAAAGATAAAAGCACTCAGTGAGTCTGTCTTGCTGCTGATTGTAAATATAATTGTGTTGTCATATCGTATAACTTTAGAGGATTCCAGGGGTTTATTGTATTAGAACTGCAACCAATTCTTTACAGTATTCTCTCATGTGATACTTTTACAGACGAAGGAAGCATCTCAAGCTGTAACCCTTCAGTATTTAATTTTTATAATTACCTAAGGACACATCCTCTCTTGTTGAGACGCCATTTTGGATCTTCTGATTTATCTTCCACAAGGATTTGTGTAACAGGAGAAAATGCACTGGCCGATGAAATCAATTTAGGGGAAAGAAGATTGTTCTTTACTACAGCATATGCTCACCTGAAGGCTGGATGTCCCATGTTGGCTTTAGAAGTGTTATCAAAGATGCCCAAAGTGGTCAAAAAGTCAAAGACTTTAGGAAGAACACCAAGTTTAAGGGATACTAGTAAAACCTGTTCACCTTCTTCTCCAATACCGGTGGAATCAAAAGATGACAAATCTATCAGCATTGACTGGTCACAACCAGTTGTAAATGGATTAGAATCATCTTCAGATGGGTCATCAGACAAAATTTCAAATTCTGCTCTTTCGTTTGATTGGAGTCAACCAACTATGGCCTTCCAGGATGAGCCTTTGGAGCTAAAGTGGGACAGTGACAAAGATGAGGAAAGTGAAGATTCTTGTCTTGTAATGAAACCTTTACAAAAGATAGTGAGCGAGAAACCAAATGAAGTTAGTTCTAGTTACACAGAAACCTACAGTTCAGGTGTTGAAAGTGATGTTTTAACTTTATCAGAAGACATCATTTCTGCACAGCTGAAATTTAGGGCATGTTTGAAGATTCTTACAGTGGAGCTCCGTACATTATCCACTGGCTATGAAGTAGATGGTGGAAAATTAAGATACCAGCTGTATCAATGGCTTGAAAGAGAAGTGATAGCTCTTCAAAAAACCTGTGACTATAGTGTTGAAGCAGAAGACACTCAGTCAGGAATTAGCCCAATAGTGGATAAAGCTTCTTTAAGTGAAATGACTGAAGAAATGTCAGACACACAACAAAATGCACAGCAGAGAGAGAACTTTCAGAGAAGGCAGTGGCTTGTAAAATATCAATCACTTTTGCGGATGTTTCTAAGTTATTGTATCCTTCATGGATCTCATGGTGGAGGCTTGGCATCTGTAAGGATGGAATTGATTTTGCTTCTACAAGAATCTCAGCAGGTATGCAGTTTTTCCTTATTATTTAATTTGTAGTCTAATATAAGGGTATATTATTGATAAAATATAATTATACACCCTATACTATTTTGGCAATGTATTTCTGTTTCACCATATGAAAGATGTGAGTTGTGTATTCATGATTTCCTCTTCAAATAATACACATTTAAATCTCCATTCCATAGAAAATGTCCAGCTCATAATTCCTGGTGTTTGAATTGATAACTTCTTGGCAGTTTTTTGAGGGGTAAAAGCAGGAAGATTCATTTGTCATGTTGAAGTTTACTAAAACATGACTTGAAATTGCATTTCATTTGGTCTTCATGTAACGGCCATGTTGAGGCAGTGGCATCTGCAACCAGTATTGGAGTGAGAGTTATCCAGCTCCCTGAAGTCCGTTGTTGAAGGTGGGGCGTGAATGGAACTCTGAGAACAGGCATAGACAGACCAGGCTTCCAGTATTTACTCTTGGCTTGGCCAGTTCAAAGACATTGTGATACCTATCTATCACCAGGCCAGTGTTGAGACACCCTTGCCTCAAGAGGACAGAGCACAGTCTTAGGTAGTTTGCCAGGTCTTATTACAGCAGCTTCGGCGATGAAGTTCCTTGTTCAAGTTTTAGATTCCTTGTTACTTCTACTTTTGGGGATATTCCTGGGAGGGAGGATACAGTAACAGTTACTATTAAACCTTGTGCTAATATATATATACTTGATACTGTAAGAAGCTCAGCTATCAAAGCATGCTTTCTATTTCATTTCCCTCCTCTCCATAAAGGAACTCCCAATGCAGTTGCCTACTAATACTGTATCTGACCAGAGCTCAATACCACTTCTATTTGCCTGTACTGCAAGTGCCAAAACTGTGGTGGCCAATCCATTGCTACACCTTAGTAATCTGACACATGACATTCTTCATGCAATAGTAAACCTTGATTCACCACCCCATCCAGATACACAGAATACTAAGGCAAGTATTATAACAAGTCAGGCTTAATGTTTGTGTTCTTGGAACAATTTTCTAAAAAAACTGGAAATATTTGTGTTTATGCACATGATTCATATGGCATAAAAGCCTGCCCTTTGAACTACTGAAATGAAGACCATATTAGTGCATGTATCTATGTTGGGAATCGGTATTGCTCCTTTAGAATTAGATGTAGGCATATAATGCCATGTGACATCTTGTGGGTGACTTGATAAAATGACTCTGAAAAAAAGTAATTCCAAGACCATCTAAACCACAATTCTGTTCAAAATGTAATGTGCCCTCCCAACCTTTCTTTCAGATATATGTAATGCATACATTAGCAGCATCATTGTCAGCTTGCATATACCAGTCTCTCTGTGGAGGTCATAACTACAGGTAAATATCTTTAAAACTGAGCGTTGGTGCTCAGCAAGAATAATAATTCTGTTTACTTTCCTATGATTTGGAGGCATAATTAGTGTACAAAAATACATAAAACTTCCTGCCTAACCTGTGCCACTGTGCATTCTCCTAAAATAAAGGGTTTAGTTGTTCTGTAGTGATCCAAAGTATTAGAACCCCTGGCAAGTGAAAACCCCAATTTAACAACACTAGAGCTAGTTTATAATGCAGCAGTCATGATAAGGTGGTAATCTAGGCTGACCAGATAAAATCCAGGTCAAGGCTCAGGTAACTTTAACAGTTGTAGAGAAAAGGGAATTTCAGCCTGTGTCATTTGTATGCAATTAATTCCTGGTGAAATTCCTTCTTCATCACAACAGTTAAAGGTGCAGGCACTATACTAGAGTGATCATATACAAAAGAAGGCAGGGCCCTTGCAACTTTAACTGTTGTGATGAAGAGGGAATTTCATCAGGAACTAATTGCGTACAAATGATACTGGCTAAAATTCCCTTGTCTCTACAACTGTTAAAGTTACATGAGCCCTGACCTGGATTTTATCTGGTCAGCCTATGGTAATCATTCAGTATATTTTCTTCATTCCTCAAGCAGATTTTGAGTTGCAGACCCCAGATTGCACCCTGGAATATTCTATAGTTCTGTAATATAAACAATAATCTGTAATGAAACTTCATACTTTTATAAATTAAATCATTCATTGTCAAATATATTTGTTTCTAGACTGTAGTCTCTTGACCTAATTCCAGATTAATTAAATGATTTTTAGAAGTAAAGGGAAAGCTAAAAGGTCCCAGTTCATATGTAACGCTGAGACGTAGTTTGTTTTAACCATGGTTTGTTGAAGGGTCTAGGTCGACCCATCTAATTTTGGTTTGTTTCCCCTTCACCCTTCAAATACTCAGCTGTTATACCAAAGATACGCACCTCTTTGTTAAAAGTATTTTCCCAATTGTCTTGAACATAGGCCCTTCCTAGTGTGGCAGCTTTTTATATAAAGACTCAAAGATTTTTAAGTATTAAAACTTTACAGATGAACAAACAGAAGAACAGGTATTAGCAATAACATAAATCCTTAGGATATAAAAGGGGGTAGGTAGATTCTTACAGAAACAGTTTAGCAGAAAGTGAGTGGTTAGTAGCGAGAGTTGCAGTTTGAGAGCAAGCTATAGTGATATAGCTTGATAAGAGCAAAGGTGTGCCTTTAACTTACATTCATAGTAATATCTGGGTAAAGCATCTTTGGTCAAGTTTTTTTAAAAATATATCATTACAAGCTATTGAAAATATAGGCAGCCGGGTTTGAGAGCAAGGGCTTGTCAGTGAGGACTTGGGCAGGGAAAAGGGCCTGCTGGCAGGCAGAGTGAAGAGGAATGGAGACATTCAAGCAAGTGTCAGTGAGAGTGTCTTGACCATGAGAGCAGCTTGATTTTCAAGTCATTCTGGTGTTGCATCTGTATAGCCAAATGGGAGGTGGAGTGGAGTAACAGAACAAACTAAGATTAAAACTGATATCAAGTTTGAGCATAATGACATACCATAACTCAAGATTCACAAACCAACTTCAAACAGTGATTTACAGTCCTGGCTTATCAGCCACAAACATGGTTAGTGATCTTGGTTGAATTCAGTAATGCAAAAAGCAACCCAGACTTAAGTTAAACAAACTATGGTTTAGTGTTACATCCAAACCAGGCCTGTATGTTGAAAGATACCTGAAATCATAAGAGATGTGCCATAATTAATACTTCATTTTATTTTAACTTTTTTTTAATAGTTCATTACAAGCAAATCAATTTACTGGAACCATATATCAGACATTGCTGCTCTCTCACCGAAATTCTCTAAGAACAGCAAGCTCAGATGAAACAGTAACTCCCAATACTGCACCAGATCAGTGGCCAGGTAGTAAAGATTTAACTTTCTTCTTGACCTTGTGAAGGAGTGTGTGATTACTTTCAGGCATAATGTTAAACCATAGTTAAGAGTTATAAAATGATCCTAGGCTCATCTAAGCTTTTGTCTTCCCCACCCCCACCCTCCGTAATCTTCTTCTAGTGCATCCATGAGGCAATTGAAAGTTCTTCTGTTTTAAAATAACCACTGATTAACATATTGTCCAACCTCTAAACTGTGGTTAATCTTAACTGTGGTTACTGAATACAAGCTAGATCAATAAACTATGGTTTGAAATCAGCTTGTTTCCACTCACCATAGTTAATCATGGTTTGTCTGGATTCAGACAGCATGGCAAGCTGCAGTTAATCCAAAATGGAAACAGATGTTTCTGAACTCATGACTGCAGTGGAGGAGGAGGGACAGTGCACAAGTTCAAGGTTTGCCTAGGCTCATTCTCATGCTAAACTACAGTTTAGCATTGCACCCAAACCGGGCCAGTATCCAACCCTTGGACAATAATATATTCTGTTTTCCTATGTTTTTTCTTGACTGGTGTACAGGTTTTCCCAGGTGAGCAACCTGTAGTTTTCCTAAATAATGTGGGTATATGCACATCTTTTTCTCCCTTTCCTCCCTTTCTCCCTTCTGTGAAAGCTAAAAATGATTTAGGACAGCTCCACATTTTATGAATCAAATGTTTGCTGAATGCGTACTAACATTGCCCAGCAAATATGAAAGTGTAGATGACATGCTTGTGTGAACTCAATTTTTTTAATGTGCATGTACCTGAATACCATGGCTCAATTTGGTTTCTTGGACATATATAGGAGTGTTAAAAAGATGCATGTACCTTCATAATTGCATGTTTGTTCACATCACATTATAGCATAATTGGTATATTATAGACTGCCCCTACAGAGCTCCTATTTTAGAAGTACATTCTGGGTTTGCAAACAGTGCAATATTTTGGGGTACAAAATTATTCCTGAGGATGTGTTGATGTAGTTTTTCAATTGATTGTAGACAACAGTGTCCCGGTGACCCAGTTCACACATAATGGTGCCAAATCATGGGTAAATTAATTAGCCCATGATTTGCCAGGGCCGTGTGCTGCTGCCATGCTGAATATGCAACCTTTCATTAGAGGTTGTTCCTCTATGCGAACCTGAACACTAGGCATTAATCATGGGTTACGTAACCCAAAGTTATTCCTGCAATTAGTTCTTAAATTAAGTTTGGGTTGTTTGACCCACGATTAACCCATAAAGTCTGGGTTCGCACATCATGGAGCAAGCTCCAATTGGGCCAATTGGAGGTTGCATTTTCAAAATGGCAGTGTCACATGCTGGGCACACATTGCAGCAAATCATGGGTTAATTAAACCACAATTTGCCGCCATGACGTACATACAGGGCCAGTGTCTTAGAGTGGTTTTCACTCTAAATGAATCAGCAGCTCTAATGAACTCACAATAAGTTCTGGGGAGAATTACTAGTAGCTCCTGTTTTGTGTTTTCTGTGTTAAACAAGTAAATGGTGTTTTTTCTCTTTCTAGGAGTAGTGGCTTTAATACAGTTATTGAGTCATGCTGGGGAAGAAGCGCAATCTGGGATCACAGTTTTGCTTTGTGAAATTCTGACTGCAGTCTACCTTAGTCTCTTTATCCATGGTCTAGCAACACATTCTAGCAATGAGTTGTACAGGATTGTGGCCCATCCTCTTAATGACAAAATGTGGTTTGCTGTGTTTGGTGGAGGAGCAAAGATTCCCAAGAGAGGACAGATTCAACAAACAACAAAGATGGGTTAGTTCATTCGCTTAACTTTCTTTTCCTTAAATAAGAACTTTGAACTCAGTGCCTTCCTGTGGCATAAATTTGCAAATGACAGTAACTATTCGTACATAGCGTAACCAGGTGGAGGAATAAAGCAGTATTTCTTTTCAGTTTAGCAGATACTTGGTTTGCGTGCCATGCTAACCAGGAATTGTGGTTTTAAAAACACCAGTTAAACAAGCCAGTAAAACAAGCCAGGGTGCGATGGCTTGTTTAGCAATTGACTTTAAAACCACAGTTTTTGGTGCACATGTAACAGCAAGCCAGGGATCTGCTAAAGTGAAACTGAATTTTGGTGTCGTCCTCCCCCTGCAATGGTGTGTGTGTGTTTCTCAGTAGGAGGAGCACAGGAGCTGGAAGCTTAATGTGGGCTCCTTTTTGTTTATCCATGTAGCACTTAAGAGTGGTTTAGCGTTATGTGCAGCCTTAATGGATATTTACTTGGGAATCAGCCCCATTGTAGCCACAGGAGCTTGGTTCAGAAAAAAACATGCATAGGATTGTGCTTTAAATTGTTCTAATGCTAACTTATATACTACATATGAAATATAAATGAAAGTAAAAAAATCTGGTATTAGACTAAAATCTTTCTCTGTACAGCCTCTTAAATCTCAGTTTCTTGACAAAGTATGGGTATAATATTTGATTGATTGGTGAAAAGTGAATTTATCCTATGTTTGACAGCCATATTCTATCTAAGAGCAGTCTTATGTTTTCTCTCTTTGGCAGGTAGGCACTTCTCTATGCCTAGCCCACACCAGGTAGTAGTATTCTCCATGGAATGCGTGGGGTTTACCAAATCTCTAACAGCCATCAGTACTCATAGTCCTACCAAACCTGCAGGCAAGATACTAGCTTCAGTTTTAGGCTTTTTAATCCAGTGCTGATATGTGATATTGCATATTTATAAATAAAGCTGCAAAGAAAAAATATGCTTGTAAGTCATGACCTGAGGTTTTGATTGTGCATTATTTCAATTACCATAGCTAAATTAATCAGATTCTGGAAGAAAAAATATATTGGTTGTTCATATATTTGGTATACTCCCTATTAAATCAGTATATCTTCAGTAGAGAAGCGCCATGGCTTGCAATTACCAGGAAAAAAATCGAGTACATTTTTGTTCATTAAGACTGCTTGTTTTGTGTCACATGACCATATGCATATGGCTGTGGATTTCTAAGTGTTAATTAAGCATACAAAAGTCTTTATTTCATAGTGAAACTGAATTCAGTAGCCATAGAAGATTAGTGAAGTATAACAAATATACATGTAAATCATAGCATTTTCAAATGATCTGGTGATGTGACTGCTTAACATTTTTTTTGGCTGCATTATAATTTGATTTGGGATTGGCATAAATGACATATAAGGACCTTGGCAGAGAGCAGCTGGTGTAATAATAAATATTCACATAATCCAATCATTGAACTATAGCAAGATGTTGCTCGAAATTTAGGTGGATATACATAATCCAATATAAAAAATATTTGAGTGAATTCAAATAAATGGCAAGCTTTCAAGAAATACGTGTAGTATACAGGTTAGACATGTATAGTATCAACAGTGAGGTGGGAGAGAGAATTAGGGTGTTGGTGGTAGTGGTGAGTGATCTTTAACACAATTTTGATAATAGTCTGATAGGGGATTCTGTTGTGAGTTTAGGTCAAGATTGTCATTTCTGAAACACATTTTCCCAGAAGTAGGTAAAATTGATTTCAATGAAACTTGCATTTAAGTATGCAGTTTAAGATTAATAACTTTTGGACACCTTGTTTCAGAGAAAATAACGGATTGTGTTTGGTTAGTATGTGCTTATCAACTGGAGTGCATTGGGACTTGATAAATTTATGTTTGATTAGAGACACCTTGAAAGCATAATGTCAAATTTAAAACAAATCTGTTCTGAAAATCAGTGCATTTGTACTTTTACATATTTGTGTAATGTAGTGTAGAATATTCTAAAAAGTTAGTTCAGAAAGTCTGAGTTACAGGAGCTTATGGTTTGGGTTGCAAGTGTGTGTTTGTACTTAAATAACTAATGGTTCTCTGCTAGTTGTAAAGCCTATAGTAACTAGTGGTTTCAGGGTAGCATAACCACTATTTTAATGCACACCCCTAGGATTCCATAAGGAAAAACACCCTACAACTGCCTGCATGCATTGCCTGGGAGGACTGCACATACCGGAGCCCAGGAACAGCAGGCACTTGTGGCCTTGCTGCTGCCGTGAACAGCTGCTTCCCGTCACGATCCAGGATACTCCAGTCCCTGGAGGGGTCGTCATGCATTTCACAGGAAGTAGCCGCCTGCTTTCCCCGAGAGCCACCCACTTCTGGTAGCCCAGCTACCTGAAAGGCTGCATAGGAGTTTGCTCGGGTTTTAAGATCTTTAGGGGAAGCCATTCTCTTGGTTCTTCCATTTGGTGGAGATGCAAGAGAGGGCCTTCTTGCCTACTTAAAGTCTCTGGGGCTCACTACCAAGAGTAGTTATGTTGGGCCCTTCTTTGTTGTCCTTCCACAGGCAGGCAAAGATGTTTTTATTCAGATAGGCCTTTGGCATGTAAACTGTTATGTTGTGGAAGAGAGGTTTTTTTTAAAAAAAAGTGTGCTGTTTATTTTTTAATTGTGTTTTTATTGTTTTAATAGATCTATTTTCATGTTGCATTATATTAATATTTTATTATTGTTAACCATCTTGAATGCCATTTTTGTCAGAAAGATATGATATAAATTAATTAAAATAAATAATAGGTATCCTAGTTCCCTTTCAAATCACAAGCCCAGTTCATGGACATGTGCTTAAAGCTACAGACAATCCTGGCTTCCTGAGATTTTTGTGTATATGCTATATACTGCATTTCCCATGTGTGAATGCCTTAGTTCTACAGTTACACAAAACCCTTTGCATATACGTATAAGAAATGTAATGTGGTTGGTTCCATGGACATCTTTCTACAAATGGAAGGGCTCTTTCCATCCATGGAAGGCTTCTGAGCATTTCCACTGATGGAATGGGGAAGGAGGCAATCTTCATTGTTTCCCTCCTCCCACTGCAGTTCGCCCCTCCCCCCAAAAATCTAGTCTGTAGGGTTAAGGGTGGGGGCAGACCAGAACAGTGGAGGAGGTGGCACTGCAAAGTGAGAAAGGAATAATCAAAGACAGACTGCCCTCCTTTCTGAAGGCAGGAGCATTCTGAATAGAACTCTGCTCAAGCAAATGCTCATGTGGGCAGAAAAGAACCTCTGCACAAGTCAGTGTGTGAAGTGGTCTTTAGAGTTTTCGTGGTGGGATTCAGCAGCTTTCCGTGATCAAATCTATATGCAAGGTCTAGAACCAGTCAGAAGAGATCCATACTTTCTGTCCAAAGGCAAGGAGCTAGTGGTACAGGGGAGAGGCATGCAAACGTGCTTTGCATGCGGAATGTCCCAAGTTCAATCCATCTCCAGTTTTTTTTTCCCAAAATAAAATCTCCAAAACAAGGCTGGGGAAGAGTTTTGCCTGTTCCTTGGAAGCAGATATGGACCAATTCATGTAATTGAACTATACATTCATATGCGTTCCAGGGTGACAAATCCTAAACGTCACAACTTTAATAATTTTATTTTTGATCACTTGCTATATGTGAATTGGCATGTCTGCATACCTAAGAACCTAAATGGAGGAGGGCAAGGTAGGAGAGACCTTCCTACCCTTGCAGAAAACTAAAAGAACTTCAAAACCCTGTCCAGCACGTATATACACACTAACCTCATGATACCAAAGAAATAATGACAACAGAAGCATTTTTTTTATTGGCCAGCTCTCGTTTGACCCATTTTGACAGGTCTCCCCCAGTGGTTGCTTTGGCATGAAATGTAGGGTACAGCTCCCCAAGCAACTTCAGGAGGGGCAGATTATGCTTAGAGGAAGCTTCTTTTGATTGTCAGAGGGAGAGTTTGGGCTCTGAGGCAGCTTTCTGTGAACCTAATCTTCCTCTTTCTCCAATTATGTAATTTGCACTTTGTTTTCTTCCTCCTTTCCTAAATTTAAATAACTGGTCAGTCTGTAGCATTTGATTTTATAACCAGTTTTCTTTAATCTTATTAGCTATCCACCTCTGCAGCGTTATTTCTTCTGTTATATTTGTAGAAGAACGTTGTAAAACTTTTTTTTACTGTTAATCACAGGTATTGGCCATAATCACAGGTATTGGCCATAACCTGTTATATATGGGCACTTTAAATAGCTCTTCTCTATCCATAGTATAACTTGTGTAAGATAGCACACAGGAGGTAGAAAGGAGAAACAGGAAATCTTGCCATCATACGCACACTAAGGATTGCACCAGTTATAGAGATTTTCTGTTGTTTGAATATATTTATTTATTTATTTATTTATTTATTGCATTTTTATACCGCCCTATAGCCGAAGCTCTCTGGGTGGTTCACAAAAATTAAAACCATAAAATCATTTTAAAAATATAAAACAAGCCACAATCCAAAAACAACAAATAACATACAATCTAAAAACACAACCAGAATAAAACCAGAATAAAACCAGCAGCAGGAATTAATACAGATTAAAATACAAATTTTAAACAGCAAGGATTAAAATTGAGTTAATTTAACTGTTAAAATACTGGGAGAATAAAAAGGTCTTCACCTGGGAGCTCATTCCACAGCCGGGGTGCCACAGCGGAGAAAGCCCTCCTCCTAGTGGCCACCTGCCTCACTTCCTTTGGCAGGGGCTCACGGAGAAGGGCCCCTGTAGATGATCTTAGGGTCCGGGCAGGTACATATGGGAGGATTACTATTACGCTATGATTACTATTGGAATCCCTGACAAAGAGCATAGAGTAGAGGACGCTTCTGTGTACCAGTCAGAACATTTAATGATACTTACTAGAATGTTCCACATGACACGTCCCAACAATCTTGGAACTAATGATGGCTTCCCCCACTAGGTTTAGTGCCATTTTTGTGTTGGTTTTATGCTGCTCCGTTTTGGTGTTAGATGTTATATGGATTGTTTTTAATTTATCTGATTGTATTTTGTAGATTTTAAAGCTTTCTGAACCTTCTGGATGACTTGATTGATTGGGCAATTTAGGAATGCCATAAAGAAGTAAATATAACTCAAGTTATACGATCCTGCACTTATTTTCATAGATTTTTTTTTATGGAGAATAGCCTATCACCTGGGAAAGGCACCTTTGAATGACCATGATAGATTTTATATTAATAGTAATTCTGGAAGAAATCTGGTGTGAATGACTGGCAGTTTTCCATAACCAGATTAGTCTTCCCCATCCCACTTTGTAAAACAGTCACAGGAAATTCTAAAGTGGTAGAACAGAGTAGGAGGGAATGTGACTCCTAAGATGTGTGTTGCACTGTGAGTCTATGTGTTGCAGTAACTACAAGTGCTTCATTTGGATGTTTGATATGCATTTTCAAATATCTGCTTAAGTACTAGGTAATCCTGAATACTGTAGAGAGATTCAGAGTTTTACAGAGCAGATTTGCAACTTCTTATTTTAAAATAAGTACTAGAAATCCATATTGCTCTTCATTTAGTGTGCTCAGTTGCTTGACAGTACAAGAGAAAAGTAAAAACGAAAGATGTGTCATGCCAAAATAGCTATATGGCAGCAACTTACTAAATGTATTTCAAGCTGTTTGAGGCTTCATATGACAAATGGAATGCAAATTGGCTGTGCTGATAGTTGCAATTTTCCATTGCAAGCTAAGGAATGCTCAGAATCTTGCTGCTTTTGCAAAACATGATACAGTTTGTGGCAGTTACTAAGAAAAGGGTATTTCAGAATGCTTTTTAATATATCTCCGTTGTCCCAATATTTGCATAATATAAAAATGTCAGTTCTTTGAAAATAGGATAGTGTATATTGATCAATGATTTTTGGTTAAATTTGTTTAACTGTCCCATGGAAAAGCTGTTAATCTTGATGGATAAATGTTTTATGAACTTTTTGTTTATTTCTTTGTCATTTTGTAAGGACATGTCTTATATTACTAGAATATTTCTAACTTAAGTAGCAAACTTAAACCACTTTTAAAGCAAGGTCATTAAAAACCAATGTGACTTCATTCCCTGTAGGGAATTGATTGGTAGCCTCATAATCAATAGTTGGCTAGTGTTTCAGGTCTAAATAGCAAAATGGGGGTGTGGGAAGAAGGATTCAAAAGATTCCTATTTTCTGTATCATGTAACACTTTTTGTAAGCTTATTATTCTGTGCCTTCATTTCAACATAATAGTAAGCTTTTATTTTAGTTGAGCTCAAAAACTAATGCCCCATATTAAGCAATGCATGTGCATGTTCGTTGTGCTTGCTAAGAAAAACTTACATTTCAAAAGACCTTGTATTATAACAAATATTTTTTTATCCTTAAGGTAAGTGAGTTAAAGCTGGAAGGCGTCTTTTATAAATTGTTAATAAGACCTGCTGATAAAATATTTTGAAATAATGAACTGTTTCTGTGAATATGAAGGGGCAAAAATCTACATGCCAGTGAGGATTTTATTTTATATCTAATTCTGTATAGCAACACTCTACCTGTGGGAGAATTGAAAGACAATATGCGCTCATAACATAGTTACTGAAGAGTTCAGTCCTCAGGCATATGCAAAAATAAAAGTTATGATGTTTTCGCTAAAAAAGGGAGCAAAATCACACTTCCATCGAGGTGGAGGTGTAAGGGATCGAATATGAGTAGGGTTGAAAGGTAGAAATCCTGATTTTATAAATTGCTATTTTTTATTAGAATAGACACGAGACTTGATAGAGCTTGGTGGGTTTTTTATTGTAATTAAGAATAGTTATTTTCTGGTTAAATGATTTGGAAATGACAGTCATTTTCCTCCATTTGTTTACTACAAGATGCATATTTTTCTCTTCGTAGCCTCTTCTCCTGTAGATGATGGTGAGAAGCAACATAAACGGTTTAGATTGTCATCAAAATCATCTCCAAAAGAGAGTTCACAGGCTACTTTACCTTCAGCAGAGCATGACTCTCCGAATTACAAGGAGAAGTTTATTCCCCCTGAACTTAGTATCTGGGACTACTTCATAGCAAAGGTATTTTTTTTAACTAGCTGGAGAGATGACAAGTGAATGTTGTAGAATCTAATCTCAAAGAGAAGCGCTATCAACTCCTGTTTCAAGCTGGTGCTCTCAAAATGACTTAAACTCTTGAAGCAAAATCCCCAGCCTCAGCTAAGTTAGGAACAGAAGCAGTGTGAGGCTTCAATGATAGATCATGCCCTAAGAGAGGGAAAGGTAATTTCGTTCATACCTTATTAGAGAAAGCAGTGCCATACAAGAGAAGCGTGCACTCTGAGCATTTTGCCAATATATTAAAATAGGTGATGTCCCCATTAGTTAGCTTTAGAACCTCATCTAGCTCCTACTTCATGGAACTTTTAAAACAGAGTGGGGTGGTACTAACCACCCTTCCATTCTCCTTTTGAAGGAGACAGGCTAAGAAGCCTTCTTACTGGCCGGCTTCCAATATGTGCTATTTTACTCGCCTCCACCCCTCGCACTCATATTGCCTATTGGCCCTGTTTAATACCTAGATCCTGCTGAGTTGCTAATCCTACCTGCTTTCCCTCAGTTGTAGTATTGGATGACCTGGAGCTAAATAACTGTTACTCAGTTGCTTTCAGGACATCCATTGACTTGGAAAGCACACAGGATTCCATATGCAACTTTTAACTTATAGTGACAGTGGCTCCCTCTACCATGATGATGGGGTAGCTAGCGTCCATCAAGCTAATGTCACCTCATTGATGTGCCCTACTATACTTTTTGGGAGGGGGAAGAATCAACTTCAGTCTACACTTGCTGCTACTGCTGCTGACGGCTACTAATACAAAACCACTAGTGTTAGCACACTTCTGCTTGAATGGGCTCATGCCACATTGCTGGATCATAAAATGGATTCATGTGAAGCAGGACTATCAAGCTACATGGCACATGCATCTCAGTGATGGGGTAATGTATTATGAAGATTTCACGCCATTGCTATCTTCCCATCTTCATGAGATGGCAAGAGTGTAAACAGGCTGTTGTTTTTACGTGCCCAGTTTCTATTGATGCCGCTGCAGCATGTTGAGATATGCACTAATTTCATATTGTTGTGGCATCTGAATCACTTAAATAATCCTATTTGAATGTCTTACCTCTATATTGTTTAGCAAGTGAAAGACCACCACATTAGAAGATCTGTAGGCTAACCTAATTTGTAAAAGCCATGTAGGAAGAAAAGTGTAACCTAGCTTAAGGACATAGCATGGGAAGGAAGCATAATACAAAATGTTGATACGACATTAAAAGAAAGTAGAGGCATTTAAGAGAAAGGAGGCCTGACACTTTTCTTGCCTGCATTTCTAAGACTGAAAGGCCAAAAAAATGAGGTTTTGTTTATTGATTTTAATCCTTTTAAGCAAAGTCTGCATAGGCATTCTGAAATTCAAATACATGTAACATAAAAATTCTACAATAGTAGAACGTATTGTGTTTTTTTTTAAAAAAAACTAAGCATTTAAAACAAGTGCATTCTGGTATTATGTTTGTTTTTTAGCTTGGATTGAAATGTTTCAACTCTTAATTTCTGTTCCTTTAGCCATTTCTTCCATCATCACAAACTAGACTTGAATATGACTCAGAAGAGAGTCAGGAGAGCAGTGATGAAGATGATGATGGAGCATTCTCATCAGACTTGAAGTTTCAGGAACATTCAAATTCAAATTCATATAGGTATAATGTATGATGCTTTTATTGACTATATTTGTAGGTTTTTGTATGTGAAATAGGAGAAATCTATGAAATGGGTAAACCTTCCCATTAAAGATCCCTACACTCTCAGATGCTTTTTATATGCGTACTCGAATTTCCACATTTCATCTTCTCACTCACCCTATGCAGGTATTAAGAAAAGTAACTGTGGAGAGGAAATTGGGGTGCATGTGCTGGCTCCTTCCCTCTCAACCTTTCCATTTTGACTGGGTAGATTTGAAGAGAAACCATGCAATCAGGGTTCCCAGTTGAGCCAAAAGTGGTTAGTTTCATTTCAGACCCTTAGTTAGTTTAATTTCAGACTTTTCCATCATCATGGTGAGGTCCAGGATGGAGAAGGCGGGGCTGTCATATGCATCATTGTGTCCCTTGCATGATTAGGATGGTTGTTTTTTTATGCCCGAGTAGAACTAGAGTAGTCTATTATTTGTAAGATGCTGACAGAGAGCATCCCGTTTCTCAGAAGCAATTTTTTTGGGTGCGACAGCAGGTTGCAATACAAAGATACCCTCAAAAGCCCCTGTATTCCTCAAATGTCATGGAGGGATGGAGACTTAGAGATGCCAGAGATCATTGAAATTCTCTGAAGTTCACTTCAAACCTTGCTTCAGCTTGCTCCTGTTCTCATTTCTGACCTGTTTTTAGGTTCATTTGAATGGGAAAATTCCACATTTTTCAAAAGTGCACATTTCCCCCACATTGACTAAAGTGTGAAAATGTGAATTTTTGAAAGTACATTTTAAACTCTGCATTGTAAAAATTGTTTATCTTTAAAAGTTCACATTTTAGAAAGCGTACATTTCCTAATGTGTGCATGTGTGCACTTTCCCCCATTGACTAAAACATAAAAATGCAATTTTTAAGTGTGCATTTTAAAAGTACACATTTTTGAAATGCATACTTTTTAAAAAGCACTTTAAATTGTGCGTTTCTTAAAGTGTGCATTTTTAAAATGCACATTTTGTGAGCGCAAGTTGGGACTTTGCAAACATTTTCTGAAAACATATGTTTGCTTTTAGGGTTGCTATGTGAAAATTGCTGAAAAGTTTAATTTTTTATGTTCTGTTCAGTTGGTCACTGATGCGGTTGGCTATGGTTCAGCTGGTTCTTCATAACTTGAAGACTTTCTACCCTTTGGCTGGGCATGATCTTTCAGGTAATAGTCTGTGTGTGTGTGTGTGTGTTGTGGGGGAATTGTTTATATGGAATTGCCCCTTATTTACCAGTTTAGTTAAATCAACTTCTTTTACAGAATCTTCTCCCATGTGTTTAATTATATTAGCTATATCTGTAATGCATACCACTGTCTTCTGTTAAAAAAAAACCTTATATTGTGAGGGGCTGCCAAGACTCACTGGCAGAAGTAACCTCCAAGCATTGATAGGAGGACTCTGGCTGGAATGATCTTTGAATCAAGTATATCTTTATATCAAGTCAGGTTCTGGTCAGTGTATTTTAAAGCTGCTTTAAAATACTTATTTCTCTCTCTCTCTCTCTCTGCCAATAAACAAGGATCCATGTGTCTATGAGGACAGCCTGATTTGTGTTAAATCATGAAAAATACTTTACAAGTGCAGTAATCCAAAGTATACTTAAAAGGAACTAAGTTTCATGCATGGTGTTGTGTCCTAAGGCTTTTAGAATTGGACTGAAGAACTCTTTCTCATTCAACAATTAGTTGACCAACTTCTCCTTTGCTATAATAACTATTTCTGCAGTCTCTTTGTCATTAGCAGTTGCTCACTCACATGTGCAGTTGACCTGCTACTTGTGGCAGTAGCATAGAAGCACAACATATTTTGGTATAAAGCGTACTAAGAATGTAATACTCAGTAAAAAGCTTGTACTTAAGGAAAACCTGATTTCTGCCCTTAGAACTTCCAGTTAGCTCCCCTCTGTGTCATGCAGTTCTGAAAATACTTCAGCGCTGGGAGCAAGTTCTTCTCAGACGACTTGAGATGCATGGTGGCCCACCAGAAAATTTCATTTCTATTCATACTTCACAAGATGCATCTGCTTCAGGCCCTGCACTACTTCGCCACAAAGCCTTGCTGGAACCAACAAATACCCCTTTCAAGTAAGTATGTTCAATGAATTTACACTATTAAATAAATATTCTTTAGTAACGCCCATGAAATTTCTCAGAAATGCATATTTTCACTATCACTTTGATACTTCTCATGCTCTGCTGTTTGCATATCATTTAATCTTACAGTACCATTAGCAATATAAATTCTAATTAGAAGTATGTGGGATACATGCATGTGCGAGCGTTTGAAATGCTCAAGCATGATGGCACTTAAATCAGATGTTAACCTCAAAGCATGCATCCACTGAGGGCGTAGCATAAGGACACTAAACACAAATTTTTTAGATGTAGAAAATTTTGCATTCACACCTAAAAATGTAGAGCAGGAATTTAACACACCAGAAAAGAGGCAGTGGTTGTATTACTATATCAGACAGGTACCTAGCACCCAACCACTTATAATTACAAAGGACTCCAAAAACTTGATAAGTCCACAATTGTGTTTATCTTTATCAATGAACAACAGTGTTTATATAATTTATAAGTCATTATATACACATATGTGTTATAGATACAATTCCAAACATTGTCCTCTGTATGATATTTTACAATATCTCAAGCATATATATTCTCTTAAAGTATAACCAATTGTTTAAAAATAAATTGCTCCACATACAGAGATACACTCAAAACACATTCCCATCAGTATTATTTAGTAGTACTATTCCAACGTTGTCCACTGTATATTATTTTATGTATTAATCAGTAAATAATATTTGCTGATTAATTCCACCTGTTTCAAACAACTTCATCAGAATATGCTGTAATAAAGTATAATAAACAAAATTATAGCAGCCATAATTCACACCTCTAGTTATTATACAATTTTGTAGTAAACTCAAAAACAAATTCCCACCTTTTTCCAAGAACAATTGCCATGATATTGTTAAAGGGCAAAAAGCGTCCTAGTAGAATCTAAAGAAAATATATGGATATTAATATATCATAATCAACAACGTTTCATATAGACTGTTCCAAAATATGTGAGCACTTACTAGTTCTAAGACGTAGCATTTGTTTCAAAGACGCTGATCACAGCTGTAAAGTGATTACCATTGAAGAGTGTTTTTATTCACAAGCTAATTGACCTAGTTAACCGGCATTGTCATTCACCAGCTATTAGCCTAAGCTAAAAAAGCTGTTAAATCAAATTGAGTATTCAACCCTTTGGGATGCATAGTTTGAAAGCGAAAGATCCACTCTGCATCTTTTTTCAAAAGTAAGGAATCCACATCATCCCGGTGATACTTATTCAGATAAACCCTGTCAATTGCCAGAAACTGAAAATCATCATAACGATGTTTAGAAGCAATAAAATGTGGTACGAGAGGTGCCTCTTCTATTCTATTTTTAATCTTGGAGCGATGTTCAATAATTCTTGTTCGTATGCTCTGCGTGGTCTTGCCCACATATAATAATTTGCACGGGCAAATGATATAAATGACCCGTTCAGTATTACAATTTGAAAAATGGCACAATTCAACTGCTAATTCGAGTTTTGGATGATGAAATTTCTTCGTCTGTATAGCAAGATCACATACTGAGCACCTTCCAAATCTATAATGTCCTGGGAAATCCGTACGTTTTTTAGGAGGATCTATATCAGTACGAACAAGTTGGTCCCTTAAACTTTTTGTCTTTCTCCAAACAATGTATGGTAAACCTGCGCACCCAGGTACTTGACTAATAATGTGCCAATGTTTCCTAATGGATCTCATTATTTCTGGTGAAGCATCAAATGCGCACATGATTTTATCTTCCACAGTTTTATTGGCCACAGTCAATAAAGATGATCTGGGTGTACTCTCCACCCGTTCTTCTGCTTTTGTAATCACCGATCTAGGATAACGTCTTGTTGCCAAGGAATTTCTAAACTTTAACTTTTGTTGTGTATGCGTTGTGTGTTGCCCTCCACACGACGCAATAAGCAACACAACTGATGGTTGCCTCCCCCCCCCCCCCCGTTGATTATCGTGTTGTCCAAACTGAGCCAATGTCTCAGCAAATGTTGATAGAACAGGGACTTGCTACCAAGATGGCAAAAAAGCAAAGGGAATAATAAGGGACAAGCTAGATAAAGAGCAGGAGAAATAATAAAAAGGATAAAAGAATAAAAAGTAAGGAAGACAGCAGAGAAGTGGGATAAGAGTTGAGTTATACGTAATTTAAAGTGTCGTGTAGAGGGAATCCCCCCTCTCTCCGTGTATTATTCCACTTGGTCATAGAGTTCGCCGGCCGGAGCAGCCGAAACACCCTGGTTGCTCCTATACAGCCGGCAGAACTTGCGGTAAATGATGGGATACGGCCAGAGGGAGGAGGAAGGAGATGCAGCAGCCCAGAAGGACGCCGGGACTTTCAGCCACGTGATGGGGGAGGGGCAACATGTAGTGTGGCGGTCCCGGCAAAAATAACGCACTGTGAGTATACTATTCCCCCCTCCGTTGTCTAAAGTGTCGTCCAAACTCAGCCACTGCCTCTTCTGTTAATTTCTCTGAGGGGTGGGAAATTTCTAGTCTGCACACCTGATAAGGCAGGGCCAGGGGGGAAGCTTATATCTGATTAGATCTAAACCTGAGGAGGCTTGTTTTCAGTCAACTACTGATCAGAGATAAGAGCTTTCCCCTGCAACCAGAGGGCAGGGGACACAGCAGCTGAGTGATTCAGTTCTGCTTCTTCTGCGCCTTGTTCTGCTTACAGTGACTTGTCCTGCTTACTCATGAATAGACATGATGCTCATGCTTAATTTAGACACGCAGAGGCTTGATATTTGGGAACCTATTTGAACATGCTGCTGAGTAATTAGGTCCTGCTTACTTCTACAAAAGTAATGGAGGGATTTGTCTTGCTTATTTGTGAGTAGACATGCTTCATGCTATAAATTGGCAACAGCAGAATTGGGGAGGAGGAGGTTGGATTTTTTAACCTGGTCCACTTTTGTCTGTGGCCCTGCCCATGGTGGAATGTGGCCCCCGAGTCTCTCTCCAAAATAGGCTTTGGTGCTTGAGCCTAAAAAGATTCCCCACCCCTACCCTAACCCTTCACCTTTTGCAAACATCTGCACATGTTGCTCATACTAGGGGTGGGCAACTTGTGGCCCGTTAAATATTTTGGACTACAGCTCCCATCATCTCTCGCTATTGGCTATGCTGGACAGGACTGATGGGAGTTGTAGGCCAAAGCTTCTGAAACCAAAGAAATAACAAGGGGGAAGGGCAGTAATAATATCACAAAACAGGAGAGAAGGTGTTCTCAGGTGCCTAGAAAAGCTTTAATTGGGCCCAACGCTTTTCGGAAAGAAATCTCCTTCTCTTGCAAAACATCTGGAAGGCCACAGGTTACCCTTTTCTGTTTTACTTTCTAACCTAATTTTCTTGGAAGAAGACAGAACACAAGATTAGCAATAAGTCATGTGTCTCAATGTGAAGAGAGAGGAATGCGTAAAAAAATTGTGGGATTTTCTTTGGTTCAGGCAGCCAACTTTGTTCAGACTGGCATTCAGTTTTGAGCAGTAGGCAAAGCTAGACTCAATTCTGCCTGATTTTCAAGGGTAGGGATTCTGAATTGTGCCTACAGAAAAAGCTACTCAGCATTATTTTTCAAAGTCACCTGTTCTCTAGGGCCCGTGTTCAGGTCAGCCCCAGGATCTTCCAGATCTGTGGCAGAGCACAAGTTGTGTTCCTCTTTTACTTGACTAACAGTTTTGCCTATCTTCTGATTAGAGACTGAGGGGATATGTCAGTGCTCCTCAGTTCTCTGTTTGCCACCACAGTGAAAGGATTACCACAGAATCCTGAGGTAATGCTAACAGGAATTTAGTTTATTCCTGTTAGCATTTTTAGAGTATATTTTTATCTTTTGTGCCTGAAGAATATATTTTCATTTAACTTGTACTTTGAATCTGGTGCTTAGGAGCGATTCATTCCAAATCTGTGGGACCTATTGCCTTCCTTTTATACAGGGAGTATTGGATATCGTAATACATCTGTGGATGAAAACAGTTTCACCTGTAAGGAAACTGGAAAACAAAATTAAGCAGAAAGATTTGCACTTTTTTGTTTATATACCCTGCATCTAAATAATTATTGGATTATTTGAGGGTTGTTTACCCCTCCAACACACCATGCCACCCGGGTTCAGATGACATGACAAACTGTGCCTGGGCGGGTGAATAGGCAAATCACATCTGACATATACTGTGGTTTAAACAAGCAAACGTCGACCCAGGTCATTCTCTTGCAGTGGGTACTCCTGAAAAAAGCATAAGCATGCTCCTTGTTTTACTCTATTAAATAGGGAGGAAAGGAAATTGGATTTAATTGGCAACAAAGTCTATTCAATACTAGAACTAACATTTAAGATAGATACTATAGATTCTGGGGCTCTTAGAACTATTGCTACATGTGTTCAGAGTTAATAGAAAAAGTACCTCCTGTAATGCAAGTTGAAGGTTAAAAGATCTTCCAGTCAATAGCAAAGTGTTCGGTTCAGGAAATGAACTTCCATATTAATATACTGGAATTACAGGCACTCAGAAGAATCTTAGCTCCACTGACCTTTGGTAGACAGGGAAAATTAAAGTGACCACTGACAACATAACAACAGTAATACAAGCAAGATGCAATTAGGTCTATATTTAAGCGTGCAGAAACATATAAGCAATGGCATTATGGAATTGTGTCTGCAGCATCAGGTATGGCCCATTCTAGTATGAAGGAGTTGTTGCAAATGTTTTGGGATACACTCTGAGTAGATTAGGGCTTTGAGACATGAAATAACATGTGCAAATCCCTAACTGTTATCAAGAATTACTCCATAGATGTCAGAATAAAGGCATCTATTGGAAAAGCAGTGATTCAGTTTATCTTTTCATATGGCTTCTGTTTCCACCTCCTAGTAAGTCAGCTCAATAATGTCCCATTATGACAGACATGAAGGTGAGATAGGTCTTGCTGGTAACAGCAAGGTCTTGCTCTAAGTGATTTCTTGAAATCTCAACCATCCCACCTTCCATGTTGTGGAAACTCAGATCACATGCAGGGATTCAGCAAAGGATCTCTGTGGTAGGCATTCTCTTTCTCTATGCAATAGGAGGAAAGGCAGGTGAAACCATTAGTTGAAACAGAAGAGCATGCTTCCTGTTTGGGAGGAGCTGAAAAGATTGTGCTCACCTGCACATGCACATTTCCCATGGCATGAATGCACAGAGCAACTTTAAGAGTACTTTACAGGTTCAGGCAACCTCACTTCCGTTGAGAATCTGGTTCAAGAAATGTATGAAGAGTAGATGAGCTGCTTGTGCAACTGCAGCAGCTGCTCCTTATTAAGATTTCTAGATTCTTAGTAGTTTTCTGTTCCCATGGGCTTGTACATATCCTAACTTCTATATATAATTTTCTCTTTCATCTTTAGTTCTAAAAGTAATAATGCACTGTCTGTGAAGAGACTTTGGCAATATCTCATAAAACAAGAAATGGTTCAAGAAACCTTCATCAGAAACATATTTACAAAGAAGAGGTGCTTAAATGAGGTCTGTATTGTATGTTTTTTTTATAGAAATTAAATCCCATTGATTATTTCTTAAGCCAATGTTTCTCAAACTTCTTGACCGCCCCCCCCCCCCCCTCCGGTCCCAACAACTTAAGGTATCCCCTGTAAAACATGAATGAATGTGAGGTAGCATTGCATGCAGCTACATGCATCTTGCTGCTGCGCATGACAACAATGAATTGGGCTTGTGCAACCTTCCCCAACCTGGTGCTTTCCATATGTTTTGGTCTTCAGCTCCCATCAGTCCCAGCCAGCATGCTCAATGGTCAAGAATGCTGGGAGCTGCAGTTCAAAACATCTGGAGGGAATCAGGTTGGAGAAGGCTGGGCATGAAATGGTGGATATGTAGAATATCCACCATTTCATCTGCCTATTGTATTTGTAAAATAATATTTGATCATGATGGTGAGCCACTACTTAAAAGGTCTGGATAATACTGAAAGTCTGCTGTGCCCCCTCTTCTTTCATAACCTCAGCTTGATGGTATAAGCTGTGGCTATTGATTTATGCCTGTTCACGTATCCCATTCTGAACTTTTGACTCTTGAATTCAGTGTGCAGCACAGATTACTAGTCATCATTTTGTTAAGTTACCTTACATTTGTAAATAATTTAGAGCTACATGATTCATATAGTTTGACTTTCTCCACTTTTCTTTTGTGTCTACATGTTTTTCTAGTTTCCTTTTAATCTTTTCACAATTTATAAGTGGTACAACTAAAAGACGGATTGGCTTAATTCCTCATCTCCTCTAAAAAGTTGTTATTGCTATTTATATTAATAGAACTTCATGCAAGTATAAAAGACTTTCATTAGTACAGTCACTCAAGTGATGAAGTAGAATTCATCGCTTATATAAATGCAGTTCTGGGAATCTGTGTGAAAGAAGTGACCACAGCGCTACGGGAAAGCGTTTCACGAAATTAAATGTTGTATATTCATAATATTAGCATGTACTTGTTTACCTTGTCATCTAGAATTGCATGCTAGTCTCATCTTGTCTTTTGTCATGTAATTTATTTTTTTCGGTGTAGTCATTAGAAGACCAAAATGAAAATATCAAAAGCACATCAGTGGAAGAACCTGGAATCAATAAGGTATATACAATAGTGACAGAAAAAGTGATATGGGGAAAATATATATTGTACATTCAAAATCTGTTGTATGTTAATTATTTTAAGAAATTGTACAATATATTAAGGGCCTGTTGGTACTTATTAAGTTGCTAAGATTCTGAGTAAGCTAAAGTATACAATCATCTGGTCTATATTCAGGTACTGTGCCTACTTTGTTTTGGGACTTTTGAATAAAATGAAAAAATACATCACATAAGCCTTATCCGCTGTTGGGAGGTTACAAAAACAACCCTTTTAGGTAGATTTTTCCAAAGTTAGCTGTGTCAATCTTGCAGATTTATGGATCAGATTTGTGTTCAATATGCTGGGCTGGATCCAGATACATCATCATCATCATCATAAAAAATATTATTTCTTACCCGCCTCTCTATTTGGATCGAGGCAGGGAACGACAGTAAATATAAAATATGATAAAATATATAAAACTGATTAAAAACATGGCACACATTATTAAAATAGTAATAAATCATCATTAAAAACATCATAAAAACATTCTAAAATTCCACTGGATATGCCTGCCAGAAGAGACTAGTCTTTATAGCTTTCTTAAATTCTAAAAGACTGTTAAGTTGACGAGTCTTCTCCAGCAGGTCATTCCACAGTCTGGGAGCGGCAGAAGAAAAGGTCCTCTGGGTAATGGTTGTCAGCCTAGTCTTGGCCGACTGTAGTAAGTTCTTCCCGGAGGACCTGAGCGTGTGGGGTGGATTGTATGGGAGAAGGCAATCCCACAGGTAACCTGGCCCCAAACCATGTAGGGCTTTAAAGGTAATGACCAACACTTTGTACTTCGCCCGGAAACTAATTGGCAGCCAGTGGAGCGATTTTAAAGCTGGTGTAATGTGGTCACCCCTAGGTGTACCGGTGACCATACATGCCCAGAAGTTGACCTTTCCGGCACCTTTCCCTACCATCCCCCACCTGAAAATACTCCCTCAAGAGTTGGGTGACCCTTCTGAGTGGAGTGGGCTGTGGCACAAGGAGTTGAGGGGGGAACGGGGAGATCATGGAATATCAAGAGGCATCTTTAAAGTGCCTCTAGCTGCTTTTCCACTATCTCCCCGGTCCCCCTCAGTCCAGTGCCACTGTCCACTGCACTCAGCAGGGTCCACCAGCTCTCAAGGGACCGTTTTTTAACAGAGGAATCTGGGAGCTGACAGGGAGAGGAGGGTGGAAAAGTCAACTTCTGCCCACCTGCTTCCACAGATGGATATCTGAAGCCAACCCATTATGCAGACATTGTTATAACAAAATAATGGGCCAGAATGAGCTATATAGGAAACCTTGAGAGATACATTTGGTAGACCGATGTGATAGGCAAATGCATAGTAATACGTAAACTGATGTTTATGTGTTTGTTAACATAGAGCCATCATACAGGTTTATATATGAATCCTGGAAAAGTGCACCCTATAAATTTCTGTTATGTAGTTGCTGAATTTTTCAGTTACTTATATAGGTATTAATGATACTTGGTAAATTGCACATTATTAGTAGCTTGTTTCTAAGCAATGAAATGGTTGATACAGAGTCATTTTTAAATATTTTATATGTAGACATGGTTCATATCTCAATTAAATTTCACTACTTTTGTTGTTTTGGTTAACTCGGAATTTAACTTGATGTGAATGAATGGTTAAAAGGCAGATAGGATCCAAAACCGTTATGATACTTTTTTACTAAACTATCTTGAATTAATGAAAGTAACATGGGGTTGTTGTTTTTTGCACAGAACTATACTTGCTTAATATTTATTCTTTATTTTTTTTATATGATCTAAAAAGATAGACTTGCTATTTTAATAGGAATGTGTACGTTTCCCCCATTCCTCTTTTTAATATAGATAGAAACTGATATGGGCTACCCTGGAAGTAAAGCAAGGATTATCCATAAAGAATCTGACATTATTACTGCTTTTGCTGTTAACAAGGTATATACATAAATGGGGAGAGGGGCGTTTACAATTCCTCAGTATTTTGAAGTATTGTAACTTCCGTTAAGAAGGAAGAGCACTTGTAGTTTTATCAGTTTAACGTATATTTTATTAATTGTCTAGCTCTAGCTAGTGGAGACATGCCATTTTTATTCTCCAACATTAATGATTGCGGGAGTGTCCCTTGCAGTTATCTCAGTATTCTTATAAAGGCTTTGGTCCGCCAACAGCATAAATAGGTGATTGCAGTGGAACTATGTGGGCACAGCTCTAAGTGGGAAGTCTTTATGTGATCAGTTTCACATGCAGTTGGGCCATTTGAAACCCATTGTTAATCCAGAAACTGGTGGCAGATATGAGACGGCCATTTTAACCATGCTTGTGGTTTTCCTGGGGCATCTAATTGGCCACTTGGGGAAACGAGTGCTGAACTAGATGGACCTGCTCCAGCAATGCTACTATATTTTTAAACTGCTGCACTCCCCAGGGAAAGGAGAGGATCTGATTAGTGGGGTTCAGATAACTTAAACTATCCATTTTGTTGACTGTGTAGAACTGTCCAAGCCGATTAATTTAAATGTTTTATCACACTTGTGGTGGTGTACTTGGATGGGGCTTTTGTCTCATGAGTAAAGAAGCAATAGTGAAATACAAATAATTTGAAGTAGTAACATTTCTGTCCTGAGCTATTTTTTCCCTTCAAAATTGTGTCCTTTAGGCCAACAGGAATTGCATCGCAATAGCTTCAAGTCATGACATTCAAGAATTAGATGTTTCTGGAATTCTAGCTACACAGATCTACACTTGGGTTGATGATGATGTAGAAGTGGAAGCGAAAGGGTATTGTTTCCTTTCACTTTTAACGTTTGGTTATATCCCTTGACTCATACATTAGAGCTATGTCCTGATATTTTCTGAATGTAACTAGCTTTTAAAATCCTGAGAATATTGAGCTCCTGATTTTCTCTGATAATCAGTCTTGCACTCATCCCCTCTCAACTCTGTGCACTTCAGCTCCTAGACAGTCCCTTCATCCCTGCTTCCACTGCTCCAGTGCACCTGTGTTGACACAGAGAATCATGTTTACCTGGCTTAGCAGGCCTGGCTTTAACCCAGCCACTTGAGTGATTATTTAGTCACTGGAGACCTTAGAATCTGGATTCTGAGGACCAAGTACATCCTATAAAAGCTTAAATCCCTGGCTGTACTTCATGAGCTATCAAATGCAGGCTGGCTGAGTGTACGATCAATACTCATTATAACATTTTCTTTTACAGAGCTGATGACTTCTTAGTTATACATGCTCGTGATGACTTGGGGAATATTCAGGGATCTACACCTTATACTCACAGTAATCCTGGCACGCCAATCAACATGCCTTGGCTTGGCAGTATCCAGACCGGCAGAGGTGCCGCTGTGGTGAGTCGCATTATGGACCAATCCTTTAATTATACACTTAATACTGAGATTTTCAGGGTTTTTATGGTGAATAATTTATTCACCATATATACACTTCTAAATAATCCTATTAAAGATTAATACTTTTGATAGACAAGATTTAAGCAACTCTCAGCACTCCTGAACTTATGAATTCACAGCTTTAACAGTTCTCTTTGGTGTTTTTAACAGAGCCTGTTCAGTTAAAAACAAAAAAGAAACCAGTATAGTATAGTGCAGTGATGAAGAGCATGACGTGATTGCTGAAGACATCCCTGGGTCTGGGGTTATAGGTTCAGTCATTTCAGAATGACTAGTAGCAACAACTGTAACCAGGAGACTGGAAGACAGGTGACGCCTGGGCCAGAGTTCCTCCCCAACTTGCCTACTTTACAATCTATTCTTCTCAGAGGGCAGAGATGTTGCCACAGATGAAAGGAGGCAAAACCAAAGCCTGGTGATGATGCTGTTATGTAGGATTTCTCATGCTGTGCCAAGGGAAAATAGCAAGACAGATCACAGTTCAGTCCAGGGTTTATCATGCCTTCCTTCCTCTAGAACAGACTTGGCCATTTATTTCTAATTTTACAATTGGTTAATCTCCTTTTCATTGTTTGGTCTTCTCTGATTTCCAAGTCCAAACCTTGAGAAAGACATTTGTTCTTGGGAGAATTTCACCAGCTGTGGTTTTTCTCATCATGGCAGTACAATGATGGGGAAAGCTATACCTTGTACTTCTTCTTCGTGGTCTCTGTGCATCACACATATGGGCTCGCGCCGGCGCCGAGCTCGCTTCGGGAAACTTCTATCTAGCTAGGATTTTTGGCGGGAACCCCTCCCCCCACCGTCCTACCGCGCATGCTCAGGGTCCCCGCCTACCTCAGTTCTTCTTCGACCGCTTAGTTGAACGCCTCGCGGGAGACTTCCTCCGTCGTCGGAGACCTGTAAGAAGGACAAAAATTAGTTTATTGTTAGTTAGCTAGGTTCTAGTGTTTATAGTTTTTTGATTGTTATATAAAAAAAAAAAAAAAGAATTGGCTTAAAATAGTTTTAGAATAGTTAGCGCTTTGCTCTCTGGCCTATGGCGCAGACCGCGCTCTTTAAGCGCTGCTCTGGGTGCCGTGCCAAACTAGCCCTCACGGACGGACACTCTCTTTGCCTGGGCTGTTTGGGGGAAGGCCATATTACGGACTCTTGCACTCATTGCATGAGATTTTCAAGACAGACCAGGAGGAACAGAGCTGACCGCCTGCGCAGCCTCCTCTGGAGCAAGGCCCTCTCCGCCATTGACCGCCCGAGCACGGGCCGCATGGAGCCGGGACCATCATCCTCTGGGGAGCGGGGACAGTCACCCCAATTATGCTCTCGCCCAGCAACTCCTGACCTGTCCTCATTTAGGACTACTGTTCAGGCATCGTTGTCGCCGTCGCCTCCCCCTGCTAAGCGAAAGAAAGGGAAGACGACAAAAAAATCCAAGCACCCGTCGGTGTCGACGAAAATGTCGAAGGCAACGTCGTCGGCGTCGAAACCCTCGATACCGAAGAAATCTTCGGTATCGACCACGCAAACGAGCACCGCGGTACCGAAGAAATCTTCATCGGTGCCATCTTCGTTACCGTCGGCGTCGAAACCACCTAAGCCGCCGAAGCGGCCATCATCGCTACCGATAGACCAACCATCGGTATCGAAGCGGCGTTCCCCAGCATCAGTGCACTCCCAGCCTGGACACTCAACTCCGATACGGGAGTCACCAGTACGGCCCCGTTCGCTACCGTCTCCGGTACCGACGGGCCCGTTTTCAGATGTTCTCGTCATCGACGAGGAATATTCACATCCATCCGGTACCGAGGCTTCGGTACAGAGGCACCATCGGCGATCGCGATCCCGCTCACCATCCCAGGATTGGGACCGCTCCTCTGCCCGCTCTCGCCGTGCCCCCCCGCCGGTACCGCCACGCCGTACTACTTCGCTGCTGCCGGCATCAACGCGCCAACGGCACCGCTCCCGGGACTCCTCGGTACCAGAACGATCTGTCGTCCCTCGGTACCGAGTATCACCGCAGTCACCGTCAATAGAGGATTATGAGTCGGATCCATCTTCGGTCCCATCTCCGGCTCCATCCATGCCGTCCCCAATGGAGGAGGTCGGCACCGAAGAAGGGGCCTCACCAACCATGGAACTAGGTGGCTTCAACGAGCAGATGCTACGGCTAGCCCAATCTCTTGGGATACACGTCCAGCAGCCAGAGGAGGAAGAAGGGGATATTTATGACGTCATGAGGACGGAACCGACCCCCCAGTTGACGCTACCACTGGTCCCCACTCTGTTAAAGACGGCCAAGCAATCCTGGTCAAACCCAGCAACATTGGCTCCCACCTCTAGGCGGCTGGACGCCCTCTACAAGGTGAAGGAGACGGAAGCACCCTTCCTAGCTGCACATCCTAAACCAAACTCTATCGTCGTAGAGGCCTCCCAGGGAAAGTCGGGTCGGTCCCATGCCGCCCCTGTTGACAAAGAAGGGCGCAAACTGGACTCTTTCGGAAGGCGAATATACTCCTCAGCGGCCCTAATACTGAAGACGTCGAATTACCAGGCAATGATGGCCAGGTACCAGTTGTTTTTGTGGCAAAAGATATCGAACTTGACAGATTACCTGCCAGATGACCAAAGGGAGTTGGCACGTGTTTTTCAAGCGGAAGCTGTTCGACTATCGAAACAGCAAATGACTACCGCACGACATCAAGTGGACTCGGGCTTAAAGGCTATGATTGGAGCTGTGGCCCTACGCCGGCATGCATGGCTGCGCTCGGCGAACCTCCCTGTTGAGACAAAGAACAGAATAGAGGACCTGCCCTTTGACGGGGAGGGATTATTTAACACACAGACAGACACAACAATGGACACGATCCACAAGGCAAAGATGACCGCCAAGAAGATGGGGTTTAGCCACCCTCCGGCACAGACCTTCAGACCCCGGAAGTGGTACAGGCCCCTCCCCTGCCAGCCAAGACAGGGCCAGGATCGTGGGCAACGCTATCAACAACAGGCCGCCTCAACCTCGTACCAGCAGCACAAGTCCACCCCGCGCTACGCGCAGTCTCGCACCAAGCACACTCAGCCTCAAAAACGCCGTTTTTGACTCCTTCCCACGGCACTACAGTCTGTCGCTCAACAGGCTCCAGCCCTTTTTCCACTCTTGGGCATCCATCACCACCGACAAGTGGGTTCTCCAGATAATCCTACAAGGATATACAATAGACTTCGAAGTCCTCCCTCCCCTAGGCACTGTAAAAATCACACCTCCATCAAATACGCTACGTCAGGAGACGCAGGTCTTATTAGACAAAGGCGCGATTGTAGCCATCCCAACATCTCAGTCAAACAACGGGTTCTACTCCCGATATTTTACAGTGCACAAGAAGGATGGGGGACTTCGTCCTATTATGGATCTCAGAGGTCTAAACAAATTTATCAAGCCCCAGAAGTTTCGCATGATCACGCTCTTTACCATCCTGCCGCTCCTGAGACGAGGCAGCTGGTTTACGCTGATCGATCTCAAGGACGCCTACTTCCACATAGCCATCCGAGACGAGCACCAAAAATACCTGCGATTCGCCATAGGAACTCAAATCTACCAGTTTGCGGTCCTCCCGTTTGGATTAAAAACAGCCCCAAGAGTTTTCACCAAATGTATGGCAGCTGTTTGTGCCCACCTCCGCTCCATCAACATCGAGGTTTATCCTTACCTAGACGACTGGCTAGTCGTTTCTCCAACTCGTCACCAAGCGACCATAGACGTCCGCACGGTGGAGACCATCCTCGCCTCGTTAGGCCTACAGATAAATTACGACAAATCAGTCTTTCAACCCGCCACAGCACTCCAATTCATCGGAGTTCGTCTCGATTCCTCAGCCGCAAGAGCTTTTCTTCCCCGAGACAGGTTGGAGACTTTACAACACTTAGCGACCAAACTAAGTACCCGCCATCGGGCAACGGCCCTCACCATCCTGAGGCTCCTAGGTCTTATGGCGGCGGCAGTCGCCGTGGTCAGATGGGCGCGACTAAGAATGCGCCCCCTTCAACAACTCCTACTGAGCCGCTACACACCGTTCAAGGACCCGCGCAGACTAATACTCACCATCCCGCATCACGTACGACGTTCGCTCCTGTGGTGGTCACAGCCGCAAAACCTGTCGCAGGGAATGCCATTCGTCGATTCCGGTCCCTCAAGGGTTGTCACAACCGACGCATCGCTACAAGGATGGGGAGCGCATCTAGGCGACCTGTTCATACAAGGAAGATGGTCACCTTCAGAGACTCCCCTGCACATAAACAAACTGGAGCTCCTTGCCGTCAAGAAAGCCCTACAAGCTTTTCTTCCCCAGCTACGGGGACACCACGTGAGGGTGCTCTCGGACAACACATCAGTAGTGTGGTATATCAACAAAGAAGGAGGCACCCGCTCCCCGCGCCTGCTCCATCTTGCCATAGACATCTTGTGCTGGGCGATCACAAAGAACATGCGACTCTCAGCGCTACACATCGCAGGGGCAGCCAACATCAAAGCAGACGAGCTGAGTCGATCTTTCAAGGACACCCACGAGTGGGAACTAGCCCCCCGGGTCCTGGATCGCCTTTTTGCCCGTTGGGGCGTACCGGAGATAGACCTCTTTGCAACCCAAACCAACAGTGTCTGCCAAGCTTACTGCTCAAGGGCAGGGATAGGACAAGGCTCCCTAGGGGATGCCTTCCTATGGGACTGGTCGCAAGGCCTCCTATATATGTTCCCTCCGATTCCTCTGATAGCGAAAGCGATCACACGAGCGCGGCACCAGCAGGCCAACGCGATCTTGATCGCACCATGGTGGCCACGACAAGCGTGGTTCACGCCACTACGCAGACTGGCCGCTCGGCAGGTGTGGCGGCTTCCAGCCTCTCCGGACCTCCTGTCCAGGAGCAACGGCAGGATACTACATCCGGACGTGAACACCTTACGTCTCACGGCGTGGAGACTCCTTCCCTCTGGCGGGGAATAGCTCTACCCCAACACGTGAGGACCATTTTGGACGCTTCTCGTAAACCATCTACGAGGTCTTCCTACTTAGCAAAATGGAAACGTTTTCAAACTTTCGCACTCACCAACGGCTTTGATGTTGCTTCGGCCACTATTACTAACGTTATTGCTTTTCTATACTCCCTGCATACCGCAGGCCTAAAGCTATCCTCCCTCCGTGTCTATCTCTCGGCCATTGCGGTCCATCATCCCCTAATTGATGGATTCTCGGCATTCACTCACCCTCTGGCCAAGGCTTTCCTTAAGGGATTACGCAATCTATTCCCACCAGCCCGCCCGCTAGTCCCACAGTGGAGCCTCTCGCTGGTGTTGAGTGCACTATCCACCAAGCCCTTTGAGCCGTTGGCTACGGCCAATATTCGCTTGTTAACACTCAAGACTGTTTTTCTTGTTGCCATTACGTCTGCAAGACGCGCGTCAGAACTTGCAGCGCTACTCGTCGACCCTCCATACACACAATTCTTCCGGGACGAGGTCGTCCTCCGTCCTCCTCCTTCCTTTGTTCCCAAGGTTGTTTCTAATTTCCATATGAATCAGGATATTGTGCTACCTACCTTTTTTAAGGCATCCTCCGACCCGTTATGCTCTACGTTACATGCTCTGGACGTCAGAAGGTCACTGGCCTTCTACAAGTCTCGCTCAGAAGAGTTTCGCAAGTCGCGCCAGCTCTTTGTTTGCTTTGGGGGAAAGAATAGAGGTTTACCAGTTTCTTCGCAACGCCTCTCCAAATGGATTGTCGACGCTATCGCCTTATCGTATCAGATCCTTGGCAAGGAAGCACCCGTTGGGCTAATTGCCCACTCCACCAGAGGGCAGGCCACCTCCTCAGCACTGCTCCATGGTGCAACGATTCCAGATCTGTGCAAGGCGGCCACTTGGGCGAACGCCTCCACTTTCGTGAAGCACTATCGCTTAGACGTTAGAGCGCGCCAGGACTCTTCCTTTGGCAGAGCGGTCCTGTCGTCGATATGCCAATAATCAAGCAGCGTGCCTCTCCCACCTCCGGTAAGTTGGCTTATTACTCGCCCATATGTGTGATGCACAGAGACCACGAAGAAGAAATGCAGGTTGCTTACCTGTAACTGTAGTTCTTCGAGTGGTCATCTGTGCAGTCACACAACCCACCCGCCGTCCCCTCTTGGCATCGCTTCTGATTGTCAAGTTGCCTCCGACATGCTCGAATAGTTTAAGTCTAAATATCTAAATCGCATTGCCTTAGTCGCGAGGCCTAGCGGTCTCAGGGAACTGAGGTAGGCGGGGACCCTGAGCATGCGCGGTAGGACGGTGGGGGGAGGGGTTCCTGCCAAAAATCCTAGCTAGATAGAAGTTTCCCGAAGCGAGCTCGGCGCCGGCGCGAGCCCATATGTGTGACTGCACAGATGACCACTCGAAGAACTACAGTTACAGGTAAGCAACCTGCATATTTTCCCTTTCCTGTTTCTTTTAAAGTTACAGGAGCCTTTTCAGGTTTAGATCTGACAATCTTACACTTCCCATGGTTCACTGACTATGGCCTTTTCACTTCAAAAGCTTCCTTGCCTGTAAAGTTGCCAACTTTTTTGGCCCATGAAAAAAGAAAAGGAGGAGGTAAAGCTTTCTCAATCGTATATCTCCCTGCTAAGAAGATACTGACCTGCTTAACTTCTTTGTGCCCAGCTGCTATTAAAAGACACTGGAAACAGACAAGAAAAGATGGAGACTCTACTTTACTGACAACAGCTCCTCATGTTCTTAGGTCCTAGTTTTAGGGCTCCTTTGCATTTACTTTTGCCTGACAAGCAGGAATGAAACAGCTGTAGGCTTTCTTAATATAAAGATACAGTGATGTAGCATAGGACCTTTGTTAGAAACAAGGTAATTCAGCCTTTTGTGATGTTTGTCCATAGTCACACTTTTTTATCGGTCCTTCTTTTCTTCAACTCTACTAATGGGTTCAGACGACATGCTGCAACTTGTCTTGGGTTATTTAAGCCACGGCACCTGAGGGTACCAGGCTGCATATGCAACCCCCACTTGGGGTTTGTCATGCTGTACGAACCTGGCAAGCATGAGTTATACGGTTTATGCAAGGTTTGTTTAACCATCACATAACCCATGCTTAACGAGTTTGCATTGGCACAACAACCCGCTGAGTGGCAGTTCCATATTTAAAATTGTGGCCGCAGCCTCGCCATGGATTAAATAACTCACAATGGACTGTCATTTCGCGTGAACAGCCCCTATGCCTCTGTTATTCGGTGCATCTTTGGTCTGTTTTTCCTCCCTCCCACTGCCTAATTATTCTGGTTCCCAACTAGTATTCTTTATTGTCTAAACACTCATCCTTCTCCGCCATCATCATTACTATAATGCTTAAGAGTGTTCAGAATGCTTCACATACGTTCCCTTAATGTAATCATTGCAATATATCTGTACGGTAGATCGCTATTATGCCCATAATGCAGATAGGGTTGGAGCTGAGACTGAGAGAGTGGTTTGCCTAAGACCATATAATGAGTTCCTAGCAAAGTTGAGATTGAAACCAATAGACTCTTTCTCTTATTGGCCCCTCCTCAATTCTGTGTTCTTGCCTTTTCCTCACATCTTTTCCCACCTGTTTTTCACTTAGGTTCTTATGTCTCAGTCCAATGCTGATTCCGCCAATGACCCACTAGCTTCTCTATCTCTTGGCTGGGACCTTTCCTCATTTACCTGTGGCTGTTGGTTCTTCCTGCCCTTAGAACCAATATGAGGTTTTAGTTCGACCAAGGAACTTTTTGAATTAAACCAACTTTGCTTGGAAGAAAGAAAACTTTCTTTGGCAAAAAGTGCTCCTGAAAATGTTTGCTTGTTTTCACACTCCAGCACTTAAAATCTTCTAAAACAAATTCTTAGTGAGAACATCAACTCAGTCGATAAGAGCCAGTGTCACTTCAGATATCTGCTACAATCATACTGCACCATGAATATTCATATGCTTTCATTTTAAAATGTTTGATTTATTTTCTTTTTAAAAATAAACCTACCTATAATCCATTGTGTGTTTAGACCCAGACTGGATATAATTTGGAAATCTCAATAATTCCCTTTATTTCCTTATGGAGGAAAAATGACAATTTATCTGTACTTCTGTGAGTCACCAAAAGAAAAGCAGAACAAATGATACAATTACAGTGATAGTCTTTGGCATATAAAACTTGGAACTAGTTACTAAAATGGATACTTAGGGGGTTTGGATAATTGGTCATTTTATTTTTGAATTTAGATTGCCTTTTGCTGCTAGTAGTAACTAAAGCAAAAGTAAAATAGCATACATTAAGGGTTGTATCCGGTTTTATTCCTCTTCTCATGGAAGACTCTTCAATCCATAAACAGAAGAGGAGGGGAGGAGATTTTGCTGACCCCACCCCACCCCAATCTGTCCTAGACGGTTGGGAGACCCTTTGAAACAGTATGAGAGAGAGTGCATGGGGCTGCGGGAAAAAACTCCTTCGCTTCTGTCCGTAGAAGCCTTCACTGGAGCAAAGAGCTCTTCTGTGAGAGAAGAAATACTAGGGTGCCTCTACAAGAGGCATTTAAAGCTCTTTCAAGGCGCATTAAAAAAATTACCTCTACAAGAACGGAGCGCAAATCGGGCGTAGAGGCGCGTTATCTCCCTGATTATGCGCATTATCGAATGCGCGTTAAATCGCGAGTTTTATTTTGTTCCGTCCGTTAAAGCGCATTTTGACTGTGTGAATATGCGCTTATGCGCATTAACTACTTGTAAACCGCATTTTGGACAAACTTTAATGCGCTTCGCCACCTCTCGCTGCCTCTCGTGCAGAGGGATTAGGCGTAAATGCTCTTCTGTGATTATGCGCATAATCGCCTAACCAGGCACAAAAGCGAATCCTTGTAGAGGGGACCCTATTAGATACAACTCCAACTTCCCATACAGATTTTAAGGATGCCTATCTGAGAACAATTACTTTAACACTAATCACTTTTTGAATGGTAAGATGCTGTATGTATGTCAACTAAAGCTGCAATCCTATGCATAATGATTACCATGTGCCTTAACTTGCAAACCAATTGGACATGATCTGGCTGCACAAGAGGATTCTCACTTTCATTTTATGTGTTCTGATGTAACATCCGTGGGGGGAAATTGGGCATTTTCCTCACATTTTGATGTGGTGAGGACTCACACAGTCCATGTTGGAGAAATGTTGAGTTCTCCCTTCAGATATTACTCCAGAAGGGCAAAAGCAGATGCACAATATTGGACAAAGTTGGATATTTAACTTATTTTATAACTAAACTTTGATATAGAAATAAGCATTGGTCATGGAAAATATTTCCTGGTTCAGTTGCCAATGGTAAATTCCTCAGCATTTTGTTCACATAGCTTTAGATTTTCTGTACTGGAGTGGCTGAGCTCAAAAATATTAAAATCAGACTATTACAAATACATGTATTGTACAATTTCCATTTTATTTAGGAAACTTCTTAAAAATACATGCTCTATGAACATAACTCATGTCTTTGTTCATACCTTAGCATCTACTGCAGTGTGTGCTCTTTATCCAAGGCCTAGATAGTTAAATCATTTTCCTTATTAATGTCAATACTTCACTCCTACATTTTCTGTGATTGATTATATGCAAAACCTAACTTCTTCATTCCTACTTAATTTTTGTAAAAGTTTGTTTACCTCTCTCTTACATGCTTCTGCTTCTGCCTCTGTCTTACTTACCTTACAATATACAGGAATATTCCAATAAATTTAATGGAATCAGAAAGGAATTGGCAAGAAAAGAGGTAAGATTGCAGTCTAGAGTGTCTCTGTTGGGAACCATAGACCTATGGAACAAAACCTTTCTTGTTAATACTAAATGTGAGCTAATGCTGAGGGAAGGATTTAACTTTCATTGACCTCCATCCATATTTCAGTCCCAAATTCACAAAGGAAAACAAACATGGTAGTCTGCACTTTGCATCAATAATTATTTTTGTTCAGTAGGCTTTTGATTAATTTTATGTTTTACTTATATAATTTTGTACATTTAACAGATGATCAAGAAGGCTATCAATAATGTCCGAAGAATGGCTTCCCACCCAACACTACCTTATTGTAAGTTTGTACTTCTGGGCCTTGTTAATGCTTGAAATATGGTAGTTTTATTATATGAGAAATGTGTTTAAAGTATCCTAGCAAAGAAAAGCAGTCCTTGTTTAAAAATATGAAGAAAAGAGGGTGAACAATCTGATATTGTCTAGAGTTAAATGTTGAGAAGAGGGGACTGCTACAATCCTTGCATAATCCCTGATGGCTGAGTTCAGATGGCACGCCACAACTCCATCTGTGGTTGCATATCCAAAATACTGCCTGGCATACACAGCATCTTAAATAACTCATGGTGAGCCCAGCATATAGATTTTATTACACAGCCCTAAGTCTCAGTGAAATCTGGAATGCAAGCACTTAGCTGCATGCTGAAGACCTATAGATTTCAACAGTACTACTAAACTATATATTTAGTTCATAGATTTATATCCCATTCTTCAATATGAATATTTCCAGGGTGGCTCACAATAAGAAGCAGTAACAATAATAAAAACTTAAATGAATACTAGAAAATAAAAGAGAAAAATTAAAACAATAGAATAAAAATGGTTAAAACAGTAGATAAAACAGCATTAGAATAACATCACAATTTAAAAAGCCTGGGAAAATAAAAAGGGGTTTTCTGGTGGCAAAAAGACATCTATCATAATAGGTCCCAGGCATGCCACTGTGGAGAAAATGTTCATAAGCAAGGTGGAATAATCAGAAAGGCAGTCTCCCAAGTTACCATTTGTCTTAGGTCAAATGGCAGGGCATCCAGAGGGGACTTCCAAAAATGACCTCAGTGCACAGGCAAGTTGATGTAGGGGTAGACTTAGTTCTTCCACATAACCAGGATATTCCAGTGTGTGCGTGTACTATTTTTCCCTAGAAAACGTAATTTACAAAATGTTATGAGAAGGGATCCCAAACTTTTTGGATGGTTGGCTCTGTACATTTTTGACAGTAGGGATTGTAAATTAGGAAGGCATTGATTTAATGTAGTCCCTTTCACCACCTTATTCCCTTCCAATGCCTAAGCAGTGTTGCCAAGGCTAATTACATCCACCAGCTCAAAGATCTCTGGATTAGAGCCTTTGTCTTTTTGAAAGACTTAGTGCAACATAGGCTTTTAAATGAATTCCTCTATTTTACACTGGGTGGATGGTTGGATCTTACCCTTGGTTTATTCAAGTAATGTTCTAGAAGTTGAAACTCCTCTCTGAAATTTAGAGTGTTTTGAAATAATACAGATTATTGCAGAAATCTTCAATGCAATATTGTTTGATTTTACAAGGCTGCAACCAGTATCTTACTAAACATTTTAAAGCAAGGATGGGCAGATCCTTGTTTTTTGCCAGATGTTTTTGCCTACAACTCCTATCACCATCAGCTATCCTTGCTAGTATGATAGAAGTTGTAGGCCAAAACATCTGGAAGGCCACAAGATGCTTTGCCCAGCCTTGCTTTAATGTAACATGCTAATCAAGAAATTCAAATTACAGATAACCAACTCTTACTCTTTCTACTGCTTTGGAGAATGATCCAGGCCACCCACAAAACCTTTCCTTGCTCCTATGCAATGCCAGGTCGGTTAAAAACAAAACAAATATCATCTATGACCTCCTTATAGATGAGGAGGCCGACCTGGCATGCTTCCCCGAGACCTGGCTGGGAGATAACAGTGGCCCGACATGGGCCCAGGCCCTCCCAGCTGGGTACTGTGTTAGTGAGCAGGTGAGGGAAAGTGGGCGGGGGGGGGAGTGGAGTAGCTGTGGTCTGCAAAGACAGTCTTAACCTGACCAGACTTCCTGTCCGGAAATTGAATCACATCGAGTGTGTGTACCTGAGTCTGAAGACCAGGGATAGACTAGGGATTCTGTTAGTGTACTGGCCACCCCGCTGCCTATCAGACTCCCTGGCCGAGCTCACGGAACTGGTCTCGGAGCTGGTGTTGGATTCGCCCAGGCTTTTGGTCCTGGGCGACTTCAACATCCCATTTGGGGCCGGTTTGTCGGGTGCAGCTCGGGAGTTCATGGCATCCATAACAACCATGGGCCTATCCCAATTGGTCTCTGGACCTACACATTCAGCAGGTTGCATCCTCGATGCTGTCTTCAGCTCCGAATAGATGGATCTGAGGGCAGAGGTAACAAATACCTCTACATTGTCATGGACAGACCATTTTCTGGTCAGGGTTAGTATCACGGCTACCACCTACCCCTGCAGGGATTGCGGACCAATTAAGATGGTCCGCCCTCGAAGGCTGATGGATCCTTCTGGATTCCAGAAGGCCTTGGAGGGTTCTGTGGCTGGTATCGTTGACGATCCTGTAGAAGCCCTGGTCAATAGATGGAATCAAGACCTAACTAGGACTATCGACAGGATCGCCCCCAAACGTCCTCTCTGACCCGCTTCTAACCGGGCGCCCTGGTATACAGAAGATCTCAGGGAGTTGAAGTGGAAAGGACGACGACTGGAGCGCAGATGGCGGAAAACTCGACTTATATCCAATAAGACACGACATAGAGAACTTCTTCGTTCCTATGAAGTGGCAATACGTGCAGCGAAGAAAGCTTTCTTCTCTGCACACATTGCATCTGCGAATTCATGTCCAGCAGAACTGTTCAGGGTGATGAGGGGTCTAACCCAGGCACCTTCCCCCCTGAACCCGATCTTAGAGCCTTCGGTAGTTCGCTGTGATGCCTTTAACGATCATTTCACAGATAAAATCTCTTGGATAAGAGCCGACTTAGATGCCGTCATTATAGCAGAGGTTGACATTGGAGTGTCCAGCAACTCCGCGAGTAGAATTACACTGGATCAGTTTCAGTTGGTGAGTACCGAGGACGTGGACAAGCTGCTTGGATGAGTGAGGAGGATTTGTCCTCTCGATCCCTGTCCTTCTTGGCTGGTCACCCAGGGAGGAGCTGTAATTAGATTACAATTACAACATATTATTAATACATCTCTGAGGGAGGGAAGTTTTCCATCTTGTTTAAAAGAAGCGGTAGTACGACCGCTTCTAAAAAAGCCCTCCCTGGATCCCCTGGACCTTAATAATTACAGACCAGTATCAACTCTTCCGTTTCTGGGCAAGGTGATTGAGAGGGCAGTTGCCTTCCAACTCCAAGCAGTTTTGGATGATACAGATTTTCTAGACCCATTTCAAACCGGCTTCAGGGCAGGATGGAGTTGAGACTGCTATGGTCGCCTTAGTAGATGATCTACGCTTGAATATTGACAGGGGGAGTGTGTCCCTGCTGGTACTTCTGGACCTCTCAGCGGCTTTCGATACTATCGACCATGGTATCCTTCTGGAACGCCCAAGGGATTGAGACTCGGAGGAACTGTGCTTCATTGGTTCCGGTCCTACCTCTCGGGCAGGTTCCAGATGGTGATGCTTGGGGATAGTTGCTCCTCAAAGAAGGAGCTGCTATGTGGTGTACCACAAGGCGCCATCCTATCCCCAATGCTATTTAACATCTACATGAAGCCGCTGGGAGAGATCATCTGGAGGCATGGGGCGGGGTGCTATCAATATGCTGATGACACCCAAATATATTTCTCTATGCCTTCAACAACAGCATCAGCTAAGGATAGTGTGTCTCCTCTGAATGAATGCTTGGAGGCGGTAATGGGCTGGATGAGGAAAACCAAACTGAAGCTGAATCCAGACAAGACGGAGGTGCTTACTGTCAAGGGCCACAACCTGAGATTGGAGGTGTGTCAACCAGTTCTGGATGGGGTTACACTCCCCCTTAAAGGCTGTGTTCGCAGCTTGGGGGTGGTCCTGGATCCTTCACTCAAATGACAGCCCAGATAGATGTGACGGCCAGGAGTGCCTACTATCAGCTTCGGCTGATTCGCCAGCTGCGCCCCTCCCTAGAGTTGGAAGACCTAAAGATGGTAGTGCACGCGCTGGTAACTTCGAGGCTCGACTTCTGCAATGTGCTGTACATAGGGCTACCTCTGTGCCTAGTCCGGAAACTTCAACTAGTTCAAAATATGGCAGCCAGGTTGGTCACTGGTACAACTAGGGGTGACCATATTTCACCAGCTTTAACATCTCTCCACTGGCTGCCCATTAGTTTCCGGGTGAAGTACAAAGTGTTGGTCATTACCTTTAAAGCCCTAAATGGTTTGGGTCCAGGTTACCTGCGGGATCACCGTCTCCCATACAATCCGCCCTGCACGCTCAGGTCATCTGGGAAGAATTTACTTCAGTCAACAAAAACTAGACTGACAACCATGACCCAGAGGACCTTTTCTTCTGCTGCTCCCAGATTGTGGAATGACCTGCCGGGAGAGATCAGCCAACTCACCAGTCTCCAAGAATTTAAAACAGCTATAAAGACTGATCTCTTCCGGCAGGCCTACCCAGATGAATTTTAAGTGTTTTTATTGGTGTTTCATTGGTATTTTAATGATGTATTGGTTTTATGTGCTTTTAATCACTTTTGTGTATTTTATGTTGATGTTGTTTCCCGCCTCGATCCGGAGGGAGAGGCAGGTGATATAATAATAATAATAATAATAATAATAATAATAATTAATAATATTATTATTATATGTTCAGTGTATTAATCGTATGAGAGTGTTCTAACAACGTCATAATTTCTGTTTATACTAGAAATCTATAGAGCAGTGTGCTTCTTGATCAGGAGTGCGCAACCTGCAGCCCTTGGCTTAATTTCAAAAGCCCTCTCCATGCAATCGTTGTAGGCCTACCTGGAAAGAGAAATCTATTCTATCCTGGCAGTCCGCTGGGCAGGAAGGGAGAGAGAGGGGGGAACCCTATTCAAGCATTTGTCCGTTCAAGTGTAAGATCAAAGTGTGGAAGGGAGGATAGACATGCATGTAAGCTCCCGTCCCTGAGTGCCGGTACCCAGTTAGACATTCACGCATTGAGTGTGGAGGTCTGAAAAGGGCTGTGTACGTGCATTCAGCTGAACGCACTTACAGTACTCTTTTCAGATCTTTGCACTCAGCACGCAAAGATCTAATAGGAAGCTGGGGACACTGGGAGAGGGGCTTATATGTACATGCACACACTTCTCCAAACTTCAAGTGGTTTCCATCTTAGTTATTTCAGGTTGAAACTAGATCTTAGAATAATTTTAAATACATCTTGGATTCAACAATAAGAAAAAAAAGTATTGATTTTTTTTTCTATTGCAGATTTGACAGGTGCTCAGGATGGTAGTGTGAGAATGTTTGAGTGGGGCCATTCTCAGCAAATTACATGTTTCCGGTCTGGTGGCAACTCCAGGATTACACGGATGAGATTCAATTATCAAGGCAATAAGGTAGTGTACATTTTTTCACTTGTAGGGTAAAAAGTGTTAGTTTAAATGTCACTATATTTCTATGGTTGGGTCCAGATTTACACCTTCCCTGCCCCCTCCCTCCCGCAACAGACCCTCCAGTCCCCTGAAAAATGCTACAGAAAGAGTCAGGAGTTCCTGCAGAATGGAGTGAGCTGTGGGGCTGGGGGGAGAATCCCCCACAATTGGGTGGAGAAACCTTACGCAAACAACCTCTTGCAGAAAGCAGATCTGAGTCCAACCCCTACGATTCACTAAACTGAAGCACTCTCAAATATTTACAAATAAGAGTAAAAAAAATACAACTTTTTTCCATTTGTGTTTCTTGTCTGGATTGAACAATATCAGATTGATCTATGAAGTTTGAAAACCCTCCCATTTCACTTGTATACAACTTGCTCAGAATCTGCAAACAACCTGTGTATCTGATTAGCAAAAGGAACTGAAGCAAAATCTATACCGTTTCATGTGCAGCATGACACTTCCTTTTGTTTCTTTGATCGCAGATATATAAAGGGACTGGAAACAATGCATGGGTTTAGAAATGTGGTTCCACTACCATTCAGAAGCACCTGTCAGCATAACAGACTAGCCTATGAATTTTAACAAAGCTTCATGCTAGGTTTAGAGTGTAGCCTGTCAGTAGTTGCATACACAAGAGTATATAGATAAGCCTTGGTTCAAAAGATATCAGCTAGCCTTAAATGTTCTATACTACAGCACAGAAACAGGCCTTTAAAATGTCTTTATTTATAATACCGTTATAGTGAAGCTTGTTAAAGGACAGGATGGTGGCATAGCACAACAGGTGTGCAATTCACCAGTTCCCATTAGATTGGGGTAACTATAATACCAATACTACAATGCAAAAATACAGGATTTAAGAAAGGGATGCAGCAGAGAGCAAACTGGCATTGTGAAAAAATTCCCTTTGCCCTCTTACTAAAGACAGATCTGATAGTTTGGAATATTCAGGTGAAGAGCGAGGAGGAGCTGTAATGGTGAAAGACAGCTCAAAGAAAACAAACGGTATGAATCTGACTAGTGGTCTGTTAAGTTCAACTGACATTGCTATGCTTATCCAGAAACCAAAGCAAGATCTGGCTATAAACTAGACAACAGCTTTAGCAGTGGCACTTTCTCCACTGGAAGCAAAATTGAACGTGATATCGAAAAAAAATCAGGTATCAGAAACTGCAAATGCAGCAATGAATATCAGACTAGAAAACAAGTTGAAAACACAAAAGCTGGCTAAAATAATGAAAGAGCTACAGTTCTGCATAGAAGTGATGAGGAGATCAGTCACTGTTATAATAGGGTACAAGGCCTGCCAGATTTTTTTTGGTTGGGGGGAGGAGATGGAGGCTTTTGTAATTCAGTGACTGACGAATTTAAATCCAGAATTCAAAGTAACTGTGGACAATATTGAGAGGGTTCGACTCCTACAGGGTGGCCAGCCACTGGACATAATCTTACAATATGAGAAATGGCAACAAAAAGAGAGAGTACTTTAAGCACTCTTGAATCTCCGAGACCTTCATTATAAAAACAGTAAGTTGCAGGTATAATCAGGACATCTGCTTGAGGAGACTGCAAAGAAGGAGATTCCATAAACCATTCATAGAAAAGCTGAGGGAAGCATGCACACAAATTTATGACTAGATATAAAGGAAGACTACTCACTGGCTTCAATTGCAAAACTGTGGACCTCAAGAAGCCACAAATGGGTGTGCATTCCTTTTCATTTGGCAGGTTAACCGCAATTTATTAACTTTGGGGGATAACTCACCTAAATGTTGGAAAAGCTCTCCTTGCACAATGGGGATACATTCTTATTGTTGACGGTGTCATGGAAGTGAATGGGGATGCTCTTGCTGGTGTGAATTCTGTTTACACCTCAGACTGCTAAAAGCTGCTAGATTAGATTATTTAGACATCTGTATCTATGGAAAACTCTGGTTACTCTTTCCATTGCATAGTGTGTATGTAGTACATCTTAATGTATGGGCAAACCATTAGAAGAATGTACAGGGTATAGGCTAAGTATAAAGGAACCAGAAAGTAATAATAATAATATATTTATTTATTGATTACCCGCCTCTCCCAACAGATCGAGGTGGGGAACAACATCAACATAAAATACACAAAAGTGATTAAAAGCACATAAAACCAATACATCATTAAAATACCAATAAAACACTTTAAAATTCATCTGGGTAGGCCTGCCGGAAGAGATCAGTCTTTATAGATCCGTGCTTTATGAGCACTGATACATGTTTTGGTATTGTATATATTAATATTTAAATGAAATACCTTTACTTTTTCCAGTTTGGGATTGTTGACGGTGATGGATATATAAATCTGTATCAAACAAACTGGAAAAGTTGCCTACATAATGGAACCACACCCAAACCATACCTGGTGAGCCAGAATTTTTTCCAAACTCTTTTTTCTAGTACCAGATGTTTAAGTCTAAACTTTGTTTAAATGCTTCGTTTATATTCTTAGCTGAATATCATTCCCTTCTACACTGTACACACAGGTACCTTTAAATAGATGGTTGTAGAACTGAAAATTGCAGTTACTTTCCAGTCTTATTTGTAATATTTTCAGTAGGAAACACAGCTCCAAACATAGAGGATTTAATTTTCTGTTTGAAAATTTGTTTCAAAAATTTCCCCACAATTTTAACAAACTCTGTGGAGTCATTTAAAATTTGTAAACTACCTAGGATTCAAAGAGCTACACGACTTCATGCAGCCAAGAGGGTATCGTGCTTGTGCTTCTCTAAACAGTAACCCTGCCGTCATGCCAAATGGCAAATTCCTTCTGAAACTGAAGGGCTTTCAAAAGTACTTGATGCTAAAGTTTGAGGCTCTGCTATTCAATGAAAGGGCGGCGGGATGACATCGGGCATACCTGAACTTTTGCCTGCTCTTGGAACTGGAATTGATATAAGATATCATCTACATTTTGCTTGTTATAGCATAACATCTAACGCAAATGAGTATTTGTAAAATAAAATCCTATATTAATCTTGTTTCTATTTTTACTTATTATCCATTGTAATTTTCAGACATGGCAATGCCATAACAAAACAGCCAGTGATTTTGTTTTCATCAGTTCTTCATCTCTGATAGCCACAGCTGGGCAGTCCACTGATAACAGGTACTACAATTTCTTCCACGTTCATAGTGGTAAACTTTGGTATAAAGGACGTTTCTGGTTACTTTGGTCTGCATCCAATGGTGCCTTTGTGGAGAAGATGCTTCTTCTCACAAGGCAGAAGTACCAGGTATTCACCAATCCCCATGCCACGCTATATCCCATACTATTCCGGAGGATCCCCCAATCCTCAAGAACAGCTTTTTAGAAGGCATGGGGTGCTGCAGTGGTGTAGAGGGGAAATGGTAAAAACCAAGTTGCACACACAAGTTCTTTCTGCTAGCACAGAATACTATGGATACAACCCATAGTAACCAGGTAGCTGTGCTTAAGGATTTTAGTGTGAAAGATGTTTTAACTGCCTAACATTTGCTTTTTAGAAGGCATGGGGGGCTGCAGTGGGTGTAGAGGGGAAATGGTAAAAATCAAGTTGCACACACAAGTTCTTTCTGCTAGCACAGAATACTATGGATACAACCCATAGTAACCAGGTAGCTGTGCTTAAGGATTTTAGTGTGAAAGATGTTTTAACTGCCTAACATTTGCATTGTAGTATCTAATTTTATCATAGTTTTCTTCTGAAGGTTAACATTGAATTGAAACTTCTGTAAAGGCAAATTTTACCCATTACAGAAATAATTATGGAATCTGTAGCTCACACGTTTAAAATTGTGCAGATTTGCTGTTGCTCACCATTGGAGCAGAGTAAAACGAGAAATACTTAGCATGGTCAGTGTTTGTTACTTTGCTTTGAGCAGGCACAGCAGAGATAATAGGTTCATTCTGTTGTGACTGTATCTATTGGAAAGTGATGAATTCTGGCTAAACATGCTATAGAAAAGGCAAGATTCTTCAATTTTCCAATGAACTGGGAGCGAAGATCTCTGAAAAGGCTACATTTATTTATTACCTTATTTTACCATCCAATAGCCAAAGCTCTCTGGGCGGCTCACAACATATTTCAAGAACACAAGAAAATTCAATTTGAGGAGCATCCACATTTAACGGGATGGGTGCTCCAGCATGGGCTAGGGTAAGAGCACCAGACACGGCAGGTTCAGCATCCCTATGGCACGTTAATTAGCTACTATAGACATGATTGGGTCAGATTCATATTTGAAGGCATCCTGAGTCATCACCCTGTTTGTGGAAGGATTTTTTTCAGCCCTAGCACTACCTCCTATGCTGTTCCAGAAGGCTCTCAAATACTTTAAATATTCATTCTTAATTATTTAATTCTAGTTACTAAAACATGCATTGGTAAATCAACCCACAGTTTGTATGTAAATGAGCTATTATCATTATGTAACTTAGGTTAGAAATAACATTGGTATTTTTTAAAAATCTTTTTTAGAAATATTTGTCTGTGGGATACTTTGGTCGCACCTTCCAGTAGTTTAGTGCATGGTAAGTTTAAATGTATAAATTAGTGTATGCAAAACGTTTAAATGACAGATTAATATATGGTTGGTCTTTTAAGATGTCAGATAATTGTAATGTTTCCCATATGGTTGATTGCATTGTTCATGAGTGTTCTGGAAAATAAATATAGTCTACAGTGACATTCTTGTAATATGTTTAGGCTTGTTCTAACAGATCATACCATTCGTTGGACATGTAATCAAGACAGTAGATAAAACTGGCCAATACATTGTTGAAACTTGTGCTAGAGATCATAGGGCAACGTCTTGTTAGGGCACCTCTCCTGCAACTAAGTAAAGCGTATTATACATGTATAATTTGTCCTGCTGTTATTGTTTTTGGAAGTGATTCCCTAGATGGATCTGTTATAATGCAAGCCCAATAGCTATTTGCATAGGAATGGAAAAACCTTGCATCCTGTAACTGGTTTTCATGAGCATTGTGTATTTGCAGTGTTCCTTGTAGCAGGGAAGAGCAAGACAACCAGACTCAGTAGATGCAACAGGAGGGTCGGTGGGACTTTAGATTCTGTGGACTGGAGTAGATGATAAACCATTAAGTTAGCCTCACTAACTACTTTCTTACTACACAGACTGTTTGGTAACTTAATTCTAATTAATTTGGAACTGTTCCCTATTTAAAATATGTATATAAAGCCAATGTATGAGCATAAAAGGGTATGAAATGTGGTAGTTTCAAAGATGAGATTTTGTAAATAGTGGATTAGAAAAGGAGAGAGTAGAGGAGCTTCTTGTGCACGTTTATTTCCATAGCTAAGCACACCAATCTTGCATGCTTCTGACAAACCTCTTCCACTGCTTAAGTTAGCAAATGATTTCATCTAGTTCTTATGCTGTCTAGCTTTATGTGGCAACAAAATACAAAACTGCAGAAATTCAATGGTAATTCAATAGTTGTCTACTTTTCTTCGGATTTCAGCCTTTACCTGTCATGATACTGGAGCAACTGTCCTAGCATATGCCCCGAAGCATCAATTATTAATATCAGGTGGCAGAAAAGGCTATACCTGTTTAATAGATCTTCGCCAAAAGCAGCAACGGCAGTTCTTCCAGAGTCATGATTCTCCAATTAAAGCAATTGCTGTGGATCCTACAGAAGAATACTTTGTTACAGGATCTGCAGAAGGAAATATAAAGGTAACACATTGTATAATTCAATTTTATTAGAATTCTTTAAGTATAATTTGTTGGGTGTTCATTATATCATTGCATGAGAAATATGTGTCTTTGAAGTTTTATTCTCTTCTTGTTTATACTTAGACCTGGCTTTGTTTAGTATTGTCTTAACTATTAATTTATTATTTTAAGATATTTATACCCCGCCTTTTCTTATAAATGTTTAAGGCAGCTCACAGTAAGAACCTCTCCCTGCGTGTGTATAAAAAGCTACTATAACCACACAGTAACAAAAGTGTGTTTTACCAAAATGATTAAATCATTTTAATGACACAATGCAAATAATAGGTTATTATAGGTCAAACTCCAGCAAAATAAATAAAAACCCAACACAATGATTTTACTTCTGTTTGTGTTTCTTAGGTATGGAGTCTGTGTAACTTCAGTCTTCTTCATACTTTCATCAATGAACATTCTCGACAGTCTATTTTCAGAAATCTTGGAACAGGTGTCATGCAGATTGAGACAGGACCAGCAAATCATATATTCTCATGTGGAGCAGATGGGACTGTAAAGATGAGAATTTTGCCTGATCGATTTAACTCATTTAGTGAAGTGTTGAAAACTGATGTCAAACTCATGCTTTAAAGCGGTGTTAATACTAGAAAATATTTTACAAGCGGCTAACCATGTTGATGGTTGTACAGATAATACCACAATAACATTTTCTGATGTTTATATTTATTTCTTGGAGCTTAATCCTTGATGCACTGATGCCTTAAAGATTAATAAGTTCCTTCTGATTTTGCTTAAAAACAATCTTGAGTCAATTCAGTAAATATTTATAAAATGTGTATTGCTGAACTGTTCTGTGTTTTTGATTTTGGTAATGCCTCATCCCATGTAAGTGAGCATGGTCTTTTCCATTTATTCTCTAAAGACCATTCCATAAGGAAGCCTTATAATGTTATCTTGTTTAGCGTGATAAAGAGAACTATCTGTTGCCAAATTCCTAGCTAGCTATGAATATGGATTGTACTTGTGTAAAATAAGAAAACTCACCATAAGCAGATACCTATACTGTACTGGGACTTTATGGAGGAAGACATTCTAATAGCTGAGCCACCATTGATGCCCAGTTCCTCGGTTTTAAGTTGATCGTTGCTGCAATTTGAACTTCTCCTACAGAGTGAAGAACTGAAGGATAAACCTTTTTCTTGGAACTGTCCATGCTTGAATGATTGCTATCAGGATGGCAGTCTTTTCCTTAAACCAAGAGATATACAGAATATATATTTTTAACTGAGCCCTGTTTAAAAATATGCAAATATTGTATGAATATCTCCCTCATAAAACTGTTTTAATTATATTAAAAATTTAATACATGAAGCTTGTGTTGATAGAATGAAGTAGGAATGTGTTGCATAGGATACTAAATGAAAATCTTTCTTTTATAAAATTCTGTATGTTTAAAGTATCAGTAAGTTAACAGAAAATAGAAGAATAATGCTATTTACTCTTTCCAGTGAATTTGTTTTCATTTAGCCCAAAGATGCTGACTTTTCCAGCACCTAGAACATAGCATTTAAGCTTTGTAATTACCTTTCTGATGCAAACAAAATTAGAAAATGTTGCAAAAGAAAATTACTATTCTAATGTACGAAATATACTATAGATTTGTAACTGAAAAAAATTGAAGAGATTGAGGTTTCTTTTTGCCAAAATGTAACAATATTATACATTAACTGTTATGACCAAAATATAAAATTGCACAAAGCCTTCAACATTTTCTATGTGCTAAAACAGCCCATGTAATGTAACTGTTTTGAGTTACTCTTTTACTTTAGAAGTGTAGAAAGCTTGAAAAATACGTAAAACTAGATAAGACTGGTTACTCAAATGCAAGTGATATACATTTTGCTAAAATATTTTGTGAAAAACAGTATCAATACAATTTTATGTAAACAAATTTGTCTGAGAATGAATGCTGTAAATAAAACAAAAATGAAGGGCTTGTATAATTTTGTAATATTCTCAGGACACGTCTTTTAAAACTAACATTTTGTAAATTTTATATAATGTAATTTTAGCAGATTTAGTTCCAAACAGTAGTTAAGAGTATTTTTTTAAGCGCTTAACATGAATTTAAATTTGTGCAATAACTTACTACTATTGTAGAGAAGACATACAGAGCAGCATTTTTAAGATTTAAGGCAGTTGTTTGAATGCAGTGGATTTTAATTTTCCCTCTGCATTATGTGTAAATTAATTGATATTACACTGATCTTAGCCAAAAGTCTAAAAGCACAATTCTAAGAATGTTTAGATGGGGGGAGGGGGAGACTCCCACAACTCCCAGCATTCTCCAGCCGGCATTAGTGATTGGGAAATGCCTGAAACTTGTAGCACTTTTTTCTGTCTAAACATGCGTAAGATTGCACCCTAAATCTTCAGTCACAGTGATAAGCCACGACGGCTACTCAGTGTAAATAGATCCTACAATGTTTAAATTTGTTCTATGTGTAATTTAGTCACATACCTAGAAGGCATATGTTTAATAACATAATCCTGAGCCATGTTATATCAGCAAATAATTGCTTAGAATGGCACATGACCATTGCGGGGACCAGTACCAAGGCATCAACAGTGATGTGCTACGATTGTAGGGAAACTGATACTGGCATAACAAACAGCTGGCATAAGTACTTAGGAATGGATTGTGAGTCTTAGTGCTGTGACCATTTAAAAATGTATATGTTTTAAACTTTGTTTCTATAAATACTGTTGACTTTCACATTTAAATTCAAAAGACCAATGTGGAAATATACTTTTCAGTGTTTAGCAAACAAATCTTAATTTTTCAGTTGCAGAAATTTCTATTTTAAGCACAAGACTGCCAATTGTACTGAAACATTACAATTCAGGCTACTTGCAGTTGAAATAGTCACTTTTACTTTTATAGTAAGGAAATTTAGGGTGGAAATTTATATTTTTAGTAGTATCTTTAATAAGCTTTTTTTACCTGCACTTTTAAGTTTGTCAAGATTCCAATATTGTGTAAAGTTCTGCATTTCTATTAGGAAAAGTGGGTGAATGAGTTTTTTCATGAAGAATGCTCTTAAGTTAATAACTAAAATCTTGTAATATTGTTATGTATCTAAACACCCATCCTTAAATAAACAGTCATGCAGAGAGAGTCATTCTTCCAAAATGCTATAGTTGCTATGAACTTTATATATAGATACACATGCTTCCGCATGAAAGACATTTTAAAGATAGTAATAATTTTACATGATTTGCTTTTCCCTGATTAGTATCTGAACAGTAAATTAAATATTTGTGCCTCAGGCTTGTGCATGACAAGGGAAGAGTTTGGAACTTTCTGGTTTTATGATAGACTGACTTAAGAGATCAGGGATCTGATTTACCTCGGTTGTAATTAATGGGAAAGTGAAACTACCAAATGCTTACACATTCTATCTCCATAGTATTTTGCCCATGTCATAAATTCCATTTTTTAATGTAGTTATATGCTTTCAACAGCACTAGAGCAGATTTTTTCAAGTCTTGGGGGGGGGGGGGGATTCAGGACATTCCTGTGTTAAAAAATACAAAGTGCTGCAGGGATGTCCAATGAATCACAGGAGTAAATGGCTCAGTTCAGACAACACATTTCTTAAAGGTGGTTTTAGAACTCCACTGTGGAGTTTTTACACCACCATTGAGAAATGTGTTGTCTGGAGGGAAAACTCCACCCCATGACGGAGGTTTTTTTTTAAAGAAAACACTCCATACTGAATATCCATGCTGTGCAGAGGAGCGTTCCTGCACAACCGTTGTGCGCCATGTTGTGTGGAAGGCTCCATGGAGTTTCCTGTTGCATTGAGTACTGGAACTCTGTAGCCAGTACCCACTGGCTACAGAGTACCCTGGCTAGTTCGGCAAATGGAGCAAGTGGGATTGTTTTTTTGCAGCAGTGGCTGATGGGATACCATTGGGAAGACCAGGGAGGAGAGAGGGCAGAGGAACTGACAATCAAACACGGTATTGACTTTTATTCAACTCCATGGGAGACCACATTCACACAACATTGGTGTTGGAACATGCGTGGTGAGTAACCCCTACAAACTCAATCGTTGAGTGGCGTTTTTACACTGCAAAGAGAAACATGTTCTGTGAACTGAGCCAATGTTTCCTTAGGGTGTAAATTATGATCCAAGTTAGCTTTATATTGACACAAGAGTTAACTCTCATAAGTGCAAATTTGCAACACTTGATTTTTTATTTATAATGCTGGTGGTGGGGAGGGAGTGCTAATAGGCTATTGGGTACACTGGACACCTTCCATTATTTACTAGGAGTCCTAGGCATTTTTTTTTACTTCCTCTTCTGTTGCCTTTGTGGGGTCCAATGTGCCGTTGTAGTTTTTGTGTTAGATTGTTTTTGGAATCTGATTACAATAAAAACTACTTTTTCTGTTAAACTGGAGTTGTTTTGAAATCAAATCATATCTTTGTCTCCAACTAGGACCTTAAAGGGGTCTCTTCGACCTCAATAATAGATTGATACTGTAAAAAAGCTACAGTGAAATGAAGTGTAAAACTAATACCAATTCCCCGATATTTGAATTCAATGAACTGTAGTTTGTTTAAACCGGTTTTCACCAGGTTTTAGACTACAAGTCCCATAATCCCTGACCGCTGCCCATACTGGCTGGAGCTGATGGGAGTTATAGCCCAAAATACCTGAAGTGCATATTTTCAAAAATATTTCTGCTATTTTAGTCTGAATCCATGTTTTAAATGAAGTAAAATAGCAATTACGTTAAGTACATTTGCTTTGACCCTATTGTTTTTCTTTGCTTATATGCATTAACCTCTCTGAAAATAAACTTTCACATTGTTCCTTATACAGCAGGGGTGGACAACCTTTTTCTGTTGAGGGCTGCATTCCCGCATGGGTAATTTGTTAAGGTCTGCATGGCAGCAAGTTAGCAGTGGGTTGGAGCAGAGCCGGAAGTGGGTAGGTCACCATATTTCTCTTTCTGCCACCTCCTGTTCTCCTACTCCCTCTTCCTTCCCCATGCAGTGGGCTGCCAGGGATAGGACAGATCTACCTTTTTAATTTTAATGATTTTGGGTTATTTCTGAGTTAATCTAAAATAAGGTTTGTAGAGCTTGCCCATGTCTACAAGATGAGTGTTATGTCACTGCTATTTAGGAAAATGACAGAAAATCCTTCAGTCTCCCTCTGCTTTTATCCTTTTTGGTGGTGGAGGTTACAGATCTAATATACAGATCTAAGAATCCTAAAATCTCTATTATAGTGATACGGTGGGTTTGTGCAGTGCATCCATTCATTTTACTCAGGGCTGGCTGCCCCTAGGCAGGTTAGCAGCTAATAAAAAGCAGTTGCCTTGAAATGTATCATTAATGACAATTAAGGCAGTTGTAATTCAGGAAGTAAAGTTATGCTTTCATCCTTTCAAGATGTTTCAAGCCAATATGGAGAAACATCTGAACTAGACATGCAAAGAAAGAAGCAGCTTTTAAGCAACATAAACCTACGTCTAAACCGACATGGGTATCTGATTACAATTGCATTAGTTATGTTCATCTGCAATCCACCCTTGCTGTAATATTTATATTTAGTGTGATTCGCAGTCTTGCAATTTTATTTGAAAACCTATATAGGGAAATAACCTATAAAACTTTAAAATTACATTTAAAATTATGTAATTGCACTACCTTTGGTGTTACTGGACCTTCTCTAAAAATGGTTTCATAAGGCAGCTGGATAATTTCTCTAGAACAAGGAGTAGGCAACCTTTTGGGGCCCATGGGCATATTTGGCAATTTAAAAAACGGTCTTGGGCACTACCACAAATTGGGTGCACTGTAGATGAAAGCATTGGCCTGCAGCCACCCACCACCTTCATTTCCTAAGAATGTCGCTGAGCCCCATGGGTGGCTCAGAGTCATTCATGGGAAAAAGTACATGAGAGCAGGTAGGAGCCCTCACTTTGAAGCAATCCCAGCTGCCAGTAAATTTTGTTATTTTGAAAATATAAAAATAAGTAGGAAATGTAGGGCAATTCACCAGGCACCAAGAAAGGTGTCCAATGAAGTACTGGTTCCCAAGGGTACAAGGTTGCCTACCCCTACTCTAGAATAACCCCATATACAATCATTAAATACTCTTTAAAATGGTAAAACATTCACCTGATTTGCCTGTGATAAGAGTTCAAAATAAAGAGTGAGCTGTAGAAGCAATATAATGTGTACCACAGATGTTATGAAGCTCAGCTTTGCTACCTTTTAACTTGTACTCCTAATGCCAGACTCTATTTTCACATTGACTAGGTAAGGTATGCCAAGTAAAAGCAAATACACATGGGATGTTCCCTTTTGGTGTATACACAGGTGGTGTTTCCACTCTCAAGCAATGGGTGTGGGACCTATAAAACATGCAGAGGCCTTCCTCCTGCTCAGAAAATCCGGGTTTTCCCCATCCTCCCCCAACCCAAAGGGCAGCTCTACTTTATTGTCAATGGGAATTAACAAAAATGCTTACAGCTCCGTCATTTTTAAAGATTAAGAGACGAAACTTGGCACCATGATAGCCCTTAGGTAGGGCTTTAGCCATGCCAAATTTGAAGTAGTTCTGATCATCTGTTGATTTTTAGGAATTTTTTAAAGTTTGAGGTTTTAAAATTATTTTATTTTAAAAAGTCATTTTTAAAGATAAAGAGATGAAACTTGGCACTTTGATAGCTCCTATAGGGATTTAGCCATGCCAAGTTTGAAGCAGATCTGTTCATCTGTTGATTTTTAGCAAGTTTCAAAACAAAATTGAACTTTAAAAATAAAAAGACCAGTTGGCCAGCAGCAAACCCTGTTAAGCAGCAACTTGCAGCAGAGTGAGGATACAATCAGAAAAGATATTTGAGGGAAGAGGACAATGTATCACACAGAGTATAGCAACAAAGTACAGCAAAAGCTACAAAAGTAGGAGTGAGTAGTGCCCTCAGACCCGCGCCCGGCCATGCCTGGGCGCGGTGGGGGCCAGTTGTGGTGTGGGTGAAAGGACGAGGCGTGGAGGCAGCCCATTGGCTGCCTCGTATGGCGCCACGCGTCGGAGGGGGCTGCAGCTATATAAGCAAGCCGCAGGCCCTCCTCAACCTCTTTCGAATGGCTGCTCGCGGGTACAGTGGACATGGAGCAGCCGAGGGAGAGGCAGACCAGGCCTTTGGGCCTCAGGTTGGGGCGGACCGGCTCGTTGCCAGAACGCGGGGCTTCCTCGAGGGAGGGGGAGTTGGGGAGTGGGGCCGCACCCCATCAGTGCAGCGGCCAAGCCGGAGCTCCGGTGTTGTGTGGGGAGTTCGCATACCCGGGAGCCGGTAGTCAGTTGCGGAGGCAGAGGCGGTTCCCATCGTAGCTGGGGCTTTGGCGGACGCACTGCGCGTAATAGCGGGCAGGGCCTTGATCCCCAGCCAGGGCGTATACGCAGCTTGCAGGCCGGGGCGGACTCCTCACTCCTGTGTAGCCGACTCCTGAGCGTGCGCCGCAACTTAACAGCCTGCGAGGCCTTGGAAGCGGCGGCAGTTTGCAGGCTGCTTGCCGTGTTTGGCGCTTTGGGGCGGAGCCTTTGCGTTCCGGCAGGGGGCGCGTGGCGGTTTGACGGACAGGGCGAATTTAAACGAGGCGGCAGTTAGCTGCTTGGCGCACTAGACGAGTCGGGCGGGGCCTTGAGCTATCGCCGGTTCCGCGCTGTGCCTTGACGGCCTGGGCGTCCTGGGCGTGCCAGGCACTTCGGGGCGAAGGGCCGGGGAGGCCTTGGCAGAGCGGATCACGCCTGTTTGAGGGGAACATACGTTACCCCACACACTTCTGGTGGGGTACGTCTGGCCGGCGCGAGTTGCACCTCATTCCATGAATTGCTGGGCTGTTGGGTGTGTGGCGGAGCTGGGCGTGGTGTCGCCCGCGTTGGGGCTCCAGGAGATCGGCCTTGATAGGACCCGGAGAGAGCCCTATCAGGGTTTTCATAAAATCACATAAATTAACATAATTGTGGGAAATTATCCAGCAGTTCTGAGTTAGTAAAAGGGGGTGCCCGTGAAGGTTTACAACCTAAGTTAGGCAGTTGGTATTGCATAATTGCAGTCCAGAATGCCTTCAAAGAAAGGAGTAGGGGGTGCAAAGGGCAAAGGAAAAGCCCCTCGCCCAGTGCAAAAACGCGTGCGGGAAAGACAGGGATCTTCATCAGATGAAGACATGGATCCTCGCCTTGCCGTCCTACTAGCTAGAATGCAGGCGATGGAAGAAAGGCAAGGGGTACCTAGGGTAGATCTGCCTGTAGTGGGATCACCTCTGACAAGGAGGCAAAGGCAGGAAGATCTAATAATTTCTCTTTCTAGAAGAATGGACGCCGTCGAGGCATCCACAGCTCGGGAAATGGGAGGTCAGGAGCCGGTGCGAGTGGAGTAGAGTGAGGATACGGCGACCTTCAGGTCAATTCCACCCAAACCTAACAGACAACTCACCTCGGGGATCGAAACACTGCCCGGGTTGGCGGGGCCGGGGGCCCAACCTGGAGTACAAGGTGAGCACAGTACACCAAACACACCAGGGGGCCTTTGCCTTCCCATGGGGGTAGCACCCATGGTTTGCAGGGATAGGTTGGTCTACGCCAGGCACAGGGGCAGTTCGCAGTAGTACTGTGGGCGGGTTTGGGTGCAATGCAAGCAACGATATGAAGGTAATTGCAGGGAATGCAGACAGGCGGCCAGAACATGGAGGAATGGGCGGACAGCAGGATACGCTCTTATCCACCGGTGCACGGGGACTAGGGGCGGAGCTTACATCTTTGAATACTCCAGGGAGCAATACCACAGCGGCGGCTGTGGGACAAGCAATGGGTCGCACAACTGCCGGTAGTGCGGTTACACCATCCCCAAGTAGCACGGTGCCAAGTGAGCAGGGAACAGCTTCAGCCGAAACTGCTTGCGCTGCGGTTTGGCAGGGGCCAGCAGGTTCTGATTTTTCAAGGCCAGTAAGTGTGGGACGGGGTGAGGGACCCGTATGAAGGGACGGACCGCGGCGCAATCCCTTCGGGGAGCACCGCGGCCCCTTTGGGGTATCATCTCCTTACGCTGATGAGAGAGAAGCTTTGGAAGGGCGAATATATGGATGTCTTCGCCCTCTTGTTTAGGGAACTAGAGAGTAACGAGAAGGATAAGTCCATCGATAAGGAGGCAGAGAGATTGAAGACGAACAGAGTGGCGAGGACGTGGGCCAACTGGTTGCCCGGGTTCCTCATTTATATGGGTGTTGTCCAGCAACACTTTCCTCAAAAGGGTATTATTCTGACTAAATATCTCGATATTATTTATCGAGCATATTCAGAATATGAAGGCGGGGCCTGGATTTTGTATGACGAGTCGTTCCGTAGAAGAGCGGCATTCGATCACACCCTCAGATGGGATGCCAAAGATCAGGACTTGTGGCTGCAATATATGACTCCCGCAAGACCTGGAGTGGGCGAGAGAGCGGACAGTGGCCACATCGTGGCCAAATTGCAACCCGTCACTACGTTCAGGGGGAGTGCGGGGCAGGGGGTTCAATCCCGCCAGCCCTGTTGGGAGTTTACCTCACGGGGGCTATGCACCCGTTCCCCTTGTAGGTACAGACACGAATGATCCATCTGTGCAGGACACCATCCTGCCTCCAGCTGCCCGAGAAATAGGAGTGGGCGGGGGAACAATAGAGGAGGACAAGGGCCCAGAAGACAAGGTGGACAGCCGCCTCCACCAAAAGGGCCCCAGGCCGATCAGACTAGAACAGCTTAGGCCACTGCTGGCTAGATATCCGAAGAGGCTAGGAGGGTTTCACATTCGGTTTTCACATCCCATTCCAGGGGCCTAGGTGCGCTTCTGTTTCATGTAATCAAAAATCCATTGATGCAATGGAGCATTTGGTTCGGCAGAAAATAGATAAGGAAATTTTAGCAGGTAGAGTGGTCAGCCCTTATGCTAGGCCGCCACTTCCACTATTAAGGGTGTCACCTTTAGGTATAGTGCCCAAAAAGACTCCGGGGGAGTATAGATTGATTCACAATCTATCTTTCCCAAAAGGGACATCGGTCAACGATGCTATACCTGAACATTTGTGTTCAGTGAAATATGCAACCTTTGATTCTGCGGTGGCTATGGTAAGGAGGCAAGGAATGGGAGCCTTGATGGGAAAATGTGACATCAAGGCCGCATTTCGCCTGCTGCCAATACACCCCGGGGATTTCAACCTATTGGGTTTTTGTTTTCAAAATCAATACTACGTAGACAGGACCTTGCCCATGGGATGTTCCATCTCATGCGCAATGTTTGAAACATTCAGTTCCTTCTTGGAATGGGCTTTGAAGGCCAGATCGGGGGGGGGGGGGGGAGGATGTCATTCATTACCTGGATGTCTTCCTGTTTGCGGGGCCGGGAATGACTTCTCAGTGATCATTCCTTATGCAAGAATTTCATGATTTGGCGGAGGAGTTGGGTGTGCCACTGGCGCACGAGAAAACTGAAGGTCCGCTCACGACCCTTATGTTTCTGGGAATCGAAATCAATTCTATAAATCAATGTTGCCGTTTACCGATGGAGAAACTAGTTGCCCTGTGCAACAGGCTCAGGGAAACGTCACGTCCAAGAAGGATATACTTGAGGCAATTGCAGGAACTGGTAGGCCACCTGAATTTCGCATGCCGGGTCATTGCCCCGGGACGTGCCTTTTTGCGACAATTTTGCAATGCGATGTCAGGATTACGTCGCCCACATCACATGGTTCGGATGACTGGGCCCATGCGGGACGACATAGGAGTTTGGTTGGAGTTCTTGCAGAGTTTCAATGGGGTTTCCTTCTGGAGACGTGAGTTATTGCTAGGGGCAAAGATGCAGGTCCATTCGGACGCATCTGGCTCCTGGGGATTTGGAGTGATTTGGAAGGACCGATGGTGCGCCGAACAATGGCTAGCTGAATGGAAAGCGGAAGGTCTGTGTAAAGACCTCACATTGTTAGAATTTTTTCCGATATACGTGGCAGCACACATATGGGCACGGGAATTGGCAAATGCTACGGTCCAATTCTGGTGCGATAATCAAGCGACTGTGCACGTGATAAATACCTTGTCTTCCCATAACCCGAGAGTGATGGCGTTAGTACGTGCATTCACCTTGTACTGTCTCTGGCATAATATCTTGTTCAGAGCACGGCACATACCGGGCATGAACAACGATATGGCTGACGCTTTATCGCGTCATCAGGTGCAGCGGTTCCAGGTAATGGCTCCCTGGGCCCGGGAAACACCCGAGGAGATGCCTCCTGCACTTTGGCGGATTGGAGGGACGAGGTAGAACAGGCAGTGTGGCAGTCACTGGCTCCCAGCACCAGGGCTGCTTACCGAAGGGCAGGTAGGGAATTCACAGCATTTCGGACTACTGCTCAATTACAGTTAGCATGGCCAATACCAGTAGAACACATCTTACAGTTTTGCGTTTACTCCCGAAGAAAGGGCCTTGCGGCCCACACCATCAGAGGTAAATTAGCAGCTTTGGCTTTTTGGGCTAAGATAAAAGGGGTGCAAGATAATACAGGGAACTTTAGAGTGCGGCGTACTCTACGGGGATGGGCACGTGGGTCCCCTGGGACCCCAGACAAGAGGTTGCCTTTATCGGCAAATATGCTGCTGGGACTGAGGGCTTTATGGCCCTCATTGTGTCAATCGGGATATGAGGCTGCCCTGTTTCACGCCGCATCATTGACGGCTTTTTTCGGAGCGCTTCGGATATCCGAGCTGGTGGTTAAGTCTAAAGAGGACCGTTCCAGGAAGGCCCTGCAGTTTTCTGACCTTACGATCGAGGCGGATAGGGTTCACATCCGCCTAAGGCGATCCAAAACTGATCAGTTAGGTAGAGGCCTTGATGTGAGGCTGTTTCCAGCATCAAGCCCAGAATTATGCCCCGTACGGGCCTTATGGGAGTTTGTGGCAGTGAGAGGAAATTCCCCTGGAGCCTTGTTTGTACACTGCGACACGGCCCCACTGACAAAGTACCAGTTTTGGGCCATAACGAAGTGAGCACTCAATGGTTTAGGTTTAGATAACGTGCAACTCGGCACACATTCATTTAGGATTGGGGCGGCGTCGACCGCCACATCATTAGGTTTTACAAATCAACAAATTCAGGCGGTGGAGAGATGGTGCTCTGGGGCGTTTAAAGCATACGTGAGGCAGCTGCCTCACGGAAGCACGGCCGCGGCTGGCAATTAATGCTGTCATGTTTCATTCTTAGATCCTTGGAGAGGGTTCACCCCGTTGAAAGTGATCATCTGCGGCCATAGTTTGATATTTTGGGCCAGCAGGCGGGCTACCATGTCGAGTCACGGATTACAACTCGGGCTGAGCCAGTACACTGACATTCAGTGGTTGGGACAACGTGGTATGCGGTGGGACAGTTTACTCCCCACATTATTACACCAGCAGCGGGTTGTGGCTCAGCCGCAGATATTGCTCATACATCTTGGGGACAATGATTTGGGGCAGCTGAAAAGCAAGGCCCTCATATGGCAAATAAGAGCCGACCTCGAGAGCCTGCAAATCCGTTGGCCGGGTGTCCGGATCATATGGTCCTGTATGCTCCCGCGAATTAAGTGGGGGAGAGAGGGGGACACCAAGGCGTTGGAGCGGGCCCGGAGAAGGGTGAATACGGAAGTTTACAAGGATCTTATTAAGCATGGCGACATTAGCCTACGGCACCCCAAGATAGAGCTGTATAGGCAGGATGGAGTACATTTGTCCAACAAAGGAAATGACATTTTCTTAACAGATCTGCAGAGGGGTTTGAGTGAAGTAATCCTAAGTAGTGTGGGGGGGGAGCGACTAAGCGGATGCTTGTCACCCCTTGTGGCGGTTAGGTGTGGGCATCTAGAGTGGGTGGAGGCTGGTAAGCATTCTCAGGCACTGTTGTGGTGAGGGGTAGAGCCTGAAGCCCAAGGCTGGGAGCCGTGCGGCAACAGCTGAAAGGTTAAGGCTTACCTTTGAAGCTAACCTTACTCAGATCCTCGGAGCCGTGTGACACGAGGGTAGCGACGCAGGAATGCCTTCCTACCCAAATTGGAAGCCCCTGGAGTGGCGAGATGGCTGGTGCCACCACATGGGGCAAGAATGGCTTGCCCTTTCCTAGGACGTCTCCGTATGAAGCCATAACGTAGATGCCCGCTTAGGTTACCCCCTATTGCAGATCTGAATTAATAAATGTGGCCCATATTTAAATCCAAATATGTTGTCTCATCTCTTTATTTCACCCTACACTCTCGCAAAAGTTCATTTCAGATACGTTGGATGGCTCACTTGTTATTTCAGTGATTTTAACATTAAGATGTTATGTAGAACAGATTTGTCTTAATTGTGTGCTATAAAATCAGACATGTGACCAAGGTTATGTTCAGGTGGGCACATCCCCTTGGTGCTGGACACGCCCCCTGGGGCGGACATGTTGGTGGGAACGCCCCCTTGGGGGCCAATCATATTGTCCTCCGTTTTGGTTTCCAAAATGTGGTCACCCTACTACTCCCAGACTTTGTAAATACCACCCCCTCTGCATTCTCACACTCATGCCAAGCCCACTAGAGTGCTAAATGCCACCTCACCCCTCTTTTGTTCCTTGCCAGAAGCCCTTGTTCTAAACCAAGGTTTTAAAAAGGAATTCTTTCCAGTAAAAGTTCAATTCATGCTCATCTCCCATAGTTGTCTTCCCACCACCACCTTCCCGTCTCACTGCAGCTCCATTTTTTTATTTTGTACTTGGAAACTTAGGGCACAAGGGGACCTTCAAGACATTGCTAGCATCCAGTCCCCATCAATACCTTTCAACAGAATGTACTTTGAGGCTCACAATACTTAGTAATCACAGCCAGGTGTTTTCCCTCTATACAGTTATTTAAAAGGATGCTGTGGCAAGCAGCAATGACTCCAGTGGGCCCATTTGCCAATGTCACTCTCTTGAGTGGTGATATGTGGGGGGCTGTGTGTTGCAATGCTCTGCACTTCAGTTCGAGGTCCAGCCTTAGCTGGATCAATGCACACTTCCTGCCACTGAGCACCTTGACTCTAGGTTAAAAACCTTTGACACATGTTACTTGGACATATGTGTACTATTAGACCCATATAAACAAGTAGCAGAATATAACCTTCCAAACCCCTCTTTTACTTTAGAATCGGAGTCACTATTTGTTGCAAATATCGTTCTAGACCACAGGTGGACAGAAAGTAGCTCTAATGGTGTTTCGGACCAAATCCAAGTAGCCCCTACCATCATGGTCAATGGTCAGGAATGCTGTGGGTTTAAGTCAAAAAGATCTACTGTTCTAGACACATTAAGAGCACTCAGCTATGCTTGAAGAAGCTTTATATTTTCTAAAGGGTTATTAGTGAAAAAATTTTTAGGTTTAAATAAGTCCTGAAGCTTCTGTTACAAAAGAGATGCACATTGAAAACATAATTGCTTTGCTTGATCAGACCAAAGGTCCATCTGGTACAGCAATCTGTCTGCAATCCAAAGAGCTATTTTAGGCATGCAATTTCCCCCCTTCAAACAGCCAACTTTCATATGACATCAAATCGAAAGCCTCAGTGGACATACAGAGGTAATTGTACGATTATCTTACTTGTGGCCTGCCTTTCAGAGAGGGAAAGCCAGATGCTTTGGGATTTCAATATGTAGCAGTAAAACTCCTTTGGAATCTTGCATTTTGGTTTTCTCTGAAAATGTTTTCTTCTTTAGACTCTACGAAGGCGTCTTGCTTACATAAGTTCTTGTGAAGCACAAACCGCTTCAGTAAAAAAATGGTTGGTAATGTAAACACCCTGAGGAAAGTCAAGTGGCTCATATTTGTGCCAGGAATGGACAGAAAGCTCTGGGTAGCTTTCTCAACAAAATGATGGTACTTCAGCAGATACTGAAATACACGATACTTATTGACTGTATAGATTGTATTTATCTCCCACACATCCTCCAAGGAGATCAGGGTGGTGATTACGGGGTTTCCCCATTTTATACATACAAACACCTTGGGAGTTAGGTAAGACAGAGGATGACTGAAGCGGTGTCACTCACCAATCTTATATGCTTCTCAAAACAGTCACAAATTAAATAATGGAAGTTAATATTCAATGAACAAAGACCTTGTTCTTAAATTCTCCTTCAAATGATCTTAAATCAGTCAATTGTAACATGATTAAGGGCACAACCTTATTGGGTTGCCACCTAGTCGGTGGAAGCCTCTAATCTTGGGCTGCCTCTACAAGAGAGGTTTAAAGCTCTTTCAAGGCGCTTAATTTTTTTTACCTCTACAAGAACGGAGCGCAAATCGGGCGTAGAGGCGCGTTTTCTCTCTGATTATGCGCATTATCGAATGCGCGTTAAATCGCGAGATTTATTTTGCTCCGGCTGTTAAAGCGCATTTTGACTATGTGAACAAGCGCTTATGCGCACTGACTACTTGTAAAGCGCATTTTGGTCATCCATTAATGCGCTTCGCTGCCTCTCGTGCAGAGGTATTAGGTGTAAATGCGCTTCAGCGATTATGCGCATAATCGCCTAACCAGGCGCAAAAGCGAATCTTTGTAGAGGGGACCTTGGAAGCTTCAGAGTATCCTTTGCACTGCTGCCCGCAGGGCAGGAGGAATGACAGAGGTGATTTTTGCTTCTCTGTTCTCCTTTTTTTAACGTCTTTTCTCTAGGTGGGCCACTGCACCTCTTCTAGCTTGTCTACAGAGGCTGCAATGTTGGGGCAAGGCTGGGACTGGAGGGGCCACAAGATAAAGCGTATTCCAGCCTCTCCCCTCCCTTCTCATCCACCGGAAGGTCCCCTTTTGACCTCTATGAGGTCATATGAAGCAGCTACCACAGTTCTTTCTGCAAAGGTTGCAAGGGGGGGCGGGCAGGGGGAGGCGTTGGATTACAGAGTCCTCTTCCTGAAGTCACAGGAGTGTCTATGGCTTCAGGAAGGGGACTCCAACATATCCTATGGTCTATGGGATGATCTCCCAGGGAAGCATAGGATAGCTCTCTAAGGATGCAATCCTATGCATGTTTAGAAAAGAGTCCCACAGGTCATATGTTGTTGGCACAGCTGGCTGATCCCAGAGTTGTAGGACTTTTTTCTCTCTAAACATGCATAGATTTTTCCCTAAATTGATTAAATTATGCCCATTAATATATCAGGATTTACAATAACATGAACTCTGTTACCCTAAAATAACTGTAGCCTCATCTACAAGAATTCGGCTTTACGCCTGGTTAGCCAATTATGCGCATAATCGCTGAAGCGCTTTATCATAAATGCTTGTATGCAGGAGGTAATTGAGCACTCAGCTGGTGACCTTGCTGGTTGTTTCAAATGCGCTTTACAAGTAGTTAATGTGGAGAATCGCTTGTTCGCATAGTCAAAATGCGCTTTAATGGCAGGAGCAAAATAAAACTCGCTATTTAACACGCATTCGATAATGCGCATAATCGGAGAGAAAACGCGCCTCTACGCCCGATTTGCGCTCCATTCTTGTAGAGGTAAATTTTATAATGCGCCTTGAAAGAGCTTTAAATGCCTCTTGTATAGGCAGCCACAGACTATTTTTCTAGAAACCTATTATTCTGCTGCCTCCCTTTCCTAACCTTTGTCATTTTGATCTTCACTATTTTTCAAATAGGAGCCACATCGCCCAGAAAAATTGAATATGAGAGCCACATTAACTCACTACTAAATTAACACAGAATAATCAAATACAAAACTTACTTTAATATTTTGAACTTCAGCTCCTTCAGCATGGCCAATGGTCAAGAATGATGGGAACTGTAGTCCAAAATATCTGGGGGATACCATGCTATGGAAGCCGGATTTAATGCTATCTGTGTCCCCCTCATCCCAGCACAAAGACCTTCATATAGCTCCACTTGTTTCTAATGAACATTCTTGTCATTCCTCTGTACACCCTAAGGCATGTCTCAAGAAGCATTACAAGCTTACTTGGGAGTCAGTGCCGTTGAACTGGTGCATCTTATGACAGGACTGGGCTGCAATTTTGTTATGAAGGGCAATATACACACAGAGGGACCATATTGGTTGGAGTTTGGGAGAACGGAGAAGGAAAATATTTCAGAAAATCCAAGGAGGAATGGGAGCTCCCCAAGCACTTCACCCTCCAGTTTGTGTGAGGATTCTCTCCATAATCTTGGGCACCATCAGCTGGTCTCTGCCTGCCATTCCACTTCACTGGGCTCTTGTCAGCAAGAAACCCAATCACGGGATTGTCTCCCCTGTCCAGGCTGCTACAGTCCTGCTGTCTGTCCACATTTACTTGTGAGTAAGCCCTGCCTCACTGAACTCAGTGGGGCTTTCTTTCTCAATAAATATGACTACTATTCCACTCAGGCTGCTCTTCCCCATTACTATTTTGTGATCAAAGTATTACTTGCAAAGGAATATTTAAGAACAACAATATGAAGGGATTCAGTGGGAACAGGGAGCAGTGGCTTGGTGTGAGCTGGAACCTTGATCAAACAGGTTTTCAGCCCATATGAAAGTCTATGTAGATGTTCATGTGTAGAATGTAGACATCAGTGGAGCATAGCCAAGGAACCACATGACCTCAGGGATGGAACCAGAGGTGTAGCCACATTGCCCCTTTGTACTTGTGCAGGCCTTTCATGTGATTAATGGGTGAGTGGGGCATGGGTTTTACCTATTCAAATAATACATTTGGAGGAAAATGCTTTCAGTGGCTACTAGTCTTGATGGCTATGTGCTACCTCCAGTATCCGAGGCAGTAACCCTATTTATACCAGTTGCTGGGGAACATGGGTGGGAGGGTGCTGTTGCACCAAGTCCTGCTTGTGCATCCCTGGATGACAGCTGGTTGGCCACTGTGTGAATAGAGTGCTGACTAGATGGACCCTTGGTCTGATCCAGAATGGCTCTTCTTGTGTTCTTATGGCACCATGAGAGAGAGAGAGAGAGAGGACACATAGGAGCCAAATCACGGGTCAGTGAGAGTAGGGAAGTGGTTGAAGTAATATCCTCTCCAAACAGGTCTGCTATTCATTCTCTGCCCTTTTACTGTTATCGGGTTGCTTTTATTCTTTTGTATGCCACTATCGAACAATTTAAAAGAATATAAGCTTGTTTTAAATGCCTATTTGAAACCCAGGACTTGTTACTACTATATACAATTTCCATTGCAGTTTTGAAAATTTATTAAGGGTTTTTACATTCTCATATTCATCTAACTAGCTGAGGTGGCATATTATATTCCCTTATAACAAATGCAGGATGACAAAAGACCTGAGGCACATAATGCCCACATTTGCATGTAACGCTAAGCCACAGTTTATAATAAACATGAACATTAGAAGGGCCATGCTGGATCAGACCAACAGTCCGTTCAGACCAGCATTCTGTTCACACAGTGGCCAACCAGCTGTCAACCAGGAACCCACACAAGTGGGACACAGGTGCAATGGCACCCTCCCACTCATGTTCCCAAGCAACTGGTGTATATAGGCTTACTGCCTCTGATACTGGAGGTAGCACATAGTCATCAGGACTAGTAGCCATTGATAGCCTTCTCCTCCAGGTTTGTTGCTTTAGCCATGAATTGACGTGCAGACAACTGGTAAAGTAACCCTGGCTTGTTTTCCCTATTTCTGGTTTGTTTCTCTCCTGTCCGTTTGCCAGGAGTTAATTCAAAGTGAGAACAGACGGCGCGACAATGCAAGAGAAGGTGTGTCCTATTCCTATGCAGACTGGAACTCCGACGCAAGCGAGACCACGCAAAAGAGTGAACAGACCCTGAGAGAACGTGAGTCACTCCCAACTGACAACGAATTGGCAAAGGAAGTGCACGCCCCCAAAGTCCATTTACGTCGGGGTTGCACCACACACGGGCTTTACCCTCCACCCGTCTTCCTCGAGCCAAAAAACCATTGAGAAATACCTGACTTCTGAGTCTCTGCTTCGTTCTTGCGACACGTCAACAGGGTCCCTCCCTTCTCCAAAGACCAACGCCCCTCTCAGCCTTCGCCTGCTCGCCTCCCCGGCCCACACGCACCACAAAGGCAGAGGGCGCCCACCCCGCGCACCTTTCAAAGCTACAGACGTGTTGCCTCTCGGCCGCCGCTCGGAGCACACCCGCGGCCCGCCCCTTTGGTTCCTGGCGGAGTTGCGATTGGCCCGACGCCGTCGCCGCTTCTGGCCAAGTCCTTCTCGTACCTCCACAGCAAGAGAGAGAGACTTGGGAGTCGGCAAGGTATCGCTACTGCTGGGTTTCGCGCGCTGTTTCTGCACGGGATACACAGTGAGTGGCTTTGTTTCTACAGCCTGCTGGGGGGTCGGAGGCTCTTTGCGGCTGACGTGGGGGCGGTAGAGGAGCAGCCTGCAGAGCCTTATGTGGGAGGGAGAAGGAATGTGTTCGTGTCTGGGAACGTTTTATGTTTTTACAACGGCGGGGGCTGGTCGGGTGGGTGCTTTCTGAGGGGATCCATCCGCCCTGGCAGACTTTCCTCGCCCTCTCCTTGGCTGGCTTTGTTGAGGGGAACGTGCTAGACTTGGCTAAGTAATTTGTTCTCTGTTCAGCTCCAATCTGTGGAAGGACCGCTCCCCTTGACCCGGGACTGGAGCCTGTTTTTTTTAATTACTTTCTTTCTCCTTTCTTTAAATACTTGTCGCCCTCAGGTTCCTGAGATAATGGCAAAAGTAGACTAAAATTATAGGTAGCCATATTAGCTCATTAACAAACAATCCCCAAAGACTTGAGCCTTGGTCGTTAGCACCCAAAGAAACGTCATGGGTGAGCAAGCTTTCGCGTTCACCATAGCTGCTCCTCAGGGTGATGTTCAAAACAAAAAAACAAAGCAATTAATAGTAATAATTTAAAAAAGGAGAGAAGCGATTGCCACCTTTACCTTCCTCGGCCCCACACACTTTTTACAGTGATATGCTAACGTTGCTGTGGGATGATACGTGTATCAGAAAACGTCTGTGTTTCCACTGTGAGCAAGTGAAATTTCCAGGTAAGAAGAAATAGAATTATTAGAATTGGGACCTTTTATCTGTTGACCAGCTGAGTATGGTAGGGTCAGCTTGGCTGGATGTGAAGGCATATTGATGCTTTGGCTTCTTCACCAGAGGCTGTGAGTCCAGAGCCTTTTCTGTTCCCATGTCTTTCTTCCCCGCTGGGTTTATTCTGTGGAGCTGCCTTGTGAGGCTTAAGAAAAATGCCCACCTGGATTGTATCTTCCAGCCTGTTTATCCTCCTTGGAGACTAATGGGGGAGAGCGCCTTATCAGCATGGCTATAGAAGGCAATAGGATCTAAGCAACCAAACTGGCTGGAGGATTGCAGCCTAGATATTTAGACATTAGATATGTATTGAAGTTATCTTGTAAGGTTGCTTAAGGCCGCTCCATCAGTGTTTGTTCAAACAGGGTGGTTCAAAAGGCTCTTGCCCTGCAGTAATATACAATAAGTGTAAATTGTAGCCTATGTATAAAGTGTGTGTGTGAGTGAGAGAGAAGATGCAAGCAAATGTCTTGTTTTCACTATGTGGTGTAATTATACATGTGTTGACTGATTTCTGTCAAAAGTAGTTGCTAGTTCAGCTGTTAGAAATAAAATAATATAGGGCACAATCCTATGGGATGTGCCCTGGATACACATAAGCCTCTGAACTCTGCATTCAAGCTAGATAGGCATTTTCGCCTGTCTAGCGGAGGCTTCAGGGAGTGGGAGGGAAGGAGGCTGAGGCAGCCATAGGGTTTCTCATATAGCTGCTGCTGAGGTCTCTTCCCCCCCCCCCCCGAATGCTTTCTTTTCCCCATCTCTGCACTGTTTTGTGAGCACAGAGAGGTAGCTGGGGTGGAGAGAACCACACTGAGCCAGGAAACCACCCAATCCTATCTGATCCCAAATGGTCTAGGGGACGCAGGATTGCTCCATTAAGCAAGCTAAGAGCAGGAGAGAGTATTCACTGATTCTCAGCCTTAGACAAAAATGTGAATTATGGACTAATTCTTGAGAGCAATGATTATTCAAACTAAATTATTCCTGGTGAATTGTGAATAAAACACATCCATAATGCTTGGCAACACTTAATGATGTCTTAATAGTAAGTTTGTCATTCTACACACATCAATCCAAGTATAGATTTCATGATCTTCTGTCATGTGTCATGGTTGAGAAATTGGAGAAAGTTGAGACAGAATACATCTATGTGGATACTATATTCAGCAAAATACATTTGTTTGAGTTCTGAAAGTTTAAAAAGTTTATTGTAACGTTCTTGTAATATTTAGTGTGTGTAAGTGTGATAGGTTCCATCTATCTGTCCTTCTGTTGATGGAAGGTTCTTTGATTTAGTAGTGGTGACTTTTGTAAATTCACTCTTCTGCAGCCCTCCTGTGCCACACTCCACGCTGTTCCAAAGCCCTCTGGAACAGATCTTGGGTGGTGTAGGGGGAAGGGGAAATTAGCAAAAATTCTCTCCCCCACCCCTATTTCCACTCACAGAAGTCTCTACTGAATCGAACAACCTTCTATCAACAGAAGGAAACAATCAGAGGGTGCCTCTACAAGAGAGGTTTAATGCGCTTTGAAGGTTCATTAAAAATGTTACCTCTACAAGAACGGAGCGCAAATCGGGCGTAGAGGCGCGTTATCTCCCCAATAATGCGCATTTTCGAATGCGCGTTAAATCGCGAGTTTTATTTTGCTCCGGCCGTTAAAGCGCATTTTCCCCGTGTGAACAAGCGACTATGCGCATTAACTTCTTGTAAAGCGCTTTTTGGACATCTATTAATGCGCTTCGCCGCCTCTCGCCGCCTCCCGTGCAGAGGGATTAGGAGTAAATGCGTGTCTGCGATAATGCGCATAATTGCCGAACCGGGCGCAAAAGCGAATCCTTGTAGAGGGAGCCAGATACAACCCAGAATATATAGCATGTTTGTTACTTGTACACAAACTAGAGTGATTAACCATTCTCTTGCTTTTTCTGTCACCTAACCAAATATTTACTCTTTTTAACAGCACATGTTGATACAACTATTTAGTATGCATGATTCATATTTGGGTGGGTTTGGTGTAGCCTAGGATATGCATCCTGATCCTTGCAGTGCATTGAACTTAAGTTTATTCTAGTGGATAGCTCTAAATTATATATCCTGTGCTGTGTGCCAGGCTTCTGCTTCAGACTTCAATGAAAACACCAGTCTTAAACAAAAATGTAATCTAGGGAAGGACTATGTCCGCCTACCTTTCAATAATGCACAGCTGAGTATTCTCTACACCAATAAAGAAAATCTGTACCTGCTAAAAACCCATACCCTTTGTTATAAAAGCTGGATTCTGTGTCTTGTATGAATTAGAAAACTAAGCAATTTTTCCTATATTTGTTTGTGCATGTTATCCATTTCTGCTAGTCAGTGAAAGGGCAAAGCATTATGCAGAACAGTGAAAGTGTGCCTCTTGTTAAATAAAATCTTCTTCACTGTTCTGTCTGGCTTCTAGAATTCCAATAGGCATTTCCCATCCTCTTTCAAACCTATCTTTATAGCCTTAAGGTTAGAAACTAGCTTTAAAAAAAGAAAGATGAGATTTTTCAGGATGCTGAATTCTGCACCCAGTACCAGTGTCTGTACTTCTCAGATGTGATTTGAGGAATACCTAGAGCTCTGTTCTAAGAAACCCTGAAGAAGAAGAAAATGAACTCCCAAGGTAATGCAGTGGGTGACAAGGTAGGGATTTTAGTAGTATAGCAGGCTGAGACATTTGGGGCCCATTGCTCAGGGAAGAAGGAATGCTTGGAAGGTGGGTTTTTACTGGAATTCTGAGATGCAAGGTGAATAGTCACTGAAATAACAGACTAAAAGTTCAGCGAGGCTCAGATAAAATGGAATGAATTCCCAAATCAAACTATGATAAGAGAGGTTAAGCAATAGACCCTAAGGCCACTGTTATTAGAGATTTCCTTTCTGTTGACACTCTATTTGGACGTCCCTTATCCCTGGAGTGAGGAATCTTTGCCCTTCTCCCCAAGATATATATATAGATATAGATAATGGAATGTATTGGTAATATAATGATATTATATTGTTTGCTTAGTAGAATTTTTTTTGGTAGTTCCTGTGTGTACAATAAATGTTTCACTGGCTGGTTTAATTTAAAAGAAGAATTTCTATATTGTCAGCTTAAACTAGGCAATTGGTTTGAAATTCAGTCCGACATATTGCTGAACGCTTTTAGAGTTGAAAGAGGAATAGCATTATGAGCTCTAAGGCCTAAGCTAAAATAATTAAAAAGTTTTTTCACAGGTCTTCTGACTCTTGAGAACATCATCAAATGTGTATGTTTTCAAGAACTAAGCAAGTACTGAAGTAGTGAGTACTTTACATTATTTTAAATTTGCACTGGAATTTGCCCTTACTAGGAACCAGTGGCGCAGTATACTAGTTTAATGGATTTGTAGTCCACAGACCCTGTGTTTAAACTTATACTGTAATTGGAAGATGCAGTTAGTACGAAATAAGGTATACATAAATAATATTATATTATTTTGTGTTTAAAAGCTTCTGTTACCTGCCCAGAGCCTGCCCTGTTTCAAAGTAACAGTACCTTTGGGGAAAAAATAGTAAGCTAGTGAATAAAATACACTCTAAAATCAACCTTGTAAATAAGCCCACACATGTTTTTACTTGACAGCTGGGGGGTGTTAGAGACCCAGGGCCATTATCAGCACCTGGAATCTTTGGGGTAGCTGCCAGGGATCCCCAGTGATACCTGCCCTGAACCCCCCTTAACTTTTTTGTCTGGCCTGGCATTTCAAATGGTGCCTGAACTAGCTGGCTACCCTAGCAGCAGTAGCAAGCAGCAGCAAAGCCTGGCAGCTGGCAGCTGCCATATTAATTTCCCATAATGCCCCAAGCTACGTGACAGCATTGTGTGAAATTTAGCCACCATTTAAATTACCCATAATACCCTCATGAAGCTAGGGGCATTAAGGGCCCACTGACAAAGGAGGGGAGCATTAGAGAGCACTTTGTCCAGGACTCCTAAAACCTGGAGCTCACCATGTAAAGACCTTCCTGTTGCATTGCCATGCTGCATGCAGAGGAGGGGGCTTCCCTTCTCTAGCAGCTTGCTTGGTTTCTTTAGAGCTCTCCAACCCTCCTCTGCCAGCCCACTCAATTGACCGCATAGAATTCATCGTTTGCACGCAATTCATGGTCACCTGTGTCTTCCAGGCTAGCACTGCTCTAAAATAAATCACTTATAGGAAACAACTGTGATTTTAGGAGTTTGTTACAAGAACAAATAGGTATCATAGAATAGTAGAGTTGGAAGGGGTCTATAACGCCATAGATTCCAGCCCCCTGCTGAATGCAGGAATCCACTGTAAAGCATACATGACAGATGGCTGTCCAGCTGCATCTTGAACGTTCTAATTTGGTTTGCAAAAGTAGATGTTATATGTGCATAACATAAGGCTCTTTATATTTACTATTTCTAAAAGAATTTTATCTTGCTTGCCCCCCTTTTACACTGCTTTTCCCTCCAAAAAGGGAGTCACTCAAAGCAGCTTGCACAATACAAACATAATAACTAATCATTACAAAAAATAATAACTAATCGTTAAGTTAAAAGCAGCAGCAGACAAAACAGTCAGTAAATAAAACTAAACAACAATAGAGTCAAATACATTTAAAGAGAAGTGCCTTTATTGCTTGTGGAACACAGGTAGAGACAAATCATTTAACCTCTTGGAGCAGGGTATTCCACATACAGGACACTGCCACTGAGGGCTTTATCACACCTACTATTTTCCCCCTGGGTTGCTTCTGTGGCTTCCCCCTGCGTTTCATATTCGAGTCTAGCGTTTTGAAACACACGTGGTCGGTATAGCTGCGATACCTCAGCTTGGCCAATTGAACTTTGACTGTTTCAGACTTTGCCCATTGAGGGATAAATCGAAACAGAAAATAAAACCTGAGACCTCAGGGCATGAGAGCAGCAGGAGGGGGGCGATGTCATGCAAACCCAGCACTGAAGAAGTGGAGCAAAGCTGAGGTGGGTGTGCTTAAAACCGCCCGTGTGATAACGACCTGACAGAGCCCCTCTTGTGCGTTGCCACCAACCATGCCACTGAAGGCAATGGCACATGCAAGAGGGGCACAGCAACTGATCTTAAAATATTGACATGGTAAGAGGCAGTCCTCCAAGTAGCCCTGTCCCAAGCTGTTCAGGGCTTCAAAGGTGGTCATGAACACTTTGAGTTGCACTTGGAAACAATCTGGCAGCCAGCAGCTGATACAATAAAATATACAATAGCGGTCACGTGAATAAACTGATGTATGTTTTTTGTTGTTTTTCTTCAAAAGTTAGATAATCGTGACTACCTATTGCCCATATTTCAAGTTGGTTTTGGTCATCTTTATTACAATTCAGGGAGTAGGGCATTCTTCTAAAGGATCTTCTCTGCCTTACTCTGTAATGAGGAGAGGCTTCAATGAACAGTTGGGGTGAACTGATGCTTTTTCTTTTCCTATCTCAGCACTAGAATGGTTTTCTCAAATCATTATTGACTTAGATGTGAGAATTCAGTCTTCCATCTGAATTTGACTTGCTAACTAATGTTTTGTTTTTCCGAATGGAATTAATTAAGTGATGTGTCACCTAATACAGAGTGGAAAGGATAGTACACTTTTACTTCTAGAAAACAGGTGGTAGACATTTAAATAGTGCTATCTGTATTCCTGTATCCTGTATTCATCTAATCTGTTTACTTTTGGACTAACGTAAACAGGATTTTCTTTGCATAGTTGCTTGTTTAGATTTGCATAGCAGGTTTTAGAACTAGTTTGCTGACAAACTGAACAAGTGAAGGAAACCTATAATTCAGTTAGTGTGTTCAGAAGATAATTGGTGGAGAACCATTCTGAATATGGAAAAAAGCCTTTCTCTGGGCATAATATTGTGTGGTGGTCGCAAAAGCAGAACTGCATTCAAGGAAGAAACCTATAACAAACATGAGAAAAGTTACTGGCCGTTAATTTACCACAATAGACCACTACATTTTCATTGTCTTATAGTGGTGGGTGATAAGAGGCTGGACCAAGCTGTAAAACATAAGCTCACTATTTTGTTGTTAGTCAGAAAGCAAGAAAGTCCTTCAAAGATCTTCTGGAGTGGAGAAGAGAAATATACATCATATAATTTTTTTTAAAGCGAAACAACAGTCAGGTGGTATGGCCTGACAGTTGCAAATGGATACTGGCAAATGTCATAAAACTCTATAAGAACCTAATGTTGTGAATCCAATAGGCTTCCCATGGATAATATACCTCTGAGTAAATTGTCTGATGTATATGTGGTATCACAAGCATATTAAATGTTTTAAATAAATATAACTAAGCCAAGTAAGCTGTATTGGCTTAACTACCATAGAATTTATTGTCCAGTTAATTATCAAACCTTGACTTGGGCTTGGGGTAATTGAGCCCTACTGGGTTTGGACTGTCAGTGCAAACTAAGCAATGCAGTTTCCCTCTCACACTACTATACACATCACTGAATGGGTGAGTAGATGCAAGGAGAGGGGATTCTTCTGCTCCCTTTTGCGGGGGTCTATTGGGTTGGGAAGGACCAAAGAAGAAAATTAGATCAAGTGGTGGGAAACTGATTTGTCATGTGTGTCATCAGTATAATTCTGATCCTCTCTTTCTCTCACTCTTCCTCGCTGAGGTTTCTTGTGATCCCTCGTTTGATTGCAATGAAAATAGCTTCTCAACATGTGGAAAATAGCAAGAGAAATTTTATTTTAAAACATTTATATCCCACCTTTTTGCCTGACAGCAGGTTTCCATGGCAGCTGATGTTAAGTGAAAATTAATACATTGTTTGTCAAAGTCAGTGGTGACTTATGAAAGCAAGGAGGGGGTGATAATCATGGTGGTGGTTGTTTTAGGGGGTTGGACAAATTAATGGAGGATATGGCTGTCAGTGGCTGCCTTTTCATGATGGCTGTATGCCACCTCCCAGATGAAAGACAGCATGCCTCTATACACCAGTAGTTAGGGAATGATAGTGGGGGAAGGCTGTTGCCCTAACGTCCTGCTTGTCAGCGCCACTGGTTGGCCATTGTGGGAAACAGGATGCTGAATTAGATAGGCCTTTGGTCTGATCCTGCTCTTCTGGAAAATGTTCACCCTCCAGGTCTTAGGTTTTGCTATTGAAACTGTTTCAACTGCTGCTCTTCGATGGTCTCCATGGAATAGCACCCTCCCCCATGTGTGCTAGCTGGCAAGTAGAGCCAGGTAACACCAAATGGGACTGGGCATCTCTTTACCTGGGCAGGTGGACATTGTTTAGCTCTTTGCTCAGGGAGAGGTAATGGTGGTGGACTACTGAAGGCTCTGGATAGGAGGAACGATAATGGAAAATGTCCATTTCCCAGGCTTTAGATGCTGCTGCTGTGTCTGTCTCAACTGGAGGAGACATATGTTCAATTTTTTAAAAATCTGAAACATTTCTGGTGTTGCAAGTTTTGCCACTTTGGCTATTGTGAATGAGCAGCCATGGGCCTGACAAAAGAATATGAATGTTTCTTAATGGGTGTGGAGTTTGCAACAAATGCTTTGGAGATGTGAGTGCAGATAAACTAGTCCTTTTTGGAGTTTGAATGGTCTGAGTGAAACAGCAAAAATGAGCTGAGAGTTTGTTTTATTTATATATGTATTATTACTTGTATACCATTCAATACAAAAATATCTTTAAGCAATTAAGATATAAATATTAAAAACACATTTAAATACACTATTCAAATACTATTAAAATGATTTCAATAACAATATTAATGCTTTTAAAATATGCTATTAAAACAAAACAAAACTAGAGTAACAGTACAGAACAGCACAAGGAACAGTAAGATGGAGCAGCATATGAATAATTGCAATTAATTGCAAGTCAGAGAAAGCCTTGGTGAGCAAGTATGTTTTCAAGATACATTTGAAACGTACGGCATTTTCTGCATACTGAACTACAAGGGGGAGAGTTTTCCAGAGTGATGGGCACTGCCACTGAGAGGACTTGACTTTGAGATATTACCTGGTAACGTTCTTTTGGTCGTGGGACAACAAGCAAAGCCTACTCTGAAGATCACAAAGGTTGGTTGGGTATATATAGGAGAAGGTGATCAGCTCAGTATGCTGCCCAAGTTGTTTAGGACTTTTATGTCAACGACATAACTTTAAACATAGTTTGGTGGCTAATAGGCAGTCAGTGCAGTTCTTTTAACACAGGTGTTACATGAGCATAGCTGGATGTCCCACTGAGCGCCCTAGCTGATGCATTCTGCACTATCTGCAACTTCTGAACCAGGTACAAAGGCAGAGTGTATTACAGTAGTCTAATCATGAAGATACCGGTGCACGGATTACTGTGGCTAGACTGCTCCTACCCAGGAATGGGCCTAATTGGCACACCAGCTGAAGTTGGTTATTTATTTATTTATTTATTACATTTTTATGCTGCCCGATAGCTGAGGCTCTCCAGGCAGTGCACAATTAAAACCATAAAAATACAGTAAGTATACAATAAATTTAAAATGTTAAAAGCTAACGTTTGGGTGCTCTGGGCCACTGAGATCACCTTGGTCTCTGGTGACAAAGCTGGGTCCAAGAGCACCCCCAAACTATGTACCTGCTTCTTCAGAGGGAGTGCAACCCCATCCAGAACAGGTAAAGAACCCAATTTCTTGGCCTGGAGACCACCTACCCACAGGGTATCTGTTTTATCAAGATTACCCTTATCCAAGCCATGCATGGCCTCCCTTGATTAAAATGTCACAGAGAAATAGATCTGGGTATCACCAGCATACTGGTGACACCTTGCCCCAAATCTCATAATGACCACTCCAAAAAGTTAGTGCAAGAGAGTTTCCTGCTGGAGATATCTGAAACTGGGGTTGCAGCCTCGCGGGGGGCACAAGTTGCTCTTTAGGGGTCTGTTTCATGCTTCCAAATACCTGTGAACATGTTTGTTATTTGTTTCATTATTCTTGTGCCAATTTTACTTTTCCTTATATGGAAAAAAAACTTACCTAAATAAAAATAATGTTTTAATATTAAATAAAATGTCTTTGTAGTATTTGATTTAGGTTTTCTATATGTTGTTATCCAAACAAAACTAAGCCTAATAGTATTTTTCCTGGAATTTATCACTACTCAGGGAAATGGGCTGTACGTCGTGCTAGAGGCTGTGCCACAGTGCATCGTTTTCTCATGTCATACTACACCTGTGAGCATACAAGGACTTTATCATCCGCTGATGAACTAAGATGTTGTTGGAAAAATAAAACTTTACAAGAAACAGCTGATTTGAAAACCTAGGCAATAAAGAGAGATTTTAAAAAACTGAAAATAAAAGTTTGAAATACAGATTTCTGGTCCCCCACCTAATGATGGATAACTGAGAGTAGCAACAATTTTCTGTGGAGATGTTTTCTTATAATAAAACTCAGGATCACGAAGTGTGACAGATTAGAAGTAAAGGATAGACAAGTGTGCTAATTCCCTCCTTTCCCCCCTCCACACAGCATGAAGTGACATGTGGAATTCACTGCCATCAGGTGTGATGATCACAATAGCTTAGACAGCTTTTAAAAGGATAATACAAATGCACTAAAGATAGCTATTACCCATAGCTATTAGCCATGATAATTAAATGAGGCCTCCATTGATGGAGGCAGCTACTGGACTATATGGACTCTTATTTGGATCAAGAGGCAGCTTGTTTTTATTAGATTAAGAATGTAGTTGATTTTTATAGAACAGTTTATCCTGCATTATAAATACGTTCCCTGCCTATAGACTATGTTGCTTGGTATAAATGCCGTTACAGGGGAAGGAGAGATAGATATCTAACACCTATCTTACTTTCCAGTCGCCCTGCTACCCCAGGCCACCCACAGAACCTCTTCTTGTTCCTATGTAATGCCAGGTTGGTTAAAAATAAAACAAACATCATCCATGATCTTCTTCTAGATGAGAAGGCTGACCTGGCATGTTTCACAGAGACCTGGCTGGGAGATGACAGTGGCCCGACATGGGTCCAGGCCCTCCCAGCTGGGTACTGTGTCAGTGAGCAGGTGAGGGAAAGTGAGCAGGGGGGACGGGGACGGAGTAGCTGTGGTCTACAAGGATAATCTTAACCTGACCAGACTTCCTGTCCGTGAATTGAATCACATCGAGTGTGTATACCTGAGTCTGAAGACCAGGGATAGACTAGGGATTCTGTTAGTGTACTGACCACCCCGCTGCTTATCAGACTCCCTGGCCGAGCTCACAGAACTGATTTCAGAGCTGGTGTTGGATTTGCCCAGGCTTCTGGTCCTGGGCGACTTCAACATCCCATTCGGGACCAGTTTGTTAGGTGCAGCTCGGGAGTTCATGGCATCCATGACAAACATGGGCCTATCCCAATTGGTCTCTGGACCTACACATTCAGCAGGTCACACTCTCGATGCTGTTTTCAGTTCCGAACAGACAGATCTGTGGGCGGAGGTGCTAAATACCTCCGTGTTGTCATGGACAGACCATTTTCTGGTCAGGATTAGTATCACGGCTACCACCCGCCCCTGCAGGGGTGGCAGACCGATTAAGATGGTCCGCCCTTGAAGGCTGATGGATCCTCTTGGATTCCAGAAAGCCTTAGAGAGCACTACGGCTGGTATCGTCGACGATCCTGTAGAAGCCCTGGTTAACAGTTGGAATCAAGATCTAACTAGGGCTATTGAAACTATCGCCCCCAAACATCCTCTCTGACCCGCTCCTAATCGGGCACCTTGGTATACTGAAGATCTCAGGGAAGGACGATGACTGGAACGACGATGGCAGAAAACTCGACTTTTATCCGACAAGACACGATATAGAGAACGTCTTCGTTCCTATGGCGTGGCAATACGTGAAGCGAAGAAAGCTTTCTTCGCTGCACGCATTGCACCTGCGAATTTACGTCCAGCAGAACTGTTCAGAGTGGTGAGGGGTCTAACTCAGGCACCTTCCCCCCTGAACCCGATTTTACAGCCTTCGGCAGTTCGCTGTAATGCCTTTAATGACCATTTCACAGATAAAATCTCTCGGATAAGAGCCGACTTAGACGCCATCATTATAGCAGAAGCTGACAATGGAGTGTCCAGTAACTCCGCGAGTAGAATTACACTGGATCAGTTTCAGTTGGTGAGTACTGAGGACGTGGACAAGCTGCTTCGACAAGTGAGGAGGACGACTTGCCGTCTTGATCCCTGTCCTTCTTGGCTTGTCGTCCAGAAAGGAGATACAGTTTGATCACATCTACAACATATTATTAATGCATCTCTCAGGGAGGGGAGTTTTCCAACATGTTTAAAAGAGGCGGTAGTACGGCCGCTTCTAAAAAAGCCCTCCCTGGACCCTCTGGACCTTAATAACTACAGGCCAGTATCAAATCTTCCGTTTTTGGGCAAGGTAATCGAGAGGGCAGTTGCCTCCCAACTCCAAGCAGTTTTGGATGATACAGATTTTCTAGACCCATTTCAAACCAGCTTCAGGGCAAGATACGGAGTTGAGACCGCTATGGTCACCTTAGTGGATGATCTACGTCTGAGTATTGACAGGGGGAGTGTGTCCCTGTTGGTACTCCTGGACCTCTCAGTGGCTTTCGATACCATCAACCATGGTATCCTTCTGGAACGCCTGAGGGGATTGGGAGTCGGGGGCACTGTGCTTCAGTGGTTCCGATCCTATCTCTCGGGCAGGCTCCAGATGGTGATGCTTGGGGATAGCTGCTCTTCAAAGAAGGAGGTGCTATGTGGTGTGCTACAAGGTGCCATCCTTTCCCCAATGCTGTTTAAAATTTATATGAAACCACTGGGAGAGTTCATCTGGAGGCATGGGGCGGGGTGCTATCAGTATGCTGATGACACCCAAATATATTTCTCTATGCCTTCGACAACATCGTCAGCTAAGGATAGTGAGTCTCCTCTGAATGAATGCTTGGAGGCAGTAATGGGCTGGATGAGGAAAAACAAACTGAAGCTGAATCCAGACAAGACGGAGGTGCTTGCCGTCAAAGGCCACAACCTGGGTTTGGAGGTGTGTCAATCAGTTCTGGATGGGGTTACACCTCCCCCTGAAAGACTGTGTTCGCAGCTTGGGGGTACTCCTGGATCCATCACTCCAAATGACAGCCCATATAGATGCGACGGCCAGGAGTGCCTACTATCAGCTTCGGCTGATACACCAGCTGCGCCCCTTCCTAGAGTTAGAAGACCTAAAGATGGTAGTGCACTCACTGGTAACTTCGAGGCTCGACTTCTGCAATGCGCTGTACATAGGGCTACCTTTGTGCCTAGTCCGGAAACTTCAATTAGTTCAAAATATGGCAGCCAGGTTGGTCACCGGTACACCTAGGGGTGACCACATAACACCAATCTTAAAATCACTGCACTGGCTGCCCATTAGTTTCCGGGCGATGTATAAAGTGTTGGTTATTACCTTTAAAGCCCTACATGGTTTGGGTCCAGGTTACCTGCGGGATTGCCTTCTCCCGTATAATCCGCCCTGCACACTCAGGTCCTCTGGGAAGAATTTACTCCAGTCAGCCAGAACTAGGCTGACAAGTGTTACCCAGAGAACCTTCTCTTCTGCCGCTCCCAGGCTGTGGAATGGCCTGCCGGAGGAGATTCGACAAATTAGCAGTCTCCTGGAATTTAAGAAAGCCGTGAAGACTGCTCTCTTCCGGCAGGCCTACCCAGTTTAATTTTAAGATGTTTTTAATAATGTATTTGTTTTTATCTGTTTTAATGGTTTATCTATTTTGTTTTTTTTATATTTATATTTATTGTTGTTCCCCGCCTCGATCTGGATGGAGAGGCGGGTTAGAAATGAAATGAAATAAATAAATAAATAAATGATTCTTAGTTATGTCTACATTTTTCATGCAAGAAGTAAGTGTGTGTGGGTGTATGTATAGACTTGTTTCTTAGCAATAAGATTTGATGCTGCAGTGAATGGGAAAGTATGGAAGGTGAAGGCATGAAAAGGGGAACATGTATAAAGACAGAAATTGGAGATGGATGAATGGGACTGGAGGTATGTAAGTTGGGGCAAAAAGAGGGATAGAGGCTTAAGATGGGGTATTAGCTGAAGAAGGAGGCGCTTTTATAGAGAAGGCAGATAAGCATATAATGGAAGGAGGGAAAGATGGCATGTGGAGATGGATGGAGTGAAGAAAATAATGATGGATGGAGAGAAAGCATTCAGAGTATTGGGGGGGGGCAAAGAAATATATAGATGGTCAGTGGTAGAGCATCTGCTTTGCATGTAGAAAGTCCCAGATTCTATCCCCGGCATCTCCAGGTAGGGCAGGAAAACTATCTGAAACCACTGCCGATCAGTGTGGACAATGCTGAGCTAGATGGACCAGTGGTCTGACTCAGTATAAGGGAGGTTCCTATGTTCCTAAAAGGCATAGAATGAGGTCTACTACAGAAGCACAATGCACAAGCCTGACATGCATTCGGCAGCAATAAAAGCAAATTAATGAACTATTACTAATTCACATACCCGCTTTCTCATCAGAAAATAATTATTCACCTAGGTGCACAGCAAAGAGGAATGGTTCTTTGAGTCATTCACACATGCAGACCCAGAATAGACCAATAAATATACACACATTTGTCTACAATAAATATTAACCATTATTTGCCCATCAACAATCAGATGTCTAGGCTGGAGCCACCGAACAAGCAAAAACAAAAACACACCCTTGAAAGTGCAATCCTAGCCATTTTATTTAGAGTAAATGTACCTGAACTCAATGAGATCCTGTTAATTGTTTAGGATGGCAGTCTCACTCAAGTGTGCTGTCTTCACAACACACACAAGCCTTAAATATTCCACATGCATGTTTAGCACATAAGTATCAACCTTCCTGAAAGGTTCTTCAGTTACAATGTATACACAACTTAAAGCCTTCTATAGTCAACAAGGAAGATATGCACACATTATTGAAGAACTCTGAGAAACTTTGTATGGCATTTTTTCAGCCTAAACAATCAGTTAATGTATTTGTTTTTCCTTCGTAGTGTTTTAACTAAGTTCATCTCTTGTAATAGTTATTATCCTAAAGTATTTCACAATCTTGCCTATATTTGGCTTATAATGAGCACATAGCGATAAAACTGTCAAAAGGAAGGGATTGTTGCAGAACTCTTCCTGCTTCCTGAGAGGCAAAACCTGAGTTCCAAAATCTTTTTTAAAAACATGAAATAGTTCTAATCTGTTTTAACAGAAGTACCACAAGAGAGGATATTCAACAGAGTAAAGGTGAGGAAGTAATAAGACCTTGATGTTGAGATATAAATATACAGGGAATTCTAATAGAACTTTATTTCAGAAAAACTACAAAGGAGAGCTTATTCCAGCAACATATATAATGGAACACTCTTCTTTCAAAATGCAAGGAATAGTTGTAGAGAAGAAAGGGTGGGATCTTGGACCTGTGCACAAGTGGGCCCTTCAAAAAAAATGTTGCAGTGTGGAGTGTTCCTGTTCATTGCTGCAGTGCCGTCTTCCATGCCTCCTCCCTCATGGTTTCCTTGGTTGGTGCATCCTCAATTGTCATAGGCAGCATTGTGGCCTCTGAACGTGCTCCATTCAGAGGCCTCAGAATTTTTGTAATTCTGTACATCAAGTCTGCTAATACCTCCGCCTTGTACAATTGGTAGGACCTTTTCAACTACATAAGCAACCACACTCCAAGCTTAAAGAATGAAGTAAGACAATTGAAAAGTAACATAGGTTTATATGACACTTTTCTGGTTTTTTAAAAATATGTTTCAAACATGTATATCATCACTCCATGTTACAATAATCTAAGTCATAAATGTGCATGTGTGAACTCTTCCTTTAAGATGCATAGCCTGTAATGGTGTAGATATGGGCAGGCAGGCTTAAGAACAGGAGCACTATTATACCAGAAAGGGGTACAATAATATATGTTAAAGACACCAGACTGTGCACTCCCCACAATGTCCCAGATTTCCCCATGTTGAGCAGAAAGGGTGGAAGAGGGTTTCCACCTGCATTTGTTTGAATGTGAGAAGAAACTTCCATGTGACCAGGAGCCTTGCTTTTATTAGAGTTCCTGATAGCGCAAAGTTTTATACATATATCGTTTGCCCGTTCATGTAGAAACCCCCTTCAGCCTGGCATCCACGGCCCTGTCCTTCTTACATGCATTCCTGTATCTTATACAATAAGGCTGAAGAGTGCCTGTGCAAAAGAGCTGTATCTCTCACTGTGACAGGTCAGAAAGGGAGTGGATTGGGAAGAAAGCATTGAATGTTTTGATTCTGCCATGATCAGTTTGAAATACAGAAGAAAAATGTGTTTGAAAAATTGATACTGGAGAAAAGCTCAAAAGTCAAGGGTGGAGACATGAATGGTCACTGCTGCATAGACTGGAGATAGTGCATCTAAGTAGCTCCTGTATCATCTTCAAAGATTATTTTTAAAAAATATATTTGGTTCACAGCTCAATCATTTTCCTAATTGTGTATCTCTCAACTGTGCATTTTCAGTAACTTTTATTCAATTATTCTGTGAAAGAGTAGTGCAGCCTAATGCTAAAATCTTAATATTTTTTCCTCTTTTGTTCATTGCATCATGTGGTCAAAAAGCAAGTGTATTGGGGAATATGTTACTCTGACTGCAACTGAGGTTGTAATATGCAAAAAGGGAACTTTGGCAATGCTACTAGAAGGAGATAAGTAGATTTTATAGAGTCCATGCATTTTCCATGTGCGTATTACTCATGTAAGTTCATACATATTGGCTTGTAGTGGAAACCATAAACATTAATGCATTTAAGGATCCAGTTTTCAATGAGAGTTGTAACTTCTGAAGTATTCTTATGCTTTATTCGGGCATGTCTACACCAGCCATTTATCCTGTGGTCAGCTCAAGGTCGTCCCTGTGCATCCAAATGATGCACAGCTGATCCTGGGGTCATTCAGGGCTGACCTCTCAGTTGTCCCGGGATAACTGGGACTCCACTTATCCCGATTTTTCCCGATGGGAGGGAAAAGTATCCTATGAAGAAATAAGAGATAGCTTTATTTTGCTACATTAATATATTTTTTTCCTCCAAGGAGCTCAAAGTGCTGTACATTTTTTACCTTCACAACAACTGTGTGAGTAGGTTAGGCTGAGAGGCAGTGACTGGCCAAGGACTGAATGGAGAGAATCACTAATGAAACCTGTTCTTGGATTTGACCAGAGGAAGATCATTTCCTCGATGAGGAAGCCATGGAAGACAGTCAAGAGGAGAAAGGAATGTAGATCTCAGTGTATCATGGCTGGGGAGTGGGGGGTGCAAAAATCTATATATATAATATTTAATCTAAATTGCCTGCTCTTAAGTTCTTCTCAGTAAAAGCATGAAGATAGAATGTTTTATGGTCAGAAATAGGCACCTGAGCTTTGTAAATAGGAATGGAACCAGTTCACAAAAAAAGAGCAGGGTGGGAGTGTAATTTAAGAAGCATTTATAAAAGTATCCTCCTAACACTGGAATTTCAGGATAAGATTTCACAACTTGGATATAGGCGAAAAAGCAAGTTAAGTGTACACTGCTGAGGAACTCTGGAAGGTGTAACATGATATTATTGTGCCTTAACAGCCAACGGTTTGTTTAGGACATACACAAAACTGCCTTTATACCAAGACAGAATAGATTTTCCCAGTAGGTTTATATTGAATGAGACCATTGGGCCATCTAGCTCAGTATTGCTGACAGTGACTGGCAGTGGCTTTCCAGGGTTTGAGGCACAAATTGTTCCAACTCTACTTGGAGATATTGGAGATTGAACCTGGGACCTTCTGCATACAAAGCATATGCTGTATTACTGAACCACATTCCCTCTCTGTGGAATATTTGTCTGCCTAGCTCAATTGTGCCTCCTTGAATAGCAGTGGTTCTATAGCATCAGGAGTAAAGGTCTTTCCCTCACCTGCTACCTATGATTGATTCATGACCTTCTGCATACAAAGTATGTGCTGTACCACTGAGGTACAGTCCTTTCCCTAAATGTTTTTTTTTGGGGGGGGGACACTATATTGCATTTTAAAGTTAATGAAAACAAACATTTATTTTGATCTTCTGAAGAAGATTACTTGATATAAAGCACTGAGGAATTTTGAAATTCAAAGGCTGTCACGCATAAATAATTTGTTGCAAAGCAATTGTTTTCAGGTGAATATAAGATTTTTGTTTAATCTTATTGTTTTTAGGATGTTTTAGGATTTTTATGCAGTTTTAATAATATGTGTCATGTTTTAATCAGTTTTATGTATTTTATCATGTTGTTGTTCCCCGCCTCGATCCAGACGGAGAGGCGGGTAAGAAATAAATTGTTATTATTATTATTATTACGTGTGTGTGTGTGTGTGTGTGTAGTACAAAGCAGCCTTCCCCATCCTGGTGTTCTCCGAATGTTTTGGACTACCAATATTCGTGATCATTTGCCAAGCTGGTTAAGGGTGAGGGGAGTTGAAGTTCAAAGATCAGGAGGACAAAACATCCCCATGGGTCCTAGAAAGTGAGCATGGGAGGTTGCAGTAAGAAGGGAGCACAGGCTCACACTATGCTGAGATGGAGTCTATTTCTTGCTGATAGAGTAGATTATGGTGAGATAAAGAGAACTGAATTTTACATTAATCAAAATAAATTGTCAAATAGTTCTGGGCTCTAAGAGGATATTGAATTATTATTATTATTATTATTATTATTAAAATAAATATTTTAATTTAAAAATATGCTAGATAATCATAAAAAGGGGGTGGACCAGGACAAAAGACATACTTTATATCTTTGCCCTCCTTTCTCTTCAGCTTGGTAATGTATATAAGTCATTCAATCTCCTCCCAGTATCTAAATGCACCCATGTGCATATAATTATTATTTTTGGGGGGTAGTTGGTGGGGAAATAGCTTTGCACTGCAAATGGCAATAAAACTATTTGAATACTCACTTCTAAAATAATAATCTAAAAACCAGACATATTAATTTGATTGCTATAAATGCTTGCTGGAATAAATGTATGCAGTAGGTGAATAATTAATACATTGTAATAAGGTTGATGAAACAATGACATAAATTATGTTCTAAATTATCATTCTGACTTGGAGTTCAGAGTTCACAGAAAAGGCTCCAATCCTATATCCGCTTACCAAGGAGTGAGTCCCATTGAACTCATTGGGATTACGTCTAAGTAGACCTGTATAGGATTGCACCATAAATGAAGGAAAACATTTACCTTAAAGTTCAATATTTTAAGCGTAGCTACTTTTGCCTAGCAGTTTGTTTGATACTATATAAACCCAAGCTTTTGTAAAAAGCTATTACAAGTGGTCTATGTCCATTGTTACTAATCCTTTTAGTTACTTCTTTTCCCCAGAAATATAACTATTTATTTATTTATTTATCTATTTGTTCATATTGATGATGTTTTATTTGCTCCTGTTGATAGTGATTTTCCACCACTGACACAATGTTGGAGGGTAGTTTTTGAAGTGTGCTAAATAGGGATATGCAAACAATATAGAGCTTACTGCACTGTGTATCTATGCATATGCCAGAGGGATGAACATCATCCATTGATACGAAGATAAATGCTGTAGTCAAATACTTTCCAAATGAGGTCAGAGAGGCAAATCATACTTTCCCTCTTTGATTTTTCTACTCTGTAAATTGCAGTTTATAGAAGGGCTCTGCTCTCGATGCCAATTGCCTACCTTCCAGCTTTTCTCACCATGCCAGTGGTTCCCTTTATACTTAACACAGGAAGGAGACTCGTGATCAGTCTGATCTCTGGCCACCCAACAGTTATTTCCAGGGTAAAATTTCATACAAATCAGGAGGCCAAAATTATCCTTTAAGGGTAAAGTTAGGGGATAACATGCCATTGTAACATAAAACATCTGCCTGTTACTTTGATAGGAGAATGGCAGTTTAAAAATATATTTGGGGTCAAGCTGGATCCCTAAGCTTGGGTGTGATGCAGTTTAGCAATGCACAACATTGTGGGAATAAAACTTAATCTTAAAAGGATTGCTTTGTGCTAAAACAAAGTAAATGCTATAAAGTATCTTGTGATTTGTCAAAAATCCAGTTCATGTTGATCCATTAGGGGGTGGGGGAAATCTAAAAGTAGCTGTAGGGTAGTACTTTGATAATGATGATGTATACAAATACGAAAGCTGTGACTATCATTTGCTTTTACTAGGAACAAGTAATAGGTATTGCCTACTACTGCTATCTTGAATTGAGCTCAAATACAATGGGAGCTTTCAACGATAAATTCATGGAAAGTAAACCCTATTGCTCCATCTTTCTGAATTGTCACATGGGCAGATACTTCTATGGTTTGCAACAGTTGACAAAATAGAGCATTCAAGAGCTAATTGCTGATTTTTTAATAACGTGAACTCAGAATATAATTGGATATGTTGCAGTATTGGTGTAGCAGTTTATCTTTCTGAAAATTCAGTAATGAAAATGTTTGCCCTCCCGCCAAGTCAAATGTTCCCATTTAGAGTGTGTTACTGTGGTTGAGTTGATATGGTGAAAAGAATGAAGGCATACAAAATTATAGAAAGTTTGTCTTGATCAAGAAAATACCGTTTGGATTGGGGGTGGGGTGGGGTGGGAAACGTCATTGTATGGTGATAATTTTCCCCCATTGAAAAAAAAAAAACCTTACTAAAACTGATTTTTTTGGTAAAGTATTAATACTTCTGTGGTTGTATACCAATGTAGCAAACCTGTTCCTATGTAACAAAAGGTGATTTATTAGAGATGCAATGCCACCTAGTGGCATGTTGATAACACTGTATTTTCTAAAGGTGAAATCTAGACAGCAACAATTCTTAGTTTTGGCCTATATCTATATTTTGGCCATATCAAAATTATAACATGAACTGATTCTGTCTAATTTCAGCCAAGCTTTATACACAGATGCTGCTACATAGCTAAATGGGACTTTCATGGGAGAGGCATGGATCTAGCGTGAGTGTGCACACACATTTGTTTGTGCTTTTAATTTTTTTTTAAAAAGTAACTGGGTGTTACGAACTCTTGGGCTAGCCAAAAATAGTTCCTTGGATCCTGTAAAAGCGTGGTAGACAAGGCCTGTACCAGATAATGTCCAATCTCCTCTGTGATACAAGTTACACTGATCATCCTTCTGCTGTTGTTAGAAGACACGCCACAATCAAACCAAACCCAAGAGTTTAGGAAGTGCTTTTGATGGGAAATTAACAGAACCAACACATCAGTGTCATTTGCTCTAACCAGGATATTCTTTGCCTGATTATGTTGGATATGCCGAATAATCCTTGTGTCTGCCTCTTGATGATGACAAGCAAGATCAGGTACCTCTGATGCCTCAACACTGACATCCATGCTGGTGTATTTGTAACACACAGTCTCTCCTCCAACAAAAAGAATTTTGCCAGCCAGAAGTGAAGCATACTTCTGATTTTTTCACTCATTGCATAGGAAAGATGTAAGTGATGTTTAAAACTGCTCATTCTGAAGTGCATCAACTGCCTTTTTTGGGGTCTTCTGATCTGCGCCTGTTACTTTGATGTCACTAGTTGGTACAGTTGTTCGCCGTTCATATTCAGAATCTTTTATACTTTGATAACCGTAAGTGTCAAACACCAGGTGCACTTCCTTAGCTGGTGTATTACTAGTAATGTGCTCCAGTAATTTACGTGCAAGAGCTCCATAAGTTTCCGGGAACTTCAAAGTGTGCAACATGAACATTGCATCATATACAGCCACATCTATGTGAGGTTGACCTGTAGTTATATCATGGTCCTCGTCTAAATTCTGGTACTTTCCTAGCCTATGCATCAACTTACTTTTGTCTGTTTTATTCATTGATCCACCAATCTGAGCAAGAGAGAATGGCATGGGAGTTAGAGGATACTCAATCACTTATTTCACATCACATTTTTGAACAGCTGCCATATGAATTACTTTACCAAAAGCATCTAAAGTGCATTTGGCAACTTCTAATTTCTTTCGTTCCATTTTCAGGTTACTGGATGCAATAGAAGATGTGCAGTTAGCTATCAAATTTCGGGGTATGGGCTTTTCAACATTCTTTGGATCTTGCACGTACATTTTTTCAACTTTTCAGCAGCTTCTTGCCCTTTAGAAGAAAATGAAAGAAGATCCATTGTGACTTTCTCATTGATTGTCTGTCCAGTTGAAATGTTCCTTAGAGGTGCCTGAGGATCCAGTTCTTGAAATGGGTTTGAAAAGCTATTCAGGGTTGAAATTATTTTTTCAATATCTCTGTGATCTTTTTCAATGCGTCCTTGTTGCAAATCATGCTTCGAATCTGAAGCTTTTGTAATTCCACTGCTTTCAAGTAAGCTGCTCTCTATCTCACTTTTCAATGACCTTGTGATCATCCATCGGGCTCTAGCAGATTCTGAGTTTGCAAATGCCGTGATGCCTGTGAACCTTGAAGCAGCATCAGCATTTACAGTCTGCTCTAGTGCCATGTCAACTGGTACCCTAGAGAATGAGTTACTAGAGTGCTTTATGCCTAGACTGCTTTGAGAAAGTGCATATATGACTTCTGGTGATTCGGTCCCTAGGTTGAGAAGTTTCACGAGGTACACCTAATAAATAGTCTTTTTTATATATATCATCATACTCGTCCTGTTTGAAATTTCGTAAAGAACATTTGAACATGTTCAACTGTAAAAATCACAGTTGAACATGTTCAAAATGATCTGTGAATCAGATCAAGAGATATTTAGGGTGATAATTTTGAAATGAAAGTCCTGTATGATAAACTGTAAAATCATACAATCCTGAGAAAGTGGATGTATAATGAGATATCACTCATAATTCCCTAAGTGTTGTGGTAAACCCCATGTTATTATACATTTTCTTAATCATTAAAAATTCAACTTTTTTGTTCATGAGTATTCTTTCAAAAGTCGTATAGTTTTTGAGTAAATCATGGTTAAACGTCAATGTGAACATTGATTTTAAACGTTCAAATGAAATTATCTCAAAAACTAATGGAGTTAACAAAAACTGTGTTATTACAAAAAGTATTTTTCATTAAATTTGAAACATTTCAGAAAAAAATCATCTCTGTAGCATAAACGGGTGAGAAGTTATGCATATTTAAATGTGGCAACTACATAATAGCGTGGCAGCCATATTGATGATGTCATCACATAGCCCCCCACCACTGGAATTTTGTAAGACTCACTTTACTGAGACACTTACGTCATATATAAAACAAAAAATAATTCACTAAGCTTTTGCGTTTGCTGGGGTAAATAAATCCTGGTCTGGCTCTGGAACTATACAGGACATTCTCTATCACCTCCTAGTGTCTGGAAGCATGAGGAGTTGTTCCTGTTATCCAACATTCCCCATCTCAATTCTGCATGATCCACAGTCCATGAGACCTAGTTTTTCTCACAGACCATGGTAACTATTTTTGTTTAATGGCTTGATGAGTATATATGTAGTTATGTTTCCCATGGAACAATAGTGTAACTCAACAAGCCCCTAGATAACTAATTCAGTTTCATTGCTTCCACATGGGCATAGGCAATCAGGAAAACTGATTTTCTGAAACTTCCCCTGTAACAGAGCAGATGGCAGATCATTAAATCTCTCCAGAGTTAGCACACACTGATATTTGAGGATGTTAAGCATTGAAAAATATTTCGCTTCTGCCGTTCCGTAACTCAAGTTAACGCCTAAGAACAGAGGAAAACAAGTTCTATCCACTGCAGATCTTAAAACTTGTAGGTCACAGTCCCTTACCCTTTGAGACAGAGGGGTTTGGGCTTGTTTGCCCGCTGAGTATCTGGCTGGAAGATTTTCCAATAGACCTGTAAAAGAGCATTTTTGCATATGCGAATCAGGACATATTGATCTTGTACATTATATTTTATATTGTCCATTATATAATTCACCCAGGGCTAAATTTATTCTCCCTTTTCAGACCACCTTAGAAGGCCATACAAACAATTCTAAAATCAGGTGGTGGTTGGCTGATGTGGATAAATCCATCACCTATAGGATAGCCTTATTTGCGCTAGCTGCAAGAACATGCAAAAGCTGCTTGTAAAGATTCTATTAAAGGGTTAACAATTTTGATCCAAATTGTAATTCGATAGGTCAATTGCATACGAGGTTTGGCCTTAAAAACTTAAGGGCAGTGGGGACAAATTGACCCCCTCTGGTATAATAGAATGTTGTGATTGCAGCAGCTGTATTGTGGGCTGCTGCTCTGGCCCTATCTCTCTGCAAAGACCAATTAAGTGTTTTATGAAAGTATATACCCAAATATTTGTAGCCAGAAACTTGTTTCACATGGCCATTCACAGACCATCCAAAGGTCCTCTTGTGTCTTGAAAAGACCAGCACTTTGGATTTATCGTAATTGGTTTCACAGTAGCTGGTGAATGCTGCCAATAGATGTAAGGGGCCAACCCTGGTTTGTGAAATTAGAACAGCACCATCTGCATAAAGTAGAATGGGAATCTTCGAATTAGCCAGCTTTGGAGGATGAGAATCAATGATATTTAAAGCAGCTGATAAATCACTAAAAAAAAAAAAATCAAATAAAAATGGGGCCAAAACACAACCTTGTCTTACACCCCTAGTTGATACTATTGGTTTGGGGCCGCATCTGATGATAAAGATTTTGAATTAAATATAGGAATCTTTTATCAATACTCAGCACTTTCAATTTTGCCCATAACTTATTCCTCGAAATTGAGTCAAAAGCAGATTTTAGGTCTATGAATGCAGAAAATAGTTGGCCCCCTTTTGGTTTAGAATACTTTTCAGCCAGGTGGGCCAAAACAAAACAATGATCTAAAGTTGAGCACCCTGAACTAAAGCCAATCTGTTCATCTCCTATCACTTTGGAATTTTTCATTCATTCAAAAAGATGCTTACAAAGCAATTTGGTGTAAATCTTCCCAATTAAAGATAGGCTAATGGGGTGGTAATTATTGGGGTCCTGCCTCTCACCCTTCTTGTATATGGGAACTAAGACTGCCTTGTGCCAAGTATTTGGGAAACGACCTGTCCTATTGCAGTGTAAATAAAGGGGCTAAAAGAGAGGCCCACCAACTCGGTTATCCACATTCTACTCTGTTGCTCTTTTTGTATAGAGATTAGAGAGAAATTATTGCTTGACACCAGATTAGAAATTAATGTATTCCTTCACTGCTTCAGGGCCACAGAGGACAGAGACACAATCGAGGCTTTTGCTAAATTCTTTCTGAATGCTATGAGAATAAGGTCTCTCCAGAACTGATTTTGCTGCATATTTCTCTAATTTGTATGTAATTTCTTCCTATTCTTTTGTGTGTGTAAAGTCCGGTCGGTGACCATAATAACATTGAAGATGATGAACAAGCCCCTATTGCTGTAGATCTCTTATTATATGAGATTTAATATCAATGTGTTTGGTGTGTGCACTGTTTTTCTCCAATAGAGTCTTATGGAACATTGTCCTCGTAAATCTGTATGGGCAAGGTCTCATCAACTCTCAAGTCCTCAAGTAGTATCTTAAGCCACAAGACCTCTCTGCACGCTTCTGCAGCTGATACGTAATCAGCTTCATAGATGAGTGGGTGAACGTGGTCTGTCAGTGACTGTCCAACTCATAGCTCCACTCGCGAAGAAAAATATGGCTGAATTCGGACAACACATTAAGCAACTGAGGTTGGGGGAAACAATCGTCAGTTGTGTTGCTTATTGTGTTGTGTGGAGGGTAACACGCCGCTCACAAACTACTGACGGTATGCTATTCCGCCCAAATAAGCAGCTGAGAGAAACAACTGGCTTGCAAGTTGTTTAGCTCGAAGCCAGTTGTTTAAAGTGTTGTGTGGAGGTGTGAGTGTGTTAATGGCATGTGGTGAGTGGGTTAAAACACAAGCCCATAGAGGCAGGCAGCAAGAGTGACCAAAGCAGTGGCTGCCACTCTGCTACAACTGGTGCAATTTGCAGAGTCTGCTAGGATAGAACTGGGAGGACTGAGGGAGGAGGGAGGGTGGGGAGAGGGGCGGGGGCTGTGTCAGTCAAATGCTGGGTTGACTGTTAGTCCACTCAACGCCAGCCCCAACCACCTACAGTTGTGTAGGAATATGTTGTGTGGGGAGTACCCACAAAATAACCAACTGTGAGTTGGCTATTCAACCCACCATTGACTAATGTGTTGTCCGAATTCAGCCTATGTGTCCACTAGTGGATTTGCTGTCTGAAGTGGCAGCCCAATCTGTATTTGTGTATCCCACTAGGGCTATTAGTGGCTGGAAGTCTTAGTTTTAAGTATGTATTCCCCTTCAGATACCTTGCTACCCTTTTGACTGCAGTCCATTGTCTCTGGCTGAGTGAGCTAGTTTTCCTGCATCGTATGTCTATTGCAGTGGCTATGTCAGGCCTAGTGGTTGTGGCTAAGAACAGAAGGTTATCTATAGCCTCTCTATGGCAGGATCTACACTGCTGTTTTAAAGCACTTTACAGCGCTTTATAACAGTAAGTGACAACTGTTTTGGGGTATGTCCTAGGCCCCAACAGTTGTCACTACTGTTTTAAAGCGCTTTAAAGCAGCAGTGTAGATCTGCCCTATAGCTGTTGTTTCCTGGTAGTGGCTCATTAGGGTCCCTGTTCTTGTGGAAACCTTTTCCCATTGTGTAGGCATTGCATTAGTATCTTTTAGTCGTCTTTATACCAACTCTTGAAACTTTTGTTTTTGACTAAAGATAACTGCTATCTTCTTCCCTATCAATCTTTATGCCTAAATAGTTATTGGAATCTCGTAGATGTTTGACTTCCACCTCTTTGCTTAAGATGGATTACAAATTCTGCACTGTGCTTTTGATCAGCATCACATATAATTAGGACATCAATGTAAGTCAGTAAAAGTGTCCATCTGCTTTCTCTGTATCATGTGTATTAGCAGAGGTCAGCTTTATCTTGTTAAAACCCAGTATCTGGTCCAGTTTTTCATTCCAGGCTCTTGCTGCTTGTTTTAAGCTATAGATCTCATTCTGCAGCTTGCACATGAAATGCTTGGTTTTTTGTCACTTGGAAATCCTGGGGGTTGTTCCAGGTACACATCTTCTATTTTTTTTCCATGCAAAAAATGCAGTCTTTAATTCAAAGTGTTCCAGGTGCATGTTTCTTGAAGCTGGTTCTAAAGCCTCATCATAGTCTTTGCCATATTTTTCAGAGAAGCCATTGGAGCAAGCCTGGACTTGTATCCCTCTATCTCCCTTTCTGCACCTTGCTTGGCATTAAAAAACCCATTTGAAGCCTACAGTGTTCTTGCCGACTGGCACTTTTATAAGAGTCTGCATTTTGTTTTTGTGTAGTGCCTCTAATTCATCTTGTACTGCCCTTTTTCATTTGCTTAATTCTGCTGCAGACATCTCCTCTACTTCTTTCCATGAAGTTGGTTCTTGTGGCAACAATAACCCTGCGAGGTAGGTGAGTCGTTCAGCTGGAACTTTTTTGTTGGGCCACAATGAGCATCTGGATTTGGTTCAGGTGTACAGTCTCCTCTGTCTCATCTGCTGGGTCTCTGGGAGCTTCCACCTTTGCTTCCTCACCTAGTTGGTTTTGGTTGATAACTGCATCTCTGGGTGTTAGGCAATATTCTTCTGTTTGCTGTAGCTATCATCACCTTCAAACACTTTGAAGTTGTCACCAGCTGGTCATTCCTTTCTTGTTCATCAAGGTAAACCACTCTGTATATAGTCATTATGTCTGTCTTTGGGTTTAGGACTTTGTATCCCTTGCTTCCTGTAGCATAGCCAACCATGATGCCTTAATGACCTCCTTAATCACAACTCTGTCATAGTAGATTAAGTCTTCCTACAAATTCCACAACAACAAATTAGAGATGAGCTTGCAATATCCCCTAGCCTGGATGAAGTCAGCAAAGCTATCAAACAATTAAAGAATAATAAAGCCAGTGGACCCGACGGGATTCCAGCTGAAGCCTGTAAAGAAGGTGGGCCTGAACTCATGCAACAACTTCATAAACTCATCAAACAGATCTGGATAAGGGAGGAGGCACTGGATGACTTGATGGATGCTATAATTATCACTCTCTTCAAGAAGGGTGACAGGACAGAGTGTGGGAACTACTGTGGCATCTCCCTCCTTGCCACTGCAGGCAAAATCCTCGCAAAGATCCTTGCAAACTTCCATCTCAGAAGACATTCTTTCTGAATCCCAAAATGGTTTCTGCCCTTCTCAAGGGACAGTGGATATGATCTTCATTGCACGACAGCTTCAGGAAAAATGCCATGAGCAGAATTGACCTCTGTATATGGCATTTATTGACCTGACCAAGGCCATTGACACTGTTCTTTGGTCCATCCTCTTGAAAATTGGATGCCCTGATAAATTTGTGAAAGTCCTGCAACTTCTTCATGACAACATGACAGTGACGATCTTAGACAACAGTGGCTTTCAAAGTGACCAATTCAGAGTCGGATCAGGTGTAAATCAGGGATGTGTCATCACTCCGACTTTATTTGTTATTTTCATTGCTATGATTCTACACCTTACTGAGAGGAAACTTCCCACTGGTGTAGAAATCATATATGGAACATATGGAAAGCTCTTCAATCTCAGCAGACTGAAAGCAAAAAGTAAGATCATCACAACCTCTGTTGTAGAACTTCAATATGTTGATGATGACGTAGTCTTGACACACTCAGAAGAAGATCTCCAAACCATCCATGATGTTTTTGTCGAAACATATGAAAAGCTTGGTTTCTCACTTAATATCAAAAAAACCAGAGTGCTCTACCAACCTATGCAAACTGGTCCTACCATAGCACCATCAATCCAACTTAATGGCATGATGTTGGAGAATGTTGACCACTTTCCCTACCTTGGCAGCTATCTCTCCACAAAGCTGATATCGATGCTGAAATCCAGCACCAACTTAGCTCCACAAGTGTTGTGTTCTCCTGAATGAAGCGCAAAGTCCTTGAGGATTGGGATATTCGCAGGGAGACCAAAATGCTTATTTACAAAGTTATAATATTACCGACCTTATAGTATGCATGTGAAACATGGACCATATATAAACACCATCTCCAACTTCTTGAAAGATTCCACCAGCGTTGTCTTCGGAAAATTCTGCAAATTACTTGGGAAAACAGACGAACCATCATCAGTGTCCTGGAAGAAGCGGGGACCACCAGCATTGAAGCAATGATCATCCAAAATTAACTCCGCTGGACCAGGCATGTTGTCCGAATGCCTGATTACTGTCTTCCAAAACAGCTGCTCTACTCCTAACTTAAGGATGGAAAACGTAACCTCGGAGGACAGCAAAAGAGGTTTAAAGACGCTCTCAAAGCTAACCTGAAGAAATGTAAAATGAACATTGAGAACTGGGAAGATTTGGCCCAGGAGGTCAGCTGTTATCAAAGGTGCTATGGATTTAGAAGAGGAGCATAGACAGAGAGAAAGGGATAAAAGAGCAACGCAGAAAATACAGCAAGAAAACCCTCACCGTGACCGCTTTCCATCTGGTAACCGGTGCCCTCACTGTGGGAGCCTGTGTGGATCCAGGATTGGCCTCCACAGTCATCTGCGGACCCTCCGCTAAAGTTCCTCTAACTCTGGAAGATAATTTTGGTAGACAATTTTACTCGGAAGACAATCTTACTTGGATACGAGTGATCGCTGATCATAGCATAGCCAGCCATGATGCCTTCTTCAGCTCTGGAGTCCATTTTGGATATCTTTTCCTTTGTGATGTGCATATAGACCAAGCTTCCAAGCACTCTCAGGTGTTCTTATATTTAAAGCATATGGGTGGCTCCTTTCTTTGTGTCCTCTTGATTGGCTTTCAAAATGCCCTACCTTTGGGCTTGTTTTTGGTAATCATGTAATCTGAGCTACTGTGTGTTTCAGCCTCCTTGTGAAATTTTTTAAGCTTGTAGAGAATAGTTCTCTAAACAATACAACTTGTTTCTGGGTCTCATTTATTTATTTATTTATCACATTTGTATACCGCCCCATAGCCGAAGCACTCTGGGCAGTTTACATAGGATTAAAACAATTAAAAACAATATACAAAAATTAAAACAGCAAAAGCATACAACATACACACAATACACACATACATTTAAAAACGCTACAACAAAAGCTACAAAAACAAAAACAAACCCAGGCTCCTCAGATATTGCCAAATGCCTGAGAGAAGAGGAAAGTCTTGACCTGGCGCCGAAAAGATAACAATGTTGGCGCCAGGCGGGCCTCATCAGGGAGATCGTTCCACAATTGGGGGGCCACCACAGAGAAGTCCCTCTCCCTTGTTGCCGACCTCAGAGCTTCCCTCAGAGTAGGCACTCGGAGGAGGGCCTTAGATGTTGAACGTAGTGTTCGGGTAGGTTCATGTCGGGAAAGGCGTTCCATCAGATATTGTGGTCCCAAGCCATGTAAGGCTTTATAGGTTAAAACCAGCACCTTGAATCAGGCTCGGAAACATACAGGCAGCCAATGCAATCGGGCCAGAGTAGGTCTTATATGCTCGAACCTTCTGGTTCCAGTTATCAATCTGGCCGCTGCATTTTGCACAAGCTGCAGCTTCTGAACCACCTTCACAGGCAGCCCTACATAGAGTGCATTGCAGTAATCTAACTTGGAGGTTACCAGAGCATGGACAACTGAAGCCAGGTTATCCCTGTCCAGATAGGGACATAGCTGGGCCACCAACCGAAGTTGGTAGAAGGCACTCCGTGCCACTGAGGCCACCTGAGCCTCAAGTGACAGAGATGGTTCTAGGAGAACCCCCAAGCTACGAACCCGCTCCTTCAAGGGGAGTGCAACCCCATCCAGAACAAGTTGAAGACCCTCCATCCGGTCAGCAGAACCACCCACTAACAACGTCTCAGTCTTGTCTGGATTGAGTTTCAGTTTATTAGCCCTCATCCAGTCCATTGTTGCAGCCAGGCACTGGTTCAGCACATCCACAGCCTCACCTGATGAAGAAGAAAAGGAGAAATAGAGCTGCTCCAAAACTCTGGATGACTGCACTCAATGGTTTCATGTAGATGTTGAACAGCATGGGGGACAAGACTGACCCCTGCAGAACCCCATATTGGAGAATCCATGGGGCTGAGCAATGTTCCCCAAGCACTACCTTCTGGAGCCGACCTGCCAAGTAGGAGCAGAACCACTGCAATGCAGTGCCTCCCATTCCCAACTCAGCCAGTCGTCCCAGAAGGATACCATGGTCGATGGTATCGAAAGCCGCTGAGAGATCAAAGAGAATCAACAGAGTCACACGCATCCTGTCCTTCTCCTGACATAGGTCATCATACAGGGCGACCAAGGCTGTTTCCATACCAAAACCAGGCCTGAAACCCGACTGAAATGGATCCAGATAATCGGTCTCATCCACGAGTGCCTGGAGCTGGCTCGCAACCACCCGCTCTAGGACCTTGCCCAGGAATGGAACATATAATTTCTGCAGTGCTTTAAGCATATCTGCAGCCCTTCTTTCTCCCTTTATATGCACAATCTGATTATCTGGTAAGCATTGCTTTAATACATTTCTATCCCTTACATCTTTGGAGTCCCATTTCACGATGGTTTCTTCTCTTGTCCCAGGTTGCTCTTTATTCAGTGCTCCTAGCATCTCATTCACCTGGAGCTGGTTTTTCAGTCTGAAGCACCATACATGATAGTTCTCTGCATTTAGTTTGGGAACCACCGTTTACTCTCAGCCATAGTTAAGATTTAAAAAGAAAAATTCTCAAGTCTCATTTTGCTCTGGGTGTGGCTTCAGCCATTAAACTGACCACACATGCAATCACTAGTCATTTAAAGAAGGAACTGCTGCTTCCTGGGCCCATGACCCCATGCTGTAAGTCATACCAGACTTTCCAACAAAAAACAGAACTTTGAATTGAGCTCAGAAACCTACTGGAAACCAATGTAGATATTTCAACACCTGTTAAAAAGGGCTTTCCACATTTTGTACCTTGCAGTATTTTGAACCATCTGGAGTTTCTGAACATTTAAAAGACAACCCTGTGTATTTTTCATTTAAATAATCCAATCTGGATGTTAGCAAAGCAGGACATGGTCAGATTCAAAAGCATACCCAAACTGTGAACGTGCTCTTTCTGGATAGGTCAAGGAAGTTATTCACCAACATCTTGTCTGGGATTGAGCTTTGGTTTATATCCTCCCTCCACCCATTAGAGACTCCAGGCATTTGTTCGTTCAGCATCTCCACTACCTCGTATGGATTTGACCCTTCCCTCCAGCCCTCCTTGACAAAATCTCTGTCTACATAACATGTTCATGTTGATGTGAAATCACATGGGGAGAGGGAGATTGAAAGAAAAACAAAGCCAACACCACTTTCTGAAGCCTGCCTTCTACATAGGAACAGAATCGCCAAAGAATAGTGCCTCCCACTCCTTTCCGTGGACAGGTTATCTATAAGGATACCATTGTCAACATTATAGGAAGCCATAGAAATGTTAATAGTATAAGAAGTCTAAAAAAATCAATATTTATTTATTTATTTATTTTATTCCATTTATATACCGCCCCATAGCTGAAGCTCTCTGGGCGGTTTACAAAAATTAAAAACATTGAACAATTAAAACACTAATATACAAAATTTAAAAACATAAAGCATAAAAACAAGTTAAAATTGCAATATCCTTCTGGGTCAAAGCACAACAACAACACAAAAACACCAAAACCCCCTCATCATATGCTGTTAAATGCCTGGGAGAAGAGGAAAGTCTTGACCTGGCGCCGAAAAGATAACAATGTTGGCGCCAGGCGAGCCTCGTCAGGGAGGTACTTATCATGTTGGCCAGAATAACCTATGCCAAAACCCAGGCCTAAAGCTGGATTGAAAAAGGTCTAAATCTGTGTCGTGTATAATGTTGAGCTACCACCAACCACTTCAAGCAACTTGCCCAAGAGAGTGATAACAAGCTGGATGCGTGTGTGTGTGTGGGGGGGGGGGGTTCCTTAGAAATTAGCTAACAACCACCTACTTCAAATCCAGCTAATGCACTGTGTGCATGAATACAGTCTCCATGAAAGGACAATTGTAGCAACCCTTGGAGTTGCTGAAATCTTGCATCTCTCAAAGTAGGCTGCTGTTGCATAAAAAGTCATGTGTTTTAAGATGCTGAGCACCACTTCTACTTCGTCAGTTTCTCATAACGTGGTTATGTATGTGCTGTGACTCAGGTGTTGCAGTCAGGATTTTAAAATGTTATGTTTTTAGCTCAAGAGTTTCATTTTGAAGTCCTTCACTAAAGACCACTAATATCTCTTAAAGATCTTGAAATGTGAATATTAAAGCAATTTACTTAGGTCTTCTTGAGTAGAACCAATTTCATTGCTCACATAAGAGAACAATGTAAAGCATGGAATTTACCCATAGGCTAGTACAGAGCTATGTCACAGTCGGTATAACTGGTATTTTATACATGGAGGCATGGAACAGTGAGACTCAATACAGGCATCATGGTTTTATGTAATGCCTGAACTGACAAACTGGTTTGCAATTGGACAGCATGACTTGGAGTGGGTTTGTAAACCACAGTTTGTACTGACCACGGGCCAGTTTGAACAATACTCCACACCACTGGATCTGGACATTGTTCAGAGGGATTGCAAACACTTGCTCACCCCGTACACTGCCCTATCTCTGCTGGCTCATCTGTAAACTAAGACAACATGGTTGAACTTCCTAAATAAAGTTCAGTAAACACAACTGTGCAATTTAGCCAATGTATGTATTTAGCAGTTCCACATTGTCCTTTCTTACTTGCAATATTCAGATCAGCATAAGATTTGGTATGATGCCTGAGAATTCATAGTTAAAGCCATTTCTCTGCCTCCTTAGGTGGTTACCCCATGAACTTATGGAAGTTGAGTGCTGAGACAGAAGAATGTGAAAGCAGACAAGCTTCTTTAAGTCGTGATTTCCCTGTTGTACATTGGGAAACTCAAACTATGGCTTGGTTCTTAACTGTGCTTAACACAAATCATGATTTAGTGTGATTTTTGTCTGAAATTCAGCCAAAGGCTTAGGTTTAACATCTGGAGTGCCTAGGCACTAAAGTTATGAAATGCCCAGTTAATAGACAATATCTATTTCTCTAAAATCCCAGCTGAAATTGCTTCTTCTTATGGACTGATATAGGAATTTGGTAAATTTTGAAATAAAAAGGGAAAGAAGAAGGAAATTGTTTAAACAGTACAATCTGGCTTTTAACTCATTAAATCTTTTTTTAAAAAAATCTCACTACTTTCTCTGTAAAGCATTCTAGTCTCAGGCATCATAAAGTTAATTCTTGATAGCTGAAAACATTATTTTAGGATTCAAATATATTACATTTGGAGGTTGTATGTGTGTACTGCTTGCCAGCCTCTTAATGGGATATTAAAATCTGGGTAACTTTTCTGCTACTTTGTCTTAACTGTTTCTCTCTCTCTCTCTCTCTCTCTCTCTCTCTCTCACACACACACACACACACACACACACACAGAGCCAAGGAGGCTCTAACAAGTAGAAGTCCACCTTTTTAGAAACTAAAATAGGAGAATAAAATGTATAATCTGCAATTTCTACCAGAGAAAATGGGTGCCTGCAAAGGTGCTCTCTTTCAGACAGTTGCTCAGATGCCATTCAGAAAGGGGCGGAATCTTGTACTGCAGCTGAGTTATGATTCGTTGACTCTACAGAACTTTTTCCTCTCTTAATCCCAGCCCCCTCTTTTTCTTCTGAGAAGTTGATTTTGCTGCTTCTCAGACACGCACGTCATCTGTAATCTCTAGATATTTTGTCTGATACCATGAGCTCCGAAGCAGATGAATCTAAAGAAGGTATGACTTCTAACATTTTTCAAAGAGTTTTGGTTTACAGAAAAATAAGTGTCTCCTTCAGAGCTGTTTCTGGCAGCAATATGAGATGATGAATAGAGGTTTGTGCTCACTGTAGCACTGAACTGTTTATAGGGGAGGGGAGAAAGCAAAGACAACTGAAGGCTATTCATATTTCACTGAAAATCTGTCAACTAAAGACGTGATGTTTTGTTCTTTGTGCAATGATAACTAAATACTGTTCGAAGTATTAATAATGTGGATGAGCTGGGTGCTTAGGTATTCACAAACAGCAGTGGCTTGAAAGGGGAACATACTTTTTAAAAATGTAGATGCACTGTTCTTTTTGTAAAAGGAAGTTGTGTAATTCAGAGAGCTGAAAGAGCGTTATTTTTAGGAAGGAGATTTCTTGGCATTAACAATCTTTTTTCCCCCAGTGTGAGTGCATACTGCTTGATGTATATATATTTTAATTATTTAAAGCTTACAAAAGTATAAAACTATTTCGTTAACTTCCATAGTGTGGAGAACATGTGGAAGAGCTGGAAATATCCAAGAAAACCCAATTATTTATCGGTGCAGATTTGGGAGGGGTGCTGCTGCTGTCTGGTGTAGAAAGGGAAGAAATGACTTTCTGAATTTTTATTACAGAAGCCAATTCGAACCAAAAGTAGGGAGAAGGGGAAGGGAGAATGCTTTAGAGAATATGGATATATTGAAAAGACCAGAATTTCCTGACATGTTAAGCAGCCAGATAAATTTTTTTTGAATAAATAGCTGGCATAACCTAGACCAGATCACCAGTTCAGTAGCAAACCGGGAAACTTCCCAAAGTTTAAGAGAGCATCTCCATTCCCCCACTCTTTATCTGTCATCCCCACAATATGAATGTTTTCAACTTAGATCTCATCCTTCCAAGTTGAGTTTCTGATGCACAGAAATACATGGCCTGGCTAAATGAAATCTGCTGAATCTGGTGTAACAATTTAACAAATACATTATTGATATAATTGCAATGCTTAGAGCTTCCACATTCTATCCTTTTCTTGTCAAATAAGGGGATAAATGTGAATCCAAACCCAACAAACAGTTGTAAGCTATACTAAATCGTTCTCCCAAGGCAATTCCTGAGTACAGCATTCCTCTGGCAGCATGTTCATTCCAACCCTTTTGTATATTTAGATGAGTAAGCAGCATGCATGCCATGACATGACACAAGGCTTAAAGAAAACGCTTTAAAAAGTGGCCTTAATTCGACATGCATATCAAACATCGAAATTGCCTCTGCTTTCTTTTTTTAAGTTGAAATTGTACTTCTGTTGATGTCTTTGAATGCCATGATATGCTTCTATTTCCTGCAATACTGCAGAATTTTACATGCGGGAGGGTGTAGTTCAGGGGTGAGCCACCTTTTTTCTGTCAACTGCCGCATTCCCTTGAAAATAATGTTGGGGGTTGCATGTTGGCGATGGGTGGGGCCCAAGCTAGTGGTGGGTAAGGGTAGAGACAAATGTAGGTGTGTCATCCCTTTTCTCTTTCTCTGCTTTCTCTCTATCTTTCTCCCTCCCTCTCTCTCTCTCTCTCTCTCCTATCAGGTTGCCAGGGAAAGGACAGAGCACTCTTTCCAGAGGTCTGAACTGATCACATGAATGTAACAACTGCTGGATTTAATCTGGATGGGTTGTGCTTCCTGGGAGGAGCCAGGAAGTAGTTGAGGGCAACACCTACTGCTTCTGGTCTGAGGAGAAAGAGGCCACAGCCTCAGACAGCTCTGTGGAAAAGGATTTGTTTAAATAAAATATAGGTTTGTTTGTAAGAGAATCTGTTTGAGTATGCAGGATGCAGTCCACCAACTTTGCAATATGATAGCAGGGGTGACTGAATCCTAGATAGAAGAAGAATAACAAACTGTGATTAGAAAGAGAAAGGGAGGGTAAAAATGTAGAAATGAAGCAGTGGGGATTTGCCCTCAACTACTTTCTGGCTCCTCCCAGAAAGCACACCCCATCCAGACAAAATCCAGCAGTTCAATCGCAGAGGTAAAATAAGCCATTGTGGCTTCTCCCCTTCCTCCCCACATGTGTCGCGTGTGCAGCCATTGTTTATGTAATTACCAGCTCTGCAGCACGGGTTGGCATGTCGTCCATACGTGGTACAGCAGGAGTGGCTTTGTACCCACCCTACAACACCCACCAGATGTCATGGATAATAGGGTGGGTGCAGTGTGGGTAATTATGTAAACAATGGGCATTAGCGGAGAAAGAAGCCACAATGGCTACTTTTACCCCTGCGATCGTGCAAACCCAGTCATATTGTTACAATGCAGAGACCTTTTGAAATTAGGTCGAGGGCCACATGAAATTAGGCCAAGGGCCACTTGTAGCCCTAGGACCACAGGTTGACTATCCCTGGGTAGGTTATTATTATTAATTTTTTTAATGAACAATGAAGGGGAAATCATAGTAATACAGTGTTGACACCAGTAACATTGTGTTTATATTGCATCTGGGTTTACAGGTGTATTTTTTTGTTGTTGAAAAATTAATATTGTGATATTTCATCAGTTTTGAAGAGGTGGCTGCTTGTGTTTATAACTTATATCCTGAGATGAAAATACAATTTAGAAAAAGGAAACTAATTACAAAATAAAACTAAATATTAATTATGCAAGAGGTGTATCCAGAGTTCCAATTCCATTTTTAAATTAACTAGTAGGGAACGAATCTGGCTTCGCACGAGTTGGAATAGGTTGATACAGAGAAGCCTTCAAGCAAACTTACATAGCTGTCACAGTTGGACACATTGCGCCCGCTCTGCCTGAGTGAAGGTACCCCTAGGTACGGCCGTGCCATGTTCCACCCCTGTAGCCTCTGGAGGGGGGTCCTGTCCACACCATCCCCCTTATGTGGAGCTGCCTCACAACAGAGGAGGGGGCAGACCTGTAACTCAAATCTTCCCTGGCTTCAAACTGTGTGTGCTCTTTTTTCATACTTTTAACATGTTTTTTTTCAATATTTGGGGCTTTTTAAAAAATTGTCTAAAAAGACATGTAAAACATGAATGTTGTATAGTTAAAATCTGCTCGCCACAGTGCTGAATCATGATGCAAAATTTAGTTGAAATCGATCAAATGCTAAAGCAGTATCTCTTGAACAATTTTGGTTTTGGTGTCAAGATGGTCGAAATTTTCCATATGTCTAAAATCATCCTGGATAGATAGAGGTAGAACAAAACTTTAAAGTTCATAAAAGTCATTTATGTCTGCTTTTTGAGTCCACCAAGGACATACAAACACTTCCTTTTATTTATATAGCTTGCCTGGAACTTTTACTGATTGAATTGCCTCATGGATTTATGGAAGTATTATCTCTTTGGGTCTGATGGTGACATTCCATAAATTTCCCAGTGTATGCTGAGATCCTAAGGGATGTTAGGCTGATCTAGGCCTGTTCTGTTCTGGATTCTGTTTTGACTGTTTGACTGCTGCATTTCAATTGTTTTCTAATCTTCTTGAGAGCTCTTGAGATAGGCAGGACACACATTTTTTAAATTAAAATATCTAAATTAGCTGTAAAATACTATGTGAATATGAAAATTGGGCTCTTAATTTTTGAGTTAGCAATCTTCCAGTTAATGAGAAGATGTTTAATTCTTCAACTACTTTGCAGGGTGTGTATTTTTTCAGTCTTTTAACAACCAGTGCAAAATAAAATACAACAGTGAGCTGCTAAAGAGCAGTTACGCTGGAGCCTTGTAACTGATTTTTAAACCACAATGTATTATCTTCTGAATCAATGCAAATGTGTTTTTGTTATATTTTGCATTAAATTTAGTCCAAGCACTATTTATAGAGATTTCTGCATTTGACAAATGCACAGCCCAACCAACTAAAAGTAAGCTCAGTATCCTATAACAAAACATACCCTCAAATACTTGTGACTTGTGGCAGGAAAGGGGATGTGAAAAATGTCATTCTAGTTAGAATAATTGTTATCTAGTTGATTTGGAACGGATATTTTCTCCTCTCTTAGTAGTATGGCTTCTCCTTATTGCCCAACAAAGTGGTGTTGCAGCACACTTCCCTACAGCACAGTTTGTTAGCTTTGGGATAGGGGGAGTAAAGAGATATTTGTGGATATCTTTATATTTGTGGATATTGGCCTGCCAAGGCATTTTGCATCCCCATTAACACTTAATTGGGAGAAAGTAAATTTAAAATCAGAAGTAAATGTGCATAAGCTCAGGCAGCAAGTCTTTTGCAGTTTTTTTTTTCATAAAGTCACAGCTGAAGATCTACTTCCAACTCCCAGTTGAAAGCCTAATTCTTCATAGGCTGATATGTGCTCTGTAAAAGTTGCAGTTTTATTCTCTTCCATTTGAATATTTTAAAGGAAAAATCCTATTATCATAACAAGGAACAACCTATAAGGTCATCATAATCAACATCTAGAAACTGCTCAAAACAAGTTCAGAGATTTCTACTTCTTTTGCCATTTAACACCATGCTCCTCTAATTGAGCTGAAGTTGAAAAGATATATATGTTGCAACCTTTAAAGCAGTGTTGATGGGTTGCAACTCCATCAGTCCTAGCCAGCATAGCCAATGGTGAAGGGTGATGGGAGTCACAGTCCAACATCATCTGGAGATGGGGGCACATGTTCCCCATTCCAGCTTTAAAGGTTACAATACACTAGTAAACTAGGATCTGGAAGGATGTTTTTTTCTGAAATCTGTACTATTGAGATGCTGTATTGTTCTTGAATTATAAAGTTCCTTCCACATTATTTACAACCCTGTACTCCTTATGATTCATCAAAAGGACAATTTCCCAAACAAGACACCACAGCCACCAACAAGATAGCATAGTTCCTTGTGAGGGCATCAAAGGTTAACTTCATGTTTTCAGACCAGGTTGTCATTGCGGTGGTGGTCATAATATTATTTAAAATTGTTCTTACCATGTATTAACAAAGCATTGTAGAGTTTGTGGTGGGGGGAAAGGTTGTGTCAATTTACTTAATAGTTATGGCCAGGTGGCTTAAGTAGTTACTGAATCCACAGCTGTGTCTACAGTGTGGAAAGAAGAAATGGAACCTAAAGTAGTCATGTGAGCTTGAAATTACTTAATTATCCTACAGTAGTCTGACTACTTACTCTTCTATGGATGATTGAACGGAGGCTGCAAACATAACAAAGCTGAAACAACTTGGATGGGCCTTTCAAAAAGCTGATATTAATGATATTGTCTAGTCATACGGACTGATGTGGAAGTTTCACGTAATTGTTTTGTGACACTTTCACACTATCCATAAATGTTGAATGAATTCTGATTTTATAAAGATGGCACTGCAGTTCTAAGAACTGAAGACTAGTGCATGAATTAATACCATCTTCTTAGGGTCTGTGTGCACCACACTTCCAATTGCTTAACCCATAATTACACCATCGGGGGAGGCTATGGGATAATGCACTCACTGTCTTGATGCTATGGTGGATGCTACCCAAAATGGATGCTGCATTAGAACACCGTTGGATGCTACTCAACATGCTTAACTTTATTTGAGGCTGGTGGGGAGAACTCATGCTTCACAAAGAAGGGATTGGGAGGGCACTTGTGGGTAAATATTTATTTATTATTTATTTATTTATTACATTTGTATACCGCCCCATAGCCGAAGCTCTCTGGGCGGTTTACATAGGATTAAAAACAATTAAAAACAATATACAAAAATTAAAACAGCAAAAACATACAACATACACACAATCTGTACATTTAAAACCACTACAACACTCCAAAATGCTACAAAAAAACAAAAACAAACCCAGGCTCCTCAGATATTGCCAAATGTCTGAGAGAAGAGGAAAGTCTTGACCTGGCGCCGAAAAGATAACAATGTTGGCGCCAGGCGGGCCTCGTCAGGGAGATCATTCCACAATTGGGGGGCCACCACAGAGAAGGCCCTCTCTCTTGTTGCCGACCTCTGAGCTTCCCTCGGAGTAGGCACTCGGAGGAGGGCCTTAGATGTTGAACGTAGTGTTCGGGTAGGTTCATGTCGGGAAATGCGTTCCATCAGGTATTGTGGTCCCAAGCTGCGTAAGGCTTTATAGGTTAAAACCAGCACCATGAATCAGGCTCGGAAACATACAGGCAGCCAATGCAATCGGGCCAGAGTAGGTCTTATATGCTCGAACCTACTGGTTCCGGTTATCAATCTGGCCACTGCATTTTGCACAAGCTGCAGTTTCCGAACCGCCTTCAACGGCAGCCCCACGTAGAGTGCATTGCAGTAATCTAACTTGGAGGTTACCAGAGCATGGACAACTGAAGCCAGGTTATCCCTGTCCAGATAGGGACATAGCTGGGCCACCAACCGAAGTTGGTAGAAGGCACTTCTTTAGGAGTGGTCTCACTGCCGCCTCTTTCAGGAGGCCTGGGACCACTCCCTCTTGCAAAGAGGCATTAATCACTTCCCTGGCCCAGCCAGTTGTTCCATCCCTGCTAGCTTTTATTAGCCAAGAGGGACAAGGATCCAATATGGAAGTGGTTGCACGAACCTGTCCAAGCACCTTGTTAACGTCCTCAAACTGTACCAACTGAAACTCATCCAAGAAAACAGGACAAGCCTGTGCTCTGGATACCTCACTAGATTCACCTGCTATAACACTGGAGTCTAAGTCCTGACGGATGCCAGAGATTTTATTCTGGAAGTGCCCAGCAAATGTATTACAGCGGGCCTCAGATGGTTCTACCATGTCCTTGGAGCCAGCATGTAAAAGCCCCCGGACAACTCTGAAAAGCTCCGCTGGGCGGCAGGTTGATGATTGAATAGTGGCAGCAAAGTATTGTTTTTTGCTGCCCTCACTGCCCCTGAATACAGCTTACCATAAGCACTTACCAGTGTTTGATTGCATCCATCAGGAGTTCGTCTCCATCTGCCCTCAAGCCGTCTCCTGTTTTATTTCATCACTCTCAGCTCCGGGGTATACCACGGAGCCGTACGAACTCTACACAGGAGAGGGCGCTCAGGAGCAATCGTGTCAACTGCCCGGGTCATTTCTGCATTCCTCAGATCAACCAGGGATTCGACAGAAGAGCCAGCCCTATCAGCCGGAAAACTCCCCAGAGCCCTCTGGAAACTATCTGGATCATCTTAATGGGACCCCCACCCTTGCAGAGGGGAAAAGCCGCTGTAAGTCTGAACCTCAGCAGGTGGTGATCTGACCATGACAGAGGGGTTGATGTAAAATCCCCCACTTTCAGATCCCCATCTCCATGTCCAGTTTAAAAAAACAGGTCTAGAGTATGCCCTGCTACATGCGTTGGGCTAATGGCATGTTGGGACAGTCCCATGGTTGTCATGGAGACAATGAAATCCTGAGCTGCCCCAGATAAAAGTGCCCTCGGCGTGAATGTTGATATCCCCCAGAACCAAGAGTCTGGGGGACCTCAACAGTACACCCGAGACCACCTCTGTCAGCTCAGCTAGGGAGTCTGTTGAGCAGTGGGGTGGGCGGTATACCCAACACAAGGTGCAAACACTCTAGACCAGTCACCACATGGACAGGGAGCCTGCAGAGGGAGATGGAGTTCCTATAGACCACAGCAACCCCCCCTCCCCGGCCCTCAGGTCTACCCTGATGCTGAACCAAGTACCCCGATGGGCACAGCTGGGAGAGACTGACTCCTCCCTGCTCACCCACCCAGGTCTCGGTTATACATGCCAGATCGGCTGCCTCATCCACAATTAAGTTATGGATGAGGGAGATCTTATTATGCACTGATCCGGCATTTAAAAGCAGCACCCGGAGGCCTGAGGGCTGGCTGATAGGGCAACCAACAAGCCTGTGGGTGTGAGGGGGACCGGAACAAGGCACAGCCATTAACTGTCTGGGCCTTGTTCCCCTTACCTGGCAAGTCCTCCTCACAGTGCCACATCTCCCTCTACCCGTCACTACATTGATTGTGCCCCCCTCAGATCCCCCCACCTGGCCCTGTATCCTCCCTCCCAGGCACATAGCTCAAGCTGGGGAAAGGGAAACAAAACAAAACAAAACAACAAAAAGCCACCAGGCAGCCCTTCCTCTTCCCCGGGCAGCAGGCCTCCCTCTCCGGCAGGTTTGATGGCTTTCCCAGGCCCCCTCAGCCAGCAGCTTAAATATCCCTCCCAGGAGGGGAGGGGGACAGATATAATTGTCCACAGCAGATGGCTCAGTACCTGGGGGCCTGGTTCTGCAGGGAGTGGCAGTCAGGCAGCAGTCCATGGGGAAGAGCAGCAGTGATGGTAATGGCAAGGTTCACCTCTCTTATGGAAACAGTATGTTTAAAAGTAAAATTTCCTAACTTGTTTAGCATTACATTATACCTTAGCCCATCTTACCATGAAGTTGCAGACTCATGACTTAATACTAACCTGTGAGATGTAGGTATGTGAAAAACAACAGAATGGCTATACATGTCTTGTGATCCTGTAAATGTTAACTACTTATTTCTAATCTAGGCTAAATGCAGTACAAATACATATGTACAGAGTCAGCTCTATTAGATAAATGTATGATAAGATTTGGTGACTTGAACAAATTTAGTTTTTAAAAAATAAGCAAATAATAACTTTTGAATGTTGGATCTATATTGAATGCATTTGCACCTTTCAGTTTAACTTTGCTGGTTTTCCTAATGAAAATTGTCACCAACCCCCCCCCCCCCCTCTTGGAATCAATTTTAGTGTTAACAACATAATTCATAAGATAAATATCTACAGTATATCCGTGTCTCTAAATTTTATTCCAATTATTCTTAAAAATATTTGGCTTATATATCTGTTCAAAGAATCACAAAATGCAAACACAGTGTACAGAAATCAACTAGCCATATGAGAATGGGTGTTCATGGCGAAGTGAAATAGTAAATAGAAAAACTTTTTGCATAAAGCATTCATAATAAGCAGGGTATATTTAACTCTTATATTGGCTTGGATCCAGAGCTCCCCCTTCCCCTAAAATCTGCTCTGAGTGTTGGGGGAACGCTCTGCACCAAAATGGCATGTGCAGATTGCTGAATCCAGAAGAAGATTCACTGAATCGGAGACAGTCCTCTTGCCCCTCCACTCACACAGCACCAACTTTGGATCCAAGCCATTAAGTGCTCCTTAAAATGATTTCTGAATATACTACACACCAAGATTACACTCATCTTTGGGGACAAATAGAAGGTTTGGGGTGACTTTGTTGTGGGAAACAACATAAGGTAAGTTTTTAATACCTCCTTTTTTCATAGACCCTGTTCAGATGACATGCTAAGTCACAGTGGTTAAGCATTTTGAGCTAAAAATTATAGCTTAGCTTTTAGTGCGAACCATGACTTAGCATGTCGTATGATCCATTCCTAACCATGTTGGCTACATAACTACAGTTTAAACACATTCTAACCATTTCCTGCAAAAGCAGCCTAACCATGGCTTAGCATGTCGTCTGAACAGGGTCACTGTCCCAATGAGATATGCGGCATGGGGGTGGGGGGGAGAATGATGTCTTTTTCTAGAGGAAGAGACATGCCAGATTCAAGCACAGCAGCTAAAATACTTGTTTTACAGAATTTTATATAAATATATTAAGTGAAAGCCTGATTTTCTATGTAAAAGAATTGAGGGACAATGAGTATTTTTTAGGCCAAGTGTAATAGCTGAGACAGTAGGTCATGAGTTGTATTATTATTGTGCTAACTCTGAATCGTCTATCAAAAGCATGGACACCTACTTTGCTTGTCATGGAGAAACACTGTTCTGTGCAGGGACAACCAGCCCTTGCTTCTGGAAAATTCTTATTATCCAAGTAAATAAACTTTCTTAACATACTTGCATAATAAACTTTCTTAACATCCTTGCATGTGTGTAGAGAGAGCCTTGCAGAAATTCTCAAATTCCCAAATACGTCCTATGGGAAACAGACACTGTAGTACCAAAAGCATTGTGGCCGCATGATGAGAATTTATGGATTATGCTCAAGGGTAGATGCAAACCAATTGTTATAGTTTGCATGCTTCAGCAGAAAATATCCCAAAATGTAAAGTTAGAACCTTGTTTTTAAATCAGTACTTCTAACTAAATAAAAAGACACACCAGGATGGAAGCATAAGCTGCATTACAGAGTTAAATGAGATTTAAACACTCTAAGTATAGGCAGGAACTACAGTTATTGATAATACCTATCAGTGTGACTTGGAAGTCAACAGCTCCTGGACCATGGTGCTGCAAATATTGTTCTTTATAGCATTAAGTAAATAACCATTAAAACAATATACTTTTTTCTTTTTTCTTTCTTTGGTTATGACATCTACACATTAATTTAGCCACCTTGGTTTTATTGACCTCTTAAAGTTTCACATAAGTCATATTCACCAACTCTTCAGTCAGCGTGTTAATATCTACATATTTAACCATTTAGAGATTTCAAAATATATTTACCACATTTCTTTAGTAGATAGTGTTTGTGAGTGTGTGGATAGCCTAACTTAGCCACAGAGTTCTTATTAAATCATACAGCACAATGTTTTTATCTAACGTAGGAAAAGAACCATACAGTGTTAACATGGATCTATCCTCCTACAAACACTTATTGTCTTGAATGTCAAGATGGTTCACAGAGCATGTTAAAATATGATGAACTTTTAAAAACCTTTTAAAAGCCTAGGCTAGAGTATCGTTTTGTGACCAGGGAGAACCAAGTTCAAATCTACTTAGCCCGGTCTTTATCTTTCAGTCTAACCTTCCTCACAGGATTTTTGTAAGGATAAAATTGGGAAGGTAGAACAATGTATACTTAGGTTCCTTGGAGGAAATGCAGGATATTTCTGCAGAAACATAGGTGGTCAGTCCACTGAGGATCAAACTTTTCAGGTGTAAACATGAAGTATGTGTTCAATTTTAATTCAGAAAGAATTGCCTTGATATCAGATGTTTGAAAAACTATCTTTATAATTTACTGACAGTGGAACTAGCAACATCAGTTGTTTCACTGTTTCTTTAGTGAATTGGGATTACTACCATTTCTCTAAATTAGCCTGCTCATTTTCACATATACTTCCCATATGTTGGGGAAACTTATATCATTCTGCAAGCTTAAGAATCTAATGTTGCCCAGTATTATACTAGTTAATAATTCTAGCTCAGCCACAGAAGTGCTTAAGCAAGTGCCCTTGTTGCAGAAAAGCAAACAGGAAGGAAATCAGTTAAACCACTGTACAGAAAAAATGTGCTGTTCTGTCAAATACATGGAATGAACCATGAAAGCATTCTATTTTTGCTTTATACCATACTTCTTTCCTTAGAATATATAAATTCCTAGGCTAAAGTGCTGAAGAAGCCTTAAATGTCCTTTTTTAATTGCAGGAGAAGGGGGCAAGTCCGCACATAAGCATATTCTGATAACTCACTGCTAGTTATAGTGCTAGGTGTACTGTAGGTTACACTGATCACTGACATTTCTGTATCGTGAGAAGATCCTCGCTAACAATGCTCTGTGCACCCTCTCTACTAACTAGATTGTTGCCATTCAAAGCTGTGAGAAAAGTTATAGCCACTAATATCTTGTAGTGATTCTCCGCCCACCCCTTCCATGCTGTGTTCCTTGTCATAGCTTTGGACAAGTATGTTTATGCTGTTCGTGATAAAAAATAACACAACTGTATTTCTGGGTTAGATTACTAATTTATTTAGCCCTGCATGCTTCAAAAAGGTTTTTCATGGAGCAAAACAAGAGAGACCCTTTTATATAATTCCTTCTGCTCTGGCAGCCAGATGTTTATGGATGTGGTAATATATTCCCTGACTGTGGGACTCTTGACTAGTGGGAATTGCAACAAAATGTTGCAGTGTGGTGTGCTTTCTGTTCAGGGTGTCAGCCAGATATGGCTTTTCCTGAACTAGTCCACCCCAGAAGCTCAATTCTCATCGGGTTGTGTTTGGTTATTTTCCCCCTCCTTGGGGGTTTTCCTATAAAGTATGTAGTGTTTATGGAGTTTTTGTACTTCTGCAAACTTTGGGTTCTCCCAAGCATTCTAAGATCTCCCGCTTCTACATGGATAGTGGCCGTCTGGCTATATCAGTAGTGGGCTACACGCAACCTATGAGCCATAAGTGCCCCCAGCCTGGATCCCCATCTGCAGCTGCCAGCACAGCAGTGGTAAAAGAAAAAAAAGCACCTGTTGGCCACCAAAACTCAGAGGCAAACTGTTACAAAGCCTTAGAAAGGCCAGGATTAACCTTTCTAGCTAATTTTGGCCTTTTTAAGGCTCCAGAGTTGTTTGCTGCCAAATTTTGGTGGCAAACTACTATTTTTTCTTATTGTTGCAGCAGAAGTGCAATGCACAGGGGGATCTGGATTGCCCAAAATTGCCCACCCCTGGGCTACATAAATATCTACACACACAAATGAGTTTGCCGTTAATATATAGGATGGCATAGTCATGGTATGTCAGTTCGCCTAACACTTTTTGTGCCCAGTTATACCTTTACTCCACATCCTGTGGCAAATTTCTTTCACAACCTCTTACGGTTTTCAAATGGAGAAATAAAGGAGAGGCTTGAGCATGACTTCCAGGAAATCAGAAAAAAAGCAGTGGTGACAGTGTGGCTAAACCTTTGTTTTGTTATGTCCTCCTCTTTGGGAATGTTTTATTTCTGTAATATTCTCAGTTTGCTTGTATAGCATTATACTGAACAGTCCATATGTATTCTTCAGCAATCTCTTAATGAATACTTGAGAAACAGTAACTCAAATGCAAAGTTTCATATCTCCCACTCAATGAATCTGCTAGGAACTGTGTAGAACAATGTTTCACAAAAAACATTTCAACAACCCCTTGCCTGACTGCCTCTGGTCAGTAATAATTCCCTCCAAGCAACTACACAGGGAAACTCTGTAAACTTCAGAGTTGACTTTCTTTCCATTCCAGACCACCGATGTGCTACAAACAGCCAGCCAGCCAATTCACATATACCTATGTTAAAATGCTATGGGCTAATAACTTTTGTAGGGTTTTTAGCAAGGCTGGTTTAAAAATAGTAGACTTATTCCAAAACAGCTGTCTTGAGAAGCCCAAATTGTTTAGATAAGTGATCTATCAAACATGATCTCTTGTAAAATAATCTCAACTTCAGATCGCTTCCCCAAACAATGCTTTACCTATCTGCCTTTTCCACTGATGCAACTGCAGGGTTGCCAACTGACCTGACAAAAATAAGCTTTGACTACTCTTGGTTTTGTTTTTCGCAAAGGGCTGATATGCAGAAACTAGCTAGTGAAGCTTTTTATGGAGCTCAACCTTCTCACTGCCAATCTGACTGCTGTTAAGGGGATAGGCTACAGATCAGATAGATTCTCGCATTGAAGTTGCTATGTTAATATGGTACTATTAGATCTTCCAAGTGTAGATGCCACTGTGATGTGATTCTCCGTCATTTGGGGGTGGGGTGGGGTATGGTACAGTTGGAAGCATGGGCTTGCTATTTTTGATGTTGGGGGTACTTACATAAGGAAACCATTTGATAATAGATCATGTTGAGCAGTGGCACTGCTAATGTTTAGCTGTAATACAGATCGCTGCATAATTTCACTTAGTTTTAATATAAGTAAAGGGTCTGGAGTATGAAGTCAAGTTTTAAATAAGCCACTTATAGTTTTATAACGATGTGGCTAAGTTAATGCAGAGTACAGCCCTGGTTATTGCACAAAGTCAATATGTATATTTTAACATGGTCGAATGCCATGGTGTTACTTTGATCACCTTGGGTTATGGTCCAGAAAGTATTCACAAAAGAGGTTTAGGTAATCTCTAAGCTACAGAGCAAGATAAGAAGCTGAAATTTCAGTGTATATTGAATTTGACTGCAAAAATGGCAAAGCTAATAGTGGAAGGAAAATGGTTACTGTGAGGGTTATTTAATTGGTGAGCACGTGTTACACAAGGGGCAGTATTGTCAACCCTGAATGATTTAAATAAGTGCCATCTTGCATAATGAGGTGAATGTAGCAATTGGAGTTCTTTTCATATTTAGTTTCAGTGAGATTAGGTCTAAACTAGTCTTAAATTCAAGCTGTTCTTTTACATCCTTGAAATCAAGAAGGGTTCTTAAAATGGAAACTTTATTCTTGCAAAAGAATATTATCTCATACTTCAGGTTTCATAGAAACCTCCCTCCTTCCCCATGTCAAAACGTGAAAATAAACATGTTTCTTTAAACTTGTTTTTAAAAATTTGTTCTGCATCTGTATAGGATCACTGTTTTTTTATAACAGTGAAACGGGAAGAGGGAGACTGGGCTGCATTGCTCTTTCCCTTGCAGCTATTAACGCATCCCTCTCACCTGTGTATTTACCCAATTAACTTCTGATTTTGTTCAGTTCCTCCCCTCCCCTTAGCAGTGTTCTGTTTCTGTCTGGCCTAGTTGTCTTTCTTTTAATCTCTACTTGCTTCCTGACACTTTGGCTCAGTTTGGACGACACGATAATCAACGAAGGGGGGGAAGAGGCAACCGGCAGTTGTGTTGCTTATTATGTCATGTGGCAGGCAACACACAACGCACACATAACTGACAGTATGCAATTTCGGGCAACTAAACAACTGAGAAAAACAACGGGCTGCTAAGTTGTTTATCCCGAAATCCATTGTTTAAATTGTCATGTGTCGGGAACCCTCCTCTCTCCGTGTACTATTCCACTCGGTCATAGAGTTCACTGGCAGGAGTAGCCAAGAAAACGCCGGCCGCTTCTATATAGCCAGCAGAACTTGCGGTGCATGATGGAATATGGTCAGAGGACTTAGGGAGTAGGGAGGAAGGAGACGCAGCAGCCCAGAAGGACACTGGGAAGTTCAGCCGCGCGACAGGGGGACGGGCAACATGTCGTGTGGCGCGCACCGGCAAAATAACGCACAGTGTTATTAACCCTTCCGTTGTCTAAAGTGTCATCCGAACACACCCTTTATCTTTCCTATATCTTATCTATCTCCTTTTCTTCTGTACTTTTCATTTCTCCCTTAACCTGTTCCGTCCAGATATATTACCATGTTGTTTGTTCTTTTGTCTTGTCCCAGATGTGTTTCCCTCTCATGTTTTGTTGGCTTGGCTTTGCATTCATGTCTGAAGAACTGCCAACTGCGCAAAGATAGAAAACAACAACAACAATTCTATGTTAGTAAACATTCAATAAGTTCCATTTTATAAACTTCCCATTAATTGCCATTGAGACTCAAAATCTATACATATTGGTTAGCAAGTTGAATTGTTAATACATGGATATTGTTGGAACATGGCCTATAGCATCAGACCCACAAATAATTTAACCTCAATTATGTCCCTCACACCACACATTCATCTAATTAAAAAATATTTATTTATTTATTTATTTGACTTGTATACCGCCCCATAGCTGAAGCTCTCTGGGCAGTTTACATAGGATTAAAACAATTAAAAACAATATACAAAAATCAAAACAGCAAAAACATACAACATACACACAATAGACACATGATATATAACTTTATTTGCATATGGCCAATGGCCTTTACAATTTTACACATCAAAACATCCATGCCACCCTCCTCCCACTATACCCCAGGCAGCCCCACGTAGAGTGCATTGCAGTAATCTAACTTGGAGGTTACCAGAGTATGGACGACTGAAGCCAGGTTATCCCTGTCCAGATAGGGATGTAGCTGGGCCACCAACCTAAATGAAGGCACTCCATACCACTGAAGCCACCTGAGCCTCAAGAGACAGAGATGGTTCTAGGAGAACCCCCAAGCTACGAACCCGCTCCTTCAAGGGGACTGCAACCCCATCCAGAACAGGTTGAACACCCTCCATCCGGTCAGCAGAATCACCCACTAACAGCGTCTCAGTCTTGTCTGGATTGAGTTTCAGTTTATTAGCCCTCATCCAGTCCATTGTCGCAGCCAGGCACTGGTTCAGCACATCCACATCCACAGCACATCCACAACAGAGTCACACTCCCCCTGTCCTTCTCCCGACATAGGTTATCATACAGGGCGACCAAGGCTGTTTCCGTACCAAAACCAGGCCTGAAACCCGACTGAAATGGATCCAGATAATCAGTCTCATCCACGAGTGCCGGGAGCTGGCTCACAACCACCCACTCCAGGACCTTGCCCAGGAATGGAACATTTGCTACTGGCCTGTAGTTATTAAGATTTTCAGGGTCCAAGGAAGATTTCTTTAGGAGTGGTCTCACTGCCGCCTCTTTCAGGAGGCCTGGGACCACTCCCTCTTGCAAAGAGGCATTAATCACTTCCCTGGCCCAGCCGGTTGTTCCATCCCTGCTAGCTTTTATTAGCCAAGAGGGGCAAGGATCCAATATGGAAGTAGTTGCACGAACCTGTCCAAGCACCTTGTCCACGTCCTCGAGCTGTACCAACTGAAACTCATCCAAGAAAACAGGACAAGCCTGTGCTCTGGATACCTCACTAGATTCACCTGCTATAACACTGGAGTCTAAGTCCTGACGGATGCCAAAGATTTTATTTTGGAAGTGCCCAGCAAATGTATGACAGCGGGCCTCAGATGGTTCTACTATGTCCTTGGGGCCGGCATGTAAAAGCCCTCGAACTATTCTGAAAAGCTCCACTGGGCGGCAGGTTGATGATTGAATAGTGGCAGTGAAGTATTGGGTTTTTTTGCTGCCCTCACTGCCCCTGAATACAGCTTACCATAGGCACTTACCAGTGTTTGATTGCATCCATCCTAAATTCCTTTTAGTCAAGTAATAACCCTATACATCTCTGTCTTCTCCATTTTTGCATAGCTCTCACCTCTGCAATCCAGTTTCTTTCAAGAGATGGACAAACCAATATTGTTTGTAAATGTGGTGTGTGGTTGCCTCTTTTATTATTTTGTTGTATTAAGCAAGTGCCAGTGTCTTTTGATATATGACACACTCTCTTACTCTCAACGTTATGCTCATTGTCCAATATTGTCCATTGTCCATAGACATGTCCACTTAATCGGACTTTATATTAATTTTTTAGGACTGTTTTACACATGCATGTGCCTCACTTTTAATTATCCTAACATCCCACTGACAAGTAGTTGTTTTTGAAGTTTTATGAGTTGGTATGAAAGTTCTGGACTCTTGTCTAGTGATTCATTCACAAGTGCAAGTTGTCACTTAATCTTTCAAGTTTAGTTTAACACGTATATCCTGCTTTCTGTAAAATCAATGAAAATGGTTGGCACAGAACAAATAAATAAATAAATAAGGCAAATATATCAAAGCCAAAAAAAAACCACCCAGAATTAAAAGCCACAAATACATACTTTTGTTTGTAAGCCTGTGTACAAGAGGATACTTTAAACAATCTAAAAAGACAGAACAGACAATAAAAAAGGGAGCAGTACTGGTGGAATGGTGCCGCTGCTGGAATGGCTGCTGGTGGTGACCCTTGAGGGAGGAAGATCCTTCACTAGGGAGTTTTTTCAGCAAGGCATGCATTGGGTCAAATCTATTTAAGGACCAATTCATACCATTTTGGTAGAATTTGACTGTGGTATGGCAAGTTCTTAAATCAATTCCCTCTGTATTTTATGTCACCATTGCATTTGCCAGCCACTATACATACTTAGAATTCACTGTTTTGTTCAGCAGTGGCATTTCCTTTTAGTGTTTTCTTTAAGGATGGAAACTGCTATATCAAAATACAAAAGTTTAGAAAAGCCAACTGAAAGGTAGTAGTGGGGCTTGCCAGAACTCAATTCTGGAATATAGAGGCCTGATCACATGTAATGGTAACCCTTAGTTTATTTATCCCATGGTTTCTTGCCCTGCTCAGGATTTGTCTAAAATGTGATCAAACAAACTGTGGATTGTTTTCTCAATCCCAGGCTTGTTTGTTTACGTCCTCCTTCACCTGCTCCCTCCTGTATCCCAAATACCTTTGTGGCACTGTAATACTGCCATGGCTTCACCACGTCATCTGCCTGCTTATCACTCGTCTATTCTTTGGTTGCATCCATCACTCTTCATAGCTTGCTAAAGAAAGGCCCCCCATCCCTAGGCGAAGCACTGGAAGCCTTGCGTTGAAAGAAATCCAATCCTTTCTCACCCCTGCAGCAGCATGCAGGAAAAGTTCTTTTACCAAAATAAATACCTCTAGAGTGCTTTTGAAGTCTTGCTTCTCAATTTAAATAAAATATCTTAGTGCTGCACTCTCCTCTCTCCACAATGCTTTGATACCCCCTCCCAATCATTCCAAACTCAAATGGCCACTCTCCTAACACTTTTGCTGCATTTTACTGTAGGACCCTGCCCCCAGCCATTCTAGCTTCCCAAATTCCACTTCTACCTTCTCAGGGCTTCCAGGCACCACTGATAGCATACCCCTTACAAAAATAGCATCTAGTTTCCCCGTGACCAATTACTTGATTACCAAATTTCTACAATTTCAGCCAGCCAACAGTTGTTGCTCGGTCAGTTCAAACAAAGAACACTCCACACTGGTTACTAATGCTTTGCTGTAGAATTCCAGGTTAATTTGACCATGTCTGTAACTGTGTATTAAGCTTTTTGATTCATTGAATGCAGGTGAATCTAATCAGCTAATTAATGGGCTGTAGTTAGCATGGATGGCAAGTGCATGCAAATGACTCCAATGGCCAGTGGGACTAGTTCTTGAAAACTCTCCCACACTGTCAAGAGAAGATCTGAGTTGCAGAAGAGGGAAGGGAATTTGATCTGCCTGGCTTATATTGCCAGGCAAACTTCACCATTACTGCTAGTTCGGGAAAATGGCAAATGAGATCACAGCTGCATGCAGAATGCTGGGGGGAGGGGGTTGGGTTTTTTATCATTCTTGCTCGCCGCTTCCACAGTCTGCTGAAACAACCTATGACCAACCTACAATTCTGGGTTTACACACAGCAACAATGCATGGTTTAAATAACCCAGATTTCAAAACCCAGCAACAAATTATGGGTTTTCTTTTTGGGTTGTTCATGGTTAATAAACCATGACTTGCTAGTGCGGCTGAATTCACACATCACAAGAGCCCAGAATTCAACAACCCATACCATGGGTTCACGTTATATGTGAACCACAGAGTAAGAGGAGAAGAACTGTAAGAGAACTCACAACACATCATACTTTAGTCCTGGAATCATCATCTTTCTTTCTTGCACAAATGAAGTACTGTGCAGTAGCAAAGGCTGATGTGAAATAGTTTATTTTCTAGGATTACGTTGTGGATGACAACAGGAAAGTGTAAATTTGGGTAGCCTGTTGTCATGTTGGACATTAGAGGAATTAGTAATTATAGATAACACAATATTATAAAGCAGCTTTTCTAACATCTAGAGCTAGTTTGTGTTAATTTCTTTCAAAATAGGTTTCCTAGGTTAGTTCTTTAACAAAGTGGAATGTCATTCATTTTGGGGCAACTTTTAGTAATCCTGTGATAGTAAAACTAACATTATTGCAAGCACAAGAAAAATCTTTTATGTGTGTATTTGTGATAGGAAAAGATATTGTATGTTACCTTGATATGAGACTGTTGGTTGGAGGATAATTGTTTTAGAACAGCTAATTTAAACAGTTGGGATTACTGTTTAAACAAATGCCAGTTTGTCTGTTGATCATAATGATCATAAAAACTGCATATTCGTTTCTTATATTGGCCAATATCCTTCTAGATCACATTTAAACTCTCTCTCTCTCTCTCTCTCTCTCTCTCTCTCTCTCACACACACACACACACACACACCCCTATCATGTGATCATAATTGTTACTGTTAAAATAGATCATAATAGTTTCTCTGGTAACTGAGTAACTTCATCTGTAAAAATTTGGCTATTAAAAAACATGCTCAAATGATCTGAAAGTTAAATAAACTGTTTAGACTGTCCCTAGTAGCACTAGTAAGTCTGCCTTGGATACATTCCAAGTTCCAGAATTTGATCAATAGCAGTCTTCCAGATGTAGTTTCTGAAAAGGGAATAAAGTTTTAGTTTGTCAGCCATTTCTCTCAACAGATACTATCTTGTATGAGTAGACTTTGGAGGTTGGATCCACATTTAGTCATACTTAGACTAACTGAAATCAACATGATTTAAGTTAATCAGGATCTAACCCAGAAAAATTCATATGCATCTGTTAGCAGGATTATTTTTTTGAATCTCAAAACAAAATTCCACTTAACTACTGCAAGATCCATATTGTTTGAACTCACTTTCTGGTGAACCAATCCCATGCATTAATAGCAAAATGTAATAATCAGAGATAAGATATGGTATCAAGCCTTCCTTCTGTCATAAATTATGTTTTGGGTAAATTTTGAACTAAGTTATCATTTCATTTCATTTATTACATTTCTATACTACCCAATAGCCAGAGCTCTCATATGTGAAAATGAGGTGGTAGAATTTCCATGCATAGACTGTACAACCTTATAACTATGAAGCACATATCACTTATTTTTAATTAATTTTATTGCAAATTACAACAAAAACATCAGAAAAAAGGGGGAAAACAGCACACAGAATATGTTTGTGTGTGTGTGTTACATTTAGTATAACTACATGCATTCAAAGTATCACTTCCATAAGTCTGCTAAACTGTTGTGCCATGTCAAAAACTGGAATTGGAAAAGGTGCAAAAGCAACAACTGAAATGATATTTGGGTTAGAGAATTTTCCCTATGCAGAAAGGCTAAAGTGTTTGGGCTCTTTTTCATTTAAAAAGAGGAATATAATGAAGATGGTATTTTGTTTTTTGTTTTTAAGATATTAAAAAAAATAGAATTCCGTCCCTCCCACCCCCAGTCTCATAATACTAGAACTCGTGAACATTTAAATTGCTTAGCAGTAGATTCAAGACAGAAAAAAGAAGATTTATGCAACAGCACAGAGGGGAACTAGCTTTTCTGTCCAGGGCAAAAAGGTTACAGTATCGTTCGTGTGTGTGTGTGTGTTTTCTAGCCTTTGAAGGCCTTTGGTTCGAGACTAGAGGCAGGTAAATGTCCCCCTACTCCCCATTTTGAAGATGGGGAGAACCCGGGCAACATCTCTCAGTCACCTTGTAGTCAGTAGTTCACATGTTATGGCTACCCAGGGTTTAAATAAACCCTGGGTAGCCATGAACAAGTAAGAGTGAGCGTGCTGGTTCCTGACAATCCACTCCCATTAATTTAAACAACCCAGGGAAGCTCTGCCCCTGTGTTGTTTATTGTGGTGTCTCAACCCAGAATTAGAGGTCATGGGGAAAAACCCAGGCTTTTAACCCTGTCGTGAGTTGGTTGATGAGCAAAAAGATGGACTTCACAGCATTTTTATATGCTGGTGAATTGCTTTTTAGAGACCAGTGTAATTTGGCAGCTTCATAGTCAATTAAGAAGGCCTCTCAACATAGGCCAGTAATCTACAGCTTCACCTTGAACCTGTTTTGGCCAGCTGATTACCTCACCCTGCTTGAGCACAGATAGGTCTGATTTCCTGTGGAAAGCAAGCCTAGTTCCCCTGCTTCTGGGAAGAGTGTGTGCTTCTTTGTGTCATCCTGTCAGCCGCTAAGCTGGAAGGAGACACTTATAAAAGCAAACCCATTGGCTTTGCTCTTTGGTCTCGCTCCAAGAGGCATCGTGCACGTGACCAGCTTGGAGAATTCATGGTCCTGAAGGAATGGCTTTTTGTACTTTGTGTGTGTGTGGGGGGGGGGCAGAGTTGGGGGGGGCAGAGTACAAACAGTGTGACAGAGAACTGCTTTGTCAACTGAACAGTGGCGTGTGCTTCCTTTGCATATTTATTCTGCATCCATTTTGTATCAATAGAAAATCTTTTTACACAAGTGGCTTTGTTTTATCGTGGTAATCAAAAGAATCAAATTTGACTGGGACCTGACAGAATCAAAACTCCAAATTAATATGAACCCACAGCTTGTTATTGGGTTACAAGTCTGGGTTGTTCCTCCCCTAACAACCACCAGTTCTGGGTTCTAATGTCATGATAAACAACCCAGGGATGGAGCATTCCGGAGTTATTTAACTCAAGGGGAGCAGGCATGCTGTTAGGAGCCAACACACTCATCCCACTTCATTATCAACAAACTATAGTAAACTGTGGGTTGTGTGCAACATGAGAACTGGTTTAACGTCTGAAAAAATTGTAGAACAAATAAACAGTCTGAGCATTTTGAAAAAAATACTGCCATCATAAAGAGCCAGTAGTTCCTCAAGTAACAAGTCATGGCATACTTAGAATATTTCCAGTTTGGTAGAATTACTAGTCTGGCTGTGGAAGTACTATATCTTGATTTCAGTAAGGGTTTTGACATTTTTGTTAGTAAGGTCTGTCATGATATTCTTGTTAAGCTAGTAAAATGTGGGCTAGATGATGCTATTGTTAGATAGCTGGTTTATGGATCATACCAAAAGAATGCTCATCAACAGTTCATCAACCTGCAGAGAAGTGACAAGTGGGATGTCACAGACCTGGTTCGCATGTAACAGCAAGCTACCATGGTGAATTTCCTCGTGGAGCTTGCTGTTTGCATTTAAAAGTTAAAAGCCACGGCAGGGATTACATATTAAACAATATTTTCTATGCCATTCTTTAAAACAGTAATATTTCCAATGCAGAATACCTTAAATGTATAAAATCTACTCTCATAAAGGTTCTGGTTCTTAGTAGATCAATAAATGTTAATGATTCCAGAAAGCAAGTTCTATTTTTGTATAGGAAATATCTGAAAAAAGTCAAACTTTGATTTAGTGGTGTGGGTTTTCTAGAAAAAAATCTGCTCCATAACACAGCTTTGATTTTAAATTAGTGATATACATTGTCTTTCTTCCCCCTTTCATGTTTTAAATTGCCTTAATTTTAAATCATATCACATGGGCTGAAGTTACTACGATATATTCATTTTATTTCTTCCAGTGGCAACAGATGTCTTCAATTCCAAAAGTTTGGCCATTCAGGCCCAAAAGAAAATTCTTGGCAAAATGGCATCCAAATCGATAGCAACTGCTTTGATAGATGATACTAGCAGTGATGTGTTGGATGAACTCTACAGAGTGACAAGGGAATACATACAGAACAAGAAAGAGGCAGAGAAGATAATTAAAAATCTCATTAAGACTGTTATCAAGTTAGCAATCCTCTACAGGAATAACCAGTTTAATCAGGAAGAGATCATGCTTATGGAGAAGTTCAAGAAGAAGGTACACCAGCTGGCTAAAACTGTGGTGAGCTTCCATCAAGTGGATTATACCTTTGACAGAAATTTTTTGTCAAAACTATTGAATGAGTGTAGAGACCTGCTTCATCAAATCATTCAGCGTCACCTAACTGCAAAATCTCATGGACGTGTCAACAATGTGTTTGATCACTTCTCAGATTGTGAATTTTTGGCTGCCTTGTACAATCCCTTTGGATCTTACAAGACTCACCTGCAGAGACTCTGTGATGGCGTCAACAAAATGCTGGATGATGGGAATATATAAGTAACTGCATCAGTATTGACTGATTATATATTCCTAGGCTAAGGGCTACTGATGGGCTCACTGATTCAATGAAGGAATGAAGAAGGGCTTAAAATGTGTGGGTGATAAGGAAGGTTTAATATCAAACAGATGCTTAGAAAATTCTTCATCAGATTGACCCATTTATTTGGAGTCATATATTGCATGCTAGTCCCACTTTTTGCAATACTTTGCTTTAAAATGTGGAATAATTAAGCCATGACACAGGACTGCTGAAATGAAGTCAGGCTTTGTAAAATAGGCAGGGAAATTTTAGAACTAGACAATCGAAATGCATATTTCAACATGTAGAATATTTATAAATCCACTAAAAATCAGTATTTTTATATACAAGAAACATGACTATGGCACATATATGATAACTGGAAAGATTTAACAGAACCTTTAAAATTCATTAAAGTCATATATGCTATACATAAATGCTTAGGTCACATTGTCTTATACTATTAAAATAGTTTGTTTCAGCTGTTTCTTTTGAGAAAGTAAGGAACCACACAATCATCTCTGAAAGGTTCGGGACTACAGCCAGGCTTAGCTGAAAACACTCCATTGGCATGAACTGACATTTCCACATTTGCATTATCCCTTAATGATAGTGGCACTTCAAGTTGCTGCTCTGTGGTTATTCTCTGCCTCCATGTTAAGGGCACTATTTCTTCACACAATGTATTTCCTCCCTGCATGCCCATTCCAGCCCAGCTCTAAGCCTGGTAGCATGTACTCCCCAGACAATTGCACTGTGCTGTCTCATGGGAAACTTGCTCTTAATCATCTAAGGCTTTGGTATGTTAAGCTGTAGTGCAGTAAAATTGCATTACTTATCAGATTTGATTCTACATTTTTTCTACCTGTAATTAGCTACCGTAATAAAGTCTGGCCACAAAAAATGTACATTAGTAGTGTATGTTTAAAGGAAGCACGTATATACATGTGTTCCCCAGTCCTCTACCCTGCTAGTAATATTTTTTTAACGTGGAACAATTAGCTTGATCCAAACCTAATGCTATTATGAAGTGGCTTACTTTGAAATATTGATTGGTGATTTATAGGTGTCCCCTCCCCTATCTGAAAATAGCCCAGTCCCACAATGTGCACATGGAGTTCAACCTGCAAATGCGCCTCCTGCTCACTTTTGTAGAAGAATGTACTTCCAGGTCAAGTCCCTGACCAATTATTTTTTAAAAAAAAACCTAAGCAAATGTGCATCTCCATACTGAGGTAACAAAAGTACAGTAATTCTAGAAATGGTAAGCATCTGAACCAAGTTTTTATTGATTTTGTGTACATTGTCTTTAAAACAAAAGTTGATGTGTGTATAACCTAATGTATAGTAAATATGGAAAAAATATATTGTAATTGCAGCAGCTTAAATAAGAGATGTTTTTATAATCTTCAGGTGAAAATAAGACTATCCAAAGGAATATGCTGAAAATGTAATGCTTTTACACTTTATGCAATCGAGAATAACTGGATAAGATGCTGATAAAGACCTTTGCTGTTTATTTGCCAGATTTGTTAATGCTTTAATGAGTAAACAAAAGAATATTTGCACTCTAATTTTGGTGCATGGCTTTCTGTGGCATAGCAATTCCAAAAATAGAGTATGGGCATCTTCATTAAAAACCAAACTGTTTTTTGTCCCTGCTAGATGAGTCCCTATTAATTGGTATCCAATATTCTATTTCTACTATGGGTTGATAGCTTTCCCCATGTTTTTGCAAGTTATGTGATATAAGCATTGCCAGAAGAAATGAAATTTCCCTTGAGTATATCCCTCATCAGCATAGCTTGAGTTAAATCTTTTAGGAATTATTCAGATGCACTCGACACAACTACTTTGGACTGAGATGCATAGAATACAGAACACTGAAATATCCAAAGAACATTTAGATGCTATCAAACCATGAGGAATGTGTGACTTTGGTCATATAGTTGGTATATAATGGATTGCACTTCTGATAAGACTATCTTCAGGCCTGCAGGGCAGGACGAACAATGGAGGTGATTTCAGCTCACATTCCTCCTGATAAAAATGAATTTCAGCTAGATGGGCTTCTGAGTCTTTCTAGCTGACTTACTGGCAGTGGTAGGTGACAGTGACAGAGAGGATGTAGGATCCTCGGAAGAACAGCCACTGTGGTGCTTTTGAGGGCATCTGGGAGGAGGCGGCATGGCCCAATCTTGGGTCCCTCCCCTTCCCAATATCATAGCAGTGCCTATGGTCTCAGGAGTGAGAATCCACCATATCCCCAGGGGCTATAAGATTTTTCTATCCCTGCTCTCCCAGGGACCATAGGATTACTCTATTCAAATTCAATGCTATATACACCTTTATTAGGTGCGTTCTTATTATAGTTAGTGGGATTTCGGAGTAGATATGCACTAGGATTGTGCTACAATTTACTTTTTATCTTGCAAAAATCCATATTATTACAACAAGTGAAGTGCAGCATGGATACATCACGCATCATCTAGCAGGAAAAATGTGTTGTATAAACTACTAATGAAATGCTGATATTTCTATCTACCTATTTTTCTCTTGATTCCTTATCTATGTACTTCATAAGTACCTCTAAAGTGGGGCAGGCATTGATACCACAGAACAGTGTGTAATGAACTTCTGTACCATAACATCTTCCAAATTTTCATTTATTGTATGCAAGGATCCCCTACGTCAGTACTTACTACCAGGTACTTTTAACTGGAATAAGCTCCAAACAGAGGGAAGCCAATAGTGGTTTTTGTTAGTCTCAGCATGACTATCAAATGTCATAACCTTCTTTGCAGGATCTTCTGTTCTGTTTTTCCTCCATTAGTGTAGGTTTGGCATTTCCTCAGAAGATATAAATAGGAGCCTTATATTGATTAATGTATTGCTTTCCTCTGCCATAGGACACTGTTTCTTTAGTGTCTTGTTCTCAAACTATTGTGGTGGCAGAATTGATTTATTGTCCCCCTCCACCTCCCCGCCTCCCACTATTCGTATAGGTTTTTCCTCTGTTAGCACTTCAATATTTTGAACTTCAGGTCTTTTAAACTCAAATTTTAAAATTGAGATTGAATGCTGAACACTAGAAGTCAGCTGCTTGGCTCCCCTTAGTTTCACACATGCTCATAACTACCTTAGTCAGTTACACATTAAAACATGATTTTCCTGCTGGTCACACCCAATGGATCCAACTAGCAGAGAATTCTGTCTTGGGCAATAGTTAAACAGTGTGCCTGAGAAGCTGCCAATATTAATCTGTGTTTGTCCCTCTGTTTGGTAGTCAAAGTTATATTGTATCTGAACATGCAAGCTTAATTTCTGCATAGCAACTACAAACAGATCTCAGTGAATTAATCTGATTTCCTCCTCCTTTTCTTCCCCATTTCTTAAAATGCGTTTAGCTGTTGTAGCATACTGTAGCAATTCCATGGATTTATTCACTCAAGGAACAAATGAACCATTTGTCAATTATTAACACATGGCAGTAACATTCTTCCTAATTTAGGTTGTAGTCCTATACACACTTACCTCTACTGAACTCAAAGGGGCTTATTTCAGTTTAGACATGTATAGAATTGCACTTTTAGAGTTCTTTACAACTGAAACTGCTGTAGCAGGTCTCATACATGCCTCTAAATTGTTTTGTTGTATTCTCTGGAACCAACTTAACGAGAGAAACAAGTACGTTAGCACATTATAGTGCTAGTGGCTTGAGCACATCTAGTTTAACAAATCAAATGTTATGCACTACAAATGCAAAGCTTGGTTTTTGCAGTAAACAGAAGAAAGCACACCCACCCCTTCTATGTAAGTGGAGAGTTAAGTGCATTAATGTTTGTGTTCGCCACTTTGTTCCTAACTTCCCAATGTTTTTTGCACAATATGTAGTAGTTGGTTGATACCAAATTGAGAAAGCAGCTTTCAGCTAAAGTTTCTAATGAACTGTATGTGTCTGGCAAATCTTTGACTTACTATTGCTATTGAAGCAAATAATATGGAAGTAATGGAAATAACCGGATGTTTTTTATTTATATTTCCAACACCGTACTAAATTAGTGACAAACACACTTGCTGCTGGCAGTACCACTAGTACAGGTGTCACAAGAAATATGTTACAAACTTTTAAGAGTTTGCCAAACATCAAAATTGCTGTTTAAACAAAGGGATGTGCTTTCCACTTTTGTGCAGGGATGTTTCAGCCTGGGGTTATCCTGGAGACACAGAATCAGAGTTCAGGGTCAGTACAGTGTTTTCATTTTTTTCATATCCATCGTGACAATTTGCACTTTACACAGCAGAAGATGCCTTTTTTGCATAAGTAAATTGTGTAAGTGTTAATTACTCTTCAGTGAAATACTGCATGCACAAATTTCAGCTATAGGACAGTATAGAAAAGCAATAAAAATGCAATAAAATTTTAAAAATATGTATTTGTTGGGGGACTGGCTTTTGGGCATAAAACCTGAAAGGCTTTCAGAATTTGATGATATTGCTCCTAGTACTTGCTCCTTGAAAACAAACATTTCCTACTCATCTCAAGTCAAGACATACAGCACAATAATTAGTCAAGGGCCACCAGCGTGTGTAGCTTTTGAATTTATTTTTAATGGCACTTGAGTTTGGGAACATAGAAGTGTCTCTGAGCATATAAATGCTTCACTCATTACTAAGTAACCAAACATCTGATGGGGGCCTGCACCACTGTCTCATAACCCATGTCTTTTTATGCATGAGCTCTGCCACTTTCTACAAATGAAGCTTGGATAGATTAGAAATTGCTACACCCCATCCTATATCGGGTTCTGGTGCCTTTATAGATCAGGAGTTGCCGTACCGAATACTCAGCGGTCCCCTCAACCTGGTGCTGCTGCAGTCTGTATTCTTGCCTGCCTGTTCTGGTGCAGAGTGTTGTGTGCCACAGGAAGTAGGTTTGGAAAAATAGATAAAAACAACATGAATGTGATTTTTGTAGCGGTACAGATCGTAATTTAAGGAAAAGAGAAGCACATCTGCTAGTGCCTATCTAACTCAAACTACCTAATTTTAAATGAAACTGATACCAAAATTGTTTAGGAACTACGTACATTTCTCCATGTATTTACTACCAAATGTGCCTCTTCTCTATAGATTGTATTCACAAAAATACTCAGCTGTGCAACTTCTAGTCTCATTAGGCTCTGTCATTAAGTGCAGTCAGCTGGACCAGATGCATATAGCTGTCAAATTCTGACAAACCAATTTCTCTCTTCACAATAAATACATTCCTGTTTCTGACAACAGGCGATTACTATCAGTTCAAACAGTCTGGAAGGCATCCATGCCTTTTAAACATTGCTACTCTCTTTTGCTTGTTGCCTCCCCCCCCCCCCAGCCTTAATGTATATTATATCTCATAAATAAAAAACTTGACTATATTACCCCACTTGGTTTGAAAGCAGTTGTTTCTAGAATTTAGTTCTTTCCTCTTTTACCATATTAGAAATAACTCAGCATTTTATCTATAGGTGATTTTTACTGTGTGGAATATATTCCTGTGGCTATAGTGAAATACATGCCTTTAAATGTAGAACTTCTCTTTCTCGAAAAGATTGAGACTTTAAAAAGTTAAGTTTAATCTTTCAGAGTTAAGCATGTTAAAAATTCTTACAATAGGAAAAGGCTATCTGAATATTAAAGTTTTTTCTCTATAATCTCTGGTTGTATGTGCCTGGGGCAAAGAAGTGAGGGGGGTATTCAAGAAAATGTTGTTGTTTTAGGCAATACAATACTCCCCCTACTGGGCAAAAACAGTGACTTTAATATAAGAAAATAGGTCTGGTCATTGAATCGAAGCATCTTCCTTATATCTTCCTTATAAAGACGGGTGTGCAAACTTCAGGCTGGCAGCATCTGTTTTACTCTTTACTAGAAGCTTAAGATCTTGATCCACTAACCAGAGCCAGGTGCAAAAGAAATATACTTAGGATGCAATCTATGCCTGTTTAGTCCTGTAACTCCTAGCATTCCCCAGCCAGTAGGAACTGTTAGGACTCTTTTCTGATAAAATATGCACAGGATTGCTCCCTTAGAATTAAAGAAATCTGAACCTGTGGATTTGTCGTCTTACTGCATTTATATGAGGCAAGTCTTCACTTTTACCTTTGCTTTTGGTTGCCCATGCTGCAAAGGAGACGGAGTAGACCCCCCTAGCCTAGTGAGGCTAGTTCCCCTCCTTTTCCCTAACTCAAGCTTTGCTTACAGTATTAAAGCCTGTTTCGCAGTATGCTTTAAGTTCCACATTTCACAAATGTGTAATAACAAAATCTCAGACGTATCTTAAGTCTTTTATAACTAACCAAATTGCATTAAGGTTTGGCACAACGTGAACCAAGATGCTTTTCCAGGCCTCTGTTTTTAACTGAAAGATACAGCTCCAGTGGGCCCAGGCCCTCCCACCTAGGTACTGTGTCAGTGAGCAGGTGAGGGAAAGTGGGCAGAGGGGCGGAGTAGCTGTGGTCTACAAGGACACTCTTAACCTGACCAGATTTCCTGTCTGGGAATTGAATCACATCAAGTGTGTGTACCTGAGCCTGAAGGCCAGGGATAGACTAGGGATTCTGTTAGTGTACCGGCCACCCCGCTGCCTATCAGACTCCCTGGCCGAGCTCACAGAATTGGTTCCGGAGCTGGTGTTGGAGTCATCCAGGCTTTTGGTCTTGGGTGATTTCAACATCCCATTCGAGGCCGGTTTGTCAAGTGCGGCTCAAGAGTTCATGGCATCCATGACAAACTTGGGCCTATTCCCACACATTCAGCAGGTCACACCCTTGGTGATGTTTTCAGTTCCAAACAGACAGATCTGTGGTGATAAATACCTCTGCATTGTCATGGACAGACCATTTTCTGGTCAGGGTTAGTATCACAGCTACCCCCCGCCCCTGCAGGGGTGGCAGACCTATTCAGATGGTCCGCTCTCGAAGGCTGATGGATCCTCTTGTATACCAGGAAGCTTTAGAGGGTTCTATGGCTGGTATCGTCGACAATCCTATAGAAGCCATGGTCAATAGGTGGAATCAAGATCTAACTAGGGCTATCGACACGAATGCCCCCAAACGTCCCCTCCGACCCACTTCCAATTGGGCACCCTGATATACAGAAGATCTCAGGGAGTTGAAGCGGGAAGGACAACAACTGGAGCGCCGATGGTGGAAAACTTTACTTCTATCTGACAAGACACGACATAAAGAACGTCTTCGTTCCTATGGGGTGGCAATACGTGCAGCGAAGAAAGCTTTTTTCTCAGCGCACATCGCGTCTGTGAATTCGCGTCCAGCAGAACTGTTCAGGATGGTGAGGGGTCTGACCCAGGCGCCTTCCCCACTGAACCTGGTTTTCGAGCCTTTGGTAGTTTGCTATGATACGTTTAATGATCATTTCACAGATAAAATCTCTTGGATAAGGGCCAATTTAGATGCCGTTGTTATACCACAAGCTGACAATGAAGTGTTCAGCAACTCTGCGAGTAGGATTACACTGGCTCAGTTTCAGTTGGTGAGTACTGAGGAAGTGGACAAGCTGCTTGGACGAGTAAGGTAGTCAACTTGTCCTCTTGTCCTGTCCTTGGCTGGTTGCCCAGGGAGGAGATGCAATTAGACTACAAGTACAACATGTTATTAATGCATCTCTCGGAGGGGAATTTTCCACCATGTTTAAAAGAAGCGGTGGTACGGCCACTTCTAAAAAAGCCCTCCCTGGACCCCTTGGACCATAATAATAACAGACTGGTATCAAATCTTCCATTTTTGGGCAAGGTGATCAAGAGGGCAGTTACCTTCCAACTCCAAGCAGTCTTAGATGATACAGATTTTCTAGACCCATTTCAAACTGGCTTCAGGGTGGGATACAGAGTTGAGACATTTTTGTAAACCGCCCAGAGAGCTTCGGCTATGGGGTGGTATAGAAGTGTTAATAATAATAATAATAATAATAATAATAATAATAATAATAGTAGTCAAGGAAACATAAACAATGTTCCCCTGCCGTGGCGGACAAACCCCGTCCTGCCACCCGGTTCCCCAGCCAAACTGGCCTGAGCCAACACTTGAAATAACCACACAGAAAAGTAAGGACCAGAGCAAGTTTATTTACAGACTATACTAAGTTAAGGCCTTGGTCAAAGCAGGGAAAGGTTGTTGGGGAAGGGAATGGGAGGGGGGTGCAAGAGAGGTAGAAAAGGGTAGCAGCACAGAAAGGCACAAGCAATAAAACAATTGGGTCCCCAATCAATCAGGCACACTCTTAAAAGTGCTAAGCAACCCCAAACCGAGCAGGCTTGTAAAACAATAAAAATCCTATCTATCACCCGGCTAAATCCAGCCAGACGGAGATCAGCTCTTCACCGTGCCTAGGTCCAAAGAGATATGATCTAACTGTTCCAGGCTTTCGTTTATCAGTCCTTTTCCCACCAGCCCTCCTCCCCTCCCACAGCCTGGGAAGCTAATCCTCCCTAACGGTCTTCAGCTGAACGTCGTTAGAAGCTTGCTCGTTAGTTGGAGCACCTGTTTCCCTCGGCTGGTACTAACCCGATAAGTAACTCAGAAATATGTCAACACATGAACTCATCTCCCTCCCCCCTCCAGAAGCATCAAGGCCTTCAGAAACTCCATGTCCTTCACAATAATAATAATAATGGTCGCCTTAGTGGATGATCTCCACATGAGTCTTGACAGGGGGAGTGTCTCCCTGCTGGTACTTTTAGATCTCTCAGTGGCTTTCAATACCATCGACCATGGTATCCTGGAACACCTGAGGGGTTTGGGAATCTGGGGCACTGTGCTCCTGTGGTTCCGGTCCTACCTCTTGGGTAGGTTCCAGATGGTGATGCTTGTGGATAGTTGCTCCTCAAAAAAGGAGCTGTTGTGTGGCGTACCGCAAGGCGACATCCTATCCCCAATGCTCTTTAACATCTACATGAAACCGCTAGGAAAGATCATCTGGTGGCATGGTGCGGGGTCCTATCTGTATGCCGATGACACTCAAATATATTTCTCTATGTCTTCGATAACAGCATCAGCTAAGGATAGTGTATCTCCTCTGAACGAATGCTTGGAGGTGGTAATGGGCTGGATGAGGAAAAACAAATTGAAGCTGAATCCAGACAAGATGGAGGTGCTTCCTATCAAGGGCTCTGACCTGGGTTTGGAGGTGTGTCAACCAGTTCTGGATGGGTCTACACTCCCCCTGAAAGACTGTGTACGCAGCTTGGGAGTGCTCCTGGATCCTTCACTCCAAATGACAGCCCAGATAGATACGATGGCCAGGAGTGCCTAATACCAGCTTTGGCTGTTGCGCCAGCTGACCCTTTCCTAGAGTTGGAAGACCTAAAGATGGTAGTGCACGTGATGGTAACTTTGAGGCTTGACTTCTGCAATGTGCTGCACATAGGGCTACCATTGTACGTAGTTCGGAAACTTCAATTAGTTCAAAATATGGCAGCCAGGTTGGTCACCGATACACCTAGGGGTGACCACATAACACCAATTTTAAAATCACTTCACTGGCTGCCAATTAGTTTCCAGGTGAAGTAGAAAGTGTTGGATATTATACATAAATTTCAAAAAAATCAGACCATATCGCCATATATTTTTCCATTCGCAAGTTGCGCCTCTGTATCACCCATTCAAATATTGATAAGGTTATTAAGTCCTCTATCCATTGCATTATGGTGGGTGAGCATTTATCCTTCCAATATGATAGTATAAGTCTTTTAGCTGTCATAAGGGCTCTGAAAATCCATTTGGGCTGACCCTGTGTTAGTTTCCAAGAAACCGGCAGGTAATTTAGAAGGACATTCACGTCCTTCTGTATTAAAGCCTGATTCAGGACAAGATTTATCCTTATTTAACCCCCTCCTAAAATGAGGAGACTACTGAACATTGCCAAAACATATGAATTAAAGAAGCATTAGGTGCGTTACATCTCCAACAATTATGTAAGCTAGATAGCCCCTTGTTGAAAAGGCATTGTGGGGTCCAGTAGACCCGGAACAGGATTTTTTCCTGAATAAGACGTAGCCTAAGATCCATAGAAACTTAGATACAGTCTCTAAGGCAACAGTCCATTGATTGGGAAAAATAGGACAGTCCAATTTTCAATTCCAATCCTGCCTTAAACTATAAGTATCACATTTATTTACTACTATATATACATACATATGGGTTGTGGGTTGACATGTCTGCTCAGCTGCTATAAGTGTTTGTAACAGTAATGGAGGCTCTGAGGCCATAAAAGCAGCGGGCCCAAACCTAGATTTCAGCAAGTATTGCAATTGTAAGTATTGCTATTCAGCCATAGCAGGTAAATTATACTTAACACACAAATCAGAAAATGGCAAAAACTCATAATCTAAACCTATTAATTGATCGAAAGTAAAAATTGCCTTATCCGTCCATGTCCTCCACAAAAATTTTTTTTCCTAATTTTGAAATCTGGATTTCCCCATAAAGTCAATTTTGCGTGAAAAAATGGGTCAAACTGCAATTGACATTATACTATACACCATACCTCTCTAGCATACAAGATTGTAGGAGGATGATTCTTTAATCTAACATGTCAAGAACCGAGTGCCATCCATTTAGGAAGCAGTTCTAACCATAAGGATTGATAACTGACTAGGGTGGCATATCTAAGCAAACTGGAGAAGACCAAAACTTAGTACAAGTCAATAGATAGGCCCGATGATACAAAGCGAGGTCTGGAAATCCAAACCCACCTTCTTTAATCAGAAGTTGCATGCGTTTCAAGGATATTTGAGGTGGGGAAGAACCCCAGAAAAAATTATGAAACAAAGCATTAAGTTGTTGAAAATATTTGCCAGGTATAAGTAAAGGAATCCCATATATAACATAGATAATTCAAAGTACAATATTCATTTTAAGTGTGTTGACCTTACCCCACAAACTCAATTTTAATGGTGCCCATCAGTCTATATCATGTATAATCTCCTAAATTAACTTGTTCAAATTTATTTTAATCAATTGGGATATATCTCTGGGAATAAGCATTCCCAGATAAATAATAAAATCAGGACACCATTGAAATTGTCCATAAGCCAACACACTAGAAGATATACTATCTCCAATCGGCATCATTTCAGACTTTGACCAGTTAATTGAGTAACTGGACAGATCACCGAAGGTATTTATCAGAGCCATCAAAGCAGGAATAGATGCCTGGAGTTTAGAAATAAACGATAAAAGATCATCACCATAAAGAATAATTTTAAATTCTAAGTCAGCATGCACAAACGCGTGAACAAGTGAAGAGTATTAAGATCAAAGTGAGAGGGAGCTTTATATTCACGCCCAGGCCACAGCCTTGCTGCTCTCATTACTTTCACCTCCACTACCAATACCTGTATTCCAGGGGTAGGTAACCTGGTGCTGTCCAGATCTTTGGGACTCCCAACTCCCATAAGTCCCAGTCAGCATGACCAATGGTCAGGGATGATGGGAGTTGTAGTCTAAAACATCTGGAGGGTATTTGGTTGCCTACCTCTACTGCATCTGCATCCAGGCTCAGTTCCTAAGAGGTATAAAAGTAAAGGGATACATACGAATTTCTAGACAGTCGATTTGTAAGCGCATCTTGGTGCAGACATTTTTAAATGTTTCCTGCCGCGAAAGTCAGTGCTGCCCACTTTTTTTAAAAAAAAAATACACATTCTTTTTACACGAAAAAGGTCTCAGTCAGTAAGAGCAAGCACGTCTGTTTTGCTGGTGCTTTTTTGTTTGGAAGTGCACACACTGATACTCAGCTACATTGACACCCTAGAGCTCTCCGCGGATTTCTACAGGGGGAGAAATTCCCAGAGGAATTGAAATCAACTCTGGTGTTACTTTGAAAAGAACTGTGGAGGCTGGTGGCTCCTATTTCAGTGGGGGAGTGAATCCACTCTGGATTTTAGTCAGAATCAGTCAAAACTTTAAAAGACTATCCAAAGTGCTGAACTGTACCCTAAAAAGGGGGGGTCAGCACCTTGGATAGCTCCTTTACAGTTCTGACAGACGCCCAGAGCGGATTCACAGCCCCGCTAAGATAAGAACCATCAGCCTCCATTGAAAAAGAAGCCTCTTCTGGCTCGGCCGTAGCGCCGACGTCAACGAACTACAATTCCCAGAGTGCAGTGAGCCAACTCGCGCACGCGCCGTTCCGCTCGCCCTTTGCCCGGCTTCTTCGCCACTTACCCTTTGCTCTGGGAAGGGTCGGTGGAGGAGTGTCTCAGACTCTCTGGGTTGCTGAAGCAGCATGTCCGCTCCGCTGAGGTTTGACGGGCGGGTGGTGCTGGTAACTGGTGCCGGGGGAGGTAAGCTGCGCCCTCGCTGCATCAGGGATGGCTTCTTAGAGTCTCTGGAGGTTGGGTGCCCGAGTGTGGATGGGTGGCGAGGAAATGATGGCAGTTCTGAAGGATAAGAACATGCGAACTTCGGGGGGTGGGGCGGTAAGGGAGTAAGTAACCTGGGAGAAAGTCCCTTTGAACTCAATGGGACTTACTTTTGAGTAGGCACGTATTAGGATTGCGCTGACAGCTCCGTCTGTTTTTCAGCAGTGGCAAGGAAAGTCAGGCAGAGGATACAAAGAAGGAACAGCATTCCCGTGTTGTTCGTCCCAGCAGAATCTTGCACCCCAATATGAATATTTATAGATAAGCTTTTTAGCTGCTGTGGCCATTTATAGACAGATTGCGGTTAGAATGTCAGACTAGGATTGGGGAGCCCCAGTTTCAAATCCTTACGCAGCCATGAAGCTCACTAGTGTTCAGCCTAACCTGCCTCATAGGGATGTTTGGAGGATAAAAATGGGGAGATGACTGTGTCCGTCTCCTTGAGTCCCTTGGAGGAATGATGGAATAGAAATAAAATTAATGAAGCTATCCATGGTGGTTACTACTACGTTTTGTGACAGTGGGTTCCATACATTATATATGGCCTGGAGTCATTCTTTTCAACATGGCACACCAAACTGCGATGATCTGGTCCTTTTGGTCCTCTGTTACGTGAAATGACAATGAAGATAAAAACTAAGAAAAGGTTCTCTTCATCTCCGTTCTTAAAATATGTAGCAAATATTACTGACTTCAGTTGAGCAGAAGTTTAGAATATTGTCAATATTTCCCAGAGGTTGTAGGTGGTAAAGATTTTATTTTTTCTGCTCTCCTACACATTCAGGGATGAAGCAACTTCCCAAGGAAGATCGCAAGCATGGATAATAAGCCCAGGGTGTGCTTTACATGTACCTGCTACCTACTGACTTGTTGAACCAGTTTAAGTGCCCAGAATGCAAATTATCAAATTAATTTTTTACACTTTTATTTGAACAGCTTTGCTATTATAATTTTTCAGGTAAGATAGATAACTCTACAATGAGAGACAAAGATTACTTAGATTATAGTAAAAAAGAAAAAGCTAAATAGAGAGACAATCCTGTTACTACTTCAGAATAAGTAAGGCGTTTTCTGATCTATCAGGTTAGCACTGTCTAGACTTATTACCCAATTCAGAACCAGAAACTCTGTAGGACTAAATGTCAAAGCTCCAGTAATAAAATTGTCAATGACCATTTGTGAAGCTCTCTGGCACAGACATTACTGCATTTCACCAAATCTAAGGCGCCATCGATTCTAAGTCACACCTTAATTTTAGGGCCACCGTCAGGAAATAAGTGTTGCGTCGATTCTAAGACACACCCCATTTTCAGACACCTAATATTGAGTATCAGTGCATCTTAGAATTGAAGAAATACAATAGGGCTGTGCATGCACCCCCTTGATCCGCCACCCAGGGACCTGCTGGGCCGGGCTGGCCCAGGCATGAGTTCCCCTCCTCCCTTCCCCACTCACCGCCAGCGCTGTCCCGGTTCGCATCGCCAGCGCCGCCCCAGTCCTCGCCGCCAGCGCCGCCCCGGTCCACCAGCGCCAGTGCCGGGGAGGCTGCTGCCAGCGAGGAGCTGCCGCCGCAGCAGCAAGGAACAGCCTTCCCGACTCACCTCCATCGCTGCCCTGGTCATCACCTCCAGCGCCGCTTGCAGTGGCCTCCCCAACCTGAAAACACGGTGTTACTACAAAGTAGGCTGCCAGCGGCCTCCTTGCCTCATTTCTAGGCTGGGGAGGCCTCTGCCAGCAAGGAGCCGCTGCAGCAGCAAAGACTGGCCTTTCCCCATCGCTGCCCTGGTCCTTGTTTCCAGCACCGCTTGCAGCGGCCTCCCCGGCCTGGAAACGCAACATTACTACAAAGTAGGCCACGATCTTGCGAGATCTCTCACGGGATCGTGGCCTACTTTGTAGTAACGCTGCGTTTCCAGGTCGGAGTGCAAGTGGCGCTGGAGGCTAGGACCAGGGCAGCGATGGAGGTGAGTTGGGAAGGCTGTTGCTTGCTGCCGCTGCGGCATCTCCTCGCTGGCAGCAGCTTCCCCAGTGCTGGCAGACCGGGCGGCGAGGACCGGGGCGACACTGGAGGCCAAGGAGGTTGGTGCTAGCAGTGTGGAGACAAGTGGGGGAGGCTGAGTCACTGGGGGGAGGCATGCAGAGCCCCTTTGTGAAGGCGCTGTGGTGGTGGGGGGGTGTATCTTCCGGCGATTCTTAGACGCCATCAATTCTGAGACGCACTCCATTTTTACAGATGTAAATATGGGGGGAAAGTGCGTCTCAGAATCGAGGAAATATGGTATTTTAAAAAACAACCAAGCATAATATAAAGTCCTTGTCTACAAATGTGAAACAAACTATATCTCCCCAATTATGGAATGATCTCCCCGATGAGGCTCACCTGGTGCCAACATTGTTATCTTTTCAGCGCCAGGTCAAGACTTTCCTCTTCTCCCAGGCATTTAACAGCGTATGATGAGGGTTTTGTGTTGTTGTTGTGCTTTGACCCAGAATTGTTGTTTTAAAGGATATTGTAATTATAACTTGCTTTTATGCTTTATGGTTTTAAATTTTGTACATCGATGTTTTTAATGTTCCGCCCAGAGAGCTTCGGCTACGGGGCGGTATATAAATGGAATAAAATAAATAAATAAATAAATATATCCTTACGTGGGTGTAACCCCATTGAACACAAGGGCCTTCCATCTGAGTAAACAAGTTTACTGGGGAGACAGATTAGTTGGATGCCCTTAGACAAGAGAAACCATGGATTAACCAATTATTAATTGATAAACCATGGATTAACAAGATAAACCATGGATTAACCAATAATGCATATAAATGTAAAATCGGGAGATAATCAGGATGCATAGAAATCCAGAATCCAATTGCTCTTGATAACAAAAAAACATGGCATTGATTCTATTTACAGAAAATTTCTGTTTGAAGATGGGATTCCACATAGCTGCAATGATCCCCACTTATAATGACACTTGGTAGTTGAATTTGTCAAATTTGAATTAGTGGTTTTGGATTTCTAAATGCTTTTATGAAACCTTGCATATAGGAGCACTGTGTTGTCAATCCATCTTTGCAGCAGTAGTTTTGAGGAGAACAGAGGGAGCCTCAAGAGCGATCTCATGAATGAGCACAACAAAAGGATATTGTGTGTTGTTGTGAAAACCTCTTACTTAGCCAAGTGCCTTTGTCATTTATTTATTTATTTTGAAACCACTTCATTTGGACGGAAAGCAAAAACTTCAAATTCTGTCCTTGCATTTTTAAATCTTCTGGCAAATATCTGACTGATTTCCCACAAAATGGCTTTTGTAACTAAATTGGGCATGGGTTCAAGGTTGAAAGGGGGTGGTGTGAGGAAACAAAATTTAATTCCTTATAATGATGCTAGGGACTGTCATGCAGTCCCTATGGAAGAAAGAGTTCTTTCTTTGTTGCATAATGATATGTAGATATCTAAACACTGAGGAAGGCAGGTAATGATGCTTTCCAAAATGTGATAGCTTGAGCAGAATGCACCCTTGCTGTGTTCTGGGGCATTTGTTTTTCAGGGAAAAAAATACGTTCAGACCATTTCCATTGCTGTCTTCTTAGCCTTCATGAAAGAGACGTGCTCTTAGATGTTCACTGATGTTAAACTTAAACTTGCAAGGCTACCATATTACTTGTAGCGTAGTAGATTAATCTAAAAAAAATCCTTATCTCCATCTGTCATAAAAGATTGAACCACAGCTGGATACATTTCTTTTCCTTTGTATAAGTTTAGTGGTGTAATTTACTGCAGGTATATCTGTACATGAAAGGACCTAAGCAGGTAGTTTCTTCTGTGATGGCTCTCCTGGGACCACTAAGTAAGGCTGGAGTACTGGTGACATTTCCTTTGGATATCTGTTTCTGAGCTTCTGCTTAATTTCTCATATCAGATGGTTCCACCGGACTTTGTATGTGAAGCAACCTCAGAATGGATGTTGCTTTTTGTGTAGTTTCCACACACACCTTAAATTTTAATTTTTGTGTGGTTTTAAAACTGTTGGGGTTAAAAAAGACCTTCTTGTTTTTAATCCATGCTAGGACTGGGCAGAGCATATGCGCTGGCTTTTGCTGAAAGAGGAGCTTCTGTGGTTGGTAAGTTGTTTACTTTTGATCTTCTGCCAGCAAGCTTTTGTAACTGTGACTTGAAATGCTGCAACTTGCTCTACCAACCTTTGCACTTTTTATTAATCGTTACCTGACTTACTCTGCAAAACCATTCTTGAATTTCTTTTCCAGTGAAATTTAACTGACTTTGTTTAGTTGGCAAAGCAGCTGGGCCTTCATCCATGGGGAATCATTCTGTACCTTTTATCATGCTGGCATTCTGGTCGTACACCCTCTTCTCCACAGTTTCTGCACGTTCCTGGGGTAACCTAGTGCTAAGCTATAGTGGTAGCTAATTGTTGGGCAAATTAATTTTTCCTGAAAACACAGGCAACTGTGATAACACAGTGGACTGTTTTAGAAGTGTGTGTGTCTCAAAATCATACAAACAATATTGTGGAATACACACACACAAACGTGCTCCTACCTCACTGTGGAACCTCAGAAATTAAGGGTGCAATCCTATGCATGTTTAAACAGTAAAAAGTTCTACAACTCCCAGCATGCTCCAGCCTGGGAAATGCTGAGAGTTGTAGGACTTTTCTTTGTCGAAATATGCATAGGATTGCACCTTTTATGTTTTTTAATCATAGCCATCCATGATAAGGCAACACCTACTTCAACTGATGCATTAAAGGGAACTGAGAAGTTGCTTGGTGCAGATATATGCTCATAGATGTTGACTCACAGGATAGCTAACAGGGTGAGAACTCAAGGTAGGCCTATTTGATTTAATAGGTTAATCATGCACTGGTCTGGAGCAGCCTTCCCCAACCTGGTGCCCTCCAGATAGGCTTGACTCCAGCACATGGCTGGGAAGTGCTGGGAATTGTGGTCCAACATATCTGGAGGGCATCAGGTTGAGGAAGGCTACACCAGAGCGCAAACCAAGTTGAGATGGGAATTAAAGGCAACAGGTATATATAATTAGTTGTTACGGAGCAAGCGCTCTCAGTTTTTCTACAATGAGTGAGCGTCAATCCCCTATAGCCCATTAAAATACATTTACTAGGAATTCAGTTTTATTGTTTTCAGTGGCACTTGTTTCTAATTAGCTGCACATTTCAGCCTTAAAACTGCAATCCCACACTTACTTGACTAGAAAATATGTCCCATTGAACTCAGTATGGGACTTTTTCTGAGTGAACTGGCCTAGGTTTGGCCTGATAAACACCTTCACTCCATATGGAGTTGGCAGTACTCATTCCCATTTCTGCTTGCTTAGCAACTGTAAGCGCAATTTTTGGCTGCCTGTGTTGAATTTTCATGTAGCTTTGTGTAATTCAGTACTTGGAAATTAAAAGCAAAATCATTATCACATGGCAGGAAAGCTCCTCAATTGAGTAGCTGTAGTTTTTCAAGAGTTCCTTGGATAACCTTGCAATCCATTTGTTTCCATGGACAAAGATGATTGCATTGTGCAACATGATTTAAGGAGTGCTGTAGTGGGGAGTGAATTGAGCATGGCACATTTAATACTCCACTAATGCCAAGCTGCTGATTTGCGACATTACTTTGTGCACTTTAGCACATCAAAACTGGTGTTGTGTACTGCCAGTATTCAAACCTGATTGGGGGTTTATTATGCCATGATTTCTGAATCTGGTTTGGAGGACAAGTGCTAAATATAGTTTGCCCATTTGGATGTCACAGCAAACTAATGTTAGTGCCAAACCCGAGACTGAAAGGTGGGAGAGAATGTGTGAGCAGATGACAAAACTGAGCTAAGAAATCATGTTGGCAGACCTGAATTAAGGCATGGAGAATATGTTTTTCAAATGTTTAGGTAACTCTAAACCAAGCTAAATTGCAAGATTCACTAGAAATGTAGCCAGGAATGACAACTGTTATATTTATCATAGGCTTACATTTTATTTTATTTTATTATTTTATTTTATTTTAGGAACAGTTGTTGTTGGACTCCAACTCACATCAGACCTGACTCTGGCCATGCTTCTGGGGCTAATGGGAGTTTGAGTCCAGCAACACCTAGAGGGCTATAGGTTTCCCACCCGTGTTTTAGAACAACCAGCCCCTTTGCTGATGGAAGTAAACAAGGCAAAGGCCAATCCTCCCCTGCTTCATCCTTTTCTACTCTCAAATTTGGACTGGGATCCGAAGGCGTTATGTCACCTTGCAAACTGCATGTTGTAGACAGTTTTTTTTTCTTTTCAGTTTCCTTTGCAGCAGCTCTGAGCGTGAGGGAGACAAGCAATTTAGACTTCACAGTTGTGAAAGCAGCTAGAACAAAACTCTGCAGTCAACGCATAATCAAGTCAATATTTTATTAGCTACATTGGAAGTCATCTGTAAATATCTACAACACATAGTTGCTACATAGACTTCATTTGTGAGTTGTGCATTGTCCCCTTCCAGAGATGACAGAAAACGGGTATTTGTTGATATTGTTTCCTTTAAAATACTTTGCCCTATGAAGCTAAAATCCACTAGTTAGGTTGGCCGCTGAAAGAAATGAGCAATTATCATCTGTCCGTGCAAGTGGAGAAAAGGTTCAGATGTAAAGATTTGGGTGGGTTGTACAGCTAGCCCTCCCCAAGCGTAAGACTTGGTCGTGCAAGATTAGCAAATGTTTTCTGAAGGATCGTAATAGGTCTTCTGTGCAATCTGCCTACTTGGATGTCTGATCACCATGTCACAGCAGTTGCCATTGCCAAAAAGACAAAGTACAAGTATCAACACTGGCTTGTTTCCTTGGTAGTGGGAACAGCAGTAGCCCAAAGCAGCCAAAGAATTGCTGTTCTGCAATTTTTTTTACCATGCATGCATGTCTCGTTTTTGGATCCCACTCTGTGTTCTTATTGCAGCCTTATTTCTGGTTATCTGCAACAGTGTGCAAACCTGTACAATCTCTCCCCTTAGTCCCCCACTGCCCTCCCCCAGCAGGAAATACCTAGCCAACATGTTTAATAACATTTGGGATAGCAACATTGCTTTAAACTAGTAATAAGATGCCTCTTGCAATAATTAATTGTATTCTGTTCATTTCCCACCCCCAACACACACCCTGTTCACGTGTATTTTTCAGAATATTATTGACACCTTTTTAATGTACTTTATCACCCCAGAGGAATGAATGACCCCAGCAACTAAGCCAAATGTTGGATTGCATTCTCTTCTTTGGCCACATGAGGGTAATCCTGTTTCATATAAGCAACAATACTAAAATCTCTGCTTTTGAGCTCCTCTCCTAGATAAGGTGTTTTGCCTTATTATTACTTCATCGGAATTTTCTGCATGCTTTAGGGAGATAGCACTCGATTTATGGGTGAAAACATGCAAAATAATAAGTACATGTTTCTTTCAATTCAAAAACACTGAATTGCAATGATGAAACTATAAAATGGTCATTTCTGCCTGGAATATAAAGTCGAAGAAGGTTTTGCCAAACCATTGTTTACTTCCACAATCTCCAAGGCTGTTGCCTTTAACCATTGAGTGAGTCATTTAAAACAACAACAACAACAACTCAGGAATTGATTAAAGACAGGAACTTCATATGGCCCCAAGGTACTTCCGTTTATCCTTCAAGCATTTGTCAGATGGTCAGATTCCCACCTCTGTCTTAGAGTTAGATGTTGAAAGTCTTACTGTGCAAAGTCCAAACCCTATGATGACTATCAAATGGCACAGTTGGAATACATCCGCGTTTCAAAGGCCCGTTACATAAATTGGTTCCGAATGTTTTTGGTAGCCCTGTTGTATTTGGCATTGCTTTTTAGATTTGTGAATATTTCATAAGAGTAGTAAAATTTTGGTTCAGTCAAATTGATGTTCCTGCTACTGTTCCAGCTCCACAGCCATAAGAAGACAGATGGTAGCATTTGGCTGGTTGTTCTTTCCGCTATTTCTGACCACTGAGGTAATGTCTAAACCATCTCTTGAAACCACAGAAAATGACGACTGTTTTACCTACAAGTACCAGGAAAATACTAGTTGGTCCTGATTTCTCTCTTTTATTGTTACACAGTTAATGATCTTGGAGGGGACTTCAAGGGACATGGAAAGAGCTCTTCAGCTGCTGACAAAGTTGTAGAAGAAATAAGAGCCAAAGGTGGAAAAGCAGTGGCAAACTATGGTATGTTTCTCCCCTTCCTCTTTCTCCCCACCCCCAAAATAAAGTAAAAAAATCTACAGCTAAATCTGGGATTGGAACATGCATAGTGACAGTATGTTACTGAAGTCCCGATTCCTGTTCTTCATAATGATTCTATACAGTTTTGCCAAAATCTCAAATTCTTCATCGGGGTTTCTGTGACATTTTAAATGATTGTCACTGGATTAGTGGTATCCACCACTAGTGGAATGTGGTTTTGTTTTGGACAAACCAGTTGGTTTTTATCTTGGACTTGAAAGCAAAATCCAATTTGTCCTTTGAATGATACTGTTGCCCAGCTGATAGGCTGAGAATTCTCAGTATTTTAGGGTTCTGTCATTTGTTTTAGGAACCATGAACTATAAGTGCATGTGTTCTTTGAAGTGATGCAAATGGGGTTCATTTCCTATCAAACTGTATTTCTTGTAGCCTGTTGTTTGCTTTGGAAGTATGCAATGGTTGCATTAAACGAAGAAGGCCACATTTCACTGCCCTAATGCTTATCTAGAGAGCTGGTACTTTCTCCCTGGTACTTAAGTGACAGCTCTGCTTCTTTATTTTGCAAAGCACTTCAATGCTACTTAAATTTCTCTACTACTTTGGCTCAATGACTTGGTTCACATGTCATGGCAGCAATTCCTAGGTTCTTCAACCAAGGAATTGTGGGGACAAGCAGAGCTCACTGTTTACACTTTTAATTAACAGCGCAGGAGCGCCCCTGTTCCTGGGTTGTTTCATGACATGCAAATCTGGAAATTATGGGTTGTTTCTGGGTTAAACAACCCAGAGTTAACCCAGCAGCAAACCATGAGCTGTGATGTCAGAAACAGTCCTGAACCTAGGAGGTAAAATTCATTTTATGCTTTAAGAAATGCACATGAACACTGTGCATTCCCATAGCGGACATTAAAGCGCCCCTCTTTCTTTCCTTTAGAAATGTGTGTGATGTTTCAGGTTTCTATAACTAGGAGGAGGAGGGGCAGATTGCAATCAAATAGATTGTAAAATAGATATTTAATAGAATTTACTTAACTTTAGAATGTTTGGTAAATAACAATATTAAGAAAATGATAAATCCAGAACTCTAACTTTGGGCTACAATTCACTGTAAAATGCAGTTCTACTCTTGCTAGACCAACAACAGTTCCTTCTCCTAGTTCCTTTAGACTTTGGTTGCCAGTCTCTGTTATGGAGGTTCCCTCTACTTCTGCCTGAAGTTTGTTTCTCTTCTTCACCACACTTCTGTTTCCCCTGCATTTCCTTCTCAGCTTTCCTCCTTCGCTCTCCTGCTGCCTTCACCTCTTCCCTCCACCAACCGCCTTCTCCTTTCCCACTGGCATTTTGCTCTCCGCCTTCCATTCCATGCCCCTCCCACTTTCTACAAAGCACATCCCAAGGCCCTTAGAGTCAGGCATTACAAATGTCTTCCCTTCTAAGTGTTGGTGCCAATCAATGGCTCAGGTGCAAGAACCAAATGCAGTTACCATGCACCCAGCAAGGCTTTCCTGTCCCCCTTCCCACTGCAGTACACTCTGCCTATCTGTCAAGGCCCTCCTGAGGTCTGGGTACCTCACTGGAATTGCATGTGTTGTGCGGGCAGCAGACAGGGAGAGGACGGATTGGCTTCTATGCAAAAGTAGAAGTTGCGAGGAGCACTTCGGATCCAAGCCAGTATTTTCTTTTTCATGTAGACGGTCCTATCCATCCACAGGTATGTATTTATGTGGATAATGTTTCGACGAATCATGGCTATAGCTGGAAAAAATTCTCCGATTGCAAAAGCTACCTTTGCAGGACTTACTGCTGTCTGGATCTGCAATCAGGTTGCTTGCTCTCACCATGCATTGTTCATGCCATTGCATCACAGAACAAAAGCAAGGATAGTTTACATATGAAGAAAGCACTGCAAGTAAAACGGCCCCTAAGCATGGTATTCAAGTTATCATTTCATGTGTCCATCTCCCGCTCCTCTATTTTATCAACCCAAACATATCTATGTTTATTTCTTCTCTGGAACTTGTTTCCACAGATTCAGTGGAAGCTGGTGAGAAGCTTGTGCAAACAGCATTGGAAGCTTTCGGGAGAATAGGTATGATTTCAAGATTACGTGGATTACTTATTGGATTAAATGTTCAGCAGCTCTTGTGTTGGTCTTGGCAATCATGTTGTCACTTGTATTCTATTACTCCATTAAAAAAACCCATGAGATAATATTTGGAAATGATTGCTTACAGTTCCTGGGTTGTTTTGTGATGTCCAAACCCAGAAACTCGGAATTTTTTTTGGGTTAAACAACCCAGAGGGAATCTATTCTTGGGGGGGGGGGGTAAATTTGGGTTGTTTAACCCATAAATAACCCAAGTTTCTGGGTTCACATATTATAAAACACAGGTTGGTTTTAGCTGGTATACTCGTTTCACAGTAAGTGGAACCTAAAGGACCTCACTTTCTGGTTGGTCACAGATACTTGGTAACTCACAGTGGAGATACAGGCTACCCTGGCCATTATGGGCTCTTGGTCGTAATCATCTCAGAGAACACCACTTTGTGTTCTTCAGCCCCATGCAGGCCAAGGCTGATATAGGTGATGGTGAGGAGACCGCATGGCACAATGCCCTGGACTCTCAACTTGTTCACTGAAAGAGAAAGCCACCAAGCTTAGAGTCGGAGACTTATAAGCAGTGACACAGCGCACTGTGAAGCATGGCTCCCAGGGTTCCAAGAGGCCCAAAAGAGGTCAGTGGCCCCAAGACTGTGGCCGTGTACCTGGAACAGGAGGCTCACAGATGCCTTCGCTATGTCATTGGGCTGCGCCATGAATGGAAACTGGCTGGAAAGCCGCAAAGGATGTTTTACCAGGACAAGTATCCAGTGTTTCCAAGCAATGCATACGGCACAAGTGCAAGCGTTTTATATTCCTGAGGTATGCTCTCCCTCTGGATTTATAAAATTAAATGCAATAATGTCCTAGTGCATAGACATTAAATTAAATGCCCATAATGTAGTAGTAACACACATTACCATGCATAGGAATAGACCTAGGAATAGAGTAGGTGCATATTTATACATCTTAATATTTTGTCTGTGTTTATTTTGCAGATATTCTGATCAATAATGCTGGGTAAGTAAATCTAAATGTAGATTCCCCCCCTTTTGTTGTATTATGTTACAACCCTTCTGATTGAGTTCGTGATGGTTATGCTTCCATGTAGGATACTGAGGGACCGTACATTCCCTAGGATCAGCGATGAAGACTGGGGTGAGTTGTTTAAGTAGCAAAGCCAACTGTTTTAAAGAAATATCCACATTGCACTTCTACATACTTGTGCTCCTTCAACACATGCATGTATTCAACTGCTTGAATTCTTTCTAGATATAATTCACAAAGTGCATTTGAGGGGCTCCTTCCAGGTAACCCGAGCTGCATGGAACCATATGAAAAACCAGAATTTCGGAAGGTAAATGGCTTTGGTTGCTCACTGAATGTGCTGTTGGGTGAGCTGTGGTATATATGGGGAGTGGGGTGCATGGGGAAGGTTGAGGGACTTCTGAGAGTGGAGCCCTTCCTGTCGCAGAAGGTCTCTTCCTCTGGTGGAAGTCAGATCCTGGGGATTATTATTATTAAGTCCTTTTTTAAGTATTCAAAGCACTTCACATCATTATCTAGCTGAAATTCTTACAATAACCCTGTAAGTATTTTTATCGTCTGTATTGCAGATGGGGGGGGAGGTGGAGTGGTGTGGATGAGGGAAACTAAGGCTGGGAGAGATTGTCTTATTGGGGTTTGATTTGATCGTGGGACTTCCTCATTTGTAGCTCAGTCTCTTAATTACTACACTACACCAGCCATATACAATCCTCAGGCTATACAATGAAAAGCCTGTTTCATTCAGTCTCTCAGCATGCCTCAAAATATCCTGAACCTGGTTGAATTATATCACTCCTGTGTTTTCCAGTAGCCCAGGCAATCTTCAGCCATAGATTAAGGCTGGCTTTCACTAAAAGGGGCTTTCTGCTAGCCCAAAGCAAAACATTCCTACCCCCTTAACTATGCCCTTTAGAAGGATGCATTGTCTATGAACAGGCTAATTGCTTTAAAAATGGCAAATCAAACCTACAACAAATCCCTTCTTCAGTATGGTTTCAGAAAAAGAGGCTTTTCACATTATGCCACGTTGTTCACCATCAGTCACAATTAAATTGGATATGGATTTTTAAGAAAAACACTGCCGTGTGCATAAGAAGTTACAATATTTGGTCTATGTCCCCCACCCCCAGTTTGAGAAGGCTTTATTTATTTAGCATTCATTTATGATAACTCCAGTATTCTTTTGTCCCCAAATACAACTGGGGATATAGTATTTTGTGCTCGAGTAATTTAAGCGTTGAATTGTTCCATGTTCACCAGAGCGATAAAGACTATTTTAACACTACTAACAGCATAGTCCTAAATATGTTTATTTGGAGGTAAAGTTACCCTGATTTCAGTGGGTCTTATTCCTCCATTAAGGATGCACCATATACATACTTACCAGGGAGTAAATCCACTTGAATTCAGTGGGGCTAGCACGTAATGCTAGCCCATGGTTTATTTAACCCATGATTAATCTATGGATTGTTGCCCTAGCCAGGGTTTATCTGGCAGACAATTGAACAAACCATGTTTGTTTTCTCAATCCCTGCATAGTGGTGGTGGTGGTGGTTTTTCTCCTTTGCACACTCCCTCCATGCATTCTAAATCCTTTTGCAGTCCTGTAGTACTGGCATGTTGTCAGGTTTCCCGGTCTCTCAGGCAAGCACACATTCTGGCAAACTGACACGGGACATCCAAATCAGTGAGACTTCTTTACTGCAGGAAATCCCACGGCATAAGATTTATGGTTACACACCTCAGAAATCATATAGCTGATGGTCAGTAGCTATAGGCACCAAGAAATTCCAAAACAGTCAAAAGCTAATCACTACTACCATGACAAGATCCCCATCAACGTGGTTTCCCCGTTGCCTTCTCCACAGTTTTGAACACAAGGGAAGGTCAATCCATATATGGGTTCCAAACTTGGACAATGAAGTGGGATGATTCCGGGCAGGATCCCTTAGGCAATCAAACCAGCAAATTCATGAAAGACCTAACAAACCACCGTGAGAGAGCTAGTCCAACCTTGGATCATACGTTGATAACTCCAGGCAACATGCTCAAGGCTTAAACAAGATCATGCGGAAGTTCCATGTTACTGCTTTTTCACGGGTAATTCCTTGCCACATGAGACCAGGCGGAGAAAATAAAGTCTAACAGTCAATGATCAAACCCAGTCTGCAGGTACACTGAGCTGATGACAAAGACACACAATCCACAACGAACGAGAGCTCAAGTCTATGTAAAGCCTCACAGTGCTTTTCTTGGGAAGTTCTTAGTAATCCAAAGTTCCACTTAGGAGGGAGCATGTGCAGAGTGCCCCCAAATTCTCAGATGATAATGGATTGAAGCAGGGAGGTTTTCTGGGAATACAGACTAAATGTTCTTTGCAAAGGCGTCTCACCATTGCACCAGCTTAAAAAGGGAGGTGTAGGCCTCTTCCAGACCACTTGATGAACAGGTGCTTTTGGCCTTTCAGTAATGCCCCTGTCCAAAATGGGTGGCATTACTCAGCTCTCCAAAATGACGCTTCAATCTGGGCGATCCTTCTGCAATCCCCCACCCTTTCTCTATCAAGTTCTCATAGACAGCTTCTCTGCCAAAGCCAAGGCAAGCAGGTGGCTGTGGGGAGTAGGGGCAACTCCCCCATCCCTGCTCTGAGATGGCTGACAGAGATCAACTCACACAGATTCTGACATTCCGGAAGCCAAACAGGCCCAAAGCCTTCCAAATTATTTCTAATTAAACCTTAGTTTAAAAAACTATAAGACCCCATGGCAGTGCCTTAACTATCCCTGAAACATTTAGCATATCTGGAATTATTTTACCACTCTTGCCCTCCACCTCTGTAGCCTGACGAAACAGCCCGTGAACAAACCCTGCTCCTGCATTTGCATGTAATGACAATCCATAGCTTAAACAACCCAGAGTTCACAAACGAACAACAAACATCGATTTTCTTTCTGGGTTGTTTGTAGTTAACACACCATAGTTTGTTAGAGCAGCTGGGTTCACACTTCACAACAACCCAGAACTCAACAAAGTATGGGTTAAATAAACTATGGATTAGTGTTATCTGGATACCAGTATTTAATGTTCAGAAGATTGTAGCCTAAGTCATTGTAATTGCCATTTCATGCATTTTAACTGTCCTTAGAGGAAAGATGATCATGTACTTATTGTTGACTGCGATGACCTTGCTAAATGACCTAGTTGCTCTCTTACCAGGTAAGTCTGCAAATCACTTTGCTACTCTATGAAAAGGTTAGTGCTTTTAGCTGAATGTGCTGCCACATAATAGGATTCAATTAACTTGCTTTCACTGATGCATTCTCTTTATGTCTTTTATAGCTTTTGTTGCTATGAAATTTTAACACAGGGATTCATTGCTTTTTGTTTCAAGAATAATTATGACTTCCTCAGCTGCTGGAATATATGGCAACTTTGGTCAGGCAAACTACAGTGCTGCCAAGCTTGGTCTTTTGGGCCTTGCGAACACGATTGCAATCGAAGGCAGGAAGTACAACATCCACTGTAACACCATTGCTCCCACTGCAGGATCCAGGCTGACACAGACTGTTATGCCTCAGGGTAAGCAACTTCTAAAAATTGCTGGCAGATTGGCAGATTTAGTGTGATGAAATTGCTGTGATACTTTTCTACTTCTGAACTTTCTTCTGCTTTTGATTGAGCATTGGATTTGGTCATTGAATCACTGAAAAGACAGGAAAATGATGTAGGATCAAGGACTTCCCCCATTCCTGAAGCCAGAAGCAGCATCTTGCTGAAATAGCTGTGGCAATTAGGAAACCGAACTTAGAATATTAAAAAGTGATTTGTTCAGGCTGATTTCCAGTGAATATAGCTTTTTAAAAAAAGAGTAAGAGAAAGGATTAGAACAATTCAGGGAGAATGGGTCTAAATGGCTATTAGCTATGAAATTTAAAAACAGAACCTGAAGACTTTGTCAATATACTTTTGATTGCAAGGAACTTTACACTAGCAGGATGGCTGTCTCTATCATGGAATGATGATTAATTTCCTCAGGGCATCAGACTGGCCACTCTTAGAACTAGTTAGTGTGTTGAGCTAGATGGAACCAGATAAACTGTTGATCTGATGCTGCACACAATTTGAAGTTGAACTGATTTTCGATTCTCCTAGATTTCAAAGGGAACAAATCTGTGCATCTTAAACTCATCTTACCTTAGTGAGTTGTGGATGAGACCTTTTTTGAAGAAGAGGAAGCAGCAGCAGCAGCACATTATATTGAAACAAACGGACAGAGGAGCTAGTAAATACCCCTTTCACAGAGCACATTTGGATTAGTAGGGCCCATGTTCAATGAAAGAAGCCTGAGAAATTGCCTGTCCTTAGTCTGTTCCTGGATCCATTCTTTTTGAAACTCTCTCACCTCTGAATGATGTACCTGACTGCTTCCATACAGGATCACTGTAGCTCCTTGACTCTGCCATTTCCACAGTATCTTCTGTTCTACCCCTTCCCTTTAGCTGTGTTTAGTTTCCTCTGTTTCACCTCATGATATTTGTGAGGTTGGAATAGACTCCCTTACATCACTTTGTTCCTCAGGTAGCTTCAAAGAGACACAAACAATGTAGTTGATTAATGGCACCATTGGTCTTTGTGTTGTCACTTGAATGGTCTTGACTACTTAAAGTAAAGTGAAACATTATACACAGATGCAAGATATAAAACAATATTTTTCCAAGCTGCATTAAGAATTCTGAGCCCAATTCTTAAATGAGCAGTGCAGCCAGATGGCTACTGTAAGCATCCAAAATAGCTTCTGGTCCTACTTTTTAAAATGAAAGAGTTTAACTTAACCCTATGCAAGTGTGTATTTGGAGGAACACACAAAATGCAGCATGAAGTGCTTTTTATGAACCAACTGTGCCAATTTAATAGGTAACATGGTGCTTTAGAAGACAACAGTAAAAGCTTTTCAGGTTTGACACAAGTAGAGTTAACTGTTTTTAAATGGGTGGAAAATGCTGCACATATTCTATGGGAGGTTTCCCCTCCTGAATGGTTGTAGACAACATTTGTGGTGCATTTAATTAGATATGGATTTCTTACTGTTTATGGCTTTTCTTGTAATGTTAGGAAGAAATATAAGCCTTTGTGGAACGTGTGAAATTTCAATTGTTCCCTGAAATTCCAGTTCCCTTCCCTCTCCTAAATATATGCATTTGGGACTGTTACTCTGCCATCTTTTTCCTTACACTTTGTATGTTCTTTCAATGTATCACATCATTTCTGCATTAATATTATAGTCAGTAGGCAGAAACTGTTGTGCAAGCAGAAGTCCACTCACATAGCATTACTTTCTCCTTCTCTTCTCACCCCCCCCCAGCCCCCATACCCCAGAATCTGCTCTGAAGAGTCCCTCAACTTTTCAGAACAGATTTTGAGGGCATGCAGTGGGAAGGGAGAACAGCCCCCTTCCCAGTTCTGCTGGCGGAAACAGTTCCATCAGCAGAAAAACAACAGGATTTCACCCAATAGTTACTTGTGTATAGCAGAGGTAGACAACAACCTGTTAAGTGCTTAGTCTTATGGCAGAAATGTACTGTGTATGTACAAAATTATGCTTGCCAACCTGTGACTGATGACTTTTTTGTTGACTCCTATAATGCCACTTGGGTGATTTCTAATGCAATGGGCAGTTTTAGCATTTTTATGTGAGCAACAATTTACTGAGCGAGTCCATTAGCATTTCAGTGTTCCATAGCATGCATTTTTCCAAAGTGAGAATTTAGTTGGTCTACATCAGACCATAGTTGTATGAGTTGTCTGCCCAGAATGGGATTTGCTTTGGGCAGTGAATGTCACAGCACAAAATAAATGGCCAGAGAAAAATCGTATACCAGATTAAAGTTAGTTTGGGCAAAGCTAAATTAGAGGCTTTTTAACTTACATTGGGGACATTTATTTACTATACCAGACACTGTGCTTGGTATTAAAGGCCAGAGGAGCAGTAGCTCAGTGGTAGAGAACCAGTTCTGTATGCAGAATGTCCCAGGTTCAATTCCCGGTGTCTCCAGGTAGGGCTGGAAAAACTCCTGCCTGAAACCATGAAGAGCTGCTGACAGTCATTGTTAACAATACTGGGCTCCCTATGGTCCAGTGGTCTGACTCAGTATAAACCAGCTTCCTATGTTCCTAATTAAAGCTAAAATTTCCCTTTTTCAGCCACTGCTGTGATTTTTCATTGAAATTCGACGGCAAACTGCCAATTGTTTTGCCAGTGGCTTCAAAGCGACAAACTTGGTGGGGGTGCAGTTGAGGCCGGGGGTTGCTTGTGGGTCGTGGGTTGCCTATTCCTGTTCTACAGCAACCATCTTTCATGGTTTTCGTTGTCTCATCATTTCCTGCCTGTTTGTATAGTGTATGTTCTTCCCAGGTGTCCCAGCTTCTAATGTATCTTGGTGGGTGAATTTTTTAAAAAATCATTGTCTGGTTTTGGACATTGTTGTTACCAAAGAAGTGAAGGCTTGGAAAAAAAAACTGGAAAAATTACGGGGGGAAAACTTATATTTCCATTTGTTTCTGGGGATCATTTTTGTTTTTCTGCAAAAGAAATTAACAAATTGCACAGTTTTGCATTATGAAATATTTCTTTTACAGTTTAAGACAAAATATTTATATATTGTTGTGCAGGTTTTAGTTCTTCCCAAATGATCTCGAAAAACTATGTACCGTATTTCCTTAATTCTAAGACACACTTTTCCCCCCATATTTACGTCTGTAAAAATGGAGTTCGTCTTAGAATCGATGGCGTCTTAGATTCGGTGAAATATGGTAATGAGAACACTTTTATAGAAAATCTAGAGATGTAAAAAGTCTGGAAATAATGAAGCTATGAGGGATTTTTTTTTATTTCTCTCAGTAAAATTCCCAGCATAGTTATTTCTTTCATTCCTTATTAAGATTATTGATCTAAAGCATATTTTACTGATAGACCTTTATGCTCAGTTTCTGTCAGGATTAGGCCTGTTCTCTTTAGTGTAGGGAAGGGGTTTGGGGGCCTGATTCAGACTCAGAAGGAATAGGACCAGAAGTATACCAGCCAAAACAGGAAATGGGGAAGGAGATTCTCTAAGAGGCAAGGATGAATCTCCCCAAGAGCTTATCAGTCAGAATGCCGAAGGTTCAGAAACGATCCTCCTCCCGCCCATGGGAACTAAGCCTCTGTCAGAGGCGGTGGGGACTTGGGAGTTGAAAAATCCCAGTCTGCACAGGGCCAAGTGGGCAGAGCTGAGAGGAAGTAGGAGTCGATCCCTTAGGGTAGTCACTTCCCAGAGGCTTCTCCAAAAAGACCCTTACTAAGGTAATGGCTGATTGGATTGCAGGGAAGTTCTCCATTTTAGTTGAAAGGCAACTGCCGGACCTTGTTAAGCTAATTAAGCTTAGATGATAGCTCCTAGCATTAACACTCCTATCAGGTGTGAAGAGACGTTTATTTATTGAAGAAAGCTTTGTGGATTACGCAGCGGATCTCTTTATTGTCTCACATCTCGATGGGAGGGCTTAGAATCCCAACAGTTTACCAATGCGAGTAGAATCACTAGTAGAATCACTTGACAGTAAATGTGCATTCCTGACAGTTTGGGTTTTGTTCTATAGAGTCCTGGGTTTCTGATGCAGTAGCAGTCTTTTAATTTAGTTCTAATCTATTCAGACAATGATTAGAAATTTCCTGAATTTACTTTTAAGAGGTTTGAAATTTAATGATAATTTTATGAGCAAACTAAGTTATACATAAAATAAATTTAGGCCCAGAAAGGCTGCTTTATGTTCCTGAAGAAGCCCTCCCCAACCTGGTGCCCTCTAGATGGTTTAGACTACAGTGCCCAATATTACTGACTATTAGCTATGCTGCCTGAGGCTGATGGGAGCTGAAGTCCAAAATATCTGGAGAGCACCAGGTTGGAGATAATTGTCTTAATGCAACAAAGTGACTTTAGATCTGCAAAGAGCACTAAAAAATAAGTATTGCTTATTTTTCAATTTCCCCCCAAATTTTCATTTTTTCTGAAAAGCGTAGAAAACCCCCCAGTTTTCCCCCATGGCCTCAAAATTTCTGGGAATTTTACATCTCTAGCTGCTACTTTATATGATGCATAACAGCCTTGAATTACAAAAGCAAAAAAACCCGACAGGTTCCTTTTCCCTCGAAGGTTACAGTCTAAAACTGACATTGGGTAAGGGAAGAAGGGAGAAGGACAAGGGATGAATTTGAGCAAGTGCAGTTACATTACCTAAGCTTGGTATTTGATTTCTTAATATATGGTATGTACTCTGGAGTGCACAGTATTTGAATTGATGATAAATGTTACTTTAAACTTCATCTGTCCTAGATATGCTAGATGCTTTCAAGCCAGAATATGTGGCTCCTCTGGTCCTTTGGCTTTGCCATGACAGTTGTCAAGAAAATAGTGGACTGTTTGAGGTAATAGCCTTGGATTATCCTTTCCTGTCACTGTCTTGCCGTTGCAGCCGCTCAGGTTTTTCTCCATTTCCAAAGCTGGGCTTCTAAAACAAACTGTGGAAACTGCAGTGGATTCCTTCACCTCAGTGAGACGAACAGGAGTGAAATTCCAGTTCACTCTTCTACTGATAAGATTTTCCAATTCTGTATCAGTAAACACATCATACTCCTTGATAAGACTGGTAAATTGGAAGTCTGGTGGGGGGGAAATCCAAAGTGGTGCAAAACAATATTTATGAAAAGATCCTGACACATTTTGAACTTCAATTTGTCCTGAAGGGAATATTTTTAATACAAAGGCATTCTTGCTCTCTGGGCATATAAACTATCCTTTGTCTATCCAGCGGGGCCACCATTCTACACCATATATTCTAATTCCCTTAAATTCTCCAAGTGCTGTCACTTACGTGATGAAGATGCCAAGAGTCACTCACAAGAAGGAGCTATTAGCAGAACTCAATAAACCCAAGGTTTACAGAAGTACAAAAAAACTTTAGAAAATCATCCTAAGAGCCTCAGAACAGCTCAATGAGAACCAAGCATTCTCATTGCCCACAGAATGCTCGTCTGACTCAAGAGAAAACAAAAACAAATCTAGGTGGGAGGAGAAATGGAAACTATGGCTATCAGCTTTGGAGCAAGCCAGGATATTAAACTTCAAACCATGGGTTGACATCCTGGCTTGTACCAAAACAGGTAACCATAGTTTCCAGATTTGGATGAAATGAGAACTTTGGCTAATTAGAGAGTTCCTGCTTTGATTGTTCATGCCATGAAGGGAGGAGCAAGAAGGGCTGTACTTATGGGCAAAAGGTTTGTGTATATCTTTGCGCATTAAGCTGACATATGATAATTGGAACTGGCCCATCATGTCATTTCTATTGAAGTCAGATCAGCTGTTTTCTCCAGTATAGTTAGCAATGCCATTCTTTTCAGTTATTATTTGCTTTTTGTAGTTATATTGACTTTAAAAATTTTATACCATAGGTCGGAGCTGGATGGATTGGAAAATGTAAGTCCTCTTGTACATCTCTTCTAGTACTTCAGAAAGAATCTGAATTTGACAGTATATGCGATAGTAATATAATAAAATAAAATGTAGATTTTGCTCATTTCGTATTAAGAGTAATGGACCTTGATGATAATTTTACTGAAGTATATAGAAGGAATTGATCTGGGTTTTTAGCTACAGTTAGACCTCATTAGCAGCATTATTGTTGGTAAATGTGGACTGAGTGCCACATCTGGAGTGCAATGGCACCCAGTAATCCTGCAGTTTCAAAAATGACCACTGTTTTTAATTGTTGATTAATGTCTCATTTATTGCTGTTTGTTTAGTACGCTGGGAACGTTCCCTGGGAGCCATTGTTAGGCAGAAGAACTACCCAATGACACCAGAAGCTGTGCAAGATAAATGGGGAAAGATCTGTGACTTTGATAATGCCAACCATCCTCGGACAATCCAAGGTATGGGCGAGTTTAAATTCACTACACTCTCTATAATCTTACTTTGATCTTCTTTCCATGGGAAGGTTTGAAGAAATAATATTCTTGTTTCCATTATATTCTTCAAAAAATAATGGGCTGAACATTATGGTACATGAATCATATTTCACTTTTGGTAGTGTTAGACCTTATAATAATGCACGTAATGGAAGATTTTTAAACTTTGTTTCCCAGGAGTCCTAGCTTGGTTAAACAGCAGTGCCGTAACTCAGCTCTTAAATTTCTGTCCTGAAGAACAGCAGTAATCTGGCGATGAGACTCTTAGGAGCTCAGTTGAGTCTGTGCTGAACAAATTGGTGGGGCTAAAATAATCGGATTTATCAATCCGAAGTAGTCATTTAAAATTGCAAGTAGACTCCTTTGCATTACAGAGCCTATATTTCTGACTCAGGGGATTTAGAGCAGCAACAGCAAATGAAATATTTAGAGGGGATTTTCCCCCTTGTTTAAAAATTGCACACAACACTGAATCACAGTTGGAAAAGACTTGGTAGGTCATTGGCTCTGTCATAATTAGGCATCCTATCTTTGTCAAAGGACTGTGCATGCATGTTTCCAGTACAGAGCATTTTTGATGATGTGGCTGAAAGTGACCTTAAGCAGTTGTTTGGCCTATCAGATCAGGTTCATATTTTTGGATTTATCTTGTCACAGTATCATATGCCTAGTTGTAGAGTGTATGCTGGGAGTTGGGAGCAAGCAAGCCAGCATTGTCTATTAATGGTAGAAAGACTCATGGGGCTGTTCACACAACACGCTAATCCACACTCAGTGGTGTTGCTAAATGCGGCCAAGGTGCTTGTTAACCATGGGGTGTGGCATATTTTCTCGAACAAGCTGCCTTGAAATCTCATGGTTTGTTTTTGGGTTGTTCAGGGTGATAAACAAGCCACACTGCATTGTTAACAAGCCAGCCTGGCTCCTTTCAGATGACACAATAACCCACCCTGTGGAAAACATGCTGCTTTTAGACAACACACTAACCCATTGTTCAGCAAACAACCTATATTTCAAAACAATCCATACTCAACCATTGGATGTGAGTTAGCGAGTTGCGTGAACAGCCCTATAGCTACTGAGAGTTTATATGTATGCCTCAATGCCACTGGGACAGCCTTGACAAATGAGGCTAGTATATAGGCTAATTACCGGGAGGGTAAAGAGAGAGAGAGCTCTGGTATATTGGAGTGGAAAGGGAATGTCGCCGGTCTGTTGCTTTCTTCTCCCTACTCCGCCTCCAGAAATATAACTGTAAGTCAACAATATGATTCCCTAACAAAACACCAGCTCTTGTCAAGCTCTGATTTCTGAAACTAGAAGAGGGCAGGCTAGGTTACCTGCCTGTTTTTCCTCCCTCCTGACTTGCATCCTAGCAAAGCCACACTGGTTTCTAGATTTGGGAATTTGACATATGCTATTGTTAACTAGTTAGGATGAATGTTACCTGTTCTTATATGGACTTTATTGCTAATTGCTTGACTGTATAATGTAAGCCTGTATTTAACTTCCTGATAAGATAAACACCAATCACAAGATCTGATACGCAACATAGCTAGTTCTACTCTATGTTTTGCTTGCTGAAAAATTTATGTGTCCTTACATTTTTTGCTAGGTCAGGAATTCAGTTTTCTTCTTGAGCAACTTGGATGGGAGTGCCTTTGATTAATCTCTCATCTGTGAAAATTAGCAAAAGAGGGAGGGAAAACACTGCACATATTTGACAGACTAATTCATTCAATTTTTCAGTGTAATAAGATTAGAAAATTTCCCCTGGTAAAAGAGCCCCTCTCCTTAATGCCTCAGGGCACTGAACTGTTAAGTAAGGAAAACTAATTAGAGTATTCGCATTAAAAATGAAAGCTGTGTTACTTTATATCTGTAAGTTCAAGCTGTCCCAGGAGATTTCATTAAAAACTATTACCAGCATTAATGTAAGTAATTTAATGCTGTGAAAAGCTATTATATACTAAACCATCATATATAATTATATAAAAATACCAGTTAGAGTAAGTATTTACCTGTCATTTATAAGGGTAGCCTAGAATTAGAATGGTAAACTGTGGCTCATAATGGTGTGGATACTTAGACTAATCTTTTTTTACTCCAGGTTAAAAAGCACGGAAATTGAGTTGTATCATTTTCAAAAGTGATTTCTTCCTCTGTAATGATCTTTCTCTCATTGGACTTAATCCTTAGAAATGAAAAGACAAAATTAGACTGTTTGAGAGTATTCTTACTATAAAATTACGATTGTATCTCCCTCCCCCCCCCAAAAAAAACCTCTATTAAAGAAGCTCCTAGTTAATGCTGAATTAATTCATGCTCGGTACCCCATTTGGATTTAAGTTCATTGGAGGCCAGTAAAAGAGCCTCGTAGTACCTTAAAGATTCACAGATTTATTATGGCATGTGCTTGTGAAATTCAGGTATCAATCTCCTCTTGGCTCTGAAGTTCACTTGATGACCTCTGGCAAGCTACTGTCTCTCAGCCTGATCTCTTTTTAGGCTAGAAGGCCATGTTGGGCTCTTGTATTAAGGTGGGATACAATTGTAACAAATAATTAATTACTGTACAGCAAAAGGTAATCCTGCATGGAGCTAGAGGAATTTTTCCTGCAGGATGGCAAGAGACAAATTTCTGGAGAGCGATGATCAGAGCAGTTGCTGCCAAGCAGAGTATGCCAGTCTTGTCTCTGAATGCTAACTTTTTTTGTCTAGTAGGGACCACACTGATAGTCTGAAGTTTCCTAAGGTCAAAAAGCCAGTGTCCTACAAGGAACTGAAACTAGCTAGGGGCTGTGGGAGAAGTTCTAACAAAGGAGAACTGCATAGCTCCGTTGCAGGATGGCACACACTGTGGCTGCTGCATTGACTAGGAAGTTGTTATATATTTATTACAGATACTTTATACCAATCTTATTTCAATATTACCAGTGCCGTTTGCATTGAAGAAATAAGATAACAGACACAAGAACTAGGCAGCAAGATCTTAAAAGCCACGTAAAAACAATAAGCATAGCTAAAATTAGGTCTAAATGACCTATGGGAATAGAAAGGTCTTTCCCTAACATTGAAAGGACAGCAAGATAGTTGCTGGACTGAATTCGCTGGGGAGAGCATTCCATAGTTGGAGTACCACTACCAAGGAGGCCCTCTCCCTAGTAGCCCACCCACCTTGTGATATGCTTAGTACTCTCACTTGTAATCTTGTCCGTCTTTCAAGGGGCTATAGCAGTTTAGCCCCACAACAATTCTTTGAGAAAATTTGAGAGAGTGGCTGGGTTCGCATGATCAGTGGGGGAAACCATGCACTGTAGCTTGTTTCCCCTGCCCCCGAGCACCCGCCATTTGCTTAATTACCTGTGCCACTTAGAAGCCACCCCCACTGCATACCATACCATGTTCAGACAACATGGCAATCCATGACACAGGGCGCATTATTAAGTAAATGGTGTGCGCATGAGCAGCACATGTGGGGTTGGGGAAACAGGATATAATGCGTGGTTCCCCCACTGATCATGGGAAACTAGCCAGTAACTTATTCAAGGATGCTCAAGTGTCCTATATATGTAAACACCGAAGTAAGTCCCATTGAGTTCAATAGGACTTGCTCCCAAGTAAGGCTGTATAGGATCACAGCCTTGATAAGTTTCATAGCTTGAAAGCAGGGCTGATTTTTAATAACTTCACCTAATGAACTGATAATTTATTTAAATGTGCTCACTACAACATTTCAAATGTAGTGTGTAGAGTTTGGTTATTTTTAGTTGTCAAGCTGATAACTGCCGCTAGGCACTTAAATTTCAGACAATTCATGTAATCCAATTTGCTTAGTGTCTTGGTTAAGACACTGAAAGTGTGACCTTGCATAACATGAATGACTCAGTCTACTCAATTGCTAAAATATCATTGTAAATCTAATGCTGGTGGTGAGGATATAGTTTATTTTACCAGGCAGCAGGAGGTCAATGCACAGTGATGTAGCAGCCCTTTTATTATTATTTTTTTCTTATTTGTATTCCTTGTGAAAAATAATACTTAGAAGAAAATTCTCACAAGAAGGGGAGAACAAAATTTTACACCAGACAGTTTTTTAGAAAATGAACATACCAGCACAAACAAGACCTCTTTTGGCAATGCAAATTATAGGCGGAGAGCCCCAGTCCTGATTGGAACCACAGCCCCCCTCCCATCCCATATTAGGATCTTGATCCAGATCACAGGGGGTGATCACAGGAATCGGGGGACGATAGGGAACACTGGCAATTTGTGGAAAACAATCTTGCACTCAAGGGAACACTCCTTGATTAAAGTAATATGTAGTTTGGTCTGTGAAACAGTGTTATGTGCTTATTTTAAAAGTTATACTATACTCTTGTCCAAGCCCTAGCCCAGGTATTCAACAGCTCTTTCTACACCCGGTGGTGTCATATTTAGGAAAATGGGCCCCCCTTTTTTTATTGTCTACCTACTTCGCCTTTAGCCCTTTTGTCACGGGACTTCAACCTTTCAGTCTCCCAAACTCCATATCTCGAAAGGACTCTGTGATAAAACCTCCTCTTGTTTCTATGTCCTTTGAGCAGTCTTAACTTTCAGCATCCCATTACTGAATATTCTTATTCAGCACTTAGAATTTTCATTCAAAGACATTCCGTGACATCAGAGCATCTCATGTGAAAGATAGGTGTCAGGCAGTTTTGCTTATCCCAAGTATAAGGTGCTGAGTTTTAGTAAGTGTTACAGAATTTTCAATTTGATTATAATCAATAGCTAGGGTTGGCCCTCCCTTAAAGTGAATCATCTGCTCAGGTGATGGATCAGGAGGGGTGACAGATCACCCTTTGCCCGCTCACCCACTACAGCAATTGGCGCAGGGATAGAGTGGCAAGCAGGGCTCCTTGAAGGAAGAACCTCCCTCCCTCCCATTTCTTGCTCTAAGCACTCTGACAAATCAAGAGATCATATGGCTGGCTTCTCCAGAGAGTCTGCCTGCCTGATCACTGGCTTTGAGAGAGGGCTCTGAGCGAGAGATCCAGCAGGTGGGTTCTCTGGAGAGGCTTCCCCTCTGCTTGCCGACCTGATCTCTCGCTCTGGGAGGACCTCCCGAACAAGAGATCAGGCGACCTTTCTTGAGAGCCACATCAGCCACACAAAATGGCTGAAGTGCCTCTCTGGAGAGTGCCCTCCTGATATTTAATTGGGGGTGTGGGAAACAGCACACGTCCTCCTGCCCCAGATAGCAGAACGTCTTGTGTCACCATTGTACATAGCAAGTCTTTTATACTCTTATACAAAAGCTGTTTCTGTTTATAGTTCCTTACTGTGTTTCTACCATGAAATAAAGATAAAAGATATGGGCACGTGCAATTTATATTTACAGTGACTTTCACCTATACCACATATGGGTAGCCTTCTCCAATCAGGCGCTCTCCAGATGTGTTGTACTTACAATTCCTGTCATGCCCAGCCAGCATGGCTGATTTCTGACTGGAAATGATGGGAGTTATAGTTCAACACATCTGCAGGATGCCTGGTTGGGGAAGGCTGAAATATATGCTTATTTTGAACAACTTCTTAATCACCCAAATCTGGAAATATTTCCACAATTAACCAAAGCTATTGTATATAAACTTCCAGATCTCATAAGAGACAAGTCTTCACAATAATAAGTGCACTGTGAGATATGTGCACAGTTATAAAAACTCTGTGCTAAAATCAAGTTGAGCAACGTGTCCAGAACTCATGCTGAAGCGCCGTGTCAGTATTTTGTGGTGGTGGCGGTTGTATTTTTGCTCAGGAGGTAGCAACAGAAAGGTTATTTTCTTTTTAATGACTTCCAGCTCATTTCCCTTCTTTGTTTCTAGAATCAGTTAGCATGCAGAGTGATGTGTTAAGTCAAATAGAATCTCCAGATGTCTCCCCAAATCCCACAAGCGACAGTGCATCAGCATCCTCTCCAGGCATTGACCCTGTAAGTAAAAATGGTTCTGCAAGGTACTCAGCTTGAGACATCCAGTTGCCTAAAGCCAGGAAAAATTACTGTGACATATGAATCAGAAGATGCAGTGTACTGTCTCAAAAGGTCAGTTTAAAAATCTGAGCCAGAGGAGCAAGGGATAGGGATGCCTTTCTCCTACCCTTACTGTGCTGTTGTGTAAAATAACGTTTACGAGAATGGTCACCCAAATCTAGAAAGTTCATAGATGACACCCCTTCTGTTTTGTAAGACAAGGCAGAATCTCGTTCCCAAAACACAAAATTAAATTAAAACGAGTCTTCTATGTTGTTTTGTACTGTAGTCTGCTTAGACAATACAAATTCTAGTACTGTGACTTCATATTTATGTTAGCTATGCCTATGTGCACTGCAAACGTGCATTTTGAAGAGCTTAAGATAATTTGAAAAGCAGAAACATTTGCTGCCCTAAGGTTATTTGTACCTAATAGGCTGTCCCTTTTCATTTTTCTTTACAAAATATGATCATGAAGAAATCTGAGCTTTGCAATATCAGTACCCCTAGCTTACAGTTCACTGTGTAGTATTAATTTACACATATGACAGTTGTCTTAAAATCAAACTGAGAATCGATTCATAATATCCAACTTGCATACTCAAGAGATTCTTCTCATGCCCCACCTTGAAGATTACCTGAGCGTGAGTTGTTGGCTTGTGACTCTTGTTCAGATTCAGTCTGTGTTTTGTGTGTGCTCTGTATAATAAGGGAAAAACTAGATATGGGCAGGGCCAAGCACTTCGTTAGGATTTCCCTGTCCTCCCTCCATAGCCTTCCACATGGCCCCCAAAATCTCTCCCAAAGTCTAGAGCAGATTTTGAGGACGTATTTGGGCTGTAGTAGGGATTCAGGATTCCCATTCCACTGATGGAAGCTGTTCTGTCGGCCGAAAGGGTTAATTCGATACCACTTTGGATTTTTAGGCTTGAGGGAATCTCTCCATGTTGACTCTTTCCCAAGCCTGGGTATCAGCCAGTGGTGTTAAAACTTTCCCAGCCTTTAAATGATTGGAATCAAATTGCTACCTTTGTATATTTAGTTGAGATTTTTAAACTGGATTAGGGTAAAGGGGATTTCTCCTGATTTTTGCATGTGTTTATATTTTAGCCTTATCTTATATGTAATCCTGCAAAAAGATATTAGGCCATAACATATGTTAGTAGCATATTAATTTATACGCAACCATGCTCATTGTTGGTAGCACCACAGCCTGAGAGGGAGAGACACTCCCTCTCTTCCCATTTCTAAAAGCATTCTTGTCTGATCACCTAGAGGTGATCCTCATTCACCAATGGTGAGTGTTTAATTACAGTTGGTAATAACGTCTGAGCTTTTGAAATATCGTAGCTAAACATCTAAAATAATATTAACATTAATATGCACTCCTGCTTCAATATCCACAGGCAAAGTGTGTCGGCCAGAATTTGCCTACAGTTGTGTATGAGTACACTCATTTGCAGCCCATCTTGTATGCACTTGGTGTGGGCATGTCAACAAAAGATCCAGACCATCTGAAATTCCTGTTTGAAGGAAGTGACGGGTTTTGCTGTCTCCCTACCTTTGGGGTGATACCTGCGCAGTCTTCCATGATGGGTGGCGGATTGTCTAGTGTTCCAGGACTCAGTATTGACTTTACAAAGGTAAGTATGCACCATTATTATTTGTTACTATTATTTATTACATTTCTATACCGCCCCATAGCTGAAGCTCTCTGGGTGGTTCACAAAAGATCAAAACATTAAAAACAATATACAAAATTTTAAAACATAAAAATGTAAAAACAGACAGTATTCACAAAGACAACATACATCTAAAAACAATATTGAGCTGTCAGCCAAACCTGAAAACAGATCTGGACTCAATTAAAACTCATCACATGCTGCTAAATACCTGAGGGGAAAGAAAAGTCCTGACCTGGCATGTAAAAGATAGCAATGTTGGCGCAAGGCAGGCCTTGTTGGAGAGATCATTCCATAATTGGGGGGCCACCACCGAGAAGGTCCCTTCTCTTGTTGCCATCTTCCGAGTCTCCTTTGGAGCAGGCACACGGTGGAGGACCTTTGCAGTTGAGTATAGTGTACAGGTCGAGAGAGGTGTTCAGGTATTACAGTCCTGAGCTGTTAGAAGCAACCATAACAATTGAATCAACGTAATAGTGCACAGCGTGCATAAACAATGGCTGAATTTGGACGACACAATAAGCAACTGGGGGAGGGGGGGGAACAATCGTTAGTTGTATTGACTATCGTGTCGTCCAAATGCTGCCATAGTCAACTCAGCGTTGATCCTAATCCACGCCACAGTTGATTATTTATTACCATGTTGTGTGGAGAGTACCCCCTAGATGAACAACTGTAAAGTTGATTATTACCCCACCATTGACTATCGTGTTGTTCGAATTCAGCCATGTCGTTCACAGATTTCACAATGGGGAAGAGTTTTAGACACATTAAAAATCTGAAATGTATTTATGAATACTAAATGTAAAGTCTGTAGCTTGGTTTTGAAATAAAACAGAACATTTTCTCTTTCGTTGTTCTTCCCGTCCAAGCAAAGTATCCCATTAAAAGCTTTGGACAATGATGAAAACCAGAACTTGGTTGAGCCCAGCTGAATCTGCTACACTAGCAATCATGTGGCGGATTCCAAATGCTAAGTGGAAAACTATATTTAAAAATGCTATATTTTCAATATCACAGCAATGTAATGTCAATTGTGAGACATCTTATTGGGATGAAGAACAAAGAAACTGAATACACTGTGCTGTGCAGATGATATAAATGTTTCTCCCATAATGTGGGATGCCTGGGGAAAGCATCACTGGGTTGGAAATTCTTCCTTAACATCTTCTTTCAAAGGTATAGGACAAAGACAGGAGGGCATAATGACTATAATGAGGTGTGATTTACCTAAGACATTACAAGTTTAGCAGAGGGAAAGAGGGAGTAAATTAAACAACGAAATGCTCTTTAAATAGGAACCTTGGAAAAGGCTTGGTATCTAACAGTATATCCACCTCAGGCTCTGAAGATTTACAAGGCTGTAGATTGTAGATAATAGTAATGCCTTGTTACTTGCATTGCTTCTCAACAGGCAAGGAGTGATTTCTTTGCAGGCTGGGGAGACTGTGAGCTTGAATTTCAGGCTTCTGTGCTTTGTTCCACATTTCCAGAGAAAAAAGATGCTTTCTTTACCTGAGGGTTTACTTTATCCATAGAGTAATGTGAAGAGAGAGCATGTCAAATTTATGTTGTTGTGATATAATTGTGTGGAGTTTTTTTAGTGTAATGAAATAAGTAATGTTACCTTCTAATGCTATCTTCTCCTGTCACGTATTGACAACAATAAAAATAAATTTACACTTAATCAGTTTTTTTAAGAGGCAGTGTAGTGGTATAGTGTTAGTAAATTCTGTCAATGGTACTGCTGTCTTACTATAGGTGTTACATGGTGAGCAGTATCTGGAGCTGTATAAACCACTGCCAACATCAGGTAAGACTTCTGCTCACCAAATTCATCCTTTGTTTTTGTTTTTTAAAAAATATTGCATTCTCATATAGTGCAGTACTTTGTTTCTTTCGCCAGCAGTAATTACGGTTCTTCTTCATGATCTCTGTGCAGTTCCACATATAGGTTCTGAAGACTATAGAGCTCTGTCCAGGGAATTGGCTGTCACATGTGTTTTAGTGTCATACGCATCGTCAAGGGGAAGGATCTACACTTCTCACTCAAAAATGAAAGAACTGACCACAAGTAGCACATCCAATTTATATTTTTAATAGATTTACAAATGTTTTAAATTCTAAAATTAAATGAAAATTTAATTAATGTAACTAAAATTAAAATTTTATAGCTTAATTTTTTTAAAACACACACACAAACACACACACACATTTTAAATATGAAACGTTTCAGTATAAAACACCAGCTTCCCACTTCATTCTCAGCATTTCATAAGTTGTACAACTGGGTAGGTAATTCACGCTGTACTATTTGGTGTGTTTTTGTCATAAATATTTTATCATTGGCAACCATTGCTTTTTGTGTGTGGAAGAATATGAAATGTTTCCATTCTTGTTGATTACTTATGTGCTGTTTAACTTTCTTTTGGATTTTAGGAAAATTAACTTCAGAACCCACTATTGCTGACGTCCTTGATAAAGGCTCAGGAGCAGTTATACTCTTAGATGGTAACTATCTTGTTTTGATTTTTTGGCAAATGATCAAAGAAAACAGTCTCTAGAACTGAATGTACCTCCTTAACTGTGCCTTGAAGCCATCTCGGGAATTTTGTAATATATATTTGAATGTATTATTTTGTAATATTTCTGAGTATCTGGTCTTGCCTTGAGGCCAGTGTCAATATAACCTTGCCATAAATCTAAAACTGTGAAATAGTCCTGGTATTTTGATAACCAAGGTAATTAGCCTGAGGAGCATTTATGTGTTTATATGTATTTGTTCTATGTTATCTATAGGTTTAGAATTAAGGATTGACAATTTCTGGAAGGCTATTCCCTGCCCTTCCCAGTACACATCATATTTATATATGACTGTACTTCCATAGCTTTGACAGTGCATTGCAGTAATCTGGAGACTACCAGAGCATACTTAATTGTAGCCAGGCTATCTAAAATCGTTAGGCTTGGCAATTTAGGGTGTGGCCCACAATGTTCTCTTGTAAAGTGTGTTTCTAGATAGGAGTGGAAGAAGCAGTAGCTGAGGTCCTATTAGTAGTAGTAGGAATATTATTTATAACATTTTCATCCCACCTTTTCTTCAGAAAGCTTGAAGCCTTAAAAGCAACCTACGTAGAGATATTGATTTGCACAAAGCTATTCTGCAAGTTTCGTAATAGACCTAGAATTTACTAGAGAGCGCCCCTTTGGGGACAGTAGATCTACAGCAGTGAGACTTTCTGTGGGTTTATTGGGGTCTTGCCAGCAAAGCTTGGTGTTTCCATTGCCATGGACCCCACCCACATCCAAATCCTAACCTCCCTGGATAGCCATCCAAGGAGGTTAGGATTGCACTCCATGTAAGTGTCTCACATTTATGTGATTCTGAAACTTTTTTTTCTCTCAAAGGAGGATGTGTTTGGTGTAGTTCAACTAAAAATGCTTCTTTCTTGGCTTTGTGTTCCTGTCCTAGTCTACACGTACTCTGGAAAGGAGCTTCTGTGCTATAATCAGTTCTCTGTCTTCGTTGTTGGAATGGGAGGATTTGGTGGAAAACGGTCATCCGAGAAAGCCAAGGTAATCTCAAAGGCATGGTGGTGGCGGCGACATAAGGGCATATTAGTACATGAATTTAAACTGTATTGGGAATTACTTACCAGTTATCAAACTAGCAGTGGGCAAGCTCTCCTTACTTTGTCATTGGCTTGGATACCCCCTTCCCACAAGTTTCCCTCCAGCTCATAATATGCTCCCTAGCAGCCCTCCCTCCCAGCCCTCCCTTCTCCTTGTGATGTACGGGGGAGCTGGGGTGCGGGCAGGAGGTCTGGGGGCAGAGATTTTATAGTTAAAGCAGGGTATGTTCCCAAGCATGTTCAGCATCCATTGCTATCAAGGGCATGGGACTGAGTTAGTAGGCGCTGGAAAAATATGTTCCCTATACTCCTTGGAATTTATGGATGCTCTGTTCAGACCTTAAAGAAAAGGCCTACAAATCTTAAAGATGAGGAATTCTGGCTGGTTGTACCTTCCCCCTTTAGAAGAGTAATGTATGGGGAAGAGAGGGATGGTGGCTCAGCAAGCCCATTATGACCTGACGTGGCCATCTGAGCAGCTTTGAGCTAGGCTGGCTTGTAACGGCTCAGGGGTTTCAAAGCCCTCCCAGTTCTGAACTTTGCCATCTCTATTCAAGCCACATGTGCATTGGATCTCTGATGATGGAGACACAAGTGTATTATTAATGGCTTCTCCCTTCAAAATAATCACAAATAGCAACCAGGAAAGTATCAGACTTCTGCTTACACACATGGAAGGAAAATGCCACAAATTATATACACTTACAGCTTTTATATATATGTAGTATAGAAGCGGACCATGCAATGGCAGATTATTTTAAGCATCAAAGAGAATATTGCAAAAATGCATTGTTTTAAATGGACCTTGGTACTCTCCCTGCAAAATTATTCAAAACTAATGTCGTCGACATGCGTGGCTGAAATTGCTGGAGTGCTGCTCCATGTGCTGATGGCATTTGGCGCACTGACATTTCCAGCATATTCTAGATGCCATGCTACCTCATGGCCGCAAAGCAAGATAGCCCAGACTGTGCTAGTTCTGCACTGGTGTGCACTGGCCCCTTGTAGTGGGCGTCACCTCAGCCAAGGCTCACCGCTCCTGTGTCTAGTGATGTGCGACTGCTGGTTGAGTTTTAGGGTTAATGCCCTTGGTATACACCTGAATAAAACTCAGAACGTCCAGTGATGAAATGTGTGGTGGTGTTTTATTAAAAAAAAGAAAAAAAAGAAACATGTTGTTATTATTATTAATTATTATTATTATTTTTACTTCCAGGTCACAGTAAACCCACCCACCAGACCACCAGATGTTGTAGTCACTGATGTCACTACAGTAGATCAGGTAAATGTTGTACTTCCAAATGGAAAAAAAATGTTGTATTTAAATATGCCTCTGGGGAATCCCCAGGCCACGCTACTTTAAGAAATATTGGTTTTGTTCTGAAGTTAAAGGTGTGGATGAAATATAAGTACGTAAAGCTTTGTGAATTGCGGTCTTTGGTTGCTAGCCACTTGAATGAATTTGATACCTTGGAATTTGTAGCATGCCACGAAAACTAACTTTGACAGTACCTTAGGAAGTGCTCTTCGGATTTTTCTTTTTTAAATCCAAGATGTATTTTAACAGGTATCGTATCCTTAAGTAAAAGTACTACACAAAGTAAAAGTAAAATTGGTGCAAGGAGACTCCTGTTCAACACTGTGACCATTGGCTATGTGTCCCCCAGGGCTCTGTCTTGTTTAACTTATATGAGAAACTGCCAACTGAGGTTGCCTGGAGTTTGGGGGTTTGTTGCCAGCAGTATGCTGATGACCTCAGTTTTATCTCTGCTTTGCATCCAAATCCAAGGAAGCTGTTCAAGTTCTAAATTAGTGTCTGCTATCTGTAATGGACTGGATTAGGACAATGGACTGGATGTAGCTTAATCCAGTCAAGGTCCTTGTCAGTCAAAAGGCAGATCAAGGAATAGGGATTCGGCATGTACTAGATGAGGTTGCACTCCCTTTGAAGACTTGTGTTTGCAATTTGGGTGTACCCCTGGATTCAGACCTAAATCTAGATGCCCAGGTTTTGCTGGTGGCTAGGGATGTGTTTACACAGCTAACGCTGGTGCACCAATTTCGCCCATTCCTGGAGATATCTGACCTGGCCACAGTGACACAACCCTTTGGTGCATTGTATTTGGAGTACTGTAATATGCTCTACGTGGCACTGCCTTTGAAAACAGTTCAGAAATTCCAGCTGGTCCAGAAAGCAGCAGCCAGACGGTTGAGTGGGTCTGGTTAAAGGGAGCATGTAACTTACTTGTTACAACGAGTCCCACTAGTCCATTTCTGGGCACAATTCAAAGTGCTGGTTATGAATTGGACCCGGTTATCTGAAAGACCACATTCTCCCATACAAAATCCTCAGGGAGGGCCCTTCTCCCAGGCCTGCCATCAGCAGAGGTACTCTTGGCAAGAATACAGGAGAGGGCCTTGGATCTGGAACTGCCTGCCAAGGGAGGCCCGGATAGCTTTGTCTCAGTTGTCTTTCCAACAGTGCGACCAGCCCCTTCATGGGAAAGTGTTTCCACTTGTTTTGAGGGCTTCCCTCCGGAAGCGCTACATCGCAGCCACCAGCGGTAGGGGGTGCATGCACATCAAGCCGACAGGGGCTGGCTGTGGGTGAAAGGCCCCCATTGGATCCCGCCCATACATTTTAATCTGGCGAGTGGTGTTTTTTCCTCTTCTTTTTATTCACATTATTTTATTTGATTTCATTAGGATGTCTTTTTATGTGATGAATTTTAACATTTTAATAAAATCTTTCTTACTTTATTTGTATTCTATAAATAAAATTAGTACTTTGAGTACTAATTTTAGTAGAAGGGCAACATAATTCAATAAACAAATGGCTTCTTAGCCATTTTTCAAATGAATGACTTCTTCTGAATCACTTGCTCCCCTCTTGAAACCTAACAGTAAGGCATTCTTCCCCTCATTCTCCCCCACCTACAAGCACACACAATGAGCAAATACGTTTCATTCCTCCCCAAAATCCTTTTCGGTAGTCATTCCATAGTGAACATCTCCACAACCTCTGTCATGACTGGCTTTGAAGAAAGAGGATGGAGGCAGGAGCGATAAGGTTCCTTTCACTTGAAGGACCCTATATCTGCTTGTAGTCGTCTCCCAGTATTTGCACCCTACAGTGAATCTCTTTCCCCTTCCTTTGGCTCTCTGCAAATGAGCCTGCTTTGCCTCTTGTCAGACAAAAAGCTGGCGAAGGGCGTGTAGCAGCAGCAACAGCAACACTTCCACCAACCCATTTTTCTTAGCAGTATTGGACAGCAGAGTGAAGAATTCCAACACCCAAGTGTATACTCCAAAAGCATAGCACATCATGCTACAAGTACTGCCACACGTCAGCGATGTTTCAAATGCATGCATGCAAAAATCCCTGCCTGTTCCCCACCTCCTCTAGTAGTCTGAGATCTGAGACTCCCGTGCACTTCTGAAAAAACAACATGGTGGCAACAGCACCAGTTGTCACAACCCACTAATTGAAGACCACTAATATGTAGGCTGATCTGTGAGGTGTATTTAGTCGATTGGATCTTGGGCAGACATTTGGACTAATTAATCTCTGATTTTAAATGTTTCAGCATAGAAAGAAAAAGAGAAATGAACACGTTCCTCCCCCCAGTAAATGCATATTCTTAAGTTATGCATATGTTCCTGTCTTTCCTATTACTTGCTTGTATTACTGTTTGCTTGTATTCCTATTCCTCCTTTGTAAAGTGAGCACGTTTTTTACTGCATTTGCTTCCATAAATTGTTGAATAAAATGGAAGTGCTGACAGAAGATCAAAATCCAACTTCAAAAGCATTTAAATTGTTCACAATTCGTGGGTAGATGTGTGAATCAATTTCAGCACCGCAGGGGACATTCTATGTGGCTATAGAGTTTTAAACTATCATCTCATTACTCTTTCCTGCCAATTATTGGATTGATGTTTTAAATCAATGAACAAAGAATTATTCCATCAAGGGATTAATCACACTGTTGAAATATGCATTCTGTGACCCGACTCTGATTGATTTCTTCCTATTAAGCCTACCTCAAAACCTATATTAAGGAACATCTTTCATTGGAGACCAATAGGGAGAACCCTTCAGTGGTGATTTACAGTAGAAAGGAACTGACCACGTGCAACCATTTGGCACCCTCTGAGTACAGAAGGAAGGATTGTGTTATTGTAATATATGGCTTCTGTGATGTTCTGTGTTTCTCCTAGGCAATGGGTGTGAAGTTTAATGGAGTTTTAATTAACTTCAGTAGGTGATGTTCTTCAGAACTTGTAGTATTAGTGCTGGTTATAACAGACAGTGATAAACTGAGATTTTCATGAATATCAGTTTACTAGTACTTCGTGTTTGGTTATCTTTGCGTGTCTTTCCATTACACAGTTCTAATACTTCTGTACTTTATTCTTCTAATATTGCACTCTCAGTCTCTGTTCGTGTTCAGAAATTAATTATACTTCATTTGATATAATTGTGTAGCAGTCCTGGGAATGCATAGCCTTACTGAATCCTTGGCTGAATCTAGTCAAAAGTGGCATTTCTAAAAACATTATTGCATCCAGTGCTGGCCATCTGCCAATGGAACTGCAAGTGTTGGGGGACCCTCCAGAGAAAATTTGGGGTCCATGCAGGGAGCTACAGGAGCACAAGTCCTGTTCTCCTGGTTGATGTGAGGAAGGCATCCCACAAGGGAAGGGTTAACTCTCCCTACCACCCACAAGGAAAAGCAAGAATCATGTGACAGATTTTCAAGTACCCTATTGGTCTCAGGCTCCTCCTTGCCATTTCGTCCCTGTTTTTTTTTTCCCAGGAAAGAGCTATCTCTCATCTCTCCTCCTTAAAAAAGCCACTTCTATTGTTACTATTATTCTTCTGGCTATAAAAACATCTATCTTATTGCCTCTAGCTTCCAGATTTTCCTAGCATCTCCTTCTCTTTTAAAATAATAATAAACTTCATTTAGTTTTTATTTCTTTGGGTGCTCCTTATTTCACCCATTATTATGGCTCCACCAGTGAAGAAATGAAGCTCTAAGATGGCAGTCGAACACAAAATGGTTAGTCATGTAAGAATAGTAGGAAAACCACAGAAAACAAAGAGCATGGCTGTCCTCAACTCCCACAATAAGTGTGTTTTTGCTGACAACAACTGAGATTTTCGCCCCCTAGATAACTAGTTTGCTGGTTCATGCCACCTGCTGAGCATCGCCAAAAAGTAGGAAAGCTCCAATTCGGCTATAAGGGAGATGGCTTAGGCCGAGGTAATTGACATGCTTGCGTCAGCTGACCATGCTACCCTCTCCTGAGACAACTTGCAGCCCATGATTAGACTTGATTTGGGCTCTGAAGAGGACAAAAGTGGGCAATATGAATCCAATGCCAGACCTGCAAAATGGGTGAAAACGCTTAATGATCCCCCCACCTCGGAGGATTCCTGCCAAACTAGACGGGTGCCCATTTTGGAAAGAAGTTTCGATTCTTCCTAGCAGCAAGAAGCCACCATTCCCTCTGCCTCCTCTAATCTAGAACAATGGAATAAAGGGCTCCCCAAACACACACACATAATGAGCATTTCTCAGATTGTTACATCTTTTCATACTTCGAGACTTTTGCAATTCACCATGGTAGTACTAGATAACTTGACTGATCATTTATTAGATAAGTAAGCTGCCATGCACAGAACCATACTCATAACCACACATCTGGTTCTTCTTCACCTCCAAATCCTAAAACAGAAAAAAGTCTTCTAACTCAAAAAGATCCAGCCTCATTCGCATTTCGATATTTGTTATGGTGGGGGCGGGGACCCTTTATTTCCTTGTTGTAGGCATTCCCATTTCCAGACTTCTAACTCAAAAGGATCCAGACTCATTCCCAAGCAGCATTCCTCTGCAGACTACAAGGAAGGTTCTCTTGAGCATGCTCTATAAGTGGGATGGGGACCTCCTGCAACAAACACGTTGTCCAAAGGCAGCCATCAGAAAAGAAACACAGTATCAGTTGGTGAGAACTCTGAGCAATAGACTTGGGACTGAAGCACCTCTTGGACCACATCCAATGCTCACATGTTCTCATAAGTAAAGAGAATATTGTGGCAAAGGTGCACCTCAGTCACCAAGGAGGATCCAAATCTCACCCACTTCAAGAAGAAGCCCAGTCCTTGCTGCCATGGTTAGAGTGGAATTTATCCTCAAGCTCAGCAATAGTACATTAAAGGGACACTGAACCAAATGGTGGACTACTGGATCTGACGACAGATAGACCTTGGAGAATGGAGGCTGCATACTTGAGTATTTCAGGAAATTCAACACCTCTTTGGCCCGCTCACAGCTGACCTATTCACCTCACAACACAACCATAAGCTCCCAAGATTCTTTTCAAGTTCTCACTGTTACGGAACAGAAGAAATAAACATACTGAACCTCAGTTGAACTCTACACCTTTCCTCCAATCCAAGTCCTCACAGAATCAGACGGGAACAGGTGACAGTCCTCTTGATATTCTTATTCTGGCCGCGCCAACCATGGTTCTCTGAACTCCTATACTTGGCACATCAAGAGCCGTGGTTCTTCCCTCAGAAAGTAGATGTACTATCTCGCTTCTTTACCCAGCTCCAGGATGGGTTTGATTAGCCACATGGTTATTGAAAGATCCATCTATTTCAAACTAGGCTATTCATATGCAGTCATAAATACTCTGCTGGCATCCCATAAAGAATCCACATCATGCACATACAAGATCACTTGGAAGGCTGTCTCCAAATGGTGTGGGAGAAAAAAGATCAGACCCAAACAGCAGGCATCAAAGAACTTCTCTTTCTCCAAACAGACCTTGATTTGGACCTAAAACCCAGCACCTTGCAGGGGCAAACATCAGCCATCTTTTCAGTTCTGTCAAAACCAAAATGCCCTCCGTTAAGCATGCACCCTCACCTTAAAAGATTCCTCCATGGAGCCTCTCTGATAAGGCATCCCACAAGTCACAGATTGCCATTGTGGAACCAATAGAATATCAGAAATATCACCCTTTTCAGCAAGTAAAGGGGTCATCAACTTTTTAAAAGACACATTGATCCTCAGAACAGATCCAATGTTCATCCCAAAAGTTAACACCTTGTTTCACACGTCTCAGGATCTGATCCTACCCTCTTTCTGTCCTTAACCTCTCTCACCTACAGTACATGGACTGGCACAAATTGGACGTATGCAGGGCAGTAAAAATCTACCATACATGTATCCGGTCCTTTAGACAATCTGATTCTTTATTCATATTTTGTCACCTGACAGCCATGGACAAAAGACTAGCTTGATCGTTAAAAGCATGCGTATTTGTGGCATATGAGGCATCACACCTCCCCACACCTCTCCATGTTATAGCATGCTCAACTAAGTCAGCAGCCACCTTGGCCACTATAAGCACCAGAGTACCCTATGCCTATGCACAGAAAGAGGGAGAGATGCTCATAGGGCATAGGACCAAAAACCGAATGAGCCAATCAGGATTTCCGCTCATGTTGAGGAGCTTTATGTGGGTGAAGATGTATGAACAGGGGCCACACTGACATTAAATGCATGGCCCAGACAGGGACAATGGGCTACGTGATGTGCCGGATGGGGCTGAGAGGCACAGTCCTGCTGCCTGCTTGAAGTGTACATCCACCACATGGGAGAGGCTCAACTAAACCCCTAGTATGACCTTTTTTTCTACCAGCTGAATCTTGCTGCTTTGGGGTTTACTGATGACATCTGTAGTTCCTGCTACTGCTGGCCTGAGGTTACTTCAACCACTGTTACTGTTCCTGTTGCCAAAATCCTGTAACATCCTTTGAGGTTGCTCAATGTGCTTGTGTTGAAGATTGGGGGGGGGGTTGCTGCAATAGCACCACCTATGCTGGCCTCTTTAGTTCTCCACTTTCAAAGTGTACGTAGGCAATATCATAGCATGGCAACAAACAGCAGGAGTAAGCCAAGTAACCTGGTGCCAACAATGGCAGGTGGCAGCAGTGGTGCTGGAGAAACCAGGGTTCAGGTGAATTGCAGAACAAAATGGGGCTCCGGCCAGTTCAGGAGAAGTAGTACCATTTCAGGACAGATACAAATTCAAGCTCTGTGTAAATAAGTAAGTGCAACAACAGAACTAGAAATATAGAAGTGAAAGACATGTTTTAGCAGAAACATATGAATAGAATAAGTGCATAATAAATATTTTAAAAGAATACTTGAAATGGAATCTCTGACTTAGAAAAATGGATGCTCTCTCTGCCTTTTGACTTGTGTGCATATGAACATTAATTCAATTCTTTTCGCTTGTGTTTAGTTTAGCTCTCTTTTCCAAACCTTCCTTACTGTTTCTGGGGTTTCACTGAACTTCAAAGATTGAAAGGGGCTTCAGTGTTATATGGAAGAAATTCTGAACTGTGTCTGTAGGTTGTCTCTTAATATTCTCTCTTACCTTGCTTATATGTTGCGGAAGAGATTTATGTATATGGCATGTGTCTTTCTTTCGGCACAAACATGTGTTGTCTAGAGCTGACTCAAAACACTAGAAATAGTGAGAACTTTTATTGGTAACAAAATTAGATTGTATACATGAGCTTCTTAGCTCTCACCGCAAAAGCTTAATGATTGCAACTGTCTCCAGAAATCAAATAGCTGATGGTAATTAACTATAGGCTTATTACATAGTTCAAAAAACAGTAAAAAGCTAATAAACATAACTGTCTGAAAGACCAATACAGTTTGGTTTCCCCATTGCAATCTCTACTGTTCTGAATAAGCAAAGACAAGGATTCTAAGGGAAACCCCTAGATTTAACCACATGTGTAGAGATTTAGTCCAACCTTGAATTCTTTGTTGGCACCTCCATGCTACATGGGTCCAGACCTATCAAATCCAACGGTCAAAACACAGGTGCATGAGTAAGTCCTAAGTAAACCCCCACACAGAGAGATTTTGACAACCATAGCTTCTACTTTGGTATCTCCATGCTACATGGGCCAAGGCATAGAAAAATTCAAGAGTCATGATCACCAGCTGGTTCTCTAGGATATTGAAGACACACAATCCATAGCAAACAATAATTCAGAGTCCATGACCCTGTTCAGACAACACGCTAAACCACAATGGTTAAGCATTTTGAGCTAAACATTAATGGCTTGGCATGTCATGTGAACCATGACTTAGCATGTTGTGGTGGCTATATAACCACGGTTTAAACATGCTCATGAACCATTTGCTGCAAAAGGGTTAGTGGCTTAACCATGATTTAGTGTGTTGTCTGAACAGGCCCTATGAAAAGTATAACAATGCTATTCTCATGGAGATGCTGCTTGCTTTCTTAACTATAGGCATGGCATTCAATTTGAAAACTAGCACCTGAGTGGGAATGATTAAATTTCTCCTTGCTTTCCTCTGAGAAAACTGACAGAGAGAAATTCACATTTAATTTGACATTCCACAGGCAGATTGGGCCCAAACTGACCCACCCCTTCTTGTTGCTATTACATGAATAACTAAGCATAGCCCAACTCTTAGGCCCTGGGCTTCTCATTACCGAAGTGGGTTCCAACCCTTCTGGACTGCTTCTGAATAGATTCTGATTGTAAACTACAGGGCCCAATGCCCTGCTGGGCCTGGGACCTGAAAGTATATTGTTTTGTTGCAGGTTAGAGTGTTTCTCCACAGGCAGATTATACCCTTGTCTGAGATGGATGCCTCAGACATGCATTCATTTCCTTTCCCTTCTTTTGCTACCTTAAATGTCCTTTCAGGAGGTTTTTGGAGTTACACAAGAAGCCTGTCCTTAATTCACAGCACTGCTGCTTGTTAATCTAGCAGATAATCTTGTGGGTACTTAATCCCAGAAAGGGCAAAACTAATTCCATTTTGGGCACACTCAGTCGTCATCCTGTTGATTGCCAGATGATGGCAAAACTCTGAGCCTCAAGGGAACTGTACAGCTCACATTCTTTTTCCTACATCAAGGGTTAGTCTTCTAACAACTGAATTGATCTTTACAGATCCCTTGTTCTCCAAGAGTCCCTCTGTAACAATTTTGAATGCAACCATTTGTGGTCAAGTCTCATTTTTTTGTGAAATTACTACGACTCTCTCTCTCTCTCTCTCTCTCTCTCTCTCTCTCTCTCACACACACACACACACACACACACACACACCATATTTATGCTACATATGACAAACATTACCTGAAACTTCATGAGACTTCTTCACTATTTCTCCTTGAAGTCAGATAAACTCATACGTTTTCAGGCAATGCATGCCCTTTTCATAATGCAGTGGAACATCAGGTATTCAAACCTTTCCTCCTTTGCACTAAGTACTAGGGACAAATAGCACCATCTTAAGCAGACTTGCCAAGAAGCAAGTCCCACCTGAGTTTGAAGGAGTTTAGTTTCTAGTAAGTATGCTTAAGTTTGAAATTAAGAGTTTGAGCTGTGAGCCTCTCATTAGACTCATTTCAACTACAATCTTCTAGGTGGTCTAAAGACAATTCTCTCAGCCTCTCTCCACCAGTTTCTCCATCTGCAATATTGAGGCCAATGTTGATCTGCCTTACAAGGCCCCAATAAGGATTACTGAGAAAATATTATCTGAAGCTTTCTGTACTTATGCAGAATGTAGAAATATTTATTTTGAATGTTTCACCTGGCACCTACATTGTACTACTTCCTATTTTCCCTGTATTTTATCATCCTAATCATTTAGCTCTGCTGTTTTAAATCTGTATTTTAAATCTCTGCATTGCTGTTAGGTTTTATTCTGATTGCACTTTCATATTGTGATTTTAAGCTTACATTGCGCTACCATAAATGACCCATAGCACAATGCCACTACTGCCTGCTGACACAATGGGTTTTCCAGGGATTATCACGATAAATAAAAGTTTATGAAAAATTGCTCCACAGTGGCCATCCAGATATCTATGGGAAGCCCACAAGCAGGACATGAGTGCAATAGCATCCTCTCGATCATGTTCCCCAGCAACTGCTATTCTCTATGAATATGTATAATTCCCTTTTAAAGGTGCCCAAGTTGCTGGGCATTACTACATCTTGTGGAAGTGAATTCCATAGTTTAGCTACGCACTGTAGCCCTGTCTAACACAGCAAGGTCTGAACTGAGGAAGGAGTGGGGCCAATATGCATGTCATAAGCAAACATGGCCACCTCACTGCTCACCTTTTAACTCAAGAGTATTTGTGAACAAGTTAAAAAGCACCAGTCCTAATACAGGTCGACTGTTTACATCCCTCCATTGCAAGAATTGGCCATTTACTCCTATTCTCTGTTTTCTGTTCTTTAACCAATCCATAAAAGGACCTCTCCTCTGATATCATGGGTGTGCATTTGTTCAAGAGTCTTTGGTGATGGACTTTGTCAAAAGCCTTTTGAAAATCCAAGTAAACAATGCCTATCAAATTTCTGTAAACTACTATTCTGTTAGTGTATTAAGAGTTTACACTGCATATAAATAAAACAATTTAAACACCTCAGATACCTAGCTGTTTAGCTGTTGCGTCATTTTACCCTATTCCTTGCTGTCCTGCATTGCTCCATCAACTCTAAGCCTTTTACTTATTCCCTTAGTTCTTGATAAACAATATTAGTGATTAAAGTGCACTTGTGACTGACAAGCCCATTCTGCAGCACTGCATTACTCCTACTAGTGTCAGCTTCTATGACAGCGACACCAAGAGAACTTGAGAGAAAAAAATGCCTCTAGTAGTACAGGGCTGTGTGTAGAAATACACAATTAATCTCATTTAGTACATTTTGAACATTATCACAACCAAAATTGCAAATACATGCATAACTTAATGATTGTTAATCTTCGTGTGACTGATCATTTAACCAAGTGTTGGATTACTTCGCTGCTTCTGTGCATATTGCCGCTGCAAAAGGCTTATTTTGATGGCATGGGTTCATGGGCTTGCTTTGGCAGAACACAGCGGAAAAGAATGGCCCACTTTGAATGTATTTAAATGGGAATAGCAGATGCCAAAATCACTCAGAGCTGGAACATACAAATCACTCATACACAGATTTTACTTAGAATTATGAACTCAAAGAATTAACCTTTGGATGAAAACTTAGACTGGTACTCATGTTGTCTTTGTGTGGTGGAATTTGCTACAGCAGTGCTCCTCCTGCAGCCCTGGGTAAGATGAGAAATCCTGGACCCTGTGCCTGTTTGAGCCCATCATGTGGCTCTTTCCCATGCCAGCTTTAATTCAGCTTGCCGAAGGGCCGATTCTGGAACGGGGGCACACCTTCTGCGTGTTCCAGGGCTTCTCTTATTACTTGGCAGCCAAAAGAGGAGGTGTGGCGCTGCAATAGCTTTCACGCCTCGAGCACAATGTGAATACCAGACCCAAGAGCCGTTCAGTGCATTGGTGGAAATGAATTGTTTGACAGAGATGATAGAATTCTGGACTGTACCAATTCAGCCTGCTGTGAGGGAATTGCATTTTTAAATTTTCCCCCATGTTAAAATGCACCCTGCAGATCCGAAAGAAAAATAGACGTTTAGATTAGCCTTCTCCTTGATGTGATCATTTATTACATGTCAGTACCTCATTAGATGGGGAAGCATTGAAAGATATGAGCCCTTGCCTGCAATCTGAAGTGGAATATTTTATTGGTTCAATCTGCCTCTTCATTCTGTGAAGTATTTATTCATCTAGAAGATTTATAAACTGTCTTTTGACTGCAACAACCCTCCTAGACAACTTACACCATAGAAGAAAAGCATACACAATAAAATCAATAAAATGCAAAAGAACTGAGAATTAAGAGCAAGAAATCAATGGCTATACTAACTAGGCTGATGGGATTTGTTTAAAACTATCCAAGAGCCTGGGAAAGTAAGAAAGTCTTGACCTTTCGCATAAAATGGGTGGGCAACTAGTAGACCAAAACATTTCGAGGGCCACAACTCCCATCAGACCTAGCCAGCATAGGGAGTGATGAGTGTTCATGGGAGTTGGTCAAAGCATCTGGAAGGACAGAAAGAAGAGAAACATGTTCTCAGGTTGCAAAATGATTATTTTCAGAAAATGCCACCTCTCCCCCCCCCCCCACACACATACATTTCCAAAGCAGTAGTCCTGATCCAAAGATACATACAGCTGATACTTGTAAAAATTTAAGGACTCACAGATTACCATCATCACTTCTAATTTAGCTCTAAGTAATTAAAAAGCCATGCTTTGTCACCAATAGGATAGCTTACTTTTGCAGGGAAATGTTATTTTAGGCACAGGAATGTAGTTTATTGTTAATTATTGGCAAACCATTATTGTTTTCCCCATTCACAAAAGAATGTGTAATTGTATAGCTGGCTTCAATTTATGTTATTCTTGCCAGTGACCTTTATTGTTGACAGCAGGCAATACTGAAAAATTGGTGCAGACATATTGCCTTTCCTCTTTTGATCTGGCAGAACTCCTAAATTATTAGGAAATAAAACTTGACAGTTTATATTATTAATTGGATAACCATATTATGACTGACTTCAGTCTAATGCTTCCGATCAATTCACTTTTGTCATGGTTTAAAGATGGGTCAGTTTTTATATGTTGGAGAAAATGTAGGGAAATAATATTATTGCAGGTGTGCAGAAGTCAGAGCCTTTTGCAACTCTGCCTTTGCAAACTCTGCCTTTGCTTTAGAATGCTTATTTTTTAATGAAGACATAATTCAAAAGACTCATTCCCCATACAGTCTTATTGGCGAAGTGATGTTGGAGGCATAAACATAAAGTGACCATATGGGATATGCCTAGTGAAATCTAGCAGATTTGCTGACTGCCAATTGGCTATGCATGTGGAGCAGCTACAGCATTCCTTCACACCTGCTCTGGTTCCATCTCAAGGAGCAAAGAAGGGTGGATTGCTGTCTGTCCGCCATATGCAGAAGTTGATGTTCGATGTGTCTAAATAACATATATGCAGATAGAAAAGCAGTGCCACCAAATTGTATGCCCATGCCATTTTCTGGACACCCATGCACAGGATTTTTCAGTTTTTTCTCATAAATCCTGTGCGAACGCCTATCCAAATGTGATTACTACCTGTCATTAAGTGCAAATCATCTTGTCATATGTGCATGTTTCTGGATTTGCTTTCAACCACAGATACTTGCAACGCAAAAGATTCTGGCCCAGCTTTTCTGATGGTACATATTGCCACATTGAGATTTATTTATTTATTTTAAAAAACTGGGATAGGGAAAGGATTGTGTGTGAAATGGTCCTGAGTCAATGTAGCCTCCTCCAAACAGCCTTGCTGGACTGATGCCTTTGAGTCGGTATACTATGAGCTCCAGTCTTTCATGTACGGTCAAATACCATACAGACTTTGTATGGATTTTTATGGATCTCCGTATTGTCTATAGTTTAGACTTCTTGGGTGTTGTCTCCCTATTAAATCTTGGCTTCCCAACTGTCTCAAAATTATTTTTAAAACAATATTAGCGGTTCTGAAATACAGCAAATAAGATAGGATGTGCTTATTGCGCTCTTCACATTTTCCAAATGTGCAGTAAGGAAAAGCATAAAGAAATTATTTGTATAGTCTTGAGTTTTGTGCAGTCACACGTGTAATCAGGTAACTTATGGAAAAGCAGTATTATAGTCTCTGCCTGCAGAATACTGGCTGCCCAAAGTGTCAGTCTGAGGAATGGAAAGCAACTGCAACTGACATGAATGATTCTCTGGACGCTAAAAGTTTCTGCAGAAATAGCAAATGCTGAAAGTCTGTGGCTCCTAGCTAAATTTGTAATATCATTCTTGATTTTGCAGTGTCTTTAAATATGACTTCAGTACAACTATAAAGGGATTTTTAAAATGTATTAAAGGAGGTACAGTAGTGCCTCCTTTGTTAAGAGTGATCAGTAAAAAAAACACATTCCACCATGTTGAAGGGGTAATTGGGAGGATGGTCATTCTAACATTCACAAAATCGAAACAATTTCACCAATCTTCCTGAAATTTACATGTAACAGAAAGAAATGTTGGTACATGTAACAGAAAGAAATGTTGGTTTTACATAACCTGAAAATTTCAAGACGATTGGTGAAAGATTGAGGGAAGGATGGCAGTTTAAATAAGAAAAGAAGAAAAGACTCTCTGAATCAGAATGATACTGATAATTATGACTGGCGAGTATTTACGTCTTGGATTTTTCTAAAGAATAAGCCCTTACTAAGTAATCCAGTGGTGGTGTCTTCTTCCCCCTTCATTGTAGTTTGTGGACAGCTTTTCTTTTTTTCAAAATTCCCTTCAGTTTATTTTAATGAATATTTGTTTGCCTCATTCTAACAGATATATGGTGGCCATGTTATCCATAATGAAAACATGCTCAGTAGCATCCCCCTCCCCCCTGCATCAGCTAGAGAGAAAATGGCCACCTCCTCTAGAAGTAGCATCTACCCAGGAGTAAGTTCCATTGGATGCAGTGGGTTTTACTCCAAGATAATTGTGTAGAGGATTGCAGCCTTTTTAAAAAATGCAATTGGGGTGGGGTGGGGCTGAAGCAAAAGCATTTCCTGATCAGCACAACTGTCCATCTTACAATTAATTAACTTGCTTGGTGTGTGTGTGTGTTCTTTTATTGTTCATTTGATCATTGCTGCTGCTTGATTTTCACTTCAGTCCTGGGCATGTCTACTGAGAAGTAAGTTCTATTCAGTGCAATGAGTCTCACTCCCATGCGCTAGTTTGAAGGGGTGTGTGGATTTTGTTGTAAGTTCTCTCTGGAAGCTCTGTATATTTAGAGGCCATAGCTTTTTGTGAGAGAATGGTTTCAGCTTCCTCCCCCCCCCCCTGCCTTTCTTTGTCCCCAAATCCCCCCTCCCCCTGGTTATTATTATTATTATTAAAAAAACAACCTTCATTGCTTCCAATGGAACTCTGATTCCTTGTTGCCTGGTTAGCCCAATGTATTAAATAAGTCTGCTTGAAATCACAGCCTTAATTTTCTTTTACTAGGTTGTAATTTCTAGGGCAATTCATTGGGATTTACTTGAAAATATACACATGCAGAGGATTGTGCTATAAATATATATGATTCCCAGCCTGTGGTTATCCCACTCAAGTAGGTTTCATTAGTAATTTTTGGCTCCTATATTTACCCTTCAATCATATGTGGGTGTACTTGAAAGTAGCTCCCATTGAGTTCAATTGAACTTACTCCCAGGTAAAGCTTTGTTGTCCTTTCCCCACTACACACACACACATCTGTTGTACTCCTCTTGATCCATTTTGTTTTGTATAGAAAACAATATAATTCAATAAACAAAACACCTATGGTTTACAAAACAACGTTAAGGCTCTACAGTTTCCAACCAAGCACCAAAAAGCAGGGAAATTGGGAATTAAGGCTCACAAACCTTAATGCCACATCCTCCCTAATGAGCCAGAAAGTGCAAGTGAAATTCTCATTCTCCCAAAGCAGATAAACCATGAGGACAGGATGGAGAATATGATATGCATTGGTGATTCTGGGGTTGTGGAAAACATCATTGCAAGTCAGTATGTCCCATGGTCAGGAATGCTGGGACTTGTCATCTCAAACACCTGGAGGGCAGCAGGAGGGGGGAAATGCTGTTCTATATCTTTACCAAATACAGGGTCTGCCCAAGGCTTTTCTCTCAGACAGATCTTGCATATAGCACCATGCTTGATAACAAAAGGGCACTATTCATTACAGATCCAGAACAAGAGCATGTGCCAGGCACTTTCAACTTTTGGTCAATATCCTGCCCTTCAAAGAAGCAATGATATTTTCTTAAAATGTGTTTATACAAAATATACTGTTCACTCCCCACAATTCCTCCACAATACATCTTCTCATCGAAGTGACAGAGGAGCAGAAGGTTTAGTTTGGCTGTCCTGTACTCCCTTCAAATGAGATTAGTTTGCAATTCTATACCACTTGGGAGTAAGCCCTAATGAACTCAATGGCACTGACTTTGGAGAAGACATGTATAGGATTTAAGTATAAACCAACCTTCTCCAGCTTGGTGCTCTCCAGATGTGTTGCATTTAAAGCGATGCAGCTCTTTTGTAGTTCCTTGATTGATCGCATATCTTAATGCTGGAAAACATCATACTTTAGAACGGATGTGGGCAGAAAATAGATCCACCATGATATTTTGGACATCAACTCCCAGCATTCTTGATCACTGCCCATGCTGATAGGGGCTTTTATGAGTTGAATTCAAAAACTTCTGGAGAGCTACGTTCTGCCTGCCCTTCTTCTAGAACAGTGTCCCCCAACCTGGTGTTCATCAGATGTGTTGGGTTACAACTCTCAACATGAGGAGATGCTCTAAAAAAAAGAGAAGTAGGTGGTCCTAAGTTGTCCATCATCAGTTTTCCACAACCCCACAGTCACCTCTGCATATCATATTGCATATCTTAACCTACAGTCCTCCAGTTGTTTGAGATGACAAGTCCCAGCATTCCTGACCATGGGACATACTGTCTTGCAATGATGGGAGTTATAATCCAACACCTTTGGAGGGCACCAAGTTGGGGAAGGGCTGCTCTAAACAAAAAAAGAGAAGTAGGTGGCCCTAAGTTGTTCATCATCAGTTTTCAACAACCCCATAGTCACCTCTGCATATCATATTCTCCATCCTGTCTTCATGGTTTATCTGCTTTGGGAGAATGAGAATTTCACTTGCACTTTCTGCCTCCTTAGGGAGAATGTGACGTTAAGGCTTGGGAGCCTTAACTCCCAATTTCCATGCTTTTTGTGCTTCGTTGGAAACCGTAGAGCCTTAATGTAGTTTTTGTAAACTGTGAGTTTTTTGTTTAATGAATTATCCTATAGACTGATAGAAAACTCATTCTCCAAATGCCAGATCCTTGTAGCCAAAATAGCACCATCCACATAAATGAGGAAGGGTATCAGGAGGATTGGGGAGCCCCAAAGTTTGCAGAAGTACAAAATACTGGCCTGGGCTGATTAGGGGGGCAGAAAACCCTGAAACAACTCAATGAAGATTGAGCATGCTCAATGGGCATGGAATGCTGACTGGCTGTTGAGGGAGGAAGAAAGCTGAGGTAGAGAGGAAATGGAATATCTAGGGAAAGGGCATGGATGGCGGGCTGAACAGGAGCGTTCTGCACTGAACCATGTTTTGTTTTGTTTTGCAAGTGACATTTATAAAGATATAACCTAGAACAAGTCTCACCTCAGTGACTTCTGGGATTGAGATTCACGTGACTCATCATTTTATTTGCTTAGTAATAATTCTAGTTGGAGAGTTGATTGAATATCAAGGTTGTTCAGAAGCCCTGTTTCAGAAGCACTTGGCACATGCAGATGGACACATGTGTGCACCTCCAGCATCCATGTTCAACCTGGTCTGTCTGCCCAATCAAGGAATGCAGCTGAATTGATCCCCATGTGTGCTACTAGAGCACTAGCAGTGCCTCTTATGACAAGCATCACGTGCCTGTCTTTTGTTTGCTGTGGCAAGTTGTGTGTGGTATATATATTTCTGATATTAGCCAGCTTGAACGTTTCCAATCAGTATGGAACGTTTCCAATCAGTATGGAAAGGCAAGATGCAAATGCTTTTTCAAGAACATACATTTATAAATAATTCTCCTCTTGGCCACAGGAAAGAGATTGCACTGTGTGTGTGTGTGTGTGTGTTTAAATGATTCTATTTGATTTTATTTTTGTCTATAGGCTGCTTTGTATCGGCTTAGTGGGGATTGGAACCCCTTACATATTGAACCCGGTTTTGCTGCCCTTGGAGGTAAGCATGAAAGAACCCCTTTTCATTTTATTTCATTAATAGGAGCAGTGAATGCTTTTTCTGCTTCAGCAGTATTTTGTACAATTGTGATTAAGGTTTGAGAATGGATCATGTATCCTGAAAGTAAAAAAAAGAATCCATTCTCCAGAGCATTTGTAATTTCAGCTGGTAATTAATTATTCAGCTGATAGCTTTTCCATGATTATGAAAACTAAACCAATACATTTCATTCTAACCCCTTCCAGATATCAATATTGCAAGTTGTAGCTGTTTTTCTGTATATTTCATTTAACATACTTTGTAACCTGTCTCCCATATGTCGAATACATCAACCAGGACCCAAAGAGTTACTCTTTGACATTGGGCATGTCCAGTGGAGGTTTTTTGCTTTTTGTTTACTTTTTTCATGGGACTTCAGGCCTCTATGACATATCACAAGCAATGTCAAAAGTGCTTTTTCTGTATGGCAGCTTCCCAACCTGGCACCTTCCAGGTGTGTTGCACTGCAGCCCCCATTGGCCATGGAAGTCCAACATCTGGAGGGTGCCAGGTTGGAGAAGACCACTGTAAGGGCTGCTCTTCAAGAAGCCAAATCCCCTTGGGCATACTGCAATAGTTGTTCAGGTCTTTGGATCCCAACCATAGACCCAGTATGCACATCACCCTGGGTAGCCATGAGCAATGGGGAGAGAGCATGTGAGCTGGTTCCTGACTGCCTGCCCACTCCCGCTGTGATAAACAACCAAGGGACATTCCAACCCTGGGTTGTTTAGCGTGAATTTGGGGAATTTGAACCCATCAAACTCTGGGTTGTTTGTCCCTCAACAACCCAGAATTCTGGGTTCAGACATCATGATAAACAACCCAGTGATTGATTGTTTCTGGATACAATTCAAAATTCACAGATATCACAGTAACAGTAGTCAAAAATGTGGGAAATGCTCACATGGCATTTCACAAACTCTGTAGTATTGATGTGTGAACCAGGTCATAGCATCCTTTGACACAGTCCTGCAAGAATTGACCTCTTGCTGCCTTGTCCATCTAGCATATGGAGAGTTGTCATTACAGTGTATGTAAATTTGGAAAACATAAATGCAAAACTGATTGTATGGTGGGTGGGTGAGCATATGTTTTTGCTTTCTTGGATTAGAATAGTATTAATGTTTTTATTGAAATGTATTTTCTAACTATTTTAAAATACAATTATGATCATAGAGAAGGATGAAAGAATACTTCAATTCAGATTCATAGCAGTTGATATCAAATATTTTGGTTCTAAACCCAAACTAAAAAATGTTTAAATAATATGTATTCATATGTTGGTGCATGCAGAATGAGCAAAAGGCTATTCTATTCCAGCCTGTTTTTTAACGAAAGGTTATGGTTGAATAGTATTATATGTACCTTGGTTATCTGAAATTCCATTTTATCCGTACTTGTTATGTTTTCCCCATGAGCTTGTTTCCTGCTGCAAATAATTGTATTTATTTGTTTTGTTTTAAAATATTTATATTCCAACTCTTTGTTGTAAAAGCATTTAAAGCTGCTATCAATAATTAAGAACTAACATATAATCCAATAATAAAACCACACCAAATCCTTGAAATTAGCTAAAATGGAGAAATAGCAACAGGGATTTAAAATCAGCCATTAAATCAAGTACCTAAAACAGGGAGGAATAATAATAAAAAATACCAGTGGCAAAAAGACAATAAAATTGGTGTGTGCAGTGCAAGTGTTCCTGGGAAAGACATTCCATATCAGGGAAGTCACAAGGCTCTCTGTGGTTGCTCTTTACCTAATCTCCAAAAATGGAGACATCCAAAAAATGCCTTTGAAGCTAATCTTAAGGGCCAGACACTTAGGCAGCAGCATCATATGGGAAAATGTTGTCCTTTGGATACTGCATGTCAGGATGTTGGTAGGTCAAGACCAACACTTCGAGTTGTAACCAGACTCAAACAATGAGCCAGTGAAGGTCTTTTAACCCCAGTAAAATATATTCTTACCTGTGATTCCTAGATAACAACATGGCTGCCATGTTCTAAACCACTTGTTGTTTTCTTTAAATGCAGTTTTTCATATAGCACATTCAGGATGCAATCTTATGCATGGTTTAGACAGAAAAAAAGTCATACAACTCACAGCATCCCCCAACCAGCATGACTGTTTGAGGCATGCTGGGAGTTGTAGGACTTTTTTCTGTCTAAGCATGCATAGGATTTCACCCTAAGTAATCTAACCAGGATCTCACCAGAGCATACAGTACTGTGGCACTTTTATCCAACCATCTCTGCTTACCCCAGTACTTTTGGTGACACAGATTGCTTGATACATATGATATGTGTGGGGGTGATCCATGGAACATAGGTGTAAATGTAGGCATGTTAAGTTGGAAATGCAACACTGATGTTTCTTTTCTCATGATAGGATTTCAGAAGCCCATATTGCATGGACTTTGTTCATTTGGATTTGCTGCCAGGCATGTTTTGAAACACTTTGCAAATAATGATGAGACCAAGTTCAAAGCAATTAAGGTCTGTATGTTTTCATGGGGATATTTTGTGTTCATTGAATGTTGAAGACTTCCCCATTGCACTTCCTGAAGTCTGAAAGAAAGTGTGCAGAAAATATACATCTTTGTGCTATCCTGACACCCTTTATATATGCTATAGGTTCTTTATATGTGCTATTGGTCTTTGTTCACTGTTAACGTACATTTTAAACTACCTCGAGTGTAGCTTGAATTGATTACATTTTCCTTTTTAGGATGCAATCCTATTCAATTGACACCCATTAGACAGAGAGACTGGCAGGAATGACAGATGCTTTTTTGCCTCTCATTCCTCCTGAAGAGCAGTTAATATTAAATGGGCCTCTGAGTTATCTAATTCAAGTGCCTTGCTGGAGGCAGGGATGGGGGCTAATAGACTTGTAGATCCAGCAGACCTCTCCCCTCCCATTTGCCTGCTCCCAACATATCGGTTTCCTCACCTCCCAAGATTCTGCCACCAGCCTTGGGAGAGGGAGCCACCACAGAGCTTTCTGCAGCAGCTGGGTGCTAATGGGGGAATCTGAGCAGGGATTTCCCCTTCCAAAGTCATGGTTCTCTCTATGGCCTTGAAGAGGAAAGCCCCTAGTTTCCTATGGCCCTTCAGACACTGGGCCTCTTCAGACAATATGCTAAGCCATGGTTAGACCACTAACTCTTCTGCAGTAAATGGTTAGTGAGTGAGTTTAAACTGTGGTTATGTAGCCACCATGGTTAGGAATGGTTCACACGTCATGCTAAGTCATGGTTCACACGACACTCTAACCCATAATGTTTAGCTCAGAATGCTTAACCACCATGGCTTAGCGTGTTGTCTGAACAGGATCACTGTCAAGAGACCATAGGGTTGCTCTCTTAGTTGTTTCTATTAGAATATCTATTTCCTGTTTTCATCAAAGTGTTCTCAAAGCAGTTTACAAAGTCCAAGGCGGCTTACTAACATGTTTGAGTGAAGTTCTCTATAGTTTCAGCAATGGTGGGCTTCCACATGTTGATCTTCCACCATAGAACATGGGGTGGGGGAATCCTCACTTTACACCTAAGTCTAGTCAGGGCCTGCCTATCTTGGCCTCTGCAGTGAATCAAGTCACCCTGACAAGCCCTCATCCCCTTCACCAGAACTGGGCATACACAGTTAACTGGGTCCGTGTTAGAAGGTCAGGGCTGCCCCGCTGTTATTCTCACCTGAAGCTGGCTTGTTAGCAGTTAAAATTTTCACAGCAAAGAGGCTTGATGGATTTGTCATCCTCCCTCGCCAACGGTTGTGGCAGTACTTGAGTTATTCTGAATTATGCACCTTTTTCACATGAGAATACTTAACAGTGGATGTGGGAATTGTAGTACTAACACTCAGAGCAACTTCGTTTTAATGTCTGCTGTGTTTTAACGGAAAGAAAAGAAAAACCTCTCTAATCTTTCCTTGTGATAGATTCGTTTTGCAAAACCAGTTTTCCCAGGACAAACCTTGCAAACAGAGATGTGGAAGGAAGGAAACAGGATTCACCTTCAGACCAAGGTCAGAACCATAAAGTAAAGGCTTGGGGCTGCTTGAAAGAAGTGTGATAAGAATGGGTCTTATCCTGCACACAGTTGTGCAAGCTCAGACCCCGTTGATTTCAGTGGGAAATAAGCCAACATGCAGCAAAATGTGTTTGTTTGTCTCACACCAAATACTGAAACTTGTTTTTCAACTTGAGCCTTCTTTTAAGAGCATTTTGAGAGTTCTGGGTAAGAAAGATAATTTGTGGAGAGGAGGCAGGGTAAAAATGTGCGTAAACGTTCTGTTCATACTTTTTGTTCATAATTTAGATATATGTCCCGATTTTGAACAAGCAGGTACTCTGAGCAGTCTACAGCATTTTTAAAAAATGCAGTTTTCACTTTGTGTCTCCCTGGCCCAACTCCCATTCCCAATACCTTAGCTCTCAATATGGGCCTCTTGTCCCTCCTCCTGGCCCAGCACTTCATTAAGTGTCCCTTCTCTTTTCATCTGTGAAACACAATTCCCAAACATAGCTGGATGTCTCCAAATGGTTGACGCCCAGAAAAGCCTTTTTCAGTACAGCCTTCCCAACCCTACGCCCTCCAAGAATGTTGGACTACAACTCCCATCATCCCCAGTGGCCATGCTGGCTGGGGGTGATGGGAGCTGTAGTCCAACACATCTAGAGAGGGCACTAAGTTGGGAAAGGCTGCTTTAGTAGCTACCTGAAGTCTGCCATCCCAGCATGCCACAGGGGGAAGGAATCATGTACTGTTCTTGATACAGGTATGGCTAGTGATTAGTGATGGGGATGTTCAGGATGGAATGGTGAAACAAGAGTCCCGTATGAAAGATGTCTGAGAACACACACGGGTGAAAGATGGGAAAGCTGCCTTATACCACGTTAGGCTGTTTGTCCACCTAGCATAATATTGCGTACTCTGGCTGATAGCTTTATAGGGTCTCAGGCGGAAGAACACAGGACGCTGCCTTATACTGAGTCAGATCCATCTAGGCTAGTGTTGAGGACACTGACTGACAGCAATGGCTGCCCAGGGTTTCAGGCAAGAATATTTCCAGCCCTACCTGGAGATGCAAAGGATTGAACTTGGGACCTTCTACATGCAAGGCATTCACTCTCCCATTTCCCATCACCTGTACCTGACCCTTTTTAAATGGGAGATGCTGGGGGTTAAGCCTGGAACGTTCGGCATGCAGAGCCACATGCTCCGTCCCTGAAGTGCGGTCCCTCCCCATCGTATCTGTCTTCACAGCACTTGAAACAATTGTCCCAGTCTCTTTGCTCCTGAGAGTTTACCCCTTCTCGTTGCTTCTGGTTAAACACGCAAGTTGGGAATCTGGAAAGAAGAACTAGCTGTTCAAAGGCTTGTGTTTAATGTGCTTCAGTCTCTCTCCATCTCTCTTCCTCCCGCCCCCCTCTTTTTTGAAAAGGGCACTCAGACTTTGTTGGCATCTTTGAAAATGCATGTAAATAGAGTTTTCTGATACTGCCCCCAGCTTTGAGTCCCTTGCCATCTCTCCCCCTGCCCCACTCTCCTTTTTTGTCATTGTGTCATCTGTTCTTCTGAAATAGTTTTCCTTTCCTTGCTCTGTTAAAGACCCAAAGAAATAGGCAAGCTGAGAACGATTGCCCAAGAGCTTTAGAAAGAAATGTGTCTTGTTTTTTTAAAACACGAATAAATAGATCATTTTCTTTATTTAAATGCATAAACAACACATGGGTGCACAATTAAATGGATGCTGCTTGTTAAACACAGGCAGCCTGGGTTGGATGTTTGTTCTAACCGTAGCATGTTTGGTTAAAATGTGGAGAGCTTTCCTTGATAAATTTACATATAATATATGAAGTGATTGGAACTACTTCTTTCTTTTCTGCTCTTGTGCTTTCTACCCGCTGGAACATTGTCACTAATTGTTCGTAGATTTCCTTTCATTAAATCATACTTGAATTTTCTTCATGAAAAGATGCACACACTCTTGTTCTGGCTTGTAAGACAGCTCACTTTAATGATTTCTGACTATTTCAGTCCTTCCCTTCCCTTACGTTCTTCTTTTGTTTGCCACTTTGGACAGTGTGATTTGAGATGCAAAGGAGGTTTTGCAGTGGTTGTAAAATGCAGCTATTGTGCTGGTTATAATTCTGGTGTTCATCTTGGCCAGGAACCCGCTGACGGTGTGATAATTTATTACTCTTTTTTTTTACAGGTCAAAGAGACTGGGAACATTGCAATTGCAGGAGCGTACGTGGAACTGACATCATCCTCTGACCAGCCTTCAGCTAAGGAGCCTTCAGCTAAGGTAAGGACAGCATGAGTGGTTTCTTTGTAGAATAGACTTCGGAGTTGTGCACAGTCTGCAATAATGCCAACCACATATATCTATAATAAATGCTTGCATTGTGACCCAAATTCATCCTTCCAAAAAGGCAACTTCTATGGTCTATTTAAATCCAGTCTGCTTGCTTTCATGTGCTTCTTTTGCATAAATGTTGCTGTTATCGGGTCATCAGGAGAGGTAGGAGACTTCTGCTAGCTTCTGAAGCCGCTCTCCTTTGATCACTGGACATTTTGCTGAGCACCCACTCAGGCAAATTCCCCCCCCCCCCCCGGCTTCTCAGTTTTCAATAGACGCTACCCCTGCAAAGGTTGTAATCTGCTTCACAGGCTAAAAACAGGACTTCTTAAAATGAAAGCCGAGGGTTATCAGACTGGTGTATTCTGCATCCAATAGCTTTGGACTGCATTCCACTTCTTGTGTATTTTTGGGGGTGGGTTGAGTGCATGTGCTGTTGATGGCCAAGTGGAATAACTTGTATTGTTTAGCTTCATAGAAGGCTTTGTATTGTTCACTGCTTTTCACACTAGTTAAACATAATGTGCAGCATCCAATGCTGTCTATACACTAGCAGGACCTATGGCTATCACCATGGGAACTGACTGGTTCCTGAAACAATCGGTAACAAGCACAGACGCTAATTTCCAGAATGGTACAATGAGTTGAGCACTCAAAAGGGAGCTTCACGGACCAGTCCCATTCTAGAAACAGGTGTTTTTGCTCATTTCTGGGCTTCCTTTAGGAAACGCTAGTCCCTGCTGCTCTTGCGCTCGGTCCTGTGAGCACAACAGAACCAGCGTCTGCATCAGGTCCTTATCATTATTAGCACGTGCCATGGCTGGTTGTGGAGTATCTTTTGCAGCTGTGTAATAGGCATGAATTTCAGCTACAGTTTCCCATAATCTCTCACCTACAAAGCTGTCAAGTACCCCCAGTCCTTTCCTTCTTTGTATCAGAAAATATAGGAGCATATTGAAAGCACAGCAGCCCTTCGTTGAGGTGTCACAGGCACGGAATAAGCAAGACCGAAACAAAAAGTTTTGCTTACTTTTGCCCATGACACCCCAATGAAGGGCCACAAAATATTATATAAAGCAGTAGGGTAGAATTTTGTATAGCTGTGCATGTGATCGGTCATGAATTACATGTTGTGTTTTTGGTGTGGAATCCCCCTTAAGAGTCATTCATTTATTGATTAGGCTCCGGCAGGGTTGCAGAGCGACCTTGTGTTTGAAGAAATTGGTCGTCGCATCAAAGAGATTGGAAATCAGCTGGTGAAGAAAGTAAATGCTGTATTTCAATGGAACATCACTAAGGACAAAAAGACTGCAGTGCAGTGGAGTAAGTCCCAGGTTTAATTAATTTATGGAATGCCTTATTGCATCCTCTAATGAAGTCAGAGACGTTACACTTGTTCTAAGCCCTGCAACGACACAGTGTTCAATTTTTTTAAAAAAAATTTGGAGGTATATTTGATTATATAATAGGGCCCAAAGCATTAAAATAGGGCTATAGCATTAAAGCATAGCTAGTAATCCTGTTTTCTGGGTGGTAGTGAGGTGTGGTGGATAAGAGAAGAGTTGGGAAGTCCTAGTTCAGATCTCATCAAATTAGTAAGTATTGCTAAGTACGTCAGTATCTCTTCACTGGTTTCCCATCTGTGTCATATGGCTTACCCTACGCCCCCTAAACTCACCTATCTTCAGATGTGATGCATGGGATTGAGCTGCCCCAATCATCTTTCAGTCTCATTGGCTTCTGTATGTGAAATTGTGTGGTTTCAAAGACGTATTAATTGCCTCAGGCAGCCAGATGTCTTGGGCCAGTCCTGATCTTACACAACATTTTGTTTTGAGGAGAAGAGTTCTGCTATTTGAGTAACAAACATCTGTGTCTGCAGAAATAAAATTCCAAATCAGAAACATGGCTCCGGTATTTGGACTTGATTCACAAGGGAAAAAATCACTCCAAAGGGTATATGAAAACTGGCAGTGTCTTCACCTTGGTTTGGGATGGAGTCCTAAGAATTTATATCTAATGTGATAGGAAATGGAATAGCTAGGCGATTCAATCTTACATTGTGCTGTGAACAATGAATTAGATCTCAGTAGATTGGATTGATCCTTGCATTATGGCTATCACATAGAAGGGTTGTGGAAACATTTCTGCCTGACAGTAGCTCCACTGTGGTCCTGTTCAGAAGATACCTTAAGCCCTCCTGGTTAAGGCTTTTGTTTGTTAAGGCAGCAGTGTTTAAGGTGTCTTGTGTGGTGCGTTTCGCTAAACCCTGCTCACTCACTAACCACAGTCGGACCATCTGCAGCAGAGTTAGTGTCTCTAACCGTGGCTTAAAGTGATGTGTGCGACAGAACGGCTTGTAGTTAGTGCTAACCCCAGAGAACCACAGTTTTGCTAACCATAGAGCTGAAGTGTCGTCTATCTGATCATTAGAGTCCATTTTAATACCAACTGTCCACGTTAAGGAACTATAATGGAATAATAATTCTTGAGTTTACATCCAGCCAAGAACTTCCCCCAAGCCGGTATTGGATAGCAAGTTCTACAATAGTAGTCTTTAAGGACCCATTTGTGTAAATACCCTCTTCTCATTCTCTGTTCTGATGGCTTTATAGTACTAGGTTGTGTAATATGTTCACTCTTGGCAGCAACTGTATTTTTACCTATGACTGTTCCACATTGTTATATTCTTATGTGTTATGTTAGACTCACTGTCACAAGTGCTACGATCAAAAGGCCAAGTATATGAAATGCGCTCATCAAAAATCCCTGTGCCAGAGTCCTGCCTCATCTTACTATAGAGCAAGCTAGAGTTAGGTGAAATCAGTGGGCTTCCCGGGGTGGTAGAAGATTTTATTGCATAGGAATATATTTGACATACCACTTAACTTAATTCAAACCTGTTAGTACATTTTTTAAGCTTGTGCTTTTTAGATTTCAGTGGATCATAACCAGCGCAGATATTTAACATACTCTGCTGAATAATACACGGAAAATAAAGTGCATAAAGCCAAAAATTCCTATTGTCAGCAATAAATGAATGATATTAAGGAGAATTTAAATACAGAAACACAATCACAAACAGCCAAATAAGGATTATGGGCACAATCCTGTGGGGATGGCCTTAAGCCCCAAACTCGGAGGCTTACAGCCATCCAATGCAGAAGCGGGTGGTGCACCGGATCTTCACTGCTGCGTTCCGCCTACTCTGCATTTTAGCTGCACAGGCGGTTTTGCCCATCTAGCTGAGGCATATCGGAGAGGGGAAAGGGAAGGAGTCTGGGGAGACCTCTGGATACCGTGTAAGCCGTCCTCCCTAGTCTCCTCCCCTTCCCTCCCCCAGGAACGCTCCCTTTCCCTTCCCTTTGAGGTCGCGTTTGTGACCTCAGAGAGGCAGCCAGTGCTGTTCTGTGTGCCCTGGCTGTGAGGGGGAAGGGGCAGGGAACTCATACTCCAGGAGTCCGAATTATCCTATGGGCCCCTCAGACACTGTCTGGGGGCCGTAGGATTGTTCTCTTACTTTAGTTTTGTTGGTCAACCTAGAACCAAAGGTATTCTTACCCATCTAGCAGATTCTCACTTTTCCACAGAGGAAGGCTTCACTTAAGGGAGCTCCAGACTTTTTGCCTGAAACCACTCTGTATAAAGTCTACTAAAATAAGTTTTTTTTAAAAAAAAGTCAAAAATAATCTTTAAGAAGAAAATCTTTTTTGGAATTGTTCTTCTATGTCAGTGAGCCATCAAAACTAAAGAGCATTGAGAATTTCTCTCCCTTAACATTAAGAGGTAAGCAAAAAAAAAATGTCCCCAGAAAGACCCCTGGCTTCTGATCTATTTCCTTCTGTTTTAAAACCCAAAGCCTCGTATGCTGAAGCCATCTAGGTCAACAACTCTCATGGGATAGTGGAAGAAGAAAATAGCTGCACAGACTGTGTGACTCTGCCACAGTAAGCAAACACTGTTGGCCACACTTCATATAGCCTGTTCAAGACCTTGTTATGTATCTTGAGTTAAGGCCTTTCCCCCACCCCACCCCAAACTGAATGTTACAGCAGGATTCCTGCACCAGTTCCTCTTCCCTTTTTTCATAGCTGTAAACATTGGGCAGTATAGTGCATTTTGCATGCCAGTGGGACCCACCACCAGCACCAAGGGGAGCGAGAGATTCTTAAAGCAACTGGGATGAAACAGAAGCACTTGTTTCCAGATCGGAGCAGGTCAGAGCTTCACTGACCTGTCCCAATCCGGAAACGACTGTTTCCAAGTTTGCTGTACAAAGTGCTAACCCCCCCCCCCCCTTTGTGTGAATTGACCCTTGCTGAGCTCCCTAGCAGTTGGTCCCACAGGCGCATTGGAATGAGCAGAAGCACAGCAGCTGTACTGGATGCTGCCCATCATCCCGAAAAGGTAAATATATAGCAGGGCTTTGAAGGACAATTGTCAGCTAGCTAAACTTGATTTTTAGCGTTATTTTTTGAAATGTTCCCCCTAATCTGGCTCGGTTTTGGCATTTTTCACTATGAAGGCCAAGAAGCGTTTTTTGTCCATCTGCCCCCCGCCCCCCGCCTTTAGTTAATACTGATGATATTGGGCTTCTGACTCCTCACTCTCTCCTTCAGCCTGCTCTCCTCTTCGGGCTTCTCTCGCTACAGCGTGCTTCTGGATTTCAGTCTGCTAGGCTATTGCTTGACAGTATCTCTGGTTCTCCTGGCCTACCTGCCAGGCCTCTTTCCATTGTCGAATTTGCATCACAGCTGGGCTTGCCTGGGCCCTTGGTCTTATCCCTCGCCGCTTCTCCCTGACTTTCCGCTATTGTGCCGTCTGCGGCTGCTGACAGCACTAGCAGCATTCTGGGCCCCTGCAGCTCATCACTGTTGTGGGTGATGTCTGAGACTCTGGCGTCTTCATTGAATGTCCTTGGGCTGAATGTCAGGAGGGAAAAAAATGATGAGAAACAGCCCTAAGGAAATGATTTGCAATTCTGGTTGACACGGCCAATAATTTTATTCTTCCCAAATTCACAAGTGCCAAAAAAGCTTTTATTGCTTTGTGCAATTGACTATAACCTCCTCCCTTGTATCATTCCATATCATGCCAACCTCTTCATTTCGTTACTTACCCTCAGCAGCTGGGATATGTGAACTAGAATTAATATTTGCAATGGAACTGGGAATTCCTCTGCATAAAAGTTTAACGGCTTATTTAAATAACAATAAGATTTCCTTTACATACTGCACAGAATGCATTTGAGATCATATCAGGACAAATCATTGCTCTCTGCCATAACAGACCCCCCCCCCCCCCATTTAAAGCTGGGGCATATTTCTCTCATAGTAACGTGTTCTTCTGCAAAAGGCCCCTATGTGGCAATAAAAGCAAGGGTATTTAGCACTTGAATTTAGATAGTACATTTCAGATGTTCAAATCTCTTAACAGTGCAATTGTATGCAGATCTACTTAGAAGTCGGTCCCACTGAGTTCAGTGGAACCTACCTTCTAGGTGATTATGTATAGGATTGCAATCTCAATCATACAATAGCCTTGTATGGTTGGCCAGGGTTATTCTGTACTACAAATGGCTGGCAGAGAGTAAAGCTGCCTACCTAAAGCCAACTGGTATGTTTGTTTGTGAGTTGAAATCTGAATTAAGGATTTCTTAGTTCTTTTGCTCATACTCTTGGCGGATACACCAAGCCAATTCTATGCTATAAAATGGGTACTTGCAGTATTCCATTTTTTAATTGGGATAACTAATAAAATTTCCACAAAGGGACAGTTTTCATAAAATGATCAAGGAATAATTGCTTTTTAAAGAAGGGGGAGTGTAGTTGTATAGCCATGTGGCAGAATTCCCACCTCCAAGAAAGGATAATGTGAATAAGTCCTTTCCAAAGTCCATGTACATGGGAGCTGGCTTTCAGAAGTGTTCAGAATCTTCAGCTGGTCCAGAATGCTGCAGTCAGACTGGTTACAGGAAGCACGTGACTTCCTTGTTACAACAGCCTTACTGGCTGCTGGTCTGGTTTTGGCTGAATTTGAAGTGCTGGTTATGACCTATAAATAGGCTGACCAGATTTTGAGACCCAAAATCCCGGTCCCCCCCGCCCCCCCACCTAAAACACCCCCCCCCCCGCGTGCCCGCGCGCCTGCCCCCCCGCGCGGCCCGCCCGTCCCCCCGCGTTGCGCCGCCCGCACGCCTGCCCGCCCCACGGCCTGCCCGCGCTGCGCCGCCCGCGCGCCCGCCACCCCGCGCGGCCCGCCCGCTCCCCCCGCCCGCACTGCGCCGCCCGCGCTGCCCGCACGCCCCGCTCGCCCCACGCTGCTCGCGCCGCCCGCCCGCCTCGCGCTCCTTACCTGTGCAGACCGCGTCCGCTTCCCTCCATCATCACCCGGCGCACTACTGAGGGACAGGCCGTGAAGCCTGTTTCTCAGTAGATTCGAGCACTGGAGGGAAGCGGACGCGGCCTGCACAGGTAAGGAGCGCGAGGCGCGGGGCGCGAGGCGCGGGGCACTTACCTGCTGGGGCGGGCGCTTCCCGGGCTCCGCCGCCGCCACCGCTGCCAGGTCTACCGCCGCTTCTCGCTTGCTGCACCGCCGCGTGACCCTCCGCCACCCCGGTTTGCCCCCCCTGCCCCCCCGGTTGGGCTGGTTTGCCCCTGGATTCCCGGTTAGGACCGGGAAATCCCGAGCCATCTGGACAGCCTACCTATAAAGTCCTATACAGTTTAGGACTGGGCTACCTGAAAGACGGCCTCATCCCTTATGAGCCCACCTGGGTCTTCAGAATTTTGGGAGGGGCCCATGTTTTGAGACCACCACCTACATAGGCATGTTTGATGGTGATGCGAAAGAGGGCCTTCTCGGTGGCCACTCCCAGGCTATAGAACTCCTTGACGAGGGAGGCTAGCTTCACTCCCTCTCTCCTGTTTGCCAGTGGGTTGGATGCTGTTTTTATTCTATTGTTGTGTTTTAACTGTGTTTTAATGCATTTCTTTTAGTATTGTTTTAATTACATTTTATTTGTGATTGTAAGCCGCCTCGAGTGCTGTTTTACTTGGTAGAAAGGCAGGGCACAAATCAAATCATAGAATCATAGAATGGTAGAGTTGGAAGGAGCCTATAAGGCCATCAAGTCCAACCCCCTGTTCAATGCAGGAATCCACCTTAAAGCATACCTGACAGATGGCTGTCCAGCTGCCTTTTGAATGCTTCTAGTGTGGGAGAGCCCATGACCTCAATAGGTAATTGTTTCCATTGTCGTACTGCTCTAACAGTCAGGAAGTTTTTCCAGATGTCCAGCCGGAATCTGGCTTCCTGTAACTTGAGCTCAGTATTCCGCGTCCTGCACTTTGAGATGATTGAGAAGAGATCCTGGCCCTCCTCTGTGTGACAAATTAATACATAAAAATAATAATAATAATAATAATAATAATAATAATAATAATAAATTTATTTCTTACCCGGCTCTCCGTTTGGATCGAGGCGGTTAACAACAGTAATTATAAAACATGTTAAAATACATAAAACTGATTAAAAACATGGCAAACATTATTAAAATAGCAATAAAACATCATAAAAACATCATAAAAGTTTTTTTTCCTTTTTAAAAGATCCAAATTGATTAGAACCTGCAGGTTTGTTGGGCCAAATGCTAAATTCCTTTGTGTTAAAAATCTATATTATAATGTTTCCAAAATACAATGTTTTTTATGTTAAGGCAGCTCTTAAAAACAACACCCTGTTCTTTGTAAAGCTGTTATTCATAGGACAACCTACAAAGAAAGCAGTTTCCAAATTATTGTCTCATCGATAGTTAAATTGCTATATCATAATTAAAGATGGCAAGTCCTTGCAGGAACATTAACTTGGCAATGGGTTTGTTTTTACACTCTGATGGGGCAAGAGAGAAGGAATGGCTCTGAACATTTGCAAAATGTGAAAATGAATTGGAAAAGCAAAATCTTGTCATAACATTCTCCATTGCAAGCAACGCAATACCTGACAGCTTATATGCTTTGTAGTAGATCATTTTGGCAGTGCATTTTGTGCAGGAAATAGGACTTTGGGAAAATGGACACTTTGAAGAATTGTTGGTGTTCCGTGAAGAAAGGAGAGATACTTGGCTGAGATTTAAGATAGTCTGGAAATGGGACATTAAACCAAAAGCAAAAAAAAGCCACCCTACACTACAAAACCAAACATCTTGCATCATATTTGTGTGTGTGTGTTCACAAAGAAAAGACTATATGCTGAAGGAATCTAAAACACCTATTTTAAACAATAATAGTTGGCCCTGAAACGTATCATGAAAAGTTTAAACAAATGCTGCCTTTGTATTTTGCAATACTGATTGTGAAAACATTCATATTGAATGTGCTGCCTTCATAAATTCATGGATGATTCATGTCCCTGTTGGTAACACTTAACAGGATGTGCTGGGAAGGATCTATATTTCTGTGGGACTTGATGGTAAAGATGTACTTAATATTATCTTTAGATCTGTGGCTTTCTTTTTCAAGCACAAGAGCAATTTATGTCCTCGGTCTGAGCAGATGTGTTGTAGTACTGGCATGTGGATATAAGAGCTTGTTTTCTTCCTCTTCATTTTCCACATTGAGACTACTTGAGAGTACCAATCCGGGAATGATACCTTTCCTACCAAGTTCAACAGTTTAGTCTAAAAAAGCGCTAGCGAGGACAGATGTTAAGGAAGAATAAAACCTATTTTAATATAGGCATCTACTTTTCCTCAGATAAAAGAAGAACATAAGAAGAGCCCTGCTAGATTAAGCCAATGTTCAGAAGTTTTCCTCCAAAACACGGAGGTCTGAGGGTTAGAGAATGTGGGTGGCAGTAACATTGGATCAGTTTATTGGTTGAGTCAGAGTTATGTTGTTTATAGGAGAGGGAGAAAGATCCCATTGATTTTGTTCACACCATGCATAATTTCTATTTATTCAATATATTTCTTAGCCACCTTTCAAGACAGTAGTCTTCCCTACTCAGCTTGAAATATAAATCAGAAATTCCATATTAACAAATTATAAAACCACCTTAAATTTAGACAATTTTAAAACAAGGCAGTTAGAATAAAACAATGTACAATGCAATACAATACAGTACAGTTCAAATATGAAGCAGAAGCAAATACATTATAACCTTATCAATTAAATGCCAGAGTGAGGGAAAGCTGTGTTTTTAAAGCCCTTTTAAAAGCAGCCACACCGGGAGCCAGCTATATCTCTTGTGATGGAGTTCCACATACTTCTGTTATTTGTGCATGTCTCATATGCACATGCTTTACTGACTGGATTGTGTTTTCAGTACTTTTCAGTAATGCAGCATGGAAACAAAGGCCCCCAATTCAGAGGGCCTCTAGGAAGCTGTTATGTCCATGTAACTTCAGACTTTAATTTTTATTATTGCAATAGATTTAATTATGGTTCCTTATGTGTCAGGAGATTTGGCTGCTCTCAAATTTGGAAAGGAGGGCTTTCTAAACAGACAAACAAACAAATCAGGGTGTACAGGGGGATTTTACTTTCTTTTTCTAAACAGCATCACCCTGAATCCCCCTTGGCACCATATCTCAAGCTGTTTGGGAAATAAATGCTTTTACGAATACACATGGAGAGATTGTGGCACACTTCTCTGGTTCAAGCCACTGCTTTTCAGCTGAAACCATTTCCCCAAGTAATTAGCTGCTAAAGCATATGTACAGCCTCTTCACTCAGATACTTAATTGAGGGTAGGTTGCAGGATACTGTGGAAATCTAAACAGCCTGTCATACTGTGAATGAGATCAAAGGACTCAATTGCCTGGGGAAAATAAGTGTTGATAGCTGAGACAGGAAAGTGCATTTGTATCATGAATCCAACCACTCTCTGATAGAGCTGCACCGCAGCAGGTAACTACAATGACTGAATAGGATGCACGTAATTAGGTAGACATTATTACTTCTGTGTTAATAAATTTAAATAATTCAAGAATGTACGTGGTTAGGAATCTGGGCCTAAAGCTAAGAGAGATGGCTTTTCGTTATTTCTCCTGCTTTAATCCTGTTGACATCTGGTGGTTTTGTGTTTGTGTTTTTTAACCATACAAACTAATTAAATCCAAACATTAAACCCATTGCTGTTAAAATAGCCACTATTTTCTTTTAACTTTTTGTTTCCTAATGTTCTGTTCAGCACACATTTTGATACAAAGTTCTTCTTGAGTATGAAAATAGTTTCTCTAGGAAGCCTGCGAATTTTAATTTTGCCTATAATTTTCTTCATTGAATTTTCTTCCTTTGTCCGAGCAGCAAGTAGATGGGCACAGGACAGTTACATAGCAAGCAGTTTATTCTTTCTTTGTCTCATGCGAGTTTAAAATACCTTTCTTTTCCTCAGCCATCGACTTAAAGAATGGTTCTGGAGAGTTGTACCAAGGACCTGCCCGAGGAAAAGCCGACACCATTTTCACCCTGTCAGATGAAGACTTTGTGGATTTGGTGCTAGGCAAGATCAATCCACAAAAGGTACAGTTGCAGAATTAATGCTGTCATAGTAATTTATCACCTCTCAAGTAGAGCGTTGGTGTTAAACTGGCAAGTTCTAATTCACAGATATGTAGAGATGCTAAAAGCACAAACATGATGATGGCACCAAGATGTTCCCATGTAAAGAGCTTACATAACTTTTAGTCATCTTGGATTCCATGACCATAATCCAGATCCTGTTAAACAATAGGTCTCCTAGAAAGAGCCATAAATCAACTGTTCCAACTTTGTATAACTGGGGGTAGATAGAAAGGGAACACTAAGGTAAAACATGCAAACAAAGGCAGTTGATAACAGCATGCAAAGCTTCCTCCATTCTCTTCAGCTGACAAGGGACAACTTTGATTGTGCAAAGGGGGAATATAGAGAGAGCTGTTCTCTCCACTAATGCGACTAGAGAAACCCATGGATGCAGGAGCTCCCTGTGTGTGTTGCACAACACACTCTGACCCGGTTTGTACGTAATGGCTAACTAGAAACTGAATAACACATAGCTAGCTGTGGCCACACCGAAATGACCGAGTGTGCTGCCTCCTATGCACCTCCCAATTTTGCTTCCTTTTCGAATTGCCCAACAACCCAGGAATGCCTCATTCCTGCATTGTTACCATGACGTATTCTGGATTGTTGAGGGGGAAACAACCCAGATTTTTAGCCCATAGTTTGTTGTTGGGTTAAAACTCTGGCAAGTGCACAGGAGGCTGTGTGCTTGTTCCAACATAGCCACAGGTACCTGTGGGTTGTTCAGCCCATAGTTAGCTGTTGCATCATTCATCATAACCAGGTCATTTTCTGGATCCCAGTTTTTATTTTTATTTACAATGAGTATTAACTAGTCAAATGTCATTGTGGAGCAGGGTTGGAATATTACATTCCTGGTCTTAACTGAGCTGGTTTGTCTTTCTGTGCAGTAAGGCTATAAAATGAATGGACAAACGCAGCCTGTGGGACATGCGCGCCTTTGCCTGGCCTTTGGGGCAGCCTCCGCCGCTGAATTTGCTGTCAAAACTTGGTGGTGGCAACCAAAAAGTCACGTTTTTTTCCCTTTAAACAAGGTGTGTGAGGAGCATGCACCTGGTTTTAAAGGGGAAATTGCACCTTTCTGCTACTGCACCACTGAATTTCAGCAGCAAATTTGGCAGCAGGGCGTCTGGTCTCCAGTGGATTCCTGGGTGGTGGTAATCCCCAGAAATTGCTCACCCCTGCTGTAAAACATAAAGCCGAAACTACAAATTAAATGGTTCTCAAATTGTATGTGAAAGTACATTATATTGTTGTTGTTGTTATTATTATTATTATTATTATTATTATTATTGCTACAACAATAATAAATTACAGCCCGTGATGGGAGCAAGGTAGGAGGAGGGATACACCTTTCCTCTCTTTGCTTCTTCTCTTCACACTCCCACAAGTCTTCATCAGGTTCCTTGTGTAATGAAGGTGACCCGCATGGAGACAATCTGCTGTGCCAGATAGCTTTGACTCCAATTGTTTTGTTTGCAGTCGAAGTGTGTGGGGGGTTTCTGATTAATTTCTGGTTAAGTCTTATACTCTTGTAACTGTTTTTAAAAGCACCAGCCTGGCAGAGTAGAGAGACGATTTAATTGCTTTTCTCTCCTCTGCTTGCTGTAGGCATTCCTCTCCGGTAAGCTAAAAGTTAAAGGAAATATCATGCTGAGCCAGAAGCTGGGGACGATACTCCAACAGTATGCAAAGCTGTGAATTCCCTGCTGGATTGAGTTGGCCTAGGAAGAAAATAAAGGAGCCATTTCTTTTTCAGAATAACCCAAAACCTTATGCAATTCCTGTATTAGGTAACTTCTAATAGCCTTCCTTGCTAATACGCAAGTTGCCTTGATTCTTGCAGATTCAGATAGTTGGTATAGATGTGATGGATTAACTCTCTCTCTCTCTCTCTCTCTCTCTCTCTTTCTCTTTCTCTCCTTTCTTCTATCTTGCAAGACTTTATACCAGCCTTCCTTAGCCTGGCTCCTTCTGGATTTGTTGGTCTTTAAGCCCCATCACCCCCTATGCTAGCTGAGATTGATGGCAGTTGTAGTCCAACACATCTGAACAGTGTCAGGTTGGGGAAGGCTACTTTATAACTTCCTCTTGTTCCTCAGAAGGTCTGCAAATTAAAATACATGCCGTTAATATATTTCTATATGCAATCTAAACATAATTCAATAAAACATACTTTGATACTATCCTCTTGATTCTGTTCTTTTCTTTTAGTGGCTTAAACCCTATTTCTCAGTTGATCTCATTCTTTAAAAAAGGGGGTGGGGGTGGGGAAGAACAATAAAAAGTCTATAACTTGAAAGACGGCTGGGATTGGGTTATTGTAGTTTAGCCTGCATCAGAGTATTCCACTAACTAGCAGCCCCCTCCTCAGCGGTTGCTGCTATTTATTATTAGGCTAGATGCTATGAAATGTAATAATACAAAACCGGCTCTGCCAGCAGGAAGAGTGAGGCGTATGGGAGTAGTGGAGAGACAGAAGATGCAGCTTCCTCCTGGTCGCTCCACATTTATGTATGTATTATATTTTTAATCTGCCCAATAACAGCTCTCTGGGCAGATTATAAGTGGTTAAAAAAAAACTCAGGCCAGAATCCAGTGCTGCCTATACATTAGCAAAGCTGACCGCCAATTCTGGTCCCTGGGTGGCTGGTCCTGCCAATTCCAGCCCAAAAACAGTCCCTTCCGCTGTGGAACAAAAATGTAGTGCTTCCTGAGGCAAGCCCCCAAAACGAGCAGAAACACTTGATCCTGGAATAGAGCATGTTGACAGAGCTCCCTTATGTGAGCTTCATCCCCTTATCCCCTTCGAGAAATACTCAGTCGTCATTCCACAAAAAGTAGGGGCCACTTGCAGACCAGAATTTGCGGGGCTGGCCAGGCATGCACTCTTCTGTTGTAAGATGCAATATAAACAGTTACAAATATAAAATATGATTCAAATATTTTAAAGAATAAAATACAATACAAAATAGCAAATGGTACAGGAGTTCATAAAACAGACATAAAAGTCTAGAACCAGGTTTCTAAAATGCCTGGAAGAAAAGAAAGATCTTTAATTCATGCCAAAGAGATAACAATGTAGGTGAACCTCTTTGGGCAGAGCATTCCATAAACGGTGCCACAACTGAAAAGGCCCTCTCTCTTGTAGCCACCTGCCTAGCTTCCTGATCTAAGGCTCCAAGCAAGTACATATGGGAGATGTTCCTTCAAATACTCTGGTCATTGAGGACTTTAACGATCAACACAAACACTTTGAATTATGCTTGGAAATGGACTGGAAGCCAGTGCAGCTAATAAAGCACTGGTGTCACATTATCATATCTGACAGTTCCAGTTTTGTAACCCAGTAGCTCTGTTTGGAATTAACAAGTTTCTGAACCTTAACATAAGAAGAGCCATGCTGGATCAAACCAAGGGTCCATGTAATCCACACTCTGTTCATATAGCGGCCAACCAGCTGTCGACCAGAGACCCACAAGCACAAGACAGGTGCAACAGCACCCTCCCACCCATGTTTCCCAGCAACTGGTGTATATAGGTTTTCTGCCTCTGATACTAGAGATAGCACATAGTCATCAGGACTAGTAGCCATTGATAGCCTTCTCTTCCAGGTACAACATATTGCAGTAATCCAACCAGGAAGTTGAGCATGGATAACTGTCACCAGGCTTTTTCTGTCCAGATAGGTTTGCACCTGGTTTATCAACCTAAGCTGATAAAAGGCACTCCTGGGCACATTTCATAGTGTGCCACATAGTCCTGCTTTTGCTCCCTCCTCACTACTGAATTCTTACATGCTTATGGAAGAAGACATTAAGCCTCCACTAGAGAAGCTTAGGTTACTTTTTGGCATAGATGCCTGGGCAGATTAGGAGCAGCAAATGTGGATTTCAAGGAATTGCTTCTGGGATTGGTTTCTTACCCAGCTCAATGCTGAATCTGCTGGATTCCTTGCCGGTGCCCCTTCCCCACACTTTTCCTACATGTTGTTTGGTTCTTCCTTGCTTCTCTTGTAGCATCAAGTTCTCTGACCTGCTTTTCGTAAGCAGCAAAAGCAAGGACACCAAGCCAGATTTGGAACGACAAAGTTCATCCGTACTGGCCTAGGCCCTAGGCAAAGTCAGATGGGCTCAGGTTTATATGAAATCTATTACCACATGTCATTGTCTACACATGTTTAATCATAGACATGTACCCAAAGGACACATCTTAGGATCTTTAACCAAACATCACAGTCCACCGCAACAATAATTAGACACCCAAGTAGGGAAAAGCAATCAACAATTAGCCAGAGCGAAGAGTAATTTAGAATATGGTTTATTACAGAAATATAAAAAGCAAGTACATGTGCAATATTTGAATAGGATGGGTGTGCGGGGAGGGGGGGGGAGAGATTTAATCCTCCCCACCCAGTACAAATTAGGGCTGTGTGCACTTGCACTAGAGTAAATAAAAAGCCCTCCGCTACACACTAAGCAACTAGCATGAAAGCGTAGGAGAAACACAAGACACACTCTAAGTGAAAAGCATTCATTTTGAAAACCTTAGTTTTGGGGAGGGTTCTTCCCCCCCCCCCCCAGGGCCAGAAAGAACAGTATAGGTGAAGCTAGAATTTGGTCTTCCTACTGCAGGTGTTTAGTGCAAAAGTCACACACAAAAAGAGGTGAAGGCTGCAAGTGCAAAAAGCTTTTAAAGGCAATGGTCATATTAGACACATCAAAAAGGCCTAGTTTAAAAAGGCTGCTTTTTGAACTAAAGTTTGTTCTTGGCCTAGTACTGGCAGTTTATCAGGGCCTGAGGAAAAGAGAAGATGACAAGAATAGTTCTTGCCATATAGGGTTCATACCCCAAGCAGTGAACACACAGATAACATATTGGGGAAATTGGGCAATTTCTGTAGAATTATGCAGTAAACAAGACCACCCTATTGTAACTAATCAGTAAGCTTAAAACAGTAGAGTGTCCATTTATTGCAATGGGCATAGGAGCTGACCAAGTGAGAACAGTATAAAATAGAGCCTTGACCCAGATGCCGTGTTCTGCCTTTATTCACAATTCCTAAGGGCTCCTTCGGGTCCATTCAGAGGATCCTTGAAGGGAGACAGGTGAGAAGCCACTGTTGGTGAATTTCCCCACGGGCTTCTAGTCATGGTGCCAACCACCACATTGAAAATTCAAGCTGTGGCAGGTGATCCACCATAGCTTGTTACATACAAACCCGGCAAGGGTGAGTAATTGGGGTGGTTGGTTCTGGATGGCTTCTTAACCATAATAACAACCGACCCTTTCCAGGTTTATACACAACAACAAGCTGCAGTGTACACCCTGATCCTGCTTGGATTTTCAAAATACAAAACTGAAAGCCCCACAGCGAAATTCACCTGCAGTTGCTTGCTGTTACATGCAATCCAGAGCCTTCACCTCTCAATATAACAAGTTAATGTTATTCCTTTAATATTTCTGTATTTGGATAACATATGTGAATGGTATGTTCTTATTAATAAAAACATTTTTTTTGTATTCTAAGTTGTTGCCTGTGTGAATCAGTACTCCCAAAGCAACCAAGGCAGACTACATTTCTGAATCCAAACCAGGGGGGTGCTTTGGCTTCTCATTCCCTTGAAACCCCGTGGTGGGATGGAAATGTTAAATCTCTATGCTGGAGGGAATGTGGGTTTTCCGGCAGTGATTAAGTGCGACAAGCCTACTCCCTGCCCACTTTGTGGCCTACTTGTGTCCTCGATCCGTCCCTGGCATGCCCCTAGCCTCAACCCAAACCAAGGTCACCTCCGACAGACGGATGGAAAGACGGAGGTGACCTCGGAGTACAAGAAAAACTCATGGTAAGGCAGCAACATATTATAAACGCAGCTTCAGAGGAAAAGCCTGTGGTGGTTGCAGGGTGGCAGCTGTGTCATATAAATGACGCAGTGCCACTGCACAGTCACCACAGGGTATGTGGGGCATATAGACAGCCCCCAGATATAGACAGGTAGCTAGGGCTTGTCACTAATAACAAGAGAGACTGGTTAATTAGATGCATTGGTTTTTTTAAAAAAGTTCCCTTACAGGGAGGTCATGTGCATATTTGGGTTGTTGATCTCTAACTTTGTTGGATGCTAATGACTGTTAATATGTTTACTATTTGTAAATAGTATGAATAGTACTATTGGCTCTGCAGCCAATTGAATGGGTGTGCTTTGCATAGTTTGAATGCTTTACAAATGGCAGAGATCTATATATCCTGGAGGTCTCACACCTTGCACAGAATGAGGATCTATATCCTGGAGGTCTCACACCTTGCACAGAATGAGGATCACTCATGATCTAGGTTGGTTGCCTTCACGCAGCTTTGAGTTATCCGTCGGCCTTGCCCAAATGCTTCTGTGGGCCCTCTAATTTAGAGTCAGAAACTGATTAAGAAGTGGACCAGGATGGTTTAGAAACCCAATAAGTCATGAGAAGCCCAAGGCTTGAGAGCGTAGTTTCTCTTTGGATGGCAGGCCGAAGATATAGGAAGAAAGCAAAGAAATGGAGGAGCACATGGAGACTACGTATCTATGATACGGCAAATTTATGGTGGAACTATCTAGTACTAAAAGGACATTTTGCTGCCTGAGGCAGAACAGCAAGCCCCTGCCATTTCAAGGTGCTTGGTACCCAAAGCCAGACACGTTATTTTGGCACCTGAGGCAGAAAATCTCCCCCCTCCCGCTCAAGCCTTTTCCAATTCTGGGAGTAAAAATACAATAATAATCATCATGACACCCCAAATCAGCTGCCTGGGGCCAAGGCCTAAGGGTAGCACTGGCCCTACGATTTTTCTTCTAATGTTTATTTCAAGAAAAAAGAAGTCATGTTAGTATATTAAATTCAGTAGCTTCGAAGTGTGTTGCTGCTTCATGTTCACTACCAAGTCCCACAAGTTGTAGGCTACAGTCTTTGAAATAGCCTCTCCTCGCTGTTTCAGAGGAACAACAATTGCAATGTGAAACATTCTAGCGAGTAATCCCAGTTTTTGTTGCCAGATTCTCACCTAATGGCCTTTGCCTGACACTTTGGGATTTCATGTCTCCAGCTGGAAAATGTATAATGAATCCAAAATTCACGATGCAAAATATGACTCACATTGTAAACAAGGCTAAATGTTTATTATGCCACCCTGACATTTATTTTTCCTCAGACTTTTAAACCAATCCTTACACACATGATTTGTGTTGCTATTTGTTCAATATGTTTGGGAGTTCATGTCGGCAGGAGGCAATGCTTGCGTTTTCCATTGCCCAACAGCGCCGTTTTTGGCTAGCTTTACATTCTGCTTTACATCAGATCTGGCCTTTTCCATCCCGTTTTGATGAGATGCAGCCTGAATTCCATCTCAGACCGGCAAGTCTTGTGACAGCATGTATCTCCCAGAGCATGTATCTTTCAGCACTGCTTCAGTACACTCCTCTCTGTCAATTTCTCACTTCCCTTTAATCGTTGCTAGTGCTGGAAGGTGTTGCCCTGCCGTGAAGCTCCTCTAGCCCCCTAGGATTGCAATATCTCCATTTTCCTTAGATGAGTAGTGCTGGCATTTTCATGGTACCCTAATTGGAAAGAAACAAAGAAAGAAAGGAAGGAAGGGAGGGAGGGAGGGAGGCTGGTGGCTGACACTGGCAAATGATCCATAAGCAATGGGCACTCAGGAGGATATGCTTCCTTAAGCAAGTTTAAGGTCTCTTGTATCACTAATGTTTAATATGGATAGAGGGGCGGGAGGACATTGTTTCAAGTTGGTGATGCTTTTACAAAAGCAGAAAGAGGCAGCATTGTGCAGAGGCATCCATGAATTTAACAGAGGGAGATTGTGTAAATTGCATTTTCTGCTTCTTAAAGGGAGAAAGCAATGGGTTGATTTAGGGCTGGGTGTAAAAAGCTGCCTTTAACGTGGGTCATTGGTAAACTTGTCCTGTTTAGGTTTCGCCTGCTGTCTCCTGAAAGGACTGTGTGCATTTCCCCTGTTGTCTGCATTATGGCTTTCTGGAGGCTTTTGCCATTCGTTTCCATTTTCTGCAAATCAATTGAAGTTTTACAGCTCAGCATCCTCTTAAGCGACCCATTTAATGGCCTTTAAATAACATGCAAGAATAGAAATGAAATAGGGGCAAAGCCCATAATAATGCGTTTCGCCTTGGTTTCAGCCTGGCTGTCGGCTGCTGGCTGTTATGCCTCCGAGTCATTAGAATTGCTCGTAATTAGGTTATTCCGGGGGATTTCACTGCACCTAAAACTGTCCTCCGGAATTACAGATATTTGCGCTTAGATGTTGACAGGTGCATTCCTTATTAAGGAATCACTTTAAAAATAAATGTGATGATAACAGGATGCGGACTTTGTAGCCTTTGCCTATTTGAGGAAGTAGTGGGCTTGAAATAGATGGGCCATTTCAAACACCTGCCTATGCTATACACAATCTATACCCTCTTCTTGGGGATTTATTTATTACATATTTATACTGCCCAACAGCCTAGGCTCTCTGGGCAGTTTACAATTAAATGCCACTTTCTATAGCCTGGTGCTATTCCAAGATAGGTGTCATCCAAGCCTAGGCATTTGAACAGTCGTTTGTCATGTGGCAAAGGGTAAGGCATCTCTGTGTCAAACAGAAGGAAGGGAGGTTGAGTTTAGAGGAGTTCACTTGAATCTCCTCATGCTTGGAAGAATTCCTGAGAGGATTGCGCTGCCCAGCTCCTCCCCTGCCAGTAACGGGTTCAGTAGCTGTGAAAAGAAGCTGTATGTCTGAAATGACATAGGCAGGTAGAACTTCTCCACATGAGCAGGGGTCCTGTTTGGCTCCAGATCTCCACTTGCATGGGGTAGCTCTATGCCAGGGGCACTAATCGTCAGACCTCTGGGCCACATCTCGTCCAACTGGGGTCCTCTGCGGTTCTGCAGATGGCCACGCCCCTTCATCTGACCCCCACCCCTTTCCCTCAGCAACTGATCATTCTGTGGTTTCCAGGCTTTTGCATGGTTTTTCCTCCATTTTGAAAGATTGAGATGACTCTCAATTTGATAGAAAAGAACAAAGGAGAAGAAATTTCCAAGAAATTATCCTGGGTTTGGTTGTTGTTATTATTATTATTATTATTATTATTATTATTATTATTATTATTTACATTTATATACTGCCCCATAGCCAAAGCTCTCTGTGCGTATCTTACTTATGAGGAGACCGAGGAGTATGTGTGAATCTCCTGTCTTTCACTGAACAATAATCTCTTTGGCAGCCTGTAGCCTTTTTGGCTTCCTGCACTTCCATAAGCCTAGAGGAAGACAGCATGAGATAACTTCTCCTGTAGGCCTTTTTCAGATCAGGAAATGCAGACAGCCTGGGAGGCTGCAGAGCAATAGAGAGATGTATAGCAGAAAGAAAAACACACCCACTGCTTTTGGGCCACCTCACCTAGATTAGGAAAGGTCAAAAACACTAACAAAAGAAAATTAAAATAAATGATAAATGTCCTGAGAATGAAGCAGAAAAATGGAAGCCTTTTAATAGGTGAAGAAAATTTTCAGGAGGGCAGATTTGGGCACAGCACTAGTTCCACCACTTCCCTGGTGCCGAGTACAACACTGCCCCTTCTCACACCTGTATGGTGGAGGATGCAAAATGGGGGATAGGGCTGTCTACACAGTTTGATGTTGTTGCTACTTGCAGTGGCAGTGTAAAAAACCAAAACCTTGAGGGAAATGAGCGCTGTGCTACAACCCCTGCCAAAGGTGAGCCTTACCTGTGAGAAACAGTTGGAGAATTTCTCTGCCCACAAACAGGGTGGAGAATTTTAAGAGACCATTTGTACACTGCTCTAGTTAATCACCCATTAAAGACCAAGCCTCCCCAAAATACTTTGCATTACAAAATGGATAGCTCACAACAGGATATTGCTGCTGAGAAAACTCCTCTCCCCCCAGCCACTTAAAGATTGCAGCAAAGCTCAGAGGGAACAGAGAAATCTGAGGGGGTGGGGTGGAAGATGACATCGTGGTTCCTGCTAATCAAAAAGTCCTGGCACTTCAACCCAGTGAGCCCTGACTCTGCTAAACCAGTGGTTAGCCATTAGTACAGTAATGCCCAGTGAAGTTTGCTCCTGTCCTCATTCTTCCTTCCTTCCTGACTGTAGCACAGAAGAACATACACACGAATATTGCAGGCATTTCCAAGGCTTAAAGGGGAGAGTGGCTACACACACAAAAATTGCCTGTAGAGCAGAGTAGCTCAGATGGTTTAGGAAATGGAAGCACCACTCAAAGCCATAGAAAATATCTTTGAAATTGCATTTAAAGCCGAGGGTACCATAATTATGAGATTTTTTTGTCAAAAGGGGAAAAAAAAAGAGTTCAAAAACACTGGATCCCAGATGAGATGGATTTAACTAGTTGTGTGCCACTATCTGGATATAAAGACTATCCAGTGCAGTTTTGCTTTAACAGGTGGCTTCTAACAGGTGGAGATCCTCTTTACATCTCTGCCCTGATTAGGGTTGTTTTTTTAAAAAAAAACAAAAAACATGAATTGAATTGACATGATGTTGCCCTGCTTTATTCAATGTGTGTGTGTGTGTGTGATAGATATATCTTGTGTTTATTATATTGATTGTCATTTTGATATTTTTGCATCAATTGTGCCATACCAGTTGTCAGCTGCATTGGGTTTCCTTTCAGAAAGTGAAGCAAGGTATAAATATGAAATTACATCTGCAAAACATGTTAGTAAGTCTCATTGCACTGAATGGAATGTATTTCTGAGTAGACATATATAGGAATTGATTGTAAATGAGTAGACCTTGAAGCCCTTGAACATACCTATCTGACCACACAGAACAGAGAGGCTTAAGTGATCTGGACAACATGGCAATTGTCAGTAGCCAACATAAGCCCTGTTTTCCTACAAAGCTCACAGTCTATCTTCTCCTTCACATCTCACCATTTCTCTTCCTCCCCAGCTCTGTGACTTCACAGTTCATCCTGAGGTAATTCCACATACCTATAAGCTGTCCAGAATGACATAATATCAATTTTGTTTTATGTATCTTGTAAACATGTAGGGGAGCAAAAGTTCAATACATACTTCATTTCTCTTTCCTTCTATTGATGGCCATCTTTCCAAGTGTTTATAGAAGTGTCCTTCCCGAGTCCCGGTCATGTGGCCGCGGGGGGGGGGGGGTTGCAGGCGGGGAGCGGAGAAGAGACGTGCCTTCTCCTCATTGGAGGAGGCTGTCTGGCTCCACTGCCAGAGGTGGGGCAGCAGCGTCAATATTAGGCGGCTGCCCCCAACCGCCGACCTCTTTCGTTTTCGGCTGCACGAGGAAGGAGACCAAGTCCTTGGGTGCGGGAGCGCGACCGCGTGAGCGGCAGCTCTAGCGTTTTGGCTCCTTCAGTGCAGCAGGGGTGAGAGGCGAGAGAGCAGGCGGCTGAAGGCGACGAAGAGCGCTGAAGACGTCCTCGAACAGGAGCGTTGGGGCTTCTCCAGAGTGAGGGAGAGAGTCCAGGTGGGTCGGCGCCAATCACCCCTTCGGCGTTCTCCACTGCTGTGGAGGACATGCGGCGCCTAGTCCGTGGTGTTGCCTCCCTTGTTTTTGGCCTGCTAGGGGCCCGAGGCTGTCTGGGGGGGGGGGGTTCCTCGGGAGCAGGGAATCACCGCCAGCAGTCTTGTGCAGTGGAGCGGAGCAGCAGCAGCAGAAGTTTAAACACTAATGGTTTGGAGAGGGGGAGTGCGGGGCTTAGTATTCGCCTGTGGCGCTTCTTTTCACTGAAGTCGTGTTTGGGGGGTGCTGGGCTTGGGGCCTTTCAGGCTTCTTGCCTGCATTTTTACCCTACTTTGGGCTGTTTGCGCCAAGTTTTCAGGGGCTAGTTTTGGGGGTTTGAGTTTAATTCAGTGTTGAACTAGTTCATTTATAGTGGTTAGAGAGTTGGACTGGGTCGCTGGATCCTTTTTTGTTCCATAATTCTTATTTGTAGCGTTGAATTGATAGTTTTTCTTAGCTTGTGTGGTATAGTGGTTAGAGTGACGAACAGGGACTGGGATTCCTGGGTCCACATTCCTTTCAGGGACAACTATTGATACCTTCCATAGAGTTAAGCTCAAATTTTGAGAATGCCTCCTAAAAAAGGACAGGCTGGAAAGAAAGGGAAAGGAAAAGCCCCTCGCCGTCCAGCAAAACGGCAAGCCAGCCAGCAAGCCTCATCATCTGATGATGAGAGTACACCGAATATTAACGAAATATTGGCACGTCTGGAGGCGGTAGCGAGGGATAAAGGAATAAGCCAACCATTGGGTGTGGAGGTAAGGCAGGATGTACTTCATGGGTCTATTGCAGCTACTAGGCGTTCTCAGAAAAAAATGTTATCTATGGCAGCGCGTTTGGATGCAGTAGAAGCTTCAAGTAGTAATCAAGCTACGCTGAGTCCGCCAGTCATGAATCCAACACCTTCGACTACAGCTGACAATAGTACCTCTGGGCAGGAGCAGCCCAATCCTGATTGGTTCGGTCAAAGTGAGTCTGGTCTGGGGCCTTCATCCCCAGCACAGAATTTGGGGCAATATGGTCCTTGGGGTTGGCTTCCATGGCTCTCCACATTCAAATGGCCTTTTTGGCCAACTGCTACTGAGCAGCAGGAGGTCCAAAATACAAGCGCGCCATCCAATGTCACACAATCATTAATGTCAGGGTCTAGGGATGGTAGGGATGAGTCCACAAATGTCTCTAGAGATTTACCCTCCAATGAGCCAGTCCTGGGAACGGTGCACAAGGCCACAAGTACGGAGGATTTAGGTAAGGAGGGGACTTCAGGGTCTGAAGTGTTACATAAGAAAGTTCAGGTGGATATTGAGGTTGTCGAACAGTCAATATCTACTGCAATTGGTGCTTGCGTATCAGTTTGGTGGGACCCTACGGGACTTGACTGGGCAGATTTGTCACAACCTACAGGGACACAGGACCCATATGCTAAGGCTGATAGGGCAGCTATTCCCACAGGGTCTACTTCATCACCTATGGGTTATCACTTATTGGCTTCTACTAGGCAGAAAATCCTCCGGGGGGAGTTCATTGATGTTTTTTCCTTACTGTTTCGTGAGTCTGAATCGAAGAAGGATAAAACTGGTGATAGGGATCATGACAAGTTTCGCCGCAAGAAAGTTCGCCGTACATGGGCGAACTGGTTGCCAGGTTTTTTTATTTATATGGGCATTGTACAACAGAAATTCCCCGAGAGTGCCTGGATTTTGACAAAATATTTGGACATTATCTATCGGGCCGACACAGAGTATGAGAGTGGGGCATGGCTGGCCTATGATGAGGCTTTCCGTATGAGAGCCGCATTTGACTCCTCCCTTAGATGGGATGTTAAAGATCAGGATCTGTGGCTTCAGTTTATGACGCCCGCCAGGCCAGGTTTTGGTGAGAGGTCAGATTTGGGGCACATTTTAGCCAGGCAGACACCTGCATTGGCTCCTCAGCTGGGTGCAGGACAGGTGGTTCAACCCCACCTGTTATGCTGGGAGTATAGTGCAAAGGGATCTTGTCCCAGGGCACAGTGCAAATACAGACACATATGCTCCATCTGCGGCGGCCTGCACCCTTTCCCTAATTGCCCAAGAAATAGGGCTTGGAAAGGCCCTGAACGAGGCAGGCAGGGTAACCAAAAACCCGGGAATAGACAGCCTCCTTCAAAAGGACCCCAGCCCAGTTAAATTAGATTCTCTCCGGAGATGGTTGCTTCGTTACCCTCGGAGGGAGGATGCTGCTTACATTGAGTTAGGTTTTAGGGATGGTTTTCGCATACCTTATCAGGGACAGTGCATTCCACAGTTTGCTAATAATCAAAATTCAGTTAGGGACATGGAACAGCTAGTTGAATCTAAGATACAGAAGGAATTGGCAGCTGGTGGAGTTATTGGTCCATTTTCCTTTCCTCCAGTGCCGAATGTGAGAGTTTACCCATTAGGTATAGTGCCCAAGAAGGAACCAGGGGAATACAGGTTAACCTGTCTTTCCCAAAAGGTGGCTCAGTGAATGATGAAATCCCCGAGCAACTGTGTTCGGTGCGATACACATCATTTGACTCAGCGGTTTCTATGGTCCGCTCTCAGGGCAGAGGAGCATTGTTGGGCAAGTGTGACATTAAGTCTGCGTTCCGCATTTTGCCAGTCCATCCAAATGATTTTGAATGATTAGGTTTTGCTTTCCAAGGGCAGTTCTATATGGATAGGGCCTTGCCCATGGGTTGTTCTATTTCATGTGCCATGTTCGAAAGGTTTAGTACCTTTTTGGAGTGGGCGCTGAAAGACATGATGGGAGTGAATAGTGTGATTCACTATTTGGATGATTTTCTCCTGGCGGGTCCACAGGATTCCGCGCAGTGTTTCCTGATGATGCGAGCTTTTGAGAAACTAACCCAAGAATTGGGTGTTCCTCTCGCACAGGAAAAAACCGAAGGCCCGAGCCTGGTACTAAAAATTTTAGGTATAGAATTGGATACAATTCATCAGTGTTCTAGGCTCCCGCAAGATAAGTTAAAGAAACTTAGGGTGCTGATAGTTGACATGCTCAGTGCCCGTAAAGTCACCCTCTTGTCGTTACAAGAAGTGGTGGGGCACTTGAATTTTGCCTGTAGTGTAGTGGCGCTGGGTAGGGCCCTTTTGAGATGGCTATGTACAGCCATGACAGGACTTAAAAGGCCGTTTCACCGTGTGAGGGTGATGATGGATATGAAAGGGGATTTGTGGATGTAGCTGTAATTCCTAAACACATTCAACAGTATCTCCTTTTGGAGGCATGACTTATTGTTAGAAGCCGACCTACAGGTTCATTCCGATGCTTCAGGAGCATTGGGCTTTGGGGTCATCTGGCAAGATCGATGGTGTTCAGAGAGGTGGCCAGCAGCTTGGGTGGAATCAAGATTAGGCAAGGATCTCACCTTTTTATAGAATTCTTCCCTATTTATGTGGCCGTGCACCTTTGGGCTGACATGATGTCCAATGCAGTTATTCACTTCTGGTGTGATAATGAAGCCACCGTAAGAGTTATCAATACTCTATCTTCCCGTAATCCCAGGGTAATGGCCTTGATCAGAGCCTTTACACTACATTGCCTGAAATATAACATCTTTTTTAATCAAAGCATATACCAGGTTTGAATAATTCTATTGTTGACGCTTTATCGCGTAACCAGGTAGGAAGGTTTCAGAAGCTGGCACCATGGGCTCGGACTTTTCCAGAGGCCATGCCACCTGCCTTATGGGAGATTGGCGATCTGAAGCTGAACAAGCAATGATGCATTCTATTGCGGACAGCACTAGGAAGGCTTACACCAAGGCAGGTAGGGAGTTTCAAGAATTTAGGTTTGAGATGCTTTTACAGCAGCTTTGGCCTATCCCGGTAGAGCATCTTATCCAGTATTGTGTCCATTCCCGTCGGAAAGGGCTTGCAGCTAGAAGTATAGGTGGGAAGTTGGCGGCAGTCACCTTCTGGTCTAAAGTAAAGGGTGTGCAAGACAACACCGGCGATTTTAGAATCAGGAGGATGTTGCAGGGATGAGCGATGGTAACTCCACGAATTGCTGATGCTAGACAACCATTATCCCCAGATATATTGATTGGTTTATTGGGTATCTGGTCTTCTGTTTGCAATTCTAAATTTGAAGCTACATTGTTTCATGCCGCTTCTCTGACTGCATTCTTTGGAGCTTTTAGGATATCTGAATTGGTGGTGCTGTCAAAGGACGACAGGTCCGACAGAGCACTGTTGTTCCAAGATGTCTTGTTTAATCAAGACGGAGTGTCTATACTTCTTAGAAGGTCTAAGACAGACCAAGGCGGGTGGGAGACAGTAGTGCCTCTCTTTCCTTCAAAATTGCAGAGTTATGTCCTATAAAGGCCTTAAGGGAATTTGTAGCAGTTAGGGGGGAGGAGAATGGACCATTATTTCGACATGCAGATGGCACACCGTTGACAAAATATCAGTTTTGGGCCGTAACTAAATTGGCACTGCAGGCTCTAGGATTGGGAGGTTGTCGATTCGGAACACATTCCTTTAGGATAGGGGCAGCCTCTACAGCTGCAGCTTTAGGATTTTCAACATCAGAATTAAAGCAAGTAGGCAGATGGCGATCTAAGGCGTATAACGTATATGTTCGACCGTTGCCTAAGATGTAAGGGATTCGGTGGCTGACATCCTTCTTTTTCTTATATACCTGGAACATGCGGGAGCCGGTGCTGGTGCTCATATGTGGGCACAGCATGATTTTCTGGGCCGGAAAGAGGGCTTCTCAGTCAAGCTGTGGGACTCAGCTCGGACTCAGTCGGTGTGCCAACATCCAGTGGTTGGGCAGACGTGGCATGCGATGGGAGCACCTCCTGCCCACATTGTTCCTGGAAGGTTGGTGCGTTGTCCTCCGCAGGTGCTGGTGTTACACCTGGGCAGAAACGACCTTGGTTTGTGCAAGGGCAAGGCCTTGATAGTTCAGGCTTTGGCAGACATACAGGTAATATGGCAATGCTGGCCATATTCTTTGGTCCTGCCTAATCCCCAGGTGGGTATGGAGGCACGGTTGGGATCCACGAGCCCTGGACCGGGCGCGGAAAAAGGTGAACAGAGAGATCGCCATTGCCCTAAGGTCACATGGGGATGGGATCATAGTTCACCCACAGATAACACAGACCAGGACAGAGCTCTATAGGCCAGATGGAGTCCATTTGACCGATTCTGGAAACGATTTATTTTTGGAAGATCTGCAAAGGGCCCTGCGAGAGGTTTTGCGCAGGTGGGGGGGGGCTTTTGACTAAACAGAGGTTTGTCAATCTCCCTTGGCATTAGAGGTTGGCATGTTTTGCAAAGAGGGACGGTGATAATTCTGTGGCACCGTTAGCTGGTGACAGGTGAGATCTGAGGGCCTTCCACTAAGGGCTTTGCGGCCTCGGTGGAGGGATAGGACTCACCTGTGAGGCCAACTCACTTCGCTCTACCTGGATTATGCGGCCTGGGGGGGAGCGACACGGGAAGGCCTCCCCTCCCCAAAAGGGGTATGCCTGGGGGTGGCGAGCTAAGTAATGCCACTCTCCAGGCATAGAATGTTTCACTCATTTAATCGCCTGATAGTTTTAAGGAGAAGTTAGGGCCCGCCCAGTGCTTCCTTTGCAGATTTTCAATAAATGTGGCCCAGATTTGAAACCATAAATCATGTGTCGTCTCTTTATTTCCGTGCCCTCCGTCTGCAATATGAATGGCAGGAAGTTGTCATGGGAAGCTGGTCTGTGTTGTGCCAGTTTCATTTGTGCAGAGGTAACCTTGGTTATCCCCACCTACTCCATTTCTTTCTTGTGCTGTTATTTCAGTAGGCACTAAGACTACACACAGAAAACGAATAGACATGCCATCACCCTATTACATCAGTAGCTCTAGGAAGTACATATTGTGGGATTGCAGCACAATTAGGGTGACCAGTTAAAATCCAGGTCAGGGCTCATGTAACTTTAACAGTTGTAGAGAAAAGGAAATTTCAGCCAGTGTCATTTGTATGCAATTAGTCCCTGGTGAAATTCTCTCTTCATCACAACAGTTAAAGTTGCAGGCATTATACTAGAGTGACCATATACAAAAGAATGCAGGGCCCCTGCAACTTTAACTGTTGTGATGAAGAGGGAATTTCACCAGGAACTAATTGCATACAAATGACACTGGCTGAAATTCCCTTTTCTCTACAACTGTTAAAGTTACATGAGCCCTGACCTGGATTTTATCGGGTCACCCTAAGCACAATGACTATGAACTACAGCAGCCTTTCCCAATCTGCTCACTGGGAATGATGGGAGTTGCAGTTCAACACATCTGGAGGGTGTCAGGTTGGGGAAGACTGAACTGCTGGTTCACATGTCATGTTTTCTCCTATGTTTTCAAACCTGCTCTTTTCTGCAAACCCATAAACCTGATATATGCACAGGAGAACAAACACCCATGAGACTTGTTAATTTGGTCCTGTTTAATTTCAGAAACTAGACTATTTGGGTTTGAAGCACCCTGGTTAATAACCAAGCCAAGTCCAAACAGACAAACATCACCAGAGACTCAGAATTCAGTTGAAATGTGTGAGATTACAACATCTAGGTTGGAATGATGGTTGCACGAGCATAAGTTTGGAAGCATTCCTGTGGTTATATTATCAACAGTGAGAAAAAGTATAACAAACTTTAGATTAACAAAGTCAACCCTATAAATATTACAATTAAAATAGCTAATTGAACTACTAGCATTACTGTTTGAAAAATATGACTCCTCCGCAGCACCCTTCTTGCACTCTGCTTGCATTTCAAAAGCTAAATTAAAACATGTCAAATTATCTAACGTCCACTTAAAGCTTCCTCCAGCACACCACTTCAGTGTGGCAAAGCTAAGCTAAGGCGTTACTATGTTCATCTCTAGGCATGCACAAGATGGAGTCTGAAACCGTTAAGGGCAGATGCTAAAGTGAGAAACCAAAGTTAATTTCCCAAGGCATAGACAGGCTTAACCAACTTTGGTGCCAAAATAGCTCTAAGTTCATTCAGAAAATCAAAATACTCGAAAGTTCTAGCTTCAGAAAATAAAAGATTAAAGTTAGCTAAAAGTTAAAGTAATTTTGTTAAATTAAGCCGAAGAGTCGTAGAGAGCCATAGTCACAAAGATCCCTGGGTCCGGATGGTCCAAGGAAGTTTAGCAGTGAAGAAGTGAAAGTAAAGCTGTAGAAAAAGCACGATAGTAAGAGAGAAACAGAGAGACATAGAGTGTCTGTGAGAGGGATTTCCTGCTAAATGAGCTTTTATATCCTTGTTCTGATCAGAGGTGGCTGTTACCATAATAGTGGGCTTACTCATCCACCAATCAGAGATGACCACGTGTTCCCAGTGCCCTCATGTTTTACCCTAACGTATTTGGAACATTTCTGGCACATTGTCTCTTAGGGTCTCTTGAAGCTTCCACAGTTCCTTAGTAGGGGTCCCTTGAAACTTCTTTGAAGCTCTCTTATCTCTGTATGTTGTTGACAGTACAACACAGATAATTGCACAATACATGAGATCGCTCACCCCTACTTCAACTGTTCACATTATTGTTGTGACAGCTTAACCAATACACATCAAATAGAGATATTCTCAGTCCCCTTATAACTGCTAATGTTGCCCATGAGCTGCTCATTGGGACCTGAGCATGTGCAGTACTTCTATTCTTTTCCGTATCAGCAGCATTGAGGCTTCAGACTGAACAATCCCTATTGTTGTTGTTTCTTTGAGGCTTCGCAGAAAGGAAGATTAAGGCACATCACATTGTACAGCATTTTTCCCAATAGAAGTTCTCATTCAGGTCTCATATGGCTATAATATTAAATATCACGTTAGCATTTTTATACATATATCTGGTACTCGCCCAGCAGTGGCAGCTTTGGTGGGAAAACGGCCATTGCAGGTGGGAAGGGGCAGAATAAGGCACCTCGTGTGTTGCCACATGTATGCTACATGAGGCAAGGGTGGGGCAGAGCCTACACAGGCCTGCCCCGTCAAGTATTAGCCTGTTGGGGGCTTTACAGTTCCCGTGTCAGGATATGGTATGCCTTTGGAGACCCTCTTGTCTCATCTACTCAGTGTTTTATGGCTCTGAGTGGGGGTGATGTGGGGCAGTCTCCCCACACTTACAAAGTGTCACATAAGAAAGGGGCCAGGGGCAGATCTACACATCGTCCTTGATGCGCCCTCCCTGCGCCACAAGCTGCTTCAGAGCACCACACTCTGCCCAATGTGGATCAAGCCTCGGAGGCTCTGCTCACGCTCTCGTCGCTGCTGCTGCCCTTTCATCCCGGCCGGTCCCAGGGAGGGAGGAGGGAGGGTTGTAAACAAAAGCTAGCAATTGGAAATCCCTCTCCCAATCGCTGGCTTTTGTTTACAACCCTCCCCCTCCCTCCTCCCTCCCTGGGACTGGCAGGGATGAAAGGGCGGCGGCGGCAGCGGCAGGGGCGCAGGTGCGGGCAGAGCCTCCAAGGCTTGATCCACACTAGGCGGGGTGAAGCGCTCCGAAGCGGCTTGTGGCTCAGGGAGGGCGCATCGAGGAAGACGTGTAGATCTGCCCCAGGTTTACCCAACTCCTAGCTTTGGAGAGTGGATTGCTCATAATGCCAGGCAAGTTGCCCGAGGTAAAGACATTGATTCCTGCACTTTCACATGCAGATCCAGGGAGGGGTGAATCTACCTTATTGTTAAATAAAGAGGCCCTAATTTATTCCCAATCTCTGGTTTTTGTGTCTTTATTCTATGCTTCCTTCTCCACTCCAAGGGTCTGAGGTTTTTCTAAAGATGAGTATGTGTTCTTCTTCTGGATCTTGCTGTGATCTCCCAAGATTCTTTATCAAGCCATCTGCCTATTTCAGGACCAGAGTAGCACTTTGCAGCTTCTTCAGAACCCCATCAATATCATTTAACCCGTTTAGCACCCGATTAACTGGATTTGCTGCCAAGTAGGTGCATTTAGGATTGGTGTCTAAGGAAGCAGTCTCATTCTATGGCTTTCTTTGGTTAGGATTTTTTCTTTATTTCTGTCGGATTCATCCGGCCTTACAAGAGACACCAATGTTTTAATTTTACACTTGGTTCCCCAATCTTGTTAGCATTTTCAGAATGCTTTTAACGAGAACTACCCTGTAGTGGTATACACCAAACCAATTCCAGCCTGGCATAGGGAATTTGATTGCACTGCATGTCAGTTGCTATTCCTGAGATAATTAAATTTTGAAAGAGCAGAGTAATACTTCCCTTTTTAATGCTTGCTCGTCTGAGATTTGTGCTTTGTCCTTGCCTTGCCCTTGCAATGACATTTTTTGCTTCAAGATCAAAACACTTCAGTTCTACATTTGATGTTGTTTCCTCTTTCACCCATTGATAGGCTCACATGGTCATTTTTTGCAGATTAAATCATCCTGTGCTGTACGCTTACCATGCCCCATGAAATCTTCCACTACTTTCTGCAAATCCCTTTTTCCAGGAGAAGAAAGTACATGGTTAATGAAGATGAAATGTGTGTTTCTTTTATTTTCAGCATTAAACTTGGAGCTGATACTTTAACCAATTCCAGCCTTTTAATATAATAATAAAGTAACAAGGAGAGAAAGGAGGGAGCAATGACAAACAGACACAAATCAACCAGCATGGCCCTGTATGATTGTGTTTTTCTCAGCTGCTTTTTACTATATTTGACTTTATCTTAAATCCAATGTCATGCAAGCAGGGCTTCTGCTTGCTCTTCTCTGCCCCATCCGCAGCCTCCCCCCACACTGCACATCTTTCAATCTGGAGGGTCCTTCAACCTTCTGGAGCAGATGGGAAGCATTTCAGGAACTGCAGGGAGGAGAAAAAAACCATCCTGCCAGCAGTTTCTATTGGATTGTGCATTTGTAATGCATTAATACACCGTTATAATTCTGTATGGTGGTTTGCTTTGGCCACCATAATTACCAGTTTCAGAGGCGCTCATTTTTTGTTGTTTTAAGATAAGGTGTTCAAAAAGACCATAGGTAAATTGGGCTAGAGTCTTAGCTTTGTAAATTTGGATTGCAGAAGGGATAAATTGACCACTTTGTATATAAAAAAAACTTAGGATCAGCTGCTGATTGGAATTTGCTGAATCAATTGCCTGCCTTCTTTGTTCATACCAAGCTCCAGTGCTCTGCATTTGTATGCCCAGATATTTTATATGGGCAACTTGTTTAATGATATTATCATTTAAAGTCCATTTGTATTTCTTCCGAGCTTTAGAGAACACCAGAACTTTCGACTTACTATAATTGACAGTCAGACTATTTTCAGAGCAATAGGTCCCAAATGCAGAGAGTAATCGGTTTAACCCAATTCTAGAGAGTGATAACAGTACCTTTTAAAGTCCTTCACAGCTTGGAACAAGAGTACCTGATGGTTCTACGAAACAAGAGGCCTGCAACCAGGATGGGTGTCATGGGTGTTCCTACAGTCAGGCCCCTCCTGAGGGCTTATACTCCATCAGGGTCCCATGGCAAGACCCCACTAGAGTTGTTGTTCCTCAATAATAATAATAATAATAATAATAATAATAATAATAATAATAATTTTATTTCTTACCCGCCTCTCCTTTTGAATCGAGGTGGGGAACAAGATTTGTACAATGACAATATAGATCAAATAGATAAATTAATTAAAAGAGCATATAAAACAATCTACACATTTTAAAATTCTTGATTTAAAGTTCATCTGGGTAGCCCTGCCAGAAGAGGCTAGTTTTTATAGCTGCCTTAAACTCAGAGAGAGTGTTAAATTGATGAATGTCCTCCAGCAGGCCATTCCAGAGTCTGGGGATGGCAGAAGAAAAGGTCCTCTGGGTAACAGTTGTCAGCTCAGTTTTGGCTGACTGAAGGAAGTTCTTCCCAGAGGTCTTGAGTGTGTGGGGCAGATTGTACAAGAGAAGGCGATCCCACAGGCAGGTAACCTGGACCCAAACCATGTAAGGCTTTAAAGGTAATAACCAACATTTTGTACTTCGCCCGGAAACTAATTGGCAGCCAGTGAAGTGATTTTAAAGTTGGTGTAATATGGTCACCCCTAGGTGTACCGATGACCAACCTGACTGCCATATTTTGAACTAATTGAAGATTTTGGACTAGGTAAATGGTAGCCCTATGTACAGCACATTGCAGAAGTCGAGCCTCGAAGTTACCAGCACATGCACTACCATCTTTAGGACTTCTAACTCTAGGAAAGGGTGCAGCTGGCGCAACAGCCAAAGCTGATAGTAGGCACTCCTGGCCGTCACATCTATCTGGGCTGTTATTTGGAGTGACGGATCCAGGAGCACCCCCAAGCTGTGAATGCAGTCCTTCAGGGGAAGTGTAACCCCATCCAAAACTGGTTGACACATTTCCAAACGCAGGTTGTGGCCTTTGACAGTAAGCACCTCCATCTTGACTGGATTCAGTTTCAGTTTGTTTTTCCTCATCCAGCCCATTACTGCCTCCAAGCATTCATTGGGATGGAGGCCCCACCTCTTTGACATCATCTGGCCTGCTGACTTGGTCCAGGGATATAATCCATACCAGAAGTTGTTTCCCTCCTCTTCTGTAAAATGTGTCTCCCATTTGGAGATCTTTGCTTTGTTTCATTGTGTGTGTGTGCAAACAGAAAGAAAATACCCCCCACAGCCCCATATCTGGCATGTACTTAGCAGCAACTCTCCATTGTGACCCTGAGATGAGTAACGACTTCTTGCTCCATCCGACTAGCTTGTTTCCAGATCCACCAGATCAAGAGGAAATACTACAGCTTTAAAGGACAGATCCCACTCTGTGACAGACTTATGAATCTTTACCAAGTGTTTTGGGCTTCAGGATTTAATCAATGGGCAGTTGTCCCTGAAACTTCTCTCAAGCCAAATAACACAAAGTGGTGCCACAAAATATACATTTATTGCTCAAACAGAATTAGAGAATAACAAAACTTAGAAATGATGAAACAAGCAAAATACATTACTACATACCATGCAATTAGGAAGATTAGAAGCATAATAGAAATCGTGGCTAGCATATTCCTTAGCAAAATTAAAGTTAAATTCCTCTCAACCAACAAAGCAGTCATCATTAAGATCTTATACTTTCCTACTGTATCTGGCAAACATGGTTTTCAGAGCTTAGGTAATCATGTTTGGTAGGCTTATCATTCTCCCAGGATCTCTCTGGGCAACCAGATTTTACTTTTGCTTTTATAACTCTTGTGTTGACACTAAGTTTTAGAGGTAGTCATATCACTATTTTTATTCTCTCAATGTAACCAGGTTTCTCACTGACATCAGTATTACATAGATGAAGGCATCTCTGCTAAACTAAGCAACTTTCTGGTTCCAGGACTTTGACTGACCCACTACTTCATTTCCAAGAATGTTTCCCTTTATTTCTAAGTTATCGCACAACACACCCAGAATTAATCACATCTGTTACTGTTCACTTACAGTCAGCATACACAGATAATTAGGAATAGCACTTGTATGAAATACAGTGATTTCTTTTCAACAATGCACATTACATTCATACTCACTGACAACCTGCTTTGCAGCCTTAGCCATTGTTTGAAAAGTCCTCCTGAGAGCAACATAGTCACTCAATCATTCAAATTTTGCCATGTGATGTACTTGAAAAGTTGTCACACAGGGGAGGGCCAGGATCACTTCTCAATCATCCCAGAGTGGACAACACTGAATAATGGGCTCAAGTTACAAGAAGCCAGATTCCTGCTGGACATCAGGAAAAACTTCCTGAATGTTAGAGTAGTATGACAATGGAACCAATCACCTAGGAAGGTCATGAGCTCCCCCACACTAGAGGCCTTCAAGAGACAGCTGGACAGCCATCTGTCAGGTGGATTCCTGCATTCAGCAGGGGATTGGACTTGATGGCCTTATAGGCACCTTCCAACTCTACTATTCTATGAGCTCCATCACACCAGCAATTTTGTGCACTCTCGCCATGCCTGGTGTGCAGATTTGCAGCATGGTACTCACATGACGCTATGTCTGTTCTCCTGACACCCCGCCTGTTCCCCAGCCTTTTCTGTTTTTTCCTAGAATGCTAAAAGTCTGGATTATTTTCCCTAAGCGTGTTTAATGAGCCCTAAGCCTCCATTTAGTCTGAAAGGAACTGGAGGCTTGAATGGATTGCATCAGGTCCTGGCAAGGAAAAGCAATCTCTCCCAGCAGCCAGCTCCAAGCCTCAATATAAAACCAAACCTTGTATCCCAGGCTTGAAAGCATTTTTTAAAATCATGCAATGCCTGAATCTCTGCAGAGACAGGATTGTACTCCCTCGATGTCCCCAACAAGCCAGACTAAAGGGTCGTTCCATTTTTTCCTGGCAGAAAGGCAGTCTAGTTAGAGTACTCATCTGATAGGACCTGATTGGAGGGAGAAAGAGAAGGGGAGGGGATGGAGTGGAGTGGAGTGGAGAGCAAATGAACGAAAGAGCAGCTGCTATTCAGGTGAAAGGGATCATAAGCTTGACACACTTCTGCATCAGAGGTAAAAAAAATACAGAGGCAAACCAGGGGGAAAATTAGGTGTGATGGAGGTCAATGATGTCACTAAAATAAACTGAAGTGGGTTCAGAGTGTTTTGAAAAAAAAAACAGTCTTTGTTTGCCATCACTGCTATCCTGCTGAATTTTGGCAGTAAACTGACACTTTATTTTGCCCTAGTAGCAAATCCAGCTACGGTGATGGTGGAGGGGGCCTCAATAAAGGCCCGAGGGTAGGTGGAGGTGGAGTGCATTTGGCTGATGTGGCCCACCCCTGAATTATAATAGAGTGCGATACTGGTACTGAGACAACCATAAAAACAGATGGCAGCTACTTTCTTTTGAAGAGCCCAAGTTGTTGTTGTTCGCAATTTTGGAACAGCAACCATGTTGCAACAAAACAAAATGTGCTAAGGAAGCTTAGACTTTCTGGATGACAAGTTTATTAATTCATAAATTCATTTTTTATTTATTACAATTATATTCCTCCAAGGACCTAATCTTTCCCCATCCCCATTTTATCACAGTTAGGGAGTTTAGGGTTCCTGGGAGAAGCACCAAGGAACAACTAGCAGTGTGGGGCTGACTGACTGGGCCACAAGAAACACCAAGCTCTCTGCCTCAACCTGCGGTTAGAATCATGGCTACTATCCACCTCTGCAGGGGTGGTAGACCTATTAAGATGGCCCGCCCTCAAAGGTTGAGGGATCATCTTGGATTCCAGAAAGCCTTAGAAGGTTCTATGGCTGGTATCGTTGATGATCCTGTAGAAGCCCTGGTCAATAGATGGAATCAAGATCTAACTAGGGGGCAATCGACACGATTGCCCCCAAATATCCTCTCTAGAACCACTTCTAACAGGGCACTCTGGTATACAGAAGATCTCAGGGAGTTGAAGTGGGAAGCACGACAACTGCAACACCGATGGTGGAAAACTTGAATTATATCCGACAAGACACGACATAGAAGACATCTTCATTCCTATGGGGTGGCAATACATGCAGCGAAGAAAGCTTTCTTCTCTATATGCATTACGTCTGTGAATTCATGTCCAGCAAAACTGTTCAGGGTGGTGAGAGGTCTAATGCAGACATCTTCCCCCCTGAACCCGATCTTAGAGCCTTCGGTAGTTCGCAGTGATGCCTTTAATGATCATCTCAACCACAAAATCTCTCGGATAAGAGTCAACTTAGATGCCGTCATTATAGCAGAAGCTGACAATGCAGTGTCCAGCAACTCCACAAATAGAATTACACTGGATCAGTTTCAGTTGGTGAATACCGAGGACATGGACAAGCTGAATGGATGAGTGAAGACGACAACTTGCCCTCTCGATCCCTGTCCTTCTTGGCTGGTCGTCCAGGGAAGAGATGCAGTTAGATCACATTTACAACATCTTATTAATGCATCTCTCAGGGAGGGGAGTTTCCAACATGTTTAAAAGAAATGATAGTATGGCCGCTTCTAAAACAAAGCCCTCCCTAGACCCCCTGGACCTTAATAACTACAGACCACAGTATCAAACCTTCTGTTTTTGGGCAAGGTGATTGAGAGGGCAATTGCCTTCCAACTCCAAGCAGTTTTGGATGATACAGATTTTCTAGACCCATTTCAAACCAGTTTCAGAGCAGGATACAGAGCTGAGGACTGCTATGGTCACCTTAGTGGATGATCTATGCCTGAATATTGACAGGGGGAGCGTATCTCTGGATCTCTCAGTGGCTTTGGATACCATCGACCATGGTATAATTCTGGAACACCTGAGGGGATTGGGAATCGGGGGCACTGTGCTTCAGTGGTTCCGGTCCTATCTCTCAGGCAGGTTCCAGATGGTGATGCTTGGGGATAGCTGCTCCTCAAAAGAGGAACTGTTGTACGGCGTATCACAAGACGCCATCCTATCCCCAATGCTCTTTAACATCTACATGAAACTGCTGGGAGAGATCATCCGGAGGCATGGGGCGGGATGCTATCAGTATGTTGATGACACCCAAATATATTTCTCTATGCCTTCGACAACAGCATCAACTAAGGATAGTGTGTCTTCTCTGAATAAATGCATGGAGGCGGTAATGGGCTGGATGAGGAAAAACAAACTGAAGCTGAATCCAGACAAGATGGAGGTGCTTGCTGTCAAAGGCCCCAACCTGGGTTTGGAGGTGTATCAACCAGTTCTGGATGGGGTTACACTCTCCCTGAAAGGCTGCATTTGCAGCTTGGGGGTCCTCCTGGGTCCGTTACTCCAAATGACAGCCCAGATAGATGTGACGGCAGGAGTGCCTACTATCAGCTTCGGCTGATATGCCAGCTGCACCCCTTTCTAGAGTTGGAAGACCTAAAGACGGTAGTGCACGCACTGGTAACTTCAAGGCTCGACTTCTGCAATGTGTTGTACATAGGGCTACCTTTGAGCCTAGTTCGGAAACTTCAGCTAGTTCAAAATATTTCACCAACTTTAAAATCACTCCACTGGCTGCCAATTAGTTTCTGGGCAAAGTATAAAGTGTTGGTTATTACCTTTAAAGCCCTACATGGTTTGGGTCCAGGTTACCTGCAGGATTGCCTTCTCCCATATAATCTGTCCTGCACACTCAGGTCCTCTGGGAAAAATTTACTCCAGTCAGCCAAAACTAGGCTGACAACTGTTGCCCAGAGGACCTTCTCTTCTGCTGCTCCCAGACTGTGGAATGGCCTGCTGGAGGAGATTCAACAAATTAGCAGTCTTTTGGAATTTAAAAAAGCCATGAAGACTGATCTCTTCGGGCAGGCCTACTCAGTTGAATTTTAAGATGCCTTTTAATAATGTATTTGTTTTACATGCTTTTAATTAGTTATATGTATTTTATGGTGTTTTGTATTTGTTGTTGTACCCAGCCTTGATTCAGTGGAAGAAGCGAGTAATAAATAAATAAATAAATAAATAAATAAATATTATTATTATTATTATTATTATTATTATTGTAACCAGATGTGAATTTGCACCTGGGTCCCCCTGATCCTGCTCTGACACTGGCTGGATCTACACTCCCATAGAGTGACCATATGGAAAGGAGGACAGGGCTCCTGTATCTTTCAGCAGGTGTCATCTGTATGCATGTAGCACCTGGTTCAGGACAACTGTTAAAGCTGCAGGAGCCCTGCCCTCTTTTGTATCTGGTCAAGAAGGCAGGGGTCCTGCAGCTTTAACTGTTGTGAGGAAGAGGGAATTTTACCAGGTGCAGACACAACTGACACTTGCTGAAATTTCCTTTTCTCTACAACTGTTAAAGATGCAAGAGCTCTGTCCTCCTTTCCATACGCTCCCCCTATTTATAGCAGTATTGAAGTGTACTGATAACTGTTGGGGCACGTTACACATTCCATATACTGCTTTCATAGTGTTATTTCCTGATTTTTATTCCACATCATCCAAAATACCACAACAAATGTCATTGTGTGTCCTATGAGGTTTAAATGTGTAAGAGGGCCACAGCGTTTTGATGACAGGATCGTAACGATTTGACACAAGGTGTAGATCTGGCCACTGTAACCGCACTGGCTATCTTGATTTGATGTCAGTTTCTATATGATAGGCTCCTGTAACTTTAACAGTTGTAGAGAAAAGGGCATTACAGCCAGTGTCATTTGTATGCAATTAGTTCCTGGTGAAATTCCCTCTTCATCACAACAGTTAAAGTTGCAGAGCCCTGCCTTCTTTTGTATATGGTCATTCTAGTATAGTGCCTGCAACTCTTTTTTTTTTTTTTGTGCAAAGGATACATATGTTTTTCTCAAGGGTGGGAGCAGTTCTATGGCAAGAATCGTACGTGTGGCCCAACTTGCTTTACATGACTTGCCATTGTCAACTTGAAGCTAAGTTGCTTGAAGAAGGCTTCCTCCTGGCAAACCCTTTGTGTGAGTGGCTTCCCAAGCAGCCTGGCCTAGTTTTGAACACATCATTGTACTTTCTTCATCTTTTCTTTTCCTATGCAGTTTGAAGTATAGTTGAAATAACAAGAGCTTCACAAAGAGCCACAAACTGTTTGCTATGTTGAACTGCCGCCAAGTGGTAAATTGCATGTGTGAATTGGGCCTATACCTTCATTTTCAATACTCTAAGATCGAGTTGTTTTTAACCGTAAAAGATTGTGTGTGTGTGTTTTTAAGAAGCTAAATGCTCTCCTGCTATCTCACTCAAGTGTGGGAATACTTATTCAATTTGAATTGAATGGATTCAGTGAAGATAACAGCTTCTGAAAGAAGAAAATTGGAGAAAAATGCAGATGTGTCTGCTATGCCCGTTTCAAAGTTGGTGTAATTCACCCTACAGACTGACACAGACTCTGCCTCCCAAACACAGCTAAGAGGGACGTCTGCACGGCACCACTTTCACTGCTGATCTCTCCCCAAACCTGCAGCAGTGCAGTTGGAAAGCAACAAGCATCACAATAATACATGGGCAGGATTGAAAGTGGAATGTGCTGCCCTGAAATGTCGCAGGATTGGTCACAGTGCCATAATGCACAGCTAATAGCAACCAACGTTGGTGATCCCTGATTTAGACATATGTTGAAGATGGAGTCAGGACTAATATGCAAGCATCTCAAACTTTTTTTTCATGCTGTTGTGCTTGTGTAAGAGCAGCAGCTTTCATTCATGCTTCTGATGGCACCGGCCACCTTCATTGCCTGGGCAGCAACAGTGGTGGGTTTCGCAGAAAAATGTGTGAAATTGATAAGAGATTACTCTACAGGGTAATTAGTTTTTAGTTGCATTTGTCTGAGAAGGCAATGAAACATGAATGTTATCAGTAATTAATATATTTTGTGCCATCAGTAATGGTTACTATATTCATCAGAAACATTGTATCTTTGCTTTTTAATTGAGTTGGAGAAATGTTGCACCTTAGGACAATCTATTATTTGGTTCCTTTTTGATCATATATATATATATATATATATGCAAATAAGTCTGAAATTCTAATTAGCCAAACAAGCATTGTTATGTGAAATCAGAGGAATTAATTAAACAGTGAATTAACTTTGGGCATACTTTGGAAATGTAGTTCCATTCTGGGACTTGAAATAGTAAAAAATAAAAACAGGAACAGCATCCACAAAAAGCAAGTAGGTAACTTCAAATTTAATATCTCCAGTGCTGCTTTTTAATAGGAAAGGTGGTTCACATTAATCTCCTGTTTGGGATTTTTTTTAAAAAAATCTGATGGTCAGTATGAAAAAAAAACTGGGACAGTTTGTTAGTCTGATTAAAAATGTTTTGGGAGTTCCTCTAAATCTTCAGGTGTTTTGTCTGAACTAGGATGACCATCTGAAAAGGAGGACATTTTATCAGTGGGTGGGGTCAAATGTGCTCATTGTCTACTCAGAAGTAAGAAGGACTAGGCTTCTGCATGTCTACTCAGAAGTAAGCAGGACTGAATCAGGATCTCAAAAAACAACCCTCTGTATGTCTACTCATAAGTAAGCAGCTCTTCTGTCTACAAAATTCACAACTCAGTTATTTTATAAGCAATGTCTCTGTTACAAAGACCCTTTTAAAGGTAACACTATATGATAATAGCTTTCACTTTTTAGTATGTTCTGAAATGGTCATTCTGGTCTCCTGTGTTGCTATGGAATGAGCATTCAGTCATTTCATGATGTTCAGAATGGTAGAGCCTGAAAAGTTTGCTCTAAGTCTTTAGGCTGACCATATGAAAAGGAGGACAGGGCTCATGTAACTTTAACAGTTGTAGAGAAAAGGGAATTTCAGCCTGTGTATGCAATTAGTTCCTGATGAAATTCCATCTTCTTCACAACAGTTAAAGTTGCAGGCACTATACTAGAGTGACCATATACAAAAGAGGGCAGAGCTCCTGGAGCTTTAACTGTTGTGATGAATTTTACCAGGTGCCGCATGCATACAAGTGACACCTGTTGAAATTACCTTTTCTATACAACTGTTAAAGTTACATGAGCCCTGACCTCCTTTTCATATGGTCAGTCTATTAGTCTAAGTTTTCATTGTATCGTATTTTCACATGTCATTATGTGTCATCATCAAATGCACCCATGGAACAACATCTTATTATTCAAAAGAGTGAAGCTCAGCATATAAAGAGGGACCTTGTCTTATTCTTAAACTTCAACTTGATTTCAGGCCTGTGATTCTTTGGAACCTGTATTGGGCCCTGTCCTGTTGGAAGACCTATACTTAGGTAACATATAGGGCAGATTTAGGGGTTGTTGTTGGTTGTTGTTGTTATTATTTTCTGGCCTGAAATATTATTCTTATTTTTGTATGCTTTTTTATTCCCCTCCACTATGTAAATAAACTTAACGCCTACCTCTAAAGTTGTGTGTGCTTCATTCTGAGTAAGCCTTAGTACTAATCTTCTGCTTGGTTATTTGCTGCTGTTTATTGTTTCAGGTTTAAGGCTTGTGAACCTTAAGAGGGTCCTGTAAGGTCTGAGAGTCCCTTGGCTTTGGCTGAAGTGGCTGTAAGGGGCGATAGCAACCTACCTTAGTAAGGATTTGGTCACTACCAAAAGTGCAGAGTCTGGGTAGCCTCCTTCCTCCCTCCACAGTAATTGTTATGGCTTCAAGGCATGAGTGGCAGGTATATCATGATGAAACAGCACTTTTCTCAGGTTGTACTTTGGACAAGAATATTTTGGGGGAGGGGAGAGTTCACGATCTGGACTGTTGTTTATATCCAGGCCTTGTGGAAATATTGCATGCATACAGCAGATTACAAATTTCTTAAAGTCCCAGAGTAGGTCACGGGAGAGAAGCGGAACCTTCAGGAAGGGATGGGGAAGCTTTATTGGCCCAAGGGCCAAACTGGTTCTGGGCAAGCACATTGGGGGCTGCAGACCAATGGTGTCTGGAAACTTCAGGTGGTACAGAATGTGGGTACTTGAGTCCTCGTTGGGGATAGAACAACCTTCTACCTGCTAAAATTGGTTGTCAGTGTATTTCTGAGCCCAGTTAAAAGTACTAGTTTTGACCTTTAACCCCCAAAATGATTTGGGTCCAGGTTATTTGAAGGCTTGCTAACACACATATGTACCTGCCCATGTTTGAAGATCACCTTTGGAGGTCTACATCCAAAGTCATTAAGATTGGCAACAAGCACTAGGGACACAGCCTTCCTCAATGGTGGCCCTACCCTGTGGAATACGCTTTTGAGAGAGACAGAGACAGAGAGAGAGAGAGAGAGAGATGGGTGGCTCCTCCTGGGGCTGCTTTTCAGAGGGTTAGTTTCTGTTTATGGATATTTTGAAACTGTGTTTTATTGAAACTAGTTTTATTTAAAATTGCTTGTTTGTAATATGGATTTATTAATGTTTGGATTGTTTTTATGCTGCAAGGTGCCTTGCGAAGACTACAGTCTTGAAAGGTGACTAAGGAACAGTTTATTCACACACACAAATTATCCGTTTTCAACCTTGCAGGCAATGGCCACAATATGGTATTAGAGGGTTTGCTACAATATTTGAGGAAGGACTCTAACATTTTGCACATGTTGTGTTCTAGAGATTAGCTCCATTTGCACTTGCTTTGTGGTGATTTCACAATTTTCTAAAATACTTTATCTGCTTATTCAAAATAATAATAACAAAATGTGTATATCTTAAACTGAGAGACTTGGTTCAGGAGAATAGTTAATTTCATCATTTTCTGCAGGGGATTGAGGGCAGTGGGGAAGAGATGGAGAGGTATGGAAATTGGAGAAGTCTCATCAGAAGCTCTTGTTCACAGTGTGATAATGACTTTCTTAGAGGTGTCCTCTGGAGATTTCTTTTAGAGACAATTTTAGGTGATAACATGCCTGACTATTATGTATTAAGCAATTACAGCAATTATATCTATTTTGGTGGTTTTACTGATCCAGATGCTAATTTCATTATCTGTTAGAATCGGAACCAGTGATTTGATCATATCACTGTAAGCAATTAGCAGAAACAATGTCACATTAATGACTCAGTATGTGGCATAATACACATTGTGTGATTATCTTTTCAGAATCTTCACCCAGTAATTATGAGATTATGGTAGCTTTGTTTATAGCTTAATTTTGGTAATTTCTTTCAAAGATTTGCTGAACACCTGAACAAATTAATGAAATTCCCATTTCCCTTCCTTTAGGATTTTGGTGCTGGTAATGTTTGCCAGACAAGGATGGTATCTGGGGTAATAGTATTGTGACAATTTTGTTTTTACTTGATCATTTGGCCCACTGGATGGTTTGGTTTGTGTTTGTTGTGTGGTGCTGCCTTTGAAGATTGTTTACGTAAAAACAACAGTTGGTACAGCAGCTAGAGAGGGATGGGGAAGCTCAAACACAGGGTCCCAATTTGGCCCCTCAAAAGTCCCTGTCTGGCCCTCTGGGGTCCCCCAAAGGCCACACCCCTTCCTCTTGTCCCATCCCCTTTCCCCCAATGACCAGTCATTGCATGGTTTTCTGGGTTTTATGTAGTTTTCCCCCCATTCTGAAAGGTTGAAATGTTTCCCCTAAGGCTTAGTTACTGGCAGGAAGAGCTTCAAGCTAAAATATTCTGTTCCTTTTTGGAATTTTGGTCCTACCTCCTTTGCTTTAGACCCAGCACCTCATTTGCCTTCAGTCCCATCCACCAGTGGACTGCAACCCCCAAGAACTTATCTAAGATTGAATTCGGCCTCTGAAACCCTATTTTAGAAGAAGGCCCATAGCTCAGTTGTAGAGCACATGCTTTGCCTGCAAAATTACCTAAGAGCATTCCTCAGCATCGGTAAAGATGGCTGGGACTCTAGGGAGCCACCCCCAGTTGGTATATACGAGACAGAGCTTGGTGAGCCAATGTGCCTAGATAGAGCACATCTCGTCAGTCTTAAAAAACTGTACTGCCTCCCAGTCTATTTCCAGGCCCCAATTCAAGGTTCAGTTCTTAACTTTGAAAAGTTTAAATGATTTGGGACTATGGTTGAGTGTATATTACTGTTGCTTTAAGACCAACTCCCAGAGAACCTCAAGCAGGAAGAAATTAGTCTCATGACTAGGAGATGGAAGGAGGTCAGTGTAGTCCGAGCCAGTTGAGGCCTGTTGTTAGTATGAGTTAACTAGCTGATATCTCTGTTACTAAATAGTTATTGACCATCTTGCCTTAGCTGTTTTTTCCTGATCTGAAGAGACCACTGCATTGATTCCTTCTCCCACTCAAACGTTGGCTACTAAGGTGTGCTTCAGAGGCCATTTAGCAAGTCGTCTTGACTTCAGAGGTAAGGCGAGCAGTGACAAGGCCTTGTCAGCTGTGTTGCCTTGACTCTTCAATGCTCTTTCCAGAGGAAACTTGTCTGGTACCAAGTCTGACATATTTCTGGCACCAGGTGAAAACATTTTTATTCAACTGGGCAAGTGATGAGGAAACTGTGGGGGACCTCACCATTGGCAGTTTGGCTAGGGCTCATGGAAATTGGAGTCCAACAACATCTGGAGAGCTATAGGTTCCCCAGCCCTTACTAGTCCTTCAGCTTTTTCCCAACTGTTAGCTTTTATTTTATGCTACTTTTATGTAATACTCTTGTATTTTGTTTTCATACATAAAATGTTATACGAGCAGCTCTAGGAAGTTAAATTCAATAAACAAATTAGAAAAGAGGGGTATATATTGAAATGGGTTTCCTGAAGACTCCATTATCCTTGACATTTGGCCATGCTGGTTGGGGCTTCTGGAAGTTGTAGTTCAGAACACCTGGAAGGCTGCACTAAATCCACCTTGAGAGGCTATTGTTCTTGCCCAGTTGCTATCTTATGGCTCTTGACATTTCATATAGCTTGTTTTTATTCTCTAGCATTTACAATCTCCATAAACATTCCAAGACCTCATACCAGCTTGGCAAATAGGGAAGTGTTTTCAATGTAAGGCCTACTTAGATAGAGCCATTGAAATTAATGGGACATAAATTAGACTGATATTGGATACAGCCCATTTTGTATCCAGTATTATGGTAATGCTATATGTATTGGCAGATGCATGGGTACAACGAAAAACAAAAACAAAAACACCAGCCCTCACCTTCCTCTTTCCTCTGTTAAAATCTGTTCCTATAAAATGTGTGATGCGACATCACCATGGACCTCAAGTCTCCCTGCCTACATTCTATGTCCTTGACACAACTTATGAGCCAGGAAAACCTGGAGCATTATAATGTAACATCATATAGTCTGTAGTGCTAGAAGTGCTGTAGTGCTAGACTCTATGCCAGAAGTGACCAAGGGCAGATCTACATGTCGTCCTCGATGCGCCCTCCCTGCGCCACAAGCCGCTTCGGAGCACTGCACTCCGCCCAGTGTGGATCAAGCTTCGTAGGCTCTGCTCGCGCTTGCGTCGCCGCCGCCACCCTTTCATCCCAGCCGGTCCCAGGGAGGGAGGAGGGAGGGTTGTAAACAAAAGCTACCAATTGGAAATCCCTCTCCCAATCGCTGGCTTTTGTTTACAACCCTCCCTCCCTCCTCCCTCCCCAGATCGGCCAGGCGGCGGCGGCAAGGCGCAGGTAGAGCCTCCGAAGCTTGATCCACACTAGGCAGGGTGAAGCGCTCTGAAGCGGCTTGTAGTGCAGGGAGGGCGCATCGAGGACGACTTGTAGATCTGCCCTTGGTCACTTCTGGCATAGAGTCCAGCACTACAGCACTTCTAGCCCAGGTCTATGCTATATAGTACCTCCAGGTTCAAAGAAGGCCTTGTTCTGCTGCAAAGTGTATTCAGAAGCACAACAGTGGAAGAGTACTAATGGCCTCATGACCTGCTATGAGTTTCACACAAGCATCTGGTTGGCCAGCGTGGGAAATGGATGCTGGACTAGATAGACCTTTGGTCTGATTCTGCATGGCTCTGCCTATGTTCTTAATGGGGACAAGAGAAGGTGATGTTGGCCACATTTCTCTTGCTATACCTAGTTCTAGAGGCCTCATCACCTTCTGCCAACATGCCCATCAGAAATTGCCTTAGCATAATAAGATGATAGTGTCCAGTATAAGTCTTCAACAAGGCTGGAGGCCTTATTGAATATAGATAGATTTATTATGAATAGTTTTGGAATGTCTGTGCAAGTGGGTCTCTGTCAGAAGTTCCCACGGGAGTAGCTTGCTCACTCTCTGTCTCAGCCTCGAAGCTGTAAGGTTTCCCTGGGAACTTGGGAGTGTTTTGCAAAGGTGGGGGCCCACTTGTTGAAGGTGTCACTCAGATTGTAGCATCATCTTGGTGGGCTGAACAGTGCCACCCTAGGCATGCTTTACAGGTCAGAGAACCTGTCTTTCAAGTGGCTTTGAACAAGCCTTTATAAGCTGGAGCAAAAGCTGAAGAGCTTTTGCTAGGTTCACCTTTCGTCGCAAGGCTTGAAATCCCTCCTGTTTGGACCCATCTCCATTTGGGACTTTGAAAGCACTCTGCACATGGACTCCCTTCATTTTGGATTTCTAAGGACTGTATCATGAAAAGTACTGTGAAGCTTTTCATAGACTTGGAGTTGCATTTTCTGAGGATTGTGTGTTTGTGGCCAGACTCAGATGGCAGGGAGTTGCTGGTGCTAAGCAGAAGCACGGGACTTCAGTGCCTGAGATTTTACCTTCCCTGTGATCATGTTTACCTGGTCAGCTCAGCGTTTGGCAGTCTGGGCTTGATTGTGCTTGATCTTCCTCTGCCAGACTTGGGTGGCAGGGAGTTGGCAGTGCTAAGCAGAAGGATGGGGCTCCTGTGCCTGAGGTGTTTACCCTTCCCATGATCTTATTAGCATGGGCCATGTCACCTGAGTTACCAGCATATGCAGCGTTTGGAGAAGGTCCCTTGGAATGGGTTGCTAAGCCTTTCAAGAATCCCCCCAGTGTGATCGCCTGAAGGATCATATCAGGAATGGAGCCTAAAGTTTTCTGACCATCATTCAGCTTTCAGTGTTTTGGGAATGTGTAACCATAAAGCTTTTACCATGGGATTTCCTCAATACACGAAATCTCACTGAAGTGAGTGTCTCATGTCAGTTTGCCAGCACGTGTGAATGCCAGAGGGAATGGACATGCACATGACAGATAGATATGTGAGAATGATTGATAGTCCTTCATATAACATTGACTGATTTGAACATTAACCATCATGCATTTTAGTTGATTTAAGTAGCTGAACAAACAAGAACAGCTGAAACTCTCTACTATATTATGTAGATTTGTAGCTGCAGCAGCTATGTTAGTAGCTAATCTGCTTTTCTCTTGCTTGCACTCAGAAAACCAAAGCTCATCACCAACAATAATGCCCAGCAGGAAACAAACAGTCATAGATTGATGTGGGTTTTTGGGGGGAATAAAATGTGGAAATATTTTTAAATTTTACCTTAGAGTTTTCAGTATCAGAGTTACAATTTGACAGGCTGCTGTAGATACAGAGCTGGCCTTGCCATGAAACAAGGTGAAGCGACATGCTTCAGGTAGCACCATGATAGTGGGGGAGCTGATAGATGAAGGCATGAATTGGCATGTCAATGGTGTGGCAAGACTTTTGTAGACTGTTAACCCAGAGAAGGGTGAGTGCCATTTGAGCTCTGCTTCTGGCAGCAAAATGTCTTGGTCCAGAATTATGTACATAAGTTCATTTTACTGGGTGGCCTCAGAGTTTTTCAAGTGTGAATCCTGAAGCTAGTCAACAGTTTTGCTGAAACAGGGAGAGTTGTGTACTCTTTATATTAGAAGTGCAGCACTATAATGTGGAGGAGGCCCGAATTGTCCCCTACTAGCCCCTTTAGATGACATCAGTGGGTGTGACTACACCCAGTGACATTATAACCTGGGCATTTTGCTTTTCTCTATGCTGGGAGAGGCATGGAGTTCCATTCTAGAAAACAGCATGGAGAAAGGGACTTGGCCAGCGCTTGGCCAGTTCCCCTCTGCACCACTCCCCCTCCCAACTGGCACACAGGGGATCCCTGTTATCTCCAATCTGAGATAATGGTGGGAATTCATCCATTGGATGGGACATGTGTGGATGCACATGCTCTGCAGTGTGGATGCTGAACCTCTGCAGGCTGGAGATCCTGCACCCCAGCTTTAAATAATAAAATGATTACATTTTATAGGGCTGTATGTGGAAAATTGGTTCCTAAAATCCTCCTACAGCAAGTTTTGGACTTTGGAAGAGAGGCAGGGTGTTGCAGCTGCTACAATCCAACTACTTCTACATTCCCAGGAGGCTGCTGGGATTCTATTTCCTCAAGTAGCAACCTCCACCACAGCAAATTACTTTTGATCCAAATATGGCTTGGGAAACCTGGTGATTAAAGAACAGTTGAAATCCCCCGGTGCCTCTCCAAGCATTTGGGTGTAGTGAAAAGAGTTGTCTGAATTGTGGCCTTAACTGGTTGATGCAGCAGACCTTTACTGCTTGCCTGTGGTAGAGAGGGTTTTGAAGAGCCAAGTTTTCCAACTGAGTATTCATGAGACATTCTTTGCCTATTCTGGCAGCTGGCTGCATGTGTTAGCCATATGCATCTTCCTGCAAAGACTTGGCTTTATGAGTGACCCACTGCAAATGCTCTAAAAGTGCCATTTACAGTGGGTGTGTCAAAAATGGAATCCAAGGTGAGGGTTGTGGATACACTTGGCAGTCTACAAGTAAAAAAAGCATTTCCCCCCTGTGTCCTTTGACTGCTATGCTCTGTAATGGTTCTGCAACTAGATGATGAAACAGCATTTTTTTTGGAGTTGCACAAGTCTTCTGGTTTAAAAAAAGCTATGCAATATTTCATTTCCCCACCCTGCAACTAGCAGTACCAGTTGGGTGGTCAGTTGCTCCTGCTTAGGGGGCCAGATGCCCCAAGCCACATACTGGACTGAGAAGCAGAAGATTGGTGTGACAGTGTTTCAACAATCTGAATATGACTAGCTCTTCATAGTCCTCCAGTTTTAAAAATGTGCCCTATACTGGCAAAGTCTTCTCAACTATTTAGTGACAGGGTCTACTGTGTTCTGTTTCAGCCAAGAGCTGAACATAAGCAAATGAAGGTTCTAGGATTTACTTCTTTCAAACAGGCCAGTTTGTGTATACGTGTCTGCATGCATGCACATACGAGTGTGTAAATGACACCACATGTTCCATTCTTCTCCTGTTAGAATTATGTTCCTTAGATTTGACAGATGAATGGGGAGGCTAATGGAAGCAAATTACTAGAAGTGAAGTGTGACAAGGATCCTATACTGCTATTAAATGCTGGAAGGAATTTCTCCCTGTGGAAGCTATGAAAATGAGATAAGCCTTGAACTCTGCTGGCCCTGTCTGATAAAGGATGCATAGTAATGAAGGCTGATTTCCTGTGGCATTTGTTAAGGTGAAAGATCTTCTAGACATTACCTTTTCTTATTTGCATTGTGCTTTCACCTACATGGTTTATTTGAAGATCCAGTATGTGCCCATCTTAAAACTCCTTAACCTTGACCTGCAGTCTTGTCTGATTCTCCTCTTACACTTGCTGTAACATTTTCACTTAGAATTGTGAATGACTACTTAGGAGGAAAATCACAAATATCTCACATTATATTATCTATTGACTTGGAATAAAATGGTAGACATTTGATTTGATTTCTCAGTCAATGTTATTTATTCTAATTACCATTTGATCTTTACAACCGCAGGTGGAAACTTTCCGGAGAATTATTAAATCTAATCCCCTTCCTTAGAACAATGTTCACCTATTGACTTCCTGCACAGGTTGGAATGATACCATCCTCAAATGTTGCAAGAATGATAAAGTATGTATAGCTGGCAAAGTTCATTATTGATTGCGTTGCTCTAGGATGTTTAAGCAAGCTACAATCTACAGGGAAGTGGGGAAGATCCCTCTATGACCAGCAGCCAAACTAATTTAGAGAAGTCATTATTTTACTTACAGTGCAAAAAAAAGTATTACAAATTAAAGCCAACTTCATTCATTGCATCCATCCACAAAAATAAAATTAAAAAATGGGGTAGGATATTATTGATTCATACGTCAACTCTCATCTCTAGTTGTGGCAGTTCCAATTCTTGGCAGGATGGTGACTTTTCTCAAAGTGTTAGCTGAGGTACTCTGCTACCACTGAGCTTCAACTGAGGTCACTAGAGTTTTGGACCACAAGGTGGAGAAAGCAACTCCTTTGGAGCTAATCTGGCTCATGCACCCAAAATCTAGGTGAGGCTTGGGGGGGGGCAGTGACTCAGAAAGTTTCCCCCAACACCTGAAAAGGAGTAGCCAGATGGGGAGGAGTCAGGTAACACACTGCCTCTGTTTCATGGCCAGTTAAAGGAGTTCACCCTAAATCAAAGCAGGGCTAGACTCAAGGCAGTTCTTGCAGTACTGTAGTGTCCTGTACAACTAAAATACATTGTCAACAGGGATGGAAGAACGAATGTTTGTACTTGTTGAGGGACTTTAAAATGCCTCAGTGACCAGATCACCTCATTCTCGTTCCCAAATGTGAGCCTCCCCTCCCCGAACAGGAAAAATGCACATATTTAAAAGTACACACCCAAATGTGCACTTTGCCTCACTGATTAAAGCCTCAAAATGTGACCTTTTTAGGAAAATGTGAATTTTAAGGCATGGCTTTTTACCAAAGAGACATTTTTGTCATTAAAACCTTGTGAATGTGTGAGCTTTCCGCCCCCAAACTGCAACTGCATTCACCTTTGGGGTTGCGAACAGAGCATGTTCTGCTGTTTTTCAAACTGAAATGAAATTCTTGTACCTCCCTAATTGTAGATCTCTGTTATGTTTAAAGGTGATAAAGTTGTGGCCCTGGTTAAATCAATGATAGCTATCTCATCTTTTTATTCCGGTTGTGAGCAGAATCACAACAGAATTAGCACGTGTTTTCCTCACCAATGAATTATCAGCCACTACTCCAGAATGTTCCAAGTAGCTGTTGACAACCCATTCCAGGTTTCCAGAGGGAAAGATGGGGCCATCCTGGGAGCAACATGCTGGGAAGTGCCTTAGTTGTATGGGTGTTTGGGAGATGTAATGTAAGTGTCTAAGGGTGCCTCTACAAGAGTGATTTAAAGCTATTTCAAAGCGCATTACCAATTTTACCTCCACATGAACGGAGCGCAAATTGGGGGTTGAGGCGCTTTTTCTGTCTGATTATGCGCATTATCGAATGTGCGTTAAATAGCGAGTTTTAATTTACCGTGGGAGTTAAAGCACCTTATGACCATGTAAACAAGCGATGCTTCACATGTAAACAACTTTAAAGCGCGTTTCATACAACCGGTAATGTGCTTCACCGCCTCCTGTGTATAGGGATTAGGCCTAAAAGTGATTGGGAGAAGATGCGGATAATCAGCCAACCGGGCATCAAACCGAAATCTTGTAGAGGGGACCTAAGTAGATGTGACATCAGAGAGCCATGCTTGGGAACATCTGACATTTTTTTCTTCTGTAAATAGCAGCTGTGGGGCCCCTTAATCTGGACTGGGACTGTAGCATGGGGGTGGTTACGTTTTTCTCCTGTATCATTCTCTCTCTCTCTCTCTCTCTCTCACACACACACACACACACACACTCACACTCTTTCTCTCTCTCACACACACACTAATTGCTATTTGCTTCACTTGGAAAAAACTGGTACTGTGCTTATAAGTTTTTCCAACTGGGACAAACAGCTTTGGGAGAGGGGAACAGCTTCAGATGACATACTAGTTAAGCATTTAGAGCTAAACATGATGGCTTAGCATGTCACTTGAACTTAGCTACATAACTAAGGTTTAAACACGTTCACTAACGATTTGCTGCAAAAGGGTTAGCAGCCTAACCATGGCTTAGCATACTGTCTGAACAGGTCCATAGTGGGCAGAAAGGTTAACTCCCTTCCTCTGCACCATGGCCTCCATCTGGATCAGGGACCTGAACATAGGAAGTTGCTTTATGCTGTTTCGGAGCAATGATAAATCTTATATTATTGTCTACACCAACCTTCCCCAAGCTGGTTTTGGACTTCAATTCCCAGAAGTCTCCACCAACATGGCCCATGCTCAGGAATGCTGGGAATTGCAGCCCAAAAGATCTGGAGGGAATCTGCTTGGGGAAGGCTGTTCTACACTGACATTGTTTCTAGGGTTTCAGATGGGTTTTCCCAAACTCCATCTGGAAATGTTAGACCTGTGGTCCCTCGGGTGGCTGTTTGTATCAGAAAAGGACACTGGGGCTTTTGAGATTAGGTTTTATTGAGGAATCACCAGGGTTCATTCACTCATATTTCATGGGTGATCTAGACGTTGTCATCCTTCTGAACTGAGTGGGGCTTACTTCTGAGTAGACATATATACATTTGTGCAAGTCTAGTTAAATTAAACAGTTACCAACCTAACTCTTAAAGAAGTTAAGATCATGTAATTCCTTCTCCAATTCCTTCCTCTCTGGGAAATATGTAAAATTATACTTCATATGTGTAAAAATAAAATTTTAACAATATTTTTTTCAATTTAGTCATGAAGTATTTAGCATTCCAAGCTTTTTACTACAGAGCCTACAGGGTCTGAAACCTAAAATGAATCTGAAACTTAAAATGAGCATGTAAGAACATTTTAATGATCTGAATATTCATTTGATGTGATGAGCAGAGATGATTGAACAGCCTGAAATTATTGGTTTATCGAATGAGGTATCTTTCTTATTCTATTTTTGTATAATATTTTCAGTTGGTAATTATTTTCTTTCTATTTCCATTTGCATTTTTCATGTTGTATGCACACCATATGTTAGGACCACATGGATACAAATGCATCAGAGCATAATTTAAAGGGGAAAACATTTCAAGAAAACCAAGAAAGAGCATGGACATACAATGGGTTGCTTGTTTCCGATTAGTGAAATAAGTAAGTGAGCCATATCTCATTCAGTTGTCTTAAGCTAGGCAGGTTAGGAAGAACTGCAGTAATACTTTGGGCGCTTCTGCATGAAACATTTATTGTGTGCTTGTCATTTCCTACTCACAGTTGTTTATCGGTTCTTTAGATGATGTCATGACCCTCCAGTTTTGCTTTTGTGTCTAACAAACACTTTTGGCAAGTTTGTTTAGAGCAGGAAAAATGTGTCATTTAATTGTGAAAGTGAAAGAAACAGCTTTATTCACTTGTAGATTTGTGCTATTCTGCTATAACTTGGTGCCACCTAGAGGTCATGTAACAGCAAAACAAGAAAAGTAACGCTCTTTATGTGATGTTTGTATCTCAGTATCAGATCTGTGACGAAACCGAAAGCAGATACAGTGGTTTAACAACTGAGTAATAGCTTGGTGTAGAAAAGCTCTTTATTGCAGCAAACATTTGGGTAGAAGAAGAATACTAAATAGGAGAAGAGAAACATTTCTGACATTTGTTTTTATATTTCTGATTATTTCGGGAGGGGAGAGCATAATTTTTTTTGAGTTTATATGGAAGCTTAGTTTCTTCTCCATAAGCTGTTAATGTGTTTTCTATATGGACCTTTATAGCATTACTGGGTATGATGGAAGGTATTCTGCAAATGAATACTGACTGGACCAGCTGTTATATTTACAGTGGGCTGAAGCTTTTCAGTTGCACAGCTGCTGCAGGTGGAAAGCTATTAAATTTTCATTTATGCTGGCATCTCACATGGCTCTTTTCAAAACTTCTATAGTTGGAAATGATCACATTCTAAAACAATAATATTCACCATCAATCCAGATCTCTAAGAAGAAAGCTGGAGCATACATAGTTTTCTGTTTTGTATGGTTTCCACGTCCATGAAAATTATTTATAATATGTAAATTCCTCTTTTACTATTTTACAAACCTTCGGTTTTAAGGTGTGTGGATCTTTTGAATATTTGTTCATTAGTGATTGTAGCTGTGCTGTTCCCCCCACCCCCAGCCCAATTGCTAGTTATATACACAATCTGCTCAACAAACATAGGGTTGTTACTCACCATGCACAGGGATAACTGTACTAGGTTGAGTAGATATCAAGATGCAAAGGATTGTAGAGGACTCGGATTTGAAAAAAAACCTGCTAGCATTTATATATCCCTAATAACCAGGAACATAGGTGCCACTTAAGATATATTCTTACATGCTCTGAAACACATATGTCTTTCAGTTCATGTTTGTGTGTGTTTGAGAGAGAGAGAGAAAACAAGCGAGTGAGCTGCTTTCTGAAAATAGTGCCCCCGAAGGCCAGTTCTGTAAACTACCTTAATGCAGAATAAATATGTTGCAAAAGCATTGGGGTGGATACAAAGGTTCTGTTCTGTGAAGGAGCTTTTTTTTTTTAAGGAACTCATTAAAGGAAGGGTGGTAATTAGAGAAGGGTGTCTTCTGTTTCTATTTACAGAATAGAAGTTTTGATCTAACTCATCACCTCTGAGAATGGGAGTACACATATTTTCACGGAACCTTCCATAAAGTATACTATGCATTAAGATGAAGGGGACAGGAAAGTTTTATGCAGTGCTTAAATTATACCAAGGAGAGGTCAGGGTCCATTGGGAAAATCCCATATCTATTGAAATGAATTGGACTTATGTTAGTCATGTCTAACTTAAGACCCATTCATTTCAATGGTTCTACTCTAAGCCAGATTTATGTGGGCTTTTACCTACAATCTCCACCTCAGCTCCCCTCAATTTTAGCTAAATCATGTCTCTTCTAAAAATAGTAACTAAGGTAAGGCACCTCTGACTTGATCTTGTGACAAAGAAAAGATTTAGACTTTTTTGAAATACAAGTAGACAGAGGTTAAAAAGTTGTGAAATGATGATGTGAGGTCCAAACTAGGCAACTAGGCAAATCGCTATTCTCTATTGAGCATGATTTCTTCTCAATAAATAGACAGCATGGGAGCCCCTGAGCCTGTTTAGGGCCATGGCAATGTAAGAGGGCTCTAAACTTTGCCCCCCCCAGCATAGTTCCAGTCTGAACTGGTGCCAATGGGAACTTTCTTCCTATTCCTCCCTTTGGATTGGGACAGGACAGGAGCCATATCCTAGGGTTAAAGCCCCCCTCCTTTCTCCAAGCTATAGTCCCTATCCAGCTAGGGCTCCTCATACTGACTTTTTAAAAACATGGATGGTAAGACTACAGATGTGAATAATATTATGTACAGTGAATAATGACATGTATGGAGAGAGGCTAGTTGTTTGATTCTGATGGGCCATATATATATATAGAGAGAGAGAGCTGCCTCTACAAGAGGCATTTAAAGCTCTTTCAAGGCGCATTAAAAATTTACCTCTACAAGAACAGAGCGCAAATTGGGCGTAGAGGCACGCTATCCCTCCGATTATGCACATTATCCAATGCGCGTTAAACAGCAAGTTTTATTTTGCTCCAGCCATTAAAGCGCATTTTGGCTATGTGAACAAGCGCTTATGCGCATTAACTACTTGTAAAGCACATTTTGGTCATCCATTAATGTGCTTCGCCGCCTCTCGGGCAGAGGTATTAGGCGTAAATGCGCTTCAGCGATTATGCGCATAATCGCCTAACCAGGCGCAAAAGCGAATCCTTGTGGAGGTTGAAAACATGAAAGGTAAGGTACTCCTTGACTGAACCCTGGGTGAATGAGCACTGGTCAAATGATTAATACTAACGTTGACAGATTGGCTGCAGTGACAATACTCAAATGTTGCTTTGAAGGAACAGAAGGAAAAGTAAGTCATAGGCATCAATATGTGGCATACAATTAATGTCTGGGAAAAATAGACACAATTGAATGAAATCCCTGCCTCCACCCAATAATTCATTGCTGTTTTTTTTCAGGCTGTTGAATGCTAAGATTAATGCCTTTTCATTTTTACTGCCTCTCACTGATTAGTTTATATCCATTTGTTTTTCTTCGTCATCTTCTTCCCTGTTTCCCCAGTGCTTGGCAACTCTTAACAAGGATCTTGGAGACAAAAATAATACTAATCCAATCAAATTATTTTGTTGGCTCTAAATGGCTTTTAACTAGTTGGTTAATAAATATAGAAAAAATAGCAGATTCTCTCACTCACTCAAATCTAAGAACATTCCTCAAGAATAAGTTGTGAGGAGGTTGGTTAATGATTAGTACCTTGCACATAGGTCTGTGAGGCTCACTTTCCAAGTCCTTGTCTTTATGACCAAGCTTTATTTCAACTAGCAATTTTATCATGGCAACACCAAGTTAACTTAATCTGTGGCTGGGTTCAGACTACACAATAAGCAACGGTTGCTTAATTAGGCAACCATTAGTTATATTCCTTATTGTGTCGTCTGGTGGGAAATGGACAACTATTTTGCTGAAATAGGCAATGGAGAAACACAATGGGCCAGGGAAGCTAGACTGGCTCCATCCTTGATATGTTTTTGGAGGCAGGCAAAAACTTTCTTATTCCAGCAGGCCTTTGGTGAATAATGTGGACCTCCATCTATGTTAAGATTTTTAAAAATTGAATATGTATTTTAAATATGGAAATGTGGAAATATTGAAAACTATTTAATTATATTTTTAATTTATGAATATTTTTATTTATAACTTTTAACTGTATATGTTTTAATTTTGTAAAGCCGCCTTGAGGCCCAGTATTGGGCAACAGGTAGGATACAAATAAAGATAATAATAATAATCCATTGACTGTCCCAGTAACCGTTGCCTATTGTGTTGTCTGGTGGGCTCCGTTGATTATTATCCCCTGTCCGCAGAGTGGCGAGGCAAGAGCAGCAGAAGCCCAGCCACTCTAGCCCCATGGGGTTCTACGGGCAAGAGAAAATAATCCCATGCCGGAACCGCTTCAGGAGCCCCATTGTCCTGTCCCTTGGTGGGGCAGGGCGATCGGGGCTCCTAAAGTGCTCCCTGGCACAGGAACATGCTGTCCCTGGATGGGGCATTGCCAAATGTGATGGCTCATGTGTTGCCAGGGGTGTGCATGCCCTGAGCCCCCCACCCCCAATCCATCTGGAGATCACCTCAAAGTGATAGAAAAAGCCCCTTCCAGGTGATCCCCAAATGGATCGGGGGTGGGGGGCAAAGGATGCCTCCCACAGCTGGACATGAGACGTCCAACCACAGGAGGCAGCCATCTGTCCAGATTGGCACTTTGTAGGAATGTGCATGGGTTGGAGCTGCTGGTGTTATCAGCAGCTCAGATCCATGCATGTCCCCTTGCATCCCCAATTGTGCCAGCCAAAGGGAGGGGTATCCTGTGCTCAGGCTGGAGGGAGGTGTTGTCGGCCAACTTCCCTCCAGCCTGAGTACAGGATGCCACTCCCTTTGGCTGGTGTGACTGAGTATGTGAGGAGACGCATGAGGATCCGAGCTGCAAACTCAATGGGCATAGAAGAGGTGATGCCAGGAAGAAGGATCTCCTTGCAGCGGAGGAGATTCCCCCAGTGACGCCTCCTCCACAGTGATCTCCATAGGAACAGGGCCAGCGGCGGGTGAAAGAACTCCACCCTTTTCCCTGTTCCTGTGGACCCCAACTGAGAAGGATGTGTCAGCGTCAAATCATGTCATCGCTCAGTGGACATGACTCAGCACTGAGGCGTCCTTCGGCAGAGCTGGGATTGCAGCCCCTGACATGCAAGGAGGATGGTCCCAAGCCTCCCAGCACAGAAGCAGGAGACTTGGGCCCAGTCTCCTTGCATGTCAGGTGCTGTGATTCCAGCTTTGCTGAAGGCTATGCCACCAAGCCACCCCGGGCACCTTGACTCCCCTGACAGGGGACACGCAGAGTCCCGGTTGCTTGGCGACACTAGCGGAGTAATTTTATCTCCTCTCAGCAGGCGACAGGGGTCTGTTAGAACTTCTTCCGGCAGCCCTGTCTCCTGCCACTGGGAGCCTCATCTCTCCTCTGCTCCCCGCTTCTCCCCTGTAATGACAGCACCGGTAAGGTAAGCACTAGCCAGTGCCATCATTTGGTGGGGAGGGAGTACAGGTGAGGGGGGGAGAGACAACAACTTGTCGGAGAGGAGGTAGTCCTCTCCATGGAACGTCACTTCTGTGTTGCCCAAAGGCGCACACGGATTTAGCACCTGTCGAGTGGAATATTTCCTGTCCATTGACTAAAGTGTCAAACGAATGCAGCCTGTGTTTTTTTTAGTAGGCCCCAGAGTTTTTGTGATGGCTCAGAAATGCTGAAGCAAATAAAGATTTTGTAGAAAATGCACTGCTGCATCTATGTTTTTAATTAATTTTGGTACAGGGGCAAGCAGTAGTTGTCCCAAGCCTTAAGGCATTACTGTACGTTGGTTGAATATGGTCCTATCTCCATTTTAAGAAACTTACCCAAAGGGGGAGAAGCTATTGTTCCTGTCTCTTGATTTGATCTATGGCTCATAGACTAGGAGACTGACTTATGAATCCAAAACTCCCTGGTTTCAATCTCACCTCTGCCATGAGCTCACTAGGTAGCGCTGGCCAAGCCCCACTCTTTGTCAACCTCAGTCCTCACCCCCATCTGTAATAGGACTGATAGTGATACTGACTTCCCTTACAGGGGTTGTTGTCAAGGTTACAACTAGATAAGGCGGGGTAGGCAACTCACGCCCTAGTAACTGCATGTGGCCCCTGCACCATTTCCCACACTTTTCTAGGGGGGGTTCCTAACCCTCTAGAGGAGATTTGGGAGAGTGCAGGGGGAAGGGGAGAGTGGTTGAGAGTTCCTGTCCCTTCCATCAGCAGGAGGCTGCCATAAACAGAACCCTGCTCATATGTTTCTCTAGAGCCATCCCAGTAAAAATACAATATTGAAAAATACGTAACAGCAACTCAACTTAAAACATGCCAGTTAAAAAGCCAGAGCTGTAAAAGCCATTGTCGAGTTAGTGTATTGCCAGAGCCAGAACACAAACAACCAAATGAAATTAAGTCAAAGGGTAAGCACACCAAAAGGTAACACTGTTGAAGCATGACAGTCTTTGCTGGGCACCTGAAGGTTAATGAAGAAGCACCAGGCCACCTGGTGGAGAGGAAAGCAGTCTAAGCTCCAGGCTAAGCTCCTAAAGACAACTTTTCCAAAGCCATGGAGCCACAACTGAAAAAGTCCTGCCTTGAGTAAGCTATCTGCAACTCTGAAGGAGTTGGCATGCAGAGCAAGCCTCTGAGGCTGCCTCTGCAAGAGAGGTTTAAAGCTCTTTCAAGGCGCTTAAAAAAATTTACTTCTACAAGAACGGAGCACAAATCGGGCGTAGAGGCGCGTTATCTCTCCGATTATGCGCATTATCGAATGCGCGTTAAATAGCGAGTTTTATTTTGCTCCAGCCGTTAAAGCGCATTTTGACTATGTGAACAAGCGCTTATGCGCATTAACTACTTGTAAAGCGCATTTTGGTTATCCGTTAATGCGCTTCACCGCCTCTCGTGCAGAGGTATTAGGTGTAAATGCGCTTCAGCGATTATGCGCATAATCGCCTAACCGGGCGCAAAAGCGAATCCTTGTAGAGGGGACCAGAGTTAGACTTCATTGATCAGGTAAGTTCATATGCAAGACGGCAGTTCTCCTGATTTACACAACCCTTTGGGGCCTGAGATGTCACCTGTGGAAACATTTTCTTTTGTCTGTCCATTGGAAGGTGTACAAAGTGATATATTTGTCTGTATCTTTAAAACACACTTCTAATTGCTGCATGAATCTATCAGTCAAACAAGCTATAGATGATGCCATTCAATTTGGCTTCTATTGACTGTACCTGGTGCACTTTCAAAATTAATGCCTAGTTCTAATTAATATGGTGTTTACATTTTCTATCATCTTTGCCTTCCAAGTAATTTGGGATTCCAATTGTGCTAGAGATGCAGATATTCCTTAAGTACTAGCTTTTGAATTTTCAAATTGAGGATATTCTCCATTTATTGTTTTAGCCTAAGCATGGTGTGTGTGTGTGAGAGAGAGGTTGCTTTCAGTAATTTGCAACCTTGCCTTATGGCCTGTTTAAATCTAATTCAGTATCTGCTCCAAATCTTTCCCTCTGTCTTGAAACACTCAAACCAAGTGCAACATAATTCTTTAGCACCAAAAAGTCCTCTCTCTCTCTCTCTCTCTCTCTCTCTGTGTGTGTGTGTGTGTTATAAACTATTTTAAAGCAGTAGTGTAGATCCTGCCCAAGTCTGAAGAAAAGCCCTATTGTAACTTGAAAGCTTGCCTTCTTCATCTTGATCCTTAGCTGGTACAAATGTAAGGCATTTAATTTCTGGATTTAGGGACTGCCTCATACCAATAATAAATAAGTGGGAGCTGTGACAAAACGTTGCAGTGTGCAGTGCTTCTGTTTTGGGGTTGGATCCAGGATCTGCCTTCCTAAGGAGAGAGGACTCCACTCATGGAAGGTCGCTCCACCCAGGTTTTGGAGCTTCCCATCCCTCCTAGAGCCCTCCCCCCACACACATTAATTGGGTTCTCCTGATTTTTATGGTAGCAGGGGGCTGGTAAGTCCACTTCCACCAGCACAGTTGATCCTGCTAAAATCTGGATCTAACCTCAGGATACCAGAAATTCTGTTCCATTTCCCTACCCCCAGTTTTCCATCCCTCCCAAACAATGTCAGCATTCTGTGGCCATTAGCAGGCAAGTCCTTATAGGGCTGTTTTGGGGGATTCTCCCGCTCCCTGCCTTTATGGAAACCTGTTGATACCCCCCTCTTGTGTGTAGAGAGTGGCATTTTGTCTGTATGAGAACTGGCACTCTAACAACTGATCTCTCTCTCTCTCTCGGTCTCGGTCTCGGTCTGTGTGTGTGTGTGTGTGTGTGTGTGTATATATATATATATATATATATATATATATATATATATATAATATGAGGTATAAACTTATTTGTTTTGTGCATTTGCCATCTGTAAAGTAACTAAAATGAAAGTGTTGCCCACTGGAATACTGAAAGTGTAGGATGAAGTTTGACCTTCACATTTGCCTCCTTGTCAAAGAAATGACAGAAAGCCAAAAGTCAAACATTTGCAGAAGAATCCTGCAGTGCTTCTCTATTCTCTAGTTTTATCCATAAGCCGGCTCCCTTCCTAGGCCGCTTTTCCTTTTAACACTCTGCACACTTGGTGAGAAATGGTTGTCACCATTGTGTTTCTGACTGCTGAGCCAAGTGGGAAGTGTGCTCAGCTTGAACCTTACGGAGTTCATACACAATTTGATACCTGCAATATGTTAAGAAGGTTCAAAGGCTTTCAGAAAGCATTTTTCTGTCACCTTGTTAAACATGCATTCCATATATTCTGAACCTGACGGTTCAGAATAAATGACAAACTAAAAATGACCAAAGAGTTAAGTTATACAATATTGAAAAAAACTAAGTTTAGTAATATATATATATATATATATATATATATCACACAATAAAATAGAGCAATTGAAATACTGGGTACAATTTTGCATCAACAGATATTTATACAATTAGCTCTGTACAAATGAAGGAGGCAGGCCAAATGAGTTTCGACGTTTTGTCTTCTTCAGTGGCCTCTATCATACAGACACTACTACAAAATTTTCACTACAAATTGCAGGATACTAACGTTGTGTATATATATATATATATATATATATATATATAATATAGAATTTCTACAAATATAAGTTTGTTTCCCCACCATCAAATTTGTACACAAAAATATAAATAAATGAAAGAAAGGGGGGAAATGTTACCCGGCACAGGCTCGTAGTTCAAGTTAAATATTTTAAGATGCAAGCATCTAGAAGAGGGGGCTGCCTATCAATATCCTAGGAACAGGATGAGTTGTGTCACTCCCCCACAATAGCAAAGCCTACAAATGATAATAGAAGACATTTCTATCATATCAGTGTTGGTAATTTACAGTAAAGCTGCTAAAAATGTCCATTGTTTTTCAACGTACCTACAGCCAGTGCTTGCCAAATTTAAACAGCCTCCGTTTCTCAAACAAAGAAGCCGCAATCTGGGCCAAGTTTTCCAAAAGGAGTCCTGTATGCTCCTATTAAAGGGCCAGTGCTAGTTAGCCCCACCTGTATTCTACATTATATACTACAGATGGTCACTAGGACCTTTTAATTATCAATTTAGAACCTGCAATCAAGAGCAACCATGATACAGCTAAACCATTATCACTACTACCAAATGAGTTCTAACATAAACAGAATCCCTACTACGTTAAAAGTGCCCAATTACACTCCTCATTCAGTCCCCTCGGGGTCATTGTACCTAATGTATGGATCCAAAAAAACTTCCCTCCTTGCTAGTCTCCTTTCCAAGTTATGTTGGGGCCTGTTCTGTCTTTCTGTAACACAGAACTTGATGTCCTCTTCTGAATGTTTTAGCTCCATGAAGTGTTTTACTAAGGGGGCATTAACCTTGCAGTTTCTTATGCAGCTCTTATGTTCACAGATACGCACCTTAACTTTTCTGGCGGTCATGCCCACATATACCAACCCACATGGGCACAGAATGGTATAAATTACTCTTTTGGAATTGCAATTAAAAAAAATCAAAAATTTCATATTTCTTATTATTGAGTGGATTTAAAAATTCTTTGGTTTGCAAACAATTACCACATACAATTGCCCCTTCCTTCTATTTTACTGGTGGAGTGCATTGAGTTTTAATAAGTGTCACTGGACAAGAACACAGAAATGCTTACCTTTTCAAGAACATGTATTTAGTTTTTGATCAATAGAAGGGTGGAATAATCAGTCCTCTGACCTGCAGGAACTGTGCTCATTCTTAGTATGCTGTCTTTCTTTTCTCTTGGCCTGAATCCATTGCAAACAAATCTTGATCTACATCCAAGCATCCATATTTGCATTTTATTGGTTCCAGAAGGGAAATCAAAATGTATTGCAATCTTTCTTGCTAAGTTTAGAATGCAGGGCAGCAGCTGTTTCTTGACCAATTACTCTCATGGTATTTGTCTCTCTCAGATAATTTCCACTTTTAGGCTCAGGTGAACAAAGACTTGTGTTGAGTTTAGAGGAAATGTTTTTTTCTGCTTAGTAATCTAAACACCTTCATTGTTATAACTGCATGGGTTCAGTTGACTGGCCAAGCTTTTAATAGTAGGTTGACACTTTAACTTCGTATTATGAAATAGAGCTTGGTTGTAACTCTACACTGAGTTAGTGCTTATACCCGCTAGTTTCAGTCAATTTAAGTGAAACTAACACTGTGTTGAACTGTGTCTGTTAAGCTTTCGACATGAGTTTTGCACCTTTACATCATGACTTAATATTTCATCATGTCATAGGTATATCCCTTTTCAAATGTTATGAAATAGCAAGCATGGACAAGAGACAGCATTCTTGATTCCATGGAGAATTGTAACTGTATTCAGCTGAACATGGTTATCGCTTACTGCAGATTTCCCCCATCAACACAGGGGCCTCATCTACAAGAATTCGGCTTTACGCTTGGTTAGCCGATTATGCGCATATTCGCTGAAGCACTTTATCAGAAATGCTTGTATGCAGGAGGTAATTGAGCACTCAACAGGTGACCTTACCGGTTGTTTCAAATGCGCTTTACAGGTAGTTTATGCGGAGAATCGCTTGTTCACATAGGCAAAATGCGCTTTAACGGCCGGAGCAAAATAAAACTCGCTATTTAACGCGCATTCGATAATGCGCAAAATCGGAGAGAAAATGCGCCTCTACGCCCGATTTGCGCTCCGTTCTTGTAGAGGTAAATTTTTTAATGCGCCTTGAAAGAGCTTTAAATGCCTCTTGTAGAGGCAGCCAGGGAGAAGGAGTTGGGGCCTGCACACTTCTTCCTGTCTCCCTCATAAGAAAAGCTATGCTGGATCAGACTAGGGTCCATCTAGTCCAACATTCTGTTCACACAATGGCTGATGAGCTGTCAATGGGAAACCCTCAGGCAGGACATGAGTGTAACAGCACCCTCCTGCCAATGTTTCCCAGGCTGCCTTCCTCTGATACTGGAGGTAGCATAGAGGCATCGGAACTAGTAGCCATTGATTGCCTTCTGTTCAAGGAATTTGTCTATCCTTCTGTGAACCCATCCAAACTGGTGCCCATCGCTGTGTCTTCTGGTAGCGAATTTCATAGTTTGACTATATGCTGTGTGAAGAAGTACTTTCTTTTATCTGTTCTGAATTTCCTACCTATCAGCTTCATAGGATGACCCCTGGATTCTAGTATTATGAGAGATGGAGAAAAATGTCTCCCTATCCACATTCTCCACACCATGCATAATTTTGTACATCTCATGCTTTCTATTTCCTAATGCTTGGAGAGGGATTATGTGGGACAAAAATATCAAGAGTTAGTACAGAAAGGAAAATGAAACATGTGAGCTGGCTGAATATAAAAATTGGAAGACAGCAACATCTATTTTGCTTCCTAGGAGTGAGGGAGTTAAGAAACTCCTTACTTATAAATATGTTTTCCCACCGGGAAAAAAGTAGAACTGACACATCTTTTATTTGAGTGTTCTATTTCTCATCAAACATGTAAGAACAAGGGTGAGGTAGGGCTGGGCTAGAGAGGAAGTGTCCAGGAAGTGGTCAATTGAGCGCTTAAGGAGGCTCTGGTAGAGAGACGCTGTGCTTGGCAAGGGTCACGTTTGGTTGCCAGTTATGTTAGATAAACAAGAGCACAGCAAGGCAAAGTCTACTGGACAATGCTCTGCAGGTGCTGGTAGACTGGGATAGATCCTCATGAAAGGAGCTGTTGTTCTAGCAAAGGACTAGCAGCAAATGAGGGTTTAAATAGATCTGTCAGTTCAGATCCCTCAGAAGCTCCGCTCTCATGCCATACTGAATGCAACCTTAAAAGGCCCATGCGCATTTCCAGAGCATTAAGCACCTGCGTGGCTGAGGACCTGAAAGGCTTGGGGAGCATTTTTGGAGGGAGAGGCTGAAGGGAGAGCCAAAATGGACTGGGGATGCATCGGGGGGTCATGATAGGTACCCCAGGAGGGGAGTATTGTAGGTGAACCACTAGGCTGACCATATGAAAAGGAGGACAGGGCTCCTGTAACTTTAACAGTTGTAGAGAAAAGGGAATTTCAGCCAGTGTCATTTGCATGCAATTAGTTCCTGGTGAAATTCCCTCTTCACCACAACAGTTAAAGTTGCAGACACTATACTAGAGTGACCATATACAAAAGAAGGCAGGGCCCCTGAAACTTTAACTGTTGTGATGAAGAGGGAATTTCACCAGGAACTAATTGCATACAAATGACACTGGCTGAAATTCCCTTTTCTCTACAACTGTTAAAGTTACAGGAGCCCTGTCCTCCTTTTCATATGGTCAGCCTATGAACCACGTCATCAGGGAACCTTTTCTAACTATGTAGGCTCCCCACACAGTTTAGAACTTTAATTCCCCCTTTGTATTTGTTGAACTCAGAAACAGAACAGCCAAAAGGAAGATAAAGACAAAATGCTTTGGGAATTAAACTGGCCATACCTTTACTTTGGGCTTTGCAGAAAGTTAAAGGTGGGCAAGTGCAATAGCAAGACGATAATCAACACATTCAGCCATGGTTCCCCAGACAGCTTTCAAAACATGTGATCCCATGTCCAACCTACAAATTTTATAGCTGCAGGGGGATCCAATTTAGAATTTGCCATAACCTCTAAATATAGTTGTTTATTAGGCTCAACTCAAAAATAGAGATCGAATATAAAATTACCCTAGAGATGGACTGAATTTATGCCCCATATTGAACTGTTTAACTCCTTAAATGGGACACATCGAGTCACTTTGTTGTTGTTAAACCCCAATTCAAAAGTTTTCTATATCCAATATTAACTCTGGCTTCCCATCCTACATGGTACCAAGCCCCAAGCAGTGACAAACAAGAAACATACCATTCTGAACACACCCATCGCATCACAACTTGAAACTTCCAATGCATCCAACAAGCTCAAAGAAATGATGGAAACAGAAAAGCGAGGAAGGCAAAACAAACTGGCATGACGTCATCAAGGCAATTGTGACTGTTAGGATAAATTCCTTCCCAGCCTTCAGGAAAGCACTGACTAACTGAAGCCCACTAGGTCATGTTTAAGAGTAGGGGTAGTGTGGAGTGCCAAAGATTGGCCAATGCTGCACTTGAAGGTTATAACTCCCTCCTAACATCATCTCTCCAGCAAGAGCAACTGGCAAGCTCTAGGGCCAACTGGGTGCTGGCATGATGTTTGAGATTCACGACAAACACCAGATCTGAGAGCGCGAGCAAGCGAGCGAGCGAGCGAGAGCACGCTATTGATTTTAGTCCCATGATGAAGTGTGCTTAGAATTGCACCTAGAAATAGATTTCCTTTTTTAAAAAAACCATTTTCAGTCCCTTCCATATGGTGGTCAGGCAAGATACATATTGATGGTTGTGTGCCTGTGTGCAGCTTCAGAAGGATGTGAGATAGATAGATAGATAGATAGATGATAGATAGATATTGTATTTAAAGTGAATCATGTTGCTTCATAATCTGCAGGGTTGAGACTGTATTAGCTTCACAGAAATCTTGTTTTTGTTTCAATTCAAAGGACACCTTTCTTTTAGACATATTTAAATCCCCCATACAGTGATTTTGTACACCATTCATTTCTTTAGTCTGCCTTAAAGCTGTTATAAAAGCTATGGCACATGTTCTTATTTCTTGGACACGGGTGCCATCAATGAATATATACAAATTTCATTATTATTTTTTATAACCCATTTGACTAGGCTCAAATCGTTCCAATCAGCATAATGGCAAATAAAAGCAATGTGGTCTTAGCAAGCTGGGATATGATAAATGTTGAGTAGATGGTATGAAAACAAAGGTGTGACAAGATCCCTGAGTTCTATATTCCAGTAGATTTTATTACTCCAGTCTATTAGCAGATTACCAGTTCTAATAATATGTTCCTCTCCCCTTTTCATTTTATAAATCTTGATGGAATATTTTTTTCAAGGTAAATAATGCATCCTTAGTTGTTTTAGAGTCGGAGTTATATATTTTAATGTTCTCGTTATGCTTTTGATAGATTAATGCTTTGCTGCTTTTAAAATGATTATTGTAAAATGCATTGACCCACTCTGTGAAACATAATGTTTTAAAGCATTATACAATGCAAGTATGAGAACTATGTTTTTAATATAAATGCTAGAATTTTTTTTTTCAAGACAGTAAATGCCAAAAAAAAAAATTAAAAAAATCCCAAAACACCAACCTCTTAGAAAATACAAAACTGAACTATTCCTGGCCTTGACGACAAGCGCAGTCACTTTACAGGAGTTAATAACATAAATTAATACTTGTACAAAATTATAGAATACATGCTAAAAATGATGAGTTGTATCCAATTGGTGGCTTTAGGAACATAGGAAGCTGCCATATACTGAGTCAGACCATTTGTCCACCAAGTCCAGTATTGTTGACACTGACTGACAGCAGCTCTCCAGGGTTTCAGGCAAGAGGTTTTCCTGCCCTACCTGGAGATGCCAGGAATTGAACCTGAGACCTTCTGGATGCAAAGCATATTCTCCACCACTGAGCCATGGTCCCTTCCCAGAAAGCTCTTATGTTTGTGCAAGGCAGGTTACCTAAGTTTTGCCAGTCTCCCTTAACTACTAGAGCTGTCTGAGAGAGATCCTGTATTATTCCACAGGTTGCTCCAAAATTCAGGAGCAACTTTGGGTGGTGGTTCTGCAGGGAGCTGAAGCAGGTAGGGAGGATTTACGAAAATTGGGTGCCTTGCCTTGTATAAACAGAGATACTTTCTGTTAGCATAAGATACAACCCTTTTACAAATGGACAATGAAAACTTAGATATAAGAATTAGAAGAAAATGGCCTCCACCAAAAAATATGCATGTACAAGTGGGAAATAAACAGGAAGTTTCAATGTCAGACTCTTGGATAAAAAGTTATTTATATGTTGTGCAACACCACATCATTGATCAGTGGTGGCAGCCATTAAATTTCATGAAAAGTCTAAACATTCACAAAAGCAGTCATGTGGATCTAACCTAGTCAGTTTCCTATACATGTAAGTGTTTTCCATTACACCACAAGTGTGATGTTGGTGGTCCATAAAAAATGGTGGTCCACCACCAAAATCCTGCTTCTCCTATTGTCCATTTTTGCCCATTATCTTTCATAGGTCTTAACATGCATATGCAAGACCAGAAAATGTTTTCATGTGTCTCATTCTGTTCTCTGAATGATTGATTCTGTAGGTGGACTGTACAGGTATTTTTTCACAACGATGTATGGAGTGATTCCTCATTTCTTAATGTCAAAAGAATGCTGTGTGCTTAGCTGTGATTGTGTCAAGGGAAAAGGTTGCAACAAACAAAGACTGAGCAGAACTGAGCCAGTTAACGTTTTCAGAACAACACATTATTGACTTTTCTTTGAATCATTTATGGCAGCATTTTTCCCTTCCTTTTCAAGTGGAAAAATGTCCTCTGCAGACATTGTCCTCTTTGCAGGAAAAACAGTACTTGCATTTTTTTTTAAAAAAAATATGTCATGTGTTTGTCACTGCTTTGTAAAATGTTTCAACATGAAATCATAAAATAAAATATTTTTGCATGAGGTTTCATGAGGAAAATATTGCAGAGGGGCATGTTCCATCATAGCTAAGTACTACATGATATAGTGATGGCCACCAGTTTGAATGGCTTTAAAAGGAGGTTGGATAAATTCCTGGAGAAGCTATCAATGGCTATTAGTCCTGATGGCTATGTGCTACCACCAGTAACAGAGACAGTGGCCCAATTTGGACGACACGATAGTCAATGGTGGGTTGACTAACTCTAACGCTAGGAGGCACTCCCCACACAACATGGTAATAAATAATCAACTGTGGTGTGGATGAGGAGCAGCGCTGAGTTGACTATGAGCCTATCTACACACACAGGATAAAACACTTTGAAAACGTTTTGAAAACTGTATATGGAGTGTGTCCTGGGCCCCAGCAGTTCTCAAAACTGTTATAAACCGTTTTAACCTGTTTTAAAGCAGTAGTGTAGATAGGTTGACAGTTTTGAGAACTGTTGGGGCCCAGGACACACTCCATATACAGTTTTCAAAACGTTTTCAAAGTGTTTTATTCTGCGTGTGTAGATAGGTTCTATGGCAGCATTCGGATGACACAATAGTCAAAACAACTGATGATTGTTTCCCCCACACCAGTTGTTTATTGTGTCGTCCGAATTAAGCCAGCAAGTCTATATACACCAGTTGCTGGGGAACATGGGTGGGAGAGTGCTGTTGCACCATGTCCTGCTTGTGGGTTCCTGGTTGACAGTTGGTTGGCCACTATGCGAACAGAGTGTGGACTAGATGGACCTTTGGTCTGATCCAGCATGGCTCTTCTGTTCTTAATTTTAAATCCAATTGATTTCAAGGGAGATGTGGGCATGTCGTTAACATTTCATTGAAATAAATAGAGCTTAAAACTTCAAATAATAAATAAATGATCTATACCTTGAGCTTGCAAGAACAAAGTCCTCATATTTCTGTAAATGAAATACCCGCTTCTGATAAAGTGGAACTCTTTCTCCTGGGCAAATTCATCATTGATGTAGAAATAATAGTGAAATTATGAATCAGTACATTGAGAGAAATTGTAATGTAAGCTATACTGCCTACTGCTACTCTTTTCCATGGTAACAAATTGGCATGGTGATATTAAATAAAATTATACCACATTACCTCTGAATTCAAAACCTAAGTTAAGGCTCGTATGATTATATGAAAATCATGACACAATCTTAGTATACAATATAGTAGTGAAACATGTACACACAGAGCTATATTATCCCTTTCATTTATTTATTTTTTAAAAATAATAAACCACAGCTTCATGCAAATATCCCTATTGTGCCTAAATGAGAACATTTTATGAATACAGCTGTATTATTTTATTTATGTCTTAAACATTTCTATACAACTGAAAAAAATGCCAAGACAGTGTACAATAGCTCATAAAATATAACAGAACAGCAATAATCAATAAAACAGTTTACAATAATTAAACACAGGACTAAAAACCATCACAGCAGAAATAAAAAATACATCACAGGTTAAAAGCACAGAAAAATAATTTTGAAAATCTTTGTGTAGTACCCTTATTTGTGACATACTTGTTTTTCTTTTTTCAAGGACTTTAAAAATATGAGCTAACTTTTCAACATGTAACCCTCTACCCGCTGTCAGAAATGGTGTATTCCAGCAAAAGCTGAACCCAGGGAGTTTTCCTATTGTGTGTTTTGGCTTTAATAGACACACTCTAGAATGATAATAAAGTCTTATCACAGAATCAGTACGCACTAAGTCCTGTGCCAAGATACTATAAAATGCAAGGAACAGCTTAGAGAAGCTCCATGCTTTATATAGCAATCACCATTTCTGCAGGTACACCTATACATTTGTTATCCACAATGAACACGTAAATGTGAAAGACAGATGTTCACCCTTATACACCTGTGGCCATGTGCCTGAAAGCCCTGATTTGACCATATACACAGCTTTTTAAGATCATATATCTGTCATTGATACTTCCTATGTTTTGCAATAAGAAATAGTGAAATTGATTGCCATGGAAAGTGTGAAGGTGCTATTAGAGACCATCTAGAAAGTTTAAATGAAGACAAATATCTTAGAAGTCTATTTCTTTTGATGATGATGACTTTGATAAGAACATAAAACAGCCAAGGGTCTGCCTAGTCCAGCATTCTGTTTACCCATGATTATGATATTCCCTTAATGGGGAATATATACATAAATTATAATGTGCTCAATGTATACTGCAGCTGTGTAATATGCCTATTTGGCTTAAACTAGAGAGTAGTGTACCCCTAATATTTTCAAGTAGAATCCTGTAGGCATGGGTAATATATTCGTTCCATGTGTGTATACGTCTTGGCCCACCTGGCATCCCCAGCTGAGACTCTGATTTCTTAGGATGCAATTACAGTGTCTTTTTTCTACCTCGTCAAACATTCCTATTGAAGATTGCTGCTGATCAAGTGTGCTTGTTGTTCTCAGGTGGGAAGTATTTTGTACATAGAAGATGTAAAGCCAATGCAATCTTCAAAAGTCAATAGGCAAATGTGAAAGGATCTGAATGTTAACTGGGTTTTTTCTTTGTGACAGAAAGAATAACTCATCTTTATTTCATGTGGTAACTCCTCAGTGCCTCTATAAATTATTTAATCTCTCCCCCCCAGAGTTTGCAGAAGTATAATAAAAATCACGTATCATGAATAGATAAGAAGAAAGAAAGAAGGAGTAGTTTAGCTCTTTAACAAGTATATTCCACACAATGGAAAAGATATTCTTAGACATATGGCTAGGAATCAGTTCAATTTACTCATGACTAATCCTATGAGATTATGTTAAATGGCTTTATGTGGTAGCTGCTATCATAGTAAACAATTTGTGGAGAGCCTCACACACACAGCTTATGCACTTTATGTCACCCACTGCAAACCTTTGTTTTGAGGAGTTTATGGTGATGTGGTGATAAGTGCCTCATCCACATGAAAAGCCCACATGATGTAGTACTTTTAAAGCAGTGTCAGTACGGCAGCCATAATGTGTAAACTGGGTCTTAGAATATATTCAATATGGCTTGCAAAAAAAAGTTAAGGCTATACAGTTTTCAACCAAGCACTAAAAAGCAGAGGAATTGTGAGCTAAGGTTGACAAGCCTTAACACTGCACCCTCCCTACAGAGGCAGTGCAAGTGAAATTCTCTACTTGCCATTCCTGGAGACAATTAAAGTGGTCTCCTCTCCACTTTATCCCTCTGTAGGACCCAAGGCTCATACATCATTGTTGCTCAAGGAGTCATCCCATCTCCCCTAAAAGGCAGGCAGATGTTCGACTGGCTCACCCCAAACATCTCATAAAGAGGCAGAACTACCATCTCTCCAAGTTGAATTTCTGCTTGCCTTGCCTGGAGGCAGCTGAAGTGGTCCCCTCCCATCCTTTTGCTTCCCAGGATTCAAGGCTCACACAGCATTGCTGTTCTAATCACTATACCTTTCTCTCTTCAGTAGAACTCAAGGAGTCCTCTAAGCTCCTATCAAGATCTGTTTGGCTGATGGGGAGAAGGATGAATCTGCTGGAAAACAGGTGTATGAGGAGAGTTCTCCTTACATGCTTAGTTGGTTTCCCAGCAGAATTGCCCCCCTCCCCACCAGCCTGCCTTTCCCAGCAGATTCAGCCCCCTCACCAGTCCGCCAAACAACATCACCTTCTCTTTTTCCTCCTCAGCCATTAATAATTTGTGGTGAATGGCCAGTTTCGCCCTCCTCTCAACATTCTAAATCAGCTGTGATGGAGGGAGAGAGCACGCTTCTGAGCATGCCCAGACTTCCTGCTAGGGCCATTGACTGCTATTTGATGTAAACAAGCTTGTTTTAAAAGTGAAATAGAGCTTCTAAAGAAAAATAGTTCCCGCTAACTTCAGTACAGGAAGAACCATAGAATCACAGAATGGTAGAGTTGGAAGAGGCCTATAAGGCCATTGAGTCCAATCCCTTGCTCAATGCAGGAATCCACCATAAAGCATACCTGAAAGATGGCTGTATGGGGGCAGCAGTCAGAATGTCTTTCCATCAAAATTCAGACATTGAAGAGATTTTCTTTCTTACACTTTTTCCCTTACTCCCCTGTTTCTACCTCCTCCCACCCAAACAAGAAGAGAATTTTCTCCTCAAACCACAGTCAGACTGTATCCAGAAGAGTGTTCATGCATGGTTTGCCCTTTGCTAAACTGGGACAGCAGTATTTGCAGTTCTTGGACTCAGTTCAGTCAACCAGAGGAGCAACGATCATCCGAGGGAAGATCTCAATAGGACATAGCAGAATGCTGTTTTTCCCTATGCCTCTTCAATATGGGCATCTATAGAGGCAATGTGTCCCCATCTGTCCTGTCCTCTCCTGGGGTGGTGAATGTGCCCTATTTTACACAGTATAGTCCTCTATTTGAAGGCCTCTCAGAGGACAGTTTTATATCATAGAAGGGCCCTACCTCACTCCCAGCACAAGCTTGGGGGTGGTGGGGCAGTTGCGGCGGGCGCAGAGGAGACGAGGCGTGGAGGCGCGCCATTGGCCGCCTCCAGAAAGTGGCGCCAAAAGGAGGGGAGGAGGAGGGGGAGCCTATATAAGGCCGGAACTCCTCCCCTCCTTCGTCTTGATTTGCGCGGCTGGCTGAGGAGAGGCTGGCTTGCACAGCAGCAGCCTCGGCAGCAGCGCGTTGACGGAGGGCGCACGTTGGGGAAGAATGGAGGCGGAGGCCCGTTCTTACAGCAAGCGCCTCGTCAGAAAGCAGCGGGAGTTGAGGGGGTTTGCTCGCCAGACGGCGAGAGACACAGGGCGCTTCGCGCTTGGGTCGGGGCTGGGCCGGCTGGCCCTCCCCCCCCCTCAGTCTTCAGGGCGTGCGTGGCTGAAAGGAGCGCGGCCTGGCGGAGGCTGGGGGTTGGTCTCGCCGGACGGTGAGAGAGTAAGGGCGCTTGGCGCTCGGGAGGACGGGGCTGGGCCGGCTGGCCCTCCCCCCCCTCAGTCTGCAGAGCGTGGCCCGGCGGAGGCTGGGGGTTGGTCACACCGGACGGCGAGAGAGTAAGGGCGCTTGGCGCTCGGGAGGACGGGGCTGGGCCGGCTGGCCCTTCCCCCCCCCCACTTCAAGCATCAGCCGGGAGCAAGGAAGGCTGGAGCGCGGCCCGTCTTCGGAGAGGAGCAGCGGGCAGCAGTTGGCCGTGAGGCCACAGGTTTGGGGGAAGGGCCGGCTGGTCCTTCCCGGTGGGAGCGGTTGGCAGCAGCAGGCACTGGCTGAGGGCTGAGATAGCCCTGCCTGGGCACGGAGCGGGGGTTCTGTGGGCAGCGAGGCTTCGCGTGACTGGGCAAGCCCTGGTGGCGTGGCTGGGGTGGCTGATTGGCATACTAGGCTGGTAAGGGGAGCCTAGTCGGGGGCCCTTAGGAGCTTGGGGCTGCAGTGCCCCCCCTCCTCCAATCCAGTTATAGAGGGGCTCGCTCACGAACTGATTACAGGGGGACCAGTAGAGTGTTACCCCCCCCTCTCTCTTCCTCCCAGTCCTTCACGTGGTGGATTGGATATTCTTGCCAGCTTGGGGGGTGCTCGAGTGGATGATAGGCTAGCCCCCCCCTCCTTGAATTTAATGGTCATTCAAGGGGGCCCCCTGCTGGTGGCTGGGTAGTGTGGTGAGCGGTAGGCGTAGCTCCGCCTCTTGATTTTGAATCGCTGCAGTTCGTGATTCAGCGGCTATTGGGCTGACGGTTGGAGATAGGGGTGTGGCCTTGCCATTGGCTGGATCAGGGAGTTGCACCACACGCAGGGGAAATGGCCCCGCCCAGAGGGAGTGGAGGCAAGAAAGGCAAGGGGAAGGCGCCAAAACCTTCGTTTAAGCGCCCTAGGGCGCACAGGGAGTCTTCATCAGATGAGGAGGAGAACCCTGAGGTTGCGGCTATATTGGCCAGGTTGCAGGCGGTGGAACGTGAGCGGGGTTTGGCCCCACTCGCGCCTGCTGGGGTGCCGGGGGGCCCTGCTGGCGGGACAGGGCGTCACCTTACGAGGAAACAGAAGCAGGATCAGTTGTGGGCTTCTGTTTCAGCTCGTCTACACGTTATTGAATCCGGTGAGGGGGCGTCTGCAGGCGGAGAAGCGGTTCAGCAGTCCCAGCAGCCGAGTCGACAAGGGGCACTGACAGCGGCACATGGAGGGTCGATCCAAGGGGCTTCAGCGAGTGGCTCTGTCGCGGTCGAGACGCAGCTGTCAAGCATGGCGGGAGTGCCGTTGGCGGGAAATGCCACCGTTGTGCGTACTCCAGGTGAGGTTACCACCACATCGTACACGGGACCACTTCCACCGTGGGGTTCGCCCTCGCCGTGGAACTGGTGCCCATGGGCCCCGGGTTGGGGTTGGCCGGCAGCATTGCAGGGGGTGGGCGCACCTCAGGTTGGGGGTGTGGGGACAATACAGTCCATTACACAAGCGCACACGACCCAGAATCCGGGACAGATGGGGAGCTCAGCAGTTGCAGCAGCTGGAGCCCTGCAGGCAGCTTCCAATGCGGAGGGTGGTGCGTCGGTGACGGTAGGTCAAGGGGAAACGGGTCCTACGGTAAGTCACACGGCGGCAACACAGACACAATCGGAGTCACAGGCAAATGAGTCGGTTTTGGCAGTGTGGCAGGGGCCGGCTGGTGCTTCCTCTCAGCTGATGGCGGCGGGAGGTGTAGTTCGCGACCCATATGTGGGGGTTGAGGCAACGGCCATCCCAACGGGCAGCACCGCTGCCCCACTGGGATACCATTTGCTCCCGGCCACGCGCGAGAAGATCTGGAAGGGGGAGTTTGTAGATGTATTTTCTCTACTCTTCCGCGAAACGGAGACAAAGGACAAGGACAGGGCCACAGAGAAGGATCTGGAGCGGCTGCGTCGGAAGAAGGTAGCCTGGACATGGGCTAATTGGCTTCCGGGCTATCTTATTTATATGGGGGTGATTCAGCAGAAGTTCCCCAAGAAAGGTTGTATTTTGACAAAATATCTGGATATGCTCTATAGAGCATATACAGAGTACGAGGGGGGGGCGTGGCTTGCTTACGATGAATCATTTCGTATGCGGGCCGCGTTTGACCACTCCCTTCGCTGGGACTTGAAAGACAATGATCTGTGGCTACAGTTCATGACCCTGGCAAGGCCAGGGGTCGGAGAACGGGCAGATAGTGGCCATCTTCTGGCCAAGCAGCAGCTTACTGCATCTCCCTGCGTGGCGGCGGGGCAGGGGGTTCAATCCCGCCTGCTTTGCTGGGAATATAGTTCCCGGGGGGCCTGCACACGTCCTGTGTGTAGGTTTCGCCATGAATGCCCAGTTTGTAGGGGACCTCACTCCGGGGCTAATTGCCCAAGGTCCAAAAGGGGACGGGGAACTGGGGGGGAGGCCCCAGGAGGCCGTAAGCCGGGGGGTCAGCATCCTCCTCCTAAAGGGCCCCAGTCCGGTCAGGCTTGAACCTTTGAGGCGCCTTTTGGCAAGATATCCGGGATCGGATGCCAGCTATTTGGAGGCTGGGTTTAGGGATGGATTTCGCATTCCATTCAAGGGTCCTAGGGTATCTGCGTTTGCACGGAATCAAAAGTCTGTTAAGGTGCTGGAACAGTTGGTGCAGGAAAAGATTGATAAGGAAGTTGCTGCGGGTAGGGTGTTGGGGCCTTTTAGTTGTCCCCCCATACCAAATTTGAGGGTTTCCCCCTTGGGCATTGTGCCCAAGAAGGCTCCTGGGGAGTACAGGTTGATACACAACCTGTCTGCACCTAGGGGGCAATCGGTTAATGATGCAATTCCGGAGCATTTATGTTCTGTGCATTATGCGTCTTTTGACTCGGCGGTAGCCATGGTTAGGAGACATGGGCTGGGGGCTTTAATGGGCAAATGCGACATTAAGTCAGCATTTCGCATACTGCCCATCCACCCTTCGGATTTCGATCTTTTGGGTTTTCATTTCCGTGGTTGTTATTATATAGATAGGGCCTTACCCATGGGGTGTTCGATTTCTTGTTCCATGTTTGAACGCTTCAGTTCCTTTTTGGAATGGGCCGTTCGGGAACGCACGGGATTGGCCGACTGTACTCACTACCTGGATGATTTTTTCTTCAGTGGTGGAAAGGATTCTGGGCAATGTAGTTATTTGATGTCGCAATTTGCTGCACTGGCGGACGAGTTAGGCGTCCCTTTAGCTCACGAGAAGACGGAGGGCCCGGCAAATGTGTTAATGTACCTGGGGGTGGAAATTGATTCGGTTCAACGGTGTTGTAGGCTGCCTTTGGACAAGGTACAGGCCTTGGTGGCCCGGATCTTGTCTCTTCGGTCACAAACAAAGGTGACCTTGAAACAGTTGCAGGAGTTGGTCGGGCATTTGAATTTTGCCTGCAGGGTGGTGGTGCCGGGCCGAGCCTTTTTGCGTCGGCTCTGCAATGCCATGAAAGGCCTCACCAGGCCCCATCACCACGTTAGGGTGACGAAGGGGATGCGAGAGGATTTAGCGGTTTGGCTATCCTTTTTGGAGGGCTTTAATGGGGTGTCCTTTTGGAGGAGGGAGTTATTGTTGGAGGCGGATATGCAAATACATTCCGATGCCTCGGGGGCATTAGGTTTTGGGGTGATATGGGGTGACAGGTGGTGCGCTGGACAGTGGCCTGGTGGTTGGCTGGAGTCTGGCACGTGTAGGGATTTGACTTTTTTGGAGTTTTTCCCTATTGTTGTGGCAGCGCATATTTGGGCGCAGGAAATGAGGAATTGTGTGGTGCACTTCTGGTGCGATAATCAGGCCACAGTCCAGGTTATTAACACGTTGTCCTCCAAGAACAATAGGGTCATGACATTAGTTAGGGCATTTACGTTGCACTGCCTTCAAAATAACATTCTTTTCCGAGCACGTCATATTCCTGGATTGGATAATGCAATAGCTGATGCTTTATCGCGCCAGCAGGTAGAGAAATTCTGGGATCTCGCACCTTGGGCCAGGGCAGTGCCGGAGGAGGTACCGGCTGCCCTGTGGGAGATTGGCAGGATGAAGTAGATCATGCGGTATGGCAGTCCCTCGCCCCGAGCACTCGAGCGGCATATAGGAAGGCAGGTAGGGAATTTCAGGAGTTCAGGGCGTGCGCGAAGCTGGGGATGGAGTGGCCTATACCGGTCGACCATCTATTGCAGTTTTGTGTGACAGAGAGAAGGAAGGGCAAGGCGGTACGCACCATCTCCGGTAAGCTGTCGGCCTTGGCTTTTTGCGCGAAGAGCCGGGGTCTACAGGATAATACTACAGATTTTAGGATCAGGCGAGCCTTGAGCGGCTGGTCGCGTGAGCAACCAGTCAAGCCGGATTTACGGTCCCCATTATCGCCGGACATTCTTGCGGGCCTGCAAGCGCGTTGGAACTCGCTCTGTGCGTCCCCCTTTGAGGCCGTTTTATACCATGCGGCTGCCTTGACTGCCTTTTTCGGGGCATTGAGAATATCGGAGCTGTTAGCGGCTTCTAAGGGGGACAGGTCGGGCAGGGCTCTGCAATTTGCTGATGTCCAGTTCAGCGTTGGACAGGTCTCCATCTGGCTGAGGCGTTCCAAAACCGACCAACTGGGCAAAGGGCAGACAATCTTACTACATGCTGCCCCACGGGAAGAGTTATGCCCTGTTAGGGCTTTAACAGTCTTCCGGGAGTTGAGAGGTATGGCGCCTGGATTCCTTTTTTGTCACGGGGATAGTTCGCCGCTGACGAAGTTTCAGTTTGCGGCCATCGCACGGCGGGCGCTGGACGGTCTGCAGTTGGCAGGTTTTAAATTCGGAACCCATTCATTTCGGATAGGGGCAGCCTCTACGGCTGCGGCCTTGGGTTTACCGCCAGTGCAGATACAGGCGATTGGCAGATGGCGATCGCAAGCGTATCGCTCCTATGTTCGGCCCCTCCCTACGGGGGGGAAGTGACGCATTCTCCCTTGGGGGGGGGAAGGGACGGTTGGCTGACCATAATTTGTTTGTTTCTAGATGGCCGGCCGGCGGAAGCCCCAGTTCGGGTTCTCATCTGTGGACACAGCTACGTGTTCTGGGCCGGACGGAGGGCAGCCTGTACCGCAGTTGGCACACAGTTGGGACTGAGCGGCGTGGCCAACATACAGTGGGCCGGCAGGCGGGGGATGAGATGGGACCAGCTCATCCCGATGTTAATGCAGCGGCGTGCGGCCCAACCCCCACCGCAGGTGTTGTTACTCCATTTGGGGGGTAACGACTTGGGGATGCTGAAGGGCAAGGCCTTGGTGCTGCAGGCGATCTCTGATTTTCAGCAGATTCGCAGTTGGTGGCCTGGGGTAGTGATTGTGTGGTCCGCAATTGTGCCTCGGTGCCAGTGGAGGGCACTATGTGATCCCAGAGCCTTGAATCGGGCTGGTAGGAAGGCAAATGGCGAGATTTGTCGCAGCCTACGGGTGTGGGGTGATCGGTACGTTAATCATCCCACTATTTACCCAGCGCGGAGGGAGCTTTATAGGCCTGACGGGGTCCATTTATCTGACCTCGGGAATGATAGATTTTTGATGGATTTGCAGAGGGGTCTGCGGGATCTGATCCAGCGCAGATGGGGGGTTGGCGACAAAGCATAAGGCTTGTCGCACCCTGTGGCGGTTAGGCTCGGGCATCTTCACCTGGCAAGGGATAGGTGAGCATTCACAGGCACCGGGCGGTGACTGGTAATGCCTGAGGCTCAGCACTTGAGTGGTCTCGAGGCCCTGGTGCTGAGATAAGGGTTACCTTTGGGGCGGACCTTCCTCACCCGCTCGGAAGTCTTGTGGCACGGGCTGGGGGCGACACGGAAAGCCTCCCTACCCAGAAGGGGGGGCCAGGGGGTGGCGTGACCTGCACGCCATACACTGGCCTCGAGTTGACTCGCCCTACCCTTAGGATGGCTTGGGCCATCAAGTATAGAGGATGCCCGCTAGTTTCCCCTTCTGCGAATTCATCAATAAAGTGTGGCCCATTTTAAACCCAATTTATTGTGTCGTCTCGTTATTTACTGCGCTCCGATTCCGCAAGGGCCCTACCCCACTCCCAGCACAAGCTTGGGGGTGGTGGGGCAGTTGCGGCGGGCGCAGAGGAGACGAGGCGTGGAGGCGCGCCATTGGCCGCCTCCAGAAAGTGGCGCCAAAAGGAGGGGAGGAGGAGGGGGAGCCTATATAAGGCCGGAACTCCTCCCCTCCTTCGTCTTGATTTGCGCGGCTCCCTCCCTCCCTTCCCTGTTGGCAGTATGGGAATGAAACTCCGGTTGTCCTTAGGAAGCCAAGTAGGATTTTTTTTGCTCATAAGCCGTCATTGAGGATGTGAGTTTTTTCGCCTACTTCATACTGTGAGACAGCGGGGGAGTATTAACTAGGTTGATTGGTTGAGTTAATTTGGTCACATTTTGGTGGTTAGGCGCGGGCATCTTCACCTGGCAAGGGATAGGTGAGCATTCACAGGCACCGGGCGGTGACTGGTAATGCCTGAGGCTCAGCACCTGAGTGGTCTCGAGGCCCTGGTGCTGAGATAAGGGTTACCTTTGGGGCGGACCTTCCTCACCCGCTCGGAAGTCTTGTGGCACGGGCTGGGGGCGACACGGAAAGCCTCCCTACCCAGAAGGGGGGGCCAGGGGGTGGCGTGACCTGCACGCCATACACTGGCCTCGAGTTGACTCGCCCTACCCTTAGGATGGCTTGGGCCATCAAGTATAGAGGATGCCCGCTAGTTTCCCCTTCTGCGAATTCATCAATAAAGTGTGGCCTATTTTAAACCCAATTTATTGTGTCGTCTCGTTATTTACTGCGCTCCGATTCCGCAATAATAGAGTTGGAAGGGGCCTATAAGGCCATTGAGTCCAACCCCCTACTCAGTGCAGGAATCCACCTTAAAGCATCCCTGACGGATGGTTGTCCAACTGCCTCTTGAATGTCTCTAGCATGGGAGAGCCCACAACCTCCCTAGTTCATTGGTTCCATTGTCATACTGCTCTAACAGTCAGGATTTTTTTCCTGATGTCCAGCCAGAATCTGGTTTCCTGTAACTTGAGCACATTATTCCATCTCCTGCACTCTGGGATGATCCAGAGTTGTCCTCTGTGTGACAACCTTTGAAGATGTCTCCCCTCAGTCTTCTCTTCTCCAGGTTAAACATGCCCAGTTCTTTCAGTCTTTCCTCATAGGGCTTTATTTCCAGACCCCTGATAATCCTCGTTGCCCTCCTCTAAAGCCCCTCTAGCTTGTCTGCATCCTTCTTGAAGTCTGTTGCCCAGAACTGGACGCAATACTCAAGATGAGGAACCAGTGCCGAAAAGAGGAAACCAGTATCTTGCACGATTTGGAAGCTCTATTAATGTAGCCCAAAATAGCATTTACTTTTTTTACAGCCACATATTCAACTTATGATCTACAATTCCAAGATCCTTCTTGCTTGTAGTATTGCTGAGCCAAGTATTCCCTAACTTGTAACTGTGCATTTGGTTTCTTTTTCCTAGGTGTAGAACTTGGCATTTATCTCTATTAAATTTCATTCTGTTGTTTTCAGTCCAGCTCTCTAGACTATCAAACTAACTTTGAAGTTTGTTTCTGTCTTCCAAGATATTAGCAATCCCACGCAATGTTGTGTCACCTGCAAATTTGATAAGCATTCCCTGCACCTCCTCATCCAAATCATTAATAAAATATTGAAGAGCACTGGGCCCAGGATTGAGCCTTGCGGTAGCCCACTCATTACCTCCCCCCAGTGTGAAAAGGTACCATTGATAAGCACTTTTTGAGTCCGGTTATGTAGCCAACTGTGGATCCACCTAATAGTTGTTCCATCTAGCCCACTTTTCACTAGTTTATTAATCAGAATGTCATGGGGCACTTTGTCAAAAGTTTTGCTGAAGTCAAGATATACTATGTCCACAGCATTCCCACAGTCCTTAAGGGAGGTTACCCGATCAAAAAATGAGTTCAGATTAGTGTGACAGGATTTGTTCTTGAAAAATCCATGCTGGCTTCTAGTAATTACTGCATTGTTTTCAAGGTGCTTACAGATTGACTTCTTTATAATCTGCTCCAAAACTTTCCCAGGGATGGATGTCAGACTGACTGGTCTGTAGTTCCTCCTTTTTGCCCTTTTTGAAGATAGGGACAACATTAGCCGTCCTCCAGTCATCTGGTACTTCACCCGTCTTCCATGATTTTGCAAAGATAATAGACAGTGGTTCTGAGAGTTCTTCTGCCAGATCCTTTATTACTCTAGGATGCAGTTTGTCAGGCCCTGGAGATCTGAACTCGTTTAAAGAAATTAGGTGTTCCTTGACTATCTGTTTATCAGTCTCAAACTGCAATCCTGCCCCATCAGCTTATACTTCATTTTTTTCCAGGGGGGTCATAGACCCGCTTTTGAGAGAAGACTGAGCCAAAGTAGGAATTGAGCACTTTGGCCTTTTCTTTGTCATCTGTTACCAATTTGCCACCCTCATGAAGCAGTTGAACCACCATTTCTTTCCTCTGTCTTTTACTATTCACGTATAGGAAGAAAGCCTTTTTATTTCTTTTAGCATCCTTTGCTAGCCTCAGCTCCTTCTCAGCTTTAGCCTTCCTGATACCATTCCAGCACTTCTGTGCTACTTGTTTGTACTCTTCTTTTGTAGCCTGGCCTTCTTCCACTTCCTGTATGTGTCCTTTTTATGTTTTTAGGTAATCTCTAAGTGTTTTGTGGAGCCACAATGATTTCTTCTGTTGTCTTCTATCTTTTTAATCCTAGTTGGAATTATTTGTAATTGTGCCTTTAAAATTTCCTTTTTAAAAAACTCCCACCCATCGACATGCCACGCTTCCTGAAAAGTTCTAGAAAGTCTCCATGGTCAGAAGAAATTGCTGCAATGTCACCCTATTTTCACAGTCTGAGAATGTGCCCAAGGCCACCAGGCAGCATTTCCAGCTCAGCACTAGTAGGTCTGTCTACAATGTGGCCAGTCCAAACCCGTGCTCACCACTGACCCTGACCCTCCTGTAGTGGGGAGGGAGAAGGCCTTGATTGTGATGGGAGTTGTATGTGACTGTGCATGCATATGTGCACGTATGCAGCCCCTGAAACTGAAAAGGTTGTGAGCCTCTGCGTTAAGGCTCAGCATTTTGCTGTGTTAGGGTAAGGCAGGGGGTGGCGAGACATGGTGGGAGCAGAATAGACTGGTAGGGGAAGCCCTTTGGGCTGCCTCCAACTCACAGGCTGGAGTTTCCCATATTAGTGGGATTTTCTACTGGGCCAAAGGCACTTCCATTAATAGAACTCCTCTTCATGGAAGGATACCTAATGATGCAGTCCAGGATGAATAGCAGGAACCAGCCCTGTGGAACCTTTAGTGGTGACAGTGATGGCTCAGATAAACTCCCATATATGACCAAAGGAATCTAAATGATCTGCTCACAAAAAATAAGGCAACCCATCCTAGTAGTCCCCAAATGAATGCTTGAGCCACACGCTGACAAGATTCTCATTATTTCAGTGCAGGGGAACAAAGGGGTTATTTCTCATGATGGCCTGAAAGAAATTGAAATGTCTGTCTTCTGTTGGTTGGATAAGTGTTTATTCCAAATACATTTTGAAGTCAAAGAAGAGTAAATGATGATGGTTATGCATCAAGTTTCTGAACAAATGCAGTTGCTGGCTTAGTTATGGTTTTAGGGAATGAAACACAGAGAGGAATAATGTAGAAAAGGATTTATGAGAGAGGAAACATCTGAGGAGGAACTGAAAAGATGAAAGAGATGCTCGATTTTCACTTGAGTAACTGCTTTGAAGGAAAGAAAATATATTTTCAGCTGGAAGCCAAACAATACATTACATCACAGTTCTCTACATCTTGTTTTTCTCTTTTACATTAACTTGAAAATATACTGCTTTTGCTTAATATACTCCTCAGTCTAAACCCATAAGTGATCAGCCTTTGAGTTGTACTCTTGGGTTCAGGATTTTTGTTTTGATAAACTTCTGGATCCATTTCCACACAAATATGTTCATTCTTTCATAGCACACCAGTCTTCATAGGAGGCCACCCGTTAGAATTTAACAGTTCAACTTAGTATATTTCAATTCCAATTAAAGAAGGTGGGTTTGGCTTTCTGGATCTTGTTTATATTATCAGCCCTACTTGTTGACCTGTACTAAATTTTGGTCTTTCCTCTTAGATCAGATTTTCCACCTTGGTCAGATTTGGAATCTTTTTACCTGTATCTTCTCTCTAAATGGATGGCATTAGGTTCTTCTTCGTGGTCTCTGTGCATCACACTATGGGCTCGCGCCGGCGCCGAGCCTCACTCGGAAACTTCTAGAGCTTAGAAACTATTGGCGGGAACCCCTCCCCCCACCATCCTATTGCGCATGCCTGGGTTCCCGCCTACCTCAGTTCTTTTTCGACCGCCTTGCTGGTTGCCTCACAGAGAACTTCTCTTAACAGTTTGTGCTTAGATTCTCCTTATTTTTTCTCCGTTTTTCTTCAGTCCTCTCTCTTCCCCTATTCTTCTTCCTCTTCTTCTTATTAAAAAAAAAAAAAAAAAAAATTTATTATAGATAGTTTTACTTAATATAGATATAGATATATATATACGTATAGGAATAGATAGTTCATCGATAACGGAACTCCTGCTACCGATCTACGGGGGAAAACAGGAACGGGTTTCAACCCCCCCCCCCTATCCCGCCCTTTTTACTGGCTTTCAAAATGGCGTCTCTATTCAAGAATTGTACGGGCTGCAGGGCTAAATTAACCCTCTCGGATGGACACTCCAAGTGCCTCCTCTGTTTAGGTGAAGCGCATGTTGTCGATACTTGTGCCCATTGTCTGAACTTTTCCAGACAGACGCGTAAAAACAGAGCGAACAAACTGAGGGCGCTCCTGTGGAAATCCGCTCTAGGGGCCGTAGACGTGCCGGTGTCGGTACCGAGCCGCCCTTCGACGTCGACGTCGACGGAATTGCAAGCTACTCAGCCTGCTAAGTCGAAGCCCTCCCTTCCCGATGATTCGGGCAAGGTGAAGCGGCATAAGAGGGGCCACGGCGCAGCACCTGAAGAGGAAGCTCAGCCCTCTGGAAAAAGGCACAAGAAATCGGCGCCACATCGATCTGGGGACTCCCGCAAGTCGTCATCGGGCTCGACACCGAGACAAGCGTCGGTACCGAAGGAGTCTGTGGCGCAGAAGAAAAAATCGACATCGATGGAATCGACTTCGGCACCGAAGCCGCAACCGACGCCGAAGCATAAGTCAGCGCCGACGCCGAAGCATAAGTCGGCACCGACGCCGAAGACGCTTTCGGGGACCAAACCGGCCTCGGTACCGGCTAGCTCCCCGGTACCGATGGCCAGCAAGCCATCGTCATCACCGGCGGCCTCTATTTCTCTCCCGATCTCGTGGCCCTCGGTAACGACCCCCCCGACACCGACGCATCGAGGCCACAGTTTCTCGATACCGACCGCCCCAGAGCGTGCAACTTCCCGTCGCTCTGCAGCCTGGTCCGGCCCGGCTCCATCACTATCGCCACCGACATTGGAGCCGGGGCACCGGAGGATTGACCCTCTTTCTTCATGGGTTCCCTCACCCAGACACACCTCCCCACAGCAGCCGGCACTGCAGCCGGACAACTGGGACCGCCTCTCCGTCCGCTCAGTCGCTTCGTCGAAGTCTCAGCATGAAGCTACTTACAGGAGACCTCTCTTCGATCAATTCACGGGGGAAAGACTCCGAGAGGCGGAGGACCAATTCGCCCCCCCCCTTCCACCCAGGCAAGTGCCCTCAGCCACCATATCGATCCCAGATTACATCGCAGACCAGCCGGACTCCCCTCCACCACTCGGGGCGATGAGTATAAGAGCACCTAGTTCCCAGTCAGATGACGACTATCCTTCGGATACGTCTGAGATCTCGGTGCAGATCCAACCGTCTATGCCCTCTCCGGACCAGGAATTAGGAACGGGAAAGCGCGCTTCCCCGTCATTAGAAGTTGTGTCATTCCTTGACCAGATGCAACGCCTTGCTCAGTCATTGGGCATCGAGGTTCCGGAATCGGAGGAGTCAGTGGAAGACGTAGCCTACGACGTGATGTATGGCGACACGTCTACCCCCCTGGCCATGCCCGTTCTCCCAACCATTCTGCGAACCCTAAAAGAGTCCTGGAAAACTCCGGCGACCACAGGTCCAGTCCCAAAGAGGGTCGACGCACAGTATAAAATTCAGGAGAAAGGCGTGGAATTTTTATTTCAACATCCGAAACCAAACTCGGTCATCGTCGAATCAGCGCAGGGCCGTTCAGCCAGGTCTCACTCGACTCCAATAGACAAAGAGGGCCGCAAACTCGACGCGTTTGGTAGGCGGGTCTACGCATCTACCGCCCTCTCCGTCAAAATAGCGAATTACCAGGCCCTCATGGCCCGGTACCACCTTTTCATTTGGGAAAAAGTAGCAGCGTTACATGCGCATCTCCCTGACGAGATCAGAGCTGCTGCACAGATCTTCCAGCAGGAAGCGACAGCGCTGGCAAAGCAAGAGCTTTCGACCGCACGCCACTTAACAGATTGTCTGTCCAAGTCCATGGTCGCCTCGGTGGCACTAAGAAGGCACGCCTGGCTTCGCTCCTCGAACCTATCTCAGGAGACTAAGGCCAGAATAGAGGATCTTCCCTTCGACGGGGAAGGTCTTTTCAACACCTCTACTGACTCGCAGATGGATACCATCCAGAAGGCGAAAATGACAGCAAAGAAGATGGGATTCTATCCGCCCCAAGCCGTACAGTCATACAGGCCGCGAAAGTGGTACAGGCAGCACCCCTATCAGGGCCGACAGCAGCAGTTCAGATCACAACAGCAGCAGCCAAGGTTCCACTCTGCACAGTCCTCCTTTCGCCAGCACAGACCCTTCTCTCAGTCTAAGGCACGCCCCCAGCGCACTCGAACCGACCAAGGACCAAAACAACGTCTTTGACTCGACCAAGATTGCATCCCCATTTCAGCACTCTCCGTTTTTCGACCAAAGACTCCGGCATTTCTACAGCGCTTGGACAGGAATTTCGACGGACAAGTGGGTCCTGGACATCATCAGCCAGGGATACAAAATGGAATTGGCATATCCGCCAAAACTGGGACATATGAAATATACACCAACTTCTGTCGTTCTGCGGCAAGAAGTCGCCACACTACTAAAAAAAGGGGCCATCATTCCGGTGAGCATCGCAGACACGGGCAATGGGTTCTGCTCCCGGTATTTCACTGTTCAGAAAAAAGATGGCGGCCTTCGTCCGATCTTGGACTTGAGGCGTCTCAACGAATTCCTCCTAACCAAAAAGTTCAGAATGATTACCCTGGGCTCCGTCCTACCCCTTCTTCGTCACAACCTATGGTTCACCCTCGTGGACTTAAAAGATGCATACTTCCATATTCCAATCCATCACACGCATCAGAAGTTCCTCCGGTTTGTGATCGGGGAGGAAGAGTTCCAGTTCACGGTCCTCCCATTCGGTTTAAAGACCGCGCCGAGGGTCTTCACAAAATGTATGGCCGCCGTCTGCGCGTACCTTCGATCGTTGGGAGTGGAACTCTATCCTTATCTCGACGACTGGCTAGTCGTCTCCCCATCCGAACTCCAAGCGACGAAAGACGTCCATCTCACGACGTCCTTGTTACAAGAGTTGGGACTGGTGGTGAATATGGAGAAATCGATCCTGTCTCCAACACAAAGAATACAATTCATTGGCGCTCTCCTCGACTCAACGGTAGGGAGAGCGTACCTTCCCTCGCCGAGACGCGCCCGTCTTCAAAGGTTAGCGCTTCGGGTCTCATCCGCCGCAAACCAAGCAGTAATTACTCTACAAAAGCTACTGGGATTTATGGCCTCGGCTGTTTTCGTGGTCAGGTGGGCGCGTCTACGAATGCGCCCTCTGCAGCGATTCCTCCTAGATGTCTACGATCCACTTCGCCACCCCAACTCGGTCAGGGTCACCGTTCCCCTTGCAATACGCCGCTCTCTTCACTGGTGGACAAGACCAGGAAACCTTCAGTTGGGCCTACCGTTTCTACCGGCAGCTCCCACGCGTTCAATAACGTCGGACGCATCCCTGCTGGGATGGGGAGCTCACTGCGACCACCTAACGGTGCAGAGCGAGTGGACCCCGAGGGAACAAAGTCATCACATCAATTTCCTGGAGTTGCTTGCAGTACAAAAAGCTCTCTCAGCGTTCAGAGACTATGTATCAGGCCACCACGTACGAATTATATCCGACAACATGTCGGTGGTCTGGTACATCAACAAAGAAGGAGGGACTCGGTCCAAGACCCTACTCAACCTTACCCTGGACGTCTTCGAGGGGACAATTCCCTACGGAATACGTTTGTCAGCTATTCACATAGCTGGAGCAGACAACGTTCGGGCAGATGGACTCAGCAGGAACTTCTCGGATTCACACGAATGGTCCCTTTGCAGCACAGCACTCTCGCTTCTCTTCAACAGGTGGGGGCACGCGCACCTGGACCTTTTCGCGTCTGCGGAGAATGCAGTTTGCGATCAATTTTGCTCAAGAGCAGGAACAGGAAAGGGCTCTCTCGGAGACGCTCTCAGTACCCCATGGGGCCCAGACCTTGTTTATGCCTTCCCTCCATTTCCACTCATCCCCAAGGTCATCTCGCTCCTGCAGTTGGGACAGACAGAAGCCATATTAGTGGCCCCTTGGTGGCCACGCCAATTTTGGTTCGCCCCCCTTCTCCGTTTGTCAAGAGGGGAATACCTCCATCTACCAATGACAGCGGACCTGATCACCATGAGAGACGGACTAGTACGCCACCCAGACCTGCAGAAGCTGAAACTCACCGCATGGAGAATCCGGCGCGGTGGCAACACCTCCATATCCCATCCCCGGTGCGGGCTGTGTTAATCGAGGCCACTCGCCCCTCCACTAGACTTTCTTACGAAAGAAAATGGAAAAAGTTCACCGCTTTCGTCCATCACCAGGGTGAGTCGCCTCACTCCTGCGGAATCATAACCATCTTGACCTTCCTCAACTCCTTACATGAGACGGGCCTCCGTGCAGCTTCTATAAGGGTCTACTTGGCAGCCATATCAGCGAACCACGACCTAATTCAACACTATTCGGCTTTCTCCCATCCGTTATCAAAACGCTTCATGAAAGGTCTGCAGAACATTCACCCCCCTGTGCGGCCCATAGTTCCGCAATGGAGCCTGTCGGTGGTCCTGTCAGCCTTGTCTGATAAACCGTTCGAACCTCTGGCAACAACAAACTTAAGGTTACTATCCCTTAAAGTAGCCTTCCTGGTCGCAATCACATCTGCCAGAAGAGCCTCTGAGCTATGCGCACTTATGATTGACCCCCCCTATACCCAATTTCATAGGGATAAGGTGGTTCTGCGCCCAGGCCCGGATTTCAAGCCAAAAGTCATCTCGGACTTCCATATCAATCAGAGCATCGTCCTGCCCACCTTTTTTCAGGACGCCACCGACCCTCTGAGTACAAGACTTCATTCACTAGATGTTAGACGCGCTTTAGCATTCTACAAGGATAGGACCTCCACTTTCCGCAAGTCTCAACGTCTTTTCATCTGCTACGGTGGCAAGACAAAGGGCCAAGCACTATCGGCCCAACGTTTTGCTAAGTGGGTCGTCAGTACTATCACTCTTAGTTATGCACTTGCAAAGAAAGAAGCCCCAACTGCCTTGCGATCGCACTCTACAAGAGCCCTTGCCACCTCGACAGCGCTGACAAGGGGGATCCCGCTCCCGGACCTTTGTAGGGCAGCTACTTGGTCCTCGGCCTCCACGTTTGTCTCTCACTACAAATTGGACACCAGAGCGAGAAGCGACGCGAGCTTCGGACGAGCAGTGCTGTCTTCGCTTCTCCAATAACATCCTTTTCAGCGAGTCTACCCTCCTCCGGTAAGTGTTTGCTGGTTACTCGCCCATAGTGTGTGATGCACAGAGACCACGAAGAAGAAATGCAGGTTGCTTACCTGTAACTGTAGTTCTTCGAGTGGTCATCTGTGCAGTCACACAACCCTCCCACCGTCCCCTCTAGACCTCGCTTGAGGGCCTATGAGTGTCTGCCATGCCATTCTGCATATTTTTTCTTTCTCTTCTTCACTACCTCGTTGTGGGTCGCATCAGGCGGTCTCATAGAACTGAGGTAGGCGGGAACCCAGGCATGCGCAATAGGATGGTGGGGGGAGGGGTTCCCGCCAATAGTTTCTAAGCTCTAGAAGTTTCCGAGTGAGGCTCGGCGCCGGCGCGAGCCCATAGTGTGACTGCACAGATGACCACTCGAAGAACTACAGTTACAGGTAAGCAACCTGCATTTCTCAGCACATCAAAATGGATAGGATTCCTCCCACAGTTACAGCTGTTAGAGATGTATGTGGTGTATAATGTCAAGTGAGTTACATTTTGAACCATTTTCTCATACTAAATTAACTCTATGGGGTAACTGAGTTGTAAGGATTGGTAAGGAAATATTTTTATGATGGATTTGTATGGTACATTGATTTTTTTACTTTGGATTAACTAGTGGGTGATGATGATGAACTTTTGTCATTCTCGGCTTTGCATGCCAACTACGATCTATGACTGATCTATGACTGAATGGCGGTACTTGCAATGACAACATTTGTAGAATCTAGGTCTGGCTCTGCTGTTTTTAAGCTTCTGAGTCTCTTTTGCTATTGGAAAGACTTATTGAGGCCAATCAGTTATATCAACGCATGATCCATGTTTATAAATACTCATTATTGGTGAATAAATATGATATTCCCTCTTGAAAAGGCACATTTTGGAAAGTCCTTTTACTCGTTTGTTTTTCTTAAATGCAGCCCTGTCTGTCTCTGTCCCCCCGCATGAAATCTTAGGTGTGCCTCTGTGACCTGCCTGTAACCTGCAAGTGATGTGGTCAAGGGGTGGGGCCACCCCTCTCCCCATTCCCTTCTCTCCCCATTTGCGCTAGGGCTACTTTCACAATAAGAAGCTTCCTTTCCCCATTCATAATAGTGGTAGTTCTGTTTCATTCACAATAGTGAGTTTATATGTAGTGCACAATAAAGAATACACAAAGTGGAAGAACAAAGGGCAGCATGAAGCAGAATCCTGCAGCCACAGTATTTTGCAATGACGTTACTGCAATATACCTAAAACTTCGCAGATGTGTGATACACCTGCAACTAAGGAATACCCGGACAGGAAAGAGAAATGGTGGCCAGTACAGCAAGTGAGCATGGGCAGGGCTGGGAACAAGGCTCCCCCAACATGGAATCATGCTGGGTTGCCCCTTCAGAGAAATGCAGCAGTTTGTTTTTTCCCATTCACAGATAGCAGCTGCTGATTTATTCATATCTCCCCATTCAGAATTGTCCCATGTGTGTGTAATTTTCTGTGTGTTTGTGGGGAGGAGGAGGTTTAGTTTGGGTAGAGGAAGCAGAGGCAGCAGCAGCAGTGCCCCCCACTGCTGACTCCAGAGCACTAGCAGAGAATAGCAATTCTTGTGCAGGATCTGGGCGCCTCACGTCTCATGCCTGCCCGCCTGTCCGAAGGTGTCAATATTGCTGGTTCACAGTCAGATGGGGAGAGGTGTTGGGTAAATTACCTCATCTCTTATATTAAAATTCCCTGAGAAGTGCAGCATGGAGAGGGACAGGAGTGATTTTGAGAGTGGAGTTCTCGGCGAGGACGCCTGAAAGAAAAAGCTGAGGACTTGTTAGTTGTTGTTACGTATTATAAGAACTCGTGTTTTCCTTCAGCTCCTGAAGGGTTTTATCTGAAATGCATCGAGCTAATTAAAGAGGAATTTATTAAAGAAAAGATTGTCAGAGCTTGTCTCTCTTTCTGCATCTGTATCGTGGTGCTTTCCACTATTTTCCCCACTTGAGTCCATCCAAGGACTAAGGATACTCATTGGGCATGGAATGTTACGCTGGCTGATTGTTGGAATGGTAGAATGGGGATTGGTGGATCAAATGTGTTATTCCAGAGAAGGGCATGGCTGAAAGACTGAAAAGAAGCAACATTTCAACAATTTGTTGCTGGCCCACTAATCAAACATTTTAAAAGGTGAGGGGGGAATGCTCCACCAGAAATCCATCTCGGAGACAAACCAAGGCAAAACAGCAAGTTGCTTGACAAAAATGATAATTTGAAGAGAGAGTTTGGGTCTGACCAATGCAACTCACTAACACCCGACCTTGAGCCAACATTGCTGTGCTCTACATCAGGAACACACTTCACATAAAAGGAAATCTAAGGACAGTTAAATCTATGAGGAAACCTGATAAGCAGAACACTGGGGTAGAGAATATCCAGAGAAGTACATTAAAACAGGAGAAACCCTTGGCAGCAGTGGAAACTGAGGCACAAGACCTTAATAGCATGCAGACCAGAAGGGGTATTGCTTGGAGGGATAATTGTAATAAATATCCACAGAGTAACCCAGCATCCCTTGGCACCCAAACAAACCACCAGCATATATATATATATATATATATATATATATATATATAATTTACAAAGGGGAAAAGAATTACTATGGAATCTTAGGCAAAATAAGCAGATTTTTTTAGAACAAAACAAAGCAAAAAATCCCATGGCACATAAATCACACGCCAGCAGATTAAAAAAAATTTTTTTACAAAAGGAAAAACAGTCCCTTGGCATTGCCAGCAAGGAACAACCAGCAGACTGGTTACAAGGCATCTAAGGCACTTACAGCAACCACCAGTAATTTTCTTTAATAAAAGTAAAAACAAAAATTCCCCTGCAATCAACACTATTCCCATCACTGACAGTAGGGGTTTTCTGAGTCAATGAATAAATACCTATGGCACATATAGCAGCAGATATTTAAAGAAGGGGGGGGAAATCCCTTTGCATTACCAGCATGCAGCAAGCAGCAGGTTTTTTTCAAGGCTTAAATAAATAAATAAATATCCCACCCACCTCCCAACCGTTAGCAGATTTTTAAAAACCAACAAGCAGACAAAACTATCGCCAGCAAGTTTTTGTGGGTTTTTTTTAACAAGTGAAAAAGATGAGGCTTTCAAGATAATGTGGGGAAACTACATTGTATGCGAAACCAATACAAGAAAATTATTATTTTTAAAATAAGTCAAATTGAGAACATGAATAAAGAGGAGAGTGTATAGTATATTGGGTGAGAGAGGAGAGTGCTTATTTATTTATTTATTTTATTCCATTTATGTACCGCCAATAGCCGAAGCTCTCTGGGCAGTTTACAAAAATTAAAAACACTTAACATTAAAAACACCGATATACAAAATTTAAAACCATAAAGCATAAAAACAAGTTAAAATTACAATATCAAAGCACAAAAACAAAACAACAACACAAAACCCTCAACATATGCTGTTAAATGCCTGGGAGAAGAGGAAAGTCTTGACCTGGTGCCGAAAAGATAACAATGTTGGCGCCAGGTGAGCCTCATCAGGGAGATCATTCCATAATAGGGGGGCCACTACTGGAAAGGCCCTCTCCCTTGTTGCCACCCTCCGTGTTTCCCTCGGAGTAGGCAACCGGAGGAGGACCTTAGATGTAGATCGTAGTGTACTGGTAGGTTCGTGTTGGGAGAGGCGTTCCATCAGGTATTGTGGTCCCAAGCCGTGTAAGGCTTTATAGGTTAGAACCAGCACCTTGAATTGGGCTCAGAAACGTATAGGCAGCCAATGCAAGCGGGCCAGAGTAGGTCTTATATGCTCGAACCTTCTGGTTCCTGTTATTACTCTGGCCCCTGCATTTTGCACAAGCTGCAGCTTCTGAACTGTCTTCAAAGGTAGCCCCACGTAGAGTGCATTGTAGTAATCCAATTTAGAGATTACTAGAGCATAGACAACTGAAGCCAGGTTATCCCTGTCCAGACAGGGGCGTAGCTGGGCCACCAACCGAAGTTGGTAGAAGGCACTCCGTGCCACTGAGGCTACCTGAGCCTCAAGTGACAGAGATGGTTCTAGGAGAACCCCCAAGCTACGAACCTGCTCCTTCAGGAGGAGTGCAACCCCATCCAGAACAGGTTGAAGACCCTCCATCCGGTCAGCAGAACCACCCACTAACAGCATCTCAGTCTTGTCTGGATAGAATTTTAGTTTGTTAGCCCTCATCCAGTCCATTGTTGCAGCCAGGCACTGGTTCAGCACATACACAGCCTCACCTGCTGAAGATGAGAAGGAGAAATAGAGTTGTGTGTCATCAGCGTACTGATGACAACGCACTCCAAAACTCCGGATGACCGCTCCCAACAGTTTCATGTAGATGTTGAACAGCATGGAGGACAAGACTGACCCCTGAGGAACCCCATACTGGAGAATCCACGGGGCCAAGCAATGTCCCCCAAGCACCACCTGCTGGAGCCGCCCTGCCAAGTAGGAGTGGAACCACTGCAATGCAGTGCCTCCCACTCCCAACTCAGCCAGTAGTCCCAGAAGGATACCATGGTCGATGGTATCAAAAGCCACTGAGAGATCAAGAAGAATCAACAGAATCACACTCCCCCTGTCTTTCTCCCAACTTAGGTCATCATACAGGGCGACCAAGGCTGTTGGTTGCCCTATTGATTTTAAAACAATAGAATGAATGGCTTCTTAAGAAAAGTAAAAGGAGAAAAAGATGAAGGATAAATTATCAATAAGTTAAGAATGATTTAATTTATTGCCTCTTCAGGTGTTTTGGACTACAGCATCTATAAATTCCAGCCAGAAAGGCTCATGGTCAGGGGTTATGTGGGTTATAGCCCAAAACATCTGCAGGGCCAAGTTGCCAAGCCCCATTTTAACATAGAGCTACATTAGGCATGATGAAAAGCAGCCTACCCCAACATGGTGTCCTCCATATATTGTGGACTACAACTCCCAGAATTCTCAATCACTGGCCTGCTGAGACACTGGCTGAGACAGATAGGAACTAAAGTCCAAAAATCTGGGTACCATGTTGGGGAAGGCTGCTGAAGAAAGTGGATATGCCCAGTGGGATTTTGTACGGCTTTCCTTTCAATGACCACTATTCCATATAACTTTTGGGAACACCCCCCCTCCCCCATTTTAAAAATTGTTTGCCATGTGACATGGGGGCAAAGGTTACTATTCAATAAATAAATATCCAAAGCCCCCTTGGGCACATTGAACTAACTCCTTGGTGGGGAGGTTGGTTGGTTGGTGGGGATTCCTGCCAATGTGAGGAATCTGTTCCACAGTAAAGCTTTGCAGGAAGACAAGAGTCCAGTTTTGATTTGCTTCCTTAAGCTATTGTTCATTTGATTGCTGAGAAATAATAGCTACTGAAATTTTTTTTCAGGCTGAGCCGATTGAGAATGCTTTGCCATGGGATTTTGCTCAGTCTTGACCTTCTCTCTATTTTTTCTCTATTAAATTTATTCCTAAAGGGGAAAATACTGTTTACTATGCTCTTTTTTTTTTTTTAAGGAAAAATAAAACCCCAACCACAACAATAGAATGATGGTGGAAGAAAAGTTAGTTTATCTTCATAGTAAATGGCAAAAATGTGGCAAACTAACAAACACAACACCAAGGCCCTTGGATTCAATTAATTTAAAATTTGGCAGGGATTCTAATAGGTAGAAGTAAAGCAAACAATTGAGCAAATTTGAAGTTTGTAGAAACATATACAGGAACAAAAAGAGAGAGTAGATCAGTGCCAAAAGTAAGTTTAAAAACACGTAGCATAGTAAGAAATCACTGAATATATAAGGAGAAAACAGTACCAGTACTTAGTAAGCAACATAAGCAACACAGTGTTGTTGTAGGTTTTACATGGCTTCACAAATGAGGTGAATTAGGGCTCCAACACATTTAACAGAAATTCCACAAGCCTAAATTTCAATCCTGTACACACTTACCTGGGAATAAGTCCTACAGAACTCAGTGGATCGTACTTCTGATCTGATATATATTGTAAAATTATTATTATTATTACTATTATTATATTATATTTTAGTATTATTTAAATTTATATATTGCTTTCCCCCACAAAAAGCAGTCTTGAAGCAACTTGAACACACTGGAAATACTGAAACGTATTATAAAGGTCTTTTTGATGAATGATGTTGCATTGATTGAATTAACTAACATTACTGGATCAATACTAGTTTTACCAAATAAATTGTGCATGGTACAAACTATTGTCACTCACTGCAGCTAGACCATAGACTGACAACTTGGTTCTATTTCCTTTTAAGTATACTGAATACCTTGGTGTACACATAGATTCAATAGCATATTTTTATTTATATTGAATCTGTGTTTACTCTGAGGTATACAAGTTTGTAGAAATATTGATTGTAGTAGGCTTTATACAATGAACTGGGATATGAAAGCAACGATTCCCTATCTGTTGAAGAGTTGAATGTGCACTGAATTGACAAGATATTAGCAGGAGAAGGAGTCCATTTATTTAAACAGTGAAGCACCTTGTTTTAGAACTGCAAAAATGCCCTCAAGATATATAACGATTCAATAGTTTATATCTAATTATAAAGTATAAGCATGACTGCTGAAGCATACTGTAATTTCTTTGGGGTTTGAATGACCTCTTTCTACTTTGGCTCCTTTTGAATAACGGGGAATCTAAGAGATTTGTATTTGTCATACTAAAACTTTATACTTTTTAGTAGCAGTATGCCATCAAAAAGCAACATTCTGAAGCTGAATTGAAAGTGTTTTCACACAGGATGCTAAAAAGCTATTTTCTTGCAGTACCTGAGCCATGTGTGAATGATATTCACGCTCGCTATGATATGGAAAAGAATCAAATGCACATTTAGATTGGATTGGATTCATGTTCAGAGTAGACTCATTGGAATCAATGGGACATAAGGTAGTTATGATGAGGGATGGGTGAGAAATTCACACCATAAAGGGTTTTATGGATTTACCTGATCAGTATTCCCGGAAACGAACATGGGAACGGATACAAGTTGCAGTTGGAAATCTGTACATTTGCAAGTTTGTGATGTGTGCACAAACTCACTTTAGTCAATGGGGCATGTGCCCATTAGGAAATTGAACACAAAACACATATAATAATAATCTGCACAAAATTGGCATGGAACGGACTTGAACTTGTGGAAATGGAATCGGCAGATCGGCGCTTCCCAAGCCATGACTAGCTTGATTTCAATGGGTCTACTCTGCACATGACAAGGTATGAATCCAACCCATTGTAGTTTGTTTGAGCCTCACATTTATTTATTACATTTCTATACCACTCAAAAGCCTATGCTGTCCGGGTGGTTCACAACAATTAAAACCATAAAATACAACACAATAGAATACAATATAAAAGTTTAAAAGTACAGAATAAAATAAAAATAAAACTTAGCAGCAGTGTAAAGAGGCAGTTAAAATTAGGGGTGTGCACGGACCCCCCGGATCGGATCGGGACCCGGATCGGGACCTCCAATTTTGTCCCGGACCGGTTCGGACAAAATCGGAGGCCCCCCGGACCGGATCGAGTCCGATCCCGATCCAAAAATCGGAAATTTTTGGATCGGCCGCCATTTTTTTCCCCATAGACTTGCATTGCAATGCAAGTCTATGAGGAAAAAATGGCGGCGGGTGGGTAAGGGGGGGCCTAACTCCCTCCCCCCCCCGGGGCCGTCCGCTGTGGACGGCCCCGGCAGGTAAACCCCCTCCCCCGCGCTCCCTACCCCCCCTGGGGCCGCCTGCTTCCATCCGCTGGCGCCCGCGGGCGCCAGCGGATAGAAGCGGACGGCTCCGGGGGGGGGTAAGCCCCCTTCCCCGCCACTTACCTTCTCGGCACGTCCGGCGCCGGCGGCTACTACCAGCGGGCTCTGCGGCCTACTCTCGAGTAGCGCGCCGGGTGATGACATCACCCGGCGCGCCACCCTGGAGCAGGCCGCGGAGCCTGCTGGTAGTAGTAGGCGCCGGCGCCGGACGGGAGCCGCCGGGCCGGGCAGGTAAGGGCCCCCCTCCCCCCTCCCCCCTCCGCGCGCCCCCTCCTCCCCTCCACGCACCCCCTCCTTACCTTTCCGGCCCGGCGGCTCCCGTCCGGCGCCGGCGCCTACTACTTCCAGCAGGCTCCGCGGCCTGCTCTAGAGTAGTGCGCCGGGTGATGACATCACCCGGCGCGCCATCCTAGAGCAGGCCGCGGAGCCTGCTGGGAATAGTAGGCGCCGGCGCCGGACGGGAGCCGCCGGGCCGGAAAGGTAAGGGCCCCCCTCCCCCCTCCGCGCGCCCCCTCCTCCCCTCCACGCACCCCCTCCTTACCTTTCCGGCCCGGCGGCTCCCGTCCGGCGCCGGCGCCTACTACTACCAGCAGGCTCCGCGGCCTGCTCTAGAGTAGCGCGCCGGGTGATGACATCACCCGGCGCGCCACCCTAGAGCAGGCCGCGGAGCCTGCTGGGAATAGTAGGCGCCGGCGCCGGACGGGAGCCGCCGGGCCGGAAAGGTAAGGGCCCCCCTCCCCCCTCCCCCCTCCGCGCGCCCCCTCCTCCCCTCCACGCACCCCCTCCTTACCTTCCCGGCCCGGTGGCTCCCGTCCGGCGCCGGCGCCTACTACTACCAGCAGGCTCCGCGGCCTGCTCTAGAGTAGCGCGCCGGGTGATGACATCACCCGGCGCGCCACCCTAGAGCAGGCCGCGGAGCCTGCTAGTAGTAGTAGGCGCCGGCGCCGGACGGGAGCCACCGGGCCGAGAAGGTAAGTGCCCCCCTCCTCCCCCCCCCCGCTGTCCACTTTCATCGGCGGGCGCCCGCTGGCGCCCGCCAATGGAAGCGGCGGTGGGCGCCAGTGGGCGCCCGCCGATCCGCCGATCCGCCGAACCGGTTCGGAGCTTTTTCGGACCGGTTCGGATTGGATCGGCCGATCCAGCTGCGGGATCGGAAATCGGATAATTTATCCGATTTCCCACTGGACCGGACTCGGATCGTGGATCGGGTCCGATCCAGTGCACATCCCTAGTTAAAATACATTAACAGATTTACATCGACAGAAATTGAGAGTTTAAATTGACTGAAAAATAAAGTCTTCACCTGGCACCAAAAAGACCACAATGTGGGTGCCAGATGAGCTTCTCAGGGAAGCTCATTCCACAATCAAGATGCCACAACAGAAAAAGCCCTGTTCTTAGTAGCCACCCACCTTACTACCTTTGGTGATGGTGGGTGTCTTGAAGAAGGACTGCTGAAAATGATCTTAGGGTCCGGGCAAGTATATATGGGAGGAGGTGATTCTACAGGTAACCCGCCCCCCAGCTGTTCAGAGTTTTGAATGTTAATGCCAGCACTCTGAATAGGGTTTGGAAATGGACAGGTAGCCAGTGCAGATGGAAAGTACTGATATAATATGATCATGTTAGTCTGTCTCTGTTAACAGTTCCACTGCCCTATTTTGGACCAGCTGAAGTTTCTAGACTGTTTTTCAAAAGGAACCACATGTATAACACATCACAGTAATCCAGATGAGAGTTACCGGAATATGGATAACTGTAGCTAGGCTATCTCTGTCCAGATTTGGTTGTAGTTGGTATATCAGCTGAAATTGATGAAAGGTGCTCCATGCTACTGAGTCAAGCTGTGCTTCTAGTGACAGTGCTGTATCCATGAATACCTCCAAACTATGAAAAATATTCAAACTTGTACATAGAAATCATGGTCTTAAAAAACAAACCTAATTAGGCCTTAAGAATGCAGAAGCTACAGAATACCAGTATCAGTTATGAGAATACAGTTCTGCTACTGTAGCAGAATATCTGATCACCTGAAAATAAGTGATAGGATTCAGTTAATATATTTCCAGGTAAAAGCACATTGTTTTATTTACTTTTGACTTGTTAAAAATGTTATTCAATTGATTTTTCTTTGAATAAATCTAATCTTTTTATGATACTGATTACAAAGTGTAAAATCTTTCCCCACTTAATAAGAAAAGGCCAACAGCCAAGGCCATCCCACATGTATTTTCATTCTGTATTAAAGCTGACACCAGAATCATAATAGCTTCAAAACCTCACCACACTATGCATGCCTGTCTTATAGCTTCATGGATTAAAATTTCTCCCACAAATGAATTAATAAAAGGCTTAGGTGATTAATCTACAGTGGAATTTACAGCCTTACATTTTCTTTTCTATTTTTAACCAAACTGAATGAAGACAGCTATTTTCATACTAAGAGGGGGGGAAACACAGACAAATTCTTGGAACTGTGAAAACACATTTATTTATGAACCGTTTGACAGCTGTCTCAACAAATGACACCATCCATCCATTATTGTAAACTCAAGTAATTTTGATGCTGCCTTCTGGAGTCTATTCTAAATGTTGTATAGTGCAATCCAGTGCTTGTCTAATCAGAAGTAAGTTCCACTGAGTTTAACAGGACTTACTCTTGGGTGTGTGTAGTATCAACCTGATAGTCACCCTTGAAGATATAAACTGACATAAGTTTCAAAATACACTAGCTTTTATTTCTAATATATTTGCACCTGGCAATGATGGTATCACCTGTGATTCCAGCTAGGTTACACTCAAATGGATGTCAGAAACCTACAAAGTCCTCTCCCCACCCCCAAAATAATAAAAAGCAGCTTCAGGAGGTCAATGTGAAGTCGAGAAATGTTTGTGTTTTTTTCCTAGCTTTTGCAGCGCTTCTCCAAATCCCCCTCTCCATAGGGACCTGTGCTTAGAACTCTGTGGGAGAAAAGAGGTGCAAGGGGGGGGGGATTTGGGGCAGAGATGTGGAGGATAGGGAAATGGTTAACTAATCCCGATACCCATTATTTAGCTGCTTTTTAAAGTTGCTACTTTAAAATACGTATCTTACTACTTGGAAGATTTGTAACTTCTGACATTATGTAGGAAGCCAAAATCAGGTGCATGTCATTAAATTGCATCACTAAGGATGAAATCCTATGCATGCTTGGTCAAAAAGAAGTCCTACAATTTCAGCATTTCCCATGGATAGGATTTTATCCATTGACTGTGACTTCTGACAGACATAAAGACAGAATAGCCCAGTTTGCATGACAAGAAAGTGGTTAATAAGCCACAGTGGCTTATAATTAACCACCCCCACGTATGCCAGGTGCATATTACCTGATTACCCTAATTATTCTCGCCGGGCATGGCTTGTCATTATGTGTGAACTTGACAGGGGTGGTTAACAAACCACTCAGAATTCACGCTCTCTTGTAGAGTTGATGGCTGTTTTGTAAACCATCCCAGCCAGCCAGCCAGCCACCCTCTCCGGCTTTGCCCGTAATGACAAGCCACGCCTGGCGAGGGTAATTAGGGAAATCAGGCGGCATGAGCCTGGCACATCCAGGGATGGTTAATAAGCCACCATGGTTTAACCATCTGTGTGCACACAAACCCAGTCAGTGTCTAATACAGTAGTTTGCACAGAGGCTGCCATATGGGAATATGTAAGAGGCATACGATGGCATGTGTGTTACCACAATGACAGTTGGTTGTTTTCTCATCAAGAGTCTTTGCGAATGGATTCACACTTTATGCAGCAATTGTGTTCACTGTTGCTACACTCCAGTAAATACGCAAACTGTGAAGGACAAATGCAGGTCCCTAAATACTTAATGAAGAAGCTCTGGGGAGCCATGACAAAAGCAGGGCTTCCTGGCACATGTCCCCAAGTGTTTAGCTTGCTTCTTTACACACTGACTGTTTATTGCAGGAAACATGGTGTGACTCTGTTGTAGCTGCAGCAAGCAGGACTGCTGTGTAAAGTTTGAAGCAGCTCTGAGGCACTTAGTGTAGCAGATCAGAAACCTATTTTCGCATGCAGATTGCGTTTGTTATTGACTGGGTCAATTATCTTTTATATGTCTCATATCACGCATGCACACCCACCCACACATCACACACACACTATTTCAGTACCTCGGTACTGTATTTAATTAAAACAGGTACCACTGAAAAGTGCTCTAGCTCAGTCTCACTTTGTTGACTTGGAACACATCTGCTTATATAGCAGAGAAAAATGACTCCCTTCAGATAGGATTCAATGGAAGTTCTATGACCTGTGGTATTCTGGAGGCCAAACTAGAGGCTTGTAGTAGTCCCATTTGGCTTTAAAACTTATTAAAACCTAAGAAGAAACAAGCTCAAAGCAATGTGAAGAGAGACCATCATTTTTAAGCATGATTATTCTGTGACTCAATTTTCTGCTCTAATCCTCAGGGATGCAAGGGCCACCACTGTATTCTTTCTTTCTTTCTTTCTTTCTTTCTTTCTTTCTTTCTTTCATTCTAGAATCATACACTTGCTTCCCAAATTGTTTTAGAAATATAATAAAGCTGTATATATATGATGTACTGCATTCTTTGAATTTAAGGCAGTTTTGCCTAGTGAACTTTGCTCTAAACCCTGAAAGGAGTCACAAAAAACCAAGCAAAGTCTTTTGTTAAACAACAGATCTACAAACTCTAACCCTTACCTAGTACTCAGTAACCTGGTTTGCCTGACACGACAATGGGTGATCAGACATGGTGATCACCATGGGTGATCAGACATGTGGTGAGTTGTCATGTTGTGTGAACCCAGCATGGTTTCTGCATGGTGGCTTATTTTTCATGAATAAGACACTCTGAGAACCCATGGGTTGTTTTATGGTAGTTAATACTTGTTGTGTTGTCTGAACCTGGCAGGGTAATTTTATCGTGGGTTGCCAGGAATGGCTAGAAAACCACCCAACCAGAGCAGCAAAACCCCCAACATGTCCTTGTGATTTCACTTGTGCTGCCTTCATCTTCCCTCATCCCTTCCCTGCACCCTGTGTTCCTAAAATAGCAAAGAAAGGACACTGAAGAGTGTCCTGATCACTTTCTCAACTTTTAAAATTATTTTTAGTTTTGGTCCTGAGCAACTGTGCAGGAGTGAATGACAGTGGCTTTTTCAGTTGCACGATTTTTGCCTCAGTTTGACTTCTGTGCTTTGAACTTTGTATGTTTTCCCTTCCATGTTAGTGCTTTGCCATGACATTGGCATATGTTTACCGAACCCGCTCATTTCGCTAGCAGTGGTGGAGAGTGACAAGCAGAGAGTGGAATAGGGAGCTGAAGGCAGCTGCAGGGAAAGGCCCCTTTGCCAGCAGGTGTTCTGACTTCAGTGTAACATAAAGGTGTTCAGTAACAAGGGAAGTGCCAAAGTGGAGGACATTCTATATGTGATAGCTCGCAACAGAGGGAGGTGACAAGCAGGAAGGGGAGTGAGGAGCCAAAAGCAGGCACTTTGTGAGTGGGTGATCTTACTTCAGTGCGAAGTGAAACAACCTTTATTAAAAAGGCAAGCACTGAAATGGAGGATGAAATTAACTAGGGGGCTACCTATGTGGTGCCTGGTTGCTGCCATGTTAACCCCTCACGCTTTCTCTGCTGCAGGGTGGCCATGTCACTTGCTGGCCCACCCCCTGCCCTCTGCCTGGATTTTTGGTAACCAATCAGAGGTTGCCTTCCACCCAGGAATGCCTCAGTATTGATGCTGGAGCGAAGTTAGGCAGAGGAGGAGCCGTGTTCGCCTCGCTCCAGCCTCAAAAGTCAGGGTAAGTCCCCGACATTTTAAATGCAGAGCTTCACAGAAAAGCCCTGCAGTGGCTTTGAGGTGGCTGCTGCATTGTATAACTGATGCAGCACCACTGCGCAGCCACCGCGGGGCTTTCAGAGCATATAGACAGCCTGTAGGACGTTAACAAGAGAGGGATATACATATGTTGGGCTAAATAGTTGACAGACCATATCTGCGCAACAGCAAAAATCTCTGAGGGATTCTGGCATCGATAAGGGCTCTGCAAATGGCGATCTGATGTGGGGACGGGAGTTAAAGGTGCCTGGAATATGTGCCAGAACCAATAGGAACACTAAGGGGGAATGGGGGGGGGGGGACAAGCCATGGGAAGCCTGGTCTTCTGTCAGGAATACTCTGGGTTGAACCCGTGGTTGCTTATTTGCAGGGTGGCTTAGCATGACATGCAAACCCACCCAGTGTGGGTTCCTGCCACTAAGGAAACCCTTTAGAAATAAACCTGGCCACCTTAAGGCATCAGCATGCTCACCAGTAGCTTCCTCTTGCCATCCCAATGTGCACTCGACATCCTGACACCTATGTATCAGCCTTCCAGATGGTTTGGACTATAACTCCCATCAGCCTCAGCCAATTGGGCCAAGAGCTGTGGATATATGGGAATTGTAGACTACAACATCTGGAGGAGACCATGTTGAAAAAGGCTCTAAAAACAGTCAATTTAGCCTACCTGACAATGAGCCTCTACAACCTCACATTCCCAGGAGGGCAGAGCAGGTGAGAAGAGGTTCTGCTTTCAAGGACAGCTGAGAGGAACTGATACAAAACATTCTTATTTGGTTCATCTCATGCCTAGCTATGCTTACAGTGCCTTCAGTTGAGTCTGAGGGTGGGATGTTACGTCACAGATGCTGGGGGGAAAGTATGGGGCATTTTATAAAACCATGCTCTGTTTCTCCCCTCTGGCCACATGCCCTCCTTCAGTGAAAGAGCCTGGACTAAGCCCTCTGTTTCCCATAGTTTGCAGACGTAGAGAATTTATGAAACTACAGACTTCTGAATTCATGCATTTATGCAGATACAGGTGGCAAATAAAATTCTTTCCTGAAGTTCTACATTTTCCACGTGCCTTTTAGAATCAGATGTATAACATTTTCTAAGGATTTTGACCATCTACAAATGTTATAGGTTTACATACAAAATGAATGGATTGAAAACAACACCCATGTACTTCATTTACAGTGAAATGGGTCTTACTTCTCAGAAAACATGCATAAGATCACACTTTTAATGAAGGGTAAATTCTGTGAACTCATTGTACCATAGGAAATTGAATAAAGTACACTTTTATAGTACGATACACCTTGTACTATAGAAAAGTGAATAAATGAGATCGCTGTTGAAATCTTGCACACCAGAAATCTTTTATAGCATGCATCTGGTTTCTATAAATCTAACATTTGGAATTTTAATAATAAGAAACACATTTGGTTTTTTTATTTGAGAAATGTTAGTTTAACAGAGCAGATCATCCTCATATAAATAAAATTGCTTTCCCATAGATTACTCAAATGTCTTGGCTCTGAATACTAATGTTTTCATTCCCCCCCCCCCCATAGAAACTGATAGTAGCCTTCTAGAATTAAATTATTACTTATAGCATTGAATCTTACCCTGAAATGAAAGAAGGAGCAAGTGTGAATGTCTTCTACTTCCTCTTCTTCCATCTTTATAATGCCTGAAATAGATATATTACAATGTCCCAGTGGTAAGCTGCACAAGCGTTAGATATGGAAACATTTTGTGTGTCTCCCTACGTGCAAAATGTGATAAATCTATTTTGGGCATTAATGTACAAGAACTAGAAGCACAAGGAACTTGACTTTCTTGACTGTGTTGGTCAACATGGACTTCCCCACCACTCCTTCCCATGACCAGCCCCATAAAAATGTTACACAGGGAGACTCTGCTGAATGGGTTGAACTGTGGTGTGGGAGGAGGGGGAATCCCCAAAAATTGGGTGGAGGGACTATCCGTGAGTGGACTCCTTACTTTGGCAGAAGGGCCCGTTGTCTCATGGAAGGTTGATCCTGAATCTAACCGTTGAAATGGATGCAACTGCTGTAAAACTGCCATGCAGCTATGGTTATGGGTTTATGTATGTGGAATCAAATTTTAACTTTAAAATCAATGGTTCCTGGACCCAGCCTACGTGTTATGCTTGTGTGTGTGTGTGTGTGTGTGTGTGTGGTGGGGGATCTTACTACCTTTATGTATGCTTCTGTCCAAGTTTAGCGCCTGACCTCCCATGTTGAGCCCAGAAGTCTAAACTGGAAATTCTGCTCATGAATAGCTATTTATGTGTTGGGGCCCTCAAATACCTGGTATCACAAGTAGTATTTGCTATTCGGACCTCTGCACTCAACGCAGGGGCTAGCACACAAACACGAATCAGGGCAGGGACAGGCACCTACAGGTGATGTCATATGTCTTATGGCACGCACTGATATAGTTCCTATCCTCCCCCAAGATTGTTAATAATAAAAAGATGATCAATAGTAGAAATGGGAGAAGCAATGATGTTTGAGCTCGTCAAAATTATCTGTACTTATTTTTATTTATTTATTTATTTATTTATTGCATTTTTATACTGCCCCATAGCCAAAGCTCTCTGGGCGGTTCACAAAAATTAAAACCATGAAATCATTTAAAAATATATAAAACAAGGCACAATCTAAAAACACAGAATAACATACACTTCAAAGCTGGGTCCAGCTCACTCCCATTTTCATTTGCAACTTGTTTTTCAGTACGTTCAAACAGAAAAGTGTGCATTTCAAATGGGAAAAGTGCACATTTCTTTGTGCATTTTTCAAAAGCATACTTCCCCCCACTGAATAAATTGTGAAAAGCCTTATTTATTTATTTATTTTGAAGAATTTGTATTTTGGCGCGCGTGTTTTCCAAAAATATATGTAAGCATTTTTCAAATGTAATCATCGGTTCCATTCGCATTCAGGATTGTGAACAGGACGAGTCTGGATGATTTGTGAACTGCAACAAATTCTCATGCACCCTTAATAAGTAGAATTTTCCAACATGTTGTATGAATTTGCTTTCAGTTACGTGCACATGGGAGGAAAAGCTGGGGGAGATAATATGTTTTACAGTGGTTTTTTTTTTTTTTTGCTGATATAGTATTTCTGGGTATGTATTTACTATTTAGAAAATCAATATCCTGCTCTTCTGTTTCATTCACAATGTTCAGGGTACCTATTGGATATGGTTAGAAATTCCCAGTTTGGAAACACATGTCCCATGACAAGCTAAGATCAACCCTCTCCCCCCATTCTGAATATCAGCATTGCTTGTAAAGCCCACCAGCCTACTGTCCTTCTTTTGAAATAAACCTACCTTTGTGAAGGAGAAGATGTGGTAGCAGAAGGATTTCACTGGTGACAGGCCAGGCCTTGTAGGCCTATTTCTTAAAGACTCCAGACAAGCATCATTTTTTTCCAAAATCAGTGGGAGGTACAGTTTCCTCTACCTCTTAGCCCTGAGCATGCTCTCAGGAGTTTCCAGACTTTCATAATTGCCTAGTTCAAATGACACTCAGGGCTTTGTGGTTAGCTTAACCATGTTCAGCTGTGGTTAATGCTAACCACATGTGGAAGGCTTGCAGACAACACTGTTAACCCTTTTGTGTTTACGTTTTCCTTAACCACAAGATAACCACTAAGTGGTTAGTGCAACACCAGATTCCTCCAAGTGATCCATCCTGCATCCCAGCAGCCCTAGCGCTAGGAGCCCGGGCAGTTATGGCTGTCATTTTAATGCAGGCACCCATGAAGCCAGCAATTAAATACATGCATTGCCCCATTTAGTGAGCAGTTTCTTTGCTTTCGACATTGCCATGCCTGCTATACCTCTACATAGGCTCACTATATGAAAAGGAGGACAGGGCTCATGTAGCTTTAACAGTTGTAGAGAAAAGGAAATTGCAGCTAGTGTCATTTGTATGCAATTAGTTCCTGGTGAAATTCCCTCTTCATCACAACAGTTAAAGTTGCAGGCACTAACTAGAGTGACCATATACAAAAGAAGGCCGGGCCCCTGCAACTTTAACTGTTGTAATGAAGAGGGAATTTCACCAGGTATGAATTGCATACAAATGACACTGGCTGAAATTCCCTTTTCTCTACAACTGTTAAAGTTACATGAGCCCTGTCCTCCTTTTCATATGGTCAGCCTACCTCTACAGGCATTACAGGGGAGGCAAAAGCCTTTTGAGACGGCAGTGCTAGCTGCATCATCAGGCAGCGCCACCACAGTAGCCAGAACCTGAGAGGTGTAATGATGTTTCAACGAGATAGGAGAAATGGATGCTTCAAATGGGGAAATTGCAAACAGGGATTTAAAAAGCTCTACTGTAAGCAAGCTCCACTAAGAAGAGCAAAAATTGCTCCAAAAAACTAATGCGAAACATGAAATGGCAGCCACAGCAACTGTATCAATTGGCAGTCCAGAGCAGCCATAGAGCCCACTGGCTAGAGTGGCCCCACCCAGTTAGGCCGCTCTCTACCGGAAGCTCCATGCCTTAACCCCAGACATGTGTCAGATGACACTTTTAGCCATGGTTAGTGCTGCTAACCATATTGCACAACGTGGTTAGTGAGCCTAACCACCATGTGGTTAATGGGGCAGAGGGTTAGGGAAAATGGTGTTCAGATGACACCATTAATCACAAAAGGATTAATGGCATGGTTAACTGTATAGTCTGAACTGGGCCAATGAGGCCTTTCCTGTCCTCACCGAGATCTTGCACTGCGGGTTGCCCCTTTGTAAGAGTAAGTTTACTTGGGAAGAGGAGAGGCTGGCAGGGTGGGCTGGGGGTAAGCTAGAGCATGCTGGTCTGCATTTCCCAATATGTCCCAGAGATTGTATGCGGGCAGCAGTCAGAATGTCTTTCCATCAAAGTTCAGACGTTGAAGAGATTTTCTTTCTTATACTTTTCCCTTACTCCCGTTTCTACCTCCTCCCACCCAAAAAAGAAGATAAATTTCTCCTCAAACCACAGTCAGACTATATCCAGAAGAATGTTCATGCATGGTTTACCCTTTGCTAAACTGGGACACCAGTATTTGCAGTTCTTGGACTCAGTCCAGTCAACCAGAGGAGCAGCGGCCATCTTAGGGAGGATCTCAATAGGACATAGCAGAATGCTGTTTTTCCCTATGCCTCTTCAATACCGCCATCTATAGAGGTAATGTGTCCCCATCTGTCCTGTCCTCTCCTAGGGTGGTGAATGTGCCCTGTTTTACACAGTATAGTCCTCTATTTGAAGTTCTGTTAGAGAACAGTCTGAATGTGTCTGTATTTGAAAGCTGTCCAGTTCCCAATATGGTTTAGAGATAATGAAGGGAGAGCAGGGCCTTGGATTTGCCCATCAACAGATAGTTTCTGGATACCAGACAGAGCGGGCACATAAGTCAACTGGTCACACTGTTCCCCACTATGGTGATGAGGTGCATTGGTTGTATTCCTTTTTAAATTATCATCCCTGTTAATTTGTCCTCTTTTTTGTTACACATTTCCTCATTTTGGGCTGTACCTGTTCTTCTCTCAATCAACGAACATAAGCTGCAAGATCTCTTTCCTTGACTGAGCAAAGCAGGAAGAGTCTCTCTCACACACACAACCCCCCATGCATTGTATTGCCTCTGCACGCTGAATTCTCCTGTACCTGTGAAGTTCTGTTAAGCCCTGAAGGAATCCCCTGTGCCTGGACATTAAGCCTATGGTGAGCTGGCTGAAACTGAAGATTTATCTGTATTGTGATCGTATTGCAGGTTGGAGATCGGTTGTTCTTTTATCTCTGATATGGAGCTGTATTTTGATCATGAAAGTTCCATTATACTTTCATGTGTATTCATACACATAAAATACAGTTTAAATTCAGTAAAACATTCCCCTTCTTTTTCTGGCTGGCTGGTTCTTACTTGGTAATTTTTATTTATCTGAGTGTCTCTTGGTTTGTGACAGTTCAATTTCAGCCTAGTATAATTAATAGTGCTTGACACATTTATTTTATAGCACCATTGACATAGATCTACAATGCCTTTCTAGTTCTACTTTAGTGCATTTGAGACAAATGCGCTTTTGCACATGCTTAAGTAGCTGGTGGAGTCAGCATTTATGAGGTTTCCTCTTGTCCCCCCCCCCCAGACTAGCAGTGCAAACCTATATTGAACAATGCTGCCTAGATGACAGTAAGATTTAACCTAAATCCCCTTGCTGATTTAATTCAAAATTGTGATGGTATGGTGACATTATTACTTAAAGTCAGAATACACCACTGTAGTTATGATGGTGTAAGCAGTGATGAGGGGATAAAGAGTGGAGCTGGGAGTGTTGTTGGTAGGATCAGAGGAGTGGACAGCATATTGATCCCCAAGGCTTCCCTAGCCATCTAAACTTGAGACAGCAGATAACTGTAATAAGTAAGTAATGCCTACAGTATACAGCAATCCAAGAAGATCCTTGTGGAAGAGAAAGCACTTGTAAACAAATAGATCTTTAGATCCCACTTGAATGGTTGCAATGATGGTACATTACATATTTCAACTGGAAGAGTTCCACAGGCATGGGACCACAGCTGAAAAAAAAATCCATATGCAATCAATATTCGCAGCCAGACACCCTCTTCCCAATGGTAGACTTTGCCTTGCTTTGCTGAGGCTGCATTTCCACCTCTCTGGTGTAGGACTCAAATCTCTCTCCTTTCTACCATTCTAGCATTCTTTATCACAGTGCAGTTCAGAGAGCTTTCTCTGTAAGCTTGCTATTCTAGCTTCCATTCTTCCTTGTTGTAGTAGCTTCCTTCCCTCTGTCATGTAAAAGGCTTATTACTCTCCTACACTGGTACAGACATATTGCCTGCAGTATTATTACATGTTCTGTTTGGAATGCTTGGTCCCAATCAGATCTGGTGGGACCACTGGCATGATGGGGCAGACGCCAAAGCCTGTCGGCCTGGGCCTATTTGTTTTATTATAATTTTTGTTTAAGCTTAAAAAAATCATTTTGGGGGCCCAGTACTTTGAACAAAAGACCCAGGCAAGGAGGCTACAGTTGTCACCTTCATTTTCCCAGAATGCCTCATGTAGCCGTGGTGTTTTCCCTGGATGTTTGGGCTGCTAGGAAATCTAGTTGTTCTATGAGTAACAAATACATTTTCAGATCTTCTAAAGAAATAAGAGTTTGTTAATACATAGAATTTGAAAACATATAAATGCAGGCTCATTGACCATTTTCAGTTTTCCATTGATCTTGTCAGTTTGTTTCTACACTGAAACAGATACAGTCAACAAAACACTGAAAGGGATGTACATTCAGCCACATTTGATGGTTTAATTTTGGGTCATGATCTGAAAATGATTAAGTATAAATATAGCTCCATGCACCTTTTTCCGCTTTCAGTTGACCTTATTTGTTTCAGTGTAGGACAATGTGGACGCTGTAAACTTGAACAGTTGTCTGCACATCAGGAATCCTGCACTTTCTATTTTATTCATGAGGTAAATTATATGTAATATTTTAGAATTCAAACCACTCAAATATAAGCCTCCAGGGTGGCAAATACAATGTGAGAAAGTGCTCCTGCTCAAACCATTATTACAGTCTTTTCAAACCTGCTGCCCCTCAGAGACACTGGCCTGCAACTCCCAGCATGCTCAGCCAGCATGGCTAACACAACTGGAGGGCAAAAGGTTGGGAATGCTGCATCATTCCGTTACTTCCTGGGATCTATGCTGGATGCTGTCAGGCCTCACAATTTATATTGGGATTTGTAGCCTGTGAAATTAAATAGCACTTTGTAGCCCACTAGCAAGGATTTTCAACCATATTTTTCAAAGAGAAAACCTAGGAATGACCCTTCCTGTGTGAGGTATGTTTTCTCATCATCATTACCTTTGATGCCAATTTCTGAAGCAATGATATGTGTGTGTGTGTGTGTTTATGTGTCTGCAAAGAAAAGAAAGTTATTCATTTTTCTGCTATATTCTGAAGGAACCACAGGAGCACAAATGGCAATATCACTGAATTTTTGTTTGCTTGGCAGTTTTAAAAGCTTCCCTTGCTCACACCTTATGTTGAAGGTATGTTTGAAATGCCAAGATCATCATAGTTATTGTGTGTACTAATGAAAGGAGTTATACAAATGAAAACTTGCAAAAAAAGTTTCTCTTGTCAAACACATACAAAATGTGTAAATATTAAATGGGCTCACGAACAACTGTTATCTCTTGTCTTATTTTCCTTTAACTTTAAAAATAAAATACCTTGCACATTAATAACATTCTTTCAAGGAGCAATCCTGTGTTACTGGAGATGCAGTTTAGGTTCCATAGGATGCTTCAGATCTCCCTTTCTGTCATCAGAGGTCTCTCTGGTGTAGCAGCAGAAAGCTCTGCCGCCATTGCTGACCCACTCATAATATTCTGTGGGTGGTGGTGACCAGAATGGGAGGCCTCCCCAGTGTAGTGGTGGGTAGCTCCACCATTGTTGACCCACCTATTGTATTCCACAGGCAGTGGTAACCAGAAAAGGAGCCCTCTCCAGTGTAGTGGAGGAAAACTTTACCATTGCTGATCCACCCATGATAATCAGTGTATGGTGGAGGCCAGGACAGAATGTTTTTGTGGCATATTAGGGGCACATTGGGGAAGTCCATGGATCCACAGGATTCTATGCCCCCCTCATTCCCCAAACAGACCCTGAACTGCATCAGTTCTGGAGCTGGCACAGTTTCTTCCCATTGTTTCAATGGGAGGGAAAAACAAACAACAACACACACCTGCCAGTAAAGAGATTGGCACTCTCCGCCTTACACACACATCTCCTGTTGTACTGCTGTGAGATACTAGGGTTCTGAATGAGGCAATGGCTCCTCTCCCCTCCCCTAAACATATTGTTCTTCTCATCTTAACTCTTAAAACCTAGAAATGCTGACTTAAAAATTGTAGAGCTGAAAATAATTTTTCAATAGTTTTCATGTATTACTTTTTCCTCCTCTTCTTTTAAAACTTCTATCAGACTTTTCAAGTTCTCGTTGCGTTCTTCTAATGACTCTGCTTACATTTTTAGTATTCCAAATAGGGTCGTTTTGTATTCAGGATAATAGATCATGACTTCCTCAGTGTTGTGTTTCTCCTCTATCATCTCTCAATGGCTTTTCTTTACCTTCATTCCCTCTAAATGTGCAGTTTGCATGGCATCCATTTTTTCTTTCTACTGAAAACGGTATAATCAATGTACGATTTGAATGGTATTTTATTGTGATTCAAATCAATAATATTTTTCCAAACTACTTCTAGGGATAAAATAAAAACTTTTCTGGACCCAGCAGCGAAATTGTCTGTACAATTCAAAGTAGGTTTATTCAGAGATATTCCAATGATTTCAGTGAAATGTAAGTGTCCTTAGGATTGCAGTCTAAGTAAAGACTATTATTGTTATTGTTATTATTATTCTATTTTTGTTTTTAGTCTCATGTTTATATATTAAATTTATTTTCTCTATGTACTTTTCTGTTTTTTTAATCTTTTTTTCTTTTTGAACTTCATTTTTTTAAAACTTTCCTTGCTTCCTTTTTCCATTCTCCCTGGGATCTTAGATTCCATGATTGTTTTGTAATAACAATAATAATACATCCACACCAACATCCAGAAATCAGTCATACTTAAAACATGATCAATTGTCAGGAAATTCCTAAATCAGTAAAAGACAGCATGACCTAGCGAAGCCTGTCATGTCCGTCTAGAAAAAATGCCACAAGCGAGAAAAGAGACAATAGTAATATCATTTCCAGTTTAGGAAGGCGCTAAAAACAACAGCAGACTAATCTTTCTTTTCTCTTTTCCTTTGTTCTAAATGTCTCTAAAATGTGGGGCTATATTTATGGGTTGGTGCCAGAAGGGACTCCCACTTGAGGAAAGGGGGGGACAGGGTTTTTCCCCCGATCCCTCCTTCTCTTTGTAGCGTCTTGTGTCCTTTCAAAATCTTCTCTGGAAGGTCAGGGTATCTTGGGAGACTGCTGTGGGCTGCAGGGAAAAGGAGAGATTGGCAAAAATCATCTCACCTCTTTCAGGGGCAGAACTACAGTCACGCTAAGTCTGAATTGCACCCTGTTTATCCTTTAAAACATTCACTTAATTTTCTAATTATCCTATTTTGATTAGATTTATTTTCAACTTTACACATCAACAGTGTTAACAGAGTAACTCAAGATAGTAATATATGAAAACATTCAGATGACATCGAAGAAGACCTGAGAAAATAAAAAGGTGTTCGCTTGATGCTAGACAGACATGAGAGCCAGTCGGACCTCCTTGGAGAAAATATTATAAAATATCAGGTGAGAAGGCCCTTTACCTGGTCACTATCTACCTATATTTAGAGCAGCCCCCCCTCCAACCTTTCTGGGTCAGTGGGCACATTTGGAATTTTGAGAAAGTGTTATGGACACTTTCACAAAATGACTGCCATGGGGTGGTACTCATTCATAAAATGGCAAAGATGGTGAGCATGCCCAATCACAAACCACTCATTTCCCAGAAGGCAAACTGGTGAAACTAAAAGAAAAGAAACCTGCCCGAGAACCCAAGTACAAGTCAGAGACTGATTTTGGACTCCAAATGACAAAACCACTGTTTTGAAACCAATACAAATTGTGATAGAAGATAGGACTTCTCTTTACAGCATGCTAGCCTCCCAGTTAATTTTTTTAATTAAGAAAATCTTAAAAAATAAAATAAAAATCAGGAAGGACAGGGAGCTTGGCAGGTGCCAAGAGCGGTTTCCATGGACATATTGGTGCCAACAGGCACCAAGTTGGAGACCCAAGTTTTACAGGACAGGAACACCAGCAGAATTGCCTTCAACAATGAGTTTGGTACTTGGGTAGGTTAGTGTTTGGCTTACCAGAACTTTTCTTCTACTTTTACCCCCCTGAACCTCCTTCAGCTTTTCCCCATGTCCATTATTTCTTCTCTTTCTTCTTTGTAGTTTTACTTTCTCTCTCTTGCATCGACTTCATCACAGTTTCTTCTAAACATTCCCCAAGGCCTGTTGATGATTAGGCGTCATGGCTGGAAAATGTGCATAATCCCACTTCATGAACAGGTTAGACACACATTCTCTATGAGGCATGGTGAATGTCCACAATGGCTGGTTTTATGCACATTAAAACACTGTTCAATTCACATTAGCCCCAACACACACACACACACAGAAAGTGAGGCAGGGATGAGTTAATGGAGAACAGAAGAACTGAGAGAGGAAAAAGAGGTTTTTGTAACTGGAATTCAATCAGGAAAACACATCAAGGTAAACTCCGATTCTTTAAAGTCTGCCAATTTGTGGAAATATGAAATAAATCTAATGTAGCTAGATAGAGTAATATTTACTGTCTTCTGCAAAATTGTAGCTTATTGTTTTTCTAAGAGTGAGAATGAGGGTGCAATTTTGGGGGGAAATACAATTTCAACTTTTCTTGACTCAATAAGCTCTATTTATTAAACCTAGAGAGAAAGTAGCACTTAGAGAGAAAATAATACAAGTACTCCATTTGTTCCCCTTATAACAGTGACCTTTACTTTCTCATAGTATATTATGGAATCATCACCTGTTTTCTCACATCTGAAAATGTTTGGCTGAGCATTATTGGCATATACATAACAAAATACATGTAACAAAATGTATGATGCGTTTGGCAGTCTGAAGTGCTCTGGCATTTTTTAATAAGTATAGACATATTGCGTGCTCCAGCTATATATACATCTATATTTTCTTGCTATGATTTTGCTCATACTTGGAGGATATCGCCCATTAGGCAGTGCTGTAGCTTTCTTCCTAGGCCTGTTTTGAAACACAGCGCTCTAGTTTGTACAATCACAACAGCTCACTATGGCTTTTTGAACCACAGTAGGTTTGCAGCATGTGCCAGCAGTAGGGTGACCAGATAAAATCCAGGTCAGGGCTAATGTAACTTTAACAGTTGTAGAGAAAAGGGAATTTCAGCTGGTGTCATTTGTATGCAATTAGTTCCTGGTGAAATTCCCTCTTCATCACAACAGTTAAAGTTGCAGGGTCCCTGCCTTCTTTTGTATATGGTCACTCTAGTATAGTGCCTGCACCTTTAACAGTTGTGATGAAGAGGGAATATCACCAGGAACTAATTGCATACAAATTACACTGGCTGAAACTTCCTTTTCTCCACAACCGTTAAAGTTACAGGAGCCCTGACCTGGATTTTATCTGGTCAGCCTAGCCAGCAGCCATTTTGAATATTCAACCCTAAACAACCCTAACATACCTCCCACAGCCCATGTTAACCACACCAACAACCCACACTTGCTGAGTTTGGATGATGCGATAAGCCACAGCGACCGCCCAACACAGCTTGGAAATTGAAAACTATTCCGGCATGTGCCGCAACCCACCGTGGCTTAAATAAATCATGGTGGGCTCGAGTGACCATATGAACCAGCCCGATGTGTCTGCATAATGAGCCCAATGTGTCTGCATTTAATTTAGAAGTTCTTGAGGATAGTCAACCTACTCCCAAGTACACAGTCCCGTTTTACTCATTATATAAACATCAATCCAGTAAGACTGCACTTATTGATATGAGTGGGCAACTGAATATAAATCACCCCCCCCCCTTGAAAACAATAGACTCATAAAAACACCAGGGCTTGATCAAGGTCATGATGGGTCTTGGGGCTTGTAGGAATTCAGTCAAGGAAAACACAACAGTGCTAACTCTATTCCTTAATTTCCCCCAATTTGTGGAAATATAAAATAAGTTGTGCCCCTTCGTACTCTGCACCCTTGACATTTGTGTATGCACACGCACAACACAAGCAGCCAAAGAAAGCTATTTTTAGTGCAACAACACTGCCAAAATGTTTTTGTCAAAAAGACTAGGGCCCTTTTTCTAGCTGTTTATTCTCTGACATATAGTTCTTGCTGCTGGTTCTTCATGTGTTTTTAGATATGAAAATATTTTAGATTCAAATGTTCTTTGTTTAAGATAGCTGTGATGTTGCTGTTTAGGAATGTCTCGGAATGAAAATACTAATAGTAGATGGTTGACATCTCTAATTCGACATCATGTTGACTAGATTAGACAGTTATGACTCTCTTGCAGTTCTCTCAGAAGTTATATAAATCAAATAAAAATATAAGAATGTAAGAAGAGCAATGATGGATCAGACCAAGGGTCCATCTAGTCCAGCACTCTGTTCACACATTGACCAACCATCTGTCGACCAGGACCAACAAAGCAGGACATGGTGCAACAGCACGCTCCCACCCATGTTCACCAGCAACTGGTGCACACAGGCTTACTGGCTCGGATACTGGAGGTAGCACATAACCATCAGGGCTAGTAGCCATTGATAGCCTTCTCCTCCAGGAATTTATCCAACCCCTTTTAAAGCCATCCAAATTAGTGTCTATCACTACAATTTGTGGTGGTGAATTCCATAATTTAACTATGCGCTGTGTGAAGAAGAACTTCCTTTTATTTGTCCTGAATCTCCCACCAATCATCTTCATGAGATGACATTTAATAACTTCTGAAAAGGACTGTAATATAGTCACATCATTATAAAATATCTTAAAGATTTTTTTCCATGACTTTGGAAATGATAGCATGGACTACTCAGAATATAAAGTAGAAATACATGCTTCAATTTGATTTCTGATTTATTTATTTATAGAATTTATAAACTGCTCTATATCTAAAAAAAATTCATCAGTGGTGAACAGAAAGCAAATAAAAAAAGAATAAAAATTCAAAGGAATAAAAACCTTTAAAATCAAGTTATACAATAAAACCATGGAAAAATCAGGGAAAGCTGATTAAATAAAATGTCTTTAGCAGACACCAAAAACAAAGCAATATTGGTGCCTGCCTGCCAACTGGCAGGGAATTTCACAGAGATGGAGCCAGGACACTAAAAACTCTACTCCAAGTGGATTTCAAACACACCTCATGTCTATGTGGAACCATCAGGAGCACCTCATCTGATGACCTCAGTGATCAGACAAGCTGATAAGGGAGAAGGTCTCTCTTCAATATCCTGGTCCCATGTTGTTTAGGACTTTATACACCAATAACAAAACCTTAAACTTGGCCTGTTAGCAAACAGGCAGCCAGTGTTGTTGCCTCAGCAAAGGTGTTACATGCAGAAAATGGCAGTCTGTGATATCAGCTGAGATGTTGCATTCTGCACTAGCTGCAGCTTCTGCACCAGCCATAAGGACAGACCCACATAGAACAAAGACATTCCAGTAATCTATTCTTGAGGTTACTAGTACTAGTACCTGTATCACTGTGGTCAAGCTACACCATTATAGTGGGCTATATATGGCAGAAGGTCCCAGTTTGAATCCCCTGTATCTCCAGGTAGGGCAAGAAAAGCTCTAGCCTGAAACCCTGGAGAGGCACTGCTAGCCAGTGTTGTAACACTGGGCTGGATGGACCAGTGACCTTACTTTGTATAAGGCAGCTTCCTGTATTCCTATGCACTTTTCAGTGTGCAAAGTATTATGCAATTTATGTATAATTGGGTGATATTGAGAAAGGCATCTTACAGAGGCACCACTAAATATTTAGGGAGAAATTGTGCTGCTGTACTGGGGCTGCTCCTTGCATGATTGTGATGGGCTCCACCACATGGGTAGACAGAGATGGCCATGTGATTTAATTAGGGTGACCAACTGTCAGGATTTCCCCGGATTTGTCCTGGTTTTTGTTCTATCCTGGGTGTCAGGGGGGATTTTCTGTAATTTTCTATAATGTCCTGGAAAGACAAGCTTTCCCCTTTAAGGCCACATTAGCATGGTTGGAGGGAATGACGAGCTTTCTGGAGGTGGGTTATTTCCCTCCCACTGCTCCAATCAGGACCTTACAGGGGAAAGTATGTCATTCCTGGACATTATAGAAAAGGACCCGATTGGAGCAGTGGAGGGCAGGAATGACACACTTTCCCCTCCTCCGCTCCAATTGGGGCCTTTAAAGCAGTGGGGGTGAATGACATGCTTTCCAGAGGCCCCGGAAAGCCACTTTCCCACCCTCACCCCACTGAGGGTCCTCTTTTTTGGTTTCCCAAATGTGGTCACCCTATTTAAATTGCCAATAATGTGATTTGTTATTGAAAACTCCCCCTCCTTTTGGTGCTCATAGCCTTGCGTGGGACAGCACCATCTAGTGGCTGCTGTATAGCGCAACATTCACTTTAAGCACTGGGACAACATGCTATTTCAAAAGGACCATAATATCTCAAGTATTTTTAGAGCGAAATTTCCGGAGGAAGGTGCAGGAGACGTCCTGGAGGTTGACAAGTTTATCTAAAGGAGTCACAAATTTCCATCAGTGGCCAATCATGAATGTGCTATATATCACTGGTGTAGAGTCTTTCTCTGTTTCACCCTGTAGTTTCTTCTGTCCCACAGAGGCAATCTAACCCTACTAATTGAAGCTAATATTATAAAGCTAATTTGCTGGCATCAGTACATAATAATAATTACAGCTTTGTCAGGTTATACTTTTCAATAATAGCTTTAGGAGGACTCAGGAGGAGGTGTTTCATAATCCCCAGTGGTGTTGTAGGAGATGCCACTGGGTGCCCATGCTGCTTGAGAGATGGTTTGTTCTTGATTCTGTTGTAGCACAAATGAGATTGATTCTGGTAAAGCAGTCAGCGTGCATCAATTATTTCAACATATGAGTTTCAGAAGAAATGGCATTCTTTCTACGAAAGACACATGACTCAAAGAAAGTCTTTGATTCTGAGTTTTATGCAACATTCTGTTTGCAATTAGCAGCATTCCAGATTTTCATACATTTTAAAGGCATCTTTACAGTCACTTATGTTTCCTGTCAGAAAACACTAGTGGTTTATGTTCTAGTAACTGTCTAAAGAATCTCTTTTTCCCCTGAAGTTCAACTTGAGCTAAGTGGGGATGAGAGATTTTTCAGGATGAAAGGATAAGGTGCTTCCCCACCACCTTTATACTAATTTGATAGTGTCTCATTTTCTATCTTGGAAATAACATATTCTCACATAACCTTATTTACATATTGAAATGAATGCTGCTATTTGCTTTCCTCTTTCCTCTAAGCATTGGGAAAAACAGCCTTTGCTGTTAGCAAACAAGATGTTGGACTCCTAGAAATAATGAGTGAACTGTTAGGAAGGAAAATTATTAATATATTGTAAGGTGTTTTTTTTAAAATTAAAATTATCACTCACTTATGAGTAAAAGATTACACAGCAATGACAACTGTATAAAACTACAGCATTAGCAGCAGTAAAGGCCATCAGCTGTCAACAAAAACCTTCTGAAAAATGCCATCCCCACCATGTGGTGAAAATGGACAACTGAGCAGTCAGGTGACCAGGTAGACTTCCCTGGGAAGAACATTCCATAGCAATGGTGCCACAATTGAGAATGCACTGTCTCCTGTGACCACTTGTGAACTCAGATAGTGGGGTTGGGGAAAATGACATGAAACAAGACTTCTGATATTGAGTGTATGGGTGGATATGGGAAGAAGACGTCTTTAACCAGGTCCTGGGCTGTTTAATTACATTCTCCTTCTCTTATCAGAGAGAATTTGTTTAATCAAAATGGACCTGGTAAGAAACTCTCCCTCCCAACTTAAGTAAGATTGCTTAGAAGAAAACCTCACTGCTTTCAATGAGTCTTGTTTTCAAGCAAATATATTAAGTATTGCATCCCTGCTGAGATGAAAATCACACTATCTGAGTCTGTCTGTGGTGCTTTCTTACATTTATTTCTTTATGTTGTAGGACAATACATGGAGCACAGAATAGAGAGAATAATTTAATTCATTAGCTTCTCTTTTGGGTATTCCTTTTGTTCATTAGTAATTCTTCTATTTCTTGCCAAAATCAGCCGATTCACTGTGACAGTTAAACATTTTGTCATTTTTTGGCATGGGCACTATTTCCCAGAAGCTGATTGAAATTAATTGAAGAAATTGTGTTGATTTTAGTAAGCATATACATACATATCTCCCCTTCAAACATTATGGCTAAACACTTGGAGCATATGTTGGAAACCTGTCTCCCGAGAGACAAAGGTTGGCTTTTATTGCCTCTGGTATAAGCATGTGTGGCTCTAATTTAGCGTGGGACCACCATGCATTAGGAAGGGAGGATTAAACCCCTCCTACCATTTCCTTCCTTAAATCCCTCCCATGGGGTGGGGGTTAAAAGAAGAAGAAGAAACCTCCATTGACACCAATGGGTAATATTTCTTTCCCTTCCCCAACTCTTGTGTGGGAAAAACACAGTGGCGAGGAGAAAAGTTTAATCCTCCCTTTGCAGTGAACAGTGGTCGCAATCTGAATAGAATCATAGAAAGTTGGATTGTAAGGGGCCGATAAGGCCATCGCATCCACCCCACTGCTCAATGCAGGAATCCACTTTAAAGCATCCCTGACAGATGGTTGTCCAGCTGCCTCTTGAATGCCTCTAGTGTGGGAGATCCCACAACCTCCCTAGGGAATTGGTTGCATTGTCGTACTGCTCTAACAATTGGCCCATGAGTGCTTACGCTAGAGTACCTAAAAGATTAATTTCAGCTACACCCTATGCAATTAACATTGTTCGGCTTCAAGTAAAATTATCCTGAAATGTAGGCAATATAGCTTGAAGTACACATAAGTGCTCCCATGCTTGAAAAGAATGACTAGATTGGGGTGCAAATTTCTTGGTTTGTTTCAATGAGCCTTAGGACATTGAACAGTATAGCAATTCTTTTTTTCAAGCTGATAAGAGTCCCTTGGAGAAATGCAACCCTGTTTCAGTGACTGTAGGCAAATTAGTGTCTTTTCGATTTTTTTGAACTATATCAGATCCAATGAGTGTGGCCAATAGTTGGGGATTGTGGGAGCTGTAGTCCAAAACATCTGGAAGGCACCAGGTTGCCTACTGCTACATTAAGGTCTCTAGGCCTCCCAAACGATCAATGCCTTCAATCTGATGGGTTGGCCTATTTCTACTGTGGATTGGGACTATGGCATAGACCAGCCTTTCCCAATCTGGTGCCCTCCAGATGATTTGGACTTCAACTCTCAGGAGTTCCAAATGGCATGGTCAATGGTCAGGAATACTGAATGCTGGAGTCCAAAACAGCTGAAGGGGATCAGGTGTTGGTGAAAGCTGACATAGACAGCGTAGCATGTAGGTTTTTTTCTTCATAAGATTGCCTCTGATAAACTTGGAATCTGCTGGCAAGGCTGCTCTGCTGCTATGAATTTCATGTCAGATCAGCAGCAAAATAAAAGGTTTTATTGACTACACGAGTGGAAGGAATTTTCAGGGAAGTTGTCAAGCTAAAATGGCTGTTTTGTGCCTTTGGAAATCTTTGATAGAATGACAGTTGCTTTATACTGTTTTCGGTTGATAAGCACTATAAAGATGCTAAAAATTTCCTAAAGCAATAGATGTACAATATGTTGCTGTCAGCTACTTATATTTCATACACAATGAAGAACTTTACTGTAGGGGCCTTTAGGTGTTCATAATAATATCATAATATGGGGGGGGAACTAAAAAAAGTATTATGGAAATACATTTGTTGTGAGTGACAGATGCAACTTATAGATATAGAGTTACAAAATGCAAATGTTTTCAGCTGCCGAGAAACCCAATTTCACTTATATTCATTTCAAAGTGGCATGTTAATCTGTAAAATGATGTGATACTTCGTGCTTGAATGTAGCTTCCCCCCACTTTAAGTATGCAAACATGATCTTTGAAGAATACAGGCTTTAGAATATTGCTTCTTTGCATATAGAAATATTGGGGAGAATGCCTAACAGTGTAGAAAACTGAAACTATTTCTGTTCACCTGGGGACAAATGTTTTGAAGTATCTTGGAACATATGCACAGAATAAAATGGCATTTTAAAATCTATTTTTATGGATGTACACACACTTTAGGTTTGCCTTTTGCCAGAGTGCTTTATTATATGAACAGTGCAGTTGGCATCCTCAGGCAGAAGGGACCTCTGCTGACTTCTGTCCTGTGCCATCTTTTTTTTTTAAAAAAAATTGTAGCCCAGCATTCCAAGCAGTGCTGGGCAGATGGGTTTAGCCACCATTTAGTGTTTTCACCCAATCTATCATCACTTGAGGATATTGGGAGGAAATATAATGGTGGACCCTGACTATAAATCCAGGTACATGATTTTGCTGGGAGTGTTGATGGCTGCTGTTGCTGCCAGGTAGCCTGTCAGGAGTACAGCACTTTCCCAGGGCACTTAACATTCTGGGAAATAACCCTGAATGGAGGAATAATGAGGATCGAGGTAGAAGTGGTGCAACTAGCTGCTTCTCAGAGTCACAGATAATTTGGAGTAAATCAGATTGGCACTCACTCAGGCCTAGCTCTGGGTTTTGGAGGACCATAGACATGCTGTCCCCTCATGCCTACGGTCACTAAGGGCCACAGTGGCACTGCTGCACTCACCAGAATACTCTCCTTCTTGCTCTTACTTGTGAAGGGCTAATGCTCCTCAGGATCTTATAGCACAAGGTAAGCCTAACATGCTAGTGTGAATAGGAAGCTGGCAGCTGCAGCAATACAGCTGGTGTCCATGTGCCAAAGAACGCTAATGCGGTCCAGGCAAAGTGTGTTGTTGTTGTTGTTGCTGTTATTTTATATCGTTCTCGCTCATGGCGGTTTTTCTAGACTGACATGACGGGCTTTGCCAAGTCATGCTGTCTTTTACAGATTCAGGAATTTCCTGACAATTGAGCATGTTTTAAGTATGACTGCTTTCTGGAAGTTGGTGTGCCCAGTTTCTGAAGGTTTTCTGTATAGGCCCAGTTTCTGAAGGTTTTCTGTATAGTTTTTTGATGTGATGCCGGTGACTGAGGTGACTAACGGAATAATTGTGACCTTTTCCTGATGCCATAGTTCTTTGACTTCCATGGCCAGTGGTGTATATTTGTCTCTCTTTTCTTCTTCCTTTTCAACAACATTTTGTCATTCGGTATTGCTATGTCAATGAGGTATGTGTGTTTTTCTTTTTTGCCTATGGCCGTTATGTCTAGTCGGTTGCAGGGTATTGTCTTGTCGGTATGAATTGTTCTGTCCCAGTATATTTTATGATCTGCATTTTCCAAGATTGTTTCGGATGAGTATGTATAGTATGGAGTAGATTGTTTGATAAGGTTGAATTTGATGGCCAGTTGTTGGTGAATTATTTTTGCAGCTGAATTGTGTCTGTCTGTATAGACTCAGTCGCCAGTGAATATCATAGGACACTATCATCCTGCTAAAAGTGTTCTGCAGACATCTCTTACCAACCCCCTGAAGAAGGCCTTTAAAAAAATAGCATAGGCTGAAACGTGTTGGGCGTGAATAATAAAGTATCTCAGCATTCTGAGAACCCGCTGCTCTCCTTTTTTTTGCCCTGAATGGATGCTCTCCTCCTTTTGGTTTTTTGTACTCTTTCTGTAGCCAGGTGAAGGCTCCCCCCTCCCCCAGTATTTTAACATTTTACCATCATAGTCTTTTAACTCTATTGTTTTAAATCTGTATTTTAAATCTCTATTTCTACTTGTTGTACTTTTATATTGTGGATTTATATTGTGGTTTAAGGTTCCATGTTTTATACTTCAAGATGTACTTTATGGTTTAAATTTTTGTGAACTCCCCAGACAGCTTTGGCTATTGGGCAATATAGAAATAAATAAATAAATAAATAAATAAACGTTGGTTGAAAGTTCCATCCCAAGGTGTCCAGCAGTATCCAAGTTGTAGCATTAGAAATGAGTACATGGGATACCCACAATCTTGGGTTGCATGTTCTGCAGATATTATGAAGATGGAGCAGAGTAGAACATGATCTGATGTATAGTAACTACAATGTTTGGTCTTTAAGAGCTTGTTCTAATATTTAGTGGGACCAGTTCCAGAACTGTTCACTGGAAATGTTAAGTACCGTGGTGTTTCTCTGCTCCCGTTTCTCTGCTCCAAGGCAGCTGATAGCATAAGTTTAAACATAGCAGAAGCAGCTGTCATCCAGCTGCCACCATTCTGTTTTGACACTGTTATTCATCCACTAAATGTATTTAGTGACTGCTGTGAGTGGTCATGTGGGCTTAGATAAAATTCTACTGCAGTTGTGCAATCAGGACCAGATTTGTAAAACATTATACTAATGATAATGCAGACATATTTAAAATTCCACACTGTGCTTGTGCAGTGTTAGGGAAAATACATCAGCATGGTGCACAGCGAAAAAGGAACATGATAGCTACTAATTCAATCAGAATTTTTGTTGAATTCCACCAAATCCATATACCTCTGGCATTCCCCAGATGTAGTGTCACATATACACCTTTGTCAAATGCTGTAACGTGTTTTACCAAGTACTCTGCTATCTAAGAGGCAAATCTCCAACTCAGGTTAAGATGAAATACTTGGGAGGAAAAATCAGTTGCGTCTAGTGCAGTGGTCTTAAACCGGTGGGTCACAACCTAAAAGTGGGTCATGAGTTCAATCCAGTTGGGTCACACCAAAGCTGTTGATTCCATGTTGGGTAGTGGTGAAATTGTGAAAGTGGGATGGGCGAACTCAGCAGGGTCCTGACCTGCGAGTGCTCACACACACTGCTCATGCTGTCTGCTCCAATGAGCCAGGCCACACAAGCCCCTGCCTAGTCTCCTTTCTGTGCCGCACTAATGGTGGCAACTGCCCACCATTAGTGTAGATGGGGGGAAATGCACAATTTCAGGACACTTTGGAAATCATGCATTTCTCTCCCCCCTGCACCAATGGGGGTTTTAAAGGCCCTATTATTGCAAGGGTGCCCCCCTTGGGGTGAGATGAGCGCTTTCAATTGCCTTTGGAAAGTGCACATTTCCCCCAGCCTTGCTAATGGTTGCTGCCATTAGTGTGTCTAGGGGAATTGCACATTTTCCTAAAGCTCCAGAAAGTGTGCTTTGCCAGGGTGGACCTATGACTGAGCTCACTGAGTCAGATGTGCCTGGTGTGAGTGTTCAAGGCGCAGGTCCATGCTCGCACTAGGCACACCTGACTGGGTCTGGGGGGCGGACACAGGGAGGTGTCTTTTGGTCTCTTGAACTCAGTCAGGTGCTCGCAACAACCCTAGTCTCATGTTGCCAGTTGAGTCTAGGGTCTGATCCAGTAGAAGACCACTGGTATAGCGAAAGTAAAGCAGCTTAATTCCAACTGTATTAGCTTAACCTAGGTTTCAGTGTAAATGATAGATAGCAGGAGAGTAACACTGACCTGATTCACATGATCATGGAGTGAACCAGGTCAAGTTTGTGGATGTGCATAAAAGGGGCTTGCTATGCTGTGAGGTTATAAGTCACCCCAGAATAGTAAAACAGCTCATAGCAACAAGCCACCTTTGCCAGCTTTGCCAGCTTTGCCAGCAAGGATAATTCTGCAAAGAAACTCTGGCACGATAGTGGCATGCAGCCGACATGGGTGGTGGGGAAAATACACCATTAACAAAACAAAAAATAATTTGGGGCTTGTTTTAATGCAATAAGTTGGTGTTAAAGGGATACATGATGCAACTAAACTAAATGATAAACTCTATGTGAATGTGTGATATTGAGATGTATTGAATTTGTTACATAAATTGCAATTATCCAAGAAATTCAAATTCTTTCATTATTTGCGTATGTTATAGCCTCTGGAATAACTGCAAGGTTATCTGGAATTGTTGAGTGCTTTGGGGTATCAGAAATTCCATCCTGATGCTCAATTAACCTCTTACTGTATTTCTGAAAGTTGCCCATTGATTAATGGAGAAGGAAGGAAAAACTCAGTAACTACTATGATGGTCTTGCGCTATCAAGCATGATTGAAACCTGCACCCTCATGTTATTGTAAATTGTCAATACAACCCTGGTACATCGTACTGTTTAAACAGTTGACTTTATGTAGACCCCATGCAATGGTAACACGTTCAAATGTCTTGCTATTCCTGCTTCCTCCCATACCGTTTGTAGGGTAAGAGGAGGGATCCAATTTAGATTCCATCTATTAATCAGGCCTAAGCTCATGAAAGATGCACATCTAAGAAGAGCATCTATCTCAATTATTGCAAAACACCTAGAAAACCCCTAGAATTAGCATTTTGAAGGACTCCTTGACATAATGTCACTGATCAAAGTAATGTGCTCTTCTGTATGGCTCCTTCAATAAACAGCATGTTCTCAAGGTGGTTTTATAAATGATCTATAGTATAGGTCTTTGTCAGTATGCTCACATCATCTATTTGCATTAGCATCACATTTGGCTTATATGTTGGCTGGACTTTAATGTTAAGAGCATTAACTGAATACAAAATCAAGGTGAACTCAGGGAGAATTTGGGCTTCAGAAAGCAGTCCACATGTGCATTGAATTAGTAGAGTGAAAATAAATTATAGCTAGCATCGAGCAATAAATAAGTTGTGTATGGATTAATTGGAGAAAGTCTCAATAGTATCCAGCCTCTAAGCTAATGGAATATTTTTATTAGGCTGCAATCTGATACCAATTTACCTGGGAGTAAGTCCCACTGAACACAATGAGTTTTACTTCTGAGTAGGATTGCTCTGAAAGCTACTTAAAGTTGGATTCAAACAGATAGACGTGTTTTGAGAGAAGGGACTAGAAGACCCTGAAAGTCTTTATTAATGGAGGCACAGCCGTGCCTCCATTGTTAAGGGCATTCAGTAAAAAACACATTCTGCCATGTTAAAGTGATAATGGGGGGGGGGTCATTCTAACAGCCATAAAATCGAAAATGTTTCATCAACCTTTCTGAAATTTACAGGTGCCAGAAAGAAATGTTTGTTTTACAGTACCTGAAAATTTCAAGAAGATTAGTGAAAGATTGAGGGAAGGAGAGCAGTTTAAGTTAGAAAAGGAATACAAATCTGTCTCCCTGCTTTTGTAAAATTTACTTCCGGGTTGCTACTTTTTGTGCTCAAAATTTGCATAATTTCTAGAGCCTTATTAAGTAATCCAGTGGTGGGGTCTTCTTCCTCCTTGACTGTAGTTGATGGAAAGCTTTTCGTTTTTAAAAAATTCCCTTCGGTTGACTTTTAAGGACTATTTTAACCTCTCATTCAAGTCAATGAGGCGGCCATCTTCCCTCATAACGCAACACACTCTCCCCCCTCTCTCCTGCCTTAGAATGTGGGGTGGGTGAGTGAAATGGCCGCTGCCTCTAGCACAGACCTTTTGAGTGAAGAAGAAGAAGAGTTTCTCTTTTCTCTTCTGGAACATGCATTCCTTTGGCTCTGAGAGTATTTTGGGCTATCTTCATAAGGCCAGTTTGCTGTTTTGCTCCCTGGTGAAGCAGGGTGTGGATCCTCTGGATCCATGGTAACTTGATCTTCAGATCTCTCCTGGGAATAGGTAGCTATACCTTTCTTTTAATTTCCCCCACCCCACTCACACACAGTGCTCCTTCCCTCTTTTCTAAGAGTTTGGTCCATACTGCTATAAGTTGAAAGCTTCAAACACTTCATTTAATTAGTTTGGGCTGGTGTTAAGTTTTAAGTACAATGTTGAAACCTTTCAAAGTGCTCCTGGGCCTACAACGCTGGTTTCGGCCTCGTCACCCTGTTTTTCTAATAAGGTTTAGAAACAGTTGAGCTGTCGTTTATTTTGCATAGTGTACACACATGGATTTTCTTTCTAATCCTTGCAGTCTACACTGGCTCCCTCCTTGATGTGTTTTTGGATGCAGACAAACCCTTTTCTGTTCCAGCAGGCCTTTGGCAAATAATCTGGACCTCTGTCTATACCTTTGACTTTTAAATTGTTATGTATTTGAAATGTTTTAAATGCTTTAATATTGAAAAGTATTTAATTATATTTTTAACTTTTGTATATTTAGGCTGACTATATGAAAAGGAGGACAGGGCTCATGTAACTTTAACAGTTGTAGAGAAAAGGGAATTTCAGCCAGTGTCATTTGTATGCAATTAGTCCCTGGTGAAATTCCCTCTTCATCACAACAGTTAAAGTTGCAGGCACTATACTAGAGTGACCATATACAAAAGAAGGCAGGGCCCCTGCAACTTTAACTGGTGTGATGAAGAGGGAATTTCACCAGGAACTAATTGCATACAAATGACACCCCACCGCTCCAATCAGGCCCTTTTCTATAATGCCTGGGAATGACCATGTCCCTGACCATGGGACATACTGACTTGCAATGATGGGAGTTGTAGTCCAGCACCTTTGGAGGGCACCAGGTTGGGGAAGGGCTGCTCTAAACAAAAAAAGAGAAGTAGGTGGCCCTAAGTTGTTCGTGATCAGTTTTCCACAACCCCACAGTCACCTCTGCATATCATCTTCTCCACCCTGTCCTCATGGTTTATCTGCTTTGGGAGAATGAGAATTTCACTTGCACTTTCTGCCTCCTTAGGGAGGATGTGGCGTTAAGGCTTGTGAGCCTTAACTCCCAATTTCCCTGCTTTTTGGTGCTTGGTTGGAATCTGTAGAGCCTTAACATTGTTTTTGTAAACTGTAGGTTTTTTGTTTAATGAGTTGTCATTAATAAAACAGAAAGAGACCAATTAAGGATTATTTTAAAAAATGACCAAAACAAACAAACATGCAAACAAAAATCCAGTATGGCATGTAAGTTAGGTCCAGGGCCCAGCAGCCACGTCCCCTTCAGAGGACCACCCAGAAAGTGGCAGGTGATGAGGGCATGAGGCAGGGATGTCAGAGGAATCCCTCCAAGGGGTGAAGTTCACCATGCTTTCAGGAGCTCACCCCCCTAGACTCCAGTTTACTCACCCATGAGTTGGTCTAACATGATCTGTATCTGGTCGAGCCAGCTAGCATATTTTTGGCTTTTTCTTTCTTTCTTAAATTGTAATTTCAGCCATAAATTGCAGGTGTAGTATGTTTAATTTGTGTAAATTGTGCCTGCAGCGTATGGAAATTACAGGTGCATTTTGCACAAAATTAAGCATATTACAGCCACGATTTGTGCAAATTATGCACAGCTGAAATAAGTGCAAATTACACAAATTGCACCTGCAATCTGCATAAATGGTGAGTTAAGAAAAGAAAAAAACACCTTGAGAATGTTCTCGGATTTCAGGAAAAAGCCTGCAGCTTGGCTCACAAATTCAAGTCGAGTCGAGGACTCCAAGCGAATCTGGTGAGCCCCAAAAGGGCTGGATTTCCCTGTGATGGCTATTCCTCACATGAAGGTAGCAGAATCAAATTCAATGTTATTCCTGTAGTCATGATGGTGCTATGATTTACGTGAGTTAACGTGCAAAACTGCACATGCTCAGAGTATTACTTTTTTCTTTATAGCAGGATTGGCAAAAATTCTGACAGAAGAAGAGAAACCCTGGCTGGGGAGCTATGCCATCTGCTCCTGAAGAGACCTCCAGTTGACCTGAAAGAATTGTATTCTGGTGTGTGTTTAGGTTTGTGTGTTTCCAAATTTTAAAACTGTAAATTAACTCGAATGCCTTGGCAGAAAGGCAGGATAGAAATGTATTAAATAAATGAATTAAATAAATAAAAGTTGCAGTATAGCTGTGTCCATAACACTGGTAGAAGACCATTGTCAAACTGATTAATTTATTCTGGCACAAGTTTTCTTTGACTATAACCTATTTCATCAGATGTATGGAGCATTATGGAGGGTTCCAGGTTATGGAGAGTTCTAGTGCATACAGTGGTGGTTGTCGTGAGAATTGTAAACACTGAAGGTTGAAGGAAATTAAATGCAAAAAGTACTGAGACAGACCATCACATTATTAACAGTGGCTATTCACAGTTCTGTTGTTGATAACACAAATATCGTAGCACTGGTAAGACAATTAACACATGAAGTGTGATAAAAATCCTTCTTCCTTATTCAAGCTTCTGGTGATAGAATTAAATCTATTGATGAATTCTAACTCAGCAGTCTTTCATTCTAATTTCCCATTGCTCCACAAAGGCCATTTTAAGTTCACTGCAGGGAAGTTGGTTTTGGCTGAACATTCCTAACAGTAAGCTGTTTGACAGTGGAATATTATCTCTGGAGGTAGTGAGTTGTCCTTCGCAGGAGGTATTTAAGCAGGGCTCCATGGCTATCTCTCAAAGATGATCTAGTTTCAACCTCCATGGCAGATTCTACATTGAGCAGGGTTGGGGACTCCAAAGACCCTTCCAACTCTATGGACTGGATTCAGATTTAGATGCATGCAACTGGGATAGTGGTAGCAGATATCCCCACCTCCTCCTCCTATGAGGGTTGGGGGACCTTTCTGAATGGGGTGAGCAGTGGATGGGAGATCCCCAAAAGCTGGGTTGAGGCACCGTCTATGAGTGAAGCCCTTGGATCTAACCCTGTGATTTTATGTACATCGAACAAGATAAAAATAGAGGACAGCATGTCAAAGCAAAGGGCAAGATGAATGCAGGAGTTCTGTGGCTCTAATGCAAAAATGTGATCGGAGTGGGATAACAATTGTATGTCAAGCAGGTGGTGCACTGAATAAGGGCTATCAAAATGATTAATAATCCCCTGGTAACTCTTTTCAGTGCACCAACTGCTTGACATACAATTGTTATCCTTTTTAGCTCACAAAATTCCACAGGTGTAAATTAGATTATACAAAATAGGAAGATTAATAATCTTCCTATTTTATATATGAATCACTTGGGAGACAGATGACAACTGGCTTACATTTATCTACATTCAACTGAGCAGCAAGCAGAGCATCTAGGCTACTTGGGTGTTCATGCTGTGCAAGCTAAGAGATTGGCATCTCTTCAGGACACCTGTCCTTCTTTGAAATGTATCCATCAATCAATATTTATTACGGTCACAAGACCAGAAGAGAAATGTATCCCAGCATTCAACAAATCTCAGATCCATTCCTCTTTCCTTTAAATCTTCACCTCCATCACTACAGTTTCATCCACACATTATTCTCCAGGACAAGAGCATTCAGCATGGGAGAGTGACATGCCTGACCTAAGCCCAGACCAGGAAGTCTCTTCTACTGATGAAGATTCTGAAGCTGAAGACACCATGAGACAATCCCCCCACACCAACCCATAGGTAACCTGAACATCCCTGAAGATGCTAGACCAGGCCCTTTGGCTACAGTGGCATTTGAGGTATCCATGAATGAAACCCCAGATGAACCCACCTAGCCCATGGAGTCAGAGGAGGAGGCCACATGACCACCGAACTCTGGAGAACATTGGTGTCAAAAGGTGCAGGCACAGGTGGCTTCCTGTGGGCCAAACACACACTTGAGGAGCCAAAGAAACCAGACTCTTCAGGACTACAGTTCTGTTGTATCCATTTCTGGAACCACACAGGTCCTAAGTTCTTTGTACCCCAGATACCCATGTTTCTCACTCCTAGCTACCAGCTTTACCTTGTTCCTGAAATGACACTTGTCCCTTGGTTTTCTCCTCTGTGTTTGACCTTGGCTTCATTTGGCAAACCTGCTAATAGGAACATAGGAAGCTGCCTTATACTGAGTCAGACCATTGGTCCATCAAGCTCAGTATTGTCGATACTGACTGGCAGCCACTCACCAGGGTTTAAGGCAGGATTTCCTCACCCAACCTAGGACCTTTTGCATGGAATCTGAGACCTTCCGTATGCAAAACATGTGCTCTATCACACAGAGCTATGGGCCCTCCCAAGCAGAACAGAATGCCATTTTTTTCTAATAGCGATACCATTTTGTTTTCCTTAGTTCTTTGACATTAGTCACCTAAGCCTCAGGGGAGTATTCTTGAACTTTTAAGAGTGAGGAATTCTTTGCACCTAGTACATAACACAGCTTCTGCCTTTGATGGTGTTAATAGAAGCTTTTTATTGTGGGGGTGGAGAGCATTTTTGCAGGTCACTTTGGGGGAAGGAAGAGCTAGCCCTTCCTGAATGCTGTGACCCTCCCCATTTGAAAAAAAACATCACTTGCTGCAGTTAGACTTTGAATCGGTATGGCTGTGTGGGTGTGTGAATGAATGGAATGAATAGGAGATGTATGTGTATATCTTTGGGCACCATGTAGGGGGCTCTATGCTAGAAGTGGGGTGGGACAGAACCAATGCAACTGTTGGGCTGAAAAAGTTTCCCTAGCCCTGAAATACAGGAACCTTCAAATAAAGGATTGTCTGTTAAGACACTTTGTCATTTTAGTTGTGTTGTGCTGCATCTATCAGTCTAAGCCATTGCATATTTTTATATTTGTTACTTAGTACAGATTGAGTACAATAGTTCAGAACTCACAACACTGGCCCATTCTGAATCTTTGTAATTGTAGAGGAACAAATTGATTGACTAGCTGAATGTTATATTTAATCAAGTGTTTGGCATACTGTGATCTCAATTTCATTGTTGACATTCGATGTAGTATTCTTACTATACAACATATTTCTATGCAGAACAATGAGTTGAATTGCCCAGAAAGTGATCTTAAAACTTTCCTTTAGCATGGAAAGTTAGATGTAAGTGATTATTAAAGTTTTAAGATTCAGTCCTCCAAATTCTCTCTACCAATGCTATCCCATTTTTTTTCAGAGGTCTTCTGCTGACAGCTTTATGAACTTTTAAGTAGCCATATTTGACTCGGGATTGACCGCAGTAGGATCAACTTCATGCCATATAGATTAATTAAATATTTCAACAATGTGTCATGGTGTTGCATTGTGATGTATTGTGATCCATTGTTCTAACCTGGTTATTTATATCCAGCCATTGTCACAATTGCTGTGTTCACACACAACAGTAAGCCAGGTTTCTGGAGAATTCTGGCTTACCACTATGAGCTATGTGTTGGTACAGGCAGCCCATTCATTCCTACTTGGCATCTCCCCTAAAACCAGATGCTACTAACCAGGAAACAAAACGGTTCCCAGCTTGTTGCTTCCAAACAACAAGTCAGGATTTGTAAATGAAGAACAAGCTCTGGGTTGCGATCCTGCTCTGGAAGGGATGCAACAATCAAGAATCCAAGTTTGGATGTTAGGTTCTGATTCACATGAGCTTTTGATGCCTGGGTGGTGCGAATGGGAGGAGCTAAGTGAGTATGAATGGACTGTGTGTACCAGCAGGCAGCTCATTCACAGTAAGTTAGGTTTTTCACCATTGCATGCAAATACAGCTAAAGTATGCTTACTTTGTAATTACTGAAGGGGTGGCAGAAAATTTATGCAAGTGGCCATTTTCCCATCTACTATGAAAAAGTAGCCTTATAGCAATGGGCTGTTTAAATTTAATTATATTTCTTGTGATTTGTCTAGTATGTCTGAAAATACTTTAGTTAAATAAAAGATATACGATACACATTTAGGGTTGGTACATACAAACACCTGCCAGAGATTCATTATTTTCTTTGTGGGCTGCCTTGTTTACCTGCCTTTTAGAGCTCCATTTCCTGCAGGTTTGCACTTTGATCTCAGTTTTCAATTTCCTGGCCCTAATGTCAACTCTGTTTGTTCAGGCATTCTCCAAATACTCCAAATCATAACTATTTTTTAAGTGTCTGGAGTGCAAATACTGAAGGATGTTTTAGCAAGAATCACATTGATCTTCATTCGCCAACTGAGGGACCTAGGTGGGCTGCTTTGAAAAGGTACACTTGACATCAATTTCAGGGATCAGGTTCTGTTTCAACATATCTGATCCCTTGTAGACACATAGACTAGATGCTTCACTGGTCCACACAACTAGCAACGACCATAAAACCAGCTTAGGTTGTATAGCCTTTAAAGCTGTATCCAGCTTTAATCCAAGCACAGAAGAATCACAAAGCACAGTCCTCTGGGACTGTGTTACTACAGATGGGAATGAAAAACACCTGATGACTGTCCAAAAGATGGGTCTGATGTATGGACCTTGTGTACCTGCTTTGGAAACTTTGAAAAAAGTGAGTTTTAAGAGGTACTTTTCCAACATGATAAAGAGTTTCACATGTCAGACTCTTATCCATCCAACTTTGTACTCACAAGGCACAAGTGCTGGAATTTAATATTGGAGTCATCTCAGCATCTAGGGAAAGTTTCTCAGATTCATTTCTGTGTCAGTAAGAAAAGGGTAATGACAAAGATCACTGGTGCTGTAAGGGTGATTGATATTAGATGCACTTGGAATGCTAAAAATGCTACAATAATACAGGTTTTGTCATTATATCTGCACCATTTAATTTTTCAGTCAAAGGTTCTGATTTCATTGTGAGGTCTGAGTTCTTTGTAAGAAGGCCTCTGAGGCAGTATGTGGATCCAGGAAATCTCCATAGAAATAAATGGAACTATACACATTTTTATTTGCCGTAGACATGACCAGTTATTCCTATTGGGTAATGGCAGGCAAATTTGCTGTTAATACTCAGTAATTTATCATTTAGTACTTGCGTTATGATATTCAGAGCAGTCAGTGACTGAAACAATGAACTTCGGCTAGATAAATGGATTGTCACTATATCCTAAAAAAAAAAAAAAAATTCTCTATAACTGCCAGCATTTTTAATGTAGTAAGTATAATAGTAATAGGTGATTGTAGGTTTAATATACAGAATTAATTAACAGCACACTGACAAGCTCAATCTATCCAGGGAAAATGCTCCAATTAAGCTACACCTCCCTTATATTATAGCTGTGCTGCCAATTAAAATGTGATATATTTTGTCATTTTTTAAAAAACACATGAAGCTTTTATTCTTTAATAGACTGAGAAATTACATTTTGGCAGGATTTTAACTGACTGTCATTTACATTTAGTATAGCTCTAAAGTATTTAATGTTCATCCATCAATGTTTGGCTACTCCAATGGAGGTGGGGGGAAGAGGAATGAGGAGGAATGGGCAAAATATGACAGTGATGCAGACAGAGGGAGATGTGTATAATCAAGGGACCATAGCACTGTGGCAAAGCACATGCTTTGCATGCAGAAGGTCCCAAATTCAATCCTTAGCATATCTAGGTAGGGCTGGAAAAATTCCTACCTGAAACCCTGGATATGTTAGGAATATTGCAACCACATCTACAAGTTACAGGAAGAGCGTAGTGTTGCAGTTAACTATTTAATGCATGGGAATTTTGGGCATAGCTAGCCTTACGATCTCTATAGCCTACAGTGTGGTTTCGTGCTCCTCCACTTCTCTCTCTCTCTTACCTCCTCCATTGCTGGGAGCACACATGTTTGCTCTTTTTCCTAGCGATGTTATAGAACATAAACAAATAGACTGAACAAACTGTTTGAAATTACACACTATCTACATTTTTATGCAAGAAATTGTCAGTAAACCATTTTACCTTTTATTTACTAAAGAAGGGTGTGGTCCCTCTCTCTCTTTTTTTAGCCTTGTGTGCATGTGAGACTGGTAAACACTCATTTTGTTCTGCCTTTTGTTTTGTTTTTCTGCCAACTGCCTTTTTTTTACAGGAGGCAGCAATGCCAAAAAATTCCCATCAGGATAGTGGCTGGCTGCTAGACAGTATCGACAAGATGGACCAAGGGTTTAAGTCAGTATAAGACAGCTTCCCATGTTCCTATAATCCCTTATAATGAAGGAATTGGGGAGTGGCAGAGAGGATTTATTTCCAGAACATAATGAAGTGAGTCCTTCAGTATGATCCCACCAATTATAATCCCCCTTTATTTATTAATCGGCTGAAGTGTTAGTTGATAAATATGCCAATCAAAGGTTGAAATTTTGATGATTTTCTATATATGAAATGAACTTTGGACTCTGCTGAAGATGTAGGACTCTGGGCAATTTAAGCTGTTTTCCTGACATTTGAACCAGGTAGGCAACAGTTTTGCTCAGGTGCTGAACTGTGGACATTGGATCTTTTCACTTTGTAGTGATGCATGTCTTCCATGACAGGTAGAGTGTGGTTTTAATGGGTGATATTTTCCAATGCCTTCACTGAAGCTGTGGGGACAGAGTGGTTCATTGACTAAGTACCTATTTGTGATTGGAGGCCCCTTGGTTTGGGGTTTTGTTTGAAATTTGGCTGTGGCATGGATGCATGGTCATTCTTGAACCAGGCAGGTAGTGAGGTTTTGGGCCATGGAGACGAGCCTGTACTCCTGTTAAGGGAGAGTTTAGACAGTAGAGGAGACTTCCAAAAGAAAGCAGAGTGAATCAAGGATCCTAGTAGGTTGGGGATGGCCATGTTGGGTATTGTGGGAGAAGGTAGATCTCCAAGTGTATTGGACCAACTCCCAGGGACTTCTGGGAGTTGAAGTCCAAAACAGCTGGAGATCTACTTTCTGCCCATCCCTGTTGTAGGGCACATTTCAGTGGGGACAGACCAAGCTTCGACTGAGGTCCTGCACCTGTTTAGTCCTGTGTATCTGGGTGTTGACATCCACTGCTGGTAGTCCCACAACTGGCAGTGGTGGAAGCTTCAACTGGGCAGTTGAGCTGGCTGGAAGAACATCTGTCCTTATCTGCTTAGCCACATTTGGTTGCACATCAACTTGGAGGAATGGTTGGGTGATCCTGAGGTCATAGGTGGGAGGCTGTGCTTCACTTGTTACAGAACTTTGGTAGGAGGCTGAGGGCACTCAAGAAGAAGGCAGCAGAGGCCTCTCCTGTACTTGGAGTGGTTTGGGGAGGGGCAGTGTTGGGAAGATATTTCTCACCAGCAGAGTGACTGGGGCTCTGGTGTTGAGTGCTTTGCCAATCAGATTACAATTGGCATCAACTGTGTTTTGCTCACGAGGCAAAAATTGTCATTAAAACATTTTGTCACAGGAGGCTTTTTATAGAAGAGAATTGGCAAGCACAACTAAATGGTTGAAGTATAATGAGATTTTAGAAATAACAGAAGGAGATGTGAAAATGAAAAAAGGGAGGAGTTATTGAGTGAAGGAAATGCATGTCAGTGGTTCTCATATTTACAAATGATAGAAAGGTTTAAGATAGATAAAAAAAACTTGGGGTTTTGAATGTATAAAATCTGAATTTGAGAAAATTTTATGTACAAATGATGATCATATTATTTCAAAGATATATAAACTTTTGTTAAAGTATGAGACTGAAGATGAACAGATAAAAGATTGTATGATAAAATGGGCTCAAAATTTTGGATATAATATAACTTTGGATCAGTGGGAGAATATGTGGTTGAGAGGTTTGAAATTTACATCATGTACTAGATTTGAAAGAATTTTTTTATAAAATGATGTATAGATTGTATATATCTCTGTCAAAATTGGCAAAAATGTATAAAGGGACATCGGGAAGATGTTGGAAATGTGAAGAGCAGGAGGGAACTTTTTATCACTTATGGTGGATGTGTAAAAAAGCAAAATCTTACTGGACACAAATGCATAAGGTGATGCAAAATGTATTGAAGATCAGAATACAATTACACCCAGAATACTTTTTGTTGGGGATAATAGATGAACAGCTGATACAAGGACATGGAACTTTATTCTTATATATGATAACGGCAGCAAGATTGATATACGCCCAGAACTGGAAGAATGAGAAGATACCAACAGAGGAAGATTGGCTAGAGAAAGTTACAGAATTAGCGGAAATGGCAAAACTTACAGCGATAATAAAAGATAAAACAACAATTGGGTTTATTGAAGAATGGAAACCGCTGATAGACTTTTTAAAAGAGAGAGGATTGAAGGATGTGTTTGCAAGTGGATTCAGTGATTAGATTGGAAGAAAAATAATGGATGGAAGTTGGGAAACTCACTCACTATGTGGAAGTTTTTGTTTGTTGGAGAAATTCGGAAGTTGTAGGGTTGAAATTTCAATGTTGTATGTTGTAGGGTCTGTGTTTTGTTTGTGTCTGAAAAATAAAAAAAACTTTAAGACAAAAAAACATTTTGTAGGGTCAATGAATTATATATATATATATATATATATATATATATATATGAAGTTCCTCTGTATCTGGCAATAATACAAAGACAGACATGTCATTTATTTATTTACTTATTTATTTATTTACTTATTTATTTATTTCATTTATATGCTGACCCGTAGCTGAAGCTCTCTCAGTGGTTTACAAAAATTAAAACTTTGGACATTAAAAATCGATATACAAAATTTTAAACCATAAAAGCATAAAAACAGACAACATATAAAAACAATATACATTTAAAATAAGGCCTAAATATAGTTCTGGGGTCAATTAAAAACTTAGTACATGCTGTTAAATGTTTGGGAGAAGACAAAAGTCTTAACCTGGTGGCGAAAAGATAACAATGTTGGAGCCAGGCGAGCCTTACCAGGGAGATCTTTCTATAATTTGGGGGCTTCCTTGGAGTAGGCACCTGGAGGAGGGCCTTAGATGTTGAGCGTAGTGTATGGGTGGGTTCATGTCAGGAGAGGCGTTCTGTCAGGTATTATGGTCCCAAGCCATGTAAGGCTTTATAGGTTAAAAACAGCACCTTGAATCAGGCTTGGAAACATACAGGTAGCCAATGCGAGCAGGCCAGAGTCAGTTTTATATGTTCAAACCTTTTGGTCCGGATTATTAATCTGGCTGCTGCATTTTGCACAAGCTGCAGCTTCTGAACTGTCTTCAAAGGCAGCCCCACATAGAGCGCATTGCAGTAATCTAACTTGGAGGTTACCAGAGCATAGACAACTGAAGCCAGGTTATCCCTGTCCAGATAGGAACATAGCAGGGCCACCAACCAAAGTTGGTAGAAGGCACTCCGTGCCACTGAGGCCAGCTGAGATGGTTCTAGGAGAACCCCCAAGCTATGAACTTGCTCCTTCAGGGGGAGTGCAATCCCATCCAGAATAGGTTGAAGACCCTCCATCCAGTCAGCAGAACCACCCACTAACAGCATCTCAGTCTTGTCTTGATTGAGTTTCAGTTTATTAGCCCTCATCCAGTCCATTGTCGCAGCCAGGCACTGGTTCAGCACATCCACAGCCTCACCTGATGAAGATGAGAAGGAGAAATAGAGCTGCGTGTCATTAGTGTACTGATGACAACACTCTCCAAAACTCTGGATGACTGCACCCAATGGTTTCATGTACATATTGAACACCATGGGGGACAAGACTGACCCCTGCAGGACCCCATACTGGAGCATCCATGGGGCCGAGCAATGTTCCCCAAGTACCACCTTCTGGAGCTGATCTGCCAAGTAGGAGCAGAACCACTGCATTGCAGTGCCTCCCACTCCCAACTCAGCCAGTTGTCCCAGAAGGATACCATGGTTGATGGTATCGAAAGCTGCTGAGAGATCAAGGAGAATCAACAGAGTCACATTCCCCCTGTCTTTCTCCCAACATAAGTCAACATACAGGGCAACCAAGGCTGTTTCCGTACCAAATCCAGGTCTGAAACCCAACTGAAATGGATCCAGATAATCAGTCTCATCCAAGAGTGTCTGGAGCTGGCTCGCAACCACTCACTCAAGGACCTTGCCCAGAAATGGAACATTTGCCACCGGCCTATAGTTACTAAGATTTTCTGGGTCCAGGGAAGATTTCTTCAGAAGTGGTCTCACTACTGCTTCTTTCACATGGCCTGGGACAACTTCCTCTCACAGAGAGGCAATTCTCTTCCCTGGCCCAGCTGGCTGTTCCATCCCTGTTAGCTTTTATTAGCCAAGAGGGGCAAGGATCCAATACTGAGATGGATGCACGAACCTGTCCAAGCACATTAGGAAGAGAGACAGATTTTTTTTAATAGCGGTACACTAGAATTCCAGTGCATGGCTCAGGCTGCAAAATAATACTGGCTTTCACATCCAAACTTAAGGAAAAGTTCAAAGGCAGGTTAAAATGAGAAATAAATAGAGATAAGAACTTCATTTCCTGTGCTAACCCTTTTTATTTGTTTTCTAGTAAAATGAGTTCCAGGAACAATAAGTCCAATGGCACATAAAGTTGCTGGCTTGTGGCAAAGCCTTTGATGGGGAAAACAAATGTTTGAAGAAAAGCAAATGTGAACTTTTAACGTAGCATGCCTCTGTCATACAAGGACATCAAAAATCTGTTCACCTGAATTGTTATTCAGAATTCCAAGGGCATATTTCAGTAAATAAGACTAATCATAGATTTGTACCAGATAGTCCTGAAACCACACAGGTTTAATATGTTTGATTTCCCTCTATTTGATTATGAAAGCATTGCTTGCTACTGGGGTATGCTCTTCTCTCAAACCCAAATGAAAACATATAGGGAAAGCAGGGGTTGTATCGGTAGGTGGCTGCTCCCCCAATATGCCCTGTGGTCCAGCAGTGTCCTTAATGTGTGGAGGAAGGACATTGAAGCTTGAAAAACCAAGTGGAAGTGTGAGTACATGGAAGGCAAGACGTAAGTGAGCACAATATATGCTGAAATTAAGATGGGAATACTTTGTTGGGAATGTGCAAGACCCTTAAGAGTGCAGCCTTTTACATTTTGAATAAATGTTATGGTTTTAATTTTTGTGAACTGCCCAGGGAGCTTCGGCTAATGGACAGTATAAAAATGTAATACATAAAAATAAAATAATAATAATAATAGGATTGTAGCTTAAATCTTTTATTAAACAGAAGGTTTTAAGACTAGGATTTCCTTGTTATTGTTGTTTGAAAAGGAAATTAACTATATTTCATGAGCCCTGTTCATTGCAGCTTTGTGATAGCATTGTTCTTCTTATGCCTCTTTTACCCCTATAATAATCCTTATTATAATCTTTATAACCTTGAATCCAATGTTGGTTGTCTGCCAGAAGAAGGGAAACCATTGGTGGAATGGATTCTCCTCCCCCTCCCCCTGTAGTGAAATGACACAGTTGGATACAATCCAAAGTATGTGCCCCTATTTTTTCCTTTTCCCTAGAAAACCGACCTCCCTGCCCCACCCCCAGCACTCAGCCTAACAGTGAAATCCTATAGATGGTTACTCAAAGTAAGTTCCACTGGGGACTTTGCTTCCCAGACTGTGATTATAGTTCTGGAAGCATGTTCAGGGCTTTACAGAGCATACGAAACATTGATCTTCAAATGCCAGCATTTACTATAACTGTAATACTAGCAAATAGTTTCAGGAAAGGAAGCATCTTGACAAGACATTTAATTTATTCTACTCATTATGTTTTCCATATTTAACATGTATAAGTTTAACCCCCTATTTGCTTCATATGATTATTATATTTATCCCTGGCAATGACAGCTGGACTTTCTGTTCTCCCCTTGTTTTAGTTGTTGCCATGGTGTATGTGTGTCTAGCACTCCTAACAGCTCCTTACAGATAATTTCCTTCAAGCTAATCCAAACAGTTATCGATTTCCCCTCCCCTTTCCCTAAATATCTTTTAGGCTGCAATTCTATACCCATGTACCTGGGAGCAAACTCCATTGAACTCGAGGGGACTTACTTCTGAATGGACATGTACAGGATTGCACTGTACGTCAGTGAAGATGAGGGGCAGCATCCTGTACTGCTGCTGGGCAGTTTCTTATCCTACCACTGTGCTCCCACTGTTTCAGTTGTGCAAGTGGGACCTACTACTAGTGCTATAGGAAGCAACCCCAGATATGAGTGGAAACAACCATTTTGGGACCAAGACAGCTCAGCAATGTCTGTGAGTTCCACTGACCTGCCCCGTTCGGAAATGAACATTTCCACATGTAGCTGTTTGCTTAAGGATCCGCTAGCTTCCTTTTGCACTAGTGGTTGGTAGATGCTGTCTGTGGAATCCAGATCTGAAACAGAAACTTCCTACACAGGGTGAGAAAACAAACGGATGCTTCCTTGCATAACTTTGTTTCTGTACCACAAGATGCTAGTATTCCATTGTATGCCAGCCCTTTCTTTTTCAAGGAGTAGGTTACAAGTTCAGCAACTATTTAAAACTTCACAAACTTCACTGGGAACAAAGGAAAGCAAGTCCCCCCTGGTAAAGGGATTTCTTAACAGCCACAATATCATGGGTACTGAATGTCTCTATTATGATTGCTGTAATGCGAGTTGTTTGGAAACTGTTCTTACCTTTGATCTTCAAAGGGCTCTATTAGTGTAAGTTCTGTTGAAGTTGCTCACACAATATAAGGCAGTAAGGTGGATAGGCTAGCAGACTTCACTTGTTCTTGAGAGCTAAGCACAGTGTTTAGGATTGAGGTCCCAGGAGATGATGACTTAGACCATTTAGATGGCTATATATATAACTGAATGGGGGCCTTTAGGCAGATCTCTGTAGAATGCAGTTTGACACTCTGAATTTCTGTGCAGATAAGTCATCATTTAATTCTTGTGCTTAGGATGTGATTTTATATAAGAACCCTACCAAAATTTGTGGGTTCAACATTGTGTCTAATGCTACAAACAAAAAGAAATTTACTGACAATAAAGAGTAATTAAATTCATACATATTGTTACAAATACCTGTCAGCCAAGGGTATTTTCCCTTTTGTTGGGAGCATTGCTGGCTAATTGCTCTGATGTCCTAAACAATAATTTCTAATAATCTAACAATTAGTAATTCAAGCTGGCAATGACAGAGTAGTGTAATATTTTTTGCATGCGGTGTATTTCCTCTTGTAGAGCCATTTTGTGTCCTGCAGCTCATTTGGGTTCTTCAAAATGGCATTAGCTACTTAATTATTTGTTTCTCTTACTCCATATTTCTATATTAAGGAATTCTGAAATATCACATTAATGTGTGTGTGTGTGCGCGCGCTTGTGTGTTTTAGAAAAGCAGCATGTGCAGGCAAGTTAAACTCACCAATGCACATGCTCAGAATAGAGAAAAGGGACTGCGGAAAGAACAATGGAGGAGGAGGGGCAGGGCAAAGAAACAATAACTGGAAAATTCTGTCATGATGGAAGCAACATCCCTCTCTGCCCACTGAGGAAAAGGAGCTCTGTGTGATTCGTGGGTTGAAAAATGGCAGGCAACAGAACTTGGTATGCAGGTTCTGGCTGCCTAACCCCCCCCCCCCCAAAAAAAAAAGGCTCTGTGGGGGGGGATAGTTTGTAAGGCTGATGACATGACCCATTTTGGGAGTCAATAACTGTCTGAAAAGCAAGATAAAAGTGCAGTATATATATATATATATATATATATATATATATATATATAATTGCAACCCAATTCCAATTTACTCAGAATATGGTCCAGCAAAATGTGATGTTAAATATGATTGTAGCCTTTAAGGCGTTCTTTTGAATGCTTGAAATTCAGAGGCATTCTCAAGTTTTCAGCGTCTAGTTTTTGTTGTAGGCAAATGGAATTCAAGTGTCTTTGCTGTTCGTCAAGTTCATCCGGGCATGGTTATGGACAGGACCTGGAGAACACAATTAGCAGAGCTGCTTCTAGTGCATGGTGGGGTGGGGGGATGGTGTTGGCTACTGTGGGAATGGTGTGATAATGATCAGGATTGCACCAGGCAAAGAGGGGGTGCTTAACACTTTCTTCCCCTGTTGCGGTTCTGCCAGAAATGATTCCTTTGAAGGTGCCATTTGCTTTGCGAAGAAATCCCCCACTGGCACCAGGCGCTGCTATTGGCATGTTTTTTTTAAGTGCATGTTAAGCGCAAAACTACATTTAGCATCCAATCTAGTCTAGTACTCACTCTCACTAGATTCAATGGAATTTAATTCCTGACAAGGGTGCTTAGGGATCGTAGCCTGAAATGCATTCCTTTGAATGCTTGAAATTCAAAGGCATTCTCAGGTTTTCACTGTCTAGATGGTGGAGGTAAATGGATGTCAGGTGTCAGTTTCACTGGGGGGGGGAGTTGGCTGTAGACGGGGCCTGGAGAACTCAATAAGCAGAGCTGCTTCTACTCCTTGTCCTGGCTTCCAGAGGCAGCCCAATCTGCCAGCTCTCATTTGTATGGCAAGGGGATCAAACAACTACTAACAAAGCAAAATATGACAAACACTGTGAAGCGCAATTCAGATCTCCCTCCTATGAGCTGCCACTAGCCTGCTTGGGCTTCCATTAGGCCACATGACTTTAGCCCCCACGGGGTGCTTTTGACTTCCCACCTGAATCCTTTCAATTATCTACAGCTGCACACAATTGATGCCGTTGTCTCTCCTCTGGCACTCAATTTCATACGGCCCAGAAGAAAAGTGTGTAAATGAAAATAAATGGAACAAAAACAAACAAAGAAGTTGGGGGCGGGGGGGGGGGGAGAATAAAGAGAAATGCTTTCTTTCTGCTCCAAGGGAGATGCAGAAAGCTGCCTTGATAAAGAGAAGGTGAGAAAAGGAGTGACAGGCTAATATCATTCACACTTTATCATAGTCAGACAACCACATTCGCACTAGAATAGAAAAGATTCCCTTAGCAGTGCTAGCCAGAGACAGTGAAGGAAGTTCGCCAAGCAAGAGCCGAATTGCCTCATTCTAAAGGGCTTGAAATGAATAAATTCCCCTTTTTATCATATGATTCCCAAAGATCAGTTATGCCTGCTTGAATGTGAGAAAGCAAAGCCACAAGCCTTGATATACCTGCTCTAAATGTAGGCTTCTGAATGTAGTTTGGTTCTTGCAAGTGAACTGCATGATAGGATTGGAATGTTGTATATGCCTGCATGTACCAGAATGCTTAATTGGAATTTCTAACTCTCGAGACCCTGACCATCCAGGTCAATCTGACATTGCTAGAAGAGTTCATAAGGTATAATGAAGAAGTTTTCTTTGGTCTGTCTTTGTTTTGCTTCAGAATTTTATCAACTGCTAATTAGTTAAGATGCTAAGATGTACAAATATACTTGCTTTTCACATGGTCAGTTGAGAAGTCCTTTGCCTGGAAGACCCTCTCCATGCAGCTGCATTATGTTCAATAAAACAGAGTTGCCTTACAACCAAAGTGGATTTTTATCCTTGACAAAAGAAATCTGAAATCATTACACCAGTCTGTGAACTTCCACTCAGCCCCTCTCTCCTGTCCTCTTAGGGATCGGTGGGAAATTCTTTCTATTCACAATTTAATGCAAACACCCTTAATTTCGCCCTTTTGAACCAATATGCGAATAGAACCTCAGTTATCCTTAAAGATTTGCACTCCCCTGAATTTTTCAATGGGGTTCTGTAATCCAAACTTGTATATAAGTTGCATAGATTGGGGAAAGGAGCATGCAAAATGTGTATATTTCTGAAAATAACATTCAGAAATGCATTGTATTTGGGAAACTGCTTGTGAAAAATGTGCATATTAGGCAAAATTGCATACAAAATTGGCTGTATTAGGAAAATATGCACAAAAACATGTAAAATTGTCATACAGACTATTTAAATAATCTCAGAGTTTGGGAGAAACCATTTAAGATTGGAAAAATGAAAAACTAATGGGAAACCAAAATTGACAGATTCATCCAACCCTATATGCAAGGAGTCTGGATTACAAATGTGATTCTCTATTATTGTTCATAAAGCAATCACAGATGAAATGATGTTGGAAACCCCTCTGCACAAGGGTTTCTGATTAGGCTTTCATATATAGTTTGTTTCCCACATGCTACATAATAACAACTGTGCTTTTTATAGCACCATTGTTCCTCATCCTCATGACAAATTGGGCCAACTCCCAGGCTTAAAGGGGGAACAGAGCCCACCTGCAAAATGATATATTTTTATTTTATTATTTTAGTGCTGTTTCTTGCATAGGGCAGCTGGATACAAAAGAGGACAGCGCTCCTGTACCTTTGAAATAGTTGTGTAGAGGAGGGAACTGCTGGAATTCCCTTTTCTGTAGAACTACTCGAGGTGCAGGCGCTCTGCCCTCATTCCCACACACACATTCTCTTGCACTTTGATTTAGGACTAAAATCTTTGTGCATATGTGCAGTTGCTTAACAATCTGAACTAAAGGACTTCCGGTGAAGATATGGCGGCCGTGGCAGAAGAACTTTTAGCTCTGCTGTGACTGGACGGCAGTAGCTCTCTGGGAGCCTCCCAGATGGAGCTTAAAATTCCCCAGAAAAAGGGGAATGCAAAGAGCATGCCACAATGGGTCCTGTAAGCTCATCTCATGGGGTAATGAAGTTGTTTCGTCGGAGTTTCAACATGAGGGAGTGGGACTGTGGCTAAGACATCGCTCAGATGCCGTTCAGGACAGGAGGTCGCTCTGTCTTCATTCCCCGAATGGTTAACATCGGAACCTAACATCGGAAATACGGGGTGCTTTTGGTGCAGTGAAGAAGAGGGGTTACATCTGGTCAGCAGGTACTTAATCACCCTCCCCAAGTATGTAGTGGAGGAGTTATTTCAAATAACGAAAAAAAGATTTGGAAAAAGAACAGGAGGAAAGGAAAAAGAGAGAGGGAGTTGCCGGCGTTGGAAGTCTCTCTCTGTCGGACAGCTCCGAATTTAAGCACAGGATTGAATGATTTGTATTTTTTTATTCAATGGAGTGAAGAAGTATAAAATAAGAATTATGGCTAATTAAATACAAGATTGATTACTTTCATTACCCAGCTAATTGGATAACATTGGTCTGCAGAGATAAAGAAATATTTTCTCATATCACTTGGCGGGTGAGGTATTTCACTCCTTTTTTATTATTATTGTTTGAAGAAGAAGCATACTTAAGTGTTGTTTACTTTTGGAGATAAATATTTAAGAAAAGTTAATGACCGGGAGAGAGTTTAATGTGTTTTTAAAGATGGGATAAAATGGATGACACCACGAGATGGAGAAGAAGGAGACAAAGGAAGATGGCGGTTGTTGTTAAAAAATAAGAAAAGAAAATGTGGCCATTTTTTTTTTTGACAAACGAAGTGTTTTGAAAAGAAGAAGCTTGTAAATTGATGGATTGTGGCAGAGAAAGGTGGATTGTTTGCAGGAGGGAAGGTGAAGTGATTATTGATGTGACCCGTGAGTGAATGGGGACTTTTTGTTATTTTTTGGTTTCGTTTTGTTGTGTTTATTTTTAAGTGGGTCAAAAGATGGGGAAACTTTGATATATATCTATAACATGAATAAGAACAAATTTAGTGATGTTAATGGAATGAAACAATAGAGTTATAAGATTGGTGTTTATGGGGAGTAGAGAGTTCTTTTATATTGAATGGAAAACGTTATATGAGAAAAGAGGTTAGGAGAGAAGCGGGGCCATTTTTTCTTCTGTGTGTCTTGGGGCTGTGACGGGGGAGGAGAGACGTTGAAGAGTATCAAAAGATTGAGATGTGAATGAGTGGAGTTTTTCCTGGACTTTTGCTGGATTTGTTTTGTTTGGTGAGATTTTTTTTTCTTATTATTACTGTTACTTTATTAGTAGTAGTAGTATTTTTCGAATGTATTTACAATATGAATAAGAACAGACACAATGTTGTTGAGAAGAGGATATAAAAATTGCTTAGTTATTAAGTAATGTGTATTTGTTTAAAAGAATGGGGAGGATAGAAGCTTAAAATTGTTGTGAGTTATAAGATTACTTTAAGGGTAAGTTTTAGGAAGAAGAATTGGACATTTTTAGAAGAATTGTGATGGAGAAAGAAGAATTTACAAGAGACTGGCAAGAGTTTGGAATTTCTTTGAGATGGAAGACATGTGGAAGTTTTTTGGACTCTTGCTGGGTTTGGGTTATTTCTTATTTTATTAAGTCAAATAATGAAGCAATGGAATATTTGAAGTAGATAGAAAATTATGTGAAGTTTTATGTTGTAATAAGGGAGAAATAAGAGGGAGAAAGAGATAGGCTTGGTCAGCTTTATAATTTGTAAGAGAAAAGAAGAGGGTTTTCTTATGATGAATGAAAAATTTTATAAGAGAAGAGAAAGGGGTTTATTTTTATTTGTGATCTGTTTAAGTAATTTTTGATAATGGGGGAATAAGAATGTTAACAAGTGGTTGTGTTAAAAGGGGAGGATGGGCTTGTTTTTTCCCCTTTTAAATTTTTTTTATGTAGTACCTGCTTTTAAAAGGATTTATAATATTTGCTGTGGGAAAGGTAGGGGGTCCTTTTAAATGTTGCATGTCTTTGTAAGGTTTGTTTTTATGTTTTTAATAGTGAAACAGAATAAAAAATTATTAATCGAAAAAAACAAACAATCTGAACTAAATGAACTCTGGTTAAAAAATGAATAAATGTGAAGGAAAACCTAAATAGAACTCCTCTAATTTTTCTGGTTTACTGCTTACAGAGGGCAGCATTCAACTGTGCCATTCCATTAGCACAAATGAAGTTGCTCTGTGCGTTTGTCAAAGGACGGGCTCTGCCTCGGACCAGTACTGCGCTCTGCGTCTTTCCTGGGGATCTTGGCTGCTTCCCTCCCCTGGGGTTTGGGAGCTGGTGTCTTCAGGCTGGCAGGCCCACCTCCCCTGTCCGTCTCGATCCATGCTGCCGGTGGGGGTGCGTTATGGTGGTGTCGGGTGTCCCTGCTCTGGCCTGGTGTTCCCCGTCCCGTATGCTTGTTGGATGGTGGGTGCTGGTGGGCCGATGTGCTTGCTGTGAATGTGCCCTATGTGGAGGCGTTGTTGTTGTTGCTGGCCGGGGGCGCTTCGTGTCCTTAGGATTGTTGCGCATACTTTCGGCTATTTGCCACAACATTCGCAGGTGGCCGATCGGCGACCGCGGGCGCCCTTTGCCTTGGCATTCTGTGCATCTTGGGGATGTGCATGGCCGATGCTCCTTGTCCAGCTGTGTAGGGTGGTTGAGGGGGGGGGTGCTCGGCGATCGCCGCTTCCCCAGCCCGCCTGCTTCTGGGCAAGGTGAGGGGTGAGATGGCTGAGCTGTGGGGGCGGGGGTCGCCTGGGTTGCTGTGGTCCCTGGTGGGTGGGGGGCTGGTGCCCCTTGTTCCTGGGCACTTACTAGAGTAAGCATGTGAACCTGATTTGTACTGCAGCCACCACACACTGAGAGGGGAGGATGAAACCATTGCAACACAGGGATATGTTTTGCTTCCCAAAACTCCTCCCTCCCCTTTATTGGTATCAATGGAGGTTTCTTTTCTTTACTTTTTTTTAACCCTCCTGCTGGGAGTAGAATTTCAGAAGCAATCAAGAGGAACATTTTAATCCTCCCTTCCTGGTGCATGGTGGTCCCAGTCAGAATGATGCCCATCAGTGCTGACTCCAGATTTTTTAGGGCCCTTTGGTAAGCCACCCTGAATGGGCCTCCTCCCTTAGTGAGTCTCCCTTCATACCACCATTGTCACCAGTTAGAATTCCTCCTCTTGATCTTTCTCATTACTTCAGAGGCAGTGAGGGAGTAAGCAGGTAGGCCGTGGCATCTGCTATTCCCCTTCTCACCACCATTGTTTAAACCAGAGTGAGAGACTGGTGAACAAGCAGGTTGCAATGGGATCCTCTTGTCAGTGGGCCCTTGGCTGATGCCCCATCATACTTACCCTTGAAACCAGCCGTCAGGCTGACATCAATGCCTACCCTCAATATAGGGTAAAAAAAGAAAGAAAAAAAGATAAGCCTCAGCTATATGCTATAATTAATGTAACATGTAGTTTGACCCATAATCAATAAACTTGCAGGAAAAATCAGTTTAGCACTTAATACATTGAGAGTGAAACAATCTTCCTTCATTCATCAGTCAGAACTTGGCTGGACTTTATCCTCAGTGCCAGCTGAATTTTTTTTCCAGGAAATTGGGCTTACATATTTTTCACATTAGCTTATGAAAAATCACAATATACACTTTATGTTTCTATACACAATCCCACCAATAATAAAGCAGTGTGACTTTTTCCCAAGCCAACCAATAATAACACACAGTTTGCTTTCTGTATGCTAGCCATTTATCCTTTCTGTTCCATGGCAATACAGGCAGTCAGCAATCACAGGTTATTCATGCAGGATATGGATTATCTATGCCAGCTAACAAGCTTGCCTAGGCTGAACTAGCTTAACACAGAACATGATGCTTAAGATAAAACATGGGTACTAAACCTAGGTGTTTGGAAAAGCAAATACTAACAGTGCTGTTTTCTGATTTCTGTTGTGCTTAGGTACATATTGAGACTTTATTTTACCCTCTTGAGTCCAAGGATAGTATTCTGCAAATTAAAAGATCATAGACAATCTTTTGATTAAATACTATATTAAAATTACATTTTTAAATAAAAGGATACAATCTCTCTTCTGATAAACTGGGATATATATATATATATATATATATGAGTAAGATGATGACAAATACTGGAAAATTCCACTACAGCTGCTATGAAAGACCTTTTCAATCTCATGCTATTTTTGTATCAAGATCTCCTGTTGTTTAAACATCTCTCCTCACACCTTGCATGACAGGAGCACCAAGGAGAAGGGTCAGTTCCTTACATTTGTAATACTGTGATTTTGGCCCATCGTGTATGGTTCATTGGCAGTGAACCACATGAAACTTCCAGTTTCTAAAGAGCACTGGATCCTACATGGGAGAAGCGGCTATAAAGAACAGATGGGACACCCAGACACTATCCCAAAAATAGGACAGTGGAATATACTCCAAGTTTAGACACACATGCTTTAAACAGAAATCAGGTTTGACAGAGCAACTTTTCTTTCCCGTGGTGTTGGGAAGGTTCCTAAAGCAACAAAAAGAAATGCTTTTGGTCAGCCACAGGAGCCTCTCTCCCCCTGCCCTTCAGTCAGTGCAGAATATACCAAGGAACTTTCTCTGGTGGGGGCAGTTTCCAGGTTGGAATTTGGAAAAGGTAACTGGGCCCCTGTTGCTGGTTGTGAAGGATGCTTTACATACTAAGACATTGAGATGTCTTGCAAAGTTTTTATATAAAGCTTCCCCCGCCCTTTTTTTAAAGGATGAGATTACTGTTGACACCACCAAAGAACAATGCATCTGTGCTGTGGGTTCACAAATAGAAGCAATAGGTCATATTCAGTTTAATATACTGGGATTTTCTAAGTCTTCTTTGAAACCTACCAATCTTGATAGGAAACACTTTGCCTTGTCCAGAAGGTCTGCTGTCTTGATGATGCATTGCTGCTGCAAGCCCCTCAAACCCCGTGCTTATGTTCCTGCAGGGTTGTCACCACACTAAGAAGCGAGTGCAGGGTTTCCATCAGAGGAGGAGGAGCCACCTCCACCTATGCACTGCCTCCCCAGGCACCGCTGTGCCACTTTGCGTTGTTGCGCAAGCGCCGCTGTGTGTCCGCACGTCCCTCACCATTCTTTAACCTTTTTTTCACCGTGGCTTTCTCCACCAAGTATTTCCTTCTTCCCAAGCTGGAGGAGCACAGAGGTGTTCCAGTGGCCATTTGGCTTGCTGGCCCACCCCTTACCCCTGTCCAGCCAGATGGCGCACAATCAGGGGTCACAATCTGCCCAGTCACACCTCTGCCGTGACTCCAGAGCAGCAACAGATGGCAGATGTGCCATCATTGCCTTGCTCCAGAGAAAAAAGTCGGGATAAGTCCCCAATTTTTTTATTTTGGAGCTTTGGGGGAAAGCTCTGGGATAGCTCCACAGTGGCTTCTGCATCATATAAACAACACAGTGCCACTGCGGATCCACCCTGGGGTTTCCCCCACGTGTAGACATCCCCCTGGATAGATAATCATTGTTTCTACAGCACATTTTAGTGTATGAAAATCATATTCTATTTATCCTTATAATAGCTTATTGAAGTGGGTTAGGCTGAAAGTTAACAACTTAGCCAAGGACGCCCACCCAGTGAGCTGAGCATGAAGCTGAATGTAAGCTTTCTCTATGAAATCCTTTACACCAGGCATGGCTCCAATCAGTTCTGCACAAAAAATGATAGCTAGTCAAGACAAGGGAATTAAAGGTTCATTTTCCCCTCTGGCTTTGCCCATTTCGCACAAAAGCTGTAACATCTTTATGCTGCTATTTTCTTTGTTAATTTGTATGTAAATTAGACTATCTAGTTATGGTGATAGAGTTATTAGCTATTTAAGCAAAGTATATACTTATTTCATCCCGTAAATTAATACTTGGCATCATTACTAAGTAACAGTGCAATCTTAACCCCCTCAGATGGCCATCTGCAGGGGTCAACATGGGACAGGAATGCCTCTCTGATAGCATAGAGGAGTGCCACTGCTGGAAGGAATATCCAGCCCAGTGCCCCCCAACATGTCTGCAGAAAGCTCCATAGGCATGCATCTATCACCAAGAGTGTCTGTGAGTTCTTTTGTACAATCCTCTATTTGAGGACACATGACATGCTAAGCCATAATGTTTACCTCAAAATGCTTAACCATCGTGACTTACCATGTTGTCTGAACAAGGTCAATAACTATCCAGATTTCATGCAAATCATTGCCTTTTTTGTTTTTTTGGTGATGTGTTTCCTTTTTTCTTTTTTGCAATGTGTAAGTGGCTACTGTACTATTGCTGATGGCTTTCCTGCCAGCAGTAGGTCCCAAAACAGCCTGTTCCATGGGCAGAGCAGTGGTGGCTTTGGGCCTGTTGTTTCCAAAGCCTGTCCATTCCCCTAGGAAACTCTGGGATTGCCCCCCTAATCCACCCCAGAAAATTCCAGGAAAATATGCTTAACCAGGCTGAAACAAGGCCTAGCTGAGCTCCCCTAGACACGCCGCTCTGTCACTTCCTGGCTCACCCACTTTGATTAAGATTGCTTTGTTTCGCTTCAGTTCTAGACCCAATTAGCCAGGCATAAGCCCCATTGAAAGTGGGATTTACATCTGAGCATACATGTGCAAGATTATGCTGCTATTCAAATTCACCACTTTTTGTATTTGTTTTTTATTCAGAAAATTCATGTCACTGTTTGGGCCCCTCAACACTTGTGGTTGAAAAACAGCATTCTAATTGCAGTACTTAAAAATTATCACAACCAATTTGAGTCCTACAGTTTCTCTGCCGTTTTGGTCAATCTTTTCAGTTGAGAAGTATCAGCCTTGGCAAACTGCTGACGTTTCTCATTTCACTATGGCCGTAAAATGTTTAAGACTGCATGCTCCATTACAAATAATGTTAATGATGCAGGCATATCTATATAAACATTATTAGGTTTTCCATTCAAAGTTTATTGACAAATTAAGCTGGAGCAATTACTTAAAAGAAAAATCATAAATGCTCATCTGAACACAAATGTGAATTTTAAACAAGAAGACACTGGACTAATGCCTCTTGAATTGGAGGATGCTCCTCAACTAGCAGTCATTTCTCCCCCGCCTCTCCTTGCCCCCCTGCTCTATATACAGACACCCACCCACCCACCCACACCCACACACCCCATTGGCCTACAGTCAATGAAGGTACAGGAGGAAACAGAATCATTCCTGAAAAACGTTTGTATTGGCTCTTTCACAACTTATGCAGAACATGCTTATAGGGCATGGAGCCCATAGGCAAATCAATCCTGCTCCCTACCATGCACATGCTGACAGTGATGCAGTGCTAGAGATGTGCCATGAAAATGCAATGGTTTTTCACATGTATACACCATGGCAAATGCAAGATCATCAATATGAAGTAGAGTGAAAAGAGCAATTATACCCAAAGACTTGGACATATCAGGAGGGATTTATTATTATTATTATTATTATTATTATTATTATTATTTTAAAAAACAACCTTTCCCCCTTTACACTACAGATCTTCAGGGCAATATCACAATCGAATCCTGTAAAACAGTTTGTCATATGGACTGGGGACATTCTTTTCAAGAAACACAAAATTTGCATGTTTCTATGAATCCTGGCCAAACTATATATGTAATCATACATATACTTACAAACTTAATAATTAATTAAATAAAATAAAAAACAAATTACATTAAAAATAAATAAACATGCCTTAAGTATGAACAAAAACGCCCCATGTTCACAAATACACCCACAGCCTTAAGATCTTGGTGAATAGAGATGCAATGCTGTGAACACCTAAATGGGGGTAAGTCTGCTAAATTCAGTATTTATCTATTTATACATACTACACCATCAACGCACACAGTGCCTAACATAGATTCATAGGCAAAAAATAGACAGGTTCGTGCGAAGGAAAATGTGATCAAAAATAGACAATAGATAAACAACAGAAGGAGATATAAGCATTTGAAGATAGGAAGTTGGGCAAATGCAGTTACTTAAAGCTTTGTTACAGTTAGAAATAAAGATTGAGGAGATAAGTTAGTATATATGCTGGGAACCCTCTTCAAGTGCAACAACATTTGTAATTAACATTTGTACCCAAGGAAAATAACCTGAAGGGAATAAAGGCAGTTCCCTAACATTTAAAGAAACAGGCTTTTAAATAATGTATTTCCTTGGTATATTGATGTTTAAACGCTTGTTTGGGGGGAAATGGCAGGTATCAGTGAACCTGTGAAGCAAGTTCCATTTACAGTAAGCCTATCCACATAGCCCTTAAAATGATTTATATTCTGTTTAAAAACGTGTTTTTTTAAGTCATTTCATTATGCGGTAGGGCACACTGAGCAGTACTTACGTTTCATAGCGACTGCTTCCTCCATCCTCAAAGTGTTCACCGGTGTATTACAGGGTTAATTCCTTGACTCTTCTTCTTTCGGTTTTGTTTTGCAGGCTGCTTAATGCGCCCACTTCTGTCTCTGTAACTCAAGCATGTAAGTACTGCTCAGTGTGTCCTACCACGTAATGAAACGACTTAAAAAAACACGTTTTTAAACAGAATATAAGTCGTTTTAAGGGCAATGTGGATAGGCTCTGTGAATCACCATTATTCTCCATCTTTCCCAAATTATGATCAAGAACTTAGTGAGAATTTCTAATTTACCGTCCACATTTTATATGATCTCACTATCCCAAGAGTCTTATAAATTACCCCAAGGCATTTCCACAGCAATCTAATGGTTCTCAGAATTGAAGTTCCTTTGTCATAAAAAAAAAAGACAGTACTCCATGACAAATGAACTTGAATTAGAAATAAAATATAACGTATGTGTACTGTGCATTAATTAAAATGGAAGTTATCTTAGAAAGCTAATTTGTAGACATGGGCAGATGGGCAGCTACTAATGGACTTCCTTAGTTGAATAATCTATATAGTTTTAACGTCCACTTACAAAATCTGACAGAAAGAGGGTGGAGAAAATCCTCTTTTTCCTTGCTACTGCTATTTGCTATTAAGCACTAGCAGATCAACAACAGAAGGTATGTTGCATACAGATAACAAGATAATGCTCTGATGGGCTGTTTAGAATAGGTAAATACTCTACCATATTCTGTATTGACAAAATGAATTAAAATAACCTTGATCATCATATCTCATTATCTCAAAAATATGTTTGTCAACAGTGTGTTGGCTATGGAACTGATCACATTAATTCCCTTCAGACAATCCAACTACAAATGAACCCCACCTTATCCAACAGGGGTGAGGAACCTACCTCACTAAGGTCTCCTATCTGGCCTGCAATTGCCAGATAACACCAAGATAACACTACAGTGTAGCAAGTTGTGATGCTGATCAAGCATTGGGGTTTTATAAAGTCAAATTATAATAAAGGGCACAATCCAATGCATATTTAGACAGAAAAAAGCTCTACAACCCGCATTCTCCAGCTAGAAATGCTGGCTGGTGAATGCTAGGAGCTTTAGCACTTTGTGCTCAAATTCCTTAAGCAGACAGAGATAAACTGAATTCCTTAAACAGCCAGATGTTCTTTGGTTTTGCAACTCTGTTGGCAGCCTGGCCACCATTTTGCGTCCTCCACAATGCCCCAGACCTAGCATTATTCTGGGACAGGGGATCAGGGGTGAGGAATGGCAACCACTAGAAAAGATAGTGATGAATATTCAGGGAAAATCCTGCAAAGTAGCCTTTCTTTCCATTGGTGGGAGGCGGAATCTCAGACATTTGCTCAAAAAAATGTTTTCTGATAAGTTTCAGTCCAGGTTTAATCAGATAACAAAAACAGATCCCTGCATCACTTAGACCAGTGAAAAAGTCTGACCCAGTTGTGTTTATGGGCAGGGGGAGAGCGGGAGGATAACAGCTAACCTTGGATGTCATTTCCTTACAGTCCCCCCAACCCATTTTGGTCTGATATAGGTGGTAGTGCACACACTATATCCCTTTCTCCCTTTATTCAGGCCACCAGTTCAGAACTCACAACAACAGGGGTGTTGAAGCTTTTTCATCCCACTGAGGGCCAAATTCAATTTCAGAGAAGTTTCTGAGGGCCACATTCTAGTGGTGGGCAAGGCAAAAGGCAAAAGGAGGCAGAGGCAAAAAATACCACTAATCTCCAAAATACCAGCATATTTTAGCTTAAAGCTCTTACTGCCAGTTTTTCAGCCTTAAGAAAGGAACTATGCAAATGTCAGGAAATCACTAAATGATCAGCAGTTAAGGGAAAGTGCAGTGGCCATCTGGGGTATTCAGGAAGGGTGGATTGAGACCCAGGTGGGCCAGGTTTGGATCACATGCTTGAGGTTCAATACCCCTACCCTACGGACTCAATTCTTTACACTTAAGTAGAAACAACATCTGTTGTGGTAGTTTGGGCTCCTAAGTGCTTTAATTCATGAAATATTTTCTTTGGTGTAAGTGGACTTCCTGAAGGTCTTATAAGAGAGTTCTTGCTTAATAGGACTGTACAGGTTTCTATTTTATTAAGAAATATAATTTTATTAGAGAAAAAAGCACACAATGGCACCCATCAATTTCATATGCAAATACTAATTAATGTACATAGAAAGAAATAATTGCCTCTCCTTGTAAATATTCATTATTCTGTCATCTAAAATGTTTTCCCTTCACTAGGAAAGATGGAATCTTGGCAGACAAATGTAATAGCTTTTTAAATAGAATTAATATAGGAGATTTGGGAGATTTGATTTTAATAAAGTGAATGATATGAGAATTTGCAAAATATTGCTTCAGGGAACATAACTAACTCACATTTAGCTTAGAACACTGACAGAAATCCATCAGGTGCAAACGTCATTCACATGAATGGAACTTCTGTGGGACCCATAAGGCACCAGTCACTGGTGGACTTAAACCCAGAAGTGTGGCACAGCTAGGTAATTTTAGACCATGGAGTGCTTTACAACAGATTCTACATTCTTGATACCTAAGAGAAAACCTACAAACCAGCAGAAAAGACAGTTTGCCAACCCTGATTTTGGAGAGAAAGAGAGAGAGAGAGAGAGAGAGAGAGAGAGAGAGAATGTGCAGTTTCATATTTTAAACTCACTTAAATCAACACAACATCAGGACTCCAGAAATAAAATGGATTTTGCTTCTCCTGCCCTGATGTTAAACACATTTACTTGGGAAATAACACTGATTTTTTTTGTAGAAAGGGAAAATGCTTTTAAAAATAAGAAGAAAGGATGCTGCGGTAAGCAGTGACAACCCCAGTGGGCCCCAAATTGCTTCAAAGGGCATCTTTGCCAAGGCCCCATTCATCTACCACTGCCTAGGTGGTCTTATTGGGGCTTCAGGTGCTGGATTTCTATGCATACCATGATAGCAGCTTGTCAGAAACAGCCATTGGCTCCCTAGATGCTGCATTCAGGCACCACCAACATATCTTCTCAGAAGAAAGAATTGCAGCTTATAGATGCAGTGGGGGGCACGTGTCCCAGAGGGCCCTATAAAGCCTTACCCTCTGGCCCGGTTCTGCAGTCTGAGCCATTTGTCAAGCAATCATCGGATTGCCCCATGGGCTCCTCTGAAGGCCAAAGTAAACATTCCTTTAATCGTGCATAGCTGAGCTATGTGTGATTGTCTGCCCTACTCTTCTGCAAGTGTACCCAGCCATGATTTGGATCAGGACCAAAGTGTTTCAGAAGAGGAGATTGATGGTTCCTCCCCCTCCCCCTTTTTATCCTAAAATTTCAGCCACACACACATACACAGGGGGTTAAAAAGAAAAAGAAAAAAGGTGGAATGAAGACTTTCCCCCAAATCCACCAGGGATTAATTTTGGGACAAAAATGGGAGAGGAAGCTCAAACCCTCCTCTCCCAAAGTGCCATGGTCCTGATCCAAATCAGGGTCATGCGGGCTTGCCAAAGAGTATGGGAGACATTCACACCGAGGTCAGCTATGCATGATTAAAGGAATGTTTAGTTTGGCCCTAAGCTTCTCTGCTAGCAGGTCTGGTGTCAAATGTAGGCATGGTTGGGCACATGCTAAGGGCCCACACCTCATGTAGGGTGACCAAGTGTTAGGATTGCCCCAGGTTTGTCCTGGTTTTTGTTCTATCCTGCGTGTCAGGAAACGACACACTTTCCCCTTTAAGGCCGCTGTTAGTGTGTGTGTGTGGGGGGTAATGACACACTTTCTGGAGGTGTGTCATTCTCCCCCATTGCTCCAGTTGGGGCCTTAAAGGGGAAATTGTGTCAGTCCCGGACATTATAGAAAAGGCCCCAATTGAAGCAGGGTGGAGTGGGAATGACACGCTGTCATTAGCATGGTGGGGGGGGTGCACTTGCACTGCCCCCACGCTGCTCCAATAGGGGCTTTAAAGGCCCCAATTGGAGCAGTAGGGGGCAAGAATGACACACTTTCCCCTCCTCTACTCCAATTGGGGCCTTTAAGATGGTGGTGGGAATGATGTGCTTTCCTCTTCACCTTCAACCTGCTTGCTTACCTGCCTTTCACTCTGGCCTAAGCAATGGAAGTGAGAAGATGGGTCAGTAGATGCCAGTGGTTATTTGCTCACTGGCTTTGCCAGGATGAGGAGCAATAGCAGCTGGTGATAATAGTAGTGAGAAGCTAGAACTAGTGAGGGAGGTAGCCATTGAGGGTGTCTTGCCCGAGGGCCTTCATGAACTTGGAGCCTGCACTGTCTAGGGTGACCATATGAAAAGGAGGACAGGGCTCCTGTATCTTTAACAGTTGTATAGAAAAGGAAATTGTATGCATGCAGCACCTGGTGAAATTCTCTCTTCATCACAACAGTTAAAGCTGCAGGAGCCCTGCCCTCTTTTGTATCTGGTCACTCTAGCTATACTGGGCTCCTGCAGCTTTAACTGTTGTGATGAGGAGGGAATTTCACCAGGGGCTGCATACACCCTAGCATTGTCTTCTTGCCATTCCAACTATACACTCTCACTTCTTTGTCTGTTTTGATGCACCTTCTCCAGATCAGCAGTCCTATAGGGCTAGTCCACCTAAAATGAACAAAGATTGTACAGCATGAGTGCTTGATGGATTTTGCCCTGTTTGGGGAATTCAAGAAAGGGTGGAAGGGCCAAGACAAATTGTGGGAAAAAGGAAATGAATTGTGGAGAAAAGATTTAAGGGATATAAATACATTGTTACTGAACAGAATAGTGAATAGCACAAATTAAGTAGTAGATGTATCTAAAATGGCAACATTGCTGAAGTAGTCTAATGTCCTTAGATGGCCTGCAACACACACACACACACACACACACACACCTGCCTTATCTCTCTGTATTGTGTAACATTGTGTTGTTCTTTCCTCCTTTGGTTTTACAAAACCATAAACCAATTTAGATATAGATTTTGATCAAAACACAGTTGGCATGTTATAACCCTTGATGCTGCACCGATATTAAAGACAAAGTTATGCATTTTTGTTGGTTTTGCCTTTCTCTAAATGAGCTTTTACATTTTTACTTACTTATTTACTTATTTATTTACTTACTTATTTATTTATTTATTTATTTATTTATTACATACAGTATCTGGCCAATAACCAATGTTCTCTGGGTGGATTATAAGCAGTTAAAAGACAAAAATGCCATGTATATGTATATATAATACAAAGATGTAAAGGAATACAATGCAATGCAATGCAATGCAAAACAACAAATAGCACAGGAATTGAAAAACAGCCGTACAAATCTAAAACCAGGGAGGGATCTACACTTTAGTTTTGTTACGTTAGGGAAGGGTTTCACGGATGCATTGGGCCACATGACATACTTACTGTAATGTAGTATAGCTGAGTTTTTTTAGTCCAATTTTCATTGATTTATAACGTTCTTTTTGTTGTCTAAATCATAGTAGTAAGAATAATGTGTCTTTCTTAACCGGGTCGCTGTTGGTGAAATCAAACTTCCTTTAACCAATCACAGCCATGGGGGTGTTCCCTTCTGTTTTGGTGCCCAAATGCTTTGTTTAAAGGAAGGGAAAGGAAGGGAAGGGAAGGAGGAAGTGGGTGTGAAAACTACCAGACAATAAAGGAACGTCACAGGAAGACACGAAGAAAAGACTAAGTGTGACCTACATTACCGCCGTAAAAAACGGGAGAAAGGATCACCTATACCATAAATAGTACTTTATGTGGCCTGTCATGTTTTAAAACGTGGCAATTCAAAACGTAACAATCCACATTTTGCTACGTTAAAAGCGTCTGTGTAGATTCCCGCTAGATCTCTAAAATTCCTGGGAGAAAAGAAAGGTCTTTGTCTGTTTCCAAAATATAACAACACAGGTGCCAGGCGAACCTATTTTGCAATTAAATTATATAAGTGGGGATGTCACAAATGAGAAGGCCCTTTTGATAGTATTAGCAATAGATTGTGGAATGTGTTTTGTCATAAATCTAACCAATGTATGTTTGTTGTGCTTATCATTTTGATAATCTAGAATTTACACACTGTTGTGTTTGCTGTTCTGTGCTATGGAACTGAATATATTCAAGCATCAATCCTTTATTTGAAATCACTGAGTGAGACATGCTCCAGACATAAATAGCGTGAGTATTAACTTCCTGTAAGGTTGTGATTGCAGTCCTAATTAGTCCGAAGTTTCACAATTCCTTAGTACACCGATAGATAACTCTTCAAGAATGCACAATTGTTTATACGTCTTTCTGCTCAGCTACTTTTACCTTGCTAGCCCTAGTTCAAGCCTCACGATGCTTGGAGCTGATGTTTATTTGGATTGATGAGGTCTGGATTATGTAATAACCTCAAAGGTTAGTAGTCCCTTTGACATGATGGACATAAAATGCCATTTCAGTTTTGTCCAACAATCTGTTACATTACACATAAAAAGGGCAGTCCTTCTCTCCCCCCCCCCCCCAACATGAGTCATTCTGGCTTGATATAAGTTTAAAAAGCAGCAACAACTTTTGTTTATTCATGTCAAGATATTATTGATTACCATTAATTACGCTATAGATTTTTGGATTAAGCTGGTTCTACAAGCATGTAGTATCAATACACTCTTCTGTTTATACTGATTCTTTTGTTTAACCTGCATCATCCCCAAAGTCTCCAGTTGCTAGAGAGAGCAGCGGCAGCAGCTGTTTTTCATACCCCCCCACCCCTTTTTAAGTCGATGTCTATCTGGAACAGAATCAAAATGGAACTGGGCAAAGATTTCACGGATCATGAAAGCATAAGAAGAATTATTTGACTGTGTGTGGGAAGCAAGTTATTTTCAATGTCAAGAGAAGTGGATTCTGAATTATGTGATAAAAAGTAGCTCTGTTTGATATTAAGGGTCTGAAACTCAATACTGATGGGCTGGGGAAAGATTCATTGCTGGGCCTGCAGCTCTGTTAGCCTCAAATAAAAAAAATTGTACATCCTAATATGATGATCACTGTTGCTGTTATTACTGTTCTTGTTATTTTGGTATCATTATTAACTTATTGCTGGGGTACACAACATGATTTTTGTGAGCATCAATGTATCCACAGATCTCCCTTGGGACCCACCAGCTCCCTCCCCCTCCTAATTTTTTTATTTTTATTTTTAAAGACTTTTTAAAATTAAAATATTGCCTGGCAGGCTGCCATGCAAAGCAAAATGCCTACTTCCAGCACTGGCCTATCTGGTGGCCACAGAGACAGCCTTAGAAAATAAAAATGATGGGTGGCTGCAATCCAGAGCTTTGTTTGGTACAGCTGCCTAGAAAGAAAAAAATGGTTAGGGACATCTGATTTATTGCATAAAATTATCTATAAGTCTTATATTCTTCACCTCCTGAACAACATTATTAGAAAGATTTGGGGTTGGATCTAGACTCGATGCTACTTCTGTTTGTGGAGGAAACCGGGATCCAGGGGAAGCTTCCTACTGGAGGAGGTGGTGGGGAAGCTATTTTCACAGATTCCTGCTTTCCCTCAGTGCCACACTGTTCCATAGTTCCCCCAACACTCCTGAACAGCATGGGAGGTGATGCTGTGGGCTGCATGTGAGAGGAGGAATTGGAGAAAATCACCACACTACTCCCTTCCTCTAGTGGGGATTCTCTGCTCAACAAACTCCATGTTGAATCCAATGATCATCCCCGTGTTACAGATGGGGGACTGAGGCTGATGACAGTTACTTAACTTGGGTTAAATCAGTCAAAGCGTCATTTGAGTGAGAGGTCAGCCTGTATCTGTGAAGGGTGGCCAAGCAAATTCAAGGAACATTTGAGTGTGGTTCAGCACTGGGACACTTAATACATCCTAATTATAAAGCTCCTATTTCTGTCTTATAATATATTTTCTTTATCTTACTCTAATACACTTGGATCAAATGATTTATTTATTTTATATCCCGTCTTTTTCCTCCAAGGAACCCCAAATGGCGAACATAATCCCCCCTGTTCTGCCGCTTCCAGACTGTGGAATGACCTGCCGGGAGAGATCCGCCAACTTACCAGTCTCCAAGAATTTAAGAGAGCTATAAAGGCTGATCTCTTCAGGCAGGCATACCCAGTCGAATTTTAAGACTTTGTTTATTTTAATGATGTATTAATTTTATATGTTTTTAATTAGTTTATGTATTTTATATTTTTTGCATTGATGTTGTTCCCTGCCTCGATCCGGAGGGAGAGGCGGGTAAGAAATAATAATTATTGTATTATCATCCTCACAACAACAAACCTTTGAGGTAGGTTAGGCTGAGAGAGTCAATGACTGGTCCAAAGTCACCCAGTGAGCTACTATAGCTGAGTAGGGACTAGAACACGGAACTCCTGACTTCCAGTCCAACATTCTAACCACTACACCACACTGGCTCTTTGCAAATGTTCATTACAACCGTTGAACAAAATGTTGAAATGACAGTGTAATGCAGCCTTTCCCACCTGGTGTCTTCCAAATGTGGGCTGCAACTGGGAATTGCAGCCCAACTCATCTGGAGGACACCAGGTTACAGAAGGCTATGCATACATTTTAGTGTAAAACACATAGAGATATTATAATATTAAGCAATATAGAAATATTATAATAAATAAAATAAATAAGGCTGCTGCAATGTATGGAAAATGTAAAATAAAGCCTGTTGAGTGTTGTTGTGTGCAATGGTTGCTCTCTTATAACAAAAGTACCCAATTTCTCACAGAATGTCTGACCTATTTCTTGTCCTTACAAGAGGAAGAGCATTGATTAAAACATCTAAACTACCTTCAGGACTACAGGCATTTATAGATATACTCACGTGTTTGGCTGTTGGAATGCTTTTCCTTGCTGGCCTCTGGAAAAGGCTTTCTTTCTTAGATTTGCCTAAAATCAGAATATGCTAATTTGTATGTGTAAACACAAATGTAGAAATAATTAGTATAATTTCAGATGAAAAACAATACACCTCAGCATAGTGGGGATGGCTGTGGCAACTCTGCTGACTGCCGAGCCACTTCAAGGACTCTGCTCTGCCTTTACATGGTATTTTGTTTTTAAACTACAGTTGGACTGGACTGCCCATTAGAGGACTGCTCTCTGTAAATCAGACACATGACACCCTAACCCTGGATTGGGGCTATTCGGTCACTTCTCCATTCCCAGTAGCCACATCTGTTCAAGTGTTGAGGGAGGCCTTTCTGTATCATCCACATCTCTACCCCCACAGCTGTGGGTAGGTGAAGCGATTCAGCCTAAAAGAAAACTTGTAGCCGGTCCTCATGGTTCCATAAATTTTTAAAGATGCCTCCAAGTGCTCATCAAATCCTTAGCAAACTCTGCACAGACTTGCCAAATTGTGACCAACTTATTCCTATTTAATAAGGTTACTACAGGCTGAAACTACAGTGCCTGAAAACTATACAACCCAGATTGCACTGCAGACTAAGCTAAAAAATCAACCATCTGTTTACTGTGCAAAAAATGCGTAATTCGGCTCTTACGCCGCCAGATAACCTTATACTTTGTTCTGAAATGAAGGTGTTTAGATGCCAATGAAAGAAGACACAAGGGATGGCCAGGGGTAGCACAGGCTTAAATAAGCTACGCACAACGTGCCCCACATATTTCTTGGGTGCATGCGAAAGCCACTTCAGGGCTGGCAAATGAGCCTTCTTATGAAGAAATAATACAACATCCATTTTTAAGCTTCAATGTTGCATATATATATATATATATATATATATATATTTAAATTTATTTATTTATTTATTTATTACATTTGTATACAGCCCCATTGCCGAAGCTCTCTGGGTGGTTTACATAGGATTAAAAACAATTAAAAACAATATACAAAAATTAAAACAGCAAAAACATACAACATACACACAATCTGTACATTTAAAAACCACTTCAACACTTCAAAAAAACCTACAAAAACTAAACAAAACAAACCCAGGCTCCTCAGATATTGCCAAAATCCTGAGAGAAGAGGAAAGTCTTGACCTGGCGCCGAAAAGATAACAATGTTGGCGCCAGGTGGGCCTCGTCGGGGAGATCGTTCCACAATTGGGGAGCCACCACAGAGAAGGCCCTCTCTCTTGTTGCCGACCTCTGAGCTTCCCTCGGAGGAGGCACTCAGAGGAGGGCCTTAGATGTTGAACGTAGTGTTCGGGTAGGTTCATGTTGGGAAAGGCGTTCCATCAGGTATTGAGGTTCCAAGCCGTGTAAGGCTTTATAGGTTAAAACCAGCACCTTGAACCGGGCTCGGAAACATACAGGCAGCCAATGCAAGCGGGCCAGAGTAGGTCTTATATGTTCGAACCTACTGGTTCCAGTTATCAATCTGGCCGCTGCATTTTGCACAAGCTGCAGCTTCCAAACCACCTTCAAAGGCAGCCCCACGTAGAGTGCATTGCAGTAATCTAACTTGGAGGTTACCAGAGCATGGACAACTGAAGCCAGGTTATCCCTGTCCAGATAGGGACATAGCTGGGCCACCAACCGAAGTTGGTAGAAGGCACTCCGTGCCACTGAGGCCATCTGCGCCTCAAGTGACAGAGATGGTTCTAGGAGAACCCCCAAGCTACGAACCCGCTCCTTCAAGGGGAGTGCAACCCCATCCAGAACAGGTTGAACACCCTCCATCCAGTCAGCAGAACCACCCACTAACAGCGTCTCAGTCTTGTCTGGATTGAGTTTCAGTTTATTAGCCCTCATCCAGTCCATTGTCGCAGCCAGGCACTGGTTCAGCACATCCACAGCCTCACCTGATGAAGATGAAAAGGAGAAATAGAGCTGCGTGTCATCAGCGTACTGATGACAATGCACTCCAAAACTCCGGATGACTGCACTCAACGGTTTCATGTAGATATTGAACAGCATGGGGGACAAAACTGACCCCTGCGGAACCCCACACTGGAGAATCTACGGGGCCGAGCAATGTTCCCCAAGCACCACCTTCTGGAGCCGACCCACCAAGTAGGAGCGGAACCACTGCAATGCAGTGCCTCCCACTCCCAACTCAGCCAGTCATCCCAGAAGGATACCATGGTCGATGGTATCGAAAGCCGCTGAGAGATCAAGGAGAATCAACAGAGTCACACTCCCCCTGTCTTCCTCCCGACATAGGGTTCAAATTGTGGTTATGTGTCTGAACACTAAACACTGAAAGATGTTATTTTGAGATTGTTGAGCAGATTTCCTTTATTTGTTTCTTATTCAATTTTAAGACACTTTGGCCCTTTCCGCACCAGCCATTTTCCCCGGGGCTGCCCCTGCCTGCTCACGGAGAGTCTGCATGACGCACAGAGCATCCCGCAAGCAGGCAGGGGCCAGCCCTCCATTATCCCGGGAGTTCAGGGAACACTATTATCCGAATTTGTTCCCTGCTCCCGGGAGGGAAGCGAGATGGACGGCTGATGTGGCCACCCATCCTGGGCGCAGCCATGCTTACCCACGAGTAAGCACAGCTGAACCGATGACCACGGAGCCGCACTGCATGGCTCCGAAGCCATCAGGAGGGGGGACAGCGAATTCACCATCACCAGGATGGGGGGGGGAGGGGGACTGGATTGCGTGCATTTTTTTAAAAAAAATTAACTAACCTTTTGCACATGAGTGCTCGTTCGCTCCTCTGTGGATCTGTAAAAAAAAATGGCTGTTGCAAGTTGCGATGGCCTGGTAGAAGCCCAGGCTGTCGCATTCTGGTGCGGCTGCCCCTATGGTGCAGACAAGAAATCAGATAAAAGGATGCTTTTCAACTCTTTTGCTATTGTCGACTGTTTAAATATACATACAGTATAAAAGAACTATAGCCGTTAAGCTCACTTTCCAAAGCTTTAATGTGTAGGATTGTATGCAGAGATAGGACTGATTTTAGTCCTAAGCAATGCTGGTCAAATTATTAGTTGTATCTTCCCTCATCTGGTGTTCTCCAGATGTTTTGGACAACAACTCCAGCATTAGCCATGCTAGCTGGGACTGATGGGAGTTGAAGTCCTAAACATTTGGATAGCACCAGATTGGGGAAGGCTGTTCTAAACAAAAACTGTGGCTTGTATTCAGACTCTGTCATGCTTAGAGTAGACCCATTGAAACCATGGGATTAAGCTATAACTAACTGATCTCCCATTGATTTCAATGGCTCTTCTCTAGGCATGACTATGTCTGGGCCCACCATACCTTTTTAAAAAAATTATAAATACATTATTAATCTATTTTAGTGTGTTCCCACCACCACCAAGGTGCATCTCTCAGCTCAAATGCATTTTGCCCATTGTACATCAAAATCATTTTAAGGGACAAATACTTTTCAATGGTCTTCTTCCTACCTGATATAAATTCATGAACCATCAACATTTACAGAAGACAGAAACTACAGAAAGAATTAGTGTCTTGTGTAACTCTGAAAGCCTCCCAGGCTAATACATGACATAGGGAAGAAATGAATTCTTGATGTAAGTTGGAAAAAAGCGACCTTGATTGAAAAATAGTTAATAGGAAGCTATTCAATGAATCTTAAAATGCATTCATCCATCTGACAATTAAGAGTGATTATGCTTATGCAATCGCTGGATTTTTTTTTCCTTAGAGGTGAAAGAAGATAAATGAAACTTTGCCAGGAGCTTGACATCTTTCATTGGATCGCTGGTGAAAGATTGGACTTGCCATAGATTGAAGGGGATGTTCCTGGACTGCAGATGACCTAAATTTCTAAGCATGTTCCTTTGAGACTAATAATATGTCATCCTAACAATATATATATATATATATATATATATCTATATATATCCCCATGGGAAGAATCAGGGAAGCATTCTTATCAGTTGCCTTAGGGCTTGATTTGAAAGGAAAGGTAGGGCAGAAATTTGTAAATATAAGGACACACACCAGTGCATGCTTAGTTAAGGCCCATGAAAAGAAAACAGATTTGACTATTGAAAAGGGTAATGGGGGGGGGGTCATTCTAACCTTAAGAAAATTGAAAAGGTTTCACCAATCACCCTGAAATTTACATGTGCAAGAAAATGTTGGTTTTACATAACCTGAAAATAAATGTTTTCATTCTATGAGAAGCTTTTTTTCCCAGAAGAGGGAAGGACAGATCAACCTTTCTTATAAATAAGGTTGCATTCCTATATATACATACCTGGAAGTAAGTCCCATCAAAGTCAATGGGGCTTATTTGTTAGTAGACATAGGATTATGCTGTTTGCGAACGCTCTCTCTTTCTCACACACATAATACAGACCCAGATGTAAGCACAGTGATGCCCATGTATCAAAGCCTGTCGCATTATCTTTGCTATTACTTTTAACAGGAGCTATATATTTCAGATCTAAAATTAAGAATACACAATTGATTCAGGAGTCTTGCTTAATCCGATTTGGTTGTACGGTGGTAATAGTGTCAGTAGCAAATGTTATTGATTGTTTGGATCAGGCTAGGCATGGCTGGCCTTTTATGGCACGGAAGGCACCAAATGCCCATCCACCTCTTTGTCCCCCCCAACTGCCATGTCAAACATTGATTTTAAATGTACCTATTGCTGCAGTGCTGTTGGTTGCCACTCTTACTTGCTTGTCTCAGGCCTGGTTTTGGCATCGAAACAGCCTTGGTTGCTATGATAGTGTGACTTCCTGTGCAGTATCCCTTCCTCCCCCCCCCCCTCTTCTTCCATTGCTGGGAGCTTTCTCATTTCTGTCAGTGTTATAGAACACAAGGAAATAAACTGAACAAATGTTGTCTGAAACTATATGCTTTACCTGCATCTTTTATGCAAGAAACTGTGAGTAAACCATTTTAACTTTTCTTCACCAAAACATAGTCATGTGTGTGCATGGGGGGGGGGGGGCTGGTAAATGCTCATTCTGTTCTGCCTTTTGTTTTGTTTTTTCTCTGCTAGTTAATTTTTAAACAGGAGGTAACAATACCAAAGACCATCACCCTGTCTCTTGGTCATGTCTACACCATCCATTTATCCTGGAGTCAGCTCAAGGTCATCCCTGTGCATCCAAATGACACACAGGGGATCCCGGGGTCAACCGGGATGACCACTTACTTTCCCTGGGATAAAATGGACTACTTTTATCCTGGGTTTTCCTGCGATCCCAGGACAACCTCAAGGACCATGGGTGGTGAGGCCAGTGCTCCCGTGTCCTCTCTCTTCCCCGTGAGTAGCAGAGCTGTTTAAACAGGCACAGGGTGACTCCGTGCTCATTAGGGAAGGGGGGGGGAGCATTTTTGCCATCCTCAGGATGGCTGCTGGTGCTTTTGTTTTAAGTTTTTGGGGTTTTTTACCTACTTTTTTTGGAGGATTGGGCCATGCAATTGCGCGACCATTTCCTTCTTCCAAAACACACACACGCCGTGCTAGATGTCCCTCTTTCTGTCTGGGACATTGCGCTGGATTTTGGATGCTGGGGGAGGATCCCGGTAGCTGATAAACCTGAGATCCTTTCTCCCCCCCCCCATCCTGGAAGGCTATGGACCTTGTAAGGCTCACTCTGACCAAATTCCCATGAACTGCAACATGCCCTCTTCCTGTCAATTGCAGACAGGGTTGCAGTATTCCCAACGCGATCCTCTTGGTTTTTCTTGACCTCTCGGCAGGTTTTGATACCGTTGACCATAGTATCCTTCTGGACTGGTTCTCTGAGTTGAGAATGGGAATAGAAGCAGGGGAACCTGCACTATTGTATTTGATCTCAGATTGGGGATAACAACATGGATTCCAAATATGCCCACTGACCCAAATGTGACCTTAAAAGATTAGGGACCCAGCCTAACCTTTTGGCTGTGCCTTCTAGATATGGGGCTCTGAAGAGAGTTGGGTGGGTAAAACACCAGGAAGACTTTGCTGTCCCTCCCATACCTAATTCAAATGTCTGCCTTTGAGATACTCTACACTGGTCCCAGCCAAGGTAATATTGACAGAGGCAACAGGAGACATGTATGTTCACTAGAATGTGCATTAAATCATGTGTTTTTGTGTTCTTGTGTACATCCTACTAGTTCTCAACTCCTGTTACCATAACACTCCAGTTGTACGCGTTGCAATTGCACCTACAGTGAGTTTATTTTAAATTAAATAAGTGTAATATATGAGCCAGAGTACAGAACTGGTAACCAGAAATTTCAGTGGTGAACTGTGCAGGGTTCTATATCTTGCAGTATTTAATGGCTGTGTCGTGGCCCAATAACAACGGAGATGCTTTCCAGGTTCCAAAGACACCTTTATTTTGGTAGAAAGGATACATCACGATGGAGAGTCCACCTTAGCCAAAGTGCAACTCTTTAGCCAAAGTGCAACGCTGCACTGCCTGGGCGTGACAGTTGTTTTTAGCAAGTCCTGGCCACGTGGACATGAAACAACTGAGCATGTGTAAAATATTCTTTGCTAAGCAAAAGCCCTAGAAGGCTGTTTACCAGAGCGGAAATCTCTAGCTAACCACTAACTTCCTGTTTGCATGGTGTGTGGGGGTGGGGGTCATCTTGTGATACACACAGACAGAGAGTTTTTAAAATTGCTTTCTTGACATTTCTGAATGCCCGCTGTCTAACCTTCCTCAGGTTGGTTAAAACATGGCTTTTCTTATATCAAGATGTGTCTGTGGCTGTGACAGCTGTTAAGAGAAGTCTGTTGTATGTTATATTCTCCATAGATTATGTCTCTTTTTCTTTCTTATTCTATGCTCTCTAGCTTTCTAAATTCCACAGGGTGTAAATTCTTCTTTGTGTTTAGCAGCAACGATATAGCTGGGTTTTTGTTTGTTTGTTTGTTTGTTTAAGCATTCCTATTTATCTGGAAGAGGTGGGATAGGTCAGGGTTTCAAAAACCGCAAGCTCTTAGTGGCAGCAAACCCAAGACATTTCTGTATTTTGCTGATTTATCACCAATGCAGCTAGAAAGAAAAGTGCAGAGATTACTGTGGAATACTATTAGTCATAGCATCTTATCTCAATATGACAACAATAATTTGTGAATAGGAAAAATGAATAAAACACTCTATTTGGTGTTTTGCTTTGGCTTTGCAGTTTAATTTTTTTTTTTTGCGAGAACACATAATTTCAACCATTGCAGAATTTATTTTTGCATGAATTTCTATTGCATCATTTGTTTCACTCAAATTTTCATTCAAAATATCAACACTTCAATTATTTGCTGAACTAATGCAGGGGCAGGGGCACATTTTTGAGAGCAGGATTTCCCTGGGGCCAATCTACCTAAGGGTGCATGCTCCTGGTGAGCAGGGCCATAGCTAATGGTGGGTAAGGCCACCCTCTCTCTCTCTCTGTCTTTTCATGACACCTCCTTCCCTCTTTGTTCAACATGGTGGAATAGATCACTCATGCCAAAGGTCTGAACAAATCACTCGGAAAGTGCTTTTGAAATGTGGCTGAAGACCACATGAAATTAGGCTGAGGACCAATGTGGTCCTGGGGCCAAAAGTTTCCCACCCTGACCTGATGGATCAGAGGCAACTGAGCATGAATTGCCATGACCATAAAGGTGAGCAACAATATATAGAGAAGTTGGGAGGGATGGTATTTCCCACAGGACTACAAGATTTTGCAGAATCTTCCATCAGGTAAGAGTAAGGTGGTCTCCCTTGGCCATGAGTTCTAGAATCTGGATGCAACTCCAGAAAAGATCTTCTCCACTGCCTTTTCAGGCCCATTTTAGCTTTCAGAGAGTTCAGTGAGAAGGAATGGAGGCTCAAAGGCAGGCTCTCAATTTATTTCCCCAAAAAGGCAATGCATTTTAAGAGCATTGTTGTTGTTACTCTTTTATAGCTCATGATAACCAAAAATATAGATGCCCTTGAAATATAATCACATGTAAATGCTTCCCATTAATTGCATCCCTGTGGAAAAACACATGAGACTCAGAGGTGTTGCAGCATCTGGAAGTGCTGTGGGATTGGAAAATCTCAGGGTATGAATTTCAAGATGCTTTATGTTAGGGGTGTGCACGGACCCCCCGGATCGGATCGGGACCCGGATCGGGACCTCCAATTTTGTCCCGGACCGGTTCGGACAAAATCGGAGCCCCCCTGGACCGGATCGAGTCCGATCCCGACCCAAAAATCGTACATTTTTGGATCGGCCGCCATTTTTTTCCCCATAGACTTGCATTGCAATGCAAGTCTATGAGGAAAAAATGGCGGCGGGTGGCTGAGGGGGGGCCTAACTCCCTCCCCCCCTGGGGCCGTCCGCTGTGGACGGCCCCAGCAGGTAAGCCCCCTCCCCCGCGCTCCCTACCCCCCCTGGGGCCGCCCGCTTCCATCCGCTGGCGCCCGCGGGCGCCAGCGGATAGAAGCGGACGGCTCCGGGGGGGGGGTAAGCCCCCTTCCCCGCCACTGCTTACCTTCTCGGCCCGTCCGCTCCCGTCCGGCGCCGGCGGCTACTACCAGCGGGCTCCGCGGCCTACTCTCGAGTAGCGCGCCGGGTGATGACATCACCCGGCGCGCCACCCTGGAGTAGGCCGCGGAGCCTGCTGGTAGTAGTAGGCGCCGGCGCCGGGACGGGAGCCGCCGGGACGGGAAGGTAAGGGCCCCCCTCCGCGCGCCCCCTCCTCCCCTCCACGCACCCCCTGCTTACCTTCCCGGCCCGGCGGCTCCCGTCCGGCGCCGGCGCCTACTACTACCAGCAGGCTCCGCGGCCTGCTCTAGAGTAGCGCGCCGGGTGATGACATCACCCGGCGCGCCACCCTAGAGCAGGCCGCGGAGCCTGCTGGTAGTAGTAGGCGCCGGCGCCGGGACGGGAGCCGCCGGGACGGGAAGGTAAGGGCCCCCCTCCCCCCTCCACGCGCCCCCTCCTCCCCTCCACGCACCCCCTGCTTACCTTCCCGGCCTGGCGGCTCCCGTCCGGCGCCGGCGCCTACTACTACCAGCAGGCTCCGCGGCCTGCTCTAGAGTAGCGCGCCGGGTGATGACATCACCCGGCGCGCCACCCTAGAGCAGGCCGCGGAGCCCGCTGGTAGTAGCTGCTAGTGCCGGACGGGAGCGGACGGGCCGAGAAGGTAAGCGCCCCCCTCCTCCCCCCCCCGCTGTCCACTTTCATCGGTGGGCGCCCGCTGGCGCCCGCCAATGGAAGCGGCGGTGGGCGCCAGTGGGCGCCCGCCGATCCGCCGATCCGCCGAACCGGTTCGGAGCCTTTTCGGACCGGTTCGGATTGGATCAGCCGATCCAGCTGCGGGATCGGAAATCGGATAATTTATCCGATTTCCCACTGGACCGGACTCGGATCGTGGATCGGGTCCGATCCAGTGCACATCCCTACTTTATGTAATGAAGCCATAGTAGTGGGCAAGCCCCCCTCTAGTCATGTACAGTTTTGTAACTCGATTATGCATCGCATCTCCCAACTTGTTAGTGTACAATGTTGATACAACCAAGTGTTCTTGGTATAATGCCTAATGTCCAAATTAATGACAATCCATAATCCAGCACCCTCATTTGTTATTTCTCTCTAAAGTTTTAAACTGGGAGTGTAGCGGCAGCCTTCTTAAATGGTACATAGGATCATCCAATGTAAATATGTAGTATATTACATAACTACATAAAAAAATAAGGCAAGAATGCACAATACCTCTCTCAACCCATAAAACACCTAATATCAAACAGTTTTCCTAATTTTCAGGATAGTTGTTTCGGGAATGCTTTGATATCACATGCCCAAATAATGTGAATGCTATTCGGCACAGAAAAAGAAATAAGTCTTTTAGGACCTGGTTTTTATTTGACTCTCCACCTCAGTTATACAGCAAATTGGAGGATGTTTCTTTAGAAAGTGCAAACTGGTGTGGCGTGTGTAGTGCATCAATTTCATTTACTTTATCAGGGAAGTAACCAGTACATTTATCAGGGAAGTAACCAGTACATTAATTGGAACACATTTATGGTAACTTTTAATCTTCCAGAAGAGTAAGCATGTTAGTCTGTTTCAGCAAAAGCCAAAGATGCCTTAACACAGGGCAGACTTCATACTTGTGGGATATGTTTCAGTTTTTTGTTTTATTATAGAGCTCTGAGATCAACCAACCAGAGCCAGGTGCAAAACAGTGGCTCAGGCAGGCAAAGACTAAAATTAAGGAATAGGAGGTCTCTGAGCCCAGAAATTAGTGATCAGTATCAGAATCAAGTTGCGAAGTGTAGGGTGTAAATAAAGAGGCGAGACATTGAAATTGGGTTTAAAATTGGGCCACTTCTATTAAAGATCTGCAAAGGGTGAAAACCTAAGTGGGCATCCTCACTCTTGGCCTCCTCAGGCCAAATCTTAGGATCGGGCGAACCATTCTCTATCCTCGTGGTGGAGCCAATCCTTCGCCACCCCATGGTCTTCCCCATATAGGGTAGGGAGGCCTTCCGTTGTCACCAGGACCGTGCCGCAGAGCTCTGAGTCGGTGAGTAGGGTTGGCCTCAAAGGTAAACCTTATCCCAATGATCTGGTGCCGCAAGACTCCCAGATGTGAGCCTCAGGTATTAACCATCACCTCAACGGTGCCTGAGAATGTTCACCAATCAGAAAAAGCCCCTAAGGATGCCCGCACCTACCGCAAAATTGAGTGACCAGATTAAAACAAATTCACCTAATTAATACTCCCCATCTGTCTTACAGTGTGAAGTAGGCGAAAAAAACCTTAACCAAATTAGGGTAACAGCAAAAAATTCCTACTTGGCCTCCTAATGATGACCGGCTGGCCCACCCTGTCTACAGGGAGGGGAGGGAGGGAGCCGCGCAGGAACGAAGATGCCAGGCGGGACCGTTACTTGGCTATTTAAGCCAGACTGTCCCTGCCCAGCCCAGTGGCCCCATGTTGAGGCCGCCAATCGCGCGCCTCCACCTCGACTCACACCACCCTAAGGTTGCCATATTCTGGAACCACAAAACTGGGACAATTTTTTGGGGGGGAGGAGGGGCTAGGATTTTTTAAAAACTGAGCAATATGTAAAGGTCTAGGGAAAGGAAGAAAGCTATCTAAGCTTTAGTTATCTAACAGCACAATCCTATGTGTGTCTACTCAGAAATAAATTCTATTGAGTTAAATAGGACTTATTCCCAGGTAAGTATGTATAGGATTGCAGCCTAAAGTACTTAAGCATCTGCAAATAAATAATAGGCAAAGAACAATTTAAGCAATCAAACAGAAAAATGACACTAGATTACATTTCTCCACTAGTTCTCAAAAGCTAGAGGAGAATTCAATATGGAGACTTATCCCCACCCCAATTGCCCAAGTAGCTACTACAGCATATTAATATTAAAAGATATAATTTAACCCCAAAGTAGCCATCTACTTCGTGTTCAAGTAGTGGCTCTAGCAGAATATGGACTGTTTGGTGCCACTGGCTGACAAGATCAAAATGAATTGTAAATAACAACAACAACGATAATAATGTTGATTTTCTTAGACATATTTAAAAGGCAACACCCCCCCTCCAACACACACAGCCCAAATTAAATTTAAGGCATAATCCAATGAAAGTTAAGTACTTTTAAGGTTGCAATTCCATGCATGCCTACTTGGGAGTAAGACTCATTGAACACAGTGGGACTTACGTCTGAGCAAACATGCATAGGGTTCTACGATCTCATTGGCTTCAATGGGAGTATGTTAAATGCCTGCTTTTCCCTGCACATTTACCTAGGAGCAAGCCCCACTGCAGACAATGGGACTTACTGCATGTCTACTCAGAAGTAAGTTCCAGTGAGTTCTATGGAAATTATTTTTAATTAAACGTGCATAAAAGTGTTTATAGTAACTGGATCCTGCCATTACGTGTATATTTTTTGTTTTTGTTTTTAAAATGAAAGTTTGCTTTTGTGCTTTGTTGCAAAGTAATGTTTCTGTTGTTTTCTTTCTTTTTAATTGAGAAATATTTTTCTACACACATAACACAACTGTATACAAGGAAAGCTACTTCACGTTTTTGCAAAGCGGAATTTTAAATTAAAACATCAACAACTGTAAATCCAGACATCTTCAATTCACTGCAATTTACTTCCAAGTAACAGTTTTGAGGCTTGCAACCCAAATCCAAAGAAATGGATATTTGAAGGATGATTTTTGGGGGATGGACTTTTCTTTCTCCCCCTCCCTCCCTCCACAAAACTCTCTTTCTTCCCCCACAAACAACCCAGCAGCTCCAGTGCTAACCCCAAAGCTCTGACCACAAATTCCTTCGCAGTGCATGGGACTCATGCAGCCTGAGGTAGGGTGATCAGATAAAATCCAGGTCAGGGCTCATGTAACTTTAACAGTTGCAGAGAAAAGGGAATTTCAGCCTGCGTCATTTGTATGCAGTTAGTTCCTGGTGAAATTCCCTCTTCATCACAACAGTTAAAGGTGCAGGCACTATACTAGAGTGACCATATACAAAAGGCAGGCAGGCCCCCTGCAACTTTAATCTTGTTCCCTCCTCTCTATGGTAACATTTGTGCTGCTCTTTTATAGGTTAGATATCCCGCTGTTTTCTCATTTTAAACTTCCCGCTCTTTCTAACTTACAAACTTCCCGCTCTTTTTCCTTTACACACAGAAACTCATTCTCTCCCTCTCCCCAAACAGATTTCCAGGCTTTTAGGCCTTAAATGACAAACAGTCCTAAAGTACTTAAGCATCTGTAAATAAATAATAGGCAAAGAACAATTTAAGCAATAAAACAGAAAAATGACACTAAATTTCATTTCTCTACTAGTTCTCAAAAGCTAGAGGAGAATTCAATATGTAGACTTACCCCACCCTAACTGCCCAATATTAATATTAAAAGATATTGTTTAACCCCAAAGCAGCCATCTACTTCGTGTTCAAGTGGTGACTCTAGCAGAATATGGACTGTTCTGTGCCACTAGCTGACAAGATCAAAATGAATTGTAAATAACAACAACAATGATAATAGTGTTGATTTTCTTAGACATATTTAAAAGGCAACACCACCACCACCCCACACAGCCCAAATTAAACTTAAGGCATGATCCAACCAAAGTTAAGTACTTTTAAGGCTGCAATGCCATGCATACCTACTTGGGAGTAAGACTCACTGAACACAATGGGACTTATGTCTGAGCAAACATGCATAGGGTTCTACGATCTCATTGGTTTCAATGGGAGAATGTTAAATGCCTGCTTTTCCCTGCACATTAGGTTTGCTATATTCTGCATTCACAAAACCAGGACAAATTTATTTATTTATATTTGCATTTAAAATACATGATTTTTCCAACTAAACATGCATAGGATTGTGCCCTAAAGAACAAAAACAAAGGCAGCCATGTTGACCATAAGGGAAAAAGATCGAAATCCATATAAAATAATACTTTCATTAGGCCAACTCAAAAATCACAAAAATGTACAAGTTTTTGAGATCTTCAGATCTCTTCATCAGGCAAGATGTGACAAAAAGCAGGGTGGTGGTGGTAATATGAATGGTAGTGGGGGAGCTAACTGGATGTTATAGTCAGGATGTATGTGTTGTTAATCATAAAATGATATAGAATCATAAAATAGTAGAGTTGGAAGGGGCCTACAAGGCCATCAAGTCCAACCCCCTGCTTAGTGCATGGAAGAGGAGGGTGTGCAGACATTCAGCTTGGCCTCTGCCTGGTGATGTGATGGCTTCAGTGCCCACAGAACTACAGAGAACACGAAAATAGACAATTGTTGTCTCTCCATTTTTGAAAATATAAAATCCATCTACCTATTAACTCAAAACAGTTACCATACAGGCCCTTGGCACCCCTAACCTAGGTGTAAGCCCCACTGAATTTACAAGCAAACCTGCATAAAATCTGGCTACCTGAATAGTATTGTGGCATATGCTTTTGTGGACACTAGAATGCTTAAGTTCCCAAACGCTTATACCAACATAAATCTATTAGGGCGCAATCCTATGCATGTTTAGACAGAAAAAAGTCCTACAACTCCCAGTATGCCCTAACCAGTCATGCTGGCTGGTGGAAGCTAGGAGATGTAGGACTTTTTTTTATCTAAACATGCACAGGATTGCACCTTTTGTTTTTAGAAGTACAACCCTATGCACACCTACTCATAAATAAGTGCCTTTGAGTTTAATGGGTTTTACTCCCAAGTATGTGTAGCCTAAGATGCCACAAGAGCCTTGTTATTGTGAAGATTAACAGGTTTATTTTTGTTGTTGTTTAGCTACGACAAACTACGGGAGGGCTATCCATCTGGGAGGGGGGAAAGGGAGGAGAGAAATGCCTTTTAAACCTGTTAGCTTGGTGGGTTAAAAAAGGAGGCGCACATTGTCCCAGAGCGAAGGAAGGGAAAAACTCAACCAACCTTAAGTCCTTGGCTGAACCGAGTAGGAAGAGGTGGGAATCTCGTGCCAAACCTCTGGACGAGGCGTGCGGGAACCCAGCATGCACCTAGTGCTTTGGGAAAAGGCGGGCTGTGGAAGAAGGTGTGCTGGTTGCGGCCATGGATCCTCCTCATGAGTCAGGTGGCTAAGGAAGCCCTGCACCATCCCCGCCTCCGTAGGGGGGAGGAGAAGGAGGAGGAATAACTCAGGCGCTTCTCTTTGTCTGGGTCCTAGTGCCCCAGTGCTTTCTGCACTCCTCTCTCTCTCTCTGTCTTGCCCAGCCGGACCAGGAATCTGGGATTTGTGACTGACCGGCCGGGACATTTCAGAATGTCTTGGAATCCATGACATTCCGGGTTTTCCGGGACGTATGGCAACCCTACACCACCCCCACCCGCAAATGTCCTCCCCGCCCAATTGGGCTGGGGATTTGCACTTCTTTTCATATAAAAACCCACTTCTGGGCTTTCTCCAAATGTTATTTTTCCTCAACTTCATTTAGGGAAGCTGGGAAGCTTTTCAGTTGGTGCTATGGTTTGACAATTGAGAGCAAGAAATCCATGCTGATTTGCTGCAAATTACCCAGAGATCTACCAGCGGAACTTGATCTATTTGTTTGCCCACCCCTGGTTACAGGTAAAAAATACTGGAAATGGTGTTCTTGCTTTCACTAATGTCATTTTCAGAATGTTCAACAGAATACCAACAATTGGATTCTATTTAAAGAAGTGTACATGTACTACACTTCATACAAGATTTTGTAAAAAAGTTGCTGTTCCTGTAAAGTTTTTTTTAAAAAAAGTATTGACATCTAGAAGGAATTCTTAGGGCCAGTGCAGACATAAGAGTGGTATTCTGTGAGTTTAACTCACACTTTATGTATTCAAAGTGACCGATGGGATGTTGGGTTGATTTGTGTTATTTTTGTTTCTGGGTGTTTGGTGAGCGTGATGTCCTTTTCATGATCAGTTGGCTAGCTGGAGATCATTATATGAACTGGTGAATGTACGAGTGCTTGGCTGAGGGGTGTGTGGATTGAGTTTGAGTGAGTGTTTGGTGGCAAGAGTGGTGTAGTGCAATTATGGGAAGGTGGGTGAGAAGTGGGAAGGTGAGTTGTTAGAGTGATTGTGTGTATAGAAATAATTAGGGATGTGTACGGTCCAAAAAATCGGATGGGGATTGGAACCGGACACGAGGCCTTAGATCGTATTGTATCAGATCGGAGGCCTCCCCGGTTCGGTTCGGACCTGATTCTGATCCGAAAATCGGACGTCCGATTTTCAGATTGGACGCCATTCCCCCCCCCCCCCCATAGACTTGCATTGAGGGAAAGAAAGCTTTCCCTCAATGCAAGTCTGTGGGGGGGGGGAAATGGCGGTGAGTGGGTGAGGGGGGCCTAATTCCCCCTCCCTGTCCCTCCCCATCTCTCCCCCCTACTCGCGCTGCTTACCTGCCAGGGCCATCGGCTTCCGTTCGCTGGCGCCCCCGGGCGCCAGGGGATGGAAGCCGATGGCCCCGTACAGTAAGCCCCCTCCTCTCCTCGTGCACCTTACCTTGCTGGGGACATCTGCAGTAGTTCACCTGGCAGCGGAAGGAGGAGGACGCCCCGGCAGGTAAGTGGGGCCCTTCCCCTCCTTGCGCTGCTTACCTGCTGGGGCGGCCGCTTCCCTCCGGTGGCACCACCGGAGGGAAGCGGCTGCCCCGGCAGGTAAGCCCCCTCCTCCCCTCGTGCACCTTACCTGGTGGGGCGTCCCCTTCCTTCCGCTGCCAGGTGAACTACTGCGAAACAGGCCTCCCCCTCCCTTGGATCCGGTTCCGGTCGAGGGAGTGGCAGTTAGCTTCCAAGCCTCAGCTTCAGTGCTTTGGCGTTTATTTTAATTAGCTATAACCTGCTTAAAGTGTTTTACTTGTTTTATTCATTTTATTTGTTTTATCTTTATCTGGGCCTTTTTAGTGCTTTCAGACCAATTAAGCCCTAAAGAAGCAGCTGATATTAGTGGTTTATCCCAGCCGCATTACGATAGTTCACTCCCTTTTGCTGTTGTTAGGAGGTGAAGATATGGTGAGGTTTCCTGGGATTCTTATTTCTATCTACCAGCAGCAAGAAAACAACTGAAAGATAAGAGACTCCCTCAGCCTTTTGGCTTCCGCAGGTGATAACAACGACGGACTATTCAAGGATTAAAGCCATTTACAACTTGGCCATAGAAGAAGTGAGAAGTGAGTATCCCTTGACAAACAATCGCTACTGATGACTCTAAGATGGTTCTCACTAGAAGTAATTACAGAGGACTAGGGATGCTACCTGTTCCTGAGCTAAAGGCCCACAAACGTAGCAAGCAAATGCAAATTACCCAGTACTGCACGCCCAGAGGAATGAAAGGAATGGAGGGGAAAGGAGAAAGGTTTGGAGAAAAACCTGTACAGGAACTGTTGCAACCTACGGATTGGCCAGTAGATACAAAGGGAGTGTATACAATCCCAGATATGAATCCATCCATAAATAATCTAGCAAAGGAGATCCTGCAGGCCGAAAATTTGGCTACACAAACATCAAAAAATGTGCTGAAGAATGATGATATATCAAAACAACTTAATGATTTGATGATTAAACAAACGGATGAGCTCTTTAGCAAAGAGACATTAGTGAACACAGAAGAAAAAGAAAACAAAAAGTTGTCACTCTCTCCGAACCAACTGGCCGAAGGAGATGGGGAAAGTCTACCATTAGAAGGATGGCTTTTTATGTTAACAAGAGAAATAGACTTAATCAAAACCTTCTTGTTGGAGTGCAACAATCTCTTAACCACCCTTGTAGAAATGATTATGAAGTCTGACCCAAAACTGGTAATTGGGGGAGCAGAGCAAAAAGGGGCAGGAAGAGCTACGATCACTGAGGGGGAATACAAAATTGACAACCAACGAGAAACGAGAAAGAAAAAAACAGCCAAGAAGAAAGATATAAGACAATATCCCCTGATGAAAAAGAGTAAAAATATAAAAAACATAAATAATAAAAGAAAATCAAAGAACCAACGCTATAATAAAAGAGATTTCGAAAAACTCTTTAAGCTCTTGGCTACCGGAACAACACAGAAATCTATGGCAAAGAATCTGATGCAAAGAAGTACAGAAAAGATATTAAAGGGTAACAAAGATACAACTGTGGACCACTCTCGGAAAGAAGATTTGGACCCTCCACCAGCCCCGCCTGTACATCTTCCAGCACCAGCAGAGACATCAGACCAACAGGAAGCACGAGATTCCACTGCATTGCAACATTCATCTTTGCAGGAGTGGGTTCTAGATGAGGAAAGGTGGGCCTTGGTATTAAATCGTAAGAAATTAGTACTGCTAAACTACCCGAAACCCCCGGGCTTGCTTACACAGATAGAACGTAAGCTCCATTTATTGGAAATGATAAAAGGAGAGTTTCGAGATCACCTCACCATAGATGATATAACACGAGTAGAATATTTGTTCTACAATTATATTACAGCACGTGTTGTAGTTACCTTCAGTGGCCAAGACAAGGCCAAACTACTCTTAAAGCGTAAGGGCGTACTAAGCCACAGAGGTATTCCAATATTAAGATTCTTTGAAAACCAAGCATCCCCTCTGATTCTAAGACCCCACTTTTCTGCAAATGAAAAAGGCAATGAAGTTAATGAGGACAATTATGTAGAAAACCTGATTGAACTTAATTCTGATGAAGAGTATATCCTTCCCTATAAAGAACAAGAACAGGTTGGTCCAAACAGTGTGCTTCAATCAGAACCTCTGGTTCAAATTACATCTCCAACATTCAAACCCACACTGATTAAAGAAGAGAAGATGCTATTAGACTCCTTCTTTGCTCTTCCCTCAACAGCACAAAAGGATATTATGCAAAGATTTGAAATTCTTAAGTATCACCTGCTTAACCTCCAGGTAGAAGGGAAGGACTTAGCGCATTCTGGAAACAGGCATCAGCCAGGGAAAAAAACAGATTCAATGCAAGAGATATACCTGGAAACTATAAAAGAAAAAGCAAATGCTGGTCTAGGAGCACAAAGTGTGGAATCTAGAGATACAAATTGTCTGATGCATGATGAAGCAAACTCGTTACCAAAAGCTACGGAGACCAAAAATGTATCAGTTCTATTGTCCCCGACAAAGGTTATAAAAACTAGGCCAGTAAAATCTCTCTCTTGGACAGAGATGAGATTTCTTGACGAGGAAGAAATCGGATCACCCAAGAAGTGGAGAAAAGAAACAACATGTAGGAAATTTGATGCTGTGGGATCAGTGATTTCAAATGTTAGTGTTATTGAGCTACCAACTGAAGGAATTGAATATGTGAATGATTTAAGGCCTAAGTCACTGAATCCAGTTAATAATAGAGGGCCTTTCATAAAGTCTCCAAGTCATCAAAACTTAACATGACAAGATTCAGGTTGCTCAAACTCTCAACTGAAAATACTTTCATGGAACATCGCAGGGTGGAAAAGGAAACAGGGAGATTTAAGCTTCTTGGATTTCATTCAAAAACATGACATAATACTATTACAGGAGACTTGGGACACAGAGGATATAGCCTTGAATGGATACACAGCTCTTACACTAAAAGCAAACCCAAGTATAAAGGGCGGGCGCCCCAAAGGGGGACTCTCACTTATGGTCTCAACAAGTATTTATGCTGGGACAATTAACCTTGAACCCCTTCTCGGACTTGCAAACGCTTTGATCATCAAGCTTCTGCGAATAAATGTGCTGATTATAAATATCTATCTCCCTCCCCAGCGTCAGAAGAAACAGGTGAAGGACACCTGGAGTAGGTTAGAAGACTATGTGGCAAGGCAGATAGCTTTATACCCAGATGTCTCAATTCTATTGGCAGGTGATTTCAACGCCAGAACGGGACAAAATGAGGAGGCTCTGTTTTCATATTTTCATGTCCTCCCTCCCACAACAGATGATATGATAACATTCCCGATGAGGCAGGCCAAAGATATGGGTTGCAATTTTGCTGGATTATGTCTTATGCAAATGATAAATAGACTAAATCTTGTTATTGTAAATGGCAATGTGGAAGGAGATAGAAATGGTGAATATACTTTCCTCTCATGTTTAGGAGCTTCTACTGTTGACTACTTCATCGTGTCCCCTGAACTATTTGCGAGGGTGACTAGATGCGAGGTGGGAAAAAACATTGAAAGTGATCATCTACCCTTGGTTTTGTCACTAAAATGTGATAACCAAAGGTTACTTACAAACTATAACTCCACTCAATCCGGTGACATTGAAATAAGAAGTTCCCGCATTAGATGGACACCAAGGGTGGATAAGGAGATAAATCATCTATTGCATACTGATAGTTCCCTTCTCCAACGTAAGGCATTGTTACAAGCAAAAACTGCAGAGTCTGTTTTGGAAGCTTTTCACGCTCTGATTTCGGCCCTACAAAACCATTTAAACCAAAAGAGAGTAGGAAATAAATCTAACTCCCAGTTTAAATCTAAACAGTGGTTTGATATGGAATGTAAAACTATGAAACATATCTTGGTGGAAAAATATAGAGGGTATAGAAAGGAAAATTTGGTGGCTTTACCGCCTGAATGGTTTGAGTTGAAGAAGAGTTATAAAAAACTAATTAGGAGAAAAAAAAACCAAGCACAGAGAGAGGTGTGGAGACATTTAATAACAGCATCTAGGGAGAAAAATTCAGCCTCTTTCTGGAAATTGGTGGCGAAGGGATGGCCAAATGCTATTACAAAAGCAGAGCTTCAAATTTCGCCAAAGCTGTGGGAAGCCCACTATAACAATATCTATGGATTGGGGAGTATGGGCCACCCGAGAAACCAGGCCAACATAGGCAACCTCCCAGAACGGCCTCCGGTTACAGCTTCGGAAATAAAATGCCTTATATCAAAACTTAGAACAGGCAAGGCACCGGGGAATGATAACATCCCCCCCGAAGTATTTAAATCAAACTTAGAATGGTGGGCCCCAGTGTTGGCGGCTCTATTTACGAGTATCGATCAATCAGCTCTTATGCCTGAAGATTGGGGCCTTGCTACTATCATCCCAATATATAAAAAAAGGTGACAGATCAAATCCTGCAAATTATAGACCTATTAGCCTGTTGAATGTTGTTAGCAAAATGTATGCTTCTCATTTACTGGAAAAACTGCGGGATTGGCTAGAGCAGGAAAATCTCATAGAAGATGAGCAGGCCGGATTTAGGGCCGAGCGTTCCACAGTGGAGCATGGACTTATTATGCAACATCTAGTCGAAAAATACACATCCACCCCAGGGGGTGCCCTCTATGTGGCCTTCGTTGATCTAAGGTCAGCTTTTGACTTGGTCCCTAGAGACAAATTATGGGAAAAATTTGAAGATACCAATATAGATCGTCGATTATTGAGACTCATACGCACCCTGTATGAGAATACCAGTCTTCGGGTGAGATGTTCCTCTGCTGGACATTTGACCAGGCTGATTCCTACTGCTAGGGGTGTGAAACAGGGCTGTGTCTTAGCCCCTACACTGTTCAACTTCTATATAAACTCTATGGTTAGGTGCCTAGCGGAGGTACGAGCACAACCCCCCAGCTTATCAAACAGATTAACTGACAGTTCTGCTTTATGCTGATGACGCAGTGATCTTGTCATTAACAAGAGCTGGATTGAGGAGACTTCTGAGGACTCTGGATACTTATTGTAAAACTGAAGGACTACAGATTAACTATGACAAAACCAAGGTCCTGGTGTTTTCTAGAAGTAAGTTAAAATGCAAATGGCAAATAAGTGATCACCAGATTGAACAAGTGTCTACTTATAGGTACTTGGGAATTACATTCCATGCAACTGGAACCTGGAGGCCTCACTTAAAAAATGCCATTGCAAATGTGCAAAGGAGCATTAAAGCACTCCTTTCCTTTTATTACAATAAAGGAGGACAGCACATTCCTTCCGCACTTCAAGTCTTTAATGCAAAGGTTTTAGCACAGATATTATATGGGATAGAAGTGTGTACTTTTGATAACATAGTACCAATGGAAGTGGTGCAGACGAAATTCTTAAGAGCAATTTTGGGTCTTCCAAATTGCATACCAAATACATTAGTAAGAATAGAGGCTGGCCAACCCACAATAGAAGCTCGTATGTGGCGACGTAAAATGCAGTTTTGGCTAAAAATGCTTTTTGTGCCTGTAGGTCCGGCTCCATTGACTCTGACAGACACATTCCACTCAAAGTGGAAAAAAACACTGTCTATGAAGCTCCAAAACCTTGGTTTCTCCTTGACAGCTATTCAGATCCTAGGGTACGAGAAAGCAAAAGCAGCTATCGCCCAACGTATCTATGATGTGGATCTACAAACCCACCTAAGCCAAGCAATCCTATATCATGGGTGTAGGGACTATAGATCTCCACTGGGACTTGCGAAACATCTAATAAATTTGATGGTGCCTGGACTTAGAAGAGCTTTTACAGTGGCAAAGTTCAATGTTTTGCCATCAGCGTTGCTGGAGGGTAGATATAAAAAAATTCCTCACACTGAGAGGACCTGCCCTTGTGGGACAGGGGACATTGAGACAGCTGATCATGTTCTTTTACATTGTTGTTTCTATAAGGAACTCAGAACTATATGGATTACCCCACTCATTAATAAAGTCCCAGGCAGACCGGATAAATTTTACCCGGACTATCTTCTGGCTGATCTGGACGACCAAGTTACATCTAAAGTCGCCAAATTCTGTGCAGCAGCCATACGTCGGCGTAGGGAAATATTAACACTATTGAACCCTATCTGATTGCCTCAAATTGAGGCCTGTATATTTTTATATGTATGATTTGTTCTCTTTGCTATGCTGGTTTTTTAACCGTAATAAAGTATTGTATTGTATTGTATTAAGAAGGATGCCCCGCCAGGTAAGGAGAACGAGGGTGGCTTACCTGGCGGGGCCATCTGCTTCCATCTGTGGGCGCCAGTAGGCGCCCGCCGATGGAAGCGGACAGCCCTGCCTAGTAAGGTGCATGAGGGGAAGAGGGGGCTTACCTGCTGGGACAGCCGCTTCCCTCTGGGGAAGCGGCCGCCCCAGCAGGTAAGCAGCATGAGGGGGGAGGGGGAGGGGGGGCCCATTTACCTTGCCGGGGATGTCCGCTTCCCTCCACTCCTGGATGCTACTGCGAACAGGCTTTGCGGTCTGCCCCTAAGTAGCGCGCCAGGTGATGTCATCACCTGGAGCGCTACTTAGGGGCAGACCGCAAAGCCTGTTCGCAGTAGCATCCAGGAGTGGAGGGAAGCGGACATCCCCGGCAAGGTAAATGGGCCCCCCCTCCCCCTCCCCCCTCATGCTGCTTACCTGCTGGGGCGGCCGCTTCCCCAGAGGGAAGCGGCCGCGCCAGCAGGTAAGCCCCCTCTTCCCCTCACGCACCTTACTAGGCAGGGCTGTGTGCTTCCATCGGTGGCACCCACTGGCGCCCACAGATGGAAGCAGATGGCCCCGCCAAGTAAGCCACCCTCGTTCTGAAAAACTAGGCCACAAGGCTTGTTTCACAGTAGTTCACCTGGCAGAGGAAGGAGGAGGATGCCCCGGCAGGTAAGTGGGGCCCTTCCCCTCCTTGCGCTGCTTACCTGCTGGGGCGGCCGCTTCCCTCCGGTGGCACCACTGGAGGGAAGCGGCTGCCCCGGCAGGTAAGCCCCCTCCTCCCCTCGTGCACCTTACCTGGTGGGGCGTCCCCTTCCTTACACTGCCAGGTGAACTACTGCGAAACTGGCCTCATGGCCTAGTTTTTCAGTAGAGCGCCAGGTGGTCATCACCTGGTGCTCTACTGAAAAACTAGGCCGTGAGGCCTGTTTTGCAGTAGTTCACCTGGCAGCAGAAGGAGGAGGATGCCCCGCCAGGTAAGCCCACCCCATGATCCTTATCTGGCGGGGCTGTCCGCTTCCATCAGTGGGTGCCCGCTGGCGCCCGCCAATGAAAGAGGACAGCCCCACCAAGTAAGCCCCCCCGGCGATCCTTACCTGGCGGGGCTGTCTGGTTCCATCGGCGGGCGCCCACTGGCTGTGGGCACCAGTGGGCACCAGTTGGCCCCCTCCAATCTTCTGATTTTTTTCCAAACCGGATCGGGTCCTTCCAGACCAGTTCGGGAAAGATCGGCGATCCAAAGGGATGATCGGAAATCAGATAATTGTATCCGATTTCCGCTGGATCGGGTCCGGATCGTGGATCGGACCCAATCCAGTGCACACCCTTAGAAATAATCTGATGTGCCTTGGTGACATTGTTGTATGGGAAGAAGTAGCCGCTGCACCTGTTTTGGTGACTATGGTCGGCGGGGAGGTATAGCCAAGGGGGGAGGAAAGGACATCATAGGAGATGTGCATACAAATGGTCACATTCTGTTCCACTCTATGATTCCTGCCTGTCTCTGTGTACTTGTTTGTTCTTCCTCTGACACCTATTCCCTTCTGCCTGGCAGTGCTGTTGCTTAATGCCAAGTTGATTCCATGTTCATTCAAGATTTAATCATAAAAAAGGGAGCTGATCTGCCATGCATCAGATCCTGCAACTAATACTAGGGAGGCACTGACAATTTTTAGGGATTGCACAAAACTCCAACTGGGTCCATGAGGGCAGTGGACCCCCTGTATCTGGCCCTTGTTAACCCAATCGGACATGTTTGGGTATGAATGCGGACCTGTGTCCAAGCACTCACATGTCCCCCACAAGTGCTCAGAGTGGGTCCTCCCTGGCTTGCGGGATCACACCCCTTTCACCCTACTGCATTAATGGTGGTCACCATTAATATAACGGGAGAAATATGCACTTTCCAGAGGCTCCAGAAAATGCACTTCTCCCCCACTCCAATAGGGGCCTTAAAGGTCCTCTTAGTGCAAGAGTAAAGGTGTTAAGAGGGCCTTTATGGTCCCCATTGGACCGGGGGGAAGTGCGCATTTCAGAGGCTCCAGAAAGTGTGCATTTTCCTCCACTGCATTAATGGTGGCTGCTAGTAACACAGCGAGGCAGTGTGGGGCTTGCAGGGCCCGGTTCATGGGGGCTGGGGGCAGGGCGAATGCTCTCCAATGTTGGCTGCCACTAACAGTTTTGTATTTTAGGAGTCTGCCTAAGATGTATTTGTACACTCAGGCATGATTGATCTTGGTTTCTAGTCTTAGTTTGGAGGGGTCACAACAAATTATGGTTTGACAAAACAGGAAGTTCAGTTTTTAATTTGATTTACTTTATTATTGATATTCTGCTTGTTTTTTAACATTATACAAAAAATAAATTGGTAATTTGGTAAAGATATACTTTCACTTACTGTGGCTGGGGCTGCAGTAGGAATGCTAAGGGGGTGATTGTCATATTCCAACTTCACTAGTTTCTGCCTGTTAGAAAAGATGAACTGCTTTGTAGTAGCTGTCCTTAGGCCTCTTATTTCAGCAGGGTCCATTAGCCTAGAGAAGGCCTCCTTACTGGGTATGATTATAGTACCATGCTCCCTATAGAGTTCCAAAACTTATGTTTCCCTTTGATCACCAATGGTATGGGAGCTCAAGATCTCCACAAGAATGGAGATCAGTTCCCCAGTCAAAAGAGAGCTATCTGTGATAGGGAAACTGATAGGGCAAGCAAATTTAGAACAATGGGTAAGATAAGAGTCCATGTATAAAGAAGGGGAATGGGTTTGCAACAGGAAATGATACATGCACACAAAACAGAACTATAAAATCACTTCAAATTAATAATAGCTAGGAGTACTCGAAAGATATACTTTTCCTCAAATGCAGTATGTAGACATTTATCTATATGTAGACTACTTATAGACACATTAACACATTCCTTAATTAGAGAGACTACACGTTCTTTCCAAAAGCAAAGAAAACATGTTAGAGAAAGATAATGTGTTAATCTGAAACCATTTTGCCACGAAGGTGTAGATTTTACTCTTGGTTTCTTTATCACTTTCTAACATGCCTGTTCTGCTTTCTTCCTGGAGCAGCTTTCCGTGCATCTCGGAAATATGCTGAATTGTCCAAGCATCTTGTAACAGAACATGAAATGAGTCTCTGGATGAATGTATCTCTTCCACGCCTGAAATCATAATTGTTACAATGTTCTCACCAAAAACTACAAAGAGTCACATTGCACTTTAAAGACTAATAAATTTATTATGGCATGAGATTTCATGGACTACAGCCCACATCATTAGTTTTGTGAACCACTATTTTATCAAATATGAAAATATCGAGATTTTTTAGGAACCACAGTTAATTTTTCTGTTTATTGTTTTTGTGTTCATCTATTCAGGAAGTGCATCAGTATGTAGTTCAATGAATTGTAATTGTTGGGTTTCCTATCAGATTTCTGTGAATAGGACTATTACTATGCTTTGCCTTAAGGCAATACCTGGCCAGAGTTTTGGATTTGACAAAGGAACATCAGTAGCCCAGGATATTCAGGTAATGTGTCTTCATGGGAGTTAATTGTTAGGCAATTGCTTCTTGATATATAACCATTCTGGAATGTACTGCATCATCATCATAATTAAGAAAACATGATCAGAGGAGGATATGGGGGCATTCTTTTCCCCAAGCAAACAATGATGTAATTTAGGTCTCTCACTAGGAGAGACCTAGATTATTCTAGGGGGAAAAAAATAGGGGCAGACTGCAGTTAGAACCAGGGGTGATTTCCATGAAGTGGAGGAGGGATGGTAACTCCATCTCTCCTTCTGCCAGACCTCTACTTACAAGGAGCATTTGTTTCCCTTTCTCTCCAGACCATGCTGTTCTTCTGCAGCTATCAGTGCTTCCCAGCTGACTTCCTGAGCTTCATTCTAAGGTTTTGATACTGGGGATCATTTAAAACACCTCAGCTTAGGTCTTGCAAGACATAGTAAGCCATTTAGTTTCATTAAATCTATCTGCTTTGATTTAAGATATTTTCCTCCCCAAATGATTTTGAAATTAAACAATAGCTATTACTTTGCTATCCTTGTAATAATGGCACTCATTTCCATGCTTAGGAACAGGTATATTTTACCTTAAAACCTGGTGGACACTTCTAGTTTACATGTTGTCCCTTTCGAAGTTTCTGGACTGTTTTCTGAGCAAAGATATATTGCTACTGTGTGCTAAAAGCAATACATATCAACACTGCATAAGTTCTCTGAATAACAGATGCCCTGGGCAAGAGAATTTCCCCCTACTTTTCCAAATTTACTAGACTAACCCATTCTGAACAAACAAATCATCGTGTGTAGTATTTTATTGCTTGGTCTGTATAGGGAACAATATAGCTTCTTTAGTTCTAATATTAGAATGTCACACATGAAAAGATTAATTGAGTGACAATTCTCCATCACTTTCATTTAGGAAATGAAAGTGATGGAAGTTTAGAAATGTTTTTCCTCTGCTACGTTCAGAGATCCCATAGCCTTCTTCAGCCAAGTCCAACCCTGCTCTCCCCCACACATGAATTTGCTACAGTTTATTATGTGCTTTCTCACCTGAATGTTTTTGTCTTCTCCCATTTCCCCAAATGCACCAAACTGTGAAAGATTGGGGAGGTGGATAAACAGCAACCATGGCTACAGCTGGAGGTTGCTTCAAAGCTGTACCTATATTCTAAGCAGTTTCTGCTGCAGATGAATACTCTGGGAAGTGTAGTGTACTTGTCCCATTTTACTCATTGATCGGGAATAATAAATAAACATTTCCCAGAGTTAAGATGAATGTTTCTCAGGTAACACTGAGCATGTTTGAAGACTGAACTGCTGAGTCTAGGGAGTTTAGCTCCTCTAATTCATTTATCAGGAGGAATAAAAACTGCAGACTGCAGAGTCCAGTAGATAATGAGGGTTCAGGCATGTTCAGGCATGCTCAGGCTCTAAATGAAACTGTGGCCAGATCTACACCTCCTGTCATATCAATACAATTCCACGATGGTGACACTATATCCTTCTTGCACATTTATACCTAAAGGCACACACAATGACATCTGTTGAGGTATTTTGGATAATGTGGATAAAAAAAGGAGGAAAAAACACTAGAAAAGGAGTACACAGAATACGTAATGCCCCCAACAGTGATCCGTGCACTTCAATACCAATAAAAAGCACTAGTGTACATCTAGCACAAGTCTTTAGGTACAGATAGATTTCATCCACATGTACTAAAGAATCTTGCAGATGTGATCTCAGACCCTTTATTTATAATTTTTTGAAAATTCTTGGAGAACAGGTAAAATGCCATGAAACTGGTGGCAGCAAATGTTTTCTTCATCTTCATAAAGGGGAAAAAAGAGGATCCAGGCAACTATCGAGTAGGCCAGTTTGATGACAATACCTTGAAAGTTTCTAGAACAGTTCATTAAGTAGTCAGCCTGTGAGCACTTAAGAAAAGTGTGAACACAAAAAATCAACATGGCTGTTTTCAGTTAACAACCCAGGAACACCACATTCCTGGGTTGTTTCATGACATGTGAAATTGAAATGCACTGTTCCCTTCACTCATCCCTGGCAGTTTTTACAACCCAGGACTTGCCATCATGACATACAAACCAGGTAAATGACAGATGTGGATGTATGTTGCATAAAACGCTCTGTGGATTTTTATTCTGGCGGGCTTGCCAATATCCAGAACCAGAATCGAAGCAGGCAAATCAGTGGGAAAACAAATTTATTACAAAATGTTGTACAACAGGTTAGCCCAGTAGGCTAACGCCACAAGGCAAGGCTAACAAAGAGAAAATGGCTACTTGCTGCCTTTTATACTTCTTTCTCAAACTATGAGCTAATTCCTATGGAATTCAGCTCTCCTTCTCTCTCTGTGGCTCTGTGGCTGATAAGGCAGAAGCTGCAACTTCAAGGAGACAAAAGAACAAAGAGACATACAGGGTTTGCCAGACATACAGGGTGCAAAATTAGTCTAAAATGGCGTTGCATTGGTTTAGTTATTATGCTACAACAAAGCTCATTCTACTACAAAGCCTATTTTTCTATCATGTATACGGAAGGAATGTTTTTAGTGCATTGCATACACTCAAATGAGTAGGTGGGGATACACAAAAAATTTTTTTGTGTGTGCAGAGATTAATTGCACTTCCAGTAGGAATCTTGGTCACTCAATCCCAAGAGTGGTGGGCAGGATATGTATCCATTCCAATGTAACATTTTAGCTTTCCCTATGATGATGAATGGCAGTTATTCATTTATATGAGAGAAAAGAAAAGGGTACCCTTGAGAATACCATGGAATTTGTATTCAACCTGTTACTGTTGCCACATGTGCTGGAGGTGAGGAGAATGTTTTGCTCACATCACAGTTGTATTTGTAGTCCATTTACTTTGAGAGCCAGTGGGAGTGGAGGACTGGATAGGTCCCATGATATTCTTATTGGCAAACTGGTAAAATGTGGGGTAGATGATGCTACTATGCATACAGCTGTCCACATGTAGGCTTCCATACAAGAGGATCCAGACAACTACTGAGTAGGTCAGTTTGATGGCAATATCTGGGAAGGTCTACAACAGATCCATAGAAGCGCGAACCCTTCACTATCTGGATTCTGGCTCATATGAAGGCTAATAGCACCTAGGGGTATATCCTATGCATGATGTGCACAACCCATTCCCTAATCACATGTGGAGGTAAGTGGCTGGGCTGATCCTCCCATGAGGAGGGGTGAATCCATTGCTTCAGGTAGCAGATCTGGAAGGCAGCAGATCCCATGTGCCCCACTACCAGGAGGCCAGTCAGTCCCCATGCTGCTACTGCCTCACACTTCTCAAAGTGAGGCATAAGGCAAGTGGTTGCTCCAGAGAGTCCCACTGCCACTCTCTTGCTGTGGCTAAGACTGCAGCAGAAAATAGCAATTGTAGTTTTCTGGAGCCACCCTCTCTATGCCTCACTCTGAGTAAGGCATACAAAGTCTCTGGAGAGCTGCAGTGGCCACTTCCCTGTTGTGGCAAAAGCTGCAGCAAGAGAGTGCCCAATGTGGTTATCCAGAGCACTGCTCATCCGATGCTTTAGTCGGAGGACCCCTTAGAGCGAGGCATCAGGCATCTCTGCAGCAGGACAGTGGCTGGCATGGCTCTCCAACAGTTCACTCCGCCCGACTGTTTCACTTTAAGGCATCCTTCCTAAGAGTGAGACATTGGTGGGGAGGTGAACTTGGTGACTGCCTGTGGTACAAGTGGTCTCCATGGTCACCTGCCTGTGAATGCCTCATTCTCGAGAAGGATCCCTCAGAGCAAGGTATTGTGGGGAAAGTGGGTTACAGGTGGGAAGGGGGAAGAGGGGTAGGGACTTGTGGTAGCTTTGGTATGTGGTTTTGCAGTCACCCAAATAGGGCTTTATAATGTGATTATAACAAGTTGAAATTGTTATAATCGTTCTCTCTGTTTCCAAAGTTTGGGTGTGAGTGCCTTTCCTTATGTATCAAAAACAGCACCACCCACAAGCAAGAGAAAAGTATCAACAGGCTTAGAGGAATCTTGGAGTTCGCAGAACTCAACAAATCGTTAGGACAAAATAACCCTAATTGGCCAACAAATAATAAGGCCTGCAAACAGCCCAATGGGCATGCTGAATTACTATGGGGTGCTGACAGACTGATGGAAGAGGGGATAGGGCGGTCACATGTCCTCTTTTACAGAGGACTGTCCTGTATTTGAAGAGAACCATCCATTACAAAAAACCATTAATTTTTGTAAACTGCCCAGAGAGCTTCGGCTATGGGACGGTATATAAGTGTAAATAATAATAATAATAATAATAATAATAATAATAATAATAATAATTGAAAGTGTCCTCTATTTAAAGGACTGCCCAGTCCAAATTTGAAGAACCATAAGAAGGGAGAGCCTTGAAGTTGCCCATCAACACTTTTCACCTGGACAACAAAATGAGCAGGGAAGCACACAGGTCAACTGATCACAGTCTTCCTCACTATGGAATTGTAGTTCTATTTAAGTGACAACAATGGATTTTTTAGACATGTAAAGTAGCACATGGATTTTTTTTAAAAAATGCAAATCTGTGTTGTCTTTTGTCCTCTGTTTTGGTGATGCACCCGGGGCAGGGTAACTGAAAGACTGGGAGGAGGGGAATGAAATGTAGTATCCTGGAAAAGTTCAGGCCTTGCTGGCTGGAACACTGAATAGGAACACTTTGAATAGGAACACTGAATAGGAATGTTTTGTAGCAGGTCCCTCTGGTTGTATTACACTACCATTTACTATTGTGAGAGCCACTGGAAACTTAGCAAGCGGGCAACAGGAATTCAGAACAGTGTGTGATGATATGCCTTCAAGGTTCAATTAACATGGGCAGCATTTATAACACTTTTAATTGTTGTATTCATTTAGGATCTGCCATTATAATGATGAGAAACTTGCAAGGTTAGCGACTGAAGCCAAGGGCTGGACATGTGTCCCAAACAATGAAATGCATTGAAATTGTCTGGGCAGGCTGTTATGCAAGCTCCATCGATGCCTAAATTATGGCAGGTACTCATTAGATCTGGAGCCTTCTTGATGCAAGTGACCCAGTTAAGGAACTCTCTGCCGAGTTAGATTTACTTGGGTAGCAGGTATCAGACGTTTTACAAAAATGTCTAACAACTTTTAATTGATTCAGGTTTTGAGTTGCAGATTGGGCCTTTTAAACCTTGTTCTTACTTATTTTTGCTCTATAGTGTCATTGACTTAATTGCCTTTTGTTTTTCTTTTTTCATTTTATAATATTTTATTGCAAAAAATTAATTTGCTATGGAGCAGTAGAGAAATGTAATAAATAACTTTAGATTGATTAATAGAAATTCTATTCATCTCTAGTAAGAGAAATTCAATATTCTCTAAAGCTATATATTGTATACATACATGTATAGAGTATTTCGTGTTTGCTGCTTCTGGATATCTTGCAGACAAATAATGTAGTTCTTATTTGGCAATGTGTGGTAGAAATATTCCATGGCCAGGATGCAGAGTCTCTTTCAGCCCGAGGGGTGAATTCCATGTCAAAGAAACTCATGGGGACTATATTCTAGTGGTGGGTGGGCTAAAAGCAAAAGGGGCAAAGCTGAAACATCAAAAAATACCAGCTTATTTGAGCTGCTAATCCTTAGGAGAGTCATTCAACCTTTTAAAATTGTGTGTGTGTGTGTGTGTGTGTGTGTGTGTGTGTAGCTGTACAGATGTTGGTGGTTGAGGGAAAGTGAGTGGGGTCAAGGCAAGTGGTGGGGTCTTCTAGAGAACCTGCAAATCTACTTGGAATGAAGTGATGACTGCCAATATGATCAATCCCTCATTTGATCAACTGAGGGCCCGTTGGTATTCTGAGGAGCCAAGGGCAATAAAATAATTGGTTTGACAACTAGAGCACAAATGGCATAGGACTCAAGGCAAATATGATTGAACATAGGCTAGGATCCACTGCCTACTCTGTAGTAGTACTTGCAGCAAAGCAAGCTTATTTCTCTGTCACCATTTTGTCTGCACAATGTCAGCCTGTGGTGATGGGCCTCCTGCATGTGGACATAGAGTGGAAAGCTTGGAAGCCTGCAATTTGCATTTCATTTTTAAGATAAAATCTCTTCCAACTGCTTGAACATGGGTGCCATAGTTATCACAGAAAATCAGAAATGGATGGATCCAAGATGTCATCTGGCAATGTTATTAAGAATACCTTTCAGTTTGTGCAGCCTGAGGATGGACAAGTTGCTTGGAGGGCTGAAGCATACCAGCTGCTCATTAGATCCTTGACCTTCTTGGTCATTGAAATGAGCCAGGACTGGTTTTCAGTGTGAGCTTCAGAGATGGTCAATATCTTTTTGAACGAAAGGGGTGGTCTCTACTGCCATGAAAAAGATGGTAATTGGGCCTCTGTTGAATAAACAAACAAGTTATCTAATTTACCTTTTTGAGAAGGAGAAGGTGGCACCATCTCAACTCCAGAGGATCTTGCATGATACTGATTATTTGGATCTCTTCCACTGGCTTCTGACCTGCTTTTGATTAATATGGTTGATGACTTATGCAGGGAATGGGTGGAGAGAACATAGCTCTGCTGGTTCTCCTGAACCTTTGATATCATCAACCATGGTATTCTTCTGGACCACTTCTCTTGGCTGGGACTGGTTGGCATGGTGTTATGGTAGCCCTGGACCTTTCTGGAGAAATAGATTCAGAAAATAGTGCTGGGAGGAGGAAGGGGGTTCTTCGGTTCCATCTCATGGCCATTGGCCTTTGTGATGTCTCAAGATTCTATCTTCTTCCATTTGCTTTTTTAATTTCTACATGAAATTGCTTGGAGAACTCACCTGGAAGTTTGAGCTACAGTGTCAATAGTGTATGGAAATGGAGCTCTCCCTCTTTTGTAACTGGACTTGGACAGGGTAGCACTTCCTCTGAAAGATCAAGTTTAGAATTCAGGAGTTTTCCTGGACTCAATGCTATCTGTGGAGATGCAAGTTCCAGAGTGGGACAGTTAGGTGGGACAGCCAGTACAAAATAGATGAGATTAGATAGGCCAAGTATAGTACCATAAGATTGCCCATTCTTCCAACACCACACTTCACAAGAGAAAGCCTTAAATTGGTTTTTAGCATCATATGTCTTTAGCCCCTGCAGCTATTCTTCTGAAATTTTGCAGGTTTCATACCTTTACGATGTTAACCTGAATATCTTCACGGAATCAAGATTTTGTTCACAATCCCTTTGAAGATTGTGAACAAAATCTTGATTCTTAGATTGCCATTTTACAACCTTTTCTTATCTCCTAAAATATGTCTATCTTTAAGTTGTTCTTTTCTTCAGAATATTGCCAGTAAATCAAAAGCCATCTGAAGAGATATTTTGAGAGCTTCTTTAAGGGACAGGAATTGGAACTCGGTTCAGCTGTGCTTTCATATTTTTGAAATACAAGCATCAAGCCAATAGAAGCATACCTAGGCATTTCAGTATCACATGCTAGCTCTGCAATTTGATGGATCTCTATATTCCAGTGTTAAGTTTCAATATAACTCCGTAATAACCAGTTTGTCACTTAAACAATTGCATATTCCATTCATTAGTCTCTCTTCAACTGATGTTTCTTTCAAATGGAAAAGGAAGTGAATAAAACTCAACTATAAAACATGCACAACATAACTGGGTTCTTCCCCCTGTGTGGAATAGACTTTACAAACCCCTGGTAATCTTCTCTGTGGTGTCCCTATGAAAATTTACAACTGGTTTCTTGTCACAGGTAATGTCCCAGTCTCCTTCCCCCACCTCCTTACTTTCACTGTTTAATAATTGTGAGGAGACTGGAGCTTGAAAGCAAATGATATTGATGTAATAAGAAATACATTTCAAAATTAATAAGAATGTAATGCCTAGGGTGTTAGATACTTCCTCAGCGCATGTTGCAACAGTGTGCCTTTGACTATAAGAAAATACACATGCTGTCATGTTATGGTTTTGTACAATGTGGGGCAAAAAAAGGAGAGAAGCAGGTTCTCAGAATGCTAAGATACTATATTTCCAAGTATCTTAGCATTCTGAGAACCCACTTCTCTCCTTTTTTTGCCTTGAGTTGGATGCTCTCCTCCTTTTGGATTTTTGTACAATGTGGACCTTTATTTGTTTAAAGCATTTTATCCTGCTCTTCAGCTGAAAAGGCTCCCTGAATGGCTTATGTAAGTTCAATAACAAATAAGACACATGCTTGCAATCTAAAAGGCATGACACAAAAGGAAAAATGGATGGGGAAGGAAGAGGAAGACAAGCAAACCCAGGCACATTTCAGTTGCAAAGTTCTTATAATGACCACTTTGAATGGAAACAGTTCAGGGATCTGTGTTTTGTGGAGCCAGTTGTACCTGTTAAAATCATAATAGTTGTCATGACCTGCTATACTATCTCCTTCCGTAAGATTTTTTTAAGGCCATGGTTGTGATGTCTACATATGTTTACATCCATCATCAGAGATAAAATTGATTCTTCCCCACAGTAACCAGCAGACCTTGTCTGAGGCTAGAAATAACTATAGTTATTGCATGAAGAATTATTCACTTGTGAAGGTCATGTGCAGTGAGTGGGCTTAGGAGCATAAAAATTCCTGAGAAAATGAAGGGCAGTATTCAAGTCAACACTAGCACTAATGGAAATTATGTTGTGCTAACATAAGCAACCTCTAGGACAAAACTAATAATGTTAGCTGGTGAGATGGGTTTTCAGTTGTTGATAGGAGTCCCAACTAAAGCAAACACCCTTCCCCCTCGTCCTGGCACTGGCTGCGGGGAGGTAATTGCAGACGGGGGGAGTAGAGACGTGCTCTCTCCCCATTGGGGCAATTTTGGCGTCACTGAGCCAGGAGCTGGGTGGCTGCACGTATTTAAGGCAGCTGCGCCCAGCCTTCCAGGCTCTTCGAAGTGCGGCTCCCTCCCTCCCTCCCTATTTGCAGTGTGGGTTTAACTGGTTGCCCTATTGGGGGTCGAGTAGGAATTTTTGGCACATAGTCTGATTGGCCTGGCCTATGTGTCTTTTCGCCTCTTCATACTGCAAGTGGGGAGAGAGTGTCTTAGGAATTATAATATCCTGATCTTGGTTAATTTGGTCACATTTGGCTTAGGATGTTAGGGCGGGCATGCTTAGAGGAAAGGGATAGTGATCATTCTGTGGCATTGTTGTTTGGTGACAATTGATACCTGAGGCCTTCCATTGAGGGTTCCGCGGCCCCAGTGGGGGGATAAGGCCACCTGTTAGGCTGACTCTCGTTACTCCAACCGGAGTCGTGTGGCATGGGGGGTAAGTGGCATGGGTTGGTCTACCCTCCCCAAAAGGGGTATGGTCTGGGTGTGGCGACATAGAATGCTTCGCCCAATATAATGCCTAGCTAGCAGCCGGTGAAGATTAGGGCCCGCCCAGTTTCCCTTTGCAGATCTTCAATAAATGTGGCCCAAATTTGGTACCATATACAGTTGTCTCATCTCATTATTTCCCCTTTCCACCTGCAACAGTTTTCCTAATAATTATTACATATAATAATCCAATGGGGGAAGAGTGTGGTGATTCGTTATGCAAGCAGATGAACAATTTACTTTACTTTACAATTTAAAGTGAGGATATGGAAACACAGTATGTAGATTATTTTTATTGTATACATGAACCTTCTACACAAAGAGTTAGGAGACCCCGCTAAATGGGGTGAGCTGTGGTGGGGTAGGGGTGGAGGGTGGATCCTCCAAAATTGGGCAGAGGGACCTTTTATGAGTGGAACCTTTCCTTTTGTAAAAGACAGATGCTGGATACAACCCAATGTAATTTTTGTTCTAATATTATGACAGGAAATACAAAAGGGAAGGGAAGGGAAGGAATAGAAGGCCTGGCAGTGCTTTGAATGGGGCACAATGGTGAGGATGAATGTGGTACTTCATGCAACAGTTAGACACCTATGAAGAGTAAGATTATCAGAGTTTTGCTTAGAAAACATGGGAAAATGGTTTCTAGTGATGCCAGAAATCACTCTATTATAACTCAGAAACGGTATAACATCCCATTAGATTGTGAGCAAAATGCTATGAGAAATATAATGTACGAATGGAACCAAAGGAGCTAGAGTGTTAAATTTGGACCAAGCCAGGAGATCTGGATTCAAATTGCTTTTCAGCCTTAAACTTCACTGCCGTGACTTAGGGCCAGTTACTATTTCCCAACCTTTGGAAGAAAGACAGGCTAAACATGTAATAAATAGTCAAATATAACATCTTAAGTATGGGGCTTTGAAACTTTACAATTAACAACTTAAAATCTCCATTTCAAATAATCAAAAGGTTTTCCCCTTTAAAAAAACAACCCCTCCCTTTATTCTAAAGAGCTCTGAGAAGGCCCAAAAGCATTTGCAAGGAAGCATCTGCACCACTACTCTAAAATGACTGTTTGTCAGTGTAGTTTGTTTTACCCCTGAATCTTGCATATGTGGGTGGATGTGGAGAGAAAGGGACCATGAGTGTCAGCATCTGTTTTGCCCTAGAGCTGTGACATGCAGAACAGAATCTGACATTGGCCATGAAATGAGTTCACATGGAGCTGAGGCCTTCAGGGGGTCAGTATAATTGGTCATCAAAATCTAGTGACATATTTGCTGGCATTAGCCACTCACAGCACGCATCAGAATGAGCCAGTTTTGTCAGACATTGTAGGATAAATGACCAGCAAGTACCTTGTGGGTTTGAAATGTTCTGGCTAATTAGATGTGATGAGAAGCAAGCCCTGCTCTTGACATCCTTAACTGATGAAGACTAATTCTCCAAAGGGTTATAAATTATTATTATTATTATTATTATTATTATTACTCACCTACATTTGAAAGCCATTTTAGCAGTTCTTTTTTTTTAAACTCAAAACTTTTTATTGACGCAGAAGTCAGCCACAAGTTCCGGTTGTAAATTTGCATGTACAAATAGGCATACATGTACAGCAGGGCTGGAGGAACATTTTCAGCCTGAGGACAAGATTGTCACCCCAGAAACTTCTCAGGGCCTGCATATCAGGATGGGAAAATTAGTGAGGCTCAATGTCATCCATCTTGAAATTTGATTTGTCTCATTTCTGTTCCCAAATGTAAGCTCTCCCACCACCACTGGAATGGAAAAAGTACTCATTTGGGAAAAGTACACTTTTTTTTTTTTTAAAGGCACACCCCAATGCATACTTTCTCCCCACCTACTAAAGTATGAAAATTCACATTTTCCCCAAACTGTGCATTTTTCTAACAAAAGTGTTTTGTGAACATGATTGCAAGCTTGGGAATATGCAAATTTGGCCTGGAAAAAGTGCTAACATTTACTTTTGGGGGTGCAAACAGGGCAAGTTGTTTTTTGTACTATTATTTCCATTGAAATTTTTCATTTCCATAAAAAATTACATATAGATAATATTAAAATAAACACAGAGAGAGAGAGAGAGAGAGATTTAAATAACAAAAAGAAAGGGAAAAAATAAATCAAAACTCTCCATCATTAATACCAACATAAATAAGTCCTGATGTTTAATGGACTGAACGAAATTAATGTACATCCCTACCTGTATGCCTTGCAGTGGGTGTGGACAGAGCCCCAAGTGGGTGTGGCCATGCACTCTCTCCTTTCACAAAGATATGCACACACTGTTCACATACACAGAGAACTCATCCACACAACACATGCCCTTCCCTGCATTGTACCTGAACTGATCCATGCAGATGTGCCGAGGAGGCATTTCCCCTGCTCAGTGTCAGCAGGTAAAAGGACTAATCTCCAATTGGTGATTGGTGATAAGAATTTTTTTTTTGCCAGGGAAAGGGGGTGGGGTCTGGAAAAGAATCTGATAGGCTGGATGGTTACTTACAAACTATAACTCCACTCAATCCGGTGACATTGAAATAAGAAGTTCCCGCATTAGATGGACACCAAGGGTTGATAAGGAGATAAATCATCTATTGCATACTGATAGTTCCCTTCTCCAACATAAGGCATTGTTACAAGCAAAAACTGCAGAGTCTGTTTTGGAAGCTTTTCACGCTCTGATTTCGGCCCTACAAAACCATTTAAACCAAAAGAGAGTAGGAAATAAATCTAACTCCCAGTTTAAATCTAAACAGTGGTTTGATATGGAATGTAAAACTATGAAACATATCTTGGTGGAAAAATATAGAGGGTATAGAAAGGAAAATTTGGTGGCTTTACCGCCTGAATGGGTTGAGTTGAAGAAGAGTTATAAAAAACTAATTAGGAGAAAAAAAAACCAAGCACAGAGAGAGGCGTGGAGACATTTAATAACAGCATCTAGGGAGAAAAATTCAGCCTCTTTCTGGAAATTGGTGGCGAAGGGATGGCCAAATGCTATTACAAAAGCAGAGCTTCATATTTCGCCGAAGCTGTGGGAAGCCCACTATAACAATATCTATGGATTGGGGAGTATGGGCCACCCGAGAAACCAGGCCAACATAGGCAATCTCCCAGAACGGCCTCCGGTTACTGCTTCGGAAATAAAATGCCTTATATCAAAACTTAGAACAGGCAAGGCACCGGGGAATGATAACATCCCCCCCGAAGTATTTAAATCAAACTTAGAATGGTGGGCCCCAGTGTTGGCGGCTCTATTTACGAGTATCGATCAATCAGCTCTTATGCCTGAAGATTGGGGCCTTGCTACTATCATCCCAATATATAAAAAAGGTGACAGATCAAATCCTGCAAATTATAGACCTATTAGCCTGTTGAATGTTGTTAGCAAAATGTATGCTTCTCATTTACTGGAAAAACTGCGGGATTGGCTAGAGCAGGAAAATCTCATAGAAGATGAGCAGGCCGGATTTAGGGCCGAGCGTTCCACAGTGGAGCATGGACTTATTATGCAACATCTAGTCGAAAAATACACATCCACCCCAGGGGGTGCCCTCTATGCGGCCTTCGTTGATCTAAGGTCAGCTTTTGACTTGGTCCCTAGAGACAAATTATGGGAAAAATTTGAAGATACCAATATAGATCGTCGATTATTGAGACTCATACGCACCCTGTATGAGAATACCAGTCTTCGGGTGAGATGTTCCTCTGCTGGACATTTGACCAGGCTGATTCCTACTGCTAGGGGTGTGAAACAGGGCTGTGTCTTAGCCCCTACACTGTTCAACTTCTATATAAACTCTATGGTTAGGTGCCTAGCGGAGGTACGAGCACAACCCCCCAGCTTGTCAAACAGATTACTGACAGTTCTGCTTTATGCTGATGACGCAGTGGTCTTGTCATTAACAAGAGCTGGATTGAGGAGACTTCTGAGGACTCTGGATACTTATTGTAAAACTGAAGGACTACAGATTAACTATGACAAAACCAAGGTCCTGGTGTTTTCTAGAAGTAAGTTAAAATGCAAATGGCAAATAAGTGATCACCAGATTGAACAAGTGTCTACTTATAGGTACTTGGGAATTACATTCCATGCAACTGGAACCTGGAGGCCTCACTTAAAAAATGCCATTGCAAATGTGCAAAGGAGCATTAAGGCACTCCTTTCCTTTTATTACAATAAAGGAGGACAGCACATTCCTTCTGCACTTCAAGTCTTTAATGCAAAGGTTTTAGCACAGATATTATATGGGATAGAAGTGTGTACTTTTGTTAACATAGTACCAATGGAAGTGGTGCAGACGAAATTCTTAAGAGCAATTTTGGGTCTTCCAAATTGCATACCAAATACATTAGTAAGAATAGAGGCTGGCCAACCCACAATAGAAGCTCGTATGTGGCGGCGTAAAATGCAGTTTTGGCTAAAAATGCTTTTTGTGCCTGTAGGTCTGGCTCCATTGACTCTGACAGACACATTCCACTCAAAGTGGAAAAAAACACTGTCTATGAAGCTCCAAAACCTTGGTTTCTCCTTGACAGCTATTCAGATCCTAGGGTACGAGAAAGCAAAAGCAGCTATCGCCCAACGTATCTATGATGTGGATCTACAAACCCACCTAAGCCAAGCAATCCTATATCATGGGTGTAGGGACTATAGATCTCCACTGGGACTTGCGAAACATCTAATAAATTTGACTGTGCCTGGACTTAGAAGAGCTTTTACACTGGCAAAGTTCAATGTTTTGCCATCGGCGTTGCTGGAGGGTAGATATAAAAAAATTCCTCACACTGAGAGGACCTGCCCTTGTGGGACAGGGGACATTGAGACAGCTGATCATGTTCTTTTACATTGTTGTTTCTATAAGGAACTCAGAACTATATGGATTACCCCACTCATTAATAAAGTCCCAGGCAGACCGGATAAATTTTACCCGGACTATCCTCTGGCTGATCTGGACGATCAAGTTACATCTAAAGTCGCCAAATTCTGTGCAGCAGCCATTCGTCGGCGTAGGGAAATATTAACACTATTGAACCCTATCTGATTGCCTCAAATTGAAGCCTGTATATTTTTACATGTATGATTTGTTCTCTTTGCTATGCTGGTTTTTTAACCATAATAAAGTATTGTATTGTAGGCTGGATGGTGAACCCATGTAGGACATATCAAGAAGCTCACCATGCCTGATCTACCAAAATGAACAATGTCAAATCAATGGCAAGGGTATTAAAAAAAAACCAAAGTCTACAAAGCTGATGACACCAAATAAGCAATTTTAAACTAAAAAAAATACAAAGTTGTGTAAGTGATGAATATAAATAACAAATAAATTAAATTAAAACTAGAGATAAAGTTATGGCCTGACACATGAGCATAGAGGGACCAGATTTTACCGACTTACTTAGATGAATAGATCTGTGTCATTGTGTCATTCATATGAATATTCCTTTAAAAATCCTACGAGCTGGAAGAAACATTATCATCATTCATTTTAATTAATTTTAAGTGTAGTAGAGAATAATTGAACCTTCTTTGAACTTGCAATTATGTTATTATTTTAAAATGTCTCGCTAATAAATGTTTGTGAGGTCTTGGATTTGAAATTCCTATAAAAATATTCTGTATGGGTTTGATAACCTGATACCTTATTTCCCTAGAAGCAATTAGATTAGCATCAACAGACCACTGTTTGAAGTGAAACAGGAAGAACAATGCAACAGTGGATGCAATAAAAGTCTTACAATAGAAAGGAGCTTGTCTACATAGTGAGTATTTCCTAATATTATGGTGGGAGGGGGTATGGGTTACCATGGCAGACTGTTTGTGGTGGCATCCCATTGGGAGAAGCATATGTTCCTCATCTTTTTCTGAGCTGCAAGGCATGTATCTGGGAAAGACGATATATGTTCTAGCACTTGAAAAACATAATGGGTTTACTTCCTTATAGTAGTAGCACAAGTCATAGTATTATTCTATGACATGACACGACAGACATTTCAATTAATCATGGATGTTAACATGGGAAAATAGAATGCCATTTTCCACAACATCCTTCTAGTAAAGGTGACATGTGCTCTAGCCCAAAGATCTTACTTTGTAAAGGGATACTGAATACAGTCAAAATTTCTGTCCTCCTCCTGGAGCATTGCCCTGCCATTTGTGTATGTTCACAAAAATCCAAAGATTTCTGCTGAGGCAACATTGTATCAACATAGGTCCCATTAAATGTGTGTGTTCTCATATCTGTTCCAGCACTAAAAATATAACGTCAGGAAATGTTGAGCCGAGGGAGTTTCTAAACTCACATTTTATTTCATTTCATTTCTGCGTTTGAAAATTCTGACCTTTTAATGGTTGTGAAGTACTATTTAAACCTGCATCTCCCAATCCAACACTTTCAGCATTCGAGCCCCCATGAGTGGAATAAAATGTTTGCAATGGCAAAGTACCACGGTATTTGACTATAATGAATAAACCTTACAAAAATTAATCCCAAGCTAATGGTGGAGGCAGCTAGAAAGGGCTATTTGCTTTTGCTTTGCAAGAGATTCATGAAACAAAAGCAGGCAAGTGTTGCCATTTTCATTATAACACAGCCTTGTAAGATATTATAACATATTACTGTATTCATACAAAGTATAAAGCAGGGATAGCATCAAGGGTAGGGATGGTGGGGTGCCTGCTGAGAACTCCTCTACACCTCAGCAGAGGCCCACTGGCAGAATCCCCGTAAGGGTTATCAGTTTGTTGACTTTCCTCTCACTTTTGCCCAGACAATGGAGAGGATGAGAAGGAGGAGCAGCAGTTGTCACCACCCACCTGCTCACTGGCCTCCTGCCTGTCAAGCAAGCCAATGGTAGCAATGTTGAGAAAGAGTATGAGATGCAAGAGCAGCTGGTGACAATGGTAGTAAGAAGCAGGTAGACTCACAGACGATGCCGATTGAGGATGCTTTGCCCAATAGCCCTTAAAAACCTGTACAAACCAACATTAATTCAGTTGTTTAAAACTGTTTGAACATTGAAGCATTACTTTGCATTATGAAGTAGATGTTACTGGTACTTTCCGGTGGTAACTTTTTGGAATCCCACATTGCCCTACAGAGAGTATATGACCTCGACAGCTTAAGAAAGCTGTTCAGTTACTTTGGCTACTAAATAGGTTTTTGGTTGTCAGGAAGTGATCCTAAATATGATGAATTCTTAGTGTAGAAAAACTATCCTTTCATGTTTAACTAATATAATGCCCCCCATTATATATATGGCATTTTTTTATTACACTGAACAGGAAACTTGCTTTCCAGACGTTAAATGTATTTTTCAATCTGTTCATTAAAATGTACATGTATTATGAGGAATTATTATATTTTTAGAACATAACTTCAAATTGTCTATTGGTTTCTGAATTACTAATTCAATAATATTAGAACACATATGCCACATATTTCAATAACATTATATGTATCCAAGCAATTCAATTCTGTGTTAACAAATTCATTAAATGCATTTTTAGATTAGAACAACATGGCTTTAATCTGAAAAGAAAGCTTTTCATTTTCTGGGTTATGCATCAGCAGCAGTTGTGAATAACTAATAACATCAAAGATATGGAGCCAAATTTTGCTCATGGCTAAATTGGGGCATTGAATAGTGATGGAGTGTACTAATTATTTTGCAGGGTAACACAGTAGAATAGCAGCTGCCAATGTTATGCTGAAATGTATGCAAAAATACAAATACAATAATTATCTAATTAAAACCAACATGTTTTTGAGGATGATGTATTAAAGGAACTTTCTGCTGTCAGTCATCCAAACCATTATTCAAACTATCATGAGGATGGAACAGGTTCAGAGCTGGATCTATCCTCATTGCTTGCCCTATGGTATTGGCTTGAATGACCAACTACTAGGTAGAGGGTGGGCATTCCCCATTCTTTGCTCTTGAGTTGATTATGGAGATTGTACAGGAGGTAAGTGAAGGAGATAGGAGGTCAATCCCAGTTTCTATATGAAACAAGTGCAAGTCATTATGATGGGTGTGTATATGAGAGATCTGTATATTTCAAGGAAAACCCACCCCTATGGGATATGTATGAGAGTGCACATGCTGTGTACTTCATCACAGAGAAAATAATGCTTATGTATGGATGCAAGTGATTGTATAGGCATTGCATATGTCTTATAATGTACTTTTATCTAGCCAATCCTTTGATACAGACCTTGTTTTCCATTTGAGAAGATGAAAAGTGTATTATCTTAAAGCCTTAATGTATGTTCTCACAGAACTTAGTCAAGGGTTCTCTTTCATAACTCTATATCCTGATGGCAACTTGTCTTAGAATTGCATAACAAACCACTATTTGACAATTATATAATCTGGTTCACAGTCTGTATAAAAATGCTATTGTTTCACATTTAAGATTTAGGAGTGAAATCCATAGCCTACTGCAAACTGAAATGACATTCTTGTAGAAGTAGCATCATTATGGATTTCACTTAAAAAGAAAAGATGCACCCTAACCGAAGCTAAGCATTCCTACAAACCCATTCTTAAAATCATGACCCTGGGATTTCTGTTACTGCTTGTTTTTAATTGTTTTTGAATGTATATGTTTTATATTGTATTTTTAAGGTTTAATCTTTTGTAAACTACCCAGAGAGCTTTTGCTATTGGACAGTAAAGAAATGTAATACATAATACCAATAAATTTCAGTGCGGAAGATTTAAACAAATGCTTGACTCTTAATAGTAAAACTTAACATAAACAACTTCTAAAAAGTTCTTAACTAGCTAATAATCCAAAACTTTCCTACTCCTTTACACAATTAGACACAAATGATAATGAGCATTTGCGAAGCCAAGTCTGAGCTTGGTTTCAACAATGCAGCTAAATGATCTTAGGTTATGGTTTTTGATTCTGGAATTAGACTGCAATTCAGACTTTGGCAGCACTATGTAGAGTTGCAAAGATGCAGTAAATGAGGACTCTCCTGCATAGGTGATGACTTATTTTTTTATATGTGAACTGTTTCTGTCTGTCACATCATTTAGTGGAGTAGTACCTGTCCCTGAAAAACACTGCCTCTATTGTCTACTGTTGGAAGATGGTAGGATACCATGTTAAATTATTATTATTATTACAAGCAAAACTCTTACTTGAAGGTAAGTAAAAAGTAGAGGGACAGCTGCATGCTACAGAGTTAATGTAATATGTAGTATTTATTTATTACTTATTTATTTACAACATTCATATTACACTCCACCGCTAGACAGATTCCAGAGCGGTGAACAATAAAAGAAACAAGTTAAGATAAAAGAATAAAACTCCAGTTTTACCCTTAGTATCCACACATTGTAATTTATTGTAATTTTAACTTGTTTTTTATGCTTTATGGCTTTAAATTTTGTATATCGGTGTTTTTAATGTTCAATGTATTTAATTTTTGTAAACCGCCCAGAGAGCTTCGGCTACGGGGCAGTATATAAATGGAATAAAATAAATAAATAAATACATACATACATACTAGTGTTCTTGGATCTGATGAAGTAAAAGTTTGGGTCATAATAACATTGTTTTTCTTCAAGGTTCCACTAGATTTTCTGTTGTTTTTACCGCAATAGGTTAACTTTGCTACTGTTGAGAAAGAATTGTTGAGGTTTCAATCCTCTTTCCTAAAAATAAGGTATTTTGTGTGTACATGCATGTATCTGCATACCTGTGATTCTAGTGTACATGCATGTAAATGTATATATTTGTACACAAAATAAGCGTTTTAGAGTTATACAAGCTTCTTATTTTCATCTGTAAAGTGATGGCTATGCAAGCGGCATTCTGTAACCGTGTTTTCAACAAGACAAACTCGAGGTCATTCATATCTCTTTTAAAGAGAGTTGAAATTTTGGTCATTAATATTTGAACTGAGTTTATGTCTGTGGCGAAGCTGTTGCAGTACTGCTTCTCTGTACACTACTTTTTCAGACCAAATTTGCAGACCAAATTTAGGTTATGTTCTTGAACCAAAATGAAAGGATAAATTGTTCATTTATCTGAGTTCATTATCAAGAAAGGATAAGAGAGAGTTCTGTATCTTTCTCCCACTAACCCATTTTTGGGACCACATGTGACCACAGGCCCAAATAGCTCTGGTTATCTAAAGTAACCATAACAAGTACCATCAAAATACATTGTCTTTTGCAATTTAATCCTGACTAGTTTGAAGAGCAGGTGTTTGAACCTTGCTGTGAATTATCACCCAAGCCCTCATTGAAATCTTTCTCTCTTGACATCCTTGTGGGATACTTCCGGCCTTGAGGCCTCCAAAATCTGTGCACTATCTCATAGATCCATACCATAAAACTGTAGCTTATTACATGTTTCTGTTTAGGAAGGCATTAAAAAAAAAAGAAAAGAAATATGGCTGCAATCCTGTATAAACTTTCCTAGGAGAAGCAAACCCCACTGAACTCAATGGGACTTAATTCTGAGTAGGCATGTATAGGATTGTGCTATATGGGTTGGATCCAGTCTTAGTCATGCTTAGACTAGAGGTGCAGAATCTCAGGTCTGGGGACTTGATCTGGCCCTCTTAGGAGTCCTCAGGAGGCCATGCCCCTTTCCTTTGGCTCCACCCCTTTTCTCTGACCACTGATTGTTTGGTGGTTTCCTAGTTTTTGTGCAATTTTTCCCACATTCTAAAAGGTTGAAATATCTCTCCTAAAACTTAGTTACTGGCAGTCAGAACTTTAAGCTAAAAACAAATCTGGATTTGTTGGCATTTTGGCCCCACCCCTTTGCCTTTGCCACACCACTAAAATGAAGTGTCCAAGAGGGTCTCCAAAATGTAATTCAGCCCTTGGGCAGAAAGAGATTCTGCATCCCAGGAGAAGTCCCACTGAAATGTATGGGACATGTTAGCTATAACTAACTTAGGACTGACATGTCCCATAGATTTCAGTGGGTCTACTCTAAGCATGGCTAAGTCTGGATCCAAGTTGCAGAGTATTTTTTTTAAAATACCTAAGCAAAAGGAAGGGACAACTTGACAGATTAATAAGTAATTCTGAATATGCAAATAATTGTACAAGTTTTTTTCGCTACATATTTTCATGGATCAAGATAAACTTGTTCTTTCTTTCTTTCTTTCTTTCTTTCTTTCTTTCTTTCTTTTATATTCAGTTGAATTAAGTGCTAAATAGTAAAGCAATGCTTGGTGCCTTATGGAACTATCATCTGAATGAATAAATCTGCATGCTAAAAAAACACTAGTTCACATTATTCCATTTATTTTGTGTACATCAACATCCTTAATATTTATTTAATGTTTTAATATTAATGCACAGAAAGCAAAGAAGGCATGATATATTAACATATGGAAACACTCTTCTTTTTCTGGATTGAGTTAGGGATATTCATGAACAAAAGGAATTCAAATTCTTTGCAACAAAAATCCTTAGCTTTCTACCTTAAATCAAATTAATGCTATAAGAAAAAGGTCCCATTATTTTAATAGATTCGCTGCACTGGAAAAAGTGCATGTATTGAACTAGGAAAAGTTTTTTAAGTTCAGCAATATTAGTATGATTGAATTTCATTGTTAATGGAATTTTCTTCTAGTAAATTAAACCAAAATTGTTGAATTGAAATGACTTTTCTTCCTTTATTTTCATATTTTTCTTGCCTGGGATATATCATGTATTGGAAAAGCTAAAAATGAAAATGTTTCTAAGCAGTTGCTGGAAATACTGCCCCCCCTCCCCCCCCCCCGGGCCTTATTTGAACAGATATGAGCAATTGGTTCAGAGTCCATAAGTATTTTACATGATTTCCAAGGGTTTCTTTTCACTCCATTTTGGCCTAGAAATATATCTTTCTGCCTTCTTTTCTTCCTTGGCATTGTATTTTCGTGTGCATAAATTTTGAGTCATCAGAGCTTCTTCTGACAGGTGGTAGTTGTATAATAAATTGGAACTCTTTGCAAATGCCTTCATAAAGCAAGTTACAAGTAAAATGAAATGAAAATGCAAGGTCACAAAAGAGATGTGTTTCAGCTGTCTTTAAAAGCATGAGAGACAAAGACATAAAGTAATCTCAAATGTCACAAAATGGATCAAAAGCTTGGTGTTCTTTCTTTCTTTCTTTCTTTCTTTCTTTCTTTCTTTCCATATTCACTTCAGCTGAATTAATCTGCTAAACAGTGAGGCAATATTCGTAAAACCTGGAGTACCTTCACAGCAGCTTGGGTTGTTCATCTTTACCACTAACCAGTTCCAGTTTAGTTGCTGGACATGGATGGGAGGGTGTGCTTGCACCCATGTCCTGCTTGTGGGTTCCTGGTCAACAGCTGGTTGGCCACTGGGTGAACTGAGTGCTTAACTAGACGGACCCCTGGTCTGATCCAACAAGGCTCTTCCTTTGTTCTTATGTTCTTAACTCGAACAGAGTTCGAGTTTTCAGTCAGAACTCTAAAGGAGCTATCCAAAGTGCTGAACTCTATCCCCCAAGTGGGTTCAGCACCTTGAATAGCTGCTTTAGAGTTTGGTCTGGTTCTGCTTGAAACCCAATCAGTTTCCAGGGGGATTAAGAACATAAGAAGAGCCATGCTTGATCAAACCAAGGGTCCATATAATCCAGCATTCTGTTCACACAGGGGCCAATTCATTTGCCTGTACTCCTTTATGGACAATAGGGAAACCACTAGAGTGGCCAAACTTAACTCAATAGGCTGGGGTTCAAGCCAACTGCAGATGGGGTGAGAAAATTTGATCAGAAACACCACTGTCTCACATATTCACTGTTATACTCATTCAATCGAGTTATGGACATGTTGTTGAACTTGATGCATTATGCTTCTAAAAGCAAAATGCTTAATGAACATTCTTCAGATTTCTTTGCTTATTTGCTACAGAAGTTTGAAAAAGATTATTTTCTATTACTATGCTCCAAAACCAGCATATTATTTGCACACAATAGCACATCATTACAAATTCATGTTAGTAATAATCATTATTGTGGGTAAGTATTTATAAGCCTGCAGGCATTTTTGTTTTGCTCCATTAGTGGATTGTTGTTTTTTTGGTACTTTCGTTCTACCTTTCACCTGCAGTCCAATGACTCTCACAGAATGAGAGCTTTGTGTAAAATTCACTCTATTTTTAAAGGTTACTTTTTTAACCATCACAGTAGTATTTGGCTGTTTGCTACTGTCCTATATTGATTGATTGATTGATTGATTGATTTTAATTTATTTATTTGATTTGAATACTGTCCAACTGGCAAATGCCCTTGGGGAGGTATACAATAATAAAAACAAACAACAAAAAGAAATCACAAATAAATAAATACAACAATACGCATACCAAAATAATACAACATTAACCCACAGACTACCTTAAAAATCAGGCAGTAACATATGGGAGAAGCCACTCCTTCAGGTAGACTTTTATACCAAACATCATAATTTTATGAGCAAACCAACTTATGCATAATGTATTTTAAGTTCCTATTTTATGTCTCACCAGAGGGAATTTCAGTAAGTAGTCCCTAAAACATCTGAATCATCCTAGAAGTAGAAGAAGTAGGAAGAACTGGAGGCAGGGAAAGTGCAGTGTACAACAGTCTGTTCTTGTTTATAAAGAAGCTTAAGGAATGTTTAAAACCTGTTCCTGTTTGTGGGGTGGAATTTAGGGAAACCTGGCCTGAAGGAAAAGCTCTTGCAATTTTATTTAGCTGGGAAAGACTCAGTTTAGGAATGGTAAGCACTGGCAGCCATATGTAAATTACAAAACTTTGAATAATCTCAACTAGGGCTGTGCACACACACCCTGATTCAGATCTGGATGGTTTCTCAGTACAGTGACGTCACGCTGGGTGACATCATCACCCGTTGCTATGTCACTATGTCACTTTACTGAGAAACCAGGCCACGAGGCCTGGTTCTCAGTATAGCAGACAGCAATGGACAGTGGCGGGTAAGTGGGAGAGGAGGGAGGGTGGGGGGAGGGCGGATCTCCGAATCGATCTGGAATGGGCCCAATCTGCTACGGAATGATCTGGACCTCCCCAACCCGGTTCGGAACCGGATCCGGGAGGTCCAGATCGGCCCAATCCGATCCGGATTCGGGATGTGGATTCAGATTTGTTCACAGCCCTAATCTCAACCTATTGTTTGAAGAGTGACATTTTATTCACTTTTGTAAATGTTTTCCATGAATGGATATCTTGTTTTTTGTTCATTTTGAAAGGATGTCTCTAGTTGTGGTGACGATCCAATGCCTATGCCCCAGGAACCAGACTACTGAGTTTCTTTTAGGCAGAGTGGGGTTATTCTAGTAGCAGCAGTTAAAAGGTTTCAGAGTGGAGGTGGGGGTGTCGGAGAAATCTGCAATGGAATCAAATGAGTTCACATTTCTATTACTTCAAACTGGAGTTCTGCAACAAACTGGCTTTTCCGAGTTGTTTGCATTCCGTGGACTTGGGGACTATTTTTTATATTATGATTCTTATTCTTATTATTTTCTGGGATTTTACACAAATTTAGTTGTAGAAATACAAGCATTTCCCTCATAGGCTAAAGCATGAAAATGTGATTTTTTGGGGGGTGGGGTTGCACATTTTGGGGAGGAGTGAGGGGATTTGGACATTGTTGCAAGTGTGAATTTGCACAAATTTGGGAAATGTGGAAAAACCAGATTCTGCCAATAAGCGGATGAGGGAACAAAAAGCACCTGACAATCCATGATACGCACACAGAGCAGATATTACAACATCCATACAACTCTAAGTGGAGGCAGCGTTCTCTAGCAGTAAGGTCTAATTAACTTTATTAAAAACTATCATGGAATTCCATTGGCCCAAGCCTCAAAGGTTTTTTTTTATTATTATTATTTTAAAGAAAGAAGCATTGGTGGGATAACACACATACTGATCTATCATATCTGATGGCAGTGGCGGGATAACCAACAGTTTTTCTTTCACATGCGAGTTTTAGATTCGAACTATATTACTTGACTGCTACAGCATCTAAGCAGGAAATGCCCAGAAACACAGAACTCCATAGAACAAAACTCAAACTGCCAAGGATGCACATTTTCTTTCATATTAGATATGGTTACTCACATGTTGGGAAACCGAGCATGACTTGGAGCATCCCTTAATGTCTATTAGTAAAAAATAATAATACATTAGATCAATAATTTTAATAACTATGCTGGGAATCTTACACAGAGGATTAAAAAAAATCATTTCCCCCAATGGCATCATTATTTCTTGAGTGCCAGTTCTCTTGGTAGAAAGGTGGGGTACAAACCAAACCAAATTAAATAAATAAAAGAATTTCTAGACATTTACATCTCTTAGTCTTTTTACTGAAGTCTTCTTATTACATGGGTTTTTAGAAATAATTTGGGGGAGAGGAGAACAAAGGCTGGGTAATAATATGTAAACACCTTGTCTTAAATACTTCATTCATCATTCTAAAAGAAAATATTACATAATCCAAACCTGTTCAGAGTGTGGGGGCAACAATGAGAAAGAAACTGTTTCCCCTCTGAATTTTTCCGTTTTACACTCAAGCGTTGTCATCTCTACACAAGACTGGACTAATATGTTCAAAATGGCCAGTCCCAGGAAGCAGACTTGTTGCTTTATGCTGCACTAACTCAAGTTTCCAGCCTGTTTTCAGAGGTAGCCCCAAATTAGTGCTGTGCCAAAAATTCCCCTCACATATGTTTTGACCATTCTCATTCGATATGATAGAAAAGAAATTGCTTTTGAAAAGAAATTCAAAGGAGAAGGAGATCCAAACCATGAGAAATTCTCATGGGCTTGGAACTGGGTTCTTGAAGAATCTTGGGGCTGCAGTGGAAAGGAGGGGGCAGAAAAGTTCATTTCCACCAGCACAGTTGCTCTAGCTTAAATCTGGATCCAATTCTGAATCTTCCTTCTCATCTGCCTGTCCAGTCAGCTTTTGTACTTGGAACGGCAGGGGCCCCTTTCCTAGGTCAGAATTCTAATTTCTAGAAAAGGAGCATCTGTGGAGGTTTCCATATTGACTAGGAGGGCTTGGGGATCTGCAATCAGATCTTCTCCAAGGTCAGGACTCAGTCTCCAGATTCAAAGGAGGAGATTCCCCTGCATCGTATGCTTCCTGGATGCTGTCTAGGGGTCAAATGATTGCTCTTTGACTGAATTAAAATAAAAAGATCCCTGAGAGCCAACTGGGGACAGCTAGTGTTCAGTGAAAGGTCTGTTTGGAGACCAAGGCCATCTCTACACCTCGTGTCATAGTGAACTGATCACATCATGGTGATGTTATATCCACCTTGCAAATTTATACCTTGCAGCACTAACACTTATTAGTGCACTTCAATGCTGATAAAAAGCACAAGTGTAGATCTAGCCTAGGTAGGTGCAATCCTCTTGCTCCATCCTATTTTGGGTGATTCTGCTGAACAGATGGAGGGTTTTCAACCTGTTCTGGATGGGGTTGCACTCCCATTGAAGAAGCAAGTTCGTAGCTTGGGGGTTCTCCTAGAACCATCTCTGTCACTTGAGGCTTGGGTGGCCTCAGTGGCACTGAGTGCCTTCTACCAACTTCAGTTGGTGGCCCAGCTATGCCCCAGCTATGAAGGCAGGGATAACCTGCCTTCAGTTGTCCATGCTCTGGTAACCTCCAAGTTAGATTACTGCAATGCACTCTACGTGGGGCTGCCTTTGAAGGTGGTTTGTAAGCTGCAGCTTGTGCAAAATGCAGTGGCCAGATTGATAACTCGGACCAGAAGGTTCGAGCATATCAGACCTACTCTGGCCTGCTTGCATTGGCTGCCTGATTCAAGGTGCTGGTTTTAACCTATAAAGCCTTACATGATTTGGGACCATAATACCTGATGGTATGCCTTTCCCGACACAAACCTACCTGAACACTACTTTCAACATCTAAGGCCCTCCTCCGAGTGCCTACTCCGATGGAAGCTCGGAGGTTGGCAACAAGGGAGAGGGCCTTCTCTGTGGTGGCCCCCCAATTGTGGAATGATCTGGTGCCAACATTGTTATCTTTTCGGCGCCAGGTCAAGACTTTCCTCTTCTCTCAGGTATTTAGCAATATCTGATGAGCCTGAGTTTGTTTTATTTTTAGGTTTATAGCTTTTTAAAGTTATTATAGTGGTTTTAAATGTATATGTATATTGTGTGTATATTGTATGTTTCTGCTGTTTTAATTTTTGTATATTGTTTTTCATTGTTTTAATTTTATGTTAACCGTCCAGAGAGCTTTGGCTATGGGGCGGTATACACATGTAATAAAATAAATAAATAAGTTCTGTAACCCAAATTTTACTTGATCACTTTCCTTATTTCAGTTCATCTACAAGGTTAATTTAACTTTGGCAATTGCCAGTAGTATGGAATGGTCACAAAAGTTGTTTCATTTGTCAAGTAACAGGACATTCACATACATATGAAAGATTGTAGCTTGTTTCTAAGTTTAGCTTCACATTTGCTCTGTCTCTGAGCTTAACCTCAAGTCTCCTGAGTTAATAAGTCTGGAAGAACCAATTTGGATTGGGAGTATGAAAGTGTATTTCCCAAATTATTGCTGTTTCTTATATATTCAACAAATTAATCTTTATTTAGAAAAAGTAGTACCTACTTTAACATAGCAGTATTAGAACCTATATAAAAATATCTGAACCCCATCTAACTTTTGCTATTTTAACATCTTGGTGTAATATCTCAAACAGACAGTACAGGCACAATGCCAGATTACTGCAAAATGTGTAGGAAGTGAATCAGATCAACAGATTGGTGCATCAATCTGTATGATTAATAGGCATAGCTGAGCAAATTGCATTGGTTTTTGCCATAACATACTTCCAGAAGAAGGTCGGTACCATGCGTTCATCAATAAATGGTACCTAATTGATAAATGCTATAGTAGAACTCAGTTGTAGTCCATTAAGTTAGTACTATGTGCTTATACAGTAAAAGTAAGAGACACTCATATGGCTTTATAGTACACATAGACTGAATATTTTAGCTTGTTCTTTTCTCTAGATCAGGGGACCTAAACCTTTCTGGCTCTGTAGGCACATTTGCAATTTTGAAGAAGTGTTATGGATGTTTTCACAAAATGGCTCCCTAGGGTTTTTTTGTGCCCCCCCCCCATTTATAAAATGGCTACCATAGTTGACATGGAGAGTTGTCCATGTCATGTTGGAGACTCCAGCCCTAGTTGCTCACACAAAGATTGACATCAAGGCAAGAAAAAGCAGCAATTATACAGAAATCAAGGGATTCTTTGGTGCCATTTCCATCCATTTCCCTCTTTTTTTCACTACTCACAACAACTGCAATGTACCTTCTGGCCATGTCCTCCAACTCATGTGTGTCCAGCAAAATTCATGGGAAAAAAGCTGTTCAGCTGAATGTGTGAAATGGGCACACAGCTATATGTGCATCAGGGTTTCCACTTGTCTCAGGCTCCCTAACTGCATGGAGGCACATACATCAGCCTTCCCAAACTTGGTGCCCACCAAATGAGTTGGACTGCAAGTTTTATCCTTTCCAGCCAGAAGTGGCCATTCAAGGAGACTGACAAGAACTCTCTTTGTATTATTTGAACAAATTTATGCACACACACACACACTTCTGGGAAAAGCCCCTGGCTTGGCTCACAAATGCAAGCTGAGCCGAGGGCAGCAGGGAAATCTGGCAAGCCCAATTCATTGGCCTGATTCATTGGCTAGCTGACCCACAAAAACAATTCCCCCACCTTCTCCCATATATGTCATGTTTCCTTTCATCTTCATCTGTCTTGTTCCCTAGCTTCCTACTTACATGACTGGAAACAGAAGACTGGATTTCCCCCCAATAATACTTCAGAAGCCTAAAATTGCAATTCTAGGAACATGATTTAATTATTAGTTTTCTTCCCAATAGCTGACCAAGTCAAAGAGATTATATATCTACTTTATAACCTTTTCTCAAAGCCTTAACTACTTGGAGAGGCAGTACTATGAATTCATAAAGAGGATCTATTTTCCACAAGCCCACCTGGTCACAGGTGTACCTGTAGAAAACCCTCTAGTGGAAATGTTTAAAGAAAAGCTCTGCAGCTTAGGATCCACTTGTTTTGCCCATGGAAGCAAAGGAGCAGCTGTACTTGCTTTAGGCAGCAGAGATGTGGCTAAAAATAACACAAGCATCCTTGCTGTGTTCTTGTCAATGTCTTCATAAAGCGTATTTTCCCTCAACACTTTATATAGAGGCTGACTTCATGTTCACAAAGTAGCTAAGTGAGGGGTGAGGGGAAGAGATGCTTGCTACTTCTTTTTCTTTCCACAAATTGTTTATAAGATTGTTCAAAATGTAATATTGAGTCAGTTTAATGCACATGTCAGCTTTGTAGGGTAAAGTACGCAGCTGTTTCATAAAGAGGTATAACCACCATTCAACCTACTGCTTCCATCTGGTTCTTCCTTTCCACAGTGGAATTTTTACCCGTAGCAGCAGAGAAATGACCTGCCATTGAGTATTTTTTCAGTGGCATTTAACACTACATGGAAAGTGTTTACAACCCCCACCAAACTTACTTTTTTCACCTAGGGTGAATCTGCTTAGGAAGCACTGTTTATCAGTTCCATTTTTATTTTGATGGAATGGGCAGTGAATGTACCTGATCCTAGCACCTTTTCTTGATTTCCTTTTCACTTCCATCCATTTTTCCCTTGTTCATAGCATATTATTTTGGACTGTAAGCTGTTCTAGCAGGGACCTCTTTTTTGGGTGGTGTTGGCTTTGTACAAGCACCTATTAACTTTAAGGACTTAATAAGTAGTGATCGTGATGCTAATAGTAATAGTCTGTTAAATGTTTGTCCTCAATTGGTTCATGTACAGTAGTGATATATAGTTATAACTGTATGAAAAGGACTGTGTTGTAAGCTTAATAGGGCTATTTTCACAGGTAGGGTGATAGTCCTAAACCTTATAAGACCACCCTGGCAATGAGGAGACAGACCCAATATTAAAACTAGTCCTCTGTAAATGTAAACCAGTATAAATGCTGCTGCACAGGCAGACAGAGGAATTAATACAAGCCAGAAACCAATTGCTTCCCACCTCTGTTGTTAGTGATATATCAGAGGTGAGTAATCTGTGCCTCACACACCTTATGCAGCCCCTATCATACCTCTGTGTGACTTCTGTCACCCCCCTGACTGTCATGCCCCACTCCCACAAGGAGGAAAAGAAGAGCTGGCAGGCTGGCCACCAGGTAAAGGTGCAACCCAACAATAGAGTGCAGTGCCTAGAGTGTCATTCCTATGCCACTCTAGGTGCCATATTCAGTGGTTGGTTCACATGCAACCATGCACAAGTATTAATTCAAAATTGCATCCCCATCAAATTACTAGGAGGCATACTAGTCATGCACAGCATTCTAATACTTGCATACCTCTGGACCAGTTCATAACAAGTTGCCTTGTATCCGGTCAGGCTGCTTGCCTATCTAGCCATCTTACTGACCCTGTTCAAATGACACGCTAAGCCATGGTGGTTAAGCATTCTGAGCTAGACATTATGGCTTAGAGTGTTGTGTGGACCATTTCTAACCATGGTGGTTACCTAACCACAGATTAAACATGCTCACTAACCATTTGTTGCAAAAGGGTTAGCGGCCTAACCATGGCTTAGTATGTCGTTTGAACAGGCCCACTATCTACTCTGATCATCAGCATTTCTCCAAGGTTTTACCCACTATCTAATTTTTTTTAAAACAACAACAACAACAACAACAACAACAACAGGAGATCCCAGGGTCCCTTCTACATAGGTCCATTGGAAGCTGCTTTCTTCTGAGTCAGACCATTGGTTCATGTAGCCCAGTATTGTCAATACTGACTGACACCAGGTCTCTAGGGTTTCAGGCAGTTTTTTCCTAGCCCTACGTGAAGATTGAACCTAGGGCTTCTTGCATGCAAAATGTGTACTCTACCACAGAGCTATAACACCTCCCCTAGATGCAAAGCATATGATCTTCCACAGAGCCACGGGAAAGGCCAAATCCACCCCCCAAGAATCTTCTTTGCAGAAATGTTTTCAGAAATTTTGAATGTCTTTGAAATAATTTAATACTGTAAAAGGGAGTTGAGATACTTAGCCTATCTATACTACTGCTTTAAAACAGTTTATAACAGTTTTAAACCGGTTAATAACCGTTATTGACAGGTTTAAAACTGTTATTAACCATTTTAAAGCAGTAGTATAGATAGGCTCACTGTCTGTTTTGAAAGCATAATTGTCGAATTCAGAGAAACTTTAACTGGGCATGAAAGAAAAGTTCTGCTGTGGGGTGGGAACACCCAAATGTACTTTTGTCATGAAAAGTGGAAAATGTCTATGGCTGTTATCAACCCAAAATTTAGCATGTTAAAGTCCCATTGATTTTAATGAGAGAACTGAGAACCTGCTTAACTTTTAAGACCTATTCAAATCTGTGGGGACTTGAGAGTTCCTACCTTTAACTAGATCATGCCTTTCTTTTGTCTTGCTGTAAAGATGTGATTAAAGAAGTGCAATTTCCCCTGTAAACAATACTTTGCAGTCCCAATACGCACCTGTGTGGCTTGTCTGTACTTGCTGAAAGCTGCAGGTTTTTTCCTAACTCTGCCCTATAGGTCTTATCTCCTGTACATCTGTCAGAGTTCTTTGTGCCTCAGCAGCCATGATGATAATTTAGTTATGCTGCAACAATGTTATAGGATGAGCTATACTTCTCCCAGGGTGGAATAGTGAAGCCAGAAGTACAGTACTGTAGAGTTGAAAGAGAGATTAGGGTTAAAAGACTAAGTGCAATTCTATACTTGTCTTCTCTGAAGTAAGTCCCAATGAGTTCAGTAGGACTTACTTCAACAGGTAAATATGTAAAGGATTGCAGCTTAAATCGATATTTATTCTATCTGAACCAATTTCTCCAACTTCAATTTCATTTTTCCGAGTCAATCTATTAATTAGTAACAGACATACATGGTCATACCCACCAGATGGCAAACTGAAAACAATTATATGTTTAGTGCTTGAGTCTTTAAACTAAAACTTCTGCTATTTTACTTTTATCCTATATGAAGACATGAAATGTAAGCAAATAATAAATGGAATCCCTTTTTAAATTGAACCTAATTAAATACTAATGTCATAGAGAATATCTAAATATATTCCCAGGCAAATGGTGAAGAATCCCCCAAAATGGGCTAAAAATGTTGTGGTACAAGATGGTAGCTTCTGGCACAAGGGTGCTAGGGGCTGCCATTTCCATCCATGAAGCAGGAGAGAGCTAGCCTAGAGAAAGGGGGAAAAGGGGGGTTCTGTGGGAGTCAGCAGAGACCTCTACAAAGTCTTGGAGCTTCTGCAGTTTGGTTGACAAGAAGAGAAAACAGAAAAGGACCAGGGTGTAATCATTTTTCTTTACTAAGGTATTTTGGCTGAAAATGAAAACAAGCAAGCAAGCAAGCAAGCAAGCAAACTCTTGAGTACCCTGTGCTTTGTGCAATTCATGTGCCCACAACCAAGGCAATTATTTGTTAGTATATCTAGATGGTGCCAGTTCATGTTTGGTTTGGACATAGTATGTTGGATTTTAATGTGTATACCACAGGGAATACAAATAATTAAGCCAGGAACATTTGCTGATAGGGTCAATGAAATATGATGAAATTGGCAGTCCAAATTATTGCTATACAAAAGAATAGATCAGACAGTTCACAATTGTGTTCAGGCTGCTCATTTGCACTGATGTTGGTAATTTTTTTTAGAAATGTTGACAAGTTGGTCAGCATAACCCGTACTCTAAATAAACCAGTATCAATTAAGTCACATTGGCTTCAGAGGGCTTTATGCACACAAAGAAATATAAGTGTGTGTGTTGCATTATTCATATGATACTTTTCATCTAGTAATCTGAACATATGGCACTACTAGACTGAAACAAATGGCTATAATGAGACAAACTAGATTCAACCCTTACCATAGCTTAGCTCACAAGTGCCAAGGAGAAAGCAAAGAATGTATTATCAGGAGAGTCAGATTTGACACAGCCACAAACCCTGGGAGTTATCTGGGTGATGGTGAAGATATGGAGACACCCTGGGTACTTTATGCTCTGAATCTGGAGCTTCCTTTCAGATCAGCCCTCAGCATCTGGCAAGGTCTGGATACCCCAAGAAGCACCACCTAGATATACTCCCAAATAATTGCCTTGGTTGGGGTCACACTTAGAGGAAAGGAATGGTGATCATTCTGTGGCACTGTTGTTTGGTGACAGGTGATGCCTGAGGCCTTTTGCTGAGGGTTTTGTGGCTGCAGTGGGGGGATAAGGGTTACCTGTGAGGCCAATTCACCTTACTCCCCCGGTGTTTTGCGGCCCGGAGGGGAGTGACACGAGAAGGCCTCCTCTCCCCAAAAGGGGTAGGCCTGGGGGTGGCGATCACCCAGACGCCACTCTCCAGGCATAGAATGCTTCATCCGATATAAAATGCCTAGCTAGCTGCTGGCATAGTTTAGGGCCCGCCCAGTTTCTCTTTGCAGATTTTCAATAAATGTGGCCCAAATTTGATTCCATACATACTTGTCTCGTCTCTTTATTTCCCCCCTTCCTTTCCCCTGCAATTACCACTGTACATTCTTTTAATGAAGGGCATGTTTGTTTTTTTAATTTTCTGGAGGCAAACAATAGCAAGGCCTGCAGCCAATCTATGACATTTACATCTATTCTGATCGAAAGTGTGAAATCAAGTCATAGTTCTGATTAATTTCAGCTTGCTTGGAAGCTGATCCTGATTGGTTTTCAAGAATTAACAGCTTTTGGATTGTCTAGCAGAAGTCTATAAAGCTTTCAGTTGGCAATCACTGTACATGATCCTTTAATTTGGAGATATAAGAGTAGCGGAGGTGCAGGGTCTGTCTCCACCCATTCAAGTTTTATTTCTCAATTTGCTGCTACAGATGCAAGATGCCTCAGAACAGTGACAGGTTCTCTTATCAGCTGAGCTGAAATTAGAGCTGCAAGCATTTAGAAGGAGGAGCAAAAACACACTTTGTTTCGAAGTTAACAGAGTCCAGGTGCCTTCACAATCTGACAGGCAGCTCTTTTGGGAGAAGATGCTGTTGAAATCATCTGCAATGATTTGTGCTCAGTCATGTTGACCCTTTCCTTTCTATGACAACTGTGTAATTAATATTCATTTTTTCACATTGGCTTATCTTAAAGTGCCAGAAAAGAGCCTGGTATGCTTTATTTCTGGATTTTTAAAAAAGTTACTAAAGGCACAATCCTATGCATGATTAGACAGAAAAAAGCCTACAACTCCCAGCATGCCCCAGCCAAAAGGCTTTAAGCCTTTTCTTTTAAAAAAATCTTAGTATTTTATTAAACATGCATAGGAAGATGCCTTAAGTTGTTTTTTCCCCAAGAATTGAGACTTGTTTCCTTATTTATAGCTGCATGCACAAAGATGGGATGTTTTGCAGTTAATATGTAAACATGGAATCTTCTAAAGAAGGAATGGGCATACTTTTTACTAGCAATGAGCCACAATCACTTGTGAGTAATCTATGAGGACTTTCATGTCAGCTTCTGAAGCCAGTGGTGGGCAGGTCCAGAGTGAAAAGTGGGTGAGTTATCCCATTTCTTTTTCTGCCACTCTTTTATTTTCTCTCTCTTTTTGCCATATCCCTCCCTCTCTCTTCTTTCCCATGCTGTGGACTGCCAGGGAAGGGACTGATCACTCTTGCCAGCCATTTGAGCTGATTGCATTCAGAGGGCTTTTGAAATTAGGTGCATAAAGTTGCCCACTCCTGTATTAGAATGACTATGTATGATTCAAGGTTCAGGACATTTATCAGTGGTGTATCACTCAAGGTGTTTTATAAACAAGCGATTTCAGCTGCATAGTATTTTCTGCCCCCCCCCCCCCAAAAAGGACCAACTACCAAAGAAACAAAAACAAAAGTCAAATGAACTTGATAAAATATTCAGACATTTTAAAATGAGAAGGCCTTTTGACCTTCTATTTTATTTATTTATTTATTTATTTATTTAAACAATTTAATACACCTATGTGGTTTACATGGGGATTAAACTATATCAAACTAACAGACATCGTGATATACATTAAAATACATAATAATACATAATACATTTTAGACATTTTAGATGTGGTTCACTCAAAACTAGAGTATCTGAAAACCAATAACTACAGTGAAATGTCTAATATTGTCCAACTAATACCACAAATGGCACACTGTATTCCTTACATTACCTTGTTAAGCAGGAGAGAGGTTTCCTTTAGATAGTCTGTGTGTCTAAATGCTTGTCATTCTACTTACCTACTGTGCTTCAAACCAGGAGGCTCAGGCAACGTATTCTGGAAATGTTAATTACAGTATGACTGGGTCAGTTCTGGACCCATCCTCTCCATAGTTTAATGAGATGCCTTGGAGTCTATGGGCCATGAACTGTTGTTTGTTATGGCTGCCCCTGCTTACCAGTAATGAGTTGGGACTCCTCCCAACCTATAAGACGAGGGGTGCCTGTGTACACTTGCATATATACTGTCAGTGCTGCAGACAAAGACAGGTAGACAGTGAGGCCATAAGAGCAGCATTAGGGAATGATTTCAATCAGCATCTCATTAACATTAGGCCAGAACAGGCTTAGACGATAGAAAATGGGGTTTAGATAAAATGTAGTTCGCAGAGTAATATATTTGTGAACAATCCTAATCAATCCCATGTATGCTTCTGTGTAGAAAACCATAAACTAGGCCATTGCGGATCTAAGCTGTAATTCCCATGATTGCAGATACATTTTTTCCAGCTTTTGTAATCATGGGAATTGCTGCTGGCTTCATTTATATCCACAATGATACAATCTATACGGAGAATTTACTGTGGTGCTACTGGGCCTCACACATGGGCGTGACACATGATGTTAGCCCTGATCTGTATCAGTCGTGGGTTTTCTTGCCATAAAACCCACATTTTTGCAAAGTCCTTTTGTGGTGGATTTCCCCTTTCCTGCGACTTCCCTGCATTTGTGTATTGAGTATGCCCTAAACTTGCAGTACTACTCCACAAGGAGGAGGAGGAGGAGGAGGAGGAGGGGCTTCTGTGTCAGCAGGCGGGTGGGGGTGTGGTGCTGTGAAGGGTGGACCCAAGAGGAAAAGGTTAACTCCTCTCATGGAGGAGAGGAGTTAACCCATGCCTGTTGGCTTCACCCTCAGCTGACCATGATTGTTTCTGGGTTTTTTTATTGTGTTTGCTAATGCGTACCTGCAGAAGTGTGAATCTGTGAATAACACAAATGCACACACATTTCTGCTTGCTTCTCTCCTGCCTTCTCTCTCTCTCTCTCTGCCCTGCTCAGTGAAATAGAGTCAATGTATTGCTGATTCCCCTCCCCGCTCCACTTGCCTTTAAAAAAAAAAAAGTTTGGAATGTCTTTTCAAACCTTCCCAATTCTCTCCTTTGTTCCTTTTATTTCTGTGCCGCAAGGAACAACTAAGAGGAAATGCACCAATCAGCATATCTGCTAAGAAGTAAATCACGTTCTCTTCATTGAGGCCTACACCTGAGAAAGCCAGCACCTTGCTTTTGTGATGACTTAAAAGAAACTACCCCCACTCCTTCTCACAATCACACCTGCCATAAGCTTAATGAATGTTAAAAAAAAAAGGAAAGAAACATGTTTATGTCCCAAGACATCACCTGCAAAGTCAAATTAATGTGGTTTAAGATTATGTTTGCCTAACAAAAGCAAGATTTATATCAGGTCTACCATGCATTCATAGGCTATGTGTGCCACAGGAGGACTAGATGCCAATTCAAGAAAATGAATGCAGTTTTTTAAAAAACTGCATCAGTGTCAAAAGATGCCTTTGTGAAGATTGGGCCTGAGAGATAGTGACTGACGGACTGGCCAAGGGTCAACAGGGAAATTCATGACTGCAGATTTGAATGTGGGTCTCTTTAGCCCTAGTCTGATACTGTAAGCATCTCACCATACTGGCTCTCTAGATCAGGGACCCCTGCTTTGATGCCAGAACTGAGTGGTGCAACAGTGAGAAAAAATAGCCTGCTTTTAAAAACCAGATGTGCAGTTTGCTGCTGATATTTGGTGTCATGGTGCTGGAGGGGAAAGAGCTATCTTGCTTTGAAAATTGCCCTTTTTGCTGCCACTGCGCTATCAAATTTTGGTAGCAAACTGTGGTTCCAGCTTTTCATAGCAGACTATTTTTCTTTGCTGCCACCAAATTTCAGCAGCAATTTGATGGTGTGGCAGTGGGAAGCCACAAAAAAGGCCTGTTGACCACATGTGGTCAACAGGCCATGTGCTGCCTACCCCTGCTCTAGAGGTGTGATTCCCCCCCAAAAATGTGATATACCATACTCATAGGCAAATGCATCAGTGACAGAAATCATAAATGGCACCTGCAACAAAATACTTTAGTGTTGAGTGTTCCTGTCCGGGTTTCTAGGCACTCCAATCTATTCCCCTTCTCTTCTCCACCACCCCAATTTTTAGTTTTTCCCTCTAACAGTCCGTGTCCTGTGGCAAGTTAGCATGCTTGGTCCTCACTGGTCTTGTTGAGTATGTGGTTTTATTTTGGTCCTTTTAGGGTTTCCTAGGGGGTTTTTCCTAATTTTTTTTTTGCCCTTCTGAAGACTTTGGGGTTCTCTTTAGCCTGCTTTCACCTCCTTCCTCTCTCTCTCTCTCTCTCTCTCTCTCTCTCTCTCTCTCTCTGTGTGTGTGTGTATGTGTGTGTGTGTGTGTGTGTGTAGATGATGTAGTTTGAGTTGCATAAGGAGAGACATGTGGAGGATGAGTTTGCTATTGATATATCTGCTAACTATGGATCCTGCTAACGATGGCATCAAAGGTAGGCATGGTTAGGCACCTGCTGATAATGCACACCCCAGCAGGGGATTTGCTCCTCCTCTTCACTATTGCTGCCTGTTTCTTCACCTGCTTCTTGCTGTGGCCTAGGTAATGATGGAGGTGAGAAGGAGAAGCAGCATATGCCACTGTCTACTGGCTCTCTGCCTGTCAAGCAAGCAAGTAGCAGCACTGATGAGAAAGAGGATGAGAAGCAGTAGCAGATGGTGACAATAGCAGCGAGAAGGTAGACTCACTGAGGGAGGGGCCCATTGAGGGTGTCTTGCCCAAGGGCCCTCAGAAACTGCGAGCCACAGCATGGAATCCTCCGTCCAGGAGAATGACAATGTTAAGTTTCTTTTTCTCCTTCCCACCATGTTGCTATTACAATGAAACGGAATAAGCACGAATCTTTACTACTCAAAATGATTTTTAAATTCCTGGTAATGATCTCCAAATTAGAAGCTTAATTTTGAAACATAGATGCAAGCCCTTCTTTGGTTCACTGTCTGAATTTCATGTCAAAAGGAAGCAAAACATTTTCGGTTTGGGTTTGCTTGGAAGCTTTCATTCTGTTTTGTTCAGCAGCATAATAGAAATAACGCTCACTGTGAAAATATCTGACAGTCCCGCACCTTCAAGTCTGAATGATGAGAATATTGCTTGGAGGCCTTCTTGTGCTGACCCTGAACTTCTCTGCATGCTACCTACCATCTCAAGATGTATGGCTTCGGGGTTTTCAGATGTCCTCCTTCCTGTTAAGCATTCTCTGACACCAAAGGTTCAGAATGCCAATGCCGTTTAATGTGATTTTGCAAAAGCAACGAAGTTATTCATTTGGCTCAGTTTTGAGCCACTTGGGAAAACAATGTTTTCTCTCTCTTTTTTTCTTTTAAAATTTAACAGATTTGAGTTGAACTTTGGCCAGATCTACACCAAGCAGGATATAGTGGTATGAAAGATGTATGAAAGCGGTATATAAAAGGCAGGAGCCACACTACTGCTTTATAGCTGTATTGAAGTGCATTGACAACTGTTGGAGCCCATTGACACATATCATATACTACTATATCCTGTTTGGTGTGGCTCCTGCCTGTTATGTACCATTTTCATGCCACCTTCATACCACTATATCCTGCTTGGAGTAGATCTGGCCTTTGTTATGTGGGAAACATTCACCTGGAATTTTTGAGATGTTGATTGTTTTCAGGTGGAAATACCATGCCTCTTCAAATATCTTTCTTATGTGCTCCTCCTAGTAACAGAAGGGCAGTCAGAGCATATATTCTTTAATGCAAAGTATTTCTGTGTATGATGATCACTAGTGATAATGCTAAAATCTGAAATTGTGGGGCTGGGATTTTCAGAAATGAACTTTTCCAGTTTACAGAATACTGAGCAATTGTAAGTGGAGCCCAAATGCTTCCCAAAGTTGGGATTTAGCTCGTAATGAACTTGCCATGGTGTTAGAAGTTTCCCTGCTAGTCTTACCCCTTTTCACTTGGAAAAACTAAGCCAATTATGAGGAAAGTTGGGGGAGAGCTCACCATTGTTCAGTGAATATATTGGGTTGAACCCACAATATGTGAATTTTACCGCTCCCACTGAAATCAAAGGGACTTATGGAATGACAACTTTGTGCCATTGATTTCAGTGGTGCCTAATTTCAATGAACTTACTCTGGATCCAACCTATTGCTGAGATATATTACATTGTCTCATTGAATAACTGTTCCATCTGCAATAATAACAAGATGGCCAATTATTGTTAAATAATTATTTTCTATCTGGTACAAATATTTTATATCAAGTACAAATAGATGGTCCAGCATTGACCTGACCTTTCTGGTCACAGGGATGCCACGTGTGACATATTTTAAAAATTGCCCTTTTAACTGACCCCTGAATAATACTTCAGCTTTGATGCATAGCTCTGAATCTCAGCTCATTTACTTTACTATAGAGAAATACATGGAAATGAGATAGCAGAGAAAGATCCTTGTGAAGCATCATCTTTTCATGACCTTTACTTCAATCACATTTTTAATAATCCAGTACTGGTCACAATTTGTTGTATTTGGCCAATTAAGTACATAAAAGAATTATAGCTTCTTATGCTTACCTATGAGCTCCATCACACCGATTCCCCCCCCCCCAGTTTGCATACGTGGCTTCCCCGTCCGTTTTCTTAGCAAGTCTGGGCACTTTCATGTCTGTGCGTTGTTGCACTATTTCAGCTCATGTATCTTTTCACCTGGATCACTACTATGTCCGTGAAATCTCCTGCCCCGCCCCCTACGTTCTCCTTTCCCCTGCAGATATTATTATTATTATTATTATTATTATTATTATTAGGGATGTGCACTGGATCGGACCCGATCCACGATCCGAGTCCGGTCCAGTGGGAAATCGGATAAATTATCCGATTTCCGATCCCGCAGCTGGATCGGCCGATCCAATCCGAACCGGTCCGAAAAAGCTCCGAACCGGTTCGGCGGATCGGCGGATCGGCGGGCGCCCACTGGCGCCCACCGCCGCTTCCATTGGCGGGCGCCAGCGGGCGCCCGCCGATGAAAGTGGACAGCGGGGGGGGGAGGAGGGGGGCACTTACCTTCTCGGCCCGGTGGCTCCCGTCCGGCGCCGGCGCCTACTACTACTAGCAGGCTCCGCGGCCTGCTCTAGGGTGGCGCGCCGGGTGATGTCATCACCCGGCGCGCTACTCTAGAGCACGCCGCGGAGCCTGCTGGTAGTAGTAGGCGCCGGCGCCGGACGGGAGCCACCGGGCCGGGAAGGTAAGGAGGGGGTGCGTGGAGGGGAGGAGGGGGCGCGCGGAGGGGGGAGGGGGGAGGGGGGCCCTTACCTGCCCGGCCCGGCGGCTCCCGTCCGGCGCCGGCGCCTACTACTACCAGCAGGCTCCGCGGCCTGCTCCAGGGTGGCGCGCCGGGTGATGTCATCACCCGGCGCGCTACTCGAGAGTAGGCCGCGGAGCCCACTGGTAGTAGCTGCCGGCGCCGGACGGGCCGAGAAGGTAAGCAGTGGCGGGGAAGGGGGCTTACCCCCCCCGGAGCCGTCCGCTTCTATCCGCTGGCGCCCGCGGGCGCCAGCGGATGGATGCGGGCGGCCCCGGGGGGGTAGGGAGCGCGGGGGAGGGGGTTTACCTGCCGGGGCCATCCACAGCGGACGGCCCCGGGGGGGGAGGGAGTTAGGCCCCCCCTTACCCACCCGCCGCCATTTTTTCCTCATAGACTTGCATTGCAATGCAAGTCTATGGGGAAAAAAATGGCGGCCGATCCAAAAATGTATGATTTTTGGGTCGGGATCGGACTCGATCCGGTCCGGGGGGCCTCCGATTTTGTCCGAACCGGTCCGGGACAAAATTGGAGGTCCCGATCCGGGTCCCGATCCGATCCGGGGGGTCCGTGCACACCCCTAATTATTATTATTATTATTATTTCTGCGCAAATACAATAGTATGACAGCCTGAAACTGCACAATTACAGTAAAACAACACACTATACTTTCCTCGAAGATCATATTTAACAAACCCAATGGAGAGAAGGAAAGGGAGACATTTGTAGGAAGCAGTAGGGAGCACATGGGCCGAGACTGTTGCTGCTGCTTGGCTTGGGAAAGGTTTACAGGGGAGGAGGAGCAAACGTACATTGCAGCTCGGGTACCAGGTGTGCCAGTGCCTCACTCCATTTTTTTTTTTTTACAAAACCAAGTCTTTAACTGCAAAGCTTTGCAGTTCTAGAGAGGTGTGAGAGTAAATCCCCCCATCCTGGTGTGCCCACGCTTAATTGGAGTTTCTTTTGAGGTTTTTCCCCCATTTCGTTTAAGGCAAAAATGTACCCCTGGTCATGCCTACTCAGGAGTAAGAACATAGAGTTGAATGGGACCTCTCTCTTCCTTCACAGTTGAGCAGTTGAGCGGAGAACCGCCCCACCCTCCTCTTTTGTCAGCAAGATAGCCCTCCAACACACACACACCCAACAAAAAATTGGATGGTCCGATAGAGCGCAAGAACAGCAATACACGGGAGGGAGGAGTGCCATTACTGCACATGGAGGGAAAAAAACCCAGACTTTCCCCACTCCAAAATAAAACAAAAAACAGAGGGGAAGAGGCAAAATGAGTGCAGGACAGGGACCACATCATGTGAGTACTGCGCTGCAAAACCACATACCAGGCATGGCGAGTGGGCAATAAATCACTAGTGTGATAGAGCTCTATGTGTTGGATATCTTTGGCAAAATATACATGAGGCATTTCAAGTATGTGTTTCTAATCCGTGTTCCTTTATTTCTCATTTGAATTACATATATATTCATGATATGAAAATAATATGTCAAGTAGTGTTTGTTGTTGCTGTTTAAATACGTCAATATCCAGCAAGAGTCTGATAATGAAAATGCAAGCACAACCCTCTCACAAATCTACAGGTACTCATTATCTTAATAGTCTTGTGATGAAAAAAGTTTTCCAAAGCCTGCATGTTTTAGTTGTGTTGAAGGATTCAAAAATATTTATGCAAATCGCTAAGCTATGTATATAATTTTGTTCTAAAGACTTCCTTTATCATTCTCTTTCATTAGGTAATTACTTGTATTTTAAAGTTACTTGTGTTCTTGATCCATCAGCAGTCATCTCAGATCTGAAAGGCAGTTTTTTTCACTGCTTATTAGCATATAAATTATATGGATAAAAAACATTTATTCCTAAATGGATTGGAAGAGTGAAGTTGCAATTTTATTATATTTTATTATTATTTCACCATCCAGATTACTTTTAGGATTTAAAGGCCACAATTTAAGAATGTAAAGCAGTGACAAAAATGCGTAATCCCTTATAATGTATAAGGTGACTTCATGATTGTATGAAAAGTGTTAATGAACAAGACCACCACTACATGGGGAGCAACACAAAATGAGATACAAGTAATGGGGCGGACTGGTCATGACAGCTACCCAGATGGTTTAGGGATGATCCAGATTTTCCTCCCTCCCTTGAATTTCTCTCTGGACTCTGCCATTCCTTTTTGCCTTGTCCTGTAGGCAGAATGGAAGCAAAAACAGCAGATGTTTGCCCTTTTCCCACTGCTGACAAGATACATTTGAGTTCACACATCCATCCATTTCCCCCTTTCTCGGACGGAATCTCTGAATTGCAACATTTTAAACGTGACAGTCCACATTAAGTTGAACTTACGTTTTACTTGATCCGTTCTCTGGTCTTCACTGTGGTTGAGTCAGTCACACTGAAGCTTTTCTTCGTCTCTTCCTGTAACGTTGTTTTGTCGTTCCTTACTTTCCACACCCACTTCCTCCTTAGCTCCCCTTCCTTTCCCTTCCTTTCACTGAAGAATTGAAACTGAAAGTGCATGCATGGGAATTTGGCTGGTTATGGCAACTTAAAAATGGTACAGAAAGACACAGGTTTCTCCCTACAACTATTTATTTGAAGAAAATAACGGAATATTTCTAGGATAATCGTAGTAAACAACAACTGCTATACAATGTTAAAGTAAGTGCATCATGTGGCCCAATGAGTGTTCGAAACCCTTTCCTAATGTAGCAAAGCTACAGTGTAGATTCCGTCCTAGAGTGTATTGTTATGTTGATGGCTAATCTTTATCTATACTCCTTTATTAGGCTGGTTCATAGTCCAGAACATATCAAAAGTGCATGTTTCCTTCAGGTGTGCCCAGTGCAGCAATCATGCACCCACAGAATGCATCTCTCCCAAGGTTGTTGGGGATTTTCCGGTGTGTTTTTGGTACCCTTTCACTGCATCATCTGTGGTGCAATGGAACACCCCTCTGCTCTTACAATATATTGTTATTCATCAAAATTCAAAATATTATCTATCTATCATCTATCTATCTATCTATCTATCTATCTATCTATCTATCGAATCTCCATCTTGTATTTCCATGGAGCATTTGCAAGGCAATTAACAGAGCCCACAAATAAACTAAGAAGACTGATTAAAATATCAATATCAAAACTTAAGGACCAATAAACAAATGGGACTAAGGTATGCTCAAGCAGCCTTACTGCAGTTGCATTCATAATGGGGAGGGTAAAGGGAATATGTCAGCCTAGTGGCAAAGAAATTTGGCCAATGCTTCTTCTCTTGCCACATTGCCTTCGTCAGTTCATTGCCCACCAAGAGCAGTGTGATAAGACAGGAAGCATCAGCAAAGTAGTTGGGCTGATGTATTTTCTTGCCTACCAGCCAAATATTTGTGTTTCCCCAAATCACCAAAAATGGAGGGTGGGGCAAATTTTGGGGCTCTGCAAAATTGTTGTGAAAATCAGCTCAACACCTTATTTCAGCTCAGCTCAATTTCAGGCCAGAGACTTGTATAAATGGTAATGAAAATCACAATGACAGATTCCCCCTCTCTTGTGGACTGCTAATATTTGGGCTTCATGATTTATCACTATAGTGGGGAAAATATAATTTCTTTTAGGAGGGTGAGATAGAAAGGAGGCAAAACACATTTAAGAGAGTTAAAAGAAAGTAACAGAAACCATCTGTGTTCTGTTTATGATTTACCCAAAGGATGACCTTGGAAAAACCACAGCTGTGAAAAATGACTACTGTCTGATAGCAAAAGTTCAGGGTAGCTTTTCGGTTGTGTTGACTTGCATAGCGGAAAAGTCTTACAGTGCTGCTGCTGCTGCTATAACTTCTGAAGCCGAGGACTAGGCTGTTAGTCATTTAAATAGACGTCAAATTGTTACGAGTGTTCTGAAACAGTACATGTCTCTCCTTAGTCATTCTAAGTAGCACAGTTGCCCGCTGGAAGAGCATGTAAGCTTTCCTACCATAAGTACAGCAGAAAAAAAAACCGTATTTCCCCCTCATTTAACTCTTTTTGTCATCCAGCACCATTAGTTTTTTTTTAATAATAATTTTATTAATTTTCAACATATAGTACATAAAATAAACACAATACATATACAACCCGCCACAACCTCCCCATGCTCCCCTACCCATGAGACCTTCTTACTTTATTGTTTTATACATTTTCCCAAAATTGCAATGATTCTTTTGAAGGTGTATATCCCCTCCCCTTTACTAAAACATATTCTAGAAATAAACCCCAAATACTTCCAAAATCATTCTTTTTAGTTAATCCCATCCTAACTTTCATTATACAGGTTAATCTATCGTTAATTGCAATATCCCACACTCCTTTATACCATTCTTCTATACTATAATTCCCTTGTATTTTCCAACTTTTAGCTATCATTAATCTAGCCGGTGTCAGGAGATTGTTTATCAATTCTCTTATATTATTCTTACCATATTCTTTATCAAATAACCCTAATAATGCTATATTTGGACTTATTTCCACATTCTTACCCAATATCTCACTTATCTCCTTAAAAACTCTTTTCCAAAATTTTTAAACATATTCACATGTCCACCACATATGGTGATACATCCCCACATCCTGACAACCCCTCCAACATAACTTTGATATTTTCTTATCTCTCTGATGTAATCTTACAGGAGTGAGATACCATCTCCAGATTATTTTATAATGATTTTCTTTTATCCTTATTGAAAGCAACTTTAAAGTTCTTAATTCCCATATCTTCCCCCATCTGTCCCCAGTAATTTGAATTTTTAAATCTTCTTCCCAGATTGTTTTCAGAATTTCTTGAGATTCATCTTCCTTTAACAATATCTTATATATTTTGCTTGTTATACCTTTTTTACTTTTATTTTTATTTTCTCCCTCCTTCTCTCTAGCCTCAATTAGCTTTTCAAATCTTGTTTCCTTTCTACATTCCTTATTTTCCTTTTTCCATTTTTGTGTCCACTGTTCCAATTGTAAAGTCTTAAACCATATTTTTTTTGCCCTGTTAGAACCTCTTCTGTTTGCTTTTTATCAACCAATCTTCTTACCCAATCTTTCACTTAAATTTTTTTTTCTCCCGCAATAGCCCTTCCAGTTCTCTTCTCAAATTACCTGGAATGTTTTCCAGTAAAACCACTGGGGTCAGAGGGGAAATTCCTGGCAATAGTTTCTTCTTATACCTTTCCCAGATTTCTATAATATTTCTTAGGATGGGATTTTCCAAATCCTTCAATTGACTCTTTAGTATTTTACTAAAAAAAAATTTTGTAACTTTAACTCTATACCTCCTGTCTGCGTCTTTAACCATTCTAAATCCTCTTCCCCTACTATACTATTTATAACATATCTTAATTGGTTAGCTATATAATACATCTTTATATTCGGGAGTCCTAACCCTCCTTCCCTTTGAATCTTATACCATTTTGTCTTATTAATTCTTGGTTTTCTATCCCCATTACAATAATTATTTAGCATGCTTTGCCAACTTCTTAATTCTACTTCTGTTATTTTAATTGGTAACATTCTAAACAAAAAATTAATCTTTGGTAATATTTTCATTTTAATTACCGCTATTCTACCAAACCATGAATGCTTTAATTTCCTATAAGCCTCTAACGTTTCCATTATTTGTTTTTTTAACCTACTAAAATTTATTTCCTCTAAGCTTTCTAAATCTTTTGTAATATAAACTCCTAAATAGCGTATTATATTTTTAACCTTCAAATCTAATTTTGAACTACACTCATCCCTTTCTACTTCATCATAATTAAATAACATCATCTCTGATTTCCCCCAATTTACCTGTAATCCAGTAACCTCTCCAAATTCTCTCAAATGTTGTTTTATTTCTTCTATACTTCCCCCTGGATTTTCTAATGTCAATAATGTATCATCCGCAAACATATTAATTTTTATTTTTTCCTCCCCTCCTATCCCTTTCAGCCTCTCATCCTCCCTAATAACATTTGTCAATATTTCAATCACAATTGCAAATAATATTGGGGAGAGAGGACACCCTTGTCTTGTACCTCAGGCTAAGGTAATTTGTTGTGTTAAGCCGTCATTTACCATCACCTCCGCCTTATTGCTTGCATAAAGTTGATTAACCACTCCCATGAACCTTTCTCCAAAAGCAAATATCTTTATAATAGTTTTTAGCGCCGGCCATTCCACACAATCAAAGGCTTTAAAAATATCCAATGCTATCAACCCTGTTTTTAAATTCTTTCTTTTAATAGTATTTATTATATCCACTACCCTCCCTATTAAATTTGGCATTTGCCTTCCTGGAATGAATCCACATTGATCCTTTTTTATATACTCATTTATAAAAGTGTTTAATCTTGTTGCCATAATTGCTGTAAATATTTTAGAATCTTGATTAATTAAAGAAATAGATCTATATGAAGCTGGATCCGTTAAATCCTGATCTGATTTCGGGATTAATATTATCAACGAATGTTCCCACGATGGCGGGGTCTTCTCTCCCTTTATTATATTATTATATAATTTTTCCATTTTTGGTACTAAAAGTTCTTTAAATATCTTATAATATTCCAGCCCCGATTTCCCTCCTTTCAATTTATCGATAATTCCCTCTATTTCTTTTCCCGTCACTAATGCTTCCATATAATCCCTATCCTTATTTTTTAATCTTAGCTTCCAATTTTTCTCTATATATTCCTGTATCCTTGTTTGTGAACCTGCTTCTGATGTATACAAATCCTGATAAAATTCCTCAAATTTTTTTAATTTATCCTTCATTAAATTACAAATTTTCCCCCTTCTATCTTTAATTGTCCCTACTATATTTTTTTCCTTCTTTGATTGCGTGGACCTTGCCAACGTTTTAGAGTTTCTGTTACTATACTCAAAAAAATTCGTTTTCAAATATATTAATTCTTTCTGGACTCTTTCTGTATCCTTTCCCTCAAGTTCTTTTCTTTTTGATTGGAGTTGGGCATATATAAGTTTATCCTTATTAATTCTAAATTGTTCCTCTAATTCCTTAATCTCTTCTTCAATTTTGTTACTATGTGCTTCTTGTTGTCTTTTTAATTTGCACGATTCTCTAATACATATTCCTCTTACTACCGCTTTCATCGTATCCCAGACTATCCCCTGCGAGTTTATCCCTGTTTTGTTTATTTCCCATATAGTCTTAATTTCCATTTTCATTTTCTCCACAATATTTTTATAACTTAAAATTTTAGTGTCTAATCTCCACCTTTTTGCTTCTCTATAATCCTTCTTTATTTTAATATCCATACTCATTAATGCATGATCTGAAACCTTAATTACATCAATTTCACATTCCATAATCTTAGAAAGCAAATTCTTTGAAACAAATATATAATCAATCCTGGAGAAACTCTTATATTTTGATGAAAAAAAGGTATATTTTTTTTCTTCCCCTTTTATTATTCTCCAAACATCCTTTAATTCTTTTTGAACCATTACTTTTGCTAATCCCGTTTTCCCTATACCTTTTATAATATCTTTATCTTTCATTTTATCCATCACCATATTAAAATCTCCAGCCATTACAATATTTGCATTCTCTACGTTCCCCATATTACTAAACACATTGTCATAAAATTCCATTTGCTTCTCATTTGGCACATATACATTAACCAAAATATATTTTTCTTCCCCCAGGAAACAGTGCATTATGATAAAACTTCCCCCCACATCTTTTACCACTTTGACAACATTAATTGCACATTTTTTTGAAATTATTATCGCAACACCTCTTGCTTTAGAAGTCCCAAATGCTTTCTCATATATGCCCATATTCTTCATTTTAAGTTCATTTCTGCCATCTTCTTTTTGATGCGTTTCTTGTAAAAAAAATTATATCACCTTTCCTTTTATTCAACAACCCTTCAATCCTCTTCCTTTTAATAACACTACCCAACCTATTGACATTTAAAGTTATTAATCTTATTTTATTTTCCATATCTCCATTTTTAATTTTCCCTGTAGGTCTCCTAATGTGACACTATTATCCCCCCTCCCACCCCCCTTCCCCCACAAATATCCCCCATTTCCCCCCTTCCAATCCCGGGTTGCCCCGGGCAATGGCTCCTTTTCCCCTCTTCTTAGAACCCTTCGGGGGGGGGACGGCAGACACCCGACATGGAACCCAAACAGGACTCCCCCTCCCTTGCTCTTCTTATTATCCCTCTTTAAACCATTTCTTAGTCACAAACTGCGTCCTCCAGCTGCCCCTTCTTCTTATCTTTCTTGTTCTTCCTCCATCAAACCCAAGCTGCTCAGCAGATCCATTCCTTGCTCACATGATGTTATTCTCTGTTGTTTTCCCTTGTAGGTGAATCTCAGAAATACTGGATATCCCCAGCTATAAACAATTGAATTCTTCCACAGAATAGTAGTACACAGCTTCACACTCTTCCTCCATTGGATTGTTTGGTAACAAAGATCCTGATAGATCTGTATCGGTGAAGATTGAAACATCAATTGCCCAGCACTTCTGATAGTTTGCATCAATTTATCTTTTTTATAAAAGCTGGCGAATCTTACAATTATGTCTCTTGGGGCCATGCCACTCCTTTTAGGGCCAACTCTGTGGATCCTCTCAATATCTTCTTCAGCCCATGAACCTTGAGAGTCCATCTCCTTAATCCATTGCATGACCTTGTCTTTCAAAATCTTTGAATTTTCCCCTTGCTGTTCCTGGAAGAATCTAATACGTATATTCATTCTTCTATCTCTGTCTTCCATAGAGATTAAATGTAAGTCCATATCCTGTAAAAAAAAATTCTTGCACATCTATCTTCTCTTTGTTCTGCCCTGATTGTTGCTCCAAAGATTCAAATCTGTCATTAAACTTTTGAAGACTGCTTTGTAATTCCGCTTGAGAAATCTGTACCTTCTTCACCTCTTGCATAAGCTCTTGCTTCTGTTTCTCTATCATGCCTTGAATACTAGCCAGTAACGCTTCAAATGACATTGACTCCGCTTGTGGTTTCATTATCTTAGAAACTGCTCCTGGCTTAGCTCCATCTTTATGATTCCCGCCTCCGGATGTCGGCAGTCCTGTTTTCCCGTTCGTCATAGCTGTTACTGAATTTTCTGAATTCTTTCTAGTCAGGTGAGACCAACTTTTATCTGAGGCGTGCTCTTTCACTCTTGACCACTTTTTTGGCAAGGTTTCCTTACTTTTCCCCCCTTTGTTGGTCATCAGACATTCAGCTAACAGTTACAGCGTTACAGCTCTCTACTGCCTCTTATTAAAGTCTCTGCTAATTAACTAATTAGCAAATACTGTCCTGAGTCCTCCGTAAGTACAAATTCTTCTTTACTTTGTTTAAAATTGTATTAACAGAGATATGCACCATTTGTTGTTCCAGTCCCAGCTTGGCTGTTCTCCCGACTCGTTAAAATGCCAGGCAGCTGATTTATCTACAGCCTCACAATTATCTTCTTTTTATTCTTTGATAATTCCCATACTTAACATTTATCTCCACTTACAGTTTGAAGTTTTCTTAATTGGGATATTCTTCTTTTTCTTTTATCTCCCGAGGGAGGAGAGACAATCTCCGTCCGTTTACTCCATAACGGAAGTCCCGCCCCCCTCCAGCACCATTAGTGATGAATCAGGAAAAGACTAGGAATGAGTAGGTCATTCATGGCTCACATTGGCTCAAAAATGAATGGGTCCATTCTCCCCCCACCCCCCATCATGAAATGACTCAGCTGATCAAAATTTGATGCTCTGTCTTCCTTTGATGTCAAGGATCACTTGCAAAGGTCAGAAAGCCCTGGGTGTAAAATGACAGCTTTGTGTTTCCAGGAGAAATCTCTGCTGTCCATGGAAAGCTTTTAGGTAAACAGGCTATACCTGGGCTATAGCCCATCCCCTAAAGAGGACCCTTGGGACAAGAGGGCAAGAGGGTAAAGTCCAGCATGGTGCAGGGCTTTATCCTCCCCCCCCCCACCAACTAGGGTGGCCGTGTTTTCCTACTTCACACAGGACTGTCCTCTATTTGAAGGTGTCCTGTATTTTAAGGGCTGTCCAGTCTGAATCAAGTTGACTGGGAGAAGAGCATGGCCACTGAGGTAGCTCAACAACACTTAGCACCTGGATAATAGACAGAGGAGGCACACAGATCAATTAGGCAGGATCTACTCTACTGCTTTAAAACAGTTTATGGCCTCCTCCACACGAGACGTTTAATGAGCCTTGAAGGCTCATTATAAATTTTACCTACACACGAGCGGAGCGCAAAACGGGCGTACAGGCGCGTTATCTCCCCGATAATGCGCATTTTCGAACGCGCGTTAAATAGCGACTTTTATTTTGCTCCGGCCGTTAAAGCGCATTTTCGCTGTGTGAACAAGCGATTATGCGCATTAACTACCTGTAAAGTGCTTTTTGGGCATCTTTTAATGCGCTTCGCCGCTTCTCGCCGCCTCCCGTGCAGAGGGATTAGGCGTAAATGCGCCTCCGCGAAAATGCGCATAATCCCCGAACCGGGCGCAAAAGCGCATCCTTGTGGAGGGGGCCAATAACAGTGAAATTGTTGGGATCCAGTACACACTCCATATACAGTTTTCAAACCATTTTCCTGCTTGGTGTAGATCTGGCCTTAGTCATTGATTACAGTTTTCTCCACTATGGTGATAAGATGTATCATATTTCTATTTAAATTATAGTTATTATTCCTAATTTTGCACCTATATATAAAACCAGTACATGCAAATATGCAAATCCGTGCCCTCTTTTATTTCCCTTTTTGCAGTTTAGTCCCTCACCCTCTTGGTGATACATAATTGACCACCCTACTACCAACTGTTTTTGCAGGTTCAGTCCGCTTAATTCTCCCTGTTACTATTAGAGTGGCTGGACGGAGTGGGTAAATTTAAAGAGGCTGTACTTATATCCTAAAATTAGTGATGGAGAGGATGTGCACCCCTGCAGAGGACACTCTTACTCCAGTGTTCCTCTTGCTGATAGTAAACATTCCATCCCCATGTGGTTTCCATGGCTGCAGCTGCAACACCAAACAGGCATCATGTTGCAACTGTGACAATTTTGTGTAGTCAAGAGAGATCCCAGCCAGGGTTCCCCTGGCTGTGCAAAGCTATCATTTGTGGGGTTTAGGGTTGCATAATGGGAGGGTGATAAACCAGGAATTCTTCTTTGTCTTACATTGTAATCTGAGCTAAAGAAAATCTGGGTTTTTGCAGTGCAGACCCCAATGTATGCATCCAACCATGATGAGCCCAGTAAGTATTACTGGGATCCCTAGAAAACTTATAATAATGAGGTTCTGAAATAGTGATGGTGGAGATCCTGGCCATACCATATGAATACTTATTGGGAAAAGTATACTAATAGAAAATAGGAGAATGGATAGTTATGTTTCATCTAGCATGGCAACCTGAACCAGATTTCAGTACATGGGGTTTCTTTTTCAATTGGGACTCACCAAGCTGGACATCCAGATCAAAAAACTGATGTTTCCTATTGTTCAGGCACTGTACACATTGTCAAAGGGATAGTTAGTGTTGTCAGCTTTGACAATGCTAGTTACCTCTTGGGTAGGCTGACCATATGAAAAGGAGTACAGGGCTCATGTAACTTTAACAGTTGTAGAGAAAAGGGAATTTCAGCCAGTGTCATTTGTATGCTATTAGTTCCTGGTGAAATTCCCTCTTCATCACAACAATTAAAGTTGCAGGGGGCCTGCCTTCTTTTGTATATGGCCACTCTAGTATAGTGCCTGCAACTTTAACTGTTGTGATGAAGAGGGAATTTCATCAGGAACTAATTGCAAACAAATGACACTGGCTGAAATTCCCTTTTCTCTACAACTGTTAAAGTTACATGAGCCCTGTCCTCCTTTTCATATGGTCAGCCTACTCTTGGGGACAGTGGACATTGGAATCTAGTCAACTTCCCCTTTCTCAATGGAATGGAGATAGTTGAATGGGGAAACAAAGATTCGGAGCTCCCAAACAACTGATCAGCATCACAATCTTTTGGGCAGGTTGTACATGTATGTCTGAAGGAATGCCTATTAGTATCTGTAGTAAATTCTAACAACAAAAAGAGGCCACTCATGCAGTAACTTCTTGCCTATGGGTATAAACAAGAAAAAATGTTGCTTTTGCAATTTTCACACATGTACACGGAAGGCTAGTATAGTCATTTTCCTTTAGAATCAAATCCTTATGTGAACTAGTAAAAATCTTCTTCCTTCATTGGCATAAAATGGCAAATTGGGCTTCAGTTCTTTTGTTGTGCAAACTTTCTCCATAAAGCTGCATTTGTTACCCAGGCTGGCAAATGTTGCTCTTAATAAGCAAAACTAATGAAGTTAAACTTTAACAGTTGGCTATACATTAATAGGAGTGACTGAGCAAAATGAAGTTGGGATATATTGTTTGAGAACCATGTTCGAGGGGAAGTCTTTCAGAGCACTACTAAGAATTATTGGCCTGTCTTGCTTCATCTGAATTTCCATACAGTGCAGTTTGTTCAGTCAAGGATGAATTAATTAAAACATTTTTATAGAGAGGCTTTTATACAGTCTAAAAATGTTCTCCATTTTATGCTCTATATTCATATTGGAACAGAGTGACAGTCATCCAGAACAAACTTTTAATATAGAATGTCTAACATTTAATGCACTCATGCCTCAGTGGCAGGCTATAAACAACACAATTTTCTGTAGTATAATCTCAGGTAAGGGTTGTTTAGCCCTAAAGGTGCAGAGGAAACAAGGCTTATGAGCTGAGCTCCAACATAATAATTGTACTACTAAAAATTATGCCTTAGGTTCTTCTGAAAGCTCTTGATAGTTGAGGATGGCAATTTTGGTTCCGAAAGTAGCGGACCCTTCAATCTGCTGATTAGATTGCTATTAAAAGGCTCTGGAATTTTGTTTTTGGGTTTTCTTTCCTAAATACAATACACAAAAGAATTTGTTTGCCCTTTGCCTTTTCTATAGGCCATAACCCTTTTTAAAATGAAGTGCTTTGAACATACAGCTATAAACAGTTAACCTTTTAAAGTTAAGCTTCAATTTCTGGCAAAGATAGTAGTTCATTTAAAAGAAATCCCCATAAATGGTTTTATACCACTCTCGGGCCATTTCCTTTCCATGGGACATGTTCTGGTAATGTTCCAGATAGATGGCGCCCAATTTGCAGAATACAAGTGTAGACAAAGATTGGAATCAGGCATGATAAATGAGGAAGATTGTTACAAATCAGCACATAAAATTATTTAAGATGTTAAACAGACTATAAAACAGTTGTTTGTTTAATCTGAATGCCTCTATTGGTTAAATCCAACACCATACAATGGAAGTCCATTAGCATGACAAGGTTTCTCCCTTTTTCTTCCCTGCTGCAGCCCTCCATACTGCCCCAAGATCAACCATGGGGGGGGGGTCCCAACCCTCCACAGCAGAATTTGAGGGCACAAGGGTGGGTGCAGAATGGAAGGGAAATTGCTCCCTCCTGGTCCCACTGGCGGAACATCTACCAGCAATGGAATGACACTGTTGGATGCAACCCCATCCGCTTGCATATGTATTTCAGGAGTTAAACTTTCCATTACAGGGACCTTCTTTTTGTTCTTCACCATGTTCTCCAGGTGGCACAAAATAAAAACAAAAACTTGGAAGAAGAGGTTGAATATGGGTTAACATTTGTCATTTTGACAAATGAACTAGATATGTGTTACTGTGTAATTCAGATTGTTAAAGACTATGTTCATCAATGGCTATGTGGAACAGGTGCCAGCAACCTATCTAACTGGAAAACAGTGACAGATGCATGGATGCTAACAAGAAGAGACAAAGCCCGGGACTCAGAGAAGCCTGACCACCTCCTATTGTCTTGGTAGAGGCCATGCTGGGCTCTGACATTTGGTATAAAGACTGTGGAGCTTGGTAGATAGGAGGAAGAGATGAAATTCTGGTTGCAAGCCCTGAGGACGTAGGGTGAAGCAATTTCTATTTCTTCCTCCAACTGACGGCATTTTCACTTCTTGCTTTGGGGAATAGGTACGGCAGGTGTGGGCTTAGAAACATCATAGGTCAATGTGCGAAGTTTTCATAGTCTAATCTTTAACATGCCCAGCTCGCTGGAAACTGGAAGTAAATGACATGAAATGGTACTTCTCCTGTTCTGATTACAGACTTCTCTGAGCACCTTAAGGAGGAAAGAAATTGGGAAGAGGTGCTGACAGAACACTGAGCTTTCATATAGCATTAATAGAGAAACATGCAACATACTACTAAAATTTAAGTAAACATAGAAGTTGAATATCAATACAGGATGAGATCAAGTTGCTTTCTGGTAATGACAAATGACCTCTGACATGGCACTTTATTATTGACATAGTGCCTTCTCTTTAGACCTTGTGTAAATAATTCAATGGTTTGGTTTTTGTTTAAAGTATATTGCATCAAAATATTTATTAATTTAATTTAATTTATTTATTGTATTTGTATACCGCTCCATAGCCGAAGCTCTCTGGGCGGTTTACATAAGATTAAAACACTTAAAAACAATATACAAAAATTAAAACTGTACATACAATATGCGCATACATTTAAAACCACTACAATAATTTTAAAAGCTATGAGCCTAAAAACAACAACAGATCCAGGCTTATCCGATATTGCTAAATGCCTGGGAGAAGAGGAAAGTCTTAACCTGGTGCCGAAAAGATAACAATGTTGGCGCCAGGCGGACCTTCGGGGAGATTGTTCCACAATTGAGGGGCTTCCCTCGAAATAAGCACTTGGAGGAGGACCTGAGATGTTAAATGTAGTAAAAATATCATTTTCAAAAAGATAACAATGTTGGCGCCAGGCGGACCTTCGGGGAGATTGTTCCACAATTGAGGGGCTTCCCTCAAAATAAGCACTTGGAGGAGGACCTTAGATGTTAAATGTAGTAAAAATATTATTTTCAAGAAGGTGCTTAAACTTTCCTGGAATCAGGATATATATATATATATATATATATATATATATATATATTGTAGGGTGGGGATAGGGGCTCTTCCACTGTGGCAGTTTCCTGGCCGTAGAACAGTCTCCCCTGATTTGGCATGCCCCAGGTGGGTTGGACCACATCTTTCATTATCCCAGACAGCATCATTTCTATTACTTGCTTGCTTGACAGGCAGAGAGCCAGTGAGCAAGTAGGCAGCGGCATCTACATCACCGTGATTGCTTTTTAGCAGATAAGATGGTATATCGATGTTAATAATAAATAAATCTACTGCTCCCTCCTTCACACCACCATTGTAGTCTGGGCTAGAGCAAGAGGCAGATGAGCAATGATGGAAAGGAGGAGCAGTTCCAGTTCCAGCACAAACTGACAACATGATTTTGGCTCAGCCATGCATTTAACAGGACTGCTGCATATGACTTTGTATGTTTTTGGTCGTTTTCTCTTATCATCAAGCACAACCAAACAATTTTTCAAGGAATGCTGACATTTGCTGTATTCTGGTCCCAGCACGTCCCCTCCCCCAAATGCTAAGTTTGCATTCGTGCAAGGAAACATGTAGAAGTATGGCCTTTTGGCTTTCATAATACTTTAATTCAAATGTAGATTGGAGAGAAATTAATGAAAATACCAAACTATATATTTTAAAACGTAACATTAAAACACCTACTGTCTATTTCTGAAAACAGCTCATTAACGATCTTCCCTTAAAGTCTTTTGAAGATAATTTATTCCTACCTGCAAGCAACCAGCTGCTAATTATTATCCTCAGAGATTCCACAAAACCATACATTAGTGTCTGTCTTTTCCAGCATTAGAATACAGAAACAGAAACAAATATTTGGAGTTTATCAAGATAAAATGAACTCAGATATTACGTAATTAAATAGACAATAGATGGATCAATGATCTGATTTGGTACGAACTTGTTCCCTATAAACCCAGATTAAGTAACTGCCTACCCAGAAATACATGTCACATAACTTTAGTGGTGGGATTATATTGAAGGCCAATCACACATATCTTACTATTCACAAATAATAAAGAAACACAGAGGGGCACACAGGCTTCAGTATAAAGGAAACTGATGGTGGTAGTTATTCCCTCCTCCTCTAGTTTCCCGTGTGCCCCCCAAATTTGCCCTGGAGGCTGAGGACCATTGAGCAGATTTGGGTCTGTGTGCGGCAGGCTATGGGGGAGAGGAGGATGCCACTCATGTGATATTGGATTTAAACCAGAGAACCAAAGGTGCATGTAGAGAAACACATGGAAAAACATCTTGCCATCTTATTTTCCCCTGCAAATTTTCCAACCTCCCAAAAAAGATGACTTGAAAACATAACATCAAACCAATAAAACACACAATAATAAAATATGCAACAAAGCTACCAGAAGGAAAGATTAATAATGGGATGACCTGCTCTGAGGTGCATTTATGGAATCCCTCTGTGTTTTGTGCCACTGAGAACTAATGTAGAGATTCATGAATAATTAATATTTATTGTATCAACCAAAGGATATTTGCAATAATCAAATAGGTATCATAGTACAATGTAATTTGTTTCTTTCCCCATCTTGAAAATGCCTGTGGTGGTGATGTTAAACTGGTATTTGAACCTGAAATGTAGAATTAGATATCAAATTTCAATGCACTATCTCAGATCAAGGGAAGTACCAAATTGCAAACAGAGAATTCTAAGTAGATGAGTTATACCAAAAGTTTAAAGACACTTGACCCCAAATAGAAACATTATAGTAGCAGAAAAGCAACAAATAGCTAACTGTGGAGAAAACAGACAGTCACTTCATTCGGACAACACAATAATCAATGGTGGGTTAAAAGTCAACTCCACTGTTGATTATTGAGGGGTTACTCCCTGCACAACATGATTATAAACAACCATGGTGTGATTAAGGCCAGTGTTGTGTTGAATATTAATCAATGGTGTGTTTGATTGACACATCCCCTGCCCTTTCTCTCCCCCTCAGTCTTCCCACTGGTATTCCATCTGCCATTGTGAGTTCTGCCAGCAGGACTAGAGTCACTCTTGCCAGGGGACTCTGTAGTCACTGAAAACAACCAACTGTGTGCAAAGAAATAGTCAACAGTGCCTGACATCTGACACGATAACCAACGATTGTTCAAATAATCAACTCTACACAGCATTGGTTATTTGTGTTGGTTATTCCATCCAAATAACCAACAGGGGTGTGAAAAAGTTCCGACAGATGATACAATAACCAACTGTTGATTATTTAACCCATCATTGACTATTTAACCCACTGTTGATTATCGTATTGTCTGAACCCAGTCATTGTCTCCTTTGGCCAATAGTGGAGAAGTGAGAACAGCTGGCTTCTCTCAGCCACTGTATGCAAAAGTTAAGTAGATTTGTTGGCTCCTTGTTTGTTAAAAGCAGGACATCGATCTGAGTTCTGTAATTACTTACTTGTTATCTGAGTACAATTTGCATTCTTTATTGTTGTTGCATCCAAAATTGGGTCCCAATAAGTTTAGATTTTAATAATATTAGCTTGGCCCACTTTATGGGTTTGGAATTTTAATATTTTTTGGGGAGGGGTAGTTTTTGTGTAGCTAAAATTGCAATTGCTTTTTGGTGGATGTGGGCATTTTACTTCCTAATTATTGTAGTATCACTTGCATACAATGTGACATCTACACTTGCATACAATGTGACATAAGTTGTACAGAAATGACCAATCCAACAACTACAGGTGAGTTCCATAGCATGATTTGGGGTTGGATCCAGTTTCTGCCTTCCTCAAGAGAAAGGGCACCATTCATGTAAGATCCCTCTGCATGATCATGGGGAAACTCCCTCCGTCCTCCCACACACACCACAGCTTACCCCATTCAGCAGAGTTTCCTGATTCTCTGTGCCATTTTGAGGGAGCAGTAGAGGCTGCCATTGGGAGGAGGGGTCAAAAACTCCACTTTCATCAGCACAATTTATCCAGCATTACTCTGGATCAAACCCATTGTATTAAAATTGCCTTCAACTCAGCTGTCTGAAGGAAGGAATGTGAAGCAGGACTAGCCCTGGGTTCTGGGCTCAGACAGTGTTACCTGCTCTGCTCTCAGAGCTGATCTGGGGCAGGTGCTTCTGGAGAAGAGTTGCTCTTTGCCTAGGCCAAGACAGCAGGAACCTCCTCTGTCACTGGTGATGGAGGATGGCACATCCATCAAGTTTCTTCTGGTGAAGATTCCAACTGCCACCAGGTCAGCTGCGTGGAGAACGGTGTGGCATGAGCAGTCTTCGCCTTTTGGCCTCGCTATGAACTGATCCATCTCCAAATTTCGTTGAGGATGGGAGGGAAAGAGTACTCCCAGGAAGGGTAGCTCTCCAAGATAGCCAGAATTTGATGATGATGATCATAATCATAATCATTTATATCCTATTTTTATTCCATCATGGAACTTATGGTGGTTACATGTAATTCCTAGGTGGTCTCCCCTTCAAGCACTGACCAGACCCAGCCCTACCTAGTTCCACGTGCCTTCAGACTATGCTCTGAGTCAGGTAAGGGGGAAAAGTCTACTTGTGAAAGCCCACCCTTTCTGTGACTATAAATAAAGCCTTCAATGAATATCTATGTAGTTAGTAATGTGCCTTCAAGTCAGCTTTGACTTATGGCGACCCTATGTATCAGCGACCTCCAGTCGCATTTGTTAACCACCCTATTCAGATCTTGTAACTTCATGTCCATATCTTACTTTACAGAGTGAATCCATTCCTTGTTTGGTCTTCCTCTTTTCCTTCTACCTTCTATTTTTTCCAGCATTATTGTCTTTTCCAGTGAGTCATGTCTTCTCATTATATGTCCAAAGTATTATAGCCTCAGTTTCAACATTTTCGCTTCTAGTGAGAGTTCAGGCTTAATTTGTTCTAGAACCCACTTGTTTGTCTTTTTCACAGTCTAGGTATCTACAAAATTCTCCTCGAACATCACATTTTGAATGAGTTGATCTTCCTCCTGTCCACTTTTTTCATTGTCCAACTATATAGTGATGGCACAATAAAATTATATTATATAATAATAATAATAATAATAATAATAATAATAATAATAATATATTTATTTATCACCCGCCTCTCCCAACGGATCGAGGCGGGGAACAACACCAAACACAAAATACATTCTCGTATGGACTGAAGCAAGTAAAAATATTTACAGTAATTAAATGTTGAAACAGTATTTTCAACAGTATTTTCAAGCAAATGTGGGTAACCATTCATACATTAAGGATGTAATTATACATGTATTACTGAGATAATTTGACTTAGTAACTTTGCTTATCTCTTATATTCATTCTAAATCTCAATAAGTGCTTTCCAGTGATCAATATTTAATTAACTTACAATAAAGCTGCTTTTTAAGATGCAAATTAAAGACTTGTTTGAAACACTTTAGGGAGAAAAATGCACGGGCCAAATGTGGGGAAGGCACTGTATAATTTAGCCCTCCCCAACCTGGTGCCCTCCAACATGGTTGGCTAGGGGCAGCTAGAAGTTGTTGGCCAACACATCTGGAGGCATAATTGCCAACTCAGAAATATGACTTGTTCACCATTGACGTCAGCAGCTTTGACACTTGCCATCTAAGAAAGTAAAGATGAATGGATACTACCTAGAAAACCCTCTAAGAAGCAGGCATGTAGGCTGTTGAGCAGATAAACTACAGACCTGATAGTCACAAAATACAAAGAAAAGATACAGAAACAGGAATGTCAGCCATCTAAGAAATCTGCGCAATGCATAGGGGAGGAAAATATGGAATTATCAAGTGAGGTAATGCCCCAAAGTATCGTCCCCAGCTACAGGAGTGCCATGAAACTGATGTCATCATGAGATGGTTTTAATTGAAAATGTTAGAGAAATAGTGGAGATGCTCAACTTGCTTTTCTGACAGGGATGTATGAAAATTTCCTTTCAATTTGTTTGATTTTTACCAGAATTAATCTAATTTGCACTTTCTGGGCCTGAACGCAAACCTGAATGCAATCTACAGTCAGATTCTGTACATTCTCAAACTTGAGATGCAATTTACGGAACAATAATAAAAAGCATAAAAAATGCATATGAAAAAGATACTTACTTCTAAATATGCACCTAAACAGGCTTTAATCAACAGAGAAAAATCCATACATTTTCAAAAAAATTACACAGTTTGTGTATATATTTGGACAAATGTGCATAAAAGTGTATAAGAATTTTCATGAAATTCTACATTCAGGCCATGTCTATCCTGCTATGCTTCTTTCCACAGTGAAATCTCATTTTCGAAGACAAATGGTACTGTTCGGCATGTATCGCTGCATGCGTTCGCAAAATGGTTTAAGATCGCTCATGGTTGTGCCACACACAGGCAGTCTAGCCTCTTTCACACTAATCCCTGCCCCTATCCCTGGTTGATTCTAGGCCACCCAGCAGCTCTGCATTATGCCATATATGCAGCATTTAGCAATGGCCATTGCTTCAAAGACAGAAGTGCCGACCTGTATTGTTATATCAGTGCAATGTCTTGCTGTGCTTATGACAGTGCCTGGGTGTAGCGTTTGTTCTGCTCCAGATAGACAAGGCCATTCTTTACCAGTACAGTGGCTTACAGGATTGGGTTAAAAACATTCAGGCAAAGTATGACTGACACAAACCAGTATAGCCTTGTGAGAAATCCTGTGTTAAAATGGTCTGAATCCCAGCTTTAATATTAACACCATTTGAAGCATGCAGTGTAAATGTGTGTGTGTGTATGTATGTATTCTTCTGATTCACGGGGATTATGGATTCCTATGCATAAGTGGACATTCTAGATATGAGTTGTTAGGTACAAATAGAATCATTTGTGTGCAAAACTGAAATAGTGAGCTGCAGTCCTAGAGTTTGGCCAGATCTACATCAAGCAGGATATAGCACTATGAAAGTGGTATGAAAGCAGTATATAAAAGGCAGGAGCCACACTACTGTTTATAGCAATATTGAAGTGCACTGACAACTGTTGGGGTCCATAAGACACACACCATGTACTGCTTTCATACTGCTATATCCTGCTTGGTGTGGCTCCTGCCTCTTATATACCTCTTTCATACCTCTTTCATGGTGCTATATCCTGCTTGGTGTGGCTCCTGACTCTTATATACCTCTTTCATACCACTTTCATGGTGCTATATCCTGCTTGGTGTAGATCTGGCCTTCATTTACACTCACACTTTCTGTTTCTTATGGTTCCTGCTGCAGATATGAACCTGCTGCAATGGGCTAACTATACACTGCATATATATGCTTAGTTGTCCTACAGATATTGCCCCAGTGGTGACTGTGCAGATTACCTGCTTGGAGTTGGTAATCCAACTCTTCATCCTCTCACAGGTAATAGGTGCATGGATGCTGATAGACTCAATCGTCGGATTGGGGCTTTGTGTGTCAGGATGTGCTGTTCCCTTTATGCAGCTCAGAAAAAAAATGTCACGGCATTTTTTCCTGACATCATGTGAAGGAGAAAGTGCAGGTTTCTTCCATTTAAATGTTTTAAATAATATTAATAATTTCCTGCCAAATGGGTTATGATGAGGGAGAGGGGAGTGGTGGTGAGGGGATGGAGATTGTGTACTTGGGCTTTCAAAAAGCTTTTGATAAAGTCCTGAACAAATTTAGCAGCCATGGGATAAGAGGAATGGTCTTCTTATGGATTGATAACTAGTTAAAGAACAGGAAGGGGAGAGTAGGAAGAGATAGACAGTTCTTACAATGAAGGGACATAAGAAGTGGGATCTGGTGCTTTTTAACATGTTCATAAATGATCTGGCAGAATCCCTATTTGTTTTTATCATGCTAAATAATTTGATGCCAACCACAAACATGACCTCCTCACTGATGGCATCAAATTATTTAGTGTGATAAAAACAAATAGGGGATTATGAAAAGTTCCAAAAGGATCTCTGAAGACTGGGGGAATGGGCGATAAAATAGCTCCATGTAACTAGGTGATGCAAAGTGGGACAAAAGAAAAAAAATCCTAACTGATCAGGAAAGGAATCTTGGGTTAGTGGTGGTAGCAGTGGATTGCTTGAATAGCTCAATAAGAAAAGGACAAATTTCATTTTAGGGATAGTTAGGAAAGGAATTGAAAATGAAACTGCGAAAATTGCAATGCACTTACATAAATCTATGGTGTAACTGCACTCACAATACTGTGTACTGTTTTGCACCTTGAAAAATATATTGTAGAGCTAGAAATTGTACAGAAGGAGCCACGAAAATGACCAGCTGAGTGGTGAAACTCCCTGATGAGGAAAGGTTACAGAACAGGGGTTTGTTTAGTGAGGAAAAAAAGGCAAGTAAGGTTGGATATGATTAGAGACACTTGTATAAAATTATGTCTGTTGTCAGACTAGGTCCAAGCAGGTCCAAGTTCAAATCCCCACTCAGCCATGAAATCCATTGGATAAACTTGGGCCTTTCACCATTTCTCAGCGTAACTTCCCAAAGTTCTCAAGGTTGTTGTGTGGGTATAATGGAGGAGGGAGGCCCATCTGGTTTGAGATCTTTATAGGAAAGGCAGGCTATAATGTAGTAGTTATTTAGTACAAAAGTCCTTTATAAACCTGGAGTTTTAAACCTTCCCAATCCCCAGTAGAACCTTTCTTGAGACCCAGAAACTGTGTTATAGCTATAATTTTCAACAAAAAAAAAGTACTAATGTGGATTTTGGGGGAATTCTGGCCCAATTTGCAAGGCTATTCTACAGTGCTTCATATATACAAATATTACAATTCATGAAAAATTAGTGTGATTCAGTTGAAGATGGCCAGTAAGGCAATAGATACCATCCAAACCTGCAAAATGGAGCATAAAATGGGGCATTTGTAATCTGCATAGAGAACATTAGTTACTGGATGGATTAGAACTGTAATCAATACAAAAATTAAAAAATCTGGCTATGTTGCAATTTCAAAAGCACGTAAGTGTATAATGTTGATACATTTAAGGTTGTCCCAGCAACTTAAAATTTAAGCCATGGAGTGAGCAATCCTGTGATCCCTAAACAACACCTTGAGGGACATAGGATTATTCAGGTCCCTGACCCCGAGCTCGTAGACAGGGCTCCCAGCTGGGAGTCAGGAAACCATGCTCCCTGCCCCCTCCCTCTTGTAATTCGCACAGAGAGAACTGTGCCAACTAACTCTCCATGATCACAAAACGGAGTGCAGAGAAGGGGGAAAAGGGAGCGTTCCAGGGTGGAGGGGGGGGGAAGACTGGGGAATGTGGGGGTAGGAGATATCCCTAGCCATCCACTGCCTCCTTCCCTCCCCCTCCCCCAAGCCTCTGCTAGACAGGCAAAATTGCCCATCTAGCCTTCTCTGCTGTGGCACCCCGGCTGTGGAATGAGCTCCCCAGAGAGGTTTGCTTGGCATCTACATTACATTCCTTTAGACCCCAGGTGAATACTTTTTTTATTTTCACAGTGTTTTAACAGTTCTTCAGTTTGATTTTTAACCTTGCTGTTTAAATTTGTATTTTAAATCCATATTAATTTCTGCATGGATTCTGCTCTCTGAAGCCCAGAGAGCTTCGGCTATTGGGCAGTACAGAAATGCAGTAAGCAAGTAAGTAAGTAAATGCAGATCAGGAAGCTGCTGAATTTGACCACTTGTGAATACCCAGAGTGCATCCCATAGCATTGCAGCCTAAGTGGTTGATAAACTAATAATGCATCTACAGTGTTCCAGATGAACTATGTTAACCTTTTCTCTAGTGTGCCACTTGCCAAGGAATTAGCCAAGGAAAACCTGACTCTGGTTGGCACACTGAAAAAAACAAAACAAAAAACAGAGATGCCTGCAGCATTCACTATCCAGAAATTCAGAACTTCAACAGCAATATTTTTAGATTTCTGAAAGATTTGACATTTCTTAGTTAATGACAGTAATTCCCCCCCCCCTTTTTTTTTTTGAGTACATAAAGATTAGCAACCACAGGCAACAAATCCAAGCCTGAGATCTTTCTTTATTTTAATAAGCCTGCTTGCTTGCTTTATGTTAGTTTAATTATGTGCTTTTTTATTCATTGTTTTATTGGCTGTATTTTATGTTTTTAAAATATTGTACACTGTCCAGAGAACCTGGTTTTAAAAGTGCAATCAATCAATCAAAAACAAGATCAAAGGGGCTATAGACTTTTGTGAATAGATGACCTCCGCATTCATTTCTGAATATGTACTTATTTATGTAGTACATTTGTATGCCATGCCATAACAGAAAGTTCTCTCAGTGGCTTAAAGCGGACCATATTCTTTGGAAGCAGAATGATGTGAACATAACAGAAGATGTGTCTTCTTAGAAGACTTGGATCTACAGCTGATGAGACCTTGGCTGAGCCTAGGAACATAGTCATCTTGCCTGGGATGTCAAGAGAGGCAGCCTTAGAACTGCCAACACCAAGAGATGGGGCAGGTGACATCTCTGTAGTGGATATAATCATGTGTTTCATATAAATATTTTGTCTGTCATACCCAGGCAGTTGTGAAATGTGGTGATTGTGCTGCTCAGATAGGGCATGCTCTAGTTGCAAGATGAGATTTGTTGTTACCAATAATTCACAGCTCATTTCTTTTTTAACTGCCCAGAAAACTTTGGCTTTGGGGCAGTCTAGAAATATAATAAACGAATGAAATGATTACTGCACAGTTATAGTTGTGGAACTGTTTTGCTATATGCATGTTAATGCCACACTATGCTTTCCATTTAAAAATGATGAGGTCAGATAGATCCCATATGCCATCTGTTTAATTTTTTATACTTTACATTGTGGGATATTATTGACATATGTGGAACTATATTGTTTTACTGGAAAGGGAAGGTCTCAGTAAAGCAATGCTTAATAACTTCCACAATGTGTTTTATTTATTTATTTAATTAAAGGCCTCATTAAAAAAATCTAGGCATTTTACAATAATAATGATGGAACTAAATTACAATAAATCAACAATATAAAACTAATAAACATGCCAGCACAGCACAAAATAGAATATCAAGTATAAGAAGGGGCTAGGATAATAAAACAGAAAAAATATATTTTAAAAGGCTTTAATTTATTTAATTTATTATGTTTCTAATTCACCCAATAACTAATGTTCTGTAGGAAGATTACAAACAGTTAAAAACTAATATACCATAGAACAGTTAAAATATAAAATAAAATAAAATATTTAAAAGAATAAAATGCAATATAATGCAAAACAATGAACAGTACAGGTGTCGATAAAACTGCCATAATAACCTAGAACTAGGTCTCTAAAATGCCTGTGAGAAAAGAAAGGTCTTTCCTGGCTCCAAAATGATAACAGCGTAGGTAGGCATCAGGTGAAACTCTTTGGGAGATTCATTCCCTAAGTGGGGTACCACAAGAGAGAGAACCCTCTTTCTCTTGTAGCCACCTGTCTATCTTCCTTTGGTAGGGGCAGCCAGTGGAGGATCTCCGAAGATGACCTAAGGATACAAGCAGGTACATGTGGAAGGAGATGTTCCTTTAGATATTCTAGTTCCAAAGCCATTTAGGGCTTTAAAGGTTAACATCAACACTTTAAATTTGGCTCAAAAACAAACTGGGAGCCAGTGCAGGTGATGAAACATTGCTATCACATGATCATATTGGCCAGTCCCCATTAGTAACCTAGCAGCTCTGTTTGGAACTAACTGACATTTCTGTAATCCACCAGGGAGGTTACCTGAGCGTGGATAACTGTCACCAGGCTATCTCGGGCCAGATAGGGTTGTAGCTGTTATATCAACCTAAGCTGATAAAAGGCACTCCTGGCCACCTGTGTCTCAAGTGACAATGATGGATCCAGAAGTACTCCCAAGCTATGTGACTGATCTTTCATGGGGAGTGCAGCCCCTTCCAAGGCAGATTGAATGCGACTCAACTGGGCAGACAAACCACCTGTTAACAGTTTGTTGGTCCTCATTGAGACCATTACCTTGCTTAGGCACTGATTCAGAACATTCACTGCTTCACCTGGTTTGATGAAAATGAGAGGTAGAGCTGGATGTCATCAGCATATTGTCCACCTCCCTGGATAACCTTCCTCAGTGTTTTCATGTAGATGTTAAATAGCATAGGGATAAAATTGAGGCTGTGGAATCCCATGAAGTAATTGGCACAGAACAGAGCAATAATCCCCCTTCCTCCTTCTAGAAGAGACCATTCAAGTAGGAATGAAAGCTATATAAAATAGTATCCCAACTCCCAGTCCAGACAGTCTCTCCAGAAGGATACATTGGTCAATAGTATTGAAAGTTGCTGTGAGGTCCAAGAGAACCAACATAATCACACACACACCCTTTTCTTTCTCACGGAAAAGGATACATTTTTAAAAGATTTTAAAATAATTTGTATGGCTGTCTTAGGGTACACTTGACCCCTGATATCAGATTGGTACAGTCAATTTCTGATGGAGGGTTAGTAAAGATATTGAAAACAAAATAAAAACTGCTCCAAAATTGAGAAGAAATAATATCGGTAACCCCATTCACTTTTTAGCCCCCTGCATGGAGGGCTAATGCATGGAGAGGGAATGGATCTGTGCTTCCTGAACTTGTCTCCAACTTCATTGTGCCACCATCCCTCCACACTCCCTGGTTCCCCTTGCTCACCTCCACTATTTGGTTAAAGTCTGAAAAGGGAGCCAGGTTCTCCATGTGATTGAGAGCCAGCTGGGAGGGTGTGATGTTGGAGGCGGGGCCAGGAGGAGTGGTGCTATTCATCCTTCTCTCATTAGCCCTCCCTGCACAAAGGCCTAATGAGTGAACACCTTGATATCAGTAGATAGACAGATGCTGTAAGTAAGGTGCTTTTCTCTGGGGAGATCAACTGATGCTAACTTTTACTATATTTATTGTAAACAGGTATATCTTTTGATCAAATTATCTTTATGATAGATTACAGAATAAAATACAAAGTAATTAAGGCAATTTAAATCAAGCAGAATAATATCATCATAATAAGCAACAAAACAACATACATACACCCAACAACAATTTTTATCTGGCAGCAAAAGGGAAGTCATGTGGTTGTCAGATGAAAATGGTCTTTTGGAGAAATGGCTTTCTTCATTGGGTTGCAATGACAAAAATCAACAACATGTTCATCTCTTATGTACAAAGCAGTTACATTTTCAATGCTGCTGGTGACTTATTATTACATTAAACATAAACAGAACCATCCACATATAAATAGTTTCCTGTAGATAGGTGCCTAGTTTCAAAGAAACAAAATAAGCAATTAGGTTCAGTTAATATATATATATATATTTAGAGAGTACACAGCCGATTTAGGATCTGTCACCTTTTTCAGTTGACAAAGTTTTTCCACATGCCAGGCAAGGAGATGATTCCTCGTTATTAAAGCTGTGCAAGAGAATGACATGAGCCTTCCTTTGTTCACTGTCATTCTACAATGATATTTTTGAAACAAATATAGAGCAAAGCCTATTTTACAGTGAAATGTGTGTGCGTGTGTGTGTGTGTGTGTGTGTGTGCTGGAAGTGGGCAGGGGGAGAGTTTTTAAGCTATGCACAGAGGCTTTTCTTTCAGTATGCCTAGGATTCAGTCAGAAATTGATGAGAATGCAAATCTAGCACAATGCCAATAGTGTTAGCTGGTGTGATGGGATCCACCAGAAAACCCATGCTATTGTCATTGCTTTCCAGGATCCTCATCCCAGTGCAACGTAATTTATGTTAGTACCCATGTCACACTGGATACCACCATAACAGATGGCTTTGCAGCACACTACTTTTTAAACAGGTCTTTAAACATGCTGTGCCGAACATTTCTCCCACATTTTTTTGACCATTCTCATTCAGTTGTCTAGGGGGGAAAATGCTTTCGACAAGAAATTCAAATAAGAAATTTCAGGGACATTCTCATAGGTTGGGTTTGGGGTTCTTGTGCTTGCTTTACTTATGAGGTGACCATGGATTGTACAGAAGTTCTCATGATGAAGGCATCATGAGATAATTCCTCCCATGGGGCTTTTTCAGTTCAGGAATGACAGGGAGGCTGCAGAGGAACGGAAAAATGTGCAATAGAGAGAGAAAACACACACAGCACCCTCAGCCACCTCACAGTGAACACAAGGGTGTTTGATGATTTGTGGACATTTTTGATGGACATCATGCTCACATTTGAGGCTTTGAACAGGGCATGCTTGCATATTTTTCAAACAAAAACAAAATTCTCATTTATCTCTACTCTCTGAGCCAATCTACACCAAGCAGGAAACAACACTTTGAAAATGTTTTGAAAACTGTATATGGAGTGTGTCCTGGGCCCCAACAGTTGTCACTACTGTTTTAAACCATTTTAAACCATTTTAAACCATTTTAAAGCAGTAGTGTAGATAGGCTCTCAGTTATGTAGTTATGGGATTGCAGTCTTAGTCAGGTTAATTTGCAAAAAGAGCATGAGTCCCCCCCCCCCAGGTTTGTTATCATTCCATCTAATTGGGAAGTTCTGTCCCCATGCATAAGATGATGCATCTGTGAGTTGGCTGTGGCTGGAACACCTGAGGGGATTGGGAATCGGGGGCACTGTGCTTCAGTGGTTCCAGTCTTACCTCTCAGGTAGGTTCCAGATGGTGATGCTTGGGGATACTTGCTCCTCAAAGAAGGAACTGTTGTATAGCATACCACAAGGCACCATCCTATCCCCAATGCTGTTTAACATCTACATGAAACCGCTGGGAGAGATCATCCGGAGGCATGGGGCATGGTGCTATCAGTATGCTGATGACATAACTCCAGCCCCTAAAAGTCATTATGAAAGCTCTCCTGGTGGCCCACTCAGTCTCTCTAGCCCAACTAGGCTCTTCCATGGGCTCCGTTCCTGGCAGGGATTCCATGCTTCCTCAACCCTAACCCTAACCCTAACCCTGAACCTAATTGGAACGTTGAACCTAACCCTAAAGTACCACTGAAACTTAACTCCAGCCCCTAAAAGTCATTATGCAAACTCTCCTGGTGGCCCACTCAGTCTCTCTAGCCCAACTAGGCTCTTCCATGGGCTCCGTTCCTGGCAGGGATTCCATGCTTCCTCAACCCTAACCCTAACCCTAACCCTGAACCTAATTGGAGCGTTGAACCTAACCCTAAAGTACCACTGAAACTTAACTCCAGCCCCTAAAAGTCATTATGCAAACTCTCCTGGTGGCCCACTCAATCTCTCAAGCCCTACTAAGCTCTCCCACGGGCTCCATTCTTGACAGGGATGCCATGCCTCCTCAACCCTCACTCTACCCCTAATTTGAGCACTGAGCCTAACCCTAGGGTACCACTGACCTGTTGTACATAAATATGGTTGAACCTGCTGTACATAAATACGACTGCACTACAGTTGGGTTGGGGTGTGGGTAGGGAATTCCAGGAACTGCAGGAAGGCACAACATATTTCAAAAGTGTTGTGTTCATTAACTTTGTCAAGCATGGCATTCTCACTTCATTTTTGTGAATACTTAAGGCTTAAGCCTGCCAAAGAGAAAGTGAATACATTTTATGTATTTCATTAACTATATTGAGTTTTGATACACCATGACTACTCAACAGGTTCTACTCATAGTGATTGGAAACTGTAGTTTTCGTTGGCTGGAATTATGACTTAAGGCCGCTCTATACAGGATGTCACTATTAATTGCACAAATGGCTTTTAAAGACTAAAGAGCAGAAGAGCTTTCCAAAATGAAAGAGTTGGAGTCCTGATCTGGATCAGGACCCTGGCAGGATGGGGTGGGTGGGAAGAAGAACTTTAACTCTTTACTCTCTGCTGTGTTCTAATCCAGATTGCAGCCCCCATGTCTCTTAGGGTGCCTCTGCAAAAGCGATTTAAAGCTCTTTCAAGGCGCATTACCAAATTTACCTCTACAAGAGTGGAGTGCAAATCAGGGGTCCAGGAGCGTTTTATCTCCGATTATTCGCATTTTCGAATGTGCGTTAAATAGTGACTTTTAATTTACCACGGGAGTTAAAGTGCCTTATGGCCATGTAAACATGTAATTTTCCTCATGTAAACAACTTTAAAGCACGTTTCATACAGCCTGTAATGCACTTCACCGCCTCTCATGAATAGGTATTAGGAGTAAATGCGCTTATCCGTACATGTGCATAATCGGGCAACCGGGCGTCAAAGCAAAATCTTGTAGAGGGGACCCTATTCGCATTGGAAAAAAAACTTCCATTGTTGCCCCTTACTAAATCCCAAATCCAGATTGGGCCCTCCAAGCCTGTTATTTACTTTTTAAAATCCATTCACTTAATTAGCAATTGTGTGAATGGTGTCTTGCCAAGTTTGGGCCTTATTATAGTTATCACACAGAGTAACACATGCACATACATCATCCATAACCTTTTTCTGTCTCAGATGGCATTATTTCACTCTTTACAATCAAATGCTGTCTCCCCTGCCTGCCTCTCTCATTTTCTTGGGCTTTGTATTAAATAAAAGAGGCAATAATTAGTTTCTCAACAGCTGTGAACTCAGCACGAACAGATGAAGCCACTCTAGTGAGGTATATCTGGGAATATTTGACATAGAAACTTCATACTTTCCCTAGTTTTGCTTGTTCCATTTTCCTGTTGCAGTGGGAGCTGCTAAAAACAAAACAACTGGGCTGGGTACACTGGTGATAATAAACTACAAAAGTAATGTTAATGTTAATACTGATGTTTTGGAATTATTTAATATAGTGAACTACCTAAAAGATAATTGTTAAAAACAATTCCCAATATGGGTTAACCTAAAGAACACTATAATAGTGTTCTAGAACACTATAATAGCAACACTACTTGCTATTTTCATGGCTCACATCCTGAACCCACTGATAACACTTAATAATTACGAAACTTGGTGATGTTGTAGGTTTTGTTTTGGTTATTTAGGTTTTGTTATTATTAAGTGTTATCAGTAACAACTTGCCAAGCAATTAAACTCCACTTGTTATATCTGTGTGTTAATTGCTTAAGAACTCAATAAAAACCGTAGCAGGTTAAAAAAAAAAAAGCTGGGCTAGTTGCGTGAAAGCTGGAATTTGGGTAATACCCTGAACTTCCACTTGAATGTTTGGATGTGAGTATGTGGTTGTTTCTTCTATATATTATGATTTTGCAAAGTTGATAATGTATAATTTATGGATATACTTACTTCTCCTTTTTGTATTCTTTGGGCCACTACTGTCTTTTGCCAAATCTAGAACAATTATCTATGGTAGAACCTTTCAGGCATATCCTACAGTTATTCATTCTTTACAAAATAAGTTTCTGTTTATGGAAAGGCAAAAGTCTTAAATTGGTAAGTTTTCCCAAAACATTTTTTAGATAATAAAGTGTTGGTAGAATTTTTTTTAACTAACAATAATTTTAATATTAATTTGGTTTTTATAGAATTTATTACTGCAGTGGCACCCATTGATTTGAACATTGATCTTTTTGTATTTAGTGTATTTTAGGGTGAATATCTGTATTGTTTTGAACACTAATTATTCCACTGAGGAAGACCATTGGTTGAAACGCATATGGAGCTTGTATGGTTTAGTATAGTGTTCTTTAGTTTAAACCATATTGGAAATAGTTTTTAACAATTATCTTTTAGGTAATTCACTATATTAAATAATTTCAAAGCATCAGTATTAATATTACCATTATTTTTGTATTTTATAATCACCAGTATACCCAGCCCAGTTGTTTTGTTTTTTACTTTAGTAAGGGGTTGGGAATATTTTCCTGTCTTTTTGAGGGCAGTGGGAGCTGCTTACATGTGTCTTACAGGACTATTGGGCACGGTAAAGTGGCACTTTGGATGCAGCCCATTCTACAACTGTACTGATTGCTGTGACAAGTAGAGTGTGCTTCTACTATGGCACCTTTCTGCAGAAGGACAGAGAGGAGAAAAGTGCTATAGTAGAAGCAGACTCTACACTAAATTAATTTCTCCAATTTCTGCTCAGGCCGTGAAACCTTCTCCCTGTGATATTGTGAGCATCATGAATAGGGTATGAAGAAAGATAGAGCCCTTGAACAATTAATAATGTAGAAGAGAGAGCACTTTTTTCCCAGTAATGTAGACGAGAGAGCACTTTAGTACAGTTCACATAATAGGCTTATAATAAATGTTCATGCAACCCTTCCTGGACAGAGAGAGTCCAGCCAAAGTTATACAGGCACTGTAGTAACATTTCTTTTAGATTATTGCAAAACACCATACAGGGGCTGACTTTGAGGACTTTTCAGAAACTGCTGTCACTTAGCACAAAATATAGCAGCATGATTATTAACTGGGACCAGACATATGGACCACATCTTGTTAGTTCTTCAGCAGTTATTCTGGTTTCTGGCCTATTTCCATGCTCAATTCAAAGTATGATGACCTACTAAACCCTAAATGGACTGGAACCAGGTCACTTGAAGGAACATCTGTTCCCACATGAACTCGCCTGGGTGTTACCACCAGCCTTTTAGGTTCTTTTTCAGGTCCTGCCACTGTCTGAAATAAGGTGGGTTTCCCATCCCTGTATTAGCCTCAGATGTGGTGTTTCGTCTCCAGGAACGGGAATGGAGCCAAGAGAAAGAGATGTGATGTGGGAGGGGACCCTATAATGCTTGCAATATTTTTTTTAAAAAAATACCATTCATCAGGGCTTTCAGCATTTTCTATTATGCTTTGAATCTCAGGAAAGTAAATGTATCCTTTTTGTTTTCTTCTGCATATAAAGTGACCTAAGTGTTAAGTCACTTTTTATCTTCATGTCAGTGAACAATTGAAGTAATTAATGTTGTTCTGTTCACAATTAGTATAATTTAAACTTTAAAATAAATTGTAATTTCCATAATAAAGAACTTTTATTAAAAAAAAAGGAAAAATATGGAAATGTGAAAATTTAAAACCATTTTGTGAGCTATCAAAACATCCTTAAAAGTTAAGGGAAGCAAGAGTAATCAAAATGTGTCCTGCCCCTCCTTGAAGAACTCTGGTACACTGCATTTAAAACTAATTGAGGCAATCTTTTATGTAACTATTGTATAGAGCTTGCATTTTATTTGCCAAGCTAAATGAGGCTCTTCTAAAACACTAAGGATGATCCAGCCAAAATTAAACACTTTTGAGGGCTCCATTAATGACAATGACAGAAATAAGCATATGCATGTGTTTTGCTCTCTGAAATGACTGAAAGATAAATGTGTTTTAATTTTGTCTGGCTCATTCTTAATAAATGTTCATGTTGGCTACAGTCTAGTACAGAATTTGGAACCCTTGAGGAGATTGAAATCAATGAGCTTCGTGTGATCCCCCCCCCCCCAATATGGGATTGTGGCTATTTTGTACAATATTATTATAGGGTTGAGGTTGGTCTGAATGAACTTTCGAGGTCTCTTACAGCCATGTGCCTCTGTTTGCAAAGAGAATCATGCACTGGTGGCTGGCAGTTCTGATGTCAGTGGGTGGGTGAATCCACTCTGGGTTTCAGTCAGAACCAGTCAGAACTCTAAAAGAGCACCTTGGATAGCTCCTTTAGAGTTCTGACTGATGCTGGCTGAAACCCAGAGCAGATTCACTGCCCCACTGACATTAGAGCTGCCAGCCACCACTGGAATCAGGATCCCTTCCAGCTTTGTAGTTCTTAATGCCAAGATTTTTGCCTTGAGGAAATGTGTGATAGCTGGTAACATTCTGCTGATGTGTTTCAATAGGAGCTAGGATGGCCCAAGAAGGCACAGGTGATGGGTGGGGATGAGTCATCTTTCTTCCCCCTACTAGGCAAGAGGACAGGGAGAGTGAGGGGTGTGTGTGTGTGTGTGTAGCAGGAAATCAGTCTGTGGTGGAACTGAAACTTGAAAGGAGCCAGAGTACTGAATTTGTTCTCCACAGGAAATCCTATGGCACTATGGATTTCCTCAGAAATTTAGTGGTGAACAGGAATATGTTGGAGTATAATGCTGTGGACCCTCATCTGATGCTCAGCATGTATACATATATGCATAGATGAACCTTATATCACAGAAGCTCTGTAAATATCCAATGACCTCCTTCAAAGGAAATGGATGGTAGGGGAACAAGTGTAGTCAGGGTTTCCATTCCTCTCAGTAAACCACAACCTCCGTTCTGCTTACAGAACAACAAACTTCTCCTTCTGTCCATATTTCCTTGCTCAAACATCAGTGCTTATGGAACTTCTGTTGGTGAGATTTCCTCATGCATCAAGACAAAGCTCAAGGGAATCATGAGTCTGGATACCAGCTGCTGAGGCACAACCATGAGAGAAGGCCCTTGCACTCATGTCTTGCTTGTGGGCTTCTCAGAGGCACCTGGTTGGCCACTGTAGGAAACAGGATGCTGGACTAGATAGGTGGTTGGTCTGATCTACCAGGCTCTACTTTTGTTCATATGAGTTTTCTGCTTCAGGAGATAGAATAGCTACAAGGGGTTGGAAGCAGGATGTCTTTCTGCTTCCACAACATTTAGCTCAAAGTGAGATTATGAAGTGACAGATTTAATGGCCCAGTGGAATCCACACAGTGAAGAATAAGCTAGCAGAACTTGATATGTATTGTTAAGCATCAGAATGAAATACTATTCCCAGTACATTGGAGACACCTGCATATTCAGTGAAAGCAGTGGTGGCCACAGATATGTGCGTTCTGCTGATGTTCCAGTCAAACTATTATGTCTGTTCAATGCATAGATGATAGTGACATGAAACAGCTTGTAGAAGGGCCTCATTGCAATAGCAGCCATAGATCAGTCTCAGTGACTCTATTCATATGTTCTTCAGAATTCATGAGGGCTCAAAGTGGATACAAGAATGGGGATGCACATGTTTGCCCTGTCCCCAATGTCCCTGTGTGTGTTTACCTTTGTCACTTCATTCCCTGGGTGAGGTCTGAATCTGGGTAGGGATGGGCAAATTTGTCAATCTTGAGCTATATCAGTACTTTTTATTGGTATTGAAGTCCACTGACAACTGTTAAGATATATTATGTATTCCATACACCACTTTTCTAGTGTTATTTCCTGTTTTTATTCTATATTATCCCAAATACTGCAACAGGTTTACAAGGTATTAATGTGCAAAAGGGAATTGTACTGATATAAGATGAGGTGTAACTCTGGTCCAGGTTTCTTTCAGATTTTCATTTTTCCAATCTTAAATTTGGTTCATCCCAAACTTTGAGAATTTTTGTTTTAAAATTTACATGAAAACTCACAAGCATTTTTGTGCACCTTTTTTTTTGTATGCATTCCCGCCTAATATACACATTTTTTGTGAGTAATTTTCTTTACATAATGCATTTTTTAACATTATAATATAGGCATTTGTTTGTTTGAAGAACTACTATGCAAAATTCAGAGAAGGGTAAATTTCAAAGGATAATTGACTTTTAATTTGTACAGTAGTTCAAAAATGTGAAATTAGGCAAATGTGAAATGAATGAATATCTCTCCATCCCTAGGATTAACTCATGTTCCATTGAATGTGAGTAGATTGCTCTGCATGATAAAACAGGGGTCCCAATCCCACAAAGCTTTCTACTTGAGTAGAACTCTGCTTCATACCTCATCATGTCGAGTAGCAGGCACATCCCCAACCTCTTCCTCACAAAACCCTCACACATTCCGAACACCTGAATAGGGCTAGTAATGTCAACAGACAAACTTGTATTTGTGTTGAAAAGAGGCCCTGAAATTGGGAAATACAATTTGTTTTATTTTATTTTATTTACTGTACTTTTAAACCACCCAATAACTGGAGTTCTCTGGGCAGTGTACAATACATTACAAACATATATATATATATATATATATATATATATATATATAATATTTTAAAAAACTCAGCATAGAATAAACCACAGATAAAACCACCAGCAAAGATTAAATCATTACAACGTCATAAAACTAAATTAAAACCAGCAGCAGAATAGAGTACTAAAATGCTTGTGATATCACAAATGCTGAGGATTGCTATCTTCTCCATTTGCCATCTGCTGATATTCCATGAATTTGTGCTTGGGATCACAGTTTGTGGTTTTATCTCCGCTTCCACACAGTGTTGCCTTTGCAAGAGTTGGCCACAGAGATTGGCACCATTTCCTATGTGATTTTGAGGAAGTACCACTAGAACTATTCAAGTACAGTAAAACTCTGACAGGAACATATTTTCATATGTGGAGGGAAATACATGAATTTCCAGTCAATTAGGTGAAGAAATTTCTAGGGCTATGCTGTACAAACATTATAAACGAGTTTTCCTGGAACTCATTAAAGCTTTATATATTGTATGTAGCTGAACTGCAATATAAATATCTCATTCATGATGTCATAAAGGACCCATCTGGTCTAATCATGTCAGCATTTTTCCCATTCTTCTAGAACAACCTTAGCTTACAAGAGAGAAATTGTTCATGCTACAGTATAACAAGCCTTTGCATCTCCTAAGCAACATACCAAAATAACTCGGCTAGAATACTTGATATTGGGAATCTTATGTAATAACTGAGAGGAAAACTTGCTAAATAAATTTGGCCTGCAAGCCCTGTTTTCCTTCAGCCAATAACAAGTAGTTAAAAGACACTCAGAAATGTATGAGGCCTCAATTACATAGAACCAATATTTGCTAGGTTATCCTTGCTGGGAAGATGCTGCAAAGCTGCTATTGCAGTTAATAGAATGTGTGCAAACTGAGGACAGAGCATCAAAATCTTGGGATGCTGAACCAGGCACAGGATGTTTATACAATAGTTCTGTAAAACAACATATACGGTTTAGCTATTCAACTCTAGTTAGTTCTTTGTAACTATTGTTTTTGGGAAGTTAGCTAAGGTCCCCTCTACAAGAATTCGGTTTGACGCCCGGTTGACCAATTATGCACATCTTCTCGCAATTGCTTTTACGCCTAATCTCTATACACGGAAGGTGGTGAAGCACATTACCAGTTGAATGAAACGCACTTCAAAGGTGTTTAAATGCGGAGAATCGCTTGTTTACATGGTCATAAGGCGCTTTAACTCCCACAGTAAATTAAAACTTGCTATTTAATGCGCATTCGATAATGTGCATAATCGGACATAAAAAGCGCCTCAACCCCCGATTTGCGCTCCATTCATGTGGAGGTAAAATTGGTAATGTGCTTTGAAAGAGCTTTAAATCGCTCTTGTAGAGGCACCCTAAGTGTAATGACCTACATGAACATAAGAAGTGCCATGCACTCTATTCACACAGTGGCCAACAAGCTGCTCACCAGGTACCCACAAGCAAGACATGGTGCAGCAGCCCCTTCCCACCCATGTTCGTCAGCAACTGCTATAAATAGGCTTATTGCCTTATATGTTGTTTGTTGTGTTGTTGTTAAACTGATTATTTGAAGTAGTTCAAAAGAAAGTCTATTTTATATGCTCTATTTAAAACTATTACTAGAAGGAGTAAGCTCCTCATTTTTTCACATTGCCAAACTTGGAAGGAGATTGGGAGGCTTTCCAGCTTGCTTCAGTGGTCCACATTATGTGCTGGTCACAATTCTGCACTTTTTATAATGCACCTTCCTCAACTTGGTGCTCTTCAGATCAAAGTCCTCCTTGCTTAATACTTAAATTGCCTTGTTAAATTTAGGACTTCCCCCCCCCCCCCCACCTTGACTTTATTCCTGTATGGCTTACTGTCCATCACTTGTCCATGTGCCCAAGCTGTACACATGCCAATTAGCCAAATCAGACAAGAAAACTATTTCAAAGGCAATAACCACAACCTATATCCAACCACAGTCCATCAGGTGAACTGGAGAAAAATCTTCCTGCCCCTCTTGAAGGGTGACTAACACATGCACTCCTAGGGGATGACCTATACCAATGGGTGACTGGGTCAAGCCAGCTGCCTGCAGAAGCCACACTAACCATAGTAGGAACCAGGCATAAATGCTTTCATTTAAATACTTCCTACTGATTTCAGAAAGAGCAGTTTATGTTTCTAGGCTAAAAATGAAAGACAGAAAGCTTCGATAGAACTTTCTGAGTTATGAAACAGACTCCATCCATAATGTATAAGATGCACTGTGGATAGTCACAATGTGTATACTGGACAAAGTGTGAAGCTCTTTCGACAATTTATAAACATGCAGCCCTGTCCTGTGCGTGTTTACTCAGAATTAAGTCACATGAGGGGACCTTAGGATTACAGCTTTCCTTTCATGCTGACATGCTTCACCATTTGAAAAACAACAGCAGAAGTAGACAAATATAGATACCGCTTGGCAGAAAAGCTGTGTTAGTGCTCAATTATGTGAACAATGTGAAACCATGCTACTGTGAGCCCAGGGGAGAAAAATGGCACAGCTGCTCAGTGATGCATTGGCAGTTGGGTTCACAGCAAATGTAAGTAAACAATGGATTGCCATGTCCTGATTTAAACAGAGTTGACAGGGCCTATCTGGTTTGAAAGAAGCCCTTAAAGGTTGTGTGAATCAGCCTGCAACTCTCTAGCAAAACAAAGACACAAAGCAACACGGAGCTGGACTGGTTTATTGGGACCTGAAGCCTGATAGTTAATCTTTTTCCATATAGGTCATTGGTGCTGGTACAATCCCTTTGCAAAAGGAATTCCTTCATAGCACAAAACATAATCAGCATATATAATTTTTGGTGATAGATGGTTGTGATGATCATTAGCGCAGCTTTTAAAATGATTTCAGTTGAGGAAGTAAAGGTTTATGATTTATCTTTTAATAGTTATAGAACCTGCAAGTTCAAAGATAGCACACCATCGTTGATCCAAAACTATCACTATCATGCCATACCTGTGAACCTTTCAAGTATCATTGGGTGGCTACCATTGGTAGACTTCAGTATGATCCAGCGAGATATTTGTTTTGCTAATGGAAACATAATGCTGTAGCTTGTGATATTGCTCATATGCAGTAGTCAGTACATCTTATCCTCCAAAGTCAAAGCCAGGTGTTCCCATACTTATTATTAATTCCTACCTAATTCACCTTAGGCATCCTTAGTTTGGTACTAAGTAGGCTAAAAGGCATGTAAAAATATACTTCAATGCAAGATGACTATGTGTGGGATGGTGGCATTGGCTCACATGAGTAATCTCACAGACTGAGAACTGCATTTATTTATTTTTATTTAAAATAATGGAAAAACTTTTCAATCCATTTTCTACATTTTTATTAGAAATATACTTGGGGCATCTCATCAAAATATAACTTGCATAAAATGGCATAAAACATTTTCTGTTGCTAGACTTTTAGTATTAATTCTTTTAAAAGGAGACATTCTAAGTACTGCATTCTCCGTTCGTTATTGAATAGACTACTCAGCTGATGGGTCCACAGGCCCAGTGAGCTTCTAATAAGAAGGCCCAACATTCTAGCACATATTTATACTCTCTTTGTGTAGAAAGTACCTCATAACTAATATTATCTACTGTCCCATAAATTAGGGCTCACAGTACCGTTAATTATCCCGTCGTTATTAAACATTCTTAAAAATAGAACATATATAAAAGGCTTACATGTACACCTTTCAGGTTAAATAAAATCAATTTTGAATTATACCTTTGAGAAGATAAATCCTTACGCAAAATTTGCCAATTCAATGTAAGTCTATATATTTTTTTCTAGATATCTGTATTTCAAGCTTTTTGCTGTGTATACCTTACACAATATATTTTGCTCGTTAATTGATAAGCAAAAACTTTAAGTACATTTCTTTTACCTGGAATAATGGAATCTCACATCTGTTCATTATTCAAGTAATTTTTGACCCAAGTGATAGGGCTTGAACTCAACATTTTCTATTTGGATACCATCCAGTTCAGCTTGACCATTATTTATTATGTCAGAATTCATTGTGAACCTGCTTGTGTCTTCTCTATTGGTACTAGTTACCTTATTATTTATTTAATTCCCTGGATTCCTAATTACCTTTTATGCAACATGGTTTATTGCTTGGTGCTTGCAGCTCTAAGACAAGTCAATTTATTGCTTTGTATGTGTGTGTGTATGGGGTGGGGGCGGGGTAGTGGTGGTGATGGTGATGGTGGAAATAGTCACTTCCTTCAGTATTCATTATTGAAGGGCTGTGCCACCAACCTTTTGTGGCAGATCCATGACACTTCACTTTCTCTAGAAAAACACTGGGCAGTATCAAGTGGTGGCAATCCACAAGTGCTAAATAATGCTCTACAACTTTGTTAATTGTGCTAGTGGGAACAAGTATTAGTGCAACGAGAAGCTAGCACTTGCTAGTGCAATCCGATAAACTAGCTGAAACTACACCAAGCACCGTTGAGTTTATTCCATTCCAGAAGTCATGGTTTCAGCTAGTTTCTGGCACTAGCTTTCTATTGCACTATTGGGTAATTCCCACTAGCACACTGGAAGTCTTGGCTATTGCCTAGAGTGTACTTCATCTCTTCTACCAGGGTCAGGGCCCATTAGTCTCAAAATAGCTGCCTTAACCATACGGGAACACCAGAGTCGCTGGCTAGTCTCATGAAACCTAGAACATCATATTTAAGGATTGAGACAAGAAGAAAGTAAGCATGGTGGCTGTAAATAACTTTTGTATTCAGAGGTATAACATTGAACACCAGTTAGTTAGGAGCAATTGTAAAGGGGACCTATTGCCTTGGTGCTCAGCTTGTGAAGTAGAATCCAGCAGAAACACTTCTTATACCTATATTGTATAGGAAGACTAGTAAATGTTCTATCCTTGAGTACAAATTTCAACTATAAAACTAAAAGAAATACACAATTTCTCTGCTTCCAGATTGGGACAGTTCCAAACAGTCATTCCTGAACAGATGCCGATTATCAGGCTGATAGAAACTCAGAACAATTCAGTAAAATGTGTATGTGTGTGTGTTTTATTAATTCAAATGATTTGCCTCAGTGTAGGATTTAAAATAATGCTCTGCAACTTTGTTAATCCTTCAGGCGAGGGATAATTAAGAAAAAATACTCTGCAACAGCATTTTGTTATTCTCTGATATACAGCAAATACAATCTCGGCAGAATGGTGAAGGCCATCACCTCAATAAGCAAAAGGTTCTGTAAGGTTAATGCAGTGATGGATACAGGAGATAAAATCGGAAGAGGCACCATAAGAAGCAATACTGTGAAAGGACACAAAACCCAAGTAAAGTAAAGTGGTTGGACTAGACTAGGCCATTATCCTAAGTGCACTGATGTGAGAGCACTAATAAAGCAGGGGGACTTGCCTGCATGCGATTGTTCTAGTTAAGCAACTGCTTATAGCTGTAGGATTGCTAGGAATGTCTGTGCAGATTGCACTGTAAAGTTTACAGAAAAGAATTCAAGAACTCTTCCACACTCATCATCTATGCATCTGAGCAGACATCAATATGGTTGTGGATAAATAAACCACATTACCAATGAGATGCCTCAAACTTGCTTGTTTGTATATCTGTCTAAACATCCACAGACCCCCCTACATTTACATCTACATCATCTCTATCTCAGCCTCCCCCAATCTGGTGCCTGCAAGATATTTTGGACTTCCACTCCCATCAACCCTAGTCAGCATGACCAATGGTCAGGAATACTGGAGTTGTAATTCAAAACATCTGGAAGGCAGCAGGTTGTGAAAGGCTAATATCCCTTCACTTTCTTTTTATTACAGTTGTTTAGACCTGTTCAAGTTAAACTACAAAGACACAAATATGTGAGCTTGTATATTTTAAGAGGCATCAGATAGGAAGGTGAGGTATCTTAACTGGGCAGTATCCCCTGGGCCATGGGAAACAAACACAGAGTATAGATCCTGTCTTTCAATATCATATAATCACTAAATCAGAAGTTTGGGAGGCTGGGAGAGGCTGATATAAGTATGCATATCTAAGAGCCGATCTACATGTTAGGTTTTTTTAACATTTTATAAGGGTTATTAAAACTCTTTGGGCCACATGACGCACTCCCTATAAGGTTGTATACCTGAGGTTTTTTAAAACTCACTTCCGCTATATACAACGGTTTCACTTTTAATAAATCATTTTAAGTAAAATAATGTGTCCTTCCTTACCATTTGTGATTCATGGGGGCAGTGCTTCATTTACTGGTGCCCAAATGCTTAGCAGTTGATTGGTGGGGAAGAAAGCGGGGCTATGGAGGAAGTGGGCGAGTGAACTACAACACCCACAATTCTTAGCCCTATACTCATTGAAAGCTAGGGAATGACAGAGGAACTAAGGAGGAAGTGGGTGAACTACAACGTCCCCAATGCCTTGCCCTAAACTCATTGTAAAAATGAAACAGAAAGAGATGGGGCAGAAGAGTATGTGACTGCACACACCGCTTTAAAGATTGAAGATTTTTTCTCCTGTAACATGAGACGTTTTAGAACGCACCTGTTTGGAACGTTTTAAAATACTGTTTAAAACGTTCCAAGGGACTGTGTAGATAGGCTCTAAGAATGCACATTAAAGAGAGAGAAAATCTGTAAAGATGAGCTAGTTACCTGAATTTTGAACGGGCATTTGTAAGCCAATACATACAGGCATGCCTTCCTAACAGTAAGTGGAATCAATGGACTTCTCACCTTATGTGTTTCTCTGAGTATGCTTACCAGAAGTGTTTGCCTAAGAAAACCTGCTATGGAATGGGCTGCAAGTCTGATTGCAATTGCCCACTTTGACATGAGCAGTCATAGCAAGGAAGTTACTTCATGATGACGGGTCTGTTCAGACGACAAGCTAAGCCTTTGTTAGTCTGCTAACCCTTTTGCAGCAAATGGTTAGTGAATCTTCCCTGGACCCGGAAAATCTTAGTAACTATAGGCCAGTGGCAAATGTTCCATTCCTGGGCAAGGTCCTTGAGCTAGTGGCTGTGGGCCAGCTCCAGACACTCTTGGATGAGACTGATTATCTGGATCCATTTCAGTCTGGTTTCAGGCCTGGCTTTGGCATGGAAACAGCCTTGGTCACCCTGTATGATGACCTATGTCAGGAGAAAGACCGGGGGAGTGTGACTCTGTTGATTCTCCTTGATCTCTCAGTGGCTTTCAATACCATTGACCATGGTATCCTTCTGGGACAACTGGCTTGAGTTGGGAGTGGGAGGCACTGCATTGCAGTGGTTCCGCTCCTACTTGGAGGGGCAGCTCCAGAAGGTGGTGCTTGGGGAACATTGCTCAGCCCCGTGGATTCTCCAGTATGGGGTCCCACAGGGGTCAGTCTTGTCCCCCATGCTGTTTAACATTTACATGAAACCATTGGGTGTTTAACATTTACATGAAACCATTCTCATCAGTATGCTGATAACACACAACTGTATTTCTCCTTCTCATCTTCATCAGGTGAGGCTGTGGATGTGCTGAACCAGTGCCTGGCTGCGACAATGGACTGGATGAGGGATAACAAACTGAAACTCAATCCAGACAAGACTGAGCTGCTGTTAGTGGGTGGTTGTTCTGACCAGATGGAGGGTGTTTAACCTGCTCTGGATGGGGTTGCACTCCCCCTGAAGGAATGGGTTCATAGCTTGGGGGTTCTCCTAGAACCATCTCTGTTGCTTGAGGTTCAGGTGACCTCAGTGGCATGGATTGCCTTCTACCAACTTTGGTTGGTGGCCTAGTTATGCCCCTATCTGGACAGGGATAACTTGACTTCAGTTGACTATGCTCTAGTAATCTCCAAGTTGGATTACTGCAATGTGCTCTACATGGGGCTGCCTTTGAAGATGGTTCAGAAGCTGCAGCTTGTGCAAAATGCAGTGGCCAGTTTGATAACAGGAACCAGAAGGTTCGAACATATAAGACTGACTCTGGCCCACTTGCATTGGCTGCCTGAACGTTTCCAAGCCCGATTCAAGGTGCTGGTTTTAACCTATAAAGCCTTACATGGCTTGGGACCATAATACCTGACAGAATGCCTCTCCCGACACGAACCTACCCATACACTATGATCAACATCTAAGGTCCTCCTCTGGGTGCCTACTCTGAGGGAAGATCGGAGGATGGCAACAAGGAAGAGGGCCTTTTCAGTGGTGCCCCCCCATTATGGAATGATCTCCCCGATGAGGTTTGCTTGGCACCAACATTGTTATCTTTTTGGTGCCTGGTCAAGACTTTTTTCTTCTTCCAGGCATTTAGCAGCGTCTGTTGAGGGTTTTGTTGTTGTTGTTTGACCGGAATAGTTGTTTTAAATGTATTTATAATCTGTTTTTAAGCTTTTTATGGTTTTTAAATTTTGTATATCTTTTTTAAATGTTCAATGTTTAAATTTGTATGTGTATTCCATTAGTCACATCAGTCACTGGCATCACATCAAAAAATTATACTGAAAACCTTCAGAAACTGGGCCTACCAAAATACATTCACACCAACATCCAGAAAGCAGTCATACTTAAAACATGCTCAATTGTCAGGAAATTCCTGAATCTGTAAAAGACCTAATGACTTGGCAAAGCCCGTCATGTCCATCTAGAAAAACCACCATGAGTGAGAAAGAGATATAATAATGATAATAATAATAGTGTGTTTAAACCATGGAAATGTAGCACCATGGTTAGGAATGGTTCACATGACATGCTAAGCCATAATGTTTAACTCTAGATGATTAACCTCTGTGGCTTAGTGTGCTATCTGAACAGGGTCGATGTGAGCTGTAAATCATCCATCACTGACTAAGAAGGAATCTACACTATAGCTTTGCTACTTTAGGAAAGGGTTTCGAGCACTCATTGGGCCACATGACACACTTACTTTAATGTTGTTTAGCAGTTGTTTACTACGTTTATCCTAGATATATTCTGTTATTTTCTTCAAATAAATCGTTGTAGGAAGAAACGTGTCATTCTGTACCATTTTGAAGTTGCCATAACCAGTCGAATTCCCACGCATGCACTTTCAGTTTCAATTCTTCATTGAAAAGAAGGGAAAGGAAAGGGGACTAAGGAGAAAGTGGGCGTGGAAAGTAAGGAACGACAAAACAATGTTACAGGAAGAGACGAAGAAAAGTCTCAGCGTGACTGACTCAACCGCAGTGAAGACCAGAGAACGGATCAACTAAAACGTAAGTTCAACTTAATGTGGACTGTCATGTTTTAAAATGTTGCAATTCACAATGTTTTAATCAACATTTTGAAACGTTTCATGCTTATGTGTAGATTCCCTCTAACTGTTGTTGCCATTCATGTTGCCACTTTGAACTAACTTTTTCTGTTTCTTCACAGAAGGTTGTTCAGAACTGTGGCTTCAATAACATGGCTGAACAAATTAACTTCTGTATGTACTATATTACTTTTTTGATTAGAAATCTGTCAGGAACAGTATTTCATTGGGGAAATGCCTAGTGTTCCTAGATCTTATAAAGCACCAATGGCTGTGAAATGAGACAGAGGACAATCTTATGTTTGAAAGGGCTGTAGAAGGAATATACAGTGGAAACAGAGTGCGTCTATGTTGCTTCTAGGCTGCCATTTTCCAATACCGGAGGCAATTTGGTTTGTATTGTGTCAGAGTAAAACATATAATACAACCCATGAATACTATGTTTGCCAGACAGTTTTATGAACTCCTATGGATTGGTTTCCTCCAAGCTATTGAAAGGGACCAGTGAGGCCCTGGCAACGTGAAAGAAGTCACAATGACAGGGGCGGCCCTTCCATGAAGCAGGGTGAGGCACCTGCCTTAAGTGCCAGTTCAGGAGGAGTGCTGAATTACACACTTGTTGTATTCTAATAGTTTTATGTACTTCTTTGTTTTAGTTGTGAATAAGTTTGGTCCTAGTGGGCACCAGGATGAGGGAAGAAAAAGGAGAAAGGGAAAGAAAGGAGGATAGGAGAAATAATAATGATAAAGTCAATAGAAAATCAAGGTTTAGAAATAAAGTGTTCTGTTTGCATCTAGACCTTGGGTCCTCCTTACAGTGAAGAAAATAGACAAATGCTCCCCACCACCACCAAGAGGACCTTCTGCCACTGTGTGCCACCTGCTCTCGACCCATTGCTGCTGCAGCTCCCATCACCCTCCCTACCCCATTGCTGCTTTTTTCCCCTTCCATTTTTAAAATTTATTTTTGAAAATATAACCAAAAAGTGATCAGTCCCCTAACAATTGATGTCTAAACAGCTGTTATATAAAAGATAGAAAAAGAGTTAATTCATTTTTAGGGGACAAAGGAAAAGGAAAGGAAAAAAGAAAGAAAGAGGGGAAAAAACTAAATAAACAATTACACTAATTAATACATGTGCTGTGTGATCGTCATCCACTGCTGCTTCTGTTTCTGTTGCCACCTGCTCTGTGGTTCCTCTCAGAGCAAGCAGTGAGCAGACAAACTCTCTAGAGAGCCATAGTGGCCAGTAAAAGAAGCCAGTACAGCTCTCCATAAGCCCAGTCAGGCCCAAATGCCTGTTTTGCGAGCTTCCCCAGATACCGCCCATGAAAGACTGATGTGGCTCTTCAGAGAGTGGCGATCAGATGGGAGCTGCAGTGCTAAAGGGGTAAGTGGGTTGGACTGGGCCAGGTGGGGTGGATGGAGTGGAAGGACAGACACAGTGAGCCTACAGGTGGAGGGGGGAGAGGGAGGCTGAGAGCTGGGTAATTGATGAGAGGGTGGTGGGGACAGTGAGGTGGAGGCAGGGGGAAGGAGGAGAAGGACATGGTAGTGACAATGGCAGGTGACAGTGGTGGCACATGTGTGATCTCCTGCCTCAAGTAATGGGAGAGCTTGCGCCAGTGTTTCATGATGTTGATCCAAAATACTTTCTGTGATTTTTGGTGACCATTTATCCAATTACTTTTTGCCCAAGAAAAATAATAGCAAGTTATTTATTTTTGAAGTATTTGGCTTAACTCTGGTTATTCAGGTCAGTCCAAATTAAGAAGATCTCATAGTATGTCCATACAAAAATGCAGATTCTTTGCACATCCATTCAGCAGGTTGGCAACATACGGGCTCTTGAGATACTGCTAAACTGAAGTGAATCTTGAACTTGAAAGCCCAGTGTTCTTTTCAGAAATCAGTCCCACTTAATGCAACAAGGGTACTCCTAAGGAAGCATTGATAAGACTGTATCCCTGTTGAGTATCTGGAGGGAATTAATTCCAGAACTGTTTGGATTCCTCTCTACATGCTCCTATTGACGGATCTCCAAAATAGTGATAGACTGTATGAGGTGAGGCTAACATTAGAAGACAACACCATAGCTTGAATTGAGCATGGAAACTGTAGAAAGTCACTTGGAGCACAGTTATTTTGTATTCCAGGCAACACAATTCAGTTGGGGGAGGCAGGTTACTTGTTGGTGTTTGTTATTATTTTTATTTATTACTTCAATAATAATTCTAACGTGTAATCTCCCTCGCAGTGCTCTGCTCATTCATCCTAATTACTGTTGCTCTCATACTGAAAACTGTTTACTACATTCACTTCCATTGTGGTTTGTGCAAGCCAGATGCCTTGACATTTTTGTTCCTGTTCTTTCAAAACAGCAGCTTTATACATTGGCAACCAAAAGAGCAAGGTTAGAAATATGTTATAAGCTCAGGACCACATCTAGTTCACACATTTCAATTGAATGTAATCAATATTTCCATTAATGCTGATAAGCTACATGTGATAGGCACACTGCAAATTGTGGTTGAAATGGTGCACTGCTCTTGCCTGAGTAAATTTAGCAAAGAGAAGGACTGGCAGTGTTCTTTTTGAATCATTCACATTTGGCCAGTTTACTCAAAGGGAAGTGCAGTAGCATGCTGCTTAAATCTTAAAAATATTTATTCTCTGCACTGGAGTCTGGTGTCTGAATCCTTGTGGAAGTAAAACACTATATTGCCATATCTCCGCTAAAGTAAATTTATGTGAGTTGAAATATGGCAGCAAACTGCAATCCTATGCATGTATAAACAGAAAAAAAACTCCTATGAAGTTAGGACTTAAAGCAATCAAATGACACACTGCCATCTTCAAAAGTAAATGTCAGGGTGAGGGGTTGCCAGCTGATTGTTAATATGTTAATTATATTTGTAAAGGAAATGAGAGGGTTTTATGTACCATTATGCCATCCACATATTTTAAAAGGCTATTAAAATGTAATAAAAGTTAAAAATACAAATGGCATAACTGGCACTTAATGAATTTAAAATAGCCCATCTAGTGGATATCTTCCTCTCTTTTGTGCCCATACCTGAAAGAAGGGGAGCCATGAGTTTTGGGCTAACTATGGCCAAAGTTTATTGAATGTTAACAAGAGATCTGCAGCAACTCTAAAGTGCAGGAACTGGCTGAGGAGGGAGCCATCAGCTGATCTGCCCCTCCACGACAAACTAATGGGGGGGGGGGTTAACCTTGCTTTGATCCATAGGCAGCCCAATACCTGCCCTCAGTATATCTGGCCACACCATCATGTGCTGAGGGAGGCCCTTCCAAATCACCACCCTCCCAACCCCAACATCTTTATGTTTGTGACCTGGACAAGCCCTAATGGGGATCCATTCTCTGCCCCACAGGTTCCAAAGCCCAGAGATGCTGGCCTAGGTACTCCCCAATCACCATAAAGGCAACACAAGGCACTCCCAGTTGGCTGTTGTTGCTGTTGTTATTTTCGTAAACTACAACCTTCGTATTTAAATAGTGCGTCTCAGGCCAATACTCCATAACCCCTCCCCCCCAGGTGAAGTACAGGATTGGCAAAAAACAAAACAAAATGAACAAACTAAAAAAAAAAACCACCCTAGCTTCACAGATTATTTAAAAATCCCCAAGTAACCAGGATAGAATCGACACTACTGCTTTAAAGTGGTTTGTAACAAGTTTGACAACTGTTGGAGCCCAGGACACACTCCATATACAGGTTTCAAAATGTTTTCAAAGTGTTTTATCCTGCTTGGTGTAGATCTGGCCCAGTCCTACCTATGCTGACACATTTAGAGTGGGAGAGTGGGAGAGAAACAAAGAGGCTAGACAAGAGGCAGGCCATCTTATATAGCAGCCTAAGCCCCACCCTTCCTGGCTTACATGTTTGCTTGCATTTCGATACCACCCACTAGCTGAAGCTCATGTTGTCACTGCATGGATCCATCCATTTTCTCCTGCTTCACCTCCTGCTGAGGAGCTGATGCAACATTTTCCACTGTGCCCTTTTGGGCCATGGAGAAGAATTGGCACACTCCTCTTGTCAAGTAGTGGTGAAAGCAAGCTTAAAGTTGCACTACTGCTTTATAGCAGTATTGAAGTGCTCTGAGAAAGAACCCACACACACGCCCGGAGCAGCTTGGGCGGTGGTGGCCGTTGTGGGTGGGGGTGGAGGATGAGGCGTGGAGGCCTCCTATTGGCCGGCCTCCGATCAGGCCACCAGGGAAGAGGGAGGGGGCTCGAGAGCCTGTTTAATGGCTGGTTCCCCCCTCCCCTCTTTTTCTTCTCGGCGCGGCTTGGGGAGGCTTCGGAGCACAGCACTTGCGCCCGGCAGGCCCACGTGGCACGGCAGAGAGGAGAGGTGGCCTTAGCAGCGGCAGCGGCAGCGGCCCCACGGAGAGCAGGGCTTTTACTCGGCCAGGCTGGGGAGCTGAGAGGCGCGGCAGAGAAGGACGTGGTTGCGGCGCCGGTGCCCTCGGGCGGTGGTGCAAAGCCGACTGGGGCTTTAAGGGCGGCAACCCTATCCCCCCTCGGAGGTGCGGAACGCCCGGCAGCGGCGGCTCTCTTGCACGTGGCAGCGCTCAGCAACGGAGATGCTCATGGCCATAGGCCGAAGGTTTGGGGGAAGGACCGGACGGTTCTTCCCATTGGGCCCTGGTGGGTGGGTCGAGCATAGGCTGCCTTCCCTGGGAGGAGAGTGAGGCGGAAAGTCACCTTTTTCGCCACCCTCGACTGCTACTAGCATGGGTCTAGAAGGGGGGCGAAGGCCTAACCCCCCCCGCAACATCAGGGATTAATTAGGAAAGTGGCTGTAGCTCAGTGGTAGAGCATTTGATTGGAGTGCAGTGGGTCCCTGGTTCAATCCCTGGCATTGGCAGGTGGGGCAAGGAAAGAATCTTGCTTGGCTGTGCAGCATTATTCCATCTAAACTTTGGGGTGTGCGTGTTCAGGTCCCCGTGGCTGTTCTTTCTTTGTCATATCAATAGTCAGCATGCCACCCAAAAAAGGGGTCGGGGGCAAGAAAGGAAAGGGCAGGGCACCACCCTCCTCAGCTAAATGCCCAAGAGTTAGAACGGAGTCCTCCTCGGAAGAAGAGGACAGCCCTGAGATTTCTGCCATCTTAACAAGATTGCAGGCTGTGGAGAAAGATAAAGGAATTGTGCCACCCAATCCACGTGTAGTAGAGCCAGATAAGTCGAAGCAACGTCCTTTCACTAGGAATCAAAAGCATGATCATTTATGGTCTTCAGTTTCAGCTTGGCTCGCGGCGATTGAGGCTTCATCTACAGATACTCAAACCCCTGCAAGCAATATCCATCAGCCAAGCCAGGTTGTCAGCACAGCTGATCCCATTCTGATTTCTCAGGGTGCGGCGGCTTCGGTCCCAGCTGTGGATCCAGTCCTGCCGGGTCAACCTTCACTCAGCCGCAAGGTGAGACAATTCAGAACACGCATCTCAATCAGCTACACACATGGGGAGGACCACACCCTTGGAATTGGTTCCCATGGTGGTCTGGTCCAGCCTGGCACGCAATGCCAGGTGCAAGCGGGTTTGCCCAACGGGGAGGGGCAATGTATACATCACCTTTAGGGAATGCATCTGTCCAGGTCACCTCGTCAGGCACATTGGGTAGCTCGCTATTGGCTAGTCCTGCCACAGGTGGCTCAAGTTCAAGAACAGGGCGGTCAGGCGGGCACTCAGGGGTGGCCCTCCCTTGTTGCCATAGGGAATGATAATGCTTCTCCACCTCCGCAGTCGCAGGCAGTAGGCACAATTCAGGACATAACTAATGGCAGAGTGGTGGCCAGTACCCCTTCGGTTCAGCCGGCCGCTGAGGTAGCTCCACAATCATCAACGGTGGCCGCAGCATGTGCAGCAGTATGGCAAGGCCCTGCTGGCATTGTTAACACGGGTGTCACGGCAGGAGCAACGGCAGGAGCAACGAGCAGTGGGTGTAGATCAGAATGTCATTCCAACTGGCAGTATTTCTACTCCTTTGGGTTTTCATCTGCTCCCCGCCACAAGGGAAAAAATATTGAGGGGTGAATTTGTGGATGTATTTTCCTTGCTTTTCCAGGAATCGGAGAGCAAGGAAAAGGAAAAGTCTGGGGACAAAGACTATGACCGCAATAGGAGGAAAAAAGTCGCTAGAACCTGGGTCAATTGGCTTCCAGGTTTCTTAATTTATATGGGCATTGTGCAGCAGCGTTTCCCAGAAAGGGGCTATTATTATTATTATTATTATTATTATTATTATTATTATTATTATTAATTTCATTTCTAACCCGCCTCTCCATCTAGATCGAGGCGGGGAACAACACCAAATATAAATATAAAACAATAAAATAGATAAACCGTTAAAACAGATAAAAACAAATACATTATTAAAAACATCTTAAAATTCAACTGGATAGGCCTGCCGGAAGAGAACAGTCTTCACGGCTTTCTTAAATTCCAGAAGACTGCTAATTTGTCGAATCTCCTCCGGCAGGCCATTCCACAGCCTGGGAGCGGCAGAAGAGAAGGTCCTCTGGGTAACACTCGTCAGCCTAGTTCTGGCTGACTGGAGTAAATTCTTCCCAGAGGACCTGAGTGTGCGGGGCGGATTATACATTTTGACTAAGTACCTGGATATGATCTATAGATCATATACAGAGTATGAAGAGGGTGCCTGGTTAGCATATGATGAATCATTTCGTATGCGATCAGCATTCGACCATTCATTAAGATGGGATATGAAGACCATGACCTGTGGCTTCAATTTATGACGCCAGCCAGGCCGGGATTCGGTGAGAGGTCCGATAGTGGCCTTATATTGGCCAAAGGACAGCCCGCCTCCTCAGTAAAAGGGAGTGCGGGGCAGGGGATTCAATCCCGCTTGCCCTGTTGGGAATTCAGTTCAAGGGGGTCATGTGCCCACCCGCAGTGCAAATATAGGCACGAATGCCCCATATGCAAGAGACCGCACCCAGCCACAAACTGCTTCAAAGCGAAAGGCGGAAAAGGTTATAGTCGGGATAACCAAGGGGGTAGAAAACCAGGTAGGCAACAGCCCCCTCCCAAAGGGCCCCAGCCCAATCAAAATTAATTATCTTCTGCAGCTTTTGAATAAGTATCCCTGTAGAAAGGCACGCCCCCTTGGGGCTGGCCATGTTGGTGGGCACGCCCCATTGGGGGCGGCCATGTTGTCCTCCTTTTTGGTTTCCAAAATATGGTCACCCTACGCAATAGCCTCCCTGCTGCCATGTGCCAGGATGCGGTGGGAGGGCATTTATCAGTGCACTTCAATACCACTATAAAACAGTATTGCGGGGGCAGGGGGAAATTACATTTCCCTGCTGTTGCTTTGCCTCCTACTTCTGTCCCACAATAGGGATAAGCATCTACCTCTTTCTTTCCATGGGGAAGAAAGAGGAAGCAAGCAGCGAACATGTGGCCCATTCAGTGGCCATCTTTGTAGTGCAGCTTCTCCTGCACGCATCAGGAAATGGCACCAATTATTGTCAAGGCCAAGAAGAAATGGATTTTCCAGGTTGTATTTTGTAGCAGAAAAAACACCAGAAGAAGCGGGATGTGCACAGGAGGATCGCTGTGTTGTCAAAATAACCCACAAAGATCTGTGAATAGCCTGTCACGAGCGTGTGATAAAATACTTGTTTGAAGATGCTCTAGATCTAGCAACTTCCCATACATTTTGTACTGTTATTTCTTTGCCAAATTAACAAGGGGAACAAAGGATTTTTTGAAAGGCTGTGGTCTTTTTGCTCAGCGGCATCTCATCAAAGTGTTGTGGTAAGACTTTTCTCATTTTAATGTCTGAAAAGAACATTTTCCTGCCCTGATATTTAAACCAGATGGGTAAGAACAATATATCAAAAGCCATCATTGCCTGGAGATGATGTCACTGCTGGGCTGACACTGAAACAGACAGGTTTTGATCATGTCATGCCAGATCATGCTGGGCTGAGGCTGATGGTGACATAATAAGAGATGAGGAAAAACTAGAACTACCCTGGTTTATCAGAAATATCTTATCTTCTTTATTTTACTATATATGAAAGCAGTCTCACTTTGACTGGCACCTCATTCCCTTAGATTCGATAAATCAGAGTTTCGGTTCATTTTTTCCCCGTAGCTTATCTTCAAGCTATCATTTTTGTTCACACCACATCTTGCTTTTTGGGAACTTTTTATCACAAACAGCACTTTGGTTGTGTGTATTTGGAGTACCTGTCAATGAAAGGCAAGCTGGCTGCGATAAGCACACCATGATAGCCTTTGCTGCTGGAACAGCCTGGCTGCCTCCCCTAATCCTTGTCCGCTTGTCCACTCCCCAATTTTTCCACTTCAGCTTGAAATCTTGCCCCTTTATGCTCCCTCCCTCTGTTGCCACTGTGCCTCATCTCAGCCCAAGTTGTGTATTTCATCACAGCTGAGATAAGTGAATGGTAATGTCAGTCACACACTGACCAATTTAGAACTGAATTACTTAGTGCTGGCTCTAGGCTTTTGAGGGCCCTTGTGCACTATTCCCTTAATGGATTGGACGCCTTCCCTCAGTGGGTTCTGCTTCTCACCACCATTTTCATCAGCTGTGATTGCTCCTCATCCTCTTTCTCATCATTGCTTGCTCTACATTGAGAATGTAGGTAGTGACATTTACAGCTTCTTCTTTTCACCCCTACCATTGCCTGAGCCAGAGTGAAAGGCAGATAAACAAGCAGATGGCGATGTGGAAGAGGAGAAGCAAGTCCAGGGGAGACTTCTCATTGGGCCTCTGATGTGGTGTGGGCCCTTGGCAGGTGTCCAACCATGTCTACCCTTGGCATTGGCCCTGAAGTTACCATAGCAGTCATGAGGCACCTCAGCACCCTCTTTCTGTAAATTGTAAGCTTACTTAATTGCAAATGGCTAATGCCAAGACTATGGTTTCCTGTGCTTCCAGTTGTTCAATTTAGCACTAAAGCTAAACTGAAGGGAACAATAGGTGATCAATTTACCTTATTGGAAATGTGGGAAAGTTAGTCTGTTCCTTCACTCTGTGTACTAAAATGGAGTGATTCATGTGACTGTATCGCTGACTGATGCTCCAACCATAGTTACTGTTCTTATTTTATTCATTTTAAAAACAAATAGGTTGCCTTTAGGGTAAAGCCATCTAGGCCCAATTTGAATGTCTGCAAGCTCTCATCTACCATATCATCCTAAAACACTAACTATGTAGACAGAATGACTAGAGATGGATGGATTCAGCTCCGTCCATCCTCACCAGGTACTCACCAAGCTCCGGCCATTGTGAGCTACCCCGCAAGAGCCACTGGCTGGCCTGGTGAGTGCCCAGGATGTGCCACGCGGCTACCCAATCCCTTGCCAAGCTGTTATTTTGCCCAGGAATAGCAGCTCATGCTTTCCCATAAATTTAATGTCACAAAAATGGTGGCTGTAAAGAGGCCATCTACACAATATTACAGGTGTAAATGGATCACACCACACTTAGCCAGTGAGTGTGGTGGCTTGGTGAGTGGGGCCTGGGGGGGGGGGCTGAGTAGGTGGAATGCCATTAGGCTCCACCCCCACCCCCAGATATCCACAACGTTCCTAATAATGACTTCAACATCTAATCAGCCTTGCTTTTTATAACATTTGGCCTGATGAAGGGATCTGGAAATCTTGATGGCTTGCACATTATTTGTGACTTTTGAGTTGGCCTAATAAATGTATTACAGTAGTATGGATTTTGGAATTCTATCAGTGTAAATCATGCCAACATGAAGCAGGATCCAATACTGCCACTGCATCACTGTTGCTTGTGTTGTGCTGGCAGGAGCCACCTCTACCACAATGGGAAGCTAACAGTTCCTAGAGCAACCCCAGAGTGCTCATTTCTGGAACAGGACAAAACAGCGGACTTCCCTTTTTCTGTCTCCACTGACCTACTCTGTTCCAGAAACAAGCATGTCAGCTCATTTCCTGCTGCTTTAAGAAGCGTTAGCTTCCCATTGCTCTAGTGTTGGGTCCTGCTACTATGTGGGCAGCCTATGGTATTCACTATATTTTTTTGTCTCTGAGCCTATCTACACTACTGCTTTAAAATGGTTTAAAACAGTTTATAACAGTAGTGACAACTGTTGGGGCCCAGGACACACTCCATATACAGTTTTCAATACGTTTTCAAATTGTTGTATCCTGCTTGGTGTAGATAGGCTCTCTGTTACAGCATGTAGAACTGCACTGCAAAGCAAGTGAAAAATATACCATAACGGAGATGGGTGAATCTGTACCAGTACTGCTTTTTAGATACACAACTAAAAATAGAAGTGAGAGCCCATGCTAACCTCTTTGCAATGTAGGCATGGCAGGTAATAGAGCTGATTCAATGAAAGACACTTCCAGTCCTTTTTTATTTTTTGATAAATCGAAATATCCTTTAAAAATGCTTACTCTTGTTCTATAAATAGAATTGCCACTTTTTTTTTTTTTACTGCTCCCTAGTCTTGCTTTGAGTCTGAAATCTGTTCTAGCCACATGGAAAGGTTATTAAAGGGGTATAAAAATGAGGCCCATCATTCCATAACAGAATTCAAAGAACTGTAGCACAATCAGCTTGTAATATTAAGGGCAAAACTAGATGTGACATTATTTACATTGGCCTTGCATGGATGATGATGATGATGATGATTTTAAATAAAAACAGTTGGTAAGATTGGGATTGTGGCCTGGGGGAGTGAGGTTTATTTATATTAGGGATGTGCACTGGATCGGACCCGATCCACGATCCGAGTCCGGTCCAGTGGGAAATCGGATAAATTATCCGATTTCCGATCCCGCAGCTGGATCGGCCGATCCAATCCGAACCGGTCCGAAAAAGCTCCGAACCGGTTCGGCGGATCGGCGGATCGGCGGGCGCCCACTGCCGCCCACCGCCGCTTCCATTGGCGGGCGCCAGCGGGCGCCCACCGATGAAAGTGGACAGCGGGGGGGGGAGGAGGGGGGCGCTTACCTTCTCGGCCCGTCCGCTCCCGTCCGGCACTAGCAGCTACTACCAGCGGGCTCCGCGGCCTGCTCTAGGGTGGCGCGCCAGGTGATGTCATCACCCGGCGCGCTACTCTAGAGTAGGCCGCGGAGCCTGCTGGTAGTAGTAGGCGCCGGCGCCGGACGGGAGCCGCCGGGCCGGGAAGGTAAGCAGGGGGTGCGTGGAGGGGAGGAGAGGGCGCGCGGAGGGGGGAGGGGGGCCCTTACCTTCCCGTCCCGGCGGCTCCCGTCCCGGCGCCGGCGCCTACTACTACCAGCAGGCTCCGCGGCCTGCTCTAGGGTGGCGCGCCGGGTGATGTCATCACCCGGCGCGCTACTCTAGAGCAGGCCGCGGAGCCTGCTGGTAGTAGTAGGCGCCGGCGCCGGACGGGAGCCGCCGGGCCGGGAAGGTAAGCAGGGGGTGCGTGGAGGGGAGGAGGGGGCGCGCGGAGGGGGGAGGGGGGCCCTTACCTTCCCGTCCCAGCGGCTCCCGTCCCGGCGCCGGCGCCTACTACTACCAGCAGGCTCCGCGGCCTGCTCTAGGGTAGCGCGCCGGGTGATGTCATCACCCGGCGCGCTACTCTAGAGCAGGCCGCGGAGCCTGCTGGTAGTAGTAGGCGCCGGCGCCGGACGGGAGCCGCCGGGCCGGGAAGGTAAGCAGGGGGTGCGTGGAGGGGAGGAGGGGGCGCGCGGAGGGGGGAGGGGGGCCCTTACCTTCCCGTCCCGGTGGCTCCCGTCCCGGCGCCGGCGCCTACTACTACCAGCAGGCTCCGCGGCCTGCTCTAGGGTGGCGCGCCGGGTGATGTCATCACCCGGCGCGCTACTCTAGAGCAGGCCGCGGAGCCTGCTGGTAGTAGTAGGCGCCGGCGCCGGACGGGAGCCGCCGGGCCGGGAAGGTAAGCAGGGGGTGCGTGGAGGGGAGGAGGGGGCGCGCGGAGGGGGGCCCTTACCTTCCCGTCCCGGCGGCTCCCGTCCCGGCGCTGGCGCCTACTACAACCAGCAGGCTCCGCGGCCTACTCCAGGGTGGCGCGCCGGGTGATGTCATCACCCGGCGCGCTACTCGAGAGTAGGCCGCGGAGCCCGCTGGTAGTAGCTGCCGGCGCCGGACGGGAGCGGACGGGCCGAGAAGGTAAGCAGTGGCGGGGAAGGGGGCTTACCCCCCCCCGGAGCCGTCCGCTTCTATCCGCTGGTGCCCGCGGGCGCCAGCGGATGGCAGCGGGCGGCCCCAGGGGGGGTAGGGAGCGCGGGGGAGGGGGCTTACCTGCCGGGGCCGTCCACAGCGGATGGCCCCGCGGGGGGGAGGGAGTTAGGCCCCCCCTCAGCCACCCGCTGCCATTTTTTCCTCATAGACTTGCATTGCAATGCAAGTCTATGGGGAAAAAAATGGCGGCCGATCCAAAAATTTACGATTTTTGGGTCGGGATCGGAGTCGATCCGGTCCGGGGGGCCTCCGATTTTGTCCGAACCGGTCCGGGACAAAATTGGAGGTCCCGATCCGGGTCCCGATCCGATCCGGGGGGTCCGTGCACACCCCTAATTTATATGACAGCATCTTCTTTAGACTTTAGAAAAAGGCTCTTCAACAAGAAATTATTTTAAGGACATGATTAGGAAACAGCTAATTGGAACAGGGTCTGTAGATTCTACACACCGCTGGAAACGTGGCTCTTCCAGACCTGATGTGATGTCAGGGTGGGCAGAAAGTAGATCTCCAGGTATTTTGGACCTCAACTTCCAGCATTTCCAATCATTGGCAGTGTTGGCAGTATCTTTTAGGAGTTGAAGTTCAAAACATCTGGAGGTCTACCTTCTGCCCATCCCTGGGATATGTTATGGTATTGTGCTGTTTTAACACTGTTTTTGGCAGGCAATAATATTTCATATCACTTTAGTTGTTATTTTCATGAAGTGACTAATACTATAGTGAATGTTTACATTCAGCCATAAATCCTATGATAGCTTATATGTAATTGTTTAGTCTTGGAAGCTCGACTCTCATGGTTGCCAGATGGCTGCCTTATGATCCCTGCCCTCTGCAGTCATTTGCAAAGTTTAATTGCAAATCATGGCAAGTGCAATTGGTCTGATGCTTGTCCCATATGCTTGCTTCTTTTACAAGGTGAACATTGCCCAAGTAGTCTTTGCCAATCATGCAAAAGGACTCATCAAGCACATTTGTCCTAGGAAAATGGATTTAACTTTTTCTGGAGTACAGCTCAGTACTCTGCTAACTTCTTCAAATTCATTTGAAACAAACATACTCTGTTTTGGTATCACAGGCAATTAATGTTTTACATAATGGTGCCATGACCATGTTATATAACAGGAATGTAATATTCCCTGTCTCCTGAATTATGTAATGCTCTTAGCATTAACCATCTCACTTCTTAAGGTGAAAGTCTGAGAGTATATTGGATTATCATAGTATTGCACTAATGACAGATAGAAAGATGCCAACAGTCTTATTTACGTCACCATATGGAATGTCTCTGGGATCAGACTCTCTGTTCAGGGGATATTATGGACTCTGAGTAGGAGATGGAGTGGGGAAGGGAATAACTTTCAACACTGATCTCCAGATGTCCCCACTCCCTCAGAAGCCCCATCTGAGGAGCCCATCTTGCCAGCATCTCTCGAGTTTGCCATCTTCCTCAGAGTCCCAGAACTCTAGACTAGAAACTATGATGAAGCCACAGACTTTCCAATGCCACTAGACTTCCTCAGTTATTTTTTTAAAAAAAGATACCATAAAGACCTACCATTGGCCAATGGAACACCAAATTTTATTTTCATTTTTAAAAGAGATCCAGGGGGGATCCAGGAAATTACAGGCTAGTTAGCTTAATGTTTGTTCTGTGTAAATTGGTTGAAAGCATTATTAAAGAGAAAATTAATAACCTTTTAGAATTCTTTGAGAGTGTAAATAAACATGTAGACAGGGGTGATCTAGTAGACATTGTTTACTTGGATTTCCAAAAGGCTTTTGTCAAAGTCTTTCATCAAATACTCCTGACTAAATTTAGCAGTCATGGAATAAGAGGAAAGGTCCTTTTACGGATCAGTAACGGTTTAAAGAACAGAAAGCAGAGAGTGGGAATAAATGGTAAATTCTCCCGATGGAGGGAAATAAATAGTGGGGTTCCACAGGGATCTGTACTGGGACCAATACTTTTCAACTTGTTCATAAATGATCTGGAATTAGGAGTGAGCACAGGGTGCCACATTGGGGGCTAGCAGGTGTGACTCCACACACCATGTGTTAGCTCTAATTCAGGCTATAATGTACATCACTTGATTTCTAGTCTCAACTATTGATTGCTATGCACTTTATGGTTGGCAGTTGTAGATATGAACAGGTTCCAATGAAAAGCATTTTGCTTGAGATGAAGCAAAGTGCAATGACAGTTCTACCTCTGCTAACAGGTTTGTGAATGCCTCCTATTCACAGATGGAAGTCATTATTTGGTATTGTAGTCCTAAAGTGCTGAGCATACATTTGTGAACTCATCCTTAGTACTGTTATGACGATGTTGGGGATTTGTGTTTCCTGTCCAATCTCTTAGTTATTATTATTTACTTCATTTCTATACTTCCTAATAGCTGAAGCTCTTCAGGTGGTTCACAAAAATACACATCACAATGCATGAAACATAGTATAAAATTTCTGAAGTATCTAGACCCATTACTACAGCCTTCCCTAACCTGATTTCTATAGACGTATTGAACTACAGCGTTTGTTAAATCTGAGTGTTGGCCATCATGGTTGGGGCTGATGGGAGTTGTAGTCCTAAACTTTTGGAGAGCACCATATTGGGGAAGGCTATATTACTATCTAGATTCCAGAAAGTTATCATTTTCTTTTGTGGGGGCAAGGAATTAAAAGAAAAACTATACTAGATCTCAGAATAACAGCATTGCCAATTACAATTTCCCTTGAGGGAAAGCCCTTTTCATAATGAAGAGAAATGTTCTTTCTTAGAGAATTAATTTTTCACTACAGTGATCAAATTGTTGCTGATCACGGCATGAAGCTGAATAATTGCTGCCGAGACAGATATAGGGGAGCTGTCATCTTACTTGCTGTCATCTCTTCTGTCTGGAAGTTCCATGTTCCACTTACCTAGTAAATTACTGAGCCTATCTACACACGCAGGATAAAACACTTTGAAAACATTTTGAAAACTGTATATGGAGTGTGTCCTGGGCCCCAGCAGTTCTCAAAAGTGTCAGCCTATCTACACTACTGCTTTAAAACAGTTTAAAATGGTTTATACCAGAAGTGACAACTGTTGGGTCCCAGGACACACTCCATATACAGTTTTCAAAATGTTTTCAAAGTGTTTTATCCTGCGTGTGTAGATATGCTTGTCTCCCTAAATTTATACACTGCAACACAATCTGTGCAAATTGAAATTCTTCCCATAAAGCTTTGCATCTAAAATGGTTGGCTTTGCCTCCAGCTTCTTCTGCATAAATTCTACCTAAATTTAAGAATAAGTGTTTCTTATGCTTTGACGTTCCACTTACACTCCTAATTTTTTTTTTATTAAAAAAAATCTCCACGTAGGTATATGTGCTTGTTCCTCCTCCGTGGCCATGATGCAATTATAATTTAAGAGTCATGATCTTCAGGATTATAATGAATAAACTGCTATCCCTCTGGATTGGTAACAGGCAGAAGATTTGTAGAACACTGATGATTTGACTTTCTTGAGGAATGGTTTTATTATACAGAGAGTTTAAGGTATAAATATGAAAGAATGATTCTTGGCACAAATGAGTAGAGGAGTCTTATGAGGAACATGTAACTATGAAGAACATGTAACAAGGATTTTTCAGTGATCTTGACCTGGCTGTGTTTTCCTTGGTTAGATCCTGATAGGGTGGCAAACGTGTAAAGCACTTTTCATACATGGTGACAGATCTTTTCTCTAAGGATGCAGTATCTGGGAGGACCAGAGGTTAAGGAAGGGCAGAAATGAAAGTCAAGCCAATTTTTTTTTTGAAATCAATAGTTTCCCGAGTAATGCTGAATCACATTGCCTTTCTCAAATCCTGATTGCTCAATGCAGGGACCATGGCCAGATCTACACCAAGCAGGATCTGACACTCTGAAAACAGTTTGAAAACTGTATATGGAGTGTGTCCTGGGACCCAACAGTTGTCACTTCTGGTATAAACTGTGTTAAAGCAGTGTAGATCTTGCCTACGTCACCTTCCTTCTTTCTAAGGGGAAGGAATCACTGATGCCATAGGTCAAACTGAGCATATAATTTTTAGAGTTCAACTTCTCTCCTTATGATTCTGTCCTCCAAAAGTGAGAAAGCTAACACTGGTGAGCAACCTACACTCAATTTCTTTCAAATTTGGCTTGGTAGTTACAAGCTTTCTCTGTGATTGAAAAGTCATCTGTTTTTGGAGAGTTCTGTCTTGGTTTATAATATTGCTGTATGTGTGCTGATGCACCTTGAGGTATTTTAAAATTTTATTTATTTCATTTCTATACCGCCTAATAGCTGAAGCTCTCTGGGCAGTTCACAAAAGTTAAAACCATCAAATACAAATCAAACTATAAAACAATTGCATAAAAATACAATATAAAAGTACAATATAAAAGCACAACCAGGGTAAAACCAAGCAGCAATGCAGAGGTTTATACAGATTTGAAATACAGATTTAAAATACAGATTTAAAACAACAAAGTTAAAAGATTAAGAGAATAAACTGTTAAAATATTGGGAAAATAAGAAGATCTTCACCTGGAGTCGAAAATAGTATAACGTAGGAGCCAGGCAAACCTCTCTAGGGAGCTCATTCCACATCCAGGGTGCCACAGCAGAGAAGGCCCTCCTCATGGTAGCCACCTGCCTCAGGAGATCATGGAGAAGGATCCCTGAAGATGATCTTAGGGTCTATCCAGGCACATATGGGAGGAGGCATTCCTTCAGATAACCTGGCCCCAATCAATTTAGGGCTTTGAATGTCAATACCGGCACTTTGAATCGGGCCCAGACCTGGACTTGTTATTTATTTACAATTTTTATATACTGCTCCACATCCAAAGAGGTATTACTATGAAAGGAGGAAGGTGTTGCAGCCCTCTTCACCCCAGCAATTATATCCTCTAAAAATGTCCCCCCCCCTGCATTTAGGCTGCCTTTAGAGCAGGGAAATTGGAGTTAATTGTATTTTCTGCAGAGACCAGAGATAAGAGATTTTCAGCTATCTAAAATCTCTTATCTCTGATGAGCTGATGAATGGAAATAAGAGATTTTGGTCTGGGGGCAGTGTGGGTAAGGACAGGGGAGAGGGGCTGTATATAGAGGAAGAAGCTGACAGGCCAGATGGGGACCCCTTGTGGCTCGTGACAGGGCACAGTGTGGAATTTCTCCATCCCTGTCTCAACGTAGAGCAAAGCTAGTCCTCACCTTGTTTAAAATATCAAAATAGCATTGCAGTGACTACTTGGTTATGAGAGAACATTGACTCAAGTTTGCCTCATAAATCTTAAAAAACTAATAAATAAAGCAAGTCAGCAAGCAACATTCCCAATTCTACATGGCCCTTATTGTGGAATGTAGTCAAAGGCACTACTCTCACTTCATAAAGGTTGGTAGAGAACAATCCTACACTTGCCATGGCTCTGCTGTCTGGAGCTCTGATGTCAGGGCCTCCAATCTAGATCTTGCTGACAAGGTGGAAGGAACCACAGAGGCAGGGTTCTCCTATTTTTACCCTGCCATAGGATCATTTTTGAAATCAAGAAGATACTCCTTCCCATTGCAAGCAATAAGAGGGAATTTAGATCAGCCTTAGAGCTGTTCTAAATTCCTCTACATGTTGGGAGCATGGTTGGTGCCTGAGCAAGCTGTGGATCCATGCCCTCTCCCATCCTGTTCATCGCCACACTCCCAATATGCCCCTTGGCCCCTCCCCGAGTATGGGATTCTGATCTTGGGGAAGAAGTCACCACAGAGGCTTTCACATTGTCTGTGCTCGGATTTTCCTTTTTAAGGTCAGAGCTCTATATAAAATAGCCAACCTCAAGTAGCCTCAGCTGGCTACCTAGGCCAGGTTTAAGGTTCTAGTATAGTATACAAAACCCTAAACAACTTGGGACCAGGATACCTGAGACAGTGCCTTCTCCTTTACCAACTTGCACAATCACGGCATCGGAGGGCCTGCATCAAAGGGCACGTTCCTGGTGGTTCTGCATGGACCTACAGTTTGATTGGAGTCCATCAGGATAAGAGCCTTCAGTGTGGTGCCCCCTCCCTATGGAATTCCCTGCCTTTGGAGGTCAGGCAGGTGCCAACATTGTGTTGCTTCTGGCACCTCCTGAAAATGTTGTTTCAGGAAGATTTCCTTGAGTGACCAGCCATGGTTCTACCAGAACTCAGGTTTTATCAGAACTTTTATCAGTAAATTTGAAATATGGTGTTTTTATTCTTTTATCCAGTCAGTTGTTGACCATTCCAAAAAAAATTTCAATGTGGAGCAGTATTTAAATATTATAAATAAAATAAAGCCTTTGAGAAAAAATGATAGTACAATCTTATGGCTCCAGGGACACTCTCCCCAGGACCTTAGGATCATTCTCTTAATGTAGAGTATCTACTAAGCACTTGGAGAGTTAGCAGGAGAAAAGAGGAACTGATAAAAAAAAACAGTTAAGCATGTAAATAAAAAATGAAGTAAAAAATGAGTGCAAAATAATATGCAATAGAAAGCCCACTGCTCTCTGCTTAGTGCATTTATGACCTATTTTTAGACATTACTTGCTTTTTAAGTGATTCACCATGTTCCTGAGCTAACTCTTACACATTTAAAAACCCATTAGGTTCCACAGTTTTCACTTTAGCAGAATTACATGAGTTCAGGTTTTGGTTTAATATACTTTCTTCTGAATTCTATGGGACATAAAGTATGCCTGACTCAACTGAAAAATTAATATAGCTACAAATTGATTCTTCCTTAATTACTATTATTTTATTTGTGTGATTCATGACCAAAATAGTTGTGGAATTATCAGTATTTAATTATGACTGCATTCTTGATTTAATGAAGCCACTTCTTCTTCTGGAACTATTCATGGCTCAGTTTCTAACTGACAGAATACTCCAATAACTGATAGCAGACTGTAATAGATGTGTCTTGAAATCCTCAAAGGGAGGAATAAAGAGTGATCTATCCCAGCACTCCTTTTACAACCTAATCAACAAACAACCCATTTAATTTCAATTACTTGTTTTTAAGATTATTTAAGCCCATTAAAGTCAGTGGGACTCACCCTGCCCTGCCCATACACAGCTTCAAGAAGTTGTAATTGTAACATTTAGCAAATGCACATCACTGATAAGATTTGTATCCAGTAAGAGAGGCAGAGTAAAGTATGAAACCCTTTATTTAAAAGTATACATAACAGAGGTACCAGAACTAGCAGTGATACCTAGAAGTAAGCATATTCCATATACACTTTAATAGACTGCCTCCTTTCAGCTTGGTATAATCCCAGCTCTCTTGAAGGTACAATGATTACAAAAATCACCAGATTTCCCTCCGTCTTAAGAAACCTCCATAGTTCCACAACCTAACTCTACGTAACATAATCTTTAGTTCTGGCAGGTGGTCATTTGACATGGAGAAGTTTCAGTTTCACTTTCTCGTTGGTCAGGTGCAGCTGCTGGCACAGTGGAATATGCATTGTAGTGGGTAGATTTGATAATACTTTATTGTATCTTGTGGATATTACTAGTTCTGTATGTATGTGTTATGAGATAACTGTGAGTAATGGAAAATAGTTTTGTAATGAAAGAAAGCTGAATGGGTAAGTCAATTGCTGGAAGCAGCATGTAGCTAATTAATTAATTATATTTCTAACCCGCCTCTCCATCCAGATCGAGGCGGGGAACAACAATAAATATAAATATAAAAATCATAAAATAGATAAACCATTAAAACAGATAAAAACAAATACATTATTAAAAACATCTTAAAATTCAACTGGGTAGGCCTGCCGGAAGAGGGCAGTCTTCACGGCTCTCTTAAATTCCAGGAGACTGCTAATAATAAAGGGAGAGAAGACCCCGCCATTGTTGGAACATTCGTTGATAATACTAATCCCAAAACCAGATAAGGATTTAACGGACCCAGCTTCATATAGACCTATTTCTTTAATTAATCAAGATTCTAAAATATTTACAGCAATTATGGCAACAAGACTGAATACCTTTATAAATAAGTATATAAAAAAGGATCAATGTGGATTTATTCCAGAGAGGCAAATGCCTAATTTATTAGGGAGAGTATTGAATATAATAAATGTTATTAAAAGAAGGAATTTAAAAGCAGGGTTGATAGCTTTAGATTTTTTTAAGGCCTTTGATTGTGTGGAATGGCCAGCGCTAAAAGCTATTATAAATATATTTGCTTTTGGAGAAAGGTTCATGGGAGTGAGTAATCAGCTTTATGCAAACAAGAAGGTGGAGGTAATGGTAAATGACGGATTAACACAACAAATTACCTTAGCCCGGGGAACAAGACAAGGGTGTCCTCTCTCCCCAATACTATTTGCAATAGTTATAGAAATACTGGCAAATGTTATTAGGGATGATGAGAGACTCAAGGGGATAGGAGGGGAAGATAAAATAAAAATTAATATGTTTGCGGATGATGCATTATTGACATTAGAAAATCTGAGGGAAAGCATAGAAGAAATAAAGCAATATTTGAGATAATTCGGAGAGAATACAGGACTACAGGTAAATTGGGGCAAATCAGAAATGATGTTATTTAATTATGACAAAGAAGAAAGGGAGGAGTGTAGTTCAAAATTGGATTTTAAGATTAAAAATATAGTGCACTATTTAGGAGTTTATATTATGAAAGATTTAGAAAAGTTAGAGGAAATAAATTTTAGTAGTTTGAAAAAACAGATAATGAAGAAGTTAGAGGCTTATAGGAAATTAAAGCATTCATGGTTTGGTAGAATAGTGGTTATTAAAATGAAAATCCGCCCCGCACGCTCAGGTCCTCTGGGAAGAATTTATTACAGTCAACAAGAACTAGACTGACAACTGTTACCCAGAGGACCTTCTCTTCTGCCGCTCCCAGATTGTGGAATGACCTGCCGGGAGAGATTCGCCAACTTACTAGTCTTCAGGAATTTAAAAGATCTATAAAGACTGATCTCTTCCGGCAGGCCTACCTAGATGAATTTTAAAGTGTTTTATTGGTGTTTTAATGATGTACTGGTTTTATCTGCTTTTAATCAGTTTTTGTATTTTGTGTTTGGTGTTGTTCCCCGCCTCGATCCGTTGGGAGAGGCGGGTGATAAATATATTTTTATTATTATTATTATTATTATTATTATTATTATAAAATATTACCAAAGATTAATTTTTTGTTCAGAATGTTACCAATTAAAATAACAGAAGTAGAAATAAGAAGTTGGCAAAGCATGATAAATAATGATTGTAATGGAGATAGAAAAGCAAGAATTAATAAAACGAAATGGTATAAGACTCAAAGGAAAGGAGGGTTGGGGCTCCCGAATATAAAGATGTATTATATAGCTAATCAATTAAGATATGTTATAAATAGTATAGTAGGAAAAGAGGATTTAGAATGGTTAGAGATGCAGATAGGAGAAATAGAGTTAGAGTTACAATTTTTTTTTTTAGTAAAATACAAAAGAATCAACTGAAGGATATGGAAAATCCCATCCTAAGAAATATTATAGAAATTTGGGGAAAGCATAAAAAGAAATTAATACCAGGAATTTCTCCTCTAACCCCAGTTGTTCTATTGGAGAACTTCCCAGGTAATTTGAGAAGAGAATTGGAAGGGCTATTGAGGGGGAAAAAAATTAAAGTGAAAGATTGTCTGAAGAGATTGGTTAACAAAAAGCAAATACAAGATGTTTTAAGAGGGCAAAAAAACTTATGGTTTGTGTATACAATTGGAACAATGGACACAGAAATGGAAAAAGAAAAATAAGGACTGTAGAAAGGAAACAAGATTTGAAAAGTTAATTGAGTCAAGAGAGAAGAAGGGGGAAAATAAAAGTAAAAAATTTATAATAAGTGAAATATATAATATATTGTTAGAGGAGGGAGAGTAACAAGAAATTTTGAAAATATTCTGGGAAGAAGATTTAACAAAACAAATTACTGAGGACAACTGGGGGACGATATGGGAACTAAGAACTTTAAAGTTGTTGTCAATAAGGATAAAAGAAAATCATTATAAAATAATTTGGAGATGGTATTTATTTATTTATTTATTGCATTTTTATACCGCCCCATAGCCGAAGCTCTCTGGGCGGTTCACAAAAATTAAAACCATGAAATCATTTTAAAATATATAAAACAAGGCACAATCTAAAAACACAGAATAACATACAATATAAAAACACAACCAGAATAAAACCAGAATAAAACCAAGCAGAATAAAACCACTCCTGTAAGATTACATCAGATAGATAAGAAAATATCAATGCTATGCTGGAGGGGTTGTCAGGAAGTGGGGACATATTTCCATATGTGGTGGACATGTGAGTATGTACAAAATTTTTGGAAAAGAGTTTTTAAAGAAATAAGTGAAATACTGGGTAAAAAAGTGGAAGCAAGTCCAAATTTAGCTTTATTGGCGATGTTTGATAAAGAATATGGGAATAATAATACAAGAGAATTGATAAACAACCTCCTGACACCAGCTAGATTAATGTTAGCTAAGAATTGGAAAATACAAGGGAATTATAGTATAGAAGAATGGTATAAAGGGGTGTGGGATATTGCAATTAATGATAGATTAACATGTAAAATTAAAGTTAAGATGGGATTATAAAAAAAGAATGATTTTGAAAGTATTTGGGGATCATTTATAGAATACGTTTTAGTTAGGGGTGTGCATCGGATCGGATCCGATCCACGATCCGAATCCGATCCGACCCAAAATCGGGAAAATCCGATCCGATCCGGACAACCTCCGATCCGATCCGATCCGATCCGATGAGGTCCGATCCGGATCGGACGCCATTTTGAATGCTTTTTCCCATAGCCAAGTATTGTTTTACAAAAACGCCTATAACTTTTTCATTTTTAAAGATAGAAGGATGAAACTTGGGCACATTGTAGACTGGTTAGGGGTAGTTATCTGTGAGAAATTTCAGAAAGATTGGTGCATGCATTTTGTGGCAATTAATTTTTTAATAAATACCCAGGAATGCCTATAACTTTCCCATGTGTGTGAAATTTCGGAAACGTAGGTGCTTGCCTTGTGTGGCAATTAATTTTAGAAAAATTAATGGATACTACCAAGGATCAAAGGGATTGAGACCAGAGTGATCCTTCCTTGCACGCATGGCTGCAAAACTCAGCTAGGCTCAGCCGTTCTGCTTGAAAAGTGAAAGTAGGAAAGGAAACACGAGCCCTGTAATGGATACTACTAGCAAGGATCAAAGGGATCGAGACGAGAGAGTGTTTCCTTTTCTTCGCGGGAAGCGGGAGGGGAAGACCTGGCCTCTGTAGAAATTTTTTTGAAACATGTAATTTAAAAATTCCATAGCCATCAAATGCCTGGACCTATAATTCTGAAATTTCTGACACATATCTACCCCTAACCCATCTACAAAGTGAGCAATGTTCAGACTTCTAACTTTTAAAATAAAAAAGTTATAGGCGTTTCTTTCCTCATTGTTTCAAAAATACCTTGCCACCACATGCCTGGACCCAGCTGTCTGAAATTTTACACACATATCAAGCCAAGTGGTACCTGTAATGTGCCCATGTTTCCTGTTTGTATCTTCAAAAATAAAAAAGTGGGAGGCGTAACTGTATTTACCCCACCACTACCCATTTTTCTAAAATTAATTGCCACACAAGGCAAGCACCTACGTTTCCGAAATTTCACACACATAGGTCCCAAGGTACCGCCTACAATGTGGCAAAGTTTCATGTGTGTAACTTTAAAAATGACAAAGTTATAGGCATTCCTGGGTATTTATTAAAAAATTAATTGCCACACAAGGCAAGCACCTATGTTTCTGAAATTTCACACATATAGGTCCCAAGGTACCACCTACAATGTGGCAAAGTTTCATGTGTGTAACTTTAAAAATGACAAAGTTATAGGTGTTTCTTTCCTCATTGTTTCAAAAATTAATTGCCACACAAGGAAAGCGCCAATGTTTCTGAAATTTCACACACATATCAAGGCAAGTGGTACCTGTAATGTGCCCAAGTTTCCTGTTTGTATCTTCAAAAATAAAAAAATGGGAGGTGTAACTGTATTTACCCCACTACTACCCATTTTTCTAAAATTAATTGCCACACAAGACAAGCACCTACGTTTCTGAAATTTCACACACATAGGTCCCAAGGTACCCCCTACAATGTGGCAAAGTTTCATGTGTGTAACTTTAAAAATGACAAAGTTATAGGCATTCCTGGGTATTTATTAAAAAATTAATTGCCACAAAATGCATGCACCAATCTTTCTGAAATTTCTCACAGATAACTACCCCTAACCAGTCTACAATGTGCCCAAGTTTCATCCTTCTATCTTTAAAAATGAAAAAGTTATAGGCGTTTTTGTAAAACAATACTTGGCTATGGGAAAAAGCATTCAAAATGGCGTCCGATCCGGATCGGACATCTGGTCCGATCCGATCCGACCAGCCTCCGATCCGATCCGATCCGACCCCCCAGGTCCGATTCCGATCCGCTATCCGATCCGATCCGGGGGGTCAGTGCACATCCCTAGTTTTAGTAAAGGGGAGAGGTTGTACACCTTCAAAAGAATCATTGCAATTTTGGAAAAATGTATAATATATTAGAGCATTGAAGGTTTCAAGGGAAGGGGAGCACAGGGGGATGTTGAGGTTTTGTTTATGTATTATGTTTATTTTATGTTGTTATATGTTGAAATATTAAATAATTTATTTTTTAAAAGACGGCTAATTTGTTGAATTTCCTCTGGCACACCATTCCACAGTCTGGGAGCAGCAGAAGAGAAGGTCCTCTGGGTAACACTCGTCAGCCTAGTTCTGGCTGACTGGAGTAAATTCTTCTCAGAGGACATGAGTGTGCGGGGCGGATTATACGGGAGAGGGCGATTCCGCAGGTAACCTGGACCCAAACCATGTAGGGCTTTAAAGGTAATGACCAACACTTTATACTTCGCCCGGACATTAATTGGCAGCCAGTGGAGTGATTTTAAGATTGGTGTTATGTGGTCACCCCTAGGTGTACCTGTGACCAACCTGGCTGCCATATTTTGAACTAATTGAAGTTTCTGGACTAGGTACAACACATTGCAGAAGTCGAGCCTTGAAGTTACCAGTGCCTGCACTACCGTCTTTAGGTCTTCCAACTCTAAAAAGGGGCGCAGCTGGCATATCAGCCGAAGCTGATAGTAGGCACTCCTGGCCGTCGCATCTATCTGGGCTGTCATTTGGAGTGACGGATCCAGGAGTACCCCCAAGCTGTGAACACAGTCTTTCGGGGGGGGGGGGGTGTAACCCCATTCAGAACTGGTTGACACACCTCCAAATCCAGGTTGTGGCCTTTGACAGCAAGCACCTCCATCTTGTCTGGATTCAGCTTCAGTTTGTTTTTCCTCATCCAGCTGAGGTAACTTGGGATGTGAAAGCTACTTCATGCCATAATAATAAACAATTAATTAATAGCATAATGATAATCAACTGGAGCAGCATCAAAAGGTCCTACAATATCAATTGCAACCTTTTCCCATGCAGCACCTGGGAACTGGCCATAATAGTGATGCATGTGTTACTTCTGTCTTATCATCTAACTGACAAGTGACACATGACATGATTTTTATAGCTGCTTCTGTTTGGGAGTCCATCCCTGGCCACCAATACAGATCTATCAGTCTCGGTTTAATTCTAACAATCCCAGGATGGGTATTATATGTGAAACATATAAATGTCAACTGCAATTCCTCTGGCACAAATAACAGATGTGATCCCTGTAATACATATCCTTCTTGTAATAAGAGTTTGTCACATAAAGCAAAAACAGGCTCAAGCTTTTTCTTATTTTTAGGCTACCTGCCTGTCAAAAATCCCCATGGCTTTTGTTGGATTGGACATGCCAAACATACAGCTAGGAACTGTTTTTGTCTAACTGTAGTAAGTGCACTAGTAATAATGACAACTACTTCTTCATCATCACCTTCCAATGAATTCTCAGATGATGGTAAAGGCAGGCGATTTGTTGACCATCCAATAATACAATTTCCTACTCGCCTCACTTTCTTTGTAGTTAACAATGTTGTCAAAGGCCTATGATCAGTATATAATTTAAGTACATGGCTCCAGAAATATATCTTCCACATTTTTGTAGCCAAAACACAAGCAAGTGCTTTTTTTTCAACAGTTTCCTCTCAGCCTTCGTAAGTGTTCTTTAATGCAAATGCAACAGTCCTCTGAGCTTTTATCCTCATGACACTGGTGCTGCTTCCAGTCCATAACCAGAAGGATCTGTTGCCACAATTATAGATAATACAGGACAATTAACAATCAATCCTTTCACCTTCTCAGAACTAGCTTGTGCAACTGCTGTCCAAATCAAACTTGATGTTCTTCGTCACAGTTCCAGAAAGGGTTCAACAAAAGATACATACCAAGAGGTAAGGCCCAAAAAAGAATGAAAGGTTTGGGTAGCACTTGGAGAAGGTATTTCTAGAATTGCCAATACATGATTAGGGTCAGACTTCAATCCCTGTGGTAAATTGTATGTCCCATGAAGAAGAAAAAACCCAGTTTGTCTATATTTGCATTTATCTAAAGCTTCAAGCCTGCTGCACTGATGCAGCCTAATGCTGCCTGAAAATTACTTTCATGTTCCCCGGGAGTATTCCCAAACTCAATAATATCATCTAGATAATATTGGAACCTCTTCTGCATCTTAAGAATTATTGACATTATTTGCTGAAAGGTGCTAGGTGCTGACATAAGCCCACAGGGGACACGTTTAAAATGGAACAAGCCATCACATGTAATAAATGCTGTAAGGTCTCTAGTATCTTAATGAAACATAATTTGATGGTATGTACTCTGCAAATCAAGAGTAGAAAAATCTTTGCTCCGCAAAGGTCTGCAAAAACGTCTTCTATATGTGGAAGAGGGTGACTATCAATCACCAAAGCTATATTCCACTCTCTCAAGTCTACACAAAGAGGAATACCACAATTTTTCTTTCCTGTTACTGCTATAGGTGAGACCCATTCAGATGAATCAGCCACCTCAATAACATCCTGTTCTACCAGTTTCTTGATATTTTCCAAAACAGTATCTCTAAGTGCAAAAGGTAAACATCATAAGTTCAGGCATACAGATACCATATTCAATTTAATTTTAACTTTATGAACAAACCCATGTGTACAGCCAGGTTTGCTCTCATTCTGGTCCTTCAACACAGCTGAAAGAATGGTGTTTGAACTACAGGAATCCTGAAATGAGAAGGAACCATAAATTATCCTGTGGTCCAGTGCAGTCCTGGTCAAGAGGGCAGGGCTGCTGTAGCTTTAACTGTTGTGATGAAGCGGGAATTTCACCAGGTGCTGCATGTATACAAATGATACCTGCTGAAATTCCCTTTTCTATACAACTGTTAAAGATACAGGAGCCCTGTCCTCCTTTTCATATGGTCATCCTAACCTTAATCAATAATTGAGTTAGGACTTTATTTTTTTTATTTTTTTATTTTTCAACATAATACAACATAAAACAACATAAAATACAATACATAACCAACATACCCCCCATGCACCCCTCCCCACAGGAGACCTTCAATTATTCACTATTCATCTTTCCAAAATTGTAAATACTCTTTTGAAGGTATTTGCCCCTTCCCCGTTCTTAATACATATTCCAAAAATGGGCTCCATATATCTCCAAAATCATTCTTACTGGACATTCCCCTCTTTATTTTCATTTTACACGTCAGCTTATCATTAAGTGCCATATCCCATATTTCTTTATACCATTCTTCTATAGTATATATCCCTTGCCCTTTCCAATTTTTAGCAATCATTATTCTGATGGGAGCCAGGAGGTTGTTTATCAATTCTCTCTTGCTTATATTCTCATTTCCTTTATCCCATATTGCTAGTAGAGCCAGCTTTGGGCTTAATTCCAGTTTACTTCCAATTATTTCACTTATTTCTTTAAACACCCTTTCCCAATTAATTTGTACATATTCACAGCTCCACCACATATGAAAATAAGTTCCAACCTCCTGACATCCCCTCCAACAATTCTTGGACACTTTTTTATCTATCTGATGAAATCTTACCGGTGTTAAATACCATCTCCATACTGTCTTATAATAATTCTCCTTAATTCTAATCGACAACAGCTTTAACATTCTTGCATCCCATATCCTCCCCCAGTTATGTTCATTAATTTACTCCTTTACATCATCTTCCCAAATCTTTTTAATAATTTTAAGAGAGTCCTGATAATCATCCTCTATCAATATTTTGTATATCTTACTAGTCAAACCTTTTTTAATTTTAGTTCCTTCCTTGTTTCCTCTTGATTCGATTAAATCTTCAAACCTTGTATTATTTCTACATTTCTTATTTTTCATTTTCCATTCCTGTGTCCATTTTTCCAATTGTAAACCTTTGAACCAAGCTATCTTTGTCCTTTTAATAACTCTCTAATTTGCTCCTTATCTATCATTCTTTCCATCCAATTCCTTAACTTAATAATTTCCTGATCCTTCAGAATCCCTTCCAACTCTACTTTTAAATTCCTTGGGAAGTTTCCCACTACTACCACTGGGGCGAGTGGAGAGTCTCCTGGTATTAACTTTCCTTTAACTTTCTCCCAGATCTCTAGAATATTTTCCAGCAACGGGTTGTCCAGTCCCCTCAAATCTTTCTTTTGAATTTTAATTAAAAAAATGTTTGCAATTTAAAATCTAGTTCTCCTGTTTGTGTTTCTAACCATCCTAAATCTTCCTCCCCTAATATACTATTTATAACATATCTTAACTTATTAGCAATATAATAATTATTTATATTAGGAAGTCCCAAACCTCCTTTATTTTGTGTTTTATACCATAACCCTTTATTAATCCTAGCTCTCTTATCTCCATTGCAATAAGCGTTAATCATATTTTGCCAGCTCTTTAACTCTACTTCTGATATTTTAATCGGAAGCATTCTAAACAAAAAATTAATCTTAGGTAATATCTTCATTTTAATAACCGCTATTCTACCAAACCAAGAATGTTTTAATTTTCTATATGCCTCTAACTTTTCCCCTACTTGTTTTTTCAAACTCGCAAAATTAATTTCCTCTAACCTATCTAAATCTTTTGCAATATTAACTCCTAAATAATGTACTATATTTTTAAGCCTAAGACCTAACTTAACTTTACCCTCCTCCATCTCCTCCTTGTTATAATTAAATAGCATCATTTCTGACTTCCCCCAATTAACTTGTAAGCCGGTAATCTCCCCAAATTCTCTCAAATGCTTCTTAACCAACTCCCCGCTCTCCAGGGGATCTTCTAATGTCAATAATGTATCATCCGCAAACATATTCATTTTAATCTTCTCCTTCCCTCCTATCCCCTTCAATCTTACATCCTCCCTTATAACATTTGCCAAAATTTCTATCACTATCGCAAATAAGATCGGTGAAAGTGGACATCCTTGTCTAGTTCCTCGAGCTAGTGTAATCTGTTGTGTTAACCCATCATTAACCATTACTTCTGCTTTATTATTTTTATACAGCTGATCAAACACTCCCATAAATTTATCTCCAAACCCAAATGTTTTTAAAATTGTTTTAAGTGCTGGCCATTCCACGCAATCAAAAGCTTTGAATATATCCAATGCTAACAAACCTGCTTTAACTTCCTTTTTTTAATAATGTTAATTATATTTAAAACTCTTCCAATTAAATTAGGCATTTGCCTTCCTGAAATAAATCCACATTGGTCTTCTCTAATATATTTATATATAAATGTACCCATTCTTTTTGCCATTACTGTAGTAAAAAAAATTGAGTCTTGATTTATTAAAGATATTGGTCTGTAAGATGCTGGATTTGTCAAATCCTTTCCAGGCTTCGGGATTAATATAATCAAGGAATGATCCCACGATGGCGGGGTCTTTCCTCCTTCTATTATACTGTTAAATAATTTTTTCAATCTTGGTATTAAAATTCCTCTGAAAGTCTTATAATATTCCGGCCTCAAACCATCCATTCTCTGAGATTTCTCTCCTTTTAGTTTATCAATAATTCCTTCTATTTCTTTCTCAGTAACTAATCCTTCCATATAATCCCTATCCTGCCCCTGTAATCTTATTTTCCAATTCCTCTCTACATATTCCAGTACCTTAACCTGTGGACCCATATCTGATGTATATAATTCTCTATAAAATTCCTGAAATATATTTAATTTATCCTTCATTAAATTACTACTTTTCCCTGTCTTATCTCTAATTGTCCCTATCATATTCTTAGCCTTTTTTGACTGAGTGGACCTGGCCAGCATCTTCGAATTTTTATTACTATATTCAAAAAAATCCCTCTTTAAATATAACAAATCCCTTTGGACTTGTTCTAACTCTTCTTTCTCTAATTCCTTTTTCTTAGCTTGAATTTGGGCAAATAGGCGTCTATCTTTTGTCTCTCTTAGCTTCCCCTCTAAATCCCTTACCTCCTTTTCAATCTTTTTATTTTGTGCTTCCTGTTGTTTTCTTAAGGTACACATTTCCCTAATACAAATCCCTCTTACCACTGCCTTCATAGTGTCCCATATTATCCCTTGCGAGTTTGACTCCGTTTCATTAATTTCCCATATTTCCTGCATTTCTTTTTTTATTTTCCCCACTATATTTTTATTATTTAATAACCTTGTATCCATTCTCCAACTCTTAGCTTGTCTATAATCCTTCTTCGTTTTAATATACATCGTCATTAATGCGTGATCGGTGACTTTAATTACCCCAATAGCACATTCTATAAGTTTAGACATCATATTCTTTGACACAAAAATAAAATCAATCCTAGAATAACTCTTAAACCATGGTGAATAGAAGGTATATTTCCTTTCTTCCCCTTTTAATATCCTCCAAACATCCATTAGTTCTTTTCCTTCCATTAATTTGCTTAACCCCATCTTCCCACCACTCGTAAGATCTCTTAATATATTATCCCTGTCTTTCCCTTTATCTAATACCATATTAAAATCACCAGCCATCACAATGTTCTTTTTACCCACTTCTCCCACCGCATTAAAAACTTCATCGAAGAATTCCATTTGTTTCCCATTTGGAGCATATACATTGATCAATATATATTCCTCCTCCCCCACCATGCAAGAAATTATCAGAAATCTTCCCACTTCATCCTTCTTCACCCTTTGTATAGTAATGCCACATTTTTTTGAAATTATTATCGCTACACCCCTCGCTTTAGAAGATAGAGACAGGAGAGTGAACATTCAGATTAGATCTTTTGAAGAGCAAGAGGGGGAGAACCCTAAGGTTTTAAGAGAAGTACCAAAAGATTATTTCATCGCTTCCTAACAAGAGCGAGAGAGCTCCGACTCACTCCATGTCCGCTAGGCCACTCCCCCGAGTTAGGACTTTATCAGGTGCCATTGTGTGTACATGGTATTATCCAGTTCATAATTGATAATTTTGATTCATTATTGTTTTATTACTGCTTTTATCATTGGTTTATTGCGTTTTGTGGTTTTAAAATTTTGTTTATCTCCTTGGGAGAGTTAATCCTAAAAGGTGGCTAATAAATCTTTTAAATAAGCAAATGCCCAATAAATGAATGGCCCGGCATTATTTTAAGGCCTTGTGGGTAAATAAAATGGTGGCTGTCACACAAAAAAGGGCTAATATAGCACAGTAAACACTGTAGCTTAATAACAGAAATTGAATAATTATCTGTCCACACTGTAAAACTCACTACAAATTGTTATATGTATATGTGTGTGTACATTTTATAAAGATAAAAGTGGTAAGTTACTTGAAAAATTGTTAACAAATTGAAGCTTGCAGCTTCAGACAGTATGCAGTAAAATGAAGCTTGCACATGCAATTTGTGTGTGTTGTGAACGACAACACCTTACCTGATAAAAATAAATAATTTTGGTCTTCATTATACATATAATCTTTTTGATTAAAAAAAATCTCTATTGGGAATACTTTACTAATTAAATATATCTTCATAAGCCATTAAACCTAGCCACTGAGAACATAAAAGTTTAAAAAATGCAAGAGATGAAGGCTATTAATTTGTATCTTTAAGGTTTTGCTTATATATCCCAGGAAGACAATATTATAAATTAATAACAACTAAAGATAGAAATTAGGATGATAATTAGTGGTGATTTGTGCTTTTAAGGTCATTAAAATGGACTTTGTTAATAAATGTGTGAAATTTCATAGGCAAAACAAATTAACTAAATGTTAATTTAATGCTGCACTGATCTGGCTCAATCTAAAATTAATACCTATTGCTGTGAAAACCTGATTACTGGCTCCTGGTAATCCAGAAAATAAAAACCTTGTCATATAAATAGTGTCATTTTTTTAACGGTGCTAGCAACTTTGCTTTATATTGGAATAAAATAAGATGGTACTGAATTATACCTTCAGGTGAATAGAAGACCTTGGGGCTCATCTACACTGAAAGGTGTAGAGGGAGGGAGGGGAATCATGAACTTACCTGCTTCCATGATCCTCCTCCAGCGTCTACACGCCCGTATGATATCCTGGGAGGAAAGAGGGATGTCGTGGGCGCCATTTTTTTTCTTAAAGAGGAGTCGGTTGCGCAATTGCACGTCAGCACCTGTAAGTAAAAAAAGAAAAGAAAAGTGACCCTTTGACTTGTTCCCCCCACTCACTCCCAAAGGGCAAGGACTGTCCCCATGCAGCTCCATGCCCATTTTAAGAGCCCCGCTACTTGCAGGGAGGAAGGGACGACATGAGAGCAGTGGCCACACTGCCCATGGTCCTCGGTATGGTCCCAGGACCATGGGAAAAACAGGATATCCCCGGTTCCAGTTATCCCAGGGTCATCTCTAGGTCGTCCCCAGTTGATCCCAGGATCCCCTGTGCATCATATGGATGCACAGGGATGACCTAGAGGTGACCCTGGGATAAATGGCTGGTGTAGACATGGCCTTGGTTTATGCTTTTTTTTTTTTTTTTTTTGTAAAGGAGAACATTGCATGGCTCTGATGTTGGGAGTTCTATGAAATGTTTTGTAACTTTCCAAATCACTGAAGTAAATATTATATTATAATCACTGAAAGGAAGTAAATATTTTAAGCATTTAGAATAAGAAAGCCTTGAGCTTTGTGTTGTTGGGAGGTATTTTTGTATTCCCGTGACCATTTTCGCTTTTGAACATTTTGGTGTTTCTGTATTCATTGTAATCCTATTCAAGCATTCAGTACCTCTGGGTACTGAACATGTACAAGGGCTACTGAGAATGTGCAGGCTAGCCTGCCGCCCCATCCAAGGCCAACATGTATGTTGGTCAAGCCTCCTGACCAATCTGTTATTGGAATCAGTCTGGAGAAGACCTATCCATGTATGGATGTGCTGGCATTAGGACTTCGTCTATGAGGACAGGAACCCTGGTCAATGCGGGGACACACAGCCCCCTTCAAACTGATGCCAACTGTTCTTTGTCTGGAGAAAGATGGCTGGTGTGTGCTGTGGTAAGTAGGAGGCAGGGCTAACCCATTCACTATTAATAGCTCCTTCACAGATACCAAATGCCTGCCTAGAGCTCTTGTTTGGCTGGAAAAGCCTGTTTGCTAGGCTAGCTGGTAATAACAGACCAAAGCCAAAAGGGATTCAGACTATTGCTAATCCAGTAGTAAAGTGGAGGTAATCTTATGCTCCATCTAACTCAGTCAAACATTTCCCTTTCTTAGACCAGGGGAATACATGACATGAAAAAAACATGAAAAATATATTTCTCCTTCCATATACAGGGGTAGGAGAAATCGGTAAGTGAAGTTGAGGCTTCCATAGTTCTGGAGGAAATGAAAGGGGTTCTCTGCGGTTTATCTGACAACTTTTAAAATGAAAAGCTGAATACCATACACTGGCACCAAATGTGAAGCACGTTGGGAATACAGGCTGTCAACATCTCATAATGACTGTGGCTGGGAACATCTCGGTACTTTAGAGCCAGCCGGAGGCAGTTGTTTTTCCTTGCTCTTCTAGTGAAGCCACATTCGACAAAGCTGTGGGATTTGAAGGCTGAATGGTAAATGGTAGCATTTCATCTGTGGGGGAGTCATATTCGCCAAGCCAAGTCTGTTTGCTTTTGAACCAAAGCTTTCTATAGCAAAGAATGGACAAAGGTGTCTTACACCAAGTCAGGTCACTGGTCCGTCTGGCTCATGACTGTTTGAACTGACTGGCAGTGGCTCTACAAAGTAATTAATTAATTAATTAATAATATATATTGCTTAACAGTAGATGCTGGTGGCTCTGATGTCAGTGGGATGGTAAATCTGCTCCAGGTTTCAATCAGAATCAGTTTGAACTCTAAAAGAGCTCCTTTATGGTTCTGACTGGCTCTGAGTGAAACTTGGAGTGGATTCATCACCCCGCTGGCATTGGAACCACCAGCCTCTACTGTGTCTTAATATTTTTTAAAAATCTCTATACTAATCCAGGCTTGTTTCCCAGCCCTTCCTGGAGATGCCAGCGATTGAACTTGGGATCTTCTGTTGGAACAGCCTTTGTTCTACCACTGAACTGCCGGCCTTCTCCTACAGCCCTTCAATGCTTTAAGGAGCCTTTACCCTTCCAGGTTCAGGGGGAAAATACAAATAGCTACAGGATCTCTCTGTTCAGCTGTTCATGATGGTGTGACACAGATGGTGTTCTATGTTTTGTTATGTTTTAACACACAAATAGTAAAACTTATTATTATTGGGGTTCACGTGATGGTGTAAGATTAGTGGTAATTGTGCACTAAAAGTAATGTGGGCTTGCCCAACCTTCCAGGTGTTTTCGACTTCAACTCCCATCAGCCTTGACCAGCATGGCTAATGATCAGGAATGATGGAATTGCAGTCCAAAGAATCAGGAGGGCTTGTTTAAAATGAGCAATGAACTAAGTGGTGCCCTTTGGGCATAAGAATGTATTATTCATCTCGGACCACCTCTGGGAGAAACATCCCCAGTTTAAAGTCTCCTGGCTCAGTAATATGAAGTTTTGCAGCCATTTAGGTGTATTTGTTAGACAAGAGCCTGATCTACACCAAGCAGGATATAACACTATGAAAGTGGTTTGAAAACAGTATATGGAATGTGCCATGGGCCCCAGCAGTTGTCAGTGCATTTCAATACCATTATAAAGCAGTAGTGTTGGTCCTGGCTAGGACTGGGGAGATCCAGGTTCAAATCTCCACTCTGCCATGGATGGGTGACCTTTGGTCAGTCACCATCTCTCACCCTAACCTACCTCACAGGGTTACTGTGAGGATAAAATTGAAGCAGGGGAAGAGCTATGTATGCTGTCTAGAGCTTCTTAGAGGAAAAACAGGATATAGATGTAATATTAAATGAAATAGAATGCTTGCCTCAAATACAAGATGAATTTTATGCCCCTCAAAGTTCTTCTCCAGCTTGGAAGAAAGATTCTCCACATGGACAGAGTGCTTTTTAAATGTATTTTAGTCCAAGATCTGGACACCATTTAGTGTTCACACAGACATAAGCAAAAAAACCCCCCTCCAATGGAATTTTGAAGGCCCGAGCAACTGGTGGACAAGCTCCATGATGCTCAAAGCCTTGGGTGGAAAGTACCCGTCCAGATCCAGATGTCATTTTATTACAAGCTCTGCAGAGCTGTCTCCCTGGCTTATTTTGTCATAACTTCTTTAGTTTATAGCAAAACTAAAAAGGCTTCCTTCTAGATGCTTGAGTGTTCAGTAGAAACGCTGTAGTTTAATATAATGCAAGCAACATTTCTTCTAACATTACTGATTAGTAGACAATGAGGGGCACCCAGCAATAAGGGCCTACTCATGGGAAACTGGAAGTTTGCTGAAGTGAAACAACAACAACAACAACAACACAAACAACAACTTTAAAGACCAAAACTATGGGGACAAACTACCCCCCAACAACCCAACGAGGAATGAGCATGTTCACTAGCCATGGAATGTTGTGAATTCTGTGGCTGGGGGTGGGTGAGAATGGAAGTGGTTGCTGAAAATGGCCACTGAATAGAGGGCATGGCCATGGCAGCCCAGGTGGCTTCAAAATGCCCTTTCTGAGTTGCCTGGCAGGATAGGCCAGCTGAGAGAGAAGGAAATATAGAAAAGGTACATGATGAAGACAGTGGAAGGTGGGTGGTTATTTAACCATTTTTAGGAACAGAAATGATTGGGTGGGGTGGGGAGAAAGAAAGAGAAAGACAGAGCTAGCATTGAGCTCTGGAAGACATCTTTTGGGGGATGCAGTTATCCCTTTCTGACGGTCTGATCTGAAGCAGTAGATCTGTTGCTTGTAGAGTGCTATGCACCTATGCTCAATTTGTAAATTTGTAAAGAAATCCAAATATTAATAAACCCAAATATTACTAAGCTCCATCAATTTCCTGTGATGTGTCCTGCAAAAGGAAAAGAAACCCAGGTAAGCACTTCCCCCAGTAACTTCTCACCACTTGGACAAGTGGGGAGTGCATGACAATCCATGTAACTGATGACCTCTTTCTGATTTGAACTGATGGCAGTTTGCCTATTGCTCCTATGAAGCCGACCATCCAAAACTAGGGTTGCTGATATCCGTGATACATCATCAGTGATAATCTTCCTGATGCTTCCTGATGTACCCTTTTTGAAGGTCCCAATCCAACTGTTAATAAAAACAGTATCAGATATGCTATTACATCATTATTGGCATTTGCCTATGTATGTTGATTCTGAGCATGAATACACAGTGGCTCAATTCAGACAATAAACAACTGGTGTGGGGGAAACAATCGTCAGTTGTTTTGACTATTGTGTCATCCGAATGCTGCCATAGTCAACTCAGCAGTGATCCTAATCCACATCACAGTTAATTATTTATTACCATGTTGTGTGGGGAGTACCCCCTAGTTGAACAACTGTAAAGTTGATTATTACCCCACCATTGACTATCATGTCGTCCGAATTGAGCCATTGAGTAGTGTCGCCTGCCGTATTGTCACCATCCATTTTCCCCAAAGATTGGATTAAAATCCTGTCAAGAAACACTGATTTCTTCTCTCCCCCACCCACCGCTAGCTACATTTCTTCCTGTTTTTTCACTATGGAAAATATTCCAGTTTGTTCTTTTATCAATAGTTTCACAGTCCTACATGGGACAGTGCCCAGCTTTTGTGTGATTTCTAAAGAACTAAGGTCAGCCGATTCTCCAGGAATTAGTAATCCAAGACTAAATAGTGTACAGTTAGAAAGAAACAAAGTGTTGTCCCGTGAAGATCACAATTTATTAGCAGAAAGGTGATTAGTCAAAGACAGTTGCTTCTGTCCCAATTTGATGTTTAATTAACCTGCACAAAAGCACTTCAGGATTTAAAAAGGAACATGCTTAATGAAAGCACCTTCTACTCTCAAGAGACGTAAAATTTGCAGTAATAAGTCCAAAATTGACAATCCAGGGGCAAAAGAACAATACTAGTTGTGGCAATTGGACTTGCTAGTAGGACATTTTAGGTGGCGTAAATTGAGGCTTGACCTGCCAATTTTCCAGCAACCAGTTGCTGACCAGGGCCATGGGCCTGGAATGATGGAGAGAAACCAATGATCAGAGCTAGGAGTGGGAGAACAAATGCTTTTTGAGCTTGACTAAATTCTCCTAAAATCACTTTGATGTTCCTTTCTTCTTGCTTCCATTTTTGACTGTTTTTCAGATCATTTGATCAGGAAAAATGGACAACTTGAATGGAAAATTTATGCATTTCTGTGTGTGTTTTTCAAAAAAGCGCACTTCCCCTCCATTGACATGAAAGTGTTGTTGTTGTTGTTTTAAAAAAATGCACATTCCAAAGTGCATATTATAAGAAACCCACTTTTTAATGCGATCACAAGTACAGGAATTTGCACATACTTTTAGAGAGCATATGCTCTTGTTCACTTTTGGGGTTGCATATTCGAGTGCGTTGAGAACCGTTATGAAAATCTTGTATCCCCCTAGTCAGAGCTTCTTCTGCTGAGAATACATCTTGTGTAGCCACTGCAGCTCATTACTGTAAGCATTTAAATCAAGACAAAGTGTATTTTGTTATGGTTTATGTAGTCCCATAACAAGCTGCAAGACTGCTGCATTTTATGTGGATGCTGTTTTAAAAATATTTGTCAGAATATCTGGCAAGGGATATAGCAGAATATGTCTTACGGTTTCATATTGCCCAGGGAATGTGTTGAGGCTGGGTATTTCGAAGGAGGTGGTGCTTAGGTCTAATTTATCCAAAAATGGTCAATTTTAATGTACCACCTATATAAAAACTATCCAACTCTTAATTGAAATTGTTTATAATAACTTTCTATAATTAGGGTGACCATATTTTGGAAACCAAAAAGGAGGATAACATGCCCACCAACATGTCTGGTCCCAGGGGCATGTCCAGCCCCAAGGGGGTGTGCCCACCTGAACATAGCCTTGGTCGCATATCTGATTTTACAGCACACAATGAAGACAAATCTATTCTAAATAACATCTTAATGTTAAAATCACTGAAATAACAAACAACGTATCTGAAATTAACTTCACTTATGCCTACATTTGTAGCTTTTGCTGTATTTTGAAGCTTTTGCTATACTCTGTGTAGTACATTCTCCCCTTCCCTCAAATATCTTTTCTGACTGTATCCTCACTCCGATGCAAACTGCTGCTGTTTTTAGCAGGGCTTGCTGCCAGCTGGCTGGCTTTTTTATTTTTTATTTTTTATTTTTTTTAACCTTGTGTATGATTTCTCTTCTCTACTGTAACATTAGGGTGGGTGTTATGGGCAGCAGACACTACTTCACCCATTCACACTTCTCACTTATATACATTAGCTTCTCAAGGCTTGCACGTTGACACCACTTCTCACATACAGATTTTGAACTCCTGTCTACTTCCTGCACAAACAAGCAACTCTGAAACCCTCTTTCTAATGCCCTGCATTGCCTGCCAGCACAGTAGGGCTAAGTTTCAACAGGTGTCTCTGGGTTGTCTGTGCAGCCTCCCTCTAAGCCAGCCTCAAACAATCTCCCCCCCCCCGCCAAAGTCTCCCGATGGTCCAGCCGGGCCACAGACGTGTGGCCAAGGGTATTGCTTATTGTTTGGTCATGTCTGGTGACTCTTACTTTAAAAAACTCTGCCGCCAGCCGCCTCCACCTCCTTGACTCTGATGCACTCTTAAAACACTCTGGGTGGCAAGCCAACCTCTCAGGGCCAAGCTACAGGTGAATCTGGGTTGCCTTCAGCCTCTCTCTGCCTTATGCCAGCCAGCCAACGTCTCCAGCTTCCAGCCTCAAACAATCCCCCCCTCTCTCTGCCAAAGTCTCCCAACAGTCCAGTCAGGCTGTGCACTTGTACCCTGTGGCTGGGGGTAGGGTGCCAGCTTACAGCTTGGTCACATCTGGTGACTCTTGTTTTAAAAAACTCCACTGCAAGCCACCTCTGTCTGCACCAACACTGGACTCTGAAATGCTCTTAAAAGTCTCTGTGTGGCATGCCAGCCTCTCAGGGCTAAGCTACAGCCATCTCTGAGTTGTAACTCTGTCTGAAACTGATGCCAGCCAAAGCCTCCAACCAGCCAACACCTGCACCAACATTTGGGATGCTCTTGAAGGGCCATGTGTGGCATACCAGCCTCTCAGCGTTCAACTACAGCTATCTCTGAGTTGTGTCTTCAGTCTAAATCTATCTCTAAGAGATATGCCAGCCAGCCCAAGCCACAAAACTATCTATTTTTCTCTGACACACACTTTAAACATTCTGTGTTGCATGCCAGCAGTGCAGACAGAGCCTAGCTCACAAGTAAACAAAGTGAAATGGAAGGGAAGGGGTAGCAAAGCAAAGCAACGACATGCCAGGTTCTAGCATCCACATCAACAGGTCATCCGCAAAGATGAGACTGACACCTCACTGTTGGTCATGAGGGTTTTTCTCTAAGGATGACCCTTCATCACCCATGATGTGGAACTCTGAGAAAAAGGCCTCTGGCTTGTTCTGTTTTGCCCTGTGGGCTGCTGTGACTGACCTCTCCTTTCCCACTTTTTGATCTGTGGATGCCTCACCTCTGCTGAGCTCCAGCTGCCCAACTGCCCACGAAATCTGCAACAGGAAAGGTGCCCTGCTTGCCCAGCACTTCTTAGCTAAAAACTTGAGATTCCCTTGATGCCAAGGGCTGGAAATTTTCAAGGTGCAATACCCTAAAGAGGAAGTTTGACAACCTGAGTTTGAAGTATATGGCCCCAATGGTTTTATTTAAAAAATAATTTTAAAATCTCAAACTTTACAAAATTTCTAAAAATCAATGAATGAACAGATCTGCTTCAAACTTGGCAAGGATAAAGCCCTACCTGAGATCTATCATGGTGCCAGGATTCATTTCTTTAGCTTTAAAAATGACATTATATATATATATATATATATATATATATAAAACCTCAAACTTTAAAAAATCCCTACAAATCAGCGTATGAACAGATTTGCTTCAAACTTGGCAAGGCCAAAGGTCTATCCGAGAATTATCACAGTGCCAAGTTTAATTTCTTTATCTTTAAATAAAGCGGAGCTGTAAGCATTTTTGTTAATTCTCATTAAAGTAGAGCTGCCCTTTGCCTAGAGAGGATGGGAAAAATCTGGATCTTTTGTCAAATTTCATAATCCCCCCCTTTCCCGAATTTGTTACCAAAAATCCTGACAAATCCGTTTTTTTCCTGTCATATGGTCACCGTACCAAGAATAACTTCTGTTCTTCTAGCATACTATCAGTAAGGCTAAATCACGGCTAGATTAAGTTAACATTCAGGGCTCGATCATAGTTTGGCAATTTTGAGCAGTAAACACATGACTGCCAGATGTTTAGCAGCACAGCACTGTAATATGTCAGCAATGTAAGAAAATATTGGTTGTTTTCCCCTTCTGAGAGCTGTATATTTCTAGAGGTTTACTACACAGCCACAGAATATTGCTTCAGGGTTAACACTTAGCATAGGGATGATTCATTCCACCTCCACAAACTAGAAAGGAACACCAATATTTATAAAATGTTAGATGTGTTACGAAAACAGTATTTGTTTAGGAAATGTCTTCATTGTTTTCTCTTCAGAGTTCTAGACATGAACGCTTGCCTCAGTAAAAAGCTTTGAGGATTGAAATAAAATACCTGTTTCATTTAGTTTCCTCTGTCTGTCTGTTCATATATATGTGACTGTGTATATGATCTTTTTCACAGCTAAATGAGGAAAAAAGAGGACAGGAAATATGCAATTCCTGACAAATGGCCCATGTGGGATTTTTCATAGCAATATGCTGTATTTCTTGTTCTTCAGCAAGCTATGCATAGCTTTATATTTTGCATGATAGTAATTCTGTTTTCTCTGATGTTTGTAGTTAATGTAGTTCAACCATGACTAGTATAAAAATGTCCAGTTAACAATCTTTTGGACTGCTTTCTTTCCATATACAATTATGGGTTTATATCCAATTGGTGTTCTTCTGCTGATTGAGCAGAGGGGATCCTGATGGAGGATCGGGGGGAAGGAAGCCATTTCCAGCAATTCCCCCTCCCACTGCAGCCACATGCACATCCAAACTAATTCTGGAAGTGGGGGAAATGGGGGTTGCAGAAGGGAGGTTCTGTTGTAACAAAGAACCTTCCATCTATGAAGGGACACTAGTTGGATATCATACAACCCTGGCTTGCACATCATGATATTCCATGCTGAAACCAAGCCATGGTGGGTTGGTTAATCACTCGCTAATCCACACTGCTGCTGATGGATGATCAGGACTCGCTGGCTTGCCATGGTTTGTTTCCCCCTTCATTTTCCTGTGTACTCCCACCAAGTATCTCAGGGCTCTTTGTAGCATGACTCATCTATACTCTTGCTGTAATGAGATTCTGTCCCCCATTCTTGCCTTTGCAAAGCACCTGCATTATGCCATCTCATGAGAGTGGATGGGTGGGTGCATGTGGGTTATCTTTACACAACATTGCTGAGGGTTTATTATTTTCTGTCTTTAACACTTAAAAAAGCCTCCTTACTGGCATCTCCTAGGATTGCTGTGTTATATGGGCATTTGTGTTGTTATTAATGAGTAATGTTGGTGGTATGCGGAACAGGAAACTATAAAAGGGGCAGAAGTTATTAGGAGGAAGCTTTTAATTACATGTATAGTATCCCTGAAAGGCATCAAGAATGTTTTGTTAATCCATATTGGACATGCTGGTGCTGGAACTGTGTTTTAAATTTTAAGATAGACTCATTGCAAATGTGGTCTGAAAAAAGACAGAGGGCGAACAAACAAAATACTGGCATGAAACAGGTTAGCAATAATGTTGCATAGATTCTTTATAAAAAGTGAGAAAATAAAGGATGGCAATTTCAAATCACACTGGAAGCAGCCAAGAGAAACAGCAAAATTATTATTATTATTATTATTATTATTATTTGAAAAATTTATCCTAGAAATGCCTTACTTCCACACTCGGTGCAGCCTGGGCATGGGGAGGCTATTGCGGGTGAGGGTGGGAGACGAGGCATGGAGGTACACCATAGGCAGCCTCCCTCTGGCGCCACCAGTGTGGGAGGGGAATCAGAGCCTATTTATTGGCTCTCACTCCTCCTCCTTCTCTTTGAATCGTGACTGGGGTGGAGAGGGGGATGACAGCGACAGCAACGGGCAGCACTCACCTCTCAGACTGAGCAGCTGTGTGCATTCACGCTTCAATATCGAGGAGCAGGGAGCAGTTCAAGCCTTTGGTGGCAACGCTGTGTCAGGTGAAGTGGCCGCACAGGCCTCAGGTTTGCAGGGAGTATCGGTTGGTTCTCACCTTCTTGCCCACAGGAGCAACCCGCCATCTTTCTGTTTTGCAAGGGCTGCAATCTGCTGGGCCAAATAAGGGCCCACATGGTGCTCCCCGTTCTTTCTCACCACATCTAACCACATTCTTCTGAGCAACGTCCAGACCTCCCCCCCACAGCGCTTCTCTTTCAGCCTCTTCCCCCTGCCTAGCAGTGGAGCAGGACATCAGGGTTCTGATGTCTTCTTCATTTCAATGGATCTACTCTAAGTAGTGCTGACATTGGAGGCAACCCTGTAATTTTGATCTCCCATATATCATTTCAATGGACCTACTCTAAGTAGGGCTGACATTGGAAGAAACCCCTATAATATTGATCTTCCAGACATCATTTCAATGGTTCTACTCTAAGTAGGGCTGACACTGAAGGCAACCCTGCAATTTTGATCATCCAGATATCATTTTAAAGGGCAGTGTCTAAGCCCTGCATTTTAATCCCTCTAATTTTCTCACTTGTATGGGCACTGGGGGGAGCCCTATTCTGCCACCCTACTTCTATGTCCTTATGGGGGGCATAGTTTTGCAAGCTGAACCCCTGTTTTGCAATCTGGGGTCTTAACACCTGTGTATAAGGTGGTGATTGTGTTTCCTGTCAAAAGACCAAACAGGATATTGAAAGGATCCACAGAGTTGGACCTAAAAGGAGTGGAATGGTCCCAAGGGATATAATAGTAAGATTTGCCAGCTACTACAAAAAAGAAAAATTGATGCAAGATACAGGTCTACAATGACTTATGCACTCAAACAATTCAGTGGCAGAAAAGTGTAAAGCTGTGTACAACAACCCTGTGGAAGAATTCAATTGTTTATAGCTGGGGATATCTGGTGTTTCTGAGATTTACGTATCAGGGGAAACGACACAGAATAACATTGTGTGAGCAAGAAATGGATCTTCTGTGGAACCTGGGCCTGATGGAGAAAGATATCAACGGGAGGCAGGAATAAGAAGGAGAAGAAGAAGGGGCAGTAGGAGGAAGCAGTTTGTGACTGAGACATAGATCAAAGGGGAAAAGAAAGAAGAGTAAAGGGAGGAGGGGTTCTGCTTTGATTCCATGCAGGATGTTTGCCGCCCCTCCGAAGGGTCCTAAGGGGATGAAAGGATCCACCGCCCGGGGAACCTGGGGTTGGGGGGGGAAATGGGGGTTATATGTGGGGGGAGGGGGGAGGGAAGGAGGGGGTAATGTATCACACAAGGAATACCTACAAAGAAAATTAAGATTGGAGATATGGAAAATAAAGTAAGACTGATACCTTTAAATGTTAATGGGCTGGGTAGTGTTGTTAAAAGAAAGGGGATTGAAGGGATGTTGAATAAAAGAAAAGCTGAGATAATATTTTTACAAGAAACACATCAAATGAAAGATGGCATAAATGAGCTTAAAATGAGGAATGTGGGTGTATATGAGAAAGCATATGGGACTTCTAAAGCAAGAGGAGTTGCGATAATAATTTCTAAAAAATGTGCACTTAATGTGGTTAAAGTGGAAAAGGATGTTTTGGGAAGATTTATTATTTTACACTGTTTCATGGGGGAAGACAAATATGTATTGGTTAATGTATATGCTCCAAATGAAAAGCAAATAGAATTTTATTATAAAGTGTTTAGAAATATGGGGAATATAGAGAAAGCAAATATTGTAATGGCCGGAGACTTTAATATGGTGATGGATAAAATGAAAGATAAAGACAATATAAAAGGTATTGGGAAAATGGGTTTAGCTAAGGTAATGGAAGAAAGAGAATTGAAGGATGTATGGAGATTAGTAAAAGGGGAGGAAAAGAAATACACTTTTTATTCACCAAAATATAAGAGTTTCTCCAGGATTGATTATATATTTGTTTCAAAGAATATGATTTCTAAGATTATGGATTGTGAAATAGGAGTAATTAAGGTCTCAGACCATGCATTAATAAGTATGGATATTAAAATAAAGAAAGATTACAGGGAAGCAAAAAGGTGGAGATTGGATACAAAAATCTTAAATTATAAAAATATTGTGGAAAAAATGAAAATGGAAATACAGACTATATGGGAAATAAACAAAACGGGTAAATTCGCAGGGGATAGTTTGGGACACGATGAAAGCGGTAGTAAGAGGGATATGTATTAGAGAATCGTGTAAATTAAAAAGACAACAAGAAGCACAAAGTAAGAAGATTGAAGAGGAGATAAGGATAAGCATATATATGCTCAACTCCAAGCAAAAAAAAAAGAACTAGAGGAAAAGGATATAGAGAGAGTCCAAAAAGAATTAATATATTTGAAAAGGATTTTTTTCGAATATAGCAATAAAAACTCTAAAATGTTGGCAAGGTCCACACAATCAAAGAAAGAAAAAAATATAATAGGGACAATTAAAGATAAAACTGGGAAAAAGTTGTAATTTAATGAAAGATAAACTAAAAGTATTTGAAGATTTTTATCAGAAATTGTATACATCAGAAACGGGCCCACAGGCAAGGATACTGGAATATGTAGAGAAGAATTGGAAGATAAGATTACAAGGTAAGGATAGGGATTATATGGAAGCATTAGTGACTGAAAAAGAAATAGAGGGAATTATTGATAAACTGAAAGGAGGGAAATCTCCAGGAGTAGATGGGTTGGGGCCGGAATATTATAAGATATTTAAAGAGATTTTAGTACCGAAAATGAAAAAAAATGTATAATAATATAGTAAAGGGAGAGAAGACCCCACCATCGTGGGAACGTTCGCTGATAATATTAATCCCAAAACCAGATAAGGATTTCTTTAATTAATCAAGATTCTAAAATATTTACAGCAATTATGGCAAAAAGATTGAATACCTTCATAAACAAGTATATAAAAAAGGATCAATGTGGTTTTATTCCAGAGAGGCAAATGCCTAATTTAATAGGGAGAGTACTGAACATAATAAATGTTATTAAAAGAAAGAACTTAAAAGCAGGGATGATAGCTTTAGATATTTTCAAAGCCTTTGATTGTGTGGAATGGCCAGTGTTAAAAACAATTATAAAGATATTTGGCTTTGGAGAAAGGTTTATAGGAGTGATTAATCAGCTTTATGCAAATAATAAAGCGGTGGTAATGGTAAACGAATGGTAAACGAATACAACAAATTACCTTAGCCCGGGGAACAAGACAAGGGTGTCCTCTCTCCCCAATACTATTTGCAATAGTTATAGAAATACTGGCAAACGTTATTAGGGATGATGAGAGACTCAAGGGGATAAGAGGGGAAGATAAAATAAAAATTAATATGTTTGCGGATGATACTTTATTGACATTAGAAAACCCGAGGGAAAGCATAGAAGAAATAAAGCAATATTTGAGATAATTCGGAGAGAATACAGGACTACAGGTAAATTGGGGCAAATCAGAAATGATGTTATTTAATTATGACAAAGAAGAAAGGGAGGAGTGTAGTTCAAAATTGGATCTTAAGATTAAAAATATAGTGCACTATTTAGGAGTTCATATTACAAAAGATTTAGAAAAGTTAGAAGAAATTAATTTTAGTAGCTTAAAAAAACAGATAATGAAGAAGTTAGAGGCTTATAGGAAATTAAAGCATTCACAGTTTGGTAGAATAGCGGTTATTAAAATGAAAATATTACCAAAGATTAATTTTTTGTTTAGAATGTTACCAATTAAAATAACAGAAGTAGAAATAAGAAGTTGGCAAAGCATGATAAATAACTACAGTAACGGAGATAGAAAAGCAAGAATTAATAAATCGAAATGGTATAAGACGCAAAGGAAAGGAGGGTTGGGACTCCCGAATATAAAGATGTATTATATAGCCAATTAATTAAGATATGTTATAAATAGTATAGTAGGAAAAGAGGATTTAGAATGTTTAGAGACGCAGACAGGAGAAATAGAGTTAAAGTTACAAAATATATTTTTTAGTAAAATACAAAAGAATCAATCGAAGGATATGGAAAATCCCATCCTAAAAAATATTTTGGAGATTTGGGGTAAGTATAAAAAGAAATTAATACCAGGAATTTCTCCTCTAACCCCAGTTGTTTTATTGGAGAACTTCCCAGGTAATTTAAGAAGAGAACTGGAAGGGTTATTGAGGGGGAAAAAATAATTAAAGTGAAAGATTGGTTGAAGAAAATGGTTAATAAAAAGCAAATAGAAGAAGCTTTAAGAGGACAAAAAAACTTATGGTTTAAGTGTATACAATTGGAACAATGGACACAGAAATGGAAAAAGAAAAACAAGGACTGTAGAAAGGAAACAAGATTTGAAAAGTTAATTGAGTCAGAGAAAAGGAGGGGGAAAATAAAAGCAAAAAAAGGTATAATAAGTGAAATATATAATATATTGATAGAGGAGGGAGAGCAACAAGAAATTTTGAAAACATTCTGGGAAGAAGCTTTAACAAAACAAATTACCGACGATAACTTTGGGAAGATATGGGAACTAAGAACATTAAAGTTGATATCAATAAGGATAAAAGAGAATCATTATAAAATAATTTGGAGATGGTATCTCACTCCCGTAAGATCACATCAGATAGGTAAAAAAAATTCAATGCTATGTTGGAGGGGTTGTCAGGAGGTGGGGACATATTTCCATATGTGGTGGACATGTGAGTATGTACAAAAATTTTGGAAAAGAGTTTTTAAAGAAATAAGTGAAATACTGGGTAAAAAAGTGGAAGCAAGTCCAAATCTAGCGTTACTTTCGATGTTTGACAAAGAATATGGGAATAAAAATATAAGAGAATTGATTAACAACCTCCTGACACCGGCGAGATTAATGATAGCTAAGAATTGGAAAATACAAGGGAATTATAGTATAGAAGAATGGTATAAAGGGGTGTGGGATATAGCAATTAATGATAGATTAACATGTAAATTTAAAATTAGGATGGGATTATCCAAGAAGAACGATTTTGAAAGTATTTGGGGACTATTTATAGAATATGTTTTAATAAAGGGGAGAGGATGTACACCTTCAAAAGAATCATTGCAATTTTGGAAAAATGTATAACATATTAGAGCAATGAAGGTCTCAGGGGTAGGGGAGCATGGGGGGATGTTAAGGTTTTGTTTATGTATTATGTTTATTATATGTTTATTATATGTTGAAAAAATAAATATATATTTTTTAAAAAATTCAAAGATGAGATACTTTGCCATTATCTCTAATGCGAAAGTTGGAAACATCTGTCCTCTTCCTAAAACGTAAACAATAACACATTTCCCAGCTTTCCACTTTATAGTACGTGTCTTCAATTATTTTCCTGTTCTTGCTCTTGTTCTTTCATACAAGCTCTGAGTGTATGTTTTTAAAGATTAAGAACAAGCTTGGGAATCCAATGGCTTCTCTGTTAATTAGTTCCATATGCATTGCAATGCAACTCTTAATTAGATGATCAAATGCATTTAGTGAGCTATCAACAATTTCATGCAGTTGAATAGCTAGCTCTTTTCTCTGTTTTTGAGATTATTCTACCCTTTAACTAAAGCATGGGTACCTTTTCCATGTGGTCCTCCTGTCCTATGCAATATCAACAATATCTTCAGATGGGCTGTTCTGTAGGCCAACAATAAGCATAGCTTTCTATAGTTTTGCTCATTTCCCATTTTCATTGAGCTAACCAAAGCTTTGTTTCAGCTAGAAGTTTGGACACAAAGTTGTGGTACAGCTATGTGTTCCACGCCGTCTACATTTCTTATGAACAGGAACATGTTACTTGTCCATGAAATGCCTTGAGATCTTATTGGTCATCTCTATGAAAAAGGCTAGGTTGCTATGAAGCCTTTGAGCTGTTTCTCATGTCCACTTTGTCCATTATGGTCTGACTTTCTGTCTTATATATATTTTTAAAAATCCCTACATATTATGATGACAGGATTCTCTTTGTGGTTGAATGAAACTAACATTTCCAGTCCTTCCTTTGAAGGTTCGTGTTGATGTTTTCAACAACAAGCTGATCCTAGGATGATAATAATAATAATAATAATAATAATAATAATAATAATAATAATATTTATAACCCGCCTCTCCCTCCGGATCGAGGAGGGGAACAACAACAATATAAAACACAAGAATCACAAACAGTTAAAATTTTAAAAACAAGAAAAAAATACATCATTAAAAACATCTTAAAATTCATCTGGATAGGCCTGCTGGAAGAGAGCAGTCTTCATGACTCTCTTAAATTCATGAAGACTGCTAATTTGTCTAATCTCCTCCGGCAGACCATTCCATAGTCTGGGAGCGATGGAAGAGAAGGTCCTCTGGGTAACACTTGTTAGCCTAGTTCTGGCTGACTTGAGGAAGTTCTTCCCAGTGGACCTAAGTGTGCAGGGCGGATTGTACGGGAGAAGGCGATCCCGCAGGTAACCTGGACCCAAACCATGTAGGGCTTTAAAGGTAATAACCAACACTTTATACTTCACCCGGAAACTGATTGGCAGCCAATGAAGCGTTTTTAAAACTGGTGTAATGTGGTCACCCCTAGGTGTACCGGTGACCAACCTGGCTGCCATATTTTGAACAAGTTGAAGTTTCCGGACTAGGCACAAAGGTAGCCCTATGTACAGCGCATTGCAGAAGTCAAGCCTCGAAGTTACCAGCGTGTGAACTACCGTCTTTAGGTCTTCCAACTCTAGGAAGGGGCACAGCTGGCGTATCAGCCGAAGCTGATAGTAGGCACTCCTGGCCGTCGCATCAATCTGGGCTGTCATTTGGAGCGACGGATCCAGGAGTACCCCCAAGCTGTGAACACAATCTTTCAGGGGGGGTGTAACCCCATCCAGAACTGGTTGACACACCTCCAAACCCAGGTTGGGACCTTTGACAGCGAGCACCAGGATGGAAACTTCACACAATTGTTTAACTGCAGACTTCAGCCAAAAGAAAATCCAAGCTGAAAACAATGACACTCATCATTGGAAGACTGGTTCTCGAACCCATTCTTTAATAGTTTTAAAACACGAACAGGATCAGGTTATGGGTAATATCCAGTGCTGCCATTCCGCTTACACCACTGACATAGGGCTAGAGTAAGTGACCTCTAATGCAATGCCAGTACCGTATGCTGGAGTCATGGGTTTTCTGGGGAAATCTATTTCTCCAGCACACACTATTGGCATTGACTGGAGGTCACTTGTGCTAGCACTATGTTAGTGGTGTAAGCCGGATGTTAGCGGATCCTGCCCTGTGTAAGAGGACAATATTAAAGAAAGAAGCTAGTAAACAGCTGAGAACAGATTTTCCCCAACAGAGCAAATTGTTTACCAGGTTCTCTATTGCACAAGCTGATTTGAGATAAGAATTTGATTGCATGTGTATACCAAACAGCACCTTTTTGCACTGTTGGTGAGTTCATACAATTTTATGCTTAAAGTCAATATATAGCTGATGAAAGCTGTGAATGATTTTGCATTCACACAGTTTGGATTAATACTGTGATTAAAACTGAAGTGAAAATCATCCTTCCAAATTTCTTCAAGTGAAATAAATTGTGTGAAGGGTTTACTCCATTTCACCTCTCTCATGTGAGCTGTAGCTTGAGATTTATGCTTGAAGTACCATGCACCTGCAGTAACGCGAAGATGGCAGATGGAGAAAAATGAGGACAACTCTGCAATGTAAGTAAGTACCACAAGAACAGTGAATGGGATGTTCTAGCCTTTCAGGGGATTTTTTTTTTTTTGCCAACCTGTGAAAATAATATTTTAATATTTCTTATTATTGCCCCTTTGTTGTTGGAAACTGGATCCCTTCTTGAGGAGGGTCCACCCTCTCAAATGGAAAGAAACTTTTCATTTTAATATCACTATTGGCTATTGTTGGAATTATTATTTCAAGGTTTATATGGTGCCTTTCAAAGGTCTCAAAGTACTGAAAATTACAACTTGTTGGCCAAATGCTGCAGCTGTGTAATAATACCCTGAACATAAATATCATAAAAGCAATGAAATGGCTTCATCAAGAAATATTCACTTCTTATTCCTACAAATTATTTCCATTCATACCAACCGTCATGCAAAAAAAAAATACACGAATCAATAAAAATGTTGGGACTATTTGCAATTATGTATCAAGTGGGGGAACAACCCTATGCATAATGTTTTTCAGCTTCTAGGTGCATTCAGTAAGATTGGAAGGGAACAAATAATGTGCTACATATAGGTGAATATCATAATAATGTTAAACAAACCACGGAGGGCTTTTTTAAATAATAAAAAAGAGAGAGGAGGGGAAATACTCCTATTACAGATCACATCAGAACTACAAAGTAATGGGAGGATCCTTCACACATTCATTTGTAATTTACCTAGACCTCCTTACAGTTTATTTTTGAAAGTATATATTACCATGTTTTTGATTTTTAAAAAAACTTTAAAGGATATTCACCAGACTTCTCAACATCGCAAGACATGCAGAACTATTTGTTTGTTGTTACCTCTTAAAGATATAAACATATACCACAAACACAACCTTTATTGGCATGGGTATTTTGGTCCTGAGAATGTATCTACCCTGTTTTTTGTCCATAGGTTCTTTTCAATCCTTTATCATGTGGCTTACTATCCTATGAACAGGAGAGCAGAAATGAAAAATAGTAGCCCGCCAGCATGAATGACAATACCTTGGCACTGTAAAAGATTAAGGCTACAACTCTGTGCTCAGTTTCCTGGGAGTAAGCCCCACTGAACTTAATGTGATTTACTTTTGAGTAAAAGTAAGCCACATTGCACTATTTGTCATCAAATGTTTTTCTCACTGTATATTTCTAAATGAAATGGTTTGCAAAAAGGAGGAGGAAGAGCAGGACTAGAAAAGGGAAAGAAGAATTTATATTTTGCGGAATGCAATGCAAAATACTTTAAGATTCTGACTAGCACTTTTAAAGATACACTCAAAATAATCTAGTGTTAAAGGACTTCATTTATTGAAGTTGTCAAGAATAACAAATGTTCAGGTTACAAATATAAGTTGCGATCCAAATATAAGAAATAATGGGTATTATTTCTGAAAATGAAACAAAGGTATTTTCCTATTTGTGTAACAGCAATATTCCATTATAGCACAGCACCACCTAGAGCTTATGTAGCAGAGAAGCAGGAAAGGTGGTGCTATTCTATAGTGGAATACTGCAATTTTGCTTTTGCTGTGAGATTTCCTGCAATAAAGAAGTCTCACTGCCTTGGGTGTCCCATGTCAATTTGCCAGAATGTGTGATTGCCTGAGGGACTGGGAAACCTGACAGAACATTAATAATGGAAAATGCATAATCATCCACAATTTGAAAATGACTTGGGGCCACAGTCACTGTTACGTAAGTGGACTTCCGCTTGCACAGTGGAACTTCCTCTTCTCCCACCTGTCTGTTGTTGGGGGTCCCCCAAAGCTCTGAATCAGATTGGGAGGGTTCGGGGCCTGCAGGTAGAGGGGAGTTCAATCCGCTGGTGGAGTCTGTTCTGCAGACACACAGGCATCATTGGATGCAACCCCCAAAGAAAGCAAGATTTCTATGGTTTGGGGGCAATGAAGGGAGTTGTATTGGACAGTTAGCATGGAAACGTAAGGAATAATCTGATAGAGGGCCTCCTGTGCATTAATGCTTGCATCCTCTTCAGCTTTTTCTCAAAGAGTTGTCAGTTTTTTAAAAAATGTATCTATGCTGTTACACTGTCTACCTGATTCCAGTTTGCTGTAATCCATAGACAGCTTGATAAACTTTAAGGATAATGGCAAAAATGCCACCTTGGAGGCTCATAACTGATTCTGTAAGATTAAAGAATATGTGATTGTTCCATAACAATAATATCCTACTATGCATGCAAAGAAGTAACTCCAATTCCTTGGTATACAATCTACAGTCCAGTGTTTGGGCAAGATAGTAAGAGTGTATATATATATATATATATATATATATATATTGCATTTGGTTTAGTTTGTTTCACTTGCTCTGTAGTACAGATTTGTTTTGAAGAGACTCACTTGCCTTCAGAACTTGATCCAGTTTAGTTGAGTTACCAGAAAAAGAAACACAAAGCTTCTATAGCAGAGGGGGTGAGCTGTGCTGGACTCCAACTCCCATCAGCCACAGACATCATAGACAACATCTGGAGGGCCACATGTTTCCCACTCCTGTTCTGTAGAATGGCAGCTAAGCACATGAGCTGCAAGCAAAGAGGTGTAAAGCTTGTCACAGCCATTAACTTCACTAGGTTGCCTGCAAACTATCAGTCATCCTTAGCATCTGCACTTATAGAGATCAGTATTATTACTGGCCTATCCTTTATGCAGCTTCAATACTGTATGGGCAAAACTGTATATATTTAAAGGCAATTAGACCTTCTAAAACAGCTAGCCAGGGAATATGGCAGAGGCAGAAGAGTTGCTGTGTGGATCCATTATATTCTCTGTAACTTCCATGGCTACCATCGCAATGTTGATGGCTGCAAATTCTTGGCTTCACTTGCTGCAGAATCCTCTCCTAATTTGGAGCCACACACACACTTCAGGTGTCTGTGCCTCTCCCCTCCCCTGCTCCCACTGCCACCTGACAATGTGAGGACCACATTGAGACTAGGACCACATTGAGACTAATGAATAGCATTCTATATTCTGATAGTGAACACATTCTCCATGTGGTTATCCTTATGTAGCCAAAATGGTACCATCCATACACAAAAGGGAGGTGTTGATGGACTTGAGGTAATCCAAGCTTTGCAGAAACACACACACGCCCTTTTGCTCCACCCCTTCATTCCCCTTCCATGTGTTTGCTCTCTCGCTCCTGCTGGTATAATGGCACACAAAATAGACTGAACAAACTCTTTTGAAACTCTGTGCTGTACCTGCATCACATATGCAAGAATATTTGTGAGTGAAACTGTTTTCTTTCCTTCACTTAAGAAGGGTGTGGTCTCCTTGTATTAGTCGAAGATAGCCTGTGTGCATGTGGGACTGGTAAATCCTTACTCTGTTTTGCCTTTTGTTTTTTCTCTGCTTATTGCCTTTCTAACAGGAAGCATCATTACTAAATAATCCCATCCAAATGGAGGCCATGCTCAGAGCAGATCAGGGGAAAGTCTGGCTCTGCAGGTTCCAAATCACTCCAGTTTCCCTATCATGCCCCCCAACCGGCAGCCGAACTAAAAGCCATTTTAGAGCTGGCATAGTTAATTTCCCCTCCACTGGAACCAATGGGAGGGAGGGTGGAAAAAGGAAGCCAGATGAGGGGTTGAAGTGTGTGTGTGGGAGCTAAAAAGCCAGCTTCCACCTGGCCAGTGTGAGCCTAGTAGAGCATCAGAAAAGGTATTTTGTCCACCTCTTATTCTCTCTCCCTTGTGCCATAGGATTGTTAGACAAAACTTATGTCCAGATTCTTCTCCTAGGAGGATAAAGCCGTATTCCCACTAAGAGGCACAGAGTCAGTGATCTTAGTCCAATGCAGTTTTATTAAAGCAGTCAGCTGAATGGGTGACCCTAGGGAGTCATGCCACCAAAGGCCACACTTCAAAGGATACAAGCACCTACTTTTATAACATACAGTAAGCATCATGTTATAGCTACAGACAGTGCACACGCAAGCATAACTCAATGCATCTCTATGTGAGCCACCGCCTTTTGGGCTAACGCCAAAGACCACCTTGTTTCTCACCAGTAGCTCATTATTGCACCCAGGAATGAAAGTGGGAAGTTAAAACTAGGACACAATATCGGCTACTTTTGAGGAATGTTGCAGCTTCTGATCAAGGCCGAGTTATGATTGTTCCTTGTTCCTAGCTGCTACATACATAGACTGATCTTGGCTTTAAACAAGCGTTCCCAGAAAGCAATCCCAGCATTCTATACGAGAGAGAGAAAGATGGCTTCACTCTGGCTAGCAATATCTAACAGGATTGCTCTGTAAATGTTGCAGCCCCTAATTATTCTCATAGGGATAAAAATGATGAAGCATCATTATGCCTAAACTGCCTTTTAAAAACAGTCAGCAAATTCTAAATGTAACTCACTTTTAAAAGACACACAGCCACTAATTAGACTGCTGGAGGGAGCTGCAGATCAACCCCAAGTGGGGTTAACCCAGGCAGCCATCAATTCCGCTGACAATCACGGAGAGCAGGTGGTGAAGCCCTGTTAATGCACTCACTACCTTGTTGCAGTTTTGCCAGGTTTTTGCAAATGGTGCCCTTATTTTAATAGAACATCTCACATTACACCAATCTAGGGCTAATTATCACCATGCAAAATATCTGTTGAGCAATTTAATTAAAAATTAGCAGTACTTAGTGAGAGTCTAGCATCGAACAGACTGAATTAGATCTAGCTATGTATAGCTACTTAGAGCAAAACTATGTTTTGCGAATTGGGTAGTGTGTAGCTGAAGTGTGCCTTTTTTTTACTCCAGTGTAAGAGCATGCAGCCCCAATTCAGATCAGGATCACCATGCTCTGGGATGGGTGAGTTAAATTTTCCCACTGATTCCCCCCACAAATTTCATCCCTGCTCCCCCCAGGGCAGGTATTTTAGAGTAGTTTGGCTTGTATTTTGATCCTTGGCATCTTGTCTGGAGACTAATGGCATTTGTTGTAGTGGCTCCTTCACTGGAAGGTGAGGTTGCCGTAGTGCCTGAATGGATGGATATTGCTCAGATTGCAGGTAGATTTGTGGCTGTCTGCTCACCATTCAAGGCTTATCTGGGCCAGATTCTTAGGTTTCATTTTTTAAAAAAGGATAAGAGCCCAGTACTTACTAGTGATGAGTGAACTTACCTTGAGTGAATTTGTTATTTACTTGGAAAGCAACACATTCGTTCCTGTGAGCTCAGCTGACAGATCTCAGTTAATACGAAATCGTATTCTGTGTATATGAGTTTTTGCACATGCGCAATATCAAAGTGCATCTTAGGAGCTGTAGTTATGAAGATGAACCTACAGAGTCCTCTTCTTCCTCTGAGCCAAAGCTATGGTGGATGCAGTGACAACAAAGGAAGCAGTTAAGGAGACTGCTTCAAGTAAGTTTTTTGAACCTGGGACTTTCTGTATAGAGGCATGTGCCCTACCACTGAATTTTGGTCCTACTTCCAATGGTAGCAACAGGTGGATGAGTAGAGGAATGGGAATGTAGGTTCATGTATGACTGGGATGGAGGGAAGCTCATGGGTGTAATAGAGAGGAGTTGTTTAGCAGCTCAGTTTAAATCTAAGCCAGAGAAAAACTTTGGAGTATTTGTAATATTCATATTTGAGGAGAGAATAATAGTTGCTGAGGTTTCTAAGCTAAGGGCCTGTAAACATTAACAACATCTCTAGTATTAAACTGGGGATGAAAAAGTGTGGCCTGAGGGAAACCGGGTTTGATGGCCTACACTAACCCACCACCCATCCGTTACAACCACAAAATTGCAGTGGTACTACCTGGGTTTTTCCTTGCTAATGCTAGTGAAGGAATCCCTATCTTATCTCTAATCTTTGCTGAGGTAATAATTAGCCTATCATAGGACCCCATCAGATGAGCCTTTTATTGCACGCTTGGATTATTGTAGGTCCCTCTCACAATGTTGTCTGCCTTCCAAACGCCTTCCACCCCTTCTAGCCTTCATGTGGAAAAAAACACCCCAGTAAATCTGACTTGTTTTTTGAGATGGCACTTTCCACTATCTCCGGCTCTGCAGGAGAAGCCATGCGATCAAAACAGCCCACTGAATGGTCCATGTGCATGTTGTTTACTTCCTTTTTACGAAAGAGGGAGTAATGAGGGACAAATGCGTGGGCGGAGAAGCGACAGTAAGCAAACATGGTGTAATGATGCTCAGAGTTTGCCAAGCTGCTTTGATCTGACCTTGTTTCTTTGCCTTTTTGCTGTATCTCTGTCTGATCCTCCTGTCACAACTCACAAAAAGTAATATGTCAGGTGAGCCTATTTTTGGGGGGGTGGTTGTTGTTGTTTTATTTGGTTGAGCTGCTTCAGTATTTTGTTGTTGTTCTATTTGATAGAGCTGCTTCAGTATAATGGAAATGAATACTTTTACATTTCTCGGTGGCATCTAAAGTCTATTTAAATATAGCACACAAGTGAGGTTGAGAAAAATTACACAAACACACAAAGGGGTGGTTTGTATTATTGCTGCAGCCCTCCATGGCTTATTTAAGTCATAGTGGCTTACGGTATGTGCCGTCCACCTTTTTGAATATTCAAACCACAGTGGGTGGTTGCCATGGCTTATTGTGTCATGCAAACACAGAAGGGGGGCTCATGCAAGTGTTAAACAACCAGTGTGTAGCCCATGGTCATTTTAGGTTGTTTAACCCTTCCATGGGTTGGGCTGCAGTGATTGTGGAAACCCAGTCAAAGCCTTCGGACAAGCAATTTGACACGAGATTGCATATTGCCTGTTTGCCTATTGCCAGACAAACCATTGTCAGGGAATTGCTTCTTAATTCAGAATCTGACAGATGGCCATACACTGAGGCAGTATATACCCTGCAAACTAGCTCTGTAAAAGTTAACAGTGACCTGGAATAGAGACAAACCACAAATTCCATGGTGCTACAGATCCATACATTCCAAGCAATAATGTTGCAGTCATATGTAATTAATGTGGGATTCATCATAGCAGCATAAATTGATAGAATCTGGCTCCGTTCTAAATGAAAATCTATTGTCTTCTGTATCTGCTTATGTTTTTTTAAAACAATTGTCTTTATTATAATCACTGCTCTTTAAAGAAGGCCCTATTTCCAAGGAATAAGCAGCATGGTGTAACCACACATCTTCACAGCAGGCATGAACTGTAATTACATTGGCAAATGGGAAATAAAACAAGATACCATAAACTGTTGTATTGTCCTTGAGTTGTTCACTCATCAAATCTCTCACACACAGTTTGCAGCAGCTATGTTAAGAATATAATGTGAAGGTCTAATCATATTCTGACTAGGGATGCCTCTTGGTCACAAAAACCCAGTACCTGCCCAGCGAAGATGGCTTGGGCAGGAAAACCGCTGTTGCAGGTGGGGAGGAGCAGAATAAGGTGCCTTGTGTGTCAGTACACCTGTGCCACATGAGGCAAGACTGGGGCAGAGCCTATAAAGGCCAGCCCCACCAAGCATTGGCTCTTTCGCTTTCTGGCTCTAACCCTCCCTCCTTTCATTTAGTATGGGATTAGCCAGTCATTCCCTTTGGAGGGAGGGCTGAGTAGGAATTTTTCCTCCCATGAAATGGGATAGGTTTTTACCTATTCCATACTGGAAGTTCCATTAGAGGTGGGTGGATAAATAGGTTGATTGGTTGTAAGGATGTGTGGAAATTTACTATATTAGAATAGGGAAGGTGAACACTCTGGCACCTTTTGTTGATTGGAATATCCGAAGGACCTGCTCCTAGGGGGCTGTGCAGCCCCTGGGTCAGGATATGGTATGCCTTTGGAGACCCTTCTGCCTCACCTATCCAGAGTTGTGTGGCACCAGGCGGGAGTGATGCCTGTGGTAAGGACATGTTGAGTCCTTCACTTTCACATGCAGATCCAGGGAGGAGTGAATTTCCCTTGTTGGTTAAATAAAGAGGCCCTAGTTTATCCCAAGCTCTGGATTCTATGCTTCCTTTTCCACTCACAACCACATACTTTACAGAACAGTACTCTTGCACAAATGCACAAGCACATACATAAACATTGCCACCCCCATTTCATAAACATTAAATGAAGGCCAATGACACACAATCGGAGCTGCCAGGAGTACAGCCATGCTGCAGAATGGAGTAGTGGAATTGGCTACTTTCCTGTCCTATCTCTTCTCTGACATGGGGTCATCAACAGACACACCAGCATGGAATTTATCTTTGTTTTTATTTGTTACAATTTGAATATACAAATGTTCCCTGAATGATGTACAAGTTAAAAACAGCACATAAAACAACAATAAAGCAATGATATTCAAACAAGTCAGATTTTTTTTTTAAAAAAGGATCAGAACAGCAAGAAAACATGATAAAACCAAAAATAAAACCAGTAATGGGTAAAATAGTGTACAGATCTAAAAACACTAAAAACAGTTTCTAAAATGGCTGGGAAAATATAAAGTTATTCACCTGGAAAGATCATAATGTAGGCACAGGCAAGCCTCTCTGAGAAGGGCATTCCACAGGTGAGGCAAGGGAACTTGAAGAATGGCCTATGGTGAAGAACTTTGGGTCTGGATAGGTAAATATGGGAAGAAACTTACCATCCTGAGCTATTAAGGGACTCAGATCTGGAAAAAAAACCATAACTTTTAATTGGGGCCAAAACTGGACTGGCACCCAGTTCAGATGGAAAAGTTGAAATGTTCTTAGTAAGCACAGAGTGATGTGTGAAAGAAAAGCCTCCCCCCACAAAAGGGAAGACAAAGATGGGACTAAAAAACCCTCAGCAATACTGCACTATTCTAATTATCCTAGTACGCTGGTTGCTGATGCCCAAAATACATGTGCTATATACACATGTTTAAACAAGCAGGCTTGCAGTAAACAGCATTTGCTGGGCCAAAAAGCAGTCAGGTAGGGGACCATTTTAAGCAGAAAATTAGTGTGATCCAGATCAGGATAATTCAAAATGGCCATGTTAAGCACCTTGGTTTAAACAGATGATGAATGTTAACTGAAATTTGGCCCTGAAGTTCATGGTAGGAGAGAAGCAAGCTGTTCCACTAGCTCTGAACTTGAGCTGTGTCAGCAACACCACATTGGAGGGCTTTAAATCCTGAGAGGTGTTTTAGAAGTCTGCTAAGAAATCCATAAATATAAAATCAATACAGTGCAAAGAGAAGTTATTTTTACCTCCAACTCCCTGTGTTGTATGTATGGGTCAATTTTTTTGGAGGGGAGAATTGGGATCAAGGGATGTTTGCCTCACTGTGAGGATTCTCAGATGTTCATTTCACCCCTCATGCCAGAATGCTGTTTCTATTAAGCTAAAGGAGTTGTTTTGTTTCACTTAAGACATTAATATGTTTCTGCATACTTGGGGAATCCCTTAGTTATGTATAAATCTCTACCTTGGGTGTAAATGGATCCATTTTATTGCTGGACAGGTAGTCATAGATTTGCTAATATTTATTTATTTACAATATTTGTATACTTCTCCATATCCAAGTAAGTGGAAGTTTGCAGCCTGCACCTGCAAGTCGATATCACAACTCCCTGTGCGTGGGATAAATTATTGAGTCCACTATCTCTTTATAGCTCCATATCATGGACCACGGAGTTCTGATTGCAGAGGTTTGAGGGCAAAGTGAACAGAAAGTTGTTTATCTAGCCTTGAGCCATATAGTGTGTGTTGGGGCGGGGGTAGGTAGGAGGTGTGGAATCATATTTTTACTATTCCCTCCCTGTGTTGTACAGGAGAATCTTGGAAGAAAATTGGGGTGAGGGAATGCACATCACTGGGCACATATCCCTGAAAGAATTTCACCCTTCATTCTAGGATATTTTAAGCTGTTAGGGGCTTTGCCCCTTTCATAGCTTAAAAAGGCCATGGGGCTGTCTTCCTGGCTCCTGGTTGGTGCTGCTCAGCTGCCAAACTCCATGCTATCCCTGATGCATGGTGGTGGCAAGTTGTTCTAATGAGGTGAGGCAGCGCAGGCTTTCCAGCAGCTATTAGGCTCGCTGGGCCTGCCGCCTCCCCCTCCCATGGCTTCCAGCGATCAATAGGAGGCCACCTTCCACTTCGCAACACCCCCGGAGTGGCTCTGAGTGGGGACAGATTGGCTCTTAGCAGGGCTGACCTCATTCTGGCTGGAAAAGTTAGGGTAAGTCCCTGACTTTTCAGCTGTGCGTCTTCGCCTCTTCGCCCTGGGGTGGCTTTGAATTTGTGGCTGCATCATCCAACCAACACAGCATGGATTCGGAGCCACCCTGGGGCAAAGTTGACATCAAGACAGGTTTCAAGTAGATTGATTAATTAGGACTGTAGGAACCACTTTCTCACTGATTCTAAATAGAGTTGGAGGATACATGCATCAAGGTGCGATCCTCTGACTATGATTCCTTATCTTCCTCCAGGATACTATAAACTGCTGAGCTATTTTCCCACTCTGTTTTCCTTTTTTCCTCTTCACATGACTCTCAATTGCAATCAATGCTCCAAGTCTTTGAGAGAATTTGGCAAAAAACTGGGGTCAGGTAATGCTCACTTGATGGTATCTCTCTCTCACCTTCATTTTGTCCTTCTTTCCAGTATAGTTATGTGCTCTCTCCCCTTATGTGCAGCCAAAAGAGTCCATGTAGAGGTGAATACGTGCTTTTCCTCATGTCCTAATTAGTACCACCCAGGACTCCTTTAGCGTTAAAGAGGTCAAATCCTTTAACACCTGGTAGGATTCTGGAACTGGGGATACTATAAACCTTGAGGAGCTCTATCCCCATTCGATTTCCCATTTTTTAAAAACGAGCACCCTCAACATACATCCCCAAGGACTCACCCATGCAGTGTCTTCCCCATTGTACAAGACACTGTGAGAGTGAAGCACTCCAGCCAAGCTGGGACTGGAGTGGTTCTCCAGCTGCTGACTTGGAGCCTATCTAACTACAGCTTTAAAATGGTTTAAAACAGTTTTAAACGGTTTATAACAGTTTTGAGAACTGTTGGGGCCCACACGCTCCATGTACAGTTTTCAAACAGTTTTCAAAGTGTCATATCCTGTGTGTGTAGATAGGCTCGGTTATGGCAGATTCGCCATGCATCATTTGACCTGCATCGGGTTAGGGGGGATGTCATTTAATCCCATTTTAGTTCTCTCCCCCTACCGCTTTATATGATGGTTGATAGTCTATAATGGGGTAACTACCCTTATGATAAGAAATCCATTGTTGAATCCATCTTTTCTTAGCTTGTCCAAATGGGGAGTGAATGACTGTTGATATGTTATTTTGGGGACATCTGTAGCATCTGCTTCTGTTCCCGGTTTTTAAAAAAAGATACAGGACCAATGGATGAGCCATAAAGCTATTCAGTCATTTTATATTCAGTGGGAAATGACTCCTCACTGTCTTCAGCTGTTCATTAAGAAATCTTCGATAGTTAATTCAATCAATTTTTAAAAATGAGGTTATAATTCCCCTGAGTCAGCTATCTGTTCTGGGCAATGGAATTCTTTTGATGCCTCTACTCATTTGCAAGGGCTTCCCTATTTATTTAAGTGAACGACCCAGCTATACACATGGCCTGGTTTCTGGAAAGCATCCCAAGGTAATAATGTGAATAATGTGTTCCAATTATAATAATGGTCACTGATGTATATTGCCTTTTGTATTGATTTCTGGCATCTCTATTGATCTCTTTACACAGTTATGGAGCATGGCTCTACTTTGAGTTTTCTACTGTATTCTTAGAAGGTTCTGACATTCTAAAGTATTACTGGGTATTATCAATTTACTTCCATGTAAAGATGGTATTGAAGGAGATGCATTTCAAAGGTTCACTGCATCTAAAACCCTGATTTATCCATTGAAATGGATGGGAAGGTATATGCTTGCTTGAGTTTATATTTCCATGAAACTGGGGCTCTAGATTAGGAAGAATGATTTTTTGCAGGTGTAAGAGAAGATATATATATATATATATATATGTGTGTGTGTGTGTGTGTGTGTGTGTGTGTAAAGTATAGGAGCAGGACCACTGAATGGAGTTTGGCTACCACTGAGTGAATGTCATAAGCATTCATTGGATAAGACCCATGGTCAGGGCCAGCCCAAGACATTTTGTTGCCTGAGGTGAAGAACAAGGTGCACTCCTCTCAATTCTGCATATACAAGCTGACCAGATTGGCAGTTGAATCTTACTTCAGCGCTGATGTCAGGACAATATTCTTCACTGCTCTGTGAGCAGCAGCAGGGATATCCCAAGTCATTTTGCTGCCTGAGGTAAAGAACAAGATGGCACCCTCTCCCATTCATGTAAAAAAGCTGACTGTGGCCAGATCTACACCAAGCAGGATATGACACTTTGAAAATGGTTTGAAAACTGTATATGGAGTGTGTGCTAGGCCCCAACAGTTGTCACTACTGTTATAGTAGTGTAGATCCTGCCTAGATAGTTTCTTCAATACTGGTGATGGAACAACATTCACCATTGAATCTGGAGGTAGCAGGCTAGCTTAGGGAACATAGGACAGGCTGTGAGGCACACAGCTGTCTCCTCCAGCACCTTGTTGCCATCTACCAGCATCTGCCACCTGGGATGACTGTTTCACCCTACCTAATGGTAGAGGATTCCCTGGGCAACAGGCTAGCTTGGGAGGCACAGGATCATCTGTATGGTGTTCCCAGATTTATCCTTCAACACCATGCTTCTATTCCTCATCCCTGAGCATCTGTTGTCTAAGGTGGCTGCCTGACTCTGCTTAATGGTAGGAGCACCCCAAGTTGTGATGTGAGGAACAAGGCACACAAACACCCTGTCAGCCATGCCATTTTCTTGGCAAGATGTTTATTTTATCTCTGTGTTTTGGCAGGATGCGTGCTTCTGTGCTATACAGCATCAGTAAGGGAGTGCCCATTCAGCAATACATTTTTAAAAGCTCTCAATTTTCATGCAGCTGATTGTCTTCAGAAATTTCCATTTTGTTTAACTTGTGTGTGTGTGGGGGGGGGGGCAGCAGCATTGCTTTCCCCTTTCCCACCCCAGCATGGTTGATTATCTGTCTCATTGTAATGCTATTCCATGATCTCCTACCCTATAATGTAACAACTGGATATTACCTAAATTACTCCTTGTGGTAAAAATGTACACTACAAAAAGAGGCATTTGGGGGCACAGATGGTTTGATTGTGTGGAAAATCCCCTTGTCTTGCTTGCTTATTATCCAGTTATCTGTTTCAATGGCAATTTTTCAATGCATTTCCTCCAGATATATTGGTAGCAATTCACTTTCGGTGTAGTCAGTGGAAAAGCTCCTATTGATTTAAATATTTCTGGATAGCATCCATTACATTTACCATTTCATCTCATGATGAGATTGTTCAACACAATGCCAGTTTAAGTGGTTGCTCAAATTATATGAGGTTCATTTTGTTCAGAAAACAAGGACACCTGTCCACCATTTAACTTTGCTTTTTCCCTTGCTTTCATCCTTAATAATGGAGCTGCATTTGAATTGCTGTTTTGTATTATCAAATTCTACTCTAGCTTTTCACAGTGTACATCTGCTACTTATACGGGCAAAAAGCACAACAAACATACCTTCAACTCATGTTTGATTTTTATGATATTGAATGTATACTAGTCCCCTCCTCCCCTCCTGTGTTTTGTAAGGTCTTGTTCACTTTGCATCTAACCCCAAGCACAATGCGTTGAAAATAATCTCTATATACATCAGTGGGACTGACTTCTAAATACATAGGATTAGGGCATAAAGCTCACAGTGAGCCTATCCACACTATAGATATAAAATGTTTTAAACCAATATAAAACATTTTATACCAATATAAAACATGTTATATTGGTTTAAAACATGTTATATTGGTTTAAAACTTTTTATATCTATAGTGTGGATAGGCAGAGTGTTAGAATCTGATTGCCTAATTATTATTACTTCAACCTTGTTAGATGCATCTTTGAGTAAAGAACATTCCCGAGGCTCAGGCACATCAGGCAAATCAAGACTCTTTGTTATTAAACTTTATCAGGAGGTTAAGTACAATCAAAGAGATAAAAAACTAGTTTAAAAATATTATCTGTTGCTTCAGCAGGCAGGGAGAGAATTCACTGGAGCTCCTGAGGAATGAAAGTTGTAACTGACTTAATAATATATAAGGATGGTCTAATCTGTCAGTTTTCTTTTCTCTCACATTCACATTTCTTAAATTGCAAGTTTTTTTTCTGTTCCATTTATGGCTTTTTCTATGCAAAGTGTTTATCATGCTCTCATCATGCTCTTATGGGTTCTTTAGATGATGTAATTACCCTCCAGTTTCACTCCTGTGTCTAACCAGCACTTTTGGTGAGTTTTTTTCAGAGCAGGGAAAATGCAGCATTTAATTGTGAAAGTGAAAGAAAGCACAATTTCCTCTAGTGTATTTTGTGTTGTTCTGATGTACCACAGTGCTACCTAGAGGTTATCTAATATAAAAGCAGGAAAGGAAATGCTTCTCTTGCAGTGCTCGGATCTCAATTCTGCAATGGATTAAGAGCAGATTAACATCCTCATGTAGAAAAGCTCTATGAAGAAATTTGTAGATTTTGGTTCTTATCAAACAATGAACTGAATTAAATTCTTATTTATTTGCATCGGCTATAGGTATGGCTATTCAAGGAGAGGATGAGGCTGTACCTGTCTGCTATGTAGCTGTTAAAGATGTGGAACCTGTCAGGAAAACGGGTCTGCCCTAATACAGCATCACAAACATGACTGAATACACAGGGATCCAAAGCCTGATTTTTAAAAGTTAAGCACTCAAAGCCCTCTGCCTCAATGGCTGCATCTATCCATTTCATTTTCTTGCACATTCATTTTTTTTAAAAAAAAATCAAATCATTCCATCCCATTTCTTGTCAAGAAATGAACCAAATGAATTTCTCACCTATCCCTACTCATCTATGCTGTATTGTGCATACACATGGTTTCAGTTTTCTCCAACAAGCCATTATTATTTTTGTATCTTCACCTTAAATACATTTTTGAGATATAATGACCTAATCCAACACAAATGGAGCTGTATATGTCCTTCAGTGCAGTGGCTACATGCACTGCACATCTTCCACCAAGCAAATGACCAAGAGCAGTGATTACAACCACTCCTTTCTTCAGTTGTACTTCTGAGGCTAGTGTTACTTTGGGCAATAAATTATAATTAGGTAAATTACCATAATGATCATAGTAATAAGAGACACCAATATGAATGTGGCTATTTCTGTGATTGTTGCCACTGTCATCGTATGAGTATTTTTAAAAACTCAAGGCAGATCACATTAAAATGTTTAAAATGAATGTGTGGATCTCCCCATAAAATGCAAATTGTAAAACAAATGAAAAACAAAATAAAAATATGTTTTATTGTTTGATATTATTTTTCTCTCTTAAACTTTATCTTTCTTAAGCTTGTGGGGTGGGTGGGATAATAACGGTTCAATAAATATAAGAATAGACTGTGGCTTTGCCTAACAGAAAGCAGTTCTGCTCACCCAAGGCAGCAGGGCAATTGGCTATTTGGATTCCTCCCACCCACTGCAGCCCCCTATGTCCTTCAAAATCTTGCTCCCCGGGGTTGAGGGACCCTCCAAAATTGTTCAGGATATGGTGCAGAGGGCTGCAGTAGGTAGGTAGGATGGTTGAAAATGTGGTGTTCCAACAGTTGTCAGTGCACTTCAATACTGCTATAAAGCAGTAGTGTGGCTCCTGTCTTTTATATACTGCTTTCATACCACTTTCATACTGTTATTTCATGCTTGTGTAGATTGGACCAAAGTCACCACTGGAATCAACCCAGAATATATAATAGTCTAATGTTCTCTCTCTTTCTATCAGACCAGCACTTCTAACCTCCTCTTCAACTGCTTTCCAGTCCATTGGCATCTTCTGCAGAATTTTAGGGACCATGGCAAAGGGGATATATCTGCAAACCCAAGCCACAAATTGTGGAAATGGCTCAAAGAATTCTATGGCATACTCCAAAGAATAAGAGAATTGTGAACTAGAACTCAATTGTTCTTGAGCTCTGTCATGAGAGGATAGCACTGCGGAGCAATATCAGTTCACCAGCAGACATCAATCTAGCCTACACTTATGTTTTATTATCAGTCATGCAGCCATGGGAGTTCTTATTGGTGAGAAAATAAAAAGAAAGTGTTATTTATTGTCTTGGCCTTTATACTGCATTATAGAGAAATCTGAGCTTGGCTAGGATTTCTCTCCAGAATAGGTTAACTCATAACTGTTGTTATAGAAATGATATTTTATTTTATTAAAGAAAGATACCTGGTGTCACTGATGTCTGAAATTAGAACAGTGAATTGTACCTGTATAGAAACTGAGAGGAATGGGAAACTAGCCAAATCATTCAGGTTTGAAGTGCAGCCAACGCTCCACAGCACAGCTTATGAATAAAAGCCTCACTTCACCTGCCTGTTTGGTAGATCACCTTTCAATAGAAAGTAACCACATGGCTACAGTAACTTAACGATTAGAAATATTCTGGCAGAGGTGGTGGTGGTGGTGATGGGATGGAAGACGGGGCTTTCTGTTTCTGCAGTAATAAACTTACTATGATTACTTTGTTGGCTTCCTTTAACAGAAAAGGAAAATCAATCACGTTGTATTATCTTTCAAGTGGTAAGAAAGAACAATTGGAAACAAAAAGGCTAACATGGATTGCATCTGAGGCCCTTTCTACACCATAGGGGTGTAGAAGGAGGGAGGGCGATCCCAGAAGTACCTAATACACACCATCGGCACACAGGACTCAGCCGGGGGCCATCCCAGGCAAACAGCCTGGTGTAGAAACGGCCATAGTCTATCTAAATGGGCTGTTGTACATATTCCCCTGTTATGTACAAGCATAATGTATTGGTTAATGTTTTTTGAACATAGCATTTTTTATTTAAATAGGTGAATAATAGTAATGATCCATGAGTTTCAGATGGAGAAGATGTACTTTCCATAATGTCTTCAGATTAGGATAGCTATAACAAATAAACAGTCAACCCAGTAAGATGTAATAAAGGTTGCAGATTCTTCCTTTCTCCACATACTATAGTAAAAGCCTTCTATCTTGGGAAACATTACATACTTCTTAATCAGGGCACTGTATTACACTCAGGGCTCTATTAATCATTAGGCTTAGTATGCTATGTACAGTAAGCCCCCAGACCCAGCCTGGTCTTCTAGTCATACCATAATGAGGATAGCAGGGCTGTTTTGCTTCTTGCATCTGGCACCTTTAAAATTCACCATTCAAAGCATGATAGCTGACTGGAGAGCAATAGTCACATGACTGGAGCAAGTAGGTTTTCATGTTCAAAAATAGTAAATTCTGTTGGATTTTTGGGAGACAACATGGCTTCTGTTTTTGTTTTGCATAAATGAGCGTAAAGCGGGAATACACCATATAGGCTGAAAGTGTGGAGCAACCCTCTAGTATAATTCAGAGCTCTCCTAAGAATACTATAACCTCACTGATGATTTTAACTGAAGGTAATATAGCAAGTCAGCAGGTTTATTATCTAATACTAGGGCATAGGCTGAAGGCACATGAGGCAGCCATCTTGCTAAAGCTAAGCAGATCTAGGTCTGGTCAGTGCTTGGAGTGGAGGCAGTGATGAATCCCATGTAGCCACCTTGAGTTCCAGATGGGTGGGGTATAAATGTCATCATCATCATCATCATCATCATCATCTCCTCTCTTTCTATACATTGGTGAAATGTTGGCTTGCCAACCTTGACCCATACCCAGTTTGGTAGGTCATAAGAAAGTGGGAACTGCTAGCTAGCCCCACCCATTGCCCAAGAGAAGTTGAGAAATAACGAGAGAGAGAGAGAGAATGATTTTCTTCCAGCATATTGCCATTGATAGAGATATTATCCATATGTTTTAAAATTCCATGTGTTCTGCTTTGTATAGCACTGAGTAAAATGTTTCAATATTTCATTGATTGCTTCCTAAATAATATGAAGGGTATCTTCTCTGCCCCTATTATGAGGGATTTCATTGCAACTCTTTGATAATGTTAATAGCTTAGCAGGCCTCTCCCCGATATGGGAGAGGCCAAATCCCGCTTGACCCAAATGCATTCAATTAACTTGGATCCAGGATTTGTTTTCTGCAAGAGGAAGGGCTCCACTCATGAAATATATCTCCAACCATTTTGGGGGGATCCTCCCTCCCCACCACACAACAGCTCACTACATCAGCAATTTCTGTGAACTGAAGGGGCAGCTGTGGGAAGAAGGAGGCAGGAAAATCCACTTCTACAGGTGCATTTGACTCAGTCTGGACCCCTTTTCTTTACTAAAGCACTGCAATTTCCAGACATTGGTCAGTTTTTGGAGTATTCAAAAGACATTATTTTGGGTTTCTAGAGTAATCATTTTTTCTAGCCAGATTCCCTCCCCCCTCCCAATATGCTGCATAGGATATAATAAATTCCCTTAAATATGCTTATAGCATGTACCCATTTTATTCTTCATTAGAAGCAGATGTCTTCTTTTCTTGAAAGTGACTAATGTAATATGCCATGTTAACCATTTATTACTTGCCAACCACCACTGTTCACAAATCCAAAAGACAACAGGAAATTGTCTTGAAATCACTGACAGTGCAATATAGTTTGTAATTTAATGCTCAGATTAATTAAGTTAAGATAGTGTCATCACAATAAAAACGTTTTGATGCATTTTATGGTACTGTTAGCTCTTCATCTGTTGAAACGTGCTCAAGAGCCACATATGATTTGTTATCGGTATTGTCTGGCAAGCTTTCAGTGGGCTTTCCAGCCAGTATTGTTTAATGCAGTTTGAAACAAGCATCGTGTGCTTGTTTAATGCAGTTGCTTGCTTAATACAGTGCATAATTCATGAGGGTGTTAACTTGGATTGTTTAGACTTAACAATTATTTCTCTAGATTTGAGTGCAACAAAATCAACAAAGCTTTCAAATCATGTTTTCACTGTCAGAAATCCAAAACATTCAAATGGCTGCAGAAATACAGACTACTTCGTACATTTAATGAAAAGAATTTTAAACCCTGGAAAGGTTGCACCACAATATATAGTTAGCTTTAACATTGGACAAGTTTTAGGGGAAAAAATCTGCACAATGGAAAGAGATAAATTTGCTAGTATGGAAAGCAGGTGTGAGCAACATGTGTCTTGCTGCCCCCCATTGATTTTAAAAAGGGGGTGAAATCAGTGGTTGTCCATTGAAATTCAGCTGTAAATTGCTACGGAGGTTACTAAGGATAACTTTTGCTTGTTTTCAAGCCATTTTCCCCCTCCTGCTGCTGTGCAAATATGTGGCCCATGGGTATGTGTGTGTCAGGGGGAATTGGCTCTCCCAGGTCAACCTGAAATTGCCCACCCCAATGTAAAGAAATAACTCATATCAATATATACTATGTAGAAATACTATGCAATGGGAGGTGCAACTGAATGAAGGTTTCTGGTACGACACTGAACACTCTGGATGCTTCTAATTATAAACTAAACCCTCTTAATGTTAGCATTTGCTCAGCTGTGATATAAGTTGGTCGATGTCTTTTCTAGACTGATGATGAGCTTTGCCAGAAAGATGCTTGTCTGTCAATCTGTCCAGCATTCTCTTCTCAAAGGAAAAGGGTTTGCTGAAAGAAATGTTCATGAATGGCTCTATTGAGATTGCCATCCTTTGGGAACAAGTGTGAATTATGTTTATAGTTAAGAGCCAAGTAAAATGGTGTTTCATCATCAAACTAGTCATTTATTGTATGAAAGTGCACATTTATCTAATGGAGAATTGAAAACTACCAAATACAGATTGAGATCCTCCCATTGGTGGCCTTTCTTCAGGTATGAATATTGGTATGTAGTGTTTCTAATGGCTTGTTCAAAACAGCCAGGTTTAATCAATGCTCAGCCTTTCAAGCATGCTTGGTAATAAATTTATTAAAGAGCATAAAGAGTGTTTATTTCCATCCCTCTGCAGTATGTGATTATCCTGAGAAAGCCTGGTTCCATTTTTTTTTAAAAAATCATATCTCCTAATAGCTTTATGTATCCACGAAATTGGACAGGGATCTATCCAACCAGCCAGCTCTGAACAGGAGCGCTCCACACATCAATATTTGGTTGCAGGTCCCACTTGTCCCCATGATTGAGAAGGGAGTAAAATGCAAAGGTTGAAGGAAAGAATTGTTTGTAACCTGGGGGGCTACTGGGCTGTCAATCGCACAGGTTACTGCAAAAAGGTAAAATGCACAAATCCTTCCTTTATAGGCTCATCTCTAGAGCAGGGGTGGGGATCCTCAGGCCCTGGAACCAAATCTGCCCCTCTTGGTTCCCAATCTGCCCTCTGGGGTTCCCTAGAAGGCCACACCCTTCATTGTGATCCACCCCTCTTGATAGTTTGATGGTCTTCCAGCTTTTCTAGACCCATTTCAAACCGGCTTCAGGGCAGGATACGGAGTTGAGACCACTTTGGTTGCCTTAGTGGATGATCTACGCCTGAGTATTGACAGGGGGAATGTGTCTCTGTTGGTACTCCTGGACCTCTCAGCAGCTTTTGATACCATCGACCATGGTATCCTTCTGGAGCGCCTGGGGGAATTGGGAATCGGGGGCACTGTACTTCAGTGGTTCCGATCCTACCTCTCGGGCAGGTTCCAGATGATGATGCTTGGGGATAGCTGCTCTTCAAAGAAGGAGTTGCTATGTGGTGTACCACAAAGTGCCATCCTGTTCCCAATGCTGTTTAACATTTATATGAAACCACTGGGAGAGATCATCTGAAGGCATGGGGCGGGGTGCTATTAATATGCTGATGACACCTAAATATATTTCTCTATGCCTTCAATAACATCGTCAGCTAAGGATAGTGTGTCTCCTTTGAATGAATGCTTGGAGGCGGTAATGGGCTGGATGAGGAAAAGCAAACTGAAGCTGAATCCAGACAAAACGGAGGTGCTTGCTGTCAAAGGCCACAACCTGGGTTTGGAGATGTGCCAACCAGTTCTGGAAGGGGTTACTCTCCCCCTGAAAGACTGTGTTTGCAGACTCCTGGATCAGTCGCTCCAAATGACAGCCCAGATAGACGCGACGGCCAGGAGTGCCTACTATCATCTTTGGCTGATACACCAACTGCCCCCCTTCCTAGAGTTGGAAGACCTAAAGATGGTAGTACACACGCTGGTAACTTTGAGGCTGTACATAGGGCTACCTTTGTGCCTAGTCCAGAAACTTTAACTTGTTCAAAATATGGCAGCCAGGTTGGTCACCGGTACATCTAGGGGTGACCACATTACACCAGTTCTAAAATCACTTCATTGGCTGCCAATCAGTTTCTGGGCAAAGTATAAAGTGTTGGTTATTACCTTTAAAGCCCTACATGGTTTGGATCCAGGTTACCTGTGGAATCGCCTTGTCCCATATAATCCATCCTGCACACTCAGGTCCTCTGGGAAGAATTTACTTCAATCAGCCAGAACTAGGCTGACGAGTGTTACCCAGAGGGCCTTCTCTTCTACCGTTCCCAGACTGTGGAATGGTCTGTCAGAGGAGATTCGACAAATTATCAGTCTTCATGAATTTAAGAGAGCCGTGAAGACTGCTCTCTTCTGGCAGGCCTACCTAGTTGAATTTTAAGATGTTTTTAATGATGTATTGGTTTTTATTTGTTTTTAATATTTCATCTATTTTGTGGTCTTTGTGTTTTATATTTGTTGTTGTTCCCCTCCTCGATCTGGAGGGAGAAGTGGGTTATAAATAAATATTATTATTATTTATTTATGTATTTTGTGCAGTTTCCCCCCATTCTAAAAGATTGAAATCCCTCTCCTCAGGCTTAGTTCCTGGTAGTAAAAGCTTTAAGTCAAAATATGCTGCTAATCTTTTTTTTGCATTTCCAGCCCCATCTTTCCTGCCTTTGGCTCCACCCCCTTTACCTTCAGTTCCTCCCACCATCGGAACACTGTCCCCAAGAGTTTCTCCAAAATTGACTTTGGCCTTTGGGCTGAAAGAGTCCAATCACTGTAGCCCTGCTACTCCGACTAGATGGAACAGTTACTAGAGTGTACTAAATTTGTATGCCATCTAATTGGACATAAGAACTCCACAAGTATATTGAGCTTCAACATTCTGGAAGTGATCGTTTTAGTGCCTTGTACTCTCTATACTGAGCAAAATGTTCCTGCTGTACTTCATCAAGAGAAGTAACTTATTTTTGGAGCAGCAATTCAGCTGAAACACCTGAGCTGCATTCTGACATTTGATGTAGAAATGAGCCCTTTTGAGCAACAGCAAGTGGCTTGGTTTGACAGGAAATTGTCCCATTACCCTGTGTCACACACACACACACACACACACACACACACTTATAACCATGGCTGGTCATACCAGTAGGCAGAGTGCAGTGCAGGGACTGATGGTGAGATGTTGGAGGACGGAGCTGTATGTGCAGCACCCAGTCTGCCCTAGACCTTGAAAGCTAGACTGTTGCCCTGTTGGCGGCATTGAAGTCCGATTTGACTGCCAGTCCAGTTGGCTTCTGTAAATGGAAATGGTGGTGGAACACCATCTTGTCCTCCTCAGGTAGCAAAATGTTTTGGATCAGACTTGCTTACAACCATGAACCAAATTTCTCTGAAGTGCAATGCATCCACATTATAGAAATAACATGTGCTTGTAACTGCATTAAGCAGGTACAAATCAAACGGTCCAATGCAATACTGGAAAGGAATTCCAATTGGTTTCTGTGGTGTCAGCCTCATAAGAGTAAGGGCATCTACATCCCTAAAATGTTCTCTTTGTGCACAGTTCAACTGAGAGCTGCCGGTGCCCCTGCCCTTGGGAAGGGATAGTATCTGGCTCCAAACCAAGTCTGAGAGCATCAGTTATGCTCTTGCTTCTGAGTTAGGACCCTTATTCCCATTGCTATCAGCTGTGATGCTTGCAAAGTGGTTCATAGGATCGGTCCATTAGATGGCATCCATTATTAATTACCTGCAACTTCCAAATGGTAGCAAAACAACAGATGCTTCCATTAGTTGTTTTCTGAGCTGTAAAACCATTCCTAAAACTAATAAATTTCTCTTTCGTTAATGGTCCAACTTTTTTTTTAAGGAATGTATAAAAGAAAATTGTGGTGATTCAGGAATTTTTGAAATAAATTTTTAGGACTTATGTTTAAAACCTGTAAAGCTTAATCCAGCCAAACCTAGGCATTGTTAAAATCATTGATTATCAATGGAATAACTTTAAGTGTTAAGATTTGATCAATGGAATGTCAATTTGCTTTGTTTTGGCTGGATTGTGCTTCTTGTATTTTCTGTGTAAATTGTAATTACACTAATTGCCAATGCATTAGAGTTCCCTTAGCAATTTTATTTGCAAATTGGATTGCCTTAACAATGATTTAGCTTATTAAATTGTAAGCCTTAAATGAATACATTGTCTTGTGATAAGAAATGCATTATACAATTTAACATATAGCTAATTTTTATTAACAACAACAGGGCTAATTGTCAGTTTACTTCAAAATTGCACCACTTTCTAGAAGTGTGCTGCAATTTTGTTTGCATAGCTATCAGTCATATGGAATAATCATTACTGAATGGAAGTGGTAATCATCTCCAGTTGTTTCATGCAGAGGGTTGGATCCAGATTTAGGCAGGATCTACACTATTGCTTTATAATGGTTTGTAATGGTATTGACAACTGTTGAGACCCAGGACACGTTCATAAACTGTTTTCAAACCACTTTCAAAGTGTTATATCCTGATTGGTGTAGATCTGGCCTAGGTCATACTTTGAGTAAGCTCATTGAAATCAGTGGGATTTAAGATCATCATGGCTACATTAAGTCTCTTTGATTTCAGTGGTTATGCATGACTAAATCTGGGATGCAACTCTTTGTGCTTCTCTTTATAATCTGTAACTGATTTATACCATGCACTGAAATACCAAAGGGGAGGGGAAACAGTTGTAAGATATTGAAGTAGAACAAAAAGAAGATTTAAATTCCAAGTGATGTACATGTATATATTTGACCACTGTGTGTGAGTGTGTGTGTCTATAAAACAATTACAAAAGCATTTGAGATTCAAAGTTATTTCAAGGTTGCCTGCTTTTCAATCATGTTTAGTATGGAAGTTAGTTAAGGAAACAATTGGAGAGTGTAGGCTTACATACATATTAGAAGATCCTTAAGGACAGTTTGGCCTCATGTGGTAGTATGTTCTCATAGCATCCTCTACAGTATTGGATAGGGATATTATGCTCTCTGGCTTTAGAATGCCTTAACCATTCTAATAAGTCCTCTGGAAACCAAAAATATTGAAGAACTGATTGCTCAAAGTAAACATACTGCAGACTGATCAGCTAGAGTTTTACAGTTCTTCTTGTTGTTTCTTCTGATTCTACAGCAGATGTCTCCACCATGTATATTGCGTTTCTTCTACTCTTTCTCTGAAAAGGCCTAATGGCTTAATCCTTGCAGCATCGGCAATGATTTCATTTCCTTATGCCAGATGAAACTAATGTATCATTTAACAGTGCATCATGTGGACTGCATACATCCATGTACTTCCACTTATTCATGTGATGCTGAGCAATATATATCAGGAAGCAAAAATGAGAACTTCATAGGAATCATATTGTGTTAATATGTAACATTTTCATTTGTTCCCCCTATAAGAATATGAGCCTGCATAAGGCTTAAAACAGTATGTATTTACTTATTTATATCACTGATTCGTTCTTGGGCTGATGGAAATGAGTTATTCTTTTTTAAAAAGTTTAAAAAATATATTTTATTTATAATATACATGAAATACAATAAAAATGACCAAAAAAAATTAAACAACCGCAACAAAAACATACACACGCAAAACAAAACAAAAGATAAAAGAAAAAGAGAAGAAGAAAAAAAGAAAAGAAAAAGGGGGAAAGAAAAAAATAAAGAAAAATATTCCATAATAATTCAAACAACATATGGAGATTTAGTACACTATCGAGCCTACTCTGTGGCGGTGAGGGTGGCGAAGAGACAGCATCTTCACAGTGTTGTCTGGCGGAGCTTTTCTGGGTGGTTTGTGGCCTGTTGCATTCTGGGCCATAGCGAAAGACAGTGGAACCCTCGGTAGCATGTTGTGACAAGTCTGCACGGCACTTTGAAGATAAAGTCGCTCAGATTCATCTTGAATTGGACACCATGCTTAACGCAGCTCTGCTAGTAGTGGCGTTCAGAGCACCGTCTAGTCCAGTTTTATTGAATGAGTTTCAGTTATTGAGGCCTGAGGATGTGGACAACATGCTTGGCCAAGTCCAGTCGACCACTTGTGTGTTTGACCCTTGCCCTTCGTGGCTAATTACATCAAATAAGGAGGGGACCGCCAGCTGGGTCCAGGAGGTTGTAAATGCCTCCTTGACAGAGGGAGTGGTGCCGGCCTCTTTAAAAGAGGTGGTAATCAGACTACTGCTGAAAAAGCCTAACCTGGACCTGGAAAATGCGAACACCTATAGACCGGTAGCAAACATCCCTTTCCTGGGCAAGGTGCTTGAGTGGGTGGTTGCAGGACAACTCCATGCACTCTTGAATGAAACGGATTATCTAGATCTAAAATAATAGAATGTGCTATAGGGGTGATTAAAGTCTCCGATCATGCATTAATGACAGCGGATATTAAAATGAAGAAGGATTATAGAGAAGCAAAGAGATGGAGAATGGATACAAGGATTTTAAATAATAAAATTATTGTTGAAAAAATTAAAAAAAGAAATGCAGATAATATGGGAAATCAATGAAGTAGAGCAAAACTCTCAAGGGATGATATGGGATACAATTAAGGCTGTGGTAAGAGGGATTTGTATTAGGGAAAGGTGTACCCTAAGAAAACAACAGGAAGCACAAAACAAAAAGATAGAAAAGGAGGTAAGGGAATTAGAGGAAAAATTAAGAGAGACAAAAGATAGACGCCTATATGCACAAATTCAAGCTAAGAAGAAGGAATTAGAGAAAATTCTAGGATGCTGGCCAGGTCCACTCAGTCAAAAAAGGCTAAGAACACGATAGGGACAATTAAAGATAAGACAGGGCAAAGATGTAATTTAATGAAGGATAAATTAAATATATTTCAGGAATTTTACAGTGAATTATATGCATCAGATATGGGTCCACAGGTTAAAGTAGGGGAATATGTAGAGAAGAATTGGAAAATAAGACTACAGAGACAAGACAGGGATTATATGGAAGGTTTGGTTACAGAAAAAGAAATAGAAGGAATTATTGATAAATTAAAAGGAGGGAAATCTCCGGGGATAGATGGTTTGGGGCCGGAATATTATAAGACATTTAGAGCAATATTAATACCAAAATTGAAAAAGCTATTTAATAGTATAATAGAAGGAGGAAAGACCCCGCCATCATGGGACCATTCTTTGATTATATTAATCCTGAAACCAGATAAGGATTTGACGGATCCAGCTTCTTATAGACCAATTTCGTTAATAAATCAAGATTCAAACATTTTTACGGCAATAATGGCAAAAAGAATGAGTACATTTATAAATAAATATATTAAAAAAGATCACTGTGTGCTGAATTCACAGTAAGTCTGAGTCCATCTTTTTTATTCTTTTTTATTCTATAGAAAAATTAACAAAAATGTGCAACAATTGTAAACAAAAACTAATGAAACATATTGTTCTTTAGTTCCAATTAGTCCTTCACAATTGGCAAAAAGGAGCAGCACCCATTCTCCATGCCCTAAATTTCATGCCCTCCTTGTGAAATACATTGTCACTGTAAATGCTATTTTCTAACAAGACAAAAGAAATGGAAATCAAGGTCAGGAATTCAGTTTAGGGGTGAAAGTTCAGGACTTTGAAGGCAAACTGAAAAGGAAAGCATTAACTTATTTTGGATTGTGGTTAGCTGCTGCTTTCAAGGATTTGTGTATGCATGTGTGTGTACATATGCCTTTGGGAAGGGCCAGGCTCTCTGATCACATTACAGTGCAATTTCTGATTCAAGGCTTAACTTAATCTACTCACAGAAAAAAATGTGTTAGGTGCTTTATTTTGGCCTGATTTGGTGCTTGGCCACCAGGTTATAAACCTTGAGCTAATTATAAAATATCTGTATTGCTAAATATTGAAACTGGGAAGAGTCAGGCCCTGAAAGTAACACTGTTTATCCTAGAAGGCTGACACCCTAATCTCCCCCCTTGCAGCCTCTTTTCACTGCTGGTTTGGTTGTGAACAATTTCAGCATTCCATGCTAGGAAAATACAAAACATGAGAGTCAAACTCCAGGGGCGGCTTCTGATTTGAGGGCACCCCTGGCAAAGAGCCTTGTGGTGGGCACTCTCCTACATGAAAGGCCCTGGTGAGAACATCTGGCAGTGAGAGCTGGCAACAGTATTGTAATCAGCACTGGGTAACTTGGAGTGGCCATATTAAATTTTCCACAATGCCCCTGATGTAGTGTCACGCTAGGGTATTTTGGGAAATGTAAAATGGTACCTTCAAGGCACTTGGTACTAGGATACCCAGGGCAGGGCAGTCATAAGCACAATGATGTGCCTTGTTGGAGCCCAGGTGCAGCCCCAAAATTATATGTGCTGGGCAGAATAAATTACAGCCTCTAGGCATTTTCGTAGCTAGGAATGCTCAAATAAGAGATTGGCAGTGAATAAATTGGAGGCTCTGCTCATTGCCCCATGTATGTATGTGCAGTTTGAAGAGCAAGCACCCAAGGTACTAATGTCAGGGATGAGCATCAAAAGAAGTTATGACCCGATCAGCCAATGCTTTCCATTCTCTGAAATGTTTCCTATGTTTCCCTTTCCAAATGAGAAGGATTTGGAGGATATGCAAGAACTGGGGAGTTGGATCATTGTGGGGCACTTGAGAGCCCAATCGTATGCATGCCTAACCAGAAGTAAGTTACTGAGTTTAATGGGGCTTGTTCTCAGGTGAGTATGCTTAGGATTTCATTACCAGTTCAGATGCTGTGGGTCCATTACCTCTTCAGCTAGGAAGTTTACTGGTGGTACCTTCTTTGTGAAATAGGCGATTCCGGGTATCATAGCTAAAATTTCCACTTGGTTTCTAGTATCTTTGGTAAAAATAAAAACAAACTAACAAACAAAAAACCCACCTTCCACTCGTGGAAAGTGACACACACCTAACCCTAAAATCTGATGACAACCAGCCATTTCTTGCCCTGTCACAGTGACAGCCGCATCATTTCCCAAAGTCAAATGTTTGCAGTTTCTACTCAGCATCCATCACCAGGCTCCTAGGCTGCCAAAAAGACCCGATTCTTCACCTGCCAAAATGGTTTTGTCAAAATTTGTCAACTGCCTGCAGTAGGCGTAAGTGTGTTCCTTCGCTGACATGTAGCTGGTTGTGGGCTTTATGATCCTCATCAAAAGAATATCTATATGCTGCCCAGTGCTTCTTCCCCCTAACTCTGTCATATAAATCAAAGCCATCAGCAACAGAATCAAGACAAGTGCTGGATATGATTCATATTCTGGTAGGAGTGCGGGAATTTGGATAGAGCTTTCGACGAGGTTCCTCGCATATGTTTGGCTGCCATAGTGGCTCTTCTCTTTTCCCACCCCTGCAGGAACCTGAATTAGCAACCGACGTCTGTGTGTGGGCACTGAAAGATGGATGTGTGGTGGCTGCCCATGACTGAAGTAACGGTGTTAATTTAAGTAGTTTATGGTGCAGTCCTATGCATTTCCATTCAGAGATAAGCCCTGCTGAATTCAATAGAACTTAATCCCAGTTAAAGGTGTATAATGATTCTTTCTCAACCCAGACCTCACCAGATGTGTTGGAACACAACTCCCAGCATCCCCAGCCATGCTTCACACTCAAACACATCTGGCAGGCACCAGGTTAGGGAGGCTGGTCTATAGGACTGCAGCCTTAATTCAGTTCTAAATGCAGAGCTCACTGCTTAGTTCTTTATTTAGTTTGCCTGGCAGATCTGAAGAGGGAATAAATGGGTTCTTTACTCTCCAGCAATGGATGAATTCACATAGACTGCAGGAGGTGGAGTTCATTCTTTTTTTTTTTCAGATATCAGCTTTCAGCTCAAGGCTATATTGGTGTGGTAGTGAGGATTGAAAAATATTCTTATTTCTACTATTTTAGGTTTGTGTTTAGGTTTAGGTGTTTTGTTTTTTTAATTGTGAGAGACTTATTTATTCTGTTTTTTTTAAAAAAATAAATAGAGATGCCTCCTTAGATGCCACTCACCTCACCTCATTTGGCAAGTTATATGTAAAGAGGGAGGGCAAAATGACAATCTTTCTAAGTTCTATTGTGTAATCAGATTATTTTCATTTTAAGATGTCATTATATTGATAATAATTTTATTAACTGTGGTCCTTATAAGGAGCCATTGAGCAATTCTAAAGGGCAAATCACCAAGATGGTTCCTCTTCCTATCTCTGAAATCTTGTAGCTCACCTAAAACAGGGGTAGGCAACACATGACCTGCAGGCCGAATGCGCCCTCCCAGGGTCTCCTGTGTCCATGATATGGCCCCTACCATTAATGGATTGCCAGCGATTCTGCTGTGAAACAGATTCTGTTTGTTTTCCAGCAGAAATGCCCATTCTGCAGAGAAATGGTTTCACATGGATCATGCACCTGCTTCTCTGCAGAATTATGCTCCCCCACAGCTCAGCAAACAGTTTTTTGGCAGGTCGGTGGTAATGCATTTTTGCAGAGAAAGAAGGCATACACTCCCTGCATGCCTTGTTTTCTGGCAGAATATCTGGGAATGCAGCCACATGGTCACTTCTGTTTGCAGCTATAATGTAGGAGGCAAGTGACTCCTGGAAGGTTCTGGAAGACCCAATGCATCCCCACCACCACTATCTGATCTAAAGAGCCTTTTGCTGACAGAGGAATTCCAGCTCGATCAAGAATCTGAACCCTCAGCATTTGTAACAAAATTATGAGCCGAATGATCACAGCTGTATCCACAAGACAACAGAAAATGTAGAAACTTCATGAAATATCTTGAAGAATTTGACTAACAATTTGCTGAATCATATACCAAAGGTTGTATGCAGGGAATACATGGATGTTGTTAAATCTCCTTCATCTGTGTTTCGCAGATTGTCAGGCATCTTTCATTCTATCATCCACTCATTGACAGAATCAGGGTCCCCCCCCCCAGTTTTCTGAACATGTGTTCTTATTGGAAATGTACACTTCTGAAAATATGAAAAAACTGCCCAATTGTGTGTTTTCACACTTTGTGCATTTACATATATGAGGGAAATGTGCATTTTCTGTGGTGGTTTATTTTTTAAAAAATCTTTTTTTATTTTTGTACAATTAAATTTGTTTACAATTCTGGAAATTAAAAAAAACTGGTCTGCACGTTCACACAACTTGGGAAAAGCTGGGTTGCAGAAAGAGTAGGTTGCATTCAAGAAATCCTGTCTCATTTGAATCCATTGTCGATTTCTCCAACATCTTTAGTTGTATGCAGTTTTGCCTTACCCAAAAGCACATTACTGGCATGAATTGGGCACCCAATTTTTTGCTGTTTGTACCTACATAAGAACATAAGAAAAGCCATGCTGGGTCCTTCTAGTCCAGCACTCTGTGCACACAGTGGCCAACCAGCTGCTGACCAGGTACCCACAAGCAGGAGACGGTGCAACAGCACTCTCCCACCTATGTTCCCCAGCAACTGCTACCTATAGCAGTCCTCTGCACCATATCCCATACTGTTCCTAAGGGTCTCCCAAACCTTTGGAGCAGCTTTAGGGAGTGGGTAGGAAGGATAAAATGAAAATAAATGCCCACTTGGCATGAACAGAAGTGCTTTCCACTAAAACACAGCTGCCATTGCATACGGGCCATAGAATTGTTCCACTAGTGGAACAAAAACAGCCCTTCACAGTATTTATAAATGTAGGGGCATCTCCTCTAGAAATGTTAAGCTAACCGAGAATGCTGACTAATCAAATTATCAATAAATTGTTTCAAGATATTAAAGAAACATTTAATTATGACATTTTAATAGAGATCAAAACTTTATTAGATTATTGGGATTTATAGCTACTGTTGATAGATATGACTGATAAAGAATCAAATGGTCTAATGCAGTTTCAGGGTAAGGAAGGGACTTTGTTTCTTAAAGCTCCCCACCCACCAATTGCCTGTTACAAACTGTTCAATGGGCACACTCTATCAAAACTGTTGCACCTTCGAACAGGAAGGCATTACAGTTATCATTCCCTAGAGCATAATTGGATTCTCCCCAGATTCGTCATAACACAACAATGAATGATGCCTTTCTTCATACAAATTTGGGAACATGAGAAATGATGCTCTATTAAACTCTATAAGTGAGATGAAGACTTCCTCTGAATCCCTTGGTGAAGCTGTATTGATCGATAGAAAACAATCACATTGGTACATAAATTCAGCTGGTACATTATTCTAAGGCTGAATTTAATCAGCAACCTAATATAAGTAAAGTACTGAGATGATACTGGGGGCGGGGGGAGACAGACAGACAGACAGACAGACTACTGATCTGGCTTTCTATGAATCTTCTAAGAGTGCAATCCTGCACATGTTTAGATAGAACAAGTCCTACAACTCCCAACATCCTGGGAGCTGTAGAACTTTTTTCTGTCCAAACATGCATAGGATGATTATGCCCTAAAGAGATTAAGGAAAGATGATCCCTGTAAAAATAGAAGTACCATCCAGTGGCATTGAATAGCTGCCATAAAGCACCTTCTATGATTTCAAAAATAATGATAGGAAATAGTTCTTGAGGGGGAATTAATTGATGTTTCTCAGTAAGTTACAATAAGTAAGTTATGAAAAGGATGGAGTCATGAATGGTTCATAATATAAATAATGATTACCCTAGATCACCCTGGCTGGGGCTTATAGGAGTTGTAGTCCAAAACATCTGGAAGGCATCCAGAGGGGGGAAGTGAAGTCTGGATTATGGAAAATGGGGCTGCATTTTGATTTAGAACATGCACCTGTGATACTTTTTTAAAAAATGTGCCCATGAGGCTTTGCCGGAGAAGGAGAAGGAGAAGGAGAAGGAGAAGGAGAAGAAGAAGAAGAAGAAGAAGAAGAAGAAGAAGAAGAAGAAGAAGAAGAAGAAGATTTTTAAACCTGTTCCCTCCCCATGTCATCTGCTGTTAGGAAAAAAAGTTTTGACTTAGAAGGCTCCCATCTGGATAAAAAGGCACTGTTTATGTTTCTTGTACTGCTCCTTTAAGTGCATTCTCTCTTCAATCTTGGAAGAAAGTTAAACATACGAAGAACAGGTGGCTTAATCCTTGTGTTTCCCCTCCAATCCAACTATGATTCCTGTCTCTTCTTTTGCTCAATGAAGCTAACCATCAGAGCAGCCAGCTATGGCATGGCCTAATCCTCATGGCTTTGCTAACCTAAATATAATTCCTGTTTCCCCTCTCTTCATGCTTTGCATTTATATTTATTTATATTAAATATATATAGATTGCTTTTCCACCCAAAAAGGGGCCTTCAAAAGGGCATATGACAAATCAAAGAAAACAATAAAAAACAATACAAAATACAATACAATACAATAAAAAGGATGTGCAATAAAAAAATAAACCACATAAAAACAAGCATGAACAATAAAATATTTAAGCAGCAGAGAAAATATGAATCAAAGATTTTTCTACATGACCCTTCTAACCCACACCTTTACCAATTCTTCTGCTTCCAGATTCTTTGAGGGATTAAGATCAGCTTCTTTACACACGGTTTTCCCCTATGATTTTCTTTCTCTGCCTTTCGATATGTTCCATTACACAACCACTAGGTGGCAATGTTATATAGCGGATTTGTGGAAATACACTAGGTTTCAGGCCACTGTTCAGAGATGTACCAGACTTCTCTCGATAGAAAAACAGCAACACTAAACTTGCATATCCTTTTAATTGTATTTTGCTGCAAAGCATGGGGGAGGCCTTTGATGAGGAAAACATCATGTAAAGGACCAGCAAACTACCATGAGTGAGGAATCATGACTGCACAATAAGAGCTTTATATTGAAAGGTTCCAAGTCAACAGCAAAACTGGAATGCATTTAAGTCTGCTTTCCCACTTATAATGCCCCAATTCTACCCATGATTCCACCTCATTTTAGCCATCCTATTGATAGCAATGTCAAAGAAATCTACAATAGATTCAAATCAATTGGATTTCTCTGCTTTCGATTTTTGCAGCAGACTGGCTTTTTCTGAGTCATGCACATTCTGTAGGCATGCATACTAGTTTTCGCTTCTGGAATTGTACGCAAATGTAATCATATAAAAATATGAAAAATACAAAAACAAACTTAAAAATAACAACAACAAAAAATGAACATCCCACCCCTCAATTAGGCTAAAGCATTAAAATATGGATATTTGGGAAATTGCAAAAAAATCCAATTCTGTCAATGAGCAGATGCCAGAATTAAAGATGCCAGACAATCCATGAAACACAGAAGGAAGGAATTTCACAAAATATGCACACCTTTACCTGCTGGAGAAAATATGCTGGTAGAACATCTATGCCTATGGCATAGGATAATGCTGGCATATTTGGGCTGCCATGGAGACAGCATTTCCAGGGTTCTTCTTGCATAGTGAGACTTCTTCCAAACCCTGCAGCCCCTCACTTTGCATAACAGAAGAATAGGATTGTACTGTGGGTCCAAAATGGGGATGTTTAGGATTGGAGCCTCATATTGAACATTTTGAGTATGCATTTAATCTAGATTGCTGTTGGGAAAAAAACCTGAAAGGAAAGCAGCTGAAAACAAATACTATTTTCAAAAACTAAGGGAAGTTAGTGCTTCGAATGGGCTTGCTTTTTAATTGATTCACTGGATCTAAATCCAGCTGTCGCTAGCTTTGCATTTGATTGTAGCTGGCGTGATATTGAAATTCAGCTTGACTTGGCAGCCATAAAGATGTCTTGCTTTTCCCCATGGCTGAAATATTTTAAAACTGTATATGTCAAAGAAAATTATTTGTCTTGTCACATCCATTCTTAAGAAAGGTATTTAGTTTTCTGACGTTCCAATCTATGAAAACAAAAATCACATAGGGAGCTCACTCACATCTAAGTCCTGGACTTTGCAGTAGTGTTTGCAGGAGGAGTGAAGCTAAAGACATTCCTAATTATCTAGTGCAGTATCCAGTACTTGAGGAAGATCAGAATTAAGGCTGTAGTCTACAAATCAGGAAACACTGCCAACAATTTCCAACTGAGTATGGAGTTTTGATATGTCAATGTCATGTTTAATTTTATATCGTATTTCAGAATCATTGTACTTTGTTGATTTTTATAATGGCTAATGGCTAGATAATAAACATTAAAAACTGATAGACTAATAAAATTTCTAATCTGCTAAAAGGGAAGATGGACAGATTTAGGACAGTAGTTGCATTATATGCAATAGCAGCTGCTAAATTCAGGACAAAATATGTTCAAGCAAATGATGGCTAATTGTGAAATGTGTGTGGCATATTTTACGTTTAATACAATTATGTACTGGATTTTGCATCATTCTAATCTCATCTGTTCACTGGTTGACATTTTTCTTTATTTTTTTTATTTTTAGGAACTGGTCCTATCAGCCAATTTATTACCCTGTCACTGTTATAGTTTATGTGCAGGGTGCTTTGTATTATACATGCTAGCTGTTCACCAATAAGTTCTAATGTCTATACAACAATAAATACTTCCCATAATATGATTCATACCCTGAGCAATCCTCATATATTGCAGGCTCTCAAGACCTTTCTTTAAGAAGTAAAGGCCAATACTAACAAATGGGAAGAAACAATCACATATTTTTTGGTTGTTCCTTTCAAAACATCAGAAGAAGCAAGGAAGGAAGGAAGGGTTAACCTTAATGGAATGCAGAGGTCACAAATGCAAACCTTAACTTAGGGAATTGCATCAATAACAGGCTATACAAACATAACCCCATGCACCCAACTCCGATGTTTCTATATAGATAGATCTGTAGCTTGCATTTGTGGAATTCTCAGCTATTTCTGTTAAAAGAGCCACCTCTTGATGACGTGGAAATGATCCTACACTAGTATAAATGCAAAAGGAATAGATCTGACCTTACTATGAAGGGTCATGAAGCAACAGCTTCAGGTGGCAGATTCTGGAGGGAATGCTCTTTTCCTGTTTCCGCCTCCATTTTTTTATTACGCAGGGTCTTATTTTAAGTCAGGGGTTAGCGATTTGTGGCCTTCCAGATGTTTTGGCCAAAAACGTCCCATTCCTAGCCCACATAGCCAATAGTGTGGAATGATGGGAGTTGTAGACCAAAACATCTGGAGGGCCACAAATTGCCAACCCCTGATTTAAAATAAGACCAGCTTAAAAAAGAACTGAGGTGGAAGCAGGAAAGAGCATTCAGAGTCTGTCACCTGAAGCTATTGCTTCATGACCCCTCGTACCAAGGCCAGACCTATTCCTTTGGCCTTTATACTAATTGTTCATGTAGTGCAAAAAAAATATGTGAGGCAAAAATGTGTGAAAGTAATGTACATATATTGTTATTTTATAATAATAATTAATATTTGCATAGTGCATTCAACTGTTCAAGGCACTCCACATGGATTATCCAGCTGTAATCCTTAAAATAACCCTGTAAGGTTATCCCCACCACTAATATTGTGGAAATTCTAGAGTTTTCAGTGGGAAATGGGATTGTTTTTATCATCTCACCCCTCCAGCTTCTCAATGGAAAGTGGTTGCTTTCCATTGCTTGTTTAGAAGGAGTAGGCAGTCAATTATCTTCTGTACACATGCAGCAACACTACACTGTGTGATCAATGACTGAGTTTGTTAAATTATTTGGTAGATCATCATATGTGTAATTTCTGTTCTCCATATGATCATTCCTAATCCATTCCAAAGTGTGTTTCAAATAAATCCAGAAGCTTAACAGGCACAGTTCATTGTTATGTCACTCTATATGTAAAAGATGTCTTTTGAGGTTTTTTTTAAAAAATCCACCCACTCCCTTGTCATATTCTTTGCTTCGTTCCAACATCTCTTGATATATAAGAGTGTTGCATCTTTTTCTGAAAGGTTTCTCCTAAGGGCAGTTTACACCAGACATCTTCTAAATGCAAGCAGTCTCAGTTGTTTTCATGTAAGCATTTGCATAGAAAAGGCAAATTGTGAAATGGCTGATCTTTGATGCAGCCTATAGAAAACCAGAGATTTGCAGCAGCTGGAAAAAGTGTCACCCTGAACTGGCCCATGATATTTTGCCACCTGAAACAGTATGCTTTTTTTTAGTTGCTGAGGAATGGAGGGGGGAGGGGGATGCTATTGCTCTTGAGTCCTACATGTGGGCTTTCCACAGGCAGCTGGTTGGCCACTGTGTGAACAGAAAACTGGACTAAATGCACCCTTGGTCTGATACAGCATGGCTCTTCTTATGTTCTTATGTGGCGGCCCAGCCCAGCAGCCACTATCAACACTGGCTGAGGTGGCTTCCCCACATCCCAATATACAGCAATGCCTTGCTAGCACCCTTCCTCATAGTGAGACATTAGAGCCATGCCACACACACACACACACACACACACACACACACTTAAACTTTTAAACAGTTTTTGCTTCCATGTTAAAGCAGCAGTGCTGTTCCTAGGCAGTGGTTGCTGGCAGCAACTCCACAGCCTCCCTGATAGGCAGACCAAGATGATGGTGGGACCAGGGGTGGTCAGTGGCCAAGGGCAAGGACAGGCCAGCAGCAGCAGTGGCCAAGGGAGAAGTGAGACAATGGAACCCAGAAAGAAGTGGAATGGCAGTGAGAGACCCTGTGGGCTGGTGGTGGCACTGATGATGGCGGTGGCGGTGGCGGTGGGTCCAATTCAGTGCCCTCCCAATGTCATCTGTAATTGTCTGATCCACACATTCTTAAGGATGGTTGGGACTTTGCCCACATAAAACAAAATGTCTTCTTCCTAAATCTTAACTAAACACAAGATTCTTGGGGAAGAACTGAAAAGATATCCCAGCTAACATCCTAAGACCTTTCACGACTGGTCTCCAAGGTCTAGCAAAGCTCAGCAGTCATCGAAGAGCCCTATGTGTTTCGTTCTCAGCTCAGGGGTCTACTATTTCCCTTCCACAGTGCTAATGTTCCTATGGTATTTATGTTTAAGAGTGTCTTCTTTCCCGGTTATCTGGACATAAGGTTTCAGTTCTATGGGGGAAACAGAAAGTAACTATTATGGTAGAGTAGATCAATTTGATCTACAGCAATGAGCAGGAGGAACATGTGAGTATCCTGTTGCTGAGATGAAAATAGGTTGATAATTCTAATTGAACATGAGTCATTTCCATAGGGAATTCTGGGAGCAGTACTCCCAATCTCAGGTGGGAAAAGTTGCTCATGACCTCCTTTCCATGCCCAAGGTAATTTTTTGGGGGTACAGAACAGGGGAAGTGGTGCCTCACAGGATCAAGATGAGCAAAGGCCTGTAATCAGGGCTCTGCTCACTTTGATCATATTTGCAAGCATTCCGACATGGATTCTCACTTTTGCAAATGCCTCGACTCAAATGCTCATGATACCACTAATTAGCAAGTAATCAATTGTAGTGCCATGCTGTGCAAACCATCATTGTCTTGATCAGTGATGCTATCATCCCAGTGAGGAAACAGCTCAAGCAAGAGCATGAAGTGGCAACGTGGTGCAGATCTGGAGAAGATAAGATTCAGGACCCTGGACAGTGCTGAAGGTACTGGCCCAAAAAATTCTTGGCTTGGATTCAGGACTATGGCTAGCAGTCCCACAACTAAAATAAATGATAAGGTACCTCCACTGGCCTGACCTGACTGCTAAGGTTTTATAGTCTGGCCAGGACAGTACTTCCAGGAGTTGCACCCTCCCCCTCCCCCAAGTGGTGCATCTAGCTGTCTTAAAGGGCTAGCACCTTTTCCTGACATTTCTGGTTTCTTCTGAGGTGAATGAATTGTGGAGATCCCCAAGATTTTCCTACTTACTGGAAGAGCCTGAGGTCTACTTCTTGGATTTAGCTGCTGCTGCTGCTGCAGACCTCAGTCTTGGTGTGTGTGCATGTGTGTGTATTAGTGTAGGTTCATGGCAGTCATGTGCTAATTTTCTGCATACCAATTCTTTGTTAAAGGCAGGAGCCTGCCAGGATGTTTTTATGGCCAGTTGGAAACTCTATCATCTGGAGGAAGTATATGGGTAGGGCCTGGTTCTGTAACAACTAGGGCTTGGTTCTCTGCACTGACTGCCTATTCATTACCAGGCCAGGTTTAAGGTTAAACAACTTGGGACCAGGATACCTGAAAGAGCTCCTTCTCCCTTTCTAACCTGACTGGTCACTGAGGTCATCAGAGGGCATGCTCCTGGTGTTTCCACATGTACCTCTGGCCTAATTAGAGTCTACCTGAAGAACAGCCTTCAATATAGTGGCCCCTTCCTATGGAATTCCCTGCCTTTGGAAGTCAGGCAGGATCCAGCATTGTGCTGCTTCTGATGCCTCCTGAAAACACTGTTATTTCAGGAAGCCTTTCTTGAGTGACTGGCCTTGAGTGATTATGTTTGTTTTAAAAATAGTAATTTTAAATTATTATTGATGATGATGATGATGATGATGATGATGATGATGAAATCTTGGATGTAGAGTAGTATAGAAGTACTATAAATAAATAAATAAATAAATACTACTTACATCCCTTTGTCTTCTCCTTTTGTTGGACTAAAATCAGTGGGTAATCACAGCAGTGCGTCTTCTCTTGTTCCCATTATTCTCTGCTAAAACATATATCCCACCATTTGGGGACTCTTAGGGCTATGAAGCAGACAATCTAGTGGTGTCAGAGCAGGCCTTGTCATTCCTGGATTTACTTAGCTCTGGTGCAAATTCTATACCTCAATACCTAGTTTCTGAATTATATAACCTGCTATATACATTATAAACCTTTTGTGATGTACTAAACAAATTCAAATTTGATTTAACTGAACATATACAGGGCTTGATAACTTATATATATATATATATATATATATTCATTTAACAAAAAACCTATGGTTTACAAAAACAACATTAAGGCTCTACGGTTTCCAACCAAGCACAAAAAGCAGGGAAACTGGGAGTTAATGCTCACAAGCCTTAACGCCACAACCTCCCTAAGGAGGCAGAAAGTGCAAGTGAAATTCTCATTCTCCCAAAGCAGATAAACCATGAGGACAGGATAGAGAATATGATATACAGAGGTGACTGTGGGTTGTGGAAAACTCATGACAAACAAGTTAGGGCCACCTACTTCTCTTTTTTTTTGTTTAGAGCAGCCCTTCCCCAACCTGGTGCCCTCTAAAGGTGTTGGACTACAACTCCCATCATTGCAAGTCAGTATGTCCCATTGTCAGGAATGCTGGGACTTGTCATCTCAAACATCTGAATATAAACTGCCCAAACAGGTTTTGCAGCCTTTATTTTCCCCGCTTACCAGAATCTCCCACTTTTAGTTTCCTAGGTTACCTGTGGAATGATGTGGTTAACCTGTTTGGCTACCTCTCTCCCCTCCAATTTCACCGCCAGCTGAAGTTTGTCCCTCCTCTCAGAACTGCTCAGGAGTAAATGGGAATGTGCCTCAGAACTTTCTCCCTCCAGCAGCCTTTTAAAAAGTATTTTCAGCTGCCTCTCTCTGCCCCCTACCATTTGCCAGAAAGAGAGGAAGAGAGAGAGAGACCAAAGAGAAGGAGTGAGAGAGAGAGAGTAGAGAACTGCCCAAACGCACACCCAAACAGACAGGGGAAGCTGCTTTGTTCCTTCCTCCTCCTCCTTATTTTCCCAGTGAGATCAATTGTTTTCCTTTCTTTCCTCTCAATCATCCGTTGTCATTTTGGTGATGTAAAACATTCTGACGCGCGCGCACACACACACCCAGCAAGCAAGTGAGGGGAGCAAGTGTGTGTGTGTGTGTGTGTGTGTGTGTGTCTATGGACGGGGGCAGGCATGCAGGCAAGCATGAACATACCCTCCCACTGTCCGCCCCCCCTTTCCCTGCTTCCCGTCTCTCAGGAACCCAGCAAGAAGGGAGGGGATGAGTTGTCTAAGCGGATCACTAATTATCCACACATATGCATGACAACAAGACCATCTGAGCGTTAATGCGCCTCCTCACAAAATTGTTTACATGGACATAAGGCGCTCTTACTCCCACGGTAAATTAAAACTCACTATTTAACGCGCATTCAAAAATGCGAATAATCAGAGATTTAAAGTGCCTGGACCTCTGATTTGCACTCAGATCTTGTAGAATTAAATTTGGCAATGCTCCTTGAAAAAGCTTTAAATCGCTCTTGTAGAGGCACCCTAAGATAGGTTAGGTTGGAAATCTGTGCCTGGCCCACTGTCTGTCTATGTCTGTGTGCCTGCCTCTTTCATATATAAACACAGAAAAGCATCCTTGGTTTTGTTCTTTACTTACTACATGCCATAAACTACCTGTGTATAGAGAAGTCTGTCACAAATGATGCAATACACTCACTTTTCGCACTTCCTAATACATTTGTTTCCCAACTAACTTACCACTAATACAGTCATGAATCTAACTCTAAAAATTGTAATTTTTACTATATTAAGATTAAAGAATCCACATACATCAATTGCAAATCAGAGAACCTACCATTTTTCATATTACTGTTCAAGAATTAGGATTATTTTCCTAATTATGCCTCACATGGAAGTTGCCTTTTTCACAGCAGCCAGGTTGATATTTTCATCAAGCTATCCACCTCCCCTGCTCCAAATTCTTCCTTGGTCAGTCACCGCTAGTTAGCTCAGATCCTATCAGTTTATATGTGAAATTGTGATCCTTCCCCCAATGTGCATCACTTTACACTTGCTTACATCAAACAGCATTTGCCATTTTGATGGCCATTCTCTTGGTATCGAGGGATATTTTTGGAGCTCTCCTCACAGTCCCCCTTTGTTTTAGCAAGACTAAGTAATTTGGTATTATCACCAAACATGACCATGTCAAGGTTCACTTCCTCTCTCATTCTAATATTATGAGAAAGGGAGAAACTGCCTCCCTATCCACTTTCTGCACAACATGCATTATTTTGTATCCCTTTATCATGTCTCCTCTATTCACAATTTGTTTAAGGCTGCAGCACTTGCCCTGAGGAAACCACGCTGCTTATGGTTAAACCCGAACCCAACAATCATAAGGAATACTAAGAGAAGCTGGAAAAAATGCAGAAAAGGGCAACTAAAATGATTAAGGGACTGGAACATCTCACCTGTGAGAGAAAGTTACAACAGCTGGGATTGTTTAGCATGGAAAAAAGGAGGCTAAGGGGAGACATGATAGAGGTGTACAAAAGTATGCATGGTGTGAAGAATGTGGATAGGGAGACATTTTTCTCCCCTCCCATAATACTATAACCAGGGGCCATCCCATGAATCTGATTGGTGGGAGATTCAGGACAAATAAAAGGAAGTACTTCTTCACCCAGCACATAGTTGAATTATGGAATTCAGTACCACAAGATGTAGTGATGGCCATCAATTTGGATGGCTTTAAAAGGGGGTTGGATAAATTCCTGGAGGGAAAAGCTATCAATGGCTACTAGCCCTGATGGTTATGTGCTCCCTCCAGTATCTGAGGCAGTAAGCCTGTGTGCACCAGTTGCTGGGGAACATGGGTGGGAGGGTGCTGCTACACCATGTCCTGCTTTGTTGGTCCCTGGTCGACAGCTGGTTGGCTACTGTATGAACAGAGTGCTGGGCTTCATGGACCCTCAGTCTGATCCAGCATGGCACTTCTTACATTTTTAAAATGACCAGAAGTAAAATGTAAGATGAATATAGGAGAAAAAGGGCACAATAATATTTACAAAAATCACAACAGAAATAGTACCTAGCCCCTACTGAGAGCCCGTGACATGGAGAGAATCAAGCAGCGGAGTAAGAGAACACAGATAGACAGACATGTACACACACACAGCCAACAAGAAAATAACTTGTAAATTGTAGGATTATTATTCTGCTTAAAAGAAAAGGAAATCTTTACCCCCTCCACCCCCACCCCCAAGGCTCCAATTTTTAAAATGTTGCAATCATCTGCATGCTTACCTGGGAGTAAGACCCATTGCATTCAATGGAGCTTACTTCTGAGTAGATTGTTAGCACTGTTAAGGGAATCCATGAGGCAGGCAGTGGATTACTTTTGAATGGACTGCTAGTAGTGTTAAGGGAATCCACACACACACAAAGCAAGCAAGCAAGGAAGTTTTTAATTGTAGGAGTCTTGTTGTGCTGGAATGAAAATGAAATCTTTACTTCCAGGATTCCCCCTCTACCCCACACACCCCAGGCTCCAATTTTAAAAATGCTGCAATTGTGTACATGCTTACCTGGGAGTAAGACCCATTGCATTCAATGGAACTTACTTCTCAGTAGACTGCCAGCACTGTTAAGGGAATCCAAGAGGCAATCAGTCACTCCCCCTGGCCTCTCAACTTTCTAATCCAGTTGGAGAGGGAGGGGGAGGGAGAGGGAGAGAGACAGAGAGCGAGAGAGACGCTACTCCGCGTGTGTTCCTTAGAGGGAGCTCCATTCATTACTATGGGAGCTTATAAATCGAATTTGAAACAAACTAAAGGGAATTTTAAGAAAAGAACATCTATTTTAACAACTCTAAGGCAAAAAGAAGAGGACATCATTTAGGGTTACCATAAGAAAAGGAGGACAGGGCTCATGTAACTTTAACAGTTGTAGAGAAAAGGGAATTTCAGCAGCATGCAATTAGTACCTGGTGATATTCCCTCTTCATCACAACAGTTAAAGTTGCAGGCACTATACTAGAGTGACCATATACAAAAGAAGCCAGGGCTCCTGCAACTTTAACTGTTGTGATGAAGAGTGAGTTTCACCAGGAACTAATTGCATACAAATGACACAGGCTGAAATTCCCTTTTCTCTACAATTGTTAAAGTTACATGAGCCCTGTCCTCCTTTTCATATGGTCAGCCTAACATCATTGGAATTTTAATTATTTAACCTGTCAATTCATAAGGGGACCTCAACAAAAACAATCACGAGCCCAGTCTCAAATACCAATGTGAGCCTGAGAGGATTCCCACCTTTTCGACTTTAAACTGCCCTCCTTCCATCCATCTTTCACCAATCTTGGGGTGCCTCTACAAGAGGCATTTAAAGCTCTTTCAAGGCGCATTAAAAAAATTACCTCTACAAGAACGGAGCGCAAATCGGGCGTAGAGGCGCGTTATCTCCCCGATTATGCGCATTATCGAATGCGCGTTAAATCGCGAGTTTTATTTTGCTCCGTCCGTTAAAGCGCATTTTGACTGTGTGAATAAGCGCTTATGCACATTAACTACTTGTAAAGCGCATTTTGGACACCTGTTAATGCGCTTCGCCGCCTCTCGTGCAGAGGGATTAGGCGTAAATGCGCTTCTGCGATTATGCGCATAATCGCCTAACCAGGTGCAAAAGCGAATCCTTGTAGAGGGGACCTTCGTGAAATGTTCAGGTTATGTAAAACCAACATTTCTTTCTGGCACATGGAAATTTCAGGAAGATTGGTGAAACATTTTCGATTTTATGAATGTTAGAATGATCACACCCCCAATTACCCCTTTAACATGGTGGAATGTGTTTTTTTACTGAGTGATCTTAACAAGAGACTCACAACTGTAAATCTCTTAATAAAGGAGGCCCTTGTGGGCAGGATAAGGCATGCATACATCAACACAATTTTAGAGGCAGTTAAATAGAATATGTTCTGCATCAACTGCCAATGAACATTGTGAAACACATTTTTAGAGGACATAGTCTTCTCCTTCTACCCTCTCACTGCCTAAATTCTGTGGATGAAACCATGCCATTATGCCAGTTTCCAGTAAGTATGACAAATGCTTCTAATTAAGCCAATCTAAAATAACAGCTTTATGGAAAACATATGTGAAACCAAATGTGTTTTAAAATTAATTTTCTATTGCTCTTTTGTGCAAATGAGAGAGTTTCAATCAATGCAAATATGATTTACGAAAATTAGAATGCTTAGGACTTCCTAGTTTGTGACAAAAATAAACAACATGGATGGGTAATGCAGGAATAGTATAACTATGCTACTAATTCAATGATCATAACTATTTTAAGTACACTATTTTGCAACTAATTGAGAAAGGGAGAGCAGGCAACTTTACATGCAAACCTTAACATCTATTACTCTTCAATACAAAGTTATGATTTTCCTGGTATTGCTACACATTTAGCTGCATAAGTGCTCTTTTATTGATATTTTCATCTTCTATTATCTTTAAAGATTTCAGTGTTGCAGAAATTCGAAATTTGATCTGCAAGCTGCCCCTTCTTTACCTTTGAAGAATATATAATAGGTATGTCAGAGAAATCCACAATAGATTCAGATCAGTTCAGATTCAAATGAGTCACACAGATCTGAGTTACACAGATTTACTTTTGTGGGGATGGGAGTGCAAATTAGTGCAAATGCACATTACCGCAAATGGAACAAAATGCATCCCTAAAAATAATCTGATTCCACCAGTAGGTGGAAAAAGGAATGAAAGAAGCTTGACAATCTGCAAAACACAGACGGGATGGATTTAACTAAATCCGTATATTTCTAAAATCCTGTGGTGCCCCCCATTAGTCATTATTTATCCTTCTTCTAAACTGAGAGAGAGAGAGAACGTTGCTTTTTTTCTGAAGTGAACTTGCTAAGAAAGTTTTCAGATTCAAATAAATGGGGCTAGATCAAGAGAGGAAGGGACCTCCTGCCAGAAAAAGGGCTCTGCCTCTGTAAGATCTCTTTGCCCAATTTTGGGGGATCCTCCCTCCTTCCACACCACATCTCACCCCATTCAGGAGGGACTCCAGAGTCTCTGCGTAGTATTTTCAGGGGGCTGGAAGGCCACTCTGGGAGGGAAGAAGCAAGGAAGTCCACTTCCACTTGTGTAGCTGATCAAGCATAAAACTGGATCCAAACCATGAAGGTTAGAAATGAAAAGCTCTGTTTAGCATTTACGGAGCCATATTAATGGGACAGGAGAGATTCCTTGACGGATCTACTTATGCAGGAGCAAAGCTGTGTCCAGAGATGCACCAGTGCGAACCCAGTCCTTTACAACAGAAGAAAACCCATCAGGAATAGGCATGCTCAACTTTTCAAAAATATGTGGACTTAGAGAAATTATATCTACTTATCATGCTGCCTGTTTCAAAGCCTCAGTGAAGAAGGCTGAGATAGTCAGAGGCAGTCCCCTTGGAGCAATCATGTCAATGATCCTAGTCAGTTTCTCATTCAATCATTAGTATAGACATCCATTTTTGTGAACAAAGCATTGCACATATTGCAACTTCTGCATTTACTAGAAGTATGGTCAATATATTCCATCTAAGACTTTGTTTTCTTCTGAGGAATCTGAAACAGGGTGATATCCAGCAACTGCATTTTCTCTTAGGGATGAACAAATCAGCAAAACTCAAGCTTGCTGAGGTTTGTCAATTTCCTCTTTAAAGCTTGTTTGGACTCATGGTCAGATCAGATTGTAAGCTTTGGTTCCCCCCATTTTTCCCCATGAAAATGTATGCATATTTTGTACACTTTTTTCAAAAATGTGCATCAATTGTGCCGCATAAAAGTATATGCATGTTTCAAATGCATTTTTGTTGTTGCACATTGCCTTTTCGCACATACATTTTAAGAATGTAGTACATAAGAAGAGCCCTGCTGGATCAGACCAAGTATTCATCTAGTCCATCATCCACTTCAACGAGTTCTCAATTACAAGACTATAAGCAGAACATAAAGGCAATAAAGAATCATAAACTTGACTCCAGCCCCCATAAGTGCTATAGAACCCACCACTGTTGGCTTCTGTATTCTCCTGTCCATGCCTCCATTAACTTATGGAGGAGGAGGAAGAGGAGGAGGAGGAGGAGGAGGAGGGAGACAGAGTGGGGGCTAAAGTGCCCCTCCCACAAGCTCTCTCACACACAATTTCTAGCTGCTTTGGCAAGAACATGGGTTGGATTTCAGTTCTGCTTGTCCTCTAGACCAGGTACTGAGAACCTATCACTATCCAAATGTTGCTGGATTCCAATTCCCATCAGCTCCAGCTAGCATGACCAATGGTCAAGGATGATGACAGCTGTAATTCAATGGGAAGGCCACACGCTCCTCCCTTCCTTAGTTGAAAGCAGCTGAACTGGCTTCTCCCCCATCTTGAAACCTACACAGTTGTTGAGAAAGAAAAAGAGAAAGGACCTTATATATATCAAGACCAAAAAAGTAGGGCAATTAATACAGGGTATACAACACATTAGATGTTTGCTACCTTATGGTGTTATGTGGCAATTAAATGTCAACAATGTTGACATTTAGATGGACCAAGGGTCTGACTTTGTTAGATGGACCAAGGGTCTGACTTTGTCTAAGGCAGGTTCCTATGTTCCTAAGTATAAAGGTACAATGCTATCAGAAGAACATGACACCGGTCATAGAAGTGCGATGGAGGGAAAGTCATGAAACCACTAACTATCTGGAGTTTGCTACTGTGTTTTCCTACCAGAAAAGCTTGCTGAGATCTTAAAGAGACAGAAGCTCTGTCCTCAGATGACATATAGCAAAACTAATTATAAAGGAATAAGTCCAGCTTTATGTAATCACGCAGGAGTCTGTTTAGACTTTGCGGTAAGAAAAATGACTCCTCCACTCAGAGATGTGGATGTTCTGCAGGCAAGCTACATTTCAAATGTATATCGAATGTGTCTTCCATTTCAGGTGGAGGATAGACTTTGAGAAATTATTTCATTTATTTTGCATAGATACTCAGTAGTGTATAAGCCCAAACTCAATCGGTTTTATGTATTATTCACAAAATGGTTTGGCTAGCAATTATCTCAAGATGTGTTGTGAATGATGTAGTAGATCCATAGTCAGCCCATTATTCTAAGCTTACAGCTCAACTTTATTCTGTTAATATTGATTCTTAATATCTCCAGTTTTAACAGAAATCAAAGCAGCAAATGTGTACTGACACCCATGCTCACCAATGGTGAGCTGTATGCTGCAGTAAGCTTTTGCACAAGGATCAACTTTCTGTATCTGCTAGGGATGGATGAATCTGTCAGGTTTGGATTCTCTCAATTTCTCATTTTTCACATGTTAAATTCGGTTCATTTTGAACTTTGTGAATTTCACCCGTCTTAAATTATGTTTGAAATTTTTGATTTTCATTCACATGTGCAATTTCTCCTAATATGTGTATTTTTGTCCAATATACACAGTTTTTGCAAGCAATTTCTGTAATATAATGCATACTTGAATATTATTTCCCCTAATATACACATTCTTTTATGCATGTTTGGTTGTAGAACTCCATTGCAAAAATTCAGAGAAGTGTGAATTTTGAAGGATAACAGAGTTTCAATTTGCATAGTGGTGTAAAAGTACAAATTTCTTTCCTAATCTGTGAACACAAAAAGATGCTGTATGGTAAGAAATAATATATAATTTGGAAGAAAGTAAAAATATTTATGCCTCCTTAGTTTGGGATACTCCTCAGGGAATGATGTGAGAGAAATCTGATATCTCAAAGTGCAAACTAATGAAGCAAAAAGACAGATATATATATATATATATATATATATATATATATATATATATATATATTTGGCATGTGAGGGCTTTCCCAGTTTAAGGATGGGATCACTATAGAGAAAATATACTTGCATTGTATACACCTTGATACTTGTTGAATAAAGGGTAGACACCCAGGAGACACAAGCCATGCCAATTTCAGTAAACTAATTTAGCTTGAATCACTTTTTAGTTCATATATAATTTTGATTAGGTCTTCTTTGGGCACCGGTGAGATTAGCTTGGGAAAACCCAAATGAACTTTAATCCAATTAAAGTATCACAGATGCTTATATGTTCTTTCTCTAGTATAGGATATGTAACAAGCACACCAAAAATCAGTTTAAAAGAGGCGGCAAATGTTTTTTGTACATATGAGACAAACAGAACATAAATATTTCACTTCCAGCTAGCAGTACTGGTATGCATGTGGGTTTGGATCCAGACATGCCCTTCTATAAATGGAAGGGCTACCAATCCAGTAGAAGGTTCTGCTTGAGGAAGGAGGGTTAGACAATTTTCACTTACTCCCTTTTCACCCTGCAGTCTCTAGCACCACTTCCTATGGTGCTCCAGAAAGTCCCCCAATCCTCTGGAGCAGGTTTTCAGGGGGCATCAGGGGCTGCAGGCGAGGAACGAATCAGTGAACATGCATCTTCCCCCTTTCTCCAGCAGAGTGCCATGAGCAAAATTTGTATCCAACCCATGGAAGTTTGTAAAACATATGAGTGATACACACCAAAACAGCCTGGATGGAGGAAATAAGTCCCACTGAGTTACCTACTTACAAGTATATTTTCAGAGTGTTGTGTCTTTATGGTGAAACACACATCAAACTCTGATTCTTCATCAAGCATATCTTCTTGGAAGGACAGATCTCACCACTGATTACATTATTCCTCTTACAAGCATCTTTAATGGCATTGGAGACATCGCCTTCAAAGTACTATTTCCCTGCCTACTTTATTCCCATATAGACGTGTGATTAGGATGACCAGATAAAATCCAGGTCAGGGCTCCTGTAACTTTAACAGTTGTAGAGCAAAGGGAATTTCAGCCAGTGTCATCTGTATGCAATTAGTTCCTGGTGAAATTCCCTCTTCATCACAACTGTTAAAGTTGCAGGGGCCCTGCCTTCTTTTGTATGTGATCACTCTAGTATAGTGCATACACCTTTAACTGTTGTGATGAAGAGGGAATATCACCAGGAACTAATTGCATACAAATGACACTGGCTGAAATTCCCTTTTCTCTACAACTGTTAAAGTTACATGAGCCCTGACCGGGGTTTTATCTGGTCAGCCCACCTTTGATGAATGCAAGATATTAGTCTGGATCCACTTTGCTGATGTTGATGTCTCCAAATCCAAGCTCTTGGAAATAATCATAAACAAGTTTGACAAGACTTGATAACCTGAAGGTGGGAACTGTGGGGAGTACATATGTGCTACTACATCCATTGAAGATTTATCAGTTGGGCTGGGCTGCTAGCCATAAGCTAATGACCTGACAAATGTCCAAAAGAGAACTTGCACTGGCATAAAGTTCTCAGTGAGCTGGTTGTGAGAGTGTCCTCAGATGATTATTTGCAAACTTCCGAATCCGTACCATTTTTATCTGCAATAACTGGGAGTGATTCATTTGGGCACCACCTGGTGCTAAACTCCTATTCTAATTCCAATATATTGTCTTTGGCTACTTATCTCCCAATGACCTTAGTGGCATTTAAGTAGATCATACACATGATTGGAACCCTTAATTCTAACAAAGAAATCATGCTTCACAGTCTTATAATGAATACCCTGCTTTGCCATTCTGTGATGAAAGCTGAAAGCTAGGAAAAGGCATTACCCCAGGCATAGAATGGAAAAACAAAATATGTTCAAGACCAACAAAACTCTATGAATTAAAGAGCTATGTTGACATGTACCACTTTATAAGTGCACTAAGTTCCATTAACTTTATGAGTTTCTGCTCCTGCATTAAAATCAATGATACTACTGTACATTCATACCTGAAATGTGAACACTCCTGGCCTTCCCCTTGCTCACCCTCCATTCATCTTACATTGAAGGGGGGAAATCATCTTGCATTCCATTGCAAGAGACCTCATTAGGAGTGAAGATGCGCCAACATTCATGCTATCCTACTATTTCTATTCAGGTAGAAAGAATTATTTGCTATCACAGAAATGCTCTCCAAAGCATTTTATATTTATTGAAAATGGCAGTAAATAAACCCAAAACACTAACACAGCTGGATTGGGCATTAATTAAACCAATTTTTAGCAACACCATCAATAATATAAACAATATGGAACATTCACATAGCATATTTCAAGAGTCAAAAGTGCCTCTTTGATCTTTGTATATATAAGAGAGTATTTACCTCTAGCAAGCATGAATGTTATCATAGTTATAAGCACTGGCCTTGGTACATTCTGGGTTTAAAATGTATATTAAATGTATTTATTTATTTTGGACCCAATCACAAAACACAATCCATTTGCATGTGGGAAGGGAGGTGCGCAGCTGATTGTGTGCATATGAAGGGCCAAATTCTAGTTGCCTGTAGTAATACATCATAGAACGTAGGGATGTGCACTGACCCCCCGGATCGGATCGGATAGCGGATCGGAATCGGACCTGGGGGGTCGGATCGGATCGGATCGGATCGGAGGCTGGTCGGATCGGATCGGATCGGACCAGATGTCCGATCCGGATCGGACGCCATTTTGAATGCTTTTTCCCATAGCCAAGTATTGTTTTACAAAAACGCCTATAACTTTTTCATTTTTAAAGATAGAAGGATGAAACTTGGGCACATTGTAGACTGGTTAGGGGTAGTTATCTGTGAGAAATTTCAGAAAGATTGGTGCATGCGTTTTGTGGCAATTAATTTTTTAATAAATACCCAGGAATGCTTATAACTTTGTCATTTTTAAAGTTACAAACATGAAACTTTGCCACATTGTAGGAGGTACCTTGGGACCTATGTGTATGAAATTTCAGAAACATAGGTGCTTGCCTTGTGTGGCAATTAATTTTAGAAAAATGGGTAGTAGTGGGGTAAATACAGTTACGCCTCCCATTTTTTTATTTTTTAAGATACAAACAGGAAACCTGGGCACATTACAGGTACCACTTGCCTTGATATGTGAGTGAAATTTCAGAAACATTGGAGCTTGCCTTGTGTGGCAATTAAGTTTTGAAACAATGAGGAAAGAAACACCTATAACTTTGTCATTTTTAAAGTTACACACATGAAACTTTGCCACATTGTAGGTGGTACCTTGGGACCTATGTGTGTGAAATTTCAGAAACATAGGTGCTTGCCTTGTGTGGCAATTAATTTTAGAAAAATGGGTAGTAGTGGGGTAAATACAGTTACGCCTCCCATTTTTTTTATTTTTTAAGATACAAACAGGAAACCTGGGCACATTACAGGTACCACTTGCCTTGATATGTGAGTGAAATTTCAGAAACATTGGAGCTTGCCTTGTGTGGCAATTAAGTTTTGAAACAATGAGGAAAGAAACACCTATAACTTTGTCATTTTTAAAGTTACACACATGAAACTTTGCCACATTGTAGGTGGTACCTTGGGACCTATGTGTGTGAAATTTCAGAAACATAGGTGCTTGCCTTGTGTGGCAATTAATTTTAGAAAAATGGGTAGTAGTGGGGTAAATACAGTTATGCCTCCCATTTTTTTAGTTTTGAAGATACAAACAGGAAACTTGGGCACATTACAGGGAACACTTCACTTGATATGTGTGTAAAATTTCAGAAACATTGGTGCTTGCCTGGTGTGGCAATTAATTTTTGAAACAATGAGGGATTCATTGGACAGCACTTGCCCATAGGGATTCATTGGAGAGTACTTGTCCATAGGGAATCATTGGAAAGCACTTTCCCATAGGGAATCATTGCATTGCACTTTCCCACTGAGAAATGCAGTTATGCCTCCCACATTTTTATTTTTGAAGATACAAACAGGAAACTTGGGCACATTGTAGACTGGTTAGGGATAGTTATCTGTGAGAAATTTCAGAAAGATTGGTGCATGCATTTTGTGGCAATTAATTTTTTAATAAATACGCAGGAATGCCTATAAGTTTGTTATTTTTAATGTTACACACATGAAACTTTGCCACATTGTAGGTGGTACCTTGGGACCTATGTGTGTGAAATTTCAAAAACGTAGGTGCTTGCCTTGTGTGGCAATTAATTTTAGAAAAATGGGTAGTAGTGGGGTAAATACAGTGACGCCTCCCATTTTTTTATTTTTTAAGATACACACAGGAAACATGGGCACATTACAGGGAACACTTCACTTGATATGTGTGTAAAATTTCAGAAACATTGGAGCTTGCCTTGTGTGGCAATTAATTTTTGAAACAATGAGGAAAGAAACGCCTATAACCTTTTTATTTTAAAAGTTAGAAGTCTGAACATTGCTCACTTTGTAGATGGGTTAGGGGTAGATATGTGTCAGAAATTTCAGAATGATAGGTCCAGGCATTTGATGGCTATGGAATTTTTAGATAAAATGTTTCAAAAAATTTTCCACAGAGGCCCGGTCTTCCCCTCTTCCCCCTCCCGCTTCCCGCGAAGAAAAGGAAACACTCTCTCGTCTCGATCCCTTTGATCCTGTTGCTAGTATCCATTACAGGGCTCGTGTCTGCTTTCACTTTTTACTCAAGCAGAACAGCTGAGCCTAGCTGAGTTTTGCAGCCATGCGTGCAAGGAAGGATCTCTCTCATCTCGATCCCTTTGATCCTGTTGCTAGTATCCATTACAGGGCTCGTGTCTGCTTTCACTTTTTACTCAAGCAGAACGGCTGAACCTAGCTCAGTTTTGCAGCCATGCGTGCAAGGAAGGATCACTCTCTCTCGATCTCTTTGATCCTTTGTTCCTCCCCTTCTCCTCCCCCTCGCCGGCGTTGTGTGTGCACCCCGCCGGTGCCCTCGCGTGCGGGCCGGTTCCTGGGCAGCAGAGGCTCTGCCTGGCTGCTGTGAGGCTCCTGAAGGGCTTGCCTAATGCGGGCTGTTGTGCTCCGCTGGGCCGCGGGGGTAGGTTGATGATGAAGAGGATGATGGGGAGGGCGTTCAATGGCCCCTCCGCTCACCAACTGACAGCGCGTGCTCCGCTCCAGACACCCGGCCTCGGCAGCCAGGAGGATACGCTGCCAAGCCCGCCGCCGCCGCCCGCGCGCGCACACACACCACCCGTCCATTATCATTTGGGCAGCCCTAATTAAGGAGCGCTCAAAAAATGGCAAAACCCCCTCTCCTTTTTTCTTAATTCCTTGCAGCTCCCACGATTTAACCCTTTCCTATCAGCTACAATTAATTAATAGTAGGATGACCAGTACCAGGAGACTGGTGTGTACAAATGTTTTTTTTTTTTAGGCTTGAGATCATAAAGAGGCAAATATTCTACCTACCGTATTGGAAGCAGTATGTATTATTACTTTTTTAAAAAATGTAATTAGTAGGATGACCATATGAAAAGGAATACAGGGCTTTAACAGTGGAATAGAAAAGGGAATTTCAGCAGGTGTCATTTGTATCCATGCAGCACCTGGTGAAATTCCCTCTTCATCACAAAAGTTAAAATTGCAGGAGCTCTGCTGTCTTTTGTATCTGGTCACTCTAGTATAGCTCCTGCAGCTTTAACTGTCATATGGTCACCCATGTTTCCCAACATACTGCTTCCAATACTGTAGGTAGAATATTTGCCTCTTTATGATCTCAAGCCTAAAAAAAAAAAACATTTGTACACACCAGTCTCCTGGTACTGGTCATCCTACTATTAATTAATTGTAGCTGATAGGAAAGGGTTAAATCGTGGGAGCTGCAAGGAATTAAGAAAAAAGGAGAGGGGGTTTTGCCATTTTTTGAGCGCTCCTTAATTAGGGCTGCCCAAATGATAATGGACGGGTGGTGTGTGTGCGCGCGCGGGCGGCGGCGGCGGGCTTGGCAGCGTATCCTCCTGGCTGCCGAGGCCGGGTGTCTGGAGCGGAGCACGCGCTGTCAGTTGGTGAGCGGAGGGGCCATTGAACGCCCTCCCCATCATCCTCTTCATCATCAACCTACCCCCGCGGCCCAGCGGAGCACAACAGCCCGCATTAGGCAAGCCCTTCAGGAGCCTCACAGCAGCCAGGCAGAGCCTCTGCTGCCCAGGAACCGGCCCGCACGCGAGGGCACCGGCGGGGCGCACACACAACGCCGGCGAGGGGGAGGAGAAGGGGAGGAACAAAGGATCAAAGAGATCGAGAGAGAGTGATCCTTCCTTGCACGCATGGCTGCAAAACTGAGCTAGGTTCAGCCGTTCTGCTTGAGTAAAAAGTGAAAGCAGACACGAGCCCTGTAATGGATACTAGCAACAGGATCAAAGGGATCGAGATGAGAGAGATCCTTCCTTGCACGCATGGCTGCAAAACTCAGCTAGGCTCAGCCGTTCTGCTTGAGTAAAAAGTGAAAGCAGACACGAGCCCTGTAATGGATACTAGCAACAGGATCAAAGGGATCGAGACGAGAGAGTGTTTCCTTTTCTTCGCGGGAAGCGGGAGGGGGAAGAGGGGAAGACCGGGCCTCTGTGGAAAATTTTTTGAAACATTTTATCTAAAAATTCCATAGCCATCAAATGCCTGGACCTATCATTCTGAAATTTCTGACACATATCTACCCCTAACCCATCTACAAAGTGAGCAATGTTCAGACTTCTAACTTTTAAAATAAAAAGGTTATAGGCGTTTCTTTCCTCATTGTTTCAAAAATTAATTGCCACACAAGGCAAGCTCCAATGTTTCTGAAATTTTACACACATATCAAGTGAAGTGTTCCCTGTAATGTGCCCATGTTTCCTGTTTGTATCTTAAAAAATAAAAAAATGGGAGGCGTCACTGTATTTACCCCACTACTACCCATTTTTCTAAAATTAATTGCCACACAAGGCAAGCACCTACGTTTTTGAAATTTCACACACATAGGTCCCAAGGTACCACCTACAATGTGGCAAAGTTTCATGTGTGTAACTTTAAAAATGACAAAGTTATAGGCATTCCTGCGTATTTATTAAAAAATTAATTGCCACAAAATGCATGCACCAATCTTTCTGAAATTTCTCACAGATAACTATCCCTAACCAGTCTACAATGTGCCCAAGTTTCCTGTTTGTATCTTCAAAAATAAAAATGTGGGAGGCATAACTGCATTTCTCAGTGGGAAAGTGCAATGCAATGATTCCCTATGGGAAAGTGCTTTCCAATGATTCCCTATGGACAAGTACTCTCCAATGAATCCCTATGGGCAAGTGCTGTCCAATGAATCCCTCATTGTTTCAAAAATTAATTGCCACACCAGGCAAGCACCAATGTTTCTGAAATTTTACACACATATCAAGTGAAGTGTTCCCTGTAATGTGCCCAAGTTTCCTGTTTGTATCTTCAAAACTAAAAAAATGGGAGGCATAACTGTATTTACCCCACTACTACCCATTTTTCTAAAATTAATTGCCACACAAGGCAAGCACCTATGTTTCTGAAATTTCACACACATAGGTCCCAAGGTACCACCTACAATGTGGCAAAGTTTCATGTGTGTAACTTTAAAAATGACAAAGTTATAGGTGTTTCTTTCCTCATTGTTTCAAAACTTAATTGCCACACAAGGCAAGCTCCAATGTTTCTGAAATTTCACTCACATATCAAGGCAAGTGGTACCTGTAATGTGCCCAGGTTTCCTGTTTGTATCTTTAAAAATAAAAAAATGGGAGGCGTAACTGTATTTACCCCACTACTACCCATTTTTCTAAAATTAATTGCCACACAAAGCAAGCACCTATGTTTCTGAAATTTCACACACATAGGTCCCAAGGTACCTCCTACAATGTGGCAAAGTTTCATGTTTGTAACTTTAAAAATGACAAAGTTATAAGCATTCCTGGGTATTTATTAAAAAATTAATTGCCACAAAACGCATGCACCAATCTTTCTGAAATTTCTCACAGATAACTACCCCTAACCAGTCTACAATGTGCCCAAGTTTCATCCTTTTATCTTTAAAAATGAAAAAGTTATAGGCGTTTTTGTAAAACAATACTTGGCTATGGGAAAAAGCATTCAAAATGGCATCTGATCCGGATCGGACCTCGTCGGATCGGATCGGATCGGAGGTTGGTCGGATCGGATCGGATCGGATTTTCCCGATTTTGGGTCGGATCGGATTCGGATCGTGGATCGGATCCGATCCGATGCACACCCCTAATAGAACGTCTAATCTTTAAAGGTTGGCCCAGCTACTAGATAGAGTGAGTGGTTGCCTCAGGCAGTGGATGCTGGAGGACAAGAGTGGAGGCAAGGCATTAGGAGACAGAGCTGTGTGTGGCACATGGCCAACCTTGTGCCCACTAAGCTAGCCTGCTGCCTTCAGTGCAGTGTGTAAGATGTGGTCCCATCACCAGTGTGCAAGCTTAGCCTGGAGAAGAGAAGATTGAGGGGAGACATGATAGCATCCTTTAAATACGTGAAAGATTGTCACAAGGAGGAGGGCCAGGATCTCTTCTCGATCAACCCAGAGTGCAGGACGCGGAATAATGGGCTCAAGTTACAGGAAGCCAGATTCCGGCTGGACATCAGGAAAAACTTCCTGACTGTTAGAGCAAGATGACATGGAACCAATTATCTAGGGAGGTTGTGGGTTCTCCCACACTAGAGGCATTAAACAGGCAGCTGGACAACCATCTGTCAGGCATGCTTTAAGGTAAATTCCTGCACTGAGCAGGGGGTTGGACTCGATGGCCCCTTCCAACTCTACTATTCTATGATTCTATGATTCAACTGCCAATCTGGTCAGCTTTTGTAGATGGAACCAGTGGGGTGAGTGGGTGGACTTTCTTGTCCTTCACCAAGGATAGCAAAATGTCTTGGACAAGCCCTAATATTTATCCAAAATATTCCATTCAATCACATACCTCACATGGACTTCAGTGCTCTTTGTTGACATTTAAACTCAAGTGTTGCTGGGCTTTTCAGCCTTAGCTCCCCATTTTCAAAATAAAAATAGTGATTTCCAAACATGGAATGAGGTATGGACTATATTGCCACCCATGCCAACATGTGATCAACAATACTGTAGTCTGCACCTCTGGGAAGAGAGTTTTTATTCATTATTATTTACATAAAGTTGCCTTTACAGGAATTATGATAATTGCTATAATATTCTTAAAATGATTAAGATTTTAGGAACTTTCAGATGGAAGAAACTGTGTGTGTGCGAACAAAATCTGGATTTTCTTATGTTGTGGAACTGTTTAAATCTCTACTACAAACAGTTCTGCAGTGAATGATGCAGAAGGAACTGAATACAATGAATTCTGTGTATATTTACTGCAATTGTTTTTGAAGAAAACAAACTCATTTATCCTTCCACTCCTAATATGATTTAAAGTTATACCTTTCGTTCCCACTTCCTTTTCTTGTTTTTACCCATGCATCCCTTTTTCTCGGCCTGCCCTGATTGTGCTGCTTTTGGAAAGAATCCAGGCAGCGTTTCTCTGCATAACTCCAGATGTTTGCAATAATGTATGACTGAATTGAATGCCAGTGGGGAAGGGATACTTTTTCAGAGGAAATAGTTTACATCTGACACTAACCATTTCTCTTCAGGGCATGGAAAAAACAGCATTTGCTAGCTGACACTTGTTCAATAAACAAAAAACAAAATAATAGGAAGACATTTAGAAAATTCTCCCACTCTGATTCATGCCATATTAAAATGACCATGTGCATAGTCTTCTGAGAAGTTCTCCGATACATCTCCCATTGTAATGAGTGGGAATCTTGCACAGATGCCACTTATTTTAACTGGGCTTGTGTAGAACCCCCTCATGCAATGTTGAAAGGTCCATCAAGTTCAGGAGGATCCTATTTCTTAAAGATGCCTCCAGGAACCCCACAAGCAGGGGCATGAAGGCAATAGTCCTCTTCCAGTTGTCCCCATCCTCAGCAATAGCTATGCAGTGGCATAGGGCCTCTGGACATAATTTTTTACATTTAGCCATCTAATTAATCCTTCTCCCACAAAGTTATATACAGGATAGCCTATGTCTTATTCTTCCCACCCACCACCCCTAGTCATTCCTTTAAATCATGGAAAGCCAATTTGTGGCCATCTAGATGTTTTGGCCTACAACTCTGATCAGCCCAAACCAGCATAGACAATGGTGAAGGTTCATAGGAGTTGTCTGGATGGCAACAAGTTGTCCAGGCCTTCCTTTCAATCCTCTCATCCCTTTAATTAATTCATTAAACAAAAAACCTATGGTTTACAAAAACAATGTTAAGGCTCTACAGTTTCCAACCAAGCACCAAAAGGCAGGGAAATTGGGAGTTAAGGCTCACAAGCCTTAATGCCACATCCTCCCTAAGGAGGCAGAAAGTGCAAGTGAAATTCTCATTCTCCCAAAGCAGATAAACCATGAGGACAGGGTGGAGAATATGATATGCAGAGGTGACTGTGGGGTTGTGGAAAACTGATCACGAACAACTTAGGGCCACCTACTTCTCTTTTTTTTGTTTAGAGCAGCCCTTCCCCAACCTGGTGCCCTCCAAAGGTGTTGGACTACAACTCCCATCATTGCAAGTCAGTATGTCCCATGGTCAGGAATGCTGGGACTTGTCATTGCAAGATGTGCAATTTGATATACAGAGGTGACTGTGGGGTTGTGGGAAATGATGATGAACAACTTAGGACCAGCTACTTCTCATTTCTTAGAGATTCTTATGTTGAGAGTTGCAACCCAACACATCTGACAGGCACCAGGTTGGGGAGTGTTGTTCAAGAACAAGGGAAGGCAGAATGCAGATCTCCAGATATTTTGAAATTCAACTTGTAAAAGCCCCTATCAGCATGGGCAGTTATCAGGAATGTTGAGAGTTGATGTCCAAAACATCAGGATAGATCTATTTTCTGCCCACATCTGTAGTAAAGTATGTTTTCCAGCATTAAGATATGAGATCAATCAAGGAACTACAAAAGAGCTGCATCACTTTAAATAAACTGTCTAAACCAAATGAAACAACAACGAATGAATCTTGAATACCTAATCCGGATAGCCCTTCAGATATCAACATTAGTTTTCAACACATGGCATAGGATGTCTGTTTCTTGAATATCAGATAAAGGATTTCTCTTACTTGTTCAGTAGTGTGAGATCAAAGGCAGAGCTACTACTTTCATGCGTAAGTATTATTTTAAAATTAAGTAGGAAATGATTTTTGTCTTTTCCATAACACATAACATGAGAGTTAAAATGCAACACATCCGGAAAGCACCAAGCTGGAGAAGGTTGACTCCTATACATGTCTTCTCAGAAGCCAGTGCCACGGAATTCACTAGGGCTTACTCCCAAGAGGTATAGGATTGCAAACTAATCTCATCTGAAAGGTGTTCAAGACAGCCAAACTAAACCTCTTCTGCTCCTCTATTGCTTTGATGAGATGATGTATTGTGGAGGGATTGTGGGGAGTGAATAGTATATTTTGTATAAATACATTTTAAGAAAAAAAAACCATTGGTTCTTTGAAGGGCAGGATATTGACCAAAAGTTGGAAGTGCCTGGCACATGCTCTGGTTCTAGATCTGTAATGAATAGTTATCAAGCGTGCTGCTATATGCGAGATGTGTTTGAGAGAAAAGTACAGGGCAGACCCCGTATTTGGTAAGGATATGGAACAGCATTCCCCATCTTGTTGCCCTCCAGGTGTTTGAGATGACAAGTCCCAGAATTCCTGACCATGGGACATACTGACTTGCAATGATGGGAGTTTAGTCCAACACCTTTGGAGGGCACCAGGTTGGGGAAGGGCTGCTCTAAACAAAAAAGGAGAAGTCGGTGGCCCTAACATGTTCGTCATGAGTTTTCCACAACCACAGTCACCTCTGCATATCATATTCTCCATCCTGTCCTCATGGTTTATCTGCTTTGGGAGAATGAGAATTTCACTTGCACTTTCTGCCTCCTTAGGGAGGATGTGACGTTCAAGCTTGTGAGCCTTAACTCCCAATTTCCCTGCTTTTTGGTGCTTGGTTGGAAACTGTGTAGAGCCTTAACATTGTTTTTGTAAACTGTAGGTTTTTTGTTTAATGAATTTCATGGCTTTGTGTAACGGATGATATTATACAGTTGACAACCAAGCCAGTGTCAGCCAAGATGTTACACCATCTTGACATCCAATATAAAATCAAAGCTAGTGTTATGTGTTGAACTCATTTTTAAAATGAATAAATCAACCAAAATGCTTGCATCTCCCTCATTTTTAAAGCTAAAGAGATGAAACCTGGCATCATGGTAGCTTTTAAGTAGGGATATAACTATGTCAAATTTGAAGCAGATCCGTTCATGCCTTGATTTTTAGGAATTTTTAAAAGTTCAAACAGAAATCTCTTTGGGGTCTAGGACCTTGAGCAGTACAAGTTTAAAAAATGAAATTAAAGATAAAGAGATGAAACTTGGCACCATGGTAGCTCTGAAGTAGGGATTTAGCCATGCCAAGTTGGAAGCAGATCCGTTAATCCCTTGATTTTTAGGAATTTTTAAAACTTCAATTAATTTTTTTAAATTATCTAAAATGCTTACAATTGCATGGTAGCTCTTAAGTAGGGATTGAGCCATGCCAAGTTGGAAGCAGATCTGTTTATGCCTTGAGTTTTAGGAATTTTTTAAACTTCAAACACAATACTCCTCTTTGGGGTCTAGGGCCTTGAGCAGTACATTAAAAAAAAAAGAAATTAAAGATGAAGAGATGAAACTTGGTACCATGATACCTCTTAAGTAAGGCTTTAGCCATGCCAAGTTGGAAGCAGATTGCTTCATGCCTTGAATTTTAGGAATTTTTTTGAAGTCAAACTTTTTAAAAAAATATCCAAAAAATCAAGGCATGAACCGATCTGCTTCCAACTTGGCATGGCTCAGTTCTAGGGTGACCACTAGGGTGTGGCGTAGTGGCTAAAGTGTTGGACTGGGAGCTGGGAGATCCGGGTTCTACTCCCCACTTGGCCATGGAAACCCATTGGGTGACTTTGGGCCAGTCGCAGACTCTCAGCCCAACCCACCACACAGGGTTGCTGTTGTGAGGATAAAATGGAGAGGAGGAGGATTATGTATGCCACCTTGGGTTTCTTGGAGGAAAAAAGGCGGGATATAAATGCAATAATAAATAAAAATAAAAAAACTGTCAGGATTTCCCCAGATTTCTCCTGGTTTTTGTTCTATCCTCGATGTCAGGGGGTAGGCTGACCATCTGAAAAGGAGGACAGGGCTCATGTAACTTTAACAGTTGTAGAGAAGAGGGAATTTCAGCCAGAGTCATTTGTATGCAATTCGTACCTGGTGAAATTCCCTCTTCATTACAACAGTGCCTTCTTTTGTATCTGGTCACTCTAGTATAGTGCATGCAACTTTAATTGCTTTGATGAAGAGGTGATTTCACCAGGTACTAATTGCATACAAATGACGCAGGCTGAAATTCCCTTTTCTCTGCAACTGTTAAAGTTACATGAGTCCTGTCCTCCTTTTCATATGGTCAGCCTATCAGGGAGGATTTTATGCAATAGTCTATAATGACCTGGAATTACACACTTTCCCTTTTAAGGCCACCATTAGCGTGGCAGGGGGGGAATGATGTGCTTTCTGGAGGTGTGTCATTCTCTCCCACTGCTCAATCAAGGCCTTAAAAGGGGAAAACGTGTCATTCCCAGACATTATAGAAAAGGGCCTGATTGGAGCAGTGGGGTGGGGGTGAGAATGACATGTTTTCCCCTCCTCCGCTCTAATTGGGGACTTTAAGGTGGCCCCAGAAAGCCATTTTCCTGCCCTCCACCAGGTGTCCTCTTTTTTGGTTTCCCAAATATGGTCACCCTACTCAGTTCTTGCACAGGCCATATTTCCATTCCTATTTACTCAAAAGTAAGATGCATTGAATTTCCTTGATTCTTGAAAAGCAACACACTTGCTTTTAGATTTGCTAGTCTCAGCATTCTATGTGTTCTATGAATGCCTGCTCTGTCTGTCCCTATAGTTTCCTGCAAGGTCCAGCCAGGGGAAGCCAGTAAATTAAACCCAGGGGTGGAGGGTGGGAGTGTTGAGGGTGGATTTCTGGCAGACCCAGCCAGGCAACTATATGGCCTGTTAGTCCCTCCATTTGGACTAACATGGACTAACGAATGGCCACATGAGAACTGTTATAATGTCCTGCTACTTTGTCTTTAGTAGTCTGTAGTCCACATCTCTTCAGAAGGGGGAATAATGTTATGTGGTTGAGGTCAGTCTAAATTATCTCCAGGGCTCCCTTACTCAGTTCCTCTGATAGCAAAGAGATTGAGGATTTCCCCCAACTCTGTTACTCTTGAAGTTACTAGGCCTGTTGAAAATAGATTTTATAACATAAGCATGAAAACAGTGAATACCCCTTTTAACTTGTTAAACCAATGAAAACATGCCACACAAGAAGTCTTAAGATATGAATGGTTTATAAAGAAAAGTAAATGCAAAAGAACATCAGATACAGAAGTAAAATCTGAAACATTACTATTATTAGTAGCAGTAGTAGTAGTATCCTGCCTTAGCAGTAGTAGTAGTATCCTGCCTTTTGCCCAATGCTGGGCCTCAGGGCAGCCTTACAAAACTAAAACATATACAGCTAAAACCTATAAATAGAAATATACAAAAGTTAAAAATATAATTAAATACTTTTCAATATTAAAGCATTTAAAACATTTAAAATACATAACAATTTAAAAATCAAAGGTATAGACAGAGGTCCAGATTATTTGCCAAAGGTCTGCTGGAACAAAAAAGGGGTTGTCTGCTTCCAAAAACACATCCAGGAGGGAGCCAGTGTAGACTGCAAGGATGAGAAAGAAAATACATGTGTACACTATGCAAAATACACGACAGTTTAACTGTTTCTAAACCTTATTAGAAAAACAGGATGACTAGGCCGAAACCAACGTTGTAGGCCCAGAAGCACTTTGAAAGGTTTCGACATTGTACTTAAAACTTACACCTGCCCAAACTAATTAAATGAAGTGTTTGAAACTTTCAACTTTATAGCAGCATGGACCAAACTCTTAGAAAATTGGGAAGGAGAACACTGTGTGATTGAGGTGGGGGGATAGAAAAGAATGTATAGCCACCTATTCTTAGGAGAGATCTGAAGATCAGGTTATCATGGATACAGAGGTACCACACCCTGCTTCACTAGTGAGCAAAAGAGCAAACTGGCCAAATTACTCTCAGAGCCAACGGAAAGCATGTTCCAGAAGAGAAACTTTTCTTCTTCACTCAAAAGGTCTGTGCTAGAGGCAGTAGCCATTTCACCCACCCATCCCCAACATTCTAAGGCAGGAGGGAGGGGGGAGATTGACGCTACTGAGCGTGCCTCACACTATGAGGGAAGATGGCCTCCTCATTGACTTGAATGAGAGGTAAAACTAGTCCTTAAAAGTCAACCGAAGGGAATTTTTTAAAAATGAAAAGCTTTCCACCAACTACAGTGAAGGAGGAAGAAGACCCCACCACTGGATTAATTAATAAGGCTCTAAAAATTATGCAAATTGTGAGCACAAAATTTGCAAACCCAAAATCATTTGACAAAAGCAGGGAGATAGCTTTGTGTTCCTTTTCTACCTTAAACTGCTCTCCTTCCCTCAATCTTTCACCAATCTTCTTGAAATTTTCAGGTAATGTAAAACAAACATTTCTTTCTGGCACCTGTAAATTTCAGAAAGATTGGTGAAACATTTTCGATTTTATGGCTGTTAGAATGACCCCCCCCCCCCGTTGTCCAAAAGTTCCAGGCTCTTTTTCCTAGGAGATATGCCAATTCCCACTAAGAAGCACAGACTCCAAAGATCTGATCCAACACACTTTTATTACGTTCAGCTGAGTGGGTGTACTCTAGTAAGCTGCCAGCTCACCAGAGTCACACCTAGGAGCACACAAGCCCCCCCCTTATATACTTTTACAGCAAGCACCCTATGTCATTACTTTTTACAGTGCAAGTGCAAGCATAACTCAATGCATTTCAATGTGAGCCCTCGCCCTTTGGGCTACTGCCAAGGACCACCTCGTTTCTCATAACCAGCTCATTATTGCGCCTGCTAGGACAAGATATCAGTGTTGCCTGTTACTTTTGGGGAATGCTTCAGCTCTGGCCAAGGCCGAGTCATCCTTGTTTCTTGTTTCTATCTGCTACATGCATAGGCCATTCTTGGCTTTAAACAAGCATTCTCTGTAAAGAGTCCCAGCATCCTATGCGAATGAGCAAAAGATGGCTTCACTTTGGCTAACACCCCCATTATCACTTTAACATGGCGGAATGTGTTTTTTACTGAAGGCCCTTAACAATGGAGGCACAACTGTGCCTCCATTAATAATAATAAAAATTAACAGTTCAATCCTGTACATGTCTACTCAGAAGTTAGCCCCATTTGAAGTAGATATAGACTTGCATCCTAAAGTGTTTAGCCATGTGATCAGTTTATTCTCATTGATAGCACACTTAAGGAGTAATTGATCCAATATCAAGTACAAATTATGGGGTGAATGTTGCTGTGCAGAAAATGAACAAAATCCAATGGGGCACTTACAGGCCTGCCAATTTTCTTGAGCCTCACAGATTCTGTTACACAAGCTGTGGATCCTTCTGATTCTATTGCACAAGTGGGATCCACTGCTTGTGAAAAAGAGATTTAGCACTTCCCAGAGGAAGTCCCAAAACACTCGATTGTCGATTGGGACAGGTCAGCAGAGTTCTGATTTGGAGCTCTGCTGACCTGCCCTCTTTCAGAAACAAAAGGTTTCACTTGTTTCTGGTTGCTCCCAGAAGTGCTATGTCTTTGCCCTGCATGTGGTGGGCACTTGCAAAGAGGGACTGGTGGGGCACCAGAGAATCGGCAGTGACGTAAGCACCCAGTTGGATTGTGCCCTTAATATCCACATAACGGTGATCGTTCTCATGACTTCATGTAATCCATGCCACTTGTTGGTATGGATCTTTATGATAATTATCTTCTCTTGATTTGACGCAGACAATCACATTATCTCATTCCATCTAATGAGACACTGCAGGGTCATTAGATGGAATGAGAAGGCTGCCTTTGGCAGTGGATGCTGGGAGTGGGGATGGGGCAGCCATTCCACTCTGCTGAAGACAAAGTTATATATGCCATGTGACTTGCCCAATACCCTTAGCTAGACTGCTGCCCAGACGTGAAGTAGGGGACATTGTCCTATCACCAGTATACATTCAACTGCAGTTTGGTCAGCTTCTGTATGTTAAATTGGGTACAGTGAGCCATCTTGTCCTTCACCTCAGGCAGAAAAGTATCTTGGATCAGAGTTGGTCACGTTGTTTTTTTGCTTCATAGCTTCTGGCTAGGGTGACCATATGAAAATGAGGAGAGGGCTCCTGTATCTTTAACAGTTGTATAGAAAAGGAAATTTCAGTAGGTGCTATTTGTATGCATACAGCACCTGGTGAAAAACCCTCTTCATCAGAACAGTTAAAGCTGCAGGAGCACTGCCCTTTTTTGTAGTGATCAGATACATCATGTCATGCCAACACTGTGAGCAGATGTTCCCGTGTATAATTTATGATAGGATATTAAGGTTTTAAAAGTTGGGAAATAGCAAAATTAAACTAGTCCCATAGCACCAAGCTCTAACATAAGATATTTAAAAGTTGTCACCTCTAGAAAGGCAGGAGTATTTATGTTTTACTATTATATTAATTAAACAAAAAAACCTACCATTTATAAAACAACATTAAGGCTTTACTGTTTCCAACCAAGCACCAAAAAGCAGGGAAATTGGGAGTTAAGGCTCACAAGCCTTAATGCCATATCCTCCCTAAGGACGCAGAAATTGAAATTGAAATTCTCATTCTCCCAAAGCAGATAAACCATGAGGACAGGATGGAGAATATGATATGCAGAGGTGACTGTGGTTGTGGAAAACTGATGACGAACAACTTAGGGCCACCTACTTCTCTTTTTTTGTTTAGAGCAGCCATTCTCCTACCTGGGTGTTGGACTACAACTCCCATAATTGCAAGTCAGTATGTCCCATGGTCAGGAATGCTGGGACACTGTTCTAGAGCAAGGACAAGCAGAATGTAGATCTCCAGATGTTTTGGAGTTGAGCTCGTAAAATCCCCTATCAGCATGGGCAGTGATCAGGAATGCTGGGAGTTGATGTCCAAAACATCAGGGTAGATCTATTTTCTAGGGGTGTGCACGGACCCCCCGGATCGGATCGGGACCCGGATCGGGACCTCCAATTTTGTCCCGGACCGGTTCGGACAAAATCGGAGGCCCCCCGGACCGGATCGAGTCCGATCCCGACCCAAAAATCGTACATTTTTGGATCGGCCGCCATTTTTTTCCCCATAGACTTGCATTGCAATGCAAGTCTATGAGGAAAAAATGGCGGCGGGTGGGTAAGGGGGGGCCTAACTCCCTCCCCCCCCCGGGGCCGTCCGCTGTGGACGGCCCCGGCAGGTAAACCCCCTCCCCCGCGCTCCCTACCCCCCCTGGGGCCGCCCGCTTCCATCCGCTGGCGCCCGCGGGCGCCAGCGGATAGAAGCGGACGGCTCCGGGGGGGGGGGGGTAAGCCGCCTTCCCCGCCACTTACCTTCTCGGCCCGTCCGGCGCCGGCGGCTACTACCAGCGGGCTCCGCGGCCTACTCTCGAGTAGCGCGCCGGGTGATGACATCACCCGGCGCGCCACCCTGGAGCAGGCCGCGGAGCCTGCTGGGAGTAGTAGGCGCCGGCGCCGGACGGGAGCCGCCGGGCCGGAAAGGTAAGGGCCCCCCTCCCCCCTCCGCGCGCCCCCTCCTCCCCTCCACGCACCCCCTCCTTACCTTTCCGGCCCGGCGGCTCCCGTCCGGCGCCGGCGCCTACTACTTCCAGCAGGCTCCGCGGCCTACTCTAGAGTAGCGCGCCGGGTGATGACATCACCCGGCGCGCCATCCTAGAGCAGGCCGCGGAGCCTGCTGGGAGTAGTAGGCGCCGGCGCCGGACGGGAGCCGCCGGGCCGGAAAGGTAAGGGCCCCCCTCCCCCCTCCGCGCGCCCCCTCCTCCCCTCCACGCACCCCCTCCTTACCTTTCCGGCCCGGCGGCTCCCGTCCGGCGCCGGCGCCTACTACTTCCAGCAGGCTCCGCGGCCTGCTCTAGAGTAGCGCGCCGGGTGATGACATCACCCGGCGCGCCATCCTAGAGCAGGCCGCGGAGCCTGCTGGGAGTAGTAGGCGCCGGCGCCGGACGGGAGCCGCCGGGCCGGGCAGGTAAGGGCCCCCCTCCCCCCTCCGCGCGCCCCCTCCTCCCCTACACGCAGCCCCTCCTTACCTTTCCGGCCCGGCGGCTCCCGTCCGGCGCCGGCGCCTACTACTTCCAGCAGGCTCCGCGGCCTGCTCTAGAGTAGCGCGCCGGGTGATGACATCACCCGGCGCGCCACCCTAGAGCAGGCCGCGGAGCCTGCTAGTAGTAGTAGGCGCCGGCGCCGGACGGGAGCCACCGGGCCGAGAAGGTAAGTGCCCCCCTCCTCCCCCCCCCCCGCTGTCCACTTTCATCGGCGGGCGCCCGCTGGCGCCCGCCAATGGAAGCGGCGGTGGGCGCCAGTGGGCGCCCGCCGATCCGCCGATCCGCCGAACCGGTTCGGAGCTTTTTCGGACCGGTTCGGATTGGATCGGCTGATCCAGCTGCGGGATCGGAAATCGGATAATTTATCCGATTTCCCACTGGACCGGACTCGGATCGTGGATCGGGTCCGATCCAGTGCACATCCCTACTATTTTCTGCCCACATCTGTTCCAAAGTATGATGTTTTCCAGCATTAAGATATGTGATCCATCAGGGAACTCCATCAGTTGAAATAGAAGTAACAATCAATGAATTTTGAATACCTAATCCAGATAGTTTTTCAGACGTCAAAATTAGTTTTCAACACATGGCGTAGGTTGTCAATGTATTGAATATCAGATATACGGTGTTGGGGGACTAACATAGAGGATTTTTCTTATGTGTTCAGCAGTGTGAGATCAAAGGCAGAGCTAGCACCTAATACTTTCATGCATAAGGATCATTTAAAAACCATTGCTGAAAATGCCTGGAACATGCTCTGGTCCTAGATCTGCAAAAAAAAAAAGTGACTCTTTTGTTTTTGATCATGCTGCTATATGCAAGATGTGTGTGTGAGAAAAAATATTGGGCAGACTCTGTATTTGGTAAGGATATAGAACAGCATTCCCCATCATGCCTCCCTCCAGATGTTTGAGATGACAAGTCCCAGCATTCCTGACCATGGGACATACTGACTTCCAATTATGGGAGTTGTAGTCCAACACCTTTGGAAGACACCAGGTTGGGGAAGGGCTGCTCTAAACAAAAAAAGGAGAAGTCGGTGGCCCTAACATGTTCGGCATGAGTTTTCCACAACCACAGTCACCTCTGCATATCATATTCTCCATCTTGTCCTCATGGTTTATCTGCTTTGGGAGAATGAGAATTTCATTTGCACTTTCTGCCTCCTTAGGGAGGATGTGGCATTAAGACTTGTTAGCCTTAGCTCTCAATTTCCCTGCTTTTTGGTGCTTGGTTGAAAATAGTAGAGCCTTAACGTTTTATAAACCGTTGGTTTTTTGCTTAATGAATTTCATGGCTTTGTGTAACGGGTGTCCAGATATTATACCATTGACATCCAAGCCAATGTCAGCGAGGTGTCCTGCAAATATTTTGGACTAACAGCATTCCTGACCATTAAGCAAGCTGCAAGTGATTGATGGGAGCTGATGTCCAAAATATCTTGAGGGCATCAGGTTGGGGAAGGCTGTATTGAAATAACAAAGTGACTTTAAATCTGTAAAGAACACTAAAAATAAGTATTTTTCCAAAATTTCCTTTTTTTTTAATGGAAAAAAAGGTTTCCTCCCATGGCCTCAACATTCATAGAAATTTTAATCTCTATGTGTAATTTTCCTTTTTAGATTCTCACTTCGTTTTAAAAGCCCTAAATATTTTGGTGTCAGCAGCAAATTTGTCCATCTCACTGCTCACTCCTAGTTCCAGATCAAATTATTATTATTATTATTATTATTATTATTATTATTATGTATGAGTAGTAAAACATTTATTATTATTACATTTACATCATGCCTTTTTTTTCTATTGTGAGGAACCTAAAGTGGCTTACATGATCCTCCCCCATTTTATCATCACAACAACCCTGTGAGGTAGAAGAATCATTGTGTTGCCCAAAGCACTCATGCTAGTGTTCGTGACATTCTGAACATTCTTAGCCTTTTTTAATAATATTTTTTATCAGGTTGAACAAAACTATTGTGTATCCTTTTATCCAGTTCCAACATCTTTGACAAGCTTAATATAGGATTCACTGACTATTTTTAGAGCAAAAAAAATAAAATTAAAATAATAATTTGGATAGTTTAAAATTAAATTGCGCAATATTTCTAATACAGCCACATGGCTACTCTTGGTACTGGGTCAGATGTAGTGTAGACATGCCTAGGGTTGAATTAAAAATCAAGCAGCACAATGATCAAATGAAGAATAAAAGAACACCCCCCCCCCCCCACACACACACACAGAGCATTATTCTATATTGGAAAGAAAATTATTGTGCTGGAAAGAAAAGGAAATCTTTAGTACCACCCACACACACATCTCAGACTCCAATTTCAAAAAACACTCCAATCGTCTGCTGGCTTACCTCGGAGTAAGACCCTCAGTGGCACCCAGGTGGACTGCAACAAACAACCAGATGTCATACTGCTCCTGCCTCCAGGCAGCCCTGGAGCAGGTGTATTTGGTTCCTGAGGTGCATTGCTTCCATTGGATGTGGGCCAATGCAGTCTTGCATCCTGGCACAGACATACCTCCTACGCTCTTAGCTCCAGCTGCTGACCCAGCACTATGCTACTCAGGTATACCCTGGTATCCCTTCCCATAGATCACAAGCTAAATGTGAGCCGACTATGTGAGGCGGCTGCGGAAACGGCAAACACCATTTGCGATGCATAATATAAATACAGCCTCAAATTGCATAAGGTTCTGGATCCTCTCTACTCAGCACTGGCTCAGCCTCATCTTGAGTATTGTATATCCTGGTATCCCTTCCTATAGATCAGAAGCTAAATGTGTGCCTACAGTGAGAGGCGACAGCAAAAAAGGCAAACACCATTTTGGATGCATAATATAAGTACAGCCTCCAATTCATGACGTACTGGCTCCTCTCTACTCAGCACAGGCTAGGCCTCATCTTGAGTATTATGTCCAGTTCTGGGCACCATACTGCAAGAGGGATATCAATAAGCAGAGGGGGGGGGGGGATGAGCGGACATGATAGCACTCCTAGGTACTTAAAAGGTTGCCACACAGAGGATGGCCAGCATCTCCAGTCGGCCATCCCAGAATATAGGATATGGAATACTGGGCAAGCTACAGGAAGCCAGATTCCAGCTGGCTTCTGTCAGCCCAGCACAACAATGGAACCAATGACCCAGGGAGGTAGTGGGCTCTCCCACACTAGAGACATTCAAGAGACAGCTGGACAGCCACCTTTCAGGTATGCTCCAAGGTGGATTCCTGCCATGGCTCATGGCATCCAATTGTGATTTAGGGGAAATGTGTGGAAGAAATTACAGCAATCCAGGAGATGGAGGGTTGAACAGATGAGGAGAAAGTCATGCCTAGTGGTGTGAAGGCCAGGCAGGGAAAGGGAATCTCCCTCTCTTTTCTGTTCTCCATCTCCCTCTCTTCTGATCAGCTCTGAGGCACCACTGCAGCTGAGGCGCACTATGAAGTCAGATAGGGGCTCAATGAAGGAATAAAAAATCTTTTTTTAATTGATTTAAAAAAAAAAAAAAAGAGAGAGAGGGGGGAGTTTAACCCTTCTCTCACGAAAAGCCTTGGTCTCTAAATACACAAAGATCCCAGAAAGAAGTATAACAAAATCCATACACTCCTTCAAGCTAGTGCATGGGAGTGAGACTCATTGCACTCAGTGGAATTTACTTCTGAGTAAACATGCCTTGGATTGAATTGATATGAAAATCAATGATCAGCAGCAATAATCAAATGAACATACACACATGCAAGTAAGTTGTTAATTGTAGAATTATTGTGCTGGAAAGGAGAGGGAATTCTCACTAACATCTCTCACTCGCCGCCTTCCAAAGTTCCAGAATGTTTTTTAAAGGCTACAATCCTCTACACACTTACCTGGGAGTAAGACCATTACATTCAAGATACTAAGGCAATGTGTTTGCTAGAGGAAGCAGTCATTGTAATGTAGCTGAGGCAGGAGGGAGGGGGAGTAAGACTCTACTGAGCATGTGCAGTATTCAAAATGGCCACCGGATTGATCGCCTTCTCCCGTATAATCCGCCCCACACACTCATGTCCTCTGGGAAGAATTTACTTCTATCAGCCAGAACTACACTGACGAGTGTTACCCAGAGGACCTTCTCTTCTGCCGCTCCCAGACTGTGGAGTCGCCTGCCAGGAGAGATTTGACAACTTAGCAGTCTTCTTGAATTTAAGAGAGCCGTGAAGACTGATCTCTTCCGGAAGGCTTACCTAGTTGAATTTTAAGATGTTTTAAATAATGTATTAGTTTTATTTGTTTTTAATGTTCTATCTATTTTATAGTCTTTGTATTTATATTTAGTGTTGTTCCCTGCCTCGATCCAGAGGGAGAGGCGGGTAAGAAATAAATAAATAAATAAATATATGATGATTATTATTATTAATAATAATAATTATAATAATTCAAACAGGCAGTTTTAATTTAAAATCAAGGAAAGCGATTTTTTTAAAAAAGAAAAGTAGTTCCACCAACTACACTGAAGGAGGAAGAAGACCCTGCATCTGGATTAATTAAATATCCTTCCATTTGATAAGGAGAGGTGAGCAAAAATAAGTTGCCAGCCCTCACTTCAAATGTCCATTTCATTTTCAGAGGATTCTTTAACCTTTTTACTTTAAACTGCCCTCCTGCTTTCAATCTTTCACCAATCGTCTTGAAATTTTCAGGTAATATAACACCACAATTTTTTCTGGAACATGTTAATTTCATGAAGATTGGTGAAAAATTGTTGATTTTATGGCTGTTAGAATGACCCCCCTCCCCATAAGCCTTTATAATGGTAGAACATGTTTTTTTTACAGACGGAGCATTAACAAGGGAATCAAGACTGTGATTCCCTAAATTAGGCTGGTGCTCTGTGTAACATTGTCAAAGGCTTTCCAAAAGAAGAGTGAAAAGGCCTTCTTCTGGCCTTGTCTAGTTATTGTTCTTCAAGGGTAGATTCCCAAGACTAAATATTTATTTTTATATCTTGTGGCCTCTTGTGAGAAGAGACAAATAGAGTTAACAAGAAGTGCATTGTACTTTACATAGGCCATGTCTATACCAGGGATTTATCCCGGGGTCGACCCTGTGCGTCCTGTTTTTTCCGGCATCCCAGGTCCTAAAACGGGCACAGAGCTGCGCAGGGTGGCTCCATGCCCATGGGGGTGGGAAAGCAATTTTGCCATTCCCAGGATGGGGGAGGAATTGGGAGCTTTTTTTAAAAAAACAACCTTACCTTTCCTGTGGATCGGGACCATGCAACTCCTCTTCAATAAAAACAAATGGTAGCTGCAATGCCCCTCCTTCCCTCAGGGACATCGTGCGGCAACGTAGACGCCTGGGGACTATTGCAGAAGCAGGTAAGTCTACGATCCTCCCCTCGTGTACAGCCTTAGGTGTAGATGAGCTCATAGACTTGCCAAGTGACCAGGAAAAATGGCCTATCCTGCTCTTGTGCTTTTAACAGCAATCTGATGTGCAAAAATCAAGTTAGGTACAAGTTAGGAGACAAATATTTACCTTTTAAAACCTTGTTACCTGCTAATTCGTGCCGCACATCAGACTATCAAAGGCACAGCTACATAGGAGAGTTGAAAAGTTGCCAAGCCTACCCTCACACAAGCTTGGTGCCAGAATACTTGCAGGTAGCATGGGGTTTTTTTAAAAGCTAATGAAGGGAAATGAATTGTTCTGTTGCAGAAAATAACTATCATAGGTCTGAAATACATCAGAGAAAGTATTGCCAGCTGTGAACAAACCTTACCGATGATCTCACAATTTGCCTTTTCATATAAGACATTGCCACCTTTGACAATGTAATTATACATGTGTCTAAGTCACAAACACAATTTAGTTGAGGAAATTTAGTTGGGATCAGAATATGAGTTGTTTGCAATCTAACTCATGCAACAAGCTTCCTCTCCTCTCCTTCTTCCTGCAGCCCCAACCACACATGCCCCAAATCTGCTCTGGAAGGTCCTCCCACCACCAAGAGCAAATCTGGGAGGAGAGTAGGGAGCTGCAGAGGAAAAGGGGAAATATATTGCATCAGTGGTTCAGTTTTGATGATGGAATAACACCATTGGCTACAACCCTATGTTTCCATCATGAAAATGGGTATGTGCTGAGTGCAAATGAAAAAGGAGAAAATGAAAAAGAAGTTGAGGATCTATAAATGTGAAGGAAACTCCATGGGTTGTATCTATTGAGTCTACTTTAAGTATGACTAACATTTGAAACAACCCCATTAGAGGAAAAAGGATAAAACCAGAATGGAAGGACTAATATTTTGAGAATATTATTAAATGTTGCTGCTGCTTTTAATTAAAGATTGCAAAAACCACATTGCTATATATACCAACATGACTCAAAGAGGCAACGCAAAGTTTTTTTAAAATTATGAAATTAGAAATTCAGTTATCAATGGGTTTTTAAAATTAAAAATAAATGTTTACATCCTTTAACATTTTTATTTATTTATTGCATTTATATCCCACCCTTTTCCTCCGAGGAACCCAAGGCAGCTTACATAATCCTCCTCCTCTCCATTTTATCCTCACAACAACAACCCTGTGAAGTAGGTTGGGCTGAGAGTCTGTGACTGGCCCAAAGTTACCCAGTGAGCTTCCGTGGCCAAGTGGGGACTAAAACCTGGATCTCCTGCCTCACATTACTAAATGATATGCAGGGCAGTCCTATGCACATTTTCTTGTAAGTAAATCACACCTTGTTCAGTGGGGCTCAGGTCTAGGTACACATACAATTTCATGGGAGTAAGTCCAATTCAACTCAATTTGATTTCCTTCCAGAACACATAATATCCTATAGAGGTACCACTTGAATAATCAGCAAAAGACTAAAACTGTGCCAGTAAGGAATAGTTTCTTATCAACATAAAGAAATGGGAAAATAGAAGCATTCTAAAATGTTATGGGTTTGATGCTGTTCTGAAAACGGAGTTTAGAAGTCAGAGTCTGCGCTCATTGATTATTCAAGTCTGATTTTTTTTAAATTTCAACTTCTCCATAAATATGGCAACAAAAAGTGCCTTTCCTGTATTGTTAAGAATGCAATATTGGTTCTGATTGAATATACTCATCTGCTTGTACTAATTAGCTCAATATTCCAAAACCTATCCTTTTACAAGTAGTACACAGTATATTACTGGTTACTTAATACCCAGGCAGGAAAAAAACACCCTATGATGAATAGGTCTTTCAGAAGAGTTGTAACAAACTGTTATAAATATGTAGTAAAATAAGTAAACTTGCATCCCTAAATACACATATCTGGAAGTAAATCTCATTGAACTCAGTGAGACTCAATCTCTATACAAGATTGCACTGTAAATTCCTCATTCCAGGTTTTATATGAATTGTGATATATTTGTATGTTTTTAATGTAATGTACACCATCCAGTGAACCAGGGAGGAATTGGGAGTATTTTTTTTAAAAAAAACTTACCTTTCCTGCTCCCAAACACTTTCAAAATAGTTTTTAAAAAACAAACAAAAACAAAATACTCAACAAAGACTAGTGCTACCTTATAGGAAAATTACTTCTTGGCCTCATCTACAAGAATTCACCTTTACGCCTGGTTAGGCGATTATGCGCATATTCGCAGAAGCGCATTTACGCCTAATACCTCTGTATGAGAGGCGGCGAAGCGCATTACTGGATGACCGAAATGCGATTTAAACTGTTGACATGCGGAGAATCGCTTGTTCACATAGTCAAAATGCGCTTTAACGGCTGGAGCAAAATAAAACTCGCTATTTAACGCACATTTGATAATGCACATAATCGGAGAGAAAACGTGCCTCTATGCCCGATTTGCGCTCCGTTCTTGTAGAGGTAAAATTTTTAATGCGCCTTGAAAGAGCTTTAAATGCCTCTTGTAGAGGCAGCCTTAAACTCATGTTGATTTCATAAAATAGTGTCTGGCAGTTACATGATTCATTACCATTACTGTGAGATGCAGTATTGATTCTTCCTTGGTAAAAGTGACAACTATGAAGCCACTGAAATGAACACTTCATCAGCTTGGTTACTACAACAGTGTCTCAACCCAATTACTGATCAGCACCAACTTTGCTTAGCTCGTGAGAGTCAATGAGATCACAGCTATTAATGGTACATTGCATACAATATATATTTAGTGAGTATTCATTAAGCAGGTTAATTTGTATTCATTAAACAGCATTGTATAAACAATTTATTTGGATGAGATTTTTGTTTGTTCTATTCTGTTACTCTTCACAGATTAAGACCATTGGATTGTGGTCACTCTGTAATTTCTATGGCTAATCTCAGAAAACTGTCAACTAATTACTGGCCTTCCGCAACAGAGACCTGTATATTCATTAAGATAATCAGAGGAGGCTGCTAGTTGTACCATATCCTGCAGTTTGCCATTTTGCAGCAATCTGGAGGCAGGCCTTCTTTGTGGTGGCACTCACCTTATGGAGTGACCTCCCCCCTGGTATTGGGAGGCACCAACTATGGTGTATTTAAGGTGCCAATGAAAGGCCCATCCCTTTACCCTAAGTGACTGTGTTGCCCAGTTTGTTAGTTGTGTTGTTGTTTGTTAATTATGGTATTGTATTGGTTTAAATGTTTTATTGATGTTTTATATAGTTTTAGTAATTATGTATTTTAATGTGTATCACAATGTATTTTAAGATATTTTAACCTTCTTGTAAGTCAGTTAGATATACTCTTAAATGTGGTAAGCAGTACAGACATCTATTAAATAATAATAATATTTTTTCAATAACTGCTCTGTCCAAATTGCTACTCAGATATGAACTATATACTACATAAATATATGTGTATATAAAGCTCATCAATGACTGAGAGTCTTCATGGAGAAAATTAATAGCTGGATGATATATATTTACTCAGAAGTAAGGCTGACTAAGTTCCAAATAAATATGCTCATGATTGTACTGTCACATTTCAGTCCTATGCAGTCCATTTCAGTCCTAAGCCTTATTGGATGTTCAGCATAGACCTGATAAGCCCCACTGAGTTTAGTGAGACTTACTACCTTGCAAGTGTATACAAGACTGTATTCTTAGTAGGATTTGCTGATGAGCAAATAAATATAGGATAAGGCTACTACATTTCAATGTTGCTTCTTCTTCTGGGCTCATAGAAACCCATCCGATTTCTATGATTTTAAAAACCAACACATTGGTTAATTGTGCTCCAGCCAAATGAGAAAAAGTGAGTGGCTACGAGAGAGTGAGAGAGGGCCTTTTCAATGCTCTCCCCAGAGATGTTCACATGGTACTTATGTTATGGTCTTTCTGGCACCAGGTGAAGACATCTTTATTCTTCCAGGAATTTTAAGTACTGCTTTTAGTGCTTTCAATACTCTATTCTGCTGCTGGTTTAAATCTGGTTTTATAACATTGTAATGGCTTTATTCTTTGCTGCTGGTTTTATATTTTTTTATTCTGTGCTTTTTTAAAGAAAAATATTTGTATGTTTTTAATGTAATGTACACCATCCAGTGAACTTTGGTTTAAAAGTACAGTACATAAATCAGTAAATAGTTTTGTAAAGTGAATGCTAGCAAATGAGTACAAAGTTGTTTAAAAATAACAGTGATTTCCATGTTGTGAAGTAGCTTTCACACAGCAAATTTACTAACTCTGTAAGGCATTAAGAACCAAATTTTACAGTTTTTTACCTTGTACAATCCCTGGTAGAATTGTGGAATAAAAGAGTGTTTTACAGTTAACTTTACTACTGATCAATAAAAGCCACTATCTCCACAATACCTCTGGGAATTGCACAAGAATTTGGCTCTAAATGTTTAATGTTTACCATTCCTCAGAAATCAAAGTGTGCATTTTAGAAGTTTTCTCTTTCCACCAGGTCAGGTGTAGGTTGCTGGGTTATTTTATCCAAGTGGAACTGTTTGATAGAATTTTGAAGATAGTACTCATAAGTCTCTACATAGGTCAGACACAAATTGTTATGGAATGTAAAAGACTAAGAAGAAAAAGTTAAATCCTCACAAATGAAACTACCTAATAGATTTGGGACAGCTACCCTTCCTTGCTAATTTCCTTGAAATTCTTCAGAGCTGATGTTCAAAGATAGGAACATACTTCCCCATTATATTTTTCTATCGTTGTGCTAACTGCACTCTAGTTATTATTTTCCTAGCTCATAAGAATTGTTCCATTTTCTTGTTTCCAAACCTGTTGGCATTAATCCAGTTTCCTAAAAGTTGCCAACATGTTGTCCATTTGTACCCCTTTGAGGGAGAGGCCATGACTTAGTGGTAGAACACAAGCTTTGTATGCGGTAGGTCCTAGGTTCAAAACCCAACATTTCCAGGTCTAGAAAAATTCCTGCCTAAAAACCTGGACAGTCACTGCCAGACAGTGGCATGGGTTCACACATAATAAGAAGCTGCTGTGGATGAATTTCCCCATGGGGCTTATCATTGCAATGGACATATGAATATTCAGAGCATGGTGGGAGTACACTGTAGCTTCTTGTTCTGTGTGAACCTTGTGAGGGCAGGTTGTTGGGGTGGCTTCTTGTTCTGTGCGAATATAGTGAGGATGGGTTGCCACCAGCAACCTTATTACAGCCTATGGTCAACCACCCCAACAACCCACCCTCACCCATTTTGCATGTAACGAGAACTATGGTACGCCCCTGCTGTGCCCTGAATAGTCAAAATAGTGTCCACTGCCATAACAAGAAGCCCCGTGTGGAAATTCACCCATAGTGGTCCCCTCTACAAGGATTCACTTTTGTGCCCGATTAGGCGATTGTGCGCATAATCGCTGAAGCGCATTTACACCTAATACCTCTGCACGAGAGGCGGCAAGAGGCGGCGAAGCGCATTAACGGATGACCAAAATGCGATTTACAAGTAGTTAATGCGCATAAGCGCTTGTTCACATAGTCAAAATGCGCTTTAACGGCCGGAGCAAAATAAAACTCGCGATTTAACGCGCATTCGATAATGCGCATAATTGGAGAGATAACGCGCCTCTACGCCCGATTTGCGCTCCATTCTTGTAGAGGTAATTTTTTTAAAGCGCCTTGAAAGAGCTTTAAACTTCTCTTGTAGAGGCAGCCTTATTGTTACATGTGAACCAGGTCAGTGTTTCCCTTCTGTCATCCTCAGTGTGCACTTTAGATTCTCCCCATAATTACTCATTGGCATCCTGTTTACTACTCCTTTGCTATAAAGCACATGAAAAATGACTGGAAATGTTTATTTGTCCCCCCAATAACCCAGTAAAACAGCTTTTAGAAACTTATTTATATTAATTGCTTATTACTATCATGATTATTACTTCACTTCACATATGACCTACTCTGGTTTCCTATCGGCAGTCCCTTTGGCTTCCACTGAGGCAGTCCTTCCCGTTGATCTCTTGCAATGGCCTGAAATGCCCTTAGAAGTTCCATCTAAATTGCTTTTTATAGGAATCCTTCATGTAATACGAAACCCAATGAAAGCTACTGGCCTACGTCAAGATTGTATCTTTCCCCTTTCTTTTGCACGCTCTTTAATTTCATTTAAAATTATTTTCTAATTTTCACTGCAATCGCTGTCCCTTGCAGGCTTTATTTTCTAAGCGATAGTAACAACCACTTGATGGCCGCGTAGTAGCGGTTGTGTCATCATTTGGCATTCGCTCTCTCACTTTCTCCTTTTTGGCTAAAGCGCTAGAAGTGCCATAAAGGTGTCATTCGAGAAGTACTTTCTCTGGCTATTTTTTCTTTTAATTAAAGCCATCTGGCTACCTCTGTCGAGAGCGAGCGAGAGAGCGAATGCCGTCAACAAGAACTACAGCGCCAAATTTGGGTGAGCGAAGCCCCTATTCCCCGGGACCAATGCACGCTGCCAGTCTCGTCGCCTCGCTCCTCTGACCCCGAAAAAACGGGAGGAAGCTCCCGATCTGTTCCGTGTAAGGGAAGCACCGAACCATAGCTGATCTCCTACGATCGGCATCCAATGGCGTGTTCTTATCTCAGCGGGGACTGCGCGCTGCAAGCGAGCCAGGAGCCAAAGAGGGAGGACAGCGAGTCTTGTTGGGGAGGAATGATCACCGTCGACTTTCCCCGCCTCCCCGGGCTCTGCCGCGCTCACACCTCTTTCCCGTCGCAATCACCAGAGAAAAAGAAATCCTACTCCCGCAGGCGGCCTTTCCAGGCTCTGGGCAAAACCATCCAGTCTTGAGAAGGGGGAGTTCAAGAGAGGCAAACATTTCTTTTTGTTTCCCCAGGAGGAAGGCGGCGGCGGCGGCGGCGGCGGCGCGGGGGGAGTTTACAGAGGCGATCCATTCCTTCCTCGTTCCCTCCCTTCTCCTCCCCCCCCCCACTTCCCCCATCCCATCGACACACAGCCTGCAAACGCCGCTCCGCCGTCCCAAGGATTAGAGCGGATTGCGGGTTTAAGGCGGCCCACGCGGCGAGGGCTTCGAGGCACGCGTGCAGCAGGCTGGCCGCCCGTCCGCCGCGCGCGCGCTCATCGGGGGGTTTGCCCGCCTCCTCGGCGAGCCTCGGGGCGAGCGGAGCGTCCTGCATGTCTGTGTCTGTGTGTAGCTGTGAGGGAGGGAAGGCAGGCAGGCGCAGGCGCAGCGCCCGCCCGTCTGCTCGTCTGCCCGCAGCCCGGGCTTTCTCGCTCAGTGCAGTTGCCGGGGAGTTGATGGCAGCGCCAGAGCGCGCCGACAGCACCGCGCCGCGGGGACCCGAGCCCAAGATGTGTAGCTGGGACGGAGGCAGCGCTCGCAGCAGCAGCAGCAGCTCCGGGGGGCCGAAGAGGGACGGGCACGGGCGTCGTCGCCGCCCTTCGCCGGCCACTCAGCTCTCCTGACCTGCCTGCTGCCGTCCGTTTCCCCTCCACCCGGCGCTCCCCCCAAAGAATGTCCGCCAAGTCCAAGGGGACCACCTCCTCCTCCGCCACCTCCTCGTCCGTGTCCTCTCCAGCCGAAGGGGCGCCGGCAGCGGCAGTAGGAGCCTCCAAAGCCAAGGTGAAGGAGCAGATCAAGATCATCGTGGACGACTTGGAATTAGTCCTGGGGGACCTGAAGGACGTGGCCAAGGAACTGAAGGAGGTGAGAGGAAGAGCGAGAGGGAAAGCGAGAGAGAGAGAGTGAGAGAGGACTCCCCCCTCGTAACCTGGGGCGGGGCGTGAGTCCGCGGGAGGGGGGAGACAGGCGCAGGATTTAGGGGAGAGCCTGCTCCGCCGCTTTCCGTGGGTAGGACTGGCCCAACTCTTGGGGAACTGTAGAGAAGCGGCGGCGCAGCAGCAAGAAGTGGACCGGACTGCGCCAGACTTGTTACACTTTCGAGTCTTGCCCGGGCCCGAGAAATCAACTAGTGTCGCCCTCCTTTCCTCCCTCCTTCCCACTTTGGGAGTCCGGCTGGAAAAGCCCGGGCAGCCGCTGCCTTTGAGTGGGTGGCCGGCCTCGCTCGCTTTCCAAAATGCCTCTTGATCCCAACCCTCCGGGGAGGATGTGAATGAGACGCGGCGGCGGCGCAGCCTTGGGTTTGCTTTGGAATGACTAATAGAAGAGAGGACTCCCGCCTCCCTCGCCCCCCGCGCCCCGCACAACCATCCCCTGGGGAGGGTTGGGGTGGGGGGTGGTTGCATGCTTTGCTCAGAGCTCCCCATTTCCACCCACTCTTGAGTTTGGTGTGTAACGGGGGAGGGAAGAGGAGGAGCTGTGAGGCCTCCTCCACACGGGGCGTTTAATGAGCCTTGAAGGCTCATTATAAATTTTACCTACACACGAGCGGAGCGCAAAACGGGCGTACAGGCGCGTTATCTCCCCGATAATGCGCATTTTCGAACGCGCGTTAAATAGCGACTTTTATTTTGCTCCGGCCGTTAAAGCGCATTTTCGCTGTGTGAACAAGCGATTATGCGCATTAACTACCTGGAAAGCGCTTTTTGGGCATCTTTTAATGCGCTTCGCCGCTTCCCGCCGCCTCCCGTGCAGAGGGATTGTGAGTAAATGCGCCTCCGCGATAATGCGCATAATCGCGGAACCAGGCGCAAAGGCGCATTCTTGTGGAGGGGGCCTGAGTCTCCATCTCTCCGTGTGAAGGCTGTGTGGGCATTTCTCTCCCCTCCCCTCCCAGGATATGGGGATCCAGATTTAGCGTTTAGTCATTGCATTCGCTAACTAAGGAGACGCTTCCTTCTCTGACAGCAGCAGCGGCATCTCTTAACGCCTTAGTCCCCCCCCCCCCCCCTTTTTCTTTCCAGGGTGTTTATTTCTGTTCTTTCGGCTGCGGATGTTATTTTTAGGAGGTTGTGGGGGGAGGTCACAGCTTTGAACCTGTCAAACTCATTAAAGTTCCTGGGCTGAGCAAAAGGGGATCTGCCATGCAGAGAGGGCCAGCTAGGGAAAAGGCAGGCAGCCTTGATCTTCTGTGGGGGGATTGGCTTCCCTGGAGGGGGACTTCTTTTTTTCAAGTCCCGCTATTTGAACACGGATAGTGTCTTCGCTGCAGAACACCATTACCACTATCCTGAGCCCTTAAAGCCAACAAAAGGAATATGCATGCAAGGATCTGGGCACAAGACATTGCTTATCCTTAAAGGCAGGACTTCATCAGAACCACAATTTAAATAAATGTATATCTGCATTAAGTGGTGTCCAAAATAGTTGTGCTGCCGCCTTTCCCCCAAACTTATGTAGAATGGGTGGGTGGAGCTTTCCCTTTTTAAATTTACTTTACTAGACTTGGACCTTTTGTTTTGCTGTGATGGTTACAGGTTGTGACAGATTGTGGAATGCTTTTAGTACAATGGAAGCAGAAGAAATCTCTGGTCATATAGTTGTATTTTGTATTGACAGTTGTCAAGATTTGGCAGGTTACTTTCTTCTTCATCCCAATTTGTACATGCAGAATTGGGTATCTGGGGGAGTCCATGAGAAACAATATAGAGAATTAATGAGCATTTAGCTCCCAGTCACATTGTTTTACATTCTAACTTTAATGCAAAAAGCAAAAATATCTTTGTTGGCCCTAAAAATATATATATCCAAAATCCATGTTAGGGCAATACTTTTACTAGATGAAAGGTATTATTCCAATAAGAATTTTATAACTTTAATGTTTTAACATCATGAAGTTGGTATCTGAATTGGATAGGTCTAAATGTCAAGAATAAATTCAAAAATAAATCAGTTGCTGATATAACCTATTTGGAAGTAAGTTCCATTCAAGTCACAGTGCAATTCTGTACATGCACACTCGGAAGTACGTCCAGCTGAGTGCAGTGAGGCTTCTTCCCAAGTAAGAGGATAAAGGATTGTAGCCTCAGTAGGACTTAGTAAAGGAGTTGGGATGGGGAATGGAACAGTTGAAATGCATCTTATGTTTTAGAAAAATAATTGCTAGAAACCACTCGAATCTTCCTTGTCAGACTTGAATCACAGAATAAATAATATGCATAATATCTATTTGTTGCATCTGTCTTAGAAACCAATATAATATATCCTTAGCCAGTGGCAAGTGTCAACTCCTATAGCTTAATTCGCAGACAGAATGCAATTACTGTCGAGATGTTCTAAAACAGCAAAACATTGCAATTCAAATAATGCAACATGTGCCATTTTCAGAGCTTCCCCAGATCTTTATTAGTGTGTGTGTTTGTGTTGTGTGTGCGGCACAACTGGTGGACAGATGGTTGGATTATGCACTGAAATTCAAGTCCATAGCACATGTGCATCCCCTGTAATCCTTTACATTACATTATACAATTCCCCTCCCCCATTTCCTAATTTCGTAGAGGTTTAACAAGGGTTTTTTAAGAGGCTTTAGAAGCAATTTTTCATTTCCAGGAGAAAGTTCTATAAAAGGGTCAGAAATAACTACCTTGTATCTCAACCTTTCTTTCATTAGTACGTTGCTATTTTTTCCCCTTGCAAATATGTCAGTAGTTGTTTTATTACCTTAAACACACACATTCTTATGTCTTCAAATGTCTATGGGTGTTTGTTTGATATTTTCATGTGAACACTTAGAGTAACAACATATTCTCTTTTTAAATTTAAAATGGGCCACCACTTTTCCAGTAGTATATATACTGTTTAGCGTCCACAAAAAATATAGTTTTCAATCCCATTCATGCTATATATGGTTTCTGATGAGTTCCCTCTAGAAACCAAGCAGGATTTCTATAAGTAAAAGTCACGTATTTGTCACTTACCATGACTTGGTTTTAGGTAAGCAGACTTGCTTACTGTCATTGGCTGCATCACTGAGGAAAAGCGGTAACAACTAATATGGCCTTTGCTGCTTGCTGCCAGGAGCATGTAGGCAAGTTACTTGCCTGTAGCTCGAGTTTTCATGGAAGAAGTGAAGCCATGGTGTAAAAGCCTGTCAGGAAAAGCTACAGCTTGTAATTACAATTTTATGCACCTAAAATAACCAGTTTTAAAGTACTGGTTACTGTGAGAAGATACAAAGCTCTGTTCATTAGTGCACAGATCATGTCTTGCCTTCAAATTGGTGAATAAGTATTTGTTGAAATCTTGAAAAGCTTGGTTCATTAAATGACCCTTGCTAAACATGATTCTTCACTGCCTTGTTAAGCAAGATAGTAACAGATTTCTGGATTTATAAGTTATATTTTATTTATTTTCCACTTTTTGTCCATCCAGGCACCAGACTCAGACTGCTTAGCTTTAATAAGCATACTGTATAATGAGCCTTCAGACCATGCCTTCAAAGTTGGCTTTGGAAGTAAAGTAAAGTAAAGAAACACTGGCTCAATTCGGACAACACGTTAATCAACTTAGAGGACTTAACCCACTGACAGTGGGTTAAAAAGGCGGCCTCAATTCGGACGACACACTGCAGCAGGGGATGCAAAGTTAAGTTAACCACCCTGGTGGTTAATAACGTACTTGGTTCTGACTGACAGCTCGGCCGCCATTTTCCCCGCCTACCAAACCCCGTTAGTCCTCCAGCAGGTATCCCAGAAGGCACTGCGGCCGAAAACCATGGCCGCCGCCATTGAAGCCGATGCAGGACACGCCTCCCAAACCCCATTGGCCGCCTCAGTCACTGGGCAGAACTCAGCAGCCTCGGGCAAAGAGGCAGCCAGGAGGAACCGCAGCACCTACACAAGAGTAACAACCAGCAATGCTCCCCAAACGTTGGCACCCACACCCCAGGGAGCCATCTCCACCCACCCTATACGGGAGACCTGGCATCTGCGAGAGTCACCCACCTCCCCCAGCCCCCTCCCACCTCCCTCCTAGAGCAGCTACCCGCACACACAGGAAAGAAGGCGAGAGTGGGGCGGTTGGGAAATCTTTATTCAGCAGGAAAATCAGACATGGGCAGTAAGGCACATGGGCACCACTATGCCAGGGCAGAACCTACGGAGAGGACAGGCGCCCCCGGGAAGGGAGGAGGCAGTGGCTGGAAGGCACAGCGGTGAAGAGGGGATGGCCAACGCCACACCCCCAGGGAGCCAAGCACGGAACATGCCAAGGGGAGGAAGTGGAGAGGGGGCCATGCCAGGGAGAGATGCCAGTCCAGAAATGGGACTCCACAGCCGACACTCACGGGGGTGGGGGTAGTGCAGCCAGATCCAGGCACTGATGCTTTTACGCACCCGGGACGCCTCCGCACAGGCGCGATGCTCCCCAACGGGATTCTCGGGGCCTGGCAAAGGCTTACTGTCCAGCCGTGTTGGGCGGATGAGAGGGGGCTGTCTGGTTGCCACTTCCCCTGCCCTTGTCCTTCTGGGTGATGCGAGGGTGGAGGTGGCGGTGCAGTGGGGGGTCTACTTTGGATGGGGTGTTGTTCTCCCTCTTGGTGTGGGGGGGCTGCCCCTTGCTCCAGGGCACCTGGGGTTGTTGCGTATTCCGTCTCCCCCTCCCCCCCTTTGCCGTAGTGCCCTTCTGGTGTGCTTCCCTGTCCGTTTGGGTGGCTGACTGGGCACCCTGCATGAGTGCTTGCAGGAGCTGGCTCTTTTTGAGCTCCGTGCCGGCTGCCTGGTGGGGGAGGCGGGCATCCTGGTTGCTATGGCGGCGAAACCAATGATCTGTTTCATCCGCGCCTGAGCTCCCGTCCGCTGTCTGCTGCTCTTGCCGCTCTCCTCTATGGTCTTTTGTGTTAACGTACTCACCTCAGTTGTTTAACCAACGCACCTCAAGTGGCTGAATTCGGACAACACGTTAGTAAATTGACTAACTTTTAAACAACTCGCAAGCGAGTTGTTTAACTCAGTTGTTTAAAACTGCAACTTAAACAACCGTGGGCTGTTTAACCGTTGTGTGGCTGAATTCGGACAACACGTTTGGTTAACCCACTGATGGTTGTTTAACTTAACAACCGTTGGTTAACGTGTCATCCGAATTGAGCCACTGTCTGCAGTGTTTCTGAAAGTGCCTTGTTGTGTTCATTTTTTTAAAATGTTTTTTTTTTTAAAAAAAGCAGATTATATTTGAAGGCATTGGGTTGATCTCTCAAACAGAGAAAGTACCTCCTTCTGACCGAGAAAGCACATCTGGACCCAACCACTGAAAATTTCAGAAAGGTTTGGAGAAAAGAACATTCACCCATGTTTCCAGACCCTTGTTTGTTTTTCCAAAAAACTTCAAAATATTGAACAATGTTCGATTATGAAGTATTTTCATTTAGAATTATGGATAGAATGTTAAAGACAAGATGATCACATATTGCTACTTGGCCTTTGCTCCCACAAATTGATTTCTGCATGAGACTAGATATGTAAATAAGTCTGGAAATAAGCTATGTGATTTTTTAAAAATCTCTCAATTAGATTCAAGCAGAGTTATTTCTTCCATTCATTCCTTACTAAAATTATTGATCTAATGTATCTTTAATTGATAGACATTTAGGGATGCTTTAAGTCATGCACAATTTACCAACAAGTGACTAGACTTACCATAACATAATATGTGAAGAAAATCTGCATTCTTGACCAGTGACGTTAATTTTTGGAAAATTTCCCAATGCTTTATTTTTTTCTGGAACTTTTTCTTCCTGTCCCTATGCCCCTCCCCAATCAAATGTGGAGGTTGGCGGATGCAGTGGAGCAGATGGGGGGGAGTGTGTGCGTGCGTGCAGGGGAACGAGAGCAAGCATAGTCCCATTGCATGAGGGGAATCTGGCTCACATTTTTTATGGTTATATATTTCAAAGGGTTATATTTCAACCGGTCTAGTCTAAGTAGGATTAGGTTAGTTTATGCTGAGGCCTGGTACTACCCATTGTAGCTTCAGATATCTGTCATTTCATTGCCTTCTCCCGTCATGATGAGAATTTGATATATGGGTGTTGCATATTGACTGTAAGCTTTGAAGCAGCAACTGTGACACTTCTATGTTTTGTGCAGTACCCAGCGTGCTGTTGATGCCAATAAATGTGCAGTAGCAATGTGTGAAGGGTATGATTAATTTCAGTGAAATCTGGATATACAGGTCTTGCTTAAATTAAATTTCTTTCTTTGTTTTAAAAGATGGACAGCATACAGGAGCTATACTTTAATGTGCCAAGGGTAATACCAAAACTTCTGTTAACTGTTGGATGAGCTTCATTGATGTATAATGTTTTATCTTCTGAGAGGAAGAAGCTATTAGGAATAGAATGCTCGCAACAGTCCATCTTCAATGTAGGAAGTAAATGTTCTCTTTGAGCTCAATCAGACGAGTGTTTTATTGCACACTCGTTACCGGACACTCACGGATTTTCGTGGGTCCCTCTCACGACGTCGTCTGCCACCTGCGCACCCCGCACCCCTTTTAGCCTTCGTCACACCACAAAAAAACACCCCAGTAAGTCCGATTTATTTTTAAAGGCGGAAGTTGCTGCTATCTTCTGTGTGCAGGAGAAGCAGCGTGATCAAAATGGGCTATGTGCATGTTGTTTACTTCCTCTTTCAAAAGAGGAAGTAATATCAAACCAATGCACATTCAGAGAAGCAACATTAAGGAAACACGATTCCCCCACCCCATGTGATGATGCTTTTTGTTGCAAAATACCTCCTGCACCTGAAATTGGAAGTGAATAGTACCAGGAGATAAGAGAAGCTAAAGGGCAGGGTGCCCAGGGCTGGGTGGCTGAAGGAAGGATTGGAAGATGGAAGGCTTTAAAAAGATAGGAAGAGAAGAGGAAAGGAGAAACCAATGAGATGGAGGCTTGACCTGGAGAGCCAAGGGTCAATGAGGTTCCCATGATGATTTGGTCTGCTGTTTTCACATATTGTTTTGGAATCAGTAGCCAAGTCCAACGTGAGACAAATTGTAAGCTTGGTTTAGGGTGACCAGATAAAATCCAGGTCAGGGCTCATGTAACTTTAACAGTTGTAGAGAAAAGGGAATTTCATCCAGTGTTGTTTGTATGCAATTAGTTCCTGGTGAAATTCCCTCTTCATCACAACAGTTAAAGTTGCAGGGGGCCTGCCTTCTTTTGTATATGGTCACTCTAGAATAGTGCCTGCACCTTTAACTGTTGTGATAAAGAGGGAATTTCACCAGGAACTAATTGCATACAAATGACTCTGGCTGAAATTCCCTTTTCTCTACAACTGTTAAAGTTACATGAGCCCTGACCTGGATTTTATCTGGTCAGCCTAGCTTGGTTGCTCTAGGAAGGTATCATCTGTTGGGCATGAGATACCAGTGTTGTGAGCACTACGCTTAATTCTGTTCCTCCTGTTAGCAGAACTCGGGCTACAGGTCACCGAACCTGGAGCTAAAGAGTTAAAGTGTACCTGAACAAGCTTGGAGGGAATTACAGGGATGCTTGCTCCTTCCTTTCCTGTCACTTCCCTCTACGTCCTTCTTCTTGTTCCCTTCCTCATGGACTGCTGACAGCATGGCTGACCTGAGCCATCCTATTCTAGAATGAAAAGTCACTTGTTCCTAAAGTAAAGTTTCTTTTAAACAACCACTGGAGTGTTTCTTTTGTTGACACGCGTGGCTACTCACAGGGAGCTGGTTCTGACATCAAGACCTCCCTGCAATGTTAGCTGCTCTGCCTTTTAGCAAGAAGAACAAAACTGCCATGAGAAGAATCAGAAGCAGCCCTGGCCTTCCTTGCGTTCCCTCTCTCCTTCCTTCAGGGATATAGCTTCTACATGAACCAAAGTGATGGCATCAGGCTTCTGTTATTTAAAGATCGATATATATTAAGAATATACAGTTTTTGATCTGTAAATTTTATGGAAGCCAAAGCCTAACATGTTTGTTGTGGAGTACAACCCACTTGTTTAAATGGACTTAATTTCAGATCTTTTGGATTCTAGCATAATGAGCTCCATCATACCAGCGATTTATTGCATGCTCGCCATGCCTGGTATGTGGTTTTGCAGCATGTTACTCACATGACGGCGTCCTGCACTCTTCTCATCCCTTCCCCCCTTGTTGCATTTTATTTTGGTGCAGGGAAAGTCTGGATTATTTTCTCCTCTCACTTTTTCCTTTGTTGGGTGTGTGTGCTAATGGAGTCTTGCTGAGGAAAGGGGAGGGTGGGGCAGTTCTCCAGCATGTTATCATACGGAGTTATGCTTAGTTGGTTGAATGGACTTTTTAGTGCTCCGCCCCCCCCCCATTGCCCGCAGAAACTGAGCCTAGATGAAACCTTAAATCAGTTCTCGCTAGATAACAAAGCCAGAGTGAGTGAGGGAAAGAGCCACGCCCATCAGAGTACCACAACCAATGAAGTGGAGGAGGAAGGAGAAGGGGTGGGGTGGAGTGGAAGAGCAAACAAGTGAAAACCCACGTGGAAAGGACTGTGTGTGATGGAGCCCTTGATGTGCTTATGAAACGGAGGTAAAAAACGTGGAGGTAAACCAGAGGAAAAAAAATAGGTGTGATGGAGCCCCATTACATTTAGCTTAAAGGTGAAGTTTTAAACAAAATCTAAAGCAACAGGAGAATGCATAGCTCCTCCCTCCTCCTCCTCCTTACAAATTAGGTCATGGTAATAACTCAGGCATATACCACTTTTGTTTTCAGGTTGAGGTGTGTTACAACTGTACATATATTCATACTTTCCTTCAAAATTAGTTCTTTTGCTACACTTTCTTTCTAAGGGATGTATTAGCTATTCTTGTAAAGTAGAAACATATGTATCGCTCTGCTGAACAATTCTGAAAATAATTAAATGATACCCACCCATGAATATGCACAGGAAGCCTGGATTCCTTGTTGGGATTCTCAAGTTGCTTTGTCAATAGCAAAGGAGTAATCTGACATCCTTTAAATCCAGTAATTTTATTATAATGGTAATTTTCATGGTAAAGGATCAGAAAGGATTTGAGCAAAACCATAGTCAGCACAAAATAATCATACCTGATTTGTGAAGCTTTTATAAATATTACTGGTGTATGAATTTAATGACTTGTATGATGTGAGTCTAGTTCTAATCAAAGTAGTAAACCTGTGTCTGGACTTTCTGTTAGACTGAAAGTGGGAGCTTACATAGTTGAATATCTTCCCAAATAATAATAAAGTAAAACACCTGCACATAGAAAATTGAAAGCTAGGGAAAATGGTTGTGTAGTCCTTTGAAGCCAACTACAACGCTGGTAATGCCAGGAAGCATTCCATAAGAACAATAAAGGGATTAATTGGGAATCAGGATCCAAATAAATAATTAAGAAGCCACACAGTGATTTTAGCTTGGGATGATTTTATTATCTGCATTGTGTTCAGGGATGGTCTTTTGGCCAGGGGAACTACAGAATATTCAGCTTTTGTGGCACAGAAATAAGATCAACATTTCCAGAAATTAAGGTATAAATTAAATAAAGTTGTACACAAAAGAATCTTAATGTAGTGACATATAGGAAGAAGGTGTTGCTTACAGCCACATTCTGACTGAAACTTTAGGTTGCAATACTATACCCACTTACTTAGAAGGAAGTCTGATTGAACTCCGTGAGCCCCTGCCAAAGGAAGTGAGGCAGGTGGCCACTAGAAGGAAGGCTTTCTCTGCTGTGGCACCCCGGCTGTGGAATGAGCTCCCCAGAGAGGTTCGCCTGGCGCCTACTTTGTACTCTTTTCGTCGCCAGGTGAAGACCTTTTTATTCTCCCAGTATTTTAACAGTTAAATTAACTCAATTTTAATCCTTGCTGTTTTAAATTTGTATTTTAATTTGTATTAATTCCTGCTGCTTGGTTTTATTCTGGTTGTGTTTTTATATTGTATGTTATTCTGTGTTTTTAGATTGTGCCTTGTTTTATATATTTTAAAATGATTTCATGGTTTTAATTTTTGTGAACCGCCCAGAGAGCTTCGGCTATGGGGCGGTATAAAAATGCAATAAATAAATAAATAAACTCAACAGGTCTTACATTCTGAGTAGGTACATAGTGGCACTGTAAATGAACAGGAGAATCTGAGTCTGGATATGGTGGAGCAGTTTAAGAAAGCTTTGCATTTCGAAGAGGTAGATGACTATGCTTAGAGAGGTATGTACTTGATGGTTTCTTCCCAGGAGGATTATGTAGGCTGACCATCTGAAAAGGAGGACAGGGCTCATATAACTTTAACAGTTGTAGAGAAAAGGGAATTTCAATCAGTGTCATTTGTATGCAATTAGTTCCTGGTGATATTCCCTCTTCATCACAACAGTTAAAGTTGCAGAGAACTGCCTTCTTTTGTATATGGTCACTTTGGTATAGTGCCTGCACCTTTAACAGTTGTGATGAGGAGGGAATTTCACCAGGAACTAATTGCATACAAATTACATCTGCTGAAATTCCCTTTTCTCTACAACTGTTAAAGTTATATGAGCCCTGTCCTCCTTTTCAGATGGTCAGCCTAGGATTATGTGTAGGTAGGTCAGATGCAGAAGACAGGGCTCCTGCACCTTTAATATTTGTGTAGAAGAGGGAATTTCAGCAGGAGTAGCTGTTAGAGGTGCAGGAACCCTGTCTTCTTTTACGTCTGGCCACCCAGTCATGTATCATAGTCAGGCCAGAGACTGCTTGTAGGAATAGAGGTCAGTTGAGGAGGATGAGTCATAGCTGCATTATCTAGGAATCACCTGCTTATACATTTTAAAATAAGAGTTTGAGGTTAAAAAATGGCACCTGAAAGACTTGAATCAATGGCTCAATTCGGATGACACGATAGTCAATGGTAGGGTAATAATCAACTTTACAGTTGTTCATCTAGGGGGTACTCCCCACACAACATGGTAATAAATGATCAACTGTGGTGTGGATTAGGATCAGCACTGAGTTGACTATGGCAGCATTCGGATGACACAATAGTCAAAACAACTGACGATTGTTTCCCCTACACCAGTTGTTTATTGTGTCGTCCGAATTGAGCCAATGTCTAATAAACCAGAAACTACCATGTCCCACACATAAGCCAACAGCCATTAGTCTAGCCTTTTCCCAAATAATTTAACTTGGAACATAAGGGTGCATTCCATTATGTGAGCTTGTCACCTGCAAACTATAGTGATACAATTGAAACACAGGCTTACTACGGTACATTAGTTCCACATGAAATCAGATGCAAGAAACAAAAAAAAATTGTGGTGAATTTACTCCAAGGGAGTAGGAAAGAAGCTTAGGATCTCAACCCTGATAATAATCCTAAATATATATGTATGTGTTGAACTTCTCTTATTTCCTTTCCAGCTTCCTCCTGTCCATCTATTTCTTCTACATGCTGAATTTTAGATTGTAATCGCCATGGGGTAGGGACCTATATTTTGTTGTTACTCTGCAAATGCCAGGCACATTGATGGTGCTAAGTAACAATATTAAACTTGATCTGTGTTTATCTTGAAATATTAGCTAAAGAGATGGCAAAAGTAAAGGAATATTACATAAAGAGAAGCTCAAATTCTTGTTGGGTTCATACAGCTATAGTTGTAGGTTTTTCTCTCCAAGATTTCTTTTGGGTTTGATTGACCTATAAACTGCTCACTCTTAGAGTAATTCAGTCTGTCACTTTTCAACCTCCAATCCACTTAAAAAATACTGTGATGACCAAAACTAGTTTTTTCTACATGGTAGGGTACATGAACAAGTATTGGGCTCAGGGACCTCCTCTGTTATGCATAATAATTATAATTATTATGCATAGGGTTTATGCATGCCTAGTCTGCAAGAAATCTAGAATGCTCTTTCAGAGAAATTACATACGAGAAGTTGTGTAAGGTTAGTTCAAAGGAGTGCTAAGTCTAAAATCTCAACCATTAAAGTGTTGTGTTGGCTGAGTTTCCAGTGATGTCAGTGTTTTGTTCTGTTGGACTGTCTGAACTCTGTCGGAATTATTGAGAGCAGTGGTTTTCAAATGTTATTACAATGGACCCTTCCTAAGTAAATACTTGCAACAGGAAAGACTTTGTGAGTTCTCTAAACCTGAATCATAGAGCAGCAGCCCCACATAATTATGTCCAGGACAATGTAGACTGATCTTAGCCTTAGTGATGAAGGAGAATTTTTTCAGTTTGTTAAACATTGGAACTTGTAATGTTTCCATCCCCAAATGTGAACACATTTTTTTTTTGGCAAAGGTTGCCTATTCCTAAGTTTGTGATTGTGTTGGCAAAATGCATTGATTGGAAAAATGTACACTTTAAATGTGCATTTTAAAAAACCAACATTTTGGAAAAACAACCACCACACATTTTCATGTTTTCGTTAATGGAGGAAAAGTGTCATTTGAGTGCTTGTTTTTTTAAAAAGTGCACCTAAATGTGTACTATTTCTGTTCGAACAACAATAAAAGCTTGCGTTTGCAAATGGGAGCAAGGCAGAGTTAACGTCGAAGTGGATTCTCCCATCCTTAGCTGGCCTGTGGCTGGGGTCTCTTGGGGTCTCATGTCTGTATATATGTGTGATGTATCTATGGTCACACCAATTCCTGTGCTATTGGTAACAGTTTTTTTGAACAGCCACAGTTGCAAGTATTAGTGAACCCACTGGCACATTATCTTTTCTGATGAGTCTGGGTTTGTTTTATTTTTTAGGTTTACAGCTTTTAAAAGTTATTACAGTGGTTTTAAATGTATGTGTATATTATGTTTATATTGTATGTTTTTGCTGTTTTAATTTTTGTATATTGTTTTTAATTGTTTTAATCTTATGTAAACCACCCAGAGAGCTTCAGCTATGGGATGGTATACAAATGTAATAAAATAAATAAATAAAATCCTATGGTGCTTAACCAAGTCTCAAGCCCAGTAATGACCCTGTGTGCTCTTAAAAAGTGGTTGCATGTAGGCTATTACATGTTCAAGACTGCGTTCATAGAAAATTAAATGCCTTACTTCATGTTACCTCAGTTCTGGCGTTAGAAAGATTACAGAAAAAACAGTGAGCCAAGTTCCATGGGGCCATTCTGTATACTTCAACGCCCCTGAAGAACAGCAATTGTTTTGGGAAAAATGTCATTATCGCTGTTGGTATTTTTTTGCATTTAATTTACTTCTGACCTCACTGTTTGCTGTTCTCTCTCCCCAACATGTAGTCTGTCTGTCTGTCTGTCTGTCTGTCTGTCTCTCTGTCTGTCTGAAACTCTTGATAACACTTCATGCATGCGATGAAGTGGGCTATAGTTTATGCCACATAAATGTGTTAAGGTAAAATCCAACAGAAGTCCTATTAAAATAGACTCATTGAAATGAATGGGACTTAAGTTAGTCATGACTAAAGTATCATTAATTTTAATAGGTCTACTCTAAGCAAGACATATGTTGGATTTTATCCTTAGTATTTATGGCACAACAAGACTCTCTGTTGGTTTTGCTGCGATAGATTAACATTGCCCACCCCCTGCCCCCGGAAATTATTTGTGCTCTTTGTTACATATACAAACCCAAGATTTATGTGGTAAAGTTGAGGTCAGGCTCATCTTTCACTTGTCAGGAGGCAGTAGGCTGATGATTTGGCACTCTTCTTACCCAACTGAAATGCAATCCTATCCCTGTTTACTCAGACATCTCCCATTAAGTTCAATGGAGTTTTGTCACAGATAATAATGTAGAGGATTACAGCCTAAAATGTACCTTCAGTCTACCTCTATGGCAGGATCTATACTACTGCTTTAAAACAGTTTACAACAGTAATTACAACTGTTGGGGTCCAGGACACACTCGGTATACAGTTTTCAAACCATTTTCAAAGTGTCATATCCTGCTTGGTGTAGATCTTCTCCATGTTTCTTAGGTTAGGGTGGTTTTGGTGCTGGACAAAATGCACAATTTCCCCATGTATGTTTTGTTACTTGTGCAAATTGAATGTAGATTATGTTTCAAATACTTGAGAAATATAAGCTTGTGGTCAGGACCAAGTGAATCAATAAATGAAAGAATTAAACAAAATAACTAGTTTTTCTGATTCTGTCATTTTCAAGACTTTCTTCCATCCAGAATTTTCTGATAATATCATGCGTATTTTAGTTTTTCAGTTGATTGCATTAGAGAATTTTCTTGAATCACATCACATCGTAAATACTTTTGTGGATATAAAACCTCATCAGCCAGAACAAATTCTTGAATGTTATTTGTGGAACATTTGCATAACTTTCAATAAGTGAATGAATGTGTTTCATCTTTTTATCAAAAGGGAGCAGATATGGTAGCTGCTGCCAATAATCTGCAGAAATCAACCCAGAATGGAGAATATCTATATTGTATGGTATGCAAGGAAAATAATGGCTAGTGTGCATAATTATTTTGGCTTCATGTAAGTGTTGCTCACACTAGCAATTTGTTCAGTTGACTGCTTGCCATTATACTTGTGGTTTCTGTGCATCAGTGAATTTTCCATTTCTGTCTCCAACTTGCTATGTTTTGATTGATTTAGTGAATAATTTTCTATGTCTTATAGTATTTACTGTTCCACTTCAATAAAGATTTAAGCTGGAAATGCAGGTATAAGCAGAAGTCTCATATAAAAACCACAGGATATGTTGTAGAGGTGTGGGACTCTCTGGGTGCCTCTACAAGAGGCATTTAAAGCTCTTTCAAGGCGCATTAAAAAAATTACCTCTACAAGAACGGAGCGCAAATCGGGCGTAGAGGCGCGTTATCTCCCCGATTATGCGCATTATCGAATGCGCGTTAAATCGCGAGTTTTATTTTGCTCCGTCCGTTAAAGCGCATTTTGACTGTGTGAATAAGCGCTTATGCGCATTAACTACTTGTAAAGCGCATTTTGGACATCTGTTAATGCGCTTCGCCGCCTCTCGCCGCCTCTCGTGCAGAGGGATTAGACGTAAATGCGCTTCTGCGATTATGCGCATAATCGCCTAACCAGGCGCAAAAGCGAATCCTTGTAGAGGGGACCTCTCTCTCTCTCTCTCTGTATATGGACTAAATAAAGGAGTTTTATATAGGTCATAATATTGGGCCTAAATAAATAAAAAATATTGGTGGGAAAAATTAGGATGTCAGGGTGCAATATTTCTCTGGCATGTGAGAGTAGTTGGGGAAATGGAGTTTATTCTTTCTCAGCAGCTGCAATCCCACCAGTGGCCACCAGTAATAAGATCATGGTAATCTTATGGGGCAGTGAGCATGGAGAAAAGGGAGCTAATGATGTTTTGCAATGGTATGTGCTAACACTGGCACCCAGCAGAGACATTGATGGGACAGAAATCACTGTTACTGGCATTGGATAAGGAATAGATGGGCGAGTTCTTAGGATGGAATAATAGGAATTGTAATGATACTGAGATTTATAGTTCTTGGTTCAGAAAGAGGCACCTTAGAAGTGGGGACTGTTATGATCCCTAAATTCTTTGGATTTAAGTCCAGGCAGTAGCAAAATTCCACTCCTCCCCCAAACCCCTGCAGGCCATATTTTGCTTGTCTCTAATGTACAAAAAGTCATTCCACTAGTCCTGTAAATAGTGGTTACTGATTTTGTAGCAGGTAATCCTGCTCTTGAAAGAGGTATTCCAAACCTTGAAGACCAAGAGTAGGAACTTGATATTATGTCACCAAGTTTACAGTTAATCCACATAAGATGGATGTATTATAGGTTGGGGGTTTGAAGGTCCTGGGTTGGATATTCAGCCTTTTCTGGATGTGGTTGGACTTCCCCATAAGCAACAGGACTACAGTTTGGAAGTATTCCTGGATCCAGATGAGTACCTGGATACTCACATGAGACAGTAGTTGGAATATCACCCATCCATTCCACCTTGTAAGCCAACTGTACCCTTTCCTGGAGAAATCAAATTTGGACTTGACCATTCATGGTCTTGTCACATCCTGATTATATTATTGTAATATGCTTTACATGGAGTTTCCCTGGATCATAGACTGAAAACCTCATTTGGTTAGAAAATGGCTACGAGGGCTCTGAAGAAAGCTGTTCATGCATGCTGTATAGCTGATCATCTTCACTGGCTTCCAGTGTATTCCGGGCCTGACTTTAACCTCTAACACCTTAAATGGCCTGGGACCAGAATGCCATAGGATCTGCACCCCTAGGACCTCTGTTCCATTTTGTTTGGATCCTGTTACTGTCTGGGCTGGGTGCATACCAGGGGAGTGGGTGGGTACCCAGTAGAGGGCCTATTCAGTTGTGGTGCCTAGTATTTGGAACGCCCTCATTAGAGAGATATACCTCTACACTGCTGCTTTATTGTGGTATTGAAATGCACTGATAACTTTCGGGGCACACTCCACATTCCATATACCGCTTTCATAGTGTTATATCCAGCATATTACTCCACATTTGCAATTATTTGACACAAGGTGTAGATTTGGCCTTAGACAGGACAGAATATTGATTTTATTGTGAATTTTATTGCTGTTTTTAAAATTGTTGGTTTAATATATTGTTTAGTTATGGATTTAATTATAGGCTACACTTTATATTTTGTATTACGTTGTTTTAATTACATTGTTAGCCACCTTGGGTATTAGGTATAAAGATGTTATAGAAATTAATAAATAATACATTTAGAAAGTGCGTGATCCCACAACATCCCCCTTGCAGACTGATTTATGTAAGTGCTTAATGGCTTTTAAGCTGTAATGCTGGATGACTTTATTTGTTGCGTCCACTCAATTAAGTTGAATTTGTGAGATGCACAAATGGCGTGGTTTTCACATAATGTGTTTTTCAAGTGGATCCAGTGATGATTTGGCAAAGAATTCTATGAGGAGTGTGTTTGCCATTAGCCTAGATGTTTAAAATCCAATAGTGAATTTTGCCTGTTTTTAAGAATGTTGCTAATGATTGCGTTTGTGCGTTGCTTATGCTCTTAAGTCACCAGTTACATGCAGAGTTTCATGTTGAATTCTGAATGTTTGTGACTTTAGTCTGATCTCTGTGTTCCTTGTAGCACATCTTACTCTAAAGATTGGCAGTATTAAAATTACCCATCTGCTCTGCATGTTTATTCAGGGTCTTCCTCTTCTTCTGCTAAGAAGATTTTTGACAGATGCCCTTGTGCACCTGAGGAGTGAATGCTTCCTGGGTTTAGCTGAAAATCACACATCATGACAGCTGTTACAGGCTATCGTTGACATCTAGGTCCAAGTTTCATTATATGTGGAAGTATGTTAAGAGTGAAGTAATATGAAGTTCTTCAAGATATACAGCAATAATAATCTAGAACTGAGATCATGAGAAGTTCCTGACCTTTTCATGCATATTTTATGATGATCACAAACCCATTTGTTCCTAAAGTGAAGCTGAGTGAAATCATCTTGCCTCTACTGTGCACCAATCTGCAAGGGCTTTTAATTCTAGCATAATGCTCTCTGGAAAGGAAGGACCAGCATATGTGTTTGGTGCAGTTCATGAGCATCATGTAACCTGACAGAATGGTGCATTCTGTCACATTTGTGTTAGCTATTTTGTTTTCTAAACATCTATGTCAGCTGCACTCAACCCTTTTGTGCAACTCTAGAGTACCTTAAAGTGTAGAGTATATTGCACAACTGTGAGCTAATTAGAGCATATATAAATTCTGATTTTTCAAACAAAGTAATTCTGCTGTAGCAAGACATCCTTCTGAGCTGAAATGTGCTGTATTCATGCAGTCTGGCAATTGCCAGCCGTGAAACACCACAAACAGTAGCAAAGCATAGGTATGACTGTATCCATCCCTTGGAGCTTATGGGAGTTCTGCTTAACTGATAAACTTTGCAGGTGAATCATGTGCACAGGCACTTGCCATGGAATCTGACAGAAATCAGTAGACATTGAGCAGCACAAATATTGCTTAGGATCAGAAGATGGCTGATAATGCCCTCAACAGAGGAAGCTGTGGCTTAACATTTTACATGAGCAGGCATGGACAATAAATTGGTTAGACGCTTGCTTCTGCTACTTGCCTCTCCAGAGCGGAAAGGAAGAGGAATGTTCTTTTCCCATGTCTACGCAAAATTCTGCAAATATTAATCATTAAAGGCTAAACGGTATGTATGAGTAGTCTGTATATCTATTTAGAACCGAGGTGGAGCGGTACTGAATGCAGGAATACGCAGGAGAGAATTGGTCTCAAAGTGCCAAAGTGATTTATTTATGCCCAACACATTTTGGAAGAAAAGTGTTTCTTCAGGGGCAATTCTTCTCATCAGCGGAGTTCATCTTTGCAGGTTGCTTATGTGCAGAATTGCTTCTGAAGAAGGAATTTTGTTTCAAAATAGTTTGTGCATTAAAAAAAAAATCATGTTGACACTTTGAAAATATTTATCTCCTGTTTCAGTTACCTTTTTGATTTTGATGCTTTCACATTTGAATTAAAAATAAATAAATAAATAGCATACATTAAGAAATAGAATCACAGAGTTGGAAGGGACCTTGGAGAACTTCTAGTCCAACCCCCTGCTCAGTGCATGCTCATTACTGCAGGGTGCAGGTACAGCATGGCTGACAGATAGCTATCCAGCCTCTTCTTAAAAACCTCCAGCGAAGGAAAACCCACCACATCCTGGGACAATCTGTTCAGTTGCTGAACTGCTCTCAATGTTAGGAAATTTATTATAATGTTAAGTCAAAATCTGCTTCCCTCCAATCCGTTGGTTCTTGTCCTGCCCTTTGGAGCGACAGAGATCAAGTCTGCTCCATCTTCTGCATGGCAGAAAATTCAGATAAATCTCTTTCAATCTACAATACTAAAGAAGTATCTTTGGTAGAGAGGGATAAGCTCTCCTATGTGCATCTAGGTGAGAACAGTTACCTGGATGCTGTTTTCACCATTGCAGTGCTGAATTTTCTTCCATATTTTGTTTTTCAACCATTTTCATTCAATTTGATGGGAAATAAATAAATAAATTACTTTTGGCAAAAAAAAAGACAAAGGAAAAAGAAAATGTATTTCTTTGTTGTTGGGTTCTTTGAGTTTACCTTAGTTAAGAGGTGACCAAGGTGCATGGGTAAGTACGTATCCTGTCTTTCATTGTACAATCATCTCTTGAGCGGTTTGTGGCTTTCTTGGGTGTCTGGACTTTAGTTAATGTCCAGAAGAGGCATAAAGCTGTAATCTTTCCCATGGATAAGTTATTTCTTTTTTTAGAAAAGGAAGTGCGGGCAGCTAGGGAGAATGGAGTGATGGAGACATGTGTAATAGAAAGGAAAAATACATACAGAATTCTTTGCCACATGATAAGGGTAACGAAAAAATATCACCAAAAGACACTGAGAATGAGGGGAGAAAAACAGAGACTTTCATGAGGGAAGAACATTTTCAGGAAATCGGAGGCCTGATTACATCACAGCACAGTTTTTTGTGGTTTATCCTATCATTTATGTGCTGATTGGCATCAGTGGCAGTGCCATGAAAAGTAGATCTGGGAGGTGTGAAAGAGTGATTTTCTCTCTTACCTGGATTGATCCAGTCCCCACAATATACTCCCGTAAATTTTTTTGAGGTTTTCTCTGCTGATATGTGATCTTGAAGCATTGGATTAACATAATAATTTGAGTAGACATTCTGATTCTTGTGCAAAACTTTTTCGTTTCTATTTTCAAAATGGCGGACAATTTTCTTTAGGTCGCTAGTTTTTGTCATCCACAGAAGTTACTATCTTGTAACTTAGTTCAGTTTTGAGGGTCAAGGAGTTCAAAGAATATGTTATTTCAATTGTCGGAGTACTTCTTCCACCATTTTCCAAGATGGCTCTGAAACGTTGTCTCATTTTCTCATTTATTTGACAAATCAACATACAAATGTGATTCTGGCTTCAAACTATAGGGTTTTTTGGGTCAAGGAGGTCAATATAGCATTAATTTTGATAGAAAAACTGTCCTTCCACCATTTTTAAAAAAGGCATCCAAGCATTTATTGATATACACAATCATATTTAATGGGTTCTTCTCCTTTCAGGTTTGGTGAAATGAAAAATATGAAACTATGATTGAAAAGGCTGGAACTAGTGTTCTCTTGATAATTTTGATTTCTAGGATAACTCTTCATTATCAGGGACACATGGCACTCATGATAAAGCATTTATGCTCTTTCAGAATTGCTGTGGTGGAGTAGGGCCTGGCAAGCCAACAATGGCCCTGTTCAGACAACACATTAAACCAAGATGGTTAAGCATTTTGAGCTAAACAATGGGCCTGTTCAGATGACACTTCAGGCTCTGTGGTTAGCAAAACTGTGGTTTTCTGGGGTTAGCACTAACCACAAGCCGTACTGTCACACATAACACTTTAAGCCATGGTTAGAGCTGCTAACCTTGCTGCAGATAGTTTGACTGTGGTTATTGAGTGAGCAGGGTTTAGCAAAACACATTGCACAAGACACCTTAAACCCTGCTGCTTAACCAAAAGCCTTAACCAGCAGAGTTTAAGGTGTCTTCTGAACAGGCCCATGGTATCTAAAGACTTACTAAAACATAAAAAATGTTTTTTATTAAAGCAGTTTAACATAAGCGTTTTTGCAGTTATTTTCCAAACATTTATAAAAATTTGTGCATTTGACCACTGTGTTTTGACATGGACATCTCTTTGTACCACAAACCTTACAATTACATACACATAAAAGTTCATTTGGCAGAAAGTTCAAGAACGTTTTTGGTCGTAGGACATCATTATCATTTTTCCAACTGCAAGCACATGTGTCTACTTTTGGATGACACTCTCTAACAGGCACATATCTTCTTACCAGATAAAATGCTGTTGTGATGTGCCCTCTTGTAGATCATGATGTGGGAGGGTTGACCGGGCCTCAGCTTTCAGAATGAGCACGAGCTTTAAAAAATTCATAGAAAATCAAGGGTTTGAATAATTGCTCTGATTTTTTTCACAAATGACCAGCCAGATCCCATCTTCAATATCCCATAAGTTTCAAGTTTTTATCTTTAAAAATGAAGAAGTTACAGTGGGGGGTGGGGCTTTTGGGGGACCCCCTATAACTTTTTAATTTGAAAAGACAGAGACATGAAACTTTTTGGACATTGCAGATTGGATCTTGCTAGTCTTGGCTCCCCAAGTTTCATGTCATTATCATTTCAAATAAAAAAGTTATGCACGTGTTTCCCCCAATGCAAGCCTATGGGAAAAAAAGCAGACAACAAGATGATAGCAGGGAGGCCTGGTCAACCAGCTGTGTCAATAAAGTTGCATGAACTTTAATAAATTCATATAAAATCGATGGTTGGAGCGATCAATCTCAAATTTCATACACATGTCTAGCACATGTTGCTACACATATGTGCCAAATTTCAGATCAATCCCTCCACCCCTGTATTTTATATGATTTTTTAAAAGATTGTGCAACTTTTTGACACATCTGAATGAACGCACATGGTGAGCTGTCATTCTGACCTGTCAGAACTTAAACGTTCTTTAATAAATTCATATAAAATCGAGGGTTGAAGGGATCTATCTCAAATTTTATACACATACTTAGGCATACCCCATAAGCATTGTGACCAAGTTTCAAGCCTGTAACTTTGAAAATACAGAAGTTACAGGCATATTTCTTTAAAAAATCAGCTCTATAGAACAAAATAGGGCTCCAAATTAAATATCAGATTTCCGATAATTATTGTGAAGACGATATGATTAATCTATGATATAATGCGATCTGAATTTTTTTAAAGTGATTTCCAATAACGATACAATATGATAATTTTGGGCGTGCACACCCCTAGTGCGTATAGGATTGCAGCCTAAATCTGTTTTAAAGGATATTGTGTAAGATTTCCTCCCTTAATCTCAAGCTATGTTTTGTTAGTTTTGTTAGTTAAATAGAGTTGGACATAGTCAACAGTTAAATGGAAGACAGGTGGTAAAGCTACACAACGTGCTGTTGGTAATTAATTGGCTCCAGCAGCTATTGGCAAATTAGACAAATTAGTTCAGTCCTCACTTGCACAATTGGGCTAGATAGAGTGCTTTGATCAGCTTGGATGAAAATGACAATACAGGGTCATACAGATAAAATGCAATTTTTGCTGTGTTAGAGCTTCAGATGAACTTTCCTACCCCTAATTGAATCATATGTTCAATGTAGGCTATATGTGCAGTTCATAAAATGAGTTGGGTCCCAGTGATTTTTAACTTCTGTGGCTTCTAACTTTTTGTGCAGTGTATTTTATGCAACACTTGTGTTTAATTATGTTTAGAAGATTAAGGGCACTGGGTGTTTTTATGCTTGTAAGTAAGTATAGATTATTCTAAGTCAGTGCACTTCTTTATGCTAAACTCAGCTGTCCTTATGCATTCCTTTCTTGTACTTTGAGCTCATACTCTGCAGATTAATGAGTAGTTTTAGGGTGTAATAAGTTCTGAACCTAGGCCCGGTTTGTCATCAGAGTTGCTTTATAAGCTTAAGGACTTCCATAGTAAAATCTGATAGCCAAGAACCACAAAACTATCTTTCACTCCCATGCCATCCACTTCTGCCTGCCATTGTTTTCTCCCAGACACTAGTCTGTTGTTCCTTTCCTCCTTTCCTCCAGGTTGATTAAATCTCCCTGGACTTGAGATGTATGAGAAATTTATTTCAGTTCATTTTTTATTAGTATTTAACGACCTAACAGAGACTCCGATGCAATCTGTGGTTGAAGTCTGCACACTTCCGAGCTTGCAGTGTGATGCAGACCAAAGATTGTTTTCGAAAGCAGTTGGAAAATGTACATAAAAAAATGTGTATGTTTGAAAAATGCACAGAAATGTGCTTAAATCAATGGGAGAAGCATGCATACATTTGAAAGATACACTCAATTGAGGTCTACATTTTGAAAAATATCCGTGGATTTCATGCTAAAAGAAAAACAATCAAACAAACAAACTCACAATCTGATACAGACTCAAGTCAGAATGAGCTTCAAGATGGAATTCAGTGAGCGCCAGTTTTGTTCATTTGCAAATCCCTACCCTGGGCTGCCTCTACAAGAGAGGTTTAAAGCTCTTTCAAGGCGCTTAAAATTTTTTACCTCTACAAGAATGGAGCGCAAATCGGGCGTAGAGGCGCGTTATCTCTCCGATTATGCGCATTATCGAATGCGCGTTAAATTGCGAGTTTTATTTTGCTCTGGCCGTTAAAGCGCATTTTGACTATGTGAACAAGCGCTTATGCACATTAACTACTTGGAAAGCGCATTTTGGACATCCGTTAATGCGCTTCGCCGCCTCTCGTGCAGAGGGATTAGGTGTAAATGCGCTTCTGCGATTATGCGCATAATCGCCTAACCGGGCGCAAAAGCGAATCCTTGTGGAGGGGACCCTGGACATCCCCACCCTAAGTATTTTAGTATCCCATAGTTTTGCAATTACTGCCACTGTTTCTACCACAACCACTCCTGGGGATTTATCAGTGATTTTTTTTTCAGCTGGAGATAAATGTCCAGAATAACAAAACAAATTTTGGATCAGATTTAATGCTAAGAAGAACAGGCTCATGCAAGATGTTTCATATCAACACTATTGTACTGAACAGAGAAAGTCTGAGCATTCAAATGCACATCGAATGGGTGACACCCATGCAAAGTTAATAGAGCAGTTGCTTGATTAAATAAATCTTGGACAATTAATTGTACCAGAGTTGATTGATTAAATCTACATAGGAATAAAAGAGTCATGAAGAAATAAACATTCCATTTTTGTTCATGTTTTTAGATGATGCATGTGTTGTATCAAGCACCATCTTAGAAGAGACATCTAAAATAGTGTCTGCCACCCATGGTTTTGAAATGGCTTGTATTAAATATATATTAAGTTCACAGTGTGGTGCCAGATTTAGATTCTGTTGATTTTTTAAAGAGGAACTTGGAGCACTTAACTTTTGTTGTATTGTGGAGAAAGTGTCTGAATATGAGAATGCTGACCAGTGTGGCTGGCATTTCTCTAACTAAATACCTCAGCTCAGATGATAGCAAGACGTTGCACAGGCTGGATTGGGAAGAGTTACTAGAGCACAGAATTATTGTAATTAAGTGAAGCTTTTTATGCTTGTTCTTTGCCTTTCCAGAGATGTAAAATATTGCGCTCACCGCTGTTTCTTGCTGTCTTCTTTACTGCTCCCCTTTTCTTGCTTTTAGACCTTGTTTGGATGTAATGACGGTGTTTGGTAGCAATTTGTGGGTGTTAACAAAAGGTGGTGTTGATTAAATGGCAGCAATTTATGGGATGTGTGCTGCATGCAAGCCATGTCTGGATTCCAGCAACAACCTAATGCAGCCTTCATAGGTTTATCCTGTGATGTGTGAACCCAGGCACTTGGGGTTGTTCATGTGTTAAATAATTACAGATTAACCCAAGAGCAAACCATGAGTTAATTTGGAGTTGTTTAACCCACGAACAACCCCAAGTGCCTGGATTCACACATCATGGAAACAACCTATAAAGACTGCATTTGTAAGTTGTTGCTGGAAATTCATCCCTGCAGTTTGTGGGCTAATTAATTATTTTAACCCATGAATTGTCACCAAATACTGTTGTTATGTCTGATTTTCATGATTGCATGGGTGTTTGAACTTTTGCTCAAGTACGGTATCCCATCCATACAGGGTTTTGTATGTGTTATGCTTGTGTGTTACTGGGGTTTTTGTGTGTGTGTGTTGCTTAGTTATGTACCTTCCATTCCCTTCTGCAGGTATGATTTAAAATAAGACAGGTTGAGTCTTCCATAGTTGCTATTAAGAAAGATTTTGTTTCATGTGTATATCCAATCTAGTTTATCTTCTTCAAACAAAGTGAAATTGGATCAACCCTGCCCTTGATACTTCAAACTCTAGGGTTTTCTTTTTCTTTTGCAGAGCTCAGGCTATTAAGTTTAAAAAGTTTTCCACACCATATGCGTAGATTAATAGTGTGACTGATGCAGCCTGATGTGACTGATCACAGCAAGATTTTTCATGTCAAAAACGCTAAGAAAACAAAAGCAGAGTTCTGGAAGGCAAATGCTGAGGAAACCACTGTTAAAGACACACCAAAAACACACTATATATATATATATATATATATATATATATAGTCTCTTTTCTGCCTGCATTTATGCCTTCAGCAGAAAAAAGGCTAGATACTAGAAGTTTGGCAGGTAATAAACTCTTTCCTTGGTTTTTCCACTACCCACAGAGATAGAAAGTACAGAGTTTGTGTTCCAGGATTTGAGATATATTAGAGATATCTTTTCTTTATCTGGAGCAGTTTATGAGGAAAAATGAGAAATAATGCTGATATAGTAGAGTTTGGTGTCTCAGAGTCTTGATCTAATGCCCAGGGGTTTCTTGCTTCAACATAGTGTTTGATCTGAAGGACTTTTATTAAGCTCCTCAGCTATATTCTGGGGACATAACTACATGTTACATATCTGTAAACCTCACAAACACAAATGTGAAACCCTGTGTTGCAGGTGTTATGGCATGGTGAAGGGTTTGTGTGAAATGTCTCGAGTGGCTTGGGTAATTTTTTTTCTATGACCGTGCGAATATACAAAAAGAGAGGCATGAAGAAACTGGCCTCAATGTTCATCCCTTCCTCAGATTTATGTAACAGATGGCACATGAAGTGGTTTCAGTGTTTTCCCTGTGCAGCTGAAATATGTAGTGCTGAAGTTTCTTTCTTTATTCAAACATAAGATTCATGACCTTCTTTTCATTATAAAATAATCCCAAAGTGGGATACAAAATCAATAAAATACAATAAAATCATACAATCTGAACCGATAAAACAGTTAAACAGTGGAGAACAGAAACACAGATAAGTAAGTTTACAAGTTGACACAGCAGCCTGGGTGAACAAATTGGTCTTTAGCTAGTGCTGAAAACTTGTAAGGCTTGGAACAGACATATATGAGGGAGGAGGGAGTTCTAATAACTAAGTTCATGATGGTATACTTCATTAGTAAGTATACCATCAAGTATACTTCCGGCAGGCATATCCAGTGGAATTTTAGAATGTTTTAAGGATGTTTTTAGGATGTTTTAATGCAGTTTTAATAATATGTGTCATGTTTTAATCAGTTTTATGTATTTTGTCATGTTGTTGTTCCCCGCCTCGATCCAGATGGAGAGGCGGGTAAGAAATAAATTATTATTATTATTATTATTATTATTATTATTAGCAAGATGAAAGCTAGAGACTGGCCCTCAATTAGAAGGCTGTCCAAACCTTTGGATGTCTCCTCATGCTGCAAACAATAGGAGTTAAGTGTCTGTTTTAGGAGTTAGAGGTTGCAAGAACTTAGGGAATTGCTGATCTTTTGAGTCATATGTTGGAAACCTCATTTAGGGTTAGGGTCTTTAAAAGTATGTGTGAGTCTCTCTTAGTAAATATGGGAACTGTAGATTCAGAATATTTGTCGGAGAGGGAAGTGCGTTGAAGAACCATTGGCCTTGACACTTTATTTGTTATCCCCACCAGCTTGTATTTTGAAGTTCAGGCAAAGATTCACTCCATTTATAAAGGTCTAGAACTTTAGTATTATTAGTGTTGAGAAGCAAAGGTTCTCTAGAATGGCTGCTGTTGAATGCCTTACTTAAAAATGAAAAACTGGCAAATCTCCCATACTATACATCTGCTTTCACAATTAACACTTCAGGCTCCAGTGCCCAAGATGGCAGTGAAGACAAATGCAATCATTCACAGCAGGTGTTCATCTCCTGCTGAAATTATGTACAGAATCCTCTAAAAATATGACTCCTGGCCAGCTAGTTAGCTGATAAACATTAGTGGAAATATTGATGTCACTGGCAGATATGTTTAAGTATATTGTAAAACTTAGGGTGCATTTGTTAATTCCTCTGCAAAATATGCCATGTGTCAATGACTTTATTACCGTCTTCAGGAAGGAACTGAAGAAAAGTAAGGATGACATTGAGCCTATCTACACTACTTCTTTAAAATGGTTTAAAACGGTTTATAACAGTTTTGAGAACTGTTGGGGCCCAGGACACACTCCATATACAGTTTTCAAAATGTTTTCAAAGTGTTTTATCCTGCATGTGTAGATAGGCTCAAAATTTTGCTTTTTAGCGCTGCTATTTTAGCGCTGCTATTTTGTTTTTAACCTTGTGTCATTGGACAAAACCTTAACACATATAATATGCAAATAAGTAGAAGGTCTCTTCTGCCGCTCCCAGACTATGGAATGGCCTGCCGGGGAAAATTCGTTAACTTAAAAGTCTCCTTGACTTTAAGAAAGCCAGAAAGAACAATCTTTTCTGGCAGGCCTACCCAGTTGAATTTGAAGAGTTTTATTGGTATTTTAATAATGTATTAATTTTATATGTTTTTAATCAGTTTTATGTATTATATGTCATTTGTATTGAAGTTGTTCCCCGCCTTGATTCTGAGGGAGAGGCGGGTAAGAAATTATTATTATTATTATTATTATTATTATTATTATTATTATTATTTGATATCTCTCGCTCGTGGCGGTTTTTCTAGATGGACATGACGGGCTTTGCCAAGTCATGCTGTCTTTTACAGATTCAGGAACTTCCTGACAATGGAGCATGTTTTAATTATGACTGCTTTCTGGGTGTTGGTGTGGATGTATTTTGGTAGGCCCAGTTTCTGAAGGTTTTCTGTATAATTTTTTAATGTGATGCCGGTGACTGATGTGACTAACGGGATAATTGTGACCTTTTCCTGTTGCCATAGTTCTTTGACTTCCATGGCCAATGGTGTATATTTGTCTCTCTTTTCTTCCTTTTCAACAACATTTTTTGTCATTCGGTATTGCTATGTCTATGAGGTATGTGTGTTTTTCTTTTTTGTCTATGACCATTATGTTGGGTCGGTTGCAGGGTATTGCCTTGTCGGTATGAATTGTTCTGTCCCAGGATATTTTATGATCTGCATTTTCCAAGATTGTTTTGGGTGAGTATGTATAGTATGGTGTAGATTGTTTGATAAGGTTGAATTTGATGGCCAGTTGTTGGTGAATTATTTTTGCAGCGTATTGTGTCTGTATAGTCCATTCCTGCCAGAATTTTACATCCTCCTGTTCTGTGGTCTATTGTTTCTTGGAACTGATGGCATTTCCTGCATAGGTCTGTTGTTACACTGTTATCTTTTATGATGTATTTTTGGTAGTTCTTGGTGGCTATAACTTGATCCTGTATAGCTATTAGGAATCCTTGTATTTCTCTGCGAGTGTGAGTGGTCGTGTTTTGTCTTCATTTTGTAGTGCTAGGTTGAGTGGGGTGTAATTTTTATCTGCTGTTACTATGGCTTTATGAAGGGGGGTGTTTTTAGTGTGGAAGAATTCTCTGAGTGATTTTATCTGTTTAGCATGCATTGTGTTAATGTCTAGCAGACCTCTTCCTCCTTCTTTCCTGCTGATTGTTGTTTTTTCAATGCATGAGCTGGGATGGAGCATGCGGTGTTTTGTGTGTTTGGTGCCTACCCTACCTTTTTACCCAAAAAATGGCACTCAAGGCTGTTTTCATACATGCAGAGGCCAAGGATGGGGGAGAATGGTTTAGTACAGTCTTTCTCAACCTATTGCACTCCAGAAACCCTGTCCATTGGCCATGCTGGCTGGGGCTCATGGGAGTTGTAGTCCATAACATGTGGTGGGTACCAGATTGCTTTCCCATGTACTACACCATTTCCTGTGTTAACATTTTTACTATATAAATGGATAGCTAACATTTTTGCTAGGTGGCGATCACTATTTTCCTTGTTAGTTTTGAACTGACACAACAAATACAACAAAAAGTGTGAGGTATGTCATGAATCTTAAAGAATATCTTCAAGAGGCTTATACAGTTCTACAGTATACACAACATGCCCAACAGTGCACATCATTGTATTTACTATGATACATATATAAATAATAAAAGTATGTATGCAGTTCACCTTCTGTTTCAAGGGGGGTAGGTGTATTCTCACAATACATCTGCAGCTAGAATCTACTTTGGGTTGCATCTTAATTCCCTAACTTCCTAGGATCTATTGCATCAGGCTTCCTACTGTATGTCAGCTTCTAATAGTTATGTCCCGCCTCAGGTGATGATGCAATGCAGCCATATTGTTCCCCGATGTAGTTGGAATAATTAGAACAATTTTGTGCAGCCATGGCCATTAGAAGAAATGTGTTATTATAAATAATAAATACATTTATATCCCAACATTTTTTCTCCTGCAAGAAACCCAAGGTGGCTTACATAGTCCACCTCCTCTCTATTTTACTTTCACAACTATGTGGGATGGGCTAGGATGAGAGTCAGTGACTGGCCCAAAGTAACCCAGTGAGCTTCATTACTGAGTGGGGACTAGAACCTAGATCTTCCGAGTCCCAGTCCAACATTCTAATCACTACTTCACACTGGCTCTCAATGAGTACTTACTCTAGCTGGAAGAAAATAAATGTGTCGAGCAATGACTGACATGCTGAGATTCCTTTATGAACATTTTTCAAAATGCTAGGATGCGTCTCTGTCAACATTACTCATTAATTGATGGTTCTATGCAAAAGAATCATCCTAGTTGTGTTTTTATATTGTGCTTTATTATTGTGTTTTTATACTGTTGTTTGTTTTATACTTTGAATTGTATTCAATGGTTTTAACTTTTGTGAACTGCCCAGAGAGCGTCGGCTATTGGGTGGTATAGAAATGCAATAAATAAATAAATGAATCAGAAATGTAACAATGATATACACTGGCCCAAGGGCCAAATTCAATTTCAGAGAAGCTCTCGGGATTGTATTCCAGTTGTGCGTGGGGCCGAAGGCAGGCCAAAAATACCAGCATATTTTAGTTTAAAGCTCTTACTGTCTGTCAGTAAATAAGACTTTAACCTTTTAGAATGGGGAATAATGTACAAAGTCCTTGGAACAACAAAATGATCAATAGTTGGATTAGGACCTCAGATGGGTCAGCTTTGACTTGCAGGTTTGAGATTCAACACTCTTGATTTGCATTGCAATTTGTGTCAGAATAATAGCTGGCAAAAGTCATGTTTAAATTAAGGCTAAGCCAAATCATCCCCTCTATTGGATCAACATTGCAGAATTTTTGGGGGAACCCCACAAATTGGGGCAGAATGATTCTCCATCAAAACAGTAGCTGTTGTCAGGGAGGAGTTCCTGATGGTGGCATCTACAATGCTCAACACAGTTTGATGCCATTTCCCTCCTTCAGCTGCATAATGTCAGAATGAGGGCAGAAAGAATCGGCCTCACTCTGGTTTAGCTGGAAGAAAAAAAATGTGTCAAGCAGTGGTAGAAAGATGGCATTGCTACTTCTAGGACCTTAAAATGGTGGTGATGAAAGGTGAATAAGGTAAGCATGAGCGAGGAAGTTCTTCTACAAAATGTGTTCATTCTCCAATCCTGGAGGCTGATGTAAAAGTGTTTGGTTTACAATATTCAGCTCAGCCATGCTCATATTATTAATGATTTGTGCCAATTGACTATTGACTTGAGCAGATAATGTTGGAATCTTTTCAGTTAGATGTCAACTGTTTACATGCCTTCCTTGGCACAGCTCTGAAGTTCTAATATCAAGTTAGCTGTTAGAGCAGTATGATTAAGCATTAAGTTTCACAGCAAGGGCCAATAGGGAGTATGCATATCTGAATCCTGCATCTAGTTTCAACAATTCAGACAATAAAATTGTCAAATCACATTTTGGTATACTCTTTCCAATTAAACAGCTGTGTTTGAGGATATGGGTTAATTAATGGGGGGAAGAAGAAAAAGGAGGTAATATTTTATCTTACACAGAGAAGTATTAGCATTGGAAAATTTGACAGCATTACATTTTTAAGAGCATGTGCAAAATGTGTTTACAACTATCAATAAATTATTATGGTAGATTGTATGAATCATACACAAAATTATGATCTCTGTGGAGAGAGGTATCGATAGAGGATGTAACTTCCGCAAATTAAAGTCCATGTAACTTGAAAAATCACAGAAGAATCAAAATCCATTTTCATTTACATTTCGTAGTTGATCTACTGTGCTTGACAAATTGTTTGCCAATTTGTCTCTGCAGCTGAATGTATTCTTGATGCTGTACAAATCGTACATAAGAATTTGGGGAGGAAAAAGATTTGGTAGGCTAAAAAACTGGATGTGGCTGACATGCAACTCCACAATCTAACAATTGGTTGAGCTGCTGTGATTTCAGAGGCTATTGCAACTGCTCAGGAGAAGAGCAATAGAATGTGGGAAAACAATAAAGATCGTAGGAGGGAAATGAGGATGGGTCGGTAGGAAAAGCCATACAAGGCTACAAATTGGAAGGGAAGTGTGTTGTCGGCAGGAAGGGAGGGATGCAAGGGTGACCAAGCTTCACTGGTTATTTATGTTGGACAAGGATACCAGAGATACAGGATAGGGTAGACGAGATCAGAGCAGTGGATGGGGCTCGCAGACAGAATGCAGTTCCAGGCAGCTTATTCAGCACTTTGCTGGAGAGCTGCCAGCATCTGCTGTTTATCACCACAGCAATCAGCAGCTGCATGGTTCCATATTGGGTAGGTAGAATGCCTTGTTTCTTTTGGTAAGGCACTGGTAGGGTGGCTGATCAAAAGAGGCTATAGTCAACAGTGGCTGAGTTCGGACGACACTTTAGGCAATGGAGTGGGGAAGAGGCAACGGACAGTATGTTATTTTTGCAGTGCCCGACACATGATACGTTGCCCCTCCCCTGTCGTGTGGCTGAAAGTCCCGGCCGTATAATAAGCAACGGGGCTCCGATAAACAATGGAGCAGCCCGTTGTTTTTCCCCGTTGCTTAATAACGTACCGACAGTTGTGTGTGCGTTGTGTGTCACCCGATACACGACACAATAAGCAACACAATTGACGGTTGCCTCTCCCCCCTCCGTTGTCTAAAGTGTTGTCTGAACTCAGCCAGTAAGTAAGTAGAGGAACAGAAAAAGCAGGTGGAGGAATAAGTGGGCTGAAATGAAGAAAGGGCCAAAGAGAAAGGGCATGAGAAGTATCTGAATGCAGGGACTAGGAAGCCATCAGCTAGGCTGACCATATGAAAAGGAGGACAGGGCTCCTGTAACTTTAACAGTTGTAGAGAAAAGGGAATTTCAGCCAGTGTCATTTGTATGCAATTAGTTCCTGGTGAAATTTCCTCTTCATCACAACAGTTAAAGTTGCAGGGGCCCTGCCTTCTTTTGTATATGGTCACTCTAGTATAGTGCCTGCAACTTTAACTGTTGTGATGAAGAGGGAATTTCACCAGGAACTAATTGCATACAAATGACACTGGCTGAAATTCCCTTTTCTCTACTACTGTTAAAGTTACAGGAGCCCTGTCCTACTTTTCATATGGTCAGCTTACATCAGCTGTTGATGGGAAAGGGACAGGTAAGGGGCTTGGCAAGACATAGGTGACAGTAGGCCAGAAAAAAGGAATTTTGGTAGGCTTAATGCAGTTATTCAGTTATGAATAGTTTGGTATCAACCAGATTACTCTTAGTAAAATATATCCCAGTCTTGTTCTGTTGGCTAGCTTTCTTTTGTAAAAACAATTGTGTTTCTTCTATTCACATGGCTTTAAGTCAGCTCATTTAAAGTTTATATTGAATTCTTCATTGTCTCCCTTATCCCATTGTATTTTGGAAAATGAATTTGTAAGAGCTGATTCTAAAAGCCTTTAATCCGTATAAGGCCCAATGTTGGGTGGTTTTGATTATCTCAGGCTTTATATACTTAGCAATAAATCACTTCTTTTTTGTTCTTAGCATATATATGTTTTTAGAAAGGAAGCTGAAGCAAATCAAATTTAAGTAATCAGTACTTTTTCAAGATTTGCAAACAAACATGGTTCAATATGTCACTCTAAATCTGAATACTTGTTGAAGGGTGTAGGCATGATAGACTGCTGAAATCTTAAAATAACAATAAAATTCATTCAGAGATATTGTATAACAAATCTTAAGCATGACATTTTAAAAATGTTTATGCTATTGTCTTTGTACCAAGCTTCTGGGTGCCATGTGTTCATTTAGACTTCCAAGATTCTAGCATGGTACAACTAGGGTGAGTTGCCCTGTACCAAACTTTTATCAACTTCCCACAGTGTCATGTTGTAGGCCCAGTGGCTTTCCCCTCAGTATTCCAATTTGTCCAAATGCAGTTGGGTCTATCCTAGGCTGACCATATGAAAAGGAGGACAGGGCTCATGTAACTTTAACAGTTGTAGAGAAAAGGGAATTTCAGCCAGTGTCATTTGTATGCAATTAGTTCCTGGTGAAATTCCCTCTTCATCACAACAGTTAAAGTTGCAGGGGCCCTGCCTTCTTTTGTATATGGTCACTCTAGTATAGTGCCTGCAACTTTAACTGTTGTGATGAAGAGCTAATTTCACCAGGAACTAATTGCATACAAATGACACAGGCTGAAATTCCCTTTTCTCTACAACTGTTAAAGTAACATGAGCCCTGTCCTCCTTTTCATATGGTCAGCCTATCTATCCATTACTTTCTTCCAGCATAGGTTAGATCTACACCAAGCAGGATATAGCAGTATGAATACGGTATGAAAGCAGTATATAAAAGGTAGGAGCCACACTACTGCTTTATAGTAGTATTGAAGTGGACTAACAACTGTTGGGGCCCATTGACCCATACCATATACCGCTATATCCTGCTTGGTGTGGCTCCTGCCTTTTATATACCGCTTTCATATCGCTATATCCTGCTAGGTGTAGATCTGGCCTTAGTTGTGGTGAAGCCAGCTATGGAGGCCCAAGAAGGCAACAGGTCTTCAAGGAAGGAGGGATTGGGGACCGGCCCTTTAGTATCCAGCCAACACCTTCTTCACCTTCCTCATTTGATAATCACAACTGACAATAGAATTGAGAGAGGAGAGAGAATGCCAGAGCATTTCTCTGCAAACCCAGTTCTTCTTTCTAGCTGTCTAGGGAACTATTGTCTTGGAATAGAAAGCCTTTTCCATCTGACCAGATGGAGGAAAAGGAATATATGTGGATTCAGGAAGGGATTATCAGACACTGAAGTGAATCAAGTATAGACCTGTTGTCAACATCCCCTTCTTGGGCAAGATGGTCATTGATCAACTGTTCAGTGAAACTGATATTCTGCATCCATTTGGTGACTGGCCCAAAGTCGCCCAGTGAGCTTCATGGGCCAGTTAGGACCAGGTCTCCTCAGTCCCAGTTCAACACTCTAACCACACTACAACACACTATCTTAATCTTCACATAGTTCTTTTCTGGGTTAATATAGATGGGCTGCTTCTGTCTGATCTATGCTGAAAAGTTCAGTGTACCCCTCAACTGTGTAGCCATATCACTTTACTAACAGCACATGGTGCAATAGGCTACTCATTTCTTTGGTATGTCCTAGGCTCATAGACAAGAAAAGCCAAGCATTCTCCTAATTAATCGTTTGATTTTTAACAGAAGCAGGAATCTTCTGATACATTTTGTAAATTACATTGTAAAATTATAAATCTTTCACATATTGTTTTAGACATATTTAGTATGTACTAAAGTATGTACTGAATGTTAATTCAGTCATGCTGTACAATTAATAGGAGTGTAGTATGCATATTCTTGTTAATAGTTATCAGAGTATGGTTGGTAAAACTTTCATTTCCTTATCTTGCACCTGCCAGGATTTTTCTGATGCATTCAACTCAGTCATGGTATCTTAGTATTCAAAGAAAAATTAAGAACTGTTCTTTCTCAGACTTGCCTTGCTTGTCTTCAGAAACCAGTGATCTAGCCTGACAGAAATTTTAAAATATTGTTTTCAGTTACTATCACACTGTGTAAAGCTGATACAAATGTAAAAGGAATGAAAGTATTTGTAGATGATTGCCTTTGTGTTGCAGTCATTTGCCAGGTGGGAGAGAAGTATAAAGCAAACTTTATCCTTAAAGTGGCAGAGCGTGGATTTCGTTGGAAAGGTCTAGACTTTTAAAAGTCAGTCACAATTGTTGGTGAAGACAGACAGATAGACAGACAGTTTTAAGGCTGCAATCCTTATTCTTTCATGGCCTATGTATAAATGCACTCAGGGTGATATGTATAAATGCATTCAGAGTGAACTATTGACTGGCATTCTGAAGTGTGGTCTGAATACACATTCTCTGAACTACAGATAGGTATATGTTTAATGCAACAGTTGTGCGTTCAAACCTTCTTCACCATACTTAGAGTGCAATCCTATGTCTGTCCACATATATTACTGTGACCATATGGAAAGGAAGTCAGCGCTCCTGTATCTTTAACAATTGCACAGAACAGGGAATTTCAGCAGGTGTCATTTGTATGCATACACCACCTGGTGAAATCCCTTCTTCAGGACAACAGTTAAAGCTGCAGGAGACCTGCCATCTTGATCAGATACAAAAGAGAGCAGAGCTCCTACAGCTTTAACTGTTGTGATGAAGAGGGAATTTCACCAGGTGATGCATGCATATGGATGACACCTGCTGAAATTCCTTTTTCTATTCAACTGTTAAAGATACAGGAGCCCTGTCATCCTTTTCATATGGTCACCCTAACATACATTGGAACTCAAGTTTTATTGAGTTCAATGAGACTTACTCCCAGCTTAGTGGATACAGCAGGAGTGGGCAACTTTCAAGGGTCTGGGGCCAGTTTCTATCCCCCCAAGCCCATTGGGGGCTGCACTCCACAGCTGCTGAAAGTGTTGTTCTGCCAAATTGCTGCTGAATTTCAGCTGTGCTGTGGCAAAAAAGCTGCATTTTACGTTGACAAGAAGGCATACAGAGAGCACAGTTCTTGTCTCAATACAGAAATAGCAATAGAAAACATGGATGGTTGCAAGTGGAAGATGTTGTCATCGGAACCTCCACCCCCACCCCTAAAATTTGTTATTTTAGCCAGGACAATTGCACAATAAAAACCTTGTCTGGAATCACCCTAAGTATCCAACCAGCAAGTAGACCGAGATCTGTTAAATGGTTTCGAGATATGAATTAGATGTTGTCAGAAAAGCTAAGGTTTGAGTGTCCTCTTGGCAAATGTAAGCATTCCATAATGTGGAGATGAAAAAACAAGTTAAAGTCTCTCGTGTTCTCAAAGCAGAAACCATGGCCCACTTCATACAGGTACTATGAAGCAACACCTCAGTAGAGTTGAGGAGTTGTCAGATCCTTCCCTGCAGCACACAAAAGACCACTTCATTGTGAGTTGTGCCTTTTGCAGAGTGCAAGGGAGGTGCTTTTTGAGGGGGGAGGGTTGTGCAGACCGTGTGCTCCCACAGAGCCCTCACTTTGAACTGTGCCATCTGTGTGGAGGAGTTTGCAACTCTCCTCTTCTGGCTCCTTCTCCACACTGTTGCAGTACCACCACTCTGCAATGGATGGCGGCATTAAGATCTTCCTCTGCATGTTCTATCTTCACAGACTTTTAACCAGCATGTTGTGCTGATCACACGATAGACAAAAGAAAGTGCAGACAATTATGAGAATACATATCTGTGAAGGTGAAAGGGACAGGGCAAGGAGGTAGCCAAAGTGGTGCAGTGATCAGAGCAACCTTCTCCAACTTCGTGCCCTCCAGATGTTTTAGACTTCAATTCTCAGCAGCCCCAGCCAGTATTACCAATGATCAGAATTGATAGGTGTTGTAGTCCAAATCCAGGTTGGGGATGACTGGTTTAGAGTTTCACACTAGGTATTGGGAAGGCCTAGGTTCCAACCCGCTTTCAGCCATGAGTGACCTTGGGCCAGTCATTGTTCTGTTAGCCTAACCTATCTCACAGGGTTGCTGTGAAGATAAAAAGGAGTGGGGAGGAACCATGTACACTGCCTAGAATTCCTTGAAGGAAAAGTGAGCTATAAATGTAACCAATAACTCCTTTCTATGAAGATATTTGATTACTACGGCATACCTTGTACCAAGTTAAAGCTTACTGCTTTTATGCTTGAATGATTAGCAACCATAGCGCATTCTAATAAAGTAATTTACATATGTAAGACATCTTGCTTTTTGAAGAGTTTCAACTGAGATAAAGTTTAAAACACATGGGAAGTTGTTCATGGGAAGTTCAACAGTCTTTTTTTTTTTTAAAAAAAAAAGAAGACAGATATGACTTTTGATGAATTCTCTTATTCAAAGCAATGCAGAAATGTTAACCTGGTAAAACAGCTTTTGATGAACTCATAAATTCAAAGGACCTGAACACAATAATTGGAAACAGCATTTTAATATAGTTGTCAGTAATAACTTCGGAGTCACCAGCAGGATATTCTGCAGATACTCTTGACAGATATATTATCTGAGATTTAAGACTGATTTTCACTGAGGTCATACACCTGTGCAAAGTTGTGCAAGCCATGCTTTGCATCCAAAATGGAACTGGAAACTTTTGGAAACCATCTGGAATTGGGGCGAACATGTGATCCAGAGATTTGGGTATGGATGGTTCAACTATGGTTTCCCATTGTGTATGAACTGAGTGATTGTTGTGAACACCCAGAGAGCTTCAGCTGTTAGGTGGTATAGAAATAAATAATAATTCTGTACCTTTTTCCCTAGATAGGATTTGTGAAAGACAAGGCTATATTTTACTTATATTCCTCATCTGCCTTATATGTTTTTTTGGAGGGGGGGTTGCAACAACATTTTAATTATCTAACCATATAAAATGTACCATAAAAGCTTTAATGGAAATTAAAATATCACTACACGTGTTATAAGAAATGGTAATTCATGTGTACCTTCTTACAGGGAAAGTCTTCTAAAATTCTCAGGAGTCTACATTGTGTTTCAATAACCACATGCCACAACATATACTTTTAGCAATGTTTGATATTAGTCTGGAAATAAAAGTAACTGGAGGATGTCTAGTTATTGTTTGGTTGTATTGGAGGGTTCAGTGGAGACAACTATGCCTGAGAGACTAGATGTGTGTCAGGCAGGTGAATGTGAACAAGTAGTACTCGAAGGTTTTGATTAAATCCATGAGATATACCAGACTATGTAGGAGGATTTAAAAAAAACAAATCAGCTAAAACAATTTACATGTCATTGCTGACTGTGTGAGTATTCAAATGCCCCGGGGGCGGGGAAAGAAAACAAACAAAACTCTTAATAGGATCCCTTGGCTAAACAAATATATCTGTTGTCCTTTAAGTTAGGAAAAAACTGTGGCTATCCCCAGATTTCTTCTGTTGCTTTTCCCCAGGATGTGTATTTCCTGTCCTTTCACTTGAACACAATTTGTAATAGACCCATTACAAATCAAGAAATAGACATATGTAATGCCGTTTCCTTGGGTAGATATAAAACACTAACTTTTTTCTAACACAGAGCTTTTAAGCAGTCAATTTGCAAAAGCATCCTCTTCAGTATTGGCGACCCAGTCAGCTACCCTCTTTGTCAAACTGCCTTTTCTCTGTAGTCCAACCTAATGAGAGCTTCAGGTTCCTGGGGTAACAGATAGGGCTGGATCCGGATTTAGCCATGTGCAAATTTCTCCAACCCTCCCAAAATGCTTCATAGGAAGTCAGGGAACCCTTCTAAATGGGGCAGAATCATGGAAGGTGCCTCTGCACAATTTTAAAGATCCCCCATTTCCCCTCAGCCTCCCCTGTACCACAGCAGTGTGGCCATCCATTTGCATACCTGTTTGGTAGGGGCTGCTGGGCTCTTGTTAGACAGAGGAGAGAGTTCTACTTCCATGAACACACCACAACCCAACCCACTGTATTTCTTAGAAAGACGTACTATGCATGTGGACCTGTGCACTTAGAAGAACAGAGAAAGATTTATGGAAGATAGAATGGGAAGTGGTTGTTCAATTCTGAACCTGCTCAATACCATATTATTATTATTATTATTATTATTATTATTATTATTATTAATTCAATTTATATCCCGCCTAGATGCAGAATAACCTAGGAGGCATACAAAGATAGAACAGTTTAAACAAGATAAAACAATCAATAAAAACAATACTATAGGCAGCATAAAAATGTTAACAACAATTTTAAAAGGTAAAACAATCATACAACATAAAACCTGCCCCAAAGTGACTGAGTGGAGTGATAGCACTGTTCTTGGCTGAAGGACAATACTGCTTTTCTTCTGAAAGGGTGAAAAGGGAAACCTCTGCTGTCTAGTAGTGCCCTCTTCTACTGCTGACAGTTAATTAGTAATGTGATAAGAACCTCTGTTGGATGCCAAGGAAGAGATGCCTGCATTCCATTCAGGTTTTTACTCTCACAAATAATTGCTGCTGCAATACTGCTTGCCTATCACAACATAATGCCATCAAGAACAGACATGTTATTTGCTCCAGTGTCCATCACCTGCATCTCAGTATCATCTGGGATCAACTTCAGTTTGTTAACCCTCCATCCATGAAATGGGACATCACCTCCATGCAACGTAACAAATACTGGAATGATGATATTTATCAGATTTTAAAATTTGGCTTTTTGGCATGGAAAAAATAAAAGTATATTTCAATTGTGTTTGAGCTTCAGCACTTTTTCAGACAAGGACTAATTTAAGATGCATAATGAAACATTCTTCAAAAGGTATGGTAGTCTTAAAAACAAAAGCATAAGACACTAATATGGACAGATCAAATTGAATTCCAATAGCTCATCATTCCTGCACTGGGAGTAGCCATTTGGTCAAAAGCATTTGCCACTCTGAGAGGGAATACAGTTCTTTCTTTCCCATTGTTCTGACATCCACTCTGCTTTTTAGTGCAGAGTGACCAATGCCAAGGTCACAAACATGTGCAAGCTTTATTTCCAAATCTCTTCATCAGGCAAGATGTTTCAAAAAGCAAGAGGGAAGGGATGAAGGAGGAGGAGGAGGAGCAGGAAGAGGAGGAGGAGAAAGGTTGACTTGATGTTGAACTCTGTATGGTCAGAATCCTAAAACACGAAGTTACCTTTGACCTCCCCCCTCCCTACCTCAATCCCACTTGTTTGTTTGGTAGTATCTTGCCTGATGAAGTGATCTGGACATCTCAAAAGCTTACATTTTTTTTTGTGAACTTTGAATTGGCCTAATAAAGGTATTGCCTTATTCTGGAGTTTGAACTTTTTATTATGACCTGCATGCTACCTTTGCATTTTGTGTTAGTTTGGATAGTGCTGAAAGCAAACAGACAATAGATCACAGTCACTTTACACAAAGATAATTTTACCTTTTTTTAGAAATAATAATAATACACAACAATAAATTATACATATAATACATTATAGATGTACAGTTTTCTAATTGGATTGGGAGTTGTCTGAGGAATTCTTAGAGTTGTTGTACTTGTAACATTACATATAACTGTTAGCACTTACTATTATTTCTACAGAATTCCACTGTGTGATTGTTTTCACTTTACTGCAGTGTGTTAAATCAACATCAAGTTATAGTTTGGATCATTTATTGCATGTGTTTAAAGCAAAACTTCTCAGCTCTGCGTCTTCTGTGAATGGAGCACTTCCCTCAACAGAAGGCAGATCCTAGATTTTCATTTTCAATCATGTTAAAAAACTCATACTGGTGTCTTAGTTCTGACATCATGCGTGTTTTGAACGTTAAGTGGTGGGTGTGGGATAGGGCCACTCTCAATAGAGGGGAAAAATAACTTTGTTTCAACTAGGCTAATGGAAATGTGATTTAAAGCAACTCTTCTGACTGTGATTTAACTGCAATTTCCCTAGATAGCGGAGATGTCCTGGAATGGCTTTGTGATCTTGTACTCTTTAGTGCTTCTGAACAAGATAGGGGTTTCGTTTTCAACAGCTCAGGAAGTCAGTGTATTACATGCCTGCAATGCCTTTATTACCACCACCATCACCCCCCCCCCAAAAAAAACCCCTAACTCCCCATGCTGCCTTCATGTCTATTTTAGACTGGGTGAGAAAGCAACATGGCTATTTTTACCTCTGAATTGTAATGGGCATTGGTCTAGCATGTGATCAGAAGGTATGAAAGGTCACATGTTCAACTAATATGATAATAGCTTCAAGTTGTCATGGTAAAGAGAAATTGTACTCACTGAGGAATGGGTAGCTTTGCATGCAGAGAGTGGTATTGCCATATTAAGAGCGGTCAGAACCTTTCAAGATCTGGCTATAAAGGCACCAGTAGTAGTTTTCTGGTCCGTTTGAAGACACTGTGCTTTTGCCCATCCAAGAACTGAAATACTTTGTAAGTTCAAAGAAACATCTGTGACAAACCAAGGCAGCTTAACTGTCAGATGTAGAATAGAGGAGTCTCCCGTTAATTGTCCCAGTGCAAGCCATATTCCTTTTTATTTTCATGCCAAGCAGCTGCTCATAGCTATCAGAAATAAGCACCAAGATTCCTGTGTTTGAACTATATGGGCAGTGAGAAGTAGCATCTGGAATTACTTTCTCAGGGCCAGGTATTTTATATTTGGAAGTTATTACATCAGATTGCATTGTTAGCTCGTACTTTGACTTGAGAATGACAGGAAATAATAAAGTAACTGGAGCATTGTGGGCATAAACTGCATCACAATTAGGCTATGAGAGTCAGTAGGGCATTGCTGGTTTTTCTGCTCTCTGAATCATACAGCCTAAGCCTAAAAGTTGTTGAAATGAATCAGTTACTTCCATTTGCTAAATTAAGTATTTTTTTCTTGTTCACAATCAAGGGCCACAAATCTTGCCTTGGCTTGACTTGACTTGACTTAGAAGCTAGACGTTATTTGTCATCTTCCTCGGTCCCCCATTCCCCCCTCCCACAAATTCTTCTGTACATGCCAGATCTCTGGAAGATGGTTTGGATCTTGTTACACAGAAGCAGTGTGACACAGACAAGATGGATGCTAAAATTTTATTTCACACACGCACATGTATTCCCACTAACAGAGGTGGGCTATATCTCTTATATGTACACATTTATGTTCATAGAAGCCTGGATCATACAGACATTCATTCTTCAAAGAAAATGTGAATAGGGGTCTCTCTACCATTTCAGGCTTACTTGGGATTTAGACATGTGCAATGGAGCATGCAAAGGTGGATTTCTCCAACCCTCCCAAAATGCTACGCAGAAAGTCAGAGAACCCTTCTAAATGGGGCAGAGTCATGGAAGGTGCCTCTGCCCAATTTTGGAGATCCCCCATTCCCCTCAGACCCCATCTACCCCCTTTCATTCAGCAAGGTCCTCAACGCTTTGCATACCTTTTTGGTGGGCATTGGTGGGGCTAATGTGGGGCAGAGGAGAGGGGACTACCACTTCTGTGAACCCTTTGTTTTCCTGAGAAAGAGATACTATGCCTGTGGACCTGTGTTACACTCCTACCACTGTGGCTGCTAGCATGATCTCTGGCTGGGGATCAATAACACCAGTTCACCCCCAGAGCAATTGGGCATGGGACAGGGCTTTCTATTTAAAGATCAGTTATAGACATGTTCTTTAATACCCTGGCTTCAAATGTTTTATCATAAGGCAAAGTTTGACATTGAATTGCCCACTATTCATGCAAAAGTTTGTACACATATTTAAAGAAGAACACTTAAAATGCCCAGGCCGTGTTTTTCCTGCATTTTCTCATGTAGCTTGCTCATCATTATCTACCTGGAAAGGAGATTTGTAGAGATGTCTACACAATTACCTTCCTGGGGCCCTTCAGGCTTGCACAAACCCTCCTTTCTGTCTTATCGTATTTTATGATTACTGACTTGTGATCCAGGTTTAGTGGCAAAGGATAGTTTGGATGCTGATGTGATGTTATGTGCTTGCCTGCAAAGAAAGAACAGAAAGCAGAATCAACCCTGGTTTATGCTCTTGGTTTGCAGGTGAGCACAAACAGTTGGACAGTTGAATTAGCTGGCAAAACTGTTGCTGCAAAACTGGTTTCAAAAGTTTGTTAAGGGCACAATCCTCTGCATGTTTAGACAGAAAACATCCTACAACTACCAGCATTCCCCAGTCAGCATGGAGAGCTGGGGAATACTGGGAGTTGTAGGATGTTTTTCTGTCAAAACATGCATAGATTGCACCCTAAATGTGGCATGCACGAGGCTAGGGTGGGGGAAGGTAAGAGGAAGAAAGAAGTTCATGAGTTTGAGGCATGGTAAAGCCATGTTTCTGTATCTGTTCAGATTCTAGATTTAGATTGGATCATCCTTTTAAGATTTAGTGTGAACCTTTTGTTAATTTGCTCTACGGATGACCCTTAATATAGACTATATTGGTGTTGAAGGTAAACCTGACAATACAACTGAAAGAATCTCACATACTAGATTAGAACAATCATCGAAACTTTCTAAGGTTCAGTAGTTGTATAATATTTTAAGGATTCCAAACTATAAGAAACAATGTATTTTGTTTAGTTTAATGCATGAGTTGTTATGCTTCTTCCTTACACATGAAGTGTGATATACCATATTTCGTAGAATCTAAGACCCCATCGATTCTAAGACGCATCTTAATTTCAGCACCGCCTTAATTTCAGCACCCCTTCCGCCCTTTCCCCCTCCCCACTCACCTCCGGTGCCATCGCCCATCCTCGCTGCCACCGCTTGTCTTGGCCTGGCAAGGCATCGGTACTAGGACTCCGAGGAGGGGGGACTTGCAGGGCCCTAACCCTCCCCCTCCCCTCTTACCTCGATCAGCGGTGCCAGGCCGAGGTGGCAGCGATCAAGATAAGGGGGAAGGGGAGACTGCTGATCAGCCTTGTAGGGTCCCTCAGGACCTGCTAGGGCGAGTCGTTGGGGGGGGGGACATGCAGAGCCTTAGTACCTTCTGCAAAACTCAGGGAAATCCAGCGATTCTAAGACGCCATCAATTCTAAGACACACCCGGTTTTTACAGTCGTAAATATGTGGGGAAAAGTGCGTCTTAGAATCAATGAAATATGGAAGGTCTTTTCTACACCACGGAGTGTAGAGGGAGGGCAATCCCAGACTTACCTGCTTCCGGGATCATCCTCTTAATTTTTGACGGAGGAAGTGGAAGTTCCACTTCCTCCAGGCTGCAACATGCTCGTCGTGCCCGCCATTTACACCCCCAGGCCCCGAGGAGAGTGTGTGAACGTTCCTGCACAAAAGGTAGTTTAAAAAAACACACCTGCGCAATGGGGCCAACCCCCCTCCCTGCCCTCCCAGAGGTGGTGAAATTGCTGCCACCCCCTACCCTGATGGGCACAGAGCCACGCGGTGTGGCTCCGTGCCCATTTCTGCTGCTGCTCTTAATCACGAGTAAGCGTGGCAGCAGCTGGGACGGGCAGCCACATCTCCCGCAGTCTTGGGAAGTCTCAGGAAGTTCCTTATCTCTGGGAAATCCTGTGCCCGTCGCCCCCACGAGTCCCCTGTGCATCATCTGAACGCACAGGGACCAGCCAGGGATGATACCAGGCCATAAAGCCTGAATCCTGATACTCAGAGAGTAAGATATACTGGGGGAAATTATTTGTTGCAAGATTTAATACAGCAGGGAAAGCACCCGATATGGTGGGGAGTAATCCTTGAAAGTATGATTGTGCCAATAGATTTCAACATCTGGTTTCCAAAGAGGAAGTAAATGGCATGATTGTTTCATAATAGGAACTTGTTTTACTATAAGGATATGGGGGAATCCTGTTTTTTTTCACAAACACATTGTTCTCTCTTCTCTTTGGCAACATACACCATAGTAGGTCACCGTACAATATCACATTTATACATCAAACTTAACTTAATTGGCTTACCTTGTTCTATCAAGCCAGATAAAATTCATTTGTTTGCTTGCTGGTTGAATAGTTTTTCTCTCTTTCTAATGCCTCTTATTTTGATTTGTTGTTGTTGTTGCTATCATATGGTAGTTGTTCCTTTATGATGTTATGTACATTGTCCTTGGAATCCTTTGTGGATGATGGGTAGATATATATTTTAAAAGTAGCATAAAATGTGCAGATTTTGTGATGCAAATAGGAAAATGAAAATCAGACCTAACACACACAGTATGGTCACTTTTAATTTCATGAGAATTATTGTACAGCATTTTGGTATTTTCTTACCTTTTTATTAAAAATCATATTAGTTTATAGTATAGCTATAAAACCTTGCTTCTGGCAAATTAATTATTTGCCTCTGAGCCAATTTAAAAATATTATTGCTAAGCTAGATAGTGGCTCAATTCGGATGACACAATAAACAAGTGGTGTGGGGGAAACAATCGTCAGTTGTTTTGACTATTGTGTCATCCGAATGCTGCCATAGTCAACTCAGCGCTGATCCTAATCCACACCACAGTTGATTATTTATTACCATGTTGTGTGGGGAGTACCCCCAGCTGAACAACTGTAAAGTTGATTATTACCCCACCATTGACTATCGTGTCGTCCGAATTGAGCCAATGTGTATTTATAATAATGAAACACAGAATATACTTCAGAGATTAACATCAAGGGCTGCTTCCTGCTTTGTTTTAATATTAGTGGTAGAAATCTCCTGCATACCATTTCTATTTCCAAAAACATTGGTTTGGATCCTAAGCTATCCTAAAGAAGTTTGTCTCCACTGGATTTTGAGAGATCCTCTTTTCCCCTTGTAGCCCCTCCCGCATGCCACATCCCATATTGTCCCAATTAGGAATCACGGTATTCTGTGTGTCTGTGTGTGAGGCAGTGGCTATACATTTGGCTGCCTGCAAGCAACGCCTGCATCTGTTGAGAAATTATCTGGCAATTCATCTGTCTTGCTTTGGAGATAGCAACTTCAAAAATAGCTTCTCTAAAATTTTACATTGCAGCTGTTGACTCTGGACTTGGAGCAACGGAAACATTCTTAGGTCCTAAAAAAAGGAACTTGGAAAGGGTTGTTTGGGATTTCCCTCTGTGTTGAAACAAATGGCTTAAAGAAGGAACATCATTTGAATATTTTGCAGGTCAGCACTATAAATCTTGGTTGTTCAGTTGATCTGATTAGCTTGTTTGCTTTGTAGAAGTCCTGCAGGTGCTTGCCATCTTGTGTATGGGACAGTAGAATGAATGGGATTGACAATGAAGATGGGAAAATGACAAAGATATTGTGGAAATAGTGACAGGAGCTGTGACCACCTTCCTTTGACTGTGTAGAACAGCGATGGAGAAGGTGTGGCTCTACAAATATTGTTGGACTGCAATTCCCATCATCTCTTGCCATCGGTTAAGCTGGCTAGGGCTGATGGGAATTGAGTCCAACGACGTCTGAGGGTTCTCATGAAGCAGGTATCACTAAAGGTGCCATTTGAGACAACGGGGTCTTCTTGGCTACCTTTTTTGGCTTTTTCTTCTTCTTTCTCTGATCATCCAGGGCGTTTGAAGTAGCCATGGTGGATTTGGCCTTTTTTTACAGTTTTTTGGCTATGTTTAGAGTTATAGCACGAGTTGGCAAGGCAGTACTTCCACTAGGTCCATACCTCAACAACTGGCTCCTGGTTGCTCCATCAAAGCAACATGTGCAAGGGGCCATCAATGTCACCTGCAACCTCCTATCCTATGTCTCCTGGGCCTCCGTATAAATTACGGAAAATCCCATCTTCAACCTCAACAATCCATACAGTTTATCGGAGGCCTCCTGGACTCTACCATGGCCAGAGCATTCCTCCCAGGCGATCGTGCGCAGAAGATCGTTCATCTCACAGCCAAATTAAGAGGTGCCTGCCTTGTGATAGCGTTCGACATCCAATGTTTACTGGGTTTGATGGCCTCAACCACAGCTGTGGTGCATCAGTCCAGATTCTGGATGCGACGCCTTCAATTCTGGTTCATCTGTGCATTCAACTTCGGCAGGAATCCAAGACATACCCACTTAGTGATACCACCTTTCATCAAGGAATACCTCACACGGTGGATGCAGTCGAGGAATCTCAACTTTGGGGTTCCCCTTTATCATCTTGACGTGCAGGGTATTCTAACAACAGACGCCTCCCTTCTTGGCTGGGACGCACACTACCAAGGATTGCAGGTCCATGGCCACTGGACGCCCTTGGAAGCCACCCACCACATCAATTGGTTGGAATTGATTCCAATTTACAAAGCCCTCAAGGCTTTCAACCCCAACCTTCGGTCCGGCCTTCTACAAATAGCAACAGACAACACTATGGCAGTAGCATACTAAAACAAGCAGGGAGGGAGCAGATCCCAGCCCCTCTTGGAACTCACCTTGGAACTCTTGACTTGGTGTTTCAACAAAAAAATTCAGCTCACTGCCATCCATGTCGCAGGAGTCCAGAACACCTTAGCAGACAACCTCAGCAGGACCAGACAAGATTCTCACGAGTGGCAGCTACACATTCTCTGCCATCTCTTCTGGACTTGGGGCCTTCCCGATGTTGACCTTTTCGCAACTGTCAAACATGCTGTTCTACCCTGTTTCTGCAGTAGAGCCGGCAATGGAACAAACTCCATGGGGGATGTGTTTGCCATTCCATGAGCAGGGGATCTTTATTACACATTCCCTCCTTTCCTTCTCATTCCACAAGTAATAGCAAAGATTGTGAAGGATCACGCATCTTGTGTTCTCGTGACACCGTGGTGGCCCTGCCAGGTCTGGTTTGCTCACCTCCTGAGCATCTTGCAGGGCAATTATTGGAAGTTACCAACCATTCCTGATCGCCTCACTCAGTGTTGAGGACGGCTCAGTCATCCCAGTATCTCAATGCTCCAAATGATGGCGTGGAGAATCTAGCTTCTGAGCTTGAGGAGTTTCCCTCTCCTCTACGCCGAGTTCTCCAGGTGTTGAGGAAGGAATCAACCCAGAGGTCTTATCATAGGAAATGGACTGTTTTTTCCGCCTATGCTTTAAGGAATAATTTTCAGCCTAAGACTTCATCGATACAACAAGTTGTTTCATTTCTTTCCTCTCTTTTTGATAGAGGACTTCATTATTCTTCTCTACGTGTTTATCTTTCAGCAATTTCAGCATTTCACCCTCCGTTTCAGGGTTTTACCATTTTTTCGCACCTTCCCTCTAAGAGATTTCTTAAGAGCATCCACAATTTGGCACCACCAATCCGTCCTGTGGTTCCATCGTGGAGGCTTTCCGTAGTCTTGAAGGCACTAACAGGCCCTCCTTTTGAACCTATGGCGAGTACGGACTTTAGACTATTGTCATGGAAATCGGCCTTTTTGGTCACCATCACATTGGCCCGCCGATCTAGTGAATTATGCACCCTCCGAGTAGACCCCCCATACCTCTCCTTCCATAAGGGTAAGGTTCTATTCCATCCTGACATCACCTTTTTACCAAAGGTTGACTTTCACCTAAACCAAATTATCACCTTACCGACATTTTTCTCGACATTGGCAACACCATTGGAGACAACTATGCATACCCTTGATGTGCATAGGGCACTTGCATATTATAAGGACAGGACCGCCTCATTTTGTTCTTCACCTAGATTATTCCTCTGCTGTGCAGGCTGCAATAAGGACTCTCCGGTTTCCTCTCAACGCCTGGCTTCCTGGCTTGTCAGTACAGTCAGCCTAGCCTATGAGCTTCAAGGTCTTTCCCTCACAGCACCTGTCAGAGCTCATTCCACTTGTGCTATGGCAACGTCAGCGGCTTTTGACAAGGGGATTACTGTCCCAGACTTGAGCAGAGTGGCGACCTGGTCGCACCTCTCTACCTTTGTCAAGCATTACAGACTTGATGTTCGGGCTCGAGCGGATTGCACCTTTGACAGGGCAGTTTTGTTATCAATACTGGCAAGTACACCTTCCCTCTTCCTGGTAAGTCAGCTTGCTGTTCGCCCATGTGTAATGCACAGAGACCACGAAGGAGAAAGTCAGGTTGCTTACCTGTAACTGGAGTTTTTTGAGTGGTCATCTGTGCATTCACACAACCCGCCTGCCTTCCCCGCGGCGGTGTCATGTATTTGAAATACCAATGTCGATCTTCCATGTCGACTACCCATGTTGACTATCCTGGTACCATTCTACTATTCCAGGTGTTCCATTAACTAATTCCTTTGGTTTCGAGGCCACGATGTCTTTCTCAATGAACTGAGGAGATGAGCGGGAACCCCTGCTGAGCGTGTACACTATGCCATGGGGGAGGGGTTCCTGCCCCAAACACCTTAGCTCTAGAAGTTTCCTGACAGTGCTCTGCGCAAGCGCAGAGCCCATGTGTGAATGCACAGATGACCACTCGAAGAACTCTAGTTACAGGTAAGCAACCTGTCTGTCTCAGTAATACCATTCAAGCCTGGGCTATAATTCAAAACAATGTGTGCATATGCTTGCTTATTTTTTATTAATTATATTTGTTACATGCTTTGTAAATGTGCTCTTTCAGCATCATACAAAATTAAGTAAAAATATTAGAATACAATAAATCTCAAATACCCAACCCAGCATAGAAACCCAAATACACAAATTCCAACACAGTAAAATACAAAATGAATTGAATGTATAACAACTAGACACTCCAGGAGGTAAATTCAGTGCCATGGGGACTAAAATCTAGGAGAATAGAAAGATCTTAGACTGTCATGGAAAGGATAACAATGTGGGTGTCAGGTCAGTGTCTGTAGCAAGCAATGGCTTTCTGACTTGACTTCATTGGTCTGAAGATCTTACTGCTCTTGCTACATTTGAACATATATACTGCAGTCATCAATTTCATCTGGATGCTTATTTAGATATATGGACTGCTAGAAGTGCTGAACTTTTTCTTTTTGATTTATGGTACTGTGAACAGTTACTGTGAATAGTTTTTATGCTTTGTTGTTCATTATTGTTTTCTCCTCACTATTATATTTGCATTGGGTTTTTTTTTAAAAAATGTCAGTTTCGCAGTTGCTATTTGTAATCTTTGCATGGAAATTGTAGTATGAGCGGTAACCAGACATTTTGTATATGTAAAATGCCTCCAGGCATGCTCAGGCCTTGGGCTACAATGTGCAGCTGTTCTTTTACAAACCAAGTTTTTTAAAAAATAAAATAAAATAAATAATTACATGCACCAAAGTTGCTTGGAAAGCAAGGATATCTGAAATGCTCCATCGGTTTTTCATGATGTCCAAGAATATAGAGCAGAAATGCAAGGAAACTTCATCAAAATAAAGGGACCTTTTTTCATGTTCCTAGCAATGGACGTATAGGTAGCAGATGAAAGGAAATTGAGAGCCTAATTGTGATTTTGATTGAATCTTATGTTGTTTATAGTGCAGTGAATTTGCTTCAAGGGGAACTGCTGCTGCAGGTGAAAAAAATGTTTTGGCTGGAATCTTACACACAAGTTCTGTGTTGATGCATAGCGCATGCTCCTCAGTAAGGATTATAATGGTTTTTTGATGCCTTCCCCCTTCTCAAGTTTCTGGCATTAAAATTTAATATGTTAATATATTGTTATATTTTGCATTTTCCTCACACTTAGGTTTCTTTGCAAGATATAATTATGACAGCTGGGCTCTTCTGGAGAATGAATAGTAAAGTTAGACTTAAAACTCCTTTTTAATATTTGAAAAGAAAAATCACAAGTATTAAAACCAGCAGCATGGTGGGACATAAAGTTTTCCAATGCCTTATTTTTCCATGGAAAATTTGCCATTTCATAAGTTCATTAGTACAAACAAATGTATGCCAAATGAAAATGCATTATCAGGCAAGCTTGGCAATTTCAAAGTTGTAATTAATGTTTTTCAGGTGCTTATCCCTAGCATAGATTTATGTCTTAGAGTGAAATGGAACTAATAAATAGTGACAGCAAAAGTGAAAGCCCCCCCCCTCCACCTTAGTGGAAGAGACTTGAAATAGATGTGGTTTTCAGCATATGATGCATATTTCTCTGGGTTGCTAAAATTAATTTGTGTGTCAGCACTTTTCATGACCTCTGTTGTTGTTTTCTTAATTTTAAACAATTTAAGGGAAGTACAAGTATTCTCCCTGTCTAGCATAGGGGAAGGGACAGGAAGGAGTATGGAAGAAGACACTAATTGTATGCTAAGATGTCTGAAAAAGCCCTCCGATTCCACTTACGTGGCAATATTTTGGTCACAGGTAGAGGCTCTAACAAACTTTAAGGTAACTTCAGGAAAATATTTCACAGGATTAATTAGAAAATGGTATACATGTTTTAAAGAAATCTTACTCCTGCTGCTACAAACTGTAAACTTATTAGACGTTTTAAATGAAATTAATTTTCTTAAATCCGAGGTATTATAGTTTGACATTAGTAACATTTGTTCAAAAACTTTGAGAAAGAGAATAATGTGCCTTTTCTTTTTGATACAGATAAATTTTTAACTAAAGGCCACCTTGTTTGCAACTGTTTTAAAGATGAACTAGTTTGTCACTGAAAATTGCATACAGTACTTGGATTTTTTAAAAAGAAAACCCTGTAGATCTACAGCGGCTTTTGTAGTAAATATTCCATACAAACATTATGCATAGTTCTGTATGTTACTGTGCAAGCAGAAATGTAAAAAAATACACTTCCCATCTCCTTGCCAGAAATCCTCAGTGTATTTTTTTTATAGGAAATTGGTTCACCAGTTTTTCAGTCTGCAAAGTCTAATGTCTCAAGAACTAATAGCAAGTTCAGTTTGGTCTCAAGGACATTTCCATTGAATTTATGTAACAAATTTACCCTTCTGTCCATTTGAATAAGTAATAATTGCTGAAGGCTCATTTCTGGGAAAGATCTATTAGGCTTTCACCACTGCACAAGCTAAGGGATTGTTGGCTTCTCAGGGAAGTTGTTGTCTTGCTTGTATAACCTAAAAAGAAATGGAAACTTTCAAAATGATGGATCTTAGTTTAGTACAATTTTTTTAAATAGCAAATATATTTATTCTATGTTGTCTTGGAAGTCTTAAAGCATTTCAGTGTAGAAACAGCAGGAAATTGAGGAAAAGCTAAGAAAGATCCATTTCATTGCTATAAAGCTTGTTTCACACACAAAGAAAACTCCAAAGTCAACACGCTCATAAGGGAAGGCATATGTTACATAACTTCGAGTTCATCTTCGTGGTCTCTGTGCATCACACATATGGGCTTCTGCGCCTGTGCGGAGGCTCGACTTGGGAAACTTCCATAGCTATTAGTTAATTTTCGGCGGCAACCCTTCCCCCGCTGCTGAATGCGCATGCGTGGGAGGGTTCCTGCCCGATACCTCTGTTCTTCTTCGACCACCATCGCGGCTGCATCGTCGGGAACATTGTCTTCGGATTTCTGTAGAAAATAAAAAGAAACATCGTTAAATCCTTCGGATATAGTAAGACTTACCTTCAGGTTTTTCTTATGGACCTCCGGGCCCCCTTCAAAAAGTGCTCCCGTTGCGGTAGCAAGTTGCCACCATCCGACAGGCACAATCTTTGCCTTTTTTGCCTGGGCGAAAGCCATAAAGTCACGGCGTGCTCCAGTTGCCAAGCTTTCTTGAAACAAACGTGAAAACACCGGGCCGACAAGCTTCGGGCAGAGCTTTGGTCCAAAGCCTTAGCAGCGGCTGATTCCCTGGTAATGGGGTCCCCTTCAGCCACTTCGGCCCGCAACTTGGTCATCCTGTCGATACCAGTTTCGCCTGCTAGCTCCCAGCATGGTAGAGCTCCAAGAGAGACACCCAACTTACCGGGTACATCTCTTGCAACGACGGTGGCAAAGACACTATCTAAAAAGGGTCAAAAGCCGAAACCGTTGGAGGACCAACAAAAGAAAAAGAGGAGACACAATGCCGACAAACCCAAGCGACTGACTGGGACGTCAACACCGAAGCTCGACACCGAACCGAGGTCTCCCTCGACATCGATATCAGCATCGACGCCGGAGGGCATCTTCCTCTTCCGCCTCAAGGCCTGATTCGGAGCCTTGTCACTCGACACCGACTCTCAGCACCGTACACACTTCGACACCGAGGCTCGACGCCGACATCGTTCCACGCTCGACACCGATACAGCTCCCAGCATCGATCTCGGAAGCGGAAACTCAGGCTTCTCCAAGATCGTACCTGGAACCAGGGCAAACAATGACACTGCCTCCAACACTATCCTCTCCTCATCAGGATAGATCGACGCAGGATTACTACAGAGGACACCCACAACAGCGAGAAGCCTCATATCACTCTCGATCTCCAGCTTCTGACTGGGAGACACGTTCTCGCGCGTCCAAATCACCTCGCTCTGACCTTGAACGAGACCGCCCAAAACCATATCGAGAGGAGTATGGGGCAACAGATAGACTACCCCCAGACTTCCTCCTCATGAGCATACAACATCCTGGCATGCGGAAAGATCCTTACCATCTGCAGAGTACCGGGCACCACAAGTATACCAAACAGCTCCATCTCCTCCTCTGTCAGAGCACAGATGTTCTCCATCGCTGCAATCTATTTGCCAACGCGAAATCCAACATTCTGAGTCTGATTCGGACGGCTACCGTTCTGACTCCTCATCCTCGGCCTCGAGGGACTGGCACACAGCATCACCAGACTCCCTAGTGGCATCCCAGGAACCAGTGTCCCCATCGGATGATTACGGCTCCTTCACGGACCTGATTCAGCGTATGGCCCAATCCTTAGGACTCGAGACACATCAGCCAGATCAACGAGTGACGGACACAATCTATGACGTCCTCCAGGCTGAATCCACATCTACAATAGCCATTCCTTTTGTTCCAACCCTCCTTCAAACTGTGCAGCAAGCATGGAAAACTCCTGCTTCATTAGCGCCCACTTCTAAACGTCAGGAGAACATGTACAAGATCCTGGATAAGGACACACAGTTTCTGACCACTCACCCTCCACCGAACTCGGTCATAGTGGAAGCCTCACAAGGCCGTTCGCAGAAAACACACTCCACCCCTGTTGATAAGGAGGGAAAGAAGTTAGATTTAATGGGTCGCCGGATGTACTCCATGGCAGCACTCAGTTTAAAAGTCTCTAACTATCAGGCGACTATGGCACGATATCATCTGTTCCTGTGGAAAAAGATGGGTTCCCTGTGCAACCATCTAGAAGGGGATCAAAGGGAACTCGCCAGAGTTTTTCAGACAGAGGCAGTGCGTCTCGCTAAACAGAAACTACATACAGCCCATCATCAAACTGACTGTGGCACCAAACTTATGGTCAGCTCAATTGCCTTGTGTGGACACGCTTGGCTCCGCTCCGCAGGCCTATCGCAGGAGGCGCGTACACGCATTGACAACCTCCCTTTCGATGGCACCGGTCTGTTCCATACAACAACTGATGACGCCATGGACACCATCCAGAAGGCGAAGACCACAGCCGAAAAGATGGGTCTCGCGACATACCCGCAGCACTCAAAAGCAAAGCGCTGGTCCCGCTAATCCTTCTCCAATACGGCTAGATTCCAGACAGATCGCCCATTTGTCGGACAACAGTCCAGCAGCAGCAACAATCCTCCCAACAATCAAAGAAACAACCCTTTCCATCCTCCAAATTCCGTCCACAACGTAAAAGGAATGACTATGGTGACAGACAGCGTCTTTGACTCTTCCTCCCTCACCATCACAACTTTTGGAAATCGTCTCGCTCCGTTCTTATCAATGTGGGAAACCATCACATCAGACACCTGGGTCTGTTCCATCATAAGAGATGGTTACTACATCGAATTTGACACCCTGCCACCATCTGGGGGTTTTCAGACAACTCAACCATCCGCCCCTCTGCTAGCCGAGGTCACGGTTCTCTTGGAAAAGGGTGCCATCGTGCCAGTGCCACTTTCCCAGAAATACCAGGGGTTCTACTCCAGATATTTCACCGTCCCAAAGCCGGATGAAGGATACCGTCCCATTTTTTTACCTCAGAGACATAAATACATTTATCACGCCCAAGAAATTCCGCATGGTGTTAATCGCCACAATTCTCCCCCTTCTAACGAAGGACGCCTGGTTCGCTTCCATCAACCTGCAGGATGCGTATTTCCACATAGATATCCACGAGGCAAGTCAACGATTTCTACGCTTCACCATTGGCCATCAGCCTTTCCAGTTCAGGGTTCTACCATTTGGCATCTCAACAGCACCCCGAGTCTTCACCAAATGCATGGTGGTTGCGTGCGCCTTGCTCAGAAGACAGGGGATCCAAGTTCACCCATACTTGGACGACTCGCTCCTCGTTGCTCATTCACACATTCAACTCCACAAAGATGTTGACTATGTGCTACACCTTCTCAACCATCTCGGACTCCTCATCAATCTGAAGAAGTAGTCACTCGAACCAAAAAGAACCATAAGGTTCATTGGCTCAGTCCTCAACGCTCTAAAAGGAAAGGCCTATCTTCCAGGAGACAGGGCTCTCACCCTGAAATCACTAGCCACTCACGTCGTACATCATCCACGGCTGGCAACAATCCAGGTCCAACACCTATTAGGCCACATGGCGGTGAGGACGATGGTCATTCCATTTGCCCGCCTTCGGATGCGTCGACTTCAACTCTGGTTCACCAGAGCCTTCCATCTGCAGGCAAACACCAGGCGCACTTTCCTTCAGGTGCCACCGGCCGTCATAAGATCGATTCGTTGGTGGACTCACCTCCCTAACCTCCTACAGGGAGTTCCTTTCCTCCCTCGGCCGCCAACCAGGATAGTGACCACAGATGCATCCCTAGGGGGATGGAGAGCTCATTGCAATTCTCTCCAGATGCAAGGTTCCTGGTCTACCAGGGAACAAAAAAGCGCACATAAACATTCTCGAACTGTTAGCAGTACAGAAAGCGCTAAGATCCTTCGAACAACATCTGCACGGCTGTCATGTCCAGATAACTTCGGACAACACCACCGTGGTTTATTATATCAACAAGCAGGGAGGTACAAAATCCCCAGCCCTGTCAAAACTAACCATACAGATCCTGGACTGGTGTCTACGCAGAGGGATCACCTTGACAGCGCTCCACATTGCAGGCCGTCACAATCACCTCACTGATTGACTCTGCAGACACCTCTCCCTCGTCCACGAGTGGCAAATCCATCCCCGGGCACTCCAGTCGGTTTACAACCTTCGCCCTACCTTCGATCTGTTCGCAATGGCGGACAATGCTATATGCAACCTGTTTTGCAGCAGAGCGGGGTATGGCCCACAGTCACAAGGGGATGCGTTCCTAAGACACTGGACAGGACACTTGTTCTTCATGTTTCCACCAATTCCCCTCATCTCGCGGGTTCTAGCCATGATCAGGACAGATCAAACAACTTGCATCCTGCTCCCCCCTGGTGGCCCAGACAAGGGTGGTTCGCCCCTCTTCTGAACATGTCATGCGGCCACTACTTCCAGCTCCAGAGCCAACGGGATCTCCTATACCAGGCACACGGCCAGGTGGCCCACCCGGACTTGGACTCCATCCACCTCACGGCCTGGAGGCTAACGCCACCCATCTAAATTCAAGGGTCCAGGACATTTTACTAGCAGCCCTCAGACCGTCTACACGCATTTCATATGCTAGAAAGTGGAAGGCCTTTTCTGCCTTGGCTTTCCAGAATGGATTCTCCCCCCACTACCTGTTCAATCCAGCAGATAATGTCATTTTTAATCCAGTTAGTTGACAGAGGTCTGCAGTTATCATCAGTTAAAGTTTACCTGGCAGCTATTTCAGCCTCACATGACCAAGTTGAAGGGTCAACTGTTTTCTCCCATTGTTTGATTAAGCGTTTCCTCAAAGGCCTCTCGAATCTTGCTTCGCCCAGGCAACCTCTCCATCCGCCATGGAACTTGTCAGTTGTCCTCCAAGCCCTACTTTCAAAACCTTTCGAACCTCTGGCTACAATCGACCTCAGGCTCCTCACCCTGAAGGTCCTCTTCTTGGTAGCTATAACGTCTGCTCGTAGAGCAAGCGAACTAGCTGCCTTACGATTTGATGAACCTTACCTCCTTTTTCATCGGGACAAGGTAATTCTCCGACCTGACTTTCATTTCCTCCCAAAAGTCGTATCTGCGTTTCACGCCAACCAGGACGTTATCCTCCCGGCGTTCTTTCCTTCTCCAGTCACAACTCTGAAGAGAGCGCTCCACATGCTGGATGTGCGCTGAGCCTTGGCTTTTTATAAAGCCCGCACGGAGAGTTTCCGCACTACCAAACGTTTGTTTGTATGCTATGGCACTGCCCAAAAAGGCCAAGCTGCCTCGTCACAACGCTTAGCAGCATGACTGGTCCAGTGTATCACCTTCGCATGCAGACATACAGACTGGCAAAACTTGAGCTACCAGCTCCAATTAAAGCACATTCCACCATGCGATAGCCACATCTTCAGCCTTCCACCGTGGCGTGTCCATCACAGAAATCTGCCGAACAGCTACTTGGTCCACACCTCTCACCTTCGCCCAGCATTATCGTCTGGATGTCAGGTCTCGAGCGGACTGTTCCTTTGGCAGAGCTGTCCTATCATCTATCTTTACATAAAGCCAACCTCCCGATCTCAGGGTAAGTGAGCTTGCTAATCGACCATATGTGTGATGCACAGAGACCACGAAGAAGAAGGACAGGTTGCTTACCTGTAACTGTTGTTCTTCGAGTGGTCATCTGTGCAGTCACACAACCCACCTGCCATCCCCTCTGGATGGTTGTTCAGGCCTAATCGTTTTTGACCTGACTTGGGTGATCTAAATGTGTTACTTCAGCCTGAACCTCTTATTGGGGGTCTCAGAAGAACTGAGGTATTGGGCGGGAACCCTCCCACGCATGCGCACTCGGGTTCCCACCGAAAATTAACTAATAGCTATGGAAGTTTCCCGAGTCGAGCCTCCGCGCAGACGCAGAAGCCCATATGTGTGACTGCACAGATGACCACTCGAAGAACAACAGTTACAGGTAAGCAACCTGTCTTTATGTAGGCATAATATAATTCACGAGAAGCAGAAAGCATAGAACATTGTTTTTGTAAAGGTATGGACTGTACGTTATGCTAATGTCCTCCATTATGGACTTCTATGTATGGCTTAGTAAGGCAGCTGCTATGCTTTACATTATCACATTTCAGTGCCTCCAGAGTGTTATTCGACAGCACATTTAGCTATTATGGTTCAGCTTCCTTTATATGAATGGTCTGGATGCCATTCAAAACCTGCCTCTAAACATTCAGAATTTAGGAAACCACCCTCCCACATTATCAGTTTTGAAACCTGATTTTTAGCAATGGAAACTAACCAGGACCATAAAAGAGATGATTCATGTGCAGGAGATAACCATGTATGCAGTTGGGATTTTTATTACTTTGTTTCATACCAGTGTTCACTACCACTTTTCACTTTTCAACAGTATGAACATTTGCAGCAAATAGTGGAAGCAAAACTCTGGCTGCACACATGTTTTTTTTGTTCACATTGTTGTGGAACTAATTCTGGAAAAGTTGGTAACTTAAATCTGTCGCACTGAAAAATCATAATGTCCAATCCTATGCATACTTACTTCTGGGTGGGATTGCATTATCAGATGATTAATTTGTCTTATGAGCCATCCATAGGCAAGAGCTTCCTTTATCAGATACATACAATAAATATAGAGGGTGATGGGTTTATTACTGCTATTGCAAGGTGACAGAAGGAATATAAATTAATTAAAGCAGTTTTTGAAAATCCAAACAGTTAATGGCAAGATGCTTTTTGCTTCTATAGACTACTCTTATGGAAAGTAGACAGTGGATTAATAGTAAGACTAGAGAATGGCATAAGCAAAATGCTGTTGGGAGCACAGTGTCTGGTGAGGTGTCCAACGCACCATCTGGTTCAGTGCTATGGGACCAGTTTCATTTTTTTAGGCCTGTCAATATAGATAAGATGCTTGTAGCTGTTTGGGCTATGACCTGCTCTCATCTCTTGGCCATCTTGGCCTATTTGAGCTAGCCAGGAGGGGATGGCTGGGTGGATCCAGGGAGTGGTGAATGCATCTTTGCATGATGAGTGGTGCCTACCGCCTTAAAGAAGGTGGTGGTGTATAGGCTGACCATCTGAAAAGGAGGACAGGGCTCATATAACTTTAACAGTTGTAGAAAAAAGGGAATTTCAACCAGTGTCATTTGTATGCAATTAGTTCCTGGTGAAATTCCCTCTTCATCACAACAGTTAAAGTTGCAGGGGCCCTGCCTTCTTTTGTATATGGTCACTCTAGTATAGTGCCTGCACCTTTAACAGTTGTGATGAAGAGGGAATTTCACCAGGAACTAATTGCATACAAATGACACCTGCTGAAATTCCCTTGTTATATGAGCCCTGTCCTCCTTTTCAGTTGGTCAGCCTAGTGGTGTATCCACTCTTGAAAAAGCTCTTCATTGATCTGCAGAGTTACACCAATTGCTGCCCAGTCACGAATACCACTTTTGGGGCCGCTTGGGAGGGTTGTGGCTGGACAGCTGCAGACATTCTTGGAGGATACTGATGATCTCGACCCATTTTAGTCTGAATTCAGGTTTGTGTTGCTGTGATGAATGACCTTCTGCAGGAGAGAGACAGAAGGACTGTGATTCTGTAGATCCTGCTTGATCTCTCAACAGCTTTTGATATTTTGACCATAGTATTCTTTTTGATCATCTCTGTGAGTTGGGAATTCAGGGCACTGTGCAACAGTGGTTCTGCCCCTACTTGCAGGGATGGTTCCTGAAAGTAGCATGAGGGACTGTGCCTTGGTTACCTGGCAATTATGCTGTGGGGTGCCGCAGGGTGCCAGCTTGTCTCCAATGTTATTTGACATCTATATGAAGCCACTGGTCATTAGGAGTTTGGGGACAAACTCCATCTCTAGTTCTCTGTTACATCTGAATCGAGAGGACATGCATGTTCTGAACTGGTGCCTGGATACAGTGATGGGATGGAGGCCATTGCCTGAGGCAGCAGATGCTGTGAGGAGGCAGCAAAGTGTTGGAAGAGAGAGATGTGTACCTGTGGCCTACCCTGCTACCCCTAAGCTAGCCTTCTGCCTTCAGGGATGGTGAGGGACACTGCCCCATGGTCAGTGCTGAAAAAGATTAAACTGCCAAGCCTTTTCTATGTAGAATTGGAGGAGATACCATTTTGTTCTTCATATTGGATGCATTGATTAGTTTTCTTTTGTTAGCTTTCATGTACTGTTTCCCTTTGCTACTGTAACTTATAACCATTTATACCTACTTTTGTCATTATTATCAGTCTCTGCCTTTCAATGGTAACTAATACTTTATCATCAAATATCAATAGCCTACTCATGTACAGAGTCTAACATAGATGGATTGCTCCATTTTTGGATGACAAATTGTGAGCAGTGTACAATCAGAAAGCGATAATAGTGGGGTCAGAATAAGTGAGGACTGCTGGTAATGGAATTGTGGTTCTCAGCCTGCAAATACATGAAGCGTGGTCTTAAAACTAATGCAGCCTATAAATGAGTGTTTAATAAGACTTCTTAAATATTAAAGTACAAACATTATTGTTTTTGCAATCAGTGACCTATTTCAAAGTTTGTGCACTGTTTCCTTGGTTCTTTTTAAAACTAGGATATTCTTACATTGTATATTGTTAATTATAAAAATGCTGTATCAACACAAGGCCCATTCACTCATTATTTTTATCTGAATTCTGTTGTGGGAATTCAGCTATTCAATTTCCTGCTGTTGTTGGCGCTAAGTAAGTAGGTGGAAGACTTTTTTTGTTTTGCTTCCTGCACAATTACATGGGAGTAAAAAAAAAATAAGCTAAACAATTTGGCCCAAAGGAAGCTAACTTTGTTTAACATTCTCTGCGCTAACTATTGATATGTGTTCTCTTAAAGTTCTTTGCTAGCTTTCTCTTTGCAAGTCGAAATATATCCTTCAGTAATTTCACCTTCATGAGGCCCTTTGGAAAAGATTCAGGTGTTTCCAGACATTAGTTGGTAAATATATCCAGTCTGCATCCAGTTCTGTAGATTGGATGATACCATTGCTGTTTTGGAAAAATGATATCTCTGTCTTCCATGATTATTTTACTAACATAGCTGGACTAACAGTGACTGGTACATGGACCCACCCCCTTACTTTGCAATTGACTGAAAGGATTCAAGCAGCATCTAAATCATAACTTGTTTAGGGCCGTCTAATTATATTCATAACAATAAATACAAAACCTATGTTTTTTGTTTCTTTCTTTGTTTTAAAGTCAAGGCTATATACAGTTTTCAAATGTAAGATTACAAGCCTTAATGCCACATTCAATCTAAGGAGGCAGAAAGTGCAAATGAAATTCTCATTCTCTCAAAGCAGATAAACCATGAGGACAGGATGGAGAATATGATATGCAGAGGTGACTGTGGGGTTGTGGAAAACTGATGACAAACAACTTAGGGCAACCTACTTCTCTTTTTTTTGTTTAGAACAGCCCTTCCCCCACCTGGTGTTCTCCAGATGTGTAGAACTGCAACTCCCATCATTGCCAGGCAGAATCCTGATTCCAAGAGTTAGGATAGAGTCTTCTCAGCTCCTATCAGGGCAGGCAGATATTCACTTGGCTAATTCCAAACATCTCATACAGAGATGGCACCAATATGTCTCCCAGTTGAATTTCTGCCACTGTAACTTCCTTCCTTCAGTAAAATTCAAGGAGTCCTCCCAGCTCCTATGAGGGCAGACAGAAGTTCACCTGGCTCATCTGAAACATCTCATATGGACACAGGACGATCATCTAAAAACAAACAAACAAACAGCAGCAAGTCATTAACGGAATAGATGTGTACAAATAAATAGATATGTCGCTTCTGAAAAAGCCTCCACAGAATTCCAACATGCCCTTTCTTTTTCCTTCCCTATCCCCTCCTCATCAGTGATTAATCAATCAGTGAGAGTGATTCCCTCAGCCTTCAAAATTAGTTGATAGTTTCCTGTCTCTCCCCCCCACCCCACCCCATTGTCAGAATGCTGACAGGAACATTGGAATTCCTCTCAAAACACTGGAGTACTGGCTACATTCTAGCTCCAGAGTGAAACCGAGCATTCCTGGCATAACTTTGCCAGCAGTTGCCATTGGCTTTCATGGGACGGAAAAAACTTAATAACTGTTGCTCGGAACTTCACCAAACCAATGAAAGGCGTGTCTCCTCAACAAACCTGGATAAAGCACGTCAGTAGTTTTAACCAGACTATGAAAATAATATATGATATGCCAAGCCACAGTTTGGAGTAAAAAGGACAAATGTATCAATTTTCAGTACAGTTTAACTTGCTGTACCTGTGGCAGTTCTTATTGGATCATTTTTAAATTTTGAGCATAGGTTTTTCTTTTCTGATTCACCTTAATTACTCCTGTGCCACTTTAATGAGGCAAATGTCAGGTTTCCTCCCCCACCCCTCTCCAACTTTCTAAATAAGGTGTGTTTGGAGAGGGAGGGAACAAGAGAGAGAGAGCTACTGAACATAGCCAGGCATATTGTTAGTCCCATTGACTGTCATTACATATAAAAAAGCTGAAATTAAAGACTAAATAAAATGGAAGTTTGAAAAAAAGTTTTCCACCAACTTTCCACCAGTGTAAGAATAGAAAGCTATTAATGTTTTAGGTGACAATGTTTTGGTCTATTCAGGAAATATGACTGTAAAAAAAGTATTCAACATTTTTCAAAGTCACTTTTGACAGAGGGACTTTTTGTATTTTTGTGATTAAACTATTCTCCCCAAAATATCACCAGTCTTCCTGGAATTAACATTTCTTTCTGACAGCTGAACATTTCAGAATGATTGGTCAAACCATTTTGATTTTATAAATGTTAGAAGATCCCACCCACCTACTCGATCATGCTGTAACATGGTAGAATGTTCAATTTATAGACGTCACTGTGTGACAGCTATAATCCAGGGCTGTTCCTGACATGTGGCAGGGTGAAGTGATCAGCTTTAGGTGGCATCATGAGTTGAAATAAATGAAGACATGAATTTGTATCTGAATTATGTTATTTATTCATTTATTTCAATTCTATACCACTTCATGCCGAAGCTCTCTGGACGGTTTACAACAGTTCATAAAAATGCAACAGCATTACAATATTCAACATAATAACAGTCTTAAAAAATTTAACACAGAAAAATTATAACAATGTAAACAGTTAAAAGCAATTTAAGTAAACAATACATTCCTGAACAGATCTGTTCAAAAAGCATAGACATAGATGCCCCATTATATATCATTAAACACCTGGGACTAGAGGATGGTCTTTACCTGGTGATGAAAAGATGCCAGTGTCGACGATAGGCAGGCCTCAGTGGAGAGCTCATTCTATGGGGACCACCACTGAGAAGCCCCTCTCCTATGTTGCCACCTTCCAAGCCTTCCTTGGAGGAAGCACTCAGAGGGAGGACCCAGATATTGATCATAGTGTCCAGGTATGTTCATGTTGGGAGAGATGTTCCATCAGGTATTGTAGTCCCAAGCCATGTAAAGCTTTATAGGCTAAAATCAGCACCTTGTTGGGTTTGGAAAAATACAGGCAGCCAATGCAGGTGGGCCAGAATTGGTTTTATATGCTCAGATCTTCTTGTCCCAGTTATTAATCTGGCAGCCATAGATTAATACAAGGAACCCCATGTTGGAGAATCCACAGGGCTGAACAGTATCTCCCAGCCACCCCCGCCTGGAGACATCCATCCACATAGGAGCAAAACCAACTCAAAGCAGTACGCATGACTCTGGGCTCAGACAGTCACCCCAAAAGGAGTATGGGGTATTTGTGTTTGTGTGTGTGTGTGTGTACGCGTGCATATGTGCATGAATGCATGCATGCACAATCTCCATGATATCCTTGAATAACTCTGAAAAATACATAATATTGCTGCCTGTATCAGAAGTTCCTCCTACCTACATATTATCTCTCAAACAACTATTTTTCCAGAGAGATTGTATTCAAATCCATTTCTAAGTTCTAAATGCAGTGTACAGGCAGGCACTGCAGTAAACTTGGCCATTTATATACTGGTTAAAAGCAAGGCTACTCCAGAGACTAGACACGATGTTTGAGATCAGCTGTTTTGGAGAAAATAAATGATCAAGGATGGCATTGTAGGCATAAAAAATGTGTCTGGAGAAAAAAAGATGCTGAATAATTCACAGAGGTCTCAGAATTGTTGTGGGACATTGCTAATAATTATTCAGTAACTTTCTATCCCTATGTAAACAAAAAAATACATTAAAATGGCATTGTGAAATATGTTGTTAATTATTTCACAAGAAATGTATAAGCCCCGAGGATTGCCTGTTGACTTCAAATCAGAGTTTTTCTTTTTTCCCCCTGTAGCATGACTACTCCTCTTCCCAGAATCACATAAAAAAAATAACATAGTGATCACAAAAGCATGAATTATACCTTCTGTTGTAGTGCAAACACTGCAGAGAATTGCTCAGATAGCAGCAGCACATTAAGAACCATTAGGGATGCTAATAGAATTCTTCCGGTCTCAATTTATCCTTGGATTACTTGATTTACTTTTCAGAAAGGTGCCAACAAAATCACTATTTGCTGTTCTTCCATTATTATTGTTGTTATTATTATTATTATTCCTGGAATTTCAGACTGTTGCTGATGTAGTTCATCACAATTTTAAACACGTATCTTATTTTTCTTAAAGGGTATTGGTGTGTACCTGCACAAATGTGAATAGATTAAATCACAGCAAAAAGAAGTAACATGAAATGATTGCATACTTTTTGCACTGTAATTTAGTATGGCGAACTGCATGTGCAAAACTGCACGTGCATTCCAAAAACAATTTTAGAAATTCTCCAAGTTCAACTGGAAAATAAGTAGAGCAGAATGTGGGGTAGAGCAAACCCACAAAATTCTAACACAATGGGGAAATCCACTCATCCGTAACATCCCTGCATGTTTTTTTTAAAAACATTTTTTTCAGCACTAATAGAAACCAAGTTCCAATCCAGATTCAGTTTGACGCAAAGTAAGATAGCTAACACCAAATGTCCTAGAATGACCCACATTCATCTGTATAGATAGAGCAAGCTCTGTAAGTATTCCTGAAGTCTAAATGCCTTCAAGCTGGTGTCTCCAGATCCCATCCCATCCAGCGTGCTGGGCATGGTGGTATGATGGGAGTTGTGGTCCAACATTTCCGGAGGTACCAGGCAGGGGAAGATGGATATAGGGCATGGTCTGTAAGTATTCCAGGTTATTTTAGAAGTTAACACCCTTAATAATTCAAATATCCTTTTAGATTTCATGCATCTGTGCCCAACTGTCAGGATCAGGCACGTTCTCCCTAGTGTGGAGGATGGGATTCCAGAGCCTGAATCTGACTTGGAGGCTGAAGAAGAAGACCTAAACCAGTCAAGACAGGAAACGGGAAGGAGATTCTTTATGGCCTTTTCTACACAATAGGGGAGTAGAGGGAGGAGGGTGGGGGATCCTGGAAGTACCTGCTCCCGGGATCATCGCTCCTAATACACATCATGGGTGCGACGTCCCGGGTTCCTCCCGGGCCATCGCGGGCACCATTCCTCCCCCCCCGACCTCGGGAAGAGCAGTCTTGTGCTCCATTGTTCAAGGTAAGTGGGGGGGAAAGAACCCGCATGCGATTGGTCCCCCACCCCCTCCCTGCCCTCCTAGGGGTGGCGAAACTGGTGCCACCCCCTCCCCTGATGGGCACGGAGCTGTGCTGTGCAACTCTGTGCCCATTTCTGCTGCTGCACTTACTCACGAGTAAGTGCAGCAGCAGCCGGGATGAGCGGCCACATCTCCCACGGTCCTGCGAGCTTCCCGGGATCGCAGGAAGATTCACAATTTTCCAGGGATCCCTTATCCCTGGCAAATCCTATGGCTGCCCCCACCCCCACCCCAGGAGTCCCTGTGCATTATGTGAATGCACAGGGACAACCCAGGGGCAATCCTAGGCAAAACGCCTGGTGTAGAAACGGCCCAAAACTCTCCAGCAGACAAGGAGGAATTTTCTCAGGAGCTTATCAGACAGGAAGCCAGGCTCACCCTCCTTCCTCCCGGGTGCAGTCTTCGTCAGAGGGGGAGCGAACAAGGAAGTTGACAGACCCAGAGTCTGCCGCAGGGTCAAGCAGGCAAAAGCTTCACTTTGAAGATCCTGAATGAGGAATTCAGTAAAAGCCTGCAGAAAACTGTCCATTTAGTTGATAAGCAACTGCCTTGCTTTGTTAGGCTAATTAAGCTTAAGCTAGCTCCTAGCCTTTATGCTCCCTTAGGAGTAAAGAGACATCTATTTACTGAATAAAACTTTGTGGATTGCACAGCAGACCTTTTTATTGTCTCACATCTCAGCAGGAGGGCTTGGAATCACAACAATAATTCAGAAGACAGTCAAATAACAATTCTTTTCACCAGAGCTCCCAAACATCTTGATTAACCTCCTACAAAGACTATTTTATTTGTCTTTAAATGGGTCCACCTGTGTTTACCAAATAATGCTTTGTAGTTTCAAGTAAAATACCAAAGTTTGGGCTTTTATATGAGTGATACAGATTAATAAATTTGTTATTAATGTAGACATCACATGCTTCCAAGTACAAGATCTATATGTTATATGTTATGAGATACAAGAGTGTTTGGGGAAGCAACAATGTCAATGTATAATGTGAACAGCCTTTTGGGGGGGGGGATTTTTTTCTTCCTTCCTTTTTTTCTCCATCTCATTCTGAACAATTGTGGTAGGTGATCTATCTATCATCTATCTCTATCTATCTATCTATCTATCTATCTATCTATCTATCTATCTATCTATTCTATCTATCTACTGTATCTGCCTCTCTGCTACCTTTCATATTCCCTCCTCTCCATACTGCAGCGTATACATAGAGCTCCTGTGTAAATAGGTTCTCCAGTGAATTTAGTGTGTATTTCTTTTGGACTGGATTTTGGATGTCAGTGTTAGCTGGTGTACTAGGTTCATATTCAAAATTGAGAATTATTGTTGGATTGGGATGATATTACAGCATGGCAACAAAACACCATCCCTAATAAAGTGGGCCTTCCAGTGCGACCATCTTTTCCCCCTATGCTCTGAGTTTGTTAAGTTACTCATAGAGGAGAATTAGAAAACTATAGATATGGATCGACTAGTAGATCTATGGGCAATTTGCAGTAGAACAGCAAAGATTTGTGACTTCTGACTGTTTAACAATAGCAGAAGCAAAATGCCCCCCCCCCCCCATTATATTTCTGAATTAAATAAAGTTTGGGTTAAGTAGGAGTAGTTTTGTGTGTGGAAGGACTGTGAGCTCTGTTTTGTTCTGGTATTATCCAGGACAAATTCCTGGGCTCAAACTTCTTTTTCAATAGATGCATTTTGTACCATGTTCTGGTTGGTGGATCTCAGGATTCTAGTAAGTAGATCCCACAAACCTGAGGTCTGCCCAGCCTGGCTATAGATGCCAAGGCGACCTATTCTCTGGTGTTCTCTGGTGTGCCATCACAAACTCTCAAGAGCTGAGAGCTTGGGATGGCACACAATCTAGAGGCCATAAGCAAGACCTGCTAACCATAATTACTTCAGCCTTGACTAGATTCAGCTTCCGGCAGTTGGTTTGCATCCAGTCCTTGGCCACAGCCAGTCACCTAGTTAAAGGTAGTGGACTTATAGTGAGAGTAAAATATTGAGACTGAAAGGATCATATGACTTATTGTTTCAGTACTCAAAATAAGTGGCTTGAGGATTTTGTACTTGGTTTCTGACAACTGCCTTGATATACAGGAACACAGATGGTCATGGATTATTTATTATATAACATTTTAGGTGGGCACATTTCATTTACAGTGAGGAATTTCTCCTGCAGTTATGTAAAGTCCTGTTAAGGTAGGGTCTACATTAGATTCCTTTTCATGTGTGAAGCACCTCTGTACTGGTATGTTTTGAAAATACAATCATTGCTTTTGGACCACACACAAATGTATACAGCACAGTATCCACTGTGTTTATAATGTGATTGAGTGCTACACAGTAATATATAGTGTTGTAATTCCAGTAGGAGTAGGAGGAGTTCGAACAGTCACATCTGTTTTATCATTTGCATTTATAGCATGTGCACATGCCAGAACCCTCAGTAGGTGCAAGTGAAATGGAAAGACATGCCGCCATTACAGTTTGCTTTATTTATTTATTGAGCTGCTAACGGCATGTGCACCCTTTGCTGCTGTGCAGGAATGGATGTCTAAAACTAAAGTGTGGCTAAAAACTGCTGCACAACTGTGTAGGCACACAGTGAGAAAATGCCACATGAAAAGTCACAAGAGATGAAAAAGACAGGGCTAGGGCAGAAGTGGGGAGGCATGGTGCCATTTTCCCTCCCCCCCACTGCCTGCTAATTGTATGAAAATCAATGTGAAGAAAGAGCTGGGAATGAAAAGTCCAGGAGGAGGAAGAAGACTTGGGAAGGGGGAAGAAGATGAGGAGAAATATTGCAAAGCAAATTCTACATCTTTAAAGCCCACCCCTACAGGTAAGAGTTATAATACCATTAAAATGACACACATACATCTTTGTAGCGCATTGAAACCACAAGCATTGGAAATGTTGTCATAAAAGTAGTTTGGGAAACACTGGAATATGAATGGAGAACTAGCATCAGCACAACAGGTTGGTAAGTGCATCTTCTGTCTTTTCCATGAGCCAGACATTAGAATAAAAGGATAAAATATTTGTGTAAATTTTCCTTATTTAATGGAAAATTCCCCCTTATTATCTTTCCCCCTTATTATCTTGTCACACTGTGGTTTGCTTCTGTCAAACAAATATTGAATATATATTTTTAAAGTCAAAACACCATTTCCAATAGAATGAAAACTCTATCTATAGTCTTTATTTTGATTCAGTCAATATTTGTCCAACTCAACCAACATTTGGTTTCCTTGGAATAGCAAACTGGCAGAGACGTGTAGTCTTCTTTGTACATAGGAACAACTTCATTTTTCTTCCTTCTTTTTTTAAAAAATGCAATTTGATAAATTGGATAGGTTTCATCTCTTAAAGTTGGGATGTTATATGTCAAATCCAGTGTCCGCCATTTAGTTGACAGAAAAGGGTTGATTCAGCTGTTATAGCAGTAACAGTGGCCACTAGAAACACTCTAAACAGCTGCTGTAGCATGCAAAACCTACTTACCAGTCTCAGTGCATGGAGATTCTCCATGTCAGCCATCTTAAGAAATGTGGAAACTGTCCACTTGATAAGTCTGATCTGTGTGATGTTACTCTTCCTTGCTGCAGAATTTCCAGAAGAGGCTTCCATATAACTGCTATAACATTTTAAACATTCTAAAGACTGACTTAAGAATGTATGGTAGAACATTTCCAAAACTGTAAAGCTTTGAAAAGGGGTTTCTTCTTCATTAGAGCTTACTGATGCCCCTACAAACAGAATTTAGATGTTTGACCAAAATTTGATCAAGTGTTGAAAGTCTGCATCCTGTCATGGGTGATCTTGTTGGTCTGGTCATAAATAATAACCAGATATCTGAATTATGGGTTTGCAAACATTAATTTCTTTTTAGGGAATGTGTCATTAGTTTCCCTGGGAAATTCAGATGACATGCTAAGCCACAGTGGTTAAGCATTTTGAGCTAAACATTATGGCTTAGTGTAAACCATGGCTTAGCATATCATGTGAACCATTCCTAACCATGGTGGCTACATAACCACGGTTTAAAAACACTCACTAACCATTTGCTGCAAACCAGGGCTTAGTGTGTTGTATGTATCCCAGAGCTTCTGCTTCTAACATGCTGTAGAAGCATTAGAGTTGCTGATGAAGGAGTAGGAGAGACCCTCCCTCACCAGTACAGTGTGAGGAGGGCAGAAGAGAGCCTCAGAGGAGAGGGTGGACAGAGAGAAGAAGAGCGAGAGCCATTGAGGAGATGTGGGGGAGGAAGAGACCCACCTAGAGAAGTAGCAGTCATCATCAGGTGTAGAACTCTCTGGATAGGGAAGGGGGGAATCCAATCATTATCTGAACAATTTAAGTAAAGAGGAGCATGAGCAAATCGCTGTAGAGGAAGTAGACAGGAGGGAATGGCAGGAATGGCGGTGGGGAATAACAATAGAGGGGATGTAGAAATGGAGAAGGATGGCTGAGGAACCAAGAAGGCTTCCTCTGCACAGTCCTCCTTCTCCAAACATGACACTTGACTGATTTTTACTTTGAGTAGTCTAATGATACGTGTGTTCAATATCACTGTTACGGTAAGATGTGATGCAGCATGCTGCATTGTGTATTGGAATGTATTCATTAAGGAGGTTCGATGGTAGAGTTTGCAGGAAGACAATCTTAGCTCTAGGGACATGTTCTTAATGGCAGTGTCTGCTTACTCGACTTCAGAAGTCTGAAAATTATATCTGTGTCATAAAAACTGTGATCTTTCTGAAGTAAGAGCAAAATGAATTCATAGCCAAAGAAATTAGTTACAAACTGTGCACTCTAATCATGTCTCAAGGCTATCTCCATGCTTGTGTCTGCATAGGACAGTGATATAAATTAAGCAGTGATCAGTAAACAGTCCCTTTGGGCTATACTTGTATTTCTTGGTTAAAGCTCAGCATCCAAATGAACAACAATAAGATTAGCATTCTGAGCACCCCATAGTCACTGCTGTTTTGCCTAGCTGGGAGAAGTTGAAGATCAAGGATGGGAAAGAACAGGCACTGAATAAATGACACTTTGATGAATACACCCCATTGTGTGTATGTTAGGGTGACCATTTTTTGGAAACCAAAAAGGAGGACAACATGGTCGGCTCCAAGGGGGCATGCCCACCAATATGTCTGGCCCAAGGGGGCATGTCCAGCACCAAGGGGGTGTGCTCACCTGAACATAGCCTTGGCCACATATCTGATTTCAGAGAATACAGTTAAGACATATCTGTTCTATATAACATCTTAATGTTAAAATCACTGACATAAAGAACAATGTATCTGAATTAACTTCACTTACTCCTACTTTTGTAGCTTTTGCTGTACTTTGAAGCTTTTGCTGTACTCTGTGTGGTACATTCTCCCCTTCCCTCAAATATCTTTTCTGACTGCATCCTCACTCCGCTGCAAATTGTTGCTTTTAACAGGGCTTGCGGCCAGCTGTTTGGCATTTTTATTTTTACATTTCATTTTTTTTTTAACCTTGTGCATGATTGTCATACTCTAACACTAGGGTGGGTGTTATGGGCGGCAGACACTACTTCGCCCATTCACACTTCTCACTTATATACATTAGCTTCTCAAGGCTTGCGTGTTGACACCACTTCTCACATTCAGATTTTGAACTCTTGTCTACTTCCTGCACAAACACGCGACTCTGAGACCCTCTTTCTAATGCCCTGCATTGCCTGCCAGTACCGTAGGGCTAAGTTACAACAGGTGTCTCTGGGTTGTCTGTGCAGCATCTGTTGTCTCTCTAAGTCATTGCAGCCAAACCAAAACCTCCAGCCTCAAACAATCTCCCTCGCCCTCTCTTTTTGCCAAAGTTTCCCGATGGTCCAGCCGGGCCGCACACTTATTGTTTGGTCATGTCTGGTGACTCTTACTTTAAAAAGCTCCACCGCCAGCTGCCTCCACCTCCTCTCCTCCTGCACACCTATTCGACTCTTATGCACTCTTAAAACACTCTGGGTGGTAAGCCAGCATCTCAGGGCCAAGCTACAGGTGAATCAGGGTTGCCTTCAGCCTCTCTCTGCCTTATGCCAGCCAGCTGACGTCTCCACCTTCCAGCCTCAAACAATCCCCCCTCTCTCTCTGCCAAAGTCTCCCAACAGTCCAGCCAGGCTGGGGGGTAAGGTGCCAGCTTATAGCTTGGTCACATCTGGTGACTCTTGTTTTTTAAAAACCTCTGCCACCAGCCACGTTTGTCTGCACCAACACTGGACTCTTGAGATGCTTTTAAAAGGCCCTGTGTGGCACGCCAGCCTCTCAGGGTTCTGCTACAGCTATCTCTGAGTTGTGTCTTCAGTTTAACTCTGGCTCTAAGAGATATGCTAGCCAGCCCAAGCCACAACTCTATTTTTCTCTGACACACATTTCAAATGTTCTGCATTGCATGCCAACAGTGCAGACAGACCCTAGCTCACAAGTGAACAAAGTGAAAAGGAAGGGAAGGGGTAGCAAAGCAAAGCAATGACATGCCAGGTTCTAACATCCGCATCAACAGGACATCCGCAAAGATGAGAGCCTCTCTCTCGACTGACACCTCACTGTTGGTCGTGAGAGTTTTTCTCTAGGGATGACCCCATCGCCCATGATGTGGAACTCTGAGAAAAAGGCCTCTGGCCTGTTTCGTTTTGCCCTGTAGGCTCCTTTCCCACATTTTGATCTGTGGATGCCTCGCCTGCTGAGCTCCAGGTGCCCGACTGCCCACCTAATCTGCAATATGAAAGGTGCCCAGTTTGCCCAGCACTTCTTAGCTAAAAACTTGAGATTCCCTTGATGCCAAGGGCTGAAAATTCTCAAGGTGCAATACCCTAAAGAGGAAGTTTGACAACCTGAGTTTGAAAGATATGACTCCAGCGGTTTTTTAAAAAAATAATTTTAAAATCTCAAACTTTACAAAATTTCTAAAAATCAATTGATGAGCATATCTATTTCCATCTTGGCAAGGATAAAGCCCTACCTGAGATCTATCATGGTGCCAGGATTAATTTCTTTATCTTTAAAAATGACTGTGTTTTTAAAAAAATATATTTTAAAACCTCAAACGTTAAATAACTTTCTAAAAATCAATGGATGAACAGGTTTGCTTCAAACTTGGCAAGGCTAAAGCTCTATCCGAGGACTATCATGGTGCCAAATTTCATCTCTTTACCTTTTATAATTACCATTTTTTAAAAAAAATAAATATTTTAAATCCTCAAACTTTAAAAAACTTCCTAAAAATCAACAGATGAACGGATCTGCTTCAAATTTGGCATGGCTAAAGCCCTTCCTTAAAGCTATCATGGTGCCAAGTTTCATCTCTTTATCTTTAAAAATGCCGGAGCTGTAAGCATTGTTGTTAATTCTCATTAAAGTAGAGCTGCCCTTTGGCTGGGGAGGATGGAAAAAATCTGGATTTTTTTTTGTCAAATTTCATAATTTCCCCCCTTCCCAGATTTGTTACCAAAAATCCTGACAAATCCAGGATTTTCCTGTCATATGGTCACCCTAGTTGTGCATTTCCCAACTGTATTTAATTGGATGGGTAACCAAGCTTCTAATCCTAAACACATTTACTAGGGATTAAGCCCCATTAAACACATTTGAGTAAACATCCATGAACTCATGATGGAAATGTTTTATTATCCAAATTATGTTATACGTGTCTACAGAATAGCAAGATATAAAAAGCAAAGTATTAATTTGGAGATTTCCTACATCTTAAGTGTCTTATTGATCTTATTTATCTCTTTTTTATTTATCTTTTTTAAAAAAAAGTTTGAAGAGTTTTGAGAAGTTTTATTCTAAGCAATAAATATTTTATAGAAACCCATGATAATAAGAAAAAGCAAATTTACTGTCTGATTTTCATAAATTAAGCTTCAGAAAATATATTGCTGACCTATTCACACTAACGGTGCAATGCATGTTTAGACAGCAGAGAGCCCTACAACTTCCAGCATTCCTCAGCCAGGAATTGCTGGGAGTTGTGGGACTTTTTGCTGCCTAAACATGCATAGGATTGTGCCCTAAGTCAATTGAAAAACTGAGTAGAGGATAACATTTTTTTAAATGCAAACTAATCTTATGAACAGGTTGAGCATTTTTATTAAACTACTTAAAACTAATTGCCCTTCTCAATAAATGGTCATTCTTCGAAGACTGAATCAGCAAAAGCAAAGTCAAAAACATGGAAAAAAACACAAGGCTGTCTTCCAGGTTCACTACAGTTGTCAAGCTACAAAGTTACTGCTTCCTCAGGTCAGTGAGTGTAGTATTAGGCAGACCCAGTATGATAGAGATACTAGTGCTGGATTTGGACATGTGAGCTCCAGATTACTTAATAGCCAGAAAGTTACTTGAGTGGTCACTTTAGTCAAGTCATATTCCTTTGCCTATGCTACCTCCAGGGTTGCTGCTTGAATACTTGTAGATTGGCCAGTGTTAGGGTGACCAGATAAAATCCAGGTCAGGGCTCATGTAACTTTAACAGTTGTAGAGAAAAAGGAATTTCAGCCAGTGTCATTTGTATGCAATTAGTTCCTGGTGAAATTCCCTCTTCATCACAGCTGTTAAAGTTGCAGGGGCCCTGCCTTTTTTTGTATATGGTCACTCTAGTATAGTGCATGCACCTTTAACTGTTGTGATGAAGAGGGAATATCACCAGGAACTAATTGCATACAAATGACACTGGCTGAAATTCCCTTTTCTCTACAACTGTTAAAGTTACATGAGCCCTGACCTGGATTTTATCTGGTCAGCCTAGCCAGTGTATGAGTTTTATTTATTTTGTTACATAAATGTAGTCCCAAATAGCTGAGCTCTCTGGGTGGTTCAAAAAACTGCCCGGTTGAATTGCACCTGTAAATTAACAACAGCAATGTAGATCATGTTATAAGCTACAGTACAAACTGATGGTATGTATCTCTCATATATCTTCATTATTAAGCTACTGATGGAAAACAATGATTGCACATAAATAGGGGAAGGAAAGTCAGTGATAATCTGCATTGTAATATTTCCAAATCAAGGGGAAAAGTTTATGCAGAGAGCCCCACAAATAAACATTTAATTCTATTTTTTTAAAGTTGATAATCAGTTTTTCCTAACGATTAACCATGTGGTTGATTTATCATACGTTAGGGTCAGAATCCATTCTTCTTAAAATGCCATGTGAACATTAACATCTAACACTTAGAAGATCTTTCAAAGATTGATTTACAGAGCAGACAGATAATTCAGAATGGGGATTTTGTAAGACTACTAAATACTACTTTCAGAAGGATCATTGCTTTCAGCAGATATGAATACTAAGTAAGGCTAATGCAAGACGTGGTCAAGGTCACTAACAGCTTTTTGTATCTTAATTTTGTTTTCCCTTTATAAGCTCTGGGTAAGGTTTTGTGAGCCTCCCCTTCCCCCATGTGTTGAATTATTGGATAGGAGTGATTCTCACACCACTGATGTTCAAAAGGAATTTCACTACAATCTACAAAGGGTTGCAGCCCATTAGTCTCTATCTTAAGCATTTCACAATTAAGTAATGAGAGTTAATTCTTTTCGGCTTAAACCCACTCTCCCCATATAACAGCTTCATGTTATGAGTTTCTCTGCTTCTCCTCACAAAAGTAGCCAGTGAAGTAGTAGGAATTTGCAGCACAATGACATGTTACACTTAAACAAACGAACAAACAACAACAGATATTACGGGGAGAGAAGAGAAGGAGACATGAGGCTGATATTTATTAGTAGAGACATACAATTTCCTTAACAATTACTTAGTATTGAGAATTCTAAAATATAACTCCAGGGGATAAAATGGCACCATTAATAACACAAAACTGAACTTCTACAGAAGGCCATGAATTGCTAGATTTCCAAAACAGCAATGCCAGTTACAGGGTACTTCCAGACAACACTTTTATTGTTCATTTTTCCTGCCTCATTAATGGATTCTTATGGTGGATCCAGATGACATTATGATCCATTTGTAATTAGACCATGATATAACATGTTGTCTGAACAGGGCCATATTATTCACTACCATAATAGTGAACAGTTGCATAGAAAACAAGATGTAGCTGAGGCTATGTTCTAAGGAATTGTCATGCTTAAACAGAAAATTTTCACCTATCAATCCTCCGAATGACACATGCCATCACTGTTTAGATCCAGGGAGAGATTTAAGAATATGCTTAAATTTCCCATTGAAATAAATGGGTTTGACTGGTGCTTAATTTGGACTGAATCCTAAATTAGTAATGACTTATCTCTGTTTAGTGAGGCCTTACATATAAGTATGCATTGTTGAGTGTTTTTCTCCTTTTAGACTTCTGATCTCCAAAGATGGCAGTTTGACTGTTCTTTTTGTCATTAATAAGACTTTCTACCATTTGTTATAGCTGGTGGCATTATTGAATTTCATTCTTCATGAATATTTCTGTCAAGTACCAATTGAATTTTGTCATCTTATCTTTTCTAATTAATTGCCTTGGCTTCTGTTATGGATTCTTTGCTCTTATCCGTTTCAAAGCTAATAGTTCACTTCAAGTTTGACCTGCAAATGTGAGTGCTCATTTTGTTTTAATCTTGCCTTTTCCCTTTGCTCTGATAGCCTTCTTGACATTCAGGAATGTATGGAGTGGTAGCAAGAGAACTAGGCCTCCAGAGAGATGAGACAGAATATGATTAACTTTACATTTTGTTCCTATGATATTAATTCAGGTTGTTCAGGTAGAACATTTTATGTTAAAGTCATTTGCCTATGAAGTTTGCTAGAAGTTTTCCAGCAAGAAGGAGTACAGCTAGCTGCTTTTAGGCATGTGTGAGCTGCCCTTGCATATTTTCAAAGCACTGCTACAAACTTCAGTGCGAGTGAACTTAAAAGCTTGGGCTTCCTTTTGTGAACTACATTTATGTTTGTGATTGATAGAATTTTTCTGTTATTCTCTTTTTTCCTGCCTGATTGTGTAGAACTGGTAGCTGCACCTTTCTTAAACGAAACTGACTGTGATATTTTGTAAGAATCTGCTTGGTTCCTGTAGCATTTTAAAAATAACTTCGGATCTCCTTCCTTTTAGTCTCTCCCCACTTCCCATCCCAATTCTTGGATTTTAAAGTTCCAAGAATCAGTTTTCTTCTGAGGAGGCTGCCGAGAGAGAGAGAGAGAGAGAGAGAGAGAGAGAGAGAGAGAGAAGTTCCTCTGTGAAGCATGGCCCAGAATGCAAGTAATTGTTCATGTGGGACAGAATGCGGATATAAAAAATATTAAGAGGTGTGAGGAAAGTAAGTAAGTAAGCAGTTTATTTGTTTCTGGCACAAAGGCCGTTACAATCATAGCACAATCACATTCTTACAAGTTATAATAGGTCAACTTTTATAAAAATTTAAAACCAACATTTGGAACAAGTTATAAGTACCCCACCACTCATAGTTTTAAAATCCCCACAATTATTGTAAATGGTCTCCTCTGCAGTCTACGACTGCTTTTTCCAGAACAGACTGATGGATTTTTTTTTGCTGCAACTGCAAACATTGCAATTTTAGCTGTGATGGCTTTAGTATGGTCTGCTAACAGGTCGCAGATTATATTTGCTGGATGCCAGCCCGCTCTTGAGCTCAAAAGCTCTCCCATAAAACGGGCCCTAATATCACTGTACAGGGGGCAGCGTAATAAATAGTGCGCCACATCTTCCACTTCCTCTGATCCACAAATACAAGTCCTCTGATTGTAAGGCAACCTTTTATACTTTCCCTCCAAAAAGGCAGTGGGCATTGTTTGAAAGCGAAGGGCTGTGAAAGCCTTTCTAATTACAGGAAATGACAGATCTTGTAAGTACTGAGGAAGGTACTGATCTCTTTTGATTAGGCTGTACCATGTGGAAAAAGCTTGCTGCTGGCTTGCTAGCACGTTTCCCTGAAAGTCTAACTCAAAAATTCTGTTTCTTATATAGACTTTGTTCATCGAAATTGGGGAATCCTCCAGATAGGTATTGACTAATTCCAACCATTTGTAAGCCCACCCTCCTTTCACAAGTTGTTCTAAAAAACATTGTTTCGCCAGATTACTTTCATCCAACTGGAGAAGCCTTTTCCCATATAATACGATAGCCTTGTGCGTCCTAGCCTTAATGGAGAGCAGGTCAACTTCTAATCTAAGTAGTGGGGCAGGCACCCCCTGAGGGAGGGCCAAGAGTTCTTTGACGAACTTATTCTGCACAGGCTCCATCTCGTGGGCAAAGCCCTGTCCCCATATTTCTACTCCATATAGAAATTGGGGGAGGACCTTAGCTTTGTATAACTTCAGTGCTGGTACTACTAAGGAGCCCCCTTTATTTCTCCCGTATGCCAGTATGGCTTTGGCTGTTCTCCCAGCTAGGAGTTTTGCTGCCTCTAATTGCCTTTTCCAATATCCATTATAAGCAAAAAGTAATCCCAGATACTTGAAACTGGTGCACTGCTCTATCAGTTGCCCTTCTATACGCCATTTATGGGATTGCTTTTTCCTAGCGAAGACTACCACCTTGGTTTTAGAATGGTTAATTACCAGTTTCTCATTCCTGCATATTGTGCCCAATCTACTTAAAAGTCTTCTCAAGCCCACCTGAGTAGTGGATATAAGAGACATGTCATCTTCATATAGAAGCATGTGGATTTTTCTAGATCCAATGGCAGGAGGAAAACAGTTCACTTTGCTTAGGTCAGCCACTAAGTTGTTCATGTAAAAATTAAACAAAAAGGGTGCCAACAGGCCACCCTGCTTGACTCCTCTTCTGATATTAACTTTGTCGGTGAGAGTACCCGACAGACCTAGTCGCACCCGTAGGTCCGTATTCGAGTGTAGTTTCTGGATCAGAGATTAATTTGGACCAGAGATGCTCTCTATCAATTAGGTCAAAAGCGGAGGTAAAGTAGACAAATGCAACAAACAAGCTTCTTTTAGGCTGGCCCAGGCTTTTGCATATCAGATGACTGAGTACAAAACATTGATCGATTGTGCTCCTCCCTTGCCGGAACCCTGCTTGTTCTGTGGCCAGGATGTCGCTTTCCTCTGCCCAGGCCTGTAATTTATTTAATAAAAACCTGCCATATATTTTTGAAGCCACATCCAATAAACTAATAGGTCTATAATTTTTGGGATCTGACCTCTCCCCCTTTTTATGAAGAGGAATGATAATACTTGACTGCCAGCCCACCGGTAATATTCCTGTCGAATTGGGGCCCACCAGGATTCATAGCACTTAAATAGCTCAGGGGGGAGCATATCTTCTCCTGGCGCTTTCCTTAAGGACAGGTTTTTTAATAGACCTCTGATCTCCTGGGTGGTCACCTCAGGCCATACTGGGAGTTCGCCTCTCGGGAAGGTGAACTCCACTGGTTCTGGCCCCTGAAAAAATATTCTCAAAATGCTGCTGCCAGGTAAAGGCAGGGATTTGTGCTTCCAGATGTAATTTTGTGGCCTGAAGTCCAGAATGGACCAAGTCCCAAAATTTTGTATCATCCTTCCATCTTACTGCCATATCTAACTCCTTCCACTTTTGTCTAATGTGCAAAGTCTTCTTCTTCTTTAGAACTGCCTTATATAAAGTTCTTTTTTTAATCAAAATTTTTGTCAGCCTCTTTGATTTAGTCTTTCTTACTTTTCTGTTGAGCCTTACTAATTCCTTTTTCCGGTTTCTACATTCCTTATCAAACCATCTCGCACTTTGATGTGTGACCATGCCTATTGTACCTGGCCGGACAAAATGCGGTTTCAGGAGATCTACTATTTGCTGATATCCTTCCATTACCTCCTTTTTTCCCTCCTCAATCCTATTCCTTAGGGCTAACAATGCGGGTCCCTGAAGTAAATTTGTAATCTTAATATTTAAAGTTTCTGACCATTTTATTCGTCTATTGCCTATGGAGGTCAACCTCAATGGATAGGTCAAATGGATTTCTATCTTGATAGGGTAATGATCACTTTCCATCCGATCTTCCACAGAAAAACTTTTAACGTTAGTGCAAAGAGAGGGTGAGATCAGAAAATAATCTACTACGCTCCCCCCCTTAAAGAGAGATAAGTATAATGCCCAGCAGACTTATCTACTATGCTTCCATTCAATGTTTGTAGGAAGTAATTATAGGCTAATCTCATTAGGATCTTTCTGTTCTTACTGATTTTCTTATCTTGTGAGTGCCTGTCTAATAGAAAGGTGCCATCCACTGGTATACCAACCTGTTTTAGTAACTCATCATTAGATTGCCCCATCCTAGCATTAAAGTCTCCTCCCAGGATAATGGACCTATTACCCAATTGCTGGTCTATCTCACCTACTACTGATTCCAGGGTCACCCATATCTCGGCAGGGAAGTTAGCAGAATTATCGGGGGGGGGGGACATAGGTGTTTATACAAACTCAGCTACTACCATTTTTAAAGGTAATCTTCATCCGGAGGCATGGGGCGGGGTGCTATCAATATGCTGATGACACCCAAATATATTTCTATATGCCTTCAACAACATTGTCAGCTAAGGATAGTGTGTCTCCTCTGAACGAATGCTTGGAGGCGGTAATGGGCTGGATGAGGAAAAACAAACTGAAGCTGAATCCAGACAAGACGGAGGTGCTTGCTGTCAAAGGCCACAACCTGGGTTTGGAGGTGTGTCAACCAGTTCTGGATGGGGTTACACCCCCCCTGAAAGACTGTGTTCGCAGCTTGGGGGTACTCCTGGATCCGTTGCTCCAGATGACAGCTCAGATTGATGCGACGGCCAGGAGTGTCTACTATCAGCTTCGGCTGATACGCCAGCTGCGCCCCTTCCTAGAGTTGGAAGACCTAAAGACGGTAGTTCACGCACTGGTAACTTCGAGGCTCGACTTCTGCAATGCGCTGTACATAGGGCTACCTTTGTGCCTAGTCCGGAAACTTCAACTTGTTCAAAATATGGCAGCCAGGTTGGTCACCGGTACACCTAGGGGTGACCACATTACACCAGTTTTAAAATCACTTCACTGGCTGCCGGTCAGTTTCCGGGCGAAGTATAAAGTGTTGGTTATTACCTTTAAAGCCCTACATGGTTTGGGCCCAGGCTACCTACGGGATCGCCTTCTCCCGTACAATCTGCCCCGCACTCTTAGGTCCTCTGGGAAGAATATACTAGGCTGGTGAGTGTTATCCAGAGGACCTTCTCTTCTATGGCTCCCAGGCTATGGAATGGTCTGCCGGAAGAGGTTAGACAAACTGACAGTCTTCACGAATTCAAGAGAGTCGTGAAGACTGTTCTTTTCCGGCAGGCCTATCCAGATGAATTTTAAATGTTTTAATGATGTGTTTCTCTTGTTTTAATTTTTTTTGTTTTTTGTTTTTTTAACTTTGTTATGCTTGTATGTGTATTGTGTTCCCCGCCTCGATCCGTAGGGAGAGGCGGGTTATAAATAATAATAATAATAATAATAATAATAATTATATTATTATTATTAGTATACCACTATGCGGTTGTTCACTCACCATTTGACAAATATTTTCTAGCTCCACCACAACTAAAATTGCCAGCCCCCCACAACACCTCCCCTTTTTATGATGCCTCACTGCGTCTACCGCAAATGTACTATAGCCCTGCAGTAACAGATTAGAGCTTTCTCCCACCCACGTCTCTTGGAGAAAAATTATGGAAATTTTTTTGTAAATACCCCACAAACTCCTTATCAGCTAGTTTGCTTGTCCATCCAGAGACATTCCATGACACCATATTAAGCACATATGGTGTTATTTCTTTTGTTACACTGGTTAGTCAGTAATTAGGAGCTTTGGGGGGCGGTTGTTCCAACTCCTTCCCCCAGACATTAGAAACAACATTCAACTGGGGGTAGGTTCTACTGCAAACTGCTCTTTCCTCTAGGGTATACATATTCTCCTCTTTCCCCAAGTGCTGGAACAATATTTCTTGTAATTGTCCTAGGTCTTCTAGATTTTTTTCTTGGGCCTTGATGTCCATCTGTTCAAACTGTATTACTTTAGCTGTCTCTTCAGGTGGTAACTGATCTATCAGGGCCTGCAGCCCTTCTAGATGATGTAGCCTATTAATACTAAAATGATTTTCTTTCTTCCCTGTCATATCCCTGTTAGTCCAGAACTGTCCCTCCAAAACTTCCTGTAATATACATATATTAAACAGTATCTCCTCTTGTTCCACTACTTGCATCAGCTGGAAATGTTTCACCAGACCTGTTGTGATATTATCTATCGGCTGATCGATGTAATCCTCTCTTGTTGCACTCTGCTTAAAAGAAGGGCTCTGTATAAAGTTTAAAGTCTCAACTTGTTTCGCTCTTATATGGGCTTGAGTATCCCTTTCTATCTTAGCTTCATAACTGGCTTCCTGCAAGCAGTTTGGGCACCCTATTTTCCCATTCTCTCCCCCAAAAAATGTTTCCAAGGGACGACTGGCTTCAGCATTTTGGTCCCTAACTCGGGATGAGGTTTGGGGATTTTTGCAGGAGTAGTCAAACAATGGTGTTTTAGTAGTTTGTCTAAAATATCTGGAAACCCAGATATTTTCTTCCTCAAAGGTTTTTCTGCCTTTTAAAAGGTATTTGACTACAGACGCATTTGCAAAGCATACTAACACCCTTCGGCTTGATTTAGAAAAGGAGAGGTACTCAGTTCTTATGATGTCCACATATCTAAGCTGGTTGAATCCCATCTGTCTTAACTTATCTAGGATTTGTTCATTCTTATTTACATATGGAGAGCTACCCGAGTTTCTTGGGAAGTTTGAGAATACTAAATATGTTATCATCAAAATTAACGATGGCTGGTCAGCCTCTTGGGGGGTTCCCTTACTACCCGGAGTCTTATGCTTTTCTGTAGTGCCTTGCTCTCTGGGGGTTGTTTGTGTTCCACTGTCATGTGTTTCTTTCATCATACCCTCTACTCTATTAACTGAGTTTTCTTTTCTTCCATCGTGCCTTCCCTGACAGGCCCTTTTCCCTCTGTTAATTGGCTCCTGTTTTTTATCTAATATTTTGAACAGGGGCTTATAATTCAGTCCTTTTACTTTCTTCTTCATGAGTACCTTATCTCTATGCCGTTTCTCTCTCTGCATCCCTGCGCTTTTAATAGTTCTTCCTCCATTCCTATGCCCCTCCTTTTCCATCCCTTTTACTGATTTCTTTTTTGTACCACCTTTCATCTTGTTGTGCCTTATACGCTTTTTTTTTGGTTTGCATCCTTTCTCTTTGCCGCTTTAGCGTCTAACATATCTGCCTCCATATCAACTGACTTTAAGTATGGCAAGAGCAGGTCTATCTCCTTTATGAGGGTGGAAGAATCCTGCGAAGGGAGCTCCAAGGAAGAATGTGTCTCATCACTCTCTGCTAACATTAGTTCCTTATTAATAATTAGGATTTTCTGCTTAAATAATTCAGCCAATATCTCGCATTGCGCTTTGAGGGCCCCCCCCCCCCATTGTCTGTTTAATACTTAGTATTTCCTGAAGAATTTTTGGTATCAAGTCCATGTATGAGAAGCAGTGACAATAATTCCAGAATACTATTATTATTATGGCACTCCCAATTGGAATGCTGGCTTTCCACCTCTTGCTCCACCTGCAATTCCCCTTCTGAGCCTTCTAACAAGGCTTTATAGGCACTCCCAGTAGGCGATAAAATTTCTTGCCCCCAATCATTTGTATCATAGCCATCACTACCTTCCAATTCATTAAAACTTAACTTATGTTGGGGCTGATTTCTTACTTGGTCAGCCACACCTTCCTGTATGGTATCACCAGAGGATGCATTATTTGTGCCAGTTATAAAATCATCAATTCGTAGCTGTTTATATCTCAGCGGCAACCCCATTTCTGTATTGATTCCTCTCAGTCTGTATTGTATCCGTGTTAAGACCATCCTCTCAGCTGTACCAATCTTGTTATTGTTAATTCCTATGTCTCATACCTCAATGCTAAAACCCAAGGAATAAAATTACAGTGCTAATTCATAAAACACATTATTTGTTTTCCCTCTTCTAATTTTACCATATAAAACCCATCCCCTCCCAATTCCCAACTGCTTTCCAATACTTGTTTGTTAGTTAGGCAGTCCTCTTTTTTCTTTCAGTTGTAAGCCCTTCTGCCGACAGATTTGATTAACCACGTACAAGTTTGTTCCGGAGTAATTTATGGGCAAAGAATTGTGAGGAAAGTATAAAACTCTGAGATATGGTATAGGTGTTTTTACGTATGGTACAATTTGCACTGTGGATTCAACAACTGTGAACATTTCATAGTTAGTATTTCCTCAAGCTAATTAGTGTTTCCTCATGCTTCATTCAGGATTTATTATTATTTATTTATTATTATTTATTACATTTGTATACCGCCCCATAGCCGAAGCTCTCTGGGCGGTTTACATAGGATTAAAAACAATTAAAAACAATATACAAAAATTAAAACAGCAAAAACATTTGAAGAGTATAAGGGTATTGTTACCACATAAGCTTTGGCAACTTGAATGTTGCCACGCTGAATAACAGTACTAAGGATGTTTTATATATTTGCTTGATTTTTTAGCCACCCATTCATGTATGTGTGCTACCACCGGCAGGCCTAGAGTGCCCACGCAAGGGTCCCGTTGGATCCAACCCCTTGAGTTTTTGCTGAACTACAAAGGACTTTGATGAAGTGAGTTCTTTCCAGCGGTTTGGGATTACTGGACTTCCTAAAAACCAATTACTTGAAAAAAACAAAAGAAATTATCTGGCATTTTAATTGTTATTCTCCCATCCCCAGAAAAAGAAGGAAAGAGACATCCACAAAAAGAGCCACTCTTGATGGGAGCCTTGCATTGCTGGCACATCTCCATAATTTCTAATTCACCAATAAAGACCACAATGGAACCTGCCAAGGCTCAGCCCAAGAACATGTGCAAAGAGCTTTTCCTATTCATTGTTAATCATAACCAATTCTGATAAAAAGTTGAGCAATAAGCTGGGCACAAGAACCATTCCAGGCAGCTGACATTTTTTTTCTAGATGTAATCCATCATCAACAGGATATAATCACACGCAGTTTGGCAGACCTCATATGCAGAAAGAAGTACTGAGCTAACAGAGTCACTGCCAATTGCCTGCTCTGTCTTAGGTGCTTAAAGAATAAACGTTCTGGCATGCTCCTGAGGCATTCACACTGAAAGTACCTCATCTTTGTACAATGGGTGCAAATGGGAAGAGCGTCTCACCAAACAAGAGAGTGGACTTGGACAAGCAAGACTGAATCCCTCCAGTAATAATATATTTGTATTTATTAATGTATCCTTCCTTTGGAATGAAGTTTCGAAAGGGGTCCACGATAGTCATAAAACAACAGTTCTATTCGAACTTTACAACTGAAAAATTAAAACTGTAAAAAAATAACCATGAGGAGACATTGTAGGAGAGAATAGGGAAAATAGGTTGGACAACAGCAGTTTAAAATATTGAACGAGTTAAAAAACAACTAGAAACCACAAAACACTCACAAACAAACAAACAGCCTTGCTTACATGGAAAATGTTCAGATCATCTGGGCATGAGGAAGGGGAGCAGCAGGAGGGAGAAATTTGAGCTGAAGCAAGAGTGAGTAGATGATAGTGTCTGTCTTACAGGACAGTGGTTCTTAGATGATGCAGGGGGAAGAGAACGGATCAGTTCAGTTGAGCCAGAAACAGCCATGGACATGCATGGTGTTTCTACCTCCAGCCCTTTCTTGCTGGTCTTTCCTGCCCACTTCAGTACGTGAAGGGTCTACTATAGCTTAACACTTAAATAGTGCTTTGGAATGCTCAGAGCACTTTGCATTCATTATCTAAATCAGCCTTCTTCAATCTGGTTCCCTCCAGATATTTTGGATTGTGGCCCTTTCTACCCCTAAAAGGCCTTTGGGGAGGGAGGGGAGACGATCAGTTCTGTGTCAACCAGTGCTGGATGGGGTTACACTCCTCCTGAAAGGCTTTGTTCACAGCTTGGCGGTGCTCCTGGATCCGTCGCTCCAACTGACAGCTCAGATAGATGCAACGGCCAGGAGTGCCTACTATCAACTTTGGCTGATACGCCAGCTGTGCCCCTTCTTAGAGTTGGAAGACCTAAAGACAGTTGCGCACGCGCTGGTAACTTCGAGGCTCAACTTCTGCAGTGTGTTGTACATAGGGCTACCTCTGTGCCTAGTCCGGAATCTTCAACTAGTTCAAAATATGGCAGCCAGATTGGTCACCAGTACACCTAGGGGTGACGATGGCCGGATCTACACATCATCCTCGATGCGCCCTCCCTGCGCCACAAGCCGTCTAGTGTGGTTCAAGCCTCAGAGGCTCTGCTCGTGCTCTCGCCGCCGCCGCCGCCCTTTCATCCCGGGCGGTCCCAGGGAGGGAGGAGGGAGAGTTGTAAACAAAAGCTAGCAGGCTTGAGCCACACTGGACGAAGTGCAGTGCTCCAAAGCGGCTTGTGGCGCAGGGAGGGCGCATCGAGGACCATGTGTAGATCCTGCCCATATTACACCAGCTTTAAAATCACTTCACTAGCTGCCAATTAGTTTCCTGCAAAATATAAAGTTTTGGTTATTACCTTTAAAGCCCTACATGGTTTGGATCCAGGTTACCTGTGGGATTGCCTTCCTCGATACAATCCACCCCACACGATCAGATCCTCTGGGAAGATTTTACTACAGTCAGCCAAAAGTAGGCTGACAACTGTTACTCAGAGGACCTTCTCTTCTGCCACTCCCAGACTGTGGAATGGCCTGCCTGAGTAGATTCGTCAACTTAATAGTCTCTTTGACTTTAAGAAAGCCATAAAGATCGATCTCTTCTGGCAGGCCTACCCAGTTGAATTTTAAGAGTTTTATTATTTTAATAATTCATTAGTTTTATATACTTTTAATCAGTTTTAAGTAGGCTGAACATATGAAAAGGAAGACAGGGCTCCTGTATCTTTAACAGTTTCATAGAAAAGGGAATTTCAGGAGGTGTCATTTGTATATATGCAGAACCTGGTGAAATTCCCTCTTCATCACGAAGTTAAAGCTGCAGAAGCCCTGCCCTCTTTTGTACATGGTCAAGAGACAGAGCTCCTGCAGCTTTAACTGTTGTGATGCAGAGGGAATTTCACCAGGTTATGTATGCATAAACAACACCTGTTGAAATTCCCTGTCCTTTGCAACCGTTATAGATATAGGAGCCCTGTCCTCCTTTTCATATGGTCACCCTAGTTTTATGTATTTTATATTTGATGTTGTTCCCCGCCTCGATCCAGAGGGAGAGACGAGTAAGGAATAAATAAATAAATAAATTTATTATTATTATGATTATTATGATGATGATTATTACCTGCTTCTAGGATTGTCCCCCAGCATATAAACACCAGCGCAACATCCCAGAAACAAACAGGGACGTTGTGGGTGCCATTTAAAACACACACACAAAAACAAGAGCTGGCAGTGCAATTGCGCTCCACCGAAAAAGTAAGTTCTTTAAAAAAAAAGCCCTGACTCCGCTCCCCCCACCTCTGATGTCCCTGGACTCCCCCCAGATCATCTCCTTCCCTGTTTGCTGACCCCCGCTACTTGCGGGGAGGAGGAAAGAAGCCAGGATGGGCATCCACACCGCCTGCAGTCCTTGGGATGGTCCTGGGACTGCAGGAAAAATCAGGATAACTGGGCAATCAGTTATTCCAAGAAAATGGAGGGGTCATCCCTGCCTGCTCCCAGGATCCCCTGGAAATCATTTGGATGGACAGGGAGAACCTAGGGACAATCCAGGGATAAATCCCTGGTGTAGACATCGCCTATGACTCTCATCATCCCAGGCCATTGGCCATGCTGGCTAGGGCTAATGGGAGTTGTAGTTCACAACATCTGGAGGTCACCAGGTTGGGGAAGGCTGTGAATAGTAATATACCCGTATTGCAGATACTGGGGAAAAGAAGAGCATGGATGGCTGGGGAATGATGGGAGGAGATGTCAAACATTTTTCCTGTCTAAACTTGAATAGGCTTGCACCCTTAGTCAGTCTGTGGCAAGGGTAAGATTTGAACCAGGGGCTTTTTGGGCCACACCACAGTCACTTAGCCTAAATTAAGAGGAATGAATGATTGCTAGAGAGCTATTCCTGAGCTAGCGCCAGCCCATCTGATAGAACTTGATAGTGAGCCTTTGAGCAGGGCTTGAGATATTAATCTTATAGCATGGGCAGGCTTGGATGACTGCAGCTGGTCCTTCAAATAACCTGATTCCAAACTGTTTAGAGCTTTAAAGATCATCATCAGCACTTTAAACTGAGTCTAGAAATCAGTAGGCAGCCAAAACAACTGGTCGTTAAAGGCAGTGCCATGTAGAACAAATTACAGTAGTCTAGGCTGGATATAACCAGCTGGAGACCATGGCGAGGTTCATTTGTTTTAAATATTTTTGTTTTTTCTTTGCGCCTGCAGTTTGCCATTGAAAGAATTAGACATTTAGTAGCACTTTGTTCATACCAACAGAAAGTGTAAAAACTAAAATGTAAATGTCATTGGATGAAGTCCCACAATGTCCATCCACTAATGGAATGGACCCCAATAGCAGAACAGATCTTCCCTTCGTCCTGTAGCCCCCTCCACAACCACCCTCAAAATCTGTTCCAGTTGGTTGGGGAGGCTCCTGGGACAGATGCAGAAGAATGTGGAGAGTACAAGAGGGAAGAGAGGAAAGGGAAATCCAATTATGTGAAAAGGTGTTTGGCATTGGATGGAATCCCACTTATGTTAGAAGCACTATATATAAATATATATAAATAGCTGAAATGCACTAGAACTGATTTGATGCAAGTTTAACTAAAATTATATATGTGGAGGTTTAGGATCATATTTATGCAGATTGATCCATTATTTCTTTCTCCACTTAACTGCTATAATCTCTGAAGTTGGATTAAGTATATCTAAATGATGGATCTGCAATAAAAATAATCCATTGCTTTATGGCAAGTTTTCTTGTAATAACCTTTTGCTTAGTCAGTAAAACATGCCTGCTCTTCTGAAATTGACTTTACTGAACTAAACTTAAATGTTACATAGAGATCTCATTACTAACTTGCCTTTGAGAATGATACATATTTCTCAGGCATAGTTAGAATGTGAGTTTTCTGTTGAATGTGTATTATCAAGTTACATTAATAGAAACGTGCATTGTACTCCAGATTCCAGTTTAATTCAGGGATCAATCTGGAACATGTCGTTAGGACTGCAACTTAGCTATGAAGTCTCCCATTAAAATTTGGCCATGATCAATTGCAAAAAAGCAAGCAGAACTTAGATTTGTTAAGTACACTGTATGTAAATGACATCAGTTTAAAACTAAATTGTTGTCAGCTATCTTTGGACATGTCTACACCGGCCTTTTTTCCCTGCGTTTAGATGGCGCACAGGGGATCCCGGGAGTAGACAGGGATGACCATTCCATTTTACCAGGATGTTACCTCAATTTTTCCCGTGGTCCCAGGACCATCCCGAGGATCGCGGGTGGTGTGGGCTCCCGTCCTGGCTTCTTCCCTCCTCCCTGCAAGTAACGGGGTCAGCAAGAGGGAAGGAGCCGGTCTGGAGGGAGTGCAGGAGCATCGGGGGGGGGGAGCGGGGTCAGGACTTTTTTTTTTTTAAACTCACTTTTCTGTTGGAGCATAATTGCGCTCCCGGCTGCGATATCTTTTTTAAAAAAAAATGGTGGGCACGATGGGCATGATGTCCCTCTTCCCTTCTTGGATGTCGCGCTTCCATTTGGATGCTGGGGGAGGATTGTGGAAGCAGGTAAGTACGTGGTCCTCCCCCTCCCACCTTCTACAGCCTTAGGTGTAGAAAGGGCCTTTGAGTGCCTTAGATAAGTTTAACCATTCATTCCATTGTTATGATCACATCTACGATCCTAGCACTCTGACACTTTGAATTTCATGTCTGTGGGCCAAAAATGCCTCGCCTGCATGTGGATTGCCTAGCTGTGGGTGGGGGGTTGCAGGTGTGTGTGTAGGGGAAGAGAGATACATGTCCTATTGCCATTGGTGGGTGACAAGGTAACGCCACTAGCTGTGTGTGTGGCCCACTAGGCAATATTAGCCTCAGCCTCTTTGATTTGCAGTTCCCTCCCATCCTCCCTCTGTGTATGCTGTGTGGGCTTTACTGGTTGTCCATTTGGGGGCCGAGTGGGATTTTTTTGGCTCATAGTCTGATTGGCCAGGGCTATGTGTCTGCTTGCACACTGTAAGTGGGGTAGGAGAATCTTTAGACAAATCCAACTACATAATTTGATTGTTAGGTTAATTGGTCACAATTTTCTCATAGGCTGGTAGGGGAAGGTAGGGACGTAAGGGATGGTGAGCATTATGAGGCACTGTTTTGGTGACAGGCGATGCCTGAGGCCTCCCGCTGTGGGTTTTGCGGCACTAGTGTTACCTTTGAGACCAACTCGCCTCACCCACCTGGTGTTTTGTGGGCCAGGAAGCAGTGACACAGGAAGACCTCCCCTCCCCAAATGGGGTCGTCTTGGGGGTGGCAATCTAACAGATGCCACTCTGCAGGCATGGAATGTTTTTGACCAATATCTTGCTGGCAGAGTTGTTGCTCACCCTGTTATTTCCTTTACAAATCTCAGTTCAATAAATGTGGTACAATTTTCAGACAAGTGTCTTGTTTCTTTATTTCCCCCTCCTTTCACCTGCAATAGACATTACTGTAAATGTGGGTGTAGCAACTATGTATTTTCATTTTTACTCTAGAGTAGGCCCCAATCTGGATCTTAAAATCCTCCAACCTCCCACATGCTATTGGGGAGTCCTGCACCAACTCTAGAGTAAAAATGGAAAAAGTCGTAACTGTTAGACACACATTTAGAATAATATATTTTTCAGCCCTAAGCATCCTATGTTTAAAGATTGCCATACCTTTCTGCCAAGCCTGTGGATTCTTCCACTTCCAAAGTAATAAGATGACAAGAAGCTGTGATTTACTTATTGTACTAATTGATGTAAGAACAATTTGTACTGAAACTTGCAGATGAATATATTAACGTGATTGAGCACTACTTTGAATTTTGCTCTAATTTTAACAATTGGGATCCCTATTCAGTGTTTCTGGGATGTCTGGAATATTACTGACTAGTGATGCTTGCAGGTTATATCACTTTTCGCATGGTGCTCTTGGTTTAATTAGCCACCATCTTCACTTTATCAACAGTCTTTCTCTCTCTCTCTCTCTCTCTCTCTTGCATATGCACATGCTCACATGATCATTTTCTAATCTTTTGCCATTTTTAGATTTAAAATATATTGATGCTGTTTGGAAACTTTTTTCCTTGTTAAAAGGGAAATTTGTATGGAACTATTGCATGAAAATGGAACCCTATTGCATGGATTTATTGCTATCTTAGGTCTTCCTGATAGTCAAACAAATATAGAAGTGAAAGATATTAAGTTGATACTAACTGGATTAATGAAATGAGAAAATTGTCATATGTCTCTAGTCCAGATGAAACTTTGTTTCCCACTTTTATTAAATTAATCAATATTCAATAAGAATGGTACCTATAGTTCTTGCTTGTATATTTCAGGCACTGTTCAACTAAGTTTGATGTAATTGTCTATGCTGTCTGTACTACATTAGGTAGCAAGTAAATTATTTGTAATCAGTCTGTTCTTTGAAGAATAGAATTGCATAGCTTTGAAGCTTTGTGAAATAGGAAATAATGCAGCATGCCCACTTTTAGAGCATAGTAATGTAAATAATTTTGAAGCTCTCAGAAGTCCGGATTGTCATTATCCTTCTACTTACCTACATGAATGTCGATTATGTGTTGTACTATGCAACATGAAAAGTTGTAATGTCCTTTTAGTATTACCAGCATACTTCTTTTGGTCCATCACAGTGATGGACTGAAGAAACTATAAACGCTAATGTCTTAGATTTTAGAGTTAACAGAAAATAGGCATGTTCAGATCTTTATGAATGCAGCTAGTTCTAGGCAGCAGAGGAGAAGCTCCAAGGAAAGAAAATTAATTTCCTTCTGTTAATGCATGCTCAGGAAATTATTCTTGTTATTGCTGCTCTGAAGCTCACCTGGTTGCAGATGCCATAGAAAAATGGAAGTGACATACTTTTACAGGAATAGGCAGTATTTTAAAATATGTGCTACTAGTCTTTGACTGCCAGAGACAGTATTGGGCAAATAGTAATATCCAAGATTATAAAAAGAAAAGGTGGGGGACATTCATATACAAGTTTAATTAAGCAGGGGGTGTGTGGGGTTTGTTTTATTGGTGGTTTCAATTAAACCTTACCTGACATTACAGAAGAACAGCACAGATGAAACCCAGGTTATCTGGCAAGCTAACCTTTTTATTTTTCTGCCTGTGTGTGCAATTTTATTGTGTGTTTTATTGTTGTGCAGTGCCTTGGGAAGGCTCCTGCCCTGAAAAGTGGCCAAGGAATATGCTAAATAAATACATAAATGAATGGGCAATGGGATATCAGTTATAAATTCATGAAATACAGTGTGTAAGTTGTTCCAAATAAATGTTGGACTCACCCCGGTAGTATATTAAAAAAAATTTGAGGTGCTGCATTGACCTTGAAGTGAACAGTGTCACCCTTTTGTTACTGCCTTCGTCTCCTGTCCCGATTTTGTGAGTGTCTCAAACAAAAGGAGAAATTAATGGATGGAAACACCATACCTGACTTGGAGGAGGGGAGTTGAATAATCAGATTCAACTCTCCTCCCCCAAGCCAGGGAGGGGCCATAGCTCAGAGTGACAGAGCACATTCTTTGTGTGCAGAAGGTCCCAGGTTCAATCCCTGGCTTCTCCAGATAGGGTGAGGAAAGGAATCCCTGGAGAGCCATTGCTGACAGTCAGTGTTGACAATATTGGGCTAGATGAAACAAGGGTCTGACTCAGTATAAGGCAGCTTCCTATTCTCCTAGATGATCGTATTTATTTATTGTTTCTTGAATTCTGTGCTAAGAGAATTGGTAGAACTATATTACACAATTTAACAGCACAGGCAGACTATATCTGCAGATTAACAGTTCAGTCTCCCTTATGTCGGTGCTCTAGAACTCTTCTGAAGCTGGTATGATCAGTGCCCAGACTTTGTGTTGACGCTACACTGGTGTTATCACCCGAGTTCATGCCAGGCATTTCAATAAAAAGTGGTTCCTAGAAATTTAATTCTCTTCACAAACAAAATTATAAGTCTGTGAAAACATGGAGAGGAAGACTGTATGTTCTATCTTTTGTCCTATCAGGATAATTACTTTGGCATAAAGGCCAGGAAAATCTTCAGTGTTACCATCTATATTACCAGTAGTTCTATTCATTGCTCACCTTTGTTTTTATGCTCAGAGGTATATCATTGCTTCTATTCCTTGTAAATAAGAGTTTTCCTGTTGTTGCTAGGGGTATGACTCCAGTGACCACATAGCTCCTTGTTTCTAGCTATGAACAGCAGATACAGAATGAACAATGCAAAATAAAACTTTGTCAATTTGCATAGTTCAATACAGCTTGCAGAATTTTCTTTGCGCAGAACTAAATTTTATTAATTTAATTGGTTTTGTATCACTGTCAGCTCTGATATGAATGCTTCTGTGGTGCATGTACTGCAGTGAGGACATTGGTCTCTTTCTGCATGTTTCAAACTACATGATACATGCAAATATGTGTGATAAAGTCCCAATGGGTATTGCCAGTGATAGATTCCTATGGAGATTCCACCCTTTTTTTAAAAACACCCCATGGGTTGGTGGTGGAATTTTGGTCCAAAAATGGGAAGGTGAAGCTTAAATTCCCCATCCTGAATCGTCATGGTCCCAATCCAAATAGGACTGCTCATGTTTACACTAAAGTAAGCCAACTATGCATAGCACTGCTATGCAGGATTAACAGAACATTTTGTTTGACGCTTCAGACAAAGCAGCTGTGGAGCTCTTTGTACATGGAAAGCAGAGTCTGGATCCAAGTCAATACCTATTTCTCATAAAGTTAATAAGTAGTAACCAAGCCCCATAATCCCACTAGGTTTGAATATCAACAGTACATTGTTTTTATAGTGATTTCCTTTTCTGTTTAAACAAGAGATAAATAAGGACCTGTAGTAAATATAAATTGCCAAGTTTGTTCTGAAACTGACATTCCAAACATGTTTTTCTTACCTGTTAATTGTGTTAAAGGATATTTTACAAATCGTCATTCATTTTAGGTAATAATCCTTTCCTAGTTGAATATTTACAAACTAAATTCTAAATTTTTGACAAATTCATATTGAATTTATCCATGTTTATATTTCTTGGGGCCTAGCTATATAACTGTAAATATTGAAACCACTGTAGCAAATTATTCTCTAATTTTAACCCAATATCCATCTTAAACATGTTTCATCATGTACAATATATTTCAGTCTTGAAACATTGCAATGGATTGGATCCAGACAGTATGATCATGTAGGTGTTTACCGCTTTAAGCCTAATTGTGTTGTTAGTCACAGTTTAGTCTCATTGAAATCAGTGGGAGAAAATAATCAGTGTTTGAGTGTCTGGGGAGAAACAAGTCTACTAAATGTTAGAAAGAAACCCAACAGCTCTTCCCTTCTGACTTTGGCTGGTTTGGGAGGCAGATATATTGAATCATTTCCTTTTACTTCTGGAATTTTAATTATGGTCTCAAGAATTTGGTAAGCTTCTAGCAAGCTGTAATCTAATTGTTAGTTTACATTATGCAACCTCATTTTCATACAGTTGACGGAAAACATTTTGGCAACTGCATGGCAGGCTAAACCTCACTTATGCGCCTTAAGAAATGGATTTTGAAAAGAGTAATAGATGTAACTGTGTACATTGCAAGCAATATCATGTTTGTGTTAGAACCTTATTGGTTGGATCTAGACTTAATTATGCTTAGAGTAGACTTACTGAAATCAGTGGAACTTAAGAACCTTTGACTAACTGAAATCCCATTGGTTTCAATGGGTCTTCTCTAAGTATGACTATGGCCATGTCTATACCAGCCATTTATCCCAGGGTCATCTCTAGATTGTCCCTGTACATCTGAATGATGCACAGGGGATCCCGGGATCAACTAGGGATGACCAAGAGATGACCCCGGGATAACTGAAACCGGGGATATCCAAGTTTTTCCATGGTCCCAGGACAATCTTGAGGACCGCAGCTGGTGTGGCAGATACTCCCGGGTTCTGAAATGGGCATGGAGCAGTTTCACCATCCCCAGGATGGTGGGGGTGTTGTACTTACTTTTTCGCCTCGCATGGCTCCTCTTCTTTAAAAAAGAGAAAGAAATGGTGCCCACAATGTCCCTCTTCCCTTCTGGGACATCACACTGCCATCTAGACACTGGGGGAGGATTGCAGAAGCAGGTAAGTCGGCGATCCTTCCCCCTTCCTCCCTCTACACCCTTAGGTGTAGATGAGCCCATAGTTTGGACCTAACCCATAGATTTTGTCACAGTGATGTCAGTTTTGAAAAATTTCCCTCACAGGTTTGCTTTTGTCACCACAGGGCTATAGGAAACAGTTGACCTTTTGCCCAATCTAAGTAAAAGCCCATGGTCTAACTACAATCATTCCTAAGCATACAGAAACTGATAAAACAGCCTGTCAAATGCCAATAGGATGGGTTTTATTTCCTTAATTCTTCTCACTAATTCTTTTTCACTAATTCTTATAGTGAACAAGTTATATTGTATTGGTTTTGCTTAGAGATGGGCATAGTCTATTTCTGATCTATACATGTTTTCATTTATTCACCCCATTTCTGCAATTAAAAACAAAAAAAACATGAAAGTTCATGGTGTTCTTAAAAACAAAACGTGCATTTTTGTATGCATTATAATTTAGCATATATCCTTTTATATGCATTTTGGTATGCTTTTGAGATGAGAACTGTATTAAAAGTTCAGAGAAACCTTTTCTGATCCACATAATAGTCCAGGAAGTGTGAATCAGGTCAGCTTACTTAAAACTGCAGATCAAAAGAAATCCTTAAGCATTCCTATTTTTGGCTAGATATCTTGCTTTTTCATTTATGTTGGTTAATTTGAAGAGACAAAATTAAAAGTATAGAGTCAGCTGCCTCCACCTTGTGGAAATGGCAGTAACAACAGGGTACAGAAGTGCTAACTTAAGTGCAGGGAATTAATTGAAGTGTGAAGAACCCTACAATAAGGATGTCATAGAGTTGCAGCTCTGGAAGGATGTCCCCACTCTTTGAACAGTTTGAGAAAACAGAAATAGTTTTCGTGCTATGGCATGCAACAAGTATTATCTTTCCAGCGTAGTTGCTGTCAGGGGTTTGAATTATGTGGATGCTCCTCTGAAGCTGCTGCATGAAGGACCACCTGCATGGCAAAGGCTCATTTTAACCCTTTAAACATGGCCCTGGTGTGCTTAATATTGGCCCAAAGCTCATGGTGTCATGTCCTTACATAGCTAACTGACTGGAGAGTGGCTCCCACAGACTGTGTTTGAAGGACTACACTGTCAAAATAATGTTGCTGGTTTAAGAGGTAGGTAGGTTGGAGCTTTAAAAGTATGGCCACTGCTGCAATTATTCTTGCTTATTGTTTCTTTCACAGCTGCCAAAAAGATTCCTCACACATAAGGTTGTTGGGGTTTTTTTTTTAAGCCATTGGCCTACTTGGTCTTTTCCAGCCCACCAGCCATCAAAATCATATGCTTGTTTTAATCATTTATGGCCCATTGGCAGCCTCTTCTAGCTCACAAAAACTTTTCTGCCTTGTTGCCTAGAAGTGATTTTCACAGGCTAGAGGCAACCAGATGAGTGCCTAGTCACACTCTCAATAGGCAAGTACTTGTGAGCTATATCCATGCCTATTCTGAGAGGTGATGACTAATACAGGGAAGCAGTCCTTTACAGACTCAGATAATCAATGCAGGGTAGGACACCAAATTATTTCAAAAAATCCAGGGCAATCATTTTGATACATCTTTGATGTCCCTGGATTTAGACTGATCTGATCATATCTGTTTCTGCTGTAGACACGCTGGTGTCTGTCTAAAGGCTGTTGTCTATGAAAGAATTCCTAGCCCAAATGTTCTCTTAGCAGCAACACTGTGAGCCATGAGGCAGATGTTTATGCTTCTATCCTGCTATTTCAGGATTATATTCCATACAGCATACTGTAGATATGTACAACCTCATATCCATGATTAGCATAACCTCATATCCATGATCACAGCCATCTGAGGGGTTGATTTGAGCACTACAGTGCTTTCTTGATACTCACAATCATTGTTATGCCACTGAGGCTGCAGTCCTAAATAAATCATGCTTATCTCAACAGGGCTTATGTCTGAATAGACATTCCATTGTTAATGCAATACAATGTTTTAATTCGGTTTGGTTACAGACAGGGTGATGAAGGCCCACCTGAATGGAAATTGCTTATGGGTGCACGGCACTGGGAATTCCTTTCCTTTCAAGACCAATGGGATTCTGTAGCTTTTCCATTCCTGTAAGTGGTGGGAGACTGTAGGTGATTTTTTTCCCCCTGATTCCGGAAATATTTTGTGCATTGTTTTCTGGTTCTGCCATTGGTGTAAATTGTAATTCTTGTAAATTGTAATCTGTGTAATTTTGGGAGGGAATCCTCAAATTTATGCAAATAATGTCATTTAAAAAAAAGGTTTTTATTGATAATCTTGTGCAATTCCAAATCCATCTGTCTACTATGTAGCCCTGCAGAGGCATATTTCCCTCTTGTCAATATCCTTGTCAATTTCATCCTCTCTGCACACAACTTCCTTTAGTCCAGCAGAGCCATATTCTGTACTTGTCAAAAATACCTGTCAATTTCGTCCCTCCACCCTGGCCTTCACTGGGGAAGTGGAGGATGAAATTGAAAAGTTCATTAACAAGTTTAGACAATTACAAAAAAAAATATGACATCTATTTGTGCACATTTCAAAATCCACCCCTCCCCTCATGCACAAATTGCAGCCATTAAAAAATAAAAATAAATCAGAATCCTTGTGTACTTGCTACAGATTGAGTTGACTCCATCAAGCTGGGGCAGGGGAACGTAACGAGATCCATAGGACCAAAACAGAACAATCTGCCAAGTTTTCACCACCCAAACCGAATATTCATACATCTCTAGCTGGATCCAGAATTGGTCATATTTACATTAAAATCATAAGACCCATTCATTTCAATGGCTGTACTATAAGATGACTTAGTCTGCATCCTATGTGTACAACTGCAGTTTAAGCTTATGTTAGCTTTATTTTTTTTATATTACATGGCTAAAGATACGCATTGTGCACAAACAATGCAATATTTTCCAAGAATTTTTATGCTAAATTAATACTTGAAATATTTATCAGCATGACATAGTATATTTAAAAAAATTCAAATATTAGATGTTTGTTTTAGATCTTGCTGTGTTATCCCTTAGGGTAGAAATGGGCAACTTGTGGCTTTCCAAATGTTTTGGCCTACAATCTCCATAGCCAATATAGTCACTAGAGAGGGATGATGGGAATTGGAAGCCAAAATATCTGGCGAGCCACAAATTGTCTGCTGCTACCATATGGTTTATACATTTTGGAACTATATAATGATGGTTAGGCCATAGTAGTGTTAATTTTTTTTTCAGTTGTTATTATAAGTGCAGCAACTGAAACGTATATTTCTATTGAAATTAAATTGAGGTACATATGTGATTCCAAGTTATTCCAGATTGATGGGGCTATAGATCAGTGTCAATCTACTTCAATAGGCTTCAGAAGATATAAAATATGGATTATCTCAACCCTGTTAAAAATGACAAGCTAACTGAAACCATCCTTTGTGTTGTATTTATTTTCTTCCAAGATTCAGGCATGCATGCAGCATTTTTCATGTTAGTAGTTATGTCCTCATATTTTATAGTACTTACACCATTAAACACAAATGCAAATATATATGTAAAAGTTATGGCATAAAAACTATCCGTCATTATACCTAGAAAGATTCTTAATCTGCTGTGCTTTCTACAGCTCTATTTTTCATGTTACGGTAATATATTCGGTGTTATAGTCATAATCTCAGAGGTGGGTTGCTCTAAAAGTCCAACTTGTCTAATATCTTTCTCTAAACTGCACCTCTATCCACTTATTTATTTTCCTGTTTGCCAGTCCAAACTCTAGACTACATGGGCTGACCATATGAAAAGGAGGACAGGGCTCATGTAACTTTAACAGTTGTAGAGCAAAGGGAATTTCAGCCAGTGTCATTTGTATATAATTAGTTCCTGGTAAAATTCCCTTTTCATCACAGCAGTTAAAGGTGCATGCACTATACTAGAGTGGCCATATACAAAAGAAGGCAGGGCCCCTGCAACTTTAACTGTTGTGATGAAGAGGGAAGTTCACCAGGAACTAATTGCATACAAATGACACTGGCTGAAATTCCCTTTTCTCTACAACAGTTAAAGTTACAGGAGCCCTGTCCTCCTTTTCATATGGTCAGCCTACGACTACAGGATGCCATAAGGAGAAAGTTTACTGACATGTAAAGAAAAAAAGGCCAAAATGTACTTCAAAACCTGCTTTGCCACAGCATAAGATAAAACCACAAATGAAAAAGAAAAGTTAGTTTTGTTCTTGAGAGGTATGATGAGGATTTTTAAGAGAAAGGATTATTTTTTACAGTAAATGTATAGTCAGTAATCACTTTGTACTCTAGTAGTTTGTAATAGTATGGGTACCTGAGTACAAAATACATATACTCTTTATCAAGCTAAGTCAGTATTATTATTATTTGAATATTCCACTTTAAAATATATGTATTTTGAAAAGGGAACACACCAAGAGATACATGCAGGTCTAGGGTCAGGGGTTGGCATGTGTGGCCCGCTGCTGAGAGCCTTACTCTGCTGTAGCTCTGCCAGGGTCGGACTGCTGCTGTGTAATGGTGGCTCCTCCTCCCCCTATTCCAGTCTTCCTTCTTATCCACCTGGCCTTGCTGGCAAAAAGGAAGTGCCTGCAGAGCCCACGCTACTCCATTTTAAAACAAAAACAATCCTTTGAATAGCAAGACCAATCAGATGCTCCTGAGCATGGGGGAGTTGTATAGTATGTAAATGGGAGGCATCAGCAGCATTACGCCACTAGAGGCTTCATATTGTTTGGGCAGAGCAGGTACTTTGTACTTGAGTATCCATACCAGCGTTCATAAAAATGCCATGATAAGCAGGCCTAGGATTACTGATCACCTTTACACTAGAAAGAGGTATATGTGTGTGTGTGTGTGTATTTGCTTCCTCAAGGGAAAATATTGCAATGAAAGTTGTACCTCATCATAGAATGAATAGGTCACTATGATATTCTCTGGCTATGGTTGACCTTCGACTTCTCCCCTGCTGTCACATTATTCTACCTTGGTCCCCTCTACAAGGATTTGCTTTTGCGGCTGGTTAGGCGATTATGCGCATAATCACAGAAGCGCTTTTACGCCTAATCCCTCTGCACGAGAGGCGGCGAGAGGCGGCGAAGCGCATTAAAGGATGTCCAAAATGCGCTTTACAAATAGTTAATGCACATAAGCGCATATTCACACAGTCAAAATGCGCTTTAATGGACGGAGCAAAATAAAACTCGCGATTTAACGCGCATTCCATAATGCGCATAATCGGAGAGATAATGCGCCTCTACGCCCCATTTGCGCTCCGCTGGTGTGGAGGTAATTTTTTTAATGAGACTTCAAAGAGCATTAAACCTCTCTTGTAGAGGCAGCCCTTGTTTCTGTTGCATTTTTACATTCTGATTGTTTAACATGAAAAGCATACAATATTTATAATTTTTCATTTTTTACAATGAAGCCTGAAGAAACTCACTCATCTTCTGGAATTTTTGCTATGACTTTGAGGGTAAATGACTGAGATAAAACATAGGGTACTTCAAACATTTTTAATCAACACAAATAGTTTTAACACATGGCAATGGTTAAAAATGCCATTTGTAGTGCAATATGTATCAAGTAACACACTAAAATTATCTATGAGAAAGCATTTTTCTCCAGTATCTTAAACAGCGTAGTTTTAACCAAAAACATTTAATGAACTTCAATGTACAAGAAGGCTTTAGCAGATAATGTTGATAATTTCTGACTTGGTAATTTATTATTTTATGGAAAGATGTGAACTATGAAAAGCAGTTTTGAATGATAAATTATTGAAATTCACTTTCCCATGATTTTCACTTATTAAATAGTGTTTAAATGCTTGAATATTTGCTTATACATGGAAAACATCTAAGAGAAAGTCTGTTTTAGGAAAAGTATTTGTAGGAAATTCATACTCCCATATTTTTCTACAGTTGCAGTAACTCTAAGAACTTGCAATTTAATCCTTTTTCCTATGCTCTGAGAGAATATGAAAGAGCTGAGAAATGAGTACAAACTTTAAAGGTTCCCATTTCTTTGTACTCAAACTACTGTAAACTATTGTTTGATCTCCCTTTTTAATTTCTCTGTTTTTCTCACTTTAAAATGTCATGGTTAACATTCTATACAGAGATGGGAAAGCAGCAAAAGAATAATTGCTTGAAATTATTTGAACATTTTGATTTTGTCAGGTTTACTTTGAGCTTTCTGGAAACCCTCCACCCTCACCCCAATCCAGTTAGCTTAGCAAAAGTGCTCTGGGATACTTAACGTATTGAAATGTTTTGTGGAATGGGTGGAAATGATCTATCAATGCTAGAGCAAAAGTCCCTGGTTTCACCCCTGGTATCAGGTTATATGTAGGGGGCTCTGCCTGATACCTTGGGAGCTCCTGCCCTTCAGAACAGACAAAACTGGACTAGAGGGAAGATTTCCCCTGAAGAGGCAAAGGCCATGTCTACACCAGCCTTTTACCCCAGGGTCGTCCCTAGGTCATCCCTGTGTGTCCATATGATGCACAGGGGATCCCAGGATCAACCGGGGACAACCTAGGGATGACCCTAGGATAACAGAAACTGGGATATCCCAGTTTTTCCATGGTCCTGGGACCATCCTGAGGACCGCGGCTGGTGTGCCGTGCATTCCCGGTTCCTAAAACAGATACAGAGCTGCGCAGGGTGGCTCCGTGCCCATGGGGATGCCCCTCAGCAAATGGCGAGGGGGATTGGGCATGGGGTGTTTTTTTTTTAACCTTTTTCCATGTGGGGCTGCGCGGCTCCTCTTTTAAAAAAATGGTGGCCACGACGTCCCTCTTCCCTTCTGGGATGTTGAATGGCTGTCTAGATGCTGGGAGAGGATCTTGGAAGCAGGTAAGTCTGCGATCCTCCCCCCTCCCTCCCTCTACACCCTTAGATGTAAATGAGCCCAAAGTCTCAAAATGATGGTTGGAGAAGAGAGTTGTATTAAGGCTGCAATCCTGTGCCTATCTTCTTGGACGTAATCACAGTTGAATTCAATGGGACATACATAGGAGTAGACAGGAATAGGATTGCACTGAAGAAGATACAATGTGCCCAGTATGTTTTGGTGGCACAAAAGCATTTAGAAAAAGAAATGTATATAGTGGGTCAAATGGCAATGCAAAAAAATATCTTCTGTGACAATTCTATTTGACTCCACTCTTTAACATTCCCATCTCTATATTCTTTCGAAAGGTAATGCTTGAATCCAATGTTAGTCCCACACGGAGTAGACCCATGGAAATGAATGAGACTTAAGTAAGCCATTTCATTGGATCTACTCTAAGTAGAACTGACATTGGAATCAACCCATAGTGTTACTAGCCCCTCCAATTTCTGTTCCATGCGCATTTGATCACAGGAATAAAAAACAGACAAAGTAGTGAAAGTGCTATGAAGGATGTTTCCTAAATGGATTTGCAACCATGCTTTAGGAAAGAGAAATATAAATGCTGCTTGCCAGTTAATATAAGTAGCTAACTGTAGATAGATTTATATTGGTTCAAATAGGAAAATATGTCTTCTGCTTCATCCTGTAGATTTATATTTTCATAAATATTTCATCTCAATAGCATGTTCAGTGTTGGCTCTGAGAAGTAGGGATGTATGAATCTGTTAGTTTTGCTTTCTTCCAAATACATTTTTTAATAAATAAATAAATAAATCTCAATTTCTTTCTGTTCCATTTATGAAGAAGTCTGTAAATTTTGGTAAGTGCTTAAAAAAATCCTAACAGAATATGTCATGTGGCCAAGGTTGAAAGATGCAGCTGTTTCGACATGGAATGGACCATGTTGTGCCTGCCTTGTGGCAACCCAAATTCAACACTACAAACTTGGTTGAATACACAGGGATTCAAACCCAGACTTTTAAGAACTAAGCACTCACAGCTCTCTGCGTTGATAAATCTTTCAGTTTTGCTTTCTCCCATACTCATTATAAAAAAAAAAAACTTGAGTTCTTTCCTTCCCATTCATGAAGACATCGTAATTTTGGGTAAGTTCTTAACAAAAAAAAGTCAACTGAATGAAATTCTGACCAATCATATCTTTTAGGGTAGACCTACTTTCAAAATCATTCCATTCCAGTTAGGGATCAATAATTTAACTGCTTTTTGTCAGTGGGCATAAAGGAAACTGGTGGGTGTGCCCAGGAAAACAAATTCACATTTCATTGCTATGAACTTCTAAAATGCTATTTCTTTGGAATTTTAAATGAGTAAAGCACACATAATACTATTTCTAGATTATATGGGAATTTAGGGAATAAAAGGAAAGAAAGTGTGCTTTGCAAAATTGCATATTAAATAGAAAGAACTTACACCTATTAACAAAGTCAAAGAAGATTGTGAACGGCCTTCCCGTCTCCCTTTCACTGTTATCAATCTTTATTACAATTTGCTTTTGGTTTTCATGCAGGTGGTTGATCAGATTGATACACTGACGTCTGACCTGCAGCTGGAGGATGAGATGACTGACAGTTCAAAAACAGACACATTGAACAGCAGCTCAAGTAGCACAACAGCATCAAGTTTGGAAAAAATCAAGGTGCGAGCCAATGCACCACTCATCAAACCTCCAGCGCATCCATCTGCCATTCTTACAGTCTTAAGGAAGCCCAATCCACCACCACCACCTCCACGGTTGACTCCTGTGAAGTGTGAAGACTCTCACCGGACAGTTATCTCTGCCAACCCTGTAAAGACTAATGGGACTCTGCTACGAAATGGAAGTTTATCAGGAGGACCAAATAAAATTCCAAATGGAGATATATGTTGTATACCTAATAGTAACTTGGACAAAGTTCAGATGCAACCTCTGATGCACAGATCTGAGAAAGACAAGTGTCCTCAGCCTGGAACACGAGAACGGGTACGGTTTAATGAAAAGGTGCAGTACCATGGCTATTGCGCTGATTGTGATGTTCGGTATAATATTAAAAACAGGGAGATTCACTTGCACAGTGAATCTGCCCACACGCCAGGAAAGCTCCCTCACCAATGTCCTCCCTTACCACCACCACCACCTCCTCCACTTCCTCCTTTTCCATTAGAAAATGGAGGGGTGGGAATAAGCCCTAGTAGTAGCTTTCCTCCTCTCAGACCTGCAACTGTGCCTCCACAAACTGCACCAAAACCCCAGAAGACCATTTTGAGGAAATCGACCACTACAACAGTGTGATGTATCCCACTTGGAAAACTGTTTTTTTCTTATGTATAAACATACAAAAAAGGTAACGAGCACTTTCTACTCAAGCAATAAAAAGCCCAAATATATTACACCCTTTCTTCTATGAAGTGGCATAAAAATAATGTGGTAAGTACAGAGAAAAACATTCAATGATGTTTGATGCATAAATACAATAATTTCATTGTTGAAAACTAGTGTATTTATTGTAGTGCAGGTCATCACTGGTACATAGAACACCATTATTTACAACCTAAAGAATTAACAATTTATCTGGGAAACTGTACACATTCAATAGCAATTAATGGTGAATTGAAGTCTTCTATTCAAAATACAATAATTTCTCCAGCAACGTAGTTTTTAAAGCAGGGATGCAGAACATGACACCCTCCAGGTCTTTGACTGCAACTCACATAATCCTTTACCAGTGGTTTGCTAGCTAGAGTAGATGTGAGTTGCAGTCAAAGAACATCTGGAAAAACACACATTCCCTATCCCTGTTTTATAGTATGTCATACTTTCAAAATACATTTTCTAGGAATGTCATATATAATTACACAGAATGGTCTGGAACTGCAGAGATCGTGGATTAATAGGGAATTTGCAGCAGAAGCAAAGAAATGTCCTAGAATAATATATTGCCAATCCTTTTCCTCCCAAGAAAATATGAGCTGTTGTTTGACAACCCAAATGTTCATCATCACTTTAAAATGTACCAGAAGGATAACAATATTTTCATCAAGAGACATGATAGGATGTCAGCTTTCACTGCCCGTTCTGAAAAATGGAGCAAATGTTGTTTATTTGTTAATGGTAGGTCATATGTGAAGTCTTCAGTTTCTTGCTTATATTCTCCTACTACAGAAGCAATAATAATCCTTTCAACAGCAATAGGAAATTTGCCATAGGTTATTGGCCTAGGAGTTTAAACAGTTGAAATAGACTTTGAAGATAGAAACCATTTCCCAGAAACATAATATTAGTATTCAAGAGATATTTTCTCCTCTCTCCCCACACTCCCCACCCCAAATTCTTTGTATTTGGTTAACTGTTGAAGTGATGGGAAATAATACTCTGATGCTTAAAATGGTTGCAGAGTAAATAATATTGAAAGTTTGTAGGTTGTAAGGAAAAAATGATAGATGAATCAGTGAAGTGGTATCGTAGCAAGCCTGTGTTTACAAACACGCTTGCAATTTTCAAATGAAGTTGCAGGAAATTCTTATACACACCTTTTCTCCAATATAGGCCAGATCTACACGAAGGAGGATATAGCGGTATATGGTATGTGTCAATGGGCCCCAACAGTTTTATATACTGCTTTCATACTGCTATATCCTGCTTGGTGTAGATCTGGGCATAGTGTTACTTGAAAAGTGGTTGTATAGGGATAACATGTCTTTGGTCTTAGAGAAGTACAAGTGATATATATTGGCTTAGATCCAAACTTCTGTGTATGGAACTCTGAACATGGACCAGGGATTTCCCACTTTCTTGCTGTAGTTCTGATGCACCCTGATTGGCCACTCAGGGGGATTGTTGGATATTCTGCAGTGGTATGCTGCCCTTATTGTGTGTCTGGGGAGGGAGGCTGAAGGAGGAATGGGGCAAAACTCAGGGGACCCTCCTTTTTGCAAGTGGAACAGCCTGCCATATGGCTTCTTTATATCCAAGCCATAACTGCAACCTTTAATACAAAATATTAAATTAAATGAGATTTCAGTAGCTTCATCATTTAGTTCTCATACTATCTGTTCATCTATTTATGGCCTTGGTTCAGCAATGAAACAAAACAATGATAAAATGATAATTAATGGCACAATCTGGCCAAAGTAAAGCACTTTAAACTCCCATTGATTGCAAAGGGAAGGAGAGGAGCACCTGCTTAACTTTAATATGCATATTTATAGAGTACAAGTCATTTGTAGTGAAAAATGGTAGTGAAAAATTTGATTTTATGCAGATATGCTTGAGGTGAAACATTTCACATCAGCATTATACTCATGCCTTTACCCTGAGTTTTGTTTAAGTCTTAGCACAGGGATAGGCAACTTGGTTTACCTCTAGATGTTTTGAATTACTTTCCTGTATTGAGCGGGGGTTGGACTCAATGGCCTTATCGACTCTACTATTATATGATTCTAACTACAACTCTATAAGCATCATCCAGCATGACCAATGGTCAGGGATTATGGGAATTAACTACCACTTTGGGTTTAAGCACAAATCATATATTCTTTCATAAAAGGTCCAAGTGCGATAATGTATTGTCTCTTCTTCACTGCGAGTAGCAGGTCTCTGGAAACAGGCACAGAGCTGCACGGGGGCAGTCCATGCCCATCAGAGATGTGGGGAGCAGTTTCAAGGTTTATTTAAAAAAAAAACTTACTAGTGGTGGAACGCAATTGCGCTCCCATCTGTTTTCGACCAAAAAAAAAATGGCACCTGCAATGTCCCTCATGACTTCCAGGATGATGCGTGGGTGTGTGCATGCAGGGGGACAATCCTGGAAGCAGGTAAGACTGGGATCCTCTCCCCTCCCTCCTGGAAGGTTAATAGGTTTAGATGAGCGCAGTGACTCTGTGTAGCTTAGCATGGTATTTTAACGGCTGGGTGTGACTCTCAGTGCTGCCATGGTAGTAGAACATTTGGTGTAAGTTCCAGTGCCTTATCTAATAGCTACAAGTTGTAAATTTATTTTAGAAATGAGTGGCTACAGAACGCATAATAATATCTTGACTGTCTCCAAAATTAATAATGCAACTATGAGCTGCAGCTTGGCATGTCAACAAAGTTTTCCCAAGACAGAGTTGGAATCAAACTTTGGGGGCACTTAGCTTTAAAACCCCTGAAATTCTTCTTCAGCTTGGATTGGCTGGAGTTCTTTCTTTCTGATTGTTTTGAGGAATAACTTGGTTTATTCTAACTGAGATAAGCTTACCTGTCTGTGGTTAGAGCACATATGTAAGATTAATTTGCACTTGGGGTTTTGTCTCTTTCCTAGCTTACTAAGTATACCAAAATATATTTAGTGACACTGCCATATGCAAAATGCTCTTTAAGGTGATTGTAGAGAATTGTACATTCTAATAAGAGATTTGAATGCAATAGAGAATGTTATAATTTTGGACTGAATATTGTTTGAGGAACAAAGAATCAGTTCTGGTCATATCTTCTCTGTGCTGCTTGAAGAATACTCAACAACTCTGCAGATACCTATGTAACAGAGATTTCTAGGATAATGGAGATGTATAAGTCTTCAGTAGCACCCAAAAAGCTAAAATTAAACTGTAAGACTGCAATCCTGTACACAGTTACATCTATACAAATTCTATTGAAATTGATGAAGGTTCTCAAGAGGCAGTTCCAGACTGCAGTCTTGACTCATTTATAGCAAAATAAGTTAAAATAATGTTTTGTACTTTAATATGCTGATTATTCTGTTCTGCTTCCTAATTAGGTGTGATGCTTCATTTTTTTATTTTTCAAATTAGTATTATATATAAGCATTTTAATTCCACTGCAACTTTGTGTTTTTTAATTTGACATTGATTGATTTTGTTATTTTTCCTGTCTGATTATGAATATTTGTTCCTAATATTTAATTCATTTCTGATATATCATTGTGTCTACGCTTAATATTCCTTATCTCATAAACTCATCCATGAAAGTTTAAACATATCATAAGATACTTTTTTCTTTTGGCAATGATTATGATTAATCTCTCCTATGATAAAATATTCAGGACAGTACACTAGCTGAATACTTCGGAGACAGTCTCTGATGATCATGTGAAAAGCAGTTGAGATTCCTGGGGGAACAAGGCATTCATATGGCAAACTTAATTGCAATGCAGTCTTAAACATATCTACACTGAAGTACGTTCCATTTACTCTGAGGTAAACATTTACTCCAATAAAGTTTACTCCGAGGTAAATGTTTATAGGATTATACCATTACAGTATATTCCTGGCTATTAAGGGCAATAAGCCAAATATTCATAATACTGAACGTTTGACATAATTTCAAATTTGTAGGATAGTTTACAAGCAGAATGTAAAACTAACATCAAATGTAAGCACTTTTGCACATTTGCTTATCTCTTCTATTGGAGTCAAGGAGACTTAAGTGTGCCTTTGTTTGACTGGATCATCTAAAGAATTCATAAGATAAAGAACCAACATATAATTAAGAATGACATCCAGGAAAATTTAGTTAGAAGGAATGGAATAATATAGTTAGAAGGAATGGAATAATTACTTCATCAGCATCTTTTCAAAGATAGACAACAGGTTGATACATACATCATTTAGGACACCTAAATTTTTGAAAGAAATTATATTTCCATGTATGGAGCCATGTGTAGGTTATAACTCACTGTCATTATATATTGGAATTTTCAATGTTCAGAACCAATTAGAATTCTGCAGTTACATCATTTAATATAAGGGCCACCATGTTGGTAAGTGCACAATGGTGTAGCCCATAAAAAATGCAGTAACATTTTTATCATAGTTTTGTATCAGACAGTGATGGGTGAGCTCTCGTGGCTTGATTTAGAATTGGTGGAGTATTTACGAGCTTTGTCAGGAAACCTTCAGAAAAAGTCCTCCGGAGTGTCTTCTCTCATGTCATAAGGCTGCCACAAACACACTTGTTACACCATTGCTTCTGGGAAATGTAGTCTGGTTTAGTACCATGTGTACAATTGGAATTGTGACAAAAGCAGGTACTGCTGTACCATGGGTCAGGCATTTTCCCAGGTTTTTTCCCCATGCATTATTATATTGCTTAGCCAATTTAAGAGGAACATGGGAGATGAAGTTTGCATTTGTGGGAGCATCACTTTTCATGTGGCAAATGAATTTGCTCTGCCTGTGCCACAAAAACAATTTATTAGTTTATAGATCCAGAAGCTCAGGAAAGGATGCGTTGATGTAGGAGTGACTGAATACGGGGCATAGCATATGTGTACATAAGAAAGAGATTTTCTGTGAAAGAGGAAAATATGGCAGCAGAATTGTGGTACTCAAATAGGCTTGGAACACAGTAGAAAGGTCACTTGGCTGTGTTAAGTGCTTTGGATGATTTGCAATTAAGTAGGTATAGCAGGAAAACCATCTGTACTTTTTAATCATTTATTCTGCATAGGTGTAACCACTTAGAGTTAATTGATGACTAATACCATGTACAGCCACTATTCCTACAGTGGTTTGCATTTCCTGTTACTGGCCTGTCAAATTGATAGCATAAAGACCCTTATGATTTGCTCTGAATGCATGAATGACAAAGGTGTGACTGTTGGGAATGGTTGCAGGGGGCGGGGCTAGCCAGAATGGCCCCACTACTTATCTCATGCACTCTTTCAACACCTAGGGCAGGGTTGTTGAACTTCTTTCAAGAGCAGGGAAGATTTGCTATTGTTGCCAGACAGACTTAGCAGCAGGGCTAATTCAGGAAAGGGCCTGTGAAAATGACTGAGGGGGAAGAGCGGCTTGGTCTTAAAACCACTCTTAACAAGTTCCATTTGAGTGAACTGGAGAAACAAACTAGAAACAACCCATGGTTCTAGGTATGGATGTAATGACAACTCATGCTTTCGTCAACTTTGTGACCTGGTTTGCACGTAACAGCAATTCCTTGTTCGTTTAACCCAGGAATTACCAATACCTAGTGGGAGTGAATGGGTGCACTGCCTCCCACACACTCACCACTTCTGCTTTCAATTAACACCCTATTCCTGGGTTGTTGTCATGATGTCTGAACCACAAATCAGTGGGTTGTTTAGGGGTTGAACAGTCCAGAGTTATACCTACTACAAACCATGGCTGCGACAAGCCATGGAATAAGCTGGGTCAGAGTTGATAATGAAACAACAAACCATAGGTTCTCTTTCTGTTTTGTGGCTGGTTATCAAACCATGATTTGTTGGCAAGGTCATGTTTGAATGCAACAACAACCCAGATTTCAACAACCCATACTATGGCTTGTCGTTACATGTGAACCTGACCATGGTGTATATTGCCTGTTTGCATGGGAACTGAAGTGAAGGAAAAATCTTTTACTTCAAACACTTTCCTCTTAATCTTCTAGACCTCCTCAGTTTGACTACTTTTTGATTGTACCTTTTATTATGCTTGTGTTCATGGCAACCAAAATTACTTAGCTGTTCTTTATTTCAACATGGACATAATAAAACAAGAATGCAGTAAGTGCTTTCAAAACTTTCAACAAAGAGGAAGCTAGCCAGAAGTTTATGTTCAGTCTAGGAAGCTATAAAAATATCTGGCCATCTTAATATAGATATTGGATTTATTTATTTATTTATTTACTGCATTTCTATACCGCCCAATAGCCAGAGCTCTCTGGGTGGTTTACAAAAATTAAAACCATAAAAACCATTCAAAATATAGAATGACGACAGTATGAAAACATAATATAAAATACAGGATAAAAGCACAACCAGGATAAAAACCGAGCAGCCATGCAGAAATTAATACAGAATTAAAATACAAATTTAAACAGCAAGGTTAAAAATCGAACTGAAGAACTCTTAAAATACTGTGAAAATAAAAATGTATTCACCTGGCATCTGAAGGAGTATAATGTAGGTAACAGGCAAACCTCTCTGGGGAGCTCATTCCACAGCCGGGGTGTCACGGCAGAGAAGGCCCTCCTCCTGGTAGCCACCTGCCTCACTTTCTTTGGCAGGAGCTCATGGAGAAGGACCCCCAAAGATGTTCTTAGGGTATGGGCAGGTACATATGGGAGGAGGCGCTACTTCAGATTTGAATATTAATACTAGCACTTTGAATCAGGCCTGGACCTGGACCGGCAGCCAGTGAAGCTGGAAAAGGACTGGCATAATATGGTATCGTTGACCAGTCCCTGTTAACTGTCTGGCTGCCCTGTTTTTTACCAATTGAAATTTCCAGACCATTTTCAAAGGCAGCCCCACGTGTAATGTATTGCAGTAATCCAGACGAGAGATTATCAGAGCATGGATAACTGTAGCTAGGCTATCTCTGTTCAGATAAGTGTGCAGTTGGTAATCAACCTAAGCTGATAAAAGGTGCTCCTTGCCACTGAGTTCACCTGTGCCTCAAGTGACAGTTCTGGATCCAGGAGCACCCCCAAACTACGAACCTGATCTTTTAGGGGGAGTACAACCCCATCCAGCACAGAGTGAACATCACCTAGCTGGATAAACGAACCACCCACAAATAATACCTCCATCTTATCTGGATTGAGTCTCAGTTTGTTGGCCCTCATCCAGTCCATTACCGTGCCCAGGCACTGATTCAGAACAGCCACTACCTCACCTGTGTTTGATGAAAAGGAGAGGTAGAGCTGGGTGTCATCCACATATTGATGACACCTCAGCCCACATCTCCGGATAACTTCTCCCAGCTGTTTCATGTAAATGTTGAACAGCATAGGGGATAATATAGAGCCTTGTTGGACCTCATGGCCTAGGTGCCATGGCACAGATCAATAATCCCCCAGCACCACCTTCTGGAATTGGCCATCCAAGTAGGAGTAGAACCACTGCAACACAGTGCCTCCAACTCCCAGCCCAGACAACCTATCCTGAAGGATACCATGGTCGATGGTATCGAAAGCCGCTGAGAGGTCCAAGAGAATCAACAGGGTCACACTCCCTCTGTCCCTTTCCCGGTAAAGGTCATCCCACAGAGCAACCAAGGCAGTTTCTGTTCTAAAACCAGGCCTGAAGCCCGATTGAAATGGATCTAGATAATCCATTTCATTCAAGAGTGCCTGGAGTTGTCCAGCAACAACCCGCTAAAGCACCTTGCCCGAGAAGGGGATATTAGCCACCGGCCTAGAGTTCTTAACATCCTCCAGATCCAGGTTAGGCTTTTTCAGGAGTGGTCTGATTACCACCTCTTTTAAAGAGGCCGGCACCACTCCCTCTCTCAGAGCATTTGCCAATTGTTGAAATACATTGGTTCAATGTTCTTCCACTCCTACAAGTAAAATAGAAAAAAAAATGATACAAATGTCAGAATTATCTTTACCTTGTGTTCTGCTACTTAATGAATTGCAAAGAGGGAAGCTAGGAAAGTAAATAGCAAAAGGTAATGGGAAAATACACAAGCAGAATGTGTATTAACAAAGTACCCTGCTATTAGAAAGCCACTCTGAAATAACATGTCAGTCATCCTGTAAGTTCAGTCAGTTCTGCAGTCTACTGCACAAAAGAAGTCGAGGCACAGCATCTGCTCTTTCCTTAGCATGAATGTGGTTTAAATACAAACCGTACCAGAAAATGAATGTGGTTTAAATACAAACCGTAATTATGTGGTTTAAATACAAGCCGTACCAGAAAACGGGACATAATGGGCTTATGATTTTACTTATGAAACTGACATGGAGTAGAACTACACTGCTCAGTTCCTACCAACACACCCTATCTTTCAGGGTTTCTTGTTAGCCCTCTGCTCTTCTCTCTCTACACGTTTCCCTGGATACCCCCATCATCATTTTCAGTACCACGTGTCTGCAGATGGCACTCAACTCTGTCTTTGTATTCTACACCTCTAACTATCTCTTCGATATTTCTGCTTGGTGCTTTGCCATCACCTCAAACTCAATATCTCTGAGCCCGAACTTTATTTTTACTGTTTGCTTCCAAGCCCTCCCCTTCCTGAATAGTCGTTGTTACAGTCCACCTCATTGAACAGGCATGTAGCCTTGGCTTTTGCGTCTCTCCTTCATTCCCCATATTCAGTGTGTAGCCAAGCTGTATCACTTTTCCCTTTGCAACAGTGCAAAAAGTTCCTCTCCTTTCTGTTCTTATATCTGGCTGTGATCTTTGTTCAACTGACCGCCACTCTCCAGTGGGCTCCTCCTCCCTCAAAAGATACCACCTTTTCTCTCTTGCTGCCCCATATGCTTGGAACTGCCTCCTAGAAGACACTGGAGTTGTGCCACCTCTCTTTCTTCATTCAAATCCCTTTCCAAAACTCAATTTTCCTTGAAGCCATTGGAACACAGCTCCTAGTTCCCACATCTTAATTGGCCTGAAAAGAAGCATGTGGAACTGAAATAACTTCACATTTGTTTCCTTGTTTACCAGTGCCTCCACTTCCCTTTCCTTCTTGTATCAAATTTTAGATTGTAAGTTCTTTGGGACAGTGACCTGTCTTCTTATACTCCATAAAGTGCCATGCACACTGAAGAAGCTGTGTAAACAATAAACAACAACAACAACAACAACCATATGGTTCTCAGTAGTGTCACAGTACTTAGGAAAGAAGTTTGGAAGAACAGAATACTTATGCTGTGCTAGCTACATCAGGATCCTGTGGGTGATCTAAATCTACTGCTGCTACAACAGTGATTTTGTAATTAGTACTTCATGTAAGTTCAGTCAGTTCTGCAGTCTGCTGCACAAAAGAAGGCAAGGCACAGCATCTGCTCTTTCCTTAGCATGAATGCTGACACTATTTAGCATCTCCACTTGGAAAGTGAGTAACACAGACTGCATTTCTTTTTAATACAGAGTTCCATCAGATGCAAGTAATTTTCACATCACTGCCAGAGATGCCAAACTTGTGCCAAATTGTCAGGGACAGACTCTGCTTGGTTCTAGAAAAGGTGCGGTTGGCAAACTATACAGAAGATTCCCCACAACACATTCTGTTTTTCAAAAATGATAGAACAGATTCTGTGGATGTAAAAATTATTCTTCCAGTGCTCTTTTTGACTCTGAGGCTGCTTGGGAACCAGCCATACATTTACATACTGGAATTTATTTCTGAATCCTAAGTTAAACATATCAAGAGTTCACAAATTAGTAAGATTTTCACAATCACACAACATGGTTCTACAGTTGAATAATAAATTGGTCTTATACCCAGCATGCTGAAACACTGGAGAGCTGCTATTTACCTCACAAGCAGCCAGTAAAGGAGGGAGAGGGATGATGTTGTTGCGGTTTACTTTTTGCGTGTGCCCGTAACCACTAGGTACTCACCACATTTTCATTACTGGAAATGTCTGGAGGCAGCATACATTGTAGAGAACAAACCCTTACCAAGCTGTGCTGCTGTGGATATAAAAGCTGCCGTGTGTGCTTATTTATTAGAGCATAGGATTGCTTGCCGCGTTCATATTCTCCTTATTTCCCCAGAGAGTGGAAACAGGTTGTTGCATTAATAAAAGCCACAATTGTATAGTAACAGAACAGAAGATATAGTTGTACCTAGGAATGCCACTGACATTTTAGATGTGCCATTTGTAGTTGACAACAAGGCAAAGGGCTTGAATGGCTGTTAGCTTTGCGGAAGTAAACATTAAGGTAATTGGTTTAACCTTATGAAAGCAAAGGAAATATTTTATTTGAAGGGAAATGCCAGTGAAAGTTGCAATTCAAAATAACACCTCCAGCGTAATGCAAACATCATCACTACATTTTGCCCACTGTATGGCATGAAGTCACATCACTGGATGATGTTTCATAACAAATTGTGTTAATGGACGCAAAGCTATTTGGCCAGAGCCAGCAGCAAGAAAGCCACAGCAAGGAATAGTGTGAGAGGCATATACTTGAGGCATTGATTAGAAGTGCAATCTATTTTATTTTATTGCAGGCATTGAAATGCATAAGTGAGGAAGTCAGAGCCAAATTATTATTTTTAAGTATGCTGACATTTTGAAAAGAGTATTAAGTTGTTTCCTCTCCTCTGAAAACGAATATTTCATTCCTAATTTAAAACTAGTGTTTTAAAGTGTACAAAAGAGTTAATTTCAATATGAGAAAGACTGATAAGAGTCCACAGATAATCTCACACATTCCTGTCACATACTTTATAGTAATTGAATTTTAGTTGTTTCCTCAACTTTTTGGTAATCTTCTTCTGATTATTATTAAACCAACAAATAGCTAACAGAAGAAAAAAATGACCAATAGAGGAGCACAGGTCTGATTTGATCTCAGTATAATAAATGTCGAATTTAGTAAACATTTGCAAAGCTTTTGAAAATGTGAACTCATTTGATATTATATATAAAAAGTGGGGCCTTCAATAAAATGTAGTATGGAGTGTTTGGGAGGCCACTCAGCCACTTATTCCAATTCCCGTCCCCCAACCAATCAGCATTCTGTGCTTAATGAGCATGCTCAGTCCACATTGAGCTGTTTCCTGTCCCTGCCTTTCAGTTTTTTTCCTAAAGCTTTTTCTACTTCTACAAACCTCTCCTGTGCATGGATAGTGGTTCTTTGGCTGCTTAAGCTTTGAGAATGAATTTACACTGAATATAGAAGAGGATTATAGCTTTGAACAGGAGGATAGGAGTGACTTTTTTAGAATTTGTTTTAATTTATAAAGAATAATTTTCTGCTTTTTGAAACAGCCGTACGATCTGAGCATCAGAGAGAGAGAGAGAGAGAGGAAAAAAGGCCTTGTAGCAGAATGAATAAGCTAGGAGATCAGGTTATTTATCGTTATTGTTACTATTTTACTAACAGCATCATTGTGTTTTCTTACCATCGCTATGGCCTATAAAGCCTATAAAGCTATAACCTATAAAGCCTTAAACGGTTTGGGACCACAATACCTGATGGAACACCTTTCCTGACAAGAAACTACCCATACACTACGCTCAACATCAAAGGTCCTCCTCCGGGTGCCTACTCCGAGGGAAGCTTGGAGGACGGCAACAAGAGAGAGGGCCTTCTCTGTGGTGCCCCCTCAATTATGGAATGATCTCCCCAATGGGGCCCGCCTGGCACCAACACTGTTATCTTTTTGGCGCCAGGTCAAAACTTTTCTCCCAGGCATTTTAACAGCTTAAGTTGTGGTTTTAACTGACTTTGTGGCCAGGCTTAAAAGTTTAAAATGTTTTAAATATCAGCTGTTTTATGTTTTATGGTTTTAAATTTTGTATATTGACTTTTTAATGTTCAATCTTTTAATTTTTGTAAACCGCCCAGAGAGCTTCGGCTGTGGGGCAGTATATAAATGTAAATAATAATAATAATAATAATAATAATAATAATAATAATGGCCTCCTGCAGCTGTCCCACATAGCAATTATTTCTATGTGGAAAAGAAAGAGGAAGCAGCAACGACTGCATGGCCCATTCAGTGGGTGTTTTTATTGTGCTGCTTTTCCTGCACACAGCAGGAAATGGCTGCACGTTTCCCTTTAAAAAAATTAGTCAGATTTACCGGGGTCTATTTTGTAACGGAAAAAAAGACCAGAGGGAGCAGGAGACATGCGAGAGGTGGATGCCGTCGTCAAAAGGATGCGTAAAAAACAATGAGTGGGCAGTAACGAGCGTGCGATAAAACACTCATCTGATGACACCCTAAATGAAGATTTCTTTACAATGCCGAAGGCGAAATAATTATCATTGTGTGTGTTATTCTTTCTTGAGATGTTTTGAACAAGGCCTACTATAATCCCTCCAACAAGCTCCTTTATGCTTCCTCCCTGTTTATATAACTGCTGCAAGAAGATGTTTCTGCCTCCTCAGTGAAAACCCAAGCGAACTGTGAAAAGCTCTAAAATAATCACTCAGAACTGGGTGAATGGCAACAAAACGGCAAATGAGATTCATTGTAAACAACCATAAAGTAAATATTGTCATTGATCTTATAGGGCCTTCTGTTGAGGTTGGAACACCCCCTGCTGCTTGAAGTAGCAGAAAGCTTGTGCCTCTTCACCCAATAAGTAAAGAAAAGTGAGGAATCCACCCGCCCAACAACTTGTATTTAAAGGGTGAGAGATCCCTGTGAGAGATCTTTCCATTCCTGCCACCCACCCAAGTTCAAATAAAATTTCAGGGGGCATTTTCAACCAATCCCCACAATATGTCAAATAATGTCACCCAAATACTTCAACTCAACTTTGGTATAAAACAATACACACTGGACAAAAGAATTCAGCTTGATAGACACATTGACGTAACATACACTTTTAGGACTCATACTCAGTTACAAACTCATAAAAAGATTAATGAAGATTATGATAAGCAAACTTGTTTTATTTATAACTTAATTCACCCAATTCTTAGTTGTTCTTGCATTGCTAAAATGTGCAGAGATCAACTTCATGCATTTCAGGTTATATAATCCTGACAGTTGTCACTTGAACACATGAAACTGCTGCAAGGGATTGTACCCTCTAACTTCCTTGATCGGAAAGAATTCCATCTCTTGAGAATATTGCTTCAGCTGTAAGTTGTTGCATTAGAGTCTTTGTTTCATAAAAAATCTTTTTGTTTGACAATTGGAAAGTTTGTAATGGAACATGGTGAAGGGGAGAAACTGTATTAAAATGGTATCTTGGATCACCAATAGAAATATACACTCAAATAATGTTCCACTTACCATTTGTGTACATGTAATGAATTAAAGATATCAGCACTTGCTGCTCTAAGCTTCAGGCAAAGGACGTACTTTATTTCTTGTGAAAAATAGAAAATAAAAGCCAGCTATTTTTAGTTTGTTTTGGATAATGCACTTCTGCTAGCACACTTTTATTAATGCTACAGTGTTTCAGTATAATATGTTTTAAGAACATGTTCTCAGCAAAATTGCATTCGTCAGTTTTGTTTTAGTTTTTGTTTGATCTGCTTAATTTAGGGTTGACTAGTTTGCCTTCTGATGAGTAATGATCAAGTGGAAATTGAACTAGTCAAATTTAACATGAATGAAAAATTGTGTGGAAACAGTATTTTTATTATTTCATACCAGCAATCAATCTCCCCATGTTTGTTTGTCTGAAAACAAACAGACTCCAGACATTTCTCACAGGTAATAAGTCATTTGGGGTAATATGTTATAATACCGTATTAGATCATCAATCATATCAGAATAGATAGAACAACTGTTAATTTATGGCACAAATTGATCATTGTTTAAGAATTAGCATTTTGAAATCTTTCTTTGAAAAAAAATGTAACCTTTGAATAACTTGACCTCTTTGTTTCTTCTAATTTGCTTTTTTCACTACCTGGCTCCATTGCTTTGACCACTTTTTTCCCATTTAATCTCACTGGCTCTCATAATGTCTGCATTTATCATAGACTCCTTTTGTCAGTTATGAAGATTGCATTTTAAGGTAAATATTCTACAATAAATACTGTGATATGGTCATGGTATTTCCATGTGGTCAGTAAATAGCAAGGCATACTCTACACCCATGGATAATGACTACATGGTTACTATTCAGAAATCATTTAAAAATGTAAATAGCATTATATATGATGCTTGTTCATCCTGTAACATTATTTGTAGATTTTGTAAATCCATATATAGGATAGTCTTGCAACTGGATTCTTTTGCTGTAAATAAATCATTGGGGATATTGCATATATTCATTGGGCCTAATATAATTTGGAAGAGGTATTTAAAACATATCTTAATGAGAGATAAAGAAGACTTAAGGAGTTGGATATTATATCTTACAGGAGCTAAAGTGGTCGAGTATTTCATTAGATAACTTGTCACTGATAAGATCTGAACTACATAATGGAGTAAAATAGGCAATATATGTGAGATATATATGCAATTGGGCTTTGTTTTTTATTAAAATCCATGCAGTTTCACAGGATTTGGACAAAATCATGCAGTATTGATTTTGTTAATTCTCAGAGTGTGTTACTTTTTATTCCTTTCAGTGTATTTTTACTTTATTGACCACCCAGAGCCCCTTATAATCATAAGAGCAAAATGTTAGTATAATTGTGGGGTGCCTTCTCTGTAAATATTCTGAACTTCCTGAGCTTAAAGCTCATCCCTTGCATTGTGATTTTTGTTTATGGCTATCCCTTTTGTCTAATTAATTTGAATCCTGTCTTAGAGAAAGACATACAAGAAATGGAAATAATAATTTTTATGATCAACAAACAGTATTGTGGGACATAATGACTAACTCATTTAATCATGCCTCAGAACCCCCTTTTCAGATACACAAAGGCTGAATTCGGATGACACAATAAGCAACGGGGGGGGGGGAAACAATCGTCAGTGTATTGACTATCGTGTCATCCGAATGCTGCCATAGTCAACTCAGTGCTGATCCTAATCCACACCACAGTTTATTATTTATTACTATGTTGTGTGGGGAGTACCCCCTAGATGAACATCTGTAAAGTTGATTATTACCCCACCATTGACTATCATGTTGCCCGAATTCAGCCAAAGTGTTATCATAACTTGGCAAGTATATATACACATGGTTGGGTGGGGGTGGACATGTGAGCAAAATATTGTTGGTGACAACACAAGAATCATTGTACTGGTAAGCTAATTAATGCCACTAATGGGATAAAAATGTGTTATCTCAAGTGATTTCATGGTGGAGTTTTCCTTTGAAGTGCCTTTGTTCCTGGCCACTTTAAGGTTAGTTCAGAGTGTCCTGGGAGATTGAAATGTTCTTTCATTGGTTTCTGAATATTGCCTTTTCTGATGAATGTCCATTTATTTGTTTACATAGACTAGCGGTAGACAACGTTTTGGGGCCATAGGCACATTTGGCAATTTGAGCAATTGCCCAGGTGAGGCACAGGACAACCAACTGGTCCAAAAGATTGAGTACAATAGACTGAGAGGTGCAGTCTGAACCCCAAGTCATTAAATAACTGCTTTCAACCCATAGATTTCAGCATCAACAGAAACCTTTCACAACAATCCCAGTTGTTGTTGTTAATGTGGGAGGGGTAGGGCACCTTGTCCTGCACCAAGAAATATATCCGGGGACACATTGGTACCAGCAAGCACCATATTGCCTACCCCTTACATAGACTGATCTGTTTATACTAAGTAAAATGCAGAAGGGAATGGCTGCCAGACGCCGGCATATATCTTAATGCTTCCTATAAATAGAGAAACCAGAAATATTTAGCGTAAGGATGAGTATGCTATCAGAAAAGAGACGGCATCCAGCTAATGTCTGAAAGGACTGTGAATTATGCTAGGGTTGTTTAATCCTAAAATAACCTCTGCCACCCATCTTCAGATGACACAAGAAGAGTGTCATCATGCAGGGAAAATCATGTTTGCTTACCATCGCTCCTCACTGGCGTGTTTGTTCCTCACATCTCCTTTCAAAAGAGGAAGTAAACAACTTGCACGTGGCCTATTCAGTGGGCCGTTTTGATCGCGCTGCTTGTCCTGCACGCAGCAGGAGATAGCAGCAACTTCCGTCTTTAAAAATAAGTCGGGCATATGGGGGGGGGGGGTGTTTCACATGAAGAAGCTAAAAGCGGTGGGAGGCGTGCGGGAAGCAGATGATGTCATGAGAGGGACCCGCAAAAATCTGTGAGTGCCCAGTAACGAACATGCAATGAAATGCTCATCTGATGGAGCTCTAAGCCACAGCAATCCCCACTCGAGGCTTGCATATTTGTAATGGTGGACAGCACATACTCCATTGCCCTGAGGGTAAAGATGCCACAGGAGTCTGGTTTGGGCTCGAGTTCAGTGATCTCTTGTAGGCTCACCCCCCTGGATGCCAGCCCACAGATCCCTAGTCTTGTCCAACTTGGTGTGTGTCAAGTTGGGCAAGTGAAGGGATCCCCGTGTGTCTGCGAGCTGTCGTTTGTGTGAAAATCCATGCTCGGCTACTTATGTAAATCATAATTTGAATAAAATAGAGGCCATAAATAGCATCATTTACATAAAATTACAGATGTAAATGGCGGCTCATGGGATGGTAGCTTGTGGACTGTTCGGCAGCTTGCTCAGTGCACCAAACAGGAGTGGATAAGTGGCGGTGGTCCAATGTGCGGTGCATGGGGGGGTTTATCTATCCCTACCTGAAGGTTAATTAACTCATGGAGGGTTGTCATGTTGTCTGAACCAAACACATGGTCAGGATCAGGACAAAGGATTGAATCCGTAGACCCATTGAAATTGATGGGATTTTTCGATCTTGTCCACTTTTGTCATGGTTATTGTAGCTCCCATTCAGTTAATGGTTCTACTTTTAAGTAAGACTAACATTGGATTCAACTCAAATAATTTTACAATGTTTCTATAATTATAATCCTCTATATCATCCAATTCTATAATCCTCCAGCATATCTATAGGGTTAGTTTCCAAAATATGTATTTATGAAAGCAATACCAACTTCTAGTCATTTGTTCAGCATTCCCCACTGCCTTAGATCATGTATAATTTATGTATTTATTTGTAACTCTTGCAACATGCAGCTGTTAACTTTTGCAGCAAGAATATCCCATAGCAACCTATAATTGGCCATTTGGTACACTATATATTTGAGACATGTTAAGAGAACCACTTCTCTCTCTTGATGAAAGCCCATTTTAAAACCATGACCACCTAAATCAAGAATCGCATTTTCCATTGAAGAATGCCTTCAGCTGGTTAAAAAAAGATATGACTTTCAATATTTAGGGCTTCAGGATAGAATTTATGCATTTAATGCAGATTCCATTTGATATCTCTGCATTAACATCTTTTGAGTTCATCTGTGAATATAGGCCAGGTCAAGTATGAAATAAAAGAGATAACATTTAATAAAAATGGTAGAGATAACAACTAAATGGAAATTATACTACAGCACATGATTGCAGACTGTGTTAAGGCCCTCCTCCGAGTGCCTCCTCTGAGGGAAGCTCGGAGGTCGGCAACAAGAGAGAGGGCCTTCTCTGTGGTGGCTCCCCAATTGTGGAACGATCTCCCCAACGAGGCCCGCCTGGCGCCAACATTGTTATCTTTTCGGCGCCAGGTCAAGACTTTCCTCTTCTCTCAGGCATTTGGCAATATCTGAGGAGCCTGGGTTTGTTTTGTTTTGTTTTTGTAGTTTTTTGAAGTGTTGAAGTGGTTCTTAAATGTACAGATTGTGTGTATGTTGTATGTTTTTGCTGTTTTAATTTTTGTATATTGTTTTTAATTGTTTTTAATCCTATGTAAACCGCCCAGAGAGCTTCGGCTATGGGGCAGTATACAAATGTAATAAATAAATAAATAAATAAATCTATCTTATATTTAGTTGCAGTGGCATAATCCACAGAACAGACCCATAAAATGTAATATCAATACTTGTAGGTATTGAACACAGTAAGGTTGGCATGATATTCTAACGACAGGACAGATTTTCTTTGTAATGAGGTTCCGTGTAGGAATTCATAAGAACATAAGAAGTGGCATTCTGAATGAAACAAAGGCCTATCTAGTTCAGCATTCTGTTCCTGCAATTCTGTTTCCCCTTCTTTTTAAAATACCCTCCCTAAGGTATTTGGACGGGGGGTGGGATGTCGGAGGGAAGTTTTATTCCTCTTCTTCAGAACATTCTGGCCCTGATCTGAATTGGGGATGTGCAGTTACACTAGAATAAATAAAACTGTCAATTGCCTGCTACATAATTATCATAGCATGTAGTTTGGCCTTTACTCCTCTCTCTCTCTCTCTCTCTCTCTCTCTCTCTCTCTCTCTCTCTCTCTCTCTGTGTCAATGTGAAGGGGAAGGCAGAAGAGTACCAAGGGTAGCAGCAACTGGTTTGGAATCATGGAACAGGATTGAGTGAGGGAGCCCAGGGAAGCAAGTGGGGTGGTGACCCACTACATTCATTCACTTTTATTTATAAAGCTGCCAGAGAAGCCCAACTCGTTACTGAATGTAAAAACCAAATATTATTAAGGTGTGTTGATTCCTCCAATTTATTTTATGGGTGCTCTCATTAGCTAGTTTTCTTACAGAAAACTGTCTCAGTTGTGGTTCATTCAATACATTTGTCTAGTTGCACAATTAAGAAGCAATATGAAGCTTCCTTTTTCTGTTGTGATGATGGTGTTTAATTGGCTTGTAATTCAGAAGCATACCTGTTAAGTCAGTGGATTTTGAACATGTGTCTATAATGGATTTGTCATGTTTTCCACTTTAGCACACTGAAAACTGCTGTTTATTTATTTATAGCAATTTATAGCAATTAAGTTACCTCTATGCTCAAAGACACCCAGTGCAACATGCAACATTGAAAGCTTTTACAACCAATAATATAATTCAGTAGCCTTCTAAATTCCAATAAAATCTAACATTGTCATATTTAACATGATGTGAATTATAGCTTCTTCTTTTACAAAAGTAGTATCAAGTTCTCTGGATTATTGATTTCTGCAGGCAATCCATTATTAATTTGTTTGGGGTGGGGAAGAAGAAAGTGATAATAGAATATTCCTCAGGAATGATGCAATCCTTAAGAACCTTTAAGAAGGATGAAATGCTATGTTGCTATTTTTATTTGGCTTTCTCCATTTGAAAAATTCATAATAATCTTTGGAATTACAATTATAATTTGTGATAATATTGTAGACCACTATTTTCATTTTACAGCTGAGGAAATCATTCTAAGAGAAAGTGTTTTTCCCTCAGCCCCATAATAAACACATGCAAGATGTGGACCTTGAATCTGGGTCTCCTCCTAGATCAGTTCTATGACTGCCAGGTTAGTCACAATCAGTCCATCTTGTCTTATGACAGACATAGGGGTGGTTGATTTTTTAAATCACTTCCTCTAATGTGGTAACTTGTGCATTCCCATAGTGGATTGGAATTCGATGGAACAGGATTGCCTGAGCAGGTCAAGTGCACAATAGATTCTCCTTTCATCAAGGTACAGTTCCCACAGTTCCTTCATTCAACCCAGTTTTGCCTGATTTGCATCCATTTAGTGACTGTATGGGGGTGCCTACACCAGACATTTATTGCAGGATTGTATCGCAGTCATCAGTTACGGGCCACATGACGTTCACCTGCTCCTGTGGTTATCTCGGGTCCACCCCTCAGTTATTCAGGAATATCACTGACTGCTTTTGACACAGTCTTTTTGGCTGTCTCGCTACAATCCCGATGTTAATGGATGGTGTAACCCCCCTTCACGAAGTTGTTACTGTTCAGCACAAGTTCCTGGCTCAACAAACAGCCAACCCAGGTCCAGCCTTTTCAGAGGTATGTGGGAGTGGACGTGGCTGCCATTTCCTCCACATGTTTTGGATGTGTATCAGCGTGTTTTGGTGCCGAGATGTTTTTTTAACACAAACATATCTCTGCACAGCATAATAATAATAATAATAATAATATAATAATTCTTACCCATCTGTCCATTTAGATCAAGGCGGGGAACAGCAGTAAATATAAAATATGATAAAATACATAAAACTGATTAAAAACATGGCACACATTATTAAAATAGCAATAAAACATCCTAAAAACTCCCTAAAACATTCTAAAATTCCACTAGATATGACTGCCAGAAGAGATTAGTCTTTATAGCTTTCTAAAATTCTAAAAGACTATTAAGTTGACGAGTCTCCTCTGGCAGGCCATTCTACAATCTGGGAGCAGCAGAAGAGAAGGTCCTCTGGGTACCGGTTGTCAGCCTAATCTTGGCCGATTGTAGTACATTCTTCCCAGAGGACCTCAGTGTGCGAGGCGGAATGTATGGGAGAAGGCGATCCCGCAGGTAACCTGGACCCAAACCATGTAGGGCTTTAAAGGTAATGACCAACACTTTGTCCTTCGCCCACAAACTAAGTGGCAGCCAGTGGAGCGATTTTAAAGCTGGTGTAATATGGTCACTCCTAGGTGTACCAGTGGCCAACCTGGCTGCCATATTTTGAACTAGTTGAAGTTTCTGGACTAGGCACAGAGGAAGCCCTATGTACAGCATATTGCAGAAATCGAGCCTCGAAGTTACCAGCGTGTGCACTACCGCCTTTAGGTCTTCCAACTCTAGGAAGGGACGCAGCTGGCGTATCAGCCAAAGCTGATAACAGGCACTCCTGGCCGTCACATCTATCTGGGCTGTCATTTGGAGCGACGGATCCAGGAGCACCCCCAAGCTGCGAACACAGTCTTTCAGGGGGAGTGTAACCCCATCCAGAACTGGCTGACACACCTCCAAACCCAGGTTGTGGCCTTTGACAGCAAGCACCTCCGTCTTGTCTGGATTCAGCTTCAGTTTGTTTTTCCTCATCCAGCCCATTACCGCCTCCAAGCATTCATTCAGAGGAAACACACTATCCTTTGCTGATGCTGTTATTGAAGGCATAGAGAAATATATTCGGGTGTCATCAGCATACTGACAGCACCCAGCCTCATCCCTCTGGATAATCTCTCCCAGCGGTTTCATATCAATGTTAAACAGCATTGGGGAAAGGATGGCACATTGTGGTATGCCACACAGCAGCTTCTTCTTTGTGGAGCAGCTATCCCCAAGCATCACCATCTGGAAGCTACCCGAGAGGTAGGAACCGGAACCACTGAAGCACAGTGCCCTTGATTCCCAATCCCCTCAGGCATTCCAGAAGGATACCATGGTCGATGGTATCGAAAGCCGCTGAGAGGTCCAGAAGTACCAACAAGGACACACTCCCCCAGTCAATACTCAGGCATAGATCATCCACTAAGGCATCCATAGCAGTCTCAACTCTGTATCTCGCTCTGAAGCCAGTTTGAAATGGGTGTAGAAAATCAGTATCATCCAAAACTGCTTGGAGTTGGAAGGCAACCGCCCTTTCGATCACCTTGCCCCAAAATTGAAGATTTGATACTGGTCTGTAGTTATTAAGATCCAGGGGGTCCAGGGAAGTATTTTTTAGAAGCAGACATATCACAGCTTCTTTCAAACATGATGGAAAACTCCCCTCCCTGAGAGATGTATTAATAATATATTGTAATTGTGATCTAACTGCATCTCCTCCCTGGGCGACCTGCCAAGAAGGACAGGGATCGAGAGGGCAAGTCGTCCTCCTCACTCATTAAAGCAGCTTGTCCACGTCCTCGGTACTCACCAACTGAAACTGATCCAGTGTAATCCTACTCGCAGAGTCACTGGACACTCCATTGTCAGCCTTTGCTATAATGAGTGCGTCTAAGTCGGCTCTTATCTGAGAGATTTTATCTGTGAAATGATTGTTAAAGGCATCACAGTGAACTACTGTAAGTTCCAAAGTCGGGTTCAGGGGGGAAGGTGTCTGCGTTAGACCCCTCACCACCCTGAACAGTTCTGCTGGACGTGAATTCGCAGACGCAATGCGTGCAGAGAAGAAAACTCTCTTCGCTGCACATATTGCCACCCCATAGGAACGGAGATGTTCTCTATGTCATGTCTTGTCAGATATAAGTCAAGTTTTCTGCCATCGGCACTCCAGTCGTCGTCCTTCCCACTTCAACTCCCTGAGATCTTCTGTATACCAGGGCGCCTGGTTAGAAGCGGGTTGGAGAGGATATTTGGGGGCGATCGTGTCAATAGCCCTAGTTAGGTCTTGATTCCATCTATTGACCAGGGCTTCTACAGGATTATCGACGATACCAGCCATAGAACCCTCTAAGGTTTTCTGGAATCCAGAAGGATCCATCAGCCTTCGACGGCAGACCATCTTAATAGGTCTGTCACCCCTGCAGGGGTGGGTGGTAGCCGTGATACTATCCCTGACCAGAAAATGGTCTGTCCATGACAAATGTGGAGGTATTTGTTACCTCTGCCCACAGATCTGTCCGGAACTGAAAACAGCATCGAGGGTGTGACCTGCTGAATGTGTAGGTCCAGAGACCAATTGGGATAGGCCCATGGTTGTCATAGATGCCATGAACTCCCGAGCTGCACCTGACAAACCGGCCTCAAATGGGATGTTGAATTTGCCCAGGACCAAAAGCCTGGGCGACTCCAACACCAGCTCTGAGACCAGTTCAGTGAGCTCTGCCAGGGAGTTTGATAGGCAGCGGGGTGGCCAGTAGACTAACAGAATCCCTAGTCTATCCCTGGTGAACTTCAGACTCAGGTACGCACAGTCGATGTGATTCAATTCACAAACAGGAAGTCTAGTCAAGTTAAGATTATTTCTATAGACTACAGCTACTCTGCCCCTGCCCACTTTCCTCGTCTGCTCACTAACACAGTACCCAGCTGGGAGGGCCTGAGCCCATGTCGGGCCACTGTCATCTCCCAGCCAGGTCTCTGTGAAGCACGGCTTGTCAGCCTCCTCATCTGAAAGAAGGTCATAGATGATATTTGTTTTATTTTCAATTGACCTGGCATTACATAGGAGCAAGGAGAGGTTCTGTGGGTGGCCTGATTCGTTCTCCATGTTCTCCGGGTTGGCAGAGCGACCGGAAGGTAAGATGGGTGTTATATATCTACCTCTCCTTCCCCTGTAATGGCACTTCGCCCTGCCAATGCAATATCTCCCTTTGCCCTGCACAACACCAATTGCTGCTCCCTTATACATTGTGGTCAGCTGGAATGGCGGGGTGCAGGTTGCTCTCCTCTGTTGTGCTCTTCATCCAAGGCAGCAGCTTCTCTCCAACGGCTTCGTGCCCACGGCTCGGCTCGTGCCCACAGGCTCGCACCCCCAGCATCACATATTCAATGGACTTCCTATCCACCCCATTTGTAGCTGTGATTTTGTGTTCGTGCACATCTCAGATGAGTTTTAAAAAGCAGCCCTGTAGCTGCGTCATCTGCATAGCCCTGCTCACTTCTGCCGATTCACTTGTGGAAGTGCTGTCACAGAGCACACGTCCTCCCGCAATGGCACTCCTGTCATTGTGGGAAACTTCACCCATATGTGCCCTATGAATGCCAATTGCAGAAGCGGGAAATCTCGCAATCATTCCCCCTCCCTTGCAAAAGGGCTGTAGGTGTAGATTAGGCCTAAGAGTCACTGTTTGCTGGGGTAGGCCTGGTCTTTCTGAAGCCATGTAGAAAGATATTCAGGGAAGCAAATTCTAACTTGGTCTCTTATTCCTGCCAGTTTTCACAGTTAAGGTTCCATGCATTCAAGCTACATTGGAGAACAAAAGAGGAAGAAATGGTTTAGGGAAGAGAGAGAATGAAAAGCTCATATAAACTTTGAGATTCTGGAGGAAATATAATTTGTTCAATACCTAGTGGTACTTAGCAGGTGGTTAAAAGCTACTTAACTGTAAACATGTTTGCTATTGATTCACATTAGGACATGGGAAATTCCCTCCCCATTCCATTTCTAAGAGCTTTTTCCTTTGGTTTCTGCACTGAGAGATGATGTTTGAGTAAAATGTAGATCCATCTAGAGACACCAGTAACCTACCAGGGGCTAATTGCAACCTGTATTTAACTTCTGAAGAAGAATCTTGCATAATATGGTGGCAGATGGTACCTGCCCTCAAGTGCTGGCTTTTTACAAGCCCTAAATAGTTGTTCCAGGTAATTTCAGAAATAATTTCCATTATAAAGGAATATTGAAACTCCAAATATAGATTCCCCACATGCACACATACACAAAAAGAGGTGTTTTCTGGGGGTGGAAGGTGGGGGTAGAATAGCTCCCACTTGGAAAACAGTGAAGATCACTGCTGTAAGCTCCACCTGATCTGTTAAGAAGATATCTGCTGCTAGAAAGATGCAATGGTTTTAGAACTTTACTTCATACTGTTTTCACTGACCTTGCTTGACAAGACCAAATTACAGACTGTGCTGATAGCCTCAGAAGGGAGATGGATAAATTCTGGAACATTAAATAAGGGAGAAGAATGAAAAAGTAATGTCAAAGCAATAAAATCTTCAAGAAATACTTTTTTAAAAATCAGGAAAACAACACATAATTACAAAATGGTAGATTATACTGAAGACTGGGAAATTGCATTCACAAGAAATGTAGTCATTTCAATACATTTAGGGTACAATCCGATGCATGTTCAGACCGAAAAGGTTAATGCTGGGAGTTGTACTTATTTCTGTTTCAACATGCATAGAATTGTGCCCTTAATTATAGTAGGAAGGAGGAGTGTACATCATGGAGATACATTGGCCTAGAGGATGTTACAAATAAAAGGAAATGGCTAAGTTCATTGCAAATGAAGTTTGTTTAACAGCAAGCTAGAACAAATTTGAAGTATGAGACTAGATTGTTCACTTTTGATATTTAGTTCTAGTCTCAAAATAATACTAAGTGGAGTTTAATATCATTGATAGAATTTACTTTGTAAAGATAGTGAGAAGTTTTGTGAATGAGATTGCAACAACAGCAACAAACCCATACCCATAAATCTGGGAGCAGCAAACATTTTATTCATTTAAGGATTTATAACTGACCTTTCAGGGCATATTTCCTTCACAACTTGGTTTACAGAAAGTTTTAAAGATAAACAAATGAATAAATAATAACTAGTAGGTACAACACATTTCAATGTAAGCATTAAATTAAAACCACCACCACACACACACACACACCCAAAATATCCAAACACAGAGTAGAATAAAAATATCTTCAGAACTCTTAAAAACCAGCAATGGCAATGCTCTATATGTTTCCCTGTGGAGGAAATTTCAGAAACCCTGTCGCCTTGTACCCATTAGTCTCACAGGTCCTAAAAGTGGGCTAGAGACCAGGGTCTAAGATACTAATGTGAACGGTAGGCATGGTCAGGCACCTGCTGAGGACCCACACACAGTCAGGGGCCCACGGACAGGAGCCTCCCTATGAGAAAAAGTTACAACTTCTGAGGTTGTTTAGGTTAGACAAAAAAGTGAGTAACAGAAGGCATGATAGAAGTATACCAAATTATGCCTGGGGTGGAGAAAGTGGATAGGGAAACATTTTTCTCCCTCTCATAATATTAGAGCCCGGGGTCATCCTATGAAACTGATTGGTTAGAAATTCAGGACAAATAAAAATAAGTACTTCTTCACATAGCACATAGTTAAACTATGGCATTCGCTACCAGGAGGTAATGTTGGACACCTATTTGGATGGCTTTAAAGGGGGATTGGACATGTTCATAGAGGATAAGACTATCAGTGACTACTAGTTCCAATGGCTATATGCTACCTCCAGTATCCGAGGCGGAATGCCTATGCACACCAGTTGCTGGAGAACATGGAAAGAGGTTGGCCACTGTGTGAACAGAGTGCTAAACAAGATGGAACCTTGTTCTGATTTAGCATGGCTCTTTTTATGTTCTTCTCTCCTTGGACTTACTTTTCTCTTTAGCATTGCAACCTGCTTGCTCACCTGCCTCTCACTTAGCTCAGAAAACTGCTGATGAAAACATCACTTCCTGCTTGCTCACTGGCTCTCTGCCTGCCAAACAAACAAGTGGTAGCAGTGATGAAAAACCGGAGGAGCAATGGTAGCTAGTGACAATGGCAGAAAGGAAGTAGACTCACTGTGGGAGGGGGTTGATCAAAGTGTCTTGCCACAGGGCCATTTAAAAATCTGTTGCTGGCACTGTTCGCTGGTATTTTACTGGTATTTCATTGGTATTTCATGTACCCATGAAATACGTCAACTGGGCAGTTTGAACTTTACAGCTTACAAACAATATATGGAATGCAAGCTGTAAGTTGAAATTGCTCAAGGCAGTTCTTCCTTCTAACCAGCCTTGCATCATTTGTTAAATGCTCTTAAATAATTGGTGGATTTAACTATTATGCATGTGATTTGTGATATCTGGGGATAGTATGATATTGATTGTCAATGCTGGGTAAAATAAGATATTGGTTCAAATCCAGACTTAGACCAGATCTACACCAAGCAAGATATAGCGGTATGAAAGCGGTATATAAAAGGCAGGAGCCACACCAAGCAGGATATAGTTGTATATGGTATGTGTCAATGGGCCCCAATGGTTGTCAGCACTCTTCAATACTGCTATAAAGCAGTAGTGTGGCTCCTGGCATTAATATACCCCTTTCATACAGCTATATCCTGCTTGGTGTAGATCTGGCCCTAGTCATGCTTAGAGTAACCCATTGAAATCAATGGGACTTCTTAGTCATGACTAAATTAAATGTTATTGATTTCAGTGGGTCTATACTAAGCATGACTACGTGTGGATCAACACACTATTCGTTACTGATATAGAAAGTACATTGACTCAGATCAAGAGATCTGGCTTTCTTTATTTTACTGTGTAATCCTATGCATATATACTCAGAAGTAAGCCCAATTCAGTTTGATGGCACTTACTGCTAAGTATTATGGGATCACATCCTTAATGAATAATCTATAACCCCTTTCTGCTTGGTGTGTTAGTGATATTCACTTGAACTGAAAAATGTCTCAATTAAGTTACTAACAAGAGCGTAAAGCAAACATCGGTCTCCCTGTAGGTGACAATCCACTATCTTTCCAGTCTCCTTTGTGACGAATCCTTTGTCATTCAAAAGTGTGTATACCTTCTACCAGCAGGATAGGAATGAACCTAATTCATCCACTGTTCCTTCCTCCAGAATAGCAAAGACTTGAGTAAATTATACTGTTCTATAACTAGCAAATAAAAATCTTCAGTGAGTGATTCAAAAGAAGACATAGGATAAGAAGCTAAAGAATAGGGTGATGAAGGGCAGCTTTGGAATAAAAAACATCAAACTTTACTGAGCAAAGCAGTTCAATAATGGCTGCTGAATAGCATCAATTTTTTTCCAGCTGTTTCTCTTTTTACATTGGAGTCTTTCATTTGCTAATAAAAGCTACAAGCATTAATTCCAAAGCTTCATGGGCTGATCGAATTTTGTTTGCAAGATATAGAGAAAACTTACAGGTGATCAGAATATATAACTTCATGTGATTTCATGTATTAAACCAAAAAGAGCTGGTTGTGGTTGCTGTTGTTACTGTTTTGTTTACAGCATTTCCACCTCACTCTTCAGCCAGCAAGGCTTCCAGAGTAAAGCCAAGTAGTCCTTGCCATGAGGCTTATATCTAAAAGGCCACAACACAAGTGGAAAAGGGAATGGGAGGGAAAAGGAAGACAAGAAAGCTCAGACACCTGTTCAGGAACTACTACTTAATGTTAAAAGGGTTGTATCTTGATCAGTTATAATGCAACTATACATTATTGGTCTTCTTATCGTGGCTTCTTGGAATGGTAACACTCCAAAGAGACTGGGAGCCAAAAATGGCTTGTCTCTCAATGATGTGGCCCAACTTCCTGTCTTTCCATCTTAGGTCTCATCTACACGGAGACACTTTATGATGTGGTCCTGTTAAAAGCCAGATTTTCATGAATTCAAATTTGCTCTTACTGTGGCATATGTGGACAGTAAACGGCACTTGAAACCACATTATTCGGGATTGGGTGGGCGGAGACCTACGAGTAGTACTGAATATCGTCAACTGCATAGATATGGAGCAGCGAATAAGTGGAGCCTTGCTCCCAGCCCCTCTCTCAGCTTCCGTTCTCAGTGAAGTGCAATAAGGCAATGAGTTACTTCTGAGTAGACATGGTTAGCCAACTGCTCTTCTTGTCTCCAGCCTTTCATGGTGCAACTTCCCCTTCCATCAATCAATGCTGCTCCCCCAGCACACACCGAAGCCAACAGAGGTCACAAAGAGTCCCAAACTACACAGAAGCCACCATGATGAGAAAATCCACCACAAATGAGTTTGCAAAAAAGCAAACCCATTTTGTGATGGATTTTCCTGTCAAGTGAAAATCCATCACAAAATCCATCACAAAAGTATGAAAACCCCACACTTGCTATGGAGAGGGGAGTGAGTCATGTGCCACAATTGTCTACGAGGCACAGTAGAACTGGAATAAATCCCCTGTGTAGATGGGGCCTTCTTCAGCCTGATGAGGTGGCTGTTGGATGCCTGATAAAGTTGGCTGAAGGTGGCCCTGCTGTTCTTATTTAGCTCACCTTTCTCAAACATTTTCCAGAGCATTAGTACAGCCTTGTATCTAAATTGTCACCCAGTCACTACTGGCTACCAGGTGTGTGCATGGAATTCCATGCCTACCAGCCTACCAGCGAAGTGAGCAAGCTGGTAAAGAAGTGACAGGGTGCTGTGCACCTTCTCCACTACCCCGCTATTTATCATTTTTTCCCAGCCTGTACAGAAGCAGAATGAGCTGGTAAAGGAGGGACAAAGCATTCTACAAGAAACTAGCATGTTCATTTCAATGGGTGGGGGCTGCCATGATTGTGTGTGTGTGCTACCATGTGTGCCCCAAACCAGGTTGTGCTGAAATGTGTATGAGAGAGGGGTGATCCTGCTGAGGAAGGGACATTCAGTGCTGAGTCATACCTGTATTAGACATTAAGTATAGAGGAGGAAGCCAGATGGTGCCATGACCATGCAAGGTTTGCCACGTTTTTCAGCAGCTACCATGGCTGCAACTCTTTCACATCAGTGCCCAACAGCAACCCATCATAGAGTCTCCTTTAATTTTTTTAAAAATGTGCTGTGGGGCAGAGAAAAGTCAGGGGACAGGTGGTGAATGCAAGGGCCAGGAAGTAGCCTGCCTGACTCAGACTGCCTGTACTGTTGGCTGTTGCTCAAGAAACAAGTAAAATGTAGGTGAGTAAAAAAATTGTAACCTACCTACTTTGGGGGGTTTAATAACAAGGCTTCATCACTGTATAAGTTCAGTAGATCACATTGAAACACATCTGGTGGGAGGAGGATTATATATTGATGTAACTTCATTCCTAATGCAAGATCTTGTAGAACATTCATCCATCACAGAGCGTACATTTTATATACAAACTCGGTTTCCCTTGGAGCAACTGAAATGCATAGATATGATTAGGTAGTCCAAGCTAATAGCACATAAAATGTTGAGATTCGATGTAGGCATGCAGATTTTAATACTGGACGAGCTAGAATGCAAATAGCTTAAAATTACATACGGGCTCCAGTCTGATTGCTCCCTAACTTAAAACCCTTTTTGTAGTAATTTTAAAATTATGTGAAATTTGGTTTTCATTACCTCCCAAGTTCAAGTCATCTTGCACAAATGGAAGAGGTTTCTAGGAGCTGGTCTAAGCATCTCTTTACATAAAGTCTCCAATGAGCAATACTTTCTATTTGTTGCCTTGCACCCCCCACTCCCTGGACATTTGCTTCTGGTGAAAACACATGATATTGGCACACTGCATCCTAGAGGTTAGTGGCAGCATATTTACTACTTACACGGGCATAATAGCGCAGTTCATGTTTCACAGGCACAACAGCCAGTATCGCTCATTCTCAGCACTTGTGTGCAGCAAGACTTGCAACACAAAAGCTTCATAATAATGAATAGTTTTTGCAAACCAACTATATTATGTCTATGCAATTTATACAATGTCATATTGACTATATCCCTTTTTTGTTAATGTAGCCAGGCATGTTGGCATACATTTTTTGTTTGTTTCACATCTCAGTGGTAGAGCAAATGCATTGGATGCAGAAGGTCCTAGGTTGATCACCAAGTAGAGCTAGGAAAGGACCCTGCCTGAAACCCTGAAGATCCACTGCCAGTCAGTGGTGACAATACTGGGCTTGATCAGTATAAGGCAGTTTTCTATGTTTAGTGAAAATAGAGCATCACAAAGGCTCATACAAAAATTAGTTATTTTCAAATGCAGAATTTTTTGTATGAGTTTTTCTATTTTAAATCCATGCTTTCCTCTCGATTCACAGAAACATTGAGTATGTCTGAGCACATGGTGATTATTACATTACATTTCCTCCTTGTCATCTTTGCTTCCTCCCTGTTTAACAATTTATTATATTTTCAACAACCATCCAAAGTTCATTTAGTATAGCAGATGATGCAGGAAGAAAGATCAAATCTAGCTTCAAAAAAAGCCTTTCCATTTGGGTTGGCAAATTTAATGGGAGTGTATATAATGGAGAAACTGAGAGGATGGATTAACTTCATGGGATTCTTTTGAAAATGAATTGGGATAACTGGATTGGGATATATATAGTCTCGTCTCATTACACATGTCTATCCCAGTATTCATATTAGTCTCCTCATCCTGGTGCCCTCCCGATGTGTTCACTACAACTCTCACCACCCTGATGTCAGCACAGGTGGTCAGCACCAGGCATTGTTCCTCAGGTATATATTTTTTTCAAGGGCAGTAAGATTGCACCTGCAGCTGTTATTTACTTATTTTCAAAATTTGTATACCACTCCATATCCAAAACAGATTCTGGAGTGGTGAACACAAGAGGGAGAAAGAGAGAGAGAGAGAGAGAGAAACAACATATTAAAATTATACATTTTTTAAAAAAGCAGAATGCCAATAAAACCATGGCTGTCAGTTAAGGAATGATTCCTGCAATAGAACTGTTTTCAGGATGCGCCAGAAACAATACAATGTGCCTGCCTGACCTCCAGTGGCAGGGAGTTTCAAAGAAAGGGGCCACCACACTGAAGGCTCTTCTCCTGGTGGACTCCATTCGGACCATAGGTCCATGTGAAACCATCAAGAACACAAGAAGCACCAGGAGCTCTTGCGATACATGGGATATGTGACTGATGCAAATGTGCCTGCCCCCCTCACCTCCAAGGAGCATAGTCCCCTATTGGTTATAGCATCAGTGATGAATATTTGGTATGTTAGAAGGATTTAATGCATGCTTTCAGAGAGAGAGAGAGAATTACATGTTATTTCTTTTTGTTTTTTCTTAGTAGCTTGCCATCTTTCACTTCGACAGGCCTAGATTATTCCCTGCTGCTGGCAGTACTTCAAGAAACTTGCTTTTGGTTGATTATTTAGAAAAAACATAATTGAAGTGGGTCCTGAAGAAAACATTCCTAGCAACAGTAAAATAATAATAATAACAAAATAAAACAACCTCAGATGCAATCTAATTTCGCAATCTGATACAGCTGAATTTATACAAGAAGTTATGTCATATTTGTGTGTGTGCATATAATATTGTTATGCCCCCCTGTATAAATTACTAGCATCTCAATCCAGTGCATGCTTACTCAACAGTAAGTCCCACTGTCTTCAGTGGGGTTTACTCCCGTGTAGGCATGTATAGGATTGCAGCCTAAATCATTAAAACCTTTAACAAAAGGCAAAATTTGTGAAATATTTTGGACACTACTCCTTTCCTTTGTTATAAGAAGGTTGTTGATGACGGGAGATGATGACACATTGCATTAATCATGAATATAGGTCAGTTTAAAGTATTTGATACCAGCATGAAAGCATCAGCTCTTCTTGTGGTTGCCAAGAGATACATGGGGCCAGAATTGTTTTCTACAAAGGAACTTTCAACATGTTTGTGATCAGGAATATCATTTCTTTATTAATACATCATGTTAATACTGCCACCCGCAGCTATCTTCCAGTTGCCTTGGCAGCATACATCATTGTATCTCACAGTGAACATACAAAAATGTGCATGTCCCTCCAAGTCCTTGAAGAAGTATTGTAGATCCATTGATGTCTCTGTTCAAAATGGACATTGATGTTTCGCTGGAAGGTAGGGAGAGCATCCTTTGGCTGTCCCACAACCATCCACGCTGATAACGGCATAGTATGCTAAGCATGGTTCTCTGCACTTGGCATTCAGAGGTTATTAATAGTAGTGGTAGTGATGGTAGTTAAAACATTTATACCTCACCTCTCAGAGATTGTCAAGATGGTTCTAGGAACATAGGAAGCTGTCTTATACTGAGTCAAACCATTGGTCCATCTAGCCCAGAATTGTCGATACTGACTGGCAGTGGCTCCCCAGGGTTTCAGGCAGGAGTTTTTTTCAACACTACTTACAGATGCTGAGGATTGAACCTTCTGCATGCAAAGCAGATGCTCTACTACTTTGCATGCAAACTTTCAATTAGTTAAAATTTAGCCCCCATTCTTCCCATAGGATCACCCAGATCATGGAGTTCTGCTCGGCACAACTCTGCATCCAACTCAGTGTAAGTAAATATGGCCTTACCTGACACCTAAAAAAAAGTCAGAGTCCTTGACCAATGAATAACAGGCAGGTTTTTCAGAGACAAAGTGCTACAGTGGAAAAGATGGAGGCACTCTGGGCAGGGACTCTGAAGGAGATCCTTATATTGTGATGATCACAGTGAACTTTTTTTTTAAAAAAAATGAAATTTAAGAGATGGTGGGGATGGTGATACAAATTTGTAATATATTGTGTGAAAAGAAAATACTCAAATGAAAATCAATGGTTAAGTTTTAAATGAAACATTAGTAAATGTAAGGCTTTTTAGTAACTGAAAAATCTTCAACTATTTTTTAAAAGAATATTTTAATAATAATATGGAAACAGATACACATATGGGAGTTGGCAGTCCTTCACATCCCCAGCATATGTCCTCTAGATCTTTGTCAGTAAAAACTAGCACTTTAAATCATGCCAGGAAATAAATGAGTAGCCAGCAAAAGTATTTATGAACTATTGAGTTGTTTTACATAGTCCCAGTGTGGGCAGCAGCCTTGCTGCTATATTTTAAACCAATTGGCATTTCTGGACAGTCCCAGTAGAGTGTATTACAGTAATATAATCTAGATTTAAATTTTTATGAAAGCAAGTAAGCTTGATATCAGGTCTTGTTTCCTTAGAACGACCATAGTTGGTGTCCCAGCCTAAGTGGATAAAAGGTGGCATGAACCACAGAAGATATCTGAACAGTAATCCATAATGCTTTATCTAATAGCACTATCCGAACAATGCATCCAATCTTTCAGAAGAGTATGGTATCTCATCAAGAATAGGCTGAATTCCTGCTCCCCTGTCTTATCTGGATTGTGTTTCAGTTTATTGCTTCTAATTTAGCCCATTACCAATTCCAGACACCTGTCCAGAACATCCTGGAGAAGATAAAAATAAGAGAGAGAATCAGCAGGGTGCCCCAGATCTCCAGACAGCAACATCTAGCAGTTTTATGGAGCATGGCAGACAAGATAGAAGACTGTGGGCTTCCATAGCACAAATACTATAGCAGTTCCCTAGTCTCACTTTCTGAAACTACCTAGACAAATAGAAATAGAACTACCAAAGTTCAGTTCTCATATCCACCAGAAATATACTATGGTTGATGCTATCAAAAGCTGCAGAGAAGTCCAGAACAATCAACTCCATCTTTGGTGATGGTCATCCATCCCAGTTTGGGTATCTGCAATATCTACAATCTCTGGCGTGCTCACACAGCAGTAGGACCACCAAATTATCCAGCAGTAGGGCCACCAAATTATCCTTTTCTGGGAGAAAAGGGGTCTCTATTTGCTCTTCAACTTTCACTTTTTGTCCACTATTTGAACACATGTTATTGTTTCAATACAGTAAAGCCAAAATTGAATAGAAGGAATTAAAGATGGGGGTGGGGATAGGGGATAAGAAAGCATCTAATGTTGTTTGCTGGTCTTGTTGACCGTAATAAAATTTATTTAAAAAATTATTTATATCTAATGTTGTTCCCACTTAAACTAGCCCTTCTCTTGGCTTCAACAGTATCTTGAGACAGAAATAATGAGTTCACTCTCTCTCCCAGCTTTCATTGAACTGGAGCAATGAATAATACAGACTTGTAAGTATTCAGTTAGAAAGATACATTAGAAATGTATGTTCAATAGAGGACTTGTTATTTTTAACTTTGATATACTGTCTCTGGTGTATAATCATTATGTACACAAAATGGCACTTAAACTAGAATACCATTTGATGAAGTAGAGGCAATATATAAATGGTTAAAGCTAACTAATTACAGCAGTAAGAAAAATGTTTTGTAACCACTTATTCTAAAAAAATTAATGCATCATGAACCAGTTTTTGCTCTTTCAGTAATCTTGAGAGACATTAAATATCTCAACAACTTGATCATGTAAATTATAGTCAAAGAAATATAAAGTGTGGGATAATGTGTGACTAGTTGACTGCAGCAGTGCCCTATTACATCCAATTCCCTCTAATTTCATTGCTGCTTTTCTGTGTTTTAGGATTCCATAGCACCACTTTTAGCCATGGTGAAAGTATAAAACAATGACACCTTTATTTTTATTTTTTTATATACCCCACCTTTTTTCCTCCTCCATTTTATCCTCACAACAACAACCTTGTGATGTAAATTGATCTGAGGGTATGTGATTGCCCCAAAGTCACCCAGTGAGCTTCCATAGCCAAGTGGGGACTAGAATCTGGATCTCCCAACTCCCATTTTAACACTTTAGCCACTATACCACACTGTCTCCCTTTAAAATTAGCATATAATTTCTGGTAACTAGTAACTACTGGTAACCTGATCCCTAGCCATTTGGCAAGAACCAGCACCTTGAGTTGAGCCCAGTGGCTTTTTGTTGCCAGTTGGTTGTTCACATTGTCAATGCACACTGCTGCATTTGTGAAATGCTGTTATTTTCATTACAACAATGTGGTAATGCCAAAGCATTTATCATTATGTCATCACAATGGGCACTGAGCCCCATCCTGGTCACCTATTTGCAGATGGAAACACCCACTTAATCATATTCTTTACAAGGTGTATTTGAAGACCAATCATTACATATTAAGTGATGTAGCGATAACAAGTCCTCCTTTTTCATGCCAAGAATTTCCATCCTCTTGGAAATTCCCTATATTTTCATTTCTATTGTGATGAGATACCCCTGTATTTCATCCAAATTAAGAGGCTCCAAACTATTGATGACAGCTGTCTTTGATTTTACCAAGGTAGAGTTGACAATGAAGTCATATTGAGAAAAATCTACCTGTCAAAAATACGTTTCTGGCCTTCTGAGTAAGATTTGAATGGAAATGTACTTTGGATGAAAAATCCAATTTTTAAAACATGAATGCCAAAATGCAACATGTGCAGATGCTGGGTGGGTGAGGTACCTCAGTGGAAGAGAGAGTCATGTTCATAATGCATGCCATTTAAATTGTTCCAAGGTTTTGAGACTTAACATGACAGCTGCTTATATTGACTTCACCATAGACAGAAATACTTTGTGCAGGAAATGGGTTTACACTATCTCTCTCCCACCTTCCACGCCCATGAGAACAGGCCTCCAGGACATAGTCCTAAGGCATAAGATGCAGCCATTTTGCTGAAACTAAGCATGGCAGGGGCTGATCAGTGCCTCGATGGGAGATAATCTGGGAATTCCATATTTTCCACCTGAGTTTCTCCAGGAAAGAATGGCAGGATATAAATGAAGGTGGGGGTATCTGCAAAAAGAGTAAAAAGTTGAATCAGAGACATTCAGGGTGCCTTAGGAGACTCTAGAAAAGGCACAGCCTTCATTTTCTCATTGCCTTACTTAGATAGATCACTTAACAGGTTGTCACTTTGCACTTTCATTAATAAGAAAAAGGTGAAAATTGCAAAGTAGGGCTGTGCATCACTTTGGGTCCAAATCTGAATTCTGAACCAAAATGGCATAATTTGGCCCGACTCTGTCCAGATCCGGATTGGTCCAAAGTGGGTCAGATTGATCCGGATCACTTTGGACCAATCTGGATGGTTCTGAAGGCCAGAGAGCCTGTCTAGGAAATGTAAGAGGAGTTGGGAGGGAGGAACTGAGCCTTGGCAAGTGACATCTCTAGGTGCCAATAGGGTGAACTTTTAACCCAGCAGTCTCTAATCGCAGTGGTGGTGGAGGTGTCATATATAACAGGCGATTCTGCTTTCATTTCCCAGTGGGAGAGAGAGTTGGTAGAAGGAGAGTTCTTCATGGATTGTGCTAGTGCAGCTTTGCTTGTTTGTTCTTCCCACAGTACCTACCCAATTCCATTTCTTAGTCTTCCCTTTCCCTTAAATCCTTCTTCTAGATTCGTATTAAACATTCTCTTCTTGTTGTTAGGCTTCAATTTATTTCCTTGTTTTGTTTACTGTTTGTTATTTGGTTCTCCCCCCCTTGCCCTTCTCAATTACTATTCCTTCCCTTTCCCATTTATATTCTTATAAAAAACAAAAAATACAACAACAACAACAACAAAACCCTCCACCCTTTTATCTTCTGTTGGGCTTTAGATAGCTAGTACATTTTTAGATGGCTAGTTCGTGATTTCCTTTCCTTCTCCTTAGCTTGTGTAGGTAGTTTTTCTTTCTTTCTGTATCTGTTTCTCATTTGGTCTTGTGCATAGGTATGTGCTGTGTAAGTGCACAAGCAAAGGGTATGTGGCCAAAACAGTACACTAATACACAGTTTAATGTATACGGTTGGGCAAAACACACACGATACACAATATGAAGCATCTAAGGGGTACCACCATCAGGGGTGCTGTTCTTGGCAGGGGCAGAGGTAGGCATGGGTGAGGTGCATTAAACTTTAAAAACACACACACACACACAACAACACTGGGGAACTTTTACCTACCTGTGAAACTTGGCAGGGTCATCAACTATCTCTGAAGGTGCTACCATCTTATCCCCAAAGTTCATGTCCTTATCTTAAAAAACAAAGAAGTTGCTGTGAAGAAAGGGCCCAAGATGGCTACAGTCTGGCTAGGACAGGCAGCATTGGCCTACCTTGCAGGACCGGGGCCTCAGGGTTGGGAGGGGCAGAATTCCGATGAGAAAATGTTACAAGACTCAGAGCTGCTGATTCCCAGCAACCACACCTGGCCCTCTTTTCTTGGGAGGCCCAAGCAGTGCCCAGGCTCCAAAGTCAGTGTTAATTGGAAGTGGGCTGCAAGAGTTTCAGTTGTGGGAAAGGGCCGTTCACAGGGAGGGGGCTGGGGGCTTGAGCGGGACGCCCAGGGATTGGTTTTGGCTAGTCATGGTACCAGCTAACCCGAAAAGGTATAACTGGGATAGCAACTGGGTGAAAGCCATCTTCTCCTGAACCGGTGCATGGGTGGAGGGATCCCTACCCAGTGAGGTGATGCTGGGAAATAGATAGATTTATTGCTTTCAGGTCTGGTGTGTTCCAGGGAAAGACTTGTCATCCTTTGGGTGTGATTTGTAGTGGGTTAATTGATTAACTGCTGCTAGACACTACCTCAAACCTCATCCTACCCCCCTCTCCCCCTCCCCATCTTTCCTTGCTTGTATTTTAAAGGGCTTATTGTAGGGTGACCAGATTTTGCAAAACAAAATCCCTGTTCAAAATGGGGGGGGCACTAAAGCAGACCCCCCCAACATAAAATAAACAAAATTAAAAAGACTGCCCGCCATGCGGCCAACAAGCAGATCCCCCCACCCAAAACAACCCCCCTACCAAGCCACCCTCCCCCCAAAAAACCAGCCCGGACCTACCAGGTTCTCCTCCACCACCGCCCCTGCTGGGTCCTCCCCTGCCACCCCCGCCGGGGCCGCCGCCGCCACTGCCGCTGGGTCCCCCGCCGCTGCCGGGTCCTCCGCCAAGTCCTCCGCCGCCGCCAGGTCCTCCGCCGCCAGGCTCATGAGGCCACAGGCCATGCTGAAGAGGCAGGAGAGTGCAGAATCCAGAAGTGATGCAATCGGCCCTCTCCCGCCTCTTCTGTGTGGCCTCTGGACTCCTTGGGGATTGTCGCGATGGCGATGAGCCCCGAGGAGCCCGGATGCCCGTGCGGGAAGTGGCGGGGGAGGCTGACATCACTTCTGGAATCAGCCCTTCCCCGCCTCTTCTGCGCGGGCATCCGGGCTCCTCACCATCGCGACAAACCCCGAAGAGGCCAGAGGCCACACAGAAGAGGCGAGAGAGGGCCGATTACATCACTTTCGGATTTGGCCCTCTCTCGCCTCTTCTGCGCAGCCTCCGGCGTCACAAGCCCGGCAGCGGCAGTGAAAGACCTGGCGGTGGTGGAGGACCCGGCGATGGTGGCAGCAGTGGACCTGGCAGCGGTGGCGGAGGACCCGGCAGCGGAGGAGGAGGAGGACCCACCATCTGGGCTCCTCGAGGCCCGGTTTTCTTCTGCCGCCCCCCGGTCGGCCCGGATCACCCCAGTTTTCCCGGTTAGAACCGGGAAACCCCGGGCAATCTGGGCACCCTAGCTTATTGAATGGCTGGAGCCTTACGTGGAATAGAAATTAGGATTTTAATGAATTGCTTCAGTCCTTGTGTAGTTATTTCTGAAGGCTGGTTTGGGGCCATTTCACATTGGGCTAGGGAGGTGGGCTGGGGGGGCGGACTCGATTAATTAGTTCCAAGCCTACCTGGTAGGAAAGTGGGCTCTTTCCTTCACAGTTGCAACTACTAACTTTTGCTGATTTTCCAAGATACTTTGCCTGTCATTTGATTTTCCCTTGTGTACATTAAATGACACAAGGGAATATGATAAGGCTAGGCTATATGTACTTTTTTAAATGTTTGCTTCAACTTATCCTCCCTCTTACAAATGGAGAAAAGGGCTACCAAAAGGGCACTGGAACAGCTCCTCTGTAAGGAAAGGCTTCAATGTTTGGACTGTTTAATTTAGAAGAAAGGCAAATAAGGATGTTTTTTTTAATTACAATTATATGGAGTAGTGAAAGTGGAGCAGTGCCATAAGCTCCATAGAGTTCAGTGTAACTTACCCCAGGTAATGTGTATTGCAGCCAAAGAAAGGTTTAACTTTTTTCCTCCCTTAATGGGAAAAGCGTCAGGTCATCCAGAGAAGCTGAATAGTGGCAGATTCAGGACAGACAAAAGGAAAGTACTAGGGGAGAGGGGTTATTTTGTACTTCAAAAAATCCTACATCAAAGTTTAGGGATAGGCACCTAATTGTCACCTTAAATTTATTGTTTGTTTGTTTGTTTGCTTACTGCATTTCTATGCCGCCCAATAGCCGAAGCTCTCTGGGCAATTTACAAAAATTAAAACCATAAAAACCATTCAAAATATAAAACAACGGCAGTATAAAAACATAATTTAAAATACAGTATAAAAGCACCTTTTGATTAGGATCTCTAATCCTCTGTGTGGCTTGACCGTTGTTGTTTTTTTAACGTTTTGGTTTAGTTTTTGAGAAAAGAAAACTTCATATTTAGTAGCACAAAAGCCACTGGACCTAACTATCTGGAATTTGATGGATTCAGACACCTTCATAGGGGTTGCCACATTCCCAAATTCCTAAATTTTCTAAATTATGTGGAAGTACAATAAAATTGCTTTGACAGATTTTCTTGAAAAAGCAAATTTTACCTGTGGTTTGCACAAAGGCCACTCGACCTAACTATCTGAAATTTGACAGGTTCAATAATTATTATTATTATTATTATTATTATTATTATTATTATTATTATAGCCCGCCTCTCCCTTTGGATCGAATCTCCATAGGCACTGACAGGTCTCCACATTTCATGAATTTATCATAAAAGCTAAAAAGGTTATGGTCATTTCAACTTTCCAATGCAAGTCAATGGGAAGTTAAATCCAAATAATTCAGTTTTCCAAATCTTGCTTTGGATCTAGAGTATGAAGCAGATTGGATCAGGTCCGAATAGTGGATTGCAGCCAAATCCAAAGCTCTGAATCAGCCCCGAAGTGGGCTGGGTGGGTGTGTCAGTACACAGCCTTATTAATAGGGGTTATGTGAGGTTTTAAATGGGGAATTATTGACTTAAGCACACAATGAACTGCTAACAGCTCTTTTTATTTTTATTTTTATATTTTACACTAGAAATTGACCACTAAATAGATTGTTCAGAACAGTAACCATGAATGAGTTCTGTGCTGATATATGTAGCTTGTTCTTTCCTACCTGGCTTCCCTCACTTGAACAAGTGCTATACAAACCAGAAATAGTTTGCTTAGCATTTTGTTGATGTCCAAGATACTGGCTTGTTCCTCTCAAACAGACCAGGATTTGTAACCTTGTGATCCTGGCTTGTAAAGTGGGCAGCAAGCCAGGATCCTGGGTTTAGATGACATATTAAACAAACCATTTCTGGTTAGTTTAATTGCTTGCACTAGAGGGACTGAACCAACTGTGTACACCAACATACCGCTTGTTCATGGTAAGCCAGGATTCTTATGAATCCTGATTTATTGTTCAGTGTGAATGTGATCATTCATTTTCATTCTTACTTATCTACATGTGCATACTTGTGCACAAATTCACATTATCACAAACCCAGTAACAAGAAGCTGGGTATCTGCCTACTTGTTTCTGGTGTTTATCCTACTTCTCTTAAAAGCATCATCCACATTTGTGAATCTGAGGTTATCACTGTTGTGTATGGGAAAAACCCTGTCCGGATAAGTTGAAATATAAATTTCTCATTTATAACCCAGAAGGAAGTGGGAACTCTATTAGCTGCTTCAGCAATTAGAGCTTTCCTTCCCAGATGTGGGAGATCAGGTTGGATCCCATGAAAAATACTGACATCAGTTAATAATGAGAAGGGACTGAAGGGTAAAATTGTAGCCACCTATTTAAGGATGTTCATACCAAGAAGTTATTTTTCCATGAAGTATACTGTGCAATGATGTAACAAAATATAATTAGGAGAGTTTCTAAGCTAAGGAAATTTGTTTTAGAATTAACTGACAGGTAAAGTAATGTACCAGGCAGTGCTATGATGTAGCTAGCAATTTGAGTCTTAGATACCATACTTGTAAAGCAATCACATTTTGTTCTCTTGTGTTCAAAGCAAGCAAGCTTAAGTGCTAATTATTCCCAAAGTGCTAACTATTCTCTTGGCTCAGGTAGCAAAAGTGCATCAACTTCCATATCCATATTTCTTCTTTTCTGATGATAAACTAGTCAAGCTTTTAGGGTACAGCACTGCTTACCTGTCTCCTGGAAACTGAATCCTGTAACTATGTCCTTGAAAATGTTGAACAACATCATATCCAGGTTCTTCTTCCTGCTCCCATAGAAGAAAATGGAGTCTTTAGAAAATCAGGTAATCAGTAATCAGTAACTCAGGAGGATTCGGATGGTCCGCACCCAGAATGTTCACTTCAGACATTATTTTTGGCAATTTTTTTTCACTTACAAAGGACTCTTCTGATCACATGGGAATTATAGCGAATCAAACATGACCTAGGGATGTCTGGAATTTGTGAAATACATCTTCCGTTTGTGTTATAGATTCTGCGATGCCATTTGTTCCAGCATCTGTTCACAGATGAATTTTAAAAATAATTCATTATGCAGAAAAATATGCAAATAATTATGTAAGATGTTCCATAATAATTTACATAATTTATGTTAGTATCTAATATTTAGCATATTGTCCCTCATTCCATTCAACTTTTCCCCACATATATTTTCCAGCATGGCATATGTCTCAACAGAAATCTGCATATTTCCCTGTGAATAAATTTGCATAAATTTCAGGAAAGTTTTTAAAAAACCTGCATTGAGCCAGGGATTGGACTCAGTGGCCTTATAGGCCTCTTCCAACTCAACTATTCTATGATTTTATGATATCCAAAAGTCTGCAGACTTTGCATGGCCTGGGGAGGCCAGTCTGCAGTGGTTCTGCAGGTCAGATTCTTAGAACTCCAGAGTCATTTTAGTCTGTCTCAAATTTCTCCAGCGTCCTACCAGGAGTATATTGTTTTTAACTATGGCAAGTGTTTCAGTAACAAAGATCTATAAGCTTCTGGTTGCTATGTTATGTTGACTACTCCTGCAAGTGAAGAAAATGGCTGAAGCCAATTTTAGATTATGATCATTTGTTTGTTTTGGCAATTGTAATAATCAGGGTGTAACAGTGAAGGCAAAACTTAGCTGTGCTACAAGAAGACATCTTAAATGATATCACCCACCTTCTTTTTTCTGTGATATGTCAGATTCCTCTACATTTCCTTACTGCATTAGAACATAAGAAGAGTTATGATGAATCAGACCAAGGGTCCATCTAGCCCATCTTTCTGTTCACACAATGGCCAACCAGCTGTCAATGGAGAACCCACAAGCAGGACATGAGTGCCACAGCACCCTCTCTAGCAACTGATGTACTCCCCTTGATACTGAAGGTAGCATATACCCATCAGGACTGGTAGCTGTTGTTAGCCTGATCGTCCAGGAATTTGTCCAGTCCTTTATTAAAGCCATCCAAATTGGTAGCCATCAGTACATCTTGTAGAAGAAAATTCCATGGTGTAACTATGGGCTATATGAAGAGGGTCTTCCTCTTATCTGCCCTGAATCTCCCACCAATCAACTTTATCGGATGACCCTGGGTTTTAGTATTATGGGAGAGGGAAAAAATGTCTCTCTAATCTATATATTTTATTGAAACGGTTTTTTCTCAGTGGGGAATAATTTTATGTACTTACAAAATATTAGTGCCTTCGAGTGCTGTATCTGGATATAAATTGACAATAAAATTCTGAAAATACTTTGAATACAATTTTTGTGTGTATTAAGAATAAAACCTTAATTTTCAGTGTGCCCTTTTGAGGGACTTTCATACTACCTTCTCAAGTGGGTCAGTGTCACTGACATTGCTTATAATTATAGAGAAATAGATGGTTGTGCTTTAATCAGTATATGCTATTAATATTCTTGTTTGATCAGGAGAAATTCTGTAGAGCTAATGCAGAAAGCCTATGTAATTTCAAAGAATTCATCCTCCTAATTTAGCATTAATTTATGGGGGCAATTTCAAGTGTAACCAAATAAAGACATTTAATCAATAGCTTTGTTTGCATCCAGTGAACTTGGTGACACCATCTTACCTGATGGAATATGGGAACAACCTCTATTTTGAAAGCAAATAAAATATGTGTTTTTCATTAACCCATTGACATCACTGGATCATGAAGAAACTAAGACACATGATCAAATCACAGAACATTTTAGAGTTTGTTTTACTGTAAAATGTATCATTCAGTTATTAAACTAACACAAAAGAACTTGTGTCTAAATTAAAACACTTCACAATAAATGAAATATTTCAACTGCTGCTAATGTTATCTTTTGCATTGTCTAAAGCTGTAAATACCTTATAAGTGACTATTTTTCCATTGGAATAAGGAGGAACAGACTATAATGTTTTGAGAGAGACAGTCATCTATTGACTTTGTAGACATGTGTATATTGAAAGTGGAGAAAGGGAATGGGGTCACATTTCCAGCCTCCAACCAGAACACCCTCAGCAGTAGGTGCAAAGGGGGTTTCTATGTGTGTAGAAATCTCTTTCATAGCTTCCACTGAATGCATGCAGTTTAGGGGATAAGCTTCTGTCTCCCTCTTCACATTCAGTATATACATGGAGGGAATGTGTCTCACCTGCTCTGTGGATTGATCTCCCCTCTGAAGTACATCAGGCTTCAACAGTGGCAGATTTGGGGCATTTATTGGAATGACAGCTCTGAGCTATCTTTGTACCAGCCCAATGATATTAGTGTGTGTGTGTGTGTGTGTGTGTGTGTGTGTGGTTTTCGTTTGTTTTGATTCTTTTGTAAACCCCTTTGGGATTTGTTTCAAATGAGAAGTGGTATATAGATGTTGCTATTCATTCACCCACTCACTCACTCACTCATTCACTCACTCATTCATCATTGTCACATCTCCAACTGATGAATAGGAGGCTGAAGCTATGTATCTAAAGCCAGTAGGTATCCTTTCTTATTGGCTGGAGCTAAGTAAGAGCAGCCAGTCTCTGCCAGGCAAGGCTTGGCACATCTGCAGCCATTGACTGAGATGTTAGGTGACTCATAGCCACCAGTCTCCTGTAATTGCAACATTTCCTTTCAAACTCACTAACAGAGCAAGTCATCTCTAGTAAAATCTAATTCTCCTGTTTTCCATCTTTCTAGTCCATGGACTTTGCCAGCTCCTTTTGTTCCTTCAGCTTTTCTTGCTTCTTGGGTGGATGCTCTGACTAATTGGGCATATTCCCTATTCATGGATTAAGTTCCACACTGTAGGAACAGATCAAGTGACTTCTGGTTCTCACACTGGATTATGAACCTCAGCCAGAGGTTTATTTCTTTATTTCTGTTTTGGCTGTCGTTTCTTGTCGTCTGTTCTTGCTACATTCTGAACATGAGTCTGCAGTTCTTATGGCAGGTCGGATCCCCCAATACTCTGCTAGGAGTCTATTTAATACTGAAAACCCATGCAATTTTAAACATTATTTGATTGTTTAATGTAAAGTGCTTTGAGCTTAGTAAAAGATGTATGCAAATGCCTTAAGTAGCATGCTTTTCAGAGGCCATAACAACAGTTTCCCTCGAAGTGTGAGTGATTTCAAATTTCCACTGATTTCAAAGAATGCAGTCTGATGCTGCACATGTACCCACCGTTGTGTGCAGGCAAATCCCATTGAAGCAACAAATTAACAAAGCTGGATAGCATTGTTAAGAAACAGGTTGATGTATTAACATATCAAGAGAGCATTTATATACCTAAAAAATATCTACATCCAAAAGCTTTAAACTTATAGATGTTCTAAGCTTTAGCTTTGATTCCTTGCTAAGCTATCCATTGTTTCTAATCATTCTTAGCAGATATATGGAGAGAGAGAAAACTCTTCCTGGATGCACAGTCATGTAACAAAATGGATTTCTATCAATATATATATCATGGATTCAATGGTAGCCATGTCATTCTTGCTGCTACATTGATTTTTGCCATCTAACCTTCTTTGTTAATCAAATCCTCTGACAGACTCCTCTGACAGACTCAGCAATCTGTCTCATGCAGAGAATGAAATGCTTCACGAGGACTTTGAAGCAGCAGGAGCACCATCTGTAGCTTGGCTTAAAGGGCTTAAATATATTTGTGGTGAACACTCACTTGTAATGAAGCATTGAAAAGAGTCTCATTCCTGACAATATGCAAACAGTACTAGGTTTAACTTTCTCTTCTAAATATGCAATATGTAGGGCTACTATTGATTTGGATCAGGCCATCATTAAAATGCCATTTATCTGAGCACGAAGCAGGAGCGCGCCGCACTATCTGTGATGAGCTGCTACAATTCCATGTAGGTGATGATGATAATGGGTTTTAGCCAAAGCTGTCCGTCCACAGGCAAAACAGATTCCCCCTCCCCCAGGCTGACTCAAATCTGCTCTAGAGGGTTGGGGGGACCCTCCAGAGCAAATCAGGGAGGCATGGGGGAGAAAATTCAATTGCACAAGCAGGCATCTGCAAGCATAATAACACTGGATATAGCTGAATGAATGGAATACTGGTGATATCCTCAGAACCCACAGAAAGTTTGGTCACCCTATTATGATGCCCAAGGGTTTGTATCTGAAAATTGTTAGCATTAGAAACATATAAGGCGAATAAAACCATTTTTAAACATTTTATAAATAAATAACTTTAATATATTCTTCATTGCCATTAAGCTGCCCTACCATGCTACAGTCACAGTAGCTCAGTTTTTCTTTTTCAATCTTACGTAAACATGAAAAGGGTAGTAATCTTGGGAAAAAAAACACCTCAAACCAGGGGGAACTTTTGTTGGGCAAAACTGAGCAGGGAAATAGGTAGTAGTATTTATGCACTACTACATTTGAGGGAGCATCAGGCACCACTATTTTTTAAAAAAGGAAACCAGAAGCATTCCTATTCTAAAGCAAGGAGCCATTCTTTAAATCAGGGATGGGCAACATGTGGCCATGGGAGTATGCTCCCCCCATCACCATTTTTGTATTCCCACTGTGTTCCCTTGCTAACGTGACCAAATTTGACACCACAGTATCAACAAAAATCACAGCAATTTTACAAGGGGCGCAGAGAAGATACACCTTGTTTTCAAGCTCCCAACATGGGGCAAAAAAAAAGGAGAGAAGCAGGTTCTTAGAATGCTAAGATACTTTATTTCCAAGCCCAACGTGTTTCAGCCTATGTTGTTTTTTAAGGCCTTCAGGGGGCTGTAACATCAAGAATACATTAAATTATGTTTATACGGATAACACATAACAATATATCTGTTTAGGGGTTAATTATGCATATTGCCTTAAAGGTCTATGCCCATATGTAAGTTTCTTTAAAAATATTATTATTAGAATATGAAGGTTCTGGGGCCTGTCCACATTACACATTAAAACTTGTATAAATCATATAAAACATTTTTATAAAAACATTTTAAACAAAAGTTTAATATACAGATTCTTACTTGATAAGAGATGTCTGCAGAAATACTCCTAACAGGATGATAGTCTCCTACAATAATTACTAGCGGCTGGGGAAATATAATCATTCCAGGGCCCTTCTTATATTCAAATTCCTTTTTTTCTCATTGTTTTGTCATTTTTTTTAATTTTATTTTTTGCTCTGTCAGAAGCTTCCATGTCGCAGTGGTAAGTGCAAGGTCTCAAAATACGTCATTACTGCTATCCTTATTGCTATTATGTGGGAGCCACTGCAGGTAATTGCTAAATCACAAGAGTGGCAAAAATTCAAGATCTAAGTTTAAGCCACTGGGATTTAGAGTTTTTAACCTCAGGATCCATTCTATTTCCTTTCTTAATAACAATTCATTGTCTTGTCTATTCAGTTTTTCTAGGGCCTAAAACATAGCCAACTTCTACTGCCCTCCTGAAAAGTTTAACACAAGGTTAGACAACCTTGTGCCCTCCAGATATTTTGTACTACAACTCCCACGAGCTCCACCCAGCAATGGCCGAGGGCTTGGAAATAAAGTATCTTTACTGAGAACCTGCTTCTCTCCTTTTTTTTTGCCCTGAGTTTGATGCTCTCCTCCTTTTGGTGTTTCATGCTCCCAACATGCCTTTTTCTCCTGCAAAATTCCTATGATTTTTACCATCATAGTGACAGCGGCAAATTGAGCAGTGGGTGGGGGTGCAACTCCCAGTAGAATCCAAAAAGGGGGCAATGCAGACCCTCAACCCCCAGAATTTGCCCACCCCTGCTTTAAATGGAAGCTGCCATCTCACAAATTGAAAAAGACTGTTTTTGTTGAAAATATATGGAGTTGAATCCACTAGCCCCAACCTAATATTGGCTCTTAAGCCTTACAAGACTCTTAAGTCTTGCTTGACTTGTGTATGGCTTCTGCCAAAGTGAAAAAGGCTATTATTCAATTAACTATTTTTGGGTACCATCAAAGGCTTATACATAGATGAGGTTTTCACGTCACTTTACAGAAGGAGAATCAACACTTGTGATTCAGAAAGTTCCTGCGGATTCCAGGAATGGTTTGCTCAATGGCATCCATGTCTGTGCACAGTATTTTATTTATTTTGAGGCTGCATATTTCTTGTGCTGGTGGGCTATTATGAATTCAGTTAAGAAGGTAACTTAATATATGCTGGAAACTTTAACTCCTTAGACAGATTTCCTTTTTAAAAGCATGATTTTTTAAAAAATATCCATCTTTGGAATACTGAATCAGTTTGTCCTGGCAACCAAGATTTCAAAAAATGACAATGTTGATTGAGGAGCTGGGGTAGGAATTTGGGTCAATCTAACATTTGCATGCATTTCTCAAATTAAACAACAAATTGTGCGTATGGGATTTATGGTTTTGCAACAGGCGTATATAATGAAAGGATGACAGATATAGTGTTTGAATAGAGGCTCTCATATCTAGCTTTTTTAACAGCAATTCCTGTCAGCAGTTTTACCAAAATAATTGATTAGTAAATTCCCACCACGTTCGGTGTTGCTGCTTTTGTTTTTCTCCTTCAAGTATGTGTTTCCAAAAGTTTACTGGATTAGTGACCTCTTTATCAGCAAATAGATGGGATGGGTAAAGAATAGGAAAGATTTAAGCTTTTCAAAAAATTTCAGTGGAGAAAATATGACAGTTAGAGATGGCATTGCTTGATTGATTAGGGTTCTCATCCCTGTGAAGGGAGCTGTATGGATACACATCTTTTAAAGTGTGCATCCAAAAGTGCACTCCCCACCCCACACACCACCACCCCGCTGACTAAAGCAGGCCTTGTGGCCTTCTAGGTATTTTGGCCTACAACTCGTGTGATCCCTAGCCTGCATAGCCAATGCTGAGGGCTAATGGGAATTGTAGGCCAAAACATCTGGACGGCCACAAGTTGCCTACCCTTGGACTTAGATGTGAAAATGCACATTTTCCTAAAATATTTATTTATTAATGTTCATATCCAGCCTTTTTTCCTCCAAGGAACCCAAGGTGGCATACATAATCCTCCTCCTCATTCTCTCCATTTTATCTTCACAACAACAGCCCTGTGATGTACGTTCGGCTAAAAGTCTGTGACTGGCCCAAAGTCACCCAGTGAGCTTCCATGGCCAAGAGGGGACCAGATCTCCCAACTCTCAGTCCAACATTTTAGGCACTACACCACACCGGTGTAGTTTTTTTCTTTAGTACACTTTTTTTTGGAACCAGCATTGGGAATGGGCGAGCTTTGCCTACAAAATTCACTCACATTCGTGTTTGGGTGTGCAATGGGAAAGTTCTGGTCACAAGTGAACCATAACAAACTTCTCGTACATCCTGTTGTTGTCTTCTTTAAATGATGTCAGTCAGTGTCTAGTGGGCAGGGCTAGCCCACTCATTTATAAAATCCTCTTCATGTGTTTGGACCAAATGCCTGAAAAGGGCTTAGGAGTGGGGGGGGGGGGGGACAAAGAACAGGTTTTCTTCAACAGCTGGAAGAAAAATTGCAATGGGAAGGATTCCAAACAGCCTAGGTAATTTTATGATTTAAAAATAAAGCATAAACAGCACAGCTTTTGTTGAAGATAACTTGTTGTAAATAATCCCCCCGCCCCAGTGCCTCCATCTTGCTTCATGCTAAAATGGCATGTATGGAGAGAGAGAGAGAAAAGAATGTGTTGACAGAAATCAGGGCCAAAGAGATGAATGTTGTGCTCTGAGGTAAACGACATTTATATGCTTCTACCTACTATTTGTCTTTACTGGCGGATTGCCCTGAGTAGATTAACATAGAAGGGGGGAATGTGAAATGTTTTTCTCTGTTTTCTTTTCTGCTAGAGTTTAAAACACTTGGCCTAAGAGTTGAATAATGTGGAGTGCTGCTTCAGTTGTACCCATAGTAGAAGCTTGTAGATTCAATATCAAAATAAAAGACTTTGTGTGGTCAAATGGCTAATGTTGGGCTTGTATAGGAAAAACTGAAGTTTAAATCTCAACACATCTTTGAAGCTTATTCAGGCTGCAGTCCAGTATCCTCTTACTTAGATATAAGCCCTACTGAACTCCATGAGTAGGCATGGATAGGTTTGCTCTGTTAAAGGACCTTGACAAATCACTATCTTTCAGCCTAATCGATCAAAAGGGTTATTGTGGGATTATAAAACCTGAGCAAGTTACAGAAAATCAATACAATTTCCCATTTAATTATAATGAGGCTTTTAGGCTATGTAAATATTATACACTTAGTCTGTACAATATTGTTGCAATTGTGTTCTTGGAATATGCAAAATGACTTTCTCTCCAGGCTTCTGGATAGCTTTTGCTAGTAGCACCTTTTGAGGATTCAGGGCAGAGGGAGTAGTAATCACATGACATTAGAATTGGTTTAATAATAGCCACAACCTTTATTGGCTAAGCATACATAGTTTTGACATTATGCAGATCCAGTCATCAGGTGGCCTGCCTGCCTGCTGGCTAATTTTTCACCCCAGCCTGCATGGCAAAAGCCTCGGGCCCACCATTAATCCCCCTTTAAAGCCATCAAATTTGGTAGCCATCACTACATCTTGCAGTAGTGAGTTCCATACTTCATGTGCATAATCATCCATTTCTGTAAAAAGGTTCCAGTGTTCACTTTTCCATATCTTCACTTCTGAATATTGCACCATTGTAGCCCCAATTATATTATTTCATTTCATTGTGTGGATCTGAGATATTTACCTTTTGTTCCCTGTCCACACAGGTGTTCTTTTGCATAAGGTAAAACAACAAAGTAACTTGCATGAAAAAAGGGGGAAGTTGTTACTGGATTTTTCCATTGTGGAAGGAAAAGTATCAGAAATGAAACCAATATCAGGCGTCATGGGATGCTGGTGTTTTTATGTATATGATTTTTATCTGATTAAATGGCATAGCAGACAAAAAAGCAGAAATTGTATTCACTAGGGCTAGATCCTACAGAGTGTTGAAACTAATGTTCAGCAGGCTACATACAAATGAACGAGTATTGAACTCGTTAAAATACTTTTAGTATAATCAAAACTACGTCCACCTGCTCAAGAATTCAGTGCAGAATCCAATGATTCTGTAATGACGAATCCCTGCATTTATTCTGATTATGTAAATTTAACAACTAGCTTGTAAAAAAGAAAAAAAAGTCATCAATTATTTTGTGTATCACTCTGAAAACCTGCCGTATGCCCGGAATCCTAGACTCTGCTGTGTTGCTACCTAACACCCCTGGTAGAGACAAAGAACCAAAATAGCTGCAGGGAAGTGCTATGGATTCTCTCTTGGCTCCCTGCATCAACAGAATTTCTAACTAAGATCCAATTACAGAATATTAATTATTAATGATAATAAGTGAGCTGTAAAGAATGCACATTTACTTTGTGATCCCAGGCAGCTGGAAGTTTCAGCAACCTTTCAAGACTTGTAAACTCAGCACCTTTCAAATCAGACTAGAACACATCCAGGTTTCCAGGTTGTATTCAAGACAGCAGAAGTATCAGAGCTGTGACATGAGTGTGAAGTTCCATTTTATCCCACCTATCTAAGGAGCTCAGAACAGCATACAGGGCTCAGTGGATGGGAAATACTTTGCATGGCCGAGATTCCAGGCTCAATACCTGGCACCTTCAGTTAACCAATCTCAGGTTGCAATGCTAGGAAATACTTCTGCCTAGTTCACATGAGAGCTGCTCACAGTCCAAGGAGACAGCGGTGAGCTAGTTAGATCAACAGTTCATGGTAGCTTCATATGTTCTGTGAATTAGGTCAAGTTGAGTGAAAGTGATGTAAAGTATGGAACTCACTACCGCAAGATGTAGTGATGGCTACCAAATTGGATGGCTTTAAAAGGGGATTAGACAAATTCATGGAAGATAAAATTAAAAATGGCTACTACTTTGATGGCTATATTTATTACATCTAGTATTGGAGCCAGTATTTTGCTGGAGAACACCCATGGGAGTGAACTATTGCACTCATGTCCTACAGGCATCTGATTGGCCCCTGTGGGAACAAAATGCTGGACTAGATAGACTTTTGGTCTGATTCAGCATGGCTCTTATGTTCTCATGACTGACTGTCATGGATACTAAGTGAGCTTCTTTGGTGAGCTGGGATTTGTACTAGGCTCTCCCAAATCCAGCATTTCTATATACATCGCACAGGCTCTAGAATGTAGGATGAAGAAAGAGCAGAGGGAAATATGCTATGGTAAGTATGTGCACAGAACAAATAGAATTTACAGCTTATTATTATGGTTCTGGAGGTTAGCCATTCTCTGCACCCCAAGTTCAGCAGGAATCTTAAAATCACGAAATGGTAACTTATTGGTTGTCGTTCCCATCCAGGAAGGTTTTCAACAGAATGGGGCAGATGTGTGTGCCATTTTTCCCTAGTTAGGATCAGTAGCACTTGGTCCTAATTGGTTCTTCTATATGGGAAAGGCCTCAACCCTGAAACACACGAATCAATGACTGTGTGTCTCTGTGCGTGTGTGCTCTTCTGTCACTCAGCAATTACAGCCTGAATACTTCAATCTAGGAGAGACTTGCACAGCTTGTAACCCACTAAACTAAATGCAGCCTACAGGCTTAGTCTTCCATGTTGCCAGGGTATGTGTTAATGCCTCTGGTTCTGCGATCCCAGATAAGCAAGTAAACTAGGACTTAGGTAGCTGCCATATACTGAGTCAGAGCATTGGTCCATCTAACCCAGTATTGTAAACACTGACTAGAAGTGGCTCTCCAGTATTTCAGGCAGGATTCCTTCCTAGTCCTACTTGGAGCTGCTGAGGATTGAACCTGGAACCGTCTGCATGTAAAGCATGTGCTTTGCCATTGAGCCATAAACCGTACTGGTGGTCACGTGGTTTCTGAAGATTCCAGTGTAAATGCAGACTGCACTGCCTCGGCAAATCATGCTCTTTCTTGTGACATATGCAGCAGAGCATTATCATAGAGATAGGCTGAGAGAAAGGGAGAACTACTATGATGGATTATTTAATAGAAGGAATTGTTGAAATATTTATATTTGAACAATGTACAAGGCTTCTGTTTGAGATCGGGGTTGGACTTCTTTTTAATTGAGGCCTGACTTTCCAAATGTTCCATGAAGTACTGAAGTCATACTTCTTCCTCACAATGACCTCAGGGTTCATTTAAATGTAAGGATTATGTCAGTGTCTGGGGTTGGTACTGATTCAGTCATGGTGCATCTAAATGAGATTTGGTTTGAACCATGGGGTAGTCCATGAGACAAGACAACAGGCATTTCCCGAAAAAGCTGCCGCTGACTGCAAGAAAAGTGTGTGATATGTCTGCCATCAGAAGATTTGAAATGGCATTTTTGATTATCCCAAGTGTCAGGGGAAAGTCATAAGAACTACCTAGTAAAAGCAGAAGCATGTACCTGTCTTTATTGAGACTCAGTGGGACTTACTTTTGAATAGTCATATACAGGATTGCACTCTGAGTATCTAAAATAATCCTTGGATTGTTGCCTAAAATTAACTGATGTAACTGTATTGATTTCTGTGGAACTAGTATTTATGATAAAGCCACGATTCTGAACTAGCATTAAACATCCTAGTTCAAGGGTAGGCAACTTGCGTCCCTCCAGATGTTTTGGCCTACAACTCCCATGATTCCTCATCACTGGCTGTGCTTACTGGAGCTGTAGGCCAAAACTTCTGGAGGGACATAAATTGCCCACCGTTGTCCTGGTCAAACTGAAACTGAGTTTTCCATTTTACTCATCCCTCATAGGAATGAATAACAGCCATTCACCTTACATCAGAAAATGTAAATGCATGCATTCAGGGACATCCTTAGGATAAAAGCTAAGACTGCCCCTGTATCTGTAGTGATAAGCAAGCTTCAACTGTGTCCAAGATTTTAGCACATTTACTTTGGCCTATAGAACTCCATAGGAGACACTGAAAACGAAGCTCCCACCTTCAGTTTGGCAGAACACTGACAACTCGAGAAGCTGATGGAACAGAATGCTGGACTAGATGGATGTTTGTTCTTATGTTCTTAACTAGAAGGTAGATAGTTGGATCAATGGAATCACAGTAGTTTGAGCATTCTGAGGTACATGTACACCATTTTTCTAAAAAGATGGAATTTTAATTGAGTATAAGTATAGACATATGTGAGTGTTGTAACTTGCCCCTCTCTTTTTCTTTTCTCTCTTGCAGCTCCTTCGGGCTAGAAGGGATGTCAACATTTGGAGGCATGTTAACCAGTTTCTCCCATGACAGTTCGACAGTGCAACTTCTTTGAGGCCATATTTGATTATAACAACAGGGGCCCTCTTTAGAGCATGGAAACCCTAGAGCCAGAGCACAACTGATCACTGGTGTAATCTGCATTAAACCACTAGCTGCATATCCAACAGCTATGAGCTGAGCCCTGACAAAAGCCACAGCCTTAAGTACCATTCGCTCTGACAGAGGAAGAAAGAGGAGTTACCCCATCACAGAAACAGCCATCTCCAAGGTCTGCTGTTGAAGGAGTTCAGTGCTAAGAAATCAAGGACACAACAGTAGTTACGTGGGTCCAGCCATGGTCCCAAACTGTGTTTAAATATATGTAGCTAAATGAACATTTAAGCACTTAATTGACTCCAGAGAAATCAATGCATTTATTCCCGAGAAAAAAATATCACCTTGGGTGGAAAGATAAGATCATGGTTGTCCCGTGTGCAAATTCAAAGCCATAGAAGAAGAGAGGATCAATGAAGCTAAAATGCTTGGAAATATATTGTTTCCTGTCCTCTGCCGAAATATTCAGCTGTTACAGATTGCATCTCAATGCACTTCTAATATTTGCACTGTCACGTCCATTCAGGGGAATGATGTAGGCCATCATTTGCACAGATGGCCACATGAAATTTTAGCCCATGTGAAGATGTACCTTGAGGGGCTTCTAGAGGAAATGAAATAAAATCCATCTACAAAAATGAAGAAAATTGAATGCCCTTCTTCTGTCCCTTCAGAGAGTTCTTTCTCACAAGGCAAATTGTTGCTCCTTATGACTGAGATGTTAAAAAGCATCAAGAGGCTAACATGGATTTTAGAAAAGATCTAATTTTTAATACATTTTTGTATCATTGTAACAACAACAAATGGACCTATACAACTCACATGTTCCTAATGAACATTAACAGTGTCCTCCAAGTTAATATAAGGAAGAGAGAGAGAGAAAGCATTTGTACTACATATTTGACACATAACATTTTATAGCCAATTATCTGTCCTTCATGGAAAATGTACCAGCTAAACAGGCATTTTCAGTTTATTTTTCTAAATAAATGTGGTGTTTGTATCATTTGCAATCACTTACTTTTGCTAATTTTTGTTATTTACCTCTGTTCTGCCCCTTTCACCCTCCTTCACCAAAAAAGGGAGATTTTAAATGTCTTTAAAACCAAAACACTTGTTTTGCCATGTTAAATCATAATGATTTACAGACTGAAAGCTTTAATATAAAATGTTGTTTGTAGAATTATAAAGTATATTTCTACTGGAAAATATGTACGGAAACTCAGAGAAAGGCTGTATTTTAATCTTTAATTTCAATATATAGGTTATTTTTTAATATTCCTAAGGAAATATTTAGTTAATGTAGTTTGTTTGAAAGTTGTACCAGAATATTTTGATTCAGAAGCAGATAGAGCATTCAACAAAGCCACAGCAAAAATTATGACCCTGTATGTACATGTACTTCGCCTCTGCATGTTCAAAAAGACTCTGAGGGTCAATACATAATGCAGTTGGCACTGATATCTAGCTCCAAAGAGCAGAACACATATGTGGTACTTCTGCTCCATGTGTATGCTAGATATGCACCTGAACAGCATAGCATTGTACTGCAATGGGAGACATTTCTCCAATGCATTCCAACATGTCCGTACCACATTGTAGGAATGAGAATAGAGTTGGAATTGGATGGGTGGATCAGCTGTGAAGTAACCTGCTGGGTCCTGCATGTTGCCTGGTTGCTTGATCCAAGTTGCCATGGTTCACTGGTCTACTCCATCTGTCCCAGCTCCCAGATTGCTGATGGAGGAATTCAGCCTTCCCAGCAAGAGCTGCAACACAGATTTACGACAGTCTACTTTTTCTCTTGGATCCAACAGCTGTGATTGGATGCAGTTGCACACTTGCACTTCCTGCCACCGATACCGAAGAGCTGGATCAGGCCTGTGATTTGCATGTCATTTTCATAACTAAAATAAGTGCCAGTCCATACTTGCTGGACATATCACACTGATTTTACTTATATTGGAATGGTTGCAAAAAGCTTAATTCAAACCTTCTGAAGATTGCCATGGGCTTCAGGCACTTTCACAAGAGATACTCTTTCTTCTTTTGTGTGTCTCCCTTGAATGTGGCCAGTGCAATTTAGAAAGTGGGAGAGAGCCATTTTGAAATCAAGTTATTAAATTCAATTGCCATTTCCAGAGTCAACGTTATATAGACCTTAATTGGATATAAGGACTTGCAATTCTTTCTAAGTGTATTTTGTCCCTTCAAATACATGCATTTTAATATTTATTTAAATCATAACAATGAGGGCTAGAAGCTTACTTTTTTACATGAAATCTGGGAATCTCAGGATTCTAACAAATGTCCATCAGTTGCAAAATCAAAGTGAGGGGCTCTGTGCAACTATGTTGCTATATGTTGCTCCTCCCTGCTTTAAATCTCAGAAACTAAAATAACTTTCAATATAGTCTGATTCCTAAATTACACATGATATCCTGTGATACTTGCATAACAGAGATTTATTTACAAATTGTAACAGTACCATATGTACTGTTAAAGATGCCATTGTTAGGATCTGATTGATATAATTTGGGAAATAATAAAAAAAATAGAAATTGTTGGGTAAACCTCATCCATAATCCTCATCCATCATCTGCAAACAGGAAGAGTCACTGTATCCATCCAATGCAGTACTTTGTTATTTTCGCTCATAGATTCATTTGATGCTAGAGTTGTTTTGAATAAAAATATATATTTTCCTTTTTCCAGAGTTCTCTATTCCGTGTATAATTTTACATACATACACAGAGAGAAAAAGAGGTGCTGAGAGTGTCTTTTGATACCAAGCCTTCCTGAATCACCAGTTGCATGTAGCCATGTAATAAGAATAAGGTCCAGCTGAAGCATACAAAATTGCATGTACTACAGCCCTTCTTGGACTGCATATATCTGAATGCTTCCCCTTATGTAAATAAAAATAAAAATAGTGGCACATGGAAAGTTTTCATGTCAGAATGCTGACTAGACTAAAACCTTTCTCTGACATGTTTACTTTCTCTGTGCTGGGAAGGTTATTTGTTTTCTTTTTGTTTTTAATGTGAAGCAGCATTCAGGTAATCTCTAATGTGTAGACCAGGAATGTAGAATTCAAGAGTCAAGTTCCATTTTGGGGGAGCTCTGGGGGGCATTCCAGTTGTCGGTGGGATCAATGACAAAAGAGGCTGGGACCAAAATACCAAAAATACTCGTCTAATTTGGCTTAAAGCTCTTACTGCCAGTAACTATGCCGTAGGAGAGACATTTCAAAGTTTTAGAATGTGGACGGGGAAATCCAGGAAACTGCATAATTATTGGTTCTTAAGGGAAAAGGATGGGGCCAGTGGGAGGGAGACCTAAATCCTAAGAATAACTCACCAAAGCAGCTTGTGGGGTGGGGAGACACCTGGGTTCCGGGTGGTGGAGAGGCAAACCAACCATGAAGACAAAGCAAGATTTCACAATCAAAGGCATTTCTGTGGAAGATGGGAAGCTTCCAGAAACTTGTTGGAAATTCAAACTGATCAACCAGAAGCTTGAAATGACCTGATCAGGCATCCTTCAGGTGATTCTTATATACACTTTGCAATGAGATGGCTCGTGGAAGAGAGTGAAGAGAAAAAAGTCAAATCTCAGATCTGTAATAACACATATTTTAATATCTAGAGATGCCTGTCCATGTCTAAGCATCATGTCTGGTCTGGGATATGATTTAGGAGGGGTGGAGAAGGCTGGATTTGTCACAGGCCCCAAGAAAGGTTCAGTTCAACTCAGGAGACACCAGAAACAGCCCAAAACGATCCAATTCTGCTTGGACTTCATCCAAATTAAATGAACATTCCTACTGTGATGAGATAAGCAACACTTCCTAATTATTTCACCAAAATGATAATTGAAGCAAAACCCATATCACACTCATTAGTATCGATAGTGCTAAACATTTCGTTAGAAGTATGACCTTTAACAAGAAAGGACTCCAATACAGCACAGTTTTATGTTTGTTTGTTTGTTTGTTTATTTATGTATTTATTTGTGGCATTCTATCCCACTGAAATCCATCAGTGGTTTGCAATATTAAAGTACATTTAGGTACAATATTAACAACACAACATTAAAAGCACAACAGTAAAACAACTACAGTAAACATGATTTAAGAAGCAGCAAAATGGAGTGACATGGTTAGTTTACTTTCAGCCCAGGGAAAGCCTGGGTGAAAAGGTACATTTTTAGGTGTTTGAAAGGCATGGGGATACCTCGGGTGCCTGACAGACTTCCCACATCCACCTGCCCAAACCCAGTTGGGCATCCACAGCACACTCGCGGACCGGTGCTTCGAGTGCCTGTGAGGCCTGACACCTACTCAGCAGCCATCCGCCTTTGCTCCAGAAATCATTCATTTCTCCCTGGTCCATAAGCCCGATACCCTCCCAGCTGGAATGGCTTGGGGGGGGGGGCGGTTGGAATTCGCGAGGGGGAAGAAGAAAAGAACAGAGACTGTATGCATGCACAGCACACATACAGCTTCGTGCGGGGGTGGAGCCAAGCCTATAAACGCTCGCCCTGCACGGCCCATTGGGCTCTTTTGTTCTGGCCTGGAGAAGAGGGACATCGGAGGAACAAGGAGACAGTGTGCGGCCACGAGGGTTGCTTGGTGACCACACATTCATTGAGTGATCTGGGGCAGAGAGACTTTCCTGCCCCAATGGTTTGGAGTTTTTGTAGGGCCGGGTTTGGGAGGAGTTGCCTGTCTGTCCGTCGCCCTCCTCGCAGCATTTATGGCACAGCGTCCGGGATGAAGGGTGGTAGAGCTGCCTGCTTGCCGTCTTCCTCCTCGTGGCATTCAGCGTGCTGCGTACGGGGCGTTCTCTGGCCCGACGGAAAGGCAGAGGAGCCACCGGCATCGTTGCGAGTGTCTGTCAGGCCCACAAGACATGATCCGACTGGATCGGTCTGTTTTGGGGCTCGTTCCCACCTGGGAGTGTGAGTTGGGGAGTTGGGGAGTCCCCAGCAGTTGGGGAGGCACGGCTCGTGCTGGGGAGGTCTCCATATCCTGTTCAGATCTGGTACTGTGCCTGGGCCGCCCAGGGTGTTGGTGCTACACTTGGGTGGGAATGACTTGGGCCTTCTAAAAGGGAAGGCCCTAATCATACCGACTAAGTTAGATTTTGAGTTTATATGGAGCCAGTGGCCTGAAACCTGGATAGTGTGGTCAAACATGCTCCCTAGATGCCAATGGCGTGAAGGTTGGAACACCCACAGTTTAAATAGGGCAGTTAAAATGTTAATAGGGAAATTAGGCTCTTCTTTCAGGACCGGCAGGGAATAGCCATTCCGCATGCTGATATTATGACTACCAGAGGGGATCTACATAGGGCAGATGGAATTCACCTCTCCAATACAGGGAATGACATTTTCCTGCAGGATCTGCGCATGGCCCTGCTGGAATTCTTCCAAGTCAGGTGGGGGTAGGGAGCCTAAGCTGAGGCTTGGCTCCTTTCTTTGGCAGATGGTGAGGGAATTTGAGGGGATGAGAACAGGGATGGTGAGCACTCTGGCACCTTTATGGTAATTGGCAATTCAGAGGTCCTGCTCCTCAGGGGTTGTCTAGCTTTCGTGTCAAGATATGGTTTGCCTTTGGGGACCTGCTTGTCTCATCTACCTAGAGCTGTGCAGCCCTGGGTGGGGATGACACAGGTAGGTCTCACCAAACACTCAAGTGAAGTTGGGAAAAGGGGCCGGGTCTCCCCACCCCTGTGTTCAACTGAGTGGCTCGCCCTGATTGACAGGCTAGTTGCCTGAGATAAATAAGTGAGATTCCCGCACGTTCACGCTCAGATCCATAGAGGTAAGAATCTCCATGTTAAATAAAGAGGCCCTTGTTTATCCAAGCTCTGGTGTCCATGTATTATTACTTGTGCTTTCTTCTCCACCTTTAAATGGTGGCCATAAACACTCCATTTAAACAAGAGTAAATGCACGAATGGAGCATTCACAACTTTATTCTTGTGTAAATCGGGCTTTTATGGATGCCATTTACACAATGGGGAAATATGCACTTTCCAGAGCCTCCATTGTTGCACACAATGGAGGCTCTGGGAATTGTGCATTTCCCTCTTGTGTAAATGGGGCTTTTATGGCTGCCATTTAAACAGTGAGTGAAATGAGTAATTTTTGGAGTAAGGGCAGACAGGTGCCAGGCATTTGTTGGGTAGGGGACCATATGAAAAGGAGGACAGGACTCCTGTATCTTAACCAGTTGCATCTGGTTAAGAGGTCAGGGCTCCTGCAGCTTTAACTGTTGTGAAGAAGAAGGGATATCACCAGCTGCTGCATGCATACAAATGACACCTCCTGAAATTCCCTTTTCTATGCAACTGTTAAAGATACAGGATCCCTGTCCTCCTTTCCATATGGTCACCCTATTGTTGGGCCTTACCAAGCCTCAAGGGAAGCTTGTGCAGCCCGTCGAGCAGGGTGGACAGTGGTGGTAAGGCAAGCGTCCAGCAGATCAGATGCAAGTAAATTTGATCATCCCTAGAAAGATGCCACATGTTTTGTTGTCTGAACTGCTGTTCTATTAGCTAATCATAAAGTTCAGGTACAGCTCATACATAACATTCCATCACTCTTTGCATGTATACAACAATAAAAGTCACAGATGCAGAGATAACAGAACTGAGAAATCTCAGCTTTTTAAAAGAACATGTACATAAATGATACTTTCCTTACTGAAAAATTGTCACCATCTCATCCATGCATTTTTGAAGGGAATAGATGTCTGAATAATAATAATAATAATAATAATAATAATAACAATTTATTTCTTACCTGCGAAAACAGGGTCAACTGCAATTATTCCTGTAAACGTTTTGAGTAGTAAAATGAAGTCGTATTTTAATACGTTTTAGATTTGGCAAGCTAAACCTAGGATTAAGGCTGGAGTGGGGGAAATATCTGTATGTACAAGTTAAAACAATTCTATTCAGGATCAGATTAATATTAGTGAAAACTTTCTGACAGTGTTTTGAAAGGATTTGCAGCTATTGTTACAAATAATAGCTTTTAAGGCTCTAAATCAAAAGGACCTGTATAGATGTTAATCTTTAATCACGTGTAGTATTTTAAACAGTAAAAATGTAGTCTAATTCCACGCTGAAACCAGAAAATAATTAGAAAACTAGGGAAGGAGCACAGCAACAGCAGAAATAAGCTGCCTGCGATTCCTCGTATCAAGTCATAAAAGGGTTCTGTTCTGAAGGTTTGGAACATACATTTATTCTTGTGGTTATGAAAAGCAGGCTTTCAAAAGAGTATCATATTAACTCAAAGAACAAGACTCCATCATAATAGCAAAGTGCAAAAGTTTGCAGGTCTCTGTCTGCCACACTGATGGTCAATTTTCCTTTCAACTATGTACAAGAGATTTCTATGTGCCAGTCACAGCAGGTGGCACACCTAAGGGCAGCACAAAACTTAACAAGAACTCCTTTGCTGACAATGTAGGGCCTTAAATGCCATTATTTGTGACAAACACTAAAATCCTTTCAAAAGCCTGTATACACTTGACAGTTGACAAAATTGGCAGTCCCCCATCAGTTCCTCAGCATGAGAGCCTGGGGGGGGGGGGGGGATAATTCCTACTTTCTCTTGCATTTTTAATGTTTGCCACTTAAAATTCAAAATCCAGCATAGTATCACAAAAATGGTAGGTTTTGCCTGCTACAAGTCCAATTCCCTTAACCCCCAAGGCATTGGGAGATGCTTATTTCTCATATAAATATAAAATATCTGTACTTCAGTAAAAAGCTAAAAACTTGAGAAGGACATGCCACGAGACAGCTAACACACTTTTAATAACTACCCTAAAAGTGTGGGCAGGGTTTTAGTGGAAAGGATTAAGGGCAGAAGATAAAACTATCTCTACTGGCCAGCGCTGGTTGCAGATTTGAGGGGGCCCTGGAAAAAGTGCACTCTAGTGGCCTCCTCCTATGTTAGGGAATGGAAGTGAGCTTACCTGGTAAGCAGCAGCAGGTTTCTGACAATGCTGTAGAATAGCATTACATTGCAGACAGTGTGGGAAATTAAAACAGGTTCAGGCTACTAGGCTCAGGATGCTAGGGAGGGAAATGAAAGGGGAGTTGAGGGCAAGCATCAGCAGTGGGTCCTGCAAAGGCACAAGGGCCCTGGCAGATGCACAAGGATGCCAGATGCTGATGCCAGCCCTGCCCCTGGCAATGTCTTTTTGAAAGACGTGGTAGATGGATTTTTACTTGGGCTCAGAACCTGGTTGATTGCATGGCATATTAGTAGTCAGTAAGGAGTTTTACCACAGAGTGTGTGTGAAAACCCTACACTTTCCCTCCTCCTGGGTGGCTTCGGATAATCCCAATGCCGAGGAGAGAGTATGGAGATTCTGGGCGGCCATCCAGAGATGGGAGCCACCCCTGCCCTCTTTCTGGTGGAAGGTGACCAATTACAGGTCACCTTCCACCAGGCACCACCCTACCACACCTCCACTGCAATTCTGGAGCGAGGCTTTGGGGCTGTCTTGAGCCTGGGGACCCCTCCCTTCCCCCCAACTCACGCTCCTTACCTGTGGCTTCCCCGCTGCCGCCGCTGGTCTATACTACTGCAAAATAGGCTTTCCGGTCTGTTCCACAGTACAGAGATGTGCTGAGTGATGTCATCATCACTCGCCATGTCTCTATACTGAGGAACAGGCCGGAAAGTCTGTTTTGCAGTAGTTCGGACCAGTGGCAGTGGCAGTGGCAGGTAAGGAGCACAAGTAGGTGGAGGGAGCGCAAGTAGGGGGAGGGAGGGAATGCCAGCCCAGTGTTTTTCCCATAGACTTGCATTGGGGGAAGGCTTTCTTTCCCCCAATGCAAGCCTATGGGGAAGGCACTAGAAATGGCGGTCTGAAAATCCGATATGTCTGATAGTTATCGGACATATGGATATCGGATCCAATCAGATAGGGCCACCTAAGGAAATTATCGTTAGCAGTCATCAGATGTCCGATAATGACCTTATCAGTTTGTTATTGGACATCGGACCCGATACGATACACATCCCTACTATTTAGCATAGTGTTCCCCAACCTAGTGCCCAGTATGTGTGTTGGGGTACACCTGTAATCAGCATGCTAGCAGGGGATTGTGGTTGGTGTAGTCCCACACAACTGAAGAACACAAGTTGGGGAAGGCTATTTTAATGTATCCACTCCTGATTTTAGTGGACCTCTGCTGGTGAAGTGTTTTGAGGGCTGCATCTTGCATCTCAATGAATCATACAAGGCAGCATTACACAAGAGATGGTAGTGGTAGTGGTGGTGGTGGTGGCAGTGGCAGTTGTTTTGAAAGGCAATTTACAAGAGACTGCTTTTTACACAATGCTTTAATGGAGTTAGAAACATGTTTCTGTAAGAGTCTGACTTCATCATTAGAACTAAAATGATTTCCTTAATAACTATATAGGCAATTCCTCAGCTTTACTTGACTGAACTGGGATGTTAGCAGCAATTAATACTTAATGATTATGAATATGGCTACATAATCACAACTTCCCTGGAAAGAGAAAAAAAATGTTTTTTCCAACTTAACATCAATTGGAGAGCAAGTAACAGTAAAGCATTCTTATCGAAGTCTGCAGCAGCTGTGTATACTTGATGAAAAACAAATGTCTTCATATGTTATAGTACAAACTGAAAATGCCTACATTAGGTGGCATGTAAACACAAACATGCGTACATTAATGAAAATAACTTTCAGAAATGCATTATATTAGGAAAAATGCTTACAAAAATATTTACAACTGGGCAAAATTGCAGATGAAATTACAAGTATTAGAAGAAACATGAACATTTTTTTTTACAAATTTTACATTAACTTTGAAAATATATTCTTAAAGTTCAAAACAGAGGGTAGTATTCAATGTTAGTCCAAAGTAGAGTGGACCCATTGAAATGAATGGGTCATATTAGTAATTTCACTCTATGCAAGACTAACTTTGCATACTGTCCAAAGGAACTTAAGAGTTGGAGGGGATCTCAAAGTGTAGGATGAACTGAACATAAGATAGTAAAAATGAGAAACCATGAGAAACTGAAATCGACAGGTTCATCTGTCCCTAATGAAATGTTGCTGACCAAGTTGTGAGAAAAGAAATAAGCCAAGGATCAGGCTATGAGGAACATAAAAAGAGGGTAAGGGGATGGAGGAAACAGCAAGGAAAGAAAAGCAAGGAAAAGAACGGGCTGAAAACACTTTCTCAAACCTTGCCCACCTGATACATGTTTGGTTTTGATACAAGCCAAACATGTATCAAAAAGGCACTCAGAGGCCTGAGAATATACTTGAGCTTCCAGTTGAATATGAATGCTGCAACATATCAGCAAACCAAACATTTCTTCATGCTATAGCCACTGGATAGCCTTTCCATAGCTGCCACCACCTCTTCTTCCTTCTCCTCCTGTTGAAGCACCAAACAGCCACTTGCCTGAGATAGGAGAAGACCCTGGCCCTTCAAGCACTAAGCTACAGGAAGTCTCTTTCCCAGCATAAGGAGGAGAAAAAGAAGTCTGTGGTGATAGTAGAGGTAACAAGAAGGCAGGTAAGTGAATAGGGGAAGATAAATTTGCTCACCTCTCCCTTCTGCTCTTGCTGCTGGTGGTAAAGAAATGTCATCCAGGTAAATACCTGGTGGGGTAACACTCTCTTTTGTGAGGTCAAGCAAGGAGCTGGGTTTTAGATTCATGTTCCACCTCATAGAAAGGAAAACCTGCCATTGTGGGTGTACCTGAAAAGATACTGGTGGTAGTGGAACAAAGAAGTTATCTGGAGGCCAGGTTGCTGGGCTGTGGTGCTGTGGGGCCTAAATAGTAAAGGCGAGACAGCAGCAGCAAGTGGTCAAAGATAACTTTACACGTCGTGGCCTTCACGGTGGGATACGAATAACCCAGTGCTAGTTGTGGGATCTGATAAGATCCAGTGCACATCACAGATGTTGGCTATAGCTAAGGGATATGAAGAAATCCAGTGCTATTTAGCAGAATACAGTGATCCGTACATGTTAGAGTAAACACAAAAGAGTTCTGACAGGAATCTCAGAACTGAGATTAAGACACACCAGGTCTCAAGGGAGACAATAAAGAAAATTAACAAGAAAGTGAGAACAATTTACCTCAGAAAATGGCAGAAATATTGTCATTGAGAAAAGATGCTCTAATTGAGAAGTGCAAAGCTTTAGGAATTGCTTATGAAGGGAAGACTGCAGAATAACTAAAAGTAATATTAATCAAACACCAAGTACCTGGCCTTATTGAGGAGGAATGTTATAAGAATCCAGTTACAAGTGATTCAGCTTATATAGAGACCTTAAGAGAACAGAATAGGATTAAACTTTTAGAGTTGGAGGACAGAGAAAAGCAGAATTTTGTAGAATCAGAGAGGACAAAAATGGAATTGGAAGACAGAGACAAACAAAGAAGGGCTGAAACAGACAAAGCACAAATGGAACAGAAGGAAAAAGAGAGATTCCAAGAATTGGAATTAGCTAAGATTAAAATGGAAACAGAACAGTTTAAAGCAGATGAGATTTGGCAGGAAAAGCAAGAGAAGATTGAAAAAACTAAGATTAAGATTATGAAAATAACCAGAATAACACCTAGAGACTTCATGTCTTTTAACCCAGGAGAAGATCCTGAGGTATTTTTCGACACTTTTGAGAAAGCTGCTAAGAATTGGGATATACCTCAGAGAGAATTTATGAGGTACATTACTAGTTTAGTGAAAGGATAACTGGCTGAAGTATACCACAGCTTTTCCTCAGAGAAACCACCAATTTATGAGTAATATAAAGCTGCTGTGTATCAAAGATTCAGGCTAGGAACAGAGCATTTTAGGAAGCAGTTTTGTACATTTCATTTGCAGGCAGGTAAATCATACCTGGAAGTGTGAAACTAGGTGACCTATTTGATAAGTGGGTTCACAGTGCTAAGGCTGAGTCCAAGGAAGTATCAGGGATCTGATGATCCTGGATCAGTTCTTATTTCAATTACCACCAGAAATCAGGCTTATGGTCAGAGACCGTATCCCTAAAACGGTTCAAGAAGCAGCAGAAATAGCAAACCAATTGGCCATCAACAGAGGAGGTGGAGCTGGAGGAGCCTACAAAGATTATCGCCCTAAATATCCTGAACACAAAGATAACAGAAATGCAATAAAGAAAGAGCCAGAGAAAAACAAAGAATATAAGTCTTAAATAAAAAGTCATGAGGAGAACAGAAATGACAGACCCATGTTTAAGAAGGAAAATGTCAGAGTGTGTTACAAATGTGGGAAACCAGGCATTTTCAGATGGAATGTCCAGAGAACCCCAGAGTTACCTCACCAAACCCAGTTAAAAAGACAAGCACTACACCTTAGACAGCAGAAACTATGAAGAAGGTTCAGTTCTGCAGTGTCAAGTTCGGGGGAATTGAGGAATTCAATTCAGAGCTGAAGGAAGAGGTGTTAGTGGAGGGCTCATTATACCTAGCCACTTTAGACACTGATCAGGACAGATTTGGTGGAGGGAAGACACATTTTACCTCACCAAACAGTTCAAATTAGAGGTATAAATGGGAAACCTGAGGAAATTCCCTTGGCCAAAGTGAATATACTGTGGAGAGGCCAAGAGGGAGAGTTCACTGTAGGCCTAAATGATGAACAGGAGGAACCAGTGATTTTAGGAAGGGACGTAATGAGTAATTGAACTGAGAGAATACTCATAGTCACCAGGAGCCAAACTAAATCAGCACCAGTGACAGAAAATACAAACTTAGTTTCATCCAGCCTAGAACAAAGAGCCGGGCAGGCGGAAGAATTGAGAGACTCGGTTTCCGAGGCAACCACAGAAGTGGGGGAGGAACTTGCTCCTAGGGCAGAGACACCACTTTCTGACCCTATTGAGTATAAGCAGGAACTGCAGGCAGACACCAGCCTGGAATCTCTAAGACAGCAAGCACAGCATTCTGTGACACCCAGTGCTGATGCAGTTAATGAGCAACTGGTGTGGGAAGACGGCTTGCTTGATTAAATATGGGAACCTGAGAAGAGCACCTGACAATGCATGCTGTGAGTCCTCAGACCAAAGAAAAGCTAAGATAAAGCTAACTGCTTATGACCAGTGGCCTAGCATGTCACAGGAGGCCTGGTTAAAGATCCCCAGGAGACTTAAATGCCCTCGGGAGATCTTAACAGTACAGCAGCTGATGAACTCTGTGCTCTCTGGCATGTCAGCCATTGCGCTGGCTTACATCGATGATGTAGCCATATTTAGCAGAACAATATTCCAGCACTTGGAGCACCTAGATAGAGTCCTTAGTGCGCTAGAAAAGGCAAGATTGACCATTAAAGCTAGAAAATGTCAATTTGGGCTATCAGAAGTCTCCTACCTAGGCTATAAGGTAGGCAGTGGGAAAATCTCACCACTGTGGGACAAGGTAGAAGCAATCAAAAGTTGGCCTGTCCCTAAGACTAAAAGGCAAGTCAGAGCCTTCCTTGGGATCATTGGATACTATGGAAGGTTTCTGGAGAGGGGTGGAGGTATAGCCATAGCATTACAAGAGCTGAAACGCAAGCACGAGCCAGATGCTATGAAGTGGAGTGGCCCATGTCAAAAATCATTTGGACAACTCAAAGAGTTTTGTGCAATAGGCCCATCCTAATAGCCCCTGATTTTGAGCAAACATTCATTGTGGCTACGGATGCATCAGAGATTGGGCTGGAAGCAGCATTACTGCAAGAGAGGAATGGGATTAATGGGGACTGGGGAAAATGTTTTGTATTGGTCTATAACAGAAAAGTTATATGAGAACTTCAATTGTTAGTTCTTTAAAATTTAGAACCATAGAGTTGGAGGAGAACTTGTGGATCCTTTAGTCAAGGACTAGGCAATGTAGTGGCCTCCAGTTTTTTTTAGACTCCATCTCCCAGAATCCTTTACTACTGTTCAGACACGCTAGGGTGGCTGGGAGTTGTAAGTCCAAAACATCTGGAGGGTAGCCGGTTGCCCACCCTAATCTAGTACAACCCCTAGAAATCCAAAGCTGGAGTACTGTATGGCTTTGGATGGCTGCCCTCTCCAGTCTCAGCTTGAGACATTCAGCGAATGCTGGACACATTCAACTGCTCTCTTAGTTCACTACTCTTCAGAATTTCCAGAAATGATGACATGTGATCCCACTATTCTCTATGAAACTTCAGAGCACTCCTATGAAGAAACCACCATACCAAAATGTTATTTGATATGGGTGCCTTGGCTCTTTGCTGACCACCAGTTCCTCTGCATCCCACCGACTTCATTTCTTCCTGAGAAAATGTCAATATATTCATTTATTACATTATATCCCACCCTTCTTCCATCATGATGGAACGCAAGATGGCTACATGCAGTTGCCAGATGGTCTCCCCTCCAAACACTGAGCAGACCCAGACCTGCCTAGCTTCAGCTGCCTCCCATGCCTTCAGTCCAAGCAGTACATGCTCTGTCATGTAAGGCAACAATGCTGTATTTCTCAGCATGCGCTACAACCCTGCCAGCGCATGTGGGCTAGAAACATGATGTTTTAATCCAGAGAGCACAGGGTTATGGTCAGATTCCTTTATTTAACGCTTGATTAATTTAATCCAAGCAAGTTTCATTTTTATTTTCCAGAAGGGCACATAACAGCAAGCCATGACAGCTTATGTAAAAACCTAACAATCTGCTAAAATGCTAAAAACACCACTAGATTAAAAAAAAATAAACTGATAATAAATTCAAAAAATAAAGATAAGTAATCTCTTCATTTAAATAGGTCTACTTCTGATTTCTTTTCAATAACTTTCTTTTTTAAAAAAACACCATTCAGCTTCAACTGCTCTTTGTAGCTCTCATGTAATGAGTGAATGTTTATGTGAAGATATATTGTCAAATTAATTTTCACAGTATTTCTCCGGCACCTTCCCCATGTACTTCTTTGAGGCATTTCCTACTAACATAATCTCATCTAGCTGGTGTATACAACAAATGAGCAGCTTGCTTTACAGTCTCGTGGTATTTATATTGACATAAAAATCAATCTTCCCAGTTCAATTATTATATTTATTCTGGTAAATAGTACCCAATCTTTTATCAAGAAGCTGAGCTGCTGTGGTTTGAAAAATAATTACTGAATAAGAAGTGATCTTGGAGTACAGTATTTGCACATGTTTAATGCTTTTCCCTCAGCACAAACAAGTTGAGTAATTAACCCATCACTACAAGGAATTAAAAGTGCTGAGACTCTGTGTGTGTGTGTGTGTGTGTGTGTCAGTGGCACTGCACCATGAGATGAAAGGGAGATGAGTAAACCAACTAACCCTAGCCTCTAAATTGCATTTCTTCTATGGTCTTCACTGTGGTCACCAAGTCACCAGCTTTATAGTTCCTGGGGGCCTCCACTGAAGCAGCCATTTATCCTTTGTAATTTTAGTGTCTCCTGTAAATGTCCTTACCGACCCAGCCAACTCTCTGTACTGGCTAGAGCAGAAAGCCAATTAGGCATAGTGGAATGAATAAAAAGTAGGGATGTGCACGGACACAAAAATTGTATTGGAATCGGAATCGGAACTTCAGATTTTGTAAAGTATTGTATCAGGAAAAACAGAGGTTCATTGTATCGTATCCGATACGAAAATTGGACATCCGTTTTTTGAATCGAACGCCATTTTGAATGATTATCCCCATAGCATAGTATTGTTTTAAAGAAATGTCTATAACTGTTTTTATTGTTTTAGATAGAAGCATGAAACTTGGCCACATTGCAGATGGGTTAGAGTTACTTCTGTGTGAGAAATTTCAGAAAGATTGGTGCAGGCATTTTGTGTCTGTGATGTTTTCTAAAATGAACCTGGAATGCCTATAACTTTTTTATTTTTTAAAGATCCACACATGAAACTTTGCCACAGTGCAGATGGTATGTTGTTACTCATGTGTGTGAAATTTCAGAACCATAGGTGCTTGCCTTGGGTGGCAATTAATTTTTGAAAAATGGGTTGCATTGGGGCTAAGAAATTAACGCCTTTAACTTTTTTATTTTTAATGACAGAATCTTGAAACAAAGCCACATTAGAGATGACATGTAGTTAGTGATGTGTGAGAAATTTCAGAAACATAGGTTCAAGCATGTAGTGGCAAGGTATTTTTGGAGAAATGAGGAGAGAAACCCATTTAACTGTTTTATTTTTAAAGATAGAGACATGAAATTTGCCCATATTTCAGATGGGTTTAAGGTACTTATGTGTGAGAAATTTCAGAAAGATAGGTCCAGGCATTTTGTGGCTACTTTAAAATTTCCAAAAGTTCCAAAACGGTGGATTTGACAGCTGTCAAACAGCACCCCTCCCCCTCCTCCTCCCCCCTCTGTTAGTTAGTACCTCAAACTCATCTGCCATGTGGGCAAATTTCATGCTTTTATCTTTAAAAATAAATAAAGTTATTCTCTCCTCATTTCTCCAAAAATACCTTGCCACTACATGCTTGAACCTATGTTTCTGAAATTTCTCACACATCACTGCATGCCATCTCTAATGTGGCAAAGTTTCATGTTTGGATCTTTAAAAATACAAAAGTTGAAGGCATAACTGTATTTCCCCTGCTGCTACCCATTTTTCAAAAATTAATTGCAGCCCAAGGCAGGACCTATGTTTCTGAAATTTCACACACCTGAGTAGCAACATACCATCTACAATGTGGCAAAGTTTCATGTGTGGATCTTTAAAAATAAAAAAAAATATAGGCATTCCTGGTTCTTTAGTAAAAAATTCATAGCCACAAATTGCTTGGACCCACCTTTCTGAAATTTCTCACATATAACTACCTCAAACCCATCTGCAAAGTGGCAACGTTTCATGTTTCTATCTTTAAAAATAAAAAAGTTATAGGCATATTTGTAACAATACTCAGCTATGGGGAAAATCATTCAAAATGGTGTCCAATTTTCCGATTTTCTCCGATTAAAATCGGAGACCAAAATATTGGATCAGAAAAATTCAGATCAACAAGGGACTGTATCAGAATCATGAATCGGATGTCCGATTTTCTCCTATTTTAATCGGTATCGGATATCGGATCCAATACGATGCACATCCCTAATAAAAAGCAGACTATGGTTAAACCAACAACAAATTTAGTTTTTACTAAAGGTTTTGAAAGCAGTAATTAAAGAGTGATTTCATTTATTATTTAATTATTTATGACATTTCTATACTGCCCATTAGCTGAAGCTCTCTGTAACAATATTTGCAACGTTGTAGTAATATTTCTCGGAAAAGGGCCACCTATTTTTAAAACAGTTTTAGCAGCTAATCCCAACAGCAATTAGAAGATGAAAATCATGTGGAAATGGGCCGGGGGGGGGGGGGGAGCAGGCATGACGACAGGAGACTCAGCCACTAAACCTTGTCTACACCGTTTCCTGCCTTATGCCAAATCCTAACAATAAAGCAATTCCTTTCAGCTCAAGGAAGATCTACACCAAGCAATATATGACACTTTGAAAACAGTTTGAAAACTGTATATGCAGCGTGTCCTGGGCCCCAACAGTTGTCACTACCATTATAAACTGTTTAAAAGCAGTAGTGTAGATCTTGCCTCAGTCTAGTCCTTTGGCAATACAACTTCCAACTGTTTTGCTTTCAGCTCAGCTTCTTTTGTCACTAGAATCGAAGTCCTCAGCAACACTTTCTATCCCCACCCAGCAATGCTCTCCATTCTTCTTCTAATTTCCTAGTTCTTCCACTGACCTAACTGGCTGTTTGCCATTGGCCATTGCTGGATGCAGCTCATGGGAGTTGTAGTACAAAATATCTGGAGGGCACCAGGTTGTCTAACCTTGTGTTAAGCTTTTCAGGAGGGCAGTAGAGGTTGGCTATGTTTTTAGTTCCCATAATAATTTGGCTTCTTTTTCCATGCTAGCTTTCAGCAGCCATTACATTCCAAATAACCCAATGTCTAAATGGAAAGCAACAATTTTATAAGTAAGAAGAAACAGAAAATGACTGAACATTTTGACACTTACATATTTTTTAATGTTTTGTAAAACTGTAATCTTATTGGTTTACATAATTGTAAGCCAACTATAAGTAGGCAATCAATTGCCCTCTTAAATAGGCTTATAAAACATTGAAGTCCTTTTAAATATCTGGTAGAGTGCCCTGACATGAAGGCAGACACTGCTTCTTGCTGTTAATAGTTGTGTTGCAATGGAATTTCCATAGGTGCAAATGTTTGGCTCTTGCATGATAAAATTCAATTTTCTACTTCACTATTTAAGGAGCCTGAGCCCATCCTCCTTTGCTTCCTGTTATCAGACTTAAAAAAATAACATTATTTTTTAAGTCTGATAACATTTACTTAACAGGTATGTGACCTTTCAGCAAAAAAACACTCAGCATTGGTGAGAGTATGAGAAAGGAATAATAGTGAGAAAAGATACAAATTGCTTCTCCGCAAAACCAGTAATAGGTTGGACTACATTACGTTTGAGATTCCCCTCTAATTCATGATTCTATGAAAATGGGAGGTTACCTGGGTTGTTTGCAGTTATTATCAGTCAATGATGTGGTTCATATGTAATGACAATTCCTGTGCTATTTAACTGCTGCCTCCCACACACTTGTCACTTTTGCTTTCAGGAACAAGGTATTCCTGGGTTGTTATTGTGATGCCCAAACCAAAAACTCTGGGTTGTTTAGGAATTGAAAAAAACAGAGTTAACCCAATAATGACCCATGGTTTTTTTTATTGAGTTAACTCTGTTTTTTAACCCCTAAGTAACCCAGAGTTCCAGGTTCACAATAACAACCCTGGAATGGGGTGCACCTGGATTGTTGGTTGAAAGCAGAAACAATGAGTGCACAGGAGGCAGTGTGCTCACTCAATGCCACATGGCCACAAATAATTATGGGTTAATCAACCCATAATTAGCTGTTGTGTACAAACCAGGCCTACACGTTAATCACATGTTGGATTGAATGAATACTCTAGGCCAAATATCTAGTTATACATTCACACAAATATAACTGAAAGGAGTTTGATCATCATCACATAATATGCAGTACTGGCAATAAGGGAGCTAGGTATAACCAATAGGAAAGTAGTCCATGTTCAGTTATCTACAAGAGCTATTTGCTTTTTTAGGAGGAGGATGACTATGTTGTACTGATCTGTATTTCCATGACTTTAAAAATGAGATCTCATGTTTGTTTTTAAATCTAATGGCTTTTAAAAAAAATAAGGCCAGAAACAATAAGAATAATAATTAAAAAAAGCTAAACCTGGTGCTGTTGAGTAAACAGAGATTTGAACTGGAGACAATATATCTTCAGTATTGCACGTCAACAAAGAATAAAAAGGATTTTAATGGAACTTTTCAGACTTATGAGTTGGAGGCATTTTGCAAAATCTGATCAAGACACAAGTGTGATAAGTAAGACTGAACATGATTAGCTACATAGGAGGAATACTAAAAAGTAAAGCTCAGTTTGACAATGTACATCAGGAACAGATTTACCTGTTCTGTATTACGGATTCAGTAAAAACTGCATACACGGCTTCAGGGGCAGTGCTGGGCTGTAGGGGATTGAATCTATAATTTTCATGGATGGAGCTAACAATTCATGAGGGAATAGGAGGAATGGTTCATAAAATTACACCTTTGGCAGCAGCAGCTACTTATATATCTTCCAAATACAGAGACGTGAAGACTGGCTAATGGGGTCAAGCAGATACATAATGCTGCCTGGCAAAACAATAAAGAGTTCCATGGAAAATGTTTGGATGGATATGTGAAAGTCTGTAGCAGGCCTCTAAATGATGGTGCACCAAAAAAAGAGAGGCAGCAGAGGGTGGTTGTGTTGTTGGGTTTTGCTCCTCTCAAATATCTGTGAAGAGATCAGGGCCCAGTCTTGAAGTAGGAGAAGTGATATAGATGAGACAATACATATTCCCAGCCTCTGTAATCAGGGCTGCACCAAAACATGTTGTTGCCTGAGCCACTTATGGATGGCTAAAGAAATGAGGAAATGTATCAACAAAATAGGAGAAAATAGGAGAGCAATTTGTGAAACAAAACAAAAACATTGCATATGCTAATTTATATGCTGGTATGCACATTTAAAATAATTATTATGATTGAAATAGAAATGCATCTCAATAGAAATATAGAAATGCATTTCACCATAGTGTGGGAGAGTGTGACCAGGTGACCTCCCTATTCAGTCTGCTATCTAGGTGGTGTTGATGAGGCACTCCAAGGCCCAGCTCTACCTTCTGAGGATCCTTTATGTTTATACTGGACTTGGAGTGGATGGACCTTTAAGTAGACATTCCTCTTCTCTCAAGCATTTAACAATATCTGATGAGCCTGGGTCTGTTTTTGATTTTAGGCTTATAGCTTTTAAATTACTATAGTGATTTTAAATGTATGTGCATATTGAATGTTTTTGCAGTTTAAATTTTGTATGTTGTTTTTAAATGTTTTAATCTTTTGTAAACCGCCCAGAGAGCTTCAGCTATGGGGCGGTATGCAAATGTAATAAATTATTATTATTATTAATAATAATAATAATAATAATAATAATAAATAGAGGAGGCCTTCAAAATTGAGGGCAGTCCTCTGGCAGCCCTTCAAGTACAGGGCTGTCCTCTCATCTACTGTGTTTATCTCCAGCCTCCATGTTCTTTGCCCTTCAAATACTGTGTACAATTTTAGATACATGACATGAAAGGTGGTACCAGCCCAGGGAACCCCTGTTGGTGCCGTCTTTCAGTTAAATGGTCTCACATTGCTCAAAAAAGTGCTAGCTGACTCCGTCTGAAACATGGGTATTTCTCAAGTGAGGAGAAAATCAATGATATTGTATCGAGGGTCAATTCAAAGTCGTAAGAGAAAAATCCAGGATTGTTAATCCTGTTATTGAGAATTAACCTTGCCTAATGAAAGGAACAAGAGAGGGGCTTTGAATAAATAGAACAAATGCACACTGAACGGTCGTTTAAACTCCTGAAATCAGGTGCAGTATTTCTGTAACATCCATCTTTCTGACAGGGACACAAGCTGTTCTTGGTGGCTATTAACAGACAGATGAAAATCCCTTTTGATACTCCTCAGCATGTGAAACATGCTGCCAAAAAAAAAAAAAAAAAGGTGGGAAATCAGGTTGTGAACTGATCAGCTTTGCAGTCTATTATGTAACTGACAACTCAGACAAGCATTCACACAGTGGTCTCAACCTACCAGGCACTACTGCTGTGCATATTCTGTTCATTCCAATGTGGCTTGTGTGCAGCCGTGATTTGTACATTGCTCCCATAGTTAACATTTTCAACAAGCAGCTGTCAAAACATACTAAACTGATAGTCTTACATGCTGGTTGGGAGTTTCAGCAACTAGGATCTAGGGATGAAACCATTTCCCCTCTTCCTTTCCTTTATTCTTCCCACTGGTTTTTGTTTCGTTTGCTTTTGATTGCACTCCTCCTGAATTCCAGCCAAAGTAGAAGAAATTGGAGAAGTAATTTAATTAGAATGTTCAGGTGAACGTGGAGGGAGAGAATGTGCATTGGGTAAATGTTTTCTAGATGCTTAATTTCCGGACAATATTATAATTTATTCATTATTTTTACCTGCTGTTAGACTGACATTTTCAAGCAGCTTACCAAAATATAAATAAAAATCAATGCTTAAAGCTAAAACATACAGATAACACAGATACAGCCAATCAGTTTAAAATTTTGAATATCCTCAGTGGATTTTCTTGATCTGAACTCTGTGGTATGGCTCATTTCCTTGAGTTACCTCATTTTTTGTATGGGTGTCAAGCTTTCTGCCACAAATTCCAGTATCATGGGCAGTAAGCCTAGATACACCAGTTGCTCAGGAACATAGGTGGGAGGGTGCTGATACACCCGTGTTCTGCTTCTGGGTTCTTGGCCAACAGATGGTTGGCCATGGTGTGAACAGAATGCTGGACAAGACAGACCCTTGCTCTGATCCAGCATTGTCTTCTTATGTTCTTATGGTTGTCCTTCAAATGAGACACTCTTGGCATCTGTCAAAGATGTTTTGGAATGTCTTCTAAATGTTTAAATATTTAGTAACATGCTATATGGAGATACAGCATGTATATGTGACTTGACATACAATCTGTGACTAGGCTCAGCGTCTTGAATTTTGGTTTAGGTTCTTACTTTGTTCTAGTTAGGGATGTAGAATAATGTTGTTTCTGTTCACAAATCATGGGAACATGTCCTGTTTGCAATCCTGAATGCAAGCAGGGGTGCCTTTTCTTTTCTGTTTTTGATAAATGTTTGCAAATTCCTGAATTTGTGATCACATTGGAAAAATGCACTTTAAAAATGCATACTTCAGAAAAATAATACACATTTTCATGTTTTAGTTAAGGGAAGAAAGTGCACAGTTTTGAAAAATACACATAGAACTGTACACATTTCCTGTTCAAAATGTGCACATTTCCCATCTGAAAAAGCAAATAAATAAATAAATAAAAATGAAAATGTGAATATGAATGAACTGAAATGAGCTTCAAGGTAATTTTCAGATAATTTGGGCAAACTTAGAAATGGCTGGTCATCCCTAGACTGCTCGTAATAAATTGGAGACTTGATTCTGTTGATGGTGTTTTGTAATATTTGAGATGATTTATAAATACACAGGTTGAGCATAGGTGGAGGTTAATGCTTCAACAGACAGCCATGATCCACTGCCCCTGGTAATTGGATTACTAGAATGGCAACCTTCAAAAGCCACTTTCCAGAACTCTCCCACTCTCTCCTCCCTTCCCTCTCCCTCCCTCTTCAAGAGTCAAGGATGAATTTTCCCAGGAGCTTAATGGTCAGAATGCTGAAAGCTCAGAGACCACCTCCTCCCTCCCCTGAGAACTCAGCTTCTGTTGGAGGGGGTGACTTCAGAGTTTGCAGATCCCAGAATCTGCCGCAGTGTCAAGCAGGCAGACCTGAAGAGGTGGGAGGTAATCCCTTAGGGTAGCCACTCACCAGAGACTTCGCCAAAAAGACTCTCCCTGAGGTAAAGGCAACTGCCTAAGCTTAGAGGATAGCTCCTAGCATTCACACTTCCATCAGGTATGAAGAGATGTTTATTAGTTAGATAAAGCTTTGTGGATTATAAGTGGACCTCTTTATTGTCTCGCATCTTGGTGCATGGGCTTGGAATCACAACAGCAACACATATCACCTAGATCACCTAAATCACACCTGGGGAAGAAAAGTCATTTCCTAGCCATAGCAAATGAATCTACTGGCCATTTAGCCAAAAATTTCACTTAAAAAGGAAAGAATCAACTGATCTGGCCAGCATGTTAGACCAACTTTAAGCAGAACTTCTGGTTGAATTAATGCTCTTCCATCCAAACCCTTCCCCCAAATCTCACAACACAATTAAGTGCTAGATGATTTTAAAAGTTGCATTATTACACAATGAATAAACAAAGACAGCTGCTTCCCAGTTTTCGAATGCAACATGACAGTAAAATAACCATATGCGCTATACTCAATCTGTCAGACTACAATGTGATCAATATTAGTAATATCCATATTCTTCTTCGTGGTCTCTGTGCATCACACACTATGGGCTCGTGCCGGTGCCGAGCCTCACTTCGGAAACTTCTAAAGCTTAGACACTATTGGCGGGAACCCCTCCCCCCCACCGTCCTATCGCGCATGCCCGGGTTCCCGCCTACCTCAGTTCTTCTTCGACCGCCTTGCTGGTTGCCTCACTAAGGACTTCTCTAATCCGTTTGTTGCTTAGATTACTTATAACTTTGCTTCTATCTTTCTCTCTACCTTTTTTCTTCTGAATTCTTCTCTCGACTTCTTTCCAGGTCTTTTCCTAAAAAAAAAAAAAAAAAAAAAAAAAATTATTAGTTTCGTATCTTTCTGCTTGCTTATTTCTATTTCTTATTTCTTGTAAATACATTTGTATATATTGTATATAAGTTGCACGCCCGTTTTTCGGGTGTTGGATTGTGGGGGTCCTGAGGGGACGCAACCACTAACCCCCCCTCCCAGTTTCCCCAGTCTCCTCTCGTTGTTTCCCGCCTTGGGATACATTCCAAGATGGCGTCGTTGTTTAAAAACTGCTCGGGCTGCAAAGCCAAGTTGACGCTGTCGGACGGACATGCTAAATGCCTCCTGTGCCTTGGAGAAGCTCATATTGTGGATACGTGCCCGCATTGCCTGAATTTCTCAAGACAAACGAGAAAAAATAGGGCGAACAAGCTCCGGGCTATGCTTTGGAAACAGGCCTTGGAGACAGTCGACGTACCGGTACCGATACCGGCCCCGGCACCGAAGACAACGCCGACGCCTACGCGGTCGATCCCAGCGGAGAAGTGTTCCCGCACTAAGAGGATAAAGCCCTCCCTTCCCACGGATGTGGGCAAGGTGCAGCGGCCTAAGAAGGACCCGAAGGCCGGGGAAGGCGGCAGGCATTCCAAAAAGGAAAAGAGGAAAGCGCCCTCGGCGTCGAAGCCCGGCGGCTCGATCCCGGCGAGCCAGGCGCCGAAGAAGGCCAAGCTCACGCCAAAAGCCTCGTCGGTACCGACTACGTCACCGGTACCAATGAGTGGGCGAATACAATCACCGTCGGCATCGGTGTCGATACCGATTGCCTGGCCATCGACTCCGACGACTCCGGTACTGGCTCAAGTGATTTTACAGTCTTCGGTACCGAGGGCACGCAAACCGTCGACTTCGAAAGGGGAACCCCTTCCTCTTCGTCCTTTCAGGACTCTCTCTTCGGGATTGCAGCTCGGTTCCGAGCAAGGGGACTTTGGCTTCGACCCCCTCTCTGTGGAGTCTCCACCCCATTTCCCGTTACCATTTGCGGCAGGGGAGAGCCACCCATACGTGCCAGAGCGGGATAGCGAATGGGACCGAGGATCCAGTAGATCCGTTCGATCATGGTCGTCACAGGCGCCGTTGCACCACAGGAAGCCCCTGTACGACCAGTATACAGGACAGAGACTTGACGAAGAGGAGCCGGTTTTTGTGCCGCCTCTACCGCCCAGCTGTCCTCCGTCAGCCACTGTCTCGGCTCCGGAGCAGGTTGAGCACATATCGGATCCCGCACTTCCACCCCTGGGAACCATGGAGATTAGAGCACCGCGCTCACACTCACCCTCGGATGACGATTACGCCTCTGATTCCTCCGAAGTGTCGGAGAAGGCTCAACCGGCCTCACCATCGCCACCGGACGAGGTCGGTACCGACAAACGAGCATCGCCATCGGTGGAGGTGGTCACTTTCCTGGACCAGATGCAGCGGCTCGCAGAGTCCTTGGGAATCGAGGTCCCAGACACAGACAACCCTGAAACCGACGTTGCGTATGACGTAATGTACGGGGAATCAAGCTCGCCATTAGCGATGCCCCTACTGCCTACTCTCCTGCGCACGCTACGGGAATCGTGGCATTCACCAGCCACTACGGGCCCAGTGTCCAAACGTGATGACGCCCTGTACAAGCTTCAGGAGAAGGACACAGGGTTCCTGATACAACATCCCAAACCGAACTCGATAATAGTAGAGTCAGCACAAGGGCGATCGTCCAGATCTCAAACGACACCGGTAGACAAAGAGGGCCGAAAGTTAGACGCCTTCGGGCGGCATGTTTACTCCTCGGCTGCGTTAGCGGTGAAGATTGCGAATTACCAGGCCCTTATGGCCAGGTATCATCTCTTTATATGGGACAAGGTGGCTACCTTGCATAAACATCTCCCTGATGATATCCGGCCAGCAGCACAGGTCTTCCACCAGGAGGCTGTCGCCCTCGCTAGGCAAGAGCTCAGCTCGGCTAGACATATCACGGACTGCCTGGCAAAATCCATGGTGGCGTCTGTGGCTTTACGCAGACATGCGTGGCTTCGCTCCTCAGCCTTACCACAGGAGTCGAAATCACGTATAGAGGATCTCCCGTTCGACGGGGAAGGACTTTTTAATGCCAATACGGACACGCAAATGGATGCCATACAGAAAGCGCGTGTCACTGCCAAGAAAATGGGGTTCTACCAACAGGCACCTTCATCGGCGTACCGGCCACGTCGCTGGACCAGACAGCAATACTATCCACAGCGCCAGACGCCGTTTAGGCAGCAGCAGCAGCAACACTCCCGTTTTCAGTCTTCGTACCAGCCATTCCGACAGCAAAGACAATTCTCCCAGAATAAAAGCCGACAGCATCGTCCCAGACCAGAGCAAAATCCCAAGCAACGTCTTTGACTCGAGCCCGGGTCAGCTTCATTTACCAATTCCACTTCACAACAGACTGCGCCCATTCTACAACACGTGGGCACGCATTACTACGGACAGGTGGGTCCTGCAAATCATCCTTCGAGGGTACTGTATCGACTTCGCATGTCCTCCACCGACTGGAACACTGAGGTTCACCCCCTCTTCAGACATCCTGCAGCAGGAGGTGTCAACACTGCTCCAGAAAGGTGCGATTACTCGGATACACAGTTCGGACGTGAGCAGAGGATTCTACTCCCGATACTTTACAGTCCCGAAGAGAGATGGAGGGCTACGGCCTATTCTGGACTTGAGACTGCTAAACGAGTTTCTGATGACCATCAAGTTCAGGATGATAACCTTGGGCACGGTTTTACCACTACTCCGACGAAATGCGTGGTTCACCCTAGTGGACTTGAAAGACGCCTACTTCCATATCCCCATCTACCAACCACACCAACGGTTTCTAAGGTTTGTGATAGGAAGGGACATATTTCAGTTCAACGTCCTTCCATTCGGGCTAAAGTCGGCTCCCAGGGTGTTCACCAAATGCATGGCAGCAGTCTGCGCTTATCTACGTGCACTGGGAGTGGAACTTTACCCATACTTGGACGATTGGCTGATTGTTTCCCCGTCCAAGTCGCAGGCGGAAAGGGACGTTGTGAAGGTTACGACCTTACTGGATTCTCTGGGCCTCGTTGTGAACAAGGAGAAGTCCATTCTCCAACCAACACGAACGATCCAGTTTGTAGGCGCGCTCCTCGACTCAAAGTGCGGAAGAGCGTTCCTCCCCAAGGACAGACGTATCAGAATTCACAAGATGGCGCAAAAAATTATAGACGCACACTCCCACAGGGTCATCACTCTGCAGAAACTGCTAGGGCTTATGGCTTCCACAGTTTATGTCGTGCGATGGGCTCGTCTCAGAATGAGACCTCTGCAGTCGTTTCTCATCTCAGTATTCGATCCACTTCGCCACATGAACACTATGAGGGTGCTTACACCCAGTCGCCTCCATCAGTCGCTCCAATGGTGGACCATTCCAAAGAATCTGCAACTGGGACTCCCCTTTTTGGACATGCCCCCATCCAGGTCAATAACCTCGGATGCATCGCTGCGGGGATGGGGAGCACATTGCAATCATCTTTCGGCGCAAGGGGAGTGGTCTCCCGCGGACAGAAAGCACCACATAAATTTCTTGGAGCTGCGTGCGGTCCAAAATGCCTTGCTAACATTTCAGAATTACGTGTCACATCAACACGTCCGCATTGTATCAGACAATATGTCAGTAGTCTGGTACATAAACAAGCAGGGAGGGACTCGCTCCAGGAAACTGCTACAACTCACACTACTCATCTTCGATTGGGCGATCTCCCATGGAATAAGCCTATCTGCAGTCCATATAGCAGGCGCGGACAACACACGAGCGGACGAGCTCAGCCGACAGTTTGCAACTTCTCACGAGTGGGCTCTCTCCACACGGGCAATCTCGGCTCTGTTCACCCGGTGGGGAACCCCGACCTTGGACGTATTCGCATCTGCGGACAATGCCGTGTGCGAATGTTACTGCTCCAGGGCAGGAGCTGGAAAGGGTTCTCTAGGAGATGCACTCAGCACGCCCTGGGGGCCGGGGCTTGTTTATGCCTTCCCACCCTTCCCGCTAATTTCAAGGGTGGTAGCAACTCTACAGCTCAGGGAGACAGAGGCCATACTAATCACTCCGTGGTGGCCGAGACAAGCATGGTTCGCCCCACTCCTCCGCCTAGCAGGCGGGGAATTTATCCACCTACCGAAAACAGACGACCTCATCTCAATGGACAAGGGTCTCGTACGCCACCCAGGCCTCAAGAAGCTGAAGCTGACAGCGTGGCGCATCCGACGCGATGGGACCACCTAGATTTGCCACTACCTGTCCGCGCCGTCCTAAAGGAAGCCACAAGGCCGTCCACCAGGGCGTCTTACGCCCGGAAGTGGAAGAAATTCGTCTCATTTGCTAGAGGAAACAATATTTCCCCGCATTCCTGTGACATTGGGGAAATCCTATCGTTTTTGGTGACCTTGCATGAAGCGGGGTTGCAGCAGACGTCGATAAGGGTCTATCTAGCAGCCATCTCCTCTACCCATGACCTCGTTCAGAACTACTCTGTTTTTTCACATCCGATCTCCAAACGTTTTCTCAAAGGATTGCGGAACTTACGACCACCTACGCGTTCCCCAGTACCACAGTGGAGTCTGTCGGTCGTTCTAACAGCTTTATCGGCAAAACCGTTCGAGCCTTTGGCAACGGCGGATTTACGATTATTGACTTTGAAGGTAGCGTTCCTGGTGGCTATCACCTCTGCGAGACGGGCATCAGAACTATGTGCCTTAATGCTGGATCCGCCATATACCCAGTTTTTCAGGGACAAAGTTGTCCTCAGGCCGGGACCAGGATTCAGACCAAAAGTGATTTCACAATTTCATGTAGACCAGGACATCGTCCTCCCAACCTTTTTTCAGGGAGCCGAGGATACCGTTGGGTTGAAACTACACTCTCTCGATGTTAGGCGGGCTCTAGCCTTTTACAAAGACAGAACTCGTTTCTTTAGAAAATCTCAGCGCCTCTTCATTTGTTATGGCGGAAAGCTAAAGGGCCAGGCGGTGTCGGTCCAGCGGTTTGCCAAATGGGTGGTAAACGCTATCTCAATCAGCTATGAACTAGCTAAGAAGGAGGTTCCAACAGGACTGAGATCACACTCCACAAGAGCGTTGGCGACATCTACAGCCCTTGATAGGGGCATTCCCATCCCGGATCTCTGCAGAGCTGCCACGTGGTCGGCAGCCTCCACATTCGTAACTCATTACAAGCTGGACGTTCGGGCACGGAATGATGCCAGCTTCGGACGAGCAGTCTTATCCTCTATTCTACAATGATGTCTTCTCAGCGAGTCTACCCTCCTCCGGTAAGTGTTGCTGGTTACTCGCCCATAGTGTGTGATGCACAGAGACCACGAAGAAGAAATGCAAGTTGCTTACCTGTAACTGTAGTTCTTCGAGTGGTCATCTGTGCAGTCACACAACCCCCCCACCGTCCCCTCTAGACTTCGCTTTCGGAGTCTACGAGTGTCTTCGCCATGCCACTCTATTGTTCTGCTTAAGTAGTGTTTCTGTAAGCTACCTCGGTGCTTTGGCCATTTAGGCGGTCTCATGGAACTGAGGTAGGCGGGAACCCGGGCATGCGCGATAGGACGGTGGGGGGGAGGGGTTCCCGCCAATAGTGTCTAAGCTTTAGAAGTTTCCGAAGTGAGGCTCGGCACCGGCACGAGCCCATAGTGTGTGACTGCACAGATGACCACTCGAAGAACTACAGTTACAGGTAAGCAACTTGCATTTCTCTATCTTAATATATGACAAGATTACCCAATGTGGCATAATGTCCTGTTACTTACACAGCTATGAAAAGCTTTATAAAGAAAGGCAGCCCTAAATAGAAGCTTTAAAATCTGAGAACATCCAGCTAAATTGTGCGAAAGTGCTATCACCCCCATGCAATCTGACAAGCCTGGTCCCCTTTCATTAACCCAAACATCTTTGCAAGTAAGAAGGTGAAAGCTACACTATATCATGACAAATGTGGAACTGCCTGACTGAAACAACAATTGTGCAGTTTGCTCAGGACAAATTAACATGCAGAGGAACAAACAACACTGACGGATTTAGATAAGGTGTCAAACTCCACATTGCAGGCAAAATAATTTCCTTCAACGTGGTTCATACAAATCAACAGGGCCAATACTGACTGCCTGTTAGATTTGATTTCAGCGTCACTGCTTGGAGATGTCCAATTAGAGCTTAGAACCCACCCACCCCCATACACACATAGCCAGCCTGGGACTACATTTATTTTATCAGGGCACTGAAATGGATGTTTTCAAAAATCTATTTCATTTAGCAAACATAATCCATTTGCTATGTTTATAAGAAGATGGATTTCATCAGCCAGTTTCCATCAGATACAGATGTACTTTCTGGATGGCTTTCTATATACTGGAACTAAAGTAATAAAACATCTCACTCTCTGTACTGTGACAGCAGTTTGCAGTTTATGATAGCTGACACTGTCAGCAAATGGAACTGAAAAAGCTGATAGTATCCAGAAGCTGAAGTTGAAGAGCAGCCACCCATTCAGCTACCTGAAAAGGTTGGAAACGTTGAGGTAATTTTGGCTCAGGGACGAATATCCATATTTCTTTTCAAGCAGGGTATGAAATTAACACCTTAAGCTGCAATCCTAAACACACTTACCTGGGAGTAAATGCCATTTAACTTAATAGGACTTACTCCTTAGTAGACATGTAAGATTGTGCTGTTAGGATTTTAAGCCATTTTGGCAACCTACTTGCTGTGAGGTACTGCTGATGGCACAAGTCATAGGACCTAGAAATTTCTGTTGGTTTCATCCTTCTTAAGGATTGGTGTGGGTGTAACTCATAAATGATCATCCATGCTGTCAAGCACCTTCTCATAGGTGATCCATATCAAACAAAATTGATCCACCCAGAAATTCAGGCAGCCAACTCAATGTATTTTTATTGAAAAGTAAGGACCTGCAGTATTAAATGAGTCTTATTTCCCAGGATGTCATCCTGAGTCACTAATTCTGTAGGCAAAATAACATCCTTGGTTTGGACCAGAATATCTACTGGTGTGCTTGGCCCTTGCCCTTCATGGCTCATTATATCAAATAAAGAGGAGATCGCCGGCTGGGTCCAGGAGATTGTAAATGCCTCCCTGAGAGAGGGAGTGGTGCCAGCCTCTTTAAAAGGGGTGGTAATCAGACCACTCCTGAAAGAGCCTAACCTGGACCCGGAAGATGTTAACAATTATAGGCCGGTGGCTAATATCCCCTTCTTGGGCAAGGTGCTTGAGCGGGTGGTTGCAGGACAACTCCAGGCACTCTTGAATGAAACAGATTATCTAGAGCTATTTCAGTTGGGCTTCAGGCCTGGTTTTGGAACAGAAACTGCCTTGGTCGCCCTGTGGGATGAAGTTTGCCGGGAGAGGGACAGGGGGAGTGTGACCCTGTTGATTCTCTTGGACCTCTCAGCGGCTTTCGATACCATCAACCATGGTATCCTTCTGGATAGGTTGTCTGGGCTGGGAGTTGGAGGCACTGCATTACAGTGGTTCCGCTCCTACTTGGATGGCCGATTCCAGAAGGTGGTGCTGGGGGATTATTGCTCTGTGCCGTGGCACCTAGGCCATGGGGTCCCACAGGGCTCTATCTTATCCCCTATGCTGTTCAACATTTACATGAAACCGCTGGGAGAGGTTATCCGGAGATGTGAGTTGAGGTGTCATCAATATGCAGATGACACCCAGTTCTACCTCTCCTTTTCATCAAACCCAGGTGAGGCAGTGGCTGTACTGAATCACCTGTGCACAGTAATGGACTGGATGAGGGCCAACAATCTGAGACTCAATCCAGACAAGACGGAGGTACTGTTTATAGGTGGTTCCTCTGTCCAGCTAGGTGATGTTCACCATGATCTAGATGGAGTTGTACTCCCCCTAAAGGATCGGGTTCATAGTTTAGGGGTGCTCCTGGATCCAGAACTGTCACTTGAGGCACAGGTGGACTCAGTGACAAGGAGCACCTTTTATCAGCTTAGGCTGATATACCAACCATGCCTTTATCTGGACAGAGAGCCTAGCTACAGTTATCCATGCTCTGATAACTTTCCATCTGGATTACTGCAATGTATTATATATGGGTCTGCCTTTGAAAATGGTCCAGAAACTTCAACTGGTACAAAATAGGGCAGCCAGACTGTTAACAGGGACTGGCCAATGAGACCATATTTCACCAATCCTTTTCGAGCTTCACTGGCTGCCAGTCCAGGTCCGGGCCCAATTCAAAGAGCTAGCATTAACATTCAAAGCCCTAAATGGCTTGGGGCCAGGTTATTTGAAGGAACACCTCCTCCCATATGTACCTACCCAGACCCTAAGATCATCCTCAGGGGTCCTTTTCCGTGAGCCCCGCCAAAGGAAGTGAGGCAGGTGGCTACCAGGAGGAAGGCCTTCCCTGTTGTGGCACCCCAGCTGTGGAATTAGCTCGCTAGAGAGGTTCGCCTGGCACCTACATTATACTCTTTTAGATGCCAGGTGAAGACGTTTTTATTTTCTCAGTATTTTAAGTTCATCAGTTTAATTTTTAACTTTGCTGTTTTAAATTTTATTTTAAATCTGGATTAATTTTTGCATTGCAGCTTGGTTTTATTCTGCTTGTGCTCTTATATTTTATTTTTATGCTATGTTTTTATACTGTTGTTGTTTTATATTTTGAATACTTGTCATGGTTTTAATTTTTGTAAACTGCCCAGAGAGCTTCGACTATTGGGCGGTATAGAAAAGCAAGAAATAAATAAATACCTATCAATCAAATTTATGCCCAACTATTCCACACCAGGCACTCAAACCAGCTAGCACAATAACATCTCAATATAATCTAAAACAATGATCAAAACACAGGAAAAACACAATAGGCTCTACCCAGTAATGCCCTGCACGTGCAATAGGACTTCCCCTTCCTCTTCTCCCCCGTACCTCCCACATGTGCCCAAAATCTGCTGCAGAGTCCCCCCAACTCTACAGAGTAGAGTTGGGGGGGGTTCATTTTGAGATGAACATTATAGCTTAGCGTGTTGTGGGAATACACTCTTTCAGTGGTGTCTATTCCTCTGGCAGATGACATCATTGGATGCAACAAATCAGAACAGGTAAAATAGCAAAGCAGGAGGAAAGTAGCCATCAGTAAAAATCAAACAAAACTGGTTAATTCACAGTTTATCTTGTACTGATTGCTGCAAGTTTTAATTGTACAGGTAGCTCTTTGTTGGATCTGGGTGATGAAGGAAAGAGAACAAATTAGATGCACAGACTTAGCTGGGATGATAAATTGGCCACAACATTATTGATGTTCACATGAAGAGGCTTGGCGGTGGCACAGGGAATGGATCCTATCCTTGGCCAGTCTGCCTGCTATCTGACCCCCCTTTTCTGGCCCACATATCAGGAATACTGCTGGTGGATGGCAGGGCCAGAGGAACACCATGCTGTGGAGCACTGAGGTGAACCCCTTTCCACAATCCCAACGTGGCCAGCTTGCAGCCCCCATGCTGGTCTGGTCTTGTATGACATCCCTGAGATCCCTTATGAGAGTCCTCACTGTGGGGGAGAAGGGAGCCCAGTCCTACTGCCCCACACTAATGGATCCAGCCCAATGCCTATCATGCCTACATAGTTATGACAAATGTTATAAAGACCCTTTCAGAAGACATGCTAAACCATGGTGGTTAAGCATTTTGAGCTAAACATCATGGCTTAGCGTGTCATGTGAACCATTCCTAACCATGGAGGCTGCATAACCATGTTTTAAACATGCTCACCAACTATTTGCTGCAAAAGGGATAGCAGCTTAGCATGTGGTCTGGACAGGCCCAATATGAAGAATCTTCAAAGATTTACTGACAGTCCAGATCAGCTTCTTTTTAATGGAATTAATCTTGCAATGGGGAAGGCAAAAACCCTGCACAGTCTTTGCCAATTGGTATGCAGGCAAGATTCTTTCTTAGCCCCCTTAAGTGGTGACTGCTTCTGCCAGTCCAAGAATGGGTAGCTGGGGAAGTCAGTAGCTGCAATGCTGCAGCCGCATCAGAGGCCTGCAGGTTGAAATGGAGTGAAAACAAAGGCAAGGGATCTCACTCTGGTGGGTCTGTCCCTTTGGCCCCACCCCATCCAGCCCATCAGAGTGCCAATTGGCTCAGCAGTCCTCTTCCTGGGAAGGCACTGACATTGCAGTGTGCAGCTCTCCTCTCCAATCTTTTCTCCCTTTGCTGCCACGCCCCACCCCAAGCACATGCACAAATCCTGGCTCCCTGGTCAATGGGGAACTAAGGTTTTCAGCCTGCCTGCTTCACTTATACTGAGCTTATACTGAGCTAGACCATTGGTCCATCTAACCCAATATTGTAAACTCTGACTGGCAGTGGCTCTTCGGAGTTTTTCTTGCCCTGCTTGAGATGCTGGGGATTGGTCCTGGGACCTGCTGCATGCAAAGCAGGTGCTCTACCACTGAGTTGCAGCCCTCCCATCCCACCAGATTCTCTCCAGATCAAATTGGATTGATCAACTCGTGCCTATATTACATGCTCATTTGCCTCATTGGCTTCCTTTTTTGACTTGTGTTTATTTAAAGCTTCTTATATAGAAGCACCTTCATGCTCTGGACCCATGTTAACGCTTTTCTTTGATTTTTCTTTGGTGTGCATCAAGAAAATAGGAAGGGATTTGCTCATGTAGGGTCCCTCCACCCAACATTGGGGGGCGTCCCCACTCCCCCACCCTCACACATGAACCTTTTCTTGACTCTCTGTGTAGCATTTTCAAGGGGAAGGGGGAGGCAGGCAAGTCCACTTCTGCCAGCACAGTGGATCCAACATAGATCTGGTTCCAGCCTTATATAGTTGGTATTCTGCTAATACGAATTTATTAAACCCATACCAAGTGTTTTCTCCTAGATTCACTCTTTCTTTAATCTTGCTGCTTTGTATCCATGAAATTCTCTTCCAGTTAATATCTTTTTTAGTTATTTCACTTCCATACTTGGAGTAGTTCTCAAGACTCCCCCCCCAGCCCCACTACCCTGCTTGCTTTTTTACAAAAACTTATTTTAGCTTGGTTTATTTCTTCTTCATCTGACCAGAGACTGCCAATTTGTTCCCTTCTCTGTTATTTTTTCCCTGCCTTCCTTGTATTGCATATCTGGAGGCATAGTTTATCTCTGTAGAGTACCTAAAAGATTTTAGGAGCTTGTCAATCAGGAAAGCTTGACTAGACATTAAATTTCAGTTGCCCAGACTCCAACACACAGAGAGAATTCTCGTGTCCCTTAATGGCATAGTGTTCTGTGTGCCTGCAATAGCTGTTGTAACTAATTTGCTGCCCCACCATAACATCATGTTTCTAAGATGGTGTCGGAACAGCAATTGGCAGGTCCTATCTAAAGCAATGAGTACACCGAGTCCAAAGGAGCTGGTTCGTGGTATGTGTGTTATGATCATTCTCTTAGGTTCTCCAGGCATTAGCTGGCAAGCAGGAAACAGATCATTTATAAGTAGCTCTTCCACAACAGGGATTGCCAAAGTTCCTAATCATAAGTGCTTTGTGCTAAAATCTTTAATATGACGTCTTCCTGGCTGTTTCCCAACCTAAGAGCAGCCCTGGAACAAAACACTGTTTACCATTGTTATTTCTCAATCCCTAAGTATACGTAAGGGATGGGGTCACACAACAACCCACATCAGTGGTTGAGTATGGGTTGTTTTGAACTATGGGTTGTTTGTTGAACTATGGGTTAACGTTTTGTCCAAACACAGGATATTTTTAGTTAAGTATGCAATTGTTAACTACCCTGAACAACCCAACAAGAAAGCATGGGTTCTCAAACTAGTTTGTTCAAGGAAAAATAAGCCACACTGTATTGTTAACAAGCCACCTGCAGAAAATGTCTTGGGTTCAGACAACATCGTAACCCATGGTTCAACAAACAACCCATGGTTCAAAACAACCCACACTCAATCACAGAGTGTGTATTAGTGTGTTGTGTCGCTCTACTGAGAACCAGGCTGCAAAGCCTAATTAGCAGTAGACGGAAGCAGCGGACGGCTGCAGACGGCAGTGCGGGATGGCAGCAGGTAAGGAGCGTGAGTGGGGGGAGGGAGGCCCACCACTTTAGGTGTTTTCCCCATAGACTTGCATTGGGGGAAAGCTTTCTTTCCCCCAATGCAAGCCTATGGGGAAAACACCTAAAATGGCGGTCCAATATCAAAATTGGAAGTTTTAATTTTGTATCGGTATCGGATCCGATCCGATAACATGGACCTCCGATTTTTCCGATCCAATATTTTACAAAATCTGAAGTTCCAATTCCAATACCGATACGATTTTTGGGGTCCGTGCACATCCCTAGAAAATATGAGAGTTTCCCAATTTTGAAATGAACCAGCATGGCTCTGGGACTGGTGACTGTTTCTCACCTCTGTCATAGTCGCTGCTGCTTGGGGACCTATTTTGGCCTTTTCAGTTTAATGTTCTCAAGAACTATAATCCATCTGCAATATTTCCTCCAACTACCAGTATCCTAATTTCACCCTGCAGTAAGTGGTAGGAAGTGGAATAAAACCAGAAGCAACAGCAAATATTGATGCCCTCCATATTTAAATATGGACACCATCCATATTTACTTCCCAGACCTGACAAGGTGGAATAAACATCTGACAATGTTGATTTTACTTTTCAGTGGCATTTCTATATTCTAACTTGAACAAATAATCTAATTTTACTGGCATAAAAAAGATAGAGAAAATGTGGTTCTAATCTGTATGTATGAATTCTAATTTCATATGGGGGTAAGAAGAGGCATGTGTCTTACAGCGTTTCTTGCAGAAATCTTTAATATTTATTTTTAATAGCTCTTTGAATCAGTGATATATGAACTAATTAGTGTATAACACATACTTCAGTCTTAATTATTATTTCAGTTCTTTAAGTGTTTTTCATTAGTGGCTGCTTACATATAAGCATGGTTACAGCATTTTAAATGCATAAAAGGTCTGAGGATGCAGAACGATTAACTGAAAGAAGAGCTCCCATGGGAGCAGTATAATCGCTGGATTAACTCAGAGCTGCTTTTTCATTTGTGTTCTTAGAGTCTAAGATTAATGCCATTTGTGGATCTCTAGCCCATTATCACAAGACATCTAACCAAAATCTTAATTGTTGTTTGATGATCTTAAATATCATTTGGTGTGATTTTAGGGCTCCTTTAATCTCTAAACAGTCCTCCCTTCTTTCACATAATCAGATTATCAAATACTAAGAAGCTCATATCATTATATTCAATTATATAAATGCAGTAGAAGAATCATAACAACAGACTACTTGACTGGAGGGCTGCAGTGGATTGAGATCCAACTATGTTGCCCTGATTGTATTACTATATTAGGCTACATTCATCCTAACATCATGTTTTCCTTTTTTTCCATGTGTTTATTATGGTTTTTTTAAAAAAAGAAATGGGGAAAATCCAACATCATGAAATTAGAAACCCACTTATGCAACAGGACTTCCTCATCCCCACAGACTCCCCTCATGCCCCCTATCTGCTCTAGAGGGTACCCCAATCTCAAAGAGCAAATTTTAGGGTACCCATGGAGCTGTATGGGGAGGTGTAATCTCTTCCCCATTTCTATTCTGCGAATGGAAGCACTTCCGTCAGCATAAGGACTTGATTGGATTCCACAGCAGGTTATGTGCTTTCCTATTTGATAGGAGAACTGATAGCTGTGTGGTCATTGGTCATTTGTAAGAATTAGTGTCTATATATCTGCCTGTTTGCTTCTCAGATATCTCACCACCTTTTCTCCAAGGATCACAAGGTGCTGTACATGCCCCCCTCCCAGCCTTTATCCTCATAATGGCCCTTAGATTAGGCTGATATTTACTGACTAGTTCAAAGTCACATCCAGTATGTTTTGTGGCTGAGTGGAGATTTAAACCAGGAGCCTGCCTTCAAATCGCCACTTCACTGCTCCTCCCCCCTGTAACCCCATGGTATCACTGCTGCTGGGTGGGGGCAGGAAATTCCCTCACTGGGAGGGAGCACTGGGCTTTCCAGTGGTCATCTGGGTACCAGAGCCTGCCCACCAACCAATTCCTGGCTTCCAGTGACCAATCATTGGTTGCCATCTGCTCTGGAATGTCCTCCGGATTGACAACAGGGTGAGGTCACATTGAGATAAGTTCCCAACTTTTTTTTAAAGTGCTGCTTTAGGAAAAAGCTTGCTTTTCATATAATCAATGCAGTGCCGATTCGTGGCAATCTAGTGGTGGAAGATCCTGCTTTTTCAGAATGTTACCACTTTAAAAGTGGTTGTTTTCATAGTGGAATTTTCAATGGATACCATGGGAGACGTCCTAGCCAATGATGACATCATGTAAAAGACCTATGAACTTTTGTGAATCACCAATGACGAGTGTGCTATAAATCACTCATTCAGAAGAGCCCTCTCTCTAGCATGCATTATGGAACTATGCATGGTAAATCGCTTTACCATTATTGTATAAGCGTGTGCAGCAATAATTCATATTGAGACCATGTTGCTTCAGGACAGATGTGTGTGTGTTAAAACTTGCCACTGCACCCTTTTATTGTGGTGAAATTCTACCTCACCACAGGGCTAAGAAATAAAAGTAACCAGGGCTCCATCAGAGGTGTGAGGAGGTGACTTGCTAAGGCTACCTAGTAAGTTCAAGGCTTTAGTAAGGAATGAACCAGGAATTTTTCAACTCACATTCTCAGCTACCGTATACTGCACCAACTTAAAGGGGAATGCATGGTAAAGAAGCTATCACAATAAGAGTGCTCTTTTACTGCAGTATTATTAAACAAACTGATTATAAATGATCAAAGGAAAACATTGTGAAGTATTTATAATGTTTTCTTCATGCCTGTCTGGAATGTGTGTGTAAATATTCATATGATCAAAAGAATTTCCAGGTTTTCAGACATCTGTTTCTTCTGATCCTGACACAGAAATTCTAACTAGCATTTTATTATTTAAATTATAGTCATCTAAGTCACACAGAAGTAGCTGGCAGGTGGACAGAGAATGGAAATCTAAACTGACTCACACAACCTTTAAGGATTAGAGCCACTAAGTGGCTAACAAGATTTTCCAAAGAAATCTTTCATTATTTTGCAGCAATTCAATCCTGATCCAGATATTGGCTCCACTCTAGAGAGGAAGAAGCTGGCTCATTGTCACTTAATGTGAATCACCTCTCAGCAGACACGGAGGGGGGGGGGGGGAATCAATATTTGCCTTAGCACTGTCCTGAAATGCAACATAGTGCACACAGAAAATATCCATGTAATGAAATGATGTCACACACAAACCTATGAAGCTTCATTAAGTAATTGCACTACAATTTACTTCCCCAAAGAAAATGATGACCCTATTCAGGTATTCACTTACTGGGTAGATCAAACACATGAAGAGGTCTGAAGAGGAGAGCCTTCTATATCTGTGGGGGCTCCCCATGTGAGCCAGAAAATGGGAAAATCTAATTTCTGGCTCATGTGGAGAGCTTCCACTGATGCAGGAGGTCCTCTCTTCACAGTGTTGCCCTCCATGAATAGAGGTGATGGATGCAAGGAGGGAGAGGGACAGGGTTGGAGCACACTCTTCCTCCTTGCATATTTGGTCTACTCGGTCAGTAAATACTGGAATAGGGCTAGCATCTTATTTGGCGAAGTAAACAGCAATGCAACCACATGATGAAACTTCTTAGGTTGAACATGCCTGGAGTGTGTGTGCCTGCATGTGTGTATGAGCCAAAGTGTGAACCGCCTAAAGACCTTCGGCTATTGGGTGGTATAGAAATGCAATAAATAAATAAATAAAATCATGCTTAGAGTGTTGGGTAAGTATTATACAATACAGCATTAACTTAATTACAGTTAATTAAATTTTGTAATTTAAATTACAAAATTTAAATAAGTGCAAGATATAGTTAACAATATCCAGTGCCAATGATAACATCTACTCACATTAAACAATTCACTAAAAAAAGTTTGTGTTGAGGGACCTAACAATAAGACATTTTATCCAAATCAAACTCACAGCAAAGAAAGGAAAAGAAAGACTGCAAGGCATTTCAAATAGCCCAGCCCCAAGCTCAGACAAAGATCCTCCTTCATCCTCATAGCATCTCCCCTCCTGGCTTTTTCTTGGCAGCAGAGCACTAGGATGCAGCATCTCCAAGGTGGAAGCAGCCTCTCCCTTGGCAGATGACTCCAAGCTGTCTTGGAGACAGCACAAAGACCTACACCTACGCCCAAGCAGGCAGGCAGGCAGGCTCTGGCACTCATTCACTCACTCACTCACTGGCAGCATTCGGACGACACTTTAGACAATGGAGGGGGAAAGAGGCAACCATCAGTTATGTTGATTATTGTGTCGTGTGTCGAATGACACACAATGCACACACAGTTGACAGTACGTTATTTAGCAACGAAGAAAAACAACGGGCTGCTCTGTTGTTTATTGGAGCTCCATTGCTTATTATGAGGCCGGGACTTTAAGCTGCATGACAAGGGGAGGGGCAACATGTCGTATGCCGGGCACTCCAAAAATAACGTACCTTCCATTGCCTCTTCCCCCCTCCATTGCCTAAAGTGCCGTCCGAATGCTGCCTCTCCTCCCTCCCTCCCTCCCTCTCACACACACATAGCAGTAGCTCCTTTATGAAGTTTCATAGGGCTAGGGGTGTGGTAGAAATGGCCAAGTCCTGATGGCAAACAAAGGGCCAAACTAAATGTACAATGAGTCATGCATAGTACAACTATGTGTAATAGTTTAATTTACCTTCATGGAAGCATGTGCAATACCAATTTGAATCAGGGACATAGTAGTCTGGGAAGGGGGGTAAAAAAAAAGATAAAAGGTCTCCATTAGAGTCAATGAAATACTTCCCCCCTTTATTTCCCTCCAGTGGGGGGTGTGTGGAATTTTGGAACAAAAACAGGTGGGGAAAATGTTTAATCCTCACCTCCTCAAGTGCCATAGTTCTGATTAAATTCAAGGCCATGTGTGCTTACACAACCATATAGTAAACTACCATGCATAGCTCCACTATGTGTGATTAAACAAATGTTTTGTTTGATCTAGAGTTTCTCTTTCCTGCTTTTTTACAATATTTTATTGATTTATTCGTTTTATGTTGTATTTGTTCTGCATGGTTTTGTTTTTTTGTTTATCTTGTACAGTCCTACCAAAGTTAAATGCTTGTATGATTATCACTCCAATTTCAGTGATAATGTTAGTTCAGCATGTGACCCTGCACTGTTTATAATGGAAAATGGACTTAATAGCCTATAAGATATGTTTTGATGATTTTTTAAAGCAGTTTGTGCTGAAAATGATTGCCTACGTGGGGGTTTTGTGTGTGTGTGTGTGTGTGTGTGTATGTGTGTGTGAGTTTCTAAAATGTGTATATTTCTAGAAGGTATGTATTGTATTTCCTTCAACTTTTGTTGGGTTTCCCTTGTTTTAATCTATCTACACTTTCCAGTAATGAATGACATATCTTCAAATCAAAGTAAAAGCAAGTCTCCAATGTATTCAGTTTCATTAGTACTACTGGAAGAAAATAAAGAATAAGGACAAAATCCAAGTTTATATTTCTACCTTTGGATTTGTTGCACTCAGCATGAGCCATGAAAATAAAATCAGACTGTAAACTTATGATATATCAATCCTTTTGTCTCAGGGAGAGTTTATATGAGAAGATCAAACCTTCTTCTGTCTAATTATAAGCAAAGATGTTGTGAATCAGAAAACAGAATAAATGCTGGAAGTTTTAATGTGAGCCAAGTCTATTATATAGCTTTCACCAGAGCATTCAGTTGTCAGATGCAATTACCAAGAGGAGACTCAAGAGATTACAAATTGAACTATGACATAAATACAGCTCAGTATTGGGGACGTTTGGCAGTGTCCCACTCAGGAAAGAAATGTGACATAGAGCCTATCTACACACGCAGGATAAACACTTTGAAAATGTTTTGAAAACTGTATATGGAGTGTGTCCTTGGCCCCAACAGTTCTCAAAACCGTTATAAACCATTTTAAACTGTTTTAAAGCTGTAATGTAGATAGGCTCATTGTCAGACTAACAGCCTGATCATTTTCATGTACAGTTATGCAGGCTGCTGGGCTGGTTCACACATCATGAAAAGCCATCCTGAGAACAAGCAAGCATCAAACGATCAGCCTCTCCAAGGCCTGTCATGGCTTGTTTCCAACTTACTCCTCCCCACTCATTCCCTGCACGTATCCCAGGGGCCTTTGCGACACAACTTCTCTATACCCCTACTGTGATGAGCTTCTCTCCTCCCCCCCCCACCTTTCTTGCCTTGCGAAGCACCTGTATTGACATAACTATGCCTTGTCTTCTGAGTGGAAGTGGGGAGGGGTTTTTCCTTACTTTTTACTGAAGTGGCTGAGGGTTTTATGTATTTTCTTTCTTTGAAAAAGAAAGCCACTTCCTTTTTAAAGTCTCCTTGGTTGCTTCTCACAGCCTATTCCTCTTCCAAGCACACCTATGCATGTATGTGTGATTGACTTACACACATATACACATCCAGCTTGGGACCATGGCAATTTGAGAAGGGGGATTTAAGCTTTCCCTCTTTCTGTTTTCATCCCAAAATCCCACCACCACCATGGTGAATGGCTAAAAAAAAGAAAAAAAAACTTTTTTCTGGTGGGGGAATGCATGTGCTTATCTAGAGTAAGCCAATCTCACATACATTCTTAGCTGTGCTAAGTTGGCTTATATGGGGATAAAGCCAGCCACTATCAAATGAAGCACTAAGCTGGAAGAAGGAGGAGCTGGAGGAGGAAGAGGGGTGGAGGGCATTGCAAGGAGCAGTCAGGTTATTCACTGCTCTTGCCAAGGTCTTAATGGCCCTTTCAAACAAGCTCTGCAGAACCACCCTACTGGGTTCAAATGTCATGACAAGTCTCCCTGAACACCCAACAATAAGCCATGGGATCTTAGGGTGACATTCTCGTGAAAAATAAGCCACCCTGCAGAAAGCACATCGGATTCAGACATCACAGCAAGCCACTATATGTTTGATAACCCATGGTGTGTTGTTATGTGAACCAGGTCACTGGGCAGGTTTGCACATCATACTAAAGCACCCTGTGAATAAGCCACCATGGGTTGGTTGTTCGCTGAATAACCCATGCTATTCCTGACAGACGATCGGTTTGGTGTGGCTTGTTTCCTCATTCCCTCTTCATCCGCCTGCCAGCTTTGGCACATATCCCAGGCACTTTTGCAGCAGAGTCCTTATTGCCTCACCTCAGCACCCTTTCTGTAATTGGTCCGCTGGGGTTGTTCAGCTCTCGAGGGAAACTCCCCCACCCCATATCAAATTGCCAAATGGAATTAATTTTCAGAGTCCTCGTGCATGTGGTAACACATTCACCCCTCGGATTTCATTGTTGCGCACTTAGATTCTCTGTTATTTAGCCCAGCATACTCTTATCCCTCTCATGTCAATGTCCTAGTCTATTTCATCCTCCATTTCCACACTTGCCTTATAAAAGTTGCTTTGCTTTACACTGAAGTAAGAACACCTGTTGCCAAAGCTCCTTTCCCCCAGCCACCCTTGGGGCTCTCTACCATTTCCTGGTTGTCACTTCCCTCCTGGCTGTCTCATATACATACGGTTACAGAGCAGTAAGCAGGATTGGTGAACATAAGCAAATGCCATGGCAAAGGGAGGGGGAAACGGCAAATTTCAAGGCAGAGCATCAAACCAAGGTAAAAATTGCGCAGATGTCATGGCAGAGAAATAAAACAGAGTCCCAAATTGCACAAATTTCAAGGCAAACCAGTCAAACAGGTGAAAAAATTGCAAACTTTCAAGACAGAACAGTCCAAAATTGTGTAAATTTCAAAGCAGAGCAGTGAAACGGCAGTGAGAATTTCAGAAATTTCAAGGCAGAGCAGTCAAATGGAGGTGAAATTGCAGAACTTTCAAGGCAGCTGTCATTCGTTCCTATGCACTTGCGCATGACCAAAAATTTAAATTTTAAAAGTTGCGAAAGCATTCAGGACACTCCAGTGTCTTTCTTTGCTATTTTTAAAAGCAAGTGATTGGAGGATCTGAAAATGGATGAGGGAGAATGGCAGTGCTACCCGCAAGCTTGTTAGGAGCAACAGGGTTTTTTGTTTGTTTGTTTGTTTTTTGCTGTTCTTGCTGTCTGGCTCTGTAGCTGTTCTCGACAACCCACGGTGAAATTTCCATTGCCAGGTTCAGATGACACAACAAGCCACCATGGGTATCAACAACCTAAAACAAGCATGGACTGTCAGGGTGGCTTGTTCATGAAAAATAATCCACCCTGCAGAAATTGCAGTGGGTTTGCATGACATGCCAACCCCACCATGGGTGATCACCCATGGTGGGTTGTTGTGTTGTGTGAACCAAGTCATTGAGTTGAATAGAGTTTGTTTCCAGTAAATGGACGTGGTATTAGAGGCTAAATTATATAGATCTATACTGCAACTCTATATGTAGAAATGGGGAAATAAATATGTGTAGAGGATAACTAATACTCATATGGTGTGTGTGTGTGTGTGTGAATAATAATAATAATAATAATAATCTACTTCTGTTCTTCTAGAATCAAGTTGGGTTATCTATACTCATGAATATCTGTACACCCAAAGTATATCAGTTGATAGAATTGTGCTACACAATTCAAGGCACAAAGAGGCGTACTCAAGAAATCTAGCCCAGACCTAGTATTCTTTTTGTTCTGCCCTGCTTTTATTTATTTAATTGTATTTAAAATGATTTGAAATGATTTTAGGCTATCTTTAAGGACAGAACCCTCTCAGGGTAGCATACAACAAAACAATACAAAATTATGCCAATCAATTGCAATATAAAAACTATACATAAATATTAAATAAAGTATTATAAAAATAAGTAACACCAAGAAAACCTGAAGACCACAGATTAGGAAAAGGCCAACAAAAACAAGTGAGCGTTCAGAGGAACACAGGAAGTTGACTTATGCTGAGTCAGATCCTTGGTCCATCTTGTCCAGTATTGTCAACACTGACTGGCAGCAGCGCTCCAGTGTTTCAGACAGGGTTTCTTCTGCCCTACCTGGAGATGTCTGGAATCAAACCTGTGACCTTCTGCATGCAAAGCAGATGATTTACCACTAAGCCATGGCCCCACCAGAGCCTTCCTGAAGACCTGTAAAGAAGGGATTTGACAAACCCCTGATGGAATCCAACTCTGAAAAGGCCCTGTCCCTTGTACTCACCAGTCTAAACAGCCTTGGTGGCAGGCAGGTGAGAAATGTCTCTGCTGGTGACCTCAGAGCAAACCTCAGCATTTGGCAGATTGGGATCTGCTTCAACAGTGGCAGCCCAAGCCATGATTTGTGCCACCATAGCTAATGTTGATGGGCTGTTAGATATGGGAAAAGCTGCTGCCATTCAGCTCATTAAAACATATGACTTGGTACAGTAATATTGCAGTTTTTGTAGACCTATGAGACCTATCCAAGCTTCTTCACTTTCAGAATAAATGAGCAGAAGTCAAAGAAAATATTGTGTTATATTTTTGCCATCTTGCAGTAATTATTTGATGGAAATTCGCCATTTGTAAGAAAGATTTCAGTGCCTACATAACTACTGATTGAGAAAATCTAATTATGGGAAATGAAACAAAAGCTAAACAGATGGAAGCATCTGCAAATTATGTAAGCTTGAGATCAAGGTAAATATGAACATCATACTGAAATCATTTTCCCCTATTGCCATGAATAGTTCTTGTCTTGATCAAGTAGTCCAAACACAGGTGAAAAATAACATCAATAGAAACTACTATTTCTTGTAGTTTTAAGGCACAATCTGATGCATGTTTAGACAGGAAAAAAACCCTGCAACTCCTAGCATTCCCCAACCAGCATGCTGAGAGTTGTAGGGCTTTTTCTGTCTGAACATGCATAGGATTGCATCTATGCATAGGATTGCATTCTATTTGTCCTGACCATATTTCTTCAGTTATCAAGAGAAGGTTAATCATTGCAAACACGTGGTGCCTTATTCAAGTGAGATGCTGATACTCCATTTATTTCATTTACCATAACAATGCACAAAACCTACAAAATCCTGCACAGATCTATATGTTACTATAACAACAATTCTAAAGAGTTATTGATTTTCTTTTTCCTAACGGGCTCCAACTCTATGGTTTACACAACCAAGTTCTCACATTTGGGGAAAATAAGGTTGTTTTTTTTTACAGCAATTACTTCTTAGTTACAAAATCAATTACTTTAATGTAATTTTGGTACCCACTGGATTAGGCTGCCTTCAAACAATCCAGCACACCCACCTGTGGATGGCAGCATAGCCTTGATCATTCTCTTATTTTTGCTGCATTTTGGTAGTAGTGTGGTGATCAAGCACCTGTGGCAGGAAATAATATATGGCTGGGAATTTCCATTCAGGCTATGGACCATAAATACTTTGGAGTTGTCTTACACCAAACATGATCTTGGCTAGATCTACACTACTGCTTTATAGTGGTATTGAAGTGCACTGATAACTGTTGGAGTACATTACAGATTCCATATATTGCTTTCATTGTGTTATTTCCTGCTTTTTATTCCACATTATCCAAAATACTGCAACAAATGTCATTGTGTGTGCAACAAGGTATAAATGCACAATAAGGATATAGTATTACCATGATGGGATCATAATGATTTGACACAAGGGACAGATCTACACCAAGCAGGATATAGCAGTATGAAAGTGGTATAAAAGTGGTATGGAAGTGGTCTATAAAAGGCAGGAGCCACACCAAGCAGAATATAGCGGTATATGGTATGTGTTAATGGGCCCCAACAGTTATCAGTGCACTTCAATACCGCTATAAAGCAGTAGTGCAGCTCCTGCCTTTTATATATCATTTTTATACCACTTTCATACTGCTATATCCTGTTTGGTGTAGATCTGGCCAAGGTGTAGATCTGGCCTTTGAGTAATTAGCCTCATGTGTATATCATAGTGTCTGTACTAGTCACACACAATTTTGAAAGAAATTGTAAATTGATGGGGGAGCAGGATGTACACATTCCAGAAGGCCTGTTGGAGATGGTGCATCATAACTGGAGAATGTGCATGATTCGCCTTTCATGAACAGATTATATGCACATTCTCCATGGCTTGGGGTGAATGTACACAATGGATGGTTGTTCGTCATATTAGACATTCAACTCACATTCATTTGTAATATATATATATATATATATATATAGATCCTATCATCTAATGCAAAACAACAGAAAACGAATGAAAACAAAATTTAAAAATAAATGATTTTTTTAATACCCCCCCCATTCATTATTTCTACTTTTTTAGAAATCCATTTTTAAATGAATGCAGAGCCCCCTCAGGCAAATATCACACATTTTTCCCTATTAGGGATAGCAAAACATCTTCTTGAGTATGTCCCCAGTAAAACAGAACATTATCTATGAGCCCAAGCATGCAGAATGTTAGGAAGTAATGTGAATGTTTATGTTCAAACATATTTTCAAGCATTTTATGAACGTCATGGTATTGAGTGATACGTATTATCCTAGTTTCTGGCACCATTTTGTTACATTAATTAGCCCTTTGTTAGGTGTTGAACATGTATTTTATGTTAGTTTGCAGTGGGTAAAACTAATGTCTCATTCTTTTCAATGGGTCTATTCTAAGTATGGCTTAGATTATCCAAGACTTTGAACTGGAATATGATAGAAACTAAATACACCAAATTAAACTCAAAATGTTATTCACCCTCTGGCTTTTGAAGGACAATATTAGATATATATTTATATTAATAAATAAATAGAGCTAATGGATGGGCCCTTTCCTGTCTTTTGCAAAAAAAAAGTTATTCAAGCACTATTTGCCCTTTGTCTTATCTGCCCTTGAGGAATGGCATTTTACTGTGACTTGTTTTTATTTCATTTGATTACCCAAAAGTGTTTGATCATTATACTTTAAAATGTTCTCTCTTTTTGAAATTACAGTAATTTCAAATAGTATTACGATAGCCTTGGGTCCTATAATTGATTTGAAACTGAGTTTAGTTTACAAAATCTTTTATGACAGGGGAAGTTCCTCATGATATGACCTTTCTTTCTCTTTCTTCAGTGGCAAAGCTTTCTTGTGAATTTATGCTCATATGTCCATATTTATATTCCCAAATAATGATGAAATACTATTTTCCAATTTATTTAGAAATCTGAGTCACCTTTCAGCCCAAACAGCCCCCCAAGTGATTTTCACATTATTTGTTTGCTACATTTCTATAAGGATCACAAAAGTTAAAACCACAAAATGCAACATGATAAACATTTTTTTTAAAAAAAGTTGAAATTTTAAAAGAAAAAAAAAACATTTTAGGGAACAAACCTATCTTCCCGAGACAGTGTCTGGGGGACATTGGATTGTTTGATTTCCTGGCTTCCATCTTGTAGACAGGGCTCCAAGCTGGGAGCCAGGAAACTGCACTCTCCCCTCCCCCTTCTAGTTGACACAAAGAGAACTGTGCTGGCTACCTCTCAGCGCTTACAGAACGAAGTGTTACTTGGAGCAGAGAGGGAAGGAAACCAGGGCAGCAGCTATATGACAAATCCTATGGCTGCCCCATCCTCCTCCCCTCCCCTCCCCTCCCCAAAGCCTGTCTAGTTTAATGCTCTGCATGAGATACTCATCAGCCTCCACCTATGGAGGCTTGCATAGGGTGACCATATGAAAAGGAGAACAGGGCTCCTGTATCTTTAACAGTTGTCTAGAAAAGGGAATTTCAGCAGGTGTCCTTTGTATGCATGCAGCACCAAGTGAAATACCCCCTTCATTACAACAGTTAAAGCTACAGGAGCTCTGCCCTCTTGACTAGATACAAAAGAGGGCAGAGCTCCTGCAGCTTTAACTGTTGTGATGAAGAGGGAATTTCACCAGGTGCTGCATGCATACAAATGACACCTGCTGAAATTCCATTTTCTATGCAACTGTTAAAAATACTGGAACCTTGTCCTCTTTTTCATATGGTCACCCTAGGCTTGAAAGTAGCCAGAGTAAGAAGCTCCAAATTGGCTTCTGAAGTGGCAGGGGTGGGTCTGTGCACAGTCTTAATATACAGTTGGATAAAATGATGAATCCTTAGGCTTATTAAGGCATATTGTACCTGAAGAGAGTAGTATGCAATGAGGGAGCACAATTGCTGTGCCCCTCTCCTTAATTGTATCCATCGCCCTTTACTCATGGAGCGTGACTTTCAGAAGAGGATAGCCTCCTCTATCCATGGAGGCTCTCCACGTGAAGCAGAACCTGGATCTTCTAGGGTTCTGCATGGGGAGACTCCAGGGATACAGGAGGTTTTCCTCTTCAGACACTCAACCTCTATGAGTAGAGGGTGATGGATGAAACAAAGAAGGGGAGCAGGGCTGAAGTGCTCTTTCTTTCTCCCATGTATTTGCTGTACTTGGCAGGAGAACTTTTGAATAGGGCTCTTTTGTTGTTAGCAGCTCAGTCTCCATTAACAGGGATTCTCCAAGACTACATAACATTTCTGGTTCTTGCAATATAAAACCAACATCTTTACACACACCAGTAATCATAACAACAAGCGTTTTGTTAATTTTAAAATACTCCTCTCTTTCTTTCAGGCAGAGCTGAGTTAATATTTAAAAAAATGGCCACCCACGTACAAGGAAAAGAATGAATGGAAGTCTTAGGGACTGTAAGTCTCATTAGAAAGCCCCTGGCAGGCGTATCATTCTCCCTGCATTTGCAGAGTTACAATAATCCACTCCGCTTACATGGGCTGTAACTCACCACCAAAATTACAGCAGGCTGATTCAATATGACCTTACAATCTATTATCTCACGGGCCAATATATTTCCTGAAGAGGAGATTGGCTTGAGGTAGCCATAATTAATAGGGTTTTTTTAAATGATGGCCCTTGCCAGTGGGCATACGTGGCAAAAATACTTTGTATTTTCCCCCTTTGTTTTTTGTTTTTGTTTTTTGGGTCCTGTATGCATCTTGTGTTAGAATACAATGCAGTACAAAGTGTGAAAACCAGAACAACAGTAAGGGGAAACATATAGGTTAGGTTTGAGTTGCCAGGGATGGGCAACTCATCATTGGGTATGCTGGATAGAGCTGATGGGCTTGTTGGCAAAAATGTTTGGAGGGCCCCAAGTTGTCAATTCCTGCTTTAATTACAGGGATAAACAGTAAATTATTCCATGACAATAAAGATGGATCTAATGCCTAGCAAATGCAGCAGGATTTGTATTTTTTTTTTGTAAACCTCCCATCTTTAGAGAACTTCCAACTTTGCTGTTGGCTAGTGAAGGATTGAGCCATGAAAAAGATGCCATGTAGGGGAGGGGACAGGGAAGATATCACTCCCATTCCTACATAACTCTGCTTGCACAGAATAGCTGTGGAGCAACAGGGAGAAGGAACTGGCACAGCCACCCCATGGATGTCTGGTGTTGGGCCACACAGTACTATTGCTAGGCTGTTGGAGTTGTGGTTTCAGATCACCTCATATGATAAGACCACAGGTCTCCCAAATGACAGGCATCTGCAAAGACCATGGCAACAAAGAAAGGAGTCCAGCCTTTCCCCTTCATATGAAAGCGTGGAAACTGGTGTAAATGAACACTTAAATTGCCAAACTGTAGAAGCTTAGGAGTACCAAACTTCTGGTTTCGGACACTATTCGCTGCTGTGACCATCCGCTGTTTCACTGCACCCACAGGACCCACCACTAGCACAAGAAGGATTGTAAGGGGAGACATGATAGAAGTGTACAAAATTATGAATGGTGTGAAGAATGTGGATAGAGAGACATTTCTCTGTCTGTATTATAATTCATTAAACAAAAAACCTACGGTTTACAAAAACAATGTTAAGGCTCTACAGATTCCAACCAAGCACCAAAAAGCAGGGAAATTGGGAGTAATGGCTCACAAGCCTTAATGCCACATCCTCCCTAAGGAGGCAGAAAGTGCAAGTGAAATTCTCATTCTCCCAAAGTAGATAAACCATGAGGACAGGGTGAAGAATATGATATGCAGAGGTGACTGTGGGGTTGTGGAAAACTGATCACGAACAACTTAGGGCCACCTACTTCTCTTTTTTTGTTTAGAGCAGCTCTTCCCCAACCTGGTGCCCTCCAAAGGTGTTGGACTACAACTCCCACCACTGGATTAATTAATAAGGCTCTAGAAATTATGCAAATTGTGAGCACAAAAAGTCTCAACCCGGAAGTAAATTTACAAAAGCAGGGAGACAGGTTTGTATTCCTTTTCTACCTGAAACTGCTCTCCTTCCCTCAATCTTTCACCAATCATCTTGAAATTTTCAGGTAATGTAAAACAAACATTTCTTTCTGGCACCTGTAAATTTCAGAAAGATTGGTGAAACATTTTCAATTTTATGGCTGTTAGAATGACCCCCCCCCAATTACCACTTTAACATGGCGGAATGTGTTTTTTACTGATGGCCCTTAACAATGGAGGCACGACTGTGCTTCCATTAAAACTAGAACCCAGAATCATCCCATGAAGCTGATTGGTGGGAGATTCAGAAAAGATAAAAGGTGGTACTTCACACTGCTCATAGTTGTGGAATTCATTACCACAAGATGTGGTGATGGCCACCAATTTGGATGGCTTTAAAAGGGGGTTGGATAAATTTATGGAAGACAAGGCTCTTAATGGCTACTAGTCCTGATGGCTATGTGCTACCTCCAGGAAGCCTATATATGCCAGTTGCTGGGAAACATGAGTGGGAGGGTGCTGTTGCACCCATGTCCTGCTTGTGGGTCCGTGGTCAACAGCTGGTTGGCCACTGTGTGAACAGAGAAACTGGGTTAGATGGACCCTTGGTCTGATCCAGCAGGGCTCTTCTTATGTTATGTTCTCCCAAAATAACCCTTGAAACAAGCCAAAATGCTCGTTTCCTGTACAGGCCAGGTCTGCAGAGCTCTCTTCTGTGAGCTATGCTGACTTCCCCTATTCCAAAAGATGTCTTTGCTCATTTTTGGAACAGCTAGCTTCCTGTTGCACTAGCGGTGGGTCCCACCAGTGCAGGGGCAGTGCTGAATACCTCCCATAAATAGTAAGTCTGTGGTGTCAGTTCAAAGAGGCATCTTTTTTAAAAAAAAAATATTTATTTTATATAGCATCCAATTGACAAATGTCTTTGGGGTGGTTTACTATCATAAAACCAGAAAAAACAACAATGACAATGAAAATATCCACATGCTAAAATATGAAAACATTAAAGACATTAAAAAACTAAAAATATTAAAGAGCCAACAGTAAAATTAAAATTCATAAAGTAAACTGATAGAAGAGCCAGCATAACTTTCTGTTCAGCATACATGTGATTCTGTGTATATTCCCTTCCTTTTCTATTATTTCCTCAGTCCAGCAACCATGCAGCTGGAAGGATATACTGCTACCCCTGCCACTACAACTACTTTAAAATAGTAGTTTTAAACACTTCCAGAGATCTCAGGTTGGCAAGATCCTGCCTGGAGTCCGCAGTCCTCACCATATTCCTGTTGGGAATATTGCAACCTTGTCTGCAAGTTACAGGAAGGAGGCAGTGTTGCAGCTAGTTCATGGGAATTTCGGCATAGCTAGCCTTAAGACCTTTATAGCCTACACTGGTTTCCTGATCCTCCCCTTCCTTCCCCCCCCCCCCTTCACTCTCTGGCTGAATTCGGACAACATGATAGTCAATGGTTGGGTAATAATCAATTTTACAGTTGTTCATCTAGGGGGTACTTCCCACACAACATGGTAATAAATAATCAACTGTGGTGTGGATTAGGATCAGCGCTGAGTTGACTATGGCAGCAGTCGGATGACACGATAGTCAATACAACTGACGATTGTTTCCCCCGCTCCAGTTGCTTATTGTGTCGTCCAAATTCAGCCTCTCTCTCTCTCTCTCTCTCTCTCTCTCTCTCCTGTCAATGTTATAGAACACAAAGAAATGGACTTAACAAACTCTGTCTGGAATTATACACTGTACCTGCATCTTTGTATGCAAGAAACTGTGAAAGAAGCACTTTACTTTTCTTCACTAAAGAAGACTGTAGTCTCTCTCCCCCCACACCCAAGATAGCCTTCTGTGGACTTGAGACTGGTAAATGTCATTCTGTTTTGCCTTTTGTTTTTCTCTGCTAACTGGAGGCAGCAATACCAAATTATCCCCATCAACTCCAGCATTAGAACACTTATGAAAGGAAACTCCTTTCTGAAAATGCATGATACTACTTTAAAGAAAGCTCACCCAAAAGTTAAGCTGAGATATGTTGGGCTTTTGTTGTGCCATGTTTTAATTGGCAAGTGGCTGCAAACTAACAACATGCAAGGTGTTGTTCTTGTTTTTAAAAAATTGACATTCTTTTATGTAACTAATGTTGGTTGTCATAATTCACATGGGTTGATCTTGCAATACAGTAGGGAATAAATATAAATTAATGTCATGTGTAGGATTTCCTGTATCTGTCTTCTGGATAGCTCTTTCATGTGGATAAAAAGGAATTAAGTAATCAAAAGAACTAGTTTCCTGAGAGGATTGTGGGGATGCTTACACACTTCAAGAAAATGTGTATTAAAATGTTGATTGGATGCGACAACAAAAGAAAATCTCGCATAAATCAAATTATATGTCCTATGACTTGCCAGGCTTTTCTTGGGATGTTTTATATTTCTCTTTTGTTGCATTAGGGATCAGTAAGAATGCATGAGCAAAGCTGACATTTTGAAGATGACCTGCAAAATCCCATGGAAAAAAAATTAGCATTCATCACTTGTTTATGTAATTTCTGCAGTATTTATCTATCTAAAATTATTTCTGGGCCACCTTTAAGGATGGTGGAACCTTAAAGGTGATGTACAAGATAACCCCCCCCCCCCCACACACACACACAAAGTGTGTACAATAAGATAAAATCCATAAAAAAGAGTTTGCTAATTAAAATCAATATCCCCTTCAAGTTCACCAAGCCATTAATGCTTTTAATTCTTCATGTGGAGGGCAATGGTGGCCAGTGAGGCATTTTTCTATACAGACCTGTTAGACCACTATGATCTTCCGGGGAGGCAGATAATAGTTTTACCCAAAACGTATTTCTCTTAGGGCTCATCGTCTGTGGTGTTATACTTTTTCTTGGCACTAACATCCCCAAACAAATTATTTTTGTGTACTACTATGCCTCAGGTAAAGAAATTATGAAGAAATTCAACTATTAATACAAATGGAATTGATAGCATAGATGGCTCCATTAATACATACCTTAGAGTATTTCATTACTATGGTTAAGCAGATGTAAAACAAATAGGCAGAAGTGGGAATGAAAAAAAATCCACTCATATTTAACTCAGTTCAGGTAAACAAGATATGGGGCTGGTTGTTGCTGCTGCTGCCGTTGGTTTATTTAGTAATTTTGAATAAGAAAAGAAACACAAAATGTCTGGAAGCAAAATTATGACCGAGATAAGCACCATGTTGTTTTAGGATTTGCGAAGTAGGAATTAGGCTGATAAGGTGTGGGATTGTAAGTCTGCCAGTTAACACTACGGGACACTGGACATTGGGCTTGTTATTTCAGATTCACATACACTGAGGGGGGTGCTGGCTGATTTCTAAAAAAGAAAAGTATTGGAGACAGGACTAGTAACACTATCGGATTTCATAATTAGCTGGCTCATTTGTTGAAACTGGTTGTTCATAATTAGGGTTGTCTCGAGCACCCGACTGGGTCCGGTGGAACCCACAGTGTCCACACACCCCAGACACAATCAGGCGCTCCTGGTGTGAACATGGACCCCACTTGAGCACCTGCGAGACCCAAAGAGTGTTTGGCAGCTGCCCATCCTTTTGTACTGAAATCGTGCACTCCCCCACCCCAGCATCAATGGAGCATTTGCACATTTCCCCTTGTGTATATTTGGGGACTTTACAGCAGTCATTGACACAGTGGGGGAAGTGCGTAATTTATGGAGATTCTGAAAATTACGGAATTCTCCCATTGGTTCAATGGTGGCCGCCATTGATGCAAGGGGATAAGTGTACAATTTCAGTGTGAAGGGGTGGGCAGCTGCCAAATGCTTGCTGAAGTGGCAGTGGTGGTGACAGGACAAGTGCCCACCGAGCCATGCACAGGGGAGTTCACCCACCCCTATAAGAGGGTTGTTGTGAGCATCCAAGACAGGGTAGAGTCTGATGTACTACCCTCCACTCAGCCCCACAGACACTGCTCAATGAGCAGCTACCCCTGCTTGTCAAGCTGTGCAAGCCACAGTCAGGGTTTCGGAGGAAGAACAAAATACTTGTGCACATAGTAACCCTACTGTGCACAAAATGAAGAACAAGAAGTGAGTGCAACCATGAACAACTCTCTCCTTCTGCTCTTCTCACAAGAGCTCCTTTACATAGATGGTCCCTTTTCAGCTGCCATTAATGGAAGATTGAATTTATGGAAATACCCATGCCACCAAGTTTAAACAACAAGCAGACTGATGCACTCGTCTTGTCAATCACTCGCAAACTACCCAGGCGGCTCACCATAGTGGCGAGAGGCTGGTGAAGGTTCAACGAGACGCCAGCAAACCAGACATAGGTGAATTCATCCATCCCTAGATAATGCACATGTTATTGCGAACTTTGATTGCTGTCTTACAAATTCATTATTAATTCTAAAATAGATTGTGCACTTTGGAGCATGCACAACCTGCATCTAAATTATCGCATTAGTGCAAACGCACTTAGTTGATTTAACTCCTTTCTTTCAGGAGGAAATGTGAGGATGTCACATAGGGGCACCATAATCTCACTTCCATTTACTGATTGTCGGCATCATGTAAACATTACGTAGGAAGGCTACATGGATACAACTGTCGGATGTCAGGTGCTTCATAAACAACTCACTAGGCTGGCCTAGTGAATTGTGAGTTGTAGGCTTGGCAATTGTTGTGAGAAAGTCTGTCTCTGTTCTGTGCTTATCTGTAGCTGCTGGCCGAGGCCTTGAATGTTCCTTGAGAACGAGAGTATGTTTTGAAAAAGTGGGGGGCTATCTTGCAAGCTGTCTCTCACATAGTGTCGTCATCAAGAGGAGGTTGAACTGTGCCGCCCTGTTGGCACATGAGTTTGAATTACAGGCCTGAAGCCCTGTCTGTCAAAGTAGCTTGGAATTAGCCAGCCTCCATCCTATATAGCTATGAGCAAAAGGGGGAGGCTCTTTGTTAGGAATCATCTGTTTGCTGTTTGACTGCTTGCTAAGAAACTCATGTTTGGGATTCTATCTGGTCTGGAGATGTTGGATGCACTCTGTACATGTTCTGTTGCTATTTGGACTTGAAATTTCTAAGAACTATGCCATGAAAAGTGCTCTGTAGCTTTTCATAGATTTGGACTTGCAGATTACTGTTCTGGATTCGTGTTCTATTGCCTGTTTTTCCCTGCATGGAGCCAAAGTACAGGCACAGGGGAACTCAGAGGCTAAGCGTTGCTGTTCTGGAATTGTGTGTGTGTGTGACCTGTGAGAGAACCTTCCTCAGAGCCAAAGCTACGAGCAGGGAAGGCTTCCTAGGTTGAAGAGGTTCGTCCCCTGACATCTTGCTTACGTGATCAGCTCAGTGTTCCCTTACAGGCTGAGTTTGGTTTGGTGCAAGATGATCTTGTCTATTGTCAGACCTCATGTACTTCTGTGCTGGGGTTTCTCCTTTGAGTGTTGCCAGTGTTCCTGATGAGTCAGTGTGTGTGGCCACTCCTGACCTCAAGGGACGGGGGCTAACTCTAAATGTCTCCCCCTGAATGAGTTGCTGTTCGCATTAAGCCGTTGTACCTGAAAGCTATCTGGTCCGTCTTCAGCTTCAAGTGTGTGTATGCAGAAATGAAACCGTTATGCCTTGAATTCTGTGTGATTTTACAATAAAAGAAGTCTCACTGTTTTGGAGTGTGTCAGTTTGCCTAAAGTTCATGAGCAGAAGCCTGGGGGTGAGCTTGCATCACGACAACAACCAATCAAGAAGGGGGACATAATGCTGCCACATGAAGCAGCCAGTGGAGTGTGATTGTAACTGAATTTCATTGTGCACAGGGTAGCTACTTAATTCACACATTCATTGAAACTGGGTTTTGGTTGACTCTGCTTGGTTTGGCTTCAGAGTTCATGAATCTTCACCCTCCAATTCCACCCCTAGAGACTTAAGAACTTATGAAATCCAATGGATTCCTCCATGTGCTCAGGGAGTTTCAACAGAAATGCAACAGAGTGTTGATCATTTGAGCAGTATCCCTATTACCACCAATATAATGTTTGTTTTGACACTTCGATTTGCTAGACTTTGTTGAGCTTCACACAATAACATATTCTAATTACTTGCTTTTCTGTGTGGGAAGTATCCATTTTTTTAAAAAGGATTTATTTGTGTAATAGAGGGGGTTAACCATCTCAGCTCAATGAATATTAGAGTTTTGTTTTCTTATTTAGAAGAAGAGCTAAATATAATTTTAAATATGATGCCTTTTTCATTCATTGCAAAATATTCACATTCTCTCCGACTCCTTTCCTCCACATTAGCATAAGTATTGAGATGTTAATGAGAACAAATTGGTACCTCAGCTCAGATCTCTTGAGTCTGAAATTACAAAGTATTACAAGAAAGTTCCAAATCTTCTTTCACTGGACACACACTTTCTCAAACACAATTTTTAAAAAGAGTGTGTTACATATCTATGTTGGAAGGAAACAAAGTTTTTTTGGGGGGGGGGGGAAGGGGAAAGTCTCTGTGTTACAACCCTTGCAATGGTGAGCACTCAGTACCTGGAGAAATTTGGTGAAATTCTCCCCCCAGTTTCTCTGTCCACAATTAGGTGAAGAATCTTGAGAGGCCATTTGCACACAGCTCTATTAACCACTGGCATTCTCCCATGAAAACAATCAAATCAGCACTGGGATTTGGGAGGGGGAATCGTGACACTTGCCTGCTTGAGTTTTCATCCGCTTCATCCTACTGCTACTCCCCACAATGCTCGGTGCCATTTTCATGATCAACAGTGGCTCAAAACTGACAGGAAACAGAAGTGGCAATGACAAGGTTTCCTTTTCTGCCTTCATTTTCTATTAGTTGAGACCCTTCCGAGGCACCCTTGTGTAAGAAAATAGCAGGAAAGGGATTAGAAACCTCTTCTAGGTCTAAAGGGCTTAGGCCGTGTATAATATTATCTGCAGAACGAATGCAAGTCCTGTGGGAATCTGTAAGAGCTTCTGTTTTCCTGCTTCTAGAACTACAGGTCAGAAATATTTTCCATAGTTTCAGACAAAAAGCAGAAAAATAGCTTCTCTGGCTATAGCTGCCTTTACCCACGATGACTGACCTTGCCAAAACCTTCTTCTCTCAACAGCTATTCTAGGTACAGTAGGATTCTCCTCCGTTGCATCTAGTGCCCCAGTTCCTGATCTGCACTACCTTGCTGGATTGCATTTAATCCATAGCTAGGACTAGCTTAACTGCTAGGGCTTCATTGGCCCCCACAGAAAGGGACAAGCAAGTCAGCCCATTTCACTTTGTTCCACTTTCAAATTTATTTTAAATCTCAGATTCTGTATCTACCAACTATGAAGGATGTTGCCAATTTTTGTACTTTTTTTATCAAAAAAGAATGGAAATAAAATTCTCACCCATTCCTACCAGCATCTCCATCGATGTCTGTACCGGGAAAGGAGAATAAATTGTCGTGAAGCCATTCAAAAACTGTAGTGGAAAGTCTCCTGCTCTTATAGCTCTTCCTTGTTATAGTTCTTCCTCAGTGTGCCCGTTTTCAATCTTTCGGATCTTCTTCCCTCGCCTCTTCCCTTCTTCCTGAGTGTGCATCTTTTGTGAATTTCTTCCCAATCAATTTACCTTAATTTGCCCCTGGGCCCTGAGTCAATTAACACAACTTACATCCTTTCCTGGTATGTTTCCTGACAATAAAGACCCATTTCCAAGGCAAACTATGAAAATATTTGGTTACTCTTGATAAATCTGTATTACAACGTCCTTCTTTTCTGTCTTCCCTTTATATACCTTCAAAACAGTCTAAAATTGTAAATGGTTTTAGTGTAGGCTCAGAATTTAGCATGGATCAGTGCCCTGACAGGCAGAAGGGAATAGTGAAGAGCACAAGGCTTGAGAGAAAAAACCATGAGGATCTACTGCTGGAAATTTGGATGATTTGCAGTATATTGGCAAGGGTTTCTGACTTCCAATCATTCAACAATAATAATGACAAAATGACTTTGAGCTTCTCTACATTAAGGGATATCCCATTGTTTATCTGGCACTGTTGTGCTTCCTGTTTCTTTAGCGGGTTGACCAGATAAAATCCAGGTCAGGGCTCATGTAACTTTAACAGTTGTAGAGAAAAGGGAATTTCAGCCAGTGTCATTTGTATGCAATTAGTTCCTGGTGAAATTCCCTCTTCATCACAACAGTTAAAGTTGCAGGCATTATACTAGAGTGACCATATACAAAAGAAGGCAGGGCCCCTGCAACTTTAACTGTTGTGATGAAGAGGGAAATTCACCAGGAACTAACTACAACTGTTAAAGTTACATGAGCCCTGACCTGGATTTTATCTGGTCACCCTAGATTGATATGAATTGATATGAATTGGATTACATGGGGGGAGAGCAGTGAGGAAAGGGACTGCTGCTGTTCCCCAGGGCACCTTTAAATGGCAGACACAGGTGAATCGAGGGAGTGTCTCCTTCCTTCCCTCCCTGGCATATGTTCCTCACAGACAACAAGAAACCCTCCTCTGAGTAGAAGTAAGATTTTGCTGTAAGTTCACAACCCTCATCACACTAACTTGGGAGCAAGCCCCATTGAACACAATGGGACTTACTTCTGACTAGACTCATTGCAGGGAGGCATTTTACCCTCTTCTCCCTCCATTCAAAGTCCTTCCTCGGCAGGTTCATATCGCGATGCCAGCTTTACATAATGCTGATTTCATGCCATTAGGGATTATTCCAGTTTATCGTGTGTACTATGGGAGACCTCAAGTGTAAGCACAGCAGCATTAAATTGACCTGGGTGGCCAGAAACGAGTGTGCTTTAAATAGCTCATTTAGAGAACACCTTTTTTTCTCCAGATACATTTGGCTACTGTAATGAAGATAATCTTGGGGTAACCAAGGCTGGATCTACACGTCGTCCTCAATGCACCCTCCCTGCACCACAAGCTGCTTTGGAGCGCTGCACTTTGTCTAGTGTGGCTCAAGCCTCGGAGGTTCTGCTCGTGCTCTTGCCGCCGCCACCGCCCTTTCATCCCGGCTGGTCCCAGGGAGGGAGGGGAGAGGGTTGTAAACAAAAGCTAGCAATTGGAAAGCCCTCTCCCAATCGCTGGCTTTTGTTTACAACCCTCCCCCTCCCTCCTCCCTCCCTGGGACCAGCCTTGATGAAAGGGCGGCGGCACGGGCGCGGGCAGAGCCTCCGAGGCTTGAGCCACACTAGACGAAGTGTAGCGCTCCAAAACAGCTTGTGGTGCAGGGAGGGCGCATCGAGGATGACGTGTAGATCCTGCCCAAGATTGGACTTTTGTGTAAAAAGATGGTGAGCTCAGTTCAGTTCTGGTACTGCAAACAAATTTCTAGGCTCAGAATGTGCTCAGAGGCACCCTGTTCTTTATTTATTATTATTATTATTATTTATTTATTTATTTATTTATTTTATTTCTAACCTGCCTCTCCATCCAGATCGAGGTGGGGAATAACAATAAATATTAATACAGGAATCATAAAATAGATAAAACATTAAAACAAATAAAAACAAATACATTATTTAAAATGTATGGATGGCAGTGGACAGCAGCAGATGACAGCAGGTAAGCAGGGAGAGTGGGGGAAGGGCAGTGAGTCCTTTTCCCCATAGACTTGCAAGTCTATGGGGAAAAGGAGACTCTCCGGATCTTGGTCCGGAGATCCAGATGGGCCCCGGATCCAGAACTGGTCCATGCACACCCCTACTTATAACTCTGGATTAAAGATTCATGATATGTGTTACTGGAATGAAGGTGCATTATTTGACACATGTATACAGGGACACACATGAGCACCTTGTTATCACCAGCTCTTTTTCACTTTCTGCATAAATATCTGTCATGGAGTTTGCAAAACTACAGGAGCCTGCCCTGCTTAGCAGTAGCATATCTCCAGTCCCGCATAATGTAAGCTGTCAATCAGCTCATTATTGAAGTACTCCGGCTTAACTGGTTCATGACTAAAAGTTACAGCAGGTAAAGCAACCACTTCTAAAATATGCCCATGTTCATGTCCCATGCTACCATAAATGTGGTTGTAGTATGTCATTTTAATAAAGAGAGAGACAGAGAGATTTAACAGAGTTAATTACTGAAATTGAAATCTTTAAAATCTCCAGACCTATTTCCTAAAAACTGCTACTACACCATTTTCTAACATACATGCTCTATTTAATCTCTAGCCTGACAGCTTGTCAAAACCAATTACATCCAGAACTACAAGGCACAAGAGGTCAGTGAATCAGTAGGGCCTCCAAGAAACTACAAGGATAAATTATTTACAAAAGAGGTTTAAGTAGAAAATTGAAACTAATTCCTAGGCAACAGAAGGTTGAAGAGGGTCAGGGATTAGATACCATCATATGTTGCTCAGTAGAATGATGGAAACAAGTTTGAACAAATCAGAATACCCATAATATGACATATCCAAGAAACCATAATAGAACATGACTAGATCAGCCTATTAATGATGGATTGGGTGTGGGAAGTTGGAACCAGAAGCAAGGTGTTGTGGCCTTGTGTGGACACATCGAGAAACTGGTTCAGCAACATGGATAACTACAAAAGTAGAAATGAAAGGGAAAGTATCTCATGGAAGAGATACTTGTGATCACATGGTCATGGAGGCATATGATGATGAGCACCAATGGGAGTAGTGGTTAGAGTATTGGGCTGGGACAAGAGAGATCAGGGCTCTAGATGGTTAAATATTGAGTTTTGATCAATATTTATTCCCATTGTGAATCATTGTGTGTGTGTGTGTGTTATTTTATCTATACATGCATTTATTTTAGAAACATATCTTACCTTTGTCATTGGGACCTTAAGGTGGTTAACAGTACTCTTTATTAAGAGAATTTCACCTTAATTGGGAATTCTTAACAATTGGTGTCAGTTGATGTAAAAATACCAAAATAAGAGGATTTACTTTGCTTCTTTATCATTCCTCTAGTTTGTTACATTATACATTCTACTTCTTCGCAATACTTCTCTTTAAATACAAGAATTTCTAAAAATTTATTCCAGAACTGGAGCATGTGAAGTTTTACACAGTTTTGATTTCAAGTGCATGTTTAGCTACTGACACATTACTGATGCATAATGATACAAAGCTACATATATATATATATATATATATATATATATATATTTGATGTGATTATATGAATAGCTGCATCAATCTTCTTATCATGCATTGTTATGCAAATGTGCTCCTACACATAGATAATAATATATACAATTTATTATTTGAATTTATATCCCAACTTTCTAGATATAACACCGGAGGCGGCTAACTATAAAAATGAGAAAAATACAATTTAAATGTTTTTTTTCTTTTTTCCTTTTTTTAAATATAAGTTTTTCTGTAATAAATAATAAGTTAAAAGAAAACGGGTGAAATCCAACATATGCAAGTGGACTTCTGGTAGCTCGAATGTATGTGTAAAAAGGGCAACTAAAATAACAGAGGGGCAGGAGCAATTCCCCTTTGAGGAAAAGTTACAACATCTGGGGATTTTTTTAGCTTAGAAAAAAGGTTAGTAAGGAGAGACATGACAGAGGTGCACAAAATTATGCCTGGTGTGGACAGGTAGATATTTTTCTCCCTCCCTCATAATCCTATGAATCCTATGAAGCCGATTGGTGAGAGATTCAAGGCAGATAAAAAGGAAGTACTTCTTCATACAGTGCATAGTTAAACTATGGAATTCTGTATCACAAAATGTAGTGATGGCCACCAATTTGGATACCTTTAAAAGGGGATTGGACACAGAGGATAAAGCTATCAATGACCACTAGTTCTGATGGCATATATATATATATATATATATATATATAATTAAACCATTTGTATCCTGCCCTATTATCACTGGGATCTCAGGGTGGCATGCAGATAAAATCAGAACAAATCAGAACTATATGCTACCACCAGTATCGCAGGCGCTATGCCTATGTACACCAGTTGCTTGGTGCTCTTGCGCTGCTGCTTGTGGGTTTCCTGTGGGCAGTTGATTGGCCATTGTGTGAACAGAATGCTGGACTAGATGGCCCCTTGGTTTGGTGCAGCATGGCTTTCCTTATGTTCTTATGACTGTCTCCTCTTTCCCTCCCCCCTTGCTGCCCTCCCAGTTCTGCTCCAGAATGTCACAACAGGAGACTGTAGAGGGAAGAGAATCATTGCTCCCCATTCTGGTGACAGAAGCTGTTCCTTTGGTGGAAGGGTCTAACTGAATGCAACCCAGAATGCAACCAACCACCACAGACATACTCACATTATACATGTCTGAATATTATGTTACAAAACAAAAAGTCAACTCAATAGGTCAAAGGTTTGTCTAAACAAAAAAGTATTTGTCTCATCAAGTATTCTCGGACAGCTCACATTAACAAAAAATGTTTAACACTAAAATATGCTTAAAACAAGCAAATACTAAAGCTAATATATTATTTTATTTATTTATGGGGCAATCCTATGTCCTCTTAGACAGCAGGGGACATAGGGTTTTTCGGGGGGGTTTCACTCCAGGCTCATAGACAGGGCTCCGAGTCGGAAGCCAGGAAACCGTGTTATCCTTTCCCTCACCACAGAGTGAACCATGGTGGCTGCCCCTTTGTGCTCATAAAACTGAGCACAGAGAGGGCAAAAAGGGGGGTTTCTGGGGAAGGGGAAGGAGAGGAGACCACAGAAGCTGCTTTAGACAGCTTTCTATGCACAGCATAGCCTTCCCCTTCTCACTCCGAAGCTCCCAGGTAGACTCTCAGCATCGAGTATCCAGCAACAACTGCAGTGTGGACGGAGCATGGAGGAGAGGATCCCCTCCATCCACCTTGCATTGGATACCCATAAGTTGCCAAATTCAGGGGATTACGATTACCCATGATGCAACCCATAGGATTGCACCCTTATGGAATTTCTTCCCCACCTTCCAACCAGCATTCTATCCTATGCCCATGCTCTACTCAACCTGCTTCTGGGTTTCCTGAATCCCACTTTGGGTTCATTGACACCTGCATTTTCATACTCAGTCTTTATGCCTGCCTACAACACTTTTGTCCTTAGGACATACAATATGTAATATTTTAATTCCAATATAATTGCCCTTTCATTTTCCTCACAGATGCTGCAGTATTTGCAAACATTCTGTTGTTTAACTCTCTCAGCAATTAGAATGATCATGAACATTCAGTGACATCTTAGAAATTTTGGCAAGTGCCGCTACAATATTATATTGTAGATGTAATTCCTATTTTGCTAAAAGTAGTTGAAAAATCATATTTATCTTCTAGTGAATTAAAACTTTTGGTTAAAAAAAAACTTAACAAACCACAGCCCAATACTACCCAAATGCACTTTCTTCATCCATGTTAAATAAAATTGCTTCTGTTGTCTGTTGTCTCCCCTCAGTCAAGGTAATCTCCCCCCACCCCAATCTTCCTTGACTTCATAAAGAATCAAGGCCAATGGCTTGATCTCTGTACTTAACAAATGTAGTAAACACAAGAGGAATGCTCTTTAAGCTTTTCTTCCATTAGATTTAATCCAATTGAAGCAAGTTTTGCTTCCTGATAAATCTCTGTCTCTGGAAACCAAACATATACTTCAAAATAGACTTGATAAAAAAAACCCAGTGGATTCCATACAAATTGAGTGTGGTGTACTTGTTAGAGTGTTGGGCTAGAACTGCCATGAAGCTCATTGGGTGACTTTGGGCCAATCACTGACTGTCAGCCTAACTTACCTCACAGGGTTGTTATTGTGAAGATAAAATGGACAGGAGAGGAGCCTCGGTTTCTTGGGAGAAAACGGAGGCTATAATTGCAACAAAGAAATAAATAAGAATCTTTCCAGTAATCACCAATGATAGAGGAACAAAATTAATGCAACATAACAATGAAATGGTGAAACTCAAAGAGGAATATTCCAACAGAGCAGCAGCAACATCAAGACCCAGGGTGTAGACATTTTCTAACATCACCCACCCAGAGAGAGCCAGCACAGGAAGACAAAGCAGAAAACTCCAACGAAATACAGGTACAGGCGTCACATGAACCTACCAAAAGATTCACATAATTTAGTTATTGGGAAAACAAGGAACTATATGTTAGGTACGAAGATAAGGATAGGTAAGGATGTTTTTAGGATGTTTTAGGATTTTTATGCAGTTTTAATAATATGTGTCATGTTTTAATCAGTTTTTATGTATTTTATCATGTTGTTGTTCCCCGCCTCGATCCAGACGGAGAGGCGGGTAAGAAATAGTTAAAAATAAATTGTTAAAAAAAAAAAAGATACTGATGTTTATACAGGAGCCAAAATTACACAGATACAGTCTTTGATGACAGAGGAGATATTTGTGCTATACAATTCTCAGAAGAAGAAGAAATCCAGAGATTTGAGACAGTGATACCAAAGACTAGCACATATTAGCAAGTTACACTCAACATAAAATTCCATTCCTGTTGTTTATTTTTCCTATATGAGTTTTTCACCCTCTAGAAATTTTTACTGAATGGATGACCTTATGACCTGTCTGTGGATTGAAGTACATGTAGTCATATTGGGTGATAAAATAATGTGTGAAACAAACATTATTGAATCAGCAGAAAAGTCAGCCAAGGGTAAAGATCAAAAGCAAAGGGTGCCTCAAAGAAACTGTCCTGCCAGTCATAAAAGAGCAAGATACTTGTTCTTATGAGACACCACTGTGATGCAAACAACACTAAGAGCATTACTCCTAACACATAGATCTTTGTCATTAATGTATGTTGATAAACAAATGGTCAAGGAACACCTAATTTCTTTGAACGAGTTCAAATCTCCAAGGCCCAACGAGCTGCATCCTAGAGTAATAAAGGAGCTGGCAGAAGAACTCTCAGAACCACTGTCTATTATCTTTGCGAAATCATGGAAGATGAGAGAAGTGCTGGACAACTGGAGGAGGGCTAATGTTGTCCCTATCTTCAAAAAGTGCAAAAAGGAGGAACCTGGGAACTACAAACCAGTCAGTCTGACATCTATCCCTGGAAGAATTTTGGAGCAGATTATAAAGAAGTCAATCTGTAACCACCGTGAAAACAATACTGTGATTACTAGAAGCCAGCATGGATTTGTCAAGAATAAATCCTGTCAGATTAATCTGATCTCATTTCTCATCAGATAGCCTCCCTTGTGGACTGTGGGAATGCTGTGGATATAGTATATCTTGACTTCAGCAAAGCTTTTGACAAAGTGCCCCATGACATTCTGATTAACAAACTGCTGAAAAGTGGGCTAGATGGAACAGCTATTATGTGGATCCACAGTTGCCTACAGAATCGGACTAAACAAATGCTTATCAATGGTACCTTTTTATGTCCTGCTTGGGTCCCCGGTTGACAGTTGCTTATGAACAGAGTTCTGGACCAAATGAAGCCTTGGTCTGATCCAGCATAGCTCTTCTTATGTTCTTATGTCAGATAAGCATGCAAGAAAACTGCATGTAGATCCAAGCCTACACATCTTTATTTTTCCTCATTCTTCTCATTCACTCACTAGTACCTCCTCATCCTTCTCTTTATCTGGCTGGAAAAAGTTAACAAAGCATCTTTAAGCCAGGAACCTGACACAGGTGGGCACATCATGCAGAGTTGGAGGCATCAGAGTACATGGGAGTAGATGGGGAGGGCAAGACTGATGGCCTATACCATAATTTAGTTTGCTGTTATGCTCTTGTTCAGTTAGGTGGGCAAGTACACAGCATTAGTGAAGAATATGTTGTGGCCTGTTTTTACATTATGTCTGTCCCCAGCCTGAATTCTGGTAGTATCTCTTCATTAGGAAACCCATAAGAAACAGTTCCTGTTTATTAGTGTGTCATCCCTTTCACAAATTAAATAAGATGCTGTTTGTAAACAACTGATATTCAAGTATTATGCACATATCTATTTTCTTGGCTATCTGATTCACTCTTTGACATTTCATAGTCATATAGGCCAAAACAATGTATGCGGTGACTATTCTCCTTGCTTGGTCAATATCGAAGTCGACACTAGAACTAATATAAATTAAGTTGTGCTAGTGTAAGCAACCTCCAGTACAATGTTGATAGTGTGAGTTGGCATGACACGTTCCTCAGAAAACCCGACATGCCAGTTAACACTATTGACATTGTAGTAGAGGTTGCTTATGCTAGTGGAATGTGATTTATGTTAGCGCTAATGTCAACTCGGATACTGCCCCTTGACATCTAATCATGAAATGAGTTAAGATATCCACCAAATAATTAAAAGTGAAAGCTCACTATAAAGGATTTGGCTAAGACGTCAAAAGCAAAAAATGTTCTTTTCGAGAATAAATGCTCAAAGGGTTAGAATAAAGAGAATGATAAACAAAGGCAGTTTACTACTAAACTCAATATGCTGTCAACAACTGTCCATCTGTTAGATGGTGAAAAAAATCCATGAAGAAAAAGAATATCTTGGATAAAATACTGTAGAGACTGAATAAATGGCATGGTTGTAATAAAACACAGATCTAATAAAACACAATGCACAACCCAATCACCTATGGATGCCACATGCATGCATGAGGAAATTGCTATTGGTGTCTCCTTTTTCTCCTCTTCACAGGACAGATGCACCAGCCTTTATATAGATTAGGAGCTGTGCGGACTTCATTTACCTCCATTCAGCCTATACTCTCACCTGGATACAAGTTACCTGAGCTCCAAGCTCACACTGAGCAGAGATGGAGGGCTGTTTAAAAGTAAGTGAGGTGTGCAAAGACCTTCAAGTCTCTGTAAATTATATGGTTCATGGTATGGCATGTGGCTCCTATGTGGTTCTATTTGGGAAACCCTCCAAACTAGGATGACATGCCTAAGAATACTGTACCATGCCCCAAATATATATGTTAAACTTTTCCCCTGCGTGCTCAAAATGCCTCACATGCATTATATCTGTAACTCTAATAGCAATCTATAGGGTAGATCAGTATGATTATCCTCATCTTATAGGCGGGGGGGGGGGCTAAGAATGAAAGAGTAAGTAGCTTGACTAATTCCATGCATTCATTTTGTGGCTGAGTTGAGATTTGAGATGGTCTGGAATAGTACCAGATCAAACTAATCTCCATAACTATGAAAGACCAGCATGTGAATTTTGTAATTGATACTCATCCTCTGGAAGGTGCATACATGGATTGTGCCTACTGCATGATATCAGAAATATGAAAGCTCTGAATGTGGTGTTTGACCTGCAAATTTGGTATTCACAGATATGCAGATAGAGTCTCTTCCATCTGCTCAATGGCTCATAATGCTTCAGAAAACCCCCCCACTAAAATTTGTTGCTGAAGAGCACTAGTTATGATAGATCATTGTCCAGCGTACATGCACAATGCTCTTTCCTATGATGGTAATATCCATCAAATTTTGTTTCCCCACCCCCTCTGTCTGAGTGTGAAGATGCCATTTTTACCCCATTGCTAATAGGTATTGGCCCTGTTCAGAAGACACCTTAAACCACAGTAGTTATTAACCACTATAGTTTAAGGTGTCTTTTGAACAAGGCCATAGATATGATTATTCTTTTCTAGCTTATCTAGAGTACATTTTCATGTTTGGTTTAGAGATAATCCTTTGCTTCTGAAGATAAATCAAGAAAAAAAACATTCCTGGAGTGATAAAAGCATCTATAAGATTGCCCCTCTAACAAATGACCTCTTGTAAGGGTGCAACATAATGTTTTGCATAATGACATACCATTTTCAGATACTTAATAAAACTCAATTTTACCACTGTAGGAGAAATCTGTCATTTACCAACAGGTGGCATGTAAATGTTTTTTGTTTTGTTTTTAATATCATCATCTGCTTCTCAAGTTCCTGTTTTAGGAAGAGCATGGAATTAAATGAACACATATTCTTTCTAAGCTGCCTGCATCCATGTGGTCAATAATGTTTGGAACACCCACATTTTCTTCATGGTTCTCTCTTAGTAGGAGTATCAGATTTCAGTGGGTGGGTGACAGAGACAACAGGAGGGCATGCTGACAATGAAAGTCTTTGGTAAGAGCTACATACTGCAGTCAGAAATATCGTGTGCTATAACCCTCCCTCGCATTCATAATCAGATTAGGGGATAGCATGATTACATTATTCCCTCATATGAATAGTCCTACACAGAGAAAATTAGCATGATGGGGGAAATGCTTGGCTATAAATGTTTACCATGTCAGAATATATATATATATATATATATATATATATATATATATATACACACACACATACACACACACACACACACACACACACACAGGCATTCAAACGTATGACCCCTCTACTTCCCATCCCAACTAATACCATCCAGGAATGGTAGCTTTCTGTGAGAAATTTCTGACTTACAGGTCAGCTCTTCATATTACCCATTTTCTACTGATGATGACATAAAGCTTCAAATTAGAGGTGTGTGCAAATGATTTTTTAAAATTCCCCACCCTAGATGTGGGCAGATAAATTGGGGTGGGGGGAGGGCAACTTCACCGAATTTCTTCAGAGTGGGGAGAAATTCTCCGACAATTTCTCACAGATAGGGAGGGCTCACTATTGACAAGAGTTGTAGCACAGCGTCTTGGTTTGTTTATTTTGCGCTGCCACTGTAAGTGGCAACAGCATCGAGTGTATTGGCAGCCTGTCCCCGATTTTGCCTTCGTCACAATGCCTCATACCTAGCATCATTTCAGGGAATTAGGAGGGTGGAGGGAATGCAGCCACCACAAAAATTAATGCAGAATAAAAGTTCGGGAAAATTTGGCAAAGTGGCCTTTTTATTTCTAGGGCGCAGGGGAGATAAAATAAAAATCTTAGGCCTCTGAGAAAAATGTCTTCTGAGTAGATTTTGCTCCCTTCTAGTTAGAGAATGGAGAACTCATAGGGGGCTTGCCCCATGACTTTGCTGAGCCCTAATTGACCGGCCCTGTTCCAAGGAGCTGAGCCAGATGAACACTCAGCAAAGCACACTTTCCAGAGCCTCAAGAAAGTGCTCAATTCCCCTGCCATTCCCCCAGAATGCTTTGCCTCCCCCCGTGCCAACTGGGGCCTTAAAAGCCCTCTTAACCTTGCATTAAGAGGGCATTTAAGAGCTGAATCGGTACATGGGGGTGGAAGGCAAAGCATATTTTCTGAGGCCTCCGAAAAGTGCACAATTCCCCCGGCCATGCTAATGGCTGGGGTAACTGCGCACTTTCCAGAGGCCCCAGAAAGTGCACTTTGCCTTCACCTCATGCACCAATCAGGGCCTTAAAGGCCCTCTTAATGCAAGGCTAAGAGGGACTTTAAGGTCCCGAATGGCTTGGGGTGGGGGGGGGACACGATTTCTCCAAGCATGGGGAAATCACATATTTTCCCCTCCTCTCTAATGGTGGCTGCAATTTCTCAGCCATGGGGAAATCACATTTCTCCCCTCCCCCAATGGGTGCTTTAAAGGCCCTATTAATATGGCCTTTAAGGCCCCCATCGGCTGGGGGGAAAGGGAGAGAAATGCAAGGCTGGGGAAATTGCGTATTTTCTCTCTCTACTACAGTGGAGGAGTTTTGTTGTGAGGATGCCGAGGATCGTCTATGTATATGTATATGTGTATGGGGGGGGGGTATGTGTATGGGTGTGTGTTTTCTTTCTATTGCACATCTCTCCATTGCTCTCCGTTCTCCCAGAATGCCTGCACTTCCTGATCTGAAAAATGTGAAGAATTACCTTGTGGGTGGGAAATGCAGGAAGCTGAAGAGGATTCATGTTGTCAAGAGATTATTGTACAATGAAAAACAGGATGCTCATGCACACTTTTTGGCTGTCTCATAAGTCAAGTAACCACAAGAACCCTGAACTAAAGCCATGAGACTTTCTCTGAAATTCCTTCTCCTTTGAATTTTTTAGAAAACAATTTATTTTGTATCAAATTGAATGATGATGGTCAAAAAATGTGTGGGAGAAATTTTCAACACAGTGCTACTTCAAATGTCTTAATTTATCAGCACAAAATGGCAGTGACTCTGTCACTGCAAAATCCACCCCTTTCTAGAGTCATACTTGTTGAAGGTAACTTTAAGTATCTGAATAGGATTATAAATCTGTTTGGATTATACAAAGTGCTGGAGTTAAAACAAGAACTCATTTGGTAGAGGACTGAAATAAATTGCCAAACATGACAGCTGTATCTCTTTGAATAGAATCTAATGCTGCCCTTGTGCAAACAGCCCCCTAATGCCGGTCGCAGCATGTGCACAGCCCCTACCATTGGCATATGTGATACAGTGCTTCTAGAGGTAAGAGGCTTGTTTCTGAAAGGGGAAGGTCACAAGCATTTCCACTCATTTCAGCACCTACTCCGGAAGTGCTACATCACGGCCACCAGTGGTAGGGCTTGAGCACCCAACACAGGCATGCTTGGGTCACCCACACAAGGGTGGTATTTGATTCCACTCTTTGCTTTTAAGCAATTGCTAACTGAAAAGTCTGAGATATGTGAAAGAGTAGGGGCTATTTTGTTACATTTATTTTCCACAGAAAGGAAATAATATTTGCAAATAAACACAAAATACATAGCTATCAAGCTCTATTTAATGTTACTGCAATCCCTTTTTATAGTTAAAGGGACTATCAGTTGAGTTAGGTTACAATCTCTTCCTCTTTGTGAATTTTGCACTGCCTCTCATGGCATTCACCTGGCCAATCTGCTGCTATGGTGCCATTTTTTTTCTCTTCCCACCTGTGCTGTATTTCATCCAATCAGTTATGATAATGTTAACAAAGCCAATCTCTTTGCTCTCCTTCTGGCTGGTAGAGGAGGAAAAGGTATGGTTTCTGAGTCAAATTTATCTAACTAGATTTCATGATGGATTGCACCTAACAGGGGCATTTACATTTATCAAGAGGATCAATAATATATCTAAACTCACAGATTCATGGACCATTAACAGAAAGTGAAGAGAGATTCTTTCCAAATAAAGCAGTGTGCAACCTTGTAGTAAACTATATACTTTTTGTCAGTGATTAATGAATGAGCATACAACAGATAGTGATTATTAGGACCTTTTCTGTTTTCATTTTCCCAGTCTGTTATAGTGAATTGATTGTTTCATGCTTTGATTAAAATGCAGCATTTCTCACTAAATACAGGGAGTCTGTAAGTAGGAGACTAGGCTCACAGATTTCCTATATCAGAGTTCTGATTGCCATCAATACTGTTTTCACAAATTTAGTTCATTTTATTCACCAACTTCTTCAGGAATAAGAAAGTACAAGGTAGCTGCCTATTCAGTAAACTGTATACAGAATGCATGCTATTAGGATAGTGGCGGGGTGGGGGGAGAACTATACCAAGTTAATAACTACTTATTCTTTGAAAGGGTTGGTTATGTGCACTGGGTCACCAACATAGACTAGATTCATGTATGTCATTATTTCTTGTTTACGGCTGAATATGACTGGCTTAACAAATAAATGAATAGATCACAAGGACCTTTCTCCATAAATTATTTACCTCTTCTTCATAAAATGTGGCCTCCGTCCACTTCACTCACTCATCACTCCCGTTGTGCAATCCAATATTTCTGAAGATGGTGTGTGAATTAAGTAGTTACGCAGGTAGAATAAAATTGGATGGGTTATGCACCATTACCACCATCACTTGACTGATACCTTCCATTTCACTGGGATACAAACTGGATGGGAAAGACCCATATGTTTGCCCTGTCGATATAGTTGCAATATACACACACTCCCCAGTGATGTAGATAACACCTTGGCACATCAGGGGAAGGCCTTGGGGATGAGGTGGAGTGGAAAAGAAAGCCATTCCTTATCCCTTTCCCTCTTCCTACACCCCCCTGCCTGAGAGAGTGAGGGGAATGGTGGGGATCTGTTTGCTCTAAGTGACATTGTCACATAGCCACATCTAATATGGTGCCACAATGTCATCATACTCACCACATGAGCCCTGATTAGCTGGGTTCACACAGTGAAGAAGTCCTTTCAAGTAACAATGAAAACACACACACACACATGGAAGCAGCAGCAGATGGAGAGACAGGCATAAATAGATTTTTTTAAAAGTAACATCAAAAAGTAGCAGGAGTATTTCCAGAGAACGCCCCCCCCCCCCGTTCCCCCCAAAGGCAAGTTTCCCCATTGAAAATCAAACATTGTGAGATGTTGGTGAAGCACTAATTGTACATAAAAACAATAACTTGAGGAAGGGTAGCATGTGGAGTGACATGGGCAAACTAACAAGTAACAAACGAGTCCATAAAAGGAAGATAGAATTAATTATATCTTCATATAATCTGGAAAGGTTTATCACTCTGTAATGCATAATTCAGCATAGTTTTCCCGAAGTTAATTTATTACTTAGAACATTTGTTTCTTTTCTTAAATAGCAACATGATCCCCCCTTGCTTTGAATTAACAATGATAGCAGGAGCTCAGCCTTTATGAATTTGCACATTTCATTTACATGGGGGGGGGGAAGCAAAGAAAAGGTCTTAGGCTGCATACAGTTGATAAACACTACTTTATTATTTTGTAAGCTTCAGGGAGCATTATGTCTTTTAGGATGGGGGGGGATTCCCAGGGGTCAGTGGGCCACATTGCACCTCCTCCAAAAACACACACTGGGAGCTGCAACTTACTGCCGAATTTGCTGCCAAATCCACCATGGTGGTAGCTGGCCTGTATCCAAGGGTGGCCTGAGGAGTGTCCCAGAAATTCCCTGTGCCCCCTTTTTTTACAAACAAATAATTAAAAACACTTTTCAACTTTGTCTTTAAAAGGCCTGCAAACCAGATGAAGTGGCCCTATTCCCCCCTCCGACATTTAGGCTGGCTATGAGCCTGGGTGGCAGCCAAAATTGTGGCAATGTTGCATTTGAACAAGCCATGTGGATTGTGCATGACTTGTTTTGAGGCAGATCGTGCTTCCAGGAGGCTTCCAGAACTGAGATTCAGTGTACTAAAAAAATGCATGGCCCTTTCTCTTATTACAGAGAACTAATTTTTGGCTTCACAAACATTAATTGTAAACTTTGAGTTTGTCAAAGCTCCTCATCAGTCTAAAAACTGCATGGCCCACATTTTGAAATGATATTTTGTATTCACTGAATGCAAAGAGAAGAAATTTAAAACCTAACTACATTATTTAAAACCTAACTACAATTTAAAACCTAACTATATTATTCAGAAGCTGTTTTCTCTTATGTTTAATGTCCTATGTATGTTCTATGAAACTCGGCGGCAACTGTAACGTCCGTTGCATTTAATTCAGATTGCATGTTATTCTCTAATGTCTTGGTCTGTGGGTGGAAGAAAGAAAGAACAGGCTTTAAAAAGCTTCCCCACCCTCCAATGTGAAATATCTTATTTTTCTGTCACTCGTAAAGTAGTAGCATTTAGAACCTCTATTGCAATGGTAAAAGATGGTTGATCTGTCACTCATTACATCAGTCCTTTACTTAAAGTCTACAGGGTAAGAAATAAACTAAGTCTTCGTTGTGATACTTCTGTAAAATAGACCATATTGATTGAGAGGCGATGCTTTCCTACCCTTACCTTGGGGAGGGGTACCATTTGAAGAGGGGCTAAATTTCTTAGAGCTATCCCCTCTTCTGGTTCTTCCCCTAACTGGATGGTTCCTGGCTGCTTTACCAGCTTGCCCTCAGGTTTGGTGGTGCTTCTGCTGAATGCCAGGTCAGTCCAAAATAAAATTTCTCTCATCCATGATCTGATTGTGGATGAGGAGGCTGACCTGGTATCACTGAGACCTGGGTGGGTGAATTGGGTTACTCTCACCCAGCTTTGCCCTCCTGGGTACTTGGTGCAGCACCAGAACCGACTTGAGGCCCAAGGAGGGAAGGGGTTGCTGTGGTCTATAGAAATATGATCTCCCTCTCTAGGCTTCTGTTCATTCAAGTGCTGGTCTTGAGTGTCTCTACTTTGTGTTGGATACCCGAGACAGATTTGGGATTCTGCTGGTGTACTGTCCACCCTGCTGCCCAAGTCTCCCTGCCTGAGCTGATGCAGGTTGTCTCAGATCTGGTGTAGAGGACTCCGAGGATGGTGGTTCTGGGGGATCTCAACTTCCATGCCTATGCTCCTGCATCCAGGGCAGCTCAGGACTTCATGGCTGCCATGACAACCATGGGGCTGTCTCAACATATCATAATCCCAACACATGTAGAAGGCCACACACTTGATCTGGTTTTCTTGACTGGACAGGAGGATGGTGATCTGAAAGTGGGGGAATTAACATCTATCCCCTTGTCATGGTCAGATCAGTTTCTATTGAGGTTTAAACTCTTGGTGGCCTTTCCCATCTGCAAGGGTGGGGGGGCTATTAAAATGGTCCATTCCCAGAGGCTAATAGACTCTAATAGATTCCATAGGGCTCTGGGGGGATTTTCTTGCTGGTATGACTGGTGCTGCTCCTGTCGAAGCCCAGGTTGCTCTGTGGAATGCAGAGATGATTAGGGTGGTTGACACGATCGCACCCAAGCACCCTCTCCCTTTCAGCAGAGTCCAGCCAGCACCTTGGTATACACCTGAGCTAAGGGCAATCAAGCAAGAGGGGAGACTGCTAGACCCAGGTGGAGGAAAACGCGTGTTGAGTCTGATTGAACATGGGCTAGAGCTAACTATCGAGCCTACCAGCATTGCGTTTTCTCAGTGTTGTCCAGCAGAGCTTTTCTGGGTGGTTCGATGTCCTGTTAAACTCTGGGCCCAGGCGAGATACAGTAGAACCCTCGGTAGAACACTGTGACGAGTTTGCATGGCACTTTGAAGATAAAGTCGCTCAGATTCGTCATGAATTGGACACCACACTTAATGCAGTTCCACTAATAGAGGTGTTCAGAGCATCGTCTGGCCCGGTTTTATTGGATGAGTTTCAGTTATTGAGGTCTGAAGATGTGGACAAGGTCCTTGGCTAAGTCCCGTTGACCACCTGTGTGCTTGACCCTTGCACTTCATGACTAATTACATCAAATAAGTAGGGGATCACTGTCTGGGTGGACATCATAGCCGACCCTCAAGGAGGCGTGCCCACCCCAACATGTCCAGCCCCCAAGAATGTGTGCCCATCCTGACATAACCATCCCCAAGGGTGTGTGACCTTGGTCACACGTCTGATTTACTGAACTGTAAACCAGAATCTAAAAGTCAATAAAATATGATATCGTCGAGCATCTCTGAATCCTACAACTAAACCATTACTTTTGTGAAATGCAGTCAGAGCTTGGAAAAAGGGGGAGAGGGACAGAACTACAACATCACCACTTCCCATGTTTATTTTACAAACATGTCTCTCAAAAACAAAAGTGGGTTACATCACCATCAAAGAATACAAATGCTGAGATTTCAGCAGGCATTATGACACACTTCCAATGACATCTTTGCAGCCATAAAGGCTAGAATCCTTTTTTAAAAGAAAAATTCAGATTTTCAGGTGGCTGAACTCTGGGTCCAGCAGTATCACATTCTGCATTTCTGGCTATTACAGAAACAGATCAGATCACCAGTCCAATTGCTAGTCCCCACCAGAGCAAACACATTGAAGGAATGAAACTTAGATAAGTGTGGACTTAACAAGTTCCCATTGATTCACTGTGTCTATTCTAGTTAGGAGCAGCAATTGGATTTAGGCCTCCAAGTTGTATGCATCCCTCTTGAAGTGTGGTGCCCAGAACTGGATGCAATATTCAAGATGAGGCCTAACCAGTGCCAAATAAAGGGGAACCAGTACCTCATGCGATTTGGAAGCTATACTCTATTAATGCATCTCAAAATAGCATTAGTTTTTTTGCAGCCACATCACACTGTTGGCTCATATTCAGCTTGTGATCTACAACACATGCAAGTGAAATGATCCAAAGTTATTCCCTTGTGTGAAAAGCTATGTAGGAACATTGAGTAGCTGTAAAAGGCACGGGGTCATACGTTATACATCATAATGTTGTACATTTTGATATATACATGAAAATACTTGCAGGTAATATATAAAAGAACTGGCAAGAAAGTTCAGAGACTTGGGCACCTGAGTAAGCAGAAATAGGAGCAATAAGCAGAGGTGGAGTCTGAACATCCAGAACACAAAATGCTGTGTCCTTTGAATCCACATTTGTTTGCTCCTGCAGAAACCCATTTTTAAAAAACCAAAGTGAAGCATATTGGCTGGTAATTAGACCGAGGTTCTGTGTGCAAAGCAGAAAATCACTCCTTTGAGCCTGCAATTTGAGCCCCCACCTCACCCCTCGCACCTTCATCCTTAGGCTTCCTGCTGCTCAGCTGCCAGCAGCTCTCCTGCGCTGCCCGCCACCTGCCCGCTACTCGCTCACCCACCGCTCGCTTGTTCCTTCGCCCGCCACCCGCTGCTCGACTGCCCACATGCCCTGCCCTCCGCCTGCCCACACTGCCCGACCGCCTTGCCTTACCCCCAGGCCCACGCTGCTGCTGCTGCCTCCTTCTTTTTTGCTGCTTGTACTCAGACCCCACCTCTCCCACAAGTCTCACAAGATGGGGATGAAATGTCAGATGTCTCATCCTGAAGTATCGCGAGACCGGGGGAGAGGAGAGAGCAGGTAAGCTGTGACTGCTCCGTTCCCCCCCCCCACCGCACCTTTCCCAGGATGAAAGGGTCTCTTAACACTTGAAGAGGGCGTTTCTTACTGGGAAAGGTGGGAGGGGGATAGAGCAGACCGCATGTTCTCTAGAGGCGTGGAGATCACCTAACAGCATTAGCGTGGCTGGGAGAATCCTCCCAGCCACACTAATGGCGTTAGGTGATCTCTACGCTTTCTGGAGCTCTGGAGAACGCGCGGCCTGCTCTGCCCCCTCCTCCACCCCTCCCACCTTTCCCAGTGTGAAAGGGCCTCTTAATTCAAGCATTAAGAGACCGTTTCATACTGGGAAAGATGCGGGGGAGAGGGGGCAGAGGAGGCCACACATTGTCCGAAGCTCCGGAAAGTGCGCAGGTGGCTTACGCTATTAACGTGTTAGTCATGCTAATAGTGTAGACCATCTGTGCACTTTCCATAGCTTTGGACAACGCACAGCCTGCTTCCCACCCTTCTCTCCGTGCCGCACCTTTCCCGGACTTTTCATTAGGTGGTGCCTGGGCACCAGGTGAACCACCTGTGCGCACGCCTATGCCAATTGCAATCCAGCGCACGCCTATGCCAATTGCAATCCAGCTATTAGTCTTTTGCATAGACTTACTGTTCCCTGCCCCTACTAATGCCTAGGTATTATGAATTGTACAATGTGCTACTCTTGGAATGGGATTCAAAAGCCCTTCTTTAAAACCTAGCTCAAAATTAAACTTCCTCCCACAGAGGGTACTACCTCAGTGTCCCCTGAAGGAGCACCTTCTTAATTGGAGTGGGTCTCTACCGGGGGGGGGGGGGGGGGGGTTGGAATTGTAACCTAACTCTGAGATTGCAGCAACTTAATCAGTCTTGGCCGAGACCCTACTATCCCGGTTCATGAGCAATTGGAGAAACATGTTGACCCATGCAAAATGATCCATGACATTATGAGCATTGGGCTCCGGTACAGGAATCATGAGCTACCCACCTCACCAGTAGTTGATCTTAAAACCCACCCAGACCTGCACTCAGCCTAGTAGCCCAGGCTGGGTCTGTTGAGAAAGGGTATGGCCACTGGTGGATCTATCCCCAAATCCAGGCCTAGCAAGAGTTGCAAGCTGCCGCCGCCACTCCTATTTTCCAATGTTTCCATAAGCAGAAGGCTCACAAAGGCCACTGTTAAAGAGAATGCCAAACAGGCCCCTCTCCCAAATTCCATATAAGCCTGGTATGATATCTACATTTAGACAAGATCTCTCAGTGTTCTATAATTTTTTATTTCAGAACCCGTTACATAAAAGTATACCAGTGCCTGTTTGCATATTACTTCCTGGAGTTCTTCATCTCCCTGTACCAGACACTGGTTCCAAACAGAGGGATGAAGACATAAATAAGCTCTCCCTACCAAATCTTTCTTCAGATGGCCAGTTTATAGTAATGGAAGTTGCTCTCATTAGAATAGTGTCAGCCTTGGCTTATGGATCCTGCCTACCAGTTAGTGGTAATGCCACGGCCATGGAACCCAACCTAGCCAGGCTGCGCCACCGATGTGCAGGCGATTGCCACTGATGGAAACTGCCAAGCCACTGGCGCAGCCAATTATAAACCAAATGCCTGTTCTTGTCGAGACGCCTCTGGAGAGACATGAGATTCCTTGACATTGGAGTGCTATATCAGTCCCAGACACAACAATATGTGCTGGGCCTAGTGTCTGGGTCATCAGTAGGTCCCTTTGAAATGGAGCAAAATGCCTATTCAAGCCAGACAATATGTGAACCAAATTCATGGTCCATATGGGCCCCCATGCATGTGCAGAGGAAATGGGCCCCTGACTCTAACCATATTCAAGTTACCAGGCTTACAGTTCCTAATGACTGATCCTGTAATTCAAATGGGCATGGGAGGCTTGTTGATGCCCGGGATCTGCTTCCAGAGTGTGATCACTGGTGACGGGAAGCTGCCGCTTTGACCGCATCTAAACGTGCTTGATCCAACGGCGGTGTGCTTTGAGCCTGGATGCTGTCAGAACCGTAACTGCTGTCTGCTGACCCGAGGGATGTTCTTGGGGACCTTTCATAGCCTGTGATTGGATAGCTGCCGCTGTAGCTACCTGGGTGGAAACCTGCAGCTTCAACCACATCTAAGCGGGCTGAAAGAGATAACAAAATATCATTTTGTGCATACTTCCTAGTGGCTCTGGGGCATGCATATACATTTTGCAATGCGGCCGCCTTAGGAGGTGGTGTAATCCCTTTGTCCCTATCCATAGCCTCAAGACGTGCCAAGTTCACTGATAAATCCGGTGCCACTTCATCATCAGATGAAGACTCAGGCTGCGTGACTTGTCTTTTTACGGGGGGGAGGGGCACCTTGCCCTTGCCCCTTTTCCCTCCTTGCCCTTTTTTGGGAGGCATTCTGCCCTGCAAGCCACTCAAAATTTTCCTAGCAACAGTCTTAATTTTTATTAAGAAACAACACAAACCAAAGTCTGTTGATTTGGTACGTTCCTCAATGTAATTTTCAAACCTCAAACTATGTAACTCCTGCAGAGTAAAGAGAACCAGAAGCTCCTGGTTCTTGGTCCAAATCTCTAACCACTAAACACTGAAATAAAAACATATAAAGACTAGTATTAAGATCACTACAAATATACAGGGTGCTATAACTAAAATTATTCAGCAAAAACAATCAACTTCATACAATCATAGAATAGTAGAGTTGGAAGGGGCCTATAAGGCCATCTAGTCCAACTCCTTGCTCAATGCAGGAATCCACCTTAAACTATCCCTAACAGATGGTTGTCCGGTTGCCTCTTAAATGCCTCTAATGCCACTTCCTATATGACCCAATGGCCTACGCCCGCCTTAAAGGACTAATGCCCCCACAACACTTAATTTTATCCCCCAGAATGGCCAGGAGCAAGTAACCCCCCCCCCCCATGGCTACTACTCCTGCCTGGCGTGCAAAGGGGCAAAGGGGCAATCCCAGGCCAGCTATTCCCTTATCTGTGCCCCAACACTCAAACAGTCTGCGTTTTCCACTACGTTACTTTCCTGCCGCTTTTCCTAAAGAATCGCCAGCTGCCTTGCAGGAGGGGAACCTTGGCTGCGCACACGGCAGCCGCCCAAAAGGGCTCCTTAGAGTCCCCACCGCTCACTCTCTGCCACCAGCTGCTCAGCAGGGCTCCTTGGTGTGTTTTTTTAATAAAAAAAAAGCCTAGGGAAAAAGCTGCACCACATGTGCTCTGGCTCGCCCCCTCCAGCAGCCCAACCAAGCACTGTGAAAGCGAGACACTCCAGGTGGCTTTTCTCCCTCTTCTGCTGATGAGCTGCAGCGGATACAGCCACTTAGGAGGCTCGTCGCAAGTATGCCTCAGAAGTGCCCATTAACCGCGCCCCCACGCTCCAAACCGTCTCAGCAAGCAGCCACCGGCCTGCTCTCCTGCTGCTTCTCCGGGAGAGTCACCAGCCGCCTGTTTCAGCTGCATGCAGTGCACGCTCCACTGCACCCCCACAGCAGCCCAGCCGAGCTCCGTGAGGGCAAACGACTCCAGAAAAGCCGTGCACGCAGGCCCCACCGCGCCACGCGAGGTCTGCTGCATCTACAAGAGCAGGGCAGCAGGGCTCCCTGAAGGCAACCCTTGTCAGAGAAGCTGAAATGCTCCACGTGCTCTTCTTCCTCTTCTGCTGCCGGGCTGAGGATGAAATGCCCACCAAGGAGGTTCCTCATGAGAAAGCCTCTTAAGGTAACAGTTATCTTTCCTTCCTCGCAGCCGTGAAAAGAAGAGGTGGGAAAATGGGCGCAGTGGCCTAATATAGGCTCATCCGCCCCACCCCGGCATCTGGCGCCACCAAGCTCCCACCAATGGGGGAGAAGGCACGTCTCTCTCTTCCCCCCCCCCCACCCGCAATTGCCTCCCCGCGCCCACGTGCCGGGTCACGGGGGAAGGGCATTTCTGTGTGTGGAAGTGAGGCATTGTTGTATCCAAGAAGAGGCAAAGTAAAAGTATAAATACAAATCCTTTATTTAAAACATGCCTTGCAAGGCCAACAACACAGGCATATACCTGACTAAGCCTCCCTGCGTTACTATCCACAACTCCTCTTATAGATTTCCTCAGCCTTCAGCTGAGTCTAATCTTTAGTCTCTTAAAGAGACAGTACTACCATCTCCACAGGCATACAATTTCCACAAATAAATAAATTAGAACATTAGAAGAACCATGCTGGATGAAACCAAGGATCCATCTAGTCCAGCACTCTGTTCACATAGTGGCCAACCAACTATTGACCAGGAATCCATAAGCAGGACACAGCACAACAGCACCTTTCCACCCATGTTCCACAGCAACTGGTGTATATAGGCTCACCTCAGCCTGCCCCCACAAGCCTGCTCTTATGAACCCCTGCTGAGCACTCACAAGGTTTCTGAGTGCTCAGCTTCAGCCCTTTCCCTTGCATTAATGGGGCCTTTAAGGCTCCTGTAGGTGCAGGAGGGTAAGCCTGCACAATTTCCCTCTCCATGCTAATAGTGGTCACCATTATCATGGAGGGGAGAAATGTGTGATTTCCCCAGCCTTGGGGAAGCCACTTGTTGTTCCTCCACTGCCAATGGGGGCCTTAAAGGCCCTAGTAATGCAAGTGTTAATAGGGCATTTTAGGCACCCATCAGTGGGGGGATGCATAATTTCCCCCTCTATGCTAATGTCAGCCACTATTAGCATGGAGGGAAAAATACAAGTTTCTGGTAAGGGCAGGTCGCTCTGCCTAGAAACCTGCATTTGTGATCCATTTGTAATTTGGGAACCAGCAGTTCTCGCTGCCAGTGGGAGGGCCCAATTTGATCCCACCCATTACTTATGTTAGAATGATATGATCTACACATCAGGGCTCTTGAAAGACAGGTAGTGAAGAATACATTGAAACATATTTGAAGTTGAAATAATATATAAAACAACTGCCATGAAATTAATTATTTAGGAAAGTTTTCTAAGCTCAAATTATTTTTTTCTCCAAAAATGGGGAGTTTGGGGGTTTCCTTTGCCTTAGATTCTTTTCCCTAGTTTTTTTTGTAATGTGCATGCTTCAGCTGCACTATGGGGCAGTATCCAAAGCTGCTGTTGCACATACGCCCCTTCCTACTGATTCTGTTGCATGAGCAGCAGGACTCATCGCTTGTGCAACAGAGATTTAATGCTCCCTGTAGGAAGCCCCCAAATGAGTGAAAATGCTTGTTTCTGGATCAGCACAGGTCGGCGATGCTCCCTTATGCAAGTCCCACTGACCCACCCGGTTTCACTCATTTCTGGTTGTTCCTAGAAGTGGTACATCTCCATTGAGCAATCAGTGGGTCTTGCTTGCGGAATGGAATTGGCAGAGGCTCACCGCCCCATTGGATACTGCTCCATGCTGATATTTTTGCAGACCTTTAAAAACAAATGTCACAGACAGATATTTAACCATTAAGAATGCTGCCTATATTAGTTTGAGACTATCTATCTAATTTATCATCTATCTATCTATCTAATCATCTATCATGCATTATATCTTGAGTTTGCAAAAGTGTAATGAGTTTTAAAGGTTGTGAATAAAAGTACAGATGTCAATGGATTCAGAACAGAACATGAAATGAACCAACTGTATGCCTGATAGACTCAGACATACAGTTGCTAAGATGTGAATTCATTTCATTGTCCTCTTTCTCCTCTTTAAAGTCAGGTCTACTTTATGACTTGACTTTGGGGGGAAGAGGACTTTTTAATTATTTGAACCAAATAAGGACAACTCTTGTGTGGTTCTAGCTAGCTGATTAGTTTTGTATTGTATAAGCCAATCTCTAGTTATAAAGAAAACTGTCTACCTTTTGCTGTTTTGGGACCTGAGCTTGTTTAATAAAGGCTGTGGTCTGTGTTTGTGTGGTGTGTGTGTGTTTGGTATGCTTGTTTGCATACAATTACCCATGAATAAAACAAGAGAGATAAGCCTCAGTTACACACTATGCAATTAATATAACATGTAGTTTGACCCACAATCGCATTTAACTCTGAGCAGATATCTATAGCGGTGCACTGCAATCCTATACATACTTGCGTGAATTCCTTGCTTGAATAGACATGCACAGGATTGCACAGTTGATGTGTTAATTTTTGCTACTTTTGATTGTTTTAGCCAGCTGCTGAGGAAAAATCATTTAATGTTTTCATGCAGATTGTGCTTTATATGTTATGATGAATAGCATGAGTTTAGTATGTTGTGAGCCGCCTTGGGAGGCTTGGCCTAAAAGTTGTCATACAGGTACTGAGATCAAATATGTGTTTTAAAAACTATAGAAGATTAACCAATCAGGATTTTCTTTCTATTACTCAGGCCATTTAAAATCTTTCACATTTTAGTCTACCTCAGTTTTAATTATGCTCTCAAATTGGTGTACTGAGCATTTGATGCAGCAATTTGTTGCTTAATAGTTATTGTATTTTAATATTGTATTTTATTTTTTTAAATTTTCTAAACTGCCAAAGGACATTGGACATTTGCAGGAACGACTTCATGCAACAGAGCTTCCATGCTTATAAAAATAACCTGAAACTAGAGGAAATGCTCATTTCTAGAGCAGGACAAGACAGTGGAGCTCACAGAAGGCATCTTTGCTGCATTGTCCTAATTCAGAAAGTTTTTTTTCCAACTTGCTTTTGGGCTAGTTTTTAGAAATACAAAAAAAAAACCTTACTCAAGCAGTCACTCCTACACGTACAACAGAACCAGCAGAAATGGAGTGGCCCCATTGGATAGGCCCATTTTGGGCAGTATAATATATTTAATTAATGGAGGCACAGTCGTGCCTCCATTGTTAAGGGCCGTCAGTAAAAAACACATTCCGCCATGTTAAAGTGATAACAGCCATAAAATCGAAAATGTTTCACCAACCTTTCTGAAATTTACAGGTGCCAGAAAGAAATGTTTGTTTTACATTACCTGAAAATTTCAAGAAGATTGGTGAAAGATTGAGGGAAGGAGAGCAGTTTAAGTTAGAAAAGGAATACAAACCTGTCTCCCTGCTTTTGTAAATTTACTTCCGGGTTGAGACTTTTTGTGCTCACAATTTGCATAATTTCTAGAGCCTTATTAATTAATCCAGTGGTGGGGTCTTCTTCCTCCTTGACTGTAGTTGGTGAAAAGCTTTTCGTTTTTTAAAAATTCCCTTCGGTTGACTTTTAAGGACTATTTTAACCTCTCATTCAAGTCAATGAGGCGGCCATCTTCCCTCATAACGCAACACTGACACATGCTCAGTAGCGTCGCTCTCCCTCCTCCCTCCTGCCTTAGAATGTGGGGTGGGTGAGTGAAATGGCCGCTGCCTCTAGCTCAGACCTTTTGAGTGAAGAAGAAGAAGAAGAAGAAGAAGAAGAAGAAGAAGAAGAAGAAGAGTTTCTCTTTTCTCTTCTGGAACATGCATTCCTTTGGTTCGGAGAGTATTTTGGGCTCTTTTGCTCCCTGGTGAAGCAGGGTGTGGCTCCTCTGGATCCATGGTAACCTGATCTTCAGATCTCTCCTGGGAATTGGTAGCTATACCTTTCTTTTAATTTCCCTCTTTTCTAAGAGTTTGGTCCATACTGCTATAAAGTTGAACGCTTCAAACACTTCATTTAATTAGTTTGGGCCGGTGTAAGTTTTAAGTACAATGTTGAAACCTTTCAAAGTGCTTCTGGGCCTACAACGTTGGTTTCGGCCTAGTCACCCTGTTTTTTTAATAAGGTTTAGCAACTGTTGAGGTGTCGTTTATTTTGCATAGTGTACACATGGATTTTCTTTCTAATCCTTGCAGTCTACACTGGCTCCCCCCTTGATGTGTTTTTGGAAGCAGACAAACCCTTTTTTGTTCCAGCAGGCCTTTGGCAAATCATCTGGACCTCTGTCTATACCTTTGACTTTTAAATTGTTATGCATTTAAAATGTTTTAAATGCTTTAATATTGAAAAGTATTTAATTATATTTTTAACTTTTGTATATTTAGGCTGACCGTATGAAAAGGAGGACAGGGCTCATGCAACTTTAACAGTTGTAGAGAAAAGGGAATTTCAGCCAGTGTCATTTGTATGCAATTAGTCCCTGGTGAAATTCCCTCTTCTTCACACCAGTTAAAGTTGCAGGCACTGTACTAGAGTGACCATATACAAAAGAAGGCAGGGCCCCTGCGACTTTAACTGGTGTGATGAAGAGGGAATTTCACCAGGAACTAATTGCATACAAATGACACTGGCTGAAATCCCCTTTTCTCTACAACTGTTAAAGTTACATGAGCCCTGTCCTCCTTTTCATATGGTCAGCCTAATAGTATATTCCTATTTATAGGCTTTAGCTGTATATGTTTTAGTTTTGTAAGGCTGCCCTGAGGCCCAGCATTGGGCAAAAGGCAGGATACTACTACTACTACTAGTAGTAGTAGTAATGTTTCAGATTTCACTTCTGCATCTGATGTTCTTTTGCATTTACTTTTCTTTATAAACCATTCATATCTTAAGACTTCTTGTGTGGCATGTTTTCATTGGTTTAACAAGTTAAAAGGGGTATTCACTGTTTTCATGCTTATGTTATAAAATCTATTTTCAACAGGCCTAGTAACTTCAAAAGTAACAGAGTTGGGGGAAATCCTCAATCTCTTTGCTATCAGAGGCACTGAGTAAGGGACCCCTGGAGATAATTTAGACTGACCCCAACTACAAAACACTATTCCCCCTTCTGAAGAGATCTGGACCACAGACTACTAAAGACAAATGAAGTAGCAGGCCATAATAACAGTTCTCATGTGGCCATTTGCCTTATGAGGCAGGTGCTCTGCGGGCTACCAAATGGAGGGACTAACAGGCCATAAAGTTGCCTGGCTGGGTCTGCCAGAAATCCAGCCTCAATACTCCTGGAAGGTCCATGTTCTATAGCACCTGCTGTCAGATGAACTTGAGGGAATCCCACCCTCCACCCCTGGGTTTAATTTATTTGCTTCCCCTGGCTCGACCTTGCAGGAAACTATAGGGACAGACAGAGCAGGCATTCATAGCACACATAGAATGCTGAGACTGGCAAATCTAAAAGCAAGTGTGTTGCTTTTCAAGAACCAAGGAAATTCAATGGGTCTTACTTTTGAGTAAATATCTAGGGATGGATATGCAGCCTGTGCAAGAACTGAGTAGGGTGACCATATTTGGGAAACCAAAAAAGAGGACACCTAGTGGGTGGCAGGAAAATGGCTTTCTGGGGCCACCTTAAAGTCCCCAATTGGAGCGGAGGAGGGGAAAGTGTGTCATTCTCACCCCACCCCACTGCTCCAATCAGGCCCTTTTCTATAATGCCTGGGAATGACACGTTTTTCCCTTTTAAGGCCTTGATTGGAGCAGTGGGAGAGAATGACACACCTCCAGAAAGCATGTCATTCCCCCCTGCCACGCTAATGGTGGCCTTAAAAGGGAAAGTGTGTAATTCTAGATCATTATAGACTATTGCATAAAATCCCCCCTGACACTGAGGATAGAACAAAAACCAGGAGAAATCTGGGGAAATCCTGACAGTTTTTTATTATTTATTATTGCATTTATATCCCCAAGGCGGCATATATAATCCTCCTCCTCTCCATTTTATCCTCACAATAGCAACCCTGTGAGATGGGTTGGGCTGAGAGTCTGCAACTGGCCCAAAGTCACCCAATGGGTTTTCATGGCTAAGTGGGGAGTAGAACCCAGATCTCCCAGCCCAACACTTTAGCCACTAGGCCACACCCTAGTGGTCACCCTAGAATTGAGCCATGCCAGGTTGGAAGCAGATCGGTTCGTGCCTTGATTTTTAGGATATTTTTTTAAAAAGTTTGACTTCAATTTTTTTTCTAAAATTCAAGGCATGAACCAATCTGCTTTCATCTTGGCATGGCTAAAGCCTTACTTAAGAGCTACCATGGTGCCAAGTTTCATCTCTTTATCTTTAATTTCATTTTTTAAACTTGTACTGCTCAAGGTCCTGGACCCCAAAGAGATTTCTGTTTGAACTTTAAAAAATTCCTAAAAATCAAGGCATGAACGGATCTGCTTCATACTTGGCATAGCTATATCCCTACTTAAGAGCTACCATGATGCCAGGTTTCATCTCTTTATCTTTAAAAATGAGGGCGATGCAAGCATTTTGGTTGATTTATTAATGTTAAAAGTGAGTTCAACACATAACACTAGCTTTGATTTTATATTGGATGTCAAGATGGTATAACATTCTGGCTGATGCCGGCTTGGTTGTCAACTGTATAATATCTAGTCATCCGTTAACACAAAGCCATGAAATTCATTAAACAATAAACCTACGGTTTACAAAAACAATGTTAAGGCTCTACAGATTCCAACCAAGCACCAAAAAGCAGGGAAATTGGGAGTTGTATTGTTGTATTGTTCTCTTGTTTTTTAAAAAATTTTAACTGTTGTGATTTTGATGTTTATATTGTTATTGTTCCCCGCCTCGATCCGGAGGGAGAGGCGGGTTACAAATAATATTATTATTATTATTATTATTATTATTATTATTATTATTATTATTAAGGCTCACAAGCCTTAACGCCACATCCTCCCTAAGGAGGCAGAAAGTGCAAGTGAAATTCTCATTCTCCCAAAGCAGATAAACCATGAGGACAGGGTGGAGAATATGATATGCAGAGGTGACTGTGGGGTTGTGGAAAACTGATCACAAACAACTTAGGGCCACTTACTTCTCTTTTTTTGTTTAGAGCAGCTCTTCCCCAACCTGGTGCCCTCCAAAGGTGTTGGACTACAACTCCCATCATTGCAAGTCAGTATGTCCCATGGTTAGGAATGCTGGGACTGGTCTTCTCAAAAATCTAGATATGCAATTTGATCTGCAGAGGTGACTGTGGGGTTGTGGGAAATGATGATGAACAACTTAGGACCAGCTACTTCTCATTTCTTAGAGCATCTCCTTATGTTGAGAGTTGCAACCCAACACATCTGACAGGCACCAGGTTGGGGAATGTTGTTCAAGAACAAGGGAAGGCAGAATGTAGATCTCCAGATGTTTTGGAATTCAACTTGTAAAAGCCCCTATCAGCATGGGCAGTTATCAGGAATGCCGCGAGTTGATGTCCAAATCATCAGGATAGATCTATTTTCTGCCCACATCTGTACTAAAGTATGATTTTTCCAGCATTAAGATATGTGATCAATCAAGGAACTACAAAAGAGCTGCATCACTTTAAATAAACTGTCAAAACCAAATGAAACAACAATGAATGAATATTGAATACCTAATCCAGATAGCCCTTCAGACATCAACATTAGTTTTTTTTAAAATAATATTTTTTATTTTTCAACATAATACAACATAAAACAACATAAAATACAATACATACCGCATACCCCCCGTGCTCCCCTCCCCCCAGGAGACCTTCAATTATACATTATTCTTCTTTCCAAAAGTGTAAAGACTCTTTTGAAGGTATTTGCCCCTTCCCCGTTCTTAATACATATTCCAAAAATAGGCTCCATATATCTCCAAAATCATTCTTACTGGACATTCCCCTCTTTATTTTCATTTTACACGTTAGCTTATCATTAAGTGCCATATCCCATATTTCTTTATACCATTCTTCTATAGTATATATCCCTTGCCCTTTCCAGTTTTTAGCAATCATTATTCTGACGGGAGCCAGGAGGTTGTTTATTAATTTTCTCTTATTAATATTCTCATTTCCTTTATCCCATATTGCTAGTAGAGCCAGCTTTGGGCTTAATTCCAATTTACTTCCAAATTATTTCACTTATTTCTTTGAACACCCTTTCCCAAAATTTTTGTACAGGTTTTTTGTTTAATGAATATTATATTTAAAGTGAGTAAACAGAGAAATATGTCTTTGAAGAATTCATCCATTCAAAACGAATTTGATATAAAATTTACTTGCATGTTGAATTACTCAACTAAGGGCACAATTCTCTGGCCACTAAACATAGTTCCACCAGAGGAACATTTTATTGCACGCTCATTAGCGGGCACTCATGGATTGCAGGTTCCTCTCACAACATCTGCCTCCTGTGCACCTCCCACCCCTTCTAGCCTTCTTCACGTGACAAAAAACCACCCCAGTAAGTCTGACTTATTTTTAAAGGCGGAAGTTGCCACTATCTCCTGCTGTGTGCAGGAGAAGCAGTGTGAACAGCCCACTGAATGGGTCATATGCATGTTGTTTACTTCCTTTTTCCTCTCCCTTGAGAATGAGGAAGTAATGAGGGACAAACATGAAGGTGGGGAAGCGACAGTAAGGAAACACGATTTCCCCCCGTGTGATGATGCTTACTGTCTAGACAGCCATAGGATTTTTCAGTTTCTGACCTCAGAGCCCAGAAAAAATGCTTTCTAATGCATTTTGGACCTGTGGGAGAATTTGAGATACTACTGTGGGTACCACTACCACAAAATGCCTAATCAGTGGGTTGCCACTTTGGCACTTACCTTTCGCATCTATGGATCTTAGGCTGCATCTTATCCAGTAAAAGCATTTGCTTCATGTGCAACCTCTCTTTTAAAAGGGATTGTCTAATTCAGCTACTGTAAGTGCTGGTAGTTTAAGACAGCTAATGCTTCTTTTAGACATACAATATCCCGCAGTTGCTTCTTTTTGCAGGGAGGTTATTACACAGAAGATGTTTGTACTGAAACAGTTTTTAATATTCACTGATGTACACGGTCTTTTAAATTGTTTACCTGCTTCATGGAAATTGACAAATGGTCAGCATAAATGGATTCTCTGCACTCTTTTGACAGCCAAAAGTCTGATATTACAACATCGGAAGGATAAACACTCACCTCCCATAATGCAGTGGACTGAGGACTTTAAAATGCTTTCAGAATTTGAAAGGTGGCACAGAATCACCTTCAAATGGATATTATTTGGATATTTGTTCCACTTTTGTTGCAGCCCATGTATATTTTCTAGAATGTTGTATGCATTTCACACAAATCCAGGTATGTGTGTTAAATATGGGGAAAAATTAAAAGTTTAAAATATTTTGGATGCCGACGGACACCATGTTGGGGACCCATTTGTGGGCAGCATTGGAAGTTCATTCCAGCACCATAGACACAGTGTTGGAGACCCCTGAGTTAGAATGAGAAGCAGAGCAGCTCAGCGCCATTAGATTGTTATGATAATAATAATAATAATAATAATAATAATAATAATAATAATTTATTTCTTACCCGCCTCTCCGTCTGGATCGAGGCAGGGAACAACAACATGATAAAATACATTAAAATGATTAAAACATGACACATTATTAAAACTGCATTAAAACATCCTAAAAACATCCTTAAAACATTCTAAAATTCCACTGGATATGCCCACCGGAAGAGAACAGTCTTTATGGCTTTCTTAAATTCTAAAAGACTGTTAAGTTGACGAGTCTCCTCCGGCAGGTCATTCCACAGTCTGGGAGCGGCAGAAGAGAAGGTCCTCTGGGTAATGGTTGTCAATTTAGTCTTGGCCGACTGCAGTAAGTTCTTCCCAGAGGACCTGAGCGTGCAGGGCGGATTGTATGGGAGAAGGCAATCCCGCAGGTAACCTGGACCCAAACCATGTAGGGCTTTAAAGGTAATAACCAACAGTTTATACTTCACCCGGAAACTAATTGGCAGCCAGTGGAGCGATTTTAAAGCTGGCGTAATATGGTCACTCCTAGGTGTACCGGTGACCAACCTGGCTGCCATATTTTGAACTAGTTGAAGTTTCTGGACTAGGCACAGAGGTAGCCCTATATACAGCGCATTGCAGAAGTCGAGCCTTGAAGTTACCAGTGCGTGCACTACCATCTTTAGGTCTTCCAACTCTAGGAAAGGGCGCAGCTGGCGTATCAGCCGAAGCTGATAGTAGGCACTCCTGGCCGTCGCATCTATCTCGGCTGTCATTTGGAGCGACGGATCCAGGAGCACCCCCAAGCTGCGAACACAGTCTTTCAGGGTGAGTGTGACCCCATCCAGAACTGGTTGACACACCTCCAAACCCAGGTTGCGGCCTTTGATAGCAAGCACCTCCGTCCTGTCTGGATTCAGCTTCAGTTTGTTTTTCTTCAACCAGCCCATTACCGCCTCCGAGCATTCATTCAGAGGAGACACACTATCCTTAGCTGACGCTGTTATCAAAGGCATAGAGAAATATATTTGGGCGTCATCAGCATACTGATAGCACCCCGCCCCATGCCTCCGGATGATCTCTCCCAACGGTTTCATGTAAATGTTAAACAGCATTGGGGAAAGGATGACACCTTGTGGTACGCCACACAGCAGCTCCTTCTTTGCGGAGCAGCTATCCCCAAGCATCACCATCTGGAACCTGCCCGTGAGGTAGGACCGGGACCACTGAAGCACAGTGCCCGATTCCCAATCCCCTCAGGCGTTCCAGAAGGATACTATGGTCGATGGTATCGAATGCCGCTGAGAGGTCCAGAAGAACCAACAGGGACACACTCCCCCTGTCAATACTTAAATGTAGATCATCCACTAAGGCGACCATAGCAGTCTCAACTCCACATCCTGCCCTGAAGCCAGTTTGAAATGGGTCTAGAAAATCAGTGTCATCCAAAACTACTTGTAGTTGAAAGGCAACCGCCCTCTCGATCACCTTGCCCAAGAATGGAAGGTTTGATACCGGTCTGTAGTTATTAAAGTCCAGGGGGTCCAGGGAGGGCTTCTTTAGAAGCGGCTGTACCACCACTTCTTTTAAACATGATGGAAAACTCCCCTCTCTGAGAGATGCATTAATAATATATTGTAATTGTGATCTGACTGCATCTCCTCCCTGGGCGACCAGCCATGAAGGACAGGGATCGAGAGGGCAAGTCGTCCTCTTCACTCATTAAAGCAGCTTGTCCACGTCCTCGGTACTCACCAACTGAAATTGATCCAGTGTAATTCTACTCATGGAGTTGCTGGACACTCCATCGTCAGCCTCTGCTATAACAACGGCATCTAAGTCGGCTCTTATCCGAGAGATTTTATCTGTGAAATGATCGTTAAAAGCATCGCAGCGAATCGTTAAAGACATTTTTATATGTCGCCCTTCCTAAAACAGAGAAACCTACACTCATAGATTGAATATTGTAATATTATTATGCATTCATCTTAGCATAAATGGAACAGAAATATCTAGAATGCATCAAGTTTTATTGAATCATGTTGGACCCACTGAGCTTAAGGAATATTTCAAAGCTGCTTCTCCCATGACCTTCTGCAGATCCACAAGCAAGCTAAGAATAGGATCAAGCCATACATTATGGTTTCCTTAAAGAGATTTACAATCTAAAGTAGGGGTGGGCAATATGCACCCTGCTACCACTGATCACTGCTCCATGACAACAAAATTGGTGGCAGTGGCTACCTCGCCCCCACCAATCTGCCACTGAAAAATCAGTGATATGGAATGCTACACTAGCCAAATTTAGCTTGTTTCTCAGCTAAATTTGTCCAGTGTACCATTCTATAGAAATTTGCTGCTGTAAATGGGCAGTAAATCTTTGCTTCCGCCACCCCACAGAAATTCACCCATGGCAGTGGCAGGAACACAATCTGTAGGAGGAGTCAAGAAGGGGCAAAATGGCCTGCAGATCTCCCACTGTTGCACAACGCTGCTATAAAGTCTTCAGCAACACTCAAAATCAATACTCCCATAATAAATATATAACCTTCCTTAAGAAGAAAGGAGGGACCCAAAGAGGCTGCTCTAAAAGGTGCCTACAATGAATGGCACATTTCCAAGGGCAACATACTGACGTCCTCTAGGAAAAATATACATTTCCAGGTTGTAAATCAAGCCATTAATTTATTTTTAACCACCAGAAAATAACTGGATTTTAAAAAGGTGTCAGTACACTGGCTCAGATGTAAAATGTCACATAGTTAGAAAAATAAGGCACAAAAGAAGTAGCAGCCAGAAATTACTGTGGCTTCTAACATGAGCTGAATTTTTGCAGAGAGATACTTGAGTCCATATACAAACAGTTTTTCATAAGGTATGTAGAAGTTTAAATGAAGTCACAAACAATTCATCACCTTTATGATACCCAAATTTATTCTCGGCATGTGTGGAACAGATTTGGGATTTGGGTTTTGTTTTTTGCTATAGTTTGGGATCCAAAATGGCTATGGAGTGTTTAAATGAGCTCCTCTCAAGATGTATCAGAACAAAGTAAGAGTCTGCACAGGGCATTGGACTTTGTGATTTCTCTCCAACCTAGACTTGATTATTCCAGACTGAATTCATATATTTTATTCATGAGTGTTATTTCCCGCTAGAGTTAACCTATGTCTTGAAACAACCATTTGTTGTGTTTACATTCAGTGGACATCTGTAAATCACTGCAGTCCATTGATACCGTGGCAGCTTACCTATCACTAATGAGATGTTGGAAGCTTTTGCTGCTAAATTACCAATTTGGCAGGGTCAGCATTATAAACCAAAACGTACCAGTGTTTCTACCTGATAAGCTTTTGACATCTTTTATTTCAATTCAGTTCCCAAAGGACAAGCAACCACATTGCAATGGCAACAAAAACTGACACTAATTGGTGTTGTGGTTGACAGTATCAAAAAGAATCACCAAAGAGTAGAATCACATAGGGATTAAATTACCAACTCACTCACAGAAAAGATTTCAACAGGTCAGCACAGGGCAGACTAGAACAGATGCTGTTCCTCTTGAATCAAAGCAGAAGATAGAGTAAGAACCAAGCAACCAGGGCTGTCAGTCTGAAATCTTTCATAAGTGCTACAACACGTTCCTAGTTTCTCTTCAGAGCAATAGTTTAGGAGCTCCCACATGGCCCAGATGTAGAATATCAGCGACAAAGTACAAAACAAGTAAAACATGCCATTTGTACATTAAAGACTTATAGCTATACAAGAAATTCCCATTTTGCTTTGGCCATTACCAAAGGGCAGTATCCAGTGGTGTCATTCCAAAAATTCAAATACCGCTAGCAGAACACTGGCAAATCTTTTTGTCCCACAACTGGTTGCACAAGCATTTTTCTGCTAGTGGAATATCATTTGGGCTAATGGACTGACACATTTGGATACTGTCCAAGGGATTTGTCATAGAGGTGGCTGAACCCACCTCTGCCCATGCCAAGTGCTGCTCACAGGACCTCCACTGGCTGCTTTATCCTGATTGCTGTGCACATTTCACTGTACATGGTCTGCAAGTGTCTGGTGAGTGGTGTGCGACATCTTGCTGGTCCACTGAGCCGCAAAATGGCAGCTCAGCTTATTCTGTAGAGAGCCCTTTTGTGCAAATGGCAGCCATAAAGAGGCCATTTAAGCAAAATTACAGGCATATATTGTCTATTTTTAGTCATGGTAATCTTTATGGCCGCTATTTGTGTAAAACGTCTCTTTATGGTAAAGGCCAACCATAATTTTGCACCTCAGCAGACCAATGAGGATCCCTGTTCTTGCCCGACTGAGAGAGCACTGAATCAGACAAGTATGGGGCTCCACAGACCTCCAGTCCAAGGGGCCAAGCTGGAGAGAAATCACCAACCTCGAGCCCCAACCAGATGCTCAAGACTTCCCTAACCTGTCATGAAACTGCTGGCTTTGTTGTCTAAAGTGTGTGTATGTGTATGTCTAACAGAGTAGATAGGCCCTGTTAACTCTTCTCCCTTGCTTTCTTGTTTGGATGTGGGATGCCCCATCCAGCTGTTCATTTCTCTTTCCTCTGTGCAGTGTGGATGTTTCACGGTGACACTAACTGTGAATAACCAAAATCAAATGCTGACTCCTTAAATTATTTTGAGCAAGAAATCCAGAATACTATTCTTGAAGAAAATCTTCTCTAATCGTTTTCACCTAAGGCAAAGATGGGCAACCCTCAGCTCTTGACCAAATTTTATGTGGCCCTCAGTTGAATTTCAAAAGCCTTCTGCAAGCTGAAAAAAGTAAGGCAGGTGTGGGGGGAATCGAAAAGGGGTAGCAACCCAACCTACCTCACAGGGTAGTTGTTGTGAGGGTAAAATGGAGAGGAGGATTATGTGTGCCGCCTTGGATTCCTTGGAGGAAAAAAGGCAGGATATAAATGCAATAATAAATAAAAATAAATAAAGTAAATAAGCAGGAAGAAAGAGGTGGCTCTACCCACTTGGGCTTCAATCCCACTCACCACCAGTTTACAGCCCCTGAAAAATCACTTCCAAGAGAATGAGGCCTTTGATGGAAGAGAAGGTTTCCTGTAGGGCTGTGACCAGATCCTGATCCCGAATCTGGAACGGATCTGGATGATCCAGACCTTCAGATCCCAGATCCGGATCAGATCGGGGGAAGTCTGGATCGGTCCAAACCGGTCCTGGGATCCAAATCCAGGTCTGGACACAGCTGCCTCCCTCCCTCCCCCTTCTCCACTCACCTCTATTGCTGCCTCAGCCTGGAAAAAAGCAGCGCTACTGCGTACTAGGCTGTGATCCCGCGAGATCTCATGGGATTATGGCCTAGTTTGCAGTAGCGCCACGTTTAGGGATGTGCACAGCCCCCTGGTCCAAATCCGGATCTGAATCGGATCGGGCCCAATCCAGATCATCTGGATCCGGATCCAGACTGGATCGAGGGGGCTGTAAACAGCCCTAGTTTCCTGCCCCTGCGCTAAAACAACTGAGGCAATGTGGGAACACTATTTGTCCAAATCCCAGTAAGCCATTGACAAAAGTAGAACATAACATGAGCCATGCTTGATCAGACCAAGGGTCCATCTAGTCCAGCACTCTGTTCACACAGTGGCCCTCCCAGCTATGTTCCCCAGCAACTGTGTATATAGGCTTACTGCCTCTGATCCTGAAGGTAGTGAATTCCACATCTTGTGGTAATGAATTCCATAGTTTAAGTACGTGCTATGTGAAGAAGTATTTCCTTTTATCTTTCCTGAATTTCCCACCAAGAAAAAGCATTCTAAGCCCCAAGATTAACCATTCAGGATTTGTTATTCTAAATTTGAGAGAAGGCTATGTGAGATAAGTTAATGAAATGTCTGTGTTCAAAGGTGTAGCTGGTTTTTAAACTAACTCTCTCTCTCCCCTCCCCCTCCCCCACTGCTCATATATCTTGCAAGAATAATTTTGAAAGGGCCCCCCTTTTTTTTCTCTGGCATAATTAAATTGACCCTTTGTTTAAGATGGTAGGGGTAATATGTTTTGCTAGCAGATTACTGTACAACATAATTTGTCAAGAGTAGTTACACAAAATCCTCTTTACGTCTACCAAGCAGCAGACTGTTTTGTTAGGTCAAATGAGCAAATACTTTTGCCCTTTGCTACACAGAGGAAGCACACAGCAAAGCTGAATAACAAATGAAAATGATTACAGATAACCTCTTCGTTGGCAGATTTGTAAGCAAAATGAAGAGAGGTGAAAATGAACAGTAAACACAAGAGTATTCAGGTGTCATACATAAATTGATGAAAGCAGCAGTATTCTTGAAAGCAATGGAATCTACATTCTGCTCAATTCTAACTGTAGATGGTGATTTGGTCCATAGGACTTTTGTCATACTTGAAAGCTTTGAGCCTCATTTGGTCTATTATACCAGATTTATGATATTGGGATACTTCATTGTATATGAATGAATATATAATCCAATTAAGGATAGATGGACCACCCCATGCGCACCCTGCACAGTGCTTATTGACACCCCCCACTTACCCAACCCCTGAGAGCAGGGTGGGGCAAGCCACTGGGTTCTCCACAGGTAATGTTGCATACATAGCCCCTTAAAGGCCACCATTTGCACAAATGGGAGATTTACAGACAAGTATGAGCAGCAGTTTCTGTGAAAAATGGCAGCTTGCCAAGGGAGCAGGCATCCATACTCTTGCCCAGCTCAGTGCACTCCAAGTCAAGCAAGTATTTGGGATGCTGATCTGACAGTTTTATGCCAGGCTTTGAGCCCCAACCAGATGCCCACACCACCCCTAAATCCAATGGGTTGGTGTACTGCTATGGCTGGGTAAGTCTCTAAGTTAGGCAAATACTTGGATGAATCCAATAGGCTAGTCAATAAAGCCAGCAAATGGTTCTAGCACTGTATTACCAGGCAAGTAGGTGGTTTTCAGAAGAGAGATTTGAGGTACAGCCAAGGTCAAAATACAAATAAACAGTCAGATGCAATATATTGTCTAAGAAGCAGAGTCAAGTCTAAGGGTCATTAAAATGGAGGTTCAATCACAATGCAGGACTCGGGATGCAAGACGCTAGAGCTAGTAAAACAATGTTGTTCCAATACTGTCTAGGCTGAAACTGAAGGCTTATATAGCCAGAACATCCTGAGCCACACCCAGGGCTTAGCTACAGTTCATTATAGCTCTTTGGCAAACATCCTACTCATGAGTAGTTCCTCTTGAGGAGTTTTCCTTTGTAATTGAGCACTCCTAAAGAAGCCCTACTCTAAGGGTGATACTCCCGAATCATGCTCCTTAGAGGTGGAATCCCCTGCCACTTGCAAGAATGACCTGTGGCAATCTCCCCTGAGGCTCAGGCTCTTTCTGGTCTTCTGACATGGGCTGTTCTGAGGTGCTGTTCAACTCTAGGAGATCTAGCTCCTCCTCTGAAGAGTATTCCTCCACTGGGGGCATGACAGCTGGAAAAATCAAGGTGATAGAAAATGTTGCATGTCTCTTAATCTCCTTTATATAAATCAGACCTAAAAAGTGAATAATGGGGAGTATTGATAAAAACCTGATTACTAAGAAATTTAAGACTGAAATCCTATACACACTTACGAAGGAGTAAGTAGACATGTATTGGATTCTGCTGAAAATGACTTCAAAAAACTATTTGTAATTCAGTAACATTGGTAATGGCTTGGGTAATAATTATAGTGAGCCTACCTACGCTACTGCTTTAAAACGGTTTATAACAGTTTTAAACCGGTTAATGGCTATAAAAATCTTAAAATCACTCCACTGGCTGCCCATTAGTTTCCGGGCGACGTATAAAGTGTTGGTTGTTACCTTTAAAGCCCTACATGGTTTGGGTCCAGGTTAACTGCGGGATCGCCTTCTCCCATATAATCCGCCCCACACACTCAGGTCCTCTGGGAAGAATTTACTCCAGTCAGCCAGAACTAGGCTGACGAGTGTTACCCAGAGGACCTTCTCTTCTGCCGCTCCCAGGCTGTGGAATGGCCTGCCGGAGGAGATTCGACAAATTAGCAGTCTTCTGGAATTTAAGAAAGCCATGAAGTCTGCTCTCTTCCGGCAGGCCTATCCAGTTTAATTTTAAGATGTTTTTAATAATGTATTTGTTTTTATCTGTTTTAATGGTTTATCTATTTTATTGTTTTTATATTTATATTTAGTGTTGTTCTCCGCCTCAATCTAGATGGAGAGGCGGGTTAGAAATGAAATAAATAAATAAATAAATAAATAAATAATAATAATAATAATAAATAATTTTTAAAACAGTAATGTAGATAAGCTCACAGTTACCTGGATATAGATACAAATGCCTTCTGAAAACATACCTTTTCACACAGGCTTTCCCTGAACAGTAACTTGTTTGATTTTATATTGCATTTTTATAATTTTAACATTATACATTTATTTGGATACTTGTTGTATTTTATGCTTTTAATTGTGCACTGCTCAGAGAACCTCGGCTATAAAAATGTAATAAATAAATAAATAAATAAATAAATTGTAAAGCAGCTTTTCCAAATCTTGTTCCCTCCAGATGTTTTTAGATTACAACTCCCATCTGCATGGCCATTGGTCAGGATGATACAAGTTGTATTCCAAACCCATTTTGAGGAAACCCAATTGGGGACACTGTTGTAATGCATTTGGTTAAAGAACTACTTGGGTTAGAGCATGAAGTGCTCACCTTGCTGAAAAGCTCAGCGTATTCTTGTTTCCAGACTTTGTCAAACTATGAACCAAATTCTCTTTGCTTTTTCACATGAATGCTACCGCCAATAACACTATAGTCATGAATAAACATACTGCATGTGGTTCTTTATAGAAATACATAAAATAATCGCAGCTCTGTAGCAAATTCCAGATGTCACCAGCTCATATGTTTTCAAAATTTAGGACAAAAGGTAATCTTCCCTATTTTAGATTTCTTCTTTGCAACTTTGGTGTCATATGGACACAGCAGAAAATAAATCCAGCTCATGGAACAATGAAGAGAGAAACCATTTTGTTCACAGTTAGTTTTATATGCTATTATACTTCGAAGCTTCAGGGTTTCCTCCTGCAAAGCTCAGTATCTGTGATTGATGGCCTTTCATAATATCACAATATTAAAAGTTGCTGACATAAAATATATTGTGTGTTTTATAACTCCACGGCATGATGCAATTCACCCCAGAATATGTCTATTTAATAGATAATGCCACTTTATTCCTGTCGATTGTAGTTGAATGGCAAAGGCAGTGAACCTTGACAGAATGCTAATCTGAAGGGAATACAGTAAAACTGGATTTGCAAGCTGCCGGTCAGGAGGAGGATTTTAAACACAGAACACTTCACAAATTTGTTTATGGTTCATGAATGCCGGGGAGAAATTGAAAATGCAAATTCATTGTAATCATGCTGATCAGATTAAAATGATAATGAATTCTTGTGGCCATTTTAAGATGCATAATTGAATTTGGAAAGGATGAGCTTAATATTCAAAGCTTTTCCGGATGATGTTTCTAGCACAAATGCACAATTGAAAATTGGTCTGTATGGGATCTGGCCAGCTTATAAATAAACGGGTGGGTGGACAGAGAGATAGCTAATAGCATACCACTCTGTTCCAGCCTTCAAGAACTAATCTCCCTCCTCTACCTTTTCCTTCTACTTCCCTTCCCTTATGTTTTCTTGTCTATAAGAGGGATGGCAGGACCTCCCTTTCTCTCTCTTTTTTATTGATATCAGCTATTTTGAGTGGCAATGAAATGGGATAAATGGGTTAAATCCATTGTCATGAGAGTAGATTTCTCCTTCCCTCCTTCCCGAAGGCCCCTACATGTCTCCCAAATATGCTCTGGAGGGTTCTCCAACCCTCTAAAAGGCATGTCATCAGGCCAACACATGTGGCAGAACCTACACTTGATTTGGTCTACTCTCAAGCAGGAGGATGGTGATCTGGAAACAGAGGACCTAACACTCTACCCATCATCAAAGTCAGATCATACTCTATTGAGGTTCAGACTTATGGCTCCATTCCCTCTCAGCGAGAATGGGGGATTTATGAGAATGGTCCTCTCTTAAAGTATGACTGAACCTGATGGATTGCTGAGGGCTCTGGGAGGTTTTCCTGCTGATGTGGCTGGTGCGCTTGTCAAAGCCTTGGTCTCCTGGGGGCTTTGGAGGTGACCAGAATAGTTGACATGATCCTCCTGAGTGCTTTCTTCCTTATGGTCAAACCAGTTCAGTTCCATGGTATATTATGGAGCTGAGGGCTATGAAGCAAAGGGGAAGGCGGCTTGAACACAGATGCAGGAAGACTCATGTCAAATCTGACCGAACACAGGTTAGAGACCATTATTAAGCCTACTCTCTGGCAAAGACAGCTCCCACCACTGCCATCATCGCATCCTCTTGGTATTGTTCTGCAGAGGATTTTTTTTTTGGGGGGGGGGGGTCATGGCTTTGTATAGACTGATTGGAAGAAAGATCTAATTAAACCCGTGACTACTTGTTGTGATCAATTTGCAGTATGCTTTGAGGATGAAGTGCTCAAATCTGCCATGACCTGGATTTCATAGGTAATGCAAACCAGATGGTGGAGGTGTCCAGGTTACTGTTTTGTTCAGTTTTATGAGATGAGTTTCAGTTATTGAGGCCTCATGATGTGGACAGAGTGCGTAGATCTGTCTGGCCAACCACCAGCCTTCTTCATAGAATACATTTAGATGTCAGGTTAAAACCTTTTAATCTTTAATACGTTGCTTGATTATTAATTTTAGTGCTGGCTCCTCAATGGTTTTAAGATGTTTTTAATGTTTATTTAATTATTTTGATACTCTTATTGTTGTATTTCTGTTCCTTTATTGTTGTTTGTTTCATTTTATTATTGTCAGCCACCCTGAGGGCATTTATCAGCTGGGTAGCATGCAAATCTAATAAAGAGCCTGTCTACACTACTGCTTTAAAACGGTTTAAAACGGTTTATAACAGTTTTGAGAACTGCTGGGGCCCAGGACACATTCCATATACAGTTTTCAAAACGTTTTCAAAGTGTTTTATCCTGCGTGTGTAGATAGGCTCAAACAAATAAAATAAGACTCAGGCATAGTCTCCTACCCCAGTAAACTTTCCCTGGGAGAGAAGCCTCTGGGGAGACAATTTTCACTGGAACCACATTGAAGCAAAAAGGGTCCCAATCCTGACCATTACCACATTGTTATTTAAATTTTAAAAAGCAGGTGTGAAATGCATTCATGTGTTAATGTGCATCATCCAGTGTGGCTCTTTTTAACTAATAGATCTTTGCACCAGTTCCCTGTCAATCCTTACTGCTTCCTGTCCATACCTGTCCATACCACAGAAGGAGGTACTGGTTTGAGGCCGCAGTCCTGCCAGAACTACACCAAGCAGGATAAAACACTTTGAAAATATTTTGAAAACTGTATATGGAGTGTGTCTTGGGCCCCAACAGTTGTCAAAACTGTTATAAACCATTTTAAAGCAGTAGTGTAGATCCTACCCTAGATGAATTGCCCATTTGCCTCAATGTTACAATATCTGGGTAAGAATCTATAATCTGTCTAGCATTTATATATGCCCAAACTGAATGATGGCATGGTACATTTTAATAGATTTTCAGTAATGTTAGCTGCTGAGAGTATTAGTACAGAAATTAAATCCTGATTAATTTGTAATCTACAATGGTTTGATAGACAGGTTTTCCCCCTTACAGATTGCTGTTACTTCATCTCCTACACACAGATTTAGTTTCATTTGCATTTAAGAAACTGATCAAGAATGTTCGTTTAAGCAATCTGCAAATGCTCATAATTTGTGGCAGTGGAAAAGCACCAAATGGTCAAATGATTTTGATATGTAAATGTGTCTTAATCATGTGCAAAGTACTGAAATCTTTGCAGCTATGCTTGGATTATTGCTCTACTGGGGCATGATGCATTATGTAGTTATTCTTATTCTTAATGGCCCCCCTTGGAGCACTTTGTAATAGAAAAGGCTCTTGGGAAACGTTTTTGAAGGTCAGCATATGGCTTCCTGTATGAAAATGTTGCACACTTTCATACTCAGGAATTGTAGAACAGAAACTCACTCTATGCTCTAATATACTCTAATATATGCATATCATGCAATGGTATCTAGTTGCCCTAAGTGGCTCTAAAAATGGGGAGTGTGTTGACTGACTCTTTCAGAACAAAAAGTTCACTTTTCTTCTTCTTCGTCTCTGTTTATTAAACAATTCTACCACTCACACATTGATGGAAGATTAAGTGTGTCCTTCTGTTTCATCTCTTTACTTGCATATCTCACTATGTGTTCATTTGCAGTCCATCTCATCTTCTAATTGTTCACTTGGTTTTCCCTTAAAAAAAAAATTCTTTACTTATATCTCCCTCAAGCTTTTGCCCTAAGCTTCTTCAAAGTGTTAGAAATGGGACTGCTGCCCCACTCTTGTTCAATTTACTCAACAATAAACCAAACTGTTTTTAAAAAGTTGGAAATAATCCTTTTTATTTCCCAGCCAGTATGAGGTATCAAAAATAAGCCTCTTCCCCTCACCCCCCCCCGCACCAGATCCTTATACTTCCGAAACATACTCCATTTGCCCCATCCATAAAATCTGCCCCATAAATAGAATCTTTATTCCTTTCCCTATTGTAAGGGAGGACTGCAACTCCCATCCACCCTGACTATTGGCCATACAGGCTGGGACTGATGGAGTTCAACATCTGGCCACAGGTTCCCCACCCCTGCATTATATGAACCAATACAATGGCTTCACTCCATTAGTTTGTGTGGAGAGCAGAATAAAAATGGCACCGGGCCCAAATTGGAGAGTTGAAGAAAGGCTACACCCCCCCCCCCACACACACACACACATGACACTCAAGGGGTGACTAGCCAGAACTGGTCCCTGTAGCATCTTCATCCACCATCTATGTAAATTAATGGAGCACTTTGCTTGGTCCAAGGAACTCACTCCAACTACTTCATCCACACAACGATCCTATGAGGTAGGTTAGTCTGAGGCTAATTGACCTGCCAAACCTCACCCAATAAGCTTTGTGGCTGAGCAGAAATTTGAACTTCAGTCTCCGTGGTCCTCTTCCAATAGTCATATTCCACTGAAGTTACATAGACCTTCATTACAATCCTAAGGCTGCAATCCAATACATGTTTACCTGGGAGTAAGTCCCACTGAATTCAATGAGGCTTACTTCTGAATAAACATGAATAGAATTGTGTTGAAAATGATTTGCTATTTGGAATGGAGTCCCAATGATTTCAGTGCTATTTTTCAAGCAATGGGTTTAATATCAGGATGTAAATAGTACTAGGCAAACAAGCAATTTTCACAATCACTGAAATTCTCCAAAGACCACCTTGAAGCTCACCTTACCTCATTTCCTAAATTTGATCTCACTCTTTTTTCATTTTTCTTTTTATTTGGTTTGAACAGGAAAAGCATGCATTTTGAACGGGAAAAATGCATCTTTTTTAAAAGTGTGAAAATGCATGTTTTAGGGGAAAATTATATTTTTTAAAGTGCACATTTAAAAATTATATTTTTAAAGTGCACATTTTTAAAGTGCACATTTAAAGTGCATATTTTTTAAAGTGCACATTTTTCAAACACAAAAGCAAGTTCAGGAATTTGCAAACATTTTGGAGAACAGGTGCTCCTGCTTACATTTGGGATTGTGGACAGGATATGTTTGGTTGATTTGCAAACATAAACAAAATTCCCATACATTGCTAGATGTAAATAGGCCTAACTGGGTTGTGGTTCAGGTTGATAGCTCCAGTGAGACAGCCCTAAGTGGGGAGGGGGAAGTGATCTGCAACAGCTCATACCATTTTTCAATATTGCAGCCTGTTTGCCTATGTGCTATAACAGTAAACCAACAGACATACATAACGTCATTCACCAAAAGTGGGTAGAGAGGATAATGGAGAGTCAGAGACTGCAAGGCCTTGAACAAGATAATAAAAGATTTCAAATTGGGGGTTGAAGTACTGAGATGCAAAAAGTGGTTCATAACCCCTTATCTTCAGCTCAACACCTTTATTATTTAATATTATGCACTACTGATGCAATTTACTGCACTCTAACACAGAGACTGAATGATACTCATGGAACACAGAAAACAGCACACAATATTAGGCTGTCCCTTAAGGGACTGTCACAACCCATCAATTATAATACATACATATGCAACCAAACAGAAGTCATCTCTTGAAATATGATACTTCTGATTCTTATATAACACCCTTTACTCAGAGATGTCAACATGAGAATCAGGAAGATAAATTAACAAGTTGAAACTAGCAGGCTGCTGTTCCCGAAGACTGCTGAGGCTGCTGTTCCCTCAGATCTGTGAGAGCTATTATTACAGTTTACAAGCTTATTCCACAGTGGAAGTTTTTTTAAAAAATGCTCCAATCCAGGAAGGGCAAAAGGTAGATCTCCAGATGTTTTGGACTTTAATAATAATAAATGTATTTCTTATCTGCCTCTCCATTTGGATCGAAGCGGGGAACAGCAGTGAATATAAAATATGATAAAATGCATAAAACTGATTTAGAACATGGTACACATTAAAATAGCAATAAAACATCATAAAAACATACTAAAAACAATCTAAAATTCCACTGGCTATGCCTGCAGGAAGAGACTATTCTTTATAGCTTTTTTAAATTCTAAAAGACTGTTAAGTTGACGAGTCTCCTCCGGCAGGCCATTCCACAGCCTGGGAGCGGCAGAAGAGAAGATTCTCTGGTTAATGGTTGGTCACCACTAGGTGTACTGGCAACCAACCTGGCTGCCATATTTTGAACTAGTTGAAGTTTCCAGACTAGACACAGAGGTAGCCCTATGTACAGCGCATTGCAGAAGTCGAGCCTCGAAGTTACCAGCGTGTGCACTACCGTCTTTAGGTCTTCCAACTCTAGGGAGGGGCGCAGCTGGCGTATCAGCCGAAGCTGATAGTAGGCACTCCTGGCCGTCGCATCTATCTGGGCTGTCATTTGGAGCGACGGATACAGAAGCACCCCCAAGCTGCGAACACAGTCTTTCAGGGGGACTGGTTGACACACCTCCAAACCCAGGTTGGGGCCTTTGACAGCAAGCACCTCTGTCTTGTTTGGAGTCAGTTTCAGTTTGTTTTTCCTCATCCAGCCCATTACCACCTCCAAGCATTCATTCAGAGGTGACACGCTATCCTTAGCTGATGCTGTTATCGAAGGCATAGAGAAATATATTTCGGTGTCATCAGCATACTGATAGCACCCTGCCCCATACCTCCGGATGATCTCTCCCAGCGGTTTCATATAAATGTTAAAAAGCAATGGGGAAAGGATAGCACCTTGTGGTATGCCACACATCAGCTCCTTCTTTGCGGAGCAACTATCCCCAAGCATCGCTATCTGGAACCTGCCCAAGAGGTAGGACCGGAACCACTGAAGCACAGTGCCCCCGATTCCCAATCCCCTCAGGCGTTCCAGAAGGATACCATGGTCGATGGTATCGAAAGCCGCTGAGAGGTCCAGCAGTACCAACAAGGACACACTCCCTCTGTCAATATTCAGGTGTAGATCATCCACTAAGGCGACCATAGCAGTCTCAATTCCGTATCCCGCTCTGAAGCCAGTTTGAAATGGGTCTAGAAAATATGTGTCATCCAAAACTGCTTGGAGTTGGAAGGCAACCGCCCTCTCGATCACCTTGCCCAAAAATGGAAGATTTGATACTGGTCTGTATTTATTAAGGTCCAGGGGGTCCTGTGCGGGCTTTTTTAAGAAGCGGCCATACTACCGCTTCTTTTAAACATGATGGAAAACTCCCCTCCCTGAGAGATGTATTAATAATATATTGTAATTGTGATCTAACTGCATCTCCTCCCTGGGTGACCAGCCAAGAAGGACAGGGATTGAGAGGGCAAGTCGTCCTCGTTCGTCCAAACAGCTTGTCCACCACAACCCCAAGATCTCTTTCTTGTTTGGTCACAGCCACCTCAGATCCTATTAGGTTATACTTGAAGTTGTTGTTTTTTGCCCCCAATGTGCATCACCTTACACTTGCTTACATTGAACTGCACCTGCAATTTGGATGCCCACTCTTCCAGCTTGGAGAGATCCCTTCGGAGCTCTTCACAGTACCTTTGTGTTTTAACAACTTTAAATAATTTGGTATCATTGGCAAACTTGGCCACTTCACTGCTCACTCCTAATTCCAGATAATTTATGATGAACAAGTTGAAAAGAATTGGTCCCAATACAAATCCCTGTGGGACCCCACTATTTACTTCCCTCCATCGGGAGAATTGATCATTTATTTCTACTCTCTGCTTTCTGTTTTTTAACCAGTTACTGATCCATACAAGGACTTCTCCTCTTATTCCATGACTGCTATGTTTGTTCAAGAGTCTTTGGTGAGGAACTTTATCAAAAGCTTTTTGGAAGTCCAAGGCCATGTCTACACCAGCCTTTTTTCCTGGGGTCATCTAGAGGTTGTCCCTGTGCATCTAAATGATGCACAGGGGATCCCAGGAGCAACCAGGGATGACCAGGGACTTTCCCTGGGATATCTGGGACTGCCGATTTCCCATTTTTTCTTGTAGTCCCAGGACCATCCTGAGGAGTGAAGCCAGTTTGGCCACCACTCCTGGGTCATCCCGTCTTCCCCGTGAGTAGCAGGGCTGGGCACGGACCTGCGTGGGGAGGCTCCGTGCCCTTCTGGGGTAGGGGGCAGCATTTTTGCCATTCCTGCAATTGTGAGGTGGGTGGCTTTGGGTACTGATATCGTCAGGGATTTTTTAAAAAAACTCACTTTTGAAGTATCATAATTGCGCTAGTGGCCCCTCTTCAGTTTAAAAAAGAAAAGGCACCCGCAATGTCTCTCTTTCCTCCCGGGATGAAGCGCGGGCATATAGATGCTGGGGAAGGATCACAGGAACAGGTAAAATTCGTGATCCTCCCCCTCCCTCCAGCTACACCCTTAGGTGCAGATGAGCCCAAAGTAAACAATGTCCACTGGATCACCCCATCTACATGTTTGTTGACACTGTCAAAGAATTCTATAAGATTAGGGAGACAGGACTTGCCTTTGAGGAAGCCGTCAGGACATGTCTTTCTATATGCTTACTAATATTGTCTTTAATAATGCTTTCAACCAGTTTACCTGGAATGGATGTCAAGCTAACCAGCCTGTAATTTTCTGGATCCCCCCATGATACCTCTTTAAGAATTGGTGTTACATTGGCCATCTTCCGGTCCTCTGGTACAGAGGCTGAGCTTAGGGACATGTTGCATATTTTTGTTAGAAGATCTGCAATTTCATATTTGAGTTCTTTGAGGACTCTAGGATGGATACCATCTGGGCCTGGTGATTTATTTGCTTTTAATTTGTCAATAAGGTTGAGAACTTCATCTTTTGTCACTATTATTTGACTCAGTTCCTCAGACTCCCTTCCTGAAAACATCAGTTCAGGCACAGGCTTCTGTCCTGTATCTTCTGCATTGAACACCGATGCGAAGAATTCATTCAGCTTCTCTGCAGTCTCCCTGTCCTCCTTTAGTACTCCCTTAACTCAGTTGTCAACCAATGGTCCAACTGCTTCCCTAGCTGGTTTCATGCTTCTGGTATATTTTGAACTCTTTAGATGGTACTGATAAACTTCATTTACTTCAAAATTGGATAAACCAGGTTGGCTAGAGTTGGGAGTTCTTCTGCTTCTTCTGCTTCTTCTGCTTCTTCTGCTGAGTGGAGCCCTAGACTTCTGCCCCCAGATCCTGCCCTGACAGCACCACTGTTCATATGGACAGCCTCCCAGAGTTCACTAATTGTGTAGGTCTGAAAGATACCACTGTGCCTTAATCAGACATCTGATAATTAATAACTAGCATAGTATTGTTTTGTTTTCACATGTCTCCATATTGGCTCAGTTATAACATGAGAATCCCTTGGATGAATCTAAACGTTTAAAAATGAGTATTTTTTTAAGATCAGTAGCTGGTAATTGGATACCAAGAAAATTATTCATTGTATTTTTCAAAATAAACATGAACAAAAATGGAAAAATAAGGTCTTTTGTGTGCACTGCAGATACTTCACAGGACATCTTCTGGAATGCCACTCAGAAATGTTACTTTAGCAATTCCAGACACATGAATTTCCAATTACGATTATACTAAGATAAATGTGAAATGATGACCTTCATATCACTATTACTTTAATTAGTCAACTATCCAATTCAGTGCTGAATATAAACATAAATGATGCCAAGGGGGAAAACCCATTGGGTCTGTGGAAACGATGACAGGGAAAGATTTGTGATGGGCAAAGAGATATGGTAGGATGTGCAGGAACAGGCTTTAGCAGTCAGCATAAGTGGACAGGTGCCAAAAGCCCAGAGGCTCAGAATGGCCTATCCCTGCCTGCTGCAGCTGCCACCATCCTCCTTACCCTTCTAGTCAGTCCCACTGGTGAACGGAAGTGCCATGGCCATGTCTGTAGATTCCATGATGCCCCATCATAAAAGGATTTTAGCTTACATTTTGAGTAACGGCAATCTGAAGCAATCAGATGCTGCTTTTGGTGAGGGGGACATGGCTAATGCAGGCACATAGTGGTCTTTATGTGGCTCCTGTGCCCTCATTGGTGAGTCCCCTCTCAAAGGCAGCATCTGATTGGTTCAGATAGCTGCTACCCAAAAGTAAGTTTCAAAGATCTTTTAAAAATGCATTCAGGGCCTATAGGCTTGGCTAGCCAGTTCCCATAATGCTTTGTCTGTGGGACCAGCCAGGCCAGGTGAGGAGGAAGAGAAGCCAACACCACTAACCCACAGGTTAAATAAAGTGGAGTGGGTGGTGGGTGGACAGGCAAACTGGCAGCGTGGGGGCTTTGGTGCCTGGCAAGCTGGTGGGCGGCTAATACGAGGGTTTGGGCAGGCAGGGATATTTGGCAGTAGGGAATGTGGCACATTTAATAGGGAGTAAGTTTCAATTAACCCAATGGAATTTACTTCTGAGTCAATTTGCATAGAATTATGCTGTCAATTAGGCTTTGATTATTATTATTATCTGTTTCCAAAGAGTCAAGTGTGTACATATAAACCTGAACAATTCAATTTATAAGACATTAAGCAGACATGTCTAGTATTTTTAAAATGGAGAAGTTTCTTATCATGAAACTATCAAAGATGCCAATAACAGGAAGCACATACATTGATTCAACTCAATGCTGTGTCAACAGTATCCTAACTCAAGTTCAAAGACCAGTCAGCATGCTGCAGCCACCTTACCCTCAACTAGAAATAAAAATTGTTCTTGTAAAGTAAAGACAGCTGAAAAGCAGTAGCAAAGCTGTTTCCAGGTTACATTACATTACCCTTACATTAGAGTGCTGACTCTTCTCTAGATCTTCAGTTTCCTTGGCTGTTCTGTTTGACATTTTTGAGCACCTCTCCCCAGGGACTGTCATAATTCTAGTACATGTGAGGTAATAATAAGTGTAGATTGCCTTTGAGGCTTAAACATTAATAAAATGCTGTCTCTTCACTACTGAGTAACTGGAAAAAATCCAATATGCCTTGAATCTGGGGTAAAGGCTTCCAGTGCAGAAAATGCGATATTCAAATAAGTTTGAACCCAAGTAACTCTCATATTACAAATTCAGCATTACTTTTTGTCTTTGTTCTGTTACACACTTCGCCCTTCTTACTGAGAAGTCCAGGGGTACTACTATTCCTTTGAATATTCAAGTACTGGAGATTTAGGGTGGTGTCTGTGCAATCTTTGTTTTATTTACAAGTATGGAAGCAGAGTATATTGGATGGTCCTTGATACCAGGGAGCAAATGCAAACCCTCCATCCAATTTCCGAAGGCTAGGGCTATGGCTAGCAAGAAACAAATCCCTGACCCTTTCCAGGAAAAGCCTAGGCAACACCGTTAGTGTTTTTTATGAACCCCTCTACTTTAAAATCACTTCACTGGCTGCCAATTAGTTTCCGGCAAAATATAAAGTGTTGGTTATTACCTTTAAAGCCCTACATGGTTTAGGTCCAGGTTACCTATGGGATTGCCTTCCTCTGTACAATCCACCCCACATGATCAGGTCCTCTGGGAAGAATTTACTACAGTCAGCCAAAACTAGGCTGACAACGGTTACCCAGAGGACCTTTTCTTCTGCTGCTCCCAGACTGTGGAATGGCCTGCCTGGAGAGATTCGTCAACTTAGCAGTCTTTCCAAATTTAAGAAAGCCATAAAGACTGATTTCTTTTGGCAGGCCTTCCCAGTCGAATTTTAAGATGTCTGACTGTTATTTGAATAATATATTAGTTTTATATATATTTTAATCAGTTTTATGTATTTTATAGTATTTTTGTATTCAGTGTTGTTCCCTGCCTCGATTCAGAGGGAGAGGTGGGTAAGAAATGATATTATTATTATTATTATTATTATTATTATTATTATTATATTGCTTCTGAATTGGCCCCAATCAGTTTTATGTATTTTATAGTATTTTTGTATTCAGTGTTGTTCCCTGCCTCGATTCAGAGGGAGAGGTGGGTAAGAAATGATATTATTATTATTATTATTATTATTATTATTATTATTATTATTTGCTTCTGAATTGGCCCCAATCTGCCTCAGCCCACTTCCAGTTCTAGAACCAAAGCAAGATTCAGATGTCCAAATTATTCAGATATCTGACAAGCTAGATAGATGGATGGGCTCCCGCCACCCACCACAACTCACAACCCTGTGCTTGTGCCTTCCAAGCTGCGAGAGCCTCCTGCTCCTTACCTGGACCCATCATGAGCACCAGCAGCTGTCCGTGCCTCCTTAAGGGTCACCATTTTAAAATCATCTGGAAATGGCGACTGTGTATGCAACATTAAGCCTGCCTGCACTCTGGAGCTGAAGTGGTGCACAGCCCTAAAACCATAGGAACAGACTCAAGGAATCAAGATGGCCAAAGTCACAACAGTATTCATCGTCACAATTCTTCCAGATGTTAACTATTTATTCATCAAATGATTCTCAAATGTATTACTAGCAATCCAGTGTTTTACTTCCTTCAGTAGGGCATTATGGGGAGGAAATTGTACCGGACATTGTACTGGATCTTCAGCTTCATGGAGTGGATTGTGGCACCCCAAGGGATTGGAAGCAGTGCACAGAAAGGTGTGACTACAATGCCTAGCTTTGGTGATTACTTCCATTTCCTTTAGGTTATATCTGTGTAATAACCTAAAGAGGATCTGAAACAATGCTAGCTCCTTCCTTGCTATTCCCAGGAGTGGCAATAGAAGCTACACTGACATAAGTGTCAGATTTGGTGGAATTTTTTTTTTTTTAAATACAAAAACAGCCAAGTCTGTAATTCAGTTGGATTAGTTTCATTCACTTACGATAATATCAGAGAAATAACAGTGATCCAGAATTGCAAATAGATGTGATGATTGGTTTTGTTTTTTGCACATCTAGGGGGAAGATACAATTAACAAAATGAACTCAAATGAACTCTCCCTGATTGGCATGATCTCTAATTCTCTGGAACCGCTTTTGCATGGTCCTGTCAAAAGAAGTACTAAGGGTTTCTTTTTGTTTTTTGTTTTAATAACGCTGTGATTTAGAAGCATAATGGAATTCAAGATTAGAAGCAGTGCACCAACTAGAAATGATTGTGGAAAGTTTAATTAGGGGTCATCAGAAACAAAGTAGGAGACTATGATTCAGAGAAAAGTTATCAGGAAATGATATGCCATTTATGAATTATAAAAGGCCATGACGTACTCCTAATTGGAGTGTTATCTACAATATGTGATTCAGCTGGTGAACACTTCTGTGCATACATATCCATTGGCTTGATCAGATACCAAAATACACCTTGCCTACACATCTCCCACCCATCCCATCTACACTGCTATGACAGATTCTGTGGAATATACAAGATTCACATTTTATTTATTTATTTATTTATTTATTACATTTGTATACCGCCCCATAGCCGAAGCTCTCTGGGCGGTTTACATAGGATTAAAAACAATTAAAAACAATATACAAAAATTAAAACAGCAAAAACATACAACATACACACAATCTGTACATTTAAAAACCACTTCAACACTTCAAAAAACTACAAAAACAAAACAAAACAAACCCAGGCTCCTCAGATATTGCCAAATGCCTGAGAGAAGAGGAAAGTCTTGACCTGGCGCCGAAAAGATAACAATGTTGGCGCCAGGCGGGCCTCGTCGGGGAGATCGTTCCACAATTGGGGAGCCACCACAGAGAAGGCCCTCTCTCTTGTTTTATCTTATGGAATGGGCTCCATAATGTCAGGACATCAGGGCACTATTGTACATACTGGTCCAGCACTAAAATAAACTTAAAAGATGTCTGAGTCAGTAGTCATCTACTATGTTTTCTTTCTCTGAAAGCTTAGTGCAAGTGTTCCTCATTTTTGGAGCTCCCATTCACAATAAAAAGGAGCTTCAAAAATGGGGTGTACCCCAGATCACTTGGGGGACACTACTTGGGGGACACTCAGGGGGGGGTGGAATAGAAAGGAATCTGGACCTAGTACTGCCAGCCCATCATGGGTACAACAACCCCTACAACAAACCGTGGGTAATTAGGATGGCTTGTTGCTGATGCACAAGCCATCTTGAGGGAAGTGGTTCAGGTCCAAATGACATGGCAACCGATTGGCGACGTGCAAACCCAGTCACTAGGAGGGGTTGTCATGTTGTGCAAACTCACTGGGAGCAAACTATTTAGAAGAGTTTTCAAGTTCTACTATATGCTCTGAAATTAGAGGACCATTCTACCTATTTTGTAACTATATGCAACTTCTTAGCTTATACCTAAGGATGGATGAAACTGAGTTGAAAGAATACTAGATACTAGCCCTCATGGTTATGTGCTACCTCCAGTAACTGAGTCAGTAAGCCTGTATGCACCAGTTGCTGGGGAGCATGGGTGTGAGGGTGCTGTTGCAACATGTCTTGCTTTGTTGGTCCTGGTCAACAGCTGGTTGGCCACTGTGTGAACAGAGTGCTGGACTAGATGGACTCTCAGTCTGATCCAGCATGGCACTTCTTATGTTGTTATTTTCTTATATATTTCCTGGTCCTGTCAGACACTCTATTTTTGTGTCTTGCATGTACTTTAACATACATTTTCCCCATTGCTTCCTAAGCCAAAGCTATTCTGTTTAATGTTAACTCACATTTAATCTTGTTTTATTTATTTTTTAAATTGTGGGCAGGTATCAGTGAATAATTTGTGTTTGACTATGACAGGTGAAAGGGAATGCTCTCATTTTGGGGGGGGGGTATGGCCTGCTGATAATAACAAACTAAAGCACATGATTCATGTGGCAGCCGAGGGCATATTCCACAAATAGTTTAATTTTCATGCATGGCTGTGTCTAGTGCTAAGAAGCCACTTCCTGAAATGTCATTTGTAGAAACCTGTTTACAGGAAAGAAATTGTGGTATATTAACCAATCAGAAAGATGGCATTTCTTTTGTAAGATGCACAGGAAAATAAGAAGAATACCTTGCTACCTAAAGATTTAAGAAATACTTTAAAAAAATGATTAACAGAAGCTCCAGTTATCTGAAAATGCTATTTAACCAAGGCCTCAGTGTATTTTGAGTATAAATGTAAACATGTGAGTAAACTAGTATTATTTTAATAAATGGGATGTTGTTTTATTGTGTACTATCTTAGCTCAAGTAATTACCAAAACATATGTTCCTGCTCTAAAAGGGGGTGTTCTGTGCTGTGAACGCAGTGAAGATGATGTGCAGACAATGGGCAGATTGACACCAAGCAAGATATAATAACACTTTGAAAACGCTATATGGAAAGTGTCAGGGGACCCAACAGTTGTCAATACTGTTAAAATCCATTATAAAATCCATTATATCCATTATATAGATCCTGTTGATATTGTGATTGTCTTCATGAATCCACACTTTGATTATTATTATTATTTTGTCAGCTCTTGTTATCTCCTATTGCAGGCTGGGACAACATCAAAGCTGAAGACAGTTCTCACTGATGAACCCAAGATACCCTAAAATATTTTCAAGGATTTTTAAAAAATCCATCCATCTACCCTTCCCAGAACCCCCTACCCAAGCTCATGTCTCCTTCTTCTAGAAGACACTCAAGCAAAATCCAATTTCCCTTCGCCTTCTCATATATACTCAGCTATCTGGCCTTTCATTTCCCACCCACTTGCAGCCTCTCCCACTATGTGCCTCCAAATTAAGGGTTGCTTTACCCCAGTTTCCCCCAAACTTCATTCTTTTCTGTGCGTTGGAGGTGAGGCCAAACTTTTACTCAGAGCCTATCTACACACGCAGGATAAAACACTTTGAAAACATTTTGAAAACTGTATATGCAGTGTATCCTGGGCCCCAACAGTTCTCAAAACTGTTATAACCCGTTTTAAACCGTTTTAAACTGTTTTAAAGCAGTAGTGTAGATAGGCTGGAAAGCTAGTATGAGAAATCATTTTGAGCTAGCTCTATTGGATGATCCTTTTTTTCCTAGATTCCACGTACAGTGGAAACCTATACATGTCTGGAACCTACTCCCAGGTAAGTGTGTATAGGATTGCAATCTTAGGCTTCAATCCTATACACACTTACCTGGCAGTAAGCCCAATTGAAAGGAATGAGACTTAAGTTAGTCATGACTTACATTGGATCTTACCCAATGAGACATGCATCTGAGCATACATGCAGAAGATTGTGTTATGCATTAGGGCTGTGCACCCTGATTCACCTTGGGGACCGTTTTGGGTCCCCCAAAACAGTCCCGATTCAACTTGGGGCATTTCAGGGGTTGCCTGCCTCGCTTTGGCACTGAGGCCAAGGCCAAGGTGAGGTTTGGGGCCCCAGAGGCAACACAGTCTTCAGGTCCCTGGGTGCCGGCTGCACAGCCGATAGCAAGGCCAGCGGTGAGTCCATTGGACTCACCTCCCTCTCCCCACTCTTCCTACTTACCTGCTGCCTTCTTGCCAGTGCCCACCGCATTGCAGCTGCCCTCCTTGCCGGCTGCCCTCCTCACCGGCACTGCCAGCGATTTTTATTGCCGGCTGTGGCTGCAGCATGGCTGCCGCTACAAGCTGCCCTCGTTCCCGGCACCGCCAGCCGCCCTCATCGCCGGCACTGCTGGCTGGGGTCATCACATGGCTAGCACTGCAGCCTGCCCTCATTCCTGTCGCCTCATTTACCGTGACCAGGAAATGAGACACTACAATGAGAACTAGGCCGCAATTTCAAGATATCATGGGAACGCGGCCTGGTTCTCATTGGAGCGCTGAGTTTCCTGATTGTGGTTAGTGATGTGGCAGGTGCTGGGATTGAGGGTGGCTGGCACTGATGGCCATGCAGCGGCTGTGGCTGGCAGCACCAGTGATGAGGACGGCTGGTGCCACAGGGAATGAGGGTGGCCGGCAGCTCCAGCTGTGCGACATCTACGGACGGCGAACAGGGGAGGGTAGTCGGCCATGCAGCAGAGGTACCAACAAGGAGGCAGAAGGTAAGCAAGGAGAGGGCAGTGAGGGCCCAGTGCAGCTCTGAATTGGCCTGAGGCGCCCCAAAGCTTTGATGCCGGTGTGCTTTGGCATTGAGGTGCCTCAGGCTGACCCAGAACCAACTCAGAAGAACCGAGGCAAGGCAGGCCGAATCAGCCCGCCTCACCTCGGTTTCGGGGATTTGGCCCGAGGCAGTGCACAGCACTACTGTGCATTACTTACAGCCCCTGTGCCCCTGCTGCCATTGGAGATGCATACCTAATTCCACCTTAATCTTTCTCCATTAAATAACATGGGAAATGGAAAATGTCATAAAATTAAAACATCATGGGAAAATTTAAAATGAATCGAAAGGCACACCTCAGTGGCCAGGCTTGAATTTTCACAAGCAGGTACACTTGAGAAGCCCTGGGGGTGAGAGGTGGGAGGTAGGGAGCAATCTTCTGAGATTAAAACTGCAAAAACTGAGGCATTCTTCAATTAATCCTGTCCCCACACTATACCCCCATAAAAATTTGGAGGTCCAGAGATTTTCTCTACTGATATGTGATCTTGAGGTATTGGATTAACATAATAACTTGGTAGACATTCTGATTCTTACATGAATTTTTTTTAGGTGCTATTTTCAAAATGATAGACAATTTTCTTTAATTCCTTAGTTTTCGTAGGCTGACCATATGAAAAGGAGGACAGGGCTCATGGAACTTTAACAGTTGTAGAGAAAAGGGAATTTCAGCCAGTGTCATTTGAATGCAATTAGTTCCTGGTGAAATTCCCTCTTCATTACAACAGTTAAAGTTGCAGGGGCCCTGCCTTCTTTTGTATATGGTCACTCTAGTATAGTGCCTGCAACTTTAACTGTTGTGATGAAGAGAGAATTTCACAAGGAACTAATTGCATACAAATGACACTGGCTGAAATTCCCTTTTCTCTACAACTGTTAAAGTTACATGAGCCCTGTCCTCCTTTTCATATGGTCAACCTAGTTTTCGTTAACCATAGAAGTAACTATCTTGTGTTTGGTATCAAATTATAGGTTTTTGGGATCAAGGAGTTCAAAGAATATGTTACTTTAATTGTCAGAGTACTCTTTCCACAATTTTCCAAGATGGCGCTGAAGTTTGTCATATTTTCTTGATGACTCAATTACAAATGTGATTTTGGCTTTTAACTGTAGGGTTTTTTGCATCAAGGAGGTCAACAATGGCATTAATTTTGACGGAAAGGCAGTCCTTCCACCATTTTTATTGTGGTGTTGCCCTCACTCATTTATGGAATTCCAGACAATGTTGTCTTCCATTTGTAATCCTCCTATATTAAGCCAGCACTTCTTCCATATTTTTTCTTACCACAGAAAATCTATTAACGAAGGAAAGACAGTATAGCTGTACAACATCTTTTGGTTGTTGGTGCTAGGAGCCATCTGTCTGGAAGCACCAGGGTTAATGTATACATTTTACAGATTGGTGTAGTTTCCTGAGTTCAATGAGCTTAATCTACTTAAAAATTATGCTTAAAAGTTATTTAACCCATTTCCCTCTCTACCTACTATAGTTTTCTCAAGATAAACTAAGCTAAGATAACCTTGTGTTAATAGGGCCTTTAAGGCCCTCATTAGTGCAGGGTTGGGGGGGGAGGGTTCCAGAAGCTCTGGAAAGTGCACATTTTCCCCTGATGCGTTAATGGTGGCCACTATTAATGTAGCAGGGGGAAAGGACCAGAGGCCAGGGCAGGCGGCTGCTGAGCATTTGCGAGCCTTGTGAGTGCTTGGTGGGGGCTCATGCAACCTGGTTCATGGGGTGGGCAGACTGCAGGGGCAGTGGGGCAAGTGCTCACCAATTTCAACCACCCCTACATTTAACTATGTCCTGTATGAAGAAGTACTTTCTTTTATCTGTTCTGAATTTCCCACCAATCAGCTTCATGGGATGACCATGAGTTCTAGTATTATGAGAAAGGGAGAAAAAATGTCTCCCTACTTTCTCCACACCATGAATAATTTTGTATACCTTTCTCATGTCTTCTCTTACATGAAGATGTTTAAATGAGTCAGTCAAATGAGCAGGGGCCAACCAAGTGCATTCCAACAAGAAATCTCCTGACACTATATGAAAAACAGGGGTAAGAATTACCTCCCTCCTCTGGCCCGGTAATCACTTTATCTCGTCAGAAGAACAAATTCCAGTGTGCAAGCTGTGAGAAAGGTGTTGTTAAGTGCATAATAAATTCATTTGTTCACAGACAGCCCCTGCTGTCATTTAATATAGATTTTTAAGACTTTGTAGATGACTTGAAAGACAATGTGAAAAACCAAACTCTGTTTTGCTAGCCATGGTTGTCTTGTTATTTCATGTAAGTCACACACACACACAAAGGTCTTTCAAGATTCTGTTACTTAGTCTACTAAAATCACCTTGAATTCCAAGTGCAGTCCAGTAGCTTTTGCTATTTCATTTTTAAAAATAGAATCCTAAAACAAAATGGCCAGATGTATGTGCCTGTTTTCTTTTCAGGAACTTTGTTGTTGTCACTGTATAGATATATTTTATTCTCTTTGCAGTGAATTTGGACTGTTGCTGTTATCTTGTCTCTAGACCCAGATCTCACAGCATGATCTAAAGACTCACGAGGACTCGAATGTGTGCAGATGGATTTGTCAAGAGCACAGTCAGTCCATTATTGCAGAAGGCATTTATGCACAAAAGAATATATACATTGATCTGCTAGCTCCATTGAAATAAATGGGAAGTTGTATTCCCTGGAAGGGAAATGCCTATATCCTCCTTCACCTACAATAGTCTTTGGGTGGGTGGGGGTCATTTGTGTTTCAGGGCATGGTCTGAAGTCTGAAGTCACATGATACAGCAATCTCACTGAAGCTGAAGATGTGTGAGCCTAGTCCAGGGTTAGGCAACCAGTGTCCCCCAAGACAGCTTCCTTGGTGTCCACCAAGACACTGGGCTTATCCCAATTTTTATTGAAATATATTTTTATGTTTGTTTACTGGCAGTTGGGATTGCTTCCAAGTGAAGTGAGAGCCTTGAGCCCCAGCCATCTTAAGCTAATTTGTCCTTTATTGTGAGCTATGGCCACTCATAACAGCCATTTTATGGTTGTGCCTATGGCAGTTTCTCAAATTTCCAGATGTTCTCACTAGGGATGGGCAAACCCCAACATCCAGTCTGGGGAGGAGTCCACTGTGGGGAAATCTGCAGTGCTTGGGATTCCATAGATTTTTCCAGAGCCCTGGCACTTCTGCCAGAATTTGCAGAAAGGTTCTCCAAAGTGCAAAAGGCCTATTGTGGAAAAATCACAGCCATATTTGGCATAAAACTGATTAAAACATGGCACACATTATTAAAACTACATAAAAACATCATAAAACATCCTAAAATGTGGATGTAAATGCCAATTATAGCCATGATTTCCCCATGATAGGCTAATGGCAGTTGTACCTTTTAGAAAGACAGAGACCTGCATCGCGTGAAAGTGGTGAGATGAGTAACTACTTCTAGCTCCATCCAGCTAGTTTGTTTCCTAAACATGAATGGTTGTGTCTGAGATTCACCAGTTCAAGAATACAATGGCTTTAAAGGACAGACTCTGTCCAGTGATAGATTTACAAATCTTTACCAAGTGTTTTGGGCTTCAAGAATTAAAGTATGGGTAGTGGTCCCTGAAACTTCTCTCAAGCCATACAACTAGGGTGACCAGATAACATCCAGGTCAGGGCTCATGTAACTTTAACAGTTGTAAAGAAAAGGGAATTTCAGCCAGTGTCATTTGAATGCAATTAGTTCCTGGTGAAATTCCCTCTTCATCACAACTGTTAAAGTTGCAGGGGCCCTGCCTTCTTTTGTATATGGTCACTCTAGTATAGTGCCTGCACCTTTAACTGTTGTGATAAAGAGGGAATATCACCAGGAACTAATTGCATACAAATGACACTGGCTGAAATTCCCTTTTCTCTACAACTGTTAAAGTTACATGAGCCCTGACCTGGATTTTATCTGGTCACCCTAATACAACACAAATGTTGTACTAAAGAATACATTTTTATTGCTCAAACTGTCTAAGGGAATAACATTTTCCCCATAGGCTAAAACAAGAAAATGCACATTTTGGAGGGATTTGCACATTTTTGCGCATGGGAATTTGCACAAATTCAGAAAAAAAACTCATTCTTTTTATGGGTGGAAGACATAGGCCCCCTCTACAAGGATGCGCTTTTGCGCCCGGTTGTGCGATTATGCGCATTATCGCAGATGCGCATTTACTCCTAATCCCTCTGCACGGGAGGCTGCGAGAGGCGGCGAAACGCATTAATAGATGTCCAAAAAGCGCTTTACAAGAAGTTAATGCGCATAATCGCTTGTTCACATGGGGAAAATGCGCTTTAACGGCTGGAGCAAAATAAAACTCGCGATTTAATGCGCATTCGAAAATACGCATTATCGGGGAGATAACGCGCCTCTACGCCCGATTTGCGCTCCGTTCTTGTAGAGGTAAAATTTTTAATGAACCTTCAAAGCGCATTAAACCTCTCTTGTAGAGGCACCCATAATGAAATTCACCTGACAATCTGTGAAACACAGATGGAATACATTTTGCACAATCCATACATCCCTAGCAGTGAATGAGTCAAGATCTGATCTTACATATCTTGAAACCTGACCTTCAAGAACCAGAACTTGAAATGTGTAGGAAGTACTAGTATATTGTCCTTCCACACAGACACCCCTTTTGGGATTTGCCTATGATCTTAAACTTGGCCAGATGTCCTATTTTACAGAGGGAAGTCCTCTATTTGAGGGAATGCCAGAGAAACATCCTCTGTTTGAAGTTGTCCTTAATAGATAACACCTGATAATCAGGCAGGCACAAGTCATCTGGTCAGTATTCTGTACTGTGCTGAAATGTACTGTATTTCTACGATCATTATAATAACTGTTTCTAAATTTGCATATCATCTATCTATCATCTATCTATCTATCTATCCTACCTACCTTAGTATATATACACATTTTATGTAAGTGGGTGTCCTCTTTTTGGGTGACACATTTCCTCTGTGTGTGCGTGTGCGCGCGCGTGTGTGATTCATATGTGGACACCCTACCAGAAAGTGCTGTGTTCATGGAAGGTGCTTTCGCTTGCAGTGGCCATGACACCATTCCATAAAGCAGAACAGATGAATTGAAGCTGTGCTCCAAAAGCAATGTCAGCACATCCTGAAGCAAAGATTGATGTGGAAGTTGAAGATAAATAGCAAGGGAGAAATCTTCTCTTTGGTGAGTGAATCCACCTGCTTCACTTAACACATGGGGTAGATTGATCAAAAACAGTTAACATTTTATCATACTCTTGGTACTTTCATTATAAAAAATGCTTGGTACTTTCATTATAAAAAAATTGTGAGTGTATTGCTATCAAGACAATAGGGAATTCTGTATTTATTTATTTTTTAAAAAGAGTGTAAGCAAATATTCTTTCTTCCCTTGTACTGCTAAAGAGATTCCTTATATTGTTTCCATGCTGACCTTATGCTAGAGTTCCTAAATCATTTGGGATGCTGCAGGTATGGACACTTCGTATGGATCTAGACATTACAAGATACAAGCGAGGGTATCAGAGCCTTTCGACAACAAACTTCACAAACAGTAGCAAGCTGAAACAAGGGTGTCTGAATGTTTTTTTAAAAATACCGGGCAGTCTGGGCTGTTCTTTCCAAGGCAACCCTAGGAGGGACTGCTCATGGCATTTTCCTGCCTGAGGTGATGGACAAGATGGCACCCATTCCATGTACAAAATCCAACTGAACTGGCAGTTGATTCTTCAACACTGGCAATGGGACAGCATCCTCATGCAGTAGGTTAGTTTAGGGGGCATAGGCAGGCCACATGGACCATTCCTCCAACAACTTGTCACTTCCCAGCATCTGCTGCCTGAGGCAATTGCCTCACTCTGCCCAAAGGTAGAGCCAGTTCTGAGTCCTGGCCTTTGCAAACTGTCGGTCCAGTGCATCCTCAGTTTTGGAAGCCTAGAACTGCTTGTAATTAAAAAAAAAACTATCCATGAAAGGCTGATAGGATTATCAGCATTCAGATAAGGTGGAGAAGGGGAAGGCAAAGTTCCGTATTGTGACCCCTGGAAATGAAGGCTTGGCCTCCCTTCAAACAGAGGTCAGGCTAGGAGCTTGGGGTTCTCTTGTTTTTATATTCCAACAGATAGTGATGAAGATATGGTTCCCAGCAGGAGCAGATGTAATGTGGTGCAGGGGCTATTCTGCTCTTCATCTTTGGTTTGGACCAGCTGATGTTTCTTGGGACCAGCTGGGCATCTTTTTCAATCTTTCCCCTAGCTGAGAGAAGGAAGGAGTTTTAGCATAGCCTAAACAGATGTCCTACCATCCCCTTCTCCTTGTATTCATTGTCATCCACCTCTGCACTGGTTTAGTTAAAGTGTCAGGATCGCTGTTGCACAACAGTCATCCCTGCCTTGCTGGTAGCTCCCACCAGATGTCTATCAGCCAAGCTGAATTCTCCCCCACCTCCCATTTTGGGAACTCAAGTCAGGTGAGATTGGAGCAGAGCTGCTCACTGATTGCCCATAGCTACCATCCTGTGTCTCTTCCCCCTCCCCACCTTTTCTATCTAACATCTAGTATAACTTGGATTTCTTTACAAGTGCCAATATAAGGTATTGATTGAATGGAGACATCTCAAAATATTCTTGCTGAAATATAGCAGATGGGTCAGGGCTTTCCAAAAACTAAAATGCACAACTATGCTTCACAACCTGTGACGTTCACACCAAACTTCCAGTTAACCAACTGACTCGAAAGTCTATCTATCACTGTGCTGAATGTTTTGATCTATTTAGTTTCGACCATTTGTTGGGGGGGGGTGTGGTGGAGGAGTAAAAAGAAATCATGTCAGAAAATTGAGGGAAGAGGTGAGAATTTCGGAGAACTTTCTGAGTGTGCAGGGCTTAAGGACTTACCTTACTGTAATGAGGTTGCCGAGACCCCATTCTCCTGTGTTTTGCAGCTTCCCCGTTTGCTCATGCTTTCTGAAAAACAGCTACTGCTGCCTACCGAGTGCCTGAAAGCTGAGCAAGTATTTTTGTTTTTGTTGTTTAAAGGACATAACCACTCCCTCCTCCTCTTCACTCTGCTTTTAGGCACTTAGCAGGCAGCACTAGTGGAAAGCCCCAAGGGAAGAAGTCCTCCTGGTTAATTCCTCAATGGGACTTTTCAGAAGCACAAGCAGCGCAGGAAAACAGGTTGAGAAAAAGAACACACAGACACAGAGGCTGCCTCTACAAGAGCGATTTAAAGCTCTTTCAAGTCTCATTAAAAATTACCTCTACAAGAGAGGAGTGCAAATGGGGCATAGAGGCGTGTTATCTCCCCGATTGTGCGCATTATTGAATGCGCGTTAAATAGCGAGGTTTTTTTGCTCCGTCCATTAAAGCGCATTAAAGCATGAGGAGGGGGCTGCTGCTCCGGCGAGCGGAAGGGACAGTTCAGCAGCTCGAGCCCGCCGCGACTCGTGAGGAGCGGCAGCAGCAGCGTCCCATCCAGTTTGCATCTCCTCCTCCACTGCCTCAGCCCCCAGTCGCCAGCCAGTTTCCCTCCAGTCACGAAAGCAGCCACATTTCCAAGGCAGCCAAAGGTGCCTGGCAGCGTCCAGTAGCTCTCACGCACCCCTCTCTCTCTCCACTGTCCTCTGGCTCCTGCTGAGGGGATCAGGCTGTCAAAAGGCACTTCCCTCCCCTCCTCGCCGCTCAGCCACATTTCCAAGGCAGCCAAAGGTGCCTGGCAGCGTCCAGTAGCTCTCACACACCCCTCTCTCTCCACTGTCCTCTGGCTCCTGCTGAGGGGATCAGGCTGTCAAAAGGCGCTTCCCTCCCCTCCCTGCCGCTCCCCAGCTGGCTGGCTGGTAGGCTGTGGGCAGCACGGCTGCTTCGTCTCTGGGCGGTCGCCCACCCGCCTGCCTGCGACTCCTTCCCCGCAAGAGGGGCGCCTCCTGCTCGGCACCCGCGGCGGGGGGCCCGGCGGGAGGAGGAGGAGGAAGAAGAGGGGGTAAAGGAAGGCGAGGAGGAGGAGGAGCACTCGCCTGCTGCCCACAGCCTACCAGCCAGCCAGCTGGGGAGCGGCGGGGAGGGAAGGGGAGGGGAGGGAAGCGCCTTTTGTCGCCGCCTCTCGTGCAGAGGTATTAGGCGTAAAGGCGCTTCAGGGATAGTGCACATAATCGCCTAACCGGGCGCAAAAGCGAATCCTTGTGGAGGGGACCAGAGAGAGAGAGAGCTTGGCCACATTTTTACACTAAGGTAAGCCTTAAAGCACTGCACATTAAGAAATTTCCCTGAAATTATTACTATCTCTGTGAAGGAAGCAGAAAAACAATGGCCTCCTTCGAGGGGATTCAGTGCAGCTTTAATAAACACACACACCTGTGACTCTTGAAATGAAGAAAGCAGACCTCCACACTTCCCTCCACATCACAGCAGCAATAGATGAGCAAAGGCTAGATCAGAGATAGGAAACCTGGTGCCCTCCAGAAGTTTTGGACTACAACTCTCATAGTCCCTGACCATTGGTCCTGCTGACTAGGGCTGGAGGGAACTGCAGTCCAAAACATCTCCAGGCCACATGATGGCTTATTATAGGGCTTACTGACACAAAATCTCCCTGCTCTTTTACTCTCCTGGGTGCTGTGGGTTACTCTAGTGTTCTGCAGCTGATGCCTCTCCCATGTACTCCTACTTGAGTGCAGTTCTTTAAAGCTCAAAGAGCAACTGTGGCCTCCTCCACACGAGACGTTTAATGAGCCTTGAAGGCTCATTATAAATTTTACCTACACACGAGCGGAGCGCAAAACGGGCGTACAGGCGCGTTATCTCCCCGATAATGTGCATTTTCGAACGCGCGTTAAATAGCGACTTTTATTTTGCTCCGGCCGTTAAAGCGCATTTTCGCTGTGTGAACAAGCGATTATGCGCATTAACTACCTGTAAAGTGCTTTTTGGGCATCTTTTAATGCGCTTCGCCGCTTCTCGCCGCCTCCCGTGCAGAGGGATTAGGCGTAAATGCGCCTCCGCGAAAATGCGCATAATCCCCGAACCGGGCGCAAAAGCGCATCCTTGTGGAGGGGGCCAGAGAAACAGGAAGGGGTTGTGGTTGATGTTTAGTCTCTTGCCCTGTGCTCTGGAAGTTTCTGCTGCTTTGGGGCAGCCTGTGATAGCTGCAGAGATACATTCTTGACCTCTGGAACCAGGTGTTTTCAATTTCTCCAGGAACAGGACTCAGCAATGATCTCTCACGCTGGTGAAGTTCTTAAAAGTTCCAGCTGCAATAGAGATACAGGGGAAAGGTTGATGATTTTTTTTGTGTGCTAAAGATATTCCTGCTCTTAGGAGTGTTGTTGTTCAGTTCACATTTTAATGTAAACCTGCCCAATTCATAACCCGATAGATGAATTGAAATGCCCTGCCCATTCCCTGGCTTTCCTTCTAGAACTATATGGAATTTCTAAGAGTTATCCTTCTCTTTGTGTCTGGTTTTAAGTGGCAGAAATCTGCAGCATTTTAGTAGTATGTTCCTAGTTCCATCTTGGGATGTCTAGTAGTTTCTGCAATTCAGTGTTAATGATTGCATTTACTTGCTTGAATAATTATTTTGATTTACACAACATTACTTTTTTTCGTTAAGATTCTCAGTCCTTTGTTTTTAATTATGTTTAAGAAGTACTACAAAATAGCAATGATTTGTGGGTGTTATGCCAACAGTGAGCAAATGTATGTCTTTTGTTTAGCTCACTAATCTGGAGATGTTAACAATTTGCAATTAGTAAATTCTTGCCTGTGACTGGATATAATGAGCTTTGATTATCAACATTAATAATGTTTCAAAATTAATTAGCAGGAAAACTCTGTTTATCCCCAGATAATCATATTTTAAATCCTTCTGTAACCAAAATAATTGGGATTGACTTCAGCAAAAGATATTTTTAAAGTCTGAAAATATGTGTGAAACTAAATTATTTCCCAGCAGTATTTACAAATGTTACTTAATTTCTTTAGTACATTTGAAGCTCTTTTTATGAAAGTCTGGTTACATTTAAGTGTCTGTCCCCCCCTCCCCCCCAGATCTGTACAGTCACATTCAGCAGAGATATCAGCTGAAACTATAATAATTTCTGGGATTTTCCTTTTTTTAAAACTTCACAAAAATCCATGCACATTTCATGTACATTTCTCCTACTATAACCATTCTAATACAAGGCATTTTTGTACATCATTTTCTCTAATACATGCATCTTTTGCGCACACATTTCCCCAATCAATGCATTGTTGTATTACTTTTTTGATCAGAGAACTGTATCACAACAATTGGAGGGATGCAAGTACTGGAGGATAACTGCATTTCAGTTCATGTATCGTTTTATGATTGGGCAGGTTCACATTAAAATATGGACTGAACAATCTCTCCTTTAGCACACAGGAAGAGATTGAACATCAACCTTCTACTGTGCCTCTACTGTTGTTAAATACCCTCCCCAGAGAGGCCTGCCTGGCACTAGAGATGTAAAATTTCTGGAAATTGTGAAGCCATGGGAAAAACCCAGTTTTTTTCAGGGGGGGGGGTTGGGGGGATGAATTATTTTGGGAAAATTGAAAAAATACAATATTAGCACTTTTTACGGATTGAAAGTCACTTTGTTACTTTAGGAACATAAAATGTAGTTACGTACAAGTTGGTTTGGCATAAAATTATCACATGTGGTATATTAAAAGTATAGTGCATTCAAGCAATTATTACAAATTGAAATTACTTTTTAATTTTTTTACCTTTTTTAAAAACCAAACAAAACAAATGGAGCTACAAACTCCTGAATTGTAATGAATTATGAGGAGCAGGCAAAAACAATTTAAAAAACCAGAAGAAACCATTAACATTAGTAACAAGGAAAATTATGTCTCTGCTAGTCCTCCACAGTGTCAAGCAGACATAAAGCACCCATTCGTATAAAAAGACCTAAGAAAAAAGGGGGCCAAGATTCAATGGATATGCTTGAAATTTAATCAGACTCATTTTCTGAGCTATAGCTATCACTATCAGTTTCAGTCTCTGCTTCAATGGCAGTGCCCCCTAGAGGCAGAAATGCATGTTGCTCTTGTATTTGAGAGCTGTACACTTAGTTTGCACCCTAGGACTTGCTTGTCCTCAGTGCACAGAAATTGTAATAATCTGATACTGTACATCGTTTTTAGAAATCTTTTGGAGAAGTAAATATGAACACCTTGTCTTAAACATTTTATGCATCATGCTAAAATAAAACATTCCATAATCTGTTTTTTTTTTCATTTTTTCAAATTTTCCAATAAATTTTTTTGGGGGGGGGGAACCAAAAAAGGCTTCAGGAAAAAACAGGAAAACCTGGGGGGGGGGGGAGGGTTCAAATTTTTCCAGTCTTTTTTCGGGCCTTCACATCTCTACCAGGCACCTACATACATTGTGGTCTTTTTATCACCAGATGAGGACCTTTTTATTTTCCCAGGCTTTTTAGTCCTTCAGTTTTAAAAACTGCATTGGTGCATTTTTAGACCTTTCAGTGCTACTGGCTTTTAGTCTAGTTTTATTCTGTTTCAAACTTAAGGTTTTTATATCATGTTTTTCCTGTGTTATTGTATTTTATTGTCTTAAGTTTGTTTTGTAAACTGGCCACAGAGCTTCAGCTATTGAGGGTATAGAAATGCATTAAATAAATATGTACCTATTATTATTATTATTATTATTATTTGATTCTATTTTTGAATTATAAAACGTCATGTTCTGTAGGCAGGTGATAATACATTCCAGCCAAATTCCTTTAACGTAAAATAAAGGAATACTACATGTTTGCAACAATTTGTTTGTAACTTTATGGAGTTCAAAACTGACTTTGTAATGTACTGTTTGCCATTTTAAATCTAGGTGAAGACGTACATGTTTAACTGATATTTGCCAATTATAAAAATGGCAGCAAGATTTCTTTAGGATGCAACAGTAAAAATGGTTAGCTCTAGGGTGCTTCCACACAGAGGGCTCTTAGCACTGGTGCTCAGAAGACATTGTGCAGGTGTTCCAGCTTTCCCTCCTTTATGGATTTTAAATGGTAAGGAAAAAGATGGAAGACGCATTGGGAAAACTTTGGAGGGTTATGAACGGAAGATGACATCTGGACTTGGAATCGAAAATCTGTCTCCAACATTCACTTTCTCACACATCTGAATTTTTAAAATCTCAAATTCTTTCAATCCTGAATATGAAGAATTTTCAGATTTTGGTATGTTCTTATCAAAACCAAACTGATACAAAATTCTTACCCAGTTCCACCGGCCACATTCAATAGGTACTGATATGTGTAATATAAAGGGAATTAAATCTAGACTTTCAGGAGCTAAGCACTCAAGGCCCTGGGTATGGATAGATGAATCTGACATAGGAAGCTGCCTTATACTGAGTCATAACCACTTGTCCATCTAGCCCAGTATTGTTGACACAACTGGAAGCTGTTCTCCAGGGTTTCAGCCAGGAATTTTTCCAGCCCTACTTAAGGATATGGGGGATTGAACTGGATTGGTTTCTCTCACATTTGAGTTTCTCTAATCTCAAGTACTTCCCGACCTGAATATAAAGTTAGGTAAATTCTTATCAAAGCCAAATTGAAATGACATTCTTATCCATCACTAATCTTTACCTATGTAGGGCATTGGCACAATAAAAGCTTCATCTATAAGCATCTGTAATCTATCAGCCTATCTACACTACTGCTTTAAAATGGTTTTAAACGGTTTAAAATGGTTTATAATAGTTTTGAGAACTGTTGGGGCCCAGGACACATTCCATATACAGTTTTCAAAATGTTTTCAAAGTGTTTTATCCTGCTTGTGTAGATAGGCTCTGTGACAAAAAGAACCCATTGTTAAGACTTACTCCAGTATCACAGAATGAAGAGTTGTCCATTTCCCCTTTCATTTCCACTTTCATCCTCTTGTTGAATCCTGCCCTGATAGTTGCCCAGGCTTCAGAAGCAGCTTTGCTTTTTGGGAAGGAAAATGGAGCCAGGAAAGACCTGGTACTTGAGCAGTGTTCTGTACACAGGCCTTGAAATCCTGGCCAAAACATATCAAATCTGGTTATTCGGCGCTTATTTTTTCAAAGTCTAACTGCATAGTGGATTAAATTGCTCTGTTTGTAACCACTGTAACATTCTACATATTTGCAAAATAGTCTTTGGACTTCTACATTGCATAATCAATTTGTGTGCTGAATTACCACATTATTTAAAAACTCATTAATGTAATTGCGGTTGTGCACATATTACGTCCATCTGTTTTTAAAATGTGACTTTTGTATTCCACTTTTAATCATAATTCAGTATAATGGAAAGGACAATTAGATTGTTAAATAGCAGCCACTGGATTACAGTTAGATAATCAATAACTCATTTCTTATTTCTCCTCTTGTGCAAACTGTTTGTGAAACACTTTGTTAAATGTCTCTGTCTAATGAGTATGTGCTTTCTGGCATTGCTTATTGATTCAAGTTATTAAAAATATATTAGAGCCTTGCAAACATTGTTTTCCTTTGATCTAGCCATTAGGAAGTGATTCCTGCAATCTATTACACCTGTCTGAAGTGTGACATACTGGGACTTTGACACAAGGAGGAGCAACTTCTTCAGGGCCATACCAGAAATGCATCTCAAGCCAGGGACTCATTAACTTCACAAGTAGCAAACTACACATGGCAACTAAGTTTGTTTTACTCTAGGCATTGTTGCACTTTATACTGAGTGCATAAAGGATGGCCCAAGTAATTTTGCTGCATACCTCCTTGCAGTCATTTCACTTCATTCATTACACTTCTACACCACCCAATAGCTGAAGCTCCCTGGGCAGTTTAAAAGATTAAACCCTTAAAAATACAATATTGTACATAATATAAAAACTAGTTACATACGAATATAAATAGACAATTCTCTCTCTCTCTCTCAACAATTTTAACAATTAACAAATTAACAATAAGAAATCCGACTGTATAGCACCTATGTCCCTACAACTAGGTGTGTGTGGTGCGCTCTCTCTGCTTTTGGGAACCCTGGAAAAGCAGGGTCTCAGCTGCGAAACTGAGAATCCCACGTGTAGGTTTGTGCAGTCAAATGGACGTATGGAGGTCAGGAATGGATAGGGAGCATGTGATCCTGCACGTGTCCTTCATGAATTCAACATAATGTGCAAAAAGGGCTAGTGCAACCTAAGTGCCAACTCTAGTATATTATCTGTGCTATCCATGAAATTCTCATTTCAGATGCAGGCAGTCCCAGAGCCGGCCCTCCTATTAGGCAATGTGAGGCAACCAGGCAGCGGAAGCTGGGGGGTTGAACAAGGAAATGCTGGAAGATAGAAATGTGTGTCCCACATGCCTGCACAATGGTCCCCTAAGCTAGATGTCTATCAAAAATAGCAGATAATGTTGTCCTCTTGTCAGTTTAAAATGTTGTTCAACTGCTAGTCCAGTTGGCTTTTGTACTTGGAATTTAGGGTGATATGCAGCAAAATGACTTCTGGGCAGTCAGAGGTATGCATGAGATTGTGTATGGTATATGGGCATTATTTTACAGGTGTTCATGCCTGTTTTGTTAGCTTGCAATCTCAACTATACAGAAGCACTATTAATGAAAGGCAAAAGTCTGGAAACTTCTGTATTTTCTTTTCATTTGATTTAACCACCATCTGCGGTATAAATTTCTAACTGCAATCCTATATATACTTTCCTGAGAGTAAGCCCCATTTACTTCAGTGGGGGGTTACACCTCAGTGGACGTGCATAGGATTGCACAGTAAGAGTTCTAATTTAGAATCAGCACCACACTCATGTCTACTTTGGGCCTTCATTTGTTGAATTGTAAAACTTTGTGTTACATCAGCAGGTGATAATACAATCCGGCCAAATTTCTTTAGCATAAAATAAAGGACTACTACATGTTTGCAGCATTTTTTTTTGTAACTTTATGGAATTTAAAACTGACTTTGTAAAGTACTGCTATCCATTTTAAATTTAGGTGTAGACGTACATGTTTAAATGATATTTGCCAATTATTAAAATGACAGCAAGATTTCGTTAGGATACAACAATAAAAAAAATGGTTTGGAAAATAAGCTACTATTATCCCCCACATGATCAGACCAATAAGCTACCGTGCTTAGCTCATTTTCCCTGCCCTCACCCCTCCTCCCTCTACAGTCCTTCTGCTCGGATAGGATGGTATCCCAGCTTTCTGTGCATTAAAAACCAAATCCTAGTGCCCCCTCAGCAGAGCAGCAGCAGCGGTTTTGACCGTTCTTGCTAAGTGACTCTGTAGCTGATCTTTAAATTATTCTTTAAGCCTCTGTGGAGGGCCAGATGACACAATCAGCCATGATCATTTAAATAAAAGTCACTGCAGACCATGGCATATCAGAAAGGCTTAATCAATAGACAGACAGGAAGATAAATAGATAATGAGATAGTCTTTTTTATCTCTATGTGTCTCTTCCTCCATCTGCCTTGTCTGGCTACTCCATTCTATTCCCCCTTCCTCCTTGTTTTCATTTCCCCATCACCACCACCCCAGTTGTCTTCTCATTGTTTTTTCCCAGTCATGCAACATTCTGTGCCATAGAATTTTTCTTAGGGCTGTTTTGTGCCATTCCTCCCACCTACTTCTATTTAGAGTCCCTCCCCCATCTGAAAATACTTTTGTATACCTGCAAACCTCAGAGTTACTCTGAGTCTGTTGATATCTGTCTCTTGTGCCGGGGTGGTGCAGTTTTTGGAGCTGCATTCAAACAAGCATGGGAGAGCTTGAATAGTTATTATAAGGGAGGGTTTGTGTTCTGTTTCCCAACATTTGACTTTTATGTTTAATAACAAAATTGAAAAAGAACATATTGAATGAAACCATAGCATAGGGGTCTGTGCTTATTCTTACAGATTTTTGTGTGTGGCTCTTTTATTAAAGCTTGAAGTTTGAGATTGCATGGTGTGCAACAAATTTATTCAAATTCAATGTAGTTTTTGTTATGACTCTTATGAGGAGAAGATTGTAGCAGAAGCTACAAGTGCTAGATTGAAAAGAGATGTTACCAATGTTACTGACATAGTGGGAGCAGAAATAATACACTACCTAGATGCATTCAGAACAAGTCAGCAATTCTGTACAGTTTTATCAAGCAAACAGAAGAAGCTTAATGCATTTCAATTGCAGAAGCATTTCTGCTGTTATCAGAGTCCATTCAAAATGACATATTCAATTAATTTATATATGGTGAATGCATACAGAAGATTACAGAATATTTTCATATATGAATACTTACTCATTTGACTTATCTTCTCATAGGAACTAAATGCTTTCTTAATATGCAGAAGAAGAAATATTGTACTCTGCTCAGATATAATAAGTGCACATGCAATTCACTCAACTCTTGCAGAAGGAGGAATGAAATTCAAAAATCACAACATAATCTAAGCCACCAATCAGTTACAATTAGACTACGCTGTTCACAATTATTTCTGGGGGAGATTTGCCTGTTTTGGATAGTCATAGCAGGAGGCTGCAAATACCTGGATTTCCTCCTGTCATCACTAGTACAAAATGTCAGGGCAGCCTGATCCCATGTAGTTTGTAGCAGTGTAGCTAAAGAGTTCAACAATTCCTAGAAAGCAGGGCAGAACTGGCTTATTGCATCCTGCTAGGGAACACACACACACACACACACACACACTCCAAGTATAGCCACAGCTTATAGGGGGGCCCAGTTTATGGCGTACAGTTATGCTTGTTTTTCATTGAAATGTATGGCTTCACCTTTCAGCCACTCACTGAATGCCACTGCACTCTGGGTTGTTGCTATCTATAAGTTATAATGTAACCAGTAAGCAGCATTGATACGTACCTTCTTATCAGTTCAAGTATCTGATGAAGTAGATGGTTACCTACAAAAACTAAGCTTCTGGATACTCTAATATACTGATTAGGTTCACACATCACGAAAAGCCATAAAGGTTTATTTTTCTGAATAAGCCATGGTGGTTTATCGTGTCATCTGCTAGAAGTTTTCCTCAACCATGGTGGTTGATTTAGCCAAAATACTTCATAGTCCACACTGAAAAGCTATTTTAAAATGTCTTCAGAGAGAGAAGTGAAAAACAACCAAAAATGATCAACAGAGAAAGCAAAGATTTTAATGTAGATGGGATTGGGCACAATGTGTCCATCTCATGCATCAGAAAGCCCCAAAACGTAGAGGGAAAAGAAAAACATGGAGAAAAACCCTGAACAAAAGCACTCCACACTGTAACATTTTGTTGCAGGGCCCCATTCACATTCTTCTAAGAACTTTTATAATGATTATTCCAATATAAAATAAATTGTACCGATTTATATAACAATTCATTACAATCCCCATTTTTCTTTTGCAGTCATATTAATGCAGTCTGTGGTTCACTGCACCTTTTCACAGTCTCCATAAGTCAGTCTATGGTTCACTGCATTTCCAAATTTTGGCAACCACATACTTGGCTGCCACTGACAAATCCATTTTTTAAAAAATCAACAAAAGCACAAAAGTATATAATTTCATTTTAATACCAACCATGTCAGTAGTAATATGTAATAACTTCCTTTTAAAAAAAGTAATGAATGGGACAAAGCCACCATAAATGAATGAAGCTGGCAGTGCTCAGCTGTTATTTCCAATGTCTAAACTGATTTGTGTTATTGTTTCTATTAAGAATTAAGTGCCACTTATATATGATTTTATATTGAATGTCAGTGTAGTTCAATAACATTGGACTTAATAACCCTTTTCCAAGCACTTTCCATTAATAAAAGGCCAGGCTCTTCATATACATTTACTTTATATGTATTCTATCTTCCTAGGAATATTTAATATCAACCTTATGTTTCTGGGAACAATTCTAATAATCTGCTCAATACATGCAGTACTTTATACCATTTCTGACTGAAGTGTAATATCTAGTGGGAAAACTGGGGTAACGTTAGTGATGTATGGTTTGTGTAAAATTCATTCTGTCTGTGTTTGTGGTTTGTCAGGCACCTCTCGTTCTATCATCCACTCAATGAGATTTTTTGTGTTTCTGAAGATGTGCAAATTTGCATGGGCAAAAATGTGCATATTCCCCCCAAAAAGTGCAATTTCCCCCAAAATGTGCATTTTCATGCTTCAGCTTATGAGGGAAGTGTACATTTCTGGTTAGGGTTTTTTTTGGCACATTTTTCTATGATGATATTTGCACAAAATTCCCAAAGGTTAAAAAAAAATCTGCACGTCCATGGAAACTGCCCAGTGGGGAGAACTCAATTTGTTGCAGAATCCATTGGTCAGATTCATAAAAATCCAAACTCATTTGGTTCCATTGTGGATTTCTCCAACATACGCAGGTAACATAGGGCTTAAAAGTACAAAGGGCTCTAGCTCAATAGTAGAGCATATGCTTTCCAGGTACAACTCCTGGCATTTCCAGATAGGGCTGGGGGAGTCTCCAGTCTGAAATCCTTGACAGCAGATGTCAGTCAGTGTAGTAGACAATATTGAGCTAGATGAATTGGTGCTCTGAATTGGCAATGCAGTTTCCTATGAAGTCAAAAGTCCACAGTTCTAATTTCAGGTCACCAACGGACCTGACAGGGCTGATGACCTGGAAGCAGAAATCAGTAGAGAATCAAACTGTTTGTGAAGAGCCCAACTGAGAAATGAGTTGCTCAGATCAGGAGTCAGTTCATAGGGTGTGTGTGTTAAGTCGGAGGAAGAATAACTCCAGAGAGAAGGTTACAGTGGGAAAGCCTACTGTACAAGATTAAGCTTGCCAATGTAATATGTTAATATATATTGCTTAGATTCTATGAAATAACATTTCACTTCTAACCAATGTTTGTTATAGTTCACTTCCTTAACAATGTTTACATTGCTGTCATTTTTTGTATAAGAGGACTATTGTATTATGTCTTTGTATGTGAATGGCCAGATTGGTCTATAAGCAATAAATTGGTTGATTGATATTTGATATTCCTTGGTGAATGCATTCATATGATTTGATTTTGTTCCATTATATCAGAAAGTGTCTCCATCTGTCTGTGAGTGTGGATAATTCATTTTCCAAAGGCCTTTGTAATGATTTTTTTTTATATTCATTAATATTTGCCAAGTACTTTGAAGTCCACAGTATGTAAACTTGATTTCTTCACTTTTTTGTGTGTGCAAGTTATTTACTAAATCTTGGTATTCTTGTTTATAGATTGTCCAAATAACCCTACCAGCAACAAAACACCTAGTTTTAAAGACATGATTTCCATATAATATCTTTGAGAGTTGTGAGAATGTCATGCTTTTGTAAGACCAGATGGTCCCTTTTGGGTCCCTTAGGCCATCTGATCTCCACTGGGTGGTAAATGGAAGATGAGCTCATCTTCCATTTACCACTGCTGTCTAAGATAAGGCTACAGGGAATAGGGTATTTTCAGCTGTGTACCATGTTTACAGAATTATCTCCCCAGAGAGGTTTGCCTGGTGCATGCATAAGTCACCGCACTGGGGCCATATTGGAACCATATTATCAGACCAACGACCTATGGAAGTAGATGATCACTTTTATTGGTTTTATGGGGATGGGGTGGGTAGGAGAAATTACCTATGGCTTCTACTATGCCAAGTGGCAATTTACTACCCAACTCATTGATTAAGAAGAGAAATTCAGTGGATCAGCAAACTTTTAAGAATAAGTACTGAATAACTATGGCTGCAATCTTAGGCATCATTACTAGAGAGAAAGTCCTACTGAACTCAAGGGAACTTACTTCTGAGTAAACATGCATAGTAAACACTTATAAATCAACCAAAGTTCTTTTTTTAAAAAAAGATTTTATTAGTTATCCAAAACAAGATTAAATAAACCAAATGAAAGAAAAATAAATAAAAAGAGCCACATTGGATTTAAATCTACTTATTCACAGTGACTAGTGTGTTTATCTCACAAACCAAGATATAGGTGGAAACCATAGGCTGCTTGGAGTTCTTCTTTATAATTCTTCACCATAAGAGATTAAGTTTAGTCTCTTTTCCATAGTCTAAAAAGGACTTTGACAAATACTGCTGTGTATGTCCCTGATTAGTATATAAAATAAAATCCTGCCATATTTTATAAAAGTCAGATGTTTTAATGTTGACTTTAGTTAGTTTCAGTTTGAACATCCATTTTTCTGCCAGGGCTATTTGCCACAGTTCCGTATACCAAGATTTCAATTTAGAAGTTCTACAGTTTTCCAAATTTTAGCTATGACTCTTCAGGCTACCATCAGCATGAATGCAATTAAGTCCTTAAATATAACTTTTGCATTTTATTCTTTCCCAATTGTTAATAGGGCCAATGCTGATGTAACAGGTATGGTTTGATGTGTGATATTTGCCATTTAAATCAGTTGAAGTTGTGCTTAGTTTGGTTCCCTAACTATGGGAGTTCTTACACTGTGGAACAGGACAGTCATCTTATCCAGTCTTGTTGTTTATTTTCCAGGTTACAACAACTTCTGGTTTGTGGCTGATAGCCTAATAGTGTTGTAAATGAAATAGTTCATTTGGGGAAATCTCTATGCACATTTCATAGCTGGTAGAATAAATAAAGGAGAGAATTTGAAGGCTCTCGAGATACAGAAGTAGCTAGATGTCACTTTCAATGTCTCATCCCTAAACAAAGGGTTTTTTAATATGTACAATATGTGGTACTACAGCTCTAAATGTTTTCAAAGGAATTCCAGTAAGGAGTGACAAGATATGTTGAATGTATGAAAAAGATTTGGAAGCGCAGAGCACAAGAAGAAAGATGGTTTTGTGATTAAATTTGTATCAACATATCCATTAGGGGCAAAAAAAGCGCCCAGCAATTGTAGAGCATAAAAGGGAGGCCAATAAAGCTTTCTTGTTTCATTGGCGAGCTTGTGGAATAGTAGCAGCAGTTCCAAGTTCTTTCCTTTTGATGGTTTTGTGGAGGCTTCTCACAAACATCTGGGAACTGGTTTTAATGCTAAAACTGGATGTTTGTTTTTATTCTATGCAATCAAATTTAATCCAAAGATCAGAGAGTACGCTGACACTCTTTGATCTCTTTCCCTCTTCAACCAGTTGGACAGGTTGATGCTCAGTACCCAGAAGAAGAGGGCTGCTGAGGGGAAGGCACAAGAGATGGGACATCACAGCATGAGGATCTGTGTCCCGGGATCAGGTATTTTCACAGGTAGGTATGGTGATACTGTTTTATTTTGTAGATGGTGGCAAGTGGTCCATCCAGCACCAGGAAATACATGGTGAGGATTCTGGAACTGAGGACAGGACAGCATGGAGGTGGCAGGAAGAGCAGAACAGAATGAGCACAAGGGATTTAAACACTTTAGAGTTCCCTGCAGGTGGAGGGCAATGGGAGCAGAAAAGCTACAGAAGGACAGCCACATGTCCACTTTTACAGAGGACAGTCCTCTATTTGAAGGGCTGCCAGAACACCACCCTCTGTTTGGAGGCATTCTGTATTTGAAGGCCTGTCCAGACCAAGTATGGTTTAAAGATAAAGTACCAGAAGAAGGGAGAGCTGGGTCTTGTAGCTTCCCATCAACACTTTGTATTGGACAACAGACTGAACAGGCAGGCATATAGGTCACCTGCTCACAGTTGTCTCTGCTATAAAAATGCATTTGTATTTAAATTACAATAATGATTATTAAAATAATAATAATAATAATAATAATAATAATAATAATATATTTATTTCTTACCCACCTCTCCCTCAGGATCGAGGCAGGGAACAACATCAATACAAATAACATAAAATACATAAAACGAATCAAAAACATATAAAATAAATACATTATTAAAATACCAGTAAAACTCTTAAAATTCAACTGGGTAGGCCTGCCGGAAGAGATCGGTCTTTATGGCTTTCTTAAAGTCAAGGAGACTATTAAGTTGATGAATACTACTACTACTACTACTACTAATAATAATAATAATAAATTTGTATCCCAGCTTTTCCCAACACTGGGTCAGATCTACACAAAACAGGATATAACACTATGAAAGTGGTATGTGAAATGTATCATGGGCCCCAACAGTTGTCAGTGCACTTCAACACCACTATAAAGCTGAAGTGTAGATCCTGCTTGGAACTCAAGGCATATACATGTATAAATTTACATGTATACGTGTAAATTAACATATGGAAATTTTATGCAAATCTACTGTCCACTTTTTTGGTGATGCGTAAGTGGCCACCCTACCAGGAAAGCAGCTACAGGGTAACAGAGAAAGCTAGCAGAAGGGAAGGCACAGAGGCATAAGCCATCTTTCAGACAGGCTCTGGGACTGAATGAATGTCAGTGCTGGGATGCAAGCCCACAGAGACCTTTTTTTGGTTTTGGTTTAAACATTTGAGCTTTTACACTCCTCTCACCTTCCCCTTTTTTCTTGGATTGAACTCCACCAGTCCCATTACATTTAAGCACCAGGGTTCACTGGCCCTGGAGCAACAGAGGTTAACATCCCTAAATGTCCAGTAGTACTGAAGCCCACTATAGTCCCCCCCCATGGTTCCCTCCTGGCCCTGTGGGTTGAGCCCAGCTGTGGCCCACTCCACTTGCCTTTAAAGTTCTCTATGGCCTTGCTCCACTCTTTATTCAGCCCTAGTTTCTCATGATGCTCTTGTCCATGGCCTCTAGGCATCCAATCCAAAGTCATCTAAGGCCCTGTTCAGACAACATGCTAAACCACAATGGCCAAGCATTTTGAGCTAAACATTATGGCTTAGTGTGTTGTGCAAACCATGACTTAGCATGTCATTTAAACCATTCCTAATCATGGTGGCTACATAACCATAGTTTAAACTTGCCCATTAACCATTTAAACATGCCATTTACTGCAAAAGGGTTAGCAGCCTAACCACGGCTGAGCATATTGTCTGAACAAGCCCTATGTCTGTGTCACAATTCTTCCCATTTTCTCTTTCTGCCTTCTATATTTGGGATTCCTAACTTGAAGAAGTACATGGTGCCACCTCTTTCCTTTCCTTCAAGTCCCCTCTTGAAAACCTACCTTTTCCACATGACCTTTGACTTATCCCCTTACTCCTCATTCTCAACTGTAACTCAGGGAGCTGTTACCTAAGGAAGTGAGGCAGCTGGCTACCAAGAAGAGCACCTTTTCCATGGTATCCTGATTAAGGGATGAGCTTCTCAGGGAGGTTCACCTGGCACCTACATTGTGCTCTTTCCAACGCCAGGTAAAGAGCCTTTTTTAAAAAAAAATTCCGAGGCATTTTAGTATTTTAGTTTTGTTGTTTTATATTTATTATGTTTTTTTGTTATATTTTAAATATCTGCATTGTTGCTAGGTTTAATACTGTAGTATTAAACTTTTTAATTTTATATTGTATTTTATGTTGTATTTTGTTGTTTTAATTGTTGTGAACCACCCAGAGAGCTTTGGCTATTGGGCGGTATAGAAATGTGATAAATAAATAAATAAATATTGATGGGCACACTTACCCTGTGTGAATTTGTTATTTATTCAGAAAATAATAAATTTGTCACTGTGAGCTCAGACAAAAGTTCCCCTTCTGTGTATATTTCTGGTTCCCTGTATATGAGTTTTTGCACATGCGCAATATCAAAGTGCATCTTGAGAGCTATCATTTGGAAACACAGTGTCATGCATCACCACATTATGCCCCCTTTCCGATTGGTTCACTTCATGTGGCCTGGCTGCATGATGATGTCATGTGACATTTACTTGCTGTTACCAATTGCTGATACAAAGATAGACCTGCAGAGTCCTCACAGAGCTGAGGGCTGCCACTGTGTTTAAAGAAACCTCACACTTTCTCTACTGCAGGTTGGTGATGGCTAATCCTGATGCAGAGAAAACACGGGGTTTCCAGTGGCTATTCGGCCCCCTGGGCCAACCCCTTGCCTTCTGCATGGGTGGATGGTGACCAATCAGGGTCTCCATCCACCTGGGAATGCCTCTGCTGCAAAACTGGAACAAGGCTAGATGGTGAATGTACCATATTCACCTCACTCTGGTGAAAAAGTCTGGGTAAACCCCTGACTTTTTAAATTTGCAACTTTGCTGGAAAGCCCTGTGATGGCTGAGAAGTAGGGGTGTGCACGGACCCCCCGGATCGGATCGGGACCCGGATCGGGACCTCCAATTTTGTCCCGGACAGGTTCGGACAAAATCGGAGGCCCCCCGGACCGGATCGAGTCCTATCCCGACCCAAAAATCGTAAATTTTTGGATTGGCCGCCATTTTTTTCCCCATAGACTTGCATTGCAATGCAAGTCTATGAGGAAAAAATGGCGGTGGGTGGCTGAGGGGGGGCCTAACTCCCTCCCCCCCCGGGGCCGTCCGCTGTGGACGGCCCCGGCAGGTAAGCCCCCTCCCCCGCGCTCCCTACCCCCCCTGGGGCCGCCCGCTTCCATCCGCTGGCGCCCGCGGGCGCCAGCGGATAGAAGCGGACGGCTCCGGGGGGGGTAAGCCCCCTTCCCCGCCACTGCTTACCTTCTCGGCCCGTCCGCTCCCGTCCGGCGCCGGCGGCTACTACCAGCGGGCTCCGCGGCCTACTCTCGAGTAGCGCGCCGGGTGATGACATCACCCGGCGCGCCACCCTGGAGTAGGCCGCGGAGCCTGCTGGTAGTAGTAGGCGCCGGCGCCGGGATGGGAGCCGCCGGGACGGGAAGGTAAGGGCCCCCCTCCCCCCTCCGCGCGCCCCCTCCTCCCCTCCACGCACCCCCTGCGTCAGAACTGAAACGATCTTTAGTAAATTCATATAAAATCAAGGGTTGGAGGGATCGATCTCAAATTTGGCACATGAATGCTCGAGGGTCCCTCCAACCCTCGAGCATTCATTCAGACCTGTCAGAACTGAAATGCTCTTTAAAAAATTCGTATAAAATCGAGGGTTGGAGGGACCGATCTCAAATTTCATACACATACTTAGGCATACCCCATAAGCAATGTGACCAAGTTTCAAGCCTCTAACTTTTAAAATACAAAAGGTATAGGTATATTTATATGGCGGTCCAATAAAATGATAAAATCACCTGAAAATTATCGGCCCCGATGATCATCGTAGGTTTTTCTATCGTATCGTCATCATTAAACACATGCACGATAATGACCTTATTGTATCGTTATCATACATTTTAACGATACGATACACATCCCTAATAAGTTCCGAACAATGAGAAGCCTAATTGTGCAATTCAGCTACACTACTAAACCAAGTGTAGATCTACACCTCGTACTTTTTTTTTAATATTATTTTTATTTCAACATAAAACAACAGAATACAACATAAACAACATACAATACAATACATAACCTACATACCCCCCGTGCTCCCCTCCCCCCCAGGAGACCTACTTTTATTCAATTATACATCCTTCCAAAATTGTGAAGAATCTTTTGAAGGTATTTGCCCTTTCCCCGATCTTAATACATATTCCAATAATGGATTCCATATATTTTCAAAATCATTCTTCCTGGACACTCCCCTCATTATTTTCATTTTACACGTTAACTTATCATTAAGTGCCATATCCCATATTTCTTTGTACCATTCTTCTATTGTATAAATTCCTTGCCCTTTCCAATTTTTAGCTATCATTATTCTAACTGGAGCCAGGAGGTTGTTTATCAATTCTCTATTACTTATATTCTCATTCCCTTTATCCCATATTGCTAGTAGAGCCAGCTTTGGGCTTATCTCCAATTTACTTCCTGGTATTTCACTTATTTCTTCAAACACCCTTTTCCAAAATTTTTGTACATATTCACAGCTCCACCACATATGAAAATAAGTTCCAACCTCCGGACATCCCCTCCAACAATTCTTGGGCACTTTTTATCTATCTGATGGGATCTTACCGGCGTTAAATACCATCTCCATACTGTCTTATAATAATTCTCTTTAATTCTAATCGACAAAAGCTTTAACATTCTAGCATCCCATATCCTCCCCCAGTTGTATTCATTAATCTGTTCCTTTAGATCATCTTCCCAAATCATTTTAAGAGAGTCTTGGTATTCATCATCCTCAATCAAAATTTTATATATTTCACTGGTCAAACCTTTTTTAAATTAAATTTCTTCCTTCTTTCCTTTTGATTCAATTAAATCTTCAAATCTTGTATTCTTTCTACACTCCTTATTTTTCCTTTTCCAATCTTGTGTCCATTGTTCCAATTGTATACATTTGAACCAAGCTACCTTTTGCCCTATTAGTAGCTCTCCAATTTGCTCCTTATTTATCATTATTTTTAACCAATCTCTTAATTTAATAATTTTCTGATCCCTCAAACCCCCTTCCAACTCTGCTTTTAAGTTCCTTGGGAAGTCCCCCATTACTACAACTGGTGTAAGAGGAGAAACTCCTGGTATTAACTTCCCCTTAACTTTTCCCCATATCTCTTAAGATATTTTCCAACAACGGGTTGTCCAGGCCCTTCAAATCTTTTTTTTTGCATTTTAATAAAAAAAGATATTTTGTAATTTAAAGTCTTGTTCCCCTGTTTGCGTCTCTAACCATTCTAAATCATCCTCCCCTAATATACTATTTATAACATGTCTTAATTGATTAGCAATATAATACTTCTTTATATTTGGAAGTCCTAAACCTCCTTTCTTTTGAGTCTTATACCAAAACCCTTTATTAATCCTTGCTTTTTTATCTCCATTACAATAAGCATTAATCATATTTTGCCAGCTCTTTAACTCTGTTTCCGTTATTTTAATCGGTAACATTCTAAACAAAAAATTAATCTTAGATAATATCTTCATTTTAATGATCGCTATTCTACCAAACCACGAATGTTTTAATTTCCTATATACCTCTAACTTTTCCCCTATCTGTTTTTTCAAACTAGCAAAGTTAATTTCTTCTAACCTATCTAAATCTTTTGCAATATTAAGTCCTAGATAGCGTACTATATTCTTAAGCCTAATACCTAGTTTAGATTTACACTCCTCCATTTCCTTCTCGTTATAATTAAATAACATCATTTCTGACTTCCCCCAATTAACTTGTAAGCCAGTAATCTCTCCAAATTCTCTCAAATGTTTCTTTATCACTTCCCCACTCTCCAGGGGATTTTCTAACATCAATAATGTATCGTCTGCAAACATATTCATTTTAATCTTTTCTTTCCCACCTATCCCTTTTAATCTTACATCCTCCCTTATAACATTCACCAAAATTTCTAACACTATCGCAAATAAAATCGGTGAAAGTGGACATCATTGTCTAGTTCCTCGGGCTAAAGTAATCTGTTGCGTTAACCCATCATTAACTATAATTTCTGCTTTATTATTTTTATATAACTGATAAATTTATCTCCAAACCCAATTTTTTAAATAATTTTTTTAAGTGCTGGCCATTCCACACAATCAAAGGCTTTGAATATATCTAGTGCTAACAATCCTGCTTTTAAATTCCTTTTTTTAATAATATTAATTATATTTAAAACTCTTCCAATTAAATTAGGCATTTGCCTTCCTGCAATAAATCCACATTGATCTTTTTTAATATATTTATTTATAAATGTACTCATTCTTTTTGTCATTATTGCCGTAAAAAAATTGAATCTTGATTTATTAACGAAATTGGTCTATAAGAAGCTGGATCTGTCAAATCCTTATCTGGTTTCGGGATTAATATAATCAAAGAATGGTCCCATGATGGCGGGGTCTTTCCTCCTTCTATTATACTATTAAATAGCTTTTTCAATTTCGGTATTAATATTGCTCTAAATGTCTTATAATAGTCCGGCCCCAAACCATCTATCCCCGGAGATTTCCCTCCTTTTAATTTATCTACAATTCCTTCTATTTATTTTTCCTGTAACCAAACCTTCCAAATAATCCCTGTCTTGTCTCTGTAATCTTATTTTCCAATTCCTCTCTACATATTCCCCTACCTTAACCTGTGGACCCATATCTGATGCATATAATTCACTGTAAAATTCCTGAAATATATTTAATTTATCCTTCATTAAATTACATCTTTTCCCTGTCTTATCTTTAATTGTCCCTATCGTGTTCTTAGCCTTTTTTGACTGAGTGGACCTGGCCAGCATCCTAGAATTTTTATTGCTATATTCAAAAAAATCCCTCTTCAAATATAGCAAATTCCTTTGAACCTGTTCTAACTCTTCTTTCTCTAATTCCTTCTTCTTAGCTTGAATTTGGGCATGAGAATTTGTCACATGAGACAAATGTGTGACATCAGAAACACCGAGCTTGAATTTGCCATCAGCAACTTTCCTCATTATAAAGTCTCAGAACTAGCATAGATCCAGTTCCCTAAGTTCTGGTTTACCTCTTTGAAGAATGAAATAACTCAAGTAGTAAAATTGGAGCCCAAGCTTTATTTATTCATTGGGAGAAAAAACAGCTTTGAAGAGAGATGGGAATAACTATTTTAGAGGCCCTTAACCAAGCAACAAAAGCACTACAGAAGAATTAATGAATTCATTAAATGCCATTCATAGAAGGTTGCAAATGCTGAGTTAGTAGAAAGTGTGGAAGCCAAGTGTTTTTACATGACTTTTGAAAATAGTGAAAGTACAGGCACATTAATGGGGTTCTTTTCTTCTTTTTCTACAGACTCTTTGCCTTGCATCACTATTAGTTGTAGCTTTCATGTTCAGCAATCCGTTTTCTGCTTAGTTCGATCTGGCTTGCAATCAAATAATAACAAGCAAGTGAATATATGAGAAGGGAGACAAACATTGCAGCGAACCTAGTTACACCAGATTTAAGACATGTATACTCAATTGCTGATGGCGATAGCAAGGCCTGCCAATTTTTTTTTCTCAACTGGACAGCATGGCACAATCTGTGCTCCAATCTGGAGGTATAATACTTGGATAAAAATATAAACAGTATTCTACTACATCACCACTTGCCACCACCAATGGCCAGACAGTGATTAACAACAGTGATGTAATTATTCAGCCTGGAAAGGACTGAAATTCATTTCTTTTCACCCTGCACCCTAGAATCTTGTTTTTCCATTCTATAAATTAATTAAAACAGTATCCCACCCCAGAGTTTAAATCAGGGGCCCCAACACTTTTGGGTCAGAGACAACTTCTGGCAGGCAGGCATGGTTGGGTGTCTGCCAAGACCCCACATCCCTTGGAGTTAAACTTCCTCTTCACCATTTCAGCCTGCTTGTTCACCTACTTTTTGCTCTGGCCCAGACAGTAGTTATGGTGAGAAGGAGGAGCAGTAGATGTCCCTGCCTGCTTGCTCACTGGCTGTCTGCTTGCCAAGCAAGCAAGTGGTGTCAATGGTGAGAAAGAGGATGTGGAGCAATAGCAGCTCATGACAATAAGCGAGGAGGGGGCTATTTACGGTGTGTGTGCTTAAAACCTGGAGCCGATACTGCTTGGATTTTCTGGGAGTGCTGTGGACTTCCACAAATCATGACAAAATATCTATTTCACAGAAGGCAAGCTGGTGATACTCACAGAAACACACACACACACACACACACACACTGAGGCACCCCCCAAACCTCCCAGGAAAATACACACCACACCAAACCAAAAACAAAAAGCAATCAGCTGTAGCCCCTCAAGACACTTCCTATGTGGGTGGCTGGGCAGGCTTCAAAACAAAGGATGCTGGGCTGCAGCCATTTTTATTTTCTAATAATGCTTCTTGAAAATAAGGATGGTGCTGAAAGCTGTCACTTTACTTTGCAGCATTCCATCCTCCCAATTAGATTTGATGATAATAATAATAATAATAATAATAACAATAATAACAATAATAACAACAACACACTGAACTCAAAGAAATAAACAGACTCAATTGCACTGAACTCACAAAACACCACATGCTCCATCCCAATTCGTGCATTGAAAGAATAACAATCAGCAGGAAAGGAGGAGGAAGAGGTCTGCTGGATGCTAAACAGATAAAATCACTCAGAGAATTCTTCCACACTAAAAACACCCCCCTTCATAAAGCCATAGTAAAAGCAGACAAAAATTACACCCCTGCAACCTAGCACTACAATACAAAGACCAAACATGACCACTCACACTCACAGAGAAAAATGAAAAATGGGCACAAAAAGCACTCCATGGGAAGCACTACAACATAATAAAGAACCCACAAATAAACAAAGAACAATCATACAAATGGTTCAAGAAGGGTGAGCTATTTCCAGAAACAGAAGGATTCCTAATAGCTATTCAGGATCAAGTTATAACAACCAAGAACTACCAAAAATACATAATAAAAGATAACAATGTAACAACAGATCCATGTAGGAAATGCCATTAATTCCAAGAAACAATAGACCATGTAACAGGAGGCAGGAATGGACTATACAAACAGACACAATACAGCTGCAAAAATAATTCTCCAACAACTGGTCATCAAATTCAACCTCATCATTCAACCTCATCAAACAACCTACACCATACTATTCATACTCACCCGAAACACTCTTGGAAAATGCTGATCATAAAATATACTGGGACAAAACCATTCATACAGAAAAGACAATACCTTGCAACTGACCAGTCATAACATAGACAAAAAAGAAAAACACACAGAACTCATTGATATAGCAATACCTACTGACAAAACTATTGTAGAAAAGGAAGAGGAAAAGAAAGAAAAATATATACCAATGGTCATGGAATTAAAAGAACTACAGCAACAGGAAAAGGTCACAATTATTTTATTAGACACATCAGTCACCAGCGTCACATCAAAAAACTACACAGAAAACCTTCAGAAACTGGGCCCACCAAAATACATCCACACCAACTTCCAGAAAGCAATCATAATTAAAACATGCTCCATTGTCAGGAAATTCCCAAATCTGTAAAAGACAGCATGACTTGGCACAGTCCGTCATGTCTGTCTAGAAAAACCGCCACGAGCGAGAAAGTGATGTAATAATAATAATAATTATTATTATTATTATTATTATTATTTTTAAAAATTAGGAGAAGCAGGAGCCTTGTAGGTGCAAAGAGTGGTGTCTGTAGGCTTGTTGGAGACCCTAGGTTCAGATTAAGACAAAAGAAGCGAAGTTGTGCGTTGTAGGGCAAAAGTGTAAACATTCTCAAAAGCAAGAGTAGCTTTTAGCATAAAACAACCAAGAAACTAATCCTGTGCAATCCAGTTAGGTTTAACATGACTGTTGAAAGAATATGCCAGCTAGTGGCAACTGTAAGGAGACTGGAAGCTGGACTCCAGAACAGAGGTCAATGGGGGGAGCCTGAGTAAACACAGCAGAACCTGTTTCACTCTCAAGGTTTAAGCACAGCAAATAAGCCTCTGTCTTCTGTGGGCTCAGAAAGCACTACTAAAACAGTGACTGACCACCTCACAGCTACTAGTGTCTTAGCCACTATTCAACATGAGAGGGTTTATGGGGTCATGCTGACTAGCCCCACTCCTTCCACATTATATCATCTGTCAGACCATTCTGCCAATCATGTTCCACCTTACTTGGTAGAGCCCTATGCACATACATCTATGGCCCTTCACACATGCACTGAAAAGCAAGGCTGGTGCACACATTGAGGGCTGGGGGAAAACCTAGTCAGCCTAACCCATTCATTCATTTAAAGAACACATTGGGGGGGGGCAATGTTTCCTGGGCATCTTTACCAATTTTAGAGAAAACAACTGAGGTCCAATTCAAAGTTACATGTTGAGTTGACAATTCCCAATCCAGCATCAGAGACTCTGCATGGATGGTCCAGTTACTGGATGTAGGCCTCCAATGAGCTCTGTGTTCTGTAAATAGTTCCTGATTAAACAAACAGATCTGCACATGGAAGCAATGCATAGCGTTCTGTTACTGGAGTGGGATGTATGTACTTAGGATAGACTGTTCGTATATCTCACTTTTCTATCAAAAATTATACCGAGTATGTCTGGTTTATATTTCTCTCACCAGGCTGTCAACATATGATGTATTCACCAGTGTAAACATATGATAACAAGGTTATAGTAGCACTGCCACTTTAAATGGAAGAATTTGGTTTTGTACTTTATTCCATCTGCTGGGAGCAAAGTACAATTGTTTTGAGGCAGAATGATTAAAAAAAAATAAAGACCTTTATTCATGTTTTCTAACAAACATATGCAGACTGTACATAAAAACATGTAAAAGAGGACATACAAATACTGAACAACAAACACTACAGCTAAGCAGAGGAACCACAACAGATCCATCCAAGACATCACTTTATCCTGAATGGAATATTCAAATATATTATGCCCAACAGCAGACTTCATGCAGATGAATGGCTGTAAAAGAAGAAATTCCATGTTTTAGAATGGCCTAGTCAAAGTCCAGGCCTAAACCACATCAACATGTTGTGGCAGAACTTGAAGTGGCTGTTCATGCAAGGCAGCCCTTGTAACTATTACACCATGTAATAGTTCTGCACCAACCAATGCACCTTTACCATTCCAGAGGGATTACATACGCTCCACTAAGTAAGACTGCTGTAACTTATAAAATCCAGATGACTTGGTCTCAGCATCCATATCATGCTATTGTTTCATGTCAATGAAAGAAACTTACATTTCAGATTGGCCCTGTTCAGAAGACACCTTAAACCACAGCTTTAACTACAGTGGTTAAGCCAGAAAGTTGGGCCCCGTTCAGAAGACACCTTAAACCACGGCTTTAACCATGGTGAATAAGGCTTTTTGCCTTATTCACCATGGTTAAAGCCGTGGTTTAAGGTGTCTTCTTAACACAGCCTGGCTTTCTGGCTTAACCACCATGGTTAAAGCCATGGTTTAAGGTGTCTTCTGAATGGGGCCATTTACTATTATGAATATATCTGGAGAATTCACGGAAACACTCAACTCACAGAGGGTTTTAGTATGTTACACAAAAGATGTTTAACACATATGTATTGGCATGGATAAGTATTTTTTTGCAATGTATGGATATCCATGCTTTTCATTGGCCACTGAAAATTTATGTAGGAGACCTGTTAAAATGAAATAATTTATCACATAACAGTCTAAATCTGGGGCTGCTGATGTTACACTTTGTTCAATGCAAAATAAATGTATTGCATAAGGAAGATTAATCTAAATTTAAATCATGGTAGCTAGGAATGTGGGATTACCTCTATAATATTTGGTTGTCTGTATTTGTTTGAAAGCACCCCTTCAATGTCTAGAGCTTTTGTGGACTATATCTGTGCACAGCAAATCCAAGAGATGGTTATGGGTTAGAGTGGATCTCTAATATTAATACCATATCACAGCCACGTATCCTACTTTTGCAAGCTGCTGAGATTTTTTTTTAAAAGATGGATTGCAACATTTTATCCATCTGCAAATATGAAATCATAAATATTTTAATGGAAACCTAGGAGGCTCATCTTTCTTCCTGTGATATTTTCTTTTAAAAAGATTAATTTTTGCAGCTGCTAGTATCTTTAATACATATATTTATGTATTAAATATATGTATTAACTGCTGGTATCTTTAATACATATATTTCACAAAATGCATCTCATCATCATGGTATACGTGGATTCAACAAAACTGCCCATTGCACATCGTGGCATATTGGGGTGACTGAGAAATGGTGAGGCTATGGGCATAGGTGGGAACCATCCTGACTTCCATCTTTCTGCTTCCTGACTAACCAGATGTTAAGTCTGGTTATTTTTAGTCTATTTATTTCTCAATTTATGAGTCACCTTGATGAGCTTGGAGCCCTCTGTCCTATGGGTGTCTATCGCATAAGATTCAACCATGAAAAACAAAGCATCACCACCAGCATGAAAGAATCTTAGAAACAGAGAGCGGAGCAGTACATTTAAAAGACTAAATATGGAACAAGAAAGTGTTATCATCCTCGTCTTTTCCTTGATTAGGTGGTCAGTAGTAGACTCCGACTATCATGCTCCTTTTCTTTCTTGCCCCATTTATTTTAATCCAGATGCTCTTGATGGGGGAGTAAGGCAATGGGTCCCCAGTTTGAGCATTTGCACCTTTACCCTTGCATCAATGGGATCTTTAAGTCCACTATTGGTGCAGGGGAGTGCGCAATTAATGGAGGCTCTGGAAATTGTGCAGTTTCCACCCCCATTGCATCAGTGGCGGCCTCCACTGATGCAGGAAGGGTAAGTGTACGATCTTGGTGTGCAGGCGGGTGGCGCTGAGAGCTCCCTGGGGCCTTGTGAGCGCTTGGGGAGGGATATTCTGTGCTTGTGTTGAGAACGCCCAACTGGGTCCGGACGTCGGGATGCAGGGGGATCTACAGGATGCCTGGAACCAGTCAGGCACTCATGGCATTCCTAGCCATGGCTATGGAGACTATCATGATGAGCGCCTCCACTTCAAAATGTCCCACTTCACCACTGGGGATGGGCAGAAGGCAGATGTCCAGATGTTTTGGACTTCAGCTCTCCAAAGCCCCTGCCAGCATGGCCAAGGTCAGGAATGCTGGGAGCTGAAATTCAAAACATCTGGAGATCTACTTTCTGCCTACCCCCAGCATTGCAGTACTTTAAGACAATTCATAAGCAGAATAATCTACATCAGCCTTTCCTACCCTGGTGCCCTCCAGAAGTTTTAGACTTTACCTTGCAGCATCCTCACCATTGGCCATGCTGGCTGGGGCTGATGGGTGTTGAAGTCCAAAAAATTTGGAATGTACAGGTTGAGGAAAACTGATCTACATGCTCAAAGTTCTTGATTTTAAAATTTTCAATGACATGCTTTAAGTTAGCTTTAACATCTTCGGAGAAATTTAAATGCAGTTTTAAATTGCGTTAAATCAGATGGCTTATTTATACAAGGGAGATTACGCAAGTAGAGAATAATTAAATATTGTACAATCATTTATTAGGATTTTTAATTTGCATAATGTTTGTGCTTAATGAAATTTGATGGATATTTTTCTTTATATGAAACTTGTTAATGAACCAGAGAAGGATCACAATGGAAGTGTTAATTTCCCCTGTGCCCTTCTGCCTAACTACTGTAGACTGGAGATTTATCAAGGTGCTTCTCAGAATTCTGTAAGATAAATGACATTGACATGACTCTTTGATAAATTAAGGAATGATATGGGCATAATATAGAAGTGCTTTTTCTGACATCAGCACATGTTCTGGGAAGGAGGTTTCTTTAAATGAATAGGACTTTAAAATGTATTTGTGCTAATGGCACTGTGTTTACATCTTGGTTAATAATGTGTGAGCAAATGCAGTCATTCAGTTCTGCCAAAATGTGCTATATATATATATATATATATATATATGACTATCCCATATAAATCTTTGCTGTTAGAATAAATGTTCTGAGGGAGAACATTAAGAGCCCTTCTTGTGCTATTTTGTGGCACAGAAGCCATTATAATGCAGCTTCTTCTTATGATACAAAGCCAGAAGGTCCAATAATCAGAGAGGATGCCTCACTGTAATTTCTCCCCCTACCAGCATCACACCTCATGGAAAGTGGTGTTTTTGATGTTATTGCCATGGAGCAGAAAGGTAATATCATCCCTCCATGACTTCCAGGTTGTGAAAGAAATGTCAGAAGATCAGCCTCGATCATCTATATCCTGTTATGCACCCAGCTGGCTATTACTTTATTCAGCTGTATGTATGACAAAGTCCTCAAATCTAAAACATACATTCATTTTAAATTCATTTAAACTTACATTTTTGTTTTAAATGTCAGCTGTTTTATGTTTATGGTTTTAAATTTTGTATATTGTCTTTTTAGTGTTTAATCTTTTAATTTTTGTAAACCGCCCAGAGAGCTTCGACTATGGGGCGGTATATAAATGTAAATAATAATAATAATAATAATAATAATAATAATAATAATAATTCATTTGGGGATACACCAATTACTGCCATTTAGACAAATCTGGGCTCAAACATTAGTTTTAGGATTACTGTTAAAAGACTTTAAACTGTGGGTCTATTATGTTGTTAGGTATTCTGTACCACCAGGCTGATTTCACATTTCATGACATAATAGTGGTGTATAATCTAATTGGCTTTAAGTGACCTCTGACAAAAGACTTTCAGCACTTGAGAGAGACAGAAGTTTATTGGAAATTAATCTAGGCACTCTATAGTGTGACTATAGCATGTTAATTTCTGTATGAAAGTCAGCTGATTTGAAACTGTGGCTCTCCCAGAAGTGTTTAGGCTTTGGCTTCGCTTTGACTCACCACTTACCCATTACACTCACCATTCAAGAGCTCTGTCTGTTGAGAATTCTGAATGCTGCCCCAACCACAGGCAGGGAGCTGGATGGGATATAATCAGGGTGGGTGGTTCGGATATTATTATTGTTGTTATTATTATTATTATTTACATTTATATACCGCCCCATAGCCAAAGCTGTCTGAGCGGTTTAAAAAAATTGAAAACATTGAACATTTGAAAATCAATATACAAAATTTTAAACCATAAAAGCCTAAAAACAAACTACATATCATTTAAACCATTCAGGGATCAGTTTAAAATCTCAACATATGCTGTTAAATGCCTGGGAGAAGAGAAAACCTTCACCTGGTGCCGAAAAGATGACAGTGTTGGCACCAGGCAAGCTTCAGCGGGGAGATTGGTCCATAGTTGAGGGGCCACCACTGAAAAGACCCTCTCCCTTGTTGCCATCCACCGAGCTTCCCTCAGAGTAGCACTCGGAGGAGGACCTTGGATGTTGATCGTAGTGTATGGGTAAGCTCGTGTTGGGAGAGGTGTTCTGTCAGGTATTGTGTTCCCAAGCCATGTAAGGCTTTATAGGTTAAAATCAGCAACTTGAATTGGGCTCAGAAATGTACAGGCAGCCAATGCCAGTGGGCCAGACTTGATCTTGTATGTTCAAACCTTCTGGTTCCCGATATCAATCTGGTCGCTGCATTTTGCACAAGCTGCAGCTTCCGAACCGTCTTCAAAGACAGCCCCACATAGAGCTGTCACAGTAATCTAACCTGGAGGTTACCAGAGCATGGACAACTGAAGCTAGGTTATCCCTAGAAATACTACCACTACTACTAATAATAATCCCTAGTAGACTAGATAACAACACTGGACTACACTGCACTAGTGTTATATACTGTTCTCTCTCCTTCTCAGCAATATGAGCATAACCACAGAGTACTTTGCATGGCTGCCAACCCTCCCCGCCACACACAATATAGGTAGTGGTCTATTTTCATTGAAGAGTGCACTTTAAAAATGTTTTCAAATACAGTTAAAAGCAGTATTTTGTTTTGTATGAATTAAGATCTGAGCTACAATGACCATGAACTCTTGCCATTTCTGCTATCAATTGTTTGGGGCTGGAAATACTACTGCCCAATCAAAGCTTCACTAAAATTCTGGATTTTCCCATTGCTTTCTATGGGAGGCCCCTTCATCAGACAAGTGGTCACTCTACACTTATCTCTATGGCTTGTTACCCAAATATCAGTCATAGCAGTGACTCCATTCATTGGCTAAACACACTGAAAGGTGGTTGCAGGCTCGCAAAACGATAGGGCAGAGTTGTGCCTAAACATTTTGTTTCATATTTTGGGTTCTACAAAGGCTAGAGATTTGATCTTTTTTATTTATTTGAAATCTGAAAATGTGGGCTAACTTGTCACACACACACACACACATACCCCTTAGATGGTGGGCTGGAGGCTGCAGCACTTTTAGCCCAATGGTTAATCCAGCCAATCTTGGGGAAGAGGTCACATTATAACAGGGAAGTCCAAATAAGTCAAACTTCCTGATATTTGTGAGCTTTGCCTTCTACAATTTGGAGGGGGTGGGGACAGTAAATGTGATCCTCAGCCACAAGGAAGTTGTGAATTTCCTTTTGGGCATTACAGAAGAACTGGAAACAGGAAGCTAGACAGAATAATGCTTCCTCTTCTTATTCCTTGTGGTAACATGTGTGATCTGTCTACTCAGAAGTACAGGATTGTACATCCTAAACATATATTGTTTTGAACTGTCCCACACAGCTATACCTTCTCACTGCTATATCCTGTTGTTGCTTGCACAATGATTGCAATCTGCCACTCTAGGGACTAAGGTATTTGAGAATCTTCAGGTGGTCAGATTATTTAAATTTATGCAAATTATCCAACTTATTCCTTGGAAGCATATTTATAGTCACCAGCACAGCTTCCTGTCCATTATAAGGCCATTAACTTCAGCCTCTCCCAGCTTGCTATCTACAATATAGGTTCTCCTCAGGTGAGTCGTAATGAGGATTCATGCTGGGACATTCACCATCAGTCTCACAGTGACAGGCATAAGTGACCATTATTTTTCAATTAGGCAAATACCCTTTCTTTTGACAAATTAAATTAATGCTAATTATTCCTCTACCTTAGAGGTCTAATTTCCTCTTTCCTTCATTTATTTTGCCCCTTTCGTGTTCATTTATGTGCAGCCACACGAAATGAATGTACATATATTTACTCCAAACACAGAGTTGAAAAAAAGTTGTGTGTGTGAGAGAAGCCAGTTTGCATATAATAACAAGCCATCATGGGGGGATTCCCTCACAATGCTTCTTGTGGTGGTGGAGGCCACCATTTTGAATATTCCAGCTGCAGCAGGGATGTGCTATAGCTTGTCATTATGTGTGAACCCAAGCCACCCACAAACCTAAAACAGCCCATGTGTTCTGAATGGCTTCTCAGCCACCCCAACAACCCACTGCCACTGGGTTTTCACATAACAACAACCTTCAGCATTCCTCACTGCAGCTCAAATATTCAGAATGACAGAGGCCACCACAATGAAAAGCCCCCCTGGGAAATTCTCTCATGGTGGCTTCTAGTTAAATATGAATCAGGTTGGGGGGGGGGGAACAGGACAAAATACACTTTACATTAATTGCATAGCCCACAGCTGAGCCCCCTCTCTACTTTAGAGTAATTTTGCATGGCCTTGATTCAGGTCAGAACCAGTGTGCGCTCAGAGGAGAGGGTTAAACTTTTCCCTCCCATTCATTTCTTCCCCAAAATTCTGTCAAAAGAAGAAAAAATTGTATTGAAGGCAAACTGGTCAGAGGCCATGCATACATATTCTAAAGGGAAAAAAACAGAACAAAGATAAGATTTAAGTAGACATTATGCAATTAATGTAAAGTGTAGTTTGACTCAGAGAGCACATGTGCATGCTGCAAAAGTCAACTGAGGTAAATAATTTTCTATTTTGCCTACACAAACCTCTAAGATCATTACATGTCATAAAACATCCTCCTCAAAGGAACACACATTGAATTAAATAAGTATTTCTAGTCAAACACTTAGGCACAGTCCTAAGTGTTAGCAGGGGATTTCTGGTAGTTGTAGGGCTTTGTCTGTTTCTTTGAACGTGCACAGGATTGCACCCTTAGGAACATAGGAAGCTGCGTTATTCTGAGTCACACTATTGGTCCATCTAGCTCAGTATTATCAATACTGGCTGGCAACAGCTCTTCAAGGTTGCCCTACTTGGAGAAGCCAGGGATTGGACCTAAGACTTTCTGAATGCCAGGCATATGCTCTACCACACTGAGCTATGACCCCTTCCCAAACGCTTAAAAATGCCAAAAAGAAAGAAAAAAGTATTCCAAAATATGCTTGCTAGAAGCTATAGCTATTCAGGATTGTATCTTCCACCTTTTATATCATATTTCATTTGCATACTATTTTGGAGATTTTATTTTTTTTCCCTTTCAAAGGGAATATGTAAATGGGAACATAGCTTGTGAGAGTATAAAAATACTTAGAGGCACACTGAACATTTTGAAACAAATGAGCGAGTCAGTCAGGATATCATGGGTGGGACATGTCGATGTGTTAATGCTCCCCATTTCTAACATCACACCTCTGATCAGAGTGCCTTGGACAATGCTACTGCCATTCCCAAGCTGGACTTTGCTGTACAGTCTACTATGAATTGTGGGGAGGGGGTAACAAAGATGTGACAAAGGAGTTCTGGGATATTGGTTGAAAAATGAATTTTTAGAAGGTCTTTAGAAGTGTGACATACTTTACAGTCACAGTCAATACCCATGCACAACTTCCTAATAACAGCGATTATCACTAAAAGACCTCTCTTGAGTTCTAGAGTTTCAACATCACTACCAATTCAAGAGACATGTTCTTACACTTTGCTGTTATCACCTTCCCTGTAGGGAGGGCCCTGAGAACTGCTTTTCTGGTCCAGTGGGGCATTCATATCACCCCACATGAACGTCTGTGATACTGTGTCTAAAAAACAAAGTGACCTAAACAAAATTGATTACAACTATTAACATCTTCAGGCATCTTATATATAGCTTTCAAATTTAGCTTCATCCAAAGCATCACAAGAACAAATTTAAAATAAAAAGATATCAGCAAAATTAGTCTCATGGGAACATTTAGGAAGACTTCCTCAACTTGGCGACCTCCAGATGGTATGGATTTCAACTCCCATCAGTCCCAGCCAGCATAGCCAATTGCTAGGAAACATGGCAGTTATAGTCCAAAATATCTGGAGAGCACCATCTTGACGAAGGCTTCAGTAAGGCATACAAAGGGCAGCTTTGGAATAATACTTACATTTCAGAATCCAGGTAGCTGCTCACAGTCCAAACAGAGTTGAGCATATAAGATTTATGAGTTTAACTCTTTGTTAATTGCGGTCACTTTCTTCTAAAATATTTCTCTTAGGCTTAAAGTCTATACATTTGCTCTTGGAGCAGATTCTTTGCATTTAATTATAGCGGCATCACTGTTGTCATGGAAGCCACAAAGCAGGGGTGGAAGACATGTGGACCTCAAGATGTCTGTCTGAACTTCAACTCCAATTAGTCCCAGCCACCATGGCTAATAAAAGATTATGGGAGTTGGAGTCCAACAACATTTGGAGAGCCACAGGTTCCCTCCCCTTCCCTGTCTTAGAGGACACACCAGTCAGGAAGCTAGACAACAACTATATTGTTGCTTTCCAAGATGAGCAACAGGGAATTCCTGACTCCATCCAGATAGATAGATAGTGCCACATAGTAACTGTTCTATCCAATGATACTTTCTACATAACTGGAACACCAAATAAACCAGGGGTGGGGAATGTGTGGCCCTCCAGATGTTGTGAAACTGCAATGATCATAATCCCTCACCATTGACTATGCTAGCTTGGGCTGATTGAAGCCGCAGTCCAACAACGTCTGGAAGGTAACCCCCTCCTCCTGCAATAAATGACATTCTTACTGGCTTCTTTTTCTAGAAATGTTATTTTCTTTAGAAAATGCCTGAACATGAGATTGTGCTCATGGTGGCTAAACAACATTGTAACAAATTCTCCCTCCCAATCATCCTTTACCCTAGCTTTCTGGCAGTTCAAGTAATGACTTAGTAGATGTAGTTGTCTGCCTGTTCCACAAAGATTTATGTGGACTATTCTGCACCATGTAGGTGAAAGAGATTGTTCTACAAGAAGAGGAAAACAAAATAAAGGAAAAATAAAGGCAAGATACAGTGAACATTTCTCCTGGGCTCTGACATTAATGTTCTTGTTTTGTTACCCAGATGACCATATCTGGATAGATCACTAGATAAATAGGGTGTGTGTGTGTGTGTGTGTATGTGTGTGTTAGAATGATAGTTTTGTGATCTTCTATATACCCACTTTTTTGCAGAAGGTATCATCAATTCTAAAAAACATCAGCAATATGGATAAGTGTACCAAGACAAAAGCCACTTTATTGCACCTCAGAAACAGAGGTGGATGTTGCAATGATACTTATTGAGAATGTTAGGCATGAAATTAACCTTTCAATGCACGGCATAATACAAGACCTCTTCCAATTTGTGAACAGGAAAGAATACTATTGCTAACAAATAGTGCTAACCTTATCATGGAAACTATAAAATAAGAAAATGTTCAAACGATACAATATTTTCTGATATTTGGAAAACTGCATCTTGTCTTGGAAAACAGTACATACAATTCCAACACTGGGGAAAAGACTAATAATAAGAATTATAAAGGAAGAAAATCTTACTTCCAAGTTACACTGTTTTGTCCAATCTGATATCTCCGAGTTATGGTTGCTTCTTCCATGTGACTGGATCTCTCACACTGCTCCAGTTATATTTGAATAATGTGTTGATTTGTGGAAAATTCCATAATCCCATAAATTCTGGGGGATAACAGCAGTGATAACTATCTTTCCTAATGAATCTTATTCAAAATGTTATAGGAGGATCAAGGGAGTGTGTGTTCCAGAAGCCATAGCTCTGAGGCTGGTATATTGCACTAGCTCTAATCATTCAAGCATACTCTGGAAGACATGGAGAGGAAGAAGATGAGTCCTAATCCAGGGGCCTTGCTGAGGAACAAACCTTGGAGGAGGAGAATTTATCCTGTACTTGCCTCCCACCAAACTAAAGATGGGTGCTACATTGCTGCCCCAGGTACTAAGTAGTTACAGGAATGCTGGGCTGAATTTGGGACTAATCATCCATTCTTGGTATGTGTATGCTGGAAAAACAATATTGGAAGGAACATCAACATTCTACCATCATAGGTTAGGCGGGCACCCTCACTCCTCCCTGAAAAAGAAATCTCTATATATAGCCATAGAAGAATAAGAGGAATTCCTTTCCATTAATGAGGGAATTAAGAGAGACTATTACATGCTCCTTAACAATAGAATCAGTTTCCTATTGAAATGAACTGGGTGAAATTCATTTATGGAAAGTATCCAAATTTCCTAGGAAATCCTTGGATAGCTATTATGTAAATGGAATTCACAGCAAAAAATCTTTAGATGTACAATGGAGGGGGGTGTTGGATAAAATCTTTATTCTGGCTGCCAATTTGTTTCCAGGCAAAATATAAGATGCTTGTTATTACCATTAAGGCCTTATATTGACTAGGTTCTAGGTACTTCAGGGAGTGCCTCCTCCACTGTGTCCCAGTCCACCATTTAAGGTCCTCTCAGGGTTATATGCTGTGGCTGTCTAATGTGCCACACATGAGAGGACCTTTTCCTTTGACACCCTTCAGCTGTGGATTGACCTGCTGATGTAAATGTGCCTGCTGACTTCTTTGAAAGTTCTAAAACAGAAATTAAAGACTCTATTATTCCATCAGGCCTTCCCTTTTTAGAATTCTTATTTATCTTTGCTGGTTTTTATATTTTGCTTCTAGGATGTATTGTTTTTATTATAGTTTTGTTGTTGTTGTTGTTAAACTATTTTGAACTCTGTATGCCACCTAGAGTACTTTGATAAACTGAATAAATAAATGAATAAATCTGAACATGTTGATATGTTGTTAATGTGAAACTAAAGGACATAAGCTAAATAAACACACCTAACTGTTTGTTTGTTTTTAGTTTCTCAGTTTTACAATCATACATTCAGTTTGTTCTGAAATTTGAGAATGATAAAAGTTCACATGAAAATTTATATGCATTTCTGTATGCTTTTTTCCCTAATATATACAATTGTGTATGCAGTTCTGCCTAAAATACCCATTTCTTTGCAAACAATGTTCTTAATATAAAGATTTCTTAATGTTATTTTCACTAATATATGCATAATTATGTGCACTTTCCCCTAATACAAATGGCTGCACCCATTCTTTGATTGGAGAATCCATTGCAAAATTTAAAGAAATATTAATTTCAAAGGATAACTGAGTTTCAGGTCGCCTATAGTTTGATAGTACAAAATTAGTTCTGCCCGACTTGACTTGCTATTGCGAGCTGAGCTGCATGGTTTTCCCAGATTTTGGGGACTTCTTACATAATTTATATTGGCCAGGGCCATAATTTGCGCAAAGAGAGATTCTTGCAAAGAGAGATTCTTGCAAATTGCAGCAGCAAATTGTGCAAATTTGAATGATTTGTGTAAATTACGCCTGAATTTGCACAAATTTGAAAACATTGAAAATTCACTAGCTGGCCTGACTAGAAAATCCTCTAGATGAGCCAGCTAGTGGAAGATGGAATAAAGTTCAGGGGGCTGAGCCCATGAAAGTTCATAGAGTTCCACCCCCCAACCATATTGCTCCAACACCCCTAAATACAAATCCAATTTCTCCTTCATCTGTAGAAGGCCTAAAAGTGATGCGTTTAGGGTTTCTTTTGTGTATGGTTCTTTTTATTCCATGCTGCTCCCACCTGAATAAGGAAATTGTGTGGGCTATCTTATGCCCTTATGCATGCCCAAGGCTGGATGGCTTCTGAAAGACATTAGGTCATACTGCAAAAACCTGGATATCTAGCACAGCCATAAAAAATATGATGCACTTGGACACTGCAGTCTGACAGAGAGACATCACCATACTTCCAGTACTGAAATACGTTCTTGCTTGCTAACAACTATAATGTTTGTGAAAGATAAAACTTACTCTTTACAGACTTATTTAAAGAAAGAAACCTGTAAAGCTATACAAGTGATATGGCAGTGAAGAGTGCAGTGGGATCCATGTCACATTAGTAATAGACAGATTTCTACCTGATGGATGGATTTTCAAAAAATTGCTTCCCCTCCCCTCCCCCTGCACAGAAAGGTCTTTTTAGTGCAGATGATGGCCTCACAATCTTTTGTAAAAATGTAACGGATCCAAAAGAAAGTCTCTCTTGTTGTTAGGATTTAAGTTATAACAATTCTGATACATTATGCAGTGATTAGCGTGATCCTGGAATGCTATATATTAAAAATCACTGTCAAACAGTGTAAACAAGTTTTGATTTATTAAGAGTGAAAGAAGAATGATTTACAATGCAATCCCAGACATGTCTACTCAGAAGTAATCCCCACTGAGTTCAGTGGGATATACTCCCAGGTAAGTGAGTAGAGAATTGCAGTTTCAATACATCACCAATCCTCATGAATAGGCAATCAACTCTAGGATACTATTTTTAGTTAAAGGATCAGGGCTGCAAAACTATGCACACTTACCTAGTCATAAGCCACCTTGAACCCCGTTGGACTTTCTTCTGAGTAAACATGCATGATATTGAATTGTAAACTAATTAGACTTATTGAATCCTGAGCAACAACTACATTTTAGAAGCAAATTCTTCATAATTCAGTTTCATATACTACCTTAACCATATCTCAAGTTGCTTGAAATGCCCAAAATACTATGCTAATGTATATCTATGTAAATAGGGCATGATTTGAAATCTGCAGATTTTGATTTAAAAATTAAAGGCTGTCTAATATGCGATTGTATTTAATTTGTAATGTGTAATCATAAATATATAAATAAAAAACAGTGTTCTATCACAATCATGCCAACCAAGACATGGAAAGTAGTAGTATAGTTACTTAAAACATTTTATACTGTATCAGTTGTTCATGCGCACAAGAGATCCAGATGTATATCTGAGCACATCTCTATGCTAATAGGAGTTCTCTATGCTAAGGGTAGGAACACAGTTCTACTGTAGAGCATGTGCTCTGCATATAGAAGGTTCTAGGTTCAATCCCTGCCATTTTCAGGTAAGCCTGGGAAAGACACTTGTCTGGAACCTTGGAAAACTGTTGCCACTCAGTGCAGACAATGCGGAGCTAGAGGGACCAATAGAGCTTTGTATATACATTTTGCCTCAAATCTCAATAAAGCCTCCTTTGTTTTCTCTGGATAGATTGAAATCTGCTTCTTCTCACAGGATTTCTGTAGTATGGATGTAGGTAGAGAGGGCAGAGAAATCCACTGTGAACAGACTGGCTCCGCTCATTTCTGGGCCTGCTGGATTTCTCCTGCCAGGTGGCTCCCCTCCATTCTAAATGGCACAAGTGAAGTGGCTAATGGCAACTGCCATTAGCCAAGCACAGGAAAATGATGCCCGTACAGTGCATAGTTTACAGCATTTGGGGCTTTGAGCACTTCCTTCTATGTTGATTGTGGCTGCAAATTCCATAAACTATGCAATTTACAGCTGTCATTTTCCCATGCTTAGCTAATGGCATCCACCATTAGCTGATTGTGTCATTTAGAATAGGAGGAGAGCTGCCCCACAGGGGAAATCCAGTGGATAAAGTAAGGCTCTGAGAAAATCTATGGGGTCCCAAGCAGCCCAGATTTCCTCACTGCAGCCTCACCTGAACTAGACATTGGGATATTCATACATCCCTAGGTGAGGTGCATGTATGATGGGCACAGGTAAACTCAGTGAAAAATAAATACATGCACTCTTCATACTTAACAAATAGTGTGTACATAATTGACCCTAAAGTATGGTGATGACTCAGATTTTAACAGCTTTTCTACAAGAGACTTTTATTGTGAGCATGTGATTGCTTACTCATGGTAGTAAGCAGGTTCTTTAAATGACATCCTCCTCCTCCAGAGCCTCTCTCGCTCTTTGCAGCCATTATCACATTTTTTCCTAATGAGGAAAGTCTGCTATTATTTAGAAAACACATTATAAAGCCCTTTGTAATTGCATAGTTCTGCTATATCACAGTGCCATCTAGTAGTTGTATAATGAAACATATAAAACAAGTTGAGAAAGAAAAAAGCATGTGTAAAGAAGCTGATCTGAATTTCACAAAGAACCTGGAAGTAGAAGCCCCAGTAAAAATGTAGGATAAAAGCCTCATGTAGAAATGTCCTGAAGCCCTATTCATGCTTTCTCTAAGAGCCTATCTACACTACTGCTTTAAAATGGTTTATAACGGTTTATAACAGTTTTGAGAACTGTTGGGGCCCAGGACACACTCCATATACAGTTTTCAAAACATGTTCAAAGTGTTTTATCCTGCGTGTGTAGATAGGCTCTGTGTGTGCTGTTTAAACATGCAAGGAGGGGAGAGGTCCAGCCCTGCCCGCCTCTGTTGTTGCTCTCATCATGCTGTATGCATGATGACTTAGTGAAGAGGAGAGCCTCCATGGGGGCTCAACATGCAATTAAGAAAGGTAAGCAGATAGACTGAAAGGGGTATTTGGCCCATCTTGCTCAACAGCCCTCAAAAACTAGGAGCTGGCATTGATAGAGAGATACCTACAATGGCTTGGACTTTCTAAGGCCCAATTGATGTGTTACACTTTCAAATGTAAGCACACAGGCAATGTTTCATGTGGTAAGTGGATTGTATGACATGGATCTCCACCCAATTGTGGTTAGTGCTGTTTTATCCCACTGCTGCTTAACCTGAGCTGTAGGATTGATCTGTTTGGAAAGCAAGAGAGCAGCGCAGTTAAGATAAACCTAGTGTTTTCCTTCAGTGCTGTGATCGATGGTATTTCCAGTGGATACATTTGTTTGCCTGAACTCCACCTTTGGAAAATGCAGAACGGCATAATGTTTACTATTCCTTAGAATTCATGTACTGTTTTAGCCTTGGTAGAAGATTTAATTATCGGGCCCCAGATGTTATGAGTGTTAGAACTAGTGATCCTTTTCATTTTTACATGAAAGGAAACAGAAAGGGAAGATAAAGCAATTTGCAGAAGGTCATGGCAAATGTGGTGGTGAAACTAGAATTGGAATTCAGGATCCATGGCTTGCAGTTCTACTCTCTGATCTCATTCGATCAGTCCACCTACCAGAATATTGATTTCCAGGTCTTTATGCCTCTGCTAAAGAATGAATAGGATAAGGTCTTGACTGAAGCAAAGCAACAAAATGGTTCATTCTTCTCATATAGCCCAGCTACGTGTGTTCTAATCTCCCTGAACAACAGCACAAACAGTGAACATCTTGCCTTTAATTTAATTAATCCTTTGAACTGCATCTGACTCTCATCTAATCAATGTTTTCCCCTTATTTATGCTCTGTTCTCATTCTATTACAACTCCAGACATCTCCTTTAAACAATTATTGAGTTTTCCATGTTTTCTTATCAGTACTGCATGTTCTTTAAAATTCAGTTGGTGTCCTTGTTTTGATACTATCCTTCTATAAGGCCTTTCTTTTCATCTCTCCCCCCACCATTCTGAAATTATGACACATAAAATAATTGCCTGTAGAGTCTACAAGGGTGACCATATGGAAAGGAGAACAGGGCTTCTGTATCTTTAACAGTTGTATTGAAAAGGGAATTTCAGCAGGTATCATTTGTATGCATGCAGCACCTGGTGAAATTCCCTCTTCATCACAACAGTTAAAGCGGCAGGAGCCCTGCCCTCTTTTCTATATAGTCATGCTAGGTAAGCTTCTGCCGCTTTAACTGTTGTAATGAAGAGAGAATTTTACCAGGTGCTGCATGCATACAAATGACACCTGGCGAAACTCCCTTTTCTCTACAACTGTTAAAGATACTGGAGCCCTGTATGATCACCCTATATAATATAGAGGCTTTAAAAGTCAATACCAATGTGTTGGCTTTAAAAGTTATCAAATATATGGTGCATACAGAGGCTGCAGAACTGCTTTGGGTATGACTCACCCCACTAAAGACAAGTAGCCACCTCCTGCAGTGACCAAAGCTTTAGAACAATTGATTGAATGGGACATCCACATATAGGGCTTGGACCCAACGGTGGCTCTGCCTTAGTGGAAAGTGCTTCTTCTCACTTAAGTTGTCTCACTCAAATTACATCAGGAATTGGGGTGTCAGGGGGTGTATGTGGTTTGGGGAGGATTGGCAAAAATTGGGCACCCTGACTTAAATGAGCAGATGTGCTTTCTGCTAAGGCAAAGGTGCCATTGGATATAACTCCAGGTAGTTAGTCTCTGAGATTACCAAGGCACCGAATGTGCTTGCAAGATAGTTTCACTCTCCAGGAAGCTGACATCCGACAGGAAGCTGTAATTGATAGAAGAAGCTCTTAAACTGCTGTTGTCTGATAGATTCTAGCAGCAGAGCTAGATCTAGAAATGTCCCTTAGCTGCTGTTGGTCTGATTAACTGGGGTGACTAACCTCATCAATAATGAACTGCCAACTCTGTTATAGAGTAGAAGGATTCCCAGCCACCACCGCTTCCGTCTAGACTGTGTTCTCCCTCAACCTGCTTCTCATCATCGACCTGGCTACCTCAGCAAGACATTGGTTAAGTACTTCAATTGCTATCACTGATTCAGTTGGAAGAAAATAATGTGATTGAGCACCCAACTCTTCTCATAGTGGCCTCATACAGCTATGAACAGAGAAGAATTTGGAGAACTCTGAAACACTCCAGAAGACAATAGGACCACCAGAAGCTGTCTTATACTGAGGCAGACCATTGGTTCATGTAGCCCAGTATTGTCGATACTGAGTTGCAGAGGCTCTCTGGGGTTTCAGACAGGATTCCTTCCTATCCATGATTAGAAATGCAGGGGATTGAACCTGGGATCTTCTGCATGCAAAGAATATGCTCTGTCATTGAGTTACACTTTCTTCCTCTAAATATGTTATCAGATATTGAACATTACGTTTAAAAAGTAAATGCTCTAGACGAAGACAGTCTTTTACAGGCACTCATGCCATCTCAGCCCCTTACCTCACTTTAAAGCCACAATGCAATGCGGTGTGGTGTAGTGGCTAGAGTGTCAGACTGAGAGTTGGGGATCCAGGTTCTACTCCCCACTTGGCCATGGAAACTCACTGGGTGACTTTGGGCCAGTCACAGACTCTTAGCCCAAGCTACCTCACAGGGTTGTTGTTGTTATTGTTGTTCAAAGGATAAAAAGGAGAGCAGGAGAATTATATAAACTGCCTTGAGTTCTTTGGAGGAAAAAAGGAGGGTTATAAATTTAATAATAAATAAATTAAAGAGTTTGCATTTGAGCTGCCATGCAACTTTAAGCCCAATAATTCCTCAGCTCCTTTGCCTCCCCAAAATGTACATGCTGGAAGATTACCACTCCAGATAGATTTCCCTTTATAATCTCTTCACTACATCACCAATTTATCTGTCTGTCTGTCCATCTGTCTGCCAGGTCAAGAAGTCACAATTTTGCACATTTCTCCAAACAGTGCTGGTTTCAGGTTTTCCTGGACCCTTGGGCAAGATACCCTCAATAACCCCCCTCTCACAGCGAGTCTACCCTCTCTCTACCATTGTCACCAGCTGCTATTGCTCCTCTTCTCCTTCCTCATAATTGCCACCACCACCACCTCTTGCTTGCTTGCTTGCTTGACAGGCAGTGAACCAGTGAGCAAGCAGACAATGGTATCTACTGCTCCTCCTTCTCACACCATCATTATCTGGGCTAAAGGAAGAGGCAGGTGATCAAGCAGGTTGCAATGGTGAAGAGCAGAAGCAACACCAGGGAGCTTTTGTCAGTGGGTCCCTGCTCACATGTGGGCCCTTAGCAGGTGCCCAGCCATTCCTACTTTTGATACTGTCCCAGCCCCCAAACATCCTGTTAATATCTGAGATAAAAACTGGTTGAAAGCCCGTGTGGGAGACTTGGAGTTGAAGAGTTGCTTATTTGTTTTTAATAATTCTCCTAGACTTGCACTCTGGATATTTCTCAGGTAATGAAAAAAAATCCTTCCCAAAACTGTAATAATCAATTCTCACAATCCCAAATAGGCATTCCTTTTAGCCTTCTGGGCAAACGCAAATATCACTTTAAACCTGGATCTAGCAACTAAGTCATTCTTTCTTTTTTACAGTAGGTTAGGTGCAGGCCCCCTGATCTGGATCTTAAAAGTCACCCTCTCCCACAGGATGCTAAGGTCCTGATCCTGATTAGGGCCTCTGTGCCTACACTAGAGTAAAATTAACGAAGATAGCTGCTAAATACAGATTTAGATCTCATTCAGTAACCCCAAAACTTAAATACAAATGTATTTTGGGGTCATTGTATTTCCCCAAGATATTTTCCAGTATCAATGAGCAGTCACAGAAATACACGATAGATTCAAATGACTTCTGATTTCTATGAATCTGACCTGTGGATTCCACAGTGGACTGGCATTTTTCCAAATGGTGCAGATTACATGGACCTGTGAACTTTTTTTTTTAACTTTTGGGGAGGGGCTTTGTGCAAATGTGCATTTGCAAACAGGACCAAAATTTACATGCATGGCTGCCATATTTATGGGCTTGGATCCACAATCGTTGTTCTGGCAGAAGAAGGATACCACTGGCAAAATTGAATTTCCGTGTGTCCTCTCTTCCCCCCACCCAGCACCCTGCTTGCCCTCCAAATCTGCTCTAGTGGGCTGGGAGGAAGGGCAACCCCAGGGGCTACCACTGTCAGCATGTAGCCCTTGATCTATTGCCCACCAACATGTGTGGCCCTCAGGGACAAAATCATTGCCCACCCCTGTTCTTAGGTAACCAAGCTAGGTAATGATATTGCTAAGCAAGCAGCACTGAACATCTTTGGGGAGCCGGGCACAAGGAATGTACTGTGTGTCAGAAACAAGGACTTAAGGACAAGGGTCAGCAGGTATTGTGAGTTTTCCTGGATGGGTGTGTGTGTGCTAAGTGTGTGTGTGTGTGTGTTTCAGGGTGACAATTTGAAATAAAAGAGAGGTGGCAAAATGCTTAAAAATTGCAGTGATGATCATGTCTCACGTTTCCCTGATCCTTTCTTTCTTTCTTTCCTTTCTTTTTACAGTTTTTAGAATGACTGGCACTCTCAGAAAGAATGGAAGATTCTTAGCAACCAGGACTTCAGTGCTTACTGCTGGGCAGCCAAAGTCACAAGCAGATGGTAAAATGAATGAAAGAAAGAAAGAAATGGAAAGGGGGGAAGGTAAGACACCCCCCATTGTAACCCCCCATCTGTAACCCCCAATATGGAACTGAAACAGCTCTCCCTAATTCACCACTTGCAAATTGCTGTCTTTTGATCCCAACCTTCTGCTCCCCTCCCCACTCAAAACATTCCAAGAATGTGATAAAACGAAACAAAACAAAAACCCTTTTGGTTTGTTTCTGCTTCATTAATACTGTTGCTGGGGAGGATTAATCAATGTATGTAATATGGTCTTAATATATTCATTAATCAATCATTTTATGTAACCAGGGGTTAGCTATATTTGACAAATGGCATTAGCTTTTCCTATTTATCATTGCAAGCTTTGGGAGTCCTCCAGAAGTGTGCTCGTGCTTGGCCAGTGTGTTTTTTCTCCTGGAAGGCTCAATGAGCTGTAACTTGAATTGGTCGTGTGCTTACTCCTTGCAGACTGCTTCATTAAACAACTTTCTCTGCTTAATTGTGGATGCAGTGTCCTTGTGCGATCATTGCAAATGCTCCTTGGTCCTAAAACTCCTGGTAATGCCACAGCCCATGTCCATCCACTCCAGGCCACTGATTTGTCCTCCAACAGTGTTGCAGGGCATGATGTACTTTTGTGTTGGAAAAGAGAATACTGTTGAATTTTATCCACCCCCACCCCCACCCCACCCCCGTCACAAGTAGTAAGAAGTTCTAGGGGGCAGGGCTATATGAGTTTGGCTTCCTTTTGGAGGACAGAGCATGTGTGGGGTGGTGATGGTAATGGCATTCTTTGTAACATTTGCTTTATTAGGAGCGCAGTCTGATGGACTACAGTAGATGGCCAAAGCACAGAGGCCTCTGACACTAGAGGTCTCCATCAATTCTATCAATGAGAACAACGTTAAGGAAAAAGAAATGTACAGAATTTAATGCAATTCAGAAAAGTTAAAATTAATAATGCTTTTACATAGGAGCATTTATAGGCTGACCAGATAAAATCCAGGTCAGGGCTCATGTAACTTTAACAGTTGTAGAGAAAAGGGAATTTCAGCCAGAGTCATTTGTATGCAATTAATTCCTGGTGAAATTCCCTCTTCATCACAGCAGTTAAAGGTGCAGGCACTATACTAGAGGACCAGATACAAAAGAAGGCAGGGGCCCTGCAACTTTAACTGTTGTGATGAAGAGGGAATTTCACCAGGAACTAATTGCATACAAATGACACTGGCTGAAATTCCCTTTGCTCTACAACTGTTAAAGTTACATGAGCCCTGACCTGGATTTTATCTGGTCACCCTAATATATTCCCAAATTTTACACCAAGACATGTTTTGACAAGAAAGTCTTCTTCAGTAGCCAAACATCTAGGCTTCTATGTATAGGAAAGTTTTATCAAATGGGGCTGACTGTTTTATATCATTCTCATGTAAAGTCATCACTATACGCAAGTAGAAGGTTTCAATTTCAGTCAAGCCTCAACTGTAGCATACAATATAACCAAGAAGCCATAGGGTCCATGCATTCCATGTCATGCCAGCCTCTTTCTGGCAAGAAGGGAGGAGTGATGAAGGCTCTCCTCTCCCGCTCTGTCCTCCTTTGAAGCATTTTGCATTACATGGGCCTCTGAACCCATCTAATGTGCTCTGTCTGCAGAGGGTGGGGCCAGGCCTGAGAGCCCATTAGATCCAATGATCCATGGCCTCTCCCCATCCCACCCATTGACCCACCCCCAACACTCAACCTTTCTTTTCTTCCCAAGTTCAAATCCTAACCTTGGGGCTGGGGGAGATTTCTATTGTGGCTAGGAGGAGCAGGGGGGCATGGAGTGGATAAATTCACGGTTGGATTGCCTGCTCTTAGGTTGGAGCTCTGTCTCCTGCCTCAGAGAGAGAGAGAGAGAGAGAGAGAGAGAGAGAGAGAGAGAGAGAGATCCATTGCATCATATGGCCCTCAGGCATGTCTAGAGGCCATACCATTGTAGCCCAAGTAATTTACAAGTAGAGCATAAGTTGAGGCAAGCACTATACACTCCTACCAAGTAGCAGATAGGCCACTTCCCATCAAATCCCTAGAGTGAAGTACTCTGCACCACATTAGGTACCTTGAGCTTTTTCCCAGCTACCCCCACCTTATGTCAGCCCCCTCTTCTTAGTTTAACCTGGTTCTCACATAATGACAACACATGTTTTAATAAACCCATGGGCTGTTTCCTTATCCAGAATTAACCCAGTATTTGGCAAACTGCTATTTGTTTGCCACCTTCACCCCCTCCCTCCCTGTATCCCAAATGCCTTTGTGGCACTGTAGTACTGGAATATAGAGTGCTGGTGTGTGGATGTCTTTTTTCCACTCTTGCTTGCCACCTTCTGAGGAATAGTGAAACAAACCATGAACAACCCACAGTTTTGGGTTCGCAAGTAATGACAACACATGGTGTAATAAACCTAGAGTTCACAACCCAACAACAAACCATGTGGTCCTTTCTTGGTTGTTTGTAGTTAACAGTGCATAGTTAATCCATAGTTCTGGGTTCACACACAACAACAACTGACAATTCAACAACCCATAGTATGGGTTGTCGTTACATGTGAGCCAATACCTTTCCATCTGTAGCAAAACACTGTTCTCTATAGATTTCAGGTTGCAAAGCCTGTTCTGATATCAGTTTACTATACATTCTATAATGCCCTAGCATAGTGCTGTGTCGAAAATTTTGATTATTCTATTCTTTGCATTTCGTGGATGGAGGGCAAAAAATGAAAACTCTGGAGAAAGAGGCTGGGAAAGTTGAGAATTTTAGAGAATTTTCTCCTGGGTTTCTACATACCTTTTTACATGTAAGAAGTTTTGAAAGGTCTCCTTTCTATTACCAAAAACAAAAACACTCCCAGCACTTGTGAGAGCCCAGGAGTTCTTGTCCTAGCCTATTGGAGAGGACAAGGTCACATGGTCTCCAATAGACATTCATAAAGAACTGCCCGGCTCCTCCAAGTGCTGGGGATGATTTAAGATAGAAAGAAGGCCTCTGAACAACTGGCTACACTTTTAAAAGTTAGGTGGAAATGCTATCCCCCTCCCCAAGGAGAAAATTCTCTGAAATTCTCCTCTTCCCTACGAAAGAGGCAGAAAAAAGCAACGCCTCTTTCGCAGGAAGAAAAAAAGTTCACAAAAATAGGGGGCAGGATTCGGCACAGCACTACTCTATCATGCTATCTGCATTAAACACATTTTAGCTAACAGTAGCCTGAGACTTGTGGATGCAATTACTAAATAAGAATGTGTTTTTATTAATTTCCAGAGGAATAGTCATGTTAGTTTGTTGCAGCCAAACAACAGTAGAAGTACATTTCATCAAGAGATGCAACTCTAGTTCCTGTGGTTTGTATAAGGAGAAAGTGCATTTTAATCACTCTAGATTAATCAGCTCAATATTGCAATGATGTTTGTGTTATCATCCAACGACATTTGAAACTTGAAATCTTTTAATCACGACTGTCTGTACTTTTAGCATTTCAATAACCCTCTGACAACACAGTTTACATCTCCCTCCCACTGCCCTCAGTATGTGTATATAGATCTGCCAACTTGAAATTAACACTTCATGGATTTCTTGAAGTAGACAGTGTCCACAAAAGCTTATGCCAGAAAAAATAAATTTGTTAGTCTTTAAGGTGCCACAAGACCATTTTTATGACCCATATCAAAAAACATTCAAGCAAATTTCTGTGCCCAGCAGGAATGTGACAGATCTCAATGATACTATTATCAAGACTGCTGGAAGACATATGATGCAGTCTTGCAGTCATGTACAAAAAACAAATAAACCCTGAGAGCTCACAATTTTTTTACCAAGCATTTATAAAATCTTGAACATGAATGGTGACTCTGGCAAGCTACTTGCCCAGAAGGTTCAGTTACCCATCCAGGGCAAGTTGCTAACTGGAGTCTATAATATAGATGCTTCCAGACCTAGGGCTCCTAACACTCCCAATCAAATTACACCGCACAGCTATTCTATTATTTCCTCCTTAGTGGATGTTTTCCTGGAAAGAAAAAAAGATGAAAGTAGTAGTGGGAAGTAGTGGTGGGAAGTAGAGATGGGAGGGATCCAAGTGGAAGACAATGCTATCTGAACCCCCTATAAAATTCAGTGAATGAGGCAGGGTGATTGCATGATAAAAAGCTCATCTGGAAGCACCCTATGAATTTATATCAAGGTGTTACTAGTATTAATTGCTCTTAGATTAATAGGAACAACTGGAAGCAACATACCTATAGTTAGCTAGAAATAAATCAGAAGATGATGATGATGATGATGATGATGATGATGATGATTCCTGGAGGAGAAGGCTATCAATGGCTACTAGGCCTGATAGCTATGTCCTACTTGTGGGTTCCTGGTCAACAGTTGGGGGTATCTTTATGGTGCTGACTTGGCACCACATTCCCCCAAACCCCTGCGGGGTTGCGCCCCATTATCCCCATGCAAAGGAGCGAGTGTGGGGTTTATATGGATCATGGGAGGGGAGAGCCACTGCTGCCACCACCGCTGCCATCTCTCCCTGGCTTCTCCCCCCCCCCCCCAATACCTCATGGGGATTGAAACCAGGGAAAGGGAGAACCTTCCTCCCAGCAAGAGTTAAACTCTTCTCCCCACAGAGGCAGTGAAGAGGCGTTCTAGTGGCCATTCAGCTCGCCAGCTCACTCCCTCCCCTCTGCCCGGGCAGATGGCGACCAATCAGGGGTTGCCATCCACACAGCAACGCCTCCAATGCAACCCCGGTGCATGGGCACCAGACAACAATACACCGTCCTCACTGCACTCTGTGCTTCGGAGCTTTGGGAGAAAGCCCCCGAATGCCTGTGCGGTGGCTTCTGCATCATAAAATTGACCCTGCAGCACTGCACATCCACCCCAGGGCTTTCATTATGTATAGACAGCCCCTTGACTGGCCGCTGTGTGAACAGAATGATGGACTAGAGGAACCTTTGGTTTGATTCAGCATGACTCCTCTTATGTTCTCATGACACCACCATTACAATGCATTGCCCTATTTTCAAAATCTCATGCAAGGTTTGAAGAGTTGAGATATGAGAGTTGAATTATAACTGAACATTGATGTACCTCTAAGCTTTTTGTATCCAACAGGTTTATGGACTAGCTTGGTATAAACCAGATTGAAAAATATCAGGTATCCTCATCTCAAGCCATTTAGGACTTTGTTGGTAGGAACCAATGCCTTAAAGTAGGCTTGGAAACAATATTGAAGCCAGCGCAGCTGTTTCAAGAATAGTTTTAAATGGTCTGTAAAATCCATGCCAGATAAAAATCTGGCTGCCCTGTTTTGCCTTACAAAGCTTTTCGAACTTTTCAAGGGTGGCCCCACATTGATCACATTACAGTAATCTAAACATGAGGTGATTAAGAAATAGATCAATGTGGCCAGAATCTGTCTCTTTGCGGGATTCTTTTTAATAGTTGATCACCATTACTGGGCCAGCAGGGCAGAAACCCATGCCTCCCTCATATGCTCATCCCATCGCAAGGATCCTGGCATGCTGTGTACAGACTATCACAGAGATAAATTCTCTCCACATTCCCTTAGTCTTGGTTGTATACCTGATATGGAACTGTCCCCCAGAGAACAGAAGGCTAGCCAGACTAAGAGGCAAAAGCCAGAAATATATGTTATGACTGCAAAGATCATGCTAATTATAACGATTATGTTAACATTTATTTAGGGTTGACTGTTGCAGCAAGAGCAATAAAGAGACTTGTGGCACCTTAGAGAATTACAGATTTATTCTGGCATAAGCTTTGTTGAATTTCAGTCCACTTCAGCAGATGCATGAAATGTTATGCTGTTGAGTTAAATGTTTAGAGTTGATCTCCTAATGTTTTGTGCATGGCCACTGATAATGATACCAACCCCACCCCTCCCTATGTGTACATTGACTTTGGTGTTTTTAATAATGAACTTTCAAGGAATAAAAAGCAGGAGAAGAGAAGTGAGGGGAAATGTAAGCAAGGGGGGGAGGGAAATGTTAGAACCGGTTTGAGGAACGTGTGGCCCTCCAGATGTTGTTGGAGATTTGAAGACAACCTAAAAACAATGTAAATATATAACTAAATACATTCCTCCATAAGCACTAGTCAGCATAGCTAAGGGTAGGGGGATGATGGGAGCAGCAGTCCAGCACCACCTGGAGGGCCTTCGCTGTGTTAGAAGATGATGAGTTGCTCAGCGCTTCTAATTATGAGTAAGATACCTGCCACAAGGCATCTATATGCTGAAACAAAAAGACCCATTCCTTGGAAATGCAGACTTTAAATTATGGCCCCTTTCAAAGCGTATTTGTCACTGTAATATCTTATACTCCATCCTGTTCCTTCCTTTGATGATGACTTGTTTTCTAGGTGCGACTCTTTGTTCCTTCCTGCATTAAGGCATTTGTTTTCACTAGCCCTATCTTCAGAGGCTATATCAAAATGGCAATCTGCAAGAACCGTTGCTATTTCTCCATTTATCAATAGATGTGCAAAGTTTTTATTCTCATTATTCAATGTGAAAAATACACGCTGTCTGAACAAGGGAAGGATTTTTCACCTTTGGCATATTCCAGCCTGCAGGGAGCTATTTCAATTGGATATGCTTCTTTACAACCAGCCAGGTGTTTTGCTAGCTGCTGACTGTTGAAAAATTGTACTATATTTTCAACATTAATTAATAATAGTGAATCTAAACAGACTTCAATGTGCAACATCCAAAGAAATATATGCTAGGAGTAAAACAAGTAGCACTTTTAACTTGGAGGATGTTTTATGTGTGGCTCTGAACATTTCTTCTCATTTTGTATCTGCTCACATAAGAGCTTCTCAAGCAACAAAGATATACCTTTCTTTAGCTTGCACTTTGATTTAATAGGAGTCTTGGGGATGGGATAGTTCCCCTGGATGAGCTATAGCCCTGTTTGGACATTCTAATCCTCCATGTGATTAAAATCATGTGAGTAAGGGAGGGGACAAGCTCCACCCTCTCCATTGCTGCTCTTGTTTCCACCACCACCCTCCATGTGCTCCATGAGTTGGAAGAGGAAACATCTTCAGCCAGCTTTATTTGTGTAGGCTCCTGAATGATTTAATACCCTGAACTTCTAGGTTTTTTAAATTGTGCAGAAAGCCTACTCTGGTAGAGCAGTGTAACAGAGCAGGTCTTTGCCTTCCCCTTTCAACTGTTTTAAAAAAGGAGTGCTTACTGGGCAATAGTGGCTTAGATGGCAAAGTTGACAACAGCAACAGCAACAACAACAACAACAACAACAACAACAACAGGGAAAAGGGTGGAGGGATTATCAATATAATAGTGACTTCCTCCAGCTGGAGGGGATGGAGAACTCTGGGATAGATTCTAAGATGTTGGTGTCAGGCAAGGAGCTTCACTAGAAACCTGTTGGGCATCAAGGTCAACATTGTGCCAGGGCTTACCTGTTAGTTGGTTGAGAGTCAAGGCCTCCAAGACTGCCCCCCACCTCCCCAAGTCTGACAAATGTTCATTGGCAAGAAGAAGCCCTTGGGTCAGCAGGGTAAACATTTAAGAGGACACTAAAGGCAATTCTGATTGTTTTGTTGTATCACTCATGGGAATCTTTGAGTTTCCTGCCTGCATGGTGATGTCAGTGTCAAGAAAACATTTAATTACTGTACTTCCTTTGTAAGTCAGGGGGATTTAAGTTGTTGGCTACACCATGGTGAAACCATTCAGAGCCTGGTTATAAACCACCTCTGGCAGTGAGAGTTGGGTGAAAAGGACCATGAAACACCACTGCCCATAATAGCATGAGGACAACAGGGATGGAGGGGGCAGAGCTAGCATCCCAGCTCTCCCTTATGTAGTCCAATCAAGTGGTGGAGTGGGGGGAATAGAATGTCTGAATAGAGCTATGTTGATGGAAACTGGTAAACATACCTGTACACTTGGTATGTTTACTGCTGTTCAGGAGTGTCATCACTTAGGAATGTTGGAGGGCTGCCAACAGATCCCAGTTGGAGAGAGAACCAGACAAGCTAATGGTACCAATTGCCTGATCTGTTTCCAACAAAGACTGGCAATTCCATTGCACAGATACAAGAATTAAGGCAATTACCTATTTTATTGATTGTAAGACGCACTCCCCCCCCCCCCCACATATTTACATCTGTAAAAACGGAGTGCATCTTAGAATCGATGGCGCCCTGGAATCGCCAGATTTCTCCTGTGCTGGCATGGGTTTCAAGATACACCCACTCACACCCACACAGAGCCCTGCACAAAAGGGCTCTGCATGCCCCCTCAAGTGACTCGGCCTTGCGGGTCCCTGGGTGCCGGCTGCACAGCCGGCACCGAGGGACCCCACAAGGCTAGTCAGAAATCCTCCCTTCCCCCTTCCCCACTCACCTCCATCACCATCACTCCGTGCCACTGGCAGTGACCTCCTTGGCCTAGAAACGCGGGACTACTGCATACTAGGCCATGATCCCGCAAGATCTCGATTTCAAGATCTCGTAGGATCGCAGCCTAGTTCTAGTAATGCTGCATTCACAGGCTGAGGCAGCCGCTGCCAGCGAGGAGCCGTGTCGGTGGCAGCGAGGACTGGCAACTGTGATGAAGGTGAGAGGGAGGGCCTCTAGAAGGCACAAAGCTCCTGGGGCAAATGTGCAGCTGCGGTGGCAGCAGTGGTTGTGATGATAGGTGGCCTGCTGCTGAGCCACGGGAAGAGAGGAGCCACATCAGGAGGAGGAGGAGGAGGCAGCATCCCAGGCGTATGCTCGCTCTGGCCCAGCCCGCCCCTTGCTTGAAGCCGAGGCCTGCCCCACCTGAGGCAATAGAGGGTGATGTGAAAAAACAAGGCCGCCTTCTGAGAGGCGTCGCCACATGCCCCACAGAAGGAGAAGGCCACGCAAGGCCTTGCTTGGCTGCGAGGGAGGAAAAAGTGGCAGTTCTCCTCTGGGGAGCAGAAGTGACCCTTTTCCCATTGGCGTCGTCACAACATGGGGGTGGGAGAAAGCACTTTGGTACAGAAATTAAGGTGTGTCTTAGAATCGAAGCAAAGCTTTTTTCTGTTGGTGGCCCTGAAATTAAGGTTTGTCTTAGAATCGATGGCATCTTAGATTCGATGACATATGGTAAGTCCACACAAGAGGCAAGGGCGAAAGCAGAAGAGGTAGAAATAAATGCTGAATCCTTAAAGGAAGTACAGACTAATGGCCAAGAGAAAGAGTACTCATCTGTTAAACACTACTGTGAACATAATACTGGAAATTAGCATTGCATTTCGAAAGAGTACTAAAAATAATGTTTCACTTCTCATAAGAAAGGCGGATAGCCTGGGATCTCAATTTTGCCGGTGGCACTTAATTCTAACTATATCTATTTGAAAAGAAATCATCTTAATTGCTGTGAAACTTACTGCCAAGAAGGCATGCTTATGTTCACAGCCTTTGATTCCCTTTATCCCTTTTGACTTTGATGAACTCTTCTAGTCAGATCTGTAACCTTTAAAGAGAGAGAAAATCCAAATAACAATCAACACCAAATTAATGTTGACTAATCAAGGAGAAGATGTATCCTAGAAGGAGTTCTTCCCTGTGCAGGGGCTTAAGAAGCAGAATTGGATTATAGGTAGTATCTTTGAGAGTGGCCCAAATCTGACTTTCTGATCAGAATAGGGATGCATGAATTTCCTTAAATCTGTTGGGTATGTGTTTCATGGATTGTCAGGCATCTTTTGTTCTGTCAGCTGCTCATTGATGGTTGCAGTTTCTTTTCCTGAGAATTTTTTTTTCAAATTCATTGTGCAAGTGAGCATTTGTGGAAATCCCACCAAAAGTAAAACAAACAAACAAACAAACCACCTGGTCCTTAATTCCACAGAATCCACATGTCCCAGAAAAAGCCAGTACTCTCCAGAATCCACAGGTCAGATTCATAGATATCCAAACTCATTTGAATCCATTGCAGATTTCTTCAACTTTCCTTGATCAGAACTTGCATCAGGGCTTGGCATTGTAGGGCATCTGCCAAGGCCCACACCACAAAGGGGGCCCACTGCCAGCTGTCTTCCCTATTGATCTCTTTGTCTGTTCACTGATGCTCTCCAAGTAAATGAAGAATGAAAACAGAAAAGGAAAAGAAGAAGCTGCCCCCATTTGCCTTGCCCGCTGCTTCTGGGTAGTGGGCGTGAATTAGACACAGATGGACAGGGCAATTAAATGGGTAGGGGTGGCAGTGGCAAGGACATTGGTCCACTGAAGGAAAGAGGCCTAGAGTGGGTCATCTTGGCCAAGGACCTTGCAAAACCTGGAGCCTGCATGGTCTAAGGTGGTGGTGAAGCTATGGATGGATCTGGAGGGCAAAGCTTAGGGCTCCATGGCCCACGAGTCTGAAATAACCACCTTGAGAATGTCAGGTGAATGGCCAGTGGCAAACAGGCCCAGCATCAACACCTGTTCTAGCATGGGCATACCAGCATCTAAGCAGCGGAAGAAAACTCCATTGTGTTCCTGTAGTCATGATGGTGCTACAATTTAAGGAATTTAAAATGCAAAACTCTGTGTGTGTGTGCGTCTATATCTATCTATCTGTCTGTCTGTCTGTCTGTCTGTCTGTCTGTCTGTCTGTCTGTCTGTCTATCTATCTATAATCAGTGTTGACAAATAGTTTTATTTCTTTGTGTTGTTCAAATGTATCAAGCATGGAATAGCAAGAAGGGCAGGGGTAGAAGAGAAATATCAGTTGTGTACTTCACAATTTAAGTAATACACACAGGTGTCTAAATCACCCCCCAAAAAACCATTAAATCCAGGGTTTAAAATTGTCCTCCTCTGACACTCCTCCTCCCATTTTACTCCTTGCAAATGGTATGTATGAAATGTGTGTGTGTGTGTGTGTGTGGTGGTGGTGGTGAGGGATGTCAGGTTTGCCTTAAATTTGTTGCATTCAAATACAATTTTGGTTTCTGGGATTTTGTAGCACTGATAGCCATTCTCTAAGAGGGCAGGGCAAGCTTTTATTTGAACAAAAATGAGCACTGGGGTTCCTTCATAACCCCAGTGCTCATTTCCTTCGTAACCCCAGTGCCATAAAATAAGAATAAGGATGGAGATTGTATTTTCTGCTGAAAATCTTTTTACATTGATTGTATAATTTTTATGACAATCAGTATCTTATGTATATAAATATTTTGCTTCCTTCTTGACAAATTTATGGGTGTCTCTCAGTCACAGCTAAATGGTGGGGTTTTTTTTGTTTTTTGTTTTAGAATTTTTTTTATTTTCAACTTAAAATAAACACAACATAAAATACAATACATAACTAACAATCCTTCACAACCCCCCGTGCTCCCCTCCCCCCAGGAGACCTTCTATTTCCAATTATATTATACATCTTTCCAAAATTGTAAAGAATCCTTCAAAGGTGAATGCCCCTTCCCCTTTCCTAATACAAAATCCAAAAATGGATTCCATATATTTTCAAAATCATTCTTCCTAGATATTCCTCTCTTTACTTTCAAATTACACGTTAACTTATCATTAAGCGCCATATCCCATATTTCTTTATACCATTCTTCTATTGTATAATTCCCTTGCCCTTTCCAATTCTTAGCTATCATTAATCTAACAGGTGCCAGGAGGTTGTTAATCAGTTCCCTCTTACATATATTCCCAATTTCTTTATCCCATATTGATAGAAGAGCCAACTTTGGGCTTACTTCCACATTGCTTCTTTTGTATTACACCAGATTTCTGTCTGGGAAACCAGCCAATCAAACCCCTTATCTACGGAATGTCCGGGAAGAACGCCAGCAAACTTGACTGTTTTGTGTTTTTTATTTAATTGCAAGAGATTAACCCCAAGCCTGCATGGAGTGCCAAACTTATGGAGTAAGACAGTAATGTCCAAGATTCCCAGTTCAGGGTCCAAGGTAGTCAGGGGCTAGGCAGATATATCACAAGTCCAGGATCCAGAGTCCAGGGTCAAGCCAGAAAGTCCACAAAGTCCAAATGCCAAAGCCAAGGGTCAAGCCAGATATTCAGGAAGTCCAATTGCCAAAGCCAAGGGTCAAGCCAGACAGTCAGGAAGTCCAGGGTCCACAATCCAAAGTCAAGCCAGGTATTCAATCCACAGTCGATGAGCCGAAAGCAGGCAGGAATGCTAGGAACCGATTACGTCGGTTGTTCCCAACGACCACTGCTTCCCTCTTTGAGCCTTTTATGTCTTGCCTGAGCTTGTCCTCACCCCTTCCCCAGCTGTTCAAAATTCCTTAAGCAATCTCATTTAAGGCTTGCATCTACTGTGCTGTGTTTCTGCAATCTCATACTACGTCTTGTTGGACGAATTTGCTCCGCACGCTTCAGACGCCGCCTCTGCTGGGGAGTTAAAGGACGAACCTCTTCAGGCCCAGAATCTTCCTTGTTGGAGACAGGGGGTGGAAGAGGGGGGCTCTCCTGGGGCTTTTCTGAGGAACCTCCCTGCCCTTCCTCCTCCTCTGGTAAGTCCTGGGGAATGGGTGAAGCTGCAGTCTTTGAAACTTCTTCCTCCTCAGAGGAAGATTCTTCAGATGGAGCCATGACAGCTTCCCATTATTTCACTTATTTCTTTAAACACCCTTTTCCAAAATTTTTGTACATATTCACAACTCCACCACATATGGAAATATGTTCCAACCTCCTGACAACCCCTCCAACAGTTCTTAGAATTTTTCTTGTCTATCTGATGAAATCTTACTGGCGTTAAATACCATCTCCATGCTATTTTATAATAATTCTCCTTAATCCTAACCGACAATGACTTTAACATTCTTGCATCCCAAATCCTACTCCAGTTATATTTATTAATTTGTTCCTTTAAATCATCTTCCCAAATCATTTTAAGAGAGTCTCGAGATTCACCATCCCCTACCAAAATTTTATATATTTCACTAATTAAACCTCTTATTTTTAATTTCCCATTTCTTTTCTCTTGATTCAATTAACTCTTCAAATCTTGTATTATCTCTACAATCCTTATTCTTCTTTTTCCAATCCTGTGTCCATTGTTCCAATTGTATACATTTGAACCATGCTATTTTTTGTCCTTTTAATATCTCTCCAATTTGCTCCTTATTACTCATTCTTTTCAACCAATCTCTCAACTTAATAATTTTCTGATCCCTCAACCCCCCTTCCAACTCTCTTTTTAAATTTCTTGGGAAGTTTCCCATTACTACTACTGGAGTAAGAGGAAAATTTCCTGGTATTAACTTTCCTTTAACTTTCTCCCAAATCTCTAAAATATTTTTTAGTAATGGGTTATCCAGTCCATTTAAATTGTTCTTTTGTATTTTGGTAAAAAAAATATTTTGCAGTTTTAATTCTATTTCTCCTGTTTGCGTCTCTAACCATTCTAAGTCATCTTCCCCTAATATACGATTTATAACTAGGGGTGTGCACGGGGGGGGGGGAAGCGACTTCATAAATCGAAAGCAACGGCAGACCCTCCCCTCCTTAAAGTCTCTTCTTCATCCCTGTTTAAAACAAAATTCATTTATTGACTGCTTCCTCCAGCTGCGCCTTCATCCATGACCGTTCCTCCGTCTGCACTTTCATTAATCAAACCCAACTTCTCCAACAGCTCCATCCCTTGCTCACATGATGTTATTCTGTAGTGTTTCCCCTGCCATACAAATCTCAAAAAAACTGGGTATCCCCTGCTATAAGCAATCGCCTTCTTACGCAGGGTCACCGTGCACAGTCTCACACTTTTCCGCCACTGGATTGTCTGAGAACATAAATCATTATAAACCTCAATTGGTGTTGATTGAAGCATCGGTTGGCCAAGACGTCTAATTACTTGCATTAACTTTTCTTTCTTGTAATAATTCGCAAATTTAACAATTATATCCCTTGGGAGCATTCCTTTCTTTTTGTATCCCACCCTATGGATCCTTTCAATGTTCTCCATCTCCCGTGCTTCCTGGGGGTCCACTTCCCTAATCCATGTCAGTATTGTAGCTCTCAAAGTCTTTGGGTTCTCCCCCTGTTGCTCCTGAAAGGCTCTAATTCGGATATTTCCTCTTCTATCTCTGTCCTCCAAGGTAATTAGACACAGATCAATCTCTTGTAATTTGACTCCTTGCTGTCTGCTGACTGCCCTGTCTTGCTCTGTTTGCTTCTCCAACTCTGACAGTCTCTCCGTTACAGCTTCAAAGCCAGCTAAAATCTCCTTCTGTGATTCTAGGATATTGCTTTTCATAATTTTTTGAAGTTTTTTCTCCTGTTTCCCCATAGCTTCATCCAGCATAGTCTTAAAATTAGCCAGTAATTATCCTGATGACATTTCTTTAGTTGCTTTGGGAACAGCTCCTGGCTTACTTCCAGCTTTGTGATCCCCACTTCCGGAAGGAAGCGGGACTGTTCTCTCCTGTGCTTTGTCCGCCATTATTCTGGTAAGTCTTTCCAAATTGCTATCAGACGGGTGTGTTTTCGGCTTTCTCATCCAGCTGGGGGCAGTTGCTTTTTTTTCTAAAAACCTTTTTTTCATCAGGCAATTAGCCAGTTGCTTCGTAAATCAGCAACTCCCCGCATGAACTTCAGCCCCAAAACACTTTTAACTCCTTCTTATCTGTTAAAGTCTCAATCACCAGACTCTGGCAGCCCGCAAGCAATTCCGGCCGCTACAAGCTTATCTTTCGCTCAGCCGATGTAGCAATACTTCTGATTCATAAATCTAGTTTGTAACTTACATTCCGTAGTTTCGAAGATAGGGATTTTGTTGCTTATTAAATTGCTTCTTTTGGAGAGAGAATCAGTCCAGCCTTACTACATTCCTACAAAGCCACGCCCCCCGCTAAATGATGGGTTGAATTGCATTTGATTTAGAGCTTTACTATGCGAGGCATTTATAGTGCACTTATGAGTCCTCATTCATGGTAATCTGTGAATTCTTTAGATGATGTCATTTTCCAGAGTCTCTCCTGTGCTTTCTAAGCAGTTTCTCAGGGAAGACAGACTAGGGTGGCCATCTGTATATTGCCAAGAAAGAGGAAATGTATCACTGGAAATAGGATAAAAGAGAACATAGAATTGTATATACTAATTTCTATGTACAGATGCATTTTTGGAAATAATTACTATAATTTAAATAGAAATACAATACATCTCACAAAACTGATGAAGTCTGCTGTCCAGGGACTAGCTGTTAATGCACAAATACAAGGTCCCTGCTCTTCTTCTTATGTTTCATGATTTTTAAATCAGACAGCCCTTCAAATAGAATTACAGGTTCTGGAGGAATCCCTCTAGGAGGTGAAGTTTGCTGAGCTTTCAGCAGCTCAGCCCCTACCTCAACTCACTTACCTGTGAGCTGACCCAACTTGATTTGTATCAAGTCGGAACAGCTCACGGACCCTCAAATTACCACCTGCAATGTGCATGAATGATAATTTGAGAGGGAAACACCTCAATTTATGCAAATTTAAACTGTAATTGGCTGAATTTGCGCAAATTGGAGCAGTAAAACGCTTACTTTTACGCAAATTGACCTGCAACAGGTGCAATTTGAGTAAAATTAAGCATATTATGGCTGCAGTTTGGGGAAATCAAGCAAATTACAGCTGAAATTTGTGTAAGTAACATAAATTGCAGTCACAATTTGTGTAAATGATGATTTAAGGAAAAAAACTGAGAAAGTTCCTGGATTTTGGGAGAAAGCCTGAACTGGGGGATCCAGGGAAATCCAATGAGCATAAAAAGGGCCAGATTTCCCCATGATGGCCTTCTCTAAATAGAACATGCCTTCAAAAAATAGAGGAGTGTTCCCTAACAGCTCTTGTAAAGTAGGACACATGGCCACCCTAACACAGGCAGCAGGAATGTTGCTGCTGCAGGCTCATTACACATAAAATCTCATCCAAACAGTTTTTTTCTCTCTCTCCATCTGGCTTCATACATAATTGTATGGAGAAATTCATTAGCATAAAGTGTCCTAGGGATTCATACTTGTGAGTGGAGAAGGAAGCATGGAATAAAGACACGGACCACAGAGTTATGGATACAATTTGGGCCTCTTTATTTAACAATAAGGAATATTCACCCCTTCATGGATCTGCATGTGAAAAGTGCAGGAATCAATATGGTGTCCTCAGGCAACTGGCCTGGCATTATGGGCGAGCCACTCTCGTAAGTCAAGAGTCGGGTAAACCCAGCCCCTCGCTTATCCGACACTTCATAGTGTGGGGAGACCACCCCACGTCATCCCCATGCAAAGCCGTAAAACTCTGAGTAGATGAGGCAGGATAATCTCCAAAGGCATACCATATCCTGACATGGGAGCCATAAAGCTCAAGTCGAGCAGGAACTCCGGACATGCCAATCACCAATAGGTGCCAGAGTGGTCACCATCCCTACTCTGCTATATCAATTTCCAGCACATTCTGCCACCAAAGGGCACCAAGCCTCAGCTTAGGTGTCCTACCCCCACCACTTCTGTAAGAAGTCCAGCAAACCCACATGCAGATCCTGCAGGAAAATATCATTTCGTGCATCGGAGAGGTGAACTCCATCTGCCCTATAAATATCCTCTCTGCAAGGTACAATGGCTGGATGTGAAATGACCCAGCCTTGTCGGCCCTGTAGGGCCAGCCGAATCTGCCTATTCACCTTCTTGACAGCCCTATTTAAACTACAGGTGTCCCTTCCCTCACACCATGTGCGCCGAGGCAATATATCTGACCAAATCAATCAAATCAATCAAAATTTTATTAGGCAACCTAAAATACATTTTAGCCAAAATCATAAAAAATAAACAATACAATACATAGCAGAAAAGTATAAGAATTCAATCACAGTAAAATATATTAAATATAGTTTAATAAATACAGTTTAATAAATAAATATTACATTTATTTATTTATAAATAAATATATCAGGATATATGATTGTGAATGGCACATATCCTAAACATGACCATTGTTTTCTAAAGCAGTTCTGACCACACAATCCATGTGTCTGGCCAATGCCCCCATATGATCTCAAAGTCTGCCCTAGGCTGCATAATCAGGGCCTTCCCTTTCAGATGGCCTAAATCACTGTGCCCCAGGTGAAGAACCAAAACCTGCGGTGGGCCAAGAAGTGTGTCAGCATAAAACAATGCCTGGAGGAGATCACCCCAGCACATTCCTCTCCGACCAGCCCACTGGACGGAGGCATATAGACCGAGCCCGAACTGTGTGCCAACAGTTGCTCAAGTCGCTCTGCAGCTAGCCCAGAAGGCCGCAGATAAGGACCCCCCAAGGCTCCGGTCTCCACCAAGAATCAGCCAAGACAAATAAAACTATCAACGAGAAAAGAGAACTATTAACATAAACAAAACAAGGCCCTATGCGAATCTCCACTACACACATATGCCTTAAATGCTCCCGATCACCATCTACCAATGGCAAGAACCTTATCCTCTCCCATCCCGGCAGAAGCTGCTGTAGAGGCCACCCGTATCCTAAAAGAGTGTGTTCCAAATTGATGGTTACCCAGACCCATCATCTGCAGAGCTTTCTTGGCCACTGCCCAAAACTGATAATGTGTTAAAGGCAACCTGTTATCATGGCAAAAAAGAAAACCTGGTTTTCCTCCTTTCAAGTTAAAGCATTGAAGTGCTGTGAGAGGACAAATCTCTTTGCACCCTGCTGGTGCTAGTGTAACTGAATAGCCACACCCCTTTTGGTCTGTCTTAGGCTGTCGAAGGTGCAGTACCACTCTATTGGGGAAAAGCTTAACATCGTCCAATTGAAATGGACGACTAGAGTGATCTGATTTAGAATTAGCCAGAACCTTGCCAATTCTAAAAGCCCCCAAAAATGTGGTGAGTGCAGTCGTGTGGAAAAGAGCCTGTTCATAATTAGAGAAACATAGGGTCGCCCATTGCTTACATAAGCCACATAAGATCTCTGGTGTAAGGGGACAATGCTTATCTTGAATGGGAGGGGCCGAACTTGACCATCCCTCAAGCATTTTCCTAACCCTAAAGTCCACAGTCATATCTGTCAGGCCACGGATTTGGGCCCAAAAGGATAGACCTGCTAACCTACCCTTCAGTGTTCTAGTAGCCATGCCTCTGTGATGTAAAGCCACACAGAACTCCAGCAAGTGATCGATGGGAATAAGCCAAAGCTCAGGCAAGGAACGCTCCACTCTAAATGCGCAGAATTCCCTACCTGATCCCTCATATACTGCCTGCGTGCCGGGTGCCACTGATCCCATCATGGCCTCCATTGCTTCGGCTCTCCAAGATCCCACAGCCCGCTGGGCATGGGATCCGGATGTTGTCTGGCCATAGATGCCAACTCCCAGAACCTGGACATCTGGTTACACGACAAAGTGTCAGCGATTCCATTATCCAGCCCTGGTATGTGGCGGGCATAGAAGATTACATTAAATTGAAGACAACGGGAAGTCATAACCCTGATCAGTCTCATTACCTGTGTGTTTCTAGATGACAGAGAGTTCACTGTTTGAACCATGGCCATATTGTCACACCAAAAATGGACTGCAGCATTAGAAAGACGATCAGCCCAGAGCCACACAGCAACTATAATAAGAAAAAGCTCTAAAAAGGTCAAATCCCTGCAAATTGCAGTTTTTCTCCAATGCTGAGGCCACTGCTGTGTACACCATCGGTCCATAAAGATTACCCCAAAACCATAAGCCCCAGATGCGTCAGACCATATCTGTAACTGTGTCTCTAACAAGATTTCCTGTCTCCAAAACAAGACACCATTATAATGTTGGATGAAGGAAACCCAAACCTCCAAATCTGCTCTCATTTCCAAAGACACTCGAATGCGATGAAGGGGGCACTTTACACCCTTCGTGACATCGATTAGACACCTGATGAAGGCACACCCTGGTGCTACCACCCTACAAGCAAAATTTAGATGTCCTACCAATTCCTGCAACTGATGTAGTGTCACCTTCCTTGCTCCATAAACAGAAACTATTAAATTTCTGAGCTTGTTTAATTTGTCCTTAGGAAGGCCACAAGTCTGGTGCACAGAATCAATACATATTCCCAAGAAGGCCAGGGGGACACCCAAATCAGTGGCCATTGACCCAAATTCTTCCAAATGGCTCTTACATTGATCTGAATTTGGCAATCCAGAAAACAGAAAATCATCTAAATAATGAGAAGAGTTATCAGAGCCAGTGCGACGCCTCCAATCCCATTCCAGAAAAGTACTAAACTTCTCAAAGACCGAACAGGATATAGAGCACCCCATAGAAAGGGCTCTATCAACATAAAACTGGCCTTGAATTGAAAATCCTAGAAGGTCAAAATCATCTGGGTGTACAGGCAGAAGGCGAAAGGCTGATTTTATATCGCACTTTCCCATTAAAGCCCCCTTTCCACAACACCGGACCATACATATGGTGCTGTCAAAGGAAGCATAATGCACTGTACATAATTCAGATGGGATGAAATCATTAACCAACCCTCCACATGGATGCAACAAATTATGTAATAGGTGATACATGCCAGGGGTCTTTTTTGGTATGATGCCCAAGGGAGAGACTCTAAGCAGAGGCAATGGAACTTGTAAGAAGGGGCCTAAAACCCGGCCGGCCTTTACATCCTTACAATTTTTTTCTAGGACCACCTCCTCCATCTCTTGTATGGAAGCCTGGTTCCTGGAAAAAATAAGAGACCTAACGCCTTGTAAAAGGAATCCTAAACCTGTAGAGAAATCCATTTAACAAAACCTCCACATCAATTCTCCGTGGATAATGACGCAGCCAAGAGCATAAAGTGTCCAGCTTAATTGGGCTGGGCCCCTTTTGCAGTAAGGCCTGGGTTAGATGATTTATGCCCTGGTTGTATGTCTTTCAATCCCTTATTCTGTCTTGTGCATGGGCATCCAGAATATGGGTGAGGTCCCCCACACATGGAACACTCCTGCCTATATCTACATGGGTTCCTGCAACATGTCCCTTTGGAGTTAAACTCCCAACAGAACAAACAGGGTTGAACCGTCTGCCTGGTGGGGCCACATGGCAGAGGCCCTGCCAGTTGAGACAATAGATGCCTGCTGTCAGCCCTAATGCCTGTAACTGGCTTGGCTGGAGTCATGAACTGAAGCCACAATTTCGGCTCTTTCACATCTCATTTTATTTCTGGGTTGAATGCCGCCTTAAGACAAAATGCCTCATCATACACTAACCAGGCAGGCCCAGAATATTCCATATAGCAACGAAATATCATGTCCAGATATTTTGTCAAGAATATACCCTTGTCCTGGTGTTTTTGTTGGACCACACCCATTCCACTTTCTTTTTCTTACTACTATCATAGTTCCTATCCTTGTCTTTATCCTTATCCTTCTTCTTCTCCTCCCTGAAGAGGAGGGGAAAATATTAATGTACGTTCCCTTCCATATCTTCTCCTTAGTGGCAAGCAAAAGATGATAGCCTAAAGGAGTTGATACAGCCCTGTAAGGAACCATGAAGCCTTTAGCCAACGCATACGGATCAATGCTAGATGTCTCTTGCTCTAATACCTGCTCAGTTTGAGTTGTCTGGTTAGTTCTCACTGGGAGAGATGAGGCCTTGGTGACTGCTGCCACCTGAGACCCTACTGGAATTACCGTAGATGTGTTATTTTCAGGTGAGCCAGATGCTGTTTCCCACACCGGCACACATGAGTCTACTAAAGGCACTTGCTGTGTTGTACCTGTCTCCTCATACTCAATTGGCCAAGAAAATGGACACATTTGACCCATGCACCATGGTGGAAAACCCCAAAGATTTAATGTGGCCAAGCTAGCAGAGATGGTGTTGCTTGTGTTAAGTACTCACACTGAGTTGAACTGCCAATGAATCCTGTCCCAGATGGTCCAGGAACAGAAAATGGTAACTCCTGAGGCTCCTCAGGTGCAGATGCTGCTGCAGTACTGGAAGGCCTGCTCTCATCTAGTGCAGAACTAGCTCCTGCAACAACATCCCTGGTTCTATTAACATGCCTAACAATAATCTGAACACCCTGGTCAGGAGCCTTCTTATCCGCTAATTCCCTTCTTAATTTAGCGTTATCCTTCTCCAAGGCAGAAAGACGTTTCAAAACAGATTTAATGTCCAATCCCTCTTTGTCTGAGGAAGAAGAAAGGGGTTGCTGTGGATGTAGCTTGGCTGGGGGGCAAGGAGCCCTGCCCTTGCCCTTCTTATTGCCAACACCTTTTTTAGGAGGCATTTCTCAACTCCCAGTCTGGCACACTAACTGCGTTAAGCCCAGATCCCCACTCTCAGTAGTCCAAAATTCTAACCACTAGTCTAAGGACTCGTTTTAGGCTAAAATCTCTCTTAATTGTATTTCAGTTAGCAAAATAAATGATATGCAGAGCTGCAAATCGACAGGACTTAAAATGCTTATTATTGCCAATACTGCTATTTAAAGGCTGCTTTCATGGGTTTCCTTCCTAAGGAGGACACTCATCCAAATCTTGACCAGGCTTGATCCTGCTTAGCTACAACAACATGGCTTTGTCAGCTAGCTCTCAGCCACTCTGCAGCCTACTAGGCTAAAATGCCTTGAAGTGAGTACACTTTGAAGGAAGCAAAGTATGTTGAGGAGGGGAAGCAAAAGAGGGCAAACGCTGCAAGCGTTTGTATTAGTAATAAGTCCAGTAGCAACCCAAGAGCTGAAGAAATACTCACACACCAAATCTTGTGTATAATACAGATTGTTTACTCGTGGTCCAATATATACAGCAGCACAACAGTTTCCATCCAGATATGTACAGTCTTTTCTCATAAATCTCTCCACGTCCAAATACACCACGCCTGACACCCACAGTAGCCATTAAACTAAGGCTCACTTATATACATTTCAGACATCAGCCCATCCCAGATTAATCATCTTATCATATTAGACACTTAGCAATAATCAGGTTGACCTTTCCAGTTCTACCCAGAAAAAACTCTCTCTCAACCTTATTGCCTGCAGCTGGCTGATATGTCCTTCAGGACTCTAAAACTTTCAACCAATCCACTTAGATATGGAATTTTCCTCAACAAAGTAGCCCAGTGTTCTATATGTATTTAAAGAAGTTGTCCCTGAGCCGGGGCTTAAATGTGCTTAACAGAGTCTTATAAGGGCAGGAGGGAGAGGTCTGCTTGGCCCAATGGGGCTTAAAGTGGCTGCCGAAGGCAAACAGTAAAGTCTAAGTCCCGAGCAGGCTGTGTTAGGCCAGCAAGGATTGAAGGAGGAGGCAGAGCAATGCTTGTGTACTAGAATGATGCACCTCCGCGCCACATTCTTGCTCCCGAAATAGCTGCCGCCACAGCCGCTTCACACTCCATTGCTCCCACCTCCGGAACCACCGAAATCGCCTCTGGTAACCGTCGCGCTCCGCCAAGCCTGCCGCCGTCGCCGTGCCAGTAAGAGAGCTAGGCTGCTCTCCTCGCCCGCTCGCCCCAGAGCTCGTTTACGAGGCGCACGCTGTTCAGGAAGCCTCCTGAGCTGCTGAGAGAGCAAAGGCTGCTTGCTTCAAATTGACAGCCACTGCCTCAAAGGCCTCGCCTGAGTAGTGCAGTCAAAGAGCTCTCCGGTAAGCTGCCTCATGAGAAGCCAAAATCCAGAGAGGCCGGAGGAAGGGGGGGCCTAGCCTTTATAGGCTCGGCCCCATCGTTACGTCACCTAGGTCCACGTCTACTCTTACGTGGGTCCTTTATTTCCCCCTCCTCCCCACCACAAAGGCCAGTTTCCTGCCCAAGCATGCCGGCTGAGCGGGGAATGGACTTTTCTCTGCTATAGTGGAGTTCTATACCACAGTAGTAGCATATCGTTTCACAGAAGACTGTTTTGACATCTCTCTAAAAATCGGTAGTATTTTAAGATGTCATTCTACACTGTTTTATAAAGGTGTTTATTATCAATGACTAAAGATCTAATAACTGCTGACATCATGATTGGCATGCCTTACAAATATATTAAGTTGAACATTGTGTGATTGCTGAGTGGTCCTTTCCCTGTTGCTTTATTGATTTCCTGTTTGTTGTGCTCCCCAAATTAAATTGTGTGAATAAAAAATGTCTCCATGCCCTCAAATCTCAATCTTGTCTTTTTATCCTGTCTCAGGCTTGGGAGCAGCAAGTGAGGAAAGGGGCCTTTCATTGTGATATACACCATGTCTCATTGGTGATATAATCAGTGTCTGCTTGTCACAGGTGCATAGAAGATGGCCATTATAAACCATGCCAGCAATTTGCTTCAACGTCTGCAAACATAACTCAAAGGTTGGCAAATGTGTCTCACTGCAGGACAACTACATCACTCAAGAGGGAAAGATCTATCTTCACTCTCAGGGTTGAGCTTGATGTAGTTATCCAAGGATGTCTTGGAGTTCATGTCACTTTAAACAGCAAGGATGGCATGGAGGTCACAAACTCAGATAAACAGAGCTTTCTGTATTCAAGGAAAACTGTGGGAGATTGCAACCAGGGGGGGATCTACACTGTAGCTTTAATACCTTAAGGAAGGGTTACAAACACTCAGTGGGCCACATGACACACTCACTGTAACGTTTTATAGGAGTTGTTTATTATTATTATGCTATAATGAGTTATACTTATAATCCATTTTTTTATTAACATAAATCGTTGTAAATAGAAGAATGTGTCATTCCTTACCGTGTTATAGTCCATGATTTCAGATATCTGGTATCCATTTGAATTCCCCCGCATGCACTTTCAGTTTAAATACTTCATTGAAAGCAAGGGAGAGGGAGGGGGGCTTAGGAGGAAGTGGGCTTGGAAGGAACATAACAGGAAGAGACGCATGGAGAACAGTGAGACCTCATGGACCGCTTTGAAGACATTTGAAAATATGTATTGAAACGTAAGTAGATCATAATGTGGCCTAAGATGTAATAAACCATGGGAATATACAACATTTCAAACAGCACTTTAAAACGTTTCAAGCAACAGTGTAGATCCCATCCAACTGGAGGTTTCTGTTTTATGGAATCTCATAAGTCCTAACCTTCACCTAATTATTTTTTTTTTAAAAAAACTGATGGTGAAATGTGACCTGATAGACTAAGTCTGATATAATGTTTTTCTTTTTATAGAGAAATCGAGGGCTCCTTGGAAAATGTTGGTTTTTGGATGCAGTTTTTTTAGGTCTAAACTATGAGTTAGAATAGGGGGTACTAGTGGGGTTGTGATGAAAAGAAGACCTTATGTGATTAAGAGAAGAGTACAACACAGGGGAAGAGGACATTACTGTGGTTCCAGCTTCCTTTTTTCACACTTCTTATGTAACCTCTGAAGCAAAATCCTGCATCGCTCCCCCCAGGGTGGGATGCATGAACAGTATGGGCCAGCTTTAGGGGTGGGCAGGCTGGACACCAAGCTGGAGGTGCTTCCCAGTTAAGGGTGGTTCAGTGTTTGTTAAGTGTACTGTTTACAGTAAGGTAATGGGGGGGGGGGGGAAGCACCAAATGTCTTTATCTTTATTTCAACATTCTACAGGTTGTTTGGGTTCTAACTGTAAAAATGAACTTCCATCACTTGGCTTTAAAGAATATCCCCACCCTGATTTTCAATTGTTCTAGATGATGATGATGATGATGATGATGATGATGATAATAATAATAATAATAATAATAATAATAATAATAATATAGAAACACAGCTTTACTATGCTGGATTCTGCAATTCTTCAGAAGCTGTGCAGCACTGCAAAACTGACCAGGGGGTACTGAACTTAAGGTACTTGTGATAAACCACTAACAATGAGCTCCATCACACCAGTGATTTATCACACACTCGCCATGCCTGGTATGTGGTTTTGCAGCATGTTGCTCACATGACATCATCCCTGTCCTGCACTCATCTCGCCCCTTCCCCCCTTGTTGCATTTATTTTGGTGCAAGGAAAGTCTGGATTTTTCCCCCCATCTCTCTTTTTCCTTTGTTGGGGGCATGTGCTAATGGAGTCTTGCTGACAAAAGGGCAGGGCAGGGCGGTTCTCCTCCAGTGTGTCATTGTATGACTTGTGCTTAATTGATTGAATGGACTTTTAGTGCTCCAACCCCCTCCCTCATTGCCTGCAGAAATGGAGCCCAGATGAACCTTAAATCAGTAATTGCTAGATAACAAAGCCAGAGTGGGGCAGAGAAGAGCCCACACCCATCAGAGTACCACAACCAATGAACTGGAGGAGGAAGGAGAAGGGGCAGAGTAGAGTCGAAGAGAAAACAAGCAAAAACCCATGTGAAAGGGACTGTGTGTGATGGAGCCCCTGACTCGCTTATGAAACTGAGGTAAAAAACATAGAGGCAAAATTGAGGAAAAAAATATATGTGATGGAGCCCAATAGCACCTCTCAGAGATGTTTAGTCTCCCTCCATTCTTTGAGAAAGCTAAATATTTAGTATCACCAACAGAATCAGTGTCCCCAATGGAAAACTTGCCTGAATATTGTCCAGACTCCTTGACATCTCCCCCGTCATGGTCTTTCCTCCATTCTTTTATCTTACCCATTATTGCTTGGTCTCATTAGTGGTATGTGGTGGCCAGCTCCCACCTCCTCTGGAAAAGCTGCAACTACCTTCAGATGGGGTAGCAAGATCAGCCAAACTTCCACTTCTGCATGGCCTCTCACAGTACTCCTTGTTAGGGTGACCAGATAAATCCAGGTCAGGACTCATGTAACTTTAACAGTTGTAGAGAAAAGGGAATTTCAGCCAATGTCATTTGTATTAGAGGTGTGCACGGACCCCCCCGGATCGGATCGGGACCCGCATCAGGACCTCCAATTTTGTCACGGATTGGATCGGACAAAACCGGAGGCCCCCCGGACCGGATCAGGTCCGATCCCGATCCAAAAATCGGAACTTTTGGGATCGGCCGCCATTTTTTTCCCCATAGACTTGCATTGCAATGCAAGTCTATGTGGAAAAAATGGCGGCGGGTGGGTGAGGGGGGCCTAACTCCCTTCCCCCAGGGCCATACGCTGTGGACAGCCCCGGCAGGTAAGCCCCCTCCCGCGCGCTCCTTACCCCCCCAGGGCCGTCCGCTTCCATCCACTGGCTCCCGCGGGTGCCAGCGGATGGAAGTGGACGGCCCCAGGGGGGTAAGCCCCCTCCCCCTACCTCCTGCTTACCTTTCCTAGCCATCCGCTCCTGTCCGGCGCTGGCCGCTACTGCGAGCGGGCTTCGCGGCCTGCCCTTAGGTAGTGTGCCAGGTGATCATCACCTGATCATCATCACCTGATCATCACCAGGTGATCATCACCAGGTGACCATCAGGGGATGATCACCTGGCGCTACCTACGGGCAGGCCGTGAAGCCCGCTTGCAGTAGCAGCCAGCGCCGGATGGAAACGGACGGCCAGGAAAGGTAAGCGTGCTGCGTGCCCCCTCCCCCCTCCCCCCTGCTCCCTGCTTACCTTTCCTGGCCGTCCGTTCCCGCCCGGCGCTGGCTGCTACTGCGAGCGGGCTTCGTGGCCTACTCCTGAGTAGCGCGCCAGGTGATGGTGTCACCTGGCGTGCTACCTAGGAGCAGGCCGTGAAGCCCGCTCACAGTAGCAGCAAGTGCCGGGCAGGAATGGATGGCCAGGAAAAGTAAGTGCGCTGTGCGCCCCCTCCCCCCTCCCCCCTGCTCCCTGCTTACCTTTCCTGGCCGTCCACTCCCATCCGGCACTGGCCACTACTACGAGCGGGTTTCACGGCCTACTCCTGAGTAGCGCGCCAGGTGATGTCATCTCCTGGCGCGCTACCTAGGATCAGGCCACGAAGCCCGCTTGCAGTAGCAGCCTGCACTGGGCGGGAACGGACGGCCAGGAAAGGTAAGCGCACTGCGCCCCCCCTGCCCCCTGCTTACCTTTCCTGGCCGTCTGCTCCTGTCCACCGCCCCCTGCCTCCGTTGTCCACTTCCATCGGCGGGCACCCGCTGGCGCCTGCCGATGGAAGCGGACAGCCCCGCTAGGGAAGCCCCCCCCCTGCTGGCGCCCGTTAATGGAAGCGGTGGCAGGCGCCAGCTGGCGCCCACCAATCCGCCAATCCATCCGAACCGGTTCGGACCCTTTCTGGATCGGATCGGATCGGCTGATCCAGCGGTGAGATGGGAAATCGGATAATTTATCCGATTTCCCCCTGGATCAGATTCGGATCGTGGATCGGATCCGATCCAGTGCACATCCCTAATTTGTATGCGATTAGTTCCTGGTGAAATCCCCTCTTCATCACAACAGTTAAAGGTGCAGGCATTATACTAAAGTGACCATATACAAAAGTGGGCAGAGACCCTGCAACTTTAACTGTTGTGATGAAGAGGGAATTTCACCAGGAACTAATTGCATATAAATGACACTGGCTGAAATTCCCTTTTCTCTACAACTGTTAAAGTTACATGAGCCCTGACCTGGATTTTATCTGGTCAGCCTACTCCTTGTCCATAATTCTATTCATCCTAGGGCCTTGGACAGCCATACAGGAGATGGATGATTTCCCATTTCAGACCAAAAATAGAAATTTCCCTGCTTAGTCCAAAGCTGCTATAATGTTTTCTCAAATTAGCTGTTTTATAAACAAAACAAGGTCAATCTGGGATAATTGCCCTGAATTAACAGCCTTTGAAATTTCAGTGTAATCTCACCTTTGTCACTATAGATATCTGCTGTATTATTTCTCAGCTGCATACATTAGAAGAACAGCAAACTCCATGGGTAATTAAAACAATTGATTTTCTATGTTTAAAGTACTTCTCCTCCTAAGATGTTGCTGTGATATATACTAAACAATTTATATTTCCCTTCTCAAAGTGAAGGCATGCTTAGATGCCCTCATAACCTCACTGTGTTGCAAAAAGCAATCAATAAATAGACCAGCAGCTTCTTAAATCAGAGTTTTATAATTCATAAATTATGATAAACTATGATCAGTATATATATATATATATATATATATATATATATATACACACACACACACACACAGCAGTAGGACTTTGTGTTTATATGTATATACATACACACATACATACAGGTGTAAAAGAAGGCCAAGACACTTGGGAAGTCTTTGCTTACGTTCTTCTTTCAAACAATAGGACTGAACACGGAGATAACGGAGCCATGCTGCATAGGACCAGCCTTGATAAATATATTGATAATGAAAATTATTTCACCAGAATCAGCCCTACTGCAATTCATGGTGAGGTTTCTGCGTCAATCATCAGATTTTGAGAGATATTAAAGGGCAGCAAAATATCACTTACATTATTTATTAGTATAGTTTTACTGTGGGGGAAAAACCATTTAGATTTTCTGCCGCACACACCAAAATGTCATGGAAGAGCCCTTCACTCCACAATCATGACTTCTCTCTCTCTCTCTCTCTCTCTCTCTCTCTCACACACACACACACACACACACACACTTCTTCTGCCACATATCAATAAAAGCTAACAGAAACTATTCAATGGCTTCCAATAAAGTTGGTGATGCTGATGATTTGAAGGTGTTCCAAACAAAGGAATATCCTACTGGGTTCTTGATTATCACCAATCCTGTCAGTGCATTGTTACATTAGAGGAGGAGGAGGAGGAGGAGGAGGAGGACAATACAAGAAGTGTATTTGCTTTTGCAGAACAGTCAAGTATGCCCCATTCACAACCTTGAATGCTAGCATGAGCAGGAAAATGCATTCTCCAAAAATGTTTGCAAATTCTTGAACATGCACTAGTGTCCAAAAACTGCACAAATTTTAGGAAAAAGCTGTTTGAAGTTGCCCATTTTGTTAAAAAATAATAATACACAATTTCATGCTTAGGCTATGGGGGAAGTTGTGCAATGCTGAAAAATACTTGAATGTTGTGCAATTTTCTAATTCGATCATGTTTGATCTGTGCAATTTTCCTATTTGCGCAAATTGAACAGTGATCACTAGTGCTCATGGAAATCAAAGGTGAGACAAACATCATTTGCTCAGAGAATCTGGATGAATCTAAACATTGCTTGTTCTCCCATGATATGTTGTTAGTAGTAGTAGTAGTAGTTTATTCCCACATTTCAGAGCTGCTCTGGAAGCTTTTGGAGCAGTTGTTAGCAGTTCCTTTAAAAAAGAAAGAAAATCAAAATGTATAGGTGTGTAGCACATAAATCCCTGCATCTATTTCTCAGATGTAATATCCCATTCTGAGAGATACAAACTACGCTTGCATATATTTTCCAGTTCTGACCAGGGGGGTGGGGGCTATAGCTGGGTTTTTTAAAATAAATTCCCATAATAGTCTATAGGAAACATGAAGCATTGTATTTCCAAACCTCATCTTGGGTTCAGTACTGAGTAAAAGAATACGGACTCTAAACCAAGCAGAAGTGAGCTCTGAAACATGAAGCTGGGTACACCACAGTGCTTGTGCGCACACACACACACACATACACACACACCACCACCACCACAAACTGCATTTCTTTTGAAATTTACTCAATGCTATCTTTCATCTACAATATGCAAATCATTCACATAACATACTGTTAACTCTTATCTCTGGTCTTTTTACTATTTCTATTGCATCTAGATGTATTTCAAAGTATTGCTCTGCTTCAAAGGAATACTTTGATCTCTATGCTGAGTTAGTAGGATACACAAATATATAGCATTCTGCTTTTTTAGCAAAGACTTGGATTTTTTTTATTTTTTTATTTTTTTTTAGTATATGACACCCTGGTTCAATGTATTGCTGTATACTGCAGAGATCGAAGCAATTATATGTACTGCCAAAGCAAAGGCACTATCCTTCAACTGAGAAACTGGCTGGTTCTAATCAACATCTCAGGCCCCCTCCACAAGGATGCGCTTTTGCGCCCGGTTCGGCGATTATGCGCATTATCGCGGAGGCGCATTTACTCCTAATCCCTCTGCACGGCAGGCGGCGAGAGGCGGCGAAGCGCATTAATTGATGTCCAAAAAGCGCTTTACAAGAAGTTAATGTGCATAATCGCTTGTTCACACGGCGAAAATGCGCTTTAACGGCCGGAGCAAAATAAAAGTTGCTATTTAACGCGCATTCGATAATGCGCATAATCCGGGAGATAACGCGCCTCTACGCCCGTTTTGCGCTCCGCTGGTGTGGAGGTAAAATTTATAATGAGCCTTCAAAGAGCATTAAACCTCTCTTGTGGAGGTAGCCTCAGAAATCTCCTATTTCCTTCTTTCAATTCTACTTATGGCTATCTGAGGTTTGTGCTGGGCTTTGAATGTCTTATCTGTCAAATTGTCCATAGCACACACTGAAAGGGATAGTGACCTAAATCCAGCATAAGAGTTAGACATGTGTCATGAACCTGTGATGCCCTATTCCATGAGAGAAAAGGAAAACAGGCTAAATAGTGTGCCCCACTCCATTTTGCTTTTCCCTTCCTGGGACCTTTCCCATTGCCACCAGAACATGTGGCAGTATACAATAGGTCTTTCTAGAAGGCCAGGGATCTGTAACTATGATAGAACAATGAAAAACAAGATTGCTGTGTGCTTTTTTGTCCCTTTCTTTTGTCACATTTATGCTATGTCTCATGCCCTCAGAATTTTATATTAATGATCGTTGCTATGGAACATGCATTTTATTTTCTCTTCTTTCAGGGTTGCAATTTTTTTTAAAAAAATGTCAAACATAATGGATTGCCATAGTGTAAGTAATGCTGTATTTGCTTTATGTATGAGTTGGTGATAAATGGCTGTGTACCACATTATATTTAACGATTCTATTTAACTTGTCTCGAGCTGCTCATGAGCAGTTTCCTAGATCAAAATTACCTGTGCAATGCTGTATGTTGTGGAGGTTTGTCCTGCCTTTGAATAGATTTCTCCAGTTCTACTTCTAAAATCAATGAACCTTGCTGGTGTGAAGATGGGTTGAATAGTGAAGTTGAAAATCTTTTTTTTTTTTTTTAAATGCATGTCCAGTTGCATTGTCTGGTTATATTACAACGGTGATCTAAATTTGGCCAATGAGGAAAACTGAATGCTTTGTGTCACAATAGGCTTTGTGCATTTATTCTGCGATAGAGTATTTATTTAATTGTCACTGTTTATTGCTGGAAAGTTGGGTGGGGTGGGGTTCCTCTTTAATACGTTTGCACAGCAGGGAAGTGAAGATTTTGCAGGTGCAGCTTCTCTTATCACTGCAGGACAATGATAGAAGATGCCTCACTTACTAATCCTCTGTCTGTCACAAATCTGCTTTTATGTTGCTGGGTAACCATTTCTTTGTTAGATAAATGCTGGTTAATAGCCCAGATTGGCTGGCTGATGGGAGCTTATGGTTAGTTGGAATACTCTCTGTGTGTTTGAATGAAATATGCTTCAGAGCTTGGGGAAAACAAACACCCCATCCCCAGCTGAGGAGAGGGCCAGTTGTGTGTGCACTCACATGTAGAAAAAATGGCCACCAATTTGAATGGCTTTAAAAGCAGGTTGGATAAATTCCTGTAGGAGAAGGCCAGCCATGGCTACTAGTCCTGATGGCTAAGTGCAACCTCCAGGATCTGAGATAGTAACTCTATATTAGGGATGTGTATCGTATTGTTACGATGGCCGATAACGAACCGATAAGGTCATTGTCGGACATCCGATTAACAATAATGATACATAGGGCCTCAGGCCCTATCTGATCGGATCTGAAATCCATATGTCCGATAACTAACGGACATATTGGATATTTGGACTACCATTTTATGGCCAGCCCTCTCCCCCTTCCCACTTGAGCTCCTTACCTGGGCCTTGTCCGCTGCTGTCCGCTGCTAGGAACTACTGAGAACTAGGCTTTGTGGCCTAGTTCTCAGTAGAGCAAGGGCGTGCCGGGTGATGACATCACTGGACGGCAGCGGACGGCGGTGTGGAAGGCCCAGGTAAGGGGGTCCCTTCCTTCCCCCCTCATGCTACTTACCTGGACCTTGTCTACTGTTGTCCATTGCTAGGAACTGAGAACTAGGCTTTGCGGCCTTGTTCTCAGTAGAGCGCCAGCATGCCGGGTGACATCATCACCTAGCGCGCCAGCGCTCTACTGAAAACTAGGCTACAAAGCCTAGTTCTCAGTAGTTCCTAGCAGTGGATGGCAGTGGACAAGGCCCAGGTAAGAGGGACCCCTCCCTCCCCCCTCTCTCCCCCTGTTGCTCCTTACCTGGGCCTTCCCTGCCACCGCCACCCCATAGTACTGCTAAATAGGCTTTCCAGCCTGTTTATCAGTACAGAGCTGCGCCGAGTGATGACAAAATCACTCGGCACTTCTCTGTACTTACGAACAGGCCTGAAAGCCTGTATAGCAGTACTAAAGGGCAGTGGCAGCGGTGGCGGAGAGGGAGGTGGCAGCGATGGGTAAGGAACATGAGTGGGGGGAAGGAGCGTGAGTGGGGGGAGGGAGTGCCAGCCCAGTGTTTTTCCCCATAGACTTGCATTGGGAGAAAGCTTTCTTTCCCCCAATGCAAACCTATGGGGAAAAACACTGTTTTTGTATCAGGACTTCCGATATTTATCGGATTTCCGATCAGATCAAATCCGGGTACCCCCCGATATGATCAGATCCGAAATTTTTTTAAGTCGGAATTTCCAATAACCATACAATACGATAATTTCGGCTGTGCACATCTGTAATCTATATACACCAGTTGCTGGGAAAATGGGTGGAAGTATTCTGTTGCAACATGACCGATTTGTGGTTCCCTGGTCGACAGTTGGTTGGCCACTGTGTGAACAGAGTACTGGACTAGATGGACTCGTGGTCTGAGCCAGCATGGCTCTTCTTATGTTCTTATTTTCTTTAAAAAGAGCATGGAACAAAGACCCAAATGAAGAGATTTACAGAAAGAAACAGCCCTTGGGGAGAAAGAGAGGGGGAGAGAGAGAGAGAGAGAGAGAGAGAACACTGGCTGCAGGGTTTCTGTCTGGGGAACTGGTTTAGGGTAGCAGATCTCTGGCCTTCTAGAAGTACCTACTTCTAGAAGGTTCTGCTTCCATATTTCTAATAAAGCAAATACTAGGGGTGTGCACGGACCCCCCGGATCGGATCGGGACCCAGATTGGGACCTCTAATTTTGTCATGGATCAGTTCGGACAAAATCGGAGACCCCCGGACCGGATCGAGTCCGATCCTGATCCAAAAATCGGAACTTTTGGGATCGGCCACCATTTTTTTCCCCATAGACTTGCATTGCAATGCAAGTCTATGTGGAAAAAATGGCGGCGGGTGGGTGAGGAGGGCCTAACTCCCTCCCCCCCGGGGCCGTCTGCTGTGGATGGCCCCGGCAGGTAAGCCCCCTCCCCCGTGCTCCCTACCCCCCCTGGGGCCGTCCGCTTCCATCTGCTGGCGCCCGCGGGCGCCCGCGGATAGAAGCGGATGGCTCCGGGGGGGGGTAAGCCCCCTTCCCCGCCACTGCTTACCTTTTAGGGACACCCGCTCCCATCCGGCGCCGGCGGCTACCGCCAGCGGGCTTTGCGGCCTGCTCTAGAGTAACCCGCCGGGTGATCACCCGGCGCGCCACCCTGGAGCAGGCCGCGGAGCCCGCTGGTAGTAGTCGCCGGCGCCGGACGGGAGCGGACGGCCCGGAAAGGTAAGGGCCCCCCTCCTCCCCTCCACGCACCCCCTCCTCCCCTCCACGCACCCCCTCCTCCCCTCCGCGCGCCCCCTGCTTACCTTTCCGGGCCGTCCGCTCCCGTCCGGCACCGGCGGCTACTACCAGCGGGCTCCGCGGCCTGCTCTAGAGTAGCGCGCCGGGTGATGACGTCCCTCAAAGGTAAGCGCCCCCCTCCTCCCCTCCGCCCCCCCCGCTGTCCAGTGGGCGCCCGCCAATCCGCCAATCCGCCGAACCGGTTCGGAGCCTTTTCGGATCGGTTCGAACTGGATCAGCCGATCCAGCTGTTGGATCGGAAATCAGATAATTTATCCGATTTCCCACTGGACCGGACTCGGATCGTGGATCGGGTCCGAACCAGTGCACATCCCTAGCAAAAACTACCAAAACACCCTCAATCTCCAAATGTTTCCTTTTACTGAAGAAACCATACCTGGATACTATCACCCAGCTCCATACATAGAGAAGCATGGGGTATGCAACACTATTCAAAGTACAGGAGAACTCATTAGCCCTTGAGGTACCAATCCAAAACCTGAAAAAATCCTACCCAGTTACTGAGTGGTTTCTCATTAAAACATCCCACACAGCAATGTACAGGGCACTGCTGCTGTCCTCCCTAATGTGTGCTGATCTATAGGAACATTATCATCCTTTCAGTTCACAGGAAGGTATGTGCTAGTCATAAAATAGGATCCCAGTTGAGCAGGAATGAAATTAAGTGGGATGGCCAAAGGAGCATGCTGTGGAGCTGTAAGAGTTATGCTTTGCAGGAAGTCAGAGGGCTTTTTATGTGAAGAATCAACAACTGTAATGAGAAATGTTAAACAAAAGAATTGAGCGTTCAGTGACATTCTCTGTTGTCCCCCATTGTGCAGGCCCAGGTATTTAATTAGACTGGTGTTCACTCACTAAAGTTATTAGCTCAAATGGCCTCACCAACCATAAGCATTGGCAGTTCAGGGGTGGAATCCCTTTGTAGATCCTCCTCTATCCTTTGCTTTGAGGAACATTCCTGGGAGGTTTCTTAGGTAGAATTGTCAGGCTGCTCCAGAGCTCTGAGGAGGGCAGCAAGTTTTCCCTGCTTAGGGCTTTAGCCCTATTGGAAGGTTGTTTTGTTTATTGTATAGGACTTTTATTAGATGCTGCAGCCCCATTTACTAGGGATGGACAGAACTGTCACGTATGTTTCTGTAGACTTCCTCCTTTTCCCATCTCCTTTTCCCACCTCCAAGTCTGTTTTGTATCAGTTCTGTCCAAATTTAGTTGTTTTTTGGGTGTGGAGGGAGGAACTATGTATTCTTGTTCATATTTTTTCAAATGGACACATTCCCCTATCATCTGAAGCATATTTGTGCACATTTTAGAAATGTACACAGTGTTTTTGTGCATTTTTCAAATGTGTGCAAGTTGGCAGGCACATTTTTTTTTCTTTTACAGAATGCCTCAAAAACCTGCTAATGTATGGATTTCTGACCACATCTTGTATCCATTTCTGCATTCAGTTCCAGGAGGTGTGGATCATTTAAAACCATTGCATAGCAACAGCTTTCATTGTGCACATTCCTTACCTATCCCTAGTTCTTCCTAGATTTGGGCAAAATCAATCTAACAAAAGGCACACAGTTTTGCCAAATACTGTAATGGGCAAAAGCAACAGCCTCACAGTTAAAGAATAAAAGCAACAATAGCAATGCAAAGCGGTGTTTTTATTATAAAAGCTAATGTGACATCTAATCCTTGGAAGCAGGACAAAGCCAATGCTTGCTTCACTTAGGGATGTCAGAGAAATCCACAACAGAACCAAATGATTTTGTATCTTTATAAATCCAACCTGAGGATTCTACAGTGGACTGCCTTCTCCCCTGTTGCATGGAGTTTGTGAAGTTGTGGTTTCTTTTTCGTAACCTTCTGGAATTTTGCACAAATTCTGTCATAGAAAAATATGCACACACATGCGCGCAAACAAACAAACAAAAAAAACAGTGAAAAATGTGCATTTCTCCCATAGGCTAAAATGTGAAAATACAATTGGAGGGGGAATTTACAAATGTTTACACATGTGAATTAGCGCAAAAGCAAATTTGTGCAAATTTAGAAACAACCCCCCCCCCCCCCCCGATTCTGTCGATGGGCAGGTGACAGAATGAAAGATGCCTGACAAACCACAAAACACAGATGGAACAGATTTTACACAATCCATACATCTCTAGCTTCACTAGCTTCTTTGTACTTTTATTTCCCATGTTTTGAATTGTTTTCCCAGTGCAATATTTTAACAGTACTAGGAGCACAGGGACTTCGATTCCCCTTAGAACGAGGGCCTTCAGGCCATTGAAATCCATATTTCCCATAATTGAGGACATGACAGAGCTAGTAATCATTCCTTCCCCAGCACAAGTGGGTCTAGGTTCCAATGTCTGTGACCTACAGCTATGGTGAAGCAGAGCATACAAGTGGATGGCTAAGGAAATAGCTGTTCTGTGAGCCATTCAGTAAAATGAAAAACAAATCTGTATCTATATTGTTTAATTGTTGTGAACTACCCAGAAAGATTTGGCTATTGGGTAGTATAGAAATGTAATGAATAAATAAATATTGCTTCACATTTTTAAGATGCAAAACTTGTCCCAAACTATACAAAATCATCTAAATAACTGGATGCCTTTAATTGATGCATTCATATAAAAAAATGGAGGTCTTGCAAAAATTAATCTTCATTTGTATTTGCCACTCTAGGTTTCTGAATTTGAAAGAAATAAAGGTGGAAAACCTTCAACAACCATGGCACTCAGCTGACATCCATTTCAGCTTTTTCTTTTTGAAAATCATCAACTGTAGAATTGCACTCCCAGAACTGTAGAATACAACATGTGCTGCTAGATGTACTTCCTTTGACCTCACATAAAAGCAGTTCAAATATCTACATGGGATAAACAATTTCAGTTCCTTGCAAGGACTTTAAAAGGTCAGATTCAAAAATATTGTGTGTTTTTCAGAACACTTAAAATGATTTAAGTGTAAAGTGTTCTTTTGTTTTTTATTTTCCTGTGTTCCAGGTTACTTATCCTTTTCTTTTTTAAAGATACTGGATGAAGATAAAATAAACCAGATTTATAATAATGATCTGCACTTTTCTAGCAAATTAAATCCAAAGTGACTGATAAACAATTAAGAGCCAGATGTACATGCAGAATTGCAAACATATAAAGTCTATTGCTTTTCATCTTGGTCCTGACAGTCAATGGATAGGCAGTGTTCCAGTGTGCTCTTCTTTCGAATGTGCGAATTATTTTCGCACTCTGGAATTAAATAAGCCTTTCTAAAACCATTCTACCTACCCATGATGGAACAACCACCTATGGTTATAGTCTACTCTATGATTTTATTCCTTTATATAAAGGGCTGATGGCAATTTTTCATTAACGTTTAATCGTTATAAATGTTAGCCTGGCTATAGCTGTCATTAAACTGTTACTGGCTAATGGATAGAAGTCAGGTTTCCCACTCCACACAAGCCAGGAAATAGCTGGATCTTTCTTGAGTGTTCTGAGTAGGAGAAACCTATCAGAGCTATGTGAAGCTGACACACCTTTACCACTCCACACTTCCCCAGCTAGGATGATGTAAGCTATAGCTGTGTGTGATGTGAACAGCAGGATATAAGTGCTTTTCGAATGGGTCAGAAAGACAGGGCTAAAGTACACGTTACTTTAAAGATGTCGCTAGCAGCTTGTTCTTTCTTACTCTAGATTAAGTGTGGGGGTTCTGATGCGGTTGGGATACTACTATGGAGGGAGGGGCTTTAACCCCTACCCATATTATGGACTTAATCTGGATCAGGGTCCATCTGCCAACAATATATATTGCCAAATAATGATTTATTTGTTTTAATGGCTCACTTTCCCATCACCAGCACTGAAGAAATATTCATCTGCCAGTCCAGTCAACTTTTGTACATGGAATGGGAGGGGCAACTCAGAGAGCAAAATGTCTTAGGTTGCTCATGAAGCATGGACCAAGGAAACTCAAGGGACAATGGACTTAGGGCATGTCCCTAAGGGAAAGAGGGGGAAGGATTGCAGACTTACCTGCTTCCGTGATCTTCCCCCACCATCTACATTGCCACACAATGTCCTGGAAGAAAAGAAGGATGTCGTGGGGATCGCAGGTATTGCAGGTGTTGTGCCTCCCCACCCCTTGAACACAAAACCATCTTGCACAGTTCTGTGCCAGTTTTAAAATCCGGGACGACAGAAATACCAGGATATCCCCAGTTTCCGTTATCCCAGGGTTATCCTGGGGTCATCTCCAGGTCATCCCTGGTTGATCCCGGGATCCCCTGTGCATCATGTGGATGCACAGGGATGACCTGGGGATGACCCTGGGATAAAGGCCTGGTGTAGACATCGCCTTAGTTCCACCAGAAAAGAAAAGAAAAACCCTATCAGCCACACATACAAAGCTATGTGGCAAAAAAATCTGATTTTTGCCTAAGTAGTTCATATTTTCTATTTTTTATTCTGTTGCCATATATAATAGGTGTGTGGAAGGGGTGTTCCATTTTACTTTCAATGTCCTATATATTCTAGTTTCAGATTTATTTTTCATTTATATTCCTGTACCTTTGGTCCTTTTACACTCTGCCTACACATGGTTGGTCTGGTTATTGGCTGCTGCAGCTCATCTACATTTGTTCCCCATATATTACTGAAATTCTTTTTATATGGGAATATTAAGGTGTCCCCAGTGAACCATTGAAACAATTGGGCTTGTGAGTAACATCCTGGACAGGATCTACTCTACTGCTTTATAATGTTTTATAATGGTTTTGACAACTGTTCATGCCCAGGACACATTCCATATACCATTTTCAAAGTGTCATATCCTGCTTGGCATAGATCTGGCCTAGGAGGGTTTGGGGGGGGGGGAGGGTGTATAAACAAGATTGTGAGTTGTAACCAAGGACAATTACATTTTTAAAGTATTTTCACTCCTGCAACATATTTTACAGATGAAGCTTGAAAAATAAAGGATGGAATATATATATGAATATATATATATATATATATATATATATATGAATATATATATATATATATATATATATATGGATATATATATATATGAATATATATATATTCATTGTACTATATATATATATATATATATATATATATATATTACAATGATGCCTATCACGCATTCCATCTTTGCTTTGCATTCATTTCTTTGGAGAGATGTGTTTGCCTCATGCACCAGGAAGTGTTCCTATCCAGAAGTTTGAAAACCCTTATACAATGGATATATTATATTACATCTTTGCCTATTAATGGTCTATTTTATTAGCTTTAGTCATTGAACTCTGATGGCTAAACTACAAACAGAGAAGCATGCAATCTACATGTTAGTGCAACCAATGGCTGTCTGATTTTAATGAAGATGGCTTATACCCTATGATTATCAGTGACCTCTTAGAAAGTCACGCAAATTCCCTATGCTATATGGAATTAAATCTCCATGCTATATTCTAGCTATGAAGATTATCCTCTTTTTAAAAAAGAAAAAGAAAAAAGATGAACTAATATTAATCAAATTTGTGTTGCTTAGTAACTGTGTCATAAGTAAGAGACTTAAGTTGTTTCCCTTGTCATTAATATCCATGGGTCTATATTTAGTCATGGTATGTGTGTGTGTGTGTGTGTGTGTGTGTTTTAAAAAAAAGGGGGGGGAGAAAAAGAAAAGATAGAGGTGACATTTGTGGTTGTAATGTGAAGATGTACTTGCATTTAATTTTTCTATTCTCTTTTTCTTTGTGCTAGTGTATGCAAACTAGCTTTGGAGAAGTAGGTTCATGCAAATGAAGAGTTATTAAGCACACACACACACACACACACACCAAAACACTTTAATCCCTGGAATCCAGCAAGGCAGATATGTGTCACCAGATTCACAAGAGAAATAATTTTAAAAAACAACATTTAGATGGATTCCAACTTAAGAGGCTCTCTTGAATTGCTTTTGAATCAGATGCTAGGAAGTGCATGGTAAGTTTTCTTTTTAGAAGAATTTGTTTTGCATATAGGAAAGCTCTCCTTCAGTTATTAGCCATAACATAATGGTGACTCCTGCTCATGTTAAAGTAAAATACATGGTTGGAGGGCTTCATGTGGCTTTGTGAGTTACAAGTGATCCAAATCTACTCTAAAATGATATAGAACTTGCTATGATTTTGGTCAGTTCCTCTAAAGACCTGAACTTATTTCTGGTTGCCTGAATACCTGATGATACTCCATTGCAGTTCGGAGGTCAGTAAATAATGAGATGAGACACGTAAGATAGGGTTAAATGGGGCCACATTTTTTAAATATCTGCAAGGGGGTGAAATCCAATAGGGCATCCATTATGGCCTGTTTCCAGGCCTCTTCCAGATTCGGGCAAGCCATTCACAGGCCTGCCCCTTTTGGGGTAGGGAGACCTTCTGTTGTCACCTCCCCCTCGGGCTGCAGGGCTCCAAGTGGGTAAGAAGGGTTGGCTTCAAAGGTAACCCTTGTCTTGCCAGCTAGGCCATGGGGCTCAAAGCTGGGAGCCTCAGGTATTACCAGTCACCGCAACAGTGCCTGTGAAGGCTCACCATTCCAAAATCCCTCTCTGGATGCTCATACCTACCTGCCTAACCATAAATGTGACCAAATTATAGAACCGTACTAGATTAACATATTTAATACTCCCAACTGTCTTGCAGTGTGGAGCTGGCAAAAAAAAAACTCAAGAACTAGTTAGGACATGAGTAAAAAAGTCCTACTCAGTCTCAGATGATGACCAGCGAACTCACATTGCCTACAGGGAGGGAGGGAGCCATGTGAGCAAGAGGAGGCTGGGAGGAGTAAGGACCCTTTTATGGGACTTGGATCCCCTCCCAGCCTGGTGGCACCATGTCTGGCTCGCCAATGAACAAGCACCATGTCTCGCTGCACCTCCCCCCCCCCAAAGGCCTCCCCACACCCAGGCTAGGCTGGGCATGTGGGAAGGACACTTTGGGGGCTACTCTGTGAAGAATTGGACTCCTGTTGCTTGCTATAGAAAAATGGTGCTTTCCTAGTATAGACAGGATAGATAAGTAGTTCGATTTTTTTCAGTGTCCATGATTATCTGTTTTGCTTCACCAAAAAATAACCTGATGCTAATAGCTATAATAAAATTATACTGATTGAATGTCTTATGGGCTTTAGGGCCTGAAATGATCAATGCAATGACCAGTGACTTCAATTGCAATAGAATTAGAGCAACATAGTATTTGAAAATCCCATACCTGAAGCTAGAGATGATTGTATTAGGTTTAGCTAAAATTTGCAAGGGCAATTCCAGCATTTAGGTGCAGGGTATGTATTAAAAAAGCATAGTAGGATGTAAAGATGCCTTTTCATTGTGACACAACAAGTCTTCTACAATAGAATTACAATTATATAACATTACTAATATAGAAAGCCATTTTATCATCCTTATAGGATGAAATGAAGCACTCATTTAAGAGATTAGTCTTCAGAAATCTCAGTGCAGCAGTGATCATTGGTTTTACTTTGATCATCATACTCTTCTCCTTTTCCCCTGACAATTCTTGTGACATACCAGATGCTCAGCAACTCTTTTTTTTTCAATTGCAGGAAGGCAGCAAAACCAGAACTTTTATTGAACACCATAGGCTACTATGTGTGGCTGATGGTAAGAATGGGGCAGAGGTCCAATCGTACATGGATCTGGTCCAAAGAAACTAAAGTAACTAAAATAACATATATGGTGTGTAATGGAAGAGGAGAAACACTATGATGATGAACAGGATAAATTGTGCAGAGCACCGCAAACCAAAAGTCTTTGATTAAATTTTTAAAATTCTAAAAATATATAATTCATTACAAAAGTGCAGACTTGTCATTTCAAGTTACTCTGGGAGTCTTAACAGAAATGGAATAGACAAATAGACATATTTTAGGAGCATAATGTTTAAAATGGCAGAGGTTTGTAACTGAAATTATTAAGAAACTACTTTTATAGGAAAAACGCTCACAAATGTTACATTTTTTTCCTTTTAGCAACAGCCAATCTGTCATTAATTGCACATTGATGCAAAGTTATATGAGTTTGAAATGCATTAATTTTACTACATTCTCAACCACACCTGCTTAAGAAGAAGCACTTAATGCATAGAGGTGTGTGCTCTGCTCTAAAAATTTGAGTTTTCGGAGTGGAGAGGTGATGGTTAAAAACCCACCAAATACCCATGGAGCAGAGAGGAGCCCCGTTGAAGACCACTCCATTTCTGGATAACTGTTCCATTATAGTCTATGGAAATTTACAAAAATGCTTAAAGATAAAAGAGTTCAAACTTGGCACCAATGATAGATCTTGAGTAGAGATTTAGCCATGCCAAGTTGGAAGCAGATCAGTTCATCCCTTGATTTTTAGGAATTTTTAAAATTTGGAATAACCACTTGATGGTAGTCTATGAAAATTAACACAAATGCTTACATCTCTGTCATTTCTAAAGATAAAGAGATGAAACTTGGCACCATGGTAGCTCTTAAGTAGAGATTTAGCCATGCCAAGTTGGAAAGAGATCTGTTCATGCAAATTTCTCTGTAAAGAAAAAAATACCAGCTCAAGTCTAAAATTTAAATTGACAAATACAAATCTACCGTTAAATTATCTAGGTCATGCAACTCTCACACGAAACTGAAACATCTCCCAATCTACACAGTATATTCAAAGCCATCTTGGTAGACCACTTAGTCTGTCTGTCGAAGCTAGGCTTTACCGTGGCCCTGTTTTTGCACAGGGACCCAGGTTTTATCAACCTAACCTTAACCCTAACCTGAGGCTTAACTGGAATGATAATTTTGTGGGCTGTCATCTTGTAAATAACCCTTTTATAAAAGAAATGCCTCAAGTCTTCAGTGCCATCCTACTTAGAAATTTGAGTAAGTGCTGAAGCTTCTGAAAGTTCTTCCTTCTCAGGAGTTGGCTACAGGAGCATAGCAATCATATACAGTTGGCAATCAAGCCACTGGCAATCAGGAAGTTACACCATGCCAACATCTAATATAAAATCAAAGCAAAGGTTATGACTTCTAAACCATTCTTAAATAAATAAATGAGCCCCAGAGGTTTCCATATATCAACATTAACAGCTCAATCATATATATGCTTCTATTTCCCATGAGGGTTAAGATTAAGCCTCAGGCTAGAGTTGAGGTTAGTAAAACCTAGGGCCCGGGCTGTATACACTGTGGAACTCCATCAAGCCAAAAAAGAACCAGAATTCTCAGCAACCAACATCCTCAGCATCTCCTCAGACATCCGGGGAAAATTGAGGTTTACAAGTTCAGGTTATAATACTTCATTGGTATGAGCTGACAATTCCATGACTTCAGTAAGTAATGCTGGGGTTTACTGAGCAAAATATTCTGGAAAACATTACCATTATCTAGGCTGACCAGATAAAATCCAGGTCAGGGCTCATGTAACTTTAACAGCTGTAGAGAAAAGGGAATTTCAGCCAGTGTCATTTGTATGCAATTAGTTCCTGGTGATATTCCCTCTTCATCAAAACAGTTAAAGGTGCAGGCACTATACTAGAGTGACCATATACAAAAGAAGGCAGGGCCCCTGCAACTTTAACTGCTGTGATGAAGAGGGAATTTCACCAGGAACTAATTGCATACAAATGACACTGGCTGAAATTCCCTTTTCTCTACAACTGCTAAAGTTCCATGAGCCCTGACCTGGATTTTATCTGGTCACCCTACCATTATCCATAGAAAACCTAATATAGTCTGAGCAAGGACAAAGAGGAGATGAAAAGACAGTTCAGGATTGACTTAACTAGAGCTTCTATGCTGCTACTCCAACCTTTAAATTTATTTTATGTGCAGTGCCATACTGTACATGACTACTCAGAAGTAAGACCATTGAGTGCAATAGGATTTACTCCCAAGTAGGCACCACATGTACAAGTTCATTTAAATCCCACATCTTCTTTCCCAAGTAGGGCTTTTGGAGTGGCTAACAAGCAAGCATATATAGAGCCAGTTCAGATGACACGGTAACCATGGTAGTTAAGCATTTTGAGCTTAACATTATGGCTTAGCATGCTGTGTGAACCATGACTTAGCATGGTGGCTACATAACCAAGGTTTAAACATGCTCACTAACCATTTGCTGCAAAAGGGTTAGCGTCTGAACCATGGCTTAGTGTGTTGTCTGAACAGGCCCATATAAACAAATGATCATATTAGATAGGTGGAACCCTCCGAGATTGGAGGCTTTCTTTTAAGCGCTTCACCTGCAAACAAAAAGAACCCTGCTAAAACATTTGGCTCAGTGATTCCACTTTACTGCATCTGTAGATATGATACTTCAATAACTTTTGTGGGGTATCTTTAGACTGTTATTGCTCCATCTTTCTAAGTACTATCATCACTTTTTGAGTGGTGCATGAATCATTTTGTGCTTCATTCAAGCAATACAATGAATAAATTATTCACAAAGGCTTAATGGGAATTCTGTACACTGGCAGAAAAACTAGTTGTTGAACAACAGCACAACTGGTTCGATTACTTTTATGAATGATGATAATGAAAACACAGAATGGCTCAGTGCGTTCTACTACTCGTAGGCTTCTTTCTGTTTCTTTCACATCCATGTGCTGCATCAGCAGCTCCTAAGAACAACCCCCTAATTGCAGATCTTTAGGTGGCTTCTTAACACATAGCCGGAGAAGTAGCCAGGGCACCCTGTGGATGGGTACATTGTGGAAGTTAGAAAGTTCTCAGTCTGGGCAAAACCAAGGTCAGACACCCACTTACCAATTATAAAGCAGTCCTGCAACTTAACCTATTGCATCCGTAATTCTTTGTGGTAATGTCCTGTTCTTCTCTCTCTGGGGGTCTGAAATATGTACTGAGAGTATAGCAAAGTGTGCGTGAAATAAGACAAATGAACTAAAAGGCAAAAATGAGTACTTGCTATAGTAACTGTTAAACTATATGTCAGAAGATATCTCATACCATAAACATGCCATAAAACAGACTTGGGGCTTTATCACACCTAATATTCCCCCCCCCCCAGGTTGCTTCTGCAGCTTCCCCCTCTGTTTCATATTCAAGTCTAGCGTTTTGAATCACACATGGCTGGTATAGCTGTGCTATCTCAGCTTGGCCTGTTGAACCTTGCCTGTTTCGGACTTTGCCCGTAGAGGGATAAATTGAAACAGAAACTAAAACCTGCAACCTCAGGGTGAGAGAGCAGCAGGAGGGGAACGACGTCATGCAAACCCAGCACTGAAGAACTGGAGTAAAGCCGAGGTTGGTGTGCGTAAAACCGCCCATGTAATATTAACGACCATGGTCATGAATAGAAAATGCATTTCCTGATTATTTTCAGTGTGGTCCTATTTGCTGCATGACCTTGGAAAAAGTGCCTAGGACTGACCGATACCTTCTATTTGCAGCCTGCTCACACCAGAAGAACCAAACAAACTGTAGTGAGATCAAGATCCTAGGCCAGCCTTCTGAAATCTGGTGACCTCCATATATGTTGGACTACAGCTTATATCATACACTAGGTTCATAAGATGAAGGGTAGCAGATTGGGAAAGGCTGGCCTGGACAGTGGAATTGAGTGTCTGAGTTCCTCTCAGATTACTGCTGGCTCTGCACTGTCTTCAGGAAAGTGATGTATCCATATATATTCCAATATGCACTCTTTACATGCACATCCCATTGTGAGGGATAATCAATGCACATTTCTAGGTCACATGAAAGTAAGCCTGGGCCAAACAGTTTGGACAGTCAGGAATCTTGGGACAAATTTGGGGAGTTTCTGGGGTGAAATAATTTCCCCTCTTTTGTATTTTTTTGGTGAATATGTCCTCTTTGGGAGAAGAACTCTTGAAGTTCTGATCAGCTGATGGCCACCATTTTTGCAGTGATGGTGGTGACTGCCATTTCCTCCTCCCAATTTCCCAATGAAACAAGGCATTCTGAGGAAGAAAATAATGTCACCAACCAATTGAAGCTTTGGTGAGCTTTGTCCCCACTGAAATCATGTGCTTGCTGTGATGTTTCAGACCACTTGCTGCTGCACCATGGCACCACAGCCCAGCAACCTGGCCCTCAGTTTACCCCTTTTCTGCTGCCACCAGTACCCTCCTCAGGTACACCCAAAGACCACACCATATGATGTAATGAACAAGAATTTATTAACATAGGTAATTGCATGTCAACAAGCTTATTGGTTTCCTCAGTTCAAATGCATTATGGTTACAAGGCTTCAAATTGTATTGGTGTCTGTAGTTCACTCTTAAATGGTTTCAAACTGTTTCATATCTAGTTATCTATTCCCTAAAACTATATCTCACTTTCTCATTGATCATCAAACACTTCTCTCATCTCATCAACTATCTCTTCTCATCCAATAATACTACCCCCAATCCCTCTCCTGTCAGCTAGATCCATATATACACTCCCTCTATTCTCTAGTTCCTCCTACTCTCATACAGCCAACCAATCCAGGCACTCCAAACAGCCAACCAATCAGCACTCACCTTCCATTTGGGCACACAGACACAATCCAGGCACTCTCCCATAACCATCCAATCACTCTATACTTACCAAGACCTATAACCACAAACAATACGTATATTTTGGCCAAGTCATTTACCTATTTATTTATTTATTTATTTGCATTTTTATACTGCCCAATATCCGAAGCTCTCTGGGTGGTTTACAAAAATTAAAACCATAAAAACCATTCAAAATATAAAAAAGCAGTATAAAAATCCAACATAAGAATACAAGCAGGATAAAATCAAGCAGCAATGCAAAAATTAATATTGATTTAAAATACAGATTTAAAACAGCAAAGTTAAAAATTAAACTGAGAAAATAAAAAGGTCTTCACCTGGCATCTAAAAGAATATAATGTAGGTGCCAGGTAAACCACTCTAGGGAGCTCATTCCGCAGCCAGGGTGCCACAGCAGAGAAGGCCCTCTTCCTGATAGCCACCTGCCTCACTTCCTTTGGAAGGGGCTCACGGAGAAGGACCCTGCTTACTTGTTAGCATTCTTAAACCTTTTTAAAATGCATATCATAAACAACAAACTTTGCAATACAATTATAACATAAAGCAGTAGAACATCACACTTGCCATCTGTGAAAATTGCCTGCAAATGGGGCTACAAATTGGGGAGTTGAATTTGGCCCATTTTTACATTAAAACATTATATCAAATACATAGTGGTGAAGGCTGAGTCAAGAGACAAAAAGGATAAAGTGAAAGACCAGTAGTTGGGATAGCTGTTAAAAAGTGGAGACAGTTATGCTACATTATTTATACGCCAGCCTATAAGAAAAAAGTTCTAAGGGTGGCTCACATTGGATGCCTCAGATTAGGTTAGAAGACAGAATTAATATATCTAATTCTTTATCAAACGGCTGCTTGTTCTGGATGTTATGTTCCATAAATAAATAGTCTGGGTGGGTTCTAGGATCTCACCTTACATGCTGCTTTTGAATTACGCAACCAAGTTTATAACAGAGAGGATCCTGCTGCTTTTGGTCAACCAGTAGGTGATGGTGGTAGATTATTTGAGGGGGGGGGCTATTAGGGGGTGTCTGGAATCAGTGGGGAGGCTAACTAGCCAATAAACTCTAGGGGCCAATGATTTGTAGGGCACCCCTCAAAGGTCACTAAGTATGTGTGGCTGGCACATACAGTCCTCCCTCTAGATTTGATGGCAAATGCATTACACATGAATAGAATAGCACTTCAACTCAAACTGGCTCCAAACCCTTGTATTGTAGTTATAGTCAGATTAATTTCAAAATCATATATTAACAAGAGCCAAACAATGCTCCATAAAACTGTCATTTCAGAACTACATGAGAACACTTATGAGGGTCTAGTAGGGTAAAAAGACTGCCTAACTCTTTCTACTTTTCTAAGCAGTGCCTGAATGCAGCACATTAATTTATGACTCTCCAGCAGACATTCATTGTATAGCAACAGAAATTAAAGAAAGCTGAAAGATTGGTTAGAACCCTAATTAAAATCTCAAGGACCATTAAATCATTTTGTTCATTCGGCCCAGTGAGGACCTGTTTTGAATAGCTTACAGCCATATAATACAAGAATGGGGTGGGGGTGCGGAGAAGCACTTGAACTATTTCCCAAAATGATGAATTTACTGGCTGCTTATATGTATAGTACCTTATCCATGATAGTCTGGCCTTCCCTTAAGCCAAGCTGTAACGGAATACATTCCTAGGTACATTTTCAACAGTGTTCAAAGCTGTTAAACTGGTTTTAGCAGCACTAAGGCCAGAATCCTGTTGTCCAAGTTCAACACCAGGAAAACTGGGCAGTGTGGCAGCTCATTCCACCTCAAAAACCCTGCAGGGCCACTGGCACAAGTGTGCTGTGATTGCTTTGTGACAACACCTTGATCAAAGCAGCCATAAGAAAATCTGGGGAAGAGCACAGCAGCCTGGTTATCTAGACCTTTCCCCAAGGGCCCCTAGAAGCCCAGCCATCTTACAAGAGGCACTGGAATCACAATGTGCTCACAAAACTTCCCACATGGTCTTTAAAGGCAAAGTTCATCACCTTGGATAGCTCGTTCAGAGTTCTGGCTGCATCTGACTGAAAGCCAGAATGGGTTCACACCCCACCAAAATTGGAACCCCCAGCCGTCACTGTGTGTAACTGACTTCCCTCCAATGCTGAAGTCTGAGGATCCAATTCTGACGGCATATGTGCCCCACACTGGGCTCTACCAATAGGATGGCCAGGTGTAAAAGAGGACAGGGCTCCTGCACCTTTAATAGTTGCGTACAAAAAATAATTTCATCAGGTGTAGCTACACCTGATGAAATTTCTCAGAAACATGGCAAGACCCAACACCAAGCTGCACACTTATCTAGGATTAAGCCCCATTGAATGTAGCATCAATTATTTGTGAGTAAACATGCATAGGATTTCACATAGCTCAATTTCAGAGTGCCAGGCTCTAAGTTAATGTGAAAATGGGAATGCTCAGAATCAAAGGCTAATGCAGACTAATTATCCAGGGTGGCCTGCTTGTTCAAAATGAATACAAAAGCAAGGTTTCTAATGTGAAAGTCAGCACCCTGTAAATATAGTGGCATCAAAAACCCTTCCACAAATTGTGCTTCCCACCAAGCATTATTTGGTCTGATTTTTTTACAGTTCAGAGTTAAGAAAGCAGAAAATATAGGCTTTTATGAATACTTGATGAGTTTTATTCTGCTTTTCTGGACTTTTATTTATTTAGTCATTTACCTCAAGCCTTTGGGATCTGACTGTATATAAATCTAAACAACCAGCCAATAGATTTTAGACATTTCCCTGCTATACAGCAGGAAAAGAGACATACAGGAAAGTTGATGCAGCTCTATGCATATCTTTCATTACCAATTCCCTGGCATTCATTATTTTATTGCTGCCATGTCTATCATGCCACATCCCTGCAGAAAAGATAGACATCAGGAAATCCACTTTTATATTCTTAATTTTATAATATGGTAATTCTGTAAAGCTCTCATCTATAATTCAAAATGGGTTAAATATAGTTTACTATGAGTGCCTTCATGGGCAATCCTATGCATGTTTAGACAGAAAAAAGTCCTCCAATACCCAGCGTGCTTCAGCTGGCAGTGGGAAATGTCAAATTTCCCCCCCTGTCTAAACATGCATAGGATGTCTAGCACAAGAGTATATGAAGTAGGGATGTACACTGCCAGAAATTTCAGAATCAGATCGGAATTTCCGATATTAAAAATATCAGATCCCATCTTATCGGGGTGCCCAGATTTGATCAGATCTGATATCCGATAAATATCAGAAGTTCCGATCTGATTATGGACTGCCATTTCAGGTGTTTTCCCCATAGGCTTTCCCACAATGCAAGTCTATGGGGAAAAACACTGGGTCGGCACTCCCTCCCTCCCCCCACTCACGCTCCTTACCTGCCACTCGGCACGTCTTTCTACTGAGGAACAGCCCGGAAAGCCTGTTCAGCAGTAGTATGGACCGGCAGCGGCAGCAGGGAAGGCCGCAGGTAAAGGGGGACAACTCCCTCCACCCCACTCATGCTCTTACCTGCAGCCTTCCCCACCGCCGCCGCCACCGGTCCGTACTACTGCGAAACAGGCTTTCTGGCCTGTTCCTCAGTACAGAGACACACTGAGTGATGATGTAATCACTCAGAGCATCTCTATACTGAGGAACAGGCTGGAAAGCCTGTTTAGCGGTAGTACGGACTGGCAGTGGCAGCGGGGAAGGCTGCAGATAAGGGGGGAACCCTGGGGACCTCTCCCTCCCTTCCCCCCCCACTCATGCTCCTTACCTGCAGCCTTCCCCGCCACCACCACCGCTGGTCCGTACTACTGTGAAACAGGCTTTCCTCAGTAGAGGGACATGCCGAGTCATGTCATCATCACTCGGCACATCTCTGTACTGAGGAACAGGCCAGAAAGCCTGTTTCGCAGTAGTACAGACCGGCGGTGGTGGCCACGGCAGGTAAGGAGCACGAGTAGGGAGTGGGAGCATGAGTGGGGGGAGGGAAGGAGTGCCAGCCCATTGAACATTTAAAAACCAATATACAAAAATTAAAACCATAAAAGCCTAAAAACAAACTACATATCATACCTTAACCCCTGCTGCTTAAGTAAAAGCCTTAATCAGCAGGGGTTGAGGTGTCTTCTGAACAGGCCATTGACAACAGACTCTTGATTCCTGGTGACTAAAATTCTGGTGTCTCATGAAAGTGAACCTCAAGAAAGTGAGAGCTCTTGATGAGGTTTAGAGACAAATACACACATTGCTGTATTAATAGAAATGAGCCACGTAAAAGCAAAACTTGGGAAGCTGTTATATTAGTCAGGCATGCATTCTCAAATTGAACACTTGGTAAAGTGATGCACCAGATGTTAAATCTTCAGAACTTAAAACCAAGAGGTACTTTTTTTGCCTCATGCAATTTTACAAAAACCTTGGCTGAACTTGGAAACTGAGATATTTGAATATGAAGGAAGAGTCTATCTTCTCTGATTGATTACCATTCAAAACATATAAGCAAAGTATGGCTTGAAGGCTTTAAAAGTAAGGCAATGCTCAAACACTGCAAGTTCATATGCGTAAGGCATGCTAGTATACAGGAAGGGAATGTGAATGACGTTGACAATGCCCTTCAGTTTCATTCCAAAGCAGAATGTTTGCAAAAGAAGGCATGTTTGGTTTAATGGTGCAGTACAGCTGTCTGAAGAGCACTAAGATTATGAATAGAATGGTTGACTATTGAGGATGAACAGAACTACCCAGTATAGACCTGCGACATTTTGATGGAAAATTAAGCAGGAGAAGAAGACGAACCAAACTGTCACCATCACCATAAAATAGCCCTTTTAAAACCAGTTATAATAATGTGTATATATTCTCCATCCCTGTTCCTATCCCTTTTAATCCTTCTCTTAAATTTAGATTATATGCCTGAGGGTCAGACTGTCATGCTATGTATCTTTGTAAAATGTTCTGGGAGCCTTTTCTGGGCAGAGTATAAATGCTGTAAATAAATAAATAAATATGTACATAACATGCAGCACGGTAATTATGCCTCACTGTTTAGCAGAGCATAAATCTTTGCTATTTTAATTTTAAATGCATGAATGCTGAAATATTTATTTTTGTAACTTTATATTCTTAGTACCCAACACTGTCACATACTGACATCTCATAGAAATCATCAGATCAGTTGCAGAGTGAATTATGCATTAAATTTGGTTTTGCACAGCAAGACTATATTATATATCCACATTTACTATACAATTAAATTAAATATTTATATTCTTCCCCAAAATTAAAGCTCAGCTTTCAGCTAAATTATCATCATGGGATTTAAAGCATCTTAATGATAGCAAAGTAGATAAACTAGCAAAATGGCCATCTCTTTAACTTTAAATAAATATTTTGATTATAATATCATAGAGAGTTAGGATGCAAGGGGTTAAATTATGGGGAATGCATAGATGTATGCATTTGTTCTGATCTTCTGTTGCACCCAAACATCACATTTCCTTGCTGTCTTCCTTCCTGAGAGGAAGAGTTGCCCATAAAGCAACATGGGCTAAGCTTTATTTCACTTCTACCCAATATCCTGAAATGGGTCTTTTCACTGCATCAGTTTTTTAGGCAAAGCTGAATAAGCATACAGCTTAAGCTGCAATCATATATGTGCCTGCCTGGGAGTAATCCCATTGAACTCAGTTGGGCTTACTTCTGAACAGATATTTATAGGAATACACTGTAAATATTCTCTTAGGGACCAGAAGTCTAATTGGAACTGGCTAGCCATGATCCCTGGAGTTCATCTGCCAAGAAGGAACAGAAAAACATTGATTCCTGATACAACAATGGGGAGCAAAGGGTTAAAACTTCCCCATCCCATGCTAACATCCCAATTTTGACTAAACATGCATAGGATTCCACTGTAACAGTCCTACTGATCTGTCAACTTGGTATATGGTGGCAGATAGAGAGTAATTGGGGTATTTAAAGTAGATTAACACAATCCTATGAAAATAATTGGCAGCCTCTGAACTCGGAGGTTGCCAGGTATCCGATGCAGTGCAGCTGGAGCACACTGCCCAGAATTTTTGCTAGATGGACTATTTCGCCCATCTAGCGATGCTGCTTCTGAGCAGGAGGGAAGGAGGCTGGGGTGAGCATAGGAAGCTGCATAAGGCAGTTTCCACGGTTTCCTCCTCTCCTGCCCCTGGGACCAACCCATTTCCCCTGTCTCCATGCTCAGATCTCCAAGCACAGAGGTAACCATCATGGTTCTATCTGTGGCAGCTATGAGAGGGAAGGGGAGGGGAGTACAGTTTTAACTGGCTCTGACCTTGGAGCCATTAAATCAAATAGCCTATTCCCACCACCACCCCAGACACTGTCTAGGGGCCATAGGATTGCTCTCTTAGTTCCAAATGCAAAGCTTATATAATCCAATACCAACTTGATGGTTAACTTTGAGAAGTGAGAAGGTTAACTCAACTGAGGCCTAACATCTACATTTTATGTGAGGCCTGCTGTTGGCAACCTGCAATGCTGTTAGTTGCATTGCTAAGGAAGCAATTACAAGTCTCAGCGGGTTCACAGTTGATCCAGAATTTTATATATTACTAGACAGGAGGATAAAGGGGTCAGGTTGTGATAGACCAATTATTGAACTTTCTATTTATTCTCATTGGTACATAAATATAGGCCAGTGGACTGGCAGCTAACAATGTGTGAAAAGGTAATTGGTTAGAGAGTTCTGGCTAGAAAGTATAAAAGGACAATCCCAGCCCTGTCCACGATCTGTTGGGGCAGATAGAAGAGCATGAGGAAGAAGGCAGAAATTTAGCCTAAGGGAAGAGGCTGAAGGTCACATAGTTCAAGCTGCTGGTATTGTAAAAATCAGATGGATTGATCCAGTGATGTGAGTCGATATAGGGGAAGATATAGGGGAGCTGAAATAAAAAAAGGCAGAAGCTATGAGTATCTGCTAGGAGAGGAACTTTCTGGAAGTAGAAATGCCTTCCCAATGTGCCTGGTGTGCCTGGGCGTGTGGAGGCCATTGCGGGTGGGGGTGGGGTGACAAGGTGGCATGGGAGGCAGCCATAGGCTGCTCCTGTGGTGTCTCGTGGCAGGGAGGGGACTGAGAGGGTTCAAACTCAGGCTTACCCCTCCCTGCTGCCTCTTCATTTTTGCGGCTCCCTCCCATCTGCCCTGTAGGTAGTGTGGGTTCTCCAGTTGCTCTGTTGCGGGCCAAGTATGGATTTTTGGCTCATAATCACTTTTAGTTATGGGTTTTTTCACCTACTTCACACTGCAGGACAGCCAGGGAGTATTAAATAGGTGATGTTAATTAATGTTTTGGTCACTTTTACATTTGGCAGATAGTTGTGGGCATCTGGAGCATTATAGTGTAGGTGAGCATTCACAGGCACTGTTTCCGTGATTGGTAATGCCTGGGGCCCCCAGCTGTGAGTTATACGGCCTCAGCTGGTGGGATAAGGGTTACCTTTAAGGCCAACCTTCCTCACCTACTCGGAGCTGTAAGGCGTGAGGGGAGGTTGACATCAGAAGGCCTTCCTACCCCATAAGGGGAAGTCTGGGTTGCGGCGAACTGGGAAGCACCACTTCACAGATGGTGAATGGCTTGCCCTGAAATATTTAGGATGCCCGCATAGGTTAACCCACTCTGCAGATCTTTAATAAAGTGGCCCTGTTTAAAATCCACTTCTGTGTGTCACCTCGTTATTTCTCCACCCTCCATTACCTGCAAGGTCTTTTAGCAGTTTGTTAGTAGAAAGCCTTAAGAATTACCAGGACTTCATGAGGAAGCAACTGAGTGACTTCTCTACTATGTGTTTGGCAATAAGCCAACGGAAGGAAAGCTTCAAGTGAAGCTGAAGCAAGCTAGGTTATTCGTTTTGAGTAGCTATGCATCTAATGTGAGAGACAGCTAAGAATCCCTTTAGAACACTATATCCTTCCAATGAGTTCCTGACCAGAGGAAGAACATCAGCTCTAGATCTCTTGGTCATTCTGGATGAGCTAATTGGGGTAAAGGTAGAGAAAGAGTGGTCGGCAATTGGAGTTTAATAGGGAAGTGAAGTAAAATAACGAAATAGTTGTTTCCTCAAAGAAATCATATCTTTAAAAGCTGGAAACCAATAAAGCATATTGATAACATCTTTCAAATATGTAAATAGGTTTTAAATGCATACCATTTGTTTCAATCTTTCAATAGATCTACTCATCTGTTTATCCCAGGCTGATAGTCCGGTACCTTGCTACAGTATGAGTACTAAGGGAATAAGGTTTTCATTGAGTAGAAAATAAAGGGATAAGAAACCAGGATATATTTTTTAAGCTAGTGGCCTTTGGGTGAGACAGATAATCCTGACACAGATAACTCCAGGCTTTCACATCTGGTGGGCAGAAACAAGGATAAATTTTCCATTTGGTTCTGTTGAGCTTTATAGAAGCTAAGAGAGTAGGTTCAATGTCTTTTTTTGTTCCCTGTTCATATAAGAGTTCTTTCCAACTGAGTCCTTCAGTGCTATTCCTTTTCTGTTAATCAGCGATGAGCATTCCTCAAGTGAAACATCTGAGGAAACTAATTTCATGTCGGAGGGTAATTTCAGTGAGGTGTTTGGTTTGGGCATAAATAGACCTCTGTCAAGCAATTCATTTATTATTTATTTAATAGATTAATAATACCACTGAACATACTTAAAATATCTCTAATTCATTATGAGTGCCTTTCAATCCCAGGTATTATGTTACTCCCTTAACAACAAAGCATGATATATATGATTCATGTAGCGAAAACTGGAAGGCCTAGATTTAGTATGACTGCTGCCAGGAATTTATTGTGCTGTCTTAGAGTCACAATTTCTCAGCTTCACTTGCTATTCATAAAATGGAAATAACTGTGACCTTTTTCAAAGGGTGTTTGTAAGGACAAACATAAGAAAGACCATTAATGGTGCAATCTTATGCAGAAAGTCTCATTGAATTCCAGGTGAATTACTCCCAGGTCTGTGTGTTTAGTATTCCAGCCTAAGACACGTTGCAAAGTAGAAGTACTATATAAATTAAAAACAGCAGTAGACGTAATAGGGCTGGGTAAGGTGGAGTAAATAAGCAGAGAAAGAAAGAATATTATTTCCATAAAAGCCAAAATAGGAAATAAAGAATTTAGTGACATCTTTTGGGTAAACTTTGATGCATTTCTGGCCATGAGTTTGTCTGAGATAGTACTGAATGGTGTATATTATCATTTGACATAAAAATAATGATGCATCTTCCTTAATTTCATCAGGAATTTAGGCACATTAGTAATAGCTTGTAATATGTTCAGTTGATTGAGAACCTGATAAAAAAAATCTAACATCTTATATATTATTATCATTAATCTTGTCAAGTTTGCATTATAATAAAGAAAACAAAACAAACAACAAGAATACTGCCAAAGATAAACATTATTTATATCCCAATAAACCACATAGTTCAAGCTGCAGGTACAGTATAAATCAGATGGACTGATCCAACGATGAATGACAAATAGAAACTACTTCAGTTCTTGTACAATTCATGGATGTTGAGATGGTTTAATCTGCAGTGACTTGACTTGTAGAAATTAGGAACATATAACACATAAAAGCACCATCCATTTACTCCAGTTAAGAATATTATGTGTAAATAAAAGAAGGAATGGGAAAGGAAACATATTTTACCCTTTAATCCTGCCCTTACTCCGTGAACATCACCTTAATGTACATTAGGGATGAGGAAAGCATGGGCTTCCAGGAGTTCTTGGATTGCAACTCCCATTGTCCCTCACTATTAGCTATGTTGGATAGGGCTGATGGCAGTTGCAGTCCACCAGTCACTTTTGGAGGGACCCACATTCCCCATCCCTAGTGGACATGACTTCCTTTCATCCTCACCCACTTTACCCTTACAACAATCCTGTGAGATGGAGAGAGAGAGTAACTGGCCTAATGTCATCCGTGAGCTTCATGGCTGTGTAGGAATTTGAATTGGGACACACACACCCATTTCTAGTCTGACATTCTAACCACCCTTCCACACTGGTTCTCAGAGGTGGAGGCAGAGACAAAGAAGAGGAAATTCAATGAGAAGAAGTAATAACAAGAATTTCTTGAGATGCAAAATTATGCTCCTATGTCATGTATTTCTGTGCATTTCATTGGCAAAAAAAAGCAATCCTTTGATTGGATTAGTACCCTGTTTACAATAGTATAATATGTACACCTACAAGATTTTTCTACCTTATGAACACCTACTGTTGTCTAAGCCAATAGTCATTAAAACATACTTAAATTATGGACTGCTCTGATCTATTTTGCTTTTTCTTTAAGGACCAGCATATTTTCTTACCTTATGGCCACCACATGGGAGAACACTTGAAAGGCTTGTGGATTAAAGCTCAACCACCGCACTTGTCCTCTGTATTGACAATCCAATTTTGCAATGTGGTCACATGGGGAAGAGCTGTGCGCACAGTGGGAATTTCCTTTGATCTTCATACAGCAGTCACTCGCAAACTGCAGTTCAGTTTAAATGTTAAAATATAAATTGAGAACTAGGTTGACTCTTTAGCTTGTGGTAGAAACTTCAAAGAAAGCTCTGGTTCTTTCCTCTGATCTTTTGCATTGTGGTCATAGGAACCTCATGAAGTGCACTGAGAACCAACATGGATTTCCAGACCACAGTTCGAAAACCATTAGTATGAACACTTACAGCAGCTGCCATTGCTCCAACAAATCCTCCCTCTCCCCTTGCATGCTGTCCCCATATGTGGAGTTCCCTTGTGCCAATCACCCTTTTCTCTGTATGAAGAGCTGCATTCATAGGTGGGTTGTGCATGTCCAAGGCACAAGTTGGTCATGGACTGAAACATGCTCATATTCTGTACTATTTAACTGTACTATTCTTTGACATTTAAGTCCATTTAAAAAAAGGTTTATAGTTTAAATGAAATGTAGCCAATACTCTAGAGCCTTTCAAATTCACATCTATGTGAGTAGAAGCCTCCAAGCAACTGGGCAGCTTGCTTTATCAGGGTTGTTCCCGGTTGCAAAAAAAATAACTTCAATTTGTTTTCAAGGAAATGCATGTCCTTATTGATAAATATTATATATGAAAGACAGATAGACTAACACCAAATTCTGCACTCATTAGTTCAGAATGCTGGGAGGTGAAAATTCCTAAGGAGGAAAAAAAACCCAGAGGTATAACAGGTATAAAGCTTATTAATTTTCCTCCGCTTCAGGCCATAAAGACCAAGCTTGAGGGACAGGGAGAATGCAACCCTGTTAATTCTGCTCAACCTCTCACCTAAGGATCAGGAAAAAATCTGCCTGGGCCCGCGATGGCAGCCGATGCCCCACATCCAGCCCTCCTGGGCTCTGACGCACTTGCCCAGGGGGTTTTGCCCCATCAAATCTGCAGAACAAATGAGATGCAGGTATTGGCAGAACTCACTTCTGCCCTGACCTGTGTGAGCTCTTTGTCCTTTCTCTTGTTGCATAATGGCAGTCGCCATTACGGCAGCAAGGGGAAAATGCAATTTCCTTAAGACTGGGGAAATTGTGTATTCTCTCGCTCCACTAGAGTGGAGGGGAAAAATACACAATTTCCCCAGCCTTGGGAAAATTGTGTTTCTCTCCCCACCCCCACTCTCCACTGTTTGGGGCCTTGTCAGCGGGGGTGGGGGGTGGGGGGAGAAATGCGATTTCCCCAAGGCTGGGGAAATCACATATTTCCCCCATTCACTCTAATGACACCCTTGGGGAAATTGTGTTTCCCTCCCCCCCCCCATGCCAATCATGGTCTTAAAGGCCCTCTTAATCCAAGAGGGCCTTTAAGGCCATGATTGGCATGGGGGGGCAATACATGCTTTCCAGGGTCTACAGAAAATGTGCATTGCAATGTGTCGTGACTCTGGCTAACTCTCCAAGCTTCTGCTCACGACTTTAGGCACACTGATACACAACAATAACAGTGGGATTTCTTTTATTGTAAATCACACGGAATTCAAAGCATGACGGTTTCATTTCTGCAATCACACACTTGAAGCTGAATACGGACCACACAGCTTTCAGGTAGAACGGCTTAATGCGAACAGCACTCACTCAGGGGTAGACATTTAGAGATTAACCCTAGTCTTTAGAGGGCAGGAACGGCCACACTGCACTGGAATTCTCTGGAACATAGGGACACTCACGGAAAGCCTCCAGACAGAAGGTAAGTCTATCTTGAACTAAATCAGACTCAGCCTGTCAGGGAACGCTGAGCAGATCACCAAAGCAAGACGTCAGGAACTGATCCTCTTCGACCTAGGGAGCCTTCCCAATTCACGTAGCTTTAGCTCTGAGGAAGGTCCTCTCACAGGTCCCAAACACACAGAATTGTAGAACAGCAACAATCAGCCTCTGCCTCCCTCTGCCCGTAACTTTGGCTCCATGGAGGGAGACAGCAGGCTATAGAACACGAATCCAGAACAGTAATCAAATCTATGAAAAGCCACAGTGCACTTTTCATGGCATAGTTCGTAGAAGTTCCAAGTCTAAACAGCAACAGAACATGTACAGAGTGCCTCATACAATTCTAAATCAGATAGAAACTCACAACAGCAGAGTAGCACACAAGCAGCAAGAGGTTTGACGAGATAATTCCTAGCAAAGGAATTACTCTCAGGACAAAAGTAATATAGTGTGGAGGCTGGGCAATTCTAAGCTACTTTGATAGACAGGGCTTCAGGCCTGTAATCTAAACTCACGTGCCAACAGGGCGGCACGGTTCAACCTCTTCTGATGACGCCACAGTGTGAGGAAGATAGCCCCCACCTTTGCAAAACATAGTTTAATTCCCAGAGAACTTTCAAGGCCTTCGGCCTACCATTTGAGATAAGCACATAACAGAGAAGCAGAGATACATTTTCTCATGACAAATTGCCAAGTCTTCAGTCCACAATTCGCAGGGCCAGCCCTGTGAATTGTCTACGAAGCACCTGACACCCAACACAATGTGCTCTTCATTCCCTACTCTCTTCGCCTTTTCAGACCAAGGACCATAGTATCCTGCTCGATTGATTCCATGGGATGGGCATGGGAGGCCCCATACGTTCTAGTCCTACCTATGGTGCTGATTTCAGAGAGTAACATTGGGTGATTATTCCTCAGCCCCTTGGCAATTGAGCTATGGGGTTCTGCAGGGTACCATCTTGTCCTCAGAGTTGTTTAACATCTATATGAAACTGCTGAGAGCAGTCATTAGGCTATTTGGAGCCAAATGCTTTCAGTATGCTGATGACATGCAGCTCCATTTTCCTGTGACATCAGAATCAGGTGAAGTTGCGCAAGTCCTGGATCAGTTCCTAGACTCAGTAATGCACTTCAGTAAATTGAAGCTGAATCCTGACAAGATGGAAGCCCCATAAGTGAGTGGTTCATGAGTATGGAATATAGACTCATTGCCTGTTTTGGATGGGGTTGCACTCCCCTTGAAAGATCAGGTTCATAATATGGTGGTACTTCTAGAACCATCACTGTTGCTGGAGGCCCAAGTGTCCATGACAGTTTAGAGTACCTTTTACCAGCTTTGGCTGGTTAGCCAGCTGTAGCCTCTACTGGAGAGGGATAGCTTGGCCATGGTGGTGCAAACATCAGTCCCCTCAAGTCTGGATTATTACAATGTGCTCTATGTGGAGCTTCCCTTAAGGTTGTTCCGGAAGCTGAAGCTAGTGCAGAATGCAGCAGCTCGACTGTTGTCAGGAAATGGTCCTTTTCAGCATGCAACTCCTTTGCTGAGGGAACTGCACAGGCTGCCTATGTGTTAATGGCCAGGTTTAAGGTTCTAATACTAGTGCAGAAAGCTCAAAATAACTTGGGACCAGGATACCGAAAAGAGTGCCTTCTGCCTTATCATTGAGGTAATCAGAGGGCATACTTCTGATGGTCCTATATGAACCTATGGTTCAGTGTGGTGACCCCTTTCCTATGGAATTCCTTGCCTCTGGAGGTCAGGCAGGCACCAATGTTGTGTTGCTTCTGGTGCCTAAAGCAAACGTCATTTCAGGAAGCCTTCCTAAAGTGATCAGCCACAGTTTTATCAGAATTCTTGTTGCTTTTTTTTAAATAGTAATTATTTTAATAAGGTGTTTTTATTGTTTTATCCTATCTGATGTTCACCTCTCCAAAAATTTTTGGATGTGGAGCAGTATACAAATATTGTACATAAATAAATAAGAATCCTGAGTCTGTTGATGCAGAGGTTTTCCTTTCTGTCAAGCATCTCAGTGTCCTTTGTTTGTTCAGTGGGAAGCAATTGTAAAACTGAGAGAATGCAGATGAGTGAAAATGTTCTGCAACAGGCTAGTCTAGGTGTGGCTTTTGTGTGGGTGGGGGGGGGTAAGAATTACAGATTTGTGGTTATGGAATCTAGTTATTAGGTCTATTATAGTTTTCCCTACATATTGCATATGACATCCATTTTTTTCCATTTTATTAAATAAATCATATTACTGAAAGTGCATGTTACTGTTTATCTAATGCAATACATTTTATTAGCAACTCTGCTCCTAAAGAAAGTGGTTTCTTGGAGGTAACTGCAGGTAACACAACATTTACATTGGGTGAGATTTTGGATTGCAAATATCTTGTTTAAGTGCTGTTTTAACTACCAAATTATGCAAATTGGGTGGTTTTCTGAATACAATGCATGTTGGAGAATTAATGCCTTCCATTAAATGAGCCCAAATGGATATAATAGGGTAACTATCTTTCATTATCTGGTGATAATTAGGGGCAGCAGCATGGTAGTTCACATCAAATGGAATGTGATTTTCTTCCCAAAAAAATTGTGTTTACTTCATAAAGGATGATATCCCCGGATATTAGTGATGCACGATTGATATTATAGTCGATAATGTGACAAGGGTATCTGTATTGTTGGGGATGTTCTTTAAATTTGTCACATCTTCTTGAGAAATTTTCTTCATTTTTGCAAATCTGTTTTATCCTTACAGCTAAACTATATAAAATTCTCTTCTTTTGATGGTTCAGACTTGTGGGTGAGGTACAGGTGGGAATCTGTAGGTTTTAGGGACTGCCGGATGCACCCATACCTGCACTCAGCTGATCACAGGGCACATCAGATAAGGCATCAGCCCTAACTTCCAATTTCCTGGCTTTGTGAAATTTGGACCAAGGTGAGATAGCCTTATCTTCTGATCTTTTAAACTGACAGGGTTTTATTTGATGATGATGATGATGATGATGATGATGATGATGATGGGAGAGAGAGAGAGAGAGAGAGAGAATGAATGGTGGGCAACTTCAATGTGTCTGAGGACCATTTTCACCGTGAAGCAGTACCCCTGTTGGTTGCACTTCATGGGGTACCCTTTGCTTCATAGAACACAGGGAAAAATCATTGCTATTTTGCTTCCGATTTTTGGTGGCAAACTGCTAAGGGTTCTCCCTCCCCCTGGTTAAAAGAATAATTTTAAAAGCTTCATTGATTCCAATGGATCCCTCATTCCTTGCTGCCTGGTAAGCCCCACTGTATTCAATGATGCTCACTCTCTTGTAAGTCTGGTTCAAATCACAGTGTTAATTTGCCTTTTTGCCTCCTCTGCAGGTTCTCTGGAATGTTTTTGCCCACATACCTAAGCATACTGACTAGGTTGTAATTTCTAGGGCAATTCAGTGGGATTTACTTGAGAGTATACACATGCAGAGGATTGTGCTATAAATAAATACGATTTCCAGCCTCTGATTATCCCACTCAAGTAGGTCTCATTAGTAATTTTTGGTTCCTATATTTACCCTGCAATAATATGTATGTTTACTTGAGAGTAACTTCATTGTTTTCAATGGGATTTACTCCTAGGTAAGTGTCCCAAAGCTTTGTTGTCGCTTCCCCACTACACACATACACAGCTGTTGTACTCTTCTTGATCTATTTTGTTTTGTATAGAAAACAATACAATATAGTAATAAGGGAAATGCATGCAGTGAAAATAAGGGGGAACTGGAGAGTGGTAAGCAAGACTTCCCTTTTTTCATCTTGGACAAGTGATACTGCAACAATCTAGAAATGAAAAGACATGTTGTTGTAGTTGTTTTAAGTACAAAAACTACAACATAGGTGTAAGTGCTGTGTGTGGAGGATCCTATTTGGATCAAGATCACAGTGCATGGATAGGGTAGGGTAGCGACATCTGTAATGAATAGTGCTCCTTTTGTCATCAATCATGCTGCTATATGGAATATGTGTGAGAGAAAAAAGTATTGGGCAGACCCTGTATTTAGTAAGACTATAGAGCAATGTTCCTCAACCTGCTGCCCTCCAGTTGTTAGAGACTACAAGTCCCAGCATTCCTGACAATGGGACATACTGACTTACAATGATGGGAGTTGTAGTTTAGGGGGCACCAGGTTAGGGAAGGGCTGCTCTAAAAAAAAAGAGAAGTAGGTGGCCCTAAGTTGTTCATCATCAGTTTTCCACAACCCCACAGTCACCTCCGCATGTCATATTCTCCATCCTGTCCTCATGGTTTATCCGCTTTGGGAGAATGAGAATTTCACTTGCACTTTCTGCCTCCTTAGGGAGGATGTGGAGGCTTGGGAGCCTTACCTCCCAATTTCTTTGCTTTTTTTGGCTTGGTTGAAAGCTGTAGAGCCTTAACATTGTTTTGGAAACAATAGTTTTTTTGTTTAATGAATAAACATATACTGACCCTATTTTACACTCAAGATTTTTAAAGTGTAATACACAGTATATACATATTAATACAGATAGACCAATGGTATTTTAGATTAATTAACATGGTGGGAAAATGTATTTGAGTAGCTGAAGTTGATCTTATGTTAAAAATAGAAATTCTGTTGCCAAGGCCACCCTGTATATCACCACATACCTATGGATTTAAGTGCCTGAAGGCAGAAAAAAAGTATTTTTAAATGTAAAGCTCTGGTAAACATAATCTATTCTGATCTGTGCACACTGTAGGCAATGAATTTGTCCTTAATCTCTGATGCATCTTGAAAGAACACGATAGTTACAGCATAGCTCACATCTTGATGGAGGATGAATATAGATATGCTTATTGCAAAGCGGCATTTTCATTGCAAAAAGGCTACCTGCTGGTACATTTATAAATATATCTCAGGAAACTATCTCTAGAAAATTATTATTATATAATGCATGACATTTTAAAAATACATTTTGAGCTGCAATTTCATTTTAGATGCATTCCGTTGAGCATCATAGAATACAAGCACAGTGGAATATTACAATATAACCCTAGAACATATGAATGTAGAAAGAGTTGTTCCTGAGCAGGTGCAGAGTATATTTACCTCACCCTTGAGTAACTACACAAAAAAGAACTATAGGGGGGAAGGTGATTTCAGAAGGACATCAACCTTGCATTCTCTAGATGTTAAGCACTGATGACAGGGATTTACCTAGGTTGCTTCCATACTAGTCCTTTGATCTAGAATTGCTATCCTTTGTTCATTCATTTTTATAGGCAGTTCACATGAGGTAATTCTCAAATCATTGTATTCCAGTGTTTTTTGTGTTGTCAGTGTGTGTGTGTGTGTGTGTGTGTGTGTGTGTTTTCCGAGACTTGATTTGTGGCCATTTTAAAAGTATGGAATGCAACTGCAGCAAAAAAACTGCCCAGTGTAGATGGGCAAAACACTCGTAGAGCTTTAAAGAGGAACTGTTCCTTTAAATATAAAGTGTCTGGTTTGCAGGTTCAAGTAGACATTCAGCCTACTGTTGTGAAGGACAATATATATATATATATATATATATATATATATATATATATCATCAGGACTAGTAGCCATTGCTCGATAGCAATTAGACAGCCAATGGCGGATAAGCCTATTAATGTGTTCTAGTCATGAGGGTTTGTATGCATTACCTCCAGGGTCAGAGGAAGTATGTCTCTCAATACCAGTTGCTGGGAAACATGAGTACGAGGGTTCTATTTGTGCTCATACCCTGCTATGGGCTTCCTATAGGCATCAGGTTGGCCACTATTGGAACAAAATGCAGGAACAGATAAGCCTGCCATCTGATCCAGCATGGCTCTTCTTATGAGGGCTAAAAGTGGAGTTTCCACATGGGAGTGTGTACAACCCCTGCTTCCAGTGACTTGTTACTTCAGTCCCTGGCTTTACCTTGTTGACGGGAAAGGCCTGAAGAGGGTTTCTACCTGTATTTTCCTGAATGTGAGTAGAACGCTCCATATGAACAGTGACTCCTTCTTTATCAGGGTTCTTGATGGCATGGAAGCTTCCACTCATGTTCAAGTCAATGTGAGAACCGGTCTCTTCAAACCTTGTCCCCTCAACCCAGGATATCCAGGGACTGAGGAGGGATTTAGCCCTTATATAAGTAGGCTGAGTAGGTTACTTGCATAGGGCTCCTGTTTATTGCTTCCCTGGACAGTGCAGCAAGAGATTAGTGTTGCGTTTACCCCTTATTTCATCAGCTTCCATTCTCCATGTACATATATTCAGTGCTACAATCAAACAAAAAGAAAATAGGATTTTTTAAAAGGAACCAGTAATTTAAACCAGTAAATAGTTTTAAAAAAGAAAAGGAAAGAAGAAGAAACCAAAAACTATGCTGATGGGGGTGAGGGGAATGAACTGAATCTGCAAATAGGAATCTTTCAATTAACATTAAAATGGAGCTGTGCCGCATGGAACTTACTTGCAAGCAGACATTAAAGAAAGATCATATGTGGAAGGGCATTGCTGGTTAATTCAATTAACGAAAAACCTTTTCATTTAATATGTTGTGTTAATGGTTTTCCATGTTCATTCAAGCTCCAAAATGCTGGAAAATTAGAACTGTTAAGATAGGGTGACCAGATAAAATCCAGGTCAGGGCTCATGTAACTTTAACAGTTGTAGAGAAAAGGGAATTTCAGCCAGTGTCATTTGTATGCAATTAGTTCCTGGTGATATTCCCTCTTCATCACAACTGTTAAAGTTGCAGGGGCCCTGCCTTCTTTTGTATATGGTCACTCTAGTATAGTGCCTGCACCTTTAACTGTTGTGATGAAGAGGGGATTTCACCAGGAACTAATTGCATACAAATGACACTGGCTGAAATTCCCTTTTCTATACAACTGTTAAAGTTACATGAGCCCTGACCTGGATTTTATCTGGTCACCCTATGTTATGAGCCATGCCTTTAATAGGCACATTATTTAGAATCCATGCATATGGTATGGCATTCCATGCTGTGGTTAGTTTCAGCTTCACCACTACCATGGAGCTGGATGGCTGTCAGTGACAGAGTGCTGGATCTAAGTCCCAGATTTGTCTCTTCGCTGGAATCGACACTTTGCAATTGGAGCTACTATTCTGCATTCCGTGAACCCAACTGGAAACCATCGACATGAAATGATTTCTAAGCAGTACAAAACTATACACAAAGCCAGTTCTGGAAAGACAAAACTCCTCCTCATTTACTACTGTAGTAGGAAGCAAACAAACAAACAAACAAACAGGCAGACAAACAAAGTTATTTCCTACCAAACTTTGTCCTAGCAGTTAGCTAATGTCACTTAAATCCGGTAACTGGCCAGCCCAATGGGTTTGGGTGGGAAATGGACAGTGGGGAGTGGGGAAGGGGAGAAGGAAGGCACAACATGTGTAGGAACAAGGGTGCCACATGAGGCAGGGTGGAGCTGTGCCTATGTCAGGCCGTCCCTGCCACTCACTGGCCTCTTTCGTTTTCAGCTCCCACCGTCCCTCCCAGCACTTAGTTTGGGATTAGCCAGTCACCCTGTTTGGCGAGAGGGCTGAGTTGGAATTTTCCATCCTTTTGGGGGATAGTTTTTTTGCCTACTTCATACTGGAAGCCTATTGAGGAAGGGTGAATGATTAGGTTGATTGTTGGCAGGGATGTGCGGGAATTGACTGCAGTAGAATAGGGACGGTGAGCACTCTAGCACCTTTTGGCAATTGGCATAACCGGAGGACCTGCTCCTAGGGGGCTATGAGGCTCCCGTGTCAGGATATGGTATGCCTTTGGACACCCTCCTGATTCACCTACTCGGATGTCTTGTGGCATTGAGCGAGGGTGAGACAGGGCGGTATCCCCACACTTGCAAAGTGTCACATAAGCAAGGAGCCGAGTTTTCCCGACCCCTTGCTTCAGAGAGTGGCTTGCCCATATGGACAGGCAAGTAGCCTGACATAAGGACATTAATTCCTGCACTTTCACTTGCAGATCCAGGATGAGATGAAGCTACCGTATTGTTTAATAAAGAGGCCCTAGTTCCAAGCTCTGGTGTCTGTGTCTTTATTCAACCTCCCTCCTCCTCTCCCAGTATAACGACAGCCCTCTTCTTATTTATGTGAAGCTAGAATTCAACTTGAGTATTGGTTTTGTCTTAACTCCCACCAAATGCAAAGAACTGATTATTTATTTTATTTCTGAGCTTCATTTATATTCCTTCAGCAGGTATACCTACCCTTTAAAAACAACATCAACAACTTCAACAACAATATATTTATTTATTTATTACCCGCCTCTCCCTCTGGATTGAGGTGAGGTACAACACCAAATACAAAACACCATAAAATACATATAACTAATTAAAAACATATAAAACTAATACATTATTAAAGGTATCTTAAAATTCAACTGGGTAGGACTATTCAACAACTCAATAGACAAAACAGTTCTAAAATATATAACTTTCTAAAACTATACTTAAAATTACAATTCAATTATTTCCACAATGCACTCCTCAGTTATTGTGTAACTGTTCAAGCCAGTAACTAGTTTTACTTGTTTCTGGCAAATGCCCAGACAAACTTTGCTGTGTTTCCAGAGGAAGACAGTTTCACAGCTGAACTGGGAACAATGAGAAGAACAATGAAATTGCTACTCTTCAGTTTCCTCCTGCTTTGTGGAGGCCACTGACAGACAGACACCTGTGGCTGACTTTACTTATAGTAATAGAATATAGGTTAGTGGGCAGTCTCTAATCCCCTACCCCAAGCTGTCTAGCACTTTATAGGGTAAAGTAAAAATAAAACTGACATTTATAGTGGTCAGATTTTTTTTTAAAAAAACTGACCTTTTCTTGGCAAATTCTTTGATGTTAATCTTTTCAGAAGGGAGAAGGTAATGCAATAATTGCCACTTTAAGGTGATTAAGAAGGATAGCTGTCTGCCATGATTGATGAGCGTGTAGACATCTGTTCAATCCAATAACTGAGAAGCTTGGAAGATGGACATAAAACCTAAGAAGCTGAGCAGGAAAAATAGTTTAACAGAACACATCATAGATCATGATCTCACATTTCAGAAAGACCAGGGCTACAGTTTTGACTGGGATTGAAAGAGCTTCTGCTACATGGTGGTTCTACATGGGAATGTTCGGCGGTGGGAAGGGGGTTGCTGACTTTTCTTTGCCAAACTGAATGCAGCTCTGGAGGACCCGCCTGACCTTCAGATATAGCATTCTAGGGGAAAGGGTGCAGTGGAAAAGAAGGCTGAAAAAGAAGTGCTGATAAGCCCTCGTATAGAAGGCTGCATGCAGACCTTTCAATCTCTGCCTTATACTGCAATCCTGCAGGGTATGGAGTGACCTCTGATAAGAACCTCAGGTATCTCCTGTTCCCAATCAAAGAGCTACTATGATGCTGCTGTGTCCAGTGCACAGTATCTTGGCTGATCCATCCCCTTAAACCGGGAGCGGGGGCAACTTATGGCTCTCCAGATGTTTTGTCCTATGAATCCATCACCCCTTGGCAGCACAGACAATGGTGAGGGATGACAGTAGTTGAAGGCCAAAACATCTGAAGTCCTACACCCTAAACAGCCCCCCCCCACATGCTTCCTAAGTGGATCTTCCACATGGTTCCTTCTAGCTCAGCCCTTTTCTATATATTTATTATATATATATGTAATTTTCCTGCTTTTCAGCCAGGATTGGTTCACAATAAAACAAACACCAAACATACAGTTACAAAAGGGATTTGTGGAGGTATCTGTGGCAGAGCCTTCTGATCCTTGGAAGGCCCTGTCCTTCCAGGGGGTGAGGACAAAAAAAGGAGCAGATAGAATCAGGGCCTGACTGATGATGAAGATTCCAGCACAGGAATCAAATCAACACAAAGAAATGTACAGGTATGATACCTTGCCATCCAAGATTGACAAGGTATCAGGTTAAATTTGTAGCGTTATGACATGTGTGCAGACAGAAGTGTCATAGGATCATGGACTTCACTGTGCACTTGTTCTGTATGCGGTTTATGTACAATATATGAGTAATATTTCCCTTCTCTTCTGCCAGACTCCCCCTCCTCTCCCATCCAAAGATGTATTTTACTTCTGGTTCATGGCTCCCTCTACACATATTTGTTACACAGATACTGTTTCAGGCTGCAGATCAGCACCTCGTGGCAGAGATTCAATGGGAGACATCTGTTAGGATGGCATAAAATTAAATTATTCTCATGCATCTTGAGGAATACTCCAAAATAATACAATGCATGTGGACACAAGAAGAAGAAGGAGGAGGAGGAGGAGGAGGAGGAGGAGGAGGAGGAGGAGGAGGAGGAAAGCACAATAGTCTGGGAGCAGAGGAAGGAGAAGATAACACACAGCAAATGCAAACCAAATGGGAACAGTGTTGGCAACATGGACCCAAACCATACAAAATATAATCATGGTATCTTTCTCTGCAGATACAGTTGCAGAGCTCTGAGCATAGAAAACAATTTATTGTGAACAATCTGCCAAAGGAAACTAGGATATGGCAACTAGAAGAAATGCACCCAGCAATATCCATTTCAGTTGAGTTTAATCATAGCATGAATGTGATGCTTGATTCTTGTAAAAAAAAAAAAAAAAAAAGAGGTTGACCTCCCTCTTCTGTTATCAGCTGACCACAGTCAGAGTAGTTAGGGAGCATTTCATAGCTAGCTCGATAAAGATCAACACTTTTTCTAGGTTTGTATCTAGCCCTATCAGCAGATGAACATTTTCCATTCATTGGTATTGTTGTAAAACACTGGAGTTGAGTGATAAGCACCAGCTAGAGCTGGTCATTAAATAGTCCAAGGTCAATAAGTCAAAGATATCCATCTGAAGTCAAGGAAAACAAAACCAGATACAGGGACACACTGAAGAATAGTCAGAGTCATTCTGGGTTCAAGAATAATCCAAACCGGGTACAGGAGCTGGCAGGAACATTTACTGCCATAGATAAGCATAAATAACAATTGCTTCCATCACCTGAACTGGGTCTGAGGCGTGTCTTTTATGCAGAGGCTGATTGATGAGTGAGGCCAGCTGGGTGGAGCTGCCGATTTCTTCTGCTTGCGCATGTGCTGGGCCCACTCCAAACACTCTCAAGATCCGCTGTTCTGCGTCCTTCTCCATCCCAAATGGAGGCACAACAGGTATTATGAATTGATGGTTCTGTAAAAGTAGGGCTAGATGCACAACATCGCATCCTTGTGTACTTGGATTAAATAGTCCAACATAACTATCTCCCTCCTTCTGTGATACTTGACATATGCACAGTGCACACACAGATGCACCAGTGACCCTCACATCTGAGTAAGGGGAGGTTCCGTAGCTCAGTGGTAAAGCATATGCTTTGAATGTAGAAGGTCCCAGGTTTGATCCCCAGCATCTCTAGGTAGGGCAAGGAAAGAATCCTGCCTGAAAGCCTGGTGAACCACTGCCAGTTAGCGTGGACAATATTGGATTGGAAAAATGTAAGAATATAAATAGAGCTATGCTGGATCAGACCAGGACTCCATCAAGTCCACGATTCTGTTCCAACCATCTCACTCAGTACAGGGCCGCACCCACTGGCATGTACTGCTCCGCCTTCTCACTGCCACTGTTTTCTGAGATAGGCAGACGTACAAACAGGTTGCAATGGTGAAGAGGAAGGGTGGGCCTTTGGCAGGGCTCCAACCATACGGACCCTCGACAGCAGCCCTGAAAGCCCATATAGAATGCAGTTATTACCAATATGGGAAATAGCTACATCAAATACATCCCTCCTTCAGCATAGTCTTCTCATTCCATATTTTACTTATGTGGAAGGGAAAAAAACCATATGGAAATAGCACCAGCAACCACATCATCAATGGCCATTTCTACTACTCAGCCCATAGTATGTACCAGAACAGGAACAATTTTCTAAGACAGCATTGTCATGCTACCTTCTGTTATGCTGAATGGGTTGTATTTTATCGATACATGAAAAGAGGTGCAGTTGGCAACTAAAGAAGGTTGAAAAAATTGATTGCAATCAATGGAATGTGAGTGATGCCGTGCCGATATATTCTTGAATTTGACAAGCAAAATCATCAGTTATGCTGCACAGGGATGTATAATAGGTTCATAATTTTGAAAGTTGTTGTCATACCTCCTCAGTTTTCCATCATCATGCATGAAACATCTCCAACCATAAAAGAGATGTTAGACTATGAGCTCAAAGAGAATGTTTTCTATCAAGAGCATTGTTTCTAGAAACCTTCATAGCCATAGAATCCCATTTCTGCATGGATTTTCTATCCTTCTATTGACAGTGATAAATGGGAAGCAAAAATCTAGGAACCAAACAGCATTTAAATGGTAACCACATGCTCAATTAAAGTGTCTGTGATACATTGGTGGCCTTCATGTTAATGGTGTTGATCTTGTTTTCTTTCCAGTTATTTGCTACAAACAGACATTTTGGAAAGTACCTTTGAAACATTAAAACCTGTGACTCCCCAGGGCATGAAACATACACCTGGATTCACATATCACACAGGATCAATTTGGTGGTCCTGTGATTAATTCTGCTTTCATGTGTATCCCATCAACCTCAGCCTAGATAACCTAGGTCACCCACAACATATAAGCCACTGATACAACTTGTTCAAACATGCCATTCTTTAACAGCTGCCTTGATGTTTTGGACTACAACACACATGAGCACCAGCCAACATGGCCAATGATCAGGGATGAAGAGAATCATGGACCAAAACATCTGACAGGGGCACCAGGTTGCCCTGCAAGTCTTACTAAGATAGATCATGGGTGAGCGTGATTCCCACCTACATAACATAAGAAGTAGGGATGTGCACTGGATCGGACCCGATCCACGATCCGAGTCCGGTCCAGTGGGAAATCGGATAAATTATCCGATTTCCGATCCCGCAGCTGGATCGGCCGATCCAATCCGAACCGGTCCGAAAAAGCTCCGAACCGGTTCGGCGGATCGGCGGATCGGCGGGCGCCCACTGGCGCCCACCGCCGCTTCCATTGGCGGGCGCCAGCGGGCGCCCGCCGATGAAAGTGGACAGTGGGGGGGGGAGGAGGGGGGCACTTACCTTCTCGGCCCGGTGGCTCCCGTCCGGCGCCGGCGCCTACTACTACTAGCAGGCTCCGCGGCCTGCTCTAGGGTGGCGCGCCGGGTGATGTCATCACCCGGCGCGCTACTCTAGAGCAGGCCGCGGAGCCTGCTGGTAGTAGTAGGCGCCGGCGCCGGACGGGAGCTACTGGGGCGGAAAGGTAAGGAGGGGGTGCGTGGAGGGGAGGAGGGGGCGGGGGGAGGGGGGCCCTTACCTTTCCGGCCCAGCGGCTCCCGTCCGGCGCCGGCGCCTACTACTCCCAGCAGGCTCCGCGGCCTGCTCTAGGATGGCGCGCCGGGTGATGTCATCACCCGGCGCGCTACTCTAGAGCAGGCCGCGGAGCCTGCTGGAAGTAGTAGGCGCCGGCGCCGGACGGGAGCCGCCGGGCCGGAAAGGTAAGGAGGGGGTGCGTGGAGGGGAGGAGGGGGCGGGGGGAGGGGGGAGGGGGGCCCTTACCTTTCCGGCCCGGCGGCTCCCGTCCGGTGCCGGCGCCTACTACTCCCAGCAGGCTCCGCGGCCTGCTCTAGGATGGCGCGCCGGGTGATGTCATCACCCGGCGCGCTACTCGAGAGTAGGCCGCGGAGCCCGCTGGTAGTAGCCGCCGGCGCCGGACGGGCCGAGAAGGTAAGCAGTGGCGGGGAAGGGGGCTTACCCCCCCCCCGGAGCCGTCCGCTTCTATCCGCTGGCGCCCGCGGGCGCCAGCGGATGGAAGCGGGCGGCCCCAGGGGGGGTAGGGAGCGCGGGGGAGGGGGTTTACCTGCCGGGGCCGTCCACAGCGGACGGCCCCGGGGGGGGGAGGGAGTTAGGCCCCCCCTTACCCACCCGCCGCCATTTTTTCCTCATAGACTTGCATTGCAATGCAAGTCTATGGGGAAAAAAATGGCGGCCGATCCAAAAATGTACGATTTTTGGGTCGGGATCGGACTCGATCCGGTCCGGGGGGCCTCCGATTTTGTCCGAACCGGTCCGGGACAAAATTGGAGGTCCCGATCCGGGTCCCGATCCGATCCGGGGGGTCCGTGCACACCCCTAATAAGAAGAGCTATACTGGATCAGACCAAGAGTCCATTTAGTCCAGCATTCTGTTCACACTGTGGCCATCCAACCGTCCACCAGGGACCCACAAGCAGGAGACAAGGGCAACAACACTCTCCTGCCTATGTTACCAGTAACTGGTGTACATAGGCTTTATGCCCCTGGTACTGGAGTTAGCATAAAGCTATCAGGACTAGTAGCCATTGATAACCTTCTCCTCATGAAATTTATCTATCCCGCTTTTAAAGCCATCCAAACTGTGGGCCATCACTACATCTTGTGGTAGTAAATTCCATAGATTAGCTATGCGCTGTGTGAAGATGTACTTTCTTTTATCTGTCCTGAATCTCCCACCAATCAGCTTCATGCAATGGCCCTGGGTTTTAGTATTATGAGATTTTCTTACTCCATTTTCTTACTTCATTCTTTTTTTATTATTAAAGATATTGTTTGAGCATTTTCTAAGTACTTTGCAGAAAGAGCCTTAAACAGTTTTGTGCATGAGGACTGTCCCACATTGAATAAATTTCATGCTTTCCAATGCATTTTAAAATTTCTATTTAGATGTATTTATAGCTTCCTTTTCCATATATGATATTGAAAACATCAAAATCCATAAAATCCACAAAATCACTAATTAAAAAACACTGGTTGCCTGCCAGTTTCTATAGAAACTGGACCTCCTAGTGATGTCCCCTTGAAGTCTAGAGCTGTGATTATTTACAGGTTTTCTTGCCAGTTACTTTTGACCTTGATATAGGGATATAAGTAGTTTTTAATTGGTGACCCCATTGTTATCTTTTTGTTTTTACTTTATTTGGCAGCTTTGGCTGAGATACCTATGTGTATGTGAAAAAATGTGATTTTGATACTATTACACCACTGAAGAAGGCCAATTTGAAGATGACCAATTATGGACACATTTGATGTCTGTATATATGAGCCAAAGCTCTGTGGATGAATTTAAAAAGATGGAAGCCCTAAAAAATACACTATTATACACAGCATAATAGTAATTACATGCAAGCATATAAACAGACAACACACATACACAGGCACACACCTCTATGCAATTTTAAACAATCAACAATAAGAAAACCCCATCATGTTTCCAAATGCCTGAAAGTAGAGGAAGTTCTTAACCTAGCGCCAAAAATATAACAACATTGGCACTAGTCTGGCTTCATTGAGGTGTTTGTTCCAAAGTTGGGGGGCCACCACTGAGGCAGCCCTTTCCCTTCTTGTCACTCTCCAAGCCTCCCTCAGAGGAGGGATCAAGAGGAAGGCCTTATATGACTAGCATAGTATACAGGTAGGTTCATGCCAGGAGATTCTTGTTATTCTTCTTAGAGGTTCATCAAGTTGTTTGCTTTTAATTTCTGAGGCTAGCGTATCTGAAGTTCGTATCTGTATAGTGTTTGTTGAAATTATTCATTAGTTTGAAAGAAGTCCAATGTGATCGTTGATTTATTGCTGCCTTGGTTGTTGGAATCAACTTATGTTTGTGTTCACCTTTTGCATGCAAAGCACATAGTCTGAGGCAGGGAAGTATGATAAATTTGTTTCAATTCATTTTTTATCAGGGTTTACCCAATTTGCACCTGTGTTTGGTCTGGAAGATGCCATCTGTGGTTGATGCCATCTGTACATTTCCAAACTTGCAATGTGATTTGTGGACCCAAAAGAAATGCTTTCAACAGCATGCATACTTTTGAAAAATGTGCATGGAAAAATTTGTACTTTTGAAAAATGTGCAAAAATATGCTTTAATCAATTTCAAAGATGAGCAAAATTTATGTGTATATTTGGGAAAATATGCACAACAATATCCAGATTTTCATGTGAAAAGAAAAAAAAAGTTCACAATGTGATATGGACTCAAATCAGAACATGCTTTGAGATGGAATTCAGATAACTTTGGCAAACTCAAGTTTTGCTGATTTGCGCATCCCTATCCTGAGGCGTACGGGAGAGCTCCATCCAGGATAGGTAACATAATGTATACCTATACCCCAGATCATTAGAATCCCCAACCGACAGCATTTCTATCTTGTCACTACAGCCTTCATTGCCAATGAGTCATTAAAATAAGGGTGTAGGCAGGCAAGGTGGGGGATCAAAAATGTCTCACCTTGGGTCCCAATCCAGCCATCTAGGATACTCCAGAGGGCCACATTCTCTTTCCTTTGGCCACCAATCATTTGGTAGTTTCTTGGGTTTTGTGTGTTTTTTTCATTCTTCTAAAATGTTGAAATGTCTCCCCCAAGGCTTTAGTTCCTGGAAGGAAAAGCTATTAGCTAAAATTTGCTGGTATTTTGGCCCCATGCTCTTACATTCAGCCCTGAACTTGGACCCTGAAAACTTCTTCAAAATGGAATTCTTCCCTTGGGCTGAGAAAGGTTCCATACTCCTGTTGTATAATGTGAGCTATTCCCAGATCATTGGAACCCCCAATCAACAGGATTTCTATCTTGTCTGGATTTAAATAGTCAGAGGAAGATGAAAGACATAAGCAGATAAAATTTTGTAGAACTACTCTTGCAAAACTGGATGCTTTTTTAAAATTGAAAACACATATTAAAGTATTTCTTCGTGTAAACTCTTGAATATATGGTTGATGACATGGCAAATTCCAGCTTGTCCAACCAGGTGGTTTGCTTCTGTAGATTCATTTATGGGAAATGTTTACTCAGTTTTTTGTTCAGTATAAACAGATGTCCATAGCAATCATGTATGATATAAGTGATCAATATATTGATCCAAAACATATTTATGTAGTTGTGGGTTCCACTGACATTCACTTTAGTAATGTTGGCTACTGATACTTAATATAAAAACTAGGGGTGTGCACGAACCCCCCGGATCGCATCAGGACCCGGATCAGGACCTCCAATTTTGTCCTGGATCAGATCGGACAAAATGGGAAGCCCCCCGGACTGGATCGGGCCTGATCCCGATCCAAAAATCGGACATCTGATTTTTGGATTGGCCGCCATTTTTGTTTTCCCCATAGACTTGCATTGGGGGAAACAAAGCTTTCCCCCAATGCAAGTCTATGGGGAAAAAATGGTGGCGGGTGGGTGAGGGGGAGGCCTAACTCCCTCCTCCCCCCTCACGGTTCTTACCTCCCAAGGCCGTTCGCTGTGGATGGTCCCGGCAGGTAAGCCCCCTCCCCCGCACCCCTTACTTCCCGGGGCCGTCCGCTTCCAACCGCTGGCACCCGCAGGTGCCAGCGGATGGAAGCAGATGGCCCCGGGGGGGTAAGCCCCTCCCCCTCCCCCTGCTTACCTGTCGGGGCCGTCTGCTCCCCTCCACCGCTGGCGCGCTACCTAGGGTCAGGCCGTGAAGCCTGCTTACAGTAGCGGCCAGCGGCGGAGGGGAGTGGACGGCCCCGGCAGGTAAGCAGGCTGTGGGGCCTCCCTCCCCCCTCCCCCCTGCTTACCTTCTGGGGATGTTCTCTCCCCTCCGCTGCTGGCCACTACTGCGAGCAGGCTTTGCGGCCTGCTCCTCAGTAGCGCGCCAGGTGATGACATCACCTGGCACGCTACCTAGGGGCAGGCCACGAAGCCTGCTCGCAGTAGTGGCCAACAGCGGAGGGGAGCGGACATACCCGGAAGGTAAGCCCCCTGCCTCCGCTGTCTGCTTCCATTGGTGGGTGCCCGTTGGCGCCTGCCAATGGAAGCGGCGGCGGGCACCAGCGGGCGCTCGCCGATCCTCTGATCCATTCCAATCTGGATTGGGTCCTTTCCAGATCAGATCAGATTGGATAGAACGATCCAGCGGGGTGATTGGAAATCAGATAATTGTATCTGATTTCCCCTGGATCGGATCCAGATCATGGATCGGACCCAATCCAGTGCACACCCCTAATAAAAACATTTCTGTGTCACATTGCCATTGTGCTGAGTGTCTCTGTCTTATTACCTATGATTTTATATAGTTAATATGGAGATGAAATAAGCTGAAAGCTTTGGTGGAGAAACATGTCTCAAGATAAACTCTTTATTAAAAACCTGAGGATCGTATGGTGAACAAATTTTAAATTATGTTCTTGCAAAACTATTTTTTGCAAGAGAGAGAAATAAGCATCTATCATGTGGGTTAGTTATACTTTTCAAAAAATGAAACACAGGCTAAGAGGACTGCTCTGATATTAGACCCAAATTTTGAAATGTATGGGTTGAATCCAAAATCCAGTGAGAGCCATCCACTCCCATGGTGGGACTTTCTCCCTTTCTCCTCCTAACCTGCAACACTTTCCCCCCCACAAAAAATAACTGCTCCAAAGGGTCACCCAACCTTACAGTGCAGCTTTTAAGGCATGTAGGGGGCTGCAGGGTAGAGGGGGAAATGTTCTGTCAGTGGAAAAAAAAAATTACTGGATTCCACCCTATGAAATAATAAATAAATAAACAACAATAAATATTATTTTTAAAAAACTGGTAAACTGGATTGAAGAAAATTAGCTTTCACCCTCTCAACCAAGAGTAGGGAGGAGAAATAACTCCCAAACTGGAAAAGCTTGAGGTATACTAGTTATTTAGCAATCCTGTGCAGTCTTTCCTGACAGCTTACAGCCGTATATGAAGTATTGCCTGGAATCTTGTGGATGACTCCTTCAGTGATTGGTTCTTTTTAGGTAGATTTGCATTTTTGGTCAGAAAACCTGTAAGAATAAAGTGAGGTCTTCTAAGAAATATACACCCATCTACTGGACAATAAGAATTGATTTTTTTCCTTCGTATTATTTAAGAAAATGGCAATCAATTTTTTTTTTAAGCTTCCTTATTCATTTTGTTTCATTTCTAACCCACCTTTTTCCTCTTGCAAGGAACACAAGGTGGCTCACAGTCTTGGGGCAGATCTACATGTAGTCCTCTATGCACCCTCCCTGTGCCCTGAGCTGCCCTCAGAGTGCTGTACCTCACCCAGTGTGGACCAAGCCTCAGAGGCTCTGCTTGTGCCCTCGCTGCCCTTGCCGCCTTTTCATCCCAGCATGTCCCAGGGAGGGAGGGGGGAGGGTTGTAAACAAAAGCCAGCAATCGGGAGAGGGATTTCCCAGTCGCTGGCTTTTGTTTACAACCCTCCTTCCTCCCTCCCCGGGACAGCCAGGATGAAAGGGCAGCAACGGTGGAGAGGGCGTGAGCAAAGTCTCTGAGGCTTGGTCCACACTGAGCGGGGTACAGCGCTCTAAGGGTGGCTCGGGGCGCAGGGAAGGCGCATTGAGGACTACATGTAGTTCTGCCTCTCCTCTCCTTCTCTTCCTTTCTATTTTATCCTCACAATAATCCTGTGAGGTAGGTTAGGGTGAGAGTCAGGGACTGAACCAAAGTCTCCCACTGAGTTTCATGGACAAGTGAGGACTAGATCTCTCAAATCCCAGTGCAACACTAACAGCTATATCACAGTGGCTCTCATTTCCATTTGTGAGTAGAGAAGGAAGCACAGAATAAAGACACAGACACCAGAACTTGGGTTAAACTAAGGGCCTCTTTCTTTGAATAATATGGATAGTGCACCTCTCCTTGGATCTGCATGTGAAAGTGCGGGAATCAATAGGTCCTTCCTCAGGCCACTTGCCTGGCTTTATGCGTGAGCATTCTCCAAAGCCAGGAGTCAGGAAAAGCCCTGGCTCCTTTCTTATATGACACTATGGAAGTGTGGGGAGACCAGCCCACATCACCCCCCACCTGCAGCCTCACAGCTCAGAGTAGGAGAGGCAGGAGAGTCCCCACAAGCAAACCATATCCTGACATGTGAGCCACACAGCTCGCTAGGAGCAGGTTCTCCGGATATGCCAGTCTCCAAAATGGTGCCAGATTGCTCACCGACCCTATTCTACTATAGCCTTTGCCCCGCCCATGTCTCCAAAGGCACACATGACTATGCATGTGAGGTGCCTTGATTCTGTCCCCTTCCCCCCGCGACAGCCGTTTCCCACCCAAGCCATTCCTGCTGGGTGGGCAACAGATTTACAGAACAACTGCAAACATGAAAAATTATCCATATATTTATATTATCTAGATCCATTTCAAATGGGCGTCAGGACCGGTTTTAGAATTGGAACTGGCTTGGTCACCCTGTGGGATGGCCTTTGCCAGGAGGGGGACAGGGAGAGTGCAACCCTGTTGATTCTCTTGGACTTCTCAGTGGCTTTCGATACCATCAGCCATGGTATCCTTCTGGACAGGTTGTCTTGGCTGGGAGTTGGAGGCATTGCACTGCAGTGGTTCTGCTCCTACTTGGATGGCCGATTCCAGAAGGTGGTGCTGGAGGATTATTGCTCTGTGCCGTGGCACCTAGGCCATGGGGTCCCACAGGGCTCTATCTTATCCCCTATGCTGTTCAACATTTACATGAAACCGCTGGGAGAGGTTATCCGGAGATGTGAGTTGAGGTGTTATCAATATGCGGATGACACCCAGTTCTACCTCTCCTTTTCATCAAACCCGGGTGAGGCAGTGGCTGTTCTGAATCAGTCCCTGGGCACAGTAATGGACTGGGATAAGGGCCAACAATCTGAGACTCAATCCAGACAAGACAGAGGTACTGTTAGCAGGTAGTTCATCTGCCTGGCTAGGTGATGTTCAACCTGTTCTGGAGGTGGTTGCACTCCCCACTGAAGGATCAGATTCATAGTTTGGGGATGCTCCTGATCCAGAACTGGCACTTGAGGCACAGGTGGACTCAGTGGCAAGAAGCACATTTTTAAAAAAATAAAATGTTGTTGGCACAATTTGATATTCAGTCACAAAGCAAACATTGTAAAAAAAGTTTAAAGTCTATATATTTCCCGCTGTCCGATGCTGCAAGCACAGTGCTTTGTGAGTCTGAGCTACATTGTCAGACCTTTATACCTGAAGTTGAGGGGAGAATTGAATGCTGCAATACCTTGAGGTGGTTCCTGGAGTTCAAAAGACAGAAGAGGCCTCTAAATTCTGCTTTAATAAGAATCCTTCTTCTTCTTTAGTTGAAGACAGAAAGTACTTTAAAAGAGTCATGATTTCCAATGGTGTGCATATAGTCCTTTTGCCTCATTCTTGTCTTTTGTCAAACAGCCTTTGCAGGCTTTTGAAACAATAGAAAAGCATGTGAAATCTGTTTTCCATAGGTGAATGTGGAATGAGTGTAGGGTACACATCACAAGCAACAATCTTACTTGCAGACGATCTTTAGCTTTCTGAGAAAACTGTCTCTGAACGGAGAGACATTTGCAGATCAAATCTTTCAATTCAGGACTTCTTTATATAATTGGGTGTTTCACAGCCCAGTGGGAGAGTGACATGGGAAGGCCTCCCCTCTCCAAAAGGGGTAAGCCTGGGGGTGGCGCTCACCCAGATGCCACACTCCAGGCATAGAATGCTTTGCTCGATACAAAACGCCTAGCTAGTGACTGGCGTAGTTTAGGGCCTGCCCAGTTTCCCTTTGCAGTTCTTCAATAAATGTGGCCCAAATTTGATACCATACATACTTGCCTCGTCTCTTTATTTTACCCCTCCTTCCATCCACAATAGTCTGGAAACTTCAGCTGGTACAAATAGGGGCAGCACAATTGTTAACAAGGATTGGCCAACGAGTCCACATTACGCCAGTACTTTTCCAGCTTCATTGGCTGCCAGTCCAGGTCCGGGCCCAATTCAAAGTTGTGGTATTAACTTTCAAAACCCTAAACAGCTTGGGGCCAGGTTATCTGAAGGAACGCCTCCTCCTATATGTTCCTACCTTGACCCTAAGGGGTCCTTCTCCATGAGCCCCTTCCAAAGAAAATGAGGCAGGTGGCTACCAGCAGGATGGCCATCTCTGCTTTGACACCCCTGCTGTGGAATGAACTTCCTAGAGATTTGCCTGGCAACTACGTTATGCTCTTCCTGACACCAGGTGAAGACCTTTTTTATTTTCCCAGTATTTTAACATTTTACCATCTTAGTCTTTTAACTTTGCTGTTTTGAAACTGTATTTAAATCTGTATTTTAAATCTCTGTATTGCTGCTCGGTTTTATTCTAGTTGTACTTTATGTTGTTTTTTTATACTGTGGTTTAAGTTGTATAGTTTAAATTGTACTTTATTTTTTGTGGTTTGCCCAGAGAGCTTCAGCTATTGGATGGTATAGAAATGCAATAAATAAATCAATAAAAATGATAGGTGTAGGTGTAGTTTTCAGTTGTAATGCCAACCACCTCCATACTCTCCACACCCCACACATGTTCTTTGTACAAAGCTGAATGTCTGAAAAGAACTTGGGGGTCAGGAATCATTTTAGAAATTCTTTGGCTAGAAAAAGTGCAAATCAAACTGAGATTTACATTTGTAGTGTCTTTGGAGAAATGTGTAGAATAGCAACTAGAAAAGCTGAAGAGTGATATTTTAAACCTATCTGATATTTCCACAATGACTAGAGACAAAAGTTCTCTTCTTCTTCTTCTTCTTCTTCTTCTTCTTCTTCTTCTTCTTCTTCTTCTTCGCTGTTCTTTTAAAAATGATCTTTTCAACGTGCTATAAAAGCAAATGCAGTTCACTGCAATCATTTTAATGGATTTTCCATAGGAAAAATGCAAAATCGCAAAGATGTCAAAGCACTTTTGCGCGGCTGTTTGTTTAATTAAGTGTTGTCTTTTCAGAGCCTTTTCTCGATTAATGATCTGCACGGAGTGGAGGGAAGAGTATAAATTTCAGCAAAAAAAGTTATGCAAATGAGAGTCATTCAATGATTTCATACTGCTCAAGTGATACAAGGTAGACGGAGTCACATTTCCTAGTTTCTCACTGGCATCTTATGGCAGTGAAGCTACATGTGCCAATGAACTGAAACTGATTTACAATGAAATTGTTTTCATATATAGACTGAATGCATGATGCATTCATGGCTAAGTTTTGTACAGGATACTGGAGACTCTGAGCACTCCACTGTAAAAAAAAAGAAAAGTCATATGATTATACACAGTATCCAATTGTCCCAGTATCATCTGAACCAAAGGAAATGTCTCCATTGAAAAATGAGCAGTTAGACTGAGTAGAAGCAGGAAAGGTGATAAGAGTTATTATTCTCAGTGAAATGTATGTTTGTCCAAATGCCAAGACAACTGTGGTATTGCATGTCAACTAGATAGGGTTAACTAGATCATCCATTAAAGACAGAATGGTATTCCAAAGACCTCCTAACTCTGCTAACTTCTAGAGGCAAGAAAATAGAGGAGGTGTGATACATGTCAAACAACCTCCTGGGGGTTTTATTGTCATGTCATACCCATTTGATCAATAGATCCTGGCAGAGTCCAACTGAGCATTTCATTCTGAAGATTTCTTTCAGGTAGTGAAGTAATTGGTCTAAGGAATATGATACAATGTTTTTGTTGCTGTTGTTTTTAAAGAGACCCTGGCAGGATCTACACTACTGCTTTAAAATGGTTTATAATAATAATAATAATAATAATAATAATAATAATAATATATTTATTTATTACCCGCCTCTCCCAACGGATTGTGGTGGGGAATAGCATCAAACATAAAATACAAAACTGATTAAAACACTTAAAACCAATACATAATTAAAATACCAATAAAACACCAGTAAAACACTTTAAAATTCATCTGGGTAGGCCTGCCGGAAGAGATCAGTCTTTATAGATCTTTTAAATTCCTGAAGACTGGTGAGTTGGCGAATCTCTCCCGGCAGGTCATTCCACAATCTGGGAGCGGCAGAAGAGAAGGTCCTCTGGGTAACTGTTGTCAGTCTAGTTCTTGTTGACTGTAGTAAATTCTTCCCAGAGGACCTGAGCATGCGGGGCGGATTGTATGGGAGAAGGCGATCCTGTAGATAACCTGGACCCAAACCATGTAGGGCTTTAAAGGTAATAACCAACACTTTGTACTTCGCCCGGAAACTGATTGGCAGCCAGTGAAGAGATTTAAAAACTGGTGAAATGTGGTCACCCCTAGATGTACCGGTGACCAACCTGGCTGCCATATTTTGAACTAGTTGAAGTTTCCGGACTAGGCACAGAGGTAGCCCTATGTACAGCGCATTGCAGAAGTCGAGCCTCGAAGTTACCAGCGCGTGCACTACTGATTTTAGGTCTTCCAACTCTAGGAAGGGGAGCAGCTGGCATATCAGCTGAAGCTGATAGTAGGCACTCCTGGCAGTCACATCTATCTGAGCTGTCATTTGGAGTGACGGACAAATGTTGGGATCCAGTAGCGACAAATGTTGGGACCCAGGACACATTCCATATACAATTTTCAAACCGTTTTCAAAGTGTCATATCCTGTTGGTGTAGATCTGCCCCCCTTCTCTAAAGAACCTGCCCAGAAAGAGTTCTCTAGAGTCATCCTTTATTACAAACATCCAATTGCTACATACCATTCCCATATCTCACACTTCAATAATCATAAATTTATCTATAACAATAAAAGAGGATGTTTATCTGTTTGTCCATCCATCTAGCAGTTCCATAGTGCCAAAACCATAAAACCTAGACATTTGAAACTCGGCATGAATACTAAGGGATCATATGAGTGTGCACCTCAGAGATATTTTGTGTCTAATATATCCCTATCAATTTTAATTAATTTAAATGTGTCTATGTGGCTGAAGCCTGTAGTACCATTTTCAGCCACTAAGGGCAGGCTTCTCTAACTAGCACATAGCTCTGCAATCTGCAAAATCTGAAGCCAGGGGAGATTAGTAAACCAAGGGACAGTGTTATATGCCTGCCCTTCTTTTTAAAAATAATAATCTGTTCTAGAATTATTTATTTACAATTTAAAATGTAGTAAGCACATAACCTCAGATAAAATTACACTTTAAAAATATACATGTCTATATTAAGTGCAGTAAAGCTAACAGTCAGGTAAGTGGGTTAACGATTGTGGCCTCAAAGTTCTACTCTGTCAACTACAGTCTGGAATAAATCCCAGGCAGGATCTACAATAGGGGTGTGCATTGGATCAGGTCCGATCCACGATCTGGATCCAATCCAGGGGAAATAGGATACAATTATCCGATTTCTAATCCCCCCGCTGGATCGTTCGATCCAATCCGATCTGATCCAGAAAGGACCCGATCCAGATTGCAATGGATTGGAGGATCAGCAGGTGCACTACTCATCACCTGGCACGCTACTCAGGAGCAGGCTGTGAAGCCTGCTCGCAGTAGAGGCCAGCGGCGGAGGGGAGCGGACATCCCCAGAAGGTAAGCAAGGGGGGAGGGGGACCCACAGCCCACTTACCTGCTGGGGCCATCCGCTCCCCTCCACCGCTGGCCGCTACTGCGAGCAGGCTTCGTGGCCTGCCCCTAGGTAGCGCGCCAGGTGATGTCATCACCTGGCGCACTACTCAGGGGCAGGCCGTGAAGCCTGCTCGCAGTAGCGGCCAGCGGCGGAGGGGAGCGGATGGCCCTGTGAGGTAAGGAGTGTGGGGGAGGGGGCTTACCCCCTCCGGGGCCGTCGGCTTCTGTCCGCTGGTGCCCGCGGGCATCAGCGGATGGAAGCGGACAGCCCCGGGAGGTAAGGAGCAAGGGGGGAGGAGGGAGTTAGGCCCCCCTCATCCATCCGCCACCATTTTTTCCCCATAGACTTGCATTGGGGGAAAGCTTTCTTTCCCCCAATGCAAGTCTATGGGGAAAACAAAAATGGTGGCCGATCCAAAAATTGGGCGGCCGCTCCAAAAATCAGTTGTACGATTTTTGGATCGGGATCGGGCCTGATCCGGTCTGGGGGGGGGCTCCGATTTTGTCCGATCTGATCCAGGACAAAATTGGAAGTCCCGATCCGGGTCCCAATCCGATCCGGGGGTCCGTGCACACCCCTAATCTACCATACTGCTTTAAAATGGTTTAAAACGGTTTATAATAGTAGTGACAACTGTTGAGGCCCAGGACACACCCCATATACAGTTTTCAAAACATTTTCAAAGTGTCATATCGTGCTTGGTGTAGATTGGTCCCCACAGTACCAGCAGCTCCTCTAAACCAGCTGTTTATAGCAGGTTTGTAACTGACCACTCATGAAAGTTTCCTGGTCAGTTTCATGATGCAGCAATCCTCCAGTGCCTGCCTCATGATCTCTGGATGATAACTGATAACAGAAAAAATGTGGTAACAAACAGATCAACATGTCAAGAGGAAAGCCACCATAAGAAGAAGAAGAAGAAGAATGACATAGACCAGCGCCATCTTGTGGCTGTATAAATGAAATATATAGAACTCCTGGTTAAAGGGGGGAAAGTAGAGAAGGGAAGTGCATGTAAAGGGAGAACATTGTGATTGTGGGGCAAAAATGGAAGCCAGAAAGGTGCAGTACAGTTGCAAGATTTTCTCTTGGTGTAAAAATGCTCTTAGGTGTGCAGAAGGTAGGAATGGGTGAGCATTCAGTTTATTTTCTTGATAAAAACTTACTAAATTTGCATTCCCCCCCCCAAAAAAAAAACACATGGAAAAACTTGAGAAAAGCAAAACTGACAGATTCATTCATGCAGATAGAGAGGTTAGAGTGTTTACCTCTTAAAGTCTGGGTCCGAATCCCTGCATATCCACCCATGTTTGTGGTGATGAATTAGCACCGCAATCCTCTTTTTTCAGACAGTCTCCTTATTTGTAACAGTTAACATGGCAGGCAGGCACAATATGATCGTCTTCATGCTAGGAATATCTGTACCTTTTGGATTTGGCTGGTGCAAATGGGTGAAAATACAGTCTGGTTTGCTGTTTAATAAAAACTTACCAAAATGTACACATTTCTTCCTATGGTACAAGCTATATACCTCATTCCAAGGAAAATACAGTGTTTTGTTTCTCATTTCACCCCTTTCTACATAAGGCCAAAATACATTTTTTTGTGTAATAGCAAGACACCGGAACTAGAATTATCCCTCATAAACAGATTTTACTATTAGTACCTATATACTAGGAGCCTATCTACACTACTGCTTTAAAATGGTTTATAACAGTTTTAAACCAGTTAATAACGGTTATTAATCAGTTTAAAACTGTTATAAACCATTTTAAAGCAGTAGCGTAGATAGGCTCTAGGAAAGTTTATTGCTGTGTAAATACATCTCTGCATTCAGTAGATGCATTTTTGTTTTGTTACTACTAAGCCTAGACATTTTGCTATTATGGATTCTGGTCCTAGTGACAAATGAAACTGCTTGTCACTGATAATTGTAAACTCTGTAATCTTAAGGCTTGTTTAATCTGTTTATGGTGTTTTCATTCTACTTCCTTATGCTTAGAAATGTGTATGCCATGGAAAGATGGCATCTTTCCTCCAGTGATTAACGTCTGTTACTATTTGTGTGTCTCTTCTTCGAGTGGATTGACACTGGGATTTTTTAAAATTGTTTCTTAAAGCAGTCCAAGAAAATTGTCTGTGTTTTATTTGACAAACACTGAATACATTAACTGTTTTCTCCAATGGACGTCGTTTCCCTTTAATAACTTGACACATTCAGCTCATTTCTGTTCCTTATATTAAAATATACAACACATTTTCCTAGCAGCATAACATTTTCATTTGGGAGTAATATAGTAGACATTTTGTATATTTAGTGTAACAGTGTGTTCTCTCTCTCTCTCTCTCTCTCTCTCTTTTTTTTTGCTTTTTCTACGTATATCATTTTAGCTCTAGAGCGAAACATATTATTTCAAAGGTTCAAGTGATCAACTTAACTTCAGATTATCTGGTCTGCTCTGTTATTCACCTAGAATGGAAAATAGAGTAAGAAATATTAGGCACATGTCCTTGGAGCAATTCATCATATGTATTTATTTCTTGCAACTCTCCACACAAATTTCACAGTGCATCCCATATCTCTAAGCACTGTTCTCCATGGGACTCTAGGAAAATATCAATTTATGCTTTCTTCTTTTGAAGGGACGTGCTTGTGCTCCCAATGAAAGTGCTTTGTGGGAATGAGATCTGTGAATGTGTTGAGGATGTTGCATAGCTCAGTGGGGGCTAGTGCATTAGAATTGTCCTGTATGAAATAGCTAAACAGAGGAGCAGAGCTGCAATCCTATACCCATCTAGAATCATAGAATCATGGAGTTGGAAGGGACCATTTAGGCCAATGAGTCCTACCCCTGTTTATGCTGGAATCTCATTCAAAGCATCACCAATAGATGGCTATAGAATTTTTGCTTGAATTCATCCAGAGACAGAGAGCCCACCACCTCTGTAGGCAATTACTGTCTGACTGTTCTGACCATTAGCAACATTTTCCTGATGTTTAACCAAAATCTGTTTACCTAACCTTAGACATAAGCCCCTTTTAACTCAGTGGAACTTACTTCTGGATTACTATGCATAGGATTGCTTATAAATCTATCAGATCATTTGGCCCATTAGCATTAGGTAAGTGTCTTGAGATTCCCTTAATATTCACTGGTGGTGGTGGGTGGGTCGCTATGGTTGCAGCATAGCTGTTTACTTCCCAGCCCAACACTTCCCATTCTTCATCCTCAGTATTTAAGAGTGTGCAGGTTGTGTAGAACCTCTTCTACTTCTACATATGTCAAGAAAAGAGTGTATGACATACACTTGGCATACTTTGAGTCCAGGTGTTTCTTGTGCTTGTCATGGGACTATGATACGTGTAAGAGGTCTATGTACAAGTGAAGTGTGTGTGTGTGTGTGTGTGTGTGTGAGAGAGAGAGAGAGGTTTGTTTTGAGTACTTTCATTTTCCTGTAATGTTTAAATTTTCCCATATCATGGTGTATTTCTGATCGTTCTGTGTCACTGGAGCATCTCAGCAAAACTCTGCTAGAGACTTTACTGCCACAGGCCTTACAACCACACCCGGCTTGCCTGGGCATGGGGAAGCAATTACAGGTGGGGGCAGAAGAAATGTGTGCAGGCCCACCATTTGCTACCTCCGGGATGGCGCCACAGGGAGTGGAAGGGGTCTGCAGCCCTGTTTATGGAGCTATTGCCCATCCTTCCCACCTCTTTGCTTTGCGCCTCCCTCCCTGTAGACAGCATGGGTTTGCCAGTCGCCCTTTGGAGGCCAAGTAGTTCTTTATAATTGAGTTTTTTCACCTACTTCACACTGTAAGACAACAGGGGAGTATTCAGGAGGTTAATTGGTTGAATTTGGTCACATTTAAAGGGAGCAGGTGTGCAGGCATCGGGAGCAAGGATAGAGTTGGTGAGCATTCTTAGACAGCATTGAGGTGATAGGTAACATCTGAGGCCCTCAACTGGGAGTCTTGCGGCATCAAATGATGGGACAGGAATTACCTCTGAGGCTAACCTTACTCACTCTATCAGAGTTTTGCAACCTGAGGGGGGATGACATCGGAAGGCCTACCTACCCCAAAACGTATACATGCAACACCGATCAGGATACTAATAGCTCGCCTGATCCCAATTACGGCCAAGACGTTGGCCAAGTTAGGGCCCGCTTAGACCTCCATCTGCCTGAGCAGAAATCTAATATATGTGGCCCTATTTAAATCCAACTTTCTTGTGTCATTTTGTTATTTCCGCCTTCCATTCCTGCAAATAATCTGTGAGTACATTATGCTCTAGATGTTTTGTGTTTTGTATTTTAAGATATTGCCATTATGTTTCTACTTTTTGTAATCCTTCCCCAAGCTTTTGGGCCAAATGAATCAATGGATGGGCAGAAAACCTTTACAGCTTTTCACAATTCATTTCATATTCTCAAGTGTGTGTGTGTGGGGGGGGGGGGAACCAATACATTTTTCCCATTTAGGCTATGAAGTTTGGAGACCTTGGTGGCATTCATAATATGGCATTAATGGAGTGCTTCTGTCCGACCCAGCGCACAGTATACACATGAGGAGCCAATCTACACATAAGCTTTACAACATTAAGAATGGGTTTTGACAATGCATTGGGACACACAACACACTTACTGAAGCTTTTTATACCACTTGTTTTTTGGAACTAAAGTGTTAGAGTGATAACGTTCTATTCTTAAAATAACGCAATTTTTAAAGAATGATGTGTCCTTTTTTACCATGTCATAGTTGCTGAAATCAAAAGTACAGTACCCTATCAGGGTCGTGGGGGCATTGCCTGCTTTTCCAGCACCCAAATGCTTGCTACTACCATTGCTGTTATTTAAAAATCAATGCAGGCACTTACATGGTTAAAACCACAAAGAAAGGAAGTGAAAGGAAGGGGGCAAAGGAGGAAGTGGGAGGGAAAGTACTGGGAGATGAAGCTCCGTTACAGGAAGAAACGAAGAGAAGCCAATGTGTGACCTTATTAAATGCATTGAAGAAGGAAGGAATTAAAGACTACAATGGTATGGAATACTTAATGTGCCCTGTTACATTTTAAAATGATAAAAATTACAGCGTTACAATCAATGTTTTAAAACATTACAAGCTTATGTGTAGATTAGCTCAAGGATTCCAGAAAAAAAAACATAGCAAAGAACATTTAATCAGATAAACTGAGGTACAATCCCCCAGGAAATGTAAGAAGGACAAATGCCTACAATCTATTATTATTATTATTATTATTATTATTATTATTATTATTATCACTTATATACCGCCCCATATCCGAAGCTCTCTGGGTGGTTTACAAAAATTAAAAAGATTGAGCATTAAAAAGACAATATACAAAATTTAAAACCATAAACATAAAACAGCTGTCATTAAAACACTTTAAAACATTTTAACTATTAAGCCTGGCCACAAAGTCAATCCAAACCTCAACTTGAGTTGTAAAAATGCCTGGGAGAAAAGAAAAGTTTTGACCTGGCACCGAAAAGATAAGTGTTGGCGCCAGGCAGGCCTCATTGGGGAGATCATTCCATAATTGAGGGGCCACTACAGAGAAGGCCCTCTCCCTTGTTGCCGTCCTCCGAGCTTCCCTCGGAGTAGGCACCCGGAGGAGGACCTTTGATGTTGAGCGTAGTGTATGGGTAGGTTCATGCAGGGAAAGATATTCCATCAGGTATTGTGGTCCCAAACCGTGTAAGGCTTTATAGGTTAAAACCAGCACCTTGAATCGGGCTCGGAAGCATACAGGCAGCCAATGCAAGCGGGCCAGAATCGGTCTTATATGTTCGAACCTTCTGGTTCCTGTTACCACATGGACTTGTCAAATCATTCTGGTAAAACACATCCGTAACTGCCAGGATGAACATTTTCAATAGACAGTGATCAAGGAAGATGAAAATAGCAACAATTTTGGTTGCAGTTTAGAATCTAGAAGATGCCAGTATTCAAGTTGTTGATGCTGGCTGAAAAATGGGAGGGAATTACAAAGGTCCTAGCTGCAGTGATTTTTAAGCTATGAAATGTTAACACATTTGAGCATGTGGCTGCAGTCTGACTAAGAAGATAGAAACCTTGTTGTTATAAAGCCACATGAGTTGCTCTGTAGTTAAAACTGAAAAGCATTATAATTAAAAATACAAAAAAAAATATTTCATATAGAATCAAAGGATTTATCCTATAGTTACACAATTTGAACAAATCCATGGAGGATAAGGCAATTAATGGCTGCTAGCCCTGGTGGCTATAAGCTGCTTCCAGTATCAGAAGCAGTATGCCTGTGTACACCAGTTGCTGGGGGACATTGGCAGGAGGGTGCTGTGGCTGCTGCAAGCATAGAATGCTGCACTAGATGGAACCTTGGTCTAATTCAGCATGGCTCTTCTTATGTTGTTCTTATATTCTTGTGCTTAATGTGAGCCACGTACTGTGGTGTGGGATGTGAATCACTTTTAATGTATAAAAACATATCCGCAGCCAGCTTGTTAGAAGCTAGTCACAAAGGATCTTTCTCCCTTTAAAAAACAAGAAACCTCTGTTCCATAGGAGACTGTAAATGTTTCCTTATCTTGGTACATTTGGTTTATAGCCTCTATAGCTTCCTAGGTCTCATAGCCCTCCTGTTCAGCTCAACTGATCCAAAACTGAGTGGTGAAAAATACTCTGATGTATAGTCTTTGACTGAGTGAAAACATATCAGTCACAATCAGTTGGGTCCAGACTTTACCTCTCACAAACAGAATGGCTCCTTCAGTTCATAAAATGTTTCTGATCCAGCAGAGGAATTCCACTGGTGGAACAAGGGAGGAGGAAATTTCCATCCATTTCCCCCAGCTGTGGCCTATGCCCTCCACTGAAAATCTGCTCCATAGAGTTGGTGGATACTCTTTAACAGGGGGAAAGGTGGCACACTCAGAAGCTTACCTCTGTTCAAGGAGCGTCATCAGTTGGGGCGGGGGGAAACATGTTTCCTTACTGTAGTTTTCCTCATGCTTTTGTCCCACAATACTTCCTCTTTCTTTACGGGGAAAAAAGAGGAAGTAAATAATGACCACATGTCCTATTCAGTGGGTGTTTTTATCCCACTGCTTCTCCTGCACACAGCAGGAAATGGTGGGACATTTTGCTACAACCAAAATAATCAGATTTTCTGGGTCTTTTTTGCAACAGGAAAATGAGCAGAGGGGGCAGGAGCTATGTGGAAGGTGGATGGCATCATCAAAAGGACTGTGAGTGGCCAGTAATCAGCATGTGATGAAATATTCATCTGATGATGCAGAAGGTAAGCTTCTGCCTGTGGAAGCAAACTCTGGAGTAAACCCATTATTTCCCATTATCTCATTCTGTCTTTAGAGCCTTTTTCTCCATCATGAATTACTCTCACCTGCCCTTTATCCACCTGTCCACATTCCTCTTTACAAACTTCCCCACTCCCTTTTAAAAACTTCACAAAACTTATTTTCTTCATATGCACACTGCATTTATTGTTCTCTTAAGCGATGTGTCACAAGGGGGATATTTGAATATTTTCTCCTGCCATTGATTCTATTCTAAACAATTAAGCAAATTCCAGTGGAACATTTGAAACTATCTTTTTACTGTGCAGAGTCCAATACATGAATTTAAAAACAAAACAAAACCATGCAATCCTTGCTCTATCGCCATAACCTTTGCTGGATAATGACTGCACACTGTATTCTACATGCATCTATAACAGCTACATTTAATGTGCAACATATATAGGCAAGATGGGTCCAAGAGCAGTGTGACCATGCCCAGGGATGGAGTGGCACATTCAGCTGCTGACCTTTAAAAATGTGTTTTCTGCCCCCCTTTCCTGATATAAAAACAGAGCCAAACAGAGAACATGCTGCAAGATACTGCCTTTCAAATGGTGGGTCAGGACTCACTACTGGGTCACAACAGCATTAACACTAATTTCTGGTAAAACAATTAAAAATGGGTTCCCAAATTAATGTTTGGGCTAGGTATGTTCCAGCTCTGGAAAAGTCGGAGATTTCTGTTCTAAGAGATATACAGATTTTCTGTAAAAGTGACCAAGAAAGCAAGTATACTGATAGTACAAAGAAGAAGATAGCTTAATGATCCTATTTCCATAGGGTCTCTCTACTTATTATCCAAGATTTTAGAATATATTTAAGACCTTAATCTGATTTAGATTTTGTTTCAAATGAAACATAGTTTTAAAACAAGAAACTCTAGGTTTCCAGAGATGAAGAGTTTTTTCTTCACAAAGCTGCTAATTCACTGTTATCTACTTTTGTTTTTGTTTTTTTCATAGAATTGCAATCTGAGTATATTTCCTTTTCCGCTTTTCAACAACATAACCACTAAGTGGCACTCAGTGCAAAACCGTTGAATAGCACATGTACACAAGTGGAAAAAGCATTTTCTTTCACTTTCAAAAATGAAACCACATTTTTCCTTCTCTAAAAAAATCTTACTGAAAGCATGGATAGGTAATGATGAGCTCACAACAAATGCCTCATTATATCCATTCAATAGCCCTTTATAGAAAGCCCACTCTGTTGTGTTTGGTGCTCCAATTTTGGGCCCCAAATATCAGTACCCTCCCAGTGATTTTTTGCCAATATTGGGACGTATTTGTTTTTATTGCCATGGAGTACATAAAAGATTACAGAAATAAAATACTACTATAAATGGCATTATATTAGATTCCATTAATTGTAAATTATGCAATAAATCCAGCTTTTTACTTTACTTACCAATTGAATTGCTGTCCTTGAAAAATAGCATGAGAAATAAATCTGTTGAATTAATTGGTCGTACATCACCTAATCAGAAATGTTGGGCATAAAATTCATTGGCACAAGCAGGCAAATGGGATTTTAATATATTAAGTGACGTAAAAGTATTAAAAATAAATAAATAAATAAGTCATTACAAATCTGAATGTCTGAAAAAGGAAGTTCCCCAATAATAACATTGGTCAAATAGTTTTTTAAAAAACTGTATTCATCCTTTTTAGATCTTAGTGCTTTGGTTTTATTCTGTAGCTCTTTCAGGGATTTTAATGACTTTTAATGCTGTGTAAGTAAATACATACATACATACATACATACATAGTGGCTGGTTTGTCTAGGCACATGTGACAATAGTACAATTCCTAACAAAGTCCTTATATATGGGATTGTTGTTGTGGAAAGGTCAATCTACACTTCTAGGGAAAAAATGTGGTTCAGTCTTCTTGGGATGCTTCCACTTCAGACTTTAGGTGTGAAAGGGGGCGGGAACAGAATATTTAACTATTATAGGAGGTTTAAAAAGATCTCTTTGCATATGGTAAAGAAATAAAGCCCGAAAACTACAGAGAGAGTTCAGCTCTAGTGCTTATGGAGAGGCTCCCTCCCTAGCATGTTATGGAGATGATTAGGAGTTGTGCTATTAGCACTTCAAGCATTTCCTGACAGTAAAAGGTCGTGACCTCATATTCATTAGTCTTGTCACAAATTAGAATCACTTCAGATTTACACATTAGCCATAAAAAGATATGCAATTCATATAATTTATGTTCATTCCAGCTAAGACCTTTTGCTTTAGTTTTAATTTCTGCAGATAAATAAGTCAAAAACCATAAAAAGGGGTCAAGTCCAATACATAAGGTTAGCAATGCAAGTGCAAGAAGCTATAAATATAGAATATGCAACCTATTAAATGTGAAATGGAAATACTGTGCAGGCTTTTTAATTTTTAAAATGGCATTTTTGTTCTCTTTGAATGCCCATCTTTCAAAGTTTAATCAGTGATGAGATAAACAGACATAATGCCTTGACTCAATTATGACTCTGAGATTGTGTTCGTAAACACACTTATGTAGAAGTAGGATCAATTGAAAACACATGAGTATAATCCCATAATAATCCTTTCTATCTTTCTAACTGTGCACTAGTTTTAACAGCTGCTCCTGATGTTGACCAATCAATCTACCTACAGTTCTGAATTTTCCCCTACCTTCCATCCACTGTTGAGAATATTTTATTTTATAAAATAATTTTTATTTTATAAAATAAAAATCACAGAAGTAACTATAACATTATAATAATGCTGGATGGCGGCTACTATACAGACAGTCTTTTCAGTAGTAGAAGCCCAAACTACCACAAGATGTAGTAATGGCCAGCAATTTGGATGGCTTTAAAAAAGGGGTGGATAAATTCCTGAAGGAGAAGGCTATCAATGGCTATTAGTCCTGATGGCTATGTGCTACCTCCAGGATCAGAGGCAGTAGGCCTATATACACCAGTTGCTGGTGAACGTGGGTGGGAGGTTACTGTTGCACCATGTCCTGCTTGTGGGCCCCTGGTCAACAGTTGGATGGCTACTGTGTGAACAGAATGGACCCTTGGTCTGATACAGCATGGCTGCTCTTATGCTCTTATATGGAATGAACTCCTCTGATGTTTACATTGTGGTCTTTTTGGTGCCAGGTGGAGACCTTTTTTATTTTCTCAGGCTTTTTAGCCTTCAGTTTTAAAAAAATAGTTCGTGTGTTTTTAGATTTCTGCATTGCTTCTGGCTTTTATGTTGGTTACTACTTTGGTTTTATTCTGCTTTAAACTAATGGTTTTATATTACATTTTACTATGTTATTTTATTTTATGATTTTAAGCTTCGACTTATAAACTTCCCAGCGAGCTTAATTTCTAATGGGCAGCAAAGAAATGTAATGAATAAACAAATAAATAAAATAAACAAGAGGGACATGAATTTCCTGTAAATGTAAAATGAATCACGTAGCACACTGACCCTGCTTTGCCCTCACTGTATAAACCAAATGAAACAACAATGAATGGATCTTGAATACATAAGGTAATCCGGATAGCCCTTCAGACGTCAACATTAGTTTTCAACACATGGCATAGGATGTCTGTTTCTTGAATATCAGATAAAGGATTTCTCTTACTTGTTCAGCAGTGTGAGATCAAAGGCAGAGCTACCACCTAATACTTTCATGTATCAGTATTATTTTAAAATTAAGTATGAAATGATTTTTGTCTTCCCCATAACACATAACATGAGGGTTAAAGTGCAACACATCTGGAGAGCACCAAGCTGGAGAAGGTTGACTCCTATACTTGTCTTCTCAGAAGCCAGTGCCACTGAATTCACTAGGGCTTACTCCCAAAAGGTATAGGATTGCAAACTAATCTCATCTGAAAGGTGTTCAAGACAGCCAAATTAAACCTCTTCTGCTCCGCTGTTGCTTTGATGAGATGATGTATTGTGGAGGGATTGTGGGGAATGAACAGTATATTTTGTTTAAATACATTTTTAAGAAAAAAACATTGGTTCTTTGAAGGGCAGGATATTGATCAAAAGTTGGAAGTGCCTGGAACATGCTCTGGTTCTAGATCTGTAATGAATAGTTCCCCTTTTGTTATCAAGCGTGCTGCTATATGTGAGATGTGTTTGAGAGATGTGTTTGAGACCCTGTATTTGGTAAGAGTATGGAACAGCATTCCCCATCCTGTTGCCCTCCAGGTGTTTGAGATTACAAGTCCCAGCATTCCTGACCATGGGACATACTGACTTGCAATGATGGGAGTTGTAGTCCAACACCTTTGGAGGGCACCAGGTTGGGGAAGGGCTCCTCTAAACAAAAAAAAGAGAAGTAGGTGGCCCTAAGTTGTTCGTTATCAGTTTTCCACAACCCCACAGTCACCTCTGCATATCATATTCTCCATCCTGTCCTTATGGTTTATCTGCTTTGGGAGAATGAAAATTTCACTTGCACTTTCTGCCTCCTTAGGGAGGATGTGGTGTTAAGGCTTGGGAGCCTTCACTCCCAATTTCCCTGCTTTTTGGTGCTTGGTTGGAAACTGTAGAGCCTTAACATTGTTTTTGTAAACCGTAGGTTTATTGTTTAATTAATTTCATGGCTTTGTGTAACGGATGACTGGATATTATACAGTCGACAAGCAGCCAGCATCAGCTAGGATGTTACACCATTTTGACATCCAATATAAAATCAAAGCTAGTGATATGTGTTGCACCCACTTTTCAAAATAATAAATGAACCCCAGAAGTTATGCTCTCTCACTTGAAATCTGAGGGGTCTCATTTGAATTTTTCAATAGCCAATGCCCAGAAATAAAAGCTTTCTATGACTGACTCATGAAAAGAAGCGTTTCATGTTTTATGTCTGTATTTGGAGAGAACCTGAAAAAAAATTCTACTGGACTAAAAACTCCCCAATTTATTCTGGAAGCACACAAGATGATACAGGAAAATATCCTAAATTAGAATAAGTTACAGTTTACTATATTAATTATTTTAGCTCATTTTATGCTACATGCTTTTTCTTCCTGTTTGCATCTTAAAGTAGGATTGTGATCATGTTTGTCATCAAGTTTCAAGCCTGCATGGGCTGCATTTCCATCCATAGATATTTACTTAAAAGACCCATTGAATTTCCTTGGTTCTTTAAAAGCAACGTATTTGCTTTTAGATTTGCCACTCTCAGCACTCTGCGCGTGCTATGTATGCCTGCTCTGTCTACCCTATGGTTCCCTGCAAGGCCCAGCTAGGGGAGGTCAGTAAATTAAACCAAGGGATGAAAGATGGGATTCCATCAAATTCAGCTGAGAGCATTTCCTGTAGGACATGGACCTAACAGGAACGGTGAGGTCAGGTTTCTGGCAGACCCATTTAAGCAACTTTATGGCCTGATAGTTCTCTGTTCGGTAGCCTGCAGAAGCCTCATAAAGCAATGGGCATATGAACACAGTTATTATGGTCTGCCACTTTGTCTTTAGTAGTCTGAGGTCCAGACCTTTTCAGAAGGGGGAATAGTGTCATGTTATAGGGTGACCACATGGAAAGGAGGACAAGCCATCCAAAATAGTGGCCAGCACAACATCTTGTGATACTAAATTCTATAGTTAACCAGAACTGTACACAGTATTCTAAGTGTGGTCACACCATAGATTTGTATAAAGGCAGTATGAGACTGGCAGTTTTATTCTCAATTACTTTTCTTATAATGCCTAACATGGAGTTTGCTGTCTTTACAGCTGCCACACACTGGGTTGACATTTTCACTGAGCTGTCAACCACATTCCCAAGGTTTTTTTTCTTGTTTAGTCACTGCAGACTCAGATCCCATCAGTGTATATGTGATGTTGGGATGCTTTGCTCCAGTGTGCATGCTTACGTAGAACTGTTGTTTACAAATGCTTACGTAGAACTGTTATTGCCATTTTGATGCCCATTTTCACACTATGGAGAGATTCTTTTGGAGCTCTTGGTAATCTCACTTCATTTTAAAAACCCTAAATATTTTGAGGTCAGCTGCAAATTTGGCCATCTCACTCCTATTTGCATGTTGTGAAGAAAGTGGATAGGGAGGCAGTTTCTCCCTTTCTCATAATATTAGAATGAGGGTGGAAGTGAGCAGTGACGTAGCCACGTTTGGTGATGATACCAAATTATTTAGTCTTGCTAAAACAATGGAAGATTGTGAGGAGCTGCATAAAGATCTCTGCATACTGAGAGAATGGCCATGAAAAGGGCAAATGCTGTTCAATGTAGGCTGACCATATGAAAAGGAGGACAGGGCTCCTGTAACTTTAACAGTTGTAGAGAAAAGGGAATTTCAGCCAGTGTCATTTGTATGCAATTAGTTCCTGGTGAAATTCCCTCTTCATCACAACAGTTAAAGTTGCAGGAGCCCTGCCTTCTTTTGTATATGGTCACTCTAGTATAGTGCCTGCAACTTTAACTGTTGTGATGAAGAGGGAATTTCACCAGGAACTAATTGCATACAAATGACACTGGCTGAAATTCCCTTTTCTCTACTACTGTTAAAGTTACAGGAGCCCTGTCCTCCTTTTCATATGGTCAGCCTAGTTCAATGTAAGCAAGTGTAAAGTGATGCACATTGGGGGATCACAATTTCACATATACACTAACAGGATCTGAGCTAATTAGTGGTGACTGACCAAGAAAGAGTTTGGAGCAGGGGAGGTGGACAGCTTGATGAAAAGGTTGATCCGGCCGCTGTGAAAAAGGCAACCTCCGTGTAAGGCGTAATTAGGAAAAGAATCCTAATTCTTGAAGACTAATATGAAAAATAGTAGGTTCTCTGATTTGCACTTGATGTATGTGGATTCTTTAATCTTACTATAGTAAAAATAACATATTTTAGTTTTAGATTCATGACTGTATTAGCAGTAAGTTAGTTGGGAAACAAATGTATTAGGAAGTGCAGAAAGTGAGTGTATTGCATCATTTGTGACAGCTCTATTCATACATAGTTTATGGTATGTAGTAAGTAAAGAACAAACCTAAGGATGCCTTTCTGTGTGTATATATGAAAGAGGCAGGCACACAGACATAGATAGTGGGCCAGGCCTAAATTTCCAGCCTAATCTAACTTACAGGGTTGTTGTGAGGGTAAAAGTAGCACATGCCATACACCTAAACATTACCAAACATTTGTTTTACATTTCTGTGAAAGTGAGCAGCAGAAGAAACTCACTAGATGGTTTTGAGCCAGTCATAGACTCTTAGCCTAACCTACCTCATGGGTTTTTGTGGGGGGAGATATGGCACTTGAAAGAATGATCAGTCTAGGGCTTTCCCCTTCCTCCTTACTAGAGAAGCTTCTTTCCAACTGATCAACTAAATGGAGTCTGAACATCCTCTTATATCACTACATCTGACCCAGTACCAAGAATAGCTATGTGGGTGTTTAGAAATATTGCTCAATTTAATTTTAATCTATCCAAGTTTGGATTTTTATTTTTATTTTTTTGCTCTAAAATAGCCTGTGGTCAATGAATCCTATATTAAGCCTGTCAAAGATGTTGGTACTGGAGATAACAATACACAATAGTTTTGTTCAACCTGATCAAAAAATATTAGAAAAGCTAAGAGAATTCAGAATGTCACTGACTCTTCTACCCTACAGGGTTGTTGTGCTGATAAAATGGAGGAGGATTATGTAAGCCACCTTAGGTTCCTTGCAAGAGGAAAAAAAGGCAGGATATAAATGTAACATTAATAAACGTATTACTACTTCTACTAATTATTATTATTATTAATTATAATAACAGTGAAGGAATAAAATTTCTTTAAAAATCAAATACATGGATTTTTTAAAAAAAAAAAAAGAAAAAGAGGGGGGAGCTTAACCTCTTATCTTACAAAAAGCCTTGGTCCCTAAATACACAGAGCTCTCAAAGAGAAGTACAGCCAAATCCAAACACCCCTTCAAGCTAGTGGAATGGGAATGAGACTCATTGCACTCAGGGAACTAACTTCTGAGTAGACATGCCTTGGATTGAATTGATATGAAAATTAATGATCAGCAGTCATAATCAAATGAACATACACACATGCAAAGCATGCAAGCAAGTTGTTAATTGTAGAGTTATAGTGCTGTAAAGGAGAGGAAATTCTCACTCACATCTCTCCCTCTCTGCCTTCTAAGGTTCCAGACTGTTTTTTTTAAATAAAGGCTACAATCTTCTACACACTTACCTGGGAGTAAGACCATTGCATTCAGTCAATGGAATTTACTTCTGAGAAGAGACTACAGCACTGTTTTTGCTAGAGGAAGCAGCCATTGTAGCTGACGCAGGAGGGAGGGGGGAGACTCTACTGAGTGTGTGCCATAATCAAAATGGCCACCGGATTTCTTAAAGAGGCACAGCTTTAATTTAATAAAATCCACTTAAGCGAATTTTTAAAAAAGAAAAGCAGTTCTACCTACACTACAATGGGAGGAAGTAGACCATGCCATTGGATTAATGAAAAAGGCTCCCTGAAGGTAAGGACAGCTGCGCAAAAATGGTCGCAAGCCCTGAATTCAATTTTCAGTTTTGGATTTAGGGGATTTTTTAATCTTTTTACTTTAAACTGCTCTCCTTCCCTCAGTCTTTCACCAATCTTCTTGAAATTTTCAGGTAATGTAAAACAAACATTTCTTTCTGGCACCTGTAAATTTCAGAGAGATTGGTGAAACATTTTCGATTTTATGGCTGTTAGAATGACCCCTCCCCAATTATCACTTTAACATGGTGGAACGTGTTTTTTACTGACCGCCCTTAACAAGGGAGGCACTGCCGTGCCTCCCTTAATTCTAGCTGGCTTCCCCAAAAGTAGATTTACTCAGGAAGATGACTCCAAGCCTGGGCATTCATGATGACAAGCTATAAAGCCTGCTGTACTGAACATACACAAAAATGAAGAGCATCCCCTCCACCTAATCTACTGAGAGATCGGCCTGCCTTGTGTCTTTGTGAAAGAGATGACTGCCTTGTCTGAGTGCAGTATTTGTGAATGAGGGATACAGATTTTTTTAAGTGTGTGTGAAACAGACCAAGACATTTTACAGTGTTTGTATGGGAAGTGTCACTGGACCTGCTGTCCTTAGACCTCTTTCCTCGAGCTCTAGACCATTTTCTTTGCCCATGAGACACCTTTTTTCAACAATATACACATTTTTGTGTACACTTTACATTAATGCATGCGTTTTTGCTTGGAGGACTCAATTTAAAAATGCAGAGAAGGGCAAATTTCAAAAGTTAAATGAGTTTTGGCTTATATATTCTTTGAAAATGAGAATTTAAGTAAAATAAAATTTCCTCCATTCCTAGGCTACCTCCACAAGAGAGGTTTAATGCTCTTTGAAGGCTCATTATAAATTTTACCTCCACACCAGCGGAGCGCAAAACGGGCGTAGAGGCGCGTTATCTCCCGGATTATGCGCATTATCGAATGCGCATTAAATAGCGACTTTTATTTTGCTCCGGCCGTTAAAGCGCATTTTCGCGGTGTGAACAAGCGCTTATGCGCGTTAACTTCTTGTAAAGTGCTGTTTGGACATCAATTAATGCGCTTCGCCGCCTCTCGCCACCTCCCGTGCAGAGGGATTAGGAGTAAATGCGCCTCCGCGATAATGCGCATAATCCCCGAACCGGGCGCAAAAGCGCATCCTTGTGGAGGGGGCCTTAGTATCATGGCACAAACTTGCAGTTAATATCAAGTTTTGTAGGCTGGCTTTCTGGGAAGGCTGGTGCATTTATTTAACACAGCTATTGGCCTTTGTTAGATAGTTGCACTGTGAACTTGACTTATCAAATCCAAATTTTGCCTCTTATATCCTGCTCAAATGATAATTCTCACCTTATATAGTTATTCATTGTAAATATAAAACAAAACAAAAAGAAATTAAAAGCTTGGAAGACTCTCAAAGGCATCAAGATGTAACTAATGCAGATAATGTAAAGGGAAATCAATTAGTTTTCCACACGGCTGAAAGATAACAGCTCTGCATGGCATTGTCTCTAAGTTGTTTATCTTTCTAACAGTGGGATATTAATTGGTGCAAAAAAATGCAGTCTATGTCCTTGTTGCAGTTCCACTCTAAAGGAATTTGAAATTTTCTTTTGTTTTTATAGGGGTTTGGAAAGTCCAGCCCCACAGAAATATTACACAAACAGCTATAAGGAACAGGCAGAACACTTCCATTTCATTCCTTTTCCTGTTTGTTACTTCAGACACAAATTTGCAAAATGTCCACATTTTTAAGGAGACATTCTAGCAGTCTCTGAGTGCTTCTTCACTGTACATTTGCATCCTAGTTTTGGTTGCAATGCAATGGAGAGCAAATGTACCCTTACCAGTGCCTTCCATAGATACTAAGCCATTTATCACACAAGAGGGTCCTCTTGTTACTTGTTTTCCCACACAGTCAATTATTTATTCCAGTATAGGCTGCTGGTTCTGATGTCAGTGGGGTGGTGAATCCTCACCAGGCTTTATTCAGAACCCACTTTGAAGTTCTGACTGGTTCAGACTGAAACCCGGAGTGGATTCACAGCCCCACTGACACTGGAGCCACCCACCAACGTCCACAGCTTCATTCTATGAAATCATTATACATGCCTAAAACCATAAACCAGGGGTTCAGAACTTCTTCCAGAGGCCACATCCTAGCAGTGGGCAGAGCTGAAGGCAAAAGGGGTGAGGCCAAATATCCCAGAATATTGTTCTGGTCCATCGACGACTTGAATCTTGAAGTTTGCCATTGAGCACACATGACTCATGGCAACATAGAGTTGTCCATGGCAGAAGTCAGGTGTAGGCAGATAGATGCCATGTTGGTCCACAGTCTGTTCCTGACATATCATTGTACTTTGGCCTGCACCTGTGTTTATAAGGGTGTACAGAGAATGTGTGTGTGTTTTCTTATTTTATTTTACTCCAATTTGCAATTATATTTGTTTAATTATACTTGACATTTTTTATATTTATGGATATAAATAAACTCCCAAATGGATTCCTGCACTGAGCAAGGGGTTAGACTCAATGGCTTTTTAGGCCCCTTCCAACTCTGCTATTCTATGATTCTATGGAATTTTAATTATAGTGAAAACTGTTCTTATTTGTGGAAACTATGGAAATCAATCAACAGGAAGGCAGTCAAAAAGGGATGATCAAGTAACTCCTGACTTTGAATTAAAAGACTTGCTCCCGGTAGAAAAGAAAACTGCTAGAAATGATTTGTTGATATGGATCAACACAGCTGCCTGCATTTTTGGCCTCTCCTTGTGGACATGGTTGTGATCAGCGCCTGCACCTCAAAATGCACAACTACACCACAGCTTGTCTTCCAGTTAGCATATGCAAGGGCTTGTGCTAGTCTAGAGAGCTTTTTGACTTTATGCAAACAGATCATGCCCATGCCATTCCATGAGCTGCCTTTGAAATTCACTCCAGTCTACTGGAGATGAAACAGGGTAGTGTTGGGGAAACACAAATCTATTAAGCATGCTTGGACACATGGAAATAATTGGTTCTTTGGATCCTGGCATGGGATTTTGGCTATAATTAGTTTAAGGTAGCATTACAAATTTTCATACTATGTTTGGATCAATCCAGCCAAACGTAAGCACTCTTAAGTCCTAGGAGAAACCAATTTTGACTGTGCAATTGTACACAAACTTACTCAGAAGTAAAGTCCATTGTGTTCAATGAGGTTTACTCTCAGGAAAGATTGTTGGGGGGGAATACATTAGTAATATCCCTTACTGAAGCATCCTTAGATTAGGAAGCTACTGAACAGAAATTAATTATTTGGGTCTTTTATATATACAATGGATAAGCTTATACTACTAATTAAATCGAGCATGTAGTTTAAATATACATGGGAACATGGAATATTCATTAACAATTCTTGTTATGTCAAACTTCCAGTCTAATCAAGGTCATTTGTGCCGCTTTCTTATCTAACGTCAGATAGTGTTAAGCAGGATCATTACAAATTCTATGAAAATCTGCAACACTTACATCCTAGATACAAAATGCCAAGCTTGTCATGTTTCCAAACGTGCCAAAAAATTGCTACAAGAAATCCTGCTGCACAACTCATCTCATTTGACCTTAGGGTATTACAAGAATAGCAGGAGTAATACTAGATGAACAATCCAAAGTTTCAATAGAATCCAAATTTTTGATACATACTTGGTGCCCTGCTCCAACTAGTTTTAGCTCTTTGCTATGCAAAACACAAGAGTTGATTACAATGGAGAAGTCGAGCAAGCAAACATCAAGCACAGTTTTACCAGGGAAACATGGATTTTCCATAGAAAAGTCTTACTAGCCAAGGTCAAACACTCAGGATATCAGCCAAGCAGAATCAAAGTCCAGAAGGCAGCATCAAGCAGATAACACAGAGGCCTAAACTCAAGTCAAAGTCAGGCAAATAAGATACCATGCATGAAGCACTGGACAAATGACATTGTTGCCAGCTAGGGTGACCAACAGTCAGGATTTTCCCAGATTTGTCCTGGTTTTTCTTCTATCCTGGGTGTCGGGGGATTTTCTGTAATTTTCTATAATGGCCTGGAATTACACACTTTCCCCTTTAAAGCTGCCATTATTATTATTATTATTATTATTATTATTATTATTATTATTATTATTTGCATTTATATACCGCCCCATAGCTGAAGCTCTCTGGGCAGTTTACAAAAATTAAAAACATTGAGCATTAAAAAACTGATATACAAAATTTTAAACCGTAAAGAGCATAAAAATAGGTTATAAATACAATATCCATTTAAAACAACTATGCTGGGTCAAACAGCAGCAGCAGCAGCAGCAGCAACAACAACAACAACAACAACAACACCCTCAACATACACTGTTAAATGCCTGTGAGAAGAGGAAAGTTTTGACCTGGCGCGGAAATTTTGGTGGCAATAGCCCCCAGTAGGATACCGGAGGGGCCATGCAGCACCCAAACCCCCAGAAGTAGCCCAGCCCTTGTATATATTAACATGATTTTGATGAAGGAAAAAGAATTGGGGAAGTTACTTCATTATTTTACCAATTGGCACCCAATAATAATTATCACAGTGCACACAATATCTGCATTTCCTATTTTAGGACAATATCTACCTCCCTCCTTCCCCCTTCCTCCCTTAGAGTGTCTAACAATTGCATTTTTGTGTGCTTATGATTTTCAATTTTGTATTTCCTGCTAATCCCTGAACTAAGAATCTCTGCCCATCGTTTCACAATTGGACTTCTAGTAAGGGATGTTATTAGCATTTTAATAGAACCCTTTAGGGAGATGCAACTTGGCCTCTTTTGGCAGTAGGAAAGGAAATAATTGAAAAATATGAAGGGAAAATATTATTTCACTATTGTGTAAAGAGAAATGGTAGGTTGGCTTATAGGGCTGAAAGAGCCTGATAGAAATGAACTAGGGTAGAGAGCCATATATATGTAAATGCTGAAGACATCTCAGCCTCAGAAAAAAATACTTTTATCACGGGGTCCACTTTAATGAAGAGTGAATATGCAATTTACAGGAGAAAGTAAAGTATGATTAGTCTGCTTTTTATCTCACTTACATCATAGTAAAAGAGGTTCAGTTCCTTGAAGGAACAAAGTGAAATTATTTTTAGTTTAGAACCATAGAGGACAGAAATTGGAAGGTGTGTTAGGATCACACCCACTGGATAGATAAGGCCCCAGACATCCTCATCTTCTCCCTCACTCTCTCTGTATCTCTAATATATATTCACAGATGATCTCATAAGAACCAACTGTCACATTCCAGGAATGCTTGAGGAATTTGGCTTTGTGAATTCTGAAACAATCCTGATCTGATTGCACCTCCTGGACTAATGTGCCAACTGGAACGTGGTTATCCATTGGCTTTCATACTTGCCAATAAAATTCCCATTTCAAAAAAAATGTCAAAATGCATTGTTAAACAATCATTCTTTGAAAGAAGAAACATTTAGAAATGCATTTTTAGATAAAATATATTTGAAAATACATATGCTGATACATATTTCCATGCTGATTTCCAAGGGAACGCAGTTTCCAGTTCTGGTTCTTACGCTTATCTTCTTCTCTAGATTGCTGGAATTCTGGAAACCAGTGCAGGTGCTCACCTGAATGTGTAATGGTTTCCCATGCTGGTTGGAGGGCTGCCCAGCTGGGCTGCAGAAATACAGTCTGGGTCCAGCCAGATTGCCAACTTCCAGTGTTTGGGCAGAGATGCAGCATGTTGTGAGAGAGCCTCCTGCCATTGTATTCCAGCATGATCTGGTGCGTTGCCCCCCGCATGTGGGGGAACGATTTGGTTTTGCATCGCCATTTGGCGATATGGTGGTCCTGCCGGATTCCCAGAATGGTCTGGATGGATTGTTGGGACCTGCAGGCCCTGGATCAGGCCTGCAAGACGGAATTGAAATCTCCACTAGCCTGTTTAGGCACGGGGACAGATTCATTATGCACCAGGACAATATGCAGACAAGGGGGGAGCTGTACAGACAGGACGGGGACAATTTATCTGATATGGGCAACGTTATTTTCCTGTCGAATCTGCAAAGGGGCCTGCGAGAAGTTTTTCGGTGCAGGTGGGGGGAGGAGAGACAAAGCAATAGGCTTGTCCCTCTCCTGTGGCATAGGGGCAGGCACGATTAGGAAAGGGATGGTGAGCATTCTGTGGCACCGTTCAGGTGACAGGTCATTTCTGAGGCCTTCCACTAAAGGTCATGCGGCCTTAGTGGGGGGATAGGGCTGACCTGTGAGGCCAACTCAACTTGCTTCACCCGGTGTTGGGCGGCCCGGGGAGGAGCGACGCAAGAAGGCCTACCCTCCCCAAAAGGGGTATGGCCTGGGGGTGGCGATCGCAAGACGCCACTCAACAGACATAGAATGTTTTCGCCCTATACCACCCCTGGCATAGTTGCTGGGGTAGAATAGGGCCAGCCCAGTCTCCCTTTGCAGATCATTAATAAATGTGGCCCATAATTTATACAATAGATATACTTGTCTCGTCTCTTTATTTCCCCCCTCATCCCCCTGCAATATATATTCACATATGATCTCATAAGAACGAACGGTCACATTCCAGGAATGCTTGAGGAATTTGGCTTTGTGAATTCTGATACAATCCTGATCTGATTGCACCTCCTGGACTAATGTGCCAACTGGAACGTGGTTATCCATTGGCTTTCATACTTGCCAATAAAATTCCCATTTCAAAAAAAATGTCAAAATGCATTGTTAAACAATCATTCTTTGAAAGAAGAAACATTTAGAAATGCATTTTTAGATAAAATATATTTGAAAATACAGATGCTGATACATATTTCCATGCTGATTTCCAAATAGATTTTTTTTAAAAAAAGATCTCAGTTTAATGCAGAAATGGTACAAAACAGGCTTTTGAGTGAATGTGTTCACTCAAACCCTAACCTTTGACATGGGCCAGAAACAGATGGATTCATATGTCCCTATTGCATTAATTTGTGACAGAGTTAAGTCATGATGTAATATTTACTTTGCTGTTGTGGTGGTGGTGGTTGAGAACATGCCTTCTGAATGTTTTCCTCAGTCACATTTTAAAAAACAATCTGAGATTTCCCATTTTCTGGAAAGCATTAGCATTTCTGGGATCCAGGATATGCATAGCATCCACATATACTGCCAATGAAGAGTCATTGGTCCCAGATTATGCAGGTAAATGATGTTTCATGATTCAACTGTGCCATGTGTGCCAAAAGTCCAAAGCAAATTCAGGCTATATCAGTAGTTGTAATACCAAATTTTAGTAAATTCAATTCTAAGCACCATTCAAGAAGTAAAAGAACTATAAGGGATCTGGAATGCAATTTATATACAGACAGGAAGGAGGAACTTCAGATATATAGCCTAGAGGAAAGAAAAAGCTAAAATATGATTGATCAAGTATCTAAAGAGAGGAAGAGTTTACCCTATTCCAGGGGAAGGCAACAGTCAGAGATTATGGCCAATGGTCAGGGATTATGGGTATGATAATCCAAAATATATGGAGAGCACTGGGTTGTTTACCCCTGCCCTATTCCCTGGGGACAGGGCAATAAGCAATTGTTTTAAAGAAAAGGGATGTAGATTTAGATTCAATATTAAGTAGAATTGTAGGGCAATTGAATTTAGCACAGATATTTTATAAAAGTTGTGACACCTTGTTCCCTGGAGGTTTTGAAGATCAGGTTAGATTGTCATTGAATGGAAATGCCTTCAGTATAGGATTTCTGCTTTGGGACAGAGACAGAGAATTGGGTAAAGTAGGTTTTCTGGCTCTGTGTACCATAAACATTTCTTAGGCTTAAATTCAACATCACACTGGCATATGTCTGCTTGTACAAACTGTTGTCCCCTTGCTCTTCTCCCTTTGCAGATCTCAAAATCTGTTCCAGAAGGTCCCCCAACCCTCTGGAGCAGTTTTGAGGAGTACACAGGGCCTGCAGGTGGGAGGGGGAAACTAATCTGCCATTGTGCTGTTAATGCTAGCCAGGGTTGGATAAAACCTTTAGACTGCTATCCTATGTACACTTCCATTGATCACACTGGGACTTACTTTCAGGTAAGAGCACATCAGATTACACTGTAGAACATTTAAAGAAGCATTGCTGTAAGTCTCATACCTAACAAATTCTGAAAATAATCCAGAGTTTAAGGTGGACCTAGAACTATCAGCAGCAAAGGAATGTCCTGTTTCTATGACTGTTTAAAAAGAAGAAGAAACAGTGGAGCCTTAATCAATATTTTAATGCCATAGGGTTAGATAACAGTGCAATCTAAATGTCTAAATGTTTTCTGGGCAGGGGCGTAATTGGAAGCTGGGAGGTCTCTAGGCTGACCATATGAAAAGGAGGACAGGGCTCCTGTATCTTTAACAGTTTCATAGAAAAGGGAATTTCAGCAGGTGTCATTTGTATATATGCAGAACCTGGTGAAATTACCTCATCATCACAAAGTTAAAGCTGCAGAAGCCCTGCTCTCTTTTCTACATGGTCAAGAGACAGGGCTCCTGCAGCTTTAACTGTTATGATGAAGAGGGGATTTCACCAGGTTATGTATGTATACAAACAACACCTGCTGAAATTCCCTGTTCTTTGCAACTGTTAAAGATACAGGAGCCCTGTCCTCCTTTTCATATGGTCACCCTAGTCTTATCATCACTCAGCTACTCTCCCACACTAGAGGACTTTAAGAGGCAGCTGGACAGCCATCTGTCAGGTATGCTTTAAAATGGATTCCTGCATTGAGCGGGTGGTTGGACCTGACGGCCTTATAGGCCCCTCCCAACTCTACCATTTTATGATTCTATGATTTGTTCCCTCCCTGCTCACCGGTATTAGGCTGACCATATGAAAAGGAGGACAGGGCTCATGTAACTTTAACAGTTGCAGAGAAAAGGGGATTTCAGCTGGCGTCATTTGTATGCAATTAGTACCTGGTGAAATCCCCTCTTCATCACAACAATTAAAGTTGCAGGCACTATACTAGAGTGACCAGATTCAAAAGATGGCAGGGCCCCTGCAGCTTTAACTGTTGTAATGAAGAGGAAATTTCACCAGATACTAATTGCATACAAATGACACCGGCTGAAATTCCCTTTTCTCTGCAACTGTTAAAGTTACAGGAGCCCTGTCCTTCTTTTCATATGGTCAGCCTAACCGGTATGCTCCCAGAATGCCCAGTTTCCAATTTTCCCATCCAGTCTCCACACTGGCTGCTGGGAAGAGCTGAAAAGAGGGCTCCAGTTGAAAATAAAAACAAAAACTCAGCCCTCTGCGGTCATGAGCTATCTACAGCCATGGGAGATTTTTTTCCAGACAATCCTATGGCCCCTGGGTTATTGTCTTGGGGCCATAGGATTGCGCTGTTAAAAACTATTATTGAATATATTTGAATTATGAATGAATGTGAGAATGTTGATGTGAAAGAGAGGCTAAATCTATTGCATACATTATTGATCACAAATTATCCTCTAGGCTGTACTCGCAATGGATGAATGGAGACACCTGACAAGAGTATTAAATAATAGCACCATCACATAGCGCATGCTGATCAAGCCTCTCATGGTGGCTGTGCTAGCATTACCATCAACATCAGGGTGTGACTCTAAAAAGAGGCAACACATTTCCTTCAAGAGCAGAAACAGTTAGAAGAAACTGACGGGTAGAGGGTCTGATATGATATGAAGCAAAAAGGGAGTTGGGGAATAATTAAGTGATCCTACTAGCAGGCAGAGGGGACTCCAAAGGAACAAGACTTGTATATATGGCCTTTCCAGGGGGAAAGCACAACCTTCACTGCACACTTCAGAGGTGGATGTTTGGGATTTGGTTAGGGATGTCTGCCACTGGAAAATCAGTTTCTTTTTTGGCTTGACGGACTTCCCTGGCGTAGTCACTCAGCTAAAATTTGTGGGCTGAGCCATGGGTTTTTCCCAAACTCTAGGGACATTTTGCATTTTTTAAAAAAAAAAATTGGGCAAATAGAGATCTGTGCAAATTGCTGGTGCAATTTGCAGAAATTTCACAAATTGCAACCGCATTTTGTATAAACTATTTATCTATTTATTTGCACACATATTTGTGCAAGTGAAAAATCTGTGAACTGGCCTGACTCAGTGTGGATTCGAGCCAGTTTGTGGAAGTCTGGGGGCCTGAACCAAGGGAAGCTCCTCAAGCCCCCCCCCCAAAAAGGATTCCTTTAGCATTCCTGGGTTTTGTCAAATAGAGAAACCTCTTGGTACATTTGTAGGATCAAGGATGTTTCAAATGCTGTACTGATTTAAGGCCCTGCTACCTATTTACTTTTTGAGCTTGATCCAATGGCACTAATCATAACTATTGCTTGCAGTTCTCATTATAGCTTTTATTTCATAGGGAACCAAAAACAGTGGCATGATTGATGACTAGTAGAACTTCTACACACACATACACACACAAATACACACAACCATGAATAGCAAAATAAATGAAAGGGGATTGGGGAAAATATGAACGAAAAAGGTAATAACTAGATTAATAAAAATGTGCTTCTGTTCTCATTGAAGTCAGGTGTAAACAACCTAAAATCAATGAGAGAGGGATAAGTCCTTGAAAGACCATTTTTTAAAAAATAAAGGCTGAATTTCCAATTATCTTTAAGGTTCAGTAGTGGTTTACTCCCACATTAATACAGCAGTAGAGTATTTTGCTTTAATATTATGCAGACTGTGGGGGTAAATTCCTGCTAAATGAGAGGAGGATGAAGGATGAGTTTCTAGTCTACCATCCCATTTCCTAGAAGAGCATTTCTTGACTATTGTAGGGTGACCAGATAAAATCCAGGTCAGGGCTCATGTAACTTTAAGAGTTGTAGAGAAAAGGGAATTTCAGCCAGTGTCATTTGTATGCAATTAGTTCCTGGTGAAATTCCCTCTTCGTCACAACTGTTAAAGTTGCAGGGGCCCTGCCTTCTTTTGTATATGGCCACTCTAGTATAGTGCCTGCACCTTTAACAGTTGTGATGAAGAAGGAATATCACCAGGAACTAATTGCATACAAATGACACTGGCTGAAATTCCCTTTTCTCTACAACTGTTACATGAGCCCTGACCTGGCTTTTATCTGGTCAGCCTACTGAATGCAAGGCAGTAGCCTGTATACCCTTGCTCTTCATGCAAATGAGAGAATCATGGGTTGGCAGAAATTGGGAAAGCAGAATTAAAATATTACACAGATGGGAGTATCCAATGCTGCCTGTAGGGTTGGCACAAGCGTCTGGCTGGGTCTACGAGGGCAGTGGGCCCCCTTGCATCTGGCCCTTCCAAACCCAGCCAGATGAGTTTAGCATGAGGGAGGAGCCACTTTTGAACACTCGCAAGTGCCTGCAATTTCCCCTCCTTACTTTCCCCCCACTGCTCCAATTGGGGCTTTAAAGACTCCCTAAATGCAACCTTGCATTAAGAGGACCTTTAAGGCTCCAATTGGAACAATGGGGGAAAGTGAAGAAGGGAAAGCACACTTTCCAGAGCCTCCAGAAAGTGCGTAATTCCCCGGGCATGCTAATGGCGGCCGCCCTTAATGTGTTTGGAGGAATTGTGCAATTTCCACAGCACCATTGCCTTAAGAGGGCCTTTAAGCCAGCAATTGGCACAGGGGGAAGGGAAATGCATGATTTCTGGAGTGTCTGGGAATGGTGGACATTAGCACAGGAGAGGGAAGGGTGGGCAGTTGCCAAGGGGCTCACATGGCCCACCTCATTGGAGCAGATGGCACAAGCATGGGGTGCAAGTGCTTGCAGGGTGGGCCTCAGCCAAGCTCACCCTTTATTAGCTGCCCATGAGCCACCAGGACCCACAGCTGGTGAAAGAGAAAGTGAGTGCCTCCTAAAGCAACCAGAAGGAAGCGAAAACTGTTCTATTCATTTCAGGAACAGAACAGGTCAGTGGAACTAACAGAAAGTTGTTCCACTGAACTGTCCCATTCTGGAAATGAGCATGTCAGCTCATTTCCTGGGTCACTGTAGGAAGTGCTAACTTCCTGTCAGGCTGGCAGTGGTCTGTCCCCCCCACCCCAGTTCAACATGCTCAGTGGAGGTTCAGTGACAGCACTGGATACTGCCCAGAGCATTCTACTGTAAAATGTACAACTTCACCCTAAGTATAATGTGTTCAAAAAAGGCCCATATATATAGACAGTGTGTGAAGAAAGTGGGACTCCACCAACCAGCTCTACCCCAGACATCTGTACACCTCCCATTTCCTGATGGATAAACAGAATGCCAGACTGTTCCCATGTGGTAAATAGAATATCTGCAAGTGAGATCTATGCACATACGCCTATATGTGAATAGGTACTCTACCTCAATCGGAGCAGTATGTGATGGGGACTCCTGCTAGCATGGAGATTCTACATGATACATGCGTACAACTGCATATACATAGGTCTATCTTGCCAATGGTATGCTCAATGCACAAGAGTGGGACTGGAAGGCATGCTCCTGCTTCCCCTACACACACTGGATAGGCTAATGGGGAAGGCCTTTGAAGGTTCTTTTTTTCAGTAGAATCTACAGTAGTGGTGTAAATGTAGCCACACTGAAGTGTTAGGCTCAATTCACACACCCCTTTCAGGTCACAGCAGCTGTGGTTTTCATCAGCTGATGCTGAATTTTACCGCTACATGCTGAAGTCAACACAGATCTGCTTTTGAAACCTGGTTGCAATGACAGCTCTTCCTTCCCCTTCCCCAGTTCAACAACCTCGAATGTGTCTTTTTAAACTGCCTATTGAAAAGCTTTTACAAAAATGAAATCAGATCTACGAACTAACTGGAATAATTAGTGCTGTAATTAAGGAGCTGAATTGCAGTCTGTTGTTCTTAGAATAAGATGAGCAGATGGTGTATGTGCTAAAAAGCGGATTTTAGTAAAAAATGAGACGCCTAATTTGTTCTCTGCTTAATGGCACTACTTATTGAAAATTAAAATCCAAGGATAAGGTATTAACAGAAGCCATGTAATTTTGCAGGATATCTGTATTTCACCTTGTGAATAGTCCCGTTTCAATTTGGAATGTTGCCTGAGTTAGAGGTATGTAATGGCAAAACAGCACTTGAAAACCTTACAAATAAGTAAAAAAAAAAAATTTTAGACACCTGGGGATGCATTACATTGCAATATTAACATACTATAATAGTTACTTTCTAACAGAAAATAGATTATAGGCGTAAGTAAAGACTGGGTTCAGACAACACAATAACTGATGGTGGTTTAAATAGTCAACAGTTGGTTATTTAACCCACCATGGATTACCGTGTCATGTGGAGGGAGTTTTTACTAACAGTTAATTATTTGGCCAAAATAACCAACATAAATAACCAATGGTGTGCAGAGTTGGCTATTTGAACAACAGTTAGTTATCATGTAGTGTGAAGGGCACTGTGGTTATTTCCTCAGCCACTGTTGGTTATTTCGTCAGCCACAGAGTCAAAAGGCACTGCCACCAGGTCCTCCGCCGCCGGGCTCATAAGGCCAGAGGCCGCGCAGAAGAGACGGGAGAGGGCCGGATCCGGAAGTGATGTAATCGGCCCTCTCCCGCCTCTTCCACGCGGCCTCTGGCCTCATGAGCCCAGCAGCGGCGGCAAAGGACTTGGCGGTGGTGGAGGACCCAGCACATGCTACTGAGGGACAGGCCGCGAAGCCTGTTTCTCAGTAGATTCGAGCTCTGGAGGGAAGCGGACGCCCCTGCAGGTAAGGAGTGCGAGGCGTGAGGGGGGGAACTTACCTGCTGGGGCGGCCGCTTCCCGGGCTCCTGCGCCGCCACCGCCGCTGGGTCTACCGACGCTCGTCGCCATTCACTGCCACTGCCGCGTAACCCCCACCACCACCCTGGTTTTCCCCCGCCGCCTCCCGGTTGGCCCGGATCGGCCTAGGTTTCCCGGTTAGGACCGGGAAACCCCGGGTGATCTGGTCACCCTAAATGTGTTGTGTCTACAGGAGCACATAAGGAAGACTTTTCATAGTTGAAAGGAAATCACACTAGGGGTCAGTAGGCTGCCTTTTAAAACTTTTCTGTAAAATTGACAGCCAGAAATAACTGATATTGTTGCACTTGAAAAATTGATATGGCTGTTTTGACAAACCATTTAGCATAATTGTACCATTAAGTATTATAAACTTTGAAAGCCAAAATAATTAACTGTTCCAGTGCAGTATTGTCAAGTTTCTTATACACTTGGGCAGGTTCTTCACTACTTCTTTAAAACAGTTTAAAACGGTTTTGACAACTGCTTGGGCCCAGGACACACTGCATATACAGTTTTCAAACCATTTTCAAAGTGCCATATCCTGCTTGGTGTAGATCTGGCCTTGGAGTGTTTGTTTTGAATTTGTTACTGGGAACCTTGTCTTTTCTGTTCTGTATTGTTAACCATGACAACAACCCACCCTCACTGGGTTCACACATCACAATAGCCATGACGCCTACCCACTGTGGCTTGAATATTCACAATGGCCACCAGCATATGCTGCAACAGCCTTAAATAATGCTTAAATAAGCCATGGTGGGCTATGGTAAACATGAGTACAAGGCTAGTATAAGGCAGCTTCCTATGACTATGATGCTAATCATGTTGTTTGCAATAATGTTGTAGCTTTTTTCTTCATTTAATTATAGGTGTGTGTGTGTGGAGGGGGTTATTGGGATCACGACAAGCAGGGAGGGGAGGTGTAACCCATCATTCCCTAATGCAAAAATCCGTCCATCTCCCCAATGCTACAGTGAAACTCAGGGAATCCTCCTCCCAATTTGTGCCAAACTTCCACCCCAAGCCTAAAATCAGCTTGTGATTGGGGATTGTATTCCCCCCTCCCCATTTTTCCACTATAGACCTGATTGGTAAATAAACAGCCATGTTTCCAATCATTCTCTGAAAGCAATTGCCTTGAAATGTGATACTATCCTAAATTAATAACACATATCCTATTTTTAGAAGAGAGGGGAATGCTTGAGAAAATGTGACAAATACACATACCGCCAAGACCCTCTTGTCTTATTTGATGTGGTTGAACACTTTGTTAAATATAAGGATACTAGATGATCCTGCTTTTAAATCTGATACATATTCTGATCATGTGCTAAGACTAATGTTAATGGTTTAGCAGGATGTGTGATTTTTATTTCCTGGTGCCTTTAAGTGCTACGTAATTATATACAAAACATTCATGTCTGTTGCTGGCTGCTAATGACAAGAGAAAAACATAAAAAATAATAGGAAAGAAAGCTGCTCACTGAGCTTTGTCAAATTGAATGCATAGTTAATTGCAGGCAAATGGTAAACCTTTATCCTTTAAGGTGCCATGTGCCTTTAATTCCATTAGTTCAATAGCAACACAGAGTAACAGACTTGTGGTCAAAATTTCTGCTTATACACTGATTGCCCAGTATGTTATCATAGGTCTAATCTATTTTGCTGGTGTATTCATCCAAAGTGGTTTGTTATAAGGAATTACTATAATGCCAGTGATTACCAAGCAATAGCATATGTGATCAGCATCCAGTGACCATAGTTTGGAATCCAATGTTAAACACTTTCTAGTCTTGTGCTTAAGTATCTCCTACTGAAATAAGTGAGATTAAAAAGAGTTTAGTTTAGGATGGATCATGCTGAATAATTATAGTCAGAGCTACCACTTAGCCTTCTCTCTTTTAGGCTGCAATCCTACACCCACTTACTGGAAGTAAAGCCCTATTGAACTCAGTAGGACTTACTTTAGGGTGACCAGATAAAATCCTGGTCAGGGCTCATGTAACTTTAACAGCTGTAAAGAAAAGGGAATTTCAGCCAGTGTCATTTGTATGCAATTAGTTCCTGGTGATATTCCCTCTTCATCACAATAGTTAAAGGTGCAGGGCCCCTGCCTTCTTTTGTATATAGTCACTCTAGTATAGTGCATGCACCTTTAACTGTTGTGATGAAGAGGGAATTTCACCAGGAACTAATTGCATACAAATGACACTGGCTGAAATTCCCTTTTCTCTACAACTGTTAAAGTTACATGAGCCCTGACCTGGATTTTATCTGGTCACCCTAACTTACTTCTGCACTCTTACCCATTCATATTTTCTTCTGCTTTACTTTTCTACTTACAAGTCAGTCATGTGAGCTGTGTGCAAGTGAAACCTTAAGAATTCCAGAAGAGAATTTCAAATTTTGTTGACTTCTTGAAAATTAACTTCCTCTAGATTGGATTGGACTAAATTGGATTGGGCTGGGCTGTGGGTTAGACTCATTGCATGTTTGTTTTTTCTTGCTACATTTTGTTTATGATCCAAAATCAATAATTTTAATAGGGTGGCATAGTTAAACTATTGAATCCACTTCTATAAGATGTAGTGATGGCTACCAGTTTGTATGGCTTTAGAAAGGGATTGGACAAATTATCAATGTCTACTAGTCCTGATGGCTATATATGTATCAGAGGCCTCCTCCACACGGGGCGTTTAATGAGCCTTGAAGGCTCATTATAAATTTTACCTACACACGAGCGGAGCGCAAAACGGGCGTACAGGCGCGTTATCTCCCCGATAATGCGCATTTTCGAACGCGCGTTAAATAGCGACTTTTATTTTGCTCCGGCCGTTAAAGCGCATTTTCGCTGTGTGAACAAGCGATTATGCGCATTAACTACCTGGAAAGCGCTTTTTGGGCATCTTTTAATGCGCTTCGCCGCTTCCCGCCGCCTCCCGTGCAGAGGGATTGTGAGTAAATGCGCCTCCGCGATAATGCGCATAATCGCGGAACCAGGCGCAAAGGCGCATTCTTGTGGAGGGGGCCAGAGATGGTATTGCTATGTACAGCAGTTGCTGGAGAACATGGGTGGAAGGGTGCTGTTGCACCATGTCCTGCTTGTGGGTCCCTGGTCAGCAGCTGGTTGCCCACTGTGTGAACAGAATGCTGGACTAGATGGACCTGGGTCTGATTCTGCATGGCTGTTCTTATCTTCTTACTCCAATTCCCATCAGCCCCGGCCAGCATGCCCAGTGAGGAAATCTAGGAGTTATAGTCCTGAACATCTGGAGGGCACTAGGTTGGGGAAGGCTGGCTTAAAGGATAATGTGGGCTCTGTGAAACAAAGCTCTTTAGGGTGCAATCTTTGTATGGCTACTTGGGGGATGCTGGGAGTTGTAAGGTGTATTTCTGTCTAAACATGCATAGCATTGCGCTCATAGTGGGCATTTTGATTTTGCAATATTGCAATACAAAAGGAATTAATTCATTCATTAAAATATTTATTTGCTGACTTTTTCTGTTTCATATCATTTTCCCCCTGTCTTCCTGATCCCCATAATGCAGTTGGGCATAGAGATAGCTGTTTTGGTTGAGCTGAAAATGCACACGTGGTACCTTTTGGCACCTTAAAGACAAGAGCACAAATCCTATGCATGTTTAGACAGAAAAAAAGTCCTACAACGCCCAGCATTCCCCAGTCAGTTTTACTGCAGAATATGTTTTCATAGATTAGAGCTCAGTTCATCACATACAGGCTATCACTTCTGGCTGAGTTTTAGAGTCCCACAGACATTGTTTCCTCTCGTTTGAGTAAATATTGGTGTCTATCACTTCATACTGTTAGCTCCACCGCATGTAGCAGACAGAGATAGACACACTTTAGAATACAGGACTGTGACAGTGGTGACACCAATAAAGGCACACTGGATAATCCTTTTCATCTCACACACTGTCAAACAAGAAGCTAGGCGCATTATTAGCCTGATCTGTTATCAAGCATTGATAAGGCCCAGCCTTCTGCCAACTGCAAAAAAAACACAATGATAAAGACCTTACTCAAAGCCTGCAATTCTCTATTATTATGTCGGAAATTACAGAGAAGAAAAATGGCAATAGAAACTCAGCGTCTGGTTGCTTTATACATTTCCGATTAAAGAAAATGCTTTTTGTCCTATATGAAAAGCATAATGATGCATTTAATCTGCAAGATTTCCCCCAAAAAAGATGCAACGTTGAAATAAAATGAGAAAACCTCACCCAGTTCTTTGCTGTTTTCCCTTCCCTTCCTTCAAACAGGCAGCATGAACAGCATTATAATAAGGCTGCAATCATATGCATGCTTACCTAGGAGTAGATTCCATTGAACTCAGTGGCTTACTTCAGAGCAGACACAAATAGAATCACACTCCAAAATACTTCTGCTAGGTTATTGTTGCACACTTGGAGTGCTTTAGGATCTTATTTTCTAGTACTCTTTACCCCCCTCCCCATCAAAGCAATACATTCTTTCTTGTGTTGTCATATGTAGACAGAGCCATCCAAAACTGGGAGACAGAAGAAGAACTTTCCTTTCTTGTCAAGATTTATTCCTTATTCCTAATTTCCCCATACCTATGAAACTGTAAGAGAAGTTGATTTCTTGTTATTCTGGGCAGGAGAAAAGAAAAAAGAAGACAGAAACTCTTGGATAAAAAAAAACCAATAACACCTTTCTCACTGAAGCTAAAAAAAAGTTGATCCTTATATACCTCAAAGTACTGTGCAGACAAGCTCAGGCTTTGGTTCCGATTCTGATCCAACTTTCTAAGCAAGGTCAGAACTATCTTTTCCACTGTTGCTCCATGCTGCCTACAACTACCCTTGGTCCATATTTCTGCCAACATAGTCTTAAAAAGTTATAATAATATAGGCTGACCATATGAAAAGGAGGACAGGGCTCCTGTAACTTTAACAGTTGTAGAGAAAAGAGAATTTCAGCCAGTGTCATTTGTATGCAATTAGTTCCTGGTGAAATTCCCTCTTCATCACAACAGTTAAAGTTGCAGGCACTATACTAGAGTGACCAGATTTTATTTATTTTATTTATTTATTTCATTTCTAACCCACCTCACCATCTAGATCGAGGCGGGGAACAACACCAAATATAAATATAAAAACAATAAAATAGAAGGCAGGGCCCCTGCAACTTTAACTGTTGTGATGAAGAGGGAATTTCACTAATTGCATACAAATGACACTGGCTGAAATTCCCTTTTCTCTACAACTGTTAAAGTTCCATGAGCCCTGTCTTCCTTTTCATATGATTAGCCTAAATAATATGCATATGCAGTCTACAAACAGGGCCGTGCAGAACTGGTAATATGCCCAGGCCAGTTGCGAAGTGTGTGCCCCCCATTTCAAAAAAGGAGGACAACATGGCCACCCCAAGGGGGCGTGCCCACCAACATGTCTGTTCTAAATAACACCTTCATATTAAACCTGTTCTACAACACCTCAAGGGACATATATCCCCACCCTACATGCAGTATGGCCCTCTGGAGCTTGTAGTCTGACCGTGGTATTCACTAGGGGTGTGCATCGGATCGGATCCGATCCACTATCCGAATCCAATCGGCCCTGAAATTGGAAAATCCAATCCGATCTGACCAACTCTCCTATCCGATCTGATCCGACGAGGTCTGATCCGGATCGGATCGGATCGGATGTTTTTTAATGGCGTTTTCAGCTTACTTTGGGGTTTGAAAAATAATATGCTATAACTTTTTTGTTTTAAGAGGTAGGAAGTTGAAACTTGCTCACATGGGAGAGTATGTATGTCCCCTCATGTGTTGAAAATTACAGAGAAATTGGTGCAAGACTTTAGTGGGAAACAAAGGTTTATTAATATTAATGGCTTTTTACATGCGGCTTGTGGTTTACAGCCAAGAAAGAGAATATGCTGTGTAACTTTTTTGTTATAAGAGGTAGGAAGTTGTAACTCACTCACATGGGAGAGTATGTATGTCCCCTCATGTGTTGAAAATTACAGAGAAATTGGTGCAAGACTTTAGTGGGAAACAAAGGTTTAAACTTTATTATTTTAACTTCCAGTGGGGGGGAGGCTCTGTGTGTGTGTGTGTTTGACAGCTTGATCCACCAATTGTGCTTAGACTACATGAATGAATCACCCAATCCTGTTAAGACTTTCTTCAGCCTCCAATCGCAATGCTGGAGGAGGGCACACCCAGTATATATTCTCAGTCCTTCCCTTTTGGCTCTTTGTGGGGTGATTGAGTTGGAGGTTGGAGTGTTGATTTGGAGCTGGTGGTGAGATTGATTGAATTTTGGAGGTGTTTTGGAGTTTCTGGTTTCTTCTTCAGCTTTCCTTGTGCTTTCTTTCTCTCTGTATCTCTCTTGCCTTTCTCTATTGCATGTTTGTTTGTTAGTTTGTCCAGTTTGTCTTAAAAAAATATCTGTTGTAGTTAGTCTTGGGAGTGAGTGTGTTATCTTTTTTTCTCTCTCTCTCTCTCTAAAAAAAACCCAAAAAAATTACAAAAAAATATTTCTATACCCTCTTTCTTTCTCTGTGTGTGTGTGTGTGTGTGCGTGCTTGCGAGTGTGTGTGTTGCTGAGCTGTGTAGACTGCTCATACATCACACAAAGTCTTGGCAAAGCACACACACTTAATAAAATGAAGCGGGGTACCCAAAGGGCTCCTGCTGCTAAGGCAGTATTTGGGAGAGGCCGCTCTGGGCGCGGCGCTGCTGCTGCTGCTGCTGCTGTGCTGCTGGGACCAGCAGCAGGCGGGCTTCTACACCCCCAGTTAAACTGAGGCGTCCTCCACTGGGGCAGCAGAAGCAGGCAGAGGAAACTAGTAGTAGTGCCTGCAGGGCACTCTTTGAAGTTTCCCAGATAGGTGCTGGGAGCAGAAGTGGCCATGAAGAAGGAGCACTATCTCCAGCTCCTTCTTCGGTGGGTGAGCCTGTGAACCCGCTGACTGAACTTTTCCCAGACCTTGTGGGAGTCAGTGTGATTCAGAGTGAGAAGGAGGACTCTGATGCTGGGTAAGAGGAAGAGCAGGCAACCTCAGAGCCTCACTCTCCAGTCCTCTCTTCCACTCATTCCCCTGCTCCTGAGGTGACACCGCAGAGTAGTGAAGGTGCCAGCGGGCCATCTGTGTCACCCCAGAAGTGACAGGCAAGCAAGGTGTGGGACCACTTTGAGGTGGTAGTGGATTCCCGCTTTGCTGTCTGTCGCCACTGCAAGATGTCTGTGAGCAGGGGAAAAATGCCAGGCCACTTCACCAACAACAACCTCAGCCACTACATGCAGAGGCACCACCAGTCTGTTTTGCTTGGGGCCGAGGCGGGCACCTCGCAGCAGATTGGTGTTAGCAAGGGCAAGCAGAAGGCTCCTGCAACTTCTGCCACCTCTCGAACTCCCATCCCCAAGAGGCTTCGCCAGGCCACCATGGAAGAGATGGGGTGGGGGAAGTATGGAGCCACAAGGTGGCGTTTTCCAGCGCCCAACCAGATCACCAATTGCATTGGTGAGATGGTGGCGTTGGATGACCAGCCATTCAGCCTCGTCACAAACGCAGGCTTCAAGAGGCTGATGGCTCTTGTGGTTCCATACTACAAGCCGCCGTGTCGCACCACCATGAGCAGGCGTGTGGTGCCCTCCCTGTACCAGGCATGCAGGGAGTTAGTTCTGGGTAGTCTGTGCCAGGCAGAGGCACAGAAGGTGCACTTCACTTCGGACATCTGGTCCAGCGAAGGAGGAGTGCACGCTTACCTGTCCCTGACGGCTCACTGGTGGGGAGCCTCAGGACAGGAAGCACCCAGGACTTCCGGGACTGGGAAGGAGGGCTGCCGCTGGGCCCTCCTTCATACTGCAGTCATGGACCAGTCCCACACGGCGGAGGAGATTACAGAGGCCATGAACCGCATGGTGGCAGGGTGGCTGGGCGGGCACCTGAACACCCGCGGTTACATGGTCACGGACGGGGGAGCCAACATGGTGAAGGCGGTGCACGATGGTGGATTTGAAGGCATCCGCTGCATCGTGCACGTCTTCAACCTGGTTGTGAGGGATGGCCTTAGAGGCAGCAAGGCCCCTCTCCCTCCCCCTATCCGTAATCTCCTAGAGAGCTGCAGGAAGGTGGCTGGGCATTTCCACCACAGCATCAAGGGCAGTCGGTTGCTGCGGGAGAAGCAGCAGGAGCTGGGACTTCCGCAGCACCGGCTAGTGCAGGACGTGGCAACACGTTGGAACTCCACATACCACATCCTCGAGTGTATGGTGGAGCAACAGTGTGTTGTCCATGAGCTGTTCAGGGTCAGGGACATCGGCATCCAGACCCCACTGTCCAGGCAGCAGTGGGAGGCCATGTCCCAGCTTCTGGTGGTCCTCAAGCCGTTCCTTGAGGCCACCGAGACCCTGAGCAGCAGCACTGCCCTCCTCAGCCAGGTGATCCCCATGGCCAGGCATCTCCAGACGCAGATGGGTGAGTTTCTGGAGGCCGGGGATCCCGTCACCGGCAGGCGCTTCCTGCCAGAGGTGCAGGAAGTGGTGACAAGGCTGAGGGACACCATATCCTGCCGGGTCCAGCCTCTCTACAACAAGAGGCAAAACATGTTGGCCACCATGTGCAACCTGCGCATCAAGGATGGGCTGTGTGGGCCGACTTCCCGGGCGGGTTGGGTGGAAATGCTGGTGGTGGACATTCGGGTGGCCCGGGAAGCCAGGATTGGGCAGGCAGAGGAGGAGCCCACCGAAGCCCAGGCACTGAGTCTGGTGAGCACCAGCAGCAGCGGCAGCAGCACCACCACCACACCCAGCAGGGGGACAGGCCAGGGGTATTGGGCAAAGGCCTTGCAGACTGCGGTTGGGCACAGAGGCACCCAACCCAGCTGCCGCCAGGATGACGCTGCAGCAGCAGTGCAGCGTTACCTGGCGGAGCAGATGGAGGACTGCTCCATCGAACCCCTGGCCTACTGGTCATCCCGGTGCCAGATGTGGCCTGATCTGGCATGGGTGGCCATGGATAGAATCAGCTGCCCACCGTCCAGCGTTCCAAGCTGGTGTTTTCCATGGCGGGCGACGTGGTCACACCCCACCACTCTCGCTTGGATGCTGAGATGGTGGAGCAGCTGGTCTTCCTCAAAGTCAATACCCCACCCTCATGCCCTCGGGGGAGTAATTGGCAGGCACCCCCCCCCATCCATTCCACACCTTTTGGCAGGCTCTGGCAGGCCCTTGATTTTTTAATTCTTATTTTTGGTTAATTAATTTTATTTTCTTTAATATACTGGCTGTGTTTACAGCTCAGTAACTCAACTCTGAATGAAGGATCCCGAAGGGATCTAGCTTCTTCTCCTAGCCTCTTATATTGTGGGGATGCACAAGCATCTCATACATTCTATGTTGTTTGACTTGAACCAATGTGCTTGCACGTTTGCCTCTGAAATTGGCCTCTGATGACTCCCTCCAGGCCATCTGTAAGGTCCCACACTTCCATGTGCGTTTCCTCTTGTAAAAGACCACGTTATAGGCTCATGAGAACTTTGGATAAGAAGAAGGCTTATTTTATTGCCAAGGAACGCATGCACCTCTCTGACTCTCAACGAAGGAAGCGATAGGATTCCTCTTCCAGGCTCCTATATCGAGTGGATGACAAAGCAGCATCCTACACTGTTTCTGATTGTGTCTTTTGGATCTATATGGCAGCCTTGCAGGGCTGTTACTGTGTGTTGCGTTTTTTTTTTTTTTTTTGGCTATATGATTGAAAAAACTGCCTGTCTGCCACTCTGCCTGCCCGCCAGCCAGGTTGCCGCCATTGCGAAGTAGCCGGATCGCATGGGCCGGTCCCACAGTTCTATTGCTTACTTGTGCAATGTGCAAGCGCCTGGCACTATGCCCGCCTCTGCCTGCCCGCCTCTGCCTGTCTGACTTTGCCTGGAGGCGCCCGTGCTGCTGTGACTTTGCCTGGAGGAGCCCGTGCTGCTGTGACTTTGCCTGGAGGAGCCTGTGCTGCTGTGACTTTGCCTGGAGGAGCCCGTGCCACACTGTGACTTTGCCTGGAGGCGCCCGTGCTGCTGTGACTTTGCCTGGAGGAGACTGTGCTGCTGTGGCTTTGCCTGGAGGAGCCCGTGCTGCTGTGACTTTGCCTGGAGGAGCCCATGCTGCTGTGACTTTGCCTGGAGGGACCCGACTGGAAGTGGTTTTCCAATCCACAGTGGCCGCACGACTAAGGTAAGTGTGTGCAGTCAACACAGGGACACCTGAGAGTGTCTAGAAGTGGGGCAGTCTGAGAGCTTACTTCCAAGTCTGCTTCCACCTCCGTGTGCGTAACGGTTGGGCGTGGGCACTCAGGACCGGGCAGATGCCAGTCCTGGGTGGAAGGGAGCCAGTTGTGTTAAAGTCTTTCATTCTCTAATCTTCATTCCTTTTTTTCCCTTTTCTTCTTTTGCAGCCTATGGAACTCTTCGCCACAGCGCACAGCAGAACCATGAATCCAGACTGCCCATCTTCCCCAAGACACGGCCACCTAGAGGTGGCCCATCGATCCACGTCGCCCGCACGACTCAGGTAAGAGGCAGTCTGAGAGCTTAGCCGACTTCCCAGTGAGCAAGCAGGCAGCCCCATGTGCCTACTTTGGCATGGGCACTCAGGAATGGCCAATAGGCCAGTCCTGGGTGGGAGGGAGCCAGTTGTGTTAAAGTATTTCATTATCTAATCGTTATTTTTTTTCCTTCTTCTTTTGTAGCCTATGGAACTCTTCGCCACAGTGCACAGCAGACCCGGGAATCCAGACTGCCCATCTTCCCTAAGACATGGCCGCCTGGAGGTGGCCCATCGATCCACGTCGCCCGCATGATTAAGGTAAGAACAGAAGCTGTCAGAGAGTTGTCCACCCAGCGAGCAGGCAGCTGCATGTGCGTAACGGTTGGGTGTGGGCATTCAGGACTGGGCAGATGCCAGTCCAATGTGGGAGGGGGCTAGTTGTTAAAGTGTTATGTGTGTAATATTTTCCCTTCTTCTTTTTCAGCCTATGGAAGTCATCACCACAGTGCCTGGGAGAGATGGGAATCCAGACTGCCCACCTGCCCGTCACTGCCCGCCTGGAAGTGGCCCCCTTATCAACAACGCCCTCACGACTATGGTATGTGTCCTGTGAATGGGGGGGCACCTTCAACGTAACTGAAGAGGGCTGTCTGCCTGCTTACTTCCGAGTAAGCAGGCAGCCCCGTGTGCCTACTTGAGCATGGGCAATCAGGACTGGCAACGTGACAGTCCTAGGTGGGAAGGAGGTAGAGTAGTCTGATATTCATTCCTTATTTTCCCGTCTTCTTTTGCAGACCATGGAACTCTTTGCCACAGTGCCCCGGAAAGGAGAGACTTCGCCCGTTGAATTCCTGCCTGCTGCTGCTGCTGCTGCTGAAGTGCCTGCCGCCTTCCAGATCCTCCCTGCGAGGTGGGCCAGCTGCCCTCCTTGCATAAGCCATGGGACTTGAGCTTTCCCCCATCGATCCACATCGCCAGCACAATTAAGGTAAGAGGCTGTCTGAGAGCTTAGCTGACCTCCCAGTGAGCAAGCAGGCAGCCCCGTGTGCCTACTTGGGCGTGGGCACACAGGAACGGCCAATAGGCCAGTCCTGGGTGGGAGGGAGCCAGTTGTGTTGAAGTATTCCATTATCTAATCTTTATTATTTTCCCTTTTCTTCTTTTGCAGCCTATGGAACTCTTCGCCACAGCGCACAGCAGAACCATGAATCCAGACTGCCCATCTTCCCCAAGACACGGCCGCCTGGAGGTGGCCCATCGATCCACATCGCCCGCACGACTCAGGTAAGAGGCAGTCTGAGACCTAGTTGTTAAAGTATTATGTAGTGGAGGTTTTACTGTATGTGAAGTAGGGTAGGGTGACCAGATAAAATCCAGGTCAGGGCTCATGTAACTTTAACAGTTGTAGAGCAAAGGGGATTTCAGCCAGTGTCATTTGTACGCAATTAGTTCCTGGTGAAATTCCCTCTTCATCACAACAGTTAAAGGTGCAGGCACTATACTAGAGTGACCATATACAAAGGAAGGCAGGGCCCCTGAACCTTTAACTGTTGTGGAGAAGAGGGAACAGGAACTAATTGCATACAAAATGACACTGGCTGAAAAATCCCCTTTGCTCTACAACTGTTAAAGTTACAGGAGCCCTGACCTGGATTTTATCTGGTCACCCTAAAGTAGGGTGATTAGTGATTAGGAGATAACACAATAGGAGTGAATCACCCAAGGACAAAACAATTGGTAATTCTCTAATGCTCCGGTAATGACTCTCTGATCTGTGTACAGCTGTGTCCAGCCAGACACAAAAGGATAGACAATCACTCTAACAAAGGGCTCAAAAGAGTGATTAAGAAAGGGAGGGGTGAAGCAGGAGAAGGAGGATTGGGAGTCACAAACAAGAAGGGTGTGGCCGGGGGGAGACTAGGCCTTGCCTTCTTTACAAGTCTTTATTTTCCCTTCTTCTTTTGCAGTATTAAAGTATTCATCTAATATTAATTTCCCCCCCTCTTCTTTTGCAGCTTATGGAACTCTTTGCCACAGCATACAGCAGACCCGGGAATCCTAAGTGACCGTCTTCCCCAAGACACGGCTTCTTGGAACTGGCCCATCGATCCACCTCGCCTGCACGACTCAGGTAAGGGGTTGTCAGAGAGTTGTCCTCCCAGCGAGCAGGCAGCTCCGTGTGAGTAACGGTTGGGCGTGGGCACTCTGGACTGGGCAGATGTCAGTTCAAAGTGTGAGGGGGCTAGTTGTTACAGTGTTATATGTGTAATCCTTATTTTCCCTTCTTTTTCAGCCTATGGAACTCTTTGCCACAGTGCCCAGGACAGATGGGAATCCAGACTGCCCACCTGCCCATCACTGCCCGCCTGGAAGTGGCCCTCTTATCAACAACGCCCTCATGACTATGGTATGTGTCCTGTGAATGGGGGGGGCACCTTCAACGTAACTGAAGCGGGGCTGTCTGCCTGCTTACTTCCGAGTAAGCAGGCAGCCCCATGTGCCTACTTGGGCATGGGCAATCGGGACTGGCAACGTGACAGTCCTAGGTGGGAAGGAGGTAGAGTAGTCTGATATTCATTCCTTATTTTCCCGTCTTCTTTTGCAGACCATGGAACTCTTTGCCACAGTGCCCCGGAAAGGAGAGACTTCGCCCGTTGAATTCCTGCCTGCCTGCCTGCCTGCTGCTGCTGAAGTTCCTGCCGCCTTCCAGATCTTCCCTGCGAGGCGGGCCAGCTGCCCTCCTTGCACAAGCCTTGGGACTCTGGGTCCTCCGTCAAGGAGAACCTCACGAGTCCCCAACGTTGGACTTTGAATTCCTGCCTGCCTTCTGCCTTCTGCCTGCTGTCTTGAAGATCCTCTCTGCGAGGTGGACCAGCCGCCCTCCTTGCACAAGCCACGGGACTCAAGCTTTCCCCAAAGGGGAAGCTCCCACCGAGTCCCCAATGTTGGACTTTGAATTCCTGCCTGCCTTCTGCCTTCTGCCTTCTGCCTGCTGTCTTGAAGATCCTCCCTGCGAAGTGGGTCAGCCGCCTTCCTTGCACAAGCCACGGGACTCAAGCTTTCCCCAAAGGGGAAGCTCCCACCGAGTCCCCAACGTTGGACTTTGAATTACTGCCTGCCTTCTGCCTTCTGCCTTCTGCCTTCTGTCTTGAAGATCCTCCCTGTGAGGTGGGCCAGCCGCCTCCTTGCACAAGCCACGGGACTCAAGCTTTCCCCAAAGGGGAAGCTCCCACCGAGTCCCCAACGTTGGACTTTGAATTCCTGCCTGCCTGTCTTCTGCCTTCTGCCTGCTGTCTTGAAGATTCTCCCTGTTAGGTGGGCCAGCTGCCCTCCTTGCACAAGCCTTGGGACTCTGGGTCCTCCATCAAGGAGAACCTCACCGAGTCCCCAATGTTGGACTTTGAATTCCTGCCTGCCTTCTGCCTTCTGCCTGCTGTCTTATTTATTTATTTATTTATTTATTACATTTGTATACCGCCCCATAGCCGAAGCTCTCTGGGCGGTTTACATAGGATTAAAAACAATTAAAAACAATATACAAAAATTAAAACAGCAAAAACATACAACATACACACAATCTGTACATTTAAAAACCACTTCAACACTTCAAAAAAAACTACAAAAAACAAAACAAAACAAACCCAGGCTTGAAGATCCTCCCTTAATTGTCACACAAGGCAAGCACCTATGTTTCTAAAATTTCAAACATATATCAAGCCAAGTGTTACCTGTAATGTGCCCAAGTTTCCTGTTTGTATCTTTAAAAATAAAAAAGTTGGAGCCATAACTGTATTTACCCCACTACTACCCATTTTTCTAAAATTAATTGCCACACCAGACAAGCACCTATGTTTCTGAAATTTCACACACATGGGTCCCAATGTACCCCCTACAATGTGGCAAAAGTTCATGTGTGTAACTTTAAAAATAAAAAAGTTATAGGCATTCCTGGTATTTTATTAAAAAATTAATTCTCCATAATGCCTGCACCAATCTTTCTGAAATTTCTCCCAGATAACTACGCCTAACCCATCTACAAAGTTCCCAAGTTTCATCCTTCTATCTTTAAAAATGAAAATGTTATAGGTGTTTTTGTAACACAATACTACACTATGGGGAAATGCATTCAAAATGGCGTCCGATCTGGATCAGACATCCGATCCGTGGATCTGAATCGGATCTGATCCGATCCGCCTGGCCTCCGATCTGATCCGATCCGACCCCCCAGGTCCGATTCCAATACGCTATCCGATCCGATCCGGGGGGTCAGTGCACATCCCTAGTATTCACGATGGATGGCTTCTGCGCTGTTTCCGCAAGGCGGGCTCCTCGCTTCTCGATGGGCTGCTTACGCTACGGAAGCAATAGCATAAGCTGGGGGGACCTCCTCGTTGGATGCCCCCTCAAAATCGTAGGTCCCAGGCCAACTGGCCCCACTGGGCCCCCCTCTGCATGGCCCTGTCTACAAAATGGTAGCAGTAGGAATAGGCACAGAAATAGCAGAAGAAAGGAGCTGGTGCTGGAGGACACAGAGGACAGGCCTTTATTATGTGCACCCATCACTGGCTCCAGATGCGCTCAGTGAGCCCACTGTCAACATTGCCCATGTGTTTGCCCTTTTCATCTCAGCCCAGTCTGGTGCACATCATTGTCCAAAAGAAGAGGGCCAGGGAAGAGCAGGAGGAGAAGGAGGATGCTCCTTCTTATTCTTGTCATTGCTTACAGAGGACAGTTGAACACCCAGCAACAGCAAGGAGGAGGAATAGGGCCAGGAGAGATTGGGGACAGCAGTGAGCCCTCTGCTAGAGGATAGATCACACCAGGTGCCAAATAATGGCAACCCACTCTTGGTCTGAATTCACTGACAATCGAGTTAAACGAATAGCTTATTTTCTAGTTGTTGTGAGAAAAAAATGGCATTATTATATTTGTGGGGTGCGGAGGGGCCATGTCCAATCAATGTTCTAATAATTATTAACTTTCAATGTACCTTTTCACTCCTGTAGCATATTAAGCCAATGTTTTCTGTGAAACATTTGCTATGAGCCCAAGATCTCTTTCCTGAGACGTTGCACCTAATGAAGTTATACAGTAAGTAAGAATTTCACACACACACACACACCCTTGTCTTCCTTTCTCTGTCAATGATTTTTCAATCACTTACATTGGATCTTATTCACCATTCTGGCAAACTATTCTCAGTACTGAAAATTGCATTGTTGGCAATATCAAATATGTCAGATCATTGGAATGTTTTTTTTCCTCTCCCTCCTTTCAATAAAAGACTGAAAACCTACTTACTTGCTGAATTTACTAGAAAGAAAATAGCCTGCTGGAAAGGTAAATGCTGTCAAAATCAAATAACTGTAATAGTTCTGCAATAACTACATCTAAGCATTTGCTAACACATTGCATTCCCTGAAAACAGTAATCTTAAACATTTTGATTTATTATACTTTAGCCACAGTAATATTTCTGCTAACCTATTCAGTGTCCAAGAGTTCTTTGAACAGCAAGCGGCGGATGCTGTGTTATTCAACCAGATACACACTATTATAGCTCAGTTCCCCCTCCCCAAAGCTCCCCATGAAAATTGTAGCTGGACCATGTAAGTGATTTGTAAGACTTTTAAATCCCTCAGTCTATTACTACATAAAGTTTAATGATAAATGAAAAGCCTAGATAATAGGAACTATGATAAAATGGTAAGTAATCTGTTAATACAAAGGAATTAGGAGTCACGGAGGAAATGTACAGCTACATGTTTGTCAGAAGTAGCTTATCAGTATTGAAGATTAAAGTTGAAATCCCTGTGGTGTAGCTTATGTGGTGAAAATCCTATTTTTGCTTGACAAATCATGTCTTTCAGTCAAATATTATCCATGCATTAAGGGAAGAATTCAATGCCTAGTACAAGCAAGGGACTTTTCAGCAGTTATTTCAGCAGATCCAGTATTTACCATCTATTGGTGATCTATAAATATGCTTAGCTACATATATTTACTTTCCATTTAAGACCCTTAGTAGTAAAAACAAGAAACAAAAGGAGAGACTAAGTGCCATGCCTGGTCTACTTAGAAGTAAACATTAGGGGTGTGCTCTCCATCCCGGAATTATCTGTTAACCGCAAACATCCACAGTGCATTAGGTCTTCCAGTGCGGGGATTGGCCACTTGTAAACCAATAGAATCATTTCAGAGCGGAGACATGCCCAATAGGAGCTTCTAATGTCTCCAAAATTATCCACCTGTTTTCAGGTGTCAGTGCTCTGTGTGGGTGTGTGGGTGTGTGTGGGTGTGATAGGCTGACCATAAGAAAAGGAGGACAGGGCTCATGTAACTTTAACAGTTGTAGAAAAAAGGGGATTTCAGCCAATGTCATTTGTATGCAATTAGTCCCTGGTAAAATTCCCTCTTCATCACAAGAGTTAAAGCTGCAGGCACTATACTAGAGTGACCATATACAAAAGAAGGTAGGGCCCCTGCAACTTTAACTGTTGTGATGAAGAGAGAATTTCACCAGGAACTAATTGCATACAAATGACACTGGCTGAAACTCCCTTTTCTCTACAACTGTTAAAGTTACATGAGCCCTGTCCTCCTTTTCATATGGTCAGCCTAGTGTGTGATATCTCCATATTTGGAAGACGCTGAGTAGGGTGAGAGTATATTGACATCTGTGGCTAACCAATAGCCATTAGCCACACTTGTCTTCCTGTCCCCCCTCCAATCACAGTGTTTTGTTCTCCTTGCCTGTCATCATTTTAGTGAGAGAGAAACGCATGCACACAAGACAGAGAGATTTGCAGCCAGACAGGCAGCTTTGTCTGCTAATATTTCTAAGCTATTTCTCCTTCTTGAAGTCGTTAAAACTCCCAGTGTGCTGTGTTTCTGTAGTCTACTGAAAAATCTTCTTAAAAATCCAACACTGCTAGTGTGTGAGTGTTTAGCTGGCTGCTGGCACTGGGCTTCCAGTCGGTGGGGGAGCTCCTCATCTTCCTCCTCATCTTCCTCCTCCTCCTTCCTCAAGCCTTGTAGCCTTGCAAATAGGGGGAAGCTGTTGTTGCCTTGACTCACACCTCACCTCCTTCTCCTCGTCATCCTGCTGCAAGTCTCTGCTCCTGTCCAGTGTCTTCTCTGAAGACAGGCAAGCTGTGCTGCTGTCGTGGCATTTATTTAGTTATTTATTATAGGGCTAAGCACTTTTAGTTTTATCCCATTGCTTTGTTTCCCTCTCTCCCTCGCCATACAGATCAAGGCACGAGAGGTGCCTGTGAAGACATTTGCGTTCAGACTTAAAAAATTCCCTATGAATCACTGCACACAGGGATCAGTTCTAAATGCCCTCTTTAAAAGCTGTCACAGTGCCAATTTTCATGTGTTTATCTTAAAACTGAGGGAGCTGTGAGCATTTAATTCCCATTGACAAGAATGTAGTGGTTACCTGAAAAAGGAGCAGTTTTCCGACGGGTAAACTGATGGTGTGAGGAGACAGACCCCCTCTGAAAACCGGACAGGAGAATTGCCTCATCAGAGCTGTGCCCCAAATTGCTATATACCCTGAGTAAACATTGCCTGATGTGGTCCTTCAAACACCAGTGTGGTGATGTCTCTGCAACCAATACAGAGGAGCATACAAGCTTCCCCTGAGATGGCCACAGGAGGGAAGTAGGAGACAGGATAGAACTGCCAGAAGGCAGAGGATGTGGTGGAATTGGCAACAAGGCAGGAGTTTGGTGACACTCTGCCTGATTAGGCTTTAGAGAACTCATAGGGGCCTGCCCTGTGAGTTTGCAGAGCCCTGCTTGCTAAGCCCTGCTCCAAGGAGGCTGCGTGAGGCTTCTGAGCCTTCAGCAAAGAGCACTTTCCGGGGACTCTGGAAAGTGTGCAATTCCCCTTGCAATGCCATTAGTGTAGCCAGGGGTGGGATTGTACACTTTCTGGAGGCCCTGGAAAGTGTGTGTTGCCTTCCCACCCCATACCAATCTGGTGCTTAAAGGCTCTCTTAACCTTGCATTATTTAAGGCCTCGATTGGTGTGGAGGGAGAAGGCAAAGCATGCTTTCCAAGGCCTCCAGAAAGTGTACTATTTCCCTGGCCAAGCTAATGGCATGGCCGGGGAAATAGCTCACTTTCCAGGGCCCCCGGAAAGAATGCTTTGCCTTCCTCCCCCATGTGCCAATTGGGGACTTAAAGGCCCTCTTAATGCAAGGTTAAGGCCCTGATTGGCTGGGGAAACCACATATTCCCCCCCCCCCCAATGTTGGCCACTCCCATTAGAATAGAGGGGGGAAATATGTGATTTCCCCAGTCTTGGGGAAATTGCATATTTTCTCCTGCTGTGTTAATGGCAGCCGCCATTAATGCAATGGGAGGGTCAGGGCTAGGCTGACCAGATAAAATCCAGGTCAGGGCTCATGTAACTTTAACAGTTGTAGAGAAAAGGGAATTTCAGCTAGTGTCATTTGTATGCAGTTAGTCCCTGGTGAAATTCCCTCTTCATCACACTGTTAAAGGTGCAGGCACTATACTAGAGTGACCATATACAAAAGAAGGCAGGGCCCCTGCAACTTTAACAGTTGTGATGAAGAGGGAATTTCACCAGGAACTAATTGCATACAAATGATACTGGCTGAAATTCCCTTTTCTCTACAACTCTTAAAGTTACATGAGCCCTGACCTGGATTGTATCTGGTCACCCTAGTCAGGGCAGACCTGCACCCCACTGTTCTCGAAGGCCCTAGATCAGTCAGGTGCAGGCCTGTCCTAGCACTGGATGGGACTCCCTGGGCCTGTGAGGGCCAGACACAGGGCTATCTGCTGCTCTTGCAGGCCCAGGTGGATTTTCGCCCCAATGCTAAGCCTGATAGACTACTAGTTTGAGTGTGCTTCCAGTGCCACAAAGGTTGCCACACTTGCTTAGGATGTGAGTCTAGACATGTCTGCATATTACTTCTCCAACTACATGGAATGAACCCTTCTGGAATACAAATGCTTGGGGAAATTTAGCTCAAGTGGTGCACTAGGGGAAACCTCATCAGTCTTTTCTGTATTCTGCTGGAGGACAACCAGACTTCAGGCCAGTGGAGCCAGGTCCTACTAGCATACTAACCAAACTACAATGGTGCCAAGTGTGTGTAACTGGGATTGTTAAAGCTGGGTAAAGGAGTGCCCTTGTGAGGTATTCTGGGAACAACAAAGACGAAGCAGAGCTTTCCAGAAAATGAGGCTTTATTGAAAAAATATAATAAACAAGAAGCAAACTGAAGCTGAATCCAGACAAGGGAGGTGCTTGCTGTCAAAGGCCCCAACCTGGGTTTGGAGGTGTGTCAACCAGTTCTGGATGGGGTTACACTCCCCCTGAAAGACTGTGTTCGCAGCTAGGGGGTGCTCCTGGATCCGTCGCTTCAAATGACAGCCCAGATAGATGCAACGGCCAGGAGTGCCTACTATCAGCTTCGGCTGATACACCAGCTGCGCCCCTTCCTAGAGTTGGAAGACCTAAAGATGGTAGTGCACGCGCTGGTAACTTCGAGGCTCGACTTCTGCAATGCGCTGTACATAGGGCTACCTCTGTGCCTAGTCCGGAAACTTCAACTAGTTCAAAATATGGCAGCCAGGTTGGTTACCAGTACACCTAGGAGTGACCATATTACGCCAGCTTTAAAATCGCTCCACTGGCTGCCAATTAGTTTCTAGGCAAAGTATAAAGTGTTGGTTATTACCTTTAAAGCCCTACATGGTTTGGGTCCAGGTTACCTGTGGGATCGCCTTCTCCCATACAATCTGCCCCGCACGCTCAGGTCCTCTGGGAAGAACTTACTGCAGTCGGCCAAGACTAGGCTGACAACCGTTACCCAGAGGACCTTCTCTTCTGCTGCTCCCAGATTGTGGAATGACCTGCCGGAGGAGACTCGTCAACTTTACAGTCTTTTAGAATTTAAGAAAGCCATAAAGACTGTTCTCTTCCAGTGGGCATATCCAGTGGAATTGTAGAATGTTTTAAGGATGTTTTTAGGATGTTTTAGGATGTTTTAATGCAGTTTTAATAATATGTGTCATGTTTTAATCAGTTTTATGTAATTTATCATGTTGTTGTTCCCCACCTCGATCCAGATGGAGAGGCAGGTAAGAAATAAATTATTATTAATATTAGTAGTAGTAGTAGTAGTAGTAGTAAGTGGTCAACTATGAAGCTTCCTCATAAAGGGAGAGGTTTTGATGGTGAGTTGCTCACATGACTGAGCAGTTTGGGTGAGAATTGGGGTGGGGGGGATAGCTGCACTTGGACTGAGAAAAAAGACGGGAAAATAGGGCTAAGAGGAGGAGAAAGGAATTATTACCTACACTGAATTGTTACATACAGTGAACACAGGAGAATGAGGCAATAATTCCACAATGCATGGTTAACACTAGCCTGGATGATATGCACATCCATCATGACTAGAAACTGTTGCTAATCTCCCATGAACTACTGTAGGTGATCCCATCAGCTCTCTCTACGAGTCAATTTAAAAGCTCCCCTGTGATCTTTTTGATATGAAGCAGCTCTGTACAGGCTCAGCTTGTCCCAAAACACATCCCAGTGTAGGCTGACCATATGAAAAGGAGGACGGGACTCATATAACTTTAACAGTTGTAGAGAAAAGGGAATTTCAGCCAGTGTCATTTGTATGCAATTAGTTCCTGGTGAAATTCCCTCTTCATCACAACAGTTAAAGTTGCAGGCACTATACTAGAGTGACCATATACAAAAGAAGGCAGGGCCCCTGCAACTTTAAATATTTAAATAACACTTGCTGAAATTCCCTTTTCTCTACAACTGTTAAAGTTACATGAGCCCTGACCTGGATTTTATCTGGTCAGACTACTCAGGAACAACCTTCAAGTGGTGGGCAGGGCCAAAGGGCATGGGCCAAAATGCCAGCATGTTTTCGCTTCAATTTCTTTCTGCCAGTAACAAAGCCTCAGGAAAGGCACTGCCATCTTTTAGAAGGGGAAAAAACCAGCACAAAAGCTGTGAAATTTCCTAACAATCGGTGGTTGGGGCCAAAGCCAGGGGAAGAACATTTGGCGACCTGGGGACATGCTGCACCCCTGTAATAAGGGTATGTGGCTTTACTCAGATCCATAATCCATGCTAAGTAAGCTGTAGGGTTTTAAAAGGCTTTCTACTAGGGTGACCATATGGAAAGGAGGACAGGGCTCCTGTATCTTTAATAGCCCTCTTTTGTATCTGGTCACTCTGGTATAGCTCCTGCAGCTTTAACTGTTGTGATGAAGAGGGAATTTCACCAGGTGCTGCATGCATACAAATAACACCTGCTAAAATTCCCTTTTCTATGAAATTGTTAAAGGTTTAGGAGCCCTGTCCTCCTTTTCATATGGTCACCCTACTTTCTATTGGCATGCCAAAAAAAAAGCAAAGTCAAAGGGGTAGAACACGGGATGTTATTTATTATGATAAATTAAAACAAACACATTTCGGATTTATTTTATCATAATAAATAACATCCCGTGTTCTACCCCTTTGCCTTCTTTGGCATCTCTGTTAGTGTTCCTTTTTTCCTTTTTTGGTTTTCTGCTGGCATGAACTAGATTCCCTCCTCCCAATTTTCATTCCTCATGCTAGTATGGTTAACAAAGCCAAGATCATATAAATGAAATATGCTATATTAGATTTCAAAAAGATGTCTCCCCAAACAGTGGCCAAATGCAAGAAAGGTCATGGCTTCTGTGCCTTGAATAGTTGTGTATAAATTTCAGCATGTGTAGCTTGTCATGCAAGCTGCACATGCTCAAAATTCCTCTTCTGCACATCTATTAAAGGTACAGGAGCACTGTTTTCTTTTCCATCTGGTCTACCAAACGCTTTGTTCCTGAACGCCTTGTGAAATTGCATTTAAAAAAATAGAAGATTACGAGGGGACAATTTACATCAAGAGCTTTACCAGAGAAGCACCTTTTCAAGAACAGCTATATAACAATAAATAAAAAGAAGATGCCATTTTCTTCCAAGTTATTTAATGCAAGGTGCTAGTATTCAAGGCTAAAGGACCAATCACAAAAAATATATGTCTAGAAGCATTTCCTGAAACACTTCCTCCCAATGCTCTATATATTAATTAATGGAACGGCGCAGCTGAGCTTACGCAGGAGATATTCATGGTGAATTGAGTTGCACATCATCAAACAACTTCAGTTTTAATTCATTCTCCGCTGGATACAGGCTGCTTAAGTTTGTTTAATGAACTCCATCCCACACAGTGCACAAAGAATAAGCTGGATTTCAGTGTCCTGAAATCTCTTGTTTTCATGTGTGTGTATTTGTAAAGTTGGCTTGATGAAAATTCTATCCGGCTCTGAAATCCTGTTTTCTTTAAGCTTCAGTTCTTCTATGGTGTTCAAAGGCAATGTTGTGTTCATAGACTTTTGGCAATGCTATCCCAGTAGGCAATTTTCATTAATTAAATCACTTGCTGGAGAATTTTTACTCTCGCACATTGTATAAACACCTTGTGGCTTAGGGCAGATAAGATGTTAAAGCGCTTGTTCCCCATTTGGACTGTCACCCAATTGAGCTGTATTTCTCCCAGAAGAGATGGTTTGTAGGCAGAAAGCCCCAGGTTCATCCCCTGTCATGTCCAGTTACAGGACCTGTAAAAAAAAATCCTGGAAACCTGCCCGTTAGAGCAGGGAATGATAGGCTATACTGACCAGGCCAAGGGCAAATTCCTATTGCTCTATGACATTCATCTTGGTAGATGACTTTGGGATCCAGCCTTGAAGGTGGTTTAAATAATTTAAAAGTATTTAAAAAAAAAAGAATGCAGTGCTATAGGAATGACATTCAACAGATGGAGGACTAAGCCCTGTCAGCAAGAGCCAGGCAGGGCTGGAAAAGTGAGGGAGCATTTTACAGCTGGACTATCTTCAGTTTTAGCAATGTGCTCAATGGGCTTCTGAGCTTTTCTGGCTTACTTATTTTGCTGTGGGCAGGGAAGGGAACAGAGAGACTTATGAATCCCATGGATCCATGTCCTTCCCCCTCCCCACCCACTGGCACACCCCTTTCCTCTCTCCCCATTCCCTTCTGAGGTCCTGACACTGATTTCGGAAGAGGAGCCCCCGTGGAGTTTTTTTTGTGGCTGCTGGGAAGGATGGAGGGATGAAAGTATGAGCCTATCCACATTGCCCTTAAAAGAACTTAAAACGTGTTTTTTTAAGTCGTTTCATTATGTGGTAGGACACACTGAGCAGTACTTACGTTTCATAGCGACTGCTTCCTCCATCCTCAAAGTGTTCACTGCTGTCACACAGGGTTAATTCTTTGTCTCTTCTTCTTTCACTTTTGTTTTGCAGGCTGCTTGACCTGCCCACTTCTGTCTCCGTAACTGAAGCAGCCTGCAAAACAAAAATGAAAGAAGAAGAGACAAAGAAATAACCCTGTGTGACACCATTGAACGCTTTGAGGACAGAGGAAGCAGTCACTATAAAACGTAAGTACTGCTCAGTGTGTCCTACCACGTAAAGAAACAACTTAAAAAACCACATTTTTAAACAGAATATAAGTCGTTTTAAGGGCAATGTGGATAGGTTCTCAAATGCATTTTCCCTGATACAATGCATTTTTGCACATTATTTTCACAGATATATGCATTTTGTGCACATGTTTGCCTAATATATGCATTTTGGTATGCATTTCCTTCATCAGAGAACAGCATTGCAAAAATCAGAAAAGTATGACTATCAAATGATAATTACATTTCGTTCATATATTGGTTTGGGAAGTGTTAACTAGGTAGGATTGCATTAAAATGTGAACCAGATTACTTTCTGCCCCATCCCTACAATGATCCCCGTCCAAGCCTTTACTTCCCATACCGAATGCTCTTAATATCTCTCCTAGGAATGCTGGAGAAAATTGGATGCTGGAGAGAATCTGACCTCTGGAATCCACAATGAAATGGGGCCCCTTATCTGTGCATCCTCGGGCAGCTCTCCATCTTTATAAAAGGTGGCTGCCATTAGCCCATCATGAGAAAATTACAGCTGTAATTGGTGTATTTTATGTCTTTTGCAGCCATAAAGTATTTACTACTACATAAATTGTGGCCATTTACTGTTAGTTCAGTTCAAATTCAGGTTAAACCTAAAGAAGGGAGAGCAGGGCTTTGAACTTGCCTATCAGGAGATAGATTTTCGAGAACAGACTGAGAAGACATACAGCTCACATGGTCACAGCCTTCCTCACTATAGTAATGGGTTATATTGAATCTCTATTTAAATTTGCTTCTATACATATAAATTCCATGTCCTCTTTTGTCCCCTTTTTCTGCAATATCTCAGTGGCTGCCCTATGAGTTTCTTAAACTCATACCAAAACCAGCTACCTCCAATCTTACTCCAAGCTAAGACCAATCAAAATATCATGTCAGTAGAATTAAGCATGACTCTAGTTGTCATATCAAAACTGTTTTGCCCATACCCGTAGCAACCTAAATGGCAATAGGAAGGAACACCAATGTCAGCAAGCGTAGTCGCTCCACATTTTGTGAAGCATTAGCAATATCTCATTAAAGCAGCCTGTTCTTTTATAACGAAAGAACTGGAACATCAAATGAGGTAGTTAAAAGTCAGAAACATTTTCCCTAATCCTGAAGGAATGTTTATGGCTGAAACGAAAGACATTACAGTGTCTCCCCCAACCCCTCAACCCCCTCACTCTGCAGGAGATAAGTTCTTGCAATTCTACCCATTTGCAGTAGATGCCGGACTAACTTTCTGAAGGTAAAAGCTGCACTGGCAAGCTTACATTTTCTTCTAATCTCTATGAAGTGAAAATCTGGTACTTATTTGATTAGCTCCTGTTCAATGAACTGGACCCTGTGTTCAAAGAAATGCATTTCTGAAAATGGCAGAGCAACTTGATTCAGCTATAAAATATGCACATGCTACTGAAACATTGGAAAGATTGCACACTTAAATTCATTACCATGGCTACAACGTCTCAGGCTTTCCACCATCAACTTACCCAGGTAAATCTTGAATGTCAAAATTGGACATGTTCATACCAGCAGGAAGTATGTTTTTAAAATTAGCACAAAAAATCTATCTGTATTATTCTCTGTTTTTGACTGTGTATCCTAACGTTTCATTAGGTTTTCTATGCAACTGAATTATACAAAAGTCACCTGATTATTTGTCGCTTCTATAGCTGCTGTTAGAAATTCACAATCCTGTTTTATGTGGTTATTGAGTGCAGAAATGAATGCATGGAAGGAGTGTGTGGACGCACTCACTGGGCAGCCCTGGAACCAATGGGTGGAAATTGCAGGGAAGCGGATTTTGGCTAAACACAAGGAAGAACGTCTTAATGGCAACAGTTGTTCGACAGTGGAACAGGCTGCCCAAGGAAGTGGTGGGCTTGAGGTATTTAAGCAGAGGTCATCTGCCAAGGACGCTGTAATAATGACAGTGTAATTGCATCCTCCAATGTAGAGCCTGCATTGAGCAAGGTGCTGGACTACATGACCTCTACAGGAACCTCATGACCTTTCCAGCTTTGTTTCTATGATCACACTCCTGATCTCCACACATTCAAGGTCCCATTTTCACAGTGGTCTGCACAGATACACCCACTGCCAAATGAATATAGGAGCCTTTCCCAACCTGAGGTCCTCCAATTGTGTCAGAATGCGGGCTCCAGCCAGTATAGCCAATAGGCAGGAGGTTGGATTTGATGGCCTTATAGGCCCCTTCCAACTCTACTATTCTATGATTCTATGAAAGCCAGCATGCATATTCTTTATCCATGATCCATCTCCTGATAAATGAGCCCTGAGAGGTCAGGGGCAGAGTCAGTGTATCTCATCTGCTCCCAGTCTTCCCCTTCACACATTCATTTATGTATTTTAAGAGTTTCTGTACAAGGCTTGAATTTCTTACTCCTACAATGAATATGTGAGTCATTAACATTTTACAGATAGGACTAAAGATCTATGCAGGTGTTCATCTGCAACGCTGGTAGGCATAAACTGGGGAGAGGCCGTAGGCACATACATAAATCACATCCCCAATGTTCCAGCATGGCTGGCTCCATTATAGACCTTCATGCATCTAGTTGAATGTGTTTACAAAACCCCTGTGATTGGATCCCTTTTCAGATATTCATGATTAATGCATGAAGGTCTATAACAGCTTGGTACATGGGAACATGGAGTGGAGCCTTGCATTTTCTCTGCAATTTAGGTCTACTTGTATTGCAGGCAAATGCCTGCATAGACCTTTAGAGAGAATGAGTTATCCAATAACTAGCTCTGAATTCACAACAGAGGTAAGATTTAAATCCATAGTTGCAATCCAGTACAGTGATATATGTAATGGAAATGGATTACAATGATGGGATAGCAGTGACCACATTCCCAGTAAATGGTGAATGATGACTAGTTAGAGTCTTCACGTTGTTAATATCTGAATCAGCATGGCTTGGATCCTAAAACAGACTAAACATAGCCTGAAGGTCTATCTTATGGAAGTTAAGGAAGTTCACAGAAGGAAAGTTTGGTTTCCTCCTTTCCCCTGCAAGCATCTTTGCCCCTTCTCCAAGCCTCTCCAGGGATTTGGGAGCCCCTCTTGATTAATGTGCAATGGGACATGGAGAAGCTGCTGGTGGAGGAAGGGGAAATTGCCCCAAATCAGAGATCTACTCAGTTTGGGGCAATTCTCCCTTCCACCAGCAGCTTATTGTGCCCCATTGTTTGGGAGGTTCCCAACACTCCAGAGAGGCCTTTCCAGGGTGCAGGTGTCTACAGGGGGAAGAGGGGAGGAGAAGTGTTCCTTCTGTGAACTTCCTTATATTAACTTTCTTAGAGCCAAACTGTGCATTACACTAACCACATATTTTTTATTTATTCTAGTGTAAGCATTCACAGTTCCAATTTGGATTAGGACCACCAAGCACCAGGATGGATTTTACAAAAACAAAAACCTCCCACCATTTTTCCTGACCCCCCCCATGGGGGAGGAGTTAAAAGGGGGAAGCTTCCATTGATGCCTCTGCAGGGGGTGGAGTGAATTTCAAAAAGCTAACAGTGTTCTGTGGGGGGCAAAAAGTTTAATCCTCTACTCCGGGGGCTTGTCTGTACACCCTGTTTAGTTCATGGTGGCTGCCAGTTGGCCACAAGCTGGCAACCACCATGGGTTCCCCCCCCCAAAAAAACTGCACTTTTTAAAAGTCACTAACGCAGAGTGACTTTTCCCTTTACTCCAAGGTCGCCACCTTCTTTGCTCTGTCTGTCAGTGGTGACCTCACTGGGCCAAATCTTGCCACCTGTTTTCTGGAACTTTCTCCCGGTACATTGGCTGGGTTCGGATGACATGATAAGCAATTGGGGGGGGGGGGGGTAAAGAGTCAATCGTTTGTTGCGTTGCTTATAGTGTTGTGAGGGGGATAACTCACAGTATGCTATTTTCCCATTTAATCCATGGAGAAAAACAACGGGCTGTTCCATTGCTTATCCAGAGACCCATTGATTAAAATGTTGTGTGGCGAGCTCCATTGCGTGTACCATGTGTTATTTCCATTGGCTATAGAGTTCTCCAGCAGGAGCAGCCAAAAGCACCCCAACCATTCTTGTACAGCTGGCAGAACTTGCAATGCATAATAGGATAGGGCTGGGAGGAGCACTAGCCACCTGGAAGGATGATGGGACTTTCAGCCACATGACAGGGGGTGGGCAACATGTTGTGTGAGGAGTACCGGCAACATAACACACGGTGAGTTGCCTGCCCATCCCATTGCCTAAAGTGTAGTCCAAACGTAGCCATTGTTTTTTCTGCCTCTTTCGCAGGGAAGGGGTAAATTCAGAGAATGTTCTCCTTGGGGAGGGGGAAGGGTTTCCACATACCTTTTTAAAGTGTAAATCATTGCTGAGCAGCCTTCTTCCTATTTTTTAGTATTTTTTTAAAAAAATACCCCCTTTCCTTGGCATGGAGTAGCCCAACAGTTCTTAGTGAATGCCTATTCAAGACCATGTGACCTCTTCCTCTCCAATAACCATTCAGGAAGGACTCCTGGGCTCATGGAACTACCAGGATGTTTTTTTAAAAAAAACTAAAAAGGAAGAAGACCCCTTAACAACTGGCTCCATTTAAAAAGGTATGTGGAAACCCTTTCACCCTCCCCAAGGAGAAAATTCTCCAAAATTCTCACCTCTCCCACCTCTTTTGCCCAAGTTTTCGTTTTTCTCCCACCCGCCCCATGAAATGCTGAAAATGGAATGGAAAATGAAAATAGAAAATGAAAACTTCTTCAGATTGAGGCTGGGGGTGTTCCAGGGGTGGATCGAGGCCCAGGGTAGGATGTGTGGGAAGGCCAGGCAGAGGGCAGGGGGTGGAATTGACAACTTGCATGGCCACTAGCGCTGTGGCATTTTCAGCCAGAAAGCCCATGCTCCCTCCTGCTGTGAAGATTTGCGGCTCCCACCCCACAGTGAGGGAACAAGCAGCAAAGTGTCGCCGTCAGTACCCCAGTGCATGGTCATCCCAGTCTGATTTGGGGGCATATTAATGAATTATTTCATTGCATTACTATACCACCAAATAACTAAAGTTTCTGGGCTGTTCTACTTTTACACTAGAGTAAATGCAAAGCTAACCCGCTATGTGATTGGCATAATGTGTTGTTTGGCTCATATGATTCAAGCCCATGTGTATTATTCCAAGGTCTAGTATTAGTTGGACAAGAGAAAGCAGTCTCTGGATACTTGTGTTAAGTACACAAAGAGAACTAAAAAGAGCCTGGCTTCCAGATCAGGCAGCAATGCAGGTCAGCACAGAAATAGTGTGCTTTTCCCTCTAGTATTGCCTTGATACCTAAAAATGTGCGGTTGGTCTCAGTCCTCAGACAGGCCCCAAGTAATGGTCCAGAGCAATAATTTTGCACCTGCCTTGTGAGTGTACCCAACAACACTGACTAAATTCCACACACTGACCCCACATGTCATCAATAAAAATGTGCCATGACTCCAGACACTCCAACTATTGGATAAAATAAAAATGACCCCAACACAAAATGTGAGACCTATGAATAAGCTGAACGCATTGCTAGCCCTTTCTGTATAGTTTCCAAGTTGAAATGATAGTTCTGGGGAGGCTTCTGTTGTTATCTACCTCTTTCCTGGTAGTGGCTGTAAATATTTTACCACACCATATTTTTTGGGTGTGATGCAGGCTTTAAACTCTGCCACTGAAGAATTACAGCCACATATAATAAGCCCTGCAGATTCTAAGGGTTTACAAAAAGACCAAAAATTGTTCCATGTATAACCATATACAGCTGTAGGATGAAAACAGCATAGATGCTCCAGAAATAATCACTCGTTTCTTGGAGTACTTTAACAGTTCCTTAAAGAGTATTTAATTTTCTCATAAAAATCTGGAGAGAAATGTAATTGGCTTAAATCTGCCTGTGCGCAGGGTGGGGGAAGGGAGGAACCAGCAGCATATTCTTCCCATAAAACAACAAAAGCCAGTATATATATTGGATCATATTTTTTTTTAAAAAAAAAAATCCCACAAATATTTGTCTCCCTGGTTTGCTTTATATTATATAAGGTATCAAGGAGTACCTTACATAATTAGGAACTGAGGCAGCAGCTGGCTTCACGTGGTTCTCACTGACACTGTAGAACAATGATGGGCTACGTTAAAATGCCAAAACTGTAGAACAGTGATGGACTATATTAAAATGCCAATAAAAATTCACAATGTCATGAAAACAGTTATGGTATGATCTGGGGGCTGTCTATGCACAAGGAAAACCCTGGGCTGGGTGTGCAGTGGCACTGTGTCAATTATATGACTGTGCACCCACCCCTGGGCTTTCCCGCGAAGCTGTATCCATGGTCTATCCTTACTCTGGAGTCGCAGCAAAGGTGTGGCCAGAAGCCCCATGTTTTTGCTGCAGCATTGGGATTAGCCACCACCACCCCAAAGCAGCAAAAGTGTGGGGTTTCACTTACAATGGTGGCAACCCATTGCCGAATAGGCAGCCCCCTGGAATATTGTGCCTTTTCCATAGTTGCAATCTGGGTTGAAACTTGGTTGTTTCATTAAAAAAAAAAAACTGGCATGGTTGTCTGGATTCAGACAGAGACTCTTGCTCCATCCTGCTGCAGCAGAACTATGAAAACTACTCTTCTGCAGAATGTAAAGTACAGCGCACAGTTTGCAAGTAACACTTATGATATTATGATATCCTATCTCCTTGGGGTGTTCTTTCTTTTCTCTTTTCTTTTTTCTTTTCTTTTCTTTTCTTTTCTTTGTTTGGCATGAAAGTGAGGATGAAGTCAGCATTGATAAGAGCTCCAGCCCATGTACTTGAACTTGCCAGTGCAGTCTCCTGAATTATGCCAACCCTACCAACCAGAGTATGCACCTCGAGGGTGGCACAATTAAGAGGCCAACACTAGTAAACTCAAGTGCATGAAGCCTCGTTCAGTACCACTGCCAGTCAACTTCCCTCAGCCTCTGTCAGCTCTTATGGTGAGCAGGCAGGTGGCTGGCAAGCCACCTAGCAGTAACAATGCTACGGTGTGGACCCTGTGCTTGCCACAGTAGGCAGGGGAACATAAATCTATATTGACATATTAGGGCTAAAAAATCAGTTCATTGAAAGGACTTTGTACAGGGAATATACAATAACACAAGAAGCTTTTTCATTGCTAATTATTTTTCTGTTAATTTTTCCATGAAGAGTATTCTGAGTCCCATCACATTCTGAAGTAAGGTAGGCCGCGACTAGAGGTGGGGCCTTTTTGATTGTGGCCACTGGAATTCTTTCCCAAGAAGGGTGCTGTCTTTATTTTCCTTATTTGCCCATACATTTTAGACATACTGATATTTTATTCTATTGGTATATTTAATATTATTCTGTAAACCTCTATGGGAGTTTTGGCTGAAGAGTGACTAGTACATAATTTAAATAAATAAATATGCTGAAGGATAATAGGGCTACCTTGTCTTGGACCTTACACAGATAACTTTTTTTATTTAAATACTTCTTTAAACGGTTTATAACAGTTTTAAACCGGTTAATAACTGGTTTAAAACTGTTATAAACCTTTGTGCTCTTTTTCACATTACTGATATAAAAAGCTAACATACTGTAGGAAGAATTCTCAGTTCTTCGCTAATGACATGATAGACATGTCCCTTGAACAAGACTTTCACCTTGTTCCTAAACACTTGTTACGATGCCTGAAGATCTGCCTGCAGTGCTATCGTACACAATGAATCAGTGTTGAGTTTTGGGGATTTTGTTTCTTTTGCAGAAGTAACTGTGCTCCATTCGAAGCACATATTTGCTGATGCAGCAAATCTTGGGAAGCTAATGCACCAAGTAAGCTTTGCATACAAACGAACCCTTGCCCATGAAAGCAAAAAATTATATTGTAATTGTCCTGCTAATGCGCTGTCACAAAATGAATTACTTGGGGAGGAGGGGAGATTGTATTTCATGATCATTGTTTTATATCGTTGTTTTATAAACATTTATTTTATTTTATTTTGCAATGGTAACTGCCTTGAATTTTCTTGGAGAAGTAAGATAGGATATATATGAAAGGGCTTTGTCACTCACAAAGGGAAAGTACACATGCGAACATGGAGAGAGAGAGAGAGAGAGAGAGAGAGAGAGAGAATAATTTCCTCTATTTCTGATGTTTAGGCTGTGAGCCCTTAAAGAGGCGGGAGAAAGCCCTGCACATTAGCCCTGGGTGGGGGTGGGAGTAAAAAGGGAGGAGAATGGAATAGAGTGGCTGGAATCCTGAACAGGAGCACTCTATGCTGCAACATTTTGTTGTAAAATAAAAACAAAGAAAAGCAAGAATAGACATGCTTGAATCATCCATTTCAGTTATGCATTACCATTTGCAATCTGGAGAATGATTTGGACTTGGTTTTTTTCTTTAAAAAAGTTGTATCTCTGTTCCTTCTATAAAAATAGCTTGACTTCAGTTCTGAACAAAAAGTTTCCAAAGTCTTGAATGCAATTGGAAGGGGGGAACAATTTGGAATGAAGTTTTAGGTTGTTATCACACGGGCGGTTTTAAGCACACCCACCGCGACTTTGCTCCACTTCTTCAGCTCTGGACTTGCATGACGTCATCCCCGTCCTGCTGCTCTCCTGCCCTGAGTTTTTAGTTTCTGTTTCAATTTATACCTGAACAGACAAAGTCTGAAACAGGCAAAGTTCAACAGGCCAAGCTGAGGTATCGCAACAATACCAACCACGTGTGATTCAACACTAGACTCGAATTGAAAACAGAGGGGGAACATGCAGAAGCAACCCGGGGGTGTGGGTGATAGTAAGTGTGATAAAACCCTTAGATTCACAGCTTGTCTTCTTGATCTATGGGTGCTCTATCATTAGGGTGACCAGATAAAATCCAGGTCAGGGCTCATGTAACTTTAACAGTTGTAGAGAAAAGGGAATTTCAGCCAGTGTTATTTGTATGCAATTAGTTCCTGGTGAAATTCCCTCTTCATCACAACTGTTAAAGTCGCAGAGGCCCTGCCTTCTTTTGTATATGGTCACTCTAGTACAGTGCATGTACCTTTAACTGTTGTGATGAAGAGGGAATATCACCAGGAACTAATTGCATACAAATGACATTGGCTGAAATTCTCTTTTCTCTATGACTGTTAAAGTTACAGGAGCCCTGACCTGGATTTTATCTGGTCAGCCTACATAAGAACCCCAATTCATCCATCATCTCAGGGAGGTTGAGCAACACAGCCTCAAATGTCTCCTTGCCTCACTCTCTTCCATTCTCCCCCTTTCACACCCATCCACACACAAACCCATCCACACACAAACCCATCCACACACAAACCCATTCAAACCCATCCATCTTTCTCCATTCCCACACTTTTCTCCCATCTACACTTTCAATTCACATTCCACACACATGCACACACATACACAGAGTGTTCTTCTCCTTCTTTATACACTTTCTCTCATTCACACTATTATCTTCCACTTCATGATCCTGGAATCAGCTATTTTACAACCACAACTCAAGGTCTTCCTTCTCCTTTTATAGAGGTAAACCTTATGCCACACTGCATCTCATTTCTTTGAGTGGGACTGCATGTGTGTAATTATGCAAATTCTGTTTTGTTTTAGGAAAAGGTTACTGGTAAACATAGCCTGGAGTTTCTGGTAGGAAGAAGCACATGTAAATGGGAAACAGACAAAAATAGTACTAGGACAGTGAGGGACAAACATGACATTCATATCACAGCCCTCGGTATTTTGACTTTAAATTTCATCTCACTGGGTTTCAATAGGGCTTACTCACTAGTAAGTGTGCATTGGATTGTTGCCTAATGAATGTGTCAAGACTGCTGATTTGGATATAGCCCTGTGATACTTTGAATCTAGGAAGAAACATAGCCTATGTAGATACAGACTTATTTGCATGGGTCTCTAAATCGCCCCACCACAGTGGGTCAATAAATTGGTTTGTAGCCCAGACTTAATTGCTTCTGGAAATAAAACTGGAACATGTTAATCCCTTAGGCTCTCAGAAACGTATCATGGACAGATATTAATGTTAATTACATTTTTGCAAGGATAAAACATTAAAAAGGCCCATTTAATAATATCCAAAAAAACCTATGTGTTGGGATATTAGCTGACATACTGGTTTTTACTGTGAACTCTAAATCCTTAGGAATTAATATATTCTGAAAAATAATTGCATTGGGTTGCCACCATTAATCCATTACATCTTATTTAGCATAAAATAGCATATGAGCTGCACAAGTTGAGCCAAGTTTTCAGATTTACATACCTTGAAAGGTGGTATAATGGATTGAGCATAATAAGTCTGGTATAGTTACCTCAGAGAGAAAATGAAATAGAACATAAAGGTTTACCTTGTGTTTAGCTTTAAACATCATGACACTATGTATAATTTGAAGAAGAATGGATACCAAAGACAGTAGAAAAGGAAGAGGGCAAGATGTATGTAATTAAAACATTTATTTCGGTTTCCCACAAGCTCCAGCCAGCTTACAATGGATAAATCACCACTTAAAACAACAAGGGGGAAAACTGTAAGGATACAGTACAAATCATATATGAAACAGATAATAAAAGTTGCCTTTAATTTTGGTCTTTTTCAGTCCGATTAGTTTTTCCACTCTGGTCACTTCTGGAATTCTTCTGTTTGGACATTCTTCCCAATGGGTGGTGCTAGGCTCTTGGCAGACCAGAATAGATAACCCTGCTCCCATAATTTTAGTTCTTAGAGAGGTGTGGAGTATAGTATCATGTCAATTACAATTTTATCCATTCTCCCATGCAAAATTGGCTATAAGAAGAAATCTAGATTTAAAAATTGGAAAGAAAGTGTTTTTGTGGAGGACATGGACAGATATGATGATTTTTTTTTATTTTGGATCTATTAGAGGGTCCAGACAATGGCTGAATTCTGACAACACGATAGTCAATGGTGGGGTAATAATCAACTTTACAGTTGTTCATCTAGGGGGTACTCCCCACACAACATGGTAATAAATAATCAACTGTGGTGTGGATTAGGATCAGCGCTGAGTTGACTATGGCAGAATTCGGACGACACGATAGTCAATACAACTGACGATTGTTCCCACCCACCCACCCCAGTTGCTTATTGTGTCGTCCGAATTCAGCCATTGAGTTTTTGTCATTTTCTGATTTATGTACTAGATACAACTTACTCACTATGGCTGAATGGTAATACTCCAGCTGCTTTTACAGCTTCAGGGCCCCCATTGTTATTGGAATCACTTATATAGGCTGAACAAGCATATTGACCCATGATCCATTATATGAATACTTGTTATCAGTAAATAAATATGATACTCATGGTCTAAGACAGGACTGGAATAGAGAATTGGAGTATTCTCTTTTGCCTAATCAATGGATCATTGTTTTAGCATCTGTACCTGAAGTTGCTATAGATCTTAGGCTATGCCTTATTCAGCAAAAAAAAAAAAATTGTTTCGGGTTTATTGGACTCCACAATGCCTTTTTAATAGAGCTTGTCTGATTCCCATAATTGTTGGAAATGTAACGCACCTAATGCTTCTTTTATTCACATGTTTTGGCAATGTCCAATGGTTGCCTCCTTTTTGAAGGAGGTCATAATATAGATAAACTTTGTATTGGAACAGTCTTTAATATTGAATGATGTGCATGTCCCCCCTAAACTATTTCCTGGTTTCTTGGAAGTTAACGTATGGTCAGCTCAAATGGATGTTCTGAGCCCTTATGACAGCCAAAAGATTGATATTATTATGTTGGAAAGATAAATGTTCACCTCCAATAATACAATGGACTGAGGACCTAACAAAACTATCAACATTTGAACGGGTGATATATAGGCACTACTCATGAATGGATAAAAATATGGATATTTGGTCTGTTTTTCTTGAAATGTATGGATAATCTCCATCCCCCTCTTTTTTAAAAAAGATTGTTGCACTTGATGGAATATTGATATTTCTATGCATGTAATTTTCTGTTCTTTTTTTCATTTTCACGATTTGTTTTTTGTTTAATTAAATTTACAATAAAAGGGGAGGGGTGATTAATTACAAAAAGGGTTCCTTTACTGCAGGGATGAGCAATTTTCGGAAGTCTAGGGCCATTTTCACCTTCCTGATCCCTGATCCAGAGGGTGCCACACAGTTTATGGGCCACTCCTCCACCACTCAAAAAAGAAAGAAAAGGCCTTTCAGCAGCAAACCACTCCATAGCAGTACAGAGCTACGGATAACCAAAATGGATAAATTTAGTTTTCTGGAATTAAAACTGCAACATGTTAATTTTTCAGTGTTCCCTAAAATGCATCATGAATCAATGTGGCCTACCCGTGCTTTGCTGCCTTCCAACTCATGCAGGTCACTTCATAGCCCTTAACCAAAAGGCAAACCAAAAGCCAGCCAGAAGAGGAATGCCTTGCATCCCATCCTAAAAGTAGCTTGCACCCTTGCATTTGGGTGGAATAACATTTGACAGCCTTGGGGTCACCACTGTAAAGGCCTTGCTCCTGGCAACAAATGCAGAATTCTGTTTTCCATTATTGCATTTGGAATCCATCCTTGCTTGTAGCAAATAAATAAGCCACAGTGGGTTACAGCATGTGGTGACTGCCATTGTGTGTTTTCAAGCCATGGTGGGTGGTCACTACAACTTATTGTGATGTGCAAACCCAGGCAGGCGGGCTGTAGTATGGTTCTGCGATAGGCACCAGTGATTACATCTGAAAAAGGCTGCTGTGGGTTGAGTGGACCCACTGAGAGTCTAGCAGAGAACTGGATGACTGCTTTACCGCACAGCTCAGTTGCTGCAACTCAGCCCCTATTCATCATACTTCTCCTCAACCTACTGTCATCAGTTCTGCAGAGGTGCAGTAAAAATAAGTTGAAGCATGAACTGGACATGTGGTGAAACCAACCTAATGCAACATTACCACAAGCAGCACTCTGTACCTATCTATTCAGCCCATATTCTCCATGTGCCACCATCTAAGGCAGACTTCCTCCAGATGTTTTGTACTACATCCCTTATCATACCTAACTATTAAACAGGCTTTTAGGGCAATAGGAGTTGTAGTCCAAAGCATCTGTAGGCCACCAGGTTGGATACAGCTACTTTGAAGTCTAAAAAAGATATTTCAGAAAATGTTTAGAACATAAGAGCCTTGCTGGGTCATATCCAAGGCCTATCAAGTCTTAGGCCAGATCTACACCAAGCAGGATATAACACTATGAAAGTGGTATATGGAATGTGTCATGGGCCCCAACTGTTGTCAGTACACTTCAATACCGCTATAAAGCAGTAGCGAAGATCCTGCCTTAGAGTAGCTAACCAGATGCCTGTGTTTGATAGGTTCATTTGGGAGCCTTGTGATTAGAGAATTCTGAGGCTACATCCTAACATTTCTAGTGGGATTGTCTCTTAATAAAAGTAACAGAAGGACATGACATTTAATATAGCCAGATTATTTTTTAAAAAAGAAAAAAATATTTTTCATCTTTCTTTTCTGTAGAATGTATAGGTCATTCTCTACCTTTAGGCAGAAAATGGCAGAAATCTTTGATCTAATATTTGAATCTCTTGTCTTCTGCTATCACTAGACTGACCATACGTCCGGTTTCCCCCAGACAAGTCTGAAAACGGCGCGCCAAAATGGCATCCGGGCAGAAATCGGCATATTTTGCTGACCTCCCAGGGTCAATCCAGGACTTGTCCTCGACCAGTGCAATTGTGCAGGCCAAGAAAATCCCTGGATCCACCCGGGGGAAGGGCTGGAAGTCGCATTTCAGCTTGTCCAAAGCGCGACTTCCAGACCTTCTCCCGGGGCTATCCAGGGCTTGTACTTGTTTAATAGTTAGGTGTGATAAGGAATGTAGTACAAAACATCTGGAGGTAGTCTGCCTTAGATGGTGGCACATGGAGAATATTGGCTGAATAGATAGGTACAGAGTGCTGCTTGTGGTAATGTTGCATTAGGTTGGTTTCACCACAGTTCCAGTTCATGCTTCAACTTATTTTTACTGCACCTCTGCAGAACTGATAACAGTAGGTTGAGAAGTGTGAGAAATAGGGGCTGAGTTGCAGCAACTGAGCTGTGCGGTAAAGCAGTCATCCAGTTCTCTGCCAGACTCTCAGTGGGTCCACTCAATCCACAGCAGCCTTTTTCAGATGTAATCACTGGTGCCTATCGCAGAACCATACTACAGCCCATGGGTTCTGGGCAGCTTGTTACCCATGGCAACAAGCCCGCCTGCCTGGGTTTGCACAGCACAATAAATCATGGTGACCACCCACCATGGCTTGAAAATACACAGTGGCAGTCACCACATACTGTAACCCACTGTGGCTTATTTATTTGCTACAAACATGAATGGATTCCAAATGCAATAATGGAAAACAGAATGTTGAGGCAGTGTAAATTCAGGATATAGTTGGATAAAAGGAGGGAAAGATCCTTGTCTAGCATTGTGGTAATGGGCATCTGTTCTGGCCTTTCTTTGTATTGTTACTGACTATGGTCTTGTTTACATGGCTAATGAACCAGAGAAATAATGACACATTTTAGATTAGTTTCTTACTGATAAACCAGAAGTTGAAACAAGCTAAATGGTGAGAGGTGACCGCAACAAGCCTTTAGTCCATTTTGTTCCATGCCTAGTGTTTACCGGGTAATCGTATTTTATACTCTTCCTGCATGCTAGGTTGCTAGTTTGTTGTACTAGATTTTTCTGCACTTGTCAACTGCTTCATTTGTTCAGTGGTAGCAGTATGCTGAATCTGTGAGTATGGATATGAGAAAAGTGATGGGGAAAGAGTGTTAAATGTTAGGAAAGTTGAGATTATGGTCATCCAGTGAAGGATTTGCAGTCAGAAAAGATATTTGAGGGAAGGGGAGACTGTATCACACAGAGTATAGCAAAAGCTTCAAAGTTCAGCAAGGGCTACACAAGTAGGAGGGAGTGAAGTTAATTTCAGATACATTGAATGTCTCACTTCTTTATTTCAGTGATTTTAACATTAATATGTTGTGTAGAGCAGGTTTGTCTTAATTGTATGCTATGAAATCAGACATGTGACCAAGGCTATGTTTGGGGGGGCATGCCCCCTTGGGGGACGGCCATGTTGGTGGGCACACCCCCTTGGAGCGGCCATGTTGTCCTCCTTTTTGGTTTCCAAAATATGGTCACCCTTGCTATTACTCTTGTTCTGGCTTATGTGTTTGCGCATTCTACCACCTCTGGGGTAAATTGTGAAATTCACAAATTTTCACCAAGGTAGTTTCTTGATACAATCCATATTCCCATTTGCTTCCACATAGGATTTACTCCAGAAATTGGATCTTGACTTATCTCACAGAAAGAAAGCAACAAAAGCTTTTTGTTTAACCTCCAGGGTGTAGCTTACGAGCAAGCACGTTAACATGATCTTCAACAGCCATACAGAGCTCCTCAGGCAAGGCAAGGCTTTGAGATAAATTCAAGTGACTTCCTCTTGTCAGAGCCTTACAAGACGCCTACAGTTCTAACATTTTTTTCTGTGTTGTTGTTCTCTTAAACAACCTGATTTCATCTGAGATCTCTTTTCCCCAGTTATGCTGAACTCTTTTTGGATTGCCCTGCTATGTAGGCTGACCATCTGAAAAGGAGGACAGGGCTCATGTAACTTCAACAGTTGTAGAGAAGAGGGAATTTCAGCCAGAGTCATTTGTATGCAATTCGTACCTGGTGAAATTCCCTCTTCATTACCACAGTTAAAGCTGCAGGGGCCCTGTCCTCTTTTGTATCTGGTCACTCTAGTATAGTGCATGCAACTTTAATTGCTTTGATGAAGAGGTGATTTCACCAGGTACTAATTGCATACAAATGACGCAGGCTGAAATTCCCTTTTCTCTGCAACTGTTAAAGTTACATGAGTCCTGTCCTCCTTTTCATATGGTCACCCTACTGCTATGTGAAAGAGGCATACTATCTGAACAGCCAGCATAGGTATGGAGTAAGGTTAGGGTGAGGTTTAGTGCTTCTATTTATATCTTCCCAATGGTTATGGCTAGATCTATACCTTGTGTCAAATCATTACAAATCTGGAATAAATAGCAGGAAATAACACTCTGAAAGCTGTATATGGAATGTAGATTGTGCCCCAACAGCTATCATTGCACTTCAATAACACTATCAAGCAGTAATGTAGATCTAGCCTATGTTTTCCCCTTCCAGTGATTTTACATTGCAATGGTCCTCTCTCAGTCCTGTTTCTGCAGAGTTAAGGAGCTTCCCATTTTGACAGACTGTTGTGTTCCTTTTGACCAGGGCTGGACAACTTGCGGCCCCCCAGGCATTTTAGCATGCAACTCCCATCAGCTCTAACCAGCGTAGTCAATGGTGAGGGATTGTTTTATTTATTAATTTTATTTCTATACTGCCCAATAGCCAAAGCTCACTGGGCAGTTCATAACAATTAAAAACATAAAATACAATATAAAATTTAAAACATTTAAAACTATGGTATAAAATAAAAATAAAACCTACCAGCCGTAGAAAGATTTTAAAAACAGCAGAAACGGAAAGACACTGATGCCCTTCAGATATTAAGGCCTACAACTCCAGTATTCCAGACCATTGGCCATGCTGGCTGGGCCAGATGGGAATTGAAGTCAGAAATACCTGGAGGGCACCAAGTTAGGAAGGCTGCTGTAAACATTCTAAAGAGTGCAGCTTGGTCAAGAGCAGAGTCTGCTGCCATGATGCCACAACCCCTATGTGAATTCACTCTGCACAATGGCCTGAAAAGGGCTACTGAATGGTGGCTATGCTGCATATGCTTGTGTGAATCAGCCTTTGCACACTTATGTAAGGTGAATGTTTAGATTGAACAACACTTCAGATTGTATCTACTTTTTATGTTACCTCACCATATATTTTGCAGTGAGATTACTAAAGATACTAACTTATCTTTTATATATATATAATATGGGTTTGAGATCTGCTGGAAGAGCTCTCCTCTGCATCCCACCAACGTGTGACATACATTATGGTGGGACATGGGAGAGGGCTTTCTCTGTTGTGGCCCCCCCAGTTGTGGAATGTTCTCCCCTTGGAGGCTGGACTGGTGCCGATGTCTGACTCATTTCAGCGGCAAGTTAAAACAAAGCCTTTGAGGGCTAAATTTGCCTAAAAGCTGCACATAGTTTAAATTGTTTTTATTGCTTTAAAATTTTCTACTGTTTTTAGCTTGTTAATAATTTAATATGTTTTAGCTGTTTACATTATTTATTGTTCTATTTTGTTTTAATTGATTTCATTTGTATGCTGCCCTGAGATCCCAATGATATAGGGCAAGATGCAAATGTTTTAATAAATAAATAAATAAAATTGTCTAAGTACTTTGTAATAGGCTCACAATATCATTAGAAACAAGAAAACGAACTCTGATACTTTAAGACTGCAATCCTATGCACACTTATCTGGGGGAAAGTCCCATTAAATGGCTTAGGAACTGCATATATAAGGGACCACCAGTCTCACTATAAACCTCCCAAGGTATTAAGATCTGCAGAAGAAGCCGTTTTGAGGAAACCATTACCACCAGAGGCCTGTTTATCAGGTACACACCTAAGGGCTTTTTCCTCTGTTGCCCTCAAACTATGGAATAGGCTCCCTCAAGAACTATGATTGGTTCCCCTTCTCTTGGACATTAGAAAGGGTATGAAGAGCAGTTCTTCAGTTTAGCCTTTTAAAATATGCTGTTTATTGTTTTTACTGTTGTTGTTTTTGTTGTTTTTAGGTTTTATTGTTTTAAATAGTTGTATACCACCTTTGCCAGATCTACACCTTGTATTGAATCATTATGATCCCATCATACAAATGCCAAATCCCTCTTGCACATTTATACCTCATACATCACACAACATTTTTTGCTGTATTTTGGTTAATGTGGAATAAAAAGCAGGAAATAACACTGTGAAAGCAGTATATGGAATGTGTAATGTGCCCCAAAAAGTTATTAGTGCACTTCAACACTGCTATAGAGCAGTAATGTAAATCTAGCCCTAGATTACTTTTCAGTTTGTGTGTGTGTGTGTCTTAATAATGAATAAATTATAAACTCAGTGGGACTTATTTCTGCGTAAACATGCAAAAGATCAACTGCCCAGGGTGAATGAAAAGGGGTGTATGAAAAGAGGCAATGTAAATATCTCAAAAATACTGGAATATCTCATTATATAACTATGTTCTGTAAAGCAGTAAGAGGCTGCTACAACATATTGGTATTATTTAGTTTACAGTTTTCAAGATGGGTTATATAGAACTGTAGTATAAACCTGTGTAGATAAATATCAAGGCTCATAGGAGATACCAAATAGTATTCAATAAAGGTGCCAAGCATGTTTAACAGATCTGAATATATATATATATATATATATATATATATATTCCCACATACATTATCATACCACCAGTAATGCCTAATGAGTCACAAAATTTAACCTGAAAAAGTCTTTGTTCAATCTAGTTTCAGGAATGCTTGCTGACTGACTCTTTTGCAAGCTCTTTCATTTTTATGCATATACTGTGCTGAAAGAAAATGAAGCTGATTTTTAGTGACTCACATTATGCCTAATTTTAAACAGCTGGTAGTGAATGCTTCTGCTTTGTTCCACAAATGCCTTAAAAATACTCATCTCTTACAGCTCCTACCAGGCCAATCAATACAGTCTTCCTGAATGAACCGAACACCAAAGGAGCATATCATCACTTCCATTCATATATGGACAGAAGACTTCTTCAAACAAAATTGGACCTGTTGGTTTGTTGATGAAGTTGAATAGTTACCAAGAGACGAGATTTAAAAATCTGGTTGCTTGTTCCCTTTAAAACCATCCTGAGATTTATGAAATGCCCATAGCTCTTTTTTTGCGTAATATATCATCATGATCATGTCTTTGTTTTGCCTATGTATAGAACATAAGGAAATGTACATTTGCTCTGGAATCCATAAAAACAAGTTAAAGATGGGATGAATAGGGATCAAAATAATATATAGTTGTATTCGGACATTATGTACTCACATGATTAATATTGCATGAGAGGGAGGGGGTAGCCACACCTATTAGCCCCACCATCATGTCTGCACTGGACCTGCCCACCCTTACCTTTGTGAAGAGGAGAGGTATAACTAACCTGTAGGAAGCATGTAGAGTGTTGTCTTAATGTAAGGACCAAACTCCACTGTCATGACCCTAGAGTCCAGCTGTGACAAGGGGTGGAGTCTGAGAGGAAGCTTGGGATATTCAGGCATAAATTGCTTCAGTTTGGTCCCAGACGTTGTCAGAGCATGTTGCTCACTAGGAGCTCTCCTTGGTGCTGTGACATTTGACCTGCCTTGCTATGCTGATCCCTGTGGGATTCTCCTTGGAATAAAATACACACTTTATGTTAATTCGGAAGATGCTATTATATCATGCTTAGCTTTTCAAGTCTAAATAGTGGGCATGAGGAGGCTGATCAGGAGTGACCATGATGTTTGAGAAAGGCGATAATCTTGCTTCCTATGCCACAATCCTGATAGAAATAGCATTTTTGAGCCACAGTTGTGGCTCCAATAGATAAGATGATCAGTAGAAGAAAGGTTCCATAAGGTCAAAAGGAAATCAGGGGGTGAGTTGTTCTAACCGTAATAAAATCAAAAGGGTTTCATCCATTTTCCTGAAAATTTAATGTGCCAGAAAGAAATGTCCAGTTTACATAACCTGGAAATTTCAGGAAGATTGGACAGATTGATGGAGAAAGGGCAGTTAATAGAAAAAAGAAGAAAAACCCTCAGTCATGCAAAAGTGTTCCTGAAAACATGTGTTGGCAACCTTTTGTGCCCATCATTTGAAAAAAAAAAGACTATATACTCTGTATTTTAAAGATTGATGTTTTCTTATTCCCTTTCTATTGTACTTGGTGGAATGGAATTTCTTTTTTAAAAAATTAAATTTATTTATTTTCAAAATATCTTTCTATAATGAAACTTTATGGCAGTTTATTATGCGTCACTCAGCAGCCGGGTGTGTGAGGAGAGGAAAGGGGAATAACTGCCATGTGAGGAAAATCAAGACCTGTGTGTGTGTGCATGCGGATAAGCTTGACCGGACCCCACCGCTTCTGTTTACTGGTTTGCACTCCCACACATTCCCCTTCTTCCTCTGTATCCTCCTTTCAAACTGGCTTTCTTGATTTTTACCTTTTGCTTAATTCTGAACTTTATTACCAGATTTTGATTTGTTTTGAGAGCTTTTTTGATCTCAGCCTGGTTTTTGCCTTGATTTAAGTGAATAAGAGTCCTCTTTTCTTTTTTTGAACATGTTTTATCTTTAAGACTATTTTGGGCTATCCTTCCCCAAGCCAGTTTCTCTGTTCCTGAGCAGCTCAGTGTAGTTTTCACACTCTGTTTTATTTTGCTCACTGGTCAAGTTTGGGCTTCACAATACTTTTCATGGGTGCATGGAGGATAAGTTGCAAGCAAGCAGAATTTGTGACATTGCACAATATCATGACTGATCATGGGGCCCATCAGCCTTAGCTTCCAATTTCCTCACTTTGTGGAGTTTGAACCAACATGAAATAGCCTTATCTTCTGGTGTGTGTGTTGTTGTTGTTTTAAATGGCAGGTCTTTTGATGTTTTAATATGTTCTGGAGCTGTTAGTTCATATGAGAGGGATGTTTTCAGTAGTGCTAATTTTTCACTTTACAGTTAGACAGACAAACACCAGGCTGTGAGACTTGCATTCCACTAATTACTGCTTCTCTATCATAAAGATAAGGGTCTGTATTTGAGAGAGATGGAATAAACTGCAGTCACTGCGCCACTCAAGGTAATATGTAAACTGATCTGTTATTGTGAAGAAACAAATATTTTCTGTTCTATTCTTATTCATTTTATTTGAAAAGCAAACCAAATATATTGGCTGAAACTCATGAATTCTCTTCTTCGTTGTTTCATTGTTTCGATATATAATCTCTTATTTTTATTGCCTGTATTTGCATTCTTGTTATTCCTATCATTCAGGGTTAGAGAAACAGTAGCCATGTATTCTGAGACATTCACAGACTAACTTACATGCTGAATACTATTCCCATAAACTGTTTCTTTTAAGAAGGCTTGCATTGAGTCTTTGGCTGCCTCTACATGAGACGTTTAAAGCTCTTTGAAGTCTCATTAAAATTTTTACCTCTACAAGAGCGGAGTGTAAATCAGGAGTTGAGGCGCTTTATCTCTCCGATTATGCGCATTATCGAACGCGCGTTAAATAGCGAGTTTTATTTTCCTCCGGCCGTTAAAGCGCATTTTGCCTATGTGAACAAGCGATTCTCCGCATTAACTACTTGTAAAGCGCATTTCAAACAACCGGTAAGGCCACCAGTTGTGCGCTCAATTACCTCCTGCGTGCAAGCATTTACAATAAAGCACTTCAGCGATTATGCGCATAATCGGCTAACCAGGCATCAAACAGAATCCATCTAGAGGGGGTCTTGAAGTAACAATCCAGGTATTAAACCACATGTCCAGTGATAGTCACTGTCACCACTTATGCTCAAACACTCTGGTTTTATGCAGGCATTTGCCCACATCACACATCAACTTAAAGTGGGGAGGGGGACATGGGTGTGCATGTAAGCCCTGACCCCATATGTCCTCATGCTTCCAGCTCCTATTGAAACCTTCACACAGTGAGTGTGAAGAAAGCTTTGTAAGCATGTTCAGCTTAACACTCTTACAAAGCTCTCGTGCAAAGCTCCCATACAAAGCCTTCTTCATTCCTTTGTTCTCAACATGCAAATGTTTCAACTGCAGCCAGGAGCACAGGGATGGGGGGGGGGGCAACTTAGGTGACCAGTACCATCCTTATCTTCACTTTAACCCTAAGTGTGTTCAATTGAATGCCTACATCGGGGGGTCTGTCCTATGGCCCAGAGGCTCTTGTTCAATTCCTGATACTTCCTGATTTTATCTTTCCTGTAATATGAGGAGGAGGAGGAGGAGGAGGAGGAGGAGGAGGAGGAGGAGGAGGCAGGCAGTCATTGCCAAAATGTGTGTGGTAGCTCTTTCAGCATTTCTAGTTCCTCTTACTGTTATTTGAGAGGGTGGTTAGATCTCCCTCCTATTTGTGTGTATAGGAGGCAAAATCACTATGCCAGCTCCAAGGATGGTGTAGGTCTCTGTCTCCACCACCACCACCACCACCACCACCACCACCACACATACACATTTTAAGGGCATGCCAGGGAATCAAAGGACTTTAGATCCTGCAATTCCAAGACCTGCCTTGATCCACCCCTGGCATGCTCCTTTCCCCTTCTGTGGTTGCTGATGGTGGAGGGGCAATGGTGTTGGAAGTTTTTGTTGCTGCCATGAGGGGCTTCCAATGGTAGACAACCTTCTCCAGCTGCTGACTTTCCTCTCCAGCTATGGACCTCCCTCTCCACCTGCAGAGAGGGAGTTTGTTATATCATATCACCCATTGAATGCCCTGCCAAGGACAATCAGATTGTGTCCTAAATAACCCAAAATATGTTCACAAGATGTATGATTTACAGTACAATCCTATACATGTCTACTGAGAAGCAAGTCAGATTGGGTTCCATGGGACTTATTCCCATGTAAGTGGGTATAGGACAGTAGCCTTAATAGCACTAATAAAACTGAGATGACTTTAGTGAATGTGTATTTTTCCATACTCCCAATTCTGAAAAAAAGATAATGGAACTAACAAAGTGCCCTCATGACTAGTAACCATTAATAGCTTATTGTGAATTTGTCTAATCCCCATTTAAAGCTGTACAAGTTGGTGTTCATCACTACATCTTGTGGTAGCGGATTCCATGGTTTGATTTTGAGCTTTGTGAAAAAGTACTTCCTTTTGTCTATCCTGAATTTCCCAACATGCAGCTTCATTAGATGACACTACATTCTACTTTTACGTTCTACATCTCCCTATCCATTGTCCTCACACCATACATAATATTATATACCCCTTACTGGTCTTTTTCTAACCTAACCCCCCCCCCCCCGAACATTATAACCTTTCCTTTTACAGGAGTTGCTCCAGCCCCTTGATTATTCTGGTCGCCCTCTTCTGTGACCAGAAAAAATGTACACAGTATTCCAAGTCACACCACAGAATTGTATGAAGGCATTAAGATATTTGCAGTTTCATTCTTGATTCCTTTCCTAATGTTCCCCAACAAATTCACTACAGAAATAAAATTTATGGAAGAATGTGATATTTTGGATTAAGATAAGTACACCACAGTGTTGCAGGTCACCAAAACACTGATGTTTGCTATAATATATATATATATATATATATATATCCATGTGTGTGTCAATTATCTATATATAGTACTGTCAATCATCTCTGTGCAAATGATTTGCATCCCACTGTGAATCTTACGTATCTTCGTTTTCCAGTTACCATTCTCAAAGATCTAGTTAAAACAGGTAGCCTTGGATGAAGATATCAGAATCCACTACTTGAGCATTCAGTTAGTGCCAAAATTGTATGGCATGAAAAATAATATGCCTCCAGGATATTGTGTACTGGCAGAATAAGTAATTAAATCCAGGGATTAATTTATTTTTGGAATTTGCAAATCAATTACTACTTCTGGTAGAGTCTTTGTACTGAGTCAGCATCTTTAAGATTATAATCCCACTCTTTAGTAACCTATGTTTAAGGTTTGCATTGCTCAATATAAGGTTGTTAAAGTTTCATAGCATGGGAAATTATTAAACAGAAAAGTTCAGAACTTCAGTATTATAGGGTGAGGTGAATTTCTTTTACAAATCAGCAGTTTAACATTTTAAATACCCAATTGTTACTTAAAATCATTGGTTCTCTAAAGTTCTTTTTTTCTAAAAACTCTAGCACCATATTTGCATCTATCTGTAGTTGGTAGCAGGTCAGAAAATTGCCCAACAATTCATAATCTGCAATTCTTTACACGTTTAATATAAGTCCAATTGTAAGTTCAATTGAACTCAGTGACCTGGTTTGAACGTAATAAAAATATTTAATTAATAATGGGTTATTACCTGCAAATCTGGAACTACGAGTTATCTATGGCTCAATTAGGACGACACGATAGTCAATGGTGGGGTAATAATCAACTTTACAGTTGTTCAACTAGCGGGTACTCCCCACACAACATGGTAATAAATAATCAACTGTGGTGTGGATTAGGATCAGCGCTGATTTGACTATGGCAGCATTCGGATGACACAATAGTCAAAACAACTGATGATTGTTTCCCCCACACCAGTTGTTTATTGTGTCGTCCAAATTGAGACTATGTGTTGTTAACCATGAACAACCCACAAAGAGAACCCATAGTTTGTTGTTCCCTTGTGAACTCTGGGTTGTTTAAACTATGGGTTGTCATTATGTGCAAACCCAAAATCGTGGGTTGTTCGTGGATTGTTTCATGAGGGTGCAGAGGCAGTGGGCAAGAATGGTCAAAAACCCAGTGGCTGAATTCGGACAACACGGTAGTCAATGGTGGGGTATAATCAACTTTACAGTTGTTCGTCTAGGGGGTAATCCCCACGCAACATGGTAATAAATAATCAACTGTGGTGTGGATTAGGATCAGCGCTGAGTTGACCATGGCAGCATTCGGATGACATGATAGTCAATACAACTGACGATTGTTCCCCTCCCCCCAAGTTGCTTATTGTGTCGTCCAAATTCAGCCAGTGTCTTTACATGCCAGTACTGCAATGCCACAGAGGGAGTTAGGAGCAGGAGAAGGAGGAAGGAAACAATCAATCAATCCATCCAGGGACATAAAAAACAAACATGGATCAGATCTACATCTGGACCAGATCTACACCTTTTGTAAAATCATTATGAATTTGGAATAAAAAGAAAGAAATAACACTATGAAAGCACTATGTAGAATGTGGATTGTGCCCCAACAGGTATCAGTGTACTTCAATACTGCTATAAAGTTGCAGTGTAGATCTAGCCATGGTTTGTTCAATCATCTGCCATGGTGGGGGCCTCACATTTCATACCCTTGCTTTTAGATTAATATGTTTCTAGGAGTGCCTTATGTATATTGTGCTTGACTAGCTAAGCTGGTGGGGTGACATAGAATGATCAATTTGCTCGGAGTACTAAACTGTTTGCAGATCAGTTTCTCTGATAAGGGAAAATAAAGTTGTCAGTTTGGTTGAAATGCAGCTGCATGCAGGAACAGGCTGAGCTCCTGGAAATGGTTCTAGGCTGCAGAGAAAGGGAGCACAAAGCCAAGGAGGCTGTAAAAAGGATGCAAACTGGTCAATGGATTGAGAATGGGGAACTGGAAGAGCTCAGTGAGGAATGAAGCTTGAGGAAAAGGTAGAGGAAATAAGGAACTGAGATAAGGAGGACTAATTTGAGAGGGGATTTGAAGAAAGTGTTTAAGATCAGGAACAATTGTATGTACACTCTGGGGGGGACGTAGACAGCAGTGTTGGTAAGGCTGGTCAATAGGCAGGATGATTAAAGGAAGTGGGATGAAGTTGGCAGTGCAGAGCCAGGGGCCAGCATCACATGGCCTCCACCATTGAGCAGGGGGTTGGATTCGATGTCCTTATAGGCCCCTTCCAACTCTACTATTCTATGATTCTGTGATAACACATGGACACTGGTCAGCCCATGCCCTATCAGGTGGATGAGAGCCCTTTGGCTATTCAACTCCTGTTCCTTGCTGCCATTATCTGTTCACATTTCCTCCCCAAAGTGAGTAGGTAGCAGCAAGAGCAGCAGCCTCCACTCTACTCACCTTACCCTTTCCTTTTGAATGGTGGTGTGTATTGGACCAAGAGGGAAAGAGCAAGCCAATGGGAAGCAACAGTAAGGAGGAGGTGGGGCTATTAAGGGAGGGGCCCTAATGGAGCATCTTGCCCAAGTACCCTGCAAGACCTGGAGGGACCACTGAGGCAATGGCCAGAAAGCAGAAACCTGAGGGAACAATCTGCTGTGAAAAGATGGAGCAGGGGAGAGAGAGAGAGAGAGAGAGAGAGAGAGAGAGAGAAGCCAGGATGAAAGCTGATACTTCATCCTTGCACAGGGCCTAGGCTTGCCTTCCTCAAGCTGGTGTGCTCCAGATGTTTTTGACTTCAACCCCCATCAGCCCCAGCCAACATGCCAATGGTCAGGATGATGGGAGTTTTTGTCCAAAATGCTTGGAGGGTACCAGATTGGGAAAGGCTGACCTAAGCAATGCCCCATGGGCAGGAAGGAAATGACAAGCAATGGAAATTGGAAGGACTGGGGACCATGGGCAGGAAACCGCAGGTGGGGTTTAAGGTTGCTTCATTTAGAACCTAACAGAAGAATTCTATCCATTGGGAGAGCTATCCCTACAGCATTGTGACCTGACAAAGCAGTATGAAGGGGTAAATTTCACAGATTTGTTTGAACCAATTGACCAGTTTCTTGGCTTCAGGCATCTAGTATTATTATACAGCAACAAAGTACATTTTCATTTCTTGTTACATGTTTTTGCTCACCTCTACATCTTTATGTGCAGTTTTGCTGCTTTTGTTATTTTAACTGCTGAAAGGGTTATTATTTTTATTTATTTTACTTCTATGTGATAACTGATAATTGACACCATAAATAAAACTCATTTCAAATAAATTAAGTCTTTAACCTCCATTTCTATTCTTTCTATGTCCGGCACAATGAACAACTGGCAGTTATGCAAGGAAAGAGTCTGATTCACTGTTGCCCATTAACAAAATGTCTTGTATTAGTAATTCAGTTCTGTGCAGGAATAACTGGCTTTTACATTATACATTTCAAAAGTAGCGCATTTTGTTCTGCTTGGTGTAGTTAAATTCAATTAAACAAGAAATTTCTCTTGAAAGCAATTTCCCTTTTCAGATCTTCTATATAGTTTCAAGATTCCCCCATTAAAAGCAGACCCTTATTACCTCCATTATTTTTGCAGAATCTATAGGGGAACTTATCCGGCAGAAAGATGGCTTGTATTTATGAATACTGAGCCATTTTTTCTTTTCATTTCACTGATAACAGGCACTGAACATTCTGCCTTATATTAGTGTTGAACCTAAAGTATTAGCTTCAGTCTCCTGAGAGTTAGGATCTAGATTTCAGATAGCATCTACTGCCAATTTAGAGAACAACAAAAATAAACTCTATAGTTTCTTTGCCCCATCCTCTCTCCCCTACAGAACAACAGACGACGCTATGTTGTTGGCGCTAATCCCAGTTTTCACGAGAAAGTTGGGTGCACTTGTCAGCGATGCCTGATCTCAGTATCTTTTGAATTATTTCTTTTTCCTGCTTTGCCAAGAGTGTTGGTGGAATAACAGGGCTTTCAATTCCTGTCTGTGATTGAGCTCCTGCATGGTAACTCATTAGAACTGCTTACAGCTTTCCTTGCTGACTGCCCCCTTTTTTTCTTTTTTAACATGTTTAAAAAAGAATATTTATGAATAAAATATAGGACCCAGCAATAGTTTGTGAATTAAGCATGGAGCCAATCTCATTGGGTTTGAAAATATTTGCTCATTGATACAGTGAGAGTGGCAACTTAATGGCCCTTGGGCCCAAACAGGAAGGCAATTTCCGCACTTCCCACAGCTGCTCAGACATGGCAAGCAATGGAAGGAGGAGCAGTATTGCACGTTATCCTCACACAGCACCAGTGATGCATTGTGGGATTATCCAGTGGTTTTGAACATTTATTTTGCCATTGCCTGAGGGGTTTGACTTATTTTTGAGTTATGAGTCTTCTTTCTTCATTTTGCCAGCTCTCTGTTAGTGGTACACTATACCTGGATTATGCAGGCATAATCTTAGTGTGGGGTGGGGATGGGGGAGTTCACTTAAAAATGTGGATCAAATTTGCACGTAAGTCCGTTTATTTAAAAATGCGGATCAAATTTGCACTTTCTGGACTAATATGAAGATCTGAACACAGTTATCCTTTGGACTGCCCAATTCTCTGAATTTTGTGTTGCATTTCTGAGCCCGAAATAGGTATATTAGGATCCATTAGGAAAGAAAGAAAGAACACATAGCCACCTTAACTATGCTTTTATATTTTAATTTTGCCATTTTCTGAAAATATCAAGCGAATTCACTGTTGAACGTTTAGGTGAGCCACAAAATATGAAGTTGGCATTAGGCACCCTGGCTGATTTTTGTCCCACTTGTGGAAATAGCAACATTGATTTTAATTGACTTGAAGCCACTTGAGTATTTCATTATGCTTCATTCTTATAAATCGGCCTCCCCTGTGGCAGTTCCAGCATTGTTAAGCCCGGGTATTCCAATTCTAACTTTTTCTAATTGATTGAACACCATTTTATAAAAGACAAAAAAAGATGGTCTCCAGTGAGAATGCCGTGAGATAAGGCAATGGTATCTGTTCCTATGGAGGATTTGACTAATCCCTTTCTTATCTACGGTTTTACAGAGTCTGCATATATTTTAATGCTCTAATGAATAAGTATTTACCTGTCTAATACTGACAGGAAAATAATTGTATTTGGAACTGGTTTTTATTTCAATTTCTCTCAGGCCATCCTTGTAACTGAAAATATTGACTGGCAGCATTTATGTATTTAATGGTGCAATCCTATCCATTTGTTCTCAGAAGTAAGCCCTATAGAGTTCAATGGTGTTTCCACACAGGGACATTTGTAAAGGACTGCAGCCTTATTTCCTTGTATCTCACCCCTCCTTCATGGAACTTCTAATAGAAATCATGATAATTATTCTATTTTCATCCTCCCAACAATTCTAGGGTAGATCTGGCTGAGAGATAGTAGCTGACCCAGGATAGTAGCTGATCCATGGCTGAGTGGAGATCTGAAGCTCAGGATTACATCCCACACTGTGTCAGCAATGGATAGGCCATTTCTGGCCCTCCAGATGTTTTAGCCTACAGTTCTCATCATCCCTCACCATTGCTATGCTGGCTAGGACTAAAGGGAAGAAAACATCTGGAGGTCCACAAGTTGCTCACCCCTGTGCTAGTGAATGTCTGCTATTGCAATGGAACTCTCTACCTCTTGCCTCCCCTTGCAGAATTTCAGGATGCCCGTAAATATGCTCTGAGGCAATTTTCCTTTGCTCTTGCAGTAGGGATGGATAGACTCACCTTCATTCACACCACCAGACACTCGCCAAATCCCCATGTGCCTACCTGCCCATTCTTGGTTTGCGAGCGCCCAGTGGCCACCCTCAGCAAGACATCATTTTGTGACAAAATGGCAGCTTGAATTTTTCCATAAAAGTAATGTTGCATAAACAGAGGCCATAAGGGTGCAATTTACACAATATTACAGGCATAAATGCCCCCCTTATGGCTTCCATTTATGTAACATTGCATTTATGGAAAAACCTAAGCATCCCTTTTTTCATAAAATGGTGGCTCCCTGAGAGGGATCAGGGGGTGCAGGAACTCGTGGACCATGTGGTGGATCCATGAACAAGTCCGGTAAGCATGGCGTCTCAGCGAATGTGATCCAGGAGGCCAAGTGGTGGGGGAGTTCATTGATTAAACAGTATTTGTGCATTTTTTTTTCAAATGTACACATTTTGCAGCCCCTTGTCCTCCAAAGACCTGCCCCAGAGGATTTAGAATTGTGCAAGAGAGATGCAGAGGGCTATAGAAGTATGGACAAATGAGTGAACATTGCCTCCCCCATCTCGTCCTCCAGCAAAAGTTTCCATTAGATCAGAGCAGGGGTGTGCACACCCAAAATTATTGTCTCGTATCGTTATCAGAAATCACTTCTAAAAAAAAATTCGGATCAGATTATATCGGAGGTAAATCGTATCATATTTCCGATAATTCTCAGAAATCCAATATTTAATTCAGAGCCCTATTTTGCCCTATAGATCTGGGTTTTTTGTTAAAGAAAAAATGCCTATAACTTCTGTATTTTCAAAGTTAGAGGCTTGAAACATGGTCACAGTGCTTATGGGGTATGCCTAAGTATGTGTATGAAATTTGAGATTGATTCCTCCAACCTTCGATTTTATATGAATTTATAAAAGATCGTTTAAGTTCTGACAGATTGACCGGGCCTCAGCTTTCAAAACGAGCATGATCTTTAAAAAAATCATAGAAAATTGAGGGTTTGAGAATTGCTCTGAAATTTTTTTTGCATAAATGACCAGCCAGATCCCATCTTCAATGTCCCACAAGTTTCAAGTTTTTATCTTTTAAAATGAAGAAGTTACAGTGGGGGATGGGGCTTTTGGGGGACCCCCTATAACTTTTTAATTTGAAAAGATAGAGACATGAAACCTTTTGGACATTGCAGATTGGATCTTGCTAGTCCTGGCTCCCCAAGTTTCATGTCATTATCATTTCAAATAAAAAAGTTATGCACGTGTTTCCCCCAATGGGGAAAAAAGCAGACAACAAGATGACAGCATGGAGGCCCGGTCAACCAGCTGGCAATAAAGTTCACGATCTTTAATAAATTCATATAAAATCAAGGGTTGGAGGGATCAATCTCAATTTTCATACATATGTCTAGCACATGTTGCTACACAAATGTGATAAATTTCAGATCAATCCCTTCACCCCTGTATTTTATGTGATTTTTTTTTAAGATCATGCAACTTTTTGACAGATCTGAATGAACTCATGTGGTGAGCTGTCATTCTGACCTGTTAGAACTTAAACGAGCTTTAATAAATTCATATAAAATTGAAGGTTGGAGGGAACGATCTCAAATTTCAAACACATACTGAGGCACACCCCATAAGCACTGTGACCAAGTTTCAAGCCTCTAACTTTGAAAATACAGAAGTTATAGGTTTATTTATATGGCAGTCAGGTAACCTGAAAAAAATCCAATATAATCGGGCTGAAAATTTTCGGATCGGATATTTATCAGAGGTTTTTCTATTGTATCATTATTGTTATCGGCTGTCCAATAATGACCTTATCATATCATTATCGGACATTTTAACGATACGACACACATCCCTAGATCAGAGTACCTTCTATAGATGTAAGGTATATGAGAAATTCATTTCAGTTCATTTTTTATTTGGATTCACACCTTTCAGATTGAACACAGAGTCCATTTATTTCTGAATTTGTAAAATGTCATTCCTGGACCTATATATATATATATATATATACATTCAACAGCATGCATACATTTGAAAAACTGAGTACTTTTGAAACAATGTACATAAATACTGTTTAATCAATGGGAGAAGAATGAGTACATTTCAAAAATGTACACAGCTGAAGCATTCATTTGGAGAAATACACACAAAAATATGCATGGATTTTCATGCAAAAGGGAAAAAACAAAACAAAAGTCACACTCTGATATGGCCTTGAGTTGGAACAGGCTTGGAGATGGAATTCAAAGAACTTTGGTGAGCTCAGGTTTTGCTAATTCACACATCCCTGCATGGATGGAAGGACTTATTCTATTTGCAAAAGAAAACTCGGGATCCAACCCAATATTTATATCCTGCTTTTCTATTGTTTATGCTGAAAAGAGCTTAAAAAGTCCATCATCTCAGAATTAAGTTTATGGCAGTGATCTTATACATAGTTACCCGGGATGAAGCTCTATTGAACTCATTTGTACTTACTTCTTTAACTTGTAACTAGAAATGCAACAAAGGAAGTGTTATTATTTCAACTGCTAGTGTGAAATAGGGGCTGCAACAAAGAAAAGGAAAGAAGTATCCAGCCTTTCTCATTCTCATTCTCTATGATAAACTGTCACAAACAACTGTAAAAATTGACAGCCCCATTATCGCCCCATTCACCTTCAAGATCAAGGACTGCCTGTCAGTCACCCTGGTGCTCTGGCAGTTGGTCTTTGGTTGAATCCAGAAATGGCCGACTTCATGCCGAAGGCTACCATGTTTGGAATGGGACTTCCTGCTTCTCTCCTTCCCCCCTACAGCCCCCTGTGCACTCTCTAAATCTCTATGGAGCAGATTTGGGCTGATTCTACAATGGGTGCTTCCTGTGTGTCCAAATGATGCACAAGGACTCCTGGGGGCAGGGGGGATGGGCACGGGTTTTCCCAGGGATAAAAGAACCCTGGGAAAACCAAAATCCCGAGGACTGCAGATAGTGTGGGTGCCCATCCTGGCTTCTTCCCTCTTCCCAGAGAGTAGCAGGGGTCTGCAAGAGGGAAGGAGCAGGCTGGGGGGAGTCTAGGGCCATCAAGGGGGGGAGAGGGGTCAGGCTTTTTTTGTTTTTTTGTTTTTACTTACTTTTTCATCGGAGTGCTATTGCACTCCCAACACCATCGTTTTTTTAAAAAAAACTGATGGGTGCGACAAACGTGGTATCCCTGTTTGCTTCTGGGACGTTGCACTTCCTGTGTAGAAACTGAGTGACAATCCCAGAAGCAAGTAAGTCCAGGAACCATCACCCCCTGGCCCTCCCTCTACACCCTTAGATGTAGAAAGGGCCTTGGAAGGTATGTGGAGAGCTGCATGAGGAAGTCCCATTCCAAAAGCAGTAGCCTTCCATGTGTAGTAGCCTGTTTCTGGATCCAACTCATTATCACTCCTGCTCTTAAAGTGTTCCAGAGCTGCACTCCCCTATGTTCTCCCTGCACCACATCACTGTTTACATTGTGCATCCGAAAACAAACCCATGATGTACAGAGAGAAAGAGAGAGAGAGAGAGAAGGGGGAGGGGGAGGGGGAGGGGGAGGGGGAGAAAGAGAGGCCTGGTTTGCATATACCAACAATCCAGAGTGTGGATTGAGTATGGGTTGTTATTGAATTGTTGGCTATTGTTGATTCGTTGGCTGTTGTTACATGCAAATCCTGCACTAACTATGGGTCGTTAACCATGAACAACCCAGGAAAAGATCTCATGTTTTGTGGTTGGGTTATGAACTCTGAATTGTTCATGGTTAATAACCCATACATGTAACAACAACCCACAATTCAACAACTCATAATTCAATGATAGCCTATATACAACCCATACTTTGGGTTATTGTGACATAAAAATCAGGTCTTATTTGTCTTCCCTGCTTTTAAACTCTCTCCAACATTTCAGGAAGTCCACCAAATTGCTCGTCAGCGTAATGTTTACTACGAAAATATTCTTGCTTTTATTTCATTTATCATATTTCATTTTTCTCCAATTGATTCTTGCTCAGTGGTATTTCAGTTTCTTGAGAGTGTAAAATTAAATATATCCTTACTGCACAGAATAACTGTTTTGTGAAATACTTCTGATGCTGCAGTGAGCAAAACGAACAACCAGACCAAAAGAAAAAAAAGGGAAGGGGAACTAACAATGGTATATTGAAAGCTACCAGAGAAATGGAAAATAAAAATATTCTATACATCTAGGATGGGAGCCAAAGAAGACTCTGCAGGAGCAAGTAAATAACAGTGCATCTTTGATTCAAGCTGTTTCCACTAAAGCGGACAGTTTAAGTTAAACTCTCCCTGTTGCTTATGAGATGGAATGAATGAATCCAGATAGGGCACACAGTGCTAAAAGCTTCCTGCAGTGAAGCCTGAATGTCGAAGGTAATTGCCATGTTAGAGAAAGATAAAATGAGATAATATGTAAGGAAGCATTTCTTCAATAGAAAGGTGACAAAGCAATAAATTTGAGAGATGCAGGATTCTACTACCCATGAATCTATTTGCTGAGTATCTCTACTGTCACAAAGTGTAACATAATACATTTTTTTTAAGTTTGTGTGAAAATCTTGGCAGTAATCTTTGAAGGAAAGAAAAGCAATAGGGTCAGCTGTGAAAACTGCAAAATGAAGTTCTTTCTGGAGTGGGTATCTGTACAAAGAAGAGCATATATGTCTCTATGAAGGATCTGCTGATATATCACATGGGTCCCTCAGGCCATTTTCATATGTGAAGCTTAAGTAACCTTTGCATCTCTCTTATATTATTTTGATTAATATCTATTTGATAGATGTTCCTGCTGCTGGGCAGGTGGAGAGTGGAAAAGAAACATTTCTAATGCAAATGAGCCTTCTGACCAATATTGATGCCCATGCTGAAGTCTTTCCAGTACCACATAAAGTGTTTTTTTTTCATGTTCTCAGCCTTTTAGCTTTTCAACTTTTGTCAATCTGTTTTATTTGGATACTACTTTTATGGAGTTTCTGTTTTAGCTTATTTTAAGCTATCAGTTGTTTTTTTAATGTTATAAAGAACATCATGCTCCTCTTTGCTTCTGCTCTTGACCTAAACGGGAACCTGTGTGTTTCACTTAAGGCTAGAGCTAACAGCTGGACTTCATATTTTCAACAATGGGAGTCAGCCATTGCTTCTTAATCCCAGAATCCCAGGTGTCCCGATATCTACAACATCTCTCAGAGACTAATACATACAGGGCTGGATACAGATATAAGCTAGATCAACTGCGTTGGCAGAAATGGACTTTCCTATCCCCTCTTTCCCATGGCAGCCCCTCCAGCCCTCTGAAAATTCTACACAGAGAGTCAGGAAACCCTGCTGGATGGGTTGAGCTGTGGTGCTGGGGAGAGGAAGTTCCCCCCAAGTCATGGCTCTTCCACAAGCAGAGCCCTTCCTCTCATGAAAGGCCGACTCTGGCTCCAGCCACCAGTCTGCCATCTCCATCTTGAGAATGAGTCTACATGCATGCACACCTTATGGCTATAGCACCTGGCCTCCTCCTCCTTCTCTTTCAGCTGCCCCTTGCTTTTTGAGCCATGCAGCATGATGAAGAGTTCTGGAGAACTTAAAAAACGTTCACACTAGTCTTTTGTGATACAATGGTTAGTCCTACTAAAGGTATAGCTCAGCTGTGCATTTATTTTCCTTATGTACCAATATGGCAACCTATGCTTTTTAATACTTTATTTGTAAGTTGCCCTGATAATGTATTGGAGGGGAGAGTATAAATCTAAATAATCAATAGATGATCATAAAAAGCTTCACTCAGAATATGCAAGAAGGCAGACTCAAACTGTCAGATTACTTTCTGATTACTTTCCTTCCCAACACCAAATGCAACTTTCAGCTGAATGATGAAGAAGGATACACATGGGCAACGTTTCGCTTTTGACTACAGTATAGGTGATTGGGTGGGAGGGCCGCTGTCTGTCAAAAGCAAAAGTTGTCCTTACAAATCTTAAAGAGCTACAGGCCCTTATGCTCTATGATATTTTAAGGATTTTGTAATGCAGCAGCCAAAACAAAATGGTTAGTATTGTAATTTTAATCAATTAGGGAATTGTTGACAGATTGAACTTTAACAGTCTTTTGTTGGCATATCATTTTGCACTTCAGAATCATGAATAAAATTCTCTCTGTTAAATGTGAATAAAGCTTGTTTGATATACATATTACTCTTTTTTTACATACCTCATAATGCTTTTTCTGATTTGAAGAATTCAAATTTGGAGTATTTTCTTTATTTAAAAAATGAAGATTAACACACAAATAAGGACTTTGCTTTTGGCATTTGCAAGCAGATCTATAACTGCAGCAGAATCAAATGCTGCAGCTCTTCCTGAACATGGAAAACTAGCATATGAATATAAGAACATAAGAAGAGTTGTGCTGGATTAAGCCAAGGTCCATCTAGTCCTGTTCACACACATGAGTACAATAATACCCTCCGTCCATGTTCCCCAGCAACTGGTGTACGTAAGCATATTGCCTCTGATACTGGAGGTAGCATGTAGTCATCAGGACTAGTAGCCATTGATAGCCTTCTCCTTCAGGAATTTATGTAATCCCCCTTTTAAAGCCACCTGAATTGGTGGCCATCACTAATCTTGTGATAGTGAATTCCATAGTTTAACTATGCACTTTGTGAAGAAGCACTTTTTTAAATCTGTCCTGAATTTTGTACACTGCTCTCATGTCGTCTTCACTTGCCTTTTCTCTATGATAAATAGTCCCAGATGTTGTAACCGTCCCACCACCATCACAGGCACGCCTGGTGGGAACGAGGGAGAGGGCCTTCTCGGTGGCTGCCCCGGGGCTCTGGAACTCCCTTCCCAGGGAAGCTAGACTGGCTCCCTCCTTGGTGTGCTTTCGGAAGCAGGCTAAAACTTTTCTGTTTCAACAGGCCTTTGGGGAGTAGTTCAGACCTTTGTGGATGTACTGCTTATAGTTTGGATTTTTTAATTATGAGTATTTAAAATGTTTTTAAATGTTTTAAATATTTTAAAATTATACTATGTTTAATTATATTTTTAATTTTTGTATATCGCTATTTGCTTTAACTGCACATGTTTTAATTTGTAAGCCACCTTGAGCCCCATTATTGGGAAAAAGGTGGGATATAAATAAATATAATAATAATAACCTTTCCCCATAGGGGAGTTCTTCCACCTCTTTGACAATTTTAGTTGCCCTTTTTTGCCCTTTTTCCAACTCTACCGTATCCTTTTTTACATGTGATGACCAGAACTGTACATATGAGTCCAAGTACGGTCAATGAAGCCTAGAAGAACCTTTAGAATTAACATTTAATTTTCTCTGTGTATGAATTAACCCTCCACCCACCCAGTGAGGATCATTCAGAAACAAGATTTACCTGTAGTCCCAGGTATGATACTTTAAATATACAGCAATCAGTTATGGCTTTTTCTTTTTTTTAGTCTAGACTAAGTTCTAACTGGGACTTTGACATACATACACACATACTGTGGTCCCAATCCATATGGGGAGCCCATATCTCCAATTTATATTGCTAAATTATTATCCATTAATGGAGATGTGTGTGTGTGTGTGTGCGTACATGCGTGCGCACGCACATGCTCGAGCATGCATGCATGAGCTGTGTGTAACTTTATCACATTTCTTTCCTTCCGTTATTTCTTCCCACTGTCTATAACCTTTTTGGTACAGGGACTTTATTTTTTTTGCTTACATTACTTCGTAAAGCACCATATAAATAAATAAATATAATAATAATAATAATACAATTTTTATTATAAAGCACAATTGTATAGAACTTGTGACTGTAACATAATATTGGCTTAGACAATGATGACTTTAAACCGCCCCCCAATGACAGCTTATTTAAATAAGTAGGATATATGTGCAGGTAAAAGGTGAAGTAGGTGAAATAAATATAGACATCTGGTTTGGCTATTTGGACAAGATTTCTTTTTCTTGACATATTCCTGAGGTCTAGTTTAATTGTTACTTAGGTTAGAAATAGATCCTTCATGGGCCACCACCTAGAAAATGAATTCTAATTAAGAGCAACCCCGTACAAGAGTTGACAGAGATAAAGAGAGTTGTGTAATGAGGCATCAATGCTACACACACACACACACACACATACGTTGCAGATGATACTTCTGCAAATATTCTTCTGAATTACAAACTCCTTAGAAGGAGGCATGCATCAAGTTTCTATTGTCAGGGGACCTTTCAAAGTTTAATCTAATTGAAACACTTTGATTTTTTTTTTAAAAAAAATGGAAATGATAAAAGACAAAATTGCTGTGGTGTTTGTCAACAGCTTGAGACTTGGCGGTGGCAAGCAGCAGGGAAATGAGTCAATAAACATTTGCAGAATTAGAAATCACATTCATCTCCCATCTGCACACATTTCCTTTGAACATTTGTTCATGCAACGTTCAATGAAATCAGCATTCCTGGCTGCCAGCACTTATATGAGAAGAACAATTCACAAGCAGATCTCTCGTCAGTGAACTCCTTGGGAATGAGACAGTCTGCAAGGCAGTGCAAAAGATCTTCCTTTAAAATAGATTCAGACCAGGGGAAGGGAAGAGCAGACATGAGCATGTGTTGCTGAGTGCTCCCTTAGAAACAATGGTCCTTGCTTCTTATTTGAACCTTATGGTTTTGGTCCCTTAATTCAGTCCTGTGCACAGACAGTGTGGCTTGAGTGACACAGTCCCAGACAGGTGATGAGATGAGCTATGCCTTAGTAGTTCTGCGTGTCTAAGAAACAGAAAAGGGATACATTCACTTGATCAACTAGCATGCTAATGTTCAGACAACCAAGGACTCCTGGTCTGTTTGCTGGCCCAGTTCAAAGTGCTGGACCTTTAAGGCCCTTCCCAGTTCAGGAATGTTCTATTCCTGAAGGATTGCCTCTTCCCACATGAACCTACCCAGACTCTGAGATCTTCATCTGAGCGCCTTCTTCAAGTGCCTCACACTGTAGTCCTCACCTGGATCAGGTGCCCCACAACTGCTATTTGTATCAGAACAACAACCATTGGCATGAATGGGAGCTTTCCTTCTTATGCAAATACCAGGTACAAGTTGGGACCACAGGGGTGGGAAGAGTGTTAAAGCACCCCTATCAGCACACTACGGTCTCAGTCAAGGAAAAATTCCACCCCCAACCACCTCGCACTTGATATTTACTTCTGAACAGCTATTCACACTATTCCAACTTGCATGACAGATATCTCATCTACTTTGGCCCTTATTTTAAGAAAGTCAAGCAGATGTCTTTTCTGAGTAAGACACCATAGATCATACCAGAATACCTAGGTTGCTGTGATTATGATCCATCACTGCAGAATTTCCACATTCAGAAAAATGACAAATATCTTGGGTGTTTATCCTAACACTAAAACTAATTTGTTCATTTTTTAAAAAAATCCTCCACCACCATCAATGTGGGCTGCAAATGTAAGTGCTAAATCTGTTTCCAGCTCATCTCCATATTTAAAAACAGACTCCCAGCTGGCTTTCCTTCAAAAGCATAAAGGCTAAAAGGCAAACACATCACAAGGTTTTCTAAAGGAGCCCAGAGGTGCTTGTTTGCCAAAGACGCAGTCCCTGATTGGCAATCGCACGCCCACGTTCTAATCAGGTTGGACGTTTGCATTGTGAATACCGCTATGGAGATTCCCACAGGGCACAGTGCTTAGCATCTTTTCATCTTCATATATGTAATTCTTCTCCCAGAGCTCATCTAAATGCCATCTTTGTATCACACTTATGCCAAGAGCAATCAGATTTATTGCGCCTTAGCATCATTTAATAATTTATTTAGCTGCATTTTGTCTTTCCTCAGACTCTGACAAGGGACCTCGAAATGAATTCGCCATCCTCTCCCCCCACAACCAAACTCTCTCTCTCTCTCTCTCTTACACACACACACACACACACACACTTAACATATCATTTGGTAAACTCATTAATGATAAATAAGTCATAGGCAGGATCAGGCAGATCTCATTTATAAAATAGTATTAAGGGAAGGACTATAGTTGAGAGGTAGAGTGCATTCTTTGCATGAAGGAATATCCAGGGTCAATATTTCCAGTTAAAAGAATGTCACATAGCAGGACTGTCTTGAGACATTGGAAAGGCAACACCAGACAGAGTAAATTGAGTTATCATAATTTATGGACTAATATATAAGGCAGCTTCCAACATTTATGAGGCCATATCATTATTCTTATGATAATGCTATTAATTTAAATTGACCATTAATGGAAGTAACCACATCAAAGAAGATTCCTGTTCCAAGGAGCTTACAATTAGTGATATCACCGAAGTTTGTAATTCCTTGGCTCAGAACATGAACCTTGGCAACCCACAATGCTTCCCTTCAGGATGAAGGCAACCATTATGGCATGAGAGCTCTTATTCTGAAAAAAAAACTCAGCTCCTCCCTCCTACTCCATCACCCCCCATTTACCTGGCTGTTGCTGCTGCTGTAGTGGTGGTAACAAAGAAGGAGGTAGATATCTCCCTCCCCCTGCCTCCTTTCCTCTTTTTCTCCCCATCCTCTTCTCTCTCTCTCTCTCTCTCCCTCTCACCCTCTCTCCCTCTTTTCCCTCTCCCTATTACCTGAAACACTCCACAGTATGTACCTTTCCATGTGCCAGGAGCCCTGGGAGATGTAATTTTGCCAAGATGCCTGGTATAGGTGTCAGGTTCGCTGGGGAAATTTAATTTCCCAGGGCTGGAAGTTGGAATATTACCATGGCACCCTCTCTGAGCTTCCTCTCTGTCACCAGAGGCCTAATCTACACCAAGCAGGATATTGCACTATGAAAGCGGTATAAAAGCAATATATAAAAGGCAGGAGCCACATTACTGCTTTATAGTGGTATTGAAGTGCACTGTCAACTGACATATACCGTATACCACTTTCATACTGCTATATCGAGAGGGTGATCGAGAGGGCGGTTGCCTTCCAACTCCAAGCAGTTTTGGATGATACAGATTTTCTAGACCCATTTCAAACTGGCTTCAGGGCAGGATATGGAGTTGAGACTGCTATGGTCGCCTTAGTGGATGATCTATGTTTGAGTATTGACAGGGGGAGTGTGACCCTGCTGGTACTTCTGGACCTCTCAGCGGCTTTCGATACCATCGACCATGGTATCCTTCTGGAACGCCTGAGGGGATTGGGACTCGGGGGCACTGTGCTTCAGTGGTTCCGGTCCTACCTCTCGGGTAGGTTCCAGATGGTGATGCTTGGGGATAGTTGCTCCTCAAAGAAGAAGCTGCTATGTGGTGTACCACAAGGCGCCATCCTGTCCCCAATGCTGTTTAACATCTACATGAAACCTCTGGGAGAGATCATCCGGAGGCATGGGGTGGAATGCTATCAGTATGCTGATGACACCCAAATATATTTCTCTATGCCTCTGACAACAGCATCAGCTAAGGATAGTGTGTCTCCTCTGAATGAATGCTTGGAGGCGGTAATGGGCTGGATGAGGAAAAACAAACTGAAGCTGAATCCAGACAAGATGGAGGTGCTTACTGTCAAGGGCCACAACCTGGGGTTGGAGGTGTGTCAACCAGTTCTGGATGGGGTTACACTCCCCCTGAAAGACTGTGTTTGCAGCTTGGGGGTGCTCCTGGATCCGTCGCTCCAAATGACAGCCCAGATAGAAGTGACGGCCAGGAGTGCCTACTATCAGCTTCGGCTGATACGCCAGCTGCGCCCCTCCCTAGAGTTGGAAGACCTAAAGACGGTAGTGCACACGCTGGTAACTTCAAGACTCGACTTCTGCAATGCGCTGTACATAGGGCTACCTCTGTGCCTAGTCCGGAAACTTCAACTAGTTCAAAATATGGCAGCCAGGTTGGTCACTGGTACACCTAGGGGTGACCATATTACACCAGCTTTGAAATCTCTCCACTGGCTGCCAGTTAGTTTCCGGGCGAAGTACAAAGTGTTGGTCATTACCTTTAAAGCCCTACATGGTTTGGGTCCAGGTTACCTGTGGGATCGCCTTCTCCCATACAATCCGCCCCGCATGCTTAGGTCGTCTGGGAAGAATTTATTACAGTCAACAAAAACTAGACTGACAACTGTTACCCAGAGGACCTTCTCTTCTGCCGCTCCCAGATTATGGAATGACCTGCCGGGAGAGATCTGTAAACTTACCAGTCTTCAGGAATTTAAACAATCTATAAAGACTGAGCTCTTCCGGCAGGCCTACTCAGATGAATTTTAAGTGTTGTATTGGTGTTTTACTGGTATTTTAATGATATATTGGTTTTATGTGTTTTTAATCAGTTTTGTGTGTTTTATGATGATGTTGTTCCCCGCCTCGATCCGGAGGGAGAGGCGGGTAATAAGTAAATATTATTATTATTATTATTATTATTATTATTATTATTATTATTATTCCTGATTGGTGTGGATTAGGCCCAGTCACAGAAGCCTACTTGAATGAAGAAAGGGAGGAGTAAGAAAGGCAAGAGACCAAGAGACGGGGGGCTCCTTCTGCCACTCCCAAGCTTCAGAAGCCTTCATAGCAGCCATCAGGTAAGGAGATCTGGGGGTTCATAGCGAGTTTGTGTTCATGGGAAGTTCAGAAATTATGAGTTGAAGTAACCATGTACTGAGGCCCACATTTCAGTAAGTATCTCTTCTTCCCTTTTCTTTCACAACTTGTGCCATTCCCAAAATGTGATGCTGTAGTGTAGAAATTGCAAACAATATCTTTATCTGTAGAAACATGCTGGTATTTTCAATAGGTCCACTCTAGGGTACATGTGAGCAGCTGGGAACAGCGCCATGGACTGAGAAGCAGGAACATTTAATGGCATCCAGTGCAGGAAGCCGGATGAAAATCCTCTACATCTAGCAAATTTCAAATCATTTTATGACAGTAGGAACCAAAGCATTATAAGATGCTCAGTTTGCATCCTACCCTTCCTGTAGCCTGTTCTTTAATGTTGCTTTACATGGCATGAGCCTCTTTTGCCAGGATGTCTCAGAACCTCAATAAAACATGAATGATCTTATTTCACAACCTTAAGCATCTGCTTCCCAGTTATATAGTTATGTAAACTTCAGGTGTGGTGCACATTCTCTTTACAACACATGAAGACTCTAGGTTGCTTTCCAGCTTTACCTTTTACAAACGGCAAAAGGATTTAAATCTCTTATCATTTTAATGTACAGTGGCCCCAGGCAGCAGTAATTGGACTTGTTGTAGTTTGCTCTTCTGAAATCGGTGCATTTTTCTTCAGATTATCCTAATGTACACCATTGTTATTGTTGTTATGACGTCCATATTTAAACTGCTGTTGTTCTCCATGACATTTGAGTCTCAAAATACAAAGTACTTTTGCATCTTGGTGAGAATTCTTGCAGGTATTACAATAAATACAACAAGAGCTGCATCTACAGGCCTGAATATATGTAGCCTATCCTCAACAACAACAGATGGACACTTATTTGGACAGCTTTTCCAGATTTATATGACTTTTTCTCTATGTGCCTTACCAACTGATGTTCCATATGAGCTGTGTGATTATTGATCACTTCTCCTTCAAGCCCCAAATCCCCTTTCCCCCGTTATGCTTTCTTACTGTTCACATTTCCTGTTGTTTAACTATGGCCATGTCTACACCTGCCAGATATCCTGGGGTTGTCTCTAGGTCATCCCTGTGTGTCCAAATGATGCACAGGGGATACTAGGATGAACCAGGGACGACCTAGAGACGACCCTGGGCTAACTGAATCCAGGTGGGGGCAACAATTTCTCCATCCCTGGGATGGCGGGGGAGTTGGGCATGGGGTTTAGCAGGGGGTTACTTATCTTTTTTGCCGCACGCAGCTCCTCTTTAAAAAATGGCACCTGCGACGTCCCTCTTCCCTTCCAGGACATCGCGCAGCTCTCTAGACACTGGGGGAGGATTGCAGAAGCAGGTAAGTCTGTGAGCCTCACATATGTGAATGCACATATGTTTTGATTTTTAATATTTGGTAACATGTATCATTAACTTTAAAATATCCTTGATGGCTCAATGCCGTTATTGGGCCATCAAGGATATTGATCTGAGGCAATGACCAGTAAAAAAAAAGTCTCAGAATGATGCATAGTGGATAACCCATCCAATTGCACCACAGGTAGTCACAAGGATTAGTCAGGAGTCCTGGTATGGAAATGCTCAATCCTCACTCTCTGTGCAGAACAGTTGCACTCGTGGGTTTTGGTAGCTTAAACAGATCCATAGACTCATAGCGCTCATGCTTTAATTATTTATACTTTTTTAATTAGTTAATTCATATTACACAGACATTACTGATATTTGTATAAGGTGTGAAATTCAGGTTATAATGAATCCTTTGGGAAAGGGACAATCCTCCCATTAGGCTAAGTGAGACAACTGCCTCCAGCTGTTCCTCATGAATTCTCCAGCTGTTCTCTGTTGGAGGTGTGACCTTACACATCGGTACATACTGGATTTATGTTTATGCCTATGTATTCTTGTTATAGGTCTGTGGTTTGGTGAGAATGGTGAATTTGCATGTGTGAGCTGTCTGGCTGAGAAAGTAAGAAGGAGACAAAGTATGTGGGGGGAGGGGGAGTTCGAGAGTTATCAACTGTGTGGCATGTCTTTGGGAAGCATACAGGGACAAGATGACAGAGGGTTTAGATTAGAGATAGGGAAATGGTCTGGTAGGGTTAGTAGGGGAGAAAGTGAGTTAAGTATACAGTGAAGGTCTGTGGTGGTTGTGAGAAGATTGTTTGATTGTGTGATCTAGGGGGCATCTACACCAGCCATTTATTCCAGAATAATATCAAGCTCGTCCCTACCAGGCTACATGACATTCACCTACTCCCACGGTGATCTCAGGATGACTGCTCAGTTTTTCCAGAATATCGCTGACTGGCTTTGAAGCAGCTTTTCCCCGTCTCTCACTATAATCCCAAAGTCCCCGGCTGGTGTGTCCCTTTTTAAAAGTTCCTGACTCAGCGAACAGCCAACCTGCTGTCAGGGGAGTGTGTAAGGACATCACCGTATTTCATTGCCGACTGTCTCATATATATATATATATATATATATATATATATATATATGAACATATTGATGTGCAATTTCAACAAAGTATCTATCCCCCCCACCCCATGTTGCTGTGTGTTTGCGCTTGTGTGTATCTCAGAGGAGTTTTTAAAATAAATTTCTGTGCCCCATGCCCATCTGTCTGGCCCTGCCCACTTCTGCTGACACACAGCAGAACCGCAGTCATGGGGCACACTTCCTCCCACAATGGCTCTTTTACTTGTGGGAAAATTCCCTCGTGGGTGCCCCATGAGCAACGATCACAGAAGCAGGAAACCTCGCAATCATCCTTCCTCTCTCTCGAAAGGGCTGAAGGTATAGATAGCTCCTAGAGTATTTGGTAGGAGAGATAAAAAATTGATAGAGCCATTAAGAGTTATTCATTTATTGTTCAATGACTTATTATTATAACTAATAAAGCTTTCTTTGTTTATGACTCCTGCTCATGGCTGCATAAGAGGGAGGTAATAAAGGGAGAATATAAGATTAAAGCATAAAGTCCATGTGTCCTCACAGAGAGAGAACTATGTAAGGGTTGGGCCTAAGCCTTAAAGGTCCTGGTGGCAAGAAACCAAATGTACGTGGGAAAAGGTGGTTCCTGCATGGGGCAACAAAGGCCTTATAGGAAGGGAATTCTCCCTAAGAATGCCACAGATGATAAAGGTGTAAATGCCACACAACATTTCTGTTCTTCTCCGGAATTAGTCTGCTGCCTCAGATGTGGTTGTGGACATTAACTGTTCTCCACTACACCTGAAGTAAAATTCAAGGGACAATCTGATCAGCTTTCTGTATGTTGAGTGGGGAGAGGGCGCCATCTTGTTCTTTTCTTCAAACAGCAACCTGTCTTTTTTTTTTTTTTTTTTGCAGTTTGAAATAATTTTATTAATTTCAACATAATAATAACATAAAATACATACATAATCCTCGACAATCCCCCCCGTGCACCCCCACTCCATGAGACCTTCTCTTAATCTTTTATTCTATCTAGAAATTTATCGACTCTTTTGAAGGTGTTTGTCCCTTCCCCGATCTTAATACATATTCCAATAGGGGACTCCATATTTCCCCAAAATCATTTTTACCGGACATTTCCCTTTTTAATTTCATTTTACAAGTCAGCATATCATTCAGAGCCATATCCCATATTTCTTTATACCATTCTTCTATTGTATAGCTTCCTTGTCCTTTCCAATTTTTTGCAATCATTAGTCTAACAGGTGTCAGGAGGTTGTTTATCAATTCTCTCTTATTTTTGTCCTCTTCCCCTCTATCCCATATTGCTAGTAGAGCAAGCTTCGGGTTTAATTCCACTTTACTTCCAGTTATTTCACTTATTTCTTTAAATACCCTTTTCCAAAATTTTTGTACATATTCACAGCTCCACCACATATGGTAATATGTTCCAACCTCCTGGCATCCCCTCCAACAATTTTTAGATATTTTTTTGTCTATCTGGTGAAATCTAGCCGGTGTTAGATACCATCTCCACAATACCTTATAAAAATTCTCCTTAATTCTGATCGATAACAATTTTAACATTCTTGCATTCCACAACCTCTCCCAGTTATATTCCTTAATTTCTCCATTTACATCCTCTTCCCAAACCTTTTTTATTGCTTTAAGTGAATTTTGAAATTCCTCCTCTATCAATATTTTATATATCTCACTAGTCAACCCTTTCTTAATTTTCTTTTCTTCTTCCCTACCTTTTGACTCTATTAATTCTTCAAATCTTGTATTATTTCTACACTTTTTATTTTTCCGTTTCCATTCCTGAGTCCATTTCCCTAATTGTATGCATTTAAACCATACTGATTTTTGACCTATCAATAACTCTTTAATTTGCTCATTATCCTTCAAATTTTCCATCCACTTCCTTAACTTAATTATTTCCTTATCTTTCAATCTCGCTTCAATCTCCACTTTTAACACTCTTGGGAAATTCTCCACTACTACCACTGGGGCAAGTGGTGAATCTCCTGGTATCAACTTCCCCCTAAATTTCTCCCAGATCTCCACTATATTTACCAACAAAGGGTTGTCCAGTCCCTTTAATTCTCTCTTTTGAATTTTTTTTTAAAAAAATATTTTTCAATTTATAATCTATTTCCCCAGTTTGCGTCTCCAACCACTCCAAATCTTCCTCCCCTAGAATACAGCTTATAACATATCTTAACTGATTAGCTATATAATAATACTTAATATTTGGAAGTCCTAAACCTCCCTTCTTTTGAGCCTTATACCATAACCCTTTATTAATCCTAGCTTTCTTATCCCCATTACAATATGCGTTAATTATATTTTGCCAACTTTTCAACTCTACATCTGATATTTTAATTGGTAACATTCTAAACAAAAAATTAATCTTAGGTAAAATCTTCATTTTAATAATTGCTATTCTACCAAACCAAGAATGTTTTAATTTCTTATATACTTCTAATTTTTCCCCTACTTGTTTTCTTAAAGCTACCAAATTAAGTTCCTCTAGCCTATCTAAATCTCTATCAATATTAATACCTAAGTACCGTACTATATTTTTAAGTCTAAGACCCAACTTAACCTTACCTTCTTCCAGCTCTTCCTTATTATAATTAAATAACATCATTTCTGACTTCCCCCAATTTACTTTTAATCCCGTAATTTCTCCAAATTCTCTTAAATGTTTCTTAATCACCTCTGCACTCCCTAGGGGATCTTCTACTGTCAATAAAGTATCGTCCGCAAACATATTCATTTTAATCTTCTCCTTTCTTCCTATCCCCTTCACTCTTTCATCTTCCCTTATTACATTTGCCAAAATTTCTATTACTATTGCAAATAAGATCGGTGAAAGAGGACATCCCTGCCTAGTTCCTCGGGCTAATGTGATCTGTTGCGTTAACCCATCATTAACCATTATTTCCGCTTTATTATTTTTATACAACTTATCTATCACTCCCATAAATTTATCTCCAAACCCAAATGTTTTTAATATTGTTTTGAGTGCTGGCCATTCCACACAATCAAAGGCTTTGAATATATCCAATGCTAGCAAGCCTGCTTTTAAATTCCTTTTTTTTATAATGCTAATTATATTTAATACTCTTCCCATTAAATTAGACATTTGCCTACCCGGAATAAATCCACACTGATCTTTTTTAATATATTTACAAATAAATGTGGCCATTCTTTTTGCCATTATTGCTGTAAAAATCTTTGAATCTTGATTTATTAAGGAAATTGGTCTGTATGATGCGGGATCCGTTAAGTCCTTACCTGGTTTTGGAATTAATATAATCAGGGAATGATCCCATGATGGCGGAGTCTTCCCCCCTTCTATTATAGTATTAAATAATTTCTTTAATCTTGGTATTAAAATTTCTTTAAAAAGCTTATAATACTCCGACCCCAAACCATCCATCCCCGGTGATTTTCCTCCTTTCAGTTTATCAATAACTCCCTCTATCTCTTTTTCAGTAACTAAGCCTTCCATATAATCCCTATCCTGCTTCTGCAATTTTATTTTCCAATTCCTCTCTACATATTCCAATACCTTATCTTGCGGTCCCGATCCTGATGTATATAATTCACTATAAAAATCCTTAAATATATTTAATTTATCTTTCATTAAATTACAACTATTCCCTGACTTATCCTTTATTGTCCCTATCATATTCTTAGCCTTTTCCAACTGTGTGGATCTGGCCAGCATCTTTGAATTCCTGTTGCTATATTCAAAAAAGTCTCTTTTTAAATACAACAAATTTTTTTGAACTTGTTCTAATTCTTCTTTCTCTAATTCCTTTTTCTTAGCTTGAATTTGGGCAATCAGGCGTTTATCTTTTGTCTCCTTTAACTTATCTTCCAAACTCCTTACCTCCTCTTCAATCTTTTTATTTTGAGCTTCCTGTTGTTTTTTTAATGTACATCTTTCCCTAATACAAATCCCTCTTACCACAGCTTTCATTGTATCCCATAATATGTCCTGCCTGTTATTCTCTTTTTCATTAATCTCCCACATTTCCTGCAGTTTTTTCTTTATTTTCTCCATTATATATTTTTTATTCAACAACCTTACATCCAGTCTCCATCTCTTCGCTTGTCTATAATCTTTCTTGGTTTCCATGTCCATTGTCATTAACGCGTGGTCAGTAACCTTGATAACTCCAATATCACAATCTATAATTTTAGGTAACATATTTTTTGATACGAAAATGTAATCTATCCTTGAATAGCTCTTAAATCTCTGTGAATAGAAGGTATATTTCCTTTCTTCCCCTCTTAAAACTCTCCACACATCCATTAATTCTTTCCCTTCCATTAATTTGCTTAACTCTGTCTTCCCCACCCTCTTAGTATCTTTTAGTATGTTATCCCTATCTTTCCCTATATCTAGTACCATATTAAAGTCGCCTGCCATCACAATGTGCTTTTTACCCACTTCTCCCAACACGTTAAATACTTCATCAATAAAATCCATTTGTTTCCCATTTGGAGCATAAACATTCACTAATACATATTCCTCTTCTCCCAACTTGCAGAACACAATAAGAAACCTTCCATTTTTATCTTTCTTTACACTTTGAATAGTTATACCACATGTCTTTGAAATTATTATTGCCACCCCTCTCGATTTCGAAGTTCCATATGCCTTCTCGTAAACGCCCACCTCCCTCATTCGAAGCTCATTAACTCCATCTTTGGCCTGATGAGTTTCCTGCAAAAAAATTACATCTATTTTTTTGTTCTTTAATAACATTTCAATCCTCTTTCTTTTAATTACCGTTCCTAGCCCTTTAACATTCAGTGTTGCCAATCTAAGTTTATTTTCCATCTCTCTCTTTCACACAAATCTTTAAGTCGGTCTCCCTCTGTGTAACACATTCCCCCCCCTCCCTAACCCTCCCCCCCACATTCACCCCCAATTTCACCCCCCTCCTCACCAGCTTCCTGGGCATTGGTCCCAATCTTCTTAGAACTCTTAGGGGGGGGGGAACTCGGCCCACCATTCCGGGATAACGTCTACCCTCCCCTCCATGTCTCTTCTTCTCCCTGTCCCTCTTACAATATATATTAAAGTCTATTCATTGCTTCCTCCTGCCGCGCCTTCGTCTTGCTTCTCTTCTCCAGCCGGTGTGGCATCCATTATGCCCAGCTTCTCCAACAGCTCGATTCCTTGCTCACAAGATGTTATTCTTTGCTGCTTCCCGTTCCACATAAATCTCAAGAAAACTGGGTATCCCCAATTATAGGAGATCGATTTCATCTTCAATGCCCCTGTACAGATTCTAACGCTCTTCCTCCACTGCACCGTCTGGGGGCATAAATCCTGGAAAACCTCAATTGGTGTTGCTTGGAGCGTTGGTTGACCTTGACTTCTAACTGCTTGCATTAATTTTTCTTTTTTATAGTAATTAGCAAATTTCACAATAATGTCTCTTGGGAACTCTCTTGTCTTTCCAGATCCCACCCTATGGGCCCGCTCGATATCTTCCATTCTCCAATCTTCCTGTGGCACTAACTGTTTGACCCATGCCAAGATTAATTCTCTTATACTATTGAGGGTCTCCCCTTGCTGCTCCCCAAAAGACCTTATGCGTAAATTTGCTCTCCGGTCCCTGTCTTCCATCTCTATAAGCCGTAAATCCTGTTGCGTTAGCTGTTCCTCTTGCTTCTTATATAAAACCTTTAGTTCTCCAGTTTCTTCCTGCAAAGCTCCAACCTCTTTCTCCACCTTTTGAAGGCCTGCCAAGAGTTGCTGTTGCGAATCGGTGATCCTTTTAGCCAGCCTTTCTTCTTGCTTCAATAAAGCCTGCTCAATATTTCCATCTTGCTTTAATATAGCTAAATCAAGCATCTTTTGGATATTCTGAATCAGCTCATCTGTTGGGTCAGCTTGCCTCCCTGTGGTTGTTTTAGGAATTGCACCTGGCTTAGTTCCAGTCTTAGCACTGGCATTTCCGGCATGACTAGGGGATTGCTTCTTTGTCTTTTCAGAATCCTTTTCCGACATTTCGTCAGTACGGAGTAGCCTGTAGCTCCTATCGGACGGATGATCTCCCTTAGATCGACTCCAAGAAGTTATTTTCTTCTTGCTCATAAGTCATCCACCATTCAAGCCTATCCGATAAGCACACAGCCACTTCTAGCCAGGGATCAAAGTCTCTTTCTCTTCACCTCAATCACTCCCTCTGGCTTCTCCGTCTCCCGAACAGCCTTTTAATCACTTATAATCCTTTAATTGTTCTTTTAATTGCCAAGTCTGTCAAGTTTAATTTAGTTTCGTTTCTCCTCGGGCAGACTTAGCCCCTCCTCCCAGCCAAACCGTTATACAGCCAACAATCTTTCAAAGCTTGAAAGCTTAAAAGCTTTCCACAACCTGTCTTGAGCCACCTCTCCTTTGGGAAATAAACATTTATCCAACAGCAGGAAAACAAATTTGAATTTTAGAGTTGAATATGTACAACAAATGTCAGTGTGTGTGTGTGTGTGTGTGTGTCCATGTTCTACTGGTGCTAGTCATGCATGTATAAAATCTCTGAAGCACACATGGAACTCTAGGCAAATACTTTTCTTCCATGTTGGGTACGATTCTTGCACACCAGTCCATTATGTGAAGAGACCATTCCCCAGTACTGAAGAATATGGAGCAGATCTTACGAAGCTCTATCTGTACAGCTCATGGTCATTGGCTTATGATAAATGTTCTTCCATCTATCAGTAAAAGGCATCATCGCCTTACTTATTTTACATTTGTCATCCTTTGGGACCAATAGGAAAACAGTACTTTCTCCCAACTACCATGAATAACTACCTGTCAACCATGCCTTCTGACTGTCTAAGATTCTGAAATCCTTCAGCTATATTAATATATTACTATTGCCAAATGTGAACATTCACTTAAGGGAAACTTATTTGAAAAAAGAGCAGATTTACAACAGTAACGGTGCATATTCTTCAACAGAACTGTTGTGTGTACAAGTCCCATAGTAATAAGGGAAATCTCAATAATCATAATCCAGAAAAAAAAACAGGCATGTATAAATCATATTAAAATTTATTTATTTATTTATTACATTTGTATACCGCCCCATAGCCGAAGCTCTCTGGGCAGTTTACATAGGATTAAAAACAATTAAAAACAATATACAAAAATTAAAACAGCAAAAACATACAACATACACACAATCTGTACATTTAAAAACCACTTCAACACTTCAAAAACTACAAAAACAAAACAAAACAAACCCAGCCTCCTCAGATATTGCCAAATGCCTGAGAGAAGAGGAAAGTCTTGACCTGGCGCCGAAAAGATAACAATGTTGGCGCCAGGCGGACCTCGTCAGGGAGATCGTTCCACAATTGGGGAGCCACCACAGAGAAGGCCCTCTCTCTTGTTGCTGACCTCCGAGCTTCCCTCGGAGGAGGCACTCGGAGGAGGGCCTTAGATGTTGAACGTAGTGTTTAATGAGACTTGAATGTTTGAATGCCAGCCTAAATCCCATCATTTCCAACAACAGCAAGGGCTATATCTTGTTTAATATACTGTTTTTATTTGAGTAAAAACAAAAAAAACAAAAAACATGCCTCACTATCTTTTAGAAATAATAACATTTCCACTGTTTGGGTAGTATCCAATGGTGTCCCAGCATTAGTGCTAATGATGTTGTGCTATGGCTCATCTCCAGCTAAGAGTGTAGGAGGAGGGGAGGAGGATCACGGACTTACCTGCTTCCGCGATCCTCCCCCAGGGACTAGACAGCAGCACAACATTCCAGAAGGCAAGAGGGATGTCACAGCCGCCATTTTTTTTAAAGAAGAGGACCTGCGTAGCCCCAATCCACTGAAAATGGATAGAAAAAAAAAACGTGCCCAAACCACCACTGCCATCCTGGGGATGGCAAAATTGCTGCCTACCCCCACCACCATGGACATGGAGCAATCCTGCATGGGTCCATGCCCGTTTTAGGCCCCAGGAGTGCACAGCACACCTCCTGTAGTTCTCAGGATGGTCCCAGGACCTCGGGAAAAATTGGGATAACTGGTAAACGAGTTATCCTGGGGAAATGGAGGGGTCGAACCCAGGAAAAAAACATGGTGTAAACATGGCCCTAGCGTAAACTAATGCATGTGGAGTGTAATTAGCATTTGCTAGTGCAACTGGGAAAAGTGGCAATTTGCCACCAAAATTCAGCAGAGCAGCAGCAAAAAGAAGTGTCTTTTGCCACAGTGCCACCAAATTTCTGCTGCAAATTGCTACTTTACCCCATTATGCTATGCAGCGCACACACATTGGTTTAGGCTACCGCAACTTCATTAGTGCTAGCACTGGGACATTGTTGGATACTACCCACTGGCTGGTTTCGGACAACACTTTAGTCAATGGTGGGTTGAGTAGCCAACTCACAGTTGGTTATTTTGTGGGTACTCCCCACACAACATATTCCTACACAACTGTGGGTGGTTGGGGCTGGCGTTGAGTGGACTAATAGTCAACCTGGCATTTGACTGACACAGCCCCCATCCCTCTCCCCTCCTCCCTCGGTCCTCCCAGTGCTATCCCAGCAGCCTCTGAAAGTTGTGCCAGTTGTAGCAGAGTGGCAGCCACCGTTTTGGTTGCTCTTGCCGCCTGCCTCTATGGGCTTGTGTTTTAACCCACTCACCACACACCATTAACACACTCACCCCTCCACACACTTTAAACAACAGGCTTTGAGTCAGTTGTTTGTCTCCATTGCTTATTTGGGCGGAATAGCATACCGTCAGTAGTTTGTGAGCGGCGTGTTATCCTCCACACAACACAATAAGCAACACAACTGATGATTGCTTTCCCCCACCCTCCGTTGCTTAATGTGTTGTGCGAAACCAGCCATAGTCTATTCATGAAATAAACTGATGTATGGCTGGATGTGGATCAAGCCTTCACTTCAGTTATATTGCTGAAAAATACTGGCATGCATCATTTTCAACTGCCATAAAGATGCATGTAGTTGCAGTCCAAACATGGAGAACCCGCTGCACATGGTTTCTATGCATAAGTTCCCATGTTCAATCTCTAGTTAAAGAATCCTTGGTAGCAGGGCTGGGAAATACCCTGCCTGAGACCTTCGAGAAGCAGACAATAATGGGCTAGATGAGATCAATTTCATATATGTTCAGATATCTTACCCTAAAGTGAGAAGACTCTGCTGATGATTAAATAGCTTTTGTTTTATTTATTTATTTCATTTATATCTGGCATCCATAATCCTTCTTCTCTCCATTTTATCGTCACAACAACCACCCTGTGAGATAGGTTGGGTTGAAAGTCTGTGTCTGTCCCAAAGTCACCCAGTAAGCTTTCATGACCGAGCTGGGACTACAACCCAGATCTCCCAACTCCCAGTCCAACGCTCTAATTACTACACCAAACTGGCTCTCAAACATGCATAGTGGAAGGAACTGGTTGGTTGTGTTTATGGTTCAAATAGCACTTGATTCTCTGTAGCTATGAAAGTTAAACCATCACAATGGCCAGATCTACACCAAGCAGGATATGACACTTTGAAAACAGTTTGAAAACTGTATATGGAGTGCGTCCTGGGCCCAAACAGTTGTCACTACTGTTGTAAACCATTTTAAAGCAGTATGGTAGATCCTGCCAATATCGGCATGAAATGCTGTTCACTTTTCTGTCCAGTTAATTCAATTGATGGAATACAATTATTATTGTATTAACACTAAAACTCCTCCCTAGGAAGAATAATGCTCAACCTGGTGATTAGTTTTTGTAAGGAAATTAAAATATCTAAAAAGAAGAAGAAGACATCCTGATAACATCCTGGGAGAATTTAGTAGCTTTAAAAAATCAATAGGACAGGACATTTCCTTTGTTTGAAATGGGATTTCAGTTAAGAGGAACAGTCAAATCAGGTTTTGTCCACAATACCTTTAAGTAGAGAAGTTATCCATGGAACTCTGATTAGTTTCAAGTCCCTATTTCTGTCCTCACTTGACTTCTTCAGTCAATGTTGATTATCACTCCACATCCTGACAACTTTCTAATTGCACATTCAAAAATACTGCTGTCTGACATGACCACTCAATTTCAGCCACACTGCTGGATAATATGGTACACAGGACTCCTTTTCCAACCTATGCTTCTGGCATAGGTCTAAGGTAAGGATGTGGAACCTCTTTCAGCCCGAGAGCTGAATCCCATTTCAGAGAAATTTGCTGCAGAGGATGCATTCCAGTTATGGGTTGGGCCCAAAGCCAAGGGCACAAGGCCAAATACGAAGATGGAGCACTATATATATATATATATATATATATACACACATACACACATACACACACACACACACTACCAGCATATTTTAACTTAAAGCTCTTACTGCCAGTATCTAAGCCTTAGGAGAGGCATTTAGAATGGGAGCAGGGGGAGAGAACTATTTATTTATTTATTTATACATACATACATACATACATACTATTTTATATGTATGATTTTATCTGTACACCGCCCTGAGATCCTTATGATATAGTGCGGAATATAAATCTTTTAATAAATAAAATAAAATAAACAAAATTGCGTTGTATCAAGATATTGCTTTCTTGTAGTGGTTTCTTTACTACTGCACAGTAGCACTATGTGTACAATCAGTAAAACACCACACAAACATCATCTTGATGCAACCATACATTCAGCCATACAGGATTAGTTTTGTGTAGTAATTTATCATGCCAATATAGAGTAGATAAAAGATAGGAATAAACTGAAAGGCCTGTAGCAAACTGTGCGTGCTCCAACTCAGTAACTGATTTTAGACAGGCTCTTAGGGACAAGCTACACATGCCATTTAAAACATAGCCTACAGTTACATTTCTGTTTTTTCTTTAACTAATTAGAGACATGGGAAAGGGGCACAGAATTTTACCATGACTACAGCCCATGGGAAGGAGGTTACCCCTCCCTAGACATGGCCCCCTCAAAAAAAAGCTCCTCCCCACATTGGTAGGGATTTTAGGGGGACAGGAATCTCCCATTAGTACCAAAAAGGCTTGGAAGGACTAGCTCAAATTGAGATGAATGGTTATGAATAAAAGTATTTGGGGAAGTTAAAATTGATTTTAGAGTTGGATATGGCTTACCTCAGTGAGAAGCAGGAAAGAGGGAATTGTTGAGGAAAGATGAACAAAGAAAGTGGCTGGGAGTGGGCATGGATTCTTTTGAAGAATGAGTGGGAAAGTGTCAAATTGTATCTTCCATCCCTCACATCTAATAGTCAAAACTAATTCCAATTGGTTTTTTGTTTTGTTTTTTGGTTTTGACTCATCTGCTTACCCGTTTTTACATTTGCCTGTTAGTTTGGTGAAAATCTGGGGGGAATGAGGAAAGACAGAAGCAAGTTGAATCCAATTTTGTTGCTGATGAGCTGAGAGATGCGTGGCAAAAACATTAATAGGGATCATAGAGGCAAAAATTAATTGAAGACATAGGGCTAAGCCACGGTTAGGCTGCTAACCCTTTTGTGTGCTTAAACCGTCGTTATGTAGCCATGGTTAAGGATGGTTCACACAACACCCTAAGTCATGGTTCACATGACATGCAAAGCCATGTTTAGCCTAAAATGTTTAACCACCATGGCTGAGCATGATGTCTGAACAGATCATTGATTGCCCCCACTGGTTAGAGTAGAAAAGCCTAATAATTTGGAGTGCAACCCTATGTATGTTCAGGCAGAAGAAAAAAAAAGTCCTATAGTTCCCATGCTGGCTGAGACATGCTGGGAGTTGTAGGACTGTCTAAACTTGCATAGGATGGCACCCTTAGGGAACTACCAAAAGGTATACCCCTTTGTCTATGTCTTCCCTGATCTTGTTCTATCCTTTCTGACATTGAAATGGATATTTAGAAGAAATTTATGAGCAAATTCTCCTACATCAAATTTCTTTGCATTTCTATTCTTGTTCCAGTTTATTACAACATTTTCCAGTTATGAATGCTGTTGCATTTAGAGCTTTGGCAGGGAAGATTAAAAATACTGAACTTGCCAAGTTCTTTGGTAGTCCTTTGCTTATTTTGCTGTGACAGCTTGCATTCATATATTAAACTTACCTGGAAAGTTTGTCGTCAGTGTCCTGGAAAGTTACGGAGATGAGAAGCAGTCTTCAGAACACCTCTGGATCTGACCACCAGGCTATATGGCTCACACCTGCTTCCCCTGAGTTAAAGGACCAATGATAGCACCTTCAGAGCATATGGACAAGACCAGAAGAAGCCTTGGAAGATGCTTTTTAGTGTGCCTCAAAGGGATGAGCTTCACCAGAAGCAAATGTATTGCTGATCATAGGTAACTGTCACTGCAGCATATAACTTGAGGCAGTGGCAAAATAGGTTAAAAATAACTTTTCCATTTAGCAGGCAGAAAACCCCATTAACTTTCTATTTATTGATTACATTATGTGTGTTAATGAACTTTTCTCTGTAGTCCCATACATGGTAATAGAGTCCCTTGAACTCAACGGGCCTTGTATTTAATAAACATGGATAGGATTGCACTCTGACTCCTCTTTCTGCATACATAATTTCTTTTCACATCATCATTTTGTTGTTCTTCCATTAGTTTCTTTTCAGGTGCTGCTACTGTTTCCAGCATTTTCTTAGCTAAAACTTGAATTCAGCTGTTTTACTGATAAAGGCAGACTTTCACTTTACCTTTCTTTGGGTGGCAGACCTTTTTCAATATTTATGATTAAAAATACTTCTCTTTCGTTTATATCAGATAAATTGGAATGCCTCAATGAAAGATGGAGATTTTATCCAAACAGTCTTACTTACTGTGCAATCCCACATATTTGTATTCACAGGTAAGCCCCATTGGCTTTAATGGATTTACTCCCAGGTAAATGTATATAGTATTACAGCCTTAGAGGAGCTTTTTAAAAGCTGCATACAATAAAAGAATAACAAATATGTATAACATATCATTTCTGCAAAATCTGAGAATTTACCAACCAATAATATTGCTCAACTTTTGGCCCATCAAAATCTGAAAAAATGGCATTGAAACAATTTCACAAATGCTATGGTTGTGAACTGGAGAACTCTAAGTCATTCAACATGATACAGGACGATAGCACTCTTAGCCTTGGCATACTGACAATACAGAAAAACAACAACATGGAATTGCGATAGTGTGAAAAAGGTGATGTGCTGATGCTTAACAGCTTTGACAGGATGCAAAACCCTTTGGCATTTACTGTGCCTGCCCTCATAGCATTCAAAAAGATACACTCTGAGGATAGTTTGTGAATTTTTTTAAGATGGCAGGCATTGTAAATTTCCCCCTTTTATAGGACATTTAAGCAGTGTAGTCAGAAATTTGTACTTCTACATGCACAGGCTCATTTTAGGCATTGAAACAACTGTTACCATTCCCAATTACCATTGGGAAAGACCTGAACCACAGTACCATTTCATTCATGTGCTTGTTCTCCACAGATACAATATTTAGTCACAGACTATTACCTGCTTAGGGTCAGTGATGCCTATGAATCTCAAAATTAGGTTGAATCTGTAATGTTCGTAATACTCGTACATGTACCAAGCTTGGATGGCTATCCAATGAACTTCATTATTTATTTTGAGATTGATTCCAAGTACCTGCATGGTCGGCATGACCGTTGTCTCAGTCCTTTCAGCCAGGCAGCACTTCCTTGAATGCCCATGTGACACATTCTCATGTCATCATATGCGCATTCCAGGAAGCCACTCTTCAAGGATTGCCTTTCAGCCAGGTGTATCACATGGGATTCCCATGTGATGCACCTTAGTGTGGTCATCTGACCATTTCAGGAAGTGTCTGTGGGCTGAAATGTGGAGTGTCATCACACAGGGGAAATCGAGTTTGCTTACCATTGCTTCTTCACCTGCACATTTGTCCTCATTATTTCCTCTTTTGAAAGAGGAAGTAAACAACCTGCATGAGTTCCATTCAGTGAGCTGTTTTGATCGTGCTGCTTCTCCTGCACACAGCAGGAGATAGCGGCAACTTTCATCTTTAAAATAAGTCGGATTTACTGGGGTGTTTTTTTGTGTGTGTGGCATGAAGAAGACTAGAAGGGGTGGAAGGCACATGGGAGGCAGACGACAATGGGAGAGGGACCAGTGAAAATCCGTGAGAGCTCAGTAATCAGTGTGCAATAAAACACTCGTCTGATGGAGCTTGTGATCTGTGAAGACAACTGTGCTGCTGCAAGTATGAATAAAGCTTTTCTAAAGCTCTTATTAAAGCGTTTTTCAGAGAGTGCATAGAGTGTTTTCAGCCTGGAAGGCACTTCCTGGAATGGCTGTACCAGAGTGCATTGCATGGTGTGGTCACATCTGAATTCCAGGAAGAGCCTCCCAGCTGAAATGCTATCTATGAAAATAGCTGTGCTTACTATGAGTGTACACACATGGTGTTTTAAGGAATAGGAGGAATAGGAGGGAGCAATGCAGCCAGGGCAGCTGATTATTGGACAAGTAGGAGATCTGTGCTTCAGTAGCAGCCCATATATGCAAAACAAGATCTCAGAATAGTGGGGAAGTTTCATCTGAGATCGAACAGAGGAATTCGGAAACTTATGAGGATATTACGATTTCTGTTGTGGTAAGTTTGCTCATCACTACATAGGATTGAGAGAATATGGGTGCCACAATCATATCAGGTTTATGCACCTCATGGAAATATCTGATAGGTTACTGTAAGTAGACAAATGAATATGATAGCTAGATCATTGATCAGATGCAGCATGGCAATCCTTGGTCTTTCCCAGACATACATGCAAAGTGTGTGTCCCTCTAACCCAATTAGGCAACTGTCTATGTACCCAGTATACCCTGTGGTAGCTGTGCAATGGTGCTGCATTGTTTATATGAGGCAGCTTCCAACTTGCAGCCACCATGAGCTTTTCCCCTGAAACTGGTGCTTTAAAAGTTGCTATCTTACTGCAGCTTTTTCTTTGACTCCGAGGTCACCGCCTTCTTTCCTCTGGTGGTGACCTCACTTCATGTTCAACTTGGGGGTGTTCCTGGGGGCAGATCGAGACCCAGGGTAGGTCACTGGAAGTGCAAGAAGGCAGGGCAGGGGATGGGTTCAATGAGCCAAATGGCTGCCAGCATTGTGGCTTTTTCAACCAAAAAGCCCGTGCTCTCTCATGCCATCGGAATTTGCCATTCCCAGCCCGCCACTGCGATGCCGCAGTGTTTTGAGAGAACGAGGGGCCAAAATGGCATCATTTATACACCCACTAGGTCATTTAGTTGCCATAACTGCTTCCATCAGTTCTATCAGGGATTGGGGGACCCTCCAGAGAAAATTCACAGCGGTGGGATTGCAGGAGGGAGGTGAGGAGAAAGCCCCATTGCATGAGTGCACTTCCACTCACTTGACATTAGATTCCACCTATTAAAATGCATTGCAAAGTGATATCTATAAACTATAGGCAAAAGGGCCACTAGTAAACATAATGAATGAAAAGAAAAATGTGTTTCAATGCTTGTTTACCAGAAGAAATAGTGGGAGAAATAATTATAATTCATAATTTCAGTTTCAGATTTGAGAGGATGCTGGTCTACCACCCATTTCATTCACTTCCTCATTAACAAATTGTTGACCTCCAACAAAGACTAAAATAAGGGAAGGAAACTGTCAGCCATTCAGCAGAAAATGAAATTGGTGCGGGAGGGAGGGACATCTTTGCTAAGGAAGGAAACTAAATGAAGAAAGCTGAAGTGTGCCTTTAAATCATATGGAAACTTAAGATAATATAGACTGTTAAAACTTTTAACATCTAATGAACTGAAACTGGACTAAATAAAACTCATGTTAAGAAAAATAGGAACCCTCAATTCTCAGCATAATTACAAACCAACCTGCCAACCTCTTTGATAACATGCAGCATGAAAAAGTAATAGCTAGAGAAGTAAATCTACTGTAATAAAATCCCTTTATATCTTAAAATGAAATAGAATCCCTGAAGCCGATAAAACACCTCACTGCTTTCAAATATACACAAACGCCCACAAAATGAAATTATCGTACAATGAAATATGGAAAATAAAACCTGATGGTTTCTGTTTATGTAGTAGAGAAAAACACTGAACATTCCATTTCTCACTGAGAATATAATATATACATGAAACATCTTTGGGTTGATATGTTTACATGTTGTTTGGGGCCTTATTTATTTATTGTGTTTCTATACTGCCCAATAGCCAAAGCTGTCTGGACGGTTTGCAAAAATTAAAACCGTGAAGACAATTCAAAGTATAAAACTAACAGAAGTATAAAAACACAGAATAGAAGTTTAATATAAAAGGCATTTCTATACTCTGGTACAGAAATACAGACCTACCCAGAAATATAGACCTACCTTTGTCCTGAACAGGATCTACACTACTGCTTTATAAAAGTATTGAAGTGCACTGACAACTGTCGGGGCCTATAACACATTCCATATACCGTTTTCAAAACAATTTCATAGTGTTATATCCTGCTAATCAGTTCCACTCCACAAAACATGTATGAGCTGACACTGGATCAGGACCACTGCACACAAAAGGGTATTGTGCATGCAATTATCAATGCTGAATCTCTAAATGTAGTAGGTCATGCAGACAGCTCCCAACTCTGGACTGGATACATGTACACAACAATTTCTGGCCATGTTTTATTTTGGGGAATAGGAGACTGAATCTAGCCTGCCTCATTTTATGTTGTGAAGAAGAGATTTAGGCTGTCCATCACTCCCAAACAGATTATCACTCTGTAAAAGTTGGCAGTGCAAACTATCTGTTGAGCTGGTGCTCAGATATTTGCATACTGCATATTGTGGCATGCATGTATCTCTGGTTTAGAGCCTATATTGGCTGCATTTGGACAACACATTAAGCAACGGAGGGTGGGGGAAAGCAATCATCAGTTGTGTTGCTTATTGTGTTGTGTGGAGGGTAACACGCTGCTCACAAACTACTGACGGTATGCTATTCCGCCCAAATAAGCAACTGAGAGAAACAACTGGCTTGCAAGTTGTTTAGCTCGAAGCCAGTTGTTTAAAGTGCTGTGTGGAGGGGTGAGTGGGTTAATGCGTGTGGTGAGTGGGTTAAAACACAAGCCCATAGAGGCAGGTGGCAAGAGTGACCAAAGCAGCGGCTGCCACTCTGCTACAACTGGTGCAACTTGCAGAGGCTGCTGGGATAGAACTGGGAGGACTGAGGGAGGAGGGAGGGAGGGAGAGGAGAGGGGCGGGGCTGTGTCAGTCAAATGCTGGGTTGACTATTAGTCCACTCAATGCCAGCCCCAACCACCCACAGTTGTGTAGGAATATGTTGTGCGGGGAGTACCCACAAAATAACCAACTGTGTGTTAGCTACTCAACCCACCATTGACTAATGTGTTGTCCGAATGCAGCCATTTTGTCCTGCTGCTGTGCCTTCACCTTAATCTACTTCTTCTTGGTAAACTAAATCCAGATGATACATCAGCATCTAATAAGAGCCACCTCAGAAGCCTGAGTATATCATTAGCATGGTGAGTACTAGGAGCAAAGTAGCATGAGAGTTCAAAGGTAAGTAACCAGAACCTACAAAACTGTTCAGAGTTCAGTTCCAATAACAGTTCTATTCTATGCATGCATGTTTACTCAATATTAATTTTCTTTGAGAGGAATTGGATTTTACAAGTAATGGTGCATCAGACTGGTGCATCAGACTGCAGCCTAAGGATGCTTGTTTTCCCAGTTGCATGCATGAATTCAGCCAACTGTGCAAAAAAATTGTACCATGACATACATGGTTCACCAATCAAACATGGTAAGGCTCGGGTCCAGTCCTACCATTTGGCACTTTAAATGGCAGATGCTGGGATGGGAGGATGGGGAGCAGGAGGTGTTGTAGAATAGAGCTCTGGATGCTCTGCAGCCTGTGCTGTCCTAAGGTTGCTTGCTGCCCTCAAGTGTGGGGGATGACACTACCCCATCAGCAGTATTAAAGCAAGGTTCAACTGTTACTGTAGTTGGGTTCTGTATGTGCAATGGGAGAGAGCACCATTTTATCCATTACCTCAGGCAGCAAAATGTATTTGGACAGCCATGGTAAGGCTGGGTACCTAGAACTATCAGAATGAATCAATAGCTATTGTTGTGGTCAGTTTTTACATTTTAGAAGTCCCAATACAAAGCTGGCATTTGCTCACATTTGTTTACAAAAAGTATTACATCCTCAGTATCTATGGCTGTAGCGGGGCTGAAGATAGTCAGAGTTAGACACACAGAAGCTTGACAAGCATTTGGGAAATTGTTTTCTGTAATTGAAAACATGACTAGCAGTGGGTTTTGCAGCTTTTGTCCTATACGTTATATTATCACACCATTTTTGAAGTGTCGACTCTCATCAGAAAGAGTGTGGACTATAACAAGATGTTCTAAAAAAGGCCATCCTGAAGGGTAAACAGCTACAATATTTTACTTCTACTTCCATCAGGACTCATTTGGTGCTGATCATGTGATGATTCATGAATCAGTATGTATCTTATGAATGAGAACTATGTGTGACAGAAATGTCACCATGTTCAAATAGTCCAAGTTTTATTACAGTTGAAAAAGAAAAACATTTTCCCTTGAACTGTGATATGTCAAAACACAAGACCACCCACTGTGTTTCTGACAGCTTAAATCCAATGGGACAAATCAAAATGCAATATTCATTTGTCAAGGAATTCTATTTAAAAAAGAAGCAGCATGGTGCCATACGAACCTGCATTTCGGGCACAGCATGATATTCATAAATAATGAATATTATGCTGCGCTTCAAATGCAGGTTCTGATGTGGCATGCTGTTTCTCTTTTAAGTACGCTAATCTGGAATAAACTTTTTAAAATATGATAATCTGGAATAGAGACACATCCTTTCTCTATATACATGGATTTATTTTTCTACTAAATAACTAATAGAAAAATAAATCCAGCTATATAGACGGGATTAAAAGACCAAAAAGGAGTACATTGTGTTTGTATGAACATTTTATTACTATTTAAAGCTCATAAAATAGATCCAGAATCTGCCTTCCAATGACAGAAGAGTTCTGCTTGTGGAAGGAGAATCCCCCACCCCCTGTATCATGGCTCACCCCATTCAGCAGGGTCCCCTGACCCCCTGTGTAGCATTTTCAGAAGGCCAGAAGGGCTGCCATGGGGAGGATGAAGTGGGAAAGCCCACTTCAGCCAACCCAGGGACAAAATCTGGATCCAAACTCATCAAAATTCTCTTTTTCATTTAAGAGAAGAATCCAGCAACTTTGCAAACTTCCTATTTGGATACCATATTGAAGCTTAAGCCATGAAATGTTCAGTGCTCTTCAAGCTGTTGTGCTCTCTGTAAAGGAGAAAGTTTGTAACTTGGTGGTAATTTTGGAAATGCAACGAAAGCTTTAGGCTGCAATCCTATGCCCAGTTATCTGGGAATATGCACCTCACTGAACTCAGTTTGACTTATTCCTGAGTAGGCATTAATAAGATTGCACTGTTAATCGCAAGCATTGAAAACCCAATGCATTTTGGATTTTGCCAGTTTCAGGGTAAAGAACTTATCTACTTAGAGCGCTACATGATTCATCATGATTTCTGCATTTTTCCAACAAATAGGAAAAGCATTCATAAGTAATTTGTTCATATGCTACTGTTTTTATCCCCCATTAATTTCCCCTCTATTTCTGAGACCATGATTCCTTCCTGATTGAAATAAATGTTTGTGGTTGCTGATATGTCACAAAAGTTGAGCGGGGAAAGTATAGTTGCGAAAAACAAACAAACATTAATTTCTATGAGAAAGTGGGATGCTATCAAAGAAAACAGAGATAAGCATATCAGAGAGACAGAAGAGAACACTCCATCATCAGAATATAAAGTGATAACTTGAAAAGAAATTATAGATCAGATGTCATAGACATTTGTTTGAACTGACTTATCTCACAGGAAAGATTTTATGCAATTTGAAGACCACACTCATTCTGACTCAAACATAATTACTTTGGGGTTATCTTAAAATGGTTTGATACAACCATGACCCAACAAATCTATTTAAGATGAATAAACTCTCCTAAAAGTCTCTTGACTGCCAGATAAAAGCTGCCTAATGGCCATTGAATTCTCCAGATAGAGAAGAGCGCATTTATGTGAGCCTGATGGTTAAAATACAGCTCCTGAGTGTTTACAAAAATAGCTACAATTTACCTCTTAACTCTCCTTTCCTTCTCGTTGCTGCACTGGAGTCATGCCATTGAGCCAACTATAAGTGGCCTGCAAACAACCCCAAGGCATTAAAGTCAGCCAATTAGGAGCAACCACATTCAGATTTCTTTTTACATTTCCATGCTCTTTTCCTTGTAATTTTGGCAAAAGAGATGCTGTGCAAACTGCAGCCTTTCACCATTAGAGAGAGAACTTTATTCAGTGGCCCATTAGCATAGGCCCTTGGTGTTGTGACTGCAGTATATATGCGGACAGGGTCTTGAATAAAAGAAATGTGATGATTTGAAGTTGGAGCTGATCTACACCAGCAATTTAGTGTGGAGGGAGAGCAGTTTGAGGTCCTTTGAGACACATGGCGTTGCTGTCAATCCACAGCCAACCAGCAGCTTCCTTCTTGAAAAGCTGCATTTTCTAAAATTCCTTTTAGCCCATATTTTTCACAGTGTGCCTTGTCACTCCACATTAAATGCTAGGCATGCCTCTGTGGCGTGCCTCTCCACCTACCCCCATTCATTCTTTTTCCTCATTGACACTACTGTCGTCAGTTGGAGTAACTAGCCTGCCTTTGCAATTCAGAATCACTATATCACTATTCCTAGCCTCCACAATTGCACAGTTATAGATTCACCAGGCAGAGAATCTATCCAGCATTTTTCATTCATAAAGCCTCCAGTTTTATGAAGTAGTTGCTTTCCCAATCAGACTATCTACCCTACAGTTCCCATTCACAGGAATGCAGCAGCAGGGGGGAGCCTAGACAGAGGCGGTAAACAAGCCTCTCCCAATCGCTAGGCAGCATCTCCAGGCTTGATGATGTTCAGCTCTCCTCCCTAACTCCACCCACCCAACCCTGAAGTTTCAAGTCCTGTTTACTCTGGTTTTTTAGCTTTATGCGCAGCTGACAGAGCACAGTGATTTCAAAAAAATCTGGATATAAACAGAAAGCGCTTCTAATTCCATCGCCATGTAGATTACTCTTAAGTCTTAGTTAGCTAAGAATTGGGATTCAGTCATGACAGGACTGTAACAGGAGGAATCAGCTGCAGGTTTAGTAGATTTGGACTTAAAATAAGCATTACAAGCAGGGCTTAACTAAACCCCCATGAAACAGCTGGTTGTTCCAAATTAGGAGGATATATTTTGCTCCCCTCTAAAGAATGAAAGGTGTGATTTTGGAAGAGTTGGGACCCAAAACATTTTGGTGGGGTTTGCAGGAGGGGTAGTTACTGTGGTGGAGGCTTCCTGTGTGGCTTCTGCTTACTCTTCCCCCCTCCCCCTCTCCTCCCACTTTTACTTAAATATTTCAGCAATTGAACCTGCTTTGGAAATGGCTGGAGCAGCAACTCTCTCACCTTACATACATGCTTTCCTTTCCTTTGAAGTTAAGAAAAACATGACATCTCATGTGGATCAGCAGAAGCAGAACTCCTCTTTGCACCTTGTTTCTCCTCCTTAGAATCTGCCTGGAATGATGATACTGCAGGGAATTTAAAATGCAAAAAGTTTTCTTTTAAGGCAATGATCATATTAAGCATGACAAATAGGCCTAGCTAAAAAGGCTGTTTTCTGAACCAAAATGTTCTTCGCCTAGTACTAGCAGCTTATCAGTTTAGCTTGACCTAAGAAAAGGGGAAATTGATGAGAAAGAGCTATGAGTTCATGTTCTGGACAGAGTAAAACCACAAAGAACAAGCTGGGAAATTTCTATAGGATTGTAAACAATATGTCTGCTAATATGTATGCAGGAGGGTGTTACCCTAAGTTGAGGAGGGTGTTGCCCCAAGTTAAGGAAGGGCCCTTGACCACCATAATAGAACACCTCATTAGAATTAATCAGCAGGATTTGAGGATTATGGTTTCCATTTATGAAAATTGGCTTATTACAAGGGTATAAAACAGAGCCTTGCCTCAGATGTCGTGTTCTCCCTGCATTCAAGATTTGTAGGGTCTCCTTCAAGGAAGACAGATCCTTCACCAGTAAGATCATCTCATTCTTTTTATATTTCTGTATTAAGGCTGGATGAACCGTGTGCATGTGTTATTTCCTTTAATAAAATTATTATTTCCTATTTAAAATATTCGTCCATAGGACTCAGGACATCCTTGCACTACAAGATAAACCACATCTCTCTGAACCCAGATATCAACAGGAAGTAAGGGCCTCACTATAGTAAGCAGTAGGGCTGTGCACCACCTTGGGCTGAACACCCAAATATGAGGTGATACTGAATAGACGGTAGTACTGAGTGAGCCCCAAGGCTCCCCGAGGTGAAACAGATTAGATCCAAAGCACCTCAGGCTGATTCGTAGCAGTGGTGCACCACTTCCCCTGCCTGCCCATGCAGGAAAGCTGGCACGAGGCCAATCACATGGGAAAGCCAGTGCAAGGCCATTGGACTCCCCTCCCTCCCTACTCACACCCCCAACCCTGGGGCTGCCACCCCCATTGCCCACAGGACTTCCATTTGCTGTCCATCCTTCTCCATTACAGCCAAGGTTTGAAAGTAAGATGGGGGCTTTGAAATTTTCATAGATCTACAGCGTCTGTAAAGGGCCATTTCCGTCGTTTGCGACCGGAGATCTACGAAAACGACAGAGCCTTCATCTTGCTTCTAAGTTGCAGCTCTGTTGGAACCCGCAAGGGCTGACCCACTTTGGGAGGCATGAACCTCACTTCAGATTTGGTTCCAAAGTGAGGCATCCCTGATCCAAAGCATTCTGAGTCAAATCGAGGTGATTTTGGATGCTCCAAAATGGTCACCGAGGCGAATCAGGAGGGCTGTGTACATCCCTAGTATGCAGGAAGTCTATTTAATTAGTTTTATTATCCTTATTTTCTCCCTTATAGTTACTGTGCACTGCCTCAGGCCAAACCCCCAAAACCAAGGTGAGGCGGGCTGATTCGGCCGCCTTGCCTTGGTTCCAAGTCAGTTCTGGGTCGGCCCGAGGCACCTCGAAGCCGAAGCACACTGGCACCGAAGCTTCTGGGTGCCTTGGGCCAATTTGGAGCTGCGTTGGGTCCTCACCTCCCTCTCCCTGCTTACCTGCTGCCTCCTCGCTGGCGCCTGCCACATGGCCGGCCGCCCTCCTCGTCAGCGCTGCCAGCTGCCTCCCTCGCCAGTGCCGCCAGGCATCCTTTTCACAGCCCACAGCCACCGCATGGCTGGCACTGCCAGCTGTCCTCAATCCTGCCGCCCGCTGCATCACGGCGCTCCAATAAGAACCAGACTGCGTTCCCTCAATAACTTGAAATCATGGCCTGGTTCTCATTGGAGTGTCGCGTTTCCTGGTGATGCAACAGGTGACAGGAATGAGGGTGGCTGGCAGTGTTGGCCATGCAGCCGCAAGTGCAAAAAGCAGCCAGCAGGGAGGGCAGCCAGCGATGCAGGTAAGCAGTGAGAGGTAGGTGAGTCCAATGGACTCACCGCCGGCCTTGCTATCAGCCGGCACCCACGGACCTGCAAGGCCGAGTCACCCCAGGGAGCCTGAATCTCACCTCGGCCTCAGCACCAAGATTTGGTGGGCAACCCCAAAACACCCTGAGTCAAATCGGAGCTGTTTCGGGGGCTCCAAAACGGTCCTCGAGGCAAATCGAGGCAAATCAGCATAGCCCTACTTACAATATTAGTAATGTAAATATTGTTTTAAAAAGTGCCTATTTGGTATGCCTCGTAAGGTATCAGCAGCCCGAAGAGTGGCTGCATCATATTTTCTTTGGGAAGCGGGTAGGACTACAAAAGTACATTGTCTGCCTTCACACTAAGCTGCTCCCACTCTGACACTCTGCTTGTGTTTCAGCGATTTGGGAGTATCATGTAACCAGGGATGAAGTTTTTGCCCCAATTCCAAGTAGCATTCACACATCCCACTGAGTACTCCTTTCCTTCAACATATAATGCCCATAAGTTGCCAAATGGAAGCATTGCTTCATGACCAAATGGGGCAGGGGAGAAAATGTTGTTCTTGGTTTTGGTAGCAAGTGTTATAGTGGGTATGACACTTGCTGCTGCCACCAAGGTCATATTAAAGAAGTGTCTTGACACATTAGGCGGCACACACACATTCAGAACATCCTCTGTTTAAAAATGAAAAAGTTATCCCAAGAACCTTTGGTGCATCCTGCCACTCCTTGTACTTCCCCATGACAAACATTAGCAGAACTATTCAAGCTCTGAGAGTCATGTATGTCTACATCGTATTGATCATTTTATACATTTGGAATTGTTCGTTTTCCTCCCATTTTCATGCAGTTACAAATATTTATTCAAATATGTTGTAAAATATTCTGACCTTTTAATTTCACAGCTCAGCATTTGTGAAATGTTCTAAGTATGGGTATGATTCAGCCAATGTTAAGCATTTTAAAATACAATTTATTTCAGGGTGCGTGTGTGTATAACTCAATTTTCAATAAAAAGGACTCATTTTTAATACTTCATTTTGGCTGGATTATGACCTATATTTCCTTTTTTTATATATAAAACTTTTTTTATTTTCCAAACATAAAAAAACATTTAACATATACACCCTACATACACACATAACAACATTTACACAATACATCAACACTACCACATACAACATTAAAATGGACTTCCGAATTTCTGTTTTTTCCTTAACAATTTTTCAAAATATGCCAAAATTTCCAAAATTAGTGAGTGAATTTCCCAATTTCTCTGTCTTTAACAGATGTTACTCTTCCAAGTTAATCATTAAACCCATCTACAAAAATATCCTTCCCTTCCCTCTCTTTCAGAAAATCCACCAGAGGTTTCCATTCCTCAATGAATCCGGTTGTTGTTTTGTCTTTTATTACTGCAGGACGTTTTGCCATCTCCGCCAGTTCTGTAATTTTCAACAGCCAATCCTCCTCTGTTGGTATTTTCTCAGTCTTCCAATTCTGGGCATAAAGTAATCTTGCTGCCGTTGTCATATATAAAAATAAAGTTCCATAACCTTGCAATAGTTGTTCGTCTATAATCCCCAACAGAAAATATTCTGGACACATTTGTATTTTTATCTTCAGTACATCTTGCATCACTCTATGCATTTGTGTCCAAAAAGATCTTGCTTTTTTACATGTCCACCATACATGACAAAATGTGCCTTCCAGCTCTTTACATTTCCAACACTTTCCCGATGTCCCCTTATACATTTTTACCAATTTTGACAGAGATATATACCATCTATACATCATTTTATAAAAGTTTTCTTTCAATCTGACACATAGTGTAAACTTCAAGCCTCTCAACCACATATTCTCCCACTGATCCATAGTAATATTATGTCCAATATTCTGAGCCCACTTTATCATACATTCTTTTACTTGTTCATCTTCAGTCTCATATTTTAACAAGTTTATATATCTTTGAAATAACATGATTATCATTTGTACACGAAGCTTTCTCAAATTCATATTTTGTACATTCAAAACCCCATTTTTTATCTATCTTAATTTTTTCCATCATTTGTGCATATGAGAACCACAGACAAACAATTCCTTCATTCCGTAGCTCCTCTCTTGATTTCATTTTAACCTCTCCTTTTATTTCTAAAATTTCACCATACGTCAGCCATTTTTTCATAGTTGCCAATTCTCTTATAGAAAGCCTCCTGTGAGGAAACCCATAGAGGCGTCATCTGACACAATCTTGGTTTATGTTTAATCCATGTTCTCAAAATTGCTTGTCTCACATAATGATCATTAAATTCTGCATTCACTTTAGCTTTATCATACCACATGTACCCATGCCAACCAAATCTTAAATCGTGTCTCTCTAATTCCAATAGTCTATTATTCTTCAACAAAATGACCTATATTTCCATTGAATTGCTTTATATTAGTAAAATCCTTTTCATGAAGTATGTCGGATAGAAGAGAATAGGTCAAGAACAGCTAGTTACAATTTGGGATCCCCAAAGTTTTTAGATGCTCTTCACCTATTCCCAGTGCATTGCGTTATCAACAAAACCATAATTATTCATGAAAGTGTTTGGCTGTATGGGAAGTGAGCCCTTTTAATATGTACAAGTTCTAATTTATCCATCAATGAACACATTATTAAAAGATCATACTATTTGATATATAGCAAACGTGGTGCGCAGTAAGCGTCCTATCTTGTGTTATTCAGAAATAATGTATTTACCCAGTAACGCATATTAATAAGCCTCAAAGAATTCTAAAACTGAGTGTTGTTATCTGTATAATGAGATTATTCTATGATCCCACTCTTTTACGTACAAAATAAGTGTAAATGAAGCATTATTTTTGAAGTAATGTAATAGCCATAGGAAAGATAATAAACAAATGCTTTTATTTATTTTGAATGGGATTGTTTCTCTTATGCTTTATTTCTAGCTTCCTTCTCGTTCCCCTCCCAAAATTAATATGGCTGAAGTGTGATATATAGGAAGTTGCTCTGAGCAGTTCTGTTGGAATAATGAATGGCTGGCTCTAGCGCGCTGTGAAATATTGAAAAATATATTATTGTTTGGCATCGAAAAATCATTTTTCCATTAATAATGGCAGCTTTAAATAAATATCCATCTTTTTATTAAACTGGCCTTCTGCAGTCAATGCTACGGCAATTGCTTTATCAGCTAACTGATTACAGTTAATCATTGTCCCTATAAGGAAGGAAATAGATGCTAGGATGTTCGGCATAATAGATAAATGGTACCTCACATGTTCATTTGTTGATGTTACGTTGCTTTATTTATTGAGGAGTGTCTGTAATTATGATGTGTTTTGCTGGTATTTGGGTGGAAGTCTTCATTTATTTATTTATTTTAAGCAGATATTTAAGAGTAATCAGTGGTAAGCTCTGGGCCGCTGCTTACCCGGGGTCCCATTATTGTGCCTGTGGTGGTGGGGGGGGGGGCAGGGGGAGTAAAGGAGGATCTTTTTCCTCATGCAGCCGGTGGCTGTATGATTTGGGTCACTGCTCAGTTGAGATGTGTCCCAGGCCCAATCAACTCAGCGTGGATCTGAGAAGGAGCATTTCCATTGGGGTCGCTCCTCGGCATTAAATAGGAGTGCTGGCCAGAGGTTTTGGCATTGCCTTTACCAACTTCTCCACCCACATTCTCTTGGTTTTAGCTGTCATTACCTTGCTATAGACAAAGGTTAGTTAACATGGATGGAAATGAATTTTACATGTGTTCATGACTGGTCTTGGCAATGCAGGGGTTTTGCCTTCCTCATGGCTTATCTTTGAATTGTTATATATTGAATTGTTCTGTGTGTCTGTGTGTCTGTGTGTGTCTCTCTCTCTTTACATTTCCATCACAACTTTTTTTTTGCAGGCACGAGAGGCATAGGGCAGGATCCGAAGCAGGGGTAAGTAATTGGTGGACTCCCCACACCTCACTGGGGGAGCTGCATAAGGGATCTTGGGATGTTGCTTCAAGAGCCCAGCCCAACTCTGGGGCTGGCATTCCTACTACACACAGCCCGTTGGCAGGAATGGTCCATGCTATCGGTTTGCACTGTGGCAAGTCTGAGATTCTTGCCACTTGCATTAACGCTGTCCCTGCTCATAGTCTGTGATGGTGTCAGTCACCACTTGGGCTACCCAATGTTTAGATCCTTGCCTTGTTCTATGCCAAACACTGCAATCAGGAACCAGTGAAAGTTGTGGCCATTTCTAACCCACATCAGCCTATACATAGTTCTTGCTCCCACACACCACCCATTCTGTGCTGCAGGCACAACTATATATGTTATAGTCTGCTTCATCAAAGGGGCTTTTAGAAGCACTTCGTGATCATACAAACAATGAACATAGAGATATTAAAAGGTTGTCAAAGAGAGAGAGGGGGTTGGAGCACTCCATTTCCCAAGCCCATATTCATGTTTCAAGCATGTGGAATAATTTTACAGAAATCTCCCTCAATCCAAGTGGAGGATATTTTGCCAGTGACATTGCAACTGCTCACATTGTATAAAGGAGTGAAAAACTTTTCAGTCATGGGAGGATTGTGCTAAGCAGATGATGATGAGTTTGGTGAAACATTTTCCTCCTGGATACATTTCTCCTTCCTTTACTGCTCCCCCCCTTTTTTCCTTTAAGGGAGGAGAAGATAATCAGAGAAACTATCTAGGAGGAAGATACTTTGCCAAAATACTTATGCATCACTGCTTTCCTCCTTATAGCTTTAGAGGAAATGGCTGTGTTCCAGGTTTGTCCCTCTTCTCCTTCCCTGTGGGAAGTGGAAGGAGACAGAAGCTGATGGTAACATATTTATGATATAGAAGTACCAGCAAAGAATATGGGGTTTTCCTAAGGAAAATGTAGGACTGCACAGTGGGATGTGCTCTTCGTTCACATACATACTGCATGCTGCTACAACACACCTGTGCATTTTGCTTATGTGTGCACACATGTAATTGCTTAGAGTCACATTTTTTGCCATCTGGAAGCCTACACAGAGTGAGAGGAAATCCACGAAACTAGGGAGGAATCTACACAGCCCTTTGGAACGTTTTAAATTGTATTTTAAAACGTTCCAAATAGGTGCGTTCTAAAACGTCTTAGGCCACATTACTGAGTACTCACGTTACAGGAGAAGAATCTTCTGTCTTTAAAGCAGTGTGTGCGGTCACACGCTGTTCTACCCTGTCTCTTTCTCTTTCGTTTTTTCAGTGAATTTAGGGCAAGGCATTGTGGGGGTTGTAGTTCAGTTACACACTTCCTTCTTAGTTCCTCTGTCATTCCCTAGCGAGTATAGGGCTAAGAATTGTGGGTGTTGTAGTTCCCTGGTCCACTTCCTGTTTCTTCCCCACCAATCAACTGCTAAGCATTTGGGCACCAGTAAAGGAAGCACTGCCCCCATGAAGCGCAAACGGTAAGGAAGGACACATTATTTTACTTAAAACGATTTATTAAAAGTGAAACCGTTGTATATAATTGAAGTGAGTTTTAAAAAACCTCAGATATACAACGTTATAGGGAGTGCGTCATGTGGCCCAAAGAGTTTTCATAACCCTTATAAAACGTCAAAAACCTCATATGTAGATCCGCCCTAAGAATTGGGCAGCACTAATACAGAAGGAAGGAAACTACTTAAGCACGTGGAGAGTTTTACTCACTGATGATCTAACTAGTCTTTTCCTGCTTCTGGTAAACCCAGGGGTTACAGTTAAAGCTGCAGGAGCTATACTAGAGTGACCAGATACAAAAGAGGGCAGGGCTCCTGCAGCTTTAACTGTTGTGATGAAGAGGGAATTTCACCAGGTGCTGCGTATGTACAAATGACAACTGCTGATATTCCCTTTTCTATTCAACTGTTAAAGATACAGAAGCCCTGTCCTCCTTTTCATCTGGTCACCCTAAGGGTAGCAGGCATATGCTTCCCAAGTTTTTTGTCACACTATGTTAAGTTTCTGTCTTTAGGATTTCAAAATATTTAATACATAAAAAAGGTTTAGAATTCCTAAAGGTTTTTAGAATTTGAACTCAACACTTGAGGGCAAAGCTAGCAAGAACTCCAAAATCCAGATGAAAGTCAACTTCTCTGGCAGAAGTTGGTCTTTTGACTTCAAAGACTGATGTTCCATATCATACATTAGTTGTTTGTTGTTTGTTTGTTTTAATCCACCTTGTAAGTTTGTTGGAAAAAAGAAATGTTCTAAGCATTTGCAGATTCCCAGCCCCAACATAGAGGAATGAGAGCCAGTATGCATCAATGAAGATTGCTGATGATCCAAGGCCTAGATTTCCAAATAAGCTAAGCTTGAACTCCATTACTCCTCATTTTTAAAATTCAGTATATCTGAAATGCTACCATAATGTTGTTGCAATTCCAACATAGCGTCAAAGGTGTTTTATATACTAATTATAAACCACTTTGGATATTTTTAATTTTAAAAGTGTCATAAAATTATTTTATACTTTGGGATTTGGGAGATTACATAGCTGAAAAAACAACCAGAATATTCAGAAGTGAATATTTTCCCCACATCTCCACTGTAGTTTACAGTAGGTTCCCTGTGTTGTGATGTATCATTTCACAGGAATCTGAAAAATATGCATCACACTGCAGGTGAGATTCCTGTTTTGCATATTAAACCAAAAGTTTGAAAGATGTTTGAGACTATAACTTGTCTGTGCTTCTTTGTAATAGCCAAAACTACCTGAAAAGTACAGATCATCAATTTTATGCAAATATTTCATATCTCTTTTTGGAATTTTTACTTAAATAATAGTGCAGGAAGCAGTCTGGGAAAAAAACAAAAGAACTGTGAGATTTCAGTGAAGACTGAAATGGAGTGAAATACTGTGATTCATGAAACAACAGAAAAGACTGAGACCATGATTGAATGGCCACCTATTTTTAATTAAAGAGATACGATCTTAAAATACAATGTGGCTAAGTCAGCTTTCAAGTAACTTCGTCTATTTGTTTCCAGTTGGGAATAAGTGTTTCTATGTATGATGGGTGCATTTAAAGAACTTTTTAAAAGTGTTGTACTAGCCTGACATAAAAAAAATGTCACCTTCTCCAACATGTCCTCTGGGGTTACGATCATGTTTCAGGACTAGAAAATATAACTGATCTGTGTTCCTAGAGATGAGCAGAAGACAGTTCACAAATATAGGAAGTTGGGTTGAATGTGGAAACAGGTGTGTCTGGCCACATTCTGAAGCTTTAGCTCAAGGTTATTGAACCTCTTTCAGCCTGAGGGCTGGATTCCATTTCAGAAAAGCTCTTGGTGGCCACATTTCATTGGAGGCTGAGGCTGAAAACAAAAGGGGTGGGCCTAAAATGCCAGCACACTTTAGCTTCAAGCCCTTACTGCCAGTAATTAAGCCTTAGGAGAGGCATTGGTAAGAAAACTGCACAAAATCCAGGAAGCCACCACATGATTGGTTGTTGGAGTAAAGGGAGTGGGGCCACTAGAGGAACCCTGAAGGGCCAGGGACTTCAGGTGGGCCAGATTTGGTCCCTGGGCCTGAGGTTCTACACCCCTACTTTAAATTATGGATCTAGAAAGATCAGAGTCTATAGGGTGACCAGATAAAATCCAGGTCAGGGCTCATGTAACTTTAACAGTTGTAGAGAAAAGGGAATTTCAGCCAGTGTCATTTGTATGCAATTAGTTCCTGGTGAAATTCCCTCTTCATCACAACAGTTGGCATGCACACCCCTAGTGTCTCTATTAAGGGCAGTTCTCATTAACTTCCAATGCACTGTTTGGGAATTAATAATAATTGACCCTGATATAGAGTCATTCTTGAAACCCACCTCCACATTCCTAGCACATGCTGATTCCAAGACTTTAGTTCCTATTTTGACACGCTGAGCAGGAGAAATGCATCCCAAAAGAATCTGCTGGGACGAATGCATTAAAAATGTGTTTGATTTTTTCTGCAAACTCTTTACCAAAAAACTGATGAATAAATGGGATGGATTGAATTTGTGCTTCAAAAAGTTTAAAAGTTGTAGAAACCAAAACAGATTTTTTCATCCGTTTTATTCACATTTAAAATTTTGTTATTCTAATATAAACTGTTGCCCATTTTACCCCACTTATGTCTCTGCTTCATTCTTGCTGGTGGTGGGACAAACTGTAGTTAGTTAGTCAGTCAATCAGTTAATTAGTTAGTTAGTTTACAATGCTTCTATAAGTTGCTTACAAGTTTAATTCTCAAAGTGGGTTATAGCCATCTATCTATCTATCTATCTATCTATCTATCTATCTATCTGTCATCTATCTATCTATCTATCTATCTGTCATCTATCTATCTATCTATCTATCTATCTATCTATCCTTCCATCTGTCATCACTTCCTGGCTTTAATTTAAGGATCAGAGGTCTTCAGTCACTGCAATCAGCATTCAGATACATCAACATGACTCATGGGGCCAAGGACAATACATGTAGTGCCAATTGCATAGTGCTCCTTGTGATGTCAAAGTAGGGATTCCTTCAGTTATCATAGGGTAGGTCTTTCAACCTGAGATGACTTTGCAGATTTGCCCTAGCATTCCTGTGCCTGCAAAAAAACTTGTGGGTGAGGGCAGACCAATGAAGGGCCAACATTTCTCAATGGATGCCTGTTGCTTCAGCAAATGGCATTAAAAGCACTGAATAATGGTGTTCCATGTTTATGTCCTTTTGCTGATCATTAAGTTTCTGTCATTAATTGTCCATGAAACATATAGTTATCCTCTAAATTAATTAAGAATTATGTTTGATAGATGTATGTATCATTTCTGCTACTTCTGGAATTAATCGCTGATATTAAAGTGAAAAATGAGCAATACATATTAAACCATTTACTCAAGGCTACATGGAAAGAGCCCACGGCAAACTGAACTGTAACTTAGGTTTTGTACATTTTTTTTTGCAAGATTTTATGTAATGACATTGACTTTAAACTATCCAGAGCCTTAGGCATTGTTAAAGCTTTAAATTGTAAACAGTTAAAACCTGATTCTTCAGTGCAGACCTTTAATCTCTTAAGGATCTATGGAAAGTTTAAAAGTCCATGTTTAAAATTAATGAAATTAAGAAAGAAGAGAGTCAATTATCTGTGGAAGCAAATTATCCACTCAGAGCCGGTAACGTGTCATTAACTGAAATGGATATCTGTGGCTTTAATTATCACTTCCTTGTAGTAACTGTTCAGTGATATATGCTGTGTCACACTGTTGCAATGAATCACAATGAATGGATGGATGATCAATGCCCAGATCTCCCCCTACCCCACCCCCTAAAAAGAGCTTAATTCCTAAATTGGCAAAACTGGAAAATTATCTGTTTGTATAGTTTGCTATTGAAAAAAAAATTGATCTATGATCACTCAGGCTGTTAGGCCAAACACTTGAAAGGCTAAGTTAAATTTGAACAATTAAAGGAGATGTACCAGTTCAGTCTCCCAACCTTTTATTGATTCCCACCCCCACCCTCCACTTTCTTGCTTGTCTTTTCTGAGCCAATTCACTGTCTGAGCAGGGCAATGAGAAAAGTTTGTCCCAATAATTCACACCGAAGTCTTGGCATATCAGTTCCATATAGTGCTTTCAACAGTAGACCGTGAGGCAGAAAGCCTTTATCAGCTGCTAATATGGGACAATGGCCAGAAAAAGGTGGGATGGCAACTGGTGATTGGTTGTTCTTGTTTACCTGACAAATGTGCAGCCAGCCATGGCAAACTTACAAAGGACTCTAGTGGCCTGTGCCATTTGATTTTGCCATTGGCTCAGGTTGGCAGTTAGAGGGACAGGTGCAACAGAACTACATCTTCAGTGACTGAAGTATAGTTGCCACAGCCTGTCCATTTGCTTCCTAGCAATAATAGCCAATAGTTGGAATAATACTCTGCTTCATCCTTGGCTGCCACTTCATAGTGGCAATGAAGGATAGCAGCATGTGCCAATGCACTACTGCATTAGAATATGCCAATCTGTGTTTTTACTGAATAAAACTCATTATTTAAAGACATGTCATACGTTCAAAAGCCCATTCTTTCAGAAAAACTCACAGGGAAGTATTAGCTGCCTGGTCCTACCTTACTTTCCTGGACTCGTTAGTCCACTTGGCCCCAATTTTTTTCTGCAGTAAGCAGAAAATGTATCCTCTGTCCTAAGTAGGAGACTATGCTGAGGCAATTCAAGCAACTGGCCATCAGCCAACCGTCGTACCAGATAATTCTCCTGAGCAGGTCCTGTGCTTTGCTGGCTCCCTGCCACAAAAATGAACAGCATGCAGAAATATTTAAATTGATCATGCACAGCGTATGGTCACATTTCAGGTCCTGCTAACAACAGTTCATGAACAGATTTTTGACTTCTGAAAATTTTTGGAGAGATGATTTCAGTTCTTTTGAACACTTTTCTTTCATACAGAGAGCTTTATCCTTGATATGAACAACTGGATAATATCAGAGTCCTTGGGTACCGGAATCAGGACCAGGTCCCACATGCTTCCAGCATTTGGAATCTATATCTATATCTATATCTATACCAAAGTGGAGTCCGCTCTCCATTCATCTCAGTCCCTTACAGTGTAAAACAACCTCCATCAAACCATGTAAGACTTTATTTGTGGGTTTCTGTGGGTTTTTAAAATGAGTATTGATTTCTTGGTGCTCCTCTCTCTCTCTGAATTTCTTATGTGATATAAACTAGGGATGTGTATCGTATTGTTAAAATGTCCGATAATGATACGATAAGGTCGTTATCGGACATCTGATTAACAATAACGATACGATAGAAAAACCTCCGATAAATATCCGATCTGATAATTTTCAGCCCAATTATATCGGAATATCGGACTGCCAAATAAATAAACCTATAACTTCTGTATTTTCAAAGTTAGAGGCTTGAAACTTGGTCACAGTGCTTATGGGGTAGGCCTAAGTATGTGTATGAAATTTTAGATCGATCCCTCCAACCCTCGATTTTATATAAATTTATTAAAAATAATTTAAATTCTGACAGGTCAGAATGACAGCTCGCCACGTGCATTCATTCAGACCTGTCAAAAAGTTGCAGGATCTTTAATAAATACATATAAAATTGAGGGTTGTAGGGATCGATTTCAAATTTCATACACATGTCTAGCACATGCTGCTACACATATGTGCTACATTTCAGATCAATCCCTCCACCCCTGTATTTTATATGAATTTTTGAAAGATCATGCAACTTTTGACCTGTCAGAACTTAAACGTTCTTTAATAAATTCATATAAAATCGAGGGTTGGAGGGATTGATCTCAAATTTCATATACATACTTAGACATACCCCATAAGCATTGTCACCAAGTTTCAAGTCTGTAACTTTGAATATATAGAAGTTATAGGCATTTTTTTCTTTTTTAAAAAATCAGCTCTATAGGGCACAATGGGGCTGCAAATTAAATATCGGATTTCCGATAATTATCGTGAAGATGATATGATTAATCTACGATATTATCGGAGACGATATTTTTTTTGGTCTGAAATTCCGATAACGATAAAATATGATACTTTTGGGCGTGCACATCCGTAATATAAACTGCTTTGAACTGTGTAAGAGCTCCATCACACCAGTGATTTAGTGCACTCTCGCCATGCCTGATGTGCGGATTTGCAGCATGGTACTAACATGATGTCGTGCCTGTTCTGCTGACACCCCACCTCTTCCCCAGCCTTTCCTGGAATTCCAAAAGTCTGGATCATTTTCCCTAATCACATTTAATGTGCCCTAAGCCTCCGTGTAGGTTTAAAGGAACTGGGAACTTGAATGGATTGCATCAGGTCCTGGCAGGGAAAAGGGATCACACCCAGCAGCCAGCTCCAAGCCTCAATATAAAACCCAAACCTTGCATCCCAGGCTCAAAAGCATGTTTTTAAATCATACAATGCCTGAATCTCTGCAGAGACAGGATTGTACTCCCTCGATGCCCCCAAAGAGCCAGACTAAAGGATTGTTCCATTTTTGCCTGGCAGAAAGGCGGTCTGGTTGAAGTATTCATCTGACAGGAACCTGACTGGAGGGAGAAAGAGAAGGGGAGGGGTGGGGTGGAGTGGAATGGAAGAGCAAAGGAGCAAAAGAGCAGCTATTCAGGCAAAAGGGATCATAAGCTTGACGCGCTTCTGCCTCAGAGGTAAAAAATGGGGAGGCAAACCAGGGGGGAAATTAGGTGTGATGGGGGTCTAAGATAGAAATATAGAAGTATTTAAATAAATAAATAAATAAATAAGCCATATAGGTCCAATATAGATTCTTGATAGCCAAACTAAAAGTGATAATTCTTGTAGCATGAACAAATGGAAAGGAGGACAGGGCTCCTGTACCTTTAACAGTTGTATAGAAAATGATGCCATTGAGTATCTGGCTGGAAGATTTTCTAATAGACCTGTAAAATAGTGCTTTTGCATATGCAAATCAGGACATATTGAAGATCTTTTGTATAGAAAAGGGAATTTCAGCAGGTGTCATTTGTATGCATGCAGCACCTGATGAAATTCCCTCTTTATCGCAACAGTTAAAATGGCAAGAGAGGGCAGGGCTCCTGCAGTTTGAACTATTGTGATGAAGGGGAAATTTCACCAGGTGCTGCATGCATGCAAATGACACCTGCTGAAATTCCCTTTTCTATACAACTGTTAAGGATACAGGAGACCTGTCCTCCTTTTCATGTGGTTACCCGAAATTCTTGGCATTTGTACTGCACAGTTCTGTCCCTTTGTTTGGCTTTGCTTTTACCTTCTTATTTATTTGTGGGGCTTTCAGTGGAGGCCATGTTCCTGCTATGGTCCTGTAACATGTTTGTACTAGTTGTGCAGTTTGTTGTCAGCTTGTGTACAAATGCACTGAATAACCTTAATTTAGGAAAGCAATGTGAATGTTTTTAAAGCTCTGTGTTCAGGTTATCATCAGCAGTATCCATATGTTGTGTCTCTAACCTCATCTGCATTCAGTATCATACTTCCATTTTTTAGTTTTAGTCCATTTGCTGATCTCTGACTTCCTTAATTTACAAGGCATTGGCTGGCCCATATTTACATCTTTACTAGCAATCTGTCCAAGATTTTTTTTGAATTTGATTGACCTTATTCACTGTGTTTGTTCTTTCTCACAGCATAGTCAAAAGCACTTCCATCACATCAACGAAAATTGAGATATTTGAAATCGCACTCAAGCCAGGGCAATTGTATACAAGATAAACAAATTTTGAGCCCCATATTGCCTTTCTACTCGTTATCCTATCTATAAATCTATATTCTGTGTATCAGTAAAGCCTGTATTCAGTTCATAAATAGTTCATTATGTATTCTAGTAAGTCTGTCTTTTGCCTCAGTATACAGCAATAAAACTCCTCTAAAATATAGAGGCCACTGATGCGTCTTTTTTCTCTCCATAAAAATCTATAAAATATTACAGTGACTAATGCAAATCAGTTGCCCTTTCTAAAATCTGAGCCAATTAGCTGAGTTGAACGTTGCATTTTTGATGTCAAAACATAAAGAGCTTGATCAAAAATAACAGCACAGTCCTAACCATGCCTACTCAGAAGTAAATGTCATTAGGGTGGCCAGGTGTCTTACTTTACAGAGAACAGTCCTCCATTTGAAGAGGTTTCAAAGAATAGTCACCAATTTAAAAGAGTCCTCAGTTTGCTCTCTGCCATTTTCTCTCTGCTGGGCAGCAAAACAAACACCTAACCTCTCTTATGGATTGAACTGGAGGAACACGTTACAGCTAGAGATGTAAAATTTCTTGATATTTTGAAGCCATGGGAAAAAACCGTTTTTCCCCGGGTTGGGGTTTTGTTTTGTTTTTAAACAAAAATTTTCAGAAAAAATGAAAAAAAAATGCAATATTAGCACTTTTTACAGATTTAAAGTCACTTTGTTACTTTAGGAACATAAAATGTAATTATGTACAAGTTGATTTGGCATAAAATTATTACATTTGGTATATTAAAAGTACAGTTTATTCAAACTATTAATGCAAATTGAATTTGCTTTTTTAAATTTTTGCTTTTTTTGTTAACAAATGGAGCTACAAGCTCCTGAACTGTAAGGAAACCTGAACTTTAGGGAACTTCTTTGGTTTTACAGTTTATGAGGAGCAGGCAAAAAACATTTTTTTAAAAAAAACTAGTCCTCCACAGTGTCAAGCAGACATAAAGCACCCATTCCCATAAAAAGAAGTGAGAAAAAGGGGGAACCAAGTTTCAATGAATATGCATGAAATTTAACCGGACTCATTTTCTGAGCTATGCCTATCACTATCAATTTCAGTCTCTGCTTCAATGGCAATGCTCCCTAGAGGCAAACATGCATCTTGTTCTTGCATTTGAGAGTTGTAGTCTCAGTCTGCAATGTAGGAATTGCTTGTCCTCAGTGCACAGAAATTGTAATAATCTGATACCATACATAGTTTTTAGAAATCATTTGGAGAAGTAATCAGTTCATCATCAGTTTTCCACAACCCCACAGTCACCTCTGCATCTGCATTTTGGAGTGCGTTGCCATCAGTATGCTGATGACATGCAGCTCTACTTCTCCTTTTTATCTTCATCAGGTGAGGCTGTGGATGTGCTGAACCGGTGCCTGGCTGCAACAATGGACTGGATGAGGGCTAATAAACTGAAACTCAATCCAGACAAGACTGAGACGTTGTTAGTGGGTGGCTCTGCTGACCGGATGGATGGTCTTCAACCAGTTCTGGATGGGGTTGCACTCCCCTTGAAGGAGCAGGTTCGTAGCTTGGGGCTTCTCCTAGAACCATCTCTGTCACTTGAGACTCAGGTGGCCTCAGTGACACAGAGTGCTTTCTACCAACTTCAGTTGGTGGCTCAGCTATGCCCCTATCTGGACAGGGATAACCTGGCTTCAGTTGTCCATGTTCTGGTAACCTCCAAGTTAGATTACTGCAATGCACTCTATGTGGGGCTGCCTTTGAAGACGGTTCGGAGGCTGCAGCTTGTGCAAAATGCAGCAGCCAGATTGATAACTGGGACCAGAAGGTTCGAGCATGTAAGACCTACTCTGGCCTGCTTGCATTGGTTGCCTGTATGTTTCTGAGCCTGATTCAAGGTGCTGGTTTTATCCTATAAATAAAGCCTTACACAGCTTGGGACCACAATACCTGATGGAACGCCTCTCCCGATACGAACCTACCAGTACACTACAATCAACATCTAAGGTCCTCCTCCGAGTGCCTACTCCGAGGGAAGCTCGGAGGTCAGCAACAAGGGAGAGGGCCTTCTCTGTGGTACCCCCCCAATTGTGGAATGATCTCCCCGACAAGACTCGCCTGGCGCCAACATTGTTATCTTTTCGGTACCAGGTCAAGACTTTCCTCTTCTCTCAGGCATTTAGCAATATCTGATGAGCCTGGGTTTGTTTTGTTTTTAGGCTTATAGCTTTTTAAACTTATTATAGTGGTTTTAAATGTGTGTGTTTTTGCTGTTTACATTTTTGTATATTGTTTTTAATTGTTTTAATCTTATGTGAACCGCCCAGAGAGCTTTGGCTATGGGGCAGTATACAAATGTAATAAAATAAATAAATAAATAAATACTATTCTCCATCCTGTCCTGATGGTTTATCCACTTTGGGAGAATGAGAATTTCACTTGCACTTTCTGGCGTCTTAGGAAGGATGTGGCATTAAGGCTAGTAAGCTTTAACTCCCAATTTCCCTGCTTTTTGGTGCTTGGTTGATGTCATGAGTCAGTCTGAAGAATCTTCCTCTGAGGAGGAAGAAGTGGCAGAGACTGCAGCTTCACCCATTCCCCAGGACTTACCGGAGGAGGAGGAACAGCAGGGAGGTTCCTCAGAAGTGCCCCAGGAAAGCCACCCTCTCCCACCCCCTGTCTCTAACGAGGAAGATTCTGGGCCTGAAGGGGTTTGTCCAGTAACTCCCCAGCAGAGGCGGCGGCTCAAGCGTGCAGCAAGCTCGTCCCACAAGACGCAGCATGAGATTACAAAAACAGAGCACAGCTGACGCAAGCCTTAAATAAGATTGCGAAGGAATAGGACACAGCTGTGGACAGGCTCAAGCGAGGATAAAAAGGGTGAAGGAGTAAGCAGGGATTCGTTTGGAACAACCGACGTGTTCGGCTCCTGACACCCCCGCGTACTTCTGGCTTGGAACCTGTGGACTGAACACCCGGCTTGACTGTTGACTCTGGACCCTGGACTTCTCTAATACCTAGTTTGACCTTCGGCTTCGACATTTGGACTGACTGAATCTCTGGCGTGACCCCTGGCTTTGGTAAATGGACTTTTTGGATATAAATAAAAACCTTCAAACAAATAAGTGCTGGCGTCCTTCCCGGACATTCTTTGATAAGGGGGTTGGCTGGATTCCCAAACAGTAGACTGTTGAAATACGACAGTTGAAAACTGTAGAACTTTAACGTTGTTTTGTAAACTGTAGGGTTTTTGTTTAATGAATTTCATTGCTTTGTGTAATGGGTGACTAGATATTATACAATTGACAGCCAAGCTACCATCAGCAAAGATGTTACACCATGCTGACATCCAATGCAACATCAAAGCTAGTTTTATGTGTTGAACCCACTTTTCAAATCAATAAGTGAGCCCCAAAAGTTATGCTCTCTGAATTGAAATCTGAGGGGTCTCATTTGAACTTTCCAGAGATAAAAGCTTTTTGATTGCCTTGTGAAAAGGAAACATTTCATATTTTGTGTTTGTATTTGGGATCTGCTCCAAACATGGCATGCCAAAAGCCCTCTTTAAAAGCTGTCAGGGTGCCAAGTATCATGTGTTCATCTTTAAAACTGATGGAGCTGGAAGCATTTTGGTTAATTTCTATAGACTACATCAAGCTTTTTATTCCAACTTTAAAAATTCCCTAAAAATCAATGCGTGCAGGGATCTGCTCCAAACGTAGCATGCCTAAAACCCTCTTTAAAAGCTGTCATGGTGCCGAGTTTCATGTGTTTATCTTTAATACAGTCATGAATCTAATACTAACATTTGTAAATTTTACTATATTGAGATTAAAGAATCCACATACATCAAGTGCAAATCAGAGAACCTACCATTTTTCACATTACTGTTCAAGAATTAGGATTCACATCCACATTTTCATCAAGCTTTCCACTGTGACTTTCTCCCTAATGTGCATCACTTTACACTTGCTTACATCAAACAGCATTTGCCATTTTCATGGCCATTCTCTCTGTATGGAGAGGTCCTTTTGGAGCTCCTCACAATCCCTCTTTGTTTTAGCAAGCCTAAATAATTTGGTATCATCAGCAAACATGACCACTTCACTGCTCACTCCTATTTCCTAATCATTTATGAACAAGATGAAAAACATTGGCCCCAATACAGACCACTGTGATACCCTACACTAAATCCATATAAGAATCATTGGGATCATGAAGGAACAGGGGCACCTTGTGAAAACCAACTGGAAGGTGTTTAAGAAAGTAATTTATCTTATCTGTCCTGAAACTCCCACCAATAACCTTCATGGGAACCATGGTCCCTAAATACAAAGAGACCCAGAGAGAACTACAACAAAATCCACCCACCCCTTCAAGGTAGTGATTGGAATGAGACTCATTGCAGTCAACGGAACTTACTTCTGAATAGATACCTTGGATTGAATTGAAAATCAAGCAGCAGCAATGATCAAATGAAGACTAAAAGAACACACACGCACACTCAATGGAACTTACTTCTGAGAAGACACTGATTATTCCACTAAGGCAATGTCTTTGCTAGAGGAGGCAGCCATTTTCCCTCAATGTTCTAATCTAGCTGAAGCAGGGAGGAAGGGGAAGTAAGAATGAGAGAGATGCTACTGAGCATGTGTCACATTATGCCTGAAAATGGCCACCGTATACATTATAATGGAATTTTTAAAAATCAACTAAAAGGATTTTTAAAAAAGGTATTCCACCAGCTACCATGAAGGAGGAAGAAGACACTACCACTGGATTAATTAATAAGTCTCTAATTACTTCACAAATCAAGAGCACAAATCCTCACCAACCCTTTCTCAGCAATCACAGTGACTGAGGGAGGTTTTTTCCTACTTTAAACTGCTCTCCTTCCCTCAATCTTTCACCAATCTTCTTGAAATTCTCAGGTTATGTAAAACCAACATTTCTTTCTGGCACATTTAAATTTCAGGAAGATTGGTGAAACATTTTTGATTTTATGAATGTTAGAATGACCAACCCCCCCCCCCAATTACTCATTTATAAGGGTAGAATGTGTTTTTCCCTGTCAGGCCTTAACTAGGGACTCACAATTGTGAGTCCCTAAATATAGAAGAAAGGGGTGGAAACCTAAGGGGATAGCAGCTCATACCTTTGCTCCATCACTGAGAGACAGCTGGGCAGGATGAGGAGGAGACATGGGTGGATTGTAATCCATCTCCCTTTTTTTCAGCTAGAGGATTGTGCAGGTTGAACCAACAGGACAGACAAGAGATGCTCTATCCTTGTTAGCCAGAAGGGGGTGCAATTTTCTTTTTAATTAAGGCAGTTAGCTGAAGTCTGGAATGTGAAAGAGTCTAATGTGAAAAAGTCAACAACAGCTTTCCCCAACCTGGTGCCCTCTAAATGTATTGGATTAAAACTGGGATACTGGGGCAGGAACTACACTACTGCTTTATAATGATTTATAACAGTATTGATAACAGTTGGGGCCCATGACACACTCCATATACTGTTTTCAAACCACTTTCAAAGTCTTATATCCTGCTTGGTGTAGATCTGGCCTGGAAGTTGTGGTCCAACACATTACAAGGGCACCACATTGGGGAAGGTTGGTATAGAATCAGAAAATGTTAAGGGGGAAGTGGGATGGGGGATGTTGATATGGTTCAATTTGTACAGTCATTAAGGGTAAAGAAAAGACATATTAATAAACCCCCACCTAAACAGAATTATTTTCAACAGATGGCATAAACAACTCCCACGCTTGCTGGGGAATAATAGGGGCTCATCTACACTAAGGATAGATCACGGATTTACCTGCTTCCGTGATCCTCGCCAGTGTCTAGATGCTGCGCGATGTCCCGGAAGGGAAGAGGGATGTTGTGGGCACCATTTTTTTCCTGAAGAGGAGCCGTGCCGCCCTGATCCTGCAAAACAAAGGTAAAAAGAAACATGCCCCAACCCTCCACCATCCTAGGGATGGCGAAATTACTGCCCCCACCCCACCCCCATGGGCATGGAGCCACCCTGGGTGGCTCCATGCCCATTTTAGGACCTGAGACAGCAGGAAAAAAAGGATATCCCCAGTTTCTGTTATCCCAGGGTTATCCTGGGATTATCCCTAGGTCATCCCTGGTTGTGGACACACTGGGATGATCTAGGGATGACCCCAGGATAAATCTCTGATGTAGACATGGCGTGGGAGTTGTAGGATTTTTTTTCTTTCTAAGCATGCATAGCATTGTGGCCTAAGGAGCAAAACATAAGTGTAGAATATGAAAAGCAAGAGGAGACTGACCTCAGATATTAAGAGTTAAATGCGAACAGGATGAAGAGATGCAATAAAATAAAACAGATAGGTTCACAACCCAATATTACGAATTCAAAGAAATGACCCCTAAACTGTTGCTACCTCCAATTCCAATTTAAAATATTGTACGGCTGCAATATTTCAGTGAGAGTCTAAAGCCCATATTGCTTGTATTGAGAAAAACATACAGATATATTCCTTACCTTGAGTTTGTTTAACTTAAAATGAAGACACAAAACTTGTGTTCAGTTCAGTGGGAGCCTGGCTATAAAACTTTCTCTATATTCTTTAAAGGAAAATAAATAAACATGTATCCCCTGTCTCTATGGATCTCTGTGGGAAATATAAATCAAGCAATAACTTTCTCAGTTTCACTGGAAATCTTTTCCATTGATCTTGGATCTCCACACAGAAGCCATTGTCCCTAAAGAAAAATAAATAAATCTTATCCATTGAACTGATTTTTCCCTTAACAGAAAATATAACCTAATACACTGCTGTAATTTGGACTGATTTTTGTACTATGAATATTTTTTTCACTCTAAAAGCCAGTTTGGATTCATGTATTATTTTTATGCATTTCATAAGACGAAGGGAATTTTCTTTCACTAAAATCAGTACTTACTAAAAGGACTGGAAGAAAGCTATTTAAAAAAGAAAAGAAAAGAAGATCCATAGGGATCCAGGAAATTACAGCAGTGCCAGCCTGACTTCTGTCCTAGGTGAACTGATGAATAGCATTCTCTGGGGAAGCTTGGGGTCAAGCACATCTTTTTCTAACCTCTTGTGTTCTTGGGACTTGAGGCAATTTCCACATAAAATAAAAATCCTGAAAACTAAAATATGGTAATTATCACATTACCACCTCAAACATACTTTCCTTTACTGTCTAGGTATGAATTTCTCATACAAATCGCAACTATCTGGCTACCAATAATGGAACATTTAAGCATGGTTAGGTATGGAGATAATAAATCCATAGACACACAATGCAATATTTAAAATTTATTTATTAATTAGGAAATGAGAGTCACTGAGCATTCAAACTTAAAATAAATGAAGGTATTTCTAAAACTGGATGGAAGAAAGTAAGTTTTCTTTGCTCTAAGATGATGTGAAAAGACAAGGTACATACTTGTGTTGCTGCTGGTTTCTAAGAGTTAAAAGTCCCTAAAGTCATATGCAGAGCCATCAGCCCCTCCTTCTTGATCATGCTGTGGGGGCAGCAAGAAACAAGGAATTAACCCATAAACACATTTCAACAGGAAGTTCCAAATGTATCTGGAGTATCATTTATAGGAAAAATGTTGGTATAAGGATTCCACCCCAGCCTGCTTGGGACATGAACCAATCTGCACAGTATAAGAAAGCAAGATATGTGGGGTTGTGAGAAGCCAATCAGAGCAGGAGAAGGTAACCATGGTGCCATGCATCCTGAGATAGACAACTACATTTCTGCCTGAAAACAAGACACATTTCCAGTTGCTTCTGTGAAATATAGGAACTATATACGGACCTGGTTTGGGTAAAAAATAAAATAAAAAAAAGATGTGACAGGCCTCCTCTTCTGTGTGATAGGCGTATCAGACTTTGCTGGTACTCCAAAATGGAATTTGGAGCATTCAGGAATGGAAATCAGAATGTTAAACTGTGAAAGCCATCATGGCCAATACAGACTGAGTTCAGCACAAAAATAATTAAGTTAAAATTGCTAAATATACAAAGAAATTAGCTATTTCACTGAAGCAGTAGCATGTCTTCTGGAAAGGAATGCTGTGTTTTACCAATATTTTAGGATTATTTGTGGATTTCAGCAAATAAGTAGACTGAGGTAGTTCAAGCTTTTTTTTCTGAAGGAAATGGTATGAATGCTTTGAAACAACTGCAACATACATAACTTGAGCCAGAGGGATGTGTCCAGAGGTGCATATCTGTATCTTAAAATCCTGCTTTTACATATCCACAAACCTTATAGAAAGGTAGAAATGGGACAAACTTCCCAAGACATACCTGGGTTTATAAACTTCCTTCCTCTTTAACCAGCATCTTTCCCACTTAAGCAATGAAAAAAGAGAAACCAGAATATCCATTTCATAGTACTTACTTCCTAACATATATCTAAATTATCCAATATAGTCTAACTTCACTCATTCCATTTACATCTGCTTACATTTCTGTACCTGAATGCAAGAAATTATTATTTAAAAGTTACCCATTATCTTTCAAAATAAATGCTCCAAATACTTAATTGGTTCCCTTCTCAAATGCAAAGGTCTTCATCTTCTATAATCTTAGCTTTATGTGCCTTCTCAATACGAATGCTTCAGTATATCAGCAGTATGCCTACTTCTTTTATATCTCAAAAGTCTGAGCCAATTTAATTCTAATTCTCACAAAGTCATATAACTCAGTGGCTCAATTCGGACAACACTTTAGTCAATGGTGGGTTAATAGCATACTGACGGTGTGTTAAAGAGGTGGAGCTCCACAGACAGGGAACCAACAAACACCCTGGTGGTTAATAACATACTCGGCTCTGACTGACAGCTTGGCCGCCATGTTCTCTGCTCACCGACCTCCGTTAGTCCTCCAACAGGTATCTCAGAACACACTGCGGCCGAAAATCCATGGGCGCCGCCATTGAAGCCATTGCAGGACATATCTCCCAAACCCCATTGGCTGTTGTAGGCAATGGGTGGAACTCAGCAGCCTCCGGCGAAGAGGCAGCCAGGGGAACGGCTGCACCAAAGCAACGTCCGCACCCTGCACCCAGCACCATGCAGCAAACGTTGGCACCCATGCCCCAGGGAGCCACCCCCGCCCACCCTACACAGGGGACAGGCAGTCACGAGGGTGACCCACGTCCCCCAGCCCCCAGCCACAAACATCACCCTCCCTAAGCATCCAAACACACACACAGGAAAGAAGGGAAGGGTGGGGCGGTTTGGAAATCTTTATTCAGCAGGGACCTCAAACATGGGCAGTAAGGCACATGGTCACTACGAAGCAAGGGCAGAGCCCATGGAAAGGACAGATGCCCCCGGGAAGGGGGAAGGCGACTGGAAGGCACAGCGGTGAGGAGGGGGAAGCTGAACGAGCACCCCCAGGGAGCTAGCCACGGAATAGGTGATGGGGAAGAGGTGGAGAGGGGCAGAACGCCAGGGGGAGATGGCAGCCTACAGATGAAACCCCACAGCTGACTCTCACAGGGGGTGGGGGTAGCACTGCCAGATCCAGGCACTGATGCTCTCTCACACCCGGGACGCCTCCAAATGGGTGTGGTGCTCCCCAACAGGATTCACGGGGCCCAGCAATGGCTCAATGTCCCACCCATCCACAGGGATGGCGTCGGCGTCCTGTCCCCCCCCCTTGGATGTGGTTCTCTTCTGGTGCGCTTCCCTTTCCGTTTGGGTGGCTGCATGGGCGTCCAATGTGAGTGCTTGCAGGAGCCGGTCCCTTGTTGCGCTCCGTGCCGGCTGCCTGGTTGGGGGGGGGGGGCGTCCTTGGTTGCTATGGCGGCAATGCCGGCGATCTGCTGTGGGTGTTGCTGAGCGGCCGGCCACGTTCTGCCGCTCTTGCCGGTCTCCTCTATGGTCTTTTGTGGTAACGTACTCACCACAGTTGTTTAACCCACGCTCCCCTCCAGATGACACTTTAGTCAATTGACTAATCCCTAAACAACTCGCAAGTGAGTTGTTTTTCTCAGTTGTTTAATTCTCCCGATTAGCGTACTGTGGGTTGTGTGCCTCCCTCCAGACGACACATTAAACAACTCAACTGACGGTTGTTTAATTAAACAATCATTGCTTAACGTGTTGTCCGAATTGAGCCAGTGACTCTAATCTCCATAGAATTCATATATGAGGTGAATAGACTACAGGCCAGTTGTCACTGGAGAGTCTGTAAAAAGTGCTTCTAATGCACATAGGTGCATTTTCCATCCCAAGGTACCCCTTAATTTCTCCTGGAACTCTGCCTAAGAGTTCTTCAAACTTTGGAACCTTTTTCCACCCAGGCTGTCAGAGCTACCATTGAAAAAGGATGGATATTCCTCTCCATGCATGGGATAGAACTCATCTTCTGCTAATAAATCTTATATATTTTGTAAACTGGCATTTCTATTGTTACTTTCCCGTATGTTATTATTGATGTCTTTGATTAGTTGATTATTAATATATATCAAGAGTTCCTAGAATTGTCATCAAAGATGACCAACTTCTGAAGAACAGAGTTATCCAGTGAAGAGATCAAAACAACTATTAAATCCTATTAGCAGCGTTATCTTATGCAGATAGTTGGCAGCCTCCAAACTCAGAGGCTCTGAACTATCCTATGCCAGGAGGGAAGGGAGCAGCAGCTCCATGCTCCTACACCCTGCACTTCTACTAGATGGGCAATTTCACCCATCTAGCAGCAGCACCTCAGAGGGAGAGGGAAAGAAGCTGGGGCAACCATAGGAAATGTCATACATCTGACACCCAGGTCTCCTGCCCTTCCCACCCCAGGAATGCCCCTTCCCCTCATCTCTGTGCTCCATTTTCCAAACATGGAGTGGTAGCCAGCACATTTTTCTCTGTGCTGGCTCTGAGGGTGTGGGGAACTGCTGGGGAGCATGGTTTCCTCGCTCTGAGCTTGGAGCCCTATCTCCAAGCTCAGGGCCAGGAAACCAAATGACCCTATGCCGCCCCCCCCCCCCCCCGCTCCCGATGCTGTCTGGATGGCATGGGATTGCTCTCTAAATCTATGGTATTTCCTCCCACGCTCAATGTACTTAGTATTGTAAGCCTGGTGGTTAAACTAAATGGGCAAAGCTATGGAAAAATATGCTAAGCACAAAGAAAAAATAATAAAACATAACAAATCCTTAGCAGAAGAATTATTTGGTATTAATCACATCTCTAAAATAGGCTTAACAATTATATAAAATGCAAAACTATTATGCAAATTTAAAATTAAAATCCAATCTTAAAACTAGAGAGCTGGATAATCCCTTAAAATATTTTCTTTAAGCCTTGATTATTCTCCTCTGCAGCAGATTTTTGATGCTGCAAATAAGTAGTAATTCAATTCTAGTTCAGTGTAACAATTTCATGTAATAACTTGTTGTAATGAACTACCATTTATATATGGTACAGGTTAAGGAGGGATATTTTGTTTTTATTTTCCTCTGCTATAAATAGGTATTACTTATGCAATATTATACTTTCATATTGTGTATGAAATGTTTTAACAACAACAACAACAACAAGAAGAATTTCATTTCTATAGCACCCTATAACTGAAGCTCTCTGGGCTGTTTACAACAATTGATAAAAATACAAAATACAACACAATAAAAATAGTCTAAAAATGTTAATATAAAAAAAATTAAAACAATGTAAACAGCTAAAAGCAAACATTTTCCCCTAATAGACCTGTTCTAAAACAGCATGCGTAGATGCCTCATAATATGCCATTAAATGCCTGGGAATAGAGGGTGGCCTTTACCTGGTACCAAAAAGATGACACCAGGCAGGCCTCAGTGAGGAGCTCATTCCATAGTTATGCATTGATGGCTGTTATTTTCTCTGATCTTTGATCTTTATTCATGTATACATAAAGCACCTTTCTGAGCCTAAGTTCTCCAAATTCCAATTCAAAGATAATTCTGCCTTTGTGTTTCATTTTTCATGAAAATGTTTGTGCATTTTTGTGCATATTTCCCCAAAATGTATACATCAATTGCATGCATCTTTTAAAGTGATTAAAGCGTTTTTGTGTGCTTTTTGGAAAAGTACACTTTTTTCCAAGGTACACACCTGCTCCTTCAGGGAGAGTGCAATCCCATCCAGAACAGGTTGAGCACCCTCCATCCAGTCAGGAAAACCACCCACTAACAGGGCTTGTCTAGATTGTTTATTACCCATCATGCAGTCCATTGTCACTGCCAGGCACAGCCACAGCTTTACCTGAAGAAGATAAAAAGGAGAGATAGAGCTTTGTGGCATCAGCATACTGAATAGCATGGGGACACAACCGGCTCTTGCGGAACCCCATATTGAAGAATCCATGGGGCTGGTAATGTTCCCCAGATGGGAAAACTCACCCAGGTATGACTGATGGGATGCTTGCTCTGCCACTGCTGCTCACCCTTGCTCATATGCCATGCGAGCTTCTTTGGCGCTCAGTGAGAGTATCTCCTGCTACATATGTTGGGCTGATGACATGTTGGACAGTCCCATGGTTGTCATGGAGACGATAGAATCAAAGTTTTTGGTATAAATGTTGACATCTCCAAGAACCAACAGTACACCTCCATCACCCGGACAGACAGCCTGCAGAGGGAGATGGAATTTGTATTGGTCAAAACATCCCCCACTCCCCAGCCCTCAAGCCTATCCTGATGCTGAACCAAGTACCCCAGTGGGCAGAGCTGAGAGGGACTAACTCCTCCCTGCTCATCCACCCAGGTCTTGGTTATGCATGCCGGATTGGTCGTCTCATCCACTATTAAATCATGGATAAGGGAGATCTTATTCTGAGCCAATCTGGCACTTAACAGCAGCATCCGGAGGCCTGGTGGCAGGTTAAGCACCATGCCTGCAGATGGGGAAGTCCCCTGATTTGGTCCCAAATCCTCTTCCAAACACATAACATTTTAGAAGAACCAGCCATCCCCACACATACAAAAGCTGTAGAGCCAATCCTTTCAATGTTAGGGGGTGCACCTTGTCCTTGCATTCCCCCCCAAAAGTGGCTCCCCAAAAGGGTGCCCCTGTTTTTGGTGGCTCTACCTTTGGTGGCACTGCTGCCAGGGCACTGCCACCCTGCATCAGAGCTGAGCAGATACGCAGTGTCCCAGGCACCTTGAACACAGCAGGCTGAAATCAGCATTAATTTACCCGGGGTAGTATTTTTTTCTCTTCCCTGCTCCAGCCTCAGCAGTAGCTTCTCTCTGGCAGCAAAATACAGTGCTAGGCAAAGCCAAAAAGATGGTAAATTGGCCACCTACTGCTGTAGGATGTCCTGGCTGCCTGCCTCTCCTTGTTCCAAGGCTCTAATGGCACATGTGTGTGTGTTATCTATTTTTATGGTTTTATTTTTGTACTTTGTATAATGTGTTTAACAGTTTTAATTTTTGTAAACCACCCAAAGAGCTTTGGCTATGGGGCAGTATAGAAATGCAATGAATGAATGAAAATGAAAATGAATGAATGAATGAAGCCTTTGATAGAAAACAACTTTCCCACTTCTGGTGTACATTTTGTCCCAGGCAATCAGCAATCAGCAATCTTAAGAGAGAAAGGGAACAAAAAAGAGTGGGTGATGGCAATCTCTCTCTCTCTCTCTCTCTCTCTCTCTCTCTCTCTCAGCCTGTCTACACTACTGCTTTAAAATGGTTTATAACAGTTTTAAACTGATTAACCAGTTTAAAAGTGTTATAAACCGTTTTAAAGCAGTAGTGAAGATAGGCTCTCTTTGTCCTCACCATCCCACATGCACACTCTTTCCCACACACTCCATCTAGCTATGGGTGAGAATTTCATTTCAGTTTTGATTAGAATTCACCAGTATTCACAAACGTCTCCACACTCCAGTCAAAGGACTTGAGATTTTTGATGGTTTGTTTGTTTGTTTGTTTGTTTGTTTGTTTGTTTTAAATCAAACATGGGAGAAAGAAGAACCAAGAGATTTCCCCATCAGGCTCAGGGCTTCAAGTATTTTGCTCTTCAAAGTCTGGGTTTGAATCCCTGTGTATTCAGCCATGTTTGTGGGGCTGAATTAAGGTTGCCACTTCTTTTTTTCTGGCAAGCTCCTCATCTTTAACATCTACATGGCATGCATGGTCCACTCCATGCGGGGAATAGTTGTGCTTACTGAATTTGACTGGTGCAGATGGGTGAGAATTTCATTTAGGTTTGTTTTTGAAAAGAATTTACCAACATTCATAAAGTTCGTATCTGGAAGAGAACGAATGTAAGTTTTAGAAAATTCGAATGCAGGAGAAAGCATGTTTAGCCAGCCCTAAGCCTATCCGTCCATTCATATATACAGTACACAGCCAATTCTTCTACCCATCCACATGTGTATGCACACACTAAGCACTCTTCTCCCCTACTCAAATACATATGCACAGACTTCTCACAACATTGTCTCTCTATCACACACACCGATGCCTTTTCAAAGTGCAGGTACAGCCAGATCTGCACTTTCAAAGTGCTCTTCTCTTGCTGCTTGGGCAAGCAGCAGACTGTCTAGTAGGGAAGCCTTTTAAAAGCACATTTCCAACTGGATCTGTGCTTTCAAAGCAGGCTGGAAGTGGCTTCAAGGGGTTTCAACGTGTTTTTGAAGAGGCAGGGCCTGCCAGAGACACCGCAGGGTATATGGAAAGTGGTTGTAAGTTGCCCACCTCTGGTGTAGACAATGCATTAATGACCCTGAGTGGCTGCCATTTATAGAAAAATCACACCTTATCCCAAGATCCAGGACACGGCATCAGAATGATGTGTATAATCATTTATTCTGATTCAGAGGGAAGTCAAGGAGGATATAGTCAGCCATGTTTGCATCTCCTGCTGGATCAGAGACTTGTAAATTGCACACAAAATCAAAGTGCACATGTGGTTCCCAAGGCTGGATCTCTGCATTCAGCTTTCAAGGATGCACACTCCCTTGTCAACACTCTATCAGAAACTGGAGGAAGGAGTTCCCACCTTTACAAAAAAAGGGTTTCATGCTGTCAAAACACTGTTGGGGGGGTCTTAGCACAGCCAATGCTGCACATGAATATGTGCCACTGTAAAGACAGCAAACTCCATGTTAGGTGTAATTAGAAAAAGAATTGAGAATAAAACTGCCAGTATCATATTGCTCCTATACAAATCTATGGTGCAACCACACTTAGAATACTGTGTGCAGTTCTGGTCACCACACTTAAAAAAAGATATTGTAGAGCTGGAAAAAGTGCAGAAAGGGTCAACTAAAATGATCAAGGGGCTGGAGCATCTCCCCTGTGAGGGAAGGTTACAACAACTGGAATTATTTAGCTTGGAAAAAAGAAGGCTAAGAGGAGACTTGATAGAGATGTACAAAATTATGCATAGTGTGGAGAATGTTGATAAGGGGGCTATCTACACAGTACCTTGGAACATTTTAAATAGCATTTTAAAACGTTCCAAATAGGTGCATTCCAAAACGTCTTAGGCCACATTAAGGAGTACTCACGTTACAGGAGAAAAATTCTTCAGTCTTCAAAGCGGTGTGTGCGGTCTCACACCCTTCTGTCCATCTCTTTCTCTTTCATTTTTACAATGAGTTTAGGGCAAGGCATTCTGGGCGCTGTAGTTCACTCTCTCACTTCCTCCTCAGTCCCTTTTCATTCCCTAGCTTTCAATGAGTATAGGGCTAAGCATTGTGGGTGTTGTAGTTCACTTGCCCACTTCCTCCTTAGCCCCTCTTTCTTCCCAACCAATCAACGGCTAAGCATTTGGGCACTGGTAAACGAAGCACTGCCCCCATAAATCACAAACGGTAAGGAAGGACACATTATTTTACTAAAAATGATTTATTAAAAGTAAAAACCGTTGTATATAGCTGAAGTGAGTTTTTAAAAATCTCAGGTATACAACGTTCAAGGGAGTGCGTCATGTGGCCCAAAGAGCTAGTGTGTAGATCTGCTCAGGGAGACATTTTTCTTCCTCTTTGAAAATACTAGAACCCAGGGTCATCCCATGAAGTGGATTGGTGGGAGATTTGGGACAGGTAAAAGGAAATATTTCTTCACACACTGGCTCAATTCGGACAACACGTTAACCAACGGTTGTCCGAATTCAGCCACACAACGGATAACCAACCCACGGTTGTTGAAGTTGCAGTTTTAAACAATGGAAAAGTTAGTCAATTGACTAACGTGTTGTCCTAATTGAACCGCTTGAGGTGCGTGGGTTAAACAACTGAGGTGAGTACGTTAACACAAAAGACCATAGAGGAGAGCGGCAAGAGCAGCAGAAAGCGGACGGGAGCTCGGGTGCGGATGAAACAGATCGCTGGTTTCACCGCCATAGCAACCAGGACGCCCGCCTCCCCCACCAGGCAGCCGGCACGGAGCTCAAAAAGGAGCCAGCTCCTGCAAGCACTCATGCAGGGTGCCCAGTCAGCCACCCAAACGGACAGGGAAGCGCACCAGAATGGAGCCATGGCAAAGGGGGGGAGGGGGGAGACAGAACAGGCAACAACCCCAGGTGCCCAGGAACAAGGGGTAGCCCCCCGCCCCAACAGGGAGGATGACACCCCATCCAGAGTAGACCCCCACCGCAACGCCACTTCCACCCTCGCATCACCCAGAAGGATGAGGGACAGGGAAGCAACGTCCAAATAGCTCCCCCCCATTCGCCCAACACGGCTGGACAGCGAGTGTAGGCGAAGCCCATCCCCAAAATGCTAGAAATGCCTAGGCAATTGGTGCCCGTGGGCGACAGCCAGCCACCTGCGGATGTTGTGAAAAACCAACGAAGGCATGGACAACAATCCCAATGACACGAAGTGGCCCCGGCCACCAAAGACAACAACGCCTACGCACAGGGCTCATTCACAGCAAGCACAACAGCCCACCAGCACCCACCAACACACATCCACATGGGGCTGGGGAAGGCAGCCCAAGGCACAGTCCACCATCACCACTGAACCACACACCCATTGGCAACATGGAGCCAGAGGGAGAGGGGGCCCAGGACGGGCCGGCCGAGGACTCCGGCTCACAAACCCCTGAAGAGGGGAGCAGCCAGGACCCCCAGGAAAGACGCAGAGCGCTGCACTGGTCTGCGGAGGAGATCGGCCACTTCATAGAGCTCTGGGGGAGCCTGGAAGCCAGGAGGATCATGGCCACTGCCAGGCACGATAAGCTCTATCCCTGGCTCGCCGAGAAAATGCAGGAACAGGGATACAACCACAATGGAAAGCAATGTAAGGACAAGCTGCACAGACTCAAGAGGAAGTTCAAGGAGATCGTCACTCACAATAAAAGAACTGGTGCCCAGCCACGCACCATGCCCTTCTACGATGAACTGTCACGTCTGCTGTTGGAGTGTCATGACGTCGTCCCGGGGCACACGGCGGGCAGCGGGGTTGCCACCAACGAGCCTCCGCGCATGCATCAACGAGCACGCCTGGACCAAGGAGCGCAACGGGAAGGGGGCCCTGGCGCACAGAAATAGGAGCCGCCGGCAAGGCTGGTCGACCCACGGCCAACTCCCCCTGCCAAGGCAGCCCCGAAGGCATCATCCGCACCCCCTGCCAAGGCAGCCCCAAAGGCATCATCCGCACCCCCTGCCAAGGCAGCCCCGAAGGCATCATCCGCACCCCCTGCCAAGGCAGCCCCGAAGGCATCATCCGCACCCCCTGCCAAGAGAGACCCGAGAGCATCGGCCGCACCCCCTGCCAAGAAAGTTGCAAGGGCAGCAGTCGAAGTATGTCCGGCCAAGGCGAGGCCGATGAGCCGGCCCGCAGCATCCCAAAGTCCATCGGTGCTTGCAAGGCCATCACCTGTGCCACCCAGGACAGCCACCACCTCAAGGAGCATCTCCCTCATGGCAGCCTCCTCCAGCAGCAGCAGCCCCACAGCCTTCCTACAGCTCATCTGTGTGGACATGCAGGTAGAGGACCCTGCACCTATCCCCCTGGTGCCAGAAACCCAGCAGGGGGAGGAAGAGTAGGACAAGTGGCACGGCCAGTGCCAGCACCACTCACGTGGCTAGGGTCCTCGAAACACGCAACTATGGTGTGAGAACTACCGCACGGGGTCCTGGATGTCGTGACGGAGATGGAGCCAGTGTCCCAGGAGGCTCAGGACGAAATGGAGCTGCTCGTGGAACAACAGGTGGGCGATGTGCTGGAGCCTGAGCTGTCACCGTCCCAGGAAGAGCTGCAGCAAATTGATACGCAGGCCTCCGATGAAACGTACTTGGAGATGGAAGCGATGGAGGCGGAGGCGCCGTCGGATGTGGAGCTTGAGGCCGGGGAGGCCGTGCTGGAGCAGGAGATCGAGGGGCCTCCACAGCCGGAGGGCGAGCCGATGGAGGGTGCAGCCCCCCTAGAGGAGGAGCCACCACCACCGCACGTAGGTGAGCACGGTGAGGTTGTGGCCGAAGAAGTCCGTTCCCTGACCAACGCGCAGAGGTGTGTCCGGATGCGCAACAGGCGCAGGGCAGACTGACTGCAGGTGGCGAGGGAGTTGGTCTCTGTCATGGAGGTCCGCTCTACAAGGATTCGCTTTTGCGCCCGGTTAGGCAATTATGCGCATAATCACTGAAGCACATTTACTCCTAATACATCTGCACGAGAGGCGGCGAGAGGCAGCGAAGCGCATTAACGGATGACCAAAATGCGCTTTACAAGTAGTTAATGTGCATAAGCGCTTGTTCACATAGTCAAAATGCGCTTTAACAGCCGGAGCAAAATAAAACTCGCAATTTAACGCGCATTAGATAATGCGCATAATCAGAGAGATAATGCACCTCTATGCCCGATTTGCGCTCCGTTCTTGTAGAGGTACATTTTTTTAAGCGCCTTGAAAGAGCTTTAAACCTCTCTTGTAGAGGCAGCCGGAGACAACTGGGGAGCACATCCACGATCTGTTCACATGCATGGCGGCTGAGGAGGAGGCCAGGCGCACCAAAGAGCGCGTTCCCACCGTGTGGGCTACGCGCACAGCAAGCCAAGCCGTGGAGGAGTGCGCCCAAGCCACACGGGAGGCGGGGAGGGATGTGCGTATAGGTCTGGAGCTCCATGTCACCGGCATGACTGAGGCCATGGCGGCCACCGATGCCATCATCGACCGAGGCATGCGGGAGCGCACAGCAGCCATCGACCGCCAAACCGAAGTGCTCAGGGAGCTCGCCCAATCCTTCCGTGAAGCCTACCATGGGCCTCCGCAGCCTGCACCCTACATGGGGCCATATGGATACATGCCTCCGCCGCAGCAACAGCAGTACCTGCCCCCACCAATGGCCGTGCCATATCGGGCCCCACGGTTGGCGTCATCAGCAGCAGGTGCCTCAGGGAAGGCAGGGGAGGCGGCCAGAGGGCAGGAGCACCGGAGCATAGGCAGCCGCCCAAAGAGGGGCCGTGCCATCCCACCTGACACCGACGAAGAGGGAGAGGAGGAGGGGGAAGAGGAGGCAGAGGAGGAGGAGGACAAGGAGGGGGTGAAAAGGCCCACTCAAGACGACATGGCCTAAGGCGAGGTCGTTCCACGAGCCCCTAGACCCCCATAGAACCATAGGGACATGCAGTTGTATACTGTCCCGCACCCCTATACGCGATAGGACCCCGTTAGATCCGCGTCCCTCTGGCTGCCGCCTCCCTCAGCCCGGTCTAGACGCTCAAGGCTATGTCCATCAGCATCCCTATGCAACATTGTTGCACACGCTGGATGCCTCTCGTTCCTGGCCCTATCTCCCTTCATTGAAGCCAGAACCTCATTGAAGCCAGAACCATCACCCTACAGGTCCAACAGCCACCTAGCAGGGCGCATTGTCCGACGCCGAAGGGGGGAGGTTGGGGGCTGGGGGCCATGGGTCGTCCTGGCGACTGCCCCATCTCCCATGTAAGGTGGGTGGTGGGAGGCTCCCTGGGGCATGGGTGCCAACGTTGGGATTGCTCTGCTGGGCATGGGGTGCGGGCGTTGTATTGGTGCTGCCGTTCCTCCTGGCTGCCTCTTTACCCGAGGCTGCTGAGTTCCGCCCACTGACTGAGGCAGCCAATGGGGTTTGGGAGGCATGTCCTGCATCATCTAAAATGGCGGCGCCCATGGTTTTCAGCCACAGTGTGTGCTGGGATACCTGCTGGAGGACTGACGGAGTTCGGTAAGCAGGGAAAATGGGGGCCGGGCTGTCCGTCAAAACCGAGTATGTTATTAACCACCAGGGTGGTTAAAATTACTTTGCATCCCCTGCTGCAGCATGTCATCCGAATTGAGGCCGCCTTTTTGACACACCATCAGTGGGTTAACTCCCCTCAGTTGGTTAACGTGTTGTCTGAATTGAGCCACTGTGTAGTTAAACTATGGAATTCTCCATCACAAGATGTAGGGAATTGGATAAATTCCTGGAGGAGGCTATCTAGTCCTGATGGCCATGTGCTACCTCCAGTTCCAGAGGCAGTAAGCCTATATACAACAGTTGCTGGAGAACATGGTTGGGAGGGTGCTGTTGCACCTGTGTCTTTCTTGTGGGTCCCTGGTCAGTCACTGTGTGAACAGAGTGCTGGACTAGGTGGAGCCTTGTTCTGATCCAGCATGGCTCTTTTTATGTTGTTATGTTAGATCTAAGCCAATATGTACAATTCTTTATTGTATCTGCAAGATCGTATGAATTTATTTTCTGAATATTCTTCTGGAAAAAGGATATATTTATGCTCTATCAAATATACGTGGGTCTTTCATAAGAAATATATGACATAGGCATTCTAAAAGTATAAATAAGGGGTTTTCAGATAAATACTTTATGAAGTCCTAATAAATATTGCACATGACAGAAACATTATGCTGAAATTGCATTGGCCATAATCCAGAGAGATTATTTAGATACAGAAAAAGACTTTTGTATGCGCAATGGGACTTTGAGTTTTTAAACATCAGCCCTCCCCTCTTGCTTACATGCATCCACACACACATCCGGAACAGACATTGAGTGGACCATTGGCTCTGCATTAGCGCAAGTGGAACAAAATACTTGTACATCCACTAACAAAAAATCTGATTCCATCAATGAGCAGGCGATGGAACAAAAGATGCCGGACAATCCATGAAACATAGATGGAGTAGGTTAATCAAAATCTAAGTATCTCTAGTGAACTTCACAGCAACAGCAACAAAGGCCATGTTTGCATCATCCATTTATCCCAGAGTCAGCTCGAGGTCATCCCTGTATGTCCAAGTGACGCACAGGGGATCCCGGAGTCAACCAGGAATGACCTCTCACTTTCCCCAGGATAACTGCAACCGTGGTTTTCCCATTTTTTCCCATGGTCCCGGGACAGCCCCGAGGACCACAAGCAGTGTGGCACCCACTCCTGGGTCCTACCTCATCCCCACGAGTAGCAGGGCCTCAGGAAATGGGCATGGAGCTTTCGGGGGGGCCTCTGTGCCCGTCAGGCGGGCATCATTTTCACCAACCTTCGGATGGCTCTCAGATGTTGGGGTGCCATTTTTTGATTTTTGTTTTTTTGTTTTTTAAAAACTTACTTTTGCACTGGATCGCACCCACACAATTGTGCAACATGTCTTCCCTTTTAAAAAAAAAAAAAGCACACCATGCCGGAATGTCCCTCTTTCCTTCTGGGACATCACGCTGCTGTGTGCATACTGGGGGACGATCCTGGAAGCGGGACAGCCCAGGATCCTCCCCCTGTCCCAGAAAGCTGGTAGGTGTAGATGAGCACAAAAAGGAACACCAAAACTTTCTGGGAGGAGAGGGAATGATGCTTGCCCCCTCATCCACCTAGGGAGGGGGAGACATTTGTTACCTAATTTCATTCTTTCAAAACAAATTGTGAACCGAAATATAGTTGTCCTTTGAAATCTGCACTGTTCCGAATTTTGCAGTGGAGCTCTCCTATAAAAAATGCATACAAAATGTGTATATTAAGCAAAATTTACAAGGAAAATATGTATATTAAAGAAAATTTAATACAAAAAATAGGGGGAAACCATGCAAAAATGCATATGAATTTTCGTGCACTTTTTAAAGTCCTTAAAGTTCAGGATAAACTGAATTTAAGACTGAAAAAAACTGAAATTGACAGATTTGTCCATCCCTACTTCTGCCCAGAAAGTATCAGCATAGCACATAGACATCACTGATATCTCTAAGCTTTTGCTCTTGATGTTGGTGGAAATGGGACAGGGTGCAAGTCTATGGGGAAAAGGATTCATCGCCCTCCCCCACTCTCCCTCCTCTCCCCACTCACCTGCCGCTGTCTGCTGCCATCCGCTGTACTGAGAACCAGGCCGCAAGGTGAGTGGGGAGAGGAGGGAGAGTGGGGGAGGGCGATGAATCCTTTTCCCCATAGACTTGCAAGTCTATGGGGAAAAGGATGGTCTCCAGATCTCAATCGGGGAAGCGGATCAGGGGAGGTCCGATCCAGTTTGGATCAGATCGGCCCGATCTGGATCACCCCGATCCCGATCCCGATTGGGGGGGGGCTGCACAGCCCTAATTAAAATCTTGTCTTGTAAATTGTATGAATCTCAGAGACTTTCTTTTTTCCATCTTCCCTCCCCATTCCTTTTTCAGTGTGTGTGTGTGTGTGTGTGTGTGTGTGTATATATATATATATATATAGTATATGTATATATGTGTGTGTGTATATATATATACATATAATGTATATGTGTGTGTGTATATATACACACACACACACACACACACACACATACCTAAGTACCATAAACAAGGTACTTAATATTTACATCACAAATAACTATCACACAATATATGAACATCATAATTACAACATAATGATCACAGAAAGCATGTATCCTTCTGCTTATATAACTTTTATATCTTTGCACAGCATGTCACACCCAATTAAATGCATGATACCTATCGACATCTAAATTATACCTCTTCTCCATAAAAGTAAAAAAAGATTTCTGGGCGCCCTTATGATGGCCATAGTCCACATTTAAATGGTTCTATCTTTAATTTTTTTCTCAGGCACTCACAGAAATTGCATTGATAGCAAAGTCTGTATGGAAGCAATGTCATAACTGCAACAACAGCCAACCTTGAACACATTGATTAAATGGAAAGCCACAAAGAAGAGGAAAGTGATTCAGAGTGAATTGTGCATTCTATACTCCTATATTTTGATGGGTCTTCTAAAGCTGGGCTCAAAAATGGAAAAATGCCCAGATTGAAGCTTGTCCCTGAAATGTAGACAAAAAGCGGGAAGGGGAAATTCAGAAAGCCACAGTAGAGAAGACAAAGAAAGCACTCCAAATAATAGATACGTACAAATAGACTGAGTCATGGACAAAAGTATCTTTAACTGTAAATAGCAAGCTCCATCTTGAAGTATGACAAAATATATAGAAAAAGTTAATCATCAGAAAATAGTAAGATACATGGTGTTTGGATCAATGTGCAGTGAGCTCCCACAGGACATACCTGAGTCTTGCTATCTCTCTGCCACCCTCACCCCCATGATGCTTTCACACAGAGCCTGCCAGACTATTCTACATTGTAAGTGGTCTGTATGTGCCACCTACGTCCCCATTTGCTCTGTCAAGGAATAAAATCTCCAATATCCATTCTTTGACCAAGGAAAAGGGGAGGGCTGGATATTGGCTGCATAAAAGCCTCACATTTCTTTTGACAATCTGACTTGGGCCAGATCTACACTACTGTTTTATAGCAGTATTGAAGTGAACTGATAACTGTTGGGGCACAATCCACATTCCCTATACCACTTTCATAGTGCTATTTCCTGCTTTTTATTCCACATTCGTAATGATTTAACACAATGAGCTCCATCACACCAGTGTTTTATTGCACTCTCACCATGCCTAGGTTGTGGGTTGCAACTCACATGTTGTCATGCCTGTCCTGCAGTCACCCCTCCCTTTTTGTTTTGTTTTGTTTTCCTAGAGCAGGGAAAGTCTGGATTATTTCTGCCAAATGAAATTAAAGTGTCCTTCAACCTCTATGTAGTGCTGTCTGCTCACTATTTCCTTTGTTGGGGTTGTGTGCTTTGAAGAGATAGCTTGCTGATGAAAGAGGAGGGGGTGGGGAAGGAACGGGCTTGTGCTGAGCCGATCTAACATACTTTTGCTGCTCCAACCCCACCCTCCTCGCCTGCAGCTCCCTCATTTTTAAAGCTAAAGAGGTGAAACTTGGGACCATGAGAGCTCTTAAGTAGGGATTTAGCCATGGCAAGTTTGAATGAGGGAGCTGTAAGCACTTTCGCTAATTCCCATAGGAGCTCCAATGAGCGAGGGGGAAAGGCTGCCATGATCAGGATGTCCATCAATGACAAGAACCAATGAACTGGAGAGGGAAGGAGAAGGGGCGGGATGGCATGAGGTGGGGCAGGCGCAGTAGCAGCAGGAGAACAAACAAGTGAAAAGAGTGTTCACCGGTATAGCAACAATCATGAAAGGGACGAGCACTTGCTGTGCTAATGAAATGGAGGTCAAAATCGCAGGTGCATACCAGGAAAAAAAAGTAGGTGTAGATGTGGCCATGGTTCATGGGTATGTACAATAGGAATGGGGGGGAAATTTATGTGGTTTGCATTGTAATATAAACTTATGTAATTTTATATTATTATTACTATTATTATTATTGCTTGTAAAATCTGAATATTTGGCAAAAATGCATATAGGAGAAATGTGCTCAAAAATGCTTTGAATTTTCATGACTTTTCAACTTAAAACAATAACTTCAGGACTAACTGAACATGGCTTGATGAATTCTCAAAGTCTGAGACAAACCAAATTTAAGACTGGAAAAATGAGAAACCAAAATTGACAGATTTGTCCATCCCTAGTGTACCTTCCATACATGGTAAGAGTAGGGGGGGGGGAATGGTTTTGTTCTGCATTCTGAGATGTCTATGAGTGGGTTCCCAGTGTAGATTATCATGTTTAGTCAATGAAAACTGTATGGTAGAACGAAATACTACAAAGCTGGTATATGCTTTGTTGGGGAACACTTTAATTTATCCAAACATTTTCCCAAATGGAGCAAATTGCAGCTTGGGGGAGGGCCATTTTATCAGGAAAATAGTGTAGAAAGAAAAAAATCACCCCTTTCTTTCCCAGTACTATGGGAGATTAAGTCCGGATCTCAATTACACCTACTCCAAACTGTTCTTTGTGCACACACACAAATGGAAAATATGGGAGATCCAGTCATAGATTTCCACTATCTCATCCAGTTCAGTCCTAATATTGCTAGGATGTCTGCACAAGTTGTGTTTTAATTATCTATCCCTGCAATATAGCCTTTCTGTTACCAAACAGCTTTTCAAGAACAATAAAAAGCAGTGATATCTGTTGTTTTTTCTTACAGATGCCATGTAAACATTTAGCAATGAACAATGTAGCAGAGCAGCAGCTGACTATACACAGCATAAATTGCACAATATGTTATTCCAGATACTCTGACTATCAGAGCATTAAATAACTTCATCCCATTTTGAAACTCTTTAAATTTCTGTGTTCATTTAAGAATTGGGTGGGTATGACAACAGCACCATGAACAGAAATAAAATTATCTTTACAGATAAAAGAGACAGAAACAGGAATACATCTGTCTCTAATCTCTCTCTCTCAACCAATTAGATGTTTTACTATATTAAATGGTACAGATGTATTATTATTAACAATAATATAATCAATAAGTATTAAGTTATCAATTAGTTAAAGTCATGATTGCTTAGCAGACTGACCTCAGTACCTTGGCTTGGATCCAAAGATCCAAGAGGCAATGGGATGTTTCCTTGTGCCCAGTCATTTCTTAGCTAGTCCAAAGAGTTGAGATAGTCTTAAGAATGCTATGCATTGTGGTACAGAGATGGAGAATTGGCAGAAATAGGAGGCTCTCTCTTTTGCACATGTGGAAAAGTCTTCTGCTTGTGCAAAGAGAAGTCAAGTGTATCTAGCTTTCAGATGTTTTATAGATGGGGGTGAGGGCTAAAATAGAATGACCTAGAACCCACACAAGCAACCTCTAACAACTGAACATTGCTGGCGTGTATACATAAAACAAGACACAATAAGAAGTGGAAAAGCTGGCAGATAATGTAATAGTACAATCATTTGTATGGTTGTGTGTAACAGAGACAAAAGATAGTCTGATAAATACACAAAATTGTAGAGACATGCATTAACGTTGAACTGAAGAATAGTGATATAGAAACAATAGGACCAATGTCTGGGTCAACTTGACTCCATCTGCCATAGCTTTGAAAGGTAAGTGTGAAAAAATACTTTAAAAACGGTGATATCAAACAAGTGTAAAAGAAAAATGAATAAGGGTCAATATTGGAAGGCCTTCAACATATAAAATTAGTGAAACTTGGTTAGATACATAAATAATATCCCATTAAATCTAATTTTATTCTTTTTGCAATGAATCATAACTTTACAAAATGAGCATGACAGGCAACAATAGTTCAGCCAAACTGGAAGCATTTACTGGGTTCACATTTCCATTGGTGCTGATAATTCCCAAAAATAGATTTCAGTTCAAACATCACATGGAACTAAATGAAAAGGCTTAATTGTGCTTAAAATGCTGCATTTATTATATATATATCATTATTTATGGTCTGCTCAGAACATAGGTAGATGCTCTTCTTTGGACAATTCATCCATCATTCATTTATAATCAAGAAGCAATTTCCTTCTTAGTTCTATCAGCATTAATCATTCTCTTTCATATTGCCCTTTTCTTGTCCACATCTTCAACAAATTCAGAAAGATTTACCCCATCCATCCATCCATGGTACTACAGATATTGATGCCTATTGCATTTGTTTTTCTGATGTCTGGTGCCTTGATCCTAACATTATTCATTTGAAAGCTACCAAAAGATGTGATAGGCACCAATGTGGATGCTTTTAAAAGAGGGATAAGTCAAATTCATGAAGGATAAGGCTATTGGCAGCTACTTGTCAAGATGCCTATATATTATCTTTGGTATCAGATGCAGTATTATCTGAATAGCGATTGCTAGGATCACACAGGGGAAGGTGTTATTGGGAGGAGAAATTGTCCAACAATTTCTCACAGGTAGAGAGGGCTCAGCATTAACACAGCTCTTCTTTTCTTTTTTTCCCTTTCTTTTTGCACTGCCACTGCAAGTGGCAAGAGCATCAAGTGTATTGGCAGCCTGTCCACTATTTTGCATTTTTCACAATACCTCATACCTAGCATCATTTCAGGGAATTAGGAAAGGGCATGGAATGCAGCCATCACAACAAACAATACAGAATGAAATTTGGATAATATTCTGCAAAATTGCCTTCTATTTCTAGGGGGTTCGAGAGGAGGAGAAAAAAGAAGAAGAATCTCAGTTCTTTTCTGAGAAAAATGTCTTCTGAGAAAACTCAGCTTAGTTCTAGTTGTCATTCTTCAGGGTTCAGCACCTTCTATAGGGTCTTCCAAAAGTTAAATTTCTGTGGGGTTATTCTAGATGCATCTTGAGCGTCATCACACAGGGGGAAATCGTGTTTGCTTACCTTCACTTCTCCGCCCATGCATTTGTCCCTCATTACTTCCTCTTTTGAAAGAGTAAGTAAACAACTTGCACATGGTCCATTAAGTGGGCCATTTTGATCCCACGGCTTCTCCTGCACACAGCAGGAGATATCAGTAACTTCCATCTTTAAAAATAAGTCGGATTTATTGGGGGGGGGGGGGTTAACAGGCAAAAAAGGCTAGAAGGGGCGGGAGTCACGTGGGAGGCAGATGACGTCATGAGAGGGACCCCGAAAATCCATGAGTGCCCAGTAATGAGTATGCAATAAAATGCTTGGCTCTAATCCAAGTGTTTATAAACCCATTTCCTTTCCCACAAGCCCTGTAGCAGATGGAGGGGGCAGTGTTGCATCCAGCTCCAAGGAAGAGGTGGAGCTAGTGCTGTGCCAAATTCTGACCTCCAATTTCCTGGAAGTTTTCTTCCCCCATGAAAGAGGCTTCCATTTTTCTGCCTCATTCTCAGGACATTTTATAATTTACTTTTGAATTCCTTTTGGTGATTTATTTTGGCCTTACCTAATTACTGTGAGGTAGCTATGGGTACTGTTTTCTTTCTATTACACATCTCTCCATTGCTCTGCATCTCCCAGGCTGCCTGCACTTCCTGAGAACACTCTATGGTAAGACTTAACTCATGATGTCTTCCCCGGGGTGAAAATTCCAGAAAGCCGAGGAGATGGTGCCAGGGAGATGATGGTACAATGAGACAGGACAATTGATTTGGTGAGTGATCATTGGGGTGAAATGGAAATGCCACTAGGTGCTAAAAGTTTCACCTTTATTTATAGAAACAGGTGGTTTTATTGACCTGTCTACTTTATTTACTTATATCTGATATAGGCTAATTCAAGCTCCTCTTATTTACAAGTTGATATTGGGGTGACTTAGCTTAACATACACACAAACTATCATACAGACTCTTTCATTTTTTCTTCTATTCCTGTAATGTTGTTAGAATTTGAAAGTGCTTGTCCATATTATGTATGTATTTTATTCTGGCTTTATTGGAGTAATAAACTAATTACTAAACCTAAGATAACAGGAGCCTCTGAGAAATAACACAATTTTATATGACTATTATTAGTTAAAATACAATTATACATATGAAGCAAAGCAAGTGCAGAAAAAATGTTAATGAAACCAATAATATCAACCCCTATTGCATAAAAGGCTACGCTAAAGCTAAAAGCACCTATTCATACTTCTTCACACAGAATGAACTGGTCAGATTCAAGCTGTGTGTGACAGGCCCTGAGCTGGTTGCAAACCTGCAGAAAGTTCCTTTTCTTCTTGATGTTCCGGATCATCTCAAAGTCTTGCCTCAGGAGTCAACGGCTTATATAGGAATAAGAGTCCATGGATTCAGCTAGCCCCCTTCATTTGGGCCCTCCTTCTCATGGCTCCATTCTTCTGTTATGAATCTCACTTGGGATCATGAAGACAGTTCCAGCAGGTCATAATGCCCCTGGTTCAAGTCCTCATTATGTCCTCATCATGTCTTCATCCATCTCCTTTGGCACTCTCCACTGGGTTGATGACCATGTAAAGACTTCTTGGCTTGCAAAGATCTCTTTGGAAACGAATATGTTTTTCCTTTCTTCGATTATAAATTCCCCATCTTCCTGGAAAACACCCATCTTTGTCCTCTTGGCATTTGGCAGGAACCCATGTATTCCTTCCACTCATCCAAATCATTTCAATGTTCCCTTTATATAAAACAGACTTTGTATCTGCACCAATCTCAGCTGAACTAAAATTTAACCCTATAAGTAACACAATCATGCACATTTCTTGGCTGTCTCATAAGGTAAGCAGAAGAACCCTGAAACAAAGCCATGAGAATTTCTCAGAAATTTCTTCTGCTTTTAATTTCTTCTTGAAATCACTTTCTTTTCTATCAAATAGAATGAGAATGGTCAAAAAATATGTGGGAGAAATTTTTGGTACAGGACTAATTTCAATGGGTCTTCTACTCTAAGAGGATCATCAGATGGGGGGAAATCATGTTTCCTTTTATTGCTTTGCCTCCTGCTTCTGTCCCACAATAGGGATGTGCAGCTTCCTTTTTCTTTACACAGGGAAGAAAGTGGAAGCAAGTAGCAACCATGTGGCCCATTCAGTTGACATTTTTATTGTGCTACTTCTGCACACAGTAGGAAATGGAGGCAGGTTTCATTACAGCCAAAAAAAAATCAGATTTTCTGGGTCTTTTTTGTGACAAAAAATGAGCAGAAGGAGTGGGAGATGCACGGGAGGTGGATGTCATCATCAAAAGGACCCACCAACATCCATGAGTGACCACTAACAAGTGTGCTATAAAACGCTCATCTGATAACACACTAAGCGCCTGTACAGATGACACTCTAAGCCACGGTTAAGTTGCTCACCCTTTGCAGCAAAGGGTTAGTGAGCATGCTTAAACTGTAGTTATATAGCCATCATGGTTAGAAATGGTTCACATTACATGCTAAGCCATAATGTTTAGCTCAAATACTTGACCACCGTGACTTAACGTGTTGCCTGAACAGGGTCTAAGTGTGTAACCAACCCAGCATCCTTTATTGGACCTACAGTAGGGAAAAATATTCAAATAATTTTGTCACCTGTAACATATCTTCACAAAGAAAGGTTTATGCAGACATCTCCAGATATAGCCTAATTCATCACTAAGATCACTTATTCTGATGATATCTGCAGGCAATCTATGCATATGCTGTCTTATAGGTGCTGCACTTTAGTTTCCCATTACAAAGCTTTTCTGTGTTGTTTAAAAGGTGACAGTGCCAGATGGGAAAGTGCTATGTCCATCTATGTTCCATGGATCCCACACTCTGCTGAAATTGATCTTTATTTTAAGAATAAACATCAGTAAAAGAATCTTTTCAAACAAACTTTATTTTTTGACATTTAAGGGAGCATAAAAAATTACTCCTCCAAAATTACAAACTGCTGATTGTGCAAAAACCAAAAACCAACTCAATGATTATTCTCATTCATTACTCTTCCAATGAAACATCTGTTTTTATGCTCTATTTACTTTAGGCAATAAATATTTTGGCAGGAGAACGGTATCCTGTTTTAAAATGTACAGAACTTACATGCGGTTGTTATATCAAGAAATACCTCCATCCCAGCTTTTGAGAAAAATACTTTGGGGGGTTCCTCCCCCTTCTCCTGTCTCAATAAATTTAGTTTGCTATCCATGAAGGATAAAATGCTGCCAAATCAACAACCAAATCCTCCCAGGTTGAATATTATTTCATTTTTTTAACATGAGAATTGTGCAATGCAATTCTAGGCATCTTTACTCAGAAGTAGGTACCACTGTTGAATAGGGCTTATTCCCTGGTAAGTGTGTTTAGAAGTGCAGGGTTATGCAGCAATACTATGTACACTTTCTTGATAATAAATTCAAATGAACTCTATGAAGTTTACTTCTAAGCAGTTATAGGTACTACTGAGATCCTAAGGCATGTGAATGGAGAATGGGGCAGAGTAGGCTGACCATATGAAAAGGAGGGCAGGGCTCATGTAACTTTAACAGTTGTAGAGAAAAGGGGATTTCAGCCGGTGTCATTTGTATGCAATTCGTACCTGGTGAAATTCCCTTTTCATTACAACAGTTAAAGCTGCAGGGGCCCTGCCTTCTTTTCACTCTAGTATAGTGCATGTAACTTTAATTGCTGTGATGAAGAGGGGATTTCACCAGGTACTAACTGCATACAAATGTCACAGGCTGAAATTCCCTTTTCTCTGCAACTGTTAAAGTTACATGAGCCTTGTCCTCCTTTTCATATGGTCAGCCTAGGGCAGAGCAACCTGTATATCAATGCATCAGAACACATGATTGAAATTCTTCAACAGTATGCCAAGCAGACACACCACTGAAATGTTTATTATTGAATTACTGCACCCTAAAATATGACTAAGAGCCGATCTACACGCTAGGTTTTTAACATTTTACAAGGGCTATGAAAACTCTTTGGGCCACATGACGCACTCCCTATAACGTTGTATACTAGGGTGACCAGATAAAATCCAGGGCAGGGCTCATGTAACTTTAACAGTTGTAGAGAAAAGGGAATTTCAGCCAGTGTCATTTGTATGCAATTAGTTCCTGGTGAAATTCCCTCTTCATCACAACAGTTAAAGTTACAGGGGCCCTGCCTTCTTTTGTATAGTGCCTGAAACTTTGACTGTTGTGATGAAGACGGAATTTCACCAGGAACTAATGGCATACAAATGACACTGGCTGAAATTCCCTTTTCTCTACGACTTTTAAAGTTACTTGAGCCCTGTCCTCCTTTTCATATGGTCAGCCTACTGTAGATCCAGCCTAGGACATGGGAGACCCAGATTCAAATACCTGTTCAGCCATGAAACTCAATGGTAACCTTGGGCTTGTCACTATGTCCCAGCAGAACCTACTGTATAGAGCTGTTGTGAAGATACCATGGGCCAGGGGAATAATCATGTATATTGCATTGAGCTCTTTGAAGGAAAGGTGAGATATAAATGCTATAGTAATCATCTAGGGTGACCAACTGTCAGGATTTCCCTGGATTTGTCCTGGTTTTTGTTCTATCCTGGGTGTCAGGGGGGATTTTCGGTAATTTTCGCACTGGTAACTTCGAGGCTCGACTTCTGCAATGCGCTGTACATAGGGCTACCTCTGTGCCTAGTCTGGAAACTTCAATTAGTTCAAAATATGGCAGCCAGGTTGGTCACCGGTACATCTAGGGGTGACCACATTACACCAGTTTTAAAATCTCTTCACTGGCTGCCAATCAGTTTCCGGGCGAAGTACAAAGTGTTGGTTATTACCTTTAAAGCCCTACATGGTTTGGGTCCAGGTTACCTACGGGATCGCCTTCTCCCATACAATCTGCCCCGCACGCTCAGGTCCTCTGGGAAGAATTTATTACAGTCAACAAGAACTAGACTGACAACCGTTACCCAGAGGACCTTCTCTTCTGCCGCTCCCAGATTATGGAATGACCTGCCGGGAGAGATTCGCCAACTCACTAGTCTTCCGGAATTTAAAAGATCTATAAAGACTTATCTCTTCCGGCAGGCCTACCCAGATGAATTTTAAAGTGTTTTATTGGTGTTTTATTGGTGTTTTAATGATGTAGTGGTTTTATCTGCTTTTAATCAGTTTTTGTATTTTGTGTTTGGTGTTGTTCCCCGCCTCGATCCGTTGGGAGAGGCGGGTGATAAATAAATAAATATATTATTATTATTATTATTATTATTATTATTATTATTATTATTATTAAAGAGATCCATGGTTAGTCCCAGAGCAGCAGTGAGTTTATGGGTTTAATTCATGCATTTGCTAATATGTGTCTGTTGCAGTCATATTTGTATTTATTGGTTGGTTACTTGGAGAACTTTTCTTTGCATGTGGAGAAGATACAGGTACACCTTAAAATGTGTAATGTATGAACCATCATCAGGTTATATTCCCACCTAAGTTATTTTTAAACTTGTATTGCCAGACCACTTCCATTTTGTATTCATCTCTCAGTTTTGTCTGCCAATCTAGGCTTGACCCCGGTGATCTTCATGACTGAGTGGGAATTTGAACCTGAATCTGCCTGATCCTAATCCACTTTAAACATTACTCCACACTGCATCTCTACTTAGCCTCCCACATAGAGGGAGTTTTCACAGTGGGACATTCAGACATGTAATCTCCCACCTGCATGTTCTTCATGAATGTGTAGATCTGCCCTAAACTAATATAAATCATGTTTAAAATTACCTCTGGACACCTAGAGCAGGACGACTGTAGCCCTATTCTGCACGTGTTCAGCCTGGTCATGTGAGGGCTAAAAGTGGGGACTAGATGTGGGTGTACACACAAGCCATTCCACCAATGTCACCACCCAGTCCTCAAAGGTCCCTGCTTAATGTGGGATGATTGTCCCTTCCCCACTTTTATCTTCATGTGAGCAGGCTAATTGCCTATATAGGGGTAATGTGGCAGCTCACACTGGGTTTAGTGATTCAGTGAAGTTGTTAAATCTAGGGCCTTTCTACACCATAGGGGTGTAGAGGGAGGGAGGGAGGATGATCCTGGAAGAATCATAGAATCATAGAATAGTAGAGTTGGAAGGGGCCTATAAGGTCATCGAGTCCAACCCCCTGCTCAATGCAGGAATCCACCTTAAAGCATACCAGCTGCCTCTTGAATGCCACTAATGTGAGAGAGCCCACCACCTCCCTAGGTAATTGGTTCCATTGTCATATTGCTCTAACAGTCAGGAAGCTTTTCCTGATGTCCAGCCGGAGTATGGCTTCCTGTAACTTGAGCTCATTATTCCATGTCCTGCACTCTGGGTTGATCAAGAAGAGATCCTGGCCCACTTCTTTTTTTTTCCTTTTTTTTTCCAACTTAAAACAAAATAACATAACATAAAATACAATACATAACTAACAACCCTCATACCCCCCATGCTCCCCTCCCCCCAGGAGACCTGCATATATTCAGTTATACATCTTTCCAAAATTGTAAAGTATCTTTTGAAGGTGTTTGCCCCTTCCCCGTTCTTAAAACATATTCCAAAAATGGACTCCATATATTTTCAAAATCATTCTTCCTGGACATTCCCCTCTTTACTTTCAAATTACACGTTAGCTTATCATTAAGTGCCATATCCCATATTTCTTTATACCATTCTTCTATTGTATAATTTCCTTGCCCTTTCCAATTCTTAGCTATCATTAATCTAACGGGTGCCAGGAGGTTGTTTATCAATTCCCTCATGCTTATATTCTTATTTTCTTTATCCCATATTGCTAGTAGAGCCAACCTTGGGCTTACTACCAATTTACTTCCCGTTATTTCACTTATTTCTTTAAACACCCTTTTTCAAAATTTTTGTACATATTCACAGCTCCACCACATATGAAAATATGTTCCAACCTCCTGACAACCCCTCCAACAATTCTTGGAAATTTTCTTATCTATCTGATGAAATCTTACTGGCGTTAAATACCATTTCCATGCTATTTTATAATAATTCTCCTTAATCCTAACCGACAAAAGCTTTAACATTCTTGCATCCCAGATCCTCCCCAGTTATGTTCATTAATTTGTTCCTTTAAATCATCTTCCCAAATCATTTTAAGAGAGTCTTGATATTCCCCATCCTCTATCAAAATTTTATATATTTCACTAGTCAAACCTCTTTTACTTTTAATTTCCCCCTTCTTTTATCTTGATTCAATTAAATCTTCAAATCTTGTATTATCTCTACAATCCTTGTTCTTCTTTTTCCAATCCTGTGTCCATTGTTCCAATTGTATACATTTGAACCAAGCTATCTTTTGTCCTCTTAATATCTCTCCAATTTGGTCCTTATTTATCATTCTTTTCATCCAATCTCTTAACTTGATAATTTTCTGACCCCTCAGACCCCCTTCCAACTCACTTTTTAAATTTCTTGGGAAGTTTTCCATTACTACCACTGGGGCAAGAGGAGAATTTCCTGGTATTAACTTTCCTTTAATTTTCTCCCAAAGCTCTAAAATATTTTTCAATAACGGGTTATCCAGTCCCCTCAAATCTTTCTTTTGTAATTTAGTAAAAAAGATATTTTGCAATTTTAATTCTTGTTCTCCTGTTTGCATCTCTAACCATTCTAAATCATCTTCCTCTAAAATACTATTTATCACATATCTTAATTGATTAGCAATATAATACAACTTTATATTAGGAAGTCCCAACCCTCCTTTCTTTTGTGTCTTATACCATAACTCTTTATTAATCCTTGCTTTTTTATCTCCATTGCAATAAGCATTAATCATGTTTTGCCAACTCTTTAGCTCTGCTTCCGTTATTTTAATTGGTAACATTCTAAACAAAAAATTAATCTTGGGTAATATCTTCATTTTAATAACCGCTATTCTACCAAACCAAGAATGCTTTAATTTCCTATAAGCCTCTAGTTTTTCCCCTATCTGTTTTTTCAATCTATTAAAATTAATTTCTTCCAACCTCTCTAAATCTTTTGCAATATTAATTCCTAAAAAACGTACTATATTTTAAGCCTAAAACCTAATTTTATATTACACTCCTCCATCTCCTTCTTATTATAATTGAATAACATCATTTCAGACTTCCCCCACTTAATTTGTAATCCCGTAATCTCCCCAAATTCTCTCAAATGTTTCTTGATCCCCTCTCCACTCTCCAAAGGCTCTTCTAAAGTCAACAGTGTATCATCCGCAAACATGTTAATCTTAATCCTTTCTTTCCCTCCTATCCCTTTTAATCTTATATCTTCCCTTATGACATTCACCAAAATTTCTATAACTATTGCAAATAAGATCAGGGAAAGTGGGCACCCTTGCCTAGTACCGCGGGCCAAGGTAATCTGTTGCGTTAACCCATCATTAACCATTATTACTGCTTTATTATTTGCATATAACTGATCAATCACTCCTGTAAATTTATCTCCAAATCCAAATATTTTTATAATTGTTTTAAGTGCTGGCCATTCCACACAATCAAAGGCTTTGAATATATCCAATGCTAACAACCCTGTTTTTATATTCCTTTTTTAAATAACATTAATTATATTCAACACTCTCCCAATTAAATTAGGCATTTGCCTCCCTAAAATAAATCCACATTGATCTTTTCTAATATATTTATTTATAAAAGTATTCATTCTTTTTGCCATTATTGCCGTAAAAAATTGTGAGTCTTGATTTATTAAAGATATTGGTCTATAAGAAGCTGGGTCTGTCAGATCCTTGTCTGGTTTCGGAATTAATATAATCAAAGAATGATCCCACGATGGTGGGGTCTTTCCTTCCTCTATTATACTATTAAATATTTTTTTCAATTTTGGTATTAATATTCCTCTAAAAGTCTTATAATATTCCGGCCCCAATCCATCTAACCCCAGAGATTTCCCTCCTTTTAATTTATCAATAATTCCTTCTATTTCTTTTTCTGTAACCAGACCTTCCATATATTCCCTATCTTCTCCCTGTAATCTTATTTTCCACTTCTTCTCTACATATTCCACTACTTTTACCTGTGGACCCATATCTGATGTATATAATTCTTTATAAAATTCCTGAAAAATATTTAATTTATCCTTCATTAAATTACAACTTTTCCGGAAGTGAACTGGAATTAAGCCCAAAGCTAGCTCTACTAGCAATATGGGATAAAGGAAATGAGAATATAAGCAAGAGAGAATTGATAAACAACCTCCTGGCTCCCATCAGAATAATGATTGCTAAAAATTGGAAAGGGCAAGGGATATATACTATAGAAGAATGGTATAAAGAAATATGGGATATGGCACTTAATGATAAGCTGACGTGTAAAATGAAAATAAAGAGGGGAATGTCCAGTAAGAATGATTTTGGAGACATATGGAGCCCATTTTTGGAATATGTATTAAGAACGGGAAAGGGGCAAATACCTTCAAAAGAGTCTTTACAATTTTGGAAAGATGAATAGTGAATAATTTAAGGTCTCCTGGGGGGAGGGGTGCATGGGGGGTATGTTGGTTATGTATTGTATTTTATGTTGTTTTATGTTGTATTATGTTGAAAAATTAAAAAAAAGAAAAAAAAAGAAAAAAATTACAACTGTTCCTGTCTTATCTTTAATTGTCCCTATCATATTCTTTGCCTTTTTTGACTGAGTGGACCTGGCCAGCATCCTAGAATTTTTATTACTGTATTCAAAAAAATCCCTCTTCAAATATAACAATTCCCTTTGCACCCGTTCTAAATCCTCTTTCTCCAATACCTTCTTTTTAGCTTGAAGTTGAGCGTATAGGCGTCTATCTTTTGTCTCTCTTAATTTCTCCTCTAAATACCTTACCTCCTTTTCTATCTTTTTATTTTGCACTTCCTGTTGTTTTCTTAGGGTACACAATTCCCTAATACAAATCCCTCTTACAACCGCCTTCATTGTGTCCCATAGTAGCCCTTGAGAGTTTTGCTCTATTTCGTTAATATCCCATATTGTCTGAATTTCTTTTTCCATTTTTTCCACTATAGTTTTATAATTTAAAATCCTTGTATCCATTCTCCATCTCTTTGCTTCTCTGTAATCCTTCTTCATTTTAATATCCATTGTCATTAATGCATGGTCCGTGACTTTAATAACCCCTATATCACATTCTGTAATTTTAGATATCACATTCTTTGACACAAAAATAAAATCTATCCTAGAATAACTCTTATACCTCGGTGAGTAAAAGGTATATTTCCTTTCTTCACCTTTTAATACTCTCCAAACATCCAATAATTCTTTTTCAACCATTAATTTGCTTAAACCCATCTTACCACCACTCTTAAAATCTCTTAATATATTATCTTTATCCTTTCCTTTATCTATTACCATATTAAAGTCACCTGCCATCACAATATTCATTTTCCCCATTTCTCCCACAGCATTAAAAACTTCATCGAAGAATTCCATCTGTTTCCCATTTGGAGCATATACATTAATCAATATATATTCCTCCTCACCCATCCTACAAAAAATTATCAAGAATCTTCCAAATTCATCCTTCTTCACTCTTTGAATATTAATACCGCATTTTTTTGATATTATTGTAGCTACTCCTCTCGCTTTAGAAGTACCAAATGCCTTCTCATAAACGTCCACATCCCTCATCCTAAGCTCATTTACACCCTCCTTTGATTGATGAGTTTCTTGCAAAAATATAATATCTACTTTTTCTTTTTTCAATAAAGCTTCTATCCTCTTCCTTTTTATAACAGTTCCCAGCCCTTTAACATTTAAAGTTGCAATTCTTAATTTATTTTCCATCTTCCCAAACAAATATCTCTATATTGGTCTCCCCCAGTGTTACACATACCCCCACCCTTACCCTCCCCCCACATTTACCCCCAACTTCTCCCCCCTCCTCACTAGACCCTCCTAGGCAATGGCCCCAAATTATTTTAGAACTCTTCGGGGGGGAAGCAACTTCATAATCCCGGAGCAACAGCTGACTCTCCCCTCCCTCAAGTCTCTTCTTCATCCCTATTCAAACCAAAATCCATTCATTGGCTACTTCCTCCAGCTGCCCCTTCATCTACCTTCAATCCTCCATCTGCGCTTTCATCAACCAAGCCCAGCTTCTCCAAAAGTTCCATCCCTTGCTCACATGATGTTATTCTGTTTTGATTCCCCTTCCACATGAATCTCAAAAAAACTGGGTATCCCCAGCTATAAGCAATTGCCTTCTTCCTCAGGGTAACCGTACACAGCCTCACGCTTTTCCGCCACTGGATGGTTTGAGGACACAAATTCTGATAAACCTCAATTGGTGTTGCTTGTAGCATCGGTTGGCCAAGACGTCTAATTGCCTGCATTAGCTTTTCTTTCTTGTAATAATTCGCAAATTTAACAATTATATCCCTTGGGAGCATTCCCTTCTTTTTGTAGCCCACCCTATGGATCCTTTCGATATCCTCCATCTCCCGCGTTTCCTGGGGGTCCAATTCTCTAATCCATGCCAATATTATATCTCTCAAAGTCTTTGGATTCTCCCCCTGTTGCTCCTGAAAAGATCTAATTCGAATATTAATTAATTAACATCTCTGTCCTCCAAGGCAATTAAACGCAAATCCATCTCTTGCAATTGTACTCTGTGCTGTCTGCTGATTGCTCTATCTAGATCTGTTTGCTTCTCCAGCTCTGTCATTCTCTCCACCACAGCTTGAAAGCCCATTAAAATCTCCTTCTGTGATTCTAAAAGATCGCCTTTCAGCTTTTCCTCCTGCTTTGCCATAGCTTCATCTAGCATAGTCTTAAAATTAGCCAGTAGTTTCCCTGATAACAGATGTTGACTTTCTTTCGTTGCTTTGGGAACCGCTCCTGGCTTACTTCCAGCTTTATGATTCCCACTTTCGGAGGGAAGCGGGACTGTTCTCTCCTGTTTATCCGCCATTATTCTAGTGAGCCTTTCCCAATTCTTATCGGATGGGTGCACTTTCGGTTTTCTTGTCCAGCTGGGGCCAGTTGCTTTATTTCCTGTAAGCCTTTTTTTCATCAGGCTTCAGCTAATTGCTTCATAAATCAGCAACCCCCCGCTCGAACTTCAACACCCGAACACTTTAACTCACAAAGGAATGTTAAAGTCTCAATTACCAGGCTCTGGCAGTCCGCCAGCAATTCCGGCCGCTATACGCTTATCTTTCGCTCGTCCGATGTAGCAGTACTTCCAAATCATAAATCAAGTCTGTAACTTACATTCCGTCATCTCAGAGATAGGGATTTTGTTGTTTATTCAAATGCTTCTTTCAGAGAGAGAAAATGTCCAGCCTCACTCCATTCCTACGAAGCTCCTCCCCCCATCCTGGCCCACTTCTGTGTGACAGCCTTTCAAATATTTGAAGAGTGTTATCATGTCTCCCCTCAGTCTTCTCTTCTCCAGGCTAAACATGCCCAGTTCTTTCAGTCTTTCCTCATAGGGCTTTGTTTCCAGACCCCTGATAATCCTCGTTGCCCTCCTCTGAACACGCTCCAGTTTGTCTGCATCCTTCTTGAAGTGTGGTGCCCAGAACTGGACGCAGTACTCAAGACGGGGCCTAACCAGTGCCGAATAGAGGGGAACCAGTACCTCGTGCGATTTGGAAGCTATACTTCTGTTAATGCAGCCCAAAATAGCATTTGCTTTTTTTGCAGCCACATCACACTGTTGGCTCATATTTAGCTTGTGATCTACAACAATTCCAAGATCCTTCTCGCTTGTCATATTGTTTAGCCAAGTATCCCCCATCTTGTAACTGTGCATTTGGTTTCTTTTTCCTAGGTGTAGAACTTGACATTTATCCCTATTAAATTTCATTCTGTTGTTTTCAGCCCAGCGCTCCAGTCTATCAAGATCACTTTGGAGTTTGTTTCTATCTTCCAGGGTATTAGCGATCCCACCCAATTTTGTGTCGTCTGCAAATCTGATAAGCATTCCATGCACCTCCAAATCATTAATAAAAATGTTGAAGAGCACTGGGCCCAGGACTGAGCCCTGCGGTACCCCACAGGTACCATTGCTAAGCACTCTTTAGCTGCATTCAGACAACACATTAAGCAACTGGGGGGGAGAACAATCATCAGTTGTGTTGCTTATTGTGTTGTGTGGAGGGTAACACGCTGCTCACAAACTACTGACAATATGCTATTCTGCCCAAATAAGCAACTGAGAGAAACAACTGGCTTGCAAGTTGTTTAGCTCGAAGCCAGTTGTTTAAAGTGTTGTATGGAGGGGTGAGTGGGTTAATGGCATGTGGTGAGTGGGTTAAAACACAAGCCCATAGAAGCAGGCAGCAAGAGCGACCAAAGCAGCGGCTACCACTTTGCTACAACTGGTGCAACTTGCAGAGGCTGCTGGGATAGAACTGGGAGGACTGAGGGAGGAGGGAGGAAGGGGAGAGGGATGGGGGCTTTGTCAGTCAAATGCTGGGTTGACTATTAGTTCACTCAACACCAGCCCCAACCACCCACAGTTGTGTAGGAATATGTTGTGTGGGGAGTACCCACAAAATAACCAACTGTGAGTTGGCCACTCAACCCATCATTTCCTAATGTGTTGTCCAAATGCAGCCTTTGAGTCTGATTCTGTAGCCAACTGTGGATCCACCTAATAGTTGTTCCATCTAGCCCACTTTTTACTAGTTTCTTCATCAGAATGTCATGGGGCACTTTGTCAAAAGCTTTGCTGAAGTTAAGATATACTATATCCACAGCATTCCCACAATCCACAAGGGAGGTTACCCGATCAAAAAATGAGATCAAACTAGTCAGACAGGATTTGTTCTTGACAAACCCATGCTGGCTTCTAGTAATCACAGCATTGTTTTCAAGGTGCTTACAGATTGTCTTCTTCATAACCTGTTCCAAAAATTTCTCAGGGATGGATGTTAGACTGACTGGTCTGTAGTTCCCAAGTTCCTCCTTTTTGCCCTTTTTGAAGATAGGGACAACATTAGGCCTCCTCCAGTCGTCCGGCACTTCACCCGTCTTCCATGATTTCGCAAAGATAATAGACAGTGGTTCTGAGAGTTCTTCTGCCAGCTCCTTTATTAATCTAGGATACAGTTCGCCGGGCCTTGGAGATTTGAACTCATTCAGAGAAATTAGGTGTTCCTTGACCATTTGTTTAACAATCTCAAACTGCAATCCTGCCCTGTCAGCTTGTACTTCACTTTTTCAAGGGAGGTCATAGACCCGCTTTTGAGAGAAGACTGAGCCAAAGTAGGAATTGAGCATGTTGGCCTTTTCTTTGTCATCTGTTACTTAATACACAATATTGGCTCACAGGGATCAGCCTGGGGCCATCCCGGGCAAACAGCCAGGTGTGGACAGGGCCCGAGAGAGAGAGAGAGAGAGAGAGAGAGAGACTGTTTCACACCAACAAAATGGGCTTTCACTTGTAAAGATGCTTAGCATCTCTTGGATGGGTTGCACTTCCGTAGGAAATTTGGCATCCATGATAGAAGTAAGGAAAACATCTACCAGGATAAATAACATGGAATGACAATGGAGTAAAACTATGCCTTCAAGAGCAATATATGTTCAAGAGCATATATATATTAACTACACATCTTCACAGCATGTTCACAGTAGTGCAGATAGGTATTTTTAGACCCTAAAATTATTGATATTATGGGGGGGTTCCTTTAGACAACCATCTGTATTACTTCCACTGTGAAGCCGATAACTCATATTTCTCTTCTCCCACCCCATCTGCCGTTACATCCTTTATAACAGCTTCTACATTCCTGATATGTTACAATAATGACAAAACTGTTTGCCAGCCCCAATTTAAAAAAGAAGAAAAATAATACTGTGAGTACACACAGTTTTGCATTTCAAACTCACTTAAACCATGATGACCATAGGGATAAAATGGAGTGTGCTTCTGCTCCCCTCGTCTCCTGGGACTCTGGGTGGTCACTTGGGGGGAGGCTGCGGGCTGATGGACTTTGGCAAGCAGCTGATTACACTATAAATGGAAGCAGTAAAATTCAATATGGAGTGAGACATGGCCTCAAAGGGAAAGGTGCAGAGACACCTCTGTCTATCTCAAGCATAAAATCTAATGGGTTCAACTCCATAACATTTTCCAGCTCCTTATTTTCTGCAGGGACAATTCCCAGGTACTGCTTTGAACACCTTGCAAGTATAATTTAATTACTGTAGCACTGACCTTTTTGTACTATTAACAAATAATCTTTTGTCTCCCTAGACTAGCCTGTTTATTACATTTTCTGCCTACAGCTTTAAGCACATTGATTTCCAATTACCAGTTTATAAAACTGCCAAGTCATCTTTGTCAAATGACTTCCCCCCCCCCAAGCAGTTAAAAAGCATGCAGGTCAACAGTGGTAACTGTATCATTAATTAAAAATTGGTTGAAGAAAAGAAATCAAGGAAGTAAAACACTTCCAACAACTTAAAGCATATGAAACAAGGTCAACCAAGCAGATTTCCTGTGAATTCCATTCATTTTTAAACCTGGCTAAATGTAGCTTCTAAAAATATAATGCAACCACAATAGTGTAATTTCAAACACTCCTTTGAAACATGCCAAATATGTGCAGTGTTTAGATGTTCTAAAGAAATTGGAACGTCTTGAGTAGAAGATTGTTGAAAGAACGAATGGGAGCCACTGAAGAACTCAGTTTACAAAAAAGCTTTAGTTCTTCAAACAACTATTTCATTTCATTTATTACATTTCTATACCGCCCAAAAGCTGAAGCTCTCTGGATGGTTTACAAAGATTAAAAAACTTAAAAATTCAGTATTATACATCACATAAATACCATTTACATGCAGACATATTAAACAGACAGCACACACACACACATACAGCCACATATATATCTAGCAATTTTAATCAGTTAACAATAAGAAAATCCAGGATGTGATTAACTCATTATCATATGCTGCCAAATGCTTGAGAGTAGAAGGAGGTCTTAACCTGGCACCAAAAAGATAACAGTGGCAGGATCTACACTATTGCTTTAAAACTGTTTAAAACGGTTTATAACAGTAGTGACAAATGTTGGGGCCAGGACACACTCCTTTACAGTTTTCAAAACATTTTCAAAGTGTTGTATCCTGCTTGGTGTAGATCAGTCCAGTTGATGGTCCCAGATGGACCTAGTTCCATAAATGCCTTCCCACTGCATCCTGGCACAAGGCCTGGGGAGGCTGTTGAGGGCTGGGGGGAGAAGAGTCATTCTCGCTTCCCATTGCGTGTGCGTTTGGTGCCAGTAACTGGGGGGCAGGGCGGCTGCGCCCAACCCTTGAGGCTTTTCAAAACGCAGCTCCCTCCCTGTATGAAGTGTGGGTTTCACCTAGTTGCCCTTTTGGGGGCCGAGTAGGAATTTTTGGCACATAGTCTGATTGATGGAACAAGGAGGGAAGGGAGCACCAACAAGCTGGAGAAAATCATTCGTGCTTGCTTAATATAATTGTTAATGATTTTATGTTGTATCTTAGTTGGCTAAAATGTGGCTGTATTTGTTTTATGTAGCTCCTGATGAAGGTTTTGTAACCGAAACGCGTCGAGTATCTAGAAGATAGGATAAAAGAAATAAAGAAAAATATTTTTACATAGCACCAGAGCTTTGCTCTCTTTTTTCTCCAACATAGTCTGATTGGCCTGGGCTATGTGTCTTTTCGCCTACTTCACACTGTAAGTGGGGAGAGAGTGTCTTAGGAATTGTAATATTCTGATTCAGGTTAATTTGGTCACAGTTGGCTTAGGCTGTTAAGGGTGGGCACGCTTAGAGGAAAGGGATGGTGATCATTCTGTGGTACTGTTGTTTGGTGACAGGTGATACCTGAGGCCTTCCGCTGAGGGTTCCGCAGCCCCAGTGAGGGGATAAGGCCACCTGTTAGGCCAACTCTCATCACTCCAACCGGTGTTCTGCAACCCGGGGGATGAGTGGCATGGGTCGGTCTACCCTCCCCAAAAGGGGTATGGCCTGGGTGTGGCGATCGTCTGACGCCACTCTCCAGACAGAATGCTTCACCCGATATAATGCCTAGCTAGTGGCTGGTGTAGATTAGGCCCACCCAGTTTCAGATCATAAATAAATGTGGCCCAAATTTTATACCATATACAGCTGTCTTGTCTCATTATTTCTCCCTCCTTCACCCGCAATTGGGGGGCCACCACTGAGAAGGCCCTCTTTTTGCCACCTTCCGAGCCTCCCTCGGCAGAGTCCCCTGAAAGAGGGCCTTAGCTGATGAGTGTAGTAAATGGGTAGGATCATGCCCCATCAGGTATTGTGGTCCCAAGTCATATAAGGTTTTATAGGTCAAACTCAGCACCTTGAATCAGAGTCAGAAACATACGGGAAGCCAGTGCAAGTGGGCCAGAATCAGTATGCTTGGACCTTCTTGTCCCTGTTATCAAATTAGCTGCCACATTTTGCATGAGCTGCAGCTTCTCATCTGTTTTCAAAGGCAGTCCTACGTAGAGCACATTGCAGTAATCTAAGTTGTAGGTTACCAGAGCATAGACAACTGCAGCAAGGTTATCCCTGTGCAGATAGTGGCATCGCTGGGCTACCAATTGTAGCAGATTTGCCCTTGTCTTAGATATCATGCTATAGGATTTGAGTTATTAGCTTTGATCATGGATCAGCAGGTAACCATCCTATGCATATTCCAGGTACAAAGGTAAGGTTACAGGAACTGCAAGGTTACAATATTTCTGGTATTAATAACAGAGTTTTTTAGAAATAGAGGACTCTGAGATCAGGCATGTCTTTTCATCTTTTAATTCAAAGTCTCAAACAGTTTCTATGTTTCATGGTATAAAACCATAGAATACACAAAGATAAAAAGTGGTTGCAAGCACAATTTAAAACATTCTAAGTTTATCTAGGAGCATTGCCTTTAAATAGTAAAGCTTCTCATCCAATAACATTTCTGAGCGGGGAGCAAAATAGAGAGGTCAATGGAGTCTGGTGCCATTGTCCTTCTGATGACAGATGTGAGAAGTGATGTTGAGTTCTGTGAAAAAAGGTGGAATGTCCTCTAGTTGCTGTATTTTTTCTTTCATATTTACATGATTTCTTCTTAACTGCTGATGTAAGTTTGCCACGAAACATGAATTCCTCTAACAATTCGTTGTTGTTTTTCCAAGGTTCTCAGCTATGCCTTTGGGAAGTAATATATTTATTTCATTGCTTGTCAGCTTTTCTGAGATTCACTTCATCTCAAGGCAGGATGTCACCTGCTTCTCTTCCATATACCCTGTTTACTTTTTTTTACATTATTTCATGTAATTTGCATGATAACTTGAACATTTCCAGTCAAAAGTCACAGAATGTCAGCACAAATGTTTCTACTAGAAAGCTTCATCAGAATCAAACTGATTCAAACTTCATATGATAATACATTTTAATATATCATTTATTTCTCTATGGAAATTGTAAACTTATGAGGGAGATACACATAGAAGAAAAATGTGGAAGACCAAATAACACTATTTTGGATAAATATTTGCAAGTAGCCTATTATGTAGGTTGGTGCAAGAAGATGCAAAGGCTTCTGGGGCAAATATTTGTCACACAACTGAAACTGGTAGAAGGCACGGAGGCCACTGAGCCTCAAGTGACAAAGATGGTTCTGGGAGGATCCCTAAGCTATGAACCTGTTCCTTCAGGGGGAGTGTAACCCCATCCACACCAAGTTCAACACCCTTCATCCAGTCAAAGAAACAACACTAACAGCATCTCATTCCTGCCCGGATTAAGTTTCAATTTATTAGCCCTCATCTAGTCCATTTTCACAGCTACAGATCACCTGATGAAGGTGAAAAGGAGAAATAAAGCTGCATGTCATTAGCACATTGATGACAATGCACTCCAAAACTACAGATGACCACACTCAATGGTTTCATGTAGATGCTGAATAGCATGGGGACAAAACCCACCCCTGTAGACCCCTATACTGGAGAAGCCATGGGTCTGAGAAAGCACTACCCCCTGCAGCCAACCACCCAAATAGGAGTGAATCATTGCACTGCAGTACCTCCCACTTCCAATTCAGACAATCATCGCAAAAGGATACTAAGGTCAATGATACTGAAAGCCACTGAGAGAACAAGAAGAATCTACAAGGTCTCTGGATAAAATTTGTTTTCCCTAGTCTGAATCGGAAGGAGGAGGAGGAGGAGGAGGAGGAGGAGGAGGAGGAGGAGGAGGAGAGGGAGGAGGAGGAGGCGGAAGAAGAAAGAGGAGGAGGAGGAGGAGGAAGAGGAGGAGGAGGAGGAGGAGGAGGAGGAGGAGGAGGAGGAGAAGAAGAAGAAGAAGAAGAAGAAGAAGAAGAAGAAGAAGAAGAAGAGCCAAGACAGGAAGCGGGGAAGGAAATTCTCCAAGACTCTTCAGGAGTCAAGGATAAATCTTCCCAAGAGCTTATTGGACAGTATGCCAAAGGCTCAGAGATTGTTCTCCCACCCCTGGGAACTCAGCCTTGGTTGGAGGGGGAAGGGACATCAGAGTTGACAGATCCCAGAGTCTGCTGGAGGGTCAAGTAAACTGAGTTGTGAGGAAGTGGGAGGTGGTCCCTTAGAGTAGCCACTCTCCAGAGATTTCTCCAACTAGACCGTCCCTGAGGTAAAATGCCTGTTGGACTGCAAGGTAATGGTACAGTTTTAATTGAACGGCAACTACCTAGCTTAATTAAGCTAATTAAGCTTAGAGGATAGCTCGTAGCATTCATACTCCCATCAGGTGTGAAGAAATATTTATTTGTTGAATAAAGCTTTGCAGATTACACAGCAGACCTTTTTATTGTCTCATATCTCGGGGGGGGGGGAGAGCTTAGAATCATGACACAAGGTCACACTCCCCGTCTCTCTCTTGACATAGGTCATCATAAAGGGTGACTAAGGTTATTTCCATGCCAAAATACAGCCTGAACCCTGACAGAAATGGATTCAGATAATCGGTCTTATTCATAAGCATCTGCAGTTGATTGACAACCACCCGCTCAAGGACCTTGCCCAGGAAAGGAACATTTGCCACTGGCCTAGAGTTCTTAAGGTCTTCCGGGTCCAGGGAGGATTTCTTCAGGAGTGGTCTCATAAGTGTCTCTTTTAGGAGGCCCAAGACTACTCCCTCTCACAAATATTTGCATTTTTTAAAAGGGTTGATTTCTTTACTATATATCAAGGTGTACATTTTCTTGAGACACACTTCTAAAAAGATATCATAGAGCTATTACAGAATCCATTTTCAGAAGATGTGGATTGGAACTCTTGGACCAATGTCTGGAGGTGGGTTTGGGTTGTGAGAAAGTAAACAAGCAGAGACTTACCCCAAGCATGGGGAAGGTGTTATGGATAGGGAAATAAACTACCCTACCTACAACTGGTTTTAGATGTGGTTGCACACTCCATGTATGACCAAGTGCAAATAAATAACAAATTTTGGAGTTCTCATGGACTCTGCACTAACTGGGGAAGCTGAAATTGTGGTGGTGCCTTTTTACTAAGTGCTCTTTACTAATCTACTAGAGACGTCTGACCTTTCCTTGGTTATCCATGCATTACTGATGTCCAGGCTGGAGTCCTGCAATGCATTCTACCTGGAGCTACCTCTGGAGGTAGTTTGGAAAATTCAGATGGTACAGATGCAACCATATAAATTTTAGGGGCAAGGGGCAAGCTATTGGATCACGTGACACTTATATTACCCCATTGTACTGGTTGCCAGTGTGTTTCTGAGGCCAATTTAAAGAGCTGGTTTAACCCTTTAAGGCTTTAAACAGTTTAGGACCAAGTTACTTGAAGACCGCCTACACCTAAATCAGCCTGCACACACTTTAAGATCAGCAGCTTAGGCCCTTCTCACCTAACCCCCAGTGAAAAACCATACGGCTTTTCCAGCAATAGCCCCGCGATTGTGAAATGCATTGTTAATTGGGGTACACCAAGCCTCATCACTACATGTGCTTAGAAAAGCTTTAAAAAATCATTTGTTTTCTATGGCTTCCCCCCACCCCCATAATTTTCTTGGGCTGTTGCTGATTTTAGCTTTAGTAATTTATTGGGTTTTAGTATTTTTCTGGGCTGGATGTTTTTCTTTCAATTATCATTACTGGTTCATATTACTATTTGTATTTTATTTTGGGAGAAGATTTTTATCCTTAAAGTTGGCCTATAAATATTTTAAATCAATGTGTAATATTAGCTTAAAAGGCTTTGAAACAGTAACACAGAGAGAAGACAGATGTGACAGTGGTTATTAGGTATGATAGCTCCATGGGATCTCCATATTCGAGCCAATATATTTCTGATCACCAGATGCTAAAGACAAACTGCAGGGGATGGCTGTTCCCAGTGTGGTTGGTTAGTTTCCCAGAGCACTTGGCAGGCCATTGCTAGATACAGAACTGCAATAGCATTTTGTAGAAAAACTATGATACATTTCGGCTTGTGGGGCTGGTTTGGAATTTAGTTTCCTTTTGCTTTGTTGTGAATATTTGTATATCACCCTACATAATACATATTCCAGGGCAGTTCACAATAAAAAAAAATATAAAACAATAAAATACAATAGAGCAGCAAAACAAATACAGAACAGTAAAGAATGTTAAAAATGGCAAGGTGTGCTGCACAATAAAGTGACCAGTGTTTAAAAATATGTTAAGCAGCAGTTAAAAAGCCTGGGAGAACTAAACCCATTTTGACCACTGCCTAAAAGGAATGTGCCATGCCTGCCTCTTTGGGGAGAGAGTTCCATAGCAGAGTGCTACAGCTGAAAGATCCTCTCTCTGCCCATCACCTACTTCATTTCTGATGATGAGGATCTGGGAATAGTGATGGGGGATAAATTCATTTGCTTCTAATTTTGAATCAATAAATGAATTGAGTTATCCTTCAAATATCTGCACAAAAATGCATATATTAGGGAAGCTAACACTTAAAAATAGGGATCTTAGTGAAAACAATATTGAAATACGTTATATTAGGAAATTTGGGTGCAAAATGAATATTTTATTTATTTATTACATTTATAGCCCCCCTTTTTTTCCTCCAAGGAAGCCAAGGTGGCATACATAATCCTCCTCCTCCCCATTTTATCCTCACAACAACAACCCTGTGAGGTAGGTTGGGCTGAGAATCTGTGACTGGCCCAAAGTCATCCAATGAGCTTCCATGGCCATGTGGGGACTAGAACCTGGATCTCCCAACTCCCAGTCAAACACTCTAGCCACTATATAACAGTGGGTACTATTGCAGGGGACCCTTCTGGGTCTGGGGTGGGGGCTGAGCAAGAAGGGAGATATTGCTACAATTTGGATGGGGGCACTGGAAACAATCCAAGTAGGGCAGTTTCAAGGTAACAGGGTGAAAAACTATTTCCTGTGACTCTTTGGGCTTCTTTAAATGAGCATTTTATAGCATGCTCGTGACTGGCCACTCACCGATATTTGCAGGTCATTTTGACAATGCCGTGAGTCTCCTGCATGTCTCCCACTCCATTTTCCAGTTTTAGCAATAAAAAAATAATCCTCAGAAAAACTGACTCTTCTGAGATATGTCGGCATTTGTCAGGATTTCCTGCTGCATGCAGGCAAAGTCGCACTATAAAATGCCCATTGGAGGACACTGTCGCATTGAACTGCATGGAACTATACAAGCCATGTGATCACTGCTCTCTTCCCCTTGTAATTTCAGCTCATTTCAAATGAGGAAGAGACGCAGGAAGCAGAGCCATGGTAAGGAAATGTGATCTCCCCATCTGAAAGTCCTCTTTATTTCTGTACTTCTGGTTGAGTGCTAATCACCTAATTGGTAGTTCAGGACATTGTCTTCTGAATAAGATTCTAGTAGGTTTGCTCTATAAGGTTCTGGCTCTTAGAAGTCACTGGGTAAGTCCACTGATCCAGATGTCCAATAATATTCCACAAAATAACCTGCTGCCACTGCCTATTGATTTACAGAGAGCACTAGGACTCTTCTTTTCTATACTTGATTATGTGGAATGGGTGGTGCTAACCTTATAATACACCCTGACTAGAATACAGTTAAATACTAAACATATATTCATTAAACAAAAAACCTACGGTTTACAAAAACAATGTTAAGGCTCTACAGTTTCCAACCAAGCACCAAAAAGCAGGAAAATTGGGACAGGGTGGAGAATATGATATGCAGAGGTGACTGTGGGGTTGTGGAAAACTGATCACGAACAACTTAGGGCCACCTACTTCTCTTTTTTTGTTTAGAGCAGCCCTTCCCCAACCTGGTGCCCTCCAAAGGTGTTGGACTACAACTCCCATCACTGCAAGTCAGTATGTCCCATGGTCAGGACATTAGTTCCTGGTGAAATTCCCTCTTCATCACAACAGTTAAAGTTGCAGGGGCCCTGCCTTCTTTTGTATATGGTCACTCTAGTATAGTGCCTGCAACTTTAACCTTTGTGATGAAGAGGGAATTTCACCAGGGACTAATTGCATACAAATGACACTGGCTGAAATTCCCTTTTCTCTACAACTGTTAAAGTTACATGTGCCCTGTCCTCCTTTTCATATGGCCAGCCTAAATATACAAAAGTTAAAAATATAATTAAATACTTTTCAATATTAAAGCATTGAAAACATTTTAAATACATAACAATTTAAAAGTCAAAGGTATAGACAGAGGTCCAGATTATTTGCCAAAGGCCTGCTGGAACAAAAAAGGGTTTGTCTGCATCCAAAAACACATCAAGGAAGGAGCCAGTGTAGACTGCAAGGATTAGAAAGAAAATCCATGTGTGTACACTATGCAAAATAAACGACAGCTCAACTGTTTCTAAACCTTATAAGAAAAACAGGGTGACTAGGCCAAAACCAATGTTGTAGGCCCAGAAGCACTTTGAAAGGTTTCAACGTTGTACTTAAAACTTAACACCGGCCCAAACTAATTAAATGAAGTGTTTGAAGCTTTCAACTTATAGCAGTATGGACCAAACTCTTAGAAAAGAGGGAAGGAGCACTGTGTGTGTATGGGGTGGGGGGGATAGAAAGAAAGGTATAGCCACCCATTCCCAGGAGAGATCTGAAGATCAGGTTGTCATGGATCCAGAGGAACCACACCCTGCTTCACCAGGGAACAAAAGAGCAAACTGGCCTTATGAAGATAGCCCAAAATACTCTCAGAGCCAAAGGAATGCATGTTCCAGAAGAGAAAAGAGAAACTCTTCTTCTTCACTCAAAAGGTCTGTGCTATAGAGGCAGCGGCCATTTCACTCACCCACCCCACATTCTAAGGCAGGAGGGAGGAGGGAGAGTAACGCTACTGAGTGTGTGTCAGTGTCGCGTTATAAGGGAAGATGGCCGCCTCATTGACTTGAATGAGAGGATAAAATAGTCCTTAAAAGTCAACCGAAGGGAATTTTAAAAAAACAAAAAGCTTTCCGTCAACTACAGTCAAGGAGGAAGAAGACCCCACCACTGGATTAGTTAATAAGGCTCTAGAAATTATGCAACTGAGAGCACAAAAAGTCTCAACCTGGAAGTAAATTTTACAAAAGGAGGGAGAGAGGTTTGTATTCCTTTTCTACCTTAAACTGCTCTCCCCTCAATCTTTCACCAATCTTCTTGAAATTTTCAGGTAATGTAAAACAAACATTTCTTTCTGGCACCTGTAAATTTCAGAAAGGTTGATGAAACATTTTTGATTTTATGGCTGTTAGAATGACCCCCCCCCCAATTATCACTTTAACATGGCAGAATGTGTTTTTTACTGTTGGCCCCTAACAATGGAGGCACGGCTGTGCCTCCATGAATTTATTTCCAGATTATAACATCTGAAATAAGCAGTCATTTGTATAGAATAAGAAAATTTACCTCTCTTTTCTACCTAAAGGAAGTAGAAGGATATGGTGGACCTCCTGAATATGTTTCTGGATGTGGTATTGGTATAAATGAGGCCAAACAAGCAGAAATGTCACTCAGGCAAGATGGAGGTGCTTTGGTTTGGGAAATTGGCTAAATCTGAATAATGGTGTAGAACTGATCTTGGGAGGGGTTACACTCCTCCTGAATGATCAGGTGTACAGCCTGAAATGCTTCTGGGCTTTCACTAAATGAAGAAGGCAGGCCAGATCTACACCAAGCAGGATATAACACTTTGAAAACTGTATGAAAATGGCAAATGGAATGTGTCATGGGTCCCAAAAGTTGTCAATACTGTTATAAACCGATTTCAAGCAATATTGTAGATCCTACCCCAGATGGCCAGGAATACTTTTTTTATGATTTTAGGCTTATTTGCCAGTTGCAGAGCAGCCAGACCTAGGCCTAATCCACACCAAGCAGGATATAGCACTATGAAAGCGGTACATAAAACGCAGGCGCCACACCAAGCAGGATATGGAACTATGAAAGAGGTATGAAAGTGCTATATGGTATGTGTCAATTGGTCCCAACAGTTGTCAGCACACTTCAATACCGCTATAAAGCAGTAGTGTGGCACCTTCCTTTTATATACCACTTTCATACCACTTTCATAGTGCAATATCCTGCTTGGTGTGGATTAGGCCCTAGCCTCAGTTATCCACATGCCAGTCACCTTCAAAGGAGACTATTATGATGTGCTTAATAAGAAATAATAGTTCTATTTAAAATGCTAACGTAACATGATTGACATCCCTTGTTAACAGCATTATTGACCACCAGTCTTGTACTATGCCCTCTTTCTCTCTCTGTTTGCTCTGATCCCACTCTTAACTTCACCTACTGCAAAATGTCACCACACAGATATTGGTTAGGGTCAACTTTGCACTAACTTCACCAGCTACTTCTAAGCCCAATTCAAAGTTTTTATTAATATTCAACCCATCAATGGTTTTGGACAAGAACTACTTTCATCCATATGAACTTGCCTTCATGCTGAGATCTGCTTCAGAAGTTCAGTTAAGCTATGGGGCATACTGGGGAGGGCTTTCTTTGTGGTGATTCCTCAGCTTTGGAACATCCTCATTTCTTTTTAAGGTTGATTTTGACTAACCCAAATGGCTCGTAGGTGTATACATGAAGAACAACTGTCTATATCAGCTTTCTTCCTCTGGTACTGTCTAAATTTTGTTGCCTTGTATCTTACTATATATGTATGTCATTTTGGAATAAGAAATAAGAAACCTAATAATCTAACTTAATGTGACTGACAGGTGATATTTAATTTAGTGAAAGCAGCCCAAGAAGTGTATTAATGAAAACACATATTAATACATTAAATAAATTGCATAAATAGGGTAGCATCAAACGTCCTCATTTCTCAAGCAGGACGTACAGGGCATTCCTCTGTGGAGGAAAAATCTTACAAATGTTTCTGTGTAATTATCTACATACAGGCATAGCAGGCATGATTGGGCTAAAAAATAAAGCATACAGGAACTTAAATATTTCTTCAGCACTGGCAATGGGAAAGTATTCTCCACTTTATGGTAGCAAGCTGGCTTAGTTGGTATAGGGCAGGGCCTATGGCACACAGCAACAACACCTTCCTGTCACCTCCTAGCAGTTTCTGCTTGAGACAACTGTTTTACTCTGCCTAATTGTAGGGACCTAGACAGAGCTAGGCCCAAAGCAACATCAGTGTTCAGGAATTCAGCAACTACCTTTCTTTATCAAAACCTCTTATTTCCCCCCACAAATCAATCAAAACAGGTTTCAATCTTGCTCCTTACCTCATTCCATCAAGCTCATTCCATATGACTCCAGGGACCTTTCAAATGCTTCAGCATCTATGACCCATTAGGTAGGGTGACCAACTGTCAGGATTTCCCCGGATTTGTCCTGGTTTTTGTTCTATCCTGGGTATCAGGGGGGATTTTCTGAAATTTTCTATAATGTCCTGGAAAGACATGCTTTCCCCTTTAGCAGGGTGGGAGTAAATTACACACTTTCTGGAGGTGCGTCATTGTCCCCTCACTGCTCCAATCATGCTTAAAGGGGAAAGTGTGTCATTCCCGGACATTATAAAAAAGGCTCTGATTGGAGCAGTGGGGCCTTTAAGGTGGCGGAGGGTGAATGATGTGCTTTCCAGAGGCCCTGGGAAGCTGTTTTCCTGCCCCCCCCCCGGGTGTCCTCTTTTTTGGTTTCCCAAATATGGTCACCCTACCATTAGGGGTAAATTGAATTCCAACAACGGCCACAACATCCTAAAGCTTAGAGGACCACTGTACACAACAGCAGAACCTACAGCAATGTTATAGATTTCCCTTGTTAGTACGTGTGTGTATATATATTTCCCGTGTGTGTTTCCTTTGTTTAGTTTTGAAGCAAGCTTCCAATTTATTACCAGAAGGAATGCAACAGCCTCCTGTCCATATATCAATATCTCTTTAATCCAGCTAAAGAATTCAGTCTACACAAACCTAGAGAAATGAAGTTTAAACGACCTACTACATGTTTTATCATAAAAACATGTAGTGTCCATGAAAGCACAATATACTGTTAGCATCAAATTGTTTACAGGAGACTTCTATTGCTTTCTGTTAGCATCATTGTATTTTGCTCATATATGACATCAGTGTTTCCATGGAAATGAAGTTACTAGGCTGGTTGATAAAGAAGGCCTGCCAAACCTTTATACACATGAATTGATCACAATGGGATAAATATACAGGGGGAAAGTTCCAGAATTAGGCTATGTATGAATCCGAATCGTCCTATTCGACAACACTTCGGGCAGCTATATTATACACTGCCTAAATGAGACCAGCAATTTTGAGAAATCAAGTTTTATTAGCGTTCAAACCAAGTAAATGGTTGTTCCTTGTTCCTTGATGCTCATGACACATGAGCACATCATCTGTGAGATTGTAGAAATGATTTCAGATACTTCAGATACTGGTTTTTATTTTTATCTTATTTTTATCCAGGTTTCAGAAAGAAATACTACTGACATATTTCTTTTTCTTATCATTGTTCTATATTCTTCTGTCATGATGTTTTGGACTTCTTTTTGTACTATAAGAATCAAAGTCAAACCAGGTCACCACCAAACAGCCGAAAGATGACAGGGAAGAGAATGTGGGAGGGAGAAACAATAAGTGCATGATGAGTGCTTAACATTTTCCCCATCCTTCAGGTGGGAGGGTCCATAGCTCAGTGTGACAGAGGCCATGCTTTGCAGGTAGAAGGTCCTAGGTTGGATCCCTAGCTTCACCAGGTAGGGCAAGAAAAGGAATCCTGACTGAAACCTCAGAGAGCCGCTGCCAATCAGTGTCAACAATACTGGATTAGATGGACCAATGGTCTGACTCAGCATATGGCAGCTTCCTATGTTCTTACTTCCCTGTTACCTACCTCCTGCAGCCATTGCAAAGAAACATCTGGAAATCACAGCTGGTAGAGCAGCTTTCCCTCCCAATTATGCTATCCTAGGGTGACCATATGGAAAGGAGGACAGGGCTCCTGTATCTTTAACAGTTGTATAGAAAAGGGAATTTCACCAGGTGTATATGCAGCACCTGGTGAAATTCCCTCTTCATCACAACAGTTAAAGCTGCAGGAGCCCTGCCCTCTTTTGTATCTGATCACTGTAATATAGCTATGAGTTTCAGGGTAGACCATCACTGATTCTGCTCCTACAACTTTACAGAGTCAGGGGACTGCACTGTGCTTGTCAAATCTGTGACCCTAGTGGGTATGGATGGAAGGCAGCTAAACAGCACAGTGCAATTTCTGTAGCCTGGATGTGGATCTATGCTAATTGGGTATGCATTTGATTTCTAGATTTGGATCCCTACTGCTGAGAGAACCAACTAGTGCCCTGTAGGTCAAACACAGCCTGTAAAGCAATTTAACCCTGCCCTGTGCAACTTTCCCAAATTTTAATGGTTCAATTTTTTTTGTCTACAATTTCACTTGTAGGAAAAGAGCATTCTTTTCACAGGTTGTGAAGGATGGAGGTGTTCTATATGTTAATGTTACCTCTCTTGGGGTGACTGGGTGTTGTGTGTAATATTGTGTGAAATATACATCCCATCCATGTCTAAATGCATAATTACAGAATTTACTGCTAAGTGGTGCTGCTGCTAACTTTGTAGAGCCACACTTAGAGCCTATCTACACTACTGCTTTAAAATGGCTTATAACAGTTTTAAACCATTTAATAACAGGTTTAAACCCTAACTGGTTTAAAACTACTATAAACTATTGTAAAGCAGTAGTGTAGATAGGCTCTTAGTGTCACGTAGGGGTCAACCTATGTGGCAAAATATTCAGAAACAGGTCCCTGCTCTAACCGTGGCAACTCTAGTTAAAAGGGCCTAAAGTTTTAAAGGTGGGAAAGTCCTCTGCTTGAGATCTTTCAATTATTGTGAAAGAGTAGATATCACTGGCCTAAATGAACCATTTGATCTAACTCAGTATCAGGCATCTTCATGTGTTCACATGAACAGAAGTTGGCCATCCAGACTCTAATGCAAGGATGGGCAGAAAGTAGATTTCCAGATGCTTTGGGCTTCAACTCTCAACTCTCAGAAGACCCTGCCAGCATGGCCAATGCTCAGGAATTCTGGAAGCTGAAGTCCAAAATATCTAGAGGTCTACCTTCCACCAGCCCCTGTCCAAGTGTACACTCATTTATCACCACTTCTTTCAAAATACACGCAAACATTGACACACCCTTCAAAAAATCACTCACTTTATGATGGAAAAGCTAGCTATGTTTGGCTGCAGCAAACTGTTTCACCAGCACTTTTCAGCAAGAATAACTTCCCAGACCTTAAGATCAGCTAAAGAGTCCCTTCTCTGGTTATCCCCATCAAATCAGGTGAGATGGATAGCTACTAATAGGTTGACCATTTGAAAAGGAGGACAGGGCTCCTGTAACTTTAACAGTTGTAGAGAAAAGGGAATTTCAGCCAATGCCATTTGTATGCAATTAGTTCCTGATGAAATTCCCTCTGCATCACAACAGTTAAAGTTGCAGGGGCCCTGTCCTCCTTTTCAAATGGTCAGCCTAGCTATCCCCTGCCTTTTGTGATTGTGTGATGGGAACCAACGTTCAAACCTTAAACTTTGGTAAAGGAGGTGTTGGTCAAATTGTGCACGCAGGTATAGAACAAGGCCTGTCATTCTTCACCCTGCAGTGTTATCTAAACTAAATTATGGGTTCATGGAGCATTATTTCCCCTTGAGAGGGCAGTATCCTAGAACAATCCTGAGATACATTCTTGTTTCACAGCTGCATGGATCACACTGCCTCCCATTGACAATCAAAAAGTATTCCCATGGCAACTGCCTCAATTGTGACAAAGTGATCATCAAAAGCTGTTTCATACAATTTGATAGCTGAGAATAAGAAATGGAACATTGTCTAGAGTTAGCTCTTCATATTATGTAGAATTCAGAAAACTGGCATTAGATAAGCTGCCAATCATCCTTGAGGAAATTCAGCCTCTGTTTCCTATACATCAAGGAATTGGATGAATACCACAAAGCATTCAACTCAATATTAAAAATACCCATTGGCTATTGTTACGAATTCCAAACATAGGTTTACTCCAGTCCAAAGCTCTTTGTGAGTTTTGGAGCTATTTTTCAGTGCCAGGTTGCACATAAATGAAATGATGCAGATTCAAGGTCCATTTAGCATTCGAAATACGAGTATATATGCATAATCATCAAAGTTCTCATAAGATTATTTTGCCTGTACATTCTTTTGAATCATGCAAATGCTCTCACTTTAATTAGGTCACATTTTTAAATGTGCTGTGAAAACAAGCAAGGTAAAGACTGAAATCCTAGATAAGTAACATTATTTCATCATTATTATTTTTAGCTGAGTGACTTTCTCAGCTAAGGCAGGATCTACACTACTGCTTTAAAATGGTTTAAAACGGTTTATAACAGTTTTGACAACTGTTGGGGCCCAGGGCACACTCCATATACAGTTTTCAAAACATTTTCAAAGTGTTGTATCCTGCTTGGTGTAGATCAGTCCCTAGTCTCAGTCCTTCCAGCAAGGACTGAGTTATTATTTGAACAATAAGCAGGCAAATCCTTGCTTCTAATAGGTCAAATTCCTATCATCCATTCCTGCTCCACAACTCCCATTGTCCCTTACCACTGGCCATGCAGCCTAGAGCTAATGGGTATTGTAGTCCAAGCCACCTGCACAGCACAGGGTTGCCTATCCTTCCTGTCCTACTGATGCTAATATGCATTAAATGCCGATTGAAATGAGAAGTCGTTTAATTTCAACGGACAGAAAATGGGTGTATCCAGTGGAGCCATAACAAGAAAAGTTTGAAATGACACAGCAAAGCATCCATCTCACAATGCCAAATATTTTAATGTGAATTGGAATACCTTTGATTAGAAACAGCCCTGGATTAACCATTAAGCAATATAAGCACATGCTTAGGGCACCAAGGGAAGGGGGGCCATAGCTGTAGCCATCTAATTTTAAGGAATATATAAATATAATAAAAACAGTTTATATTTAATATAGTTGTGTGTTCTGGCGTGGGGGATGGTCTTGAAGAAAACTGAGTTTTTAATGTCTTATTTCACCTTCAGCACTTATTGAGTCTTAATGTCTTACCTGCTAAGCAATGGAAGGGCCAAGGGGGCACCATTATTGGGCTTTGCTTAGGGCATCAGCTGGCCTTAATCCGGCCCTTATTAGAAATACTCCATTTCATTTCTACTCAGTTGAATTCTCCTTAGCTTTGGAAAGTTTTCCCATCCACTCTAGGGGCAGTAAACACGATCAGCACAAAGTGTCATGTAATGAAAGTTTCATGGTGGATTGTAACCAGAGGAGCACAGATTATATTACATTATATTATTAAACTCTACCCAACTTTCCATTTGTAAAACGTTCAAGGAAGCTTAAGACATATTGAAAAACAACAATTCAAAAGTTTTTTTAAAAAAGTTAAGGGATCAGTAACATATTTTTTCAGCTTTGCTTGGCAAAAGTCTGCTTCTCTTGGTGGGGAATCCCACAGCTTTGTTGTGGCTACAGAGAAGGGCCCCTCCCATGTCCCTTCCAGTCACACCTTGGCCAGGACCATGAGAAGAGCCTCTGCAGTAAATCTGAATGACTGTTACAATTTTCCAATCAATATGAAATGTGTAGAGAATCTTCTTGTTGTGATGTACAAGCTTTCTGAATTTCAAGGAAAAAATGAATATAAATGGCTGTGGTGTTTTAAAATGTTGACTGAATGAGTGTGGTTTGTTTCCAATCACTTTTCTGTTGACTACAAATGTACTTATTCATATCTACCCCTATGCACATGTATGTACCTATACATGTCCACTCAGAAGCATGTGCCGATGAGTTCAAAGGGGCTTACTGTCAGGTACTTGCATTGGGAAGCATTGGGACATTATTGGCAATAGCTATCAGATCATTAAGGATAGTCATCTGTTAATTTTTTTGAGGTTGAAATATTTTTTTTTTATTGAAGTTAGTATCATTAACACGAAAATTTTACTAATGCAGTGGAGTGTTGTCCTTGAATCCCACTATGCTTACATACCTATTTTATTTTTACCAGGTACAGCCAAAATGTACTGTAGGTTTAATGAAGAATGAATGGATGGATCCATCTCAGTCCATGGGCTCATCTAGACCTATGAGCCTTCGGGGATGGGAGAGGGAGAATCACGAGCTTTCCAGCTTCTGCGATCCTTCTCCAGTGTCCATATGCCAGCACGTTGTCCTGGAAGCCAACAGAGATGTTCCAGTGCAGCTCTGCCTTTTTTTTTTTTTTTTTTAGGAGAGCCTTAAGTAAAAGGTAAGGTAAGTAAAAAAAAATGGGGAACTCAGTGCCGCCATCCAAGGGATGGTGAAAATACTGCCCCCATCCCACCCCCATGGGCACAAAGCCACCCCATGCAACTCCATGCCCATTTGAGTACCCGGAAGCCCACGCCACACTGGCCGCGGTCCTCGGGGTTGTCCCGGGACCGTGGAAAAACTGGGACATCTGCAGTTGCAGTTGTCCCGGGGAAAGTCTCTGGTTGTCCCTGGTTGACCCCAGGATCCCCTGTGCATCATTTGGATGCACAGGGATGACCTAGAGCTGACCCTGGGATAACTGCATGGTGTAGACATGGCCCATGTTAATGTCACATATGTTCGTTCATAAGTCAATTTCTTTCTGTTTCCACATCAATCTGCAATATATATATATTTTAAAAAAAGATTTATTATCTACATATGACAGAGCAAACACAAATTTAAAGCATAAAGAGTGTTTAACTTTTATGTGGGTGGCAGCAAGATTAACAATTGAAAACAGGATCTAACACATTATACTTCACTGTGATGAAACAAACTTTGTTTTGTTGCTCTAATGGAAAAGCTGACTTGCCAGGTCAGATAACCTAGATCTGAACTATACACTGATAATGTTTATGAAAATTGGCATGTTTTTATTAATTATGCAAATAACAAGGACACGACTGTGCCTCCATGCACACACAGGTCATGTTGGAAGGATGTATTGGGATTAATGGGAGATTATATTAAACACAGTCATTACTAAGGAACAAAAATGTATTTTATTTTCATGTGCCTATTTTACCTCTTAATTAATTGTAAATTGACATTGATTATATGTATGCATTACACTCAGTGTTTGATTATTGTTCTTTATATTGAAATTAATTTCTGTTTTACCATTTTGGTATAGAAAATTTTATATATATATATATATATATATATATATTTAAAAGGTGAATTAACGTTTCCAGTATTTTTAACTTATTTTTACACAAAATATACATGTTCAATGTTACCCTAAAATATGCATTTTTCTAGATATTTTATCCTAAAATACAGGTTTTTGTATGCATTTCATGGAAAATGCACCTTTTAATATGCAGTTTGGTACATTGTTTTGAGCTGAGAACTGTATCACAACATTCAGAGAAGTATGAAAAATGAAGAATAGCTGCATTCCGATGTACACATTAGTCCAAGATGGTAAAGTGAGGCTCAGGGGGATGACAGCCATGGAGCATTACTGGCATAGCTAACAGGGGATATTTATCTGTCTATTCCCTGCATCCCAAGAGCAGGATCATAAATTGATTCTACAGCTTTATAGATCTTTCATAGGTTATAACATTATGGTGCTGCTTATAACCCTGTTTGACATCTTCTTGACAAAGTTGTCTCCGATGCTCTGGCTCACCTCACAAAAGAAAGCATCTCATCTGTGTTTCTTAAACTACGTGGGAATAAAGCATTTGAGTGATATGTACCTTTTGACAAGGCAACAGAGGCAGCAGCAGAAGCCACAAGATATCTGTAACAAAATGTCAATGGGCTCTGGATAGAATGCTGGCAGATATGTTTGAGATTAGCTTTATATGCTCCTAAATCTGGGATCTGTATGAATAGTGACCAAAAACTTATTATTTCATTGTTTATTCATATGCTGCTTTTCCATGCAAAATAGTGCTCAAAGTGGCATTCAAGAACTGCAAAATGCAAACATCAATACAGTAATACAAAGACATCTAAAATGTTATTAAATATCCCAAATCCATTTAAGAAATTTCATAAGCATAACATTTATATCTGCATTATCGAGTTAACAGAAATACTATTTCACCAATTAAGTTCCTCGAAACTGGGGGGGGAGCTCTGTCCCCGACCGCACTACCAAATTTGCTGCCAAATTCTGTGGTGTGACACTGTGCTGGCAAAAATCCATGCAATTTTCCTTTACAACAAGGCCCACAAGTAAAGCCACATGCTGTCCACATGTTGCCCACCCCTGCTCTAAATATATTTTAAATACACCTTCTATGAATGAGAACAATCACAAATATATGTGCATTTAGCTATCAAATGCACCTTTCACAAACTAACCCATGACTCAGAGCAACATACACAATAAAAGCAATAAAAGCAAAAACAACACAACCAATGATATATATATATATATATATATATATATATAACACTTTTTAAAGTATTTCTTTAAAAGCAGCCAAATTTTTTTGGAAGCAATAAACAACGATTTTGAAATGTATTAAAAATAAAGCAAGTAGCAGTTTAAAAGGCCTGGGAGAAAAAGGGTATTTGCATGGCACCAAACAGTCAACCAAGCAGGCACCAGGTGGACTTTCCTAGGGAGGGCATATTCTACAATTTGGGGGCCACTGCAGAAAAGGCCCGCTCACAAATAGTCACCCACTGAATCTCAGTGTGTGCAAGGGCACCTAGAACAGGGCCTCAGATAACAATTTCAGGATATGGGCAGGAACATATGGGAAGAGATGGCCCTTTAAATACTGAGGCCCCAAACTGTGAAGGGATTTGTAATTTAACACCACCACCTTAAACTGGGCCCAAAAATGAACTAGGAGCCAGTGAAGATGGTGAAGATCAATAAAAATTAAGGTGTGCTACAATTCAAAGCAATTAAATTCATCAAAATCTGTCCAAGCAGCAGCATTATAATAAAGCAGCAAAGAGTGCAGATGTATTAATCATGCTCACACCTTCAATCGTTTCACCCGCCCACATAGTCCATCAAACAACAGCCAGCATCCCATCTCTCACCTGGCCTGCCTTGCCCCCTAACTCTCTCCTAGGACAATCTCCATCTTGGCCCTATCCTTCTCCCACCAGGAAACCCGGAAATGTACAGTACCAATTCTGCTCCTAACATGTACCACATGGAGTGGAGCTTTCTATGTACCTTCAGCAACAGGAACAGCCTTTATAGCTGGAATCAGTCAGGGCCTCATCCTCCTGAGGAAAGTGGAAATAGGCCAGACACAGACACAGGGACTTGATCTTGCAGGAATCACAGCAAACGTAAGTTAATAAATGGCTGAAGCCCAACTATTTGGGAGGCAGTAGCTTTCACATTTTTTAAAAAAATCTCTTAGCTTTATGCATTCATCCCCTCCCCCTTCATTGAGGAAGCATTCCATTTCAGTTGTGATTAATGGCTAAAGAAGAGACTACAAACAACTGAACAAGTATTTTAAGGTGTAAAAACTAATATTGCATTTGACAGTGACCAACTGCTGAAAAGAGTCTGCACATCCATGCCAAAGCTATTTAACATCATTTAAGGCTGCAATCCAATAGCCACTTACCTGGGAGTAAACTAGGGTGCCCACTTATGAATGGCCAAAAGAAGAAGAAACACATCACCAAAACAGAGGGTAAAAGAGGACACCTGGTTGCACGTGCTAATTTTTGCGTAGCTGCAAATTTAGAAACAATTATTATAATTGAAATAGAAATACAGTACATCCCCACCTTAGTGTTAGATAGGGTGCCCATCCGCCGGGATTTGCCCGGACATGCCCGGAAAATGGCGGGCAAATTCTGATCGGGGGGGAACCCATTTTCGGGGGCTAGATCTGGAAATTTACCCCCCCCCCCGAAAGGCCTGTTTCGGGCACCTGGATTTGGCTTTGGCAGGCCTCAGAAGGCCAAAACCGGAAGTGTCCAAAACAGGCATTCCAGGGCTTGTACAAACCATTTCTTGGTTCCTAAAGGGCCGTCGCCATGGTGATGGCCCTCTAGGAACCCGAATTTGGCTCAAGCAGGCCTCAGAAGGTCCGTTTCGGGCACTTTCGGCTAAAGCCGGAAGTGCTCAAAATGGGTCTTCCGAGGCCTGCCTGAGCCATTTCTGGGTTCCTAGAAGGCCATCGCCTGTTTTGGGCACTTCCGGTTTCGGCCTAACGGGCCTTCCGGAGCCTGCCAAAGTAATTTCCGGGTTCCTAGAGGGCAGCAGCATGGGCGACGGCAGTAATGGCAGTGGCAGCACAGAGGTAGCAATTTTTAAAATATTGGGCTAGAAAAATATGATCTCTTCAATAATGTAGGAAGGATTTTTGTTCCCTTTCCATGCTTCTTCCCCAAATTCAACTTACATTTTCAATACTTACTGCTAGGAACTAATGTCTTACTCTCTATCGCCAAAAATATGTGATCTCTTCCCACCTCAATTCCCAGTACTTTGAAAGAGAAAAAAATACTGTGTATTCTAGCATGGTAAAAATGTGGTTGATCTTATGCATAGGGGAAGAATAAACAATGCTTCACCCCCACCCCATCCCAAGCAAGAAATTGTTTAGGTTTGGAGATAGGTGAGCAGGAGGTTGCTCATCTACCCCTGAATCTGGAGGGCAGTGTGGCACTTATCTATTCCTTCCCTGCAATGTATAGGAGAGTTTAGAGTGAGATTGGGGTCAAGGAATGCACACTTCATTGTGGATCTTTGTTTTATCATTTCTTCTGGGATACTCTTAATCTATTAGGGGGCTGCACCTCTTTCACATCTAAAGGAGTATTTGGAAGAGTGATTCATTAGGAGCAGAAGAAGTGCTTTTCCACTCATCCTAATTAAGCCTCCTTCCTGCAGGATTTTTTTTCTGGCTTTGACGTGGTCTGAGTCCTTAAAGATAACATCCTAGAGTACTAGTGGTATATTCCTATTGAATGCATATTCCTTGACACTCATCCCTCAAGTTTAATTCCCCACTCACCCCTCCAGAACACTATATAAAATTGTATGGGGCTTGATCAGGGCAGTTTCTTCCTCCTCCAACTGATGTTGTAGTATCTAATGCTAGTCCTATCAGAGTAGACTTATTGAAACAAATAAGTTTCATTCATTTCAGTGGGTTTAAGATTAACATTAGATATTACGGTCTACAAAGTTTAAAAAACCATTTCTATAAATACACACAAACAGACAGTATAAACAGAGACAACCAATATCTGAAAAGAATGTTAAGCAATCAAGCATAAGACAAATCTGGGACCTGGTTAAAACTCACCATATGTTGCCAAATGGCTGAGAAAAGAGAAAGGTCTTAACCTGGCACTGAATGATAGCAATATTGGCAGCAGGCAGGCCTCATCAGGGAGAGCATGCCATAATTGTTAAGTACATTAACAACCAAATCCTAGAGGTGTTTATTCAAAATATTATTTCACAGATACACTGGGACATTAGCATGACACTAGTCCCAGTTCAGTTTTGATAAATATGATAATTTGAAATATATAATACAGCAGGAGGAAGTAATAGGTGGGGGGAATTATTTTCCCATGTTTCTAATTTCTGTCCCTTTGAATTCAAAGAAGATGTAAAACTGACTAACCAGGTTGCAAGAAGCTTCTGGTATAGTCAATTTAATGTCTAAATGAGTGAAGCATTGCACAGCAGTCCAACAATCCAACTACATATTTTTTTTCATACAAAGTTTGATTTTTAAATAAAGCTTCTGGGTTAATCAATTTAACTTCTAAATGAAGCATTGCATATATAAGTGCATATAACTTGCACAACCAGCTTGCACAGCCAACTTGATTACAGACTATGGCATATAATGTCCAGGCGTGCACACATGGAAATGTGTGCACATTTGTTGTGCATATGAACTGTTTTAAAACTAGGACAGGTGCCTGAATGTTGGTCCTCTGAATGTAGTGCACCCTCTGCACTACAGCACTCATCACCTCTTATCATTGACCCTACTGGCTAGGGCTGATGGCAGTTGAAGTCCAACAATATCTGAAGGGCCATGGGTTTCCCAATACTGAAGCATTCCACAACTTTGCTTGTTTAATAGTTAGAACAGCTATATAAAGAAATGCAGACTGGCTCCATAATTATCAGTGCATTTGAGCTGCATCTATGTGAAATAATTTCTTCTGTGATATTTAGGATTAGGATAGTCTTTTTCATAAATTAATACAACAAGAAATCTTTGGGATTTATTTCTATGCTCCATTTCCCTAATGCCTCACATGCTAACATACTCCAGAAAGAGGAAGGAAAAAGTGAGACCCAAGAATTGCAAAATATTCTATGCAATGTTTTTTCAACTTAATCAGCTGAGGAAATAAACTGTTCTAAGTGGGACTCCATTTGGGATTGCTCCCACTGGTGGAATAAAAGCTCTGGATCCAAACCACAGTATTTATTTAAAATCATCATTTTTAATAGCCCCATATAGGCACAGTTGATGTGATGCTGGTGGCTGATGTGACTAACAGAGTAATTGTAACTTTTTCTTCTTGCCATAGTTTTTTAACTTCCATAGCTAGTGGTGTATATTTTCCTCTCTTTTCTTCTTCTTTTAATGCAACATTTTTGTTATTAGGTATTGCTTATTGTTTATGACTCTTGTGTCTGGTCCAGAATTGTTCTGTTCCAGCAAGAGAATATGAGTGCATAACGTGACTTGGCTTAACTTGTTTGAGTGTATCTGAACCTCTTAGGTTCTGAAATCATCTTTCTGGAGAGCACCTGCTGGTTGCATGATCCTTGAGGCCAGGTTCTGGTGAGTGCATAGTTCTACAGATATACCAGAACTGCAACAAGCCTTTAGTCCATTTTGTTCCATGGGTAATGTTTGCAGGGTAATAGTGTTTTATTCCCTTTCTGAATGCTAGTTTGTTGTACTAGGTTTTTCTGCTCTTGTTAACGGCTTCATTTGTTCAGTGGTATGCTGAATCTGTGAGTATGGATATGAGAAAGGTGATGGGGAAAGAGTGTTAAATGTTACGAAAGTTGAGACTATGGTCATCCAGTGAAGGATTTGCAGTCAGAAAAGATATTTGAAGGAAGGGGAGACTGTACCACACAGAGTACAGCAAAAGCTAAAAAAAAATAGGAGTGAGTGAAGTTAATTTCAGATACACTGAGTGTCTGTCTTGTTCTTTATTTCAGTGATTTTAACATTAAGGTGCTATGTAGAACAGTTTGTCTTAATTGTGTCTGTGAAATCAGACATATGACCAAGGCCATGTTCAGGTGAGCACAACCCCTTGAGGGCTGGGCATGTTGTTGGGCATGCCCCCTTGGGGGCTGGGCATGTTGGTGGGCACGCCCCCTTGGGGTGGCCACGTTGTCCTTCTTTTTGGTTTCCAAAATATGGGCACCCTAGTGTTAGAGACTTTGACAGTGACCAGTGTGCCTCGCTCACTCAGCTGTCCTGGTGATGGGCAAATTCAAGGCCCAGTTTTTCCTTCTTATGGTTCTTTATTTTTAAATGAGTCTTGGAGTGGACAACCCTTTAAAGAAAGGACTATCCTTCAAAACAGAGGACGGTCTGGCAGCCTTTCAAACACTCTCCTCTACAAAAGAGGGCACATGGCCATCCTAAAGGAAGCCCCACACACAGAACGACACTTTAGGGGCAGATCTACACCGCAGGACATAGCACTACAAAAGCAGTGTGAAAGTGGTATCTGGTATGTGTCAATGGGCCCCGACAGTTGTCAGTGCACTTCAGTACTGCTATAAAGCAGTAGTGTGGCTCCTGCCTTTTATATACCACTTTCATACTGCTTTCATAGTGCTATATCCTGCTTGGTGTAGATCTGTCCTAGGTGTTTAATGAAATAACCTGAAAGTAGGTTGAAGTTTGACCCTTTTATGGTAAACAAATAGCCTTTCTTCGAAGTCTGTGGTTAGCCTTAAAATTAAGATCACTCACAAAGCTTTAACCCCCATACTTGTATATTGATTCCACTGACAGTTAGTTGCCTGAGGTGGCCCCCTCACGCTGACAGTGGCTTAGGATTGTATGGTGATATGGCTGGCTAGTGGGTGATATGACTGGCTAACAAATCTGATCTTTGACTGCTATTTTCATCACAGCAGATTCCACTGTCGAAAAGACATGCTGCTGTCCATTTTTAAAAGCAAGTAGTCCCTTCAGGTGGGAACTGCTGTGAACTAAGCCAGATCTACACCAAGCACAATATAACACTTTGAACGTGGTTTGAAAATGGTATATGGAATGTGTCCTGAGCCCCAACAATGGTCAATACTGTTATAAAGCAGTAGTATAGATCCTGCCCAGCTCATTCCTTTTACCCTGACCACCCCCCAGCACCACAGCTCCAGATGTGCATGCAGTTTTCTGCCATGCATGCATGTCCCTTCTTTGGATTCTGTGCAGTATCTTTTCTTCCTACCATATCCCAATAACTGTCATCTTTCATCCAGTCCCAAATAAGTAAACATTCTGTTAACCAATTTATCAGAAATATTGACAGTGGATCAATTTCAAAGGTGGGGTGGGTTTTTTTTTTAGCATGGGACATACCAAAGTATTATTAGATCTGTACAAAATAATAATGCTTCATTGACTGCCATTGTTTCATGTTATACCCGAGACTTCCCATCAAATTCAATCTTGTATAGATAGTCATGATAATGTTCTTTGTGAAATGTGGCCCAAGTCAATACTATAACTCTCAATTTACTATAATATGTATACACAGTTGGCCAAAATTATTGATGTGTGTTAATTCTTTAGCTTTGGAAACTGAGCACTGTGAAGAGCCAATAGAGGAGAATAATTAGAAAACAATATTGTTCTGTCTAACATAAATGTCAGCAAGGTAAGATTTGATTTGCAACCCTTCACAGTTAGTATTCTATTTTTAATATTTGCTTGATAAAGATATAAGAAGTGTGTATAGGAAATTGTACCAAGCCAATGTCAACTTTCTCCACTTTATTGGCTTTTCAGATAATAATTTCTGTCCTTGCAAATGCTTTTCAAATGAATTTATGTTTATTTTTGTTGACCGGAGAAAAGAATCAGATAAACAGACCGTTATCTAAGCAGCCCTTCCATACTTGAGCCAGGACTATTCATGCCTTTAGCTTTTAACATATTTTCCTGCCAAGTATGGTGATTGGTTCATTTGTTTGATTTATTTGTTCTTTACGTTTTTATTTTGGATTTTATTGCTGTTTTATTGTATTTTTATTATTGCCATTAACCATCTTGAGCCCCATTTGGAAAGGTGAGGCACACATTTGCAATAAAGAAATAATAATAAGTCATGCTGTTCGTGTCAAGAAGTACCTGTCATAAGAATATGTGCAACTCTGCCATTGTTCTCAGCAATCCACATTAATAAGATATCAGCACTTAGCCAAACCATGGGATATGTATGCAAGTGTTCACCTTTTGCCCCACAACAGAGTAGAATTACACAAGTGAGGGGGAGTGGGACCATGCTTGTTGGCCCTGACCCTTCTATCACATCCCAATCTCTGGCATCCTGCATGCATTGGATGGGACAGTCTGAAGGAAGGAGCTTCCTTCAAATAGGTCGGAGCTTCCTTCACACAGGTAGGCTCCATATGCAATTTAGAACCATTCAGGGTGCAATAGGATTTACACAGGAAAAAAAGACATAAAATTCCAGTATGCCCCTAACAGCATGCCTGGCTGAGATATGCTGGGAGTTGTAGGTCTTTTTTTCTATCTAAAGCTGCATCGGAATGCGCCCTTAAAGACCATTTCAGATCTCTCTGTGTTAAAACTGAAATGAGATCAAAATGAGATCTGCTTACCATTAGTCTGTTGGCTGCCAGTCCTGTTGAAAAACCGATAAAAGACAAAAAGATATTGCAAACAATGTAAAAAGGTTGAAAGATGTTCAAAGTATTTTTGCAAAGTATGTTTTCCATACTTTTGCAAAGTATGTTCATTAACTTTATAATGAAAAATGTGAACATGTATGAAGTTCAAGCAGCATGACAACCTTGGTTTGCACTGACATTTGAAAGCCATATATATGTTGACTCTCAGCCTATGACAAGTACAAATAGTCATTGTTGTAGTTTTGGATTTCAATAATAAGGGTATGATGCTACCTTTATGTCTTGAACTGATTTGCTGCCTATATTGTGCTTGTCAGTTCTCCTGCACTTCACATTGAAAAAGTCGTTTCACATGTTATGTTCAATCCAGCTGTCACTGTCATCTGTATTTCCATCTAAGGGGAATTTTTTATTCTGTTTTTCATCTCAATGCATTTTGAAATATCTGCTATGGTACACCAGCATTTTCTTCTGATTAAAGAGTCAGACGACATCTCTTCCATTTGCTGGTATCATTATTCGCAAGCTGGGAGTAAAAAATAAAAAAGCACACTTCTCAGATGTTTATTTCCTAAATCAGCTCTTCAGAAAGAGATTAAACAAACAGAATGGTCTATCAATTCTCACTGTAATGTCAATAAAATAATAATAACAACAACTAATACTACTACAATAATAATAATAATAATAATAATAATAATAATAATAATAGCCAGTGTGGTGTAGTGGTTATAGTGTTGAACCAGGACTTGGGAGTTCTGAGTTCTAGTCCCCAGTCAGCCATGAAGCTCTCTGGGTGACTTATACCCAATCACTGACTCTCACCCTAACCTACCTCACAGGGTTGTTGTAAGGATAAAATAGAGAGGAGGATCATGCAAGAGGGGGAAAGGTGAGATATAAATGTAATAATAAATGTGATAATAAATAACAACTGTTGTCACAGCTGAAGCCCATCTTGAACAATACATGTTCATTTCAGCTCCATTGAATATAGGAGAAAATTAGCAACTATTTTGGCTTGGACCTTGTGAGCCACAAACAAAGGAAAGCTCATGGTAGATGCCTCTGCCCAATTTTAGCCAATTCTCCCTACCCTACCCAAAGCAGCTGCCACAACCCATCAATGTCATTCAGGAGGGTCCCCTGAGCCTTCGGAGAGGCATTGGTTTGTTTGTTTGTTTGTTTGTTTATTATAGTTCTATACCACCCATCAGCTGAAGTTCTCTGGGTGGTTCACACAAAAAAACCTTAAAACCATAAAATATAATAACATAGTAAACCATACATTTAAAACAGAATACAACCTAAGTAGTAACTAAAATAAAAGACAGCAGAACAGATCTAAAACAAACTAGCTACTGAATTTCTACCTATCACGAAGCATAAGCTGCCATAAAAAAGGAGGCAGCAGCCCTAGGAAATATTTTTAATAAATGAGCATTGTTTCACTAACTTCATCTTTTCACAAACTTCAAGCATTCAGCTCATCCAGACTTCAGTTCACAGCAGTTCACACACAGTTCAGTTCCTGCTGTGTCAACTCAAAAAACGAATACATGTATTTCAGCATGATCTTTCATAGGTAAACATCTGTGTGGTGCATCTCGTGAACCAGATGATACTGTTCTACAAAAGATGCTGCAGAAAAATAAACAAATGGTTAACCTTTAAAGTGCTTGTTGTATTTATATTATCCAAATTATTCCTAATGAAGTCAAAGAATGGGGATTATTGGATGCAGCCTCATTGATAATAATTTAAATATATCTTTTCCACCAAATTTGAGTGCTTCATTGTATTTTCTATACAACCCATTAATCATACCTGTGCTTATATTGGGTAATTTTCATGGGCCCTATGCAGTACACAAACTGGTTGGATAACCATACAGAAAATTTAGTCCAGACACTCAATCGAACACAAAACACATTTGCAGGAATATGGAGTGTGGGAAATAACAAGGTGGACACAACATTAGGATTTAAACAGGGCCACATTTATTAATAGATTTGCAGAAAGGGAAATCCTAAGCAGGCATCTTCTCTAATCTGGCCTCATACTGTTGTTATATCGGGCAAGACTTTCACGGCCTAAAAGTGGCGCCTTGACGTTCGCCACCTCACAAGCTTGCCCCTTATGGGGTAGGGAGGCCTTCCATGTCACCTCCCCTCGTGCCGTAAAGCTCTGAGTGGGTGAGAAAGGTTGGCCTCAAAGGTAACCCCTATCTCCACCAGCTGGGCCGTAAAACTCGCAGTCGGGGAGCCTCCAGCATTACCCATCACCACAATGGTGCCTCTGAATGCTCACCGACCCTAACCACTCAAGATGCCTGCACATACCTGTCTATCAGCAAATGTGACCAAATTGTTTACAATGCCAAATCAACCTAATTATTTCTCCCCACCTGTCCTGAAGTGTGAAGTAGGCAAAAACAACAACAACTCATAACCAATGAAAGATTATGAGCAAAAAAATTCCTACTCGGTCCCCAAAGGACAACCATCGAGCCCACACTGCCTACAGGGAGGGAGGGAGGGAGGGAGCCACGATTCAAAGAGGAAGAGAGGAGGGTGAGAGCCGACAAATAGGCTCTGATTCCCCTCCCCCCTGGTGGCACCACGGGGAGGCTGCCTATGGTATGCCTCCACGCCTCGTCTTCCACCCCACCCACAATAGCCTCCTCACACCCAGGTTGCGCCGGGCGTGGAAGTAAGGCATTTCTTTGGAAACAAGTCCCATTGTTTTCACTGGTACTTACTTCCAGGGTCAGGGATGTAAGGCTGCAGTCCCAGTCATTCTTCGTTACAATGGCTTGGAACTAAACAGCTACTTTGGGCTGAGGTGTTATGAATTTCTTTTTAACAGATACTACTGCCGGGTTCAGGACAAGAGCGAACTTTTATATAGTCAGATTTTGGCAAGTGCATCTTGTGCCATCATGGTGCCACAATGGTGGGAGATACCAAAATCTCCTTCTACTCAACTGTTGATAGCAGCTCCTGAATCCAGAATAGGGATGTTGAACAAATCCACAATGGCACAAGATGAGTTCGGTTTTTTATGAATCCATCCCACAGATTCCACAGCAGACTGTCTTTTCCCCTTTTGGGCACATTCTGCAGACTTGAGGACCATTTATCTAACCTTCAGAAGTTTGTACAAATATCATTGTAGTATGGCAGTGACACCCATCTCCATCTTTCCTTTCCATATACGTCCAAGGAAAATCTTTGTCTGATGTTAGTAATGTAATGGAGTGGATGAAGCTTAATACAGACAAGAGGAGGGGCTCCTAGTTAGTCGAAAGGCAGACCAGGAAATACGGACTCGTTTGTGCTGGATGGGTTCACAGTTTGGGAGTACTTCTGGACTTGGCCCTGAACCATGTTTTCAGCAGGGGCCAGGAGTGTATTTGCACAGCTGAGACTGTTGACCGGGGCAGGCACTCCTTTGTTACAACAGCTTCACTGGCTACCAGTTTGTTTCCAAGCACAATTCAAAGTGCCCATTATGACCTATAAGCCCCATACAGCTTGGGACCAGGCTACCTAAGGGACCGCCTCATCCCATATGACCAGGTCTTAAGATCTTCAAGAGAGGCCGTTTTTTCAATACCACTTCCTTCAGAGGCACAATTGGCAGCAATGTGAGAGAGGGCCTTTTGGGTGGCTGCTCCTAGGCTCTGGAACTCCCTGCTGAGGGAGGCTAGGTTTGCTCCCTCTCTGCTGTCCTTCCACTGGCAGGCAAACACCATTTTATTCAAGCAGCTCTTGACATGTAAGAATGTCTGTTGAGTTGGATGCTGTTTTTGTTCTGTTACTGCTGTATTTTTATTGGGGTTCAATGCATTTTATTATTGTAAACCACCTTGAGTGTTATTTCTCTTGGTAGAAAGGTAAGGTACAAATAAAATAAACAAATGGTTCAAACGATCTGGAGGGCACCAGGTCGTGGAAGGCTCTGCTATATCATGCACTTTAGTGGCTCATTAAACACATAGATTCCCAGTTTGACCCCAGCAACTTCTCCTGACAAAATGTTTTTGTTTGTGTTGATTGTACATACACTGCCTGGCAGAAAGGCAATTAATATTTTTAATTAATAAAAAAAGCAAGATATCATTCTAAATCAGCCCTCTCTAAGCTGGCACATTCCAGATGTTTTAGACTTCAACTACCATCAGCCCTAGCCAGCAAGGCCAATGATCAGGAATTATGGGAGTTGTAGTCCAAAACATCTGGATGGCATCCAGTTGGGTAAGACTGATCTAAATTGCATTCATTCATTTATTACATTTCTATACCAGCCCATAGCCAAAGCTATCTGGGCAGTTCATAGAAATTAAAACTTGAAGGAACAGTGGAAAACAATATAAAATCTAAAAGCTTAAAACTACAATATAAAAGTACAACCAGAATAAAACCCAGCAGCAATTCAGAGATTTAAAATACAGATTTAAAATAGCAGAACTAAAAGACTAGAATGCTAAAATACTGGGAAAATGAAGAGGTCTTCACCTGGTGCCTTAAAGAGTGCAACATTGGCACCAGGAGAACCTCTCCAGAGTAGGCTGACCAGATAAAATCCAGGTCAGGGCTCATGTAACTTTAACAGTTGTAGAGAAAAGGGAATTTCAGCCGGTGTCATTTGTATGCACAGTGTCCTGGTGAAATTCCATCTTCATCACAACTGTTAAGTTGCAGGGGCCCTGCCTTCTTTTGTATATGGTCACTCTAGTATAGTGCCTTCACCTTTAACTGTTGTGATGTAGAGGGAATTTCACCAGGAACTAGTTGCATACAAATGACTCTGGCTGAAATTCCCTTTTCTCTACAACTGTTAAAGTTACATGTGCCCTGACCTGGATTTTATCTGGTCACCCTACTCTAGAGAGCGTATTCCACAGCTGGGGTGCCACAGCTGAAAAGGCCCTCTTCCTGGTAGCCATGCACCTCACTTCCTTTGGCAGGGTCTCACAGAGAAGATCACTGAAGATGATCTTAGGATCCGGGCAGGTACATATGGGAGGAGACGGTCCTTCAGACAACCCGTTTAGGGCTTTGAATGTTAATACCAGTACTTTGAATCCAGCCTAGACATGAACTGGCAGCCTGTGCAGCTGGAAAAGTACTGGCTTAATGTGGACCCATTGGCCAGTCCTTGTTAACAATCTTACTGCCCTGTTTGCGCCAGCTGAAGTTTCTGGACCATTTTAAAAGGCAGCTCCATGTGTACCACACTGCAGTAATCCAGACAAGGTTATCAGAGTGTGGATATCTGTGGCCAGGTTATCTCTGTCCAAATAAGGGCATAGTTGGTATATCAGCCTAAGCTGATGCGAATTTTACTCATTTCCGGTTTTTTTCAGTAATGAAGCGACAAAAAAATGTGTTTACTTTAGAAATGTCCACTGAAAGCATATTTGGCCATATATTTAATCAAAGCTGTCAGTCTGTAGGGCTTTTATGACAACATCTGCAAAAAGAAAGCGAGTGAAGCCACAGAAAATTCCCTACCTTTCAGTGTCAAGAATCATGATTTTAATTCGCCCCTGCACTTTGTGCTCCATGTTTTGTCGGTGACTTAAATCATAAATGATGCATGTCACTTTGAGTTACTTTGTCTCAATCTCTCTTTTCACTGATGAACACTTAGTTCCTGAAGAATCCTTTTCTGAGCTCAGTTTTGACAGTCGCCGTTCTCTTTAGCACTTGCTTTGACAGAGTAAACACCTTGTCTACACCAAAAACATGTCAAGGGTCACTGAAAGCAGTTCAGTTACAGGTGGCCTGTCTTATTTTCATTAGAGAATGGCTGTATTCCTTAGAAAGTTAAATCTCTTCCCAATACATTTAAGGTAAGCAAATATAGAATCTTTGTTCAAGGATGAAACATTCATATCTGTCCTGTCACTGAAAAATAGCTGTCAAGAAATTCAGTTTCTCTCAGTGCTCTGACTGGAGAACTCCATTTTCTTCTTAGGCTGTTGCTGTACGATAACTCTGTTTGGCCAAGCTGAAGTGGCACACAATGATGTGACCACCTGTAAGTCTGTTATCTCGAGATAGCTCTAGCCTTCAAGACCAGAGTAAAATTCAGTTAATCAGGACTGAATGATCTCAGCTGCATTCCTGTGGGAATTTCTACCCTCTCTTACAGGGTTTGGGAATGTTGACCTGTGATTGGTTCGTGGAAATCTTCTCTGAGCATAAAAGGCAGAGACTTAGATCTACCTTCTTTCCTTTGTCATCATGCTCTAACTTGGTTTCAGGCTTGTGAGCTTCTAGATCCTGGGCTGGGCCCTGTCCCATTGGAAGACCCATACTCGGTGACATATAGGATAGGTTTAGGTATTGCTTTATTATTTTTGCCCAGAGCATTGTTCCAAAGGTTTTCTCTGAGTCTTGTGTATCTTTCAAACCCTTTTCCTTTCCCCTATGTAATTAAACATAGACCAGATCTACACCAATCAGAATATAACACTTTGAAAGCAGTTTGAAAATGCTATATGGAATGTGTCACAGGCCCAATCGTTGTCAGTGCACTTCAGTACCATTATAAAGCAGCAGTGTAGATCCTGCCGTAACTTCTGCCTCTAGCACTGTGTGTGCCTTCTTTCAGGTAAATCTCAGTACTAATTCTAGAGCCTTCTGATTGAGCTAATAGCTGTTGTTAGGGTGACCAGATGTCCGGACCCCCCACGGACAAGTCCGGAATAAGGGGGCCAAATTTGAGTCCGGGAGGAAATTTCAGAATATCCCCGAAACTCCGGGAAAATTGGGCCTCTCCTGCACCATATGAGCCTTGTTCTTGGCTAGCGCGGTTGCGCTGGCCAAGAACAAGGCCTAGATCGGCCGGGGAAGAGGCCGGAATGACGCATGCACGCCCTTCCGGGTATGCGTCGTTCCGGCCTCCTCCCCTGTGCCATCCGGGGCTTGTTCTAGCTGGCACTGGATGGAAGCGGATGTCCCTGCAAGGTAAGCAGGGGGCAGGGGGCAGGGGGGAGCGGAGGCGCGGTGCACTTACCTTGCAGGGACGTCCACTCCCATCCGGCGCCGGCTGCTACTGCGAGCGGGCTTCGTGGCCTGCTCCAGAGTGGCGCGACATCACCTGGCGCGCCACTCTGGAGCAGGCCGCGAAGCCCACTCGCAGTAGCAGCCGGCGCCAGACGGGAGCGGACGTCCCTGCAAGGTAAGCAGGGGGCAGGGGGAGGGGGGCAGGGGGGAGGGGGGCACGCGATAAAGGAAGAAAAAAGTGAATGGGTGAAAGCAAAGGGGGTGAAGAGTGAAAGTGTGTGGGTGTATTTTTAATAAGAGTAGAACAAAGGCAGGAAAGGGGGATACTGAGAGGCTAGAATAATGCGGAGGAGGACTTCAGGGATACCTTCCTTTTATTGTTGTACGGAAGAGGGAATTTCAGTACATGCAGCTTCTCATGCAGCCTGAAGAAAAGTTGCACCTGCTCAGATTCCCTCTGCTGTAGGTCTATGAAAATCTATGAAAGACTTTTAAATTAAAAGTCTTTTTTTTCATTTTTAATTATGCATTTCTGCAGCATCAATCATAGCAAAGTACACGGGATGTATGTTAAGCATGCTGCATAATGCCTGCCTGTTTAAAAAGAGAGAGAGAGAGAGAGAGGTGGCAGCAGCCAGTGTGGTCAACTGATTCACATGGTGAACTTCGACCTGGGTTCAAATATCATTTAAAATGGAAGCTCAATGGGTGGCCCTGGATAAGCTATTATTTCTCAGCCTCAGTTCCCTATCTGAAAAATGGGAATAATAATAACAATAATTATAATATCCTACCTCAGAGTTGTTGGGAAAAGAAAGGAAATATTGAGCACACTGGTTGCTGCTACCCTGCTACCTCTACCTGTCTCTCTTTCTCTCTCTTAAACTGGCAGGCATTATTCAGTATGCTTAACGTTAGAGTGACCATATACAAAAGAAGGCAGGGCCCCTGCCACTTTAACTATGTGATGAAGAGGGAATTTCACCAGGAACTAATTGCCTACAAAAGACACTGGCTGAAATTCCCTTTTCTCTACAACTGCTAAAGTTACATGAGCCCTGTCCTACTTTTCATATGGTCAGCCTAGGGGGGAGGGGGTTTACCCCCCCCCCCCCGGGGCCATCTGCTTCCATCCGCTGGCGCCTGTGGGTGCCAGCGGATGGAAACGGACGGCCCCGGGGGGGTACCCTGGGTAGCCAGGCATCCCTGTGCAGCTTTGCTGCAGGAGATGACAGTTAATATCTTTTTTTATGGCAGTTTGTTATTAAAATCTTGCTTTATTTACTCTGGCTTTTTAATATAGAGATAAATACAATGTGCTTTTATGTAGTTCTCTACTCTCTGCTCTCTTGGCATAGCAATATGGAAAGTAGGTGAATGAATATAAAATGCTCAGTAATTGAATTTGTCAGGACTGAGATTAGCCTGGATAGAATGGACATAGGGGTGGGGAATTAATGACCGGATGCTTGAGGCGCTCAATGAGTGGTTGCATCACAGTACATCTGGATATGGAAGAGGCATTGCATGGATGTGAGATCAGGGACATATGTGGGGATTAAAATTATACAAAACTTTGAGAAGTTGATCTGCATTCCGGTGTGTGTACACAGGGTGGGTGCAGGACTATGGCCTCAAAGAGCTTGGAATGCCATAGGGGCAGGAGCGCAGGGGAGGGGGCTAAATAATGCAAAGAAATATGTTCTGTACCTTTGTGAATGATATGAAGTACTGGGGGGAAAGTATGAAACTATTGTAGATTTTTTTTTTCATCTCTGGAAAGAACTTTCATGGCGTGCAGAGCAGCCTGTCCCAGCCTGGAGCGAGGGCATCTTAGCCCGGCCTGGTGCGCAGAGCTGGGGCTGGATGTTATGTTATTTTTCTTGTTGTTTCTCCTGTTATTGTTGAGTGCTGCTGCTACTGTTTATAAACTTTTTAAAAAGCAATTTGCTGCTCTTATTTATTTATAGCATTTTTATCCCACCCCTCAGCCAAAAAGGCTCCCAGAGTGGCTTACAATCAGAAATGAAGATAGTCTTGTATGTATGCTGGGGGGGGGGGGGTATTAAATCAATAGAAGGCAAATGAACTGTCTTTAGCTGCAATTTAAATTCAGTGGGGGTGGGGGTAGATTGGATTTCATATCTGGCAGCATTGATGAAATTAATTTTCACTTATTTTCCATATATTCCTTGAGTACTGATTTTGATGAATTAATTGGGGGGGTGTATGTGGGTGTGTTTTAAAACTATTATTAGATTTGTCATGGGTGAGTATGTTGGGGTATGTGGATATTTATTTTATTTTTAATCTTGGTTAAGTGTGTGTGGTTGGTTGGTTTTTGCCTTGGTGCATGTGTGGATTTTTATTATTTTTCCTTTGTTGAGTATGTGGATGAGTGTTGTATTTTTAATGTTATTTTATTGCCTTGGGTATGTGCATGTTTGTGTGTAGATTTATTATGTATACTGTTATTTTGCCTTGTGTGAGTGGCTGAGTATGATGATGATGATGCCTTTGGTGAGTGGGGGGGTGAATTCTTATTCCCCGTCCCCTGTTAAGTGTATGTGAGGAGGTTGTTGTTTTTTTAATTGCCTTGGGGAAGGTGTGGGGTTCCCCCCTCACTTTGAGTGAGTGTGCAGGGGTGTGTAGATTTTAATTTTTATTGCCCGAGTATGAGGTATGTGTGAATGGTGGTGATGATGATGACACAAAATTGGGTGGGATCACTAATATCCTAGAAGACAGAAACAAACTCCAAAGTGATCTTGATAGACTGGAGCGCTGGGCTGAAAACAGCAGAATGAAATTTAATAGGGAGAAATGCCAAGTTATACAAGTAGGAAAAAGAAACCAAATGCACAGTTACAAGATGGGGGATACTTGGCTCAGCAATACTACAAGCGAGAAGGATCTTGGAATTGTTGTAGATCACAAACTGAATAGGAGCCAACAGTATGACTGGGCTGCATTAATAGAAGTATAGCTTCCAAATTATGTGAGGTACTGGTTAGAGTTAGGGTTAGGGTGCTGCATGCACACACATGACACTTGCTGATATTCCCTTTTCAATACAGCTCTTAAAGATACTGGAGCCCTGTCCTCCTTTTCACATGATCACCCTACTTTAAAGATGCTCAGCGTTTCAGGCAAGAAAATAACTTTGGATCATTTCACTTGCATGTAATACAGTTGTCCTGTAAAATGGTCTTGTGTCTTGTGTCTGCTTCTGAAACAATCATGGCAGCCTTGTTGTTAGCCTCTTCCGTATAACTGTTCTTCTATGAGATTAATGGTAAAGAACTAGGTGATGAAAATCACTATAAATCTGAAATAAACAAAAGTGTTTGAGATTGCACTTAAAAGGAACTTTCCTGTGAATTTGCTTCCATGTGTCTGCTGTGGTGGGAATCAGCAACTGGATTGGTGAACTGACCTGTTTGCAATAGCCAGAAGTGCAGAATGAGATACCGCTAGACCCTGAGTTCAGCCAACTGAGAATCTGAGCTTTTGTTTTAAAAAAGGATTCTAGCCTTTATGGCTGCAAAGATGTCATTGGAAGTGTGGCATAATGCTTGTTGAAATGTCTGTATTTCATTTCTTTGATGCTGATATAACCCACTTTTGTTTTTAAGAGATGTGTTTGTAAGATAAACATGGAAAGTGGTGATGTTGTGCTCCTGCCCCTTCTTTTCCCCTTTTCCCCAACTGACTGCATTTCACAACAGTAAGGTGGTTTCATTGTAGGAGATGCTCAATGATATCTTACTTTATTGTCTTTTAGATTCTGTTCTGGTCTATAATTCAGTAAAAACTTTGTAGAAAAGCATTCAGAAGGCCAAAAAGAAAGTGTAAATTCACGCCTGAGTTAAAGGCCAAATTTCCCATCTTCAAGGAAGGTCGAGATGAGAGCGAGGCTGAGTGCACCATATGCAAGCTTGGAACATTTGTGTCTGTTGCACATAAAGGTGCTTTGGATTTACAGAATCATATTCAGTCAAAGAAGCACAAGAAGGCTGTTCGAGGAGAGAGCTCTTCCACCAAAATGACTGATTTCTTTGTGAGACCAGGAACCAAATCTGAGGATGCGATCACTGCAGCGGAGGGTACACTGGCCTTCCACACTGTGATGCATCACCACAGCTTTAGATCAACAGATTGCACCTCTGGCTTGTTCAAGACACTATTCCCAGACTCGGATGTAGCCCGGAAGTTTGCAAGCGCTCACACCAAGACAGAAGCAGTTGTGAACTCTGTGCTTGCACCGCAGTCTGTGGAAAGTGCCCTGCAAGCAATAATAGAACACAACATTCCGTACTGTGGAGTCTCAACTGATGGAAGCAACCATGGTGCTGTGAAAATATTTCCAGTTGCAGTCCAATATTTTGACTGGAAAAATGGTGGTTTGCAGTCCAAACTCATCGAACTGAGGAACACACCTGATGAGAGAGCTGATACAATTGCCAACTATGTGAAGGACACTCTGGAGAAGAATGGCTTGTTGGAGAAATGCATTGCCTTCATAGGTGACAACTGCAATACTATGTTTGGTGGACTACTGCATGCTGAGGAAGGGAGTAACGTCTTTGCAAACTTGAAAAGGCTGTTGAAGAAAACTACTCTCATTGGTGTGGGTTACCCAGCACACATTTTTTTAAAAAAATATTTTTTATTTGTCAACATAATACAACATAAAACAACATAAAATACAATACATACCGCATACCCCCCGTGCTCCCCTCCCCCCAGGAGTCCTTCAATTATACATTATTCTTCTTTCCAAAAGTGTAAAGACTCTTTTGAAGGTATTTGCCCCTTCCCCATCCTTAATACATATTCCAAAAATAGGCTCCATACATCTCCAAAATCATTCTTACTGGACATTCCCCTCTTTATTTTCATTTTACACGTTAGCTTGTCATTAAGTGCCATATCCCATATTTCTTTATACCATTCTTCTATAGTATATATCCCTTGCCCTTTCCAGTTTTTAGCAATCATTATTCTGATGGGAGCCAGGAGGTTGTTTATTAATTCTCTCTTATTTATATTCTCATTTCCTTTATCCCATATTGCTAGTAGAGCCAGCTTTGGGCTTAATTCCAATTTACTTCCAATTATTTCACTTATTTCTTTGAACACCCTTTCCCAAAAATTTTGTACATGTTTACAGCTCCACCACATATGGAAATAAGTTCCAACCTCCTGACATCCCCTCCAACAATTCTTGGACACTTTTTTATCTATCTGATGAAATCTTACCGGCGTTAAATACCATCTCCATACTGTCTTATAATAATTCTCCTTAATTCTAATCGACAAAAGCTTTAACATTCTTGCATCCCACATCCTCCCCCAGTCATGTTCACTAATTTGTTCCTTTAAATCATCTTCCCAAATAATTTTAAGAGTGTCTCGATATTCAGCCTCCTCTGTCAGGATTCTATATATTTCGCTAGTCAGACCTTTTCTAGTTTTAATTACTTCCTTCTTTCCTCTTGATTCAATTAAATCTTCAAATATTGTATTATTTCTACACTTCTTATTTATCTTTTTCCATTCCTGTGTCCATTTTTCCAATTGTAAGCATTTGAACCAAGCTATCTTTTGTCCTTTTACCAACTCTCTGATTTGCACCTTATCTATCATTCTTTCCATCCAGTTCCTTAACTTAATAATTTCCTGACCCTTCAGATTTCCTTCCAACTCTACTTTTAAATTCCTTGGGAAATTTCCCACAACTACCACTGGGGCAAGTGGAGAGTCTCCTGGTATTAACTTTCCTTTAACTTTATCCCAGATCTCTAGAATGTTTTTCAGCAACAGGTTGTCCAGTCCCCTCAAATCTTTCTTTGGAATTTTATTATTTTTTAAAAAATTTGCAATTTAAAATCTAGTTCCCGTTTGCATTCCTAGCCATTCTAAGTCTTCCTCCCCTAATATACTATTTATAACATATCTTAACTGATTAGCAATATGATAATTCTTTATATTTGGAAGTCCCAAACCTCCTTTCTTTTGTGTCTTATACCATAACCCTTTGTTAATCCTAGCTCTCTTAACTCTGTTGCAATAAGCATTAATCATATTTTGCCAGCTCTTTAACTCTGCATCCGATATTTTAATCGGTAGCATTCTAAACAAAAAAATAATCTTAGGTAATATCTTCATTTTTATAACCGCTATTCTACCAAACCAAGAATGTTTTAATTTTCTATATACCTCTAACTTTTCCCCTACCTGTTTTTTCAAACTTGCAAAATTAATTTCCTCTAACCTATCTAAATCTTTTGCAATATTAACTCCTAAATAATGTACTACATTTTTAAGCCTAAAACCTAACTTTACTTTACCTTCCTCCATCTCCTCTTTGTTATAATTAAATAACATCATTTCTGACTTCCCCCAATTAACTTGTAAACCAGTAATCTCCCCGAATTCTCTCAAATGCTCCTTAATCAGCTCCCCAACCTTCAGGGGATCTTCTAATGTCAGTAATGTGTCATCCGCACACATATTATTTTAATCTTCTCCTTCCCTCCTATCCCCTTCAATCTTGAATCCTCCCTTATAACATTTGCCAAAATTTCTATCACTATCGCAAATAAGATCGGTGAAAGTGGGCAACCTTGTCTTGTTCCTCGAGCTAGTATAATCTGTTGCATTAACCCATCATTAACCATTATTTCTGCTTTATTATTTTTATACAGTTGATCCATCACTCCCATAAATTTTACTCCAAGCCCAAATGTTTTCAAAATTGTTTTAAGTGCTGGCCATTCCACGCAATCAAAGGCTTTAAATATATCCAATGCTAACAAACCTGCTTTTAAATTCCTTTTTTAAATAGTATTGATTATATTTAAGACTCTTCCAATTAAATTAGGCATTTGCCTTCCTGAGATAAATCCACATTGATCTTTTCTAATATATTTATGTATAAACGTACTCATCCTTTTTGCCATTATTGCTGTAAATATTTTTGAGTCTTGATTTATTAAGGATATTGGTCTATAAGTTGCTGGATCAGTCAGATCCTTTCCTGGTTTCGGGATTAATATAATCAAGGAATGATCCCACGATGGGGGGGAGGGTCTTTCCTCCTTCTATTATACTATTAATTTTTTTTTAAAATCTTGGTATTAAAATTCCTCTAAAAACCTTATAATATTCTGGCCCCAAACCATCCAATCCCGGAGATTTCCCTCCTTTTAATTTAGCAATAATTCCTTCTATTTCTTTCTCAGTAACTAATCCTTCCATATAATCCCGATCTTGCCCCTGTAATCTTATTTTCCAATTCTTCTCTACATATTCCAATACCTTAACCTGTGATCCCATATCTGATGTATATAATTCTCTATAAAACTCCTGAAATATATTTAATTTATCCTTCATTAAGTTACAACTTTTCCCTGTCTTATCTCTAATTGTCCCTATCATGCTCTTAGCCTTTTTTGACTGAGTGGACCTAGCCAGCATCTTCGAGTTTTTATTACTATATTCAAAAAAATCCCTCCTTAAATATAGCAAATCCCTTTGGACTTGTTCTAACTCTTCTCTCTCTAATTCTTTTTTCTTAGCTTGGATTTGGGCAAATAGGCGTTTATCTTTTGTCTCTCTTAGCTTCTCCTCTAAGTCCCTTACCTCCTTTTCAATCTTTTTATTTTGTGCTTCTTGTTGTTTTCTTAGGGTACACATTTCCCTAATACAAATCCCTCTTACTACAGCCTTCATAGTGTCCCATATTAATCCCTGCGAGTTTAAATCCTTTTTGTTAATTTCCCATATTTCCTGCATTTCTTTTTTTATGTTCTCCACTATATTTTTATTGTTTAATAGCCTTGTATCGATTCTCCATCTCTTAACTTGTTTATAATCCTTCTTCATTTTAATATCCATCGTCATTAATGCATGGTCTGTGACTTTGATTACCCCATAGCACAATCTATAAGTTTAGACATCATATTCTTTGACACAAAAATATAATCAATCCTGGAATAACTCTTAAACCTTGGTGAGTAGAAAGTATATTTCCTTTCTTCCCCTTTTAATACTCTCCAAACATCCATTAGTTCTTTTCTCTCCATTAATTTGCTTAACCCCGTCCTCCCACCACTCTTAAGAACTCTTAATATATTATCCCTGTCTTTCCCTTTGTCTAATACCATATTAAAGTCACCTGCCATCACAATATTCTTTTTACCCACTTCACCCACTGCATTAAAAACTTCATCGAAAAATTCCATTTGTTTTCCATTTGGAGCATATACATTGATCAATACATATTCTTCCTCCCCTACCATGCAAGAAATTATCAGAAACCTTCCCGCTTCATCCTTCTTCACCCTTTGTACAGTAATACCACATTTTTTTGAAATTATAATCGCTACACCTCTTGCTTTAGAAGTGCCAAAAGACTTTTCGTAAACGCCCACTTCCCTCATCCGAAGCTCATTTACACCCTCCTTTGTTTGATGAGTTTCCTGCAAAAAAATTACTCTTTTTTTAATAACATTTCTATTCTCTTCCTTTTTATAACAGTTCCTAGCCCTTTAACATTTAAAGTTGCAACCCTTAATTTATTTTCCATCTCTCTCTTTCACCCACATCTCTATATTGGTCTCCCTCTGTGATACACATACCCCCCTCCCTCACCCCCCATTTACCCCCCATCTTCACCCCCCTTCTCACCAGACCTTCCTGGGCAATGGCCCCAATTATTCTTAGAACTCTTCAGGGGGGGAGAAGCAACCCAACATTCCCGGAGCAGAAATCCGACTCTCCCCTCTCTTATAATCTTTTCTTATCCCTTTTACAATAATATTTCTTCATTGACGGCTTCCACCTACGGCACCTTCCTCCTGTGGACGATCAGGACAGACTTCCCTTCCAGCACCTTCATCCTGCTTTGTTTCTCCAACATCCGTGGGATCCACTAAGCCCAGCTTTTCCAGAAGATCCATCCCTTGCTCACACAATGTTATTCTATGTTGCTTCCCTTTCCACATAAATCTCAGAAAGACTGGGTATCCCCAACTATATGTCATCGATCTCTTCCGCAAAGCCACTGTACACAGTCTAACACTCTTCCGCCACTGCACAGTTTGAGGGCATAGATCCTGGTAAACCTCAATTGATGTTGCTTGTAGCATCAGCTGGGCTTGACGTCTAATTGCTTGCATCAACTTTTCTTTCTTGTAGTAATTAGCAAATTTGACAATTATATCTCTTGGGAGCATCCCCTTCTTCTTATAACCCACTCTGTGGATCCTCTCAATATCCGCCATCTCCCAGGTTTCCTGAGGTTCAATTTCCTTAATCCATGCCAAGATTATGTCTCTTAAATCCTTAGGACTCTCTCCTTCTCTCTCTCCAAAAAATCTAATTCGAATGTTAACTCTCCTGTCCCGATCTTCCAAAGCAATTAAGCGCAAGTCCATCTCCTTCAAATGGTCCCCCTGTTTCTTGCTGTCTTCCTGCAGCTTCTTCGTATTCCTCTCCATTCTCTCCATATTATCCACCACAGTTTGAAGGTCCACCATAAATTCCTGCTGTGAGTCCTTGATTCTTTGCATTAATCTTTCCTCCTGCTTCAGTAAAGCCACCTCCATCACATTCTGAATTTTGCTCATTAAATCATCTGAGGTCTCTGCTTGACTCTCTTTGGCCGTTTTTGGTACTGCACCTGCTGCTTTAAGAGCTGTGCCATATTTAGTATTTCTGGAGTGACCCGGGGATTTCCCTGTCTTGTCCGATTGCTGCTGCTTGTCCAACATATTGTCTGGCATAGTTCCAGCAACCTTCGTAAGCTGCTGCCAGTTTCTATCAGACGGATGATCTTTCGATAATCTGCTCCAGGCGGGGGCACTGGATTTTTCACCTTTTTGCTTTCTTTTCCTAAAGCTAAACTCATAAATCCGCACCCATCACCTAAATCATCGCTATCCGCCTCAAATATCCTCTTGGCTCAAATCAACAGTTGCGCTTCGGCTCTTAGCTCCTTCAACTAGAGATTAAAAGTCCCTTTTCCCACTTAAATCACTTCAGCCTCTCCCTCTAAAGTTATCTTAACCTTGCTGCTTCCAATTAAAGTCCATTAATTACCTTCAGTAATCGCCTGTTAGAGCTCCCGTCCACCTCCAAAACAGTTTCGTTTTCCCCTCTGCTGTTATAGTAGTTATCCAGCTGCTTCTTTCACCACAGATGCAGTAAGGCTTCCGGACCCAAAATCAAATCGTTAATCAAGAATCCATCGTCTCCAAATTAGGGATTTTGTAAATATTTCATTGCTTCTTAATGAGAGCAAGAGAGTTCTGACTCTACTCCATGTCCGTTAGGCCACTCCCCCAGCACACATTTTGAACAATTGTGTACATCAGAGGGCAGTCAAACTTGATGTGGATGTGGAGACTATTATTTTTAAAATCTACCAGTACTTCAGCATTTACACTGTAAGAACTGAGAGCCTGAAGGAGTACTGTGAGTTTGTGGACATTGAATACCGACAGATGCTTTCCCACAGCAAGACACGGTGGCTGTCCTTATACCCTGGAATAACAAGGCTACTGCAGATGTTTCCAGCCTTGAAGTCCTTCTTTCTCTCTGAAAGCAAACCACCTCCTGTGCTCAAGAAGTTCTTTGAAAGTGACTTCAGTGAGATCTACCTCTGGCATATGCACTCACTCACAAGCAGTTCCAAACACACATTGAAGAGATTGAACGTGCAAACAACTCAGTGGTGGAAGTGCTGAAATGCCTGCACTCTGTGATCAACATCCTTTGTGAACGGAAGGCCCAGAACTTCACGACCCTTAAAGTCAGGGAACTCCTGGGAAAAAATCGTAAGGATGGACTTGCTGCAGAGTGTGACGCATTTCTTGACCAAGTGCAATGTCAGTAGTCCACCTGCATTGAATATTTGGAGATGTGGATGAGACCACTGGAAGAGTTCTCCATATTCATGTGGATTGCCCTGAGTGAGACACCAGCATGGCCTGATGTGGAGCCTACTGTCCAATACTTAAGAGACAAAGGAGTGCTCATTGACGATGCGAAGTTTGCAAATCTGCGAAAATTTGTAGAACGTAGGAGCAATGACGAAGACTTCAAGAAGTTGATGGCCCACCAGAAGTGGACAAAGTACTTTGAGAGCTCCAAAAGCATTGACTGCCACTCAGAGCTGTTGCAAATTGCACAGTTCTTTTTTGCAGTTCCTTCCCACAATGCTAACGTGGAGCGCATTTTCTCCCTGATGCAAGCGCAGTGAACTAAAGAAAGAAACCAGTTGTCTGTGGAGACACTGAAGGGAATATTACAGGTTAAATATAATTATAACCAAATGTCGTGTAAGGACTTTCACCATTTCTTGCTTAACACCCAACCCCTTTTAAGAAAAATAAGATCCGGTGAAAAATATTCCAGGGCACATCAGGAGGAAGAAAAGACTTAAAATTTGTATATTAGCTAAAAATAAATTGTGAGGTGTCAAATTAGACATGTGACCAAGGCCACGCCCCCTTGGGGGCGGTCATCTCAAGTTGGGCCTGCCTTCGGGGCTGGGCATGTTCGGTGGGCACGCCTCCTTGAGGACGGCAATCTTGTCCTCCTTTTTGGTTTCCAATATATGGTCCCCCTAGCTGTTGTTGAATGTTTCTGAGGTTTGGAGATAGGGTCTCATGGTTTGAATCCCTTTTTCCTAAGCCTCAAGATGGTCCTGTAAAGTCTGAGAACTGCCTGGCTCAGGATGAGGTGGAAGTAAAAGGGGTGGCAGCTTACATTGCTGGGTTGGTGATCAATCTGAGTAATTTTTTGTCCCTGCTTACACTGCTGGGAGTTAGGGCAACTCCCCTTGGTCCCTTCTCTATAGCAGAGGAAAAGATGTGTGCATCTGTTGTGCATTTTCTGTGTATAATAATTGCATAAGGATGTAGAGCAATGCATTATTCTAGTTGTCCATCACCACCTCCTCTGTTGGTGATGTGTCCCCCTCATTCAGGTTCAGCATGGTCAATCAATTCCCCGATAAACCCCAGGAATATTTGTTTATTTGAGAAATGTATTACCCACTTTTCATTATAAAATCATCCCAATAATTAAATAATACAACATTGACCAAAAAAATTGGAAAAATAGTAACAGATGAGTAACTGTTTACATGAAGTAGCAAAAGAAAGGATTGGAAAACTCAGGATCTGACTTACAGGGCAGGCAAGTAGTGCTGCTGCAGATGCAACTGAACCGTCTCAAACAACTCTGGACCAGGAATGATACACACACTTGCACTTTCTGATCATGAACTGTTGTAATGGTTTCACCCTTCAAAGCAACAATTGGAGGTCTGTGGGCTGTATGGCATTTAGATCTCAAGGGTGTTTACAATTTTCCAAGGATGGAGCGGGACTGTTGGTGCAATCCATAGGGACGATGGAGAATTTTGTTTCGTCCACATTTTTAAGTGGACTGACCAAATTTGCACCTCCCAGATTACTATCCGAATTGGATCACATTTATCCTTCTGATTGTATATTTCACCAAATTATGTGATGCAGTTGTCAGCTCAAAAATTGCAAAAATAAAAATGCATATATTCAAGGAAGCTGAGTAAAAAATATATGTGTGTATTAGGGAAAGTTGCTTACAAAGGGTTGGATCCAGATTTAAACTGAATCTACTGTGCTGGTGGAAGTGGACTTCCCTACCCACTCCTTCCCACAGTAACATCTCCAGTCAGGAGTGTCCAGAGACCCTGCTAAATGGGGTGAACTGTGGCAGGCAAGAGTGGATTTCCTAATATCAGGCAAAGAGATCTTATGCAAACTGAGTCCTTCATCTCATGGAATGTCCCTTCCTTTCAGAGAAGGCAGGTCCTGGATCCAGCCCAAAGTGTGTACGTTATGGAAAATTCCATATGAAAATAAATATTTTTTTTGAGGTGGTGGTGGGTGGGATTTTTTTTAAAATGCAGACTAATACAGAAATTGGCCAGAATGTACTATGACAGAATACATGTAAAGTTGACATGACTAGAAATACACTGATTCATCCATCCATCCCTAACAATGCAACATGTTTTGTTGTCGTACCTCATATCTCATGTATTTGCATATCATCCTTATGCAGGGGCCATGCTAATCTTCTCTCTATCATTCCAATTTTAGTATATGTGCTGCTAAAGCCAAAAATATGGAACACTTCACAAAGCTGCATGTCATCCCTGCTCAATGCTTCTGCAAAAGACCCCTTGCATGGCCCCTGCACAAGGATGACACACAAATCCATGAAGCATTCCATATTTTTTGCCTTGGCAGCACAGATACTAAAAGTGGAACCATACCTCCTATCTCTCTATATCTGCAACCTCCCATTTTTATCAGCAAACACCATTTAGAATAAAATGTAGCAATGTCGCCAAAGTTTGTATCTACTGCTTCACAATATGCATTTGTTGAGCTGGTAATGCTCAGATCTTTTATAAAGCAAGTGCCATTTCTCCCAGATATTCTTCCCCAGCTCAGAACATAAAATCTGATTCTGCTTAGGGGTGCTGGAGAAATTTGAGGTGGACTAAAATGAATTCAGAATTCTAAAAATACGACCTGCATAATCCGCTGAGGATCAGCCTCCCCAGGCCTTGCGGAGTCCATAGGCTTTCTGATTTACTTTTTTACTTTCCCAAAATTTACACAAATTTATTCACTGGAAAATATGCAAGTTTCTCCTGAGACATATGTCATGCTGGAAAATATACACGGGCTAAATGCTACATAGGATGTTTTTATGATGTTTTTATGATGTTTTTATGCAGTTTTAATAATATGTGCCATGTTTTAATCAGTTTTATGTATTTTATCATATTTTATATTTACTGTTGTTCCCCGCCTCGATCCAAACGGAGAGGCAGGTAAGAAATAAATTATTATTATTATTATACTAACATAAATTACGTAAACTGTTGCAAATTTTCTTATGGAATTATTTACATATTTTTCCTCATAACAAGAAAACGAATTTGAATCCATCTGCGAATGAACACTGGAACGAACGACACACACAATCCACAAAATTTATGTGGGATGAATTTCACAAAATCTGGAAGTCTCTATTCTGCAGATGGAGAGTCAACATTCTGCAGAGCAGGCCTCCAAACCCAACTATTTGTACAGATGCAGCAATACATTAAAACTTAAATCTTATACTCAATGAAATCCTCGCTTATTTCTATGGGTTTTGTATAGGCACATGTCCAGAGATTCTTAAAAAGTAGCCCCTTACTTTCAATGTAATTCTTGTTGATCACTGTGAACTAAGGGCCAAACTAGACATTATCTTGATGCATTATTGCATGCTACACTTTACTTTTCACTTTAATTAATTACAGGTACTGGAAGCAATTCTTACCAGGAATTCAGCACACAAGGAAAGGAGACCTATCTCCTCCCTCCCTAGCATGATCGGAATGAAAATCAAAGACTACCGCCACCTGACTATAACCCTTTAAAAAAAAGTTCTCATTGGCCAATGGAACTTTTCCCCCTAAGCCTTCTAAACATATTGAGGTGGGGCTAGTTCTGATCGTGCTGGGGAGGGAAATGAGAATCTTCCTTGCATGCTATTTTCTTGTAAGGATCTGTGTATACCCTGGAGACTAATGTGTAGTTTGGCCCTTAGCGACCTGAACAGTTGGCCAAGCAGCCTTCTATTTGCTAAGTAAATTATTTATTTGGATCAGTGCTCTCAATTGTCTCTTCCAAACATTGTGTGTAGTTGCTGTCTCCCATCCAGATCTAAAACCTTCTTGTTTATTTTGGATGGGACTGCAGTTAAGTTGCTATACAGGTCTCAGCCATGTCTAGTGCTGAGAACTACAATTCCCTGCATGAGATACAGTAAAGCACATGAATACCGCACATCAATCCACATGCGCCTACCAAACAGGATAGAAGTCTTTTTAAAAATCAAAAAGCTGTTTCTGAATGTTTACTGAGAAAAATTATAAGTACCCTGCTGATTCCAAATTTAGACAGGTTAATCCTCTACTAATAAAATGTTAAGATTTTCACATCACTCACTGCTTTCAGGCTATTTAATTTATAATAGCTGAATATCCAAAGCAAAAGATTTTGTTTTGTGCGGGCAAAGAAACTGTCTGTTCTTTAAATATAGAACTATAGTTTATTTGAAGAAAACAAAATGGAAATGAAAACCTCCAGTCTTTCAATTATGTTTCATTAGCCACAAATATCATTTGAACAAGCCCTAATGAAAAATACCCACTGCCTATGGGCTGGCACTTCAAGGCAGAAGTCTATGCTTTTCCCCAGTAAATCGCCAAACAGATGAGTAATACATGAGATTCTCAGAGGGCAAGCAGCCATTTATAACTGACTAATAGGGCTCCCTAAATAATTCAGGAGCTGCAAATTGAGTATTAAAAGTCTCAAAATTGGAAAAGAATAATATATTAAAAGGCAGGAGGCCAATTCTAAAGTCCATTACTCAGAATGATAAAAGGTACCTTTTCAAGACTCCATGTTAAGAGATATTTCTCCTCATTAGTGTGTCTAAATGTAAATGCTAATTCATTATGATTAAGTGATTATGAAAAACACTATATTTCGTAGCTACTTCCAGCTAGAGCTTTTTTGCTAAGTTCTGTCCTAATGAAGGAAGTATTTCTCTTGTAACATCTGACTCCCAAGTCCTAGTGAGAATGGAAATTGCTCTTCAAATAAAATGATTATCTCCCCACCCACCCTGAAAGGAAAGGTCATTCCAGTGACAAAACCTTTCAACACAATGGTCCGGAAGATTAGCTGCAAAGACAGATGAACCTGTATGCGTCATCTCTAAAAGAAGCTTCCTCAGACAGAAAGAATGGGTTTGTTCATTTCCTTCTCATGAATTAGAAATGAGAAATACATGGTTTTTCTTCAGAAAAGACGGCATTTCTATGGAGGACCAGGAGGACAAAGGAATGAAAGGCAGGTAGCCACCTACACCAATGAAAGAGCAGGCTTTCCAGGACCAATCAAAGAACTGGCATTTGAAGTGCTAGCCTTCTTTTCAGCAGCACAGTAAAAAAAAATGGAACACCATGGTTTCTACGGTGCAAGAATTCACATATTCAGTTCCTAAGCACGGGGTTACAGATGTCTAGCAATGGGTGAGTTTTTCCCAGCTCTATTCCTAAGTGGCTTGCTCTTTCTGAGATGAAGACTGGCACCTTAAGAAAGCTCAGCTTCTTCCCCCGCCCCCAACCCAAGAGTTTCATCTAGATTTGTTATGCTGGCACAAATGAAATGTTAGCTCAGCATTATAGATTTTTAAACTCACCAGCTAATGAAAGATTATTACTTTCTTTCAATTACATGAGAGAAATGTTTGTAAATCACATGCACACCATCCTTACATACAATTTTCAAGGAGGAATTTCATTCAAATACAGCAAATAACATGCTCACACAAAATAATAGTGTTTTGTAAATTACATACATCTCACAACAATAAGTGAGAGTTGCATTGAGAATAAGAGATTAATTTAAACTAGCTCTTTACATGTGCCTGCTAAGCTGTGGGCACCTGCCTCTTCCTTTGGATCAAGGCAGGGAACAACAATAAATATAAATACAAAGACCATAAAATAGATAAAACATTAAAAACAAATCAAACTAATACATTGTTAAAAACATCTTAAAATTCAACTAGGTAGGCCTGCCGGAAGAGATCAGTCTTCATGGCTCTCTTAAATTCAAGAAGACTACTAAGTTGTCGAGTCACACCCTAACGTCTCAAGCAATAAGCCCCAAATTGAGGGGGCCATTGAGTAGGGATACAGATACAGTGTGAGTGGTCCTCCGGCTGCCTTCCGGCTGCCTTTTTGATTGAGTATTCAATAAATGTTCCAATAATAATAATAATAATAATAATTCCATGAGTGCACACCCTAATGAACTGTGCTGTGTACGCTTATGACCCAAACCAACCACTTATGAAAGGGAAATTTAGTGCTTCCTAAAGGAAAGTCCAAAACAAGGGGAAATGCTCATTTGTGGAAGGAGGCAGGTTGGCAAAGCTCCATTATGTGAGCTCCACCGACCTTCCTCCTTCCAGAAACAAGTGTTTCCTTTCATTTTGTGTTGCCTCTGGAAGTGATAAATCACCATTGCACAAGACTTGGGTGCCACTTGCACAACAGAATTGGTGCAGTGTAAGAGAATTGTCCTGTAGGATTCTGCTCCATGTGTTTGAAAAACCTGTGCATTTGAAAATGCATATGATTTTTTTTTACTTTTGACAAATGCATGTTATCATTCTTTAATCAGCAGAGGAAGAATGTGTGCAGTTAAAAACGCACACAATTGATGAGCACATTTGGAAAATCCACACAGATATTTGTGGGAAAAGGAAGAACAAAGATTGCTATCTGAAATGGAAAAAAGTCAGAACTAGCTTCAAGGTGGAATTTGAAGAATTTTGATAAGATTGAGTTTTGCTGATTCTCACATCCCTTGCTTGTTTGCCATTCAGAGCTTGAAAAGAACTTTAGATGGGAATGGTACATGATTCAGCCAAGCATTACAAGCTGGCTCATAAAGTAAAAGAGAGATGCACTCTTAAATTTATTATGTTAATTTAAAAAAAAAACATTCAGCACTTGAAATCTGAATTGGTATCATGTATTCCATACATTCACAATATTGCTTCGAAAATTCTAATAGCCTTATTAAAATCCATGAATATAATATGACGCACATTCATCCATCCATGGAGAAACCTCGAGGTTTTCAAATTCTTCACGCTTTCCTAACCAAGGATTATGCATTCTTGCAGTACTTCTGTATTTTATTTTAAAGACTTGAATGCCACTTTTCAAGACTAAAAGTCTTCCCAAAGCAGCTTACACTAAGATGTTTTTAAACATCATAATACAACAAAACAGCAACAGCTACTATTCAAAATCTTTAAAACCTAAAAAAAAAGAATAGAAGAATGGTACAAAGGGGTGTGGGATATTGCAATTAATGATAGACTAACATTAGGATGGGATTATCCAAGAAGAATGATTTTGAAAGTATTTGGGGACCACTTATAGAACATGTTTTAGTAAAGGGGAGAGGATGTACACCTTCAAAAGAATTGTTGCAATTTTGGAAAAATGTATAATATATTAGAGCAATGAAGGTCTCAAGGGTAGGGGAGCACGGGGGGATGTTAAGGTTTTGTTTGTGTATTATGTTTATTATATGTTTATTATATGTTGAAATAATAAATAATTTTTGGGGAAAAAAACCTAAAAAAAGAGCAGCACAAACACATCTAACAACCAGCATAACCTCACAAATTGTTCTAAAATTAATTAAAATAAACCTATCCAGTGGCCCTAAGTTGTTCGTGATCAGTTTTCCACAACCCCACAGTCACCTCTGCATATCATATTCTCCACCCTGTCCTCATGGTTTATCTGCTTTGGGAGAATGAGAAATTCACTTGCACTTTCTGCCTCCTTAGGGAGGATGTGGCGTTGAGGCTTGTGAGCCTTAACCCCCAATTTCCCTGCTTTTTGGTGCTTGGTTGGAAACTGTAGAGCCTTAACACTGTTTTTGTAAACCGTAGGTTTTTTGTTGAATTAATATTTCACTTGACCATACCTACTCAAGCCAACATGTGTGCCAGATTTGCACCCTTGAAAATTTTAGGATTTTTATAAACCACTGCAAGGGGGCACACCATCTTTTCCTTGGCCTCAGGAAGCATAACATTTTGGAACAGCCCTAGTGGGAACTAAGATGGCCACAATGACATCTTTGAAGGTGGAGATCACTCATTCTTATTCCCCCACTAGATAGGGGAAAGGGAAAAATCTGGTCTCTAAATAATCAGGGTGGAAGAGGAAGAGGCTACAGTTTTCCATGAAAGTAGGACTGGAAGAGACACATGAAGAATTGAATTGCTCTGTGCAAGAATACTATGGCACTGATGGTTCACCTAGAAATCTGATGGGACAGCAGCATCTATTGGGATGTTCATGCTATCTGTGAACCTCCACTTGTGTATTTGCAAATGAATGGAAATATTTCAAATTCCCACTGTGAATTCATTCAAAGGAAACCAAACCTGGGCAGGATCTACACAACACATTCCATATACCATTTTCAAACCACTTTCAAAGTATTATATCCTGCTTGGGTAGATCTGGCTCCAAAATAGGGGCTGGAACCTCTGGAAACTTAACTTAGAAGGCCAGGCCCTGCTAACAAAAAACATCACTTCAGCAAAGAAAAGTCCTATCTCACTAAACTTTGAGTGTGTCAGTAAACATGTAGACAGGGATGAACTGGAAGACATTGTTTACTTGGACTTCTAAAGGGCTTTTGACAAAGTCCCACACCAAAGATTTCTGAGCAAACCTTGCAGTCTTAGGGCTCATCTACATCTATGAGCCTTCCGGGAGGGAGGGGGAGGATCCCAGGCTTTCCTGCTTCTGGGATCGTCCCCCAGCATCCAAATGCCAGCGTGACATCCTGGAAGGAAAGAGGTACATCCAGCGTGGTATTTTTTTGAAGGAGACTTTGCGCAGCAACGTGAGCGCAACAAAAGGTAAGTCATCTTTTTTTAAAAAAATGAGAGCCATCACTGCGATGGCAAAACAACTCCCCTCTCACCCCCTGATGGGCATGGAGCCCCCTCGCAGAGTTCCATGCCCAGTGGCAGAGTCCCACTACTAGCAAGGAAGAAGGGACAACCCTTGGAGCGAGCGCCATATTGCCTGCAGTCCTAGGGGTTGTTCCGGGACTGCAGGGAAAACTGATAAAACCGTGGTTGCAGTTACTCAGGGGAAAGTAAGAGGTCGTCCCTGGTTGACCCCGGGATCGCCTGTGCATCATTTCGATGCATAGGGACAACCTCAAGCTGACCCTGGGATAAATGGATGGTGTAGACATGGCCATAGAATAAGAAGAGAGGTCATCTAATGGATCAGTAACTGGTTAAAGAACAGAAAGGGTAAATTCTCCAAATGGAGGGATGTCAACAGTAGGATCCCACAGGAATCTGTATTGGGACCAGTGCTTTAAATCTGATTTGGATTTAGGAGTGAACAGTGAAGTGGACAAGTTTGCTGATGACACCAAATTATTTGGGGTGTTTGAAACAAAATGGGATTGCACGGAGCTCCAAAAGGATCTCTCCAAACATGGATAATGAGTATCAAAATGGCATATGCGGTTCTATGTAAGCAAGTGTAAAGTAATGCACACTGGGGCAAAAAATTCCAACTTCAAGTAAAAACTGATGGGATCTGAGATAGCAATGACTAACCCAGAAAGAGATATTGGAGTTGTGGTAGGCAGCTTGATGAAAAAGTTGATCCAGCTGCTGTGAAAAAAGTCAAATTCTGTATTAGGCATAATTAGGTAAGGAATTGAAAATAAAACTGCCAAGATCATAATCCTCTTATACAAGTCTAAAATGAACCTGCACTAAGAATATTGTGTACAGTTCTGGTCACCACATGTGACAAAGGACACTATAGAGTTGGGGAAAGTGCAGAAACTGGCAACTAAAATAATCAAGGAGCTGGAGCAACTCCCCTACAAAGAAAAGTTACAACAGCTGGGATTGCCTTTAATATGGAAGGATGCTCATGCCCTTCTAAACTACCTGCCAATTTCTTGGAAATGCACACAGGGTCAGCGCAAATGGATTTTCAGAGCCCTCATGACAGCTAAAAGACTTATACTAATATATTGGAAAGATAAATGCTCACCTCCCATAATGCAATGGGTTGAGGAATTAATAACCTTATCAACATTTGAACGGGTGATATACAGGCACAACTTGCGAATGGATAAATATATGGCTATATGGTCTGATTTTTTAAAAAACCTATGTATAATTCTCTCTCTCTCTCTCTTTTTAACATTCTATGAAAAATGATGACATTGCTGTATATGTAAAGTGTTTTTTTTCTTTTTTCACTATTTGTTTTTGTTTTAATCTGTATTTTTTGAAATTCACAAAAAAAACAGTTGGGATTGTTTAGCTTAGAAAAAAGACTAGTAAGGAGGGACATGATAGAGGTGTACAGAATTATGCATGGTGTGGATAAAGCGGATAGGAAGACATTTATCCCCTTTCTCATAATACTAGACTCCAGGTCATCCCAGGAAGTTGATTCCTGGGAGACTCAGGACAGATAAAAGGAAGTACTTCTTCACACAATGTATAGCTAAAGTGTGGAATTCACTACCACAAGATGTAGTGATAGCCAGCAATTTGGATGGCATTAAAAGGAGATTGGACAAATTCCTGGAGGATAAGGCTATCAATGCTTATGAGTCCTGATGGCTGTAAGCTACCTTCACTATCAGAGCCAGTATACCTATGTACACAGTTGCTGGGGAACACGGGCGGGAGAGTGCTGTTGCTCTCATGTCATGCTTGTGTGTTTCCCTTCGGCAGCTGGTTGGCCACTGTGTGAACAGAATGCTGGACGAGATGGGCCCTTCTTAGGTTCTTATGTTTTTAACCCTCAGAGAACTGGCATGTGACAATATAAATATAGATGCTAGACAGATAGATAAATAGATAGAGTATTCTAGCAGCTTAACGAAGTAGATGGTGTCAGCATAACAAGACTCTTTATAGGTTTGTGCCCATTGGGGTTTTGACAAATGGGCTGGGGACCAGGGTGAAGTTAAAGAATAACTTTATTATTCTTTATTCCTCCCAGTTTGCCACAGGGGTATTTCCCAAGTATACAGATACTCAAAATCCCATTAGATAGAGTTATAACTGAAAGGCATAATAGAAATGGTTCTTTCTCACCAAGCAGTACTGAAGCAAGAAAAAGAAATGAGCAAAAAGCTAACAGTGCTTTGGTGCTCTGCTCCCACTTTCCTGCCTCATGGGCTCCAAAGCATAGCTAAATGAGCTGAGCAGAATTTCACTCCTTTTTCAAAAATGTACCATGCTTTAAATTGTTCAAGGCACAAGGAAAATGTGATGGCGGCAGAACCATTTATTAAACCATTTATTAAAACCAAGTTCTGCTTCGCTCACATATAAAGCAGGCCTGGATCTCATGTTTAGAGCAAAGGAGAAATGTAGGGACCACCATCAGCCCATCTATTGCTTACTTCCCTGCAGTGTGCCCTTGTCCAGTGCTTTTTTCCTTCAGACAAGTTCTGATTAGGGATATATGAGAAATTTATTTCAGTTATTATTTCATCAGAATTTGCACCTCTCAATGAACACACAAGCCTGAGGATGAAGTCCATACATTTTTGAAGTTGAAATGTGTTTTCTGGACCAAAAAAGTGATGTTTGACACGTATGAACAATGTGAATCAAAACATTTACTTTTGAAAAATGCACACAATGGGAGAAAAAAATAGTACATTTCAAAGATGCACACAAGTGGAAGGATATGCACAAAAATGTGCATAAATTTTCATGTAGAAAGAAAAAAGCCAAGCTTGCTATCTGATACAGACACAAGATGGAATGCGTTTCAAAGTGGAATTTGGAGAGCTTTGACAAGTTTGTGTTTTGCTTGTGCAGACATCCTTAGTTCTGATACCAAAGTGAGTTCATTGAGAAGAAGAGTGGGGTGGGGTGGGGTGGGGAGGATCCGGCAGGTAAATTGGAGGCTTAGGAAAGATTCTCTCACTTCCTCCTCTCCATTTTTTCCATAATTTGAGAAGACCCAGCTATAAACATATTGATCTGTGCTGCCACATTTAGTTGGGACCTGGGCCTGAAACAAATAGGGAATCCTGGAGCAGTATCCCACTGTATCATTTCATTAGCACAAATTACGTTTGCATTAGCGGAAACTAGGCTCTAAACTATGCACAAAAAGAGAATCCAACTAAAGTTAGGTTTGCACAAGCACAGTTGTGCAAGCGGTTGTTCATTATGTTTGCGCAACTGATTGTGTATTCCACTTAGGAGACTAGTTGCACATTTCACTTGTGCAATTTGTTGTGCAAGTATTAATGGGCAAACATGCAATGGAAAGATTCAGTTGAGCTCTGCTAGTGCTATTTGAGTTTGTGGGATGATACCATGGGATATTGTCCTTGGATATGCCCATTATTTTCCAATAATGGACATCACTAAATATGATCATTATACCATTTTATCAAACAATGTCATACTTACAGCCACACTAATGTGATGTTAATTATATATATATATATATATATACCCATTTAAGGATTTTATTGTGCATTAAATGCCAGAGAACTGGGTTGTGGCGATTATTAGAAAAGTATCAAGTAAGTCCATTTTTCATGAAATGAATGTTTTGGAAAGGATTTCATCTATACAAAATGTAAACTGAATCATGTTAATTTTCTCTTTAGTGTCAAAAGAAATGAATTAAAACTCCAGCTCACTGATAATCAAATTGCCAACTGTAATGTTGCACTGCAAGCAGATGCAATAGGGTTTTTCACTTTTCAGCACAAAATGTAAATGTACAAATTTCATTCTAATGCTTGAAGTCATCCTTTTAAACAGTAAATATTTATCATATGCATGGCAGTTCAAGTGAATCAAATTAGCAATGAAAAGGTCTGCTTCTCAGTGTCAAAACGATTGCGAAAATAGTTCATGTTGCCAATATATAAAGCTGGAAGAGCCAAATTGGCTGCAACAGACATTTTATTAACTTTTGAGTTAACAACTAATTTTCAACATACTTTCAGCTGTTGTATAGGGTTCACATCAAACTGTACTCCAAAAAGCATTGAAATATCCAAAATGAAGTAGAGTTTGAAGCCACAGTAACCCTATTGATTGAGTTCCTTTAAATTGTGCCTGGGGGAAAGATTCATCAAGTACAAAAGCAATACGATAATTAAGATGTAAATATCAGTAACAAATGCCGTCTGCTACCATCTCTTATGGCAAAAGACTGCCAAAGTCATCACTTGGAATGACAAGTTTTGTTCATCATCCTTTCTGATAGCAATTGCAGTTGGTGAGTGCCAACAGAATGCCATACCGAGAGACAATGACTGTCTGGAACACTGAACAGGAGCATTCCTGTTAGGAGGTAGGGCGAACTCAATGTTTTTTATCCTTACAATATTTTGTGCATTAGTAATGGGAGGAGTCTGCTGATGTGACACAGAATGGACACGTGTGAAATGGGTTATTTTAAAAATACGGAGGAAGAGGAAGAAATTGCTTGAAACTTGAGTCCAAATTGAAGGTTTTCATTCTGTAATGCTCCCAGCAGTAAGATTGGAAACACAGTTATACCTGCAGACATCCCCAGCTCCTGTAGTGTGCTAGCCCCCTTCACCGCTGCTTTCTACTCCTTTCAAAATGTCTTTGGTAGTGGCAGGAAGGGCTCATTGCAGGAGCCACTTGGGTCTTGAACAAGTTCATTCTTACTATCCAGTACATTTGTATCCTGTCCTTCCCCCAAGGTACTCGGGGGGGTGTACATGATTCTCTTCCCCCACACCCATTTTATCCTCCTGTAACCCTGTGAGGTAAGTTATGCTGAGATAGCAACTGGCCCAAGATCTGTCTCAAAGTCAGTTTGTGACTGAGTGAGGAGTTGAACACCGGATGTCCCAGTCCTTGCTTATTACTCTACTGCCTACACCGCACTTGCTCATACCACCAATTGCAATGTCTGAGAGATGAAAAAATAGATCTGCTACAGAACAGTGGGGCTGGCCCTACCATGAGGGAGAGTGAAGCAGTTGCATCAGGCGGCAGATGCAGGGTGGTGTGGAGGGGGCAGAGTCAGCATCACCCTGGCCACTTCTCTCTTTTGGCCGTCAGAAAAGTGTGGTCCATGTGACTTATGCTGCACCCCTAAGCTAGTCTGCTGCCCTCAGGTACTGCAGTGCATGCTGTTCCACCACCAGCACTGAATTTCAACTGGCAGTCTGGTCAGCATCTGTATGTGGAATAGAGTGGAGGTGCCGTCTTGTCCTTTGTCTCAGGCAGCAAAATGGCTTGGACTGGCCCTGCAGAACAGCAATTTGTAGCAAGTGCTGCAACTAGTATCTCCCAAATGACCAGCCTGATTATCAACTTCAGGATGTGTTGGCACAACTGGAGCTACATGAAGGCTTGAGAAAGAATGCCTAGTGGTAGCCAGGATAGATGGGGCATAAATATGGAATCTTTCACATGTGTCTTTTTTAAAGCTTTCTAAGCAAAGATCCAGGTATGAGGGAGTTCATGTGATAGAAGAAGTGACCAATAGCATGCCTCTATGGCTTGAAGTAAGCATGAGAAGCTGCAAGGTTTATGGAACACATTGCACAACACTAGAACAAACTCTTCCCAGGGAGTCTGGATGAATCTTCTTTGTCCTGGTTGCACAACACAAGAAGAAGCAGGCTGTTTGACAGCATACTTAAAGGATCAGGCAATTCATCTCAATATTGTTTCCAATCAATTTGACAAAAATAAATGCAGTTTTTAAATTCAAAGTGAAATAAAGTAACAGGCATTTGTTTCCAAGAATAACATTCACGTTAAGACAACATTTTACATTGGGCTTCTTCCCAGTTCACAATGCAATCAGTAAAAAGACCCATCATTGCTTTATTTTGCTACACCATTTCTCACTGCTATTTCCAGACAACATTGGAAACATACACAGCTGAAAGGGCTGATTCATCGGTGAGTCATCAGTGAAATTAAGTGATTAGATAAAACATAATTAAAGAGGGGTTTTAAATTTAGACCTAAATTGGGATTGTCTCTCTGGTAAATGAACATTCAGAGCTGATCTCCGAATTTCATGTGCATCCCTTGATTCAGGTGAAGCTTTGGTGATGCCAATAAAGGATTTGTTTGTGTTATTTAACTGAAAGAAATCAACTGAATTGGACTACAATTGTTTAGTTAATCAGTAAATGATTAAGAAGAAATATAGTTAACTGAGGCTGCAATATTAGGCACAATAAGAAAGCAACACTGAACAAAAAAGGCCGTTCTCCTCGTAGCCACCTGCCTCACTTCCTTTGGGCACAATCCTATGCTTGCTGAGGCATCCTGAGAATTGTAGGACTTTTTCTCCCTAAATATGGATAGGATTGCACCCTTATAATCACACTGTAAAGGTGCAATCCTATGTATGTTTAAATAGTAAAAAACAAATCTAGCAAATCTTTTAAACTATGTTCTTACAAAATCTCAAATAACTCAATGAATTCGGAACATGCTGTGCAGCTTTAGAAAACCATGTCAGTTGGAAAACAAAAATGGAAAACTGGGGTGGGGTGGGGCAGAGTATCCTGGAGAAGGGCATGGCTGGCTGGTGGGAAACATGAACTGATGCAGCCCTGTTAAATGGTGAGTATGTATTAGGGATGTCAAAGGAATCCATCTGGGGCATGGAGCTCATCAGCCCCCTGGAGTTCAGCTCATCTCTCTGTGAGCTGGCCTGACTCTGTGGGGGGGACTAGGAGCACAGGCTACCATACCCCCTTTTTCCTTCCCCTTCCTACCTGCCAGCTGCCTTCACACACCTTGCTCTGAGGGTCCTTCATGAAAGCAAAGCATTGGCAAGGAGGTGACCTTGAAAATTACCTGTGCTGCAGCAGCACCAGCAATCTCCATGGCTACCTCCATGCCAATGCCTAGGGTGACCATATGAAAAGGAGGATAGGGCTCCTGTATATTTAACAGTTGTATAGAAAAAGGAATTTCAGTAGGTATCATTTGTATACATGCAGCACCTGGTGAAATTCCCTTTTCATCACAACAGTTAAAGCTGACCAGATACAAAAGAGGGCAAGGCTCTTGCAGTTTTAACTGTTGTGACAAGAGGGAATTTCACCAGGTGCTGCATGCATACAAATGACCCCTGCTGAAATTCTGCTTCCAATACAACTGTTAAAGCTACAAGAGCCCTGTCCTCCTTTTCACATGGTCACCCTACCTCATATTCAGAAGGATGCCTTTGAGTGAAGGATGGTGTAACCTCCCCTGTCCTCGCTCTGAGCAAGGCATTGGGTGGGCAGTGCTCCAGGAAACTGCCTGGGTGCTCTCTTGCTGCATATGGTACAGCTCCCCAGACAGGCCTTACTCCGAGTGAGGCATAGGGTGGTGGCAGTGGCAGCTACAGCTGCAGCTGCTCTGTAGCGATGCAATGGAGCTGCAGCCAGTGGGGCTCACTTGAGCAGCTGTTGCCGCTGCCATCTTAGGCCTCACTTTCAGAGGCATAGGGTAGCAGCAGCACTGAGACCCACAACCCTTCCAGAGACAGGTCATGCAGAATCCACCAACCTTCCAGATCTGCCACCTTAGGCAGAGAATCCACCCTACCTCATGGGAGGGCTGGCCCTGCCACCAACGTCTGTGCTTTGAGCATAGACATCTGTAAAGGAACCCCTGCCTGTGAGCAGCTGCTCATACATAGGAGCACCACGTAATTGGGACACCTGTATAATCAGTGGCCCAACTGCATGGATCCCCTATGAATGAGCAGCTGCTCATGTCTGGCAGTTCCTCTTCAGATAGCTGGGCTTAACGCCTTTGAGCTCAGAGGAAGGGCTAGCCTGCTTCAAAAAGTCTACAAAACTAATGTGTGTATTCCACATTCCATTCCACACTTTACATTCCACATTTTCTTTACCCCAAATCCTAGGCCACTGCCTATTTGCCCCATGAATGCTACCAGAGTTCCTTTCTGCTATATTCTCTATTAAAATTGAATTCAAGGGTATTTTAACCCACACCCACTTTTTTATTTAATGGGAGAGAACAGCCTTAGCGTCAAAACATAATAATAAAGAGCAAGCAGTTTGCAGGTGGAACAGTTTTAAGAAACTAGATTTTTTTTATTACTTACATATCTATATATTACATTTATTTCAGCATTCATGTGTGACACATTTCCAGCATGCTTTCTGTTCCTTTTGCTTATTAAAATTCATGAATGAAAAAGTACCATTCAAAATGCACCTTTACTGTGCCTTTATTTAGCACATATATCCTCCTTACTGCACAGACCAGCTTTCTGCCTTTCAACTGTTTTAGAATATGAAGAAACTTTTAGTAAGAAGTAATGGCTGAGATTCCTATCATAAAAAAGCAATTTGGATTCTTAGAAGACAGTTTTTCTGTGTCAGTTGTACTCTTCCTTGTTCAAATCAGCATTTAGAAGGACGTGACTTGCCTAAGCACTTTAAAGATCCTCCTGACTAAAGCAAAAGCACTGTGATGGCAATAAATCTCAACCAGGCAGGAAAAAAAGAGGGGGGAAATGGACTTAAAATTAAACAAACTCAGCAATCTTATAGTTGGGATCATTCTTGGCTAGATGGTGGTGGGTGAGTAGGACTAAGTCTCCACTGTGTGATTTGAGCAGAATATTTTTCTCAAAAGTGGGGCAAGAATTGTGTGGTGCATCAGTGTGTATTCACAGTGAAATTAAGGATGCCCATACACATTTAAATGGGTGCAGCTGTTGTGTCTTCCTTTCCTATGGAGCTCTGGGAATTGTATGGGATGGATCAGAATCACTAGCAGGGAAACCTCAGTGCCAAAATAAATTCAAAGTAAGAAACAGTATATATATATATATATATATATATATATATATATATATATATATAATTATACAGAAGCTCCATTATTTCAAGGGCATAGTAAAAATCTAGTAAGATCAGAGAATGGCCAGAACTCGGTGGTACAGAAAATTCCAGGTACAACCCCAGTCAACTATTGTTAAAGGATCTTAAGGCCATGTTCATGTGTCCGCCCCATCCATTTCTAGAAAGGGAGATGTCTAATTTTACAACAAGGTGATTGCTCTGGTGAAGGGATCAGAATATTCCCTTGCTTTATCTCCCTACACTATAGCACTGTAAGCTTTCTGCCCCTGCCCCCCAGCCCAGTTCCAATACTAGAAGTGGACCAGACTGGGGAGAAAACTGCTCAAAGCAATGGAGCAAAGAAGGGTAAGACAGGGGACAAGGGAAGGTTTTGATCCTTTCATTCTCTTGTTCCTTTTATTGCAAAAAGTTAAACCCTACTCTTTGTATTATACATGATGGGTCAGAAACAACTGTGGCTGCCCCCATTACATTTAGGCTTTCCAGTAGTAGGGTGTTGAAAAACTGAGAAGAAAATTATAATCTTTGTAAACTGGCCAGAGAGTTTTGGCTATTGGGCAGTACAGAAATGATGGCTTATGGTTGACTTATGATGGCTACACAACTCAAATAAGAGCAGCAAACATTGGCATCTTCTGACAAAGATTCCACACTGTAGAAATTACCCCGTTTCTGCATATAAATATGCATGCAATTTGAGGGATGTACTTGTGAATAGCACATTGAGAGCTCCTCTTCCCTTAGTGCCCTCTAATATCAGTGGTGGAAAGATTGTGGGAAATTACCCTTGTGGAGAGTGGGGAGGTGGGAGGATTAGGGCTAGGGCCCTGCAAGTCCCCCTTCCCCCTCCCCACTTACCTTGATCGCTGCTGGGAAGGCTTCAGTACTGGGAAAGAGGCTGAGATCTTGCGAGATTTCCTGAGATCAGGGCCTCTTTCCCAGTACTGAAGCCTTCCCAGGCCGAGGCAGCAGCGATCAAGGTGAGTGGGGAGGGGGGACTTCTGACCGGCCTTGTGGGATCCCTCAGGACCCACTAGGGTGAGTCGCGGGGGGGGGGGGCAAGGTGCCACTGATTCTAAGACGCACCCCATTTTTACAGATGTAAACATGGGAGAAAAAGTGTGTCTTAGAATCGATGAAATACGGTAGCACACACACTTCCCCCCCTTCACTCACTCAGCCAAATATCACACACATGCAAATCCACCATTCTTCCTGTCACTCATTTCTCTCTCACTACAGAAATACTCACCATAAAATACAGAGTTATAAAAGGAACACATAACCATAACCACAAGTTCATTATATATGGATGTATAATGTCACACAATCCTTTGCATGTTTAGACGGGGGGGGGGGGGGGAATTCCTACAACATCCCTCAGGCAGACATGTCCTACAATCCCCACCATATCCCAGCCAGCGCCACTTGCAGAAGGGAATCTATGGGGTGCAATAATCACCCCATTGGTTATTACCCTATGTAGGATTCAGGCCTATTGTCCGTATTCACCTCGTGTTACCCTTGACTCATTTCCCCCCACCTCTGTCTGTTCTTTTTCTCACTTACATAATGTATATTGAAATCCCCTAGGGGGCAAGAACTTGACTTTTTTTTTGCTTGTTTACTGAAGTGTATCCATGTTAGTTTATTGCACCAAAACCAACCAAGAGTCTTATTGCACTTTAAAGCAAACCCAAAATATCGTAGCATATTCTTTTCTTGATTAAGTAGACCGTAGTCCATGAAAGCCAATGTCATAATAAATTTGTTAGAATTTAAGGTGCCACAAGATTCCTTGTACATTACTTAGTAAACTGCTATGCAAGAAAATCACAGTCAAGAAGTACAAGAGCTTCATCAGATGGTGGGGGGGATCGCAGTTCCCTACCACCTGCACTCCTATCCCACGTTACTTCCTTTCTTCCCAGAAAAGAAAGACGAAGTAAATAAAGACCACGTGGCCCATTCAAGGGCCATTTTTATCATGCTGCTTTTCCTGCACACAGCAGGAAATGGCAGCACATTCCATTTTTTTTTAAAAAGTCAGATTAAAAGGCGTCCATTTTGTGACAGAAAAAAGGCAAGAAGGAGCAGGAGGCACATGGGAGGTGGATGGTGGCATCTAAAGGACGTACGAAAAACCGTGAGTGAGTAGTAGTGAGAGTGCGATAAACATTCATCTGATGAACCCCTAAGTAAATAAATGAATAAATAAATAAATAACTTTAGCATATGCACTTACACACCCATTATATTATATGCAAACATACCCTCTGTATAGCAAGTCCGGTGGGAAATGAAACCATTCAAGGACTATTTCTTTTCATTGGTGGTCAACACAGGCAATGGAACCAAAGTATCTTTTGCCTTTTGTTTTCTTTTGTTCTTTAGTTGCATTGCATGTTTCTCAGATACACTTGCAAAGCAGAAAGAAATCTCAATTTAGATTTAAACTTCAAGGGATTACATAGCAGCAATTTGATTTAAATAGACTGACCAGACGCCCGGATTTGTCCGGACATGGCAGGGAAATGGGGTGCAAATCCACATCCGGGCGGAAAAACCGTTTTGGGGGGCCAAATCCGGAAATTTAGCCCCCCAAAATGGTGACCAGGTGGCCCTGGGGCGAGCCGGGCCAACTGGGGGGCGGCGGGGGCAAACCGGGGCGGCGGGGGGTCACGCGGCGGTGGCGCGAGGCTGGCGGCGCGAGGCACCTACCGGCTGGGGCGTCCGTTTCCCTCCGGTGCTCGGAATCTACTGAGAAACAGGCTTCGCGGCCTGTCCCTCAGTAGCGCGCCGGGTGATGACATCATCAGTCGGCGCACTGCTGAGAGACAGGCCAGGAAGCCTGTTTCTTAGTAGATTCCAAGCACGGAGGGAAACGGACACCCCCAGCAGCAGCAGGTAAGGAGCGTGGGGCGGGGGGGGGCGGGGGGGCGCGGGGGAGTGGGGGGCGGCGCGGGTGCTCGCGGCAGGTGGGGGGCGGCGCGGGTGCTCGCGGCGGGGCACTTACCTGCTGGGGCTTCCCTCGGGTGCTCGGAATCTACTGAGAAACAGGCTTCACGGCCTGTCCCTACTGAGGGATAGGCCGCGAAGCCTGTTTCTCAGTAGATTCCGAGCACCGGAGGGAAGCCCCAGCAGGTAAGTGCCCCGTGCACCCGCGCCTCCCGCCCGCCCGCCCGCCCCGCGCTCCTTACCTGCTGCTGCTGGTGCTGGGGCTTCCCTCCGTGCTCGGAATCTACTGAGAAACAGGCTTCACGGCCTGTCCCTACTGAGGGATAGGCCGCGAAGCCTGTTTCTCAGTAGATTCCGAGCACCGGAGGGAAGCCCCAGCAGGTAAGTGCCCCGTGCACCCGCGCCTCCCGCCCGCCCGCCCGCCCCGCGCTCCTTACCTGCTGCTGCTGGTGCTGGGGCTTCCCTCCGTGCTCGGAATCTACTGAGAAACAGGCTTCACGGCCTGTCCCTCAGTAGCGCGCCGGATGATGACGTCATCACTCGGCGCGTTACTGAGAGACAGGCCAGGAAGCCTGTTTCTCAGTAGATTCCGAGCACGGAGGGAAGCCCCAGCACCAGCAGCAGCAGGTAAGGAGCGCGGGGCGGGTGGGGGGTGGGGGGGCGGCACGGATGTGCAGGGCGGGTGGGGGGGGCGGGGCGGGCACGAGACACTTACCTGCTGGGGCTTCATGTGCCACGTCTCCCTCTACCTCCCATGTGCTGCATTTCCCCTACCGTGCCTGCCCTGACCGCCTCTCCTATCTCTCACCTACCTCCCCATTGAGATTGCACTGTTGCTGCTGCTGCTGCCCCCTCCCACAATGCTCTAAGGAAGGACTTCCAAGAGTCAGGCATTTTGGCCTGTCTGAGGCACACAGGCTGCTTTTTACAGCCAGTGGAGTTTTTTCATAGAGACTGCCCCCCTCGCTCACCTTCTGAGGATCTTTGAGGAAAGCCATAGGGCGGGTGACTGCTCTGGGGAGCCCCACTGGTTATTCTTCCCCTTTGGCATTTGCTTAGGGTGACCATATGAAAAGGAGGACAGGGCTCCTGTAACTTTTAACAGTTGTGTAGAGAAGGGAATTTCAGCTGGTGTCATTTGTATGCATGCAGCACCTGGTGAAATTCCCTCTTCATCACTGTAGTTAAAGCTGCAGGAGCCCTGCCCGCTTTTGTACCTGGTCACTCTAGTATAGCTCCTGCAGCTTTAACTACAGTGATGAAGAGGGAATTTCACCAGGTGCTGCATGCATACAAATGATACCAGCTGAAATTCCCTTCTCTACACAACTGTTAAAGATACAGGAGCCCTGTCCTCCTTTTCATATGGTCACCCTAGTGTTTGAAGCTTTCAACTTTATAACCATATGGTCCAAACTTTTAGAAAAAGGAAGGGAACAGTGTATGTGTGTAGGTGGGGAGGGGGAAAGATTAAAAGGAATGTATAGCTACCTATCCCAAGGAGAGATCACAAGGAGAGATCTGAAGACCAGGTTATGATGGATCCAGATGAAGGTTGAAAGAGATCTCTCCTAGAATCCAGGGTATAGAACTCAGCAAAGTCCAGGTAGGGAAAATTAAGCCACGTAGAGAGTGTAGAAAATATTTAAAAATGAAAAGATCAAAATCAAATAGAGGGTGAAAACAACACCAAGCTGCTCACACCCTAAGAAAACAACACCCTAAGATCAGTGGCCTTTTCAATGGTGACACCCCGTCTGTGGAATGCCCTCCCCAGAGAAGCTTGCTTGGTACCTATGTTGTGGTGTTTTCATCACCCAATTATTTTAATAAGTATTTTAGTGCTCTTCGCCCTATGCACCTTTATTTTCTGCTGGTTTTACTGTGCTGTTGTGTTTTTACTGTTTATGGCTGACTTCATTTTGGTTTTATTATGTGCTGTTTTTAATTATTGTTTTATTGTTTGTATGTTATTTTTTAATTATTGTACACCACACAGAGAAGTTGGGTTATTGGGTGTAATAAATAGAAAGCATAATGAATACATAAACAAGGAACACAATTAAAGTCCTATTGATTACAATGAGAAATGCCCTATCCTGTGTCCAGCTTGTGATATCATTTTAAGGTTTTCTTTTATTGTCGTATGCTTGGAGAGAGAGAGAAAGCATGCACAGACTGCTATCACTGTGCTTTAATTTCATGTATTGACAATGACAATGACATATCAACGTCCTCAGCTCCTTCCTGGAGACAGAGGCCAGCTCATGGACCAGCAGCTAATTACCTCAGAAGCTGTGGTTAGAGTTGTATTTTCATTGGAGTTCTACTGTTGAAAATTCTGACCAGCAAAATATCTCAATCTATGCCAATATGAGCGAGATTTCCTAAAACTTTTGCTGGGTCTCTCTTTTCCTCTTCCTTTTCTGCAACATTTTTGTTGTTAGGTATTGCTATGTCAATGAGGTAGTTGTGTTTTCCTTTTATATTTATGACTGTTCTTGTCCCAGAATTGTTCTGTCCCAGCATAGCATGGCTTAGCTTGAGTTTGAGTGTGTCTGGATCTCCTAGGCTCTGAAAGCATCTTTTTGGAGAGCACCTGCTGGTTGCATGTTCTCTGCACACTGAGGCAATGTAAATTCAGTATATACTTGGATAAAAGGAAGGAAAGATCCTTATCTAGCGTTGTAATAATGGGCATCTGTTCTGGCCTATCTTTGAATTGTACTGACCATGGTCTTGTTCACATGGCTAATGAATCAGAGATATAATCACACATTGTTAGATTAGTTTCTCACTGATCAACCAGAAGTTGAAACAAGCTAAGAGGCGAGAAGTGACTACAACAAGCCTTTAGTCCATTTTGTTCCATGGCTAATGTTTGCAGGGTAATCATATTTTATACTCTTCCTGCATGCTAGGTTGCTAGTTTGTTGTACTAGATTTCTCTGCACTTGTCCACTGCTTCATTTGTTCAATGGTAACAGTATGCTGAATCTGTGAGTATGGATATGAGAAAAATAATGGGGAAAGAGTGTTAAACGTTAGGAAAGTTTAGACTATTGTAATCCAGTGAAAGATTTGCAGTCAGAAAAGATATTTGAGGGAAGGGGAGACTCTGTCACACAGAGTATAGTAAAAGCTTCAAAGAACAGCAAAAGCTACAAAAGTAGAAGTGAGTGAAATTAATTTCAGATACATTCAATGTCTCACTTGTTCTTTATTTCAGTGATTTTAACATTAAGATGTTGTGTAGAACAAGTTTGTCTTAATTGTATGCTGTGAAATCAGACATGTGACCAAGGCCATGTTTGGGTGGGCACGCCCCCTTGGGGATGGACATGTTGGTGGGCACGCCCCCTTGGGGCGGCCATATTGTCCTCCTTTTTGGTTTCCAAAATATGGTCACCCTAATTTAAAGCACCTAATTTCCTCTAGAGGTAGAGCTATCTCATTCCAATAGGAGTTAATGGAATATTAAAAGCTCCATTTAGGTTATTTGGTCTTTTTTAACCCATGTGTTTATTATTTACTATAGAACTTAATCTTGAAAACAATTGTTCTTACTCATCTGTAAAATTATTTATTATAGAATTTAATATTGGAAAGAAATTATTTACATATTTAGCCCTTGTCCTTGAAAAAAGAAAATCAAATATTGTGTTGTATATTATTGCTTGATTAATCACATGCTATAATCTATAGCTATCCCATGAAAAAGGAGACTTCAGGCCTAGGTCTAAAATACCTGTAGGCTTTAGAATCAAGTATATTTTGTTCCCAAATTCACCATGTCCTTTGCCTAGAAAATTTCTCTTGCTATTAGTGTACAATTAGGTCCTAAAGATTAGGGCAATCGACTGGTCTGCCTCCTTTTTTAAAAAACCTTAGGGAGCTTTTAACTTTTATGCTATATAGTCCAAATAATATTCTCCTTGAACTTTTCTCCGAGATGCTATTAGTAAGACCAGACTCTCCTGCCCCACTTACTGGGCATAGCTATCCTGTCAGATAGGTGTAACGTTAAGGGGTGTAACGTTAGAGTAGGATACAAGTATGCAATTCAATGTACACGGGTATGAATAGTGTGATCAGTATCCCATATACAATCCAGAAATTGGCCATATAATCTGGCTATGTCCTATTCAAATGTTACTCCCACGTATAGGCAATTGATGGCTTCAGAGGCATGGCAGGAGTACTGAAATGACAGGGAGGGAAAGTGTGCACTCACTCTCCCACAACACATCAGAGGCAAGTAGAAGAGGAATATCATCCAAAGTGGGCCTTATTATTGTAATTAGATTTCCTTTTAACCAGTTGCCTCAGAAATATTATGAAGTTACATCAATAGGACATAAATCAGACTGCAGTGTAAATAGCTTAAGTGAGAGCAACTGAGCTATCAGAACAATTAGAATTGTTAACTTTTATTTAAGAGAAATGAGTTGTTCTGTAAACCCATGGGGGCATATAAATGCCTATTTAAATAAAGACAACCAAGATCCTTGGCAACAACTCATCCCATCTGTGAATTAAGCAAAGCAGATATTTCACAACAAGTTAGTTAAGAAGATTCACAATGAGCCTAAGTATGTTTGTGTGGGACACGTACTGGGCAGTGTGAATAGGTTTAATGCAACTTACTTTCAAGGAAGTGTTCTTAAGATTGCAGCCTCAGTCTAAGAACAAAAGAATACCCCTGCACGATCACTCCAATGTAGGGTGACCATATGAAAAGGAGGACAGGGCTCCTGTATCTTTAACAGGTGGATAGAAAAGGGAATTTCAGCAGGTATAATTTGTATGCATGCAGCACCTGGTGAACTTCCTTCTTCATCACAACAGTTAGAGCTGCAGGAGCCCTGCCTTCTTTTGTATCTGGTTTCTCTAGTATAGCTCCTGCAGCTTTAACTATTGTGATGAAGAGGGAATTCCACCAGGTGCTGCATGCATACAAATGACACCTGCTGAAATTCCCTTTCTAAACAACCTTTAATGATACAAGAGCCCTGTCCTTCTTTTCTGTATGGTCACCCTACTTCAGTGATCCATCTAGTTCAGCATCCTGCTTCCTGCAGTGCCAAACCAGATGCCTCTGAGAAGCCCTCAAATGGGGCATGAAGATAATAGCACTCTCCAATAGTTGTTCCTTGGGAACTGTTGTTCAGTGACATATAGGCTCAGTTCGGACAACATATTAAGCAACAGAGGGGTAAATAACATACTGACCATGCGTTAGGCAGGAGGAGCTCCACAGACGACATGCTGCAGCCAGCACTGCTCGGAACCGGCAAACGCCTCAGCTACAAGGAACTTGCGGTGGCCATTTTGGTTGCAGCCTCTCCTCCGTGTGTCCCCCAGCCGTATCCCAGCATGCACCGTGAGTTCTGCAGGCTGCATAGAGCTGCCGGGTGTTTTTGGCTGCTCTAGGCAGCAGAACTCTATTCCGAAACAGAATAGTACACGGAGAGAGGGGGGGCAGAATTCGGACGACACTTTAAACAACGGGGCTTCAGGCTAAACAACGTGCAAGCCCGTTATTTCGCTCCGTTGTTTAAAGTGCCTGATTAACGTACTGTCAGTTGTGTGTGCATTGTGTGTTGCCCTCCAGACGACACAATAAGCAACACAACTGACGATTGTTCCCCCCTCCTCCCTTGCCTAATGTGTCGTCCGAACTGAGCCAATGACTCTGATCTTGGAGGCAGCATTTAGCCATCATGACTAGTATATATTGATAGATCTATCTTCCATGACTTTGTCTACTCTCCTTTTACTACCATCTATGATCGTAGCAACCCCAAAATCTTACAATGGAACTGAATAACATAGAATAAATATTTTGCCCTTTATTTATTTATTTATTTATTTATCTATTACATTTTACATCCATTCATACAGCCTTTCTGTAGAAATCATGAAGGTCTTGTAAAAAATAAAAATAAAACCATATTATGTTATATTCAGTGTTTATGGAATGTCCTCATGTATATATTATATATACTGAATATAAATAATAAAGCATCACTGAACTATTCATTCCTTTAGAGACTTGTTCTTTATGGGACTTCTTTCCAGGATAGTTGTATTTACTGTTTTTTTATTCTCTCATGGATATTTGCTTATATCCTCAGATACAGGGAGCCTCAATGTAAAGAGAGTGTCTTTACATTGTAAGGTGAGAAACTGCCTGGAGTGCACCTTGAGGAGAACATAACTCAAAACTAATGACATAGAGTTCTTACATGGGTTTGCAGAAGTATCATTTGCTTCTGGCCTTTTATAAATAACAATGCTCCTGAGACCAGCAAACAAACACAACAGTTTTGCTTACCCATAACTTGTATTATATGCATTATAATAGTTATGAGTTTGACTATCACAGTAAAAATGTGGTCTAATTCTTAACAAGTGAGAAATGTATGACTTCATGGTCCTTGTATGATTAGATGCTCCTCCATACCCCTCCTCAAACATCTTCCATGTAGAAAACTAGATATTTGGGGGAAGGGGTTGGATCCACATTTATGCTGGATTAACTGTCCTGGCAAAAGTGGTTGTTATCCTCTCCTTCCCTCAGCAACCCCTCCAACCCCTGAAAATGCTACACAGAGAATCAGGAGACCCTATTGAGTGGATGGAGCTGTGTTGTGGGGGGGGGGGAAGGGTAAGTTCATTATTACCTGAAAAAATAATAAGTTTGCCCATCACTGCTTATGATTGGATACATGTTCTTTGTCCATTCTTATTAACAGTCCTGATATTAAGTTGGCCATCTCGGTCTGGGATGCTTCTGTTGAGAATGCTCCAAATCTCATAAAAAGCATGGATTTGTTGAGAAGTCAACATGTGTGCTTCCATAATTCTTCTTTCTTAAATGTATTCATTTCATTATGCTTTCAGGGACAGAATAGTCTCCATATCAGACAGGAGGATCATAATGTAATTTGTTAAAACAGCTTAGTTTAAGGCTTTTAATTAAACAATCATCATCATCATCATCATCATCATCATCAACAACAACATTATAGTTATTTAAATATCATTCTAATTAATGACATATATATTCATGCCTAAAAGGTAATCACAAATGAGTATAAAGGTTATTGAACTCTTATTATTATTTTTGGTGTGCAGAAAAATTGCGTAACTACAAATTCCTTTGTTTTTATTATATAGTTATCCTTGTAGGCATAATTTATTACTGAATACCATAGATGCTAAGGCAGTTTGGATAACACCACTTTAATGCGTCAAAGGTTTTTTAAAGGCCAGTTCACAAAACTAATTGCCACAACTGGGAATACATTATAGGCACTTAGCATAAACAAAGGAAGGAACAAGGCATAAAACAAATTAGTGGCTTCTTGAATAATAAAATACAGGTGGGAAGGTGCTTTGTGCCAAGTGAATTTTATTGGTTCCTCCAGGCAGGGACATTGGATCTTTCCTTTTTGTTATTATGCTTAGCACATTTGTGCTATGTGTAAATAACGGAGTGATTGATTAACTGTTGCTCTGCAACTGTAATCACCTCTATGTAAAGCACACCTTGGCAAAGAAACGACACAACCAAAATGGTAATATTATAGAAAAGTCTTCATTTGAAATATACATAATGTATACATATAAAGATTCAAAGTAACAACATTTTGCAATACCTGCAGTCATACAAAAGTGTGACATGTGTGTGTAAAGCTAGATCATGCATTCCTAGATCATACATGTGTGCCTAAAGCTAGATAATTCCAGCGAGATCAAACACACTCCCATTGCCCATTTTTTCCTGAATATGCCTACCCCTGTTTTGTCTCAATCTTGCCTCTAGGGGAGACTTGGGGGCTGTCTATACACCTTATTTGCCCCGCGGTGACTGTGCTGTGGCACTGCAACAGTTATACTACACAGCTGTCAACTTCAAACTGCTGCAGGGCTTTGCCCTGAAGCTGCACATTTAAAAAGTTGGGCATTTACCCCAACATTTCCTTTGAAGCGAGGTCATCATGGTCTTTCCACCATGTGACCTCACTTTGTCATCATGCTGGGGGCATTCCGGGGCAGACGATGACTGCTGATAGGTCGCCGGAAGAGGGACAGAGGGCAGGCCCGACAAGCTGAATGGCCACTGAAAAGCCCATGCTCCCTGCTGCCATGGGGATTTCCTGCACCCACCCCCCAGCAGGTGGGGAGTGGCAAAGTGGTGCCATGAAGGAGTGGCAAAGCAGCACCATGAAGACACCCCCTTGGCAATAGCTATTAAACATTTTCCCATGTGCATATACTTGCAGTAGGGCAGGAGTGTTGAAGCTCTTTCAGAATTCCATTTCAGAGAAGCACTCAGGGGGTGTTTTCCAGTGGTGGATGAGGTCAAAGGCAAAAAAGGGGGAGGACTAAAATAAAAAAAATACCAGCCAATTTTAACTTAAACTTCTTACTTCCTATAACAGCCTGAGGAGAGGCATTTCAACCTTTTAGAATGGGCAAAAATCATGGAAAAGCTGGGAAACGGCCAAGCCCAGTGTGGAAACCACCAAGCTTAGTGTGGAAACTGCAATATAAGCAATCAGTTTGAGAAAAGCTAGCCCTAATAGGCCCTGTCTGGAAACAAACATATTTGTAAATAGGCCTGGATGGAGTATTTACACATGAAACAATAGTATACTTGTGAAACAGTAGCTGGGTTCCAGAGAAGCCTATGCATGTTTAGAAAGCATTTTATTGTATGCCTGGTGCGTGCATGTGTTGATTTTCTCTTCAAGTGGCATCCCCTTGGTGCTTTGTGTGGTGCCACTCTGACCTTTGGAGAAGCTTTAAAGGTTGCAACTGGGAGAGTTAAACCATCCCAAACACATGCAGAAGACCTTGCATGGCCCTTTAGGTCCCAGCCAATATTCTGCTGATGCAGCACATCAGCCTTCCCCATTCTAGTGTCTTCCAAATGTTTTGGACTACAAATCCTAGCATTCTTGACTATTGGCCATGCTGGAGGGGGCTGATTAGAATTTAAATCTGAAACATCTGGAGGGCATCAAATTGGGGGAGATGGCAAGACATTCACAATAGCAAGTATCTATGTGTCTAAAAATATCTATAGAATATTGCACCATGTGACAATAATGATAATACTATTGTCTTTAGTCTGTACGCACACACACACACACACACACACACACACACAAAGAGGAGAGATCTTTCTACAAGAGCATAATGTAGCTGTTATTTTAAATTTTATGCTACTTGACAGCACATGAACTTTCACACAGCTCTTATCCGTTCATTTCCCCTGACAGAGAGGAGAGTGTACAGCCGTCAGCAACTGAAAACACACAAACGTCACCTTTTGAAATGTATTATCCTCAGGATCCAATTGCTAATCCAGGCCTGTGAAGCTCACTTGAAAGAATAGTGGTCCCCTCAGAGAAACACCTAATCTGCGCCCTATAGACTTCAGAGAATTTATGTATGTACGTGTGTGAGGGTGGGTGGGTGGCCGGCTGGGTGAGTGAGTGTGATTAATTTCCCTCTTAAGCTTTACACCAAAGTTTAAGTCAAAGTCAAGCACAGTCACAAGAGTTTTAGCTAGCTAACTTTGCATCAAATAACTTTTCAAATAAAGGAGGCAGTAAATGTGCTAATGCTTCTAGCCTAGCATAAAGGAGCAGGAAACGTGAAAAGGGAATTGGTACAGAACAAAATCAAACATAAGTCTGTTAAAACGTGCTCTCTTTTCATGGGCTCCTGACTTCTCTGAAAAGCTAAGGGCAAACATTGGCCTTTCCTCTAAAGCTACCAAACTTTCTTCAGCATGGTTCTATCCTATCTATCCAATAAAAAAGAAGTATTTGGGAAGGCTGTGATGTGTGATGTCATCTAGACTTCTACTTCATAGCAAAGCTGAATCACTTTTCACGTTGTCTCACTTCGTCGTACTTCTCTGAGCAAGGTATCTTGACCTGCTCTATTTCAAAATGGCAATATAATGTTCGCCTCACATTCATTTAATCACTACAAAGGAACAGAGTACTACTTGATTCGTAATACCTCTGACTATTATGAGCTGATCAAATTTGTATTCTGAACTAGGTGAAGTCCCCTGAACTACAAAAGAATTCCCCCTTTTCCCTATTATAGCATTATTCAGACATCTTTCCTTTGCCTAGCACTCTTTTCTGATCAAAAGAGACTAACAACACAACCCTATACATGTATAATCAAAAGTAATTCCAACTGAATTAAAGAAGAGTTACACCCAGGTAACTATATATAGGATTACAGACAAATCTTATAAATAAAGTGATCCAGTCAAATCTGTTGTTGTACTTTTCATGGATTATAGTATATGGTTTTATGATTACACTGTATGCTGCTCCAGTTACTTTTCCTAGAAGAGAGAATTTAAAGAAATAATCATTGTTACTGTTTTAATGACTTCCAATAAAATCCAGGCAAAATCTTCCGCCTACAGAGTTCATAGATGTTCTTGTCTATAATTCAGGACTTAGCATCTTTAAAATCACTGCCTATTTCTACCTTGAAGTGAAATCCTCCTTTTCTACTTGCAGACATATTTTCCCCTTAGTATTATATGCACAAAAACCTAGAGATTTATTCTCCAGAGTTATCTGGGTTATTCCTAAGAATAAAACCAAAAGAAAATGCTAAAATGTCAAGAGGCTATTTTGCAAATTTGCATTTAAGAACCTATCCATGCAATATTTTATTTTCAGTCAAGGCAGTGATATTTTTAGAAAAATATTGCACTTAAAGCACATACAGTGCAGCTGGACATTATTCCTGTAGTGGTTTCATAAGTGCAAAGTGGAAGCCTGTACAATCCTCCATGGCAGTTTTGTGATTGGTTCCCCAGTCTCAAAGCAATAAATAATGTAGCTAAGCTGGGGAAAGCTGGTACAACACTGTACCGGCTTTAGCACTGTAAAATGGAGGAATTCCCTATCTCTGTGACAAACAGAATGCACACATACACACAATGCTGCCATTCGATGAGGAAGAGCAGCTTGGGGCATACTGAGTTTGGGAATATTTAATGGGATAGGCATCTACCAAGACAGGCACGTGCAAATCTGTCGAGCTTGATGTCACTCAGGTTCTCATTTTTTACAACGCTACATTCGTTCCATCCTGATTTCACATTGGACTGCATATTCATTTATTTTTAGCCCTCACAAAACCATGTACGTATTATTTGTGTATGTTTAAGATGCACATTTCATCCGTGTTTTTTTCAAAAATACACATTTTTTCAAGCTACTTTCCAATGAATAGAGCATTTTTGTATGTACTTTTTTAAAAATTTATGCATCTTGTGTGCAATTTTTTTCCCCAAACACATATTTTGGGGTATGCTCTTTTTTTCTTTTCTCTTTTTTTAAATGTATGCATTTCTCATTTTGGAAATGTATGGATTTCAATGGCAAACTGTTCTGGTACATGTTTTGATTTAGGAACTGCAAATCTTGTAAGTTTGCACTGAAATGCAAATGAAAGAAATTTCTGACCCATTCCTACCACAACAACAAACTGGACCTCCCTATTTCGACCCTCATTTCTCAGAGGCCCTTTCTACACCTCCCAGCATTCCGTGAGAGAGTGGGGAGGCTCTCGCAATGTCCTGATCGTGAGAGCCTCCCCCAGTGCACATGCGCAACATGCAACGTCCCCGGAGAAAGCAGGGACATCGCAGCTGCCATTTTGCAGGGGTTGAAGCAGCGGGGCCGGTTGTGCAAGAGTAAGGCCCTGCTCCATCGAAAAAGATAGATACCCCCCGAAATTGAGGCCTTTACCCCCCCCCACCATCCCATGGATGATGAAAATGCAGCCCCCCTCTCCCCTGATGGGCATGGAGCAGTGCTGCACAGCTCCATGGCCATTTCTGGTGCTGCACTTACTCACGAGTAAGCAGGTACCAAGCAGGTCTTGGGACAGTCCCGGGACCACTGGAAGATTTGGGTTTTCCCAGGGTTTCTTTATCCCTGGGAAAACCCGTGCCTGTCCCCCCCGCCCCCACCCCCAGGAGTCCCTGTGCATCATTTGGATGTACAGGGAGCACCCAGGGACAACCCTGAGACAAAACGGCGGTGTAGGAACGGCCACAATCTGTACTGAGAACAACAACAAATGGAGCTCTCCCTTTCACTTTCCGCTCTGGGTCAGTACTCTAAAAGAGCTGTCCAAGGGGCTGAACTATTTGGGTGATCGGGTTCAGCACCTTGGATATGTCCTTTACAGTTCTGGCTGGTTGTGACTGAAATCCACAGTAGATCCACTGCCCCCTGACATCAGAGCCACCAGCCTTCATTGGTTTCCCCAGATGGCCACACACCCCCTTCCACTGGCCCCACCCCCTTTCCCCCACCACTGATCATTTGTTAGCTTCCCGGCTTTTGTGCAGTTTTTCTCTTTTTATAAATGTAACTGGCAGTATGAACTTAATGCTAAAATATGCTGGCATTTTAGGCTCCACCCTTTTGCCATTGGCCCTGTCCCTTTTGCCTCCAGCCCCACCCACCACTCTCTAAAATGGAATTCAGCCCTTGGGATTAAAAGGTTTCTGCACCTCTAACCTAGAGGGTTCAGAGAAGAAATCTGATACATTATTAACTGAAAATAGGAGATATTATACCATTTTAAAGAAAAACTGAAAACCCAGTGATTGAAATCGTCAGGGTTGACAGCACAGGTAAATGTGTTTAATTCATTTGTGCACAGCAAACAATCCCAAAGCACTCTCAATCCCGAGTTAAAAGACAGCATTGTAAATTGAAAGACAGCTGCTGGGTTCCTCTATCCTCTGCTTGACTTGCAGCAAAAGATACGCACACAACTCCATGTCTAACCATGGCTGCAGGTGAAGGCTTACACAAGACTGAACTCTCACCATTTCAAAACGTTCCCTGTTCACGACAAGGTAGGATAACAGGAAGTAGAGTTTTCGTGTAGCCTTCTCCTTGAAATGCAGGGAATTTTAAAAAGAAAATCAGATGAGAGCACTGAAATGTGCAATTGTTCCACCTGAAATCTGAAGTGCTACATTCTTGAGAGGAGAGTATCATAGGAGTCCTATTCTCACCTTCTTCATCATGTTCACTGAATGCATGATGAGAGAACAGGATTGTGCCCCAAGTCCTACCTCTGACCATGACTTGCACAGAAGAAGATGTGAATGGAGTGCATTCTCTCTCATGCAATTTTGCATGAATTGAGTTCCCAATCATGAGTCCAGAGCCTATGTACAGACCTTTTTATTCTCCCAGTATTTTAACAGTGAAATTAACTCAATTTTAATCCTTGCTGTTTTAAATTTGTATTTTAATCTGTATTAATTCCTGCTGCTTGGTTTTATTCTGGTTGTGTTTTTATATTGTAAGTTATTTTGTGTTTTTAGATTGTGGCTTGTTTTATATTTTTAAAATTATTTCATGGTTTTAATTTTTGTGAACCACCCAGAGAGCTTCGGCTATAGGGCGGTATAAAAATGCAATAAATAAATAAATAAATAATTTATAGATGCACAGGTACCCCTTTACACCTTCCACTGTTTCCACAGCAATCAGGAACAGGGTCAGGGGGCACAAAAAGTCTCCCCACTCCATGCATTCAGTGAATGTGATCCTGGGGGGTGAAGGGGGGGTTATAAATTTTAAAAATAAATAAACATGAGATCAGGTTTATAGTTTAACTTATATGTTCTGAGCCCCTTGCTAAGTTGTCAGCATCAGAAGCTTTTCTAGGGGCTGTCTTGATGGGGGGTTCCTGAGGCTTGGGTGCATGGTCAGGTCCTTTGCGACACATGACGTCATGGCCCGGGGACACCTAACAACCCACTACCACCTCAAAAAGTCACAGTATTGCAGAGTCATTTTACTATGTTCTTTTTAGTTGAAGTGGCTCCTGTGCACTTGTTCTGCGATGTACCCCTGTACGTCCACATTAAATCCTGGGCATGCCTCTGTGACCTGGCTTTCACGTGGTCAAGGGGTGGGACTGCCCCTCCCCCATCACTCCTTCTCCTTGAGAGCTGTAATTAGGCACTTCCTTATTGCTGTCTACTTCACTTCTCTGATGTTGTGTTAATTAGTTTCTCTGATGCTGCGTTAGTTTGCTTCTCTGATATTTAGCTTCTCTGATGTTGTGTTATTTCACTTTGCTTCTCTGGTGTGATAATTAGGTTAGGAAGCTATAATTCAGTGACAGTTTGCTAGAAATTGGGATTGTGGGGTGCTCTCAAGGTGTGGGGTTGCCCCTTCCCCTTCCCCCCTCACTCCTTTTCCCAGCCTGTTCCATTGTTATTTAGCTGTGATGCTGCCTTACTTCACTTCTCTGCCATTTTAGTTCGCTCCAGTCCATATCCAAAACTGTATTTCTGGAGGGAGCTGCTATTTTTTACTTTGTTCTTGCAAAGCTCCAATTTATAAAAACTGCTTATTTCTGGAGGGAGCTTTTATTCTTTACTTTGCTGTTGCACAGCTGCACATCTCCAGTTTGTAAAAAATAGAGGTTTATGGCATTAGTTCCTTCCCATTCTTATTCCAGTTTCTACAATGTAGCAGCAGTAGCCTGAAGAGGGGTGGGTAACAAACCTCTCTATTACCAATGATGTTGGCTCTACACCACCATCACCACCCACTGGGAAGTATGTTTTTCCTGGCACTGAAAAACCAGATTTTAAGGATGGATGGCTCCACCACATAACATTGACGGAGAAGAGCTGTTTTCAACATACAACAAAGAATAAGAGCAATGCGCTTTTCTCCCATGCTCATCAAGATGAGGCCTTCTGATCTAAATTCTCATTGGTTCTGCCCAGCTTTCCTTCTGATTACCGATTCCCATTTCCAGGCAAAATGTTGACCTTTAAGCAGATCACTATTGAAGGCTTTGGGTATTCCATCTTCAGATCATAAATGGGTGGATATCAAGGAAGGGGCTTCTCAGTGATTGCAATCTGAGAAGGGTATTCCCTCCCAGCAAAGGATCTCCAGAAGAAACCCTCCTGTTGGCTTCTTATCTTTTTGGCATCAGACACCTCCACTTTTTGTCTGTTTGTGGTTAAAAGGCTGTTGCTGATACTGACACTGAGGCTTAAATACTATACACGCTTACCTGGATGTCAGCTCCATTAAACCGAATAGAGCTTACTCCTAACTAGTTGTGTAAAGTGTTGCAAATTGCTTTTACTGCTGCTTGAGTCTGGGTGCCTCTACAAGAGCAATTTAAAGGCCTTTCAAGGCACATTACAGATTTTACCTCTACAAGAGCGGAGCGCAAATCGGGGGTTGAGGCACTTTTTTCCTCCGATTATTCACATTATCGAATGCGCATTAAATAGCAACTTAAAATTTACTGCAGGAGTTAAAGCGCCTTATGGCCATGTAAACGTGATTCTCCGCATGTAAACAACTTTAAAGCCCATTTCATACAGCCCGTAATGCGCTTCACCGCCTCTCATGAATAGGTATTAGGAGTAAATGCGCTTAGCCGTATATGCGCATAATTGGGCAACCGGGCGTCAAAGCGAAATCTTGTAGAGGGGACCTCAGATAGTGTTTTTTGAGCTTCTTTAAATGAGCGTTTTATAGCACGCTCCTGACCGGCCATTCACAGATGTTTGTGGGTCATTTTGACGATGGCATCACCCTACTGCATGTCTCCCGCTCCATTCCCCAGATTTAGCAGTAAAAAATTAACCTCAGAAAACCCAACTCTTCTGAGATTTATTGATATTTGTCAGATTTTCCTGCCGTTTACCAGCGAAGTTGCTCTACAAAATGCCTACTAGAGAGTGCTGTCCCATTGAATTGTATGGGCCATATGCTTGCTGCTCTCTTCCTCCTGTAATTAAAGCTCACTGCAAATGCAGCAAAGCAGCAGGAAGCAGAGCCATGGTAAGGGAACACAATTCCCCCTGTCTAAAGGAGTTCTTTGTTACTGATGAGTGTATTTTATTGTGATTTCACTTTTGTCTTTAGTGATTTTTCACTTCTGTGAGAGTCACCTTGAATGCCAAAAATGTGGTATAAAAACATTTTAAAGAATACACCAGGAAAATAGCTGTTTACAAGCCTAATTTAAAGCAAAAACCTAGTGCATGGGTTCCAGGTCTCTTATGAAAAAGGCTTTATTCAATGGGAAGAGGTGTCACCCATGAAGTACAATTTAACCTTTTAATTCAGATTGTTAAAAAAATAGTCAATTTTTGAAAATGCTGAAATGCCAAGGATTACTGCTAAACCCATTACTGCAGTCAAATGCAAAGTTAATGAGCTACCGATTCTACCATTGTATTAAAGTAAAGAAATACAACAATATAACAAGAGCTTTCAGTCTGAGAAAATATATAATACATCTGCAAGAATTCATTTGTTGAAAACTATAGTCAAGAATATTTCTAATAAACAGGCTATTGTATACTATTGTTGTTTTTCCTTATTTCACTAATGAAAAAAAATCCACTAACTATATTCATAAATATAATTATTGTTAAATAATTTAGTGCTAGGACACCATCTTGTGGATAGAAGGACTAACTGGGACCCTTACCTCTTTTCCAGAAAATAAACTGAAAAGAAAAAGAATTATCCCTTCCATAAGAATGACTCACAAATCTTTAGGGGCTAGTTTAAGTTATACACATGTTAGACAAAATGCTTGGACAAAATGTCTTAGGAATAGGATTAGAATGTATGGCAACAGTTCTAAACTCACCGGCTTCCTGATTTTCCATACATAACACAGACATGGATTCTAATTAAACATACTGAAACAAATGCAAATAATTGAAAACAAATGTATGCACTCATATGCTGAGACTTATTTTATTCATTATGTAGATTGGTAACCTGCTCTTCACCTTACCGTCCCATGCCAAGATACATATCAATAAATGCAAAACAACTTAAACCCAATATAAAAAAGCTCAATTCATATTAATGAACCTCCCTCTACACTACAATTGTCATCTGAGGCTCTCCTCCCTGTGTCTCCTCTGAGAGAGGATCAGAGGATGGCAACAAGGGAGAGGGCCTTCTCCCTGCTGAAGTCCACCTGGTGCCAGCATTGGCATGCTTTTGGTGCCAGGTTAAGATTTTCCTCTATTTCAGGCATTTGATATATATATGATAAGGTTTTTTTTTAACTAGTTCCAAGATACTTCCTTTGAGTGTGTTATGCGTAAATTGTGTTTTATGTAAGTGGTTTTTATAGTCTGTTTTGTATTGTATTTTTAAGGTTTGAATCTTTTGTAAACTGCTTTGGCCATTGGGCAATATAGAAATGTTAATATTTATTGATTTATTTTATTTTATTTCTTACCCGCCTCTCCATCCAGATCGAGGTGGGGAACAACAATAAATATAAATACAAAAATCATAAAATAGATAAATCATTAAAACAGATAAAACAAATACATTATTAAAAACTTCATAATAATAATAATAATAATAATAATAATTCAAAACACAATTTCATGAAAAGTAAAAATAATACAATCTCATCCTTTATCCACTTCTCATGGCCCGGGTAAAGAGCTGCATTTTGACTTGCTAATGAAATACATACATTGAAGAGACTAGACATACTTCAGAGGGGAGGAAATCCCATAACCTAGGGGCTACCACAGGAAAGGCCCTTTCATACATCAGTGCCCCATGACTCTCCAAGTGCAGTGGTATTAATAATGGGACATCTCTTGCTGAGCTTGACACTTAGGGTGGTCTATAGGGGCCTAATGTTGGGGGTCAGCTTAGGGCCAGACACTGCCACTGTGATGTTTCAATGGTCCTATGCTATTTATCTGTAATGAAAATGCTGTTTAGACTTTGCATTGGTAAGGCTGATAAGTGGTTAATTCTGTTGGGAGGAAGAGTGAGTGAATAAAATGTTGGAGTGAATGCTGATTGGCTGTTAGATTCAAGTGTGTGAAGGGGAATGACAGTTAAAATCAGTTTGTAGTTAGTAGCTGGTGGATGGGAGTGAGAGAGAATTGGGGTTAGTCTATGAAGAAGATAGATTAGTACAGAGCCTGCAGTTTATTATTTTGGGAATAAGAGGGAGCAGGAGGAATTTGACTTTAGAGGTTAGAGTAAGCAAGGATACATGGTATATTTAATGTAACAACCAAGTACTAAAACAAATGAAACCACAAACCTGATCAAATGCGTGAACTTATTTCTTGTTAAATAAAAGTTATTTTGTTTCACACTGGATTGGATTTTTTAAGTACCTGAGTTACGTAAGGTACAGCATTACATGGTGGCAGTGGTAAAGTAAGAGGTAAATCAAAAGATACACAAAGTGCCAAGCTGGTTGCTATGGGACCAAGCAGGGTCAGAGAATCACAGAACCAGTGGGAGAATAAAAGGGTGATGCCCAGAAGTGGGAATAGAACGGAAAAATAATCCACTGAGTGGGCAGCCATATACCGACTGCGTTCATGGTTGGGATCCTTTAAAGAGAAAGGTAAAAAGGAGTCTCAAGGTGAGCGGGTAGTGACAGCCATATACACTAAACTGCTACCTATACTACTGCAATGGAAGTAGCTCCTTTTTTTAGCACTGAATTACTGAGGTACTTAACCCTTGAATTGTTCATGTGCACAGATGATCAGTACCAGGTGAAACACATGCTGGTTTTATGAGCACCTGCTCTTTGACAAAACCCTAAAACAATGGTTAATTTTTCTGAGATATTCATAAACTCCATATTTGTTTAATGTGCATCAGGAGAATGACTAAACAATAATGTTTATATTATTATTCAAACTAATCCTATTTTGTATGAGAAAAACAAAAACAAGTAAACCATTTTGTGGTCCAGATACTGGGAGTGTAAGGTAGCGATTATGTCAGATCTGTTCATAGCCATCACAGGGGGGATCTACACTGTAGATTTAATATGTTAAGGAAGGGTTATGAACACTCATTGGGCCACATGACACACTCACTGTAACGTTTTATAGGAGTTGTTTATTATTACGCTATAATGAGTTATAATCCTTTTTTTATTAACAGAAATCGTTGTAAATAGAAAAATGTGTCATTCCTTACCATGTTATAGTCCATGATTTCAGATATCTGGTATCTATTTGAATTCCCCCGCATGCACTTTCAGTTTCAATTCTTCACTGAACGCAAGGGAGAGGGGGGGGGGCTTAGGAGGAAGTGGGCTTGAAAACTATGGTGCCTGGAAGGAACATAACAGAAAGAGATGCACAGAGGACAGTGAGACCTCATGGACCGCTTTGAAGACGTTTGAAAATATGTACTGAAACATAAGTAGATCATAATGTGGCCTAAGACGTAATAAACCATGGGAATATACAACATTTTAAACAGTACTTTAAAACTTTTCAAGCAACGGTATAGATCCCTTCACAGGTAAGTTGCTATTTTTTAATATTATTTACTGTCTGTGTCCCTGTCCTTTCAACAGAAACCTCATATACAAAAATCAGCAGGTGAAGCTTTTGCTAATGGAGATAAATGGTGTGAAAACTTTACCAGCTAAATCTCTGTGTGTCAGACTCTTATTTAAAGCACATAAACCGACCAGGAAAAAAATGAAAAGCAAAAAAGTTAGCAACTTTAATCATAAGTGTGGTATTAACATGACAAAAGAATGTTGAACGGAGATGAAAAATGTGAACTTCATCAAAGAGGTCTGTAAAGAAATTGTCACAATCCTTTCCGTTTGCTGCAATGAAGCAGAGTAGAGAACGCCGCTTAGTCTGGTAAATATGTGTTGTTCTGACATGCCTGGAGTTACAGCAAAGGTGGTTAAGGATGATTTGCAACTGTAATTCCCCTCAAGGCCATGCAAAGAATATATAATGCTATGGAGAATGTCCAAAATTTGGTAAGCTCTGACACGCTTACATGCATTTCATGAATGCCTCAAAATAAATAGTCCTCACTTTTGAGACACACACCAATAAATGGTGACAGTCATATTAAGGCGACTGTCGACATTCATATTTAATGAGGTTTCCTTCACAGACTTGACAAGGCTTCTGTTTTATTGAAACGGTTTTAAGGTGTTTTACAGTTTGTCTACTGGTTTTTATATTGTATTGTATGTGCTTCGATGTAAAGTGCTTGGAGATCCTGGGATTTCAAGCAGTAGAGAAGCAGCTGAAATGAATAAATGAACCAACAAACTGACAGACAGATACATATAGACAGACAGACACCTTGAATTCCTTTTTAAAAAATTTTTGGGTAGAAAGACAGGTATAAATTAAATACATAAATAATATAGGATTGTACTGTTAAAGTGTTAAACAGCCAGGATCATTGGTTTGGGTTTTAGCTTCCATTCTCTGAATGGAAGGGAGCATTAGTCACCAAATAGGGCTTCCCTCCCTCTACAGCCCCTTCACACACACCCTGGCTGCCTCTTCACGGCGCCTCTATTGTGTTGTGCCGACGGCAGCAGCCGGCGCAACACACATTTGCATTCCTTCCAGCCAGCTACACCAGAAGCAACATCAGGGTGCTTTATCTTGCCGCCGCCGCACCTCTTGGAAAGGTAAGTTTATTTTATTTTATTTTTGTAAAATGGGGGGAGCCCTGCGGAGGCGCGGAGGGTAGTATTTTTAATTATTATTATTATTATTATTATTAATATTTGTAAACTGGGGGGTAGGTCCGGGGAGGCCCAGAGGTGGTGCAGCGAGCTTATGGCTCGTTGGACCACCCCCTTCCCTGCCCATCCCATGGCGACCAATCTGTGGCCGCCATAGACTTGGCACGCTTCCCAGAAGCGGCGGAGAAAAAGCGACAGATGGCAAATGCTGTCATCGTTTCACTCCAAACTAAAAAAGTCGGGCTAAATGCCCAACTTTTTTAATGCAGAGCAAAGGGCCTTTGCCCCTAGATGGCTTCACTCTGGCAGCAGCGTCATGTAACACAACTGCCGCCAGTGCGAAGCCATATCGACGGAAAGTGTCCATCTAGAGGTACTCACAAATAACGAAGGGTAATGGAATGGCATGTTGTATTTGGGATTCTAGCAGAAAGAGGGACCAATAAAAGTCACACTGTTTTATAGATTTTTCTGGATACATGCTGCATTCACCTGACTCATGAATGCAGTACTGGGAATTATGGGAATTGCGGACCAACACATCTGGAGAATGCCAGATTGGGGGAAAGCTGCTCTAAGGATGATTAAGATGTGAACTCTGGCTACTTAATTGTGCATGTAAGTATTCTGCTTCCATGAACAGAAGGTTCTATCGGGTTTTCTTGGTGACATAAATCACTTCCATGTGTATTTGAAAGCTTAGAGAAGGGGTCTACTAGCATGAACAGCACACTTGGGTCTTTGGATTGGTAGCACCAGGAGCCTTCCATCTGGAAGTACCCTGCATTCTTGTTTGTGAGCCCCCTTGAACTTTTATGAGGACATGCATGGTATAAATAATTCAAATTAGGGGAAAGTGTGGTCCTCCAGATATTGTTGGTCCCATCAGCCCTAGCCAGCATAGTCAAGGGATGATGTGACTTATAGTCCAACAACTCAATCACATTGACAGCCAGTGTGTTGTAGTGGTTAGAGTGCTGGACTGGGAGTCAGGAGATCCAGGTTCTAGTCCCTACTCAGCCATGCAAGCTGACTGGGTGACTTTGGGACAGCCACAGACTCTCAGACCAACCTACCTCACAGGGTTGTTGTTGTGAGGATAAAATGGAGAGGAGGAGAATTATCTATGCCGCCTTGGGTTTCTTGGAGAAAAAAGGCACCATATAAATACAATAAATAAGAAATAAATAAATCTGGAGGGCCAAAGGTACCCTATCCCTGTTTTAACCAAATAAAGAACAGAAGAGGGCCTCACATAACCCAATGCAAGACTTTGCTTGTGGCTGAGTTCCTTCCTCTATCACTGCACTGTTCATGCTAGTAGATCACTTGCCTAAGATGTTAAATTGTAGACACGTTATTGAAAAGAATCTATAATCAGCCTTCTAAAAACCAGGAACTACTAAACAGCAGCATGGTTAGCTTGCATAATTAGATGAGGATTTCACATTGTACTCTGCAATTAAGTACGTCTACGTAGGCCTCCATCACACCAGCGATTCACTGCACTCTCACCATGCGTGGTGTGTGGATTTGCAGCATAGTACTCACATGATGCTCTGCCTGTCCTGCTGATACCCTGCCTCTTCTCCAGCCTTTCCTGGAACGCTAAAAGTCGGGATTATTTTCCCTAAATGCATTAAATCCGTGGTAAGCCTCTGTGTAGTTTTAAAGGAACGGGGGCTTGAATGGATTGCATCAGGTCCTGGCAGGGAAAAGCAATATCTCACAGCAGCCAGCTCCAAGCCTCAATATAAAACCCAAACCTTGAGACTGAGGCTCCAGAGCATTTTTTAAAATCATACAATGTCTGAATCTCTACAGAGACAGGATTGCACTCCCTCAATGCCCCCAAAGAGCCAGACTAAATCTTCGTTCCATTTTTGCCCGGGAGAAAGGCAGTCTGGTTGAAGTACTCATCTGCCAGGACCTGACTGGAAGGAGAATGAAAAGGGGAGGAGTGGAGCGGAGTGAAAAAGCAACGGAGCGAAGGACCTTAGGGCAAAAGAGCAGCTATTCAGGTGAAAGGGATCATAACATTGATGTGCATTTGCCTCAAAGTTAAAAATCACAGAGGCAAACCAGGTGGGGGTGTTTAGGTGTGATGAAGGTCATAATCTCATGTTGATTAACCCGCAATATCTGTACACATAAGGGAGTCAGGAGAAACATTTGGAGAGGTTATGTGTCTTACAAAATATGCAAACACAGAAACAGATGAAGCAGGACATACATAATTATGTGCCTTTCAGTTACACCAGCACAGTCAGTGCCAACGCGCCTTGGGAATCAGCCAAAGTTGTCATCAGAAGTGGGGTGATATGCTGATCAGCAGACCTAAAAAAAATGGCAAATCTTAGCCAATTAAGGGGAAAGGGAAAAGCAACAAAAAAATCAGGCATCGGGAGCTTAAAGAGGGATCAGTTTGGAGAAAAGAACTATGGAATATGTCTCTAGACAGAAATAAAATAGGCTAGAAATGAAATTGCCACAAAATCCTTTGACAAAAATGGCAGCAAAATTGATAAATTGTTAGCATAAAGGGAAACGATAATACCAACATTTTTTTAATGAAGTGAAGACATAAAGAGAAGGCATATATCATTTGTAATGAATACGAAACTCCTGTATTTTTAGAAAAACAAAACAAAATTTCACGAGCCTTCCAAAAGCATTGTGACATCTTCTAGTCTACTAAATTATTTGGAGTTTGTTTTATGTCAAAGATGAAATCTGCTTGCTGAAACCCAATTGAGTGAATGAACAAAGCAGGTGGCTGCAGGCCGATGCTTTCATCTGGAGTGCCTCCACTTTGTGGTGGTACCCAGCACAATTTCTCAAATTACCAGATGTGCCCATGGGCCCAAAAAGGTTGCCTATTCCTACTCTAATGCTTAGATTTCACTACCTGGAGTTATTGTTTAGCCAATTTCTAAAACAAATATATCCTGAACTGAACTATCTCAGAATCACACCCAAAAGAAATGACTGATCATATCAATAGTCAAGGGGCAGAATGAAATTGGGCACTTCTGCCCCACCGATTCTCTTATGCCCCCCATTGCATTGCACAAGCTGCCCCTACTGCTTGTGCAATGGCAATTTAGCACCCAAAACAAGTGCAAATGTTTATTTCTGAAAGGAGGCAGGTTGGTGGAGTTCACATAAGGGAGCTACTTCCAGAAATGAGTGTTTCCATTCATTTCGGAGCTTCCTTTAGGAAGTGCTACATCTTCTTTGCATAAGTGGTGGGTCCCACTTGCACGACAGAATTGGCAGGACCCACCACTTGGGGAAGGGAATTGACAGGGTGGGAAAGGATCAGTGGGGGCATAAATACACCATTGGATTCTGCCCATCGTTTCCATATGTTGCTGATTTATTTGTATTTGTTTTCAAATGCTTTCTCTGATGTCTATTCCCATAGACACTTTTCTTGAGTATCTAAGGATGGAAAGGCATTCCACACTCTCCAGAATCCAAGATGGAAGCACATCTAGTGAGGCCAAAGGATTTCTGGAGCAAGCCCAGTAACTGCTGCTTCCCAGAAGGTTCCAGGCCAGCTCTGGAAATAAACAGAGACTTCATGTATAGGGAGATAAAATATTTTGCTTTGCTTTCCTCCATTGAAGGCAGGGGTGTTCCCCACATGCAGTGATGCTCTCTGATACAGAAAAGGGAAAGTGCTTTACCACTCCTCTTTCTCTGGATTGGAGGGCTTCGGATGAATTAATCTATTTCTGGTCCATGACAGTTTCTCATTCATGCGATCATAGTTCTGCTTCATCCAATTTCAGTATCAGTGTGCATTTTAAAAATTCCATTTATTTTCATGCACAATTTCCCCTATTGTACACATTGTGTATGCAATTTTCTCTACTATACACATTTTTCCAGGCAATATTTGAATGGAGAACTGTATTGCAAAATTCAGAGAAGTGTGCAAAATCAAGAATAACTGTATTCTGATCCTCAAATTAGTTTGAAAAGTGGTAATTAGATTCGTTCACTTTAAAATGTAGACCAAACTCAATTCCCGCCCCCATCCCTACGTCAGAGGTCTGATTCTCAAAGTGAAGCCCTCTGACCTAGCAAGTTTTTAATAGGGGTGTGCATCGGATCGGATCCGATCCACGATCCGAATCCGATCCGCCCCAAAAATCGGAAAATCCGATCCGATCCGATCCGATACACCATCCGATCCGATCCGATCCGATCCGGCGAGGTCCGATCCAGATCGGATCGGATCGGCGGATCGGACGCCATTTTAAATGCGTTTTTCCCATAGCAAAGTATTGTTGTTTTACAAAAACGCCTATAACTTTTTCATTTTTAACGACAGAAGGATGAAACTTGGGCACATTGTACACTTGTTAGGGATAGGTATCTGTGAGAAATTTCAGAAAGATTGGTGCATGCAGTTTGTGGCAATTAATTTTTTAATAAATAACATGGAATGCCTATAACTCGGTCATTTTTAAAGTTACACACATGAAACTTTGCCACATTGTAGGTGGAACCTTGGGACCCACGTGTGTGAAATCCCAGAACCGTGGGTGCTTGCCTGGTGTGGCAATGAATTTTTGAAAAATGGGTAGTAGTGGGGTAAATGCAGTTATGCCTCCCATGTTTTTATTTTTAAAGATACAAACAGGACACTTCGGCACATTACAGGGAACACTTCCCTTGATATGTGTGTAAAATTTCAGACAGCTAGCTCCAGGCATGTGTTGGCAATGAATTGTTGAAAATTGGGTAGCAGTGGGGTAAAATACAGTTTTGCCTCCCATTTTTTTATTTTCAAAGATACAAACGGGAAACTTTGGCACATTGCAGGGAACACTTCACTTCAAATGTGTGTGAAATTTCCGGAAGCTAGGTGCAACATTTTAGTGGGAAACGAACGTTTATTCATGGCATTTCACATGGGATTTATGGGTTGGTTTTAAGAGCTACAAACCTCTAACTCGCTCACATGGCACAGGACCTATGCCCGCTCAAACGCTGGAAATTTAACAAACTTTGGTGCAATGCTTTAGTGGGAAAACAAAGGTTTATGCATGGCATTTCACATGGGATTTATGGGTTGGTTTTAAGAGCTACAAACCTCTAACTCGCTCACATGGCACAGGACCTATGCCCGCTCAAACGCTGGAAATTTAACAAACTTTGGTGCAATGCTTTAGTGGGAAAACAAAGGTTTATGCATGGCATTTCACATGGGATTTATGGGTTGGTTTTAAGAGCTACAAAACTCTAACTCGCTCACATGGCACAGGACCTATGCCCGCTCAAACGCTGGAAATTTAACAAACTTTGGTGCAATGCTTTAGTGGGAAAACAAAGGTTAAACTTTATTATTTTAAACCTTCAGGAAAGGGAGGGGGAGGCTGTGTTTGTGTGTGTGTGTTTGACAGCTTGATCCACCAATTGTGCTTTAGAATACATGACTGAATCACCCAATCCTGTGAAGACTTTCTTCAGCCTCCAATCGCAATGCTGGAGGAGGGCACCAGTATATATTCTCTCAGCCCTGCCCTTCTGGCTCTTTGTGGGTTGAACGTGGAGGAGATTAGGGAGTGTTTTGGAGCTGTGTTGGAGAGACTGTATTGATTTGATTGTATTTGGAGGTGGTTTTGAGGAGTTTCTGATCTTTTACTTCAGCTTTTCTTGTTCTCTCTCTTGGCTTTCCTTTCTCTCTTGCCTTTCCTTTCTTAGATAGCACGTTTGTTTGTCTGTGAGTTCAGTTTGTCTTTGCAGTGAGTGTGTTTGTTTGTTCTACTTTCGCTTTCTGAAAAAAACCCAAAAAAATAATAAAAAAATATTTCTATCCTCTCTCTCTCTCTCTCTCTCTCTTTCTCTGTGTGTGTGTGTGTGTGTGCGCGCTTGTGAGTGAGTGTGTGTTGCTGGGCTGTGTAGCCTGCTGCTACAAACACAAAAAAAGTCAGCAAAGCACACACTTACACAAAAATAAATAATAATAAAAATAAAATGAAGCGTGGCACTCAAAGGGGGGGTGCTCCCAAGGCAGCATTTGGGAGAGGCCGCTCTGGGCATGGCGCTGCTGCTGCTGCTGCTGGGACCAGCAGCAGGCAGCCTACTTCCACACCCCCAGTTAAACTGAGGCGTTCTCCACTGGGGCAGCAGAAGCAGGCAGAGGCAACTCAAAGTAGTGCCTGCAGGGCACTCTTTCAGCAACATGAGGCAGGTGCTGGGAGCAGCAGTGGGCATGAAGAAGGAGCACTATATTATCCAGCTCCTTCTTTGGTGGGTGAGCCTGTGAACCCGCTGACTGATCTTTTCCCAGATCTTGTGGAAGTCAGCGAGGTTCAGAGTGAGAAGGAGGACTCTGATGTGGGGCAAGAGGAAGAGCAGGCAGCACCAGAGACTTACTCTCCACAATCCGTCCTCTCTTCCACTCATTCCCTTGCTCCTGAGGTGACACCACAGAGCGAAGGCGCCGGCAGGCCGTCTGTGTCACCCCAGAAGCGACAGGCAAGCAAGGTGTGGGACCACTTTGAGGTGGCAGTGGATTCCCGCTTTGCTGTCTGTCGCCACTGCAAGATGTCAGTGAGCAGGGGAAAAATGCCAGGCCACTTCACCACCACGAACCTCACCCGCCACATGCAGAGGCACCACCAGTCTGTTTTGCTTGGGACCGAGGCGGGCACCTCGCAGCAGACTGGTGCTAGCGGCAAGGGCAAGCAGAAGGCTCCTGCAACTTCTGCCAGCTCTCGACCTCCCATCCCCAAGAGGCTTCGCCAGGCCACCATGGAAGAGATGGGGTGGGGGAAGTATGGAGCCACAAGGTGGCGTTTTCCAGCGCCCAACCAGATCACCAATTGCATCGGTGAGATGGTGGCGTTGGATGACCAGCCATTCAGCCTCGTCGAGAACGCAGGCTTCAAGAGGCTGATGGCTCTTGTGGTTCCATACTACAAGCCGCCGTGTCGCACCACCCTGAGCAGGCGTGTGGTGCCCTCCCTGTACCAGGCATGCAGGGAGTTAGTTCTGGGTCGTCTGTGCCAGGCAGAGGCACAGAAGGTGCACTTCACTTCGGACATCTGGTCCAGCGAAGGAGGAGTGCACGCTTACCTGTCCCTGACGGCTCACTGGTGGGGAGCCTCAGGGCAGGAAGCACCCAGGACTTCTGGGACTGGGAAGGAGGGCTGCCGCTGGGCCCTCCTTCATACCGCAGTCATGGACCAGTCCCACACGGCGGAGGAGATTACGGAGGCCATGAACCGCATGGTGGCAGGGTGGCTGGGCGGGCACCAGCACACCCGCGGTTACATGGTCACGGACGGGGGAGCCAATATGCTGAAGGCGGTGCGCGATGGCGGATTTGAGGGCATCCGCTGCATCGCGCACGTCTTCAACCTGGTCGTCAGGGATGGCCTTGGAGGCAGCAAGGCCCCTCTCCCTCCCCAAATCCGTAATCTCCTAGAGAGCTGCAGGAAGGTGGCTGGGCATTTCCACCACAGCGTGAAGGGCAGTCGGTTGCTGCGGGAGAAGCAGCAGGAGCTGGGACTTCCGCAGCACCGGCTAGTGCAGGACGTGGCAACACGTTGGAACTCCACCTACCACATGCTCGAGCGTATGGTGGAGCAACAGCGTGTTGTCCACGAGATGTTCAGGGTCGGGGACATTGGCATCCAGGCCCCACTGTCCAGGCAGCAGTGGGAGGCCATGTCCCAGCTTCTGGTGGTCCTCAAGCCGTTCCTTGAGGCCACCGAGACCCTGAGCAGCAGCACTGCCCTTCTCAGCCAGGTGCTCCCCGTGGCCAGGCATCTCCAGAATCAGATGGGCGAGTTTCTGGAGGCCGGGGATGCCGTCACCGGCAGGCGCTTCCTGCCAGAGGTGCGGGAAGTGGTGACGAGGCTGAGGGAAAGCCTATCCCGCCGGGTCCAGCCTCTCTACAACGAGAGGCAGTACATGTTGGCCACCATGTGCGACCCGCGCATCAAGGATGGGTTATGTGGGCAGACTTCCCGGGCAGGTTGGGTGGAAATGCTGGTGACGGACGTTCGGGCGGCCCGGGATGCCAGGATTGGGCAGGCAGAGGAGGAGCCCACCGAAGCCCAGGCGCTAAGTCCGCTGAGCACCACCAGCAGCGGCGGCACCACCACACCCAGCAGGGGGACAGGCCAGGGGTTTTGGGACAAGGCTTTGCAGGCTGCGGTTGGGCATAGAGGCACTCAACCCAGCCGCCGCCAGGATGACGCTGCAGCAGCAGTGCAGCGTTACCTGGCGGAGCAGATGGAGGACGGCTCCATCGAACCCCTGGCCTACTGGTCATCTCGGCGCCAGATGTGGCCTGATCTGGCGCGGGTGGCCATGGACAGAATCAGCTGCCCACCGTCCAGCGTTCCAAGCGAGCGGGTGTTTTCCATGGCGGGCGACGTGGTCACACCCCACCACTCTCGCTTGGACGCTGAGATTGTGGAGCAGCTGGTCTTCCTCAAGGTCAATCTGCCCCTGCTGGGATACCCCACCCTCATGCCCGCGGGGGAGTAATTGGCAGGCACCCCCCATCCATCCCACACCTTTGGGCAGGCACCGGCAGGCCCTTGATTTTTTAATTCTTATTTTCGGTTAATTAATTTTCTTTACTTTAATTTACTGGCTGTGTTGTTTACAGCTCAGTAACTCAACTCTGAACGATGGATCCCGAAGGGATCTAGTTTCTTCTCCTAGCCTCTTACATTGAGGGGATGCACAAGCATCTCACACATTCTATGTTGTTTGACTTGAACCAATGTGCTTGCACGTGTGCCTCTGAAATTGGACTCCGATGGCTCCCTCCAGGCCTTCTGTAAGGTCCCACACTTCCATGGGCGTTTCTTCTTGTAAGACCACGTCAGAGGCTCATGAGAACTTTGGATAAGAAGAAGGCTTAATTTTATCGCCAAGGAACGCATGCACCTCTCTGACTATGAACGAAGGACGCGATAGGATTCCTCTTCCAGGCTCCTACATTGAGTGGATGACAAGCAGCATCCCACACTGTTTCTGACTGTGTCTTTTGGACTTATGTGGCAGCCTTGCAGGGCTGTCACTGTGTGTTGTGTTTATTTTGGCTATATGATTTAAAAAACTGCCTGCCCGCCTGCCCGCCTGCTAGGTTGCCGCCATTGTGAAGTAGCCGGAATGCGTGGGCTGGTCTCACGGTTTCATTGCTTACTTGTGCAATGCGCAAGCGCCTGGCATCATGCCCGCCTCTGCCTCTGCCTCTGCCTGCCTGCCTGCCCGCCTGCTAGGTTGCCGCCATTGTGAAGTAGCCGGAATGCGTGGGCTGGTCTCACGGTTCTATTGCTTACTTGTGCAATGCGCAAGCGCCTGGCATCATGCCCGCCTCTGCCTCTGCCTCTGCCTGCCCGCCTGCCCGCCTGCTAGGTTGCCGCCATTGTGAAGTAGCCGGAATGCGTGGGCTGGTCTCACGGTTCTATTGCTTACTTGTGCAATGCGCAAGCGCCTGGCATCATGCCCGCCTCTGCCTCTGCCTCTGCCTCTGCCTCTGCCTGCCTGCCTGCCCGCCTGCTAGGTTGCCGCCATTGTGAAGTAGCCGGAATGCGTGGGCTGGTCTCACGGTTCTATTGCTTACTTGTGCAATGCGCAAGCGCCTGGCATCATGCCCGCCTCTGCCTCTGCCTCTGCCTGCCCGCCTGCCCGCCTGCTAGGTTGCCGCCATTGTGAAGTAGCCGGAATGCGTGGGCTGGTCTCACGGTTCTATTGCTTACTTGTGCAATGCGCAAGCGCCTGGCATCATGCCCGCCTCTGCCTCTGCCTCTGCCTCTGCCTCTGCCTGCCCGCCTGCCCGCCTGCTAGGTTGCCGCCATTGTGAAGTAGCCGGAATGCGTGGGCTGGTCTCACGGTTCTATTGCTTACTTGTGCAATGTGCAAGCGCCTGGCATCATGCCCGCCTCTGCCTCTGCCTCTGCCTGCCTGCCTGCCTGCCCGCCTGCCCGCCTGCTAGGTTGCCGCCATTGTGAAGTAGCCGGAATGCGTGGGCTGGTCTCACGGTTCTATTGCTTACTTGTGCAATGTGCAAGCGCCTGGCATCATGCCCGCCTCTGCCTCTGCCTCTGCCTGCCTGCCTGCCTGCCCGCCTGCCCGCCTGCTAGGTTGCCGCCATTGTGAAGTAGCCGGAATGCGTGGGCTGGTCTCACGGTTCTATTGCTTACTTGTGCAATGTGCAAGCGCCTGGCATCATGCCCGCCTCTGCCTCTGCCTCTGCCTGCCTGCCTGCCTGCCCGCCTGCCCGCCTGCTAGGTTGCCGCCATTGTGAAGTAGCCGGAATGCGTGGGCTGGTCTCACGGTTCTATTGCTTACTTGTGCAATGTGCAAGCGCCTGGCATCATGCCCGCCTCTGCCTCTGCCTCTGCCTGCCTGCCTGCCTGCCCGCCTGCCCGCCTGCTAGGTTGCCGCCATTGTGAAGTAGCCGGAATGCGTGGGCTGGTCTCACGGTTCTATTGCTTACTTGTGCAATGTGCAAGCGCCTGGCATCATGCCCGCCTCTGCCTCTGCCTCTGCCTGCCTGCCTGCCTGCCCGCCTGCCCGCCTGCTAGGTTGCCGCCATTGTGAAGTAGCCGGAATGCGTGGGCTGGTCTCACGGTTCTATTGCTTACTTGTGCAATGTGCAAGCGCCTGGCATCATGCCCGCCTCTGCCTCTGCCTCTGCCTGCCTGCCTGCCTGCCTGCCTGCCTGCTAGGTTGCCGCCATTGTGAAGTAGCCGGAATGCGTGGGCTGGTCTCACGGTTCTATTGCTTACTTGTGCAATGTGCAAGCGCCTGGCATCATGCCCGCCTCTGCCTCTGCCTCTGCCTGCCTGCCTGCCTGCCTGCCCGCCTGCTAGGTTGCCGCCATTGTGAAGTAGCCGGAATGCGTGGGCTGGTCTCACGGTTCTATTGCTTACTTGTGCAATGTGCAAGCGCCTGGCATCATGCCCGCCTCTGCCTCTGCCTCTGCCTGCCTGCCTGCCTGCCTGCCCGCCTGCTAGGTTGCCGCCATTGTGAAGTAGCCGGAATGCGTGGGCTGGTCTCACGGTTCTATTGCTTACTTGTGCAATGTGCAAGCGCCTGGCATCATGCCCGCCTCTGCCTCTGCCTCTGCCTGCCTGCCTGCCTGCCTGCCTGCCTGCTAGGTTGCCGCCATTGTGAAGTAGCCGGAATGCGTGGGCTGGTCTCACGGTTCTATTGCTTACTTGTGCAATGTGCAAGCGCCTGGCATCATGCCCGCCTCTGCCTGCCCGCCCGCCTGCCTGCCTGGAGGTGCCCATGCAGCTGTGACTTTGCCTCTGCCAGTGGGACTTTGCCTCTGCCACTGGGACTTTGCCTCTGCCACTGGGACTTTGCCTGGAGGGAGCTGTGCCAAACTGTGACTTTGCCTGGAGGGAGCTGTGCCAAACTGGGACTTTGCCTGGAGGGAGCTGTGCCAAACTGTGACTTTGCCTGGAGGACCCTGTGCCAATGTGACTTTGCCTGGAGGAGCCTGTGCCACTGGGACTTTGCCTGGAGGGAGCTGTGCCAAACTGTGACTTTGCCTGGAGGGAGCTGTGCCAAACTGGGACTTTGCCTGGAGGGAGCTGTGCCAAACTGTGACTTTGCCTGGAGGACCCTGTGCCAATGTGACTTTGCCTGGAGGGAGCTGTGCCAAACTGTGACTTTGCCTGGAGGACCCTGTGCCAATGTGACTTTGCCTGGAGGGAGCTGTGCCAAACTGTGACTTTGCCTGGAGGACCCTGTGCCAACGTGACTTTGCCTGGAGGAGCCTATGCCACTGGGACTTTGCCTGGAGGACCCTGTGCCAATGTGACTTTGCCTGGAGGGAGCTGTGCCAAACTGTGACTTTGCCTGGAGGACCCTGTGCCAACGTGACTTTGCCTGGAGGGAGCTGTGCCAAACTGTGACTTTGCCTGGAGGACCCTGTGCCAATGTGACTTTGCCTGGAGGGAGCTGTGCCAAACTGTGACTTTGCCTGGAGGACCCTGTGCCAACGTGACTTTGCCTGGAGGAGCCTATGCCACTGGGACTTTGCCTGGAGGACCCTGTGCCAATGTGACTTTGCCTGGAGGGAGCTGTGCCAAACTGTGACTTTGCCTGGAGGACCCTGTGCCAACGTGACTTTGCCTGGAGGAGCCTATGCCACTGGGACTTTGCCTGGAGGACCCTGTGCCAATGTGACTTTGCCTGGAGGACCCTGTGCCAATGTGACTTTGCCTGGAGGGAGCTGTGCCAAACTGTGACTTTGCCTGGAGGACCCTGTGCCAATGTGACTTTGCCTGGAGGGAGCTGTGCCAAACTGTGACTTTGCCTGGAGGACCCTGTGCCAATGTGACTTTGCCTGGAGTAGCCTATGCCACTGGGACTTTGCCTGGAGGAGCCTGTGCCACTGGGACTTTGCCTGGAGGAGCCTATGTGCCACTGGAGTCCTCCGATCCACAGCCGCCGCACGAATAAGGTAAGTGTGTGCAGTCAACGCAGGGACACCTGAGAGTGTCCAGAAGTGGGGCAGTGTGAGATCTTACTTCCGAGTAAGCAAGCAGACTGCCCATCTGCCCCAGCCACGGCCGCATGGAGGTGGCCCCTCGATTCACGTCGCCCCTACGACTCAGGTAAGAGTGCAGGCAGAGTGGCCATATAGAAAAGAAGGCAGGGCCCCTGCACCTTTAACTGTTGTGATGAAGAGGGAATCTCAGCAGGAACTAATTCCATACAAATGACACTGGCAGAAATTCCCTTTTCTCTACAACTGCTGAAGTTAGGAACCCTGACCTGGATTTGATCTGGTCAGCCTAACGTAGGGTGCTATTAGGAGTGAATGAATAACCCAAGGACAAAAGAAATGGTGATTCTCTAATGATCCGGTAAGCTGTGTCCTGCCAGACACAAAAGGATAGCCAATCCCTCTAACAATGGGCTCAGAAGAGTGATTTAGAAAGGGAGGGGTGCAGGAGAAAGAGGATTGCATCACAAACCAGAGAAGTGTGCCGGTGGGAGACTAGTTACTAGGACTTGCATGTATTAATTAATACAAATCTTTATTTATTTTCCTTTCTTCTTTTGCAGTATAAAAGTATTTATGTAATATTCATTATCCCCCTCCTCTTCTTTTGCAGCCTATGGCACTCTCACTGCCACAGTGCCCGGGAAAGGAGAGACTTTGCCCATTACATGCCAGCCTGCCCGCCCGCTGCTGATGCCGCCTGCCGCCTTCCAGATCGTTCCTGCGAGGCGGGCCAGCCGCCTTTCTTGCACAAGCCATGGGACTAGGGGTCCTCCAGGAGAATCTCACCGAGTCCTCAACGCCCTCAGGACTATGGTAAGTGTTCTGTGAATGGGGGGGGGCACCTTCCACCTAACTGAAGGTTGGCTGTCTGCCTGCTAACTTCCGAGTGAGCAGGCAGCCCCGTGTGCCTACTGGGGCGTGGGCACTCAGGACCGGGCAGATGCCAGTCCTGGGTGAGAGGGAGCCAATGGTGGAAAAGTATGATTTATCTCATGTTAATTCTTTTCCCCCCCCCCCTCCTTCTTTTGCAGCCTATGGAACTCTTCGCCACTGCGCAAAGCGTACCCGTGAATCCAGACTGCCCATCTGCCCCAGCCACGGCCGCATGGAGGTGGCCCATCGATTCACGTCGCCCGCACGACTCTGGTAAGAGCCTGTCAGAGAGCTTACCCACGAGTAAGCAAGCAGGCAGCCCCGTGTGCCTGCTGGGGCGTGGGCACTCAGGACGGGCACATGCCAGTCTTGGGTGGGAGGGAGCCAGTGGTGGAAAAGTATCATTTTCCTCATATTCTTCCCCCCCCCCTTCTTCTTTTGCAGCCTATGGAACTCTTTGCCACAGTGCCCAGGAGAGATGGTAATGCAGACTGCCCACCTGCCCGTCACTGCCCGCCTGGAAGTGGCATCTTATCAACAACGCCCTCAGGAGGACTACGGTAAGTGTTCTGTGAATGGGGGGGCACCTTCCACCTAACTAAAGGGTGGCTGTCTGCCTGCTAACTTCCGAGTGAGCAGGCAGCCCCGTGTGCCTGCTTTGGCGTGGGCACTCAGGAAGGGCAATCCTGGGTGGAAGGGAGCTGGTTGTGTTAAAGTGGTCAACTAATATTCATTCTTTTCCCCCCCCCCTCCTTCTTTTGCAGCCTATGGAACTCTTCGCCACTGCGCAAAGCGTACCCGTGAATCCAGACTGCCCATCTGCCCCAGCCACGGCCGCATGGAGGTGGCCCATCGATTCACGTCGCCCGCACGACTCTGGTAAGAGCCTGTCAGAGAGCTTACCCACGAGTAAGCAAGCAGGCAGCCCCGTGTGCCTGCTGGGGCGTGGGCACTCAGGACGGGCACATGCCAGTCTTGGGTGGGAGGGAGCCAGTGGTGGAAAAGTATCATTTTCCTCATATTCTTCCCCCCCCCCCTTCTTCTTTTGCAGCCTATGGAACTCTTTGCCACAGTGCCCAGGAGAGACGGTAATGCAGACTGCCCACCTGCCCGTCACTGCCCGCCTGGAAGTGGCATCTTATCAACAACGCCCTCAGGAGGACTACGGTAAGTGTTCTGTGAATGGGGGGGGGCACCTTCCACCTAACTGAAGGTTGGCTGTCTGCCTGCTAACTTCCGAGTGAGCAGGCAGCCCCGTGTGCCTACTGGGGCGTGGGCACTCAGGACCGGGCAGATGCCAGTCCTGGGTGAGAGGGAGCCAATGGTGGAAAAGTATGATTTATCTCATGTTAATTCTTTTCCCCCCCCCTCCTTCTTTTGCAGCCTATGGAACTCTTCGCCACTGCGCAAAGCGTACCCGTGAATCCAGACTGCCCATCTGCCCCAGCCACGGCCGCATGGAGGTGGCCCATCGATTCACGTCGCCCGCACGACTCTGGTAAGAGCCTGTCAGAGAGCTTACCCACGAGTAAGCAAGCAGGCAGCCCCGTGTGCCTGCTGGGGCGTGGGCACTCAGGACGGGCACATGCCAGTCTTGGGTGGGAGGGAGCCAGTGGTGGAAAAGTATCATTTTCCTCATATTCTTCCCCCCCCCTTCTTCTTTTGCAGCCTATGGAACTCTTTGCCACAGTGCCCAGGAGAGACGGTAATGCAGACTGCCCACCTGCCCGTCACTGCCCGCCTGGAAGTGGCATCTTATCAACAACGCCCTCAGGAGGACTACGGTAAGTGTTCTGTGAATGGGGGGGGGCACCTTCCACCTAACTGAAGGTTGGCTGTCTGCCTGCTAACTTCCGAGTGAGCAGGCAGCCCCGTGTGCCTGCTTTGGCGTGGGCACTCAGGAAGGGCAATCCTGGGTGGAAGGGAGCTGGTTGTGTTGAAGTGGTCAACTAATATTCATTCTTTTCCCCCCCCCCTTCTTCTTTTGCAGCCTATGGCACTCTCACTGCCACAGTGCCCGGGAAAGGAGAGACTTTGCCCATTAAATGCCAGCCTGCCCGCCCGCTGCTGATGCCGCCTGCCGCCTTCCAGATCCTTCCTGCAAAGAGAGCAAGCCGCCCTCCTCGCACAAGCCATGGGACTTGGCATTCGCCCTCAAGGAGAATGTCACCCAGTCCCCAAAGCCGCTGTTGGACTTTGCCCATTAAATGCCAGCCTGCCCGCCCGCTGCTGATGCCGCCTGCCGCCTCCCAGATCCTTCCTGCAAAGAGAGCAAGCCGCCCTCCTCGCACAAGCCATGGGACTTGGCATTCGCCCTCAAGGAGAATGTCACCCAGTCCCCAAAGCCGCTGTTGGACTTTGCCCATTAAATGCCAGCCTGCCCGCCCGCTGCTGATGCCGCCTGCCGCCTTCCAGATCCTTCCTGCAAAGAGAGCAAGCCGCCCTCCTCGCACAAGCCATGGGACTTGGCATTCGCCCTCAAGGAGAATGTCACCCAGTCCCCAAAGCCGCTGTTGGACTTTGCCCATTAAATGCCAGCCTGCCCGCCCGCTGCTGATGCCGCCTGCCGCCTTCCAGATCCTTCCTGCAAAGAGAGCAAGCCGCCCTCCTCGCACAAGCCATGGGACTTGGCATTCGCCCTCAAGGAGAATGTCACCCAGTCCCCAAAGCCGCTGTTGGACTTTGCCCATTAAATGCCAGCCTGCCCGCCCGCTGCTGATGCCGCCTGCCGCCTCCCAGATCCTTCCTGCAAAGAGAGCAAGCCGCCCTCCTCGCACAAGCCATGGGACTTGGCATTCGCCCTCAAGGAGAATGTCACCCAGTCCCCAATGCCGCTGTTGGACTTTGCCCATTAAATGCCAGCCTGCCTGCCCGCCTTCCAGATTCTGCTGTGGAAGGAGAAATAAATAATACTAGGTGCTGCAAGAGACCATGTGGATTGGCTCTACATCAAAGCAGCCTTCTGGTTTAGAATTACATAGTACACAAGAAAAGAACAATCACTTATCCTGCAAGATCCCTTCCCAGGCTAGGATCTGAATAATAGCTATTAGCTAGGATCTGAATAGCTATTACCTGGGATTAGCTACTAGTGCATTTGGTAGCATTCCTGCAACCAACACCTGTCTTGTCATGTAAATGTATGGGTCCCTAAAGCAAATTACAATCACTTTACATTTTACAAATGAATAAGTGAAACTTTCTTCCCTCATTACCAATCCACACCAGGCAGGCAATGTCCCCTTCCTGAAGGTTTAAAATAATAAAGTTTAACCTTTGTTTTCCCACTAAAGCATTGCACCAAAGTTTGTTAAATTTCCAGCGTTTGAGCGGGCATAGGTCCTGTGCCATGTGAGCGAGTTAGAGGTTTGTAGCTCTTAAAACAAACCCATAAATCCCATGTGAAATGCCATGCATAAACCTTTGTTTTCCCACTAAAGCATTGCACCAAAGTTTGTTAAATTTCCAGCGTTTGAGCGGGCATAGGTCCTGTGCCATGTGAGCGAGTTAGAGTTTTGTAGCTCTTAAAACCAACCCATAAATCCCATGTGAAATGCCATGCATAAACCTTTGTTTTCCCACTAAAGCATTGCACCAAAGTTTGTTAAATTTCCAGCGTTTGAGCGGGCATAGGTCCTGTGCCATGTGAGCGAGTTAGAGGTTTGTAGCTCTTAAAACCAACCCATAAATCCCATGTGAAATGCCATGCATAAACCTTTGTTTTCCCACTAAAGCATTGCACCAAAGTTTGTTAAATTTCCAGCGTTTGAGCGGGCATAGGTCCTGTGCCATGTGAGCGAGTTAGAGGTTTGTAGCTCTTAAAACCAACCCATAAATCCCATGTGAAATGCCATGAATAAACGTTCGTTTCCCACTAAAATGTTGCACCTAGCTTCCGGAAATTTCACACACATTTGAAGTGAAGTGTTCCCTGCAATGTGCCAAAGTTTCCCGTTTGTATCTTTGAAAATAAAAAAATGGGAGGCAAAACTGTATTTTACCCCACTGCTACCCAATTTTCAACAATTCATTGCCAACACATGCCTGGAGCTAGCTGTCTGAAATTTTACACACATATCAAGGGAAGTGTTCCCTGTAATGTGCCGAAGTGTCCTGTTTGTATCTTTAAAAATAAAAACATGGGAGGCATAACTGCATTTACCCCACTACTACCCATTTTTCAAAAATTCATTGCCACACCAGGCAAGCACCCACGGTTCTGGGATTTCACACACGTGGGTCCCAAGGTTCCACCTACAATGTGGCAAAGTTTCATGTGTGTAACTTTAAAAATGACCGAGTTATAGGCATTCCATGTTATTTATTAAAAAATTAATTGCCACAAACTGCATGCACCAATCTTTCTGAAATTTCTCACAGATACCTATCCCTAACCAGTGTACAATGTGCCCAAGTTTCATCCTTCTGTCGTTAAAAATGAAAAAGTTATAGGCGTTTTTGTAAAACAATAATTTGCTATAGGAAAAAGCATTCAAAATGGCGTCCGATCCGGATCGGAAAATCCGATCCGCGGATCGGAATCGGATCCGATCCGATCCGACACACGATCCGATCCGATCCGACCCCCCAGGTCCGATTCCGATCCGCTATCCGATCCGATCCGGGGGGTCAGTGCACATCCCTAGTTTTTAATCATGTATCTCCTTGCTGGATTTCAGAGCTTAGCTTTAGGGATGGAAAGTAATAAAGGCTCTGTATATCATCCCTGAATCAAAGCCCTCTAAATTAGTGAAGAAGAGCAGTTTTTGATGGCCTTCCACACAGTCATGGCCTTCCACACAGTCATGGAACAAGTAATTGATTAAAGAACAGGAAGCAAAGAGTAAGAATAAATGGTAAAATCTCAAAATGGAGGGAAGTAAACAGTGTGGTCCCACAAGGATCTGTATTGGGGCCAGTGCTTTTCATCTTATTTATAAATGATCTGGAATTAGAAGTCAGCAGTAAGGTGACCAGATTTGCTGATTATTTAGGGTGGTTGAAACAAAAAGGGATTGTGAAGCGCTCCAAAAGGATATCTCCAAACTGGTAGAATGAGCATCAAAATGTCAACTACAGCTCAACATAAGCAAGTGTAGTGTGTTGGGTAAAACATCCCAAAATCATGTACCCGCTGATAGGTTCTGAAATAGCAGTGACTGACAATGAAAGAGATCTTGAGGTTGTGGTAGAAAGCACAATGAAAGTGCCAGCCATGTGTGGCTGCCATGAAAAGGCAAATTCCACACATAAGACCTTTCCACACCAGGCTTTTTGCCTGGGATGGCCCCTGGCTGCTCCCTGTGCGCCGATGGTGTGTATTAGGTACTTCTGGGATCGCCCTCCCTCCCTGTACACCTCTATGGTGTAGAAAGGGCCTTAGAATACTGGATACAATTCTAGTCACCACACCTTAAAAAAAAATATTATAGAGTCAGTAAAAGTGCAGAAAAGTTTGACTAAAGTTATCAAGGGGGTGGAGCAACTCCCCTGTGATGAAAGGTTACAATGGGTGCCTCTACAAGAGGCATTTAAAGCTCTTTCAAGGCGCATTAAAAAAATTACCTCTACAAGAACGGAGCGCAAATCGGGCATAGAGGCGCGTTATCTACCCGATTATGCGCATTATCGAATGCGCGTTAAATCGCGAGTTTTATTTTGCTCCGGCCGTTAAAGCTCATTTTGACTGTGTGAATAAGTGCTTATGCGCATTAACTACTTGTAAAGCGCATTTTGGACATCTGTTAATGCGCTTCGCCGCCTCTCGCCGCCACTCGTGCAGAGGGATTAGGCGTAAATGTGCTTCTGCGATTATGCGCATAATCGCCTAACCAGGCGCAAAAGCGAATCCTTGTAGAGGGGACCAATGTCTGGGACTGATTAGCTTGTGGGGGGAGGCAAACAAGGGGAGTCATGATAAAGGTGTACAAATGTATGCATGGTATTGTCATGACTCCCTATCCTCTTGTGTTCATTGAAGTCAATAAAGAGGTCTCTTAGGAAAGCAATCAACCTTTATTTAGGCAAATGACCCATTCCTTCAGCTGAAGGGAGTTTAAAAGTAGAAAGCGTTTTCCCCCAAGGCGTAATTTAGCTAAGCAAACAAAACAGTTGATCCATTTAAAAGAAAGAGAGAGTCACTCCGCAGATGGACTCAAACCAAGCTTTTTCTGAGCGCCGCCTTCTGACCTCCCTGGTCTGCGCGCGCTTTTCTTTTCTACAGAATTTGGCATCTCTGAGATTGCTCACACTCTCTCCATCCAACGAAGAGGGGAGCTTCTCAGCCTGAGGTTTCTTTACATCACCAGAGATAAGCTCTATTCGCAGCTAAGAAAGAGCTTATGGGAATTAACCCTTCCCCTTCTAGTATGGATTGGAATGTCTGTTCGAATTCAGAATCAGATTCTCAATTAATGTCTGACATCCCTTCGCCCTGCACAAGGGGAGGGAGATTAGACACAACAGGTATGGAGAAAGTAGATAGGGAGATTCAAGACAGATAAAATAAAGTATCTCTTCCCATGGTGCACAGTTTAACTATGGAATTTGCCACCAAAAGAGGTAGTGATGGCCACCAATTTGAATGGCTTTAAAAGGGGATTGGACAAATTCATGGAGAACAGGGCTCTCAATGGTTACTAGTCTGAGGGCTATATGCTACCTCCACTATCAGTGCAGTATGCCTATGTACACCAGCTGCTGGGCCATATGAATGGGAGGGTGCTATTGCACTCATGTTCTACTTGTTGGTTTCACACAGTCAGTTCGTTAGCCACTGTGAGGACAGAAAGATGGACCTTTGGTCTTATCCACCATGACTCTTCTGAGGTTCTTAGGACTGGAGGGCTTAGCTTTGTGTTGCAAATTGCAATGAGGACTCAGGCCATGAATTGCATAATGCTGAGCTAGGCATCCCCATACATCAGCTGCCAACTGACAAAGTCTACTGATAAGATCACTGGAACCTCATCCTGGGCCAGATCTACACCAAGCAGGATACAACACTTTGAAAACGTTTTGAAAACTGTATATGGAGTGTGTCCTGGGCCCCAACAGTTGTCACTACTGTTATAAACCATTTTAAAGCAGTCGTGTAGATCCTGGCGTGTTCATTCTTACTCACTGGCAGCACCCAATACTTCCCACCATACCATCTCACTAGCTGCCACTTGAACTGATGGGTATGGGATTTTGTTGTTGCTGCTGCTGTTGTTTAAATTTCATTCATGTTCCATACAATGTGTTGTTATCCTTCAATTTGTAGCTATAAATAGGATGCCTCTGAATTTATTGTTATCAGCCCCTGCCAAAGGTAGTGAGGTGGGTGGCTACCAGGAGGAGGGTCTTTTCTGCTGTGGCACCTGGCTGTGGAATGAACTCCCCAAAGAGGTTCACCTGGCACCTACATTATGCTCTTTCTGACACCAAGTGAAGACCTTTTTATTTCCCCAGTATTTTAACATTTTACCATCCTAGACTTTTAACTTGCTGTTTTAAATCTGTATTTTAAATCTCTGCATTGCTGCTCAGTTTTATTCTGGTTGTACTGTTATACTGCAGTTTTATATTCTGGTTTAAATTTTATACCTAAGTTGTATTGTATGGTTTATTTTTTTGTGAACCGCCCAGAGTGCTTCGACTATTGGGTGGTATAGAAATGCAGTAAATAAATAAATAGATCAGTACATTACAAAATTACATGCTATTCTTGCTATTGACTGTCATTTCACAAAAATCACACCCAGGACCCAGTCTCGAGGAAATCCATTAAAGTGGAAATCTCAAATATTTGACCAGTGCTAGTTTAGTGTCTTACTCTCCTGAGCCAAATAAATCAGAGTATAAATTGTTCATGTTTTCACAAGTAGAAACTGTTTATGGGTGGAATAATAATCAGGCTTGCATCCACTGCAGAAAATCCTACTCACTTATCCCATAAGACTCATTAGAAAAATGGAATATGAGTAGTTACTCATCCATATTCACAAGTAACAGGCATATGTTCAGCAAGGACCTATAATTTCCTGCAACGGTGCTATAGTAGCTATAACATAACGTATCATTTAGAAGCTCAGTGAAGAGCCAGAAATGTTATGGAACATAAAACTGTAATGAGCATAATTTATGAGAACATTTGTCCTACAAAGGTGAATGTGTCTCTTCATCATATGTTTTATCTGGTTTTAATCTGGAGTTGGCTTTAGCAGATAACCTGTGCATGCAGTTGTCTTACAGAAGATACACATCAGCAAAAGCTTCCCTGAAAGGAAGAATAATTTGTCGTATGTCTCCCAGTGTTCAGTGGGGACATTTGTCCTTCTTCAGAGCAGTGCAGTTTACGCTGTGCTAATATAGCTCCCAGTGGCCCCTTCAACACTGGCTGACATCTCAGTGAGCTGTCTAGTTTAATTCCTTGTGACTGACATAATTTGTAATCACATGTAGCTTGCCTGTTAACTCAATCCTATTAACTAAATTAATCCTATTCATTTCCCTGCTAATCTCTTAGCATTTAGAGTACAGTTAGGAATGTGAGAAAGTTTCCCATTTATGTACACCTCTGCCTTGGTGAACAGAGTCATCACATACTGAGGATACTTAGCAGCAGATGCAGCAATGTAATTCTTATGAAGGGAATGTTCTTATAACTGTACATGATTCCTTATAATAAAGCACAGATTTGCATTATTTGCATCAGGTGGAAGTACTCTGATAGCCTTAGAACATAAGAGTATATAAGAAGAGCCATCTAGTCCAGTACTCTGTTCACACAGTGGCCAACCAACTGTCATGCAGAGACCAACAAAGCAGGACATGGTGCAACAGCACCCTCCCATTCATGTTCTCCAGCAACTGGTGCATACAAGATTACTGCCTCTGATACTGGAGGTAGCACGTAACTATCAGGGCTAGTAGCCATTGATAGCCTTCTCCTCCAGGAACTTATCCAACCCCCTTTTAAAGCCATCCAAATTGGTGGCCGTCACCACATCTTTTGGTAGAGAATTCCATAGTTTAACTATACACTGTGTGAAGAAGTACTTCCTTTTAGATGACCCCAGGTTCCAGTATTATAGGAGAGGGAGAAAAAATGTCTCCCTATCCACATTCTCCAGGCTGTGCATAATTTTGTTCACCTCTATCATGTCTCCCCTTAGCCTCCTTTTTTTCAAGCTAAACAATCCCAGCCTTGCAGGGTTTTTTTAAAAATTGTTAATTAAGTATTTTTTTACAGAAATACATGTGTACATTTTTCAACTTCTTAATTTCCCTAATTGTGTTTTTTTAATGGGGACAAATGTCTGTCAGTTCTTCCTTTCCTTTCCTTTTTAAATGTAACATTGTGGATATTTGCATGCCCGCCCCATGTCCTGGGAATAGAATAAGATACTGACCATAATGAATACAATAAATAACCAGTTCTTAATATTTTACTGATAAAGGCTGCAATCCTATGCACACTTACCTGGGAGAGCTTCATTGAACACAGTGAAACTTGCTTCTAAATAAACATGCACAAGATTGACCCAAGAGTAAGGCAACTGCCACAAGCCCCACTGAACATCACAAGCCCCACTGTGAATTAGGTTTGGGTAAACATGCATAGGATTTCCTCTTAAGATGTTAAATGAGCATGCTTCATTGACATCAATGTTCATCAAAGAGTGTTTGATATAAAAAAGAAACCTATTTGTGCAAATTTAACTGAAAAGAATAAAAAAACTTTGGGTATTTTTAAACACAGTGCTACTAGCAAATCTGTAAACAATAGAAATATACCATTGGTTTTTAATGATATCATTACTATGTTGACTAGAGATAGAATTAAAATGTAAATGTTGATTAGAGATAGAATCAAAATGTAAATGCACATGATTAGATATTAACATAACCAGATACTTGCAAGACATTTCTTGCAATTAAATTGACATTATGTGGTATAGCAAATACTTTCCCTGAAAGAGAACATAATGGATTGTTGTGGTTGTTGCTATTTTTAATGCCAAGTATAAAACTTCAAATGTATATAATAGTGAAAACATAAAGATACTTCACACCTGAATGCAGTTCTTAAAATGATTAACTGCCTATAGGCAACTTCTGAGAAAACATTCCAACAACTGCCTCTATATTTTCAATGTATGGTGCCCAACACAATGAATTTTTCTACATACGTATGCGTCCAATGCAAGTAGACAGCGAGATAAATGTTTCCCCATTCTAATTTTCATCATGGCTTTTCTCGGCAAGTGTACTCCCAAGACTTTTAAAAAAAATACTGATGGAGTCATAAACTAATGCATTGAACTAACAATTGTCTACAAAGAGCATTTCAGGTAGAGTGGATGCAACTGGATGGCCATACACTATTTGCAGCAGTAACTGAAAAATTCCAATATGGAAAAAAGGATTCTTCCCCCATTCTGTTATCATTGTTTTGTGGATTGGCTCTGTGTTCCTACCTTCTGCTTTCTATTACAGGATTTCTAAAATAATTTTGGAACTGGCACATGTGCAGTTTGATGCCATTTTCAATTCATGTCCTTTTCTTTCTCATGTTACCAATGATCACAAGCATATGTGTTCATTGAACATCAAGCAAAAAGGATGTGATCATGTACATTGGTAACCAGCACAGGATGTGGGGAGAGGGAACTATGAGGCCTGAGCACTACAACAAACTGCATATGCACAGAAGTCGGGGGGGGGGGGGGAGTCAGATGGAAATAAAGCAAGATCAGATAATTTGAAGTCCCAAATTTCAAGACAAATTTATAAGCATCTTTGCCTTCCCCTAACCCATTTTGTAATTATTAGTAGTAGCATTTCTATTCTGTCCTTCTTCCAAAGAACTCAATGAGCTTCCTGATTTAGGCCATGTCTGCACCAGCCGTTTATTCCAGGATAATATTGAAGTCGTCCCTACCTGGCCACATGACATACAGCTGATTACGCTGTGATCTCAGGTCTGTTAGAGTTATGTTTTGTTTGGTAAATTTACAGTTGTGTAGCTATAGCATGTAATTGGTGCAAGGCAAGGCTATAGAAAGAAACACACTCACACTGGTACTTTTTGGTTAAAAGATAGCATTGTTAAGAGCCTATCGCTCCTGGGAAAACAAAAGTACTTTTTAGAGAGAGAGTTGAGTGCAGCCATTAAGGTTGCATCCGTCAGACAAAGAAGGAAGCTAACTAACCGAGAAGAAGGAGGATGGAAGGAAGTGAAGCCTAAGAGTTGCATCTATATCAACAGATAGATACGAGAAGGAACAAGAGGAGGAAAAAACAGGTTCCCTTTCTGTCTATCGTCCCCACTAGTTCAGATAACGTATCATAAGCGTTGTTGCTCCACTCCAACAAGGTTGACCGTCTAGGGTGACCAGATAAAATCCAGGTCAGGGCTCATGTAACTTTAACAGTTGTAGAGAAAAGGGAATTTCAGCCAGAGTTATTTGTATGCAATTAGTTCCTGGTGAAATTCCCTCCTCATCACAACAGTTAAAGTTGCAGGCACTATACTAGAGTGACCATATACAAAAGAAGGCAGGGCCCCTGCAACTTTAACTGTTGTGATGAAGAGGGAATATCACCAGAAACTAATTGCATACAAATGACACTGGCTGAAATCCCCTTTTCTCTACAACTGTTAAAGTTACATGAGCCCTGACCTGGATTTTATCTGGTCACCCTACCATTAGAGCAAGCTGTATTTTCTCTAGAGTTCTGAATTCACAATGGCTTTGTTTTGCTTCTTTAAAAAGGAGCATCCTGCTGTTGATGTAGATGCTTTTAACACATGATATTGATCAGGCCTCCTCTGATCAAGATTATCCAGCAAAGTCTGCAATGTTTTGTAAGCCTGATAAGCTGTGCAAAGCAAAAGCTTTAAACCCCTAAAGTATCCTTACCACAAGGGGGTTCACCCCTTACCACACGCCAATTGGTAAGGATAGAGGCGTACTGTGTTTCCTGATAAAATACAACTGCAGTGCCTGTGGATTCCCTGAGTCAGCTTTTCTCAACTCAATATATTCATTTTAAATGAAAAGAGAAGGGGAGGTGTCAGGAAACTACCGCGTTTATACAAAGGGGATGTTTAGCGGCGCTCACAATGTTTCTGTGGAAGTGTTATATAGTAAAATAAGCTCCGTTTTTGACTGCTGATTTTATTTGGAATTGCTGCATTGATTTAATTTTACTGTGTTTTATCTTGTATATCACATTGGGAGTAGGGTGACCATATTTTGGAAACCAAAAAGGAGGACAACATGGCCGCCCCAAGGGGGCGTGCCCACCAACATGGCCAGCCTCCAAGGGGGCGTGCCCACCAATATGGCCGGCCTCCAAGGGGGCGTGACCACCAACATGGCCAGCCCCCAAAGGGACGTGCCCACCCAAAGATGGCCTTCGTCACATGTCTGATTTCACAGCACACAATTAAGACAAACCTGTTCTGCATAACATCTTCATGTTAAAATCACTGAGACATTCAGTGTATCTGAAATTAACTTCACTCCTACTTTTGTAGCTTTTGCTGTACTTTAAAGCTTTTGCTATACTTTGTGTGATACAGTCTCCTTTTCCCTCACATATCTTTTCTGACTGCAAATCCTTCACTGGATGACCGTAGTCTCACCTTTCCTAACATTTAACACTCTTTCCTCATCACCTTTCTCATATCCATACTCACAGATTCAGCACTAAACAAATGAAGCAGTTGACAAGTGCAGAAAAATCTAGTACAGGAAAATCTAGTACAATAAATGAGTAATGTAGCATTCAGAAAGAGTATAAAATACTATTACCCTACAAACAGTCATGGAACAAAATGGACTAAAGGCTTGTAGCAGTTATTTCTCACTAGCATCTCTTAACTTGTTTCAACTTCTGGTTTATCAGTGAGAAACTAATCTAAAAATGTGTCATTATATCTCTGGTTCATTAGCCATGTAAACAAGCCCATGGTCAGTAGAAGTACAAAGAAAGGCCAGAACAGATGCCCATTATCACAATGCTAGACAAAGATCTTTCCCTCCTTTTATCCAAATGTCTCCTGAATTTACACTGCCTCAGTGTGCAGAGAACAGAAATCCCAATCAGAGAGTTTAATACTTTACCCAAAGAAAACTGAGTAGCAGATAACTCAGAAGCTATCATCTCCCTATGTCCTATCATACAATGCTATCCTATGACAACTCAGGAATAAGTCCTGTTGACTTCAATAAACCGTATTCCCAGATACATATGGGATTGCAGCTTCTTCACATTTGTTCACCTTAATATAGCAAGTGCAAGCCCCTCCTGTCAAGGAAAACTGTGCACTCACCAGAACCCGGCCTCGTGGATCATGCAACCAGCAGATGCTCTCAGAACGATGCTTTCAGAGCCTAGGAGTCCCAGACACAGTCAAACAAGACAAGACAAGCCACACTATGCACTCATATATTATCTTGCTGGGACAGAACAATTCTGGGACAAGGCAACACTTTGCTATCAACCAGACATAACAGTCATAAACAAAAATGAAAAACACACTACTTCATTGACATAGCACTACATAATGACACAAACGTTGCATTAAAGGAAGAGGGAAAGAGAAAACTATACACCACTGGCTATGTAAGTTAAAGAACTATGGTAACAGGAAAAAAGTTACAATTATTCCATTAGTTAGAGTGATTATGGAAAGGAGGACAGGGATCCTGTATCTTTAATAGCTGTATTGAAAAGGGAATTTCAGCAAGTATCATTTGTATGCATGCAGCACCTGGTGATATTCCCTCTACATTACAACAGTTAAAGCTGCAGGAGCCCATCCTAGTATGACCAGATACAAAAGAAGGCAGACATACACACCCCAGGAAAGATCAGCAGTAGCAGCATCCACGCACACCTCATGCTCACTAAAGGCAATAAAAATTAAAATTTACATACCCCTGCACACTTGCCCAAAGTGGGGGAAAACTCCACATCCTCCTGAAAGCAATTTAAACAACAACAACCTCCACACATACACTTAACTGGAAGGGGGGATAAAAATCCACCCCCACGCTCTCCAAAGGCAAAATAATAATGACAATATTAATAATAAACCACCCACACAATGCAAAATAAAACAAAAACATGCACACACCCATTGCAATAAAATAATATTAAAAATACAACACTCACCCACATACCCACCCAAGGAAAAATAATAAAAATCCAGACAAGCACCAAGGCAAAAAACAACCAACAGAACAAATACACACACTCACCAAGACTGAAAATACAATAAATATCCACACACACCAGCATACTCACCCATGGCAAACCTAATAATAATTTTAAAACACACACACATGCACCACCCCAATTAATTCATCAAAATATATCAAAAATATTAAAGAAAAGTTCACTAAACAGTAGCAGCACCCAACGATAAATGAAATCACATCCAGGCAGCCCCAGCCCCGAGTGCCAGGCCAGGCTAAGACGCCTGCACTCCCGACTGGGCCAGGCCACCCCATGGGCTTGAAGTCCAGCGTGTCACACTCCAGGCCAGGCCAGACTGCCCCACACCCGGCCAGGCTGTGCTGGGCCGGGTTGCCCTGCGCTGGGCCAGCTGCAACGCTCACCATGATGCCCCGGTGTGCCAGGAATGCCCCAGGACACCGGGTGAGGATGCTCCCCCACTGCGCCGCCCCATGGGTCACACTGGGTCAGGCTGCACTGGGTCAGGCTGCACTGTGCCAAGCTGTGCTGCCCGCACGCCATGCCAACTTGCGCGCCGTGCCAGGCCGTGCCACCCTGCACTGGCCCAGCACCCGTCCACCCCGCTTCCGCCTCGTCAACCCCACGCCCGCCCATCTCGCATGACCTGCACACTTGCCCGCCGCACCCTATGCCCGCCCCACCCACCCCGCAACCAGCAGCTGTGCACCCCACAACCACTCCACCTGCCTCACCTGCAGTTTGCCTGCCCACCCCGCACTCCACCCCCGCGCACCCGCTAGCCTCGCCCCACGCCCACCCCACAACTGCACACCCCACAACCGCACACCCCACAACTGCCTCATCCCACCCCACAACCCACTTGCCCCACCTGCACTGTACTCACCCCGCGCCCACCTACCTAGGGTAGGCTGACCATCTGAAAAGGAGGACAGGGCTCCTCTAACTTTAACAGTTGTAGAGAAAAGGGAATTTCAGCCAGTGTCATTTGTATGCAATTAGTTCCTGGTGAAATTCCCTCTTCATCACAAAGTTGCAGGGGGCCTGCCTTCTTTTGTATATGGTAGGGTGACCATATGAAAAGGAAGACAGGGCTCTTGTATCTTTAACAGTTGCGTAGAGAAGGGAATTTCAGCTGGTGTCCTTTGTATGCATGCAGCACCTGGTGAAATTCCCTCTTCATCACTGTAGTTAAAGCTGCAGGAGCCCTGCCCGCTTTTGTACCTGGTCACTCTAGTATAGCTCCTGCAGCTTTAACTACAGTGATGAAGAGGGAATTTCACCAGGTGCTGCATGCATACAAAGGACACCAGCTGAAATTCCCTTCTCTACGCAACTGTTAAAAGTTACAGGAGCCCTGTCCTCCTTTTCATATGGTCACCCTAATTTAAATGGAATTTGCTTCCTTCCATGCACTTAAGCATGCTTAAAGAAGCAAATTCCATTTAAATTAGGATGACCATATGAAAAGGAGGACAGGGCTCCTGTAACTTTTAACAGTTGCGTAGAGAAGGGAATTTCAGCTGGTGTCCTTTGTATGCATGCAGCACCTGGTGAAATTCCCTCTTCATCACTGTAGTTAAAGCTGCAGGAGCTATACTAGAGTGACCAGGTACAAAAGCAGGCAGGGCTCCTGCAGCTTTAACTACAGTGATGAAGAGGGAATTTCACCAGGTGCTGCATGCATACAAAGGACACCAGCTGAAATTCCCTTCTCTACGCAACTGTTAAAAGTTACAGGAGCCCTGTCCTCCTTTTCATATGGTCACCCTAATTTAAATGGAATTTGCTTCCTTCCATGCACTTAAGCATGCTTAAAGAAGCAAATTCCATTTAAATTAGGATGACCATATGAAAAGGAGGACAGGGCTCCTGTAACTTTTAACAGTTGCGTAGAGAAGGGAATTTCAGCTGGTGTCCTTTGTATGCATGCAGCACCTGGTGAAATTCCCTCTTCATCACTGTAGTTAAAGTTGCAGGAGCTATACTAGAGTGACCAGGTACAAAAGCGGGCAGGGCTCCTGCAGCTTTAACTACAGTGATGAAGAGGGAATTTCACCAGGTGCTGCATGCATACAAAGGACACCAGCTGAAATTCCCTTCTCTACACAACTGTTAAAAGTTACAGGAGCCCTGTCCTCCTTGGTCACCCTAAGGAAGCCCCAGCAGGTGCCCCGCGCCCCCACGCCGCCCCCACGCCGTGCGCCCCCACGCCGCCCCCCCGCCCCGCGCCCCCGCACGGCACCCCCACCCGCGCCGCCCCCCCGCCGTGAGCACCCGCACCGCCCCCCCACCGTGAGCACCCGCGCCGCCGCCCCCCACCCACCGCGAGCACCCGCACCGCCGCCCCCCACCCACCGCGAGCACCCGCGCCGCCCCCCCACCCCCCACGCGCTCCTTACCTGCTGCTGCTAGGGCGTCCGTTTCCCTCCGTGCTTGGAATCTACTGAGAAACAGGCTTCTTGGCCTGTCTCTCAGCAGTGCGCCGAGTGATGACGTCATCACCCGGCGCGCTACTGAGGGATAGGCCGCGAAGCCTGTTTCTCAGTAGATTCCGAGCACCGGTGGGAAGCCCCAGCAGGTAAGTGCCCCACGCCCCCGCGCCGCCCCCCCGCCGTGCGCCCCCGCGCCGCCCCCCCCGCCCCGTGCCTCCCCCACACCCGCCGTGCGCACCCGCGCCGCCCCCCCGCCGCGCGCACCCGCGCGGCCCCCCCCCGCCGCAAGCACCCGCACCGCCCCCCCCGCCGCGAACACCCCCCCCGCCCCCCCGCCGCGAGCACCCGCCCCGCCCCCCCGCCGTGAGCACCCGCCCCGCCGCCCCCCACCCACCGCGAGCACCTGCGCCGCCCCCCCACCCCCCACGCGCTCCTTACCTGCTGCTGCTGGGGCGTCCGTTTCCCTCCGTGCTTGGAATCTACTGAGAAACAGGCTTCTTGGCCTGTCTCTCAGCAGTGCGCCGAGTGATGACGTCATCACCCGGCGCGCTACTGAGGGATAGGCCGCGAAGCCTGTTTCTCAGTAGATTCCGAGCACCGGAGGGAAACGGACGCCCCAGCCGGTAGGTGCCTCGCGCCGCCAGCCTCCCGCCACCGCTGCGTGACCCCCCGCTGCCCCGGTTTGCCCCCGCCGCCCCGCGGTTGGCCCAGCTCGCCCCAGGGCCATCTGGTCACCGTTTTGGGGGGCTAAATTTCCGGATTTGGCCCCCCCAAACGGTATTTCCGCCCGGATGCGGATTTGCACCCCATTTCCCGGATATGTCCGGACAAATCCGGGCGTCTGGTCACCCTACATTGGGAGGGTTCCACCCTAAAAGATGGCAGCTAGGAGCCTGGGTACCAGGATTTAGAACACAAGGGCAAATGTGGACAAAACTCAAATAATTCCTCCTATCTCCACTGAAGAAAAATGGAGTTCATATGGCCTATTCTGTAATACGAATTCAAGAAACGTTTTTCAGGGCATGAAGAGTTCACGGCCAGACTAGATATGAAGTTAATTGTGTAAAGGCAATAAACATGCACTTTTTTAAAAATGTAAAGAGCAAGCAGACTTGGGGAAGCCTGAACAGACTCGGAACTGTGGAGGATGGGGAGTTTCTCTCCCTGCTACAGTCCTGAAGCTGCTCTCCGAAGCTGCTATTTGCATTTCTAGAGCACCAATGTGAAATTCCTTGGACATGCAAAGAACAATTTTTGTTTGGATCCTGGTAAGAAAGAGAAAAAGACAAATTCCTCTTTTGAACTCCCCACAGTTCTGGCTGTTCTGCAGCAACTAATTACATAATGTTCAAACAATCAATGTTGTGTTTTGTTTGATGCTCACATTGCAGATAGCCAGGCTGGGAAGCCTTAATGTCCAGGCATCCTTCTTTTATATATTCATGGGCATCTGTACCTGATGACCTAATTTCTTGAGCAGAGGCTCTGCTTTCCATCTTGAAGATAAAAGGAAGGTAAACAAAATAGCTGTGAATGATGCCTGTTGCTGACATTTCATATGTTCTGGTAAATTCTGAGCAACAGGGGAAAAACGTGAATTTCCATCAATTTTTTTGGTAGGGAGGAAATGAAATTTGAGGGTGGGAGGAGGAACTGAAATGTATGATAAAATACATCCTTATAAAATGCATCCTAAATTGTATTTGCTGGTTTAATAACATGATATCTATTATGCATAACTTAATTAGCAATGAGCATATAAAGTAGTATGCTTTGGTATATTTGTGGAATTATGTGTGTTCTTTTACATTTATTCAAGCAACAATGATAACTATGCTCAATGCTCCCAATATGGAGCTATAAACTGCTACGCCTTCAGGCTTAGTGTGGAACAGAAGTCAGATTCAGGCAGGATCTACAGTACTGTTTTATAATGGTATTGAAGTGCACTGACAACTGTTGGGGCCCATGACACATTCCATATAGGCCATTATCACACGGGCGGTTTTAAGCACACCCACCTCGACTTTGATCCACTTCTTCAGTGCTGGACTTGCACAATGTCGTCCCCCTCCTGCTGCTCTCTCACCCTGAAGTCACAGTTTTTAGTTTCTTTTTAGATTTATCCCTGAACGGGCAAAGTTCAAAACAGGCAAAGTTCAATAGGCCAAGCTGAGGTATCGCAGCAATACTGACCACGTGTGATTCAAAGTGCTAGACTCGCATAGGAAATGAAGGGGGAACCCACAGAAGCAACCTGGGGGGAAAATAGTAGGTGTCATAAAATAGGCTGACCATCTGAAAAAGAGGACAGGGCTCATATAACTTTAACAGTTGTAGAGAAAAGGGAATTTCAGCAAGTGTCATTTGTATGCAATTAGTTCCTGGTGAAATTTCCTCTTCATCACAAGTGTTAAAGGTGCAGGCACTATACTAGAGTGACCATATACAAAAGAAGGCAAGGCCCCTGCAACTTTAACTGTTGTGATGAAGAGGGAATTTCACCAGGAACTAATTGCATACAAATGACACTGATTGAAATTCCCTTTTTTCTACAACTGTTAAAGTTATATGAGCCCTGTCCTCCTTTTCAGATGGTCAGCCTACATAAAGACCATACTGTTTTTAAACTGCTTTCAACGTGTTATATCCCACTTGGTGTAGATCTGGCCTAAGAGGAAGAGCAAGGTAGTACAGCTTACTTTTCAGTTTTGTCCCATACCAGCTACCATTCCAGAAGAAGAGGGTGTGCTGGCTCATCTACTTGCTCATTCCTTCCCTTCCTCCTTTCAGGTGAGGTGAAGAACGAGAAGATGTGGTGAGGATAACAGAGCAGACTGGCTATGAAAAGGCTGTGGCAGTTGGGGCATGGAGCTAGCTAGACTAGCCAAGAAAATATTGCCTGTCCACACTTATTATCTCCTTCAAAGTTCCCTATTGCTGTCCTCGTCGTTGCACCTCCTTGCACCTAGTCACAGAAGTAGGAGCTCTTTGTTCGTATGTGTGTATATGCATCTAAGCAAGCAGGGTGAAGAAGAAGAAGAATTGGCTGTGCTTCTACCTGTGTGAATGTGCTAGAATGGGATGCTAAGTGTGGTAGGGTTGGGTGGTAGAACTGTGTGTGTGTGTGTGTGTGTGTGTGTGTATGTTTATGTTGATCTGGAACTAATTAACTCTGCATGTGATTTGTGTGCCAGTCATGTATGCGAGCCTTGTAATGTGTGCTTGTGGGGGGGAGTAAGGAAAATCTTGTTGCCTGTTCTCAAACTCTTGAGAGGAGGGGGTCACACTCTTCTTTGGTATTATTGCTTTATGCTACAGCTAAGACCCGTCAGTCAAAAGGATTCTGGAGCTAAAGCTACAAATTAAATCCTACCTCAATGTCCTATCTCAATTGTCGAAGAAATGGAGGAGCTGGGTGAGCTACACACTATACAAAGTGTATTGTACAATGCCAGTGCCATCCTGTTCTAGAGTTATCTTGTGGAATTCTGTGACTTCTGTGTTCTCCAACTGTAAAATGGAGCCAATTGTGATGTAGGAAAACTTGTGCTTAAAAATTCCCTGACTGGCGTTGGGGATGTCTTTTATTTCAGGGCCTCTGCATTCATCATCTGCAAAATGGAATAAATTGTATGCGGATGTATGAGTCACAGAGAGGGGGGGAGACAGACAGACAGACAGACAGAGAAAGAGTGAGAGAGAGTAGGAACTGTATGAAGCTATGAATAATCTAGCACAGATACACTAACTGAATTTGCAAGCCATTCTTAGCTGCAAGTATAAAATAAAAAGAAGTAATGAATAAGGTGCTGTGATTATGAATTCCTTGTTATGAATTTACTGTGGCCTTTGGCTAGTCACATAGTCTGCAACTACAAAAAGGGACAAATATATTCTACAATGTAGAAAGTCTGATATATGATATAATACAGTACATGTACATATGTGGCAGAGTCAAATGTGTACATTTATTTATTTATTATTGCATTTATATCCCGCCTTTTTTCCTCCAAGGAACCCAAGGCAGAGTTCATAATCCTCCTCTCCATTTTATCCTCACAACAACAACCCTGTGAGGTAGGTTGGGCTAAGAGTCTGTGACTGGCCCAAAGTCACCCAGTGGGTTTCCATGGCCAAGTGGGGACTAGAATCCAGATTTCCTTACACCCAGTCCAACACTTTAGTCACCACACCATACTTTACCATGGGGATTGACATCGCTGTGGCAAATTTCCCACATAAACCCCAGAAGTATCATGAAACAGGTCGGACCATGTGAAATCATCATACAATGAGTTACAGTTCATATTTTGTGGGCATGGGAAGCTCCTATACAGCATGTGTGTGTGAGTATGTGTGTGTGTGTGTAGTTTTATTTTAGAAAGCTTCGTGTTCCCTTTTTGAATACAGATTTTCTCTATAAAACACAGTACATCATTTTAGACAAGATAATTTATCATTAAATTACATTATGCACACATTTCTTGCATAATCCGGAATCATAACTCTTAATCATCCATGCAGCTCACACATTATAAACAACAGCTATTAAAGGCATTTTGAGAATGACTCTCATTACTAGGATGTCAAAAGCAAGGATAAATTTATTTCCAAATTTCCTCTTGTGAAGAAGCACGAAGTGCACTTAGTGTACATATTCACAAGGGAGAATAAAATCTTTATGGAAATCAAATTATTTTCAAGACGTGTTTTATTTGCTTGAACTAAACCACTTCTTGCCAAACTATAGTGTATGAACTGCTAAGGGATTTAGAAGCTTGGATAGGAGTAGAAAAATATGTGCATGCCCCATGAACTCCTGGCTCTTAGGAAATGTTTTTTTTCCCCTTGAGGACAAGCTGGCTAACCTGGACAACCTGAGAGGCAGAGAATTAACTTCAGGGACACACACTGACGTGAAGACTCACACTGATGTGATAGAAATTCATCTGCTATCATAGAATATGATGATCCTGGATCAAAAGGACATTGTATCAAGCAAAAAGAGAAATGATCTCTTAAAAGGGACCAATTTCTCAGATGATGAGGTGAAATCTTCTCATGCCAAGGAATGCCCATGGTATGGGGTAGGAGTTGGGATTTGAGAAAAGGGTTTGTGTTGGGTGTGTTGACCACATGATAACTTGGCCTCTTCATGCAAAGGTTGTAGGCATCATTGTCAAAGCATTAGATCCTCCATTGGCAGATGTAGAGCAAAGGGTTGAACTATAATCTGAAAATGTAGACCAAGGGGTTAAACTATAATCATGGGAAAACACACAGTAAACTGAGAATCAAGGCCCTAAACAGGCTGATATAATTTATTGCATTTTTAATTTATTTTATTTATTAAATACTTTATAGACCTCCTTTCAGGGCTCAAAAGCGATGTACAAAATTTTGTAAAAATATAATAGTATACAAAATGATTAATTAAAACCACTTCATGTTGCTTAAAACTGAGAAGTAGCAATTAATTTATTGCAATAATCACACCTCAACTTCTTGTTTGTGCAGATAGAGGCTGACGTTTTAGTAAAACAACCCCAAGTTAAAAATCTGAGCAATATGGTGGGGCATGATCAACACTCTTACAGCACAGTCCAAGGCAGGATCTACACTGCTGTTTTAAAGCGCTTTATAACAGTAGTGACAACTGTTTTGGAGTGTGTCCTGGGCCCCAACAGTTGTCACTACTGTTATAAAGCACTTTAAAGCGCTTTAAAACAGCAGTGTAGATCCGCCCCTATACATATTTACTTGGAAGAGCATTCCATTACAAACCAAGTAAATGAGTACAGGATTGCATCTCAGCCCTATACATGGGTACTCAGATGTAAGTCTCATGAGCTCAATAAGCTAGATAAGTGGGTACTCAGGTACTCAATAGCTGACACTGTTAAAAATGAAACATAATGTGTTTACACCCTCTTTAGAGCAAAGCAGTCACCCATTTTATGTTGATAAATCCATTGCCTTCCCTCCTTGAAGATGCAATACAATTCATCATTCCTGTAAATCTTCTTACACCAGATTATATTTGAAGGTATATCCTTTCAACATACATTCGTACAACTTTCTTTTTCTACGTACATAAGAACATTGATACCTACACCCCACACTATGAAAGCATGATTAAATATTAGAGCAGAATTTAATTTTAAATCCACTTACTAAAGCTGAGGAAAAAAGGAAATACCAGGAATATGATATTCATAATGCTTTTTTGCTCAAAAGATATATATAGTGTAATATGAAAGAATCATGCAAGAAAAACAGTATTCATCCAGATGCCTGAAATTATTTATTTATTTATTTATTTATTACATTTGTATACCGCCCCATAGCCGAAGCTTTCTGGGCGGTTTACATAGGATTAAAAACAATTAAAAACAATATACAAAAATTAAAACAGCAAAAACATACAACATACACACAATCTGTACATTTAAAAACCACTTCAACACTTCAAAAAACTACAAAAACAAAACAAAACAAAACAAACCCAGGCTCCTCAGATATTGCCAAATGCCTGAGAGAAGAGGAAAGTCTTGACCTGGTGCCGAAAAGATAACAATGTTGGCGCCAGGCGGGCCTCATCGGGGAGATTGTTCCACAATTGGGGAGCCACCACAGAGAAGGCCCTCTCTCTTGTTGCCGACCTCCGAGCTTCCCTCGGAGGAGGCACTCGGAGAAGGGCCTTAGATGTTGAACATAGTGTTCGGGTAGGTTCATGTCGGGAAAGGCGTTCCATCAGGTATTGTGGTCCCAAGCCGTGTAAGGCTTTATAGGTTAAAACTAGCACCTTGAACTGGGCTCGGAAACATACAGGCAGCCAATGCAAGCGGGCCAGAGTAGATTACATATGATCAACGACAAGCAGAAAAGCAAATATTCAAGGTTTAATAAAACATTTATAACCTTAAGTCATGCTCATGGCATAGTTAAAAAAACAAAAACCTCTCCCTGCTCTCACTTTGATGTAAATGGCAAAGGACATGCCAAGATGGAAGTCGTTCCTAAATTTTGAAGAAAAACTGCAATAAACCTTTTGTTCACCTGGTGCTATGAATTTATCTTAAATGGTTTCAGGGTTTGTTTTTCATATTATTACAAGAAGAACAGAGGAGTGATTGGCTGGACTAAGACCTCCATCACACCTAATTTCCCCACCTGGTTTGCCTCCGCGTTTTTTTACCTCTGAGGCAGAAGCGCATCAATCTTATGATCCCTTTCACCTGAATAGCTGCTCTTTCGCTCCTTGGCTCATTTGCTCTTCCACTCCACTCCATTCCACTCCACACCTCCCCTTTTCTTTCTCCCTCCAGTCAGGTCCTGTCAGATGAGTACTTCAACCAGACTCCCTTTCTGCTGGGCAAAAATGGAATGACCCTTTAGTCCAGCTCTTTGGGGGCATCGAGGGAGTACAATCCTGTCTCTGCAGAGATTCAGGCATTGTATGATTTTAAAAAAGGCTTTCAGGCCTGGGGTGCAAGATTTGGGTTTTATATTGAGGCTTGGAGCTGGCTGCTGGGAGAGATCGCTTTTCCCTGCCAGGACCTGATGCAATCCATTCAAGTCCCCAGCTCCATTAAAACTACACAAAGGCTTAGGACACATTAAATGTGCTTAGGGAAAATAATCCGGACTTTTAGCATTCCAGGAAAGGCTGGGGAAGAGGTGGGATGTCAACAGGACAGGCACGACATCATGTGAGTACCATGCTGCAAATCCACACACCAAGCATGGCGAGAGAGCACTAAATTGCTGGTATGATGGAGCTCTTTGTGAGGCAGTTCTGGGTAGCACTTGCTGCTCTACCCTAGTCAGTTCACTGGGTGGTAATGAATGTGTTCAGCCACTTAGCTGGTGGCAAGAAGAGCAGTTGTGTCCCTGGCTTCATTGGGCACTGGGCAAAGCCCTGGCCATGACGGGGTGCAGCACAAAGCCAGTCAACGTGTGCCAGAAAGAGCAGCCCAGGCACAGATCTATGATGTTTTGATAAGTGATGCCTGAAACCTCCTGCTGAAGGTTTTGTGGCCCCAGAGGGGGCGGGGGATAAGGATTGCCTGTGGGGCCATTTCCCCTCACACACCTGGTGTTTCGTGGCCCAGGGAGATGTGACAGAGGATGCCCCTATTTCTTCAAATGGGAAATCCTGAGGGGTGCCGATTCTATAATAGACACCCAGAAGGCAAAGAATGTTTTGCCTGATTACATTGACCAGCTAGTGCCAGCATAGTGGAGTAGCTGCTCAGGGATCCCCCTTTGCAGATCAAACTTGGGCTGCCTCTACAAGAGGCATTTAAAGCTCTTTCAAGGTGCATTAAAAATTTACCTCCACAAGAACGGAGCGCAAATCGGGCGTAGAGGTGCGTTTTCTCTCCAATTATGTGCATTATCGAATGCGCGTTAAATAGCAAGTTTTATTTTGCTCCGGCCGTTAAAGCGCATTTTGACTATTTGAACAAGCGATTCTCCACATGTCAACAGTTGAATTCATGTTTCAGTCGTCCAGTAATGCGCTTCGCCGCCTCTCGTGCAGAGGTATTAGGCGTAAATGCGCTTCTGCGAATATGCGCATAATTGCCTAACCAGGCATAAAGGCGAATTCTTGTAGATGAGGCCTTGATAAATGTGGCCTGTTTTTCAATCCATACAGTTGTGTTGTCTCCTTATTGTCTTGCCTTCTTCACTCGCAAAGAACAGCTCAGTTACATATCTATGATATTGCTCCCTGCTGAATCCTAGAAGCCACTGGGCACCTAACATCAATCCCAGGCATAACCTGGATCTGTTTTGGATATGGGCTGCCTAAGAACACCATGCATACCACCTTCAGTTCTCTAGTAGGAGGTGAGATATAAATTAAATGAACTATGCTTAGAGACACACACGGGGGGGGGGGGGGAGAGAGAGAGAGAGAGAGAGAGAGAGAGAGAGAGAGATTTGGAGCTCCAAATCTCCAGGTTCCAGTGTACTTCAGAATTTGGCAGCAACTCTCATTTTAAATGCTTCCCAAAGATGAGTGTTTCAAAGCAGCCTTGGAAAATAGCTATGAAGTTGAGTCTCAAATTTTCAATTTCCAAAACTCAGTCTCAGTGAAGCTACATTGAAGACACATTCTTTTCCAGAACAAATCTGGGGTTTAGGGTCACTTTACTGAAACTGTGCAAACTTCCTTTCAATTAGCATGAGGGCAATGACCTCTTTCTCTCCTGCCCTCTCCTGCCCTGCCTCGGGATGGTAATATTATTTTCCCTGACATGTAACCCCATATTAAAACCGGCACTTGCTAGTCCTATTCTCAGCACAATGTGATTCCCATATTGTACATATCAACTCATTATGTACCTCAAACCTCTTCACTCTCTCATGGAAATGATTTTTTTTTTAAATGCCCAGCTCCCCGCTCCCCCTCTCAAATTGTCTCTTGATGTGGTCTTTCTTTGTTTGGCTGTTCAGGCACAGCAATAAATAATATTTGAGTGCCCAAAATAAGGTGGCCAGGTGTCCTATTTTAACCTAGGCGGTCCTCCATTTAAGTTTCTTTCTCCTTTAACATCCTCTTTCTTTGTACAGTAAAATCTGGGATTCCAGACACTATGCACAGCTGTGAAGGTTTGGGGTTTGTTTAAATTTATTTTTTGCTTTTGCTGTCGGCTGGGCTGACTTTCTTATTTGCCACAGCAGCTGCAGCTGCATCCCAACAGGGCAGCACAGAGAAGGAGAAGAGAAGGAACAAGTGAGCTCCTCTCTCATCAGACAACAAAGGGCAAAAATTGTGGGGGTGGGGGGGGTGTCCAGGTGTTGCACTTGCTCTTTTATCCTCCTCTTTTCTCTCTGACATAGGCCTGGGACTAATCAAGTAGTGTGTCATACCCTTCCCCTAGGGATCTCTTCCCTGAAGCTATGGGTCGCTTTGTGGTGCAGAAAAGGGTGTTTATCCTTTCACTTCAAATAGGCTGACCATATGAAAAGGAGGACAGGTAACTTTAACAGTTGTAGAGAAAAGGGAATTTCAGCCGGTGTCATTTGTATGCAGTTAGTTCCTGGTGAAATTCCCTTTTCATCACAACAGTTAAAGTTGAAGGCACTATACTAGAGTGACCATATACAAAAGACAGCAGGGCCTTCTTTTAAAATACAGAAGTTATAGGTATATTTATATGGCGGTCCAATAAAACGATAAAATCGCCCGAAAATTATCATCTCTGAAGAATATCGTAGGTTTTTCTATCGTATCGTCATCATTAAACACATGCACAATAACGACCTTATCGTATCATTATCATACATTTTAACAATACGATACACATCCCTGGTTTTAAGGGCAATTTGGATAGGCTCTCAGAAGTAATTCACATTAAGTTCAATTAAGTTCAATGGGACTTACTCCCAGGTAAGTGAGTAGAGGATTGTAACCCAAAAGGGCTTTCTTGTGCATATTTACAAGAGCTTCTTTAACCAAAACATTTTAAACTGTAATGCACAATTCCCAGATCATGGGTTGGAGACTTCTCAGATTTGGAATTGAATTGTTTAGGGGTACCACACTACTAGTTATTATAAACTGCCTTGGGAGTGCTTTGCCCTAAAAGGTTGCCTATAAATTTCACTATATATAATTTAGTAGTGATTTCAAAGGTAAAGATGAATTGGGGCAATTAATTAAAGGGGAATTGATTTGAAGTGATCCTGAGGGTGCAAACTGACTACTGTTTGTTCTTTTGAAGAATCTATTTGAATGGGAAAACAATTGGCTTGCTTTCTATAAAATTTAAATTTTGGTAATTATTTCTAAATTTGCATATGTATGCATATAAATTGTTATATGCACATTTGATGCAAATGTTGTCCGGTTATTCAGTGATGCACATCTTCTTTTTTGGCAATGCATAAATGGCCATCTTGGCACAAAACCAGTCAGGGTGGCAGGTGCATCCAAGAGACCCAAAGGAGCCGTTTTCTTTACAGAGTTTGTATTATTATTATTATTATTATTATTATTATTATTATTATCTTTATTTGTATCCTGCCTTTTGCCCAATACTGGACCTCAAGGTGGCTTTACAAAGTTAAAACATATACAGTTAAAAGCTATAAAACACACAAAAGTTTAAAAATATAATTAAATAGATTCCAATATTAAAACATTTCCACATTTAAAATACATATTAAATTTTTAAAATCTTAACATAAATGGAGGTCCATATTATTCACTCAAGGCCTGCCGGAATAGAAAAGCTTTTGCCTGCCTCCGAAAACATATCAAGGAGGGAGCCAGTCTAGCTTCCCTGGGAAGGGAGTTCCAGATCCTTGGAGCAGCCACCGAGAAGGCCCTCTCCCACGTACCCATCAGGCGTGCCTGGGATGTTGGTAGGAGTGAGAGAAAGGCCTCCCCAGAAGAACTTAGAGCACAGGCAGGCTCGTATGTAGAAACCTACATAAGATTAAGTGGTAGGGGATTGGTTCCTTCTGATCACCTGACTCTCTGATTAGAAGGGGCCTGCATACAGGTTTTGCCTATTGGCCTTAAAAAATTGCATTTCTTCCTTGTACTAGTAATTGAAAATAGTGACCTACTGCTTCCATGAGTAAGGAGTTGGCATTGGACTCTTAGGGGCTTTTCTACACCAGACTTTTACTGTGCACTCATTATTTCCAACTCAAAGACTTTTTTGTTAACAAAAAAGTATTAACCACTGTGGTTTAATGTGTTTTCTTAACAGGGCCATAGTTATTTATGGGTTCTTTAGATGACTTGTGTGCCTCTAGTTTCACTACTGTGTCCAACCAGGATATTTTCAAGTTTCTTTTTATACCAGGGAAAATGCTGCATTTAATTGTGAAAATGAAAGAAAGTGTGATTTTCTCCAGCATGTTTTTGTTATTCTGCTATACCACAGTGCCACCTAGAGATTATATAATAGAAAATCAGGTAAGGAAATGCACCTCCTGTACTGCTTTCAATTCTGCTACAAAATCAAAGTAGATATAGCAGGCAGAAGAGCTCTTGGTAGAGCTCAGCAGTGTCTAGCATGGAATTAACACTATCAGCAAAATACCTCTTTATTACCATCTATTTTTACTGGGACTCAAGACCATCCAGAATTCTGAATGTTTTTTCTTCACCAGCTACCCATGATTATTTTGCAGAATACGAAATAGCAGATCAGCCAAGTATTTTTCTCAGAACCATCAGCTGAGTGAAGAAGCAGATGCACAGATATAAAATAAAACTTAAGAATCAATATTGACTACTATTGAAGTTTAAATTGGCAGGATTTCAAAACTTCAGGTCCATTAAGTAATAAATTCAGTGTCTAATTCCCAGGGATCGTGAATCTGTTAACAAATGAAAAAGTACATTCTTTATGATAAAAGAGATTATAACATGCTTTGCATAACATAAAAATGTTCATTACCATGTTTACAGTTTAGGTATAAAGAGGTACCTAATACAGATTACTTCTTTCCACCTAAATTGTAAAGATGGTAATGACATGTTTATGGCATGCACAAAAGATTATAAAGAACAGTCAAAATATTCTTGAGAAATTGTGATAAATTCTAGAATAACCATTACAGCATCTCCTACCCACACATGCTTTCTAAATGATGGATTAGCAAAGCATATATCACATGATATTGGGGAGGGGCAAAGGGCTTAGTGAAAAAAAAATCAGTGAAATTTTGGAATCTTAATTAGAAGGAAAACATATGGAAAGTATACAATAATAATAATAATAATAATAATAATAATATATATATATTTATTTATTACCCACCTCTCCCTTTGGATTGAGGCGGGGAACACCATCAAATATAAAATACATAAAACTGATTAAAAGCACATAAAAATAATACATTATTAAAATACCAATAAAACTCTTAAAATTCAACTGGGTAGGCCTGCCGGAAGAGATCGGTCTTTATAACTTTCTTAAAGTCAAAGAGACTATTAAGTTGATGAATCTCCTCCGGCAGGCCATTCCACAGTCTGGGTGTGGCAGAAGACAAGGTCCTCTGGATAACAGTTGTCAGCCTGGTTTTGGCTGACTGTAGCAAATTCTTCCCAGAGGACCTGAGTGTGCGGGACGGATTGTATGGTAGAAGGCGATCCCGCAGGTAACCTGGACCCAAACCATGTAGGGCTTTAAAGGTGATGACCAACACTTTGTACTTTGCCTGGAAAGTATATAATTAAGAGCTTGAAAATGCATCTATATGGCTTTTTTAAAAGAAAAAAATCCCCAGCGGTCTTTAATTTGTCACTATAGGAATGATCTGTAGGTTAAACACCACCATAAATAACCTAAAGAACACAGCTCATATTTTAACCCGCTAAACACCAGCATGCAAACATCCTTGTTCAGGTTTGGCAGGTTGGTGGGCTATTACATGACTCCTTCCAGCCCTAACACAAACCACGGATCTATTTGAAACTTTGAACAATTTCCATCTGAGTATTGAAGTTGGAGCACACTGGGAAGTTGTTTCTCCCATCATGCCCCACATGCAGGAAGCAGTCATGGGATATATACAAGCTTCTCCAATAAATGTCACTGTAATCTCTTCCTTAGCCTAATGATCAGCGGTTTCAGCAACTTGAATGTTGCTTGGAAAATTCTGGCAAAGAGCAGGGTTTACAAAATTTGACACTTCTTTTGCAGGTTGAAGATCTAAAGAGGCTGGAGTTGTACCACTTCTTCTTCTTCTTTTTAAAGAAGCTTCAGATCTTACATGCAGCTTCAGATCTTACATGCAGCTTCAGATCTTACATGAAGCACTACAGGTTGTAGCGTCTTTGCCATCCCCCACCAGAGGTGAGAAGTCATAAATCTAGAAAGCAGTGCACCTGGCCTGCATACAAAATCTGTGTAGTATGTATGGCAGAAATGTTGGACTCTCCTGCTAAAACCTCCTAAATATCTTTCTAGGAAGTCTTTGAAAATGCCAACATTAGCATCCATGAAGTTAAATTTTAAATTGTTTTCCATTTCTATTCTGGATGACATCTGTTCCAGCCTTTTTCCTGCAAGCATTAGGATGAAGAACATTGCTTTAGAAGAGCAAACAAAAGTTGTGCTTTTCAGATAATTAAATTAATCAGACACTTCACAGAAAAAATAGTGCCTACAACCAAGAGCTTAATTGTGCATGAAGGAACATTTCTGTTCATTTGACATGTGCAAATACAATGCTACATTTGCTGCATGCAGATACGCTTTTCTTGACAAAATTTGGGAGTTGGGTACAGAACTAATTGCACCTACGGGTTGTTTCCTTCCAAGTTCTTTCACATTACTTTGGTATGTTCGAACATACACCAGACCTGCTACTCAACTGTTGGATCTTTCAATTTATGACAACAGTTGGTAGGCTGATGTGTGACAATTGAAGAACCAGCTTAATAAGCAGATCATCAGGATTAGAAATGAAATGCCTGCTGGAAGAGGAAGGCCTTTAACCTGGCATCTAAATGTAATGAAACCCCATTCATTATTCATCATATCTCACTCAACAATAAACAAATTGCCACTTTTAATATATTTGTTATAGAGGTTCTTCTGTGACAATTAAACCAAATTGAATACATCTTTAGTAACAGATCTATACGTGTGAGGCCTGCAACAAAATATTGCAGTGTAGAATGTTCCACACAGGGAACTCCATTCTATTCCTCCTTCCATTCCCCAGCTGTTCTGACCCTCACCCCCAACAGTCTTATAGTATTCCATGTTCAGACCTGTTTGGGATCCCCCACCCTTAGGGTTTTTTTTCTAAAGATTTTTGTACTTCTGTAAACCTTGGGGCAATGGAGACTGTTGGCTCCAATATCAGTGGAGCAGAGAATCCACCCTGTATTTCACTCAGGACCAGTCAAAACTCTAAAGGAGCTATTCAAGGTGCTGAACCCTAGTCCCCAAATGTTTCAGCACCTTGGATAGCTCCTTTAGAGTACTGACTGAAACCTAGTGTAGATTCACTGGGCAACTGATATCAGAGCCATCAGCCTGCATTGCCTTGGGGTTCCCCTGAGGGTGCTGATATTTTCCATGTGTGTGTGAGTGTGTGTGTGTGTGTGTGTGTGTGCTATTTTGGCTACATAGGCTAGGGACTGGGATAATCAGTTCACTATTATTATATATGTTGTTGATTCACATGTGCCAGGCATCCAGTCTCACAACAGAGAAGTCGAGGAGGGGCACCATGAATTCCTTGGCAGAAACTGCCCTGTGCTTGTGTTTATTAAAGATTCTTCAGACTGGGTACAAAGTCAGAGCAAATAATAATAAACCCTGGAGTTAGTTACCTCACTAGCTTCTGGTGGTGGTGCTGGGGTGGCAAAGGGGCTAAAGCCTGCAATAGGGCTACATCCCAAGAAGATCCACCCAGAATCTTCATCAAATACATTTAGATGCCAGGTTAAGGCCTTCCTCTTCCAGCAGACATTTAATTTCTAATCCTGGTGATCTGCTTATTAAGATGGCTCTTCAGTTGTTAATATAGATTGATTTTCCCCTTGTATTTATTTGCATTTGCCTTGCATTTGCCAATTAGATGGCAAATCAGTTTAATAAATCAATCAATAAGTTGAAGGGGCATGGCATACTACTCACTCAGCCCAACTGGCTGCTTCCCCAAACCATCAGAACAATACCCCCTCACACACACATCAGCAGCAGCAGCAATAAATTTTTTTGCAAAATTGTGGGAGAACTTTAGCACAGCACTAGCTCTTTACACTCTTTGTATTGACAGATCTCTTCTTCTGTCCTCCTTCCCAACTACTCTATTCCATTCTGCCTTCCATGTGGTTTTCTCCACTCCCTGCAACAGTCAGTCAACATTCTGTGCCCACTGAGCATGCAGACTTCTCATTGGGCTTTTTTGTGCAGTTTCCCCCCTCAAGATGCCCCCCCCCAAGATATGTTTTACCTCTGCAAACTTCAAAGTTCCGCCAAATCTGCTGATAACTCCATTATATACCGCTGTTAGTATTTTGGCTACTTGAAGGAAATAGATTATATGAAGATGGATGATGATGATCATAGCTCTATTGCTCCTCATTATGACTCATTCAAGGATCCCTGCAGTAAAGTTAACAATGTATTTCAGGCAGCCCTAAATTACATTCTGTTTTACCTTTCAACATTTCCCAACAGTATAAAAAAGCACAAATAACCTATGCCAAACAACACTATCCCAAACTTACACAAACTGGCATTCTTTTAAAGACTCAGCATTCATTTATGCCAAATGCATTTCCAGCGTAAATCATTTGAGTTGTTAGAAAATAATGATGATTACAAAGTGGCAGGCCCGCAGGCCCCTTTAGTGCTGTCTGTATAAATATTCCTGCCAAGGCCACTTGCATGCAGTTTTGACACGGAACGAATGACAAATCTGTGTTTGATTATTAAAAAGGCAAAAACGAGACTCAAATGAATGAAACTGGAAACTACGGATGCTAATTTATTCCGTATCGTTCCTGTGATTCAAAACTATGAATTAGCCAATGCTCAGGGCAGCGAGCTGTTGAAGTTTTAATATAGAAAGTTCTGCCTGTTGCCATTAATTAGAGCTGTCCTGACAACTGCTTATCACTCACATGCCAAAAAGGACCATGCAGAGATGCCCAGCAGGACATGGGGAGTAAGTAATTAACAACATCCCTTTGTGAAACCTACCTTAGGACAAGCCAGAACTCTTCACACTTATGACATTTAGTCACAGAAAATGAATTATACATGGTGATGGATGGATCCCTGAAGGTCCAAATCAGGATTAACCTCTGTTTTTAATGTACTGTGCTGAAGCGTGACAAAGGCAAAATTTATTGGAGTACAGTACATATCATAGTGGCAAGCCAGCAAGGCAAATGGTAATTATACAACCCTTCTAGCAGGAACAGCATATTAATATTACTTTATACATACAGTTCATGCTAGCATTTGTTTCATTTTAAAACAAGAACATCACTTCCCTAAAGTTGCTTGAAAAGAGTCCTGAACCCAGGAGACGATTTGAAGGAATGGGCCACACTACACAAGATGCCATTCATGTAATTCCATGTAGGGGATCATCATGGTAGGGAACCATGATTTTCCCCCTTTCTGGTGAAGCTCATAGTGTGAACAGCACATCAGGAATGAAGCACAAACTAGAAGACAGAATTGAGGAGCACGCAGGGAGTCAAGACTGAAGAGCAAGTAAAGTTCAAAGGACAAACCAGGAGCAGTAGAGATTGTTTATTTAGGGCAAGTGGGGCATTGTCTTCTTTTCAGAGGTCAGGGTCTCTCTGCTATTAACCCCCCTTCTCTTCCACTTACTCCATCATGTGTAAGGAGTCACTCCTCATTAACTTGCTTGCTCTGGCTTCAAGGCCCCTTCTGACATCCTGTAGCTCCTCGCCCGTGTACCCTCCAAGGGGTGGGGGAACCTGCATCACCTTGTTTTCTACTGCAAAGATTCCCTTCAGGTAATTTCCTCCAGTTACACTGGGATTAGTTAAACAGATATTCCCAGAGCAAATCAAGGCATAGCTGTTTGTTGCTTAATGGATGTTGGTGAATGATGCCCCTGCCAATCCTGTTGCTGAGTTTATCAAACATCAGCATCTGTGTAACTCCCTCCTCAATCAAGTGAGAGGGTTGGAAGCCATCAGCCTTAGGGGAGAATAAAGAAGCATGGGACAGGTTGACTTGGGAAAATGTAGAGAAAATGTAGTGGGAGGATGGCTTGAAAATGGAGCAGCTGGAGTGGGAGAGCTGACATTGAATGCCGAGCCACCCACTTCTGATTATAATGGGATAAACCAACAAATGGCTATAACCTTTTTGCTTTCTGACAGAATTGTGTGAAATTTGCTGACATAGCAGTCTTTTCTAAGGGAATGACATCTGCAAAATTTCTGAATAATTGGTGTGGGAGGTGGTTTCATGCAAGTAGCCTTTATTATTTTTAAAGCGAACTGCCTACCATTGGCCCTAAGGATTTTTCTATATGAGGCTGCTAATCTGCTGTATCTACTTTCAGTTTCATTGCAGAACTGAGATCTGAGTGTTTCCTACATTTCCAACTACATAACCTCTAGGTGGCACTGTGGTATAGCAGAATAGTGCAAATACACAAGTGGAAAAAGCATTTTATTCTGCTTTCACAAAAATGCAGCATTTTTCCTGCTCTAAAAAAACTTCTTGAAAGTCCTCTTTAGAAACAGAAACGAAACTGGAGGGTCATGATGTTGCCTAAAGAACCCATACATAACTGTGAGTGGGGTCTAATGAGTGCACAATAAACACCTTTAGAAAAGCTTTAACTCTGCTTATCATTAGTCATCCTCCACCTCCCCAGTCGCAATGGACATCAGCATCAACCACTGCCTAGGAGGCAAGATCAAGTAGGAAGTCAGAATAAGAAGACAAAGTAGGGAGCAGAACCAGTGAACAATCAAGGATACAAAATCATTCCAGAACTTAAAAAGACCATGTTACTCATTTGCATCCACTAAGTCTAATTTGAGAATCAGAGGAGCTGAAAAATAGTGAGCTCCCCACACTGCTCCAATATCTATACAGCCAATTATTTGGTACATCTCTAACAGTGGAATCCTATACATGTCTATTCAGAACTATGTCCCAGTGAATTCAATAGGGCTTCTTCCCTATTAAATTCAGGTAGGATTGCAGCCTATGAATCCTATAAAGAATAAATGTTGCTAAATTCTGTAATTTCTCCCTAGCAGTTTTCACACCACTGGAACTACACAAGTGAGGAGTGGTTTCACACATGGAGATCATTCCAGATATTTGGTATTATTTTGCAAATATCACACATTTGGATCCAGTAGCTTCCATAAGATATTCCTCCACTTGGCATCTTTGCCGCTGACATTACACAAATAGGTCGAATCTTGAGCTTAATTGTTGTTTTTATCCCTGAAACAAGGTGCATGCAGCATGACATTTTAGCAAGGAGCCAACATTTTGTCATTTAGTCATGTCATGTTACATATTAGGCTGCAACTCCCCTATGGGGATGTTAGACACAAGTTGGCATCTCTCCAGATGAAGCATAACAAGGCTTGAATGAATATACAAAATGTGCAAAAGATCCTGTTAAACACTCTTTAGCACCATCCCTTCTGGATTTAATTCTGTTCTCTAACAGACATTTCTGACACACGTGCCTGCACATTCACACATGCACTGTACAGCAGACATAGTTAGGTTCCGTAAATTAATGGAAGTGCCATGGAGAAAGGAGACCCATGTTTATTCTACCTCTTGAACAAAAAAATTGTTCCTCTTGAACAAATTTTTTTGATGATGTCATATGTGTTAGAATATGTTCCCCACATGTGTCTCATTTACTTTCCACATATAATTAAATCTGCTGAAAGGCCAAATATCCTGCCAGACACTCCATGATAAGTGATAATCAACTGCTTTGGTACACAATGGGCCACGATGGCTTGCTAACCATCCTTTGTGTGCAGATTGTGTGCTGGCCATATGCCAGTGTTATTTGCATAATTACCCTTGCCAGGCATGGCTTCTCATGTCATCCAAACCCAGAAAGGGTGACTTGTCAGAGTAGTTAACAAACCACCCCAAAACCATGGCCTGTTGTGGGGCAGCAGGGTGGTTTAACCACCCCAACAAGCTATCCTTGCTGGGTTCAGATGATATGAGAACCCATAGAAGGGGGTTTGAATTGGCAGCTTGGCTCATGGGCACACAACTCACCATGTCTTAAATAACATACAGGAATTCTAGGATTAATATGCAGGATAAGTGTATTCTCTGTATATTATTATATCGGTCTACTTATAAAGTACAAAACATAACTTTGGAAAATAGATGCATCTTGTAAACAGTGACACTGTTAAACAAACAAAGCAAACTGTAAAACTGGCATTAATATTAAGTGGAGAAATCATTTTGGTGATGTTTCCATTTCCTAACTAACTCTGACCTGTAAATGATTGTTTTCACGGCCCCCAAGGTCTCTTAATTATAGTATAGTTAATTACACCAGAAAGCATTATGCTGCTTGAACATGTCTCCTTAACAGACTCCATTTTTGAAAGCTGTTGAAAACTGAAGTACATTCACAAATTAACATCATTTATTAATGCCACAATGCTGTTAAACTGATTGAATAGATAATAATGCATAGATATCATACATGAATCTCAAATATGGGTAGTTTATTAGATAGATACATATAACATTAGTTTTACTAGCAAAAGATAAATAAGGCTGTTATTTCCTCACAACACACATTTAAAAAAATCAGACAGGTGGGTGGATAACAAAGGCCAGATCTACAGCAAGCAGAATATAGCACTATGAAAGTGGTATGAAAGTGGTATATGGTATGTGTCTTATGGGTCCCAACAGCTGTCAGTGCACTTCAATACTAGTATAAATGAGTACTGTGGCTCCTGCCTTTTATATACCACTTTTATATCCGCTTGCTGTAGATCTGGCCAAAATGTGAATCAGCAAAGACAAATGAAAAATGTGACGGACAGGAAATAAAATCCAAATCCCCCAACTTATAAATATGCATTACTGGGTATGGGGCAACAAGTTCTGAAAAATATCTAAGGATTATAGTAGAGAGCAAACTGAGAGCACAATCCTATGCATGTCTAGACAGAAAATAAAAGTCCTACAACTCCCAGCTGGCTGAGGAATGCTGAGAGTCATGAGACTGTTTTTGTCTAAACATGCATAGGATTGCGCCATAAAAAATGTTTTCTATATGTTGTGGCACAACAAAATTGGAATAATTTAAAAATATAATTAGTTAACAGCAACATAGCTTTCAAGACACAGAAAGAAATAGTACTGATGTGCTTTTGATTTTGAATACATTATACATATCTGGGCACTATGGTTCAAGTTGTTAATTACCGTATTTCCTCAATTCTAAGACACACTTTTTTCCTCATATTTACCTCTGTAAAAATGGAGTGCATCTTAGAATCGATGGCGTCTTAGATTCGCCAGTTTTCTCCAGTGCTGGAATGGGTTTGAATCTACACCCACCCACCCATAGAGCCTTCACAAAGGGGCTCTGCATGCCCCCCCCAGCAACTCGGCCTCCCCACTCACCTCCCTCGCACCCCAGTTCTCACCGCCAGTGCACGGGATCGCGGCCTACTTCATAGAAACGCTGCATTTCCAGACCTTCCCTGCCGCCGCCACCACCGCCGAATCCCAGGAAGGGGTGAGAGAGAAAGAGTGAGTCCAGTGGGGCCCAGGCGAGGGAGGAGGAAGACGCGACAAGAAGGAAGGGAAGGGAAGGGCGTGCAGAGCCAGGTGGAGGCAGCAGCCATGGCAGCAAGGGCCCGCATGCACCACCCCCCCGCCAGCAACTCGGCCTCCGCACTCACCTCCATTGCCGCCCTGGTCCTCGCTGCCAGCGCCACTTGCAGTGAGCTCCCCAGCCTGGAATTGTGGTGTTACTCCAAAGTGGGGGGGGGCAGGATATCCGGTATGGAGTAAACAGATCTGGATCGTCTCTCCTCCCACGTGAGAAAAACTAAAAAGAATAATATCCCATCCAAAGTAGGGGCAGGTAGTCCTCGAGGCACCCTCCCTGCTCCACAATCCACTTAGGAATGCTGCACCCCACCCAGTGTTTATTGAGCCTCGGAGGCTCTGCTTGTGCCTTCACTGCAGCCCCGCCCTTTCATCCCTGCCGGTCCTGGGGAGGGAGGAGGGAGGGTTGTAAACAAAAGCCAGTGATTGGGAGAGGGATTTCCCAATTGCTAGCTTTTTACAACCCTCCCTCCTCCCTCCCCTCCCCCCTCCCCGGACCGGCAGGGATGAAAGGGCGGGGGTTGCAGCAAAGGCACAAGCAGAGCCTCCAAGGCTCGATAAACACTGGGCGGGGTGCAGCATTCCTAAGCAGCTTGTGGAGCAGGGAGGGCGCGTCGAAGACTACCTGCTCCTGGGAGGCCGCTGCAAGTGGCGCTGGCAGCGAGGACCAGGGCAGCAATGGAGGTGAGTGGGGAGGCCGAGTCGCTGGCGGGGGGGTGCATGCGGCCCTCGCGGCCCCGGCCGCTGCCTCTGCCCGGCTCTGCGCTCCCTTCCCTTCCCTCGCCTTCCTGCTTCTTCCTCCTCACTGCTGCTGCCGCCACTCCTCCCTCGCCTGGGCCCTGCTACTACCTACCGTATTTCTTCTATTCTAAGCCTTTTACCTATTGGTGGCCCTGAAATTAAGGTGCGACTTAGATTCGACGGCGTCTTAGATTCGATGAAATACGGTACTGTAGAAGGTCTCCAAGTGAGTAAGCTCCTTGCTCTGGTCTACTTCTAGGCCACCTATTTGAGCCCTGGAGCATGGCTCTGGCACTGCCCTCATTCACCCACTTCCTTCCCTTAGTTGAGCACTTGCTATCTTGTTGCTGGTTAAAGGGACTGGGAAGTCATCTCCTTAGTTCAGGATTGACCTCAGCAATCCTGGGGTAAAGGTGGGTGTGTCTTTCTCATAGCAATATTGTTAATTATTATTAATTTAATTATTCTCCATTTCTGTCATAACTTGTAATAGGAAGCCTTTAAACCATTGGGCCAGATCCATTGCAAGGTAAGTGGCACTTGGGCTCCCATGCTTTACCGGGGGGACCCCTGTAAGAGATCTTGGAATGTCACTTCAACAATCCAGCTCAGCTTGGAGGCTGGCACACCTGACACACACCCAGGTCACAGGAAGTTTATATCGACTTTAGTCACAGTACCAAGACTGGATCCTTTCCCTCTGCCAAAGCAAATTCTATGAGCTGAGTTACTAATGGAAATTGTGGCCATTTGTAATTCACTTCAGCCTATCAGTACTTATTGCTCACATACCCTACTCTGCACTGCTGGCACAAGCATTTTGCTATTGTTAGAGACCAAAGCAATGTCTTGACGGCAGCACATTGGTGCCAGGAGCCCTAAAAAAACCCCACATTTGCGCTCCTTTGCGTTGTTCCCACGTGAAGGAGCTAAGGTGGGGTTTACAGGGGAGGAGGGAACAAATTACATCAAAGTAATTGAAGGATTTAAATTTTGAGGCAATTCCTTGCAGGCCCACCTTCCCCCTGTTCCTGCCGATGGCAATCAACCAGAGGTCTCCATCTGCTGGACACGCCTCTGACACAAAGCCAGAGGATGGCGACAGACTGCAGGTGCCTTCATTGCCTCACAGGAAGAGGGAAAAGTCGGGGTAAGAACCCAACTTTTTAAATTCGGATCTCTGAAGGAAAGCCTTGGGATGGCTTCGCAATGGCTGCTGGATCATATCAATGACCTGCCACCACTGTGGATCCACCCCGGGGCTTTCCCCTCATCAAGATGTACTCCAAGGTACCCCCTCTCCCCACCATACACAAACATTTCCTCTAGTTTGCTTCAGTTCAGGTTTGTCTGATCTGCGACAGCAACTGCATTCCTTTGGGACAAGAGTTGGTCACACCTAAATGCCCTGAAATCAATGGGATTCAGTGTGCGTCTCTCTCTATTGATTGTGGACAGTACATTTCAGTCAAATGAGAGTACGGCAAACCATTTTGAATAACAGCTCTATGACTCTATTAATCTTCAACTTGAGAAGCCCAAAGGTACGCACTGACTCCTTGGCTAGAGAAATATATAACTTCTGTGGTAAGATTTCTGTAACATGATAGTTCTGTGGAGTAGAAATGGGAAACACTGGGTTACCTAAATGCACATTTTGCTTATGGCAACATTATTAATAAATATGTAATTCTTGTTGAAAATGTAATGCAGACTGTGCAGTGTTGGCATGTACATGCCTCACACATGGTTAGACCAATGCAAATGACAGAGACATTACAGTATTTCTCTCTGGTGCATGGATCTCCAGGATTGTTTTATCTGACTCTGTGGTATGATTAGTTAGTTGATAGGGAGAACAAGCCAACAACATAGATTAGAAGACTATGGGCTTCTCTACATTTTTTTAAAAAATCACGTTGCCTTACCATGGGTTTCTGCATCCACTTTCTTTCTGGGATTATGATCCGCACCATTACATGGGTGGCCACTGGCAACCACGTGGTTTGAAAGTGAATACTTCCACTCTCTGCGTGCTCCATGTGCTCCATTCACTTTAATGAGACATCGCCATCTAGTGGCATAATTATAATGCACCACTGATTTTACAGATCACATGCTTTCCTGTATACTCTCACATTATCTGTTTTTTTTTAAAAAAAAAACATGATTTCCAAAGGATAGTGCAGGAGGGGCCCTGGATGCTGACAATGTCATGTAATGGATCTGCGAACTTCCATGAGTGGCCAATCAGGTGCATTCTATAAATCTCTCATTTAGAGAACCCCTAAGGCAAAGGGCTATGAGAAAAATACAGAAGATCAACAGTCATCATCACTTTGTTGTTCAATCTTCGCTCTGGCCATTGCCATGCAGAATGTCACAGCATTGTCATGTAACAAAATCCTTGCCATTGAATGGAACAGTGGCTCATTTTCTTTCCCTATCATTAACTATCCAAGAATTATAATAAGCTTTAAAGCTGTATAATGACTGTTCTGCTTTATCAAATGTGACAGCTATCCTCTTGTGTCCAAAGAAAACATTTTCTTGTTCGATAATTATACATTCCCATCAAGTGGTTACTAAGACATCTCCTTGTTGGAATTTCCTCCCCCACCCCTCCTTAATCTGTTCTCCTTGAGAATATGATCATTGCATATTTATGTTGAGTATGATACAAGACATGGAAGAATCTCATCTTTCAAAGTGATGTCTCTTTCGTCCTCCAGTACTTGCTTTCACTTTATTGTATCTTTGCATTGCCTCAGAAACAAGTATATATGTAATTAGTTTTTAAAAATAACAACAATCACAGATATACATGGCTATATTTGAAAAATAATACTGTAAGTACTTTTATTGCAACCAGCTGTTATAGCAAAAGTTTTCTTTCCTCAGAAGCCACACCATTACTATACGTTGATAATTCTCCTTGCAGGTTCAAATCCCCTTCTACTGTTCCCCAGACATCCCTGTCCTTTCCCCCAAAACTTCTGTAGCTCTCCAGCACTCCCAACCCTAGAAAATATATTCAATCCCCAGTTAACACACTACTCAATGCATCAAGACTATCAGGAAACTGAGATGTGTGCTAATGGTGTGGGGTGTGTGTGTGGATGAATTGTTCATTATGACAAGTTCAACAGATATACATGGAGCATAGTTCTCGCAGATACAGTTTTTCTGACTCTGGTATTGTTTTATTTGCATTGTTTATCGTATCTCATTAAAGCACAAATCTCATTAGGAAAAGGATACAAAAGAGGGCAGGGCTCATGCAGCTTTAACTGTTGTGATGAAGGAATTTCACCAGGTGCTGCATGCATACAAATGACACCTGCTGAAATTCCCTTTTCTATGCAAATGTTAAAGATACAAGAGCCCTGTCCTCCTTTTCATATGGACCTCCATCACACCTAATTTCCCCCCCCCCGTTTGCCTCTGCGTTTTTTTTTTACCTCTGAGGCAGAAGCGCATCAAGCTTATGATCCCTTTGACCTGAATAGCTGCTCTTCCGCTCCTACGCTCCTTTGCTCGCTAGGTTTTATGCTGCACGCCACCCCACCCCTCCCCTTCTCTTTCTCCCTCTAGTCAGGTCCTGTCAGATGAGTATTTCAACCAGACCGCCTTTCTGCCTGACAAAAATGGAACAACCCTTTAGTCTGGCTCTTTAGAGACATCGAGGGAGTACAATCCTGTCTCTGCAGAGATTCAGGTATTGTATGATTTTTTTAAAAAATGCTGTTGAGCCTGGGATGCAAGGTTTTGGTTTTATATTGAGGCTTGGAGCCGGCTGCTGGGAGAGATCACTTTTCCCTGCCAGGACCTGATGCAATCCATTTAAGCCCCCAGTTCGTTTAAAACTACATGGAGTCTTAGGGCATATTGAATGCACTTAGGGAAAATAATCCAGACTTTTAGCATTCTGGGAAAGGCTGGGGAAGAGGCGGGGTGTCAGCAGGACAGGCACGGTGTCATGTGAGTACCGTGCTGCAAATCCGCACACCAGGTATGGCGAAAGTGCACTAAATCACTGGTGTGATGGAGCTCATGGTCACCCTATACTATACTTTATTCATTTATGTGTGCCCACAGAGCAGCAAGTGCATAAAAAAAATGCTGGCACAGCTGTGCCCTATAAATGAAAGGGTCTCCACTGTGGATCCTAATCTACTGTAATCAATAAGTTTTTTTCATGTAAGATGCATTTAGGACCACGGCACTGGAAGCTACAGTTATGGATTCTTACCTATATATAGAGAGAGAGAAGATGGTAGTATACAGCATATGTACAGAACAATCTTTTATTACAATTACACCTGAAGGCAGGCAAGGAAGATATGATGCTGCTATGCTGGTAGAACAGGCACCATGTCCAGTGCATGCTTGGCCTGGAAGGGGAAAACACCCTGCTCAAGATTATTTTTAAAAGCATAAATATAGCATACATGGCCCAACATCCCTGGAAACACCACAATGTGAAGAAAGGCTGACTGGTGGAAAGGCAGAAAACCAGGCAGCTGGAACAAGCAAATTGTCTATGTGGTGCAGGCTACAAAGCACTCACAAACACAGAGAGGAGATCACTGGTTCAAATCCAGTAGCTATCATAGATTGAAAAGAGGATGTTCAGTACAGTTGCAAAGTCACACAAATGAAGGCATATATGCTTCCAGGGACACTGGGTAAAATGTCCCAAGGAGGAAACATGTTGCATACACAAGTCACCATCATCAGAGGTCTCACTAGGGAATGGAGCCCCCACCCCTGGCTAGGACCACACAGGAGCACACTTCCATAGGAGTACTGGGGCTTACACAAAATCCTATTGCATCTCAGCTAGTGAGTATAGGATTGCACCCTTATCTTCTCTTTGTATATTACAGTTTACAACAAATTGTGGATTGAATTAATGCCCTAATAGTTCATGGAGCAATGAGAGAGACAGAAAGAGACAGAGAGAGAGAGAGGGAGGGAGGGAGAGAGAGAGAGAGAGAGAGAGAGAGAGAGAGAGAGAGAGAGAACTCTGTGAAGAACTTTGTATGCCTTTGAGTGCTATGGCTTCCGTGTGGCTTACTGTTGTAAATGTCACATTCTCTCTGTATATTAAATAAACATCCATACATATTTCTAGCTTCCAACAAAATATCACATTATGCAAATTTAAAAGCTTTCCCTGTTCCACAAATGCAGATTTTCTCCTTGGTATCCAGCTTGGTTTGATGATGACTTTGTACATGGTAAGAGACTTCAGCTGTTAAATTTATTTATTATTCCCTCTCAGTTTAATTTCTACTTTCCCCTTGAATTCTTTTAAATTTAACTTGTAGTCATCCACCTTTGAATAAGTAAAAACTAAATGGAAATGGGTTTATTTGAAAGTTTATGCTTGTGTCTTCAGTTAACATTTTCTTTTCTTAAAAACAAAAAACAAAAACACCTCCATACACTTTGAATTCTGTTTAATACATTTCTTGGAAGTCCCTTTCCCCCCCCCCTGCCCCCTTTACTAAGCTGCCTGCCAAATTCTAAGCTTAAAAGACCACAATTTCTGCTTCCTCCTTATATTCACTGGTAAACCGTCCAGATTGGATCCTCCTCCTCTGACATATTTTTTTCATGGCAAAGTTGTAGAAAGAATAAGGAAGCAGGCAAAGGTTAACAGGATCTGAATATGCCCTCTGCCTCCAGAATTTTCCACTTCAGCAACAGCAAATGGTAAGTCACCCTGGGAATGCCATTGAAGGCCAATGGATGCTCTGAGTCCTGTACATGGTAGGTTACTTGTTACTAAAGCTATGCGCTGCTTCAGCTCTGGTTCCAAATTCCAAGCAGACACAGGGTAATTCGGACTGACCTGGTCTGGATCCGGAGTGGGTTGGATCCAGGCCCAAATGGCCTGAAGCAGGTCAGATTGGGCCCAAAGCACTTTGGAGCACTTTGGCCTGATCTAGACTGCCTCCCACTTAGCCTCCCACCCACCATGGACATGATTGCCAAGCTGCGCAAATGCCTTGCTCCTTACATGGACCTGTTGCAAGTGTCAGCAGCCATCTGCAACTCTTCATGGGTCACCATTATAGAAATGGCAACTCGTGTATTACTGTAAAATCCACCAGAACTGGAAACAAAGCAGCCATATCTGCACAGCTGGCCTGTCGGATGTCCAAATAATTTGGACATCCAACTCTCGCTTCAGCTCCGGATCTAGAGCAGGTCAGATCCGGGCAGAAGCAGGCCGAGGCGGAACAGGGCAGATTCGTAAATTCCAAATCAGCCTCTGAAGTGGGTAGAAGTGTAAGCATACAGCCCTACTTGTTATGCAGTCTCCTTTCATTGTATCTTCCACCACTCTGCATTTATTCCCTGGCCAGGAAGATGCCAAGAAATTTCCCTTCCTCCAGGGGATAACAGCCAGCCAAGCCCCCCATCGCCAGGAGATAAATCGGCCCAATTCCTCACTGTCTTCTTAGCAGGATTGGGTAACGTCTGCCCTTCCAGATGTTTTGGCCTACATTCCCCATGATCCCTCACCATTGGCTATGCTGACTAGGGCTGATGGGAGTTGAAGGCCAAAGCATCTGGAGGGTACAAGCAGGGCCGTGCAGAGGGGGGGCAGTGAGGCCAGTTGGCCCGGGGCCCACAATTTTGAGGGGGCACTCCGACAAGGAGGCCCCCCCATCTTACGCTACTGCTTCCGTAGTGTAAGCGGCCCATCAAGAAGCGAAGAGCCCGCCTTGCAGAAACAGCACAGAAGCCTTCCGTTGTGAATACCACAGTAAATACTTCAAGCTCCAGAGGGCCATGCAGCATGTGGGGCGGGGATATATGTGCCTTGAGGTGTTGTAGAACAGGTTTAATATGAAGGTGTTATGTAGAATGGACATGTTGGTGGGCACGCCCCCTTGGGGCAGCCATGTTGTCCTCCTTTTTTGAAATGGGGGGCACACACTTCCCATCTGGCCTGGGCATATTACTAGCTCTGCACAGCCCTGGGTACAAGTTGTCCAACAGCTGCATTAAAGCAATACATGTTGTTTGAACCCAGTAACATAAGCAAAAAGCTACGTAAAGTTGGAACCTCCTAGATTATCCTCTTTTCTACTAATAGGTGCAGGAGAGGGAGAAAGAAAACTGTCACATAGTTATGAATTCATATGCACAGTATGTATAAAACGATGAGTTGGGTTCAGACTTAGTATAGTTAATGTAGAACCATTGAAATCAATGGGACTTAAGTTAGTTTAAATATAATTAACTAAGGGAGCAGTCCTATGTCCCCTAAACAGCATCTGGGGAAGCATAGGATTGTTCAGTTTCCTGGCTATGAGCCAGGAAACCGCACTCCCTGCCTCCTCCCCCTCCCCCTTCCCCTCATGGCCGGCATGACGAGAACCACGCCAGTTACCTTTCCATACTTGCAAAATGGAACATGGAGATGGGGTAAAGGAAGTGTTCTTAGGGGGTGGGGAAAGGAGGAGACCAGGACGGCAGCCATACAAAATATCCTATGGTTGTCCCAGCCTCCCTCCCTCTCCCTCCCTGAAGCCTCCACTAGATGGGTGAAAACGCCTGACTGGCTTAAATGCAGGATACTCATAAGTCTTTGAGGTCAAAGGCTTACAGGTACTCAGGGCGCATCCCATATGATTGTGTCCTAAGTAGGCTGACCATATGAAAAGGAGGACAGGGCTCATGTAACTTTAACAGTTGTAGAGCAAAGGGAATTTCAGCCAGTCTCATTTGTATGCAATTAGTTCCTGGTGAAATTCCCTCTTCATCACAACTGTTAAAGTTGCAGGGGTCCTGCCTTCTTTTGTATATGGTCCCTCTAGGATAGTGTCTGCACCTTTAACTGTTGGGATGAAGAGGCAATTTCACCAGGAACTAATTGCTTACAAATGACACTGGCTGAAATTCTCTTTTCTCTACAACTGTTAAAGTTATATGAGCCCTGTCCTCCTTTTCATATGGTCAGCCTAGTCCTAAGAGTGTAATTCTATGCAAATTTAGACAGAAAAAAGTCCTCCCACTCTCAGCATTCTCCAGCCAGCATGGATAACATGCAAAGAAAAATATTTTTCTGATTCTTGGTAACAGTAAGGGAAATTTAGCAAACACTTATTAGTATTCAGTGTGTGAAGCTTTAAGTAGTAAGTCCACATCTTACAAATGTCACTGCATCCTTTGTCATATGTTTCTTGCATGTATTATCCAGATCATCATCACCAGATTCTGGGAATCTATTGTAAGATTCTTGAATAAAACATGGTCATGAAACACATACATTTCACTCCCTAAAGTGAAATTCTTTTCCATGTCCATATTTTTAAATTTAAAAAGAAACAAAGAAACAAAAAAACTAATATAGCCCTGCTCTTAATTTTGGTTTCATAAAATATTTTTGTTAGGTTTTTGCATGAAGAGGTGGAATATATATCATATTTTGCAGTCATAGTTGTAATATGAAATTGTGATGTTTCTAATGAAATAAAATGCAAGATATCTTGTTTTAGAATCCCACTATTATCAAAAGTGCTCTTCCCATCAAATCACTTCACAACAGTAGCTGAGATCTGTTTCTTTGCATGGTATCACCAGGGGAGAATTTACACTATAGGTTTGTTATGTTTTTAAAGGGTTACGGCAGCGGACAGCCCCAGCAAGTAAGCAGCATGAGGGGGGAGGGGGGCAATCCTCCAATCCAATCCAATCCGGATCGGGTCCTTTTCAGATCGGTTTGGATTGGATCGGCCGATCCAGGGGCAGGGGATCGTATTGGATAATTTTATTCGATACAGGCCGGATCGGGACCGGATCGTGGATCGGGCCCGATCCAATGCACACCCCTATAAAACATATTTACTAAAATGGAAGTATAAGATAATGTGGCCTAAGTCATTTTAAAATGATGAAATTAAATATGTTAAAATCAACATTTTAAAATGTAACAAGCACATGTGTAGATTCCCCCCAGGATGAGAAGTCAGGCCATATCACCAGTTCTGCTGAAAGACCAAGCTTCATCGAGATTAATTCAGGGACTGTCTTGTTTTTATTGATCACATAATAATCAATAAAAGCCTTTCTAGCAAAAGGGCAGGATACAAAAATCTTTTAAATATATATAAAATAATAAATTTCAAGGTGTGGCTTTGTTTTGTAATGCACCAAGATATACTCCTTTTACCCATGAATGTATACAATATGAGATTTCTGCCATGAGAACACAATGACGACTGAGAATACTTATTGTTTTATAGCTGGAACATTTGAAAAGCATATCTGTTTGCATGACATCATTATATCATATTCTGTAACGTGCTGTCAGAGCTGGCGTTGTTCCCCATTTTCCCCCAATTACATTCCAGCACAATAATAATTAAGGTGAGTTTACATTAATGATATATGGGCTTCGCTTTCTGTATTTTATTATCTGGGTAACCTTTGACTTCTGTTTACACTACATCTTCTCTGGTGTAGCTGGCGTTCCTCCCACTCTCTGCCTCGATATTGCTTAAAATAACATGTGGTGTGTAATACTTGTGAGGCTAATAAATTCTGATGAGGCAGCACTATCGTGTTTGTTGGTTTTTCTCATGACTTTTGCATTTGCTTATATGGAGATCATCAGACGAGCATTTTATAGCACTCTCATTACTGGGCACTCACGAATTTTTGCGGGTCCTATTCACAATGTCGTCCACATCCCTACATCTCCCGCTCTTTCTGGCCTTCTTCTTGTGACAAAAAAAGACCTCGGTAAGTCAGATTTATTTTTAGAAATGGAACTTGTTGCGATCTCTTGCTGTGTGCAGGAGAAGTGTCATGATAAAAATGCTTACTGAATGGGCCATGTGGTCGTTGTTTACTTCCTCTTTCTTCTCAGTTGAGAAAGAGGAAGTATTGTGTGACAGAATTGGGGGAGGAGAAGCGACAGTAGGGAACCGTAATTTCCCCATCTGATGAACAAAAACACAAGCTCTTTATATTCTTTGCTGGAAGACACACATCTCTCCAGTTCTAGAAAACCAGCCTCCACCCTTACCACAGCAGTAAAGCTGAAGAAATCAGCTAGGTAAAAGGAACCTGTGGGTGAAAGGCATGCTCCAAAGTGTGGTAGGAGGCACCTTCAGGCATACGGGCTTGAATTCAAATGAACAAGGATCAAACTCTGTGTATTCACGTGATCACCCTTACAATTACCCCTACGAACAGGCTGTTCATTTTAGGACTTAGATCTGAAATCCTGAGATTCGCCGGTATCCTCAAGTTCAAATACATGTTTTTTGAATGTGGCACTTGAAAAGAAGAGCATGCAGATTAAATACTATCACACAAGGAAAATTCCCAACATTTCAAAAGATTAATATGTTCCTCTTATTTCATTTTCTGTTTGCAAGACCGCTGTGAAGTCCACAAAGGACAGGGGAAGCAGGAGAAAGATTGCAGACTGCTGAAATTTAAAAAAAAATAAAGAACTATGTGAGAAAATGTTGAAATAACACTTCATATCCCAGTAGCCAGTTATTTCAGCAATTTTCACCATCAGAGCTATTGCATGCTATGCTGGGAGCATCTATTAACAACAAGCTGTATTAGGAGAAAAATCAATAAGTGAGTACTGCCCAAACTTTTAAATCCTCAAAAATATAGCAGCTGTGTATTGTTTTCCAGTTGTTTTCTACCTTGATATTTCAGCAATTTCCCTCCCCCACCCCACCTTACTATAATTATTTCTTTAAATCTTAAATTGATATCTAGGTCACCTGGCTTAAAAGTGTACAAACTGCATTGTGAAATTCAAAATATTTCTAACATATATTCTATCAATATTGATACTTAGGAACACAGGAAGCTGCCATATACTGTGTCAGACCATTGGTCCACCTAGACCAGTATTGTCAACACTGACTGGCAGCAATGGCTCTCCAGGATTTCAGGTGTGAACCCAGGCGGCAGGGGTTGTTTGAGGGTTACATAGCCCCCATTGGTAAATTAAGCCATTGTGGACTGTTATGACATGCAAAGATGCCCATTAAGACTGGAATTCTATGCTTACCTGGGAGTAACCCCATTGAACTCAATTGGACTTTTTTCTGAGTAGACATGTGCTGTAAGCCTTCTGATGACAATCCAGCTGTAAAAAAATTAATGCTATATTTTTATTGTGTCAGTTAAGAGAGATTCTGGTACACAAAAGAAATGAAGAAATCCTATTTTCAGAGTTGTTTCTTCTGTGAATCTTTAAATGTAAAAGCAAAAGTATTTTTTCTGTTATTAAGAAAAAAAGTAAAAGAGAGATGACTTGATATCTCAAGTACTCTGAACAGTTGCTAAATCAAGTGCAGCTGGTAAGCACCTAAAGACTAAGGTCATTTAGTTTCTTCTTTGTGTGCTGTAAGGCATAGCAACACATGGAGAGATATGCAGCTAACGCTGTGATAAGTCTACAGTGCTATAAATGTACAGCATGTAGAGAAACAGTGTGAGTGATGATGATAGTGAATGTTAGTAGTAAGTTATAGTTAGTTAAAAGTATTGCTGAAGATATTAGAAGAATGTTTTGTTCTATGTAAATACTTGTAAAGTAAACTTAGTATAGTAGTTTAAAACACTGCTGTGTCTGAGTGTTTACTGACTACCAGGACATCTGTCTGCTACCAGTGAGCTCTGCTGTTATTCCGCTGCTGTGTGCTTGCACTCTGTACATGCTCAGAGAGTGCAGTGCATCACAAACTCTGACAGGTTTATAAATGAATCTTTAAATGAATCTTTATATTACACATATATATGGTAAGTATAGCCACAGCTCCATGGTAGAGTGCCCGCTTTCCAAGCCACGTCCAATGGGCACCATGGAAAAATGGCCCTCACATGCAGCTGGCATGACATGCCAGCTCCCATGGGTAAATTAAGCCATAGTGGGAAGCTGTGTCATGCAAACCAAACCATTATGTCAAAGGTAGATCATTCATGTCATTGTTATTACTATCTGAAAATGAAATTCCTAGGCTATGCACCTGGTTCAAAAGCATACAGGTTTTATGCTGGTAATAGAAACATAGTAATTTCTAGATCAGCAAGTTTTCAAGAGCAGTGTGACTGGGAACGTTTGCACGGCAGTGAAGTGTGTTTGCCTATACAAGAAAACATAGGCAGATCACCACAGCCAGTAGAGAGACAAACAAACAGTTCCACAACTCTTTCAAGTCCTAAAAAAAAAGAAGAAGAAGAGAATTTACATGGCTCAAATTCCTGGTTATGAGTCAAATGTGCCAGGCTCTGTGTACAAATTAAACAGAGCTATCTATAGTTTGAAGCAGTCAGCAAAAAATTAGAACCAGTGTTTGCATGAAGCATTAGAGTCAATGAGTTTCAAAAATAGAATGGCTGACCCATGTTTATATACAAAACGTGTCAACAGTGAACAAATGTGGTTGTTATCTTTTGTAGATGATATATGTTTAATTTCAAAAACAAAAACTCAGGTTAAAGAATTTGCAGAGCAACTGAGTAAATATTTTGAATTAAAAGATTTGTGTCCAATCCATGACTATCTAAGAGTAGAAGTCACAAAGCAAAAAGGGGCTTATGTGTTAAGTCAAAAACAGAAAATCAAAAATCTGCTTGCAAAATTCCACATAGAGGAATGTAAAAGTGTTAAAACTCCCATAGTAGCTGGTTTTCAATGTAATGACAGTGACACAGAATTTTGTGACAGAGACCTATACCAGTCAGCAATAGAAAGTCTACTCTATTTAGCTCAATGGTCTAGGCCAGATTTGGCTAATGCAGTTGGCATATTGAGCAGATTTGTGTCCAAACCAACGAATAGTGCCTGGCAAGCAGTTAAAAGAGTACTCAGGTACTTAAAAAAGACTATTGATGTGTCTTTAGAATTAAGACCATTAGACACATTATCACTCGAATGTTACACAGACAGTGACTGAGCTGGTGACAGTCAAGACAAGAAATCCACCTCAAGAATTGTAATAAAACTGGGCAACAGTTTAGTAGAGTAGAAATCCAGAAAACAACGGTTAATTGCCCTGTCTACCTCAGAGGCTGAGTTCTCAGCATTGTCTGAGGCTTGTACAGAAATAATTTGGTTCATCCAGTTGCTGAAAGATATGAAATTGCAAGTGAAAACTCCAATTAAAGTTTTTGAAGACAATCAGACTTGCATTCATATAGCAAAGTCTAAAAAAGTGAACGCAAAGAGTAAACATGTTGATATTCGTTACTGTAACGTAAGACAAGCTGTACATGATAGATTGATTGAACTTGTGTATTGTAACACCGAGATAAATGTAGCTGATGTATTCACAAAACCTTTGAATGTACAAAGACATGAACAATTGTCAAAACAGCTTAGAATGCTAGAATGTCAGACAGAATAAAAATGTTTGTTAGTTACAGAAAAAAAGAGAGGTGTTAAGATTTTATTTGTTTAAATGTAAAAGCAAAAGTATTTTTTCTGTTACTAAGAAAAAAAGTAAAAGAGAGATGACTTGATATCTCAAGTACTCTGAACAGTTGCCAAATCAAGTGCAGCTGGTAAGCACCTAAAGACCAAGGTCATTTAGTTTCTTCCCTGTGTGCTGTAAGGCATAGCAACACATGGAGAGATATGCAGCCAACGCTGTGATAAGTCCACAGTGCTATAAATGTACAGCATGTAGAGAAACAGTGTGAGTGATGATGATAGTGAATGTTAGTAGTAAGTTATAGTTAGTTAAAAGTATTGCTGAAGATATTAGAAGAATGTTTTGTTCTATGTAAATACTTGTAAAGTAAACTTAGTATAGTAGTTTAAAACACTGCTGTGTCTGAGTGTTTACTGACTACCAGGACATCTGTCTGCTACCAGTGAGCTCTGCTGTTATTCCGCTGCTGTGTGCTTGCACTCTGTACATGCTCAGAGAGTGCAGTGCATCACAAACTCTGACACTTATCATATACCAAATGATGTACATAGACATTTAAATAAAACTACAAGTTATGGATAGAGACTCCTGATATAAGAACAATTGAAACCTTTGGACTAAGCATGTGGATAATCACATGTGTAGAGTGGAAAGCTCCCAACTTCCATGTGTTGATTCGAAGGTATGACCAGAGCCTATACACATACAACAATGTGTGATCAAAGACCTTATTATTCTTGTATGGCAAGAGTCCACTTAGAAACAACTTCTATATGTGTAGGTTCTGATTTTGTTGATGTATTTTATCTATCTTTATTTTTATGTCCTGTGATAGGCTTTATTTTTACCTAGGGTTTTAATGAAGATAGCCAACTTGAACACCATTGAATAAATAAATCAAATATTCAGATCTTTAGATCAATGTACAGGAGAAGAGCTGGACAAATGAATAGATGGGTGGATAGACGGACAGCTTGCAACTGTACCATAGTAGATTTTTAAGCCCAGGCTATTACACTGCACCTTGTTGTCACAGTCCACATAATTGCAATCAGTCCAACTGCAAAATAGTGTATGATTGTAAAAATCAAGGTACAACTACAAGAGGCAAAATGGAAAGGGTGAAGCAGAACATGCTGGGCTGGGCATGATGGGAGCTGTAGTCCAACATATCTTGAGGGGACCCAATATGTGGATGGCTGCTCTATAGTTTGGTACACAGAAACCAATTTATGTCCATTAAAAATAACAATGGTTGTGTATTTAGCTCTTTCTTATAACTTGTATACAACCATATTTTGTCAACAGATTTGCAGAGCTGAAGAGGACAAGTTCTACTATGGGCAAGTTTTGAGTTTTAAGTAATTTGCATGCATTGTTAACTAATTTGAAATGCTGCAATTTGACATTGTACATTTGCTTTCAGCTACGTTCTGTCATAGTATTTTGGCACAGAACGTAGAAAGGCAGCGCTAATAGTGACAGGGTTGAAACTGTTTTTCCTGTTTGAAAAATCTTACCATAATAATCATGGAACCCAATAATCTAGGATAATTCAATTGAGTAATATTACTTGGTAGGTACGCCTCTTCCATTTCTCTCTTATAGAACTCAATTCTAAAAGCTCAATAACTGCTAGAGGTTTGAGCTTCATTACAGAATTAATTTGGCCTTAAAAGTAAAAACCTATTCCACCTGGCAGTTTTACACATCTAATAGTCAGAAGCATTAAGATTCATATCCATTCATCATTGCATCCATCTTAAATTTCCTCAATGTCACTACACCATTTGTTAGCACTAGGGGAAGTAGTACTGGGGGACACTACTACAGTTTTCTGAATATAATTCATTTGCTACAGCCTAACAACACTGTCCTATAAATAGCTTTCCTAGATGAGAGTTTTATTGTATGTTCATCATTTGTCATTCATGGTTGTTTAAGAGTGCTTTAGGTGATGTCATCACAATCCAATTTCGCTTTTGTTTTTACCCTGACTCTTTTTGAGTGCGGACAATCCAGGGGGGTTGCTAAAGCAAAGCAAAACACAAGTCTCCACTAGTGTATTTGCATTATTCTGCTATACTATACTGCCACCTAGAGGTTATGTAACAGAAAGTACAGAAAGGAAGGAAAGGGAAAGCTCTGGTTTTAATTCCGCCATGGATGTGGAAGTAGCAACACTAAGACACCTAGCAAGGCTCACATGATACTTGTGTTAAAACAACTGCACTGGCTGCCTGTTAGTTACAGAGCCACATACAAGGTTATGTTATTATTGTATAAAGCCCTAAACAACTTGGGACCAGCATACCTAGCAGATGACTATTATATACACCCAGGCGACATTTAAGATCTTCAGAGGAGGTCTTGCTGGTCATTCCAAAACAAATGGAATGTCACTATGAAGAACCTCGATGGCAAGCCTTCTCTGTAGCGGCATCCACCATCTGGAAAATCCTCCCTCATGCAATTCGGGAAGTGGAAAATTTAACATTCTTTAAACACCTCCTGAAAACACATCTTTTCACACAGGCTTTCCCTGGAGTGTAACTGCTGTGAAGTTTATTTTGGTTTTGCATGGTATTTTTAAACTTTTAAACTTTTATCTTATGTTTTTCTTTGCTATATTTTATGTTTTTAATTATGAATTGCCCAGAGAGCCTTGGATATTGGGCAGTATTAAAATGTAATAAATCAATAAATAGCTAGTTAAATAGTCTCATCTAGAAAAGCTCCATGTCTATTCCGAAGTATGCCCCAGTAAGTTCAATGGGGTTTTCTCCTAGTTAAATATATGTAGGATTGCAGCCAAAAGCACTGATTTTTGAGAAAGAATTATTGTGAGCCCAGTCAAAAGCTATGAAATACTACTTTAAAAACACAGATTACAGGATGGTTCAATTTATGCTGTGTAAATAAAATTTATTCTTTACCAGATATAAAGAATCATCTGATGTGATTCTTTAGATTCCAAGGGGAAAGTTTGGATGAAATGTTTCTGAAGAAGGCAGGCCTGCAACTGATGTATGGCACATAGATATTTGGGGGGGGGGGGGTATATGAATATCTCCACTATGGAAGTGGTTCAGAACACTTTTATGAGATCTCTGTTAACTGTCCCCCAAGGTACACCTGCGGCGGCATCTTTAGGGACAGAAGTTGGACTAATTTCTATTGAAACTTGTGCTCATGTTGCAGTTACCTTTGTATGAGTGATTTCCATCTGCCAAAAAAATATGTTTTCAAAAACAGAGGAATTTTCATCTCAAAAGTCCTGGGTAAACTTGGTCAGAACTATCTTACATGTCTACGGTATCAATACTAAAGCATTACTTACTTTTTACTCTAATACAGTTAAACAGATGCTCAAAGAAAGGATCTGTGTTAAATGGTGGGTTTATATTCAATTTCACAAATGTGTTATTCTAATTGGTACCCATTATAAAATGACATTTAGGCTGGATAATTGTTTTACTAGATGCCAGTTCTCTGGGGTTATTGTTTTGTCTCCTTATGGAAAGTAAATGCAATTGGTTTCAACTGTTTGGGTATAATTTTTGATGCTGAGTTAACATGGAGGCAGCATATTCAATATGTCCTAAACAGCTGCAGCAACTAAAAAATAATACAAACTAAGAATATGTGAACCAAAAACAATAGATGAGGAATGGATGGGAGGAGTTATATTGTATTTTTAACATCTATAGTTCATTGTAGAGGGATTGTGTATTTATACATTTGCTTACTAAATATGTTATACTATTTGTTTGCTTATTTTGTTTGTTTATATTGTAGTGGCCCATGGCTTTAAACAATAAAGCTGTTGCAACTTGTACTTACAGTAATTGCATATTTTACTAGGGAGAAGGGGTGGAGCCAGAACATGGAGTGGGCCATATTGGGAACTCAGGAGGGCCAATTTGGCCCCCAGGCATGAGGTTACCCCTTCTCCCTAACCACCAATTATTAGACGGTTCCCCAGCTTCTGTGCAGTTTCCCCCCCCCCCATTCTTAATGGCTGAAATACCTCTCCTGAGTATTAGTTACAGGCAGTAAGAACGTTAAGCTATAATATGCTGGGTTTATTTTGCGTTTGGCCCCATCTATTTTGCTTTGGCCACACCCTCTTTGCCTTTGCCCCCACCCACCATGAGAATGCCACCCCCAAGGGCTTCTCTGAAATTGAATTTGGCCCTCAGGCTGAGGTTCTCTATGAAGGGATTGGAGTCAAGGGGAAAGCCAGAAATCAGGAATGGAGAGCAACTTAGGATCAAAAGACTAATCAGGAGACAGGTTCAAAGAACAACCCAAGGACCCAGAAACACATTTGGGGCAAAGCTCAACTGGAACAGGAGGCCCTCTTATACCCTTTCCTGTTCAAAGAGGGTCCAACACCAGCCTGGTACATCACTGACCTGCAGTTCAGTGGCTGGACACATGGGGCATTGCACAGCATTCCAGCAGCTCTGATACCACCTGACACATCTCAAGAATTCCATGAAGACTAACACTGCTGTATGGGTTGGACAGCCAGTGCCAGTGCATTTAATAATTTACAACAAAGTATTTGTTACTGCAGCATGCTAGAAAGGCAATGTTCTGCCTTGGTTCCAAAGCCTGAAGTCAATCATTCAAAATCTGCAAAGGAGAAAGGAAAATATTCCTTCAGTAATCAAATACCTCCTTGGAGATGCATGAAAGTCAGGAAGGCTGATGGTGTGAATCTTTTAGATGTGTGAACTTTAGAAAATTGTCCCTTTTAGCAAAGTCAAATCTTTGAAGAGTTAAATACCCTTTGCTGGTTTATTCATAAATAGAAATCTAGCAAAATAACACATGAAGTGACATGGCATATACTTTTTAAACACCTCAAATGTTGCCTTTAATTGGCATTTCTTTACTTTGAAAATTTGCTTCTAGCTTTTGTTCACAGGAGTCAAGATCATGATTAGGATCTGGACTACAGCTAGGGAAAATCTATGTGATTGAACATAATCTAATGGATGATAAGGTCTGATTTTTGAGAGAAGTCTGAAGTGATTGCTCAGTGACATTAAAAAGCTGACAAAATTTTACACCCTCTTGTCTCCCACACAGTCATTTCCCCCTGCAGATCTGGTTATAAAGTTAATAAATGTGGCCCATCCAACATCTTGTGTCTCACCTCTTCATTTCATTTCTGTCTGCAGATCACCTAATGCACAGAATCCTTCTTCTGCATGAGCATCTCCCTTTCTTGACCAGAGCAAGTGCATTTTGAACCTCCTGTTGAGAATAATTTGACTTTGGCTGTATGAGTACTATTTGTGTTAAAATCTCAAGCCAATTTCGAATGCATCTTACAAGAGCTTTGACACATACAAATGAAATATTTAATGTTACACAGTTTTTAGAAAAGGTTAAGGAAAGCTTTATGCTTTTTAAATAGCTGGCATGTGGTGGAGCTAACCATCCCTATGGTGAAGACCTTTTTATTTTCTCAGTATTTTAACAGTTCATCAGCTTAGTTTTTAACTTTGTTGTTTAAATTTGTATTTTAAATCTGTATTAATTTCTGTATAGCTGCTTGGGTTGTGCTTTTATATTGTATTTTATATTATGTTTTTATACTGTTGTTTTATATTTTGAATTGTCTTCATGGTTTTAATCTTTGTAAACCGCTCACAGAGCTTCAGCTATTGCTATGCAATAAATAAATAAATAAATAAATAATTCTTCCTCTTCTTTGTTTTTTTTTTATTCCCTTGATTTAGGTCTCCTCTACAAGATTTTGCTTTGACACCCAGTTCCCCAATTATGCGCATCTCCTGAAAATCGCTTTTACGTCTAATACCTATATACGAGAGGCGTTGAAGCGCATTACTGGCTGTATGAAACTCACTTTAAAGTTGTTGACATGCATGCAAATGTTGCTGAAAGTTATGCGCTTTGTCTCAGGAAACTGCCCAAACAGGTTTTGCACCCTTTATTCTCCCCGCCTACCAGAATCTCCCGCCTTTGGTTACCTAGGTTACCTGCCAGGAATGATGTGATTAACCTGTTTGGCTACCTCTCTCACCCCCCCTTTGCCTGATCACCATTTGAACTGAACTGCTCAGGAGTAAATGGGAATGTGCCTCGCACACACACACATGCCAAAACAGACAGGGGGATGCTGCTTCGTTCCTTCCCCCTCCTCTTCCCAGCGAGCGCACACACACACACATAAACAGCTCATGTCAGGAACCCAGCAAGAAGCGAGGGGACATATGTCTAAGCTGATCGCTAATTATGCGCGCACATCTGTACATCCTTCCTACCCACCTCCATCTGGCCCCGTGTCTCCATGAACGAAATATTCCATCAGGGGAGTTAAAATAAACTTTATTTTCAGTTCACATTGGGTCTCGTCTTCCTGGAGCTTCCATCCAGAGAGACAGAGAACAAGGAGGAAGTTGCCAGGGGGAGACAGGAAATAAAACTAAATGAAAAAGTGGGAGGTTTTCCCAGCGAAGGGGCAGTTCTATGCATGACAACAAGACCATCTGATCGTTAATGCACCTCCTCACAAAATTGTTTACACGGACATAAGGTGCTCTTACTCCCGTGGTAAATTAAAAGTCGCTATTTAACGCACATTCAAAAATGCGAATAATCGGAGATAAAATGCACCTGGACCCGATTTGCGCTCTGCTCTTCTAGAAGTAAATTTGGAAATCACCTTGACGGAGCTTTAAATCACTCTTGTAGAGGCACCCTTAAAAAAGTAGCTTGCAGATCTGTAAGATCTTCTAATGTATAAACCCAAAGCATAGAGTCATTGGCTATTGACAGTCAAGCAATATTGTAAATATTGCTTGTTATTCCACAAAATATTGCATTTGTGATGCAATTAAGAAGTTATTGTTCTGTGTTGGTGCAATTTCCACACCTTCAAAATTGTGGGAATTGTATATCTTCAGTTTGTACCTATACATAAGTGTGACTTTTCTTTTGGTTCAAGTGATATTGACTGCATAACATTATGTTAACTTTGAGAAATATATAGAATTGCAGAAAAATCCTATGCCTGCGATTCACTGGTGGAAAGTTCTAGAATTCAGAAGAAGGCCTGTTACACCAGCGGGACCCAGAGTACACTGCTAACATGACAGATACCCAGATACCCTTGCAGAAACATCATTAGCAGAGTTCTGCCCATGAAGGCATGCTTACAGAACATCCAAAACAGGACTGAGTTGTAGGTAGGACAATGTTTGCTGCATGGGTTTGAGTCCTGGCAGCTCCCTCTCTTTTGTTTTGGACATGTATTTTTTATTATTATTTCATCTCTTTCTCACTCATGGTGGTTTTTCTAGATGGACATGATGGGCTTTGCCAAGTCATGCTGTCTTTTACAGATTCAGGAATTTCCTGACAATTGAGCATGTTTTAAGTATGACTGGTTTCTGGATGTTGGCGTGGATGTATTTTCGTAGCCCCAGTTTCTGAAGGTTTTCTGTATAATTTTTTGATGTGATGCCGGTGACTAAGGTGACTAACAGAATAATTGTGACCTTTTCCTGTTGCCATAGTTCTTTGACTTCCATGGCCAGGGGTGTATATTTGTCTCTCTTTTCTGCTTCCTTTTCTGCTTCCTATGCCGATGAGGTATGTGTGTTTTTATTTTTTGTCTATGACCGTTATGTCTAGTTGGTTGCAGGGTATTGTCTTCTCGGTATGAATTGTTCTGTCCCAGTATATTTTATGATCTGCATTTTCCAAGATTGTTTCGGGTGAGTATGTATAGTATGGTATAGGTTGTTTGATAAGGTTGAATTTGATGGCCAGTTGTTGGTGAATTATTTTTGCAGCTGTATTGTGTCTGTCTGTATAGTCCATTCCTGCCAGAATTTTACATCCACCTCTTATGTGGTCTATTGTCTCTTGGAACTGATGGCATTTCCTGCATAGGTCTGTTGTTACACTGTTATCTTTTATGATGTATTTTTGGTAGTTCTTGGTGGCTATAACTTGATCCTGTATAGTTATTAGGAATCCTTCAGTTTCTGTAAATAGCCCACCCTTCCTGAGCCATTTGTACAATTGTTCTTTGTTTATTCATGGGTTCTGTATTATGTTGCCTGAAAAAGTGATATAAAAAACTAATTAAGATCAAAAAATTCAAATCACAAAAGGAGGCCTGGAATGACTTAATAAAAGCAGTTAGGGACAAAGAGACGGCTACTTTCTGGAATCTGGTAGCTAGAGGGTGGCCGAACACAACAGCAAATATTGAGTGGCATATTTCTGCAAATGCTTGGGAGTCCCACTTTAAAAACATTTATGGAACAGGACAGCCAACTCAACAGATCAGTCAACCAAATCTTATAAATTGCTTAGAATGGCAGCCAGTATCCATTTTGGAAATAAAGAGCCTTATATCCCAACTTAAAGTGGGTAAGGCGCCGGGAAATGACAACATTCCGGCTGAAGTATTTAAATCCAATGTAGAATGGTGGGCGCCTGTTTTGGCGGCACTATTTACGTGTATAGATCATACAGCAACCATTCCAGAAGATTGGGATCTAGCCATCATTATCCCAATATACAAAAAAGGAAAAACATCTGATCCCGCAAATTACAGACCTATCAGCCTATTAAATGTAATCAGTAAAATGTATGCAAATCACTTATTGGAGAACTGAGGGACTGGCTAGATCAGGAAAATATAATAGCGGCAGAGCAGGCTGGTTTTAGGAGTGGACGCTCAGCAGTGGACCACGGACTTGTCTTGCAACACCTAGTGGAAAAATACACAACCACGCCGGGGGGTGCCCTTTATACAGCCTTTATCGATTTAAGATCTGCCTTTGATCTCATACCAAGAGATAGATTATGGGAGAGATTTGAGGATACCAACATTGACCGCAGGCTGTTGACACTCATTCGCAGTCCATATGATAACACAACTATGTGGGTGAGATGTAATAGGGCGGGTCATTTGTCTGGAGCTGTATCAACAGCAAGGGGAGTGAAACAAGGATGTGTGTTAGCCCCCACCCTGTTTAACTTCTATATCAACTCACTGGTTGGACATTTGGCGAGGGTTCAGGCCCAACCTCCCACCCTGGCCAATAGACCCTTGTCAATACTGCTCTATGCTGATGATGCAGTGATACTATCACTGACAAGAGTGGGATTAAGGAGGCTGTTGAGGGCCCTAGATAACTACTGTAAAGATGAATTGCTGCAGATTAACTACGACAAAACCAAGGTTGTAGTTTTTTCTAAAAAAAGAACAAAATATAATTGGCAAATAAGTCATCACTTAATAGAGCAGGTATCCTCGTATAGATACCTAGGAATAATTTTTTATTCATTAGGTACCTGGACTGCCCATTCAAAAAGTGTAATTGCAAGTGTGCAGAGGAGTACCAAGGCTCTCCTTTCTTTTTACTATAATAAAGGTGGACAGTACATTCCTTCGGTGCTTCAGGTCTTTGTGGCAAAAGTTTTAGCCCAACTGTTGTATGGGTCGGAAGTTTGTCTGTACGAAAAATTTGTACCATTCGAAACTGTGCGAACTAAATTTTTAAGAACGATACTTGGGGTCCCAAGCTGCATCCCAAATGCAGTTTTAAGGTTAGAGACGGGCTTGATTACAATAGACGCACGTATATGGATACGTAAGATGCATTGCTGGTTGAAAATGTTGTTCATGCCTGTGGGATTGGCTTCATTAATTTTGTTGGACACTTTCCATTCAAAGTGGAAAAAATTATTGTATAGGAAGCTTCAAACCTTGGGTTTTTCGATGACTGCTGTTCAGAGCCTAGGCTATGAAAAGGCAAAAGCCGAGATAGCACAGCGAATCCGAGATGTCGATTTCCAAAATCACTTAAGCCAAATAATACTGTATCCGGCTATCAGAGAAAATAGTAGACCACTCATACCTGCTAAACACTTAGTGGCCCTGACCTCTCCAAAACTTAGAAGAGCTTTTACTTTGGCCAAATTCAATGTTTTGCCATCCGCTCTGTTGGAGGGCAGATTCCAAAAAATTCCTCACAGAGAACGGGTATGCCCATGTGGGAAGGGGGCAATCGAAACAGTAGGTCATGTTCTACTACACTGCGATATATATAAAGATCTTAGATCTCTTCTTATTGCCCCGCTTATAGTAAAACTCCCGGGCAGGCCGGACAAATTTTATGCAGAATATTTATTGTCTGACTTAGATGATCAAGTCACACTAAAAGTGGCCAGATTTTGTGTAGCAGCCATCTCCCGTCGCAGGGAGGTGACTGGTAAACATGAAAGAATGAACAACTAGCATGCATTATTCTGTAGTTATAATCAAATGATACTGTATACATGTAACACAGCTATAATATACGTGTTACCATTTCCCTATGGGTTGATGACTTGTCTATGTATTCAATTATTAAATATTTTTATATTATCAGGAGTGTTAATTGAAAATTTAATGTGTAAATATGTTTTTATATTATGATGTTTTATACTTGCTGGTCTTGTTGACCGTAATAAAATTTATATATATATATATGTTGCAGTGCTTCCCATGGAGTGCTTTTTATGCCCATTTTTCTTTTTTCTCTGCGAGTGTGAGTGGTCGCATTTGGTCTTCATTTTGAAGTGCTAGGTTGAGTGGAGTGTAATTTTTATCTGCTGTTACTATGGCTTTATGAATGGGGGTGTTTTTGGTGTGGAAGAATTCTCTGAGTGATTTTATCTGTTTAGCATGCGTTGTGTTAATGTCTAGTAGACCTCTTCTTCCTTTGTTCCTACTGATTTTTGTTCCTTCATTGCATGAGTTGGGATGGAGCATGTGGTGTTTTGTGAGTTCGGTGCGACTGAGTCTGTTTATTTCTTCGAGTTCAGTGTATGACCAGTGTATGATTCCAAATGAGTATGTGAGAATGGGTACTGTGTAGGTGTTGATGGCTTTGAGAATGTTTTTCAAGTTAAGTTTAGATTTTAGGATTTGTGATCAGGGAGTTTTATATTGCATTCTTAGTTGAGTTTTTACTATGGAGTGATTGTTTTTTGTGTTTTGCCGGAATCCTAACTTTCTTCCATGTTATCTAATATTTCATTATTTAGTATTTCTGCTTTTTTTCTTCTTTCCATTTTTCTCTTTTTATGTGTAGCATCTTGCATTTTCCCATTCTGAATTCCATTTTCATGTCTGTTGTCAGTTCCTCAGTGATTCACAGGAGGCCTTTTATCTGTGTCAAGGTATCAGCCGGATCAGCCCAATTCGATCCAGATCCAGGATCCAGGTCCGGATCTTACTGTCTATTATTATTATTATTATTATTATTATTATTATTATTTTGCAAAGTGTGTAAAAGATCCATGTACAGGAGGTGATTGATTCTGGGCTTTGCTTGTTTTTGGTGTTTTATGTTGATGCCATATGTGGGGTTGTTAAGGGTGTTGGATAGTGGATTGAGACACAGGCAAAACCATAGAGCACTGAATGTATCACCTTGGAATATGCCACGTTTGATATTTATTTTTTCTGTCTGTATATGATCCTTGTCTGTTGTTAGGTGTATTGTCGTTCTCCATGTCGCCATGATTCTTGTCAGAAAGTTTTGGATTGAGGAATGTATTTTGTATATTTTGAGTACTTTTTTCAGCCAGCTGTGTGGGACAGTTTTGAAAGCCTTTTTATAATCCATGTAGCAGGTGTGGAGATTTCTTTTCTGTTTTTCTGTTTGCTTCATGATGACATTGTCTAATAGGGCTATGCACAGACCCCCCCCCCCGATCTGGATCTGGATCCTGATCTGTCGGATCTGGATTTAGATCTGTCAGATCTGGATCGGCCTGATCCGGATCTGTATGATCCAGATCCAATCCGATTTGGTTCGGATCCAGATCTGGAGCCTGAGCTGGATCAAGCCAGATTGATCCGGATGCCATTTTAGGTGATTTTTGAAGCCATAGGTTTTCATGGGGGGGAGGGCTGTGGGGGCTCAACTGTATTATCAAGGGTTAAATGGTATGTACAGAGGTAATGTTTGTAAACAAAAGCATGTTGAGAAAAGACTAATGGGAGTAAATAATTCCAGAGCTAAAGATAGCAGACACTCAAAAGGTTTCCTGATTAGATTAACGACTCTCTGGCCTGGTAAGATCAGGTTTCTAGGTGAAAGGTAGAAAACTGGAAGCTGGAAAATTACTAAGAGAGGTGGAGTTAAAACAGCAGTTGGCAGTTCAAAATGGGAAGAGCTAGCCAGAGAACCAATAGAAAGAGCTAGCCAGAGAGCCAATGGAAGGGCTGGCTGGTCAGTTGGAGAGAGTTTTAAAAAGGAGAAAGGAGAGAGGGGGCATTCAAGTTGTTGGGGATGGAGGATTGAGTTGTCCCAGAGAGATGCAGGACAATTGGGCACTGGGAGAGACTCAGAGCCTGATTGAGGAAAGCTGGAGTTAACTACAAATTTTCAGGTAGCCAAGCTAGAGGAAGCTGCGGTTTTATTTCTGTTTGTTTGTATTGCCTTTGAAAGTAATAGCTCTATGTGTGTAAATACCTCAAGCAAGTGTGCCTTACTATGTCTGGAATAGTAAAGAGTTTTTGGTTTAAAACCTGAGTTGTTGGAGATTCCATTTCACACCCGCCTACAGCTAAAAACCCCACGCTACAGAGAAGGGAAAGAGGAAAGGTGGAAACTTTCAAAAGGGACAGTGTAGCTCTTAAAGAGGCAAGATATCTTTAAGGAGCAGGGTCAGAGGGTCCAGCCAGGAAGGTGGAACTCTGACCGTTGGGTTGGATCCCCGACAAGGGCTATAACTTTTTTATTTGAAATGCTATCAAGTTGAAACTTGGTGACATTGCAGATGGGGTGTAGGTAGTCATGTGTGTAAAATTTCAGAAACATAGGTGCATGTGTTTACTCGCAAGTAATTTTTGAAAAAAATAACCAGGAAATGCTTATTTTTTATTTTATTTTAAAACATATCTGTTTTAAAATAAAAAAGTTATAAGCACTTTCTGGTCATTTTTCTGGTCATGAAGTTCGGATCGATCCAATCCAATCCAGATTAATCCAGCAATCCAGATTTGGAGCCAGATCAGCCAGATCAGGCCAATTCGATCCAGATCCAGGATCCAGGTCCAGATCTGTGCACAGCCCTACTTTCTAGTAGTAGTAGTAGTAGTAGTAGTAGTATTTTGCAAAGTATGTAAAAGATGAGTTTTAGCTTAGGTAAATCTTGAACTCCCATCTCCTGCATCCCAACACCAAGCCCTGTGCAGTGAGCCACTGAAGGTGGCTGCTGTCAACATGTGCCTGTGGCTGCCCCTGTTGTGTGTCCCTGGCCCTTCTCTTTATATGCTTGTCAAAAGAGCCTTCTCCTCCCTGGGTGGGTCTTATCCCAGGAGGGCTGGTGTGAGCTCAGTGCAGGAGTCCTGCCCAGAAAGATATGTGGGTGATATGTCGTGTGAGCTCTCATTCCCTCCTTTTGTATGTTGCACTCTCCCTATGTGTGCAGCAAAAGGAGATTCAAGCCCCTCCCTGGAGGGCTGTTTGGAGTGGGGTCCTTGCTGGCTGTCCTATTGGGGCTGATAGAATGGAAGTGCTGTGGCATTGTTTTGCATGCTATGGGTGTGGTGATCTAAGGGCATATACATGGGGCATGCTCCTGTTGTGAGTTCATTGTCTCCCTCTGTGTGGGGTGGTGTGTGGGCATCCTTACCAGAACACCTCCTCATGTGGTTTGGTGACTTTTCCAGGGACACCAGAGGGGTCTTTGCTGTTTTTACACTCTTTCTGGATTGTCTGGTTGTGTGTTTTCTCCCTCCCTTCCCAAGCTGAGTACGTCTAGGATACCGTGACCTGCATGCCAACGAAGCAGTAGTATATCTCCCCATCCCCCAGCACCATTTAATTGATGTACAAGATTGTTTTGCCCATCACCTATATGCATATTAGTTTCCTTTAAAATGAGTAAACTAACATTCAAATGTATATCCCTTCTAAGATGATCCATTCAATTCATCCCTTGTTTACATCTCTGTAAAATAATTGCCATTCAATGTCCAATGTGATGTCTGTGTGGGTTAAATGTTATACTGACAAGCTCATCAAGACTACAGAGAAATTGGTTTACTGACAGAAAGAAACAGTACAAGCAAACACAGCAATATAAAACAACTGCTATAAATTCACAGGTTTTCAGACTCTATTTCAGAAATCCATTGCTATATATTTCACAGGTAACTCCGCTGGAATCTCACAGGCACATTTGCTCCCTAAATCACGTCAGTTTGGGAGGCATTGTTTTAGTGGAAATAATGACAAATGCTGGCAAAAGCTCCCCAGGTACCGTAGCTGAACTACTGCCTGCCACTGTTGTCACAGCTTTGAAAAATTGCAGTGCAATTCTATACATGTCTACTCAGAAATAAGCCTCATTGAGTTCAATGCGGCTTACTCCCATGTAAGTAGAGGTTTGCAGGCTTATATTTATTGCCTAATTGCAATTCATTTAGGATCACTTCTGTACCAAACATGTAACTCTATATAGGACCTTACTTGAGTCCAAGTCCAAATGAATTAAACTTTATGGAAGACATTCTTCAAAAGGCAAGAAACAAAACATATGAAGCCTTATGAACTTACTCATGATCCAACATAATCTTCAGGGCCCTCAATCAGGTAACACACTTTCAGAGGTTAGGGCACTGACAACTACAGGTGGCTGTCTTCTCTGGGGACAACCTTTTTGTGGAACACTTTCCCCAAAGACACCTGCATAGCACTTTCTCTACTAACTTTAGACAGAGGTTCTGACAGTTTCATTCTCCAGAGCCCAGCTGATAAATATTTTTTCTGCTTCTGTTTGTTTGTTTGTTTATAAGGGTTTGATGATGTGTTGGTTGGGATCTAGAATGGAGCCCCTTTCATTTGTGAGGCACTGCTGTGCTGGCCTTTTTTTCAAACACAGCTAGTCCGCTGTGGCCACATGTTAATGAATACAATACCATATCTTATGGTATTGTATTATGTGCTTATGATGTGATCAGTGCCACACACCAATGCATAGTGTTGTAATTACAGGAGAATAGGAGGAGTTTGAAAAGTCACATGTATTTTATTGTTTGCGTTTATAGACCAAGTACATGCCACAAGCTGCAGAACATTGCCACAATTGCAGGAGAAGTGGGACGTCATGCAGCCATTACAGATTGCTATATTTTTTCGACTCTAGTAACTGACTGCACACCTTCGCAGCTGTGCAGAAATACAAGTTTCAAAGTGAACTCTGCTGTTATTCACAGCTGCTCAGTGAAAAACAGACTCAGCCCCCCACCCAATGGATTTCATTTCCACAAATCCCATTAAAATCCATCTGAGGAAAAAGGAAGAGAAGGACATGGGGGCGGGGGAAGAAGGTTTGGAGGTCATGCTGCCATTGCAGATTGCTTTCTTTAAAAAATAAAGTAACTTAATGTACACCTTTGCAGCTGTGTAGAAACACGGGCTTAAAAATAAGTCATGCATTTATTCACAGCTAGGCAAATCTGTAAGAGCCTATTTACACTACTGCTTTAAAATGGTTTATAACAGTTTTAAACCGGTTATTAACTGGTTTAAAACTGTTATAAACCGTTTTAAAGCAATAGTGTAGATAGGCTCTAAGTGTGCAGTGAAAGATAGTTTCAGGGGATGGAGGTAAAAGATGGATTTCCAGCCCTGTTGTTGTTGTTGTTGTTGCTGCTGTTGCTATTACTAGCACTTCTTGTATTTTAATCTACCCAATGACAAACTTTAAATAGTTTAAAGATTAAAATACAATGCCAATGGTCAAAAGAATAATACTATGCAATGCAATATAGCACAGGATATATAAGAACAGACATAAAATCTAAAACGTAAATCTTATCAAAATCCATGCAAAGAAAGAACAAAAGGAGAAACACAAAGAGGAAATGTTGCAAAATAGGTTCTACAGCTTTAAAGCCACTCCCACTGGTAAGAGATATAATACCGCTAGGTTGGAACACGTATGATTTGGCAATGCACAGAAACCCAATCACTGAAAAAAGGCATCAAATTAGTTTGGAGTGGGGAGGTATATTAAGGGGGAGTAGTGTCAGGGCAATGGATTGGGGAGTGTGTCATGTGCCACACAGTGAGCCAGATGTTGTAGTTCTAGGATAAATTGCTAGTGTAGATTGGCCCTTGGTTATTGTTCTTTTATTATATTTCCTGTTGGCCACTTTGGCAGGCTGTCAGGATGAAAGGAGGAATACAGATATTTTAAAATACATAAATAAAATAAACCGACATTGGTGCTGTATTCTATAAAAACATGTGAGAGATAAAAATGTAAGTATTTAATTCTCACTCCCACATTTCTGTTATTGCCTGCAAAAATCATTAAGGTGAGTGAAGGTGGGAAGGAACTGCAATACTTTCTACAATTAAAGAATATGAATTTAAAAGAACCAGTAAAATTGCTGAGGTATTAAATAAGAACCTTGATATGATCACAGGAGGACTTGCAGTAGACCTGCCTTAAATATTTAATTATGCATTTGACTTCCCAGCTGACTGCTCCAGTGATGGACTCTTATTATAGGAATGAAATTTAGATTAACTTGGCACCAAAAACAGATGGATATCACTTAGGGTTTTCAGTGATAGAAGGGTGGAGGTGGAACATTCAAAGAACCATTTGCAAATAAAGATGGCTTTTTGCCCATTTAACTTGTTAGTATCCTTGGAGGCAAGCAGGCGTATAAATGGGAAGGCAGCTTCACTCACTCAAATCTTTAATGAAGAAATGCTATCCCTGGATGCTTCATGTCCTCTCATGTGATGTCTCTTCAGCTCATTCAGAATTTCACTGCATGCACGCTCCTTTCTGCAGAAACAACGGAATGACGTGAAGCTTGGAAGATAAAATGCATTACATTTGAAGGCAAACTAATCCAAATTCTTTGGATATCTTTGCCCCAGTTTCAAGATGAGTCCTTTTGGGCGAGAAGAAGAGCCCCAACTGAAAGTACCTGAAATAGATTCATGCCAGTATTGGTCTCTAGTCACATACACAAGTCTGACTGGATTGGAGCTTTATTCCAGTGCAGTGAGGCAGGGGCATCTTATAGATAAGTTGCTGCAGATCCCCAGCACTGTTCTGCAGATGCTCTAGCTTCAGCTGCAACTATGAATTCTTAGAAGCCCTACAACCCTTGGAGCAGCTGATGCCATTAAATACTCCAAAACAGAGCTTATAATCAACATAATCTTCTTTCTGTCAGTATCTACACTACTGCTTTAAAACAGTTTAAAACGGTTTAAAACAGTTTTGAGAACTGTTGGGGCCCAGTTTCAAAAGATTTTCAAAGTGTTTTATCCTGCGTGTGTAGATAAGCTCGCCAACTATAGTTCTCCAGACAGAGGGGCTCCAAGTACTACCAACCAGGAAACATTTTGCAGCTGTTCTGTCTTTTTTTCCTGTCCTTTAACAGATTTTCTGTAGTGAGAAAAATTATGGAAGAAGTGGTGGGGGATACAGGAGGGTATGAGTGGAAGACAACGATGTCTACCTCTCCTCCTCCGCCAACATAACATTCCATGAACGAGGGTGATGGTGCAATAAAAACTGTGTCTGGAAGCACCCTACATGACATCACTTGCAACTTGCTTAGTCTAACCTTGTAGTCTCATGTCTACTGGGATAACTTGTTGTTGCTATGTATTGGAGGAACACAGTCAGTAACAGAGCTTCCTGTGAAATCAGTTAACTTGGAGAATAACAATCTGGGTGCTGAATACTTCAAAGCCATTCTGGAAAGTAAATATATATACTTTTATTTATAACAACACATTTGCAATCAATCAAGCCAACTGAGATAACAAAATAAAGCAGATAAAATGCTGATCTCTAGGGATGTGTATCATATCGTTAAAATGTATGATAACGATACGATATGCTCTTTATCGTGCATGCATTTAATGATAATGATACGATAAAAAAACCTCCGATAAATATCCGATTCAATAATTTTCAGCCCAATTATATCGGATTATCGGACTGCCATATAAATAAACCTATAACTTCTGTATTTTAAAAGTTAGAGGCTTGAAACTTGGTCACAGTGCTTATGGGGTATGCCTAAGTATGTGTATGACATTTGATATCAATCCCTCCAACCCTCAATTTTATATGAATTTATTAAAGATCATTTAAGTTCTGACAGGTCAGAATGACAGCTCGCCACGTGTATTCATTCAGACCTGTCAAAAAGTCGCAGGATCTTTTAAAAAATCATATAAAATCGAGGGTTGGAGGGATCAATCTCAAATTTCATACACATACTTAGGCATACCCCATAAGCATTGTAACCAAGTTCCAAGTATGTAACTTTGAAAATACAGAAGTTATAGGCATTTTTCTATTAAAAATCAGCTCTATAGGCCACAATGGGACTGCAAATTAAATATCAGATTTCCAATAATTATCGTGAAGACGATACGATTAACCTATGATATTATCAGAGACGATAATTTTTTGGTGTGAAATTCCGATAGCGATAAAATACTGTATGTTCGGGCATGCACATCCCTACTGATCTCTGTCTTATTGTAACTAATTTCACCTATGTTATTTGCTCAGTTTCCTATAAGACTTGGTATATCAGAGAAATCTGTAATGGATTTAAATGTAAAATTCTGGATTGTTTAACCCTCAATAAAGTAGAATGTCAGGTTCAGACATCACAGATAACAACCCAGGAAAGGGGTATTCCTGGGTTGTTTTGGGAAGTGGAAGCAAAGCAGAAGTAGCAATTGGGCTATGACACAGTTTACAGTTAAATAAAATGAAATAAAATTAAGAGAAAATTGTTGCATTGCCAATTGAATTCCACAGAGATTAGTGCAGAAGATCCTACTGACATCACTACGGAGGAATCTACACAGCCCTTTGGAACGTTTTAAATTGTATTTTAAAACGTTCCAAATAGGTGCGTTCTAAAACGTCTTAGGCCACATTACTGAGTACTCACGTTACAGGAGAAGAATCTTCTGTCCTTAAAGCGGTGTGTGCAGTCACATGCTGTTCTGCCCTGTCTCTTTCTCTTTCGTTTTTTCAGTGAGTTTAGGGCAAGGCATTGTGGGGGTTGTAGTTCAGTTACACACTTCCTTCTTAGTTCCTCTGTAATTCCCTAGCGAGTATAGGGCTAAGAATTGTGGGTGTTGTAGTTCACTGGTCCACTTCCTGTTTCTTCCCCACCAATTAATTGCTAAGCATTTGGGCACCAGTACAGGAAGCACTGCCCCCATGAAGCGCAAACGGTAAGGAAGGACACATTCTTTTACTTAAAACGATTTATTAAAAGTGAAACCGTTGTATATAACTGAAGTGAGTTTTAAAAAACCTCAGATATACAATGTTATAGGGAGTGCGTCATGTGGCCCAAAGAGTTTTCATAACCCTTATAAAACGTCAAAAACCTCGTGTGTAGATCCGCCCTAAGACAATTCAAAGCATATGATGTGTGTGTGTGTGTGTGTAATTCTACAAGTATGTTTCCAGATACTGTTTTAGTAACAAGAACTAGGGGTGTGCACGGACCCCCCGGATCGGATCGGGACCCGGATCGGGACCTCCAATTTTGTCCCGGACCGGTTCGGACAAAATCGGAGGCCCCCCGGACCGGATCGAGTCCGATCCCGATCCAAAAATCGGAAATTTTTGGATCGGCCGCCATTTTTTTCCCCATAGACTTGCATTGCAATGCAAGTCTATGAGGAAAAAATGGCGGCGGGTGGGTAAGGGGGGGCCTAACTCCCTCCCCCCCCCCGGGGCCGTCCGCTGTGGACGGCCCCGGCAGGTAAGCCCCCTCCCCCGCGCTCCCTACCCCCCCTGGGGCCGCCTGCTTCCATCCGCTGGCGCCCGCGGGCGCCAGCGGATAGAAGCGGACGGCTCCGGGGGGGGGGGTAAGCCCCCTTCCCCGCCACTTACCTTCTCGGCACGTCCGGCGCCGGCGGCTACTACCAGCGGGCTCCGCGGCCTACTCTCGAGTAGCGCGCCGGGTGATGACATCACCCGGCGCGCCACCCTGGAGCAGGCCGCGGAGCCTGCTGGTAGTAGTAGGCGCCGGCGCCGGACGGGAGCCGCCGGGCCGGGCAGGTAAGGGCCCCCCTCCCCCCTCCGCGCGCCCCCTCCTCCCCTCCACGCACCCCCTCCTTACCTTTCCGGCCCGGCGGCTCCCGTCCGGCGCCGGCGCCTACTACTTCCAGCAGGCTCCGCGGCCTGCTCTAGAGTAGTGCGCCGGGTGATGACATCACCCGGCGCGCCATCCTAGAGCAGGCCGCGGAGCCTGCTGGGAATAGTAGGCGCCGGCGCCGGACGGGAGCCGCCGGGCCGGAAAGGTAAGGGCCCCCCTCCCCCCTCCGCGCGCCCCCTCCTCCCCTCCACGCACCCCCTCCTTACCTTTCCGGCCCGGCGGCTCCCGTCCGGCGCCGGCGCCTACTACTTCCAGCAGGCTCCGCGGCCTGCTCTAGAGTAGCGCGCCGGGTGATGACATCACCCGGCGCGCCATCCTAGAGCAGGCCGCGGAGCCTGCTGGGAATAGTAGGCGCCGGCGCCGGACGGGAGCCGCCGGGCCGGAAAGGTAAGGGCCCCCCTCCCCCCTCCGCGCGCCCCCTCCTCCCCTCCACGCACCCCCTCCTTACCTTTCCGGCCCGGCGGCTCCCGTCCGGCGCCGGCGCCTACTACTACCAGCAGGCTCCGCGGCCTGCTCTAGAGTAGCGCGCCGGGTGATGACATCACCCGGCGCGCCACCCTAGAGCAGGCCGCGGAGCCTGCTGGGAATAGTAGGCGCCGGCGCCGGACGGGAGCCGCCGGGCCGGAAAGGTAAGGGCCCCCCTCCCCCCTCCGCGCGCCCCCTCCTCCCCTCCACGCACCCCCTCCTTACCTTTCCGGCCCGGCGGCTCCCGTCCGGCGCCGGCGCCTACTACTTCCAGCAGGCTCCGCGGCCTGCTCTAGAGTAGCGCGCCGGGTGATGACATCACCCGGCGCGCCATCCTAGAGCAGGCCGCGGAGCCTGCTGGGAATAGTAGGCGCCGGCGCCGGACGGGAGCCGCCGGGCCGGAAAGGTAAGGGCCCCCCTCCCCCCTCCTCGCGCCCCCTCCTCCCCTCCACGCACCCCCTCCTTACCTTTCCGGCCCGGCGGCTCCCGTCCGGCGCCGGCGCCTACTACTACCAGCAGGCTCCGCGGCCTGCTCTAGAGTAGCGCGCCGGGTGATGACATCACCCGGCGCGCCACCCTAGAGCAGGCCGCGGAGCCTGCTGGGAATAGTAGGCGCCGGCGCCGGACGGGAGCCGCCGGGCCGGAAAGGTAAGGGCCCCCCTCCCCCCTCCCCCCTCCGCGCGCCCCCTCCTCCCCTCCACGCACCCCCTCCTTACCTTCCCGGCCCGGTGGCTCCCGTCCGGCGCCGGCGCCTACTACTACCAGCAGGCTCCGCGGCCTGCTCTAGAGTAGCGCGCCGGGTGATGACATCACCCGGCGCGCCACCCTAGAGCAGGCCGCGGAGCCTGCTAGTAGTAGTAGGCGCCGGCGCCGGACGGGAGCCACCGGGCCGAGAAGGTAAGTGCCCCCCTCCTCCCCCCCCCGCTGTCCACTTTCATCGGCGGGCGCCCGCTGGCGCCCGCCAATGGAAGCGGCGGTGGGCGCCAGTGGGCGCCCGCCGATCCGCCGATCCGCCGAACCGGTTCGGAGCTTTTTCGGACCGGTTCGGATTGGATCGGCCGATCCAGCTGCGGGATCAGAAATCGGATAATTTATCCGATTTCCCACTGGACCGGACTCGGATCGTGGATCGGGTCCGATCCAGTGCACATCCCTAACAAGAACCTCCATAGCTATGCTAACTCATACAGTTTTAAGATGTATAAATCAGTATATTGTTATGGTGACGCACATAAATAAAAGTTCTTTACAAATTGTATTCTCCTTATCTCAGTGTTTAAGCAGCTGCTGTGCCATTGCCATCTTATTGCTTTCAGATCCTCTACAAAATACAATGTATTTCCAGAGGTGCTTTTACTATCTTAGAAACATAAGCTGCGTTGCAGCATCTTTTTTGCTCAGGAAGATATGAGATGATGAGATTTGAACTTCTGCTTTTATTGTCATTGGCCTGGGACAGTGTAATCGTCTCTCTCATAAAGCTTCCAGCAGGATGTATTGATAGCTGCACAATCTGAAAAGCAACAGCAGGGTTTCTTGATCGTGTTAAGGCAAATCAAAATATCACACCTCATTTGGAACTTCAAAAGCCTCTAATTTTATTTCTCAGTTTTAACACCTCTGAAACAGCACAAAGCCATCAATAGGAGAAGTAGTAACCAAGGCTATGTGTACACCTCAGTCCATCCTATTTTAGAGAGGAACATTTTAGCTTCCCTCAACCCCAACATAGGCATTTTGATGAAGATGGAAAAAGATCCTGTTCATTGCAGTTTCTAGTAGGGATGACCGAAGATTTCATTCAGGGCACATCTTGACAAGTGGTTTGCCCCATGGTGGCTTTGGAGTGGCGGCAGGTGATCAACATGACACTGCTGCCATCATGAAGCCATCCAGGGGCAAACCCCCTAAACTCCGCATAAAAAAAGTTGGGCGCTTACCCTGACTTTTTGTTCTGCAGAGGCGTGCCACAGCCGGTCAACATTGGCTGGAGGAGGGCAGGTTCAGGTGCCTTGTGCATCCCTCTCTTCTTCCCCTTCCGGCTGCCCCATTCCTTCCCCCTGTTTTTAAAAATTATTATTATTATTATTATTATTATTATTATTATTATTAATCTGTAGACTCGAAGGATCGCATCTACAGATTTTTTTAAAAAAATACAAACAGGGGGAAGGAATGGTGCAGCCGAAGGGGGAGGAAGAGAGGGACGCATGGCGCCTGAACCTGCTCTCCTCCCTCTGACTTCCCTCTAGCTACCCTGTTCCTTCCCCCTGCTAGTATTTTAAAAAAAGAAAAAGCCTGTAGATGCGATCCTTCGATCCTTCGCATCTACAAATAAAAAGTTCTTAAAAATGTGGGCGTAGAGGAATGGGGCAGCTAGAGGGAGGTTAAAGGGAGAAGAGCTGGTTCGCGGCCCCCTCGTCCTCCTCCCTCCCCAGGGCGGTGGCTACAACTCCACACACATGCTCCTTCCCAGGCAGATGCCAGGAAGGAGCACGAATGTGGGAGCTGGAGGCCTCGTGGTGCCAATGTGCCAATGTCAAGACAGGGCTTCAGTCCACATTGAAAGCCAACCAACCTCATTCACACCTCCCAGGAAATTGACCCTCTTCAGTCATTCTCTGACATGCACAGGGAAAAAGGGTGGCACATTGCTGCTGGCAAGATCCATGCAATCCGAAACCTTATGCAATCAGGCTTTCCATGGAGCACCTACTGTTTTAAAGTCGGGCTGGGTTCACACAACATGCTAAGCCATAATGGTTTATTTTCTGGTGGAACCCATGATGGGTTTATGAATTGACTGTGATATGTTTCCACCATCCACAATGTGTTAATCCACCCAAACACCCCAGAGTGAGAATCCACACTCTGCAGAATGGGCATAGCAGTCTGTTTGAAAATCTACAACACATAGTGGTTAGCAAATCATCATGGCTTAGCGTTATGTGTACTGCACCCACAGACTCCGTCTTCCAAACAAAACTAAGTTTTATTTAAATAAAGTCTTTCCACTGAGTTCCCTCAGGTAGCGACCTCTCTTTCCTCAGGCCACAAGCAGTAGGTATTGCTCTCAACCACTTCCTGGTTTCTCCCAGGAAGTATAACCCACTCAGGTTGAATCCAGTATTTGTTTTATATTATTACACCTATATGGGTGCAACTGTATGCACACAGCAGCCCCTTTGCAGATCTTTGGGCTCTAGGCATGATGAAGATTGGGGATGGAACAAGTGGTATCGTCCTATGCCACATTCGCCACCTTTCCATTGTACATGTGGCAAACAAATGAAGAGGGTCATTTGTTACAGCCACCAGCAAAAAGGAGAGCTTGGCAATAGCAGGCTAATGAATTTATTCAGACATTTTATGTTTTGACATTAAAAAGGGCCTACAACTCCCAGCATTCCTCAGGTAACCGTGGTGGGTGGGGAATACTGGAAGTTGTAGACTTTTTTCTCTTAGTTTCTGGTAAGTATACATAGGATTGAATCCCAAATCTCCTGTCTACAGAGTAGCTGTTGATGTAACTTAAGTTCCTGCAAGTTCTATTTTTGGAATAATATTTTAGTCATACATTAGTTAGCAATATATATCCTTTAGCACATGATGACTGCTTGTAAATATACTGAGACATGTATCAAACACATGAAAAGGTGGTTCTCTGGTTGTCAAGTGACAAAGTGAATTTTACAATGCTTCTCCAACTGATTTAAATGCAAGGAAACAGTGAAAAAGGAACATTTGCCTCCATGTGTGGTTGGATGCTATAGATGATAGCTCCTCAGATGCATCTCTGCTACCATTTTACAACTGACTACCTTATGGTAACAGTTATCTGCAGCCACCCAGTATTCAACCAGGCGTTACTTTTTATTACTAGGATTGGCTGTAACATTAACAGCAGCAGGACAATTAGATATTGAACAAACATTGCATGCCCAACCACTGCATCTCTATGCAAAGGGGGGAAACCCACAGGTTTTGCATGTCTGCCTCCTGTGCAGCTGTTAAAGGCACAGAATTTCTGTCAGGAAAAAGGTGGAATTCCCTGCTTATTAATAATCACTTCCCAATTGTTAATAGAGCTTTAGCCTAGCTAAGAAATCTCTAATATATTGTCTGCAGTGGGGTTTTATAAATGGAGTCATCCTTTCCTTTACCACATATAGAGTTACTGTGCCCTTTATCACACGGGCGATTTTAAGCACACCCGCCGCAACTTTGATCCAGTTCTTCAGCACGGGACTCGCAAGATGTCGGCCCACTTGCGCTGTTCTCGCACCCTGAGTGCTCCGTTTTTCGTTTCTCTTTCGATTTAACCCTGAATGGGCAAAGTCTGTTTCAGGCAAGTTCAACAGGCCAAGCTGAGGTATAGCAGCAATCCTCACCACGTGTGATTCAAAACGCTAGATTCACATAGGAAACGGAGGAGGAACCTGCAGAAGCAATCCTGGGGGGAAATGGTAGGTGTGATAAAGGCCTGTATGTTACATGAACCTCATGATATTTGGAGCTGTCAAGTGATGCCTTTGTGCATTTGCAATATGGATTATGTGCGGGTGTGATGTTGAGGTTCCTGCTTTCCATCACAGGAACAGCTTGGCATACTATCCTACTTGCATGATAAATATGTTTACGCTAAATTCATGTGGGATATAGGCTTGGGTGGAAGTTAGCTGTTTGCAAAAGCAGTCTGCACAGTGGCTTGTCGTGCACAAAAAATCTAGCACTCCTTTCCCCGCCCCCCTATGATTTCTGCCCAACTACTGACAAGAGAAGGAATCAGTCTGCCTGATGGAGTACCCAAATTTGTAAAGGGAGATACTACAAAAACAGAAATCTTCACTTCTGTTTTACTGCCTCATATGCTTGAAGGGGCATGCTTTCCCAGTACATTGTTGTTGTTGTTGTTGTTAAAGTGACCAACAACAATAGAAGAACAGTTACTATACATCACACAAAGCTTGTCAGAAGCAGATAGCAACATCATACCTCAGTTCCCACACTGGCCCCTAATGGAATGGTATGCGTAAGATTTACACCTACCCTTAGGCCTGTACTAGATGTTATGGATGATTTGTAGCTGCTCCTCTCTACCCCAGTAACATTTAGCAATACAAAATAAATCATGTGATAGCAAGGCGATCAGAGTTCTGCCATTCTTGCAAACAGCAACCAATGAAGTGCAATAGAGATTAGGATCCTACGAACATGCTGATGTCATGTCGCACATTTTGTATTACTAGACATTGGCCTAAATACAATGCAGTTAGGTATCCTTAAGCCCACTGATTTCAGTGGACTCAAGCCTGATTTACTGTGTTGGCTTTACACCAACAGGAAAAAAGGAGCTGTAACACTGCTTTTTTCCTCCCAGAGCCAGCAAACCATTATCCATAACATTTCATTCTAGATTGAGACAATCTCTTCCTATGCACCTGTCTGCAGTCTGCAAACTGAGATGTTTGTTTTCCCATCCATGTAGATTCTGAAGATCTTTAGACAGAGATGGTTCCTTCCAATGCCCTTTTATATCACATAGCATGAAAAAGGGGCTGTTTTCAGTTTGTCTATCCGGTGATGCAAACAGAAGAAAATTGATGTTTTCCTCTTACCCTCGGATATTGGAACTTTCACAGCTGGACACAGGTGATTGAATGCCATGGAATTACTGGGAATAAAGCTTCCTTTGGGACAACTTGGGTCAGATCTACACTAAGCAGGATATAACATTTTGAAAATGGTTTGAAAACTGCATATGGAGCGTGTCATGGGCTCCAACAGTTGTCAATACCGTTATAAACCATTTTAAAGCAGTAGTGTAGATCCTGCCTTGTCAATGGGTTTTGTTTATAGTGAATCTGTAACTGCTCATTATAATGGGAAAGGAACTTACATTAGGTCAGGATGGCTTCTCACATTTCATGTGACAACTTTGGAGCACAGGTATTCGGCCTGCAGTTGCCACACTAAACATGAAACATCTGAAGGGGAAATGCAAATCCCAAATACTTAGGGATGTGCATTGCAGAGCTTGGGCTGCTGGCCCATGACAATGTCTAGGAGGAGACATAAATCTCCCTTTCACATTGTACTATGACAAATGCGATGGATACCAGTGTATATAAGCTGCTGTGTGAAGGGGCTTTAACTTCAAGAAGTCTCATATTGGTTGCCATCTCAAGCTATTTGTTCCACCAACACCTTCCCCTCATTCACCTGCTCTCCTTTTGTGGTATACGTTGGCCAAGATTGTGTAGCTTAAATCTGAAGAGGAATGGTGGTAAATGCTCTTTCTTCATAAGACGTGATTTAGGCCTTTACTCCCCAAAGAGGCTCGTCAGGTCCAGATACACTATTCTTTCTAAGCTCTTTCAGAAAGTGTTGATTCAGTAGCTTTTAGACTTTAATATAATATTTGTAGTGCTGTTGTGTTTATGGTAACAGTAAGTATTTCACAAATACTCAATAGAACAGGGGATGGAAAAACTTTATTATAGTCAAGGCAAGGCTACTTTGAGTTCCTCCTGGGGAAGAACTAACAACTCTTAACAAATAGAATGGACAGTGAAACGAAACCTTAAGGTGCTAAATCCAATTACTAACTCTATAGTTAGGGAATATTTCCAAATGCCTATTCCTTATGATGATGATGATGTCCTAACTATAATAATTATAAAAGCTTCTATTACTCATATTTCCTGAAATGGAACTCAAGGTAGTGAACAATAGCCACCAAAGTTGCACTTGTTCCTGCTATGGAAAAGTATTTTCTATGCCTACTGTTGTTCATATTCCCATGGTGTTTGTATTTTGGAATGGGAGCCACTTTAGGTTTAATCTGAGATAAGGAAAAGTGGAATATAAATGACAAAATAAATAAAAAGTAAAATAAACCTCAATAACTTTGTGGCCTGTTACTGGAGGGGGGGAACCACTAACACAATTCCAGTGTCCTGCTTGTCTCACACCACAGTACAACCACAGTTCATGTCCAGGCAACTTATCTATCCATGTAAATCACAGAGATGGCTCAGATTTGTGGTGCAAAACTATCTTATTTTTGATCACTTTTACAGGATAATCCTATGCATGTTTAGCCGGAAATTCCCAGCATGCTCTAGCAGGGAGCTGTAAGACTTTTTTCTATACATCCATAGAATTGTGTCCTGAATACTTTTGCTCTTATTCAGATAGTTAATCAGATTATGTGCTGACCTTGCTGTTAGACAAGATTTGGAAACCATTCAAATTTTGTCACAATAATCTGGGAATGATGTCCCCTCGCCTCTTTAGGCAAAGAGCATTTGGATGTGTTAGTCGCTGCCTCTATTTTTGATCCCCGGCCAAGGGAGACAGACCTAATTCAGTATTAGAATTTCCTAAATGATTAAGAAGAAGAAATGAATAGTGAATGCAGTAAACAAGACTAACCTCTATTTAAGAAGAGGTTAACAAGTATTGAGGGAAATGTGTATATTAATGAATTGACAATGTGGCAACATGGTGAACCTGTTCTAGAACAGTGCACATGGATTAGGTATGGATTTAAGAATGGACTAACTGATGGTCACTTCAAAATGTAATGGATATAAAGTTCCTAAAGTACTGAGAAGTAGAAGTGTTAATTGTTCAAATAAATCTAGTATGATTAATGGTGAATATTTGATTTGTCTGCTTCTTATTTCAGAATGATCATGAAATGATTTACAATTTGCATAGATTGCATGGAAATACTAAACCATGTCCTTACAGTATTTTGCACTTTGTGCAATGTATGGAAAATACAACCTTTTAGATATGTTGATGGGCTGCAATGATCTCTTGTCACTTTGCAGTCAATACTGTACTGAATAAGTTGCTGCTAACACAATTACTCACTTATATCTTACATATATCATGAATATAGCAGAATTTCATGTCCAGTGAAGAGCATTACGATAATTCTGTCTTCCTGCTCCAGCAGGGCCTGGAAGAGAGAAGCTACATATGCAAATGTATGCAGGACTCCATCTAGAAGTAAGCTCCTGTGTTTGCAAACCCCATTCAGTTCATTGGTAAAGCACCAGTAATTTGGGGTGGGGGTGGGGGTGGGAGAGAGGGATCAGTGGCTTCAGACCCTTCTGTCTCCCCCTATAAAAATGATCAGACCCCAAAGAGGAGGTTTGACAACCTGAATTTGAAGGGTATGGCTCCAGTCTTTTTTTTTTTTTTTTTAAACCTCAAACGTTAAAAAATTGCTAAAAATCAACAGATGAACAGATCTGCTTCAAACATGGCATGGCTAAAAACCTACTTAACAACTATCATAATGCCAAGTTTCATCTCCTTATCTTTAAAAATGATGATTTTTTAAAAAATTAATTTTAAAACCTCAAGTTTTAAACAATTCCTAAAAATCAATGTATGAACACATCTGCTTCAAACCTGACATGGTTAAAGCCCTATTTAAGAGCTATCAAGGTGCCAAGTTTCATCTCTTTATCTTTAAAAATTATGGTTTTAAAAAATAATAATTTTAAAAGCTCAATTTTTTTTTAAAAAAATCCTTAAAATCACTGGATGAACAGATCTTCTTGAAACCTAGCATGGCTAAAGCCTTATTTAACAGCTATCATGATGCAAAGTTTCATCTCCTTATCTTTAAAAATGATTTTAAAAAAAAAACATTTAAAACCTCAAATTAAAAAAAAAATCTAAAAATCAACGGATGAACAGGTCTGCTTCAAATTTAGCATGGCTAAAGCCCTATCTAAGCGCTATCATGATACCAAATTTCATCTCTTTATCTTTAAAAGTGACAGAGTTGTAAGCATTTTAGTTAATTCCCATTGACTATAAAGTAGAGCTGCCCTCTGGGTGGGGAGAGGATGGGAAAAATCCGGATTTTTCTTACAATTTCATCATTCCCCCCCCTTCCCGGATTTGTCACCAAAAATCCTGACATGTCCTGGTTTTTCCTGACGTATGGTAAAATGCAGCTGGTCATTCATGGAAAGCTTCCTAAAACAAAGTCTTCAGGAGATACAGGAAGAAATACAATATTGGCACCTGCCTGGCCTCCAAAGGCAGGGAAATCCATAAGAAGGGGGCCACCACACTGACAGTTCCTCTCCTGGTATACCCTAATTGGACTATTTAATGTTTTAATGCAGTTTTAATAATGTATGTCATGTTTTAATCAGTTTTATGTATTTTATTATATTGTTGTTCCACGCCTCGATCCAAACGGAGAGGCAGGTAAGAAATAAATTATTATTATTATTATTATTATTATTATTATTATTATTGGTCCATGCAGAACCACCAGGAACATGTTCTCAAATGATCTCAGTGACCCGGCAGGTTGGTACGGGAGAAGGCGCTCTCCCTGGTCCCACATTGTTTAGGGCTTTGTACACTAGTACTAGAACCTTAAACCTGGCCCGGTAGCAAGAAGGTAGCCAGTGCAGCTCCCTCAGCAAAGGAGTTATATGCTGAAAAGGAACAGCTCCCAACAATAGCTGAGCTGCTGCATTCTGCACTAGCTCCAACTTTTGGAGCAGCTTTAAGGGCAGACCCACATAGAGCACATTGCAGTAATTCAGGCTTGAGGTTACTAATGCGTGTACCACCTGGCCAAGCTATCCATCTACAGGATAAAGCTGTATATAATCCAACCTGATCAAGAAACTTCATGTTCAATCTCTGGGCTTAAAATGGTGCAGAAATAATATTCTTTACATTTCTATCATAAGATCTATCATAAGAAATTTGAATTAGCTATGTTACATGGGTAGGCTGGTATTTTTCTTCTCTAATCTACACCAGTTAAAACTCTCAAGTTCTGTCTTAAGATATACCTCTCTTTTCTACAACATTGCCTATTCCTGCCAATTGCTCTGCAAACTACACCATATTTCGAACCTTGGGAGATACGTTCCTTTCTTTGCTTTTTAAATTTAAATCAGGCCAGATATTCCTAGGCTGTGATATGGTGCACAGTTTCTTGGAAGTAAGTCCCAGTGAACTTGATGGACCTCACTTCCAAGTAAACATGTACAGGATAAGCCTGTAAGAATGTTGAATTCAGTACAATATTATAGACTTGTGCACTATGAATGGCAGGTTACACACAGCCCTATATTTTTTTACATAGCACCAGAGCTTTGCTCTCCTTTTTCTCCAGGTTACACACAGCCCTGCATTTTTGGTTTCGATTGTGTGGGCACACTTCCACATGCAAATCATTGTAGAGGACAAAAACATGCTGCATCATAGAGATATGTAGGGTGCCAAAGTACAATCTGTCATGAGGTGCCGCTTAGAGCTCCCCTATCAGTGTTTGGCGGGGAACAGTGCTGGCTCCAGGTTTTAAGGGGTCCTTGGACAGGACATCACCCATGTGCTTCCTCCTCCAGGGAGTCTACCTTCTCCCCATGTACTATTTGCTCCTCATCCTCTTCTGCATCATTGCTGCCACCTGCTTGCGTGGCAGGCAGAGAGCCAGGGAGCAAAGAGCCAGTGGCATCTACTGATTCTCCTTCTCACCACCACTGTTGTCTGGGACAGAGCAAGAGGCAGGTGAATGAGCAGGTTGCAATTTATTTATTTATTTATTTATTGCATTTTTATACCGCCCCATAGCTGAAGCTCTCTGGGCGGTTCACAAAAATTAAAACCATGAAATCCTTTTAAAAATATAAAACAAGCCACAATCTAAAACACAAAATAACATACAATATAAAAACACAACCAGAATAAAACCAAGCAGCAGGAATTAATACAGATTAAAATACAAATTTAAAACAGCAAGGATTAAAATTGAGTTAATTTCACTGTTAAAATACTGGGAGAATAAAAAGGTCTTTACCTGGCGACGAAAAGAGTACAAAGTAGGCGCCAGGCGAACCTCTCTGGGGAGCTCATTCCACAGCTGGGGTGCCACAGCGGAGAAAGCCCTCCTCCTAGTGGCCACCTGCCTCACTTCCTTTGACAGGGGCTTACGGAGAAGGACCCCTGTAGATGATCTTAGGGTCCAGGCAGGTACATATGGGAGGAGGCGTTCCTTTAGATAACCTGGCCCCAAGCCATTTAGGGCTTTAAATGTTAGTACCAGCACTTTGAATTGGGCCCGGACCTGGATCGGCAGCCAGTGAAGTTGGAAAAGGACTGGCGTAATATGATCTCGTTGGCCAGTCCCCGTTAACAATCTGGCTGCCCTGTTTTGTACCAGCTGAAGTTTCCAGATCGTTTTCAAAGGCAGCCCCACGTATAACGCATTGCAGTAATCCAAATGTGAGGTTATGAGAGCATGGACAACTGTAGCTAGGCTATCTCTGTCCAGATAAGGGCGCAGTTGGTATATCAGCCTAAACTGGTAAAAGGTGCTCTTTGCCACCAAGTTCACCTGTGCCTCAAGTGACAGTTCTGGATCCAAGAGCACCCCCAAACTACAGACCCGATCCTTTAGGGGGAGTGCAACCCCCTCCAGAACAGGGTGAACATCACCTCGCCGGACAGACGAACCACCCGCTAACAGTACCTCCATCTTGTCTGGATTGAGTCTCAGTTTGTTAGCCCTCATCCAGTCCATTACCATGCCCAGGCACTGATTCAGAACAGCTACTGCCTCACCTGGGTTTGATGAAAAGGAGAGGTAGAGCTGGGTGTCATCTGCATATTGATGACATCTCAGCCCACATCTCCGGATAACCTCTCCCAGCGGCTTCATGTATATGTTAAACAGCATAGGGGATAAAATAGAGCCCTGTGGAACCCCATGGCTTAAATGCCACGGCACAGAGCAATAATCCCCCAGCACCACCTTCTGAAAACGGCCATCCAAGTAGGAGCAGAACCACTGCAGCGCAGTGCCTCCAACTCCCAGCCCAGACAACCTATCCAGAAGGATACCATGGTTGATGGTATCGAAAGCTGCTGAGAGGTCCAAGAGAACCAACAGGGTCGCACTCCCCCTGTCCCTCTCCCGGCAAAGGTCATCCCACAGGGCGACCAAGGCAGTTTCTGTTCCAAAACCAGGCCTGAAACCCGATTGAAATGGATCTAGATAATCCGTTTCATTCAACAGTGTCTGGAGTTGTCCAGCAACCACCTGCTCAAGCACCTTGCCCAGGAAAGGAATGTTCGCCACCGGCAATGATGAAGAGGAGCAGCAACTCCAGGGGCCTCTTGTCAGTGGGCTCCTGCTGTGGTGTGGGCCGTCGGCAGGTGCCTCACCATGCCTATCCTTGGTATCAGTCCTGTGGGAACTGCAAAGTCACTCTGAGTCCCGTATCCATATCACCTTGCCTTTCCACAGATCCAGGGTTGTTGCAAACACAGCATCACCAGGATTGCTTGTATTATATCTGCACAGTCACAGAAAAGACGTCAAATACTGCAGTAGGAACTTCAGGATTTTTTTAAATGTAACCCTCCCCCCCAAAAGACAGTAGGAACTGTGCTGTCAGCTTTTAAAGGAATCCGAGAGTAAGAAAGCTCAGCTAGCAAGTCATGAAAACAGCACCTGCAATTTTCAGCTTAATAAACCCGCCTAGCTTCAGCATGCAGTTTACTGATTGCACAATGTGACTAAAATCATAGTACAAATCAGAGTACCTGCATGCATTTACAATGTGTGGTCACCCATAAGGAGCTATCATTATCACAGGATATTGCAGGGGCAGTTAGCATACATGACTTGTTCAGAGGTTAAGATGAATACATGAAAGGTAAAGCCATCAGTGCCTACCAGTAATCATAGCAACATTCATTTCAGAGACGGTGTGCTCTGACAACCAGATGATGGGAATTAACAGTATGAGATGTATATTGCTATTATGTCCTGCCCATGAGCCTCCCTGAGGCATCAATCTAGCCACTGCCAATAGACAAGGACGCTGTGCTAAATGGACCTTTGTTGCAACCTAGCAGGACCCTTCTGTTCTTAGCACTGAAAAGTACATAGATCCAAACGTAAAGTCATAAATCCGACAAAACACAGGTATCTGATACTCATTTAGATTCCACTTCTTTAAACACTCCAAGTTTAAAGTAATGGAAATGCTAAACAACAGCACCACTCAGAGGCCAGTGAGTTACTAGTGTACAAAACTCAATTATTTGGACTAATTATCCTAAACAACAGTGCCACCCAGGGGCCAGAGAGTCACTCTTGTATAATCCAGCCAGAAAAAAGGGGAGAAACAAGTTCTCAGGATGCAGAAGATGTTTTATTTCAAAGCCCAACACATTGGAGCCTGAATTATTTCAAAGGCCTTCCACAGGGGGCTGTAACATTAAAAAAAAAACATTTATGGGACAACACATAACATTGAAATATGTTTATATTTTAAGGTTAATTAGGCAAATTGCCACAGGGGCCTATGCCCTTACATAAGTCTTAAAACTTTTAATATTACGTAAAGGCACTAGGACTTGTGCACATGTGTAATGATAAAAACATATAAAAATAATTTTCAACAATATCCTTATTTGTTAGAAGATGTCTAAAGAAATACTTCTAGCAAGATAATTGACTCCCATGATAATCAATGGCGACTGAGAAGAATAACATTTTAAAAGCTTTCCTTATATTCTTTTGCATTTTTTTAATCTGCCAGGTGTTTCCAAGTAGCTGTGATAGATACAAGGGGCCGATCTACATACGAGGTTTTTGATGTTTTATAAGGGTTATGAAAACTCTTTGGGCCACATGACGCACTCCCTATAATGTTGTATATCTGAGGTTTTTTAAAACTCCCTTCAGTTATATACAATGGTTTCACTTTTAATAAATCGATTTAAGTAAAATAATGTGTCCTTCCTTACCGTTTGTGATTCCTGGGGGCAGTGCTTCGTTGACCAGCGCCCAAATGCTTAGCAGTTGATTGGTGGGGAAGAAAGAGGAAGTGCGTGAGTGAACTACAACACCCACAGTGCTTAGCCCTATACTCGCTAGGGTATGACAGAGGAACAAAGGAGGAAGTGGTGACTGAACTACAACCCCCACAATGCCTTGCCCTAAACTAATTGAAAAAACGAAAGAGAAAGAGACAGGGCAGAACAGCGTGTGATTGCACACACCGCTTTAAAGACTGAAGACTGTTCTCCTGTAACGTGAGTACTCAGTAATGTGGCCTAAGACGTTTTAGAACGCACCTATTTGGAACGTTTTAAAATACTTTTTAAAACGTTCCAAAGGACTGTGTAGATCGGCCCAAGGTCTCATAATGAGACACTACTGCTATTGTGGATCCAACATGGGATTATTTGACTGACTATATTCAAAGGAACATTCTAAGATTAAAGATAGATCAAAGCACACTAGTCTAAAGTTCCAGTCCTAAACAACTTTTATTGGAAGCAGCGCACATGCAGGCACTGTTGATGCCAAAGGCATTTGGAACTTTTATACAGACATTTTCAGAAATGATGCACATGGTGTAAAGGGGATGAAAAGGGTAACAGGGTAAGCCAGAAAACTCCACAGAAGTGAAAGAATGAAAAAAAAAAAGAAAAAAGAAAAAAGGAATACTAATGAATGTAAATCATGTCTAAAATTATATAATATCAAGAGCCATGCAATATATACACATATTTATTTATTTATTTAAAACGTTGTTGGCTGCTTTCAGGGCAGAAGCCCTTACAAGGTGGCTTACAACAATAAAATATATAAAAAACTGTTAAAATGTTTAAAGCAATAAAAACATAAACACAATAAAATAAAAATTAAAAATAGAAACCAACAATAAAACCAGCAAGAACAACAATATTAATAGCAACAGCACTCAACATACACAAACATAAACATCAGCCAATTCTCAACAGTCCCAATATCTTATCATACTTTAGTGTAACTGTGGGCCGATCTACACACTAGGTTTGTAACGTTTCATAAGGGTAATGAAATCTCTTTTGGCCACATGATGCACTCCCTTTAACGATGTATACTTGAAGTTTTTTAAAACTCACTTCTGCAATATTCAACGGTTTTTACTTTTAATAAATCATTTAAAGTAAAATAATGTGTCCTTCCTTACCGTTTGGGATTCGTGGGGGCAGTGCTTCGTTGACCGGCTCCCAAATGCTTAATAGTTGATTGGTGGAGAAGAAAGAGGAAGTGGGTGAGTGAACTACAACACCCACAATGCCTAGCCCTAAAAGCTAGTGAATTAAAGGAGAACTAAGGAGGAAGTGGGTGACTGAACTACAACTCCCACAATTCTTTGCCCTAAACTCATTGTAAAAATGAAAGAGAAGGACAGAAGAGTGTGTGAGACCTCTCATACTGCTTTAAAGACTGAAGATTTTTTCTCCTGTAACGTGAGTACTCGTTAATGTGGCCTAAGACGTTTTAGAATGCACCTATTTGGAACGTTTTAAAATACAATTTAAAATGTTCCAAGGTACTGTGTAGATAGGCCCCAAGAAACAGAAGCAAGGCTGGACACAGCATATATACATGTTGACAATGCTGGCCTGGAAATAATGGAAGTTTCAGAGAATTCCCCTTCTCTAAGGTCTCTCTCACCCTAGCAGGAACCACCTTCTCTCACACGCATAGGGTTTCATTGCTACCAGGACCTATAAGGCTCAGGCCCAACCCTTTTTATCCTATATCCTTGTACTGTTCCCTTTATTTAATAGCCAAGAGCAGAAGGCTTCAGATTTTATAAACAAAGAAAGCTTTATTAATTACAGTAATAAATTGTTGAATAATAAAAAAAGTAATTCTTAATGGCTCAACCAATATATTTTCTCTCATAAACAGTACTCTAGCTCACACTCTCAAGTATTAGCTATCCCACCCAATTTTGTATCATCTGTAGGCTGACCATATGAAAAGGAGGACAGGGCTTATGTAACTTTAACAGTTGTAGAGAAAAGGGAATTTCAGCCCATGTCATTTGTATGCAATTAGTTCCTGGTGAAATTCCCTCTTCATCACAACAGTTAAAGTTACAGGGGCCCAGCCTTCTTTTGTATCTGGTCACTCTAGTATAGTGCCTGCAACTTTAACTGTTGTGATGAAGAGGGAATTTCACCAGGAACTAATTGCATACAAATGACTCTGGCTGAAATTCCCTTTTCTATACAACTGTTAAAGTTACATGAGCCCTGTCCTCCTTTTCATATGGTCACCCTATACAAGACTGTATATGGAAATTAACAGAAATGTCTTCTGGAGAAGCACCTGTGTTAGTCTTTGTTGTTTTTTCTTAGAAAAGGAGACCAGTGAATATTTTCGTGCCCTGCACAGTTCCTGATTTGCTCCTCCATACATTAAACAAATCCTGATACTGAGGGGAAAATTGCCTTTGCCATGATGCCTAATATTTTGGCTACCTGTGAATAACGAGGGGAAGATGAGAGAAGGAACCATTGCAAAAGAAGACAAGACACTATAGCCAGGAAATGATTTGTTGTTCTTAGGACAGGCAGAGAGTCAAGTCAGGGAGAAGGAACTGCTGCGTCGCATTAATGGGTGGAGATGGTCTGCAAGCAAAACCAGGGTGGCATTGTTAGTGAATGTGCAAAGAAAATAGAAATCCGCAGTCCCGCCTTTGTCTCCTTTGCAGAAATCTGACCTGAGAATCTATGGTGCGTCTTGCTAACAAACAAAGCCAGGGTGGAATGAGGTGTATTATATAGGCTGACCATATGAAAAGGAGGACAGGGCTCCTGTAACTTTAACAGTTGTAGAGAAAAGGGAATTTCAGCCAGTGTCATTTGTATGCAATTAGTTCCTGGTGAAATTCCCTCTTCATCACAACAGTTAAAGTTACAGGGGCCCTGCCATCTTTTGTATCTGGTCACTCTAGTATAGTGCCTGCAACTTTAACTGTTTTGGAGTGTGTCCTGGGCCCCAACAGTTGTCAGTACTGTTATAAACCCCTTTAAAGCACTTTATAACAGTAGTGACAACTGTTGGGGCCCAGGTTGTCACTACTGTTTAAAACAGCAGTGTAGATCTGCCCTGGTATATTGACCACACAGCGAAGAATTGAGCCTCTCACTCTTCCACTCTGATACTTTGAAGGGCTCCTTTCCCCAGTTAATGTCTGTGCTTCTGCTCTTGGTTTCTTTTGGGTTGGGAGTAAAAAAACATGTGGCCCGCTCCCCACCTTTCCCCTAGAAGACAAAGCCCAAATGAGAAACCATAGAAATTGACATCAGCAAATGTCCAGGAAAAAAATGTATTTTTGAGAACATTTATTGTGGCCTTGAATTTCCTAGGTAACTACTTTCTCATCAAGGGCACTAAAAGGCAGTTGATATCCATAAAGAAGTGAAGTTGAGGGGCACTGGAATACAAATGTTCCTTTTGTTGCACAGTACCCAGCTTTTGAGGCACTCAATAAATAATGCATAACATTTCAGGGTGGCTCTGGTGGCCCCCTCAATTGCCAAGATGTGGATGGCAGGTGGTACGTCCATGGGATTGCCAGCTTTGTTTCTGGCAGGGGATGCGACACCTTGAAGAAACCCACTGTCTTTACCCGTGTCTCCGCTTTCAACTCATGGATTGAAACGGTATTGTCTCTTTTGCTTCCTGCCTGTTTATGGGGGCACAAGCACCCCAGGTCCCATATTAGAGAACTTCCTGGCCCTTCTCACTGATGGAAGACTGGGTCTCGCCTGCCAATTCGGGTGTGTTAGAGGGAGAAGGATTTCCTAATGTAAGGGCAGTATTCCCTGTCCTCTTCTTTGTACACAGAACATCCTATTCAGTGAGGGCTGAAACGTTCAATTGATGAAACACTTAACAACCTGTTTGATTAATTTAAAAAGTGGCTTGAGATAATTTGTCAGATTATGTTTTAAACATAGATTATATTTTAATACAAGTACTTATAATACTAGGCTGACCATATGAAAAGGAGGACAGGGCTCCTGTAACTTTAACAGTTGTAGAGAAAAGAGAATTTCAGCCAGTGTCATTTGTATGCAATTAGTTCCTGGTGAAATTCCCTCTTCATCACAACAGTTAAAGTTGCAGGGGCCCTGCCTCCTTTTGTATATGGTCACTCTAGTATAGTGCCTGCAACTTTAACTGTTGTGATGAAGAGGGAATTTCACCAGGAACTAATTGCATACAAATGACACTGGCTGAAATTCCCTTTTCTCTACAACTGTTAAAGTTACAGGAGCCCTGTCCTCCTTTTCATATGGTCAGCCTACAGACTGTCCTCTTATTCGGGGTGGGAAGTGATTGTAATAATAGATTTCAAAAGGAAAGTGGCTATTGCTTCTTTGCCTTTCCTGTAGCCCAAGATCGTTTTATACCCAGTGAAATGAAGCTGCAATTCTGCACCCATTTACTTGGGATTAAGTCCTATTGAACTCAGTGGGACTTCCCAGTAAACATACAAAGGATAGGTATAACTCTTTCTCCTTAACAGCACAATCCGATGAATGCTTAGTCAAAAGAATGTTCCACTATATTCAATGAAGCTTTCTTCCAGGTGAAGATTGCAGCCCAAATCTTGCAGATTGCAAAATGCATCCGGTCCCACTTTCCCCTTCCCTTAATCCTTTTTCGTCCTGCGTTTTTTCCTTTTACAGTTAACCAGCACCCTAAAACTGAATTCCAGTGAATACAAACTCCTACACGCCATTCTAAGTCTATGGTTAAATCGGAAACCTATTTTTTATTGCCTGTGCACCATAGAGAGTAAGCTAGAGTGTCGCCCGGAAGGAAAGTGTGTGAGGATAGCGCGTGCGCGTTGTTTCGTTTGCGCGAGCTGGGGGAAAACGTGAGGAAAGAAGCGCCGGTTGGAAACGGAGGGGGTCGCTTTGTTGTCCCTTCGAGCAGAGGCTATGGCGGAGGTCCTAAACCTCAACAATGAGGTAAGTTTCTCCCTGCGTCCCCAGCCGTCCTTGTAAGGAAGCTTTGGTTAAGAAAGGAGGCTTGGGAAGTGGGTGAGGGGCGGAAAATGGGGTGAGCTCAGTGGTAAGGCATGTGCTTGGGATTTAAAAGACTCCCTGTTCAATCCCTGACATTTCCGGGTCGTTCTGGAAATGACCCCGATCTGAGACCCTGTTAAACACCTGTTACGAAGTATGTTTTAATTTACATTTACATGCATTTCACATACATGTAAATCAAACACATATCTGAGGGATCTTTTGGTGTTGAACATTGGGCGCTTAGGAAAACCTTTTACCCCCCAAAAGCTACGAGAGAGACCACAACAAGGTCTTTGAAAGCAATTCTTTTATTTCTGAAGAATTTTGAATGAATTAAAATCACATCTGGGGAATTAGAATTGGACATTAAAACTGGGAAAGTTTTAGATAATCAAGATTTTAAAGTCTATAGTGACGTTTATATATACTGGGATGCATAGAAAAGCATGTGTGAGGAAGAGGGAGAAAGTAGAAGTAAAGAAAGAAATTTCAGCTTGGGATAATTTGAATGGGGGAGAAACAGACTGTTTTGAGGGGATTGTGTGAGAGTTTTGGAGGAAGGGGTTATAGCAAATGTAGGGGTGTTGGGAGTAAAATGGGTGGATGGAAAGGCGTAAAAGGAGTTACAAAGCCAATGGGGTTTGGAGTTTGGCGTGGGATGGAAATCAGGAAAAGTGGATAATTGGAGTATGGATCACTTAGAAAGAAAATAGAAGATAGTGCAAAAAGGTTTGCCTCTTATCAGCTGACTTGTGACATGATGGGGAACTCTGCTGAGCTCCTTCTCTAGGAAAGAAGGGGAGGAGCAGAAAGGATGGAAAGAGACTTCTCTCTCTCTCTGTGCACCCAAGTAATTCATGAATTTGGGTTACTGTTTGTATCTCTCTTCTCACAGGATTTGATAATCAAAATAAAACAAACAAGTATTTCTTTTAAGATTACTCATGGATGTTGGAAAATGGATTTTTATGTGTAAAGCATTAAGAGGAGAAAGAGGACAGTGGGTTCTTCTTTCTTTCCTGATGTGAGGAAAAGATGGGAATTGATGGGTGCATATATCTGGCCTTCACAGGTCCAATTGAGCAAGACAGCTAGGGGCGCTTTGCTTTTTGGCTTAAACAAAGGTGACAAAAGAGTCAGGTAGGCATAACTGCTTACACAATATTGGGTTTTCAGCTATTAATAATAATAATTTATTTACTTATTTCTTACCTGCCTCTCCCTCTGGATCAAGGCAGGGAACAACATTAAAAACAAATGATATAAAATATATCAAACTGATTAAAACGTATAAAAACTAATACATTGTTAAAATACCAGTGAAACTATTAAAATTCAACTGGGTAGGCCTGCCGGAAGAGATCAGTCTTTATAGCTTTCTTAAATTCTGGAAGACTGTGAAGTTGGCGGATCTCTTCTGGCAGGCTATTCCACAGTCTGGGAGTGGCAGAAGAGAAGGTCCTCTGGGTAATGGTTGTCAGTCTAGTTTTGACTGATTCTAGTAAATTCTTCCCAGAGGACCTGAGCGTGCAGTGCGGATTGTATGGGAGAAGGCGATCCAGCAAGTCACCTGGACCCAAACCATGTAGGGCTTTAAAGGTAATGACTGACACTTTGTACTTCGCCCAGAAAGTAGTTGGTAGCCAGTGGAGTGATTTTAAAGCTGGTGTAATATGGTCACCCCTAGGAGTAACCGGTGTCCAACCTGGCTGTCATATTTTGAACTAGTTGAAGTTACTGGACTAGGCATAGAGGTAGCTCTATGTACAGTGCATTGCAGAAGTCGAGCCTTGAAGTTACCAGCACGTAACTTTAGGTCATCCGAAGCTGATAGTAGGCACTCCTGACTGTCGCATCTATCTGGGCTGTCATTTGGAGCGACGGATCCAGGAGCACCCCCAAGCTGCGCACACAGCCTTTCAGGGGGAGTGTAACCCCATCCAGAACTGATTGACACACCTCCAAACCCAGGTTGGGGCCTTTGATAGTAAGCACCTCCATCTTGTCTGGATTCAGCTTCAGTTTGTTGTTCCTCATCCAGCCGATTACCGCCTCCAAGCATACGTTCAGAGGAGACACACTATTCTTAGCTGATGCTGTTGTCAAAGGCATAGAGAAATATATTTGGGTATCATCAGCGTACCCCATCCCATGCCTCCGTATGATCTCTCCCAGTGGTTTCATGTAGATGTTAATCAGCATTGGGAATAGGATGATGCCTATTGAATTTTATTTTTCCTTCTAACTGATTTAAACAAGAAGGTTTAGAAATCAGCATAAAATATTTCATGGTAGAGGCTTCTGTGGTTGTTGTCCTGAGGCATGATCTGAAATTTGCAACTGTTAACATGGAGGAATTAAGCCAATCAGAGCACAGTGGCTGGGCAGAAAGTTGTATGCAAGACATCTGGGATGCACTTGGGCTGTGCAAGGCCTCAATAGCCTATGGAACCTGTTTTATGCTCTTCTCCAAGACCAGAAAACCTTAGTCCCCATCCAGATATGGGCCTTCCCAGAATAGCAGAATTTGGGGGTGCTGTGTAACACATTTTTCACGTTAGCATAGCAGCCACTGGCTGAAGCATTATGGGTGTTGTACTCTCAACACATCTGGAGGGCACCTTTAGTATAGAGGCCATTAGCTTTCAATGGGTGGATCAGGGCCTGTGGATTATAACAGCAGCACTATCATCAAAGAATGTATATGGTAAAAATAAAAAAGACTGGGGTCTTCAAATGCAAGGTGCAAGCCATGTCTGACAAGTTTGAAGTCTGCTAATGTAAATGCTACTAAACTAGATGGACCAATGGTCTGACTCTGTATAGCCTATGTATGGGTGTATCTGTATAACAATTTCCAGAGTGGGTTTTCTAGAAAACTTGGAATTGCAAAAGTTTCCAGAAATTTTTCCAATGCAAATTAGGTTACTTTACACAGGGACTTTTGCATAGGGAAAAAAAAGAGTTTGTATTCAGAAACTGTTCTGATGTTCTAGCCTATACAGATTTAATTTAGCATGTTTATTATATATGATGAAAATGGAGTTAAAGGTGCATTTCTTCTCAGGGCCCTTTCACACATTGTGCGGCAGCAACACTGGGACTGCTATTGATTATACACTCAATAGGGAGCTGCAGCCAAGACTGGCTCTGTGATGTATATATACCTGTGGGATACATCCTTCCAAATAAACTTATCTCTGATGCCAACTGTACTTGATGGTGGTAGATCTATGTTTGAAACCTAGACTTGCTCCTGCTATGTAGATAGGTGGGGATGGATAGGGGATTTTGAGAGAGTTCCAGCCTTAAAGGTGGCCTAGAAATAATTTTAGATAGATGTCCCCGTTGTTCACAAAACACTATGCCTGCAGCTGTTTCTAGTCCCTTTTTGTTTCATATCGATGCATGGTGCAAAGAACCAAAGATCCTCCATGTTCTATTAGCTGAGCTTTTTGTAACAATCCTCTTTGAGCTGACTGGCCTTGTGAGATACCTGGGGGAAAACATAGGCGCGGTAGTAGCTGGTCACTTACATTTAGGATGGGATCTGGCTTATCTCTTGAAGTCCTATTTGTCTCTGGCCTCAAGGATATAAAATACCCAGTTCAGTGAGAGGGAGGGGTGATTGTTTCATCTGGGCATGTGTAGAAAATGTCACCTTTTCTGTTGACCTTTTCCTCAAGGAGGGGAAGCCATTGAGTATTTATTCTCATCTTGCTCTGGAGAAAGAATGTTCCAATGTGGTGGAGCTTATGAGAAGCCCCATAGAAAAGTATGCATAGGCAGCAGCATACTCTGTTACTTTCAGTCTGTACTGGGTTTCCAATTGTCTTATGCTTGTACTAATGTGTTTGTACCAATTTTGTAATTTTAATTTTATATTAATTTGGCTTTGTAACTTCCAATTCCTTTCCACCCCATTATGTTAATAAATTCACTACCTTTTAAAGTATTGTGTGTTCTTTCCAGTTTGGGTCAGTACTAAGTCCAGTGCTAACTTTGCCACTGGTGCTATTAAATATAATTTGTTCTCGGCTTTGAGTCTCTTGGGAACCAATTTGGTTCCTGATTCAGCAAATCTAAGGAGGCTAATCATGCCTGGTGATTCCCCTGTCCTGGGCTGGTGGCAGAGGAGTAGTGGAGGCAGCCTTCCATTCGAAGTGGTTCCGTTTGGAATCATGTTCTTTTTCTCTGCTTTTCCTTTACACTCAGCACCTTGCATCCTATGCAACAATTATTGTCTGAGAGCTGCATGAGTGTCACTGGTTCACTGAGGATCAGAATTTGGATAAAAATGATACAGCCATAAGTGAATCCATTGCATTGTATGAGTGGTCCTGCCTCACACAGTAAATATTATTGATCTAATTCATTGTTTATTTTCAAAAGTTCCATGGCCCTATTTTATTTCTGTTTTATTGGACTTGAATATATTTGTTTATGAAACCCTTAATGGAAATAATTGGCACTAACTAGTGTGAATTATTTGCTACCACATACTGGTAGCAAATACCAGTAAGCTTGGACCGTTTGTGACAAGTGTTTCTGTAGTGCTCCAAGGAGTACAAGATGCTTGCCTCCTGTCAGATCAGGATGTAGCAGTCAGTTCTCTGTATGCTTGTTTTACACCATATCTACAATGTGTAAATCAGGGAAATGGAACTTTGCAGGCGTTCTGGTACTTCAGTTGCTCAGCAAGGCTTTGAAATTGCACTGAGATCTTTACATTGAATCTATCTGTATACTCCTGGCTCCACCAGCCCAGGTAAACCCAGTAGGCTAAAAATGACAGTAACTGCAGTGCTTGTACAGCCTTTGGAGATTATGGTATGTTGCTTGCACTGGTACATGGGATGTTTGATACCATAATCTCCAAAGGCTGTACAAGCACTGCAGTTACTGTCATTTTTAGCCTACTGGGCTTACCTGGGCTGGTGGAGCCAGGAGTATACAGATAGATTCAGTGTAAAGATCTCAGTGCAATTTGGTACATGTGATAGGGGAGGAAGAAAGGCAAGGAGAAGTTCATTTTAGCACTTTTGTGGATTTTACCAAAAGAATAAAGGAAATCCCTTTTTTCTATATATTCTTGGACAACAGTTAAACTTATATAGATATTTTTGCTTTTATTGTAAAAAGGGATTATTTCGAATGCTTTCAAATGCAGTTAACAACAGCACAGTATTTCTGGTGTCAAAATGTGCAACAGCTGCTGGCTGGCTGAGTTGCTGGCTGGGAATTGTGCTAGTAATTTTGCAAATATGCTCAAGTCTGTGATTTATTGGGATACATAAGACTGCTCAAGAAAAATAACCTATTTACTTTTTTGCATGAAACAAAACAGATTTTATCTGAGGTTACTGTTAGGACAGGGAACAATATAGTTTTGTAATCATGCTTGCAATTTTGTAACAATTTTCCCCAAAAGGATTAAATAACAGTGACCAATCATGAATCTGTATTTTTTTTCCTTTTCATGATTTTTTGACAGACCACAATTTAAAGATAAAATGGCTGCAATCCTATAGTCAGTTACCTAGCAGTAAGCACAATTAAGCTCAGTAGGCTTTACTTCTGAGTAAACATGTCTAGATTGCACTGAATGAATATAAAACAAGCAAATATAAAAAAAACCTGTGTGTAAGTATACTTCTGGAAAACGTTGCTAGGTGGCAGCACAAAATAAGTAATAGGCTTCCCTTGTTCCCCTCAGTAGCTACGAGACCTCTTGTAAATATGTTTGATTTACAAACTGATTAACTTAAATGGATGCGTATGAATAGTGTTCCTATAAGACATGGTTTTGTTAGGACATATTCCCCCTCCCCTTGTATGTGTAAAGATCACATAGTTTTAACTGTACTGGCTTTATTGGTGTAGTTGGCGTGAAACTTAAAAAGTCCATTCTACTTGCTTGTCAGTGTGACCCATAGCAAAGCCTCCAATGATTTTCTTGAGAAATTTACACTACTGAACAGCTTTGGTTCTCCTATAACTGCATTTATTATATAGAATTTTAATCATCTGAACTGAATTGTAAGCTAGATGTACCAAAATAAGCTGGTATACTATTGATTATTGGGGCTTGGGTCCCACTCTCTTGGACTTTAGAAATGTGTTAAGACACATCTTTTCAATTTAATATTTTAAAATGTGTATTTTTTTTTACTGTTTTTAATGTTCTTTTATTTATTGTTACAAAGTTTTATTCTTTTATATTGTTCACCACCTCGATGAATTTTAGCAGATAAATTTAATAATAAATAAAAATGATCAAGCAGCTGAAGCAATTCCCCTGTGAAGAATGGTTACAATGTTTGGGGATTGTAGATTAGAAAAAAGTGGATTAAGGGGAGAACATGATAGTATATAAAATTACATATGGAGGAAGTGAATGGGGAAACATTTCCTTTTTTCTTAATATTATAACCCAGGGTCATCCAATAAACCTGAATGATGGGAGATACAGGACAGATAAAAGGAAGGTACTGTTTCACACAGAGTATAGTGAAACTATAGCATTTACTATCCCAAGCTGTAGTGATGACCACCAGCTTGGATAGCTTTAGAAGGAGATTAGACAAATTCATGGGGAACAAAGTTAAAAATGGCTAACAGTCATGATGGCTACATATATTGCATCCAGGATCAGAGCCAGTATGCCTCTCAATACCAATTACTGGGGAACAAGAAAGGTTGTGCTTATGTCCTGCTGCAGATTACCCATGGGCATCTGGTTGGCCACTGTGCTAACAGAATGTTGCATAGATAGGCCTTTGTCCTGATCCAACATAGCTGTTCTTACATTCTTATGAATTGATTTAGAATAAAAAAGTCAGTTTCTAGCCCTTTAGAAACTTTCTAGACTTAGGGAGGTCTGAAACTGACAACAAAATACTAACAAGCAATAAACAGAATAAAGACCATCTTTAGAGTTTACCAAATGCCACTTGTATTTTCCTTTCATAGGTGGTGGCAATTTAAGAATAGTATAGATTATGACACAGCCTATTCCAGCAGTAGTTTTGCATATGTGTAGAAAAACTAAGTACACATTATGGGCAGAATCCTATGCTGCCCATCCACTAGTAGAGCTGCCTACCAATTCCAGTCCCTGCATGGCCAGCCCCACCAATTCCGGTCTGCAAGCAGCCCCTTCTGCTTGTGGAACAACAGTTTAGCGCTTCCGGAGGCAAGCCCGAAATAAGCAGGAACTGGAGCTCTGCCAACTTTTCCCTTTCCAGAAATGAGCATTTCCACTCCTTTTACGGCCTGCCTCCTGAAACACAAAATTGTCATCTGAATTGGTGAGTCTGGCTGCATTGGATTCTGCCCAAAGTTTGTACAAGTGTAGGCCTGTGAAAAACATTTTATTTGTGTATTTTGATTTTTCCTCTTTTTGTTGTTGTTGTTGTTGCATCTCACAAAAGAAGAAGATTGGATTCCCCCCCCCCCATCTTAACCTGCTCTCTGCTGCTAATGTTTCCTGGCAGCATGAAACCAATTCATTCACAGCTTCAGTCCTCTTTAGTTTTGGGTTTGATTGGGTGCGGGCTTTTCCTGTGTATCTCAGTGGTCAGCCTTGTTTGTATAGTCACCTTTTTGCTTGTTCTTCTCCCAGCACATCTGCACATGGCCATCCATAGGTGGAGTGATGGAACTGTGTGCCCATTTTGCAATATTCCAGTTCTCACTGGCTTTATAAAGAGGATCTCAATATTGAACAAATTGAACAAATTTTATCTAATTTGCATGTCTATTGTAATGAGATTTTGTACACAATATTGGAAACTGGAAAAATCATACATGGCAAAGAATAAACCTGGTATCCTGGCGTAATTAAATAGAAGCTGCAGGCAAGACATATCCTGGTGATTACTTTCATTCTCTAGAAGAGGAATGGGATACACATGCAACCAGGTCTGATACTAAAGTTATTGTCTGTATGTAATCGATTCTGCAAATGTATTTAGAAAACATTGATTCAGAGCAGGAGAATAATTTTGACATGATACTGGTCAACAGTATTAATTAAATACCTTTTAACTATTAAAATCTGGTGGTTATGTTTGTATTGGAGTAAATTATTTTTATTAATGTAAAAAAATATATAAACTGATTTCACTTCCTTAAACTATTTTTTAGTTTAAAGCAGAATTGCTTTTCTCAATTTTTATCTTTGATTTACTTTGTTTTCAAAGATTTGCCTTGGGGTTATGGAGTCTTTATCACTCATAGATCAACAAAAACTTAAAGTGGACCAGGAAAAGTTGCATATGTTTGTTCTAATTACTTGTATCAATTGTGTCACTTTACTCACACCAACCCATCTGTTCTTGTTACACCCATTTATTGCCACTCCTCATCTAGGAGTACTCATTTGGACTAATGACTCCAAAACTAATCAACTATAGTGCTGTCATCTCCCATCTCTGTCTCGAAGCCTGGCAGACTTTTTAAAAACTTCTGAGGAGTTGGAATGATAATAAAATATAAGCAGCTGAGCCAATTGCTCAGTTGACACTAGACTCTCAGAGCCAGTTGCTATGGAGGTTTACAATAATGCAGTATATTTTTTAGGTTTTATCTATTTGGAAGCAGTCAGGAGGGCATTAGCAAATTACTAGATATTTTGGAATGGAGGCAGCAGCACTATCAGCAGCCAGCATTTATAGAGTACCTTATTTATTTTATTTTTGTCTGACTATAGCTTTGTCCTAGCTAGAGCTTGATTTCACTTTCTCGTGCATTTTCTTTTACCTGATGGCTTGAATAGTGGATCTGGAGGAGTGGCTGTCTATACAGTTGATACAGTAAAAGCACAGGAAATATGGGAATGTTTTTCCTTATTCTTTCTGAGGTTAAATAAGATAAAAAAACTTAGACTACAATAGCAAATTCAAAATTCCACACATCGACCAAGCATGTGCTCCATATAGCTTTGTCAATGTCTTCTGGTTGGCAGGCTGTAAACTTTATTCTTTTTGTCCAAGGGCATAAGCTTGTGGAATGTTAAGAACTAAATAATTATTGGGTCTGAAACGTTTTAGCTTGTTGACAATGCATGTAACAAGTTACATAGATTTAGAACAAGTTGATCTCTTGTTTAAAATAGTTTAATATGACTGCAAGTGCCTTAGTAAGAAGAATTTCCTGTGATGGATTAAGTTCTGCTTAAAAATCTGTGACATTCTTCACTGACCATGTCAGTATTCTAAGCAACCATTCCTATAAAGCCCATGAATTTTCCAAGCTCAGATTCTCTGACATAGAATTCAGGAGAACAGCATTTGTTTCCTAGGAACTCTTCCAGCAGCTATTTTTCAAGTTCAAGTTGCCACATCATCAGTTGCAGAACATTAAAGGCAAATGCTGATCACCACTTCAGGCACATTTGCTTTCAGCAGATTATGAAGAAATTAAAAATGCAAAAGCAATGTGTACATTTGTCAGGAGCTGAAAATATTAAATGTCTAAATATGAAAAAGAGATCCCTCCTTCTTCTCAGAGCGGTTTGTATAAAGTGTATGTGGTTGGGCCACGTAGGCTAGTTAGATGTTGCCAAAAATAAAACATGTGGCTGCTTACTTGGCTGGTGCATAATAAAAAATATGCAAGCTCAGTCATGGGAACTTGCTATAGACTATATTTAAAAGAACTGTAGCATAGCTATAATGAAGACAATGATTATGCTTTACTGGTATATCTACAGGTGTCAAAAGCATGTATTTAAATACCCTCTGACACAGTTCACCCATGATTGATTGATTGATTTGTCAGTGCAGATGCCATCCCTCTCATTTGAACTATTGAATTGTTAATCAGTATTGTAGTCATTAAGTTCACATAAGTCACTTTTCTTTTCAGTTGTGATAGGTAGGTTCTGAATGTTTCAGTTCTGAACATTTTCCTAAATGTAGACAACCAATCATATTGGGTTTCATTGTAGCATTTCATGTACATTGTATCATTCCAGTGTGTAGGTATTAGGGGATTCCACTGGGTATGGAGGGGAACATGGAGTTTCGACATTCCAGGCTTCATGTCAAATCTTTTTTGATAGCATGACCAAAACCCATTCTTTGATTATCCAACACTTCTCAAGCTGACCTCTTTTTAGAGGTGCATGATGTAAAATCCTCAAGGCACCGTACAGAAGAAAAGCCTTGCAAAAATATAAACAAAGAGGCAATACATATACAGTAAAATACTTTTCAAACTATAAAAACATGTATAGCCTTGCCAGGCAATACACATGTAATGACAGAGTAAGGTGGATAGGTGGCATGCATCGTGGTCTCCCTCCCCCCCCCCTCCATTTAATTTTATATTTCTGTCTAAAACAGAAGAGATTTCAAACCGCACCTCTGGCAGACACTGTGGTGTAAACACTAATTAAAACCTTTGTGCTCATGTGGCATAGAACTTAAAACACTGAGCTACAAGTCTGAAAGTCAGAATATCTTACCTCTTCTATGAACTCACTCGATAGTCTCATGCAAGGCACTATATCTCAGCTCCCACCTGTAATATGGGGACAATCATACTAACATACTTTGTGTATAGGCCTTGTTGGCTGAAACATACACAAGTTGCATTGCCTACTGTTGTACCAGAAGAATGAGTGGAGATGTAACTGCAGAATGACTGACAGCAAGGGAATTTGATTGAATGGTGGGTGTAGCCAGAATTTCAGGTGGGTGAAATCAGTTGAGAAAGTAAAATAGAAGAGGGAATTTAAGGCAGAGAATTAGAAGAGTGTTAGAGTGGTATTGAGTGTCCATGTTCACATAGGTATGTGAACTTGTATCTATATGCGTGTACTTGACCAAAACTGAAATATTAGGATTTTTTGTAGAGGTGTGTTGTGCACATGGCAGATTATGAACTGTACTTAGACGAAGTTGGGAATATTGATAAACATTTAGGTTTTATTGTACCACAGAGGTTTACAGAAAAGAAATAATCGATTAGTATATATCACCAGCACTCTACAACTAGACTGGAAGACGAGATTTCTTATGATTCCTAACAACAGTGATAGAACGAAAGCAGACGTAAGCATGTGAAGGAGTAGTGCAATCGAACATATCTTTTTCATTAACAGTTTCCTTTGCCCATGGGTGCATGGGCTCTGTTCCTTCAATGGTTAACTCTGTCCCAGGTGCATGGATGACCTTTTACTGCTCCCCCACCCAGTGCATGGGTCCTTAGAATGGATCCTTTATTATAGGTGGGGTTTGAGATAGGTCCCAGGTCTTCACATGTTGAAGAGAACTGCAATAACAGAAGGAAGGAAGAACACTCTCTTTTATATCAAATATTAAGGAGTAACCTTGTAGTTTCCTGCATACCTGATTTGACAGTCCAATTTCCTACCAGAAGAAGAGAGTGTCAAGGTAACTCCAGGCTTTAATGTATCAAGTTCTGTCTTTAATACTTGCTTTATTTATTGATTGATATCCCACCTCCTTTCAGAATAGCACAAGGTAATTCTAAAAAATTATCTCCACTCATTTAGTGGGTTTTACAGCAAATCAGTAAGCAAAAAGGGCAAAGAAGAATGGAAGTAATCATGTAAATTTCATTTTTGTAATTAGTGCCTAGCACAAGCTGTCCTTAATGCTAAGGATTTTTTTTTCTTAGGAAGACACAATTATAGCAAATAACAAGGATTGGAGCTTGACCATAGTGACAAAAATGTTTGCCTATGCAGCCATTCTGTTAATGATACCACAGTAGTTGGTAGTTGCCAAAGGACACGGTTTTTGTACTTCATATATGCATGAAAGGTCTTCAAAGCCATAATGAGCTATATAGTGACCTTGTTCGCATGTCATTGTGGCAATTTCTGAATTTAACCCAGGAATTGTGGGGATGAGCAGAGTACATGAGCTACATGCTTGTAAGTTCTGCAATTAATTCAGTGCAGGGAACAGCCCATTCCTGGATTGTTTTGTGACATGCAAACCTGGAAGCTCTGGGTTTATGGGTTAAACAACTCAGACTTAATCCATGGTTTGCTATTGGGTTAACTCCGGGTTGTTTAAGATAGGTTCATTGTAAGAGAGTGATGAAAATTTTGAAATTCGAAAATTTTCATCAGAGAATTTCTGATGCCCTAGAGTGATTGGATTTAGTAGGTTTATTTTACCTGTATTTAGTAAAGAAATATAAGTAAAATAAAGGAAGCAGGAATCTAACATAGCTTATGGTCCATAGGATTACATTGCTAAGCAGTCACATATTTTTTGTTTCCATTAAACTTCCATTAAAGTTCCCCAAGTTGCCTGTTTGCATATTCATACAAAATAATTACATATCATATCAAAATAATTACATATAATTTGAAGTGAATGTAGATCACGACATTAGTTATTGGTATTTACTTTAGTGCTTTTCCATATTACTGGTAAGTTGTTGGTCTTCACAATATTTTTGAAGTTTAACTGACTAGGTTCGGACGACACGATAACCAATGGCTGTTTGAATAAGTAATGATGGCTAAATAGTCAACAGTTTGTTATTGCGTTTTCTGTTGGGACTTTTTCACACCATGGTTGGTTATTTGGCCCAAATAACCAATGGTGTGCAGAGTTGACTATTTGAACCACCATTGGTTATCGGCTCGTGCGGTGGGCATAGTTGACTATTTTGCATTCCTACAGAGTTGTGAGGCAAGAGTGGCAGAAACAGCTGCCGCTCTTGCCCAGCAGAGCACCATTGCCATTTGCCAGCACTCCCTTGATACTCTGTGAATCTTCCCTATTAGGAAAATCAGTGTGTGTGTGTGTGTGTGTGTGTGTGAGAAAATGACCCCCTGCCAAGGACTGGTGGCCCCCCACAGTACTTAGCAGGTGGTTGTTTTTGCTATGAAGCTTTACATCAGGAAAATTGAGGGAAGGCAAAAACGACCCCCTTGCCAAGGACTGTGCTAATAGGCTTATAAGATTTTTTTTCTTTTTCTTTTTTTTAAACTGGATCCCATTTCATGCCAAGTGGGGGAACACCCGCAGGTGTCTTTCCCCACTTGGGCACCTCTTTCCTCCCCCGATCCCACAGATCGGTGGGAAAGGATTTCTCCTGTGGAGTTGACATTTAAAAGTCAAGCAGCGGGAGAAATCCTTCTCCCTCAATCTTTGGGAAATGGCTTACTTGGAGGTAGAGAGGGGTGGGATGGGGAAAGGGGTACCCTAGAGGAGTAGACTATTAACACACCATTGACTATTTTGTTGTCTGAATGCACCTGAATAGTTCTGTTGATAGTACTAGGTAGGTTCATAAGTAAATCTCACTTGCGACTTAGCAGATTTTAATGTCCCAAGTCAGTTTACTTCAGTTTTATATTTCGTGCCAAATAGAAGTTTGGAAGTGGCGACTATTAGGCTATATCTACGCTAGTGCTTTGTACTAGTATTGAAATGCACTGATAACTGTTGGGGCACAATCCACATTCCATATACCATTTTCATAGTGTTATTTCCTGCTTTTTATTTCACATTCGTAATGATTTGACACGAGGTGTAGATCTGGCCTAACACAGTTCCAGAACAAAATAACCCAAACCTGGATCTAGTATAATAAATAGCATACTGTCTTGCAGCAATTTCACCATAGGAGAAGGAGAATATGTGACCCAGAAGTCTTCTATATATGTTCCAATGTAAGTCAGTGTTGCCTACATATGTCTTTATGCAAATATTGGACATAATGGCTCGGTTCACACGATCACTACAACTTAAGCTACAGTGGTCAACACCATTTCCCTAATTATCCTCCCAGGCGCGGCTTGAGTCAACCAAAAAGAATGGAGTATCCTAGAAGGAATAGCAAGAACTCTGAACAGGAATACCCCAGATTGTAATATTTTGTTGCAGTTCTCACTTGTGTCATTTTTATTTTAAGTTGCTTAAGTGTGGAATCTATTTCATCATCCAATTTATTCCATTCTGAAGCATATAAGAAAAAAAAAGTTCATGCGGCAGTTCAGTGGTGACAGGCTTCTTTAGTGAATTAAAAGAGAAACCAACATATAAAATTGACTTGTACATGCCCAGAGAAAGGGTTTTTAGCATTTGGCTCATACCACACAAAGTTGTCAAGTTTAAAATGGGATAGGACTAGATATTTAGTACTAAACATTCTCAGTCTTTGTTTGCTTCTGACGTGCAAAACAAGGGCAGAGTGGGAGAGATTTGCAAGGAAGAATTAGTGTGGGGAGAAGCAGTGCTTAACCCTTGCCCTGTAATTATTTCTCAGGGCAAATGAGAAAAAGTGGTTGTGAGGAAGGAGTTGCAGGGGATAAACAACAGTAAAGAGATGGGTTAAGTACCCTTCCCAGGGCCCAACCCTTTTTGTGTTGGCAGCAAACACTGGAATTGACATCCTATGTTACATATTTTAGTTCTCTTAAAATTTTGGATTATATTTTTTGTTCCATTTTTTTCTATTGCATTTTTACAGTCTATAGCTTTCTTTCATTGTGATGGTTATGCTAATTAGTATTTGATTATGCTGACTTCCATGATAACAATATTAACCAAGTGAAGCAAGTTTGTCTATATTTGATCTTTGTGTCTCATGCAAATGAGGGGCTGAGTGAATGGCTTACCCTATTTGAATAAAGGCAAGCTATGAAGATAAAGCAAAGGAGAAGCCAGCAAGTTAGAAAGGGGATTTATAGTTTACTGCCAATTTAACAGAATTGTGGCCATAGCATGTGTGTTCTATATAAAGCTTGCTACAGCTGTTTTCATGTCAGTTTAAAGGAGGCCTCAAAGGGGAAAGACTCCGTTTTAAAAGACAGAAACCTTTATTCTCTCAGAACTAGCCATTCAGAAATCTTCATTAGCAGGGTTTCATTGCTTTTTACAACATTATTTGATCTGTTAAGATAGGCGTATCACTCATTTAATTGAAAGTATGGCTTTAGGTATAATTTTGAAGGTTCTATATGTTGTAAGTGTGAGTTATGAAAACTTCATTAAGGATAGGCTTTGGCTACTTTTCTGCTCCAGAGTAAAAAGCATACAAATGCTGTTCCTTGTCTGTGAAAAAGGATGTCATTGCATATGAAAAGTACCAAGTGAACATCACATTTGACTCATTTGGGTTTCATTTTTAGAAACAATTAACCAAATTATCTTCCAATTAAAAGAAGAGGAAACTCAACAAGAACAAACATTTCGGAAAATAAAAGAGTGTTCTGACATAATTTTTCATGTTTTACACTTTGTCTGCTGTATAGCCAGAATTATTAAGATAAGATCCTGCTTACCATGACTGTTCCTTCTTAAGGTCTAAAATTGACTTTTTTCCCCCAAAGAGCCCAAAATTCACCACAGTTTGCTGTCCTCTCGATTACAAAAATGGGCTTCAAACATGGAGATGCAGAGGTAGGCTGGGTCTTTCCAGCAGTTGTGGAGCAATTTCCTCTCCTCTCCAATCTCAAGGTTGGAAGGAAGGCTGGAGATAGTTTAATTACTTTGATGTTGAGGTGTCCAGAGTGTCTTGGCTGTGGGGATGGCGAAATGGGAAAGCTCTCCTCTCCTCTTTTCCGCAGGAGAGCAGAATATTTCCTAGGCCACTGTAGGTTGCATCGCTACCTGGAAAATGCATGTTAAAACATTCCATACAGGCATTGATTTCCCCAGGTTCCACTGCCTAAACAATAGTATCATGAACATTACTGATTGCACAATAATTATGCTGCAATGTTTGTACGTGGCTCAAAGTCCCAAGACATTGGCTCAATTCGGACGACACGATAGTCAATGGTGGGGTAATAATCAACTTTACAGTTGTTCAACTAGGGGGTACTCCCAACAAAACATGGTAATAAATAATCAACTGTGGTGTGGATTAGGATCAGCGCTGAGTTGACTATGGCAGCATTCGGATGACACAATAGTCAATGCAACTGACGATTGTTTCCCTCACACCAGTTGTTTATTGTGTCGTCCGAATTGAGCCAATGTGGGAGTAGCATTCATCACTAGGGCCCAAGCTGTAGGAAAAAGCTATCATTCCACTGAACCATCTGTTCCAGAATCTCTTGAAATCTCACTGGCCTTGAATTACTTTCAGTTCCCCACCCTGTATAAATCTTTAGTTATAATGACCAGTACTTTATTGCTGGACTTAGAATTGTTCATGTTCAGCTTGCCCCCACTGCTTCTATTTCCTCCTGATTAGAGACTTTGTTCTTTAGTCCATTAGTGTTCAACTAGTTTGGGTTTAGCCCTGTATGTGAGTCACACCGGTGGCACCCAACATGGAGAGTTAGAACCTATTCTGTGGCAATGGCAGTGAAGAAAGCATACTTCTGTCACCGTGGCATCCACTCAGTGAAACTTAGAACTTTTGTCTGTTCCAATCTGGCTTCTGTGTGGGTTTGGGCATTGAAACCACTTTGGTCACCCTATTATCTGCACCAGAACCTGGATGGGGGAGTTCTCCTTAACATTTAAATAGCATTCAATGCCATCAACCATAATATCGTTCTGAGTTGCTTTGTTAGGATTCCAGTAACTCCAGTTATTCCTGGAGGGAGGAAGACTTTTCTTTCCAATTCCCTTTGGCAAGGTTCCATTATGGTTCCTGTGCTTTTATAAAATTTCTTTTTATAAGATGAAGTCATGCAGAGATTAGGGATGAAGCATCATTAGTATGCTGATGACACTCAGCTCTATCTCTTGTTTCCATCCTATGATCTAGAGAAGCAGTGAAGATCCTGAATTGTTGTTTGATATTGATTTCTGACAGGATGGCAGTGAACAAACTGAAAAATCAATTTAGACAAGACAGAAATACAATTGGTTGGGGATACAAGTTATTTGGGTCGAGGTTTACAACTTGTTTTATATGTGATTCACAATCACCCTGAAAGACCACATTCAAAATTTGCGGATGAATCTGGTACTGTTTCTATATATTGAAGTGGTAGTGGTAGCCAAGGATGCTTTTTGTTAGCAGTGGCACATCCTGATATGCACCTATCCAGAGTCATCATATCTCATTTATATCTGTGTTAAGTTACCTGCATAAAGAGCTGGTTCAAAATGCAGCTGCAGCTTGTTTATTTATTTATTTATTTATTTTATTTATTTATTTATTACATTTGTATACCGCCCCATAGCCGAAGCTCTCTGGGCAGTTTACATAGGATTAAAAACAATTAAAAACAATATACAAAAATTAAAACAGCAAAAACATACAACATACACACAATCTGTACATTTAAAACCACTACAACACCCCAAAAAACTACAAAAAAACAAAAACAAACCCAGGCTCCTCAGATATTGCCAAATGCCTGAGAGAAGAGAAAAGTCTTGACTCTAGCGCTGAAAAGATAACAATGTTGGCGCCAGGCGGGCCTCGTCAGGGAGATCGTTCCACAATTGGGGTGCCACCACTGAGAAGGCCCTCTCTCTTGTTGCCGACCTCCGAGCTTCCCTCGGAGTAGGCACTTGGAGGAGGGCCTTAGATGTTGAACGTAGTGTTCGGATAGGTTCATGTCGGGAAAGGCGTTCCATCAGATATTGTGGTCCCAAGCCATGTAAGGCTTTATAGGTTAAAACCAGCACCATGAATCAGGCTTGGAAACATACAGGCAGCCAATGCAAGCGGGCCAGAGTAGGTCTTATATGTTCGAACCTTCTGGTCCCAGTTAGCAATCTGGCCGCTGCATTTTGCACAAGCTGCAGCTTCCGAACCGCCTTCAAAGGCAGCCCCATGTAGAGTGCATTGCAGTAATCTAACTTGGAGGTGTTGTTGACCAGAGATGAGCATATAATTCCATTTTTAGTCAATTTTCATTGCCTTCTAGTTTGTTTCTGGGATCAATTCAAGATGCTGGCATTAACCTTTAAAATCTTAGGGCCAGAATACATTAAGCATTATTTTCTTTCATAAGAATCTACCCGACCTTTAAAATCTGCCTCAGAAGACCTCCTTTTTGTCCTATCCTCATAGAAGGCTTGGTGAATGGGAATGAGAGAGGAGTGCTCCTCAGTGGTGGCACCTGTGAAAAGTTATTCAATATTTAGGCACCTCTTTATCTGTTTTTAGACATGTAGCCAGAACACACAAGTTACACTGGCATTTTAATGTTCAATTATGAGTTTAATTTGTGATCATAGGAAGCTGCCTTATTACTGAGTCAGACCATTGATCCATCAAGCCCAGTATTTCTTTAAAAATATTTGCAATTATAACAACACGGTGAAGGGGCAACTGCAAACAACAACACCAATAGCAGGGACACAGCAACAGCTGCTATTACAATGACTGACAGTGGCTTTCCAGAGCTTCAGGCTTTTTGAAAGAAATTGGTTGGCTGTCTTCTTTTTATAATCTTGGGAATTAGTGGGACCTGGTTACTGAACTGAAATTTAAAAGTGGCTACTTGAGACATGGTGAATATGGTGAATAGTGCAATATGGCCAAGATGTCGTTGAGCCAGGACATCTCTACCTACAGCTTAAAAGCTTTGCTTCTAGTGTGGAGGCAGGAGGTACCTCTTTCATGATTATGCATGTCAGCATGTGGTTCAGACTTCTTATGATTAGTGGAACTTGAAACAGCAGGAGTTCCTCATGCATGAAAGAAATAAAAGAAAGGCCCCTCTGATTCCATTTGGTTCACATGATGGTAAAGGCAAGCCTCTCAAGGCGTTAAGAAATTTCTAATCTCTCGCTCACTTAAAGAAAAGCACCATGTATCAAACACAATAATAAAATATCAAACAGGAATTAAACTTGTTGATGGATAAGCTACGAAGTGTTCTATATGGCTTGAAAATGTAAAAGCTTTTCTGAGTCTGAGGCAGAGTTTAAAACATTTTGTAGTTGAAGTTGTTGTCTGTAACTGCTTAAAGAGCAATGATATAACTGAATTATATGTAAACTTCTAACTTGAAATTAGGACATTGTATACTTTGGGTACACTATGAATTATGCTGCTTCACCTTTATTGGTTTAAGACCAAATTATGCTGCCATTGGGTATATGGCAGATTCTTCAAAATCCTGTATCTGTTGGCTCCGTGGTGTTGTAAATACTTGACCTTGGCAGTGGCATTCAGACAATTTAAGACTGGAAGTGTACCGGCATATGTGGGTTTTTGAAATGGCTATTATCTGCACAGTGGTCATTTGAATTGGACCTTGATAGTTGATTTCAATGAGAATGACATTCATTGATTTGAATGGATCGTTTCCAAGTGCACATACTGAGTATCACAGTTAAACCTGCTTAATCTGGTTTATAGATTGGACGATTCAAGTGTTTTAACATTATTGTATAGCTTTTACAATCAAAGTGGTGTTAAATTATCTTGGATGTTTTTACTAATGGGTGTTCAAGAACAGATCATAGCTTTAATGCTGGAAAGATGGCACAATTTGGTGTTAACTTTTTCATATTTTCATAAAGCCAACGAAAAGGGAACCCCATGAGGAATGCCAAAAGACCAAATGAAAAAGGTTAGACAAAAAGGAAGTTTAATTCAATGAAAAATATTCCAACATCCTTCTTCAAGGCAATCTAAAAACAATATACATTATTAATAGGCTTACATATTCCCTGGGTTCAGTATTGTATATCACATTCATAATACAACTATACATCATCATACAAAGATGTAAAAATCAAAATATACAAACTATGCACAGACATTCACATCTCTTAGATGAAAATTGACTTGCTTAGTATAATGTAATAGGTGTTGTTTGCTCTTCGGATGCCATACTCCTATGCTTTATCAGATCTGGAGGCAAAAATAGGTATTTAAATATTCAAAACCTAAGTAGAAACAGTAGTATTTAAAAGAAGTGTTCCAAGGTCGAGAGACTCATTACGGCCAAAAAGAATAATTGCATTCAGCATCAAAATCCACCTGGCTTCCCTTTCTAAAAGAACTCTGTCTATTTTCAAATCATCTCTATTCCCCAGAATGAAAGGACTGTAGGATTTATCTTTCCAATGTTAGACTCATGGTGCTCCCACAATTCCAAGTTTGATATTATCAATATGGTCTCCTATTCTAATTTTAAAGTTCCTTGTAGTTTTTCCTTTTATACATTTTGTTACAGAGACAAAGTATAACTTCCACCACGAACTCAATATTGCATGTTGTGAAATCTCTTGGTATGTATTCTTTCTCATCTATGGAATACACAAACTGTTTTAATATCAAACCATACACACAATATTTATAGTGACCATAAAGAAAATTTTCTACTGGAAGGTCTCAATACTGATAAGAGCCATTGACTGTCATTATTGTTTTTTCTTTTCTGATGTATCACTCCTGACCCCTCAAACCCCTATGTTCCTAGCTTTTTTACAAGCCATATACCGTATTTTCCGGCGTATAAGATGACTTTTTAACCCAGGAAAATCTTCTCAAAAGTCGGGGGTCATCTTATACGCTGGGTGTCGTCTTATAGGGCGGGGCTGAGGGGCAACAATGGCGAGGCAGGCAGGACGAAGAAGGCGGAATGGACATGCGGGGGGTGGGGAGGCGCTCCCGGGACGCGTTGACCCAGGCGGCCAGGAAAGTCCCCTCCGGACTGAGGGGAGGCATGGTGGGCTCGTCGTCGCCGAAGCTCGCCACAGGGGGCTCGCTCAGGAGACCGTCGCCAGCAGCCGCCGGCATTCTGTTGTTGCAAGCGCTTCCCTTTTTCGTGTTCGTGCAACCGGGGACCTTGGCAGAGCCGCCGCCGCACCAAAGGGGTTCTGCAAATCCCGCCTCGCTCTTCTCTCTCAGTGTGTGTGTGTGTGTGTGTGTGTGTTGTTCCCGAGCCTCCGCTGTCGCTACTGCTACTACTCCCCAACCTCCCGTCTGCAGCACCAGCCTGCCAATGTGAGCAGCACCCGTGAGTCCACGTGGGGACCCTACGGCGGCAGCGGCTGACTGAGTGACCGCTGAGGCGCTTCGCTATGAACGAACGTCGTGCAAAGAGCAAAAAGCCCGCTCTCCTGCGGGATCTAGCACGATCGCCACGCTGCTAGCGGCTGAGCTAGAGGCGACAACACCAGCAGCGGCGAAGCTCTGCAGCCGGCGAAGGCGAGCGGCAAAGCTACGAGGCCGAGGCTATGCATCACGTTGAAGAGGGAGCCTGAGCCAGCTCCCGCAGATCAATTGTCTCCGGTCTCCGTGGAAGCCAGTTGGCTGCCTTCTCGTCATTGGATCTGTCGATCACTTTCCCCCTCCCTCTTGTACTGTGCCTTAACTGCCTCTCTCCTGGTGCTGTTGCTTCAAACTCCCTTTCCCTCTCTATTACGGGGAGGGGAATCAGGAAGGGGGGGGGGAGAAAAGCTTCATTCAGGCTGAATTTGCAGCAATTTAATCCGATCACTCTGTTGGGAACAGATGCAATGAAAAAACAACTCTGCAGCAGCCCTGATCCTTTAGAAATTCGTTTACCTCCCCCCCCTTACCTCGCTTTTTAAAAGTGTAATGTGGGCTACTAAAGAAGCCCCCTTTCCAGAGAATTTTAAATAATGGACCTTAAATTCATGAAGATGTTGTAGCTCTATAATTAGGAGACAGCCTTATGTTTATAAGTGACAGTTTTCCTGCTAAGTACCTGCATGTCATAAGCATTTGAATTAAAATTACCATATTGAAATCAAATCTGACGTTTTTTTAATTTTTATTTGGTGTGCATTGGAAGAGGGGTAGTCTTATACGGCGAGTATATCCCAAACTCTATATTTTAACTGGAAAAGTTGGGGGTCGTCTTATACGCCGGAAAATACGGTAAGTTTTTTCTTTGCATCAAACTTATCTTTTACCAAATATCAATATTAGGTAATGTCTTATAGAATTACTGGTGTTACTACCACAGAGCACCATCGGTAGAATATTATTGCCTTACCTTTTAATAACATCTATAAATCTATAAGAAAATCTGTTAACAAATATTGGTATTTGGTGAAAGATACAGCTGGATGAATAAGGAATGATTTCCCAGAACTTACATAACATGGGAGACTGGCATCTGAGGAGAGAACAACACTTGTTACATTACACTAAGTAAGTCAGTTTATCTCTAGGAGATGCGAATATTTGCATATTTTAAACCTCTCTTTCTTTGTTTTACAATTTTTTTCTATCTTTGATTATGTATGATTGTATTATTGATGTGATATATAATGTTGAACAAAGGAAATCTGTAACTCTATAAATATTGTTTATTGGTTTTTAGATTGCCTTTAAGACAGGCTGGTGTATGGTCCGAAACGCGTTGGAATTTTGTCATTGAATTAAACATCCTTTTCGTCTAGCCCTTTGCTCATATTTTGACCTAACCGTGGTGATATGCTGTGAGCTATATGCCCCTTTCATGGGACCTTTTCCCCCGTTTGGTCAAACTTTCCTAAGAGTGTTCTTAAATTCTTGGCTGTGGGTTAGCTTAAGTTGGACCTGTTCTCTCTGTTCAGACTTATAGCAAACCCCCCAAAGGAGCCAAGCACAACATTTTATTCTAATGTAATATTTCTTTCCAATATTTGCCACCCCTTACAAGGTCTTTGCAATGTATAATCTTTGGCTGTGATCCAGTGAGTCCTTCAGTACACCCTCTTAGCATTCCACCCCTGTTCCCCCATATCCCTAAAGCATGTCTTAAATTCCCTTGCAGTTTGTTAGTATGAGTGGGGTGTGCTAGATAGTTGTTGTTGTTTTCAATTAACTGCACCATGGTTGTCATGAGTGTAATTATCAAATGCTTGGGATTCCTTTAGCTGTGTGAAAGGAAGCAAGAAACTATATTTGATCAAATTTCTCAAGTAAGCTGAATCTGTAAGTTCCAGGTTTGTTTTGGCTGCATAAGAAACCTAATTGTAGTTGAGTAATTGTAAGAGCCATATAAAGAGAAATTTGAAATGCAAGCTATAGTAAAAAATAATCACAGCATGTCATATTGGCTGAGAGTCACATGCTTGTAAATAGCTAGGGTAATTTTACTAGAGAGAGTATCCTGGACACCTTTGGAGCAAAAGTGTTGATACTTCAGGATTCTAGGTTCAGAAGGAGACTCCAATTTCCTGTTTCTTCTCCATTCTCATCCACTTATAACCCAGTTCAACCCTTATCTTGCATGATTTCATCCCGCTTCCATCTCCTTACCATGATGGTCACAGTCGGATAGGAACAGAATTTATTTCATTAATATCAGATTCCATTAAGTATAAATAAGATCTTATCTGCTGTCTAGTGAGAAAGACACCTGATTATTGATAGGGAAGGATGTTTCATATTGGAAATGCCACCATCACTAACTTTACATCTAAAAACATGCCCCCCCCCAAAAAAAAAATCTTAACTATCAGGCAGGTTTGTATGGGGATAGCAGATTCTTCCGAAACTCATATTCCAGGTTATAAGGCTGTATACATTAAAACTACTACTTTGAACTGTTTTAACTCCTCCTATCTAAATGCACTATTGCCAAAGTTAAAAGGTCTCTTAATGTGTCTTGAGAATGTGCACAAGTTTGTACGTGTGTCTATAACAGCCCATTTGGTGATAGTGGCCAAAGAGCCATAGCAAAAAAATCCTATCCCAGAGAGATTTGGAGAGGAACAGTATGTATGTTGTTTCTATGTTAATGCTAGAAGTTTCTAAGACGAGATGAGAGAATAGGGAGTGCTTGTTGTCAAAGGAAAACAGAGAAATTGTGGTCATAATAGAAACCTGGTGGAATGGAGAGAAACAGTGGGATATGGTCTCTGAAGCAAACTCTATAGGAAAGGTAGGGAAGGGCATACTGGGATTGATGTCCCTCTGTACATCAAAGAAACTAGAAACTTTGAAAGGGGCAGACACTTCTACAGAATTGCTATGAATGGTAATGCCAACTCAGGCTGTTGACCGATAGGTCCCAGAGTCCTGTGATTCAACAGTCACGTATGCATCCCAATGGGCTCCTGCCTTCATCACTTGCCACAAATTTGCTGGTCCCTTTGCCCAAGGCATGTTGTGGTTTGAAAGGAGTCTGGCATTATGGTTGAAAAAATGGTTTTTGTGTTCCGTCCAACCATAAGTCTCCACCATACATTTTGTCACTGATCTTTACTTGCACCCAGGACCTGATGCAAGATGTTAACTGTTGTTGAACCAATTAGAAACAGTGATCACAACAGTATCAGATTTTATTCACGTGTAAATGGAAAACTTGCCAAGGAAGTCACATTTGACTTCAAAAGAGGAAGCTTTTCAAAAATTGGACTGGTAAAAAGGAAGTTGAAGGAGAACGTCAACAGGATCAGATCTCCCCAGAACACTTGGGGGTTACTCAAACCCACAAAAACAGAAGCTCAGGCTGCCTCTACAAGAGGCATTTAAAGCTCTTTCAAGGCGCATTAAAAATTTACCTCTACAAGAACAGAGCGCAAATCGGGCGTAGAGGCGCTTTAAACATCCGATTATGCGTATTATCGAATGAGTGTTAAATAGCGAGTTTTATTTTGCTCCGGCCATTAAAGCGCATTTTGCCTATGTGAACAAGCGATTCTTCGCATTAACTACTTGTAAAACGCATTTGAAACAGCCGGTAAGGTCACCCGTTGAGTGCTCAATTACCTCCTGCATACAAGCATTAACGATAAAGCGCTTCAGCGATTATGCGCATAATCGGCTAACCAGGCTTCAAACGGAATCCATCTAGAGGGGGCCTTAGCTACAATGTATAGCACAGGTCAGGAAAGGTACCACCAAATCCAAGAGCTTTCCAGCATGGTTAATGAATAGTACCAAGGAAGCTATTAAAGCACACTATCCCCACCTGAATGTTTGGATTTCATCTACCATCAGCCCCAGCATAAGGTCAATGGCCAAGAATGCTGGGAGTTGTAGTCCAAAACATCTGGAAGGCACCAGGATAAGGTAGCTTCCTTCAGAAAATGGCAATCTTGCCTAAATGAGGAAAACAAAAATGAACACAAACTCGCACAAATCTATTATGAGACCACACTTGGAATACTAAAAGCATATTGTAAAATGCTCCTCAAAGAGCATATTGTAAAACTGAAAAGTTGCAGAAAAGGGCAACTAAATAGATCAAGGGGCTGGAGCAACTCTCATCTGAGGAAAAATTAAAGCATTTGGGCCTTTTTAAGTTTAGAAAAATGCTGAGTATGGGGGAACATGATAGAGGTGAATAAAACCATGCTAAACTATAGAAATTAGTACCACATGATGTAGAGATGACTGCCAACTTGCATAGCTTTAAAAGGGGATTAGACAAATTCATGGAGGATTAGTCTATCAATGGCTACTAGTCTTAGTAGCCATACATTACCTCCAGGATCAGAGGCAGCATGCCTTTGCCTGCCAGTTACAGGGGAACACAAGTGGGAGGGTGCTATTACGCTCATGTCCTGCTTTTGGGTTTTCTATAACCATCTGGCTGGCTGCCCTGGGAAGAGAGTGGTGGACTAGGTAGGCCTTTGGTCTGATCCAGCACAGCTCTTCTTATGTTCATGGCCTGTACTTAGTGTTGACCTTTGGTTAGTTCCTAAAAATATATCATCTCTCCACATGCAACTTCCTAGAAAAAATAAATTAAATATTGGGTAGGATGTTAAATATATATGTTTGAGTGTATAATGATCTGCTGTGAGTCCTTAAATTGTGTGCCTTGTGTGTGCCTGGTTGTTGTTTTTTATTATAGCTTGTAAGATTTATATCCACATCAACTAAAGCATCCATGGAATAAAGCTGATTTGCTTTCTTCAGTTTATTGTAGGGTTGTGACATTTTCTTCCCTGCGGCTCTGTGACTTTAAATAGCTGCATGACAGGCAGAAATTCAATTAATGCAGTTATTCCTGCCATGGAAATTCTGTGATGGAAAGAGCAGCACATATTTAACACCAGTATATCTGTCAAAATCCAAAATGCAGTCCCTTCTAAGGGGACAGTGGTGACAAGTCTAGTTTAAAGTTAGGTTCTCAATTTTAAGCACCTGATTACAAGGGAACATGGGAAGCCTAGTGGGAATAATTTGAATGGACAGCAGAATGCACAAAATAGATCAACCTTCCCCAACCTGATGCTCTTCTGATGTGTTGGACTACAACTCCCAGCATCCCCTAGCCTGCATAAGGGCAACAAGTTGAGGAAGTCTGCAGTGGAGGGTGGCCCTTGTTGCCCTGAATTTTTGAAAGGAAACCTTTAAAGCTTGCCCAAAAATATTGTGATGGGAATCCCAAATTTAATTTAGATACTTTTTACATAAAAACTCTATTTTCATATCAGTACTTAAAAGAGCAGCTTTGTGAGCTTCTGAGTAAAATATTTTCCTCTTCTACAAGATTATTTATTGAAGTGGTGTGTGAGAGAGCATATTTCCTTACAAACGCAATCATGGAGGATATTTATGGACAACTACATGTGATTACAAGGATAGTTTATTTAAATTTTCACTCTGCAGAACTATTCATACAAACCAATGTTTCCTGTTTGTACGGTAGTAAGAAGAAGGGTGTTGGTTAATATGAAATAGTCACCCTGGCCAGATTTATAATTCATGATTTACTGATTTCAGGATTCAAACACTTCTACCTTACAGTAAACTTTTTAAGGGCTTTTGATTTTACTACTTTTTTTACATCAGTATTTGTTCTGCTTTGAGTGCATTTCCACAGAATGTAGTTGTCCTTTTCGAGACTGTCATCATTGTAAGTAAAATATGCCTAACATACTATCTGACCTCTTTTTTAACCAAAATGTGAGCAGGGCGATGGTTTGGTATTGGCTAATGCTTCTTCCTACTACAATACAAACAAGAAACATCTGCCACATCAACATTTTAAATAAACACTTCTTCTAATAATAAGTAATTGTATGTAAATACCTTCACCAACCTTGTTTCATAATGATATATTGGAGGGGGGGTGGGGTAATCCAGTACTGCTGCTCCACTTATGCAGTTGACATAGCACAAGTGTGAGCAACCTCTAGCGGTACCAATTTCTGTGATAAACATCAGTTGCCTAAGTGAAGTGGCAGTGTTAGATACCACCAATAGAATTAATTTTATTAAAAAGGTGTTACTGCTTTTAACAATGGTAGATAGGGTTTCTATCATGTGAATGACTCACTGAACAGTTCTCTTTGGTTTTTATCCTGGAACACCAGACTCAGTTTACAATTGTTCATTTTTTAAAAATGCAATTAAAAATTATTTTTGCCACTGATGAGTGCTTGTGTTCCCATTCCGGCTTAGAGATGCTTGCTGCTACAGCAAGTGCCTTGTGGAAGACACCTTGCTATGTTGCTGACTTTTCCTTCTGACTGCTCTGAGGTTAGTCCCTCAGTACAGCCCTTGCTAATAAATGATGAAATTAAAAGGGTAAGATGCCACTTTCACAGTGGCATTTTTACCTATATGGAATATTTGGCTGTGGTCAAATAATAGGTAGTCAACTGTAACAATATTTGGTGGTCAGTTGACTGATGTGCCAACCTTGAGAAGGCTGCTGGCTACTATCATAGAGACCTCCCAACTTGCTTCTCTTTGCAGAATTGACACCAGGAGTTTGTCAGTCTCTCCAGACAAATAAGTAGCAACATGAAAGTAAATGGGAAGGGCTGCTTTAAAAATTGCTGTTCTTCGGGAATTCCATGTTTTCTTCCTAAAAGTTGAGTCTGAAGGGTATTGTATTTAAGGGGGACTGAGGCTGAGAGAATACTGGCTTGCCTGAGGGCACTTTATGAATATGTCTGAGGTAAAATTGGCACTTGCAGTTTTTTGGCTGTGAGCTCACATAGCCAAAATATTGCACCAGAAAACTGGCTGTTTCACCTTGAAATGACATTTCAAAGTACCTTTTACTGAAGAATAAGTGACTGAAGGATGTGTTAATATTATCTTAAATTAAAGCATTGATGTGGTTAACTGAAGGAAATCTTTTCTGTAAAAGGCTTAGAAGAAAGTACAGGTGTTTTTGTGGTAATGTTGGTACATAAATAAACAAGTAATACAAATTAGCTGTCTCTACCTATCACCCAGTCTAGGGCTAAGAATATTAGACATGCCTGCTTAGGAATGTGTTGGCTTTTACATGTCTTGTTTTGGTTCAGAACTCAGACATGCTTTTAAACTAGCCATCTGATTTTGGATACAACTGGATTCCTAACAGAAATCTGAATTCAGGCTTTTGTTTAAGCAAAGTAGCTAACTATGCTCAAATGTTTTGTAAATTCAGAACATAATACAAAATACATTCGTGGTGACCTGCATAATGTTTTATTTTATGTTCTTTCTTTCCCTTCCCCCCAAAATAGGTTGTGAAGATGAGAAAAGAAGTGAAGAAGGTCAGAGTTCTGACAATTCGCAGACTTACGAGACATATTGCAAAATTGAAAGCAAAAAAGTAAGCTGAATGGTTTTTTAACCTTGTATGGTTTTCATGCCAAACACACCAGTCAGATTTTACTGTGGCTGAATCCTGGGCTAGATGTGCTTTCCCACCCCAATGCAATATCGAGGGTTAATACAATACTTTTTTCCGCTTTTTTTTCCTTTTTATTTTTTCTTCTGCTTTTTAGATTGCTTTTTAGTTTGGATTACAGTAACAAGGCTAACGTACAATTTGATGGCAACTTCTTGTTCCTTCCACTATGCCTCATACTGTCTGGGATAGAGGTTGCTTTTGTAGCCCACTAAGCAGAGATTCTAAGAGCAGCTTACCTTGCAAAAACGTGGAAAGCCAAGCTTTCATTCCCTATTGTACTTATAATCCTCATACTGTCTGGTGATACTGGCTACATCCTTCTCTTCCTCACCCTTTTTTGGTTAACATTCTATAGTTTATTCCTGCTGTGGCCTGAGGTTTATGCTTGCAAGAACCAAACAGTTTGTTTTGGGCGTGCGTGGAGGGGAGCTTGTCATAACAAACTTTGAGCGCTTCATTTCAGTTGCAGAATTCTTACCAGAACAAAGCCTTCCCTTTCGAACAATGTTGTTGTTGTTGTTATACAGTATGTAAAATATTCGAAGCACTCTACAGAAATTTTTAATATAGGACAGCCTCTGCCCCAAGGGTCACAATCTAATAGAAACAATACAAAAGGAAAAAGAAACAGGGAGGGAAGAGGAAAGCAAGCAAATTTACCACTTCTTGTAGTTAGTGCCCGGTTTGCAGGAGTGAACACACAACCACTCACTCGCTTCTGGTGCGCTAAACAACCCAGAGATGCTCCATTCTTGTGCTGTTTTCTGTTAACATCCAAAGCAGAACTTAAGCGAGAAACAACCCAGAATTATAACCCATGGGTTGTTCTTAGGTTATAATTCTGGGTTGTTCTTCCCCCAACTACCAAAGGTTATGAAGAACCCAGGGTTCAGAAGTTAGAAAGCAGAGGCCAGAATGTGCTTTTGTTCATGTCTTAATCAGCAACTGTACGCCGCCCAGAGATCTCAGTGATAATAGGGCAGGAAACAAATGTTTTTTTAAAATAAATAAATAAACTGTATAGTATTCTAGAAAGGATAACAATCACAATTTTACAGTGGATTTATGTAAAGCCGTTACTACTATTAAATTTACAAATAATGGTTAAACTAACCAAAAGTTCAGATGTAATGACAAACTGTGGTTAATTTAAATGAGGATGTAGATGTTTCCAATCTCAGCGTCACAGCTATGCAGAGAGGAAGGAAAGGAGGCATGTGCATGCTTAGAGATGTAAAATTTCTGGAAATTTTGAAGCCATGGGAAAAAACTTTTTTTTCTGTTTTCCCCCTCTGGAAAAAAAATGACTTTTTTGGGGAAAATTGAAAATAAATGCAATATTAACACTTTTTACAGATTGAAAGTCACTTTGCTACTTTAGAAACATAAAATGTAATTATGTGCAAGTTGGTTTTGCATAAAATTACCCCATTTGGTATATTAAAAGTACAATGTATTCAAACAATTCTTACAAATTAATTTACTTTTTTAAATTTGTATTTTTTTTGTAACAAATGGAGCTACAGGGTCCTGAATTGTAAGGAATGGCTGAACTGTAAAGAACCTCTTTGGTTTTGCCAGTTTATGAGGAGTAGGTGAAAAACAATAATAAAAAAAAAACCCAGAAGAAACCATCAACAATAGTAACAGAGAAAATTATTTATGTCTCTGCTAGTCCTCCACAGTGTCAAGCAGGCATAAAGTACCCATTGCCATAAAATTGCCATAAAATTATGTTTTTATACTGTCGTTTTATATTCTGAATGGTTTTTATGGTTTTAATTTTTGTAAACCGCCCAGAGAGCTTCGACTACTTGGCAGTATGAAATGCAGTAAATAAATAAATAAAAAGTTTTTAGAAATCAGTTGGAGAAGTAAATATATGAACACCTTGTCTTAAACATTTTATTCATCATGCTAAAATAAAACATTCCATCATCAATTTTTACTTCATTTTTTTTCAATTTTTCGGGGGAAGGTGTCAGGAAACAACTGGAAAAAAGTTTTTTACGATTTTTTCCAGGGGGTTTCCAGGCCTTCACATCTCTAGACCAGATCCAAGCAAGCTTGTTTCCTTTAATGTTCTCAGCGATGGTTTAGCATTATGTTTTGACTTGACCCATGATTTGAAAAAAAGTTGGAAGTATATTTTGAGACACTTCTCAGAATGTTGTACATCTAATACAGAGTTCCCCTCCAGATGATGGTGGACTTGCATAGCCTACAGTGAGGGATGATGGGAGTTTTTGTATGAGGTTAACATTCTGGATATAGAAAAAAGCCCTATTACCATGCTGTTACTAACTATTGCCACTTATTTTAAAGCCAATAATATATGAACATTATTGACTATAGCAATATTAATTAAACACCTTCCTACTTTTAGGGGCACTGAAGATGCAGTACTAAAAAACCATAAACGTGCACAGAGGTTACTGGAAGAAATCCATGCCATGAAGGTAATGCCATGCATTTTGGTTTGAATATCTAGAGTACACTACATAAATTGCAAACATCTGTATGGGTCTTCTTTAAAATGCACTTCAAATAAGCTTGTTTCAGATCTTGTATGAACCTACTTTTGGCTTTAAATATAACATTTGGGAGTGAACCACATCATAAACTTTGTGGGAGACTTTCAAATTTGGATTTTACTGTTCATTGGTGTAACTTGTCAAGGTGCTAGACAAATTTGACTTTAAGAGTTGCCAAGCTAAACTTGAATTTGTTTCCAGCAGCCCTATGTATCTCAAATTTTAATTCCTGAACCAAACTATTACTGTTCCTGTGCTGTTCAGAAGCGTGGATGGCCATTTTGGTGGTTGACATCATAGTTCCTTGTCTTCCCACTTGCCAACTCCTTACATTTTTGTGTGGTGCTGTCACTGCTCTAATGTGCAAAGCAGTAACTAACAAAATGGAATGAAACCAACATTTTTTTTCTTCTTCCACAGCCAGGGTAGTCATTAACATTTGCGAGTATCTGTTACTTCTCTTACACTGACATGCCAGGGCATTAAATGTTTGGCAGGCTCTTGTGTGACAGAGCTTTTTTTATAGCAATGAATAGCTTAATTATACATGTCTGTTCTTTGTGCAATGTTTATAATTTTAAATGTCAGAATATAAGAACAATCCTTGAAGCTTAACAATAAGATTAAACTGCAGGAATGCTCCTTTGCCCTATTACCGAATGCTCCATTTCCCATCTTAAAACAGATGGGCAATCCTCATTTTGCACCACATACTAATTCTCTCAAGTATTTCAAACCTAGAAATTCTTACAGGATTAATGAAAAGTAAATTAAACAGCCTCTTCAATTTTATTGTGCATACAGGTACTTAAAACTGTGTAGAGCAGCTTTCAAAACACATAGCAAATAAATTGAAAACTTTTCCTGCTCGGCAGTCAAATGTTTCCTTGTTTTCAGTCTATTTTACTTCTCTCAATTCTTGTAATACATGTTACAGCCAAAAAAGTGAAAATAATAGCAGAGAATGGTATAGCTTCAAAACTGCCTTTTCCACATTCTATCAAATATATCTAAATGAATGCTTTAGAGCGCAATCCTATTGCTTGTGCCCTCACTGCTCAGAAGCCAGCAGGGTGGAGGAGCAGCGGAGGCAACCTTCACCTTCCTACCTGCCATTCTTGGATATTTTTGCTAAATTGGCATTTAGTTCGTCTAGCAAATGCACTTCACAGGGATAGGGAAGGAGGCTGGAGAAGGCTCAAGATAAATTGTATCCTAGTCTCTCTGGTCTCCTCCCCACCCACCAGAAAACCCCCTCTTCCGTCTTCCTCTGAGGTCACTTTTCTGATCTCGGACGGCAGCCAGCACAGTTATTTCTGTGCTGGCTGCAATGGGGGAGAGTCAGATCTGAAGTCAGAGTGCTATCTCTGACCTCGGAGGGGAGAATCCAAACTACCCTATAGTCCCTGTGTTGCTTGTCCAAGAACCATAGGATTGCTCTCCTATCTGAGGAATTGCAGAGCACAACTGTGTACTGTTGCTCCTTATTGGCCAAGGAGACTGAACGTATATTTCAGCAACATAGTTGTGTGTTTCCTATATCCAGCACAACTCCACCTCTCTGAAGAAACCAGGAACACTGATTACTTGTACCATTAATCTCCCTGTTTATATTCCTTTCCAATTGCTCACTAGAAAACTCCTTTTATAGGAATTTCCCCATAGGCAAAGCTTTCAACAAGGAATGCATGAGCATCCTGCTATTAACCCAGAAAGGGTTCAAGCCTTTATGAACGTTGTAACTGAACCTGTTGTGACCATTCATTTTAACCATTTGCAAAAAGCTTCATAAAGTGGCTTCCACTAATGGTGCCTCTCTCTTTGCCTGTCCCAAGGTCCAGAAGCTTACCTTGCAGAAGGGAAAGGTGATAAGAGGCAGATGATTCCCAGTGTCTGGTGGAGTGTCTTATCTAGCTGGAGATGGAACCTGATGCTCTGAATGCCATTTGCACTGAGGAGAAGGTCCTCCAAGATGCTTCTCAGTGGAAGAAATGTGCAAAGCATCCATTTCCCATTGATATTCTGGGGTTTGTTGTCCCAGTCCCAACCTTGGTGGAGAAAAAAATGCTCCACCAGGGCCTGGGGAAGGCCCACTGCCTTTCTATCATGTCTAAGGTAAGTTTCAAAGCCTTGGCTTGGTTTTCAGGATTGAAGTGAACAGAGACCTGCTTGCCTCAATCCTGTTTGCAAACATTGGAGTGGGGATACTTACTGTTAGAAGCATCCCTACTCAAATACTTGCAATACACTCCTTTCTTATCTAAATTTTGTTGGAGCTTTAATACATAGAATAGTAGAGTTGGAAGGAGCCTATAAGACCATCGAGTACAACCCCCTCCTCAGTGCAGGAATCCGCCTTAAAGCATCCCTGACAGATGGCTGTCCAGCTGCCTCTTGAATGCCTCTAGTGTAGGAGAGTCCACAACCTCCCTAGGTAATTGGCTCCATTGTCATACTGCTCTAACAGTCAGGAAGTTTTTTCTGATGTTCAGCCGGCTTCCTGTAACTTGAGCCCATTATTCCGTGTCCAACACTCTGGGATGACCGAGGAGAGATCCTGGCCCTCCTCTGTGTGACAACTGTTTGACAAGTATTTGAAGAGTGCTATCATATATCCCCTCAATCTTCTCTTCTCCAGGCTAAACATGCCCAGTTCTTTAGGTCTCTCCTTATAGGGCTTTGTTTCCAGACCCTTGATCATTCTCATTGCCCTCCTCTGAACATGCTCCAGCTTGTCTGCATCCTTCTTGAAGTGTGGTGCCTAGAACTGGACGCAGTACTCAAGATGAGGCCTAACCAGTGCCAAATAGAAGGGAACAAGTACCTTGCGTAATTTGGACTCTATACTTCTATTAATGCAACCCAAAATAGCATTTGCTTTTTTTGCAGCCGCATCACACTGTTGGCTCATATTCAGCTTGTGATCTATAACAATTTCAAGATCTTTCTCACTTGTAGTATTGCTTAGCCAAGCATCCCCCATCTTGTAACTGTGAATTTGGTAACTTCAGCTGGAAAATAAACAATTTCTACATATTTCATTATTTATTTCAGGTAATTTCCATACTGCCCTTCATTTTTAAAAAATCCCAAAGCAATTTACAAGATCAAATCTTGACAAAATGCAATAAAACCAATAATTAAAACAATAAAACAGTAAAACAATAAAAAAAACATTAAAATAACCAGGGGTAGCTGATAATGTTAGTGGTCAGGGAAACATTGCAGCAAACAAATGTGTTCTAAGTTGTCGGCAGAACAACTAGGAGCTTGCCTGATCTCTGTGGGGAAATCGTTCCTCATGGTAGGTACCAGAACTGAATATGCCCTCCCCTGCACCATGAGGTTACAGGCCAGGCTAAAGTAAGTAAGGCCTGCCCCTCCGAACGTAGAGACTAGGGCAGGCTGTACAGAAGAAGGTGGTCTCTTAAACTCATCACTTGTGCAACACTACATACCTTGTATGTCATGCTGTCCTCTGATATTCAGGCTCTAGGTATATCTGAAAAGTGTTATAAACAAAAAGTCTTTACACATTTGTAACATTGTGCAGTCTCAGGTAATATTCAGTGTGAAGGAATAGTCGTTACTTATGGCTCCCATTCTAAAATCTATAACCTTAGATTTCTTAAAATTACCCTTGGTTATTTAGACAAAGGATGGAGTATATTTGGTGGAACTTGAGAAGTTCCTGATACTAAGCATTACGTAGATTAATGTTTTTATCTATAGCACATTTGTTCTTAGAGTATATTATACCAATGTGGTCTGGCACAAGGAACTTTTTCCCTAGATGTTTGCACTTTTTTTAAAAAAAAAATTAAAGATGACTAATGGTTGTTGGTAGTAATCGGATGTTTTTGAAATGTTCAGCATTACTAACTCAAAAGCTAGAAATGCCCTTCTTTGTGGGAAACTACATTGGTTAAAAGTTCCAGCTACGTGGATGAAAAAACTGGGTTAATTGTTTGCAGGAGTTCTTGAAGCTATTGGAACAGAAAACTGTTTTTAGATTCTTCAGACTTCATTTTGCCAGCACTGTATAAAACTATTATTTTAAAATACAGGAAAGAGACAAAGAATGTTGTGAACCTTTCTAGTTCTGCCTCTGTACGTGAATTATTTCATGGGTGTAAAAAATTGCCATGGAAGATGAATTTGTGGAAGAGAAGCATGGATTACAATAATATTCTTTGTTTTCTAAGATACATCACTTAGACTTCATATATATCCATTTATCCTATATTACAATGTATTCCTAACATGACATGATATAACGTTTTGTATGAAACTGTGATATTGTTCAGAAATGAGCTTTTGGAGCTAGTAAACTCTGCACCACAATTAAGAAATTGGAAATTGTTCATAGGATTGGGTAATCTTGCCTGGAAATGATCACTATACTCCTACCTTAACAGCAACTAAGAAATTTGTCATTAACAGAGGTTAAGGTTAAAAAGATACCATAAGTAATCTTCATCCTCAGCTAGCATTTGAAGTTGAATCTCTCTCTCTCTCTTTCTCTCTCTGTATGTGTGTGTGTGTATGTCTAATGCATAGATATAATTAGTTTATAAATGTATTTGTATGTCATGGATAGTAGCTGGTTCAGACACAACACCAGCTTTCTAAGCCAGGATTTATCTTAAGTATATTCCTTTAAATTGTAGCTGCTATTGAAAGCAGTTTGATTTCTTGCCTTGTTTAATTATCTTCAACTTGTAAGTTAGCTTTGATAATTAAGCAAGGTGGTGTGATTACTTGCCTCTTGTTCGACTCATTGACTGGTTTCACACAACACGGTTGGGTGTGGGTTGTCATTGAATTGTGGATTGTGGTTGAAATGTGGGTTGTTGTGTTGTCTGAATCCAGATGCGACTTTTCACCCCCATGGCTTGCAGTAGGGGTTGTAGGGTGAGTGAAAAGTTACTACGCCCATACTGAATACTGGGTTTGGATGACACAGCAACCGGCAGTGTAGATAATTAGGGTAATCCCAGTCATGCAACCAGCACTCGCAGGGGCGGGGAAAACAATCAACACTGTGTTGTTTCCCCCACTGATTGGCTAAATCTGACTGCCATCTCTAGGATTGGATGCAACTAGATTGCTGCTCTTGGCTTTTGCCATCTGTCTTCAACTTTGCAAACCAGAAGCTCTTTAAGGGTAAAAGTGATAAAAGTGATGAAGACTGCTCTCTTCCGGCAGGCCTATTCAGTTGAATTTTAAGATGTTTTTAATGATGTATTGGTTTTATTTGTTTTAATATCTCAACTATTTTGTGGTTTTTGTGTTTTATATTTGTTGTTGTTCCCTGCCTCGAACCAGAAGGAGAGGCGGGTTATAAATAATAATAATAATTATTAGGGTTAGGGTTAGGGTTAATAATAAATGAACCATAATACAACACTGGCTGAATTTGGACGACACAATACGGGGGGGGGGGGGACACAATCGTCAGTTGTATTGACTATTGTGTCGTGCGAATGCTGCCATAGTCAACTCAGAGCTGATCCTAATCCACACCACAGTTGATTATTCATTACTATGTTGTGTGGGGAGTACCCCCTAGATGAACAACTGTAAAGTTGATTATTACCCCATCATTGACTATCGTGTTGTCCGAATTCAGCCACTGTTTTCACAGCTTAGTTTTCTTGCAACTCCTTCCTCACCACACACCTTAAAAGTAGTGTTATGTGCACTACCTTTTTATACTTATAAAATGAGACATGGAAGACAACAGACATGCAAGAACTGTATTTTAATACTTGTGGAATAAGGTATAAAGGAGGAAATTGTGCAACTCCCTACGGAGAGATGCATAAGTATCAGGCATGTGGACAGGACATCTTCCGCAGCAGAGTTTCTCCTTTCTCTAAAACTCATGTCTCCTTTCTGCAATACTTCTGTGTAATATGTGAAGTTGTCACATATTGGTTCTTTTTCTTATGTGCGCTCCGCTGCCCGTATGGTAAATTATAATCATAGTACAAAAGGCAGCAGTGACTTGAACTTTCCTTGAGATTTTGCAAGGAAAGCATTCAAATTAAACAGTTTTCAAAAAGAGAGAGGGTGGGGGCATGGCTTCAAAATTAAATTCTTATGTGACACATTCTAAATGTTGCCACTTGTTTCTTAATTCAGTTCAGGAAACAGCAATATAAATATTTGTTAATCTAAATTATTGGGCAATGACAGCTAATACAATCCAAAAGATTTTACTGGGTTATGCTTGTGCCCAAAAAAGAGTTTTGTGTTTAAATTGCTTTTGCTTGCTTTCTCTTCTCTAAACTCAACAATTTTAAATATGGGATCTTTTCCTTCTTGCTTTTTACTAAGTGACATGCTCACTGATTGTGTTGAAGTTGTAATACCAGTGGTTAACTAAATTACTGCTATATCTGTGCCAGTAATATATCATAAAATCCATATTGTCTATATTTTGAAAGACCTGCATAGGACTGGCTTGTGATACCATTTTTCTGTCAGAAGAGATGATTGATGGCATTGGTCGGATGCGGCCATCTGATCTCTTTCACTTCTGGGCCATGTTTACTGTTGATTGGGTTAATCCCCAAGACAGCATTTACTAATCCACTTGATCTTTTCAGTGGCTCAGTCCAGTAGACTGTCTTTAGGAAAATCAGGACTGGCCATGGATGTCAAACAACACTATAGCACTGGAATGGTGTGCACAGACAGAATATCTTTTCTTAGTAGGAATCTTTTTATTGAGGAAGAGCAATGACATCATCCCTTAACACACTTTCAAGGGCTAAACAGTAACATTTTCAACCATATTACTATTTGAGTTGCTGCCAAATACGAAAACTACCTCTATTTTTGACAGGATTTGGGCAGAGCTATTTCTTGTAGCTTTTGTTTCGGATTGGGTTTCAAAATGTGTGCTCCACTTAACAAGTTTAGTTCCAAAAGTACTGAAACAAAGCCAACCCGCCCGCCCCAGTCACAACCTGTAGCTATAATGCCCAACTTCCCTGTGCGTGCACCACTAATGTGCAGAGTGTCCAGTGTTTCAGGAAAACCGATGGCATTCAAGGCATGAATTTGGTTTTCCTGGTTGTCTCTTCCCATCCTATAAGCAACATAAGTTGAGGGGTGGAGAGTAAGGAAGATCTATATATGGCCTGGAAGTGGGTAACATTTTAGATATGTGAAATAAGTATTTGTATTTGGTTTATGATTTCCCCCTTTTGATGCACACAGTTTTAATAAAGTGTAGAAATAGCAGTTGCATGCACATCATTTCTATCTGGTTCTGTATTTGAAAATGAAAGGGGAAAGTATTCTAATTGCTTATGACATTGACATTCGAATAGTTACTACCTAGAAGTATGTGCCACACTGAAGCTAGCCCTATCAAAGCCAAGCAAACTTATTAACATTTAATATTGCTTATAATTAAAATGTGACTGTGACTTTGGGGAAGGTGATGTGGAATACATTTCAAGTAAAAATTGGAGGATACTATCTCAAGCAAATGCTGACATTCAAAACTGAAGGATTTCTAAGGAAATGGTACGCTCAAACATTATAATTTTGGCTTTTGTGATTGCCCCACTGAATGATGTTATGACCTAGCATTTTCCTTTTTTCTAACTTGGTTTTTGTAGCATTGATAGCCAAATACTTTCCTGCAATAGCTTGTAAAGAGCAATTTGAAGAGCTTCTGCTTTTAAAATTACCACAAAATTACTGTCTTGCTAGCTGATGTTTGCATCCTAGAGGAAAGACAGTAAATTATATTTCTCATATGTGACTACTGAGTTGAATAGGAGCCTTCAAATTGAAACAGTTCCTCTAGCTACACTTTCTAAAAAGCTCAGATCATAATTTCCAGTTTAAACTTTAGGATGAAATCATTGTTGCCATTTATCTTGCAAGCCTCTTAAATCATGAAAATAGGTTTAGGAACATGGCATTACATTAAATATGTTAACTGTGCCAAGCATTATGCATTTGTGCAGCCTGATCCTATTCATGATAAGCTCCATTGAGTTCAGAAAGGTTTGCTCCCAAGTAAGTGTGCATGGAATTAACACCCTTAATCTATATTATGTGATATATGTGTGTCATTAGAGTTTAGCTGCATTACATGGACCCAGAAATTAAACATGAGACATTATCCCAAAAACGAATGTAGGCCTTCTAAGGGCTCATACGTATTAGGAGAATTTTAAAATTTATTTCATTTTAACAGCAGACCTTGACCTGATTCACATGATAAAAATAGTGGGATGTTTAAACTGTGATAAGATGCAGTGCATTGCTAGCTGGTGTTTTACATATTCAGCCACAAGCCAGGTGTTGTCATTGTGTCTGAACCCGCCATCATGGGTTATGCAAGCATTGTTTAACCCTTGCATAACTCACAGTGGCCAGGTTTGGATGCAACGATGGACAGTGATTCTCTAGTTTGGTTTCTTTCATAGGGCAAAGAGGGAGGGGATAATCTGCTAGAAACCATTCCATCTGGATTCAAGAGAGGGAGAGATGGGGCAGTGGGCCCACTCCATCAGCTTTGCTGAGAGACCAGCTACCATTTGCTTTCTGTTTTTTTTTCTGAACTGTTTCTGTTCCAGCTGAGAACAATTTGACTGACTGACTGACCGACTGACTGAAGAACAATTTGTAACTTTAAGAATTTGTGTTTGAGTTTGTATGAGTTTGGTATATGAGTTTCCCCATCTCTTTTTCCTTTTGTGATATGTCTATTAGTTTTTTAAGCCTGTAAAAAGAGGCTGACTTGGTTCACATGATCAAAGCAGCCCATGTGAGTTGTTTAAGCCCATGCTAGCAGGCATTTTACATATTCAACCCCCAACCAAGGTTGTCATTACAGCTCACTATGGCTTAAACAACCCATGATGGACTGTTTTGATCATGCAAATTGGCTCACTGTCTCTTGTCTCTTAAACTTTATATAGTGCCTAGAAAAATTTAAGTGCTTTATAAATGATAGGTATTATTTTGTTAGATAACAGTGGTATCTTCTACCTGATGGCTAGATCAATAGCCTAATCCCATGCTATAGTACTTTGAAAAGCAAACTTATTTTTGTACCAATTTGGTAGAGATATTGACCAGAGTCACACAATTCCAGAGGGGAAAATAAGTCATGGTGGGTTATTTCCCCCTCCATGGTCATCCAATGGGCCCACTGAGCTTTCCTCTTTCAAAATATTCCAGTTGGGCTACTTTATTCTGTTGGAATAAAATGAAAAACAAAAATTGGAGCACCTTAAAGACTAACAGATGTAAGCATCAGCTGATGTCACAATAAATGATGATCTTTAAGCCTTAGACTTCTCTGTGTTTTCTGTGCTTAGTTGATTTAGATAGAGGGTGGAACACAAATTAATTACCAGAGATAGGCTTATGTTTCCTGGAAGTAAAACACACACACACACACACACACACACACACACACAAAACAAGTGTGGCCAATCCCCTTTATCCCACCGGTTATGAAGCAAGCAAAACCTGAGCTATGGGGAAAGTTCCTCTAAACATTTGCACAGAACTAATTTTAAAACCCAGGCATAGTTTTCCTTCCTGCCACCCTGAACCTACTCTCCTTGGGCCAGAATTTTGTCATTGAAACTATTCATGGAATTCCTTTGCTTCCCAATGCTTTTCTGTGGCCATCCACCCCAGTTCAAATATGCCTGGGGCTAGTGCTGGGCCGTTGCCATCCTCAGCTGAGCAGCACCACAGTACTAGTCCATCATGTTCCAGCTGGGATTTGCAATGATTGTAAGCCAACTGAGACGGTCTGAAGTACCACTAGGGTGTGTCAGCAAAGAAGGAATCTTTGTAGGATTGCTACAGTATACAGTTTAGTGGAGGTGGCACTTTATGCACTTTCACAACTACACATATCTTTCGAGAGTGCGAGTAAATGAAATTTGCCCCAAAGGTAAAATTACTGAAAACTTTTGCATGTCTAAAAGTTTGAACTAGCAGTAACATTTGAAAATAAGATGAAATGATTATCCATAGAGCTTTTTCAAGAATCATTTACCTTCATTACAGAAAAGGGCAACATAAAACGTTCTAATGCAAACCTGTGCCTATGTAAATGGGAATTCATAATGGTAGGAGTTAAGTTTGTGGCAGTATGATGCACTGAAACAGTTCCATTGTTATCAGTGAAGCAAAGACTTGGTTCAAAGGTAATGCCACTTTATGGATTGTTTAATTCATGAATTGCCAGGGCTACACCAGAGAGTGAGCATGCTGCCTCCCATACACTGGCTGCATTTGGACAACACATTAAGCAACTAAGGGGGGGGGGGGGGACAATCGTCAGTTGTGTTGCTTATTGTGTTGTGTGGAGAGTAACACTCCGCTCACAAACTACTGACAATATGCTATTCTGCCCAAATAAGCAATGGAGAGAAACAACTGGCTTGCAAGTTGTTTAGCTCGAAGCCAGTTGTTTAAAGTGCTGTGTGGAGGGGTGAGTGTGTTAATGGCACGTGGTGAGTGGGTTAAAACACAAGCCCATAGAGGCAAGCAGCAAGAGCGACCAAAGCGGTGGCTACCACTCTGCTACAACTGGCGCAACTTGCAGAGGCTGCTAGGATAGCACTGGGAGGACCGAGGGAGGAGGGAGGGTGGGGAGAGGGGCGGGGGCTGTGTCAGTCAAATGCTGGGTTGACTATTACCGTATTTCATCGATTCTAAGACGCACTTTTTCTCCCATGTTTACACCTGTAAAAATGGGGTGCGTCTTAGAATCGATGGCGCCTTGCAATCGCAGGATTTCTCCTGCGTTTTGCAGGAAGCAGGAGGGCTCTGCATGCTCCCCCCGCGACTCACCCTAGTGGGTCCCAAGGGAACCCCCAAGGCCGGTCAGAAGTCCACCCCTCCCCTCTTACCTTGAACGCTGCCGCCTCTGCCTGGCAAGGCATCGTTACTGGGTTCCCAGTAACGACTCCTTGCCAGGCTGTGGGGAGCGTTGCCATTGCCGTCTCCCATCCTCGCTGCCGCTGCCGCTGCCGCTGCTTCGCGCTGCTGGCACTTGCCCGCTGCAGCGCTGCCCCAACTAACTATGAGTTCTCTAACCTGTAGTTTGTTGTTACGTGCAAACCAGGCCTATATTAGTGCATGAATTCACTTTTACATTAAATTTTGTTTTAATTTTGTTTTAATTTTATTTTCATGCAGGCTATATTTTAATATTTAAGAATGTTATGCCCCTACAACATTAAGTGGCCTTTAGACTAGGAGGCGTCATCACAATGGAGTACAATAGTGAGAAAGATACCCAGGAGAGTCAGTAGAATAAATGAAATGACAAGAAAGATCTAGGGATGGGTGCAGTAGCATAAACTGGGTTGGAACAATAGGTCAAATTCCATGATCATCTGATAGAATGATTAGTTTCTGGGTGAAAAATGTGGCAGGTTCCAGGGTGCAGAACCTCAGGCCTGGGGATTAATTCCAGCTCTCCTGGGGCCCCCATCTGGTCTTTCAGGGAACCCCAGATGGCCATGTCCCCTTTCCCTAGCCCCACCTCCTTTCTGCCAACCACTGCTTTTGCAGTTTCCTCCCCATTCTTAAGGGGGGGAAGTGCTTCTCCTAAGGTTTAGTTGCTGTCAGTAAGAGTGTTAAGATAAAATATGCCCTTTGACATGAAAGGGTTCAGAGGGTTTTGTGCAAGCATCCTTCGTTTGTGTGTTGTTGTTGTTGTTGTTGCTGTTTTTCAAGGGATGCCCTGCCTTCTCTGGTTTTATTGGCAATTTGCATGAATATGATATACAGTGGATATACATGCCTCTAGGTACTTCTTGTAAAATTTCAGAATAGGCGCAGGGGTTCACCTTGCAAAAAGGTACAGAGTCAACATGGGAAGAACAATGAAAACACTGGAACTGCTTCTGATTCGAGCTCCCTCACAAAGCACTGTGATTAGAAAATGCCCTGCTTATGTCATTACCTGATTGCAACCTAGAGCTTTGTCACAAAACTACCACCACCACCCCAAAATACCTCTGAAGCAGACCACTTCAGTTCAGTATGTGGGCACATCCCCAATAGAAACACATAGAAGGGAAGAAGAACTCAGCAGTTAGTTTTCTTGTCCTTCCCTCACATGCTGGCCTACCAGCACGTTGGACTCCCTGTTGGCTTCACTGTTGGACTGTAGAATTTCCTGAATCCTTGCTGTTTTTTTGTGCAAGCACAAGAGAGCCCAGCCAGCATGGCCTGGAAGTGCTTGCAGCAGGCATTCTAATGGAGTGGAACAGCCCTTTGCTGCATTTATTAAATGATAAAAACAAATTGTAGAGTATAAGAACAATGGGGTGGGTATGCTATAGGGCTTGTGGAGAGCCGGAGGAGATAGATAGAATGGCACCTATTGCATCCCCATCCTTCAATTTTGAAATTGCTGTAAGTCTGTCATATTTCTTAAAATAGGGAGAACGTGTCCCTCAAAAATCTTCTATGTGAAATTACATACCAATAGAACAAATTATCTTGATTTAATAAGGAATACATTTTTCATTATTATAGTGAAGAGAGAAGGCAACGTGATTAGACTAATGAATAAGGTGATATGATCTATTTGGCATTTTCCAGAAGCTTCTTATCTGTTACATAGAGCTTTTGGAAAAGACAAGTCAGACCATCGTTTTTATGGAAAGGTGGGATATAAATGTATTAGATAATCGTGGCCCCTTATCCCACACCTTTTGATACACATAGTCTTCCCAGACTCTTTTTCCCTGTTGTCAACAGAATGAAGTTTTTAGCAACCTGTCTACACTCATCTAGCATTTATGTTAAAAAATAATAATTCTGGGTTTTTTCTTAGGCTTGTAATCCATGATGTCCCTTGTTCAAAGAGCTGCATTGCTTACCCCATTCATTCTCTAATACTTGTGGGAGTTGAGTAATTATTCACATTTTATAAAACTCCTAGAGATAGTAACTAGACATGGCCAACCAGTCCATTTTTGAGTTGTGTTTTTAGGCCAGTTCTACCAGGTCCAATGTCCATGTTTATGAATTACAGTCTATGTTTGCGGCAACACAGTTGTGATGGTGCTTCACCCAGTTTTTCAAAACAAAGCCTAAATGCTTTGGGGGAGGGGGTGACTCAGCAAATCATTGGATTGACTGTAAATGTGAACTTGGAGAATGCATATCAGATGCAAATTAATTTCATTGACTCTTTCTTTAGGATAGACAGAGATTCTGTTAAACTCCTTGTGAACAATAAATTTATCATGCAGCTGGTAAAATCATTTTTCAGAAGTAATGAGGGTGTTTTTCCCCTCTTTGACAATGAAACTCTAAATTATATTTCCATCTGGAAGATCTAGAGCAAATTTGACCACAGCAACAGTCGCAAGACTGGAACTTGCATCACCATACTATGACAAAATATTTTCCCCTTGCTATTTTAAATCAACAATTCCAGATTTGATACATTGCTTGCATTTCCTAATATCAATCAGGTAAAAAAACAACCAGTTTTAAAATAGACTGCTGGAACTGAAGTTCAAACTGAATGGATCTTAACCTCTTTTCATATTGTAGCCTATTTGGAAAGAATTAAAACATTTTAAATGAAATGGCATCAGATTATTCTGCACACTACACATTCAGCCCTACTTGGATTGTGTCTCTTATGGAGTTGCCAGTGTACAGAAGAACACAGAGTGGAATCTAATGGTGCTGTTTTACTCACAAAGCATTTTTGATCCAGCAAATGCCTCTATTAATGGAAGAGAAGGACGTGAGTTTTACTGATTCCCCCCCTTTCTTCTAAGGGGCTGGGAGACTCTCTAAAATATTATTATTATTATTAATAATATTATTAATTACATTTATATACCGCCCCATAGCCGAAGCTCTCTGGAAGGTGGTGTGAGGGGCTGTAAGGGAAGGGGAATTAGCAAAAATCCCTCTACCCCTCTTCTGTTAGCTGGATTAAAAGTTGTTCCTCAAGTTATCAGCACCATTATATTCTACCCACTTATCCTAAAGAAGATAATGCCTTGTTTTCATTAGAATTAATTTATCAGTAATATAAATTTCCAGGTTGTATTTGACACAAAACAGAAGAAGGGTGAATTAATTTTTCTAAATCAAGGTGACTTCAGGACCAAATTAAATCTAGTTTCTTATTTTGAAAATTTATATGAACAAGAATGCATACTACCTAGCTAAAACAACAGTTAAAAACACTTCTTTTTGCATCAAAATAGAGCCTTTATACAAGAGCATAACCCAAAATGCACTGCACAACAATATCTGTTTACAGATGAGTCAGATTTCTGTTTTGCCAATGCATACCTATTTGGTAATAAGTCCCATTGAACGAAAGAGAGATTTCTTTTGGGCTGAAAGTCTCCAAAACTTTCCATAACCGAGGGTAATGTTTCTCAATGAGACACTTTAAATCCCTGCTCAAAAGTAACTATATTTTCATATCTCCCCTCACTCCTCCCACCCAATTATTGTCCTAAATGCAGCATACTCTTTGAGGATGCTGTGCTCTGCTGCCTTTTTTCATTGCACAAGTGGTTGTGCAAACGCTAGCAGCCACTTCGTAAATGTAAGATCTGCAAGTGGTTGCACAAGTGGAAGCTTAGTTGGATTCTCCCCATACACATAGTCCAGAACTTTGTTTCTGCTAGCAGAATGGCACCGTTAATTCAACACATTGAATTATTCTAGCTGCTATTATAATGAATTGCATCAGAACAATGTGGTATTGCTTTTGTCCATGGGCACCAAAACTTGTACTTCTGTCCTGCTAAAGGTAAAGTCTTTGGGATATTGATTCACAGAACATTCCTTGAGTTAAAAGGGACCTGACTGGAAAGTGAACAGAATGAATGCTGCAGGCAGTAATATAACTGGGACAATGTGCTCAGACATTTTTATGCTCTGTCAAATATTTTCATCAGGATAGAAATTTGGATTTGTGAGAGGGATTATCAAATTCTGTAATAACTTTGGTGAATTGTGTTCACCAGAGAAATATGAATTATTATGTGTTGTATGTGATAAATTTTACTTAAAACCTAGTTTGGACCTTAAAAAAGAAATATTTGAGGGAAAGCACATTTTCTATTTTTACTTTTAAAATTTGTGTGCTTTTTTCTATATAAAAGAAATAATCCTTGTATTTAATGTTGGAGGATGCTGCTGTGAATGAAATGAGAGAATTTCAAAATGAGACTGCAAAGAAAACAAAACCAGACTTGATTTAAACCTACTGACCTCTGGTAATTCTCCAGAACACTTTGGCAGAACTCAATCCTCAAACTATCCATGGTTAGGTTGCATGAAATTGCTCAGAGTTCAAACCTGACTCAAATGTTTAATTGCTTTTTTATCTTTTACCACAAAGTTAGGAATGCTCTGGTTAGCACATTCTTTTTATGCACAACACGTTCTATATTGGTTTTGATTTGTTGGATTGCCTTTTTACAAACTATGCTTTGTATACTTGTGAAAACTATCTCCTTTTACATTTCTTTTACATTGGTACAGGAACAACACCATACTGGATCAGACTAGTAGTCTTTTGCATACAGTGGAGTGTACAGCCTACTAACAATGATGGATGCCTGGGTAGGGGTGGGATTGATTTGAGATCAGAGTCCATCTCTGAATGTGATCATCTCCCAGGATTCTTGGAGGATTTTTGAAGAAGACTGTCATAAACTCAGTATGAAATGTATCTATCATCTATTTTGTCTACTTGTCAACCAGGGCAGGATTGTTTTCCTACTGCACTTTTTTGAAGCTGCATCAAACTGTGTTTCAATATACCAAGCATTTGGATTTCTACCAGTGATCCTCCAGTGGTAATTTATAAATTAATGGAAGATCCATTCGAATATTTTTTTTAAATTACAAAAGTGATAATTGTCAGAATAGCAGCATTTTAAAGTTATTATAGTGGTTTTAAATGTATGTGTATATTGTACATTTTTGCTGTTTTAATTTTTGTATATTGTTTTAATTGTTTTAATCTTATGTAAACCGCCCAGAGGGCTTCTGCTATGGGGCGGTATACAAACGTAACCAAAAAAAATTGTTTAATTTATACAGAGCCATCAGAATATATGGCATTTTATAGTTTCCAAAGCAAAGAAATAAAAATAAAAAAATGGCAGGTCCTTTTCTCCAAGGAGCTTAGAAGAGTGAGCAAGGCATTTTCAAAGAGTTAGACATTACTATTGGAACATCAGTAGGTTGGTATATGGCAACTTCTCTCCTCTACAGGAACATGGGAAAGCAAAGGCATAAGCCAATCCTTGTAAGCATGCCTATTCAACCCCTCTGTCTGTTCTAGCTGTTGATGGAAGGCAGCCTTTTCTCTTTTGGGAAATTCTGAAACCGGTATCAGCAGGCTCTCATGCACTCACTAGATAGGAGTGTAATGTTAGTCAGCCTTAAATTTAAAGTAGGGTGCAGCCAGGTTAAGAGGCCTATGCAGGTATTGTAGGACTTCATTGGTTTCCAATATACCTTAAGAACTATAATGAGACAATTCTATATATAAGCAATTACCTCGAAAACTCAGTTTCAGGTGTATGGCTTTTCTTTCAGACACAGTATATTGGTTCAGTTTGTTTGTTATGTTACCCACCTGCCCACCTGGTCCTGCTGAGCTAAACAATCCAGAGACACTGGGTTGTTGTTCATCATCCAAAACCAAGACTGTGGATTGTTAAGGGAGAGACATCCCAGAGTTAGAACCCAGAGTTTGTTGTTGGGTTCTATCTCTGTGTTGATTTCCCCCCAACAACCCACAATTTTCGATTTGAATGTTCTGTCCAACTGCAGCAGGAGTGATCAAGCAGCAATAGCTACCATGCTTATTCACCCTCATTTCATTTAAAACAACATCATGTAATCATCATAATCTACACACAGGTTCAGGCGAATGGATTTTGTAAAAATAAGATAATGGCTCAATTCGGACGACATGATAGTCAATGGTGGGTTGACTAACCCTAACCCTAACCCTAACCCTAGGAGGCACTCCCCACACAACATGGTAATAAATAATCAACTGTGGTGTGGATGAGGATCAGCGCTGAGTTGACTATGGCAGCATTCAGATGACACAATAGTCAAAACAACTGACGATTGTTTCCCCCACACCAGTTGTTTATTGTGTCGTCCGAATCGAGCCAATGCTTCTGCTGTTTTATTTAAATTATTCCTCTTTCAAAATATATAGATTCTGTGATTGATTGTGGTGATTGATGCAAGCTTTATCTGGAAGTGTCTTAACTTAAATTGTCAAGCTGGAGAAGAAAAATTAAAATGCTTTTTGTAGGGAAAATATTAAAATAAGGACTTGTGACATAGTGTAGAATATACTGATCGTATTTTTCAGAAACGTGTTGTTGCTATCAAAATATTCAGTCTGGTGTAGAGTTGAACTTGGACATGGACACAGATTCTTGCTAAGGGTTCAATCCTATGAAGAAAATTGGCAGCCTTGGAACTCAGACACTGCCGAGTATCCAATCCAAGACAGCTGGAATGTGGAGGCAATCTTTGCCTCCGCTCGCCCAGCGGTTTTGCATGTTTGCTAGACAAGTGATTTCACCCATCTAGCATCGGCACTTGGAGCAGGAGGGAAAAGAGCTGGGACAGCCCTGGGAAATGTTGTATGCTAATGCCCCAGTTTCCTTCCTTCCTCAGGAATGCTCCCTTCTTCCGTCTCCATGCTCCATTTCCGAGCTTGGAGAAGTAGTCAGAACTGCGCTGACTACCAGTGGGAGGGGGCAGGGAGCAGTGTTTCTGAGCTCCATGGTTGGAGCCATGTTTCCAGCCTCGAAGCCCAGAAACCAAATAATCCTATGTGTTCCCCTGATACCATCTGGGGGACATAGGATTGCTCCCTATGTGATTAAACTCACTTTGTGACTTTAAGGAAAGTCATTTTGCAGCCTAACATATTAATAAGTGCTGCTTTGAGGCCATAACAAAGTAAAGGATATTTGGTAACACCAGCAAGAGCCCTCCATCAAGAGAAAGGGGTCTAAGAAGATGGATGCATTGCAGCATCAAATCACACAAGGTTAAAATTGAACCCTTGGTGTATAAAAAGTTTTGTCTTTTGTAATTGTAACTTTATAAATGAACAAAATTCATAGTGGAGGGTGCTTAGTGGTACTTATTAAGCTAACAAAGTGGTAAAACACAACCATTCCTTTTCTACTGGCTGGGCATCAGCTGGAATATTGAAACCAGATTTGAGTATCTCATTTAAAGAAAACATGGTCAAGATGGAAAATATGAATAAGGAAAGCAACAAATATGGTTATGGAGCTAGACCAGACAAAAGTGAACAATAAGCTTAGTTAAAAGAGCAATGGGTCAAAATGAACTTGGTATCTAAAGTTAAATGAGAAAGGGAGAGGGAGAGATTGCCTTAGTTTCTGAGATGAGAGGTGGCTACCTGAAAGGCCTACTTTCTCATTTCAGGTCTGAAAGAGGAAGCAGTAGTAGTGAAAAAATGTGCTCTGCACACACTCCAAGGCATTTATAATAATGTATTTCCAGGCTGAGTTTGGATATTCAAAAAAATAACCACTGCCTACATATTTGTGAGCCTTGGCTCAAATTAAGAGAGTGGGGAGAGGGAAGGAACTATTCAGCAATTTAAGATTTTTAATTAGGATGTCTGGGAATTATTAGATATTCACCAACCTACAGTAACATCACTTCCATTGTCTTAGGCATCTACTTTCACTGAGGTGGATTAAATTTGTATTCATGTAAAGTGGATATATTTATTTATTACAGGTATTGCAAACATAAAGAGATATTAACCATCTCTCCTTTTTTTTTTTAAACAGGAAATAAAACTTGATCAAGTTACTAAATTAGCACTTGGGAGAGAAATTAATTTTGAGATTGTCTGCAAAAAGGTATGATTTTTTTTTGGTACATTTGGGGGCAGGGAGACCACATTTACCATGAGCAAATATATTTACAGTCCTCCCCAAAGTTTTGTCACAGTAACGAAGAAATGCTCAATGAAGCTTCAAAATGATGTACTAATGCTATATTACATCCTCTGTTATGCAGATGCTCTTGGGAAGTATGTCATTCCAATTGCTTCAGATTACTGTTCAAATGCTTCCTAATATATGAGCAAATTCAAGATTTAAGCATGATAGTCTGTGATATGATTTGTACTTTCAGTTACATTGGGCAGAATCCAATGTAACTGCGCTGCCCATCTAGTAGCGGAGTCAATTCTAGTTCCTTCTGTGAGTTCTGCTGACCTTCCCCTTTCTAGAATTGAGCATTTCCACTCATTTATGTTTTTGTCTATGGAAGCGCTAAATCGCTGTTCTGCAAATGGAAAGGGCTCCTTGCAGACCTGAAGTGGCAGGGCTGGACACACATGCAAGGGCAGCGTTGGATTCTGCCCATTGTGTGTCTCTTTCAATTTCTCAGCCTACTGCAAAATAAGTAGGGATACCTCATGTCATGTAAGTTACCAGGTGATTATTAGATTGCGAGTACTTTCAACTTTCAGGGAGGGAAAATCTAGACTTCTTAGGATATGCAAAACTTGACAATTTTTGAAAGCGTCTTGTAAAATATACGAAGTTCTCTTTATGCTTGCTTGAAGTGACTTCAGAATTGTCATATTTTCTTTAGAAGCTAGCAGTATTGCTACAGAAGACAAAATGAATGGCTCATCTCTGTCATAGCTAACTACATAGGTTTTGGGTGCAATTTTTTTATTCAAGACAGGGGCCAGAAATGCTGGCTAACGTACATTTCAGGATATATTTTGAAGGTTTATAAGCATTTTGAACATTTAAAAAAATCACTCAGCTGTCAAAGGAGCGAGTTACATGTATTTTTTCTGAAATTAATACTTTAAAAAAAATAGATTCGAGTGTGAGTTTAACATTTTCCATCACAGTGTTTATATGTCATAGGTTCGTTGTTGCTCAAAATAGTTCAGTTCAGTTTTAAAATGAAGTTCTTATACATGTCCAATTCTCAGAGGACTTAATAACAGAAAGCCTTGTAACAGGATTGAGAAATTTGTTCATAGCTGAGAACTATCCTGTTAACTAATGGCTATAGTGATAAAGATACAACCTTCTTATGCCTGCCAATAGCCAGCTTACACCTGTGGGATCCTGGGATTCTCAGCTTTCTACTAATTAATCCCCCCTCTCCTTTTCTTCTAATCTTTGCCAAAATATTCCAATTTCTTTTACAACCATGATCTAGAGAAGCAGAATGAACAGATGTGGAAAGATTTGCTTACTCTGTGTAATATAATTTAAGTGTAGAATGTGAGTTCCTTTGATGTGATCCCTTCTTTTAGCAAAAGCACCACCTAGGTTTGAGTTGCCAGCATTGTGGTTTAGAGTGGGTATGTTGGGGTGGGTGTTGGCTCATGGGTTTCCATTTTAAAAGGAAAAACCAGTTGTGGTTATATTAATATGAAATGCAGGAAGCAACACTATTGGTCTTTATGGTGCGGGTAAGTCCTGGGTTAGGTCTGTGTATCCAGATTTGGTCAGCATATTTTAACTAGAATACCATTAAACAAAGAATATCCAGAAGAAAGGAGCAGAAATTATGTTCAATACTTGTGAGGAAGGGACAAATAACTGGGTATGTTTAAATAATGCAAAACAATATTTCTGGGTTGGGGAATCTGCATGAGAACATGAAGGAACAGTTTTGCCAATGTGTCGCTCCTCATGTTCTAAGATCATATAAGTGCACCTTTCTGTATGTTTCTGCCATCAAAAATACCTTCTTCATGAACCCAGATTTGGGACCTTCTGCCCTGGACATTACTCTTTTTCCAAACAACATTTGCCCTAACAGATGGTTTGTTATTTGGGAGTAGTTCTATAGTTGTTTGTTAATAATTTAAGAGCTCTCGTTTAGCCCTTGCCTTGATTTTATTGTTTGTTTTATATTGAGAAAGGTTGTTTTGTATATATTTTTATTAATGGCTTTAGGTACAAATGATAAATTTATTAATAGTAAATAAAAACATATAATTACAACAGCATTAAAAGAAACCTTATTTGATTGATTGATTGATTGATTGATTGATTGCATTTTTATACCACCCTATAGCCGAAGCTTAATAAGACATCCTATGTATTAAAATCTGTTGCCTTTATTCAGTGTGCGTTAAGGCCTATTGATGTGTGTCTATTGATTTCAGAGGTTTAGGAATCCACCATTTCCATATAATTGATGTTTTTCTGTTGGACCAAGACCATTAGCTTTAAAAACATTATTTTAGTATCATGCTAATTATACATTTCTGTTGCTTTGACATCTGTTACTATATTAATAACAGAACACGTAATTACTTATATGGATTTTTAACATTCTTTGCTTTTTTAAAAAAAAATATGGTTGCTGCACTTAAGCCAAGAACAAATAAACTACTGTGAACTCTTTGCTGTCTTTTTGGCTTAATAACTCTCCTGAGCTAGTCTAATGTTTGCTGGTGACATCTTGTACTTAATATGTACTTTTTATAGTGTGCGTGCTTGGGATTCTTTCAACTATTTGCACTGCTAAAAATACATGCAATGGGCAGGTGTAATTGCTTGTAAAAGTGTTCTTTTGGGGTCTACACACCTTCAGGAGCAGTACTGCTGTTAAGTTGTCCCAACTGACTCGCCTCATTTAGGTTTTTGTCAGGCTAAAATACTGCTCAGAGTTCCTTGCATACACTACAGGAGGCACATGATAAGTAATATCCTTTATAGAGCTGCAGCAGTACCCTGATTCGATCTGAAATGGAAATGACTGTGGGTGTATAAAAACCACTGTTTCCTGATAAATTTCCCTGGCAAGTATTTGCGAACTTCAAACAAAAGTGGCCATGCTTACTTTGAGAACATTGGCGATGAGAGAATGTTGCATGAAAGTGTAAGATTTGTCTGTCTGTGACTAACTCTGTTCCTGTAATGTAGATGATTCAGCCTTGTGATCTTCAAAAACGTACTTTTGAACTGTGCTCTCAAATATTTTCACAGGCTTAAGAATTTGTTGTCTGACTTAATGTCTCCTCAGTGCCAAAGGTACACATTCTCTCTTAAAGACTTTGGATTTTGAGCAGAAATGAACTAGCTCAAAGCACCAGTTAGATGTCTGTTCCCATGTTGGATTAATAATTAAAATATCCAACATTGCACAAGCAGACTTCTACTTGTGCTGCAGAACTTTCCCATCCTGTCCTCCATGCAGCTCCACATCTTCCCAAAATCTTTTCCAGAGTGTCTCCCACCCTCCAAAGCAGATTGGAGGGGACAAAGCATGGAGGATGGAGGGGGAATCTACTCCTCTGGTGGATGCCATTCCATCAGCAGACGGAGACAATATCTAATCCTGATGACTTACACTATCTCTTGTGGTTTAGTAAAATCCTGTGCTTGGTTTTGCTCACTGTAACTTCCCTATTGATAAGAGAATTCCAGTCTACACATGAACACCATGTGGAAGCCCCATGAACAGTTCCCATGTAGATAACATACACCTCAACTTGCCAAATAGATTGCCCCATCACATAGGGCCATTTGCACATAAATGGTGGCAAAGCGGTGTGTTAATTAACCCACAATTTGTCACAGCGCATGCCACCATTTTGCATGTGCAACCTCTGATTGGGCCAGTCGGAGATTGCTCTGTGTTGTCTGAACCTGGATACTATAAGTTAAGCATGGATTAAACCTAACAACTCATTGGGCGCATTCACACGGACACAGCAACCCATAGTGTGTGGTTTGTGCATCCGACAGACAATCAGGGTTGTCATGGTTGTTTCCCCCCCCCCCCTTCCTTCTCAGTCTTCCAGCCAGCTCTGCCTGGCATCCCAGGGGACTTGGGAGCAGAACCGTCTTTTTGGCTACCAAGTCCCTAGTCCCTAGCTTCATCGTTATCCCAATAGTGGTCAGAGCACTTTTAAAATTTGTTTTCTTTTTCTATTTTTGTGCAAAAATGGGTCTGGACTTCCCCTCCCCCCATTTCCCAATGCCAGGGATGTGTGTAAATGTCCCAAATATACCGGCTTGTCTTGCCTGGACACTTGTATTCTTCAGATGTCAACCATGCAAGGTAACATGCCTGAGGAGCACTCAGCTAACTGGGTGATCTTGAGCACTTTCCCCACTTCTCAATTTATAGTGCTGCCCCACCCTGACCCTTGGAGATCCCTTCCTTCTAGTGCATTCCTCCCCAAGTCTGCAGCACCCTGTTTTCATATAAAAGTGCACACTACCAGTAACTGCTTCTAGTTTGACAGCTGTCAAATGGAAGCAGTTACAGCAATCTGTAGAGTAAAATGAGGTGGTATCTCAGGCACCCTTAAAACAGTTACTGGGGACTCGGAGAAGAGGGGATTTTTAGTAGGGCACCCTCAAAGTTCGGGGCAGTGCATTGAACCTGGGAATACCCTTGCTAGGGTGGTGATCTATACTGCATTTCTCCACCTGTCAACTGTGCATCGCTGTCAAACTAGCCTTGCTAAGTATAGCCTTGATTGCTACCTTGTATGTTTGACATACAAGGGAGTAGCAAAGGAAAGCTCCTATATTTCGGATACTCACAGTTGCACAAACACACAACTGCTAATAACAGTTTGTGTTTTTTTTTTTAAAAAAGCAAACAACGGGGGCTTTTTGCACAGAAAAATAAAAACAAATTAAAAATGCTCTGGCTGCAATCGGGATTGTGGTCAGACCAGGAACAGGTTGTGCCACCAAGTCCAGTGGGATGCCAGGCAGAGCTGGCTGGAGGTCCGAAGGGGGGTAGTGAGAAGGCCATGCACTATTGTCTGGTGCACAAACTGTGCACTGTGAGTTGTTGGCAAAACAACCCACAGTGCATGGCTAGTCACCCATTGTGGGTTAGTGTGTTGTGTGAACGTGCTCATTCTAGATTAACTTTGAGGTTATTTAACCCACGTTTAACCCATAGTATCCAGGTTTACATGACATGGACCAATCTCAAGTTGGAGGATATATGTCTGAAATGGCAGTGGCATGCACTGTGGTAAATCTTGAGTTAATTAACCCACGATTTTCTGCCATTACATGCAAATTGGGTCATAGTCTTCACCACCAGAAGCCTGGGAAGGAATTGAAATGGGAACAATCAGTATAATGAGTTTATTTATGAACACCGTATGAACAGTTGCTACAGAGAAGCTATTCCAAGGAGCTACATTTGGCATTATAATTTCCTGAGGACGTAGTTTTTTCTCCTTCTGGCTACAGATGAGGTAAATTCAATTCCTAAGACAAAAGTCTCCTCTTGGTGCAAGGCATTTACTTCATATAAGGAGGAGTATGGGTGGCAGCAGTCTGGTTGAGATCAAGTGCTACAATCTCGTTGGGAAAGACTGCAAAATTTCTTCGTTGAGTGGCATTTAACATCTAGAAATTAAGCAAGTATAGGTTGATCTTATTCATTGTATATTACTTTAAATATAAAATTATATTGTTTTTTTTAAAAAAAAAAATCCATGCCCAAAGCAGTTTACAAATTAGAATAACACCAGAACTTTACAAAAAAATCTATGTGAGGGGTAACTTGAAATATTAAATGCATTAATATGCTTCATTAACCTTCATTAATATCAGTGTTGATCAAAGTCTACAGTAGTTAATAAAAAAACAGTGTTTGGCAGTGACATTCCTGGTCACATAGGCTAAAAAACTAGAGAGAGGAAAGTTATTTTTCTTCTTCGTTGTCTCTGTGCATCACACATATGGGCTTCTGCGCGTGCGCGGAGGCTCAGTTCGGGAAAAACTTCTATAGCTATTAGTTAACTCTTTTGGGCGGGAACCCCTCCCCCACCGGCGAGTATGCATGCGTGGGAGGGTTCCCGCCCAGTACCTCAGTTCTTCTTCGACCGCCATCACAGCTGCATCATCGGGAACTTCGTCTTCGGACTTCTGTAGAGAAAGTGAAAGGATAGAGAATTAGACTTCGGACTTTGTAAGATTGACCTTCGGTTTTTTTCTCCTAGCCTATGGCCCTCCGGGCCCCCTTCAAAAAGTGCTCCCGTTGTGGTGGCAAGCTGCTGCCTTCCGACGGCCACAGCCTCTGCCTTTTCTGCCTAGGGGAGAGCCACAAGGTGGCCTCGTGCGCAAACTGCCAGGCCTTTTCCAAACAAACTAGGAAACATCGGACAGATAAGCTCCGGGCCGAACTTTGGGCAAAAGCATTAGCAGCGACTGACTCCTCCACTATGGGATCTCCCTCGGCTACCTCGGCTCGCGACCTGGTCATCCTCTCGGTACCAGCCTCGCCAGCTAGCTCCCAACACGGTGGAGCCCGACGAGATGCACCCACTTTACCGGGTAAATCTCTTTCGAAAACCGCAGCAACGATACCCCCTAAAAAGGGAGTACCGCCGAGGCCACTCGACGAACACCAAAAGAAAAAGAAGAAACACAAACACGACGCTGTAAAAGTCCATCAGTCACGAACATCGACACCGAGACTCGACACCGAGGCACGGTCTCCCGTGCCCTCATTTTCGGCATCGACTTCGACGCCAGGACCAGCTAACACAGCCTCATCGAGTCAGAAGGGCGGCTCCCCATCAATGAGACACGCCTCCGGTTCCTCACCTGCAAGGCTCGACACCGAGCCGCGTCGCTCCATCCCGACGCTAGCCACGGAGCCAAGACGAACATCGACACCGAGGCTGGGCACCGTTCGACACTGACGCCAGGACGGGCATTGACACCGAGACTCGACATCGAAACCGAACGCCACTCCACACCGACGCACCGGTCGGCGTGCTTTTTGGAAGGGGACATCCAAGATTCCCCCCACTCTTACCCAGAGCCGGGTCAGATCTCGACCCTGCCGCCAACGCTGTCATCACCACTCCAACAACCTCACTACAGGGGACGTGCTTGACATCGAGAGCCCTCGTATCGATCCTGCTCTCCAGCATCTGATTGGGACGTACGTTCACAGGCATCCCACGCATCCAGGCATGATTATCGGCGACAGACCCACAAGAGAGTGCCTATGGAAGGACATGGAACCGCGGCTAACCGTGATGATAATGGATCTTGCAATAATAGCGGACAGATGCCACAGGCAGCAGACCGTCAGACATCACCAAGGTACACGCCTCCGTCTCCGGCGGTATCAGCAAGACGCTCACCAACGCATTACTTAGAGATGAACCACAACAACACCGGTCCGAGTCAAACGGATATCGTTCCGACTCCTCATCCTCTGCTTCAATGCCCCCCGTCCGCGCCTTCGCCTGACAACTTGGTGGCCTCCCAGGAACCCGTCTCCCCGTCAGATGACTTCAGCTCTTTCGCGGACCTAATCCAACATATGCCGAAACCCCTCGGCCTAGAGACATGTCAACCAGAACAGCGCATCGTTGACACGATTTACGATGTCTTACAAGCAGAGTCATCTCAACACCAGCTATCCCCTTCATCCCAACTCTTCTTCAGACCGTGCAACAGGCCTGGAAAACACCAGCCTCTTTGGCACCCACGTCAAAACGCCTAGAAAACATGTATAAGCTCTAATACAAAGAAACAGGTTTTCTAGTTACTCACCCTCCACCAAATTCGGTAGTAGTCGAAGCCTCCCAAGGGCGATCCCAGAAGAGCCACTCAACACCAGTGGATAAAGAAGGGAGAAAGTTGGACCTGATGGGGCACCGAATCTACTCCACGGCAGCACTCAGCCTAAAGGTCTCCAACTATCAGGCAACCATGGCTCGTTACCACCTTTTTCTCTGGGAGAAGATGGGATCCTTGTGCAATCACCTGGAAGGGGACCAAAGAGAACTGGCTAGGGTGTTTCAAACTGAGGTGGTACATCTTGCCAAGCAGGAATTACATACGGCACGATACCAGACCGATTGTGGCACCAAGCTAATGGTTAGCGCCATAGCACTGCGTAGACATGCCTGGCTCTGCTCTGCGGGTCTCTTACAGGAAGCCCGCTCTAGAATTGACAACCTTCCATTTGATGGCGTGGGCCTGTTCCATTCAACGACCGATGATGCCATGGATACGGTACAAAAAGCCAAGACAACAGCCAAGAAAATGGGACTTACTGTTTTTCCCCAACACTCCAAGGCAAAACGGTGGGCCTGCCAACCTTTTCAAGCCTCAACCAGATTTCAAGGTGATCGCTCGTCTTTTAAGCAACAGCCTCAGCAACAATCACTATCTACACAACACAAGCGACAGCCCTTCTCATCTTCCAAATTTCGTACCCAAAGAAAGAAGAGCGACTATGGCGATCGGCGGTGCCTTTGACTCCACCTCCCCGTCCGCCTCAGTCTTCGAAAACTGACTTACCCCCTTCTTATCGACGTGGGAAAACATAACATCGGACACCTGGGTCCTCTCAATCATTTGACAAGGCTATTACATCGAGTTCGATACCCTTCCACCATCAGGGGAATTCCGAACTACGCCCCCGTCGAATCCTCTCATAACATAGGTCAAAACTCTGCTACAAAAGGGCGCCATCGTGTCTGTACCACCGGCACAAAGATACCGCAGTTTCTACTCTCAGTATTTCACCATTCCAAAACCAGATGGCGGCTACAGGCTAAACTTGAATCTCAGAGAGGTCAACACTTTCATCACCACCCAAAAATTCCTCATGGCATCCATCGCCACAATCCTCCCTCCGTTGCCAATGAATGCCTGGTTCGCGTCCGTAGATCTCCAGGATGCATATTTTCACATCGATATCCACGAGGCAAGTCAATGGTTTCTCAGATTCGCCATCGGGCAAGAACCCTTCCAATTCAGGGTCCTCCCGTTCGGCCTCTCAACAGCACCCAGAGTCTTCACCAAATGCATGGTGGTCGTATGTGCCTTCCTCAGGAAACAGGGGATCCAGGTCCACCTGTACCTGGACGACTGGCTTCTGGTCGGCCAGTCCCGCATGCAGCTCATCCGGAACGTTGCTTACGTTCTCGACCTACTAAAACACCTAGGACTCATCCTCAACCTCAAGAAATCCTCACTAGAACCGACGTGGACCATAACTTTCATCGGCTCACTCCTCGACGCCTCGAGGGGAAGGGCTTACCTCCCGCTAAAAAGGCAAACACCTTAAAGTACCTCGCCAGTCATGTGATCCACCATCCACATCTACCAGCTATCAAAGTTCAACGCCTGTTAGGCCACATGGCGGCCACAACAATGGTGACCCCTTTCGTTCGCCTCAGGATGCGCAAACTGCAACCCTGGTTCACCAGATCCTTCTCCCCACAATCCGACGCCAAGCACACTCGTCTTCAAATCCCCCCTGGAGTCATAAGATCGCTCCGATGGTGGACACACCTGTCCAACCTCCTTCAGGGTGTTCCATTCCTACCATCAACCCAACACATATGGTGACCACAGACGCATCCCGGGTGGGATGGGGCGCACATTGCAACTCACTCCAGGTACAGGGCACCTGGTCAAACAGGGAGAAAACGGTGCACATCAACGTTCTCAAACTACTCGCAGTACAAAAGGCACTCAGGGCATTCGAACAACACCTCCTTGGAGCACATGTCCAAATAACTTCGGACAACACCACAGTGGTGTACTATATCAACAAGCAAGGCAACAATCACTGCCTCTGGCGAAGATTGCCATCCATATCCTCAACTGGAGCCTACACAGAGGCATCACATTGACAGCCACCCACATTGCAGGTCGTCACAACCACCTGGCCGATCAACTCGGCCGGCACCTGTATCTAGCCCACGAGTGGCAACTTCATCTGCAGGCTCTCCAGTTACTGTGCGACCGTTGGGGTTGCCCTACATTCGACCTCTTTGCAACAGTCGACAACGCCATTTGCTACCCTTTCTGCAGCAGAGCAGGTTACGGCCAGGGATCCCAAGGGGATGCATTCCTCAGAGAATGGACGGGACACCTTTTTTACATCTTCCCCCCGATTCCTCTCATTTCCCGGATCTTGGCCAAGATCAGGACAAACCGGACTAACTGCATCTTGCTGACCCCCTGGTGGCCCAGACAGGGGTGGTTTGCCCCTCTCCTCAACATGTCCAACGGACATTACCTCCGCTTCCCGACCCAACGGGATCTCCTCTACCAAGCACACGGCCAGGTGACCCATCCAGACCTGGACTCCATCCACCTCACAGCATGGAGACTCAAACCACCATACTAAATCCGAGGATCCAGGAGGTGCTACACGCCGCTCTTAGACCCTCTACAAGGGTGTCATATGCCAGGAAGTGGAACGCCTTCTCAAACTTTGCATTACGTAACGGTTTCTCTCCCTCCACTTTTTCAGTTCCGCAGGTCCTGTCCTTTTTGATTCATTTGGTTGACAAGGGTCTGCAGTTATCGTCAATTAAAGTTTACTTGGCCGCCATTTCGGCCTCACACGACCACGTTGAAGGGTCAACAGTGTTTTCCCATCGTCTCACTAAACGCTTTCTTAAAGGCCTACTTAACCTAGTTCCACCCAGACAGCCTTTGCAACCAGCATGGAGCCTATCAGTCGTACTCCAGGCCTTAACCTCAAAACCCTATGAACCGCTCGCCACCACTGACCTCAGATTAGTGACCCTAAAGGTACTTTTCTTGGTGGCGATCACGTCGGCTTTTTTTTTTTTTTTTTTTGAAATAATTTTATTATTTTCAACATAATAATAACATAAAATACATACATAACCCTCGACAATCCCCCCCGTGCACCCCCACTCCATGAGACCTTCTCTTAATCTTTTATTCTATCCAGAAATTTATCGACTCTTTTGAAGGTGTTTGTCCCTTCCCCGATCTTAAGACATATTCCAATAGGGGGCTCCATATTTCCCCAAAATCATTTTTACTGGACATTCCCCTTTTCAATTTCATTTTACAGGTTAGCATATCATTCAAAGCCATATCCCATATTTCTTTATACCATTCTTCTATTGTATAGCTTCCTTGTCCTTTCCAATTTTTTGCAATCATTAGTCTAACAGGAGTCAGGAGGTTGTTTATCAATTCTCTCTTATTTTTGTCCTCTTCCCCTCTATCCCATATTGCTAGTAGAGCGAGCTTCGGGTTTAGTTCCACTTTACTTCCGATTATTTCACTTATTTCTTTAAATACCCTTTTCCAAAATTTTTGTACATATTCACAGCTCCACCACATATGGTAATAAGTTCCAACCTCCTGGCATCCCCTCCAACACTTTTTAGATATATTTTTGTCTATCTGGTGAAATCTAACCGGTGTTAGATACCATCTCCACAATACCTTATAAAAATTCTCCTTAATTCTGATCGATAACAATTTTAACATTCTTGCGTTCCACAACCTCTCCCAGTTATATTCCTTAATTTCTCCATTTACGTCCTCTTCCCATACCTTTTTTATTGCTTTAAGTGAATTTTGAAATTCTTCCTCTATCAATAATTTATATATCTCACTAGTCAACCCTTTCTTAATTTCCTTTTCTTCTTTCCTACCTTTTGACTCTATTAATTCTTCAAATCTTGTATTATTTCTACACTTTTTATTTTTCAATCTCCATTCCTGAGTCCATTTCCCTAATTGTATACATTTAAACCATGCTGATTTTTGACCTATCAATAGCTCTTTAATTTGCTCATTATCCTTCAAATTTCCCATCCACTTTCTTAACTTAATTATTTCCTTATCTTTCAGTCTCGCTTCAATCTCCACTTTTAATACTCTTGGGAAATTCTCCACTACTACCACTGGGGCAAGTGGTGAATCTCCTGGTATCCACTTCCCCCTAAATTTCTCCCAGATCTCCACTATATTTACTAACAAAGGGTTGTCCAGTCCCTTTAATTCTCTCTTTTGAATTTTTTTAAAGAAAATATTTTTCAATTTATAATCTATTTCCCCAGTTTGCGTCTCCAACCACTCCAAATCTTCCTCCCCTAGAATACAGCTTATAACATATCTTAACTGATTAGCTATGTAATAATACTTAATATTTGGAAGTCCTAAACCTCCCTTCTTTTGAGCCTTATACCATAACCCTTTATTAATCCTAGCTTTCTTATCCCCATTACAATATGCGTTGATTATATTTTGCCAACTTTTCAACTCTACATCTGATATTTTAATTGGTAACATTCTAAACAAAAAATTAATCTTAGGTAAAATCTTCATTTTAATAATTGCTATTCTACCAAACCAAGAATGTTTTAATTTCTTATATACTTCTAATTTCTCCCCTACTTGTTTTTTTAAAGCTACCAAATTAAGTTCCTCAAGCCTATCTAAATCTCTATCAATGTTAATACCTAAGTAACGTACTATGTTTTTAAGTCTAAGACCCAACTTATCCTTACCTTCTTCCAACTCTTCCTTATTATAATTAAATAACATCATTTCTGACTTCCCCCAATTTACTTTTAATCCCGTAATTTCTCCAAATTCTCTTAAATGTTTCTTAATCACCTCAGCACTCCCTAGGGGATCTTCTACCGTCAATAAAGTATCGTCCGCAAACATATTCATTTTAATCTTCTCCTTTCTTCCTATCCCCTTCACTCTTTCATCTTCCCTTATTACATTTGCCAAAATTTCTATTACTATTGCAAATAAGATCGGTGAAAGAGGACATCCCTGTCTAGTTCCTCGGGCTAGTGTAATCTGTTGTGTTAACCCATCATTAACCAATATTTCCGCTTTATTATTTTTATACAACTTATCCATCACTCCCATAAATTTATCTCCAAACCCAAATGTTTTTAATATTGTTTTGAGTGCTGGCCATTCCACACAATCAAAGGCTTTGAATATATCCAATGCTAGCAGGCCTGCTTTTAAATTCCTTTTTTTTATAATACTAATTATATTTAATACTCTTCCCATTAAATTAGACATTTGCCTACACGGAATAAATCCACACTGATCTTTTTTAATATATTTACCAATAAATGTGGCCATTCTTTTTGCCATTATTGCTGTAAAAATCTTTGAATCTTGATTTATTAAGGAAATTGGTCTATATGATGCGGGATCCGTTAGGTCCTTACCTGGTTTCGGAATTAATATAATCAGGGAATGATCCCATGATGGCGGAGTCTTCCCCCCTTCTATTATAGTATTAAATAATTTCTTTAATCTCGGTACTAAAATTCCTTTAAAAAGCTTATAATACTCCGACCCCAAACCATCCATCCCCGGTGATTTTCCTCCTTTTAATTTATCAATAACTCCCTCTATCTCTTTTTCCGTAACTAAACCTTCCATATAATCCCTGTCCTGTTTCTGCAATTTTATTTTCCAATTCCTCTCTACATATTCCAATATCTTATCTTGCGGTCCCGATCCTGATGTATATAATTCACTGTAAAAATCCTTAAATATATTTAATTTATCTTTCATTAAATTACAACTATTCCCTGCCTTATCCTTTATTGTCCCTATCATATTCTTAGCCTTTTCCAACTGTGTGGATCTAGCCAGCATCTTTGAGTTCCTATTGCTATATTCAAAAAAATCTCTTTTTAAATACAACAAATTCTTTTGAACTTGTTCTAATTCTTCTTTCTCTAATTCCTTTTTCTTAGCTTGAATTTGGGCAATTAGGCGTTTATCTTTTGTCTCCTTTAACTTTTCTTCCAAACTCCTTATCTCCTCTTCAATCTTTTTATTTTGAGCTTCCTGTTGTTTTTTTAATGTACATCTTTCCCTAATACAAATCCCTCTTACTACAGCTTTCATTGTATCCCATAATATGTCCTGCCGAGTATTCTCTTTTTCATTAATCTCCCAGATTTCCTGCAATTCTTTCTTTATTTTCTCCATTATATCTTTTTTATTCAACAACCTTACATCCAGTCTCCATCTCTTCGCTTGTCTATAGTCTTTCTTGGTTTCCATGTCCATTGTCATTAACGCGTGGTCAGTGACCTTGATAACTCCAATATCACAATCTATAATTTTGGGTAACATATTTTTTGATACAAAAATGTGGTCTATCCTTGAGTAACTCTTAAATCTCTGTGAATAGAAAGTATATTTCCTTTCTTCCCCTCTTAAAACTCTCCACACATCCATTAATTCTTTCCCTTCCATTAATTTGCTTAACTCTGTCTTCCCCACCCTCTTAGTATCTTTTAGTATGTTATCCCTGTCTTTCCCTATATCTAGTACCATATTAAAGTCACCAGCCATCACAATGTGCTTTTTACCCACTTCTCCCAACACGTTAAATACTTCATCAATAAAATCCATTTGTTTCCCATTTGGAGCATAGACATTCACTAATACATATTCCTCTTCTCCCAACTTGCAGAACATAATAAGAAACCTTCCATTGTTATCTCTCTTTACACTTTGAATATTTATACCACATGTCTTTGAAATTATTATTGCCACTCCTCTCGATTTCGAAGTTCCATATGCCTTCTCATAAACGCCCACCTCCCTCATTCGAAGCTCATTAACTCCATCTTTGGCCTGATGAGTTTCCTGCAAAAAAATTACATCTATTTTTTTGTTCTTTAATAACATTTCAATCCTCTTTCTTTTAATTACCGTTCCTAGCCCTTTAACATTCAATGTTGCCAATCTAAGTTTATTTTCCATCTCTCTCTTTCACACAAGTCTTTAAGTCGGTCTCCCTCTGTGTTACACATACCCCCTCCCCCCTAACCCTCCCCCCCACATTCACCCCCAATTTCACCCCCCTCCTCACCAGCGTGCTGGGCTTTGGTCCCAATCTTCTTAGAACTCTTGGGGGGGGGGGAGCTCGGCCCAACATTCCGGAATAACGTCTACCCTCCCCTCCAAGTCTCTTCTTCTCCCTATCCCTCTTACAATATATATTAAGGTCTATTCATTGCTCCCTCCTGCCGCGCCCTCGTCTTGCTTCTCTTCTCCAACCGATGTGGCATCCATTATGCCCAGCTCCTCCAACAACTCGATTCCTTGCTCACAAGATGTTATTCTTTGCTGCTTCCCGTTCCACTTGAACCTCAAGAAAACTGGGTATCCCCAATTATAGGAGATCGATTTCATCTTCAATGCCCCTGTACAGATTCTAACGCTCTTCCTCCACTGGATGGTCTGGGGGCATAAATCCTGGAAAACCTCAATTGGTGTTGCTTGAAGCGTTGGTTGACCTTGACTTCTAATTGCTTGCATTAATTTTTCTTTTTTATAGTAATTAGCAAATTTCACAATAATATCTCTTGGGAGCTCTCTTGTCTTTCCAGATCCAACCCTATGGGCCCGCTCGATATCTTCCATTCTCCAGTCTTCCTGTGGCACCATCTGTTTGGCCCATGCCAAAATTAATTCTCTTATACTATTAGGGGTCTCCGCTTGCCGCTCCCCAAAAGACCGTATGCGTATATTTGCTCTCCTGTCCCGATCTTCCATCGCTATAAGCCATAAATCCTGTTGCGTTAGCTGTTCCTGATGCTTCTTGTATAAAACCTTTAGTTCTCCAGTTTCTTCCTGCAAAGCTCCAACCTCTTTCTCCACCTTTTGGAGTCCTGCCAAAAGCTGCTGTTGTGAATCAGCAATCCTCTTTGCCAATCTGTCTTCTTGTTTCAATAAAGCCTGCTCAATATTTCCATCCTGCTTTAATATAGCAAGATCTAGCATCTTTTGAAAATTCTGAAGCAGCTCATCTGTTGGGTCAGCTTGCCTCCCTGTGGTTGTTTTAGGAATTGCGCCTGGCTTAGTTCCAATCTTAGCACTGGCATTTCCGGCATGACTAGGGGATTGTTTCTTTGTCTTTTCAGAATCCTTATCCGACATTTTGTCAGTACGGACTAGCCTGTAGCTTCTATCGGACGGCTTATCACCCTTAGATCGGCTCCAAGAAGTTATTTTCTTCTTGCTCATCCACCTTTCAAGCCTATCCGATAAGCACACAGCCACTTCTAGCCAGGGATCAAAGTCTCTTTCTCTCCCTCCCTCTGGCTTCTTTTTTTTTATTATTTTAGTTTCGTTTCTCCTCGAGCTTCCCAGCCAGACCGTTATACAGCTAACAATCTTTCAAAGCCTGAAAGCTTAAAAGTTTTCCAAGCTTAAAAGTCTCTTTTCTGACTGTTAGCAATCGTTCTGTTCTCTACAGCCTATTCAATCAGCCCGCAATCGTAAATACGTCTTTTAATTACCTTCACCGTACTACAAAGCTGTCGGTCCGTCTCCTCCCTTCTGCCGAGCCGGTTATAAAGTCATAAATCTTCTTCCAGCTGCAATCTCTTTAGCAAGCTTCCCCCTCTCCATAGCAGACAGAGGACGCTTTTAGGATAGGGAATTTACAATTAATTCATTGCTTCTTTCGGAGGATGAAGGATTTGCGACTCATTCCATGTCCTGCTAGACCACGCCCCCGATCACGTCGGCTTTGAGGATAGCGAACTTGGTAGCGAACTTTCTTGGTAGCGAACTTGCTGCTTTGAGGATAGACGAACCTTACCTCATCTTCCACGGGGATAAGGTGATCCTCCGCCCGGACTTTCAGTTTCTACCTAAGGTCATCTCCGTGTTTCACATCAACCAGGATATTATTCTCCCAGCATTCTTCCCGTCTCCATCCACAACCCTGGAGCAGGAACTCCACACACTGGATGTCCGAAGAGCTTTAGCCTTCTATAAAGCTCGCACGGAGCCTTTTTGCCTCACAAAATGCCTATTTGTCTGCTACGGCACACACAAGAAGGGGCAGCCAGCATCCTCACAATGACTCGCATCATGGTTGGCACAGTGCATTACCCTAGCCTACTAGCTGGCAGGACTTGAGCTACCAGCCCCAGTCAGAGCTCATTCTACCCGAGCAATCGCTACCTCGTCGGCTTTCCAATGCGGCGTCTCCATTACAGAAATCTGCCGTACAGCCACATGGTCCACACCGCTCATCTTCGCCCAGCACTATCGTTCTGGACGTCAGGTCTCGGGCTGATTGCTCCTTCGGCAGAGCGGTACAATCCGCCCCGCACGCTCAGGTCCTCTGGGAAGAACTTACTGCGGTCGGCCAAGACTAGGCTGACAACTGTTACCCAGAGGACCTTCTCTTCTGCCGCTCCCAGACTGTGGAATGACCTGCCGGAGGAGACTCGTCAACTTAACAGTCTTTTAGAATTTAAGAAAGCTATAAAGACTGTTCTCTTCCGGCAGGCATATCCAGTGTAATTTTTAGAATGTTTTTAGGATGTTTTAGGATGTTTTAATGATGTTTTAGGATGTTTTAATGCAGTTTTAATAATATTTGTCATGTTTTAATTAGTTTTATGTATTTTATCATGCTGTTGTTCCCCGCCTCGATCTAGATGGAGAGGCGGGTAAGAAATAAATCGTTATTATTATTATTATTATTACTCTCGTCCATTTGCACCTAGAGCCAACCTTCCAATCTCTGGGTAAGTGAGCTTGCTAATCGTCCATATGTGTGATGCACAGAGACCACGAAGAAGAAGGACAGGTTGCTTACCTGTAACTGTTGTTCTTCGAGTGGTCATCTGTGCAGTCACACAACCCGCCCACCGTCCCCTCTGGATGGTGTCAGGCTGGACATTGGGCATCTAAAACTGTTACTTCAGCCTGAACCTCTCATTGGGGTCTCAGAAGAACTGAGGTACTGGGCGGGAACCCTCCCACGCATGCATACTCGCCGGTGGGGGAGGGGTTCCCACCCAAAAGAGTTAACTAATAGCTATAGAAGTTTTTCCCGAACCGAGTCTCCGCGCACGCGCAGAAGCCCATATGTGTGACTGCACAGATGACCACTCGAAGAACAACAGTTACAGGGTCATGTGATGTAAGTATAGCTGATTGATAATTTGAAAAGATACTATCAGCTATACATACTTAGGAACTAATTAGAACTTCTCAGACAATCAGTCTTTAAGTTGATTCATTTAAATGTAGTAAAATCCTACATAGCTTGGATGCTTTAGAAGAGATGTTGAAGGAGAGTTTTTGTATAACATTCTCATAAGATATTTGATTACAGGAAATATTGTCTATATTTAGCTCTTTCCTGCAAAGTCAATTTCTTGCAGAAAATGGTTTACTGCTTGCTGTAAAGTAAAACTCAGCTGAAATTTTCTCTCTCTCTCTCTCTCTCTCTCTCACACACACACACACACACACATGCATACATGTATTTGCAAGACTATTTATTCCCCTGCAAATGTGAAAGAGGGGGATATCAGAAACTTTCAGGTGTAAAGTTTCAGAACTTATGGGTGAGGGTGGCCTTACCTTTTAAAGATGACGTAGCTGTTGGGACAGGGGCATAATAGGAAAAATAGATTTCCCTGCTTCAAATGGTGCCTAGGCTATCCTAATTTGGGGCAGAATGCCCCATAGGAACAACACTCATGATATATAATGATTCCTAGGCGGTACAGATATAGCTACCCTCATTTGCTTTCTTTTTTGTTTCTGTATTTTGATACTCAGCCAGATGATTTCCCATTTTTCTAATATAGGCCAATTCTACAGCAAGAGATAGAGCAATTGCTAGGCTGACAGCTCACCCAATATTGAAGACAAAAATTGCTGATATTAAAGGTAAGCCAAAGTTATTCACCTAAGCTTTCTTGTGTACTGTGAGGTTTTCCCTGACTCGTTGCTGCTGCCTCTGTCTCGTCCTTAGTATTTAGGGCCCACAGCACCACAGCCAAGCAACCTGGCCCTCAGTTTACCTCTTTTCCGCTGCCACCAGTACCCTCCTCAGGTACACCTCAAAGATCACACGAGTTGGTTGAAATTAACAAGAATTTATTAACAGCTAATTGCAGGTAAATAAGCATGATGGTTTCCTCAGGTTTAAACATATAGTGGTTACAAGTACAAAGCTTAGTGGTTTCTGTCTGTATACTCTTAAATGGTTTCAAACTGTTTCTTATCTAATCATCTATTCTCTAAAACTCTATCTCACTCTCTCCATATTCAATCAAACACTTCTCTTAACTCATCATTCAGCCTAGTCATTTACTTTAACTTAAAGATATGTATAAATACATTGTTATCATAAACAACAAACCTTGCAATACCATTATAACAATAAGCAGTAGAACATCACATGTAAATTGGAGCTTTACAGCAGGGATGGGCAACCTGTGACTCTCCAGCTGTTTTGGCCTACAGCTACTATGATCCCTCAGCACTGGCGATGCTGGCTAAGGCTGATGGGAACCATAGGCCAAATCCCCTCTTGCACAGGTTTGCTTCTATTTTTTAATTATCATTTTTCTTGTTGTACTCCATTTTAAGCTATAATATGTCTAGACCTTACTGACTCTCTCAAATGGCCCATTAGTAATAATCATTCAGACCAAATCTTTTGCATTCTGTTTACATGAAATAATTGGAGAGAGAACTCAAAGGTCCCAAAGAAAAGCAATATATCCATTGATGTCTTAACTTGCACATAATCCTAATTGTTGCAGTGTTCATTTCTGGGTATATCTACGTTATTCAGTGCTATTGTGTAGCTTTGTATACTATTACAAATCTATTTTACTCATACCTGCAAATTAAGAGGTCAAATTTCTGAAACAAAACAATGATTCAGAAGGCTTGGTAGAACTGTGAACATAATGTAGTTAATTATAGATGTGTATCGTTTAGTGTGTGTGTGTGTGTTTTAGCAGCATTGAGGATCAGATACAAACTCCTAATCCTGTGCAAGCTTACTTGGAAGTAAATTGAATTTTTAAGATGCTTTTAATAATGTATTTGTTTTTATCTGTTTTAATGGTTTATCTATTTTATGATTTTTATTTTTATATTTATTATTGTTCCCCGCCTCGATCTGGATGGAGAGGTGGGTTAGAAATAAAATAAATAGTAATAGAAATAAATAATAAATAATAAATCCCGCTATATTTAGTGAGATTTACTTCCAAGTTAGTGTCCTTAGAACTGTCTTCTCATCTTTATTTTCTGCAATGCCTGGAAAAGAATCTCTGTATTTTCTCTGTCAACTGGATATACTGTTTATTTAAGACTTGCATCATTGGGGTCATCTCTAACTTCTTCCAAATTCTGCCCTCCTCCACAACTATATGTTGAATGCCTGCTGCTGACTTTCTGATTAGAGAAGTAAAGTGCTATTAGATAAGAATTCCGTATTTCAGATAAGAATTCAAAATTTCTTCATTAATCTGTTTTAAGAAATGCTAAAATTGCTGGTTAAAGGTTAGGAGTACAAGAGAGTGTCATGCATTTGTATTTAAATACTCCGCTAGTTTGAATACAGATCAGATATGAAACACATTACTTCTATATACTGGTGTTGATTGCATTATTTTGGCGGCATTCCCTATTCTAGATTCTAATCATATAATTAGAGCAGTCCTAAATTCACCCCCAAAATTGGTGGGACTGTTTGTTCCAGTCAAATACTTGAAGGGTCTGATTTACTTCACTGCTCGCTATTACATTTCTGTTCCTGAGGGGGAAAAAACTCTCTTTGGGAGTCAGAATCAGGGTAACAAGTGGAGGAAGCGACTCCCTTGAAGATCAGAGAAGCCTGCTGGGCCTTTCTACCTTCTCCAGACTGTTTGTAAAGTGAAGCTGAAAATGGCACTAGTGTTTTCCCTCAAGTTTCACAGTGGGAATAGAGTACCAGTGGTGGTACAAGCAGGATTAAGGTAAACAGGCTGCACTCAAGTGAGCACCCATAATGTAAAAATTCTTGCAGCAAGTTCTTAAAACTCTTTTATGTGTTCTTAGCAGGAAAAAGGTATTCTCTAGAAATGTCTTTAGACTGCACCAAGGGTGCCATAAATGGCACAGTTAGTAGGACTTGAATATATCTGAACTGGAATAACGTGATCCATGGTTGTTGTGGAACCATTCAGCTGATCATATACCATATTTCATCAGTTCTAAGACAGACTTTTTCTCCCATATTTACGACTGTAAAAACCGGGTGCGTCTTAGAATCGATGGCGTCTTAGAATCACCGGATTTCTCCTGCGCTTTGCAGAAGGCACTACAGCTCTACATGCCCCCCCCAGCGACCCACCCTAGCGGGTCCTGAGGGATTCCACAAGGCCGGTCAGAAGTCCCCCCTCCCCACTTACCTTGATGGTTGCCGCCTCGGCCTGGCAAGGCATTATTACTGGGAACTTGGCCGTGATCCCGCGAGAACTCCCAAGATCGCGGCCAACGTCTCAGTACTGATGCCTTGCCAAGCCGAGGCAGCAGCGATCAAGGGAAGTGGGAAGTGGGAACTTGCGGGGCCCTAACCCTCCCCCTCCCTTCCAGCGCGGTCGACCATCCTCGCTGCCGCCACCACTGCTCCGCGCCGCTAGCAATGCTCTCCTCGGCCTTGCAAGGCATCGTTACTGGGAACTAGGCCTACTTACCAGTAACGATGCCTTGCCGGGCCAAGGCGGCAGCGATCAAGGTAAGGGGGGACTTACAGGGCCCTAACCCTCCCTCCTCCCTCCTCACCTCCATCACCGTTGCCTGTCCTCGCTGCCACCGCCGCTGCTCCGCGCCGCTGGCAACACTCGCCTCGGCCTGGCAAGGCATCGTTACTGGGAACTAGGCCTACTTCCCAGTAACGATGCCTTGCCAGGCTGAGGCAAGTGCTGCCAGCGATGCGGAATGGCGGCGGCAGCAGCAGCGAGGACAGGCGATGGAGGGAAGGGCGGAAGGGGTGCTGAAATTAAGGTGTGTCTTACAATCGATGGAGTCTTACATTTGGTGAAATATGGTAGGTTTAAAAAGAAAACGAATGTAGTCCTACCTTCCGCTTGCCTCCATGGCTCATCAGGCGAGATGCAGAATCACCCTATTTTGTCAGTGAGGAGACTTCATGTGGCATCAGTAGGCACTATAGTGGCACAGTATCTCTTGCTTATGATGCACTTGACAAAAAGGATGGTCAAATGCATTTTACCTGATGCAAACATATGAATATACAAAAGTGCCTTACACCACTAGCCTTCCTGGACCAGTACAGTTTACTCTCTCTAGCAATAGCTCTCAAGGTTTGGGGCAGTGATATTTCCAGCCCCGCTGCCTGAAAGACATCTAATATGGGATGCCACAAGCGGTTGCTCTGCCACTATACAATGGTCCCCCTCCCCACAAAAAATATATCATGGCTTTGCTTTATAACCTGTTTATCATTACTATGCTTATATTTTAACACTGCTCATCTATGCAAAAAATAAAAACCAACTAGAAGCCCTTGTTTTTCTAGCTGCTGTAAAAGCCTTTAAAGATGCAAGACGGAAGCCAGCTAGAACTATTTCTTCAGAAGAACATAAACCTGAAGAACAGCTTACCAAACAACCCGAGGAGACCCAGCATTCCAGTAGCAGTAAACATAACCAAACATATAAACAAGCTGAAAACCAAGACAAAATACAGCTGAAAAAGAAGCCAGGCACCAACATGGGAAAGAAGCAAATTTGTGTGAGAGGGAAGCAGAAAATGTCAGACAGTGAGGAAAAATGTCCCCCGGATGGTTTTACAGTGCAGGCTGCAGAACATCCTAAGTTAGATCTTCAGAATCAAGCAGAAAAGACAGTTTCTCCAGAAGGAAAGAAATGTTTGGATGATCTCCTGAGCAGGGCACTAGATGAATCTGATAGTGATGCAAGTAAGTGTGAGGAAAGTGGAGCAGAGGAGGAATCTTTTGATGACAGCACCGAAGAGAGATTCTATAATCAGTCTTCTGGTTCTGATGAAAGTGACAGTAATGATGATTTCTTCATTGGCAAAGTAAAGAGAATGAAAAAGAAGGGAGCAGCTGATGTTTCATTACCTACTGAAGACAAAGTCAAAAGCATGCTTGTAAAAAAGCCAAAGGACTCACAATCTGACACAGTGCAGGACACCGACACAAAAGGAAAAGATCAACATTCAAAAGCAAGGAAGCTAGAATCTGTATTTTACTGTTCGTTGTCCAACTCTATGAAATCCAAAACTGTGAAAGGGTAAGTCCCCTCTGTCCAAAATAAAACCTTGGGGAAATTGTTAAATTGCTAGTTTGCAACAACAACTTTTGGCAAATGTTTGAACCATCATTCAAACACAGTTTAGAGTATAACCAAGTGATTCTTAGCCATTCCCACATGACCCCCACAGGGGGCTTTTGCAAATCTTGGGGCATTCATAACTTTGGGGGACAGGTTTCAGCTGTACCAAGGAATGCATTTGCACAGCAGAGGCTAGTTTGTCAGCTGTGCCCATTCCTAGAGATGTCTGATCTGGTCATGGTCATGCATGCTCTCCAAGTGTGAAGAGCTCCAGTGACAAAGCCTATCAGCTCTAGTGACAAAGCGTCAACACACAGGCGAGTTAAGTACCCATGTGGGTTTAGCAAGAGGGTGAGGAGGCCAGAGCAGTGAACTCTTCCCTGCCTTCTTCTAGTAACTGTAAAAAAAATAACTATATATAGAGAGAAATAACTATAAATAAATTCCCCACTTTCTCACAGATTCAGGACAGATAAAAGGAAGTACTTCACACACTGCACAGTTAAACTATGGAATTCGTTACTAAAAGATGTAGTGATGGCCACCAATTTGGATGGCTTTGAGGGGGAATTGGACTAATTCATGGAGGTTAAAGCTGTTAATAGCTATTAATCCTGATAGCCAAATGCTATCTAATACCTCCAGTATCAGAGTCGTATGCCTATATACACCAGTTACTTGGGAACATGGGTGAGAGGGTGCTGTTGCACTCATCTCCTGCTTGTGGGTTTTATGTGGGCACCTGGTTGGCCACTGTGTAAACAGACTTTGGTCTTTACAGAACAGCTCTTATATTCTTTTCTCTGTGGGGTTGGGTGCTGTCTTTATTCTGTTGTTGTGTTTTTAATTATATTTTAATGTTTTTGTTTTATTACTATTTTAATCCAGTATTTATCTGTGATTGTTAGCCACCTTGTGTGCCATTTTTTTTGTAGGAAATCAGTAAATAACAATAAATAAATGTATGTACAGAGAAGTATTCTAATAATAATAATAATAATAATAAATATATATTTATTTATTACCCGCCTCTCCCTCTGGATCGAGGCGGGGAACATTAAAAACAAATGATATAAAATACATAAAACTGATTAAAAACATATAAAAATTAATATATTGTTAAAATACCAATAAAACTCTTAAAATACGACTGGGCAGGCCTGCCGGAAGAGATCAATCTTTATAGCTTTCTTAAATTCTGGAAGACTGTGAAATTGGCGAATCTCTCCCAGCAGGCCTTTCCACAGTCTGGGAGCGGCAGAAAAGAAGGTCCTCTGGGTAACAGTTGTCAACCTAGTTTTGGCTGACTGTAGTAAATTCTTCCCAGAGGACCTGAACGTGCGGGGCGGATTGTATGGGAGAAGGCGATCCCACAGGTAACCTGGACCCAAACCATGCAGGGCTTTAAAGGTAATGACCAACACTTTGTACTTCACCCGGAAAGTAATTGGCAGCCAGTGGAGTGATTTTAAAGCTGATGTAATATGGTCACTCCTAAGTGTACCAGTGGCCAACCTGGCTGCCATATTTGAACTAGTTGAAGTTTCCGAACCTGACACAGAGGTAGCCCTATGTACAGTGCATTGCAGAAGTCGAACCTCGAAGTTACCAGCACGTGCACTACCGACTTTAGGTCTTCCAACTCTAGGAAGGGGTGCAGCTGGTGTATCAGCCAAAGCTGATAGTAGGCACTCCTGGCCGTCACATCTATCTGAGCTGTCATTTGGAGCGACGGATCCAGGAGCACTCCCAAGCTGCGAACACAGCCTTTCAGGGGGAGTGTAACCCCATCCAGAACTGGTTGACACACCTCTAAACCCAGGTTGGGGCCTTTGACAGTAAGCACCTCCATCTTGTCTGGATTCAGCTTCAGTTTATTTTTCCTCATCCAGCCCATTACCGCCTCCAAGCATTCATTCAGAGGAGACACGCTATCCTAAGCTGATGCTGTTGTCAAAGACATAGAGAAATATATTTGGGTGTCATCAGTGTACTAATAGCACCCCACCCCATGCCTCCAAATGATTTCTCCCAGCGGTTTCATGTAGATGTTAAACAGCATTGGGGATAGGGTGGCGCTTTGTGGTACACCATACAACACCTCCTTCTTTGAGGAGCAACTATCCCCAAGCATCACCATCTGGAACGTGCCCGAGAGGTAGGACTGGAACCACTGAAGCACAGTGCCCCCGATTCCCAATCCCCTCAGTTGTTCCAGAACAATACCATGGTCGATGGTATCGAAAGCTGCTGAGATATCCAGAAGTACCAGCAGGGACACATTCCCCCTGTCAATACTCAAGCGTAGATCATCCACTAAGGCGACCATAGCGGTCCCAACTCCGTATCCTGCCCTGAAGCCGGTTTGAAATGGGTCTAGAAAATCTGTATCATCCCAAACATCCCAAAGGCAACTGCCCTCTCGATCACCTTGTCCAGAAACAAAAGATTTGATACTGGTCTGTAGTTATTAAGATCCAAGGGGTCCAGAGAGGGCTTTTTTAAGCAGCGGCCGTACCACTGCTTCTTTTAAACAAGAAGGAAAACTCCCCTCCCTGAGAGATGTATTAATAATATATTGTAATTGTGATCTAACTGCATCTCCTCCCTGGGCGACCAGCCAAGAAGGACAGGGATCGAGAGGACAAGTTGTCCTCCTCACTCATCCAAGCAGCTTATCCACGTCCTCAATACTCACCAACTGAAACTGATCCTGTGTAATTCTACTCATGGAATTGCTGGACACTCCATTGTCAGCCTCTGCTATAATGACAGCATCTAAGTTGGCTCTTATCCAAGAGATTTTATTTGTGAAATGATCGTTAAAGGCATCACAGTGAACTACCGAAGGCTCTAAGATCGGGTACAGGGGAAAGGTGCCTGGTTTAGACCCCTCACCACCCTGAACAGTTCTGCTGGACGTCAATTCGCAGATACAATGTGTGCAGAGAAGAAAGCTTTTTTCGCTGCACGTATTGCCACCCCATAGGAACGGAGATGTTCTCTATGTCGTGTCTTGTCGGATATAAGTCAAGTTTTCTGCCATTGGCACTCCAGTCCTTCCCGCTTCAGCTCCCTGAGATCTTCTGTATACCAGAGTGCCTGGTTAGAAGCGGGTTGGAGAGGACGTTTGGGGGCGACCGTGTCGATAGCCCTAGTTAGTTCTTGATTCCATCTATTGACCAAGGCTTCTGCAGGATCGTCGACGATATCAGCCACAGAACTCTCTAAGGCTTTCTGGAATCCAAGAGAATCCATCAGCCTTCGAGGGAGGACCATCTTAATAGCTCCCTAATATAGCAGAAACTGATAAGTGGCCAGCCGTAACCATCAGCGAGGTTAAATATCTAATCTCCCGCCTAACCAAACAAAAAGCACCAGGGGAAGATATGCTACCCCCAGAGATTTTTCTAGATAATGAACATTGGTGGGCCCCCATTTTGGCTAAACTTTTCGCCTATATTAACCAAAGCGGTAAATTTCCCAGCGGTTGGGACCAAAGTATTGTCATACTGATCTATAAGAAGGGACACAAATCCTCACCAGCAAACTACCGACCTATTAGTTTATTGGATGTTTCCTCAAAATTGTACACAAGATTTCTGTTAACTAAAGTTGAGGACTGGGTAGACCAGCATAACATTATAGGCGAAGAACAAGCTGTTTTCTGTCGTGGTAAATCAACTATAGACCAGTGTATTATACTAAACCATCTAAGAGAGAAATATACTCGCCCCCAATGAAGTATCTATATGCCACCTTTGTAGATCTAACCTCAGCGTTTGATAGAATTAATAGAGAAAGACTGTGGTACAAACTATGGCATTTAGGGATGAATAGACAACTTCTGATTCTGATCAAGAACTTATACTCCAATACAACAATCCAAGTCAGAGTCGGAAAAGGAGGCCAACTCTCGGAGAAAGTCAAATCATCCATAGGCATTAGACAGGGATGCTTGTTAGCTCCAATACTGTTTAATATATATGTAAATGACATTATTGGGCAACTGTCAAGCAACTCCAATTTCCCTGTTTCTGTGGGTTCTAGGAAATTGAACATATTGCTATATGCGGATGACATGGTCCTACTATCCCAGAACCTAATAGGTATGAGAAGAGTGTTGAAAGTTTTTGGGGAGGTTTGTACCAAAGAATAATTGTATATTAATTATTCAAAAACCAAAGTTATGGTCTTTGGTACCCATCCGCCTAAACATAAGTGGACGTTAAATGGCCACTATCTGGATCAAACGAACCAATTTAATTAACTAGGAATTTGCTTTATGCAAAACGGCTCATGGTCTGGCCACCTATCAGCCACGAAACTGAAAGCCCAAAAATCAATGCAGACTGTCCTGAGGTTCGCCAAGGTCCAGGGAGGTCAGTTAGCCCAGCCATTAAAGTTTTTCTGGCAAAGGTTATCCCACAGATATCATACGGAGCTGAGATATGGGGAAGCTCAAGTGTACGTTCACTTGAGATTGTGCAAAACAAGTTCTTAAGGTTATTGCTGGGCCTTCCACCAGGAACACCTACCAGCTATATCAGAGCAGAACTTGGAGTAATGCCAATAATTTACTCTATCTGGAGGACAATGTTCTTTTATTACGTTAAAACGAAACATACAATTAATAGACTAATAACTCTCTGCGTAAACAAACAGAGAAACTCCCCTCACAGAAATAATTGGCTACGTCGATGTGAAACAAGTTTAAAGAACTTTGGATTCGAGCTGAGAGTGCTAATGGTAAGCAATTTACTGCATAATCGCTTATCCATTAAAGAACGGTTGCAGCACCACTTTGCCAAGCTAGATTTAGATGCAATTAAAGTCTCTAGGTTCTCCTCTAGCTTTCCATCTTTAAAGTCCACTCATGAGGAAGAAAAGTATTTGTCAGAAATAGCATCCCCCTTCCTCCGTAAAGCATTTATAGACCTGCGTTTTCAGACAGTGAAAACTAAATTCATAGAGGAGAGATATAAAAATATTCCTAGAGAACAGCGGCTGTGTATTTGTGGTAGCCAGGCAGTGGAGGATACCATACACTACGTGCTATATTGTAAACTATACAAAATGCCTAGAGATAAACATCTGACGAGATTTTTAGCGCCGAGGGCAAACCTCTCAGATATGGATAAAATAATATATTTACTCTCAAATACAGCCAAACCTATCATGCTAAATGTGGCCTGGTTTGCTGCGAAAGCAGCACGAATTAGGGAAGCCCTAGAAGACCTTGACGCTACCTAAGAAAGGGGGTCTGTGGATTTTTAGAAATTATTTTGTACTCATATATATTTATATATATTTCTACTCCATTTTATTCTGTAATGTGTGTATTGTAGGATGCTGATTGTGAGATCGGGCTAAAACCTATTTTAGGTTGCCTTAACAATAAAGTAGTGCAATAGGTCCACTACCCCTGCAGGGGCGGGTGGTAGCCATGATACTAACCCTGACCAGAAAATGGTCTGCCCGTGACAATACAGAGGTATTTGTCACCTCCGCCCACAGATCCGTCTGTTCGGAACTGAAAACAGCATCTAGGGTGTGACCTGCTGAATGTGTAGGTCCAGAGACCAACTGGGATATGCCCATGTTTGTCATGGATGCCATGAACTCCTAAGCTGCACCCAAGCTGCAAAAACTAGCCTCAAATTAGATGTTGAAGTCTCCCAGGACCAAAAGCCTGGGTGACTCCAACACCAGCTCCGAGACCAGTTCCGTGAGCCCGGCTGGGGAGTCTGATAGGCAGTGGGGTGGCCGGTACACTAACAGAATCCCTAGTCTATTCCTGGTCTTCTGACTCAGGTATACACACTCGATATGTGTCGTGACTCTGGCTAACTCTCTAAAGTTCTTGCTCACGACTTCAGGTACACTGATACACAACAATAACAGTGAGATTTCTTTTATTGTAATCACACGGAATTCAAAGCATAACGGTTTCATTTCTGCAAACACACACTTGAAGCTGAAGACGGACTACACAGCTTTCAGGTAGAACGGCTTAATGAGAACAGCACTCACTCAGGGACTGACATTTAGAGATTAACTCTAGTCCTTAGAGGGCAGGAGCGGCCACGCTGCACTGGAATCCTCTGGAACATAGAGAGATCTAGGATTAGGCCTCCTAACAGTAGTATATCGGTCAACTGGCAACTAAATCTTCACTCAGCCTGTCAGGGAACGCTGAGCTGACCACGGAAGCCAGAAGCCAGGGAATGAACCTCTTCGACCTAGGGAGCCTTCCCAATTCACGTAGCTTTAGCTCTGAGGAAGGTCCTCTCACAGGTCTCACACACACACGAGTTTCAGAACAGCAACGATCAGCTTCTGCCTCCCTCTGCCCGTAACTTTGGCTCCATGGAGGGAGACAGCAAGCTATAGAACACGAATCCAGAACAGTAATCTCAAGTCCAAATCTATGAAAAGCCACAGTGCACTTTTCATAGCAGAGTTCTTTAGAAGTAACAAGTCCAAACAGCAACAGAACATGTATAGAGTGCATCTCACAATTCCAAATCAGATAGTAACTCACAGCAGCAGCAGAGCAGCAAGAGGATAGACGAGATAATTCCTAGCAAAGGAATTACTCTCAGGACAAAGGTAATATAGTGTGGAGGCTGGGCAATTCTAAGCTACTTTGATAGACAGGGCTTCAGGCCTGTAATCTAAACTCACGTGCCAACAGGGCGGCACGGTTCAACCTCTTCTGATGACGCCACAGTGTGAGGAAGATAGCCCCCACCTTTGCAAAACATAGTTTAATTCCCAGAGAACCTTCAAGGCCTTCGGCCTACCATTTGAGATAAGCACATACCAGAGAAGCAGAGATACATTTTCTCATGACAAATTGCCAAGTCTTCAGTCCACAATTCATAGGGCCAGCCCTGTGAATTGTCTACGAAGCACCTGACACTCAACAATATGATTCAGTTCCCGGACAGGAAATCTGGTCAGGTTAAGGTTATCAGAAACATTGTCTTGCCTGTAGTGCTACTTTTATGCCTAATGGTTTACATCTGTGATTGTAATGCCCTTTAATGTGGATGGTAATGGATTAAACATTAAGAACTACTGCTCTAACTACTGTGGTCAGTTCACTCATGTTTTCTTACCAGCTGTTCTGTTGAGTCAGTTTTCATAATCAACTATGTTTAGACGAACTACGTCTATCAGCATGCCTCACAGATTTAAGAAAAATGCACTCTTTCCATACAAATCTTGCTAGAAATTGTGTTTTATTCAAGACAAGCCAACACAATTATATAAATAAACCTTAGATCAATTGATATGCTTTAGGTTCATCTTATAGTTTCACAGTCATCAAATGATGGTGGTTGCACACAGAGCAACGTCTTGACTTTTAAAAGCTAAATATCGTTCCATTGCTCATTTTCCACTCTTAATAGATTGCTTTCCCCTCCCCAATCTCCACTAACTTTGTTTGTTTTGTGCTCTAGAACTGTTCGAGACCACCCTCCCAGAAACAAAGCAACAGGTAAGTCAGGTTGATATTGCTGCTTGGATTCATGCAGTATCAAAGTAAAACTTTGTTTTGCATTAACAATGTATTTGTTGCTTTTCAGTTGTATTTGTATTTAAAATTATTGGATAAACGTCAATGGCACACAAGTGGACTTCCCCCTTGCTCTCCTCTCCCTGAAGCCCTCCCTGCACTTACCCAAAATCTCCTCCAGAGGGTCCCCGAACTTTCAAGAGCAGATTGGGGGGAAGTCAGGGGGCCTGAATGGGTAGTTTAAATCTGTTACGCCAGTGGTTTGCATTTCACTGGCAGATGGCAAGCACTGGATACAACCCATTGCAGTTGCTCATGAAATTTGTGGAGGTTTACATTTTCAGTTTCTGAAATATGTTGTAAAAGGCTAAATTTGTACAGCTTATTTTCTATCCCTTCTCCATCTTGAGTGATCTTCATGATTTTAGTAAAGTTACTTTTGGAATAACGTGCTTATTTCTGTTATTATTGATAATTTATTACAGATCTCACTACAGGGAAAATAACTCTTTAGTTAGTTTAGTGCAATCCTATATGTGTCTACTCAAAAGTAAGCCCAACTGATTTCAATTAGTGATTTGCATGTTTTTTTAAAAAAACAAAATAGTTTGCATCAGAAAATTGTTGATGCCTTAGAGTGATCTAATTTAACATGTTTATTTTATTTGTTTTTAGTAAATAAAGCTATAAGTAAGCTTTTCTCCTAATACACTGCAAGTATTTTACCTAAAATGTTTGAGGAAAAAAATTAAATGTAGTTTAAATGTTATATAGAAACTGCATTGGAACATTTGTAAAAATGTAAAGGCAATATTCATGTTTAAGTTGTTTAAATTGAAGGAAAAAATCAAAAGTACTGAAAACTGTTGACAAGCTAAATACAGTTAATAAGCAAACCAAAGAACTGTGCATGATATGCTGACAACCACTCATCTATCTCAACTTGTACAACTTCTAAAATCATTAAAAACCAATATAATACATAATTGTTCCCAATGAATTGTTTATCATTTTTATTCACTCCAACCCTCCACTTGCAAATCAATTACATATATTCATTCTCTCACATATTTGCTAGGGATAGTACCGCCCAGAGAGCTTCAGCTATGGGGCAGTCTATAAATGTAATAAATAAATAAAACATTTAATACAACTTCAAGACTGCCAAGCTCACCCAACATTATATTTGTTATTGGCACCCATTTATTGTTAGTAATTAAACTTATGAAATGGAAAACTTTCCACAGAAAGAGAAAGCACTGGAAGTTTTTCTTTTGAAAAACGTTCTGTTTTGGAAAATTTTCTATCCCACTTTACTGGCCTTATATATGGATTATAAAGTTGTGCTAATGGCTTTCTTAAAAATGGAGCTGAGATTACTCAAGAAATAACTATTTCAACAGTGCCATATAATAATTTATATTCAATCAGAAAAAATATGCTTATATGGATTTTCTATCTACCTTATTTTCAAGTTCGGTTTGTTACCCAAGTTTGCATGAAATTCCACCTTTCAATCTAGAAGTGTATTATAATGTCTGGAAGATTGTTTTGCATGGGAAAGGATGAAAAATCATGTTTACTAGAAATAATCCATAAAAGCAAATATCACATGTCTTAGGCAACATTTCCTTACCAGAAGCTTGAATTGCAGAGAAATAATTTTCTCTTGCTGCTGAAAACTCTGGATTCAAATCAGTTGTTTCGCGGATTGGGACTCAGACCTCACCTACTCAGTCTTTTAGGGCAGGTTACTTGTGCTTTACCATACCTCCCATGGTCGCATTTTGAGGTGGTGCCCTGAAGAGAGTCCCAAATTGCCAAATGTGCCCATGGCCCCAAAAAGTTGCCCATCCTTTCCTTAAAGGAATATAACTATTATATCTTAATTGCTTGCACGTCTTTCTCTGTTCATTCTTGCACAGCTTTGAGGAAAAATCACCCACAAAAACAGATGCTCAGAGGTTCAGGTTTGAAGCAAGGTATTGAAAGGAAACAGTTGGAACAACCCCTTCATCCTTCATGGGAAGCAAGCAGGAAACGTCGAGAGCAAATATCTCAAATTACAGCATTCCAAGGGAAAAAAATTAAATTTGAAGACTAATTGTTTTTCTAAGACCTAACCTCAACCTTTTAACCTCATCCATTTAACATTTTGCATCTTTTTTGTGATTCCAGCAGTATGCCTAGAAATTTTATGGCCATGTTTGTAACTGAAGTTTTATATACAATGTGGTATAAGCTTAAAAGATTTTGAGGACAATTATCATTTTCATTCAGTAGATTTCTTGTGTATAAAATAAATGTAATCTTGAAATCATTAGTTGTAAGAGGCTTTTTTTTATTTAGAAAACAGTCATCTTGACATTGGCCACATTTGTCAAGAATACTTCCAGCTGGTATACTTTTCAGTGACCTAATGGGAATGTCATGAAAGATCATGGGTTTGAATTTGAGCTACCAACATATGTTGGAAATCTTAGAGAAAGGAGAACATTTTGAATCTCCCTAGGCTGTCTGCCACCCACCATTCCCCAACAGAGGGAACTTCAAAAGGAAACTCCCAGACTGAAATAGCTGAATTACAACTTAATGGAAGTTTGATTCTATTTGTTTCGGCTTGAGTAGAGACTATGTTGTCAATGGTCACTATTTATTTTGCATAATTTTAAGTTTTAGTTGCATTTCTTTGCCGCTTAGCTCACTTCTTATTGTGTGAGTGTGTGCATAATATGCATGCATGCCAACTGAGGGTAACACTCCATGTATCTGATGAAGCAGATTGAAATCCATGGAAGCTTATGTCATAATACATCTGTTAATATTTAAAGTGTTACAAGACTTTTTCTTGTTTTGGCTTATAATGTGACTTCTTCTATTCAATTACTGATTTGTGCACAAATTGTATGAACGGCGGCCGCAGCAGCACTCAAAAGCTTTAGGATTGGAATGTGAATAATTGACACATGCTGTCAGAACTATCTATGACTTTTAATTTATAATTTATAAGTAAGTGGGAAATTGTCAAAGAGGTCCAACACAGTCCCATTTGACTTCAAAAGAGGAAACTTCTCTAAAATAAGTGACCATGTAAAAAAGAAGTATAAAGAGAAAGTCTAGGATGACATATCTCTCTGAAATGCTTGGGGATTACTTAAAATCACAATAACAGAAAGTCAGACAGAAAATAAACCACAGGTCCGGAAAGGTAGCACAAAGTCCAAGAGGTCACTGGGTGGTTAACAATAGGGATGTGTATCATATCGGTCCGATGTCTGATAACGAACCGATAAGGTCGTTATCGGACATCCAATGACCGATAACAATAATTTCCTTAGGTGGCCCTATCTGATCGGATCCAATATCCATATGTCCGATAACTATCAAACATATCGGATTATCAGACTGCCATTTCTGGTCTATGGGGAAAAACACTGGGCCGGCACTTCCTCCCTCCCCCCACTTGCACTCCATCCCCCCACTCACACTCCTTACCTGCCACCGCTGCCCCATACTACTGCTAAACAGACTTTCCAGCCTGTTCCTCAGTAGAGAGACGCGCCAAGTGATGACGATATCACTCGGCGCGACTATCTACTGAGGAACAGGCCGAAAGCCTGTTTAGCAGTAGTATGGAGCGGCGGTGGCAGCGGGGAAGGCCGCAGGTAAGGGGGGACCCCTCCTCCCTCCCTCACCCCCACTCGTGCTCCTTACCTGCGGCCTTCCACACCGCCGACGGTCCGTCCTACTGCTAAACAGGCTTTCCGGCCTGTTCCTCAGTAGAGAGACGCAATGAGTGATGATGTCATCACTCGGCACATCTCTCTACTGAGGAACAGGCCGGAAAGCCTATTTAGCAGTAGGATGGACCAGCAGAGGAGGCGGCGGCAGGTAAGGAGCGCGAATGGGGGGAGGGAGCGCAAGTGGGGGGGGAGGGAGTGTTGGCCCAGTGTTTTTCCCCATAGGCTTGCATTGGGGGAATGCTTTCTTTCCCCCAATGCAAGCCTATGGGGAAAACACCTGAAATGGCAGTCCGTAATTGGATCGGAACTTCCGATATTTATCGGATATCGGATCCAATCAAATCCAGGTACCCCCCGATATGGTAGGATCCAATATTTTTAATATCAGAAATTCCGATCTGATTCCGATTCCGATATTTCTGGTTGTGCACATCCCTAATTAACAAACAGTGTCAAAGAAGCTATTACACACACAAAAAAGGCTTCCTTCAGAAAATGGAAGTCTTGCCCAAACAAGGAGAACAAAAGCAACACAAATTTGCACAAAGGAATGCAAGCAGACAATAAGGAATGCAAAAAAGGAGTTTGAGGAGCATATTATTAACAACATTAAGATCAACACTAATTAATTAACACTGTTCAGATAACATGCTAAGCCACTGTGGTTAAGCATTTTGAGTTGAACATTATGGCTTAGTTGGTCATGTGAACATGACTTAGTGTGTTGTATGAACCATTCTGAACCATGTTCTGACCCACAGTTTAAACTTGCTCAATAACCATTTGCTGCAAAAGGGCTAGCAGCCTAACCATGGCTTACTTAACATGTTGTCTGAACAGGCCTTTTACCTGAGAAGCAGGAAACCAGCTAGGAAAGAGATTGGGTCATTGTTAAAGTGTGAAATGAGGATTAGGAGATTGCAGAAAAGCTTAATGAATTCTTTGCATCTGTGTTTAGTGCAGAAGATGTAAGGCAGATACCTGTGCTTGGACTGATATTTTCATGAAAGGAGTCTGGGGACCTGAGGCAAATAGTGATGACATAGGTGACATTCTAGACCTTATTTATAAATTGAAAACAAATCACCAAGGCCAGATGGTATCCATCCAAGAATTCTTAATTCAAATGTAAGATTGCTAGTCTTCTTTTTTAAAAAATGCCATGTGCCCCTAAGATTTGCCTCTGTACCAGAGGACAAGAAAGGTGGCTAATGTAACGCTAAATTTAAAAGGGGGTCCTAGAGGCATCCAGGAAATTACAGACTGGATAGCTTAAAGTCTGTTCTAAATAAATTGGTGGAATTAGCAAGCATATAAAATTACAACTCATGCTGAAAAAGAATCCGCATGGATTCTGGAAAAGCAAGTCTTTTCTCCCTAACCCATTAGAGTTCTTTGGGAGTGTCAATAAAATATGGGGAGAAGTGACCCGGCAGATGTCATTTACTTGGACTTCCAATGGGTTTTTGATAAAGTCACCTTCTCAAAAACTTAATATTAACAGTCATGGAATAAGAGGAGAGGTCCTCTTATGAGTTGATAACTGGTTAAAAAAGAGTAGGAAGAAATGTCAGTTGTCGCAGTGAAGGAATGTGAACAGTGATATCCCCAAGAGATCTGCATTAAGACTAGGGATGTGCACTGACCCCCCGGATCGTATCGGATAGCGGATCGGAATCGGACCTGGGGGGTCGGATCGGATCGGATCGGAGGCTGGTCGGATCGGATCGGACCAGATGTCCGATCCGGATCGGACGCCATTTTGAATGCTTTTTCCCATAGCCAAGTATTGTTTTACAAAAACGCCTATAACTTTTTCATTTTTAAAGATAGAAGGATGAAACCTGGGCACATTGTAGACTGGTTAGGGGTAGTTATCTGTGAGAAATTTCAGAAAGATTGGTGCATGCATTTTGTGGCAATTAATTTTTTAATAAATACCCAGGAATGCCTATAACTTTGTCATTTTTAAAGTTACACACATGAAACTTTGCCACATTGTAGGGGGTACCTTGGGACCTATGTGTGTGAAATTTCAGAAACGTAGGTGCTTGTCTTGTGTGGCAATTAATTTTTAGAAAAATGGGTAGTAGTGGGGTAAATACAGTTACGCCTCCCATTTTTTTATTTTTGAAGATACAAACAGGAAACTTGGGCACATTACAGGTACCACTTGCCTTGATATGTGTGTGAAATTTCAGAAACATTGGAGCTTTCCTTGTGTGGCAATTAATTTTTGAAACAATGAGGAAAGAAACACCTATAACTTTGTCATTTTTAAAGTTACACACATGAAACTTTGCCACATTGTAGGTGGTACCTTGGGACCCACGTGTGTGAAATTTCAGAAACATAGGTGCTTGCCTTGTGTGGCAATTAATTTTTTAATAAATACCCAGGAATGCCTATAACTTTGTCATTTTTAAAGTTACACACATGAAACTTTGCCACATTGTAGGCGGTACCTTGGGACCTATGTGTGTGAAATTTCGGAAACGTAGGTGCTTGCCTTGTGTGGCAATTAATTTTAGAAAAATGGGTAGTGGTGGGGTAAATACAGTTACGCCTCCCACTTTTTTATTTTTGAAGATACAAACAGGAAACATGGGCACATTACAGGTACCACTTGGCTTGATATGTGTGTAAAATTTCAGACAGCTGGGTCCAGGCATGTGGTGGCAAGGTATTTTTGAAACAATGAGGAAAGAAACGCCTATAACTTTTTTATTTTAAAAGTTAGAAGTCTGAACATTGCTCACTTTGTAGATGGGTTAGGGGTAGATATGTGTCAGAAATTTCAGAATTATAGGTCCAGGCATTTGATGGCTATGGAATTTTTAAATTACATGTTTCAAAAAAATTTCTACAGAGGCCAGGTCTTCCCCTCCCGCTTCCCGCGAAGAAAAGGAAACACTCTCTCGTCTCGATCCCTTTGATCCTTGCTAGTAGTATCCATTACAGGGCTCGTGTTTCCTTTCCTACTTTCACTTTTCAAGCAGAACGGCTGAGCCTAGCTGAGTTTTGCAGCCATGCGTGCAAGGAAGGATCACTCTGGTCTCGATCCCTTTGATCCTTGGTAGTATCCATTACAGGGCTCGTGTCTGCTTTCACTTTGTACTCAAGCAGTACAAGTGGGAGGCGTAACTGTATTTACCCCACCACTACCCATTTTTCTAAAATTAATTGCCACACAAGGCAAGCACCTACGTTTCCGAAATTTCACACACATAGGTCCCAAGGTACCGCCTACAATGTGGCAAAGTTTCATGTGTGTAACTTTAAAAATGACAAAGTTATAGGCATTCCTGGGTATTTATTAAAAAATTAATTGCCACACAAGGCAAGCACCTATGTTTCTGAAATTTCACACACGTGGGTCCCAAGGTACCACCTACAATGTGGCAAAGTTTCATGTGTGTAACTTTAAAAATGACAAAGTTATAGGTGTTTCTTTCCTCATTGTTTCAAAAATTAATTGCCACACAAGGAAAGCTCCAATGTTTCTGAAATTTCACACACATATCAAGGCAAGTGGTACCTGTAATGTGCCCAAGTTTCCTGTTTGTATCTTCAAAAATAAAAAAATGGGAGGCGTAACTGTATTTACCCCACTACTACCCATTTTTCTAAAAATTAATTGCCACACAAGACAAGCACCTACGTTTCTGAAATTTCACACACATAGGTCCCAAGGTACCCCCTACAATGTGGCAAAGTTTCATGTGTGTAACTTTAAAAATGACAAAGTTATAGGCATTCCTGGGTATTTATTAAAAAATTAATTGCCACAAAATGCATGCACCAATCTTTCTGAAATTTCTCACAGATAACTACCCCTAACCAGTCTACAATGTGCCCAAGTTTCACCCTTCTATCTTTAAAAATGAAAAAGTTATAGGCGTTTTTGTAAAACAATACTTGGCTATGGGAAAAAGCATTCAAAATGGCGTCCGATCCGGATCGGACCTCATCGGATCGGATCGGATCGGATCGGAGGTTGTCCGGATCGGATCGGATCGGATTTTCCCGATTTTGGGTCGGATCGGATTCGGATCGTGGATCGGATCCGATCCGATGCACACCCCTAATTAAGACCAGTGCTTTTGAACTTCATAAATGATATGAAGTTAGGGAAGAGCGGTAAAGTGGCCAAGTTTACTGATGGTACCAAATTATTTGGATTTATTAAAGCAAAAAGAGATTGCAAAGAACTTCAAAATAATCTCCAAACTGAGTAAATAGCAAATGCAGTTCAATGTAAGCAAGTATACATTTGGGACAAAAATCTCAATCTAAGCTGGCCGTGGCTCACCAAGAAAGAAACCTTGAGGTTGCGGTGGATAAAATGTCAACCCAGTGTGACTGCTGTGAAAAAGGCAAATTCCATGTTAGGCATAGTTAGAAAAGGAATTGAAAATAAAACTGCTGATGTCCTAATGCCTTTAAACTAATCTATGGTGTGACTTTACTTGGACTACTATGTTCTGTTCTGGACATCACACTCAAAATAAGATGATGTAGATCTGGAAAAGGTGCAGAAAAGGGCAAGTGAAAAAGGGTCAAGGGGCTAGAGCAACTTCCCTTTGTGGAAAGGTTATGTAGTTTGGGGCTGTTGAGCTTAGAAATATGTGAATAAGGAGAGACATGATAGAGATGTATAAAATTATGCATGGAAAAAGTGATTACTCTCATAATACTAGAACCCAAGGTCATCCAATGAAATGGAATGGTGGGAGTTTCAGGACTGATAAAAGCAAGTTCTTCACACAGCACATAGTTAAACGTTAGAATATGTTGTTACAAGATGTAATGATGAACACCAACTGGGATGACTTTAATGGGGAATTAGACAAGTTCATGGAGGATAAGGCTCTCGGCAGATATTAGTTATGATGGCTATATATTACCTTGGGGACCAAAGGTAGTATGCCTCTGTGTGCCAATTGCTGGGGACACTAGTGGGAGGGTGCTGTTGTGTACTTTCCATGGGCATCTAGTTGGAATTTGTGTGAACAGAACGCTGGAATTATAGATAGTCCTTTGGTCTGTTACACCATGGCTCATACTTTATTATGTTCACATATAAAAAGTAAATCCTTTAGATAGATACATCTGATTTGAAATCATACCTGTAGACTAGCATAATCTTACAAAATTAAGTGGAAGTTGGAAATGAGTGTTTATAAATAGACTTTAGTGACTAAATTTCATTATTTTGCTTTTTAGTATTCCAGTAGATTAGAAGAGTATTTGATTGTGTTGAGTGGAATTATCTACTCTTGTCAATAGTGGATAGATTGAAAGGGGATTTAAGATGTAGCTGTTTGTTCACCATGTTGCATGTTCGTTTTTGTGTCTAAAAGAAATCCTTTTCACTCTGCCCTTCACAGCTCTTAAGGAATTCTGAATTTCAGCCTCTGATTAGGCACTAACTTTATTATAGGATCAGTGGTTTAGTGTTGTAAATGGTTTTGAAACGTTGTCCCATAGTTTTGTAAGCCAGTGTTTGTTAACATGCAGGTCGATGTTAAATATAGGGCAGTATTCAACGGTTTATTCTGCAACTTCAAATAGCACTAGCAGTGGTGGACCAAATCTTTCCATTGTGCAAGCACTAGCATATTTTGCTTGTGCAACCATGCTTACACAAACATGCCTTTAATTGGGTTTTGCTTTTGTACATAGTTCAGAACCTGGTGTGTCATTGTGCAACATCATTTACACTACCAGAATGACGCAACTGGATATTCCTCATAGACTTATGTTTACTGCTAGCCCAATATTAGGGTGTCTCTATTTCTTTTCTGTTTTGCTAATTGTAAATATTACACAACAAACTGTTAATCTTCTAGAATGCTATGCATGTTTAGACAGAAAAAAGTCCTAAAATTCCCAGCCGGCATAAGTCTATTAAAATCTACCATTTTGGAGAAAGGAAAAAAAATTATGAATGCCTAAAAAGACTAGTTTGCTTAATATGAAGAAAACGTATTTTGAGGTTTTTAGTTGAACATAGAGAATCTTGAAAATATTAAAGCTTGAAGAACATCCCTTTACGTGTCTGTGGATAGCCAAGATTGCTTAGTTTTTCTTGGCAATTGATGATCAAGATTTTTTATTGCTTTAACTTATGGCCCTAACAATATTCATATGGGATGTCTAGGACATCAAAGTGTTTTTAAAATAACCTTTGAATTCTTGGCTACATTCACAGCAAAACGTGCAATAAAAGAAATTAGCTCTAGCAGAATCTGCATGCAAGAACAAGTAGCAGGTGAATGCAGTTTTATGTTCCCTGTTTTCTTCTGTTCATATAGCTTTTCAACCAATACTTGTGCTGTCTGATATACTGGGAAGTACCACCAGTTGAAAAGCACTAATATAAAAGGAAAGGTTAGCAATCTTAAAATAAATTCTTAATACTTCTTGTTAGTGGCACTACTGCAATATGTTAAACTGAGACAGAGATTCCATTTTGTCAGATACTGTCTGAATATAAAACAGCATCTTGGTTTAATATTTTAGTTGTAGAAAGAGAGAAATTTGGAACCTGAAAATTTATTTTCCAAATGTGTCACTAAACTAACATGTTAAAGAACTGCTGTCTGTTCTGTGCCTACATGGACTAAGTCTTGTTAGGTGGTCCAGATCATTAACATCACTTTTTCATTTTCAGTGTAGATTTTATTTTGGTGGAAGCTGGAAAGAAAAGTTCTAATCGTTTGAAACATTTTTATTCAGGTCATTTTCACATAAATTTGCAACCATTATACAAGAATGTAACACAAGAATATGGAAGTGCAGTAAAGAATACAAAGCTAGTGTATGAATAATCATAAATAACTTTTCAGAGAAAGATGCACAGATTTTAAAAATAAGGCTCTTTGAAAAACTGAAGTAAATAGTAAAAATTTCTTCAAGAGTGGCTTTTCATTGAATTTTTAACATCTGGTTGCTTATAAATGTCCTGACAACAAACTTGTTTATTTCAATTCAAGTTAAAATATGTAAGCACCTTTGAAATATCTGGAATGTTAAAACAATTTTGCTGTAAGGCACAAGGTAGAGCACTTTCCATTAAATGTGTATGCACTTCAGTTATGTCCAACAAAAACTTTAGGAATGTACAAAAAGGCTGACAAAAAGTAACATTATTGGTTTACTATTAGAAATCCCTTAGATTTAATCATGGATCATGTAATGCTTGGAAGACCAAAGCTTTGAGTGCTACGAGCCAAATTTATAGGACAGCCAAAAAGAATGAAGGAAAATACTTTTTATGACCTTCACCATGTTTGATCTGTTATCCAATTGAGAGCCAAAAAGATCCATTTATAACAAAGGTGTGGCTCACTGAATCCTAATACGTTACAAGGGCCACAAGAAAACCTAAAAATGGCAATGATTCTTCATAAATGAATACTTTTCCCTGTTAGACTAACCTTGGCAATGTAAGTCTTGGCTAAGACATGAGTCCACAAGTGCCAAATATTCCTGTTTACATCATAAGTAACTGTCGATAGTATGCTTTTGTTTTGTTTTTTGGTAAATGAAAACATGATTTTGTAATTAAATATTGCTGAGTCTGGGATAATGATCCTGTATAGCAAAGTCACTTGGAATATCAGGTAGGCCAACCCTACCCCTTGAGCTGCCACCATGGATCCATCGGTTTTTCTGAGCCCCTACTCCTCTCAGTAGTCACTAACTCTGCAATTTGTGCTGCTTTTTTTAAAAAAGCTTACATATAAGCAAGCACGCTATGATGTAGGCAACCACAACTGATGGCCTATGAAAGGGTGTAAATCTGTTAATGTACAGTATTAGAAATCAAGCGGTCAGGACTGATGGTTCAACATCCACTAGAACTATGAAAATAAAGAGGAGGTACTGGCAAGTGGAAAAGGAATAAGCAGGTTTTGTCAGGCCTCACAAAGGTTTGTAGGCATGTTGTTGCCTCAAATACAAGCACAAACATTTGAATTAATTTTATAAGACAAATTATAATAGTGATAAGATGAAATCCAACAGTGTCTGTCCACCGACAGAATGGATTTTGCCCACTGACTTGAGGAAAATGTCAGCCCATCTAACAAAAAATGTGCATTGTTTGAAACTTTGGAACCCAAACCATTAAATTGTCTCCAGGAAAGAATTACAGAAAATTATCATATTCTCCAAGCTAAGTGTGCACCCTTATTACTTATTGTAATATATGCAATACAATCAAACTGAAGCAGTTTTGACATTAAACATCTAACCTAGAAAAGCCAATAAGTGAATATACGGCACTTTCAGGAAGCTGAAGTGGAGGATGAGTCTCCTTCTGTTAATAGTTTTCAGGATTTGGGGGGGGGGGGCAGGAGGTAGATCTATTCAGTGTTAATCTGGGTTTCATCCAAAAGCGGAATAATTCCACCTATAACAACCAATTAGGGGTTGGTTTACTTCTATATATTAGTAACCTGGCACTTGAATTGTTACTGTAAAGTACATCTTATTTTGTATATGTCAGGAAGCCTCGTTGTATACAATGTGTTATTTATTATACAGCCTTTTGAATACTGCTTATATTTTTTAACTTCATTCTTTCTGGCAGGCAAAAGTACAATACTTCATAGGTTTATGGGGAATGTACATCAGCCCTCTTCTGACAAACCAGCCATTTAAGTCTTGTTTTATGATATCACCTCGATATATTACTGCTACCCTCTCTTTCATCAGTTTAATTTTTAAAATAACTAACCAATTAAGTCATCCTTAATAATGGAGTATAATAACATCCTATTTTTTCTAGTCAGGGGAAGTAGCTTCTAAACACCTGTAATGGAAAATCTTTCCAACTATAGGAAAAGAATGTGAAAAGCAGTCTGCAGTAGTGTCCCATAATTCTTCTGAGAAGCGGCTTACGTCAAAATATCAATATACTTTTAGTTTAAGATTATTTGCCTGCAAAAATATTTTAAAATAAACACTTTTCATATGTAATAATGGATGTTGTACACTAAGCATTAAATACCCTTAAAAAGTGATCAGTATTTTTTTTATCAAGCAAGATTTTTGTACTGGCCCCTTGTCATATAGCAAGAAACTTCCCAAAACAGGAGGAGAATATCAATAGCAATTTTGTGATAATGGGGGAGGCGGAATCAGCTATACATGATCCATCAAATGAAACCTAAAGTTTCTCTTTGGATCTCAGCCTATGTGAATACCCTTTAAATGGTTTAAGCTCATTCACAGATAGTGTACTGATTTCCAGTAGTCAAAGGTAAGGCATTTCTGTGAATGGGTTAACTTGCTGTACAATTTGAAATTATTTGTATAAAGCACCAATTTCTCACTGTTCTCAAAAGCTGAATGCATGAATAGAGCAACATTATTAATTCTGAAGAAGGTCTTAATGCCTCAGAGTCACATTAAAATTCTTTGTATATATTCTGGTCCTTTTTCAGTTTTCAAAAGTTTTTACATCCTATCTCAGTTTATAAAATAATTGCATCTCAAAACCTCAGGTACCGATGCATAAATTTTCTTTCATCTTAATATCTGTTAATGAAAAAAGAAATCGTAGTTAAGTATAACATATCTCAGAACCAAAGAACTATATAGAAAATCAGAAACATACATTATTCTTAAAATTTAAGCAACATCGTTAGCAAGTTACTTTTCCTCTACTTAAACAGTTCTCATTAATTAACTTAAAGGAGATGGAGTATAAGGAAAACTTCTGTGAGCTGTATACATACTTTAATGCAAACACCTGTGATCTTAGATGTTACATTTCCCCCCAAATATAATGATGTCTAGTTCTTAAAGAAAAGGGGCTGTTCCCAGAATGTTGTTTTAAAAAAATTTTAGCACAGTGAGAAGCTGTGACAAATTCCTCTTGCAGCTCTGCTAATATAACTGCTGACCTCTAAGAATCCTACTGTTCTGGTTCTTAAGCTCCCACAAACTCACACTGCTAAGTAGAACACATAAAAGTCTAGGGCAAGACGGCGTAGTTTGTTGATTCTGTAAACTAACTGTAACTTTGGGCTGGTGGTGACAAAACTACGTTCAATAAGCGGTTTAGTGAATAATCTTAGTTACAGTATTGGTGCTGGTAATATATTTAAAAAACCTAACATTGGGTACAATAAAGGGAATAAACAAGGAAATTGGGGAATGATGAGATGAAGGTAAAAACTCCACTGTTGTAAATTGGTCCATGCTAATCACGAAAGGCCTGATCCACAGTTTGTTGTGAAGTTCCCAACTTCATCAGGTACATAGTCCATGTGACCATGTACACATTTTCCTTTTCCCCATGTATGCATTCACATGGAGAAACAGTAGTGAGCGGTATACAGATATAACTACAGTGACTCCAATGATTGCTCAAAAAAAGTACAATTCTGGAAATCACTCACCACTATATTTGTGTTCAGACTAATTTGCATTTATATGCCTCCAGCATTGGAGGCCAGAGAAACTGTGTGTAAGCAAGCCATACTTGTTATAGAAATATTACATTCACATGGATTTGTTTGGGATTCCCTAGCAATCTACTCCATGGTGTTCTGAAGATGTTCTTTATGTGGAATGGATAAGCAACATGCAGAGAGTTCGGAAGCGCAAGCCAGGAATAACAGCTGAAGCTCACTAAGTCCATGCAGCAGCAGGAATATACAAATCCCTTTAAATCCCCAAAACAAGATTTCTAAAGAGAAGTATTTCAGAAAGAATCCAATTTGAGTGCCTTGCATTGGCAAGCAACTTAACACTTATATTACTGGAGATTCATTCTAGGCCACTCAATTACATTGATTTAACTATGAAGTGGTTCTAATCTAAAAGCAAAGCAAATGTGAAACTAAGGGAAATGGACAGACAGTTGCCTAATTCTGGATATAACTAAACTATGGTTTAGCATTGCATTCATGGATTTGCATACTTCCTGCTTTCTTCTTCTGGTGAAGCTGTGAGTACAGACGTTTCTAATTTTAAAATAGCTGGGAGTTCCCCATTACATTTGAACTCAGGCAAACTCTAGTTAGTTTAAACCATGTTTTGTTCAAGAGATCCAGGATAATAACCCATGATTTGATCCTGGCTGGTTCGTACAAACCATAGTTCGTTTAAATCAGAGTTCCCCCGAATACAGGCCTAATGAAAAACCCTGTTTAATTTAAAGCAAAGCACATTCTTCCAACCTCACAGCAGCACCAGAGAAGAGAAGAATGTGCAAGTCCAAGGCTTGCATTAAATCTGACAAGTTTATAGAATGACTGTTTTCAGATGTATTGCTAAAGTGCATGCTACACTTCCTATCATTACAACACACTCCTTTTTCCTAAGCACCATAAAAATGTATTACCTGTACCACAAAATATTTGAAAGGAAGTAGGAAAGTACTTACGGTGAAATTGTGCAGCCAGAGGCATATGCATGATGACCTGTATAGCGGATATCACAACGTACTATGTTGTTGTTGTAGTCTGATTCTGGTACCAAGTAGCTAGGGTTTACACTAACCTGCAAAAGATATACATGCTGTATTTTGCAGTTTCACATAGTATTATGTATAATTCATGATTAATAAAATTGATTACCTTTAAAATGTAATTTCCAGGTTTTACATCTGTAATATCAATCCATTGGCAATCTATGTCAGCATTGTATGTGTCATAACAGCCAGGACTCAATCCCTAGAATAGTAATGTAGATATATGTGAGAGTCTCACTGTTGCTTTTTAAAAACAAAAACACAACAACAGTACACTCTTAGCAAATGCCAAGAAAATTGATTAAATTGTTACTGTTTCTTAGCATTCCATAATAGAACACCTTAATCTTTATTACAACCTTGTACTTTATTTTCAAAATCTAACAAAAGTTAATTTCCTTACAACCTTTTTGGCTGTAAGGCAATGTCTTGCACTTCTACTTGAACAAGGCTTCACCACTAAATGCTCACTATTTCCCTGTCATTTCCCCTATTTTCCTGCCCCCAAACCCCATCACACTGTTCCAGAGGTTCCCTCAACCCTCAGGAGCAGATTCTGGAAGCGGGGGGGGGGGGGGGGGGGAGGGGAGCAGGGGGGAAAGCCAGAAAAATCTCCACCTATGAGCAGAGTTCTGTTTATCTCTGGAGTCCACTGCTGTTGTTATTGTTATTATTATAATTATTATAATTATTATTTCCAGAAGCTACATTAGCCTCTCTCTCTCATTTTTTAAACAGTAACTGATATATTAATAAAATTATTACCAATAGTTTTTCTAACAAGATGATTGGTCTCCTCTCATATGCAAATCAGAACCATTACAGAAATATCCAAATCTTGGCATAATTGTTTTTCATTCTGACCTATCCAAGGATCTAATCTTCTTTATCCCTTTCCTGTTTCACAGCCACTTCGATTTGAAGTAACCTGGTAAAACAGAGAATTTAAGCTGGGATCTCTCCATTTTCCCACTACTATTTTGCTGGTTTAAAGGAAGGTTTAACTTGGGAAACATATTATTGTCCTGGAATGACAGCTCCATTTAAGCCATGAACACAAAATTCTTTAGGATCTATGTAATATGTGAGGTCTGGTCACTTACTCTACCCTGAAATCATTCTGAGTGGTGTCTGACTGTCCCTATGAAAAGCACAATGTTTGGCCACAGATTGTGTGTCACTTGGCATGAGTTAAGTACTCGCTGTGGAGAAGAAGGTCATTTGAGTGCTGGCAGCTGCATAATTTTTTTAAAAAAACCTGGAATCTAGATGTAGTCTTCAGTTGCTGAGGAAAATACTTCATAACAAGCACAGGTCTTGAAATAACAGATGAAGCTGCAAGAATTCTAAAAGAATTGTAGCATCTGACATTTTAATGCTTGATAGATTTGGCTATCCTGTTTGTAGGAATAGGATGTATGCTGAATGGGGCTAATTCTGTAGGAGGCTCTTAATGGTTAGTTCCAGTTGCCTCCACACTATTACCATGACCCCTGGCAACAATATAGAGATAGCCATGGATAGTATAATTGGCTGCCTCCTGCAATACACTTCCACCGACTCAATTGAGGTAGGAAGATCCAGAGCATACCAATGTCTACATCTAGCCAAACTGATAAAAGAAAAGTAAAACTAGCTTTAAAATTTACATAGACCCTGTTCAGATGACAAGTTAAGCAATGGTGGTTAAGCATTTTGAGCTAAATATTATGGCTTAGTGTGTCATATGATCCATAACTAAGGGGGTCACGTGAACCATTCTTAACCATACTCTAACCATTTGCTGCAAAAGGGTTAGTAGCCTAACCATGGTTTAGCGTGTTGTCTGAACAGGCCCATATTGAGGTGAACAGCATTCTCCTGTAAGAAATCTCAACCAACATCTTGTATATAGTCTAGTTTGCTGCATGTGCTTTGAACGATGCTACTCTTATGATCTAGATAGTGTTGATGCCTAATACTATTAGGCTTCATGCAGAATTACATTTAGCTGATACTGGAAGCAGGGTTATGGACACTGTATCCTGATTCCTTCTTCCTTCTGAAGTCCCCTGAGCCTCTTGGAAAGCTGCTCTGAAGGGTTGGAAGATCCTCTGGAGCAGCATGTGAGGTGGAACAGGGGGCTGCAGTGGAAAGGGAGAACTGGTGATTGCTTTCTGCCCTTATTCTTCCAGCAGAGAGCCTCTGATGGGTTGCAGCGCCTTCTGTAAATGGCCAATCTGGAACCAGCCAAATGTATGTAAGTCAATAACACTTCATGTGAGTTGTTCCAGAAGTGCATCTATTTAATTTTATTGCCATTTATAATGTTTTCAGTGTTTGAAGTAATACTGTGCTACATTCCTACATTTCACACTTGCACCACCAATAAATAGATTAGAAACACACTGCTTTGCTTAGCTACCACAAATTCTTATGAATGGAAAAGGATTACTTATACCTATGTTTCCTACTGAACATGACATTCTGAAATATATTATTTACATTGTTACCTATGATATATCTCTGAAGTGATCCCTTATCTGCTGTTTCATATAAATATATATTGATTTAACAAGAAAAAAATACAATACAACTAGGTATTTATTGGAATACTAGTAAAGTACTGTGGATTTACATGGAAGCAGCTCTGTAAGTATGACAGACGATAGGTTTCATAAAACAGATTATTGCAAGGTCCAGGCAGGTAAAAACATACACAAGTGAAGCACAAGTTCCAGATTTCCTTCAACAAAACTGCAAAATAAATAAGCAAACTACTGAAAAAGTAAAGCTGTTACATAATGTGCCAACTGTAGGCATCCCCTAAGAGTTGTGGACTATCTCTGGCTGCTAGTTTCTGGACATGCTCAGCAGATGTCTCTCTACAGAGCTCTAAAAATGCAACAAACCTGCAACTAGAGACCTATATTTGTGATGATTTTTTTAAATTTAAAGTTTTTGGTTTTAATTATTTTTAGCCGCCTTGACACATTTGGGGGTATGAGTCAGTATAAAGCAGACAAATAAATGAATAAATAAATTATAGTGTATCTATGGCAAGTATTTTAGAAAAAAAACTTTAATGACAGACAAATTACTAAACATAAATATGATAATGGACCATCCATGTTTGCTACATATGTAAGCTTGGAATAAAACAGGTGAGCTTGTAGAAGAGAAACATTGACAAATTCCAGACAAGATGATAATGGGTTTGAGTCTAGAGCAAACACTTTTGGAAAAATTTTCAGAACTGGCATTGAGATAAATCTTGGCTCCAGAATTAAGTGCCTGTCTATTTATAATGGATAATTTTCAATTTGTACCGTCCAAGGATACGGACAGGATCCTTGGAAAAGTGAGATAATCTATGTGTGTGCTGGATGCCTGCCCTTCCTGGCTTATAAAAGTGGCCAGAGGAGAATGATGAATGCCTCTTTATGACAAGGTGCAATTCCATCTTTCCTAAAGAGGTGGTGGTGAAACTTTTGCTAAAAATCAAAACAGAAACCCAACCCTCCCTGAAATCCATTGTACTGGATACTTTCTGGCCGGTCTCCAATATTTACAAAAATATCACTATGTAATAAATGTTATGCCTGTTCTATAAAACAAAGGCATTTTATCCTAAGTGGGATAAAGCTGTTAGGTATTACGTAGCCTGATTTTGTAATTTTGATGGAACATGAGGAGCATCTTCAGCATCAGAACTTTAAACAGTACAGTTAGCCCGATCTTTAGCTAAAGAGCCAAAGAGCACCACTACAGAAGAGAGTTCTTTTCACCATTTCCCTATCCTCAGCCTGCTGTGGTATACTATACTCATTTATTCTTGCTGCCAGAAACCTTAAGGGGTCCACTAGTCCCAAGAAAACCTAAAGTATCAACTTCCAGTAACTATATCCCTGACTGTCCTCTTCGAAGATTCTTACCTTAAAATGAAAGTTAATAAATCTGGCTATGTACTATTTCCACACAGCGTTCATGCCTCATGGTCTGCTAAAACTGATGACTGAAATCAGCCTATAGTCTGACAGTAAAGAGGAAATTTTATTAATAACTATATCTTACCTGTGTGTGTGCTGTACATGCATATCGCCTATAGTATCCATAATCGCAAGAAGTATCTTCAAGACAAAAACTTGCTTTGTGTCCTTCAGCTACTCTCCTATGTGAGTTTGCTTCAAGCAAGTCATAATGGCTGAATTCATCCATACTGTGGTAATGTCTGTTAAACCACAGGTAAATTAGTAGACAGGTTTGTTTTTTGTTACATGTTAAACCAACAACCATAATAATAATTGTGGCCCAACAAAATGACTACTAGAAGTAGCAAGATGATTAAACAAGACTTTGAACACTGCAATATTCAGAACTAATGGGTTAATATTTGGGACCCAGTGATATTATTCTCTACATATAGTTCCAATATTTAACAATTATATAAAAATGTAGCCTGCTATATATATTTTTATTTTGCTTGAAACAAAGCAACGTATGAACTTTGTTATTTCAAAATTTTATGTTGCAAAAAGAGTAGGAAGCACCTAAGTTGTTATATGTGAGTAATACATCTTCCAACTGTTACCATCGGGCAGTGTTTATCTGACTAGAAATGCTTACCTTGCACACTGTAAATTCCAAGGGCACTTCTATGTCTAAAATGTTTACATTTATCAATAGCCCCAATAATTCATGCAAAACAAATTGACATTATGCTCTATTATGTTATACGTATGTTCCCATGTTTTAGTTTTATACTGGTTGCTTCGTTATGGTTATGATTATTCCTTGGACATATTGTAAAAGGCTTTTGTTCTGTTACTACACCATTTTCTCATGACAGAGTAGCAAAAACAAACCTTCAGCCAACCACATCACCATCTTCTTTCAGTTATATTCTGCTATTGTTGCTTTCAGCATATACAAAAAAGGATAGAAGCAAGCAACATTTCAACACAAGTGTCCCCTTTGTGATGCAAAGCTGAAAAGGTCAGATTTGCCAAGTGCGCTCCGATGAAGGTGAGGGCCAAGTGCTACCTTCTGGTGTTTGGTTATAAAAACCATCACTATCTTAACATATGCCTTTGAATTCTGTCCTGATGCAAGCAACTCCTATGAAGGGTGCAGCTAGGGCTGGATCTCAAGGCCAAAGTCCAGGGCCCCAAATGACCACTCAAGGAATGGCAATTGATGGAAACCCTGCAAAGAGGCCCGGCATTAGCACCAGAGCCAGCCTGGGCATTAAAAAAAATAGTCATGGGACAGTTGGCTGGACATGTACATGATTACAGCCATTCATTTTGATATTTTTACTTCTAAATATATAATATCCTTTTCGACAACAAAGGCAAACTTATGCTCAAGTGAATGTGTTTTACATCAGGGCAGCAAACTTGATTTTATTCCTGTAGTCATAATGTTGACTTTAATTTGAATGAGTTTAAAATGCAAAAGTGCATTCTTTTTCTATCAGGGTTAGCAAACAGGTTCTGTTTTTTGTTTTTGCTCTAACGTATTAGGAATGTCAGATCAGTTGTGAAGCATGGAATGGCAGGGAGGGGGAAAAAGAAATGTTAGCTGTGTGCTTTACAATTGAAGTTATGCACATGTCCATCTAAGGGGGGTGGGGCATAACACTATTAAATCCAAGGTCTGAAATTATCTAGCAGCACCACTGGTTTAAATCAACTTCACGTCTGGTACCAATATTACATTGAGAAGGCTGATTTCATCCACCCACCATCTTCACTAGTTACTGAATAATTATGCCATTGGGCATTATCTAATGCTGCTGCTGCTGCTGCACTAGCAGGAGTGTCCACTAGTGCAACTGGAAGCTAGTGCTGGCTAGTGCAAGCGGAAAGTAGCCCAAACCACTACTTCCAGAATGGGACATGTCAACAGAGCCTGCGGAAGGGAGCTCTGCTGATTGGTCCCATACTGGAAATGGTAGTTTCAACTAGTTTCCTCTTGTGCTAGCAGTTATTCTTGCTAGAACAACCATTTTAGAGCTGGTGGATTGCCAACATTAGATACTGCCCTTATGGACACTATTTGTAAATATGCTGTAGTAAACAAGTTATCTTTTCCTCTCACATCTGAAATTGTACCGGGATACTTATTTTCTATTCTTAAGGCAGGATGACAAACTTGAGTTCAATGGGAGAGGCTTTAAGACTTCTGTTGCTACTTTCCACACAGCAGCAAGAAGGTTGGTGGGGAACCACATCACAACTAACAAATAGCAAATGAACATAATTGAAAAGTACCATACTGAGCACTTCACTCACTGATGACAGCTGTGCCACTCCCATGAGTATCGTGGTCGGCTTGGTAAGAAATCTGATGTGCCTTGATTTTTCACTCTTTGAGGGAATCTCAGAAGCACTCTGTTATCATAGTCTCTGACATCTGATCTGTAGGCAGAGCTGCAATGATGTAAAAATATGCTTAGGAAAAAACAGGCTTGAAATTGCTTGTTAAAGTTTGGCTTATAATGTGATATTCGTGTTCTTTATAGTTGAATAAACCTTCTTGGTCTTGGGCAGCCTTCCCCACCCTGGTGCCCTCCAGATGTTTTGGACTACAATTCCTAGCATTCCTGACCACTGGCCAATGTTATGGCCAACAGTCAGGAATCCTGTGAGCTGTGTTGGGAAAGGCTAGTCTTGGGACTTACTGGGTTAGTTCCAGGTTTAGTCATCCTTAGAATAGGTGCACTGGAATCAATGGTACTTAAGCCGATAATATCTAACTTAAGTCCTATTGATTTCAATGGGACTGTTTCAAGGATGACTAAATCTGGATTGAATCAATTGAGCATCCATTATTACAAAAGCTAAAACTGCTTAATTATTTCCAATGGGATATCTGCATCTTTATGAATATAGGCTTTTTGGCTTCAATTAATGTTTTCCCATTGTCTTTAAAAAGAATATTTGGCCTCTGTTAGCACTCTGTCTAGAGCCTATATTTAGGGAGGAAATATTTAACTACTATCAACACCATAATAAAATCTTCTCTTGAAATCTGTGCCAATATTCATAACCTCAATAAAATATTTCATCTAAGAAGATAGTTCTGTTACTTTTCTATAACACCACTTTAAAAAACAACAGCTTAGTTTCAAAAACAGTAGAAAGTAAGCCTGAACTATAAATGAAACACAAACAGCTACTTTTTACTTAAGAGTGACATCAAATATTGGACTTACCCCTTGCGCAACAGGACATTCCCTTCCTCTCTTCCTCCCTCATCCCCAAAATCTACTGGGGGAGGAGGGTTAACTATTCCACCAATTGTGTCCATTCCACTAGTAGACAACTTTATTTATTAACAGCACAACTCTATGCATGTCTACTCAGAATTGAATTCAACAGAGTTTACTTCCAGGTAATTGTGCATGGGATTGCCCCCTAAAGCTCTTTTTAAGATTTCCCTTACTTAGTGCTATGAAAGTCAGATTTTCTATTTTTTCAATGAGACAAAATTTGTTTTGTATATTGGGCTACCCAGTCAATTTTTTATAAAGTGCATAATTAAACTATGGCATATTGGGCTATCCAGTCACACAGCACATAGTTAAACTATGGAATTCACTTCCACAAGATATGGTGATGGCCACCAATTTGGATGGCTTTAAAAGGGGGTTAGATAAATTCCTGGATGAGAAGGCTATCAATGGCTACTAGTCCTGATGGCTAAGTGCAACCTCCAGGATCAGAGGCAATAAGCCTATATACACTGGTTGTTCAGAAAAATGGGTGGGAGGGTGCTGTTGCACCGTTTCCTGCTTGTGGGTCCCTGGTCAACAGCTGGTTGGTCACTGTGTGAACAGAGTGCTGGACTAGATGGACCCTGGGTCTGAGCCGGCATGGCTCGTCGTATGTTTCTTACATTTATACTAGATTTGTTTGTCTGTCTTCTTCCTGCTCTTCATGCCCCTTGACTCTCCAGTTCCTTCCTCTACTGCCAATTTCAACACATCAGATTTTTCTTCTTTTTAATTTTTCCATTTTTAAAAATCTCAACTAAGAATGTGTGGCATTCCTACTTCAACTTGTGGTTTAACTTCACTATTACGAATTTTTATTTTCGTTCAAGTTAAACCTGCATCCAAGTCTTCCAAGAACATGGTTTGCCAACTATTTTTCTATGACCTTAACTACAATATTCTCTCATCAATTTGCTGGCATAATTCTAAGCATATAAAGCATATTGCCAGTCCTAGGCTGACATTGCTATGAAGTAATAGGCTGTTTTGCATAATATGTTTCCATTCAAATTAAATGATAAAGAGCAATTTTTAAAAAGCAAAACAGGAACATTCTTCTTCACTGTAGTGGCCAAGAATAAATCCAGTAATTTCCATTGTACCCAGTATAGGTTTCCCATTTACATTAGAGACAGATTTGATCTAAATTCATTTATAACACAATCTTACGAATCCCTACTTAGACGTAAGTCCCACTGAGTTCAATTGGGCAGCCTCATCCTATGCATGTTGATGCAGGTATCTCTGAGTTCAATTGAATGTACCTCCCAAATAAGGATAAATGGGATTATGGCTTCATTATTAAATGAAGTGAACTGAGTGTGGAAAGCAGGTGCTGAAAAGCAATAGAATAATAAGATTAAGGAGAGGATTTATTTAAAGTTAAACTGGAAATTACAATGCTCATACAGCAAGATCTTTTTAAAACGTTTATTTTAAAGTTTCCAAAGTGATAAGTACAGAGGAGACTTGTTTTCAAAAAATTAACAAAGCACTGGATTAATGAAAAACAGGCCTTGGTAAGGCAATACTTCCCAAACAATAAGGGCATGGAAACCTTGTAGCTTGGTCATCCAGCTCTCAGGAGAGGATAATAAAAACAGTATGTTTTAGGAATTGGGATACAGACAGAATTCTCTATAACTTAAAATTTGTTGAAAATAAGCCCCAGTGACATTTTGAGATTTTATTAGCATATTCTCAACACTGCTGCAAAATGAATAGGTGACTCTTTTACAAAGTTTTACTCTCAAGTTCTACATCTTCCCATTAGATTCAGTAAGGAATTTGATACTGATGCAAATTGAGGGGCAGTGACTGTGCTTACCTTGCCAGGCAGTTCTCCTCAGCAGCACACCTCAGGTTGTACATGGACGTCTTCTGGACATAGGTGGATGCTTGAATGTAATAGGGATCTGGTACTAAGTCAGGAAGACCTGCAATGCATCAAACCACACACAAAAACTGATCAAGCCCAGGACAGGTCTACAAACTTCATTTTGCCCAACTGGCAGGAGAAGTCACAGTCAAAGCCTTCAATCCACTACAATCCACCAGTTTCACACCCAGACAGCTAATAAGATCAAAAGTCACTTTTCAGAGGATCAAAGCAGCACGAAAAGGCAATGTGTCTTGTAGATTGGCATATATTCTGTAGCACCCTACTCTGCTAACCAGTTTTTCTCATAAATCTTCAAGGCATCTCCCCACACCCCCATAAGGACACCAGCTGTCGGGAACATTTCAGCTTGCCAGATCAAAACACCAGAAATATATCTGTTCTCTTGGTTTTATGGAGCTGTAGCTATGCTGAAACAAAAAGCTGTAAGGATCCATTAGGCCAGCAATGGTTTGAATTAACCTCATTCAAATAAAAAGATGAGCCTTAAAATGAGGGACATCTGCCTTCCCTATTTTGGAGCTCAAAGAGGAAGCTCTTGAATCAGTTTCCCCAATACTAAAAGAGGGGAGACAGACCATAATGCTTCTTTCTTCAGAGCTTGGTTCAGCCACAGCACTTGTTGTTCTCTGTACACAAGACCAGGTGAAATAATAAGAAAGTCTCTAAGCATGTGCAGAGAGCTTTTGCCTTGCTGCTGAGTAATCACAGCTAAAAGTTAAGGGCTAGATTGTGGTTCGGAGGACCAAAAGTTGTCTGTTCAAGTAGGATTGAACCCCAGCACCAATGTATAACAGTTAAGGAAACGAACCACTTCTGACATTAGAGAAAATAAAACGTTTGTCCTAAAAACCACCTTCCCTCCCACCCTTCTTGTGTCCTGAGTTGTCTCTGCTGTGGGAGAAAGAAGGTTTGAGGAGTGTTTTTTCTTTCTTACTGTTCTTAATATATATATTTGTATTTAAGTACAAAGAAGTTCATTTGTTTGTTTAAGTATACAAAGTACACTTGTAAAACTTGGCACTGAGAATACTCATTTCGAGTAAATATCCCAATTTCTCATAAAGGAAGATCCAGATTGACTACGGTGGAGGAGGGCAAAGGGTGGTGGGGAGGATAAAGTTGGGACCAGATGGTGATTAGCGGCTGTGGAATTGGCTGCCCCGCCAACTGGCCAGTGTTGAAGCGTGCTGTCTGGCGACGAGGGCGGGATTTGCCACGCGGCCGGGTTGGATTTTTCCCCTTTCCTAAGGCACTGCTTTTTTTGGAGGGAGTTGTTGTTGCAGTCGGGAGCCGCGCGCCCAGCGCAAGCGGCCCACTTCACCTTGGCACGCAGGGGCTGCCTGGTTCCCTTCGTGCAAACGTGCCACCACCGCTCGGCACGCTTCCTTGAGGTGAGGGCGGCAAACCTTCCGCTCCACGCGCCTTGCCCCGCCGCATGGGGTCCGGGGCTGAAGCGCGCGTTCTTACCGTACTGGAAGTAGCCGGTGCCGTAACCCGGCCGGTAGCGGCTGCTCTGCCGGGGCTGCTCATAGGTGTCGTGGTAGTTGTAATAAGGGTTGTCGTCCGTGTACTTATAAGGGTTGTAGGGGTCGTCTCCCACCATGGTGTCTTCGTGGCCCGGCGGCGGTCGGAGATTGCTCAGAGACGGGCTGCTTCCGTTGCCCGTCCTGGAGGTGGCACTCTCGAGGGAGCTGCCCTGCGGCGCCTCTTGTGGGCTGCCGCCGGCCTCAAAACGAACACCGCCATTATTGCTTGATGGCTGCTGATAGCCGGCTTGGAACCAGTGTTGCGCCTCGGGCCTTCGGGTGATGACGGCGAGGCGGCCTCCGCCCGCAGCAGCTTCAGTAGCCGCCCCTTGAGCCCCGCGCGGAGATGTGCTGTTGCCCCTGAGGAGCAAGACGTGGCCCTGCGCGGGCTCTTGGCTGTGCCTGCGCCGAGCGGGTTGGTACTGGGAGCCCACGCTGAGGAGGCTAAACACCTGCCCGTTGTTCTCCCACTGAATCCTTTGGCGCCACACGGCGGGAGGGGGTGGTGGCGGGTTCCTCTGCGGCAGCCCACCCGCCGGCAGCCACAGCAGGCAGCTCCAGTAGACGCACGCCTGCAGTTGGGCGAGCCCCAGGAGAACCGCCGGCCGGGAGAGGAGGCGCATCGCGGCGGCGTGTGTGCCTCTCACAAACAAGCGAGATTCCCACTCGGTGCCCCTGCGGCCTGGAAGGACCCGCGAACGGACGAGAAATCCGAAACAGCAGCAGCAACCCTTGCAGCTTTTTCTTTTGTTTCTTACAGCAGCCACAGATTCTTTTTTGTTGGTTTTTGTGCACTCAGTTCCAGACAGATGGGATTTTCCTCCCTTCTCTCCTTCCCAATTTTGTATTCTCTAAAGAAATGGGTTTGGAGAGGAGGCGCAGCCACGAACTGTTCGTCTCTCCGGCTTTGGCTGGTGTGTGGAATGAAGCGTCAGGAGAGAGAGATGGAGAGGGATGGAGGGAGGGGAGAGGGAGGAGATGAGGGATTTTAAACTTTCTGGCACATGTGCAAAGTTACACAAGCCCCTTCTGGCGGGCGGCTTCTCTGCTATTTGTTCGCGTAATACGATTCGAAACGTGCGAGCCTGACAGTTCCCCATCCGCCCCGCCCCGCCGCACCATTTCCTATCTCTCGCCTTCCAGCTTCTACCCTACTGCTGACCCAGAAGGACAAACAAGACAAGGCCTCTTGTATCTACATATCTTCACAACGGTTCTGCGGGGGTCCCTCTCTACAATACTGTAAGCACCTCACCCTATAGGGTTAATTACATGCAGGCATTTCACTTCCCTCAGACTACTCCGGCTGCCAGGTGGTGGGGCACTGCCAAAATATGCACAGAGAAAAATGCTATTAGATCATCACCACAACTTGAGAGACAAGAAAGAGTAAGGGAGAGCGACGGAACATGTTTTCTGGGAAATATTTTCGCCATAGACATCTCCCACAATTTGAGATCTGGCGGGGAAACGGTGGTGGCAGCCGGGTGAAAAAACAACTCCACATCCGCCTGCAATGCTCTTTTCGTTATGGCCCAAATCCTCAAATAAACTCATGCATACCAAGTTTTGTTTTTCTCTGAGTGAGTCACACAAGAACTTCGTGAGGGACGTGTCTCCTGGAGAAGAGATTCACTTTAAAGTGAGTTTTCCCATGGGACAGACTGTCCATCACATTGAGAATATCAACCGGGGGAAAAGTTGGGAGTAGGAGGGGAATTAATCTAAAACTTCTTTTCCTTCTCCAAGAAAAATGCTACCAGTCCAGCAGCTATTATAATGCATCAAGATAACCTGTTTTGCCCCTGAGATAACAGTTTAAAGATCCATCAAGTATAGACTCCAGACATTTTTAAACTATTTGTAACAGGTTAAAAGATATTTTCTAATGAATCATTACATAGGAATGGGTGTAGAGTAAGATAAAGCTCTTTTATCTCAATACTAAATGCATTTACTTGGGAGACTAGGTCTGTTATTTTAATACAGAGGAAGCTGCCTTATACTAGGTTAGACTATTGTCCATCTAGTCCAATATTGCTACTTTGACAGCTCTCCAGGGTCTCAAGCACAGATCTTTGCCATCACCTACGAGCTAAGAGTACAAAGATTAAACCTGGGCTCTTCGGCATTTAATGCATGTGCTCTACCACTGATCTGAGGCTCTTCCCCATAAGACTGAACTTCAAGGAAGCATGCTTAGTTTTGCAATACTTGAGTCTTAACTATTTTGTTACACACATAGATCACCCTGGTGAAAATTAGGTTTACTTCAGTTACTGGCATCTATTCTAATTATCACCTAGAGTTAAGTGACAATTACTCTCTAGGTAAATTATCACCTGTAGTGATATCTCTTCAGCCACTGCTTCAAGAAATACTTGCAACACCTTATTCCTTGTTCACAAGATCACAACTTTTACTTTTTGAAATAACAAGCATTGCTCATCTCTGTACACATAATCTCAAATGCAAAACTCCTATTCACACCCTAAACAGACATTAAAATGGTGAGAAATTCCAACCTTTTGATATTCTTTCATAGTATCTTGACTATATCCATCATAATCCCCATCATAATCAGGTGAAAAGGGAGAGCGGAGGCATGCCTGCCAGCCAGTCCCCCACTGTCTATGCACTGGAAACAGTCTACACATCTAAAACATGCACCTGTTTTAGATGTGTAGACTCCTCCATGATGTGAAATCCTATGTGGCATCATAGAGGGAACAATGGCCATAGAACAGGTTCCCCTCCACCGATTCCCTCCTTCAATGTGTGCATAGTGAGGCTTGGGCTCCCCCTGCCTCATTTCATTATGATCACATGGAGGATAATGTGTGAAGCAAGGTTATTATATGTCAAATTTTATTTAATCCACATTAAGTGATCTTGCATGAACACCTCTAGTTTTGATTGGGGCTATGCTTTCTTCAGCAAGTATTAAGTATTCTCACAACATTTAGTATTTTTAATTTATGCTATTGTTTTAAATGAGCAGCAATTTCAGTGTTTTAATAATAATCTTCTACAATCTCATTAAATCCTGCAAAATCTGGAATACTTTAGAGAGACATATGTCATTGTACTTTAAACTGCAAACCCCACGATGCTGTTTGGCCTAGAGAGAAATTTATATGTATAAGAATGACAAGGAAATCAGTTTTAAGATTTCAAAGACCATTATGCAGTGTAATCTACAGCAAACTCTGCATTCTTGTGATAAAGTATTTTGTATCCTTTCGACCATAAAACAAAATCAGAATACAAAAAAACATATTGGGTCTTTAATTGAAAAGAAATGGGGATATTGAAGGAATGGAAGTGTAAATAGAACTGTTCAAAATTAAACAATATGCAGAATATCCCTGCTCCCTAGTTCCCTAGTTCATTGGTTTCAGGAGGAAAGTGTGAAGAAATGAATGGAAATAATATTCCTTTCCTCTTTCTCACCAACACTGCCTACAGTTCATAGGTGGGTATCCCCCGCTTTTCTATCCTACAGCTTCTGAGAAGCAGCAATGGACTAAAGAACATATTGTTTCATTGCATCACATTCTGGAGCCATCTGTAATCCATATGCTTTTGTCACAATGCTTTCTGGGGACATGCATCTCTATACATGTCTGGAAACTCCTTTTCTGTGTTCAGGGAATAAGCCTTTTCAGAACATGGACGAGGGGGGATTTAGTACTACTGCTAGGTAAACTTCTCTCTGTGGCCCTGGCTGTATTCTTTTGGAGGACACACTGCTGTCAGTCCAGTCGAGCTGGCCCAGGAATTAGCATACACAACAGCACAATGCACATATCTTTTAGGATCTTTAGTTAACAGAGTATCCTTGTAAGGAATCAACAGAGACAAGATGAGAGCTTTTCCAGAAAAGGAGTATTATTGAGAAAGTAAAAAGGCAAATGGGATGGTGAATTACTAAATGCTTGCCCCACAATGAAGGGGAATGGGGAGAAATGAGAGAATGGTGAGGTGACAGTAAACCAATAGCAGCTGCACAGTATGTTTCATTATTGGGGGAGGGGAGAGAAGGAGAGCTGAAGGGGTGCAAGCTGGAAAGAGAAATAAGGAGGGAGCAAGCTATAGTTTTCCCTCCGTATGATCAGTCTGAAAACACATCAAAGGGAGGGGAAAGTGTAGTCCTTAGCATCAGGGTGAATACCAAAACAAAAAAAGGTAAGGAAAGCAGGTGCTCCTCCACCATCGCAAGAGTTCGCTGAGTGAGTCTGCAAGGACAGGTACCTGAATCCAGGAGCTCCAAGAGTCAGGTTGAGTTTAGATGGCTCTACTGCAATCACACAGTTCGTGGGATCTCATGGAGTCTCATGGAATCTCATTTAGTTCAGGGGTCTTAGTAAGAGTGTCATCAAACAGGGGGATTGTGTTTCTGTACCATCGCTTTCCCCCTGCTTCTGTCTCACGATACTTCCTCTTTCTTCACACAGTAAACAGTGACTACGTGGCCCATTCAGTGGCCTTTTTTATTGCGCCACTTTTCCTGCACAGAGCCGGAAATGGCGGCACATTCCGTGTAAAACAAAATTGGATTTAAAGAGGTCTTTTTTGTGACGGAAGGAAGGTATGGAGTGAGAGGCACATGGGAGGCAGACATCGTCGTCAAAAGGACCCATGAACATCTGTGAGGCCTTGCCGACTAGGATTTCCAGGCAAAATTTAGATTTTTGAGCGAAGGTGATAATGTGAGGATCCAAAATGGAACTCTTTGGCAACATTTACCCTTTTCTGTCTGCAGTTACAAAGGCACACAAATGCTGGCACTCATCCCTTGCCCCCTCATCCACAATTTGCTGCTTTATACGATAGTCAGTCATTCTGCGCTTTTTCTTGGGACAGTCTACCAGTGTTTTACTTTTCTAGAAAGAGTGCATCTGCTGCTTCTGAATTATGGCGAGAGGAATATCCATAGGGCCCAAATGAGGAAGCATCACGACACTCCCAGATGTATTCAGTACCGCAGGGGTTCTAATTTCCCCCCATATTTCAGTAGGAAAACCAAGAGCCCTTCTTTTCAGAACTATGATAAATTTATGGGACTGCACAGCAAAGTACTAAGTACTATAAGCAGTGGCTTGGATCCAATGGTGTCATTCTGCCAGCAGAAAGGAAATTGCTGCCGGAATGTATTTCCCCTCCCCCCTGTAGTCCCCCATTTGCCTGTCAAATCTGCTTTGAAGCTTATGGCACCCACTGGAGCAGATTTGGGATGAGCGCAGGGAGTTACAGGGGTGAGGAGAGGACACTGCATGAGCAGATTTCTGCTCACATGACGTTGGAACAAACCTATTGTTTTCAGTTAGTGTTACAGTTCCGGTTTGTGATTTGCGTACTTCAGGCCTTAAACCAGCTTCCTCAACATAGTGCATTCCAGATGGCTTGGATTACAATGACCATCATCCACAGCCAATAAGGGCAATCTTCTAGAGAGATTGACTTTTATTATTTTCAGATAAGGCATCTCAAGCCCTTAAACTTTTTCCATTGTGGTCACTTGATTTTGTTCTTCACTCTCTGTCCCTGAAAGCAGCAAACAATGACTAAGTCAGAGAAAAATGGAAAGTCTGGAAAAGCTGGAATAAAATGAGCCCTCTGTCTTTCTAATCTACACATAAATCTTGCTAGGTTCACAAATAGCTTGTTGTTTCCTAATGTGTGATATTAGAAAATCTTTCCACACACCATGGGATTCCAGCCATAGCTGTTTGCGCTTTTCCTGATGGCTTTACTGTTTTTATGAAAATGAAGAAAGCAATAGCTGAGGACATGGCTGCCTACTGATTGGAAGAGTACATTTTTACCACCCCCACTCCAAGTGCTTTGTCTTGTGTGTTTTTAATTAATATAGAGTTTGTGTGTCATAATAGTGTTAGATCAACAATGCTGAAGATTGGAGTCTTTTAGTGAAGATTCAATTTATTTGTTCACAGAGGGCTTGTAATCTGTGGAGTATTGCCAGTTGGAAGCAGACAGACTTCACTAGGTCTTAGCATAGAAATACACAAACAAGGTGCTAACCTTAACCAAAATCCTCAAAACAAAAAAAGTTAAAGAGAAAATATGTAATAAATTTTAATACTAATAAAATATATCACAAAAAAAACACTATTCAACATATATATGTATAATAACAAAGTAAAAACAAGGCGCTTATGATTCTCGCCAAACGCGTTTCGACAAAAGTGTCTTCTTCAGTGGCCCACTCACTGAAAATAAACAACAGAAATAATAAAACATTTAGTAGTGCCTCAGATGGAGGAAAATTTAGTCTTTTCCAATATGTAATATAAGATTTTTTAAATGACCCACCTAAATTGTTTGAGTACCAGGCAGAAGTTTTTCACAACGGGGCTGATTTAAATATTTCCCAAATAATGGGATTGTATCACTCCCCAAATTGGTGTGTATAGTACACCCTGGAATGAAAGATATATACAGAAAAAAAAATTAAATGCCCAATTATACTTTAACTTCACAGGAATGTACATCAATTTCCACCAAGAGTAAGTTAAGAGATACTCACAAATGTAATTCACTGGCTTTACTGCTTGTAAATGATAAGGTACTGCCCAGATAAACCCTTGACCGCCAGGCTTTCATTATATACCCAATTAGTAGGCTCATTATGTATATCAGCTGTGTTCACAGCTTTAGAAAAAGCTAGGAATTGCTCCCTCAATCTGTAACAGGCACACGTGATAATACACACACAATGAGAAACCAATTTCAGATGAATGCTGTCAAATCAAACAAATCACAATTTACAAAATACATGACCAATTACAATCCTTATTAAGTCCATTTGGGATTACTGTTCTGAGTGAGAAAATCCAAAAGAGTTCTCGTTTTTTCAGTTTTTTTTCCAGTTGTTGTCCGGAACCAGTCTGTCTTTCCAAAGTCCAGAATTTCAAGTCCTTTTCAGAGTGTCCCAATTCAATAAAATGTTTCACCAAAGGGGGCTGCAGTCTTTTGTTCCTGATACAGCTTTTGTGCTCACAGATTCTTATTTTTACTTTTCTGGTGGTCATACCAACGTACACAAGTTTGCAAGGACATTGACTAGCATACACAACCCCCCTGGACTCACAATTCCCAATTCCCCCAGGCGCTCCAGAAGGATACCATGGTCGATGGTATCGAAAGCCGCTGAGAGGTCCAGGAGTACCAGTAGGGACACACTCCCCCTGTCAATTCTAAGGCGTAGATCATCCACTAAGGCGACCAAAGCGGTCTCAGCTCCGTATCCTGCCCTGAAGCCAGTTTGAAATGGGTCTAGAAAATCAGTGTCATCCAAGACTGCCTGGAGTTGAAAGGCAACCGCTCTCTCGATCACCTTGCCCAAAAATGGAAGATTTGATACTGGCCTGTAGTTATTAAGGTCCAGGGGATCCAGGGAGGGCTTTTTTAGAAGCGGCCTTACCACCGCCTCTTTTAAACATGATGGAAAGCTCCCCTCCCTGAGAGATGCATTAATGATATGTTGTAAATGTGATCTAACTGCATCTCCTCCCTGGACAACCAGCCAAGAAGGACAGGGATCGAGAGGGCAAGTCGTCCTCTTCACACATCCTTGTCCACATCCTCGGTACTCACCAACTGAAACTGATCAAGTGTAATCCTACTCGCGGAGTCGCTGGACACTCCACTGTCAGCCTCTGCTATAACAATGGCATCTAAGTCGGCTCTTATCCGAGAGATTTTATCAGAGAAATGATCGTTAAAGGCATCACAGCGAACTACCGAAGGCTCTAAAATCGGATTCAGGGGAGAAGGTGCCTGGGTTAGACCCCTCACCACTCTGAACAGTTCTGCTGGATGTGAATTCGCAGACGCAATGCGTGCAGAGAAGAAAGCTTTCTTCGCTGCACGTATTGCCACCCCATAGAAACGAAGATGTTCTCTATGTCATGTCTTGTCGGATATAAGTTGAGTTTTCCGCCATCGGCGCTCCAGTCATCGTCCTTTCCGCTTCAACTCCCTGAGGTCTTCTGTATACCAGGGTGCCCTATTAGAAGTGGGCCAGAGAGGACGTTTGGGGGCGATCGTGTCGATAGCCCTAGTTAGGTCTTGATTCCATCTATTGACCAGGGCTTCTACAGGATTGTCGATGATACCAGCCATAGAACCCTCCAAGGCTTTCTGGAATCCAGAAGGATCCATCAGCCTTCGAGGGCGGACCATCTTAATAGGTCCGCCACCCCTGCAGGGGCGGGTGGTAGCCGTGATACTAACCCTGACCAGAAAATGGTCTGTCCATGACAATTCGGAGGTATTCAATACCTCCGCCCACAGATCCGTCTGTTCGGAACTGAAAACAGCATCGAGGGTGTGACCTGCTGAATGTGTGGGTCCAGAGACCAATTGGGATAGGCCCATGTTTGTCATGGATGCCATGAACTCCCGAGCTCCACCTGACAAACTGGCCTCGAATGGGATGTTAAAATCGCCCAGGACCAAAAGCCTGGGCGAATCCAATACCAGCTCCGAGACCAGTTCCGTGAGCTCAGCCAGGGAGTCTGATAGGCAGCGGGGTGGCTGGTACACTAACAGAATCCCTAGTCTATCCCTGGTCTTCAGACTCAGGTACACACACTCGATGTGATTCAATTCCCGGACAGGATGTCTGGTCAGGTTAAGATTGTTTTTGTAGACCACAGCTACTCCACCCACCCACCCCCGCCCACTTTACCTCACCTGCTCACTAACACTGTACACAAATGGCAGTTATCAGGTGTTTCCCCAAATTTGGTAAGGTATTTTGTTGGTTTGGCACTTAGAGCTCTAACTTTCATCCCAATTTTGTTCATTTCATCATCTCCTGTTCGTATATGAGCCTTTATGACCACTCTTGACATCTGTGGACCTAACCTTTTGAAGAGTTCATGAATTGGAATGGAGCAACGATTCTTCTCTGTTCCAAAGCATACCCATAACTGAGATATACTTTTGGAAACCCAACTGGACATAAATCAAAGAAGCAAGATGACATCAGTATTATTCAAAAGCACAACTCTCTCTGTACCATTATGAACTGCCCAGTTTACATGTGGAACAATTCTAAGGTCAGCCTCTTCCAATGTATTCTTTAGTTGTTGAAAAACATGAGTCCCTTCTCTTGTGAACAGAACTGCAGGTTCCAACTCATCATCAATGACTGAACCGCTAGATATCAGTGGAAATATAGCTCTTACTTCCTCTTGCAATGTTGTTCATGCTAATTTCTGCAGATTTGTCTCGTTTAAGGTAGATGACCAGAATGTTTCAAGCTGACAGGTATTGGTGTATTGCTTTTGATTATAGCCAGATCTACTGTACCACTGGTAGATTCTCTTATCCTCCTGCATTCCTTTACTGACAGCTGCAAATAGCTGTTGAAAACAAAATGAAGTTCTTGAAGAGAACATACAGATGTTGATCCCTTGATTACATCATTAACAACTTCTCCAAAGTTTTTCATTGCTGATATCTTAACCATTTATATTTGGGACATAAAGTCACCTACAACAGTGGTTTTCAATGGTAAATTTAAAATCCTCTGGGGAGAGATGCTGCTCGAGCTATGCTATCAGAATGTGTTTTGCTGGTTTCATAGGTGCATTACCATCAAACGATGTATTTGTTGACAGTACATCATGCTCCATAATTTTCTCTATTGTGTTTCCCCTTTCTTCCGTAATCTCCATATGTCTATGTGCTTGATCGAGTACTTTCTTAGTTATAAGTTTGGGTGTGGTAGGCTCTGGGATGATTTTTTTAGCAAAAGATGGCAGCTTTATTCAGAGATTATGTCTGACAGCTTTTTCTTTTTTGATATTTATGTATTTATTATTTATTTATTACATTTGTATACCGCCCCATAGCCGAAGTTCTCTTGGCGGTTTACATAGGATTAAAAACAATTAAAAACAATATACAAAAATTAAAGCAGCAAAAACATACAACATACACACAATCTGTACATTTAAAAACCACTTCAACACTTCAAAAAGCTACAAAAACAAAACAAAACAAACCCAGGCTCCTCAGATATTGCCAAATGCTTGAGAGAAGAGGAAAGTCTTGACCTGGCGCCGAAAAGATAACAATGTTGGCGTCAGGCAGGCCTTGTCAGGGAGATCATTCCACAATGGGGGGGGGGGGCTACCACAGAGAAAGCCCTCTCCCTTGTTGCCGACCTCCAAGCTTCCCTCGGAGTAGGCACTCGGAGGAGGACCTTAGATGATGAACATAGTGTTCGGGTAGGTTCATGTCGGGAAAGGCGTTCCATCAGGTATTGTGGTCCCAAGCCGTGTAAGTCTTTATAGGTTAAAACTAGGGGTGTGCATCGGATCGGATCCGATCCACGATCCGAATCCGATCCGACCCAAAATTGGGAAAATCCGATCCGATCCGATCCGATCCGGCCAACCTCCGATCCGATCCGATCCGATGAGGTCCGATCCGGATCGGACGCCATTTTGAATGCTTTTTCCCATAGCCAAGTATTGTTTTACAAAAACGCCTATAACTTTTTCATTTTTAAAGATAGAAGGATGAAACTTGGGCACATTGTAGACTGGTTAGGGGTAGTTATCTGTGAGAAATTTCAGAAAGATTGGTGCATGCATTTTGTGGCAATTAATTTTTTAATAAATACCCAGGAATGCCTATAACTTTGTCATTTTTAAAGTTACACACATGAAACTTTGCCACATTGTAGGGGGTACCTTGGGACCTATGTGTGTGAAATTTCAGAAACGTAGGTGCTTGTCTTGTGTGGCAATTAATTTTTAGAAAAATGGGTAGTAGTGGGGTAAATACAGTTACGCCTCCCATTTTTTTATTTTTGAAGATACAAACAGGAAACTTGGGCACATTACAGGTACCACTTGCCTTGATATGTGTGTGAAATTTCAGAAACATTGGAGCTTTCCTTGTGTGGCAATTAATTTTTGAAACAATGAGGAAAGAAACACCTATAACTTTGTCATTTTTAAAGTTACACACATGAAACTTTGCCACATTGTAGGTGGTACCTTGGGACCAATGTGTGTGAAATTTCAGAAACATAGGTGCTTGCCTTGTGTGGCAATTAATTTTTTAATAAATACCCAGGAATGCCTATAACTTTGTCATTTTAAAGTTACACACATGAAACTTTGCCACATTGTAGGCGGTACCTTGGGACCTATGTGTGTGAAATTTCGGAAACGTAGGTGCTTGCCTTGTGTGGCAATTAATTTTAGAAAAATGGGTAGTGGTGGGGTAAATACAGTTACGCCTCCCACTTTTTTATTTTTGAAGATACAAACAGGAAACATGGGCACATTACAGGTACCACTTGGCTTGATATGTGTGTAAAATTTCAGACAGCTGGGTCCAGGCATGTGGTGGCAAGGTATTTTTGAAACAATGAGGAAAGAAACGCCTATAACTTTTTTATTTTAAAAGTTAGAAGTCTGAACATTGCTCACTTTGTAGATGGGTTAGGGGTAGATATGTGTCAGAAATTTCAGAATTATAGGTCCAGGCATTTGATGGCTATGGAATTTTTAAATTACATGTTTCAAAAAAATTTCTACAGAGGCCAGGTCTTCCCCTCCCGCTTCCCGCGAAGAAAAGGAAACACTCTCTCGTCTCGATCCCTTTGATCCTTGCTAGTAGTATCCATTACAGGGCTCGTGTTTCCTTTCCTACTTTCACTTTTCAAGCAGAACGGCTGAGCCTAGCTGAGTTTTGCAGCCATGCGTGCAAGGAAGGATCACTCTGGTCTCGATCCCTTTGATCCTTGGTAGTATCCATTACAGGGCTCGTGTCTGCTTGAGTACAAAGTGAAAGCAGACACGAGCCCTGTAATGGATACTACCAAGGATCAAAGGGATCGAGACCAGAGTGATCCTTCCTTGCACGCATGGCTGCAAAACTCAGCTAGGCTCAGCCGTTCTGCTTGAAAAGTGAAAGTAGGAAAGGAAACACGAGCCCTGTAATGGATACTACTAGCAAGGATCAAAGGGATCGAGACGAGAGAGTGTTTCCTTTTCTTCGCGGGAAGCGGGAGGGGAAGACCTGGCCTCTGTAGAAATTTTTTTGAAACATGTAATTTAAAAATTCCATAGCCATCAAATGCCTGGACCTATAATTCTGAAATTTCTGACACATATCTACCCCTAACCCATCTACAAAGTGAGCAATGTTCAGACTTCTAACTTTTAAAATAAAAAAGTTATAGGCGTTTCTTTCCTCATTGTTTCAAAAATACCTTGCCACCACATGCCTGGACCCAGCTGTCTGAAATTTTACACACATATCAAGCCAAGTGGTACCTGTAATGTGCCCATGTTTCCTGTTTGTATCTTCAAAAATAAAAAAGTGGGAGGCGTAACTGTATTTACCCCACCACTACCCATTTTTCTAAAATTAATTGCCACACAAGGCAAGCACCTACGTTTCCGAAATTTCACACACATAGGTCCCAAGGTACCCCCTACAATGTGGCAAAGTTTCATGTGTGTAACTTTAAAAATGACAAAGTTATAGGCATTCCTGGGTATTTATTAAAAAATTAATTGCCACAAAATGCATGCACCAATCTTTCTGAAATTTCTCACAGATAACTACCCCTATCCAGTCTACAATGTGCCCAAGTTTCATCCTTCTATCTTTAAAAATGAAAAAGTTATAGGCGTTTTTGTAAAACAATACTTGGCTATGGGAAAAAGCATTCAAAATGGCGTCCGATCCGGATCGGACATCTGGTCCGATCCGACCAGCCTCCGATCCGATCCGATCCGACCCCCCAGGTCCGATTCCGATCCGCTATCCGATCCGATCCGGGGGGTCAGTGCACATCCCTAGTTAAAACCAGCACCTTGAACCGGGCTCGGAAACATACAGGCAGCCAATGCAAGCGGGCCAGAGTAGGTCTTATATGTTCGAACCTACTGGTTCCAGTTATCAATCTGGCCGCCGCTTTTTGCACAAGCTGCAGCTTCCGAACCACCTTCAAAGGCAGCCCCACGTAGAGTGCATTGCAGTAATCTAACTTGGTGGTTACCAGAGCATGGACAACTGAAGCCAGGTTATCCCTGTCCAGATAGGGATGTAGCTGGGCCACCAACCGAAGTTGGTAGAAGGCACTCCGTGCCACTGAGGCCACCTGCGCCTCAAGTGACAGAGATGGTTCTAGGAGAACCCCCAAGCTACGAACCCGCTCCTTCAAGGGGAGAACAACCCCATCCAGAACAGGTTGAACACCCTCCATCCGGTCAGCGGAACCACCCACTAACAGCGTCTCAGTCTTGTCTGGATTGAGTTTCAGTTTATTAGCCCTCATCCAGTCCATTGTCGCAGCCAGGCACTGGTTCAGCACATCCACAGCCTCACCTGATGAAGTGAAAAGGAGAAATAGAGCTGCGTGTCATCAGCGTACTGATGACAACACACTCCAAAACTCCGGATGACTGCACTCAACGGTTTCATGTAGATGTTGAACAGCATGGGGGACAAAACCGACCCCTGCGGAACCCCATACTGGAGAATCCACGGGGCTGAGCAATGTTCTCCAAGCACCACCTTCTGGAGCCGACCCCCCCCCCCCAAGTAGGAGCGGAACCACTGCAATGCAGTGCCTCCCACTCCCAACTCAACCAGTCGTCCCAGAAGGATACCATGGTCGATGGTATCGAAAGCCGCTGAGAGATCAAGGAGAATCAACAGAATCACACTCCCCCTGTCTTTCTCCCGACATAGGTCATCATACAGGGCGACCAAGGCTGTTTCCGTACCAAAACCCAACTGAAATGGATCCAGATAATCAGTCTCATCCAAGAGTGCCTGGAGTTGGCTCGCAACCACCCTTCCAGGACCTTGCCCAGGAATGGAACATTTGCTACTGGCCTGTAGTTATTAAGATTTTCAGGGTCCAGGGAAGATTTCTTTAGGAGTGGTCTCACTGCCGCCTCTTTCAGGAGGCCTGGGACCACTCCCTCTTGCAAAGAGGCATTAATCACTTCCCTGGCCCAGCCAGTTGTTCCATCCCTGCTAGCTTTTATTAGCCAAGAGGGGCAAGGATCCAATATGGAAGTGGTTGCACGAACCTGTCCAAGCACCTTGTCAACATCCTCAAGCTGCACCAACTGAAACTCATCCAAGAAAACAGGACAAGCCTGTGCTCTGGATACCTCACTAGATTCACCTGCTATAACACTGGAGTCTAAGTCCTGACGGATGCCAGAGATTTTATTCTGGAAGTGCCCAGCAAATGTATTACAGCGGGCCTGAGTTGGTTCTACCATGTCCTTGGGGCCAGCATGTAAAAGCCCCTGGATAACTCTGAAACGCTCCACTGGGCGGCAGGTTGATGATTGAATAGTGGCAGCAAAGTATTGTTTTTTTGCTGCCCTCACTGCCCCTGAATACAGCTTACCATAAGCACTTACCAGTGTTTGATTGCATCCATCAGGAGTTTATCTCCATCTGCCCTCAAGCCATATCCTGTTTTGTTTCATCACTCTCAGCTCCGGGGTATACCACGGAGCTGTTCGAACTCTACACAGGAGAGGGCGCTCAGGAGCAATCATGTCAACTGCCTGGGTCATTTCTGCATTCCACAGGTCAACCAGGGTTTCGACAGGAGAGCCAGCCCTATCAGCTGGAAAACTCCCCAGAGCCCTCTGGAAACCATCTGGATCCATTAGCCTCTGGGGGTGGACCATCTTAATGGGTCCCCCACCCTTGCAGAGGGGAAAAGCCGCTGTAAGTCTAAACCTCAGCAGGTGGTGATCTGACCTTGACAGAGGGGTTGATGTAAAGTCCCCCACTTTCAGATCCCCATCTCCATGTCCAGTTGAAAAAACCAGGTCTAGAGTGTGCCCTGCTACATGCGTTGGGCCAATGGTATGTTGGGACAGTCCCATGGTTGTCATGGAGACCATGAAATCCTGAGCTGCCCCAGATAAAGTGCCCTCGGCATGAATGTTGACATCCCCCAGAACCAAGAGCCTGGGAGACCTCAACAGTACACCAGAGACCACCTCTGTCAGCTCAGCTAGGGAGTCTGTTGAGCAGCGGGGTGGGCGTTACACCAACAGAATCCCTAATCTGTCCCATTGGCCCAACACAAGGTGCAAACACTCCAGACCAGTAGTCACATGGACAGGGAGCCTGCAGAGGGGGATGGAATTCCTATAGACCACAGCAACCCCCCCTCCCCGGCCCTCAAGTCTACCCTGATGCTGAACCAAGTACCCCGGTGGGCATAACTGGGAGAGACTAACTCCTCCCTGCTCTCCCACCCAGGTCTCGGTTATACATGCCAGATCGGCTGCCTCATCCACAATTAAGTCATGGATGAGGGAGATCTTATTATGCACTGATCTGGCATTTAAAAGCAGCACCCGGAGGCCTGAGGGCTGGCTGATAAGGCAACCAACAAGCCTGTGGGTGTGGGGGGGGGGGGACCGGAACAAGGCACAGCCATTAACTGTCTGGGCCTTGTTCCCCTAACCTGGCAAGTCTTCCTCACAACGCCATATCTCCCTCTACCCGTCACTACACTGATTGTGCTCCCCCCAGATCCCCCACCTGGCCCTGTATCCTCCCTCCCAAGCACATAGCTCAAGCACATAGCTCAAGGGGGGGGGGGGAACAACAAAAAACCCCCACAAAAAACACCCAAAGACAAAAACAAAAAGCCAGCAGGCAGGCAGGCACACTCCTCTCCTCCCCTGGCAGCAGGCCTCCCTCTCCTGCAAGTTGATGGCTTTCCCAGGCCCCCTCATCCAGCAGCTTAAATATCCCTCCCAGGGAGGGAGGGGGACAGATGTAATTGTCCACAGCAGCTGGCTCAGTACCTGGGCGCCTGGTCCTGCAGGGAGTGCCAGTCTGCCAGGCTGAAATCCTCTGGAGGGTGGTGGTGGCAACAGCAGCAAAGACCAGGAGGCAGGCAGGCAGGCACACTCCTCTCCTCCCCTGGCAGCAGGCCTCCCTCTCCTGCAGGTTGATATAAATCTCTCCTGCCTGAGGTGCTGATACAGGTCTGAACCATGCCTTAAGACATCAAGAATTCTATCCTTTATAATACCATTCACATATTGTTTTGTTACAAAGCTGTGAAGCCGCACTGACTCAGTTACTTCATGTGGAGTGCGAGGGGGGAGGGGTCCCCCCTTACCTGCAGCCTTCCGGACTGCCGTCCGCTGTCCTCTGCTGCTCCGGACTACTGAGAACTAGGCTTTGCGGCCTAGTTCTCAGTAGAGTGCCGTTGCATTGGATGATGACGTCACCTGGAGCGTTGTCGCTCTATTGAGACTAGGCCGCAAAGCCTAGTTCTCAATAGTCTGGAGCAGCGGAGGACAGCAGACGGCAGCCCGGAAGGCTGCAGGTAAGGAGCGAGAGGGGGGAGCGAGGAAGGTAGGGGGTCCCCCCTTACTTGCGGCCTTCCGGGCTGCCATCCGCTGTCCTCCACTGCTCTGGACTACTGAGAACTAGGCTTTGCGGCCTAGTTCTCAGTAGAGCGCCTGCGCGCCGGGTGATGACGTCACCCGGAGCATTGTCGCTCTACTGAGAACTAGGCCGCAAAGCCTAGTTCCCAGTAGTCCAGAGTAGTGGAGGACAGCGGACGGCAGCCCGGAAGGCACAAGTAAGGAGCGCGCGAGGGGGGGGAGGGAGGGCTGGCCCTAAACTGGCGGTCCGATAATCTGATATGTCCGATAGTTATCAGACATATGGATTTCGGATTGGATCAGATAGGGCCTCCTGGAATGTTTATCGTTATCGTTAATCGGATGTCCGATAATGACTTTATCGGACATTTGAACGATACAATACACATTCCTAATACATATAATAATCCTACTTACCAGAAAGTCCTGTACAAGTGTGAGGGAACTGTGTTGTGTCCAGCTTCAGGGAAGTGGTGAAGGCTGGTGCTGTGGCAAAACTTATGCTCCAAATTCCTGAAAATTGTCTTCATCCATGAAAAATTCTTTCAGTTTTCTACCACATTCTCAGGGTGTTTATCATTTATTTTGAATGTCTTTGGATGCTGTTTTTGAGTTTATCTAATCATTGTGAAGTCACCACAGGTGCTGTAAGTGCTTTTTCCCTTCTTTTATATATTTTTCCATTGCTCTGCAGCTTCCCAGGCTGCCTGCACTTCCTTATCTGAAAAAGCACCTTGGAGGTAGCATTGGATCGAAAATCAGCCTTGGCCCACGATGACAGTGGATGCTCCTGCATCTGGACTCATAGGCTTAGGTGGACCCACCCAGCACTAGGACAGACCCACGCCTGACTGCTCTTGAGCCTTCGAGAGCGTTCGGGTATGCATCCACCCTGATATGCACCCTTTGTCCTTTCCCCCCATTGCATTAATGGCAGCTGCCATTAATGCAGTGGGGAAAATACATAATTTCCCCAAGGCTGGGGAAATTTATTTATTTATTTATTTATTTATTACATTTGTATACCGCCCCATAGCCGAAGCTCTCTGGGCGGTTTACATAGGATTAAAAACAATTAAAAACAATATACAAAATTAAAACAGCAAAAACATACAACATACACACAATCTGTACATTTAAAAACCACTTCAACACTTCAAAAACTACAAAAACAAAACAAACCCAGGCTCCTCAGATATTGCCAAATGCCTGAGAGAAGAGGAAAGTCTTGACCTGGCGCCGAAAAGATAACAATGTTGGCGCCAGGCGGGCCTCGTCGGGGAGATCGTTCCACAATTGGGGAGCCACCACCAAATTGCGTATTTTCTTCCTCCACTCAAATGCCAGAGTGGGGGGGGGGGGAGAAAATAGCAATTTCCCCAGCCTTGGTGAAATTGTGTTTCTCTCCCCGTCCCTGCCAATAAGGCCCTATTAACAGGGCATTTAAGACCCCCATCAGCAGGACAGGGAGCAACACGCAATTTCCCCAAGGCTGGGGAAATCGTGTTTCCCCCCCCCCACTCTATTGGCAGCCTCCACTCTAATGGCAGCATGGGGAAATTACATTTCTTCCCCCCCCCCCTTCATGCACCAATAGGGGACTTAAAGACCCTCTTAACATTGCATTAAGAGGGCCTTTAAGGCCCCAATTGGCACGGAAGGAGGCAAAGCTAACTTTCCAGGGCCTCCAGCGCATGGCTGGGAGAATTGTGTACTTTTCAAAGGCCCTGGAAAGTGAGCTTTGCTGAGGGCTCGGGAAGCATACACAGCCTCCCAAGTGCTTGGCAAAGGCTTGCATGGTCCAACTCCTTGGAGCCCTGCAAGAATGCTCTAAAGCCTATTGGGAGGAATTACCTCATGCTGTCTTCCCTTGTGCTTTAACTGAAGCATGGAAAGAATTGTACAATGAAAGACAAGACACTTGTGCTCACTTCCCTGCCACTTTGTCAGTAAGGTAAGCTCAAGAATCCTAAATCCAACTTGTAGGAATTTCTCTGGCATTTTCTTTTCCTTTGAATTCCTTTTCAAAAGCAATTTATTTTCTATCAGATTAAATGAGAATGGTTGGAAATAATGTAGAAGAATTTTTCAGCACAGCACTACTTTAAATTCAGGGATCAAGATTTGATCCCTAGTATCTATAGTAAAAATTATGTTGAATTTGTTCATTTAAATGGGGGTGGGAGGAGACTTTTAGCCCTCCAGATGTTTTGTGCTCTAACTCCCATCAGCTCTAGCTAGCATAGCTAATGGTGAGGGATCATGGCTACAAGTTGATCAGCCCTGACAAGAAAACCTAAATTATTACATTACTAAAAATAACAGAATGCAAAATGAAAGGCAGCCATACAGCAATTCAGTGCAATGTTAAGACACAAACCCCAAATTAGTAGGTGATGTAAAAGTTCTCTGCCTGAGATCCTCGAGAGCCATCATGACTCAGGCCGGATCTACACGTCATCCTCAATGCGTCCTCCCTGCGCCACAAGCCGCTTCCGAGCGCTTCACCCCACCTAGTGTGGCTCAAGCCTCGGAGGCTCTGCTCACGCTCTTGCAGCCACCGCCCTTTCATCCAGGCCGGTCCCAGGGAGGGAGGAGGGAGGGTTGTAAACAAAAGCTAGCAATTGGAAATCCCTCTCCCAATCGCTGGCTTTTGTTTACAACCCTCCCCCCTCCCTCCCCGGGACCGGCCTGGATGAAAGGGTGGCGGCCATGAGAGCGTGAGTGGAGCCTCCGAGGCTTGAGCCACACTAGGTGGGGTGAAGCGCTCAGAAGCGGCTTGTGGCGCGTAGATCCTGCCTCAGAGTAGACAATACGGAGTTAGATGGACAAAAAGTCTGACCTGGTAAAAGCTGCACTCCCATTGCTCCTAATGGACTTGTTTTATGCTCATGCTCACAGTGTAGCTTGTTCTGATCATAAATGTGTCTGCCAGCCCTGAGTTTGCAACACCAGATGTTCCTCTTGCTTACCAAAGCTTCCCATCCATTAATGTCAAATTATTTCAAGTCATGTTTATATGCACCCTTACAGTTTTGCTCTGGACAGCCTATGAGTCAATTAGGATGGTATCTCACTGTGAAACGTACTGATTTGTGTGCATCCTCCTATGCACTTACCCCAGCCAACAGAGATGTCTCTCTCCCACCCCCACCCAAACCAGTGAGTGAGGATTCTTGTTACATTGGCTTAGGCAAAGATATCTTCATTATTGTTCTTATTTTGCCAAGTTTCTACACAGAAAGAAGGTGGGAGCTTATGTTTTTGATCTCTTGTTACCTAGAAGTGGTCCATGTCTCACTGCCATGCAACACAGAACTAAAACAGAAATCTGTATTTTTGTCTTGCTGGTTAATTTAACATTATTCCAAATATACACTGTAAATCTGTCCAAAGTGGTGGCTGCTTTCCTCATGGGAGTGTTTAATTACTCTTAAGTGGCAAATGACTGAATTGAATCATAGAGCTGGATGAGATCTTGGAGGTTCCTGCTAAAGGCAGATTTACAGTGGAAGGATGCAACTCTAACATCCCAAAGAGATGGCCACCCAGCCTCTCCTTATTTACCTCCATCAGCAAGAGGAAATTCACCATTTCTTGAGGCAGACTGTTCTACTGTCAAACAACTCTTACTGTTAGGAGGCTTCTCCTAATGTTTAGCCTAAATCTGTTTCCATGTAATCTCCACCCATTGCTTACTGTCCTGATCTCTGATGCAACAGAGAACCAGTCCAATCCATTTTCTGCATGACAGCCTTTCAGATATGTGAAGGCTGCTATCATGTCCCCCTTTAACCTCGTCTTATCTAGGCTAAATATACCCTGCTCTTTCAATCATTCCTAATAGGACTTGGTTTCCAGACCCTCCATTCTAGACATGCTCCAGTTAGACCATGTCCTTCTTAAAATGTGGTGCCCTAAACTGGGCACAATATTCCAGATGTGGCCTGACACATGCAGAATAGAGTGGAAGCATCAGTTCCTGTAATCTGGACACTATGCTTCCATTAATGCAGCATTCCCCTTTTTAGCAGCCACAACACGCTGCTGGTTTATTTTCAGCTTATGATTGACTACGACACCTACATCCTTTTCACATGGAGTGCTGCCAAGCCAGGTCACCCCCATCTTATACTTGTGCCTTTGATTTTTGTCATACCTAAATGCAAGACTCTACATTAATCTCTGTTGAATGTCATCTTAATGGTTTTGGCCAACTTTCCAACTTGTCAAGATTGCTTTGAATCTTGAATCAGGCTTCTTTGGTGTTAGCTGTTCCTTCCAGCTTTCTGTCATCTCGAGTTTGATAAACATCACCTCTACGCTTTCATCCAAGTAATTGATAGAAAATATTGGACAACATAAGGCCTAGGACAGAACCCTGCATCACCTCCCTCAAGACCTCCATTGAGGAGGAGGACACAAAGACATTAATGAGCACCATTGCATGTAGTTGTTCAATCAGTGGTGGAGTTAACAGTAGTATAATCTAGCCCATATTTTACCATCATGTCAACAGGTATTTCAGGGAAGACTTATCTCAAAAGAAAATTTGTGTAGGGTTATCACTGGCTGTTGTGTGATGTGTTGACCAGTGAGTAACTATGATTTTCTCCATGCTTATCATACAGAAGAAAATGGAACATACTTGTGGAAGGAAGTCATAAGGTTTTGCATCATCAACAAAGAAAAGAAGTTCCCCAGTACTGATGGGTTGCATTTTGGTCTTGAAGAAGATTGCACAGTTTACCATCCCACTTAAGTGTGCAAACATCCTCAGAAACTCTGAGCAAAAGTGCCATAGAGAGGAGACAGAGGCCGAATTCAGATGTCATTTTAGTCAATGATGGCTTAATACGCTACCCACAGTAGCTTATTTTGTAAATAGTCCATGATACGTCACCAAATGATTGGGCTGTACGTAGTTTATTAAACTACTTTGCCTAATGTGACCCTCCCCCCCACCTGTCCTGCTACAGTCCTCCCGGCTAAGCAGTGGTGCTATTTTGCCCATTTCTAACATCACAGCAGAAATGGAAAATTGCTGAAAGGAAAGAAAGGTTAGAACTAATAAACCCATGGAGGGTGGCAAGATTGGGACAAAACTTCATGCCCAGCTTCACCTAGTTGAAAGGCGCCCAATCCACCTTCAAAATCATACACACCTACACACAGTAGATGGAAAATCCCTGGTGCATCAAAACATGGATGGCACTAATAAACCCGTGGAAGATTGCAGGATCAGGACCAAACTCCATAAGCTGTCTCCCCTAGTCGGGAGGCACCCAATGCCCTCACCAAACCCTGTGTCCCTACAAATTTTGCACACATAAGTGCCTCAGAAGAGACTATAGATAGCATACCAATTTTTCTATTTTTTTAAGACTACATCGATATTGCGCATTCATGCTATGTCGTGGTTCCATTATTTTGCCCATTTGCTAATGTGCAGTTGCACACTTTAGTGATTGCACTATCAGCAGTATAGGCATTTTTTCAAAAATGTACTCTATATCTAGTTGTGGTCCAGCTATTTTGCAGTTTGCCTCTTAGAGAGTTATGCAGCAGCAATCTGAACTGCTCTTGCCACAGAACTCTCTAGGCCAGCCAATTAACCCACAGTGCCCAACAGATGACACAATAACGCAGAGTGGATTAAATAATCCACCCTGGGTTATTTCAGGGAAATAAGCCACCGTGGGTTAAAAAATCCCATCAAATGACATGATAACCAACGATTGGATAAATAATCCACAACAGGTTATTTAATTTATCATGGATTATCGTGTCATCTGAACTAAATCTGAGAGAAGACACTGGACTGCTCTCCCATTTTAACACTATTGCAAAACTATCAGATGTGAATCTATCAAACTGCACAGTACTATTTTGCAGGTTTTGCCAAAGAAAGGTTGGATGAAATGGAGAAGCTTGTAGGCAATCAGTTTTCCTATTTGGAAGCCATACACTGTGTCTGCCTCTGTAAGGTGGTTGTATTTCCTGAAAAAAAAAGAAAGCAAATTATTATCATTATTTATTTTATTACATTTGTTTACCTCTCCATAGCTGAAGCTCTCTGGGCAGTTCACATAAAATTAAAACAATTAAAAACAATATACAAAAATTTAAACAGCAAAAACGTACAATATACTCACATGTTTAAAACCACTATAATAACTTTAAAAGGCTATGCCTAAAAACAAAACAAACCCAGGCTCATCAGATATTGCTAAATGCCTGAGAGAAGATGAAAGTCTTGATTTGGCACCAAAAAGATAACAATGTTGGCGCCAGGCAGGCCTTGTCAGGGAGATCGTTCCACAATGGGGGGGGGGGGGCTACCACAGAGAAGGCCCTCTCCCTTGTTGCCGACCTCCAAGCTTCCCTCGGAGTAGGCACTCAGAGGAGGACCTTAGATGTTGATCGTAGTGTACGGGTAGGTTCGTGTCAGGAGAAGCGTTCCATCAGGTATTGTGGTCCCAAGCCTTGTAAGTCTTTATAGGTTAAAACCATCACCTTGAATCGGGCTCGGAAACATACAGGCAGCCAATGCAAGCGGGCTAGAGTAAGTCTTATGCTTGAACTTTCTGGTCCCAGTTATCAATCTGGCTGCTGCATTTTGCACAAGCTGCAGCTTCCGAACTATCTTCAAAGGCAGCCCCACATAGAGTGCATTGCAGTAATCTAACTTGGAAGTTACCAAAGCATGGACAACTGAACCCAGGTTATCCCTGTCTAGATAGGGGTGTAGCTGAGCCACCAACTGAAGTTGGTAGAAGGCACTCCGTGCCACTGAGGCCACCTGAGCCTCAAGTGACAGAGATGGTTCTAGGAGAACCCCCAAGCTACGAACCTGCTCCTTCAAGGAGAGTGCAACCCCATCCAGAACTGGTTGAAGACTCTCCGTCCGGTCAGCAGAGCCACCCACTAACAGCGTCTCAATCTTGTCTGGATTGAGTTTCAGTTTATTAGCCCTCATCCAGTCCATTGTCGCAGCCAGGCACCAGTTCAGCACATCCACAGCCTCACCTGATGAAGATGAAAAGGAGAAGTAGAGCTGCATGTCATCAGCATACTGATGGCAACGCACTCCAAAACTCCAGATGGCTGCACTCAACGGTTTCATGTAGATGTTAAACAGCATGGGGGACAAGACTGACCGTTGCGGAACCCCATACTGGAGAATCCATGGGGCCGAGCAATGTTCCCCAAGCACCACCTTCTGGAGCCAACCTGCCAAGTATGAGTGGAACCACTGCAATGCAGTGCCTCCCACTCCTAACTCAGACAGTTGTCCCAGAAGGATACCATTGTCGATGGTATTGAAAGCTGCTGAGAGATCAAGGAGAATCAACAGAGTCACGCTCCCTCTGTCTTTCTCCTGACATAGCTCATCATACAGGGTGACCAAGGCTGTTTCCGTACCAAAGCCAAGCCTGAAACCCAACTGAAATGGATCCAGATAATTGGTCTCATCCAAGAGTGCCTGGAGCTGGCTCGCAACCACCCGCTCCAGGACCTTGCCCAGGAATGGAACATTTGCTACTGGTCTGTAGTTATTAAAATTTTCAGGGTCCAAGGAGGATTTCTTAGGAGCAATCTCACCGCCGCCTCTTTCAGGAGGCCTGGGACCACTCCCTCTTGCAAAGAGGCATTAATCACTTCCCTGGCCCAGCCAGTTGTTCCATCCCTGCTAGCTTTTATTAGCCAAGAGGGGCAAGGATCCAATATGGAAGTGGTTGCACGAACCTGTCCAAGCACCTTGTCAACGTCCTCGAGTTGTACCAACTGAGGCTGCCTCTACACGAGACGTTTAAAGCTCTTTGAAGTCTCATTAAAAATTTTACCTCTACAAGAGCGGAGCGCAAATCGGGAGTTGAGGCGCGTTATCTATCCGATTATGCGCATTATTGAATGCACGTTAATTAGCGAGTTTTAATTTACTGCTGGAGTAAGAGCGCCTTATGTCCGTGTAAACAATTTTCTGAGGCGGCACATTAACGATCAGGGGGTTGGACTGTGGTCGTGATGTCATACATAGAACTGCCCCTTCGCTGAGAAAACCTCCCACTTTTTGGTTTAGTTTCCTTTCCTCTCTCCTCCTGGCAACTTCCTCCTTGTACTCCTTCTCTCTGGATGGAAGCTCCAAGAAGAGGTGACCCAACGTGAACCAAAAATAAAGTTTCTTTGAAGTACCCTGATGAAATATTTTTAACATGGAGACACGGGGCCAGTTGGAGGTGGGTTTATGAGAAGTAAAGGGGGTAGGAAGGATGAGCGGATCTGCGCATAATAACCATCAGCAGACATAACTTCCCCTCGCTTCTTGCTGGGTTCCTGAGCTGAGTTGTGTGTGTGTATGTGTGTGTGTGTTTTACAATTGTTGAGCTCGCTGGGAAGAGGCGGGGGAAGGAACGAAGCAGCATCCCCCTGTCTGTTTTGGCGTGTGTGTGTGTGTGTGTGTGCGCGCAGCACATTCCCATTTACTTCTCAAATGGCAATCGGGTGAAGGAGGGGGGAAGGTAGCCGAACATGTTAATCAGCTCATTCCTTTCAGGTAACCTAGGAAACCAAAGGCGGGAGATTCTGGTGGGCGGGGAGAATAAAGGGAGGGAACCGGTTTGGGGAGTTTCTCTGGGACAAAGCGCATTACTTTCAGCAACATTTGCATGCGATTATCAGCATGTCAAAAACGTTTAAATGCCTTTCATACAGCCGGTAATGCGATTCGACGCCTCTCATGTATAGGGATTAGGCATAAAAGTGCTTCAGAGAAGATGCACATAATCGGGGAACCAGGCATCAAACCAAAATCTTGTAGAGGGGGGCTGAAACTCATCCAAGAAAACAGGACAAGCCTGTGCTCCGGATACCTCACTTGATTCACCTGCTATAATGCTGGCATCTAAGTCCTGGTGGATGCCAAAGATTTTATTCTGGAAGTGCCCTGCAAACATATTACAGTGGGCCTCAGATGGTTTTATCATGTCCTTGTTGCCGGCATGTAAAAGCCCTCAGACAACTCTGAAAAGCTCCACTGGACAGCAGGTTGATGATTTAATAGTGGCAGCAAAGTATTATTTTTTTGCAGCTCTCACTGCCCCTGAATACAGCTTACCATAGGCACTTACCAGTGTTTGATTGCATCCATCAGGAGTTCATCTCCATCTGCCATCAAGCCGTCTCCTGTTTTGTTTCATCACTCTCAGCTCTGGGGTATACCATGGAGCCGTACGAGCTCTACACAGGAGAGGGCGCTCAGGAGCAACTGTTTCAACCACCCGGGTCATTTCTGCATTCCACAGATCAACCAGGGTTTTGACAGGAGAGCCAGCCCTATCAGCCGGAAAACGTCCCAGAGCCCTCTGGAAACCATCTGGATCCATTAGCCTCCAGGGGCAGACCATCTTAATGGGTCCCCCACCCTTACAGAGGGAAAAAGCTGCTGTAAGTCTAAACCTCAGCAGGTGGTGATCTGACCAAGACAATTGGACTGATGTTAAGTCCCCCACTTTCAGTTCACCATCTCCATGTCCAGTTGAAAAAAAAAACAGGTCCAGAGTATGCCCTGCTACATGCGTTGGGCTGATGGCATGTTGGGACAGTCCCATGGTTGTCATGGAGACCATGAAATCCTGAGCTGCCCCAGATAAAGTGCCCTCAGCATGAATGTTGACATCTCCCAGAACCAAGAGTCTGGAGGATCTCAACAGAACCCCCAAGGCCACCTCTGTCAGCTCAGCTAGGGAGTCTGTTGAGCAGTGGGTGGGCGCTACACCAACAGAATTCCTAATCTGTCCCATTGACCCAACACAAGGTACAAACACTCTAGACCAGTAGTCACATGGACAGGGAGCCTGCAGAGGGGTATGGAGTTCCTATAGACCACAGCAAGCCCCCCTCCCTGGCCCTCAAGTCTACCCTGATGCTGAACCAAGTACCCCGATGGGCACAGCTGGGAGAGACTGACCCCTCCCTGCTCACCCACCCAGGTCTCAGTTTTACATGCCAGATCGGCTGCCTCATCCACAATTAAGTCATGGATGAGGGAGGTCTTATTATGCACCGATCTGGCATTTAAAAGCAGCACCCGGAATCCTGGGGGCTGGCTGATAGGGCAACCAGCAAGCCTGTGGGTGTGGGGGGGACTGGAACAAGGCACAGCCATTAACTGTCTGGGCCGTGTTCCCCTTACCTGGCAAGTCCTCCTCGCAATGGTCCCCTCTACAAGATTTCGCTTTGACGCCCGGTTGCCCGATTATGCACATATACGGATAAGCGCATTTACTCCTAATACCTATTCACGAGAGGTGGTGAAGTGCATTACGGGCTGTATGAAATGCGCTTTAAAGTTGTTTACATGCAGAGAATCGCATGTTTACATGGCCATAAGACGCTTTAACTTCCGCAGTAATTTTACGTCGCTATTTAATGCGTATTCAATAATGCGGATAATCGGAGGTAAAAAGCGCCTCAACCCCCGATTTGCGCTCCGCTCTTGTAGAGGTAAAATCTGTAATGCGCCTTGAAAGAGCTTTAAATTGCTCTTGTAGAGGTACCCAACGCCATATTTCCCTCTACCCGTTACTACACTAATGGGGCACCCCTCAAATCCCCCAACCTGGCCCTGTATCCTCCCTCCCAGGCACATAGCTCAAGCCTGGGAAAAACAAACAAACAGGCAGCAGTAGCCAACACCAGCACCAACTACCTCCTTCCCCAGAAGCAGGCCTCCCTCACCTGTAGATAATGGCTTTCCCAGGCCTCCTCGGCCAGCCAGCTTAAATATCCCTCCCAGAAAGGGAGGGGGACAGGTGGAATTGTCCACAGCAGCTGGCTTAGTACCTGGGGGCCTGGTCCTGCAGGGAGTGGCAGTCTGTTAGGCAGCAGTCCACAGGGAAGAGCAGCTGTGGTGGTGGTGGTGGCAGCAGCAGCAGCAGCAGCACCAGACTGGCAAAGCAGCACTCCTCCTCCCTGGGCAGCAGGCAATATCTTAGTTAGGTTTTTGTTTATGACAGATAGAAATAAAGGGGGGGGGGGACTGTAACTCCTGAAACTGAACAAGAATGAGGAATGCCCCCATCCACATATTGTCAATTGTCATATTTCAATGGATTTTCACTTTACTTCATATCATGGCATTTCAGTCTCAGCAAAGTTGTACTTTCTGGTTGTGTGATTTTCCCCTCCCATCCTGGGCTGAGCATGTATAGGATATAGCGGCTGTTCCAGTAGCATAGCTGCAGCATATCCCTATCCTCAGCTTAACTACAGTACACCTCTCTGCCCAAGGTGAAACCAGATTCCAGCTGATTTTACCTTGGCCAATACAAAAAGGGAACACCCAATTAACTATTAAAAACTTCCCGTAATGTAAAACTCTGCACTTGGGTACACATGAGGACAATCATTCAATAGTGTTTAGAACAGAGCTATATTTGCTTTGACCAAAGTCATCTTCACCCCCCCCCTTCTTTTTAGAAAAAAAAACATTATGGGTCTTTGAAATTATAAATTACATGGCCTATCTAAAGGGAGTTTCCTTCTTCAGGGAAAAAAAAGAAAATTATAAGCCTGGGTCCAGTGGGACCATTTATTGTTGTTTATGTCTGGAGGGAGCCTAGAAGCAGCACATAGCCCAGCTTCATTATTTCAAGGGAAAATATTAGCAAATATGGCTCTCTTCTTGTTAATATTTCTTTTTCAGATTTCACCAAAAAGATAACAAACTTTACATAATTTCTTATGAATACAGGAATCAGAGATAGGTGGGGAGAATGAGAATGATGTGCTTGTGTTTTTGGGACAGAGGGTTCCCAAAAATGCACCAAATACTTTACTCAGTACAAACTCTTCCATGGAATTTAGTCTGGGATAGTGTCCAGTTAAACAGTTTCTTCCACATCTGTTCAAGAGAAAGCTCCCAGCAACAGCCACTGAATTGCTTTACATTCTGCTTTCATCTAGAGAACTTGTCTTCACAGCTATGTTTTTCCCAAAAGAAATTAAGACAATAGCTTTATTAACTTCACAGCCAGAAGTGAAACTTAATAAGAGTGACGCAATAAGGCCAGGGACAATGCATATTCCCACATTAAGGACAAATTTAAAAACAAACAAAAGGACACCATAGATCATTCAGTATTTTGTGCTTTGCTAGCAATCACCATTTTATTCGTTAGGGTTCATCGCCCTCTCCTGGTCTTTGTATTGTACTTTTTATATTTGAAAGAACAAAGCCCATGCAAAACTAGAATGGAAAGAAATGTAAGAAAACATTATCACATTCACGAAACAAATGTGGACAACAGACCCTTTTCAAAAAAATTGGGGATATGAAGTTCATCATGTATTAGACTGTTTAAATAGGCTGACCATATGAAAAGGAGGACAGGGCTCATGTAACTTTAACAGTTGTAGAGAAAAGGGAATTTCAGCCAGTGTCATTTGTATGCAATTAATTCCTGGTGAAATTCCCTCTTCATCATAACAGTTAAAGTTGCAGGGGCCCTGCCTTCTTTTGTATATGGTCACTCTAGTATAGTGCCTGCACCTTTAACTGTTGTGATGAAGAGGGAATATCACCAGGAACTAATTGCATACAATTGGCACCTGCTGAAATTCCCTTTTCTCTACAACTGTTAAAGTTACATGAGCCCTGTCCTCCTTTTCATATGGTCAGCCTAGTTTAAAGTCATCAAAGGTGTTGGCCATCAGAAAAATCCTAAAAACCATATTCAGGCAATACCTTTGTTAAGCCAACCCAAATGTCACAAAATAATATGCAAGCTTTTGAGTTTTCTAGAACCCCTTGATAAACAATTATTTTGACCAGATACAAAAGAGAGCAGAGCTCCTGCAGCTTTAACTGTTGTGATGAAGAGGGAATTTCACCAGGTGCTGCATGCATACAAATGATACCTGCTGAAATTCCCTTTTCTAGACAACTGTTAAAGATACAGGAGCCCTGTCCTCTTTTCCATATAGTCACCCTAGCTATCCTAATGAACAGGGGGCAACCTTTTAAAAAAGTACACCACCCAGGTGATGCAGCAATCTTACAGGTATGTATAAGATTTTCCTGAACTGCTGGGGAAGTAGGGTGGTGGGGGAGCCCCTGTTGCTGAAGTCAAATCTATGTTAAGGAATAAGTGGAGAGCAAGATCCGTCATTAATCTCAAAAGATCAGTTTCCTCTGTTCCCAGTTCCCCTTCTCCAGTTCCACATAGGGCAATACCCAGCACTGTACTACCACGAACATAAAGGATGTTGCACCAGTGTAAACTATCTCTAGCACAACACCAATAGCACTTAGCAGCGCACTGAGAAACCTGCTGCACCAGAAAGAGCTATTGGCTTTGCTCTAGCTATAATTTATGTTAACAAAAATACAGTGTTGGATATTACCAATAAAATGTAATTTAATTTCATATATTTACAGACTAGGTTTCCAATGATCAGATGTGACATAAAATATTTAAAAAACAGCACATTAAGATAAAATCATAAACCAGAGCCGACTGTACAAAAACAGGCCAAAACAACAAAATCAGCCAAATGCCTCACGTGCACATGCCGCACCTGCACACACACACACACACACATCTTGCAAAGCTTACAGAAAGCAACCAGAGATGGGCTCTCACTCATGTTTAAAGGCAGGTTGTTCCAAACCAACGCACTGCTGTGGTAATAGTCCTACTCCTCACTGTTACAATTCTAACCTCTTGCAAAAAGGGCATACAAAGCAGATCTTGGTAATCTGTCCTCAGCATGTAGGCACGGGGACGGATATAGCAGGGGTACACAAGAGGTAGATGGGGATCTACTGGTAGATCTCTTGGTAATTTGCAGTACATCAGCCAGGATTTTCCGAGTCCCAGTCAGAGGTGTAGTGGAGCTCACAGAGGGGCCCTACTACATGCCCGGCATAGCCTGGGCATGGTGGGGAGATTGCGGCGGGCGTGGGGGCCGAGGCGTGGAGGCACGCCATTGGGCGGCCTCCTGGATTGGGAAGGGGAGGGGTGGAGGGGGAGCCGGAGCCTTTATCAGGCCCGGGCTCCCTCCCTCCCTCCTCTTGGGCAAAGCGGCTCCCTCCCTCCCTCCCTGTAAGCAGTATGGGAATGAAACTCCGGTTGTCCTTAGGAAGCCAAGTAGGAATTTTTTGCTCATAACCCCCTTGTAGCAGTGGGGTTTTTTGCCTACTTCATACTGTGATTCAGCAGGGGAGTACTAAATAGGTTATTTGGTTGTTTCTAATTTGGTCACATTTGGGCGGTTAGGCGCGGGCATCTCGACCTGGGAAGGGATAGGTGAGCATTCGCAGGCACCTAGCGGTGACTGGTAATGCCTGAGGCTCATCACCTGCGAGTCTTGAGGCCCAGGTGGTGAGATAAGGGTTACCTTTGGGGCTAACCTTCCTCACTCACGCGGAGTCATGAGGCACATGCTGGGGTGACACAGAAGGCCCCCCTACCCCAAAAGGGGAGGCCTGGGGGTGGCGTATTGGACACGCCATGTCCGGGCCTGAATGGACTCGCCCTACCTGTTATGATGGCATTGGCCATCCATGTCAGAAGATGCCCACGTAGTTTTCCCCTCTGCTGATCCCTCAATAAATGTGGCCCAAGTTTAACCCAAAAAACCTGTGTCGTCTCATTATTTACCGTGCTCCGATTCCGCAATGGAAGCAGCACAGTTTGTCATCTGCCACTCCCCTCTGGCTTCCCTCTTCTCTCGGAGTTTAACTGCAATCCTCAGAGTAGCTGATGGGGAAATGGATTTTCTCATCAATAATATATTTGGGGGTGGCTTCATCTTGAGTGGGTAATTAAGATCCAATAACTTTACAAAAAGACAGAAAAAATACACATATGAGCAAGAGATGGATCAATGCAGCTGCTCACATTTTTGGATCCTCCTTGGGGGCATGTCTATGGGAATTGTCATGATGAGCACCTGCATTTCAAAATTTACCATGACATAATATATTGTTCAACAATAAGAGAAAAAAGCTTTTCTGGGGGATGATGAAAGGGGCTGCTGGAACCAGAAAAGCATAGAGAGGGAGCTAGGAGTGGATTTGTGTGGGAAAGGTTGTGAGCTCAATTATGGTACAAAAAAGATAAAATTCCTGAGCTGAGCATGTGCTCAGATGCAACCCTATTTCTTACTTCTAAGGCAAGTTCTACACTAGGGGTACATCTCAATGAAGGGTTTGCCCTGGAGTGGCTTTGAAGTGGCAGCAGGTGATCTGCATGATGCAGCCGCCATCCCAAATCCATCCAGGGGCAAACCTCCAAAGCTCTGCTTTTAAAGAGTCTGGCACTTACCCCAACTTTTTTAGCTTGGAGTGAGGCAACGATGGCATCTGCTGTCTGTAGCTCTTGCTCCGGAGCTGCTGTGGAGGCATGCTACAGCCAGGCAACCACTGATTGGTCAACATGGGCTGGGCAGGGAAGGGGGTGGACCACCAAGCCAAAAGGTCGCTGGATCACCTCCGTGCCTCTGTAGACCATAGTTAACAAAAACAAACAAGCAAACAAAATTAAACTTAAAGGGGGGGTGGATATTCAGGGCTGGTGCACCCCGTTCCTCCCACCCCCACTGTTTCCCCCTCTCGTTTATCTGGAAATGCATTGGTTTGCATTTACATTTTTTTGTTCTTTTTTTTAAAAAAGAATAAAGGGAAAAAAACACCAACTGTGAAGAAAGGGGGGCGCCGATGCTCCCAGGCGCCCCCACACCAATGCGGGGTAGGCTGGGGTGGACAGCCCAGCCATGGTGGCGGCGCCTTCCTAAAAGCCAGCAATTGCGTTCCTTCCTATGAAGATGGCTGGAAGGAGAACCAATGCATGAGCACGCTGCCTCGCGCCACTGCTGCGACACCCTCAAGACGAGACCCTGATCTTTTTATTGGTATTGAAGTGCACTGATAAGTGTTGGGGCACGTTACACAACCTGTATACAGAATGTGGTGGGACAGGCAGGGCCATAGAGACCTGGTTTCCCATTGAATAGCAGTGTAGGCACACGTACCCTTGGCTCCTTGAACTTTCCTGAACTGAATCCTTCAACAGGGAATATTTGCTCTCCATGCATGTCAGTTGTTAATTCTATTAAGTAATCTCCAGCTGGGAGTTAGAACACTGTTCCTCTGACTTGTGAGTAGGAAAGCACATACAATTTTCAGAGATGCACAATTTCCAAGAAAACCTGAGAATAGTGTGCACACTTTATACATATAAAAACAGCAGAATCTCCCATTTAACATATGCCTTGCTCCATAGAGTACTTAACATAATGCGTAATCTGAGTCTCTCTTTGATAGTAAGATTGCTCCATGTTTAATAAAGGACTACTCTTCACTCAGGTACAATCCAATTAATCTTCAGTAATTTCATTTCAACAGACACTACTGGTTCACAATGGCAAAAAAGCATATTACCTTCTAAGGGCTTCCAAGTGAGCTTAGATTTTAAATGCTGCCATGTCAGCATTAGCTATTGGTATTTTTAATGTTCAGCGTCAATCTTGGTGATAAGGAAATCATGTCCACAACTGCTTTACTTAATTAAGTTGAGAAGAAGGTAATGAAGACTGGACTCTAGTCAACACTTGTAGAAGCAGTAGTAAATTAGCAAATATTGGAACACTAAGGTAAAACTAGAAATGCCTTCAAAATAACGTGATACGTGATTTTATTAGAGAACACCTCAATAAGGGCCACTGAAGAACACCTCAATAAGGGCCACTGAGCATGGCAAAAGAGACCATGCTCAGTTAACTTCCCAGGAAACCTTAATGGAATATCTGAGGGAAAAATTAATTCATAAACCTCGAAATGACAAAATTCAATAGACACAATTATAGTGAAGAGGAATTAGGATCAAACCACCAACTATCACAGTCCTGGACCTATTAACGTTGTCTCCGCTATACTTCTGGAATAAGGGCACTTCGTTATGAAGCAATTATTGGCATTCAGGAAATTACTAATGAAGGTTTCGATGGAGCTTTGGACAATTGATAATCCTGAGTAAATTACTAAATTCATTGCCTTGGATTTCTAACGCTTGAGCGAGGACTGCAGATGTCTACTTCAACAACATCAGCTTTCTCAGGGCCCACCACAGAAATGTATCTAGGTGTTAAATAAGGCCGAGTGGGAAAATAATGATTGTATGGCACAATTGGTCATGAACCAAGGAGACTGGTTGCAGCCCCGAGAAGTGCTCCAATTAAAGAGTAGGCCCAGGAGACCTGGCCCCTTTACCTTTTGTGATGGCACCCTTAGTTACGGTTTTTCAAAGGGGCATGATTTGGCTAAATTTGAATGGAGTTAGGCGTGGAATATGTGGATGTTCACCCATAGTTTTCTCCCATAGTTTTCTCCCATAACATTTCACCACTGGTGACAGGCACAACCTTTAGTTTTTAGGTAGGGTGAACTCAGTGCTGGCTTCAGGTATTTGTGGGCCCTTCAGCAAGACATGGGCTCCCTCCCTCAGTGTGTCTACCTTCTCAGTGCCATTGTCTCCAGCTCCTCTTGCTCCTCATCCTCTTTCTCATCATTGCTACTGTTTGCTTGTTTGACAGCCAATGAGCAAGCTGGCAGCGGCACTTACCTCTCCGCCTTTTCACCATCACTGTTGTCTAGGCCAGATTAAGAGGCCAGTGAGCAAGCAGGTTGCAATGGTGAAGAGGAGAAGCAACTCCAAGGGCCCCTTGTCAGTGGGCCCCTGGCAGTATGGGGACCCTCAGCAGGTGCCCAACCTTGCCTACCCTTGACACCAGCCCTCATTGAACTAATGGATTGATCTCTGCTGCACTGCACCACCACCACCACCACCACAGATGGCCAGGGGGTGGCTCTCACCTACTAGCCAGCTGAGGAAGGAGCAGGTGACACAAGGAACTAATAGAGTCCTATCTGGCCCTAGAAAGTTGTTGTCATTGTTCACGTGTAGACCAAGGTGCTTGTTTCTGCTTGACCTTCTGCTAAAATGGGTGGGTTGCTTGAGGGCCACCAAATGTTTTGGCCTATAACCCCCATCATCCTTAACAATTGCTGGCTGGGTCTGATGGGAGTTTTAATGCAAAATATTTGGAGGGCTACAAGCTGCCCACCCTTGTGATAAAGCATCCACTGTCCTCTATCCCTGATAACTGTATTTCATCCTGCCATGTCATTCACCTTGCCCAATCTCTCCTGTGGCAGTTTTTACTTTTGGTTGCTGATGCCAGAGCAGAAGGATACACTCTGTGTTGTTGGGATTGTTTGTTTGTTTATAAGCTAGGGTGACCAGATAAAATCCAGGTCAGGGCTCATGTAACTTTAACCGTTGTAGAGAAAAGGGAATTTCAGCCAGAGTCATTTCTATGCAATTAGTTCCTGGTGAAATTCCCTCTTCATCACAACAGTTAAAGGTGCAGGCACTATATTAGAGTGACCATATACAAAAGAAGGCAGGGCCCCTGCAACTTTAACTGTGGTGATGAAGAGGGAATTTCACCAGGAACTAATTGCATACAAATGATACTGGCTGAAATTCCCTTTTCTCTACAACTGTTAAAGTTACATGAGTCCTGACCTGGATTTTATCTGGTCACCCTATTATAAGCTATTAGCCATTCAAAGTTCCTCTCTTGCTTGGCTATTCCCTACAGAGTCTCATATATCAAACAATGCTGAGTTGTTCTGTCCTTTTACATTGCCTATATTGTGGGGCCACCCTGTCCAGTTTGAGCTTAAAGTAGGCTCATCTGATGTACCTTCAAATTGCTGCTCTGGCCAAACTCAGACAAAAGTACCTTTATTATTGTTATTTAAATATTTATTTATTTAATCGATTTATATATACTGCTTACCTTATTAAAACATATATCTATAAATGTGCTACACATTACAACCCAGAAGAGTTTATTTATTGATGAGGTCAAAAGTAAAGTACAAATTTGGAGCTTCTCTACATTTTTTTTTAAAAAAACCTGCCTTACCATGGCTTTCTCCATCTGTTTTGTTTCTGGGATGTGATCGGTGCCACTACATGGGTGGCCATGTGGTTTGAAATTAAATACTTTCTTTCTCCATGTGCTCCATTCACTTTAATGAGACAGCGCCATCTAGTGGCACAATTATAGCACCACACAGAGATTCCACACTGGGAAATCATGTGAATTCCACATGATTTTTTAATCCCGTGATTTCCGGGGGATAGCATGGGAGGGGCTCTGGATGCTGACAATGTCATGTAATGAACCCACAAACTTCCGTGAGTGGCCAATCACGAGTATGCTATAAATCGCTCATTTAGAGAAGCCCTTGTTCATTGCTGTGGTATGCTGCCAGTGACATAATAACAGAGCTATGCTCCAGTCTTCTTTTCTCTGCATTTGGCCAGGTGGATCCTTACTACTTGGAGAATTTACCTTTTTCCGTAGACATTTAATCTCATACAAAGTGAACAGATGTTACATAGTAATAATTTAGAATGATCCTCTGTAGAGGCTCTGGAGAACCTAATCTATGTACTTTAAAAGTATCCATATTCTGTTACCCACAAACCTCAGTAGTTATCTCCCCCAAAAGGGAGATACATCTTATAATGTCTAATTTTCTTTCTATTTTCAAAATGGAACCTCTATAATGTAACCCAACACATCAATGCTCTTGTTTTAACCACATATTTATAGAAACCATAGTGTGCTTTAAGAATTGCAGTTAAATGTGATACCCTTGTTTTTCAGCTGGTTGCACCTAAAGAATGTTGCTGTTCAGTATAACCACACTATATGCATGTTCCTATTTACATATATCCTGCTTAGAGCCTGCCAGTTTCCTAACAGCAGAATCTGATGTTTCCTCCCCACCATCACAGTAGAGTGCAATTTATTGTTCATCTTCTGGTAAAAACCAGCCTATTAAACACTAAGGGGTAATTAGTGGAAGAGTTATAAGTCCCAAGAGTTCAGACTTAGCTTTAAAGTACATATTTGCCTTCAAAATTCCTCCCTATAAATATTTATTTTAAATGTAACCTTTACCAGATGGAAGCTCTACTGTGGCACGCTACAAGTCTAAGGCTGCCTCTACAAGAGAGGTTTAAAGCTCTTTCAAGGCACTTTAAAATTTTTACCTCTACAAGAACGGAGTGCAAATCGGGCGTAGAGGCGCGTTATCTCTCCGATTATGCGCATTATCGAATGCGCGTTAAATCGCGAGTTTATTTTGCTCCGGCCGTTAAAGCGCATTTTGACTATGTGAACAAGCGCTTATGTGCATTAACTACTTGTAAAGCGCATTTTGGTCATCCGTTAATGCGCTTCGTCGCCTCTCGCTGCCTCTCGTGCAGAGGGATTAGGTGTAAATGCACTTCAGCGATTATGCGCATAATCGCCTAACCGGGCGCAAAAGCGAATCCTTGTAGAGGGGACCCAAGAGATCCTCCGTTCACACCATCACTCACACACAAGCTTGTTTTCAGCCTGTAGTTGCATTTAACACACTGAATTTTCCACAGAAGCATTAAGTTTGCATTGTTAAATTTGAGGGTTAGTGTGGTGCAGTAGAAGAGCTCTGGACTGGGAACTAGATTTGTTTGTTTATTACATTTATATTGTGCCTTTCCACTAAAAATATTGCTCATGGCAAAGAATGGGTTGGATCCATGATCTGCCTTCGTTGAGACAAAGGGCTCTGCTCATGGAAGATCCATCTGCCTGATTTTTGGGTCCCCTCACTCTCCCCATGCCACAGTTCACCCAGTTCAGGGAGTCTCCTGACTCTGTGTAGCATTTTCAGGGAGCTGCAGGGGCTTCCATGGAAAGGAGGGGTCAGGGAAGTCTGCTTCTGTGAGTGCTGGATCCAGCTGAATACAAATACTGATGAAATGCAACATTATAGAATCATAGAATAGTAGAGTTGGAAGGGGTGTATAAGGCTGTCGAGTCCAACCCCCCACTCAATGCAGGAATCCACCTTAAAGCATACCTAGGCTGACCATATGAAAAGGAGGACAGGGCTCCTGTAACTTTAACAGTTGTAGAGAAAAGGGAATTTCAGCCAGGGTCATTGGTATGCAATTAGTTCCTGGTGAAATTCCCTCTTCATCACAACAGTTAAAGTTGCAGGCACTATACTAGAGTGATCATATACAAAAGAAGGCAGGGCCCCTGCAACTTTAACTGGTGTGATGAAGAGGGAATTTCACCAGGAACTAATTGCATACAAATGACACTGGCTGAAATTCCCTTTTCTCTACAACTGTTAAAGTTACAGGAGCCCTGACCTCCTTTTCATATGGTCAGCCTAAGCATACCTGAATAATGGCTGTACAGCTGCCTCTTGAAGGCCTCTAGTGTGAGAGAGCCCACTACTTCCCTAGGTAATTGTTTCCATTGTTGTACTGTTATACAATAATAGCAGTATGACATAAACTGTTTATTTATTCATGCTTACCTGGGTTCAATCCTACCTCCGACTCCATAAATAACTTTTGACAAATAACCTATTTCTCAACCTCATGTGCTACAATTGTAAAATGGGAATAATAGCGATATGCTTACACATATGTTGTAAGATCTGCAACATAAATAACTATCATTTAGTAACCATGCAATCCTAATTTTAATTTAAAAAATAGTGGTAGAGCTGATAGGTCTGTTGGGAGCAAAAGCAAGCTAGAGATTTAAAGGCACTTTTCCGTTAAAAGAGCTGTAGTGATTAATGATGGTTTTTTTCCCCCAAAGCTGATATTGGGTGTCATCAGACAAGCATTTTATTGCACGCTCGCTACTGCCTATTCCAGATGTTTGTGCGTTCTTTAGATGACAACGTCCACTTCCCACTCCTTCAGCTTGTTTTTCTGTTGTAAAATAGACTCCCTCAAATCCAACTTTTAAAAAAAAAAAAAATGGAATATGCCACAATCTCCTGCTGTGTTCAGGAAAAGTGGCGCAATAAAAACAGCCCCTGAATGGACCACGTGGTCTTTGTTTACTTCTTCTTTCCTCTCTGGGAAGAATGAGGAAGTAACGAAGGACAAAAGTAGGGTCGGAAAAGCGATGGTAAGGAAATGTGATTTACCCCATGTGATGACCTCGTTATCTTGATTTTAATTTGTGATTTTACTGGGTTTTTTTTTTAAAAAAATAAACAGTTATTGTTGTTGTAAACTGCCTTGAAAACTGTCAGTGAGAAAGTGATTTTAAAAAATTACATTTGAAGATGGGGGGATTTCTGAGGAATTTTGGTGGTGTTGGCTTACTTTAGTTCTAGATGGCTGTGTTTAGACAAGGTGTGAACAGAATGCTGGAGTAGATGGACCCTTGGTCTGATTCATCATGGCTCTTCTTACGTTCTTGGTAGGTGGGTTTGTTTGTTTTTACATTAAAAAGGGGTTTGTTACGGTTCCAATCCACCACAGATTTCTGTGCACTGTTAGTGGCAACCACTATCCTAGAATAGGTAAACCATCATGTCTGTTATAGAAAAGTTAATGTCTCTCCTAAGACAGTGCTTACAATGACACAGGTGTAGTTAATCTAAAATCAAAATATACTTCCATCTTCAAAATTAGCATTTTAGTCCTATGCAAATGCATATGGATTTAATTAATTATAAGAGTTTGTACTGATTGATTAATTAATCAATCAACTAAGATTCCTTTGATTGGCTAACAGCCTTAAAATCAACACATCAAACCTTTATTTTCAGCTACTTGTACTATTGTTCATTAGTATGAGTTGTATCCAATGTTAGTCCTACTTACAGTAGACCCATTGAAATGACTGGAACTGTTGTTAGACTAACATCGGACACAACCCTAAATCTTATACGGAACATTTACTGTAGTTTAGTTTTATGTGTTGAAACCGTTTTCTTCTATCTACTGATTTTCAAAGTAAGACACAGTAATTGCCAGCACAATTTGTCCAGTCTAGAGATATCACTGGTACAGAAATTTATTGCAAAACTATAGATTGTGAGCTGTATGTTGGGATGAAGTAGAGATGGCAGTATAACTGCTTTGTCTGGGGGAAAAAGCTGATCTCACTATGGGGGTTCATATGACACCCTTCATGCATTGAAAGCACATGTGAGAGGGTAGCGTTGACTAGCCCCATCCTCCCACCACCAACACATATGCTAGCCATGCATTCAGTGGCTGTGTGCAAGGGATCCTCCATGCAAAGGTGAATCCTGATTCACACTCATGTAGAGAAACTATATAGATGTACATAGATACATGTGCATGTCCTTTCACACAGCCACCAAACACGTGACTGGCAGGGGGTGTGGCTGTACTTTACAGCCTCCTAATGCTTGCTTTCATTACATGGGGAGGGTCATATGAATCCCCCCTAGTATCTTTGCTATGTCTTAACACAGCTATCATTACTATTCTTCATCCTGAGCCTTTCTTTACTGTTGCAGCATGTTTTAGGAATGCATCCAAGTAGTTCAGAACCTTGGCCCTTTCTATTGCTACTGCTCCAAGGAGCAATGTCTACAAAAACTGAATATAAATAAACACAGGAAAAGAGCAATCCTATGATCCCTGGGCGAGAGTCCCAGGGAACATAGGGTAGTTCAGATTCCTAACCTCGAGGTTGGAGACAGTGCTCTGACCTCAGAAGGGGGAGTAGGAGATCTGACACCCAACCCCAACTCCTCACAGTTGGTATGGAGAGAACCATGCCAGCTGCTTCTCCAAGGTTGAAAACCCAACCTCTCTGTTAGGCGGGGCAGGAGGGGACCAGAGAGGCCAGGAATAGATTTATCCTGAGCCTCCTCCAGCCGCCTTCCCTCCCCGTCCAAAGTGCCCTCAGTAGTGAAAAAGCAAAGATCACCTCTGCTGCTTTTCCCATCTTGCTAACTTCAACCCAGCAGGGCATAGGAATTTCAGAATCCTCCATGTTTGGAGACTTCTGAGCAGTGAGGGCACAATCAATAAGCTTGCACCCTAAGACTACATTGCCTCTAACGTCCCTGTCTGTTGTCTTCAAAAAGATTGTAAACACCATGAAGCAAGTGTTTATATTTCACATAAAGTAGATGAGGCTGCACACTCGTGTGGCACTGTACATAATCATTTCAGTGGTAAAGGACTTGTATAAAAGTTATTGTCATAACCTCAAATACAAAAGAAAGTGAACTTAATGTAATATATTCCCCCCACACTCCCACGCCCCAAAAAGTCTTGTTTACTCAGCTGGATCAAAGCATTCAAATTATTCATTTGAAGTGAACACCAAGGCTGATGTGATTCGAGAGGATGAATTAATTAGGATAAAATTGCCTCTTAATGTAAATCAATAGCAGGAAGGAAGAAATTATGATCTTAAACAATTGCCTGTGGGACCAGCATAAATTATTTCAGAAGGGTAATCTTCTAGCACAACCAGTAGTGGGGATGATCAGGTATTTTGAACAATACATCAAGGGAAGTCTGTAAAATTGGTGAGGTTGTAATTCTTAAATAATGGTAAGCATGGCTGTTTTAGCAGAAACAATCTGTACCTAGATAAATATTGTTTTTATTGTGTTGTTTGTTATATTGCATTTTATTTAAATTATACCAATTTAATAGCTGAGCACAGCAGGGGGAATCCATGGCTTGTGCCAGCCAGGGTAGAAGGTAGGGTGGTAGCTTCTCTCCTTCCCCCATCATACTGTGTGAACAAGGCCATTATGTTTTTAATGTAAACTCTGTGTGTGTGGGGGGGGGGAATCAAAGGAGGAGAGGTAGCGCTGGCACAACCATAACACAGTATTGTTACTCCAACACCAATTCATCTTGGAACAGAATACTGACAAAATATCTCTTCAACTGATTTCTAATATACAATAAGATCTTGGCATTACTGAAGTCAATAAGAATTGTGATGCTGCATTCCATGGAAATAGGATTTCTGTGTTCTACATTGCACATTCATTTAGAGACATAGCAGCAACATAAAACCAAATAAAAAGAGCAATCCTTATTTGATTGTCAGAGCTCCTTAGAGGGATTTTGAAGCAAAATAGAACCTAACTTTAAGTACTTCAACATGAAATGCCCTTTAAAAATAATAATGCTATTTCTGTTTTAGTCCTTACTGCAGCACTGCTCATCCCAATAAAAATATTCTATAGAAATGTCATTATAGGAAATAAAATGCCCAACATATGGAAGCTTGTGATATGTGATGAGAAACATCTTGCAGCTCGAGTATTTAGAAGCATAATAATTCATAGCAAATTGTGCCATCTTGAATGGAGCCAATTTTTTAAAACAGGCGCATTTGAATGTTCATCCTAGCTTCTTTTAAGTGGCAACTTTTATGTAAATCTACATTGAACATATTGATTCTACTTCCATTTAAATTATGAAGGGCTTATTGTATCTGTAATATTTTCTCTTTGAAGCATTATTTGTTGGCAATTAGAATATGTTGCAATTTCCTGAGTTTTAGTAATGTCTTACTTACTAATAACAGAAAATCTTCTAAGATAAGTGTTCTCTTTCATTGGAAAGAACTATTTTTAAAAAATACTATGTACCTAATTTTTCACATATGGATTTCAAAACAGTGGTACTTTTTTCTTCCTTGAGGTGGGGGGGGACACATGGGGGTGACACATGGTTTTGATTAAATGATGAAGCATTGCTTAGTGCTCATTCATTGATTATTTTCACTTGAGTGACACGTTGATTCCAATAGGACTGTGCCAGTGAAAGTACTCAGTGAAATCCCCTTTAAATGTGTTTTAAAAATCTAGAGTTCTTTGGCAGCTTTTCTCTACACAGAGCTGTCTGCATGCATTACAGTCTGCATTAATTTTCAGAGCCAGTCCTACCATGAGGCAGAGTGGGGAGGTGTAGATGCTGTCTTTAGGGACTCATCTACACCTGCAGCCCTTTGGGGAGTGGGGAGGGAAGATCACGGAGTTTTCCACATCCGGGATTGTCCCTCAGGGGCCACATGCCAGCAAGTTGTCCCAGAAGTAAAGAGAGATGTCTTGGGGTGCTATTTTTTTTAAAAAAAAGAAGAGACATTTGCACAATTGCACAGGCACGATCCTGCATAAGGGTACTTTAAAAAAAATGGCACCAGAAGATGCCTAGCACCATCCCAAAGATGGCAAAAATGGTCTCCCCCTCACCCCCAATGCCCACGGACCCAGCTCTGTGCCCGTTTCCTGAGCTCCCCTACTTGTGAGGAAGAGGGAGGACCCCGGGAGGAAGCTCAGGATGGTCCCAAGACTGCAAAAAAAAAAAAAAGGAACAGGAAAAAAACAGTCCCAACTATCCCAGGAGAACTGAGTGCTCATCCCCAATTCACTTTGGGATCAGCTGTGTGACATTTGGACGCACAGGGATGACCTGGTGACCACCCCAGGATAAATGGCAGATGTAGGATAGGCTTAGGTATCATGAAAGGACAACAAATCTTTAATTAATTTATTATGGTGTTTTTAGTGAAAGTGAAAGGTATTTGTGGGATTTTTTTTTTTGCCTCAGGTGCCAAAATAACCTGGCTGTCATTAGGTCCCATGCATCTTGATGGGCGGCAGGGTTACCATCTCCTCCCTCAGGCAGCAAAATGTCTTGGGTTGGTCCTGGTGGTAAGCTTACCAGCCCTGTTCCTGTCCTGTGCCTTTAACATCAGCTTGATCTACAGACATTGCTAGATGCTCATGCTTATTTCTATGCCATGTGGCCTGCTCTATTCTTGTATATCAGATGTTAAAGGCACAGGAATACGCTAGGTATTTTATCTTCTCCTTTATTAGTCAGAAACTGTATTCAGACGTGGAATCCAGGGCAACGGATGCTCCAGTTGCCCCCCCTCCACTGAAGTGAATAGAGAGACCAATTTAGGAAGAGAAGCACCATGTCTATGTTAGACCTCTCTTAGCAATACAATTGATTAGGCACCACTTGTCCAGATGCTGGGGGTGGGTGGGTGTAGGGAGTCACAGTGCTGTGTTGGAGGCCATGGTGTAGTGGAGCCAGGGCTCACAGGGACACAGCACTGGCATTTTTTTATTAGCATGGGTGCTGATATCATCTGCCACCACCTCAGACTTCTCTATTCCCTCTGAGCTTTACTGCAGTCCTTACAGTAAATGTTGTGGCGGGCGGTGGGTGGGGAGATGGATTTTCCCACCAACAATATATTGCTGTGTACTATCCCTGCTGTAATGCAAAGTATTTAGCCTGGTCTTGAATGGACAATTAAGAGCCATTCACTTTACAAAAGACCTGCAGTAGGTGAAGATGAAAACTGCTAGAACTGATTTATTAATATGAGTTATGCACAGCTGCCTGAGTTTTTGGACTCTTGTTGAGAAAATGGTTATGGTGCCTGTCATGAAGAGGGCCTTATCACTACACCGTTGAGGACACAGCTGTGCTGCCACAGAGCACCAGTGCTGAAGTGAGATTCAACTGATGGGAGTTGAAGGGCTCCATCACACACACACACCCATTTGCATCTGTGATTTCCCCCTCTGTTTCCTTAATGAGTCTAGTGCAGAGCACTTTCACATCTGTGCGTCATTATGCTATTTCAGCTCATGTATCTTTTCACCTGTATTGCTATTATGCTGGCGAAATCTCCCAGCCCAACCCTATGTTCTCCTTCCCCCTGCAGATTATAATTGAAACTGTGCAATTAAGCTTACAATTGGGAAAATGGACTCAGGATTGGAAGCTGAAAAATAAGAAATGTAGAAATAATACTAGATTTGAAGATTTAATTGAACTAAAAGGAAGAAAAGAAGAAATTAGAACTAAGAAAGGGCTGACTAGTGCGATATATAAAATATTGATAGAGGAGGAATTTCAGGACTCACTCAACGTTATAAAAAAGATTTGGGAAGATGATGTAAAGGAAAAAATTAATGATTATAACTGGGAGAGGATATGGAATGTTAGAATGTTAAAGTTGTTGTCGATTAGAATTAAGGAGAATTACTATAAGACAACATGGAGATGGTATCTAACACCTGTTAGATTTCACCAGATTGATAAAAAAAGTGTCTAAGAATTGTTGGAGGGGGTGTCAGGAGGTTGGAACCTATTTTCATATGTGGTGGAGCTGTGAACATGTACAAAAGTTTTGGGAAAGGGTGTTTAAAGAAATAAGTGAAATAATTCGAAGTAAATTGGAATTAAACCCAAAGTTAGCTCTACTAGCAATATGGGACAGAGAGAATGAGAATATTACTAATAGAGAATTGGTAAACAACCTCCTGGCACTTGTTAGAATAATTATTGCTAAAAATTGGAAAGGACAAGGAAGCTACACAATAGAAGAATGGTATAAAGAAATATGGGATATGGCTTTGAATGATATGCTGACTTGTAAAATGAAAATAAAGAGGGGAATGTCCAGTAAGAGTGATTTTGGAGAAATATGGAGTCCCTTTTTGGAATATGTTTTAAGATCGGGGAAGGGACAAATACCTTCAAAAGAATCGTTAAAGTTCTGGAAGGATGAAGAATGATTAAGAGAAGGTCTCGGGGGGGAGCACGGGGGGGATTGTTGAGGGTTATGTTGTTTATGTTTTATTATGTTGTTATGTTTATGTTTTATTATGTTGTTATGTTTTATTATGTTGAAATAAATACAATTTTTTTAAAAAAAGAAACTGTGCAATTATGATAAAACAACACACTGCTTTCCCCTAAAATCATCTTAAACAATATATGGGAAGAGAAAGTATTACAATTAGTTTTTGGAGAAGTTTGTGGTCAATGTTGGCATGGCAAGGGGAAGCCGACATTGTTCTGGTCAGGAAACCTAGACATGCCTACTCAGGAGTAAGAACCATAGAGTTGAATGGGACCGAGTCCCTCGCTCGCCTTCTCCTCAGGGTGTTCGGGCACCCTCTCTCCCTCCCCCTTCACCCTCTTTCTCCTCTTTTGTCAGCAAGGCTGCCTTTAGATACACATGCCCCCAACAAAAAATGGGATGGTCTGATATAGCGCAAAGACAGCAATACACAGGAGGAGCTGCTTTATTGTGCACGCGCCAAAATAAGATAGAAAACAGAGGGGAAGAGGCGAGATGAGCGCAGGACAGCGCCGACATCATGTGAGTACTAAGCTGCAAAAACGCATACCAGGCATGGTGAGGAGTGCAATAAATCACTAGTGTGATGGAGAGCTCCATGTCTAAAACATCTGGAGGGCACCAGGTTGGGAAGCTGCACTGCCTCATATGAATGGCAGGCATTGATTTACATAGGGGCGGGGGAAAGAGTCCTCTCGGGCACACTACTGGGATGGGACTGAAACCTGCCTCTTGTCCCTTGTAATGCCAGCCAGCAATAATAATAATAATAATAATAATAATAATAATAATAACGATTTATTTCTTACCCGCCTCTCCGTCTAGAATCAAGAATCAAGCCCTTCTCCTATATTGCATTACCCATTCCTGAGCTCTGTTTCTTAGTCACATTAGAGTGTGATAGAACATTGAGAGAATGGGATGAAATGTGAGGTTGTAGGTTGTATATTGGCCAAAATCTGAAAGGCCAATTCTATGTCTGATTACTCAAGAATAAGGCTCAGTTCTTTCAATGAGACTTACTCCCCCAGTAAATGTGCATAGGATTGCAGCCTGAGAGCTCTTTCACATGGAGCATATGTTATGCGATCATGATCGGTTACTCAAGGATCTTTCTGGGTCCTTTTCATGATGTCGTCATCCTCGGTTGCCTCTTCCAGTGTTTGTGAAGTTTATTCCACTGAGATACAACTTGCTGGAAATCCTGTAGCAATTATACATCGCTATGAAAGAGCTGATATATTTCCTGGGGAGTAAATGTTCCTGTTACATCTTCTGGCTGTTTAGATGGAACATATGGAACTTCCCCCATCACGGGAACTGCCAAAAAGGGGGGAGGGAGGGGGAGGCACTTTATTGTGCCCATTGTTATCCCAGAATGGCTCTGCAAGAAGAAAGCCCAATAAGGGAGCAGGGGGGTTTGCTTAATGTAGAGATACTCTTAATGAATTATAATATCTATATGTTCCTGTATCTTTCTTCAAAGTGGTTATTATTATGCAGATAGAATAGATTACCTGACATTGCCACAAATTATTCAAAAACAACTAGGAAGAAACTAGTTCTGTGTATTTTTCCATTACCATTATTCATGTTGACTGTCACTGGCAGAAAAGAGACAGTCCCAAGAAAGAACAAATAGACATACAATGGGAGCATAGGAGAGAGTCAAGAAATGAAAAATATGAACTCCTTCCCAGGATGTTGATCAGGGAAATGAAGCCAGGAGCCAAGAGCCAGAAGAGAGACCCCTACAAAGTCAAATAAAATATTGTTTTGGACACTTTTTTTAAAAAAATATTACCATTTGTACCAATCTCTCCTACAGGTCTTGGCACTCCTCTCATAAAAAATATTTGTTGAGAGAGAGAGAGAGAGAGAGAGAGAGACGCTGTCTTCCTGGCAAACGTTGCCTGCCTTAACCCAAAGAATGGAGACTATGAGGACTTCCATCATCTGTGAAAGGCACATTTTCATTTTGTGAGTATTTTTTAAGTGTACACCTGGCCATGGATGTATGGATTTATCCCAGGATGTTTGTAGCTTTCCTGCCTGCCCCCCTTCTAGACAAGGGCAATCTCAGGACAGGAGAGAGAGAGAGAGAGAGAGAGAGAGAGAGAGAGATGTTTTTAAGAGCAGCATTGTTTCCCATGTGTACAAACTCATGTTGCCACTGTTACTGCTTTTCAAGGAGGTTTCTGAGGCATTTACTCACCCCCACCCGCAAAGTGTGTGAATGGAGATGACAGTAGCAGGAGTGTGCGCAACACTCCACGGCTACAGTGCTTCTAAGCACACCACTTCCTTCTTTCTGGTCAGAGGGGAACTATTGACCTGTCACCAGCCTTAAGCTGCCAAAGTGAAACAGAAGCCTTGATATTTGTGCAAACTGAAGGTGATCACTCTCCTTTTCAATTGTGGTGGCCTATCCATTTGCAAATGTAATGTTCTTATACTGTTCTCTTGTTTCAAGCTTCATTTTATTTTGACTCCTATTTTTAAAATGGCATTTCCGCCTCTTGATGATAACGTGTCCTAGAAATCTGGTGGATCTTTTCCTGCCCAGTGTTTTAGACAGATCTTGTTGTACTTTGTTAGCCTAATCCAGATATTGTAGATGAAAGATGTTGTGCTAAAGTAATTATAAATTCAACACCAAAGATGATATTTTGTGTGTGTGATTTGCAGTTTGATAGGGTGATAATGTCCAGACACTTTGGCACACAGAGTACTATTTTGACATGTGCAGAACTTTTTTGTTGGTTCAGCTGCAGCAATGTTCAGGTCCGCATAAAGACTTCAGAAGGCAAATGTGGCATATGAGCATTTTAACTGTGTTTTGGTAGCAATGTGATATTTCCGATCTACTGGGAAGTTCTATTAAATATCCTCAGTTCCAAATCTGTGATGTCTAAAAATGACAGTCCCCCATATTATATCTTTGGTTACTCCATCTACACATCTGTGTAAGCAATGGGGAAAATATGCCCCCAAGATATTGTCTACAACAGAAAGTCTACAATGGCAGATGAAACACCTCAATCATAGGGACAGAGAGACATAGCAAACAGACAGACAATAAGAACATCTCTCTACATCAGAGGTGCAGTACCTTAGCCCAGAGTCCATAACCAGCCCATTAGGAGTCCCAATCTGGCACTCTGGGTTTCTGCAGAGGACACACACCCTTTCATCGAATCACCTCTCATTCGGTAGCTTCCTGGCTTGTGTGCAGGTCTGTCCTCATTCTAAAAAGTTTTAACACCTTTCCTAAGGCTTAGTTATTGGCAGTAAGTGCTTTAAGCTACAGTATACTGTATGTTTAGCTCTGCTCCTTTGGCCTTGCCCAACCCTGGAGTGTGCGCACACCCTTGAGTGCTTCTCCAAAGTGGAATTCAGCTCTCAGGCTGAAAAAGATTCTACACCCCAACTGTACATGTTCTTGTTGTCTTGACTTCTGTAGATAGCATTATCAAGCAGTCATTCTCATTCTAGGATATATGTAGATAAGCCCTTAGAAAAGTAGAGCCTTAGGGTATGCAACCCGTTTAATAAAAAATAAATGGTGAAACAAATTGAATGAGCTCCACGTTTTTCACTCATTTTGGTTATAGAAATAAATAGGAATTCAAATGAGTGAATTCTTAATATAATCCATTCATTTTTCATTTATTTATTTATTTTCAATTGGAGCCAGATGGAAGAGCTTGCTTGTAGAGGTCGCAGGAAAGTTAGAGGGGAAGGCAAAGAGAGAACAAGAGCAATTTGGCTACATTTGTGTGCCTGCCTATAACTTAGAGACGGTGCCGCATTGGCACTGCTTTGCCGCCAAATCGCACGGTATTGCTGCTGCAGGGTGATGGTGAGTAATCTTCACTGGAGGAGGCAGTATGGGCTTTCCAGCAGCCATTCAGCTCACAGGGCCCACCCCCTGCCTCTTACCCAGCTTCTGGCAACCAATCAGTGGTTACCCCAGCGCAACGCCCCCGGCGCAACGCCAGAGCAAGGTTCAGATGGCAGAAGAGTCGTAGTGACCTCACTCCAGCAGGGACGTTTGGGGTAAGTCCCTAACTTTTCCAAAGCACAGCTTTGCAGGAAAGTCCTATGGCGGCTGTTGCATCGTATAACCGCCACCTGTTGTCCTATCTATCTCAATCTTAAATTTATTTGCCAGCCAATTTCATCCTGGCACAATGGCAAACAATGAAGTGACTGGCATCAGAAGAGCAGCTGTTGTCTCCCACTGAAACCAATGGTAAACAAAAAACCATGGAAATTGCTGAAATGAACAAACTAGCCCAAATCAGTAATGAAACAAATACAGATAATGCTAACAAATAAGAAACAAAACTAATAAAACTTTTAAGAACAGCACCAAATGGATTAACTAAATGACATTTATTTTCTTGCACACCCTTACTTGGCTCCAATAGGACTGGAAAGCAGAAACAGCAAGGCATCAGACCTCAAAACACCATGCAATAGGTAAACAAGACATCCAAAGTGTTTTCTAAAAGCACTACTTTCTACAGCACTCGGAAATTGCTTCTCTATTTGCTCTGTGTACTTGCCTCATTGCAACAGTTCTGATACAGGGCCATGTTTATAGCAGGCCCTGTTGCTGAGCAGCAGCAAACAAAACATCGTTCTTGCCAATACTATTAGCAAACTGAAAATAATTTAATGTGAAAAGGAGTAGAGGGAATAAAACCTAAGGGGTGGCCTTGTTTTTGGAAAAAAATGAAAAAATGTATCGGCACTGTAAAATTATTAGGGCTGTGCAGCCCCCCCCCCCCCCAGAACCAGATCTGGATCCGGGCGATCCAGATCGTGCCAATCCACTCCGGCCCGGATCCGGAACCAGATTCGGGTCTCCTGATCGAGATCAAGAAACCCTCCTTTTCCCCATAGACTTGAAAATCTATGGGAAAATGGACTCACCGCTCTCCCCCTCTCCCTCCACCATCTGCTTTGCCATCCGCCGCTGGTGAGAGGGGGGAGAGGGAGGGGGTCCCCTCTCACCCCCGCAACTTCCTTCCAAGTAACATATTTAAGGCTTGCACCCCAAATCTAAAGAGGTGGATTTTTGAAGGGAATTTTTTTGGGGAGGGACTTTTCTTTCTTTCTCCCCTCCCTCCTTTCCTCTCCTTCCCCCCTCACTCCCCTCCCCCCACAAAAGTCTCTTCTGTCCTGCTTGTTCTCAAGAGAAGTTATAGTCCGCACAATGAAACCATCACAACCAGTGAAGAGAAAGGAACAACTTTGGTTAAAAACAGGAAAAGCAACTTTGTCAATAGCAACCACTTGATTCAGGTAACCTACTGGCAAGAGAAAGAAACCCGACTTTAGGAAATCTTGACATACTGTTCTCAGAAGGCTATTCTGCCCTATGTTCAATTATAAGTTAATGTTTTTGATTAAGTTTGTTATTGAGGGGGACTGCGAGATGTAAATACCAAACTGCTTTCTAGAACTTTATACCAAACTGCTTTCTAGAACTTTTAGTAGTGCGAAAATGCAATTTTGCATTTATCTTTATAAAAAAAAAATACAGGGTAAAACTCCCCCTTCTCTGCATGTAACAGTTATCAGAGTTGGTGTATCAATGAACGGGTTTTTTCCCCCTTTAATGTAGTAAATTATACCCAGCATTCCTTGAGATAACTTGTCATTTGTAATGGAAGTTGTGGCTGGTTCACCATTGAGGTCCAGAAACCATTTGCCAACACAGTTTAATTGTAACAATCACTCTCATTTTTGTTGTTGTCCTTCTGATGCAGAGAAGCATTCTTTAGAAGATCAAGGGTCCATTTCTAGCCATTCTGAAGACAAAAATTCTCACTCACTGTTACATTTAAAATGTACGATAGACATCTTAAAAGTTTCCTGCATCTGGCTGAATTCAACATATGATGGATTACTTAATTATCCAATTTTTTGTTGGTGTTGGCTTGGTGTCCTGAAAGGATCAAATATGGTAGACCTAGGTTTGTAGGAACTGTCTGTTCTCAAATCTTCACTTTGTTATCCCAGTACAAATATACATGGAGGTAAAAAGTAGATTGCAGAGTCTTCATTTGCTTTTAGAAAGAGTATAAATGGAAGGGGCATCTCCTATCTATCCATCCCTCAACAGGTAACAGTTCATGGAAAAGAGAACCTGATAGATAAGACCAAAGGTCTATCTAGTCAAACATTCTGTTCCCACAGGGACTATCCAGATAACTATGGCAAACACACCAGAAGGACATGTGCTATAGGCTTCTCCTGCTAATGTTTCCCAGTGACTGGTATTTAGAAACATGCTGTCTCTGATCCTGGAGTTAATACATAGGGATGCATGAGAACTTCATTTCTTGCTCACAACCATGCTTGTTTTATTGGTATTTTAATGATGTATTGGTTTTATGTGCTTTTAATCAGTTTTGTATTTTATGTTTAATGCTGTTCCCCGCCTCGATCTGTTGGGAGAGGCGGGTAATAAATAAATATATTATTATTATTATTATTATTATTATTATTATTATTATTCTCCCACAAACCCAGCATCTCTGCCTGGCACTTGCTCCAAAGCTCTGACAGCAAACAGGCAAACTCACCAAATTCAGGCAGCCTGAGGAGAGCATGTGTGTCTTTCCCTGCTGTTCTTTTTTTTCTATGCAGCCGCAGGCACAATAAGATGAGTCACAGGGAGTGACTCAGCTGAGCCTGTGAAGGAGCAGCGGTGCTCTGGAAAAGGCAGCAAATTGACGTGTCTTTTTCTCTGCTGCTGCTGCTCCGCTGAACAGGCTCAAGGCACCATTTTGGAGGTCAGAATTTTTACAGCTGGCTGGACTGGGAATCCGGGATTCTTGATCAGCCAGTCGGGACATTTCAGAAACACCTGGAAATTGGGACAATCCTGGTTTTCCGGGATGTATGGCAACACTAAAAGTGGACCACTTTAGGAAGAGTAAATGAGTGCCATTTTTTTGTGGAAAGGTGGGTACAGATCAATCAATCAATAAAAATATTCAAAAGCCATTGAGAAGGCACCCTCACGTCCTTGCCAAATGCAATTCAGATATTGGCAGGATGCAAACCATCAGACTTCCTCAGTTGGATGGGATTTTCTTTATTGAAATTACATGTTATGAAAGTTAATTAATAAAATCATTAAATTTTATTATTGTGAGCCACCATGGACAACTGTTATGATTGGAAAACTAGGATAGAAATCACTAAAATAAATAAAAATCAGCCACTAAGGCTGCAATCCAATATACCAGGTGTAGACAGTGTGATCCCCGCGGACACCAATGTGCCCCCAGACACTTTTCTGAGTGCCTGCTAAGATGTCCTACCCCTTCCACTTTGATATTTGATTAACACAGTTTCTTACCAGCAACTGGGACCACTTCTGAGCAAAGTGAGGGCCTCCAGCTGCTGCCATCTTCATTTCCCATTAATGCCTCTGGGCTACATGGTGGGGCTCAGAGACATTTTTAGGAAATTGTTCAAGCTCTGCCCATCATTCCTTCACTCCTTCTTTCTGTGACATGATCCATGTCAATGACTGTTATAGCAGCTGGGGCAAATGTAAGGGAATTTTGTTTTGACCTGTCACAATTCCCAGTGATGAACTTTGGAAAAAAATCTATGTCCATCTTTAAAGATTGGTTCTGCACACACCTTGTCCACCTTCTATCCAAACAATGCTGTTGACCAATCAGCTTCCCAGGAGCTCTGTGAATTCACTTTTGTTGATATGTTGCTAGGCAACCTGTCAGAGACAAAAGAGAGGAAACTCCATTTCTGTAGCAACCAAAGATGCTAACCTACTAAATTAAGTAAGGAAGGAGATACTAAGACCTAGTGCTTTGCTTCTGCTAATTCCTCGGTGCACACGGAGGAATCATTATGTGGGGGTTTAAGTACTGAGATTTCAAGGTAAGACCAAGCATAGTGGAGAAAACTAGCTGTTATTAGGCAATAAACTCAGTGAAATGTGCTTAATTTGATAGGATTGAACTATAGAGCTAAATTAACCTCTTTTAATAGAAACAATATATTCATAGTATAGAACTGGTAATGTGTTTGCTCCATTACATAATATATCTTGGATTGAGAATCTTTGTATTTTATAGGAACATTGGTATTTAGTTCATGAAGTAATATTTTAAAAATTGGTGAGCTTTCCAAAGCAAAATACTAATACTAACAACAACAACAACAACAACAACAACAACAACAATGTAGTTGCTAAACCACATCAGAGAGAGAACTGGTGTCTTTTAGTACCAGATGTAATAGTTATGAAATAGAGGGTTGTTGTTTTTTAAATGTAATTCTCTTTCTGTTAAGTTGGTGCAAAACTACAGACCATTGCTTTTTGAACATGATGCTTTCTGAAAAATAGTTGCCTTTCCACTTCGTAAGAAAATTGTGATAAAATTATGTTATAATGACATGAAAACAGAAGCTAAGAAATAAATATTTCACTATATTCACAGTGCCCACAGTTGGCCAAAGACTTAGAAATGACACCTCTCAGAAAGTGAGTTCTAATGATTCTGACCACTGGTTGCAACTAATATGCTGACTAGAAGAAATTACATATTGCTAGAAAAGTCAGATTTCATGAATTTAGGCATTACATGCTACATTTTATACATTTTTTTCACTTTGTATTGGCACACATATTTGCACATATGTTCTGAAATTATTATTAAGAGGGCTATTTAAATTATTATTTGTAGTGTGCAAGCAGATCATTTTCAATTCTGTGGTTACTTCACAACCCAGCTTTTTGTATTTTTAGTCAGAAGAGGAACGATTTGGCTTCTAAACAGATGGATTATTTTTGACAGTACGGATTCTCAGCCTATATACAATCTTGGTTATGTTTCTTCACAAACTCATGTTGGATGGAGCTATTTCATATTACTGCCCTATAGTCTTCCCCTATAAGTTCTTAGGAGATGGTATTTGAAGAGCTGTAAGACAAGAAGCAAATACGGGTAAATGAAACAAATGAAAACCAGCCCTTACAGAGATGAGAATTAGGAGTCGGCAAAGTGCATGCATGGATAGAGGTAGCCAATTGTGAAATCATTGAGGCTCAGTGGGGATGGATGCAGATTTGATCCAATAGATCGGATCTTTGGCCTCTTCCTCTGGCTAGAACATCAGCCAAAAAGCAATGTTCTTATAGTAGATACAACACACTTTGTACTCTTATTTATTATGCATATCAGGTATGGGGAATGTGTGATCCTCCAGATGTTGTTGGACTGCAACTCCCATCATCCCTCACTGTTGGCTATGCTGGCTAGGGCTGATGGGGGCTGCAGTCCAACAATCCTTAATTTATATAGTACCATCTACATACATGGCATTTTACAAAGAACAGGTTTGATAGGTCTCTCGCCCCAAGAGGCTTCCAAGCTGAAGTAGACACAGGAAAACAACAGAAGAAGAGGGAAATGAAGGCCTGGGTAAACAGGAGAAGAATATGTGATATCAAATACACATACTTTAGCTTAGTAACAATAACATATAGTGATGTGGAAATGGAGGGGTAAACCAAGTGTGAGTTTTGAAGAGAGACTTCAAGAAAATAAAGGAGGTGCTCACACATGGAGGTGTCCTGGGGGACCATTCCAGACATAAGGGGAAATGAACAGAGTTGTTTCAGGGAGCAGGAGACCTTTGGATGGTTGGGGTGTGGAGGTGAACATGTGAAGGTCACAGAAAGGGACCTTCAAATATGGAAAGGCCGTGGAGGGTTATGGAGGTAAGGACAATAAGCCAGTGAAGGGATTTAAGTGGGAGGGGACAGAGTCACATGGTCCAAGCGATGAGAGAGGTGAATAATTTTAGCAGAGGATAACTGGAAGGTGAGACAATGGAAGACCAGAGAGTAGAGGAATGCAGAATTCAAGGCAAGAGATGACCAGGTCATGAACAAGAGTTGCTTGCTCCTGAAGCTCAGCTTAAATATATGTATCCAAGGGTTTATCAATCGGTTGCTATTCAATCAATAGTAAGCAAGTCATTCATTATGTACATAATATACAAAAAGAGTTCACTGCACAGTGTTTTATATTAATTGAAATCTCTAGCATACCACTGATATATCTGTCTTGGCTGCCTCTGCTCATTTGCTTTCCTACCCACTACTGCTGCCGCCATTGTAAACAGCTAAGAAATATGCTACCAAGTCTCTCAGGAACCTGGCAGTGAAGTGCATAGCTTCCTAACTGGAGGGTGCAGAGGAAGCAGTGACTGAGCAGGTGAATGAGCACAGAGAGGCAAAATTGACGTATTGACCATTGCTTTATTTGCTGTGGGTAGATACTGTCAGGAAGACTATATATTGCCTTCCATATCAGAGGCAGTATGTCTCTGAGTACCAGTGGCTGGGGAACATGAGCAAGAGAATGCTAAACTGTGCTCATGTCCTGCTCATGGGCTTTTCACAAGCTTCTGGGTAGTCACTGTGCACAGGACCGGATTTAAACTTGTGGTGGCCCTAAGCTATAACATGAGTGAGGCCCTTCCTTCTTCAACAAATAATAACAATTTTAAATGCAAAATACGGGCTGTACAATTAAATAGAATTTGATAGTCATGTAATGTTTTACACGCTTTCTTTTCTTTCTTTCTTTCTTTCTTTCTTTCTTTCAACACAAGGCCCCTCGTAATGTGAGGCCCTAAGATGTAGCTTGTTTAGCTTGTACGTAGATCCAGCCCTGACTGTGCAAGCAGAATTTTGGACTAGATAGATAGGCCTTTGGTCTGAGCCAGCACTACTCTTCTTATGTTCTCAGATATTCATATAAAAGACGAGCTCACAGCACATTCTCAATGCAGTGAGCTTTCTATATTATATGTATCTTCAGCCTAGGAAGTCAATTTTGAAATTACAGAAAAAGGAGAAATGTTGAAGCACCAGACTCTAGTGCTTCTGCAAAGGCTTGTTGTGGTGGAATAGCCTACGTGCAGGCCCAGCATCATCACTCTTGAGCAATTGCTTGTGTTGGTCCCCCACATTGGGTGTGGGAGGCCACCATTTTAAATTTCTCACAAGGCCCTGAAGCAATGCTACACCAGGTGCTCCAGGACACTGTGAAATTAAAAACAACAGCTTCCCACCCATCCATTGCTAATATTTAGGTAAGCTTGCTGCCGAAGAGGAATCACCAGTGTAGGAGAGGACAGAAGAGCCCCCTCAACACTAGCCCTGACCTTGCCCATGCATGCATACAAATTGCACCTGCTGAAATTCCCTTTTCTATGCAACTGTGAAAGATACAGGAGCCCTGTCCTACTTTTCATATGGTCACTCTACTCTTGGATCACACCTATAGTTGGTGGCCAAATGACACATGACTCAAGAGATCCAAGATTGGATCTCCCAGTGTTTTGTGTGTGTTTTCAACTTGAAAAAAGATGCACAGGTTCCTTATTTGATTAGCGCAATAGCTCTGGGACAGGAGGTATTTAATCCTTCACCCCTGCCTCCTCCAAACCATTTCTCTAATCTTAATTGTGCACTGTAAACCTATCTTGCCAATTCCTGACTTTTATTTCTAGACTTCATTTCTTATTTTCTTAATAGCATGGTTTTTTTAAAAAAAAAAGTATGAATTTTGGGTGTGTGTAAATAAATACAGGAGCTTTCAGTCTTGCTCCAGCAACATTTGGGCAATGACTAAAATCATCACAGGCCTTTTGGTAAGGCCTTGGGGTTTGCTCAAGGTGTCAACTACATTGTTTGGTCTGAAAGTCCTGAACATTAAATCTAAAATTACCCTGTGCTGGCCCAAGAGCATTTTCTCGAGTGAGGACTTGTTGCCAGTGTTTGCTTGATTGTTGTCTACTGTGGAAAATCTGGACCCCTGAGCAGCAAGAAACAAACAGCTTCCAGAAAGGAAGAAAAGAAAAAGAAACGACAACGGAACAAATTCTGCATGTTTTGTTCTGGGGAAAAATCCTATACTATCATGAGAACTTTATCCTACTAGAAAGGGATGTGTTGGGGAATATTTGCTTTTGTTTTTGCAGAGAAATATATTATGAGACTCCTAAATACTTTAAAGATTGTTCTTTTATTCTATAACATCACTTCCTGGAGGGAACTACTATTTTTCAGGGGCTTTTCCCATGTAGAATTCTTAATGAACAGAAATCAGAAAGGATTTCAGCACTATGGTTCACCTAATTCTCTAACCAGCGGAACAATGTTCCATTCAACCAATTTATGTTAAAAGAATACAGGATTAAAGGATGACTTTTTGTGGAGTGTTTACACAGGGGAATCCAGAGAAATCTGGGCAAGAGGACCTGCATTAAAGAAAACAGTTTGAGAAATGGATAGAGGAACTAGGGTCCTCATGTGTATATGCACCAGCTTTATTTCCACAGACAATCATGAAGCAAGGAAAATAATGGCTTCTCTGAAGAGCTGTTTTCCTTTAGGGTTTATAAATTTGAGCTTATTGGCTTTCTTTTCATTTCTTTCTTTAAAAAACAAATGAGCACTTGACCCAACCATAAGGATTAAAGCTTAGAGAAAAGACTACTCCTGATGATTAGTGATGATCGTATTGCTATAGGCATTGAAAAGATAAATTGACGTTTAGTCCACAGTAAGTCTCCTTTTTTCATTGCAAGTAAAAATGTAAATGATCTAAATTTGAACTAGTTACACTTTGATTGTGAGATATTACATATAAAGCAGTCCCTTCTGGCAGCATCTGCATTAGCTTCTGTATTACTATAAATTGTCTTATTTGGATCCAGATAGTCCATTACATATAAATTTATTTTCATTACAAGTGTATGGTTTGTGAATTAAGGCCATCACTGAGGACTGAGGATGGATCAAGTATTGTCTGGAAGAAGAATGATTATCCATATTTGGCTACTACTCACATTTATCCTAACATACGGGGGTGGGGAAGGAACCCTTACACTTTGTCTTGCCTTTTATAGACAAATGTTAATCTACTTTCAAAAAACGTATGTATTTTATAGCTGATGGAGAACAGAACAGAGGGGTTCAAATTTATGGATGTGAACTTGCAGGCCATTTCCAACTTGGCAGAAAGGAAAAGAGACCAAATAGTGTAATCACCCAAATAAAGCATAAATCTACTTATAAAGCCTTTCTAACGGAGATCTTGGAAGTCCAACAATAGGCTATATTGTTAACAGGTTGTTTATGGTTTCTCTTCTTGACGGACTCACTTTCAGCAAAAGAGCTTGACTCACTCAACAATCTTTATTCCAGAATCTGCATGACTGCTTGAAATTATTGTAAAGGGTAACAGCTTAATCATTCCTGACATGCATCAATCAATGGGAAATGGAGTAGTGGATAAAGACAGCAGGCTGAAACAGAGATTCCTCCTCTTCCATGCTCCTCTACTAAGAGCCTATCTACACTACTGCTTTAAAACGGTTTAAAACAGTTTATAGCAGTTTTGAGAACTGTTGGAGCCCAGGACACACTCCATATACATTTTTCAAAACGTTTTCAAAGTGTTTTATCCTGCGTGTGTAGATAGGCTTCAAGTTGTATTTTCTTTCTCCATGACCTGGAAATATTTCACTTCCTCACAATTATCTGGGAAACCCTAAAAAGGCCTTGGGTACATTGCCAGTTATATGATTTCTTACTGAAGTACTTAAGCCATTTGTATGATTTCTTCTTCTTCTTCTTCTTCTTCTTCTTCTTCTTCTTCTTCTTTGTCTTCTACTACTACTACTTCATTCTCTTCATCATCATCATCATCAACAACAACAGCAACATACTACAGCAACCATCCCCTATCACAGGTATAGTCTGGCACGATATGCAAATAAATCAAACATGTTAGTTGCATCTCAATGGTAAAATTTACTTAAGCCAACTGTTCTGATGTCTATGACCAGCAACCCATTCATGGAGTTGTTAGGGGAAATATTCAAGGAACTGACAAACCATGTTTCCCATAAGAGGGGTACACAGATGTCATGAAAATAATTAAAATTAGGTAACACTCGCCTGTGGGTTTATAACAAAAATTCTGGGGAAACAACTGTCCAAAACCACATGTACACTTGAAAAGGATGTAAATGGTTTTAGTAGGGGGTAGTGTTACTTGAAGCAAGCTCTTGGTTACATGGATTAAGCTAAACTAGAAAGAAAAAGACTTAAAATGAAAGAGTCATATTAACAAAACTATTTGGCTATTCGCATAGAATGTATTACTAACATTGACAGAAGCTTTGCATTTCTACTCATTAATTTGTGGAATTTCCCATCAGATGTTTAACAGCTGAACCTTATGTGAAAAGAATGGCAACTGGAGCAGACCATTCTTTTGAGGCAAAAATATTTGCATAGAATTTGATACATGGACTTGGATCTCATAATGTTTTACAAAAGCCTTCCCCAACCTGGTGCCTTCCAGATGTTTGGAACTTCAACTCCCATTAGCCCCAGCCAGCATGGTAAGGAATGCTGGGAGTTGTAGTCCAAAATATCTGGAGGGCACCAGGATGGGGAAAGGTTGTTTTACAACAACGGACTTTTATGTATTTATTAATTTATTTCATTTATATCCCACCTTTCTTCCATTGTGGAATTCAAGGTGACTGCATGCTGTTCCCAGGTGGTCTCCTCTCCAACCACTGGCCACACCCAGACCTGCTTAGCTTCAGCAAGATAGCTACCTCATGTGCCTTCAGAACATGCCCTTTCTGCAACACTGTATTTAACAAAGCAACTTCCAATGCTATAAGAAAATGTTGACAAAAAATGTGTTAACACCTTCTTCAAAGCTTTGTGCAAGAAAGCAGACAATATGTCACAATTGTTTGCCCTGAAAAGACCTTTTTAATTCTTAAGGAATTTGCATGGGATGGGGAGGCCTTTACTTCCCAGAAAAGAGGAGTACCCTCCCAAAACAAGGAGATTGGCCCTGACATGGTATGAAGGCAGACAATCTCAATTTGTGTCATATGATTTCAGGCAAATACAAAAACTGAAAAATTTAGTAGCCCATTAGCTATTCTTAGTGTTGAGAATAGGATCTGTTTTGTCTTTTTCATTACAAGTGTGTTATTTCTTTTGTCTGGCACAGAATCAGCTTAATGTTCCAGAACACTGTCACACATGTGGCTATAGAGTGTAGTTACATATATAGTTATTCCTCAAAATATTGAGTCAAAAAATGCCTGGAAAGTTGGCCATTAGATGACTGAAAAATCATTCATAGGTGACCTTTGAATAACAGCACAATCCTATCCATATTTACTCAAAAGTAAATCCCACTGTGGTTAGTAGAGCTTCCTTCCAAGTAAGCATATATAAGACTGCAGTCAAAATATTGCACATGCAAAAATGATCAACATAAAAATCTTACATTTGACTACATTAGTCATTTTATCCTTTTTTAAATGTTTTGAAAATATTTAAAAATCAGTGAACTACTTACCTTTTTTTCATATATGTATATATATTTTTTCTCCAGGATCAAAAAAAGTCACCAAAAAAATAGAAAAACAGGGGAGAAAAACCTACCATAAAAAAGCAACTTTACTGGAACATCATAATTAGAGCACTGCAAACATGCTCAGATCTCCTGCAGCTACTCTCTGTCATTATAGCTTCTGGTACCTTAAACCCAGAGACCTCCGTTGTTTTTAAAGGAGCAAGGTCAACCAAAAGATAACCACAAAGAAGACGAGGTCCAAACAAGCACCACTACATAAATCCAGAGAGACTGTTGATGGAACGTTGTAGACTTCATGGAAACAGCTTTAATGAAAAAGACTTTGAGCAAACATAATAAAAGTCTGCTAAATGCTGGGAAAGCCCATGCTAATATCTCCACCAGCTCATCTTCAAAACAGGCTTTGCCATCCATTGTGTCAGATCTTCCCACACTATCACCAGATGTGGTAGGTTTAAATTCTACCATCAAAATAAATCCTGGGAAAGACAGGCCTGGGACCGTGATAGTATCGAAACGGTCAGGTACTGGAGGCATGTCCCAGGATCAGTGGGAACGGCCGGTCATTCCATCAAGAAGAACTGGCTTCAGGGTATGCTATATCTGTGGCAAAGAGTTTGGGTCACAGTCCCTTCCTATCCATGAGCCAAAATGCCTGGAGAAGTGGCATATCGAAAATGACAAATTACCAAAGCATCTAAGAAGACCAGCACCCGTTAAACCTCAGGCTCTTCCTAGAGGAACCAATGGTACAATGGATGAAAACACAGCAGCTGCTCAAAGTTACCAAGCTCAGCTCTTGCCATGCCAGACCTGTGGTCGCACTTTCCTTCCAGACCGGCTCTTTGTACACCAAAGGAGTTGTAAACCGAAGACCGGCCTGGGTCCTTCAAGCCACAACCCCCCTAAATTGCTTAGATCCACAGGTTATGGGCCAGCATCTTCCGTATCAGACAAGGTAAATTAGACAGCATCATACCTATGAAAGAGACCCAATTTTTTCCATGCGCAAACTCCAGATGACATTCTGCTACAACTGAAGTTCATGGTAAAACCGTTACTATTCAATCAAGCTAGGATTTCAATAAAATTGAGTGAGTAGCCTGAAAGAAACTTCAGACAAATTCTCATGTTCTGGATAGGTTATCAGTATTTCAACCTCTTAAGGTTTTGAAATAGTACTAATAGTAGTAGTCATAGTAATAATTGTAGCCATTTAATTAGGCTGACCATATGAAAAGGAGGACAGGGCTCATGTAACTTTAACCGTTGTAGAAAAAAGGGAATTTCAGCCAGTGTCATTTGTATGCAATTAGTCCCTGGTGAAATCCCCTCTTCATCACAACAGTTAAAGGTGCAGGCACTATACTAGAGTGACCATATACAAAAGAAGGCAGGGCCCCTGCAACTTTAACTGTTGTGATGAAGAGGGAAGTTCACCAGAAACTAATTGCATACAAATGACACTGGCTGAAATTCCCTTTGCTCTACAACTGTTAAAGTTACAGGAACCCTGTCCTCCTTTTCATATGGTCAGCCTTCATTTAATTAACATAAATTTCAGTGTTAGCATAAACCATATTAGCGATTTTGGGTTCTTAAATTGCTATATGTAAGAGTAGAATCAAGTTTAGGACCAGTGACTAAAAATGAAAACACAAATATAAGCAAACAGATGGTATAGATTTTCTGTTGAAAGTCATGTAGGAACCAGAATGAAGCTAAAAACACTAGGCCACAGTGACATCCTGATCTGAAGAAGTAGTAATTCTTTCTGTGACAAGCCAAGGCAGAGAGGGGAAAACTCTGATAATGTTTTCCTGAAAAAAACAGTTCAGGTCTAGGTATATACTCTTTAAATACCAGTTCCTCCCTTTACATTAATGAGGTACTTTTTCAGTAGAATTCTGTATGAAAGGCAATATAGAAGAAGATATAAAAGACAAAGATAAAATAGAAAATTCATCTTTGAATGGTATCCTATCATTTTAAATTTGAAAGTGACAAAAATGGGGGGAAAAAAATATCCTAACTCCATTTATATGCTGCTGGGGTCTGAGCTGGCACTGACTGACCAGGAAAGGGACACTGGGGCTGTAGTGAATAGCTTGAAATGTCAATCCCAATGTGAGGCTGCTGTGAAAAAAGCAATTATTCAGACAAATTTAAAATAAACTGCCAATATAATAATGCCTTTATACTAATTGTACATGGTATACACCATGTACAATTCTCGTCACTGCACCAAATTTATTTATTTATTTATTGCATTTGGATACCGCCCCATAGCCAAATTTAGCTATTACAGCTAAATCAGAATCAGTGAAGTCTACATTTGTAGTGTAGATTGTGGGGAAAAAGGGAAGGCACTTGTCAGCACATTATATGCTGCTGTCTGAGGCCATGTCTACACCAGCCATTTATCCTGGGCTGATCACGTGGTCATCCCCGAGCATCCAAATGACACACAGCGGATCCCGGGGTGAACCAGGGATGACCTCTCCATTTGCCCGGGATATCAAGGACTCCACTTGTCCTGATTTTTCCCCATGTTTTGGGAGGATCCTGAAGTCCATGGATGGTGTGGGCGCCCCTCCCGGGGTCTTCTCCACAAGTAGTAGGGGTGAGCAAACAGGCCAAGAGACCAGAGGGGAGAGTTTTTGCCATCCCCTGGACAGCTCTCAGCGTCTTCAAGCACCGAATTGTTTAGGTTTTTTTTTTCTTGGAAGTCCTACCTTCATGCAGGATTGATGCTGAGCAATCCTCTCCTCTTCTGAGGGACGATCCCGGAAGCGGAAAAACCTGTGATTACCCCACACACACACACACCCTCGAAGGCCTGGTGGTGTAGATGAGCCCTGAATCGGTAGGGTTGGGAACAAGTTGATGAAAAATACAGTTGGCCTTCCTTGACACATGGGAATAAAAATGAATAGAAAGGGAAGATGGTGATAATGTAGATATGTAAGCATTGGGCAAAAGGTGGGATACAAATTATTTGTATTAATAATAATAATAATAATAATAATAATAATAATAATAATGTAAGGATATTTGAGCCCAAGTAGCTCCTGGCTGGCTGAACAGAAAGCAATGGGGTGTGTGGGTGTTTCATTCTCCAAAGAACAGAGCAGCAGAGATGGCAGATCAAAGCTTTTATGCCATGTTTTCACACAAAGATGTTTAGCACCCTTGGTTTGGGGTAAAGATTTGTCTTTGAAAAGGGGATTCACAAGTGCTGTTAATAAGGAGAAGCATGGCTGTCTCTCTCCCTTTATCATTGTATAGCTCCCATAGCAAGACAATAAGTTTGTCCCATTCTATTGTTATGCTAGAACTTATTTCTGTCTAACCCTTTTACTAAATATTTCCCAAACTCTAAATCAAGCCAGCTTGTCTGTTATGGGTTACTTAGGCCAAAACTGTTGTTTTGTAATCCAATTGGTAATGGAATGTATGGGCTCATTTGGATTAACCAGGCTTGATTGTAGCTAAAGTAAACCATCTAGGTCTAATTGGCTTTGGCTGAGCAAGTCAGTTTTGATATCCCTATTCTCGAATCCTACTTGGGACTGTATTCTGGTATGGGAAATGTTGTAAGCATACCGTAGACCGATATTCTCCAAACAATCCAGTTCCGTAGTGTAAAGAAAGAGGGAGCTGTTCTTCTAGAGGAAATATTTTCCCATTTATTCCTGTAGAGATTGCTATAACAGTATTTCAATGTATTTTTCAATGTTTCCATAATAATAATAATAATACATTTATTTATTTCTTACCCAACTCTCCCTCTGGATCAAGGCAGGGAACAACAATAAATATAAATACAAAGACCATAAAATAGATAAAACATTTTAAACAAATAAAACTAATACATTAATAAAAATATCTTAAAGTTCAGCTAGGCAGGCCTGCCGGAAAAGATCAGTCTTCATGGCTCTCTTAAATTCAAGAAGACTGCTAAGTTGTCGAATCTCTCTCGGCAGGCCACTCCACAGTCTGGGAGCGGCAGAAGAGAAGGTCCTCTGCGTAACACTCGTCAGCCTAGTTCTGGCTGATTGAAATAAATTCTTCCCAGAGGACCTGAGTGTGCAGGGAGGATTATACAGGAAAAGGCGATCCCGCAGGTAACCTGGACCCAAACCATGTAAGGCTTTAAAGGTAATAACCAACACTTTATACTTCGCTCGGACAGTAATTGGCAGCCAGTGGAGTGATTTTAAGACTGGTGTAATGTGGTCACCCCTAGGTATACCAGTGACCAACCTGGCTGCCATATTTTGAACTAGTTGAAGTTTCTGGACTAGGCACAAAGGTAGCCCCATGTACAGTGCATTGCAGAAGTTGAGCCTCGAAGTTACCAGCACATGCTCTACTGATTTTAGGTCTTCCAACTCTAGGAAGGGGCGCAGCTGGCGTATCAGCCGAAGCTGATAGTAGGCACTCTTGGCCGTCGCATCTATCTGAGCTGTCATTTGGAGCGACGGATCCAGGAGTACCCCCAAGCTGCGAACATAGTCTTTCAGGGGGAGTGTAACCCCATCCAGAACTGATTGACACATCTCCAATCCCAGGTTGTGGCCTTTGACAGCAAGCACCTCCATCTTGTGTGGATTCAGCTTCAGTTTGTTTTTCCTCATCCAGCCCATTACCACCTCCAAGCATTCATTCAGAGGAGACAGGCTATCCTTAGCTGATGCTGTTGTCGAAGGCATAGAGAAATATATTTGGGTGTCATCAGCATACTGATAGCACCCTGCCCCATGCCTCTGGATGATCTCTCCCAGCGGTTTCATATAAATGTTAAACAGCATTGGGGAAAGGATCATAGAATCATAGAATAGTAGAGTTGAAAGGGGCCTACAAGGCCATCGAGTCCAACCCCCTGCTCAATGCAGGAATCTTCCTTAAACCATCCCTGACAGATGGCACCTTGTGGTACGCCACATAGCAGCTCCTTCTTTGAAGAGCAGCTATCCCCAAGCATCACCATCTGGAACCTGCCTGAGAGATAGGACCGGAACCACTGAAGTACAGTGCTCCCAATTCCCAATCCCCTCAGGCGTTCCAGAAGGATACCATGGTCGATGGTATCAAAAGCCGCTGAGAGGCCCAGGAGTACCAACAGGGACACACTCACCCTGTCAATACTCAGGCGTAGATCATCCACTAAGGTGACCATAGCGGTCTCAACTCCGTATCCTGCCCTGAAGCCAGTTTGAAATGGGTCTAGAAAATCTGTATCATCCAAAACTGCTTGGAATTTGAAGGCAACCGCCCTCTCGATTACTTTGCCCCAAAATGGAAGGTTTGATACCGGCCTGTAGTTATTAAGGTCCAGGGGGTCCAGGGAGGGCTTTTTTAGAAGCGGCTTTGTCAATATATGGTGAAAACTTCATTCTGAAATTCCATTGGCTATATTTTGACTATCCGGTTCTCCCATCTGATGCTTTTTCCTGTTGTATGTCTGCTTACAAAATAAAAATATACTTTAGCCTCCTGTCATTCCTCTCTTACTGTACAGAACTAAGGTCCAAATCTTGTTCTACTATTGTATCATTAGGAATTGAACCACTGATTGGATTCCTACTTTCCCATTGAAACTGGGGAAGGTGGGGGGCAGACTATATGCCTCCTATCCTGAAATCCATATTGGAATTCCATCTTCATTTCATTGTTAAAACTGTGGTCAAAAGAAGCTTAGCTTTTGCAGTGATTCCATCAAATGTGTCCATGACAGAAAAATCTAATTTGAAGGCAATGCTTGGCAAGGTTAAAGTGGCAGACATGGTGAATTATGTTTCCTCCTCAATTTTAAATAAACGTGAGATAGAATGAGTCACTGCCAGTGGGGGGTGGGAAGATTCAGCAGACAAAGTAAAAGCTTTAATTACAACATGGATTGGTGTAGTATGCTAGATATATTAACAGAGAGGAAATTGTAGGTTTGGCAAGGTTGTATCAGGAGAACTGGTGAGAGTTGCTACTATTACAGGGAGGTGGGTAATGCTTTCTAGTAGCAAGCACAGATAGCATCATACCAAAACAACTCGGCTTTTAGTAAAGACAATTTAATACAACATACACTAAAAATAAAGTTAATTTGTGTTACAACATAACTGTAGCTAGTTTTCCTTAACACATTTGGTTATGAATAGAGGACTTGATGTGGTTTTCCTAAATAGTTATATCAGATGATGACATCTAGTAATTGCCCATTTAGTTGTAATCAAAATTGGAAAATTATTTGAATTTGCATTTTGGAATTTTCTAACATAATTTAATGTATAAATTTCAGCCTCCCTGATGTGGCACTTCAATAAAAGGATCTGAACATTGCCAATATTAAAGATCTAACATCAATTATTTTAACAAAAGATGGAGAAAATCAAAGGGATTGGAGCTGGGGAGAAATAAATTGCCTAAAGGAGTTGATAGAAGATAACACGGAGGGCCAACCCAAGACAGTTTGCTGTCAGAGGCAAAGAATAAGATGGTACTAGGGATATATGAGAAATTTGTTATTGCCCATTTTTTACCAGAATTTACTCAGTTTGCATCTTCTGGGACTGAATGTGGACCCAAATGCAATCTGTGGTCAAAGTCTATACATTTCCAAGCTTGTGATATGGTTACAAAAAATAGCCTGGTCGAAAAATGTGTATATTTGGAAAATGGGCTTGAAAATATTCGTACTTTTGAAAAATGTACACAATGGGAATAAAAACAGTAAATTTAAGATGTGAGCAAATTATGAGTACATTTGGGGAAATGCACATGAAAGTGCACACAAATACGCAACCAAAGCTCACAATCTAATATGCACACAACGCATGAGTCAAAACAAGATTTCAAGTAGAATTTGGAGAATCTTGATGAGCTTGAATTTTTGCTGATCTGCACATTCCTTGATGGTGCCATCTCTCATTCTATGTATAAAAGAAAACTGAACTGGCCGCTGAATCTAGGGATGTATGAGAATTCCATTTTGGGGTGAAAATTCAATGGACTTCTCTGGTTTGGCCCTGGCGGGTTTTATTCCATTCCCCCCACTGTGTCAACTCGATCTGTAGAGAGTCAATCTAATACAAATATTCTGAGGGGTCAGGTATTAATGGCAGCAATTAGCACAATTAATGGCTGCATTTTTAATTTAAAAAAAAAAACATAAATTTACCTCCAGTCCTTTACAAGTGTGCAAGTGGGCAGATCCAGCTGTTTGACATATGTAGTCTTGCCATTTCAATTTCCTTATATGTTTTAGTTGTCAGTGCGAGCACTAAAGTGAATTAATAACATACAAAGAAACTGACAATGCGATACTGCATATAGACAAATTTGTACACTGTTGCAAATTAAGTGTTGAACGGACACTTCTCAGTCTTCAGCAAGGCCAAAGTCTATCTGAATCTGCTCACCTCCTCCTTGCCACTGTCATTGATGCCACAGCTCACCGTTTCCCTCTGGGCCTAATCTGCATAACTGCCCAGAGTGAAAGTATAAGGCAAAGGGAGGAGGATGCACCTCCTCCTCACTCTTCTTATTACTTACATGCTCAGGGTGGGCAGGTGACAGCAAAGAGGAGTAGATGCAGGGCTTGGAGGCTCTGGGGCTTGGCATTGGGCCCCTTGCAAGGATTTGAGTCTCAGCAAGTGCCCAGCTATGCCAAACCCTGATGCCAGCCATGACTAAAAGCCTGCCTTATTTGTTAGAATCCTGAACTGATCCTTTGATAGCCAACTGAGAAACTAATGGATTGGTTAGTACTTTGCGAGGAGTTGCCCCCCTTTTTTCCTACTGAAAAAAAGTCTTGCCAGAATTATAATTGCATAGATTACATTGGAAGGGGTCCAAAAGTGAGAGTAGCAACCGTTTTATTTAGTTAACTGCCCAGATAGCTTTGGCTATGGGGCAGTATACAAATGTAATTAATTAATTAATATTTATTTTGTCATTCTTATATTTGTTTTTTTGAAAAAGCAGCATTCCCCAACTTAATGCCCTCTGGATGTTTTGGACTACAACTCCCAAAAAACCCCAGACAATTTGGCCAATGGTTAGGAATGATGGGGTTGTCGTTCAGAAGACCTGGAGGGCACCAGGTTGAGTAAGGCTGAAATCACTCAAGAAGATATAATGTTGAGTCACTGCAATTGTCTGTAACTTACCTGAAATGTCCAAGGCAAATTTCATGGAACAATCTGTGTAAAATGAGCCCATGTGAAAACTTTGAAAATTACCCACCCACCCACCCACCAAATGCTAACGGGCATGAATTTCAGCCAGGAATTAGGAACAAGCACCCTCTGGATCCATATTTTGCAAGCAGTGAAGGTTGGTGGCTCCAATTTCAATAGGACTGTGAATCCATTCCGGGTTTCAGTCAGGACCAGCCAAAACTCTAAAGGAGCTATCCAAGGTGCTGGACCTATTTGGGGGATGGGGTTTGGCATCTTGGTTAGCTCCTTTAGAATTCTGCGGGTTTTCACTAAAACCCAGAACGGATACGCAGCCCCACAGAAGCAAAGCCACCAACCTCCACTGTTTGCAGGTATTAAAAGGTATTTCCATGCTTATTTGAACCCCCATTTTGCCAGCAAGAGTCTTTTCAACAACAACACTGTTCCCCCACCCCTGCAATTTAAATTATATTCCAAAATCAATTATATTTTAACTGCACTTGTTGTCCACAGCCTGCAATGATAAGGCGGCCCCAAACCGTTATTTGCTACATTTGTGGTCGTGAGTATGGAACTCATTCAATAAGCATCCATGAACCACAGTGTCTGAAAAAATGGCATATTGAGAATGATCAATTGCCCAAACATTTGCGAAGACCTGAACCTACAAAGCCAGTGGTTGTATCCATAGGAGGTAAGTTACAGTCTTATGCGATTAATGTACAAGATAGACGGGTTTGGGAAGACAACACAGACATGCATTAGAATGTTGTATATACACCTTTACTTTAGGTAATCATTTAGCTTGTTTCAGGACCTCTCTTGTGTCATTTGGCAAAATCAGTGGGATTTTGTATTTCTGAAGACCACATTGGTCAGACTTATGTATTCTCCCTCACAATAAACAAATTTGCCAGTTCTGTGGCACATTGTCTCCCAGTTTACTGCCAATACTTTGCACTGGCAAGAAGAAGTTGATCGTCTCTGATGAGAGTTTACACTAGATCGGTGCATGCTACAAAAAGATGCAACAAAGCATCGCTGCAGGAAGGAGTTGTAGCAACTACCTTCACCGTGCAGGGCTGGTATCAGTGCCTTTCTGGTGGCTTAGACATGAATTGCTTCCCTCCTTCCTGCTTCTGACTACCATTCTATAAAAATAAGTAGGGGCATTTCTATATAAGGCATTTATTGTATCATCATCATTCCCTACTCACAGTTGTTTATGGGCTCTTTAGATGATGTTGTGACCCTCCAGTTTCACTTCTGTGTCTAACCAGCATTTTCAGCGAGTTTTTTTAGAGCAGGGAAAATGTGGCATTTAACTGTGAAAGCCAAAGAAAATGCTATTTCTTCTTCGTGGTCTCTGTGCATCACACATATGGGCTCACGCCAACGCCAAGCCCGCTTCGGGAAAGTTCTTTAGCTAGCTTAGATTTTAGGCGGGAACCCCTCCCCCCACCGTCCTACCACGCATGCTCCAGGTTCCCGCTTACCTCAGTTCTTCTTCGACCGCTTCGCTGATCGCCTCGCGGGAGACTTCGTCCGATACGTTCGTATCTGTTGAGGAGAATAACAGTGTTATTAGTTAGCTTAGATAGTTCTTGTTGTTTACTCTCGTTTATTTGTTCGTAGTTAAAAAATAAAAATAATAAAAAAAGAATTTAATTGTTAGTTTAGTCTTTTAAGAGAGGCACTGTCTTATGGCGCAGACTGCTCTGTTTAAACTTTGTTCGCGGTGTAGGGCTAAGCTGGCCCTCACTGATGGCCATTCACTGTGCTTAACTTGCCTCGGGGAGTCCCATATTGTGGAGGCGTGCACACATTGTATGCGTTTTTCTAGACAGACAAGATGCAACAGGGCGGACCGTCTTCATAGCTTACTGTGGAGTAAGGCACTTTCGGCTGTGGAAAAACCTCGGTTACCAACTATGCAAGCGGCCCCGTCTACCTCTGGGGAGCGTGGGCCTTTGCCCTCTGATCGCTTGAGCCCAGCACCTCCTGGCTCGCCCTTGTTGGGGGTTGCGGCGCAGGCATCGATGTCGGCTTCTTCTCCTCCCTCCTCGCCGCCCGCAATGGTGAAAAGGGCTAAGGCAAAGCCTCGTGAAAAATCTAAGAAGGCTAAGAAGCCTGCGCTATCATCTTCCGCCTCGACATCGAAGAAGTCGTCTTCGTTACCGCCCTCGATGCTGTCCTCGACACTGACGAGGCAAGCGGTTACCGTACATAAATCCTCCTCGGTACCGACATCTCTCTCGCTACCGAGGCAACATTCGCAGTCGATCCATTCTCCATCGCCGTCGACTCAGCAAGCGTCCTCGACTCCGGCTGCCTCGGTACCGCGGCGCCACTCCTCCTCGACATCACCTGTCTTACATGACTCCTCGTTCCCGAGAACTCCGACGCTGCTCTCTCCACCATGGTCAGTGCCATCTCCGGTACCGATAGAAATCACATCGGATGTGGAAGACACGCTTCCTCTCGAGCCAGAGCCTCCGCTGCCGGTCCGACGTCCCCTCGGCCTCGACTGTTGGTCTCGATCTCGCCGCTCCCAACCTTCGCCTTCTCGTTCTCGATCTCATTCGCGGTCTCGAGACTGGGACAATTTCTCTGAGCGTTCTCACTGCTCTATTCGAAGGGACAGACGTTACTGGTTTAATCCATACACCGGACAATGCATCGTGGGAGCATCTTCGCGGGCACCACCGGTCCCACCACGCCGAACGACATCACTCACACAGTCATCTCACCGGCTCCAGGATCTCCCGATCTCGGTACCGAGGTGCCATCGCGAGCCTTCATCTCAATCATTTGAGGACTACGCCTCTGACACCTCATCTGTTCCCTCACCTCACCCGTCGGTACCATCACCTTCGGACGATGTCGGTACCGTGGATAAGGCTTCGCCATCGATGGAGCTGGGCAATTTTTCCGATCAGATGATGAGATTGGCACAGTCTCTCAGCATCGAGTGCCAGCAGCCAGTGGAGGACGTGGAGGACCGTATATATGATGTTATGTGTACGGATCCTTCGCCACAGATGACCTTCCCGTTGGTACCAACCCTACTCAAGACAGTTAAGCAGTCTTGGTCTAATACGGCCACCGTTGGCCCTACTTCTAAACGCCTTGACACGCTCTACAAGGTAAAGGAGGCTGAAGCACCCTTCCTGTTCCAACATCCAAAACCGAACTCTATCGTAGTAGAAGCGGTGCAAGGAAAATCGGGCAGAACCCATTCAGCTCCAATGGACAAAGAAGATCGCAAGCTTGACTCTTATGGGCGACGTATCTATTCCTCAGCGGCGTTGGGCATCAAGGTCACTAACTATCAGGCCATGATGGCTCGTTACCAGCTGTTCCTTTGGGAAAAAAATTCTACACTTACTGATTACTTGCCAGAGGATCAGCGCGAGCTTGCACGTGTTTTTCAAGCAGAGGCAGTGAGGTTATCCAAACAGGAGTTGACCACAGCATGTCATCAGACAGACTCTGCAGCTAAAGCAATGATTGGCGCCGTAGCTTTACACCGCCATGCATGGTTACGCTCTGCAACTCTCCCGCAGGAGACTAAAAATAGGATCGAGGACCTTCCCTTTGATGAGGAAGACCTTTTCAGTGCATCCACGGACACAATGATGGACACTATTCATAAAGCCAAAATGACCGCCAAAAAGATGGGATTTGCTCAACCACATCAACAATTCTACTGTCCACGAAAATGGTATCGGCCTGTGCTGTACCAGCCCAGACAGCTACAAGACCGCACCCAGCGTTACCAACCCGCAACAACTCAGTCAGCGTATCAGCCACGCAAATCGTCATCCCGGTACGGTCAATCTCGCACTAAGCAGACCCAGGCCCAGGAATGTCGCCTTTGACTTGGCACTTCTGGTACCCTGCTGGGAGGGGAACAGACTGAGTCCTTTTCTTCGAGTTTGGGCTTCTATAAAATCGGACTCTTGGGTTCTCAGCATAATTGCAATGGGCTACAAAATAGAATTCGAAGTCCCACCTCCTACCGGCACCATCAAAATCACGCCACCTTCGGAGACATTGTCACAAGAGACTTCCGCTCTTCTTCAAAAAGGAGCAATCACAAGAGTCCACCGATCACAGCTACACACGGGCTTCTACTCCCGTTATTTTACGGTACTGAAAAAGGACGGGGGACTTCGTCCCATCATTGATCTCAGGGCCCTAAACAAGTTCATAAAACCCAAGACGTTTCGGATGGTGACTTTAGCAGCAATCCTACCCATGCTAAAGAGGAACAGCTGGTTCATTCTGATAGACTTGAAGGATGCCTACTTTTACATCGCAATCCATCCTTCCCACCGACGTTATCTACGCTTCGTCATTGGCCACCAAGCGTACCAGTTCTCCGTTCTTCCCTTCGGCCTGAAGTCTGCACCCAGGGTGTTCACCAAGTGCATGTCGGCAGTATGCGTACACCTTCGGTCAAGCAACATAGAACTTTATCCTTACCTGGACTCGCCGTCCAGAAGCCAAGCCCCTTGCCAACGTTCACATGGTCAGCTCTCTCCTCTCCTCACTTGGCCTGCAGATAAATTACGAAAAATCCATCATCCAGCCATCGCAACAGCTACAGTTTATAGGTGTCAGTCTCGACTCTCCCATAGGGAGGGCCTTCCTCCCCATGGACAGAATAAGCGCCCTACAGCAACTGTCAACACGTGTACAGAGTGACCCTCAGGTCTCGGCGTTCTTAATTTTGAGACTTCTGGGTTTCATGGCGGCTTCCGTCTTCGTCATGCGATGGGCACAACTCCACATGAGGCCCCTCCAGCAATTCCTCATCCGACATTTCTCTCCCACACAAAACCCGCACAAGCTCATACTTACCATTCCGCAGTCCGTGTTGACGTCCCTAAAATGGTGGTCCGATCCACACAACCTTTCCCAAGGCATGCCGTTTGTAAATCCAGGCCCTTCTTGCATTGTGACAACAGATGCATCACTGGACGGATGGGGAGCACACCAAGACGACCTATCAACACAAGGAAAGTGGTCACCTTCGGAGACACGCCTTCACATCAACATGTTAGAGCTATTGGCGGTGAGGAAAGCATTACATGCGTTCCTCCCTCGCCTACAGGGCCGTCATGTTTGGATACTTTCCGACAATACCACCGTCGTGTGGTATCTGAACAAGGAGGGGGGCACCCGCTCCCCCCGCCTCCTTCGCCTTGTCATGGACATCCTATCTTGGGCGATTTCTCACAATATGCTCCTGTCTGCGCTACATATTGCAGGGACGAACAACGTCAAGGCAGACGAACTCAGCCGGTCATTTCGAGACACACACGAGTGGGAGTTGCACCTCGCATCATGGTTCATCTCTTTGCTCGCTGGGGGAATCCCAACATCGACCTGTTTGCCACAGCTGTCAACACGGTTTGCCCTGCCTACTGTTCCAGAGCGGGCATCGGGCAGGCATCCCTGGGGGATGCTCTTCAATGGGACTGGTCGCAGGGGTTCCTCTACATGTTTCCCCCGTTTCCGCTGATATCCCAGACAGTGGCACGGATTCAGCGTTACAACTCGGATGCCATACTAGTTGCCCCGTGGTGGCCAAGGCAACCTTGGTTCATGCCGCTACTCAGACTAGCACGTGCCTCGACCTGGCGTCTGCCCAGCATACCCGATCTTCTTTCCAGGGAGGGCAGGAGGATCCTACACCCGGACATTCAGACATTACGCCTCACGGCGTGGAGAATCCATCGCGTTGGCAATACCTTTCCCTCCCAGACAGTGTAAGATCCATTCTGGACACATCACGGAAACCCTCTACCAGGCTATCATACTCCAGAAAGTGGAAGCGCTTCCAGGACTTTGCGTCTAGGAATGGTTTTGACTGCTACGCTACAGCCATGCCCAACATAATCTCATTTCTATACTCCTTGCATTCAGCAGGGCTGAAACCGCGTCCATTCGTGTCTATTTGGCCGCCATTGCAGTAAACCATTGTTTAGTCGACGGATTTTCAGCTTTTACTCATCCACTTGCAAAGGCTTTTCTCAAGGGCTTGCGTAATCTGTTTCCCTTCATTCGTCCAGTAGTCCCACAATGGAGCCTCTCAGTTGTCCTCAGCGTCCTGACTACTAAACCGTTTGAGCCATTGGCAACAGTTAATATTTGTCTGTTGACGTTCAAGACTATTTTTCTGGTGGCTATCACGTCTGCCAGACGAGCTTCCGAGCTCGCAGCACTGCTTGTAGACCCTCCCTACATGCAGTTCTTTCGTGATAAAGTTGTGTTGCGCCCTGACCCTACGTTTGTTCCAAAGATTTCGTCTACTTTTCACGTTAACCAAGATATTACGTTGCCTACGTTCTTCAAACCTTCCTCAGACCCGTTGTCTTCGTCATTACATGCACTGGATGTCCGGAGGGCATTGGTTTTCTATAAGTCGAGATCAGACTCTTTTCGCAAATCTCGTAGACTTTTCATCTGCTATGGGGGACAAACTAAGGGCATGGCTGTTTCCCCACAGCACATCTCTAAATGTATTGTGGACACAATTGCCCTAGCCTATCAGATTGTTGGAAGACAACCTCCCTTCCCCCTGGCAGCGCACTCCACCAGGGGACAGGCTGCTTCTATGGCTCTCCTTCATGGAGCCTCCATTTCTGACCTCTGTAAGGCGGCTACCTAGTCTAATGCTTCCACCTTTGTAAAACATTACCGACTGGACGTGAGAGCACGACAGGATTCCTCTTTTGGTAGAGCAGTCCTCTCGTCAATATGCCAATAAGTCATCAGCATGCCTACCCTCCTCCGGTAAGTTTGCTTATTATTCGCCCATATGTGTGATGCACAGAGACCACGAAGAAGAAATGCAGGTTGCTTACCTGTAACTGTAGTTCTTCGAGTGGTCATCTGTGCAGTCACACAACCCACCCGCCGTCCCCTCTTGGCATCGCTGTTGTGATTGTCAAGTTGTCTCCGAGCATGCTCAGATTTTCTTAACCCTAAGCGTAATATGCTTCTCTATTTGCCTCAACCACGAGGCCGAACGGTCTCAGAGAACTGAGGTAAGTGGGAACCCAGAGCATGCACGGTAGGATGGTGGGGGGAGGGGTTCCCGCCTAAAATCTAAGCTAGCTAAAGAACTTTCCCGAAGCGGGCTCGGCGTCGGCGCGAGCCCATATGTTTGACTGCACAGATGACCACTCGAAGAACTACAGTTACAGGTAAGCAACCTGCATTTCCTCTTGTGTTTTTGTGCTATTCTGCTAAGCCACAGTCCCACCTAGAGGTTATGTAGTGGAAAAGCAGGAAAGAAATGTAGTGCTCAAATTTCAATTCTGCAACAAAACTGAAAGTAGATATAGTGGGTTAACAGCCAATTAACATATTTATGTAGAACATTTCTAGATGTTCAGCTCTTCATACAGATCAAGGAATTCCAGTACAAAACTGACATGATTGTGGACTAATTATACAACATACAGAGCTAAACTACATGTTACACTAATCACATAGCATATAGCTGTTTTTTATTATTCCAGTGTAAGGATGCATAGCCAGATTTGGATCAGGACCACCATGCTCCAAGAGGGGGCTAAACCTCCCTCACCATTTGTTTCTCAAACTCCACACCCAGAGGGTTAAAGGGGGGAGTCTCCACTGGCATCAATGGAGACTTCTTATCTTTTTTTAACCCTTCCCCCCATAGGGAGAAATTTCAGGAAATAAAATAGGGGGGAGGTTTAAACCTCCGCTCCCAGGGCATGATGATCTTGATCCAAATCAGTGTGGTTCAATGACTTACAGGTCTACCTTCTAATCCTAGGGTACATTTTTACCATGATCTCCCATCATTGTGCTTGTGGGAGGACAAGGATGGGCCCATGAGAAGTCCAGTCTTCCAGTGTCAGCACATTTAACTATGAAAAAGCCTTGAACTGGATTTCAAGCATCATAATTCCCTAGCCCCTACTCCTATATTTTTGAAACTGCAGGCCTCTTGTCTAGGGGACAACTCTAATGACCTGCACATTTTCATTCATGGGGGGAGGAGTGAAGGGAAGAAAAACCAAATCACTCCCTCCCCTAAATCAGGCCACACACCCTTACCCTAGACAAAACTGAAGTTTGGCTTTCAGTGGCGTTTTCTCCCACAGCAGAAATAGAAATTTAAAATGAAAACATCACAGGCAAAACCAAAAATAGATTATCTTAAAGAGTGTATACCAGCTTTACATGATTACAATGATGAACATCGAACTCCATAATGAAAACTGTGAAGGCATCAAGAAACTTTGGGGAACTAGGAAATGAACTGCTAGCCAGATTTTACACCCTAAATATCGATCTGCCCAGACCTAGCAAAGCTTCTGGATGCCAAGAGTATTCCAGAACCAATCAGAATCTATTGTAGATTTTATTGCCATCCGTGAAGAGCTACTGTGGTTTTCACCCAGGGTTCCACCTTAAATGGAGTCTGACTGCAAGTCTTTCAACAACCTCCTACAATCTGGTTGTTTCTTTAAAACACCTTGCATCATTGTGTGCTGTTCCTGTGATGTGTGATACGCCGAGTGTTACTAAGTTCATCAAGCTGTAATTAAACAGTTGGGATGGGAGAGAGGGGGCATGTTATCACTGCATGAATGGAGCCTACGCGCCTAACATGGTGAAAGCAATTAAATGAGACGTTTGTGTGCAGAGACCATGGAGTAAGTTAAGCTTTGCTTTCACCCTTTCTTTCTAGAAAGAACCCAACTACATGTTATGGTGCAACTGCATGTAACATTAGTCTGATGGCTACTTCTTTGTTGTAACGCACCGCCTGTGCGAGGGCTCTTTGCAGCAGAGCAGAGGCAGGGCAGGGACTTGACCCTTCACTTGCTACCTGTTTTTCCCCTGAAGCTTTTACCCCCATGGTGAGTTCTGGATCAGGAACACTGAACTCTACATGAGAGGAAAAGCAGATGGGGGAGAGTTTCAGAGGGAAAGTGACTGGCCAAGGAAAGGTTACGTGTCCCACCCCATCCCCCTTCTATTTCTCTGCTACAAAGCTATTGCTCTCAAAGGTATTTTGCAATGGAAAAGGGGTTAATATGTCTGCAATGTAATGTGTAGTTTGGCCCCGAATGTTCTGAAGTATACAGAATACACATTCATTTCCTGCAAATGGGAAAAATACTTGCTTCAGCCAAAAAAGGAACACAGTTGGTTGCTCATCTAGTGAAAGGGAATATTAGGAACAGACGCATTAGGAGATCTAAGGCTTACTCTAATATGAAGCATTGGATATGAATCATATTACAACTGCATTGGTTCTTATGGAAAGATCTATATATTTGCCTGTTACATAAACAATGGAATTTTAAAAAATGCACTAGTTTTAAACAGATTTGAGCTCAATATCTGAACACAAAATCTAGGTGAATGCATTAAAAGTTACTGACTAAAATACCATACCTTTTGGCAAAGGCAAACCACTTGCTGTTTCAAATAAAGCATTATAGTTTTCTTGCCATGCATTGACAAGGAGGATTATGAAGTGTAGATGTCATTGGGACAGGCTTATACAGTGGTTGAACAACCTCAGCTAAAGGTAGGTCTATCCAAAGGGAAAGGCTTTAAAGGCCAATTTAAGGGGGGGGGGGAGAGAGAGAGAGAGAGAGAGAGAGAGGATACAAATTATACCATTTAAAATGCTTTCCAGCTGCCTCAGTCTTTAGCTTAATTGCAGATAAAACTCCTGCTGAAATAGCTGGGGAGAATATGAAAATGGACTTAAACTGAGGTTGGCTGATTTTGCCTGCTGGGTCTTTGACTTAACCCTACTTGAAGTCATACTGAAAGCATTTATAGAAACAAAACAAAAACTAAATTGGATCCTTCTCCCTAAGAACAGCAGAGCTAGGAGGGGGAGAGGAGTGAGACATAGTGAAATATAGGACACTGCCTGCTTTTCTCTTCCTTCCCTTTGGTCAGATAATATTGGCTCATTAAGCAGGCTTTGCAAGAAGGCCAAATAGTGAAACTGGCTGATATTGAAGTGTAGGCAAATATGTTAATAATTAGTTAAGAATGTGTAACATAGCACATGCTGAAATGTTTTCTCCATACATAGAAGATGATTCAGTTTGTAGTTAACTTTATTTGACCCCCGAGACAATAAGCAGAGTTTTTTGAGGGGTGGGTGGGTTTCCTCCCTCATAAGGACTATGATTTAGTTAAAACTGAAAGGCTCAGTCAACAGGTATTTCCTGAAAATATTTTCCATAAAAGCTGAATATGGTTCTCCAGAATGAAAACTGATATTTTTTTCTCCCTTTTTTAATTTTCTAGCCAAAGGTTACTATGATCTCGATGCTGTAAATGAGTCTGCTTGGCAAAGTGCCCAGAGCCAGTTAGTTCCATGTAATATTTGTGGTCGCACCTTCTTGCCAGACAGGCTGATCGTCCACCAGCGGTCATGTAAACCAAAGACACCAAAATAAAACGCTCCTTCTTTCAAGTCAAAAGTTTTGAAGAACAACATCCCTCTCTGACCCATAGGATAGGTAGAGGTTTTAGCACTGAAGAATCATGGCAATATAGAGAATCAAGCTCCAAACATGCTCCGTGTAAAATTAACTGAATATTGTTTGTGTAGGTGGAATATGGGACATGTAGCTTTGAACAGAGTTTTGTGGCAGGGGTATTGACTACATGGTCCATATGGATGAAAGGAGTTCAAGTATCTTCAGGAGACTTCAGAACAGATGGTGGCTTTAAGACTGTGTAGTGAATACCATTGTTCCACCACAGCAGACTCTATTAAGAAGTGGTTACACCTATTCAGATCCCAGAATTAGCAAATCATGTGTAAAAATGCATATTTTTACTGATTAAGTTTCTGTTAAAAGACTCTGTATGCAGCAACGTAAAGACAATAAAAGCTTCAGTAGCCTTGTTCAAAAGTGGACATCTGGTGTGTTTAGAAGATTAAATCTCAAATCTTCTTTCTCAGAGATTTAGTCATAGATTTTAGATTTTACAGGTATCCAGCATGGTTGTCAACCTTATATCCAGTATCTGAAGGATTTGGGGCAATAGTCAACTTCCCCCCCACACCCTCACACCCTGCTATCAGGCTTGAATTTCCAGCTTTGTGCTCTACTTTTACAATTTAATCTAGTCACTAATCTCATTTTCATGACATGGGGAACTTGGACACTGTGTTACCTTCCCCCCCCCAGAACTGTAGGCCCTTCCCATTCCCTACCTCCCAAATTTTTCATAACTAACTATGTCTCGCCTTAAAACCTACAGTTTTCCCATGTGTTTTCTATACCCCAAGGACAACTTTGTCATTTCTTTGTCTCCCACAGTCCATGAGACCATCCAAATCCTTGGCCTCCCATTGCATTCCAACTCCCCACAACCCAGAATGTTGTCTTTTATCCTAAAAAATGTTCACAGCACATTCTCTCTTAGACTTGTAGGGTTACCATGTGACCTATTTTACAGAGGGCTGTCCTCTGTTTTGAAGGCATCTTCTATTTGAAGGGCTGCCCTGTCCACGACCAATATAAAGATAAAGAACCATGAGAAGAAAGAGCTGGGCCATGACGTTGCCCAGTAACAGCACTGGGACAGAAGGATGAGCAAGGCACACAGGTCACCTCGTCATAGCCTTCCTCTCTATGGTGAGATGTACTGTATTCTATGTAAATTAAACTATTTCTAAATTTGCATGTATATATATAAATTTGCATATGTAGATTTTATGCAAATTGGTCCTCTCTGGCTTCTTGTTTGGATGATGTGTTTCCTCTTTTTTGGCAATTCTTGAGTTGCCACCCTAACTATAAGAACAATAAATATAGAGTGTTTTTCCTAAGCGTGCAAAGTACTTTGTATATATTATCTCAGTAATAACAAGCCAGCACTACGTATGAGAATCTGAAGCTGAAAGATAGTGGCTTGTCTATTATGAAGTGAATTCTGGCTGAGCTGACATTTGAACTGGAGACACCTGTCTCATAGGCCCAGTTCTCATAAACACATTACACTATTTGGGCACATTACACTATTGCAGCTTCATGAGGGAGGAAAGCAGGACAGGGCTTGCTGGCCCCAGGTCACTCTAGCACATTCCCATCACCTGTCCCAACCAGTTTCCACAAGTTGGGTGCAAGGTTTAAATGCTCCATATATATAGACTCCTGTGCAGAGTTCTAAATCTGATGGGGAGCGTACATGTAAAGCAATTTCAACTTAGCAGAGAATTGTCTTGGGTCAGTGGTCCATCTAGGGGTGTTCACCTCAAGGAGATTTTCAGGCCTAATCGCTCATACAGCTTTCTCATGAAAAAGTTATCATTCACATGGCTTCTTTGTAACAAGCCTCCTTCTGGCTTGCCTCTTTAAAAGACAGTGGAATGCTGCTGTGTGAGAGTTCTGGTTATAGGACACGCTCTTTACAACAAGACTACATCAGCTGTCTCACTTTCTCAAAGGAAATGCAGAGGACAAAGCCAGCAGCAAGGCCCAAGATGGGTACCCTGACCAATTATCTAGGGTTCTTGTGTGCTTGTATTAGAGTACTAACAGTGTTCATCTGTTTACTTTGGATATGCAAATCTAATTCTCATGGCACACAGGAAATCGTATTTGCTTGAGTGCACCTTACAAGCTTGCCAATTTAAAATGAGAGTATATATTCTCATTCTCTCACATTCTGGAAAATGTAGTTGCTGCAAATTCACACTGAGCTGTACACCAGCCACATCACAATAATGAGGAATTATGGCTTCTGGTAGTGCATGCCATATGTCTGGAATCTTGTTTCCAGGGGTGGAGGGAATCTTAGATTTCATTTTGAAGAAAGCACATTTCTCATTTATATGTACAGAGAAAAGACTGGCGGTGTCAATACACAGGTAGTAGTATATGATAACTCTAGTAACCTGAGAGGACTAGGCGTTTTCAGTGTTTTCTCATGATCTGCAGTGCACCATTTTCCAGGTCCTCCTGCTTCTTTTGCCTGCCCACCTCAAATATCCACGTGCTTCCTTTTCTCTTTATTCTCTGATGCGTAGCTGCTTGACAAAAGCAAAATGTATTATTTAACGTAGATATCTAGATACAAATTTCCTCATTTAATTTTAAATGTCCAATTCCAGACCTTTAGAGGTAGATTCTGGTTGTTAGTGCTGTTAAGAAAGAAGAACTTTGCTGGCAAAAGCCTGGGTTTGCCAACTCTACTTATTTGGAGCTCAGAACTGAAGTGTTTTGATTCCAAGAACACATGACCTTAGCAACAGGACTGTGCAATGTCCATTAGGATAACCTTGAAGTGCCAATAAAAAGCACAGTGTTGTATCCATCCAGCAGTGTCCTTCCACCAGCAGAACAGAGACAGCTGGTGGAACAAATTCTTCCTCTCTCCTGTAGCCCTCCATATACACCGAAACTTATTCTGGAGGGTTAGGGAACCTTCTGAGCAGGTTTGGGGGGCTGCAGAGGTGGGGTGGAGGTGGACGGGAAAAGAACCTAGTTGTACAACTGTAAATCTGCTCACATAATGTTGGATGTAGCCCATATACATCATCAAGGAAGCATTGGAGATCCACTTATATTTAGCATTATAAATAATGTCTGTTATTCTCTTTGGAATAGCTCACATCCAATGAGTATCAATGAAAGGGTTAAAAGTATGCAGTACAGTTTAACAGAATGTGAGGGAAAGCAGAGTATATATTTTTATATTCCTATAGGAAGTGTTTTATTAAGTGGCTGGTGAGGTTCTATGGGAAGAAGTGCTGAAATCCAGTCCATATTGTTAAACAATACTGTGAACACCCTCATGTCATGAAGCCGGCTTTGATATTTTATGACAAATTTGACTCTTCTGAAAGGATTGTCGCCGGCACCTGTGCTTCCAGATGAAGTGTGCTGGAGGTCTCTGTACAATTTGAATTGAGATGGGATTCAACTGCTTCACCTTGCCAAACGATCGTGTTTCACAATTTGCCTTGTAATGAAAACAAGAAGTAGTATCACAGGTTATTATATGAAGGGGGGCTTTCAAAACGCCCAGACCCAGAAGGAAGTTGATTCAAATTCCATGTGATATCCACTTCTCAGATCAATCAATGACACTTCAATCGCCCCTTTAATCTGCATGAAGAGGAAACATGTTCCATTTATTAAATCAACAGGGCAGTTCCTCTTCTGAAGTTCTGCACTTCATAAACCCAAACTAAACACTTTGATCATCTGGACTTCACAGAAGAAACTTCAACCAGCAAAGTAGCTCTTTTAGAACTAAGATTTGGATATGAGTAAGAAGGAAACAAAAACTACAAGTGTCTTGGACACCCTGTTGAGTGGTGCAGCTAAAGCTGGATTCCAGAGTTTCACAGCCCAGCTCCCTCTCATGACCACATAGATAGGATCTATGCTACTGCTTTATGATGGTACTGACAACTGTTGGGGGCCATGACACATTCTATATACCATTTTCAAAGCACTTTGTGTTATATCCTGCTTAGTGTAGATCTGGCCCCAGACAGCAGCAGATGATGATGGCAGCAGCAAACCAGCCTGGCTGGCATTAGGGTGGTCAAATGTCCTGTTTTACAGAAGACAGACCTCTGTCTGAAGGACTGTCAGAGGATAGGCCTCTGTTTGAAGGGCTTCCTAGTTCAAGTCTGATTTAAAGGTAAAGAACCTCCAGAGGTTGAGAGCAGGAGCTGGCTTTGATGTTGCCCATCAACAGTAAGCAGCACCTGGACAGCAGACTGAACAGCAGGCACCTGGTCACATTCTGTCCTGGTCAAAACTGAGTCTTGGATTTTTGCTTAGCAAATGCAGGGATGCATACAATAGAATAATCAATTTAGCAGACAGATGGTCAAGCATAGGGGTTTTCCTGAGCAAGGTCTGAGGTGCAGCCAAGGTCAAATGCCAGAAGATCAATCAATTAAAAACACAGTCCAAAAGCAGAATCAGGTCAGGGAGAAAACAGGATACAAATACTAGAGCTGAAGTTCAAACATTGTTTCCAGCAGCTCTCAAGTTAAAATGAGAGCTGATATAGCTAAAGCTACTAGAGACCCACCCAGTGCTCAGGTGTATCATGTTAGAGGCTTGGCAGATGTCCTCCTTATGAGAAGAGCCCAAATCATGAGTAGTCCTTTTCAGTAAGCGAGCACTTCTTAGCTTGTCCACCATCATATTGTGGACCTTAATACACCAGCATTCTCGGGAGGTAGGTGGTGGTGGCCCAGCATCCTCCTCTGCCTCAGAAGCTGAACAACCTGCCTCTCCAGGCAGCAGATCCAAAGATATCACCCCCAAGCATCCTGAACCATCTTGAATAGTGCCAGAGTCTTCTGAGGGGCCAACTAGCTCTGAATGTTCTGGTTCCTCTTCCAGTGGCAGCATGATACCTGGGACCTTCCCCACTATAGTGAGATGTATTGTATTTCTATCTAAATTACACTAATGCGTTCTAAATTTACAACTATATCCATAAATTAGCACATGCAAATTGCATGCAAATTGGTGTCCTGTTTTGTCCTCTTTTTCTAATGCATTTTCTCTTTTTTGGTGATGCACAAATGACCACTGTAGCTGGCATGGGAATGCTGGGGCCCATTGACACAAATGTGCTAGCCAGCTCATCCTTTCATTTTTTATTTTTAAAAACATAGTCGGGGGGGGGGGGGCTGGCTGGGCATGTACACAGTCACACTTTTATTATTTTGGACTAGATGATCCATATGGTCCCTTCCAACTCCACAATTCTATGTTTCTATGATTATTATTATTTTACTTTAAAAATATTATTTTTATTATTTTTATTATATTTATTTATATCCCTCCTTTTTCCCAGGGCTGGGACTCAAAGCGGTTCACAAAGCTAAAACATGTACAATTAAAACATATAAATATAAGTTTACAAAAGTTAAAATAGAATTAAACCTACAGTAAAATTAAAACATTTTTTAATAATTAAAAACAGTAACAAATTTTAAAAACAAAACAAAACCATACATTAACATACATACATCATACATAGTGCTTATTCCCAATTAAATGTGTTTAGTGTGAGGGCAACAGAAGCCAGCTCCATTTTATTTGTGTGGTCATGATGGTGCAATGATTTAAGTGAGTTTGTTTTTTACTCTTAACACATCAGGACTGCAGAAGCAAAGCATGGAATGGCGGGGGAAAGAAATGTTGGTTTCGTAATTGAAGTAATGCACATGACTGCCTAAAGAGGAAGCCCTGTAAGACCATTAGGTTCAGGGTCTAAAATTACCTCGCTACAGCACTGTTCCTGCCTCCGTGCTTCCACATTACACCCAGAAGAGAACTTTCACATCTTCTCCACATGGGAGGTTGGCTTCACATTCAATGGGTCATGTCAGTAGGGATATCCATACCATCCATCAAACTCGAAACCATGCCCCATAACAGGTACTCCTCCCCCTTTGAAGACTGGAAATCCTGCCCTAGCATATCCCTACTCATGTCCAATCTTTAAATCACTGTTGTGAAGAACTCTGCCCCTGATCCCAAGCATTGCAGCAACAAAGTGCTAAAGTTCAGGAAACTACTGTAAATAAGACTAGCTCTGAATGTAATAATTTGTGCCCGTTTTAACAGTGATTTGTTTGATGACAAGTGGTAATTTTTATGATGTCACTTGGGAACACATGGACAACAAAATTCATTTTTCACAGTTGATTTGCTTTTCAGCAGCATAAGCTCAGATCTGACTGGCCTTTTCCATTTATCTCTCCCTACCCTCATCCTCACCCTTTGCCTTGTCTTTGTTTATCTCGATTCCAGAGGAGTAAAAGAGAAGAGGGATTCATTTTCTCTGCTTTCTGAGATCTTGGCCATATTCTGGCCTGTCGTCACTTTTTTCTTCATCACACTAAATTATTTTCTTTCTTTCTTTGCCATCTGTGCTATCTGTGGATAATAGTGCCTTAGAATTGGGTTTTAATTTGTTACTGCTCAGCAGTGGAAATTGTTTTATTACACTCTTTTATTACATATTATTTATGTTTTATTACACTCTTCCTTTAATGAGTTCCAGACATTGGGATGGATCCAGACTTGGCCATGCTCAAAATAGACCAATTGAAAGCAACATGACTTAAGTTAGTTGGATCCAGACTTAGTCATGCTTAGAGCAGACCCACTGAAAGCAGTGGGACTTAAGTTTGGTATAGCTACCTTAAGTCCCATTGATTCCAATAGGTCTACTCTAAATAGATCCATACAGTATATACACACTATCCCCATCCCTGGTGTTATCCTAATAACAACCCTGTGAGGTAGGCTAGACTTGTGGCATGTCTTGATGATGATGCCTTTGCTGCTCATTCCTGCGAGACCCCGTAGCATCGCAGCCATGGGTGGAAACATTAATCTTCATTCCAGGAGGGAGTGTGTGCTTTCCAACTGAAAAGGCTGCAGTGGCAGCAGAGATTTGGCTGGTTGAGCCTGCCCTGCCTTCCCAGCTTACTGTGTCCTATCCTGGGCCTCGATCTGCCCCTGGGGATGCCCCCAGCTTGAACCTGAAGTGAGGTCACCACCAACAGACACCGGAAAGAAGGTAGTGACCTCACAGCAAAGGCGAAAGCCGTGGTGAGTCAGTAGTTTTTCAGTGTGCCGTTTTGTCAAAAAAGCCCATGGTGGCAGCAAGTTGGTGACTGCATTGCATAAATGACCAGTGCCATTGTGCAATCACCACAGGGTATACAGGGGTTACCTTTTCACGGACACTTTGCCTTGCGGTGACTTTGAAATGGCGGCAGTTGGGTTACATGACGCTGCTGCTAATTCAAAGCAATCTAGGGGCAAAGGCCCTTTGCTCCGCACTAAAAAAATGTTGGGCATTTAGCCCAACTTTTTTCAGAGTGGAGCGGGCTGGGCAGGGAAGGGGGTGGAGCAGCAAGCCATAAGCTCGCTGCACCACCTCCGTTGTCCTCCCCCCCATTTTTTTTTAATAAAAAAACCACTTACCTTAGAGTAGGTGGGCCGCCGCTCCAGCCACCCCTCCAGCTGATGCTGGGCAGGCGCAGGTGCAACAGCGACAGGAAAAGCCGCCATGGTGAGCTTATCGTGAAGACTGATGGCAGGAGCATCAATGCACAGCACACCAACTGCTGCTGCCACTGCATGCCAGAAGAGGTGCCATGAAGAGGTGGCCAGAGTGTTTAGTCAGCCCCTGAGAGAGAGAATGACTAACCCAAGGTCACTTACTGAGCTTTATGATGAAGAGGTGACCTTATGTCAAGAAAAAGCAGGACATGTCAGGATTTTTGGTAACAAATCCAGAACCGGGGGGGGGGGGAGGCAGAATTATGAAAATTGAAGAAAAATCCGGATTTTCCCCATCCTCCCCCCCCCTACCCACCCAAAGGGCAGCTCTACTTTATAGTCAATGGGAATTAATAAAAATGCTTACAGCTCCCTCATTTTTAAAGATAAAGAGATGAAACTGGTCAACCTGATAGCGCTTAGATAGGGTTTATCCATGCCAAATTTGAAGCAGATCCGTTCAACCATTGATTTTTAGGATTTTTTTAAAAGTTTGAGGTTTTAAAATTATTATTATTATTAAAGATGTAATTTTTAAAGATAAAGAGATAAAACATGGCACTTAAATAGCTCCTATGTAGGACTTTAGCCAAGCCAAGTTTGAAACAGATCTGTTCATCCATTGATTTTTAAGATTTTTTTAAAAAATGTGAGGTTTTAAAATTATAATATTTTTTAGAAAACATCATTTTTAAAGATAAGGAGATGAAACTTGGCATCATGATAGCTCTTAAGTAAGGCTTTAGCCATGCCAAGTTTCAAGCAAATCTGTTCATCTGTTGATGTTTAGCAAGTTTCAAAACAAAATTGAACTTTAAAAATAAAAAAATAAAAAAGCCAGCCGGCTGGCCAGCCAGCAACAAACCCTGTAATGCAGCAGCTTGCAGCGGAGTGAGGATACAATCAGAAAATATATTTGAGGGAAGGGGACAATGTATCACACAGAGTATAACAACAAAGTACAGCCAAAGCTACAAAAGTAGGAGTGAGTGAAGTTAATTTCAGATACATTGGATGTCTCACTTGTTATTTCAGTGATTTTAACATTAAGATGTCATGTAGAACAGATTTGTCTTAATTGTATGCTGTAAAATCAGACATGTGACCAAGGTTATGTTCAAGTGGGCACCCCCCTTGGTGCTGGACACGCCCCCTGGAGGTGGACATGTTGGTGGGGATGCCCCTGTGGGGACAACCATGTTGTCCTCCTTTTTGGTTTCCAAAATATGGTCACCCTAACATAGGCCTACCCAGTCTAAAGCCATCAACCTGCAGGAGAGGGAGGCCTGCTACCAGGGGAGGAGAGGAGTGTGCCTGCCTGCCTGCTGGCTTTTTGTTTTTGTCTTTGGGTTTTTGTTGTTGTTGTTGTTGTTGTTGTTTTCTCCCCCTTTCCCCAGGCTTGAGCTATGTGCCTGGGAGGGAGGATACAGGGCCAGGTGGGGGGATCTGAGGGGAGCACAATCAGGGTAGTGACGGGTAGAGGGAGATATGGCGTTGTGAGGAGGACCTGCCAGGTTAGGGGAACAAGGCCCAGACAGTTAATGGCTGTGCCTTGTTCTGGTCCACCTCACACCCACAGGCTTGTTGGTTGCCTTATCAGCCAACCCTCAGGCCTCTGGTTGCTGCTTTTAAATGCACCTTGTGTTTGCATTTAAGTGTTTGCACCTTGTGGAGTGCACCTTGTGGAGTGTTTGCACCTTGTGTTGGGCCAACGGGACAGATTAGGGATTCTGTTGGTGTACTGCCCACCCCGCTGCTCAACAGACTCCCTAGCTGAGCTGACAGAGATCGTCTCTGGTGTACTGTTGAGGTCCCCCAGACTCTTGGTTCTGGGGGATGTCAACATTCATGCCAAGGGCACTTTATCTGGGGCAGCTCAGGATTTCATGGTCTCCATGACAACCATGGGACTGTCCCAACATACCATCGGCCCAACGCATGTAGCAGGGCACACTCTAGACCTGGTTTTTTCAACTGGACATGGAGATGGGGTTCTGAAAGTGGGGGACTTTACATCAACCCCTCTGTCATGGTCACGTCACCACCTGCTGAGGTTTAGACTTACAGCGGCTTTTCCCCTCTGCAAGGGTGGGGGACCCATTAAGATGGTCCGCCCCCGGAGGCTAATGGATCCAGATGGTTTCCAGAGGGCTCTGGGGAGTTTTCCAGCTGATAGGGCTGGCTCTCCTGTCGAAACCCTGGTTGATCTGTGGAATGCAGAAATGACCTGGGCAGTTGACACGATTGCTCCTGAGCACCCTCTCCTGTGTAGAGCTCGAACGGCTCCGTGGTATACCCCAGAGCTGAGAGTGATGAAACAAAACAGGAGACGGCTTGAGGGCAGATGGAGACGAACTCCTGATGGATACAATCAAACACTGGTAAGTGCTTATGGTAAGCTGTATTCAGGGGCAGTGAGGGCAGCAAAAAAACAATACTTTGCTGTCACTATTCAATCATCAACCTGCCGCCCAGCGGAGCTTTTCAGAGTTGTCCGGGGGCTTTTACATGCTGGCCCCAAGGACATGGTAGAACCATCTGAGGCCCGCTGTAATACATTTGCTGGGCACTTCCAGAATAAAATCTCTGGCATCCGTCAGGACTTAGACTCCAGTGTTAGCAAGTGAATCTAGTGAGGTATCCAGAGCACAGGCTTGTCCTGTTTTCTTGGATGAGTTTCAGTTGGTGCAGCTCGAGGATGTTGACAAGGTGCTTGGACAGGTTCGTGCAACCACTTCCATATTGGATCCTTGCCCAGCTAGCAGGGATGGAACAACTGGCTGGGCCAGGGAAGTGATTAATGCCTCTTTGCAAGAGGGAGTGGTCCCAGGCCTCCTGAAAGAGGCGGCAGTGAGACCACTCCTAAAGAAATCTTCCCTGGACCCTGAAAATCTTAATAACTACAGGCCAGTAGCAAATGTTCCATTCCTGGGCAAGGTCCTGGTGCGGGTGGTTGCGAGCCAGCTCCAGGCACTCTTGGATGAGACTGATTATCTGGACCCATTTCAGTCGGGTTTCAGGCCTGGTTTTGGTACGGAAACAGCCTTGGTCGCCCTGTATGATGACCTATGTCGGGAGGAAGACAGGGGGAGTGTGACTCTGTTGATTCTCCTTGATCTCTCAGCGGCTTTCAGTACCATCGACCATGGTATCCTTCTGGGACGACTGGCTGAGTTGGGAGTGGGAGGCACTGCATTGCAGTGGTTCCGCTCCTACTTGGGGGGTCAGCTCCAGAAGGTGGTGCTTGGGGAACATTGCTCAGCCCCGTGGATTCTCCAGTATGGGGTTCTGCAGGGGTCAGGTTTGTCCCCCATGCTGTTCAACATCTACATGAAACCATTGAGTGCAGTCATCCGGAGTTTTGGAGTGCGTTGTCATCAGTACGCTGATGACACACAGCTCTATTTCTCCTTTTCATCTTCATCAGGTGAGGCTGTGGATGTGCTGAACCAGTGCCTGACTGCGACAATGGACTGGATGAGGGCTAATAAACTGAAACTCAATCCAGACAAGACTGAGACGCTGTTAGTGGGTGGTTCCGCTGACCGGATGGAGGGTGTTCAACCTGTTATGGATGGGGTTGCACTCCCCTTGAAGGAGCAGGTTCGTAGCTTGGGGGTTCTCCTAGAACCATCTCTGTCACTTGAGGTGCAGGTGGCCTCAGTGGCACGGAGTGCCTTCTACCAACTTTGGTTGGTGGCCCAGCTACGCCCCTATCTGGACAGGGATAACCTGGCTTCAGTTGTCCATGCTCTGGTAACCTCCAAGTTAGATTACTGCAATGCACACTACGTGGAGCTGCCTTTGAAGGTGGTTCAGAAGCTGCAGCTTGTGCAAAATGCAGCGGCCAGATTGATAACTGGAACCAGTAGGTTCGAACATATAAGACCTACTCTGGCCCGCTTGCATTGGCTGCCTGTATGTTTCCGAGCCCGGTTCAAGGTGCTGGTTTTAACCTATAAAGCCTTACATGGATTCGGACCACAATACCTGATGGAACGCCTTTCCCAACATGAACCTATCTGAACACTACGTTCAACATCTAAGGCCCTCCTCCGAGTGCCTCCTCCGAGGGAAGCTCGGAGGTCGGCAACAAGAGAGAGGGCCTTCTCTGTGGTGGCTCCCCAATTGTGGAACGATCTCCCCAATGAGGCCCGCCTGGCGCCAACATTGTTATCTTTTCGGCGCCAGGTCAAGTCTTTCCTCTTCTCTCAGGCATTTGGCAATATCTGAGGAGCCTGGGTTTGTTTTGTTTTGTTTTGTTTTTGTAGCTTTTTGAAGTGTTGAAGTGGTTTTAAATGTACAGATTGTGTGTATGTTGTATGTTTTTGCTGTTTAAATTTTTGTATATTGTTTTTAATTGTTTTTAATCCTATGTAAACCGCCCAGAGAGCTTCGGCTGTGGGGCGGTATACAAATGTAATAAATAAATAAATAAATAAATAAATGCAACACTGCAACTATGACACTGCATTGGCTCTAGCCCTGTTCAGGCATTCAAAAAACATTAACAGCAACCCATGAGGAGGAGAAGCACGCTTCCCCCACCCCTCTTCTCCATTGCATCTATCGCTCTGTACTTCTAGAGCACAACTGGGTGAAGAGAAGAGCCTCCTGTATCCACATGAGCCAGAACACCAAAAAATCCAGGTTCTATACAAGAGGCTCTCCTCTTCAGACAGTCCCCCTCCACAAGTACAGAGCAAAAACCCAATGGAGGAGGGGGGGTGCTGAAGCATTCCTTCTCCTCATACCTTGCCGTTAAACCTTTTTTGAACTCCTGAACAGGAATTCTAAGGTAAGCAAATATCAACTGCTTTTCATTGTAAAGAACATAAGAAGAGCCATGCTAAGTCAGACCAAAGGCCTACTTAGTCCAGTATTCTGTTCAAACAGTGGCTGCCCAGCTGCCTGTGGGAAGCCCACAAGTAGAACATGAGTGCAACAGCACCTTTTCACTGGTGCCCCTCGGCATTATGCGGTTTGAGGCATTGAACACAGGTTCAAGCAAACTAACCTTGTTCAGTTGAGAGAAGATAGCAAAACAACAATGTAATTCAGAACTGGATTTTGTATATATGTGGCAGTGATGAGCAACATTCAACCCCTGCTGCTGCCCCTGTTGCCTCCAAATTTGTTTAAAGCAAAATTGGGGGGGGGGGGGAATTGGCATCCATAGCAGCTACAGGGCACTAAAGGGGTCACAGTTAGCTTGTTTGCAAGCTAATATTGCCCTTCTAGCATTCCAAAACCTATGTCTATACCTATCTACATCTATATCTATACATCTCAGCCCCACAATGTGGGGGTGCAGCCCACAGAGCATTCCAAGGGGACAAAAATGACCTCTCATGGTTGCTCCCCCGATTTATTCAAATAAAAAATTAAGTAATAATTCAAACCTATTCACGGAATTTTCTTTTGCTGTAATTAACTTGCTGCATTTTTATCATTGTCATTAATGAGTTGCTTCTGGGATTCAGGGGATCCTCAGGGGCAGCACAAGGAGCTGCATGTGGAAGAGGAAATTGGGTAAGCCTTGTTATGCATTCGGATCTCTTCAGCATCTGTAGTGATTTCTTGATTGTTCCCCAAACAGTAAAACACTGTAAATGCTGGAACACAAATTAGGCTGCAATCCTATACACGCTTACCTGGCAGTAAGTGTTAATGAATTCAGTGGGACTTACTTCTGAGCAGACATGTTTAGGATTACACTGTTTATCTCTGAATAACCAGTGTAATAAAGGACTGAATATGCTATAAAGGTAAAAAGAAGATATGAATTTTGCTTTTTCACACAGTAATTTATTTTTGAAGGTGGCTGAGAGACATGATCAAATGGCAACTGATGTAAATCAAAGCTTTTAAGGCAAAATGTCATTCAAGAAGTAATAAATCAGATTTTACTCTGCTACTACTCAAAATTTCTGTTCACTGATTAAAATTGCACAAGGAATTCATGATCCTGCTCATAATAATAATAATAATAATAATAATAATAATGATAATAAGCACAAATCCTAACACAAGAAAATTGAGTTATACACAATAGGTTGTGTAACCCTGGGGACTTCTTTTTTATTTTTAGGGAGAAGCATTTCAGAATTGATCAAATCTGTTTTAAATATTATTTCAGCTTTACTACATGCTTGGTTTCGTAACAGAGACATAATTGGACAGCATATGGCTAAAGCTTATCAAGTAGAAAATGTGAACACCATATAATTGCTTTTACTCACTGAAGTGGAAAATGACACTAATGTACATGTGTAAACATCAAGTATCATGAATTGTCTTTTGTAATCCTTCCGAGTTGCAAGTATTTTATCTTCTGGAAGTTTTTGTGCAAATTTGCTAATAGATCTCTTTACAAATAATTTATATTACCATTTCTATTTCCATTCATGCCAATTTTATTTCTAAGAAGTGGTTTATAATACAGTATATTTACTACATGTGCCTGTGTCAACTGGAATTATTACTATGTTTCAAATATGTCCAGATTCCAACAAGAAATTCTACGGGTCCATCACATTTAGGAGAGGAATTCTAGAAAGAATCAGAGGCAACTATGGTGATTTTGAAAGGTCCATTTCATGCTAAACCTTAGAAAGTTCATGTTGAAGCCCTGTTGGCAATAGCAACAACCAGTTCTCTTCAGAGCTAAATTTCACATCTGACAATGGAAATCTATAATGTCTCCATCAAGATCATTGGGATGTACTCCCAGGTAAGTGTACACAGGATTGCAGCCTTAACGCATATGGCACATTGAGGAGCAACTTGGGTGCAAAAGCATTGTGCAGTATCTAATACTACCAATGTGCTAGCAGGACCAACCACTAGCACAACAGGAAGTTAGTGGTTCCTGAATAACTGGAAATGAGCAGAAATGCTCATGTCTGCAACGGGGCAAGCCAGCAGTGCTTGCAGAAGGGAACTCTGCCATCCTGTCCCATTCCAGAACGGAGTCTTCCTTCTCATTTCTGGGATTGCTTTCAGGAGCGTTGGTTCCTGTTGTGCTAGCAGCTGGTCCCACAGGAACAACAGAACTAGTGGAGACACGGTAGCATTATTGGATACTGCCCATTGTTTCCTTCTCCACAGTAGCGTTATTGGATGCTGCCCATTGTCATTTCAACAGCAAGAAAGAACGGAGGAAGGGAAGGGGAAGGTGGGCATATCAGCAAATGCAGTTACCTATTCTGGCTTTATTGTGGTGGTAAGGACTAATGGGTTAAGCCCAAGCTTTACTCAAAAAGTGAGTTTTAAGGAAGGTTTGAAGAAAGAGAGAAGTGCAGGCTTGATATCAACAGACGCCAACCCTGGGCAGTAGGTAGGGGCTCATTGTTAGTAATTTTGCTGCCCTGGGCTCCTTTTCCAGTGCTCTGATAAGTGCCAGGTGATGTCCACTGTACTTGCTATGTGACTCTGGGACATTGTAGACAATTACAATGGCAGTTATCTGGTGTCTATCAAGAGAGTGTAGTTACCAATATCACTGTTGTCTGCCTCCTCTACCAGACCATAGAGCTCCATTGTCAGTGGGGCAGTGAATGCTTTGCACCTTGGATAGCTCCTTTAGAGTTCTGACTGGTTCTGACTGAAACTGGGAGCGGATTCACTGTCCCACTGATATTGGAGCCAACAGCCTCCACTGTCATAGGGCATGCCTAACTGCTTCTCAGATCCAGAGGAAATACACAGGGCAAGGAGGAGGAAGGGGAAGAGAGGGACTGTCCAACCTGGAGGACATGATATATCTAGATTTAGGTAGTCTGTGAAGTAGATTATCAGAGAAGAGAGGAGGGATGGCATTTGAGGGATAGGTAACACACCTACCCATAGAGCAGCCAACGTAAGCCTGAATTTCCCCCCTCCCTCTACAAGGCTATCCCCCTGTAGCAGAAATACTCCCTACTCATTACATGGTATCTCCTTAGGTAGGGTGACCCTATGGAAAGGAGGACAGGGCTCCTGTATCTGTAACGGTTGTGCAGAAAAGGGAATTTCACCAGGTGTCATTTGTTTGCATGCAGCATCTGATGAAAATCCCTCTTCATCACAACAGTTAAAGCTGCAGGAGCCCTGCCCTCTTTTGTATCTGGTCACTCTAGGGCAGGGCTACTGCAGCTTTAACTGTTGTGACAAAGAGGGAATTTCACCAGGTGCTGCATGCAAACAAATGACACCTGCTTAAATTCCCTTTTCTATACAACTGTTAAAGATACAAGAGCCCTGTCCTCCTTTCCATAGGGTCACTCTAGTTTAGGGATAACATGAGTGAAGTGCTAAAGAGGAAATGTAGTGGGTTTTGGTTTTTTTGGAAAAGCCCCTCAGCTCACATTTACAGACCTGGATCTACTGTTATTTGTCTTTTTAGCACTGCATACATATACTGTTGGTCAAGAGCATATAAGAAGGGCTGTGCATCGCTTCGGATCCATATCCCAAATCCAAGGTAAATTGGGGTGATTCGGAGGCTTTGAAACAGATCTGAATCAGTCCAAAGCAAATCAACATGGTCTGAATCGATTTGGATTGATTCGGACCTTTTTTCGAGCGCAGACAGCTTGTCTGTGCTTGCAATATTTCTTCTCTGGACACTGGCCTTTCCTTAGTTCTTGAAAAGCACAAATTAGACTGATGATTACAAGTCAGAGACCATACCTACGGGGGCTCATTTATTAATCTGAAAAGTGAGTTCAACACATATCACTAGCTTTGATTTTATATTGGGTTTCAACATGGTATAACATTGTTGCTGATATTGGGTTGGATGTCAACTGTATAATATCCGGACATCTGTTACACAAAGCCATGAAATTCAATAAACAAAAAACCTACGGTTTACAAAACAACGTTAAGGCTCTATAGTTTCCAACCAAGCACCAAAAAGCAGGGAAATTGGGAGTTAAGGCTCACAAGCGTTAACGCCACATCGTCCCTAAGGAGCCAGAAAGTGCAAGTGAAATTCTCATTCTCCCAAAGCAGATAAACTATGAGGACAGGATGGAGAACATGATATGCAGAGGTGTCTGTGGGGTTGTGGAAAACTCATGGTGAACAACTTAGGGCCACCTATTTCTCTTTTTTTGTTTAGAGCAGCCCTTCCCCAACCTGGTGCCCTCCAAAGGTGTTGGACTACAGAAGAAGAAGAAGAAGAACTTTATTTACAGTCAAACAGACCAGCAAAGTAATACACTATATGCAACATATAGTGCAACATATAGAGCTATCTATGTCTGTCATACTACTACGTCCAGGTGACCATCCCACGCATACTTTTGGAAGGCGCAATCCTATGAAGATAGTTGGCACCCTTCAAATTTGGAGACTGCTGAGTCCAGGGTGGCTGGACTATGGAGATGAGCTTGGCTTCTGCTCTCAGCTGCCCTGGATTTTTGCTAGATGGGCAATTTTGCCCATTTAGCAGTGGCACTTGAGAGGGGAGAGATGGAGCTTGAGATGGCCATAGGAAAAGTCAAATGGCTGCTGGCTCAGCCTCCTCCCCTGCCCACCCCTGGAATGCTCTGTTTTGCAATCTCCACACTCTATTTTTAAGCACGGAGAGGTAGCCACCTGACACTGTCTGGGTGGGACATAGGATTGCTCCCTATGTCAATGAAAAACATAGCAAGGCAGAAGGGAAAATAGCGCACACTTCATTCAGCACTGTCCAAAATCCGTTGTGAGTAATAATACTGTACACATGTGTGATAATAATACTGTACTAATAATAATACTGTAAACATGTTAATAATACTAATAATACTGTACTCATGTGTGACCCAAATAAAATCACTTAAATCTTGAGGGAAAGCATGATTGATTAGTTGAGAGAAGAAATGTTCAGCATGAAATGTTAGTTGAGACAAGAAATTCTCAGCTGTGTGAGCTGACATGTGTTTTAAATCTTTGCAAGTATAATTTAACACCAAACACTGATGTTCCTATTTCAGATACAGTCCTGCCTAACTTGAAAAATAGCTCAGGGTCCAGCTTGTTTGTACAAGTGACATTCCCGACAGCAATAATAACCCCCAGTCTGCATTTGGAAAGGAACCAAAGTGTCCTGTTTATGAATCAACAAAGCCCAGCAGGTGGCAATAGAGGCACTTCTGGGTTTCTGAAACTCTTCTATTGATGTGTGTGTGTGTGTGTGTGTGTGTGTGTGAGAGAGAGAGAGAGAGAGATACTATTTTTAGTCATTTATGCCTCTAACTGATGTAAAAAACCTGGTCCCTCTAGGTAATTTTTCTCACTGAAATAATACAAATACCAGGTGTGATAGCCTAGAATTCTTTCCACCATTTCATATATGTGAAGTCAAACAGTTGGGAGGGTTAATGCAGCACAGTGATGAAGGTGAAGTTATTCAGCCCAATGAAGAACCGGGTTCCCTTCAAATATGAAATGATACATTTATTAATGACCAGCTTCTCCTTTTATAAATTCAGCTTAAAGATCAGAATTAAAAAACTTTTTACGATCCTCATCAGACAGGGGGGAATCACGTTTCCTTACCATTGCTACTCCCCGCTTCTATCCCACAATACTTGCTCTTTCTTTAAACAGGGAAGAAAGAGGAGGTAAACAATTACTTTGCGGCCCATTTAGTGGACTGCCATATAAATATAAATATACCTATAATTTCTGTATTTTAAAAGTTAGAGGCTTGAAACTTGGTCACAGTGCTTAGGGAGTATGCCTAACTATGTGTATGAAATTTGAGATTGATCCCTCCAACCCTTGGTTTTATATGAATTTTTAAAAGATTGTTTCCGTTCTGACAGATCTGAATGAACGCACGTGGCGAGCTGTCATTCTGATCTGTCAGAACTGAAACGATCTTTAATAAATTCATATAAAATCGAGGGTTGGAGGGATCGATCTCAAATTTGGCACATATGTGTAGAGTTCTGGCTGGATAGAGTTCTGGCTGGTTCTGACTGAAACCTGGAATGGATTCATAGCTCCACTAACATCACAGCCACCAGTCACCAGTGCTTCAAACATCATTTCTGAAAAGAGGCAGATCAACTCATTTAGTGGTGAGTCATTGTTTGCTGAGACATCAGGTGATGTTTATGCATGTGTGAACCTACTAGTAATGCTTGTTGTTGCTGTTTTTGCTATTCAAAAGAGATTTTCCTTACAGTCAGATTGCAGATAACTTCAGGGCCGCCTTTCTTCTACTGTTTAAACCATGTTGAACTGGAGGAGAGTGAACTAACTGATGCTTAATCTATACAAGATTGAGGTACCATTTCTGGGGGTGGGGATAGAGATGCTATACAAGTGTTTTGGATGGGGGTTGCACACCTCCTGACTAATCAGGTAAGAGCCCAGTCCTGCTCCTGGAAAAGATGGCAGCCAGAAATGCCTTTCACCAGCTGTGGCCAGTGTGCCAGCTCAGCCACGTTATTTCCTTGAGAAACTGGACCTGAATATGGACCTGCGTATTCAATTTCAGATTACTGTAATATGTTGTACATGGGGCTGCCCTTGAGGGCAGGTCAAAAACTGCAATTGTTTAATTATGCAGCTACCATGATGTTAACACATCTAATGCCAATATTACATCAACTCTACTGCTTACCATTTTGTTTCTCAACTCTGTTCACTGCTTTTCAGTGGTGGCCCCCCAATTATGAAATTATCTCCCTGACGAGGCTCACCTGGCGCCAACACTGTTTTCTTTTTGGCGCCAGGTCAAGACTTTTTTCTTCTCCCAGACATTTAACAGTGTATGTTGAGTTTTTTTTCTTTTTTTCTTTTGACCAAGAATAGTTGTTTTAGATGGATATTGTATTTGTAATCTGTTTTTATACATTCCATGGTTTTTTAATTTTGTATATCGGTTTTTAAAGTTCAGTGTTTTTAATCTTTGTAAACTGCCCAGAGAGCTTCAGCTATGGGGTGGTATATTAATGCTATTATTATTATTATTATTATTATTATTATTATTTTCTTACATTTTTTTTCACTGAGCACTCTGGTGAGAAGCACTGAGGGGAGCATCTGAAGCAGCTGCCACCACCATTTTTATTACCCCAGAACACCTCTTAGTGCTTATGTTGGTAATCAAAATGGCTGCTTCGTTCTACAGCTGCTTTGCTTGGCACTTCTCTACAATACTAAGCATGGCTGCCCGCTTCCACCTGCCCTGATAAGCCTATGGGGAGCCATCTGAAAGCCAAGGGCAACAGTGGATACAGGCAGTGTGGTGCTCAGCCTGGTGTTCAGCAGAGAGTGAAGCAGCTGGTGCTGCCACCAATGTCTTCATTTCCAGTGGTGGGGGAGGAAGAGCACCAGGGGGGCACTGGCTTGCCCAGGACAACTTCAACTGGCCTTGTGTGGAAGTGATTCCATCTCAGCCCAGGAGTAGATGTTGGCAGATGCCAGGAAAGAACTCAGGATAAACAAGGGACATTCAGAGTTACTATCTGGCCGCTGTCACAAGGAGAGAAAGGATACGAGAAGTCAGGGAAGACAGCTGATGTGACTAAGGAGTGGAACATCTCCTTTCTCTAGCAGAGCAGGGTATTCAAGGGAAGAGAAGGCTGTTTCCCAGTTAGTAATCAGCTGGGTTGGTTGGTTGGTTGGTTGGTTGGTACAATGCCTGGTCGTAGACGGCCCACTCTTGATATATATTAATATCAATTAATATATATTAATAATAATTAGGAGGTAAATCCTGTTCAGATGTTGGGTCTGGCCAGGGTCAGAAGTACTACAAATGCATATACTGCCACCCTTCCTCCTCCAAAAAGGGTTTGTCAAATACCACTGTACTAAATGGGAGTGCAGAAGTATCTTGTGTTTACAAGGCTGCACTGTATGCGATAGTACACCAACCTTTTCCCCAGCAATTTTGAAAATCAACAACATAACAGAGCTTACATCATGACTGCAGCTTTAAGATGAATGTAAAAGGTTTTTATTTCAAACAGCTTACCTTAGGTGTTCTCATTTAGAAAAGGTTTCAAGTAGTTTTTACAACCATAATAAATTGCTTTTGAAAATTATTTATCTTAGGAAAGCTGGTGAATAATGTTGGGGCTTGATCTATGGACACTTTTGGTTGTGTGTGTGTGTGTTTTAAAAAAGAAAGGAGAATCCAGGTATTACGTATGTATAGATAAGACATATATTCAGATTTCTCTACAGGATATCCCATATCACCAGTATAAGACAGACATGTCAGGGAAGGCAATTTGTAGCAGCCAGCTAATGTTATGTAGAGCTGTTAACACATATGCTGAAAAACTAAAAGGGGGAAATTTAGCATGTTGGATATGAATGTGATTTTGGGGCTACTGGGCAGTAAAGTAACCAGAGAGTCTCTCAGGGTGAAATTAAGAACCAAGAGTGCTATAAGGCTGCAGAACAGCCAATATACTGTTTAAAAAGCTGACAGACAGTAATAACAAAAACATTGCATTTCTAAAGCGCCTCTATCCCCCTGTAGTCCTTTACAGCCACCCATTCATTAAGACATTCAATCCCTATGAGCCAAATCCCATTACTTCTATTTTAAAGTTTGGATAACTGAAGCACTGAGAAATCAAGTGAAAAAGATAAGATTAGTCTGGCAGGATTTATTCATGACAAATCTATGCTGCCTTCTAGGGCTAAACTGAAATTCCTCAAAGGATATTTTTTCTGAGAACATTTCTGAAATGTTTCTGTTTCTCCCACATCTCCACACCCCCATCCCAAAGAGAAGGCTACTTTGCAGGATTTTCTCTATTTTCCACCATATTGGTGGCAACCTCCATTTCTCATCCCCACAATGCTCTGGAACAACACTAGATCAAGGGAACTGTGGATAATGCAAAATGGTTGGTCTGCTGCCAACGCAGTGGTTGTTGATGTATCTTGCAGTGGCAGCAGAAAACAAACAATCAACATCTTAAGGGGAAAAAAGAAAGAAGCTGTACTACTGGCACTGCTGATAGTGACCCACACACACGCACATGCCCCAAGAAAGTGTTAGAGAATTTCTCTCTCCTTGGAGAAATTCTGTGAAATGACCCACAAATAGGGTAGAGTATTTTGAAGAGGGGTATTTCTGCACAGCTCTACCAGCTTCTACTAGGGGTTATCTACACTGAGCTTTTATTCTGGTTCTACTCCACCCCCAAGTTGATAATGTCAGATGACGCATACCCCTCTCCATAATTAGTGTGGACTCTCTGCGAACAGGTGGGGCAGTCCCAGGAAAAATGGCTCTGTGCGGAAAGGGCCAGTGTAGATACCCCCCTAGTCACTGCAGTATCATCAAATCTCTTCCCTGGTATCAAAGTCAGACTGACTGGGCTGAAATTTCCTGGCTCCTCTTTTTAAAGATTGGTACAACAAATGTCCAGTCTTCTGGCATCGCAACCATTCTCCAGATTTCTGACAGATAATAGAGAGAGGTTCTGACAGTATATCAACAAATTCCTTTTCTACCCAAGGGTGCATGGCATCTGTGCCTGAAAAATTCATCTCATTTGAGGTAGCTAAGCATTTTTTACCAACTCCTTATCAGTCTTGAACGGCAATCCTGACCCCTTACTAGTAGTCACACTACTTATGCAAGGTTACATACAGTCCCCCTTTGGGAAGAAGGTGGAGGCCAAATAGGAGCTGAGCGATTCTGCCTTCTCTTTGTCAACTGTTAACATTTCACCATCCAAACATAGCAGCAGTCCAACTGTTTCCTTCCTTTCTCTTGCCTCAAATATAACTGGAAAAGCCCTTTTTGTTGCTCTTACATTTCTCACCAGCTTTGACTCCTTCTAAGCATTAGCTTCCTGACTGTCCCTACAAGTCTGGGCTATTCCTCTGTCCTTGTCCTTGGTGACCTGTCCTTTCTTCTTAATTTCTTGTACTTTTTTCAGCTTCTCACTGTTCTTTGTGTAGCCACCCATTTGTCTTTCTCATTGGAATTGTATGTGATTGTGCCTTAGTAACTCCTTCAGAAACTCCTGCCCATCTTGGACTCCTTTCCCCATTAATATATCCTAGCATATTTCTGAGCTAATTAAAATTAGCTTTCCTGAAAACCAGGGTACACATTGGACTGCACTCACATTACATGGTTGCTTTGCCCCAAAGTTCCTGGTACTTTAATTTCATTGACTAACTCTTTCCTTTGGTTCAGATCAAGTCAAGGATAGCTGATCTCTCTGATGCTTCCACTAGGGATGTGCACGCCTGAAAATATCATATTTTATCGTTAGCTGAATTTCGGACCAAAAAAATTATCGTGTCCGATAATTTCGTAGGTTAATCATATCGTCTTCACGATAATTATCGGAAATCCAATATTTAATTTGCAGGCCCATTGTGCCCTATAGAGCTGATTTTTTTAAAAAAACTTATAACTTCTGTATTTTTAAAGTTACAGGCTTGAAACATGGTCACAATGTTTATGGGGTATGCCTATGTATGTGCGTGAAATTTGAGATCTATCCCTCCAACCCTCAATTTTATATGAATTTATTAAAGAACATTTAAGTTCTGACAGGTCAGAATGACAGCTCGCCACGTGCGTTCATTCAGACCTGTCAAAAAGTTGCACAATCTTTCAAAAATTCATATAAAATACAGGGGTGGAGGGATTGATCTGAAATTTGGCACATATGTGTAGCAACATGTGCTAGACGTGTATGAAATTTGAGCTCGAGCCCTCCAACCCTCTATTTTCTATGAATTTATTAAAGTTTGTGCAACTGTATTGACACAGCCGGTTGACCGGACCTCCCTGCTGTCATCTTGTTGTCTGATTTCCCCCCCATAGGCTTGCATTGGGGAAAATGTGTGCATAACTTTTTGATTTGAAATGATAATGACATGAATCTTGGGTAGCCAGGACTAGCAAGATCCAATCTGGAATGTCCAAAAAGTTTCATGTCTCCAACTTTTCAAATTAAAAAGTTATAGGGGTTCCCCCAAAAGCCCCACCCCCCCACTGTAACTTCTTCATTTTAAAAGATAAAAACTTGAAACTTATGGGATATTGAAGATGGGATCTGTCTGGTCATTTGTGAAAAAAATCAGAGCAATTGTTCAAACCCTCGATTTTCTATGAATTTATTAAAGATCGTGCAACTTTTTGACAGGTCTGAATGAATGTACGTGGCAAGAACTTAAACATTCTTTAATAAATTCATATAAAATTGAGGGTTGGAGGGATCGATATCAAATGTCATAAACATACATAGGTGTATCCCATAAGCACTGTGACCAAGTTTCAAGCCTCTAACTTTTAAAATACAGAAGTTATAGGTTTATTTATATGGCAGTCTGATAATCCAATATAATCGGGCTGAAAATTTTCGGATCAGATATTTATCGGAGGTTTTTCTATCGTATCATTATCATTAATCGGATGTCCGATAATGACCCTATTGTATTGTTATCGGACATTTTAACGATACGATACACATCCCTAGCTTCCACCACCAAGAGAAAGTTGGCAGTGAGGTATGTTGGGAATTCAATGGAGATTCCAGGCATCGTCAAGTTTGTTTCCCAGCGGATATCAGGGTATATGAAACTCCCCATTACTACTATCACTCCCATGATAAAACAGATGAGAACCCTTTTTTTCCCACCTGTGATTATACTGCATGTTTTTGTCTCAAAACTGGATGTAATCATTTATGTTGATTCATTCTTTTCTTTTCTATCTATTTTACCTTTGTATCCTGCTGATAAACTCATTGAAAAAGAATACTGGCAATAGAAAAAGAAGATACTTACTGATATGGGATCTATGTGGGCTGTGCCCATCCAACTCTGAGCCATCCCTTCTAGGCATAAAGAAGCTGCCTTATACAAAAGAGAGAGAGAGAGAGAGAGAAGGAGGGAGAGAGGGAGAGGGAGAGGGAGAGGGAGGTTCCCTGTAGTCTGCTACTGTCTACACCACCCTTCTCCATTTGGGCACCATCCAGATGTGTTGGACTACATCTTCCATCATCCCCAGTCAGCACAGTGCCATATTGGGGAGGGCTGGTCTACTGTGACTGGCAGCAGTCTACAGTCTTCAGCAGAGCATTTTCCAGCCCTGCTACCTGCAATCATTGGAACGTGGAGACGTGAGGGGCTGAACTTCAGATGTTCTACTTTCAGAGCACATGCTGCACCATAGAGTTATGGCCCCATCCTATGCCCTTGATCACACAGGCAGAAAATACAATTGCAACCTCCTGAACATCCACCTGAGAAATTGGAGTTCTGTGGTTTGCAGCCATAGCCCCTGTTCCCTTCTGCCCTACTCCAGTAAGAGAGGCATAGCAGTATCCCCCAAGTTATAACTGACACTATAATCTTCTAACTATTTTACTGGAAGTAGAACAATCTAGCACTGAGCTGAAAGTTCACAAAGGAGAACTTTTGGCTCAAGATTGGTGACAATAGCAGCCGCAGCAGCCCTTTCTTCTTTTTTACTTTAATTATTTTTCCATTTTGTTTAAGAACTCTTCCACCACAGGCAGTGGCGAGCTCCCCTCAGCATCTGCCAGGTGAAGTCTGCCATTCTCTCCTCCCAGAATATCACTTGGGTGGCTGCCGGCAAGCAGGTGCCAAGAGGAACTCCGCTGGCTGTACCACTGCCATCTGCCACCAATGGAAAGCCAACACTACTCCTATGAATCTTCTGCAGATCTCCCCTCCCCAAAAAATCATCAGAATTGCACGCCTTTATTAAGTTAAGGAATTGGATGGAAAGAATGATAGATAAGGTGCAAATTAGAGAGTTGTTAAAAGGACAAAAGATAGCTTGGTTCAAATGCTTACAATTGGAAAATGGACACAGGAATGGAAAAAGATAAATAAGAAATGTAGAAATAATACAAGATTTAAAGATTTAATTGAATCAAGAGGAAAGAAGGAAGTAATTAAAACTAGAAAAGGTTTGACTAGTGAAATATATAGAATTCTGATAGAGGATGCTGAATATCAAGACTCTCTTAAAATGATTTGGGAAGATGATTTAAAGGAACAAATTAATGAATATGACTGGGGGAGGATATGGGATGCAAGAATGTTAAAGCTGTTGTCGATTAGAATTAAGGAGAATTATTATAAGACAGTATGGAGATGGTATTTAACGCCGGTAAGATTTCATCAGATAGATAAAAAAAGTGTCCAAGAATTGTTGGAGGGGGTGTCAGGAGGTTGGAACTTATTTTCTTATGTGGTGGAACTGTGAACACGTACCAAAAAATTGGGAAAGGGTGTTTAAAGAAATAAGTGAAATAATTGGAAGTAAACTGGAATTAAGCCCAAAGTTGGCTCTACTAGCAATATGGGATAAAGGAAATGAGAATATAAACAAGAGAGAATTGATAAACAACCTCCTGGCTCCTGTCAGAATAATGATTGCTAAAAACTGGAAAAGGCAAGGGATGTATACTATAGAAGAATGGTATAAAGAAATATGGGATATGGCACTTAATGATAAGCTAACATGTAAAATGAAAATAAAGAGGGGAATGTCCAGTAAGAATGATTTTGGAGATATATGGAGCCTATTTTTGGAATATGTATTAAGAACGGGGAAGGGGCAAATACCTTCAAAAGAGTCTTTACAATTTTGGAAAGAAGAATAATGAATAATTGAAGGTCTCCTGGGGGGAGGGGAGCACGGGGGGTATGTGGTTATGTATTGTATTGTATGTTGTTTATGTTGTATTATGTTTGAAAATAAAATAAAAATTATATATATAAAAAAGAATTGCACACCTGAATTTGCTGCCTCTGAATGGGTGGCAAATTTGACAGAGCCATTTTTGTTCAGCCATAGAGAAGTCTTTGTTCATTTTAACAGAGACCAGTAGCATCAAAAGCATTGAGCGATTGTAAACATTATTACTACCATTTTTTACAAAGTAAAAAAGTGCTATCAGCAAGGAGGACTGATAGGAGGGTTATGTCTGAATTGCATCAGTGATGGCATCATTAGAATAGTCTTAGAGCATCATCAGATGAGTGTTTTATGTTCGTTGGTCCTTTTGACGATACTGTCTGCCTCCCACGCATCTCCTTCTGCTCTATTTTCCACTACAACATAAGGCCCGGATAATCCTATTTTTTTATTGAACCAAAACTTACCTCCATTTACTGCTGTGTGCAGGAGAAGAAGCACAATAAAAATGCCCACTGAATGGGCCACGTAGTCATTGCTGCTTCCTCTTTCTTCCCCGTGTGAAGAAAGAGGAAGCTGCACATCCCTATTGTGGGACAGAAAAGCAATGGTAGGAAACGTGATTTCCCCCTGTCTCATTACGCTCATAATCTTGGTAACCTTTTCAGTATACACAAAACTTGTTCTGAGCACCTCTTTCTTCAAAATAATCAGGAGAGTCAGTGCTGACTCCTGCTTTTGCAGGGCAAGACATCCTCAATGGACCTCTCCCTCAGTGAATCTACCATCTCACAGCCACTATTAACAGCTGCTATTGTTCTTTCTCACTATTGTTAATACTTTCTTACCTGACTAGCAGAGAGCAAGTAGGCAACAGCATCTGCTGCTTCTCCTTCTCACCACCACTGTTTTCTGGGTCAGAGCAAGAGGCAGGTGAACAACAGGTTGCAATGACAAAGAGGATAAGCAAATCAAGGGCTCTTGCCAGTGGGATACACCTGCTGTGGTGTGGGCCCTTGGCTGGTGTCCAGCCATGCCTACTTTTGATGCTGCCCTGGTGATGGTGATAGTGATGGCGACTTGCCCAAGACCAGCTAGGGGAAGTTGAACTTCCACAACCAAACACCCCATTAAATAACTTTCCATTTCATTTCCCCCCACCCTACCATTACACTACCATATTATTTATTCAGCGACTTGCCTTTCTGTGTCTTTCTCATCTATTACACTCCGTTTGCCAAATCTTGCTTTTTGTATAATTAAACTGCATACTGTTGGACAGATGGGAGAGATGTTTATTCATCTAAAAATGAATAAAACAAAATGATTGACATAAGGAGTTTATGGGGGCAATTATGCTCTTATTTCTACCACTTAGTTACTCTGGATTCGTACCAGGGTAACTGTAAGTGGAGCTTGGCTAAAGGAGACAGCCCCAGACATGGGACACTGATCAATAAAGAAAGCATCCAGGCTTCCTTTCCTGTGCAGGTGGTGCTGTGTTATATCAAATGTTTGTTCTGACTGACTCCTTGTATGTGTGAATTTCCCTTCCTCTGTGTATTATCTTCCAGGGAGGGCAGGAGGAGAAACAATTAAAGGTTACAATTATGGATAGATCCAAGCCACAGAACTTGGAACCAACACAAAATTTCCACACTGTTCAAGAGTGCATTTGGATTTGGGGGTTTGGAGGTTTTGTGCTGAACAAAATGTTCAAACAGCAAAAATTGTTAGTGTTTGGCTGCTATGTGTGCATTTGGGGACCTCATCCTGGAGTGTGACAGCTGGAGTTGCTCAGCACATCAGGATTGAACCCGTTATGTGAATTGAAAATTTCCCCATAAATGCATGCACATAGGCAATAAACTCCCATACACAGCAGGAATAACATTTACAGTATCCTCCTGACCTCTATTTCACCTCATCATTTTTCAGTACATAAACTACTGTGCGTAGCAGATGTGACATACCATAACTTGATGCAAACCAGTACAACATCAGGCACAGTTCATTTGAAGAACTACCTTTGTAAAAAGGGGAGACCCAAATGGGTAGAATTGCTTGCCATGAAGGAAATACAATTTTCCTATGTTTCCTATGGACACCTGAGGAGGCAACTATATACTTTCAATTAAGTTTGACCATTGTTACCTTTCTTCCCCGAGTATCATTCATTCTGATTCTGATGTAGTAACTATATTGTAACATCATGAGCACCATCATTTTTTAAAAACAAAATAGAAGGGGAAGTCAAGGATGTTGGAATTGAAGTATTTGTGGAGGCTAATAAATTTCAAAATTCTCCAGGCGGTAGAACTTCTGGCATTGACATCTGTTCTATTGACACTATGGGTAAACCATGGTGTGTATACTAACCTTTTCAACTGGCTTGGTAGTAGGAATGTGGAAGAAATTTGTTGGGTTCATAAATTTACCCAATTTGTACCTCTCCGAACTGAACGCAATTGGAAATCCACACATTTATGAGCTTGCGATGTGATTCATGACCAAAACAAATGCATTGAAAAACCATGCACAGTTGAAAAAAGTGTATTCAAATGTGAAAATTTGAAAAATGTAAGCAAACATGCTTCACATCATGGGAGAAAAATGCTCACCAAAAATGCATATGTTTAGGAAAGTGCGCAGGAAGATATGCATGAATTTCCATGCAAGAAAAAAATGCAGTCTCTTATGTACACAAGTCAGAACAAATGTTAAGGTAGAAAGCAGGAAACCTCAATGAGCTCAACCTTTGCTGTTTCACACATTCATACTTGTCTGTTCCTAGGCATCTTCTCCTGCCATTATGGTGATTCATGTCCACACCAAGTATGGGGCTGCAAACGATGAATAAAGTAAGAGCATGGATGGTTCAAGTTTACATGTGACAAAGCTGAAGCATAGATAGTTTTAAAGGCCTATGGCATTCGGCGGGGCGAGGAGATTTTCCCTTTGCTTTACAAAGTGCTGTCACAGCAGAGCTGTTCTTAATTGTGGATGGTGTGACAAACCTACCCGGTGGCTGTCAGCGACTGCTCACTATGAGAAATTTTCCTTCTGTTTCATAGACCAAATCATTCATTCTGCACAGTTTGCCGACTACCCGTTTGTCTGCAGTCAGAAATGTGGATAAGAGACTTGGTCTTGTGCTGGGTGTTTGGTGATAAAGCAACAGCAACAACCTTCTTCAAAGGGCAGACATACAAGTTTCCCCAAAACACAGGGAGGTGTGTGCATTTTTAGCAGCAACCATTGACCTGTGATAATTTTTTTAGGTGGGTGAAGTAGTAGTGCAATAGCTGGATTGAGATTTCCTAGTCTTCTTGTACTGGGCATTTTCTAACACTGGGGTGGGGATGGGGATGGGGAAGGGGGGAGGTGTTGCGAAAAGATTTATTTGTTGGCCCAATGCATTTTGGGAAATCCTTTCTCAAGAGCACATTTTCAACAAAGGTTCACTAATGCTAGGGATAGTCCAATGACTCCTGGAACTGGTGAATCGTTCTTGACAACATACCTCTGAGGAAGACTTTTCCAAAACACGTTGGGCCTATAAATAAAACTTTTTCCCAGCATCTGGAATTACCCCCCTCCTTCCCCCTCCCATTTTTGCCATCCTTTTTTTTTTTTTTTAACATACAGTGAGGCTAGCATATTATGGCTATTTGGGGAATTTTGAACCTTCAAGATTATCATGAATCTTTCCCAGTCATCTGGCCCCATGACAGGCCACATTTGGGGTTTGATGTTTGAATGGTTCTACCCATTCTGATGCCACCCTGGCATCATTATATATTAGAGTCTATTATATAATAATGCCAGGTTCGGTAGCACTGGTGTAGTGGTAAATGTTGAATAGGGTGACCATAGGGAAAGGAGGACAGGGCTGTATAGAAAAGGGAATTTCAGCAGGTGTCATTTGTATGCATGCAGCACCTGATGAAATTCCCTCTTCATCACAACAGTTAAAGCTGCAGGAGCTATACTAAAGTGACCAGATACAAGAGAGGGTAGGGCTCCTGTAGCTTTAACTGTTGTGATGAAGAGGGAATTTTACCAGGTGCAGCATGTATAAAAATGACACCTGCTGAAATTCCCTTTTCTATACAGCCCTGTCCTCCTTTCCATATGGTCACCCTAATATTGAAGTGCAAATGCTCATCATAACAGTCCCCATAGGCACATCTTCAAGGAGAGTCTAAAAATTCAGGCAGCTATGTTGATCCAAATCAATAATCTGGTTTTCATCTCCACCAGTAGCAGGTCTTCTATACAGCTAATGGGTCTTAACTGCCCATTCAAGACCAGACCACCCCAAAATATATTGTTTTACAATAGGGAACAATATATTGTTGCTTGGGTATTTTATTCCTCTCCCTGATACTGTGAAGATTGCAGTAAAGCTCAGGGAGGAACAGGGAAGTCTGGAGGGGGTTGGCAGATGATGTCATTCTATCTGCTAATCAAAACGTACTGGCACTATATCCCCTGTGGGTAGAACTATCACATTATTACAAGAATTTTCACAGAGAATGTTCTTCAAAAGTACAATGGGGGGGGGGGGGGGAGTGGGCCAAACAACTCATTTTAAAAATGTCCTAAAACAACCACAGTGCCATTTTGTGACTCACAAAAACACATAAAATCCCTTTGCTCTGACTTCATCCTTTCCAAATCGCTTTTACAACTCCTGATTTACCGATAAATTGTCATGACTAACTAAAAACAAATGGATGGGGGGGATATTACAGGACATTCATATTGTTCTGTAGAACAATATGGGGGACCTTTGTCTTGTTGAAGGAAAGGCAATAACATAAAATCTCCTGCCAAATGGCAAAACCTTCTTTGGAGCCTATTGCACACTTTCGCTGGCCAGCAGGAAAGTGATGCCAAGCTGCTCTTCAACACATCCCAAGCTCCAACTTGACAATGTTGTGGGTGAAAAGGGCACCTTCTCATTTCCTTCCCCCTTACAAAGCTTGGTTTTTTCACACGACAATAAACTGGGAACATAGTGTAAATTATGAAACATTCCCAGGACATAGGCATGTTTATGTCTTTCATGAACGTTTTCTCTGCCATGACCCAGCAGCTTTTGTCCATGCATGGGAGATGGAGTGTACATCAGAAGCACTGTGTGCACAAAAACTTCCATCTTCTCTTCAATGAACTGGGGATACTGTGCATGCAACAGGGATCCCCTGAAAACACATAGACAGGGCCAGTATCAAAATAATAGGACTGGTTGGGCCGTTGCCAAGAGCCTAGACCCCATCTGGGGCCTGCTGACCAGACTCCCTGGAGTTATCCCTTCTCTTCACCATTGCAGCCTGTTTGTTCACCTGCCCAGACAACAGTGGTGGTAAAAAGGAGAAGCAGAAGATCCCACTGCCAGCTTGCTCACTGGCGTTCTGCCTGTCAAGCAAGCAAGCAAGTGGTAGCAATGATGAGAAAGAGGAGGAGGAGCGTAGCAGCTGGTGGTAATGGCGGTGAGAAGGGAGACTCACTGAGGCAAGGGGGCCCGTTGACGGTGTTGTGCCCAGACCCGCAAAAAATTGAAGCCATCACACGTAGGGTGACCAGATTTTGAGGATCAAAATCCCGGACCCCCCCCCGCCACCCCACCCACCCAAAACAACCCCCCCCCGTGCAGCCCCCCCCTGCGCCGCCCCCCGCCCCGCGCTGCCCGCCCGCCCCGCGCCGCCCGCCCCGCGCTCCTTACCGGCTGGGGCGTCTGCTTCCCTCCAGTACTCGGAATCTACTGAGAAACAGGCTTCCTGGCCTGTCTCTCAGTACCGCGCCGGGTGATGACGTCATCACCTGGCGCGCTACTGAGGGACAGGCCGCGAAGCCTGTTTCTCAGTAGATTCCGAGCACCGGAGGGAAGCAGACGCCCCAGCAGGTAAGTGCCTCGCGCCGCCGCCCGCCCCGCGCAGGCCGCCCGCCCCACCCACACCGCGCCGCCCCCCCTCCTCGCGGGAGGAGAACGAGCTGTTCCCCAGAGGTTGCCCCCTGGGGCCCGGTCAGCCCGGTTTGGCCCATTTTTCCTGTTTAGGACCGGGAAACCCCGGGGGGTCTGGTCAGCCTAATCACACGTGCACACACAGGCCCTCCTTCGACTCTGTCTCTCTAGGGACGTCCCACTCTGGTTTAGGCAAACATCTGCTTCTTTGAAGGTTTTGTATGTTCCCTAGACTAGAGCCCTATTGAGAAGTTATAAAAAGTGTGTGTTGTTTAAACACTCGAGGAGGAGAAGTGTGCTAGCCACAACCCTTTCGTTGTCACTCTCATCACACTGAATGTGTGGAGGGTGACTTTGGGAAGAGGAAAGCCTCTTCTATCCTCGGGGGCTTTCCATGTAGTCTGGACCAGTGTTTATCCTCTTCACAGAGAGGGTCATCACATGGGGGGAAATCGCGTTTCCTTACCGTCACTTCTCCACCCGCGTGTTTGTCCCTCATTACTTCCTCTTTCAGAAGAGGAAGTAAACAACATGCACATGGCCCATTCAGCGGGCCATTTTGATCACACTGAGATAGTGCAGGAGATAGGAGGCAAGTTACAGCAGGAGATAGTGGCAAGTTCGGTTTCAAAAAAGAAGTCGGACTTAGTGGGGTGTTTTTTGGTTGCACAAAGAAGGCTAGAAGGGGCAGGAGGTGTGCAGGACGCAGACGATGTCAGGAGAAGGAGCCATAAAAGTCGTGAATGCCCAGCAACAAGTGTGCAATAAAATGCTCATCTGATGAACAAAGTCTCCCTCTACATGTTCAGCACAACAAGAGTGACAACAGAGGAGGGTGGGGCAAGTGCACCCCTTCACACGTTTAAACAGCATGCTTTGAGAATGCCTGAATAGGGTGTAGGTCTCACCTTCTCTTTATAGCATTCACCCATGCATCCTCGTCACTTCATGGCAGCAACATTAACTATATGGCTTGCACACATGAAATAGCCGTTGCAGACAATGATTCCATGTCACCTGACATCACTTCAGCATGCCTTTTATGGGCAGCAATTCACAATGCAGAAGTTGCCTTCTCAGAGGGGAAGGAACAGCATGTTACCGAGAAGACGTGGATGAATGCTCCCCTGCTATTCCGTAATGTTCATTTCAACCTTCTCCTCAGTACTGACATCATTACAATGTGTGTTTCTCTGCCCCTGCTCCTCCTCATTGGCTTGCTGGTATTGTGGGAAAATTCAGATCACAATCACATGGGGAGTGGATAAATAGATGTTACAGAGGAGGAGGAGGAGGAGGAGGAGGAGGCGGGGGAGGGGAGAAACTCAACTGTTTTTTTGGTGGAAGTTCTTATTTTACTGTAGTTCTGCCTCCAGGGTTGTTTTTCTAGAGATCATTTCTGAACATGAAACTCCAGAGTAATAAAGATGTAGGAGGCGATTCAGCTGATTTTCATGGATCAGGACATGGTGTTTCCTTATGGAATTTATAACATTGTTATTATTTATCCCAGCCTTTCCAACTTGGTGTATTGGGACTGCAACTCCCATCACCCCCATTGGCTATGCTCATGGGGATCATGGGAGTTTGTAGTCCAACAATCAAGAGGGTACCAAGTTAGGAAAAGCTGGTTTATGCAGTCACTTCTCCCAGGATGGCCAAGCACCATCACACTTGCCAAGTGCAGTTGTTTAGATGATTTCTTAAACACATAATCACATTGGAGCTAGAAGAGTTTCTATTTGTTTCATTCTTTTAATGCACATTCACACACTCACACAACGTACATTTCTTTTGTCCTTCATGTTTCTGCCCCCCCCCTTCCACACCCACCCACCACTTTTTTCTTCTTATTTACTGCTTCAGCTTACAATCACTCCCTGTCCCTCAGTACTTCCTCAGGGAGATGCTGCTCATACTTTCAGAACCATGGCATTTGGAACAACCACACAGCAAGCCAGAAAAGAACAATAGAGGGTAAAAATACAATGCTGAGCTGTTGCCATTTTCAGATCACATGGAATCAGAATGTTAACCATTTCATTGAGTCACTTGTAGACCATGCCCTTGGACTGCATTCCTTTCTCTGGCGCATCCCAGGAGGTTGTGGAGTGGGGGTGGGGAGTTAATGCTAGTTTTGTATCAGTTACTTTTATAGGATAGTCTCTCTGCCATGTTATCCTTTCCATAATCGTAAGCACAAAACACTGGGCATTTATCAGCTGCATCTAAGCTTCTGTGTTCCTGTGTGGCTCTCAGTAGTTCAGAAGCCTATTAAAAGAAGCCTATTAAGTAAACTAGGCCACATCCAGCTGGCAGCTTCCAGGCTACAAATTCAGCTCCGTGTCACCATGGGAAGCTCAGACTTCCCAACAGTACAGATTTACTCAGTGTACTACCCGGTTTTTGGGGTACATGTTCAGGATGTCAGAGAATTCTGCAATGGAATCAAATGAGCCTGATTTCTGTGAATCTGATTCACAGAATCTGCAGTGCACAGCCTTTTTCTGAATTGCACGGCTTCTGTGGATTTGCACACTGTTTTGTTTTTGTTTTTGTTTTTTTAACTTTCCAGAATTTTATATAAATTTAGTCATGGAAAGATAGGTAAAATGAAAAGACACCAAGCAAAAATATGCATTTCCCCCATAGGCTGATGCATGAAAATGTGAATTTGGGGTTGGTTGGATTTGTGCATTTAGGGAGGGTTTACACATTTACACAAGTGCGAATTTGTGGAAATTCAGGAAATTGGGAGAAAAACTGATTCCCTCAATGATCAGATGATGGAATGAAAGGCACCTGACAATCTGTGAAACACAGAGGGAAAGGATTTTACAAAATCCATACATCCTTAGATCAATCCATTCTGAGTAAAGGACCCAAGTTTACAGAGTTGTTTTCAGTTGAAGCAGTGGCCACTAGGGTGGGTCATGCCTGCTAAGAAACATGTAAGCCTGAGAGTTGAGCGCCCAATGTCCTCTGCAATCTTGCAGAAGATGCTAGGGACAAACTCTTTACTCACACGGGTTGCTCTGGACTGTGATGGCTGTTGGGCCAACAAAGTGGTTGTACTCAAAGCTGCTCCTCATGCCCCACCCACTACAACTCTTTCCTTCTATCAACGACCTCTTAGCCAATCCCCTTCCATGCATATCTCCCACCATAACAGAGACTAAGAGGGAAAGTGACATGACCCAGACCATATATTAAGTATATAGCAGAAAATGCACAAACACAATCAGTCCCTTTCTTACATTTAGTTATCTTATGTGGATTGGGGACAAAGGCTGAGGGACTCTAGGTACTACCAGAAAAAAGGCATCATAGCGCTAACAGTCAGGAGGCATTGTGCAGCTCTTCTGTCTTTTTTCCTTAATGGATTTGCTGTGGTAAGAAAAAAAGATGGAAGAAACTGTGTGAAAAGACAGGAGGGTCACAAGTGGAAGACAATGACATCTGGAAACACCTGCCCCATAAAATTCTGTGAATGAGGCAGGGCAATGGCACTATAAAAGCTTGTCTTGAAGCATCCTACTAGTAAAGGACTAGTAGGATAAGACTGTGTGGTTTTCCTTTGAGATGCCAAAATGGTTTTACGCTTTCAATTGTTTTACAGAAGGGAACAGTGTTGCGGAAGAAACTTTATTTTATCAAATTGGTCAGGAATTTATTCTGGAATTTTGGGTACAGGCAAGCAGGCCAAAATCGGCCTGTCTGGCCAACGTATCCAGCCCATAAAGACCACAGGCAAGGCCCCACTCCAAAGACCTGGCCACCCAGAGATAGCTCTTGGATAGCTCTTTTAGAGTTCTGACTAAGCCCTGGAGCAGATTCACCACTGACATTGGAGCCACCAGCCTCCACTGTAGGGTAGTGCTAAAAATGCTACTTGGAGTTTTGAAAAAGTGGCGTAAAACAACAAACTAATTGTCTGTTGAAGTAGACGGAACTGAGGGTGGGGAGCAGATTTGCTCCCTTTAGGAATGCGTCACTGATGCTATTTTACGCAACTGTTCCTCTGAAAATTGCCCTAAAAAAAGAAAGAAAAGATGGCATTTTAAGAACATTTTGTCTGGGTTATGTTTTTTCTACCTCAGAATAGGATGCCATTATCAGTGCAAGCAAAAAACAACCACTGTTCTTTAAGCAGGAGAATTGTGTCTTTGGCATGCCCACCTAGCACATCACAGGGCCGTTAATTGTTTTTAACTTTATTCACTTGGTAGGACCGCATGGAAACATGGGGTGAGGGGAAATGCTACCCCTACCGTCCTCAAATGGCAGCCTTCCTCCAGATTGTATCCATGCAACATCAGCCTGGGGTTCTTTTTGACCATGCAAAAGTACACTGAACCTTATTCGACATTTTGTTATTGGTTGGCATACAAATGCAATAAGATACATAAAATAAGCAGGATGTGTGATATTATCCAATATATACACTGGGGGACAGAGTGTAGAATTTGCACAGGCTGAACCCAAGTTGAACTAATGTAGCCCTTCTTCCCAAAACTGGATAAAGCGGGAAAAGAAAACATCCTGAGGAATAGCTGAAAAAACACCATTGGAATAAGAAATAATTTGAACATCTATTTATCAGGCTGAATGTTTTGGGTGCCTCAGGCTAATCAGACAGACTAGTACTGGATTATAAGTACAGCAGAGTGAACTAGAGCTGAAATTTGTTTCTAATATCATCCAGATCCTCAACGTTATTTTAATGTGTTTTTCCTTTCCTAAATCGCACAAAAACAACTTTATTGACTTTGTTCCGCTTCCAAAATCAAGCGTATGAGGTATGCCCCTTTAAAATGCAATCTTCCTTTAGATGTTACACATTGTCTGGAGTGCCAGATCTGACATGCTGAATAATACACCATTTCAACAAGCTCACAAGAATGTCCTTCTGACATTAGAGATCCTTCAATCAAGTGTCAATAAACAGAATACTGTATTACTGCAAAGCCTTGCTGATACTTTCCCCTCTCAAAGTGCATTTGAAAATGTCACAAAAACTAGCCTGAAGTGATGGTACAGAGCTTATGTTTTTCATTTAAAAGCAGGAGGGGCCAACCCACATTAAGAACTATGGGACATATTTTACATTTCTCTTGTTGTTGCCAATGGTAATTTTATATATGTGATAGGATACACTGTGCTTTTTAGTGCTTGCTGGAATGTGTGGTTTATTAGGAATTAACCCATAATTATAACAGTGCTACTGGGCATGGCAGTGCTAGGAATTTACTTGGTAAGCTCTGGAAATGCTGACTGCTTCATTCCTTCTAAAGAGCAGAAACTGGGTTAGATAAAAGCTAGCAAAAGACAGCTCTTTCTTTAAAAAGTGGTGTTCTTGTTTTATGTAATTTGGCATTAGCCAGAATTTTTTTCTCTTTCTTCTTATGCTGTTTCTGAGTCTGATCCTAGAAGAAAAGATCTGTCTTCTACAAGTTTAGCAGAATTCTTCTTTGGGTGGCAACTAGAAATCCAGTTGAGTAGATTCCTCTCTGCCCTCTGCAAGCCATGATTTACCCCATGGCAGTTTCACAACATATCTACTGTGATGGACAATCCCTTTAAATCTTGCCCTATTTCTTGGGTTGTTTCCTGCTTCTTGTTTGGCGTTCGTTAAAGAATCCAAGATGGCTGAAGGTTCTGTGTGTTCATCTGTGTTTGGCTTCCGAAATTATGATGTTACATATGTACAATGGCAATGAGGATCCTCTCACCCACTGATTTTTGGAGTACTTGGTTACAGATACACCCACAAGAGTCAAGAAGGGACAGACCAAGAATAAATTACTTGATGAACAATTGCGTAAGTGTTACAGACAGTAAGAAAGAAGGTGGAATCCAAAAACAAGAGCAGATTCTTGCTCCAGTGTGAGAGCATCATCACAGGTGGGGGGGAGATCACATTTCCTTACCATCGCTTCTCCACCCACACATTTGTCCCTCATTACTTCGTCTTTTGAATGAGGAAGTAAACAACATGCACGTGGCCTATTCAGTGTGCCATTTTGATCATGCTGCTTCTCCTGCACAGAGCAGGAATTAGTGGCAAGTTCCATCCCAAAAATAATTTGGATTTACCAGGATCTTTTTTTGTTGTGCAAAGAAGACTAGAAGGGCCGGGAGGCATGCAGGATGCAGATGACAATGTGAATGGGACCTGCGAAAATCCGTGAGTGTCTAGTAACAAGTGTTCAATAAAGCACTCATCTGATGAAGCCCTAAAACAAATTCTTGTGGACCATAGTAAATCTAGGACAAGAACAGCCTACATTGTGCCATAATTAACTAGTGTGGTTAGGAAAATTCAAGAGAGAAAACAACTCTCACACACCTCGACCCCCAACCCCACCACAAATGCCACTTTTTCTGGGCAATATGGGAAATTTAATAAGGACCATGAAACATGGGTAGCATATCTTGAATGTCCTTTATTATGAAAATACAAATACTTATCTCAGGCATTTAACAGCATATGTTGAGCTTTTTAACTGACCACTGGACAGTTTTAAATGATACGTAGTTTGTTTTTAGGCTTTTATGGTTTTAATTTTTGTATATTGGTTTTTAAATGTTCAATGTTTTTAATTTTTGTAAACTGCCCAGAGAGCTTCAGCTATGGGGCGGTATATGAATGTAGTAAATAAGATAGATAGATAGATAGATAGATAGATAGATAGATAGATAGATAGATAGATGATAGATAGAGCAGGTTGATAAACAAACAAAATTTAGCAAATATTACACATAATTTTGTTCCAACAAAAACTCTATAATGAAGCAGCAATATTACTCTGAGACGTTTATAAGGTATCAATTGTAAACAAGAATTATACTAGCAATTAATATAACCTAAATCTACTTCAAAGAAAGCAACATGTATCATTGAATATTATCTTGATCATTCATAGTCCCATGATTTATAGATAAACTCCACTTTTCAAGTAAACATGTCTGATGAATATCTTTCTTTAAATCTTTTATAATGTGCGATGTGGGTTTAGTCAAAAAGGCAACCATCCAAATTCTCTCATGTCAATTTCATCTCTTGGAGATTTCCAAGGTGATGCTATCGCACACTTGCTACTGCCCATTTATGGATGTGCATGCATCCTTTAGACAACAACATCTACCTCCCGCGCACCTCCCGCGCACCTCCCACTCCTTCCATTCATTTTTCCATGGCAAAATAGACCCCTTTTAATCCATTTTTTAAAAACAGAATGTGGCATGATCTCCTGCTGTGTGCAGGAAAAGCAGTGCTATAAAAAAGCCCCCTGAATGGGCCACATGGTCTTTGTTTATTTCCTCTTTCCCCTCCAGGCAGAAAGAGGAAGTAATAAGGGACAAAAGTGGGAGTGGAGAAGCGACGGTAAGGAAACACGATTTTCCCCGTGTGATGACACTCTAAGATATGACCTTTTAAGAATGCATGAAGTGCTACTTTAGAGACTGAAGGAATATTATATCCATATTTATTACTTCCTTCACCTTCTACAAATTGGTCATATATGACAGCAAGCCCAGAAAACATGCATTACATGTGCCCCTAAGGCCTGACGCCTCCATATGCTCATATCTTGCACCTTCTGAGCAATTTGAGGTTGCAACTCCATTTTAGATTAACAAGTCCTAACCTTGCTGACAGTGATGAAATCTAAAGCATATGAAAGCTGCACATCTTACTGTCTCAACTGTTGTCCAGAAATGCTGCATATTCAGATACCATAGCAGCCATGCAAGATAATGTTTCTCCTATCCCATCAATGATCGCAGAAAGTTATCGGTTCCATCAGTGACATCAAGGAAGTAGAGAATCAATTTTACAGTTTGCGACTGCACTCTGGAAGATGTTGTAGCACTATCAATTTGAGCAAATGTTAAATGATGCCTTGAGAAACCAATTTGTTGCAGGCTTGTACAATGATCTGTTATCGAAAAAGTTACTAGCTGCCTCAACACTAACATTCACAAAGAGGGTGCAGAAGATTGCCACGAATTTACCACGAACTGGGAAGAATATTTTCTCATGGTCCAACAACCTGTTGTATTTAATGTGCAGCTCTTACGGAGTTTTTCTTTAGTCAAAGGCAAGCATGGGGCCCACCACTGCATGGGGAACAGAAGTTTAATCCTTGTCCCTACCTGCTTTCCCCTGCAAATCTCCTCCTGCACCAATGGGAAATTTTTACTCACGTTAACTACTGAACATGGGGTTGGGTGGGAGTGATTTTCAGGAAGGGGGAGTGGCTGGAGTGGGGAAGGATTAAACCTCCCCTTCCCACATTCAGTGGACTCAATCCGGATTGGGGACTTACTTTTGACCAAAGAAAAAACAGATACAGAACTTCATGCTATGTATCAATTGTAACATGTAATTTGTCTCTCAGAAATCTCACATTAATTTAAAGATGTAGCAAGCCAGTATGTCTTTCTTTTCTCTTTTCTTTTCTTTGCCTGCATTATGCCTTTGGGAGATTTTCCTGCCGATATGTCTGGCAGTCCTGTTTATACCCTGGAATTTGGACATGACCTGGGCTATTGACATGTTTGCTCCTAGTCTTTCCTATCCCATAGACTTCTATGAAGAATTGGAGGCAATGCAATGTGTTTATTCTTGCTCATCCACAGCATTTACAAACATCAGAAACAAAAAGGATGTATTTTAGAAGGCTCCCGCATGGCCTATATGTGGCTTTAGCCACCTTAACTTTCAAAATAGGGTTTAAGTAGGATTTAAATGTTGCCCCAGACTTTCCGTTGGTTCTCTGCTCATGGATTTATTTTGCTTGCCAAGAATAAATCAGGGGCTATTTCTGCTATGGTTACAAGATTGTGAAGATTTATAATTCAATTAGCATTTCATAGTAATTAAACCTATGTTTATTGCAATCAACAGTTAACAGAGAATTTAAAGTAAAATAAAATGAACATACCAGCCAACAGAAATTAGATGCTGATTTCTGCTATAACAGTCTGCTCATTATTTAACGTAATTAAAATAATAAGCTATTATAAGAAATAGTAAAACTGCAATAATACTACTTTATAACAGTTTATAATGATATTGACAAAGGTTTGGGCCCATGACACATTCCATATGCTGTTTTCAAGCCACTTTCAAAGTGTTATATCCTGCTTGGTGTAGATCTGGTCCTGGTTGATGATGAACGGTGTGTGTTCCATTAATGTCCCCTAGTGACTCAATTGGGTGATGTTATCATTTTAACAAAACAAACAAATGTGGAAGGTCATTGAAGCTGTATGTACCTGCAGGATGGGGCTTAAGCCTCCAGTTTGTGCAAAGTGGGCAGAAAAAAGCTAAATTCTTTACCTTGGAACACGCTAGAGTAGCAACCTTGGAGGACAGTGTCTGTCTGTCTGTCTTAGTTTTGCCAACTGTCTAGAAAATAACTGGTCTGGCTTGGTCCTGTGCCTTTAACAGTAGCTTGAACTGTAGATATTAACAGGTAAAATGTTTCATGACACTGGGAAGAATCCATACGTTAGCACTATTGATGTAAACTAACGTTTGGGCAATGTCAATAACACTTGATGGCATGACAGGTTCCCTGCATTAGCAAGCACTGTTGACATTGCCCAAGTATATACTAGTGCAATGTTAATATCGCTAGCCCACAGAAGCCATTAGATCCTCACTATTGAGATAAGTATCATCACCTGCTGATATCTCCAGATCAAGTTTATGCTTTAGCAGTTGGCAACCCTGGAGGGTTGCTATTGAGGGCTGGTGCAGCTGCTCTGACATTAACACTGCCTGACTATGTGCCTGCTTGCTTCCCACTGCTCAATCTGTATGCTTCTACATAAACAGATGTAGAACCAACAACCACTACATGGCTCCTGAGAAGCCAAGTGGCTCTGTAAAGCTGCCCTGCCCTGGAATGTCCTGCCACTTAGGAAAGGAGGGAGAGTGTGAAACGATATAATCACACATGCCTTCGGGCAAACCTCTTTCTGTGGCTATAAAATAGAGTATTTAAGAGGACTGAAGTTTAAACAGTATAACTGGAGCAGGAATTATAGCTGGTTTTTAAAAATGCATTAAAATTGATGTGAGAACTAAGGAGCAAACCCCTCCCACATAAAATTTGTAACTATGATAATCCAGCAGTGGAGAATTAACCCACTGCACTGTGTACATTATGATAACCTCCTTGAAATGGCTATCCCTGCATTAACAGGCAGAGACGGAAATACCCCATTGTGGGACAGGCCATGAGTATGCTGCATTCCAGTAACCTGGAGAGAAGTGATCTTCTAGATGACCATGGCCCTTTTTACACCTAAGGATGTAGAGGGAGGGCTGGGGGTGATCCCGGACTTACTTGCTTCCAGGATCGTCACCCACTTTCTATACAGGAGTGTGACATCCCAGAAGCAAACAGGATGTCGTGCTTGGCACGGCCATCATTTTTGTTTTTAGAAGATGGAGCCAGGAGCGCACTTGTGCTCCATCGGAAATCTAAGTACAAAAAATCCCCCCAAAATTGCAGCCCTTACCGCCACCCGCTGCCATCCCATGGATGCGAAAATGCAAAAAAAAAACCTCGCCTGATGGGCATGGAGCTGTGCAGTGTGGCTCTGTGCCCATTTCTGGTGCCGCGCTTTGTTGCAAGTAAGCGGGCGCCAGGCGGAATGGGCACCCACACCTCCCATGGTCTCGGGACAGTCCTGGGACTGCTGGAAGATTCAGGTTTTCCCAGGGTTTCTTTATCCCTGGGAAAAGCCCGTGCTTGTCTCTCCCTGCCCCCAGGAGTCCCTGTGCATCATTTGGATGCACAGAGAGCACCCAGGGACAACCCAGGGAGAAAAGGGCCGGTGTAGAAATGTCCCATGTCTGAGGTACAGGAGGGCCTTACATTTCTGGGAATGACCAAAATATCAATTTTACAAAATGGTGTAGCAGCCAGAGCTTGAAAGAGCGCTATTAACCCAGTGAAAGCCCAAAGGAGGACAGGAAGCCTATTTTTTGTAGGGCCAACCTATGCCAGCCTAACTGTGTAAGCATTAGGAATTAGTGATATGCAGGGCCAGCCCAAGAAAATTTGCTGCCTGAGGTTGGGCAGCAAATAACTCACACGCACATGCCAGTCAAGGTGCATAGGACTCAAGACCTGTCAAGTTATTTTGGCACCTGAGGCAGAAAAGCCCACAAGCGCATCTCTCCCCTCCCATTGCAGTAAAAACAATAGAAAATTAAATGATTAACAATTTGCTTCTCTTTCATGATACCCCAAATTAGCTGCTTCAGGCTACCCTAATGGTAGGGCTGGCCACTATGGTTCACTATGTGAGGCCTCAACAGGATAGGTTCAGGATAGGCTGCCTTGTTTTTTCATCTAAGCCTGTGTGAAACTTTGATTGTGTGAAATGTCTACCAAAGCTCTTTCACAAAGACCCTTGTATAGTGAAAACCAGTATCTCTTCATAGGAGCTAAGTTTCACAGTTACCACTTCAAGTACAATTTGAACTGTCACAAGTATTGCAAATGGGGGTTTAGAAAATCATATAGTTCATATAGTGAGCCATAGTTTGGAAGATAAGTGCTCAGGGCAGGGATTTGGGCAGAGTAAAATAGTAGTTACATTAGTCATAAATACTATCTGGATTAGCCTCTGCCTTCCTTCCGCAACTTGCTGAACATGCTGAGTATGGGGACAACACAAAAATGTATTGAATGAATTCTTTGGTTCTCTTACTAGTGGGTGTAAAACAAGAATAGAAGTAACTAATGATAATTATGTATGTATACATAGCACTAACCATTGTTAAGTACTATTAAAAGTGTGTGGTTAGTTTAGTTACTTATAATAAACTATGTGTGATTAACATTTCATGCTTAGACTTAAAACTTTTGTTTAAAGAAAGGGGGCGTTACTTTTGGAAGATACGAACCGGAAGTTGTGTGACTCAGATTTCCTGAACTCTCTCATGTTGTACTGATCTTTTCGATAGGCTTTTGAAAACACTGCTTGGAGATATTGATCTTTTGTGAACATTTGGGGTTCTAACACCTTAAATCAAAGACATCTAATCAGATTTTCAAAGGTTTAATGATTCTTACCATGCATTCTTCCTTATCTTCTTGGAGTCAGTCTTTCATTTGACTCCAATTCTCTTTCCTATCGTCGCCCTAATGCACACCAATTGTGCAACGGCCCAGGCTGCTCCCGGGCCGTCGCAAGTCATGTCCGCCATTTTGGGGGATTTGTTTTTGACATGGGGAAGAGCACTCTTGTGCTCCACCGCAAAAGATAAGGTAATTAAAAAAAAACTTTCACACATGGGCCCCCACACTCCTCCCTGCCCTCCCAGAGGTGGCAAAACTGGTGCCACCCCCTCCCCTGCTGGGCAAGGAGCCACGTGGTGCAGCTCCGTGCCCAGTTTGCTGCTGTGCTTACTCACGCATAAGCACGGTAGCACCCAGGGTGGGCGGGCACATCTTCTGCGGCCCAGGAACTTCCCGGGGACTGCGGAAGAATCTGGATTTTTCTGGTTTGTGTTTTCCCAGAAAAATCCTGTGCCCCCTCCCTGCCCCCGGGACTCCCTGTGCATCATTTGGACTTACAGGGAGCACTCAGGGGCTATCCCAAGCAAAATGCCTGTTGTGGAAAGAGCCACAGTTAAAACCTTCCTAGACAGCACCAGTCAAACAGTACAACTATTTTTTCCACCCGTTTGCGCTGAAAGCATGCTGTAGAGGTGTGTTTCACACAGACACACACACACACACACACACACACACTATTGTAAAGGTTCCATATCCCACTTGATTGTATTTTACTGGGATGGCTGCATTTAGCCAGGAGGACATGCAATGTCCACTCTTCTGCATGCTCAGAAGCAGCATAAGAGCATTTCAATTTTCAAGTGGGTTTTTCCCCCCATGTCTTAGTTCTTTTTACTTCTCGTGCATGTCGTGCAAAGGAGACATAATATGCATCAGTCCCAGAGCACAAAGGACTTGGCCTTGATATTTCTTTGTAGGGATGCACAATGAATTGTTGCAAACAAATGGCCAGCCATAACCTTGTTTATTCTTTATCAACTGCTTTTCTCTCTGTCTTCCAAAAGCTACTATATTTCAAATACATTGCAGGAACTTCACATAAGTCTGCAAGTTTTCTACGTCTTAGAAATCTAATACCTGCCCTAGTTTCCTTAAGTGCAAATCCTATACCATCATAAACTTTTCATGGATTGTGCTTCAAGGATTATAACAGAAAGTGGGGCGGGGGGACGGACACAGTGAACTATAAAGGTGTCTTTCATGCATAAGGAGAGAAGTTTATCCAGCTTGATCCTATTACAGATTCTGTTAGCATAGCTTATATTATTACCATGGCAGTTCAGCCTAATACTGTTGCTGTTAAAAGTATGCCATCATTGGCTTTTTTTAAAAAAATGAACATACTAATCTAGACTGAAAGAGGACATGTCTATTTTCTTTGAACAATCCCTCTTGGCTAAAGAAGGCACAAGTTATAAATGCTACTGCATGCATTTGTAAGCTGCAATTTCCACTCTGAAAATAGGCAATAAGATCAAAAGTATGCACATGTGGAAAAAAATAGAATGGTACTGAATCTATTTCCTGCTGTAGGAATGTTACTGTCATGGGTAAAATTAGAGTATTTCTATCACCCGTGTCTATTTCTGCAATGCCACATCACACTCTGCCTAGAAGGCATAAGAGAATGGGAGTGAATGAGAATGTAGTCCTCTGATGGACATTCTTAAGCACAACACAAATAGGAGGAAAGGGAACTAAATATATTAGTAGAAAAATTAAAATGCTAAACTCTAAAGGAATCTCCAACATGAATGAATGAAATGAATTAATGAAATGAAATGAATGAATATCATCATCATCGTTTTTTTAAAACTGCCTAAAGATAATAGTCATTATACTACCATTTTTTAAAAAAAAAATCAAAGCACTGCCTATGCTTCGTTTGTTGATTTGATACACGCAGTTTTCATATAACTGCAGCATAACTGCAGCATAACTGAGTTACAGCTTCAGCAGAACACTATAAAAACAAACAAACCTCAAGGATTTTAGTCAGTTTCATCATAGATTTTACTAATACAGACAGTGTGGTGTAGTGGCTAAAGTGTTGGATTGGGAATCAGGAGTTCTGGGTTCTAGTCCCCACTCAGCCATGGAAACCCACTTTGGGCCAGTCACAGACTTTCAGCCCAACCTATGTATACCTCACAGGGTTGTTGTTGTGAGGATAAAATGGAAGGGAGGAAGGTTATGTATACCACTTGGGTTCCTTTGAGGGAAAAAGGCAGGATATAAATGCAACAAATGCAATGCAATAATAAATGTTACTAAATGAACTTCAGTTCAAATATATCAAATTAACCAGAGGTCATGGAGTAGTTTTCTTATATGCACAACAGGCAATTTGGTCACTGTCTCTCCAGACAGAATTACAAGACCATTGTCTTCCTATGAGTTTTAAAGGTCAGATGGATAAACCACAGGGAAATGGACTCTTGCATTCTGATCTCTCTTGGTGACTCCATGTTTCAAGGGAGAACATGTACATTTGGTGTGATAATATCTGTAATTTCAGCCCAAGTTTTTTAAAAAATATATATTTAGAAGGAAGTGCAATCTAGATTTTAAAAGGAACGTTTTGGCACAGTTTGCTCTTGAGCACCCTCAGTATATACTTGGCCATGTGCAAAAGGACTGCCACTGTTAAAATCAGAACGCAAGTAACAATCAAAACCAGCATGTTGATCAAGGGCCATGCTTAGATGTTAAGCTTTACAAGACCCCGTGGAAATAAATTGGCAATCTATAAAAGCAGGAATGACATGTCTCATTTTCAGCCATAGAAGAAAAGAATCCACATGGCTCAAGCTAGTCAAAGCTGTTTAAATATTCACCTCTGAGCACTTACAAAGGGAGAAATGAGGGAGCTGGTGCCAGCATCCAACAGACCTGAAATCAGGAAGCCACAAAAGCAGCCCAAAGCCACTTGTGCTTTTCCTTTCCTTTTGGCTTTTGCCAAATGCAGTCTGGCTCACCTGTAAGGTCTGGACATGCATGCAGTAAGGAAAGGTGTGAAATTCCGTATGAAATGGTTGGCTTTCTGGTTTTGAAGAAGGGGGAAGTGGTTGGCACTGTTCTCTGGATTAGAAAGCAAAATACTGGCGAGCTGTACATTTTACACATGTTCCATATGGACAGCTACAGTATAAGCTCGGTTAGAGAGGGAGGGATACACAGAAGTGATACGTAGAGAATGAAATGCATGTCCAAAATACACAAAGAACATTAAGGAAAGTAGGGCTCTGATGAAACTCACTAGGAGATCCCATCCAGTAATGATTCATAACTCACAACATGAGAAGTTTAATAGCTGTGTACGTATGTAGTATTTAGTTAATTAGTTAGTTAGTTAGTTAGTTGCAGCCCGTGTGAGTGTGTGTGTGTGTGCATGTGTGTGCATGTGTATGCACACATAGGAGCATGAAGATAACATAATCTGTACATATAAACAGTACCTGAGAAGGAGAGCAATGACTGGGGGTAACTTTACAGAAAGTTTAGGGACAGAAGTGGCTGTGTGTGTTGGTGATGGAAGGGGAAAGGGAAAGGAGCTGGTAAGGCATAGGAATGAGTTCTGCTCCCCCCCCCCACACACACACATATGTGTTCAGCAGCATACCAAATATGCACACAGCCTCTGTGAGTGCAATTTGTACACATACGTATTTATCACAATATTTATATACTGCTCCTCATCCAGTTTGGATTTCAAGGTGGCGTACAATGTGAGATTGATACAATGAAACAGAAAAACAGTAAGATAACAGGAGAAAACCTTAACAGCAGACTAAGGACTAAACTACATGCTTCGTCAAAAGTGTGGTGTGTAGTTAATCCAGACGTCTTTTTTTTTACTTTAGTGAAAGCACATGGGGGGCAGTCTGGGTCAAGACCACCAGGACTAGAACGTTCCCCACCTAGCCACTGCCCCCTAAATCCCCCCTTTGCAAAGGGTAAAGAAGGGGGGAATTTCCTTCTTTAACCCCTGCATAGGAGGGAAGAATATAGGGAGGGAAAGTGGCCAGGTGAGAAGATTTAACCACCCCTACCCACATATTTCACGTATGTATGTATGTATGTACTGCATTGCTATACTACCAAATAGCCAAAACTCTCTGGACAGTTCCCAAAAATTAAAGCCATAAAATACAACTTAAGTATAAAATTTGAACCACAATATAAAACCACGATATAAAAATGCATACAGTATCAAAATACATACACAGGCCCCATACGCTCACACTAAAGTAAAAAGAAAAAAGAAAAGGTAGAACCAGCTGCTCGCTACACATTTAACATGCAATGTGGTTTAACCCTAAAATTTGCACAGATTCTTTTTTTAAAAAAGAGTGTGCTGGAAAGCTTGCCAGGTCGGCACCAAGCAAACCTTGCTAGGGAGGGTGTGTCACAATCTGAGTGCTAAGAAAGTCCTCTCCCTTGAAACTGAGAGCTCACTCACACAAACGTTTTATCACACTTTCGTCCTGCCTTGTTTGCCGTTTTGCAGAGCAGTACTCACATGACATTGTGCCTGTCCTGCAGTCATCTTGCATATTCCTCTCTATTTTCCGTGATTTTTAAGAGCGGGGAAAGTCCGGTTTTTTTCCTCCATGCGAGATAAAACTGCTCTTCTGTCCCTGTGTATTGCCACCCTCATGCTATATTGCAGAACCTCCCTTCTTTGGTGGGAGTCTGCGTTGAAGGGTGGTCCTGCTGATGAAAGAGGAGGGTGGGGCAGTTCTCGTCCAGTCCGTACAACCGCTCAACCAGGAAGGGGTTGAGTAACTGAGGAATAAAAGCACAACTTGCAGTAATCAGGTGGCGAGAGTGTGGGGGAGAGGGTTGGGGTAACACTAGATCATTCCTGTCTGGCTGGATCGCATTCAATTAATCTGTTTGGGGAGAAGATGCTGTTGTTGCTGCTGCTGCCGCTGCAGGTCAACCTTTCTCCTCCCCAGCTTGGAAGCAACGCAGAGAGGAGAGCCAAGGGCTGTGGTCAATGTGGGGAGGATCCCACTTCCAAGAATGTGCGGGCAGGCCCTTGCCTGGGCGTGGGGAAGTTTGAAGCCAGGCAAGAGCTGATCGGTTGGCTGTGTCTCTCCACCTTCACACATTGGCCAGTAGCGTGGGGAGGAGAGAAACAGAGAGAAAGGTAAGCGAGGCCACCGTCCTGTACATGTGTGCCCAGGAGTCAGTCCAATTCACCACTAAGGGTCTTACTGCTCAATAGGCATGTCTAGGTTTCCTGCATTGAAAGATAGCACCACAAACAGGATGCACCTCGCCAGGCAGGCACCTCGGGGGCTGCAGAGGGTTGTGATTTCCCCCTTTTACTCTCTGAGCAGACACTATTTTAACAAACCACCCACCCACATACACACACACACACCAGAGATCAAAGAAAATCAACTGTTCAACTGTGAAGGGAAGGGAGAGAGGGTGCCCAAACATCCCGCGCAGAAGGGAATAAGAGCACTTAATCGATCAAACGCTAAATCATTAAAACAGTAAACAACAAAACCAGGGTGAGAGGGGGAAGAGCACCTATCAAAGGTCCACCAACTACAAGAGCCAATGAGCTGGAGGGGGGAGCTGGAGGGGGGAGCTGGAGGGATGACTTTATCCACTAAGTCATCTCTATTAGTCAGTATCAAGTCAAGGATAGCCAATCCTCTAGTTCCTTCCTCCACTTTCTGTAGGAGAAACTTATCAGCCACACATGTCAGGAATTTCTTAGAAGGGGCACTTTTGGCAGAATCTGTGTCCTAACAGATATTGGGGTAATTAAAGTCCCCAATTACTACTACTTTGCACTTCCTTGAAATACTGCCAATCGGCTTAGCGAAAGTTACATCCTTGTCTTCTCCTTGATTGGGTTGTCATTAGTAGACTCTGACTATCATGTTCTTTTTATTCCTTGCCCCATTAATTTTAATCCAGATGCTCTTGATGGGGCTACAAGACTCATCCTCCTGTATTTCTGTGCAGGGATAAGTATTTGTAAACATATAGTGCAACTCCACCTCCCTTTCTGTTTCTTCTGTTCTTTTTGAACAAGTTATACCCTTCAATTGCTATACTCCGGGCTTGGGAGTCTTCCCACCAACTTTCAGTTATATCTATCAAGTCATATTTGCCTTCATGTACTAAGAGTTCAAGTTTGTTCTGTTTGTTTCCCATAATCTGGGCATTAGTATCTAGACATCGAAGACTATGTGCTTTATAGTCTGGCTTCTTTCCTACATTATTGTGAAGCCTATTTTGGGGCATTATTAGAGCTCTTCCCTCTGTTATTGTATATAAGCCTTTATCCATTGTTGCTTCCAAGTTTACGTCTCCTGCCCCCGTAGGATTCTGTTTAAAGCCCTCCTGATGAATTTCTTTATGCTGTGGGCAAGCACATTCTTCCCAGCCCTTGTGGGGTGCAACCCGTCCCTTGCCAGCAGTCCATCTTCCAAGTAGTGTAATACCAGCTCTTGAATTAGACTCAGAAGCAATGATGTTCTCCTGAAACTGGTGTGGTCTCTCTGTACATGTGATTGTGGAGGCTGCTTTTGCTAGTCTCCTGATTGCGTGCACAGAGCCAACACATGTAGAAACAGTACTTGCATTGGCTCTGTACATGTAATGCTGAACTCACCTGGGACTACAAAAGCAAAGTACATGGGTGCAACCCTGTTCCCACTTGTATACACATCAACTGTCATCAATGTAACAAATGTACAGTTGTAATGTGGCAGGACAGGAGTTCGCTCACTGATTTGAAAAAAGCAAGCAAAATATTTGGCTGCAGGTCTCTATTATGAGTTCCAACATCACTGTTTTAGGCATATCTCATAGATTTGGAAGATGGCTCATAAGAACATAGGAAGTTGCTTTATACTGAGGGTGCCTCTACAAGAGAGGTTTAATGCGCTTTGAAGGTTCATTAAAATTTTTACCTCTACAAGAACGGAGCGCAAATCGGGCGTAGAGGCGCGTTATCTCCCCGATAATGCGCATTTTTGAATGCGCGTTAAATCGCGAGTTTTATTTTGCTCTGGCCGTTAAAGCGCATTTTCCCCGTGTGAACAAGCGATTATGCGCATTAACTTCTTGTAAAGCGCTTTTTGGACATCTATTAATGCGTTTCGCCGCCTCTCGCAGCCTCCCGTGCAGAGGGATTAGGAGTAAATGCGCGTCTGCGATAATGCGCATAATCGCACAACCGGGCGCAAAAGTGCATCCTTGTAGAGGGGGCCTGAGTCAGAGGATTAGTCCATCTAAGGCCCTTTCCACACCAGGCCTGTGGCCTGGGTTGGCCCTCAGCTGGTCCCTGTGAGTCCAAATGATGCACAGGGACTCCCCGGAGGTGGGGGGCACAAGGTTTTTCGGGGAAAACACAAACCAGAAAAATCCTGATTCTTCCGCAGTCCCAGGAAGTTCCCGGGACCACAGAAGATGTGCCCGCCCCTCCCAGGTGCAGCCACGCTTACTTGTAAGTAAGTGTGGCTGCAGACTGGGCATGGATCCGCACTGTGTCCAGCAGGGGAGGGGGTGGCACCCTCAGGAGGGCAGGGAGCCCCCCCCACGCACACAGGAGGGCAGGGAGGGGGCCCTCCACGTGCACGCAATTATTATTTTTAAGAAGACTTATTTTTTGTGGAGGAACGCTCCTGCGCTCTGTCCGTGTTATAAAAAAAAATGGTGGCTGCGACATGCGACAACCCAGGAGAAACCCAGGCCGTTGCACAATTAGGTGTGTCTTCGGGCTATGAACCCAGAAGCAGGCACTACATCCCTCTGGTTTAGAAAGGGCCTAAGCTCAGTATTGTCAACACTGACTGGCTGCAATGGCGCTCCGGGGTTTCAAGCTGGATTTTTCTTGCCCTACCTGCACATTCCAGGGATCAAATCTGGGACTTTCTCCATGCAAAGCATGTGCTGTACCACCAAGCTACGAACCATTTCATCTCACTTATGCTCACTAGACATTACATGAGAAATAAAGAGAACTTGAGAATTACAACAAAAAACCAGAGTCACCGTGTAAGCAAATACCCATATTATAGTTAGAAGAAGAGATAAAATGCTGCGAGACAGCTCTAAAGTGACATTTTTCATCCACACAAGAATACCCTTGGAAAATACATATAACAAGGTTGCTGAAATGCTAACTCCATGTGAATTTTGCTGCAAAGATTTGTGAATAAGAATGAGCTGGAACCGAGTTCATACCTACTGATCTTTTCTTCAAAAGGTAAAGAGATGTTGCATTCTCTGACATTTTATTTTGCACAAATACTACTCTACAGGTAGAGGGATATATTATTCTTCTGTGAAAGAATAAAGGTAGGGCAGATTTCACCCTGTTTTAGGCCAGATCTACAGCAAGCAGGATATAAGACTTTGAAAGTGGTTTGAAAACTGTATATGCTGTGTGTCCTGGGCCCCAACAGTTGTCAATACCGTTATAAAGCATTATAAAGCAGTAGTGGAGTTCCAGATAATCCAAGGAATCACATAGTGCTTCCTGTGCAGGGCTGTAACAATTTAGTCTCAAGGTGGATGGATTGCATGTTTGAATGGCTCCTCATATAAAACAAAGGAAGTTGCCTTATACAGAGTCAGACCATTGGTCCATCTAGCCCAGTATTGTTGACACTGACAGGCACATATGTGTAGCAACATGTGCTAGACATGTGTATGAAATTTGCGATTGATCCCTCCAACACTCGATTTTATATGAATTTATTAATGATCAGTTCCATTCTGACAGATCAGAATGACAGCTCGCCACGTGCGTTCATTCAGACCTGTCAGAATGGAAATGATCTTTTAAAAATTCATATAAAATCGAGAATTGGAGGGATTGATCTCAAATTTCATACACATATTAGGCATACCCCATAAGCACTGTGACCAAGTTTCAAGCCTCTAACTTTTAAAATACAGAAGTTATAGGCATTTTTTCTGAAAAAATAGGGCTGCAAAAATATCATTTTTTCACGATAATTATCGTGCAGACGATACGGTTCACCTACGATATGAATGAATACGATCATTTTTTTGGTCCGAAATGATGATAACGATAAACGATGATATTTTTTGGCGTGCACACCCCTTATTCTTAACATACAACATTACATTGACAGGGAAAGTCTTCTAGCCTAGCCTTCAACCAAATCATCTTGTAAGTGCAGGGAGCTTTTTTATATGGTGAAAGATTCAAATATGCAGGGTTGTTGAACCTTTTTCAGCCTGAAGGCCAAATTTAATTTCAGAGAAGCTCTTGGAGGCCACATTCAAGTGATGGGTGGGGCTAAAAGCAAAATGGGTAGAGCCAGAATATCAAAAACACCTGCATATTTTAGCTCAAAGCTCTTACTGCCAATAACTAAGCCTTCGGAGAAGTACTTCAACCTTTTTGAATGTGGAAAATCTTTTGTAAACCCCATGAAATCAACAAATGATCAGCAGTCAAGGAAAGGGATGGGGCATGGGGAACAGGGCGTGGCAAACTGGGGAATCCTGAAGGGCTAGATTGGAAGCCCAGGTGGCTAGAGTTGATTAGGGATGGTGTGAGCACCTGACTGGGTCTGGGAGTCTGGGGGACCTCCCCATGCCTGGCCACCCAGACCCTGCTCAGCGAGCCACCGCCACCCCGCTCAATGAGCCACGCAAGCCCCCAGCCCTTAGCAGACCTACCCACAAGTGCCTGGCAGCCCTCTTTCCCTTCAGCAAGTCACCATTTTGCTGAAATGGTGAGTCATGTTTTCCGTAAATCAAATCTTACGCAAATGGCAGTCATAAAGCAGCCATTTACACAACAGTACAGGCGTAAATGGACCATTTACCCAAAATGATGACTCGAAGGGAAGGATGACTGCCAGGCATTCTTGGATGGATCCAGTAAGGGCTGGGGGCTCTCAAGTGGGTCCAAGGTAGAAATGAGTGGTGGCAGTGGCTCGCCAAGCACCCGGAGAAGTCAAACAGAGGTGGGTCTGTCCATCCCTAAATTTGATCCGTGGATTTATTTGTTTTATATATCCCACCTTTTTTCCTCCTTTGAATCCAAAGCAATGTACATAATCCTCTTCTTCTGCATTCTATCCTCACAACAACAACCCTGTGAGGTAAGTTGGGCTGAGAGTCTGTGACTGGCCCAAAGTCACCCAGTGATCTTCCATGGCTGAGTGAGGACTAGAACCCGGATCTCCTGACTCCCAGTCCAGTACTCTAGCCATTACATCACACTGGCTCTCAACAGCCTTGACCTATAGTTTGACACGGTACAGTCCAGAGCAGACAGTACCATATGAGTGGTACTTGCATCAGTAGTTTTTTTCTGCCAAGAATGCCAGCTGTTTGCAAAGGTTTCTCTCCTCTAGTGCAATTGATGGGATAACTGGGATAACAGGGTTGCTGTGTGTCTCTCTTTCAGTTGTTTGTAGCGGCGGCAGCACAAACAGCAACATTTACAGAGTATGAGGGGAAAATATTTCCATTTGGGGGATGGGAGGGGGCAAACTATTCAGATTGCTTTATACACACGAGAAAGGGAAGCAGTAATTGAAGGCCAGAAAATCTTTGGTATGAACATTTTTATACTGGTTATTTATAAAATTAGAAAGCTCGAAACCAAACAAAATGAAATTCTATGCTCTGTGGTAGGAAATGTACTTGACATCTTATCAAATCCTAAAATAGTAGCTTCCAATGTGTTGTGCTACTAAATTACAACTTCGGATGTGTGGATTGGAAGCACATCAGTTTATTTTTGTAGTAAAATTTATTTTAGGGTTTGAAAACTCACTTTCCTTCTTACTAAACTGAAGGATGTGGGGGTATGGGCAAGAATTGTAATATTGCTCTTCTTCTCCCCCCCCCCCCCCCCCCCCGCATCCAGAGAAAGGTTCCTATTTTTCTCTCAGCTTAACTGAACTCATTTGGCATCTGCCAACATTTCTAAAAGTATAATTACAAAGGCTTTGTGCGCTAAGGAGAGAAGTATGTCAAGGTCAGCTTCTTGGATTCTGTACCTTTCTCATCAAACAACATAATCCAGTCCAGTTCTTTTTCTGAGTTCCACCTCTGAATTCAATCGGAGACAGGAGTCGATCCAAAAACTATTTTTGCTTAGTGGACGCAGCTGCTTTGCCTTCTTCTCTATGAACACGATAGTGTGTGTGTGTGTGTGTGTGTGTGTGTGTGTTTCTCTTCCCCATCTGGTATTGGTCTCCTTTTGTTTCCACTTCTCCTCTGCATGTCGTTTGGTTGTGTTTTTTGAAGATGTTCTATAATTAAATAGCAATTTCCCTCAAATAATTGATTATTTTACCCAGCCATGTAGCGCCAGACTAAAGGAATCAAAAGCACTGTGCAAACCCTTGTTCAAGAGTTCCCACACATGCCTTGAGCAATCTGTAAGCCATATTCTCTATGGCAATCTGTAAACTATATCCCCCTTTCACATGCACCCCTCAGGCTGGAGGCAGACAAAAGTGCCTTCCAGACACCTGGAAGTGGCAAGATATAGAGCCATTGTTGCTCTTGCTAAAGAAACTCATTTCTCTCTTCCCCCCCCCCCCCACCCACCCACACACACACTATCTTCTCTGGTCAAGCAGGTTGTGGAGGGCTTTCAACAAAAACTATTTGAAGAGATACAATAGGGCAGATTTCCCCAACCTGGTGCCATCTAGATATCTGTACCCTGAAGGAAGACACAACAAGAGAAGCCATAGCAGGGAAGCTCATGTCATCAGCTCCTGAAGGGACCATGAGTGGCCTGAGAGGACTATTGGGGCAGCCACTCCCTCACTTTCCCCATGCTCTGAGGAAAGGCAGAAGAGGAGAAGCCCAGGCCAGAGAGCTTAGGCCATCAGCTCCTGAAGAGACCTTCAATCTGGTGTTTGTTTCGGTGGGGGGGTTGCTTCAGTGTTTACATATTGAAAACCACTTTGGGTGCCTTGGCAGAAAGGTGGTATAGAAATGTATTATATACTGTGTGTAAATACCTGGCATTGTCTGGGTCCCTGAATAACGTATATTTGTAATGGGACCCCTGAGGGTGTGTGAACGACTCTCAACTGTCTGCATCACCTGAGAGGCGCTTCTTGCTGCTCATGCCCATGCTGCTCCTTGCCACTTTCTCAAAGAGTAGCATTTGCAAGAAGTGGAGGGAAGTGACTGAGGAGACCCATGCCAATTGTGTGGCCGGGTGGCTGCTGCAGCCAAGGCATGCTGGGATGTGTAGGTGTTTCAGAGATCCAACACAGGGCTCATGGGCACCAATGTGCCTGCAGAAACCCTCATCAGGGCCCACAAGGCTCCTACCCTTCCTGGTTTTTTCTTTATTTCTTAAGATTTTTTAGCAATTTAAAACAATTAACTAGGAAGCTGACATGCTACAAAGCCAAATGTTGTCTACTTGCACCTTCTTTATTTGTGTTCAAAAGAGCGGTTGGTGTTTTGGAGCTCAGAACCCACCTCTGCCTTATACTTCAGTTACTTGTCTTATAGTCTCACCACTTTGACTTCTGGGAAATGAGTATTTTGTGACTGGCCATGCCCGCTATGGTAACCATTTCCTGAATGGGCAAGCTACCACACCTATGGCAGTCATTTTGTGAAAATCCCCTCAACACTCTTTCAAAATTCCAAATGTGCCTATCAACCCAAAACATTTGGGGCGACTGGAAAAAAGTATATCAGGGACCAAAGGATCAAGTTTGACCAAGCATCAGATCAAAGGGATAAGACAAGCACCAATGGGAGTTTCCCTTCCAAGTCAAATTGCAGCCATGGGAGAAGCTGATTTTTGCCAGGAGCGTATCAGGGAAGGGAAGGATTAACCCCCCTTCCTCTGCACTGTACTCCAGGTCTTTCTCCCCACAGGGTGGCATTTGCTGTTTGAAACACTTACACTAAATAGTAACACACATGTAGTTTGACTTTTATTCTCTGCCCAATAGCCAAAATTTAAAGCAGGTTCCACAACTTGGTGCTCTTCAGGTGGTTTGAACTTCAACTCCCAGCAGCACCAACCAGGATGACCAATGCTCAGCAATGCTGGGAGTTGTAGTCCAAAACATCTAGAGGGCACCAACTTGGGGAAGGTTGGTCCAAAGTCTTTAGACTTATTCTTTTAGAACATCTCCCTCCTCTCCCTGCCCCCTCCAGTATTCTGATCAGCTGTACAAAGGGATGGTGGGGGAGAAAGCAAATATTCCACTGAGCAGCACAAACATTTTGGATGTCAGCCAATACCTGGCACAGAGAATGGACTGAAGGAACCAGATAAGGAGTAATGATGCCCCGTAGGTAAAATTTACTGCAGCATAAGGCAGCCACGAGAAAAAGCATGTTGCCAGGATTGTGAGAGGGTTTTTTTACACAAGGCTATTAATCCACTGAATCTACTTTCAGTTTTGTTGCAGAATTGAGATCAAAGCACTATACAAAGACTGTTTCCTTTCCTGCTTTTCCACTACATAACCTCTAGGTAGCGCTGTGGCATAGTGGAATAGAGCAAATGCAGAAGTAGAAACATCACTTTCTTTTGCAATGAGAAATAATACCTAATTGTTCCAGATCTAAAAATAACACTCACGGAAAGTGCTGTTTACAAACAGAAACAAAACTGGAGGGGCATGACATCGTCTAAAGAGCCTGCAAACAACCATGAGTTGGGAATGATGAGCACACAATAAATGTTTCATGTAGAAAAGCTCTGAGTGATGGTATGCCACAAGCCAAATTCAGCATAAAGACATGCATGCTAATGAGCAAGAAGTCAGTATAAGCTAGCTTTTACCCCCAATATGTATTCCATTGTTGTCCCACAATGGAATACATATATTGCTTGTATTGTGCAAAATATGAAGATGCCTGTATATCACCATATCAACACAAGTTTACGTTGTCATTTTATACAAGTCTTCTGAATGCAAAAGAACATATTAATTGAAGACTTTCTTTTTTTGTTTGTTTTCTACTTGGCAATGGAGAAAGGTGAAATCCCTCAACAAAGGATGATAAAAAATGTAACTGCTGCATCTTTGATTGCTGCAGGCAAATTCTTTGGAACAAAATTATGTGTCTAGTGAATGTCCTGTTGACATTCATGGGTACAGACCAAGCTTTATTTTTAGTTTGATCCAAGTGCCTTTCCAGCTGCTACCATCAGTTTCAGTATGTTGAATGTTCACCACCTGGCAATATCATTACATGAGCTTTGTTAGAGAGATACTACGTGGCCTTTAAAGAAAGTAAAAAAGTAGTGTGATATAACATAGGGCTTTATCACACCTACCGGGTTTGCTTCTGCGGGTTCCCCCTCCATTTCCTATGTGAGTGTAGCCTTTTGAATCACATGTGGTCAGTTTTGCTCCAGATACCTCAGCTCAGCCTGCTGAACTTGTCTGAACTTGCCTGAAATGGACTTTGTCTGTTCAGGGTTAAATCGAAACAGAAACTAAAAACGGAGCACTCAGGGTGCAAGAACAGTGTGAGGGGGACAAGGTCATGTGAGTCCCTCGCTGAAGATCTGGATCAAAGTTGCGGTGAGTGTGTTTAAAACCGCTCTTGTGATAACGGTCCTAGTCTAGCCTTCTCCAACCTGGTGCCCTCCAAATCAGGTTGGGGAAGGTTGATGTAATCCTTTGGAACAACTGTAGAACTGATTGGCTGGGTTTGAATGTAAAGCTAAGCCATTGTATGGTATTATGTGAACAAGCTTTGCACGCATGCTCTCCCCATTCCTCTTCTGGTATGGCCACAAGGGAATTGGAAGTTTTCACTTGCATTTTCAACTAACTTTAAATTTTGATTATGCTTGAACCTGCAACTGTCATTAATATTAAATGTAGTTTATCTAAACAAGCTGGGAAGAAGCTGAGTTTAAAACAATCACAACTGCATCAAGATTACGGAGGAGTGAGATCTGTTCTCACCTCTCCACCCTTAGCAGTTTGGACCAAGATTCCTATATCATAGTAGAGATCCCATTAGCTAACTGCATTGAAATCCATGGGGAAGGGGAGATTAAAGCTTCTAAACCCCAGTACCAGCAACAAGACTGACTGCGTTGAAAAGCGGGTGAGGTTCCTCGGGTTCCATAGGGCACAGAGAAAGTAGCCATGGGCAATATGCGGCCTGCAGGTTTCCCACATGTGGACTAGAAGAAGCCCTCCTGAAGGCCTGCATTAAGAACCCTGCCAGGAGCTGTATTCAAAGCATTACATTATCAGCATGTGCTTGGAGCCTGAATGAGTGATTCAGTTCTGGATCCGAACCCCAAAGCGGGACAATTTGGACTAAAGCAGTCCAAAGTAGATCAGCTCGATTCGAAGCACTTTGGATTACTTCAAATCAATCCAGATTATGGCAAGCCACTGCCCCCGCCCACCAAGCCTTGCAAGCAGCCAGGACTTCCAAGGCCCTCCCAGTCACGTCTGGCAGCTGCCCACCCTCCAGGTGGACCGCGATTTTTATGAAAAATGGGGGCTCTGTGTTTTCGTAAATCTACAACGGCATCTGTAAAGCTGCAAATCAGCCTCTGAAGTGCGTTGCTGAATCCGTGCACAGCCCTACTTAGCACATTTGGATATCTTCATAGAAGGCATTTTTCATGTTGTACTCCAGAAGTCTCATTTTTATTTTATTTTTTCCCTTTAAAAACATATAACATAGACTGACCATATGAAAAATAGGACAGGGCTCATGTAACTTTAAAAGTTGTAGAGAGAAGTGAATTTCAGCCAGTGTCATTTGTATACAATTAGTTCCTGGTGAAATTCCCTCTTCATCGCAACAGTTAAAGTTGCAAGGGCCCTGCCTTCTTTTGTATATGGTCACTCTAGTATAGTGCCTGCAACTTTAACTGTTGTGATGAAGAGGGGATTTCACCAGGAACTGATTGCATACAAATGACACTGGATGAAATTCCCCTTTCTCTACAACTGTTAAAGTTACATGAGCCCTGTCCTCCTTTTCATATGGTCAGCCTATATAACATATGTTTACCATGTAGAGTTTATCACATGGTAAAGCGGTCATATAACGAACGGTCTCACCACATGCACCACTTGCAGTTAAGCCAATATTTACTGCGGCACTATTTTGGCTTTGTGACAATGTAGTAAACATGGGTAAGATGCTGAGTTCTGTGCCATAGATAGAGTGACTCATTTCCTGTAGGTCTGCTTTAAACCATCTCTGGACTGTCACAGCAGAAAGCAGACATACAGAAGAGCTGGCTTAGAAGAAGGCTCATTTATGTCCAAGACTGTAAGTTTTCTCTAATTGTTCTGAAGTTAATAAAGTGTTTCTTCTCAACTGGCCTCCTTGTTTAAGATGGTAAACAAAGTGGTGGGGGACAACACGCAAACCACTTTGTTATAGGTAACAGGCCATGGCTTCATTGGCTACAATGTAATGAGTAGATTGTACCTAAGTTACAAAGTATTATGCCATTAACATTTCAGTGTGAAAGTGAAAGATTGTGGCTACAATTCCAAACGAAAGATATCTCATTAAAGATATCAATGGGGCTCAGTTTGCTGAATTCCAGCCTGGAGACCTGTACTGTAGCTTTAAAGCCACCAAGGAAGCAGGCATCGCTTCTTCCTCCAGTTCTTTCCCAGGGCCAATGCGAGGGCTTGGCATCCTCAGGCTGATGTCAAGGCTTCAGTATTCTGGAAGGGCCCATAGCTGACTAGAGCTGCTGCTGTTCTTTATCATTTTTATCCCACCACCACTACTTGCTGCTATGCCCACCACTTGGGTGAGTGAACAGCAAATTTTGGTGAGAAGGAGCAGCCATTCCTGCTTATTCATCTGCCATTTATCTCAGAGAGTAAGGAAGGCCAGGCCTCCAGTGGCCAGTCTGTAGCATCTTTCCTCCTGCACCACCAGCACTCTGGTTTCTCAACAAACCAGGCAATATAGACTATAGCCATTGAGGAGCTCATACTTCATACATTTGCCTGAGCCACATAAAAGCCATCCAAGCCTTTTCTGAACACAATTTAAGGTGCTTTGATAGAAACTTGGAGAGTTTAATAGCCTGCTTGATTGTAACATGGAGGGGCTCTGTTGTTCCAAAAGTGAAAAGGAAACCCGCATTTCATGTGCCTACATCAAAATGTTCGCTGGATCATGGCCATGGTTCACACAAACTCATGTCACTAAATATCTGTGTCTCTTGCAAACACTGATCTGTTTGCAAGTGCAGTCAGAAGAGAGCTCTGTTTCCATCAGACACCCTGTCTCTTAATAAAAGCAAAAGCAAATCCATAATGTATAATCCTGATAGATAACATCAGAATCCACATTAATTATCCTACATTTCCTTATCTCATCTCCCATAATCTTGAGCCTCACCTTGCCAGTTTGACTCAGATAATTCCCCCTCTTTGGTGTCAATGATTAGTGATTGCCTGAATGATGATCACGTTCAAATTTCATGACTATAATATCAACTGAAAATTGCTCAAAACTGAAACCTGTGTGGCCAAGACAGACCATGGTACAAAATATAATTCATTTTTATTGCAGTCCCAGGAGTTTAATTTCCTGGCTCTCTTCAGATACAGCAGTTTCATTACTCTGAATGGTAGATTTATTTTTCAACGTTTTCATGATACTGTTTGCTGTAATGTAAAGGGGAAAAAATGACCCCAGGCTCAAGCTTCTAGTAGTTTTATAGTAACGGTCTTTTTTCAAACAGAATTGTCGCCTTTGTTCTCTTAATCTAATGGCAAGGAGTCCATAAATACACTCTAGATCTGCATGCTGTTGTAAATCGTAAGCTATGATACTGACACTGGCGAAAACCACATTCATTTAAATAAGCTTTGATGATGTGGTGTAAACTGGGTAATGGATTCTGCTTGCAGTGCAAAAATGGTATGCAAAAATGCTAAGAAGAGAAAGAAGCTGGAGAACAGTTTGGAAAACTAAAATCTGGGTTAATTTAGAACCCTTCCTAGCCTGTGTAGCGCCATATTTGCCTTCATGGAAAAATATACATTAAAAAAATTACAGAACCTAAAAACTGCATGGCATATAGAGGAATACATGTGTAGCTGATGTAATACTCAGATCCAGTTTCTCTTGGATAACCTTAACCACTTCTTCCCCTGGTATGAAGGGACAAATCTGTCAGTTTTGGTTTCTTTCTGTTACACTCTGTTTCTCACTCTTACTCTCACACTCAGGCCCCCTCCACAAGGATGCGCTTTTGCGCCCGGTTCCGGGATTATGCGCATTATCGCGGAGGCACATTTACGCCTAATCCCTCTGCACGGGAGGCGGCGAGAGGCGGCGAAGCGCATTAATTCATGTCCAAAAAGTGCTTTAGAAGACGTTAACGCGCATAATCGCTTGTTCACACCGCGATAATGCGCTTTAACGGCCGGAGAAAAATAAAAGTCGCTATTTAACGCGCATTCGAAAATGCGCATTATCGGGGAAATAACGCGCCTGTACGCCCGTTTTGCGCTCCGCTGGTGTGGAGGTAAAATTTATAATGAGCCTCTAAGGCTCATTAAACGTCTCGTGTGGAGGAGGCCTCACTCTCTCTGTGGTTCAGTTTATCCCAAACTTTGATATATATTTTTAAGTTTACACAAAAATCTGTACACGTTTATGTGTACATTTCTTCCTAATACACATTTTTGTATGACACTTTGCCAAATATACACATTTATATGAGCAATGTTCCTAATATAACATCATTTCCCCCAGTTTACACAATTTTATGTACACTTTCCCCTAATACATACATTTGTTTATGCATTATTTGATTGGAGAACTTTACTGAAAAATTTGGAAAAGTGTGGATTTTGAAGAATAACTGGATTTCAATTCACATATTGTTTTGAAAGTAACAGAATCAAGTAAGTTCCCATTAAAATATGAACTGAACAAATGGACTGCGGATGACTTGCAATAAGGCTGCATGAGATAATGTCTTGTGGTGGAGGTGGGGTCAAAGTTGGCTATGGGATTAATAGTGACAGCTCAACTCTTCATGAACATTTTTCCATAAAGATGGAATGTGGATCTTCAATGTGTCAAAGATGGAATCCTTTCTAAGATGGAAATGGAAGTAAAGAAAAAAAATTACATTTGTGCCTTCTTCCCAAGAGTCCCTGTAAGAGAATAATATAGCAGACGTTATTAACTATATACCTCACTGCACCTTTAGATTCATTGCACACATATTGTTATCAGAAACAAGAAATTAATCTGCAAAACAAACACAAACTAAAGGGGAAATTAAAAATAACAAAGAATCTTGTAGCACCTTAAAGACTAACAGAATAATAATAATAATAATATATTTATTTATTTGTTTGTTTGTTTATTACCCGCCTCTCCCTCCGGATCAAGGCGGGGAACAACATCAAACATAAAATACACAAAACTGATTAAAAGCACATAAAACCAATACATCATTAAAATACCAATAAAACACCAATAAAACACTTAAAATTCATCTGGGTAGGCCTGCCGGAAGAGATCAGTCTTTATAGCTCTTTTAAATTTTTGAAGACTGGTGAGTTGGCGGATCTCTCCCAGCAAGTAATTCCACAATCTGGGAGCAGCAGAAGAGAAGGTCCTCTGGGTAACAGTTGTCAGCCTAGTTTTTGTTGACTGTAGTAAATTCTTCCCAGAGGACCTGAGTGTGTGGGGCGGATTGTATGGGAGAAGGCAAAAACAAAACAAATCACTACAAGTAGCAAATCCAGTTTATAATTTGTTATAGATTTAAAAGTTTTAAAAATTCTAAAATTAAAAATTCTATAGCTTTAAAACATTTCACACACACACACAATACATACACACAGATTTTAAAATGTGAAATGTTTCAGTATAAAACACCAGCTTCAGTCACAAATAACAGTATGCTACACTACCATTTATACCATTTAAAACTGAGCCAATAAGAAGCAGGCCAAACTTCAATGAGGGAACAGGAATTAACAAACACTTGTACTCAACAGCCAATCAAGCCACATTAATAAACACCATGGCTTGTTTCATCTCATCCTTTACACTGATATCAGGTTTTAGCTTATCAATAAATATTGCCTCTTAAATCTTTGTCTTTTGAAGGCTCCATACCACTACTAGCATAGAGATCTTCACTAGCATCAGTCTACCAGGTAGACCTTGGTCCCTTCATATGAGGAAGAAAGATGCTGGTAGAGCAATGTTAGTGGACTATTCATCCTCTAGTACTCCAGGAGTTTTATAATACACAATTTTGCAAAGATATGCAGTTTAATATAGTGAACACAGAATGTTACAGACATGCATTCACAACATGTCACACTGAACATCAACTAAGAAGGCTTCTGACTTCTTCCTTCTGCTAAATTGATTGTTAGTGAATCTCCAAGTGTTGCAAAGCTGATCTTGGCAAATAATCACATCAATCCAAATAGCTTGGGTGACATCCAAAGCACTTGGATAATCAGAAGTTTGGATAAGGAGGAGTGATATTTAATGATGTTAGCATGACCAGGAAAACTACAATCCCATACCCACCTACCTGGGAGTAAGCCACACTGAACACAAATGAGTTACTTCTGAGTAGACATACCTAGGATTGTACTGTAAGATTTTTGGATAACCAAGTAACCACTATCTTAGATAGTGGGTAACATTGTATAATCTTTGTTTTCTAGCACTCAATGAATTTGGGGTGGGGAGGTGATAACTGCACAGTTTATAGTTGTGCACGTCAGCAAAACTTACATCTGGTGCATGCAATGTGTGCTTTGTATGCAATGTGTGTTTTGTAGAGCCTTGGGATTTTTATAAGCAAGACATAAAGCTGCCAAATATGGTGCATAAAGATGGTCCCTCCCATAATTCATATGAAGACTCAACTGCAATGAATTATTGCCCATACAGTAGATACCAGTTCTGATAACGCTTGCTGCGAAATGCAAACATGAGTTCCAAACCAGTGGTGCTGGCTCTTACTGAAATATTAACACATGCAGCATATTAAAACACACAGAGACACACATTTGGCAGGCATTTGCATAAATGGCAGCATTTAAACATGGAGTGGTATTTATAGCTCAAACAATTATAACATTACATTTTCTTTTCATGCACAAAGCATTCTATAAGCAGGCCTCACTCTTTGTGACATGGTGTTCTCTAGCTGACCTGCATTCCTTTCAAAACCATTTAATCACACACAGCTGACCAGCATTCCTTTTTAAACACACACACACACAATCAAAAACCCACCTAGTCAAATGCATCTCAAATACCCCAAACAGTTATTCAATCTCCATATATGAACAAGTGTGTGAAACGTGTGTTGTCCAGAGAGTGCAGCCTTAGTCAGATGTTTCCAAAATAAACCCTGCACAGCATTTCTCCACCTCATTTCAAATCAGCACACAATCCTTCCAGGGTGAATTTTAGCTAAGCAAAGAGATTTCTGAACCCCAACATGTGCTGCATTCTTAATACTAGAATATATAGTTACTCATTTTCTTCACGCATTTCAGAAATATGGCTTCCAACAGCAATATAGAGCTATTTCCCAGATTTGGGCCAGCACAGTGAATGAGCTGTGAAACAATAATACTACCTTCCAGCACATTTCACACACCCCCCCTCAATATTTCAGCCTCTAACCTCTTGAAACAGATTATTCAAACATTGACCTTGCTTTATACCAGGCTGTGTTGGTTTGAATTAATTTCATCTGCAGTTAAAGAGGGCTAGGGTTACAAACCATTTAGGGCTATATCATATGTAACAAAACAACTTGGGTCCTTTCAGCTGCTATCCTATAATACTGTCCTGGAAGTAAGCACTATTGAACTCAATGGGCGTATTTCTGAGCAGACGTACAAGGGATTGCAGTGTTAACCAGGAATGGTCATAAGGCAGACTACAACCACCCATTAGTGGATGCCAGCTTGTTTGTGGTGAATTATCTATGCCTGCTGTGATTCTTATGAAAATATGCTGAATTAGGTGGACCTGAGTGTAATCCCTCAAGTCTCCTATTCTATATACCTTCAGTATCTACATAGGCTCAACTTATGGAAGGGGAGAGTAGTCTTGCCCCCATTACTCCTCCCCTTGACTCCTATGCATTGATCAGTAGGTTAGAACAAAGTCTAGCCTGGGGCTAGATCAACACTAGTGCTTTTTATCAGTATTGAAGTGCACTGATGACTGTTGGGCCACATTACATATTCTGTATACCGCTTTTCTAGCGATATTTCCTGATTTTTATACACATGATCCAAAACACCACAGCAGATGTCATTGTGTGTGCTATGAAGTATAAGCGCGCAAGTGGGATATAACGTCACCATTATGGGATGGTATCAATATGATACGAGATATGTAGATTTGGCTCTAAAGATCCATTTATTCTCAGTGGCCTTCTCTTAGGGTACTTTGGGAGGCTGCTTGATGGAAGTTGTTTTAAAAGCATAATTCATTTTGATTTGCTTGTTTTAGGCCTACTGATTTTTGTTGTTGTTGTTGTTGTTAAGCTGTTAAGGATGCAATCCTATGCATGTTTAGACAGGGGAAAGAAAGTCCTACAACTGCCAGCATTCCTCAGATAGCCATGCTAGCTGGGGAATGTGGGGAGTTGTAGGACATTTGCCCCCCTCCCCCATCTAAACATGCATAGGAGTGCACCCTAACTAGGATGACCATATGAAAAGGAGGACAGGGCTCATTTAACTTTAACAGTTGTAGAGAAAAGGGAATTTCAGCCAGGGTCATTTGTATGCAATTAGGTCCTGGTGAAATTCCCTTTTCATCACAACAGTCAAAGTTGCAGGGGCCCTGCCTTCTTTTGTATATGGTTACTCTAGTATAGTGTCTGCAACTTTAACTGTTGTAATGAAGAGGGAATATCACCAGGAACTAATTGCATACAAATGACACTGGCTGAAATTCCCTTTTCTCTACAACTGTTAAAGTTACATGAGCCCTGTCCTTCTTTTCATATGGTCAGCCTAGGGACCCTAACTGGATTTAAAACTCTCTATATGGGAGCATATTTTTAAGAGTTCTTGATTCTCCATACAAAGTCTATGCATGTTCAAATTATGGGTTAGATCCAACATCATGATAGTGGAGGTCCAGTAGTGTGATGGGACCTTTTCCTCTCTCCTCCTTGTTGTAGCTCTCTGTGCCAGAACATATTTTGAAGGTGTGCAAGGGGCTTTAGGGAAAGGGGGAATTGGCCTCTCCCAGCTCTGCTTGACAGACCTGTTTCCATCAGTGGAATGACAATGCTTTTGTTCTCAAGCATGGAAGTTGGAGGCAGAGACAGCAGTCAGAAACCCTTCCTGATCTACTGCAAGGCATTCAGAGATCTACCAGTAGATCCAGACCAACCTTCTGCCCACCTCTTATGTAGGGCCTTTTGAACTGGAATGCCTTGCCTCTGCAAGTCCCTCCATAAGGAAATATGAATAGCTGTGTCCCGAATGTTTGTCTCCCTCCTAGCTTTTAAAAACATGGTCAAAATATTTGCTTTTGTTCTCTGAGTAGTTAATGATTTGTGTGGCTGTTCTGTTGGTGGGGGTGGATTGTTTTGAGTTGATAATACTTTCAGGATTTTATTAACATTTGTATTTTTTTAAATTGAATCTTTTAATGTGAACAGCTCTGAAAATCCTGTGTGGACTAATAAGTGAGATAGTTTAGTGGAAAGGTGGAATAGAATTTTAACATGACAAGCCAGAGTATGGGTTGAATGTGGTTTGTTGTTAGACCATGGATTGTTGTTGACTCATGAGTTGTTGTGTTGTGTGAATCCAGCTGTGCTAACAAACCATGGTTTGTTAACCACAAACAAACTACGAAGACAATCTTTGGTTTGTTATTGGGGTGTGAACTATGGATCGTCTGTGCTTAACTAGGCTGACCATATGAAAAGGAGGACAGGGCTCCTGTATCTTTAACAGTTTCATAGAAAAGGGAATTTCAGCAGATGTCATTTGTATATAAGCAGAACCTGGTGAAATTCCCTCTTCATCACAAAGTTAAAGCTGCAGAAGCCCTGCCCTCTTTTGTACATGGTCAAGAGACAGGGCTCCGGCAGCGTTAACTGTTGTAATGAAGAGGGAATTTTACCAGGTTATATATGCATACAAACAACACCTGCTGAAATTCCCTGTCCTTTGCAACTGTTAAAGATACAGGAGTCCTGTCCTCCTTTTCATATGGTCACCAAACCTTGGTTTGTTAATGTGGCTATGTTCACACAAAGCAACAATCCATGATTCAAAAAACCCTCCAGATGTTTTGGCCAACAACTCCAACATTCCTCACAATTGATTATGTTGGCTAGGTTTGATGGAAGTTGTTTGACATATGTGAAACTGAGACACATGATGATGTCCAAACAGATTACAGATTTTCCTATACAAAGTGCTTTCAATGTAGGGAGTTGTCACATTTTGAAGTAGCCCTTACTCTGAAACATTCACATTCATTTTAAAAGGAAAGCTACAAGGAATGACAGCAGCATTAGCTCATTCCCATTCTTGGGCAATAGGAATTTATGGGTTGGATCCAATTGTGCCATTCTGCTGATGGAACTGCATCCTTCAGCACTACTGGAAAGAGCTGATTCCCACTCCCCACTGTAGCTCCCCCACACCCTGAAAATCTGCTCCAGAGGGCTGGGAAACCCTCAGGCAACTTCCCACAATAGTAGCATGTTTGCACATTAAAAGGAATGGATATTTACTGTTAAGGACTGCTGCCTTCCATCTTCATGTTGCTAATATAGAATTTACTATGATCACAGATGGGTCAAAGCTGCAACTTAATGATATTCAAAGGACAAAGTTAAATAAATTAGCTGCCATGTTCACTTATATAATATCATGATATGCTATTACCTTTAAGACCTTCATTGCACTACTCTATAGGAAGGCCATGAGATGAATAATCATGATGGGTAAACTACCTTCTGAATTTCTAAGGGTATTCAGTTCAGAATAAGGTTTTGGAGTATTGATGGAGCAATGTCTGAAATCTTGTAATATTTCTAGTTGTGCTACATTTCACTACCAGTATTGTCAAATCCAAATCTTTTACATGCATAACATTAACTTTACCTCATGTCACATGCTATTGGAGTTTCAGCAGCATTTGCTCATCTGAGACAGAAGATCAAAGAATATTTCATTCCTATTTTGAAATGTAACAGCAAGCAAAGAAAGAAAAGTATATGTAGCAGGAAAATCTAGGAAAGCATAGAAACGGCATGTTGTTCATAGGGGGAAAGCTGGGCCTTATCTAGATTGCGAAAAGATGTTAAAAAAGGGAATAAATTTAAGATACAAAACATAAGGAGATAATGTAACACATTTTAAAAGCCTATCCAATGCAGCCAAAATAATACTTACAACAAATTGATAGTTTCCCCTCCCCTTCCATTAATATGTGGTTCCAGTGTGACTAATATGTTACCGTATCTAATCAGTTACTAGACTAACTCCATTATGAGAATGTTCTTTTCACAAAGCAACAACTACAGGATTTAAGTACAGTGAACACATGGCTTGTGTTTGACAAATATACAATGGATTGGATCCAGAATCAAAGATGTTGCTTGCAGAATGGGTTTTCCATGCCCTCTCCTCCCACTGCAGCTCCCCACACACCCTCCAAACCAGCTCTGAGGGATTAGGGGATCCTCCACAGGAGATTTGGAAGGCCCATAGTGGTGGTGGGTGCTGAAGAGGTAAGGAGAGGATTTGGGAGTCCCATTCCTTCAGCAGTATCCTTCCGTTGGTGGAACAACAATTCTGGATCCAAGCCAATATATATTGAGAAAATTTGGACACGAGTAACAACATTTTCTAACTTCTACTAACCCTCAATGCTATAAAACAAAATACAGTTTTCTAACAAAGACAGTTAACATTAGTTTAATGGAAATGTGCTTCATACATTATAATGGTGCCACCAATTCCATCTGTATCTTCTGGAAGGAAGCAAGATGTGTGCTTTCCAAGGTTTTTACGAAGCCAAGAAACATGGCTTTATTTTAAACAGATGTGCATGGATTCTGTTTAGTATTTTCAGGTATTTTAGTCTAAAGCTGCATGCAGCTACGTAATACATGTTTCATAAAATGGTGCAATGTAAGAGCCTAAAAAATGCCCTGCTGGATCAGACCACAATTCTATCTTGTCGAGCATTCTGTTTCCAAGAAGTAGCCAACCAGATGCCTGAGGGAAACTCACAAATGGATCATGAAGGCAACAGACCTCCCATTTGTTCCTATTTTCACATAAACACTGGCTTAAGTTTAATCATTTATATTGTACTTTTACTTGCACAATATGCACTCCCTGCCTTTCCCTAATCCTTGAAGCCTAGGGATTATCCATTTTATTGATGCAGTACTGATGCTGTGAGATAGTGATTTTGCTCAGAACCACCCAGTAATCCAATGGCTAGCTCAGGATTTGTGGCCATATTTTCCAAGACCAGCACTCTTTCCCAGAGAGGTCAATTAGTGGGATTTTATTTTATTTTAAAGCAGTTTTATTTGGCTCCCAGACACTTCCCCGCTTTTTTGGGGGAAGAACAATACTAGGAACATAATAAGAGTCCTGCTAGATCGACCAAGGTCCTATCTGTTCCAGCATTCTGTTTCCTGCAGTGGCCAACTAGATGCCTATGAGAAAGAAGGGCATGAGCATAATAGCATCCTTCCCATTGTTTTCTATTATCAACCAGCATAAATATTCCACACTTTAATGTTACATCTCTCTTTGGGTTTTGTATATCATGTCCTGGCCAATATCCACTTGGAGAAGCAATGAGGCACCATGTGCATTCCCTAAAATTTGGCAGGGATGTATTAATATTCTGGAAAAGGACCACTGCCAAATCCGCCTCTTGATGGGAACTTTGGGAAAGCACATTTGTTCTTCAATCTCCAGACATGCTGCCCAACCTTATCATGCCACCTACTGGAAACACATACATTCCATAACTGAGAAGCACTCATACTGCCTAGCTACCTGTGAGTTGTGCAACTGGACTAGATTATAGAGTAGTCTCCAAGAATATCCCCACTCTAGTCACTGGATACTGAGAACATGCAAGTCCTTTGGGAGCATTTTTTAAATGGCTTATCTCAACATGCAAGCAGGGAGCAAGGCTATATGGCAGTCATGCCCTCTGACAGGGCACATGTGATCTCATTTCCTGAAGTGTTGTGTACATAGCTACATGCAGACAGCTGTATGTGTGTAGGCCTCCATTCAAATAGTAACCCCATGGTATTGGAGGATAGTGCAAATACCTATGACTGGCATGCTGCGAGCAATGTTGGGGTTAGGACATGCCCACTCACATATTGAGGTAGGGATCCACACACTCTTGGAACTGTGATACAGGCTCATACTCTTGTATAATATTGCCATCAATTGTATATTATGCTACAACACATACACAATATGTGCTATATACGACTATTTACATAACTTGGAAATAGATGGTGTTGACAGTCATTTGCTGCAGACTGCAGTGACTATGGTTACTGATTACATCATTTAATATTGAGTAATATGTTTGTATTTACACAACTGATATAAGAAGAGTGTGCTGGAAAGCATGGTTTCTTGATGCTGTTGCTTGGCTTAAGCAACAAAAACAACAACATAGCACCAGTTGTACAACCATAAGGAGGAATTTCAGACCTCCCAGAAGCATATATTGCCTATCCATCTGAAAATACACACTGTCCCCATTCTTAATTTCTAAAATGAGAAGTGTCCAAGCTCAAGCACGCCTTGAAAGTCCCTTAGCCTTGGTTGTGGTTGTGAAGCAAGGCACATGGCACACAATCAAAGTCATCTTCTTGTTTATTATGAATTCATATGTTCTGTAGCATGCTCTGGCGTTGGAAAACATTTCCAGGGCTAAGCCCTGGTGAGCACATGCTCAAATTAAGTATTGTACAAGCCCTGCGGTTCTTGTCCATTAGCACATACCCGTGACATGTTCTGAAACTCTACTGGACAACTCTGCAGCTTGCATACCTATGTTTAGAAACAAAAGCAGAGCTTTTTATAAAAGGACTCCACTAGGTTATCTTCCCTGGTAGCACCCACCCTAATTTTGGTGGAGGAATGTAGTAATATGGCTTAATTTTTCTTTCATAATTTTAGCAAAGTGACCCAGCATAATTTATTGATCTAAACTAAGCTTGTGACTATTTCCCCTCCTCCTGTCTCCAACTGTTTTTCCTCTGTTTTGAGAAATGAAGGACTTATTAGTGCTTTCTAAAGAAAATTGGAAAGGTGGTATGGTACGCTCCTTATGTTTTGGACTGCCTGATTAACATCCAGACAGGGTAGTATGGCAAGTGTGTATGTTAGTTATATATGAATACCCTGACAAATAACTTTAGACACTTTCCCCCTTTTCTAGGATATAGAATCTTGTTGCACAGAGTGTCACATTCCTCTCTGTCCCTCAACTACAAGTCCTAGTTTCTTATACAAGTAATCTCTTCCTCTCTGTGTCCTAGTGGAGGGACTGAGCATCAGAATCTTGCTTCTTTTGTTCTGCCTATGATTGGCTCCTCAAATTTCACTAGATATTCCCAAATCTGGACACCCTGTGCAAAGTAGTATAGAAAACAGGGAAACAGGTTTGCATGAACATCTTCAAACATGATCTATACTTTAGCCTTGTTCCCACCACCCCTTTTGACTAGTATCTGAGCTGGGCCTCCTAAGGCCCCAGTATTTGTCTGTTCCCACAAAACTTGGAGCTGAATGCCAAGCTAACTACATTAAAAGGACTTTTGCCAGTATGATTAAATCTGAAGACTATTCTGTCAATCCTGAGATTTATGGCTGAGAATGAACCCACTTAAGTTAGTGGAAGTTTTGCCATTAACTAAATAAGATGGGGTGGCTGGGGGGATTTTCTCTCCATATAATTCTGTCTGTCCTCACCTTAAATGACCTCATTAAAACAACCACTAGCGATGTACTAGATAATCTGTACTAAATAAACAAAAGAGTCAATATTTATTTGGAAGCAAACAAAGCAGTATCATCCTCATCTACTCATTAACTGCAGCTGGAAAAAAACCCTCCTTTTATTTATGATCTGATCTGGCAGAGAAAGCACGTTTTGCTTTGTACAAATGTTTTATTAAACCATCACGTTCTCACAGTTTAAGAGAAGCTGGAGGTAGCTTCTTCCCTTCTGCAGCCGTCATTGTTCCAGTTACATGGAGAAGCAAGCAGCTTTGAAAAGGTTGAGAATCCAGTCAATAGTAACCCCATGGGAGTTCTGTCCTTGATATCAGTGAGTGAGAATGAAAGTTGCCAGATTTTCAAAGACCAGTTCTTTGGCATGGAGAATATCTTAAGCACCAACCAACCTGAAAAGGAAAGTCATATAACAAACTTTAAAATAGGAGAACAATCACTAATACTCTCCTTTGGACTACATTATCGATACCTCTGGGAAGAGTCTCTTCCGAGGACATAATGCAATGACACTGGAAAGTGTAGGAGTTGTGGCCCTTCTGCTTGTCCTTGGTTGAGTGCATGGGATGGGTGGGCAATCTTTTTTCTCTCAAGAGCCACATGCAGTGGTGTGCAGCCTTAAGAGCTGCATGCCAGTGATGTGGCCTGAGCCAGCAGTGGGCAGTGCTTGGGCTCCCCTCTCCCTTTCTCTCACACATGCACACTACACACACTAGAAAGAAAGCCCATACACCTCAGTGTGCAGGGATGGGAAAGTTTAAACAGGTGCACTCCTCAACTGCTTCCCATGCTAATCAGCTATGCAGCAGGGAGAAAGGGAAACAAACCATCCGGGGAGTGAGCCTGGCACAGGTGGCCCTTGTGTGATTGAGGTCCCCTCTACAAGGATTCGCTTTTGCGCCCGGTTAGGCAATTATGCGCATAATCGCTGAAGCGCATTTACAACTAATACCTCTGCACGAGAGTCGGCGAGAGGCGGTGAAGCGCATTAACGGATGACCAAAATGCGCTTTACAAGTAGTTAATATGCATAAGCGCTTGTTCACATAGTCAAAATGCGCTTTAACGGCCAGAGGAAAATAAAACTCGCTATTTAACGCGCATTCGATAATGCGCATAATCGGAGAGATAATGCGCCTCTACGCCTGATTTGCGCTCCGTTCTTGTAGAGGTACATTTTTTAAAGCGCCTTGAAAGAGCTTTAAACCTCTGAAGTCATAGAGTACCTTCCAGTCTACAGCCAGTCAGCCAAGTGCTATCAGGGATGCTGGAGACATTAAAATCTGAATTCCAAGTAACATAGGTTAATGAAACCACTTCATTTTTCCTAGACAAACACATGGATTTTCAAATGACATTTTGTTGATGCTGATCAGTTAAGCTATTTCAGAGCCTTTTGACAAGACTATGATTTTATTTTAAAAATTGTTTTAAATGACTAGATCTCTGTTCCAAGCAGAAGCACTCATAAGCACGGTCTTGCTGCTTATGTTATGTGATAGGGGTTCCCATTATATATTGCTGGGCATCAATATACTGCAGGCATTGTGCAGTATCGAGTCCTTTCAGCAGTCAGCACAGAGCAGACTACCCAAGAGAATATGGAACAACACAAGCTAGGGGAAGGCAGGGGGATGAATGGAAGAGTCTCCGCCCTCTCTGTGGACTAATCACAGCATCAGGAAGCTAAAGAGAAGCATTGAAACAGGAGCTGATAAGGCTTTTCCTGTGCTTCCTGCAGCTGCAATTTCATTGCACAAGGATGCGAGAGGACTGCAAGCAACAGGGCAACTTGTTGAAAAAGCGGCTGTTACACAGGAGCATCCTTTGCTGACACTATGCTGCACCCATGTAGACAGCCAATATGCGATCCTGCTGGAGCCATTATGAAGACAGTGGGGAACTAATCTTGAAGGATAGTGCCATGTGGAAGCATCCTAAGCCACAACGTTGTAAACAGTTCACGTTCTGCCAGGATATCTTGGACGTTGGCCAAAACAGTCAGGACATCCCTGTCAACTCCTGGGAGAGGACGGAGCCTTTAATTAAACACACAGGTAACTTGTGCTGGAACTGGCTCATTAGGTTTGGGATATGTCTCCTGTTTTAGGGGGCTGTCCCCCCCCCCCCCCATGCTGCAGTTTCAACGAACATAATTGATGTCCCTTTATTTCAAACCCCCACAATAGCACAAATAAATATGACAAACATATCACATATTTCTTGAGGTTTTCATCTGGTGAAGCTCGTTTAGTGTCCCATGGAGAAAAGTGTGTGTGTGGCGGCGGGGAGGAGGGATGTACGACAGGCTGCTCAAGAAAAAAAGGGGGTTGGAGAGAACGAGAAAAACTGAACGAGAAATTAAAATACAGGGTGGAAGGAATTAAAATGAGAAGAAGAGTAAAGAAAGAAAAGCGCCAAAAGAAAAGAAAACAGTGGGTGAACAGAGCAGGAGAGTCAGAGGAATGACAGAGAAAGAAAGGTGGGAGAAAGTGTGTCAGCTGGGCGCACATGGGGAAAGTGTGTCAGAGAAAAATCCGGGTGGGGGGGCTGTGAAATAGATAGAAAGGGTGAGGATTGCAAAGGAATGCGTGCCACAGAAAAGCAGGAGAGCTGGGCGAAAGAGGAACAGAACGAGAAAGGACAGGAAAGACGAGAGAGAGAACAGAACAGAACGTGTGGCGCGGCGCGTGGGGAGGGGGACAAAATGCGCGTGGGGGGAGGCAGAGACAAGGAGTGAGCGGCAGGCGAACGAGTGCGAGAGAGTGGGAGCGCGTGGCCGGTGAGGGGCGGCCAGGGGAGGGGGCTTGAAGGGGCTATTTGAGCATCAAGGGCTGGCCGGGTGGGGAAGCTCTAGACTCCCGGTCTCAGCTCTGAGAGGAGCAGCACTTGACAACCACCACGACCACCACCTCTCCGCTTGCCCTTCCTCCTCCTCCCTCAGGGCCTCCCTTTGAAGTCACGTGGCAACAGCCCCCTCCCTTCTCCCCAGCCCCCCGAATTCCCGGCGTGGGGAATGGCCTCGGCTTTATTGTGACGCAAGCAGCCGAGAAGAAGCCGGCGCTCGCGTCCCCAAACCCGCCCGGGCCGCGTTCTGCTGGAGCCAGACAGCAGCGGCAGGAGGAGGACGCGGGAGCTTGCAGCTCCGCGTCCCTGGAGGTGGCGGAGAAGCAGGGAGCCTTCGCAGGGTGAGTGCAACTTCCACCTGAGGGAAGCAGGGAAGCCTCCGCCGAGGGGAAAGCTCGGGCGGCTGCCTCAAGTTTGCCTTGGGGCGCTCGCCCCCTTCAGCCGGCTGTCTTTTGGGGAAGGAGGCAGAGAAGGCGCCGAAACGAGAAGTGCTTGCTTGGGACTCCCCCACCACCCCTTCCCCTCTCCTGGTCTGCGGGAGAGACTCGCCCTAACGGGAAAGGGTTTAGCGGTGATGTCTCTATAGTAACGCCGCAGCTGAGGGGCTCTTTGAACAGAGGGAGGCTCACGCCAGCAGCAGCAGTTCCCGGGGCCGCGGGTCCCTCTTGTTGCTTGCATTGCTGTGCTGTTTTGCCTCCTCTTTTGTACCTTCTTTTTTCGTCAAGCTTTCTGCTCGTGTGGAGCAGTTTCCTGCCAACCGGGAGGGCTCTGAACCGAATTGAATCGCCAAAATGGGACTGAACACCACATGCAGCAGGAAAGGCTCGCAACAAGAAAAGGGAATGGTGTGTGTGTGTGTGTGTGAGAGAGAGAGAGAGAGAGAGAGATTGTCTATATCTAATTACACTGTACAGAAGGATCATATAGCCATCCACTCTGAAAGAGAAAGGTTTCTTAAACTACTTTGAATACGTGCATATCGAATAACAGCTAGGCATAAGCAATACTCTGAACACAAGAGACAAATCAATGATTTGTGGATGTGCTCACTTCTTCCTACCTCCCATTTATAACTCATGACTTTGACATCTCCAAGACACCTTTCTTTGGGGCTGAGAGCCTCTCATGGTTCTCTGCTGAATCCCCCCCCCCAATTGGGTTTTTTTTTTTTTTAAATCTTCAAGATGGTGAGCAGGGTAAACACTTCGTTGTGCCCTTTGTCAAAATGTCATGTATCTTATTTATGTTTTATTTTATTTTTTTAAAAACTAACATTTTAAGTGGGGGGGGGGGTAATAGTGAGATGTTACTGGCAAAAAGTAGTTTCCACAGGAAATGCTAGCATTCTTTGCTGTACTCTGTGCGCCGTGAAGAACTAGCCCTTAGAAATAACCATTGTTGACAATTTTCAATGTTACTTGAGCAAAACCCTCAAATATAATTGTTTTTTCCTGTTGTATGTTTTGCGTGCATGAGAACAACTGGTGAAAGGAGATGCCATAGCCCCGCTATTATTATTATTTATTTATTTTTGCTTGCTAGGTCTTTTAAGTGAGCAACAAGGACCTAATCAGCCAATGGTTGACAGATGCCCATCAAAAAACAGGAGTAATGAGGCTTCTAAAGAATAAAAGAGAAAGAGAAGCCAGCCCATTGTAGTATTTTCTTAATGAAAACTGGGCTGAGTATTGATGGCTTTATTAGTATTTTAACCATATACATGATGTCAGATCTCTAAAGTACCATAGAAAGATTCATTTTAGTGCCATTTCTCCATGAAATTTGAACCTTGTGCAAATATCTCTGTTTGGTTCTGAGTCAGGCATCTCTTATGGGAAAATTATTTTAAATGCTGCCTGTATTCAATTCACATATGAGAATTAAAAAGAGTTGGAAATAGGTTTCCTCCTGTCGTTACTTGTTAAAAAGGAGGGGGGAGTGATGTTGGCGGAAAACCTCAGCTGTAGTCTGGTGCTCAGTTACATGCACTTTAAACTCATTGACTTCTGTGTGGAACTGAGTGCAAAATTACAGTTAAATCCATGATTCCTTACCTCCATTAGAGCCAGTGCTGCATTTAAAAAAATATATTTTTCTGCTCAGGAGAGTGTTTCCACTGGACTAAAAAGCCCCTAGATACATTAAGGAATTAGTAGTGAATGCTCAGATAAATCAGGAAGCGGGATAACACTTTTATGCCATATTTTATGTAGAACAGGAATTTGGTATCAAATACATTTAAGGCATGTATTCAAGGCCCCCTACAGCAGGTTAGTTGCTATTTTGCACATTTTCACCATCCTGTCAAACTCAAAACATATGGTCAAAGAACTGGGTCTCTGAGGATAGGGTTGAAGCGGAAGAAGTATTCTAAACTGCATTTGTGACTGTTACTATGGAGCAGAGGGAGATAGCTATTCCAGTTTAGAATGAATCTTCAGTTTGGGTGCAGTTCTCTTCATATTCAGGGCCTAAAATTCTATTTTTTATTGTTGTAGAGAAGTTGTTTAGCTGGCTATCAATCACAAGGGCTTTCTTGCCTCCCTATATAGTATGTAGCACGCCTCACTTACTTGAGTTATCTGGGTTATTTTCTTGAATTACTGCTTGAATCATGCAGTGCTGATCTGTATCACGCACCACTGATATGCTATGCTTTTCTTTTGTTCTACACCTCTGCTAGCAGCACACTATTGCCTGGATGGCGTTCATTAGTTGTTGACTGTGCCATAGGGTAGGCCAAATTCATTCCAGCCTGTTCATTCTTGGTTTGTATTTTATAATCAATGTTTCAGTTTGAATGCGAGAATTCCAGTTCAAATCTCTGTTCACCTCTGCTGCTCACTGTGTTGCCTTCAGCAAGTCACTAAAGCCCTAAGCACAAGTTTACCAAACAGAATAAAGCCAAACTGCTGTGGGGCAGGGGGACTGTGGCAGCCTTACCCCTGGACTGCCAATTTTTGATGCAAGATCTATAGTGGGTAGGCAATGTGGTGCCCATAGGCACCAGTGCACCCCCAAACAGCTTTCTTGGCACCCATTGAGGTGCCCTACTCCTGCTTTTTTAAAAAAAACAAAACAACGCTCAATAACGCATTTTTTTACCAGCCACTGAGATTGCTTTAAAGCAAAGTGAGGGCCTCTAGCTGCTGCCATCTTCATTTCCCAAGAATGCCTCTAAGTCATTGGTCTCAGAGACATTCTTAGGAAATGGAAATGGTAGGCAGCTGCAGGTCAGTGCTTTGCTCTGCAGTGCATCCAGCCAACAAGAAAAAAGGGGGAGAAAAGAAAAGAGATTCCTATCACTTGTGTGTGGTAAGCTGTGGGGCGGGGGGGGGGCTAAAGTGGTAAGCTGTTTGGGGCTAGGGAAAGCATTGGGGGGGGGAACTAGGAAGGGCAACAGAAAGCCAGCTGAGGGCAGGGGTGGGGTGGGCAAGGAAGCCATTGGGAGAAAAGTTGTGAGAGGAGCAGGAGGCCATTGGGGGCTGCAGGAGCAGCATGGAGCAACCTGTGGTGGGGGATGGGGAGGGTTGTGTGCTTTTATGTCTAAATGGCTGAGGGCTTCATGTGTGTAAGAAAGAAGGGGGAGAAATGGTTTAGGGTGGATTTTGGAAGGGTCCTGAAAAAGATTGAGTGTGGGTTTTAGTGGCTTGCAAGGACAAGAAGAAGGGAGGTGTGTGTGTATATGTATGTATACATGCATTGGGTGCTTGCATGTGTGTGAATGGCTGGAGGTTGGCTGGATGGTGTGTGAGAGACAGACAGAGACAGAGGCTCAATTCGGACGACACGATAGTCAATGGTGGGGTAATAATAAACTTTACAGTTGTTCATCTAGAGGGTACTCCCCACACAACATGGTAATAAATAATCAACTGTCGTGTGGATTAAGATCTGCACTGAGTTGACTATGGCAGCATTCAGACAACACAATAGTTAAAACAACTGACGATTGTTTCCCCTGCACCAGTTGTTTATTGTGTCGTCCGAATTGAGCCAGAGAGTATATCCAGAGTGAGAGAGCAAAAGAGATAGGGGAGAATGAGTTGGCTGGTGGAGGTGAGACGTGTGGTAAGAGGAAGGCTGCCTCTACAAGAGAGGTTTAAAGCTCTTTCAAGGCGCTTTAAACAATTTACCTCTACAAGAACGGAGCGCAAATCGGGCGTAGAGGTGCGTTATCTCTCTGATTATGCGCATTATCGAATGCGCGTTAAATAGCGAGTTTTATTTTGCTCTGGCCGTTAAAGCGCATTTTGCCTATGTGAACAAGCGCTTATGCGCATTAACTACTTGTAAAGCGCATTTCGGTCATCCGTTAATGCGCTTCGCCTCCTCTCGCCGCCTCTCGTGCAGAGGTATTAGGTGCAAATGCGCTTCAGCGATTATGCGCATAATCGCCTAACCGGGCGCAAAAGCGAATCCTTGTAGAGGGGACCGAAGAGTTTGCCTTCTATGAAATAGATTTCTGTTAGTGCTGAAAACTGTGGGTTCAATGGGGTTGTTAAGTGTGTTGGAGCCCTTGCCATATAGTCAGTCTTTTGGGCAGGTTACATGTCCTTTGTGACTAGCCACACCTCCCATATCAGACATTTTATGGTAGTACCAAACATGCCCATGATCTCCTCAAAGTTGCCGGCCTCTATGTGACTATGCTTCTGCATTTGAGCCTTATGAGTATGCACTCATATACTTAGTCATTGCCCTTGATTTTGAAGAATAAGAATCCAGTGTTATCAGGTATATGTACGTAGGAATCTATCCATGTAAACCATTTAGGTATTATTAAAATTGTTTAGAGACTAGGGTTGGGGCAAGCATGATCCTGCTATGCCCCACCACCTGTTGACTCCTCAGTATGCTGAACATGAGCATTAGGATATTCTCATAGCTTTACGTACTAGACAAGGTTATTTGTGATGATAAAACAACACTCTTCTGCCTTTTGGAAGAAAGACAATAATAATGGGATTAACTAACAAGTATGCCTTTTGGGGTTTTCCACATAGTCATTAGGGTGTTGCCCCAACCACACTTTACCCATTATATGACATTTCAGTAGCAGCTGCACAGTAGCAACTACTACTGAAAGGTATAAGATAGGCTGACCATATGAAAAGGAGGACAGGGTTCATGTAACTTTAACAGTTGTAGAGAAAAGGGAATTTCAGCCAGTGTCATTTGTATGCAGTTAGCTCCTGGTGAACTCCCCTCTTGATCACAACATTTAAAGTTGCAGGCACTATACTAGAGTGACTATATACAAAAGAAGGCAGGGCCCCTACAACTTTAAGTGCTGTGATGAAGAGGGAATTTCACCAGGAACTAATTGCATACAAATGGCACTGGCTGAAATTCCCTTTTCTCTACAACTGTTAAAGTTACATGAGCCCTAACCTGCTTTTCATATGGTCAGCCTATATAAGAGGTAGGGAGAAAGGGGTTAGCCTTGCTGCTGTTTTAGAAGTTCCTGTTATATGTATGAGGATTGAGCCTTACATTCTTCCTGAACATTGAAGCTGATCTATATATTTGTTTCTGTGTGTCAGAGGTTCCACGTGACAGCTATTGTGTGTGAGAACTCTTACCGCATGGATCAACCCAATCAACAGAAAGACTCCATACCCTGTCATTTCCAATGACAGCTAGCAGCTGCATGGAAACACTTTGTGTGGTTATGGTTATTTACATGATATTGTGGCTCTTATGAATCATAGGTCTGTTGATTGGATCCACTGGCATACATAAATGTTATGGCAACTTCCACAGAACCATAACTTAAGAATGACCCTGAGTTATACAATACAGGAGCACACCATGGCACAGCATGTTTGAACCATTGAAAGAAAAACACATGAATTGTGCAGCAGGGAGCATACAACATCCCAAAATTATTAAAAACTAAAATAAAAACCCTCAAGATAGTTGAGAATTGGCATGGCAAAATTACCAACTAATTAAAATTAACAATAGGGAAGAACCTAGTTCTGTCAGTTGTTACTAATCATGTCACAAAAAATATATGCAATAGGTGCTCTGATTTTCTCTCACCCACATTCCACGAATGAATGCATTATGATCTGAGGAAAATAATCATATTTGCCCAGGTAGAAGATAGAGTGCATTGAGTATTCAGAAAATATAATACCTCATAGCAAGTTCAGCAAAATCACTTTTACTAGGGGGTCGACAAATGTGTCTGCTGGCTCACCACTGATGAGTATAAAGCCTGGAGAAGGACAGGGGCTTTGTCAGATCCTGTGGTGATTTCAGAAAGGTTTGGAAATAAGTAAGATGAAATGTGTTACTATTTTCTGAAACTTTCAGAGGTTCAACATAACTGGGAAACACTTTAGATTTGGGGAGAAGGATAATGTTTTCTTGCTGCAATTCTATTGGTTCCTGAAGGTTCTTGGACTGCCCTTCAAATCATTGTGGTTTTATAACCAAGATCTCACATTTCCCATTTGGGAAGGAGGAGCTTTGGTAGCAAGCATTAATTTTGGCTGGCTATTAATGCCTGCCGAAAGCTGTGAACTCCTGAGTATTGCAAGGAAAGATGTGTAGACTGTATATGAAAAATGGGAAACGAATTCTGATTAACACTTCTGGCTTCCTCAAGTATTGGGAAGTACCATGACAGCATTCCAGGCTAATTTTTCTTTGGAGGACTACTGAGTTTTTGTAACATCTGTTATTTCTAGATATATGGGTTGACCAATTAGCAAGCAACTAAGAACTCTTTCTTTAGCTAAACTGTTCCCTTTCTAATGGAATGCCTCTCCTGACACAAACCTACCTATACACTATGCTCAACATCTAAGGTCCTCCTCTGGGTGCCTACTCTGAGGGAGGCTCGGAAAATAACAAAAGGGAGAGGAGCTTCCAGGTAGTGGCACCTGGTAGGTGCGAATGAACGCCTCCCGACGAGGCACGCCTGGCACCAACATTGCTATCTTTTTGGTGCCAGGTCAAGACTTTTCTCTTTTATTTATTTATTTTTATTTATTTATTTATTTATTTATTACATTTGTATACCGCCCCATAGCCGAAGCTCTCTAGGCGGTTTACATAGGATTAAAAACAATTAAAAACAATATACAAAAATTAAAACAGCAAACACATACAACATACACACAATGTGTACATTTAAAACCACTACAACACTTCAAAAAGCTACAGAAACAAAACAAGACAAAACGAAAAAACAAACCCAGGCTCCTCAGATATTGCCAAATGCCTCAGAGAAGAGGAAAGTCTTGACCTGGTGCCGAAAAGATAACAATGTTGGCGCCAGGCGGGCCTCGTCAGGGAGATCATTCCACAATTGGGGGGCCACCACAAAGAAGGCCCTCTCTCTTGTTGCCGACCTCCGAGCTTCCCTCGGAGTAGGCACTCGGAGGAGGGCCTTAGATGTTGAACGTAGTGTTCGAGTAGGTTCATGTCGGGAAAGGCGTTCCATCAGGTATTGTGGTCCCAAGCCGTGTAAGGCTTTATAGGTTAAAACCAGCACCTTGAACCGGGCTCGGAAACATACAGGCAGCCAATGCAAGCGGGCCAGAGTAGGTCTTATATGCTCAAACCTACTGGTTCCGGTTATCAATCTGGCCGCTGCATTTTGCACAAGCTGCAGCTTCCGAACCACCTTCAAAGGCAGCCCCACGTAGAGTGCATTGCAGTAATCTAACTTGCAGAGCATGGACAACTGAAGCCAGGTTATCCCTGTCCAGATAAGGACGTAGCTGGGCCACCAACCGAAGTTGGTAGAAGGCACTCCGTGCCACTGAGGCCACCTGCGCCTCAAGTGACAGAGATGGTTCTAGGAGAACCCCCAAGCTACGAACCCGCTCTTCAAGGGGAGTGCAGCCCCATCCAGAACAGGTTGAACACCCACCATCCGGTCAGCGGAACCACCCACTAACAGCGTCTCAGTCTTGTCTGGATTGAGTTTCAGTTTATTAGCCCTCATCCAGTCCATTGTCGCAGCCAGGCACTGGTTCAGCATATCCACAGCCTCACCTAATGTAGATGAAAAGGAGAAGTAGAGCTGCGTGTCATCAGCGTACTGATGACAACACACTCCAAAACTCCGGATGACTGCACTCAACGGTTTCATGTAGATGTTGAACACCATGGGGGACAAAACTGACCCCTGCGGAACCCCATACTGGAGAATCCACGGGGCCAAGCAATGTTCCCCAAGCACCACCTTCTGGAGCCGACCCGCCAAGTAGGAGCGGAACCACTGCAATGCAGTGCCTCCCACTCCCAACTCAGCCAGTCGTCCCAGAAGGATACCATGGTCGATGGTATCGAAAGCCGCTGAGAGATCAAGGAGAATCAACAGAGTCACACTCCAGCTGTCTTTCTCCCAACATAGGTCATCATACAGGGCGACCAAGGCTGTTTCCGTACCAAAACCAGGCCTGAAACCCGACTGAAATGGATCCAGATAATCGGTCTCATCCAAGAGTGCCTGGAGCTGGCTCACAACCACCCGCTCCAGGACCTTGCCCAGGAATGGAACATTTGCTACTGGCCTGTAGTTATTAAGATTTTCAGGGTCCAGGGAAGATTTCTTTAGGAGTGGTCTCACTGCCGCCTCTTTCAGGAGGCCTGGGACCACTCCATCTTGCAAAGAGGCATTAATCACTTCCCTGGCCCAGCCAGTTGTTCCATCCCTGCTAGCTTTTATTAGCCAAGAAGGGCAAAGATCAAATATGGAAGTGGTTGCACGAACCTGTCCAAGCACCTTGTCAACGTCCTCGAGCTGCACCAACTAAAACTCATCCAAGAAAACAGGACAAGCCTGTGCTCTGGATACCTCACTAGATTCACCTGCTATAACACTGGAGTCTAAGTCCTGACAGATGCCAGAGATTTTATTCTGGAAGTGCCCAGCAAATGTATTACAGCGGGCCTCAGATGGTTCTACCATGTCCTTGGGGCCAGCATGTAAAAGCCCCCGGACACCTCTGAAAAGCTCCGCTGGGCGGCAGGTTGATGATTGAATAGTGGCAGCAAAGTATTGTTTTTTGCTGCCCTCACTGCCTCTGAATACAGCTTACCATAAGCACTTACCAGTGTTTGATTGCATCCATCAGGAGTTCGTCTCCATCTGCCCTCAAGCCGTCTCCTGTTTTGTTTCATCACTCTCAGCTCCAGGGTATACCACGGAGCCGTACGAGCTCTACACAGGAGAGGGCGCCCAAGAACAATCGTGTCAACTGCCCGGGTCATTTCTGCATTCCACAGATCAACCAGGGTTTCGACAGGAGAGCCAGCCCTATCAGCCGGAAAACTCCCCAGAGCCCTCTGGAAACCATCTGGATCCATTAGCCTCCGGGGGCGGACCATCTTAATAGGTCCCCCACCCTTGCAGAGGGGAAAAGCCGCTGTAAGTCTGAACCTCAGCAGGTGGTGATCTGACCATGACAGAGGAGTTGATGTAAAGTCCCCCACTTTCAGATCCCCATCTCCATGTCCGGTTGAAAAAACCAGATCTAGAGTATGCCCTGCTACATGCATCAGGCCGATGGCATGTTGAGACAGTCCCATGGTTGTCATGGAGACCATGAAATCCTGAGCTGCCCCAGATAAAGTGCCCTCGGCATGAATGTTGACATCCCCCAGAACCAAGAGTCTGGGGGACCTCAACAGTACACCAGAGACCACCTCTGTCAGCTCAGCTAGGGAGTCTGTTGAGCAGCGGGGTGAGCGGTACACCAGCAGAATCCCTAATCTGTCCCGTTGTCGTGACTCTGGCTAACTCTCTAAAGTTCTTGCTCACGACTTCAGGTACACTGATACACAACAATAACAATGAGATTTCTTTTATTGTAATCACACGGAATTCAAAGCATAACGGTTTCATTTCTGCAAACACACACTTGAAGCTGAAGACGGACCACACAGCTTTCAGGTAGAACGGCTTAATGAGAACAGCACTCACTCAGGGACTGACATTTAGAGATTAACTCTAGTCCTTAGAGGGCAGGAGCGGCCACGCTGCACTGGAATCCTCTGGAACATAGAGAGACTCTAGGATTAGGCCTCCTAACAGTAGTATATCGGTCAACTGGCAACTAAATCTTCACTCAGCCTGTCAGGGAACGCTGAGCTGACCACGGAAGCCAGAAGCCAGGGAATGAACTTCTTCGACCTAGGGAGCCTTCCCAATTCACGTAGCTTTAGCTCTGAGGAAGGTCCTCTCACAGGTCTCACACACACACGAGTTTCAGAACAGCAACGATCAGCTTCTGCCTCCCTCTGCCCGTAACTTTGGCTCCATGGAGGGAGACAGCAAGCTATAGAACACGAATCCAGAACAGTAATCTCAAGTCCAAATCTATGAAAAGCCACAGTGCACTTTTCATGGCAGAGTTCTTTAGAAGTAACAAGTCCACACAGCAATAGAACATGTACAGAGTGCATCACACAATTCCACATCAGAATAGTAACTCACAGCAGCAGCAGAGCAGCAAGAGGATAGACGAGATAATTCCTAGCAACGGAATTACTCTCAGGACAAAGGCAATATAGTGTGGAGGCTGGGCAATTCTAAGCTACTTTGATAGACAGGGCTTCAGGCCTGTAATCTAAACTTACGTGCCAACAGGGCGGCACGGTTCAACCTCTTCTGATGACGCCACAGTGTGAGGAAGATAGCCCCCACCTTTGCAAAGCATAGTTTAATTCCCAGAGAACGTTCAAGGCCTTCGGCCTACCATTTGAGATAAGCACATACCAGAGAAGCAGAGATACATTTTCTCATAACAAATTGCCAAGTCTTCAGTCTACAATTCACAGGGCCAGCCCTGTGAATTGTCTATGAAGCACCTGACACCCAACACCCGTTGGCCCAACACAAGGTGCAAACACTCCAGACCAGTAGTCACATGGACAGGGAGCCCGCAGAGGGGGATGGAATTTCTATAGACCGCAGCAACCCCCCCTCCCTGGCCCTCAAGTCTACCCTGATGCTGAACCAAGTACCCCGGTGGGCATAACTGGGAGAGACCAACTCCTCCCTGCTCTCCCACCCAGGTCTCGGTTATACATGCCAGATCGGCTGCCTCATCCACAATTAAGTCGTGGATGAGGGAGATCTTATTATGCACCGATCTGGCATTTAAAAGCAGCACCCGGAGGCCTGAGGGCTGGCTGATAGGGCAACCAACAAGCCTGTGGATGTGAGGGGGACTGGAACAAGGCACAGCCATTAACTGTCTGGGCCTTGTTCCCCTTACCTGGCAAGTCCTCCTCACAACGCCATATCTCCCTCTACCCGTCATACACTGATGGGGCACCCCTCAGATCCCCCCACCTGGCCCTGTATCCTCCCTCCCAGGCACATAGCTCAAGCTTTGGGAAAGGGAAACAAAACAAAAACAAACAAAGAATAAAACAAAAAGGCAGCAGGCAGCCCTTCCTCTTCCTCTTTTCTCAGTTGTTTAAGGGTTAAACAACCTAGTGGTTAGCCCATGGCTTGTTGTCATGTTAAACACTCAATTCTTTAACTTCTAAACACTCAGCAGTCCAAGGAAGACATTCTTAGCAAATTGTGGCGGAGCCGCTCGTGATTTGCTGAGAAAAAGCAGAAGTGGTGAGTGCACTGCAAACTAGCTCCTGTTTTTCCTCGACAATCCATGGGTTGTTTAACCCATGGGTTGTTGTTACATGTCAATTGGCCCTCATTCAGGTTGGGCAACCAGTTTTACATCCTTTTCCACCCTGAAAATGAGCTGCTATCCATTAATGACCAAGCCATGCCAAAACAAACAGGAGGCTTTGAGTAACAGGCAGCATGGTTCTTAGTAGTTTGCTTTTATTCATAATCAGCTAGGAAATAAGCTTAGGCTGCCTCTAGAAGAGGCATTTAAAGCTCTTTCAAGGTGCATTAAAAAAATTACGGAGCGCAAATCGGGCGTAGAGGCGCGTTTTCTCTCCGATTATGCGCATTATTGAATGCGCGTTAAATAGCGAGTTTTCTTTTGCTCCAGCCGTTAAAGCGCATTTTGACTATGTGAACAAGCGATTCTCCGCATTAACTACTTGTAAAGCACATTTGAAACAACCAGTAAGGTCACCTGTTGAGTGCTCAATTACCTCCTGCTTGCAAGCATTTACGATAAAGCGCTTCTGAGAAGATGCGCATAATCGGAGGAACAGGCGTCAAATGGAATCCATCTAGAGGGGGTCTTAGATTCTAGTTTCAAGGCTATCAGTAAGGGCTCAGTCGTATGTTGTATATGGGCCATTTCTTTTTCATCTCACTTAAGTGGTATAGCTGTGTGTGCAGTCACATCTGATGTGAAAATTCAAAGAGTCCAGTTGCAGCAATCTGAGTGATAAGAAAGACACTCTAGAGTCTCTAATCAGGAAAGTGGCTGTAGCTGAATTCTAAAGGTTCTTGGCTTACACACTGCCATCATTAATAAACCATGTGCTTGATGAAAGAAAAAATAAAAATATATGAGCAGATGAATGTGATATGTGTGTCCAACTTTAGTAAAAAAAAAAATTTAAGCACTGTATTAACTGAGTTAAGCACTATATTAAGTACTATATAATCTGAGTTAGATCTGGAATACACACTTAAATATCATCCCTGAATATTCTTTGTTCAGTTTGTTTGTCCACATTAGTGCTTGTCATTTTTAATCTAATTTAATTTCCCTCTTCAACCTCACTTTCCATGTGTGTTTTCTCCACTTAGAATTGCATGCTTTCTTACTGTAAATATTGTAATTTCACATATGCCCCAGTAGTCAGAAAAAGGTGGCCAGGATGAATGAACATTTCTGTTAAAACCAACAGCAATGAAAGCTTGCAGCTTTTTAACGAGATACAGGGTTTTTTTCATGAAAAAGCAGAAAACAGACCCAAAGAGTGACATGGAGTTGTGTTGTCCTTGTACAAATATCAATAACAGATTGCATGAAAAACTGCTTGTCTAGACACACCCTAAGGTTGAAAAAATTGATATCCTTTTGTGAAGTATGGTATTCATTCTCTCTTCTTGCAGAAAGCTCTTCTACTGTTTCACTAAGAAAGGGAAGGGGAGTCATCCATTCATCCATGACTGTGCTTGCAGTTTATCTCCCATGACCAATTGTTCCCAGAAGGAAATTAATGCCCATCAAGTGACAGACATGAAGACAAAAAGTAACTGCTTGGGGATCCTTGTTATCCTACATGTGTGTGGGTATGTGTGTGTGTGTGTTTTGTGTTAGGGTTGGTCAGATTCTAGTTCTTTGATGTTAACTTTGACTTGTAATGGTTGATTGATTGTTTTAATTAAGCCAACATTTTCCACCTTTTATCTAGCTATATCTTATGTAAGATAGTTAAGCTGAAATACTTGGGTTTTGGCCATGTTAGGAGTAAAATTCCAAGGAAACAACCTTGCCAGAGTTAATCACTTTTAAGTCCTATTGATTTCAGCGAGAAAGAGCTAAGCATATGCATAACTCACCCATAGAAGTTAATAGGACTTAGTCCAATTCAGATGATTAGAATTCTTCGACACAGAACATGCCCGTGTAAAAACCTACATTGAGAGAGGCACATCTGATTCAGCAGGTACATAGTTATGGATGCTGCATCCTGCCATGGCAGGAGTTGGGGCAGGCAAAGAGGCCTGCAAAGGAGCTCAGTAGATCTTCATATTTTTGAAAGTTTTCAATTTGGTGTAGTTGATACATCTGATCCTGGGAACTCTTGGGAAAAGAATGGGCTCTAGATCCAGCAGCTCCAAGGTTACCCCCAGCCCACCCTCACCTCAGATCATCCTATTTGGGGACCTACCACCGGCAGGGACACCAGCAGCAGCAGTAGATGTACACCGTGGAGCTTTCTACTGGTGACCTGAGAGCCTCTGTGGCTGGTAGGCCCCTGGCTAGCAGGGCTCTTCTCTGCTCGTGGAGGAGCACTTCTGCCCCATCCTAGGATTGTTCTCTTAGTTATTGACATCTATAAATTATGTTCTATGCACAATATATTTTACTGATTTTTAATTACAAAGGACCAGTATTTAAAGGAGAAGTACAAACTGTAAAATGTTTACTAGTAATTCAATCAGTTGCTCATCTCTCAAACAGAGTACTGCAATTTCATCTACACACCACTTCTGTATTTTGAACAACATATGGCTAAAATTATCTAAAGCTAATCAGTTTGCATTTAGCCATTTTGGGTTTGCTATAGATATTATTGTGGTATATACAAATACATTTTTTTTGTTATGATGACAATAGTAACAAGTGTTTTAGAACAGTCCTCTGAGTGTAGCGTGAAGAATATGATGGCATTTTTTATATTGCACTTGACAGTTTTTAATTTCAAACAATGAAAAAATAATTGTAAGTTTACTAGTTGTATCCCCTAAAGCATGCATTTAAATGTGGTGTTTTTGTATGCATGCTGGGCTGCTGGCATCTGTTGAACAATAATGGCTCTACTACTTTATAAATGAAGCACAAGTGAATTACAGGGGCATTTAAAATTCATAGACTGAAACATAGTTCTATTTTTTAATCCTAAATTTTATGGTTTAAATGTCCCTTGAGATCCTTAAGGTACATTATCATTGTATAGAAGTACTGTTGCTTCTTACAGTCATGGGTTCAACCTCTCAGCCTGCCCCATTTCTTCTGATACCATTAGCTGGTCTGCTCTGGTAAAGACTGCTCCAACTATTGGCCAGTCTCTAATCTCCTTTTTTTAAAAGAAGGACCTGTTGCAATCTGGCTTCTGTCCAAGGTTTGGTATTGAATCCCTGATGGATAACCTATGCCAGCAGAAGGACAGTGGGAGTGTGATTCTTCAAATTCTTCTGGATATCCCAATAGTTTTGATGGCATGGTACCCTTCTGGATTGTCATTCTGGATATTGAGATCATGGAGCTCTGATTGTTCTCTGTTTCCTGGTAGAATGATCCAGGAGATTGTGTTGGGAGTCTTTTGCTCTGCCTCATAAGTAGGGTGACCAGATAAAATCCAGGTCAGGGCTCCTGTAAGTTTAACAGTTGTAGAGAAAAGGGAATTTCAGCCAGTGTCATTTGTATGCAATTAGTTCCTGGTGAAATTCCCTCTTCATCACAACAGTTAAAGTTGCAGGGGCCCTGCCTTCTTTTGCATCTGGTCACTCTAGTATAGTGCCTGCACCTTTAACTGTTGTGATGAAGAGGGAATATCACCAGGAACTAATTGCATACAAATGACACTGGCTGAAATTCCCTTTTCTCTACAACTGTTAAACTTACAGGAGCCCTGACCTGGATTTTATCTGGTCAGCCTATCATAGAGTTTGTGCTATGGTGTTCTCCAGGGCTGTGTTTTGTCCTGCATGCCTTTTAACATCTAGATGAAACATCTACATGAAAGTGCTAGGCAGGTGTCTAAAATCAGTAATGAGCTGGGTTAGGACTAATAAACTGAGGTTCAATCCAGACACATTAGAGGTACTGTTAGACAGTGGTTCAGCTGACCAGGTTTAGTGGTGAACAACTTGTTCTGTGTTGGGTTGCACTCCATAACAATCAAGTTTGCAGCTGGCCTTAGTTTGAATGTTGTTGTAGGAGAACTCAAGATGTATCTATAGAATCTCCACATAGACTTCCTCATTCACATAAAGCCTTGGGGGTGGTTCTGCCTGCATGGAGATGTTCCTGATATTGGAATAAGTCAGAAAGCCTTGGAGGAAATTCCATGTGTACATCAGATTGCACGTGGAGCTATGATTTAGATCATAGTCTCAGAGTATAAAACTTCCCCTGTAAAGCAGAGTATGTCTTCACAAATAATGGTACATTTTGAAAAGCTAGGGTCACATTCATAATCCTGGTGTAACATGAAAATGAGATCCCAGTGAGAATTACTTTTGAAGTAGCTCAAGATGTTCAAGATTAATTTGTCAGCATGATGAAAGTGCTAATGGAATTTTTAGAAATGCTGTTGACTTAGCTATTTTTAAGCCCTTGGAAATTGGGAAAATTAAAATTAAAACAACTACGCAGTGCTGTCAAAATTGGAAGAATAACAATAAGGTGAAGGTAGATAAATTACATTCCACTTGGCATAAATTCATAAACAGATTTAGGACACATGTACTAGGAATATGTGCTGCAGAATCCATGGTCAAATCAATAGGAACTATGCAAGAGTGCAATAAGAACGACTCTCATTCCAGTGGAATGAGTGGGATTTATATGTTTTAAAATCTCTTTAGGATTAGGTCCCAAGGCTGTAAAATAGAAAAAGTGATTGAGTCAACAACATCATGTTGAAGGATTAGGCCAAATGTAAGCAAATGTGCATTATGGGTCCCTCATACTTCAAGTACAATATAAACTCAGTGCAGTGGAAACTGTTAGTATCCACAATATATACTTCAATTAAAGAGGGCTGAGTAATCAGAAGTCAGCAGTGCATAAAGAATTCACAGTGAGTAGACAGCTTTCCAAGTCATTATTATATTACTGTTCCTATTGTACTAGTTTTAAAAAGTATGTCAATTGCATGTTTCAAGGCCAGTCATGAATAGGTAGGTGACCTTCCTAAGAACTGAGTCTGGGGCAAGTTGCCTTCAACTCAGAGCAACTGCAGATGATCTTGGAGGGGAAAGTTGGATCAGATTGGAGGAAATAGTCCAGATAGAACAGTGCTTACTAGGGGTGATTCCAGACACATGGCTCCTAGCGCTGCAGCTCAAAAGACGTTTTGCAGTGATTCTAACTTTTCCTCCTTAATGGATCTTCTGTGGTAAGAAAAATGATGGAAGAAGCATTGAGGAAAGAAGGGAAGGTTACAAATGGGAGACAATTTTGCCTGGAATCCCTGTAAAATTCTGTGTATAAGACAGGGTGTTTGCACAATAAATCCTCATCTGTGCCCTAGGAGACGAGTCAAACTCACAAGCCAAAGCTCAGGTCACAACTTAGAGGACAATCCAGAATCTTTGAGGAAAAGGAGTTCAGGCATATGGACAGAGGCTGGGCCTGCTGAAGGCAATGATATATTAGTTACATCTATTCCAAAATGAGCTTTAAGAGGGCTCTGGTCCTGAGTACATTATTCCTATCAGGCTAGATCCCAAAAAAAGCCTCTATAATTCTTTGACAATAAGGATTCAAGATTCCAATATACTCTGCCACAATATGATACCTCATATATTTTAAGATTTTGATGATAAGGATCTACATTTGTCAGAAGAGAAGAATACTTTTTGGTAGATTAGTTATCCTGCTTCAATATTTTTCCAAAACTGTTCAGTTTTTTAATGAATGGACTGTAGATATGGTGTACCATTAAAAATGGATTAAAAGATTGCACACATGTTTTAGCAATTTACTGTGCTCTATAGCACATTTATCTTGATAGTTGGTTTTCCAGTCACACTGGACCATGGAGGACTATGCCCTAAAACAAGATCACATATAAAGCATGATGGCCCTAGAGCTGATATGTTTGACACTTTGAGATGTTGTTGTTTCAGATAGATCACACTATGCAGTGGGAAAATGCTACTCTGAATTTGTTTGGGAAGGGGAGAATCTTCATTATGGTGTACATGGGAATACCTGAGACCTGGGGAAAATTGGAATTAAAATAAGGGATACATTAAAATATTCTGCATGTAGAATTCTTACTTGCAGAATGTCACACAATAATGATTAGGGATGTGCACTGACCCCCCGGATCGGATCGGATAGCGGATCGGAATCGGACCTGGGGGGTCGGATCGGATCGGATCGGATCGGAGGCTGGTCGGATCGGATCGGACCAGATGTCCGATCCGGATCGGACGCCATTTTGAATGCTTTTTCCCATAGCCAAGTATTGTTTTACAAAAATGCCTATAACTTTTTCATTTTTAAAGATAGAAGGATGAAACTTGGGCACATTGTAGACTGGTTAGGGGTAGTTATCTGTGAGAAATTTCAGAAAGATTGGTGCATGCATTTTGTGGCAATTAATTTTTTAATAAATACCCAGGAATGCCTATAACTTTGTCATTTTTAAAGTTACACACATGAAACTTTGCCACATTGTAGGGGGTACCTTGGGACCTATGTGTGTGAAATTTCAGAAACGTAGGTGCTTGTCTTGTGTGGCAATTAATTTTTAGAAAAATGGGTAGTAGTGGGGTAAATACAGTTACGCCTCCCATTTTTTTATTTTTGAAGATACAAACAGGAAACCTGGGCACATTACAGGTACCACTTGCCTTGATATGTGTGTGAAATTTCAGAAACATTGGAGCTTTCCTTGTGTGGCAATTAATTTTTGAAACAATGAGGAAAGAAACACCTATAACTTTGTCATTTTTAAAGTTACACACATGAAACTTTGCCACATTGTAGGTGGTACCTTGGGACCCATGTGTGTGAAATTTCAGAAACATTGGTGCTTGCCTTGTGTGGCAATTAATTTTTTAATAAATACCCAGGAATGCCTATAACTTTGTCATTTTAAAAGTTACACACATGAAACTTTGCCACATTGTAGGCGGTACCTTGGGACCTATGTGTGTGAAATTTCGGAAACGTAGGTGCTTGCCTTGTGTGGCAATTAATTTTAGAAAAATGGGTAGTGGTGGGGTAAATACAGTTACGCCTCCCACTTTTTTATTTTTGAAGATACAAACAGGAAACATGGGCACATTACAGGTACCACTTGGCTTGATATGTGTGTAAAATTTCAGACAGCTGGGTCCAGGCATGTGGTGGCAAGGTATTTTTGAAACAATGAGGAAAGAAACGCCTATAACTTTTTTATTTTAAAAGTTAGAAGTCTGAACATTGCTCACTTTGTAGATGGGTTAGGGGTAGATATGTGTCAGAAATTTCAGAATTATAGGTCCAGGCATTTGATGGCTATGGAATTTTTAAATTACATGTTTCAAAAAAATTTCTACAGAGGCCAGGTCTTCCCCTCCCGCTTCCCGCGAAGAAAAGGAAACACTCTCTCGTCTCGATCCCTTTGATCCTTGCTAGTAGTATCCATTACAGGGCTCATGTTTCCTTTCCTACTTTCACTTTTCAAGCAGAACGGCTGAGCCTAGCTGAGTTTTGCAGCCATGCGTGCAAGGAAGGATCACTCTGGTCTCGATCCCTTTGATCCTTGGTAGTATCCATTACAGGGCTCGTGTCTGCTTTCACTTTGTACTCAAGCAGACACGAGCCCTGTAATGGATACTACTAGCAAGGATCAAAGGGATCGAGACGAGAGAGTGTTTCCTTTTCTTCGCGGGAAGCGGGAGGGGAAGACCTGGCCTCTGTAGAAATTTTTTTGAAACATGTAATTTAAAAATTCCATAGCCATCAAATGCCTGGACCTATAATTCTGAAATTTCTGACACATATCTACCCCTAACCCATCTACAAAGTGAGCAATGTTCAGACTTCTAACTTTTAAAATAAAAAAGTTATAGGCGTTTCTTTCCTCATTGTTTCAAAAATACCTTGCCACCACATGCCTGGACCCAGCTGTCTGAAATTTTACACACATATCAAGCCAAGTGGTACCTGTAATGTGCCCATGTTTCCTGTTTGTATCTTCAAAAATAAAAAAGTGGGAGGCGTAACTGTATTTACCCCACCACTACCCATTTTTCTAAAATTAATTGCCACACAAGACAAGCACCTACGTTTCCGAAATTTCACACACATAGGTCCCAAGGTACCGCCTACAATGTGGCAAAGTTTCATGTGTGTAACTTTAAAAATGACAAAGTTATAGGCATTCCTGGGTATTTATTAAAAAATTAATTGCCACACAAGGCAAGCACCTACGTTTCCGAAATTTCACACACATGGGTCCCAAGGTACCACCTACAATGTGGCAAAGTTTCATGTGTGTAACTTTAAAAATGACAAAGTTATAGGTGTTTCTTTCCTCATTGTTTCAAAAATTAATTGCCACACAAGGAAAGCTCCAATGTTTCTGAAATTTCACACACATATCAAGGCAAGTGGTACCTGTAATGTGCCCAAGTTTCCTGTTTGTATCTTCAAAAATAAAAAAATGGGAGGCGTAACTGTATTTACCCCACTACTACCCATTTTTCTAAAAATTAATTGCCACACAAGACAAGCACCTACGTTTCTGAAATTTCACACACATAGGTCCCAAGGTACCCCCTACAATGTGGCAAAGTTTCATGTGTGTAACTTTAAAAATGACAAAGTTATAGGCATTCCTGGGTATTTATTAAAAAATTAATTGCCACAAAATGCATGCACCAATCTTTCTGAAATTTCTCACAGATAACTACCCCTAACCAGTCTACAATGTGCCCAAGTTTCATCTTTCTATCTTTAAAAATGAAAAAGTTATAGGCGTTTTTGTAAAACAATACTTGGCTATGGGAAAAAGCATTCAAAATGGCGTCCGATCCGGATCGGACCTCATCGGATCGGATCGGATTGGATCGGAGGTTGTCCGGATCGGATCGGATCGGATTTTCCCGATTTTGGGTCGGATCGGATTCGGATCGTGGATCGGATCCGATCCGATGCACACCCCTAATAATGATGACTCTGTATACAGGGGAACATTTCCTGTAGTTTAGGACTTCCTATGTAAAAAATCTTGCATGTGCCAGGGGTCAAATAAATGTTACACCTCAGCTGTGTATGATGTTAACAATGACTGCTGCTGCTCCCTTGCAATGCACCCCCTGGAGGAGGCAGTCTGTATCAGAGATGTTGCATGAGGGCAGGGAGTACTTCATGCTGCCTCCAGCAAAAGCTCTCCCCCTGAAGCTCACCCCACAGATGTTCTCCCTCCTCAGGGTTTGAAGACCCTGTCTGCTAGATAAACATGGGTTTGGGATTCTGAGATGTGGGGTAGATGGGGAATCTTAACCCTTCCCCTATTGTTTTTCCCCTGAAGTTTCCTCCATCACCCACGTTCTGGATCTGTGTCAGTGAGGTAAACACGGGGTTGGAACTCCAGCAGGAATAAAAGCAGCTGAGGGAACAGAAGATTCAGAGGATGTCAGATCTGGTGCCCTGCGTTACATTTTGTTTGGATTACCATAATGGATTCTACATGGGGCTGCCTTTGAAGAATGTTTGGAAACTTTAGCTGGTACAGAATACTGTAGCTAGACTGCTGATGGGGCTGGTTTTAAGGAGCCTATAACTCCCATGTTACAACAGCTTCACTTGGCTATCAGTCTGTTTCTCAACATAATTCAGAGGGCTGGTTTGATCTATAAAGCCCTAAACAGCTTGAGGACCAAGTTACCCGAAAGACCCACCTTCTCCCACATGAATCTGCCCAGTTTTAAGATCTCCGGGAGATGCCATTCTCTCAGTCCCAACAACATCTGATATGTGTTTGGCGGGAATAAGAGAGGGCCTTCTAAGTGGTTGCTCCCAGCTTCTTGAACTCCTTGCCAACGAGGCCCTTCTAGCCCTGCTCTAATAACTTACTGACAGGCAAAGACATTAATGATTGAGAAAGGTCTTTGACCTGCTAAGCTGATTTGTCTGTTGCAGCTACTATTGTTATGAACTGCTCATTTGGCCACTGTTTTTATTGATATTATTTTATGTGTTGCGGGTTTTATGCTGTCTTTATTGTTATATGTATTTATTTTGCGTGTGCATATTTTACTGTTGTGAGCTGTCTTTTAGCAGAAAGGTGGTATATAAATTGTACTAATAAATACAAAGCACAAGTTCAAAGGCACTATGGATATATGGTATAGTCATATTAATTTTTTGGATGCTCCTGGCCAATATTGATTGTGAGTTATTTCAGCATCAATTTTTAAATAACATTTATGATGCTGCTATCATGCTGTTTTACCAAGTAAAAGCAGAAAGATAACTCCACTCCTAGGTTTATATCCCAAAATGACTGTTGGGAGAAAGAAGAGATAGTGGTTAGAAGACAGTGGGAAAGTCCTCAGCCTGATTTAGACCTTTCCTGCACACATTGTATCGTCAACCTTGAACCTGACTCTATAGTGCTATTACAGGGGAAGGTTTTGGGGGTGGCTGCATGGCAAGCTACACAGCTAGTTCCCAGCCTGATCTTACAGTGTACAAAGTAGGATGAGTAAGAAATTTGTTCAGTTCCCTTTTCTTGAAAACTTACCAAATTCATATTTCCAAAACCTGAACATAAACTGGAATGCAGTTAAATGTAAAAACTAAAAAACAAAAAAAACTTTTTCAAAGTTTAGATTCAGTTTGGGGATACCAAAATATGCACATTTGAAAAAATGAACACAAAAATACATATATTTTGAAAACTACACATAAAAATATGTACATTTTTTTGCGCAGACTAAAAAAGAATAGTAATTTGATGCATTATCACCTTTTAGGGAGGAATACTGTGTTCTAGCTGCAGCACTCCCACCTACAGATGATTGTTCTGATTATCTGTTTGGCATGTACATGTAGTACAAATTCTGCAGTAGGTACTACAGCCAGAGTACCATCTGCACATGCAATTCCTGCTTCTGCTCAAAGACACTATTCACTAGGTGTATATGTTTCAAGGCATACCCCTTTTATACAGTTAAGTGAAGGGATCTCTGTATGATCACAGGGAAGCAGGGATTTGCCAAAGGTTATGTTGTGACCTAGCCCCCCCTCCCCACATGTGCAAGCTTCCCTTTTGCAGACATCCAGGCTAACATATGGACATTGGGTAGGGAGGCGCAAGAGCTCGGGGTAGACTCAGCAGTGAATTTACACTGCCCCATAACTATATGGAGATCCCTTGATACAATTAATACATAGAGGAGGTCATATCTCTGTTTGCTCTGTTGGTGTGAAAGTTTTCCATGGTTCAACAGTATGACATATAAAACATTTATGCATAGGATACCAAAAGTGCCCAGCATTTTAAGCATTAAATGATGAAGTTTTAAAAACATTGAAACAGTTGGAATGAATATATATATATATATATATATATATATATATAAATACAAAGCAAAGAACAGCTTAGCTTTGTATTAAACTCAAGATATTCTTTTTGGCAAGCAATTTTATACCAATTAAGTTTAATAAATTAAACTGACTACCATCTGGCATTAGTTTCGAAGTGTTTTACAATAAGACAGTAACTATACAATACTTTGAGTGATTACAAAGTACTGAAATTCTAACGGGTGATGATTTAACTTGGACTGGGGAATATAATATGGAAGACATATGCGGCAAATTTCAGGAAGCAAAGGCCAGAGATCTGAAGAGCTGTAAAACTAGTTCTGTGAACCCAAGGGGGCTTTAGACTTGTTTTTCTCAAGCAGCAGCATCCCCTGCCACATGGCAAACTACTTTTGAAACAGAGGTGGTGATGGGTGAACTCCCCTCAGCTTAATCCAGAACTGGGTCAGCAATTACAAGCCAATTTGGAAACCGCCCCCACCCCATACCCATCAGTAGTTCTGAATTGACTTGTAATACTGGCTGCATTGTCTGATGTTACCTTAAACTTTCATCTACTTTTTGTCAAAGCTCTGGACACGAATTGCTGCAACAGCCCCAAAGGAGAATTTTTAAGGTTCCATGTAATGGTAAGGTAAAATCCAGGAAGGCCCAGAGCCTTGGGGAAGGGGGAGCTGTGTTATCCCTGACTTTGTCTCACCAAATGCTACTGGCTGTATAGTTTTTTAACAGTTTTATGCATTCTCTGTTTGCTGTCTCTATATTGACATACAGTTCAACTCAGGGTGAAAAAAGCTTTTCTCTCAGAAGGCTCAGTGGTGTTAAGTACAAGTGCTGTAATTTGAAGAGAGGGTAATGGAGCACACCTACAGTATTTCTATGCAGCAAACAATTGTGCTGGTTTGAGGCCATTTTCTCCTCCCATTATTATGGTAATAGCTACAATGAAGTTTGGGAAGGCAAACAGAGCTATTTTTCCACCCCATCCATCACTGAGTCCATTGTCACAAGTGGAGTAAGCTTCAGGGCTAAACTTGTTTTCCAAATCTGACCCTGGGCCAGAATGTCATCCTATGCCAACTGGGGGCAGGTTTTGGTCCACTGGAACATGTTCCTAGGTGCATTGCTTTACTTTTCCCTGTAGGAATTACTAGCATTTACTTATGTGGGAGAATGTAAAAACCATTTATGCAGGGGGGGATGAGTGAAGTTGGGTATAAACACTGGTGATCCATTATCTGAAGTGTCCCTTCTTAAATGTGTTCTACATGGAAGCCCATTGACTTTGTCCCACAGAACTCACCAGCGCTTATTTGCATAATCCTGTTGTGGACCCCATTTCTCATTCATGCTAGAATGTGACAGAATACTTGGAGAGTCTGACAGAGGAAATGATGAGAATTATTGCATATATTTTGCTTATTGCATATATTTTGACATTTGAATTCGTAACTACCTTTGTTTTGAATTAGAAATGAGATTGTTTGACAGCAACTAGAATCTTCCGAATTATTAAGTGAAGCATAAATTATATATGTATATGTATATGTATATATATATTCATTAAACAAAAAACCTACGGTTTACAAAAACAATGTTAAGGCTCTACAGATTCCAACCAAGCACCAAAAAGCAGGGAAATTGGGAGTTAAGGCTCACAAGCCTTAACGCCACATCCTCCCTAAGGAGGCAGAAAGTGCAAGTGAAATTCTCATTCTCCCAAAGCAGATAAACCATGAGGACTGGGTGGAGAAGATGATATGCAGAAGTGACTGTGGGGTTGTGGAAAACTGATCACGAACAACTTAGGGCCACCTACTTCTCTTTTTTTTGTTTAGAGCAGCCCTTCCCCAACCTGGTGCCCTCCAAAGGTGTTGGACTACAACTCCCATCATTGCAAGTCAGTATGTCCCATGGTCAGGAATGCTGGGACTTGTCATCTCAAAAATCTAGATATGCAATTTGATCTGCAGAGGTGACTGTGGGTTTGTGGGAAATGATGATGAACAACTTAGGACCAGCTACTTCTCATTTCTTAGAGCATCTCCTTATGTTGAGAGTTGCAACCCAACACATCTGACAGGCACCAGGTTGGGGAATGTTGTTCAAGAACAAGGGAAGGCAGAAAGTAGATTTCCAGATGTTTTGGAATTCAACTTGTAAAAGCCCCTATCAGCATGGGCAGTAATCAGGAATGCCACGAGTTGATGTCCAAATCATCAGGATAGATCTATTTTCTGCCCACATCTGTACTAAAGTATGATGTTTTCCAGCATTAAGATATGTGATCAATCAAGGAACTACAAAAGAGCTGCATCACTTTAAATAAACTGTCAAAACCAAATGAAACAATAATGAATGAATCTTGAATACCTAATCCAGATAGCCCTTCAGACATCAACATTAGTTTTCAACACATGGCATAGGATGTCTGTTTCTTGAATATCAGATAAAGGATTTCTCTTACTTGTTCAGCAGTGTGAGATCAAAGACAGAGCTACCACCTAATACTTTCATGCGTAAGTATTATTTTAAAATTAAGTATGAATTAATTTTTGTCTTCCCCATAACGCATAACATGGGAGTTACAGTGTAACGCTTCTGGAGACCACCAGGCTGGAGAAGGTTGACTCCTATACATGTCTTTTCAGAAGCCAGTGCCACTGAATTCACTAGAGCTTTCTCCCAAGAGGTATAGGATTGCAAACTAATCTCATCTGAAAGGTGTTCAAGACAGCCAAACTAAACCTCTTCTTCTCCACTGTTGCTTTGATGAGATGATGTATTGTGCAGGGATTGTGGGGAGTGAACAGTATATTTTTTATAAATACATTTAAAGAAAAAAAACATGTATTTATAAATACATTTAAAGAAAAAAAAGGCAGGATATTGACCAAAAGTTGGAAGTGCCTGGCACATGCTCTGGTTCTAGATCTGTAATGAATAGTGCCCCTTTTGTTATCAAGAGTGCTGCTATATGCGAGATGTGTGTGAGAGAAAAGTATTGGGCAGACCCTGTATTTGGTAAGGGTATGGAACAGCATTCCCCATCCTGCTGCCCTCCAGGTGTTTGAGATGACAAGTCCCAGCATTCCTGACCATGGGACATACTGACTTGCAATGATGGGAGTTGTAGTCCAACACCTTTGGAGGGCACCAGGTTGGGGAAGGGCTGCTCTAAACAAGGGGCCTTGCCTTCTTTTGTATATGGTCACTCTAGTATAGTGCCTGCAACTTTAACTGTTGTGATGAAGAGGGAATTTCACCAGGGACTAATTGCATACAAATGACACTGGCTGAAATTCCCTTTTCTCTACAACTGTTAAAGTTACATGAGCCCTGTCCTCCTTTTCATATGGTCAGCCTAAATATACAAAAGTTAAAAATATAATTAAATACTTTTCAATATTAAAGCATTTTAAACATTTTAAATACATAACAATTTAAAAGTCAAAGGTATAGACAGAGGTCCAGATTATTTGCCAAAGGCCTGCTGGAACAAAAAAGGGTTTGTCTGCATCCAAAAACACATCAAGGAGGGAGCCAGTGTAGACTGCAAGGATTAGAAAGAAAATCCATGTGTGTACACTATGCAAAATAAACGACAGCTCAACTGTTTCTAAACCTTATTAGAAAAACAGGGTGACTAGGCCGAAACCAGCGTTGTAGGCCCAGAAGCACTTTGAAAGGTTTCAACATTGTACTTAAAACTTAACACCGGCCCAAACTAATTAAATGAAGTGTTTGAAGCTTTCAACTTATAGCAGTATGGACCAAACTCTTAGAAAAGAGGGAAGGAGCACTGTGTGTGAGTGGGGTGGGGGAAATTAAAAGAAAGGTATAGCTACCTATTCCCAGGAGAGATCTGAAGATCAAGTTACCATGGATCCAGAGGAACCACACCCTGCTTCACCAGGGAGCAAAAGAGCAAACTGGCCTTATGAAGATAGCCCAAAATACTCTCAGAGCCAAAGGAATGCATGTTCCAGAAGAGAAAAGAGAAACTCTTCTTCTTCTTCTTCACTCAAAAGGTCTGTGCTAGAGGCAGCGGCCATTTCACTCACCCACCCCACATTCTAAGGCAGGAGGGAGGGGGGAGAGTGTGTCGCGTTATGAGGGAAGATGGCCGCCTCATTGACTTGAATGAGAGGTTAAAATAGTCCTTAAAAGTCAACTGAAGGGAATTTTAAAAAAACGAAAAGCTTTCCGTCAACTACGGTCAAGGAGGAAGAGGGCCCCACCACTGGATTACTTAATAAGGCTCTAGAAATTATGCAAATTGTGAGCACAAAAAGTAGCAACCCGGAAGTAAATTTTACAAAAGCAGGGAGACAGGTTTGTATTCCTTTTCTACCTTAGACTGCTCTCCTTCCCTCAATCTTTCACCAATCTTCTTGAAATTTTCAGGCAATGTAAAACAAACATTTATTTCTGGCACCTGTAAATTTCAGAAAGGTTGATGAAACATTTTCGATTTTATGGCTGTTAGAATGAACCTCCCCCCCCCAATTATCACTTTAACATGGCGGAATGTGTTTTTTACTGACGGCCCTTAACAATGGAGGCACGGCTGTGCCTCCATTAATAATAAAGTTAGATATACAAAGATATATAGGGTTATAGAAGTTCATAACTAATAACTTCCATGAGATTTGTCATAAGTGGTTTCAATACTGAGGTTATTATAGACACACACACATACCTGTTTTAGAGTATTTGGCTTTGGGAACGATGTCATTTTATTGTTGTTTCCAAACTGGCTTACTGTTCAAGGTAGAAATTTTCAAATCATTATAAATAATTCACTGGAAAGAATAGCTTCATTTGTTGTAAAAAAAAAAAAAAAAAGAAAGAAAGCAAATAGTATGTTAAAGCCTTATTGATAGGTTAGAAAATTATGCACAAATATGAAAAAACAGCTACATGCCTCTTTGTTTCCCTATCCATAATATTTGCGCAGTACATTAGTAATCATATACAGCACTGAGACATAATTTTTACATCTCTCTAGTTCAGGGAGAGCACATTTTATATGGCAATTTTTCCAGTAATTTGAACTTTACATTCAGCATATCTATTCCTCACTCTTCACTTTACATGAAGCTTTTGTTTGTGTGGCAAATAGTGATAGATTCCAGGAGCATGGCCATGTTGACTTGTCTTAGAAAAAACAACACAGAGACCTAAGAAACCTTAAAGACCAACAAATTTATTGTTGCATAAGTATCTGATGAAATGGACTCTGGTCCACAGTAGCTTATGTCACAATAAATAATTCTAGCAGGATGACTCTCAGGTGTTAGGAGATGAAGAAACTGCTAGGAAGGTTAGATATGTGCCACCTGGTAATGGAGTCATGCTTTCAGCAGGCAGGCTTAAAAAGAGGTCAAACATAATCAGGATTTAACTGTCTATAACTATCCTACTGTGACAATGCTCTGGAATTATTTTGACAGTTAAATTAAGAGTATGCGCAGGGTTATCCTATTACCTTGTTTATATTAACAGGGTACTTCACATTTTAGAGGCCTTGTAAGCTGATCTTGCTGTCACGTATTACTATGACTAGTGTTAAGGAATAGAATAAGTAGCAGCCTTATAATCTAGCCAGTGCTTTAAGATAATGAAAGTGAACTGCAGATAATTTTTATTTAAAGTAATATATTATAAATCTTTCTGAATTTCACCTAGTAATCATGACATTTATATATGTGTTTGGATCAGTCTCACATCTTAATTTTTATGGAGGATTTACTAAATTGTTAGACAGGACAAGTATTTGGGTATGACTGATGCAGTGTTCACTATATATTGCATATCTCTACATTATAGTTGTTTTGGGGCTTTTACTTTTAAAACAAGATAGCATAAAATAGTTATTAGTGTATACATTTGCGGGAGAGGGACTTAGACTGAGGTTCATCCAAAAGGGTGCACATGGCAGGTCTTTCCATGCACCCACCTTTTTCCAGCTATTTCTTCTTCAGTACCTTCTCTTCTCATACTCCCCTTCCTGTCTCCCCTACAATTGGTATTTTCAACTCATCAGATTTAAGAAGTGTTTTCCAGATCACCACAGGGAGTTACTAAACTGAAACAGCTGGTAAAATACAGGTGTTTATTGCTTGCACATCACATCACAGGATTGTGGCCATATAGTATATATGCGTGTGATTATTAACTTTCACTATGACTTTCTTTTAACACTTAGAATTGTTCTTCTGAAGGAACAGCAGCAAGTATAATAAAATAATAAGTGCACTGAGACAAAACTGAACATGCATAATATGTCAGTATCATTCTGCATATGCGCCGCCCTTAATGTTGTTGTGCTCAGTAATAATTATAAACTTCTGTGAATTCTTCTGTACAAGTTTGTTGTTCTGGTACTGCCTATGATATATAAATTAATGTAGAAAATGACTTACTTGAGGATTCCAAATATGCTGGATAGAGTTAAATGAAATGGCAAGATCGATCTTCCCTCCCTCCCCCTTTCCCCCACAGTGGGTACAGCTGCACACGCAAGGGATTTCAGGATAAGGCTCAATGGGAGTTCTCTTTTCTTCTTCCTCAGCTTGCCCTTGGCTATGTGTACTGCAGCAGCTGGCCATTACTTTCAACAGGAAGCTAGTGCTTGCCTCCCATATACACATCCAGCTGTCCCTCTCCTCTCCAGGGCCCTGCCTGCAAGTTTTGTATGCTTGTCTGGCCAAGGGCTAGCTTAGGAGAGGGAGCAAGGAAAAGAAAAAAGGCCCCACTGAGCTCTGACCTGATCCCAGCTTGCACATGCAGCTGTGCCCACTGGGAGATGGATTATGCCCATGGTTTTGTGCTTTAATTTGAGAACGTCAACACAATTCTCTTAGAAATTTATAAATAGTGTATGGAATACAGGATTAATTTCAAACATTTCAGTATAATGACCTTTGATGTTGTTCTTACAGTTTTTGCTTGTTGCATTATAGAAATTGTTTTGCTTTATCTTGTGTGAGGTCTATGGCATGATAAACTCAGTGATAAGATAAACATTTAAAATTAGCCTTTCTTTACAACTTCCAAAATAAGTTATTTTAACAGCACAATCCTCTCTGGCTGTTGCACTATGGTCCCGTGGCTGCTCCACCAGCAATTGCATGAGTATGAGTCCATAGTTGGCATCCTTATTCTAATCAACTAGAGTCAGATATGTGTGGAATCAGGCCTCTGAATGTGTATTCTTAGTTGGAGAGGGAATTGTGCATGCAAGTCCCAGGAGGATTCCACTAGCAGTATGGGAAGGTGCAGATGCTTCATAAGGCAACTTAGGGCCAGAACAATGTGGGGCATCTTTGCTAGTCAAGACAAAAATAAGACAACTGCACCAATGTTTTGTAGTTCCCGTTGTGTTTCGAGAATATCTCTTTATCAAGGGAAATGCTTAATTTCATCCAAAATTTCCTAATAATTGCTTAGAACTTCTTGTTTTAACTAATTCTGGGAGATATTCTTAAAAAGTGTTGGGAGCTGCAAAACATTGGTGCAGTTGTTTCATCGTGTCTTTGCTTTTTTAGCTTTTTAAAAATCATTTTTTTTATTATTGCATCCTCCTCATCTGGATCTGGGCCTAAAAGTGCAAGGAAAAGTGTGGGATCATGGAAGGTAAGTTGTATGCAAGCACGATTTGTGACATTGCACAACATGCACACCTGTTTGACCCTTAGCTTCCAATTTCCTAGTTTTGTGGTGCTTGAGTTTACCCAGTCGAATTTTAAGACTTTATTGATTTTAATAATGTATTAATTTTATATGCTTTTAATCAGTTTATGTATTTTATATTGCTGGTATTGATGTTGTTCCCTGCCTCAATCCCGAAGGAGAGGCGTGTAAGAAATAAATTATTATTATTATTATTATTATTATATTGTTATTATGAAATTTAATATTTAATTAGAGTCTTAAACTGGGAGCTTTTAAAAAACTCATTAAATAGCACTGCAGCTTTGGTATTTGGTAGCAGATAGAAAAAGGTGTGTTATGGTTTGAGGCTTTTCTAGTCCTGAACTCACTGTCTACCTCTCATGCAGCATAATCCTAAATTATACTATGTTAAATGGAGCTTAGTCCCTAGTAAACATGTTTAGGATTGCAGCCTTAAATGCCCTAAATTAAGACTTGTCTAGGGAACTATTTGTCATATGTTTTTTCTTCTTATTTCAGTATGGATTTATTATTTTAACTGAGGTTTAGAGTTATAATTAAATTACCAGTGTTTAAAACAAATACATTCAGAAATATCTTTGGGCAGGTTTGTTTAAGAAAATATTTTCCAAGACTAAAGAAAGTACTGTGAACTATTCATTGTGAGGTTAAACATGAAGCATCATGCATTAATTTCTCAAAATATATGTTACTTCTTTCCATTACAATATGCATACTATGCTTCATAATTGATAATTCCTGATTAAATTTCTTATCCAGTTCATTTCCATTTTTATCTTTGTGGCTCTGTTATCTTGTTAATTTATTTAGAGTTTGATTTCAAATGATTTCAGATTTCTCCCACAGCTTTGATATCTTTCCTCATAATGTTTTGCATTTTAGTATAAATACTGAGGTTCACTTAACAATAGATAAAATTGAGAATTTTGTATCTTGCAAAAAAGTTAGCCAAAGTGATAATTTTTATTAGATTAATTGGTCAGGAAGTTGAAAATTGGTAGAGGAAATATGAAACATGTAAAAAAGAAGAGCTTCCGGCAAGAACTCAAGGGCAACAAAGGTTATGGATGCACCATTTAAGAGTGTTGCTAATTATTCCCAATCTGAGACAGAGTCTTACATGCATCCTTGGGAACATTTAACCAAATAGCCTGAGACTTCTCCAAAATAAAACTATGAAACTGTGAGGTCTTACATATTATCATATTGGTTTTTTCAAGCTTAGGAGCTTCTGGTTAATTGTGTTCAAATCAAGGTAGAAATTGTGAGTCCCAAATGTTTCAAGATCTCTGTGAAATCCTAGGGAATTATAAAATATGAAATGTAATTGAATGCCCACAATGTGATGGGTAGGTTCAATTGAACTTTTGAGTGCAAAATTGGTTACTTTTTGTGCTGCAGCAGCAAATAAGCTGTGGCCAATATATTCTCCTAGTCCTAATAAAACTGATACGTATCAGTGTCAAAAAAAAAAAATCTTACTAGATTTAATAAAAGAAGAAAACAAAATTCATGCTGTAAAACTAGAAGCATGAATGTAATGGTGGCGTTTGGTGGCAAATTGTGGATTTATTAATTAACCCAGGATTTGCTTGGACATGGGCCACATGCGAGCCAATTCCACTTTGCAGCAGCAACCTATGAATGCCCCATTTGGGTTATTCATGGGTTCAACACCTAAAGTTAACTTAAGAACAAACCATGGGTTAACTTTAGGTTGTTTAACCCACAAATAACCTAAAGCGACTAAGTTTGGACATCACACTAACAGCCTATGAATGGGTGTTTGTAAGTTGTTGCTGTAAACCGGAAACGGCATGCATCCCCGCAAATCTTGGGTTAATTAACCCATGGTTTGCTGCCAAATGGTATTATTATGTGTGAACCAGGTCACAGTCTAAGCAAGCAGCAAAAGAAAGCAATGAATCATTTCACTTACTCCTATAATTAGAAGCCAAAGATAACAAATAATGCACTGCCCTTTCATTTAACCTTAAAAGAGGAAAGGGACAAAGCAACCCATTTGTTTTCTGCCATTGTAATGTGACTAATAGCTGGTATCTTTTTATTGCATTCTCCATTCATATTCCTGAGTGTTTAGCTTTGGCTGAGAGAGAAGGTAATTTGAAGCCAGTACAGCGAATGCCAGAACTACTAGTTCATTCCTTGGCTAAAGTGCAGAGACACTCAGCACCTTGTCTCTTTTAAAGTCAGGGCTAGCTTTGAACTGAGATGCGTACAGATCTCATGACTTGTACCGTCTGGGTTCTCTGGCTTTTGAACTTTACTGTTTCAATTGGCAGCAAAGTACCACAAGGTCTGTTAAGTAAATTTGAACTGCATTAGCAGCCAATCTTTTCTAACTGCAGTTTAGTGTAAATCTGAAGTTCAGACTCTAACGATAGAAACTGGTGTATGATATTTATTAATGGATTGCTCATTCTGTGCACCAAGATTTCCTTTACACATGCGAACAATCTGTTTTCCAGACAAGAGGCCTATCAGTTGTTGCTCATAGAACAAAAGAATATTGTACATGTAGAGAAGTTCAACATGGTGGAAATCACCATTCGTATCAGCTATGACCAGTTCAGACAAATGAGCAAGTTAGGGAACAGAGAGGTGTTTCCTGTGTATACTGTTATATGTTCTCTTCACTTCCCAAAGTGGTGAGACAATCCCTGGGCTTTTGTTTCCTTTGGATGAAAGAACATTTCATTGAAAGCTTTAGTAATAGAACTGCTTTATATGCAAATATACAAGCCGCAGATCCTCTAACCCCTGCATCAGTGACCTTGTGCATCAACACTCCCACCCAGGCTATAGCCTGTTTCCAGCTAAGTCTATCTTTAAACTCACAGCTTTCAGTCTATGTGCATCGCTCTTTCTCTGTCCATTCAAAATTCCAGCTACTGATTCTCTCTCTCTCTCTCTCTCTCTCTCTCTCTCACACACACACACACACACACACACACACACACACACACGTCTGCAGAACGCTAGTTTCAGACCTTCATCCCAGCAGCTCAATTACTCATTCTGGAAAGTTCTACAGCCATTAAGTATGCACACACATATGCAGGTCCTCCCCCCCCCCACCCCTTTTTTTCTTTTTTTAAAATCCTGACTCCCAAAACCATATTTGCAGACCCATTCACAGTAATCAGTTGGCTAAACTCTCACAATACCATTTAGCTCCTCTACTTTGCCATAACTCAAAATAACTAGAAAAAATGGCAGATCCTCACACATTAATAACAACTGCTATGAAATATTATACACATCTTAACCTATGATCACAATAACGTTTATTTTTTAAAAAATAGATCTGGAATTGGCAATGGTTTAGAGTGGGGCTGGGGTGGGTGGCATGGGGTTTGCTTCCCATTCTCTCTTGTCCTTAACTGGTGAGAATTTAAATAGTTGAAGCTTTTCCTGTCACATATATCCATGCCAGGAAAGGCTTTACCTGCTAAGTTTATACACATCAGATTGCTGTTACAGGAACTGGAGCAGAGCCAGTAAAAAACTGTGTGTGCAGATCTAATAGAAAAACACAGCGCAAAGTACTATATAACATTTTAAACAATGCTGAAGTCTTGACCAAAGGCTTATAAGGAGGAGAAGTAAAAGGGGAGAGCAAAGTTGTAGGGAGTTATACAACTCATTATATATTATAGGCACAATCAATGAAAAGTTAAGAACTTTTGAAATCTATTGAAATAAATTGTAGTTAAAGATTATTACCTCTGGGCAAATCATACCCACAGGACATGAATCATGTGTGATTTTAAAACTGAACCAGTCCCCTTAGAACTACATAATTGTTGCATTTCCTCATCCACCGTGGCTTGATTTACCTAGTATTCTGAATTCCTCTGAAAATCTAGGAAGATACTAAGAATTTAGTAAATCTAAAATGAGAGACAGCCTCAGAAGCCCACAGCCAGTCCCTTCCTGCTGTCTTGTTCTATAATTCATATCCTGCTGAGATCCCTGATCAGAGCATGAAGCACCTGTATTTTTAGCTTCTGTGACTTAGAGTTTTATTAGTGCTTTTATTGTACTTACCCAGCAGTCTTGGAGACATCGGTTCTAATGATGGCTTCTCCCAAGCAGGGAGACAGCAGGAGCCTGAACTCCGAAAAGGCAATGACAGCTCAGTGAGAAGAACATCATACTTGGGGGAGAGGGCTGTACCTTGGAAATAGAGCATATGCTCAGCATGCAGAGGTCTCACGTTCGCTCTTTGGTATTCCACTTAAAGGATCCCGTGCAGCAGGGCTGGGAAATATCTCCGCTTAACGTCTTTCAGAGTAATTACCAATCAAAATAGGCAATATTGGGTTAGATCAGGGATGGGGAATCTCTGGCCCATGGGTTGAATTTGATCCACCTGGACTCCTACATCTGGTCTGCAAAAGCTTCTGCTGAGGTGCCTCCCTTAAACCTCCTCAACCCCTCTGAGGAGGGAGAACATAGGAGCCATGCTGAATCAGACCAATGGTCCATCTAGGCTAGCATTCTGTTCACAGAGTGGCCAACCAACTGTCAACTAGAAACCCACAAGCAGGACATGAGTGCAACAGCACCCTCCCACCCATGTTCCCCAGCAACTAGTATATATAGGCTTACTGCTTCTGATACTGGAGGTAGCACATAGCCATCATGACTAGTAGCCATTGATAGCCTTCTCCTCCAGGAATTTATCTAACTCCCCTTTAAAGCCATCCAAACTGGTGGCTATCACTAAATCTTGTGGTAGTGAATTCTGTAATTTAACTATGCACCGTGTAAAGAAGTACATCCTTTTGTCTGTCCTGAATCTCCCACCAGTCAGCTTTATGGGATAATCCTGGGTTCTATTATTTTGACAGCAGGGAAAAATGTCTCCCTAACCACATTCTCCACACCATTTTGTAAACTTTTGTCATGTCTCCCCTTACCTCCCTTTTTCCAAGCCAAACAATTCCAGCTATTGTCACCTTTCCTCATGGGAGCCAGCTTGAAGCAGTGACTCCCAATCGAAGTTGGCTCATTGCTGCTGCAAGGTGCTGGGGCCAAGCCCCAACTTCCCCAGGGCTTTGCTCAGTTTTCATATTTTCCATTGGAAAAAATTGGCCAAGTGAAACTGTGTCACTGGGGAGCTGGTGCACTGAGGGTGCCTTGAGATGGTGGTTCCACTAAGCTGAGCAGCATGTTAGGGATCTACCCACGCCCATCCCAGTATATATGTACCTGATGTGTGTTTGTATGGAAGGGGGGCTGCATGCCAACAGTGAACGTGACTCTCACCCACTTAGGGCTGTGGCCCCATCCACTGCTGGCATATAGCCCCTGACTTGCTCGCTCAGAGCTAATGCAGATCTCACTCAGCATGAGGCATTTTATTTCTTCGAATTGCTCTGTTGTAGACAGTAGTAGTAGAATCAATAGTTTTAAATTTGTGGATTAGCCTCAGTACTGCAGCAGAACCCCACCCCTATTTGGGGGGCAGCTATTGGTTATTATAGCTTTTATCAGTACTAGTAGGAGCTTCCACATATACGTGGCATGCAAGCTGAACCATTTAGTGAAAGGTAGAGACACTGATAATCCCTTGCACTTAATCCTAAAATTTATGGAGGATGCAACTAGCAGTGGCTAATAACTAAGACATCTAAATGGAACCTCCATATCCAGAGGTAATATGCATCGTAATACCAGATGCAAGTGACGGGATGAGCTTCTTGGAAGTATCTAGTCATACACCATTGGAGACAGAATGCTGGTCTCAGTGGACCCTAGATCAATCAAAGGGAGCTTTTGTTTAATGGCTTGCTTTGCCAACAAAGACAATTTTCAGGAGAATGGACTAGGACAGTTTCATTAAAAAGTACTATTTTCAAAACGTCCATGTTCTCACGGCTAACGAGAATTGTGGAGAATTTTCTTTTGACGCCACAATATATTCTTCCTTCGACGGTAAAATATTCTTGAGCAAGTAGATGCCAGGAGTGGATATATACTATCTAATATGACTCTGCTCCGTTCTTGAACTTAACCCCTTTTATTGGTTCTTTTCTCTATTCAGAGATTCCTATCCATAGTAATGTTTCCAATTCCCACAATTTTATGGGGAATCACATGACATTTCATATGCATACCTTGATCCCTTACTGTGTGTCTGTTTATTATCTTGTATTTTCAGGAAGATTATCACTTTAAAGGCAATGGGGCCTATTTCATTTAAGAGAACCCCATAGAGCTTTATTGGAGCTCATACAGAAAAGCCTTGTAAAGAGGTGGGTCTGTGCCAACAAATTAGGAGTCCGGAATGTGAATAAAATGCCCTGAAACTTCTCATCATACTGATCCTTTGCAAGGATATTTCTACAGATCTGAAGTCAAAGCGCATCTCCTGCAATCTGCTGAAGGGATCCAGCTTTGTTTAGTTTAAGCGCAGCTGCTGGCATAAGAAATTGAAAAAGACATGAACAATGCCTGGTGTGTCAGAGAACCTGAATCACAGCTGATGCCATTAGCAACCAAGCTTCTGCAGATCTTTCCAACAGAGTTGGAATTACACTTGCTTTTGGCACTTGCCAGGTCTGATGCTGGTTTTCATAGATCCAGAACATTATGTTCATAAAAGTTAAAACTATAGAGCTACTTATATACAAACATCAAACTTTTCTGTGATGCTGTTGTTTACTTGGAAGTTAAACACGATTATGTTGAAACAATGCTATGTGCTAAGTAAGCCTTTGAATTAAAGGCCAATCTAAATGTAATGTTAAGTATGTCTTTGCATTTAACCTGTATGCCTTTCAACAATGCATATAGCATCAGCAGGAGAGACTGATAATTATCAGGATCCCAGGAGGCATGGGGTGGGAACAGGGCAATGGGTAACTTAACTCATTCCTCTCCTGCTGAAATCCTCAGGAAAATCCTTCCTTTGAAGCTGCTATTTGCATTGAGAGGAATTGGCACCAATAAAGCAGTTCTTCTCAAAGGATATATTGACTTGAGAGGAAGGTTTTTTTTTCTCAGGACTGCAGGAGGAGAGGAAAGCCTTACATTCTCTTTCCTGGCCTCCCAACTGATGTCATTTGCATCTTGAAAAACCTGCACATGAAATGCAGAATTGCATTTAAATGCAAATATTTATTTAATGTCATGTCTAGTTTGGCCTTAAATCTCTCTGAACAGTATTTTTGCTTATTTGCCCATTAAAGATAGCTAAATATTTGATGTCCACCCAACATATTTAGATTTTGGAATTAAAAATAGCTCTCTTACAGTGCAATCCTATGCATGTCTACTCAGAAGTAAGCCTCACTCCTGAGTCCAATGGGGCTTCCACTCAAGTAAGTGTGTATAGGATTACAGCATTATTCCCCTTTCCAAAAGTCCACTGTGGTTAGAAAATGCAAACCTGTTCCATTTGTGATGTGTATGCTTACCTCAGCAAGTTGTTTGGATTGCATCATATAAGACAAAATAAATTTGTAGCACCTCAGTGCTTACAAGATAACAAATGTGCTATGATACTGCATTGCTTGTCATTCTGTCAGGACTTGTGTTCATAGTGAGTGTTGTGCTGGGATCCCAGCCAGGGATTCAACTTATGTATCACAACCTACCTCTGGCCAAAGAAGGGATACCAGCAGTAATACCGCCAAGGAAGCTTTCTTACAGCAATCTGACTGAGTCAGGTGATAGTTCCTAACTCCTAGAAAAGTTTCTGGGTCATGATTGCTTCCTTACTTGAGCATTTTGCCTAAAACAGTTGCTTTAATCAATATGCCGTTTTGTAGGGTGACCATATGAAAAGGAGGACAGGGCTCCTGTATCTTTAACGGTTGTATAGAAAGGGGAATTTCAGCAGGTGTCATTCATATGCATTCAGCACCTGGTGAAATTCCCTCTTCATTGCAACAGTTAAAGCTGCAGGAGCCCTGCCCCCTTTTGTATCTGGTCACTCTACAAAAGAGTATACAAATGACCCCTGCTGATATTCCCCTTTCCATACAACTGTTAAAAGACAGAGGAGCCCTGTCCTCCTTTTCATATGGTCACCTTAAATTTTGTCCAAGACACTTTTGTATAGCCGTGCAAGGTCTCTCTGCACCAATGCAGCCAAGGACTCTGCGTCATGCTGCCACTTTGTGCACCTCATGCCCCTGTTCTCTTTGCCCTGCCTCCATATTGTGAACCACATGTCTGAAGCATCTCCTCCCTGCAGGTTCTAAGTTAACCATCTCTGCTCTATTCACTTAAGTTCAATCTCAGTATTTTTCAAAGTTGGTGTATTGCACCCCACAGACTCTACCTTTAAACAAATTTAAGTTTTATTTAAATAAAGCTTTTCCAATGAGCTCTCTCAGGTAATGGCCGTCTCCTCAGACCAGAAGTAGTGGATGGTTCCCTTGACCACTTCCTGGTTCTTCCCAGGAAGCACAACCCACTCAGGCCAAATCCAGTAGCACTCCATTGATTAGTCTGATTTTTTTCAGGCACTTCCTGTGATGTATGTATATATGTGTATAGCTTTATGTGAGTCTGTAGGAGCTAGTTTTTCTTTCCCCTTCAAGGCCTAGATGGGTCCTCTTTCTTAGAGCAAAACTAGACTTGATGTTTATCATATAGTTTGCTATTGTAGAGCTGATTTTTGTTTAACAAATAGCTGGTGTAGGGGAGAAGACAAGCCACATAGGGACAGTAGCATTCAGAGAGGGAGGCTTTAACCCATTGTGTTGAAACTCAGGGCTAAATTCAGCCTAGTCCAGTCCTCTGGATTCTCCAGATGCCCACACCCCTTTCCCCAGCCCCACCTCCTTTTCCGAAACACAAACTATTTGGCAGTTTTCCCACAACAGAATCTCGGTTTGGCTTAACACCCCCCCCCCCCCCCCCCCGTGCTGGCTGTTGGTTAAAACAAATAACGAACAAATCCATCAGCTACACAATGCCAAACGTACACGTTGAACATCATATCTAGTTTGGCCCTTAGTGCAGGCAGTGTACAGTGCAGTTTTTCAGGAGTTAGTGTGACTTATGTTTGGAACTAGTAGAAGCCTGTTGTTGAAGTTAACAGGGTCGAAGCTACTTGCTGGGAGAGCTGAGCCGAGCTGAGGGGGGACTGCAAGCTGAGCAAGCAGATAAGCTCACCTCCCATGCTAACCATAGCCAACGGTCACTGCGCTTTTCCAAGCATTTCTTCTCATCATAGGTGTGCGCAGCACATTTCATTAGCTCATTTCTTGGCTCATCGCTTTGATCATGTCACTCCACTCCTGAAATCCTTGCATTGGCTTCCAGTTCACCTCAGAATCCAATATAAGCGTCTCCTGTTGACTTTCAAAGCTTGTCACAGTCTAGCGCCTTCCTATCTTTTTTCTCTTATTTCACATTATTGCCCCGTTTGTGCTCTTTGCTCATCAAATGTGATGTTTCTTACCCGCCCAAGGGTCTCTACTTATCTTGCTCTGCTTTGTACATTTTCCTTTGCTGCCCCCATGCCTGGAATTCTCTTCCAGAGCATTTGCGGACCATGAGTTCAATTATAGTCTTTAAAGCTCAATTGAAAACTTCTCTTTTTTGTAAAGCGTTTAGAACTTGATTTTAATTTTACTTTTATACTTCTAGTTTTATTGTCCCCTGTGCTTGTTTGGTGCATTCCCTTCCTTTTATTGTTTTATTGTGATTTTATCCAAATGTAAGCCTATGTGGCAGGGCGTTGCCACAATTCCCCCAATTGTGGAACGATCTCCCCAACAAGGCCCGCCTGGCACCAACATTGTTATCTTTTTGGTGCCAGGTCAAGACTTTCCTCTTCTCTGAGGCATTTAGCAATATCTGATGAGCCGGGGTTTGTTTTTAGGCTTATAGCTTTTTAACATTATTATAGTGGTTTTAAATGTGTGTGTATATTGTATGTTTTTGCTATTTTAATTTTTGTATATTGTTTTTAATTGTTTTAATCTTACTTGAACTGCCCAGAGAGCTTCGGCTATGGGGCGGGATACAAATGTAATAAAATAAATAAATAAATAATACATTAGGGATTTTTTTTAAAAAAAAGCCAGACATTTATTGAATACTCAATCATAAAGGACATTACTTTCCTTCATTTATTTATTAAACACAGTAGTCACTGATGCCCTACTCAGCATTCGGCTTGCCTGACCACGGGAGGGGCGTTGCAGGTGAGGGGGGTGGAATGAAAAGATGCTCTTCAAGCCCCAATATTGGTGAGGCTTTGTGGTGACACTGGCCAGAGGTGGGATTTTTGAGGTGATATTAGCCTTTGGAGGCCCTCCTTCTGGCCTCTTTGAAGCATGGCTCCCAGCAGAGGCTCCTGGCAAAGCAATTCCTTTTTGCTCCTGCTGCAGGGAGCAATGGTGCGCTGTCAGGGCTGGTGGCAGCAGAACAGCTGGAGGGCAGCCGGAGAACCATTCCTGCTGTGTCTGGATCCCTACGCAATGGCCCCCTACTCAATGCCCCTCTCAATTCGGCGCTTATTGCTTGAGACATTAGGGTGTGCCTGGATGCACCTAGCACACCCCTTGCACATGCAGGAAGTGTAGAGCTATTTGCTTTAAAGAAAATTAAACCTGTTAACCTCAGCATGCTACATTCTATGGCATGTAACAGATTTGGGCCTTTATGACAAATCTATGCTATATATATATATATATATATATATATATGGCAGTGTGAAGAAAGAATTGGTTAAAATAGTCTCCCTTGATATCTGTTCACTTCTGAATTTACCCAAGGATGTGCCCAGTATGGAAAACCTTTAGAAAATACCAACGGAGAAGAGAGAAAAAGAGTGCAATCCTATGCATATTTAGACAAAATAGTCCTACAACTCTCAGCATTTACTAGTGCTCTACACCTGGAGTAGTCATTCTCACCTTTATATAATAATCATAGTGGGAATGCTTTACTACTCAGCAGCAAGGTTCAGAACTATTGCCTATATCTAGTGTGTTCCTTTGCGGTGGGGGAATTGTTAAATGATCGGGGGTCTGGTAATACTGAATCCTGTTAGTGACAAATGTGGTTTGTTGTTATGAAATATCAATTTTAGAAATGTCCCTGTAAAATAGGAAATGTGCTTTCAAACACATACATAGTAATGGCCATAGACCCCAGACTCTGGTGTCATTCCAGAATGTGGGGGTTATAGGATTGTTTTTTCTGTCAAAACATGCATAGGATTGTGCCCTAAACATTTTATCTATTAGCTTTAATACTTTATTTTATGGAGTCCTCACTTTGTGAAGTATGATGAATATAACAGCTGGACATCTGTTGTCTGTTTTTTGACTATAGCAGGAAAACATGGTGTCTGGCAAAAACTCAAAAGCCCAACATAATGCTACATTCACTCATTATATGATGGGAGGAATAAGAAATGAAATATAGTCTACATCTGCCTATCTGTTGTATCCGGGAACAGAAAGTAAAAGCAGAGGGCTGTGACTCAGTTACACATGCACAGTGAGCCTGTTTACTACTGTTCTACACCTGGAGTAGTCATTCACACCTATATATTATAATCATAGTGGGAATATTTTACTATTCAGCAGCAAGATTCAGACCTATTGCTTTTACCTAGTGTGTTTCTTTCTAGCGGGAGAATAGTTAAATGATATGGGTCAGGTTGAATCCTGTTGGTGACAAATGTGGTGGGTTGTTATGAAATATCCATTTCAGAAATGACCCTGTAAAATAGGAAAATAAATGTTCTTTCGAAGGCATGCATAGGAATGGCAGTAGATCTTCATAATCTGGTGTGGTTCCAGTTTTGAGTCAAACACCCACCCACACACCCCACAAGCAAATACAGCAGGTGATGAAACCAATATGAAACCAATATGTATCAAGAGCTTATGAAGAAAGGAGTTCTGATCCTTAGAAGGGCAGAGCAATATGCAAAATGCATATGTTCCACCTGTGACCATTGGAAGTTCTACTCATATGACGTCCTTAGCAGACATAGCTTACATGTTTTGAAGCTTTTCAGTGCTGAAGAGTCAAAATTTGACACACTTCTTTATCCAAATAAAGCATCTACTTGAAATTGCATTTGCAAAGCAGCTCACCACACATAACTTACCATTAAATCAATCCCTGACATGTACTTTTTCCCATGCTGCCATCAACAGGTGTGTTTTGCATAATACATAAAGTTTCCAGAGATTTACATGATCACTTAATCCATTTTCACCGCCATACAGAAGAGACAACTACATAGGTGATCTTTTCTTAATGACTGAATGGCAATTAATAATGGAGATATGTTGATCTCTCATCTTTTTGACATGTCTGTCAATAGTAATAAAAAGCTGGGAGGTCAATTTAAAAATCTCTTAGCAGACACATAAAAAGTAACAGTATTGATTTTTCACATAATTGAACTCGATGGTCAGTAGAAGAAACCTTAATGACAAAACTATGAAAAACACATTTGTGAGTGGACTGTGTAACATTTGGGGGCACCTTTCACAAGATTGTCACAGTGTGGACTGCATAAAATGAAAACAATGGGGGGAAACAGTTCAGATAAGATAGGCAAAACTGTAGCATAGTTAGATCACAGACAAAAGAATTAGTGTGTTGTTTCTTACTCTAACTAGCAAGTTGGTTGAAATGGCAAGCTGCATAGCATCTGCCATATGTATGTCAACTACTTTTAAGAAGAACAGTGAGAAAAACATCTTGTAGAGCGATATAATGAAGATTGTGGTATCTTTACTAGAAAGAACATCTGTTTACCAGCATCAGCTTCCTTTTCAAAGACATGTAATCACTGTTTTAAAGGATTATTTTGCTTGGAGACTAGGCGAGGGTGGGCCAGATCAAAAGGATATCTATAATTCTGTAAAGCATATTGGAATGATAAGCCTTTTCTAATTAAGACTTATTTAAACAACATCTATGCAAAGATGGTATCTTTAATGTACACTCATTCATTCAAAAATAAAAAAGGGAGATTACAGAAATAATATACTCATCCTTTTTTTCTTTCTTTGTCAACTAAATACTGGTAATACGGATCATTGTATCACTTTAATAAAGACGGTTGAAAATGTACCAGATATGAAAACCTGTAGTTACATTTGGTTTGACTGATGTCCAGTTAACATATGCTCATCACACACAGCTGGTTCATACAATACCTTTTCGTATACTTGAGTACTCCAACTGCCTTCAGGCATACATTCACAAGATTGATATTGCAGCCTTCCATTTTCTTGGCAAATTAGGGACCATTATTTCATGTCATGCACCAAAGCATTTATTTGTTCTGCGGGCAATACTGTGCTAGCTGTATCCTTTTGTGTGTAAATTTACTCCTTGTGTCTGGAAGTTTACTCTTCCCTGCCAAGGTGTCTAATAATACCTGCAATGGTTCTCGTTAGGCATTGTTTGTTCATTTATTTGTTTTATGTACTTTTAGATCTCTCAGTAAATGAAGTTCTCTGGGTAGTGTACAGATAAATTTATAAACATGGAATACAACATCACACAACAACAACAACAACAATAATAATAATAATTTTTAAAAACATCACAAAATAAAAACACCAAGGGGAAAAAATGTAAAAGGCTTGTAATAGGCAGAAGTTACTGGAGAAGTCTATGGGAGGGGCATAATTAAATCTCAGACTGTCAGAGTTCCCATAATCGCCTCTGATGAATCTTACCAAAAAGGTTTGCCCCACACATAATATCTTGGAGTAAACATCCAGAAGGAATTGTATCCTGTTATATCATTTAGTGTGAATATGGACTGGAAAAGTTGCTAATCCATAGCAGTCATCACACGGGAGGTTTAATGCACATCTGCTGTGACTTTGATCCACTTTTTCAGCGCCGGACTGGCATGACGTCCCCATCATGCTGTTCTTTCGCCTTGAGTGAGTCCAGCCCTGAAAAAGTGGATCAAAGTCACGGCAAATGTGTATTAAACATCCCATGTGATGACGCTCAATGTGGTGAAGAGAAGTCCATCAGAGGCACTGTCTTCCATCTTGATGCTCCTAATTTCCACACTCTGATACTTGGTAAAAGCTCTGCAGATAGATGTATACAGCAGCAGCCACTGCATCTTAACATTTATGTGCATACATAAATGAACATGGAGTTGCAATACCAAGTATTATTCCTTGCTTCCTAGTGGACTTTTGAATCCATTACTAATATAACAGTGGTGTATAGTAATGAGATTGAAATGCCTCAGTGTGGGTCCATTTTAGTATTTCCTTTTGCTTGCTACATCACACATGTCATATGGAGAATAGGTTTATCATCTGATTTGGCTCCAGTCTGCTTAATAATGAGGCCAGGAAGCTCTGGCATGGAAAGCTGGTTAGTTTATACACGTTTTCTGCAAATACAATTGATATGAAATCATTCTGCCTGAAACAATATTATTTGAAATAGGCTACATGAAACAAGCGTGTTAATTTTACATGTCAGTGGGATATTTTATAATATCAGTCAACAGTCTTTGGGGAATTCCAAGTAAATGCAAACATATATTAATCAAATAAAACAAATAATATACAACAGTTTAAACAAATAAGCTGACCTCTAATTTGTTTTGGTATTTTCAGTAAGATTAAGTTTACAGTACATTAACTTTTGCAGAGAGCAGGAATTGTGTATAGTGTGTAAATTATAAAATAACAAATATTAATTCCTACCTCTCTGATCTCTACCTTCAAGGCAAATTGAAACAAACAAGCTTGTTTATCTAGGCAGTCTTTCAAAGTATGCAACTGCATGCAAAACCTTATTTTGTGCTTTGAGATTTAAAACATCATTAAGGAGATAAAAGTGTCAGTAAAATAATTGTATTTGTTATCATGAAATGTTTAAAAACGGGTTTGTTGTTTTAGTGACTAAAATAATCCACAGCCCATAGATGTCAATAGCAATTGTAGGACTAAGGGAAACAAGCTCCAGTTCAAATATTTGTGTGAAATAGCATTTCTGCAGTGTTACTGCATCATCAATGCATTTAACATTGTTATGATGGGTGGGGCCATAGCTCAGTGGTAGAGCAATGCTTTGCACGCAAAAGGTTCTAGGTTCAATCCCTGCCATGTCCAGGTAGACTGGAAAAACTCCAGCCTGAAACTCCGAAGAGCCACTGCCAGTTAGTGTTGACAGTACTTGGCTAGATGGACCAAGGGCAAGAGTTCATCATTATCATCCGAGATGCTATATGGCAGTAGGACACCACTATTCAAGTGAATTACTGGTTGCCTTTGTGTTGGCTCTGGGATCTAACACCAGCCTTCACTCCCACTGTCATAAAAATAACAGATGTTCTTTCATAAAGCAAGCAGTTACATTGGGATAGGGTTAAGCAGAACTGATCCCCTTTCAAAGGAGAAGGAGTTGGGTTTACTCTCTCTCACCACCACCAACAACAACAACAACAAGATTAGCATTGTAAGGGCCACCCACATTGCTGGAAGATCAGTTTTGATAGTCTGCCCTCAATGGTTTATGAATCTAGTTGGTTTCTTGACTGCCCTTAGAGAGTTTCCTGCTGACATGGTTGGCAGTCCTGTTGACTAGTGGACTAGATCCTTGAATAAGGAGGTGTTGTTGTGGGCTGTTTCTTCTAGATATTCTTTCCACTGATAAGTGCCAACATATTTGGATTTGCCTCCCCTGAGATCTGCATCAATGGCCTGTTTTAAACAGAAAATGCCTTTCTTTTCTTTTTTTTAGCCTTTTGCTGAATGTTTTTATACTGGCCTCCTCTGGTTTGACCTGCAATTAAGTTTTCAACGTTAACGCTGTATTGTTCATTTTGTTGCCTTGTATTTTTACTTTTTGTTTTAAGCTGCCTTGTGAAGACTTGGTCCTAGAAAGTGAGATAAAACTATTGTAAATAATTGAATATATCCCTTAGGACTATGAAGCAGCAGGGGCTGCAGCTAAAACCATAGAAGAAGACTAGAGTAAGCAGAGGAAGGAAGTTTATTTCTCTGACACCATTGCTTCTGTTCAGTGTCATCCAGCAAATCTGCTTCTGGGAGTTGGTGCAGTTTTACGGTCAAGGTGCCAGAGTAGTAAGGTGGAACCTTCAGAGGCCTATGGTGGCATGTTTGCAGGGCACTTTGCAGATAAAACCGCTTGCATGCTTACTGATTTCGATTCCATGTTAATATGCAGTTACTCTTCTGGTTTTTCCTAAAGTCTCATTTTTAAGGGCTTCTCTACATGACCGTTTCTTACCAAAACCGTACCATGTTTCTGCCCCCTCTTTCAGTAATGGGCCCTTTACACTAGCTAGTTTTATCCTGGAACTTTTGGTTTCTTTTCTTTACATGGAGAGGCAGCACCTCTCCTGAGCAGCGGCAATGTTGTGAGTCAAGCTTTTGTCCAAACCTTTATACGAACCTTGTATTTGCCTCTATGGTTCACGCCCATTTACCTCCCCCTAGCTGGTTATCGGTCACCCTGTTGTGATTGACACAGCCTTCAACTACGGGCAACTGGCAGCCTTCCTGTTAAAAAACTACCCAGGTACAATGAAAATCAGCTGTCAGAGGTAAAACAAGTGGAAGAAAAGTGACAAATTCAGAGGGAGAGGAGGATAAAATGCCTCCCCACAACAAAGGGAGGCAGATCTGATCCCCTACCCCACCAAGAGCACCCCTTTAAGTTCAGTGGGGCTTAATCCAAGTAAGTGTGCCGAGGGTTACAGACTTGCATGATGATCTTATGTCTACTCAGAAGTAAGTCCCATTGTGTTCATTGGTTCTTACTCCCAAGTAAGTCTTGGCTTTCCTGGGGGCTGTGAGGAAACACAGTCCCCCCCCCCAAATATCCAGCAGATCAAGGGTTTCTTGGTGGTGCCAAGAAACCCCACAACCCTGGCGGGCAGGTGAAACAGCAGCAGCAGCAGCAGGAAAAAGAATGTCCTCAACATTCTCAGCCATCATGGTTCAGCCGTCCTGCTGACCTGCCAACCTGCCATGGAGAAGCTCTGCCCACCAGCAGAAGTGGTTGGAACTGGGGAGGCAGTCACACCGCCTCCTCAGCATAACCGCACTCCTCAGTCCCACCCACATGAAGCAACATGGAAACAATACATGGGCTGGCAATGCTGGTCTGATGGCGTGAGCAGGAAAAATACCACATTTTCCCCAGTTTGAAATAACATGACTTAGTAATGGGGAAACAGCGAGAAAGAAACAGTACAATGATGGCATCATGTAAAGCACCCAAAAACTTCTGAGGAATGTCAATTGCACCACAAAACCATAATGTAGAGACACCCTAATACAGTTGATTGGATCATTGCAGCTTGAACGTCTAATGAGTGGTTGCAGAAGTATGTCCTTTGGCACTCAAACCTTGGTTTCATGTCTAAATATGCAAGAGAGTGACTCACCTGCTAGGTCAAGGAAATTATAGCTGCCGCTAAGAAGGAAGCCGTGGTGGGACCATTCCTGAAAAACTCCTCCTTACAGCCTGAAGAGGCAACAAACTGCAGACCTGGCTACAACTTACCTTTTCTGGGTGAGGTGTTAGAGTGGTCCAACACTAGGCATTCCTAAAAGACAGATTATTTGGGTCCGTTTTTATCTCTCTCTCTCTCTCTCTCACACACACACACCATCCCATGTGCTCTGTATAGGGTTGTTGTGTTTTTATCTGATCTGAAGGATGATCTATTATCACTTTTGCAAGACTTTTTATGATAGTTATTGCATGCTGGCTAAAAACATGGCTTTTATTCTGGCTTATTTCAGAAGTACCAGATCCCTGTATGTAGCTATGAACTTCTGAACTTAGGGAAATGTCTGAATAAACATGATAAGGGATAAGGTAATCCCAGTCCCAAAATTCACTCCTCCACTGAAATCAATCACATTATTTTAGCCAGTGGCCTGACTGCTAGATTTTTGTTTTTCTTAGACAAAACTGCTGCTTCAGATTCATGCATGGACTCTGAAAATACATCTAACCCCCTTTCCTTAAAGTTTTATATAAGTTGACTGAGCAGATAATTCATCCTGTACCATATGTTTTTCTTGGCATACACTGTTAACAAGAAGGGGGAAAATGAATAAAATAAGCTGGTGCTACAGAGATGCTCAGTCAATGAGAGAAAAGACAGACAATTCAGATGACAACTAATAGAAACAATGTTATTTTACATCATTTAGACTGGGAATGGGGAGGATTGTGCAAAGGGAGTTATAGAAGATGGAATAATCAATGCCCCAGAGACTGCATTACAAACCTTTATCTACCTTATTACTGTCAAAACAGTGTCGCGGTATGTCAGGTTGTCACTTTGTTTGAATATGGGAAGCTATAGCAAAACACTGTTAATAGCACATCATCTCTGTAAATCAGTATACAGACATCTCAGTTTTCTTTCTCAGTTTTGCTTGCTGAAACATTGTTTCCCCCAAAAAAATGAATATAAAGAATGTAATTTGACTTCGTTGGCATAGAAATGGGGAGACCCTTTTACACATATGTCCTCTTGCAACATGTTCAAGGATTTGGGCAAAAGTAGCTGGACAGGTTAAAAACAACCAAAACATGTTTATGCACAGAATTAAATATTGTTAAAATAGTAGATGGAAAGATGTGGAATTTTATACTAATAAATATATTTTCATTTATGTGTTAGTAGCAAAAATGTGTATGGTCCTACGGTTACACAATGGGCTTGTTGGGATCTTGCAGTTACGCAAAAACTAACAGGTCATATGTGAATTACTCTGGTTCTTCAGAAGAAAAGTTAATTTCTTGACAATTGGGCTCTCTTTCTGATCGATTTAGAGGTTGATAAATAAGAATGGTCTAAGCCTGAGAAGTACAAAGTTATTTAAATGTTACAAAGAGTGAGCATGTTTATTTTGAATGAAGTATATCATGTTACCATACACTTACATTATATTGGAGGTCTAGAACAGGGGGAGAAGCTTTAGGACCTGTGTGTGGGGGGGTCAAATCTAGTGGGGTCCCAATCCAGCCCTCTGGGGTTCCCCAGATGGCCATCCCCTTTCTTCCAAACACCAATCGTTTGGTGTTTTCCAGCATTTGTGCAGTTTTCCCCCATTCTCAAAGACTGAAATGTCTCTTCTAAAAGCTTTACTGGCAGTAAAATGTTTAATCTACAATATGCTGGTATATTTTGTGTTTTTGGCCCCATCCATTTGACTTTGGACCTGTCCATCACTGGAATGCAGCCCCTCTCTAAAATTTAATCCAGCCCTGGAGCTGTTTCCCCATCTTTGATTATTGTTGTCTTAATGTTCATTTTCTGTTTGTAGTCACTTCCAACTTTTTTTAATGCAATAACATAAGTATTTAAAACATGTTAAGCTAGGCTGACCATATGAAAAGGAGGACAGGGCTCATGTAACTTTAACAGTTGTAGAGAAAAGGGAATTTCAGCTAGAGTCATTTGTATGCAATTAGTTCTTGGTGAAATTCCCTCTTCATCACAACAGTTAAAGTTGCAGGCACTATACTAGAGTGACCATATACAAAAGAAGGCAGGGGCCCTGCAACTTTAACTGTTGTGATGAAGAGGGAATTTCACCAGGGACTAATTGCATACAAATGACACTGGCTGAAATTCCCTTTTCTCTACAACTGTTAAAGTTACAGGAGCCCTGTCCTCCTTTTTATATGGTCAGCCTATGTTAAGCTACACTTTTGGGTACAGTAGACTAAGCCAGAGGGGTTTATTTCTTAAGAGTTGTGGAAACAATGAAATGCTCCATCGTTCTTCTGAGGACACATATTTTATCTTTAATCTTTGTTCGAAGCTTCAAGAAAAGCATGGCATGTTTTGGATAAGACTGACACTTACCAAAGAAAAATAATTCAGTGCAAAACCTTATCAAAAAGCCTGTTGAAGCTGATAAATACTTGAAGATTTCTCTCCCAGGCTTTCACTAGATCCAGAGCATTAAAATTAGATTTGTGCCTTCTGAAAATATACTGAAAATCTTCTTTACTGAACTGCTATGTGCTGGCATTTTTATTGAACAGCTAACCTGAACAATACCAGCTATACTATTGTGTTGGTTAGCCTGTCAGGAGACACAACTGTAATCCTTTGCTTTTTTGTAGCAGTGATGATAGGATAACAAAGGGCCTTCAGTTCTCTGAGAGCAATTTATATGTATTGTATATTTTCCCCTCATAGAAGACCTTTCCCCTTCTTTGAAGTTGGTTTATCTTACAGCTATTGCTCTTTTCATATGCTCAGGAGAGGGAACATTTTACCTCTGAGTATAATTGTATGAAGGAATAGTCTCAAATTAAAAAGCAGCTTTCATGGTGCTTCTGGATGTAGTAAGTCTCTGGTCCTAAACTTATTTAAGAATACTTCCCATTTACTTTAATGTATACAATGTTCTAAGCACTGTTGCTGTGAAACCTCCATTCTTTTCAGTAGGAAACTGTGCAGAGAAACTACACAAGTGTCATTGACAATGTACAACGACCACTATCAGCTGAACAACAGTAGAGCTTGCTAGGGTAAGACCAACTGGCTAGGGATCACACATTTATATGGACAACTAAATTACTTTATGCACCTCTGCAAATTCAATTACATCCCAAAATACCGTGCTGGTGTGTTTTCTAGCATTTGCCACCTTTAAATAAATAAATAAAATAAAAATAAACTCAGTATCCCTATTGTAGCACATTATATAAGATGATAAAAAGCAAACCTGCTTGTATTCACTGTGTTTCTGAGTACATCTGATCCAGGACATATGTGTATACATAATTTCATATATACACAAAAATATTATAATAATACTGCATTCTGAAGGTAGCATTTAAGTCTTTATAGTATTGGTTCTGTGCTTTAAATTGCACTGATGCCTTCAGGGTATTTCACATATAGTAAAAAACAAAACACATACCACTACTCTGCCAAGCACCACTACTCACTCCTAACTATTTCACCACCTGCACTGGCAGAGCTTTTCTCCTGTGATGGAAATCACCCAGAGATAATAGTTTAAGAATGGAAATTGAAATATATGGCATCAGGATGCCAAGGATTTCTGCAGGAGGAAATTCTAGTCATTAGACTGGTTCAGATGAGATGATCTTGGCATAATAAATGGTTTATGAAGACACAGACACATATTATGACCTTGAACTTGCCTCTCCTGTAGCACACTGTTTCTAGAACTTTGATTGTGGTTTGTTTAAATTACAGTTTCCTGTGAAAACCAAGCTGGGAGACTGGCTTAAACTCTGCTTACCAACAAGAATATAAAACCAGGTTCAGATCCTGGTTACTAGTATATTATATGATGCCAGTATAACCAGATCCTGGTTATTCCTTATTAATATGCCGAGTTTAACCCACAGTATGCATTCCCAAATTGTGTGAAAGCAATTTTTCATTCCATTCTCAATGTGTATCAATGATAGTGAAAGATTGATCATATGTTTGGTTGTACATCTTACTGAAATTGTGCCTTATTTTTCTTTTCCACATATAACTTTTATGTTCACATTGTCTGTTTTCTGATTCAGTTTAAAAAGTGGCATTCAGGTTATGCATACATTTTGGCAATGTTCATGGAACTCAAATTTGGTTACTTATTCAGAAAATATAGTTATCCCATTGCTTTCTGAGAATCTTAGGGTTTAGTTTTTTTAAAACAGAAAGCACAAAACACATTGCAATTGATTGAGATTGCACATCGCTAGACGTTAGTGGCTTGAACCCATAGTCACTTTTGTCTATGTTGAAGTGATGTTTCCAAGGAATCAGATAAAATAGTACAAGTTTTACTTCTGAAATAGATAGGCTATGCTTTTGTCAGTCCACTCTGTTTTTAAAGAATGTATATGTCAATAGATATTTAATAAGTAAATTTTATTTGTCTGGATAGGATTTTCAGTCAGCACAGAATGAAAATATAGCCTCTGTAATTACTTTTCTAAATTTTAATTTTTTGATACTCATCTAATATAGACTATATTTCAGAATAAAGATAATGAAAAACTAATATTTTCTTAAATTAAACCATTATGATTATTATCTTTATAGGGATATATGGATATAGATATCAAACCTCTCAGACATAGGGAGTGAACAGTTCTACATCTGAGATATTTTTAGGTCAACAGGTTTCCAGGTTGTTGCTATATTTCAATACCCTTTCATTAAAGAATACCCTTGTGATTGTTCATAATGATAGCACCGCATGAGATGATGAAAAGTCACTGGAGTACATTGGCTTAAACAACATTGGCTTGGTTTTGTTTTTCAGTTTTGCATTCTGTGAAGAGACTGATTATTGTATGTACCTTTCTTTGCCATGATTCATAATATGAAAATTCATCAGAGGAAAAATGCCTTTGAACTTGGTAAGAATTTTTGTTAGGCTTCTTAAAGTCCAAAAATTCTAAAGAATTGAACTGAAGAAACCTATTGGCCAAAGAACATGGAGCTCAGTCCTGGGACATTGGAGATATTTTTCTGTGTTGTGCTGACCTCCAGCAGTGTGGTTGGAAATATATTGTTGATTATCTGCACATTGAGGTGCATCAACGAGCATTTGCGAATCTCATTCACGCTTATTTTCAGTCTTGCATTTGTCCATCTTGTAAACAGCTTGGTGGTGAATGTCTTGAAGATTGTTTATGCCTTTGGTGTTTGGTTGGATTCAGCCGGCTGCAAAGTTATCATGTTCACAACAACTTTTACTACTACTCTCACCATATGGTTCACATTATATCTTGCTTTACTCTACTGTTTTAAATTGTGTCGAGTGGTGCACCCTCCAGCTGAAGCTGCAAGCAGAAACCTTCGGAAATGTCACTTGGTCCTAGTTTTTGCTCTCTGGTTTGTTGGTTTTGCAATTTGCTCCCCACTTTTACTATATACAGGAAAGACTGGAAAGCTGAATATAGAAAATGAAACTTACCAGCAGTTTAGCAGTTTAATCTATGCTGAATGCAAGACTGAATACAAAAATGACAAGATAGAGGTTTACTATGGGAAAATATTTCTAGTAGCTATTGATCTTCTCCCACTGCTAATTATGCTCCTTGTTGGTTTCCGAATAGCACACCTCGTCTGGGAACATAAGAAAGCAACGTATGGCGGCATATGGATTGGGAGTGATGCTTCTGAAACAGAAGTCCTCAGAGCATGTAAACATGTCCTATTATTAATATTGCTTATTACTTCACTCTGGATTTCTTACTTTACTTTGATTTACTGCCTGAAGAATTTTAAAACTTATTACTTTGCGCCATCGATCCTGACAGTTCTGTCTTCAGGATACTCAGCTGTGAGCCCTTATCTTCTTACATTGATTAACTACAAAGTACACATGAGGTGTTTCTGTTGTAAGGGTGAGAAGACACCAGTTTCCCTATCAACTATTTCTCCTCATGTTTCTCCATATGCTTAGCAATGAGAATTCTTTTCTAAAATGTATCTATGGGTGTATTGAAAAGAAAGTGTGGGAAGTATATGTAAGTTAGAAGCTCTTCCCCACACCGCTTTAGTCACTTAATGAGAACAAGGTGTGGAGACTCTGTGCAGAAGAGCAGGGTGTGGATGCGGTGGGACTAGGCATGGTGTTTGCTGCAGCAGTTATTATAATTTTCATTCAGGGCCAGCTCCAGGGTTTTGAGGTCCCTAAGGCAAGACACCCTTAATGCTCTCGGTCAATCTACCTTTTCCTACCATTGTCATTAGCTACTGTTGGTCTCGTCCTCTTTCTCATCATTGCTACCAATTGCTTGACAAGCAGAGAGCCATTGTGCAGTGGCATCTACTGCTTCTCCATCTCACCACTACCGTTGTATAGTCCAGAGTGAGCGAGAGCAAGAGACAGGTGAACAAACAGATTTCAATGGGGAAGAGAAGGAGCAAATCCAGGGGTCTCTTGTCAGTGGGACACTGTGAGGATGTGGACACTCAGCAAGTGCCCAACTATGCCTACCTTTGATGTTCTCATTTACTAAAAAATAATATTGCTAACTGTCTTTTTGGTTAAACAAAGCATCACAGATGACTCACAAATTTATTATACAACAAAACAATGATGCGAAAGAAAATAGTAGGAAAACCCAGGGGATGAGAGCACAGCAAAATAAAACACTACCCCGAAGCCCTCCAAAACAAAAGGCCAGAAGCGAGGGCAGGGGCCAGATGGACCTCCAGGACGAGCGAGTTCCAAAGCCTGGGTGCAGTGGCCATGAAGGCACTATCTGATGTGCCCAGTGACCAGCCTGGAAAGGAAAGGAAAGGGATGGAGAGCAGGGCCTCAGCTACTCACCTAAAGTTTATTTTTATTTTCGCCCCTAAAAATGTATTAATCATTTTTTCCCTTTATATAATAGCTGTTTAGACATTAATTGTTAGGGGACTGATCACTTTTTGGTTATATTTTAAAAATAAAATTATTTTAAACAAACGAACAAAAACCTAAGGTTCATCCTGGTCCTAGTCCATTTAGGCCTTTGAAGGTTAATACCAGAACTCTGAACTGAGCCCAGAAGCAAATTGAGAGACAATGCAGCAGACACAGTATTGGTGTTTTGAGCTCCTAGTGGCAAGCCCCAATTAAACTCTAGCCACTGCATTTTGTGCCAATGGTAGCTTCCGAATGCTTTTCAAAGTCAATCCCACATAGTGTATGTTGCAGCAGTCTAACCTGGATGTTACTAAGGCATATCTGACTATGACCAGGTCAAATCTCACTAGAAAATGTTATCCAGCCCCAAGGATCTGTTCAGATGCAGAGACTATTCACCCCTCACTGCGTCACAGGTGTGCAAGCATGTCCCACTGGAGGAAGCCACAGCCAAGTTAATCATAGCCCCCAGTCTCCCGCAAGGCTACTCAGATTGATATCAGGAGTAAGGTCTAAATTGCAGCAGCCATCAGAGCCAAGGTGGGAGAGGATTAGGCTGTACTGCCTGCCAGCGTGGTGGCATAAGTAGCAAGTAAGGAAAATGTAGATGGTCCCTGTGGGTGAGTGGCAAAGGGAATTGATTTAAGGTGGGGGTGCAATTTTGGGCAGCCTATCCCCATGGGGCTGCAACCTAAAAATGATTTTTTTAAGTATATATTCTTTGTGGAGTGGGAAATGTTGCACCAAAAATATGTGTGTAAACTAGATGATTCCCTTCTCCTTGGCAGTTCTCCTTTGTTGTTTGGTGAGAGAAGCCTGGAGGTGGTCCCTCATGCTTTCCCATGATATGTACAACTAGTGTGGAGCCTGGTGCCATTGAGTGTAGTGTCTTGTCAAATGAAGCATTGTCTGGTCCCTTCAAAAGTGAGCAGGATTGTGTCCATGATTTAAAACCAAACAAAATATTAAAGTATGTTTTGAAACATTGAAGGCCTAGATTTTGTGCAGAATGATGACTTCTGGGTAAGGACACTTAATAGCTATATCTGTTTCATTCTACTTTAGAATGTAATTAATGTAACTTTTTCCAAAGTCTTAAATGAATGCCTATATATTTCATGCTATAATATGTTGCAGAAGTAAAACAATAAAATATTTTATATTGCATTGTTTTTGTTTATTTGTTTTAAATTGAAAATATATTTTTTATCACAAATGTAGATCAAATCATGTGAAATAATGAATAAAGTAATAAAGGACTGTAGTAGTCTTCTCAGATAAGTTCTGCATCTTGTGAACTATCACATATAGTGATATCTTCATAGTTCTGGTAGTATCTTGTCACATATATTTCTGATCGACCCCTCATGGTCAATAGACTCCACCCCCCAAGTAAAATTATACTGTTTGAGATTGTTTCTAACAATTGTGGTGTTGATCACAAAGAAAGCAGAGTTTCCACACACAGATTCAACTGCTGTGGCTTCAGATGAAAACGGGGGTATGATTTTGGAAAGTGGGAGTACTACTGCATTTTCATACCATTTCTCATCCAGGGCACCTATATCTGTGGTTACACTATGAAAAGGTAACCACAATATACAGTCAAAATGCATGTTTATTTTGTAATTCAATATGCATGTATAATAAAGCAGGCTCTTGAGCCTTGTTTTTAATCTGTCCCCGCCTCCATAATCAAAATATATTTGCCTTCCAATAAAAACCTAAAATGCCTCCAGCCCGAGCTAGGTGAAAATCTGATGATTTCACCAGAAGTGAACGTTCCTGATTGTTGGGTGAGCTCAGTGCAGTTATCCTTTTTATTATTATTATTGTGAATATCAACAAAACAGAACAGAAAATACATCATGGAATAAAACATTACATATGTAGGAATATCATCATTTTTCTATCTTGTGTACAGTGCAGTTATAGCTCTATTCCTAAGATGTGGCTGATGCTCTTGAGGTTCACAACATTTAAATCGGCTAAATCTACACCTTTTTTCCTTGCATTGTGATTTCAACAAATATGTGGAATTTAAAACAATAAAGTTACAGAAAGTCATAGATGTTTCTTTGCCATTGTTACATGTGATTGTTTAGCTCCTTGAACATGTTTCCTGTTGCCTTGTTGCTGTAAACTTTACAGCATAACTAATACAAAATTGTAGGACAAAAACACCCTTAAGATTGATTTATGCTTGTTCCAATAAACATCCTTTGTTACAAGGCCTTTTACATTAATAATAAACTCCCTGAACATTGTTTGTAGAAACTTAAGCTTTCTAAAAATCATTGCTGTATATGCAGTGGAGCAGCAAAGCTGTAGCATGTGACGAGAGGTTTGTGTCCATATGCCCAATCCCTGTGATACTCAAAAAAGGAATGAAAGATACCAGGAATCATATAATTATGCATACATATTCACACTGTATATTGATATGGTTCAGACATTGATATGGTTCAGACATAATTCAGACATGATATGGTTCAGGCATGTGCACTCCCCCTTCCTTCTCTGGCGCAATCCCAAGAAGGAGTTCAGAAGATGGTTACTTATTATGTCTGAGCCTGGACTAACTGTGGTTAGTTTTAACTATGGTTTGGGGCCAGGGGTGGGGAACCTCACTCATGGAGGCCAAATCTAGCCCTACTGGGGTCCCAACCCAGAATGCTGGGGTTCCCCAGATGGCCATGCCCCTTCTCCCTGTCCTCCTTCCCGAACCACTGTTCATTTGGTGTTTTCCCATCTTTTGTGTAATTTTATTCCCATTCTAAAAGGTCCCCTAAGGCTTACTTACTGGCAATAAGAGTTTTAAGCTATAATATGCTGTATGTTTTGTATTTTTGCCCCCAGCCCATCCCTTTGCATTTGGCCCTGCCCACCAGTCGAATGTGGCCTCTTCTCTGAAATTGAATTCAGCCCTCAGACTTAAAGAGGTTCCCTATCCTTAATGTGGGAAAACAAACCAGGATCACAAAGCCTGGTTTGAAGTTGGATTTATTTCCCTAAACCATGGCACAGAATTTATTTCTGCCTGAGGGCTGAATTCCATTTTGGAGAAGCATTCAGAGGCTTCCTGCATCTCTTAATGATGCATGGAGGACACTTTAAAAATAAAAATAAAAACCTCACCAAGCCATATGCACAGCTCTTGCAAGCTTGAATCATGAGGCTCTAGTGTACTTTTAATAAAAGTCTTGTGCAATGCATGTTTTATGTCCCCCCCCCACACATTTTTTAAGTCTCACACTGTGTCTTTGTGTAGCATGTGCACCTGGGTGCAAATGCACCATTTAGCATGCTCAAGTCAGGGTGGGTGCCTGCCTTGCCTCTCTTTAGCACTAGGGCCATGCTTTATTCCCTTTTGTCTTTGATGTTATCAAACAGCAGAAGAGATGCAATGGCTTCAATTGGAAGAGAGAATCATTTCCTTGTACTGCTAAGTAAAAGCTCTGAGAACCTACAAGGACTCTCTTGCTCTAAATGATAAGGATTGCAAGCTCCTGGTCTAACAGAGTTTTTATGCCCTCATTAGCCACATGGTAGTGATTCTGCAGCCTCAACCACAAATTTTTTCCCTACTAAGCAGCAATTAAATGCACAGAAGACATAATGAGAACCCTGGCATTCTGCAGTTTTAGTGAGACTATTATGGATACAAGGGCCATAGTGATGAGAATAAAAATGCACAGGGCATGGTCTACCAAAGTTAAGCATTGTTCATTCCCACACTGGAAGAGGTTTGAGTATGTGCTTAATTGTTCCATTGAAATCACTGGGAATTCAAAGTACTTTACTTTGGTTGAATTGTGCCCATAGTAAGAGTAATATTAAGACTAATAATGGGCAGCTATTATTTAAGGGCTTGGGTTTGTCATGGGCATGCCTTTTGATGTAGATTTTCCATAAAAACAGAACGATTCTTAATTCAACAACCTGAACTTCCTCTTTTAAGTACTGAAATGCTCATCCTTCGATATATAGTTAATATTAAAAAAATGAAATTTAAGTAGGACTGACACCATTTCCTTTTTTTGATGAAAAGTGCATGTATGATTTGTTCTCTGGGACTTGTTCACATTTTTGTGTTTAGATATTTTTAGTAGTGATGTTTCCAGAGCTTATAATTACCTGCTGTGAAGTTCAAATTTTTCCAGTTGGTAATTCTTTCAAGTATTACAAATCAAATGTCAGTTTCTCCAGAAATTTTTGTCTGGTTTGGCATGTAAAATGTTCATGCATGCTCAGCATTCTGGCTGACCAAGCTATTTTGTAGGCATATGCATAGAAAACCATGCAGAACTTCTTTAATGCATAGACAGTCTTTAATATGAACCCGTTGCTGTGGATAAAATTTGCCATAAATGACATGACCTATATAGACCACCCAGTCAAGCAGCCTATTTAGTCTATTATCTGAATACTGGATGCTAATCACAGTTCAAACAGAGCTTTGCAAATGCTCCCAAAGGCTTAATATTTTAGGTAACTGTGGAGTCCCCAAGCTAGCCAACGGAAATTCTGGACCTTGAGAACAAAATCACTGGGCTTTCCCTGAATTTGTTTGACTAAGTTTCAGGAAGTTACCTGACTTGAATGAGATTAACGCTTAAACAGAGTTCCTTAATATATATAATCTCTGCAAGTCCCTTTCCCACCCCATTTGACTGATAAGAGCCCTACCCCACACCTTCCCAAGGGAGAAGGGCTTTCATAGAGTATATAACAATACACTGCTTAAGCTTTACCTTATTCAGGCTGACACTTCCCCAAAGTTGGTCAAATTCAGGAATTGCACAACTTTCATGATCCCAGAGTTTGGGAGCATCCCTGTACACAAAAATTCAGTTGGGGTAGGGTGGAAGCTCTTGCACAGCTATGTCTGAGTTGTGATTAGTGTGTAAGACCATTTTGATAACAAACAGGTGAAATTGGGAGAAAATTCGCTGAGAAACAGTTTCTTTTTGACAAAGAGTGGAATCAAAACTAAAAATACTGTTTCAGCTTAGCCCTACGATTAGGATCAGTTCTCTTGTTGTAAATGTGAAGTTCCTCTCCCCCATACCATTCTTATTTCCAGGTATGATTGCTTTGGGGAAGAGCAGCTCTCCCAACGGTTGGTGCTGGGAGCTACAATTCACAGGGAACGACAGTGCAGATGTGGCACTATAATGAGTGGGACATAACTTTTAGAAAACAGCTGAGCTGTTTCTAAATGCTTACTCAGAGTGCTCATCAGGCATTCTGGTAAATAGCAAGCTGATTTCGAAATAAACTGAGCAGAGTTTGGCCATCACTACTTTTAAGTGCACTGTGTTAAATTTTGTCTTTCAATTTTCTCTTTTAAATAGGACTGTTATTATACAACTAAGCCAATGAAGATGTGCATAGCAGAATAATGGAAGCCCCTGAATATCTTGATTTGGATGAAATAGATTTTAGTGATGATATATCTGTAAGTATGAGGCTCTTCTTTTTTTTACTTTTTGGCTTCGTGAAAGGTGTACTTTTGTTTGTTGTTGTTTGTTTTTAAGTCTAAATGATCTGGCTATTTCCCCAAATAATTGGTGGCCAGGACAGAATTGCTTAAAAGAAGAAGAAGAGACTACCTTATCTCTGAAAGAGAGGCTTGAATGTGAGCCCGTCCAACCAGTTGAAAGTATGAATGTAAAATTGTAATTATTCATGGTATGGTTTGATGATAATTACCCTCAGAAAATTAAAAACATTCTAAAACTCCACTTCCTGTTCAGGATCAGAACTGGAAGATACATTATATTTATCACAAGCTTGCTGTTGAAACAATATGGGTCTCCTCTGGTCACTGATCCCCTTTCCTGGCATAACATATGGAAGTATTTGCTGTGCAGCTCAATATCTTGGCATTTCTGTCCCATGTTTTCAGCTGATGGGATTCACATTAAGATGCCCCAATCCATGTGTTGAGCACTTCTCTCTGATTGCTGATGTGTTTAGAGCAGCCTTTCCCAAAGTGGTGCCCTCCAGATGTTTGGATTACATCTCCCAGCATTCCTGATCATTGGCCATGCTTGCTGGGGCTGATAAGAATTGAAGTCTGACTTCAAGAAGGGTACCGGGCTGGGGAAGGTTGGTGTCCTCCAGTAAACATTAGCATGTGAACATTTCTGGTGGTAAACCTAAGGCAAACGGAACATGTGCTCTAGTGCTAAGGGTGCTTTCAGATGGATGGCTCCTAGCACTACCAATCAAAAGAACATTGTGCAACTACTCTGTGTTTTCATCCTTAGTGGAATTTTCCTGGTAAGAAAAAAGGCAGAAGAAGCAGTGGGAAAACATGAGAGGGTATCAAATTGAAGACAGTGTCATCTGGACTCCCTGTCAAATTCTGTGACTAAGGCAAGGTGATTGCACAACTCAAGCCTCATCTGGAAGCTCCCTTGGTCTCAGCCATTCAAAATAAATCATAATTAAAGACCTTAAGAAGTACTGCAGTTTTGTGGGTCAACCATTGAAAATGCCTCTCTGCATGACCTTGTTGAACTAATTTTTACTTACGGATGACATAATCATGAACTAATTCCTTATTATTGCAATGACAAAAGAAGAGGAAATCTGAAGAGGTCTGTTGGTTCCTAACTGCTAATAATTCCTAGATCAAAAGCACCTGTTCAGTTGTGCTTAGAAGTCTGTAGGAAATCACGGTAGATACTGAGAAGCTGGTGTAGTATGTGACGAGATATTTCTCTGTTCCAACTGGAATCGCTCTTTATCAAGTGCAATCTGAGATATAGCTTGTTAAAGTAGTGTATCATTTAAATTATCAACATGAGATCCAAATCCAGTTCTGGGAAGGCCACAGTCCTATCACTAAGTAGAATTTGTGGAACATAATCTTTGCCTCTACCACAAATTAGAAATCCAATTGCAGTGATGGGTCCAAAAACATCCAGTGTTACAAGACAAAGTGGCAGTTCATGGGTGGTTGAAATCATTGAAGCCGTGCTACAATTCTGTTAACCCTTTGCTTGAGTTACAACAGCTAAGGCAATAGGAGATTCAGCTGTGGTACTTATGGGTTGGTATTATTATTAATTGTTATTATTAATTTTTATTATTAACATTTCTATATCACCCCGTAGGCAAAGCTCTCTGGGCGCTTTACAAAATATTAGAATGGTAGATTAGTACTTGCCCTGAAACACACAGACACAAGATTAAGGGTGCAATCCTATGTATGTTTAGACAGAAAAAAAGTCCTACAACTGCCAGCATTCCCCAGCCATCATGGTTAGCTATAGGGATGTTGGCAGTTGTAGGACTTTTTTTGTCTAAACATCCATAGGATTGCTCCCTTAAAGACCTACCTGAAATATGATTTAAAGCTCATGGTGAGCCTGATGGGTTCTTTTTGGTCATACCTGGTTAAAATTCAGAGATATTATTATATCCAGTAGTGCAATCCTGAGAGTCCACCAGCAATACACACATTGAAATATGCAGTAATCCAACCACCCTGCAAAAGCAGTGCTGCCACCTATTCCAAGAACCTAGCTTTAACCAGAGCAGACTAATAAGAATAAGAATAAGAATGGAATTTGGGATAGGAAAATGCAAGATGCTACACATAGAAAGAGGAAAATGGAAACAAGAAGCAACATCAGAAACACTAAATAACAAAATATTAGATAACACAGAAGAAAATGGAACATACAAATACCTAGGATTCCAACAAAATACAAAAATAAATCACTCCACCATAAACACTCAACTAAGAATGCAATATAAAACTCGCCTATCACAAATCCTAAAATCAACTCGAAAAACATTTTCAAAGCCATCAACACCTACACAATACCCATCCTCACATACTCATTCGGAATCATACACTGGTCACACACTGAACTTGAAGAAATAAACAGACTCAATCGCAACGAACTCGCAAACCACTGAATGCTCCATCCCAACTCATGCATTGAAAGAATAACAATCAGCAGGAAAGAAGGAGGAAGAGGTCTGCTGGACATTAACAGAATTCATGCTAAACAGATAAAATCACTCAGAGAATTCTTCCACACCAAAAACCACACCCATTCATAAAGCCATAGTAAAAGCAGATAAAAACTACACCCCATTCAACCTAACACTACAAAACGAAGATCAAACACAACCATTTACAGTCGCAGAAAAAAAAGATAAATGGGCACAAAAAGTACTCCATGGGAAGCACTACAACATAATACGGAACCCACAAATAAACAAAGAACAATTGTATGAATGGCTCAGGAAGGGTGAGCTATTTCCAGAAACCTAATAGCTATACAGGGTCAAGTTATAGCAACCAAGAACTACCAAAAATACATCATTAAAGATAACAGTGTAACAACAGACCTATGCAGGAAATGCCATCAGTTCCAAGAAACAATAGACCGTATAACAGGAGGATGTAAAATTCTGTCAGGAATGGACTATACTGACAGACACAATGCAGCTGCAAAAATAATTCACCAACAACTGACCATCAAATTCAACCTTATCAAACAACCTACACCATACTATACATATTCACCTGAAACAATCCTGGAAAATGCAGATCATAAAGTATACTGGGACAGAACAATTCATATGGACAATACAATACCTTGCAACTGACCAGACATAACGTTCATAGACAAAAAAGAAAAACACACATACCTCATCGACATAGCAATACCGAATGTCAAAAATGTTGAAAAGGAAGAAGAGAGACAAATATACACCCCTGGCCATGGAAGTCAAAGAACTATGGCAACAGGAAAAGGTCACAATTATCCCATTAGTCACATCAGTCACCGGCATCACATCAAAAAAATATACAGAAAACCTCCAGAAATTGGACCTACCAGAATACATCCATACCAACATCCAGAAAGCCATCATAATTAAAATATGCTCAATTGTCAGGAAATTCCTGAATCAATAAAAGACCGCATAACATGGCAAAGCCCGTCATGTCCATCTAGAAAAACCGCCACGAGTGAGAAAAGGATAATAATAATTAATAATTATTATTATCCTCTCCCTCAGGATCGAGGTGGGGAACAACATCAATACAAATAACATAAAATACATAAAAATAATTAAAAACATATACAATTAATACATTATTAAAATTCCAATAAAACTCTTAAAATTCATCTGGGTAGGCCTGCTGGAAGAGATATGGCATATTATGTCCTAGTTGCAAACTTGCCTAACGTATCTGGCTAGCCTATATCAGGAAAGAGACTGAATTGGGTGGAGCAGTTAAATTCTTAATCTAGCAAGAGCCAGCACTAATTAATTGGATGACCACTTATGAATCACCAATAAAGAGGAAACACATCACCAAAAAAGAAAACAAAAGAGGATATACATTTGCATACAATTTACACATGCTAATTAATATGTATAGATGAATACTTAGAATTATTTACTGTAATTTAAATAGAAATACAAAACACCACACTATAGTGGGGGAGACTGTGACCAGGTGACCTGCTCAGTCAGCTGCTCACTGGTGAAGGGCAGCTTCAAGGCTCCCTGTTGCTCTCCCTTCTTATGGTTTGTTATATTTAAAGCAGACTTGGATCAAGCAACCTTTCAAACAGAGGATGCCTTCAAACAGAGGACTATCCTCTATAAAATAAGATACATGGCCAAGGTAACAGTATGGTTTTATGAAAGTAGTTGGAATGTCTTTGGGGAGCTATTTTTTAAATATAGCTGCCAGTTTTGGCCCCGGTGTTATTTCTCTGTAAATCTGTGAACTTGGAACTTTCAAACAAGCCATGACACAAGTAAGTCAGGATGTACTTAATGCCTCAAAATGAAGTCTACTCAATGTGTCTGGAACTGAAGTAGCACATATTTTATTTACAGGCCTGTGATCATGATAACAATGTCAGATTACAGAGCAAAACATTTTTATTAGGGATGTGCACTGACCCCCCGGATCGGATCGGATAGCGGATCGGAATCGGACCTGGGGGGTCGGATCGGATCGGATCGGATCGGACCAGATGTCCGATCCGGATCGGACGCCATTTTGAATGCTTTTTCCCATAGCCAAGTATTGTTTTACAAAAACGCCTATAACTTTTTCATTTTTAAAGATAGAAGGATGAAACTTGGGCACATTGTAGACTGGTTAGGGGTAGTTATCTGTGAGAAATTTCAGAAAGATTGGTGCATGCATTTTGTGGCAATTAATTTTTTAATAAATACCCAGGAATGCCTATAACTTTGTCATTTTTAAAGTTACACACATGAAACTTTGCCACATTGTAGGGGGTACCTTGGGACCTATGTGTGTGAAATTTCAGAAACGTATGTCCTTGTCTTGTGTGGCAATTAATTTTTAGAAAAATGGGTAGTAGTGGGGTAAATACAGTTACGCCTCCCATTTTTTTATTTTTGAAGATACAAACAGGAAACTTGGGCACATTACAGGTACCACTTGCCTTGATATGTGTGTGAAATTTCAGAAACATTGGAGCTTTCCTTGTGTGGCAATTAATTTTTGAAACAATGAGGAAAGAAACACCTATAACTTTGTCATTTTTAAAGTTACACACATGAAACTTTGCCACATTGTAGGTGGTACCTTGGGACCCATGTGTGTGAAATTTCGGAAACGTAGGTGCTTGCCTTGTGTGGCAATTAATTTTTTAATAAATACCCAGGAATGCCTATAACTTTGTCATTTTTAAAGTTACACACATGAAACTTTGCCACATTGTAGGCGGTACCTTGGGACCTATGTGTGTGAAATTTCGGAAACGTAGGTGCTTGCCTTGTGTGGCAATTAATTTTAGAAAAATGGGTAGTGGTGGGGTAAATACAGTTACGCCTCCCACTTTTTTATTTTTGAAGATACAAACAGGAAACATGGGCACATTACAGGTACCACTTGGCTTGATATGTGTGTAAAATTTCAGACAGCTGGGTCCAGGCATGTGGTGGCAAGGTATTTTTGAAACAATGAGGAAAGAAACGCCTATAACTTTTTTATTTTAAAAGTTAGAAGTCTGAACATTGCTCACTTTGTAGATGGGTTAGGGGTAGATATGTGTCAGAAATTTCAGAATGATAGGTCCAGGCATTTGATGGCTATGGAATTTTTAAATTACATGTTTCAAAAAAATTTCTACAGAGGCCAGGTCTTCCCCTCCCGCTTCCCGCGAAGAAAAGGAAACACTCTCTCGTCTCGATCCCTTTGATCCTTGGTAGTATCCATTACAGGGCTCGTGTCTGCTTGAGTACAAAGTGAAAGCAGACACGAGCCCTGTAATGGATACTACCAAGGATCAAAGGGATCGAGACCAGAGTGATCCTTCCTTGCACGCATGGCTGCAAAACTCAGCTAGGCTCAGCCGTTCTGCTTGAAAAGTGAAAGTAGGAAAGGAAACACGAGCCCTGTAATGGATACTACTAGCAAGGATCAAAGGGATCGAGACGAGAGAGTGTTTCCTTTTCTTCGCGGGAAGCGGGAGGGGAAGACCTGGCCTCTGTAGAAATTTTTTTGAAACATGTAATTTAAAAATTCCATAGCCATCAAATGCCTGGACCTATAATTCTGAAATTTCTGACACATATCTACCCCTAACCCATCTACAAAGTGAGCAATGTTCAGACTTCTAACTTTTAAAATAAAAAAGTTATAGGCGTTTCTTTCCTCATTGTTTCAAAAATACCTTGCCACCACATGCCTGGACCCAGCTGTCTGAAATTTTACACACATATCAAGCCAAGTGGTACCTGTAATGTGCCCATGTTTCCTGTTTGTATCTTCAAAAATAAAAAAGTGGGAGGCGTAACTGTATTTACCCCACCACTACCCATTTTTCTAAAATTAATTGCCACACAAGGCAAGCACCTACGTTTCCGAAATTTCACACACATAGGTCCCAAGGTACCGCCTACAATGTGGCAAAGTTTCATGTGTGTAACTTTAAAAATGACAAAGTTATAGGCATTCCTGGGTATTTATTAAAAAATTAATTGCCACACAAGGCAAGCACCTACGTTTCCGAAATTTCACACACATGGGTCCCAAGGTACCACCTACAATGTGGCAAAGTTTCATGTGTGTAACTTTAAAAATGACAAAGTTATAGGTGTTTCTTTCCTCATTGTTTCAAAAATTAATTGCCACACAAGGAAAGCTCCAATGTTTCTGAAATTTCACACACATATCAAGGCAAGTGGTACCTGTAATGTGCCCAAGTTTCCTGTTTGTATCTTCAAAAATAAAAAAATGGGAGGCGTAACTGTATTTACCCCACTACTACCCATTTTTCTAAAAATTAATTGCCACACAAGACAAGCACCTACGTTTCTGAAATTTCACACACATAGGTCCCAAGGTACCCCCTACAATGTGGCAAAGTTTCATGTGTGTAACTTTAAAAATGACAAAGTTATAGGCATTCCTGGGTATTTATTAAAAAATTAATTGCCACAAAATGCATGCACCAATCTTTCTGAAATTTCTCACAGATAACTACCCCTAACCAGTCTACAATGTGCCCAAGTTTCATCCTTCTATCTTTAAAAATGAAAAAGTTATAGGCGTTTTTGTAAAACAATACTTGGCTATGGGAAAAAGCATTCAAAATGGCGTCCGATCCGGATCGGACCTCATCGGATCGGATCGGATCGGATCGGAGGTTGTCCGGATCGGATCGGATCGGATTTTCCCGATTTTGGGTCGGATCGGATTCGGATCGTGGATCGGATCCGATCCGATGCACACCCCTAATTTTTATAAAGTAACCAAAAATGACCTTCATACTTAATTAATCTAGAAACTTGCCTGAAGTTTGTTATTGAGACCTTTATCCAAAAGATGCAAGATTTGCTCCTATGAAACCTCAACATATGACTGAATTCATTTGAAATCAATCCTGTGACAATCACAGTTGTTAATTAAGCATAATACTTTTCATATGAGTTGAGCAGTTTCTTCAATTCAAAACGGTTAGCGGCATTTTACAGCACTCAGTATTAACATAGAAAATTTGTGTCACCCATTTCTAGAACTGACAGTAAAGTTAATCACTGAAGCACAATAGGAAAGGCAAGAAGAGGTTACATCTTTTTTGTTTTATATGGCTATAAAATTGAGACATGTCACTATACCCCACAGTGATAAAGCACAGTTATCTGGAATACATTATTCTTTACGGATTGGATAATTGCCTAATGAATTTGCAGCCCCTGTTTTACCCTCTCTTCGTTAAAAATCTATATAAAGATAGTCATAGATTAAGATCCATTTTAAGAGGAAAAGGCTTCTGAATAAAAAGCTGAAAATTTTAAACATGAACAACATCTCTACAAGGCCAGAATAAAAACATGTTCAGCAATCGTAAGTCTAATTCCCTCACTAATTGGGCATTTAACACTTATTTGGTTTGGAGCTTTTATTGGTATTCATAAAACAGAATAACCTATAGTCACGATCTCATTAGGGACATTGAAATAAGCTGCATCATTAGTTCCTGTAAGAATTGCAAAGTATGCACCATAGAATGATCACATTTTAATAATGGCATCACAATTGATTACTGTATTTAGATTCTCCAGGCGAATTGCTGGCTTAAATGGATTCTTAACTTCCCTTAGAGTGTTACAATGGGCACTTGGACCTGTTAACTTTTCTGGATTCCTGGAGGTGTTCTGAAATAAATAAATAAATAAATAAATAAATGTAAAATAGGGAAATGTGACAGCAGCAATATATAGAGGTGTTGTTTATTCAGGGGGGAACTCTATTTTATTCCTTAGTGTTTCCACATCTAGAAATTATAGTAATAAAAACGTAAATACAGCCAGATTATCTTCTGCTACCACACTGTTGCTTTTCTGCTTCCAGGTTCCTGCCTGTAAGTTTAATTTTGTCCCTTCAAGGTTACATGGATTGTAAGGGTACAATTTAGCCAAAGCTGGATTTTTAAATGATATTGTATTTATAACCTGTTTTTATGCTTTTTATGGTTTAAAATTTTGCATATCGGTTTTTTTAAAAAAAAGTTCAATTTTTTTAATTTTTGTAAACCGCCCAGAGAGCTTTGGCTATGGGGCGGTATATAAATGAAATAAATAAATAATAATAATAAATAATTCATTGGGAGCAGACTATATTCATAGCCCTCCCGTTGAAATCAATAAACTTCTTTGGTTAGGTTGTGCCAAATATATTCTAGATAGGCTTGTTTCAGCATCTACCCCATTGCTAAATAAATTGTAGCTGGGACCAGAAAACTGTAACCTAAAATGACCATGTCTACTATGCCGAGACCTTTCTCTTTACTAGAACTGCTATTTGTTCCTTCTGTGGTGACATAACAAGTTCCCCCAAAGTGTCTAGATAAATGATCTACATCTGAGTAAACATGGAAGGAAGGGTGTTATGCTAGCTTTGCCTCCTCTTCACTCATTTCACTTTCTGAAGATGAAAGCCTTCTGAATCCACGAAAGCTCTCCATGTGATTTAAGACATTGGAAAATCAGCATTCATAATCTCATGGAGAGCCTCCAGAAATTACATGAGGCTGTCCTCTTCAGAAAGTCATCCTCCATGAATAGATGGTGACAAAAATATGTGCGGAGGAATGGTGGCCAGTAGGGTGACCATATGGAAAGGAGGACATGGCTCCTGTATCTTTAACAGTTGTCTAGAAAAGGGAATTTCAGCAGGTGTCATTTGTATGCATGCAGCATCTGGTGAAATTCCCTCTTCATCACAACAGTTAAAGCTGCAGGAGTCCTGCCCTCTTTTGTATCTGATCACTCTAGTATAGCTATACAAAAGATGGCAGTGCCCCTGCAGCTTTAACTATTGTGATGAAGTGGGAATTTCACCAGGTGCTGTATGCGTACCAATGACACCTGCTGAAATTTACTTTTCTATACAAATGTTAAAGTTACAGGAGCCCTCTCCTTCTTTTTATATTGTCACCCTAGGGGCTAGGGCACACCTCCTCCTATCACATGTATTCTATAGGGATGTGCACTGGATCGGACCCGATCCACGATCCGAGTCCGGTCCAGTGGGAAATCGGATAAATTATCCGATTTCCGATCCCGCAGCTGGATCGGCCGATCCAATCCGAACCGGTCCGAAAAAGCTCCGAACCGGTTCGGCGGATCGGCGGATCGGCGGGCGCCCACTGGCGCCCACCGCCGCTTCCATTGGCGGGCGCCAGCGGGCGCCCGCCGATGAAAGTGGACAGCGGGGGGGGGGGAGGAGGGGGGCACTTACCTTCTCGGCCCGGTGGCTCCCGTCCGGCGCCGGCGCCTACTACTACTAGCAGGCTCCGCGGCCTGCTCTAGGGTGGCGCGCCGGGTGATGTCATCACCCGGCGCGCTACTCTAGAGCAGGCCGCGGAGCCTGCTGGTAGTAGTAGGCGCCGGCGCCGGACGGGAGCCACCGGGCCGGGAAGGTAAGGAGGGGGTGCGTGGAGGGGAGGAGGGGGCGCGCGGAGGGGGGAGGGGGGCCCTTACCTGCCCGGCCCGGCGGCTCCCGTCCGGCGCCGGCGCCTACTACTCCCAGCAGGCTCCGCGGCCTGCTCTAGGGTGGCGCGCCGGGTGATGTCATCACCCGGCGCGCTACTCTAGAGCAGGCCGCGGAGCCTGCTGGAAGTAGTAGGCGCCGGCGCCGGACGGGAGCCGCCGGGCCGGGAAGGTAAGGAGGGGGTGCGTGGAGGGGAGGAGGGGGCGCGCGGAGGGGGGAGGGGGGGCCCTTACCTGCCCGGCCCGGCGGCTCCCGTCCGGCGCCGGCGCCTACTACTACCAGCAGGCTCCGCGGCCTGCTCCAGGGTGGCGCGCCGGGTGATGTCATCACCCGGCGCGCTACTCGAGAGTAGGCCGCGGAGCCCGCCGGTAGTAGCCGCCGGCGCCGGACGGGCCGAGAAGGTAAGCAGTGGCGGGGAAGGGGGCTTACCCCCCCCCGGAGCCGTCCGCTTCTATCCGCTGGCGCCCGCGGGCGCCAGCGGATGGAAGCGGGCGGCCCCAGGGGGGGTAGGGAGCGCGGGGGAGGGGGTTTACCTGCCGGGGCCGTCCACAGCGGACGGCCCGGGGGGGGGGAAGGGAGTTAGGCCCCCCCTTACCCACCCGCCGCCATTTTTTCCTCATAGACTTGCATTGCAATGCAAGTCTATGGGGAAAAAAATGGCGGCCGATCCAAAAATGTACGATTTTTGGGTCGGGATCGGACTCGATCCGGTCCGGGGGGCCTCCGATTTTGTCCGAACCGGTCCGGGACAAAATTGGAGGTCCCGATCCGGGTCCCGATCCGATCCGGGGGGTCCGTGCACACCCCTAGTATTCTACACTATTACACCTGAAAAGGGCTAATGTGTTTCAATAATAAGATTAAATAGTTACAGCAAAGTCATATTTAAAACTGAACTGCAAGACTGATTGGTAGCTGCCAGGGAATGAAAGAAAGTGAAGAGTTGTTAGTAGCCTGAGAAAGAAGTGAATAACGTTCTCTCTTGGCGGCTTAATAGTTTTCCTTAGCTAAAATTCTGTTCATTGTATTTACAGAAATGGCAGAAATTTTAAGTGTTCATATTTTGTTTGGGGACAGTAGTTGAGCAGGAGGAAATCTGTTAATGCAATCAAACATGCACCATTAAAAGTACAATCAAATTTATAGCATGTTTAATTTTTTGTAGGGCGCTGTATATATTTTAATGCTGTTAAAGTAGAACGGTTTGTCATTCCAAGAGAGAGGAAATAGTATATAGAGAAAAACTTCGGCCTAACAAAACATACTGCAGTGGAATATAAAAGCTTATTCCTAACAGAATTGCCAGTTGTGTAATAGTTTAACCTGAACCACCTGGCTTCAAGAAGTTAGTATTTTCCTTGGAGACCTGGTGCCTCTATTTCTCTTGTAAGCTTTTCACTGCCAAAATATCAAAATACATTAGTTGCTTTGTTTATACCACAAGCAACATATACAAATTCTTCATATAGTCCTCAGTTGTTAAAGTCTGCAGGTAGGGACAATATTTTTGTAAATTTCAAAAGTGTCTTCTAATATTTTGCAATGCAAGAGGTTTATGCATCTTTGTTTATTAACTTGAAGATAACTAAATATTTTGTGCTTTACAACTTCGGTAGATTTTCTATATGTATATGAGAAGGCAGTCTTTGATTTAATAAATCACTCTCCATCAGAGAAGATTATTTTTCCTCCACCCACTATGTGTAATGTGTGTGTGTGTGATTTCTATATTAACTTCATTCATCTTTTAAACAAGCAGATTTTTGAGATAGCTAAAACTGAGTGATTGTCAGGAGTCAACCTAAAGGAAGCCTTGAACCTGAGAGACAAAGCTGCAGAGAGACAAGCCACAAAAGCCACCTTGCTCTAATCAGCCAGAGTGGGTCAGGTTTGGGGCCAGGATTACTTGCTAGAATAAACAACTTTTTGAGACCTGTTCTTGTTGTTATAGACTGCATTTGCCTTGACCTCAACTGCACACGATCCAGGTCTGACAAGAATTTATCCAAGGCCATCTTCAGGGTCTCCTCTAATTAGGGTGACCATATGGAAAGGAGGACAGGGCTCTGTATCTTAAACAGTTGTATAGAAAAGGGGATTTCAGCAGGTGTCATTAGTATGCATGCAGCAGCTGGTGAAATTCCCTCCATCACAATAGTTAAAACTGCAGGAGCCCTGCCCACTTGACCAGATAGGTATAGGCTTCAAAACAAAGAATATGAAGGGGACAGTGGCTCTGAATCTGGACTTAGAAAGGGGTAGAACAAAGGGATCAATAGTTTGACTCTGGGGAATGAAAGGAATCAAATGCGACTTGATTGAGTTAAACCTAGCTAACTGCAAAAGCCATGCATCTGGGGGACAGTTGCGGGAGGGAAGAGATGATGAGCAGAACAGGTCATGAGTGCTGCTTGGATTCTATACAGCAGAGCCAGCCTATTCGCAGAGGGTTGAATTGGTCACATGAATTGCCAGGAGAAGGAGTGGGCCACATCGTGGAAATGATGTTTCATGAGGATGTAGCATCGTTTCAGATGCATTGTGGGTAAAACCCAAAGGCAACCTCATGAAAAAGATGGTGATCAGTAGGAGACATCATTTTGATTTATAGGCCCCCATTATTTTAACCCACATTACCTCTGAAATGACAGCTTTTGACAGAGTCCCTCACCAAAGCCTCCTGAGCAAACTTAGAGGTCCTCTTATGGATCAGTAACTGGTTAAACAACAGAAAGTAGAGAGTAGGAATAAATGGTAAGTTCTCCCAATGGAGGGATGTAAACAGTGGGATTCCACAGGGATCTGTATTGGGACCAGTGCTTTTCAACTTGTTCATAAATGAACTGGAATTAAGAGTGAGCAGTGAAGTGGCCAAGTTTGCCAATGCGACCAAATTATTTGGGGATAGCAAAAAGTTCCAAAAGGGTCTCTCTAATCTGGGAGAATGGGCATTAGAATGGCAAATGTAGTTCAGTGTAAACAAGTGTAATGTGATGCATGTTGGGGGGTGGGGGTGGAATTTTTGTAAACCGCCCAGAGAGCTTCGGCTATGGGGCGGTATATAAATGGAATAAAATAAATAAATAAATAAATAAATAAACATCTATAACTTGATGGGAACTGAGCTTGCGGTGACCGACGAAGAAAGAGATCTTGGGGTTTTGGTGGACAGGTTGATGACAGTGCTGATTCACTGTGCAGCTGCTATTAAAAAAAACGCAAACTCCATGTTAGGCATAATTAGGAAAGGAATTAAATCTATGATGCAACCACACTTTGAATATTGTGTACAGTTTTGATCACCACACCTAAAAAAAGATACTGTAGAGCTGGAAAATGTGCAGAAAAGGGCAACAAAAATGATCAAGGGGCTGGAGCATCTCCCCTGTGAGCGAACGTTACAACAGCTGGGATTGTTTATCTTGGGAGAAAAAAGGGACAGTAGGGGAGGCTTGACAGAGGTGTACAAAATTATGCACATTGTGGAGAATGTGGATAGAGAGACCTTTCTCTTTCTCTCTTTCTCATAGTACTAGAATCCGGGGTCATCTTATGAAGCTGATTAGTGGGAGATTCGGGACAGATAAAATGAAGTACTACTTCACACAATGCATAGTCAAACTGTGGAATTCACTGCCACAAGGTGTAGTGATAGCCACCAATTTGGATGGCTTTAAAAGGGGTTAGGGTGCCACTGGATAGGGGATGGTGTAGTGTCCCTTGCATGATGTGTATGTTGTGATGCAGGTTTGTGTACTGTAGCCATCTCCCCAGTTCTTGTGCATTCATTGATTTCCTCTATATGTGGGCTTCTTTGATGGAACACTGGCAGATTTTCCAGGAACGCTGGGGGCATAAGAACATAAGAGCCATGCTGGATCAGACCAAGTTCCATCTAGTCCAACATTCTTTTCACACAGTGGCCAACTAGCTGCTCGCAGGAAACCCATCTGCAGGACAGCCTGTTCAGCCTTATACAGAGCCTTATTCTCTATGAATTTGTCAAATGCCCTTTTAAAGCCATCCAAATTGGTGGCCGTTACTATATCTATATCTTATGGTAGCAAATTCCATAATTTATGTGCTGTGTGAAGAAGGACTTCCTTTTATCTGCCTTGAATCTCCCACCTTCAAGGAATGACCATGGTTTCTAGTATTATGAAAGAGGGAGAAAAATATCTCCCTATCCACTTTCTCCACATCATGCATGTCTACTGTTTTCCTGCCATTTTTGTATTTTCCAGTTGTGTGTTTTTTCTCTTTTCTCCTGGGCTGAACATGCATTGCATATGGCAGCTGTTTCACTGACATAGCAGCAACGTATCTCCCGCCCAGTGTGAGTATAGGATTGCTCTGTAAATTAGCTATAGAATTTTCTTTCTGAGAAAAATTCTCTTTACAATGCCTGATCACGTGGGTGAATGAAAGCATTCCACAAGTTTATGGAGAAATTATTGCTGTTTACTCAGACATATGACATCGCTTTAAACGTTAATCTAAGGAATGAACATCAGGTGTGCCCCTTGCAGCAAAGTAATAAGAAATGTTTGTTGCAATAATACTCCTTGAGAAGCTGGCTTATTTTCCTGTGTGTTTAAATGGAATAAAGTCTGTAAGATGCTAGCATTCCAGAGAATGTTTTTACATATAGATAGAAATTTGGGTCTTGCTATCTGTGAAGCACACCACATTGAAAAAGATGTTATCTAAATAGAAAATTCAAAATCCATTCTAAATATAATAGGTGACCTGGAATTCCTAAAATGCATCCCACCATTAACCTTGAATTTACAGTGTTGCTGTAGCCATCATGCAGTTTGCTGCACTACGTTGTTGAATGTTTTAACTTGTCCTTTCATGAAGCTTTGAATACTGGAAGCTTACCTTGTAATTTAGAGAGGTGTACTCTTTTATTCTGATACGGCATTAAACTGGTATATGAGCCTCCCGCACTTACTGTACTACGATAGCTGTCACAGCATCTTATTCCTGGGAAGGTAGATTGGCCTCCCTAGTAGGGAAACTAGACTTCTGATCTGCCAGCCTTTGTGGGTTAAATGGTGCTGAAACACAAATTGGGTGCTTTGTTCTTTCCCTCCCACTGGCAGCAGAATGCAAGTGTCCTTACATGGTACTGCTCCATTGCACTGGGAATAGGGGGCAATTACCTGTGTAGCAACTCCATTCTAAGCTCTCCAGCAAAGCACTGGATAATATACTGCGGCATTAAAATGATGGATTTTCTTTATGGAATGTGCTTGGATTTTGTACTGTTCCGGTTACTGAATGAATGTGATTTTATTTTTCAGTATTCAGTAACTTCCCTCAAGACTATTCCAGAATTACGCAGGAAGTGTGATTCACAAAATGAAGACAGAACAGGTATGCTCCTTGCTTGTGTTCTGTCATCCTTGCTTTCATATGTTCTTTTTGTTCAAGTGGATGCATTAACAGAATTTTGCTCTTAGCAGCCTTCTTCTTTTAAACTTCATAGTTGTGTGGTAGCTTTCTGGTAACAAGGAGCCCCACCCACCCCCAACCATCTTTTTCTCTACATTTTCCCCCTTAAGATGTTAAGTCATTAGCAGCAGCAACAACAAAATGTTCCATAAAAGGATTTGGTGGTATACAGATAAACGCAGGGTTTAATCTCAGCAGCTCCAAACCACAGTATATGCAACAATTTACTGAAAAAACTGAGAAACCATTAGTGACAAGACATAATGATGTAGGCGCCAATGAAAAAATGTTGGATACATTTACTACCCATATGGTCATGACCAGTTTGAGGCATGATGTTTTGCCAAATTCTGAAACTCTATCAAGGATGCTACAAGATAGAATCTACTCTCAGGCATACTGTAGCAGTTAAGATGAAAGCAACGTTTCTGAGTTTAATAGTGTAAACTAAATGAAGAGTCATGGCACACAGATGAGAACCAGCTGGAGACCTTTTCCCCCCTACTGACAAAAAGTGTGTTCAGTGTTGTTTTTCACTTTGTAAATCGGATTAAGGTTCCTTTGTTTCTGTCTTCAGCGTGAAGCAAATTGTATTGGTGAGAGTAACGTAACTCTATGGCACTTTGAAAACTTTATTATGCTTATCTCAAATGGTGGTTTCATTAATACTTTTTAAATCTGAAATGCCCATAATGGAAATTTGAGGCCTCAACTTCTAAAGCAGATTTTAAGAGCCATGTCGGGCTTTGGCAAGTACTTTATTTCTGTATCATCTTTCACATAGCAGAGAATTACCATCCCCGGTAACTGAGCTATAGCATTTTCCTGCCGCAATAATTAATGATGAAATTGTCACATCCCCTCACTCAGTCACACATGAGAATAAAAGGGAAACAATATCTCCCTCTCTTTCCAGTTTTTACCCCTCCCTGTCTGTATTTTACTTCCAGCAATAGTGAGGAAAATATTGCTTCTATACATCCTGCTGCAAGTGAATAGGCAGGAAGTTGCTGGGAACTAAAACAGTTTCAGTTTTACAATCATTCATTCTCCAGTCAGAGCCAGTGATTAAATTAAAATGATATAGAAGAAAAAAGAAACTATGTCATATACACACACACATACAATTTAATCTTATACATTTATGGCTGCAATCCAATGCATAGTCTGTTTTTTTAACATGCTAGATAGGGTGAGAACACGCTGGATTGTGACCAAAGGCGCAGATCAGAGCTGCATGAGCCACTTGTTATTTTCTTTGGATTGTCTCAGAAATAAACCAAGCGTCTTCCTAAATTTTCAGGAAATTACACATGTCTGAGCCAATATGAATTGACCTTGGTCTACCCACAACGTCCAATTAGGTCCCAAATCCTCCCTCCCACCCAGCCCAGATCTCTAAATTCTTCTGCTCTCTTCCTTTTAAAACCCACTTACCTGATTGGTGCAGGTGGCAGCAGGACGTCAGGGGCAGCAGATTGTCAGGGGCAAGCAAGCTGCCATAGAGAAGGAGGGAGCTACATTTACCAAGGGCTACTGGGGCCTTGTGGCCTGGTATACTTCAATACAGCACATCTGGAACCAGATAAAGGAGGGAAGAAGAGACTTCCTTCTCACCACAGTTTACCTCTCCCAGCCAAGTGATATTGGAAGGGAAAGGTGGAGGGGGTTTTGAGGAGGGGTGAGTGGAAAGGAGATTTGGAGACTGAGTGGGATTTAATCCTTAAATGGGTAATATTCACCATTTTTGTTGTTGTCCTCTGCTATTTATTCCTCTATCTTCAAATGTTCCAGTGCCACTTTCCCTCTGTTTGGGGCTTCTTTCTCCTTCCTACAGTGCTCTGAATCAATCAGCATAGCGCTATTAGGGTGACCATATGAAAAGGAGGACAGGGCTCCTGTATCTTTAACAGTTGCATAGAAAAGGGAATTTCAGTGGACCTGCCATTTTATGAGGGATCCGCCATTTCCTTGCACAGCCCTAGGCCCCATACAACCTACAACCCCCAGCATGCAGTGCCTGGGATGGCTGGACTTACCGGGGCCCAGAAGCAGAGGGCATCCTTCCCACGCGATCTTAATAATAATAATAATAATAATAAATTTATTTCTTACCCGCCTCTCCCTCCGTATCGAGGTGGGGAACAGCATCATTCAGGCAATATAAAATACATAAAACTGATTAAAAGCATATAAATCAATACATTATTAAAATCACCCAAGTCTTAAAATTTGACTGGGTAGGCCTGCCGGAAGAGATCAGTCTTTATAGCTTTCTTAAATTCTTGAAGATTGGTAAGTTGGCGGATCTCTCCCGGCAGGTCATTCCACAGTCTGGGAGTGGCAGAAGAGAAAGGCCTCTGGGTAACGGTTGTCAGCCTAGTCTTGGCCGACTGTAGTAAATTCTCCCCAGAGGACCTGAGCGTGTGGGGTGGATTGTATGGGAGAAGGCGATCCCGCAGGTAACCTGGACCCAAACCATGTAGGGATTTAAAGGTAATAATCAACACTTTGTACTTCGTCCAGAAACTAATTGCCCGGCGTCCCCGCAATTTCGGGGGCCTAAGGCTGTGTGAGGAAATGGAGGATCCGTCATGAAACTGCTGGATCCATCAGAAAATGGCAGATCCGTCAGAAAATGGCCTCCGTGATTCAAACTTCAAATCTGAGACTCGAAGCTTGCACAGCTGTAGTTTCTATATTCCAACTCTTCCTAAAGAGTTTTCCTATTCCATGATGGGGAAGTGGTTGCCTTCATACCTCCAAGTACACTGTTTACATGAGAAGCAGAAAGATGGAGAAATTTCCAAATAAACAGGGCAAGATGGTGCCTCTGACATCTCAAACCCTGACTCTTTGTTAGATCAGATTGAATATGTTTTCTTTTTCTGTTTGATAATTTGTATGTTCCTGTTTACATCTAGCTGCTTGTTTTTGGTTTCTTCAGCACAGGAACAAGATCAGACATTGAAAAGCTCTTTTAGTTAACACTAGCTTTTTTAAAACTATAATAACATTTTGCCTTGGACGAGTTCAACACTTAATTGTAGGTTCAGGACTCCTGAAGAGGGATTACATCCTTGTGAGTTTTAGCCCCTTGGAAGACAGATAGGACACAAGAATATTGAAACATAAACAAACGATAGAAAATATTCAGAAAGAAATGGAGGATATATGGCAAATAAATAATAATGGGGAATCCACTCAGGCTATAATTTGGGATACAATGAAGGCTGTGATGAGAGGAATATGCATTAGGGAATCGTCTAAATTAAAGAGACAACAAGGAGAGGAGAGGGTAAGATTGGAAAAGAATATTAGGGAACTGGAGGATGAATATATAAAGAATAAAGATAAAATTATTGGGGCCCAATTACAAGCAAAAAAGAAGGAATTAGAGGGTATAGAAATTGGGAAAATACAGAGAAACTTGATATACTTAAAAAGAGAATATTTTGAGTATAGCAATAGGAATTCTAAAATGTTGGCCAGTTCCACAGAGTCAGGGAAAATGGGAAAGCCCATTGGGGCTATAAAAGATAAATTATGTAAGATTAATAATTTAATGAAGGATAAATTACAAGTTTTTCAAGAATTCTATCAAGAGTTATATACATCAAATAACAAGTCATTGGGAAAGATTAGGGAATATATTGAGAAATACTGGAAAATAAAAATACAAGAACTGGATAGGGAAGCGATGGAACAACCGGTAACAGAGGAAGAAATTGGAGAACTAATAGATGGATTAAAAGTGGGGAAATCCCCGGGAATGGATTGATTGGGTCCGGAATATTACAAAAATTTTAAGAATATGTTGGTGCCTAAATTAAAAATATTATATAATCAAATAATAAATGGGGAGAAGGCCCCACCATCGTGGAAGCAGTCTTTAATTGTCTTAATCCCAAAACCGGATAAAGAACTAACAGATCTGGGATCTTATAGACCTATATCATTGCTAAATCAGGATGCTAAGATATTGACAGCGATAATGGCAAAAAGATTGAATAAATTTATGCATAAATATATTAATAAGGATCAATGTGGATTTGTAGCAGGTAGATAGATGTCAAGTTTAATAAGTAGGGTATTGAATATGATAAATATTATAAGGAATGATAAATTACAAGCAGGTATAATAGCCCTAGACATTTTTAAGGCCTTTGACTGTGTGGAGTGGCCAACATTAAAAATATTAATAGACACTATGGGATTTGGAGGAAAATTTAAGGGATTAATAGATCAGTTATATTCGGAAAATGTAGCGGAGGTAATGGTTAATGATGGTATTACAGAACAATTGTTGCTAGCCCGAGGAACTAGGCAAGGTTGTCCCCTTTCCCCAATTTTATTTGCAATGGTTATAGAGCTTTTGGCGAATGCAATTAGAGAAGATACGACTATAAAGGGGATAGGGAAAAAAGAAGAAATTAAAATAAGTTTATTTGCAGACGATACATTACTTTCAATTCAAGAACCGATTGAGAAGATGGGGAGACTACGGCATTATCTGGAGGAGGTTGGAGAGATGACGGGATTACAAATAAACTGGCCCAAATCAGAGATGATGATGTTTAATTACAAAGAAGAAGGGAAGCAAGAACTAGTCAAAAGGGAAATGAATATTAAATTAAAATTACTAAGGATCAATGTGGATTTGTAGCAGGTAGACAGATGTCAAGTTTAATAAGTAGGGTATTGAATATGATAAATATTATAAGGTATGATAAATTACAAGCGGGTATAATAGCCCTAGACATTTTTAAGGCCTCTGACTGTGTGGAGTGGCCAACATAAAAATATTAATAGACACTATGGGATTTGGAGGAAAATTTAAGGGATTAATAGATCAGTTATATTCGGAAAATGTAGCGGAGGTAATGGTTAATGATGGTATTACAGAACAATTGTTGCTAGCCCGAGGAACTAGGCAAAGTTGTGCCCTTTCCCCAATTTTATTTGCAATGGTTATAGAGCTTTTGGCGAATGCAATTAGAGAAGATATGACTATAAAGGGGATAGGGAAAAAAGAAGAAATTAAAATAAGTTTATTTGCAGACGATACATTACTTTCAATTCAAGAACCGATTGAGAAGATGGGGAGACTACGGCATTATCTGGAGGAGTTTGGAGAGATGACGGGATTACAAATAAACTGGCCCAAATCAGAGATGATGATGTTTAATTACAAAGAAGAAGGGAAGCAAGAACTAGTCAAAAGGGAAATGAATATTAAATTAAAAGGAAAAATAAAATATTTAGGAATATATATAACAGAGAATTTGGATAAATTGGAAGAGGAAAACTATAATAGATTAAGGCAGGAGGTTATAAAGAAATTGGAGGAATACCAGAAGATAAAACTTTCATGGTTTGGTAGAATAGCACTATTAAAAATGAAGATATTACCTAAAATTAATTTCTCATTTAGGATGTTGCCAATTAAAATATCAGAAATAGAGTTGAAGAAATGGCAAACAATGTTTAACAATTTTAGTAATGGAGATAAAAAAGCTAGAATAAATAAGAAAATGTGGTATAAACAACAGGGAATAGGAGGGTTAGGCTTTCCTAATTTGAAGGGATATTATTTGGCTAACCAATTAAGATATGTAGTGGAAGGTATTCTAGGTTTGGGAGAAAAGTGTTGGTTAGAATTGGAATCCAAAGAAGTAGAAATGGAATTGGAAAATACATACTTTAATAAAATTAATAAGAATTTTGTACAAAGAGTTAGGAATCCAATATTGAAGAATATTTTGGAGATTTGGGCTAAGAATAAGATTAAATTAATACCCGCCGTCTCTCCATTAACTCCGGTAGAGATGAAGGAGAGCTTCCCAGAAAATCTAAAAGAAGTAATGGGGAAAATATTAAGAAAACAAAACATAAATAGATTAGAAAGAGTGATAAAGTTGGACAATTTAAATCAAATAAAAGAAACATTACGGGAAGAGAAAGTTTCCTGGATTAATTGTATGCAGTTGGAACAGTGGATAAAGAAGTGGGTAAAAGAAAATAAAAAATGTAGAGAATATACAATATTTGAAAAAATGATAACACAAAGACGGGAGAAGGAACAAAATATGGTATTAAAAGGTATAACAAGTGAAATTTATAAAATATTGATGGTAAAAGAAGAACAAGGGGATGGTTGCAAACTGGTGTGGGAAAATGATATGGAAATTTCAATAAGTAATCAGAATTGGGCGAAGTTATGGGGAGGAAGGAATTTGAAAACTTTATCAGTAAGGATAAAAGAAAATTATATAAATTAATATGGCGATGGTATTTAACACCAATTAGATTGAATCAAATAGATAAAAAAATATTCGGTATTATGTTGGAGAGGATGTCAACAAACTGGCATGTATGTTCATATGTGGTGGTCATGTAAATATGTACAAAAGTTTTGGCAAATGGTATATAAAGAGATAAAAGAGATAACGGGAATTGATTTGGAGTCATCCCCAAAGATTGCATTATTATCAATATATGAGGGGATGAAATGTAATCAGAATACTAAGGATTTAATTACTATGTTACTAACTGCAGCAAGATTAATAATAGCAAGGAAATGGAAGATGGAGGATAACTATCAAATGGTTGACTGGTATAAAGAGGTATGGGATATTGCTATTAATGACAAACTAACATGTAATATTAAAGTAGAAAAGGCAATATGTAATAGAAATTAATTTGAAAATATATGGAAATTATTTTTAGAGCATGTATTGTTGAGAGGGAAAGGACACAAACCTGTGCAAGAAGTATCACAATTTTGGAAAATGTAATGAAGAAGAATTGGTCCTGGTGAGGGGTGCACTTGGTGTATAAAGAATGGAAAAGAATGGTATAATTGTAGTTAAGAGTTGAAATAAAATTATAAAAAAGAAAAAAAAGCGAAGACAGATAGCAGGAAAACAACTGTACCTGCATATATTTCACAGGCAAGATAGCCGATTTCATGACCTAGTAGAAAGTTAGGTGTTAATTCTGTGTTAGCAGTCCAATCAAATAGAGAGAAAATAGATATTAGGGTAGGTCAACTTTGGAAGGCCACCTGTACTTTTAAGAACTTTGTGATAAGTAAAAATTCTGAAGATGAAGCTTCTATGGACTTGGAGTCACAGTTCTGGAGAAAGCTTCACCATCTGCATTTCTCTTTTGCATTAGGCTCTTAGAGGCACCGAGGGCTTTGGAGGCAGGTGGTTGCATAGAGGGGACATAGTCCTTATAAAAAATTGGTGAGGTAGCAAATGAGAACAAGAGGGAGATTGGAGTCTGGGAGCAATACAGAGCAATGCCTTATTGTACGGATAAACCCTGTAGGTAAGAAGAAATTATATAGGCAAAGCAATGTGAGTGGAGTCTGCTCATACAACAGGGAGGTGAAACAAGCCAAGGACTAATGAAGTTAAGAATATAAGAAGAGCCATGTTGGATCAGACCAAGGGTCCATCTAGTCCAGCACTCTATTCATACAGTGGCTAACCAGCTGTCAACCAGAGACCCACAAGCAGGACACAGGTGCAACACCATCCTACCGCCCATGTTCCCAACGTTCCTTGGGCCTGAGAGGTTCATGGATTTCAGGAAGGAGGCAGTAACTCAGGAAACAAGGCACCAGCTCTCCCAGAAAGAACTCTTGTTCAAAAGGCACTGTTTAGCTGGAATTACAGTCAAATTATAAGTCTTCCTTATATTGGCATACTCATGAAGCTCACTGAATTACTTAAGCAAGCCATCAATTATCATCAATGACTGCTTCTATTGTGAATGGTTACTGTGTTTATTTTACATACATTTAAGCTTTAATGTAATTGTCACAGACATTTTTTTTCGTTTTTGCACTTCATATCCATCAAACCTCAGCGCTTACTTTTTTCCCCCCTCTCTGTACACCCCTGTGTATAATTTACCTAAGGTAAATAACCATTCATGCATCTGATGAAGTGGACTCTAGTCCTTGAAAGCTTATGCCTTAAGAAATGGGTTAGTCTTTAAGAAGGCACAATATTCTTTTTAAACACTATATTATAGCCTAGCTTACCCCATAGGTTTGCTGAGAAACTAAATCAAGATAATGATATACTGTAACTCCGCACCGTCAAGAAATTAAATCCAAACAAGCAAGTAAAACAAACAACTGAATACATTGCGTTGGAGCCTGACTTGGTCATGTTTAGAGTAGACTCATTGAAATCAATAGGACAAGTTAGTAACTATTAACTTAATGTCTAAGAAATATTAAGCATGGATGTAGTCCATTATTTTTCCAGCTCTACAAAGTTAAGTTTCTTTTGTGTTTGAGCAGATCAAGATTTTATATTCAGAATTAATTCTGAACCTAAAGCATAGACCATAGGTTGGAATTGATAAATGAGTCAACACTACAAATATTACAGTTTGTCTCCAAATTACTATATTTTTCCTCTAGGAAAATGACAAGGGAAGAAAAGGGATTTTCTTCTTTGCCTTCAAGATATCTGGAAACTTTGTATCTTTAGCTAAGGCGACTGCTGAAATTCTCATGCTGGGTTCACCAGGCTGTCCCAACCCAGAAGTCATTTGTTTTGATCTACCATACATTTGGATTTATATTAGAAAATGAAAAACTCATTCAAGCTAAAAAAGCAAATAATAGTCTAGGTGCAGGGAATGTGATGATTAACAAAATGTTGATACCTTGTCACTGTCTAGACCCTTCAGTTAAAAGAAGTGTTTTCCTGAGGCTTGGACAGAATTCATTTTCAGTGCTAAGTCTTTAGAGATTTCTGTCAGAATAAAACAGCTGGGAAACATGTGGTATCCATTTCCCTTTATCACTTAGGAAAAAAATCACATGTAAATAAAACCAACATAAAAGTGTCACCCTTTGAACCCAGGATTGTATACAATATATAAATAAATCTGTGCAATGATTTTTTGTATTGGATATCTTAAGTTGCGTATAATTGTAGGAATAATAAATAATTATCCAAATAATATCATTCCAAAAACTTCTGAAGACATCCAGGTAATAAGTCAAACCCTTTTCTGTTGTTTTCAAAATGTACTCTTTTTATTGTTGTGATAACAATGTTAGTACAGCTGCTTCTTTAAACTTTGTTTCTTAGAAACTCTGAAACTGAGTGCAAGATAAACGCAACGAAAGCAATACATTTTAGTTCATGCAGTAAATTCAAGTGTGTATCTTGAATTCTACGATTGATAATCCTATGTGTTAAATGTGACCTCCAGAATTAAGCAGACAATTTTGTCAGTTTCCCCCTTCTAAATGAAGTGAATGTTTGACAAGATCAACTTATACCAAGGACAGCATGAATCCATCTGAATTCTACAGAACATGTGACACTAACGACTAAATTACACATTACCCAGCAGATCTGTGATAGTATCTCCAAGCTGTTGACAGCAGTGAGGAGATGTTAACTCTTTCCTCCTATGTTATCTTTCTGATTAAGGGTGCAGTCCTATGCTTGTTTAGACAGAAAAAAATCTGACAACTCCCAGCATTCACTAGCTAGCATAGGAGATGTAGGATGTTCTTTCTGCCTAAACGTGCAGAGGATCGCACCCTAAAAGTGTGTCCCCTTCATTACTGTTTAGCCTATGGTTACAGGCATTTATTTCTCTTCCCCCCTCCACTTCCTATGAGAGACAAATGGATTTTTATCAGGAAAACTGTGTGGAGAAAGTGTTAAAACACCCCTCCCTCTACTATGGTTGCTAGCAGATTCACAACTCTCCCCCCCACCCTCCATATCTGCGGAAGACAAAGTGGACGTTGGGAGTACTTCAGTCCTTGGACTCTAAACTAGATCACAAGTCTGTAAATGTTTTCTGATTATTCCTACTGAGCCAAAATTAAACTGTAAATTTCATTTGGCTTCTACGATTTTGCATATTTTACTGCTGTTCTCTTGCCGTTGAGTTATTGCTTAATTTCAACAACTCAAATTTAAATTTTGCTTTATGGTTTCTATGAGTATGATGTGCAGAAGTGGGCATTAAAATTCAAAGTATATTTTTCACAATATTTTCACAGTACTTTCATTATGGATAATTAAGTTTTCCAGTGTATCCTCTTTTCAAAGTATACAGGATAAGAAAATACATGCATAGTTGATGATGGAAGGGAATTCGTTCTAAATTGTATTTCCTGTTTCTTCTAGTTTCGAGCACCAACTGGAGTTCGGGAGTTTCAACACTCCTTGGAAATGCACAGAAACCAACAGGCATTGCAGACATGTACAGTAAATTCAGACCAGTGAAGAGAGTTTCCCCGCTTAAGCACCAACCAGAAAGTTCTGAAAATAATGAAAGTGATGACCAAAAGAATCAGAAGATGGAGTACAAGAAAGGCAGTGATTCTCCCCCCGTGGCTCAGAATGATCAGACTCCAGGTAATGGAGAGAGCCTTAAAACTAAATGTGTTGAACCTGGAGTTTTGCTTGGTGAACTGGAGCACTATGACCTGGACATGGATGAAATTTTGGATGTGCCTTATATTAAATCAAGCCAGCAGCTTGCTGCTTTTACCAAGGCAGCTCCAGAGAAACGAATTTTGAGTGTGTACTCAACGCTGAATGGTCTTAGTGGCAAGTCGTGCCCTGCAGGAAACACAGAGAAGGCACCAACAGGAACGACACAGTTCTGTGTTCTCTCCCCTGTGAAAAGCTCTCAGCTGAGAAAAGCGCAGCCCGTTGTCCCTGATCAGCAAAAGCATTTAACTGAAGAATTAGAGTTTCCCCAGTCGCTAGTTAAATGCAGTTCAGCTCATGAACCAGAAGCTCAGACCAAGGGCTTGCTCAACAGGACATTTGTGAATAAAATGGAGAAGACTGTGTCCCACTGTCAGTTAAGGACTTTTCACCTGCAGGCAGCAGCGACAGAAAGCAAACATGATGAGCTGAACAGCAACATGAACTGGAGCAGCTCTAGAGGTCCAGAAGATAGGAATGAGGATGTGAAGAAAAATAAGAGCATCTTAAATATTGTTAAAGAAGGGCAGATATCATTACTGGTAAGTTTTTGAAGAATTAATTAATTTTTAAGGCATTGAAAGCATACCTTATACTTTCCTTGGAGATTAGTGTAAACCATGCATAAATTGGATGGTGTGGCATCCAGTGTGAATATAAAAACTAAAGTTTATAATGTGAAAAATGATTAATTTTAATGTAGCAACTTAGCAGGGAACGCATGCATTATTTCTTCCATCATCATCGTTAAGTTTAAATCTGCTTTTAAGGATGGTGGGGCTTCAACTTGTTCAGGTATTAGCAGATTAACTCAGTTCCTATTCAGAGGCCAGTGACAGTAACAGAGGGGCTTCTGTTGTGTTCTGATTATTATTCAAGAGTGTTTACCCCAGCTTATTGCAACAGCTTTCATGAAGAGGAGATCGTACAGAAGCCCCAATTGGCCTCTGACCCACATGAAAATTTTAGTTAGTTCCAGTTTTGTGATCAGACATCATGAAAAGGCGTTTCCAAAGCAACTAGATTCACGCTAACAAGGTTGGTGGGGAAAAACAAGCGTTATAGGCATTCTTCACTTTGTTTATGCTTTACCTACCGCATTTATCTAGATGAGAACAGTGACAGATCATAAATTCAGTAACAAACACAAAGTTGGAGTTCTTTTTTAAAACAGACTCTAGAACTTCATTGCATTGTAATGATAAAAAAACCAGCTATAACTAAAAAAAACCAGTTATTTGCTTCTCTATTTCCTTTGAGTTAATGGGAAAATGAACATAATATTTGCTTTTTCTTGATATGAAAGTACTAACTGAGAGTCACTAAAATTGTTATCTATGTAAATGTCTTCATTACTTTTCTCTTTTGTTTCTTCTGCTATTTGTTTTTATTTTTTTCTTATAATATTAGTCATTATATCTTAATGCAATGCTGTGCTAATCCAGAAGGATTCTACTCTAAGTAGTTAATGCTATATAACTTTTCTCATCCCTTGGGACAAGCTGAGGTTTCCATATTTTAATCCAGTGAACAGGATATTACTGAAAAGCTGAAAGATGTGTTAGTGCTACAGCTGGTAGAGAAGACTAATTGAAGCATCCTTCAAAATTGCTCTAAAGCTAGTGACAAATAAGAAAAGCAAATGTTAAATATACAATCATATAGTGGAACTAGCTTTTTGTTCTATCTGATGGATTAGTATACATAGGACAAAGACACACAATGTAACCTTATATTGTGCTACAGGAATTCCCTTAGGAACATAGGAACTGTCGTACTGCAGCAGATCAATATTCATTCATCCCTGTACCAGATCTGCCTTCATAAAAATGAGTGACATTATGCAATTAATTTTCAATCTTATGTTTCACCAGTCTGGAAAGAAAAGGGTTTTTTTAATCCTCCAGGGGATTCCAATTATTTTCTTTCCTTTGTTTGAACTGTTATACATAACTACACCCAAACATATAAAATTAGAGAGATGATCTCAAGCTCTAAATCATTATTTCCAGTTTTCTGATTGTGCTATATGTACACAAAAAAAAAAAAGAGCAGAAGCTGAGGGAAGTATCTATCAGAATAACTCCACTATTGTAGGAGCCCTTAAAATTGGTTACACATTATAAATCCAAATTTGCATCTACACTCCACTGCAATTTTTTCAAGAAAATTGTATTATGTTTATCTTACTTTAATTCGTAGTTTTATATGCACACATTAGGCTAAGATTAGGCTATGCAAAACATCTGTAGATACAAGTTTTTTTGTGTGTGCCAAGAGTTATAACACTGGTAATATACTGGCAGTTTCCTTGGTTCCTGTATGAGGCATCATCACATGGAGAAAATCATGTTTGCTTTCCGTCATTTCTCCGCCCGTGCGTTTGTCCCTCATTACTTCCTCTTTTGAAAGAGGAAGTAAACAACGTGCACATGGCCCATTTAGTGGGCTGTTTTGATTGTGCTGCTTCTCCTGCACATAGCAGGAAATAGTGGCAACTTCTGTCTTTAAAAATAAGTTGGACTTAATAGGGTATTTTTTTGTCGTGCGAAGAAGGCTAGAAGGGACTGTAGGCATGCGGGAGACAGACAGCGTTGTGAGAGGGACTCGCGAAAATCCATGAGTGCCCAGTAACAAGCGTGCAATAAAATGCTTGCCTGATGGAGCTCTATATATGACCAAAAACTATAGATATTCGTTGATGTGATGCATGGAAAAGCTGTTTTATAATGGGTTGTAATGGAACAGCACTATTTGCAAATACTTTGGCATGCCCTGCTGCAAAAGAAAGACTCCCTAAACCGAGCCTCTAACCATCACCGGAGTCAAGGATCAAAAATATTTGTTCACATGTAGCAATGAATTCTTAAATTCCTATAGCAAGTGAGCTAAACAACAAGGGTGGGGTGAAGATGGGAGAATACACCATTCTCATGGTCTGTTCCAATCCAACCCTACTAGCTGCCATCAAAGACAGTCAGAAGATCTAAGATGCAAAACAATGCAGTATCAGGCAGTTTTTGTCCCCTGATGGGTTATGTGCTCCCACCCCTGCTGCCATAGGTGATATGTGACCAATTAAATAAAAATGACACTTCAGTTCCTTTTTCACTGGCTTTATTTGGTCCATATACAGAGTGTTGTATGTGATCTGCTCGTACCCTCTAGCTAGCTAAAAAAAAGGGTACATGTAGGTCTCCCAGAATGGGTGGTTATATAAAAATGAATAAATAAATGGATTATGTTCTACATAGTTGTATAACATAATCCATTTATTTATTCATTTTTAATGTTTATATGCTGCCCTACAACAAGGCAACTCACACAATAAAATAGGTTTAAAAACAGCAACAATAAAGATTTAGAAGACCTCAGAAAATTTATATCACAGTAATAAAGATCTCAAATGCCTGGGAGAAATGTCTCTGCCTGGAACCAAAAAGATAACAGTGTAGGTGCAATGTGAGCCTCCTTGAGAAGGTCATTCCATGAATGGCACAACACAACTGAAAAGACCACCTCTCTTGTAGACACCCACCTAACTTCATTCTGTGTGGGCATTGTCTATGGGAGGAGATGTTGCTTTAGATGCTCTGGCTCCAAGCTGTTTAGGGCTTTTAAGATCAACACCATCACTTTGAATTGGGCCTGGAAATGGAATAGGAGCCAGTGTAGCTAATGAAGCACTATCGGCACATGATCATATTGACCAGTCCCAGTTAATAGCCTAGCAGCTCTGTTTGGGATACACTGAAGCCCAACATGCAACACATTGCAGTAATCCAACTGGGGTTGGGTGGAGGTTCATAGAGTATGGATAACTGTCTAGATTGGGTTGCAGATGGTATATCAGTCCAAGCTGATGAAAGGTGCCCTTAGCCACTGCGACCAGCTATGCCTCAAGTGACAGTGATGCACTCAGGAGCACCCCCAAATTGCACACCTGATCCTTCAGGGGGAGACCCCTTCCAGGTTAAACACCAGCCAACCAGGAAGATGAATTACACTCTAACAGTTCCTCTGTGTTGTCTGGATAGAGTTTCAGTTATTGGCCCTCATCCCTGCTCAGGCAGAGATTCAGAACATCCACTGCCTAATCTAGATTCAATGAAAAGGAGACACAGAGCAATAAATCATCTGCATATTGATAACACCTCTGCATAATGCTATCTGGGTGCTATCAATATTTGCATGTTGATAGCACCCAGAATAAACTCTCCCAGCAGTTTCATGTAGATGTTGAATAGCATGGGGGACAAAACTGAAGCCTGCAGAACCCTGAGACCTAGTTGCCATGGAACAGAGCAGTAATCCTCCAACATCCCCTTCAGCTGCTCCAAATAAGAATGTCACTATAAAACAGAGCCTCCAACTGCCAATTTAGACAACCGATCTGCAAAGAAACCATAATCCATATAAGAAGCACTTGATTTATTTGCTGATATATGAAATTTAGTAGCTGCTAAGCAGGTTTATCATGAATTAAGTAACTAATTTTCCCACAATCTCTTTTGAACAGCCCCACCTTGCAGCAGACAATCTGGACAAAATTCATGATGAAAATGGCAACAATCTTTTGCACGTTGCAGCTTCACAAGGACATGCAGAATGCCTGCAACATCTTACATCTTTGATGGGCGAAGACTGCTTGAACGAGAGGAACAATGAACAACTAACTCCAGTTGGCTTAGCAATAAAGGTAACAAACATGAGCTTCTGAAATGTCCAAGGGCAAAACTAGACGTTTGTCAACATACCTTGGCCTAGGAAACCAGCTCTCTTGCTAAAGATTTTTGAAGCAGCATATGGAGAGCAGCAGCAAGATTTGCTTAAACCCTTTCCCCACACACATGTAATCTCCTCCTGTAGCTGTTTGATGCATCTTGAAGAAAAACAACTAAGGGAGATACAGTGACCATAGGAAAGATTAAGCAACCCTCAGTAACCCACTGCTTCTCCTTCCAAATTACATACTCTCCCTGCACAGCTTTTTGTATAGTAAAGATTTGCATTCCAGACTGGAGTTTCCACTGAACAGCCTGGCTCTAATCAATACAAGCAGGATGTTGTTCTCCATGTTCTGTATTAATTTATCTCAAAGGACTGTATAAATAAGATCTTTTTTTTAGCTGATGGCTTTTATTAAGCAAATGTTGAAGTGAAATATTTTTGCAATCATAATCACTCAATAAATTCAGCCAATTGGGTGATTCCCCCCCCCCCCCATGAAATTCCATAGCAGTATTTTTTTTAATTGGCTTCACTGGGTAAGGCTAAATTTGACTCATTTTATTGGAGAATTTTATAAATATCTATATCTAGAGAGAGAGAGATTTATAAAATTCTCCAATAAAATGAGTCAAATTTAGCCTTACCCAGTGAAGATGATAGATAGATAGATAGATAGATAGATAGATAGATAGATAGATAGATAGATAGATAGATAGATAGAAAAACACCCTAAAATTTGTCTGGGAGCAAAGGACATCAAATCTAACCCCACATTTCCAGGAAAGAAATCTGCCCACAACACATACCATAGGTCACCCTACATCGTCAAGACCAAAATCAAATCTTAAACCAGTTACATATTTCAAGAGTAACTGTATTATATTACTATGTTTCCCGATTACAGTGAAGTAACTTCCACCACTGTATAAACTACCAGGAGCGCATCCTCCTTTTTAAAAAAAAAAATGGCATCTGAATTGCTCCAGTACTCCTCACAGTTTATGCGTTGCTCATCTTTGGCACACACATATCTTCCTATCCATCCTTACTACAGAAGCAGGTTATTATGGTGCTGATATGTTGCTTGTAAATTGCTTGGTGGATTTGATATTAGGAGAAAAGGAACCCCCTTTTTCCATATTTTGCATTGCTGGCTTAGCATGATAGTGGAGAACTGGAGCACAAGAAACAGCAAGGTAGATATATTTATTTATTTTATTTATTTATTTATTTTATTCCATAGCCGAAGCTCTCTGGGCGGTTTACAAAAATTAAAAACATTGAACATTAAAAACGCTGATATACAAAATTTAAAACCATAAAGCATAAAAACAAGTTATAATTACAATATCCTTTAAAACAACAATTCTGGGTCAAAGCACAACAACAACACAAAACCCTCATCATATGCTGTTAAATGCCTGGGAGAAGAGGAAAGTCTTGACCTGGTGCCAAAAAGATAACAATGTTGGCGCCAGGCGAGCCTCGTCGGGGAGATCATTCCAGAATTGGGGGGGCCACCACTGAAAAGGCCCTCTCCCTTGTTGCCACCCTCTGTGCTTCCCTCGGAGTAGACAACCGGAGAAGGACCTCAGATGTGGATCGTAGTGTACGGGTAAGTTTGTGTCGGGAGAGGCGTTCCATCAGGTATTGTGGTCCCAAGCCGTGTAAGGCTTTATAGGTTAGAACCAGCACCTTGAATCGGGCTTGGAAATGTATAGGCAGCCAATGGAAGCAGGCCAGAGTAGGTCTTATATGCTCGAACCTTCTGGTTCCTGTTATCAATCTGGCCACTGCATTTTGCACAAGCTGCAGCTGCTGAACCGTCTTCAAAGGTAGCCCCACGTAGAGTGCATTGCAGTAATCCAATTTAGAGATTACCAGAGCATAGACAACTGAAGCCAGGTTATCCATGTCCAGATAGGGACGTAGCTGGGCCACCAACCGAAGCTGGTAGAAGGCACTCCGTGCCACCGAGGCCACCTGAGCCTCAAGTGACAGAGATGGTTCTAGGAGAACCCCCAAGCTATGAACCCGCTCCTTCAGGGGGAGTGCAACCCCATCCAGAACAAATTGAACATTTTCCATCCGGTCAGCAGAACCACCCACTAACAGCATCTCAGTCTTGTCTGGATTGAGTTTCAGTTTGTTAGCCCTCATCCAGTCCATTGTCGCAGCCAGGCACTGGTTCAGCACATCCACAGCCTCACCTGCTGAAGATGAGAAGGAGAAATAGAGTTGTGTGTCATCAGCGTACTGATGACAATGCACTCCAAAACTCTGGATGACCGCACCCAACGGTTTCATGTAGATGTTGAACAACATGGGGAACAAGACTGACCCCTGAGGGACCCCATACTGGAGAATCCACGGGGCCGAGCAATGTCTCCCCAGCACCACCTTCTGGAGCTGCCTCACCAAGTAGGATATATGCCCATCCTTATAACCATTCAGCTCTTTATACTACTAAAATAAAAGTTTTTACTTTGATTTTATATTGCAGTTTAAATCTTCGAAACTTTGATATTGTGTCTTATGTTGTATTTTATGTTTTTAATTGTGGCGAATTGCCTAGAGAACTTCGGCTATTAAATAAAGAAGAGTATTGGGTTTTACAACTGTATAGGTTTTACTGTACATTTGCACTATCAATCCTGACAGAAGAATTCTTCCCTGGTGATGAACAGCAGTGCAACAGTAGTAAATGGCCATGGGCACTGAGTGTCAACCAAAGGAAAGGAAGGAACTACTCCCTGACTGGCGAGTGTTGCACAGTAGCATTGGAGGCAGTGACTGGACAGTCAACACTGTTTGGGCATGTAGCAGGTTTGGGTGTGCAGACTTGGGCTGATGACACCTGCATAGTGCTGAATACTGCTGCTTCCTATATCGATGTATAGCATCTACTGGTAAAGATGTTGGGCCGTCCACCCATTGATTGCCATTCAGCAGCAGTGCACTGCCACACTGCTGCATTTTTCCCAAAGCTGTTTTTTCTCCTCCTCTTCTTCTTTGGTTATAAACCATCCACATGGTGAGATCAAGATTCAAGTATAACTTAGGCAACATTATTTTGAATCATGACATTCCAACAGCTTAGACAAAAAAGTACAAAAAAGTACATCTTTAACAATAGTTCACACACTAGGGGATTCCACTATGACTGTAAGACACAAGGGTGGCCTAGCTGAGTCAGGTTTTTGAAAACCTTTACTTTCAAAATAATTCCTGAGGCTCAATTTGTTATTGTAGTAAAAATATGAGTATATTAAGGAAGATAAATGAGATGAAACATCTTAGGTAACAAAAGCACTTTGGAATATTACATGAAAGTAAACATTTATCTCTGGCAGAGCTCAGCAGGCAACCTGTCAAAAGGAAAAGCTGCAATTCTACACTTACCTAAAAGTAAGTCCCATTGAACTCAATAGGTTTACTTCAGAGAAGACATGCATAAGATTGTATAGGTAAAAATTTAATGTTGTCTGGAATAAAGTTCAGACTTAAAGGGAATTTTGTAATACATGAAAACATTATGTTGTATATTACTGCTGAGCAATTGTGAAATACAGTGGAGTGGACAGTAAGGACAATGATGGAATTAAACTTCTTCTGCGATATACTGCAACATATTGGGAGTGCTTTTGGGGTGGAGAATAACAACAGAGGAATTACAGGTTCAATAATAATAATAATAATTTCTTACCTGCCTCTCCCTCCAGATCGAGGCAGGGAACAACGTCAGTAAAAACAGTACAAAATACACATAAAATACATAAAACTGTTTAAAAGCCTATATTAACCTTATTAAAATCAACAAAGTCTTAAAATTCGACTGGGTAGGCCTGCCGGAAGAGATCAGTCTTTATTGCTCTCCTAAATTCTAAAAGACTGGTAAATTGGCGGATCTCCTCCGACAGGTCGTTCCACAGTCTGGGAGCAGCAGAAGAGAAGGTCTTCTGGGTAACGGATGTCAGCCTAGTTTTGGCCAACTGTAATAAGTTCTTCCAAGAGAACCTGAGCGTGCAGGGTGGATTGTATGGGAGAAGGCAATCCCGCAGGTATCCTGGACCCAAACCATGTAGGGCTTTAAAGGTAATGACCAACACTTTGTACTTTGCCTGGACACAAATTGGCAGCCAGTGGAGCAATTTTAAAGCTGGTCTAATATGGTCACCTGTAGGTGTATCGGTGGCCAACCTGGCTGCCATATTTTGAACTAGTTGAAGTTTCCGGACTAGGCACAGAGGTAGCCCTATGTACAGCACATTGCAGAAGTCGAGCCTTGAAGTTACCAGCGCATGCACTACCATTTTTAGGTCTTCCAACTCTAGGAAGGGGTGCAGCTGGCGTATTAGCCTTCCTTTTATCTCCCATATAGGAAAAAATTGAAAGTATGTTCAGGTCAGAGAGAAAACAGAAATGGAAATTCCACATATATATATATATATATATATATATATATATATTCTGCAAGAAGTAATTCTGAGGATTCATTAGTAGGTTAGGAATCTGATTCACAATACAGCTGAGCTACATGGCCTAGTGGCATATATCAATGTTCCCTCAACACTGCCAACTCCTAGGCATACCTGAAGTCAGGAAGCTACAACGTCCAACTGCTTATGCAATAATTGGCAATTCTATTGAAATCTGTGAGAGCAGTCACAATCACCCCTGGTACGGAGGCATATGCCCATGGCTCCCTATTCCCAAGCTGGGAGCTATTACAACCATCTATCAAGTTGCAACAGCATTGGCAGGTAGGCCATGCGGTCTCCCATATCATGGTAGAGCCGGGATTTGTTGAGGCATGACACTGCGTGCCAATACAACAGTGTTGAAAGGGTAAATCACACTGGCACAAAATATCTTTTGGGTGGAACTCCCTCTGAGCAATCCACATCTTATTGAAGTCTGTGGCAAAGCTACCTTTTATTTTCATAGCACTGAATTGCAACTATATCACAAGGGAATCAATGCTCTGAAGATATTTTAGGATGTCAATATTGTTCTGGAGTTTCTCCCTTTCAGTTAAAAGTAACAGAATTTGGTGCATTAGCCTGACTGGGTAATACATTTTCCACATTCTTTTCTAATTAAAAAGCTCTTAAAGCACAGTCTCATGCATGATTACTTGAAAGGAAGTCTCATGTATTTAGTAGGGCTGATTCCCAGTTATGAGTGCGTAGGATTACACACTAACATTGCAATTCTAGACATTGTCTATCCAGAAGTAGCCCCCATTGAGTTCAATGGGACATCCTAAGGCTACAGTTTTATGCATGCTTACCTGAGAGTAAGCCCCATTGTAAACAGTGAGACTTACTTTTAATCTAAGTAAGGCAATGAATGCCTAGGATTGCATTGTTATTCAATTACTGAATTGTGTTATTCAAATGTCTTCTTTTTATATTGATGCAGTCTGCCTAGTTAATTTATGCTGTTATCTGTTGTTTTCAAGCCCTCCTCCCCCAACTGTATGTTATTTGATAAAATAATCATAGTTTCATTTTTAAGCTGTGGGAGATGTGTGTGTGTGTGTGTATGATATTAAAGTTATGAATTAGGATCTCTGAAATAAAACATATTTACAAAATAATTCATGCAGAATTTGTATGAATTTGAGAAGACACATTATACAGTAAACACTGCTACTATATTCAAGGCTGTTTTTATACAGATGAGTTTTGTGAAGCAGAAATGACTCATAACTTGTAAATATAGTTTGTAGTCATAGCCATTACAGTGGTAAGCGGATATGAAAGCAGGCTGGCATACTATTATTATTACTATTGTTATTTGCATGAGGAAGATTTATTTGCAGGGTTGGGGTACTTAAAATTAAGGAAGATTGTGAAAAAAAAAATTCTTTTCTTCTACTTAGAATGGTCAACTGGAGTGTGTGCGGTGGATGGTGAGTGAAACAGAAGCCATTGCAGAACTGAGTTGCTCAAAAGATCACCCAAGCCTTATTCACTATGCAGGTTGCTACGGGCAGGTACAGTTAATTTGGGATTATTGTTTTAATGCTGGATATTATGTTACTTTTTATATTTATCCATAAATATAGGATCTTTAAAACGTAAATCTGTACCAATCATGCATAGAAGCTTCAATATACTGAGATGAACTGCATTTTATCTACTGTGCTTTCAAGTCTTAGTTAGGAACTGGAGGAACAAATATTGAGTGATTCTAACACACAAGTATTTGCAAGATACTTTTTAACTTATTCGAAAGTTACTCATGCAAAAGATAAGCCATGTAAACTCCAGACTTGGCTGCAATGCAAAATATATATTTTTACAAGGAAGAAGTGTTTTTAATGCATTCAACACACAATTATTTCCTCTAGCACTTGGCACACATGGTATCTGTTTTTTCAGTAAATACTTCCTATGACGGGGAAAGCAAAAGAATAAAATACAATGAAGAAGCCAGAGAATAGGCCCATTGATGTTAATGTTGCCCTGCAGTACTTGTACAGGATGATTTAATCTTGAGAAACCCTTGCCCTGCCTCAGTCCCATGTCTGTCTTCAGGAATACCCTTGAACTCCCCCCCCCCCCAATGGTAAATGAGTCAACTGAATCATTGCCAAGTGGTGAGATCAGGAAGAGGTATGGATCAAGCACATCTCCAATAATGTGTGGGTCTTTCGACTGTGAATCCAATTAATATTAAAAATTGAGACCTACTTATTGTCCAGTGACTTCTGCCAAACAAACAGACTCTCCAAACACATATCCAGGATAACAGGTTCAAGACAACAACAACAACAACAAATAACCCTGTTGCAGCACAGCCTTACCTTCTAGCAAGTGTGTTTCTGTTCAGGCTTCCAGGCAACCAACCGCGCCCTCCACCAGGATCCTCCATTTCCTCTTCCGCTCCTAATATTCCATTTCTTTTCCAACTCAAACTAAATATTCCCCAGCTATTGAGCATGCTAAGTCCTCGTTGAGCTGGGTTTTTTTTAAAGTAGTTTTGCCCCCTTAGGATTTTTTTTAAGAGGAGTTTTCTACTTCTGCAAACATCAAGGTTCCTCTGAACATGCTGGTATGCCCATCATATTTTGCAATGGCCCCATTTTGACTGCATTTTGTAATTTAAATATTTAATTAAAAAATCTCAGAGTACTGGTTAGAAGTATTTTAAATGTCATCCCATTAAATATATCTTATTTGATTAATTAGTCCATCATTACAGGAGTTTCTGGATAAGGCAGATAACTTAGATTCATTTCAATGTGGCTTCAGACCTAGTCATGGGACAGAGACTGCTTTGTTCACCTTGGTGAACGATCTATGCTGGGAACTGGACAGGGGGAGTGCGCTCTTGTTCATTCTGCTGGACCTCTCAGTGCCTTCCGATATTATCAACCACGGTATCCTTCTGGGGTGTCTATCTGGAATAGGACTTCGAGGCACTGTTCTACGGTGGCTCCAGTTCTTGGAGGGCTGATCTCAGAAGGTGGTGCTGGGGGGCTCCTGTTCAACTCCGTAACTGTTGGCCTATGGTGCCCCTCACTGTTCCATCGTGTCACCCATATTATTTGACATATATATGAAACCACTGGGAGAGGTTGTCTGGAGTTTTGGGGTTCGGTGCCAATAGTAAGCTGATCATACATCACACTCTCCATTCCATCTAAATCCAAGGAAGCTTCTGTAGTTCTAAATCAGTGTCTGGTTTCAGTAATGGGCTGGTTAATTGATCAGGGAATAGGGATTCAATCTGTGCTGGGTGGGTCACACTCACCTTGTAGATGCAAATTTTCAGTTTGGGTATGCTCCTTGATTCAGCACTGAACCAGGATGTCCAGGTTTCAGAGGTGGATAGGAATGTGTTTGCACAACTGAGACTAGGGTGCCAATTCTGCCCCTTCCTAGAGATGTCTGATCTGTCCACAAAGAGTCATGCTTTAGTTACATCTTGTTTGGACTAGTTTAATAGACTAGTATAACCAGAGCTACCTTTTAAAAATGTTCAGAAATGTCCAGAATTCCGCAGCCAGACTGTTGTCTGGGACCAGTTACAGGGAGCACATGACTCTCTTGTTACAGCAGCTTCACTGGCTATCAATCTGTTTCTGGATGAAATTCAAAGTGCTTGTTATAACCTATAAAAACCTATATGACTTGGGACCAGGCTACCCGAAAGGTTGCATTCTCCATGCAAGCCTGTCTGGATTTTAAGATCTTCCAGGGATGCCCCTCTGTTGGTCCCACAGTCATCAAAGGCATGTGTGGTGGGGACATATGAGTGACCCTTCTTGGTGGCTGTTCCCAGGCAGTTAAATTCCCTGCCAAGGGAGTTTTTAGCTCAAAGGGATTTAAGCAATATCTAACATGGGCTATCTGTGAACAATACAAGCAGTACCTGTGTTAGTTCCATGGTGTAGCTACCATATAAATGTACCTTATTTGATCTTATAGTTGTACATGTCATATTATTATAATTTTTAATATCTTCTACACTGTTTTGTGATCTTGCAATGTGTAAAAATGTTTATTTTTTCTAAAGGAGAAAATCCTTCTGTGGCTTCTTCAGTTTATGCAAGAACAAGGAATTTCTTTGGATGAAGTTGATCAGGATGGTAATAGCGCTGTCCACGTAGCTGCGCAGCATGGGTATCTGGGATGTATACAGGTAAAGGAATAAAGCTGTATTTATTTCAAAGAGACGTCCTAAATGAAATGTTCAAAGTAATGTGGTTACATGGATATAGAGGATCATTTATATCAGAAGTTATTGGGGGTATCCAGTATTTCAGATGCTTGGGGGACCCTATAGAACAGACAGGGCATGGGGGCTACAAAAGAAAAAGGAATTTTCAAAATGGGCTTTTTCCCTTCTGTTCATCAAAACTACCTCTGGATCAAAAACTTTCAGTGAATAAAAGGACATCATTTGATACAACCCATCATTTACAGTTTTAAAAATACTAGAAGTACAAATGCTTAAACATCTAAAGCAAAGTAACACTAAATAGTCAAAACAATGTATTTCATTAGAATAATGTTTCTTGATGTAGGAATAGAAAGTTCCTGTGTCATACAGAAGCTCTTGGGGCACAATCCTATGTGATTGCTGGACATTGGATGGAGGCTTCCAAAAATCTTATGTCCTGATGGCTTGTTGCCAGCAGGACTGGAGGAGGGTGGAGGCAATCTCACCTCCCATTCTTCCTCCTCCCGCCCTACCCCCCAAAATATATCCAGCTAGATGGGCCTCTGAGCCTGTCTAATTCACTTACTGGTGGTGAGTGGAGACAGACAATGGAGCGGACATAGGAATCTGTAGATCCTGGCCTCTCTTCTCCCCTCCCTTCTCCACCCACCAGAACCTTTATTTTTCAACCTTGGTGAAGTTTTCAGACAGCAGCCAGCACAGTTCTTTCCATGACAGTTGTGAGGAGAAGGGGGAGGGATTCAGTGTTGGATTCCCCCTCCTGAGGTCATAGGAGTCTCTATAGCCTGGGGGAAATCTGAAATATCCTATATATACGGGACCATTGGATTGCTCAGCCCAACAGTTTAATTATTGTTAATATAACACTTGAATGGCCATCTGAGCCTGGTATTGAGCTAGTCATCTCTATTCATATATTTATGTTTACATGTAACAGAGACCCCCTCTAGATGGGTTCTGTTTGACGCCTAGTTAGCCGATTATGCGCATAATCGCAGAAGCGCTTTATCGTAAATGCTTGTAATTGAGCGCACAACTGGTAGCCTTACTGGTTGTTTGAAATGCGCTTTACAAGTAGTTAATGCGGAGAATCGCTTGTTCACATAGGCAAAATGCGCTTTAACGGCCGGAGGAAAATAAAACTCGCTATTTAACGCGCATTCGATAATGCGCATAATCGAATAGATAATGCACCTCAACTCCCAATTTACGCTCCGCTCTTGTAGAGGTAAAAATTTTAATGAGACTTCAAAGAGCTTTAAACGTCTCATGTAGAGGCAGCCAGAGCTACCAATATATATATATATGTCTTTTTAAATTTCATTTTTACTCTAGAGTAGGTTCAGGGTCCCAAATTTGGATTGTGACCCTAGCATGGGGGATGGGGGGCTTTTAACATCTGGATTAGGGTCCTTGTACCTACTCTAGAGTAAAAATGAATGAAAGATGTACCTGCTAGTCAGATTTAAAGTAATGTCTCTTTTGGCTCTCATAGAATTGGAGAGATTTTTGTAAGGCCATCTAACACAGCACCTTGCTCAGTGCAGGAATACCAGAGATAGAGCATTCACTCTGCTTGAAGACCTCCAGTGAGGGAGAGCCCTCCACTCTTCATTCTTACTTGAGTAACTTGTAAGAGTGACTTTGAAGAACATTACAAAATATGTGAAGAGAATGGAATGGGAAGAAAGAAGCCTGGAATATAATATAATATCCAAAGCAGAGGGATCATTTATCTCTGTCATGGTGAGCTATAAAAGTTATTGATACCAGGAGAGCTCACACATTTCTCTGCTGGGAAAATGTGTGGCTTACTACTTCAGATGTTCCACAGGATACGTGTGGGGAGGCAGTCTTGCAGATTCTCTCCCCTCACTTTTGGGAGCATCCAAAAGTGGTCCAGAAATAGGCCTAAATGTGAGATCTTCATTTTCAGTTTAACACCTACCCATTGTTTGTTCTGCAGTTTGTAACCTATAAATGATAGTTGCACCAGACAAACGGCAACAAAACCTTAGTTATGGAATTTTCAAAAGAAGTTGCAAAGAACAGGAGGGAAAATATCATAAAATATTTGTGTTGATGAACCTATACACAAAGTTAGGGATGTTTCCAACACACAATGATTTTTCATAGTGATATACTGCCCAGAGAGATTTTATTAATAAATAAAATAAAAAGATCTGCAGGGAACTAGATCATCTACAGTGTTCAATCAGGCAGTCGGCTCTGAGTCTATTATACTTCTTAAAAACTCCTTCCCATGCTTATGTGATTCCTAAAACTGATAGCACAGTGATTTTGGAACTTTTGAAGCCCCTGTAAGTAGATTTCACTCAGCTATTTTATTTCACAATTGCAGCTATTTGTATTACTAAGAGTGCAATCCTTTATGTGTCTACTGAGAAGCAAGTCCCATTGAATTCAATGGGACTTACTCCGAGGTAAGTATATCTGGATTGCAGTATTAGTGTTGTGGAAGAGCTATTGAAGTATCCCTCTACGGCATCATGGTCATCAATTGCAAAGTCTATCACATGATCAATACTAACTCAACTAGCAGTGAATCAAGATTTCACTGTGGTGGCCTAATACAGTGAAATTTGTTTACTAGAAGAAATAAAAGATTATGATGGTAGGAAAACTTAAGCTCCTATATCCATGTCAAACTTAAGCTCCTATATTCATGTCAAAGTATATAAACATAATCAGCTTGAAGCTACCATTGTTATAAAATTCTATAAATTATAGCAAGATTTTTAAAAGTAAGAACATATGAATTGCCTTGCTGGATCTGATCAGTGGCCCACCTAGTCCAGTGTTCTGTTTACAAAAATTATCAGCCTGATAACTCAAGAAAGCTGCTAAGATGACAACCCTTTCGGGACCCCTTAAAAAGCCATATCATATGCTGTAAAATGCCTGGGAGCAGAAGAAAGTCTTAAACTAGTGCCAAAAACATGACAGTGTTGGTGCCAAGTGGACCTTACTGGGGAGAGTGTTCCATAGTCATGGGGTCACCACCAAGAAGGCCCTCTCCTTTGTTGCCATTCTCCGAATCTTCCTTGGAAGAAGCATATGGAGGAGGGCCTCAGGTGATGGATGTAGTGTATGGGTAAATTCATACCAGGAGCATGAAGAAGTACTTTTTATCTGTGTTGAACCTAGTGCCTCTCAAGATAATATTGCCATTAATATACATATTTTTAGACTTTGGTGGAATATGGAGCAAATGTCACTATGCAAAACCATGCTGGAGAGAAACCTTCCCAAAGTGCTGAGCGGCACGGACATACTATGTGTTCACGTTACTTGGTCGTAGTGGAGACATGCATGTCATTGGCATCCCAGGTTGTAAAGTTAACAAAGCAACTGAAAGAGTAAGTTTCCATTTATAATGGTGGGACTCTAGATGTCTTCTTTGGTTTGTTCTCAAACAGTGTTTTTATTATTATTATTATTATTATTATTATTTTCTCAGTGTTTCTTTTATCAAGCTTCATGTGGCAAATTTTCTGTCAACATGTCTGTGTGGTAAACAGTGTAATGTCTGAATAGAGAATGTACCCCAGTAAACAAGCAGTGGAGACACAATTAAGATCTTTAGCCAATTGCATGTCTCCTTTGTGTTGCATATTTCCTCTTCAAACATTACGTTATGTTCTCCTTCTGACACCTGGTGGGCATGTTGAAAACACATTCCCTACATAAACTGTAAAGTAGTTCTGAGCATCTAGTTGCTCTGGGGAAGGAAAACGTTCTCCAGGAATGTCACCTGTGCAAGGCCTGTTGAAATAAATGGGAATTGTACAAGACAACAACCGTTTGCAACAGGACTATGGGACTTTTGTAAATGTATCACATTCATTAAAATGTTGCTTATACAACAGTAGTTATTAGAAGATATGTTCTTTCTCCCACTATATCCATTTATACATCAAATATTTGTTTATCTCTTTGCTTAATTTGCCATCTCCCTTCTTCTGACACTGGATATAATATAATCCTCTTTGTAACATCCTTTCCTGTTTTTCAGTCCCCCCCCAATAAACATGCAGATTCAACACTACTTAAGTTATGTGATTAGAGAGTTGCTACAACTCCTTTCCTCTTGCCCTGAATCCTCCCACTCCTTCCTGTTCACTTATTTTCCCATGGAGGGAAGTGGTATAGGCTGGTTCTTCAGGTCTGGCTTTTGCTGCTTTTTGAGAAGCAGTTCCTCAGGCTGATGGGTGCTTCCAGTGGCTAGAGTACCTGCTGCTGCCAGATCCCCAAAGAGCAGAGGCAGCCCTGATAGGACAGAAAGGCTGCTGCTGGAAAAAGAGGAGCAGTGTTGGTCTTGGAGAAGTGGCCCATCCTGTCCCTTGGTTCTGTCTATGTATGACCTGGTCAAAGTGATTTATTTGGCAAACTCTAAACGGGGAGATGAGTATGTGTAGTTGTTTGCGGAATCGGAGCGCAGTAAATAACGAGACGACACAATAAATTGGGTTTAAAATGGGCCACACTTTATTGATGAATTCGCAGAAGGGGGAAACTAGCGGGCATCCTCTATACTTGATGGCTCAAGCCATCCTAAGGGTAGGGCGAGTCAACTCGAGGCCAGTGTATGGCGTGCAGGTCACGCCACCCCCTGGCCCCCCCTTCTGGGTAGGGAGGCTTTCCGTGTCGCCCCCAGCCCGTGCCACAAGACTTCCGAGCGGGTGAGGAAGGTCCGCCCCAAAGGTAACCCTTATCTCAGCACCAGGGCCTCGAGACCACTCAGGTACCGCCCGGTGCCTGTGAATGCTCACCTATCCCTTGCCAGGTGAAGATGCCCGCGCCTAACCGCCAAAATGTGACCAAATTAACTCAACCAATCAACCTAGTTAATACTCCCCCGCTGTCTCACAGTATGAAGTAGGCGAAAAAACTCACATCCTCAATGACGGCTTATGAGCAAAAAATTCCTACTTGGCTTCCTAAGGACAACCGGAGTTTCATTCCCATACTGCCAACAGGGAAGGGAGGGAGGGAGCCGCGCAAATCAAGACGAAGGAGGGGAGGAGTTCCGGCCTTATATAGGCTCCCCCTCCTCCTCCCCTCCTTTTGGCGCCACTTTCTGGAGGCGGCCAATGGCGCGCCTCCACGCCTCGTCTCCTCTGTGCCCGCCGCAACTGCCCCACCACCCCCAAGCTTGTGCTGGGAGTGGGGTAGGGCCCTTGCGGAATCGGAGCGCAGTAAATAACGAGACGACACAATAAATTGGGTTTAAAATGGGCCACACTTTATTGATGAATTCGCAGAAGGGGGAAACTAGCGGGCATCCTCTATACTTGATGGCCCAAGCCATCCTAAGGGTAGGGCGAGTCAACTCGAGGCCAGTGTATGGCGTGCAGGTCACGCCACCCCCTGGCCCCCCCTTCTGGGTAGGGAGGCTTTCCGTGTCGCCCCCAGCCCGTGCCACAAGACTTCCGAGCGGGTGAGGAAGGTCCGCCCCAAAGGTAACCCTTATCTCAGCACCAGGGCCTCGAGACCACTCAGGTGCTGAGCCTCAGGCATTACCAGTCACCGCCCGGTGCCTGTGAATGCTCACCTATCCCTTGCCAGGTGAAGATGCCCGCGCCTAACCGCCACAGGGTGCGACAAGCCTTATGCTTTGTCGCCAACCCCCCATCTGCGCTGGATCAGATCCCGCAGACCCCTCTGCAAATCCATCAAAAATCTATCATTCCCGAGGTCAGATAAATGGACCCCGTCAGGCCTATAAAGCTCCCTCCGCGCTGGGTAAATAGTGGGATGATTAACGTACCCATCACCCCACACCCGTAGGCTGCGAAAAATCTCGCCATTTGCCTTCCTACCAGCCCGATTCAAGGCTCTGGGATCACATAGTGCCCTCCACTGGCACCGAGGCACAATTGCGGACCACACAATCACTACCCCAGGCCACCAACTGCGAATCTGCTGAAAATCAGAGATCGCCTGCAGCACCAAGGCCTTGCCCTTCAGCATCCCCAAGTCGTTACCCCCCAAATGGAGTAACAACACCTGCGGTGGGGGTTGGGCCGCACGCCGCTGCATTAACATCGGGATGAGCTGGTCCCATCTCATCCCCCGCCTGCCGGCCCACTGTATGTTGGCCACGCCGCTCAGTCCCAACTGTGTGCCAACTGCGGTACAGGCTGCCCTCCGTCCGGCCCAGAACACGTAGCTGTGTCCACAGATGAGAACCCGAACTGGGGCTTCCGCCGGCCGGCCATCTAGAAACAAACAAATTATGGTCAACCAACCGTCCCTTCCCCCCCCCAAGGGAGAATGCGTCACTTCCCCCCCGTAGGGAGGGGCCGAACATAGGAGCGATACGCTTGCGATCGCCATCTGCCAATCGCCTGTATCTGCACTGGCGGTAAACCCAAGGCTGCAGCCGTAGAGGCTGCCCCTATCCGAAATGAATGGGTTCCGAATTTAAAACCTGCCAACTGCAGACCGTCCAGCGCCCGCCGTGCGATGGCCGCAAACTGAAACTTCGTCAGCGGCGAACTATCCCCGTGACAAAAAAGGAATCCAGGCGCCATACCTCTCAACTCCCGGAAGACTGTTAAAGGCCTAACAGGGCATAACTCTTCCCGTGGGGCAGCATGTAGTAAGATTGTCTGCCCTTTGCCCAGTTGGTCGGTTTTGGAACGCCTCAGCCGGATGGAGACCTGTCCAACGCTGAACTGGACATCAGCAAATTGCAGAGCCCTGCCCGACCTGTCCCCCTTAGAAGCCGCTAACAGCTCCGATATTCTCAATGCCCCGAAAAAGGCAGTCAAGGCAGCCGCATGGTATAAAACGGCCTCAAAGGGGGACGCACAGAGCGAGTTCCAACGCGCTTGCAGGCCCGCAAGAATGTCCGGCGATAATGGGGACCGTAAATCCGGCTTGACTGGTTGCTCACGCGACCAGCCGCTCAAGGCTCGCCTGATCCTAAAATCTGTAGTATTATCCTGTAGACCCCGGCTCTTTGCGCAAAAAGCCAAGGCCGCCAGCTTACCGGAGATGGTGCGTACCGCCTTGCCCTTCCTTCTCTCTGTCACACAAAACTGCAATAGATGGTCGACCGGTATAGGCCACTCCATCCCCAGCTTCGCGCACGCCCTGAACTCCTGAAATTCCCTACCTGCCTTCCTATATGCCGCTCGAGTGCTCGGGGCGAGGGACTGCCATACCGCACGATCTACTTCATCCTGCCAATCTCCCACAGGGCAGCCGGTACCTCCTCCGGCACTGCCCTGGCCCAAGGTGCGAGATCCCGGAATTTCTCTACCTGCTGGCGCGATAAAGCATCAGCTATTGCATTATCCAATCCAGGAATATGACGTGCTCGGAAAAGAATGTTATGTTGAAGGCAGTGCAACGTAAATGCCCTAACTAATGTCATGACCCTATTGTTCTTGGAGGACAACGTGTTAATAACCTGGACTGTGGCCTGATTATCGCACCAGAAGTGCACCACACAATTCCTCATTTCCTGCGCCCAAATATGCGCTGCCACAACAATAGGGAAAAACTCCAAAAAAGTCAAATCCCTACACGTGCCAGACTCCAGCCAACCACCAGGCCACTGTCCAGCGCACCACCTGTCGCCCCATATCACCCCAAAACATAATGCCCCCGAGGAATCGGAATGTATTTGCATATCCGCCTCCAACAATAACTCCCTCCTCCAAAAGGACACCCCATTAAAGCCCTCCAAAAAGGATAGCCAAACCGCTAAATCCTCTCGCATCCCCTTCGTCACCCTAACGTGGTGATGGGGCCTGGTGAGGCCTTTCATGGCATTGCAGAGCCGACGCAAAAAGGCTCGGCCCGGCGCCACCACCCTGCAGGCAAAATTCAAATGCCCGACCAACTCCTGCAACTGTTTCAAGGTCACCTTTGTTTGTGACCGAAGAGACAAGATCCGGGCCACCAAGGCCTGTACCTTGTCCAAAGGCAGCCTACAACACCGTTGAACCGAATCAATTTCCACCCCCAGGTACATTAACAAATTTGCCGGGCCCTCCGTCTTCTCGTGAGCTAAAGGGACGCCTAACTCGTCCGCCAGTGCAGCAAATTGCGACATCAAATAACTACATTGCCCAGAATCCTTTCCACCACTGAAGAAAAAATCATCCAGGTAGTGAGTACAGTCGGCCAATCCCGTGCGTTCCCGAACGGCCCATTCCAAAAAGGAACTGAAGCGTTCAAACATGGAACAAGAAATCGAACACCCCATGGGTAAGGCCCTATCTATATAATAACAACCACGGAAATGAAAACCCAAAAGATCGAAATCCGAAGGGTGGATGGGCAGTATGCGAAATGCTGACTTAATGTCGCATTTACCCATTAAAGCCCCCAGCCCATGTCTCCTAACCATGGCTACCGCCGAGTCAAAAGACGCATAATGCACAGAACATAAATGCTCCGGAATTGCATCATTAACCGATTGCCCCCTAGGTGCAGACAGGTTGTGTATCAACCTGTACTCCCCAGGAGCCTTCTTGGGCACAATGCCCAAGGGGGAAACCCTCAAATTCGGTATGGGGGGACAACTAAAAGGCCCCAACACCCTACCCGCAGCAACTTCCTTATCAATCTTTTCCTGCACCAACTGTTCCAGCACCTTAACAGACTTTTGATTCCGTGCAAACGCAGATACCCTAGGACCCTTGAATGGAATGCGAAATCCATCCCTAAACCCAGCCTCCAAATAGCTGGCATCCGATCCCGGATATCTTGCCAAAAGGCGCCTCAAAGGTTCAAGCCTGACTGGACTGGGGCCCTTTGGGAGGAGGATGCTGACCCCCTGGCTTACGGCCTCCTGGGGCCTCCCCCCCAGTTCCCCGTCCCCTTTTGGACCTTGGGCAATTAGCCCCGGAGTGAGGTCCCCTACAAACTGGGCATTCATGGCGAAACCTACACACAGGACGTGTGCAGGCCCCCCGGGAACTATATTCCCAGCAAAGCAGGCGGGATTGAACCCCCTGCCCCGCCGCCACGCGGGGAGATGAGTATGTGTAGTTGTATATATGCATTGTGTGGTCTGGCATTATGATCACTAGACAAGTGGTTTCTTGGGATGACTTTTCCCTTCCACTTAATAACCCTGTTGCATTTTAAGGCAACACTCCCATCATAATAGGAGTTCATACTAATAGTAGAAATACATAGGGCAGTACTCATTACAAAACTACCGTTGACGTAAATTATATTGCACTAGCACAGTGCCACTTGTTTTTGTTTTTCCAGTGAAAACTGTCATGCCAGCAAGCGCTACTGGTATTGTGCTAGAGTTCATTTACACTAGTGCAATATAATTTACGTTAGTGGTAGTGTTGCACTGGATACTCCCCCAAGTGTTAAAATCTATAATGTGATGTTTTGTGTGACATTTATATTTCACTTGCTGTTGAGGTACATCCAGCTGCCTCATATAAATGTACCTAATGCAGTACTCATTTGCATTGGAAGCAGCTTTGATTCCTGGCTCCTTGTTATCCTGAGGAAGAAATGGAAAAGGGAGAGTGAAACAGGTAGACCAGCAGCAGCCAGGAATAACAAATGGGAATAACTGGTCCAAACCTGAGAAAGAGAGAGTCTTTAGTCTTTTGTACTACAAGCCAATGCTGACAGATTGTAGGAGTGATATTTTAAAAAGCATAAGGAAATGTGTAGGCGAGAGGAAGGAAAGACGAAAATTGAAGGGAGGGAAGAACTTTATACAGTACATCTGGTTTCTACCAAACAGCATATTGGTATCTCACCTAAAATATTTTTTGTATTTTCCAGATCTTTTACTATGCCAATATGAGCATTTGCTCTTTGTGAATACATCAAATACAGTCTGCATGTTGGCTGAAGTCATGTGGCCATTCCCCGGCTCTAAATTTGTCACTTCTAAAGCTCTAGAATTGAGAAGTGTGTTAATAATGTCCTGTCCTTGAGCCAGGAAATTATCCACTTAAATACCCCACAGCTGGACTTGTGCTGTCAGTTTTGTTCTGCTTTTTAAGGAAGTTATTCTGAAAGTGAAAGTAGTAATGAGGAGGTGCCTGTACATGATCACTGGCATTGCCATATGGCCTTAAAAGGGGGTGGCTTGGGCCGGGGGTTGGGGGAATCACTGCTGCGGAAATTTATCCTTACAAAGATAAACATTAGCCAGGACTTAATGAGAAGGAGGGAAGAAACTCTGAGAAGCAGAGTTAACAGTGCTAACTTAGGGAGCCACATGATGCTTTTACGGAGATAATATCAGTATTGGGGGGAAATGTGCACAACATGCTTGTTAAGAATGACACTTCTTATTTTGCCATGTGTTGCGCAGCTCAGAAAGCTGGTGAGAGCAGTAGCTCCCTATACTCATGGCAAAGTAAACTGCACAAGTGACAATATAGAAGTTTTTTTTTTTATAATACAGAAATTATCTAATGAGAACATAAGAAGAGATCTGCTGGATCACACCTGTGTTCAGCTTCTGGGAAGCCCACAGTCAGTCAACAGTCTCCCCCTCTTTGCCCCCTAGAATCTACATTCAGAGGTACAAGGATACTGCCTTTGAACCAGGGGTGGAATTGTAACACAGTCCAACACATCTAGAGGGCAAGCAGGATGGGGACGACTGATTGATGTAAACATTTCTGAGACACTTCAAAAAAATCCATAGCACTAGAACTATTTTTAAAAAAATAGAAAGAATTTTTTAATGGCACCTAAAGACTAACAGGTTTATTGTGGCTGAAACTTTCATGGACTAGAGTTAACTTAATCAGAACAGCTGCAACTGACAAAGTGGACTCTGTTCTTCAAAGGTTTAGGCTACAACAGGACTGTTAAGTCTTGAAGGAGTCACAAGATTCTCAAACATGCTCCCCCTCTGGACGTTGTTACTATCAAATGGATCTGTGTATAATGCCTGAAAGTAGCAGTTTTTTGATGAACAGGTTGAAGTCAAGCAAGTACAACTGCAAACTTGGAAGATCCTGAAAAGAGCAGGCACAGAACTAGGAGAACACAATAACTATTTTGGGGCCTTACACCAACTACCACCAGCAGGTGGCATAAGGAAAACTGCCAGCAGAGATTTCCACGGGCGGAACTGAGCTCTTTTCTACCAGTGGGAGCATATCTCCTCCACATTCTAACCCCACACAGCCAGCAGGTCTGAGTGTCAGGACTGCTCTGCCAAGATGGCTTTTAAAAGGGGATGAGACAAATTCATGGCAGGCAATGTATCATCCAGTCAATGTATCTTGGGATGCTCTGTTCTTTCTCCTCAAATGGCTATGACTGAAGTAGATGTACACAGGGATGGGGAAGGGCATCTAAGCCTAAACTCCACCCCATGGGGAGCAAGGCCAGCCCTGCCATTAGGCAAAGTGAATCAACTGCCTCAGGCAGCAAATGTTGGGTCAGCTGGGAGAGCAGTGAGATGTTGGAGGACAAAGGCATGGGTGCCCCTATGCAACGTTGCTCTCTTCAGTTGTGCTGGGGGACACTGTCCCATTGCCATGCTTGAAGTAAGATTCAGCTATCACTCTGATCAGCTTCTATATGTGTAATTTTAACCTTTGCCTCAGGCAGAAAAGTGTCTCAGGCCAGCCCTGACGTAGAACATATTGCATCTCTGCTCCTAGCCTCAGAACACAAAGCGTGTTTACATATTTTTAAAAAAGGTGTTGAATGTGTTCTTGCAAAAGTCATTAATGAAGGATAAAAACTGGAAGAGATTCTAGCCAATGAAGAGTGAAAGTTTGACCCTTTCATTATAAATGTAGAAATGGCTGGAGCCTAAACAGAGAATTATGGGTATCACTGATACTGTGGCTGCAAAGGAACTCTGTATTCTCCACCTTTTATTTAAAAATACTCTGCTATTCATCTTAAGCTCTGATCTATAAGCACTGCCCCAAGCTCAGCCTTAGCATCTGTTTCTAGGGTCCCCAACATTGGGACCTTTCTCTTTTGTTAGATGCTTTGTTGTTGTTGTTTCATTTTGGTTCTGTGCTCTGTGTGTTTGTGGCTGCCTCTACAAGAGGCATTTAAAGCTCTTTCAAGGCGCATTAAAAATTTTACCTCTACAAGAACGGAGTGCAAATCGGGCGTAGAGGCGCGTTTTCTCTCCGATTTTGCGCATTATTGAATGCGCGTTAAATAGCGAGTTTTATTTTGCTCTGGCTGTTAAAGCGCATTTTGACTATGTGAACAAGCGATTCTCCGCATTAACTACTTGTAAAGCGCATTTGAAACAACCGGTAAAGTCACCAATTGAGTGCTCAATTACCTCCTGCATACAAGCATTTACGATAAAGCGCTTCAGCGATTATGCGCATAATCGGCTAACCAGGCATCAAACTGAATCCATCTAGAGGGGGTCCAAGTTTTGCCTGTTTTGTTTGTTTGCTTTGTGTTGATGTTGTTTTGCCGTGAGTTGTTGTTGTGCTGTGAGTTGTTGTTTTGCCTCTGTGTGTTTATCTGATCATCACCAGTTTGCCTTCTGTGAAATGGGTATTTCGTTGTGCTTTATGGGGGCAAATAAGTAATTTGGCATTTGGGGTTCAGACTCCAGTCCTGCCTTTTACTCAGTTTTCTGGCCAAATCACTTGTCTTTGAGCCTCATCAGTTTGTCTTCTGTCAAATGAGTGCTGGAAGAGAAAACTGTGGGTTCAAAAGAGTGGTTTTGCTGTGCCTTATATTCAGGTTCTTGGGCTTTTATTTCAGTCTCATGAGTTTGCTTTATAGGAAATGGATGTTTTATTACTGGTAGCCATTTTGTGAGAGTGTGCCCACTGGCCCAAAATGTTTGGGGATTTCAGTTTTCTTTGGCTTTCCAAGTGAATATTGTTGAATATTGACGAACTGTACCTACTCTTTGCCAAACCAACATACTCCAGAGTCAACTTTCTTCCTAACTCACAGGCAAGTGAGAGTTACAGGGAACTAGTTCCAAATTTGCTGCAAGTTCAGTTTTAATTGAACACCGGTAAGCTAATTGTTGTGAGTCCCACAGCTCCAGCAAACTGCTCCTTAGGATTCTAATCTTGCAGTTTAAGACAGAGTCACTACCGGTAATAAATAATTCATACAAGGCAGGCAGCTTTCAGAAGGTACAACAGAGTGATCACAGTGTTCCCACAGGGATTAGAAGCAATTTGCAGAACAGAGACCTCCTTTGTGCATTTTAGTAATTTGTATGTGCTCTGTGTGTGCAACTCTTAAATTATAAATGAACAGAGGCTTTCTTCTCAAAGTGATGTTGAGTGAAAACTATCATTTCACCCTTAGCACATCCACTGACAGCTTTTCTTTTAGAAAAAAAAAGGGGGTTAACAATTTAATATTTCCTTACAGGCAGACGGTGGAACGTGTGACATTACAGAACCAACTCCAGCAACTTCTAGAAAGTCAGAGATCAGAGGGCAACTCTCTACCAACATCCCCAAGGTAACCAGTCATATAGAAATGGAATTCCAATGTAGTTTGAACTGGACTCTTTTTATGGTTATTGCATGGGGAGGTCATGCCCCAGCTAAGGGAATACAAAGGAAAATGTCATATGACAGAAATCCATATCTTTTTAATTGGGCAGGAGTGACTACTGCAACTGGACTTTGCGAGTTTAAGTGAAATTACTATCCTACATTTTACCAATGTGACTTATTGTGGAACCTTTAGATGACTCATAGCCATCACAGGAAACATCTTGTGAACTTCTAAAACCTGACCTTATGGTTGCCCATAGTAATCTTATACTCCTAGTAATATATAAAGGCTTTTGCTGACAAAACAGGCTTGCCAGGTAGGCAGGCTGCTGTTCATGTGCTTTAAAGATGATTTGTTTTCACTATCTAATATAAATAGCACCAAAAGCAGATAATTGCACATTTCAGTGATTTAACCCCAGAAGGGGTTACCTCACTTTAGCTAAATAAACATTGCATGAGAAAAAAAATACTCATTGGCTAAGGAACAACTGTCATCTCTGTCTCTGCTGCAGACTTCCCATGCTAGTTGGGCCAGAATATTTGGGTAAAAATTTAAATATAACTTACTGATAAGAGGCATGGAAATGAATTTACTTAATACACTGGCACATGTGCAGAATATGGAGCCCACAGACTTTGAACTAAGCTGAGCAATCAATGGTACCTTATACTTGCTTTCATCCAGTGCTTGGAAATGTGAGTAAGGCAGTGCAGGATTCCAACCACAGAGCAGCAGAGATCCCTTTTTTCATATGTAGAATGCAGTTTCTATTAAGAGTGTAAGATCTAGCATATTTTTTCAGATAAAGGATCCATTGATTCCAACAAATGGGTTCATCAGACGAGCGTTTTATCACACGCTCACTACTGCCTACTCATGGTTTTTCAGTGTTTTATCACACGCTCACTACTTGCCTACTCATGGTTTTCCATGCATCCTTTAGACGACGGCCGCCTCCTGTGCGCCTCCCACTCCTTGCCTTTTTTCTGTCACAAAATGGACCCCTTGTAATCTGACTTTTTTGGGGGGAAACAGAATGTGCCACCATTTCCTTCTGTGTGCAGGAAAAGTGGCGCTATAAAATCGGCCCCTGAATGGGCCACGTGGTCTTTGGTTACTTCCTCTTTCTTCTCTGGGAAGAAAGAGTAAGTATGGTGCAGTGGGAGTGGAGAAGCAACAGTAAGGAAACACAATTCCCCCCCCCCCCCGATCTGGTGATGCTCAAAGTCTGCAAAAGCTACATGTCATCTCTTAATATTCATACAACATTTTTCTTAAGTCAGTTTTCCCAACCTAGAGGTTTCAAGATTTTTTCAACTCCCATCATCCCCAGCCCCAGCCAGCATGTGTAATGGTCAGGAATGCCAGGAGTTGTAGTCCAAGACATCTGGAGGGCACCAGATTGGGGAAGGTTGTCCTAAGTGATCAAAACGCTTCTCATATTTTATCTCAGTAATCCTTGCAAAAACCTATCATTATATTTTAAATATATTACAGCATTGTTATATTATAGATGAGGTGGGATCTGAGGCTAAGCAATAGTGGCTTACACTGGATCTGAGGCTAAGCAACAGTGGCTTACACCATCCAGTAAGTTCACCGTTGAGCTGGAATCAAATCCTGCCATTTATGAATAATGGAATATTCCCTATCCCATTTAAAGTGGAGCGTTATTTATTTATTTAATAGATTTAGATACCGCTGACCATATTTTAAAATATCTCTAAGCAGTTTACAAGAAAATTAATACATCAAAATACATTATGATGCACATTAAAATACAATTAAAATAAATAATAATTGTTAAATCATTTATGTAAAACATTGATAAAAACATCAAAACCAATTTAAACCAATAAAATACCATAATTACAAACAAACATGGCATCACACTCACCCAGAGAAGGCCTGGGTAAAGAAATGGGTCTTTAATTGGCTTCTAAAGCATTCTATAGTTGTCTCTGACATACTGGGGGAGGGGAGTTACTCCATAAGGTGTGTCCCACCTAGATTGTCATCTTGCAGCTTCCTGGTTGCTGCAAGATGACAATCTACAGGTCATGGTACAACCAGCAAATCTTCCTCCAATGATCTTAATAATTGCACAGGTCTGTATTGGGAAAGGTGATCTGCAGGTAACCTGGCCCCAAGCTGTTCAGGAATTTATATGCCAACAGCAAGGCCTTGTACTTTCTTGGTAGCTAGTAGGTAGCCAGTGCAGTTACTTCAACACCCCTGCCATATCTGCATGGCCAGGAACTTCATTCCACATCTTACCAGCCGTATTCTCCACCATTCTGCACCAGAACTTGAACCTGACTGTTCTATTTTAATTATATACATACCCATTAACATGCCTTCTAGTGTGGAATGTGACATGTGGCTGGGCATTTCACATTCATTTGTATTTTCTTTAAAAACAATTTTCTGGTGATATGGCCAGGGGGGTGGGGAATATAAAATGAGCAGGCAATATTTTCAAAAGGCAAATGGTTCTCATCTTCCTTAATTCCTTAATCATTGCAATCTTTACTTTTTCGTTTTGTAATTAAGTAAAGCATAGGTTATTCAGATTTAGCAAACGTATGGTTAATTGAGTTATTTGTACAATTTATTACCAGCACAGAGGTTGTGTATCTTTGAAATCAGCTGCAATCTTAAACATCCTTACACAGAAGTAAGTTAGACGGAGTTTTCAGAGTGTCATCAGCTCTGTCTTTAACAAGATTCCCTAAACTGTAAAAAAAAAATCTGGATGTTGATGATAGTCTGATCTACTATCTTATTTAAAACAACTAATGAGATCTGTGACCCTACCGCTGTGTAAACCAGGAGTGGGCAGGATGTTTGGTCTACTGCTTCTATCATCCCTCACCATTGGCTGGCCGGCTAGGGATGATGGGAGTTGTTGGCCGTAACCTTTAGAGGTTCACAAGTTGTCCACCCCATGGAAACTTGTTTACTGCCACTCCAGCTGTAAGCTCATATGGCCTCTATGTTAGAAGATTAGCGCACTTCTTCAATGTTACCTACATTATAATTTGAACCATTCCCACCTTTTGGGGTTAAACAGTTTGCTTCTCACTATTGTAGGGCAACCCTGTGAAGGCTGCAATCCTATATGCACACTTTCCTGAGAGTAAGCCCCATTGGGTTCAGTGGATCTTACTTCTTGGTAGACATGCATAGGATTGCACTAGAAATTACAGTACACGTACTTCTACAGTACACGTGTGCAATCTTACGTCTACAGTAGTCATGTTATCTTGGTCTTGCCCTCTCCTTCTCCTTCTCCTTCTCCCTCTTCCCTGCCTTTGTTGCTTTTTCTGGTGTCAATATTCGGATTGTATGCTGCTAGGGCAGAGATCTAATTTTTAAAATTATTATTACCATAAAGTCAAAACTTCTGTTGATTATAACGAAACAAAATTTCAGATTTTATTTAAACAATACAGTATATCAAAACAGGATTTAGGGTTGTTGTTTTTTGGTTTTGTCCATGTCTATTCTAGTATTCCAGATTTCTTTAAGATATTTCCAGAAACACTTGTAGCAATATCTATTGTAAATCTTTAAAACAAATTCCTTCTTTGGGGATTAGCAAAGAAAGGAAATAACTGATCAAGTTTAGCTTGGAAAAAGATTTAAATTTTTAACTATGGAGTCAATTGTGTGACTCCATAATACATTCCAGTTGAGTAAGGGTCAAGAAGAATGCAGTAGGATGCTCAGATAAACATAAGCAATGGAAACATCAGTGCTGCACTTTCTATCTGTATAATTTTGATTGTGGTCTCCTGTACTGAACTTTTTTCTCTTACTTTCCCCATTGAAGTTCACCATCATCACCCACTTCTGGCAAACCTCAGTGGAAACCATCTGATCCAGATGACTCGACTCTACCAAAAAGTAAATTGAACACCCATGATGGGATTCAGATTCTTGGCAGTGTGGGAATTCCACACCACAACCGGCCCAAGATGAAAGACGAGGACTCTGATAAAATCCTGCGGCAGTTGCTTGGGAAAGAAATCTCTGAGAATGTCTGCATGCAGGAAAAGCTGTCATTAGAATTTCAGGATGTTCATGCCTCCAAGCACGTAAAGAAGATCCCTCTGGAGAAAAAGGAGTTGAAGTTAGCAAGGCTGAAGCATCTAATGCAACGATCCCTCAGTGAGTCTGATACAGATTCAAACAATTCTGAAGACCAGAAGAACACACCTGTGAAAAGAACGGATAAACCAAGGCCACAGCCCATTGTGGAAAATATTGAAAACACAGAAAATTTGCACCTAATGATTAAGAGGCACGCTTTGGCATCGGGGCGCAGGTTCCCTTTTGGAATGAAAGCTTCAAAATCTGTGGATGATGGCCACAGCCCTTCTCCCACTTCTGAAAGTAGTGATCCTGACAACGAATCCCAGTATCAGGCTGGAACTGTATCTCAGAGCCAGGTATTGAGTGATACCTGTCAATCTGGCTCTGACACCACCATTGCCCACAAAGTCGCCACGAGTCCCAAGAGCGCGCTCAAATCTCCATCTTCAAAGCGCAGAACTGCCCAGAATTTAAAACTCAGAGTGACTTTTGAGGAGCCTGTGGTACAGGTAGAGCAAACCGAGGTTGGTTTAAATGGGGAAAGGGACAAAGAACGGAGTAAGGTGCTTCAGCGACCTCCTCCTAGTGCTGAAACTGGGGACCAGCAGAAGCGACCGTTTGGAACATTTCGATCCATAATGGAGACGCTGAGTGGCAACCAGAACAATAATAATAACTATCAAACTTCAAGCCTAAGCAAGACCTCATCACCCTTTACCTCATTAGGAAGGAAAGCCACAGATAGCAAGGGGAATTCAGCAACTTCTACAAAAGGAAAAAATAAACCAGTGAGTGATTATAGGGCAGAGGGGATCTTTTTGTGTTTTCATTAATGATCATTCTTCGTAAAATGATCTTTGCTTAAAATTACAACAGCATTAAACAAATGTCAACACTGCCATTGGGAAGACATAGGGCAGGGAAGGGCTAATGGGCGTGGGGGATGTCTGGAAGGAGATAATAAAATAAATTACTGGAGGATCATAACATGAAGATGTCTGGTGGAACACAGATGCGCTCATTCCATGCATCCAATCCCAAAAGCAATCCATGTGGACCCTGAGGTGAATTCCTCCCTGCATGGGTGGTAGGGATGACAGCTAAGCCAGTTTATGGTCTGTTATCCACATAGGTGATGTCAGCCAGGAGGTCTGTTATGCCACATTGTGTTTAACCCTTTCGAGGAACTTCTCCCATATTTCTGGCCGGATGCTTGATACAGAAAAGGAATAAAATTCAAATAAAAGTTCATTCATTTATTACATTCTTATACTGCTCAATAGCACTCTGAGCAGTTCATAACATGATAAAATGTAATATAGAAACTTTAACATTCAAGAATTTAAAACAGTTTGAAAACAAGTTAAAAATAATTAACAATAAAACTACCAAGACCTAATAAAATAACAAACTAATGCACCATCATATACTGTCAAATGCCTGGCAGTAGAGGAAAGTCTCAAACTGGCACCAAAAAGATGGCTATATTTGCACCAGACGGACCTCACTTGCACAATATATATATATATATATATATATGAATAATAAATATTTTATTGTGAATCACATTGCAACAATGTAGTTGGGAAGGCATAACATTTTTCTTAGAATATAAGGGCTATAGCAACAGTTTAAGGGCTAATCCTGAAACAAGCACTAGATTATGAAATTAGAATCTATGGGTTGCATCCAGTGTTGTCTGTAAGCCAACAAAATGGATACCATTGGCAGAACAAATTGCCTTCTCCTCTGCAGCCTCTGCACAGGGCCTAAATCTGGTCCAGAGGGTTGGAGGACACTCCGGAGCAGACTTGGGGGGGGGGGGGGGGGAATGCAGGAAGGACGAGGGTAAGGGAAACTCCTGCTCTGTGGCAGCTCCAGGTTTTTAAGTTCCCCTGGATAAGACACCCTTAATGGGCTCCATCCCTCAGTGAATCTACCATCTCACCTCCATTGTCACTAGATGGTATTGCTCATCCTCTTTTTCATCCTTGCTACCACTTGCTGGTTTGACAGACAGAGAGCAAGTGAGCAAGTAGACAGTGGCATCTATAGCTCGTCCTTCTAATCACCACTATTGACTGGGCAAAAGCAAAAGGCAGGTGAACAAGCGGGTTGGAATGGTGAACAGTAGGACCCCTGTCAGTGAGCACCTGCTGGATTACAGGCCCTCCGCAGGTGCTGACCATGCCTCCCTTTGACTTTGACCCTGGTCCTGTTGCATGAGGGAAAGTTCACTCATGTAATGTTGGATTTAGCCCCATATAAATACTAATACTTTTTCTAAAAGCACACGGATCCAAGCAAGGTGTTGATTTCTAACCTCCTTACCTAAAAGCTCCAACTAGCAGTTATTATTATGTGGTAAGCCACTCATATGGACTAGCTCACCACAGGATGGGGGAGATTTTTCGCATGCCAGTGCAAACCTTTCTCTTTCAACATTTGTTTTGGCAAGGAATACATATGTTTTTAATGTCTATTTCAGCTGTCTGTTTCTGCCCACTTTTACCACTACTCATTGCATGGATGGAGCATTCTTACTTCCTTCAAAAGGTTTCACATGCTTTTTAGACATCACACTCATTCAAAAATATATAGTTTCATACTGATTTACAGATGTGAGCCAGTGCCAGACATCAATACTACTTTTCCTTTTACCTAACAAGACTTATGGACACAATCCAAGGGGCCTTGGCTTTCCTTCTATGATAGGAGAATGCCTAATGTGAATGAGAGGTGGTATTCCCTAGTCCTTGGAACAGCAGTGGGCAACTTGTGCCCATCAGATGTTTTGGCTTACAACTCCCGTCAGCCCTAACCAGCATAGCCAATGGTGAAGGATCCTGGAAGCTGTAGACCTGTCCCTGTCCTATAGATGGCAATGCAAGCAGTCCCACCCCTGCATGTAGAACTCTATGTAGGCATCCACTGAGCAGCTGTATTGTGACATATGGATTTTCAAGGCTTTTACTGATACGCTGTAACTTTTCAAATAGCTGTCTCTATCTGATGCATGTGAGAAGCTTGTTGCATGGTCTTTCAACTGATTTATGCGTTGCACTTCCCCAGGCTCCTCACTCCAGCTGCATCAGTTTTTCCACTAGCATGCTGATTGAAGACCGCCTGTGTAACTATGCATGGTATGTGCTGATGTAGAGAGAAAATGTTGGCTTTCCTATTACTTTTTATCATCCCCTCATTGCATGTGCAGCTTATAATTGTTCGCAGCTTAAACTAATGAAACGATTGATGACAACTGTAAAAGAAAATGAAATTTTGATCTTGTGGGGAGAAAAAAAAGGCAAACAAATCTCTGTTACAGGCCTTTGCTAATATTCATAACTGAACTAGTTTAATGGCTTCAGCACAAAGTGTGCATAAAAAGCAGTAGTGCTCATAAATCCAAAAATGCATTTTAGTCCAGTTTGGCATCGTATAGTCTCTTGAGTGAAAGTCAAGCACCAGATAAGAATGGAAATTAAATTTCCGCTTTATGAGTATGCCAGGTCAAACTCTACTTACGGTCAGTAGGTTGCTGCAGGAAGCTGAATCTGTGAAAATATGTGCCCTAGCCCCTTCATCCAGTGCTAGCAGAACTCCATTGAGTGCTACTATAACTCTAACCCTACATTTCCAAATTAAAAGTGCAGTTTTTTACTTATCCATTGTTTGGCGTGGCGTGGCGTGGTGTGCAGTGTTCATTATTTAATCTTCAGTTACAAACTTTGTAATGAAGGTTGTGTTCAGGTATCTGCATGAATAGGATTTTTCTTGCAACTCATATAAAAACTGAATATTGATCACAATTGAAATGATGTTATTGAAGTGCATACTAACATTTTTCTTCACTCTTTGAAGGGTGTTCTATTATTTCTACTCTTGATGACTTAATTGTGATTCACACATAACAACACGCATGAGTCAGCACAAGCCTCAGGCTCAGGCTCCCACTCCCATTCAAACATGAAAGAAAGAGCTTTAAAGCTTCTGTCCCTGGTTAGGAGCAACCTGCACTTTGTTGCTGTATTCGAACACCCATGTGATGACACAATAAATCTCCTCCCCTCACACACAAATGGGAGGAGGAGCATACTAATCTGCAGCTCATTGCTATTTGTGCACATAACAATAAATCATGATTTGTTGCTATGTCTGAAATGGGCCTCTGAAGGCAATCTCTAAGAACCCTGACAAGGAATTATTATTATTATTATTATTATTATTATTATTATTAGAAATCTATGGCACTTACTTCAAGGAACATTTATTGGTTTAGATCCAGATTTTGTCAAGCTTCAAGTAACTCCTTTGAAATCAAAGATAATCATGACAAATTTGTCCCAGTGATTTCAGAAGTTGTACCCTAAGCATGGCTAAGCCTGGATACAATCCAATATATGTAATTCAAGTGTTTAGGTTTCAGTCCCATGCCCACTTACTTGGAAGTAAGCCCCATTTAATGCAATGTGACTTACGTCTCAGTAGATATGTATAGGGATGTGCTGTTAGTTATGCAACTAGGGAAGAACTGAATTCTGAGTTTTTGTATATTCATACATGAAATTAAACATTATAAATCAGAAGCTATAAGTTTGTTCTATAAGTTCAAAGCATTGTAAACTCCTTTTAGGAACCATCCTTCTTCCTAAAACGCTTTTATAATCTGAGATGACAAGGGCCTAGAATGCATGTAACATTAGGGAAATCTATCAACAGGGAGATTTAGCCATGGGTCAGTGTGGGAGAGAGTAAAGATAATCTGATACATTGGGATGGACACACTTACCAGTCCTGTGGTTGTCTTGATTCTTGTCCATTGGCTACAGATATATTTATTAGCAATTTATTCTATGCTGATTCTATGGCAAAACAGTAAGCAATGATAAACCAGTGATGATAATAGGTTAAGAATTAACTCACTTTAAGCAGCAAATTTCAATCAAAATGCCATTGTCAATATATATTGCAGGCTCTGTGATTAAAAATCCATTTCAGTTCCATACAACTATTTGGATTACAGATATCAGACCCCACACTAGTACAGATCAGTTTTTAGATAGGGCTTCTGCACACATCGTGGTTTGCAGCATTTCCCCTGGGGGTAAATTAGTTTTGTCCTGGTAGCTGTCATATGCCCTATTCACTGTCAGCCATAGTTAAGAAGTATGCTTGCTGGAGCTTTGTGGTAAAAGCAAGTGTTAGCTCTTGGTGCAGAACACAGGGACAAAATATAATGTATAATTTCTATGGTATTTTAGACTTTTTAGGTTATTAGTTTTTTAAACTGTTTGGAATCCGCCCAGGAAACATTAGTTATTGGGAAAATGAGAAATGTAATAAAGAAATAAATGTAAAAGGCCATTGGAATTTGAATCAGCTAGTGCTCCTTATCTCCTCAGAGGGTCTGTCTTCACAGGGGATTTCTTGTGGCATGGGTGCATTGGCACATGACGTCATGGTCAGCATGCACCCAACCATTTGCTTCCTCCTTGAAAAGTCGTAGTATCACAGCGTCATTTTACTGCATTCTTTTGAGTTAAAGCAGCTCCCATGCATTTGCTCTGCAATGTGCTCTTGTTCTTCCGCATTCAATCCTGCAATGTGCTCCCATTCCTCTGCATTAAATCCTGGGCATGCCTGTGACCTGGCCATGACATGGTCAAGAGGGTGGGGCTGCCCCTTTCCTCCCATCACTTCTTTCCTAGCCGTTTCCTTACAGCTTGCAATAGAATTACAATTCCATTGAGAGCTGTAATTATGTGCTTCCTTATTCCTGCATTCGCTTCTCTGGTGTGTTATTTAGCTTCTCTGATGTTGTGTTATTTAGCTTCTCTGATGTTTGGAGTAAATACGGGTAGGAAGCTATAACTCAGTGACAATTTGCTGGAATGCTGCAAAATTGGGCGGGTAGGGTGCTCTCATAGGGAGCCTTGAGATCCTATCCAGGAGTATTAGGGATTTTTGCTTGCTTAAGGAAAATTGAGCCATTTCCCCCTTCTCATGCAATTTCCTTCTATTCAGCCATCGTCTCTGTTCCCATGCTTCCCGCCCCCCTTTTGGAACATTTTCCCTTTAGAACTGCACATTTCTGGAGTTGCGAACAGGGAGATTTCATTCTTTCCTTTGCCTTGCACAGCTGCACGTCTCCAGTTTATCAAAATAGAGATCTGTTGCATTAGTTCCTTCCCATTCCCATTTATACATCCACTACCAGGGGAGCCTGGAGAGAGGCCGGTAACAAGCCTCTTTCATTGATGACGTTAGTTCTACCCTGCCCCCTTCCACCCCCCAGAAGCATGTTTTTCCCAGCAATGGCTGGCTCCACAGTGCAACAATTTCTTCATAGGGTAGGGAATGAGTAATGTTTGTGATGATGGGAGCAGTGTCTTTTTACAAACTAGATTTTTTTGGCAGCACTGTTAAAAACTCAGTAGCATCCAAAAGTCCTGTTCATTATCTGTTTCCTAATTTGCTACAGCTTGATAGTGGTAAAACAATTAACTTTCCTAGTGCCCTGTGAAAATTCACTATATTTCTTTGATCAGCATACAGTTGTTTCATTTGTTAAGTACTTTTCATTTCATTTTAAAAGGATAGGTCTGTTTTTATTAATAACAGTGCCAACCAAATGTTTGCAATTATGTTAGCCATCTATTGCCAGTGAAATATTTGTTTCCCATGGATTAAGTTATTGTGAAGCATGTAGTGCAATAAAGTGAGAACATATTTGCCTTATCTGTAAGAAGCACTATGGTAATTTATTTACATCAATAGCAGTTTTCTCTGTCCCAGTTAAAACTTTTTTTTATTACCCGAAGTATGTTCAGATGACAAGCACACAGAGACTTTTGTAATCACTCTCCAGTGGAAAATGCATAAAGCTATATGGACTAATACATGTTGTTCTCATGGCCATGGCATTTAGGAAACTACTAAAGTTTCTATATTTCCAGAAATGAGTGGACAGCAGAATCCTTCTTGCAACAGACATCTTCATACAGCCTAGCTATATACTATTTTTATTATCTACAAACTAAAACAATATTATTGCAGGTAGAACAGAGATAAGACTTATATATTGTTATGATGTGCAGTGGTGCATTTTGCACTTCCCCTCTGTGGGTTTTGCATTCTATTTGCCCCCCCCCCCACATGCCACTGCCTCAGAATACAATAGTAACCTTTTACTATATAAGAGATTCTTTAACTTTCATGAGATAAAGGGAATTATTGAAGGACACAATCAGAGTGGAGACTAAGGCGGCCACTGGTGATCCCAGTGTCTGAAGTGGGAAGCAGGTTTTGCACCCTCTAAACTTTGTCTCAGAGTGAAGCCTGTTCACTGTCCTTTTAGAATTCCTTGGGAGCCATTGCAAACTAAGCCTACTGGGGCTAGGTAATCTGAAAATACCTTGGGTTTTCACCAGTGAAAAATAGATGCTTGTCTGTTGTTTGGTGACGAGCATTGAACACAAGTTGGGTTGGATCCAGATATGCCCTTCTGCAAATGAAAGGGCTCTTCCATTTGCAGAAGGGACTCAAATCCCCTGAAGGCTCCTGCTGGAGAAGGGGAAAGTGTTTGCTGATTCTTCCTGCAGCCCTATCTGTGCCCCTTCTAAAAGCTAATCCAGAGATTTGGGGACCCTTCAAAACTGTGGAAGGTGGTGCTGGGGGCTGCAAGAGGAAGAAAGAAGTAAGAAAAGAAAAGAAACTCCCCCCACCTTTTGTTTCTGGCAGCAGAGAATCCTGTGAGTGGAACTAAGTTCATGGGAAGTTTGGCTTCCATCCTCGATATGTGATTTAAGTCTCACACCTTAGAGGGTAAATTTTGGAGGAGAAAGTCACAGAAGATATTTTACTTCATACTACTTTTATATGAATTCATTGGAAAGACTTATCTTTGCTTGAATGCAGACAAGATTCAACATAATTACAAATGTGCTTGCAAATATTATTCCATAACTGTGGTATGTGAGTTCACTGTGATATGGTTTGGAATTACAGCAAGCAAAATCGTTGTCACACAGAATACATTTAAGCAGAAATACCCTCTCAACTTAGGTCACCATGAAGAGTCAGCAACTGGAATACCACAATCTTTCTTAAATGCAGGATGGGCAATAGCTGTGGTAACTATGCAGTATTTTGTTGACAAAAGTCAGCTTTCTGCAGAAGATTGTGTCAAATTGAGCAAATCTGACAATAAGAGGTTCTGAGTAATGTTAGTCTGTATAGAACTGGGCAATGTATTGCATTTTGCTTCTATTCAAAAGCAGCGGAAATTAGCATATTCCAGAGATTAAAATCCTATTTCTGAATTCTTATTCAGCTCCTATTATAGCTAGGGTAACTTACTTCTGATCTTGTTTCGTTTGAACCTTTATGGTTTTATTGCTCAGGTTCTCCATTAGGTCTCTAATAAACATTATTTTGTATATAATAAACATAGACAAATGTTTACAATAAGCATATTGAACAAACACTGTTGGATCTGTATGACAACTCAGAGAACTAGACTGTTTGGTGTTGATCTCCAAAGTGTTCTATTAACGAAGGACTTTAATGGGGTTTACATCTTGCAATCTGACTATTAAAATATAAATTGTGAGGGGCAGTAATGACTTGTGGTCATAGAGCCAATGAGTGTTGACTACTACATTTAAGGACCAATAGAGAAGATGTGTTAAATGCCTAACTTCATTTAAAAAGTCTTTTTCCCCCTTTAAAAATAGCCACCAGGATCGGGCATCAAGACCAAGTCCACAGTGCAGGGAGGGGTTAATTTCCCCCCTCCTCACGCTGTTAACAAAAATCCCCCCAGCTGTTCACCTAAGGAGGGTAGCTGCCATTTGTGCTATTTTTAAAGGGAAAAGCAGACATATTAAATGCAGTCATGCATTTAACGTATCATCCATTTTGACCCTGACTTGTATTCTGAAGAATGTAGGTGATTCTACTGCATTAATGGTGTAATTCCCATAAAAAGTATAGCCATAAGTACTGTGCAGATCACACTAAGCATTTATTTGCTAGACTAGGAAATCTTAAAGCCACTTCACATGTTGGGTTTGTTTGTTTTAACATGGACATTAATCTCTGTGTTGGAAAAGTGGGTGTATACAGTGGCCCTTAGGATCAGGCTGCCATAGACCTTTAGTCATTTTGGAGATGGGGTAAAATCTTGATATATAATCAGCAAGGGTTTCATTACATCTCTGTAGGGGTAAGATACTGGCATTTGATTAATCTTTACAAAGCACCAGGGAATGCTAGCTTATTTTGTTTGCTACTTGGGAGAGAGAAGATGGAGGAACTATTGTCTGTGCTTAGCACATACCGGTCAGTGATATTACACAGATCTTGCACGTATAGCCATGTGTACCTTCCAACCCCTGCTTGTCTTGATTTATAGGTGGGTGTTCAAAATACAGGCAGTGGTAGATGTGCTTTAAAGGTAGATAAGCTGTTGATAGCTGGGAGGAGAGAGAAGCATTTGAACTTTTATTTAGGCTGACTGCTACTCTGGAAAATTATTTCCTGTTTACACTGTCTTTGATGAACAAAACAATTGCCATATGCAAGAATACATAGCCTTAACTGAGTCCTTCTTTCTGTTTAGCACACAAAGCTCTCTAGCACAGCTACTATTTTAAAAAAATACACAAACTGCATCTGGCATTCTTTTATCATACCAATATTGTTATGTTTAATCAGAGAATATGGGCAATTCATTGAGAAGGCACAGGATTGATTGCTGGAGGTCGCGTGGTGTTTTGTTGCATTTTCAGTATATCAATATGGTCTTTTCTGCTAAAACAATATACAATAAGCACTTTATTGTAAGTCATTTGCTATGGTTTTCTATCAAAATTTTCAATCATTATACGGATTCAATTTGCAAAATGTATCATGAAAGAGCTGCTAATGTTGGGCAGATAAAGAAGTTCACACGAGCTTAAGAGATTTCATTTTCCCCCACTCTGCAAAAGAAACACAACACAATTTCAAGATAGTTCTAGCTATGTATGAAGTACGAAAGCTGCATTCACAGCCTTCACTTCAATGTTCTTAAAGAGTTGTTATAAAAACGACATAGTTCTTTCACAAATTAAAGACTGAATTTGAATAATCTAATCTTTATATCTTTCATGTTATGCTACGAAAAACAAAACCATATGTTTACAATTAGCATCTGCATAAGGAGACAAAAATGATAAACAACTACATATTATGAGCATTTTGTTTTTATTATCTATACACACACATGGCAAATCTCTCCCCACCACCACCACCACCACCTCCCACTCAATTTTATGTCAGCAGTGGAAGTTCTGCTAGCTCCACTGATGGCACAGCCTATGCATGTTTAGAAAGAAAGAAAACCTACAATTCCCAGCATTCCCCAGCCTCCTTTCAGAAATGAGTGTTACTGCTCATTTCAGGGCTTCCTCTAGGAAGTACTAAATCTCCCTTGCATAAGCAGTGAGTCCTGCTTGTGCAAGAGAATCGGCGGAATCCACCACTTGTAGAAAGGAATTGGTGGGATAGAGGGAATTGGCAGGGCCATAAACTTCCCATTGGTTTCTGCACAAATTCTACTTAAACCACTGAGATTTTCACCATCACCACACACTGTAATCACCACAGTCCAAAGTACATGCATGCAGCAGGGTGTTTTTGAAAGCATGGCAGTTCAAAATGGTTTGTGATGTAGGACAGGGAGGCTCGATTGGCAAAAAGTACAAAACAGGCCTGTTCAGACAACAGGCTAATCCAGGGTTAGGCCACTAACAATTTTTGCAGCAAATGGTTAGTGTGTGTGTTTAAACTGTGGTTATGTAATCATCATGGTTAGGATTGGTTCACACGTCATGCTAAGTCATGGTTCACATGACACACTAAGCCAGAATGTATATTTCAAAATGTTTAACCACCATGGCTTAGCATCAACAGCGCAATGCACAAGCACAAGTTCTTACATGTGACTAAATGGCCTTTGTGCTGTTTGCTAGGTGTAGGAGTTGAATTAAAAACAAAGAAAGCAAACTCTTGCAGAAATGAGGCCAAATGAGATTGTTTTCAAAGACCCGACAATCTCAGCAAGACCGAGGGGCTGTCAAAACACTCAGAAAGCCCCAGGTTGGGTGCGCGGTGATGTGGCATCGATTATACAACGCAGCTGCACTCGCACACCCACCCTGGGGCTTTCTGCCGAAGCTGTGGAGAAAAAGTGTCAAGGACTTATCTCAACTTTTTTCTCCAGTGCGACGCAAGGACGCACAAGAAAATGTCAAGACAGCCCCTAAGCCTCACTCTGGAGTTGCAACAGAGGCATGGCTAGGCAGTGTCTGGTGGAAGGCAACCTGCAATTGCTCATCTTCCACCAGGAAGAGGGTGGGGGCGGCTCCAGTCCCCAATTGAGATTACCTGTCGCCACCCTGGGGGAGGGAAACCACAGGGTTTCTGAGGGACGTGGCACCAACCTGGTGCTGTGAAGGCAATCCCCAAGATTGACTGATCCATCCATCCCTACAGTAATATAAGTGACTGATGGTGTTTCCACTCCATACAGTCAGGATTCCTTGTCCATAATCTTCAAACTCCTGTGCGAGTTTAAGCCCAACTCACTTCAGAGTAGATTGCACAAGTCCTGTTTCTTGAATATGGCGATTGTTAGGTTGTGAAACCGATCAAAGCACTGAGCATCTATATTATGAACATGAATGATTTTGTTTTGTTCTGTTTTCCCTTTTCAGGCATAACAACACGAATAGGAAAGGCCAGCAGTCCTTCAGCAAAAATTGTTTCGAAGAACCAGAGTTGCAAGAATTCTTCCTTTGACTCATATCTCACGGGGTCTCACAGTCTTCCTCCAAACATGGCCTGGAATCTTCCAACTTGAAAACTTAACTATATGAGACGTAACTTTCACCAGCAGAAAAACAGACTCTTAGGATGCCTTAAATTTGTAGCAGCTAGACCATATACAAAAATTAATAATATATGTGTCTATGTCACTTGTTTGTAAAGTGTACTGTTTTAAGGCATAGGTGAACAAAAGCCATGGTTTGGAAACATATCAATGCAAGGAGCCTCCAAAATGTTCATATGACCACCATTTTGTACATTACCTGTTGCATGGATATAATGTAACATGTCTTGTATCTCCCTTTCTCAAAACCTGTGTCTGTAAAAACATAAAAAAGGACTCTTGTTTGCCCAGATTCTCACGGAGCCCAAGGCAAGGGCTTTCCCCCGCCCCCTTGATCAACTATGTTTTGTCGCTATTTCTAATTTTTTGTATAAAAGAAAATAAACCAGTGTTAACCAAAACACAATGCAAATATAACCAGATGTATCTTATACTTCATTTGTTTCTATGATCCATTGTGATCTATATTTGTTAGCAAATCCAGTGGTAAAACTTAGTATGAAAATTTCATTTGTTCTTTGCAGCAGACAGACTATACTTAGGTGATCTTCTGTTCCATATAAAACTATTTCTCCGTAATAATATTGGGGCTCTTTAATAATAATAATAATAATAATAATAATAATAATTAATTAATTATTATTAATATATAATATATAATAATATATTAATATAAATAGCACTTGCCATAACAATGTTTATTTTCAGGTATAAAGACTTCTTTAAAAGCTAGTTTCTCAGTTGGAGTGTAAGGTAATCTGAGAGATCATAGGACAATTTCATTAAATACATTTGGATCTATTATAACCCCACACTGAAATACCTTTTACCTCAATGGGTCTTTGGTGGCCCCATGCTCCACAGTTCCCACAATACCAACCTGAGAACACAATAACAGCACTTTAGCTAGAGGAGGGCTGCAGAAATGATGCTACATTTGCACTCCTACATATAAATACAGGTTTGGTGGCTTAATAGAAGCAGGCCATTTAGCCTGAAAGTGCATAATTAGGTATGGCTGACCTAAAAGCCTTTTTAAGTTTTCCCCATTTTGCATTTTGTTCTTCCCGTAGGAACCAGGTTGCATGTGCAATCCCCACTCTGAGGTTGTCATATTGTGCAAACCCAGCGATCTAACCCCCTCAAATATATCATTGGTTATTTGAGGGTTGTTTAACACTCACCAGGTTTGTTCAACACTATAACCCCTGAGTGGGGGTTGCATATTCAAATCAGCAGCCACATGCACCCCACACACATCGCAGCCTCACCATGGGTGAAATAACTGGGCTGTCATGTGCAAATAGCAGCAGCGTAAATACAGAGTTAGATGGCACAATGGCCTTCTTTGGTATAAGGCAGCTTAGAGGTAGCTGCCACTGTGGAAGTCAGAACTGACTGCCTCATTGTAACCACAGATCTATGAATCCACAGGATCACTATGAGTGACAATACGAAGCATCAATTTAGTATTGAGGTTATACTATCACTGACATGACCAAAATGCTGAGGGTGATCTGTATAATAACTAGGGATGTGCACTGGATCGGACCCGATCCACGATCCGAGTCCGGTCCAGTGGGAAATCGGATAAATTATCCGATTTCCGATCCCGCAGCTGGATCGGCCGATCCAATCCGAACCGGTCCGAAAAAGCTCCGAACCGGTTCGGCGGATCGGCGGATCGGCGGGCGCCCACTGGCGCCCACCGCCGCTTCCATTGGCGGGCGCCAGCGGGCGCCCGCCGATGAAAGTGGACAGCGGGGGGGGGGGAGGAGGGGGGCACTTACCTTCTCGGCCCGGTGGCTCCCGTCCGGCGCCGGCGCCTACTACTACTAGCAGGCTCCGCGGCCTGCTCTAGGGTGGCGCGCCGGGTGATGTCATCACCCGGCGCGCTACTCTAGAGCAGGCCGCGGAGCCTGCTGGTAGTAGTAGGCGCCGGCGCCGGACGGGAGCCACCGGGCCGGGAAGGTAAGGAGGGGGTGCGTGGAGGGGAGGAGGGGGCGCGCGGAGGGGGGAGGGGGGAGGGGGGCCCTTACCTTTCCGGCCCGGCGGCTCCCGTCCGGCGCCGGCGCCTACTATTCCCAGCAGGCTCCGCGGCCTGCTCTAGGGTGGCGCGCCGGGTGATGTCATCACCCGGCGCGCTACTCTAGAGCAGGCCGCGGAGCCTGCTGGTAGTAGTAGGCGCCGGCGCCGGACGGGAGCCGCCGGGCCGGAAAGGTAAGGAGGGGGTGCGTGGAGGGGAGGAGGGGGCGCGCGGAGGGGGGAGGGGGGCCCTTACCTTTCCGGCCCGGCGGCTCCCGTCCGGCGCCGGCGCCTACTATTCCCAGCAGGCTCCGCGGCCTGCTCTAGGATGGCGCGCCGGGTGATGTCATCACCCGGCGCGCTACTCTAGAGCAGGCCGCGGAGCCTGCTGGAAGTAGTAGGCGCCGGCGCCGGACGGGAGCCGCCGGGCCGGAAAGGTAAGGAGGGGGTGCGTGGAGGGGAGGAGGGGGCGCGCGGAGGGGGGAGGGGGGCCCTTACCTTTCCGGCCCGGCGGCTCCCGTCCGGCGCCGGCGCCTACTATTCCCAGCAGGCTCCGCGGCCTGCTCTAGGATGGCGCGCCGGGTGATGTCATCACCCGGCGCACTACTCTAGAGCAGGCCGCGGAGCCTGCTGGAAGTAGTAGGCGCCGGCGCCGGACGGGAGCCGCCGGGCCGGAAAGGTAAGGAGGGGGTGCGTGGAGGGGAGGAGGGGGCGCGCGGAGGGGGGAGGGGGGAGGAGGGGGCGCGCGGAGGGGGGAGGGGGGAGGGGGGCCCTTACCTGCCCGGCCCGGCGGCTCCCGTCCGGTGCCGGCGCCTACTACTACCAGCAGGCTCCGCGGCCTGCTCCAGGGTGGCGCGCCGGGTGATGTCATCACCCGGCGCGCTACTCGAGAGTAGGCCGCGGAGCCCGCTGGTAGTAGCCGCCGGCGCCGGACGTGCCGAGAAGGTAAGTGGCGGGGAAGGGGGCTTACCCCCCCCCCCCCGGAGCCGTCCGCTTCTATCCGCTGGCGCCCGCGGGCGCCAGCGGATGGAAGCAGGCGGCCCCAGGGGGGGTAGGGAGCGCGGGGGAGGGGGTTTACCTGCCGGGGCCGTCCACAGCGGACGGCCCCGGGGGGGGGAGGGAGTTAGGCCCCCCCTTACCCACCCGCCGCCATTTTTTCCTCATAGACTTGCATTGCAATGCAAGTCTATGGGGAAAAAAATGGCGGCCGATCCAAAAATTTCCGATTTTTGGATCGGGATCGGACTCGATCCGGTCCGGGGGGCCTCCGATTTTGTCCGAACCGGTCCGGGACAAAATTGGAGGTCCCGATCCGGGTCCCGATCCGATCCGGGGGGTCCGTGCACACCCCTAATAATAACAATAACAAAAGCACGCACGCACGTGTGTGTGTATGTGTGTATGAAAGCCAGAAAGCAAAGACCCCATCCTGGGACTCTCTCCTGTCAAATGTGCTTAAGAAATAAAATCTCAGACACATGCTTTCCAGTTATCTGATTGTTGGAAGATATTGTCAGAATAACAAAGCAAACATCTCCAAGTCCATGTAACAGACACATTGAAGATTTGTGATTTAGAGAGTGTGAAATAGGTGAACAAAAATTTGAATGAATATGGCCATGATATGGTTTATGAAAGACAAGTGAAGAGTCAGTTCTGAACTGTTGATGAATGTTAAAAAATGTTTACCCTTCAACAACTACTCTACTGTAACAATATTCTGTAAAGATGACAGCTCTGAAATTCAAAAGCTTTGCATCTGGATAAGACAGAAGAAATGTGAAAGGCAGACTGAGTATGGAGAATATTTTTTATTATTATTTATTTTCATTCCCAGAAAAATAGCTAGAAAATTAAATTGACAAAAGAAAACACTATCGCTGATCTCAGCTTGTCACCTCCTTCAATTTGGCACCCGAGGGGAGCACACAGCCCACCCCCATGGCCCTAAGGCCAGCCCTGTGTGAGAGGCTCAGGGGTCCCTATTAACAACTTAGCCTGCCATCAGCCCCTCATCTTTCTTGTGGAACGTTTCTTGTGAAGCCTGTAGGAGCCAGGGTAGCCCGTGCCCTCTGTGAATTTCCAAGAAACTTAACAACCAGAAGTGAAGTCTTTTGTGTTCCTTTTCCTCAGAAACAAGGTAAATATATCCACTTTGACTTTATTTCTCTCTCTTTCTCCTGAGATTGTGCTGCCCACCCTGTTGCCATTGCACCTGGAATTTCCCCAATGCGCTTAGACCTCAAAAAGATGGCTTCACTGCTGTAGCATTGTCATCCTTGCTCCTTATTTGGCAAATCATAACTCTTGGCCTCAGTCTTTTCTAGTACTCTCACTCACTGCTTTTAGAAATTGTCTGTCAGTCCATCCCTTCCAGTTTGTGCAGAGCCACACATGAGCAACAACTTTGTGCACAGGAGGAGATCCCCAGAGGAATGCTGTGGCAGCTTCCCTCTCTGCTGGCCCTTTGCAAGCACACACAGGTAGTCACAATGTGCAAATTACTCGTGCTTCATGTCGGAGAAGTCTGGGTGTATGCTAGAGGGCTAGAGAGGTGCAAGCCTGTTATTGATGCCTAATGAACAGACCTGGTGTTGCACAGGTTGGACTAGCCCTTAGTTTGATATAGAGAAGTCTTTGAGAAAACTTGCACAGCTGTTAGAGTTGTGCAATTGTGCCTGCCATACCTGAGTGAAGTCATGCTCACTGCCTCCCCTCTAGCATCCCTATAGGGCCCTGAGGAAGAGGTCTGTCTATAGGGCCCTGAGGAACGGGGGAGTGAGGCACGGGAGTATAACTCTGCCCATTGGCCTTCTAATCAACACTGGCTTCAAAGTGTTTGAACTGCAAAGCTATGTACTGGTTAGGGAAATCTGCCCCTAATGGCTGAAGTTGTTACTACCAGCTTCAACCCCATGAACATATTAAATTTAATTAAAAGTAATGAATGCATTAAAAATAGCCCCAAGGTCCCCTTAGTATACCAAGTTTCAGATCTCTAGGTTTCACAATCCAGGCATCATGGCATTGATTGATGGATGGACAGACACACCTCCTTTTTTATTAGTGTAGATGGCAGCTCTGCACATGTAGAAGGGAAAGGATCATGTTGATTATTTCCTCTCACCCACCCAGGACATGTTGATCCAAGAACGAGATCAAACATGTGTTGTTGTTTTTCCTGTGTGATGTGATGTAAGGAAAGCACACTTCAACTCTATATAGAAGACTGTGGCAGGGGGAGACTCATCCTGCTTTGGTCAAAAGATTTGCATCAGACAAAAGCGGCATGTTTTGTCAAGCACAGGTGGAGCAGAATTGCATATTCTGTATGCTGTGTCTTTAGAGAACATCTGTTGTCAGTTTGGTTCCAATTCATAGCAACACATATTTGCATTTCATCCTTAAGAGAAGACGAATTCCAGCATATGACAAATCCAAATACTACAGCTTGGAAAGTTCTACAGCAGAGGAAATTGCTAAACTGAATGTGACACATGTATGATATGATAAGATGGTCAGGCATCATAATTAATGAGATCTTGTAGACAGTTCCCACAGAATATGAAGCCAAAGGCATCTCCACCATTAGCATGACAGGAAAATCCATTAATATTCTGACTGCTCCTTGCCGTCATGCAAACACTTTTTATAGGCTACTCAGTTACAACAGACCTTGTAAGCAGCCAATGATGATTGGCAGAAAGGTGATCCCACCTTTCTATTGGCAACTGCTCTATTTCTATAGCAAGGTATTTTATGATCCATTAGAGCAGTAGTAACTAAACTGGTATCTGGCTAGGCTTAGGGCTCCATCACACTTTGTGTTTATTACACTCCCAGAGTCCATCCTTTCCAGTTTTGGTGCTGTTGACTCGCATGATGTCCCTGTCCTGCACTATTCTCACTTTTTTCCTCCATTCTCGCATCTTATTTTGTACCTGGGGGCTTCATCACACCAATTCCCCCCCCCGGGTGTTTTTTTTTACCTCCATTTCAGAAGCACTGCAAGTGTAGGGTGAACATATTTTGGAAACCAAAAAGAAGGACAACATAGTTGGCTCCCAAGGGGGCATGCCCACCAACATGTCTGGCCCCAGGGGAGTGCCCAGCACCAAGGGGGGGGGGGGTGCCCACCTGAACATAGCTTTGGTCACATATCTGATTTTACAGCACACAATTAAGACAAATCTGTTCTACATAACATCTTAATGTATCTGAAATTAACTGCACTTACTCCTACTTTTGTAGCTTTTGCTATACTCTGTATGATACATTCTCCCCTTCCCTCAAATATCTTTTCTGACTGTATCCTCACTCCACTGCAAACTGCTGCTGCTTTTAACAGGGCTTGCTGCTTTTAACAGGGATTTTTTTATTTTTAAATTAAAAAAAAAAATTAACCTTGTGTATGATTGTCACAAGTTTCTCTACTCTAACATTAGGGTGGGTGTTACAATGGTTTATAACAATTTTAAACCAGTTAATAACAGTTATTAACCCATTTAAAACTGTTATAAAGCGTTTTAAAGCAGTAGTGTAGATTGGCTCTTTGTCTCCAGCATGCAGACAATGCCTAGCTCACAAGTGAACAAACTGAAATAGAACGGAAGGAGTTGCAAAGCAAAGCAACGACATGCCAGGTTCCAACATTCACATCAACAGAAAATCCGCAAAGATGAGAGCCTCTCTCTCGACTGGCACCTCACTGTTGGTCGTGAGAGTTTTTCTCTAAGGATGACCCTTCATCGTCCACGATGTGGAACTCTGAGAAAAAGGCCTCTGGCCTGTTCCGTTTTGCCCTGTGGGCTGCTTTGACTGACCTCTCCTTTCCCACATTTTGATCTGTGGACGCCTCGCCTCTGTTGAGCCCACCAAATCTGCAACAGGAAAGGTGCCTTGCTTGCCCAGCACTTATTAGCTAAAAACCTGAGATTCCCTTGATGCCAAAGGCTGAAAATTCTCAAGGTGCAATACCCTAAAGAGGAGGTTTGACAACCTGAGTTTGAAGGATATGGCTCCAGAGATTTTTTTAAAAATAATAATTTTAAAATCTCAAAATTTACAAAATTCCTAAAAATCAACGGATGAACAGATCTATTTCAAACTTAGCAAGGATAAAGCCCTACCTGAGATCTATCATGGTGCCCAGATTAATTTCTTTATCTTTAATATATATATATACCTCAAACTTCTAAAAATCAGCGGATGAACAGATTTGCTTCAAACTTTGCAATGCTACAGATCTATCCAAGAAATATCATGGTGCCAAATTTCATCTCTTTACCTTTAAAAATGACAATTAAAAAATTAATTAATTAAAATCTCAAACTTAAAAAAAATCCTAAAGATCAACAGATGACCATATCTCCTTGAAATTTGGCGTGTCTAAAGCCCGTCCTTAAAGCTATCATGGTGCCAAGTTTAATCTCTTTATCTTTAAAAATGGCAGAGCTGTAAACATTTTTGTTAATTCTCATTAAAATAGAGCTGCCCTTTGGCTGGGGAGGATGGGAAAAATCCGGTGTTTTTTGGGGGGAGGTCAAATTTCATAATTCCCCCCTTCCTGGATTTGTTACCAAAAATACTAACAAATCCAAGTTTTTCCTGTCATATGGCCACCCTATCAAGCGCTCCTCTCTTTCACTATCATGGCTATACCGGTGAACTCTGTTTTTGCTCTCCAGCTGCTATTGAGCCCACTCCACTCCACCCCGCCCGCCCCTTTCCCTTTACCCTGCAGTTCATTGGTTCTTGTTGTTGATGGACATTGTGATGGACTTGGCAGCCTTCCTCCCTCTCTCATTGGAGCTCCTATTAGTATGTACAAAAATGCTTACATCTGTGTAATTTTTAAAGCTAAAGAGATGAAACGAGATCTAGAGAGCTCTTAAGTAGAGCTTTCTGCATGCCAAGTTTGAATCAGATAGGTCCATGCCTTGATGTTTAGGATATTTTTTATGCAAATTAACCAAACTGTTCATGTCTGTGTTATTTATATAGAAAAAATGGACTTTCCCAGGTACAAAATAACCTGCGAGAATGGAGGGAAAAAGCGAGAATAGTGCAGGACAGGGACGACGTCATGCAAGTCAATAGCACCAAAACTGGAAAGGATGGACTCTGGAAGAGCAATAAACACACGTGTGATGGAGCCCTGGGAGTGCAATAAACACAAAGTGTGATGGAGCTCTCTAGATCCCAATAACCAGTATCCAGAGATAAAAGCTTTCTATGACTGACTCATGAAAAGGAAGCATTTCATGTTTTGTGTCTGCATTTGGGGACAGCTTGAAAAATTGTTCTACTGGAATAAAAAATCCCTGATTAATTCTGGACGCTCACAAGATGACACAGGAAACTATCCTATATTAGAATAAGTTACAGTTGACTATGTTAATTATTATAGCTCATTTTATGCTACATGCTTTTTTCCTGTTTGCATCTGAAAGTAGCAGATTGTGGTCAAGTTTGTGGTCAAGTTTCAAGCCTGCAGAGGCTGCATTTCCATCCATAGATATTTACTCAAAAGTAAGACCCATTGAATTTCCTTGGTTCCTGAAAAGCAACATATTTGCTTTTAGATTTGCCACTCTTAGCACTCTGCGTGTGCTATGTATGCCTGCTCGGTCTACCCTATTGTTCCCTGTAAGGCCCAGCCAGCAGAGGTCAGTAAACTAAACCAAGGGATGAAGGACAGTATTCCATCAAGTTCAGCTTGAGAGTATTTGCTGTCGGACATGGGCCTAACAGGAACAGTGAGGCCAGGTTTCTGGCAGACCCATTTAGGCAACTTTATGGCCTGTTTGGTAGAATACTGTGTACAGTTCTGATCACCACACCTAAAATAGATATTATAGAGCTGGAAAAAGTGCAGAAAAGGGCAACTAAAATGATTAAGGGGCTGGAACATCTTGCAGCAGCAAGGCAGACAGTCACTCCCCCTAGCCTCTCAACGTTCTAATCCAGTTGGAGAGGGAGCAGGGAGAGACACTACTCCGCATGCGTTCACTTGGAGGGAGCTCCATTCATTACTATGGGAGCTTATAAATCGAATTTAAAACAAACTAAAGGGAATTTTAAGAAAAGAACACCTATTCTATCAACTCTAAGGTAAAAGGAAGAGGACACCATTGGAATTTTGATTATTTAACCTGTCAATTCGTAAGGGGACCTTGACAAAAACTATTGCCAGCCCAGTCTCAGCAGACTGTGAGTGCCTGAGAGAGATTTTTTTTTATTTTCTAATTTAAACTGCCCTTCTTCCCTCAATCTTTCACCAAACTTCTTGAAATTTTCAGGTTATGTAAAACCAGCGTTTCTTTCTGGCACATGTAAATTTCAGGAAGATTGGTGAAACATTTTCGATTTTATGAATGCTAGAATGACCACCACCCCAATTACCCCTTTAACAAGGTAGAATGTGTTTTTTACTGAGTGACCTTAACAAGAAACTCATGACTGTGAGTCTCTTAATTGAAGAGGTAGAATGAAGTTCCAAAGGTATCTTATTACTGTTTTTACTTAAAAGTAAGCATGGGACCTCCCATTCTGGATTGGGACTGCAGTGCATGGAAAATAGAAGTTTAATCCTTCCCTTTCCCACCATGTTGTTGTTGTTGTTTTTGACCCAGAATAGTTGTTTTTAAATGGATATTGTATCTATAACATGTTTTTATGCTTTTTATGGTTTAAAATTTTGTATATCAGTTTTTAAATGTTCAGTGTTTTTAATTTTTGTAAACCGCCCAGAGAGCTTTGGCTATGGGGCAGTATACAAATGCAATAAATTAATAATAATAATAATAATAATAATAATAATGACCCCAAAAGGAATCTCCATTCCTCCCCTGCACAGCAATTAGCTTTAGGGGGAAACTCCCATTGGTGTCCATAGGAGTCTTTTTCCTACAGCTAATTGCCACATGGTGTGTGATTTTGAGGGGATTGCAGTGGTGGTGGGGGTTTGAAGGATTAAACCTCCCCTGTGCTGCAGTCCAAATCTAAATCAGAAGGGGCCCACATTTACTTTTAAGGTTGTTGAGTTTTTAAAAACCCTATGGAGCTGCACACTGAGTATCAATGGATTGTAAACATTGATCTTGGATCTGACATTGAAACTGCAAAATTCTGATTCCCCACAAATACCTTGCAGAGCCTTTGTCACATGGCTTCTTCACACAAGCAAAATAAGGCACACTCATGACTGGCCACTCACAGAAGTTCGCAGGTCCTTTTGACAAGATCAGCAAATTCTTGCACGTCTCCTGCGCATTCCCCTGGCAATTCCGTTAAAAAAAAACCTGTGATCCATGCTGGATCAGACTGAGGGTCCATCTAGTCCAGCACTCTGTTCACACAGTGGCCAACCAGCTGTTGACCAGGAACCAACAAAGCAGGGCATGGTGCAATAGCCCCCTTCCACCCATGTTCCCCAGCAACTGGTGCACACAAGTTTAATGCCTCGGATACTGAAGGTAGCACATAGCCATTGATAGCTTTCTCCTCCAGGAATTTATCGAACCACCTTTTAAAGCAATCCAAATTGGTGGCCATCACTACATCTTGTGGTAGTGAATTCCAAAATTTAACTAAGTGCTGTGTGAAGAAGTACTTCCTTTTATTTGTCTTGAATCTCCCACCAATCAGCTTCATGGGATGACCCCATGGGTTCTACTTAGCCTCCATTTTTCCAAGTTAAACAATCCCAGCTGTAACCTTCCCTCATAGGGGAGATGTTCCAGCCCCTTAATCCTTTTCATTGCCTTTTTCTGCACTTTTTCCAGCTCTATAATATATATTTTTAGGTGTGGTGACCAGAACTGTACACAGTATTCTAAGTGTGGTCGCACCATAGATTTGTATAAAGGCAGTATGATACTGGCAGTTTTATTCTCAATTCCTCTTTTTATAATGACTAACATGGAGTTTGCCTTTTCTACAGCTGCTGCACATTGGGTTAATATTTTTATTGAACTGTCAACCACAACCACAAGATCTCTTTCTTGTTTAGTCACTGCCACCTCAGATCCCAGCAAGTTATACATGAAGTTGGGGTTTTTTGCCCCAATGTGCATCACCTTACACTTATTTACATTGAACCGCATCTAACATTTGGATGCCCACCCTCCCAGCTTGGAGAGATCCCTTTGGAGCTCTTCACAAGCCCTTTGTGTTTTAACAACCTTAAATGATTTGGTGTCATCAGCAAACTTGGCCACTTTACTGCTCACTCCTGATTCCAGATCATTTATGAACATGTTAAAAAGAATTGGTCCCAATACCAATCCCTGTGGTACCCCACTATTTACTTCCCTCCATCAGGAGAATTGACCATTTATTCCTACTCTCTGCTTTCTGTTCTTTAACCAATTACTAATCCACAAGAGGACATCTCCTCTTATTCCATGACTGCTAAGTTTGTTCAGGAGTCTTTGGTGGGGGACTTTATCAAAAGCCTTTTGGAAGTCCAAGTAAACAATGTCCACCGGACATTTGTTGACACTCTCAAAGAATTCAAGAAGATTAGTGAGAAGACTTGCCTTTGCAGAAGCTGTGTTGCTTCTTCTTCAGTGGGACATACCCTTCTATATGCTTACTAATTGTGTCTTTAATAATGCTTTCAACCAATTTACCTGGAACAGATGTCAAGCTAACCGGTCTGTAATTTCCTGGATTCCCCCCTTGATTCCTTTTTAAAAATTAGTGTTACATTGGCCATCTTCCAGTCCTCTGGTCCAGAGGCTGAGCTTAGGGACATGTTGTATATTTTTGTTAGAAGGTCCACAATTTCATATTTGAGTTCTTTGGGAACTCTAAGATGTATACCAACTGGGCCTGGTGATTTATTTGCTTTCAGTTTGTCAATAAGGTTGAGAATTTCATCTTTTGTCACTATTATTTGCCTCAGTTCCTCAGACTCCCTTCCTGAAAACATCAGTTCAGGCACAGGCATCTGTCCTGTATCTTCTGCAGTGAACACCGATGCAATTAATTCATTCAGCTTCTCTGCAATCTCCCTGTCCTCCTTTAGTACTCCCTTAACTCTGTTGTCATCCAGTGGTCCAACTGCTTCCCTAGCTGGTTTCCTGCTTCTGATATATTTAAAGAATTCTTTATTGTTGGTCTTGATATTATTAGTGATATGCTCTTTAAAATGCTTTTCTGCATCTCTTATTGTTTCCTTGCATCGTCTTTGTGCAAGCTTGTGCTCCCTTTTATTTTCCTCACTTGGGCAAGACTTCAATTTTCTGAAGGAAGCCCTCTTTTCTCTAATAGCTTCCTTGACACTGCTTGTTAACCATGCTGGTGACCTCTTGGACTTGGTGCTACCCTTCCTAAGCTATGGAATACATTTTAGTTGAGCTTCTTTTATTGTGCTTTTGAGTAAGCTCTATGCTTTTTGCAAGGATTTAACCCTCTTGATTCCCCTTTTAACTCTCTTTTCACCAGTTCCCTCATTTTAGAGAAGTTTCATCTTTTGAAGTCAAATGTGACTGTGTTGGACTTCCTGGGCAGTTTCCCACTTAAGTATATATTGAATCTGATAGCACTGTGGTCACTGTTACTGATTGGTTCAACAATATTTACATCTCATATTAGGTCCTGGGCAACACCATTTAGGATTAAGTCAAGGGTCGCCTCCCCTGTGGACAGTTCCATGACAACTGTTCTAGGGCACAGTCATTTAGGACATCAAGAAATTCAACCTCATTGTCATGACTAGAATATGTATTTATCCATTCAATGTGAGGATAATTGAAGTTACCCTTTATTACAATACTTCCTCATTTGGAGGCCTCCCTTATTTCGTTTTCCATCTCAAGATCACCCTGAGCATTTTGGCCTGGGGGATGATAGCACGTTCCCAGCACTAAATTATTCCAGAATCCAGTACTGCTGAAATATCTAGGTATTTCCAAGTGTGTACAGGGGAAATTGTGCTGTCAAGCACCCACTAGAGGGCACTGTCCCATTCAATACTATGAGAATGGAGAGAAGGGGAAGTTTTCGATTAGAGACCACGTGGTTGCCTCTCTCTGCCCATGTAATGCAGCTCTATTACGACTGTGCAAGAGAAGCAGGAAACACGATTTCCCCTTAATATAAAGAAGCCCTCAGTTTCCAGCCCTGCAGGTGAATTGCCCATCCAGGAGGCTATTCACACTCCTGGTTGGAGATGTGGCATAATTGGATCTCTGCTGCATCTCTCCCGGGTTTCAGAAACTTTAACAGGTTTTTTGTCAATGGCTCTGACCACTCATGCACACTTTTCAAAGCGAGGTGAACCCACCTCCCTAACCCTTCTGACTCTCCAACTAAACTGGGAGTAGGTAGGCTTTCAAAGGACCTGGCATCAGGTTGCCCTCTGTATGGCACAAGTAACCAGAGATGACTTCTCTTAAAATGAGTATCTAATTGCTTCCAAGCTACTATGGAAAAGATAACATATCTATACCATGGCAGAGATGTGTGTCTACAAAGAGGCATTGTTTTTGTTTTTCAAGTTCCATCTCTCTCTCTTTCTCTCTTTAATAATGGGAGGTTTAGAAAACCTCTATTCTGGCAGAATATTTATAGGCCCAAACTTAGGTATGCTTAACATATGTGGTCTCTGGTTTGAACAGTTTTACAAACTATTATTAGGCTACATCTGACATGAGCAAAGCAGAAGGACGAGGGCAGCTGATCAAACCCAGAGGAGTTGGGAAGCTTCAAGGCCATCTCTTGGGCCTCGCCAATTATGGTTTTATTGGGCAAAACAATGTGCAGTTTTTATGCTGTGTGAGATCCAAATGCCTTTCAACCAGCTAGCATATCTGTTGCATGGAAATCACATTTTCTGAACTAAAATATATTGCCACAGGGAAAATGTCGTTAAACGGCACAAATCAATCACACCAGTTTGCAGTTTTTCTTCAAGGAAACACAATCCTTCTTCTGTCACCAGTGTTGCACATTCTGCCCTTCCCCAAGTGGCTGGGGGGGGGGGGGGAATGCTGAATGGCATGATACATTCATTAATTAAATGGCAGATAAAGATATGCCAATTTCAGCACTTGCTGGGAGTTTATTTGTGTGTTTGTTTTTGTATTTTGGGTGATGTATTTTCTCTTTCTTTATTGATGCGTAAGTGGCCACTCGGTGGCTGCGGTTGAACAACACAATAGTCAACTCTACAACTGATTATCGAGGGGGTACTCTCCACATGACATGATTATAATCAACCGTGGTGAGGATTAAGACCAGCATTGAGTTGACTATTCGTCAACTGTGTGCTTGATTGACACATCCGCCACCCTCTCTTCCCCCTCAGTCCTCCCGCTGTTGTCCCATCAGCCATTGCGAGTTCTGCCGGCTGGACTAGAGTGGCAGCCACTGCTTTGCTCACTTGCCAGGAAACTCTGTAGTCACTGAAAATAACCAATTGCGTGCGACAAAATAGTTAACGGCACAAAAAACAATTGTTCAAATAATCAACTCTGCGCGGTGTTGGTTATTGGTGTTGTTATTTCGGCTAAATAACCAACGGTGGTGTGAAAAAGTCCCAACAGACAACACAATAACCAACCATTAGCTATTTAACCCACTATTTACTATTTAACCTACCTTTGGTTATCGTGTCATCCAAACCCAGTCGGTGTCTAGGCATGGTTGTTGTGAAACTTGAATTGACCACACAAGTGTATCTTGAAGAAGTTACTACCATTGTGCTCAGATTGTATATATATATATATATATATATATATATGAACTAGAAAAAGAGATTGCTCAGTGTTTATTGTGACTACAGTACTTAGTAGTAAAAGGGATTCTTCAAATAACTTGATAAGAAGAGGAAATTGTGTCTGGATAAGAGCACCTTTGGCTTGTGGCCTTTCATGAGGATGTGGGAAAAGGCACTCCACTGTTAACAGAATATAGTTCCATGACACAAAATAGGCCCTGCCCCTATTTTATGCCATCATAGTTTGGTTGTAGACCAGTAAAAATGCTCATCACTCACTCCCCACACAGCAAACATTTATGAACCATTTGTTTTACATGACTCTTTATAAATTCTTTCCCTCTACAGTAATACTTATTTCCCTGCCAACAACATGATATATCAAGGCTTTCTTTTTCTTTTCTTACAAAAACCTGGGGCTGTACAGAAATGCTTTGTGTTACAGAATCAGTTTAAACCTAAAAGCAAATTAAATAAATGTTATTACGTTTGAGAAATTTGGTAGGTGCCACAGCTTTATAAATGAATTGTCAGTAATATAGAGCAAAACCAAAACAGATGCTTTCTTGGCTAATAAACAGTAGAAGCTGCGACTGCAGGGAAGCGATGAGGAGAATGTATTTCCTATTTCCTCTGCTAATTCCCCTCGTCCCTTCTTCTTTCCTTCACAATTATGTCCTGTGTTTCCCCTGGACTGATATATATCATCAAAGACTTCATGTGGCTCCTGGGAAGGAATGAGAAGTGTGTTGTATAAAAACTTCTTTAAGCTACCTTCTCAGAAGAAAAGAGATACAAGGCATGTGTAAATTCCTATACATAACCTGGGAGTACATTACAGTTTATACCAGCGTTGAATGTTCCAGATTAGTTTATTTTGTTTCATGCAAAATTAAAACACCTCCTTGCCAAAATGTGTTATTGATCACATCTAACAGCGAAGGGACCAACTGTTGTGTGGAGTTACAATATTCTCATGTAATCATATATCACCCTCTTTAATAGCCAACTCAGTGTCAATGTCACTGAGTGTCAATGAAATGGAGCCAAAATGAGACCACTGAGAAACAAGAAAGTACAAAAGTAAGAGAAAGAACAAAACTTTTTTAAAATTCCCCAAAGGTTGCAAAACTACCCCACAAACATCCCAATGAGGGCAGGGTGTGCTTAGTAGCCTACAGGAATCACAGATTGTTATTTATTTTATTAATTTATCAAGAAGGCTTGTATCTTGCCATTCATTTTAAAACAGCACTCAAAGCATTAAAAGCACAATAAACAATTAGAATAGTTAAAACAATTAAAACCAAAAATGAGACAGCTCAGCAGATAATAAAAACACCAGAGTTTACTCTAAAACAACAAGGCTAATTTAAAGATCCCACCTAAACAGAACTATTTTCACTAGATGGCAAAACACCTACCATGCTTGTTGGGGCATACCGGGAGTTTTAGGTTTTTTTCTTGTCTAAATATTAGGGGTGTGCACGTCAAAAAATATCATCGTCTATCGTTATCGTCATTCCTATCATCGGTGAACCATATCGTCTTCATGATAATTATTGTGAAAAAATTATATTTTTTGCATCCCTATTTTTAAAGAAAAAATGCCTATAACTTCTGTTTTTTAAAATTTAGAGGCTTGAAACTTGGTCACAGTGCTTATGGGGTATGCCTAAGTATGTGTATGAAATTTGAGATCGATCCCTCCAACCCTCAATTTTATATGCATTTTTTAAAGATCATTTCCGTTCTGACAGGTCTGAATGAACGCATGTGGCGAGCTGTCATTCTGATCTGTCAGAACTGAAACGATCTTTAATAAATTCATACAAAATCAAGGGTTGGAGGGATCAATCTCAAATTTGGCACATCCCTCCTAAATATGCATTGGATTGCACACAGAATTATTTAATTATTTATATCCCACCTTTTCCACTATAAATAGGGCTCAAGGCAACTAACAACGATAAAATACTTGGGGCGCTATCCAAGTGGGTGCCACGCGGCTGCCGATTCTGTTCCACATGCGGTCCCCATCTCTTGTGCAACAGAGATATAGACCTTCCAGGAGCAATCAGAGATGAGTGGAAATGCTTTTTTCTAGAATGGGGCAGGTCAACGAAGCTTGCATAAAGGAGCTTTGCCAACCTGTCCCAATCCAGAAATGAGCACAGATATTCCCGCTTGCCCAACGGAATCAACAGGAGGGTACCATTTGTGGAACTGAATCAGAGGGGGGCATAGCATCCTGTTGGATACTGCCCAATATAAAATACAAAAAATATAATTTAAACATAAAAGCAAATACATCAAAACACATCCAGAAAAAGAAATAAACAGCACCCACCAATTTAAACCAACTTCAGAAGCAAGCCAGCTTAAAAGCAAAAAGCCTGTCTGAATAAAAACGTCTGGTGGTGAGAGGACAACAAAGATGGCATTAATTTGGTTTCTTTTGGCAGAGCATTCTAGAGTGAGTCAAGAGAGACACAATGGAAGCATACAAAATGATGCATAGTATGGAGAAGATAGCTAGGGAGACGTTTCCTCCCTCATAATACTAGAACCCAATGGGGTCATCCCAAAAATTGATTGTGGGGAGATTCAGGACACATAAAAGGAAATATTTATTCACACAACACTACTTTATTTACTTCCTCGGGATGTAGTGATGGTCACCAATTTGGGTGGCTTTAAAGGGGGATTAGACAAATTCATGGAGGATTAGGCTATCAATGGGTACTAGTTCTGATTACTATGAGCTCCACTAGATGAGTATTTTATTGTACACTCGTTACTGGGCCACTCATGGATTTTTGCGGGTTCCTCTCATTATGTTGTCTGCCTCCTGCCCCTTCCAGTGCGACAAAAACCCCACCCCAGTAAGTCCGACTTATTTTTAAAGACCGAAGTTGCTGCTATCTCCTGCTGTGTGCAGGAGAAGCAGCGGGATCAAAACGGCCCACTGAATGGGCCACGTGCAAGTTGTTTACTTCCTCTTTCAAAAGAGGAAGTAATGAGGGACAAACGTGCAGGCGGAGAAGCGACAGTAAGGAAACACAATTTCCCCCTGTGTGATGATGCTCTATATGCTACCTCCACTGTCAGAGGCAGTAAGTCTCTGTATACCAGTTACTGGGGAACACGACCAAGGGGGTGCTATTCCACTGAGGTCCTACTTGTAGATTTCCCACAGAAAGCTGATTGGCCACTGTGTGAACAGAATGCTGGACTAGATGGACCTTGGTCTGATCCAGCACGGCTCTTCTTATGTTCTTACTCTCCTAGTCGACCTCCATGGAGTTACAGGCTGGGCAGAAAGAAAAAATGCACAAGCAAAATATTCAATTGTACACATTTTACTGAACAACTGGGCTCAGAGAAAGACATGACTTCACCCTCTCACCCGTGTGCATTACAGGTCCAGAGAACCCTGGCGGGTTTGGTCCATTTTACTCATTGTTCTCAGGAGATTCCTTTAACGATTAGAGAAGGTAACTTTAAAATCTCCATACAGAATCAAGCATATGGTATATTTATTGGCAAATGCAAAGCCCCTCAGGAGCAAGCTCTGTCGTAACAAATGATGAATTATGTGGCTTCATAAGCACACGTCATCAAATGCACCATTGACCTTTTTACATTTTCAGGGGGATTTTCTGCTTTGTGCAGTTTCTCTGGCTTGGAAGTGAAGCAGTTTAACAACGTTGCCCTGGAGGAAACAGGTAATCAATAATTTCAGTTTTTGTTTCTGTAAAAGGTAATTGAGGCCCTTATATTTCTCAAGCAAGTAAGCAAGCTGGTGTTTAGTGAGGCTCTAATAAGAAGCTAATAAAGCACACAAATACTTCCTCACTATTGGGAGGGGGGAGAGAATACAAATCACTAGGGCACTGTGCCAAAGAAGAAACTGTTTGTAATTAAAAGGTGTACTTGTCTTGCAAGTATCAAAAAATCAGGGAAATGCCAGACTCCTCTGAGCAAATCCCTTGTGAATAGTAATAAAAAAGACATGCCCATAACGTTTCTCTATGAGGTTTGTATCTAGTTTAATAAGCCATTGAGAGGGATGGGAATAGGAGCCTTCATCAAGATTTCCCTACAGACTAAAAAGGTTTCCAAGGCAATTGTACCACCCAATCATACTTTAATTGCAGTGGGGCAGATACAAGTTCACTTTGAACCAATGGGACTCTTTCAGTGGTCACTAAATACTGGCAGACCTGGGCAGGGCCGTGCAGAGCTGGTAATATGCCCAGGCCAGATAGGAAGTGTGTGCCCCCCCCCCACCATTTCAAACTGCTTATTAAGTATTTTAAAATGTTTTTTTAATGCCCACCAACATTTCCGTTCTACATAGCACCTTCATATTAAACCTGTTCTACAACACCTCAATGTTGAATCAGAAATTAACATTTATTTTAGTTGCTGTACAAATAGAAGCAACAACAATAGAACAGTCCTTCAGCATTATCAAACGTTATCATCATCACCATCACCACCCTCACAGTATCATCATCATTATTATCATTAATAACTATCATCATCATTACCTCACCCTCCGCTCCAGAGATTATATGCCATGGAGAAGATTGAGGAAAGAGACACAGTAAGGAAGCCATCGCAATTTAGGCACATATATCCCTGCCCCGCATGCGACATAGCCCTCTGGAGCTTGTACTCTGACCATGGTATTCACAATGGACGGCTTCTGCGCTGTTTCCACAAGGCAGGCTCCTTGCTTCTCGATGGGCCACTTACACTATGGAAGCAGTAGTGTAAGCTGGGGGGGACCTCCTCGTTGAAGTGTTCCCTCAAAATCGTGGGCCCCAGGCCAACTGGCCCCACTGGCTCTCCCTCAGCACGGCCCTGGACCTGGGAAAGAGCCACCTAGCTTTGTTCACCATTCTTTGTAATTACCAACATTTCCTTAGCCTGATCCAGCCTTCCCTAGCCTGGTGCCCTCCACATGCATTGGATTACAAGTCCTATCACCTTGACAAATAATCATGCTGGCTAGGGATGGTGGGAGTTATAGTTGAATACAGCTGGAGGGCACCAGTTTGTGGAAGGCAGGTCTGGACAATCACGACGTGGTATTTCATCCATACAACAATGTAATAGGCCCTCAGTATATACTAAGGGTCTGTCAGTAGCCCTGCCCCTGTCCAGCCTCATCACCAAAGAAACAGAGGGGGGACTCACAGTGCAGTGATTAGGGTGACCATATGGAAAGGAGGAGAGGTCTCCTGTATCTTTAACTGCAGGAGCTATACTAAAGTGACCAGATACAAAAGAGGGCAGGGCTCCTGTAGCTTTAACTGTTGTGACGAAGAGTGAATTTTACGAGGTACTACATGCATGCAAGTGGCACCTGCTGAAATTCCCGTTTCTATACAACTGTTCAAGATACAGGAGCCCTGTCCTCCTTTTCATATGGTCATCCTAGCAAGAGCCAACATATTTCTGCTCAAACCTACAAACTTCTGCCACACCACAAAATCTCATAGCAAACAGTTTTACATTTTGACTGTGGCGAGGGTATTTGAACTTGCTTCATAATATTCCTATGGAAAATGTAATCTGCCATCTAACTTGCATTACCTAACCAATAAATGCCCATGATTAATTTAAAAGGGATGTGTGATGGGTGTGACTTTAGCCATTGAAGATCAAACTAGCTCCTATCTACACTTCCTTGGCATATTAGTTTGGATGGAATCATGGCATATGTCTTTTGTATGTAGATAAATGGGGAAAGTCATGCTGATTATTCCCTATGTTAGCAAACATTGAAGGAGAATATTATCAGTTTTTAATGAAACAGGATCAGCTAACCTTTAATATCAGCGATGTTAGGACCTTCTTCATAAACTCTTGATTTTCATTAATTAATCAATGGGGACATTTCTACATACATTGACATGTATACACCCCACAGGAAGAAATGAGTATTAAACACATACACAAATCAATATGCTCAATAACCCAAATTTCCACAATCCTTCAAAGAAGAAAAAAAAAATCAATGAAGGTATAGATCTCCCTGCCGAGGGAAGCTAGGTCTGCCCCCCTCTCTGTTGTCCTTCTACCAGCAGGCTTTTATTCAGGCAGGCCTTTGGCAAATAAACTGATTGGTTGTTGAAAGGAGGTATATTTGGTTGGGTTCTGTTGATTTCTTTTATTGTTGTGTATTTGTGTTTTTAATTTATTTGTTTTTATGTTGTGTTTTAATGAAAGGTTTCATTTTTAATCTGGATTTTATTATTAGCTATCTGGAGGGTCATTTTTAAGAGGAAAGCCGGGATATTAAATAAATAAATAAATAAATAAATAAATAAATAAATAAATTTGGATGAACTCACAGAGTCCAGGGCAAACATACTTATATATTTGCCGTGCCACATGCTACAATCAGTGAGAGAGAACTGTCCTCCTGTTTTTACTTCAGACTCCACCAAGTCTGATGCACCTAGCTCCACCTCTTTCTTCTCAGAACTCCTTTACCTGCAGCCACAGATGCCCTTTCTGAAACAGAATGCAAGTCAGCCAAGGCCTCCTCCACACGAGACGTTTAATGAGCCTTGAAGGCTCATTATAAATTTTACCTACACACGAGCGGAGCGCAAAACGGGCGTACAGGCGCGTTATCTCCCCGATAATGCGCATTTTCGAACGCGCGTTAAATAGCGACTTTTATTTTGCTCCGGCCGTTAAAGCGCATTTTCGCTGTGTGAACAAGCGATTATGCGCATTAACTACCTGGAAAGCGCTTTTTGGGCATCTTTTAATGCGCTTCGCCGCTTCTCGCCGCCTCCCGTGCAGAGGGATTGTGAGTAAATGCGCCTCCGCGATAATGCGCATAATCGCGGAACCAGGCGCAAAGGCGCATTCTTGTGGAGGGGGCCCAAGTCTCAGCCGGAAGGATTACTTCTGCATTAGCAGGTGCTGTTTACCACAGTGGCAGCAGCCAATATATTCAAAAACCTCTGAACAGAAGGTACCGGCCTTGGTGGGAAAGAAGAGGTGGGGGGAGCACCATTTCCCTCTAAGCAGATGATTGTCACTTTCAAAATTGGTGTTATGTCCTCTGCCAGTCATCTGCAAATTCATTTGCGTGGAAGAGCCTTCTGCATGCCAAAACAGAGACCACCAGGCCTGCCTATGTCAGAATATCTGCCTGTCGTCTCATCCCCCTCCCTGGTTCAGATTTGGTGTTCAGAATTGGCTTCATTTGCTGCAACAGCAGGGGATGGCCACTCTGACCCAAGTGTCCTTAAATCAGGAGAGCAAATCTTATTGCTACAGAGGCCTGGGTGTGGTTCAGAAATTGCAACCTGTGTCTAAAAGGCATTCTCTTAATTTTCAATTTCTTTTGATTTCCCCAGGGATATGATAAATGATTCCATTCTTGTTTGCATTTTAGTTAACTAAATCATAGCAGATTTTCCTCACTATAGTAATCTTCCATTTAGAAGACCTTTTGAGTATTGCAGCTGAGCACTAGACGAGGCAGCCCACTTGCTTGATAGAGTAGGCTGAACAAAAAGTTACAACTGTGTTCCACAAACTGCATTGTTTTCCCATCTCTCCTTAGATGCAATCAAGGTGTTGGCTCTAATACATGTTGTTTAGCACCTGGCTACCTCAGGGACTGCTTTCTTGGTCTCCAACCTTTGACTGGAATCAGTTAATTGGCTGGAGTGTTGCAATCAGTCTATGCAATACCACAGCAATGAGCAACTCTAACATTAGTTTAATAATACTAAGAGAGTGTCAAATCCTGTTTTCACTGCAAAGGAAATTCAAGAATAATAGCTCTGACTGGAATTTAGCCATTACATTACCGGCCCGGGGGAGGGGGAATCAGATTTGTAAAAAAGACCAAACGTTTCTTTACACCAAACAGTTTTATGTTGCTTCATGACATCTAAAATTTGGCAACTCCCACATCACAATAAATTGCAAATAGTGTGGTAAAGATTGATTTGGAAATAAAAGGCATTCACACACACAAAAACACATTCAGTATAGATTAGTTACTTCTTCATCCAAGCTAAACACTTTTCTGTCCTTGTAAGTGGATAATCTCTATAATTCTGAAGAATAATTAAAAGGTGAAATCATAATTACAATTAATTATTTTATCTAAAATAAAAGATATAATAATAAAATAGAACACTCACAAACATATACATTTGAAGGTGGATAAAATCCAGTCCCTTAGAATGCTGCTACTAACCTGATGGCTGGACCAGAGTAGCATATATTTGAATTTGAAGCTAGGTTGAAATCCCTACTCAGCAATGTTATCGTATTTGTTTTTATGCTTTTTATGGTTTAAAATTTTGTATATTGGTTTTTAAATGTTCAATGTTTTTAATCTTTGTAAACCGCCCAGAGAGTTTCGACTATGGGGTGGCATATAAATATTATTATTATTATTATTATTATTAATAATAATAATAATAATAATAATCATGTAGCCTTCATTGTGCCACTCACTTTCTTTGCTCCATCTGTTAAAAGGAAACCCAAAAAGTCTTCCCACTCAGAATTAACTACGAACACGATAAAGATTGCAAAGCACTGTTTATAGTTTAAATGTAATGCATAAATAGCAAATAATGATTAGCAAAAGTGCATCAATGATTAATTAATTAATCTTATGCAGCCTTGAAAATGTTATCAAAAATAAATTGGGAATAAAACTTGTTATCTTATCTATGCAGCCTGAACAAAAGATAATTTGTTGTGAAGTATATGACGAACCATTATTTGCTGTGTATCTTTTACCATATACCTGTTGAGAGGCCATTTGTATTAATTTGTTACCTATCCATATTACCATTGTATATGAATATCTAAGCAACAGTTTTGGTTACCAGTTTTGGTTCATCCTCCATTATTATTTTTTATAAAACATTTACACAACTTTTTAAAGAAAAGTAAGGTGTAACACAACACACCTAAATTAAAATATATTAGGCTGCAATCCTATGCATGCTGGCTGGGGAATACTAATAGTTGTAGGACTTTTTTCTGTCTAAGCATGCATAGGATTGCACCCTTAATCCAGTGAAATTAGTCACAAGAACTGAACAAATCAGAAGAGCATCAGCATGAATAAATCAGCAGTCACAAACCCTTTGAAACAAAAGCATCTGGAATCCAAAATACAGCAAGGAGAAGTTCAGGATAATTACCACTGCCCCTGCCCTTCTTCCAGTATGGGTCATCCACCAGGATAATCAAGGCAGCTGCAGTTCAGAATCTGGTTTAAAACTGGATTAAAATGGTTTTATATAATCCACTCTAGGCCTTTCGATAATCTGTTTTAGACTTGTAACAGACATCACAAATCCTATCAATCCCATCATAAAAAACTGCTTTCCAGGAAAGGGCCATAGCTCAGGGGTAGAGCATCTGCTTTGCATGCAGAAGGTCTCAGGTTTGATACGTGGCATCTCCAGGTAGGGCTGGAAAAAAATCCTGCCTGGAACCATGTAGAGGTGCTGCCAGTCAATGTCGACAATCCTGGTCTTAGATGGACCGATGATCTGATTCAGTATAAGGCAGCTTCCTATATTCTGGGCTATTCACATGCAATTCCCCTCACATATTTAGTGAATGCATGGGGGTGGGGATGGTCCACACCATTAGTCTCATCGCTGACGTGCCTGCTCACCGCACCCCTCTGGTGGCCATGTGTGCACCATGAATACACACATAGGCTTCTTCTTCAGGGCCAACCTACACATTACGTTAAAGATGTTACTTACAGCTATGTCTCTTTTTGTTTTTCAGCTTTGCTGTCCCGTGGGTTCCTGATCCAGATCAGGGCCCATGCATATGTAATTTATATTGCTAAAAAGTTATTCATAAAAAACAAATGAATCACTTTTTGCAATGCAAATTGCAGGCAGCAGGGGTCGGGGAGTGGTCCAGATTGGGACCACAGTGTGAGGAGAGTGGGGAGGCAAAAGGTTAAAGCTACTATGCTTGGGTCACAATCCATATTGGTCTCCTGTGTTTATTTCGGATTACAAAAGGAAGTAGTTGAGAACCTTGATTGGCCATCAACAGTGCATATGTAGAGCCCTTTCAGATTGACTTTGTACATGTGGGCACCTGTGACTGAGGTAAGTGTATCAGGTTTAGGGCGAGTAAAGTAGTCCTGCTTCCCCCTTACACAGGGTTGGGTCCACTTTTAGTCATCCTTGAAATCAATTGGAGGGAATGTCATGATTAATTTAAATCGCATTGATGTCAGTAGGTCTACTCTAAGGATGACTAACTCTATATCCATCCCTCAGTGGACACACAAGGGAGGTTTAGCCTGAACCTTCTGTTGTATTCGATATTTTAAAGAGAGCCTGGCTAGATGAGAAGTTACCTTTTGTTACCTTTACAGTAAGGAGAACAATTTGGATGTTGGCCCCAGTATATCTCTTGGAGCTTTTAAGGCACATGTTATTAGGATTTGGGAGTGAACTTCTGGTCAACTTAATATCATCTTCTGTTTAAATTTAAGGGGAGGAGAATGACAGCATTGACATTGTTGATACACTTATTTTAGCACATCCAAAGAACTCTAGTTGTCATCTTGTTCAACAGAGTTCAACTTTCTCTTTTAATGTTATTAAATATTTCTTCAGTCTTGTTGCATATTCCTGCTCACAATATTTCTATCTATCAACTTACTTACTTAAGTGGCTTTATTATAATGATGTCACACACTAGGATTGTTGATTATTTCCTGATTGGGCATTATGACTACTTCAAAATAACGAAAAGCACTAAAAAGCTAGCAGATCTTATGGAAACACTTCCCCAGATCAAGAAAAGAAATGAGACTTCTCTTTGTGTTTGCTAAAAGTGAGACACAAATTAATCACAATTTTAGAATTGCTTTTGCTTTCACTTACAGACTGAGATGAAATAAGATGTTTTAGGGACTGCCCTCCTGTGGAATAGCCTGCCGGAGGAGATTCATCAACTTAATACTCTTTCTGAGTTTAAGGCAGTTATAAAGATTAGTCTCTTCCGGCAGGCCTACCCAGATGAATTTTAAACCTAAGAATTTTAAGATGTCTTGATTGTTGTTTTAATATTGTATTGTTTTATATGCTCTTTTAATCAGTTTTATGTATTTGATTTATTCTTGTTCCCCATCTTGATCTAAAGGGAGAGCCTGGTCATAAATAAATTTATTATTATTATTATTGCAGGTTAAAAGCCCCACAGTGGCTGTGCATTGGCACTGCGTCGGTTACACAATGCAGCAACCACCTTGCAGCCACCACAATGCTCTCCCGCAAAGCTGCACACTGGAAACGCTGGGGACTTACCACAATACAGCTCTTCCACCATCTGTCCATACTCTGGTGTCGTGCCGGGGGCATTCCGGGTGGAAGGTGACCTGTGATTGGTCATCGGAAGCCCAGCGAGCCAAATGGCTGCCAGAAAGTCTGCGCTGCCTCCTACATCGGGATTACTCGACACCACCCCACAGCAGAAAGAGTACATCCCCCCCCAAAAAAGCAGGGGCAACCCAGCGCCATCAAGGCAGCCTTGGTTTGGTTTTCTCTCACAAACGTCCTAGGAATAATCACATGAAAAACATTAATTACAACTTTAAAACCGCCACGCTTGTCTAGGATTGTACTGGCATCCCTTTGTTGTTACTAGTTAATTCTATGAAATAATTAATTTTTAATAAAAAAAATTCCTTGCTGAAAGATAGAACACTGAATTTTTTCCTCAAAATTATCCATGATTTTTTTCTGCCCCACATCGCTATCAGAAGCCTAGGCAAACTGGTTGCTATACCTTAATGAAAATGGTGGTGAAGTTCCCCCAAGCACAGTTCAGAAATTAAGTTCTGGAGTTCTTAAAAGATTGCTGTTGTATCCTATTAACTATTGGTTTAACTTTTAAGAAGTTTGTCCTGACTGGGATCCTGTAGGAAAAAAGAAGTGTGGTGGAAGAAAAGGAGGACTGCAGTTATGGCTGGGAATGGAGATGGAGATAATTGTTAAAGTTTCTTTGAAGATATTGGAATTTCTTATGGAGGAGGGGCAGATGCAAAAGAAATGAGGACCAGCTTTTAACAACCCACAGCAAATGAGTTTTTTTTTAACCACATTCATTGCTTCAACTTCTGGCTCTCTGCTTCTTCTTCTGCATTCAGTTTATAGCAGGGCTACTCAGACAGGGCCTACGTTTTCTGCAGCTGCTTGCTTCCAGGTATTCCAACTCTCTTATGTTTGCATTTTCATGATTTTGCTGCCTGTCCACCAGTATGAGCCATGTACCTCCACCAACTTTCTTCCTGCCTACCCCAAAGGAACCTTCCCTTCCCTAGAAACCATGGAAAGCATACTTTTGCAATTATCTCCTTGCTATCCAGATTGATGATGTTGCCCTTACTAAACAGAAGGCTTTATTACTTGATTGCTTGAGATCAGAGGGCCAGAGAATCTCTTGCCATCTACTTTCCTCTTCTGCTGTGGTTCAGTGTGCAAAAGCAAAGGTATGTATGGCCACTGAATATGAGCCACTGAAGTGTTTCCTCTTTTATCGCAGAATTGAGATCTGAGTACTACATGGTATTTCATTTCCTGCTTTTCTGCTACATAACCTCTAGGTGGCACTATGGTATAGTGTAATAGGGCAAATACACAAGTGAAAGTCGAAAGTGTGTTTTCTTTCTCTTTTACAATTAAATACTTCATTTTGCCTGTTCTAAAATACTCACTGAAAGTGTTCTTTAGATACAAAACTGGAGGGTCACAATATCATCTAAAGAACCCATAAGCAACCATGACTAGGGAATGTCGAGCGCACCATAAATGCCTTGTGTAGAAAAGACTTACCTGGCAAGTGGGGATGTTAGCAACCTGGACGGATCTGGACGGAGAGGCGGGTAAGAAATAAATAGTTATTATTATTATTATTATTATTATTATTATTATTATTATTATTAAAAAGTGGAGCACAGGGTGAAGGGGTTGTCTCTTTCCCCCCCCCTCGCTCTCTGTCATCTTGATGCACTCCAGAACAGCACATTATGACATAATAAGCAGTGGCATGTTCCTAAGACCCAGTGTGGTGTAGCAGTTAATGTGTTGGACTGGGACTCTAGAGATCCATGTACTAGTGTCCACTCAGCCATGAAACTCACTGGATGACTTTGGGCCAGTCACGGATTTTCAGCCTAACCTACATTGCAGGGTTGTTCTGAGGATAAAATGGAGATGAGTAGGTTCATCTGAGCCTCCTTAGGTTTCTTGCAAGAGGTAAAAAGGAGGGATATAAATGTAATAATATAAATAAATGAATAAATAAATAAATAAATCCTCCTCCTCCTGAATTACATCCTCTGCAGTTGCTACTGACACACATTGTTCCACTTACCAATAAGTAAAGGAAAGGGTAGGGACTGTGACTTGTGTGGTGGGAGGTGGGTGGGATGTGTGTGTCATTTCCCAAGCACCTCAGGGAAAGGAACCAATCTGAAACTGACATTTTTTTAAAAAATAAGCAAGGTTCATTTCCAGGTCAATCTACAGAGAGGCATGGTTCGTTTGTTACCCATTTCTAGTGTGCAATCCAGTTCCCTCTAGGTGTTTTGACTACAGCTTCCAGCATTCCTGACCACTGGGCATGCTGTCTGAGGCTGATGTGAGTTGAAGTCCAAAGCATATGGCGGGCGCCAAGTTGGGAAGACTGATATGTATTAACACCATTCTACAGCAGCCATTTTTATGAAAGTACATATGTTTTAAGATCAAAACTACAGGAAACAGTGGCAAGCAAATAAAAGAAACAGTGGTGGCAGCTCGTTTGGAGAAGCTTAGCAGGCGGGAGCAGAGAGAAGCTCCAAAATGTAAAATCTTTGGAACCAGGATTTGGACTCAGGGCTCAAAAATGGCCAAACCTGGGCTGTTTGTGATCTTTCTTAAAGCGTCCAGCACAGCTGGAAACCCAGTTCTACGGCCCCCTTTTAATGAAATCCAGAGTTTACTGCTGATAATGAGAACTCTGCATTGTAGAAATCATTCATACAGTCCCTTCCCACATAAGCAATCCATGAAGCAAAGCACGCCTTGTTGACTCATGCAGACATTTTTGAAAACCAGAATAATGTAAGTTGAGAAAAAGAAGAAAAAGAAAAGGCTTACAGCTCAGTCTGCCAAGAGAATTTTTGCACCCTGAGGACATTCATAAGCCCAGCCTCCATTCTCTTTACTCTATGCAGTCATGACTAATATTTCTAATTGTTTGGAACTGCCAAGGGTTGGTTGCCAAAGAGAATATATAATTTATACAGAAAACCTGCTCATATTTATATGCTGGCAAAAATAACACTCATTGTCTGAAAAAGAGGAATCAAAATGCCAAAAAAAGCAGAATTTAGCAAACAAGGTTTTCTGTATTTGATACAACCTCAGTATTCCCATACATGAATATTAAATACATAAATGACAAATATTAGTACAGAGATAACTGATCCTTCGTTCTCCTGGAAAAACTGGACACAATCTCCCATAAGGTTCTCTGACATAAATTCTATTGAAATGAATGGGAATATGCATTCCTATGGATTGAATGTGCCCATTCAAATATTTGGTTTTATTTTTGGTGCTTTTTCTGCCAGTTTCACCTTTCTAAGCATATTCAGATCTGAATCATACTTACTTGAAAAATAAGTTCCTGAAATCAATATGGGAATGATCCAGCCTCTCACACAAGGGTTCAGTGGAGCCCCTTTTAATCCAACAAATTTTCCTGACAGCACTCAGTCAGATATGTGCACCCTGAAGCAACACTGCCCATTTACCTACAAAGGGAAGCCTAGATGTGCACCCCTCCTAAAATCTGTCCAGTGGCATTTTGCCCATTCTCAAATTCTGCACAAACATCTTATCCTTACCTTAAAAAAAATCCTACTCCCTCGTATTCCCTTTGCTGTTATATCCACTTCATTATCTGTGTGACATTCGTTCAGCTCTGCTACCTTTATCTGTCTGAAGGTCTTCAGTTCCCTGAAACAACCTTCAACTTTTCTGCCTTCTGTCCCAGTATCCCTGTGATACCATTTCTCTTACTTCCTTCAAATCTCTGGCCCCCTCCACAAGAATGCGCCTTTGCGCCTGGTTCCGCGATTATGCGCATTATCGCGGAGGCGCATTTACTCACAATCCCTCTGCACGGGAGGCGGCGGGAAGCGGCGAAGCGCATTAAAAGATGCCCAAAAAGCGCTTTCCAGGTAGTTAATGCGCATAATCGCTTGTTCACACAGCGAAAATGCGCTTTAACGGCCGGAGCAAAATAAAAGTCGCTATTTAACGCGCGTTCGAAAATGCGCATTATCGGGGAGATAACGCGCCTGTACGCCCGTTTTGCGCTCCGCTCGTGTGTAGGTAAAATTTATAATGAGCCTTCAAGGCTCATTAAACGCCCCGTGTGGAGGAGGCCTCTCTCAAACACCACCTTTTCCATGAAGCTTTTGCTACAACCTCCATGCCCCATTAAGCTTAAGTACCTGTGACTGCAATAGTTACATACTTTTGCCCTGTTTACCAGTGCCTCCATTTCACTCCACTTCCTCTGTTTTTGTCCCCTGTCTCTACTTATTAGAGTGTAAGCCACTTGGGGCTTTTCTACACAAGGCATTTATTGTGCGCTCAGCATTCCCTACTCACAGTTGTTTATGGACTCTTTAGATGATGTCTTGGCCCTCTAGTTTCACTTTTGTGTCTGATTAGCACCTTGTGCCATTTTTTAGAGCAGGGAAAATGCTGTATTTGATTGTAAAAGCAAAAGAAACCATTTTTTCACTTGTGTATTTGTGCTATGCTGCTGTACCACAGTGCCACCTAGGGGTTATGTAGCAGAAAAGCAGGAAAGGAAACACTCTTTGTATAGTGCTTGGATCTCAATTCTGTGATAAAACTGAAACTAGATATAGCCGATTAACATCCTCATGCAGAAAAGCTATTTGAGTATCCTATTATTCTTTTTAAAGTGCCATATACATTGATGGTGCTGTTGTTGTTAATAACAATAACAATAACAAATGCAGCAATAACAGCAACAACATGTAGATCCAACTTTCATGCCTCTCCAGAGTCACACATGCCAGTGAGAAATTCAGTCCCATTCACCCCTTCCCAGAAATGCACATGTAAAAGATATGGCGGGTTAAATCTGATGTTGCAGGACTCAGGAGCAGACTTCTGTTCACACAGTGGGTCTTCCCCTTGCTCTCCTCCCCCATGCAGCCTCCTGTACACCCATCAAATCTTTTCTGGGGGATCCCCCTACAGGAGCAGATTTCGAGGGCGTGCAGGGGAGGGGGGCCCCTGTTCCACCAGGGGATCCTTTTCCACTGGAAACCAGCTAGTATCACATACAAGCCATGTAATCCAGGCACAGACACAACACAAATGCAGAAATCTCTTCAAATTATGTTTATCTCCCATAGGAACATGTGGTTCTCGAACAGACACTGTCCTCTTTGAGTGGGGACTGCAGTCCTGCAGATGCACCAAGGTCCCAAATGACCACCTAGAGAACAGCAGGTGATGGAAGTAGTGGCAAACAGGCCCAGCTGCAGCACGGCGGCCGGCATGGGCATGCTAAGGCCCAGAAACTCTGACACAATTTGCCATATCATCCTTTCTTACTTGTTTTAATAACGTTTTATAGCAGGAGGGCAGCCGGCCAGGCATGTACATGGTTAGAGGTGCTCATTTTATTATTTTTACTTTAAATATATATTATCCTCTTCTACCACAAAATGTTGCTTATTCCTAAGTAAATGATAAGGCAGCAGAAGCAAGTCATGATGGCGCTATGATTTAAGTGTTAAAATATGAAACTGCACATGCATAGAGTTTTTGTTTTCATCAGTGTTGGCAAACAATTTTTCTGTCTCTAGCATATCAGGAATGGCTGAGCAGTTGTAAATCATGGAATGGTGGTGGGGATGACAGGGAGAGAATAAATGTTAATTGTTTGCTTCAAAGCTCAAATAATACACATGATCACCTAAAGCCCCCCCCCCCCCCGCCATGAGACCATTAAGTAAGTCTTGGGTTCAAAATGACCAAGCGGCAGCACTGCCCTTATCTCAGATGGTGGGGCACCTGGCAGAAGACCCTTAAAGAAGATCTCGCTGTACCGGCAGGCTTGTGTTGGAGGAGGCAACCTTCAGGACAAATTATATTCTTTCCCAAGCTAATGAGGCAATTGCAATTTGGAGTGCTGTGTAGGATATGATTGCATGCGTATTACAGGCATCTTTTAGTTCCCGATATCACTGATTATGAGAGATACAGCTCGTCTCCTATGCCTGCAACGTGTCATGACCCCTAACAACTGCACTCCACCCATAAAGACAGAACAACCTAAGTATGTGAGTGAAAGGAGGGCTAAAGCAGTCACTGGGGGGATGACTTCAGACTTCAGTCAGCATTGTTGCCTAGTTACAACTGATGCAGGGCTTCCCCAGACTTTATTTATTTATTTAAAATATTTCTTGCCCGCCTTTCGGGGCAGGAGCCCTCCCAAAGCGATGTACAAAAACAAAACACATTATAAAAACTGATGCGTTATTAAAAATAGTAAAAATAAACACCAGTAAATACACGATACAAACAGCAATGGCATCAAACATTCTAAACACACCAGCAAAAAAGAAAACAAGAGACCACTGCAGCCACAATGCAGTCCAACTGAACTCAAGACCAGAATAAAATAGTATGTTTTCAGGGCCTTCTTAAAAGCCTGGAGTGATGGGCCCAGGGTGGACTTTGTCTGGATTCTAATTGGTTTCAACCCCTACATGTTCTCCTTTTGCAGGCAGAACATTTCCTGTCTCCTCTGCCAGAGTGCATATCAACTAGTCCTCTGCATAATTGTCCGCTTAAAAATATTCACCATTTCACTGAATTCTTCCAAGGGGGGAGAGAAATTCTGCAACAGTTTCTGAGGGATGATGCTAGCCATCAGCACTGGCAATAACACAAGTTCTTTCTTTTTTCCTAAAGGGTTCCCTAAGGCTTTTTTTCTGCCAGTGGAAGTAGTAACAATAACAACTGTGGGTGCCTCCAGATGAGGCTTTTCTTCTGAATTCACCCTGCCTCAGACACAGAATTTTACAGGGAGAGTGGCCCAGAAGGTATTGTCTTTTTTTGTGACCTTCCCGTGTTTTCTTACCACGTATTCCATCTTTTTTATACCAGGAAAAAACATCTGTTAAGGAGTAAAAGATGGAACAAGTGCCCAGTGCCTTTTGACTGGAAGCACTAGGAGCTCCCTGTCTGGAAGAATCCCATGCTGGCAACCTAGACACCATTTTGCATCCTCCATAGTGCCCCAGACCTGGTGCGTTTTGTGTCTGTGTGTTGGTGGGAAATGACAGCCACTACCCAAACAAAAAAGTGGATAATAACCAGAGAACATTCTGCAAAGGAGCCTCTTTTCTTAAAGGTATGTGAGTGAGAAAAAGAAGAAAAAACTCAGAAATTTTCTGAAAATCTCTTGAGAAACATTCAAAATGTCTTTGAAGAAATTTCAGCTCTAATAGCAGCCAGCCTCTAGCAGGAAGCTAAAGGTGGTTAATACAGTGCTGCTGCCCCAAAGTAGGAAGTTTTCCACCCCAGCCTATTCATTGTGTTCAGTAATAGTGTACTATAACTTGCTGGACTAACTTGCAGAGGTTAAAATACGGTAGAGGTGTGCTTGGGCCTAAATGTATAAGCCTTAGGATGCAATTCTATGCATGCTTGGACAGGAAAAAAAAGTCCTACAATTGGCTGGAGGATGCTGAGAGTTATAGGACTTTTTTCTGTCTAAGCATGCATATGACTGTGCCTGAAATAAATCAAGTTAATCTAAGTTTTTGTCAATTCATGCAGTAAATTTCAAGTAAAGGATTACAAAACAAGAATTCACCAAATGCCTTGATATTTAAAACAATGAAAAGTCGTTCTATGAATTTCCCCTAGAAAAAGCAGTAGAGGGAGCTGTTGTCATGCTTTCAGAAAACATTTTGGTTATTTTGTTTCCCTGCTTGAAGTGGAATTAGGACATGGGAATCTATAATTTTTTCCAGAGACAAACGCTGCTTAATAACGCTTTAAGCCCAACATTTGAAGCCATATAAAAATATGATGACAATTTAGATTTCTATTTATCTATCTAGGTTGTTAGTGATTTTAGACTGAGATTTACTATTCTGTATGAGAAATAATCTAGAAAAGGGGGAAAAGTGCATAAACATGGTGTTAAAGCAGAGGATATAGAGGAAGAAACATAAACCAACCAGTTCAAAATATTTCCAAAGGCCTCACTGGGCCATCATGGTTCATGAGAAAGAAATTTGAATGAAATATTTGGGGGAAAATATTTTGAAAAGTTTCAGTCTGTATCTTTTTAATATCAAAAACATTAATATTATAAACTATTTTATCTGGATTGTTGTTTTTTAAATGCAGCTGATCAAAAACACTTCGAATGCTTGGGAAGGTTTCTGATATTAACCATTTTGAGGCTGCGGTACAACCCATGAGATAGAATGGGGTATAAATATATAAATATAACACAGATGTTTTTATTTTCCGATTCAGATTAATTAGAAGCAACAACCATAATAGTGAAATAGTTATACCTACAAAATTATCTTGGGGGGAAAGTAGTTGTAAGAACATTTTGAGATGCAAAAAAAATGTGTTTCAGAGCTTCTCAGAATGTTCTCTGCAGTCAATGCTTAAACAGAAATTGGAATTCTAGGTGGATGTGGTAATAAGCATGTTTGGCTTATTATCTTTGTAAAATAGTTAATTTAACAAAAATCACTGATGCAGTGGAATTCATGGTAAATGTAAACCAAAAGCTTCACTCTAATCCTTTAGTAATCCTTACTTATCTATGTTTTAGAAACAAAGATACTAGTAGGGTAGAACAGAGCTGTTCTGATTAAGCATAATTCCTTCATGTATGAAAACAAATATATTTCAAATAGTGATCATGGTCAAAATACATTTTAAAACATACGTCTTCCTACATTACATACAGTATTCTTTGCTGTTTGAATTTAATGGCTATTTTGAGATAATGGAACTGGTTAACTTTTCCAGTTCAAATAATTTTATTTTATATTTTGTATCAAAGTCCCCAAAGCAGCAAAAGGTTCTGTACTGCTCTCCACAGGATCAATTTCCTTGGAATACTTTTGCTACTTTTGTAAGAATTGGCTTATTTACCAATGTACACAATGAGCAGGTAATACTAGGACAGATCTACACACAAGGTTTTTGACGTTTTATAAGGGTTATGAAAACTCTTTGGGCCACATGACGCACTCCCTATAACATTGTATATCTGAGGTTTTTTAAAACTCACTTCAGTTATATACAACAGTTTCACTTTTAATAAATCGTTTTAAGTAAAATAATGTATCCTTCCTTACCGTTTGTGATTCATGGGGGCAGTGCTTCCTTTACTGGTGCCCAAATGCTTAGCAGTTGATTGGTGGGGAAGAAAGAGGAAGTGGACCAGTGAACTACAACACCCACAATTCTTAGCCCTATACTCACTAGGGAATGACAGAGGAACTAAGAAGGAAGTGTGTAACTGAACTACAACCCCCACAATGCCTTGCCCTAAACTCATTGAAAAATGAAAGAGGAAGAGACAGGGCAGAACAGTGTGTGACCGCACACACCGCTTTAAAGACAGAAGACTGTTCTCCTGTAACGTGAGTACTCAGTAATGTGGCCTAAGATGTTTTAGAACGCACCTATTTGGAACGTTTTAAAATACAATTTAAAACGTTCCAAAGGACTGTGTAGATTCTCACTAAGACACAGATTTGAGAACACTCAAGCAGGCAGTGTTAGATAACAGCGGCACTTCCAAAGCAACAGAAATATGCCTGAAACTCTGAAACTCTGTCTCAACCAGAAACCTTCTAGGCCTGAAGACAAACTGGTCTTTTCAGCTCTGTTTGCCCCCACATGTGACTTCACAAAAAACTGTCCTCTCTATGCAGGTGGGAACAGTCTATCCAAATAGTCAAAGTGAACTGCTTCACCTAGTGCCCATCTATTCACATGGAGTGCTGACAACGCCATATCAACGCTAAGGGCCAAAACAGACATTACTTTAAATTTGTGTCTTTCCCACCTTCATTTTTACTCTAGAATAGTCACAGGGGCCCAATCTGGATTGGGACCATAGTGGGGGGTATAGGGTTTTTAAGATGTGGATAAACTTCTCCTGTGCCTTCTCTAGAGAAAAAATGGGGGTGGGGGAGGTAATGTATGTTTTGGCCTTCAGTGCAGGGTTTGAGTAAATGAACAGTATATGTTACATGTTCAACTAGTTCAAGCACACATTTCCCTAATGCTGGAGTTAAGTATATTACTTTTAAAAAATCTAGGTGCAGATGAGCACAAGCTGCAACATAGATGTTTGTGGAAAATACTATCTCAAATGGCTATCTCAACATGTCTCACACATACACAGAGGCGTGAACACATGTGCACATGAATATTCCTGCTCTCTGCACGCCTTGTTTCTTTGCAAAATTGCCAGCTTCTTTACCACCACTGCCATGGTGGCAACATAGGCGTGTGCAAAGGGTGTGCTTGGTGTGCCTAGGCACACCCTAATATCTCAAGCAATAAGCACAAAATTGAGGGGGCAATTGAGTAGGGATCCAGAGAGGGATCCAGACACAGCGGAAACAGTCCTCCAGCTGCTCCACTGCCACTGCTCCTGACAGTGTGCCGTTGCTCCCGGAAGCAGGAGCAAACAGAAATCACTCTGCTGGGAGCCACACTTCAAAGAGGCCAGTGCTGGGGCTTGAGGAGTGTCTCCTTATACCCCCCCACACACACACCTGCAAAGGCCCTCCTGTGGTCAGGCAAGCCAAACGTGGAGTGGAGTATCAGTGTCTACAGTGTTTAATTAATAAATTAATTAATTAAAAATGTCCTTTATTATTGAGTAAATAATTACCTTTAAAAACATAAAATGCCCTGAATGCACACCCTAATGAAATGTGCTGTGCATGCCAATGGATGGCAAATTCTGTGGGAATTGTGGCAGTAGCATTTTTTGTGGGTGTGGAGTGTGGTACCCAGTGGATATGTGGGGGGGGAGCAGTGTAGCCCCAGAGACCTGGATGTTGCTTACCTTCTATATCAGGTCAGAACATTGTTCCATTTAGCTCAGTATTGTCTTCCCTGATTAGCAGTGCTAATCCAGGATTTCAAATGGGCATGAATCTGGGACCTTTTGTGTACAAAATATTTAAAGTATGACTCTGCCCCACAGCAATGACTTTTTCCAATGATAATCAAGAAAAATATGTCATCTTAAGCTTTTGTTGCACAACATAATAATGAAACTGTAATTTCTAGTTTAGTTTATGCAAATTATATATTAGTTTAACTTGCTGATTGACAAATTACAACATTTTATCCAAATACTCTCAGAGAAGTGGAAGAATTTTCAAAATATTTATGTAACTGGAGGTTCAGTTGAATGCTATTAGCATGAGAACATGGCTCTTTTTTAAAAATATTCAAATAATCAAGATATGATAATGAGAGTTACATGGAGTATTTGCATAATCTTTTAATTTACATTTTTTTAAAAAAAGTTCTAAAGCTAAGTGGATTCATTCTCAATCTATAACCTCATTGTTCTCTTGACTAGTGGTTGATGTATAGTATTGATGGAAATGTAATGCACAGCTATTCTACTTTTTTGCATAAAATTCATCTTCTCTACAGCCATCAATAGACTTAGAAGATTTCTGGTTTCAGTACAACAGCTGCTAGTCCTTTGAGAACAGCTCCAAGCAGCACTGCTCAGTGGGTGAAATCCAACAGTGTCTGTCTGCCAGCAAAATGGACACCATTGGCCGAATGGATTCCCCTCCTTCTAAGCCTCCTGCAGGTCTCCAAATCTGCTCAGGAGAGTGGAGTTCCTTCTGCAGCAGATTTTGAGACATGGAGGGGGGAGGATACAAAGGGGAATGCCAATTGGGCGAGCAGAAGTCCTCTTACATAACGTCGGATTTCTCAAAACCCGGAGTTCCCAAATTTACTTTACATCTGCTCGGACCAGTAAACAATTGTGAAACAATTCTGTAAGTTTCTGCTGCTGTGAAAAAAGCAAGCTTTAGATATCAGCTGGGATTGAAAAAGCTGGTATAGATGCCTAAGGCTTTGAGAAATGTTTACTTTTACTTTTGGATGGCAATGGTGTAGGTCATACCACAAACTGCTTTTAAAACCCAACCACTTAGTTTTGTGCCATATGGGTGGGAGGCTGCTGATAGAGACAAAAGTCCAAAGTTCCCTTGCAGCGCACAGAACTAGTTACTTGTTTCTTTCAGTCCAGGCCATCTTAGTTGTCCCATGATGATAAAAAGCATCATATGAAGTATTTCCATATATACATTATTCTAGAGGAAACATTTTCCCAAAATAGCTGGATTGATTACACCTGGTTTGCATCAGGGATGCACAACCTTTTCAGCCCCGAAGGCCACATGTGATGCTGGGTCAGGGGTCACTCGCACATATGCACATGTGCACACATATACATGCATGCATGAATGCACACATCCCAGTGATGCTCTTTCTTCGCTGCTAGTGACAGCGGGAAACAAGCGATCTACATGAGGTTCTCTTAGGGGAGAATGGAGTGTACAGGTGAGGGGGGAATTTGGCGGTGTCAGAGGAGGTCAAAGCACCTGTGGTGGGCTGCAGTAAAGGACTTAAATTGTGCTCTTTGGATTTACATGTTTTATAGTATAATCCAAAGACTATCCCCTTTTGCCAGTGCCATGTCATGCAGAATTTAGGATGAATATACCAAGACAGATTTGAATGGCTAAATCAGAAGGATTACCGTGTCATCAACTAAGGCAGTGCCTGTGGAGGTATTATACTATATTCATGAGAACTCCAACTGACTGTGGTTCTGGTTACAGAACAGTGTGGAGGTGGTTCAGAAAAAAGTTAAAGGTCAATGTAAAAACAACAACAACCCTGCTTAAAGATGGGCTTAATAGTATGAAGCATGTTTAATATAACTAATTTATAGATGAATGTGGTGCCAAGCTCAAATACGTTAACAAGGTAAGGCTGTAGGGTCTATAGGTAAGATAATGTATTGCTTTCATTAAAAAGCAATCTGCATGGACCATATCCACTAACACTGGGAACTCTGCAGCTGTCACCTTTATCAGGGGAACAAGAGCAAGCCACTACATTTTAATCACTGGAGTTTGTCAGGAACGAAAAACAGCCAGCTTCCCACAAATCAACAGACATGTATCCTGATAAGGAGAGTGAATTGGAAAAGGACAGCTATACCCCATGCAGTACACCACCTATTCTGGCGTGATCAAAGCACTGTAATTGTAGCCAATAAATCTACTGAATTAGGCCCCAGGACAAAACCACTCATCTTTCTGGAGACAGACACATGCTTGTGAGAGTCATCCGTCACATGATAATCACCTTATATACAATTTTGGGGGGGATTTTCCCAATAGTTTCTTAAAACAAACAAGAGAGGAAGGAGGACATATGTTATGTGGAACTAACCGTTCCATTAGTTTTGCTGATACTGGAAGAGATTTTGTTGCCTATCAGGATTTTGTGTAACCCAAGTGGATCTAGGGGTGGAGGCATGTTTAACTCGAGTATATACTGTTATATTTGCCTTTGCCATTTGAGTTCTAAAAGTCCAGAAATTAATGAATTTGTTGAGCTGCAATCCTACAGACCATCAGCTGGCCTCTGATGAGCTGGTGGACATTGCAAAAGTGCTTCTCCGCCAGTTTAGAGAAGCTCTATTGGTGGGGCAGTCCCTGATGGAGCCAGTGGAAAGCTCTGCCAGTGTAGATGTTTGGTCAGTAGAAGGGGGAAAGGGCTGTTCCAGAGGGGTGCTGTGGTATAGAGAAATTATGGAAGTTCATGCATCTGTTAAAGTGGATGATAGTGCTTCTAGAGAAAATACCACACTTTCCCCAACCTTAAAAAGGCTGGGGATAAAGGTCATAAAAGCACGGGAAAGGCCCTAGAGGTTGAAGACATCATGTAAAGGGACCGCAAACCTCTGTGAGTGACCAATCATGAGCGCACTATAAAAGCTTCATGTAGAGAAGCCTTAGGATATCAGCAGCAAGGAAATCAATCTGTTCCTTTTTCTCACACTAGTGGTAAACGTATCTCTAAATGGAAAGAAAATTAAGAGGCTTGTTGTAGATTCTGTAAGACATGTGTGGAAAGGTCATCAAATTAAAAAGACAAGCACATAACTGAAACACTTGCATAGGATATTGTGAGGGATGTACTTTTTCTTCACTCCCTGCACCCACTGCTAATTTTCATTAGATCATTCTCATTTGAATTAATCTTTATTCTCCAACCAGCATTCAAAGACGTCTATTGCCGCTCTACAAGTACTCACACTGGATTCCTTCCTTCCCTGGATCTTGGCTCCACATGGACTATGGGCCCTGAGATATGAAGGGAGAAGCCAAACACTGATTTACAGATATTCACTTATTATATTGATAACTTCCCCTTACAAAAAGTAGAATGCTGTGAAATAGTTATGGGCAATGCCACCAGTGGTTCACAAAATACAAATTGCCCCAAGAATCCTTAAGAGACAGTCTACACAGTATCAAACATGTGCACTGCTTAATCCAATGTGAGGGGAATGTTTCTGCTGTTAGTAGTTATGCAGGTTTGAACACTACATTTGTTAAAATGAGCTCAGTATCATTGTTTGCATATGAATAGCTTGCCGGAAGAAAATCTTTAAGAAAACAGCATGTTCATATTCATTGTTGTTTTTCATTTTAATAAATACTATGGGAATAAGGAAAATAACCATTCTGTCACAAAAATGAAAGAACATCAGCATAAGAGAATGTAAACCAATTAAAAATATTGTCACCAAGCAGCCATAAGTAGATAACAACTGGAACAAATTATATTTACATTGATGCTTCCAAAATCTAGTAATCAAATGAAAAATTAATTTAAATGTTAGTGAAACTTATGCTAATGGAAAGTTCACAGCAGTTCAAAGGCACATATTACTCGTGATATTTTCGAAGTGCAATTTGTCACTAGAGTAGCTATGCAACAGAGCACGACTGCAGAGAAATTTGGGACCCTGCTGCGTAATTGTCTGAGAGCACCTTTGTCAGTATCCAATTTATGTGTTTCAGAGCACGTTCTGAAATTACTCTGATTATGTGGATGCTGCTGTAATATAGCACCTTACCTCGCGACAATGGTCAGGAGCCCCAGAACAAGTGGAAGAACCGCACAACGTAGCTCCTACCCCAGGCTCACACTGACATTCCAAAAACTGGAACAATGCTATTGTGGTCCAGGACCTGCAACATTATCCCAGCAGCATGGGAAGGGGCTGCTCTGAAATTGCTTCCATATTCCATCACAATATGCATCCAGGCTCCTTATGAAAAGAACTCAAAACACAATCATTGACCCTCTCTACAAGAATTAGGTTTGACGCCTGGTTCTCCGATTATGCGCATCTTCTTGGAAGCGCTTTATGGTAAATGACTGTACGCAGGAGGTAATTGAGCGCACAACTGGTGGCCTTACCAGTTGTTCGAAATGCGCTTTAGAAGTAGTTAATGCAGAGAATCGCTTGTTCACATAGTCAAAATGAGCTTTAACAGCCGCAGCAAAATAAAACTCGCTATTTAACGTGCATTCGATAATGCGCATAATCAGATAGATAACGTGCCTCAACTCCCGATTTGCGCTCTGCTCATGTAGAGGTAAAAATTTTAATGAGACTTGAAAGAGCTTTAAACCTCTCGTGTAGAGGCAGCCATTGTTCCCCTCATCACACCATGGAACATCAGTGGCTGACAGACAGCATGCCTCTGTAAAGGGATTGGGAATGTGTCCTAGGGGCTGTCTTGACAACGACACATTGGCGCTGCGAGCCCCCAAAACTCCACGGTTTCACTCTTGCAGGTTTGTGCCATATTATCCCCATGCCAGGGAGCGAGCGCGGGGTTTATATGGATCATGGTGGGGGGAGCCGCCACTGCTGCCCGTTCCTCCCTCCCTGCCTCCCCCTCTTACCTCGCAGGAATTGAAGCCAAGGGAAGGGAGAACTTTCCACCCAGCAAAAGGGAGACTCTTCTCCCCACCTGGAGGCAGCGCAGGGGCATTCCATCGACCATTTGGTTCGCCAACCTGCCCTCTCCCCCCTACGTGGGCAGATGGTGACCAATTCAGTGGTCGCCAACCACCTGGCCACACATCCACGCGCAGCGACAGATGGCGATGCACAGTCATTGTCACGCTCCGGCCAAAATGTCAGGGTAAGTCCCCAACTTTTTTGCTTCATAGCTTTGGGGGAATCCCTGGGATGCCTGTGTGGTGGCTTCTGCATCATATAATTGACATCGTGCATCCATCCAGGGGCTTTCATCGTGTATAGACAGACCCTAATCCCATTTCTGGCTTCTTTGGCGTTCCTTACAGCCACAACATGGTAATTGTTCCTTTAGATGGGTGGTGGTGGTTCTATTCCTGGTTGTGACGAAATTGTAGTTGAGAAGAAAGAGGTTGATACTAAGTTACAACTTTTATTTTCATTATTATTACAGGCATAATAAATATAGACGAATGGTGAAGGCCACTAAAGCTATTCCTCCAGCATGTTTGGGATGCTGGTCTGGCCATTTAGGCTGAATTTAGACATCCAGATGGGCAACTTAAACCTGAGCCTCCTATTCTGATGTAACCCTTTATTGGGTCTTATTTTGTTTCAGCGTGGTTCCCATTCCCTAGCAGTTGCCCCAAAATCTGCTGGATGATCCCCAGCTGACCACGATGATTCTAGTTATGGCATTTTGACTGCCCATGGGCCTCAATTCCTCCTCTCCCCCTTTTGTTCCTTACCCACCAAAGTTGTGACAATTATATACAATATACATCATACATATTATACGTACGTCTCTTTGGTAATACCCCAAGGAAGTCAAAAAACAGTCTGGGAATAGGGGGGAAAGCCTACCCAGTCCCCCAACTGGGCAACCAGCACATGCCTGGGATACCCATGATGTCTGAAGGAGGGTGGTCTGGGTCGTGCTGCCTGCCCAGCCAGTGTATCTTTGCCTATATAGAGTCTTGCCCATATATGGGCAAGACTCTATATAGGCAAAGACTGTTCATGAATGAGGATAGAAAGGCAAGAAAGCATTGCTATTTTGTTTTTAAATAATTCCATGGCTGCTATGCGCTTTTCTACACGAAACTGTTAATTGCTGTATCTACTTTTGGTTTCATTGCAGAATTAAGAGCTGAGCTCTACAGAAAGAGCTTTTCCTTTCCTGCTTTAGGTGGCACTGTGCTATAGCAGAATACCGCAAATGCACAAGTAGTCCTTTTGCTTTCAGAAAGAATACCCCATTTTCACTATTCTAAAATCAGGAAAGTACTCTTAAAAAACAGAGCAAAACTGAGGATCATGACAACATCTAAAGAGCCCACAAACAACTGTGAGTAAGGAATCACAAATGCACAATAAATGCCTCATGTAGAAAAGTTTTATATCTCAAGAGGTACTAGAAAATCTTGTAAAATCTTTGGCTCCGTAACTACCAGACTACAAGAGCTACATTAAAACCATTTTTGCCTTAATCAGCACCTGAGTTCATTCTCTTTTTTACCTTCTAACCTGAGGTGTTTTATTCCTCTTCATTTTACCTTATATGGTCTTGTCCCAGATCATGTTCTCATGAGACATTAAACCCATGTTTTATGAGAATGGGCTCCCCAAACACATGATGGACAGGATTACTGGCCTTGGAGTGCCCTGCCCTGCCATCCCACCAGCTAGGACCACTGCACCACTCTTCCTGCCACAACCACCCTCCCACAGGTATGTGTGGTAAGGGGGCAGGCTTCAGCCCACGTGCCACATGCAATCAAATTAAAATGATTGACAGTGCAACCCTAGGTTTGTCTCCTCAGAAGTAACTACCATTATTATAGTATAGAACTGTTGCCTATGCATGTTCTCAAACCCCTTTTAAGGGACTTTGTATGTTTTTTTTTAAAAAAAAAAAAACCTAAGGGCCAAATATTTTCTCTCTCTTTTTTTTTTGTACATACTGTGAAATTATGCTTGTTACACACAAAAAATCAAATGTTAGGATTAATTTATTTTTATGTATTCTAGAGTCAATTACATTCATCTCCTCTGCATTTCAACAGCTATTGTGAGGCTATTATAGTATCATTTATGAAAAGCTTATGGAACACTTCCACTTGGCTATCATTCTCTCTTGGAATAAAAATCCTTGTAATCCATCTTCCAGAAAACTACTTAAACAAAATCACCAATAGTTTGTCAGCACAGCTAAGGAAGCCACATTGTTGTTTGGTTTTCTTTTGCTTTCCAAGAAAACATCTGAGTATTTCATGTTGATTGCTTGATTGGCTGCAGTGGGACTCTTTAAAAATACTAAAAAAAATCAGGAATCCAGTAGAAATCAAACATAAGCTGCTATCAATCATGCGCTTGGGGTATTAGCTGAAGTTTTTACTCAGGAAGATGTCATTAAAAGTTGCAGAAATTAATTGGTGCCATTGAACATAATGGCCTTTCCTGACACTGTTCTTCAAATGTAAAGAAAAATTATGGATAAGGCAAATTCCTCATGGGATTTTTATGGATGTCTGCTTTGTTCTCTTATTGTTTATTGTAAATGTTATTACTGTGATCTATTGCTTCATCATGCTTTGTCTATACCGGTTATGCCATTTTGCTCCTCCTAACAACTGAGGGTTTCCGTCACTGGCCAAAATAGCATTTATTTTTAATTTCCTTGTCTTATATATCCCTGAAGCAATCTCCAGGCATGAATTTGATGTGTTTAAAATTTCATACCCTAAGACAATATTGTTTTGATGGATTAAATACCTTGCACATTTTTAAGCAATTCTGAACACAATCCACTGAGACCTGCTGTGGCACAACTTTCAGTACTTTGAGTGGCGCTTGAACATCAAATCCACACACCCTGTTGAAAAGGTGGCACAGTAACCATGCTCAAATAATTGTATTGTTTGTCTCTTTTAAAAGTTTATGTTCAGATTGATTTTATGCATGCTTACTCAGAAATCTCACAGCTTTCAATAAGACTATAAATGTCTACTCACAGATCATCCCATTGCGTTCAGTAGGACTTACTCCTGTATAAGTGTGACTATGATTGCACTCTAAGGGTGAAGCCTAAACCTTTTTGCCTGATAGTGAGCCCCATTGAATGCAATGGAACTTACTTCTTAGACTCATAAAGTATGCCATTAGACTGTAATCATATGTATACATATTTAGGAGCAAGTCCCATTGATGTTAACGGGTCTTCTGAGTTGACATGTATAGGATTGTGGTGTTAAGAGGATAACTGTTTGTTACATGCAAATGAGTGTAGCAGAGCTCCAGCACTGTTTCTTTAATGAAAAAACAGCTACGGGAATTTAGAGCAGGGAAGTGACGAGGAGGAAGCACATGACCTTTCCCCTAGCCTCTATTTCTCTTCTTTAATTATTTCTTTCTGTGGCTTTCCCCCTGCAGGGTCTCCTCCTTCCCTTAGGGTGACCATATGGAAAGGAGGACAAGGCTCCTGCCTCTTTAACAGTTGTAGAGAAAAGGGAATTTCAGCAGGTGTCATTTGTATGCATGCAGCACCTGGTAAAATTCCCTCTTCCTCACAACAATTAAAGCTGCAGGAGCCCTGCCATCTTTTGTATTTGGTCACTCTAGTACAGTTCCTGCAGCTTTAACTATTGTGATGAACTGTCCCGCAACTTTACCACAGCTTTCTGCTTCCGTTTTCATCCCATGATCACAGTGTGCTCTCTTTACACACACTTCACTTCCCCCTCCCCTTTTCCCCCTTCAACCAGGAGTTCTATATTTTTAATTTGTACAGCCACAAGGTAGCGCTGTAGTCCGCCTCTTCTTATAGCGTGATTACTTATTTTCGTGCTGAAACGGAAAGGGGGTCTTTTTGTTACTAGTTTTTTTTCCTGGTTTCGAATCAAGCCACGCAAATCATTCCAAAGTACCAGAGAGGCACTGAAGGTTTGCAGCATCATGTAATTGATCTGGAAACTTCCATGAGTGGCCAGTCACAAGTGTGCTATAAGCAGCTCATTTAGAGAAGCTTTCAATTCCTTTCTCCTGAAGCTGCTTTTCTTTTAAAAACAAACAAACCCAAAAAAGCATCAGGTCATGTTTTTACATGTATTTGTGTATAAGATGTTGTTAAGCCCTTTTACCCAGGCTGTGCCTGGTCCTGGTTTTTGAGGGCCTTTCGACAATACACCCTAGGGTGACCATATGAAAAGGAGGGCAGGGCTCCTGTATCTTTAACAGTTGTATAGAAAAGGGAATTTCAGCAGGTTTCATTTGGATGCGAGCAGCGCCTGGTGAAATTCCCTCTTCATCACAACAGTTAAAGCTGCAGGAGCCCTGCCCTCAAGTGACCAGATACATAAGAGGGCAGGGCTCCTGCAGCTTTAACAGTTGTCCTGAACCAGGTGCTGCATGCATACAAATGACACCTGCTGAAATTCCCTTTTCTATACAACTGTTAAAGATATTGTCCTCCTTTCAGTATGGTCACCCTACGACCCTCAATGAGCCCACCCCTTCAATGAGCCTGCCTTCTCACCTCCACTGTCACCACTGCTGCTATTGCTCTTCATCCGCTTCCTCATCCTTGCTACCACTCGCTTGCTTGACCTGCAGAAAGCCAGTGAGCAAGCAGTTGGTCGCATCTCCTGCACCTCCTTCCCATCACCACCACCATTGCCTGAGCTAGAGAGAGAGAAAGGTAAATAAGCAGATTGTAACGTGAAGAGATGGAGTAGGTCCCGGGGGGGGGGGGGGGGTTGCCGGGAGGCCCTCTGCTGGGCTGTGGGTCTTCAGCAGTTGCCCAGCCATGACACCAGCCTGCACCCCAGTAAGTGAGCAGCATTTGTACAGCTCTCCTTCAGCTTCGCAGTATATCGCTAAGGAGATTATTAGTCTGAGTCTGTGATGTTCTGTTGTATTCACACTATCGATGCACAATAGTGCACAAAATGCAGAAATTAAATTCCTTTTTTGAATTAATATGTCTTCTAAAAGATGATTCTAACATTCCATATGCAATATACGAGCATCATAACTACACTCAAAATGGAATTACAGAAATTAGATTTTCATCTAAAGGATGGTTCTGTTTGCAGTTTTTATTAATACAGCCCTGTTAGTCTGGTAATCCTTTTACATTGCTTTGCAACCTGCTTACTGGGTCATGAGAAATCCACTTAATGGCATTTGGGAGCATAAGTCTTGCCTTGAAAAATTGCAGTGAATTAAACTTTAAAGCATACTTTTCTTCATTAAGCTTCTTCTGGCTGGGATGTGATCAGTTTATTGAAGTTTTTACATTAATCTGCTCAAGATGTTTTCTGAAAAAAAAGCAATAGATTGGGAATAATGTTCTCTTTATAGTGTAGGATTTTTATTTTTTTTTAAAAAAAGGCCAATTTATTACCATAATTTGGTTACTCTGTGGTTACGAGCTTATTGGCCTTATTGTTTCATATGAATATGTGTGTGGGGAGCAATTAGGGCATTTATGACATAAAACAATGCATAGCACTTCTGTTTTAATTTGCTTCTCCTGTGCAAGATGTTCAGTGGATACAAAACTTGCAGCTCTGCATTCCACCACTAATTCATTTCAACTTATTAGCATCCAATAAAACAACAACACCTACCTACAAAATGCTGTGGCTGGAAAATTTGATTTTATTATTTGCATTGGTTTTCCATTGAAAAGAAAATGTAAATACTTGACAAGCATTAGAGGACTGGAAATAACCACAAACCTTTCTGCATCATGGCTTTCGTGAAACCATGGTCTCTAAGGGCTTCTTTACATTAAAGCCAAAATCCTGCATCCTTACTGGGGCTTTGTCTTCCGGTGTCTTTGTGGGATTACGATCAGCACAAAAAACAAACTTCCCCACCCCATTTTTCCCTGTTTCCTTTGTGAGCAAGTTCCATATGTTTCATTTATAAAACCAGTAGATGGTGTTTTATATTTATTATTGCATTTTCAGCGATGTATAAAATGGTGGGATAAAGCTTTAAGGTCATGAAAAATGTTGGTTGATGATGTCGTGAAAAGGACCTGTGAACTTCCATTATTGAACAATTATGAGCACATGACAAATGCCTCATGTAGAAACTGCCAAATAATTGTATTTTAATGGACAGAGATGGATTCTTTTTTTAAAAAAAATGCCCAGTCTTATTTATGTTTATTCAGAAGTAAGTCCCACATAGTTGAAAGTAGTTCACTCGCAGGTGTGTGATTAGAATAGGCATCAGAGTCAGTTCAATGGTCTAGTCCAGCTTAGCAGTCTGTCTCCAATAGTGGTCAGCTAATTGCTGTAAGGTAAGTAAGGGGGATGGTGTTATCCATTGATGATCATGTTCACACAACATGAGGGTGGTAAATAAGCCACAGTAGCTTGTTAATTACTAGGGATGTGCACGCCCGAAAATATCGTATCGTATTGTTATCGAAATTTCAGACCAAAACATTTATCGTCTCCAATTATATTGTAGGTGAACCGTATCGTATCGTATTTCCGATAATTATCAGAAATCCGATATTATATCGTTTCTCCATTTTGCCCTAGAGACTCTATAGTTGATTTTTGAGTCAGAAAGGCCTAAACTTCTTAATTTTCCAAGTTACAGGTTTGAAACTTGGTCACAGTGCACTGAGTGTTGCTAGTCTTGTGTGCCAAATTTTAGAACAATCAGTGCAAGCGTTACTCAGAAGTAAACTTTCAAATACACTGTTTCAGGTGGCTGAAATGTGGTCCTTTTTCAAGAGACGTCGTCCAGTACTCATGGGCATCTCACAGATGGCCTTGAGGGGACTCATCTGTGCCCAATTTCAGACGCACAGCTGCAGGCATTCCTCCGAAGTAAGCTCTCAACAACATGCGCTGTTTCCGGTAATGCACTCCATGCTGCGGCTGCTGAGACTTATAGGTATATTTTTATGAATACGCTGAACTTTCAAAATCTGTGGAAACCTAGTAGGCAGTGCCTTCCATATGCAGTCATAAAAGTAAAATGTGTTAATCAGAAGATGGTGAACTGCTGCTGCCTTGTCTCATTGATTAGGCCACGCATATCTACAACTTAAAAGGATTGGGGGAGTAGGGGAATAGCACGGGTGTTACATTTATTTTAGAGCCAGCCCAGGCAGGGCCTCATTGGGCCAGGAGATACTCCGGAAGCGCGCGAACCTAAAGGATCCCACTAAAACTAAAAAAACTTTAAAGCATATTATTATTATTATCCGCGCCTATGCATGCGTGGCACAGTGAGAGTGGATGCATTCCTCTGCAGTAGAACTGCTGCCTTGACTCTAGATTAGGCCATGCATGTCTAAGTACAAATGAAATAATAAAAGGATTGGGGGGTAGGGGAATAGCACTAGCGTTACATTTATATTTATTTTAGCCAGCCTTAGTAGGCAGGGCCTCATTGGGCCAGGAGATACCCCGGAAGCGCACCAACCTGCAGGATCCCACAAACAGCATCACACAGACAGTTAGGAATTATGGGCATTACAGTTATTTATTTTAGCCAGCCTTACCCAGGCAGGGCCTCATTGGGCCAGGAGATACCCTGGAAGCACGCCAACCTGCAGGATGGATCCCACTAAAACTAAAAAAACTAAAAAGCATATTATTATTATCTGTGTCTATGCGTGCGTGGCACAGTGAGTGGATGTATTCCACCGCAGTAGCAGAACTGCTGCTGCCTTGACTCAAGGGATTAGGCCATGCATGGCTAAATACAAATGAAATAATAAAAGGATTGGGGGGTAGGAATAGCATGGGCATTACAGTTATTTTAGCCAGCCTTAGCAGGCAGGGCCTCATTGGACCAGGAGATACCCCAGGTAGTGAGGAAACCTGGAGGATCCCATCAAAACAACCCTCATGCACCGCCTTGACCTCATCGTGCTTGAAAAATGACCCAGTCTGCCCACCATCCCTGTGCAGGCAGGTGGTCAGTTCTTCATGCCAGAGCTGCACACATTGGCTGGAGCAGTGGCAAATAAAAGTCACGTTCTAGGTAGGCATATTAGCAAATTAATATAAGTCACGTTCTGGGTAGAGGTAGGCACATTGGCAAATTAATATAAGTCACGTTCTGGGTGGAGGTAGGCACATTGCCAAATTAATATAAGTCACGGTCAGGGTAGAGGTAGGCACATTGCCAAATTAATATAAGTTCTGGGTAGAGATAGGCACATTGCCAAATTAATACAAGTCATTTTCTGAGTAGAGGTAGGCACATTGCCTGGACCAGAGTCTAAAATAAAAATGTGTGAGGGGGATGCTTCTGCAATCCCTCAGTAACGGACTCCACGACCCAGGGACATGGTGACAAAAAATAAATAATACAGGAATCTCTCAACTCAAGGCTCACTATAGCAGTCCCTTCAGACTGGAAACATTGGATGGAGCAGTGTCTTTCAAAAAGAAATAAAATGTGTGAGAGGGCGAGACAGCCACCCCAGAACTGCTCCCAGCAGCAATAGCATCTCTCCTAGACCCAGACCCACCTTGCCCAAGGCGTGCCTCAGAGCCGCGTTTCATACTGCTACAAAGTGATTGCAATTAATAATTACAATGTATGCTTTACCCACAGTTTGTGAGTTTGTGTGCTGCTTTGACCACACAGATCCTGTGTAGCAGGCTACACAACACACCAGCACACTCACAGTCAATCAAGCAAACACACACACCCAGAGAGAGGGGGGGGGGGAGAAATATAATTTTTTACTTTTTTTTGTTTTTTTAAAGAAAGTTAAACAGGGAAGAGGACAAAACACACTCCCTCAGTCACAGTACCCCAACTTATGCTAACCTAACCCTTCAATCAAACCAACCAGAAAAAAATTATAACTCAAAGTCTCAAACACACAAGCAACGCACAGCCAAACGAACCTGAGACACAAAGATGCAAGACTACAATGAATCTCCAACAATTCGCCATCAAGTAACTATAAGACTCAAGAGCCAGGACAGAGCTCCAACAAAATCCACCCTTCTCCCCTCAATGCCTAACTCCCAACAGAGGTGGAACACCAAGTGTGAGTGTTTTATGCGGGGATATCCTTAGTCCTCCTCCAACATTGTGATTGGAGCCTGCTGGAATCCTTGCTGCACGATTGGTCACTGTCTCATCAAGCACACCCCACCTTCTAGCTCCGTCCATGTGGCAACAAAAGAGAAAAAGCCTTCCGATAAAATGATAAAATACGTTAATTATCGTAGGATTTTTTATCGTCTCTGATAATTATCGTAGGGTTTCCTATCATATCGTTATCGTTAACCGCATGCACGATAAAGAGCATATTATATCGATAGCATACATTTTAACGATATGATACACATCCCTATTAATTACCCCCTGCATGCTGGTTTTGTGCTGGCTGATTTCCCTAATTACGCTCACCAGGCATGGATTGTCATGACAACTGAACTTGGCAAGGTTGAGCTGCTGGAGTGGTTAACATACCACCCAGAAACCCTATAACAGACCATGGGTCCTGGTGGTCTGTTAACCAACCCTGCTAGCCACCCTCAACAGGTTTGGACATCAAAACAACCTGTGTCCAGCAAGGATAATTAGGGAATGCAACCAGAATGCAACCAGCAACCATGGACCAGCTCACTGTGTGGTTTGTCTCAAGCATCACCAAACCGTCTCTGAACAGGAAAGCTGCATTTCTGATTAATGGCTACTTAATACCCTCTCCTTATTTTATACATTTATTTATATCCCTCCTTTCCTTCAGGGAGTTCAATGCAGCATCCAGGTTCTCCCTCAACCCTTGTTTTAGCCTCACAACAAGGTAAGTTAGGCTGAAAGTTAGTGACTGGCCCAAGTCAGTCTCAGTGAGCTTCATATTAAAGACACTTCTTTGCCCGCCATATCTTATATTCGTAAATGTGGGACCTGGGCCAGATCTACACCAAGCAGGATATGACATTTTGAAAATGTTTTGAAAACTGTATATGCTGTGTGTCCTGGGCCCTAACAATTGTCACTACTGTTATAAACCATTTTAAAGCAGTTGTGTAGATCCTGCCCTGGAAAAAAAATGATGCAGTGTGGAATGCTCATGCAAAATATTGCTGTCTATATGCAGGGAAAGCCCTGTTGTGGTTGTGGATCTGCGCTGCGTCAGTTAGATGACACAGGTGTAGCTTTGCAGTCACAGTGGGACTTTCCTGCAATGCTGTGGTTTGAAAAAGTCAGGTATTTACCCAGAGTTTTCAATCGGAGCGACGTCAATGCGGCACTTCTGCTATCTGACGTTGCTCCAGGGACAATCCGGGGGCATTGCCTGGTGGACGGCGACTGGCGATTGGTTGCCTTCCACTAGGGAGATGGCGGGAGCAGCTCAAGTACCTGGATGGCCACCCAGAAACCCTGCGCTCCATCCTCGGCATCAAGATTACCCACTGCCACCCCAGGAAAGGGAAAGCATGGGGTTTGAGAGGAAGACAGTGCCAACCCAGCACCGTGAAGACAGCCAGTCAGCTATGCCTTCATCCAAGACACTCAGTTCCCCTCCTACAACAATCAGTCATCATTCTACGGCCACTGAGCATGCTCAGTCTTTATTAGGCTGTTTCGCTCCCCCACCCCTGGCTGTTTTTTTCCCCTAAAGTTTTTTTGTGCTTTTAAAAATCTTAGGGTTCCCCCAAGAATGCTGATGCCTCCCTCTTGTTTGTGGGTTACATAGGGATAAGTAATTTGGAGAATGAGTTCACTATTAGTATATGGAACATTGCAGTGCAGAGTGTTTCTGTTCAGGGCTCCAGCCAGTGAGCTATGCCCTTTTCCAAGATACTCCATTCCATTTTTCCTCCCTCCCACACTCAGTTTTCCTTCCCTCCCTCAAGAGTCTGCCAACATTCCCTGGCCACTGAGCATGCTCAGTCTCATTGGGATGTTTTGTGGTTTCCCCACTCTTAGGGTCCCCCCCCAAAAAAGGTTTTTTGTTTTTATTTTTTTGCAAACGTTGAGTTTTCCGAGCCCTCTTACCCCTCTTGTGCTCTGCTTTGGCTACATACAAATTCACACCTGGAAAATGAGTTGGATGCCTGTCCCACACTGGGTTTTGAAGCAGTATGTGTCAGTCAATTTAGCGTAACAATTTGTAAAAGACTTAACGATGTTCAATCTCATAATGAATCTGCCCGTACTTTTTATGGAAGAGTTGCAATTTAAACTGTCTGGTTTCAGGGACTGGTAGAAGAAGTGAAGCAGCGCGCTCGTATTTTTGTTTCCATGTGGATGAAATTACACTAGACAGATGCATGCATGCATCTGCCCTTCCCCGGAGATTTAAGGCCATACCCTATATTACGATAAACATCTGTTGTTGTTGTTTTAAAAAAATGCTTAAACTGGGTACTTTTACTTTTACTTTTAAAAAAAGGAGCTGTGGGAGCCTTGTTCCAGAATATGCTCCCACTCCAGATCAGGGACTTGTATCAGCAGCCCCTCCCCAACTGCTCCAAAAGCTGCCATTTCCTCTAAACAGTACCTTCAAGGGCAAATAGCACCAAGGAGGCAATTTTTTAATAGAAACCAGTGCTGGGTCCCAGTCTCGACTAGACTGGGATCCACAGTGGCTTTTTCTCTAAACCAAAAGTGGCTAGTTTAAGCCTGGTTTGTTTTTTGGGGGAGGAGGGTTGGGAGATACACACACACACACACACACACACACACACATATATATATATATATATATATATATATATATATATTAATGGAGGCACAGCCATGCCTCCATTGTTAAGGGCCGTCAGTAAAAAACACATTCCGCCATGTTAAAGTGATAATTGGGGGGGGGGGTCATTCTAACAGCCATAAAATCAAAAATGTTTCATCAACCTTTCTGAAATTTACAGGCGCCAGAAAGAAATGTTTATTTTACATTACCTGAAAATTTCAAGAAGATTGGTGAAAGATTGAGGGAAGGAGAGCAGTTTAAGGTAGAAAAGGAATACAAACCTGTCTCCCTGCTTTTGTAAAATTTACTTCCGGGTTGAGACTTTTTGTGCTCTCAATTTGCATAATTTCTAGATCCTTATTAACTAATCCAGTGGTGGGGTCTTCTTCCTCCTTGACTGTAGTTGATGGAAATCTTTTCATTTTTAAAAAATTCCCTTCGGTTGACTTTTAAGGACTATTTTAACCTCTCATTCAAGTAAATGAGGCGGCCATCTTCCCTCATAACGCGACACTGACACATGCTCATTAGCGTCGCTCTCCCCCCTCCCTCCTGCCTTAGAATGTGGGGTGGGTGAGTGAAATGGCCGCTGCCTCTATAGCACAGACCGTTTGAGTGAAGAAGAAGAGTTTCTCTTTTCTCTTCTGGAACATGCATTCCTTTGGCTCTGAGAGTATTTTGGGCTATCTTCATAAGGCCAGTTTGCTCTTTTGCTCCCTGTTGAAGCAGGGTGTGGTTCCTCTGGATCCATGACAACCTGATCTTCAGATCTCTCCTGGGAATAGGTGGCTATACCTTTCTTTCTATCCCCACCCCCCACCCCAAACATACACAGTGCTCCTTCCCTCTTTTCTAAGAGTTTGGTCCATACTGCTATAAGTTGAAAGCTTCAAACACTTCATTTAATTAGTTTGGGCCGGTGTTAAGTTTTAAGTAGGGGTGTGCACGGACCCCCCGGATCGGATCGGGACCCGGATCGGGACCTCCAATTTTGTCACGGATCGGTTCAGACAAAATCGGAGGCCCCCCGGACCGGATCGAGTACGATCCCGATCCAAAAATCGGAAATTTTTAGATTGGCCGCCATTTTTTCCCCCATAAACTTGCATTGCAATGCAAGTCTATGAGGAAAAAATGGCGGCGGGTGGGTGAGGGGGGGCCTAACTCCCTCCCCCCCGGGGCCGTCCGCTGTGGATGGCCCCGGCAGGTAAGCCCCCTCCCCCGCGCTCCCTACCCCCCCTGGGGCCGTCCGCTTCCATCCGCTGGCGCCCGCGGGCGCCAGCGGATAGAAGCGGATGGCTCCGGGGGGGGTAAGCCCCCTTCCCCACCACTGCTTACCTTTTAGGGCCGTTCGCTCCCGTCCGGCGTCGGCGGCTACCGCCAGCCGGCTTTGCGGCTTCCTCTCGAGTAGGGCGCCGGGTGATGACATCACCCGGCGCGCCACCCTGGAGTAGGCCACGGAGCCTGCTGGTAGTAGCCGCCGGCGCCGGACGGGAGCGGACGGGCCAGGAAGGTAAGGGCCCCCCTCCTCCCCTCCGTGCGCCCCCTCCTCCCCTCCGCGCGCCCCCTGCTTACCGTCCCGGCCCATCCGCTCCCGTCTGGCGCCAGCAGCTACTACCAGCGGGCTCCGCGGCCTGCTCTAGAGTAGCGCGCCGGGTGATGATATCACCCGGCGCGCCACCCTGGAGTAGGCCGCGGAGCCTGCTGGTAGTAGCCGCCGGCGCCGGACGGGAGCGGACGGGCCGGGAAGGTAAAGGCCCCCCTCCTCCCCTCCGTGCGCCCCCTGCTTACCTTCCTGGCCCGTCCGCTCCCGTCTGGCGCCGGCGGCTACTACCAGCGGGCTCCGCGGCCTGCTCTAGAGTAGCGCGCCGGGTGATGACATCACCCGGCGCGCCACCCTGGTGTAGGCCGCGGAGCCTGCTGGTAGTAGCCGCCGGCGCCGGATGGGAGCGGACGGGCCGGGAAGGTAAGGGCCCCCCTCCTCCCCTCCGTGCGCCCCCTCCTCCCCTCCGCACGCCCCCTGCTTACCTTCCCGGCCCGTCCGCTCCCGTTCGGCGCCGGCGGCTACCACCAGCGGGCTCCGCGGCCTGCTCTAGAGTAGCGCGCCGGGTGATGACATCACCCGGCGCGCCACCCTGGAGCAGGCCGCGGAGCCCGCTGGTAGTAGCTGCCGGCGCCGGACGGGAGCGGACGGGCCGGAAAGGTAAGCGCCCCCCTCCTCCCCCCCCGCTGTCCACTTTCATCGGCGGGCGCCCGCTGACGCCCGCCAATGGAAGCAGCGGTGGGCGTCAGTGGGCGCCCGCCGATCCGCCGAACCGGTTCGGAGCCTTTTCGGACCGGTTCGGATTGGATCGGCCTATCCAGCTGTCAGATCGGAAATCGGATAATTTATCCGATTTTCCACTGGACCGGACTCGGATCGTGGATCGGGTCCGATCCAGTGCACATCCCTAGTTTTAAGTACAACGTTGAAACCTTTCAAAGTGCTTCTGGGCCTACAACATTGGTTTCGGCCTAGTCACCCTGTTTTTCTAATAAGGTTTAGAAACAGTTGAGCTGTCGTTTATTTTGCATAGTGTACACACATGGATTTTCTTTCTAATCCTTGCAGTCTACACTGGTTCCCTCCTTGATGTGTTTTTGGATGCAGACAAACCCTTTTTTGTTCCAGCAGGCCTTTGGCAAATAATCTGGACCTCTGTCTATACCTTTGACTTTTAAATTGTTATGTATTTAAAATGTTTAAAATGCTTTAGTATTGAAAAGTATTTAATTATATTTTTAACTTTTGTATATTTAGGCTGACCATATGAAAAGGAGGACAGGGCACATATAACTTTAACAGTTGTAGAAAAAAGGGAATTTCAGCCAGTGTCATTTGTATGCAATTAGTCCCTGGTGAAATTCCCTCTTCATCACACCAGTTAAAGTTGCAGGCACTATACCAGAGTGACCATATACAAAAGAAGGCAGGGCCCCTGCAACTTTAACTGGTGTGATGAAGAGGGAATTTCACCAGGAACTAATTGCATACAAATAACACTGGCTGAAATCCCCTTTTCTCTACAACTGTTAAAGTTACATGAGCCCTGTCCTCCTTTTCATATGGTACATAGTATATTCCTATTTATAGGTTTTAGCTGTATATGTTTTAGTTTTGTAAGGCTGCCCTGAGGCCCAGCATTGGGCAAAAGGCAGGATACTACTACTAATACTAGTAGTAGTAGTAATGTTTCAGATTTCACTTCTGCATCTGATGTTCTTTTGCATTTATTTTTCTTTATAAACCATTCATATCTTAGGACTTCTTGTGTGGCATGTTTTCATTAGTTTAACAAGTTAAAAGGGGTATTCACTGTTTTCATGCTTATGTTATAAAATCTATTTTCAACAGGCCTAGTAACTTCAAGAGTAACAGAGTTGGGGAAAATCCTCAATTTCTTTGCTATCAGAGGCACTGAGTAAGGTACCCCTAGAGATAATTTAGACTGACCCCAACCACAAAACACTATTCCCCCTTCTGAAGAGATCTGGACCACAGACTACTAAAGACAAACAAAGTAGCAGGCCATAATAACAGTTCTCATGTGGCCATTTGCCTTATGAGGCAGGTACTCTGTGGGCTACCAAATGGAGGGACTAACAAGTCATAAAGTTGCCTGGCTGGGTCTGCCAGAAATCCAGCCTCAACACTCCTGGAAGGTCCATGTTCTATAGCACCTGCAGTCAGATGAACTTGAGGGAATCCCTCCCTCCACCCTTGGGTTTAATTTACTGGCTTCCCCTGGCTGGACCTTGCAGGAAACTATAGGTACAGACAGAGTAGGCATTCATAGCACACATAGAATTCTAAGACTGGCAAATCTAAAAGCAAGTGTGTTGCTTTTCAAGAACTAAGGAAATTCAATGGGTCTTACTTTTGAGTAAATATCTAGGGATGGAAATGCAGCCTGTGCAAGAACTGAGTAGGGTGACCATATTTGGGAAACCAAAAAAGAGGATACCTAGTGGGGGGCAGGAAAATGGCTTTCTGGAGCCACCTTAAAGTCCCCAATTGGAGCGGAGGAGGGGAAAGCATGTCATTCTCACCCCCACCCCACTGCCCCAATCAGGCCTTTTTCTATAATGTCTGGGAATGACACGTTTTCCCCTTTTAAGACCTTAATTGGAGCAGTGGGAGAGAATGACACACCTCCAGAAAGCATGTCATTCCCCCCTGCCATGCTAGTGGTGGCCTTAAAAGGGAAAGTGTGTAATTCCAGGTCATTATAGACTATTGCATAAAATCCCCCCTGACACCAAGGATAGAACAAAAACCAGGAGAAATCTGGGGAAATCGTGACAATGTTTTTAAAAATTTATTATTGCGTTTATATCACACCTTTTTTTCTGCCAAGAAACCCAAGGCGGCATACATAATCCTCCTCCTCTCCATTTTATCCTCACAACAGCAACCCTGTGAGGTGGGTTGGGCTGAGAGTCGGCAACTGGCCCAAAGTCACCCAATAGGTTTCCATGGCTAAGTGGGGAGTAGAACCCAGATCTCCCAGCTCCCAGTCCAACATTTTAGCCACTACGCCACACCCTAATGGACACCCTAGTATTGAGCCATGCCAAGTTGGAAGCAGATCGCTTTGTGCCTTAATTTTTAGGATAGTTTTTTAAAAAGTTTGACTTCAATTTTTTTTCTAAAATTCAAGGCATGAACCAATCTGCTTTCAACTTGGCATGGCTAAAGCTTTACTTAAGAGGTACCTTGGTGCCAAGTTTTATCTCTTAATCTTTACTTTCTTTTTTTTTAATGTACTGCTCAAGGCCCTAGACCCCAAAGAGTATTGGGTTTGAAGTTAAAAAAAAATCCTAAAACTCAAGGCATAAACAGATCTGCTTCCAACTTGGCATGGCTCAATCCCTACTTAAGAGCTACCATGCTGTCAAGTTTCATCCCTTTATCTTTAAAAATGATGGAATTGTAAGCATTTTAGTTAATTTAAACAATTACATTGAAGTTTTAAACATTTCTAAAAATCAAGGGATGAACAGATCTGCTTCCAACTTGGCATGGCTAAATCTCTACTTCAGAGCTACCATGGTGCCAAGTTTCATCTCTTTATCTTTAATTTCATTTTTAAAACTTGTACTGCTCAAGGTCCTGGACCCCAAAGAGATTTCTGTTTGAACTTTAAAACATTCCTAAAAATCAAGGCATGAACGGATCTGCTTCATACTTGGCATAGCTATATCCCTACTTAAGAACTACCATGATGCCAGGTTTTATCTCTTTATCTTTAAAAATGAGGGAGATGCAAGCATTTTGGTTGATTTTTTAATGTTAAAAGTGTGTTCAACACATAACACTAGTTTTGATTTTATATTGGATGTCAAGATGGCATAACATCCTGGCTGACGCTGGCTTGTCAACTGTATAATATCCAGTCATCCGTTACACAAAGCCATGAAATTCATTAAACAAAAAACCTACGGTTTACAAAAACAATGTTAAGGCTCTACAGTTTCCAACCAAGCACCAAAAAGCAGGGAAATTGGGAGTTAAGGCTCACAAGCCTTAACGCCACATCCTCCCTAAGGAGGCAGAAAGTGCAAGTGAAATTCTCATTCTCCCAAAGCAGATAAACCATGAGGACAGGGTGGAGAATATGATATGCAGACGTGACTGTGGGGTTGTGGAAAACTGATCATTCCTGACCATGGGACATACTGACTTGCAATGATGGGAGTTGTAGTCCAACACCTTTGGAGGGCACCAGGTTGGGGAAGGGCTGCTCTAAACAAAAAAAGAGAAGTAGGTGGCCCTAAGTTGTTCGTGATCAGTTTTCCACAACCCCACAGTCACCTCTGCATATCATATTCTCCACCCTGTCCTCATGGCTTATCTGCTTTGGGAGAATGAGAATTTCACTTGCACTTTCTGCCTCCTTAGGGAGGATGTGGCGTTAAGGCTTGTGAGCCTTAACTCCCAATTTCCCTGCTTTTGGGTGCTTGGTTGGAAACTGTAGAGCCTTAACATTGTTTTTGTAAACCGTAGGTTTTTTGTTTAATATATGTATATATATATATATATATATATAGTGCCATTTTTAGGGACAGGAGGAAAGCTGAAGAACTCCAGTGTGTATGTGATAACAAAGTATTGAAAAGGCATTCCCAGTACCTCCCCCCCTCAAAGAAAAAGCAAAATAGGTTCAAAGTGAATAATGCCCATTGTCATTTGCCTTCAATCACTGCATTCCTTGATGGCAAACTTTTTTTTTTAAAGACACCTATCAGGTTTTAGTGTGTAAAATACTGGTCATTTTCTCAGGTACACTGAAATGTATGCACATTATCACCCCCCCCACACACACACACACACACTCCTCTCTCCTCTATGGGGATCATCAGATGAGAGTTTTATAGCACGCTTGTTACTGGGTGCTCACGGATTTTCAGAGGTCCTATTCACAATGCTGTTCACCTCCCATGCATCTCCAGCTCTTTCTGGCCTTCTTCTCATGACAAAAAAAAAAGACCTTGGTAAGTCTGATTTATTTTTGGAAATGGAACTTGCCGCCATCTCCTGCTGCGTGCAGGAGAAGGGACACGATAAAAACGCCCACTGAATGGGCCACGTGGTGGTTGTTTACTTCCTCTTTCTTCTGAGTTGAGTAACAGGAAGTATTGTGCAACAGAAGCAGGGGCAGAATAAGCAACAGTAGGGAACCGTGATTTCCTCCCGTCTGATGAAGCTCTAAATGTGGACAGTTTTCTAGATTGGTGTAGCTCATGAGTGGTAGAGCAGTGCTCTCACTTGTTAATATATGTGCTGGTTTGATCCTTTAGTTAAGGCATCCCTAAGTGCTATTTTTCACTAGCATAATATTAGTGATTCACTATACAGTATGATTAGTAACATTATTGCTTGATCAAATGCCAGATGTACCCGTTTTGAATTTTCAATATACACAAATAGATGATACCTTCATAAATTTCTCTTTGCATCTACCAAGGAGACCTTATGTCATTTTAATTTGAATATGTTTTTGCATTAATGTACATAGTAACATTCTTGTTTTAACTGTAATTTTAATTTTGCATGTGGATGAACTAGCATTACCTAATAAATAGGTTTAGTGGAAATGAAAAATTCTTACTTTTGTTTTTTATATTCTTAGATGTTCTATGTAAAGTGATGTGGTAAGAGTCTTGAAGTTAGACTCATGTAGTTCGTGTCCCAACCGTCACTATCCCAATCAGACGAAAGACACGTGTAAGATCAAAAACTGGCTGCAGCTCTTTAATCTCCTTCTTGCAAGAAATGACCATCTAGAAATCAAAACCTAGAAATGGTGCTGGCTACAGATTTTTAGCAACCTTAAATAGTAAAAATCATACAGGGATATGCTTTTTTTTCAGTTAGCAACTAGATTCTACAAATTCTAACTTATCTAAAATACACATAAGCTTCAAAGAATCTTCTGATGTGGATTCAATTAGTTCTGTCTCTGACTTCTAAGGGATGAAATGCACAAACTTTGCAATCTTGCCGGACATCTTTGTCTTCGAAGACTCATCAGAGGGCAAAGTCTATTGTAGTATCTTGTGTAACTTGGCATTAGGAATGTAGCTATCATTAACTTATCTACATGTTTTCCTCTTGCTAAGTTAATTTGAGGTCTTCATGAGACACACCTTATTAACTTTTTAATTTCAGAGGCACGTATAAGGGAATTTTGAATTATTTTATAACAGTGAGAATGGCAATGTTGTTAAGGTAGTAGGCCCTTTGTCAAACTTGAGTCCTGGCAAACAAAACAAATCATGTCCATGAGAATGTGCAGAGTACATTTCCTTTCCCTTTAGGTCCATATACATCTGTGATTAAAGGGAAAGACTTGAAGGACAGAATATAATTTCCAGACATCTTGTTGATCCTTGACATATCTCTTTCTTAGACCCTAACTGTGGTTCAAACTGATCTCATTTTGGTTATGCATTAGTGCATGTAAAAATAGAAGTGAGCCAAGTTAATGTATGAGAATGCACAGAGAGCTTGCTTGCCATTCATGTCAGCACACTGAATGAGAACTCTAGAGGATACCCGAAGAAAGATGTCTTGTTCCTTCCATATGCTGTTGCTGTCTTTAATTTGTATAATTTTAATCATACACCGAATGATGGAAACAACATGATTAGATTCTGAAACATTTTTGAAAGGTCAGGCACAAAGTCATTCCTTCTGAGAGGTCTTGCGGCTGTTTGTGCCTTTTGATGTTTGCGCCATCATGCAGACCTGATAAGTAGATGAATGACCATGATAGATGTGCATAATGAGAAAGTGATAAGAATTCAGGCATCTGGCATGAGTTATGTGTCTGTCGTCCAAGAGCAGGGATGCTCTCACTTTTATCTTCACTCTCTAATTTCTTAATTACAAAGAAAGCATATTTTCTGCCCTTTGCATATGTATTTCACAAATTGCTCATCCTAGAAATGACCCTATATTACTGTGTTTGTTGTATATCAAACATGTTTTACTTTTCTTGTCATCTCATTTTTTAATAGAAAAATCGCATAGAAAGATAATGGTCATTGGATGGAGAAAGTGTCCGGGAAGGGGGAGGGCAGGAGGAGAGTTTAATCAACAAACAAGCTATCTGTTAATGGTTCATATACCGTCTATTAATGGTAATACTTTTGAATCACAGATTTAATACAGAAAATATCAGGACAGAATTTAACAAAACGTTGCAAGAGATATTTTGCATCTGGAAAAAAGTGTGCCTGAATTGAGCTGAATTTGGTAAACGTAATGTGCGTTAAGTTCTCATTTCACTGATTTGGCTGGAAAGAAGATACCCTTTTTTCTTGACCGCAATGTCATATACAACTACCTAGTTTTATGCAACATGAACAGACCAAACTCTTCAAAGCCAATATCAGATTTACAACATCCAAAATTAAGGGGTTATGAACCTTTGTAGGTTAATAATCTACACAAAAGCCACCAGACTTTGGTGAACAAACTGGCCTGATTCTAGGTTTTCTTGGTGATAAGCTGATCGTAAATAATGGTCTTTACATTTTAAAACTCTGTATGTGCATCTAGAAAATACATACTTTTCATTGAAATCAATAGATCTTAAATATACTGTCTTTTCAGGGTGCAGTCCTAAACACACTGGCTAGGGAGTAAGTCTTATTGAATGAAATGGGACTTACATCTGTGTATACCTGTATAGGATTGTGCTTGTGTGGTTCCAGTCCTGTGCACTTTCCTGGGAGTAGCTTCCACTGCACACAGGGCACTCTCATGAACGTTAATTTAGAAGTAAGTTCCACTGTGTGCAATGGCTGGAGCTTAATTCCAGAAAAGTGTGCATAGGCTTGCAGCCCTAAGCATGTTTCTCTCTGGAATGTTTTCTCTGTTCTGTAGATTTTAAAGTCCTTTGCCCCGTGTATTGCAGAGGATGCACCTCACCAAGCAGTTGAACTATCAGACTTGTATAGATTTTAATGAACTTCCAGTAGAATCACATGAAAGTCCCACTGAAGAGGACAGAGGTTGCACACTAGTAGTATATTGCCTACACAATCATCTGACAGATTTAATTTATTGTATTTAGCTGCCAGAATGTATTTAGTGTTACCAGAATGAACACAGAGCTTGCATTTTGCAAGTGATTTGACTGTATATTTCCCCATGACCAATAAGCTGTAAGTCACTGAAGTCAACTTTCTTTATTAGACAGGTTTTGCTGCTCTTCTGGAATATAAAATAGTTTCATCATGTTATCAGGATAATTTAGTGAGAAATTCACAAAAATAAAATTGTGTACCTAAATAGGAGGGAAAATATTTTGTACCTTTTTTCCCCATTTAAATTTGCTTGGTCCTTTTCAAGCTACGATTTGTTTACTAGAGGCATTACAATTTAGTGAGACAAATTAGGCTAAACTTTTTATCTCTGGTGGTTTGCACATGCACTGATTGAACTAGTATTTCTTCTAAAGATTGCCTAGGAAGATAAATGAACAGGAGGAGCAATTAGAGTAAGGAAAAACTAAAGATTGGCTGACATGATTTAAGTTTACTGCAAAGGCAGTTTGTCATTTTGTCTCTATAATCTCTATCAGAATTGACTAAAACCGTAAACATAAATCATTATACTAATTTATTTCTCCACGCTATGGACTGGGAGACAAAGATTTCATTTTTCCCCCCTACAGGCTTTGGAGATTAGAGCATTCACTTTGTACTTTTTTAATACATAAAAACACAAAACCCAATGAGCCATTGATTGGTATTTTCAGCTACTTCAGATCAGAATTTGGTGGAAAGCCAACAAACATTCCTAGTACTCTTTCTGATCTAGATATTTATTATATACAAAAAATAAAATGCATAAATTTAATTTTAAAAAATCTGAGTGGTGCTATCCCAATATCTAAATTAACATCCCATAGGTTAATTCCTCATGTGGAACCATTTAGCAATGAGTCTCTCATATGAAAACCTCTGGGACTGCTGAGTTTTTATGGTGAAGAATCCAGCAGAATGCATAAGGACATTAAAGCATAAATCTCCATATGAAACCACAGAAGCATTTCTTGTTTGTACGTGAGCAATACAAACTGCACCACATTAGTAAAAAGCATTTGCAGAAGTTGCAGCAGGAAAAAGATTGCCAAAACACCTCCCTTCACAATTAAAAAAATCCTGGCATTGCTACAGCTCACTCTCTCCCGATCTTTGTTCGATGCACATAGTAATTTCGCTCCACTATAAGCTACAATTCTTGTACTTACCTAAGGAGAAGGGGGATGTAAGACAGGGGACAAAATAAATGTCCATCATAATTTGGCACATTCTAGGGTGTTCTATGTTGCCCTTATGTTTTTTAAAAAACCTTAGCTTAGTACTAGGGAACAGGCATATTAAAATGTATGATTCGTTATATAAAATAATGGCTTGGATCCAGAATCATCATTCTGTCAGTGGAAGGATACTGCTGGCAGAATGGATTTCCGCAACTTCTCTTCTACCCTACAGCAGCACCCCACCCTCTAAAACTGCTCTGGCATACTTACTTACTTACTCTGACATACTTAGAGTAGACCCATTGAAATCAATAGAACATAAATTAGTCACAACTAAATTTCTTTCCATTGGGTTTCCTAAGTATGGCTCCAATGCCCTTTCTTTATGTCTGGGGAAAGTAACGATCCAAAATGCTAGTATAGGAAGTGGAATAGATGGCCCTGGAAAAGCCTTACAAGGCATCTGAGTCCTACAAGCCAGAACATCATCTGGTCAGACCCTTGCTCAGCCCATATTTATCGCAGTATGCCACAAATAAGGTAGGATTCAGGACAAGGAGCACTAAAGTTATGTTAGCCATGCTTAAATTTAGATATATTAATAATGGACATTAATAACTGAGTTTAATTAATTAATGAAATACAATATTAAATGTAGAAGACAATTGTTGTTTTCCCTCCTTGAATAAATAAACCACATTATTATGAAATAGATTATTCTTACACTTATATATATACACAACTGGTGCCAACCATTAAGATTTTACATTGAGAAAAGAAGGTGAAGTTGCAAATTGGTGCATTTATTTCTACCATCAATAACACTTTAGGAAGCAATTTTTAAAGATACAGAGCTTATCTACATTAAAAACAAACAAACAAAACCAAATGCTTCCTTAACCAGGGTTTTCTGCTTCCATTTTCATTCTGGGATTACAACTGACTCAATTACATGGGTGGCTATGTTATAGGATACTTCCTATCTTTGCGTCCTCTATTCAATTCTATAAAACAGTGGCATCTATTGGCGGAATTATAGCACAATGACATCTTTACACAGGGCAGATTTTTTTTTAAAGCTGATTATCTGTGTTTTCTGACAGCGGGATAACGTGGAGGGATAGTGCAGGAGACATCCAGGCTGTTGACAACATCATGTAATTGACCGGCAAACTTCTGTGAGTGGCCAGTCACAAGCGTGTTATAAATCACTCGTTTAGAGAAGCCCTCAGATGCTAGTTAGCTACCAAGCTCCTACTGGTTTCAGTGGGCAGTATTCAATGGGGCCATTGCCCAAGCGGCCCTTCCTGCCAATCCTATTGCACAAGTGGGAGCAACTGCTCAAGCAAGGGAGATTTAACGCTTCCTATAGGCTAGGCTGACCATATGAAAAGTAGGCCAGGGCTCATGTAGCTTTAACAGTTGTAGAGAAAAGGGAATTTCAGCCAGAGTCATTTGTATGCAATTAGTTCCTGGTGAAATTCCCTCTTCATCACAACAGTTAAAGGTGCAGGCACTATACTAGAGTGACCATATACAAAAGAAGGCAGGGCCCCTGCAACTTTAATTGTTGTGATGAAGAGGGAATTTCACCAGGAACTAATTGCATACAAATGACGCTGGCTGAAATTCCCTTTTCTCTACAACTGTTAAAGTTACATGAGCCCTGTCCTCCTTTTCATATGGTCAGCCTACTATAGGCTGCCCTGGAGTGAGTGGACATTTTCATTTCTGGATTTGGACAGATCAGTGGAGCTCCGCTGACCTGCCCCCATTCCAGAAATGAGTTCCTCTTGGAAACGCTAATTAGAACTGGATTGGGGGAAAGGATGTTAAGGGTTGAACTGCCTCCTTTGCTAACAAATATGCAAAGAAAGAGTGTAGCTAGAATAGAAATAAACCATACAGCCATAGGGCTATAAATTTCACAAGGGAGTCATTCCCATAATCAACTTCTCAGCCCATGATCTTACCCTCAGCAACCCTAAAGTACATTCTGGAGCACTGGTGAACACTGATGTTCCAGGAGAACTTTCCAGTACATCCATTGATGAGGCTCAGGACACCAAAAGGGCAATTTTCCCCATTATGAACTGACTATATTTTCTGATCATCCCCAGAACCCTGCTTCAAGTTGGTGCAGGTTCTGGAATTCCTTCCTGGACCGGAAGAGATTTGTTCCATAGGCTTTCTATATTAATTTTTCAGCAGCAGTAAAGGATGTGATCTTCCAGAGGGTTTGAGATTCCTTTAAGTTTGAAGTCTCTTAAAAAGGCAAGACTCAAAATTTTATTTTTATTTTTAAATTGCCTCCAGTGCATTCTGAGGATTTGATGCAAGCCTGCTGTATATCCTATATTTTCATAGAGCCATATAATATGCATTTACATCAGCATGCGCCAGGGGGTGTGATTAGGTAATTTTAGACTCTGGACTCTTTTGGGGGTCATTAATGTGTTTAACTTCATTTACTTTGAAATATGGTAGACTGGCCCTGCTGAGTTTGGGACTCCTGCTGCTCATTCGATTGAGTGGGACCCTGAACCTCTGCCCCAAAGTCCTAACCTGGGCTTCTATAAATAAGTAATTTATAGCATGCTCATGAAAGGCCACTCATGTAAGTTTGCAGGTTGATTTCATGACATTGTCAACAAACAGGACATCTCCCATGGTTTCTCCCACTTATTCCATTTTTAAAAAGGTCAGACATAAACTGAAATAAACCCTTAATGGTCTAAAATCAGCAGTGTTTAAAGCTGGCGTAGAAGTATGAACCTGCCAAGGAAGGACTTCCCCTGCTATCGGACGGAGAAGAGGGTAAAATGTCTCCCTGCAACAAAGGGAGATAGATCTGAACCCCATCCCACCAAGAGCACCCTTTTGATTTCAGTGGAGCTTATTCCCAAGTAAGTGTGCTGCAGAGACATAGGGCTCCATCACACCAACTTTTTTTCCTAGTTTGCATCCACGGTTTCCCCCTCCATTTCCTTAGTAAGTTGAGTGCTGGGCACTTTCACGTCTGTGCATTGTTGCGCTATTTCAGCTCATGTATCTTTTCACCTGTATCACTACTATGCTGGCAAAATCTCCTGCCCTGTCCCCTACATTCTCCTTCCCCCTGCAATATCTATCTATCTATCTATCTATCTATCTATCTATCTATCTATCATCTATCATCTATCTATCTATCTATCTATCTATATTCTGCGCAAATACAATAGTACAGCAGCCTGAAACTGCAATTACGGTAAAACAACACACTGTGCTTTCCCCTCAGATCAAATTAAACAATATAAGTGAAGAGACAGTATTACAATTAGTTTTTGGAGAAGTTTGTGGTCAATGTTGGCATGGCAAGGGGAAGCTGACATTGTTCTGGTCAGGAAACCTAGACATGCCTACTCAGGAGTAAGAACCATAGAGTTGAATGGGACTGAGTCCTGGCCATGGGTGGCAGTGGCCTTGCTTGCCTTCTCTGCAGGGTGTTCGGGCGCCCTCTCTCCCACCCCCTTCATGGTTGAGCAACTGAGTGTAGAACCACCCCACCCTCCTCTTTTGTCAGCAAGACTGCCCTTCGACACACATGCCACCAACAAAAAATGGGATGGCCCGATATAGTGCAAGGACAACAATACACGGGAGGAAGGAGCAGCTTTATTGCACACAGAGGGGAAAAAACTGGACTTTCCCCACTCCAAAATAAGATGGAAAACAGAGGGGAAGAGGTGAGATGAGCGCAGGACAGGGATGATGTCATGTGAGCACCTCGCTACAAAAAGACATACCAGGCATGGTGAGAGTGCGATAAATCGCTGGTGTGATGAAGCTTTTATAAGACCACAAGAACAACACCCTTCATTGTGCTAGAATATAGTTTGCTAGGTTTAAATCCAATGTGATTCTTTTTAATTATTTTTCTTCTTTCTGTTGGTTTGTGCTAGTAGTTCCCCATGTGTCTACTCAGAAATAAGTCCCATTGTGTTCATTTGGACTTACTTCCAAGTAAGTGTGGTGAAGGTTGTAGACTTACAGCAGATGGAAACAAGACTCCCCCCCATTCCACTCCTTTGCACACATGCCAGGGAAGGAGGGAGAGGCTCCCTCGATTCAAACGTGTCTGCCATTTAAAGGCGCCCCAGGAAACAGCATGATCTTCTGACTTGTCACCCTTCTCCTCCCATGTAATGCAGCCCATATCAATCACACCAAAGAACCGGGAAGCACAAGAGCGCCGGGATAAACAACTCAATTTCCCTTAATGTAGAGACGCTCCCTGACAACACCATGACCATATCCCACTTGGAATATATTCTATTAGAAAAAAAGTATCACCACTTATGCCCTTTCCTAAATAATAAAATACGTTTCTATAATGACTTGTGCTATTTTCTAAATCATAGAAAACTGACAGATTATCCTCATGCAAATTCAATTTTGCTATTTTGTATTGCTGGTGTGTGTGTGTGTGTGTGTGTGTGTGTTGTGTATTTGCTTACGCATTCTGTTCTTGTATTCTGCTTTATTTCACCTTCTTCTGTTGCAATGTTTTTAACCTGATGATGTGTTTTCCCTCCTCGCACTATGCTAAACGCATATTTCAATTGTCTTTCCTCCCCTCCTTTCCTGGTTAAAGTCTGCAGCAGAAATGTTTTGTTGCTCACTTGAATTGGAAGAACAATTAATAGAAGAATGTGGGAATAAGAAAGCACTGGTGCCCGTAAGTGCTAATGACTTCTTAGAGTATTTGAAATAGTTCTAAGGTCAAGATAAGCATTAGCAGGGTAATGGACTGAGATTAGCTCCGTTTCTGGCTCAGCCCCAGTGCAGAAATTGCTGCTTTCGACTTAAAGTACTCCACTGTTTGTTCTACAGAGGGCTGGAGAAGGGCAATGTATGTGGAAGGCGAAAAATCCCATCTCATTTATAGGATCAAAGTAGGTGGAGAAAGGGCTGGAAGACAGCCAAGAGTTCTGGTTTTCTCTCCAGGCAGAAAAACACACTGAAATTCAGGGGGAAGGACATGAGCCTTGCTTTTGAACAAGCCAGTTTGTCTCGGGGCTCTAGGGGGCAGTAGCCCACAACAGGACAAAGGACAAAGGTCCCAAAAGGTTTCTGATGATGAAAAATAATCTGCTGATTCTTTCAGATAGTGCTTTCAGCCATAGTCGGTGGTTTAAATTTTAGGCTCATGTGTAAACTTGAAGAAGGACTTTGGAACCCCTGCACAGATCTGCCGAGTTCTGTGGTAGGTAGGAAAGATTCTCTGCAAATAATTAAAAAGAAAAGGTGAGGATCAGAACTAGGCCAAATCTGTCCTGAATGCAGATGGATTGGTTTAGTTGTCAAAGGTAATTATTACTGAAGGTTATTTTTTTAATTTGAAGTAGTGGAAGAAAAGGTAAGAGGGAATCCAATCGAAATTAAAACCCTAAGGAAAGGGGAAGAAAGGTTAAAAAGGAGAAACAAATTCATGGGCAGGACAAATTGAGGGTTTTAAGAACAAGGAAGGTTTCTTTGTGGAGTCCAGAGTGCAGAACCCAAGTCTAAACAAAAATAAGGTGGTCAGGCAGAGAAATCCTGAAGGGGCCTTTTGGGGAGATCTACAGCAGAACCATAGCTGCATCCCAAGCCCTGGCTGAACACAAGCAGCCAGGTCAAAAGATTGAGGCAGGGGGACAAATGTTCATCTGATGTGTTTCAACCTACTGGTATAGGTTGGGGCGTGTGCAGCACATAGAGTGCACACCCAGGGACTTTTTTTAAAGGGAAAAATATTGAATACTCAATCACAATGAACATTATTTTTATTCATTTATTTATTAAACACTGTAGTCATTTATGTCCTGACCGTGGAAGGGGTGTTGCTGGGGGTGGGGAATGAGGAGAGGCTCCTCAAGCCCCAGCATTGGTGTGTTGTGGTAACACTGGCCAGAGGAGGGGCTTACAAGGCGATATTCGCCTTTGGGGGCCCTACTTCTGGCCTCTTTGAAGTGAGGCTCACCGCAGAGAGGCTCCAAGCAGAGCGATCCCTTTTCGCTCCTGCTGCAGGGAGAAACAATGCTCTGTCAGAGGCAAGCAGTTCTTTGGTGCAGCATCAGGGCAGCCGGAGGACTGTTCCTGCTGCACCCAGATCCCTACTCAAAGGCCCCCTCACTTCAGTGCTTATTGCTTGAGACGTTGGGTGTGCCTGCATGCCCTTTGCGCACACCTGGGCCCTAAATGAGGAAGGGGGGCTTTGGATCCAGTAGATCCATCAGAAGCTGTCCCCACTGTATCTCCAGAATGCCCTATTTTGAGGCCTTCTGAGGCTACCACTGGTGGGAACACTATTGCATGCATAACTGAGTATTGAGGCAGATGAAGACCCACTCACTCTGCAAACAGATTTCCTCTCTGCCAGCATAGGAGATCTCCACTGCATCCTCCCACCAATGTATCTGAGGATTAGAATCCTCACACCAGTGCATCTGAACAGGGAAAAAGAGTCAGGCTGAAATCTGTAAAATATAAGATAGTGCCACCTGTACTTCAGTGAACATCTCATTTTGTCATATCCTTTTCTGAAATATATTGTATAGTTGGAATCTTTAAATGTAAACGGAGCTCTTGTAAATTTGGTTTATCAATATTGTTTATCATGTGATTTTTTTCATCACTAAGGTAAACTGTGTGAAAAATGTTAGTGAAATTAATATGAATCTGTAATCTCATTCCAGTCTCTCTCCTGCTACTCCATCCCATGGTGAAGTATTACAGAACAAACTATCCAGACTGTCAATGCACCTCTTCCCACTCCATGTAATTCAATAATTATTACAGCAGTGATAGTTTTTTCTATTAATGCAGATATCAAAAAAGTGGAGCTGCCGTACGTGTGTGTGTGTGTGTGTGTGTGTGTGTTGGGAAAGGAAGGATACTGCGTGTTCAGCTGTGGTAATAAAAACTAGGGATGTGCAGCGGATCGGATCCGATCCACGATCCGGACCCGATCCAGGCAAAATCGGATAAAATTATCTGATTCCGATCCCGATCATCTGGACCGTCCAAGCTGATCTGATCCGATAGGACCCGATCTGGATTGAAAAAATTGGAGGATCGGATCTCCTCCCCCCTCCCTCCACTCGTGCTCTTACCTGCTGCCTCCTCATTGCCATCTGCTGCCGCCCACTGCTTCCATACTACTTTGAAACAGGCCTTGCAGCCTGTTCCACAATGGAGCGATGGCGTGCCGGGTGACATCATCATTCAGCACACCCTCATTCTACTGTGGAACAGGCCACAAGGCTTGTTTCTCAGTACTACTGAAGCAGCGGGCGGCAGTGGACAGCAGCGAGGAGGCAGCAGGCAAGGAGCGTGAGTGGGGGGAGGGGGGAGGGAGGTGGAAGTCCCCTGTTACCTTCCAGCATCCCGCGCTGCTGTCCGCTGCTTCCGTACTACTGAGAAACAGGCCGCAAGGCCTGCTTATCAGTAGTACGGAAGCAGCGGATGGCAGCGTGGGATGCCAGCAGGTAAGGAGTGTGAGTTGGGGGGGAGAGGGAGAGGGAAGTCCCCACTTACCTGCCGGAGCCATCCACTTCCATCCACTGCCGCCCACTGGTCCCTTCTGCTGAGAAACAGGCTTCGCGGCCTGCCTCTCAGTAGCGCACTGGATGATGACATCACCCAGCGCGCTACTGAGAGGCAAGACACGAAGTCTGTTTCTCAGTAGAAGGGACTAGCAGGTGGCAGCAGGCGGAAGTGGATGGCCCCGGCAGGTAAGGAGTGTGAGTGGGGGGGAGGGAGGGAGGGAGGAGGAGGGAGGGAGGGAGGGAGGGAGGGAGAGGGAGGTCCCCACTTACCTGCCAGGGCCATCCACTTCCATCCGCTGCTGCCCACTGGTCTACTGCGAAACAGGCTTCGCGGCCTGCCTCTCAGTAGCATGCCGGGTGAGTCAGGCCACGAAGCCTGTTTCTCAGTAGAAGGGAGCAGTGGGCAGCAGTGGGCGGAAGTGGATGGCCCGGGCAGGTAAGGAGCGTGAGTGGGGGGGAGGGACAGGGAGGGGGAATTAGGTCCCCACTCACCCGCCCCCATGTTTTCTGCATAGTCTTGCATTGGGGGAAAACTTTCTTTCCCCCAATGCAAGCCTATGGCGAAAACACCTAAAATAGCATCCGATCTGAAAATCAGACGTCTGATTTTCAGATCGGAATCAGATTGGATCCGATCCGGAAAGCTTCCAATCCCATCCCATCTGATCTGAGTCATCAATTCTGTTTCCAATTCCGATTCCGATTTGATTTTTTTTACTGTGCACATCCCTAATAAAAACAGGTTCCTGGGCTGAGTAGGGTGGCAATGTCTCCTCTGTTTGAAGAGCTGTCAGGGGACCACCCCTATTTGGAAGGCATCCTCTGTTTATTCGTTTTATTTATTTACTTACATCTCTATATCGCCCAATAGCCGATGCTGTCTGGGCAGTTCACAACAGTCACTGTCTTGGGGCTATAATGCTGATGGATGGACAGACACACATCCTCTTTTATTATTATAGTTAAAAGAAACCACCTGTGTGGAATCACCCTTTGAACAGGAAACTCTCAAGCCCTAAACAGTTTTTATTGAAACTGTTTTCAGCTGTCTAAATTCTTTTAAATTTCGTATATGTATTTTTTTCTGCTGTATTTTTATATTGTATTTCGTTACTTTGTGAATTGTTGTAAATCACTAAGAGAGCTTCGACTGTTGGACAGTGTAGAAATGACAAGCATCAGCATCAGCATCGTTCTCATCAGCATCTCAGGTTTGTAGTAGCTAGTAGTGAGGCTGTGAGATTCAAAGGAGGACAACAATTCTTTGCCTTTCCTTTGCATATAGTAAGGAGATGTATAGAAGACCAGCTTCTCTTACCTGTACACTAGTGCAATAGGAAAAGCTCTGCTCACTGAATATCTCCCTCCTACAGAGTTGTTAACAGTACAGGAGCCCTGTCTTCAAATGAATTTGTTCACCCTGTGTAGTGGTGAGGGCAAGGCCTTCTTCTGCATATGCGTCAGTTTTACTTAGCATGCCCTGAGCCTGGACTGATGATGGCATCGATAACAGATTTTAGGCTAAGCCCCTGATTCAACTACAGCTCCTCCCCACCCTGCTCCAGCCCAGTGCCATTAAAATTATCTGTTCCAAGCACAGCACAGGCCTGCAGTAATTCACATTTGCTTTTTATTTATCTGCTTTCTGCCTGAAAGCTTCAGTAAGACCCAATGATGTATAACTATGAGCTGCATGAGTATATTTTATTTAGATACATCGTTCAACAAGAGGAGAAAAGGCGTGACAGATAACCCCTTCCCCCCCACACACACAAAAGGACTATTGCTAACAAGAGCTTCCTCTAACTTTTAAAACGCGCCGTGGCAGGCATCTCTTCACTTTCTGGGCAAATGGCACATGGTACTGTGAGACATTAGGTTTTTAAAACTGAAGTTAAACTGATAAATTAGACCTCATTTATTGAACAGCAGTTACAGCCAATTGCCGAGGGAGTCATTTGACACCTTTGAAGACCCTGCTAACTTAATTGGTGATAGTTTGGGGGCTGAAGGAAACATTTAAGCCCGTAGCAGCAGGACACCGTGCAGCATGAAAATGGAGAAGACGAGCATTCTCGCTGACAAGGGGAGTCATATATAGATTTTTGTGTCCATTGTTTTCGCTTATTTGTGTGTGTGCTTTACTCAGTCAATCAAATATAATTGACACCACTGGGTTCTGTTGTTTTGTGGATGACAGGAGCTAATGCAAGGGGAAAAAGCTGGAACTAAACTTCCCCCTGAAAGGCTGTGAAAAGGTTTTTCCACTGGGCCTGTGACATTTTTTGCTCAATTGTATTAATTGATGTAGTGACAAGGCAGTTGGAAAGATGATGGATACTGATCACTACACTCTCCCTCTCCCCTCCTCCATTTTTTGTTAAGGCCCGGAGATGATAGCTCAGCATTTACATAAATTCTAGTTATGCAGAAGTACAAATAATGTAACCAAAGGAGAACTAAAGGCCAACCCTCACCCCCCAAAAACCCCAAATCCCCAAGCACACTTACTAGGAAGTAAGTCCCATTGAATTCACTGAGATGTATGAGTAAACGTGTTCAAGACAATGCCATGCACTGCAGAAGTCAGAGAATGAGCAATGCATCTGTGGTGACTACGACCAAACAACAAACTTCTCCACAAGTTCAACTTTGCGCCCAACATTATCCACTTATTGTTCCTCTGTAGTATTTGCATCAATATTAAGTTGGGGGGGGGGGGTCAAGGAATCAGATTCAGTCCAGTTAGACAAGTCTAAATTGATGAGAATTATTTGGTTTTTCTGCCTCCTGTTAAAAAGGCAGTTTTACAGAGAAAACACAAAAGAGGCAGAACAGAATGAGCATTTACCAGTCCCACATACACACAAGGCTAAAACAGGAGATCACACCCTTCTTTAGTGAAGAAAAGGTAAAATGGTTTACTCACAATAGTTTTGCATAAAAATGCAGGAACAGCATGTGGTTTCAAGCGAAGTTTGTTCAGTCCATTTCCTTGTGTGCTATAACACTGGCTGGAGAGAGAGCAATCAGTGAGATCCCATAAATGCAGAACATTGTGGGGGGGGGGGGGGCGACCAGCAAGAAACCACACTGTAGACTATAGAGATCCTAAGGCTCACTGTTGTCTAAACTCCCATGCAATAACTAACTAACTGCAACAGTGCCTCCTTCCTATAACTTGAAGATGAGGCTGCAATATTCCCAACACAAAGAACCATCAAATGTACAGAACCTCCCAATGGTAATAGAAGGGGCGCTAGCCAGGTAAGCCAATAAGGAAAGAAAGTGGGGATTGTAAGCCAAGTTCAGGTGAAGAAGAAGCAGAGGCTATGGAAGGCACATGTAAATATATCCCACCCTGTCTTCTAAAACCATGGGGACTACCTCTGGAGCAATTCTGTAACTCAGACTTCGCATGACAAACTAAAGCATAGGTGTGTGCAGCACCTTTCATTAGAGGTGCACCCAGGGATTTTTTTTTTAAGGCAAATATTGATTGAATAATCAGTCATAAAGGACATTATTTTTATTCACTTATTAATTAAACACTGTATACACTGATGCCCTACTCCGTGTTCGGTTTGCCTGACCACAGGAAGGCCATTGCAGGTGTGTGTGTGGTGGGGGGAATGAGAAGACACTCCTCAAGCCCTAGTACTGGTGGGGCTATGTGGTGACACTGGCTGGACAAGGGGCTTACAACATGATATTACTCTTTGGAGGTCCTCCTCCTGGTCTCTTTGAAGTGTGGCTTTTGGCAGAGAAGCTCCCAGCAGGGTGATTCCTTTTTGCTTGTGCTGCCGGGAGCAATGGCATGCTGGAGGGGGTCAGCAGCAGAGCAGCCAGAGGGCAGCTAGAGGACCACTCCTGCTGTGTCTGAATCCCTCTCTGGATCACTACTCAATGGCCCCCTCAATTCACCGCTTAATGCTTGAGACATTAGTGTGTGCATGGGCACACCCCTTGCACATGCCTATGATTAAACAATTCTGGTCCCTTACATGCATGTACTGTATTGATGATATAATTAACTGAAAAAGCTGGTGAACTGCCATTTTCCTTGGGCCATGTTTTAAAAAGAAAGAAACATTGCGTCCAATTAGGGAAGTGATTCCTGTCAGGACAATCCTGAAATGTGTGAATTTAGAGAAAATAGTAAATACATTGAAAGAAAACGGGTGCATAGGTGGACATTTAAAAAATATTGAGTTCCATCCAAGCTAGGCTGACCAGATAAAATCCAGGTCAGGACTCATGTAACTTTAACAGTTGTAGAGAAAAGGGAATTTCAGCCAGTGTCATTTGTATGCAGTTAGTTCCTGGTGATATTCCCTCTTCATCACAACAGTTAAAGGTGCAGGCACTATATTAGAGGGACCATATACAAAAGAAGGCAGGGCCCCTGCAACTTTAACAGTTGTGATGAAGAGGGAATTTCACCAGGAACTAATTGCATACAAATGACACTGGCTGAAATTCTCTTTTCTCTACAACTGTTAAAGTTACATGAGCCCTGACCTGGATTTTATCTGGTCTCCCTAGGAATCCAAGCACATGAGTGGAGTTCTGCTCATGCAATAGGACTTCTCTTTCTTCCCTCCTACACCAGCCAACACCCCTTGCCTCCTCTGGAGAGACTACCAACCCTCTGGGGCAGATTTGAGGGGCACATGAGGAGTTACAGGAGGGAGGGGAAATACATTCCACCAGCACTATTTCTGCTGCTGGATGGTCACAGTTGGATACAGTGTTCTCATTAAGTTTAACCATGACAATTTTCTATTGAGTTAACTGGCAGTACCCGTAACCTTTGGAGAGATATTGGTGTGTGACAGCTCACCAGAATCCCAGCTACTCTGAAAAAATGTCATGAGCCTTTAACAAGTGAAACAAGCTAAAATTAGGCTCTATACAGATTGGGATTTTTTAAATGAACATTTGTTATGATTTCCTTTATAAGGGTAACAGAGAGTGAAATATGGAAAAACATGCTTTCATGGCTGATTAAGTTTATATTAAAAATTAGATTAATATATCTGTTATTTTATGGGGCCTTTATTAGATAATCCTAGTTATCCCAGAGCAGTGCAGTAACTTTAAAATATTTCACTCAATGCATTAATAGAACTAATACGTGTCATTTATACTCTCCACACACATAGAATTTGCTATCTCATTTGTGGTTGTAGAATTATGTACTATTAATACGATATGTTCTGCAGACGTAGCTCCATTGGAGCCCTTTAAGAATAATTCAGAACAAAGTAAAAAAAAAAAAAAGATAATTACCTAACAAGATCTTGTTTGATAATAGAGGTGTTCACAGAAAAAACACATTTTGGAACTTGGTTTGGTGCTTTGAATATAGGCTTGTTTCATTTTAGTGCCTGGTTGCTTCACTCCAAATTCAAAGTCTCACTTTTGAAAGTCTGAAATTTCATATCTCAACAAATGGCTATATTTTTAGTTCTTGACAGAAATTAGCAGGCGCAGTACGTCCTGCTTGAAGGGATGAAACCTGCCAAATTTGAAACAGATAGGTGCAGTAATTGATGTGCTAGGCACCTTTAAAATTGGAGCTCTTTTTTTTTTTTGAGGACTTTTTTTTACCTATCCAGAAATTAAAATTATCATCTGAAGCCCTCCTCCAGTGTCCCCACCAAATGATGTGAGGCAAGTGGCAACAAAAGAGAAGGCCTTTTCGATAGTGGCACCCCATTTGTGGAATGCTCTCCCCAAAGAGGCTTGCATGGTGCCTTTATTATGGTCTCCTTGGTGCCAGGTAAAGACCTTTTTATTCTCCCAGGATTTATTCCAGTATTCTGCTTCTGGTTTTAATCTGGTTTTATGTGCTGGAAAAGTTTTATTCTTTGCTGCTGGTTTTATTTTGGTTTTATTCTGCACTGGTTTTATTCCTTGTCTTAATGTTTGTATTTTATGTTTTTAATGTATAGTACACTGTTCAGAGAACATAGATTATTGGGCAATTTTGAATTGAATAAATAAATAATTTATTGACAGAATTGGATTAAATCTGCAAGCATAATTGCCCCTTCTGAGAGGATGAACCCTGCCAAATTCTGGACAAATAGGTGCAGAGATTTTTGAGCAAGAGGAATGTTTAAAGTTTGTGTGTTTCGTAAAAGGGAAAAGCTTCCTTCGCTATAGTTTTGTGAGCAATTTGCACAAACATGATGTGTAATGTAAAGGTGACCCTTAATACGTTCCCTGCAAAATTACAGAAGGATACATGCAGGGATTAGTAAATTATAATGAAAGAAAACCTGTTTTCTTTCATCATTGACCTCCATCACACCTAATTTCCCCCCCTGGTTTGCCTCCACATTTTTTTTTTTATCTCTGAGGCATTAGAGCGTCAAGCTTATGATCCCTTTCACCTGAATAGCTGCTCTTCTGCTCCTTCGCTCGTTTGCTCTTTTGTTCCACTCCACTCCACCCCTCCCCTTCTCTTTCTCCCTCCAGTCAGGTTCTGTCAGATGAGCACTTCAACCAGACCACTTTTCTGCTGGGTAAAAATGGAACGACCCTTTAGTCTGGCTCTTTGGGGGCATTGAGGGAGTACAATCCTGTCTCTGCAGAGATTCAGGCATTGTATGATTAAAAAAAAACACTTTCAAGTCTGGGATGCAAGGTTTGGGTTTTATATTGAGGCTTGGAGCCTGCTGCTGGGAGAGATCACTTTTCCATGCCAGGACCTGATGCAATCCTAGAGTTAGAAGACCTAAAAACGGCAGTGTACATGCTGGTAACTTCAAGGCTTGACTTCTGCAATGTGCTGTACATCAGGCTACCTCTGTGCCTAGCCTGGAAACTTCAAATATGGCAGCCAGGTTGGTCACTGGTACACCTAGGAGTGACCATATTACATCAGCTTTAAAATCACTCCACTGGCTGCCAATTAGTTTCCGGGCGAAGTACAAAATGTTGGTCATTAGCTTTAAAGCCCTACATGGTTTGAGTCCAGGTTACCTGCCAGATCACCTTCTCCCATATAATCTGCCCTGCACGTTCAGGTCCTCTGGGAAGAATACTACAGTCAACCAAAACTAGGCTGACAACTGTTACCCAGAGGACCTTTTCTTCTGCTGCTCCCAGACTGTGGAATGACCTGCTGGGACAGATCCACCAACTTACCAGTCTTCTAGAATTTAAGAGAGCTATAAAGACTGATCTCTTCCGGCAGGCCTACCCAGTCGAATTTTAAGAGTTTTATTGATTTTAATAATGTATTAATTTTATATGATTTTAATTAGTTTTATATATTTTATATTGTTTGTATTGATGTTGTTCCCTGCCTCGATCCGGAGTGAGAGGTGGGTAAGAAATAAATATATTATTATTATTATTATTATTATTATTAAAGCCCCCAGTTCCTTTAAAACTACATGGAGGCTTAGGGTGCATTAAATGCATTTAGGGAAAATAATCCAGACTTTTAGCATTCTAGGAAAGGCTGGGGAAGAGGTAGGGTGTCAGCAGGATAGGCACGGCATCATGTGAGTACCGTGCTGCAAATCTGTACACAATTTAGCGAGAGTGCACTAAATTGCTGGCGTGATGGAGCTCATTCACAGAAAGAGCTTTACCCTTAATGGAGTAGATGGATGACACTTAATTGAGAAAAGAACGTGAATTTAATTTTACACCAAGAGCAACTGTGCATCTAAAGCTTTCCCTGCTTATAAAGCCCCTAGAGCACCTCATCTCCCTATATTATTTCAGTCCAAGGGGAGGTGTCCTTCTTGCTCTTTGTTCCAGAGTGAGGAACCTGGGAGCTGCCTATACGGTGCTGGGTTGCCACTGGTTTTGCTAAAACCTCACACTTTCTCTGCTGCAGGGTAGAGGCGGCTAATCCCGATGCAGAGGGGGCATGAATTTTCTTGCAGCCATGCAGCTTGCTGGCCCACGCTCTGCTCTCTGCCTGGGCAGACAGCAACCAATCAGGGGCCGCCTTCCACCCAGGAATGCCTCCACATCAATGCTGGAGCAAGGCCAGACAGCGGAAGAGCCATGTTCACCTCACTCCAGCCTAAAAAGTTAGGCTAAGTCCTTGACTTTTTAAATGCAGAGCTTCACAGGAAAGCCCTGCGGAGGCTTTGAGATGGCTGCTGCATCGTATAACCAATGCAGCACCACTGCGCAGCCACCATGGGGCTTTCAAAGCGTGTAGACAGCCCCCTGGCTTATTACCGGGTTTTTCATTAGACAGTGGGAGAGGAGTCAGCAGAGGTTGCAAGAACAGTGTTTCTGACTGCTCCAACTGGAGCTTTGGCATGGTCTCATAATTAACAGACAGGGAGTACCTTTAACAGAAAGGGAGTGCCCTGGTCACGCTGCACTGGCATCCAGGGAAAAATTGCTGGGAGAGCTTGACTCAGGTTGTGGGAACTTGGTGGAACTCCATCTACCTGGTTGGGAATTTGGTCTCAGAAGCAGCCACCAAATGAACCTCTGCTAAGTCCCTTCTATGTCCCTTCCCAAAGCACTATGTTTGGTAGTAAAAAGGAGCCACCAGATAACATCATTTCCTGGCTGAATGCTTGAGCTGTCAGTCACAGAATTATGCCCCCTCCTCTCCCTTCTCCCCCCCCTTTTCCTTTTACTGAGAGCTTGGAGGGGGGACACAACCAGGGCCGTGCAGAGCTGGTAATATGCCCAGGCCAGATGGGAAGTGTGTGCCCCCCCCCCCCATTTCAAACTGCTCATTAAGTATTTTTTAATCAGTGGCACTGATTCAGTGCTAAATACATATATGAACTAGAATGATTTATAAAACAGGTAATGGGAAGCACTTTTATTCAATATGTAAGACATCACTTCTTCACATTCAGAATTTCACAACGGAAGGCTTCTGTGCTGTTTCCGCAAGGCTGGCTCCTCAGTTATTGATAGGCTGCTTACGCTACAGAAGAAGTAGCGTAAGCTGGGGGGGACCTCCTCGTCAGAGTGCCCCCTCAAAATCGTGGGCCCTGGGCCAAATGGCTCCACGGCCCCCCCCCTCTGCACGGCCCTGGACACAACTTTTGTCTGTGTCCCTTTGGAGTGGCTCCACAGCTTCAAGAAAAGCCTACTTCTCACCATTCAGAGAAGACCCCAGTGGTATTTGTTCCAAATACCTCTGAAGCAGGCTGCTTTAGTTTGCTCTTCAGGCTTCATGAAAAGCAGATTCACTCTCCTATTAGATGCTGGAGTCCTAATACTAAATAATTTTATCCCAACATATTGCAACGTATAAATCACATTGTATTCTGTAAAGTATTATAAAATTGAGAACAATCAAGAACTTTTGTAACCATTTAATACCATGACCTGGATTCATTAATATTGTTGTTGTTAGATGGGATCCAGAAATATTCTTCCATGACTGGAAGGATACCGTTGACAGAACAGGACTTCCATGTCCTCTCCTCCACGTGCACCCACAAATCTCCCCCAAAATGATGCCCAGATGTGTAGAAATCACTTTGCTGGAGATACCCCATCCCTTAACAGTAGCAAACTGCAAGCCATTTTTAACCTATCAAGGATTTTCCTTTGGAAAGTATTTTTTCTACCACACCACAGTAAGTGTGTGAGTTTAATGTGAAAGTTTTGGTGGGCCAGATTCCAAGTAGCTTTATATTACCTATCCTTGATCTCATACAGCTCCTCCTTACATCCTACCATGATTATTTATGAAATATGTGTACATAACTGTGTGCGAGGGAAAAAAATGTGAACATGTACTGTGCTACAAGCGCCCGTATTGCTCCTGTGTGCATGATGGCATGCAATTTCAACTCTACAGCAGTAGTGTGGTGGAACCAGGGCTCACAAGGACATAGCCACAGCACTTTTTGCTTAGCAGGGAGGCATATGTCATCTGCCACCACCCTCAGATTTCCCCGTTCCTTCTAAACTTAGCTACAGTCCTCACAGTAGCTAGGTGGGGGAGGGGTTTGATTTTTTTCCAGCAATAATAAAGTCATGAGTTATCCACTGGTAATGCAAAATATTTTGGGGTGGCATCATTTTGAATGAGCAATGAAGACCTAATAACTTTATAAAATAATATAACACCAGTCTTAAAAGAATTGCATTGGTTGCCTATACTCTTCCAGTGAGAATTCAAGGTGTTTGCTATATTATTATTATTATTATTATTATTATTATTATTATTATTACATTTATATACCACCCCATAGCTGAAGCTCTTTGGGCAGTTGACAAGGATTAAAACATTGAACATGAAAAGCAGATATACACAATTAAAATCCATAAAATGTATTAAATCAGTTTACATATTACTAGGTGTGTGCACTGGATCGGGTCCGATCCACGATCCGGATCCAATCCAGGGGAAATTGGATACAATTATCCAATTTCCGATCCCCCCGCTGGATCGTCCGATCCAACCCGATCTGATCCGGAAAGGACCCGATCCAGATCGGAATGGATCGGAGGATTGGTGGGCGCCCACTGGCGCCCGCTGCCACTTCCATTGGTGGGAGCCAGTGGGCGCCCGCCGATGGAAGCGAACAGCGGGGGGGGCCTTCCCTGGCGGGGCTGTCCGCTTCCATCAGCAGGCATCAGCAGACAATGGGGGCAGGTAAGCAGGAGGAAGGGGAGGGGGGCCCACGGCTCGCTAACCTGCCGGGGCCATCTGCTTCCCTCTGCCACTGGCCGCTACTGTGAGTAGGCTTCGCGGCCTGCCCCTAGGTAGCACGCCAGGTGATGTCATCACCTGGCACACGACTCAGGGGCAGGCCGCGAAGCCTGCTTGCAGTAGCAGCCAGCGGCGGAGGGGAGCGGATGGCCCCGGCAGGTAAGCAGGGGGAGGGGGAGGGGGAGGGGGCTTACCCCCCCGTGGGCACCAGCAGATGGAAGCGGACAGCCCCAGGAGGTAAGGAGCACGAGGGAGGAGGAGGGAGTTAGTCCCCCCCTCACCCACCTGCCGCCATTTTTTCCCCATAGACTTGCATTGGGGGAAAGCTTTCTTTCCCCCAATGCAAGTCTATGGGGAAAACAAAAATGGTGGCCAATCCAAAAATCGGATGTCTGATTTTTGGATCGGGATCGGGCCCGATCCGGTCTGGGGGCCCTCTGATTTTGTCCGATCTGATCCGGGACAAAATTGGAGGTCTCGATCCAGGTCCCGATCTGATCCGGGGGTCCGTGCACACCCCTACATATTACATATGACATTTAAAGCCCTAAACAGCTTGGGACCTCAGTACTTGAGGGAGCACCTCTCCCTATATATGCCTGACTGAAATTTGAGATCTGTTGGAGCAGCCCTCCTCTGCAGCCCTCCAACGTAAGACATACATTATGGTGGGATATGGGAGAGGGCTTTCTTTGCTGTGGCACCCCGATTGTGGAATATCTTCCCCCTTGGAGGCCCGACTGGTGCCGACACTGGCTTCACTTCGGCGTCAAGTTAAAACATGGCTTTTTATCAAGGCCTTTGATGGCTAAACTCTCCATGGTTGCACATAACTTTAATTGTTTTTAATTTTTTCTATTGCTTTTTTTAAAAAATCTACTGGTTTTAATCTGTTAACAATGTATTACGTTTTCAGTTGTGTATATTATTTATTGTTTTATATTGTTCTGATTTGATCTGTACACCGCCCTGAGATCCCAGTGATATAGGATGGGATACAAATGTTTTTAAAAATAAAATAAAATAAGTAAATAAAGATCTGGTCCTGATAGAGATGAAAACTGCTAGAATTGGTTTGTTGATATGGATCAACATAGCTTCCTGCATTTTTGGTCTCACCTTGGGAGTGAGGCTATGGGGACTGTGATGATGAGTGACTGTACTTCAATTTTCTCCACTGCTCTAGGCGTGATCTACACCAAGCAGGATATAGCACTATGAAAGCAGTATGAAAGCAGTATATAAAAGGAAGGACCCACACTAGTGGTATTGAAGTGCACTGACTACTGTTGGGGTCCATAAGACACATACTATATACCACTTTCATACTGCTATATTCTGTTTGGTGTAGCTCGTGCCTTTTCTATACCTCTTTCATGGACCTACCCGTACACTACACTCAACATCTAAGGCCCTCCTCCAGGTGCCTACTCCGAGGGAAGCTTGGAGGATGGCAACAAGGGAGAGGGCCTTCTCAGTGGTGGCCCCCAAATTATGGAATGATCTCCCCGACGAGGCTCACCTGGCATCAACATTGTTATCTTTTCGACGCCAGGTCAAGACTTTCCTCTTCTCCCAGGCATATAACATTTAACAGCATGTACTGAGTTTTTAATTGACCCCAGAACTATATTTAGGCCTGGCTGAGAGTTCACAGTTGTTTTAAATGTATACTGTTTTTATATGTTGACTGTTTTTATGCTTTTATTGTTTTAAATTTTGTATATTGATTTTTAATGTCCAAAGTTTCTAATTTTTGTAAACCACCCAGAGAGTTTCGGCTATGGGGAAGTATATAAATGTAATAATAAATAATAGTGCTATATCCTGCTTGGTGTGAATTAGGCCTCAGATGTACTCTGTAAATATCACACATCCCCTCATCTCCATAAATGCTCAATGCTAAGTGGAAACTAACTCAACGTACTGAACAATGCGCCCTTCAAAGCTATGTGGTGCTAGCAGAGACAGCCTCCTATACATTATAGACACCAACGGTCATGTGATCCACTACAACAGTTCTTGACACTTTCTCTACTCGGATCAAGCTTGATTGTGATTACATCTTAGTGTGAGACTGACAGCACACTCCCCAGTTCTCCTGGGGCCAGAGGTTTTACTTTGCACAGTAATAGATGGGGAAAATGAGCTCTGAAACTCAAGCCTGATGCTGTGGTTATCTAGATTTAGGAACACACACACACACACTTGCTTCTTTAACCACTGTATTGAGCTGAAGTGTTGCTCCATGCCAGGCTTTGGTCACTATCCTAAGGGAGTAAAATAAACAGGCCCAGGAAAGGCAGTGGTAGAAGCCGGGCAGAGTGGGGGGGGGGAGCTTTGCAGATTGAGTGGCTTGCTTAGGGCCCAAGTGGATTCCTTCTTACACCAGAGCATCATTTATGTCTATGTTCTTCCATCTACCTTGTTTGCAGTAAATAGCTGCCCATTATGTCAGGTCAGGCAAGCAACTGTGGCGTCACAGCTCAGCAGTCGTGATCAGCTTGCCAAGCGCGGAGGTAAGGGCCTCCGGAGAGCAGCCGTGTGTCAAGCGCTTGTCTGTCAAGGTTCTAAGCGACAGTTTATCTTGAGGGTTTAAAACATCCCTTGCCAAGTTTCCCCTCCCCCTTCTCCTAGTTGACAATCTTCTTGAAGCAAGACAGATGTTGGCCCAGTTTTCTTTACGTTTGTTCTAATTCCACAAGGTGCAATACACAAAATACAATTCTGCCCATCTTTAAAGGCTGAAATCAAGACTAAGATATCTTTTTCTTTCTTTCTTTTTGTCCTTATCTCTCTCTCTTTTTCTCCCACTTCCACCCCATCCTGAATCTGTTGCTGTGAGCTTACCATACTTACATACCATGCTTATTTTCAGCCAGGCCTCAGCCTGACTGGGGCTGATTTTCAGCAAAGTGATAATCAAGAACGATACCTTATAATCATGTGCAGAGTTACTTTCTCACCACTGAATATTAAGAACCAACTTCGTACATCTGCAGTTAGAAGGAACGGCTGTTAGTGCAGAATATATTGAATTTAGATGTTTGAGGGTCATGTTTCTCTTTTTTAGGAATTATACTTCACCTTTAGTGCATTCCTGAAGGCAAAGAGTTATGCCTAATGTAAAGTATTTCAAGCATTTTCTAGAACATTCTGGGTCACTCTAAGACTAATTTCAAATATTAGCACCTTGTGCTTCAAGTTAGGTGCTGCAGCATACATCCAAGAGTTCAAGGCCATTATCACATGCATGGTTTTAAGCACACTCACCGCGACTTTGATCTACTTCTTCAGCGTGGGACTCGCATGACATTGTCCCCCTTGCACTGTTCTTGTGCCCTGAGTGCTCCATTTTTAGTTTCTTTTTTATTTAACCCTGAACGGGCAAAGTCCGTTTCAGGCAAGTTCAACAGGCTGAGCTGAGGTATCAGAGCAAAACCAACCACGTGTGATTCAAAACGCTAGATTTGCATAGGAAACAGAGGGGGAACCTGCAGAAGCAATCCGGGGGGGAAATGGTACGTGAGATAAAAGCCCAAGAATGTAAAAACATGATAGAGAATGGTCACCTTATTCTCATAACCATCATGTCCTTGATATATTTGGGCTAGATCCAGACTAAGTCATAATTAGAGTAGACCCATTGAAATAAATGGGGTTTAAGTTAGTCATAAGTCTAAGTCCCATTGATTTCAGTGGGACTGCTCTACCTATAACTAAGGGGATCATCAGATAAGCGTTTTATAGCATGCTCGTTACAGGGCATTAAAGGATTTTCGCAGGTCCTTTTCATGACACCATCTGCCTTTCCGCACCTTCTGCTCATTTTCCATTTTAAAAAAAGACTCTGGAAAATCCATTTTTTTTTCTCCTACAGCAAAATGTGCTGCCATTTCCTGCTATGTGCAGGAAAAGCAGCACAATAAAAACACCCACTGAATAGGCCATGTGGTCTTTGTTTACCTCCTCTTTTGGAAGATGCTCATCCCTGTTGTGGGACAGTAGCATGAGGCAAAGTGACAGGAGGGAAATGCGATGTCCCCCCACCCCTGTCTGAAGAAGCTCTAAGTCTGGATCCCATCTTTTGTCTTTTTTCGTGATTGTTGTGAGCATCTTCAAAAATCTCCCACATCTTTCAAATATAAATAAAAGCATCCCAAAGATCTGGAAGAGAGAAGAAAGGGGTAGAGAAGAAGGTACAAAAATATTACCTTGCCATCATAGTAAAATGAATACACAATATTATGTGATCTCCATTTTTGAATTCACAGGTTGCAGAACAACTATGATTACCTTTACTATTTTGCTGCTGTCCTAGTTGTTATATGCTAGAATGGATACTTATTAGACCTTCCTTCAGGATTCCTAGTTTCTATCCATTTTGGAGGCAGACATATAACAAGGGAGCACTTCTCTCTCTCTCTCTAAAACAGCACTAAGAAAAAGAGAATTTATCACAATGAAGTCTTTTCACTATCTTTTTAAGGTGCCCTAAAAGATGAATGTGAATAAATGACTAAGCTCTCTTAGGGTTATTTAAAGAAATGTTCATTCCAGTGATTAGGAAATGGCATTATATCTAAAATGATTGGCTGTAAAAATCATTCTCAGCTCCAGCAAAACGTGTTGACCTAATGGATATTCCTCAAAGGTAAGTCAAAGTGTTATGTGATGTTCTCTTATTGATTGTTGATTCTAGATTTACCTCTGGGAACAAAAACAGCAAAGAAATGTTCTGAAAGAGAAAAAAAGAGTGACCTTTTCTACAGAGGCATTTTAAACCTGTGTGATGCTCATGTAGCAAAGCAAAAATATAAGAAAGAGGAAAAGATAATGTAACCTATAGGTTAAAAAAAGAACAGTACACAGCTATTCTGCTTGGTAGTAATACTATATCAATATTTTCCTCATGCAATAGAATCTGTAATTTTAAGTTACTTGTAACCCAATTATCGTTTTCAGGACCAGCAACAGTGGGTGTATTAATGTGCAGAAAATATCTTGTAATGGCAGGAAGATGAACAAAGAAACATCTTCTACTCTGTCATGTGTGATGACAAGGCTATCTATTGATTTTTACTTTGTTTTATTTGTTTGGCTTGGTTTAGAAGTCTACGTTTCAATCAAAATTGCAATGGCCAATATATTTTACATCTGTACTATATCTGGTGTTTCACTAAGAGACATGCATGGATTGTGGGTGTGGTTTTCCCATGATCCATCTAGAACTGGGCCCAATCTACATGGAAACACATTTATAAGCATTTTCTGGTTTTATCCGGATTTTCATGCAATCAGCTTTGGTCCACCAGCATTACACGAATCAAGACAAATGGAGTTATATGCTACCTGGTCAAACTGCACTTACTTTGGGGTTGGGTGGGCATAGTCCTGTCAGTTGAACTAAACACCATCACCACATAGATGCTGCTCAGAGAATGAAATAGGCTTGTTCCCTGCCCCTGTCCATGCTTTCTTGCTCATGGATATTTACTGGAAGAGCTGAATTAAACCCCTGCAGTTTACCCCATAGCTCATTCAGCATTGGGATATTGTAAAAGTTTAAAGGAGCGCTACTGTACTATTGTAAATTGGAAAAAGAGGCTAGAAATTGTGAATGGGAAAGCTAGGGTGACCATATTTTGGAAACCAAAAAGGAAGACAATATGGCCACCTCAAGGGGGCATGCCCACCAACATGTCCATCCCCCAAGGGGGTGTGCCCATCAACATGTCCAGCCCCCAAGGGGTGTGCCCACCCAAACATGGCCTTGGTCACATGTCTGATTTCACAGCATACAATTAAGACAAACTTGTTCTACACAACATCTTAATGTTAAAATCACTGAAATAAAGAACAAGTGAGACATTGAATGTATCTGAAATTAACTTCACTCACTTCTACTTTTGTAGCTTTTGCTGTTCTTTGAAGCTTTTACTATACTCTGTGTGATAGTGTCTCCCCTTTCCTCAAATATCTTTTCTGACTGCAAATCTTTCACTGGATTACAATAGTCTCAACTTTCCTAACGTTTAACACTCTTTCCCCATCATTTTTCTCATATCCATACTCACAGATTCAGCATACTGTTACCATTGAACAAATGAAGCAGTGGACAAGTGCAGAGAAATCTAGTACAACAAACTAGCAACCTAGCATGCAGGAAGAGTATAAAATATGATTACCCTGCAAACATTAGCCATGGAACAAAATGGACTAAAGGCTTGTTGTAGTCACTTCTCACCTCTTAGCTTGTTTCAACTTCTGGTTGATCAGTGAGAAACTAATCTAACAATGTGTGATTATATCTCTGATTCATTAGCCATGTGAACAAGACCATGGTCAGTACAATACAAAGATAGGCCAGAACAGATGCCCATTATTACAATACTAGATAAGGATCTTTCCCTCCTTTTATCCAAGTATATCCTGAATTTACATTGCCTTAGTGTGCAGAGAACATGCAACCAGCAGGTGCTCTCCAGAAAGATGCTTTCAGAGCCTAGGAGATTCAGACACACTCAAGCCAAGCCACACTACACACTCAAATATTACCTTACTTGGACAGAACAATTCTGGGACAAATCAATACTTTGCAATCAACCAGACATGACAGTCAAAAACAACAAAGAAAAAACACACCTACCTCAATGACATAACAATACCTAATGACAAAACTGTTGCAGAAAAGGAAGAGTTAAAGAGAGAAAAATATACACCACTGGCTATGGAAGTTAAAGAACTATGGTAACAGGAAAAATTACAATCATTCAATTAGTTAGAGTGATCATATGGAAAGGAGGACAGGGCTCCTGTATCTTTAAGAGCTGTATTGAAAAGGGAATTTCAGCAAGTGTCATTTGTATGCATGTAGCATCCTAACCCTAACCAGTACCTCACACAATTTGGAAGCTATACTTCTATTAATGCAGTCCAAAATAGTGCTTGCTTATTTTGCAGTCCCGTCACACTGTTGGCTCATATTAAGCTTGGGATCTACAACAATTCCAAGATCCTTCTCGCCTGTAGTGTTGCTGAGCCAAGTATCCCCCATCTTGTAACTGTGCATTTGGTTTCTTTTTCCTACTTTTATAACTTGGCATTTATCCCTATTAAATTTCATTCTGCTGTTTTCAGCCCAGTGCTCCACTCTATCAAGATCACTTTGAAGTTTGTTTCTGTCTTCAAGGGTATTAGTCATCCCACCCAATGTTGTGTCATCATCATCACCATCATCCACACACACCTCATACTCAGGCAATAAAAATTAAAATCTACACACCCCTACACACTCACTCAAAGTGTGTGTGTGTGGGGGGGGAACCCCACACCTTCCCCAAGGCAATTAAAAAAAAAAACCTCCTCCCATACACGTAACAGGGGAGGGGGAATTAAAATCCACCCCCACACTCACCAAAGGCATCATCATCATTATCATAATCAGCCACCCACACAAGGCAAAATAACAGTAGACATAATAAATCTACACACAAACGCACATACCCAAGGCAATAAAATAACATTAAAAATACAACACTCATCCACATACTCACCAAAGGAAAAAATAATAAAACTCCACACATGCACCAAGGCAAAAACCAACCAACCAACCAACCAACCACACACACTTAACCAAGACTAAAAATAAAATAAATATCCACATACCCCAACATACTCACCCATGGCAAATCTAATAATAGTTTTAAAAAACATCCACATGTACCCCCCCAATTAATTCATCAAAATCAGTACTCAAGGAATATATGGAAAATAAGTGAAAACTAATTTCATCAATGCTGCCAATAATGAAATCTAATCTACCCCCCACCCCACTGAATTTAAATTGCAGCTAAAGCCAGTTCATTTGGTCTTCTATTAATTTAATACCCCCCCCACACACGCATACATACAAGAGCAGCAAATTGCTTTAAAAAAGTTTATAAACAGTAGCAGCAGCACTCAACAATAATAGTAGTAACAACAAGAAAAATAACATAACATCCAGCCCCAGCTCTGCGCACCAGGCTGGGCTAAGATGCCCGTGCTCCAGGCTGGGACAGGCCACTCTGCATGCCATGAAACTCCGCATGCCAGGCAGGGATGCTCCACGGCCAGCCAGGTATTACCCAACTGTCCATACATTTTTGGCATAACTCTCCTCCACCCCTCCAACATTTTACATTCACAAATGAACTTCATAATGGGTCAGGAGTGCCATTACAGTTTTGGTAGGACGAAAGATTCAAAGACACCCTGTCGGATATATTCAAAGATAATAGTGTCTTACGTCTCCCAGCATGCCACAGCCACTGTGGCTGGGGCATGCTGGGACTTGTAGGATTTCTCTGTCTAACATGCATAGGATTGCATCCTAAATTACAAAACATCAGTGTGCAATGTGATAGAAACGAACAGACACTCTGTTTCGGAAACAAAATATTTGTATCTTTGGCATTAATAACAAATAGGCCCATTGCCGCTTGAACCTAAGTGTGTTCCTTTGAAACTAAGTTCCACTCTTTTCAATTAGATTTACTGAACTTCCAATTAAGTGCATAAGACTGCTGTCTGGACAACAGCCACTCAGTATGAAGAACCACTGAACTGGCCAGAAATTATAAATGTCCTTTAGTATGACCATACGTAGTCTGACACAGTGGAGGACGGGCTGCTCCTACATTGATCCTGTTCAGATGACACGCTAAGCCATGGGTAGGCTGCTAACCCTTTTGCAGCAAATGATTAGTGAACTTGTTTAAACAGTGGTTATGTAGCCACCATATTTAGGAATGGTTCACATCATTTGTTAAACCATAATATGTCATGAGGCAGTCTGAAGAATCTTCCTCTGAGGAGGAAGAAGTGGCAGAGACTGCAGCTTTACCCATTCCCCAGGAATTACCGGAGGAGGAGGAACAGCAGGGAGATTCCTCTGAAGAGCCCCAGGAAAGCCACCCTCTCCCACCCCCTGTTTCTAATGAGGAAGGACTTGGGGCCTGAAGGAGTTTGTCAAGTAACTCCCCAGCAAAGGCGGCAGCTCAAACGGGCGGAGAAAGCTAAGCCCACAAGGCGAAGCATGAGACTGAGAAAACAGAGCACAGCTGATGCAAGCCTTAAGTAAGATAATGAAGGAATTGCACGCAGCTGTGAACAGGCTCAAGCAACTATAAAGGAGAAAGAAGTCAGAAGCTAAGATCCGTTGAGAATCTGTCGTCTTCGGCTCTTGACACCCGGCATACTCCAGAATCAGAACCTGTGGACTGAACAACCGGCTTGACTATTTTGGCTCTGGACTTTGGACTGCTCTAATACTTGGTTTGACCCTCGGCTTGACATTCGGACGGACTGAACCTTTGGCGTGACCTTGGCTATTGGTAATTGGATTTTGGAATTGCAAATAAACCCTTTAAACTGTTAAAGGCCTGGCATTTTTCCCAGACATTCTTAGATAAGGGAGTTGGCAGGCTTCCTATACTAAGAGTCGTAAATACGACATAATGTTTAACTCAAAATGCTTCACCACTGTGGCTTTGTTGCAAGCATGTCATCTGAACAGGGTCACTCTCTAAATTCACTGATTTAAGATTTCACCCTAGAAGGGAACCAGAATTACTATTGCCAGTTCATAATCTGTTTGAACAACCTGGAGATTAAGTTGTTTATTTTTTAAAAATTGCTGTAACTTTTCTTCTTTAGTGTCATTTGAACAATACATATGTATTTTATGTAGTAATACTCTTAAGAGGGAACAATTTAGATGTGGGTTAGGGGTGCTTTCCATGTGGAAGGACCCAACAGGCTAAATGCCTAGAATTACCCAGTAAAAGGATGAGGTGGTACGTGATGGGAGTGTCGTCTATTGAGAACCTGGAGGCCCGTCGCAGAAGATTCTCCTTGCTCATTAGCTCTCTGCCACTTCCGCACAACCATGGCTGAATACGCAATGTGAGAAGTAATAAATCTGGTGTTGTGTCAATGTCCACATCACATACATCCCACTTCTCTCCTTACATGTCTGCCTTCTCCCCAGCTGTTCCAGATTAGGGCCCTGCAGCCGCTTTTTGTTCCAAATAAATGTGGCCAGATTGTTTAAACAACACGACTAATGTGACATGTACTTTGGCCCTGATAATCTGTGGTGAAGGGCTACAGCTCAGTGGTAGGGCACACGCTTTGTAGGCAGAAGGTCCTCTGTTCATCGCTAAGTAAGCCTGGGGAAAACTTCCATGTGAAACCCTGGAGGAAGCAAGAGGGGAAGTGCCCCAAAGCAGAAGAGAAAATATTTCCAGGAACCTGAATTTTTTTATTATTATTATTATTATGCCACCAATGCATTTTGGAAAGGACTTTCCTTCTTCAGGAGCTGCTTATCTTTCTCCAAAGGTGTCACAAAGAATTCTTCCAATGCTTCTCTCTTAAAATGCTCCATTTTTCAGCACCTGAGAATATTTGAAGCACTGGGGAGAGAAATCCACGGGGTCTTTGGGGCTGTCTTCAGGGCACCAAGTTGGCGCCACTCCACTGCCAAACCCTGCGTTTTTGCTGCTGCAGGGTGGCTAGGGTAACCAGATAAAATCTGCCCCCTCCCCCTGCTTACCTTGCAGGGACGTCCGCTCCCGACCGGCGCCGGACGGGAGCGGACGTCCCTGCAAGGTAAGCGCGCCGCGCGCCCCCTCCCCCTGCCCCCCTCCCCCCTGCTTACCTTGCAGGGACATCCGCTCCCAAACGGCGCCAGATGGGAGCGGACGTCCCTGCAAGGTAAGCGCACTGCGTGCCCCCCCTCCCTCCTTCCCATCTTGCAGGGACGTCCGCTCCCATCCGGCGCCGGCTGCTACTGTGAGCGGGCTTTGCAGCCTGCTCCAGAGTGGCGCGCCAGGTGATGTCATCACTTGGCGTGCCACTCTGGAGCAGGCCGCGAAGCCCGCTCGCAGTAGCAGCCGGCGCCGGACGGGGGCGGACGTCCCTGCAAGGTAAGCGCACCGCGCCTCCCCCTGCCCCCTGCCCCCCTCCTCCCTGCCCCCTGCTTACCTTGCAGGGACGTCCGCTCCCGACCGGCGCCAGACGGGAGCGGACGTCCCTGCAAGGTAAGCTCGCCGTGTGCCCCCCCTCCCCCTGCCCCCCCTGCCCCCCCGCCCCCTGCTTACCTTGCAGGGACGTCCGCTCCCATCCAGCACCGGCTAGAACAAGCCCTGGATGGTGCAGGGGAGGAGGCCGGAATGACGCGTACCTGGAAGTGCGGGCGTGCGTCGTTCCGGCCACCTCCCCTGCGCCATCCGGGGCTTGTTCTTGGCCAGCGCAACCGCGCTAGCCAATTACAAGCCTCGGATGGCGCATGGGAGGAGGCCGGAACGACGCGTACCCGGAAGTGCGGGTGCGCGTCATTCCGGCCTCTTCCCTGGCTGATCTAGGCCTTGTTCTTGGCTGGCACAGTAGCACCGGCTAAGAACAAGACGTAGATGGCACAGGTGAGGCCCAATTTTCCAGACTTTGGGGGATATTCTGAAATTTCCCGCAGATTCAAATTTGGCTCCCTTATTCCGGACTTGTCCGGGGGGATCCGGACGTCTGGTCACCCTAGGAAAGCAGGCTGCTGTGCTATTGTGGATACTTGAAACAGCTACTGCACTATTTTGAATGGGGACAAGAGGCTAGATATTGTGAATAGGAGAGCATGCTTGTGAATGAGAAGCAGGGCTAAATGGGAAAGGAAGCCTGTGTCCAAAAGTGAATGGGGAAAAAAAGAGAATGGAGGCGAAGGATGGCCCCACCCCTTGACCAAGGACCTAGAAACACCCCTAGGCACACCCAGGATTTCATTCAGGGGGATGGGTCACACTGCAGCAGAACTGCTTGCCTGATGAAGAATTCTGAAGAACCTGAAAGCTTGCACAGCAAAAGGAAACATTATTTCCACTTATGTATTTGTGCTATTCTACTATATCACAGTCCCACCTGGAGGTTATACAGCAGAAAAGCAGGAAAGGAAATGTTCTTCACGCAGTCCTCGGATCTCACTTCTGCAATGAAACTGGATACAGCGGATTAACAGCCCCATGTAGAAAAGCTTTTACTATGAGCATATGAATGCTGTACAGGGAATATATTATGGTCTATTCACGAATAATTTTAAGTGATCTTTTATATAACTTGAAATAACAAAGAGTCTTTTGGCACCTTAAAGACTAACACCAGATACATCTGATGAAGTGGACAATGTCCATGAAAATGTGTGCCAAAATAAATTTGTTAATCTTAAAGGTGCCACATTGTTGCTTTTGTTGCAACAGACTAACAAAGCTACTACTCTGGTTTTATCTACTGGCTCAGAAGTGCTGGACAAAGCAGTTTTTTTAAAAAAAACAAGGGAATGAAGGGCATCCGTGTTCATAACATGAACAAAATAAATACTGTTATGCAGTGTTATCCATCTTATAACAATCATTCTGGAACTTTAAGAAGGGCCCACAGCAGTCTACAAATGAAATTTCAGGGATAAAGAGCTCCATCACACCAGCGGTTTAACACACTCTTGCCATGCCTAGTATCTGGTTTTGCAGCGTGGGACTCACATGATGTCATCCCTGTCCTGCACCCATTTGGCCTCTTTTCCTCTGTTTTGCATATTATTTTGGTGGTTCCCTTACTCCAGAGTAAATCCCATTGAACAGAGAGAGACTTACTTCTGAGTAAACAGGTACAGAGTTGACTTTTAATAGTGTGGTCACTCAGAACTTTTTTAAAAAGTCTAAAACAGCAAACTGGAAAGAAGTGCTCTGCAACCCTATGCTTACTTCTGAGGTCTTACTTCTGTTTACCCAGAAATAAGTCTCTCTGTTCAATGGGGTTTACTCAAAAGTAAGCCTGCATTGGGTTTTAGGATTACTCGGATGTAAATGCAGTTGAAATCAATAGAATTTACTCTGGGGTAAGGGAACCAGCAGATCTTTATTTTATGAACTGGAGATGTACAGCTTTGCATGTTCAAAGGAAAGTAAAAGCGATCCTTCACAAATGCAAAGAGGTTTGTCCCAGAGCCAGGCAGGATTTCTTTACCCGAAAAGTGCAAAAGCTTTGTGAATATTTTTTGTTTATACATGCCATAAGAGTCTCAGAAAAGTGAGTCTTACAAAATTCCAGTGGTGGGGGGCTGCGTGATGACATCAGTATGGCTGCAGCGCTATTATGTAGTTGCCTTTTATGCTACAGAGATTAATTTTTTTCTGAATTGTTTCAAATTTAATGACAAATACTTTTTCTTGTTACACATTTTTGTTAACTCCATTAGTTTTTGAGATAATTTGATTTGAACGTATAAAATCAGTGTTCACATTGGTTATTATTATTATTATGTTTAACCATGATTTACTCACACACTTGATCTTAGCCAAAAGGCCGATTTACTCAAAAACTATACAACTTTCAAAAGAATACTCAAGAACAAAAAAGTTGCATTTTTAATGAGAATTAAGAAAATGTAGAATAACATGGGGTTTACCCCAATGCTTAGGGAATTATGAGTGATATCTCGTTATATGTCTGCTTTCTCAAGATTGTATAATTTTACAGTTTATCATACAGGGCTTTAATTTCAAAAGTATCCACCCTAAATATATCTCGATCTGATGCACAGATCATTTTGAACATGTTCAACTGTGATTATTACAGTTGAACATGTTCAAATGTTCTTTACAAAATTTCAAACAGGACGAGTGTGATGATATATAAAAAAAGACTATTTATTAGGTTGAATTGTTTTTAACAAATGTTTTTAAAATCTTCAGCAAAACTTGACAATTTCCAAATTAAAAACTATGTTCTGTGAGAAGGGTTAACACATAAATTTCAGTGAATGTTCTCTTCACTTTCATTCAAACTGCTATAATCACTGTCAAAATCACTTTCCTCGTCTTCTTTTTCACTGTCCTCTTCTGTGGCCATTTCAAGATTTTCTGGGAGTGTTGGACCATCGTACCATTTTATGTGGTATCTGCATTTTCCAAGTACCAGCCGTGTTCAACCCTGAATAGTTTTTCAAACCCATTTCAAGAATTGGATCCTCAAGCACCTCTAAGGAACATTGCAACTGGACAGACAATCAATGAGAAAGTCACACTGGATCTTCTTTCATTTTCTTCTAAAGGGCAAGAAACTGCTGAAAAGTTCAAAAAATGTACGTGCAAGATCCAAAGAATGTTGAAAAGCCCATACCCCAAAATTTGGTAGCTAACTGCACATCTTCTATTGCATCCAGTAACCTGAAAATGGAACGAAAGAAACTAGAGGTTGCCAAATGCACTTTAGATGCTTTCGGTAAAGTAATTCATATGGCAGCTGTTCAAAAATATGATGTGAAAAAAGTGATTGAGTATCCTCTAACTCCCATGCCATTCTCTCTTGTTCAGATTGGTGGATCAATGAATACAACAGACAAAAGTATGTTGATGCACAGGCTAGAAAAGTACCAGAATTTAGACGAGGAGCATGATATAACTACAGGTCAACCTCACATAGATGTAGCTGTATATGATGCAATGTTCGTGTTGCACACTTTGAAGTTCCCGGAAACTTATGGAGCTCTTGCACATAAATTACTGGAGCACATAAATTACTGGAGCTAAGAAAGTACACCTGGTGTTTGACACTTACGGCTATCAAAGTATAAAAGATTCTGAACATGAATGGCGAACAACTGTACCAACTAGTGACATCAAAGTAACAGGTGCAGATCAGAAGACCCCAAAAAAGCAGTTGATGCACTTCGGAATGAGCAGTTTAAAACAGTACTTACTTCTTTCCTATGCATTGAGTGGAAAAATCAGAAGTATGCTTCACTTCTGGCAGGCAAAATTCTCTTTGTCAGAGAATGTTACAAATACACCAGCAAGGATGTCAGTGTTGAGGCAACAGAGGTGCCTGATCTTGCTTGCCATCATCAAGAGGCAGACACAAGGATTATTTGGCACATCCAACATACATCACATGGTAGTGATCAGGCAAAGAATATTCTGGTTAGAGCAAATGACACTGATGTGTTGATTCTGTTAATTTACCATCAAAAGCACTTCCTAAACTCTTGGGTTTGGTTTGATTGTGGTGTGTCTTCTAACAACAGCAGAAGGACGATCAATGTAACTTGTATCACAGAGGAGCTCAGACATGATCTGGTAGAGGCCTTGTCTGGCTACCACGCTTTTAAAGGGTCTGATTTCACAGCTGCATTTGCAAGACAGGGAAAAGTTAAACCATTTGAAATCATGAAAAATAATCATGAATTCTAAGAAATTCTCAGCCAGCTAGGTGAGTCATTAACTTTAACCGAAGAAAAGATAGCTGGGTTGGAGAAATTTGTGCCATGTATGGCCACCCTAGAGACTCCTCTGTGAGTGAAGTATGATACAGTCTATTTATGAAGAAAACAACACCTAAGATCCAGTCTAAGGCATTCTCCAAAGTTAAAGGGATTGACCCAACAATGCTGCCTCCATCTAAACCTGCATTGATCCAAAAGATTAAAAGAAGCAATTCAGTATCATGGCTGTGGAAACGAGCACATTGTAGAAAACCTGACGACGGGCTTGATCCACTGAACACAGCTGGTACTTGGAAAATGGCAGGTACCACATAAAATGGTATGATGGTTCAACACTCCCAGAAAATCTTGAAACGGCCACAGAAGAGGACAGTGAAAAAGAAGACGAGGAAAGTGATTTTGACAGTGATGATAGCAGTTTGAATGAAAGTGAAGAGGACATCCATTAAAATTTATTTGTTAAGCCTTCTCACAGAACATAGTTTTTAATTTGAAAATTGTAAAGTTTTGCTGAAGATTTTAAAAACATTTGTTAAAAACAATTCAACCTAATAAATAGTCTTTTTTTATATATCATCACACTCGTCCTGTTTGAAATTTTGTAAAGAACATTTGAACATGTTCAACTGTAATAAGCACAGTTGAACATGTTCAAAATGATCTGTGCATCAGATCGAGATATATTTAGGGTGGATACTTTTGAAATTAAAGCCCTGTATGATAAACTGTAAAAATCATACAATCCTGAGAAAGTGGACATATCACTCATAATTCCCTAAGCATTCCCATGTTATTATATGTTTTCTTAATCCTCATTAAAAATGCAACTTTTTTTTTCTTGAGTATTCTTTTGAAAGTTATATAGTTTTGGAGTAAATCATGGATAAACGTCACACATAACCAATGTGAACACTACTTTTATATGTTCAAATGAAATATCTTAAAAACTAATGGCGTTAACAAAAAATGTGTAATTACAAAAAGTATTTGTCATTAAATTTGAAACAATTCTGAAAAAAAATCATCTCAGTAGCATAAACAAGTGAGAAGTTATGCATATTTAAATGTGGCAACTACATAATAGCATGGCAGCCATATTGATGATGTCATCATGCAGCCCCCCCCACTGGAATTTTGTAAGACTCACTTTTCTGAGACACTTACATCATATATAAACAAAAAATATTCACTAAGTTTTTGCACTTGCTGGGGTAAATAAATTCTGCCTGGCCCTGGGACTAGGTGGAAGATCGCACCAGTGAACTCTCACAAAAAGTTTTTAAAGGGGTGGGTTAAAAAACTCTTTAAAAATCAAGGGATGAATCGGCCTGATTCAAATTTAGCATGCTGAAAGCTCTCGTGGAGACCTATCACCATGCCAAGTGTCATCTCTTTATCTATAAAAATTATGCAGATGTAAGCATTTTGGTTAATTTGCATTTTAAAAACTAAAAATTAAGGCATGGACCTATCTGATTCAAACTTGGCATGCCTAAATCTCTACTTAAGAGCCCTCAAGATCCCAAGTTTCATCTCTTTATCATTAAAAATCACACAGATGTATGCATTTTTTTGTTCATTCTAATAGGAACTCCAGTGAGCAAGGGGGAAAGGCTGCCACATCCATCACAATGTCCATCAGCAACAAGAACCAATGAACTGGAGGGGGAAGGATAAGGGGTGGGATGGGCAGGTGCAATAGCAGCAGGAGAGCTAAAAGAGAATTCACCGGTACAGCTACGATCGTGAAAGGGAGGAGCGCATGCAGCGCTTCTGAAATGGAGGTGAAAATACGAAGGCAAACCAGGGGAGAAAAAATAGGTGTGATGGAACCCAATGTCTCAGCTAACTGCTTCTCATAAGGTAATTTGTTCCTTTCCATAAAGCACAACACCATGTACAGGCAGGATTTATTTGTTACATCAAGGAGAATTAAAAAATTTATTCTTATAAACAGTATATTACAACTACCAAAGGGTAAGAATGGTTCTATGTAAGGTTGCAACCTTTATAAGAAAATTCCAATTATAGTAATTATATTCTCTTTGGAATGGAACTTCTAAATCCAGCAACTTGATCCTGGGACTTGATATACCTGCATGAGCTAAAAAGAAACAAGGGCAAAATGAAGCTCAAAACAATTTCTTGAACATCCAAGAGTTCTCCATTAGGGTATCTTTTAATGGTGGCCTCTAGGTTGTTCAGGGCTTACAATAACAGAGCAATCACATTATACCGGCATTGCAGGGCATTGTACAGTTCCTTTTCCTCTCCGTGGAACAGCAGAATCTCCTGACGGATTGTGTCTTTCTTTGTATGTGAAATGCATGCCATTTAAAGTTTAAATTATAGTGGTTGGATCTGGACTTTATCATACTTAGTGTAGACTTATTGAAACTAATGGCATTTAATTAAACATGACTAGCTTAAGCCCATTTGATATTAATGGGACTACTCTAAGTATGACAAAATCTGGATCCAAGCTCAGGAATAGTGTTTTCATCAAGCTGCAGCTTAGCAAATGTTATAAAAGGAAAGCTCAACTCTATAACAAAACAGCAATACTGGGAAAGACAATGAAACATGTAGTCTACTTCTAAAAAGATAAGCACAGTTTAGTGCTGCCTTATGTGGTTTTTTTAAAAAAAGATGTAACTAATGTTTTGTATCCATCTCCTGCCTGATAACATCTCTGCTTTGTAGGCTCCTGATTGAACAGGATCAGGGCATTTTTCAGAGTCACATTTTACTTTGCCTTACAGAAAAATGTTGATAAAATCACGTTTGGTTAGATTACAAGAGATCACAATTTTTAAAAGTCGGGGTACATATTAATACAATAAATCTAGCACCTGCAATATCAAATTACAGTCTGGATAAAATCTTGTTTTTTTATTTGGTTGCAGAAATTGCGGGATGATTTTTAGAAGTTTGTTCCTCTGTATTGTTGCAAACACAGCTACTATACTGAATAAAATTAACAGAAAACAAATGCTCTTTTCTGTAAACATTTTTGTCATGACAGAGTGTCTTAAACACAATATGACTCATTTTGCTTTATGATGAGCAGTCATCTCTTGTCCTGATATTTTCAGGGAGCTCAAAGAAATGCATATTTAGGAACACTGATGCATTTTGTCATTAAATTATGTTTTTTTTAAGCTTAAGTTCATAATTAAAACTAATTGTTTATACATTTTTATCTGCAAAAATAATTCACTGTTTGTTTGTGTAAAAGTGGAGCTGTGGCTCAGTGGTAGAGCACATGTTTTGCATGCACAAGGTCCCAAGTTCAATTCCCGGCATCTTCTGGTAGAGCTGGAAAAATTCCTGCCCCAAACCCAGGAGAGCCACTGTCTGATGGTGTTGACCATACTGAGCTGGATGGATTAATAGGCTGCCTCTACACGAGATGTTTAAAGCTCTTTGAAGTCTCATTAAAAATTTTACCTCTACAAGAGCAGAGTGTAAATCGGGAGTTGAGGCGCGTTATCTCTTCTATTATGCACATTATCGAATGCGCGTTAAATAGCGAGTTTTATTTTGCTCCAGCCATTAAAGCGCATTTTGCCTATGTGAACAAGCGATTCTCCGCATTAACTACTTGTAAAACGCATTTTAAACAACCGGTAAGGCCACCAGTTGTGCGCTCAATTACCTCTTGCGTACAAACATTTACGAAAAAACGCTTCCGAGAAGATGCACATAATCGGCTAACCAGGCGTCAAACAGAATCCATCTAGAGGGGGTCCAAGTCTGACTCAGTATAAGGCAGCTTCCTAGAATCCTATGCTCCACATCCAAATGCACATCCCATTGATGGTAGTCTTTCTGAGTTGCATTGGTTGCTTCCAATGGAATGTGAACTTACATGTGCTTCTAGAAGAACAGCTGAGTGCCCATCCCATTGGAAGTAATGCAGTGCCCACAGATTGCCATCAATTGGATGTGCAGTCAGATGCTTTTAAACCTGAGCCAATCCCTGAGTCAGGCTTGGTTTCTGAGAACGTTTACCTCAAGGAATGCATATTTCAAGGCTTATTCCCTTCTCCCCATGGTGGCCTTGAAGCTGTCTTGATGGAGTTACACACACACACACACACACACACACACACACAGAGCTTCAAGGTTTGCCTGCTCCATAGGACAGACAGGCAAGGAGGCACCCATGCCTGAGTATCCAGGACAAAGGTGCTACCTCTCACGAAGTCATAGGAAACATAGGAAGCTGCCTGAAGTAAGACAGACCATTGGTTCATCTAGCACTGACTACCAGCAGTTCTCCAGGGTTTCAAGGAGGAGTATTTCCTGACCTCCCTAGCAAGGCCAGTGATTGAATTTGGGAATGTTGACATTCAGAGCAAATGCTCTACCATTGAGCTATGGCTTTTCTCTAGCATACGACTTCATAACACAATCCCCAACAGTTTAAACAGTTTAAAAATTGGGATTAAAGGATACATATTTAAGGGTGAACGACTTCTATGTGTAAAGTGGTAAGGAATAGAATATACACCACCCAGTGGGGGGGGGGGGAGCAGAAAAACATGCCCAGCATGCATGGAGCTCATTTGCATGTGGGGAAGAGTGGTGCATATGCCCTTCTGGGACTATTAGGAATAGTTAAGAGACAAAGGGGATGGTAAGAACCCTTGTGTTTTCATCTCCATTAGCCAACCACATTGTGGTGCAGACTAGGTGCTGGCTCATACTGAGTCTACCCTTGGAGAACAGAGATCAAGACTCTAATCAAGAAAAAGGTTAGAAGATCTGAACTAAGTCCATACTGAATGCTTGAATAGGGAATTATCAAACCTTGCTGAAACTTTCCTAAGCTAAATCACTTTTACGCTGAAATCACTATTTGGAAGGGAGGCTTAGTGCTATACTACTCCAGTGGGGCTAACTTGCCAATTACCTTTATATTTGAAATCCTCATTGCAATGTACCCCAGTTCTAATTACTCCCACCTTCTGGTGGAGAATCCTCATCACAATGTACTCCAATTCCTGTTGCTGCCCCTTTATTGCAATGCTCCCCAGTTCCTGTTCCTGCCACCTGCTGGTGCAGATCCTCATCACAGTGCATCCCAGTTCTTGTTGCTGCTCCTTATTGCAACACTCCTCAGTTCCGGTTGCTGTCACCTGCCAGTCCAACTTATTGCAGCACTCTCTAGTTCCAATGGGCCAAGTCCTAGAACTAAATGTGCATATGGCCAAAAAGACACAGAATTCCATTGGCCTACCTAGACCTTGGGCGGCAGAAATATTTTACCTAAAGATTGTTGTTTTCTATTGCTAAATTGGAATAAACACCAGTACATATACCTCAGGTGTGTGAGTGAGGTTGCTATTCAGTCGTAAATTGGTGTCCCAGGTTTCCTGGGTGGGGGCTTGAGCCAGAGATCCATAAGGGAAGAACAAACCACCCCTGGGCACAGAACCCAGCCCTGGCTGCTGACCCAAGGGTTACATATGACTAATTCCCCGTCCCACTTGAAAACTGCTGGTTTCCCGTCAGTCTAATTCACAGCCCCCACAGGCTCTAAGCTTGCGCCTGTCTGCATTGTTCACTGGTGGCATGAGGGTAGCACACATGGCATTTTTTAAAACTATGATTACCTTATAGAACTCAGGCCCGACTACCTTGGATGCAGGAAACCTGAATGCTGGCCTGCCTTTTCTCCTGTTTTCCCGTCCAGTGTTGACATGCACAGAGGGAGTGAGGTAGGCCTGCCTACAATAAACAGAGAGGGGAGTGGCCATTAACATAAATGTTATTATGTGGTTCTTGAAGATGAGAAATAATGGCTAAGTCACATCTTTCTATCACTAAGTTCTTCACAGCAGAAACTGTGGTTGCTTTCACAGCTACCACATTGACCGAAAAGTGATCTGTGGATCTTCCCAGGGATGCAGTCATGTGGGGGAGGCATCATGTGTGAATTTATTCCTGGAAGCAGTTCCTGAGATTAAGGGTTATACACTCTACCTAATCAATTAAAAATCCTCTAGCCCCAACGTGGTGCCCTCCAGATGTGCTGGACTGCAACTTCCATAATTCCCCACCAGTGGCCAGTGGTCATGATGTTTGGGAAATAGATTTGGAGGGCACCAGGTCAGGGAAGACTGCTATAGTCAGTGTACAAAAAAATCATGTTTAAAAAATGTAACAATAATAATTAAACCTTCATAAAACATCAAAGAATAAAAAGCCCAATAGCAAACAGTGATGAGAAGAGTTTTTTTAAAAAAATAAAAACTTCAGACTGCATCAAATTAAAATGGCTGAAATGGAATTGCCTCCAAGAAGTTATAACTGTATTTGTAGAGGACTCAGTTTGTGCATGAATATACACACAAGGACAACTGAGGCACATCATATGGTGTCACTTTTGATCCACACGTTACAAGTCAGTTGGACTTATGCTGGTGTGAATGCTATAGTTTCTATAGCAACTGATTGTGCAAACAGTTGCACAACTGGTTGCGCAACAAGCAAAATGCGCAATCTGTTTCACAAGCATAATTTGCAACTGCGCTTGCACAAATGTAACTTTAGTTGGATTCCTTGAATGGTACACTGCATAGTTTTGTACTAAGAAGATGTGATTCTGAGCTGGCTCATATGCTCCAAAATCCTTAGTGTGGAGTGGATATGACCTGGCATTGTATCCCAAAAGAGGATTGCCACCAGCTTTAAAAGGAGATTAGGCAAATGTATAGAAAATATGCTTATCAATGGACTCTCCAGGTTAAGAGGCAGTATACCAGTATCCAGGTTAAGAGGCAGTATACCAGTAACTGAGGAACAACAGCAGGAGAGGGCTATTGACTTAGTGTCCTAGAGGCATCTGGTTAGTCACTGTGAGAAGCTGGGTGCTTGGGTGTCACCCCATAAACTCAAATAGTGCTAACAAAGCTCCACTGAATCTTTCCATTGCACAAACAGTTGTCTCTTACACTTGCAAGTAGTTGCACAACTGGTTGTACAGCTCAGAGCCTATCTACATAGTACCTTGGAACATTTTAAATAGTATTTTAAAACGTTCCAAATAGGTGCGTTCCAAAACGTCTTAGGCCACATCAAGGAGTACTCACGTTACAGGAGAAAAATTCTTCAGTCTTCAAAGCAGTGTGTGTGTGTCTCACACCCTTCTGTCCTTCTCTTTCTCTTTTGTTTTTACAATGAGTTTAGGGCAAGGCATTGTGGGTGCTGTAGTTCACTTGCCCACTTCCTCCTTAGTTCCCCTTTCTTCCCTAGCTTTCAATGAGTATAGGGCTAAGCATTGTGGGTGTTGTAGTTCACTCACCCACTTCCTCCTTAGCCCCTCTTTCTTCCCCACCAATCAACGGCTAAGCATTTGGGTGCTGGTAAACGAAGCACTGACCCCACAAATCACAAACGGTAAGGAAGGACATATTATTTTACTTAAAATGATTTATTAAAAGTAAAAAACTGTTGTATATAACTGAAGTGAGTTTTAAAAAACCTCGGGTATACAACGTTCAAGGGAGTGCGTCATGCGGCCCAAAGGGTTTTTGTAACCCTTATAAAATGTTACAAAGCTAGTGTGTAGATTGGCTCTCATTGCACAAGTTGAATGCTCAACCAGTTGCACAACGGGTTGCACAAAAGTTATGTGCAAGCTGTTGCTACTTGCGCAACTGTGCTTGTGCAAATATAACTTTAGCTGGGTGCTTCTCTTGCACATAGTCCAGAACCTACTTCCTGCCAGTTGCGCTAATGGAATGACACAGTTTGATACTGGCCTTGGTCGAGGTGGACCTTTAGCCTTATCCAGTAAGTCTCTTCTTCTGTTCCCAGCAATGATTCACATGACTGTGGCACCAAAATGTAGATTACCACCAGGAAACAGCTCCTGTCAGAACTGTTGCACCAGCTCATCCCCTGCCTTCTTCATTCATAAGACCCAAGTTGATTTAAGCCAATATGAGCCAAACCTAATGAGGAGACCTTCTGCAGCAGGAGATACTCTTCAGTGCTCATTGAAAGATGCATGATCTGAGGTAGGAATGAATGCAAGGAGTGATATAATTGTCTGTGTATTATCTGTAAAGATCACATAAACCGAAAATCCAATTGCATACACTCTACAAAAAACTATTTGACGATTGTAAGTATATACTACAAGTACATATTACAGCAATTTTATTACGTGATTATTCACAGTGTATATTTAATGTGAAGCTCTTTTGCTTTGGGTTTGAAACTTCTTTCTTATTCTTTTAAACAAATATTACCAATGATGATGCCACAAAGAGTAAACATCTTGATTGTGAAGAGAAAGGAAGTTTTGTACTCCCAGGACCAGCATACACTCAGTATTGATTCAAGTAAAGGACCCTTTGGGGAAATAAGAACATCAAAGCCTCAACTAATTACACAGTTTTGCATGTTTTGTTATTTGTGGGACTCCCTGGTTTATAAACTGAGGATTATACTGATAAACAAATTGTTGTAGAGGGCTTATGTAAAAAATACACATTTAAAACCTCTGATAGGATTTCTGACTTGAAAATATTTTAAAAAATGTCTGGAAATTGCAGAGTGAAAGGATTCTAATTGGCTAACAGCCTAGACTTCTGTGATAGCAATACACTTGTCAAGTCTGGATGTTAAAGGGGTTCTGTTCTTAAACCTCATCCATGCCTGTATTTCTTCATTTTGGATGTAAAATTCAGCTATTTTGATACACAAAGTCCAATTCACTTTCTGGCTTCATCTGCTGCCTACCAAGGGTATAAAATAACATGAGCGGAAAGTTAACTTAATTAGACACCTAGAGACTCCATGACTTCCCTGAAAGCTGCAGACAATCATGATATAAAACTATTTCCTTTTGATGAGAACAATCCTTCCCTTCGCAACAGTTCATAACACATACAATCATAATTGATTGCACAAAGACACAACAATCAGGCCCAGAGAAAAGCTATCTCAGGAGGACGTATGTGATAGTAGCCATTACAAACCTTCCCATATCAATGACTACATGAACCACACGAACCAATACATGGCAATCTTCAGTTAAAGTGTTTATGATGCCAACCATAGCACAGATGACTGTGCCTATTTCTTCATTCCATGATCCAGGCTAGTATGCAAGGGGATCCAGAGTAGTATCTGCATCTGGGCACACAGGTAAACAGGTACTGTTAGCAGTGATTTGCTGGTGAGTTGTAAGACTAAAGTTAATTGTATGTTTGTCTTGTGCACTACGCAACCTTTGTGGCTGGAAGCCCACATCCTTGAACTGAAAGCAAGTTCTACTCAAATCAATGGGATTTCTTTCTATATAAACAATTTACACTTCAGATCAGGACATGCACCACTAATTTCCAACATGTTCTCCACACTAGGGAAGGCAGGCTGTTTGTTCTAATTTCATTTCAATAGAGACAAATATTAGCCAGCTTAAAAATTAAACCCCCATTAGCATTCCTAATGTATCTTAGAATAATGTTGAACGTAACTGTGTTGGAGAGCAGAAGCCAACTCTCTTTTCCCACACCTTTAATTCCTGTGCTGGCGAATGCACTCACTGTACCATGTCAGCACACTTCTCTATAATGCACTTAGTTAATGTAACTGATGACTACACATTTTGAAACCAAAATGAATTATTAGAAAACCTTCCCTATTTGTCTCTCAGAAAGATATAACTTCTTCCAGGATTTAAGGGAAACAATAATTCTTGCCCTGTCTTTTTTTTTTTTTTTGGTGAATGTAATTCATGGGCTGCTTGTAAAGATTAACACACTGCATGGATAAAACAGCTTTTTCTTTTTGTCTTGATTCCTGTTCTAAGGCTGTTTTAACTACGAATACAGTTAATGTGTTCAGTGGCAGCCACTGAGCAGAATAAGGGTGATCTAGTACTCAGAGAAGGATGCTGTGACAGAAAATGTGCAGTTGTGAACCATGCATTGTAAAACACCCTGAATGGAGCTTTTGCTTCCACACCTTTGCCAGGGTCTTCACTGCCAAAGCGGTCACAGTCCATCAATCTTTACAAATCCAGATGGCCTATTCAGTCCATTAGTAATACTAGGATTGATAGCATGGATATAGCTAGCATGGTTCAAAATATATAGCTACAGTACTTTGCGGGTTACACACTTTTTAGTCCTGTGCTCAGCAATCTGGTGTCAGTGATGGGGCGTCAGGATCACGCCAACCCATTCCATGCACTTGCCATAGGGTCTACAGTATTGGACATACATAGGAACTATGTGTGTGTGTGTGTGTGTGTGCGCGCACGCGCGCATGCACATGCATATGTGTGTACTATCATTTAATTTTAAATCTTTCTAGGCTACGTTTCTGTGCAGGAGCCCTCCCAAGGCGACATACAACAATAAAATTCATTTAATAAAAACCAGTGTGGTAATAAAACAGCAAACATTCCAAAAACAAATCAAAATACCAGCATAAGACAAAACCTACAATGCAATTGCAGCTATAACCCAGGCCAAAAACATAACTAGGCCACAGTAAACAACAAGTAAGTCTTCAGGGCCTTCCTAAAAGCCTGCAACACCCCCTGACAACATATTCCAGCGGTGTGGGGCCACTCTGAAAGAGTCCCTCTTTTCTGCAGTCACCCACTTAACTGCCCTCAAAGGTGGCAAATACATACATATAGTAAATACATGTGTTGAGTTCCTATATATGTGTCCCACACACACACATACACACCATGCTATTAAGGAGTAAGGATCAGACTTCATTGGAAATACATGTGTGAGTAGTTAAAGGAAACACGTGGAAAGTATGGGCTGGATCCAGGATCTGCCTCCCATAAGAAGAAGGCAATGCTCATGGAATGTCCCTCCACCTGTTTTGGGGGGATGTTCCCCTTCCCCACAGACACCGCAGCTTCTCCCATTTGACAGGTTCACTTCCCATTTTCAGGGCATTGTAGGGGCTGCCGTAGAAAAGAGAGGCAGACAAGTCCATTTCCACCAGCACAGTTGATCTAGTTTAAATTTGATTCCAACCTGGGCTAGATAAGGACAGGTGTAGGGCACAGATCAGGAAAGTATGATCCTGATGTCTTACTCTGCATCGACTTTACCCACTTCATCAAATTTTGACATAGGTGTAATAATGTCTGCTTCTTTGGAACCGATTAAAATGGGATGATGTAATGGCCAAAAGTACGTGTAATGTGCTAACTACACCAAAATGACTAAAATGTGAACATGCCTGATAAAAATTGTTAACTGTGTCTTGTAAAAAGTGGTCTTCAGTAGGAGCTGAAAATGGCCCCTAGGAACTAGCGTGCTCTATCAGTGTCTTTGGCCAGTATAAACTTTCTCTCAAAGCTGCAGTCCTGCACACTATCAGATAGATGATACTGTCTGGGCAAAAACCGCCACTGGTCCTGCTCCTGTGCAGCTGCTCCGACGTTCGTATTAATCTCGGCAGAGTAATGAAAAACGTTCAAGGTTCATTCTGTATTCATGGTGGGCAGCTGTACAATTTGTTTCACAACCAAAAGTTGACAGAACAAATCCAAAACAACTCTGTATACATGTTTACATGAGAAGCTATTGGCATCGACAGAGCATTTGAAGGTGTGCTGGAAGTCCCTTATGCTTTTTGTAACATTTTCAAATTCATTGCTGTCTTCAGGATGACAGGAAATTCAGGTCTGCCTCCCTCCTGGGAGATCTTTATTCACAGACAAGTCAAAAACCCTTGACAAAAGGCAACCAAGGGAACTTGTTGACCTTTTAGCTGCCTGTCTAACATCAGAGCAAGTATTGCTCTCTGATAAAATGAGAAATTCAATTTAAGGGGAAATTTAGAAGGCATTTGAGTAGGCTCTCATATTATTTTGCTTCTCGGCCTGTCTTTCAAAACAGAAAATAAATGTAAATAAATAGGACTGTATGTCTTCTATTCCTAACCTTGAAAAGCCAAGTGAACAGAGTTACTCTGAGTGGCAATTCATTTTCTATAACTTCCCACACCATCCTACTTTCTATTTCAGCTTGTTGGTGGCTACCATTTTGTCAAAAGAAAGGATCAAATGTTGCATGTTCTCATTTGACTAACATTATTTATTCAGTTTGTGTTAGCGGCTTCAGTGGGTTATTAAAGCATTAGTTGAACATGAAGAAAACATTCTGGTTAAAGTGTGTTTATTTCAGGCATATATACACATATTCATTTTTAAACTTTCTAGATACAGGAAACCATTTCCACAACAACTGGATGTCTGCCATGTGCACTGCAAGTATTTCTGAGATGTATGCTAGGCCACACACTCAGTTCATGTTGAGTGTTGTTCTCCACATGACCTGGAAGTACACTCTTGCCTAGACCATGTTCAACACTCCCCTTCAGCCATGCATGTAAAAGGAAGGTTCGTAGTGGTGAGTAACCTTTAAGGGAAGCCTTTCTGACATTAGTTGGCTTTTCATTGAAGAACTCCATGATCAGCTTTCATGGAACCCTAGTGTTCGCTGGAATAAGCCTGAAAACCTCATGATTGCCACCACCATCTCCTCCTGTCAGAGTTCAAAATTTGCAATTTTATTTCCCCTCACCAAATGCCAAGGAATTTCTTTCAAGACTTTGTCTTCATAATTTGTTTTGATGTAGTGTTTTCTTTCCAAGTGTAAATGTAAACTGTGTTGAAGTGTTGTGGAAGAAAAATCTTCTGAAGATTTTCAAGTGTTGACATTTCATGAGTCCAGATAAACATATGTTATTTATTGCATTTCTCTGCCGCTCAATAGCTGAAGATTTCTATATATAATATACACAGATTTGAAATAACAACTTTCTATATATATACCCATAGGTACCTGCAGAAATTTTTCCACGATGGCTGAGCTGACAGGGGTTCAAGTCCAGAACACCTGGAAAGCACCAGGTTGAGGAAGGCTGCTCTAGAGAGTAGCAAAGAGTCTATGGAGAGAGTCTATGAGCTCCATCACACCAGAGATTTAGTGCACTCTTGCCATGCCCGGTGTGCAGACTTGCAGCACGTTATTCACATGATGCCATGCCTGTCCTACTGACACCCCGCCTCTTCCCCAGCCTTTCCCAGAATGCTAAAAGTCTGGATTATTTTCCCTAAGAGCATTTAATGTGCCCTAAGCCCCCATGTAGTTTTAAAGGAACTCGGGGCTTGAATGGATTGCATCAGGTCATGGCAGGGAAAAGTGTTCTCTCCCAGCAGCCAGCTCCAAGCCTCAATAAAAACAAACAAACCTTGCATCCCAGGCTCGAAAGCATTTCTTAAAATCATACAATGCCTGAATCTCTGCAGAGACAGGATTGTACTCCCTCAATGCCCCCAAAGAGTCAAACTAAAGAGTTTTTTTCCATTTTTGCCCAGCAGAAAGGTGATCTGGTTGAAGTACTCATCTAACAAGACCTGACTGGAGGGAGAAAGAAGGGGAAGGGTGGAGTGGAAGAGTGAAGGAGCAAAAGAGCAGCTATTCCAGTGAAAAGGATCATAAGATTGACGCGCTTCTACCTCAGAGGTAAAAAACAAACAAACAACTTTTGTATGGTGTGGATTTTGAACTGCTTCAATATCCTTTTGGAATTGCATATTTTTTCTTGGAATTGCACACTTTGTGTATGGTTGCACTTTTTTTTTAAAGGCTCTGATAGCATCAGAGAATATGTCCACAATTTCTGGTAGATCTGGTGACTGAGCAGTATCAAGACCGTGTCTACCAGGACAGGTAGATCTCGCCTCTGTGAAATTCATACAGCAGGTCTATCCTTCTGTTGTTTCTCAATGGATAGACTGGGTGTCTAAACAGTGCCGCCTGCAGCTGAAACCCTCAATTCTTTCCCTGACTACTTTCATTCTTGTAATAGCCCTTGGGCCCATGGCCATTACAGGGGTGAAGGGGAGTTAAATATTGGGGGAAATGACCTGCTCAACTTGCTGTCCACTCATAGGCTCTATGCTGTAAGCATCACACAATAGATTCAGAGCATTACTACATCCAGGGCCTCTGAAAAGCATGTCATTCCCCCAACCACGCTATTAGCAGCTGCCGCATGACGGTTGTGGATGACATGCTTTCCAGAATGCATGCTTTCCCCTCCTTCACTTCAGTCAGGGCCTTAAGGGCCCCAATTGGAGAGAAGGGGAAAGGGCATCATTCCTGCCTTCCCACTGCTCCAATAGGGGCCTCCAGAAAGCACGTCATTCCCCACCACTACACTAATGGTGGTCTTGAAGGGGAAAGTGTGTCATTTCAGGACATTATAGAAAATTTCAAAAAATCCCTGCCTAACACCCAGGATAAAACAAAAACCAGGACAAATCTGGGGAAATCCTGACAGCTGGTCACCCTACCATTTTCAGAGTGTCATATCCTGCTTGGTGTAGATCTGGCCTGGATATAACAACACTGGACTACACTGCAGAGTTGTCTTAAACTACTCTAACCCCACCCCGCCCCAAAACTGGGAATAATAAGAATACTGGGCTACTTTGCAGGACTGGTATAACTGGCACCTTCTCAGCCATAGTACTGCTCCTGCATACATTGTCAGAGTAATTTTTAAAATGTTTATAAATTCAGGAAAAAAATATTAACAAGACCTGAATTATAAATATCATGAACTCTTGTCTGTGCTATTACCTTGTGTTGTTGTTTTTGGTAGACCACTCCACAAAGTCAGCTACACCAAACCCCAATATTTCCATTTTTTTTTAATGAGGCTGCAATTGCTTCCTAACAGAGAAGACCCCAAAAAGGCTTAACACATTCATAAGAACTAACACATGCAGATAGTGGGTGTGTTAACCATTAGTATGACTCCATTCATTGGTTAAAAACATAGAAAGGCAATAGTTTCTCACAAAACAAATGGGCAGAATAATGGCTGCACAGTTTGCCTCTTCTCAGGTTCTTCAAAGGCTAGAAACTTCATTTTTTTAAAAATGAATCTGGAAATCTGAAGATTATGGCTGATCTGGGGGGGGGAAGGGAAAACTGACCCCCTTGTCCTTTCTTGTAGACCCCTATCTGCCTACCAAATCTTCCCAAAACATGCATACTTGAGAGATGATATATTTCCACTGTAAAGGTGCAGGTATCCAGCATGAATGCTAATAAATAGCTATATTTTAGATGTACAGTGTTGCCAAGTTGACAATGTAGAGGTTTTATGCCAAATGACATCAGCTACTTACAATCTCCTCCTTCATTTTCCATTTGAAAGGTTAACATTATTTTCTCTGGGAGTTTCCCTGGCAAACTTGAAATAACTTTATCTGTTTGGATAAGAGGGGAAGCTCCTGTGGTAAATGGAAATGATTGCTTTTAACAGCATTGTATTTATTGATATATTTCTCAGGAACATATAATGGAGAAAGCCAGCTCTCATTAAAACGGGTGCATCTTATAATGTTTCTCTGGCTATAGAATGATTCATTGACTGAGATATCAAACGAAAATCAACACAAATACTTCTATAGGGAGGGGAAATGTGGCAAAATAGAGTCAGACATAGAGTCAGACTTGGAAAGAAACACTGGATAGAAGCCATATCATCAAGCCAAGATAGTCCCTTTCATTGTTTTGTATAAAGGAAATCTTCTGAAGATCTTTTTTCCCCATTCATGAAAGTTAACAATATATTCAAACATAGTAGAAAAAAAATAATTTAAAATATATGTATTAGACTTACTTCACAACCATATTGTAGCATCTCCATTTCAGAAACCAGAAAGAGCTCTGCAATGTTTTCTAGCAATAAAATTATTGGATACAGTAGGATTATAAATATATTTCCAGAAAATGGCAGACATGAATGAGAATAGATTGCACAGGTTAATTTTCACTGAACTGAACCCCTGAATAAGGAAAGGTGTTCTTTTCTTTATTTATTTTTAGCAAGCTATTCCTAAAATGGGTTAAAATAGTCACTTGATGTCACATAGCCATACATATGAAATGACTAAAAGTGTAATGAGAGAATCAAGGAAAGAGACAGCCTAATTCATTGACCTAAATTGACGTATGAGTCCATATTTATTCAAGTACATATTTATATCCTGCTTTTTAAGCCAAGCATTCACGAAGCAGTTAATAATGATTTTATGCATACAAATATCACTTAAAACTGTAGCATCATGAAACAACAATTTCATAAAAACAATCAAACTATAATTACAAAAAAACAAAAAGTCTTTTTACACAACACTTTTATTGTGTGCTCATGATTGCTCATTCACGGTAGCTTGCAGGTCCTTTACATGATGTCATCACTCTCCAAAGTGTTTCCTGCTTTTTGCAACCATTATCTCATGTGTTTTTCTGCTATTATTTAGAAAACACATTAGAAAGCCCCATGTAATTGTGCAATTTTGCTGTAGCACATAACCACCTAGTGGTTGTATAATGAAACATATAGGGCTTCTCCACATGGGTTTTTTTATCCTGCAATCAAGATTGATTACTCATGGACATTTGTGGTCCTTTACATGACATCACCTCTCCGATGCTTTCTGACCTTTATCCTGTATTTTTTTTTTTTACAAAAAAATCACAGATAATGAGCTATCTAAATACTGCAAGTTGATTTTCTCTGTGAAAAGAGGAAGTGGTGCTATAACACAACACCATCTAATGGCTGTATAATGAAACATATAGAGATTGCAGATAAAGAAACTCCAGTGGGGAGAGTGGAAGTGCGTGAAAGGGGTCATCTTAATCCCACAAAGAAAACAGAAGCAGGATAAATTGCAGGATTAAAACCCTGGTGTGGAGAAGCAAATAGAAAAGCAAAGAAAGAAAACCTCAGAAAAAAAGCATGTGTAAAGGAGCCAATCTTGATCCCATGAAGAATCCAGAAGTAGAAGTCTTAGTAAAGGTGCGGGATAACAGCCTCATGCAGAAATGCTCTAAGTAGCAGTGTTGAAAAACAAAATCCAGTACATCACTGTGATCAAAATCACCTTAGACTAAAACTCAGTAATGTAAAACAATAAAAACCCAACACAGCAATTTGATTAAAAGCGGATTGGAATGGGAAATAAAATAAAAAGGAGGGACCTGTGTATCTTTTGAAAGGAGATGTGGGCCCACAACTGAAAAGGTTCTGTTCTTAGTGTTTGCTAATAATAATGCTGAAGGGCCCTTTTCAGTACATATTTAGTGGTGGTGCATTCACCTTGGACTTTCTTCCTGCAATTCATACTGAGCTGAACCTCCATTTCTGCCAGTCCTGTGGCTTAATGAGACCATAGCAAAGCATGACGCAAGATGTAGTATTGGTTCAGAAATTTTCACTGCCCTATAAATATTGCCTTACCAGATCAAAGCAATTTAGTCCTGTGCTCTTTTTCCAACAACAGCCATACCTTATTGGTCATATTAATAATTTGTATTGTATTATTGTCTTTATACTGAATGAATACTTAAGACCAGGAGTGTGTTGATACTGTGTAATGTTCTGTATTATGCATAGTGCAATAATTTTATTATACTATAGTGTGCTTCAAACACTTGGAAGTTTGGTTATATGCAGCATTTATGTGCAAATATAAATACTGTTATAAATAAATAAATTATCTCTGGTCTGAGTGTATTTTCAAGTGGTTGGGTGCTTTTCACCCTCGTTTTCCACAGTTTCTATCATACCAGCTTTACAGGGACATAGGCGCTCAGAGTATGGAATATTATTGTGTTTACCCTCCAAAAATGCAGAGGGAAGCACATTAAACTTAGCCAGCATAAACGCTTTCCTGTATTTTGGGATAGTTAAAAGAGTTAAATAGGTTGTAGGTAAAAAAGCTTGCCCCCATCTCTAAATTCAGGATATGGGGTTGCTGCTCTTATAAGCTCTTGTAGCTCAATGTCCCCAATACGCTGGCATATAACCTCTTTGGCTTTTAACAAATCGAAAGCCAAAATGGCATTTCGCGAGAGACCCATATTGCACAGTTTCCCATCAACAGCCCTTTTCCATTTAGACTGGAATACATCGGTCAATATCAAAGGGGCCAAGCCATTTTTAGCCAAAGGTTTAGCTTATATCTCCAGGCACAGGATTCAACCGAGATTTGCCCTGTCTCTAGACGTAGAAGTACATTAGGCACACAGCTTGGAAGACCAAGAACATTTCTCAAATATTTTGTTTGGGTAGATTCCATAGCAGTAAAATTACTATAGGCACACAAATGCGCACCATAAAGCAGTTGTGTTAGCACCTTAGCAGAGAACACTTGTAAGGCTGATGGTAAGTGCTGTCCTCCTTTAGCATAAAAAAAGAAATGAGTGATTTGACACTCCTCTGTGCATTTGCAATGGCATTGGAGATTTGACTCCTCCAGAAGCCGGATGATTGGAAGATTATTCCCAAGTATTTGTAAGATTTAACCTGTTCAATTGGGTGCCCATTTATCTGCCAGCGATGTTTAGTCCGCTTTCATGTGAAAACTAAGACTTTAGTTTTACAATAAATGTCCAAAGCTCTTAGTAACCGCCTCAAGCCAATGCATGTCAGAGAGAGAAGTACTGCACCATCTGCATATACTAAAATGGACAAAGATCTATGTGCCAACTTAGGAGGGTGGGAGTTTATCTCAGAGAGCTCCTTGACCAGAGAGTTAATATAAATGTTAAACAAGGTGGGGGCTAGAACACAACCCTGTCTAATACCAATATAAGTTGGGATCGCTCTGGTCAAATGGCCTGCATGATTACATCTCACCTGCACCCAAGTTTTATCATAGAGGCTACGAATAAGGGTCAACAGTCACCTATCAATGTTAGTGTCCTCAAGTTTTGCCATAACCTATCTCTTGGGATTAGATCAAAAGCAGACTTAAAGTCAATATAGGATGTATAAAGTGCCCCTCCGGAGACAGAAGAATACTTTTAGGCCTGGTGTTGTAATACGAGTCCTTGGTCAGCTGTGGAGCGCCATGGTCTAAAGCCTGCTTGCTCATCTTCCAAATAAAGTTCCTCCTCCATCCAGCTTGATAGTTTCTCGAGGAGGTGACTGGCATACAGCTTGTTCACAATGCTCAATAGACTAATTGGCCTGTAATTAGCAGGGGTCCCTCTTTTCCCTTTTTTATATATCGGGACAATAATAGCGAGGTCCCAGTCCTCTAGTATACACACTGACTGATCAATATAGGTAAATAGAGCTGCTAGAAACAGGGCCCACCACTCCATGTTGGCCTTAAGCATCTTGGGTAATATATCATCACTTCCGGGTGCTTTGCCCGATTTAATCTTAAAAATAAGCCTCTTAATTTCAGAGGAGGAAACAGGAGGCCAATCTGGGATGTTTGTCAATTCAGTTTGTAATAGTGTGGTTCCAGTTTGTCTTTTTGTATACAGCTCACTAAAATATAATTCCCAGGTCTTGACAGGAATATGAAAGTCCATTCTACATTGCTTACTTTGCCAGCTACTGGAGACAATTCTCCAGAAGGTAACTGCATCATTGAAGCAGCAATTAAATTCTGCCAACCCACTCTCTGCGCCTGGTTCTTTTTCTCCTTAATTAAATTTTATATCGCTTCTTTAAAGACAGCCATTCAGGGGGTAGAGTTGGCAAATCCAATTTCCTGTATATCCTATAGTTATCTATTAAAAGTTTCTTCATGTTCACACTTTCTTGGTCAAACCAAGGTTTAGACCTACAGGAAGGGGCATATTGCCTGACAGGGATTTTATAGGTCAAGTGATTTTGGAAGAGTAAAATCATTTCTTGATACAAGTCTAAAGCATTTAGCACAGGCCCTGCAGTTAACAAAGTATCCCACAATCTAAGACAATTTTCTGAGTGTAACAATAAAGATAGATCGTCATCTAGCTTGGCAGACCATCTTATACATGAGGTTCTAATTTCAGCTTCTGGGAAGATCCAAGGTCCATGATCTGCATGGACTTCCTGATCCTTAAGGTTCAGGAGTACAATTAAAGGAAGATGATTGCTCTCTGTGCAAGTACCCACCCTGCAGCTAATCACCAAGTTTAACAGATCATAAGATACAATAAAATAATCTATTGTCGATGCTCCAGAACCTGATAAGAATGTAAATTCCCCTTTTCCATCTCCCTCTATGCCCCCATTTAACAACACTAAATCTAAGTCATTTATCATACATAGGAGGTACAATCCAGAATAGTTGCAACCCTTGTCTTTGGACTGCCTTTCAGGAATGGGCCATCTCTATTTCAGGAGGGTGTTCACCAAAATGGTGGTAGAGAGCTTCATCATTCAGGCCAATTCTGGCATTGAAATCTTCTGCCAATATCACAAATGCTTCTGGGTGTGAAGATGTTTATCAATGAACTCCTGCAGTCTTGACCATCTGTCCTTATTTAGCTGTTTTAGGTGCAGCGGGGATAAGTAAACATTTATTAACAATTAGGAGAAAGCACGGAATCCAGTCACTAAAGAAATTGCAATATTAAGTAAACAGTCTGAGCTAGTGGGAATGGCCTCTACATGTTTTGGACACTTCAATGCCCATAAGCCCTAGCCAGCATGGCCAATAGCCAGGAATTATGGGGGTTGTAGCAAACATCTGGAAGGTTTACAGCCATTCTTCCTGAATTTGTTTAGGAAGTAAAGTTTACATGACCATCACAACACCTTGAGCTAATAGATTCTATAAATTCTATATAATGTGGCAGTGAATTCTATTTATTAATTATGTAAGTGTTCCAGCCTTAATTTACATGACTATGGATGCTTATATTCCATTATTTTTTGTAGGTGGAGTTAGGCTGACCAGATAAAATCCAGGTCAGGGCTCCTGTAACTTTAACAGTTGTAGAGAAAAGGGTATTTCAGCCAGTGTCATTTGTATGCAATTAGTTCCTGGTGAAATTCCCTCTTCATCACAACAGTTAAAGTTGCAAGGGCCTTGCCTTCTTTTGTATATGGTCACTCTAGTATAGTGCCTGCAACTTTAACTGTTGTGATGAAGAGGGAATTTCACCAGGAACTAATTGCATACAAATGACACTGGCTGAAATTCCCTTTTCTCTACAACTGTTAAAGTTACAGGAGCCCTGACCTGGATTTTATCTGGTCAGCCTAGTGGAGTATTCTTGAGCTTCCATACATGTAAAGCTGTGTTCAAGCTTTGTAATCTGCCTCTACCGTGGCAGGTAATTGGGCTAAGACAAGGGTTAAGTCCCCTTACAGCTTATCCTTTTGCTATCTACATGGCTCAGTAATTAGAGATGGTGCAGTAAATGTCCAAAAAGTAGTGATGTTTGACCATCTTCCCAGATGAATTTCACAAATGCCTGAAAATTCAGAGACACTCTACTGAATGTTGACAGTTATGTAAATGAGATTGTCAGCATTCACTGGTTTAAGTCCAAAACTCTGTGTGTGTGTGTGTGTGTGTGTGTGTTCCTCAATTCATCTGTGTTTGCAGGACTGAAGCTCAGTGGTAGAGCATATGCTTTGCATGCAAAAGATTCCAGGTTCAATCAATGGCATCTCCAAGAAGGGATGGAAAAGACTCCTGACCTGTCTGAAAACATGGAGATGTGCTACCAGTCATTGTAGACAATGCTGAGCTAGATGAGTAGACAATACTGATTCAATATAAGGAAGCTTCCTATGTTTTGTCATACACACAACATTCGATTTGAAAGATTAAATTAACTGTAGATTTTAATGTACCACATATGTGACTGGGGAGAAGATTGCTTTAAGTGAACTGCAGAGAGCTTGAAAGTATCTAGGTGTGTGTGTGTGTGTGAGATGCAACTCTCTCTCTCTTCTCTCCTTTGCATGAAAACCTCTCTCTTTGAGATGAAATCATTGGAAAGTTCCCTGGGCTGAAGTAAGCATCCTCAGGAGACCATGCCAGAGACCTAGACTGCGGCATGCTATTGATCAGAGAGATGAACAAGCTCTGGTAACAAATCCTACGGAAAGCTCACCACTTTTTCTGAAGACCTTTTCAAACCCCACTCTAATCACTGGGTAGAAAGCAGTAAATTAAAGCAGCAGGTTCAAGCTTTGGAAGGCTTTAACAGGCAGGGTGCAGCAGGAAAACACACAGGAGGTTGAGTTATTGTATTTTGTAACCTTCCACGTTTGCCTGCAAGCCATAAATTACGGAGGTGAACGTAAATAAGAATTAAATATCAGAAGTGTCTTTCTTCTTCTGTCCTTTTGATTATACCACTATTTTATTTATGACTCCCTTAAGAAAACCGAACTTCCATTATGTGCTATTTTCTTCTGTAAATTGTTAAAAGAATCACAAAAATGAAATACTTCACAGCAGGTTTTTCCTCTATTGCTGCTTGCTGGTGAAACTGGCTCTCCCTCCCCTTTTGGGAAGCTTGTAGGTTTTGTTTTCCTATGATAGAGAGGACAACATCTTATTCTAGTTTACTGTGCTGTCAAAAGCATGTTACCATCCTCTTCAACATCAAAAGTCAAAACAAAGAACTCTAAGCAGCTGAGGCATTTGACCATTGCCAGGACATAATACAATGTTCTTGTTCATCTAGGAAGTAAAAAAATGTATTCAATATCTTGGTACATATTATACTAGATTCCAGGGTGAAACTGGCTGCTTTCAATTGATAGAAAGAACTGGAATGTTAAAGTTCACAGTGTGCATAATGTTTATGTGCCTGGATTTTATTGTGTTGAGACTGGATAAGAGTTCACCAAGATAGTGTTTTGATTGCCACTCTGCTCTGAACCCCTTCCCAATGTATGGACTGAAGACCAAACCCTTCCAACAACTCCTATGGGACAAAAAGGACTATGCATCAGACATGCCACAGGGGGTTACGTAAATGCTAAATGATGCTGATGATGACATAGGAAAAGAAAACTATCCCTTGGAATCGTGAAAATTCTTCCACTGATTCTGTTCATTTTTAAAACTTATGGAGTGTGGATTTGTAGTTGTTGCAGCTGTTCTGGCCCTTTGTTTTTGTCTACCAAGTCTTTTCTACCAGCTGGTTCTCAACACAAAGGCCAGGGATCCCCCGTACCCCCATTTTAAAAGAACCATCAGTACTGAGCATCATCCTGTAACTTGCACATCACGTTCATACGTTCATTGTGATGCTTTACAAGGAAAAAACTGACACATTTTTCTACTTGTTTTTTTAAAAAGAAAAATAGCAGCCGTGAAGAGACCATTTCTGAAATAAGCATGTTCTATTAAAGAATACACAAACAGTGGTGAGAAAAGGTTTGTGAACCCTAATGATAATTATGGAAATTCTGTAGTTTTACCATGATAGCCTTCATGAATCAAAACCAGCCCTTTTCTAAATATCCAATGGGTTTATATTTACCAATTTTGTGTCTTGTGAAATAAAACAATATATAAATTAGGCAAACTACGAGTACTTAAGAGACAGGTATGTGCAGAAGTAAATGAACTCTTGGTTGCATCAGCTCAATTAAGGGGAATAATTAGATGTTTAAGTTATTAAACATATCTTCAGGGGTGAATTTGGGAGGCCCCACCCTTTGTGAGTTCAAACAAAGAATCTCACCCCAAATGTCAAGCATGGTGGTGGGAATGAGATGGTGTGGGTTTGCTTTGCTGCTTCAGGGTCTGGACGGCTTGCCAGAATTGAAACAACCATGAACTTTGCAGTGTATTAGAAGATTCTAGAGGAGAATGTCAGGAGAATCCGTCCATGAGCTGAAGCGGATGGGTCATGCAACAAGACAATGATCCTAAACATACAAGCAGATCTACACAAGAATGACGGTGGAAGAAGAAATTCTGTGTTTAGAATGGCCTATTCAAAGTCCGGATCTATACCCCATTGAAATGTTGTGGCAGGACTTGAAGTGAGCTGTTCATGCAAGGAAGCCCTCAAATATCACTGAGGCCCTTTCCACACCAGCAAAATGCCTGGGATGGTCCCCAGCTGCTCCTTGTGAGTCCAAATGACACACAGGGAGTCCTGAGAAGGGGGTGCACGGGATTTCTTCAGGTTTACCAAACCTCAAAAATCTTGATTCTTCCACGGTCCCAGGGGACCGTGGAAGAATGTGCCTGCCCATCCCAGGCGTAGCCTCGCTTACTGTGAACTGGGCATGGAGCCGCACTGCGTGGCTCTGTGCCAAGCAAGGGAGGGGGTGGCACTAGTTTCGCCACCTCCGGCAGGGAAGGGAGGGGGCCCACGCACTCAGTTTTTTTAAAAAAAAAGGCTTCGCCTTTTTCACTGGAGCGCTCATGTGCTCTTCTCCGCTCAAAATAATAATTTTAAAAATGGCGGCTGCAACTTGTGATGGCCCAGGAGAAGCCCGGGCCATCGCATTTCTGGTTTGTATTGGGTGCACCAATCCCAGAAGTAGCTACTTCCGGGATCCCCTGCCCTGAGTCCTCTACACCACTATGATGTAGAAAGGGCCTGAGTTGAAGTAGGTTTGTAAGAATGAATGGGCCAAAACCAATGTGAGAGACGACCAACAGTTACTGGAAATGCTCACTTGAAGTCATTGCTACTCAAGGGGGGGGGGGGTGCCACCAGGTACTGAATCTAAAGGTTCACATACTTTTGCACACATGGATATTGACTGTTGAATCAATTGTGGATAAATAAATGTTGAAAAAGCATCATATTTGTGTGTCATTTGTTTGATCAGGTAATCTATTGTTCTTTATCTAGAATTATAGGGTTAGATTAAGTTCTAATAATGTTAGGTTGGAATTCATGACAATCCCAAGGAGTCCACAAACTATAACAGGTGCTTTGTTAAAAAAAAAAAAAAGAAGGAAGGAAGGAAGGAAGGAAGGAAGGAAGGAAGGAAGGAACAACCAGGAGAGGTCTAGCAGTATTTATTTGTGGTTTTGTAGTAAATTGTTGACATTTGTTTTTCCACAGCAAAATGATTAGCATTTTTATGCATTTGTAGAAGCAACTGCTTTTGTTGCCAAAGATATAAGTACACAGCAAGCGGAGATAAGAGCAGAATGGAAAGAGCAAAATTTCTGTTCTCTGGGCATACTTTTGAAATAATATTTTATCTTGGCATCTAAATCAAACAGGGCAGGTTGATATACTTTTTCAAGAGTGAATTGTGATCAGAGAGTGAGTGTTAAGTAATTCCCATGTATTCATTTTTGCCATCACTTTCAGTTCAGTATTAAATATGACTTGTTCAGATGTCACATATTGATACAGAGTATATGTGTCAGCATTTGGACAGAAACTAATTGGATTCATATCTCTGATATGTTTTCAAATTGCTGGGTCACATCTGGGTCTCCCGCTATAAATTCTTCAACACTAGTCCAAGTAAAAGGAATGTGACAGATTTAATACCTAGAATAAGTTATTAACTGTAAGAATGCATAAAACAGCATACTGTTGAAAACTGAGAAGTCCATGTTGCCTCTTTTTTAATTTTAGGAGGAATTTCTTTAAGGATATTAGTTGTTGGATCCTCCTATGGTGGGCTTAAAGCCAACTAAAGTATGATGAATTAGATTATCATGATGACGATCTCACAAAAGTTTGTTCCAGATTGTTTGAAAATAAAGCTAAAGTGGAAGATACTCAAACTATGTTTAGAGAAGAATAAAGTTTAGGGGCAGTCCACCCATATAATTTGTAGGACAAATGGAAAAAAATATTAACTGGAGGTTTAAAATTCTGGAAATATTTGGACTTGTAGAACTGGAAAAAGTGCAGAAAAGGGCAATTTAGATGATCAAGGGGCTCGAGCAACTCCCCTATGAGGGAAGGTTACAACAGCTGGTATAGTTTAGCTTGGGGAAAAAGGCACATAAAGGGAGATATGATAGAGGTGTACAATATTATGTATGGTGTGCAGAATTTGGATAGGGAGACATTCTCTCTCTCTTATAATATTACAACCTGGGATCATCCCATGAAGCTGATTGGTCAGAATGATAAGGTGTTTAAGAGGATAGACAAAAGGAAGTGCTTCGTCACACAGCGCATAGTCAAACTATGAAATTCGCTGCCACAAGATGGTCATCAATGTGGATGGTTTTAATGACAAATTCCTGGAGAAGGCTATCAATGGCTACTAGTCCTGATGGCTCTATACTGCCTCCAGTATCAGAAGCAGTACACCATAGGTGGGAGGGTGCTGTTGCATTCATGTCCTGTATGTGGGTTTCCAATTGACAGCTGGTTGGCCACTGTGTGAACAGAATGCTGGACTAGATGGACCCTGGGTCAGATCCAGCATAGCTCAGGAATTTACCGGCTTTGGGGCAATTTTCCCCCTTTCTAAAAGGTTGAAATGTCTCTCATAAGGCTTAGTTACCAGCAGTAAGAGCTTTAAGGTAAAGTACGCTGGGGCATGTGTGTATTTTTGATCCTGCCCTTTTTGTCTTTGGATCCACCCTCTTTACCTTCAGTCCTATCCACCACTGGAATGTTGCCCCTGAGAGCATTTCCAAAATGGAATATGGCCATCCGGCTGAAAGAGATCCCCCACCCCTGGCATGAGTTTGGTCTTAACTGCATTGGTTGTCTTGCTTTATGTTCTATGCGTAAAATACAACTCATTCTTTTCCAATGCAATCTATGGTGCTGGATCATCTCCATAAGGCCTTCAATGATACAGGCTCCAGAAGTGCCATTTACAGACACCAGGGGAACATCACCTGCCCAGTGTTTAGATGACATGGTTCTTCCTCTGGCCATCTCGTTTTAAACAACTGAGAGACTACTGTTTTTTAAAAAAATGAACTATGCACATTTGCATGGGAGCAAGTTCCTCAATTGGACTTGCCATTAAACTCAATGGGGCAGTTTAGACATGCACAGATTTCACTGTAAGTAGGCCAATGTACTAAACAGGTATGTCAGAGGCACAAATCCGTTTACTTCAGAAACAGGTGATTCTGTGACCTATGGTATCGCTTGCAATGTTAAGAACCATCTGGAGGCAATTAGTAAACTAAACCTTATTTAGGAGGGATTTTAATCTGATATGCTGCATGTTGAATTTTCTTTTTAGGAAGTTTGTTTCTAAATCTTTATTCTCTACTTAATTAATAGCAGCCTTTTGGAATATTTTTTATTCCCAGCATTGCTAAAGAAAAAGCAAAGTGAAACTTTTTGAAATAAGTACATTGTGTTGCTTTATGCCATATCTGTGGACTACTGGTAGCACATGCTAACATTCAGGCTGCAAGCTTTGTAGCCCTGGACTCATGTTTCCATCTTTATACTCATAAACCTTTGTAATAATGATATCTTTTTATTATTTCATCTTTTTTTAAGTGATGAAACTATTTAAATCATTACAAATGAGAGGAAGCCAGGAATGAAAGCTTCCCTCCATGGAAAGAGAAAATGGCACTGGGGCAATTAAGAAATGCTATTCAAGGGGCAAATCAGCACTAATTCCTCCCCCCATGTCAAATCTCAGAAAGAAATACAAGAGGTTGAATATGCAAAGAAATGTCTATTAAACAATATATTATTAATGCATCTCTCAAGGAGGGGAGTTTTACATCATCATGTTCAAAAGAAGCGGTGGTACGGCCGCTTCTAAAAAAAGCCCTCCCTGGATCCCCTGGACCTTAATAACTATAGCCCAGAGAGCTTCGGCTATGGGGCGGTATAAAAATGCAATAAATAAATAAATAAATAAATAATAAATAATATAGGCCAGTATCAAATCTTCCATTTTTGGGCAAGGTGATCAAGAGAGCGGTTGCCTTCCAACTGCAAGCAGTTTTGGATGATACAGATTTTCTAGACCCATTTCAAACTGGCTTCAGGGCAGGATATGGAATTGAGACTGCTATGGTCATCTTAGTGGATGATCTATGCTTAAGTATTGACAGGGGGAGTGTGTCCCTGTTGATACTTCTGGACCTCTCAGCGGCTTTCGATACCATCAACCATGGTATCCTTCTGGAACGCCTGAGGGGATTGGGACTTGGGGGCACTGTGCTTCAGTGGTTCTGGTCCTACCTCTCGGGCAGGTTCCAAATGGTGATGCTTGGGGATAGTTGCTCATCAAAGAAGGAGCTGCTATGTGATGTACCACAAGGTGCCATCCTATCCCCAATGCTGTTTAACATCTACATGAAACTGCTGGGAGAGATCATCCGGAGGCATGGGATGGGGTGCTATCAGTACGCTGATGATACCCAAATATATTTCTCTATGTCTTTGACAACAGCGTAAGCTAAGGATAGCGTGTCTCCTCTGAATGAATGCTTGGAGGCGGTAATGGGCTGGATGAGGAAAAACAAACTGAAGCTGGATCCAGACAAGACGGAGGTGCTTACTGTCAAGGGCCACAACCTGGGGTTGGAAGTGTGTCAACCAGTTCTGGATGGGGTTACACTCCCCCTGAAAGGCTGTGTCCGCAGCTTGGGGGTGCTCCTGGATCCGTCGCTCCAAATTCAGATAGATGCAACTGCCAGGAGTGCCTAGTATCAGCTTCGGACGATACGCCAGCTGCGCCCCTTCCTAGAGTTGGAAGACCTAAAATCAGTAGTGCACGTGCTGGTAACTTCGAGGCTCGACTTCTGCAATGCGCTGTACATAGGGCTACCTCTGTGCCTAGTCCGGAAACTTCAACTAGTTCAAAATATGGCAGCCAGGTTGGTCACCGGTACATCTAGGGGTAACCATATTACACCAGTTTTAAAATCTCTTCACTGGCTGCCAATCAGTTTCCAGGCGAAGTACAAAGTGTTGGTCATTACCTTTAAAGCCCTACATGGTTTGGGTTCAGGTTACCTACAGGATCGCCTTCTCCCATACAATCTGCCCCGCATGCTCAGGTCCTCTGGGAAGAATTTACTACAGTCAACAAGAACTAGACTGACGACCGTAACCCAGAAGACTTTCTCTTCTGCCGCTCCCAGATTGTGGAATGATCTGCCGGGAGAGATTCGCCAACTCACCAGTCTTCAGGAATTTAAAGGATCTATAAAGACTGATCTCTTCTGGCAGGCCTACCCAGATGAATTTTAAAGTGTATTAATTAACGAGACACATGGTGCATCAATAGTAAGAAAAGCTCGAACACGCTTACAACATGCTTAGGACTCGAGGGAAAGTATTACTTATTCTATAGAGTTTGCTGAATATTCAAAACTTACTTAGCCTGCATTTTAACTTATAAGTTTCCCCCCCCCCCCTTATGTTCTGTTTAAATCGCAGTTGTACGGTCTGTGGACTTTTAACAATAAAGTAGTAGTAACTTTTTCGAGAATGACCTCACCTTAAGTTTTAAAGTAGTCATACCACTATCCCTATTTTTCTCAATGTGGCCAGGTTTTAGATTTATTGGAATTTTATTTGGGGATCGCAAAACTCCTGGTGGTATTAACTGTTTATAAAATGTGATGTATAATTGGTCTGTTGACTGTAAATAAAGAATTGATTGATTGGTATTTTAATGATGTATTGGTTTTATGTGTTTTAATCAGTTTTGTATTTTATGTTTGATGATGTTCCCTGCCTCGATCCATTGGGAGAGGCGGGTAATAAATAAATAAATTTATTATTATTATTATTATTATTGTTAAACTAACTGTGAAAAGCCTTGCCTGTCCAGCCTGGAGAAGCTGGTGCTGCAATTGCATTTTATCACTCAAATCAGGGAAGTGTCTTCATGGTGCCTGGTTGGTGCTGTTTCCCTTGAAAACCCTGCACTTTCCCTCCCCCAGGGTGGCACTGGGTGATTCTGATGCTGAGGAGGAAGCGCAGGGTTTCTGGGTGGCCATCCGGGGACTGGAACAACCCCCGCCCTCTTCCTGGTGGAAGATGACCAATCACAGGTCGCCTTCCACCAGTCACCACCCAGACACGCCTCCATTGCGTGTCGTTGCCTCGCTCCAACGAAAAAAGTCAGGCTAAGTCCCTACTGTTTTTTCTCCACAGCTTCAGCAGAAAGCCCTGGGGTGGGTGCACAGATGCAGTGGTGTTGTTTAATCGACGCCATGCCACTGTGCACCCACCCAGGGGCTTTCCGAGCATTTAGAGAGCCCCCAGGTCAGAAAAACATACACATATGGATTACTCAGAAAACACTAGAATAGGTTAACAACAATGTTGTGCGGATGTACCATAAAAAGTGAGTGAACAAAGGATAGCAATTCCAGATATAAGGGATAACATGGTAGTATCACAATCATTGGAGCTTCAGCACATCTAATGCTTTGGTAGATTCAAGTTCATGGGATGTCCAGACGGTGACATCTTCTACTCATGCCCCTCCTGGTTTTTTTTAACTGCTTCTTGCATCTTTTTGCTTAACACAGAAAAGCCATTAAGGAGAAAAAGACAGAACAGCTGCAGAATAATAAGAATAATAAGAATAAATTATTTCATACCAGCCTCTCCCTTTGGATCGAGGTGGGGAACAACATTTGTACAATAACAATATAGATCAAATACATAAATTAATTGAAAGCGCATATAAAACAATCAACACATTTTTTTAAAAAAAAAATTAAAGTGCCCTCTGTCTGGAAGCATTCACAGTTCAGTGGCAGACAGAAATGAGTGGTTAGTCATCTTCAATGCAGTCTTGTTTCTTTTTACGTTTGTAAGCTTCTGTCCTGCTAGCAACCTGATCTATGGGGATCTCTTCATCAAGCTCCTTTGGTTTGAAAGATGATATTCCTTCAAGGATATTTTTAATGAAGTTCCATCTGGCTAAGCTTATTAGATTTCACATATTTTGAAGGGGAACAGTAACTACATTTCTGCTTTTTATTGTGAGCATTTCATTTATTTAAAACACTCTATGTATTCAACACATACCTGATTGTCCTTGAGAGGCAAGGCCTACCATCCATGTGCTCAGCCATTTCTCTTCCTAATTATAAGAGTTGCCAGGGAAAGGGCTAACTGATTGAGAAAGGGGAGTAATGCAGGGTTGAGCAGAAGGTATATCTGCAAATGTTTGGAACTTCTACTCCCAGAAGCCCTTCCAACATGGCCTGTGGTCAGGAATACCGGGAGTTGAAATCCAAAAATCTAGAGATCTACTTTCTGCCCACCCTTGCAGTAGTGAATGCCTCCTACAAGGGGGTATGATTCCATTTTGCCAAAAAAAGGTGGTGGTGACTGAAAATGAATGCTCTTCCTAAAGTCTTATTTATGTTTCTAAACATCCTTTTATGGGTCTGTTCAGATGTATTGATTTAGTGGCAAAAATGTTTTTGAATTTCTGTGGAAAGAGGGGGGAAATCTAGGGTTGTTGTAGCTAATACACTTTATAAATCAGCAAAGGAGGGAGGATAACATTCCCAAACATTACAATTTTCTATCAAGCAGCTATGTTAAGTCATATGAAGAACTGGCTCATTCTGGATACAGTGAGCCAGTTTACACAATCGCAGCCAGAAAAATAAGCCACGGTGGTTTATTTCCTCCACCATGTGTGGTAGTTGTATGCCGTCCGGATTTCCCTAATTACCCATGCCGGCACAGCTTGCTGTGTCATCTGAACCTGGGCGGCATGTGTGGGGAAGGGGGTAGGAATATTCAAATAAAGCGCATTGGGCATAAGAAGCATTAAATCCATTGCAGGGGAATTATATTCTCTTTAAAACAGCATTGAGAAAGCTTAGTCCTAGCCTTTCTCTTATTCCCCAAGTTTAAAAAACAACCAAAATAACCACTTATTTATTTATTTTCTGAGTTTTTTTTAAAAAAAACCGTGGGAATATCTAGTTAACTATGGGAAGTAGCTGTTTTTATACCTGATACATTCCTGTGTGACACTTTTACCAGGGACGTTCTCTCTTAGACTTAACCGAAAGAGCTGTTAAACACAAGATAAAAAAAATTATAAAAGGCAGGGGAAGCAAAATAAGATGGGAGCACAATGTGTGTATGTGTGTGTGTGTGTGTGAGAGAGAGAGAGAGAGAAAATAGCAAGCAGTGACTTAAAAAAAAAGAAAGAAAACTGACACCTACTGACACGCCCCACCCTCATTCACAGAATTTTCTGAGGGGTGGTAGTGTCCAGGGTCCCCTCTACAAGGATTCGCTTTTGCGCCCGGTTAGGCAATTATGCGTATAATCGCTGAAGCGCATTTACACCTAATACCTCTGCACGAGAGGCGGCGAGAGGCGGCGAAGCGCATTAACGGATGACCAAAATGCGCTTTACAAGTCGTTAATGCGCATAAGCGCTTGTTCACATAGTCAAAATGCGCTTTAACGGCTGGAGCAAAATAAAACTCGCGATTTAACGCGCATTCAATAATGCGCATAATCGGAGAGATAATGCGCCGCTATGCCCGATTTGCGCTCCATTCTTGTAGAGGTAAATTTTTTAAAGCGCCTTGAAAGAGCTTTAAACCTCTCTTGTAGAGGCAGCCCAGATGTCATTGTCTTCCACTTGTAACCCTCCTGTATTTTCCCATGGTTTCTTCCATCTTTTTTTCTTTCCACAGAACAATTTGTTAAAGAGCAAAAGTTGGAATAGCTGCTCAATATCTTTTGGTGGCCGTGGTAGGAGTCCTCTATCTGAAAACACCCAAAGAAGTAAATGATCATGCTTGAAATGTAGGGCAACTTTGCCCTTTACAGAAAGTGGTGACATAGAATGTGCGAGTGATTCACAGTTTCGATTTACACATTTCTGAAGGGAAAGTCAAACATTTCAAATGCGTCTAAAATCTTATTTTTACCCAGATGGGAGCATACAAATTTGGGCATTAGTAAGGTGTCACCTGATATCCTACTTCACATGAAACCAGGAGCATGCAAAAAAATTGGGTGCTTTTTGCATTCTTTGTCAACATAGCATGAAAACATGCCTGAGCCACAACTGGCTGTAAACAAGAGGATAAAAGTTAGATAGGATGGGATCACTTAAACACTTTCCACTTTGGCTAGATCATGCCCACTGGGTTTGGTCCAGATTTAGCCATACTTAGAGTAAACCTATTGAGAACAATGGGAGATTAATTTATGTCTCACTGATTTCAGCAGGTCTACCCTAATTATGACTAAATATGGATCCAACCTACTATCTTTTAAACAGAATATTTAGTTTAGAGTTTGCAGATTGTCTTTTTTTTAATGTAGGAAATAAAGCATTACTAATTAAAAGCAACTACACAGAAGGAAATGCTCCACTTATTTTCTGATTATAGTGCATGTAAATTAAACTCACTGGGCACAAACCCCCTAAATTTTAATCTACGCAATAACAGTGCTTTGAAACAGATTGAATCTGGGCTTCTTTTCTTATCCATTTGATGTATTGGGGGTGATTTTTATGATGTCATTCTGAAAGCTAAATAAACTGTTTGTATAGAAGGGTTAACAAGCTGTGGTGGCAAGCAGTCTGTGTGGGATTACAGCAGAGCTAATTTGATCAATTACTTTTCTTACCAGAAGTCTCTAGATGAGACAGAAGCCAGGGTACATGCTCTGGCAGATGAAGAATCAGCAGAGTCAACACATACCATGAAGGTAATGAACGCTCTTTCAAACTTCATTTTTCACCCAAAGAGGAGAAGACAAGCTAACCAAATCACTGTTGCTCAGAACAGCCAAAATGATAACTATAAAAAAGAAAAGGAAAAAGGAAAAGAAAAGAAGAGCTTATCGTTGAAAGCAAGAGAAAATTATCAAGCCCTTTCCCCATCTTCATACTATCCTAAAATTTCATTCATTTAGTCCTCCCAGTTCTAAGTAAATCATGAAGGGTTTAAGAGACACCACAGTTAAAAATAACCCAGTCAAACTTTAGTTCAGAAAGGGAGTCTCCAGCTACTGAACAAAATAACATTTAAAAGTCTCTCTACACTTTCGTTAGATTTGATTTTTCTCCACAAACTGTGTTCACAGGGAACCGAATGATTCCTTATATTCCTTACCTGGTCTTACTTTTGAACCACTAGTTATTTTACTATCTATGGCAACAGTGTTTCTGCCCCTACCTAGTTAGTAATTTTGTAGGGCCAGGAGTAGGAATGCCATATGGTTGCTAAGCAACCTGACATAGAACAAGCACATTTTCCATGCTCCAGAGCTCATACAATGGCTATATTTGTCCCAAGCCTTCTCTCTCAAGGGGGCATGGGCAAAACACCAGGTATTCCATGAGCTATCAGGCACAGATGTGCAGTGTAGAATGGTGTTTGTCGTGGTCCTTGAAGATAGAGAGGCATGGATAGCAACTCATCTCTCATACTTTCTCAGGATTCTTTTCTGTTTAGGACATGCTGGCAATAAAGAACTGAAGAGTTTCAGCACCTGAACTGGTCCATGGGCGTAAGTACTCAGGGCCCTGGAATTTGCCCTCACACACACAAGCACATATACTCACTCACCCCTCTTTGTGCCTCGAGAATGCAGCAGGCTTGTGGCTTAGCCAGTACATGAGCCTTAGTCCGCTCAATGTCTCTGAGGGCAGGAGCAGCAATTCACACAAGAGTTCCAAAGCAAACACCAAGACTGGTAAGCAAATTGAGGTAGAACCTACCTGAGAAGCCTTATGCTGTGCTCCCAGGTTCTCTTTTAATCAAGCATGTGGTCAACAAGATGGCATCAGTTCCCCTAAGAAGGGCAGTCTAACCACAGCAGTTGCTACTTACTACTTCTTCTGGATGATACATTTCCATGGATTTGAACTGTCTGGGATGTACTAGGAACCTGGAGCAGGTAGTGGTAGCATCACATTGCTCTGGATTCAGCCAAATGGTAGGCTAGCCTGGACTGAAATCCTTTCAGTCCTGACATCTGAGATAACCATTCTAACTCTCAAAGTTCAGGTCAATCCCATGCCCAAGTACTACGGATGGAGATTTGTGCTGCCATTCGTATGTCAAAGCAATATGAAAGTGATCTTGTTGTAGAAGAATAAAAAAAATCTGCAAAAGCAGGCTTTAGTTGCGTGCAGTTTTAGTGTTTTGCCGATACAGCTGCCATCATAGCAGCCATTTTTGAAGAGAGAGTTTTGTTCTGGGCAGTAAATCCTTCAGTTCACCAACCACATTGATTGGTGTTGTGTAGGTTCTAATCTGCATCTCAACAGGAAAGGTGGCCGGGTTAGCCACCGTATTACTCTTGTCTGCTTCGTTCACATCACTTTCTGCTTGGGCAATGCAGAATCTGGCTCAAATAAATGTCTTTTCATCCCCTTCAGCTTCAACTGCTCAGACCCTAGCAAGTATGCTACCACGTGCTCTGGCATATCTCACAGTAGGTGGCCATCAGGTATGCAGCAGAGCTTATTAAGTTACCGCTGAGTGTATCTCCTATTGCCAGAACAAGGAACAGCTCAACATTTGCATCAGTCCCTCAGTAACGAGCCATTTCTCGGTTGAGTTAGGCTTTGATACACTGAATTCTAACCTGAAGCTATTCACCATATTCAGGCAGGAAGAACCCTTCTGCTAATACTCTCCCACGACCCACAGTTTGGATCCTACAGGTTTCATCAAGTGTTTTAATCGTATCAGCACCATCTAGTTGCATGGAAGAACGGTGATAATGGTGTCAGCTTTTCCTTGACAGAAAAGAGAAAATTCAATAAATACAGATACCATTCTTAGAATTCTCCAGGTGGTGCTACTGGAGATTGTTTCCTGAGGTTTTTTTCTGAATATATAAGAACTGAAGGAATGCTTACTGTCAGTGGTAGTTCATGATTTAACCCCCCTGAGAAAGTATCACAGTGGTGGATTCCTACCATTGCGGGTAGTTCCATGCCTGCAAGAGAAATTCAGCTGCCTACTTAGATGGGGTATCAACCCTACTTCTTTCAGACGGGGTTGATATCACATTTCCTTACTGTCACTCTTGCTTCTGCTTCTCTTCCGTGATAGGGGTGAGAAGAATCACATGGAGGAGAAAGGGGAAGAAAGCAGCAACCACGTGGCCCATTCGTATAATGAGACAGCACCCTCTAGTGGGCATCTTTTAGTGAAACTTCTCCTGCACACAGAAGGAAATAGCGACAAATATTGCTATAGCTCAGAAGAGTTGCGTTTTTGGAGAAATATTTTACAAAAAAAAAATGGCAGAAGGAGAGGGAGGAATACGTCATCGTCAAAATGGCCCATAAAGATCCATGAATGGCCAGTTGCGAGTGTGCGATAAAACAGTCATCTGAAGAAGCTCTTAGACATTTCTCATAGAACAGATTCATTCTTGCTTGTGCCATTTATGTGAGCACTTGGGGAGTTTACAACAACATCATAGACTCACGTTTGAACATGGACCCATACTTCTGAGATACTCCTGTGGGAGCTATCAGCAAGTTTTAATTGGTCCACTGTTAAGAGGATCCTAACAATGGCAATACAACTATGCAACACTTAAGTAGCAGCTGCTGCTCAGGGATGTTGCACGATCAGGGAAGAGAACAAATAGAAGTGAGGAACCCAGCTATGAGGACTGTAATTCTGGATTGAAGGAAGCACTAGAGAGCATAGCATGGGTCTCCTGAATCTTAATACTTTTTGTGAGGTGAGGGAGTCAGCTGTAGCAAAGAAGAGCAGGTTGATTTTCTTATTCCTCTCTGAAAGGAGTGGACCTCTCAAGTTCCATGGCTACTTGTATGTAATTTAACTAGCCCTAACTAGCAACAACTCCTTTCATGCAATTGGTACCTGGGTCATAACCTTAAGTTGGAGAATGGTGGCCAAGTCCTCTTCTATAGATTATAGTCCTCTATTTGAAGGGCTCACGGAGGTCTGTTCCCTAGTTGAAGACCTCCTCTGTTTAAAGGGCTGCCCCGCTCAAGTCCAGTTTAAAGTTAAAGAATGATAACAAGGAAAGGTCCAGGAGATTTGAAGTTGTCCATCATCAACTGTTAACACCTTGACAGCAACCTGAGCAGGCAGGAACAAAGGTCACCAGGTCATAGTCTTCCCTGTGATGGTGGGATGCACTATATTTCTTTTTAAATTATAAGAATTATTTCTACATTTGAATGCATGAATATAAAATTAGCAAATGCACATTTCATGCTAATTTGTGTTTTTGTTTTTGTATTTCCTCTTTCTGGGAAATTCATATGTGTTCACCCTAGGTTGGAGTAACATTTTAATGAGCAGTAATGTCTTTATACCTTAATATTCTTGCTACCTAAATACTAAGAGCTTCTCTACATTAAGGGAAAACCTATTTTTAACCCACCACTGTTGTGCTTCCTGTTTCTTTGATGCGATTGATATGAATTGGGTTACACAGGAGGACAGGGGCGACAAGGCGGAAGGTCCTGCTGCTGTTTCCAAGAGCACCTTTACATGGCAGAAACAGCAGAATCAAGGGAGCGCCTCCCTCCCTCCCCGGCATGTGTGCAAAGGAGGGAGGATCTTGTTGTCTGTTTCCTCACAGCCCCCAGGAAAGCCAGGACTTACTTTTGAGTAGAAGTAATATTTTGCTGTAAGTTTACAACCCTTGTCACACTTACTTGGGAGTAACCCTATAGAACACAATGAGACATATTTCTGAGTAGACACATGAGGATCGGATCTGCCTGCCTTTGTTGCAGGGAGGCATTTTACCCTCTTTATTTAAAGTCTTTCCTCGGCAGGTTCATGGCACAATGTCAGCTTTATACACTGCCAATTTTGTGCCGTTTGGGGTTTATTCCAGCTTATCTGTGATGTATTTTAAAATGTAATAAGGCGTGTGTGTGGAAACTACAGGAGACCTCCTGTTTGTTTACTGCATCGTTACATTGATCCAAAAACTTCCGTGACCAGAAACAAACGTGCTATAAATAGCTCATTTAGAGAAGCTCTAACTGCGGAAAATTTTGGACTGATGCTATTATGAGAATTAGCTTAAACTGAGGAAGAGGCCTGGCCAAATGTTTTCATTTTCTACTTATAATGATATAAATAATACTTAACACAAAATAATAATAATAATAATAATAATAATAATAAGAAGAAGAAGAAGAAGAAGAAGAAGAAGAAGAAGAAGTCAAGTACCTGGTAAGTTTTAAAAGGTCCAGATTTGTTTTCATTCTGATATTGTTTTTTTTTTCTGATCACACACCTTGGCTAGATCTACACTACTGCTTTATAGTGCTATTTAAGTGCACTGATAACTGTTGGAGCACATTACATGTTCCATATGCTACTTTCATAGTATTATTTCACATTATTCAAAATACCGCAACAAATGTCATTGTGCATCGTACAAGATATACATGTACAAGAGGGATATAGCGTTACCATGATGGAATCATAATTATTTGACAAACAGTGTAGATCTGGCCATTTTGAGTGCAAGGAATTTCTAAAAATGTATAATGCCTCGTTTTTTATAGAGATGAATGGGCTGACTTGGGTCTGCTTTGGAAATAATTCAACAGAACTGGATTTCTTATCCATATTCCTTCAGACTTCCAGAATGGAAGGATTTGGTTCTGCAAGCAGACCAACTAGGATCTGACATGTTCTGGTGGCTCCAGAACAATTCATCAATGTTTTTGAGGCTACTGTGCCTCATTGGTGCAGGTCACTTCTGTGCATATGTGGCACTATATCTCCCACCAGTGTAAGGAGCGCTTATTTCTTTCCTATTGTCTTGCTACAAAATTTGGGATGTGAGATCTATTCAGGGAATATACTGTAGGTAGTAAGCCAGCATCAGTCATTTTTAATGAGATAAGCTCAGTAAGAAGTGAACAAATACAAAATCTGTCTTCCACATATGCCATCCATAAAAGAAAAAAGTCAACGTGGAGTTTCCAAGGGGAATGGAATAAATTAAAAAGGATAACTTTAGAGATAATAATGAGAATAGAATGCTCTTGATACTGCCTTTCAAAAGAAAAAGCAAAGAGCTTTTCTACACAAGGCTGGTAATCTGCTATACCTACCTTGCTTCATTGCAGAATGGAGATCCGAGCTCTACGCAGAGAGCATTTCCTCTATGTGGCGCTGTGCTATAGCAGACTTCCACAATTACACAAGCAGAAAATATGATTCCTTTCACTTTCAGAAATGATCTAAAAAAGAGGGAAGGTGCTCTTAAAGAACAGATACGAAGCTGGAAGGTCATGATGTTGTCTAAAGAACCCATAAACTACCGTAAGGAATGATGAATGCACAATAAATGTCTCATGTAGAAAAGCTCACAGTCCTCATCCTGTTATAAAACCAGAATCAAAACAAGAGTGTGATTTTTCAGTGTTGTTGTATATAACCTGGTATTCTCAGCACGCCCTCTTGAAATAAAGATACTGCCCAGTGCTTGCTAGTTTGCAATCAGCATGGCTCATTAATTCCTCAGCCTGCTTTTCCTGCCCATAAAGGAGGGCAACATGAATTCCTCATGCAAATTAAATGTTGGAAATAGCTGCTGCTCACTTACTTAATTACTTTGCTGTCACAAGATACATTCCAGACGTGGACACTTTCAACCAGGTTTATTCTGTTCTCGGTAGGGACCAGTGTGTGTAAAATGATGCTTCTGACAGGATGATGCCTTCCCATGGCTCAAAGCCATTACACCAACATTAAGAAGAGAAAGGGTGGGTGGGTGGAGGCAGCAAACCTGCATGCCAAAATACACTCCCTAAATGCTAACTGCTTACTATAATCGCACATCATTTATTGCATATGAAAGCAAACTGATACAGGCAGGGTGCAATGACCTGGCAATTTATTTCACTTTGCCACAATTCCAGGCAGCTAGGTCAGAGAGTTAAACTCTTATCCGCTTTCAGACTAGCATCGACTTATTTTCCTTCTTGCCCTAAGGAACTTATAAAGACTAATTAGGGGAAATTCCTCTATTGAAGAGAGGGCTTTATATTATGTAGGTAGGGAATTACCACTGCACGTTTTAGATGCCATTGTTTGCAACTGGACTGGACCACAAAAGTCTTTATTACTCTGTTTTATTATGTAGTGATCAAATCCTATATAGGTTTGGCAAGCTTACAGCAGGGTAGGCAACCTGGTGCCTTCCATATGTTTTGGATTACAGCTCCCAGAATCCCTGCTGGTTGGGGCTTAAGGGAGTTGCAATACAAAACATCTGGAAGGCACCAGGTTGCTTACTTCTGGCCTACAGAAATAAGTGAAATAACTGTTGACTTTTGGCTCTTGCAAAATGCTTACTGATAACCAATACAGGAAGACCCAGTTGAAACAAAAAATGTGAGCTAGAGATTTTCTGGTGTTCCCCTACTTGGTTTTTAAAGCCTGTGCAGTGAGATGCAATCAGCAAAGAGCTACAAGATATAGCTACAACCTAGCCAAATATTTTCATATTCGCAATGCCAAGAGGGTCAGATTTAAGAATTTGATGTTAAATCTGATCGTGATTTAACACCCCACCCCGATGTAATAGATGTACTTTCTTATCTCATTTCTTTCCTTCCCACCCAATAGGTAAAATTGAAAAATTGTCTTATCCCCACCACTTGTTAACAGGTAATCAAATACTTGAAGGATGTTGAGAACACAGGGAAAAGTAAAGCAGTGTTGCTGATTTTAATAATCCCTCCTAGCTTTTTCTATAAGATATAGATGAAAGCTCCTAAAGAGCTCCTTGCAGATTAAGAAGAATGAGGAGACACATCTTCTTTAAAACATAACCAGATAAGAAATATAAGTACAAGAAAACATAGATATGCAAGTGCCATGTAGTTCTACATTTCCTATACAATATCTGTACAGACCCTTTCCACAAAAAGGTTCCAGGCCCCTTTTCTCTTGAATGTTGGATGTGTGGTCATCAGTAGTCAGACATCATTAAAGATAATGTCTGACTGCAGTTCTAAATGTAGTGATATATAGCTAGGGTTACCGTGACCTGGTTTGCACATAATGTTGAACTATGGTTTATTTAATACATGGACTGTTGAATTCTACCTTAGTGTGATGTTGTTAAGTGTGAACCCAGAACCGTGGGTTGCTCATGGATCGTTTTGCCAGGCTATAGAGGTGGCAGGCAAGAGCAATCAGTAAACCCTAGCTGCTCTACATGCCAGAACTATATCACCACAAAGGCATTTGGGATACAGGGAGGGAACAGGTAAAGAAGGGGGTAGGTAAAGAAGGGATTGAGAAAACAAATCATGGTTTGTTCAATCATCTGCCAAATAAAGCCTGAGTAGAGAAATGAAGTATGGGTTAACCATGGGTCAAATAAATCATGGGTTAGTGTTATGTGCGAACTATGTCAGTATCTACAGATGTCCATATTGTGAGTACACTGTGAAAGCAGACTCGCCATATAGATGGTTCCTTTCCCCCAGATTGAACTCAGTGGAAGATGCATTTGCACAGTATTACTTGGCTAATCCTTGTATCAGTCATAGAGCAATGCTCTACCCCAAGCCAAGCTGTGCACAGTGCTGATGTAATAAGCCTTGTGTCACTCATGAAGCACTTACAAAACAAACATTTAAGCCAGGAAATTAAAGTAGGCAGCCTCATTAAAGTAGAGTGAGGGTGAGATGAAGTGACAACATTGGATCCAGAGGCTGTACATGTGTCATTACAATAGGGAAGGAATTAGAGGTCAACCTAGAGCAGAAAAATCTACACCGACTCTTATCTGTCCACAGCCCAAATTAATTTAAGGATGTACAACTGAATGCAGGATTGCATCCCTAGTTCCTAAGTAGAAGTAATACTGTCAATAGGCATCAAACAAGACTTTTCCACCATTAAAAAGCTAAACAAATAATCTTGAAATGTACGAATGTACTGTAAAAGTTAGTAAAAATCACTGATTGTAAATCCTGAAAAAACTACTGTTTCTGATCTTTGCAAGAAAACTGAGTTCACAGCTTGACAAGAAAAAAAATCAGAATTTTAGTTTACATTTTAAGACTGACATAACTGTTCAAATAAGGACTGCAGTATTGCTTTTATTGGAAGCTTCTGTTTTATTGTTCCCCATGGCCCCATAGCTATTTTCTTCAGATATAAATAACGTTAAATACATGAAGGAAAAACAGATTCAGATTCCATGGTTCCATTCAGTAGCAACATATGCCAAGCACAACAAATACATTTCACAGCAAGTTTTCAATACTAATCCCCAATCTCAAGAAAATATGAAGTAAGAAAACAAATGGCCAGCAGACTACTATGCCTTTCTGATAAGTATTTTACATAAGTCTGTGAAAAGTGGTTCAATTTGTTCTGAGTAGCCCTGGTATTTATGCTTGCCCTGGGTTTAAATGGACTCACCTCTTACATTTGCAGAAGCTGAAAAAACAGTCCCCTAACTTGCAACTATAGGGACAGTTCAAAGTTGAAGACAAATTTCATCGAAGTAACAACTGTCAAAATTTTTGTCATGAATATCATTAGAATATAGCAAATTTTGATGAAATTTCAACTTAAGAACAGTCTTTTATTTGGAAAGTTGATAGCAACAATCTTGGAAATAGTAGTGATCAGCTTCTGTATCCCCAAACTTTTTCATACATTTGTCAGGGCAAAAGGATACATTGCTTTAAATGTATGTCTATCAGCTATGCCTTATTTCTATGATTACAGTAAAGTAGATGCAGGGCCCCCAATCTGGATCTTAACACACACACCTATCCCATGCTAGAGTCCTGATCCAAACACTCAAGGCCAAAATGCAGGCAGCTGTGTTGATCCATATCAACAAACTGATTCTTGCAGTTTCCATCTCCACCAGGAGCAGGCCTTTTGTGAAGCTCAGGGGTCTTAATTGTCCAATCAAGACCAAACCATCAAAAAATACTTTGCATTACATCAGGAAACAATATACTGTACACCAGGGCCTGCGCCGACTCTAGAGTAAAAATGAGGGGGGAGCGAGATTTAGCTACTAGACAGATTTTAAACAATGCCTGTTTTAACCCTTGTTTTGCTCTGCAAAGAAAAGATTTTTAAAAAACCATACTTTAAATAATAATAATAATAATAATAATAATAATAATAATAATAATAATAATACTTGCCTACCCATATTTTAGTGTTATTCAAAGACAGGAATTGGTACTGCTAGCACAAAAAGCTTCCACATGAAACTGCGAGCAGCAGTGGGTTTTCTTTAGGCTTAGTCTTGCTACACTATTCAGACACCAATTCCTACCTTCATCTATCCTCCAGGCCTGGTCGTGACAGGTCACTTCACCCTGCTGCATAGTAGGGCTGGCTTTGGATTGAAGGGATGAGGGGAGTACATGGCTCAATTCGGACGACACAATAAACAACTGGTGTGGGGGAAACAATCATCAGTTGTTTTGACTATCGTGTTATCCGAATGCTGCCATAGTCAACTCAGTGCTGATCCTAATCCACACCACAGTTGATTATTTATTACCATGTTGTGTGGGGAGTACCCCCTGGTTGAACAACTGTAAAGTTTATTATTACCCCACCATTGACTATCGTGTCGTCCGAATTGAACCCATTTCTCCATCTCTTCCTTCCTCCCTCTACCCTTTGACTGCTCATGTGGTAACAACTTTAGAGGTAGTGGATGGACACCAGTCTCGAAGGTAGAGTAATGAAATGAGAGTCCCCCCCCCCCCCCCGCACATCATTTCTATTCTCTAATCCTGATATGGCCGGAAAGGAAATATCCAGAAGGCTTGGACTTCAACTCCCAGAAGCCCCTGTCAGCATGACTAATGGGCAGGAATGCTGAGAGTTGAAGTCCAAAATATCTGTCAATTTACTTTCCCCCCACCCCTCTCTAATCCTCATTAGAGAATTACAAGTGACTTTTCCCCATCATTGAACTTTCCTGCAGTGAAAAGTTTCACCCAATTTCAGCTTGATACATAATGGTTAAAGAAGCAGAGCCTGTTACATAAAACAGTAAAATATCCATGATTTTGAGGTAATTTGAGCCACAGAAGCTTCAACTGCTAGAGGAATAGCAATGCTATGAAATACATTAATTCTGTTTCTGAGGGTTTTTCCCATGAAAAAGGCTGGACTTGTGACCAATAAATGTCATCTTTATTAGTTGGACTGCTGCACAAATATTGCTAAGGGACCAAAGGACTGCAGCCACTGCGGATCCTGCCTTCTTGAAGCAATAAAGGAGCGCTTCTTCCACATATATTTACTTTGGCGTTCCACCCTTTAAGGCAGCCTAAAAATAATGTAAACTAAATAAGAAATAGTTTGTATATGGAGGGATGCCATTAGTGAGAACCCAGAACTCTCTCTTCATCCACCTACCTGTACTCTGAAGGAACAAATGCAAGGGCTGGGCTACCCAGTATTTGAGAATTCTTTTACACCTTTTCATGCCTTGGCTTGAACATCGTTCACAAAGCCATTCTAGGGCCATTATCACACAGGCGGTTTTAAGCACACCCACCTCGGCTTTTCTCCACTTCTTCAGCTCTGGGTTTGCATGACGTCGTTCCCCTCCTGCTGCTCTCCCGCCCTGAGTGCTCTGTTTTTAGTTTCTGTTTCGTTTTAACCTTGAACGGGCAAAGTCCGTTTCAGGCAAGTTCAGGCCTTTATCACACCTACCTGGTTTGGTTCTGTGGGTTCCCCCTCTGCTTCCTATGCGAGTGTAGCCTTTTGAATCACACATGGTCGGTTTTGCTCTGATACCTCAGCTCAGCCTGATGAACTTGCCTGAAACGGACTTTGTCCATTCATGGTTAAATCGAAACAGAAACTAAAAATGGAGCACTCAGGGCACGAGAACAGTGCGAGGGGGACGACGTCATGTGAATCCCTCGCTGAAGATCTGGATCAAAATTGCAGTGAGTGTGCTTAAAACCGTGCGTGTGATAACGGCCTCAGGCAAGTTCAACAGGCTTTGCTGAGGTATCGGAGCAAAACCAACCACATGTGATTCAAAATGCTAGATTTGCATAGGAAACGGAGGGGGAACCCGCAGAAGCAATCTGGGGGGGAAATGGTACGTGTGATAAAGGCCTAGGTAGCAAAACACCAGCTCCCACTATAGCCACTAGATGCCACTACAGCGCCTGTTGTCAAGTGATCCAGACCTGTATAATCACTCATTTCGGATGACATAAGATTGGATGTCATAAGATCGACATTAGTCTCTGAACAAGATCCTTTAGGGCTCTCAAAGAGTTCTGGAAGACATACACGTTTACTTAGAACCAAACTTCCTGAATTAATACAGTTGGGCAAGCAAGGGCAAATTTGATGATGTTACTGATGGGCCACGGTTTTCTGATTGGATTCTCAAACTTTTTTAAAAAAAAAAACATTCAGTATCCCTTGCCAAGAGTTGGCCTGCTGTTTCTCTCCTCTTTTTCTTATCCTAGGTCTCTTATTTTGCTTATTCTGTCTTCCTTAGCCTCTTTATGTGTCACCCCATACACATTTGGTGTTGAGAGACGAGACTTGTGAAAACCCGTAAGTTTGGACCAGCCCTTCAGTTGTTGTGTATGTTACTGATTGTTCTGTGCATATCTTGTCTGCCCTTACATTCTGTTCCTGAAGTTGGCATCTTATCTGCCTTTGCATCCTGGCAGGAAGTCTAGAGTAAGGATCTGTTTCTTTTCTGGTCCACCTCCCTCTTCCTGCATATCTTGCTCCAGACTTGCCTCACAGCATTGAGGAAAGTGCCGAAGCTCAATGGAAGAGCATATACTTTGTAGCCAGGAGGTCCCAGAATCAATCCTTTATACCTCCACTTGAATGGGCATAAGGCAAAGTATTAGGGGAAATCTCTGCCTCATACTCTATAGAGCTGCTGCCAGTCAGTTTGAACTTACATGATCTGAGACACATAAGGGAGCTTCATTTGTCATAACCTTATCTGCATATTTGGAATTATTGATCTTAGTTCTCAAAAAATGTTGAGGTCCGGTTTAAGAAGCTTTTATAGAATTTAAATTCTGCTCCTAAAAAGACTCTTATGATGAACATTACATGGTCTCTAATTCTATTTTTCCTTTCATTGTGATGTTGTTAAAAAACTTGTTTTCTTGGATCATCACTGGAAGTTAATAATGGGTTGGATCTTATTGGCTACTTCCTGGCAGGAATAAACAAAGCAAAAAGAGCAGTAATTAGATCACGATGTGCTGGATACCACAGAAGTGAAGTAGATAACAGTGAAATTACCCCTGGAACAGAAATGTTAGCTTTTAAAGATATGTCTACAAACACATACTTAAAGCATCTTCCATATGGATGTATGAAGCTGCTAGAAGAAGTCATCAGGAGGTTTAGGCTGTGTTACCATCAGTATGCTGATGGCAGGACACTTTACCTCCCAACTTTAATCTGATTCTGGATGGGATTGCACTCCCATGAAGGAACAGGTATGCAGCTTTGGAGGTGCTCTTGAACTCATCATGGCCTGGAGGACCAGAGATAGCAGCAGCCAGGAGCACCTTCTATCAACCCAGGCTGGCACACTAAAAGTGGCTCTATCTGGAACAGCAGGATCTGACTGCGGTTACCAATGCTCCAGTTATCTCTGAGCTGGCCTAGTGCAATGAGCTTGGTGGTAGGGATGTGCACGCCCAAAATTATCGTATCATATCGTTATCGGAATTTCGGACCAAAAAAATTATCGTCTCTGATAATTATATCGTTTCTCCATTTTGCCCTAGAGAGAGTTGCTTTTGAGTCTGAAAGGCCTAAAACTTCTTAATTCTCCAAGTTACAGGTTTGAAACTTCGTCACAGTGCAGACTGAGTGTTGCTAGTCATGTGTGCCAAATTACAGAACAATAGGTGCAAGCGTTACTTGGAAGTAAGCTTTCAAATACACTGTTTCAGGTGGCTGAAATGTGGTCCTTTTTCAAGAGATGTCGTCCACATCCAGTACTCTTGTCATGGGCATCTCACAGATGGCCTTGAGGGGACTCATCTGTGCCCAACTTCAGATGCACAGCTGCAGGCATTACTCGGAAGTAAGCTCTCAACAACATGCACTGTTTCTAGTAATGCACTACATGCTGCTGCTGCTGAGACTTATAGGTATTATATGAATACAATGAATGAACTTTCCAAACCTGTGGAAACCTAGTAGGCAGTGCCTTCCATATGCAGTCATAAAAGTAAAATGTGTTAATCAGAAGATAGTGAACTGCTGCTGCCTTGTCTCATTGATTAGGCCACGCATGTCAAATGAAATAATAAAAGGATTGGGGGGTAGGGAAATAGCACGGGTGTTACAGTTATTTTAGCCAGTCGTAGCCTGGCAGGGCCTCATTGGGCCAGGAGAGATACCCCTGCAGAGGGCAACCTGGAGGATCCCAGCAGAAGCATATCATGTGCTGCTTTTACAACTGTGAGAATGCCGTCAAAACAACCATCACGCACCGCCTTGACCTCATCATGCTTCAAATGACCCAGTCTGCCCGCCATCCCCGTGCAGGCAGGTTGGCATTTCTTCATGCCAGAGCTGTGCACAACATTGGCTGGAGCAGAGGCAAATAAAAAGTCATGTTCAGGATAGAGGTAGGCACTTTGGCAAATAAAAGAAAAGTCCCCTTCTGGGTTGAGGTTGGCTCTTTGGCAAATAAATGAAAAGTCACGTTCAGGATAGAGGGTTGGCTCTTTGGCAAATAAATGAAAAGTTACGTTCAGGATAGAGGGTTGGCTCTTTGGCAAATAAATGAAAAGTCACGTTCAGGATTGCTCTTTGGCAAATAAATGAAAAGTCACATTCAGGATTGCTCTTTGGCAAATAAATGAAAAGTCACATTCAGGATTGCTCTTTGGCAAATAAATGAAAAGTCACGTTCAGGATAGAGGGTTGGCTCTTTGGCTGGAGTGGAGGGAATGCGCCTATGTGTGAGTGCATGGCACAGTGAGAGTGAGTGGATACATTCCTGGATGGAATACAATGAACTTTCCAAACCTGTGGATAAACTTGGCAGTGCCTTCCATATGCAGTCATATGGATTGGGGGGTAGGGGAATAGCACGGGCGTAACATGTATAGCCTTAGCAGGCAGGGCCTCATTGGCCCAGGAGAGGAGATACCCAGCAGGAGGAAGTGAGGAAACCTGCAAGATCCCACTAGCGCCTACGAGTGAGTGGATGGCCGCATTCCACCGCAGTAGAAAACGACCCAGTCTGCCCGCCATCCCCATGCAGGCAGTGGTGGTGGTGGGCATTTCTTCATGCCAGAGCTGCACACATTGGCTGGAGCAGTGGCAAATAAAAGAAAAGTCCCCTTCTGGGTTGAGGTAGGCACTTTGGCAAATAAAAGTCCCCTTCTGGGTTGAGGTAGGCACTTTGCCAAATAAAAGAAAAATCCCCTTCGGGGTACAGGTAGGCACTTTGCCAAATAAAAGAAAAGTCCCCTTCTGGGTTGAGGTAGGCACTTTGGCAAATAAAAGAAAAGTCCCCTTTGGGATACAGGTAGACACTATGGCAAATAAAAGAAAACTCACGTTCAGGGTAGGCACTTTGGCAAATAAAAGTCACGTGAGTTTGGTATATTTATGAATACAGTGAACATTCAAAACCTGTGGATAAACCTAGGCGGCAGTGCCTTCCATATGCAGTCATAAAAGTAAAATCTGTGAACTGCTGCTGCTTTGTCTCATCCACGCATGTTTATAAATTAAAAAGATTGGGGGGGGGGTAGGGGAATAGCACGGGTGTAACAGTTATTTTAGAGCCAGCCTTAGCAGGCAGGGCCTCATTGGGCCAGGAGATACCCCGAAAGCATGCCAACTTGCAGGATCCTCATCATCGTGCTTAAAAAATGACCCAGTCTGCCCGCCATCCCCATGCAGGCAGGTTGGCATTTCTTCATGCCAGAGCTGCGCATAGTGGCTGGAGCAGAGGCAAATAAAAGTCACGTTTCGGATAGAGGTAGGCACATTGCCCAGTTCATAGAAGTCATGTTGGCACATTGCCCAGTTCATAGAATTCCCCTTCTGGATAGGCACATTGCCCAGTTCATAGAAGTCATGTAGGCAGTGCCCAGTTCATAGAAGTCATGTAGGCACATTGCCCAGTTCATAGAAGTCCCCTTTTGGGTAGGCACATTGCCCAGTTCATAGAACTCATGTCGGCACATTGCCCAGTTCATAGAAGTCCCCTTCTGGATAGGCACATTGCCCAGTTCATAGAAGTCATGTAGGCAGTGCCCAGTTCATAGAAGTCATGTATTTATTATTATTTATTATTTATTTTATTCCATTTATATACCGCCCCATAGCCGAAGCTCTCTGGGTGGTTTACAAAAATTAAAAACATTGAACAATTAAAACACTGATATACAAAATTTTAAAGCATAAAGCATAAAAACAAGTTAAAATTACAATATCCTTCTGGGTCAAAGCAAACCCCTCATCATATGCTGTTAAATGCCTGGGAGAAGAGGAAAGTCTTGACCTGGCACCAAAAAGATAACAATGTTGGCGCCAGGCAGTGCCCAGTTCATAGAAGTCATATAGGCACATTGCCCAGTTCATAGAAGTCCCCTTCTGGGTAGGCAGTGCACATTGGCAAATTGGTAATATAGTAGTCCCCAGCAGGCACATTGGCAAATTGATAATATAGGAGTCCACGGCAGGGACATTGGCAAATTGATAATATACGAGTCCCCGAAAGGCTCATTGGCAAATTGGTAATATAGGAGTCCCCTGCAGGCACATTGGCAAATTGATAATATAGGAGTCCCCAGCAGGGACATTGGCAAATTGATAATATAAGAGTCCCCGGAAGGCACATTGGCAAATTGATAATATAGAAGTCCACGGCAGGCACACTGGCAAATTGATAATAAGAGTCCCTTCTGGGTAGGCAGTGCACATTGGCAATTTAATAAGAGTCCCCTTCTGGGCAGGTGTAGGCAGGCACATTGCATGGACCAAAGTCTCAAAAAAAATGCATGAGGGGGATGCTTCTGCAGTCCCTCACTAATGGACTCCACGAGGAGAAGACCCAGGGGACGTAGTGACGAAAAATAAAAATACAGGAATCTCTCTCAAGGCTCCCTAAAGCAGTCCCTCCAGTCCAGACTGGAACCATAATGGCTGGAGCAGTGTTTTCAAAAAGAAATAAAATGTGTGAGAGGGATGCTTCTGCTTTGCAGTCCCCCTCCCTAAAGCAGTCCCTCCAGTCCAGACTGGAACCATAATGGCTGGAGCAGTGTCTTTCAAAAAGAAAAAAAAAATGTATGAGAGGGAGAGACAGCCACCCCAGAACTGCCCCCAGCAGCAACAGCAGCATCTCTCCTAGACCCAGAGCCACTTCGCCCAACGCGCATCTTAGAGCCGCGTTTCATACTGCTACAATGTACAAAATGATTACAATAAATGTATGCTTTGCCCACAGTTTGTGACTTTGTGTGCTGCTTTGACCACACAGATCCTGTGTAGCAAGCTAGACACAGCAGCAACACACTCACAGTCAATCAAGCAAACACACATACCCAGAGAGAGAAAGGGAGATATAATTTTTAAAAATATAATATTTCTGTTTTTTAAAAAAGAAATTTAAACAGGGCAGAGGACAAAACACTCCCCCTCAGTCACAGTACCCCCACTCATGCTAACCCTTCAAATCAATCCAACCGGAAAACGTACTATAAAAATAAAAATTATAACTCAAAAGTCTCAAACACACAGGCAGCAACGCACAGCCAAACGAACCTGAGAGACACAAAGATGCAAGAGATTTACAATGAATCTCCAACAATTCGTCACCAAGACCCAGGAGCCAGGACAGAGCTCCAATAAATCCACCCTTCTCCCCTCAACGCCTAACTCCCAACAGAGCCTGGAACACCAAGTGTGGGGGTTTTATGCGGGGTATTAGCCCTCATCCAACATTGTGATTGGCTCCTGTTGGAATCCTTGCTGCACGATTGGTCACTGAAACTGTCAGTTTCATCAAGCACACCCCACCTTCTAGCTCCATCCACGTGGAAGCAAAAGAGAAAGCGCCTTCTGAGAAAATGATAAAATATGATACTTATCGTTGGACTTTCTATCGTTTCCGATAATTATCGTTGTATTTCCAGCAAGTCTGAACATGTGACACCACTTTGCACCAGTTGCTACCAGTGCATTTCCAGGGTTAATTCAAAGGCCCTAAATAGTTTGGGACCAGATTACCTTAAAGACTGTCTGCCCTCATAAGACCATGCCCAGAATCTAATGTCCATATCAGATGACCTGCTTCTGTACCCGCTGATAAAATTGGTTAGACTGGCAAGCACACGAGACAAGGCCTTCTTGGAGGTAGGGCAGAAAAAAATCCAAGAAACATCACAAGTATATTCTGGAAGTCTTCCTTTGCTATCCCACTGTATCAGCAATGAACTGACACACACTAGAAAATTAAGGCCCAGTTGCCATGAAAACAAGGTAACACACTCATACAGTCTTGTGTCCTTCCACTTAGAGGGAAGCAGAACCTGCATTGTGTACCAGAGAACTGGAAGATGGCAAATATAACACTAATTTTTAAAAAGGGATTCAGGGGGGATCCGAGAAATTGGTTGAAAGCATTAAAGACTAAATTAGTAAGCATATAAAAGGGCATGTCCTACTGAAGAAGAAACAACACGGCTTCCGCAAAGGCAAGTCCTGTCTCACTAATCTTTTAGAATTCTTTGAGAGTGTCAACAAACATGGAGACAGGGGAGACCCGGTGGACATTGTTTACTTGGACTTCCAAAAGGCTTTTGATAAAGTCCCTCACCAAAGGCTCCTGAACAAACTTAGCAGTCCTGGAATAAGAGGAGAGGTCATCTTATGGATCAGTAACTGGTTAAAGAACAGAAAGCAGAGAGTAGGAATAAATGGTAAATTCTACAGATGGAGGGATGTAAATAGTGGGGTCCCACAGGGATCGGTATTGGGACCAATTCTTTTTAACTTGTTCATAAATGATCTGGACTAAGGAGTGAGCAGTGAAGTAACCAAGTTTGCCGATGACACCACATTATTTAAGGTTGTTAACACACAAAGGGATTGTGAAGAGCTCCAAAGGGATCTCCCTAAGCTGGGAGAGTGGGCATCCAAATGGCAAACGCAGGTCAATGTAAACAAGTGTAAGGTGATGCATGTTACAAAAAACCCAACTTCAAGTACAATCTGATGGGATCTGAGCTGGCAGTGGCCAAACAAGAAAGAGATCTTTGGGTTGTGGTGGACCGCTCGATGAAAATGTTAACCCAGTGTGTGGCAGCTGTAAAGAAGGCAAACTCCATGTTAGGCATTATAAGAAAAGAAATTGAGAATAAAACTGCCAGTATCATGCTGCCTTTATACAAATCTATGGTAAGACCACACTTGGAATACTATGTACAGTTCTGGTCACCACACCTAAAATATATATATATTATAGAGCTGGAAAAAGTGCAGAAAAGGGCAACTAAAATGACTAAGGGGTTGCAGCATCTCCCTGTAAGGGGAGGTTACAACAGCTGGGATTGTTTAGCTTGGAAAAAAGGAGACTAAGGGGAGACATGATAGAGGTGTACAAAATTATGCATGGTGTGGAAAATATGGATAGGGGGACATTTTTCTCCCTCTCTCAAAATACTAGAACCCAATGGGGTCATCCCATGAAGCTGATTACTGGGAGATTCAGGACAAATAAAAATTTCAGAAAGCTGGGTCCAGGCATTTGGTGGCTACGAATTTTTTAGATTAAAAGTTATTAACCTTTTTTACACAGAGGCTGGGGCTGTCAATTGCACCCTCCCGCCTCCCGGGAAGAAGAAGGAAACACTTTCTCTCATCTCTTTGATCCTTGCACGCTTGGCTGCAACTGAGCTAGTATCCATTACAAAAGGAGAAACAAAGTAGCACTTGGCTCGTGTCTGCTTTGATACTTTCACTTTTTACTCAAGCAGAACGGCTGAGCCTAGGATCACTCTCGCTAGGATCGTTACAGGAGAAATTTTCTACAGTCTTCAAAGTGGTGTGTGCAGACACCTTGCCACCACATGCCTGGACCTATCATTCTGAAATTTTACACACATATCAAGTGAAGTGTTCCCTGTAATGTGCCCAGGTTTCCTGTTTGTATCTTTAAAAATAAAAAAATGGGAGGCGTAAATGTATTTACCCCACTACTACCCATTTTTCTAAAATTAATTGCCATACAAGGCAAGCACCTACGTTTTTGAAATTTTACACACATAGGTCCCAAGGTACCACCTACAATGTGGCAAAGTTCCATGTATGTAACTTTAAAAATGACAAAGTTATAGGCATTCCTGGGTATTTATTAAAAAATTAATTGCCACAAAACGCATGCACCAATCTTTCTGAAATTTCTCACAGATAACTATCCCTAACCAGTCTACAATGTGCCCAGGTTTCCTGTTTGTATCTTCAAAAATAAAAAAGTGGGAGGCATAACTGTATTTCTCAATGGGCAAGTGCTTTCCAATGATTTCCTATGGGCAAGTGCTTTCCAATGATTTCCTATGGAAAAGTACTGTCCAATGATTCCCTATGGAAAAGTACTGTCCAATGAATCCCTATGGGCAAGTGCTGTCCAATGAATCCCTCATTGTTTCAAAAATTAATTGCCACACAATACAAGCACCTACGTTTCTGAAATTTCACACACATAGGTCCCAAGGTACCGCCTACAATGTGGCAAAGTTTCATGTGTGTAACTTTAAAAATGACAAAGTTATAGGCATTCCTGGGTATTTATTAAAAAATTAATTGCCACACAAGGCAAGCACCTATGTTTCTGAAATTTCACACACATAGGTCCCAAGGTACCACCTACAATGTGGCAAAGTTTCATGTGTGTAACTTCAAAAATGACAAAGTTATAGGTGTTTCTTTCCTCATTGTTTCAAAAATTAATTGCCACACAAGGCAAGCTCCAATGTTTCTGAAATTTCACACACATATCAAGGCAAGTGGTACCTGTAATGTGCCCAAGTTTCCTGTTTGTATCTTCAAAAATAAAAAAATGGGAGGCGTAAATGTATTTACCCCACTACTACCCATTTTTCTAAAAATTAATTGCTACACAAGACAAGCACCTACGTTTCTGAAATTTCACACACATAGGTCCCAAGGTACCACCTACAATGTGGCAAAGTTTCATGTGTGTAACTTTAAAAATGACAAAGTTATAGGCATTCCTGGGTATTTATTAAAAAATTAATTGCCACAAAACGCATGCACCAATCTTTCTGAAATTTCTCACAGATAACTGTCCCTAACCAGTGTATAATGTGCCCAAGTTTCATCCTTCTATCTTTAAAAATGAAAAAGTTATAGGCGTTTTTGTAAAACAATACTTGGCTATGGGAAAAAGCATTCAAAATGGCGTCCGATCCGGATCGGACCTTGTCGGATCGGATCGGAGGTTGATCGGATCGGATTTTCCCGATTTTGGGGCGGATCGGATTCGGATCGTGGATCGGATCCGATCCGATGCACACCCCTATTTAAAAGGGGGCTGGATAAATTCCTGGAGAATTTCGATGGCTACCTCCAGTATCCAAGGCAGTAAGCCTGTGTGCACCAATTGCTGGGAAACGTGTGGAAGGGTGCTGTTGCACCATGTCCTGCTTTGGTGGTCCCTGGTCAACAGCTGGTTGGCCAGTGTGAGAACAAAATGCTGGACTAGATGAACCCTCAGTCTGATGCAGCATGGCCCTTCTTATGTTCTTATGCTTTATTTTCCTTTTGGCACCAGGAACAGATTTTCCTGAGCTTTTAAGATAAGAATGTTAATCCTGCTCTTTAATACTAGTTTTGTGATGTTATGGATTGTAGTTTATTAAGTTATTTGTATTTACATTTTAATTGCTTTATTATTTTAATCTGGGAATATCACTGAAGAACTGTATAAAAACAATTAAAATAAATACGTAAATATATATAACACATAACAGACAGTTCTTTTGTATCTCCACGGTCTTCACATCATGACAAATGCAATGCTTTCCAATGGAATCAATTCATACATTTAGGTGCAGATCTTTCAATGAACATCAATCAAGTGATGAACATGCATATGGGAATGATGCCTTAAAAGTAATGCCTGTCTTCTAGAATTTCCCCTCTGGGTACACGTCCATTCTCTGCAGTTAACAGCTCCGCCATCTCTTCAACTGAAGGTCTCAGTCTATGTACAATGACTGAGATACATTTAAAAACCACAGAATTGTGAAGGGACAAATATCACAAATTTGGAAACCAGCACAGAATTGGCAAGTCCCTACTTAGGTGGAGCATTTTTATTATCTGCAGTAATTTAATTCAGCATTTTAACAAGCAAGAGAGTAGTAAAAACAAATGTGTGATTCATTGACGTACTGTCAAAAGATAGCTTCTAACAATTCACCTCTCTCTCATAAAGCATGTGCTACAATTGATTAAGAAATTACTATAGCCCTTCACACCCCCAGTGGGACCAACATGAAGCCTGGTATGCTTTCTCTGAAACGAACAAGCTTGGAAAGTTGAGATATTAGCAAGAAAAGAAACACTTCACCAGTCCTAAAAGTGCCACACTAGTTCTGCACCAATGCTAGCTAGAGTTTCTACTGTCAGTCAGAATCCTATGGATTGTTTCAGCACCAGGCAGTCATTTTTTAAAAATATAATTCCCAACTTTTCTGGTCAACATGTTGTATCAGTGTGAGGAGTGATGGTCTTTGTTGTGCTTAATATTCCCTGTCCTGACCTCATCATATCCCCTCTTTATTGGCATCTTCCTCATGCATAGCTTTGCACAGTGCAGTTGTATAGTGACCACAGGAATAACATCATGAGTGTTTTGCAACAACACTGCAAAAACCGTGTTCACTATTTGTGCTCAAGCCATTAGCTGTAGCTATGCATCCACAAGAAAATTATATATTCATTGTAAAACAATTATTTCTGTGTTACTGACCACAGATTGTGCCACATCCACTGAGGCTAAATCTATTTATGTAAGAGAAGACAGAAGACTTTAGTCAGAGAAACAGTGATTACATAAAGCTACAATCCTAAACTTACTTGCAACTAAACCATGTTGAAACCAATGGGATGAACAGAGTAATCCTATACTCCTATATCCCAGGAAGAGAGATTCCTGGCCAATGCAATGTCCACCACATCCAGGACAGGAGGGAAAAACAGACTACTCTGGGAAGCACAGAGTGGAGCAGAAACAGCCACACCTTTAGCGGGCAATACCCCAGCAGCCACCGATCATGACCAATGTGGTGACATTGAGAGATGATGCGCTAAAGTTGTGGAGATGCCCATGTCATCTAGACATAGGAGGAGCCAATCTACTCAGTGACAGGGAGATCCCCCCCATTACATCTTCCCACTTCACACATCCTCCCATATACAACACACAGCCTGCCAGATATAATGATGTCACAACACTTCCACTGTCTGTGAGGCCCAGACAGGACGACACCAGCACCCAAGAACCATAGGCATTCCTAAACCCAGAGGTTCAGTTCCCTTCTACCATGTATTGCTCACAAGTACAATTTCATACAAAGGGAAGGTAGGAAAGACCATATAACCCAGCAACCAAACAATACTCTTGGGAGGAAACCTACAGGGAGCACACAGAGCTCCTTGGCTTGGATAGTGACCTGACAGACAACAGGGTATCAGGTACAGTGTCCCTTATGGTTTCCACCATCACTTCTCTTGCATAACTTTCTGTCACAGAGGTGGAAACAGGGCAGGAGACTGTCTGGAGTAAGTATTTATTACTAAAAGTATTTCTCTATCACCTTTTAGTCACAGAAAGGCTTCTAAGCCCAAAGCTTTTAGAAGGCCCCTTCAGACCTTGGTGCTCAATGTGCTAAGATCTGAATTAGAGTCAGCACACACAGGAAAATTGGGGGAGGGGGTTACATTCAACACCTCTCCCCAGTTTAAACCCACACTCGCTTGGATGAACACCTGAATAAGGCTAGTGTGACATCCAACAGCTGTAATGTCAAGGAGAAAAGTTAACAAAAAGAAACAAAACAATAGGCCAGGCAGATAATATAATTTTTGCAGTCAATCCTATGCACGTTTCCTCAAAAGTGGAAATAAGTTCCCCCGGGTGCTATAGGCCTCATACTCCTTCCATAGTGTGCAATGTTTCCCTTTTTTGAGTTCTGCCACTGGGTGGGTGAGTGGGGTAAACTACAAACAAGAGAAGGAAGTAGGTATTCCTAGTTCCAATTAATTGCTCACCTTCTCTGGGCACCACACAGGAAGCATTGACCTGGGTGGTCATGGAAGGCATAGCCACTTCTCACTGGCTCATCTGCCCTCTTCCTCTTGGCAGAACTGTTGTAGGGAGCCCAGTCCCCCACATTATGCCACGCAGTGAGGGAGGGTAAGTGGGCAGAGTTCATGGTTGTTCCTCCAAGCAGCAGCTAGAACTAGGAAAAGCCACTCCCTCAGGGGTAGGCAACCTTTTGGGCCCATGCGAACATTTGGAGATTTGAGAAATTGTCCTGGGCCCAGCCATAAAGTAGCTGGCATGGGTAGTCACAAAGGACATTGTGACTACCTGCCCAGGGGCATTCATGGGAAATTAAGATGGCAGCAGCTAGAGACTTCTACTTTGCTCTTAAAATATAAATAAGAAAACATACAAATAATTTCAAAATAACAATTGGGAGAAGTAGAGTGTCTCAGTGGGCACCCAGGAACATGTGTGTGGGCGCATTGGTGCCCATGGGCACCACATGGCCTACTCTTGTGCTACCTTATCTTGCTCGCATGTTTCTGGATTCTCCTCTGCAGAAGCAGCACAAGCTAGAGGAGGCACTGCAGGGCGGCGGCGGGGGGGGGGGGGGAATCTGCTGCCTCCACACATTGCCTTTCCTTCTCTTGACAGCAAAGACTGGGCAAGCGATGGCTGCTTCTGTCTTTAGGCAGTACAACAGGAAATACAGGCCCCAGCGGAGCCATCCAGAGGGAACAAGCCAGAAGGCAGAAGACGGTCTCTCTTGCCCATGGATCCCAATCCCTACATTAGTGCTGCCCAGAGTAAGAGCTTGGGTCAATGAATGAGAAGTGGCTGCGCCTTTTGTGACTACCTATGCTCACCACTCAGATCAGAGCTAGGCAATTTGTGGCCCTTGAGATGTTTTGGCCTACAACTCCTAACAGCCCCAACCAGCATCACCAATGGTGAAGGATCATGGGAGTTGTGGTCTTCTAGATGTTTTGGCTTGCAAGTTACCCACCCCTGGGAAGAGATAGCAAACGAGTGGGCAGAGATGGCTGCTTGGGATTTCTCGCTAGGCAGCTTCCCCAACTGCCCACTGCTATGGCAGAGAGAAGGCGCCATGAAGGGAGGGTACAGGGCGCTTTTGGCAGGGATCCATCTCCCCCACCACTCTTCCAGCCTCTGCTACAGATTGGAAGAAAAGGGGGAAGTATTGCCAGTGAGTGCTATTACTGTTTGTTAGCCTCTCCACACCAGCAACTGCTGCTGGTTGGCTGCTTTCTTCCAGATAAGAGGGCCTCACTTTTTCAGAAGGATTCACCAGCGTCCTTGACCATATTTATTTATTCTTGCTGCAACCCTATGCTCACTTACTGGGAGTAAGCCCCATTGAACTCAATGGGACTTATCTCTGAGTAGGTGAGCATAGGATTACAGTTCTTGTAACTTCTATACCGCCTTTCCGAAGCCGACCAAGAAGGTTTACAAAAGGCTCCTCAAATAAAAAAACCGTAATCGAATAAATAAAATAACAGCCAAATCTGAAATCAACAGCCGTGAAACATCAAGGAGATTTCTTTGCCCGCTCGCTTGCAAAAAGGCAGGCAAAAAACTGCCTCGGCCGGCTCGCCTCCCTTCACTCACTGAACAGCCAATCCCAACGCAGTTCCCTCCACCCACCTGTCAATAACCCAACACTAACTCCTCCCCCTGACCTCGTGGAGAAAGAGGATCTCGCATATAGGACTACCGTTGCTGTCACGTGAGAGGAAAAGGGGGCGGAGTCGAGAACGAGTCACCTGACTGGCAGCAGCTGCCGGAAATCTCGCGCCCCAGAGAAGAGGGGGGGAAAGATGGCGGCGGAAAGGGAGCCCCCACCTCTCGGGGACGGCAGGCAGACCGATTTCGAGGAGCTGGAGGACGGCGAGGACCTTTTTACCAGCACTGTCTCTACCCTGGAGGTAAGGAAGCACCGGTAGGCGTTTCCCCAGCTTCCTCCCTCACTGTCACGGGCGCCTCCTCCCTCCTCGCCTGGCAGACCAACTAGGGTTGGCATTGCTGTCACTGTCCGGTCCATGGTCTGTTTTCTTAATGCGCCCGTCTTCCTCGCGCGCACACGCCTCCTGCGGGTGACACCTCCGTCCTCTTCGCATAGGTGTTTTCCTTCGCCCCGCCGCTCCACTGGGCTTCAGCCCAGTCCCCTAGTGAAATAACCCTTCCTAGCATCCTCCAAGCGTGACAGTTCCACCAAGCAGTCCCCTCTCTATCGCTCCTTGCCATAAAGCGCCAGGAGACTTCATCGCTGCCCTACTTCCTTCTCCACTGCACCTTATGTTTTTGTATTTCAATTATGGATGCTTCCTGTTTTTTGCAGAGTAAAGTCTGGACATGTCAGCTCTTTGGGGGCAAGCATTCTCTGCAAGTGCTGTGTTAATACCAATCTTTTGTTAACCTCCAGTAGCCACTCAAATGTGTCTGTCTGTTCCCCAAGACACACCCTTAGTATTTCTTCAATTCTTTCTCCCATAAACTTTATTTTTTACTGGCTCCTAATTTACCACTACAATATTTTAGAGCGGTATTTGAGGGCATTGCAGAGTATGGCTGTGAGAAAGTCCCCTAGAACTCAGTGGGACTTACTTCTCAATAGATGTGTACAACATTCTGTTGCAAGACTGTGTTGGAAAAGATACCTGAGGGCAGGTAGGGTGCAGTATACACTTGCTGGGCAGTGGCCTTGTTGGTTTATTTGCATCACTTATCTGGCACCTTTAGCTTAAATCTATGCAGTTTACACATGCCTGTCTGTCCTAAAAGCAAATATTGCATTTAATTTGATAACTAATGAAATTGTAGGCAATAATTCTTGAGAACTGAGAGTTGGTTGAAACCTTTGTGCAAAATTTCATAGGTACAATGCAGAACTTTAATATATGTAAAACAAAGTACTTGCTTTAATTTGTTAACAGTTTCTGTCCCTGTTGACTGTCCTGGCCCTGTTTGCAGTGTGTGATGGGTAAAAAACATTGTACAGGGTGCCATCTGTCATAAAAATGAAGCATTGCTGTTTTCTTGGAGGATGCTTCCTGCCCCTGAACTTTAAACTAAGGAGGCCAGAGTGTTCAGTTTATTTCCAGTTTATCGTGATGTGTCAGTGATGATATACTATGTTTTTCTGAACAGCAGATAGACTGCCTTCAAAGAACTACTGAAGCTTCTGAGTAGATTGTGAAAGAAATATTCTTCAAGAAGTATTTATTTATCTGAACTGTTTGCCCTGCCCCCATCAATTGCTCAAGGATTCCCACAATACAGTTTAAAATATCAGTCCTTAATATAAAACAAAATAACATCATAAACATTAAGTTAAACAGAAGCTAAGCTAGAAACCTTTTTGATTGTGTGTTAGAGCTAATTATCCAGATTTTCAAATTTCCTCATGAGTGGAAGTATAAACTTGGAAATCTACTCTTGAGCTGTATGAAACCAAAGTAGTTTTTTATTGGAACAATGCTACAAATTGAGAGTGAAACAGCAGCAGAAATTGTGACTAATGTTTATCTCTGCACTGGAATGAAATCAATGCATTCACAATGCTTATAAAAAGCTCGGAGGCCATTAAGTTTAAAGTACCTTTGATATATAGGAGATTCGATATCTGGCAGTTTTTGATTTTGTAACTAAATTGTGCCCTAAATTATTGTTTGTGGCAGAGGTGAAGCTTTGGCTGGTAAGGTATGTCACTGGCTTGTGAGCACAGTGATTCAGAGCATGAGAGATGAGCATGGGTCGCTCAGTTCAAGTCTTAGCTATGTCATGAACTCACTACCACTATCTCTCAGCCTCACATCTCTAGGCCTCAGAGAACTGCTGCCTGTCAAAGTAAACAGTGGTCTAATTTGTGGGCCTGCTTTACTGGGCTTTGATAAAGGATTAATTAGATAATAGAAGTGAAGTGTTTGAATAACTACAAGATTATGCGCTCCATTGCACCTACCTTTTTTTCCCAGGTTTGCATCTGCGGTTTCCCCCTCGGTTTCCTTAGCGAGTCGAGCGCTGGGCACTTTCACATCTGTGTGTTTCACATACCAGGCATGACGAGTGTGCGATAAATCGCAGGTGCGCTGGAGCTCTATACGTAGTGTACACTTTTAAAAAAAATACCTAATTTGGTAAGATTGAGCAGGACCCTGGTGTTTCTGTAGGGAATTGATCAGGAGTGGCTGTAATCTGCACTGCTTACACAATGCTGTGTAAAAATCATGGTTTGAAGTAACATGGGATATTGTAGAGGGCTTTTTTCATATGTAGAAATACCCTAGAATTGCACTGAGAGTGCTTTATCTCCGGACTAGTTTCTTGATCTGCCTACTACAATGACTAAGTGGTATGCAAACTTTTTCTACCAAAAGTTTCTCATGGGGCAGTTCATTCATTATCCTAATGGTGTGTTTTCCTCCAGGAGATTGAATTGCATGGGTGCCCAAATGCATATTTAGATGCTTATATGAAGAGCCTTCCATGTATTTGGACCAACAGTAGCTACTCCAGCTACCTAATGTATGGTTTTAATGACTTGGTTCCTTTTATCTTATGTAATGCGGCAGATCTTTCATGCAAATAGCTAACTGACAGAGTTTGGCTTCCCTCAAACTATAAACATCTCAACTCATCTTTTGCCTTGGTGTCTTCAGTACAGAAAATAATGTTGCTTGGACATACATCTTCCCTGTATATACACTTCTTTTTCTAGTTATATGTGCCAACATGTGGGTGCTCTAGAGGCTGTTGCTTATGGGATGGCAATGAGCCTCATTTGCTCCTTGTGCAACTGGCTAGGGTTCTTACATGGAGGTGAGGACTGGGGACTCCCTTTAACTTGTCAAGTGTGTGAAAATATCCTCTATTCACTAGGTAGAAAAGCATGCTGCTTTACCCAATAGCGAAGGTCTGATGGGCTCTGTATTGTTCATTCACTGTGCTGGGTTTCTTGAAGTCTGAGCTAGGAATGTCACCTCTTTCACACTGTGAATAGAGAGATTGTTTCCTTCTCAGTAGTCAAACGTGGTGTTAACCCAATAAAATTGACAGGCAATAGATTCTGGACAGACAAGAATATGTCAGACAGTACAGACTGTTGGAATTAATATCCACAAAATATAGTTCATGATCACTTGTTTATATGTCTGTGAAAGGGAATTAGCCATTGATAGACCTTGATGAATTTGTCTTATTTCCCAGTTTAATTGCCATTTTAGGCTCCCTTTTAGGCTCCAGCAGTAGCAAGACATTCCACATGGAAGTGAATAAGGATCCCTCCCCTGGCCTCTCTTGACCTATTTATAGTGAATATTATTGGTTAGCTGCATTGACGTTTTTGTGTGAAAAGAAATGTGAATTTACAAGTGATAGCTATAAATGGAGCCTCTGTTCAGAAGCAGTAGGCCAGTTGCTGTGCCCTCCTTGTTGTGAGCTTCCTGGGCATCTGGTAGGCCACTATTGGAAACAGGAGGCTGGACTAAATGGGCCTTTAGTCTGATCCTGTAGGACTTTTATTATCACGTTCATAAAATATATTCATCCAACTTAAAATGATAGAACACAAAATAGTTAAGCTATCCTTAAGCCAGCGTGGCATCTGTAAATGAATCAACTGCTCTAGAAAAACTGTTAGGTGAATGGACCATAAGGGTTCACCTCTTGGCGGCCTAATTTTAAACATATTCCATTGAATTCAGCAGAGTTTTCTTCTATGGGATATTTAGGTTTTCCACTTTTGTGAAATGTGTGAATGACATAAACCTCGGATTGGGTTTTGTAATTGGTAATAGTGTAACAATTTACAACCAAATCTGAGTAGATGTACTCAAAAGTTCCACTGTGTTCAATGGCACTTACTCCAACTAAATCTCTATAAGGTTATAGCCTTTAAAAGCTTTGATGCTAGTATATGTATATTCCAAACTTAGGGCATTTTGCCACCCAGCAATCACGGCTGCCTTGCATTATGGGAGCTTTAAAAATAATTATAATTTCAGGAATGTTTGAATTCAATTTAAATTCACTAAATGTTTCTAAAAATTAATATTTAAGTTCCAGTCTCTTATTTAACTGGGTACACATAAATGAAGAGTGGGATCATGCAGTGAAAACAGTTGCTCAACCCCAAACAAAGGTTGATGATTAATGTTTCCTTAGTATGTTGTTATCCTACAACTGCTAGGAAATGGAAATTGCTGACATGGCTGCTTATATATGCTGTTTTTCATGTTTTGTGCTTGCGAATGATAATATGAAATAATTACAGTGAATTTAAGTAATGATACTCTGCTTCCCAACTGTTTGCTCTTTTCAACAGTCAAGCCCTTCCTCTCCAGAACCAGCCAGTCTTCCCGCTGAAGACATCAGTACACATTCTAACGGTCCTAAGCCTGCAGAAATTATACTAGATGATGACAGGGAAGACCTTTTTGCTGGTAACTTTCTTCCCCTTTTTCAGTTAGCTTTTACGGGAACTATTTCAATGTAGATACTTGTTATAATGCACAATTTCTAGAGAATTTAAAAAAATGGTTTAAAAATAAGATATGGGCTTGTGAAAGTTGCCTTCAAGAAAAGGATGGTATTGTAATACTTAAAATCAAATTGATCTCGAAAGATAATATAGCATTATGAAGAACAGCTAACAAACACATCAAAACAAACACATCAAAACTGTATAACTCTTCTCCTCAATTTTAAATGTAAATTTATGTAGACCCCCGTTAAGACACAACAAGAAGTTACGATTTGTCGTTATAAGAAATAACCTGCATGAGCCTCAAGCTTGTGTATATGCACTGTCCCAGTACTCATTCTCCAAGGTGGAGATTGAAAATTTCTGCTTTCCCTCTTGAACTAACCACAGTGGGAAACCTTGGTTTGATCCTGGTTTAACCACAATTCCCGAGTTCAAATATAAAAGTCCAAAAGTGGAAGCGAAAGCTTTTGATGTCCTCTTGTGAGTGAAGGAAAGGTGTGGGGAGTACTGGAGCCAGATATTCATGAAGTCTTTTCTATAGTGTCAGATGACTTTTTTAAAAAATGTCTGAACTGGACCATAATCCTTGTGTAAAAATAATTTATGCTTTTCCTATACTTCTACTTTAATCTGAACTTTCTGGACCTATAATGTAAAATAGGATTAAGTGAAACTGTACAGTAATTAAAATGATTTAGCATGAAGACTATAGCTCAATTAAATTGGCTTCATTTGTACCTATGTACACCGCAAAAACAGTTTTGCAGATGACATTTCAAGGCAGGTTGCCCACTTGAGTGATGTTCTTTTAGCCCTCCTTAAAGCCAGAAGACATGGAAAGAGATCACCCCTGCTGCTTCACTCCTATATTCTAGCCTCCATTCTGTGTATTAGACTGATAGAGGGAGAAAATGCAGCCAAATCCCTAAGAGTCCTGCAATATGAGTACTCTAGCAACTATGCCAGGTTAAAATGTTCTGCTGTGTTGCTGCCTCTTTGGATTTACTTCTTCTGCCTTAAGTGTAGTTGCTCTTAAGGTAGAAGACATTTAGGGCTATATACTGTCTGTTGTGAATGTGCTCCAGCTACGCATACAATTTGAGTATATTTTATTCAGTTGCTTGCTGGGGGAATTCCTGGCAAAGTGAACTGCAACCTGACAGAACAGATTCACAGTGAGCATTTGTTAAATCTAAATTAGTCTTTACTGACAAACTAATTAATCATTTCAAGAAAAAACTTGCATATCTTTTGGGAAAAGCCACATATTTAGATGCAAAGAAAGTTAATGCTTGTGTTTAAGAATTTCAAATACTTTTTTCCAGCCTTCCTTATTTGATCACTATGCTAAACTAATTTAATGAAATTTTAGTGTGTTAGAAAGCTTTTTTGGAACATGACAGTTTTTCACTGAATTACAAATCCAATAATTGTACTTCAGACATAATTGGTAATTCAGGTACATTAAAAGGCCAAAGAACTGAAATAACTCATGAATTCTAAGTAGCAGTTGGAATTATGTTTCATCGTATGATAAGAGTCTGTGTGGTGTAGTGGCTAAAGTGTTGGACTGGGAGTTGGGCGATCTGGGTTCTAATCCCCACTTGGTCATGGAAGCTGATTGGGTAACTTTGGGCTAGTCATAGACTCTCAGGGTTGTTGTGAGGCTAAAATAAAGAAGAGGAGGATTATGTATGCCACCTTGGATTCCTTGGAGAAAAAAATACGGGATATAAATGCAATAATAAATAAGTGTCAACCTGTTAAATGTCCACTTGCTTTACAATTTATTTTTAAATTTTTCTATGCTAACTCCTTGTATCACTTGCTTAAGGTAATTTATTTCAGGACTTAAACAAGATTATAATCGAAAACAACTGAACAGCACAGTGTTTTTCTTAATGGGAAAAGTAAAATGTTAATAGCTTAATTTTCATCATCATCATCATCAACTTTATTACGGTCACCAACCAGACTTTACACATACAAAGAGTAGGTAGGGTGAAAATACATACAAATTTAAGAAATATATAGCGAAATCAATTCTTGAGAGACCTTATTCTCATAGCACTCAAGAAGAATTTAGCAAAAGCCTCAATTGTGTTCCTATCCTCTATGGCCCTGAAGCAATGAAGAAGTGCATTAATTTCTAATCCAGAGTCAAGCAATAATTTCTCTCTAATTCTCTATAAAAAGAACAACAGAATAGAACGTGGATAACCGATTCAATTTCATTGCTTCCACATGGGCATAGGCGATCAGAAAAACTGATTTTCTGAAACCTCCGCTGTAATAAAGTCGATGGCAAGACATTAGATCTTGCCAGAGTTAATGCATGCCAATATTTAGGGATGTTAAGTATTGAAAAATATTTTGCTTCTACCATTCCATAACTCAGGTAAACGCTTAAGAACAGAGGAGAGCAAGTTCTATCCACTGCAGATCTTAAAATTTGTAGGTCACAGTCTCTTACCCTTTGAGACAAAAGGGTTTTGGCCTGTTTTGCTTCCGTCGTTATTAGAGACTCAGGGCATAAGCCTAGAGAGTTGATCTTATTCCAGTGAAGTTAGCTTAATTTTATTGGTTCATAAGATACTTTGTAATGCACTGATTCTAGCAACATGTAGTATATATCCACACTAAATCCCATGTGGCTTTGAAATTTCCTCATTACGCTACTATTTTATATTCTGTTGACAACTATATGTGTCAGATTAGTTATTTTTGTCTATCCCATCTGATATATGTGTAGTCTAAATGAAGTAGTAGAGCATAGGTGGCCGAGTTACAGGTTGGGAATAGTATGGTTGTAGAATATTCTTCTTTCCCCCACCTCCCCCTTTTTCTTGCCAATTTGGAAGGACAGGTCCAAGAAAGCAGAGATGTTCTGAGCTAATACTAGTAAGGGTTAAAATTGTGTCTGAACCAACTGGAGTTGTTAAGAGGCATATTTTTTACGAATCAGTGCAGCTTTTAAACTGTCTGACTGGCTTTGGACAATCATGGCGGGGAAGAAGTGGCTTCTCCCCCCTACCGTGTGCATGCAACTGCCATTTGCATTATTTTCTATGCTGCTGTGTGGCATGTCATCCAAACGTAATGTGGGGGGTAGTGGCTTTTTACTCCCCCTACAATCCCTGATGTGCAGTAGACGTTGCAGGGGGTATGAAATCACTGCCTGTGTGCCAGGTTCAGATAACATATGTTTGCTTGTTCTCCCCATCCCATATTTATTGTTTTCCTCCATAAACCACATGAGACACAGTAATCCGGTTCACATGATTAAACAACCTCCTACTTGTTAACCATGAGTTGCTTAGGAGCATTCTGGCTCCCAACTGCTTGTTCACTTCCAGCATGCTAAACAGTCCAGGGACAATCCTATTCCTCGATTGTTCTCCATGAAGTCTGAACCCAGAAATCTAGGTTGTTGAGAGAGAAATAACCCAGTTTTAACCCAAGAACAAACCACGGTTTAAAACATTGGGTTGTTTCACTTTCAACAATCTAAAGTTCCAGGTTTGGATGTCATGGAGAACAATCCAGAAACGGGTTGTCCCTGGGTTGTTCAATGTGCTGGAACCTGGTGAGGAGTCGGGAGACAGCTCTCTTGCTCATTTCTAAACAACCCATGGTTATTAAACCATGGGTCATTTAATCATGTGAACTAAGTCAATGTGGAATCACTTTGCTTAACGTTGGGCAAAACCAGAACTTTCCGCATGGTAAAGGAAATTATTTAGTATGTCATTTGCTGACTTGTTTCAGAAACTCCTCGATGATAGATTACAATAAGTATTGCATTTTTTTTTTGCTATGGCTAATATAACGAGATCAGAGATTTCCACATTTAGCACTGGTGGACAGTCCATGAAAGTTTATGGCATAATATTTTTGTTAGTCTTTAAGATGCCAGAAGACTTTGTTTTTGCTGCAGTAGATTAAGATGGATATCTTTCTGAAATTGTAACCTTTTCTTGTTACTAATGAAAACCTCCTCATATTCAATATTATCAGAATCTGACTAGATCTGAATTCTAGACTCTATAGGGCATTTATGAAAGGGATACAAACAATAAATAGAAGAACATTTGAGTCTCATTTTCCACAGCAATAGCATAATTCTCAGGGGAGTGTTCTTTCAACTTGCATGACTACTCACTTTTTTTTCCTATTCAGAAGCCACAGAGGAGGTTTCTCTGGACAGTCCAGAAAGGGAACCAATACTTTCTTCAGAATCTACTCCGGCTGTCACTCCTGTTACACCGACTACTCTAATAGCACCCAGAATGGAGTCCAAAATTGTAGTGGCTCCTGTGGATTTTGATACATCCAGAGAAGAGGTATTGAATAACTTAACAAGGCACATTTTATTAAGCTGTGATATAATTTATAATTGAGCTGAATTATTATCTTTAAATAAGGTGAAAATATACAATTATGGATTATTAAGTTTATACCATAGTTGAGCAATGAAATAAATGTTCTGGGAATGATGCACATAGCTTGCCATTGCTTTGGAAATAGCTATTTTCTCCTTATGACAAATTAAGTTTATGCATGATGGGGACTGTATTTGCAACTCCCATAACTGAAGCTGACTGATATTGTAAGTTCTGTCACAACTACTTTCTTGTTTTTATTGATCATATGTAAACTAGCAACACAACACAACACTTAACAGCTCACTTAATAAGCATGAACCTTGTGCCTGCATGCTCCATCCTTATGGTATACTTTCCTTCTTCGTGCATTTAAATTAAACCAGACAGTCTTAAGTAACCAAAGTGTCCCCTTCCATCTAAATTGGGGAACTATCGTTACAAGGATGCTGGTAACCCTAACTTTCTGATTCAGATGAAGCAGGAATCTGTAGTTACTTGGAGCTAATTGTATCATTCCAAGAAGGGAAGGGGTGATGTGAATATTTCAGCTCCTTAAGTTAGGAAATGAACATCTGAACCAGGTTTTTGTTTGAGTAGAATTTTGTTTTAACAAAGAAGGATTGTGAAAATTGCGAACTCCTCTGCATGTGCTGTCTAGATTTTGACTGAATTACAGAGATGAAATCCTTTTCAACTTAAATGGTTCTCCTTCTCCATATATCTTGCAACAATGATGTAGCTGGTTTTCTTCCCAAAACATGAACTGACACAACAAGCATAGATAGAATAACTTCAGTTTTCAATTTAAAGAACTAGCCAAGGGTATCCAACATGATGCACACAGGCGTCACGGCCTTAAAAGGCCAGGATGATGCATCCACCAAGCTATTCCCCCCCACCCTCTGCATGTGAATGGAGCAATTCCTCCATTCACCTGCACAAAGGGGAAAAGTCTTTATTGCTGAAATACTGCTGGAAAGGATGGCAAAAGGGAAAGAAAGACGGAAGGGGTGTGGAGGAGAAGGAAAGAGGTATCGCAGAAACTGAAAGACAAAAAGAGAGAAGGAAATAGAGGAGTCAGAAAGAGAGAAGGAAAAAGGAGACATACAGATAAGTGGGGAGCAGAGAGAACAAAGGAAGGAAAGAAGGAAAGGCCAGAGAGAGAGAGAGAGTAGACATAACTTTAACCTTCACTGAAAGTGCTGATTTTAACATAAAAAGCTCTGCATGTCTCAGGACTCCAATATCTCAGTGACCACCTCTCTCTGTGTGAACCTACTCAGTCCAGGAAGCTTCAGCGGCCCTTCTCTGTGTGCCCCCTCTGAGTGAAGCTTTGCAAGTGTCAGTACAGGAATGGGCCTTGTTTGTAATAGCCCCATGTTTATGGAACACTTTCCCCAAGGAAGTTCATCTGATGTCAACATGCTCATCTTTTTGGTGCCAGGCAAGGAGGTGATTATTTTAGCAGGCATTTGGACATTAGTTATTTGTGGATTGCTTTTGTGATGTTCATTCTAAGCTGTGAGTGGAGGGAGATATTGTATATTTGTCGATGAATGCTTTTCTTATTGTATTGTTTTTAGATTATGTTTTGTGGTTATTTCTTTTTATTTGTGTTATTATGCTGATTACAGTTTATATTGTCACTGGGTTTTCTTCTTTTTCTTCCTTCTATGTTAAACCTGGATTGCTATACTGTGTGTATAAGTTGCTTCGAGACTGCTTATTGCAGGGGGAAGTGAGACATAACTCTTATAATAATTTTATAATAATAATAACTTGCTAATTATATTGCATATTTCTTTTTTCTAGATTGAAGAAGAAGCAAATGGGGACCTTTTTGATATTGAAATTAATGTATCGGATCCAGAGAAAGTTGGTGAGTCTGAAAACAAAAACTTAGAAATACCAAATCAAGTTTTATGGATCCACTTTTTATATAGCCATCTTAATACTAGAATAGATGTGTTAAAGTATTTATCGTATGAATACTAAGTACCATATCAGATCTTGAAGAATTGACATGTGTCTGTTTCGACAGGTGATGGCATGAATGCTTACATGGCATACAGAGTAACAACAAAGGTAAGTGTTATGAGAGAACAATGCAGAATGTTGGCTATTACGCCAGATAAATGGCAAATAGTTTAAAATTATCTCTTTGTGTATTTTTTAGACTGCACTGTCCATGTTTCACAAAAATGAATTCTCTGTTAAAAGAAGATTCAGTGACTTTCTTGGCTTGCACAGCAAATTAGCATCTAAATATCTACATGTTGGGTACATTGTGCCTCCAGCTCCAGAAAAAAGTATTGTAGGTAAGAAAATGCATTTCTCTTTCAAAAAAAAAAAAAGATATATTTTAAACTATTCATTAAGTGTGTTACTTTAGAGACTGGGAAACAGAAGAAGAAAATGTGAAAATATTTTAGTTAAGGTATTCAGGAATTGAATTCAGGAAATTCTCTTCGAACACAAGTACAGTTAACAAGACAGTTAAACAATTTCTTCTATTATCTCTTCTATTATCTGATTAGACATCTCAATCTTGGTGCATTTATCTTTTAATCTTCATGATAAATCTTCTCTGTTGGAAGAATTTTCACAATTCTTCATATTTGAACCTCTCTGGAATGATCTTTTCCCGTTGTGCCCATTGGGCATTACTGTTTGATTAGTTATTTGTGCTTGGAGAAAATCCATCCTATCCCATTTTATGTTGGTGAATTGTGAGCCTACTGTGCCCGAAACAGTCCCTGCCATTTAGTCTTCATACATGTTAAAGGGTATCTGTCCCTCTGATAGCGAACTTGGTACTCCCATGCCAACAAAAATGGTGCCAAAACAGGGCCAGTGACAAATGATTGGGGGAACCCCCATGTTTGCAGGAAATGGTACTGTTTAAATATATATATTTAAAAAGTTAATCCAGCCCAATGATTGAACACTCTCAGTACTCACCAGGAATGTTATGTGTCAGTTGGAAAAAAAATGAGGAGGGAGAGTGAATTGGTTTGCTTGAGACTCTTTATCCCAGAGGAAGGCATGGTTGATACCCTGAACAGGAAGACTTACATGGCATACAGAGTAACAATGCCACATTTCGTTAGAGATTGTACTTTTTGTCTACAAAGTAAACACACCTTTTGGTGATGATATAAGAACCTCTAGACTTTTCCCTGACTTAACAAAATACTATTCACTACATTTAAAATCTTGGTAAGGATCCTTTCCTGTAATAAAGCTTAATCTAAAAGTGATCCTAAGAATTGTTGGTGTCCCAATGAAATCTATAAGCCACGATCCTTAGGCAATATAACTCAGAATATATTTAATAATAGAACATCTAGCATTGATATACTTATTTAGTAAATCCTAGAGCTTGAAATGTTGGTAGTACAAGCTTCAATATTAATAACATTCTGGAGTCTCAAACTATCCAGCAAAATGCCAAAAGCTGAATTAATTTAGGATAAAGCTGCTGCTTTTGACCAGACCCTTTTGGCCAGACTACGACTTGCTGCTGCTGCTCACCCAACTGTGTGCAAGTGCTGTTGCTGCTTTACTTCTGCACAGTGTCTCGTTGATCGTGTTACTATCTGTATGTGATACTATCCAAGATCTGTATGTGAATGGAGGAGGGCAAGGGTAACTGTCTTCCTTGTAGCATGTTCCCAAACCCTCCTCTAAACTTCAGAACAGCAGCTGGGATTCTGAAGAGTAAAAAGAAGGCATTCCTTATTTGTCACATCTTTCAAACTTTGAAGTGACAATGTATAGTAAGTGCCTAAATGCTGACTGCTAATCCCTACATATTATTCACAAGACTGAAAAATGGTAAATGTGAGTCTGGGTTTTACTAGTGAGTGAAGTGTGATGCCTAACAGCAACTATAAAAATGTCTTTCTGTAACTTTAATGATACATTATGTGCATTTTTAAGTGATTTTAACAAGTTCTGTTAATTAACTTCATCAAATTATAAGATCAATATAATGTCACTTTCTTCAAAGGTATGACCAAGGTCAAAGTAGGCAAGGAAGACTCATCGTCTACAGAATTTGTAGAAAAAAGAAGAGCAGCGCTAGAAAGGTAATCATTTATCCCTACCATAATTAAATGAACATGTACTACAGTATACAATACAGTTCTATATGATTTTGAGTTTGGAAGTAACTACTTCCACAGGCCAAATTGCATAACAGAAATAGTCATAAATAAAAGCTATCAAAGCTGGTCTTTCAGAGATCACTTTGCAAAACTAAACTGTCCATATAACAAATAGGGCATACTTAAATGTGAATCTATTGTGGTGTATCTGTAGAACAGCATCTGTCAGCAGAGCAGATTCCCTCTCCCCTGGCAGCTCCCCATATCCTCTAAGGTGCTTATAGTTTGAGCACTTTATCATCTGCTCTAGAATCTTCCCATGTATTGATGTCCGACTGACAAGTCTATAATTCTCCAGACCTTCCTTTTTGAAGATCGGGACAACATTTGCCCTCCTTTGGTACTTTGCCAATTCCCCAGGATTTCTCAAAGATAATAGTGGTTCTGAGAGTACATCCGCTAGCTGCTTCAACACCTTAGGATGCAGTTTATCTGAATCTTGAGATGTGAACTTACTTAAAATGCCTAGATGTTACCTGGCCATTTCTGTCAACCCAATCTGTGCTCCTACCCCGTCAGCCTATTTGTCACATATGCCGGATGGGCCTGGGATCCTCTCTGTCATCTTCACAGAGCAGCTGGTCTACCTTTATTTTTGTTCTCCTTTTATTTTTAATATAGCTGAAGAATCAATTTTGTTCGCCGCATCCTTTGCCAATCTCTGCTCTTTCAGAGCTTTGGCCTTGGTGATACCATCTCTGCAATTCTGGGCTATCTGCCCATACGCTTCCTTAGTGATCTGTCCCTCTTTCCATTTCTATAAGGGTTCTTTTTGATTGTCAGTTTTGAACAGTATACAATGTAACTTGATTCTTTTCAAATATTGATAATATAATGAATCAGTTCTGATAAAATCTAAATAATAGCAAATAGCCTACCTAATTTAAGCTATATTACATCAGAAACTAAAATAAGCAACAAAGTAAAATTTAAACAAATCAAATAATCACTGGATTCAGAACACAGAAAAAATACATGGAGGGAGCAGTATATTTTTTTATAATAAATGGAATCCAATTTATCATGAAATTGTCCTGTAAGAGATGTCTGCAGAAAAACTCTTAGTCACCAGTGAATATCATAGGAGACTATCATCCTGCTAAGAGTTTTCTGCAGACATCTTTTACCAACCCCCTGAAGAAGGCTTTAAAAAAAACAACATAGGCCGAAACGCGGTAGGCGTGAATAATAAAGGCGTGTTAACTTTCAATTGTTTAACTTGAAGATATTCATTTAATAAATATCTGACTTCAAAATATTCAAACTATGTTCCCCCCACCCCCATTCAGCCCTCTCTTTATCTTGGAATTAGTAGTCATTCTGGTATTTTAAATCTTTATATCTAAATAAACTATCTTTACAGATTTAATAAACATTCATCTTTATTTCTAACTCATCTAACACAGGTTTTATTGAAGATAAATGTAGACTTAATAATTTATAAGAATGTCATTAACTAATTTGATATTTTAGCATTGCGTTTACCTGATTCTGTTCTATTTATACTATTTTCCCATAAAGTTGTGAGCAACTGGGCTTTTATCTTTCTCATAACGTGGAGGAATCAGGATCTATTAACCAATCTGTAATACAATTAGCATGATTATACAAATACCAGTTTTGTATCGACAAACCGCCTCATCATCTAATTTTTTTTGCCATAATTGAGTTAACTCTTGGAGATTGTGGAGGGAAGCCTCCAATCTCAGAGACTTCCATGTATCCAGTGCCCTGCCAGGCAGCTGCCATCAAAGCAAGAAGAGTGATGGATGTGATTTTCGCCTCCATCCTCCTTTTAAATGTTTTTCCTTTAGACGAGCCTTTGAGCCTGTTTAGAGAGGGTGTGCTGAAGGAGGCTGGGCCGGGGCTGGAGAGGCCATAGGTTTTCTCATATCCTGGTCTCTCATCTTCCCTCCCCACATACTGGAATATCTCCTTTTCCCTCCCTCCAACACAGCATTTTTGACTTTGGGAAGCAGCTGGCGCAGAGAGGGGATCGGAACTCAGAGTCCCCCTACCAAGGTCATAGCAGTCTTTAGAAATTTGGGTGGGGGATCTTGGACAACTTCATTAACCCTGGAATGCCTTCTTCGTGACCATAGGGTTGCTCTCTTAATTGTTCCAAATATATTTTAAAATAAGCTGTTGTTACTCTAGATCCATCAGTTGATATCTTAAGTGATAAGAACTGAAATATATTTTTTAGATTTGGTAGCAGTATCATTTTCACTGTTGAAATTATATCTGAACATGATAAATTAATTTTTCCTATTTTATTAAGAGTAACACATTCATTATATAATGGTTCCTAGGTTCTATCTATCTATCTATCTATCTCACTCATCTTATTTGTTACTTTTATCCCAGGGCAACTTACTGTTTTTCTTACCAGCTATAATTATTCTTTATTGAACTCCCCCCCCCCCCAATATTTAATTTATACCCAGCTAAGGAGAAGTGAACACACTTCTATATCACCTGGCCTTGTTTTAGATGAAAGATAATCAGATTTGATGTCACTCCTCCTCTTTCCTGACAGCGAGCAACTTACCTATTATTATTCAGATATCCTGTAGGGCTGCTTTTTGGTTAATCTCTTCTCAGCCTGACAACTGTGGCAAAACTAAAAAGCAGCCCTACAGGGATATCCAAATAATAATTAGGCAAGAGTGCAGGCAAGGACAATTTGGGGCTTGAATTACTGCCACAGCACTTCAGGACTTTGCACTTATTTCCCAACCAATATTCAATAGTCTTCCTGCATATGTATTCTACTAACTGAGGAATTGTAATGTTTATCCATTGACGCTTTGCTTTCTCTACTTTGGTCTTTTCATTACCATTTTGAAATCCTCCCAATCTCACTAATCCAATGCAAGGAAACTTCAAGTCTATTCTAGAGCCAGATTGAAAATGATCATGAAAACTAAGTGTGTCTTGTATATTTGTTTTGGTGGTAGACAATGTAGAAATTAGGTTCTTGGCATATTTTGGGTAGGTTCCAATGATGTGCTACTGCTGCCGGGTCGCATTGTCAGTTCCAGGTGTGCCTGTATCCCTATTACTGGTAGCGGCAATGTATCACTTCTGGAGCCAAGCCCCCAAATGCCCCCAATGCAAGTTTCTGGAAAGGGCAGGTTATGCCTTCCAGAAACATGTGTTTCTGGTAGTATGGGGGCTTGCTCCTGGACATGATACATCACCGCAAGCAGTGCACAGGACCAGCCACGTGCACGCTGGGAACCAGCAATGCTGGCCACCAGTGGTGGGACATTGTAACATCTTCTACTTTTGTGGTGGGCCTTATTTACTTAGCCTTAAAGTAAGGTACCAGTGCTCCAGTTTAAAATTATTATTAATACTGGGGAATTATATGGAACAATCTAACCCAACAATCCTGTAAATTGGTTATATCAATCTACTTCAACTATTGGAATGTTCCGCCACAGGTAGCATTTCTTATGCTGGTTAAGTGAAACGGTCTAGTCTCCCACGAGAGTGGGGAAACACCATCTTGAAGTCCAGTAAGAATAGAGCAGATTGAAGGCTATCGCTTCGGCTATGGGGCGGTATACAAATGAAATAAATAAATAAATAAATAAAAGAAGTACACTCTCATTTTAAATTTGCAGAGTGGGATATTTTTGCAGATGCTCTCCTTTACCCTGTGACTGGAAATAGCTTTCATAGGGACAGGGGAGCAAATAGGCACATTTCCACTTTCCTTTTGTAAGGGTGAGAGATACTTCTGGGTTGGATTGGGATATTTAGAACTCAGTCTGGATTTAACCTTCTGTGTCCTACTTGAAATGGGGACTATTCTCAAAAGATGCATATAAAGCTGCTAAGAAAATTATTAAAGCCAAACTAAATATAAATTTAGCCACAATTATTAAAGGCTACTAAATATAAAAGCACTAATGACAGTAGTTTTGTATCTTATTGTGCAGTTCTGATTGCCATAACTGACTCAGAATTGGAGGCCAGTGCAGGACATATTTTATTGGCTGGAGTACAGCAACTAATTTGCCATATTTTGTGAACACACTGAATGTTAAATTGGATATACTGCATTTAAATCCAAGACTGTGTTGTAAAATACTAACGAATGTGGAAAAATTTGGAGATAGAGAAATCTGGGGACTTTTTAGCATTGTATGTTCAAATTGACTTCTGCAATTGCAACAACTAAAATATCTCTTTAAATATAAATTGCAATTATCAAGATTGTAACAAGAGCCTATTTCTCCTTTGTAAAACTTAATCAGTCAAGCCTTTGGACATATGTATTCATAAAGAACCAGGTACAGAAACTATCCGTGCATGGAATGGAGCTAAGAATATAGAACTCCATTACTTAGTTAATATTGGGCACATGTAAAATTTCAAGTGCTTTGGAGCAAGTGAGTCAGTGTTCATATGAACAGGAGGCAGGTGAGGGGGGTCTGGTTTCTTTTTTTTGTAATCCCTCTAGTTCCTTTTTTTGCTATTCGCTTTTAGAAGACCACCATGGCGGGACATGATTTGTCTAAAATGAAAGACCGTGAGCGGTGATTTAATTGTGGATTTCATTCATAATTTGGGGGGGGGAAGGTTCCCCCCTCATAATCAGAGCACTAAACTGAGTTTGCATCTCACTATTTCATGAAATACACTAAAATTAAATGACACACTAAACAGTTAGTGAAACTCCCCCTCCCACTCAGCTAAAAAGCTCAAGAATGCTTTATGTAGTACTAGAAAGAATGTGGTCATTGATATAATGGAGTTCCATAAGAGTCGGATGGATTCTTGGAAATGAGAGTATTATTAATGGGTAGAACAAGCACAAACATACAAAGAGTTGAGGCAAATTCCTTTTGGGTCTTGTTCCTTGCTGCTTATGTGGGAGCTCATGTTGGGCTGGAAGAAGCGTGTATTGTGTTTTTCCAGGCAGACAGCAGAGGATTGGATTGGGCTTCCTAGAAGAACAGAAAAGACTGACACCTCCTTGCTAGCTTATGTGGGGTAGTGGCTAAAGTGTTGGACTGGGAGTCAGGAGATCCAGGATTTAGTCCCCACTTGGCCATGGAAACCCACTGGGTGACTTTTGGCCAGTCACAGACTCTCAGCCCAACCTACCTCACAGGGTTGTTGTTGTTGTGAGGATAAAATGGAGAGGAGGAGAATTATGTATGCTGCTTTGGGTTCCATGAAGGAAAAAAACGGGATATAAATTCAATAATAAATAAATCAATAAATCCTCAACCCATGAGAGCAGGGGGAAGGTGGCTTTGGTTTGTGCTGATGGGAAGGTTTGGTTTGGTTTGGCTGGAAGGAATGTGTGGCGTCACATTCCTTCACCCTAGCCTAAATTGCCACTGAGCTCTTAAGGGGCGTGCTCTCTGAGCAGTAAAGTATGGAATTGGAGGGTGCGCTCAACTCCCTTAACCTGTCATTCCATTAAAAGTCCCCACTACTAATTTTAGTGTCAGGCTTTCAAGTGAAGCTTAAGGACAGTGTTGTAGCCCTCATATCCATTCTATGGATGGCAAATATTTTTCAGTGTTGTGAGGAACAGTAAATGTTATCTAATTTTTTAAAACCATAGGTATCTACAGCGAACAGTAAAACACCCAACCTTGTTACAGGATCCTGATTTAAGGCAGTTCTTGGAAAGTTCTGAGGTATTTAAATTCTCCTATTTCTCTTTTAACCTACAATGATATTTTACACACAAATAAAACATTGTCACATCTATAGAACTCTGGTCCTTCTGTGCATAAAGTTCAGTTGTACCCTTATTGAATTATTTCAAGCTAAGGAAAATAAGTTCCTGGATACTTGTCTAATGCAAGACATGTGAAAGCATGTTTTCTCATCTGGTTATGAGAAGTAACTTGATTTAACTCTTTACATAAATAACATGCATGTCTTAAAACTGACTAGTTTTGGATTGGAAACTTTCTAAATAGACTTGATCCTTGTCCTGCAATGACATAAACATTTGTGATCAGCTGTGTAGTAATTTGTCCATGGATAGAAGATTTTAGTCACCAGTGCTGGAGATCGGGCAACCTTTCATCTGAAACTGGAAAACTCGCTTTAAAAAATCCATCCAACTCTGAGAATGTATAGCAGCTACTTCAATAGCTGTTGTTTTTTGCATCCTAGTTTTTTTTACTAGTAAGGTTAAAAATCTAGAGGAAATCTGTAACTACTTCAAGAAAAAATAATATGAGTGAATCTTATAGGGATACCATGTGTAAGGGCTAAGAAATCATAATTAGACCCATTTAAAAACTGGAGTATTAATTGCCTGGAGTAATTAACTCCTGTAACCTTGATCCATAAATCACGTGTAGCTTTCCAAACCTTCCTTCCAACCCACCCACCCACTCCACACAACACAATTTTCACATAAAACAGATGATCAGCAAGAAGGAGGTAGAGCCTACTTAAACTGTCCAAACTCAACACATAGATTCTGGGGAAGGTTCTGCAAGGGTGGCATAATTTAACAAAATTCTTGGATTGGTGCTCCATTAATACAGGGTCTAAGCAGAGGATTCTTGTAGTCTTGCAGGGAAATCTAGCATATGTGGGGCTGAGGAGAAGTGAACCATCCACTGAAATCTGCTTCTGCATATCCCTGGGCTGTAATTGTTAGTAAAACATCGCTATGCCTTATATTCATGTGCTTTTGGGTGAGCAATTGCAGATGCTACTTCACAATGTTTGTGAAACCTTTGACCTTAGCATAACAAGGTATGTTAGACCTGGTGTTTTATATGCCTGAAGTAGCTTTAACACATATTTTCTTGTGTCACTGCACCTGAAACATGGAAACACTAGGCGAGTATCACCCTTAAAAGCCACTTCAGCTGTTAGTATACAGGTAGCTAGTTAAGGCACTCGGTGGTATTGTAACAACTTTTGACAAATGGTCTCTGTGTTCCATCTAAATGTAAAGGTGCAGAAGAAAAGCAAATTGAAAGTCTATTTTTTTAAGTTTTCCTCTGAGAATGTAAAAGTAGTAAATTTAAGAAATTAGGTTCCGCTTTATTGAAATGTATGAGGGGGAAGAAAACACTACATCCTTTTCAGTCCCTTTGGTGCCCAGTTAAACCTCCAGCCTTTTAACCGGTTTGTTTGCCCTTATTTGTCATTCAATTCCAGCTGCCGAGAGCAGTTAACACCCAGGCTCTGAGTGGAGCAGGAATATTGAGGATGGTAAACAAGGCTGCCGACGCTGTCAACAAAATGACGATCAAGATGAATGAATCGGATGCAGTAAGAGCTGATTTTTCGACTTGAATAATGAGATGAATTAATGAGACTCAACAGTTGCATTTTAAGACTGTAGGAGTAGAAAATGGGATATTAATTTACTTATTGGCTTAGATTCTCAACTGTTATCAGTTGACCACTATGCCCAGTTAATTTGTTTCCTTAAGATGGGGGATGTAGTTGCAATGGTAACATAATTTGTAATTGTTGATTTTCCCTTCCTGCCAGTGGTTTGAGGAAAAACAACAACAATTTGAAAATCTTGATCAGCAACTTCGGAAACTTCATGGTAGTGTAGAAGCCTTGGTCTGTCACAGAAAAGGTAGATACTTTAATCTAGTTTTACTTTTTCAAAATTGATTTCTTTGTGTATTTGATGTCTGTCAAACCTTCCTGATCAAAATGTTTAATTAATTTCAATACAGAAAGCTAGCTATAAACCAAGTCTCCCACGGTGTACAATACTTCTCATTCAAAAAGCTCTGTTTCAAGCTTTTTAACAGTTAAGAAACCCTTTATATTTTTCAGTGTACATTTAATTTGAAATAGTTTTCATTTGTGATTCAATACATGGGACTCTTGAGCAATGTTATGCTTATAATGCAAATATGTTAATTGTACTTTATTTCAGTTCACTAGTTGAGCTATCTGTCCTTTTTCAACAGTAACCCTATTGCAAAATATATATTTTTAAAAAACATAGCAGGGAGCTAAGCAGGTTGTTAAGTATTCCATTGGAATTAGTGGGATGTGTGTAAGATGGACAGAGTGCTTCCTGGCATTGGTAGGCTTTGCATTGGATCAATAGTGTAAATGTTCAGGTTTTCTTCTACTCCAGACTGGGTGTTCAAAACCCTCATGTATTCCATTGTGAATTTAAACATAACTCCAAAATGGAAGATACAGTCTTTCCCCCAGGACGTAGTTAATCACACTTGCAACTAAGCCTTGTATATTTTGTACCAGAAAACATAAAACTAACTTTGTTTGAAATTTGCCCCCATGTTATTGTGCCTAGAAAGGTGTTCACTTAACTTCTCCTGACCAAGTTTATAAAGTGGAACGATTATTTATTATTATTATTATTATTATTATTATTATTATTATTAATTTTAAAAATCTAAAATACTGATAAGGACTAATAAATTTTAAAGGAGTAAGATGTAACATGCCACATGTTCTTGCAATTCAAATCAGCACAACCTATTTTTTTGAACAGAATTTGTAGTCTCTTGTAATGGTTGAGGCAATAGATAAAAAAATATGACTAGTGATATATAAGATAGTTGTAGGGTCTTAATACAACTCATAGGGACAAGAACAGAAGAGATTAATGTTAGAAGAAAATCTAAGCTAGATATGTTAAGAAGAATAAAGCAATTACTATCTGTTTCTGGTTTATTACGTGCATCTGCCATCCTCATATAGACCATCTGATTATTTGCTATCTGGCATAGATGACATAAGAGCCGGGTGCAGATATGTTTCCTGTTCTCTAGGCTAGAGGTAGGCAACTTGTGGTCCTCCAGATGTCTTGACCTACAATTCCTATCATCCCTCAACATTGGCTTTCTGGCTAGAACTGATGGAAGTTGTAGGCCAAAACATCTGGAGGGCCACAAGTTGTTCACCTCTATTTTAAACTAAGACACCATTTTCTTCAAAATGTCTGACCATATTCTGTTTACTTAAAACTTTTGTATTCTGCCTCTCCAGAATTTAAGGCAGCTTAAACAAACATAATAAACTTCATTATAATACATTATAATAACTAAACACTGGAAGCCATTTAGGCTGCAATCCCAGGAGCCATAGAATTATCCATATCTCCCCTTCTGTGTGCAGGCAGAGGCCCAGCCTTGGAAGGAGAAATTTTACCTTAGAACCCCATTCCAAGCCCCACAGAAATATCTGCATTTCTTATGATACTCTCAGAGCCCCAATGTAGGGAGAAGAAAAAAGGGATGAATCGGGAATGTAGGGTGGATGGATCAGGGGATGCTTTGGGTTATTTCCAGTGGTGGTGTTCAGCTAGCAGAGGAGAACCAGTGGTGGAATTGATTTCCTCTTCTCCCCACATGCAGTCCCCTGCGTACTTCTAAATCTGCTCTGAAGTGTTGCAGGATCCTCAAGAGCAGATTTGCGGCATGCAAGGAGGGCTGCAGTGACATGCTCCCTGGACATAGAGATAAATTTATGCCAACGCTGGGCTCAAGCCAGCGGGGCTTTGGATGTCTTGGGTGGCTCCAGCATCAAAACTCTTCACAGTGGCTGGTAGGATTGCCCTGTTAAATAACAAAATGATACCAATTTGAATAATTGACTGACTTAAACCAGTTTTACCATTGTGTAATTCATAGTTCCTGAAGAAGGGATGCACATTAAGTTGTATGTCTATAAAATGTAAGCATACTGATTTGCAACTAAATGGATTTCTGTTAAAGCATGGGCCTTTTGAAGCAATAGACTTAAAACTGCATAGCGCTACTTCGACTGCACTAAATGTCCCTGCTGTCTTGACATATGTAAATAATCCTAATATACAACAATATAAATGATGCAGTAGGTCAAGTGTTTAGTATTTGACCTCAGTGAGATATGCCCTTCTTCATTTGTTGTCTTGCATAGAGAAATATGTTTAACAATAAAGGCTAAGACTCTTACAAATTCCTAGTCAGTTTTCATTTTAAACCTAAAGAAATGAAGGTAGCATAAGCCATGTTGGCCAAAAGAAAAATTCAAAAATCCATTTCACTCTAATATCTTTATTAGAGCATTACAAAGGTCACAAAATACTGAGTTAACCTGATAAAGTTATAGATTATGGAAATGTTCTTTGGTTTTGTAAATCTGGTCTTTCTTCAGGTTTTTCTTTTTTAACTCAATATTTAAAGATCAAATTGTTTTAAAAGCAACAACAACAACAACAACAACAACAACAACATATCAACTATTAGGGGAATTCCAGCTCCCATATCAAAGAAGCATCCTCTAGTGATTTTTTAGCAGTCCATTTACACAAGACTCTGGCTTTCATGTATTCATCTAGTCATAGCCAAGAGTTTTTGTCCAAGCATAAGTAAAAGCCCCAAGACTACAAGGGTGAATGAAAGTAATGGCCAAATATTCATTGTCCTTGTAATGTTAACTTCTTCATTTCAAGTATAACAGTGAGATAGATAGGAATTGAACAACTGCCATGCTATTTACAAGAGATTTTTCAGAGTGCACAGTTTTTTGTGAAACAGACCTAAATACAGTTCAGTATTTGTTCTCAAATTTGATATTTACAAAAGCTCTGGTCCCATGGGCATCTAGTGTATTGCAAGGCATAGGAAGTACTTGCATTTCGTGTCGTTCTGGAAATCTGAAGTGGTGAGCGGAAGGGTTTATGTGAAGTGTAGAAAATCTTTATGAATGTTTATTTCAATTGAGCTGTATTTTAATTTTTTCTCTACCCATTTAAAGAATATTTTCTGGTAACAAAATGTCTGTGTGCAAAATGGCATTTAAGACTTCCATTTTGTGACTCACTTTGAGTAAATGCCAGCTTTCACTAGATTTATTTCTGTTTCAGAACTTTCAGTCAACACAGCTGCCTTTGCTAAAAGTGCTGCCATGTTAGGGAACTCAGAAGACCACACTGCTTTATCAAGAGCTTTGTCTCAGCTTGCTGAAGTTGAGGAAAAGATAGATCAATTGCATCAAGAACAAGCTTTTGCTGACTTCTATGTGTTCTCTGAGCTGCTCAGTGACTATATTCGCCTTATTGGTGCAGTAAAAGTAAGACCCGTTTTTAAAATGCCTAAGATTTAATGAGACAGAATTTATGTTGAAGGGTGTATTATTTACAGAGTATAAGTATGTTCAAGTATGTAGTGCTGTCATAGAAAGCAATGTCTGTAGTTATAAAAATAAAGTCGTTTTGTGGATTTGTCTAGGTTATCCTCCATCTAACTTTAGAAATGCTTAGGGACAAATTGCCCCTAAAGATAATTTAGATGTTCACACATAAATTATAAAATGTTTCAAATTATCAGCCTGACTTAAATATAAGTGAAGCTTTCAGTATATATAAACGAATCCTCTGTTTGCCATTATAATGGAACAGCATCATGGGCTTTTGCATCATTCCTTTGAACACAACAAAGCAGAACAAAGTAATAAAATATCAAATTTTAGACTTGTTTCTCACTTGTAGACATTGACAAGGCTCTTTTCTTCTAACACTATCATACTGTTTCAAAATTAATGTAATATGGCATGTGGCCAGCTGTTCAGAGTCAAATGTACTGGGTGAACAGAAGCCCTTAAGATAACAATAGATAGCTCTTTAAATTCCAGCCATATTATAGATGGGTACCCATTGGTTTTAATATGAGAACTAAGTCATAATCAAAGCACAGTTTAATGTTAACTGGGTGCTAAACTTTTTTCTTTTAAAGTCTGAGATTTTGAATAAGCTTACCACCTTTTTATTGATATATTGCTTACAGGGTGTGTTTGATTATCGAATGAAATGCTGGCAGAAGTGGCAAGATGCTCAGGTGATGTTACAGAAAAAACGAGAGGCTGAAGCTAAACTTCAGCTTGCCAACAAACCTGACAAATTACAACAAGCTAAGGATGAAATCAAAGAGGTAAAGTTTGGAAAGTATTGCCTGTTCTATGTAAGGCTATGTTTTTTTTTCCTCTTTCCATTCATTGGCTTTAATGCATTCCTTCTTAATCTGATTTTAATCATTGCTTGTGTGTTCCATTATTACCAGAATAACAAGTGGTTCAGTACTTTCATGCTTGTATGAATTCTGAAACGTATGTTCATTCTGATGTTTTACAAAGTGAGTGGGCGACTTCCTTTTCCCCCCCAAAGTATAAAACATTGAGACAGGTCAGTCTGTTTTCTGCTATGCATGAATCCAAAATACACGGATCTGTAAATGCTAAACAGTTGGTGTTTTACTTACTGATGGAACGCTTCCATCCATATATATATTTAGTTATTTGATATATGTATGGCATAACTTCAGTAAAACTGTCAAAACATCTTGAAGTTATCATAATCTCTGCACTTTTTCTATCATGCTTCATTAAGGAAATCGAAGAGGTAGGATAATATCCATGCTGCTTTTTCCTGTTCTGGCTGCTTCATAATCACAATATAAGACCATGCAACTCTTCATTCTTGAAATAGTATACTACTTTTTTAGCAACATAATTCATTCTCTCCACCTGAGAACTGTAGTCGGTCTGATAGCTGCAGAACTATGCAGAAGTGCTCTAAGGACAGGTGTATATACAATATTCCGATGTCCATACCTATGGTCAAAGTAACTGAGAGTGAACTATGGGATTGTGCCTATTTCCTGCAGCTCTTAACCACAATTAAGGATAACATTGGCCCAGATTTTGAATATGTTTAAAGTTAGCTAGAGTTCATGCTGAACCAGAGTTTGAAACAGTCCTTCAGTTTTTGGTTTAGCAGGCACAGTGGCTAACTTAATAGCCACTAATTGTTAATGCCGATGAAATATTTAGCTGTGGTTAAGGTGGGCATGAAGAGGAAGCATAAAATCTATTGTAATCCTGATTGCTTAATGGGAGCATTATGGGTGTACTGACCCTGTGTAGATACAATTGCCAAAAAAAAAAGAAAGTAGTGTTGTGCCTGGATCAAAATTGGATCTCAGTGGGCAGTGATCTGAGCTCATGGGAGGCTCAGTAACCACTTCTATATAAGTGGCTATTTTGTATTACCATGTTGTTGCATGCCACTGCAAATCTACATAAAACATAGCAAATCTAAATATAAACATAGTTGCTGCTTTCCATAAATGGTTTGCCATAAGCTTGGAGCTGCTGTGGGCTTATTAAACTTGAAGTGACCACTACATGTGTATGACTTGTGCATTGTTGTCTGAGTCTTTAATATTGAATAGTAATTCTACATGCCTGACATCAGAATACTGAGAGGTTAAATTATCTTCTGAATTCAGTCATGATTCAAACTGCTTCATCTTGTGAGCTCCTTGTGTGTAAGCATGCTCCCACTTCCTGCTACAGCTTGCATGTTTTTGAAAAGCCTTCCATGATGGCTTTTGTGATGGAAGTTTGTATGGCCCATCTAACATGCTCTATGACCATATGGCTTAATCCATCGTTATTTTACTAGTGGAATTCTATTTATTTGGAATGTCTTGTAGAACAGACATACTTCAATCATTAGGTGTTAAAGGTTTGATTAATAAGTTGAAGGCAGAGTTGAGGAACCACTAATACATCGTAAGACTTAAAGTATAAGATGTTTACCGCTAGTTTACTAGAATATTTCCATACATATATGCTTAATGTAATATATATCTGAAAGTTAAGTTTTAAATTCTCAATATTCCTTAATTTGGGGGCAAATTATTTATGCCCATCTTAGTATTGCTTGCTTTACCGTTAGTCATTTTAACCACTGTCAGTGAAATAGTGCTTAGCATATTTTGCACTGCAGCTTTGTTATTGCTCACTGATGCCTTTTCTAGAGCTCTTTGAAGCAGGGTACTGTTTTATTTTCTCTCTCTAGAAATGTAATAGATATTTCTGAAGTTTTGCTATGTACTGTTTGGTTTTATATGGAAGCAATTGGAGCTTATTCCTGAGCTTCAATTAGTGCCTTAAAAAAAAAACCCGTCACACTTCATTTCTAATGTCTGTTAAACGCACATCCTCTGTCTGTAGCCAAGTGTATTAGGTAAAAAAGCGTGATAGACTGCAAGTGTCTCCCAGCCTGTACAAATGCAATAGAAGTGACAGTTCTGGGCATGTACACCAATTTCAGTTATGGATGAAGTACTGTGTTAATTTTGTACAACTCATCCTAATCTTCAAGAATTAAAAACAAACGGTATTATGGGAGGGGCCATAGGTCAGTGGTAGAGCACATGCTTTGTATGCAAAAGGTCCCTGGTTCAATCTCTGGCACCTCCAGATAGGGCTAGGAAAGAATCCTGCGTTAAACCCGGGAAAGCTGCTGACAATCACTGTCAGCAACGCTGGGCTAGATAGACCAACAGTCCTACTCAATATAAGAGACCTTCCTATGTTACAAGTACCACATATGGAAATCTTCAAACTTGACTGAATTGCAAAGGATCCATTTAGGAGTGTAAAATGTTGTAACATTAATAACTATATTAAACTTCATTCAAAATGTTCATGCATATCAGAAATCCTTAAATCTTTTAAAGGTAGATCAGCATTATTATCCCTGGTGTGGGGGTGTGACTGAGAGATAGCAGCTAAGGTGATCTAGTGAGTTCATGGCAGAGGTGGTGCTTTGAATTGAGGCGTTTCTTAATTCACTTTTAGTACTGGTTACTATACTAAACTTGTGCTTATTTCTGGAAATAAGTAGGAAATATGTGCTTAAACATCAGGCTCCTCTGATCAAATATCAAACTTCTCTTTGATCTAAAGCACAGCAAACTGAACCAAATGTGTACTGCTGTGGGCTTTAGAATGTTTCATATTTAATTTGTCTTCATGTTTTTCTCTTTCAGTGGGAAACAAAAGTTCAACAGGGAGAAAGGGATTTTGAGCAAATCTCCAAAACAATACGCAAAGAAGTAGGAAGATTTGAGGCATGTATATAAGTATTTAATAAACAATTTTTAATAAACAGAAAATGACACTTGATAAAAATTTTTGGCCAACTTGTTCCAGTGTGTGAATACTTCAAACTAATCCTTTTTTTCTTTTCTTTTTTTACTAATAGAAAGAACGTGTGAGAGACTTCAAAACTGTTATAATCAAGTATTTGGAATCATTAGTGCAAACACAACAGCAGGTAAGCTTAATTTCAGGTGTTCATTAGTAATATGGGAGTTTCATTCGTAATGCAAGAAACATGTTAAATGCCTAATTTAAGAGAATTTGGAGATAGTTTCTGTGTTTGTGTGCAAAGTGTGTACAACTCTGCCCAAAAGCAATCCTATTACTGCACAGCAGGCTTCCCTTCAACTCTGTCACTACTAGTCTTTCTTACATCATTGATAAAGACTACTATTTCAATAGGGAGCTCGCAAAGAACAGAAGTAGGCTCTATATCTATGTAAGTTAGTTTGGGGAAACATAGAGAACATTGTACTTGATTCATTTTTATAACTTTACACAAACATTTTCTCTACCTCTGGAGAAAAAATAATAAAGCTGTTCATATGATGTTTTAAGGGAGAGTCATTGTTTTTCAAAGCAAGTTCCATGTACGTTTTCCTAATTATGCCACGAAATAGCAAAGTAGTACAAGTAACAGATAGACCTGGGTCATTTTATGGCTTATTTATACAATAGTTCTTCCTTAACTCATTTTCCTGAAGAGAGGAAGGAAGTGACCTAGTTTAGACATTCATTAATACATTCTCTGCAAATAAGGAGTGCAGACTTCCAAAGATGACTGTAATTTCTAAATATTTTTCTACTATTGAAAGATTCAGGAAAGTATCTGCTAATGATAGATTTTTTAGATTTTATTTAAATGAAATGCTACTTACTACTTTCTCTTTTTTCCCCAAGCTCTTAAAATACTGGGAGGCATTCCTACCTGAAGCCAAAGCCATTGCCTAGAAAGAAGACACTTTCAAATGTGAAGACCCCTTGGATGTTTGTCTCAATTGAGCTCAGTTCCACAGTGAAATCACTTTAAAATCATCCAAATAAACCACTATATATTTTATGAATTTAACATGTGGCTTTTTATATACTACAGCATTTTATTAACAGCTGCATGTCCTGACCCTCTTTGAAGTGGACTGTGGCATGACATTCTGCAATACTTGCTGAATTGAACACTGTGTCTTAATACTTGCACTAAAATGTGCGATGCAAGGCCAGAAAGTTATTTTTGTTCTTTACAATATGTTCTGTCTACTTGATCTTTATGAAACAGATTGCATTTATTAATGTTCACATACACATTCCTGTACATAATCAAGATTTTGTGATTACAGTAATAAAGGGATGTACCTTGTGAAACATTATCATTAGCTTTGTTCTTCATTTCATAGATCATTATAAGCAGGATTTGTAGTACTCAGTAGTTCTATCAGTTGTATAGATAAAGGCTGGGCAAATTTCATGCAGTTTTACTAATAGCGCATGCTGGTTAACATGGTTCAACTTTTAAAAACGAAATAAATTATGCGGTTCTCAAAGTTAAACCACTGCACATTTAGGAATGTGGCCATAACAAAGAAACTTTTAACACTGAACCATGGAACTGTTACAGATTCCAAATTCTGCAAAACAAATTGATTGTATCCAATTAATGTAACTATTGACAGAATGCTCTCTGAGCCAGCAGAGGCTTCCATCAGCCGAACAGGGAGGGAAGTGATTTTTAGCAATAATCCTTGTTCTTGCAGGTCCTCAGATTGGGGGTAAGAAGCAGAAAAAAGTGGCCAAAAATGGCCTCCCTTCTTATTCAGTGTACAAAAGTGTATTCGGGTATCCGTAATCTGTGGATAGGAAACATGCAAGGAGAGGGAGCATGCTAGCCCCACCCACTCAGTCATCTCTTTTATTGCTCTTTACGCATGGATTTTCCAGCATTCTGCATCATATGGAAAAACCTCCATAAATAGAGGAGGCTGTCTCTTCACAAATTCTCCCTCCATGTGTAGGGTAGCAGGGCTAACACGCTCTGTCCTTAAATGTTTACTATCCACAGATTAGGTATGTCTAAATAGGGCTAAAGTTCTCTGCTGGATTAAAAAGCATTCCATTAGTGAAGTGACTTTAGGGTAAATCCTATATACATTTTGAGGATGTTCTACATTCAATGGAAAACAATATTCACTTTTATTTTAAAGAAGGTTAATTTCTTCCATTCCTCAAAGATATCAAAATTCCACTCATGGGATACTCTTGTTGGCTGAAAAGGAGGAGACAATTTTTGCCAATTCCACTTTTCCTATGCCTTCCAAAGAATCTTTGTGGGTGGGTGGGGTGTTCCAAGTGACCATGGGGCATGACCCTGAGGGCTGCAGGGTCAATCAGTGAAAATCACCTCTGGTCTTCCTTTTGTCAGCAGGAGCTTCTTTTGGATCTGTCTTTTCTGTTCACAGAAAATAATCTCAATGTGGGAGACAAAACATTGGTCTTGAGGGCAATTTCCAGACTATTCTCAGTCAGATTTCCCTGCAGTGCTGTGACTACATAAGGAAATGTAGTGTGATTTGAGCTGTGCACAGACAGTTCTGCATCTTCAGCTGTGTTATTTCCCCATGCTGCAGTCATATGAACAGATGTTTCACTATTGATGTTCATACTAATGCTTCCCTGTTTGGACAGAAAACAGGACATCTGAATGACTCTTTAGTGGGATTCCTGGAACAAGACTGTAGGGTGTTCTAGTGATATGTCATTTGGGTGACTTTGCTTGCTTTTCCTGTAAAAGGTAGAATATATCCAAGCTTGTATAGCGAAAACTGTTAAAATAACTATCTGGTGTTACAATTTCACAGCTGTTTGTTTCTAGATTTATCGCCCAGTAGCAATAAGTCTGCATGATTTAATATTGCAATAGTATTTACTTCTATGATATGCATTACAAAACACACTTTTAGAAGCTAGGAATGTGTTGCACTTAATGCTCACAACTTTGCTGGTAGAAAAGGTATCTAACAGCATGCTGAGAGCAACATTGGAAAACATATTTTGGATTGGAGTGTTTGGCAGCTATGCCATTCATGTGGATATGGATGCATTTGATCACTAAGAGTTATGTTTGTTACATTTCTTGTCTGGAAATACCCATTTCTTTGATGCCAAAGTGATCTACACCAACCTTCTCCAATCAGATACCTGTCGGATGTTTTGGATTTAAACTCCCATCAGTCCCAGCCGGCATGGATAATGATCAGGAATGCTGGGAGTTGTAGTCTAAAATATCTGGAGGGCAATAGTCAGGAAAAGGTTGCTACGCTAGGGAGCTGTTTAGTTATCTCAAAACCTACTCCTATTGGAAAGATTAAATATATTGCAACACGATGCTCTTGAGATTTTCCTAGCTGCATTTTTGGCAATGTTTATGGATAATCTATACCAAAGTAATCTATACCAAGATGTATGTTTGCTTTTTAAATACCATTTCCTGAAGATTTGCCGTGGTGCCAAGTAGAAATTCACCAGGTTTTAGTTTGAATTCTGGTTTTCTGTAGTAGCGCTATGTCAATTTCAATATTCACCTTTTCCAGCTCTGATATCTGGCAGCACCAATACATGTTAGGAACATATTTGGAGGAGAGAGTTACTGATGAATTTATAAGCATGCTCTTCCCCTTCCCGCAGTAATGGGGGAAAAGTGGTGGTTGCCCTGGCACATAAAGAATGGACAAAAGTATACTTCAGCTATGTGTTGGGTGAGCAGGACCAACATTTTAGAATTAAATTGCATTAATGCTGTAAAAGGAGTGATAGCTTCTGTATTCCATATTGAAAAATAGTATAACATAATTCTAAGCTTTATTTTTAGTTTTAAATCACGAACATGTTGTAGATAGAACTATTTTCTACAACTAGTAAATTACTTATCTACTGATGGAGTATATATGTTCCACTTGAAAATCTAACCTGGAAAACACTATCCAGTAGCATGCTTTGAATTCTGGAGGAGTACCTTAGACTTGTAGCAAAAAAGAATCAAGGGTACTGTTGCACTTTGCAATAGAATTGTTAGTTTAAATTGCTATACATTTGAGGATGTTGAGATTTCTCCACCCAGTAAGAAAGTTTCTTTAATTTAAAAAAATGTGTATTTCTTCCAGTAGCTATTCATAGCCAAATTGACCATAAAATAACATGGTACTTCTAATGGGGCTTACCTTATCTATGAACAAACCACTATCCAGTGACTGAAATATAGTTTGTACTAGTCAATAGTACACCTTGCTTGTGCTTCAATAATAATTCTCTAATATGGTGGTGCAAGCAGCGTAGGCTTCAGGGAGAAAAGTGGGATGGTGGAAGAAATCAACAAGTTGTTGGTTCCCAAAACACTATTCCAGGAGCACCCAAGTGTAGATGGTAATGCTGGCCTATGAGCAAAAATCTGAAATGCACAGTGGGATCAACTAAAATATCAAGGCAGTGAACAATCTTTTGAGTCCTCCAGCAATGCTCTTCGGTCAAGCTGGATGTTAAGCAACGCAAATCGGAAGGCGGAAGTGAAAAATCTGGGCAAGATGAAAAAGCCCTGCGGTCCTCTGTAAATAGCTGGGAGTGGAAGCTAAAATATGTTTTGCATCTAGCTGTCTATGTATAACACCAACTGCACCTCTTGTTATATCCTGTAGATCGCTGGATTTTTCCATCGTGACCAGCTTTCTTCCCCTCTTCCCCCCCTCTCAGTATTTATTGCTTAAGAAGAGTGAAGAACTGGGCCTCACGGACTATTCCGTGACAATTTGAAGCCTTTGTCCTCCTGTGTAAGCCTGGAAGTTGCAAATAAAGTGAGCTAGCAACAGCAGCGTTGTAACATGACCAAGAAGCACCATGGCTGCTCCTGTTTTTAGCTGGTCCCGAAAGAGGCGTTAGGCTGCCGTTGCTTTTGACTCAACGCCGCAGCATGCAATTTGTGTGCCCTGAGGCGGCGGCGCTCCGCGTAGCAACGATAATAGATTCGCGCAAGGCGTCGCCACGGCGCCTCCCGAAAGGTGACGCTCCCCCTCGCCCTCATTATCACTCCGGGACAGAAGGCGAGCAGGGGGTGGGGTGGGGGGAAGCCCTCGGCGCGGTCGGGCGCCCTCCCCTTCTCTGCGGCAACGGCTGGGCCCCGCTCCCTTTCCCAGGCCATCTTGCACCAGGAATCACGTGAAAAACAGCGGCAGCGAGGCGCTCGTTCCCATAGAGATAGGAAAAGGTTGTCCCTGCCAGTCACGTGAATTGCACTTGCCGATGGCTCCTTCCGCCAGGCTGGACGCCACTCGGGGGCCGTAGAGTATTCCCCCCCCCACGTCTCCACTCCCGGCCCGCGCACGTACGCCGCCTCTCCTTCAATTCCCCCCTCCCGCCCCACTTCGCTGTGGTGCTTGCGAGCAGCATCTGCGCTCGCGCACCGACCGTACCATGGAGGTTTTCATTCCATCGTTCCGCTATGAGGAGAGCGAGTTGGAGAGAGGCTATACGGTGAGTGGTGGGCAAGAGAAGGCGATACAAACTCCACCCCCCCCCCTTAAGGAATAGGATGGTACAGCTCGGGATCCAAGGCGCTCCAGGGAAAGAGCTGTTCGGCGCTGCCCGAAATGCAAGCCCGTTCCTACAGTCCTGTGCTGGGTTACGGTAGTTGTATACCCATAGTAGTGGACGGGAGAGCGTAGTAACAAGCTGCTAGAATGTGAGAGTGAATGGTTTGGATGGCATTTTAATGAGTTGGTTCTCTAGAAAGCGGGATATTTAGGGAGCTGGTGCTGGGCCATTTTTGTGAACTGTGTATTTGTATGAAGACCTGGGGGCAGCCAGGTCTCATCGCTGGGTATAGGCAGTAGGCTTCGATCCGTCCGAGTTCCTTGCCTTGGTAGGTTGCTACTTCTTGTTTACAAAAATTCTGAGCGGTATGGAGTACACTCAAGAGAAGAAGTCTTCAAAACAAAACGCCCAAGGGCAGCATGCTCCTGAGCACATGTGAAGTGCTTTTGTGAGTTGAATGTTTCTTCCCCTGTCTAGCGACTTCCCAGGTGTGCTCACAGGCTTTGTTGAGATTGGCTCCATGCTTGGGAAGAAAGCATGTCTTCTTTTAAAAGTTGCTTTTCATCTTGTGGGAAAAAGTGATGGCTAGCTTGTACTGAAATGAAGTGCTTGGGGTTCTGTTGTGCTTTTTAAAGCATAGCCAGGAGACTGGAAACCTGCTGTGATAACAGCAACTTCTGATTGCCAAATTCTCAACCTACAAAAGTGCCAGTGAGTTCTGCTGACATATACTGAGTTGCACACACAGTCACGCATTAAATATAAGGAAGCTGTTTAGTAATTCTGTACTAATTAAAGGAAGCTGGAGTGCACTTCTGAACAGCTGTTCTTTTAGCTAAAATACATAAACCCCAATACAAATTTAGGAATGGACTGAAATAGTAGAGAAGAATATTAATTTTATCTGTTGATTTGAAATAACAGTATAAAGTGATGTTGGCTGCTGCAGTGTACAAGGAAGAAACTACCTTAGTGATTAGAGGGTGTTTCCCCCGAAAGTCCTGCATAAGAGTTAGCAATAAAATAAAACAAATAAAATGCCTGTGCCTTGTAAAGCCACAGTATAACATATTTTACCCACAATGAGATCCCTGAGCTCAAAATGATTGCTGGCACTTGCCACAAGGGAGATGCCAAAGTCCCACTTCACACATTACAGCAGAAACAAGAGTTGCTTCACTAATTTGTATAATATGTGAGCTGCAACAGGCCTAGTTGTTGCGATGACTAAACTAAACCTCCTCAGACTGTAAGTGAGGGTTGTCATATGACTGAATGCTATTGCATAGCATGGGCGGAGGGATAAATTCTTCCACATGCTAAGCTAGCAAGGCAGAGAGCAGACTGAGGATTATATCCAATATTAGTCTAATTTAACTTCCATTAAGGACATAAGAACAGAGCCATGCAGGATCAGATCAAGAGTCATCTGGGCCAGCAATATGGCTCTAGAGAATACAAATAGGATGGTGATATTGCACTTGTACCCTACTTGTGGCTTTCCCTCAAGTAAGATAGAAGTGCAACAGCACCATCCTATTTGTATTCTCTAGAGCCATATTGCTGGCCTAGATGGACTCTTGGTCTGATCCTGCATGGCTCTGTTCTTATGTCCGTAATGGAATTTAAGTTAGATTAATATTGGATATATCTCTAGTCTTCTTTCTATGAATTTGTCTAATGCCCTTTTAAAGCCATCCAATTGGGGGCCGCCACTACATCTTGTGGTAGTAAATTCCATAGTTTAAGTATGTGCTGTGTGAAGAAGTACTACTCTCCCACTAATCACCTGCATGGGATGACCTTGTTTACACAATCATCTACTTTCTCCACACCATGTGTAATTTTGTACTCCTTTGTCATGTCTCCCCATACTTACCTTTTCTCTAAACTAAGCAGTCCCAGACATTGTAACCTTTCCTTGTAGGAGAGTTCCTCCAGCCTCTTGATCATTTTGGTTGCCCTTTTCTCAATTATGTAATATCCTTTTTGAGGTGTGGTGAATACAACTGTAGACATTATTCCAAGTGTGGTCACATGATAGGGTTCAATGAGTCTGTTCTAAGTACGACTAATATTGGATATAACCCTATGCTAGGCTGTAACCCTTCTCCCTGGCATATAATGTACTAGGATTTTTAGCATGAAGAAGCTTTCAGTCACATGAGCCCACCACCTGTAGCCCAGACACAGGTTTACTTCCTTAGAAGTAGGCATGAGAAAGAACAGGAGTTGGGAAATGGGAGCATTGGTTTGCCTCGTGACTGGGTCTCTAAAAAGAAAATAGCTTTGCAAAGTAAGCACACCATTCAGTAACTACCGAAGCCAGTATCTTTTCTCAGACTTTCTGGTATCCGCATTTCCTTCCGCTCAGAGTTGGTTTTGGTGGGGATACAAACTATCTTTAAAAGGCTTGATTCCAGTTTTTTTTCCACTTACATATCACTTCTCACTTTTTGGCCACCCTAGTTGAACCAGATTTTCAACACAAAAGTGTGGGTGGGTGGGGTTAAGTACAGTCCTTCCTCCAACTTATGGATAGTATCCAATGGTGTTTTAGCACTAGTGCTAATGATGTTATGCTAGTGTAAACCTACACTTGCACAATTAACTCGTGCCAGAGGGAAATTCAGTAGTAAATCACTGCTTTTTCCCATTGTGCTAATTACATTACATAAGCAGTGATTCATGCTAGTGCAACATCATTAGGCCTGGTGTTTAATAAAGCACAAACTTTCTGATACTGATATTCTCTCTATTGTTGTTAGAAACCAGCAACTTAACTTCTTAGAGAGAAAATTAGTTTCCCCAGAAAACTCATCGCTCCAGCATATGCTATTGGCATTGCGCCAGAGGTTGCTTACGCAATTGCTTTGTAAATGGCATAAATGGACTGTCAGGTTGGATACTGCCTGTAGTTTTATGTCTTCCCATTTGACAGTGGGATCGTCATTACACTTTCCTTTTTAAAGCAAATTAAAGTAACACTGTTGAGGCAACAGTGGGAGAGATATTTTCCCCAATTAATACTAGTCAACAGTTAAACTTTTTCTTGCCACTTTAAATTGATGACTGGATCTCCAAACTATTGAACCTCTACTTATAAATGCAACAGTTGTTCATAATTTGGCAGTGAGTGACCTTTAAATGTAGACGTTTTGTGAACATATCCTTGGGGAACAATTTAACTTCAAAATGACACCCATGAGCACATGTTATCATTTAAATATGCTTCCTTTGTCAATAACAGAATAGCAAGGACTAGTTAGATTTCTAATGTTGATTCAGATACTTGAAAAATGGCAGAATAAATTAGTGTGCACTTGATTTATATTGACCAAAAGGCGTTGCTTTGGTATGTTACAGGTCAAGGTGACATACATTTAAGTGGACTGAGGTGCAAAGGCCATACTTGACTTTCATACCTATTGTGTTCTTAATTAACTTTTTTTTTAATGCTGCCCCTTAATTGATTTTTGTAGTAATAGAATTATGGCAGTAAGACATGATGTCAAATCTTTTTGTTTTAACTTATGCAACAAATAAAATAACTAAGAATGTATTATTTATATTGCTAAATATAGTCCCACAACATCAAAACAAGCATCTTATAGTAGTTCGTCTATGTGTGTGTAGGAGGGAGGAATTGCAGCTTCTCAGTGCTAATATTCCAATCCTGTCCTACCCTACATTTAGCAAATGGGGTGAAGCTGCCCAGTTCTGTCTGCTTTGATAAGAAAAAATATTTTAAATACAGGTTAGGGATATTAGATTTCACCTTTCCAATGGTTGATATTCCTGTACAACCTTGGAGTAGACAGTAGTACAGGTACACATACACAACTTCTACTCTGCTACAATTCCTATGCTCTCAAACCCAGTATTTTAAGCTGCTGTATGAGTTCAGCAGTCTATAGTACTATAAAAATTACTGGCCTGATGCTGTTTAGGAAAGATATAGTGCAATTTCAAATTCTTTGCAAACTTGAACATCTTAAAATTTTTACATGCTTACATCTAAATAACTTATAGCTTGCTCTTGAAGTCTTGGAAAGTTACTGTCATTGGGTTGTATCCATACTTAGTCATACTTAGAGATGATCCACTGAAATGAATGGGACTTAAGTTAGTCATGACTAACTTAAGTCCCATTGGGTTGTATCCAATGTTAGTCTAAATTATCCCATTCATTTCAAAGGACTAACATTGCATACAATCCAGTGATTTTAGCGGTTCCATTCTACGTGTGACTAAGTTTAAATCCAACTCAATTCTAATACTTCCAATCTTTTATTGTTCATTGTTAAGTGTGTCTGTTGTCCTTTGGAAGGATGTTTGTTTGTTACAAATGCACTCATGTAACCTCCTAGTCAGCATTGCCTCTGTGTAAGCATTTGGCCTGTCAAAAAAAATATCACTTGATGGCTAAAACTCTTTTACTTCTCCAACTAATAAGATTGGTTATATGAGGCTGTCCTTGTAGAAGGGCCTTGAGAGACTAGGTCAGCATATACATGCTATAGTGATGTTTCTTGAAACACACTGCTGCTGTGTACATTTTTGTCTCCTTTACCATTAGCGCACAATAAAAGATGTTTATGAATGTCCCGTTCAACTCATTGTTAATACTGTATAGCTAGATTTACCTAACATGCTTTGATTTGTTTTTGGTTAATCAAATGTTGTAGTACAAAATCGTATGGCTCTTTAATGTCGAAGGTCCCCCGTCTCGTTAATGTACCATGAAAATTCAAATATAAAAAGTTAATGAAATACATTTTCTTCCCCCCATTTCTCTTGTTCTGTAAGTAAATCAGTGTTTAAAAATAAGCTCATTTTTAAAATCAGAACAGAAAAATGTTCATACACCATAGTGCCTTCAGATTGGAATAATGAAATCCAGCATCTCCTCATAATTTCTTACATAAACATAAATTAAGAATCTTGATTATGTGGTGAAACAATCAATAGGGTAGCAGTGACTATGTATTGATTAGGAGAATTGCTTTTATAAAAAGTAATCACATTCATTTCAGCTGACTTGCCTTCATCCTTTTACAGACTGAGTCTATGAACTGCTGCACTGAGACGACAGTTCATAGGATCAAGTATCACACACATCGTGAGAAGTACATTCCGTTAGGGTTAATGGAGCTTTTTAATGGCCTTTTAGGATCAAGGTCTGAGGATCCCACTGCTGTTACATTAGCTGTTTAACACAAGGACTTTATGCAATAACCAAGCACCTTCAATAACATTTAGTTTCTGGCATTTCTTAGTTGTGGCACCCTCTCTATGTCAGCTGTTTGTATCATAATATGTCCCAGAACATACCTTAAACAATTATTGATTTGATTGATATCCCATTCATTCCCATGGGCTCAGAATGGCTTAGATCAGTTTTTATAAATGTTAATAATTCAGTACCCAGTCCAAGGCATTCTACTTTCTTTGTGAGAGATTTAAAACTGCTTTAAGATTTGGTTAATGTGATGGATGTCAGGGCTAATATATGGAAAGGTGGTCTCCAAGTTATGTGGATCCCAGGCCATGTAGGGTTTGAAAGGTTAATACATGCACCTTGATTTGGGCTCAGAAGCACATCAGTGGCCAGTGAAGCTTCTGGACCATATTCAAGGAGTGGTTCATATAGTACAGCTTACAGTAATGAAGATGAAAATTAGAAAAGCATGAATCAGCATATCAAGATCTCCCTCTGTCCAAGAAAGGGCAGAAGCTACCCAACAAATTCAGCTTGTAAATATCACATCTTGCAACCTTAGACAGATGGTTATCAAAAAATACCGGGTGCAAAAACAATCCAACGCTTCCTGCTTCTTCAGATACAAAAATTGCAAATGTATAAATCACACAAAAAAAAATTGAGACCGGAGGGTGTTCCACAGCATCACCTCCAATCTATATGCCTTCATCTATTTGACCACCACCTTCAACTGGTTGAGAGCAGAGATAGAAGCCCCTGAAGGCTTAGTCATCGAAATATAGAGTTGTTTGTTATTGGCATACTAATAACACCAAAACTATGTTTGGAACTTTATAGATATTTAATAGAATCCATAACCATATTTTACTCTGCACTGCACCCCACCCGAATTCCCTTGGGGTCAATCTGGTTTTCCCAGTAATCACTTTTTGTGTAGGTTGGACAGAAATGAATGAAACAATTGGACAGTTAGTAATAACCATGCAATCAGATGTTCAATTCCAAAGAAAAGAGAACCAAGTCCTCAGGATGCAAAATAATATATTTGTTCAAAGACCAACGTGTTTCAGCCTGTGTCCGTTCAAAGGCCTTCTTCAAAGGGCTGTAAGCATTAAAAGTATACATTTAGGTATATTATGGGACAACGTATAACATTAAAATATGTTCATAATATACAGTTAGTTGGGCACATTGCCATAATTGCCAATGTCCATATATAGGTTTTAGAATTATTCATATTGCAGGAGGCCACTAGAGCCTGTGTGCATGTGTCTAAAGAGAAGCATATAAAATTATTATACATTAAAAACAATTTCTTGTTAAAAGATTTCTGCAGATTTTCCTCTAGCAATAAAAGAACGGTGTGGTCTACAGTATGAAAAGCCACAGAGAGGTCCAGTAAAATCAACAGATCCTCAATCTATATAAATGCAGAACATGGACCAAGGCAACCAAAGTAATCTCCAGCCATAAGCATGGAAACCGGATTGAAAATGAACAGCTAGAGTTGCTGTGCTACCACATGTCATGCAGTTTCCATGCAGTTCACACACTGGCCAACCAGTGGCCAATTCATATGATGCAAAGTGGTAACAAATTATGCCTTTATATAAAGTGATGCATGTTGGAGAAAAAAAAAATCTCAATTTCAAATATAATGTGATGTGATCTAAGCTTGTGGTGACCGATCCAGAAAGAGATCTTGGTGTTGTGGTGGATAGCTCAATGAAAATGTCGATCCAGTGTGAGGCTGCTGTAAAAAACAAACAAAGGTAAACACCATGTTAGGCATAATTAGAAAAGGAATTGAGAGTAAAACTGGCAATATTACATTGCCCTTATATAAATTTATGGTGCCACTACATAGATTTACTGGGTACAGTTCTTAGAATATTGTGTACAGTTCTGGTCACCACACCTAAAAAAAGATATTGTAGAGCTGGAAAAAAGAGCGCAGAAAAGGGCAATAAAAATAATTAAGGGGCTAGAGCATCTCCCCTATGAGGGAAGGCTACAACAGTGGGATTGTTTAGCTCAGAAAAACAGGCGAGTAAGGGGAAACGTGATAGAGGTGTATAAAATTACGGTGTGGAGAATGTAGATAGGGAGACATTTTTCTCTGTCTTTATAATGCTAGACCTGGGGTCATCCCATGAAGCTGATTGGTGGGAGATTCAGGACAGATAAAAGAAAGTACTTCTTCACACAGCGCATAGTCAAACTATGGAATTCATTAGCATAGGTCATGATGGTCACTAATTTGAATGGCTTTAAAAGAGTGTTAGACAAATTCCTGGAGGGGAAGGCTATCACTGGCTACTAGTCCTGATGGGTCTGTGCTATCTTTAGTATCAGAGGCAATAAGCCTATGTTATGTACACCAGATGCTGGGAAACATAGGTGGGACAGTGCTGTTGCACTCATGTCCTCTTGTGGGTTCCTGGTCGACTACTCTTCAGTCACTCTGTGAATAGAATTTTGAACAAGATGGACCCTTGGCATGGCTGTTCTTATGTACTGCCACATCATAGGTCTTCAAATAGAGTCTATATGTTTGGTTAGATTCAAAATGAATCTTCCACCACCGTCATTCAAGCTGTCTTCTTATTACTCAGCTAGGCTTCTACAAGGTTGGGGGTGGGGAGAGAATTGTCAACATTCTAGTAATGCAACTGCAGGTACAAGTGTTGATCTGCCCCAAAGATGTGTTGGTGGCACTTGGAACAAAGATTGAGACTTCTGTCCCATTTGTTAATTGTAGGATAATGCTGCAGTTGCCATAGTGAAGCAATTACTTGGCAAAATACCTTTTAAATTATTCGAGTTCAAGACACTGTGCCAGTTTGCACAATCGAGGCACAGGGCCAATTCGTATGATCAAACAAGCCACCTTAGCTTACATAAGCCATGATGGCTTGTTTTAATCATCGGTGTGTGTTAGGCACCATTTCTCTAACTGCCTGAGCACAGCTTGTCATCTGAACAAGGGTGGGATGGCATGTTTGAGGGGGAAACAATCCTCAAATAACCCTACAACATGCCATGGGCTATTTGAGGGTTGTTTCCTCCTCAAATAAGCCATGCTGCCCAGGTTTGGATGACACAACAAACCACAGCCGGGCAAGTAATTAGGGGAATTGCCAGCATTCGCTGGGGATTAAAACAAATTTTCCTTCATTCTCTACCGCAGTTACTTACTCTTGTCCCATATACAGGAATGGAGTGGTGAAATTGACTAGACTGGATCAGAGGTAGCTTCTTGGTTTGTCAAGGTTGCTTCTAGGGAAAGAAATATACATTTTTTTCTGGTAAACAGGAGCCCTGAAGTCATATGACACACTGATTTCAACACTCTTCAGTTTTGGAAGTGGTTTGCCATGAGAGCTAATTTTTGAGAAACACAAATCCAAAGTCCATTTAACTCAGCATGTATCAGTCTTAAACCTGATCTGTGATTAATCTTGCAGTCTAAACATTAAACTTATCTTTAAACTGACACAACAGAGAAAATGCATCATCGTTTGTCATTATTGTTAGATCCCTGGACTAATGCTTCAATTGGTTTTATTCATGCAGTAAATAAATAAGGATCGAATCATGATATGTTAATACCAATCTTTAAAGAGAGCTAAATTTAATAGTCTTCTATAGATGTATGTACAGTTGCATTTTTGTATCGTTTGCCTTTATTTGAATAAAGACTTGAATTTAATAATAACATTCATCTTTAAAAATATTGGTTTGGGTTAAAAAAACAAATCTCTTCGTGCAGAGCCAACAAATTTTAAATAAACTTGGTAGATATTGGATAAGTCAAAATATATTAAGTGGCATCAAAATAAACAAAAGTTTCAAAAACAATTACAAGGAAACAAGATATGATAAGGATGAGAAGATATTTTATTTGTTGTAAACCACCCAAATTGTTGTAAACCGTCCAGAGAGCTTCGGCTATGGGGCGGTATATAAATGGAATAAAATAATAATAAAATAATAATAATTTATATAATATATTTTGTATATGTTTTGTCCTGAAATACCTTATTTAAACATTTTACACAATTTATACAATTTGTCAAAGGCCAAAGGGAAGACAATAGAGCAAAAGAGCATTTTTAGTTGGCTGATTTCTTGTGAGAAAATACAGGAGGGATTAAGATTTTCATCACACTTGTTTACACCTTTACTAAGTATATGAGCTGGAATAATTTGAATTTTATTTCAATGCCTCTTGAGTTATTAATTTAAGCATGCTTTACCATAATTTGTTTATTTGCAATTTCCTCCTATAGACTACTCTGGAGAAAATACACAAGATGGGGAAATAATAAAAACATTGATTCAAAACCACAGTTTAACCTGCAGGTTCTTCATCGGTCCTATTTTTATTTTATTTTTTGCCTTTTCATACAAGTGACTCTTTTCAATCTATACACATATACACAACACATAGTCTCTGTTAATTACAGAAAATGTACGTTTCACAATGCCCAATGACTAGATCCCTGATTTCTTTTTCTTCTTTTTTTAAAAAAACTGGCAATAAGAAGTAGACCATTTTCTTCAACTTGTAGACTAAATTGTCAAAACTCACTCATCTGAAAGGGGAAAGAGCTTTTCTAAAACAATCTGTAGATAGCTTTATCTATTAGGGGCTATGAACCCAGTGCCCTGTTTCTAAAATCACTCTTTTTTTGCAGTTAACTAGATAACTACTTAATCCTCTCAAGTGAAGAGCTCACGCACTTGTTTCCATGGGTGTTTCTAGCCTCCACTCTTCTAACGAGCTCAACAAGGAAAGTTGCTTTTGCTTATAAAAGTAGAAAATAGATTTGATAAAAATGGTTCGTCCCTTGGCCCTTGTTTTATTTATCATATCGGAAAAGAACAATGTTTTGCTGTGTTGTGGTCAAAATAAAAGGCGACCTTGCTTGTTCACAAGTGCTCAAAGTCTAGAGATAAGAGGGGCAAAATAATAGAGTACAATGGAAAGAGTGTAGTGTAATTATTTGTGACTTGTCAAGTGACGCCCTTTCCGGCCCCAAGTGATTCAAATCTGGGAACTCTGCACAATTCTCTAAGCTAAGCATGGCCAGCATCAGAGAAATCTCGCCCAGCTTTGCCGACAGTGCTGAAATTGCATCAGTTTGTCATGCACTGAGCATGCCAGCTCTACACAATATCATTTGCTTGCAAATCGGCCTGGCCCCAAAGCCCTGATGCACATTCTTTGGTATCTGACTCTTGGCCTGTGATTTGTCATGTCTCTGGTGCTATCAGTTTAAGGTAATTTTAATAGATTCTGATGGTTTGCTCAGTGGGAGTAAAGAATGTGCTGCAGCCTGTGTTGCTTCATGCCTCTTTCTGTGGTGGGTAACATGGTAGACAAAGTCATGTGGTGATAGCCGGACAAAAAAGATTGCGGAGGAAATGAGGAGGCTGTCTTGTGTGGTTTTGCTAAAAGTTAGTATTGACAGCTATGACAAATCTTCTAAGGAAATTTCAAAAGTTGCTTAATCATTATTCCTATTTCTGAAATACAAGGTTTCTTTCCTTAGAAATAGTTTTGTCATCTTCCACTAAAATGTGGGTATGAATCTGTGAGATGGCTCCTGCTTCGCAAAAAGTAAAACTACTGTCAAGTCAAATGAGGTTGATCGTATGTTTCATGCTTTTTCTGATTATGAAGCCGCATACGGTGAAGCTTAAAAATTATTAAGGTACAATCCTAAACAGACTTAGGTGCCTCTACAAGAGCGATTTAAAGCTCTTTCAAGGCGCATTACAAATTTTACCTCTACAAGAGCGGAGCGCAAATCGGGGGTTGAGGCGCTTTTTATCTTCGATTATTCACATTTTCGAATGCAAGTTAAATAGCGAGTTTTAATTTGTCGCGGGAGTTAAAGCGCCTTATGGCCATGTAAACATGCAATTCTCCGCATGTAAACAACTTTAAAGCGCGTTTCATATAGCCCGTAATGCGATTCACCGCCTCTCATGAATAGGTATTAGGAGTAAATGCGCTTCTCTGTATATGCGCATAATCGGGCAACCAGGCGTCAAACCGAAATCTTGTAGAGGGGACCATATTTAGGAATAAGTTCCATTGAGCTCAGTGGGGCTTACTTTTGGGTAAACGTATATATGTACTGTTAGTATTAGTAATTGAGTGTATATATACTGAATGTGGCAATGTGTATATATAAAATATGGAATTATGTACACTTTAATATTTGAGTTCTTAGCATTGTAACAGAAATGGTGTACCAATGTGATTTTATGCAACTTCTGACCTGCATTGCAAAAAATAGGACTTTCTAACATGCTAAAGTCCTGAGAGAACATAAAATCAATAATTTAATAGTTAGGAAATAGACTGTTAGGACATTGTGCAGTAAAATTTGTGTTTAGTTGTCTTAGAGAACTAATTCAGCTGCATTACAAAATAAATGGCATATTTTACTCTGCTTTTGACATCACGAGATGAGATTATTTTACCATTGACAACTCTGATCTTTACATCATTTTTAACTGACTCCCTTAATTGATTACTTCTGTGATATTAGAGCCTGCAGCATAGCTCTCTAGATGTCTACTGACACTAATCGATTACCATAAAGGTGTTAATGTTAGTGATTTCATCCAAGAAACATTCAAAATTCTGTAGCTAAAAGCTGCCGAAGCATAGACTTTTGTTATTTTGTGCTACTGTTGGCTAACAAGGATTTCTGTAGATATATATGTATGTGTTTTTGGAAAATGAGTTGGTTGTTGTACATTAGTCTAGAATATAAACACATTAATGTTTAATTGTAGAGGGTTTTTTTTTAAAAAAAGTTTCTATTAATATTCATCATTGTATCTCCATGGAATTCACGCAAGAAGTGTTCAGACACAGACCATTTCTTTTGACTCTTCCTTAGGGAATGCCTGACAGCAGAGTAACTTGGAGCATCCCTGCAGCTAGTTTGAGCCCTTGTCAGTTCTTTCCTCCCTCCCACACACTCGTACACATAACATACATAGAAGTCTAACATTTTTCTTTTGGTGAGAAGAGTTGGGAGTTTTCAACCATTATTTGAGGAATTTTCAGAGTTGCTTTCAGGATTCAGCCCAGGCCCTCTGTTTTGGTTTCAGACTCTGATTCAGATTTGGAGACTGAGTTAGAAGATGCCCAGCAGAGAAAGGGGGGAGGGGAAGAAATTCTCCAAGACTCCCCAGGAGCTAGTGAAGAACCTTCCTGGGGCTTATCGGGGAGGGCCAGGCTCAGAGACCGTCTTCCCTCAGCCCTGAGAGGGAGGGAGCTTCAGGGTTGACAGGTGCCAATACTCACTGTTGAGTTAAGCAAACAGAGTTGAGAGGAGGAGGTGGAAGACATCACACCAGATTGGCTGCCCAACAGAAGTTGGTTCGGGAGGATCTACTCTGAAGGCAGGAGCAAGGCAGGAAACCCAACCTGAGTTGAAAGGCTTGCTTTCAGTAGCTCTCTTACCAAAATATTTACTTTGCAAATTAGGCCTAGAAGACTGCTCTTACCATTTGTAGTTGCCTCAGAGGTGAACAGGTGCTATTAGTTGAATAAAGAATTTGTGAATTGTATAGCGAATCTCTGCTGCCTTCCTACTCAGCAGGGAGGCTTAGCATCCTTAACACTCTGCATATGAATCTTTGGAAATACACTCATGGTTGGCCCTACCATTTGGCAGAGTGCAGCAGGTGACAGATGTTGGAGGGCACACAGCAGCAGCAAGTTGTTGGAGGACAGAGCTCTGTGTGCCATGTATTTATTTATTTATGTAGCCTGCTCTGCACCCCCTAAGCTGACTTGTTGACTTCAGGTGTGGTGGATGGTGTCCTGTCATCAGTGTTTAAGTAAGATTCAACTGTCACTGGTCGGCTTCTGTACGTGGGATGTGAGGGACTGCAATCTTGTCCTTTGCTTCAGGCAGCATCACGTTTTGGGCTGTCCTTGAATCTACTGAATTATTAGAAAAGTAATAATCTCCTCCTCTCTCCTGATCATGCTGCTCTGTGCTGAAGAGTTCCTCAGATGTTGATAGAGAACATGACAGAGGTCCCAAGGTCAGTTCCTAGCATCTTCAGATACAGCTGGAAAGGAGTCCTCTCTGAACCCCTGGAGAGCCATTGCCAATCAGCGCAGACAATACTGAGCTAAGTGAACCAATGGTCTGATTTGGTATAGGGGAGCTTCCTATGTTCTCCTGACAGCTCCTATTCCAGGCATGCAGAGCTGAGCATCTTTTTCTCTGTTGAGTGTACAAATTGAATTGTCTCCATACCTTGAAGGTATATATTGTGCTTCATGAGGCTTAACATAGGGATTTTAAAACCTCTTTTTTATTCTTTTTGAAGATGGTTCAATCAAATTCACATACTCTTTTAATCTGGTTCTGTAAATATTGCCATATCTTCCAGTTAGTATTTCAGGGCATTACTGACTCATTTATTCTTCAAAGCACACTGGGTTGCATCCAGACATTACATATGTGGAATTCTGCTCACTGGAGGGAAGGGAGAGGCAATTTTTGGCCAATTCTTCCTTCCCTTATTGTCCCCAAATAAGCTGTTGTGGAGAGTTGGGGGATGCTCAGGAACTTCTGGGAGATGGCGCTGGGGGGGGGGGGCTGCAAGGGGGAATGAGAGAAAATTGCCTCCTTCCTTCCCCCCCTTCCAGTGGGCATCACCATTGGATCGGCATCCTTTCCATGAATAGCAGGAGCACTTCTATTTGTGGAAGGGCGTCTCTGGATCCAACCCAGTAACAGCAAAAACAGTTAGTTGTACAGGGCCACTAGAATACAAAAACATCCAAGCAGCAGCAGTTAAATTATATCTTTATTGGGAGCTATGAAATACTGAGCAAGCTTTGAAGTATTGAGGAAGCTTTCAAGTTCATTAGAACTCCTTTTTAGGCTGACTGTTTAGCGCAAAAGAAAAAAGAAGAAAGATGTAGCTAGGCCAAGTCAGCAGTTTGTACATCTTAAGATGGGATGGAGGAAAATGTTATGTAGGATTTAATTAGGTCAGATTCTGTCTACTGCACAATGATTACCAGGTGCAGAAGGGCATGTGGGTTTGAAAGACTAGTGCAGGAGTCGAGAACTTCAGGCCTGAGGCCACATCCCAATCTAGGTCCTTGAGGTTCCCCAGTGGCCATACCCCCATTCCCATGGCAACACCTCTATTCCCGTAGCCACGCTCCTTTCCCCAGACTATTGAGGGCTTGGCATTTCCCCCTCATTCTAAAAGATTGAAATGCCTTCTTCCCTAAGGCTTATTTACTTGCAGTAAGAGTTTTAAGCTAAAATATGCTGGTGTTTTGGACCCACCTCTTTTACCTTCCCCCCTGCCCACCACTGGAATGCTGTCCCTGAGATCTTCTCCAGAATGGAATTCACCCTCTGAGGTTCTGCACCCCTGTTCTCCATTTTAAATTCTAATCATCAGGACAACCACATAACCAGCATCATTTCACTCTCTGTTCTGTATCTTTCTCTTCACTCCTCAAGAAAAGTTTGCTCACTACTTTAATGGGACCATCTGCAAAGTCAGAAAGGTGTTACGCTGTTTAGTTGATTCTTGTTATTCCATCAAGAATTCATCTGGGGAAGTCAACTCAGAGGAGTATAATAAATCTTTGGCTGACCCTGAACTTCCTGTCTCATTAAGGTGCTGAATGCACACCCTGCTCACCTTACGACATGTTGGCCGATCTGATCTCTATGAGAATTTAACAACAGCTGATATGATACAGTCACCTTTAATGCATTCCAAACAGATTCTGATCACAGCTGTGCTTTTTTTTCTGTGCCCATGTTCATGAGTTGTTCTCAGTATTAGTTAGCCTGTTCCTTACACTAGGAATGGACTAGGAATGGACTGCCTCTTGTTGTAGTGTTTGTTCCCCTGATCTTAGTTGCATTGTGTGAGTTTATTAGATCCCACCTCTAAGTACATCAGAGAGAATATTGCAAAACAAGTACTGGCCCTCTCAGTTAGCAACATGAATATATACAATCTCCCATTGGTTTTTCCGTACATCCTGAATGCCTGTTAGAAAAGCTATCCTTGCTCCTCTGCTTACCATCACTGCCTCATAAATCCTTCAGATTCTAGCAAAACCTACTCAATGTCCACAATTCCACATCACTCCCACCCCCACATGTATATGTATGTGCCAATTTAGGAGAATACTAAATTCCATGAAAGCTTATGCCATAGTTCTTTCCCCTTCCCTCCCCATCTTTTTTTCCTTGAGTGTTGTATCTTTTTAGACTAAACCTTCAGGCAGGGACTTTTTTTTCTGATTGCATGTAAATTGCTCCAGGAGCGTTTTTGGCCGACCAGCAGGCTGAAAAAAAATACTTGAATTAATTTAAAAATAAACTTGTTAATCTTTATGGTACCACAAGATTCTTTGGGTTTTTTGCTGCAACAGAGTAACATGGCTGCCTCTCTGGAAAGTTTTACACAATTCGTGTGTTTTGGAGTAGATTAGCTACTCCTGCAGATTGTAGTTTACTCCAGTGTATTGTAGATAAAGGAAAATTATTGCTTTTGTGTTTGTTTGTGGTCAAAATGCTTTTTAAAGCTTTATATATTATAATTTTTATATCCTATATTTTCATGAATGACGGGCAAAGTAGCTAATTACAATAATAATAACATAAAAAGAATACTGAATTGAAACATAATTTCTTCAGAACTCTAGTTCTCTTAGATCGACACAACTTTCACATGCATTACTTCCTTCAGGAACAAAAGCGTATTATAAAAAGGGGTGATTTATTAACCTTTTTGCATCTACTCACAGAAATATCTAAATGGAGATCATAAAATTTAAATTTTAAAATTGGAATGAGTAAACATTTATAGTTCTTGGACTCACGATGCTAGTAATATTATACAACAATTAAAAGTGAAAGAGCTGAATTAATAGCTATAAATACAAATATTTGCTGTTTTACATGTTCAGTGCTAAATAAAAGGCAATTAGTTTTCTGCCCCTGTAAAATGTAAGGAACATTCTTGGAAATTGCCTGTATTCTTTAGCTTTGCCCTTTAATGAATCACTTTCCAGGTTGGGTTGACATTGCTTTTACTTGGAAATACTGATGTAACAGTAGGGGTCACTGTATTCATTGAATTTGACACGGTGTTTAAAAATTAACTTAAAAGGCTTTTTAAAGCAAAGTTTAAGAGAGATTACACTTAAACACTACTCACCCCATAACACATTCTCCCTGTGAAAAGAAGAAAAGTAGATATGCGTACACTATTCTGAAGTGAAAGAAATAAAATTTGCAAAAGTGTTTTTAGTTTTGTTTCTCATATGACCTTTGGAACATTTGAGCCACATGTCTGATTCTATGCATAATGACTGGCTTATTAAAGTGAGCATTTTCAGAGAAATATACATTTGCATTGATTATTTTAAGTATAGTATGTGTACAGAGATATCAGTCTGAGATCACAGCATTCAAAACTAGGGGGGGGGGGGGGAAAGAACATTCTACAATACACGCTTTAAAGTATTTTCCCCCTTAACCAAATGCCGAGGCTATAATAGAAACAGTTGCTGCTTTGTGCAATACTGAAGATGTCTTTTAACTGTGGGTATGTTTTGCTTTGTCCTTGGTAATATTCACTCTCAATGTAGAAATTTGCTCCCTTCATGCTTTGCTTCCTAATTTTGTTTTCCTTCAAATGGCAAGTGGTAAATTTTTGACAGGAATGCAATTGTAACTTTGGCATGTCTAACCAGATGTTCTCGTTTTACAAATGATTTTGACATTAGTTAACAAGTTTCTTACAGTATCATACTAGTGTCTTTTGACGTGGTGCTTGGTGTCTGCATCTATTGTGGATTCTCAGTAGTTTAGCTGAATCTTAGTTTTTCCCCTTCCCTTTTCCCTCAGGGTCTTCTGGCTTCTTTTGTTATTGTCTGTTGAAAAATTTAAATCTTCCCTTTTTTTGACACTGTTGCATTAATCTCCTTGACAGCATACTTCAAAACGAAAAAAGTGCTCAAATTTTTATATCATGATGCTTATAAGCAAAATCTATGAATGCTACAATATATGCAGCAATGTTAGGGCAGGTACTACATATAATGTATTTTTATTGTGAATGAATGCCTAGTTCTTTACTATAACTAAATTTGCAATCCTATACTCACTTACCTGAGAGTAAGTCCCATTGAACTCAGTGGAACTTAGTTCTGAGTATAGGATTGCACTGTAAATTGCACTTCTATTTCCTTTTTGCTGGCTTAGGCAATTTGTATGATATTGGCTTGCCATGAAATATCAAGAGAAGGTTCAATATAAGACCATAAGAAAAGCCATGCTGGATCAGATCAAAGTCCTATGTAGTCCAGCACCATGTTTCTCAACTCACCAAAGCCCAAAAGCAGGAAGTTAGGGGAATAGCCCTCTCCCATTCTTGTTTCTCAGGATCTGGTATTGAGAGGCATGCTGCCTCTGAACCTGGAGGTAGGCTATATCCATCGTGGACAGTAGCCATTGATAGCCTTATCCTCCAAGAATTTGTCTAATCTCCTTTTAAAGCCATCTAAGTTAGTGGCTGTCACCACATCTTGTGGCAGCAAATTCCTTAAATTAATTATGTGCTTTGTGAAAAACTCCTTCCTTTTGTTTGTCCTGAATCTTCTGCCAATCAGGTTCGTTGGATGACCTCGAGTCATTCAGTTTCTTGATTCAACAGTATTCCTAAAATGTTTGTGAATTATTTTGGGCACAATACACCAGGTATATTTCCTGTGCAGGCCCAATTGTGGCAATATACTCCCATATAATGGGTTTTGTTCAAGCATTCCTGATGGGTTGTGTGCTATTGAGGGGATACATAGCCCTCGTTGGAAATTATTTCTACTTTGTCACCTCTACAAATAGTGAGAATGGGAATGGGTTTAGGCTTGGCTGCTTCCTCCTTTTGTGCAGAAGGTAACACTTTGACCTGATTTGCACATAAAGTTAACCCATGGTTTATTTAACATTGGGGTTGTTGAATTCTGGATTGCCGTGCTGTGCAAATCCAGCATGTTAAAAAGACACAATTTGTTAACCAGAAAAAAAAAACATGTTTGTTGTTGGGTTTTGAACTCTGGGTTGTTTAAATCATTGGTTGTTGTTACACGTGAACCGGAAACTGTAGGTTGTTCATGGGTTGTTTCACCAGGCTACAAGAGGAGCAGGCAAGAGTGGTTATAAAAAACAACTCTAAACACTCTACGTGCTAGTATTACAACACTGCAAAGCATTTGGAATACAGGGAGAGGGAATGATGAAAGATGAGGGAAACAAACAACCCAGGGATTGAGAACCTATGGCTATAGAAATTATCAGAAAAGCTTTTTGTAACTGGTGTTATTATCGGATTAGTGTTCCTCCCATCAATGGAAAAAAATGAAAACATGCACAATTTTTAGAGCAGATTGCCCTGCATTTGCACTCATTGCCATGTTCAGTTCAAATGTACCTTTTCAAGCTATTACACAAAAACGATTCTGCTACTTTCAAGCATAAGTTGCTATTCACAGCCCCATGATCTTACCAAGAAAACCTCCTCCTGGATCTCTGGAACAGTTTTGCATTTTTAACTAGTTTATTTATTGTTGCATAAATAATGTAATAAATGAATGGATAAATACATAAACATTCATAGTTAGTGCAGTTGGTATGCCTGCCATTTAATTGGCAAAGCCAGGCTTGCCTCACAACTTGAGAATTCGCTGTGACCTCTGTTTTCATTATACATCTGTCTTCACCCAAAATCTCCAGGGAGAATCAGTCTCCACTTCTAGCATGGGCAATTTAAAGCAATACAGGGTGTCACTTAAAAATGTAATCGAGCAAATCAAACCCAAGAGTAGATTGAAGTGGAAAAAATGTAATACCACATCTAGTCAGATGATTGTATTGGGAGTTTGCCTTCCATGAACAGAAGTGGGCCTTCCATTTGTAGACAGAGTTGATATCCAGTGGATCCAAATGGATCTCACTGAAAAAAGGGGAGGGAGGTTACTTTTTCTGATTTCCTCCTGCAACACCTCCCACACTGGATGGTCCCTCAATCCTCTAGAGCAGTTTTGGGGGAGTATAGGAAGCTTCAAAAGGAAGAGGAATACTTGAAAATTACCTATTTTCCCCCTTCCTTCAGTGAGAATGTCCCATGAGCGGAGTTCTGGTCACAGGAATTCTGGATCTAAACCAATGGAAACATTGCCCAACGTAGCATGCGAAGTAGCTCTAATCCAACTTTCCATTAAGTAACCAAAATAGGCTGTTTGTAGGTATGGAACGTGCATACTTGTTTGTATGTACAGTAGCAGAAATGATGCACCATTTAGAAACAGAATGTTTTTAATCTAAAAACAGAATGATGCACCATTTAGAAAGTGCAACATTTGTTGACTTTAAAAGCATATTGTTCTGCTTCCTTTGAGTTTAAGAAAAGAGAAAAAAACCATTGCTCCAGTTACTGTGCTTTTTTGAAAATAAGTAATGATAGTGCTACAGGCATGCTTAGAGCAGTGACTCAGGTATTTACCGAGTTCACATATCCCTGTCACAAAGAGTCAGTTTCTGCCCATTTGATGTCTTACACAGTGTTGTGGACATCCTACAAATCATTCAGTCACACCATAGAATTATTTCCAAACCAATAAAATAAGTATTTGAATTGTTTGTTGAGTCTATAGAACTAGTCCGGAAAGTCCCTAAATGCAAGCAAATCATTTGGGTTACTGTTCATTAATGCTTATTTGGAAAGAATTTTTAAAAAGTATAGGCTTGGATCCTGAGAACTACAAGCAGAAGAAAGCTCCTAGATGGGGAGTTTTTCATTCCCTCCTTTTCCTCTGTAGCCCCAAAAAGCTTCCTTGGAGTGTTGGGGGAGTCTCTCAAAGGAAATGGGGTGGTGTGCTGGATGCAGGGGGAATCACTCAAAATTTGGAGGAGGTGCCTTGCCATAGGATCAAAATAACTCCTTGAATGACTAGAAGATACTTCTGCTCACACAAAGGAGACTAATTTCTTCCGATTCCTCTCTCCAGCTGCAGCTCCCACACACCACATCATACACCTTTCCATAGAGTACCTTACCTTCCAGAACAGCTTCTCAGAAGGCACAAGAGACTACAGACGGACAGAGCAAGCGGGAAAGCACCATTGCATAGCCCATCACCTCCCACCTCCCATCACCTCCCACTGGATCCAAGCAATTTTGTTTGTTTGCTTGCCAAGTTCATATCAAGAGACCTATTCAGAGCAAAGGTATTGTCAAGCTACCAGTATAAGCTCATAAGAAAGAGCAATGGTAGCTAGGCTATTGTTGTTGGAATCAGCCAAAAATAAACCTTTGAAAGTTCGGACATATTTTCAGAAATTACCAAACGTTTAAATGTGCGCCAAAAAGTTTAAATATCAAAGTTCACAAGTACTAGTTCAAATTCCTTTGTATTCAGAGAATACTTAATACCTGTGGAGAAGCACAGCAAGAAACACATGTAATAAACACCCTGCATTCTAAGTATAAGGAAATAGTTTACAGAGATCACAGTTAGTGGTTAATTCTAGTTTATGAAAGAGGGAAACAAAGCCAAGCACTGCATGTGTACCAAATGCTGAAGACCCTCTTCTTGCCTGTGAATAATATAGATACTTCCAGTTACATTCTCTTCATATTTCTGTATGATGTTTCATATAATCCTCCAAGGCCTGTTCTGAAAGTAGAATTCGCTTAGGATATAGGAACACTTATTTACTGCCTTTATATCCTGAGTTTTGCCAGAGGGCTCAAGAAGGTTTACAATTTAAAATAACACCCGACAATGTAATAATTGCAATTCAAAAGGGACAGGGGAACAAGAAGAAATAAGCAAATTCAAGTACCTACTTGTAAAAATGGTTGCATAGAGCTCCATCTAAAGTCATGCAAGCAGACTTCAGCTTACACTGTGGGCCCTTCCCCTTCTTCTTTGTGCCCTCTAGAGCAGATCTTTTGTCACAGGGCAGGGTGGGGGGCCTGCAGGGAGGAAGGGTGAACCACAGTAGGGACAATTCTGGGTGCGGAAGAGCCAATTGACTCTTCTTCTGTTTTCCTCTCCTTATGCATCTATGTAGAATAGTCGCTAATGATCACATTGTAGAACTTAAAATAATTTTAACTAAAATCTTAATTTTTTTTTCAAAGTTCATAGTGCTGCTAAATATGCATACAATTGCTGAATTTACTGCATCATTCAAATCCAAGTCCCTTTCCTCAAATGCCCAGAAAACACCTTCAGGTTCTTTTTAGCATTGTCAAATGCACATATTTTCTCCTGGCATTTTTAAAAGCAGAACAATTATATTTATTGAAACCTCGGGTGGGAAATCAGCCTGAGGCAAAGACCTGGTATGGAAATTCTCAATAGATGAAGTCTGGCAAAGTTATAAGTAATTCAAAATAACAGGAAATAACAGCTCTTAATAATACTTGTTGTATCTTGAAATATGATGGATAGATAAGTATTGGCCAGTGTCAACATTTTAATGGCACCCATATTAAGCAGCTTTAAGTGTGTGTTTACACAGACCTATCTTACAATACACAGACTTGGAAGGGATTGCCGGAAAAAAAAACACAAAAATGTGTTTTAGCTCTTGTGACTTGCCTAACCATAAAAAGTTGAAAAGTTTAGATTAAGTTACATGCAAGGAAAGGGCAGATACTTTGAGACACTAGAGAAAAAACAATGGGCTGGTTTGCATGATCACAGCCAAGGAAATAAGCCACGGTGGCTTGTTTTCCCCACAATTCATGTTGGCCGGATTTCCCTAAATACCATCACTGGTGCAGCTCGTTGTGTCATCTAAACTGGGTGTCATGGCTTGTTGGGTTGGGGGCACCAACCCTCAAACCAACAACAGCCTATGGGTTATTTGAGGGTTGCCATCCCCTCAAACAAGTCATGCCATCTGAGTTCAGTTGACACACCAAGCCACCCCAGTTTTGTCGTCCAAACCCGGACATACTTTTTCAGTGAAAATAAATAAGTGCCAGAATATGAATTAGTAAAAGAATGAATTCAAAGCATAATGCTTCCATTCACGGTCTGCCCATGTGCTGAATGGAATTTTTGGATCCAAACCCTTATATCAAAGGTGGAGGTTTTCTTTATATTACAAGCAGAAGTGCATTCAACTCTGCCTGCTGAAGACAGATTAAGGCCGCAGTCCTATGAGATCCTCCATTGATACTTGTAAGCCTGTAAACTCTCAAGTTTCCAAGTATCCAGTGCAGAACAGAGGCACAGTGGAGGCAATCATTGCCACCACTACATTTCCCGCTCTTCATTTCAACTAGACAGGCTTTTTTGTCTGTTTAGTTGAAGTGTTGTGGATTGGAAGGGAAGGAAGCTAGAGAGTCTTCACGGTAATCCCCTTTTACTGTTTCTCCACTTTTGCAACCTTAGAGAGGCAGCCAGTACGGTCCTCTCTGTTCTGGCTGTGAGGGGGAGGGAGCTCGAATTCCTGGATCCAAGGTCAGAGCACTGTCTCCTACCTCAGATCCATGAATCCAAAATACCCTATGAGCCCCAGACTTTGTCTAGGGGACATAGGATTGCTCCCTAAAAACCTGAAAACTAACAGCATCTTTGTGTGTGTAGTAGCAAAGACCCTTGTGACAACTTAAAGACAAACGTGTTTATTACATTTTATGTATGTTTTTTTAAAAAAGTGTTTAAATTAATGTGTTAATCTTTAAAATCCTACAAGACTCTGTTGCATTTGTCAGTGCTGCAGATAGAAATTGACGCTTCTAAAGCTCTGTGGGCTCTGTGCAACACAGATTCTTTTTGTGCTGTGTTGAACGTAGAGCTGATTCAGTATTTGTGTGTGTGTGTGTGTGTGTGTGTGTGTGTGCATGTATGCACACACACATGTGCAATATATGTATCTGCACAGATTATGAAGTGGTACATTATTTTCTCTAGCCATCTCTGCAATATATGGCTGTAATATTGCTTATCATACTGGCTTGTTACCAGTACATAACCAGAGAGAGCGAGACAGAACAAATCACAGTATTTGTTCAAACTCCATCTTTTTGGAAGAGGGGGCACTAAACACTTCACAAAGCAGAAAAAGCTTTTCATTTTCATGTTTTGGTAATGGCATGGAGTTCAGTTCAGTCCAGAAATAGAGGTATCACATAGTGCTGATAATCATGTGCAGAAGCCCCCAAGAGCGAAAGAAAGAATGGCGGGGGTGGGGACTGACGGAAATTAACCTTCATCTCAGTGCAACTACCCAAACTCAGTTGTGGGATAATGGTTTCCAGTTGCTAACAGCTGGCTTTCCCAGAACAGGCAGCTTTGGAACATAGGAAGCTACCTTATACAGTGTGAGACCATTGGTCTGTCTAACCCAGTACTGTCGACACTGACTGGCTGCGACTCTCCAGGGTTTTAGGCAGGGCTTTTTCCTTCCCTATCTGGAGATGCTGGGGATTAAACCTGGGCCTTCTACATGCAACTCAGGTGCTCTTTCACTGGGCTACAGCTTTGGTTCTTCACACTATGGGCTCTGCGCCTGCGCAGAGCTTCCGCGCAGGCGCAGAGCCCATAGTGTGTGAATGCACAGATGACCACTCAAAGAACTAAAGTTACAGGTAAGCAACCTGCATTTATTACAGAAGGTGACAAGCTTTGTTGCCAGATCCCTGGCTCCCCTGTAAACTCCATCTTCTCCCCTCATCCTTGCCTTAAAGGGAGTGTTTTCCAGTCTGCCTTTTCTCCTACCCCATCTGCCCATTTTAACTCCTATTCTGAATAGTGTGAGAATTTTCTAGGTGTTATACACTGGCACACTCACCAGTTCCGGACATCAAAATTTCCATTTCACCATGTTTGCTAAACAGTGGGAAAGTTTCTAAAGAGTTTAAGCTTGAATGGTTTAAGAATTGTAACTCTGGTTTAAGAAACAAAAGAAGGTCAGCTCAATTAGGAGTTTGGCAAGACTGTGACTTCAGTTTCTGTCTGGTATATTCATCCTGGCACGTTGGCGAGCAGTTTGCAGGCATTGATGAGCAAATACGGTTAGTAGCGCATTGATAACCAGTACAAATAGATTGTCCTCATCACTACGTAGACAAAGCAGTCATGAAATCTGTGCAATGTTTTAAGCGCTAGTGGCATGATATAATGAAGTTGTATTCCATTAAGCACTTGTATACAGGGGAACAAAATGTCATCACCTGAGTGTAGCTGCAATTCAGTAATACAACCTCATCTGTTCCATCAACTAGTTTTGCTCTGATCAATAAGCAGTTTTCTGTGGCCTTTCACTACTGTCAGGTATCATTGAGTGATGTAAATACACATCAGAAACTAGAAACTTGACAGCTCACCCAGACTAAGGAGGAAAAGAAGAGGGGGGGCAAGGCCAGTGGAATTGACAGAGATGACAGCTGACATCTGCTGTGTATAAATTATTTGGTTTTGTTGCACACAGAACTTCTTTCCTATTATCTGTGAACGTTACCATTGCCCAAGTAAAGCTCAAACACTGGGTACTGTTTTTGCGGAATAGATCTCCTTTTAAAAAAAAATACTTAAACTTTTAAAAATAAGTACATATTTTTTTTGGGGGGGGGAAATCAGTAATATGATGGTAACCTTGTCTCAGTAATTATTTTGAATCAACAAAACAATTGAGATTTTCAATAGGAGCATCTACTATAAATTTTATCTGATAAATTCATAGATTATTACTCATGATTTGAACTGAATCTGCTTGTACATTATGAAAACAGATGACTTATAATCCACCAAGAACTGTTTTATATGTTTACTTTTTACTTTGTACGTGCATTGTGCAAGCCCTCTTAAAACAACGATGGTGCATCAGTAGAGCTTGATGCATTTAGCCTAGTATGAAAACAAGAGGCATAAAGTTCTCTGAATGACTGTCAAATAATGGCCTTTTTAAAAATAAAATAAAATGGAGAAGTATGTTATACTTCTGTAGCAATAAGGCCTGCTGCAGGTATAATGTTTCCTTATCACTTAATCATGTATTTTCTCCTCTTGCACACATTTTGCCCATGCTTCCTTTTTCAGAACTTACCATGGTGTAACATTATGCCTGCATATCACAAATGCGAGCCATGGTTAGCTTTAAGCTGAAAGTGTGGTTTGAAGCTACGCTGTGGCTAACACTGAAAAAGGAAGGGAGGGAATATGGGACCTGAAGGGCTCTCCAAGTTGCTTAATTGTGCTTAAGAAACTAAGAATTTTTACATCTGCACTACACCTCAATTCCCAAGCATACACCTCAATTCCCAAGCACACATCTCTATGTAAAACAGAATATATGTTTAATTTGAAGAACTTTTATGATGATTGTTCTTCTAATATTACAACTTTTTTATCATTATAAACCCTGGAGCTGTGCTACTGGAATGCCATTTGCTTGCTGATATTTAGAAAAGTAAAATGAATACTTAAAATATTTTCTGCGCAGTTAACCATATGGATCAATACACTGTGCCCACAGGCCATTCTGTCATGCTTTTACAAAGCACTGCAGAATTTGCTATTAAATAATTAACCTTGTTATAAAATGAATGAGTGGAGTTTTTAAACATTTTTAATGATATTTTACATCCAGTTTATGTCATGAACATCCCAAGCAGAGAAAAATATGGCAGAGGACATGGAGATCTGCACTTGCTTTCCTGCCTCCACCACCTCACCCTTCCCTTGTAAACTGGGGACGGAGTATGTAACATTTCTCTAGTTAAAACCCAGCCTGGTGAAATGTTTGCTCTTTCAATGAGCTTGCAGCCTTCAGGTACCGCTGATGTTCCAGGGATTCTGGTATGCTTGTTCTCAGCTCTTCCATTGTTGGATGGCTCTTCAGGCTGTTGAAAGAAGTTATTTGGTTTTTCTTTGTATTTATTACATATTTTCAGCATTTATACCCCATCTTTCTAGTAGCACAGTATACAATCAAAATAAGAACAATGCCAAAACATTGTCAAAACAAAAATATAATTAAAACCAACAACAGTCTCTAAGTTCTTTTCTACGCCTATGGGGGTAGAGGGAGGGAGGGGCGATGATCCCGGACGTACCTGCTTCCGGAATCATCACTCCAGATCCTCACGGAAAGCACGACGTCCCTGGAGGAAGGAGGGACGTCGTGCCCTCCATTTTGGTGTTTTGGTTTTTTTAAAAGCACAGAGAATGTTGCATGGTGGAATAGGTAAGGGGAACCCCCCATGCCCCCCACCCCCCACCATCCTGGGGATGGAGGAATTGCTGTAACACCCCCATGACATGGAGCCACCCCGCACGGCTCTTTTCCCATTTCATGACCTGGGATGGCGGAAACATTGGGATATGTGCAATTACCACTGTCCCAGGCTTTTCCCAGGGTTGTCCCTGGGTTGTCCCCGGTTCCTCCCGGGATGCCTTGTGCGTCATTTGGACGCACAGGGATGACCCAGGGATGACCCAGGGAAAAATCTGTGGTGTAGAAAGGGCCTAAAAAGGGCTAAAAGGTAAAAAAGGGAGTAGTGACAGAAAACAATCTAAGGATATTCATAGAATAGTAGACCTGGAAGGGGCCTATAAGGCCATTGAGTCCAACCATCTGCTCAATGCAGGAATCCACCTTAAAGTATATTCTTCTACAAAGGCTTACTGAAGAACAGTCTTAAGCACCTGTTTAAAGATGAGCAGTGAAGGAGGCAGGCAGATGCCCTTTGGGAGGTTCTTCCAGAGATTGGCCATTATAGCTGAAAAGGCCTTATCTTGGCCGAAGTCAGACATGTTTCTTTTCTCTGTCTGTCTCTTTTGAAATAATCCTCCTGCAAAGCTACACATGGGAAGCATTACATTGTAATGGGCTGTCCATGCGGATCTTTCAGCTATGATCTGATAGATAATGCAGGAAGCTGCATGTGGTAGGAAAATTAAAGATATGAAGGACTAATTAGGAACACCCCAGCCTCTCACCTCTCATGTTTTTTCTTACCTGCCATATTCTTTCTCACTTTCCATCTTTCTGAAGTCAGAAGACCCAAAACAGGGCCTCCAATGAGGAACGAAATTGTTGGGTAGGCTCATATGGAGCAAGTTGATTCTTCTGATCTTCTGGTCCCAGGCAGTTCAGGTCTTTAAAGGTCAAAACAGCATCATGCTTTGAGCCTGGAAGCAAATTGGCAAGCTGGTGCAGGATCAGTGTAATATAATCTGGCTCCAGTTAAAACTCCGGCAGCTGCATTTTGAACCAATTAAAGTTTCCAGGCAGTTTTAAAAGAAAGTCCAGATACAGTCCATTATACTAGTCTTAGTCTGAAGGTGACTAGAGCCTGAATGATGGAGGCCAGGCCTGGTTTCTAAAAAAATTTTTAAAAAAGGAGAAGAAAGAAGGTACAGTTGCTGTATAATGCAATTTCATAGAAACCAGTCTTGGGCACATTACCTGGCCAAACAGAAATATAGATGGATCAAGTGTAACCTTGTCCAGAACAGGTTGTACATGCATTCTATGTTCACTGGAACCTCCAACCACCAGTCTATCTTGTCTGGATTTAGCTTTAGTTTGCTGGCATTCATTCATTCAAAAACCACTACCAGATACCCACTCAGAACTTATACAGCCTCCCCAGGGTTGGAAGATAGAAGTGAAGGAGAAAACTGATTTTGCTCCTCATGTTGATGTGACTCAAGCCCCTCCTATCCAGAGAACTGGTATCATGTAGATTTGCATGTGGGACAAGGTCAACACCTGTGGTGCCCTATATGCGAAAGGCCACAGGGCAGAGTAGGAAGCAATGCGAAATGACATTGTGTTCTCAAAGGTGCCAATGAAAAATATTTTATTAATGAACCCAATATGTTTTGGAAGAGCTCATTTGTCAGGGGCAATCTGTCAAACCTGAATTCTAAAAACAGGCTATGTTAGGTTTCAAAAATTGCGGCTCTGGTGTAAGAGAGATAATCAGAAAAAAAAGGGAGAAACAAGTTCAGGATGCAAAAGATGTTTTATTTCAAAGCCCGATGCGTTAAGGCCTGAATTTCTTCAAAGGCGAAAATGTCTGCAGCAATACTTCTGGCAAAATAATTGCCTCCTATGATAATCAGTGGTGACTGATTATCATTGCCACTGATTGTCATAGGAGGCAATTGTCTTGCCAGAAGTATTGCTACAGACATCTTCTAACAACCCCCTGAGGAAGGCCTTTGAAAAAATTCAGGCCAAAACACGTCGGGCTTTGGAATAAAACATATTTTACATCCTGAGAACTTGTTTTGCCCCTTTTTTTCTGACCTGACTTGGATGCTCTCCTCCTTTTGGTTTTTCGTAAGAACGATAGCCACCATCTTTGAAGCTGGCTTAGCGTATTCCTAGAATTTGTCTTTTAAAGGTTTTCTCAGACGAGCTTGAATTTCAAAATGCATTGGGTTCATTTATAAAATATTTTTCATTGGTAGCTTTGAAAAACTTTTATCTTTTCTCATTCTGGACTGTTTTGGTGCTTCCTCACATGGCAGAGTAGCTATCTCCTAGCACCACCTCCTGGGACTTACTCACCATGAAGCACCTGACCCATAAGGAGACAATGTGTGATGGTATCAAAAGCCATTGTGAAAGGTCCTGAAAAATCATCATGGTCCCCTTCCCTTTGTCCATCTCCTGGCGTAGGTCATCCTTTAGGGTGACCAAGGAAGTTTCAGGCCTGAAACTAGATTAGAAGGGATCTAAATAAACAGTTTCATCCAAGAATACCTGGAACTAGTTTACCACTATTCATACATTGGGGTTCCCATCAGCCTCTTAACTCAGAGACTGATGGGCATCCTATGCAGAGAGGGAAGGATGTGGAGGAGATCTTCACCTCTGCACTCCTACAGCTCTGAATTTTCGCCTATTTAACTGGGACTGTGCGAAAGGGGAGGGAAGAAGACTGGGGTGTCCAGAGAATTCTTCAGAAGCCAGCTGCCCCAGCCTCCTCCCCTTCCTGCCTACAAAACAGTCTTCTTTCCCTTCTGTACAAGTTTGCATTTGCAAGCTCATAGAGGCAGCCAGTGTGGTTCTCTCTCTGCCAGCTGCGAGGGGGCAGGGGAGGGAGCAGTGAACTCCAGTCCACAGTTCCAAGGTCATAGCGTTGTCTACCACCTCAACACTGGAAATCCAACCAAACCTATGCCCCCACCCCCGGACTCTGTTTAGGGGCTGTAGGTTTTCTATACCCAAGTATTGAATATTATATGTATTCAGTATTAGGGAAATAAGTGATGGGACTCAATTAGATATTAAACATTTGAACAAATCTAGAAACAAATTAGGATTTAACAAACTTTCAAGGTTAGAGTTTTATAAAGGTCTTTGGTATTGTATACCTTCATTTAGAGGGTTTTCTAAATCGCTCAGCTGGTCATCTTTCTAATGAGAAGGGAAAGGAAAGTATGCAAGTTTCAAGGGCTTTTGTCAGAACCCTCTAAGAAACAAGAACCTAATGCCAAAGAGTCTCTGTTTCTGTGAAACAATGTGAGATATGTCAGTATTGTTAACTGTCCACACTCCTCAACAGTTTTAGGGCAATGTAGAAATGTAGAGATTGGGTGTTATAGACAGTTACTCTTCCATAGGGATGTATAAGAATTCCATTTGGGAGTGAAATTTTGACAGATTTTACTGCTTCGGCCCTGATGGGTTACATTTCGTTCCTCCCACTGGTGTTGACTCAGTCTGTAGCGACCCAATGCGTGGATTTGGGTGTTGTTGTTTTTTAATGGCAGCAATTTGCACATATGTGATGGGCGGGTGGGGGGGTGGCAATTTTAAAAAGGAGGGTCTTGCACAAATCCACCTGCCTGTTATGTAGCTCTGCAGAGGCATATTTCCCTCCTGCAAATGTCCTTGTCAGTTTCACCCTCTCCATATCCTACTTTATTTAGCTAAACAAAGTGGTGTAGGGAGTGGCTGAAATTGACAAGGATATTTACAAGATGGAAATAGGGGTCTGCAGGGCTATATAGCAGGCAGGTGGACTTGCGCAAATGCACACTTCCAGAAGACACTGAAAACAAAATTACAACCCCATTTACACATATTTAAAGACCAGGAAAAAGATCCCATTTGCGCAAATAACTGAACCTAAAAAGGGGGGGGGCATATTCAAATTTGCGCAAATTCCTGGAGCCTCCACCCAAAAAAAACTTGTGCACGCAAAAAAAACAAAAAACAAATATTTCCGGAATTGGGGGGGTGGGGAAATCTGCTACAGTCTGCCACGATTTATAGGGACGGAAATACTGCAAAATCTCATTGGGCTTAATCAGAACAGAATTCACAGGGTTGCACATCCACTTCATTTCAAAAGGAAGAAAACTAAGAAGTCTGTTCAGTTCACTTTGAGGCAAATAGTTTCATTTAGCAAAAGAGAGCATCTCGGAGGAAAAAAATATTAGAATCCTGTGACTGAGAGAACATCAGTAAAACTGCACTACTTGGAGTCCTTCATTCCTTCTATCCCACCCCTCATTAGCAGTTGTAATGATGGCGAGTTTAAAATAAAATATTTAGAATAACGTGCACATTTGTATGGATAAGTACAGCTAGTACATAAGTCACTATTCCATGGCATGGTTTCTAAACCTGCTTCCCACAGTTACCTGTACTAGTCATTTGTGGGACATCAATAGCCTGATATAAAGAGGAAAGAAACCTTCCTGTTCACTGCAGTTTGTGATGCAGAGAACTGACTCTTTTCAGGCATACATCAAATAGCTTAAACGGTCTTCAAGAACATCTAGTTCAAAACCTGGTATTTTCTTCTGTATGTTAACATCCATCCACACCACTTGTCAGTTTCTTATGTTTACAGAATGAACTCATGTAATAAAATAAGGACTTTTAGGAAATGAAGTCACAATAAAATTAATTGCTTTACAAGTCAGTAGCAAAAATTGTTTAAAACAAACAAGAAAGAAGGGGGCATTTTAAAAACAAGAAGGTTATAACTGTGCTACATTCTATGACTGCTAAAAATGTATGTTTCCCACCTGAAAAAGTCATCTGATTTTTTCCAGCCCACCTTTGAATGTTCAGGAAGTACCTTCTTACACTTGCAGCCCAAGAATGAGGCTGAAAAGTTGGGTGGGCACTTTCTGAGCAGCCCTTCTTCTTTTCTTCGATATTTTACCAGCTATTTATGAAAGAACTCTCAGTTTCAAAAGCAGTCCACCATGCAGTGTGGAGAGCTATTTTTTGAGAAACACAAGCCTGAAGGTCTTTCTGTCACAGAACTACTCATCTAGTTCTTTGAGTCCCATGTGAATAAAGTGTCACCTGCAACTCAGGTGTCTGTTTCACACACACACACACACACACACACACACAGATTAAAAACCCTGTCCAAAGCACTGCACAACAGGCTCCATACATACACACCTTTTTCCACAAGCAGCAAGCCCTATTACCCAACAGACCACTCCTGAAAAAGGAGGGAAGTTTGCAAGCAGCCTCCACACATAATACAAACTGCTGAGAGAATGAAAAAAGTAGAAATTATGCCCTGGGCAGATTTCAAAAGGCATTTACCTGGTGCTGAAAATATAGTAATGTAGGCATCAAGGGAATATCTTTGGGGAGGATGAGGGTGCTACATAAGAGGGTGCTACAACTGAGTTGGCCCTCTATCTTGTAATCACCCACCTAGCTTCTTCTGATAGGCACCCAGAGGAAGACCTCCAAAGATGACCTAATGGTCCAAGTAGGTACATATGGGAGGAGATATTAAACCAAGACTTTGAATTCTGTTCGAACTGGAAAACAGTGCAGCTCACAAAGTCCTGGTGTCACATGATCATATCGGTGAATCCCAGTCAGTAACCTAGCAGCTCTGTTTTGAACTACCTGAAGTTTCCAAACCTTATTCAAAGGTAGCCCTGTGTACAACGCATTACACTAATCCAACTGGGAAGTTGCCAGAGTTGGGTAACTGTTGCCAGACAATCTCTGTCCATCTAGGGATGGAGCTGTATACCAATCTAAGCTGACAACAGGTGATCCTGGCTACTTAGGCCGCCTGTGGATCCAGGTGATAATGATGGATCCAGGAGCACCCCCAAGCTGCACATCTGATCTTTTAGGAGAAGTGCAGCCCCCTCCAGAACAGAGGTTGCTCAACTGGGCAGAAGAACCACCTAAAGAGGCTCTTTGGATCGCAGCCCAAAGACCATATTCAGAATTGTTCTATTAAGTGTCATATCATCCACATCATCATCAACATTATTATTACTATTATTAGTAATATCGTCATCATATTTAATTTAACTATACCTGGCACTTCCACTTTGTGCCACTTATTAAGACTTCAGAGATACAAACCAGTAGCTCAGTAATTGCTTTCTTGAATCTGCCTTTAATAATTACATTTAGTAAAGCTGTATTGAAAATTAGAAAGGCAGAGACTAATGGAAAACTAGATTTTTCACTGAATTAGAAAGCAAGACAATCCATATATTGACAACATTTCAAGTTGAAACAGATCAGGAAAACTGTTTCGGACTGTCTGTGCAAAGAGCCAAACACAGGCCTGATGTGCAGTGGCATCTACATTTTATACCAACGAGAAACTATAAGAGATTTCATGTAAACGGCTGTCTTGAGAGGATAATACAATTCCAATTTGAATGCAAGTTATTTGAATTTGAACAAGTGGGGGGGGGGCACTGAATTTTCCCTACGGTGTATAACAAAACAAGAAACTACACTATCGTGTTAATGGAGTAAAAACATCTTTAAATTAGAATGGAAAAAAAAGTTCAATGAAAAAGACTGAAAATATCAATACTGCAAAGAAGTTTGTTTAAATACTTATAGCAACATACAATTTTAAATTTACATTAGCAGTCTTCACAGGGCTCTCATTTGAGATCATACCTGATTGGCTGCCCTTAGTTGTTGCTGTTCCTAACAATATTTGGTAGATCAGTAAAGAGTGGAAATGTAACCAAATCAATTTAGGCTGTAATCCTATGTCCACTTATCTAGGAGTAAGCCCCACTGAACGCAATGGGAATTACTTCTGAGTAGACATGTATAGGTATGCTGTTAGTTCAGGACAGGATTTAGAGTGCCTTCAAAAATACATGTCTTTATGTTCAGAAGTTCAGTTCCTGAGTGTGTATTAGCTGTTTTCTCCAAAATGGCAGCTGTAGCTGAAGACTAGGGAGTTGTAAATATCTTTGCTCCCCTAATGCCTCACACATCTGGAGTCAAAAGCTGTGAAACGCAGCAACAGCAGCAATCCATGTGAAGAAGCCTTCTTACCCTGTGAGGGACTAATGGCTGCTCCAGCAGCCATTTCCAGGCAGTGATTATTTCTTCTGCTGTGGATCAAAGATTCAGACCAGAGTGACAATCCATTTTGTTGTATATTATAATATAGTGAAGCTGCGTTGATAACTTTGGTTAGTCAGCAAAGTATAAATATTCCAGATAAATAAATTAGACAAGGGATTTCTTTTTTTTAACACCACTCCTTCTGAGTGCATTTTCACAATGAAAAAGAGGAAAAGCTTAAATCCCTCATCCTGGATTGCCACAGTCCCAATCTGAATCAGGGCTACACACACTTACATTTATACACATGTGAGTTAGCTGGTCCATATTCCACTCTGGAACTTAGCTCTTGGGTTTTTTTCCTGCCTTTCCCTCTTTGCTGGAATTCTGTCCTTCCTCTTTGCTAGTGCCATCCAGTTTTGGGGTGTGGGGAGATGTGGAAAGCAAACTTGAATGAGGACTGCATTTCCAGTCTGTAGAGACCACACTTTCATTCTGTATGTGACCATCCCTCAATGTACATTTTGATCTCGATCTCTCTCTCCCTCCTGTAATAGATTCAATAGTACCTTGAGATCTGAAATAAATGTTCTTCAAGTCTTAAAGATTGGTCTAATTTATAACTCCATGGAAATATAAGAACATAAGACAAGCCATGCTGGTTCAGACCAAGGGTCCATCTAGTTCAGCATTATGTTCACACAATGGCCAACCAGCTGTCAACTGGGAACCCACAAGCAGGATATGAGTGCAATGTTCCCCTGCATATACAGGCATACTGCTTCTGATACTTGAATTAGCATAGAGCCATCAGAACTAATAGCCATTGAGAGCCTTCTCCTCCAAGAATTTATCCAATGCCCCTGTAAAGCCATCTAAATTGGTAGTCATCACTACTTCTTGTGATAGTGAATTCCATAGTTTAACTATGCACTTTGTGAAGAAGTATTTCCTTTTATCTTTAGCTTCATGGGATAACCCTGGGTTCTAGTATTATAAGAGAGGGAGAAAAGTGTCTCCCTATCCACATTTCCATGCCTCTATCATGCCTTTCCCTTACCCTCCTTTTTCCCGAGCTAGACAATCCCAGCTGTTGTAAGCTTCCCTCATTTTCATTGAGCTGCTCACCACAACCCCATGATCTCTTTCTTGGGCAGGATCTACACTACAGCTTTATAACAGTTTATAATTATTTTGACAATTGTTCAGACCCAGGACACATTCCATATACTATTTTCAAAACGTTATTAAAGTGCTATATCCTGCTTGTGTAGATCTGGCCCAGGTTGGTCACTGCTAGCTTGGATCCTATCAGATTATGCTTGAAGTTGGGATTTTTGGCCACAACATGCATCACTTTACACTTGCTTACATTGAACTGCATTTGCCATTTGGATGCCCATTCTTCCAGTTTCAAGAGATCTTTTTGGAGCTTCTCACAATCACTTTTTGTTTTAACCCTCCTAAATGATTTGGTGTCATTGGCAAACTTGACCCCTTCACTGCTCACTCCTAATTCCAGATCATTTCTGAACATGTTGAAAAGCATTAGTCCCAATACAGATCCCTGTGGGACCCCACTATTTACTTGCATCCATTGGGAGAATTTACCATTTATTCCTATGCTCTGTTTTCTATTCTTCAGTTACTAATCCATAAGAGGGCTTCTCTTTTATCCCATGACTGCTGAGTTTGCTCAGGAATCTTTGGTAAGGGACTTCATCAAAAGCCTTTTAAAAGTCTGAGTATCTTGATCTTCCTGCATTCATGTTTTTGTACCATTCATGTTTTTGTGTTGCCGTGTAAGGCTTCCAATAGTCAGAGATTTCTTTCTTTATTTTAAAAAAAAACCAATAAAATTATCCCTCTGTGATTTCAGCACAAATAGTTTAACTCAAATTTGCAAATGGTTCTTTATGGCACAGAACAGCTATTTCCCTTTGTTGTGATGTAGTGAAGCTCAACTTATATAGAAGGGCTTTGCTTTTCCAATCAATGAACTTACACTCCACTCTGTTTCATCCATTTTGCATGTCGTAAAATGGGTTGTTTCTTGAAAGCTCTCTAGATAGTCTGAGAAATTTTAGCCTGAGGGGAATTAGTTGTGATGATATTCAAAGGATACAGGTGGCCAATAAAAATGCAGATGAGGTGCATCAGTATTCAACCAGGATTTTGTGAAGTTGAGTAAAGTTAGTTTGCAAGCATGTTGCTACATTCTTACATTTTTTAATTTATTTTTTGGCTATGTTTTTGGATGTAGTTTGGGCTATGTTTCTTTTTGTTTTAGTTTGGTGTGTGTGTTTGGTTCATATTTCAAAAACACTATTCTGAACTTGTGTACCTGCAATAAAGATATGCATTTCATACATTATAGCAAATTATTATTAAAATACTAGTGCTACAGTGAAGCACTCTTGCCCTGCTATATTTCCAGACCTGTCACACCAGAATTGATTGAATAATTCAGATGCTTTCAAATAAGAGGTATGGATACATTAAATGGAGTGAGGATTAACTGAATGGCACATGTCAGAAAACTCTTATCGTTATTTGAATTACCTTTCTATAAATGTGGACTAGATTTCCCCCTCAAGGGTCATTCCTTGACCCTTAGGAGTTCCCAAGATTCTTTGTAAGATCATGGCTGAAATGCAGATACTTGTCCTGACCTAGAAGCTTTTATTCTTAGAAAGCCCAGCAGCATCCAATAAGAGGAACTGTGGGAGCTATGGATGAATGCCCAGAATTACATCTTCTGGGCTGACAGTTTTATACTACATCGTTTCCGATAGAATCATTTTCTTCTTATAGTTACTTAGAAGAATGCATTAAAATCTTTATGTCATCAGCTTTTCAGAGGATATAAAAATATATGGTGTATTTGTTATGAGAATAGTTCTAAAAAGCAGACCATATTTTGAATGGCTTGTTTACTCATCCTAAGTCATTTTTAAACACTTGAAGTTAGTCATTACTCTACATAAGCTCTCACTACAATTCTTCAGTATAATGTGTTCATTATGAGCCATTAACAGAAAGCAGGGAAATTATTTTCTCTCTCTCTCTCTCTCTAATCTTTATACATGTTAAAGCAGGAGGGCATACTCATTCCTGGGTCACATTCAATGTTTCTTGGAAGGGGAACAGAGGAGAGAGAAGTGATTTGATCAGAGTATTTCAAGGAAAAGGCAAATGTTACTGACTAAAACAAAATCAACGGAGAAAGAACAGAAGAAATATTTAGTATTTGAAACTAGACAAAATCAATTTAGACATTAGACATGCTTTTATGTGTTTTTTTCCTTCCGAAAAACTGTCCTGTTGAAGATGGGCTAATCCGTATTTGAACCTCTTCTTAGTTCTGACAGTATCAGCTCTCGGTCTGCAGTGTCGTGCACTGGATTTTGAACTTTCTGTCTTCAGAGAACACTTTATTGTACATCAAGCTGTCCGCCCCCAAATACTGTGCTTTTTGTTCAGGTTGTACAGAGCACAAGTCATTCTTGTTGGATCCCCATCAATCAAAGAGAACAGGCAGTCTAGAGTCTGCCTAATGCTCTCCTGGAGCCGTACATTGCAGTGGAAGAATGTTGATGGTGGGCAAGCTGCCTTTCAAGAAAACCTTTGTCAGTACTGATCCCATTGAGGTACCTCAACAAAGAGGCAAAGAACCCCAGGATCCCTAAAACAGAATTTGAAAACCATAACCAGAGTGAATTGAGTGTTAGATTTGGATTAGGAGCTTTGAATCCCTGCCTGGCCATGAAGCTCACTTTAGCAAGTAATTGGCCATGTTTGTATGTAACACTAAACGTTAGTTTAGCACTATTGGATGAACCTCTGTGAGTTCAAGCACTTGCTCCTCCCCATTCTGCATGATCAGGAGGAGGACTATACCAGGATTCAGTTTCAAGTTCTATGATTCCTGGCTTGTTGTTACTTAGGAACCAGGAATTGTGATTTAACAAACTAGACTTCTCTTGAACAGGCCAGTTAAACAATCCAGAGTTTGACTAGAGTTGACTAGAGTTTCCTTTAAACAAGGATTCCTGGTTCATATGTAATGGCAAGCCAGAAGTAGCAGAACCTGAATCCTGGTTAGAGAGCACTGAGCACACAAGCCGGAGTTTTTGCCCATCTCACAAAGGCTTGTTCACGTAGGGCTAAGTCCCAGCATAGTACTATGCATGGACAGCCCTTGTCTCTCAAACATACTGTCCAAAACCATGGAATGTAAACAGAAGAGAATATGGTTTTGGGAAGGGTACACTTTTGTACTGCAGTATTGGGAGACTGTTTCCCCAATTTAGTATTGTCTTTAATATTTTTTATTATAACCTGGTAATCGAATGATGACTTCCTGGTCTGTGTTAAAAATTCATTTTAAACAGAGACAGCTGTTATGCAGATTGATCCAAAAACCATGAAAGACTTTGTTATGGCTTCCTACAATGACTTCTTAAAACAGGGCTTTGACTTAATAGGCCCCAGTTCTTCCTCTCCAGCCTTTTGATAGTTATGAGATAAAATGTCATCTTTTGGCATGATGGTCAGAGAAAATTATGAGTTTCCACACTTAGTTCAAACCAAAAGCTATTCATTCTGTTCTTCATTTACATTAATTAAAGTCTAGCGGATGTTTTAAATGGCTAATTATTGACCCTTTTTAGTATTGGCTCCATGTAGAAAAAGATTTGTTAAGGATTGAGTGAAACTGAGAAATTAAGATACTTTGATTGCCAAATTGTTGGAGATCTAATCTGTTGCATCTGATGCATTCACCAACGATGCCATTAAAAGGCAGTATGTAGTACAGCACAGGTAATGTATTGCTTGCTTAAAGGGCCAAACTAGATAAATGTGTATACATTTAATGAAAGTTACAGTCTTTTGCTAAGGGTGCATGTGTTCAGGATTGGGACCATGGCTGGGGAATGGGTCTTCATAATGCTTATGCCATGGTTTCATGAAAATCCCAAGCTCCAAGCTGTAGTTTTCCTTGGAAAGAGCACTCCCATTCATACCAATGGCTACTTCCATCCTTTGCAAAGCAGCTTAAATGGCGAGGAGCAATTGTCACCTCAGACATAGCATGGAGGAAGAATATTTATTCCCCTCTCCAAATGCTGTGGTCCCAATCCTGATTGAGGACCCCCACAGCTAGTAATTTTAAAGTAAAAAAAGAAAGAAGACATGTTAAATGCATACATGCATTTAACATATCATCTGGTTTTGCCCAAAGAGGGTTAAATTTTTATGTTCATTGTTGATACAGACACATTTTTTAGCCTTTAAATGGCTAAATCCAGCTGATTACTTCCATTGGTGAAATGGAGGAGGAGGAGGCAAGTGCAATAAACCATTTTATCATTTAGGGAAGTAGTTGATGTAACCAGTAGGTCAAGAGCAATCTATATATTTGGATTTATATAAATGTTTTCAGTTGTTCAAGAATAGAACCCAAGGAATTGTTTGATCTTGTAATGTTTTCCAGACCTCTAGAATACTTGATACCAATTTGAAAATACCTCAGCAACATGTGACGTTGGATGAAAACCTGTTTGGACCCTTCATTCCTGATTGGATTCAAAACAAAGTTTAAACAATACAGAGAAGCCAAGATAATTGAACAGCTATAGTTTTCGGTCCATATCTGTCATTTGTAAACTATAAGACTGAGGACATTTGGTTTTCGGCATGACTGTCAGCACAAAGCCTTTGAAAGGACTAATGATCATGACCATTGGAATGAATGGGTTAAGCCTGCAGAAAAAAGGAAGAAGAGGTGAAAGCGGCCAGAAGTGTACCGTCTGTTGTAATATAGATTCCCATATGTGATCAGATATGCTGACCCCTATAACTGAGTAGGGAAACAATGTGATGTGAATGGATTATTTTAGAGATATAAAAGGGTCCTTTGACAAGCAGAGGACAGGTTCAGTCGTCTTCAGACATCCTGTGTCAGAGCTCGGGGGCTTTCTTCCTCCCACCCCAATCTTTCTCAACCTTACTTAACTCTCTGTAGTGTTGTGACCAATCTAAGCTTGCTAGGTAGCTATTTCCAGTTACTCTGTCGGTGTGTTGCACTTGAGCATGACCAAGAAATGGAACCTAAGGCAGGGCTATGCAGACAGGAGCTGGTTCTGTAATTAGTGCCTCAACTATGAAAAATGGGCTGCGACTGGAAAAACTGAAGACAGGCGAAACCTTCCTTCCTTCAAGAGACTGGGGTCAGTAAAGGGCTGGCTTAGCTTCCACTTCAGTGGTGTCTTTTAGTTAACCCCTCTTATATATGTATGTATGTATGTATTTTAAACATTCCAGCTCTGCCTTTCAGTTAAATATTTTCAAGGTGGCTTGCAGAATTAATAAAACAACAGTAGAAGAAAACAACCAATTACAAAAGCAAAACAATAAAGCTGTGGAAAGCAAAGCAACAACCATTCAACTTTCTAAAAAGCATGGGCAACTAAAATGTTTTCACTTAGCACCTAAGGTCATGAATTAGGCCTGGGTGAATACTGCTCAGACGGCATTCCAAATTTGGGAAACCAACACCAAAAGCGCTTGACTTTTGGCTGCATTCTGCCTAATCTCCCAAGGTGGAGGGGGTCAGTGGGAGAAGGACCCTTTCAGATTATCTCATTGAGCGGGCAGGTCCATGTAGGCTTTATAAGTCAAGACCAGCACTTCGAAGAATTGTGACTGGAAACACACAGAGAAAGTTGGGAAGCTGCCTTACAATGGGATAGAAGTTCAGATTGATTTATGCCTATCAGCAGTTTAGCTGCCATATTTTACACCTCTCAAAGTTTCTGTGTAGTCTTCAAAGACATTCACATACAATGCATGACAGAAGCCAAATCTAGATGTTACTAGGACAGGAATAGCGGTAGGCAGGCCATATCAGTTCAGGAGAGACATAGCTGCTTCAGATCGCAGAGGTCATCTGGGATCCAAAGTAAAGTCTGGTTCCAACATAACCCAAAATCTGTGAACCTGATCCTTAAGGATCCCCATCCTGAAATACAACCCCATCCAGAAGAGACTGGCCTTCCACCCCCTGGTCAGAAAAACTCCATTCAAACATTTTTCCTTGTGCCTTGTCTAGACTGAGCTTTAGCTTATGCAATCCATTATTAACACCAGAGATCTGTTCAGTACTTCCACTGTCTCACCTGAGTTCAGTGAAAAGGAGAAATAGAGCCGGGTGTCATCAGCATACAGGCAACACTTCATCCCAAGTTCCTCAATAACCTCACTCACAGTTTAATGCAGATATTCAATGGTTTAGGAGCAAAACAGAGCCTTGCAGAATTTTATAGCACAATTGCAAAGATGTAGATTCGTATATAAGCAAATTATACCATTCACCCCTATGGAAAAAACTAAAACACTAGCGAGATGCATTTTCTCAAGAATCCTTGCAATTTGCATACCCTTTCTGTTCTACCTATCATAATGATAGATATTTTGCTAGAGATATTGACATTATTTAGTATTACATTATTTAGCATTTGAATGGTCAGAAGGGTTTCCCATCAAAAATTGTTCTGCAAAATTCATTTTTTAAAGCTGTAGTTTCTGGTCCAGAATTAGTTCCTTCCTGTATCTAATATTGGTCACCTTTTTCTGGATCTAATTAAATTGAAGTTAGGAACATGTGGTTAGAATGAGTGGATGGTCTCTCATTACTGTGCTAGTGATCTTGGTTTTACTAGGTTATATTTTCATGAGCATTTTGAGGTATTTCTTGTCACCTGCCCTGAGATCTGACCCAGTGACCTGAAAATCAAGGAAATGTCATGTTAGTGGCTACTAATTAGTGGGTCTAGAGAGCTTCTTCATCTGGCCTTTCAACCTTCTACAGGCAGCAGCTAAAGCTGTCATACACATCATGCAAAGAAAATGAGTCTGCACCACATTTTTTTAATGGTGTAAACACTAGAGCAGGCCCAGCTGAGACTAGAGATGAATATGTAGGTTAGGTGGAAATTAACCTGCAATGCAGTCTTTGCATTTATATCTCATGTGTTCTACAAGATATTCTGTCACTGAAGTGTACACGTGTATGATTGTTAATGTAGGACATGACTGAAAGAGACAGATACTCCTAATTTGTTTTGCATTTTTAAATAAAAAACTCATTACTATATTCTTTGCCATATTAAAAACTTTCTGGAAATTATGATGAATATAATTTTTTTAAGCACAACAAATGTTATGCTTGGATGTACTTACAGAAATAACTGGTTAATAGAGCAGTTAGTCATTAATTAATGCTGTACCTCAGAATTTCTTGAGTATCTGATGTTTTGGGGGAGAGAAATCAGTTACAGTAATTAAAGATATATTATTTTTTTAAGGTAACATATCAGGGAATAGTGTTTTGAGCAGGAATCAGTAATTTTTTAAATTGTTTTTACAGGTCTTTAAGATAGAGGTACTAACAAATGGAAGAAAGCACTTTGTTGAAAAGAGGTATAGTGAATTTCATGCTCTCCATAAAAAGGTAAATACAGTATGTAAGTTGTTGAAATAATTATGCCTAAACCTTACTTTCATTCTGTTCCAAAGTGATGACTCCATTTGGTTCCTGAAACATTTGTGTTTTGTTAAGTGAGAGAGACACTTCATACTTTGGGGCAGGGAAACTGTGGAACAGGGAAAAAATAGACAGTCTTACAGAACCAGGAAAACGTTGGATTCATTTCCCATAAGATCAGAGGGTGGAGAGCTCTTTTGATATGAAGGACTGTTGACCTAGACAAAAAGTCGGAGGAGGTCCCCAGCTGGCTGTGGACAAAGCCAGAGCCAAAAGTGGCCTTAGATACTTCTCTCTCTCTCTTTCTCTCTCTCTCTCTCTCTTGCTTTCTGCTATCCCATTTTTTCTACTACCCCTCTCTGCTTCTGCTGCTGCCACTGCTGCTGGATAGGTGGAAATCCAACCAGAGAAAGTGCCTTTGAGAAGTATCATCCACTTCTCAATTCCACATGGACTTCCCAAGGGAAAGGCTGAGTGGAGGGAAGTACACATGGTTAGATACCACTTCCTGAACATGATCTAAGCAGTGCCTCTATGATCACACTAAATGGGCAGGTACTTTAATACCTCAAATTAGTGTGCAAACTTAAACGTTCTAAAATCCAGTGATGAAATGCCAGGAGAAATTCTGGGTTTTCCTTTTCTGTTTTACCGGCTCTGCTAAATCGTGGCCTAGGCTTTAATATTTCCAGTTTAGTGATTTTTGTCAAAATTGTTGGGTTGTAATAAGAAACCTTCCCTAATGTGATGTTATCCCAATGTGCTGCACTACAACTCCCATCATACCCAGCCAGCACTGGCCATGATGAGTTGGGATGATGTGAGTTGTTAGCAAACACATCTGGATGACACTGGCTTGGAGACTGAATGTTCAGACCTTATGACCAGAGACTTTTGTTGCCACAACATTTGCAAGAGTGACATTTTCTGAGGCTCAGAGATGAAATGTAAATCCCCCAACCCCTGTGGGCGTGCATATTAAAGTCATTTTTTGAGTTTCTGTCCTTGTGTTCCCCCCCACTTCACATTTATTTAGAGGTGATACAATGCTTAGAGCATGCCTGTGCCATCTTGCTTGTATCAAATATAGGTGGTGTCTTTTTTCCTTTTCCTGTCTGATAGCCTTCTTTAACTTATCATTTATGCAGTCTGTTTTACATGCAAAGTGCTTTACAAATATTTTTCTGACTCATGCTTATAACAATCATGAGCAGGACCTGGTGGTTCTTGTTGCTGTTATTACAACAGATGAGAGACCTTTGAGAATAAGAGATCTACATACTCAAGTGACACAGAGTATAATTATCTAGGTCTCCCAGGTCCACTACTACAGTTTCTGTTTTTGTGTGTGTTTTGTTGAAAATAGTTATATCCTGCTTACAGTGTGTTCTATTCTGTGTCTATGTGATGAGGCTTAGCATCATTTGGTCCTGGTTTAGTCTGGGTTATAGAGTTCTACCACGGATCAGGTCTTTACCAAAGTTTTGGCCAAGTCAGGATTTTAGGGAGGCAGAAAGAAACCAGAATAGAACAGCACCAGGGAGAGCTCCAAGTGGCAATTGAAGCCAGACAAGTCTGTCTGTATGTTGCTCCAACAAGCAGCAGATGATGACTGAACTTTAAGTAGGGGGGTTGGCTTCCTTTAGGCTGGTTAACTCCACTTCCATGCGAACTGGGCCTTTTTTCTTTGAAGGGGATGGTCTATTTTAGCAGCCTCAGCCTATGATAAGATGGGAAAGACTGTGATGTGCTGATGTCTTCATGGCTAGAGTCCACAGAGTTTGTGGATGGCAAGGCAACCTCCTCTGGATGCAGGACGGCAATTCTCTGGGGTCTTCCTGGAGAACTCCATCCTGAAAAAACTGAAGCCTCATGATGATTTCATTAGGCTTACTTTTCAGGGCCTGGAATATACACTCAGCTTAGTGTTACAGAATGTGGAGTTTCCTTTTTCTGTTACTGTTTTCATTGCAATCGCTCATAACTGAGTTCACTCAGTTCCTTGCTTTCTGTTTCCCCAAATACCTTATCTGTGAAATCCTAAAATCCTTTCCAGGATTCATAGCTTGGAATATCCTATTGGGAACTAAACTACTGTAACTTCATATGTTTTTCAGTTCAGTCTTGCACAATTTATTTGTTGTTTTCTAAATGCTTAATCCTGCAAAGGGACTAAACTAAATAGCATTTTGAGCATATGATACAGTTTTTAAGGTTTGTTTCTAAACATAATTCAGAAGAGTACAGGCTAAAATCTCTGTTAAACTAAATTCTTGGGTGTTTTATTAGGGCTGTATATTGGCCAGTCCACATAGCATTATTTAACTGACATAACAGAATGTTTCATTCCTGACTTAAGAAATTGCCTAGCATGTTGCTTGTTAAGTGTATTTATTTCAAATTCACTTCACCATCTTGTATACAATAATGTTTGTAATTTGTCAGTTTATTTGTGGGCGATTTTTAACTTTTATCTCTGTTTCTCTCTCTCTATTTATATTATCTATATATAGTTCCAGAACTTCTCTTTGAATACTTTAAAAGGAATTGTAAAGGCTCAGTTAACTTTATTGAGGAGAAATTTATTTGTCTTTCATATTTGTAGCTTAAGAAATTCATAAGAACACCAGAAATCCCTTCAAAACATGTGAGAAATTGGGTGCCCAAAGTTCTGGAACAACGTCGGCATGGTTTAGAAGTTTATTTACAGGTGAGCTGCACTTATCCGTACATAGAAAAGATTGTGTTTCCAAGAATGATATTAATAACTGAGGATGAGCATCAGTTCCTTTTGGCTGAGCTGAAGGATGGTTAATGCAGTGATGCTGCTTCGAACTTGAGTATTCTAGCAAGTAATTTTTGTTTTATAACTATCTGTTCGAGACATTTATATCCCACCTTTTTAGTAAAATATCAGACTGTTTCTGTAGAATCGAGGATATAGCTATAACGTCATTGTCAAATTATATGTCCAAAAAACAGAAGGCAGTGGTTGGAATAATGTACAAAACAAGGGTGAAGAGCACCCAACCACCTCAAAATACACCAGAGATAATCAGTTTAACAATATTTATATTTGCGTATAACTGCTATATATAACCAAACTTCCAAATGTTTACAGCACACTATGGTATGAATAAAATTATTGCTCTATTCATAATACAGAAAATCACACAATGTTAACAAAATTCCACCATTTAAACCCAAAGGTCTTAAGTATTCATTCAGTAGAACAACAATAATTCAATACAAATTGTTAATATAATAAACCAAAAATCTGTATAACATCAGTAAACATTAATGATATCACAACACCATAGATCCATATGACCAATCAGGTACAAGGTTGTCTACAAACACGTGGTCACTGTATTAATCACAATTCTCTTGCCCGCGTGTAGCAACCCAAAGTAATTTTTTTTCCAGCATATATCATCTGTATTGTTTTTTTCAATGCCTATCAGCAAATTATTATGACAGGAACCCAGTAGTCTAAACCTGTTTCGCAATGCTTCTTCAGACAATGCTGTAGTGAAAACATAATATCAAATACAGTCCGTTATAGAGCCAATAGTTCCACATAAGCTTAATAACATATAAAATTATCAAAACTAACAAACCACACTCCCCACCTTAATCAGGAGTACATGCCGTGGTCTTGTATGAGTTGACAAAGCCTCCAAGTCAAACCTAGAAAGGGTATATAAGATATTATAGTCTTAAATAAACCTCAGACTTAAAACTAAAAATTGCTTGTCAGAGAGACCTAAGCACCCTACCATTCAAAAGTATTATACTATTTCTGTATTATGAATAGTGCAATAATTTTATTCATACCATAGTATGCTGTAAACACTTGGAAGTTTGGTTATATATAGCAGTTATACGCAAATATAAATATTGTTAAACTGATTATCTCTGGTCTTAGTGTATTTTGAGGTGGTTGGGTTCTCTTCACCCTCATTTTGTACATTGTCAAATTATAGTCAGACTTGGGAAAGTTCTGCAATGTAAATTATGTTGATTCTAAGATAGGCAATATTCGCTTTATATGAGAACAATAAATTTGTGAACCAGCATGATGTAGTGACTAGGGGGTCAGACTGGGGAGACTCTGGTTGTGAACTTAGTCAGCTATGAAGCTCATTGGCTGCCTTGGGCCAGATGCTGAGCCAGTCACTGGGCCAATTCATATGTCACGGTAAGACAGTTGTTGGGAATTCTGGTTTTTCGTGAATGATCCCTGCCATTTGTCTCTTCCTGTCAGTAGGAGCAGTGAAACAAATTACGAAATCTCTGTCTATGGTTTGTTTAGTGTTACATCTGAATAGGGACCGCTGGCTTCTTGCTCTCCTAATATTCCAGATTCATGAGCCAAGAACAAACTCTGTCTTATGATTCTGGCTTATTAGGAGAGCAATAAACCAAAAAAACGCAGTTTAGATATAATGCTTAACAAACTGTGGACAGAAGCTTCCTAGTTTGTTTCACCATTCCCCTGGTAGGAGGAACCAAGTGGGAGAGGATACACCAGCAGATTTGCTTGTTTACAATAAACTCAGCAATTTCAGCTTACTATGAAGAACAAACCTGCCTCTCAACCTAGCTTATCTTACTGGCTGCTGTGAAGATAAAGTGTGAGTTTGGATGATCGTGACAGGAGAAGAAGCCACCATGGATCCCCCCCCAGTGCATGCTGTGCACGCAATCACCATTTGCATTATTCCCTGCGCACTTCTTCCCCACCCTACAACCTCTACAGCATATTGTGGGTTGTAGTGTGGGTACTTGTGCTGCAGTCAAGGAATAATGTAAATAGCGGTCACACAGGCAGCGGGGAGAAGCCTCCACCATGACCGCCTGAACCCAGTCAGTATGTGTACCTGAGAGAAGCATGTATGCTAAGCCCCTTGGAGAAATGGTGGAATAATAATAATAATAATGGTGATTATGATAATGATGGTGTTGTATTTGGTGTTGTTAGAATAAAGCCCTCAACATTTGGCTCATGGACATATTGTCGTAGACTGAATTTACCCCAGTCCTTTGTGTCACTCTTATAACAGTCAATTAACGCTATAAGTTATTTTACACTGTTTTTTTTTCTGCTTCTTTAACCTGTTCCATTTTTATAATATGGGAACCAAGATCAATAAATGGTCATTCTTTCAGTGGACAATATTCCGTACAGCTAATCACCAGCCATCTCTTTCAGTAATGCATCTAGTCAGAAGATTGGAAAGCAAAGTGGACTCCAGCTTCACTGAATTTGCACAAAAAGTTAATTGTATCAATGTTGGTGCAGAATATGTCTTTAAATTACACTTTAGTGGCAGCCTCTGAACTTTATGTTGGATTCTAAAATGTAGTCTAGTACCTAACACAGAGATATTGGAGAACTAGAAACTCAATGGCCAATTTCTTCTGTTCTAATCCTAGATCTGTAGATAGAATTTTTATTACTGAATTTTAACCTTGTGACTAAATTTTTATTGTTATTATATTGCATTGTATGGAACAGGCTATAACCTGCGATTGGTTGCCTAAAGAATAAAGTGAAAGTGAAATAATAATAATAATAATAATAATAATAATAATAATAATAATAGAAGCGGCATCACACCAGCGATTTAGTGAACTCTCGCTGTGCCTGGTGTACGGATTTGCAGCACGGTACTCACCCTGCTGACACCCTGCCTCTTCCCCAGCCTTTTCTGTTTTTTCCTAGAACGCCTAAAGTCTGGATTATTTTCCCTAAGCATGTTTAATGCATGTTTAATGCTACGTGTAGTTTTGAAGGAATTAGGGGTGTGTGCTGTGATGGCTTGAATGGATTGCATCAGGTCTTGGCAGGGAAAAGTGATCTCTCCCAGCAGCCATCTCCAAGCCTCAATATAAAACCCAAACCTTACATCCCAGGCTCCAAAGCATTTTTTAAAAACCATACAATGCTCAAAACTCTGCAGAGACAGGATTGTACTCCCTCAATTCCCCCAAAGAGCCAGACTAAAGGGTCATTCCATTTTTGCCCAGCAGAAAGGCAGTCTGGTTGAAGTGCTCATCTGACAGAACCTGACTGGAGGGAGAAAGAGAAGGGGAGGGGTGGAGAGGAGTGGAGCGGAGCGGAGTGGAGCGGAGCGGAAGAGCTGATGAGTGTGTGAGTGGAAGAGCAGCTCTTCAGGTGAAAGGGATCATAAGCTTGACGCACTTCTGCCTTAGAGGTAAAAAAGCATGGAGGCAAACCTGGGGGGATTAGGTGTGATGGAGCTCTAAATAAGCTCTCTGCCTTGTGATGCAATTTCAGTATGTTTTCCAGTGATGAAAAGTGGGACTTGCCAGAAGGGGGAGGTAGAGGGTAAAAGCACCGATGAGGGAAGCAATGAGTTGTTATTATTATTATTATTATTATTATTATTATTATTATTATTATTTATTACCCGCCTCTCCCTCCGGATTGAGGCGGGGAACAACAACAAACACAAAATACACAAAACTAATTAAAAGCACATAAAACCAATACATCATTAAAATAACAATAAAACACCAATAAAAACACTTAAAATTCATCTGAGTAGGCCTGCTGGAAGAGATCAGTCTTTATAGCTCTTTTAAATTCGTGAAGACATTAAGCACCCCTTCTCTCCCACCTTTTCTCCACTTGGAATTGTCTCCTCCCAATATAGTTTTGCAATTCAGAAGCAGACTGTTCAGGTGCTTAGGAACGATGGTGTTGGCTCCCAAGCACCCTAACAGTGAGAACAGGGCTTCAGCAGAAGCACCAGCCATGCCAACCGGAAGCCCCAAGAATTTAAGGCCTAATCCACACCGAGGAGGATATTGCACTATGAAAGCGGCATGTAAGGCAGAAGCCACATTACTGCTTTATAGCAGTGTTGAAGTGCACTGACAACTGTTGGGGCCCATTGACCCATGCCATATACCACTTTTATACCACTTTCATAGTGCTATATTCTGCTTGGTGTGGATTAGACCGATGTCACAATTCCTGGTTCCTACATAACAACAAGCCACAAATAATAGAAACTGAAACTGGCCATGATGGAGGAGAAAAGGAGAGGAAAAGGGGAGCACATGATTCCAAGACTTTCTCCAGCTCAGAGACTTACTTCTATGGTGCTAAACCATGGTTTAGCATTATGGGCAGATGTATTCAGTGACTTGCTCAAAGACACCCGTGAGCTTCATGGCCAGGCATGGATTTGAACCCAAATCGTTGGGCCCAAATCTAATACTCTATCCACCACGACTGTTCCAGGAAATGATCTGACTATGATGTAGTGAGTTTGTTAGTGAGCAGAAACGTGGACTTCACAGAGTTCCAAAATGCTGCTAAGGGACCTGTGTAGCCTAACACAGTGAATAGATTTTATCAGGCTTTAGCTGACAAGAGTAAGCCTCATTCCCTGGATGGGCCTCTCATAGTTATGTCACCCTTTTCTCTTATAGTCTTGTCTCAAGATGAACTGGGAGGTTTTCACTACTAACCAGGCACTAGAAAGGCGATTAGTTTCCCAAGCTCAGATGCTTTGGGAACCTGCGAGAGGGAGCCTCCCCTGCTCCTTCTGAGAGGGAGGAGGGATGTAGCTTGTCAGTTCCTGAGAGGGAAGAAGGAATCTAGCAGAAGAGCCTATAAGATCCAATCCGCAGGCTTCGTGTTTCGGTCTCGCTTCGGGGTAATGTGCACAGTCAGCCTGGAGAACTTCTGTAGTTCAAAGGGATGGTTTCCGTCTATCGTGCCCCCCCATAGATACCCAGCTAGGAAAGCTTGATTAGCTGGAAGGAGGTGTGAACTTTCTTTGCATGTATATATTCTGCATCAATTTTATATCAATAAACCGTCATCTTTTTGAACAAGTGGCTTGTTTCATCTTGGTAACCAAAAGAACCTTATTGATGACTTGAACTTGACAGAACCAGAGCCCAGATCTAACACATATGACAACAGGGTTATGAAACCCCCAATCCAGACTATCAACTTCTCTCCCGGTAGAAAATGCTAAATCCAAATGTGTTGGATTAGGGTGAGAGATTCATCCCTTCTCTCCCCCCCCCCCACTACTTCCTCCAGCTATCAGAATTCATTTTTAATTTTAAACTTTTTATAGCCACAATTTCCCTTGCTAAAGAAGGCTCCTACAATAATTAAAATATCATAAAATGCATTAAAAATCATAAAAATATAGAATAAGGTATCAGACCAGAAGATCCAGCAGATTAACAAGTCAAACAAAAAGCCAGGCAGAAGAAGTACACCTTGCCACCACTTTCTAAAGGGAAGTCAGTCTTGGAGCAGCCATGGAGCAATTGACGTAAAAGTTCTGCTTCTTAATGGAATATTCTCAGTTCACATGTAGAAGGGATTGATCGGACAACCCGAGCAAGTATTATGGATGATGCAAGGAGAGGATATATGTGGGCCCCAAACCATGAAAGGATTTTAAGATGGGCACCAGCACCTTTATGGAAGCTCTTTTACATTTGTAACTTTTAGTATCTAAAGATGCGCAGCAGCATTTTGTTTGAGCTGAAGGTTCCATGTTGCCTTCAAGGACAACCCTATGTTGGATGCATTACAGTAGTGAGCCTAGACATTGTAAAATCAGGTATCAGCATTGCAAGATCTTCCCTGTCTAAGAACGGGGAATGCCTGAGTGACAAATGGAACTGACAAAAAGAACTAGTTACCATTGCCACTTGGTTATTAAAAAGCAGACCCAGGTCATACAAGACTCCCAGACTCCATTCCTGTACTGGTGGAAAAAAATGTTATCCCATCAATCACCGACAAAGCTTCCTCCCTCAAGGATCTGAGGAGATCAGACAAACATTTCTCTCATTTCTATAGCTCACATGACACGACAACCCATAGTGGGTTGTCTCCCTTGTTTGGTTCAAGGAGCTTGTTGCGATGTCCAAACCTGGCACAGTTTCCTCAGCATGGCTTGTTAACCATGCTCAAGCCACCCTGAGAACCCATGGATTGTTGTTGGGTTGTTTGGGGTAGTTTGTTTTCAGGATGGATTGTTAACCTGGCAAAGTGGCTTGTGCATGTTTTCTTGGAAAGAGCTGCAGAGCCATCTGGCAAGAGTGACCAAAACAACCGGCTGCTCCTTGCAGTGTCCTTCCTCCTCCAGCTCGGTGCTTCATTTGACAGCAACCAGTTTTATCCCCTCATGAGCTGAGTTAGCACAGCTAAGAATGTATGTTGATTGGCTTACTTCTGGGTAAACACACATGTTCCTATTTTGGGACCATGGCTATTTGGAAGCTGGGTGGTTTAAGCTTTCCCCCCTCCTGTTTTCATGCCAGAGTTAAAAGAAGAAAAGCAAGTCTCAATGTTTTTACTTTATTTAAATATTCCCCCTCCTGACATGCCATGGTTATGAATTGGGGTTACCCAGACATAAGTTAATCACACATACAGGCATAGCTGTGCTAGGAAGAGGAACGGGCTCCAAAGAGCAGCCAGGGAGAGTTTTTTAAATTGTTATAGAAAGACAATAAGTAAAACTCTCAGCCACCTCGTCCTAAAAGCTAAGGTAAGCCACTCTCCTTCATTCTGATGATATGGCGCATATATATATATATATATATATATATATATGTCAATGTAAGTGCTTCACAAGGCAAGAATGAAGGGAGTGGGAGAGTATCTCATCACAGAGGAATTGTGCTGCAAAGACACCTGCGATACGTGCTGGGAGCAGGCAGGAGGATGAAGAAGGAAACAAACCATAGCAAGCCAGTGAGTACCTGATCACCTGTCGGCAGCAGTGCCAGCCACCATGGCTCGTGTTCATCATGGCTCATCGTGATGTGTGAACTGCAATTTGAGTAGAAGGAGCTACTCAAATTGTAGCATGTTTAAGAGAGGTAGTTGTGATGCACTATTAGGCATCCCTTTCCTTCAGTCACCTTCAACCAACTCCCCATGTTTTCAATGTGTAAAGTCTATACTTTTAAAAAAAAAATCCTTCCAAGCTTAGTTTTGAACACTCTCAAAACCCATTATGTCACTGTGTTTAGGGTTTATCTGTTCAAAATTAGAATCTTGTTATTTCCTTGGATTTTTAAAAATAAAGGAAGACTACTTTTTTGTGTTTGCGTTTTTTCTGGTAGAATGTACTGGTATTTAAATATGTGAAAAGTGGAACTGGGCTTGTTGATGAGTGTAAATGAACAGAAGTTCATCTTGGGTAGCATAAATGCAAATTTATTTAACTTCAGTGTTATCTATTTTTTAAAGGGATGCCACTAAGAACATCTATTAATCACACAGAAAACCAACAAGAAATTATTCAGTGTCCTTCTCCCTCTGAAATCCCGATTAGTTTTGAATAATCACTGTTGTGCTGTGTTTATAAGGGTCTCTGGAAAGGGCAGTATGATAAGTTTAAAGAGACAAAATGTTCTTCATCCTCATTAAAGATTGTGAACAGTGTGCTAAATAATATTAATGGCTAGGATTGTCAGTGTTTAACAGTACTTTCCTAGTACAAGTGATTTTATTGATCAATGCAGACTCTATGTAACGGGGTAGATTATTCTACTGATTTTATCGAAACCTTAACTAAGTTTGTTAGTGCACCACATATCTTTAAATAGATCTAGATGATGATTTAGATTAAGTAAAGCAGGACACCATCCATCTTTTTTTGATCTGTTAATAACTTAAATCCATCATTGTTGCTACCAGCTGTTTTCAGATTCTGTGGAGAGCGAGCACATTTCTTTGGTATATTTGATATAGAATGCATCAATGAAGTTTTCACAAATGTTTTTAAGATATCTGGTAACATTTAACTGTATCTCTACTAGGAAAAGTAGTGAAACCCTTGTTCTAATAATAGAAAATACCAATAATGGTTACACGTCTAAGTACATTTCTTTTAAAGCTATGTGTTGCTCTGTGCTTGCAATTCTTTTAATATATCCTTAATTTTCTGTTTTGAATATGGCAAATTAATTTCTTTTTATCAGATTACAGATGTCTCTATGCCAGGTGTGTGGTCCGTATTGCTACATATTTTTAGAAGCTGTCATTTTTATTCTGTGGTGCATTACTTCTGAAGTATTCTGAAATCTCCAGACTTTGGACTGGGTCCAGAATTGCTCTTCTATGAAAAGAAGGGTTCCTTGTGTTCATAGAAAGACCCATGATTGAGCAGAAGTTCCCCACGGCAAGAAGGGGACTGGTGACTTTTGCCAACTCTACAATCACTATTACTGTTCCCCACACTGTTTCAGAGCAACCCCCAGGCTCTCTAGAGCAGTTTTTTTGGGGGTGGGAGTTGTTGGGAAGAATAGGAGACTGCATCACAAAGGGGAATTGGTTAAAATCGCTTTCCACCAGTGGGGGCATCCTGTGATCAGATAAGTTTGGATTGAAGCTAATGTTTTCAACAGTTTCTTTTGTTTTAGAATATAAGCCTATTTGGGAAAAATGCTTTCCATTTAATTATAGTTAACCGTATAAGTTCTATTGATAATGTACAGTCCCCAAATGTTCTCCTTGCTTCACTAGGCTGAGTATTTGTATGCTGCTTTTCCACTTTATGGACTGCAGAACGTCTCGCAAGAAATCAAAGAATAAAATTAATAGCATTGAAGATAGAAACAACCCTAAAAACCTATTAATACATCAAACAAACAACAAAGGCAGTGGAAGCAGCAAACAAGAAGAGAGAGAGAGAGAGTTTCATACAAACTAATAAAATTAGCAACCAAACCATGAATGAATAAACAGCAGGTCATAAGTTAGCCATTAAACCAGGGATATTGAGCATCTTTCAGCCCAAGGACTGAATTCAATTTTGTAGAAACTCCCAGGGGCTGCGTTCCCGTGGTGGCTAAAACTGGAGGGGAAAGGGGCAGAGCCAAACATGCCAGCATATTTAACCGTAAAGTTCTTTCTGCCAGTAACAAAGCCTTAGAAGAGGCATTTTCCCCGTTTAGAAAGGGGGACCCTTGTTTCAGATCTTAAGTATCAGGGAACTTCATGGGGGAGAAGATGGTCCTTCAGGTACCCAGGTCCCAAGTTGCCTAGGGCTTTAAAGGTTAAGAAATAATACCCCAGTGCCAGCTTAATTAATACCTTATATTTGTCCATTAATTTCTATGGGCAGCTCTCATGTTTTTCCATGGGGACATTTAAAATTAGATTCTCAGTGTAAATCAGGAAATGACCTGCCCTATCCCAAGTCTCTGGAGCTAAATGTTCAGCTTGGTTTGGAGGGGGAAGGGAGAATCTGCAAATAAATAAATAAACAAATAAATAAAAAAATAAATAATGCCTCCACCCTTTCCATTAGAGCACTTTCTATAAGCAGAATTTCTGTCCCAGAACAGAACCCATGGAACATGATGGTGGGCTTACCATTATCATATGAATTCAACTGGCAAACATTACACTGACATTAGCAACATTAGCTATCAAGAGTTTGCGGGAAAGCCTTTAACTCCTAGCAGTGTTTTTTTTTTAAAAGCTAGCACTTTTACTAATCAGCACAGATTACTAATTTGGATTCAGTATGATTTACTTTATGTATATTTGAACTAAATTATCTCCAACCCATAGAAAGTACCTTGGTATTACTGCTGACACAGGATGGCAAAGAACAGTATCCAGTGGTAGTCTAACTTCAGTCCCATTCATTTCAATGGGTCTGTTCTACGTAGGGCTAACATTTGATGCAACCCAATGAGCATGAGCAGCAATGGAAGAGGAGCATTTCTCCCTTCCTGTTTCCTCCTGCCCATCACCATTGCTTCCTTTACCCCTGCACATTGTTCTTAATCTACAGGTGAGCCTTTTAAAGTTTGCATAAACTAAAATGAGCATGAAGTCGAGCTGGTGCTTTAATTTCATTCAACACCTTGTAACTGGTGAAGATTAATGCATATATCTCTTGCTAATTCTTTCCAATTACTTAGTTCATATAAATTCCCAAGCCTGGTTAATTATGCCGAAGTCAAGAGGTAATTTTTAACAGTATTTCCACAACAGGGGAATTTTCACCGCATAACCTTGCCCTCTAGTAGAAACTCTCAGCAGATTAGGCTCTCTGACTCGAGCCCATTCATTTTCAGCTCGAGCCTAATTGCTGCCGACTGGCTGCCACAGGTACCTGGCTATTGTACACATAAAGAATGCAGGTCCTTCCGAGAACAAATAAGGAAAGATTAATTGTTCGTTTTGTTTCATCCCAAGAGAAATGTGGGCCCTTAATCAAGAAAAATAATTTCTCCTGTTGATTTGGCTTATTTGGAGGGACGCATAATTGTGGGAAAGCAACGTGGCGGACATGCATTTTGTCAGAAATGTAGCCATTTGCTTTGCACGGGGAAGGCAATGATAAAATGAAATAAATATAAGGCAATGCTGGAATTGATGGGGATGGCTCACATTTCTCATGGTAAGTAATTTGGCTGTTGGGCTTTTATTTGAACCAATATTGGTAGGTAGTATTGTCATTTGTTTTGTCTGCTTCTTTGGAAATCTAATCAAGGAGACAATAGTAGGGGGGGGAACATTTCTCCAAATTGTCCTTAATTGCTAGAACACAAAGTGAGCTAAACACTCTGGTGTTTCCAATTAAAGAATCTGTTTCAAGCAAGCACCATTAAATCTATCTTTCCCTGTCTGATAAATAAGCTATCAAAGACTGGAACAGATTAATTGAGAGCAATTAATTCAAGGCTTAGTATAAAAGTCAGACAAAGCCAATGCTGTCAATGACTACAAATCTGACGTAAAATAAATTATTTCGTGGATTAGAAACATTTTAGCCCTTGCCATCTCATTATCCTAGTCAGCAAAACACTCAGGAGAACTGGGTTCAATTTTCCGCCAGGCCAAGCTACGTTCTGTGTGACTTTGGGCAAATCTCTTTGTAGAAGTCTTCGGTGACAGCGCACCAGCAGGGAGCATTGCAGCTTTTATCTGTGTCCTTTGATAATATAAAAGAAGAGTCCTCCTTACCTTATGTTACTGAGGTGGCAGAAATTAAGTATGAAGACAATCAACTGGAAAGAGTACCTCAGTCTCAAGAAATCACTTTGTGTAATTTCTCCCCTTAGTCTTAATTGAAAGACATTTATCTTCCCTAGGGAGCTGTACTTATTTCTGAATATTTTTATGTAGAGAAACAGTGTATACTTCTATATGGAAATTCAGTCTGGAACCCATATACTAGATATTCCGTTGCAGGGTGTTCTATAGATGGCTTCAGTTAGACAAACCCATGGAAGATAGGTCAATCAATTGCTATTCTCCTGATACCCAAGTAGCATTTGCGGCTGGGAGGGGGAATAACTGGGATTGTCTTGTCCCCTTCATTGTCCAGCCTGTGAGAATCCAGACACATCTGACTGACTGCTGTTGAAAATAAAATACTGGCCTAAAGGGGGCTTCATTCTGGGTCCTTATGAAAGCAGGCGTAGGGTGACCATGTGGAAAAGAGGACAATGCCCCTGTATCTTTAACAGTTGTATATAAAAGGGAATTTCAGCAGGTGTCATTTGTATGCATGCAGCACCTGGTGAAATTCCCTCTTCATCACAACAGTTAAAGCTGCAGGAGTCCTGCCCTCTTTTGTATCTGGTCAAGAGGGTAGAGCTCCTGCAGCTTTAACTGTTGTGATGAAGGGGGAATTTCACCGGGTGCTGCGTGCATCCAAATGACACCTGCTGAAATTCTCTTTTCTATACAACTGTTAAAGATACAGGAGCCCTGCAATCCTTTTCAGATGGTCACTCTAGGGTGCATTGTCCAAAGGCCCTCAAAAACCAGGACCAGGCCCTCGGTATATACTAAGGGGCTGTCAGTAGCCCTGCCCCTGTCCTGTCTCATCACCAAAGAAACAGAGGGGGTATTCACAGTGCAGTGATTACGGTGACCATATGGAAAGGAGGAGAGGGCTCCTGTAGCTTTAACTGCAGGAGCTATACTAAAGTGACCAGATACAAAAGAGGGCAGGGCTCCTGTAGTTTTAACTGTTGTGATGAAGAGGGAATTTCACCCTCTGAAGATTTTAAAAACATTTGTTAAAAACAATTCAACATAATAAATAGTCTTTTTTATATATCATCATACTCGTCCTGTTTGAAATTTTGTAAAGAACATTTGAACATGTTCAACTGTAAAAATCACAGTTGAACATGTTCAAAATGATCTGTACATCAGATCGAGAGATATTTAGGGTGGATACTTTTGAAATGAAAGCCCTGTATGATAAACTATAAAATCATACAATCCTGAGAAAGTGAATGTATAATGAGGTATCACTCATAATCCCCTAAGCATTGGGGTAAACCCCATGTTATTCTACATTTTCTTAATCCTCATTAAAAAATTCAACTTTATTATTCTTGAGTATTCTTTTGAAAGTCGTATCGTTTTTGAGTAAATCATGGTTAAATGTCACACATAACTAATGTGAGCATTGATTTTATACATCCAAATGAAATTATCTCAAAAACTAATGGAGTTAACAAAAAATGTGTAATTACAAAAAGTATTTGTCATTAAATTTGAAACATTTCAGAAAAAAAATCATCTCAGTAGAATAAACGGGTGAGAAGTTATGCATATTTAAATGTGGCAATTACATAATAGCGCAGCAGTCATATTGATGATGTCATCACGCAGCCCCCCACCACTGGAATTTTGTAAGACTCACTTTTCTGAGACACTTATGTCATATATAAACAAAAAATATTCACAAAGCTTTTGCACTGTTCAGGTAAATTAATCCTGGTTTGGCTCTGGGACTATATTGTCACTCTACACCCAGAATGAAGCCCCCTTTAGTCCAGTATTATATATTATTATTATATTAATGTAAAGCCCGTGTCACCACAGGCGCTAGTAGTTTGAGAATGATTGGATGAAGATATGTTTGGCCATTTCCCTTGCGACTGGAACAGCTTCACATGGGATCCACTGATTTATTATTTTTTAAAAAATAAATGGACTTATTAAACTTAAAAGATTTTTTTTTAAAAAATCTACTGTATTACTTCTGGGAAGATAATCTTAGGGGTAAATGTGAAGCCATTTTTATGTTGTCCTTGGCATTTAGTGTTAATAGCTTGGACTTTGATGTCGGAGAGATGACAAACTCACAAGAAAACAACATATAACTGTCTGTGACTGAAAACAGTAGCTGATAAAGACCAATTTTCCTATGGAACAACTTTACATGGGATGTTGCAAAGAATTTCCAAGAACATATTCATCAATACAACAATTCATTGGCTGTTGCATTATCGTAAGCCACTCTGAGAGACCCCCTTCCTGGAGGTGGACCCTACACCTTCAGCTTCCAATGGGTCTGCCTACAGACATATCGGACTACTGACACCAGAGCTGGGACCCATCCCGCAGTACTGTCAGCTTCATGTAACTGACACCAAAGAGGCAGTAGCTCATAGGATGAATCACCCAGCAAACAGTTGAGTGCTTACCAGATCTGATGGCTGAGCTTGACGTCCTCATTCGTATGTATAATCCATACTCGAAGCTTTTTAAAAAGATCTTGACAGATCTTTAAACAGATCTGACAAATGATGTCTGATCAGTGCTGTTTGGTGTGGTCTTTTAAAAAGATAATTTTGCATTTCTTTAAATTTCAGGTTGAAAGCACATGATGTCAGATCAGGCGTTATTTGGAGCAGAGGAAATAAACTGGCATTGAACCGTAGAGCAATAGGAGTCTATTTGGCGTGCAGCAAATAAACATACTGTTTTGCCATTAAAGCTTGAGCTTTTAACTTTTTTAGAGTTTCAATATTTTCTACACGTCTACAGTGCTCAAGCTTCATTTTTAAAAAGAATGAGCAAAATCGGTCTGGTAGATCTCTAGTAATACACGTTAAACTAACATATTCTTATACAGATGTGTGTGCGTGATATTTGTTCCAGCAATATCCCATGCAACATGAATACCAAGGGATTTTCTAGGGAATCCTGTCATGCTATTGGCATTGTGCTAGAGGAACCTTACGTTAGTGCGATGTAATTTATGTTACTGCTTGTGTTGCATTGGAAACTGCTCAAGTTTTCCACTTTTAATCTGTTATCTGTGTTTAGACAGAAACAGGTTACTTCAATTTAAAAGAAATTATTCCATCAATTTTATGGAACAAGTAATATACAGTATACTTTGGGTTTTCTTTTGAGGGGGAGAAAAGTCATGCAGCTGTGTAATAAGGATTGGAATGATGTCAGAATATATCTCTACTATGTGGTTGTCAGGCCAATTCTATTTGTTATCGGCACAGAAAGGGTTAGTAAGTGTTGAATGGCTGCCTGACGTTGGCCTTTTAAATTGGCAATTTCATTTTTCCTGCCTTTATTAAGAAATCGCTCACACGTGAGTTTGGGAGGGACAAGTGTCAGAGAACAGGAGCTACAATGAAGTACCTTTGATTGAGCAAGGATTACGTTGCTCAGTTCATTCTATAAAAACGTGTCAGCTTGCCACCCAAATAAATGCCTAGAGCACATAAAACATGGAGCCAAGTGACCCCTGGAAGAAAAATCAATTGCAATTCATATTTCATATGCCTATAATTGCTGGCGAAAGCAGAGCAGCAGTTCTTTATAGAGAAGCCTTCTCTATTATTAGTTGCTTCCTGTTTGAGGGGGGAGATTTTTTGTGTTTGTTCTTTGTGGGCTTTTAAGTGGTCATTCCTTTCATATGGACTAAATTACTCCAGAACTGTAATAACAGAAGTCAAGTTTTCTTATTATTGCACACTGTTCTGTGTTTGAGCTGGTGCACTGAACTATAGAGAAAAAAATCATACACAGCTGTTCTGCTTGAGATTTCTGCAGCTTTTGTACACCAACAAAAAGTCCCTTGTACTCAAGGTTCTATCATCTGTGAAGTTATCAATTTGCTAGCATTTTAACCCTCAAACAGAGTCTTTTTTGTTGTCTCTTTTCTTCAAGCAGGCAAAGAATCCTGCATCTTTAAAAGCAGAATTCTGAAAGTCTCTTCTTTATTTCCCCCCTCCCCCCAACACTTCTTTATTTCAGTCTGATTTTCTTTTTTCAAAGCTGCTGTAGGATTCCTATCCCACTGTGGACTGAGATGTCATATGGATAGAGAAAATGCCGCTCACTTTATGGATTACTGTTAGGTCAACAAAACTTTGGCAGCATTGATTAACTTGACAGTGAGTACAGCAGTACATTTATCACTTATGGCTGTGCTGTAGAAAATCTAATAAGAGGCAAACAATTCCCTTTAGAGTAGTAACAGGTTCACTGTGGCTAACGGTGCATGCACTGGAAATTTCTGCCTTTAAATTATACTCTTGCTGCTAGTTGGGTCATTGACTCAAAGCTACTGCACTTCCCGTGACCATGTTCTATATTATTTATTTGATCAAAACTGTGTGGTTTATAGAGCTATGGCTAAACGGAAGCTTGCACCTGAGTCCATTTAAAAAGAGATGGTCTATAGCTAAAAAGCATTAGACTAAGGCCCATGCCTTGTGCAATTAAATCAAAGCTGGCTGCCGTAATCTGTGAAGCTTGAGCTGTTTGCAAATGATTACAAAAGACATTTACAGAAGATGATTAATCAACATTTGCTGCAAAAATGTATTATAGATTTCAAGAAGTATAGGTTTCCTAGTTTCATCAGTAGATGATGAAAGGCCAAGCTGTGGTGTATGGGTGAAAGCATAATTGAAAGCATCATTTGGGGAGTAAACAAAATTGTGGAATGTGCATTGCACCAAAAAGGGAACAGCAGTACACTTGACTCTGTATGCCTAGAGATGGTAAAACAAGTTAACCTACCCTCCTAAGTTAACTTTTATATTGCTGCAACCATAGAATGCAATTCCCAAGCAACCCATACAACTTCCATAAATTTTAGTAGGGTTTCTATTGGAGCATCACTTGTACCTTTACCATTCTGAAAAGCAATTAATTTTATTCAGTTTCCTTTGAAAAGTTTGCTGTAACTAGAATTGGACATAATATTTACACATTGTAAGTAAAAACACAAATTCCGGTAAGTGCTTCCATTGTAAAGGTCCCAGTCTGATAAAACCCTTAAAAAAATTAACTAGCTATTTTTAAATAAAAAAATAATTACTGGTAAAAGGCTAAGGAGTCTTTTATTTATTGTCTCTAGATATTTAAGTTGATTATGTTTTCCAGTATTCTTTTCTAAATGTTTAAACATGTTACAAGGCCAAAGAAAGAAGTATTGGAAATCCAATAAATTTAATATTTATCTTCCAGTACCTTGTGGAACATTTCTTATCTCTGGATGAAGCCCTAAACTCACTTTGCTGTAATTAAATGGTGTTGAAATCAATGGGCTGTACTTCTCAAGCATCTGTGCTTGGGTGTTCATGCTTAACTGAATTTAGTTTATCACGATAACGTCGTCGATAGAGTGGGGTGCGGCAGAGGAGGTTGTTTTGAAAATAGAACTTCTGACATGTTTTCTTCCAATATATCTATAAAATGATATCATTTTTGTTGTCGGGCAAGAATTATTTTACTTGAATCAATTGTCAGGAGGCCTAATGTAATAAGGCAGCTTCTGGTCTGGCTAAAATAATAGTTTGTAAAAGAAAATCCCATCGCAGTCTGGTTTTAGCAGAAAAACTGGATTCACTGAAAAAAATAATGCAGTGAAAGCCAACATAGAGTTGCATTTGAGCATTGGAGGAAGATGCAGTGAAATGGGATTGGGGTTCCTAATTCTTATGCCTCTATTTAGCATAAATAAAAACTGTGGCTCTCAAAGCTATCTTGGTTCTAGAAACAGTAACACATTATACAAATCCATGGATTTGTATAAAGGAAGTACTCCCACCGCTTGCCTTCTTAAGAGTGGAGACCTGAATATTGATTAGCTATCACACTGGCATCAGAACTACTCTTAGGATTCAATTTTTTTGTTGTTTTGCATATTTTATTGATCAAAAGTGGTAAATGAGCATCAAGCGTGCAAGAAGACGATGAATTGTTTACTTGCATAAAATAACCTTTCAATAAGGGAAGATGCATTGCTCACACTTTTGGTGCCGTTCTGCTGCCCGAAGCAGATGGCATTCAGCTGCTATTGATTTGCTCCTATAGTTACAGAGCAGCACGTAACTAGGCATGCTCATTTCAGGTGGGTTTTGGAGTGTTGTTGTTCCTTTCCCCCGCCCTGCCCTGCTTTTCCTTTCCCCCCCCCCCTTTTCATTTTTAGCAAAAGGGGACAAAGACAGTGACCTCATTTCACAAAAGGAAATTTTAAAAACCTCACAAACTAAAATGGTGGAATTAGCAGGGGGGAATGTATTAAGTGTATAAACAAAGCAGAAGAAATGTCAGTTCTCTTGGAGTAGGAAACCCATGCTAATTGCTAAGTGGTCAGCTGAGAGTGCTACATCTATAGTTTTACCAGTAAGCAAATACAGCAAGGTTTTAAAGAAGGAAGAACTTCTTTACAGTGTATACTTTTTTCTCCTCTTTTGACATGTGTATGTGAGTGTGATTATAATCCTTGCAGATTTGCTAACTGCCTATAGCCCTTGAGAAATGTATGGTAGGGTAGTGTCAGGGCATGACAGACCTTAGACCTATATCAGTGTGCTTGTGGACTGTCATTTGATTGATACGCTTGCATGGCATGCAGCATCCTAGTTTTACACAGTCTTCAGCTATGTATTTCAGACACCAGGTTCTTGGTAAACACCTCATTTTTGCAAGTGTTGTTTAGGCCCATCTAAATATTAACTGCCTTTGTCTTTCTTTAAAGAGCAAGACACCGAAAGCAGTAAATGGGTAATTCCTCTCATTAGCTTTTTTTTTTTACAATGTTGGTAATACAGACCCTGTTCAGACGACATGCTAAGCCCCAGCGGTTAAGCATTTTGAGCTAAACATTATGGCTCAGCATGTTGTCTGAACAGGCCTACAGTTACACATGATTGGGGACATGTAGCCCTCTGGGTTTTGGAGTACAGCTCTCATTATCCCTGATATTTGGTAATGATGGCTGGGGTAGATGAGAGTTGGAAGGACCAGAAGTTCTCCAGTCCTTCACCAGCAATTAGCTTGGCAAGCTTTGAACTAGGAAGGGGAGCTTGCAAGCCAGAGCCAAAGTCCTGGTACCTAACAGGTTTCGGTGTTACATGTGAATCAAGTCATAGACAATGCCCTAGTTCACACATAACAACATCCCAGAGTATGGGTTGAATATGGGTTGTTGTTGAATCATGGGTTGTTGTCAAATCATAGGTTGTTGTCAAATCATGGGTTGTTGCCATTACATGCAATCTCTGCATTGTGGTTTAACTATGGGTTGTTAACCATGAATACCCCAGGTTTGTTGTTGGGTTGTTTCCAGCTAACAACTCATAGTTCAACCATAGTTCAGAGTTCGCATGGAACGACAATGCATACTCAACCTATACACTAGGTTGTCATTATGTGCTAACCAAAGTGTCTCCTAGTTCTAGATAATTAAACTGATCAGTTTATCAAGTGTTCTAGTCTAAAACCTGTTTTAGCTCTACTAACAAGGTACAACTGCCCGTTATTTTGTTAAGTGAACATTTACAAATTACTTATATTTACCATTTACTTTCTTCGATTCACAGTTGAAAATTGTCTTATACTATTTCTTGCAGGCCTGTCTTTCACTTTCTGACGATGGGTTCTTTTTTAGCACTTCCTAGTGATAAATATAGAATACGATTTTGAACTATGCCACCAGATTTTTTTTTATGGTAGTCAGATGAAAGTCCTGTTTGTTGAAGATTCAACCGCATTGCTTTGGATTTCTGGCAAATGATTTTACCACCTGCAATCTGAAGTGATACATGGTTGCAGGCTAAGCGGTTGTCTGATTACTAAAGAACTGAACTTGGACCACAAGAGATAAGTAATCTAGTCTGAAGTGGGGGCCTGTTGGTTGCTAGGCAACATTTTAAATCATCAGTATTGCGATGCACAGCACCCATTTCCAGTTAGAGCTATCATGCAGATAGGTGTGGGATCTACCAGCTGCTGCTGTCACAAAACTACCTAAACCTGCAAACTTGAACAGCTTTGCTGTGGTTTTTCTTTGTCCAAGGAGAGAGAGAGGGTTCCTCCAAAATAATGCATCATATTCCCTTCCAGCTCAGCTTTCTGATGATACAGAATGGTTCAGGTGGAGAAGGCTTAAGCATTTGGAATGTTATACAGGGACTAGAGACATATAGGGATACATATGGAAGCATGTCCAAAAAGGTAAACTGTAGCTGAGTAGGTAGGTCACAGCCAGCTACAATTTCTCTCCTATGTTCCCAGTCAGCTTTGCCCAACTTTTCTTTCCTGCCCCCTGCTTACTGTAGTATTTTTGTCTTAGGTTTCCTATTCCGTGACTCTTTTTCCATGACTTCCTTCCCTCTGCTTCTGCCCCTGCATCTCTACTTTCTTTGAAGAGCTGAAAGGTGGGATATAAATAAAATCCTGTCCTTTTGTTTCCTGGTTCCTCCTCCTTTTTCTAACCCCCTCTGACCTGGTCCTGCACTATCTTCCCATCCCTTGGCCTCTACCTGCATTTTATAGGCTGTCTGCTTTGTCTAATAACATACCTCACTTACTAGACATAATAGGCTTATTTTTCAGATGTTTTGCAACTATTCTTTTAAATCTCCCTCATCGTATCAGTGTTGCACAATACATAGTTCCCTTCAGTGCTACAGAACAGGCTCTGGTTCTGTAGCGGTAGAACTGGAAGTATAGGCTGAAGGTTTGTTGGCAAGTTGCTCACTGACCTGATTTGTCAGTGTTGGGAGTTGGACTCATGCTACTCAGTGGCTCAATTCGGATGACACGATAGTCAATGGTGGGGTAATAATCAACTTTACAGTTGTTCAACTAGGGGGTACTCCCCACACAACATGGTAATAAATAATCAACTATGGTGTGGATGAGGATCAGCACTGAGTTGACTATGGCAGCATTTGGATGACACAATAGTCAAAACAACTGACGATTGTTTCCACCACACCAGTTGTTTATTGTGTCGTCTGAATTGAGCCACTGTGTGATTAGGAATGTGATTGGTCTGTTGGCTGGTCATGTCACAAAGAATTGAAGCCTGAATATCCATCCTTTCTTTCTGTGGCTTCTTCTCTGTAGTTACTTGAGCAACTACATTTTGAGCATTTTGGAGGATTTTGTGAAGAAGCTATTTCTCATGGAGAGACTAAAAGCAGCATATTAACTTTCTCTCCTTATGAACTTTCTGATGGTACTTCTCCCATCCAAGCCACTGAACTTGTTCAGGAGAAGGCAGAGAAATATGTGCAATTGCTTACATGTATACAAGAAACATTTTATAAGGAGATTTGTGAGAAATGGGTCACTACATTTAACTTACTTTGTTTTCATTCTTTAACACCTTTTCTGTTTTACTCACAATAGTTTTCCGTATTTGCCTCATTTAGTCTTAAAATTCACTTTTGATTGTAGAGAATTTTACAAATGTATTCAGACTCCCTTCTTAAATAGTGAAGTATTCAGGCATAGAGTGTAGTTCCTATTGACCAGCATCTTATACTGTTACTTTTGAAGGAACAAGAATAAAGTATCGTGTATTACTGTGCTATGTTGAGGGGGGGGGGGGGGATATGATACAAATTAGCAAGACATGTCTGCTATTCCTTTAAATGCACGCACCTACACACACAATGGAAGTTCACATTCTTGGGTTAGAGGAAGAAATTACTCTGGACTTCTTGATTTTTAGTGTACTGTTCTTTTGTTAACTTTTTATATATATCATTGTTAGAGCCCTTTAAGCGACTGCTGGAGTCAAGGCAAACAGAGGAATATATACTACAAAGTGTTCTATAAAGACTGTGGGTTTAAGTCCCAGTGGAGGCTGACGCTCCAGCCTACTTACTGTAGCTAGAATGTATTGATTTTTTTCCTCCCCCATTTTTAGCTGCACCACTGAATTAGATATTGTGAAGCATCTTTCCTTGTGAAGAGAGGAAAAACTGTCATGAACTTTTTCACCCTAACAATAGGGCATTTCAGACTAAAAGATTGCAAAAAGAATTTAAACCTTCAAACACACAGCCTCTTAGTGCATACCACACTGATTGTTCTGGCCAAAAGATAGTGGTGGATGCTGAAGTACTTAGGTAGGATGATTGGAGGAGGAGAGGAGATGAATTTTTAGAGCTGTTTTGTGTGTTAAAAAGAAAATCAATCACTGAAAACAATGCAATCCTCCAGTGCGCTCTTGGAAGGTTAGCAAAATGGTCTTGTCCAAGTTTTCAGCGAGCTGTTCAGTTACTGTTATAATTGGCTGATGAGTAGGTTTGGACCTAACTAGAATGCCAGGGTTCGATTTCATAGTGTCCTCTGTGAAGATGTGTCACCATTTATGCTGGCTTTAGTGACAATTTTTTAAAAAGGAAACTCGTGGGAAATCATTATGCTGTTTATATGTCTCCCATCCTGGAGAGCATTATCCTGTGATATTTTAGCACTGTTTTCTACTGCATGATGCCATCTAGCTAAGGTTAAGGCAGAACAAGTCCCTCTGCAATTTTGTGACTATATTTTACTCACTGAAATAGAAAAGATAACTGACAATTAAGAATTTTGGATGTCACCAAGAGAACATGTACAACTAACCAAGAGCATTCTCTGGGGACATGTTTTTATGAAGCTGAGAAAGTAGAAAAATTGGGATTTTAGGGGGTTTGTTACATAATAACTTACCACTGTAAAACAACAACATTTCTGGCAAACCTTTCTAGAAGATTTTTTTTTTAAATGTATCCTTCAAAGCAGTTAGTGAATGCACCAATAATTAGTATGTTCTTGTAAAATGGGTGATGAAACCATATTACTTAAACATTTAATTCAATTTCAGTTTGATTACACAGGACCGCTTTATATATTCAGTACAATGAAGAGGTTTACCACTTCAAGCTGCAAGTTTGCCTTCACAACCCCAGGAAAAATCTTCTTGTATATAGAAAAAAAATCACAATCTTTTATTCTTGTGTGTACACTTAAATAGTTAACATGTATATATTAAATATACATGTCCCGAGTATGAAAAGTTTGGGAAACATTCGCCTTTATAGTCTCCCATGTTGCAGGTGGTATGTGAATTGTGAGTTAAATATCTGTGTCAAAGTTAAGTAATTCCTCTTACGCATGCCAAGTAAGTTGCCTAAAACAGCCATAAAAAGACATAATTCAATCCTGTACCAAACTCGTCTGAGTTGTACACGTATTTGATGGATCTTTCATGAAAAATCTTGAATGCAAATCTAATGAAGTATGTTCTTTGGAACTAGCAGCAGCAACAGCTAATGTTTCAACAGCTAGCATGTTCCTTGCTTTAGCCAACATCTGATGTAAAAAATAGACTGCTTGCTGGGACTCAGCAGCTAAAAACAGCCTCAGTTGATAGGATATGGACAAAACAACCTAGAAATATTAGCAGCCACCTTCAGACTCCATAACGAAATGACAAAACCACTGCATGCATTGGGTTGGACCCAGAGTGTTATTCTATAATTTCACCAGTGGAAAGAGGGGAGGTGGTCTTTGCCATTTTCTCCTTCTTCCTGCATTTTCAAGTGTCACCTCCCCCACTGTTCCAGAGAATCCTCCAGTCCTGTATTGTATTTTCAGGGGGCTTCTGGACAAATCAGAAGACTTCTACAGATGGATGGAGCTTTTCTTTCTATGGGATACTTATTCTGGTTTATCTTTAGAGAGAGCTAATGGATGTGTAAAAATGATGGCTAAGCAGTACATAAACAAGCCTCAGGCTTGCGAGCTCTCCCCTCTCCTCCAGTGTGCAGCTGCGAGAAAATCACTTCCATTTTCAACTAACCATAGCTTGTCGTTCTGTCCAAACACACATAAACTTTGGCTAGTCATAACTACGATTTAACCCTGGAGGGGCAACTTGTGACCCTCCAGATGTTTTGGCCTACAATTCCCATAAACCCTAGGCAGCATAGCCAATTGTGAAGGATCATCGGGGCTTTATGTCAAAACATCTGGTTTAGCCAAATGTGAGCATGATACCCACCTTGGGTTTAGCAAAATGAGCCAGTGGCAAACCAGTAGTTTTGGAACCTGGCTTGTTTCTCTAAACCATGATCAAAATCAACCACACTTCTGGATTTGGGCATAACAAACCACAGTAAATTGAAAACAAAAAGCTAAAGATTCCAATCCTGCAGCCATGATTGAGTATTGGGTAGGCTGACCATATGAAAAGGAGGACAGGTGAAATTAGTTCCTGGTGAAATTCCCTCTTCATCACAACAGTTAAAGTTGCAGGCACTATACTAGAGTGACCATATACAAAAGAAGGCAAGGCCCTTGCAACTTTAACTGTTGTGATGAAGAGGAAATTTCACCAGGAACGAATTGCATACAAATGACACTGGCTGAAATTCCCTTTTCTCTACAACTGTTAAAGTTACATGAGCCCTGTCCTTTTCATATGGTCAGCCTAGTATTGGGGAGAGGAAATGCATGAGCCTGAGGCTCACTCAGGTAATACTGAGCCATAGTTTAGTGTTATGTTTGAACTATATCAATAGGAAGGTAAAAAGGGTGGAGCCCACTCACACTCCAGTAGACCTAAATGTCCTGCAGACTAATAGTTTCTTTGTCTGTATTAAAATGTGTGCTTAATTGCCTGTGCAGCTTTCTCAACTTTTTCCCTCAGTATCTAGATTAGGGACTGTTAAGAGTTTTGTTTTGTTTGGGTTAAGAGCCTATATTGTTATGCAGTTCACATAGCCTTTGACTTGCATCCCCCTTCACCCCTCCTCTCATGGGTAAGTGGAATGCAAAGCAAGATGAATAAGCAGCTGAGTGCTGATTTTACAGAATGCAAATAGAAGAGACATTTAATGCAGAATTCTCATTTAAAGGTGAACTGAAAGGCTTTACACCTGCCAGAATCCCAAGGTTTCTTGTCTTGGCTGTAAGAATTGATGAAATCACAGAGATCTACTTCAAAATTGCCTGCTTTCTTCTTTGTGTTGGTTAGTTGGTGACAAACTTTCAAATGACTCAAATCAGACCCAGATTGAACCAGTAATGTTTCAATGGTAGTGGTTCAACTTCATGGCAAGTATCTTCATTAACCAGTTGGCAGTCAAGAGGGGAACCTAGAGTTTCTGCAGAATGATCCACTATACTCTCATCTACTTCCCTTACTACCATCTTGATCTAATAAATGCTAAAAGTTATCTGGAGAAATAGAAATATCTTGATTAAAGTTCATAAAAGAGATGGCTAGGGAGTGAGATGGCTAAGGAGCAAAACTGGTGTGGGTTTCACCTTTTTTTTCTTCTTCCTTTCAAATACATTGAGCTGCCAGATTTCTGGGAATATACCTTTCTCGCGCCTTCTCTTTCCTGTAGCACACTGTGATCTGAATAATGCCAGGCAACATTGTTATGAATATTTGGTTATTGTAGAAGCTGGCTTGCTATGGGGGCTGGAAAAAATGACCTTCCAGTTTCATTTGGCTATATTGGACAAGACTGACTACCACTGCTACCCCTTGCCTTTCTTTTCCCATCTAAAATCAATGTGAGGTAGCTCTTCACATTAGCATTTTTTTTAATTATATAGGTTCATTTCCCTATGCCTGGATAAAATGGGATCAACTGGGGGAGGAGGGGTTGTTAACGGTCTTTTCTCCTTGGGAAGGATTATGTACTTTTGACTGGGTGGGAATGCTTTGTGTTTTGATTACCCTAATCTGGAATACACATAGAGCTCATGATCCTAGATAAGATGTCTTGCATTATATAGATCATCATCATCATCATCAATATTATCATGAATATTATTATGAATATTAATAATGAATATTAATAATATTTAGAATCCACCTTTCTTCCAAAGAGCTCGTGGAGTTTTTCTATTTTATCTTTACTGACCTATGTGTTAGATTAGGCTAAGAGTGAGCTTCTTGGCTAAGCAGGATTTGAACCCAGGTCTATCTAATCAAAGTCCACTACTCTGTCCAGAACAATATACTTTCTCACTCTTGAATTTTGTGTGTGTGTTAAAATGAGAAGCTAACTTTTGATTGCATCACAGGAATTCCTGAATTTGAATTTTTTGGTGTACTCCAAATTGAAGTTTGGTGATTGATGCTCAAATAAATATATCCTATTTTGTATTAAATCTATTGCTAATTAATAGTTTTCTAATGAAATGATTATAGATAATTCCTTCAGTGGATAGTTATACAGAGAACCCATGGTTCTGCTTTACAGAACTTTGGCCAGGTCACTATCAGTTTATAGATGAAGCAGTGCATTGTAAGCTGATCTGTCAAACCAAACATTTGCTTCACCTTGTTAACATGCACTAAATCTTTCATTAATGAAACTAGCTAGACCCCCAGACACTCAGGAGAGACTTCCTCTTCCATGCTGCCGTGATGGATGAGAGAATTTCAGATGCTAGAAATGAAGTGGCTGTAGTTATTGGACATGTAGTTTAAGGAGAGACTGAAACAACCACAAATGTTATTTTTTAAATGGTAATAGCATAAATCATTTTATTGTGTGTGTTGTCTTGATCCATTTTTTTCTTTATTATAGAATATTATTTTAGAAAATGAAGAGCTTCCCAAACTATTTCTTGATTTCCTCAGCGTTCGTCACTTTCCTTCTCTCCCAAAAGCAGAAAGTTGTGGGTAAGTCTTTTACCTAAAACAATCTGAAAATGCAACATTGAAATCTCATAGCTCAAGTCCTACAACTCCACTGTCTCAAAATAGTGACTACTCATTCACAAAATTAATTCCATATTGCAGTTACACTTGCATTGGGAAATGATCTGGAAAAACTTGGACAATCCAGTGACTCCATTTTGCATTTGAAGTGTTGACATGCTCCACACTTGTATTTGGATATTGTCGTGCCTGTGGCTGAGCATTTGACTTCATAGAGGAAACAAGAAACACTCAACATAGGACTATCGATTGCTCTAAATTGCCCTGATTCAACATTTTGTCCCAGGCATGGGAGGTTTGCTGATTGCACAACTCTGCTCCTTAGCATGTCTCTCATATCTCTGTGTGTTCTCCTTTGAAAGCACATGCCAGAGATCTTTGGGTACATTTGAGAGAGAGAGAGAGAGAGAGAGAGAGAGAGAGAGAGAGAGAGAGAATATGAAGGGGGGAAGATTAAATGCATTGCCAAAGAAAATGAAGGAACAATTTAGGTGCCATTGAAATATGAAATAATTGGACATTCCTTAAGTTTTATTTTTCAGAAACAAACTCTTATATTTAATGCCATTAGACTAAGTTCTAAAATTGTTTGGTGAAGAAAACATTGTTAAGATAATATGATAAAATGGTGTCTGATCTTCTATATTAGCACTATATAAAAACATTGATCAGCTTCATTTGTTTTGTTGTTGCTGTGGTTCAATGCAGGGGTGGGCAGACTTCAGGCTTGCAGCATCTATTTGCATTTTACTAGGACTCCTGAGATTTACCAACCAGAGCCAGGTGCAAAATACTTTCTCAAGCAGGTAGACATATTCTAAAAATTAAAGAAAAGTGTGCCTCTGAGCACATTCTCAGCCCAGGATTTTATAATCAGTATCAGAACCAAGCACACAAGTTATTTCACATTAAATCCCGTTCCTAATTCCCCCCTCCCCCCAATAGCATTTTTCCAGCAGTCTAATTTAGAAGGGAAAATGGGGCTTTTTTTAGTTGTTGCACAATGGGAACGCTAAAACCATTGCCTAACTACACTCAAAGATTTAGTAGCTATCTGTTCATCCCTTATAACCTATTTTGTATGCATTATAATACTGCAGTTCCTTTGAAGAAATAGAATCTGAAGAATTAAGGTAAGCCGCTCACAATTATGTGTGTTGCAAATAGTATACTATGTGAGATCACAAGAGTAATTGAGAGAGTTTTAAAACTATATTTATCAACTTTCTAGTAAAATAAAGTGTGTGTGTGTATATTGTAATACCTTTGACATTATTTTCTATGTCAAGGTATATAGCGTGGTCTTGATTGCTGTGCAGTGGAACAGCGCATCTGTATATTTTACTTTTAACAATGGGCACTGTCCAGCCAAAATCAAGCATTTTAATAACCATTGAACTGATTGAAATCAATGGGTTGGATCCATGCTTTTGCATGTTTAGAGCAAACCCATAGAAATCAATGGGACAAGCTAGTCAGGATTAAAGTTCCATTGATTTCAGTGGGTCAACTGTATGAATGTTTAAATCTGGATCCAATTCTTGGGATATAAGTTTCTAACGCGGGCTGGATCGTATCCAGGTTTCTTTTAAAACTATAGCATAAACATGTCTATGGTTTATGATACACAGGTGAGACCTTAGACAAAATACAGCAGTGTATTTTCATCTCCAAATAGGAGTTTACTGTTCAGGGTTACAGCCAGGCATTTTGTTCTCCAACAAACCATTTCTTCCTCCGTTGACCTGCTTTCTCCATCTCTACTGACACTCACCGCTATTAGAGGAAGCAATTTACGAAGTTTTAAACTTTTCATTTTAATTTCTTAATTTATTACACAAATTACAGTTTTGCATTATATTTAACTTGAACTTCAGTTTTGCTTCCTTCTACATGATGAAAATCTATTTATTATGCTTTTACATTTGGAAAACTTGAAAGCTCATTGAATTTTTAGAAATCTGTTTTCAGAGGCTTCAGGTACAAATCATATGTATATTTAAACAGAAAAAAGTCCTATAACTGGCTGGGGAATTCTGGGGAAATACAGCCTTAGTCTCAATGGGTGCAATCCTATAGCCAACAGGGAGTAAGCCCTATTGACTACTCAGCGGGACTTATGTCTCAGTGGACGCATAAGATTGCACTATTAATTAACAGAATTGATTGTTTAAGGCTGCAATCCTATGGGAATAAGTCCCATTGAACTCAATAGGACTTACACATGAGGACGATGACTTTTATGTAGTCTGTATCCTTATAAATACATAGACAAGTGACTTTCCTGCTGCTTATATACGTATTTTGTGTAACAAAGAAAAAGATTAAAAATAAAATTACAGAACCTTAAATTGACTTTTACACCCAAAGGCAGTTTAGCAGCTGAAACAAATTAATGTTGAAGTCTTAAGAAGAAAGGCATTGCACTGTGCTGACAGTTGCAGTCTTGAACTACTTGCCTGTATAATGGGGTTATTTTAGAACAAGCCTTATAAAAGCTATGGTAGTTTTAGGGTTGTAATCTGAGGTTCACTTACTAGGGAGTAAGTCCCAGTGAACTCAGCTTCTGAGTAAAAATGCTTGCTAACATGTTACATGTGACCTTCATTCCTTTCAGATGGATTTTTCCCCTTTTCTATAAAAAAAATGTTTTATACCTAAGCTAAAACATTATCCCCAACCAGCTACATCATCTCACTTTATCAAAGCTAGTTTGTCATGTATTCAGTTTACTGTCCCTTGATGCTGACATTCCTGTTCTTGACCTTTCTAGCAAACTGTCCCACCAGCCAGTGCTGCTGTTCCTAAGGGATCCATATGTCTTGCCTGGAGCCAATGGTAATCAAACTTGTCATCTATTAACAGCTCTTTACTGATCTGAACCTACACCACAAAAACCACGTTCTTATTAATACATGCTGAGCCCAAGTTCTAATAATCTGGCAATATATCAGGAGTTGCTATTTTAAATCTATTTAAAATAATAGCTGGGAAATTAGAATTTCATGAAGAGAAAGCCAACACTCTTACAAGTAAAAACTGCAGGGACTAATTCTAAAATACTGATGTTCTAATCCTAGACAATGGGTATCCAGCATCAATTTTAAAGCTTTGAAAGGAATCTGAGTTCCTAATATGATATTCTTTGCATTGGTGGTAGTATTTTAATATGTTTTATCAAAAATATTTGAATAAAACATCATTATATTTATTTATACATCCTTTTTAATGTAACTCAGGGGTGTACGCATTTCAGATGGCCTCTGTAACTGCTACTTTTAAAACTTTGCAATTTGAACATTCCCAGACTTTTCAAAATACTTTATTTTTTCCAGTTATTTTCCCTAAATCAACATGAATATGTTAGATGTGCACTTTTGCTGCAATGTTTCCTATGCAAAACTAAATGTCCATGCCTGATTTCATTAGACATGTGGTCAAACTTCATGATTAGAACTCCCAATAGCTTTTTATTTTACAAAAAGCACCTGCAGCAGAGCTTGATCTGGATCTGGGGTGAAGTGTAAAAGAAAGAGACTCTTAACTTTTTAGCCCTATGCCAATTCCTTCACTTAAATTTCCCCCTCAAGCTGCTATTAATGATGGAGGGTTAAGCCTGTTAAGTTTTCCCCTCCGTGGCTAATAACAGCTTTGAATGGAGAGGGGGGCAATTTGGATCAGGACTGTGGCATGGAAATAAAGGAGTTAGGCTCCTCCATCTTTCCTTGCTGCTGCCCCTTTCCAAGTCAAGCAATCCCCTGGCTGCTTTTTTTTTAATTAAAAGAAATCAGGGGGCAGCGTCCAGGACTCTTCCACATGCGGCCAGTCCCACTGGTTCCATTCTTTGTGTGTCCAGCCCTGCTGGTTCCTGTCTGCAAGTGGCCCTTACCACTTGCAGCGGTGATGTAGTACTTCCAGGGGCATGACTTGCCCCTTCCAGAAACGAGTGTTTCTACTCATTTCAGGGCTTGCCCCCGTTAGTGCTACATTGCCACTGAATGCTGTAGGGGGCGCTTGCAGATCGGGACTGGTGGGGCTGGCTGTGTGCAGAAAGGGCCCTATTTGATACTGCCCCAGAATTCTAATTAATGAACTCCTGTGTCACTTAGTAGGGCCCTTAGGCACACCTAACTGATAGAAATCAGGTTGTCACTAGTGCTCAGAGCAAGGAATATATAAGGGCAAAACAAAACACTGAATCATAATTCTTTGGTTTTGTAAAACAAGTAAAAACATTAGTGAGACAAGTTTTTAGCTGGATTATTTTCTCAAGACATTTTTAGAACCTTGTAGATTCTCAGTTTAATGAGACTAAATTTTGTACACATTGTGGGCTTGCATAATGTAAAAATGATACCTCTTAAAGAAAATTAAGAACAGAATGTAACATCTATTCCAGTCTTCCTCTACCGGGTTTTCTCCAGGTGTGTTAGACTACCAACTCCTACAACAATCATGCTAGGTGCCATGATGGGAGTTGTAGTCCAACACATTTGGAGGGCTCTAGGTTGGAGAAGACTGATCTATTCTGTATTTGAAAAGATCTATGTCATTGTATATCGAATCCTTAACAGAACCATTTTGCAACTAATTGGTTCTGTTTTTGCTTTTCTGTTTGGTCATTCCTATCAGGTTTCAGTGTATGTAGTTCTTCAACATATGACCAATAGTGGGCTACTCTGTGTTTGTGTTGGTAGATCAAGGATAGATGGCCAATGCTATTAAGTTTGATCATGCAAATCACCCACCAGGTTGGTTGGTTGCGTGCCTGAATCTACCTCCATATCCCAACCCCAAAGTCAGTTAAAAGGTGCATTTGTGTTCCTTGAGCCATACTTCATATCTCTTAAAAGCAGAAGGGTAAGTGTGCAAAGCAATACACATGCAACCATCTGCACTTGAGAGCTCTCTTGAATTGAGACATTGGCTGCCTCTACAAGAGAAGTTTAAAGCTCTTTCAAGGCGCTTTAAAAAATTTACCTCTACAAGAACGGAGCGCAAATCGGGCGTAGAGGCGCGTTATCTCTCCGATTATGCGCATTATCGAATGCGCGTTAAATCGCGAGTTTTATTTTGCTCCGGCCGTTAAAGCTCATTTTGACTATGTGAACAAGCGCTTATGCGCATTAACTACTTGTAAATCGCATTTTGGTCATCCGTTAATGCGCTTTGCCGCCTCTTGCCGCCTCTCGTGCAGAGGTATTAGGTGTAAATGCGCTTCAGCGATTATGCGCATAATCGCCTAACCGGGCGCAAAAGCGAATCCTTGTAGAGGGGACCATTGACACAGTCCGCACGTTCAACCCATGAATTGTTGAGGCTGCAAGCAAGTGCACTGCCTCCTGCCTGTTTACTGCTCCTAACCCAACTACAAACCATGGGTTAAAACTCTGGGTTGTTTAACCCTCATCAACTAAAAGTGCCAGGCTTGGCCATCACGACTAAGAACCTAGGAACGGAGTGTTTCTGCAATGTTTCCAAAGCGGATGCAAAATAAGTGAACGGGCAAGAGGCAGCACACTTGCTCACAGTCCCAGCAATTCATGGATTAAGTAACCTATGAATTATTGTTATGTGCGAATTGGGTCATTGTCTTTAGCTAAGATCTGTTTTTAGTTAGTGATGTGAAATGGGCAATGGTTTAGTTATTTACTACATTTCTATACCGCCCAATAGCCAAAGCTCTCGGCTATAATTGGATACACAGCCATAACTGGGCTTCTTTAAGTAGTGTGTGCATCCATTGCCACCTTGCATGAAAGTGACTAATACAATGTTGCGGTTCTTACACCTCCTGTGCTTTGTTGTATCATTTCATCATACAATACATTAGGAAAAGGACCATACATTATATATTGAACACTGTTGTTTCAGTCACTCTGTTCACCTTAATTTGGAACTGACAGCTTTAGTAAGAGTAGCCAACTGCCCACAAGCAGAATCATATCAAACCGAAAGCTTCATTTTGTCCAGCCTCTGAACAAAGTGATGGATGTTATGAGGGCAGACATATTGGATTCCCTTTTCAAGCAGCTCCATATATCTCTTCTTTTTCCTTTACATTCTTCTCAACTTTAACCAGTCTTAAGAGATGCCAAGCTCAAAAGAGAGTGGAAAAGGAGGTGGTGGAAGTTCTGATCAGAAGAATAAGAGAAGCCCACACTGCTGCATCTTGTTTCCATCTTCTCCAAGCTGGCAATATCGCAGCTCGGTTCCCCCAAGGATAAACAGTTATTTGTCAGTAGGATATTGTTTTTCTACCACATCATGATTTGTTAAATTCAAGGGCTGATTTTCAAAACTGCTGAACATGACTTTTGTTGAATATGCAGGGTCTCTGATCCACTGAATATGTTAAATAAGTTACTTTTTTGGTCCAAATATATTTAGTTTATTTTTAATGGATGGATGTCTAGAATTAACACAAAACATCACACACACACACTTCCCCCCTCCTCTGGGAGTCTCCTTTTTTCCTTGTAGTATTTAATTTTCATTGGTGTATTTCTTATGGTGATTAGCCTACCTTGATCATCCCTTTAGACAGGACTTTTTGTAAGAAGCCTGTCCCTTTCTGTTGACTAGATGCTCTGTAGGCTTGCTGCTCTAGGGATGCTTATGTGATGGTATAAGCCTCTTCCAGTCAACTTGGACTAAACAGTGCTGTAAACTACAATGGAAAAACTGCTGTGAAGTATTCCCAGTAGAAATCTTGGAATTCCTTCAAGTGTATTGAGATTTTGTTAGAAATTGAATTGCCAGTGTAATCCATCTTCCTTGTGAGAAAAGATTCAGATAAAGAGCTAGAGCCTAGCGGCATTAAGTATTAGAACATCCCTTTAAATCAATAAGCTACAAATCTGGCAGGGCATTCAAGCAATGCCCAGTGCTACACTAAAGTGGGTTTAGTGCTGAAACAGCATTACTAATAGCACAATCCTAAGCATAGATAAACATGGTGGTGATGCAATATCCTAAATTACACTGGGCCTTGCCTTGTTAAGTTCTACAAAAACGTTTATATTGTATTGACATATGTAAGAAAGCAGTTTTTCTTCTCTCCTTTTTTTCCAGATGACTTTCCAAACGTAGTTATTGAAGGTGTTCTCCGTGGATTGTTTTATCCTCACCTACAGCCCAGGTAGAAAATGGACTTGGAAGGATAGTAACTAAAGTAAATCCCTTGATCTAGGCTTTTAGTAAAACTCCAAACCATGGAATGTGACAAGTCGAAAGATGGAACCTTTTCCCTTTTTAAATTAATTCAGTGTATCACTAACATTGCTGCTTAAAAAATATGAATGGAGAAAATGCTATTCTGTTGAATCAATTTACCAAACTCTAAATATTTAAACCTTAAAATAGCTGACATTCATATGCTGAACTACACTAACAACATGTACTTGACATCATGTACTTGATTTTTTTTAATCAATGACTACACTAAGCTTTTCATTTCACTGTAGTATCCACTGCTGGCAGTGGATACACAGGATATTCTAGCACATGTGAGACTGAAAAATTCAAATGTTAAGAAAATCACTGGCAAAACTGGAAATGCTATATAAGCTTATTGTATCAGTATTTCTGATGCGATGTCATATCATGTTCACATTATCTTAGGAAGGGAGAAAAATGTTTATATGCTTGAAATTCGGCTCAAATGTAGCTTTAATTTACTTCAGTACCCTGGCCACAATCCTTGTGCTTCCAGACAACACTATGCTTGTTTAGCATAACTTTCCCATGTTAATGAACCTATATCACTCTGCAACAGAAACAAACAGGAACATGATTAGTAACAATAATCAACTAATCAATGCTCACAGGTCAATTAGCAAAATGAACATATGCATATGTTTTGCAAGATGTTGGAATCCAAAATAAAAACATTTAACATTACACAGCATTTGTTAGTGTTTTTCACTTGTACTGATTTCTGGTCAAATTGGAGCCTTCCCATTCATCTTAACCTTTACATTATCAACTCATCATTACTTGGATTATGAGGGTTCAGATAAGATTTTGATGCGGTTATTCTTTTTTCATATCAAAGTTGCAAACCAAAAACATGCCTTTAGGAGGCTGTAATACAAATTATATTAAACAGTAGGGCAAGTCCCCATGTCAGAATAATCTGGTTCTTCCATTTTCTGCCTGCTTTCCCGGAGCTATATCGACAAAGAGTAAATGAACTCACTCCATCCTTTTCCGTGGTATTTACTACTGTATTGAATTATGGTTGAGTGTATGGGTTTAAATGAGAACACATTTCGGTTTTCCATCTAGGTCAGGGGTCCAGAACCTCAGGACCAAGTCCTCCTGGGGCCCCAATCCGGCCTTCCAGTGTTCCCTAAATGATCACGATTCCTTCCCCCAAATGTTTGTGGTTTGCTGGCTTTTGTGCAATTTTTCCATCCTTCTAAAAAGTTGAAACTGGCAGTAAGAGTTTTAAGCTAAAATACGTTTAATATTTTTTATTATTATTATTGGCCCAAAGAATGAATACACTTTTTTACATCTTTAAAAGCTAGTTGATCAGGAATATTTGTTACTGATGCCTGGAAAAACAGGGTAATGATTTTAGAAAGAAATAATTTATTTCAGAAAAAGCTTAATCTCTACTATGAAGCAGAAAGTATGTGTGTGTCACATATGTCCGGAAATGTTTACCCACTTCCAGATGAGTTAGAAACTTGGCAAGGTGATACAGTGGTAGGTCTAGCTGTACAACGTACCAGAAAAATCTAAAAACATGAATTTGGGGTGTTTAAATATTTTTTAAAGAATTTAATAAAAACCTAGGTTTATACCTATAACTCAACTCCCAACATGCCTCGGGTGGAACTCCCAGCATGCCTTGGGCAGGAGGCCAGACTTACTGGCCTTTGGCAACCATTATGAGTGCAAAGGTTGGTGGCTGCTGCATGTCATTTACAATCCCAACTCCTAAGGTTGGTCTCGAACAATCAACCCAATTCCACATAAAAGGAAACAACCCACATAAATGGGCTGCATCCATTTGCAGTGCCTCCTCCCACCCTCTGTGTGATTTTAAAATGTAACTAGATACAACAACATGAATATGAGGGGCCAAACATGCTCAAAGGCACTCCGTCCTGATATCGGTTTTCTCAGAATCTGGGGTAAGTAAGTGTGTAGCCTTTGCCCTTAAGAGGGAGGAAGGGGAGGCACTCTGCGCATGCCCAGAAACAGACCTGACAAGGGGTAAAGTGCCCAGCCCAGCCCTTCAGTACAGGCTCCAGATGGAGCACTTGGTGGGTGAGAGGCACAGTCCCAGCAGGATTGGCCAGAGCTGGGTGCGTCCACTGATAGCCACTTACCTCCCCTCCTTGGTGATGCTAATCCTCAATGCTCTATCGAGGAGCAGACTCTGCCACATGAGGATGTTTCAGAGGATGCCAGCACCTGCGGGCTGCCAAAGGCATGCTGGGAGGGGTAGCACTGGCATGTAGAGTGGCTGATTTAAAATAAAGTATGGGTGAGCAAACCCTGACCTTTCACTAACTATCTTTGTTCTCCTACCTGATTTTCTCCAACTTACACTAACCCTGCCCACCATTCCATTCTAGCCTCAGCTATATCAGTCAATCCTCCATTGACTCTTCTGTCTCAATGGTATAGTCAGGCTTTTACATAAAAAACAAACTTTATTCAGAAATCCACAAGCAGGGTGCCACAACCAAGAAGGCCTGCTCTCCAGTTGTCTTCCACTACATCTCTGATGGTGTTCAAAGATTAACACGATATTCAGGGACCTAGTCTTATGCCTACAACTTCCAGCATGCTTTGGACAGGAGGGAAGATTTATCAGGCTTTGGCAGCCATTATCTGGTAGTGGCTCGCCCTCTTGCGCCTGAAGGGAGAGCGGCTGGGGCCAGCTGCCTCAATTGCTATGCCCCATCAGGAGCAGGCCCGTTGCCAACGGCAACCAAGCGAACCAATAGCCAGCCAGCTCCCTCATGCCCTACCTATGAGCACCGATTGCACAGTGTAGTGTGGACTGGCTCAGCCAGACTTCACACCCCATAAGCTTCAGCAGCAGGACTCCCATTGGGCAAGTCGCCCACCACAGCAAAAGACGTGCTGGGAGTTATAGTTTTTGTTTTCTATAGTAACAAGAAAAATTATGGCGACAGCTTCAAGGCAGCCCTGGCCATGCATTGAAGATGAGAGAGGGCAGCGGGGGAGGGGGGAAACTAATTTGTTTTAAAGTTCCCTCACAGGCCTAGAGCTGGCCTTCCTGGAAGGGTTGTCATGAGGGTGAGAGAGGGAGAAAAAAGAAATGAATTTAATTTGTTTAAAGGTTAACTCAGGCTTAGCACCGGCCTGCTACTTTAAGATGATTATCTCGTAGACATATATTTTAAGGGGCCCAAGCAACGCCGATTAGAAACTTGAAATATGGCATGCTGATAGGTCTGGCTGTGCAATGTACCAGAAAAACCTAAAAACATGAAATTTTGGATTTTAAGTATTTTATGTCAGATAAAAGGGCCAAGTCACCAGTGGCCTTCAGCATCCTGGCTGTCTTCCAAAACCTGTTAAATGTAGATATTATATAGTAAATTATGCCAATAAAGTATTCTGTGTTCTGGCTACTTTCCTTTTTTCATAATAATAACTTCACAGCACATGCATACAACAGTTCCTCATATCCACTGAGATCTGCTTCCCTACTATATGTCATTCAGATATCTGGGCAATGCCAGGTCTATTTTGAAAACATATTTTTAGGTTTGCATCTTTTTTAGCTGGTAGAAAGGGTGTTGTGTGTCCTGATTGTTCTTGAAGTTTAGACGGCTGCTCCGGCCAAGGCATGATGGGGGAGGTGTAGGCATTTCAGGTAAAACAAAAAATGTGATTGATCATGAAGCTCTAATTTAAAATACAGTTCTTATTAACACAATTTTCCATTGATTCTAACAAAACAATTTACAAACTCAACCAAACAAACGAACAACCTAACGATGAATAAGTTGCAGAGAAATTTATTATGTATCAAATAAATGTCATAAACATTATTCACGGAACCAAACAACACCAGGCATATCAGCTAGCGTCTATATAAAATATCACGGCAAAGAAAGGAGAGAAGCCGGTTCTCAGAATGTTAAGATCTTGGCATTTTGAGAACCTGCTTCTCTCCTTTTTTTGCCCTGAGTTGGATGTTCTCCTATTTTTGGCTTTTTATATAAAATATCAATACATATACATCAGTGAGTAAACAAGTTATTTGAATTGGTAACATAATATAGTTGTAACAGTAATATGTTAACAGCTTGCATTTGAAACTCATATGCCATAGGAAATTAATATGTCTGTAATTTGTGCAAGAAATGCAATTTGATTGGAAAGAAGATTTAAATATTCTTGATGTTGGGAAAGTTGCTGTGTCATTTTCCTAAAGTAGATAGATACAGCATTTCTTCTTTTTCCACCTGCATCGTCCAAAAATTAAGAAAGCAGCACCTTATGTGGCTTTAGAAGAGCTCGTTGAATAATAATCCATTTCCTATTCAAAGTGAACTACTGTAGCATATTCAGTGTTTCTAGTCGGAGAAATACTGAGTATATGACCAAAAAGTGAGATGGAGCTGTCAATAATTTTGGTAAAAAAGTAATTTATAAATCATAAAAAGAACAGGAAAAACCCTATTTTTCAATTACTTAAAGCAATACAAATTCAATGTTTTTATATAAAACTATCCCTCCCAGGAGAAGGGCAGCAGCATAGTCATTATTGTTTCACGATTTAGTATCCAGGTATTTCAGCGCTACCTGTGAGTTTACCACATTTCCTTTCAAAAGTACTGCAAAACCATTGCATGTCTTCTGCTCACGTTGTTGTCAACTTGTCCAGTCATCTACTTCAACCACAAATGGTTCTTTTACATCTATTTTTCCACTGTTAACAATCACACAGTCTTGAAGAGGCTGATCGTGGTCATCTGTTGGCTGAAGTTCTATTCCATGCACTACTGACTGAAAAGAGAGAGAGAGAGAGCGAGAGAGAGAAAACCTTTTTATGAAAAGGGAAAACTAGATAGCTGATCTCAAACACACAACAGAAAAAACAAGTACTGAACAGTGTATTTTGAGGAGGGGAAATGGGGAAATCCCTTTTAGTTCTCCAGTATGTTCACCTTTCCTGCACAGCACCCCACCACAAAAAACTAAGGGCACAACCAAGAATCTGTTTCTGAGCTTCTGAATGGGAATTCCAGCAAAAAATTGGGTACAGGAAGAGTTGGTAAGAAAAAGACATTTGTTTCTTTACTGGAACATTCCTTGATTTGAAGCTATCTATTTGGACTGGCTATCTGAAGTCAAGCCATCAGCTCTGTGTGCTAACACTGGATCTGATATAAGGAACATTATATGAATGAAGCTGCCTTATATCATGTCAGGCTACTAGTCCATCTAGCTCAGTAGTGTCTATGCCAGCCTTCCACATTCTGGTGCATCCAGGAGTTTATATTTATAAACTTATCAGCCCCAGCCAGCATGGCCAATTGTCTGGAATGCTGGGGATTGTAGTCTTGATGTCAGGGATAGAACCTGGGACCCTCCCCATGCAAAGCATGTGCTCTACCAGTGAGAGATACAGCCCTTCGCCATAACCTCACGCACTAGACAGAGACGAAACAAGCTGCACTGAAGCAGTACCCCAATCCCTAGAATTAGAACATCTGAAGTGCCCACAGTTGTAAAACACAAAGTCTGCACTAAGTATACACGCCATTGGCATCTGTATAAGAACTCCCCTATAATAACTACCTCAGGAACACAAGAATACTTCATCATGGCTAGTAAGAATGGCCACTGTTGTCTCTGGAAGGAGGTTGCGTTGCAACAACTAAATGATACTTCCAGAAAAATCTGGGAGTGGATTTTTGGGAGGAGTTTCCCTTATTCAGCCAGCAAACTTGGCTGCCAAACCAGCTTCTGCTATTGTCACTGAACTTGCCATGCCCCTTCCAGTCCTCTGACTGAGTTGGAGTCAGCTGCATATGTGCCTCTTTCTGTTGCTCCTCACCCCATTCTTTCCTTGCACTTGCCTTCTGCAGCAGGTGCATTATTGGCTGAGAACTAGTTGCCTCTGTCTTCACCCCACCCCCAACTGAGGCTTTACAACAGGGGTGGGCAACACATAGCCCATGGGCCACATACGACCCCATTGCCCCCCCTCCACATACCCCCACCAATTAAATTATTTGTATTTATTTCTTAAGGAAAAAAAGGTGTCCATAGCAAACAAACTAAATTTGACCTTTCTGGCACTCTGTAATGCCAGAATACCAATTTGTCCCTCAAACATTTTTTTAAAAAACATTTTCAGATTGCCTGGTAGACTGCGCACATTGGCGTCTGAGGGGCAAAAATGCCCCCCCCCCGGATCTCCCAAAGCAGCCCACTCCTGCTTTACAGCAATTTATTCCAAGCAAACCCTCTATCTTGCTCAGAGGCTGATTGAAAACCAAACTCACACAGAGTCCTTGTGTGACGGAGGGAACCCTGGAGGGGACATCTGTAGAAGAAAGGATTGTGTTTATTGGCCTTCGGTCCAAGGAATGGATACCTGCTTGGCTGTGCTCAAGAGCAAATGAACTCCTGTGCAAATGTGGGGGCAAGAACAAGAGCCTACCTAAAGCAAGCCAGTTTGGAGAGTTGTGGGGGGAGATATTTTATCACAAGATGCTGGACAAGACTCAGGGAAAAATAGAACTGATTTATCTGGAGGAAGGGGAGAAATTGGTTGTCATGGTTAGCGACAAGGGTAGGCACAGTTGGATGCTTGCCAAGGGCCCACATCCCAGCAGGAGCCCCACTAACAAAATCTCCTTGGATTTGCTCCTCCTCTTCATCACCGCAACCTGCTTTGTTCACCCAGCTCTTGTTCTGGTGGTGATGAGAAGGAGGAGTAATAGATGCCACTGCCTACTTGCTCACAGGCTTTCAACCTGTCAATCAAGCAAGTGGTAGGGGGGAAAAGGAAGAGGAGCAAGAGACAAAGGCAGTGAGAAAGTAGGGAGCAGATCAATTAAGACTGCCCTGCCCAAGGCAAATGCCTGGAGCTGGCACAGTACAGGATACTTTCAAGGGCGGTGGGAGAAGTGTTTATAATTTCTAAAAGGGGATTTGCTGGGATTCAGGCTTGTGGAAAAGCCATGCCACTTGTCTTGTAAGTTCTTCTCTTTCATTCAGGAAGGAAATGCCAGGCTGCACTTGCTTAGAGGAAAGAGAAAAGAATTCAGAAACACCTTTTGCATACTTCAGCTGGCTAGTAAAAATTGGCTACCAAGGCCAGTCGCAACTTGTACACTCCTGCTCAAGTTAGAAGTAGCAGCAAATTAAATTCCTATCATTCTGCTGCCCAAAACTACTTATCATTTAGAATGGTTTTTAGCCACTGCCTAAAAGTTAGGGTATGGGTCATCATAGGACTTTCACACTATCTTAAATATGTGTAGGAAGAGGAGGGGAAGAATTCAGTAGCACAGCAAAGACTTAAGAGGCCACATTTATGGAAAAGTGTAAAAACACGATGTCCGATATTAAACACTTTGAACTTAGCATCATATTTTCCACCTTTGGATGGATAGCCTGTAGAAGTCTCCTGAAAGTAAGCAAGTCCCTAGAAGCTATTTAAGAATATATACACAATACTGTAACTATGCTTTCAGGACAGGTTACATTAAAAAAACACAATAAAATATAAAATAGTGATCCAGAATTATATTAAACCATACCAGCAACTAAAGGCTTTAGCAGCACTTCAAAACGTTGAAATCCTGAAAAAATTCAAACTTCTTTGCCTGGTGCTGAATATAAAACAATGTGTGCTCCAGGCACGTCTGCCTGGGAAAGGAGTCAAGGTGCCACCATCAAGAAGCCCTTTCTCTAGTCGCCATGCATGAAGATGAGGAGCTGTTAGAGGAGCAAGCATTCCTTAAGGTATCCAGGTCCCATGCCACGTAGGGCTTTAAAAACAAGCACCAACACTTTAAATTGTGCTCAGCAATGAACCAGGAAAGTTGTCTAAGCACCAGTGAGATGTTTCCAGCAACCGGCTCCAGGCAATAACCTGTCAACTGTATTTTGCACCAGATGCAGTTTGAGCAGTCTTCAAAAGCCGCCTCATGACCATCACATTACAGTAGTTGATTCTGGAGGTTACCAGAGCATGGATAATAGTGGCTAGCTGCCTGCTGTGTGGATTAATGTTTCTTTTCCCCTTTTGCAATCAGTATGCATACATCTTAATTAAGAATATGTTAAGATAACAAAAAATTGTAAAGACACTCTACACCAGAACTGAAGTAGAAAATTGGTATGCTTTTAAAATGACAGTAGTCTATAGTCAGAGCAGTTTCCAACCAATGAACAAAACCAATAATTCTTTAACCTACCATTCCATCAATGACTTTTCCAAATACGACATGCTTTCCATCTAACCAGCCAGGCCTGGTCACAGCAATGAAGAATTGAGAACCATTTGTATGTGGACCAGAATTAGCCATGCTGACCCAGCCAATACCATAGTGCTTCAGTTTAAAGTTTTCATCAGGAAACCTATCTCCATAGATGCTCATTCCTGGGAAGCAAGACATTAGGTTTAGATAATGCTACCAGAAAATACAAGATTTTACAGGTTAATTTGTTTATAAAGTTTTAAATTGCAAGGCAACCTGCACAGTCCCCTAAACAGCCTCCTCCATCAAGGCAGCTAAAGAAAACTTTCTAGGAAGACTGTTGCATTAGCTCCCACGATTTACACCAGGGGTGTTGAACCTCAGCCCGTGGGCCAAGTATGGCCCTCCAGGGTTCTCCTATTGGCCCCACCCCTTTCCCCTGGCCTCACCCCTTTCTCCCAAGTACTGATCATTAGATGGTTTACTGGCTTTTGCATGGTGGTGTTTTTTTTTTTATCATTCTACAAGGTAGAAATGCCTCTCCTAAAGCTTATTTACTGGTGATAGGAACTTTATGCTAAAATATGCTGAGATTTTTGGTATGTTTATCTTCAGCTCCATTGGAATGCAGCCCCCGTAGCTTCTCTGTAATAGAATTCCTTCCCTGGGCCGAAAGAGGTTCAGCACCTCTGGTGTATGCTGTGTGGCAATGGGAGGAATCCCAGCATGCAGTGCAACCTAAGCACTAGCCCCCTTCCACTTTTGCTGAATCCCATTTCCCACCATTATCAAATTATGAGGGTTTGTTGAGGTTGCAGCATGTGCATTATGGCAATGGGAGAAATAAGTAAAGACATTTGTAGTGATATCTTTGTAGACAGTTCCATAAAAATGTTCATGTGAAAAAGTACATATTTTACTAAGTTGATTTAATACCTCTCTGGCCATTCAGATTCATTAACATAGTAGCACATACAAGCTGCCATGTATAGCTGACCAACAGATAGATAGGAAGGGAAAGAAGAATACATTCAGGCCTCACCATGCTTCCTAAACAGGGCAACTATACGTTCTCCCCTGAGTACTGGATTCAAGAATGCTGTACTGGAAACCACAAGAGCAGCACCCAACTAGCTGTTCATTTCCAGATCTGAGCAAAGGATGTGTATGCAGAAGACTGCTTCTATAGATTTGCTAGATTAGGACAAATGAAATACATTCTTGCTTACTGCAATGAATTAGCCTTTAAAGGTGCCTATAGAATGCCTTATACAATTTGCTAAATAATAACATGGGTACTTCTCTGCCTCACCTAGCATGTTTAACTCCAGATCCTACATCTTGATCATGACAATTGAGGATCTGCAGTAAGTAGTGAGGAATAGGCAGGAACAGAGTCAATTGGGCTCATTCCCAGATACGTGTAGTAGATAGGATTGAATGCAATGGGATGTAATGGGACCTAATTCAAAGTAAACATACACAGAATAATCTGAACTTGCTTTGGGGGAAGAAAGGGAGAACTGCTTCTCTCAAGTTGCGTTGAGGGTGTTTTTTTAACACAGTGCCACTGCTAAATGTCTTGTATCTAAACCCAGAGCCCACTATGTAAATAGCTGAATTGCAATTTAGCCAAAGGCTTATCAGCTTGACAGCAGTTATGTGTGTTTTTATATTTTATGGATAAAATTCATAAAGAAACCAGGTTTACCTCCAGTGCCATCTCCAGCTGTGAAGTCACCTCCTTGAATCATGAAATCTTTGATTACACGATGAAATTTGCATCCTTTATAACCAAAACCTTTCTAAGACAAAAAGTTCAGAATGACACAATTGCAGTTTAGTAAGATACACTATAGTAAAAAGACAACTGATAAGATTAAATCTTTCACAGAATAAATAAGCCTGATCCTATGCATAGTCACTTAATCTCAATGGTCCTTATTTAAGTGTGTAAATTAAGGTTAATTATACAACTGCATATAACATATAATGTTGCTTCAAAGCAACATGAGTACTTCTGCCATCCAGTGCCAAAACAGCCAGCTTCTGCCTTCATCTCCAGAAGGCTGAGGTGCTGGAGAGACAGACGCTCCAAATGCCTCCACCACCCTTAACCAACGCAGCCTGTCCTAAGGGTAGGGACCTTCACATAGCGGAGCTGTATTTCTGAGCACTGAGGAAGATCCCAACCTAGCTTCAAACTGAAGACGAAGGCTGGGACACCTTCTGTCATCTTCAATGGAGAGCAATGGGTCAGTGCTAGCCATAGAGAGGGTGGCAACAAGAATTGCTGAACATTGCACCAGATGAGTATGAACAGATGATAATTTTTAAATACTTTTATATAAAAAAACTGCAAATACTTGTCTTTTCACTAAAATGTGTGCACATAACTTTTTAAAAAGCCCTTACTTCTCCAGTTGCGAGTTTAACGAAGTTTTCTACAGTCTTTGGTACTACTTTTCCAAACAAGCCAATTACAATTCTGCCAGCATCTTTGCCACCGATCTGTACATCAAAGAATATCTGGAAATTTTCAGAAATAAAAGTGAATCACTGCAAGTATGATAAAACATCATTTAGCTAAAACAAATTTTGAAAAATTAATCAGTTGGAATCCAAAGGTGCCCTTCCATTCATGGAAGGAGACTTCCTTTGAACATAAGGGCCTTTGGACCAGTCGAGGCTGCCATGAACTGAAGGGGAGGGAGGCCATTTTTGCCAATTCCCTCTACAGCCTGTGTCACCTCTCATGCTATTCTCCCAATCTTCTGGATCATGTTTACAAAAACGCATTGACAAAATTCACCTTCCTTCTTCCAATTATGGCTACCTCCGCTTAACTTTCAAAGTGTATAATACATAATGAAACTATGTTTAATCAGGAATATAAGTGTACATGTGAGACCTATAACACAGCGTTGCCTTGTCTCCTCTCTTCCTGATGATTACAATTTTCCGGGATCAAATGGATATGTCTTTTCACAGGACCACATTAATCATGTTTTAGAGAGTGGTACAAGTTTAAGTCCCCAATACCCATGAGATTTTTTTAATCATTATTAAAAACTGAAATCAGAATATTTGAGTAAAGTTGCACTGCTAGACTGCTGTAGGCTTTCACGTTTCTGGATTTTATACAGATGCTTATTTTTTGTTGGGACTCACCTACTCAAACGCAGACACACATACCATGGCCCTAGGAAAGATCAGAGTATCTGCACCTGCTGCTAGTAATTAAAACACAATAGTAAGTGACATGTTTAGTTTCACATCTAGTCTGGCCCTAGCACACACACCAGCAGCTCTTTCTCCAACCACGTAATAGTTAAGGTAGACATACACTTCTTATTATTTTACCCTATTCAGGTCTCCAAGTTCTACCAATCTCTTTTTTCCTTTTCTTCCACGTTTATCTGACCCAGCTGTTTTATCAATTCCAACATTAAAGAATTTTTTAATGAGGCACCAGTTTATTATGTAATAAAGCAACATTCCAACGGTGTGATAGCAATGAAATATTCCACGTTGCTGTCATTTCCCCCCCCAATTTATTCTACACATTTCTGAGATTTAAAAAATTATTTATAAAAGGATGCCCAGTTCTGAATTCAAGCTTTAGTGATTGCCTATTGCCTTGAAAACAAAACACAGAGGAATATTAAATTGAGATTAATGTGCTGTGTTAATTGATACCAGAATGTCAATCTTTTACTGCATGTAAAGACACGATTTATACCAGGCTGATCTCATAGTACCTGCTCTCCAAAGCACTTCTTCAAGAATAGATGTCAGGAGAACAGAACACGAAGGAGAGGTGGCAAAGCACTGAGATGATCCAGCTCTCAGGACAAAAAAAAAACCTCTTTCAGAACAAGGGGTCAGAGGTAGGGGCCCTTGAGCTCACAAACACAGATGGTTAAATACTGCCAAATTGATTGCATATGCTACAAACCAGACACAAACATTAAGTTATATTAGAAAGAAGCATAAATATATCCATTAATCTTTTCATGCTTTTTCTCTTAAATGCCATTTAAAAGGAAAAATCTGGGTTACTCATCAATTGGTACTGATCCGATGCCTGTTGAAACTCCCTATTTATTATAATGGCTACTTCTATAAGGGAATTAAAATCCATCCCAAGGTCTGTAGATTGTCAAATGCTAGAACACACCTGGCTTTCGCTCTCTTTCACTCTAACTAAACTATCTGAGGAACAGCTGTATACAGGATTTCTATATGAAATCCAAAATATATTCCAGTTGTGTAGCGTAAACATCCATAAATCTGAACAGAATGTGCACATTTACAGAATCAACACGCATACACACAACATTTGATATTTAGATGAATAAATAATGCTTTGATGCAAAAATAATGCCAGGAGTAGACATTCCAATGAATAAGAAGCTACTGCAGGTATCTTTGTCCTCTTTTCCTGGTAACCTCAGAGAGAGAGAGAGAGAGAGAGAGAGAGAATACTACTATACTCTTAATATAATTAAATCTCTAAGTGGTTTACCCTAAAATACATACGTAACACAATATAAAAACATATAAAAATAATAAATCATGAATAGTGTACAACTGAAACAATAAACAGTAAGGCAGAACAGTGCCATAGCCCATCACAAGGCAGAGAAAGATTGTGCAAGATTTTAGACTTTCAAAAGGAGTTTTAAACTTGCCAGTTTCTGCCTCTCAAACCACTCATGAGAGAGTCTTCTAAGGTGTGGGTGCCACCACTAAGAAGGCCACTTTCATATTATTATATGGTGACATTAGGGTAGCCATGGAATGACCTATAAGATTTCCTTTGAAGATCTGAAGGGTCCACTGGGCAAAATGTATAATATGTCGGTTTTATTGACATATTTTATTATAGTGTAGTTTTATTTTATTATAAGGCACTTTGAATAGTTTATAGAAATGAGAGACGTTATATTTTATTTTTTTCTTTGAGATTCACTACCTTGCCTCACATCAGGTATGGGGAAATGCTCAACACAATTACATCATGTCACACGTTGTGTTATACAATAGTACAAGGAAAGGAAGAAATAAGAAGACACAAGGAGGCAGTAGCTCTGTCTCTCTTGTAATATTTAGTTCCACCTTAAGAGTTGTACAAACCACAGGACTAATATCAGAGGGGGAGGATGTTAAGCAGATTTCCCCAACGTGGTGAGTTCCAGATTTTTTGGACTATAATTCCCAATATGCCTGCTGATGGTAGCTGATACCCTGAACAGCTGGAGGGTACCAGGGCTGGGAAAGTCATTTATGTCAGCCAACAAAATAGCCAACAAAATAGTAATACATAGCCATGTGTGCAGGTTTTCTAAAATAGTAGTACTTTTTCTCAACACCTATTATCAGTTAAAGGTCTCAGCTAATCTGAAATATCTAAAAAAAGGTATAGATTAGTCACTTGAGTGTGGCCTTGGAAAACAATATGGCACTGGCCTACCAGCAGTGTGGATAGTGGGTTTTGGTTCTAGGGCTTCTCCTCTTCCCTACTAAACAGAACCCTAATGCAATGATAGATTGGGAGAGGGGGCAAGAAATCACTTTCTTGGTTGCTTTCAAGAAGAAAAGCAGTCTATCTGCCCCTGTCTATCCCTACTGCAAAGGGAGAGAGCTTCATCAGGAGTTTGCATTCATCTATTTCTTAATTTGAAGTATTTTTACACCATCCTCCAATTATATTTCTAGGGTGATTTACAAAGGGAATCAGGCAGGCTATACAAGCCATAAGTTGCTTCTCTTGTGTCCAGTAAACTTCATCACTGATATCAGCAAGTTAAAAGAGGAGAGAGAACTCAAAGGGATCCTAATTTCTCAGGACAAACTTTTCAAGATTTAGCAAAGGTAGAAGATAACCATCTCCTAACCCCCAACTTTATCACTTTAAAGTAGAGACCTTTTGTCTATCTAGAAGCATGTACACCTGCACAAGATTTTCCCATACTTCCTGTTTTTAAACCTATATGTGAAAACATTCTTGGAAGCAAATCAATACCAGATTACAAGGTATGTGCATTTCCCCCCTTGAGACAGGATCTGGAAGCGTGGGGAGCAAAAGGTTTGTCACTATGTCTTCCTCTCTTGCTGGCTCACTTTAAGTTTCTAAGCAGCTCTTATTCAAGAGAGTCTACTATATTGGTAGGATATTGGTATAAATTCCTATGAAGTCCTACATGTGCACCCAAGAAGTAGTCTGAGCTGATGCTTAAAACTGTCAGGAGACATTTTAATAGGGAGGAGCCATAGTTCAGTGGCAGATCAAATGTTTTGTATGCAGAAGGTCCCTGGTTCAATCCCCAGCATCTCCAGGTAGGGATGGGGAAAAAATCCTGCCTGGACCTGTGGAGAACCCTTGCCAATCAGTGTTGACAATACTGGATAAGACTAGATGGATCAGTCTGATTGTGTATCAGCTTCCAGATTTACAATTCCCTTTGCTCTTCCCCTCTACTTTCATCCATTCCAACAATTTGTTAAACTATTAAGCAATGTACCAAGGTATAATCCATGCATCTAACAATCCCCCATCCCAATTGGTGCTGACTAAGGCTGCCTCTACACGAGAGGTTTAAAGCTCTTTCAAGTCTCATTAAAATTTTTACCTCTACATGAGCGGAGCACAAATTGGGAGGTGAGGCACGTTATCTATTCGATTATGCACATTATCGAATGCGCGTTAAATAGCGAGTTTTCCTTTTGCTGCAGCTATGTAAACAAGCGATTCTCCGTATTAACTACTTCTAAAGTGCATTTCAAACAACCGGTAAGGCCACCAGTTGTGCGCTCAATTACCTCCCGCGTACAGTCACATTTACCATAAAGCGCTTCCAAGAAGATGCGCATAATCAGAAAACCAGGCGTCAAACCGAATTCTTGTAGAGGGGGTCTAAGTAGAAAGAGCCTTTGCACCTTATTCCACAGGTCCTCCTGAATACAATCATAAGTTCACATCCAGCCTATTGTTCTCATATGATATCAGATGCTATCACACATGTCGATGAAGTATGTAATCAAGATCCCTGTCCCCAAAGGGAGGATAACTCCTTTTATAAATGTCCAGAAGGTAGCGATGTTAAATCTATTGTAGCAAAAACAGAGATTAACAAATTTATTCTGGCATAAACTTTCATGGACTATAAACCACTTATAAATTCATGAACGTTTATGCCAGAATAAATGTGTTTATCCTATGCATGTTTTGCAGGAAAAAGTCCTACAACTCCCAGCAGGCCGAGTCTAGCCATGCTGGCTGGGGTATGCTGGGAGTTTATGGTTTTTTTTCTTACTAAACATGACTAGGATCGCATCCTTAGTCTTTAAGGTGCCACAAATGTCTTTGTCTTTTTTGTCCCTTTTATAAAGCTACTATTACTAAATGTGTTAGTAGCACACTCATAGTTTCCACACACACACTCAAGGTAGCCAACATTTTCCTGGCACGGCTCCTCAATAACAAGAGTAAAGGAGGATTCCAAAATCTTTATAGCTTCCTGGGTTGAATTTTTGGTCTGTTGTGGAAATGTTGAAATTAGGGGAGCCCAGCCAGAAAAAAAAGGAGATGCGAACCCTACACGTGCCCTCTACCACCAACTTTGGGGCAGGAAGGGCCTAGGAGGAAGGCCGTGCGGAGTTCTTCCCTGCCTCAACGAGACAGCAAGGAGAATGTTTTACCCCAAACAACGGGGGTGCGGGGAGTTCAAGCTCTCCAAAGCGGCGCGGGACTCCAGCGCCTCGCAGTCACGCTCCCGACGGCGGGGCGATTATAGTCACCTTGTCGGTCACGGTGGGTCCTCTCTTCCTGAAACCCTCGGCCCCGGGGAGGCGCCCGCAAACGCACAAGAGGAAGCACAGGACCGCTAGCGGCCCGTGCGAGCAGGCTGCGAGGCGGCTCATCCTCTTCTCCGTCGGCTTTGCGGGGGAACGTGCCAGCGCCTGCGCGGCTCTCTCGGCCCAACAGCCCCACCCGGCTGACACTGTGGCAGGAGGCGGAGCAGCGCGGAGGCAATTTAGGGGGTTGGAGAGGGGCTAACCCCCCATTGCGCGTGCGGGCGCGTCGCTCCGCTTCTAGGCGCTACTGCTGACAAAAGCAGGACCCAAGTTCGCAGCTGAAGCAGGACCCAAGGGGCTCTCAGGGAGGGGTACTTTCTAAAGGGGGGGGCGGGGGAGGCGAGTTTCTCTACAGCCCCAGCAAGGCACACTTTTTGCCTCAAAGATCCGTCTCCTGGTCGCCATTTGTTTGTGTCCAAACTGGAACAGGGAAAGCATGAAGCAAACATGGAGAGACTGTAAGAGCCCAGCCTCGCGTTCCAAAACCCTAAGGTTAAAAAGAGACTTTGGGGACTGCCGCTTGGTGCTTTTCACACGAAGCCCTGCCTTCTGATTGATTGATTGATTGATTGATTGATTGAATTTATATACCGCCCCATAGCCGAACTCACTGGGCAGTTTACAAACATTAAAAACATTGAACATTAAAAAAACCCGATATACAAAATTGAAAAACCATAAAAAGCATATTATAAATACAATATCCATTTAAAACAACTATTCTGGGTCAAACAACAACAAAACCCTCAACTTACACTGTTAAATACCTGGGAGAAGAGGAAAGTCGTGACCTGGCTCCAAAAAGATAACAATGTTGGCGCCAGGCGAGCCTCGTCGAGGAGATAATTCCAGAATTGGGGGGCCACCACTGAAAAGGCTCTCTCCCTTGTTGCCATCCTCCGAGCTTCCCTCGGAGTAGGCACCCGGAGGAGGACCTTAGATGTTGATTGTAGCGTACAGGTAGGTTTGTGTCGGGAGAGGCATTTCGTCAGGTATTGTGGTCCCAAGCCATGTAAGGCTTTATAGGTTAAAACCAGCACCTTGAATCAGGCATACTGATGACAATGCACTCCAAAACTCCAAATGACCGCACCCAGTGGTTTCATGTAAATGTTAAACAGCATGGGGGACAAGACTGACCCCTGTGGGACCCCATACTGTACAGTCCATGGGGTTGAGCAATGTTCCCCAAGCACCACCTGGAGCCGCCCAGCCAAGTAGGAGTGCAACCAGTGCAGTACAGGACCTCCCGCTCCTAACACAGCCAGTCGTCCCAGAAGGATACCATGGTTGATGGGATCAAAAACTAGGGATGTGCACTGGATCGGACCCGATCCACGATCCGAGTCCGGTCCAGTGGGAAATCGGATAAATTATCCGATTTCCGATCCCGCAGCTGGATCGGCCGATCCAATCCGAACCGGTCCGAAAAAGCTCCGAACCGGTTCGGCGGATCGGCGGATCGGCGGGCGCCCACTGGCGCCCACCGCCGCTTCCATTGGCGGGCGCCAGCGGGCGCCCGCCGATGAAAGTGGACAGCGGGGGGGGGGGGGAGGAGGGGGGCACTTACCTTCTCGGCCCGGTGGCTCCCGTCCGGCGCCGGCGCCTACTACTACTAGCAGGCTCCGCGGCCTGCTCTAGGGTGGCGCGCCGGGTGATGTCATCACCCGGCGTGCTACTCTAGAGCAGGCCGCGGAGCCTGCTGGAAGTAGTAGGCGCCGGCGCCGGACGGAAGCCGCCGGGCCAGGAAGGTAAGGAGGGGGTGCGTGGAGGGGAGGAGGGGGCGCGCGGAGGGGGGAGGGGGGAGGGGGGCCCTTACCTTTCCGGCCCGGCGGCTCCCGTCCGGCGCCGGCGCCTACTATTCCCAGCAGGCTCCGCGGCCTGCTCTAGGGTGGCGCGCCGGGTGATGTCATCACCCGGCGCGCTACTCTAGAGCAGGCCGCGGAGCCTGCTGGTAGTAGTAGGCGCCGGCGCCGGACGGGAGCCGCCGGGCCGGAAAGGTAAGGAGGGGGTGCGTGGAGGGGAGGAGGGGGCGCGCGGAGGGGGGAGGGGGGCCCTTACCTTTCCGGCCCGGCGGCTCCCGTCCGGCGCCGGCGCCTACTATTCCCAGCAGGCTCCGCGGCCTGCTCTAGGATGGCGCGCCGGGTGATGTCATCACCCGGCGCGCTACTCTAGAGCAGGCCGCGGAGCCTGCTGGAAGTAGTAGGCGCCGGCGCCGGACGGGAGCCGCCGGGCCGGAAAGGTAAGGAGGGGGTGCGTGGAGGGGAGGAGGGGGCGCGCGGAGGGGGGAGGGGGGCCCTTACCTTTCCGGCCCGGCGGCTCCCGTCCGGCGCCGGCGCCTACTATTCCCAGCAGGCTCCGCGGCCTGCTCTAGGATGGCGCGCTGGGTGATGTCATCACCCGGCGCGCTACTCTAGAGCAGGCCGCGGAGCCTGCTGGAAGTAGTAGGCGCCGGCGCCGGACGGGAGCCGCCGGGCCGGAAAGGTAAGGAGGGGGTGCGTGGAGGGGAGGAGGGGGCGCGCGGAGGGGGGAGGGGGGAGGAGGGGGCGCGCGGAGGGGGGAGGGGGGAGGGGGGCCCTTACCTGCCCGGCCCGGCGGCTCCCGTCCGGCGCCGGCGCCTACTACTACCAGCAGGCTCCGCGGCCTGCTCCAGGGTGGCGCGCCGGGTGATGTCATCACCCGGCGCGCTACTCGAGAGTAGGCCGCGGAGCCCGCTGGTAGTAGCCGCCGGCGCCGGACGTGCCGAGAAGGTAAGTGGCGGGGAAGGGGGCTTACCCCCCCCCCGGAGCCGTCCGCTTCTATCCGCTGGCGCCCGCGGGCGCCAGCGGATGGAAGCAGGCGGCCCCAGGGGGGGTAGGGAGCGCGGGGGAGGGGGTTTACCTGCCGGGGCCGTCCACAGCGGACGGCCCCGGGGGGGGGGGAGGGAGTTAGGCCCCCCCTTACCCACCCGCCGCCATTTTTTCCTCATAGACTTGCATTGCAATGCAAGTCTATGGGGAAAAAAATGGCGGCCGATCCAAAAATTTCCGATTTTTGGATCGGGATCGGACTCGATCCGGTCCGGGGGGCCTCCGATTTTGTCCGAACCGGTCCGGGACAAAATTGGAGGTCCCGATCCGGGTCCCGATCCGATCCGGGGGGTCCGTGCACACCCCTATCAAAAACCACTGAGAGATCAAAGAGAATCTGATCCTAAGGCAGTTGAAAGTCTTGTTCCTTCCAGCCTTGGATGCTTATGCCTCTAAAGCAAAAGCGATATATTAAGAAATACTATGTTAAGAACATAGAAGCCCTGCTGAATCAGACCAGAGGCCTGTTTAATCCAACAGTCTGATCCCACAGTGGCCAGCCAAATACCAATCGGAAGCCCGCAAGTAGACCTAGAGCCGGTTGGCACATTCGCCACAGCCCACCATGGCTTATTTATTTAAGCCATGTAGATTGTGGCACATGTCGGTGGCCATTTTGAATATTCAAACCACAGCTGGTGGGTGTCATGGCTTAGCGTGTTGTCCAAACCCAGCGAGGGTGTGCTGTTGGCATCATTAATCTGTGGAACAGTAAGCTGTTTTGATTATGGAAACTGGCACACTGCTTCTGATACTGGAGTTAACATAGAGTCATCAGAACTAGTAGTCAGTGATAATTTGGGCCATTTCTACATGTTGTGGTAGCAAATTTATCTTCCCCAAATTTTCCATTCAACACATTTTATATAAATTTATCCTCCTCTATTATGTCGCCTACACTATACCCACACTCTCAAATGTCATAACTTTTCCACATTGGGAAGTTGCTCCAGCTCCTTAATCATTTTGAGTGCCCTTTTTGACACATTTTCCAGATCTACAATATTTTTTTGAGGTGAACACAGTATTACAAGGATAGTCTCACCATGGATTTATTTATGAGCATTATAAGCAGTTTTATTTTCAATTTTTTAATTATATTATGCCCAACAAGGAATTTGTCATTTTTTTTTTTTTTACAGCAGCCCTGGGTTGACATTTTCATCACAATCCTGTTAGCCCTTTCTTGGTCTGTCACTGCTAGTTCACTGCTAGTTTTTTAGTTCTTTAATATGGTACTACCATATTTCACCGAATGTAAGATGCCATTGATTGTAAGACGCACCTAAATTTCAGGGCCACCAACAGGGAAAAAGCTTTGCCTCGATTCTAAGACGCACCTTAATTTCAGCACCCCTTCCCCCTCACCTCCATCGCCATCACCAGGCCTCGTTGCAGCCGCCACTGCTGCTCCGCGCCGCTGCCAGCACTCGCCTCGGCCTGGCAAGGCAGCGTTCCCAGTAACGAGGCGAGCGTTGACAGTGGCGTGGAGCAGCGGCAGTGACAGCGAGGATGGGCGATGGTGATGGAGGGGAGGGGGGTTTAGAGCCCTGCAAGTCCCCCTCCCCACTCCAAGTCCCCCCTCCCCACTTACCTTGATCGCTGCTGCCTCAGCCTGGGAAGGCTTCAGTACTGGGAAGGAGGCCGAGATCTCCCGGACTTCTGACCGGCCTTGTGGGGTCCCTTGGGATCTGCTAGGGTGAGTCGCATGGGGGGGGCATGCAGAGCCCTAGTGCCTTCTGCAAAATGCGGGAGAAATCTCACAATTGCAGGGCGCCATCGATTCTAAGACGCAACCCATTTTTACAGATGTAAACATGGGAGAAAAAGTGTGTCTTAAAATCAATGAAATATGGTATATTCCAGTTTTTTAAATTTGGGGATAGAGCTGGTTTAGAGTGATAGCCACATTCTACGGAGTTAGAATGAGTTTAGTTGAAGGAGAGTTAGGGAGATTCAATTAGTGAAGTGGGGGTGAGAGGGTTCTACCCAATGTTGGTCTAACTTGAGGAAATCCCTATGGGCAGGGAGAGGCTATGGCTTCACTACATCGAAAGGTCTCTCACCCCATCCCTGCCCTCAGCAGAGAACATTGTTAGATGGGCTCAGGGGCCCATCTAATGCAAAATGTTCAAAGGAAGACAGAGGCAACAACAACAGAGGGGCAAGAGCCCAGTTGTGTGGACGGAGTGCTCTGATCTCATAAGCCTCCATGCTTTGGGTGTCTTTGCCATAGGATTGCACCTTGAAGCTACAGTCTTATATACATACTCACTTAGGTAGACATGCATGGGATTGAATAAACATCCATTGGATTATGCTATCAGTATGAGACTACAGTGATAGAAAATGAGCAATGAATGATTTACAAATTAATAGTTGTTTAAAGCTAATATGTTGTAATAATAATTGTCCTGTTCATGATGCCACTTGTCACACCTTGAGACAGGCAAAGATCATAGTAAATAGTTACCTCACACTTTACAGAAGAAGCAGAGAGAGAGAATTGGTATCCACAAATTGAGAAATTATAAGTAAAACAAATTAAACAAAAACTATTAACTTGTTAACAAAGGGATGTAGTTTAATGGCAGAGGACCTTCTTTGTATGCAGAAGGCCCAGGTTCGATCCCTGGCATCTCCAGATAAGGCTGGAAAAACTCATGCCTGAAAACTTGGAGAGCCGCTGCCAATCTATGTAAACAGTACTGGATTAGATGTACCAATGGTCTGACTTGGTATAAGGCAGTTTCCTATGTTCCTATTTATGGTTTCTATGACCAATCCCCCATGTAATGTGTGGCTCTCAGATCCAGATTTGCTAGTGATAGTTCCCCCCTCCCCCCCCCCATGACTTCATTAGCTTTATGCGCCTGAGAATTTCATTTCTTTTGGGTAATATGTAAAGAAATTTCCTTGAGTGAGGTTCATCAGATACGTGTTTTATCGCACGCTCGCTACTGCCCACTTACGGATTGTGTGTGTCCTTTAGATGTCATCCGCCTCTTGCACGCCTCCTTCCATTTGTTTTTTCATCGCAAAATAGACCCCTTTTAATCTGCCTTTAAAAAAAACAAAAAAAAAAACGGAATGTGCTGCCATCTCCTGCTGTGTGCAGGAAAAGCGGCATGATAAAAAACAGCCCCTGAATGGACCATGTAGTCTTTGTTTACTTCCTCTTTCCCCTCCGGGCAGAAAGAGGAAGTAATGAGAGATAAAAGCAGGGGTGGAGAAGCGAAGGTAAGGAAATGCGATTTCCCCCCATGTGATGACACAAAGTATATGTTTCTAAGAAATTGCATGGTCCATAGATATCTAATATTTGTCCTTTGAGGTTTTAATGTGCAGCGGAGCTATAATAAATGAATGGTGACTTGTTTAGGGCTATTTTAGACATGATTACAAAGTAGCATCCCGTGCTCCTGGTTTGATTGCTTTAGTGCTAAGCAGAAAGCATTGGTAAAATCACTGAAAATGCATGGTCAATGTGGTATGATAAGATAATGGGAAAATGACTCCTGTGGGTTGCTTAGACCCCAGGATCATCATATTTGAAATTTAGATAGAGGAATCAAACACTAGTGCTGTATAGCTCAGAAGTACTGAATATGCTGTAAAAGGTTGTTTCAAGTTAGAAAATGCAAAGTAGTTTGGCTAATTAAATGGAAACAATTGAATAAAACTAGTAATATGGCACAACAAAGAGTTTCCAAGTTCTTTTAAACATCCAGTCTTAAATGTCCTTTTAAAAGATTTTGAACAGATGCTTTTTAAAAACTGCCTGGAAGCAGTTATGGCTTGGAGGAGGACCAATAAACTGAAACTGAATCCTAATAAGACAGACACCCTATGGTGGTTCTCAGGTCTGGGAATTGGGGTGTTTGCCTTTTCTGGATGGGGTTGCACTCCCTCTGAAGGACCAGGTCCATAGTCTGGGGGTGCTCTTGAACCCATCTTTGTCACTGGAGGTCCAGTTGGACTGGAGCACTCATTACCAACTTAGGTTGGTATGCCAACTAAGCCCATTCGTGGATAGAGATAGCCTAGGCAAAGTGATCCATGATTAGGCTACTGCAATGTACTCTATGTGAGACTACCCATATGCATGGTTCAGAATTTGCAGAATACTACAGCTAGTTCTCACTTGAACTCCTAGCTATGATCACATAACATCTTTGTTAAAAGAACTGCACTGGCTGCCTATTGCTGTCGAGCCACGAACAAAGGTTATGTTATTATCCTATAAAGCCTTCAACAATTTTGGACCAGGATACCTAACAGACTACCCTTATATACACCCAGAACAACATTTAAGATCTTCAGAGGAGGTCTTGCTGGTCATTCCAAAACAAATGGAATGTCACGCTGAAGAACCTCGATGGCAGGGCTTTCTCTGTAGTGGCACCCACCCTCTGGAAAACTCTCCCTCATGCAGTTCGGGAGGCAGAAAATGTAACATCTTTTAAACGCCTCCTGAAAACACACCTTTTCACAGAGGCTTTCCCTGGGCTGTAACAGCTGCTAGGTTTATTCTAGTTTTACATGGTATTCTTAAACTTTTAAGTTTTATATTATGTCTTGTTATGTTGTATTTTATGGTTTTAAGTGTGAACTGCCCAGAGAGCTTCGGTTATCGAGCAGTATAAAAATGTAATAAATAAATAAAATACATGGATTTACAGGGTGAAGTTCATCTTATAATTGTGAGAATTAAATGTAGACTCTGGTTAGCACCAGAAGAAACTGTATTTGATTTTTTTAAAAAATATAGTAGAATCTGTTTTAAATTTAGGAAATGTGTAACCCTAATAGTTAAATTATCTTTGGAATGAGATAAATTTAAGTGTCAAATAAATGGGGAGCTGTAAAGATAGCAAAAAAAATGTTACTCCTCTCTCTCTCTCTCTTTCTCGTTCTCTCTCACACACACATTTTTAAATGAGTAAAAAAAATATATTGTAAGATTATTTTTAAGTCACTAAGAAGCAATTATGCATGTGTTGCCAAGAATGTTCAGATTGCCAGCAGATGTAAGTCAAGAGGAAATCCCATTTATTGTTATAAATTCTTTCTTTGAAAGCACAGGCAGGTTAAACTTTGCTATAATTGAACATCAGTCAATTACAAAAAAAAGTTTCAAAATATAGATGTACAAACAGGAACTACAATGAATTTTTTTTGCAATGTGGAATATGTTCCTGTTTAACCAGCTAGTTGTGCCGTCTTTCTGACTGTTCCATTCCATTCTACCCACATGCTCAGTCTTTGTTGAGCTGTTTTAGTGTAGGAGGGTTGGGGGTTGGCCTCTTGAGCGGGGTGGGTAAACGTTTCCCCCCTATTTTTGAAAACCTTGGGGTTCCTTTTGCTTCTCAGTAACCCCATTTTGGCCATGTAATCATAATAACTCCGAATCTGAGTTCGCTGTTAATATATTCATGATGGTACTTTTCAAGGTTTGGAAACATAAGAATAAATACATAGCACTGAGCAGGATTAATGCGTCGTTTTTTGGCTATAGGATTTTGATGGATCTGAACACACTGGAGAGTTTTTATATAAGTTTGAATATGATTGGGAAGGGACAAATTTGTGGAATGACGTCTTAGATTTTGAAAAAGAGATTAAATGTCAGTCTGAGAGGATAACACTTAACTCAGTGAAAGAGAGGCATAAGTCTGTATTTTTAGTGCCATTATTTTAAGACAAATTTTGGCTTCTTGAATGTTAAAGGTTTCTTGTCAAGATTAGTCCATGGGTCAGGGCTGACTGACAACCTTGTGCATGTTTACGTAATTCCAAGTAAATTTGTATGGGATTGCAACCCATTATTGCAGTCCAATGTTACTTATTGGAGAGTAAGCCCCAACAAGTTGAATGCACTGCAGAAGCAGCAGCAACAACAAATGGATTAAATAGGTACTTGCTGGACGACAACTGTATTATGACCAGTAAGTGACCGGGATTGACAAGAGGCAGGTGAGGACTGTTAGTTCAAGATTTAAAATCATAACCTATTTTTTTTGGCTGCAGTTTCGATCAGTATTAAGTGTCATTTTCAACAGCTACTGTTGTAAGTAATCATTTTAAAACTTAAGATTTAGTTTGAGAAATGGCATATAAACTGTATAACACGTTGCCTATTCTGATTTCTGTGAAATAAACAATATTTCCTTTCAGCCCTATAACATGTCTGTGTGCTGTGATTTATTGTACAGATATGCTTCAGGTAAAAATACCCTGACTGTGAGACAATGGTCCTAGTTGGGCTTCCTTTAGTCAACAGTTAACTGCCGCCAGGATAGTGTTTGACTGTAAATATTCTTAGTGAAAATATTTATTTGCCCTTTAAAAATAAGTGTATAAAGCTACAGTGTTACAAGTAAAGGGAGCCACTAGTTTTCAGGCTGGCCAGACATAATGCTGGCCTGGCTGTACCCCCACCTCCCCATCCCATTTCCATAGGAAGTGATCATCACATGATGTTGGAAAGGCTCTATGTAAAGAGAAGATGATGCTACCTTTTTATGCACCCCTTCCCATTTTCAGTAATATCTGTCCATGTTGGGGAGAGGGGATCATTGATGCTATACAGCAGTGCAGGGGAAATATCTACCTATACCACAGAGTGGGAAGGAGGCAATTCTGCCCATATCCACCAGGATTTGCACTTATTTTGTATTAAAGCCACTCCTGTTTAGCAGATTGATTAGCCGGAATTCTCAAAAATATGATAGTTAAATTCACAGGTTTTAAAAAAAATGGTTTCAACATTCCCTAATTGCAATCAGTGATATTAAACACAAAAACATGAAAGCCATGTTAGATCAGAACAAACGTCCATCTAGGCCAGCATTCTTTTCATGCAGTGGCCAACCATGGGAAACCCACAAGCAGGACATGAGTGCCACAGCACCCTCCCACTCATGTACCTCAGCAACTGGTGTACATAGGCATACAGCCTCTGATACTGAAGATGGCATATAGCCACCAGGGCTTGTAGCCATTGATAGCTTTATCCTTCATGAATTTGTCCACTCGCCTTTTAAAGCCATCCAAATTAGTGGCCAGCACTACAATTGTGGAAGTAAATTCCATAATTTGACTATACATTGTCTGAAGAAGTACTTCCTTTTATCTGTTCTGAATCTCCCACCAATCATCTTCATGGGATGATCTCAGGTTCTAGTATTATGAGAGAGGGAGAAAAAGTGCTCCACACCGTGCACAATTTTGTACACCTCTGCCATGTCTCGCCTTACTTATCTTCTTTCTAATCTAAACAATCCCAGACGTTGTAGCCTTTCCTCATAGTTGCTTCAGCCCCTTGATCATTTAGTTTAGTTTTCTGCACTATTTCCAACTCTACAATATCATTTTTTAAGATGCAGTGACCAGAATTATATGCAGTATTCTGTGTGTGGCCACACCATAGCTTTGTATAAGGGGAGTATTATTGTAGCAGTTTTATTTTCCATTCTTTTCCTAATTTGCCTAACATGGAATTTGCCCTTTTCAGGGCAGCCAGAAAATGGATTAACATGTTCATAGAGCTGTCCACCACAACCCCAAAATTTCTTTCTTGGTCAGTCACAGCTAGCTGAAACCCCTTCAGGTTATACTTGGAATTGGGTGGTTGTTTTGCCCCAGTGTGCATCACTTTAGACTTTATAGAAGTGATTTGAGGATTGCAGTCACCTGAAGTCTAGCATGCTTTACTAAATGAAGAATATTTACAGATAATGGAGGAATAAAGAATCTAATAAAGCATGTTAGAACTCAAGAGATTGCAATCATCACCTTTCTTCATCTGTAGAAATCAGTGAATTATAACTAATCAAATGATTTTGCAGACATACCTGACGAATGTCATTTTTCTTTACTGCAAAACCCTTAAATTTGTTACAACGTTAGGAAATCATGCTCCTATTATCAAATGTGCTCCGAGGTATTAATAGTAACATTCTCTGATGTCTTAGGTTTCTTTTTTCTTCAAACGTATAGCTTTGGGGATTCAAACGCAGGTTTTAAATGTCTATCTGTGGATGATTTACTCAAGTCCACTTTTGCATATGTCTGAATATGTCCCTGGTTTCTAGCAGCAGCAAAAGCAGCCTGAAAGCAGTGCAGATGTTTCTTTGATTGTATCTAGGGACATGTCAATGGTATTCTTAGAAGCAGAAAGATTTGGCTTGGCAAGACAACTGGTGGCATTTTTCTCCTCATTAAAACATCAGTTTGATACAGTCCATATTCCACTGCGTTCCAAAATGTTCAAGCTTTTTAAAACATTAGCATTCTAATCGTTACATCGGACCCATTACATACACAGGCATCTAGCAAATTAGCTTTTTACGGAGTTCTTCTTTTAAGGTCTTTCCTTCCATCAAGTTGACAAGTGGGAAAAAAGTCATTCTTAAAATTGCCAGTCCTGGACGCTTGTTGAGACAGGGAAGTTATGGTGAACGGTTAAGTAAACTCACCAATAACTCCCCACCCCCATCTTGGGCCTGTCTCACTCTCTGCTGGAAAAAAATTCAGTGCTTTCTCAGTCTTAGCAATGTTCTTTGTCAACATCCACTAACCTCAGACAGCATAAGCAGCCAAATGACAGGTTTATATGTGTCTCCTGGTAGGAGAGCTTAGTAGAATTGTAAATCCAGTCTATATTCACAACTGTTGTGAGAAGAGAGAGCTATAAAATCAGACTGAAGCAAGAGATGAAGTGCACACTACTATTTCCCCCTATAGTTTTCATCCAATCTGAATCTATAGATTCAAGCCGGTAAATCTTTTTGAAATCAGAGATCTAATTGGCAGTCACTTCATAAACATCCTGGTGATGTGTTTATGTCTTAAGCAACCAATGTTCCCAGGGAAGGTAAACATTGTCATCCTCTTCAAAAGTGTTGTCTTTTAATAACATGAGGAATAAATTATACTGTCATTAATTAGGAAATGAGACTCAAAACAATGGTGAGAACAAAATGAAGTGTTTGAAATTTTAAAAGAATAGTTGCTTCACATTTGCCAGCTCCTTATAAGACCATTTTAAATGTGATCATTGGAAAAGAACTGCAGTATTGCCACTGTTGAATGTGGAGCATTCAGCACTGCACACCAAACAAAACATTCGCACATAGTACTTAACCCATGGTTTGTTGCCTTACCCAGAATTTTCCCGGCAGATGATAAAACAAATTGTGGTTTGTTTTCTCAATCCCTGGATGGTTTGTTTCCCTCCTCCTTCACCTGCTCCCTTCTTCTATTCCAAATGCCTTTCCAGCAATGTAGTACTGGCTAGGGTGACCAGAGGAAATCCAGGTCAGGGCTCATGTAACTTTAACAGTTGTAGAGAAAAGGGAATTTCAGCCAGTGTCATTTGTATGCAATTAGTTCCTGGTGAAATTCCCTCTTCATCACAACTGTTAAAGTTGCAGGGGCCCTGCCTTCTTTTGTATATGGTTACTCTAGTATAGTGCATGCACCTTTAACTGTTGTGATGAAGAGGGAATTTCACCAGGAACTAATTGCATACAAATGACACTGGCTGAAATTTCCTTTTCTCTACAGCTGTTAAAGTTACATGAGCCCTGACCTGGATTTTATCTGGTCAACCTAGTACTGGCATGTGGAGCAGTTGGATTTTTTACCACTTTTGCCAACCACCTCTGTAGCCTGGTGAAACAACCGATGGTTCAGTACCCAACAACAAACCATGGCTTCTCTTCCTGAGTTGTTCACAGTTAACAAACCATGGGCTGTTAATGTTTAAACTGTGGTTATGTAGCCACCATGGTTAGGAATGTTTCATGTAGTATGCTAAGCCATAATGTTTAGCACAAAATGCTTAACCACAGATACTTAGTGTGTCATCTGAACAGGGTCACTGGTTAAACTCAATAGTTTCTTCTCAGAAAAACACAGTACAGTGCCCACTTTATTGGCATTTCTATGCCTTCAGCTTGGAATAGTTTTATTTTTCTTTCTGCTATCCTGCTTTCATATTGGTTATTTTGAGCTTCATGATTTGCATTTTTGCTTCTCCGATTTTGTATAGTATTCATATTGGTAATTAATGTTATTCTTTAACATTTCATTTTTTTAAAAAAAATGGATTGTTTTGGTTTCACTTTAATATTACATTTCTTTATTATGGGGCCCCTTTTGGCATAAAAGTGGCTTATAAATATAAATAAAATAAAGTGATATTTATTTAAAATTATAATATGTTGTGTAAATCATGTAATCACTTTAAACTTATGAGGCTATTGGTGCAGCGTTATGCATGTTTTTAAAAAAAGGTCTGGATTTTTTTCTGTCTAAACATGCAAAGGATTGTGCCCTCTTGTATTTAAATTCTTTTGCAATTTTCTAAAAAATTATGATCTCTCCTCCTCCATAATGCTCTACCAGTACAAAACTTCTTCAATGTCTGGCCTTCAATGCATGTTATTATTATACTATTACACAGAAATGTTTCCCTATTAATCAAAATGTTGTTTTGAATTGGCTTGTTAGAATTTAGTTTCAAAGGCGTGTTCCAAGAAAATCAAATTCTGCACCTGAAAAGTTTACAATAGGCTCATAATAACTTGTTCATTTCTCTCAGTTTCGTCATTTATTCTGATTTCAATAGCGGAGTTGGGGGCAACAGAATTTCAGATTATTATAGTAATGAAGATAGTGAAGAGCAAAGAAAAAAGAGACGGAGCTAAGAAACATGGATAGAACAGAGCCAATTCCAGTTTATTGGGGAAGGGGACTTGACAACATGCCTTGGGTGGGTCCCCTGTCCTTCAGTGGGTCCCAGATTCAATGCCTGGCATCTCCAAGCAAGGCTGAGCAATACTCCTTTCTGAAATCTTGGAGAACACCAACAATGAGTGTAGATTATACTGATCTAGGTGGACCAATGGTCTGACAGCTTCCTATGTTCTTCCCCTTCGGGGGGGCTAGTCCTCTCTGCTATACCAACTAGAGAGAGAAAGGGAGGGTAAGTTGATAGAGGAGGTGGCTGCCTATGCTGTCTCTCTGGTTGGCATGGTGGAGCGGAGAGATTGGGCCGTATGTCCAGTCCCTTCTGCTGCACCGCCACCTCCTCTTGCTTACACATTCTCCCTGAGTGCCTACTCTGGGGCAAGTCATCTCCAGAGAGAGGGCAGGGAAAAATTCAGAGGCTCCTTTCAACTGCCACTAACTTCCCCGTTTTTGTAGACCAATGAATAGCTGGTGCCCTTTGCCTTTGGCCCTCTGTAAGTGGGAGTGGGAGTGAGGAGGGGGTTTGCAGATGCTACCATTCCTGACAACACAGCATAAAGTTGGGAGACCAAACCTCCCAGGGAATCTGGAAGGGGCCTACAAGGCAATCAAGTTCAACCCCCTGCTCAGTACAGGAATCCACCTTAAAGCATACCTGACAGATGGTTGTCCAGCTGCCTCTTGAAGGCCTCTAGAGTGGGAGAGCCCATGACTTCCCTAGGTAATTGGTTCCATTGTCTTACTGCTCTAACAGTCAGGAAGTTTTTCCTGATGTCCAGCCGGAATATGGCTTCCTGTAACTTGAGCCCATTATTCCATGTCCTGCATTCTGGGTTGATCAAGAAGAGATCCTGGCCCTCTTCTGTGTGATAACCTTTCAAGTATTTGAAGAGTACTATCATGTCTCCCCTCACTCTTCTTTTCTCCAGGCTAAACATACCCAGTTCTTTCAGTCTCTCCTCATAGGGCTTTGTTTCCAGACCCCTGATCATCCGCGTTGCCCTCCTCTGAACACACTCCAGCTTGTCTGCATCCTTCTTGAAGTGTGGTGCCCAGAACTGAATGCAATACTCAAGATAAGGCCTAACCAGTGCCGAATAGAGGGGAACCAGTACCTTGCGTGATTTGGAAGCTCTATAGTGATGGCTTGTTCACCTTATCAGCAACTGGTCAGGTGTTGGTGTCCATGGACTTCCTCATGGCATTGTGGCTTTAAAAACTGACCAACAGTGTGGACCCCTGATACTGGTCCTGGGATAGGGCATCAAAGCCTTCACCTATGCCAACTGAAAGGTCTACTTGGAGCCTTATTTGTTTTCATAACCCTTTGTAAATATTCTCTGCAAGTATCAAACTTTCCTTCACAGTCATAACTACAAGAAACTTGAAGGTTTGAAACTATTGTTTCGATTTTCAGGAAATACAAATAGGTACCAGATTTCTAAATTCATATTCTTTTACATGATGGTACAGCAACAATGTCTTATTCCAAATATTCTAAAATGTGGACAATGTTTTTTTAACATGAAGGAGAAAAACCCCTGCTTAAAGGAGGACTTTGCCGAGCCAGTGGAAGAAGAAAGATAGGAGTTTCATATGTTTTTAGCCAATTTCAAAATATTCCCCACAATGAAGCATACTTCAGATCTATGGCAACTAACTACAACATTTTAGGGAGTAGAGCACATGATCAATGGCATAGGCTTTACATACAGATGGTTGCAGATCTAATCCCAAGCATCTTAAAATGATTTGGGGCAGACTCAGAAAAACTTTGGCCTGAGACCTTGGAGAATCACTGCCAGATGCAACAGACAGTGACCTGGTTTGCAGACCACAGCAGCAATTTCTGGATTGTTTCACTCAGGAATTGCTGGGGATGAACGGAGTGCTTGAGCCACACACAAGTCATTTCCATTTTTAATCAGCCAAGCAATGGCAAGTTCCTGGAGCTTTTTTGTGATGTGCAAACTCAGAATCTCTGGATTGTTTATGGGTTATGCAACCCAAAAATTGCCCATAAATAACCCAGAGGTTCTGGGTTTGCATATCACAGGGGCATTGCTAGATTGTTGATTAAAAGCTGAAAAAGGCTCACATACAGCTTGCTTGCTCCACTTATCCCCGGCAAGATCTGGGTTAAACAAACCCAGAATTACCACTGTGACATGTGCACTGGTCAGTGTTTGGCCAAATAGGCTTCATTCAGAAGAAGGCAGCTTCATGTGTGTTCGGGGCAGCACACTCTGGCCTTGTCCATCAGCCAGGGGATCAAGGGTCACCCCTTGCTTCATAGAAAGTGTACCACTAGTTTTGTGCAAGTTGCATTTTTGGGGGCAAGTTGCATTGGTACGTTTCTGGGCCCAATTAAAATTGCTGGTGTTAACCTTTAAAGCCTTAGATAGCTTGAACCATATTACTTTAATGACTTAGTCCAAACACTAAGATCTGTATTGGAGGACCTGTTTGTGTGCTCATTGGTAAGATTTGCTAGATTGGGGAGCATGAAAGACAGGTCCTTCTTGCTGGTGGCTTCAGAGATATGTCAGCTGACTTGCGCTCCTTTAATACAGGACTTTAAGAAAAACAGTGAAGTTATCTCTTCATTGCCTCCTTTTCTTAAGAGTGCAAATGGCTGGTGTACAGAACAGCCTTCTCATAGTAAGTGTACATCTATTTGACATACCTATTTATCTTATATTATTTCTTATGTATGTTGCTTTGTGAGGCCCTGGCCCCCTGAAAGCTGCATCATCATCAACATGGATGGTTTCCAGTGGAGACTGCCCATGAGCAGCCAGACCTGCCGAGTGGAAAAACAATTTCTAGAATGAGGCAGGCAGGCAGAGCTCACATAAGGGAGCTCTGCCAACCTGCCCCATTCTAGAAATTGTTTTCCCATTCATTTTGTGACTTGCTTTCGGAACCCCTAAATCTCCATTCCGCAAGCATTGGGCACCGCTTGCAAAAGGGAATAAGCATGTCTGACCACTAACGGTATGGGAGCAGCTGTGGGACCTACTATACTGATAACATTGGATAATGCCCAATAACAACTGTGTCATAGAAGCCTCACACAAAATGAGGCTTTAGTTTGTCACTTGAAGTTAATCTAGTAGAATAGTTGATGCCATCTGCTTATTCCATTTAACTAAAGACTTATTGAAAAAGCAAATGAACAGAAAAATAAAGTAGTATTACGGGACCCAGTCACGCAGATGAGTAATCTCCCTTGAATCAAATGGGGTAATATTTGAAATGGTGATAAAATTAGTAAATCACCTTTGCTAATTGGTGAGATTGATAGTTCATGGGAGAGATGCTTAACTGTTACTTTTATTGCTCTTTTTAGTACAATCCAGTCCATAACTCCAGAATTATGCTTTCCTTCTTGAGCAACACCATGGCAAAGCTTGGTATTGCTCAAAAGTTTACAATAAGTGTCCTTTGAAATACCAGTTCCAAAAGAGTAGCCATGTTAATTCATTGTAGGAAAAACACAGAGTCCCTTGGCACTTTAAAGGCTAATGTGTTTATTGTGAGGTTGCACTTTCTTCTGACATTGGTGCCCCAGAGCCTTTGTTGCTTTTGAAATACAAAGCTTGAATGTTGTAATGCTGTAATAGTTCCCTAGAATACAGTAACAGTTTTTAAGCCCACATTTTAATGTGCATAGAAAAATCTCTGTAAGCATGCAGATTACCGTTGAATGGATTCTTCACTTATGAAGCTTTAATTTTATTTATTTATTTATTGCATTTATATACCACCCCATAGCCAAAGCTCTCTTGGCGGTTAACAAAAATTAAAAACACTGAACATTAAAAAACCAATATACAAAATTTAAAAGCATAAAAAGCATAAAAACAGGTTATTAATACAATATTCATTTAAAAACAACTATTCTGGGTCAAACAACAACAACAACAAAACCCTCAACATATGCTGTTAAATGCCTGGTAGAAGAGGAAAGTCTTGACCTGGCGCCAAAAAGATAACAATGTTGGCGCCAGGCGAGCCTCGTTGGGGACATCATTCCATAATTGGAGGGCCACCACTGAAAATGCCCTTTTCTCATTTGCTTCCCCTAGCTACATTCAGATTATTCTGTTCCAGGATGCATTGCCATAGAGATGGCTTACTACAACCTAGGGTGCCTCTAGACGGGCACTGTTCCCCACGGTGGCTTCAGAGTGGCAACAGCTCATTTACATGAAGTTGCTGACACTCCAAAGCCATCTAGGGGCAAAGCTCGAAAGCTCTGCTCTAAAAAAGTTGGGCATTTACCTCGAGTTTTTTAGCTTGGAGCGAGGTGACGACGGCATCTGCCATCTGTCACTCTTGCTCCGGAGCTTCTGGAAGGCGTGCCACAGTCTATGGCGACCACTGATTGGTCGCCATGGGCTGGGCAGGGAAGGGACCAGCGAGCCATAAGCTCACTGCACCACCTCTGCTGACCTCCCCACCCTTGTAAAAAATAAAATAAAAAACGAAAACTTACCTTGGAGGAGGGGGGCGGATGCTCCCAGATGCCCCTAAAGCTGCCGCTCATGCTCTGTTGGGCAGGAGTGGTGACAGTGGTGGCAGGAAAGCCCGCCGTGGTGCTCTTTCCGCTGTAGATGGGCAGAAGGAGCACAAATGCGGGGGACGCTGCCTGCCGCCACTGCCGCTGTGCTGCTGCCCTGCCGCCGTGAAGTTGAGGGCCTGGTGTATTTAGCCATTTGGTGTTCTGCTATACGTATGTAATACTCCAGGATGCCAAAGGAGATATAGACACTTTCAATTCACCTGACCTTGTACACTTGGCTTCCACAAAGCCTATGAGCTCAATAAGCTAGTAAGTTGCAGCCAAAAGTCTCTTCTTTCTCATGGATACTGTTAGGTTTTAGGCCATTCACAAGAAGGAACAGTTGGGATCCATGGAAAAGAAGACCTCTTAAGCAACTGGTTTTAACTTTTTGGGGTTTCCTGACTGTCAAGATGCTCTTTGACATGGACATGAAAAATATTAGGAAGTAAATCTCAGAAGCTGCTCTAGTTCTCATATAAAATTTTGGCAACAGAACAGAGAACTTGGAGATATTGAATATTTGGCTTGTGAAATAAAATAGAAACCCAGGAGGTTAAAATGGGAAATGCATCTGCTGCAACAAAGAAAAGTGAAGCCAAACGCTTGAAGTGGAGATAGATACCAAGAGACCCTCAGATGATGTCTACAGAACCAAGGGAAACATTTCTCATTGGTATTAGTGAACATTGGAGCAGGAAGGGAGGTGGAGAGTGTTTTGTTTTTTAAATCGCTACATGTTCAAGCGAGAAGGAGGACACCTTAATTCCACAGAAACTACGAAAAAGCACACTGCAAGAATTTTCACTGCTTATTTGCCTTTGAATGAAGTACTTGTGTTTCTTCATTTAAATCATGTAGAACATCCCGTATTAAACTATCTCACAACATTAGCAACAAAAAGCAAACAAACATACATACATAAAGACATACACAGAAAATATTTCTCCTGTGTTGAAGTTTCAAACATATGATCAGTGACCACATAAAGCCAGCTACCATTTTTCCAGAGGGTCTTCCAGTATAGTAAACTTCTTCTGAAACAAACTACTAAGGAATGTGTGCATCTCAACTGCATTGGTAGAGGGAAAAGCCAAACAAATAACACCTCATCTTTCCTCAGGTTTATTTATAAATTGCTTTGGTGTTGCTCCCTGGTAATATTTAAATAATAGAATCATGTGGGATGGATAGATCATGTGGGGTGCTTCCACTGTAGCACTGACATAGGGACTTCCCATTTAATTTATGCATACCAAGTAGCACTGGGATCTAGCCACAGGAAAGCAGCAATCACACCATTCCTGTAAGGCAGGGATGGGGAAATATTTTTGGTTGGGGTAATAGATGACCCCCAGCCAGCTAGCCAGCCCTCTGTGGGCCAAATGACATCACGGTGTGTGGCCACCCTCCCTGACATCAAGTGCTTTGGCTGGAGAACTGGCTTCACTGCATGGAAGCTTTCCTCATCTTAAGGCACCATGTGGGTGATCTACCTATTACTTTTACTTGTTGGGGAGTGTTGGGAATATTGCAACCTCATCTGCAAGTTACAGGAAGGGGTCAGTGTCGCAGTTAGTTAAGGCACGAGAGTTTAGACCATAGCTAGCCTTAGGATCTCTATAGCCCACAGTGTGGCCTCCTGCTCCTCCCCTTCCTTTGCCTTCTCTTTCTCTGCCTTCCTCCATTGCTGGGAGGACACGTGCTTTCTCTCTCTCATTCCTGCCCATGTAATGGAACCGATAACAAACTCCTTATGAAACCCTACAATGTACCTGCATTTCTAAATGCAAGAGTATTTGTGAATAAAGCTCTTTTTATTTCCTTTACTAAATAAAGATGTGGTCTATTTTTTAGCCTTTGTGTGCACATGAGACTGGTAAATGCTTGTTCTGTTCTGCCTTTTGCTTTTTCCCAGTAGCTGTCTTTCTAACAGGAAGCAGTAATACCAAATATAGGCAAAGCTGAGCCAGCTCAGCTTCACTCCAGCCAGGAAAGCCCAGTTGAAGCAAAGCATGTGGGCTTTCCCTGGCCAAGGAAGCCCCACAAGCAGCTTGTTGGCCAGGGCAGCATGGAGGCCTCCCCAGCAGAGGCACTGGGTGGAGGAGCAGTCCTCCATCCACCATCTCAACTCAGGAAGCACTGAGCATGTTGCTCATCTATCCAGAGGAGGGGACAAGTGGCAAGTTAAGTAAGAGCAATCTCCTCTATTATCTCCAATCTGTTGGGAAGCACAGTGGCACACAGATAACAGCAGGGATTCCTAACCCTGCCTCTTCACAGCATGGGAAGGGTGTAGCAGAGGAGGGGCCCAAATCTCTGCAGGCTGTATGGGAACCACCACTGACCGGAGTTTCCTCATCCTTGCTGTAATATATTCATCATGCTTTAAACCAAGAGTAGTGAACCTTTTTCCTATGAAGGGTCAGTCTACCTATCAATAAAGTCAATTGAGAAGTGGCCAACAGTGGGCAGAACCAGAGCTGAAAACAGGCAGAGTTTGCAGCATTACAGGATTGCCTAACTCACTCACACTTTCTGTGTCAACCCACATGAAATTACGCCCGGATCCCCTGGACTTTAATAACTACAGGCCAGTATCAAATCTTCCATTTTTGGGCAAGGTGATCGAGAGGGCGGTTGCCTTCCAACTGCAAGCAGTTTTGGATGATACAGATTTTCTAGACCCATTTCAAACTGGCTTCAGGGCAGGATATGGAGTTGAGACTGTTATGGTCGCCTTAGTGGATGATCTACGCTTAAGTATTGACAGGGGGAGTGTGTCCCTGTTGATACTTCTGGACCTCTCAGCGGCTTTCAATACCATCGACCATGTTATCCTTCTGGAACGCCTGAGGGGATTGGGAATCGGGGGCACTGTGCTTCAGTGGTTCCGGTCCTACTTTTCGGGCAGGTTCCAGATGGTGATGCTTGGGGATAGTTGCTCTTCAATAAAGGAGCAGCTATGTGGTGTACCACAAGGTGCCATCCTATTCCCAATGCTGTTTAACATCTACATGAAACCGCTGGGAGAGATCATCCGGAGGCATGGGGCGGGGTGCTATCAGTACGCTGATGACACCGAAATATATTTCTCTATGCCTTTGACAACAGTGTCAGCTAAGGATAGTGTGTCCCCTCTGAATTAATGCTTGGAGGCAGTAATGGGCTGGATGAGGAAAAACAAACTGAAGCTGAATCCAGACAAGACGGAGGTGCTTAATGTCAAGGGCCACAACCTGGGTTTGGAGGTGTGTCAACCAGTTCTGGATGGGGTTACACTCCCCCTAAAAGGCTGTGTTTGCAGCTTGGGGGTACTCCTGGATCCGTCGCTCCAAATGACAGCTCAGATAGATGCGACTGCCAGAAGTGCCTACTATCAGCATCGGCTGATATGCCAGCTGCGCCCCTTCCTAGAGTTGGAAGACCTAAAATAAGTAGTGCATGCGCTGGTAACTTCGAGGCTCGACTTCTGCAATGCACTGTACATAGGGCTACCTCTGTGCCTAGTCCGGAAACTTCAACTAGGTCAAAATATGGCAGCCAGGTTGGTCACCGGTACATCTAGGGGTGACCACATTACACCAGTTTTAAAATCTCTTCACTGGCTGCCAATCAGTTTCCGGGCGAAGTACAAAGTGTTGGTCATTACCTTTAAAGCCCTACATGGTTTGGGTCCAGGTTACCTACGCGATCGCCTTATCCCATACAATCCTCCCCGCACGCTCAGGTCCTCTGGGAAGAATTTACAACAGTCAACAAGAACTAGACTGACAACCGTTACCCAGAGGACCTTCTCTTCTGCCGCTCCCAGATTGTGGAATGACCTGCCGGGAGAGATTCGCCAACTCACCAGTCTTCAGGAATTTAAAAGATCTGTAAAGACTGATCTCTTCTGGCAGGCTTATCCAGATGAAGTTTAAAGTGTTTTCTTGGTGTTTTCTTGGTGTTTTCTTGGTATTTTAATGATGTATTGGTTTTAAGTGTTTTAATCAGTTTTGTATTTTATGTTTGATGCTGTTCCCCGCCTCGATCCATTGGGAGAGGCGGGTAATAAATAAATAAATATATTATTATTATTATTATTATTATTATTATTATATGCAGCTCCAGCTTCCCCACCCCAGCATTAAATTGACTTCCATGCTGGTGTACAGTAGCTAGGATATGATGTCAATAACTCTATCTATGCATGGTGTTGTGAGTATTGTGTTTTTATGTTTTTATAAAAGTTTTATATAAATATTTTTGTATTTATTACAATGTATATTAATGTATTTTAGTATCTCTGTAAGCCCCGTAGAAGTATTTTAAAAACATGGTAAGCTATTTATAAATCTATTAAATGATGGTGGTGGTGATGATGATGATTATGTATTCCCTATGGAGAAATATGGGGGTGGAGAGAGAAAACGTGAGCCATTCATGCCTCATCTGTCACGGCTTCCATAGAACCTATGAAGCCATCTCAGGACAATAAAATGGTGTATCTGTTTTTTAAGACCAGGTGCCTCTGCCTGATTTTCAGGGATCCCTCCTTCCCCTACATCATGGCCTATCCCATTCAGCAGGTACCTTGACCCGCTGGCTGCATTCAGACAACATGATAGTCGATGGTGGAGTAATAATCCACTCGACAGTTGTTTATCTAAGGGGTACTCCCCACACAACATGACAACAATCAACCATGGTATGGATTAGGATCAGCGTCGAGTTGACTATTAGCCCATGCTGAGTTGACTCACTCATCCCCCGCCTTCTCTCCCCCTTCAGTCCTCCCACTAGTATCCCGTTAGCCATTGCTGCTGAAAATCTATCTTGCCCTCTAGACTAGAGCAGCCCCTGCTGCTTTGACCGCTCATGGCTAGCAACTCCATAGCTGATGAAATAACCAACCATGCCCGCCACACAACACGGTAATGAACAGTTATTTAAATAGCCAATTCTGCACAGCATTTGTTATTTGCATTGGGTATTTCGGCCAAATAAGCAACCATTGATTAAAAACATTCCGTTGGGTTAAATAACGAACCGTTGACTATTTAAACCAAACATTGACTATTTAAATATTGGTTATTGTGTTGTCTGAACCCAGTCTTTGTGTAGTATTTGTAGGACTAGAGATGATAAAGGGGGCAGGGAGAGGAAGTCAGCTTCTGCACCCCAGTTACATTTGCTTAAATCTGGATCCAACCCAATTCATCTCACCCTGATGGGGAAGGCTATGACCAGTGACCTATGTTAGGGTGACCAGATAAAATCCAGGTCAGGGCTCATGTAACTTTAACAGTTGTAGAGAAAAGGGAATTTCAGCCAGTGTCATTTGTATGCAATTAGTTCCTGGTGATATTCCCTCTTCATCACAACAGTTAAAGGTGCATGCACTATACTTGAGCAACAAAAGAAGGCAGGGCCCCTCCAACTTTAACTGTTGTGAAGAAGAGGGAATTTCACCAGGAACTAATTGCATACAAATGACACTGGCTGAAATTCCCTTTTCTCTACAACTGTTAAGGTTACATGAACCCTGACCTGGATTTTATCTGGTCAGCCTACCTATGTGCCTGCTAAGCCTGTTGTCTTTATCTTTGCTTTTATTTTTGTTCTTTTACCTCCATTTCTTGTTACTTTAAGATTGCAACCCTACACACACCTACGTAGGAATAAAGCCAATTGAACTCAATGGGTCTTACTTCTAAGTCGACAAGCATAGGATTGTTCAGTTGTAATAATAATATTAATACAAATGTAATTATTAAAAGTAGATGGGAATGTGCAGATGTTGATGCCTGGGGGGAAAGGAGTAAATGTTATCTGTTGTCTGGCAATATTGCTTCATGCCACCCACTTTTATTTACCAAAACACTTTCTCTATTTTCATGCCAACTGCTCTTTCCTATTCATGGCTCTTTCCACGAAGAGGGAGTGATTTTCATTGGCGCCATGGCATGGGGTGAAAGGTTTATTCCCATCCAACTTGCCCCAATCCTAATTGGGCAGCCCTTGGTTGAAATCTAGGCACATTAATCAACCTCTTGCAATGAGACCAAGTCTAGTTTACCAGACACTAAGGCTTGATACTTAAGAGACTTAACAGGCTGGGTCATTTGATAGTTCTCTTTTAGACAGTGAGATTTGGAGAATAGATAAACATACAGCCACCATTTTTTTTCTCCTTCTCACACAGACTAGGCTGCAACTACTCCAGGTACTCTGGAACACTGGCTAGGATCATGGAATCAGCACCCAAAAATGTGTTTGCTGAATGCAAAACTATTTTAAAACCAGTGGGATTCTCCATGATACAAACATTGATTGGACTTTGCACTACGAATCAAAGTTCCAACATTACTCCAGTTATTGGCAGCTGCTCCTGTATTCTCATCTTGATACACTGGCTGCCATTAAATATGAAGGTTATACACCATAAGTTAAATGCTGTTTGAGGGCTGCTTGACTTCGTGTACATTTAGTGTTTTGAGACATATAAATGTGTACAGGCACATTTGAAACAAGCCAGATCTGCTTACTCTTCCAACTTAATTGCAGAACGGGCAGACTGCCCTGGTCTCTTGCAACTTTTTTTTTACTGTGGGGAAACCATCTAATCTGGCTTTGCCTTTTTCAACAGAGATTTGTGAGCTGCTTATAACCAACTTCTAGGACAAACTTATTATTGGTGCAGAAAAATCTGGCATGCAATTAGTAGATAAAAATTATCAACAATATCAAAAATGTGGTCTGGTCATGTGATTTCTATTATTATTATTATTATTATTATTATTATTATTATTATTATAGGTCACACTTGGAAAACTTTATTGGCTTAGAATCAGAGATGCTCTTCCACTCATGGAAGCGCTGTTTCTAACCTAGTGGAAGAACACGAGATGGGGGGAGGGGGAAGTGACCGTAATTCCTGAGAAATTCTTCTGTTTGTAAAAGATTTTTGCACAAGCGCTTACACAAATGAATTTTCTTGTTATCCTCTACCATCTCATCTCCTTTTCCATTTGTGTCATATCTTTTAGATTATAAATCTGAGTGCAAGTACGTTCTTTTTTTCTTGATTTTATGTAGCCAATCTGGGAGTCTCTTTGATGGATTAACAGGCTAAAAATGCTTTAAACAAATAAATAACATGTTTGTGAATCAAACTGGCTAAAGCACTTTTTTTTTAAAAAAAAAGGTATAATATATTGCATTGACACCCATACACATATACACTATTTGTAAAGCAAAATGTAAAGATATAATAAATCACTTATTACAGAATTGCTTTTAAAACCAAAATATTTGAAGATTAATAATCCTACTTAAACTCTCCAAATCCCATTGGTTCATGTACTATACCATTAATAAAACAAGTTATTACCATAAGTAATATCTCCCACTTAAAGTATTTTTATCCAACAACATTTGGACACTTTAAAAAATTATAGCCTTAGAAGCCAAAATTAAAAGCAACAGAGATTCAGAAAATCAGACATTTTATCAGTGTTGCAGCACCCAACTTCTGGAACACTTTACCAGTTGATGTTGGACAGGGCTCCCACAGTTCTGATGTAGACATCTTTGTAAAACTCATCTATTCATGCAGGGTTTCCCTGAAGCATGATCTAGGGGCTGCCTATACATGGGGAAAGCCCTGGAAGTCTCCGCAGTGTCTCTGTGTCACTTATATTGAAACTCCAAATAAAAAAGTCTGGGACTTATCCAGACTTACCTCTCCAGAACGAGGTGAGGATGGCACATCCGCCGTCTATTGCCACTCTGGAGTCGCAGCGGAAGTGTGGCCGAGCGGATGGCAATCCCTGATTGGTCACCGTCCACCCAAGCGGGGGGGAGGGACAGGTGGGTCAGCCGAAGGGCCGCCGGAATGTCCCTGCATTTCCTCCAGGGTGGGGAGAAGTGAAGTTTTCCATTCCCTTGGTGGGGAAAGCCCTGCGAGATAAGGGGGGGAACCAGGGAGGGATAGACGGTGTGCCGTGGTGGCTCCTCCAATAGATGGATGCAAACCCCGCGTTCGCTCCTTGGCATGGGGACAACCCCGCAGGAGCAAAAACATGGGGTTTGGAGGGCTTGCAGAGCCAATGCATCATCGTCAAGATAGGCCCCTAGCCAGCTAAGGTTGTAACACACACTAGAGGGTGCAGTTTTATTACTGCTTCATTTGTATTGTGTTGTTATTTTTACATTTATTGTTGTTTTGATGGCACTGTATTTTATGTTCACTGCTTTGATACCTCTGTGGAAAGCAGAATATAAATTTGAAAAATAAATAAAATAAGATGAGGCGAGTCATAATCTGAAACTGAAGAAGTTACATTTTGGCTTTCATAAGTAAAATTGTCACTGATGGATGGATGACTCATTCCAGTTGTGCTGAAATCATACTGAGGCATTGATTAAGCTTTAATATAATGGTTTCTTGTTTTTAGACTTCACAGATGAGCGGAACCAATTCACCCAAACTGACACTTATATTCAATAAATGTCCAAATATTGACCCAAACTTTCCCCTTCCACTTACTGATGTTCCATGAATGCAGCCAAAGGCAAAAAAAGGAGTCAGGATTTGGGATGCTGTTTGTTAAACATCTAAGGTCGCAATGCTATGCATGTTTAGGCAGAAATAAATTCTACAGATCTCACCACAACTCTCCAACAATGCTGGGAGTTTTAGGACTTATTTCTTTCTAAACATGCATACATAGCATTGTGCCCCAAATCTCATTCCCAATCTCCAGTTCCAAGCCTTTGCCTCTTAGATCCCATTATCTTTTATGTTGCAACTTTAACTCTGAAGTTTTCCTTCTCTCCCAGTAGATTCCTTCTTATGGGATGTTACATTTTATTTCATTAGAATGTGTTCTGTTATATAAGCAATTTTATCTATATCAATGTGAGGATCTATCATGTATTTTCTTTTATCAACTTTTCACAACTACATGATATCTTAAATTCATTGCGCACATATGTGCCCCATTCCTTGCCACAGGGGCAGCAGGTATGTCTGCACACAGATTAGGTGATTTAGTTGAAAGCCCTTTATGGACTGGGACACATGAAGACCCTGGCCCCCTCTAGAAGAGGTCGCTTTTACGGCTGATTCTCCAAATATGTGCATTAACTTACAGTCGAGTTTACACCTAATACCTATATATGAGAGGCATGGAGGCGAATTTCAGGCTCCATACAATGCTCTTTAAAGTTGTTTACATGCGTTTAATCACATTATCAATTAAGCATATAGCGATGCTCGAACAGGGAAATATTGACGAAAGCACCGCCCTGTTTCCTGGTGGAACTGCCCCCTCAGTTTCCCGCTGAATCTCCCGCCTTTAGTTACCTGGGTTACCTGCCGTTGGTCACCTGGTTTACCTCTTCCTTTGTGCCCGATCACCATTTGTAGTAGTTCCCCCCCCCCAACTGCTCAGGAGTAAATGGAAATGCAAGCCTATGGCTTCAGAAAGGCTCTTACAGGATGTCTTGCCCACCCCTTTCTGATTCCTCTGGCCACACTTTCCTTTGCAATCGGCTTCTGCCCTCCTTTAAGCAGCATTTGTAGAATAAAGATATTCCAGTCGTATCTCAGTAATAACTTGTCTTTTTGGTGATCGGCAACATACACACAAAACATACGTACATATGCATGCCTCCCAGGGAGGAATTCCCCCCACCTGCTCAGGAGTAAATGGAAATGCAAGCCTATGGATATATGCCGGAGCAGCAGGACCCGCAACCGGCGGCACTTGGGCCAGGCTTGTATGGGATGGGACGGGAGAAACCCCCGTGGGACACTCCCCCAAAATGCTAGCTCCAGATGCCCCTTATCTCCCCCTGCTTCGCAACCTCCTACGAGGCACATCTGCCGCTTCAAGGGCAAATTTTTGTGTAGCCTTTCAGTTACAATGTTGCATGTCGCACTGATGTCCCGGTTCCATCCAAACTTCCCATTATTCTGCCTGTCTCCAGACACCGAGATGCCAGCCCAATTTGGTTCTGGAATGCCCAATGCTGAGCGGTCCAGAGGGCAACCTCGCCATCCCAGCAGGTCTCTGTGTCGCGGAGGTGGGTTACTGGGCAGGCAGGAGGACTGGCCGCTGCCCCCCAAAAACCCCTGACTGGCACTGATGTCTCTTTGTCTCCCTCTTCCCCTGTCCCCTCTTCCACACACAGTGCAGCTGCTGTTATTCTGCCTAGCTGTACTCAAGAGACAGAATGGTTGGTTGCAGCTGCACGTCTGTGGTACGGAGCACTCATTGCATGTCCTTCAGCGTCAAATGAGTAGACTCGAGCGTATTGTCCGGTGTGCCAACTGGCAGTGCCATTCGAATGACCGGGCAGGGAGCCCCCCAATGTGTGACCCCCCCAACGTGTGAGCAGCAGCTGTGACGTGGCATCTGTGGACCAACATTCTTTCCCATATGGTTCGCCACATTCCGCCCATTCCCGTGTTTTCCCAACCTGCGCTGTGCCTTTCTGATTACTCTACCCATGCTTTGCAATGGGCTTGTGCCCACCTGTAACCATTTGTAGACTAAAGAATAAAGTTGTTTTGGTCCGATACACCAGACAGACACACACACACACACACACACACACACACACAACTTCCCGGTAAAGCAATGACAGAAGGGAGCGAGGAGGAGGGTTTGCCTTAGCGGATCTCAAATTATGCACACTCCTTATTCCAACCCCCTTGCTTCCTGTAGAACCAGTTCCATGTGAGTAGTCCCACGTCTCGATGAAAGAAAGATTCCAGAGGGGTTTTAAAAGAAACTTTACTTTAAATACTGGTACGGTCAGCCATTACTAAACAGTCCATCAGAAGAAGAAGAAGGAAGTAGGAAGGGAGGAGACAGGAAATGACAAAGCACAACTGTGGGAGGTGTTCCCGCCAAAGGGGCGAAGGGACAGTTCTTCATGCATGACATTACCACCACAGTCCGCCCACTATCATCGTTAATGCAAATGCTCAGAAGTTGATTTCATTAACATAAGGCACTGTAACTTCGGAGAAAATTAAAAGTCGCTCTTTAAAGCGAATTCAAAAAAGTGCATTAACGAGGATAAAAATCGGCAGCATGCCTGATTTGTGCTTCATTCTTACAGAGGTAAAACCGTTAATGTGCCGTGCATGAGCCTTAAATCAATCATCTTGAGGAACCCCCTATTCAGATGACACGCTAAGCCAGGGTGGTTAAGTATTTTGAGCTAAACATTTTGGCTTAGCATGTCGGATGAACCATGACTTAACGTGTCATGTGATCCATTCCTAACTATGGTGGCTACATAACCTCAGTTTAAACATGCTCAGTAACCATTTGCTGCAAAAGGGTTAGTGGCCTAACCATGGTTTAGCATGTTGTCTGAACAGGCCTGATATGTGTATCACAGTAGTTGTATTGCTATGAAATGTACAGAGATTGGCATCCATTTCAGTTGCATAGCAGATCAGCAAGCTCTTCTCAGAGTAACTCCATGGCCGTGTTTGGATGTCACTTTAAGTCATGATTGGTTAATAAATTACTCATAGCTTATTTTGAGACTAAATTGTTACCGCACACAGAATCAGACAAATAAACTACTGTGCATAGTTTATTAAACTGTTGTGTGTAATCTGAGTCAGATACATAAAAGGATGCCACAGGGAAGATGGTCAAGAACTATTTTCCGTGGCCACAGAAATTAAGACCCGAAATAATGGGTATAAATTGCAGCTACCTAGATTCCAATTAAATATAAGGAAAAACTTCCTGATGGTAAAATCTGTACAACAGTGGAACAGTCTACCTATGGAGGTTTTGGGTTCTCCATCTCTGGACTTTTTAAGAAGAGGCTGGATAGCCACCTCTCATGGATAGTTTAATTGGCTTTCCTGCATATTGCAGAGGGTTAGATTAGATTATCCTTGTGGTCCCTTCCAACTCAACAAATCTATGATCCCCGCCCCCTGTCCTGCTGCAGTCATCTTACCCCAGCAGTGGCAGTGCTTCACTCATTGACAATATTGCATGAGCCTGTTTTGACCTTTCACAATATCCCAATGAGAAGGAGAGGTGTGGGGTAAAGTACAGAGGCTTAATTCAGAGCTTCCAGCATCCCGACAAGGAGGGGGCAGCTCTAAGGTGCTGGAAGATTGCAGGATCAGGACCAAACTTCATGCACAGTCTCCCCTAGTCAGGAGGCAACCAATGTACCATCATAACCCTGTGCGATAACACACAAAGAAGCTAAACCCCGAGAGCACCAAAAAGGGAGTGGTACAAATAAACTTTTGGAAGTTTGCAGGATTGGGACCAAACTTCATATACAGCTTTCCCAAGCAAGGATGCACACCAGGTTCATTGAAAATCCATGTGAGCGAAAGCACCTTTTTGCCAAACTGGGGGTGGCAGCTACATGGAAGTTTGCAGGAGTAGGACAAAATTTCATACACGGCATCCCCTGGCAGAGATGCACACAAAGCAATGACAACCCTGCGCAGTTGCCACCACCTGACTAAGATGGTGTTTGACACTTGAGAAGGTTGCAGAGTGCAGCATTAGGGTGGGGTTGTGCTGCGATTGCAATCAGTTGCTAGGCAGAACATGGAAACAGAGACCTGCTGGTTGAAGGATAGCAGCGGCAGCAGTTTTGACTGCTCTTGCCAAGCGACTCTATTGGTGACTAGAATAACCTACTGTGACTGCCACATGACTCGGAAACCCATGGTGGATTAAATAACTAACTCTACAGACCATGGGCTATCAGAGTGGGTTATTTTGTCCAAATAAGCATGGGCTAAAAATCTCCCAACAGATGACATGATAACCCATGATGGGTTAAAATAAACTATCATGGCTTATTTAACCCATCATAGTGACATTTGAACCCAGTCCATCTCATTCATTCCAATCCTATGTGTAGTATATACTCAGTAGTAAGTCCCTCTAGGTTCAAAGGAACCTAGCTAGTGAGTGTGTTTAAGGATTGCAGCCATAAAAAATTGAATTGTCAGTCATTGGTTCCAGATACACTGTAGCCAATTTCCTCATTTGCATTCTTGCCAGATGATTTTAGACTGACCCTGTAAAGAGAGTGTAATTTTGTAAAAAGTCATTACACTATGGACTTCGAATAGGTAGGTGATTTAGATTCCCTCTCTCCAAAATCCAACTCCAAACTTTTGGAATTAGTTTGTTCTGTTTGTGTGTTTTAAATGGCTGCCAAAATGCTGATTCATTCCACTTTGTAGATTAGATTATTTTAAATGTCTTATAGACTCAAGCCCTCTTTATGTCATCATCAATTTGCCACAATATTTTGAAATTTTCCGGGACATACAAATAAGTGATCTGAGTTTCATCAAGCTGAAAATGAAGTCACCAAAGCAGAGTCATTTCAGTGTTCTTTGGTGTTGTTTTTTTTAAGTCAAATCCCAGTCCCAGTCAGGTTGCTTCATTGTTTCCCATGCATACCAGGCATCTAGACTGAATACACAAAGTTAATCAAGTGTGGCCAAATGAAAAGCTGCTTGCACTGTGTGTAGCATCAAATATGATTTCTGTGAAATCAAGAGAGATTTTTTGAATTGGCAATTAAATGGGAAAATGTGATTCCAAGCTATTCTGGATAAAGAACATCTGATATCAACAGTTTATTTTACTTGTTGGTGCTTCTAGGTCAAATTTGCCCAACCTGGAATGGCAGAAACCTTTTTTCCCCCCATTGCAGACAATCCCATACTTGAAGTCTGAAATCTAAGCCTTGCCTTTTTTAGTCATTGGACACAATTCAGAGAGAGCTAAATGAGTAAGGCTTTCACAGGTGTTTTGACTTGGCAAGCTGAGTTGGCTACCCCACCATACACTATTCCCATGAGTCCACCAGTCCCAGGAGAAGATGTTTGGGGGATACAGGAGGCTGAAGTGGAAAAGGGGAAAGTTCTGCTCCACAAACATGAAATTCTGTTCTGTTCATTGAAGTAAAGTCAAGATACAAGCTTTTAGCTTTCTCAATCACACTTAACTTTCTCTGCATTGCAACCAAAGAACTGTACTGTCAACTTCGTTTTAACATGTGTTCGTTGTACTTGGGAAAACCATTCTGCTCACTCATTTTTATGCACATGAAAACTCTTGCAGAACTATAATCCTTGGGCCACATTTAACCCTTCCCCGTCATTTTATAGTTAGGACAGTCATTCTGCAGAAGATAGAAAAGCACAGTGTATTCTGAATTTGTATATACACATATACATAGGAACTTTCCATTTTCTTTGAGGGTGCCATTGTAGAAAGGGGCATCTAAAATTAAACTGACTAATAAATATAGCGTGACTGGGAATCCAATTCTGCATATAGTTATTGGCTTCAGTAGGTAACTGATAACTACAATAATTACAAAAGAGAAGTTCCATTGGCTAATATAAAACCATTCCTCCCTCCCTCCCTCTCCCCGTCCCCCCTTTCTCACACACTCATTCTACAGTGAATGTCTAACATTTGTTATATGACAATATTCTCAGGCTGACAATCCCAAACATAATTGTGCATTCATCTCTACCTATAAAGCGGAAAGTATGCGTGCATCATGTATGTCCGGAAATGTTTACCCACTTCCAGATGAGTTAGAAACTTGACACAGTAACACTGTGACACAGTGAAAGGTCTGGCTGTACAATGTACCTGAAAGATCTAAAACACGGATTTTGGTGGTTTAAGTGTTTATAAAGAATTTAATAAAAACCTAGGTTTACACCTACAACTCCTAGCATGACTGGGGTGGAACTCCCAGCATGCCTTGGGAAGGAGGCCAGACTTACTGGCCTTTGGCAGCCATTATGAGTGCAAAGGTTGGTGGCTGCTGCATGTCTTTTACAACCCCAACTCCTAAGGTTGGTCTCGAACAATCAACCCAATGCCACATAAAAGGAAACAACCCACATAAATGGGCTGCATCCATTTGTGGTGCCTCCTCCCACCCTTTGTGATATTAAAATGTAACTAGATACAACAACATGAATATGAGGGGCCAAACATGCTCAAAGGCACTCCGTCCTGATATCGGTTTTCTCAGAATCTGGGGTAAGTAAGTGTGTAGCCTTTGCCCATAAAAGGGAGGAAGGGGAGGCACTCTGCGCATGCCCAGAAACAGACCTGACAAGGGGGAAAGTGCCCAGCCCAGCCCCAGCCCTTCAGTACAGGCTCCAGATGGAGCACTTGGTGGGTGAGAGGCACAGTCCCAGCAGGATTGGCCAGAGCTGGGTGCGTCCACTGATAGCCACTGATCCCCTCCTTGGTGATGCTACTCCTCAATGCTCTATCGAGGAGCAGACTCGGCAACATGAGGATGTCTCAGAGGATGCCAGCACCTGCGGGCTGCCAAAGGCATGCTGGGAGGTGTAGCACTGGCATGTAGAGTGGCTGATTTAAAATAAAGTATGGGTGAGCAAACCCTGACCTTTCACTATCTTTGTCCTCCTACCTGACTTTCTCCAACTGCCACTAATCCTGCCCACCATTCCATTCTAGCCTAGCTATATCAGTCAATCCTCCATTGACTCTTCTGTCTCAATGGTATAGTCAGGCTTTTACATAAAAAACATAAACTTTATTCAGAAATCCACAAGCAGTGTGCCACAACCAAGACGGCCTGCTCTCCAGTTGTCTTCCACCACATCTCAGATGGTGTTCATAGATTAACATGATATTCAGGGACCTAGGCTTATGCCTACAACTTCCAGCATGCCTTGGGCAGGAGGGAAGACTTAGGTTTTGGCAGCCATTATCTGGTAGTGGCTTGCCGTCCTGGGGCTGATGGGAGAGCGCCTGGGGCCAGCTGCCTCAGTTGCTAGGCTCCATCAGGAGCAGGCCCATTGCCAACAGCAACCAAGCGAACTGTTAGTCAGCCAGCCAGTTCCCTCATGGCCTACCTATGAGCAGTGTAGTATGGACTGGCTGAGCCAGACTTCACTTCCCTTGAGCTTCAGCAGCAGGACTCCCATTGGGCAAGTCGAGCACCGCAGCAAAAGGCATGCTGGGAGTTGTCATTTTTGTTTTCTGTGGTGACAAGGAAAATTATGGTGACTGCTTCAAGGCAGCCCTGGCCATGCATTGAAGGTGAGAGAGGGACAGCAGGGGAGGGGGGAAACTAATTTAATTTGTTTTAAAGTTACCTCACAGGCCTAGAACTGGCCCCCTTCTTCCCTCCCCAATTCCTTTTCCTCATGTGTCATGTCTTTTTTAGATTGTAAGCCTGAGGGCAGGGACTGTCTTCTTTACTGATTGATTGTAAGCCACTCCGAGAGCCTCTTTTGGCTGAGGAGCAGGGTAAAGATACAATAAATAAATAAATAAATAAATAAGGGTGAGAAAGGAAAAAAAATGAATTTAATCTGTTTAAAGGTTAACTCAGGCTTAGCATCAGCCTGCTACTTTAAGATGATTACCTCACAGACATATATTTTAAGGGGCCCAAGCAACACCGGCATGCTGATAGGTCTGGCTGTACAATGTACCAGAAAAATCTAAAAACATGAAATTTTGGATTTTAAGTATTTCTATGTCAGATAAAAGGGCCAAGTCACCAGTGACTTTCACCATCCTGGCTATCTGCCAAAACCTGTTAAATGTAGATATTATATAGTAAATTATGCCAATAAAGTCTTTTGTGTTCTGGCTGCTTTCCTTTTTTCATAATAATAACTTCAGAGTACATGCATACAACAGTTCCTCACATCCACTGAGATCCTCTTCCCTACTATATGTTATTCAGATATCTGGGCAACATTGGGTCCATTTTGAAAACATATTTGTAGGTTTGCATCTTTTTTAGCTGGTAGAAAGGGTGTTGTGTGTCCTGATTGTTCTTGAAGTTTAGACAGCTGCTCCGGCCAAGGCATGATGGGAGGTGTAGGCATTTCAGGTAAAACAAAAAAATGTAATTGATCATGAGGCTCTAATTTAAAATACAGTTCTTATTAACACAATTTTCCATTTATTCTAACAAAACAATTTATGAACTCAACCAAACTAAAAACAACCAACCAACCTAACGGTGAATAAGTTGCAGAGAAATGTATTATTTATCAAATAAATGTTATCAACATTATTCACAGACCTGAGCAACACCAGGCATATCAGCTAGTTTATAATAAAATTGTGACCATATTCACAACGTTTATCTGAAATTGGGAGCATTCACATGTGAATGCCAACATCAATCAAATTTTGGATATTCACTATAACAACTACAAGTGTGTATGTGTGTGTGTGCATATGTTTGTTTAGCTGCCAACTGATGCAAGAATGGGTTATTTTTGCATGATTCCATTAGTTTAACTATAAACATCTGCTTTAATTCATACCATATTATTTTCCATTGAGAATTACATTAGTTTTAAGGAGAATGGCCACAATCCAGAGAATTAGCTCCACACGCAGAAACAGGTGCTTGCCAGCAAGTTCACAGGATGTAAAGAAGGAAATCTGCAGTGCTTCAGTCACTCAATAATGCTTGTGGCCTTCACATTCTCAAAGAATTTTCTACTTTATGTTCCTTTCGGACCTCCTAGACCATTTATTCTGGAGCAGCAATCTTTAAACTTGTGACACCAGCTCATAAGTACTTCAGATTGTTATATAGGCCAACTCAAAAGCTGACATTATATTGGCACTGTTGACAAAGATATCAAGGCAAGCACATGTGAAGTACCAGTTTTCCAGACTGAATCCAATATGATTGCTATTTAGAATGTTATAGAGCTAATTGACATGGTAAAGTGATTAAAAAGCCAAGCACAACAGATTTCAATTATGAAACTTAATCTAAAACACTGGCTTTAAAATGTACTCTTTAAAATGCACCCAAAATAATTCAAAATTATAAAACAGCAATACAGCAGATACCTGAGAGATGGCAAATATAGTCTATTATACTCAGAAAGCGGAGCTGCTGCAAGCTGACTTTTTAACATAGCAATTTTCCTAAACATTAACCACATTTTAGTAATAGATAATATTAAACAGACACAATTGTGCAGAAAAAATACAAAATAATGGATTTTAATGGGTCCCCTCCACTAAACAATTTGAGAGGTGAGCTAATTTAAAATCCTGCTATTCACAGGATTTCTAGAATGGTTAAACATGGCTACATTTCTCAGACCAATCAACAGTGCTCTGCCACCTCGTCAGGATGCAGTATTGGAGCATCAAAATTATATTATGTAATTACAGAAATGGGAGGAAAGGTGTAGAGGTGGAGACTGATTCTTATAGGATGGGTACTATTTACCTGAAGTGGTAGATTACAAGTGCAATCCTATTCATATTTACTAAGAATAGGGTGACCCTATGAAAAGGAGGACAAGGCTCCTGTATCTTCAACAGTTGTTTTGAAAAGGGAATTTCAGCAGGTGTCATTTGTATGCATGCAGTACCTGGTGTAATTCTGGGTGAATTCAGACGACACTTTAGGCAACGGAGGGGGAAATAGCGTACTGACCATGCGTTATTTTGGTGGCGGCACAGCGGCACCCGCCACACAACATGTTGCCCCTCCCCCATCGCACTGCTAAAAGTCCCGGCATCGATCTGGGCTGCTGCATCTCCTCCCTCCCACCTCCCTCAGTCCTCCAGCCATATCCCCGCATGCACCGCAAGTTCTGCCAGCTGTATCGGAGCAGCCGGGTTTTTTTCGGCTGTTCTGTCCAGCGAACTCTATGACCAACACTTTAAACGACGGAATTCAGGATAAACAACATGCAAGCCTGTTGTTTTTCTCCATTGTTTAAGTGCCCAAAATAGTGTACTGTCAATTGTGTGTGCGTTGTGTGTTGCCCTCCCCTCCGTTGATTATCGTGTCGTCCGAACCAGGCCTGTCTCTTCATCAACAGTTAAAACTGCAAGAGCCCTGCCTTCTTGACCAGATACAAAAGAGGGCAGGACTCCTGCAGCTTTAACTATTGTGATGAAGAGGGCATTTCATTAGGTGCTGCATGCCTACAAATGACACCTGCTGAAATTCCCCTTTCAAATTCCCCTGTCCTCCTTTCCATATGGTCACCCTAACTAAGAAGTAATATGGGGCTATATTCAGTGGCACTGCCTCCCAGGTAAATACACATACATTTATTTGGGGAAAGCCCTCTTGACCATGGGAGAAAGCTCCACTGAAATAACTACCAACAAACATGCATAGGATTGGTCTGCACAATCCTATGGCTTCTTCCCCTCCCCTGCAAGTCAGTTATGTCAGTGAAGCATTTCACGCCTGATAGATTGCAGTAACCTTTTAAAAAAGGGTTTGTGGCTGGAGAGCTGCGTAAGAAGATGAGCTTGTCTGAAACTGGAGACACTCCATTTTCCAGAAAATTAAGATGGTCTCATAGAGCTTACATTGCTGGTGGCGTACATACCAATTCGCTTTTACCCCGCTATCATTTCTGGTCAAACAGGCTTTGCCTCTTTTTTAAGTACCACAACCACCTGAAAAAATGGTTTGATCAAAGATTATGGAGGGCAGGGGGAAATGAGTGTCACTGCCAAAATAAGCAGAATACCTTTAGAGCCGGCCATCCCATGAACTAGATGGCACAGCTCAGGTGGCATGTTGGGAGGGGCAGCAGATCATGCACACACCCCTATCCATCTTTCCCACCGCCGTGAACGCTTCTAGTTGGCCAGCCATTTCTTTCTGCCTACCTGCCTTGGAGTGCTGCTGCAGAAAAAGTGATAGGTCCCTCCAGAGATCCCAGCCTGTGCCTTGCACTGAGCAAGGCATTGTAGGCAGGATGGCCCCAGCAGTGTTTAACATTAAAGTGTATTTAAACAGTATTAAAAGCACTACTTGGAGCCACCTCATCCACAATGCCTCACTCTAAGGAAGGAACCTTTCCATAGAGGGCATCTTTGGGGTGTAAGTTGCCCCCTCAAATCCTAACACTGCCTGTGCTTCTGCCCTTAATGCAGAAGCAAAATAAATAAATAAATAAATAAATATGCACGTGGAGGGTGGAGGGAGAAGAAACAGGTCTGCCCAACTGCCTCAGGTGGTACAATGTCTTGTGCTGCCCTGGAATACTGTCTTCAGTACTCTGAAAACCTATCATCTGTCTCCAGGTTCACTTTCCTTACATAGAATGCTGCTGAAGTAAGCAAACCAGATGCTTTGCCTCAGTTACATATACAAAAAAATGAAGCTAGTTAAGAGGAATAACTCTAGAGCATGCAACACATCTGTTTAAAATGTGTGCTCATTTTCTGAGATCCTCCTCATTGTCCCTCAGCAGAAGTGCAACTGGTGTGAACGAAAGACAGGGCCTTTTCAGTTGTGGCACCTTTACTCTGGAATAGTCTCCCAAAAGAGGGTCATCTGGCTTTCTCTTTTAAATGAGTTCTTAATACTCTTCTATCCTAGCAGGATTTCTAAGGCAGAGCTTCTTTCTGACTGTCTGCTGTTGCTGATATGTTTTTACGATGCTGTTTTTGCTGCTTTGTTTGTTTTAAATTTTAATGTGTTTGCAGTGTGTGAAGCAACCACCACCGAATGCTTTTTTTGGGCACAGAAAAGCAAAAACAGAGTTTTCATGTCACCTTTCCATACTAATGCTTTGCAACGAAAACAATTCACAAATTCAACTATGAGTCATTGAGCAATGCGCTACCAAGTAACAGACATGCATTGTATGTATCAGCCCCTAGAAGTGTCTCTTTTCTACTTGACTCTTGAACTATTTGTTTAGGAACATCAGCTTCATACAAATTTATAAATTCAACTACTGTCTCTGGCAATATCCTCAGAAATTGAGAATCACACTACCAGATTTGCCATATCATCATAAACCCAGTAAACCTATAGAAAGGGAAAATACTGTTTTCCCTCCTGTGACTCAAAATAAAACAAAATGCTTTATCAGACTGTGGTTGTTATTCCTCTTTTGTGGGCAATTATACTATGGGGATAAGCTGTAAAAAAGTAATGATGATTCTGTCATTTCTTTAGGCCATTTTGTTTGAGCTGAGGAGCCATTTCCTCTCTGTTAAATTGCTATTTTAGGGAATTACTTTAGTCCCAAGGCATGACTTAAGACTCTATTAAAATGATTTCACAGTGCTTGTGCTTAACTGTCTGATATGTGTTTTTCAAGTCTGTAATTCTCCTGTGATTCCCAGTTATGACAAAGAGGGAGAGGGGCAAGGGGGATATGCTTCATTAACCTATTAAGAAGAGAGGTGGGTGTTTTTTTATCCCTCAATACTAGGCAGGATCAGCAGTAAGCTCTCAGACAGGATAAAGTGCCTTTAGTCAACAGAAAACCAAAATAAGTGTCTTGGTTAACACATAATGAGAAGCCACTGGGGTGAATTTCCCTCCAGGGTTTCTTGTTGTGGCAGCAGCCGCCATTTTGAATATTCATGGCATGATAGGGGCATGCTGTAGCTTCTTATTACGTGCAAACCTGGAGAGGATTGGTTGTTGGGGAGCTTGATAAGCCATTCAGAACCCGTGGGCTGTTTTAGGCCCAACACCCATCCTCTCTGGGTTTATACATAATGAGAAGTTACAGTGCACTCTCACTGTGCCCAAATATTTAAAATACAGGCCGCTTCCACAACAAAAAGACCAATGGGGAAATTCATCCATGGTGGCTTCTTGTTACATGAGAACCCTGCCAGTGTATCATCATGCTGAGAGAAAGAGAGAGTGGTACAATCTACTCTACTGTCAATATTTATTACGGTCACAAGACCAGCAGAAACAAAACAACACTACAGCCGCATATAGTATTCCCAGAGCCAACAAAGTAGAATGGGACTATAAGTATAGTAGCATATAAACAGTCAATTGAGTATACATTATGCATGTCCCCCTACTGTTTGATGTTGGTACTGTAATGTTTCCTTACTCGTAGCACACAATAATATATAATAATAATAATAATAATAATAAGAAGAAGAAGAAGAAGAAGAAGAAGAAGAAGAAGAAGAAGAAGAAGATAGTTATTTATTACCCACCTCTCCCTCAGGATCGAGGCAGGGAACAACATTGATACAAATGACATAAAATACATAAAACTGATTAAAAACATATAAAATTAATACATTATTAAAATACAGATAAAACTCTTAAAATTCGACTGGGAGGCCTGCCGGAAGAGATCGGTTTTATGGCTTACTTAAAGTCAAAAAGACTATTAAGTTGACAAATCTCCTCCGGCAGGCCATTCCACAGTCTGGGAGTGGCAGACGAGAAGGTCCTCTGGGTAACAGTTATCAGCCTGGTTTTGGCCGACTGTAGCAAATTCTTCCCAGAGGACCTAAGCATGCGGGGCGGATTGTATGGGAGAAGGCGATCCCGCAGGTAACCTGGACCCAAACCATGTAGGGCTTTAAAGGTAATAACCAACACTTTGTACTTCACCAGAAACTAATTGGCAGCTAGTGGAGTGATCTTAAAGCTGGTGTAATATGGTCACCCCAGGTGTACCGGTGACTAACCTGACTGCCATATTTTGAACTAGTTGAAGTTTCCGGACTAGGCACAGAGGTAGCCCCATGTACAGCGCATTGTAGAAGTCAAGTCTCGAAGTTACCAACATGTGCACTACCATTTTTAGGTCTTCCAACTGAAGGAAGGGGCGCAGCTGGCATAACAGCCAAAGCTGATATTGGGCACTCCTGGCCGTCACGTCTATCTGAGCTGTCATTTGGAGCAACGGATCCAGGAGCACCCCCAAGCTGCGAACACAGCCTTTCAGGGTGAGTGTAACCCCATCCAGAACTGGTTGACACACCTCCAAACCCAGATACTTTGCAAACCCTGAGCATCATTACACAGGGGGGGGGGGGAATTGCATTTCCTTACCATTGCTTCTCCACCCCGCTTTTGTCCCTCATTACTTCCTCTTTCTGCCCAGAGGAAGTAAACAAAGACCACGTGGCCCATTCAGAGGCCATTTGTATCGCACCGCTCTTCCTGCACACAGTCAAAACATGGGATTTATGACAAAAACTACTCATCACTTTTCCTTTGTTGTGTATCACGTGCCATAAGTTGCAACTGTCATCTGTCTTTTCCCACCAAAAACTTCAAAAACTGTCTACATCAACAAGATGTCATTTGAAAGCCCATGTCATCTAGGCCTCAGAATTTTAATTCTAAGGTCCCATCAGTGTCGGGCTTCCTGATCCCAGAGTGCTCAGGGCCATACTATGACATCATAGCAGCTGATCCAATGGCAATCAGAGGAGCCATTGCATCTTTGCCTACACAGGGTATAGTGTGTGAAATGCAGGACATAGCCACTCACAAATAAATGACAACCACAGTTTTGAATATGTTCGTTATCATCTAATTGATAGAATAGAATTCTTCACCAAGAGATACAAAATTAAAAATGCATTTCATTTGTTCAGCACTTTAACCTTTGCTGTCACTTTCAGAGATGGGTTCAATTGCACCTCTGTTTATAACAATTTATCTTCTTTTTAATATTGTTTTGCATAAAGGACTATTTAGAGAAAGATAGACTGAAATTTTGAAAGTCAGTGCTTCAGATATGAACTCATTCTAATTGTCACCAACTCATTGGACTGAGAGTGTCCTTAAACAACCACCAATACCTCAAACATCTTGGTTTAAGCATCGTTATGACTATTGGGGGATTAGATAGCTTAACATTTACTGTAAATTAATTGTTTTCATCACTTAGTTTTACAGTTGTTATTTTTTCTTGTTGGGATCCATGGGTCATATTATTATATTATAATGACAAACACCAATATTTGAATCTGATAAGGGAGTGGCCCAGGGAATTAGTAATAAGATACATGACCTTTCACCTTTAAGGTCACAGGATCACATCCGTATTAGGTCAATAGTGGCAGAAAGTCATTACTTGTCTGGCATCTGTTTGGAGGCCTTTGTGGAGACAGTTGACAGATTCAGACTGGTACCAAGTGGACAGGTGCTTTTCACATAGAAGTAGCGCAAGATGTTGCCACTCTTTGCAAAAATTTCAGAGTCATCACTTTGCAAACCCATTAAAAGACTTTTTAAAAACAATAGTTTAAGGAGTAATGAATTTATTTTGAGAACATGCAGAACACCATAATTGGTGCTATCTATGAAAGGTTGGCTTGTCCCTTCCCCTCAATACAGGCAAAGAGAAAGGAGAGAGCTACTCCCTCCTACAGCACACTGGAAATGTTTTTACTTGCCAAACCACCAGGGCCTAATTCTTACAAACAGCATATGAGCTGATAAACCTGTGTCTGGACTGTTCTACTTTAGACAGCAAGTGCGGGCTCACATGATTGAATATTCCATATAAATAAATAAAGCTGCACATAGAAAATTATGAGCATCATCACACAGGGGGAAATCATATTTCCTTATCATTGCTTCTCCACCCCCACTTTTGTCCCTCATTATTTCCTCTTTCTGCCCAGAGGGGAAAGAGGAAGTAAACAAAGACCACATGGCCCATTTAGGGGCTGTTTGTATCACGCCGCTTTTCCTGCTCACAGCTCACAGATCCATATTTTTTTTAAAAAAGTCAGATTAAAAGGGGTCTATTTTGTGATGGAGAAATGAGCGAAAGGAGCAGGAGGTGTGCAAGAGGTGGACATCATCTAAAGGACATGCACACATCCATAATTGGGCAGTAGCGAGCATGCAATAAAACACTCATTTGGTTAACTTCTATATCAGCAAAAAGAGTTTTAGCCTACTCTTCTGCCTGACATGTCAGTTTTCTATGCGAAGAGATTTTCATACGAGCCCCCTACAACCTGAAATGGTACAGTCTGGACAGAAGCTTACCTCTTCATATACTATTTGTTCAACCTAAGCCTGAGACATGAGAGATAAACTCTATGGTCCAATATAGAAACCTTCCTTTTGCTCTGAGTGGGAGCAAGGAACTCTGGAGTAAGATGCATACTGGACAAAACTAATTTTCTACAGAACTTCCTGACTCTGGAAGTCCTGCTTGTGGGTTCCTGGTCAACAGCTGGTTGGCTACTGTGTGAACAGAATACTGAATCTGATGGAGCATTGGTCCGATCCAATGTGGCTCCTCTTACGTCCTTATGTACATAAATGTTGTAAATAAACAAATATAGGCTGCCTCTACAAGAGGCATTTAAAGCTCTTTCAAGGCGCATTAAAAAATTTACCTCTACAAGAACGGAGCGCAAATCAGGCGTAGAGGTGCGTTTCCTCTCCGATTATGCGCATTATCGAATGCATGTTAAATAGCGAGTTTTATTTTGCTCTGGCCGTTAAAGCGCATTTTGCCTATGTGAACAAGCGATTCTCCGCATTAACTACTTGTAAAGCGCATTTTAAACAACCGGTAAGGTCACCTGTTGAGTGCTCAATTACCTCCTGCATACAAGGATTTACGATAAAGCACTTCCGAGAAGATGCGCATAATCGGAGGAACAGACGTCAAACGGAATCCATCTAGAGGGGGTCATAATCAATTTTGCAGCCAAACCTGAATTCTTTGATCTCTGCTCTCCTCTCCATGCAGATATTTAAGAAATGTTGCATCATTAAGGACTTGAGGGCATTTATCAGCCACCAGACTCCCAAGTGTTGGACAGTTGTCCCTAAAACATCAGACAATCTAGCGAGAATCAATGTGATCACCCAGCCATGCATGATTAGCAAGGACAAAAAAGAAATATGGAAGTGTTCTTCTAAAACAGAAGCCAATTGCATGGCATTAACAGTAGCAGTTCCATAAGGCTCGTTCATTACATTGTTGTTAGGAATGTCCCCACCTTCCTTATATCCCAAGATGTGACAAGAAATCCAAATGTATTCTTTCCCCTCCCAAGTTAGGTGTGTATCTGACCTAGAAACAAGATGCTAGATCCATAATTTGTCTGGAAATGCATTTTCCAGATCATTTAACACACTTCTCAGCTAGCAAACAGTAACCAGGTTTTCATTAGTGCAGTGATTAAAGTCTGCTTAAAAAGGAGTTGAGTTTCCGTTCTCCTCATAAGGTATGTGTAGACTGAATACCCTAACCCTGCCTTCCCCAAGCTGGTATGCTCCAGATGTTCTGGACTCCAATTCCTATCAGCTCCAGCCAGGATGTCCAATGGTCAAAAATGCTGGGATTTGTAGTCCAAAACATCCGGAGGGCATCAGTTTGGGGAAGGCTGCTGTAATCTGTATTAATGTGCATGTGTATTCCCCCTGAATGTTTCTATTTCAGCCCAATCCTAATCATGTTTACTCGGAGGTACGTCTCATTGGTTTCAGAGGGATGTACTTCCTAGTAAGCAGTGGAGGCTGATGACTCCAATATCTGTGGGACAGTGAATCTACTCCAGGTTTCAATCAGAACCAGTCAGAACTCCAAAGGAGGTGCTTCAGAACCATGGATAGCTTCAGTACCATGAACAGCTCCTTTAATGTTCTGACTGTAACCCAGAGTGGATTTCCTACCCCACTGATATCTGAGCCACCAGCCTCCATGGCTAATAAGAGAGTGTAGAATCACAATTCAATAGTGCAACCCCATTTGTGTCCATTCAGAAATAAGTCTTACTGACTTCAATGGGACATGCATTGTTACCACACTTGCTCAGGCCACATGTCTCTAGATATCTGTAGATTACTTCTCTGTTTTCAGAGAACAACCCTTCCAGAATACGAATGACTGGTGGAATTTAGTTCTGATCTGCTAAGGAAACCATTTCACTCCATGAAGTTCTGTAATGTTTGCCTCATTTCCTTTTTCCTAATAATCAACATATAATGTACTATACTTTTCCTATATGCCTTTTGGATCCAGACCAGCCCTTAATTCCAACCTACAATTTGAGCATAAGAGAAGAATGAATGGAAGAATGATTGACAGCAGGGCCCAGAATAAGATGATAGGTGAAGTCAGTGTCCGTCTGGAAATCCAACAATCACTGTTGCCCAGCATGGCTTTTTGAAGTCATGATGTGTGCTAGGTGGTTTTTGAGCATTCAAGATGTGGCTTGTCATGTGGTCTGAAATGAAGTAGTTGGAGTTGTGTGAGGGTTAAAGAACCCTTGCATAACCCTGGAAAAGTCCAACACACTCTGCCACCCAGGTTTGGATGACTTTGAATATTCAGAATGGCCACACACATGCACTGCAGCCCACCATGGCTGGGTTGTCAATAATGCAAACTGGCCTAGTGAATAGGGTTAAAGATGGATGGTTGGGTTGAAGACAGAGGGAGCTGGTTGAATTAGAAATGGGACCTGACATTTTTTATTGGTTAGAAGATAGAGAAAAGGGTTAGTAAGATCAGCAATGTTAGATTAGGTTATTAGAACCATTATTTGTATCATCATTAGCAGCATCATCAAAAAACTACTTGTTATAGATGTCATGTTCGATAAATAACTGTTTAATTTTTAACTACCTGTGTTCCAGTCTGGGTGGATTCTACGCTTGGCATATCTCATCCCACCACCTTGGCTTTGAAGCTCACTGCCAAGTATCATAAAAAAGAGAGTCATACTGCTCTGTGTAAATCAGTAAGTAGTGGTAGCAGACTAATTTGGGGAGTATTATGGGAAGTCTGGACTCAGTGAACCAGCTGAGTGGCTTACTCAGGAAAAAGAAACCAACTGCAGTTACAAGATGGGGGATACTTGGCTCAGCAATACTACAAGCCTTGAGAAGAGAAGACTGAGGGGAGACAGGACAGTACTCTTCAAGTACTTGAAAGGTTGTCACACAGAGGAGGGCCAAGATCTCTTCTCAATCATCCCAGAGCACAGGACACGGAATAATGGGCTCAAGTTACAGGAAGCCAGATTCCGGCTGGACATCAGGAAAAAAATTCTGACTGTTAGAGCAGTACAACAAGGGAACCAATGACTTAGGCCGGTCATGGGCTCTCCCACACTAGAGGCCTTCAAGATGCAGCTGGACAACCATCTATCAGGTATGCTTTAAGGTGGATTCCTGCATTGAGCAGGGCCTTAAAGACCCCTTCCTACTCTACTATTCTATGATTCTGTGATTCTATGGGCCAGGGCTCATAAGGAACTCCAATATACAGTATGTCACAATGATTAATATTTCTCCTCATTTCCTGTCTTACTTTTTTTTCTTAAAAAAGAAAAGAAAAGGGCCATAGAAAAGCATACAGGTTTCTTGTGCCTTAATAGCCATGTACACAAGAGATTTGGCATGTTCAGCTTGTCAGCATAGTGGTGACAATGGTGAGAGACTGAAGAATTTCCCTCTTCTTCACAACTGTTAACATTAAAGGAACTCTGTCTTTCCTTTGAATTCTGTCCCCCCAACCAAATAACCTCTTTTTAATCCCTCCCCTTTTTAGCCTGTTTCTCGATTACAATATTTTTCAAAACTGATATTGGCCCCATTATTGCCATCCATCTTATGCCAGGGCGCAACATTCTGGGTCCAGCACTACCTTACCAGTTAAACTTCTAGTGGACACATCAGACAATTCCCCCACCCAGCCCCCCAACCCAACACCGCCATTTTATTAGCCGCTGTGACTCCATGAATCACAGAGTTGCCCTGGAGATGGGTCAAGATTTAGAGGGAGTTGGACTCAGGAAAGTTGCTCATTCTTAATCATGGCTGTGGAGCCCTGTGAAGGAAGGAAGGAAGGAAGGAAGCGTCCTCTTCTGTTGGCTTTGGTTTTTCCGAAGGTGCTTGTTTTTCTTCTTACCAGGCACTGAGAGTACAAGAACTGTTATCCAAATTTAAAACACTTTCCCTCCCCCCATCCCACGCATGCCCCCCCTTGGCAGAAAACTAAATCTCAGCCCTGCTGCTCCGGTGGGGAGTGGGGCAGGAATCGCTTCTGAATAAATGTCTCTATTAATGAATTATTAACTCTGCTCTCCTGACCTTAAAAGTGGGATGAAGAGGCGCCCAGGGCAAGAAAGGAAGCTGCCGAAGCCTTTATCGGTCTTCTGTCAGAGGCACCTGACCATTTGTCTTCCCCCTCAGATCGGGAGAATTAATTAATATGAAAGGAAACTTTTTTAATTGTGTGTCAAACGAAATCAGATAGGGTCTCCCCGATTCAATATATTCTTTAGGGTCTTCGCTTCGCCCAGCGCGTGTTTCCTCCAGCTTTCTCAAGGAGAAAGAATCGGGGCAAAGGGATGGAGGACTGGGAAGATCTATGAAATATTCCCAGGGAAAAAAATGATGGATTTGGGGTAGTTAATTTATCGATCCTGGCTTCTCTTCCCGCTTGTTTTATTTTAGAGGTCATTAATCAATGAAGAAAAACACCACGGCGTTCCACCTTTTTGCATGTAATACACTTTGCCCTTCCTTATTTATTTCTCTGGGAATGGATTCCCAACAAATATTCGCCAATCGATTTGGAGTGGGCGGTGGATTTTTATCAAAGTTTGATCGTTTTCGAAACGGTCGATGTGATTTGTTTCACTGCTCGTCCTATAAATAATAATCATTTAAAAAACAAACACCCCGATTAGAACCAACAAGGTGTGTGCGTGTGCGTGTGTGACTGCGTGCTTAGCACAAACTGGGTTTTGTCGCTTCTTTAAACACAGAAGTCACATTCTGGAAACTAGCAAGAAATAATAACATTGAAATCCTCCAGAGAGGCATATTAAGGGAAAACAAGAAAAGAAAAGCGAGACATAACACAGGCGGGGACAGACCAAACTGTCTGAGGAGAAGGACGCAAAGTAAAAGGGTCATTCGTTGGTCACACGTCGGTTCTCAAATCTCTGCTCCGGCGACTGACACACTGATCATCCGGATGTCTACTACTCCCCACCCCCCCACACACACAGGCACTCCTCCCTCCCTTTCTCCCTCCCTCTCTGTCTCATTTTCTCTCTCTCTCTAGCGCGCGCGCGCACACACACACACACACACACTCACACTGTACCAGTTTCTTCAGATCCGACCAAGACAAGCAGGCAGCATCGTTGGTGGGGGTAGGGCGCAAGTTGCGCCCCTTGCCCAGTTATTGAGGAGGGGGCTTCCGCGGCTTTGGATCGTCTTGATAATTTCATTTGCTTACCCACGTTTGAATTCTGTTCCGTCCCGTAAACAAACAAGACGCCCTAGACTACACTTGCCCCAGATCTGTTGTTGGACTACAAGTCCAGCAGCCAGCACGGCCAATGGCTACCTGGATAAAGCTGAGTGGATCTCCTTGTTTCTGGCTGGACTCTGAATAAATGTCAGGAAAAGCAAGGGAGGTGCCCAACCTTTCCAGGCTTAGTCAGAAACGCGCGAGGGCTAAGAGGCTGAGGCGCAATTGTCAGGCAAGACCGGTCTAAAGGTGCCCTAAAGTTCTGGAGAAGCGATCTAAGGGAGAGCATAATCTTGTGTCGCTGCCCCATTGCACGTGTACAGACCTTAATGCTTATGGGAATTGTGTGTGTGTAACAAAACTTTGATACTAATCTTGTATGAACCCTTGTTCAGCTTTAATCATGCAGGGATTCTCAGGCTCGCCAAGAGAAGCCAGTTCTCTGGTTAAGAGGGCTAGCGTTGCATCCGAAAGGATTCCGTTTGATTCGTTCTGCAAATCGCCTCTCGTCGATCCGTCCACATCGAACCGTCTGTCCTTCTGCTACAGCCTAGAAGACAAATGCAGCTATTGACAATGCATTTAAGCGCATCGGCTGCGAGCATCTCCTTCGTTGCTGGGTTGTTGTTGTTTCTCGAGTCTGAAAGATTATTCGCATTTAAAAAAAAAATAAAAATAAAAACTTTTTATTAAAAAACCCTCGGTAATCGGAACCACAGAACTGGACCTGGATCTCACCTAATCTGACTGACTGCCAGCATCCTCAAAACTTTAATTTATAGAGACGAGAATAGTTACAGTTTAAAAATTAAAGCGACTGTCAGTTCAAACCTATGCATGTTTACTCGGAAGTAAGTCCCACTCTGCTACTTGACAGTAACTATGCATAACACCGCAGTTAAGGACAGGGCAGAGATCAACGTAGGAAACGTTATGAAAACTCTTCGAATTATTCATTATTTTGTAGCTCTTCCGACATTTACCTTCCTAGTTTTATAAAACTTCTTTGCATGAACCCCATCTCCTTTCCTCCACCTCAGTGCTTTAAAGACCAATACGTCAGGACTTCTAAAAGGAGATGACTGGAGGGGAAGAAATGGAAATTCGTAACACTTGACACAATCGAATGCATCAAAGGTAGTGAAAGGGCTGGACGATCAGTGTTCTGTCCCAGAAAATTGCAGGAGTTGGTTCTCCCCCCCCCCCCCGTCTCCAATCGCCTCTTTGGCTGTGTGTTTGCCTTTAACTTAGGTGTTATCAATCTGCCCCGAAAAATGACGGATGACCTTGTCACAATGACGCCAGTCAAAACATTTTTTTTTCCTTTTCGCCCTAGCAGTTTTGTTCAGATTTGTGTGAAAATGCCCTGCCTTGGACACAGACAAAACCTAAACAGCAACAGCGTTCCCATGCTCTGTATAAAGCAACGAGTGGTGGTGATGGTAGTAGGGGGAGGGGGGGAGGAGAGAGAGAGAGAAACGGTGTGTGTAAAAACTGGCATATGAAGAGTATTCGCTGCTGAACTAGGGCGAGATCCGCATCTTCCTATATGCATGCCGCAGGGAAGAAGATAGAACTGTAAAGATTCACTTATTCACTTTCGGATAGGCTACGCCTAATAAAGGCAATCCATCACTTCTTCCCTACCTGCAATGGGATCTCCTCTGATGTTATTGGCAGTTTTTCACATATATTGGTGGGTTAGATTTACACGTTGTCTGCACGCTCCGAATTATGTACAAACCGAGATAATAGTACCGATTGATAGTTTACGTACTAACACTTTAACACAAACTAAACGTGTATTTACTTCGACTTAAGTCAGGGACACTTAAGAGGGCGTCGTTGCGATCTTTTGGGTTGTCTCCTGTGGGCTGTTTGCAACGTTAGTCTAATTTAAGTCTCATTCATTTCAATGAGAATAGTCTAAGTAGGTCTAACATTAGCTACAACCCCTTCCTTCCTTCCTTCCTTCCTTCCTTCCTTCCTTCCTTCCTTCCTTCTTGTTCAAGTGTTTTTTACGGCCATACACAACTGCGAGATCTGAATGTTGAAAATCTGGTTTTATTTATTTATTTTTGAGCAGAGAAATACCAAATAGGTCTTACAGCGCAATTCTATACATGACTACTCAGAACTAAGCCGCATCGAGCTCAATGGGGCTGACTCCTACCCAGATGGGTAGGGTTGCAGCTTTAAGCGCTTAGCAAGCTAGCGCTCTCCTGTATAGGTAAATTGCTCTGTAAAAACTGTTGCACGGTAAAGAGATGACTAGGCGGGAAGTCCGAGAGATTATTAATAGATTGAGGAGGAAAACCATTTTGGTCTGGACCTCTGGGGTAAAGGATGAAATCATAATGACGGTCTACAAAGGGATTGAGTCTGTTTTGTCAAGCCACACTTGAAACGTCTTGGCCGGATGTACAGGTGAAGTTCTACGTGGACCGACGCAAGTGGCTTACAGATCGCACCGATCTATAATAATAATAATAATAATAATAATAACAACAACAACAACAACAACAACAACAACAACAACGTGTGGCAGGGTGAATAGGGAGCTTGACCTTATCCGTTCTCCAACCCAAGGGAAGTTAACAGTTCGCCGTTTTACACGATACCAAAGACTTAAACAACACAAAAAACAAGTAAAAGGTCAAACACTTGAACTGACTGGACTTCCAGAGGAGAGGAATGCTCCGCGCACACGGCCGATCCGCCCGTAGCTGAAAGGCGCGACCGCCGCCTGCTGTGTGGAGTTTGGGCTCTGGGCAAGTTCTGCTCTCGGCAGCCCGGCTGCTTGATCGCCACGCGGAACTGTTTGGCCATCCTCCCGACCTCGGAAACCCACCCGTGGCGACCGATGCCCACCCCGCTCCTTTCGCTCAAGTTGAGCCGTGTGAGGAGCGAAAGGAGAGAAGAGCAAGGAGGGAGAGAAGAGCAAGGGGGGGAAGAGAAGGGGGCTCCAAAGGGTTACCAGTTTAATCAGCCCCCCCCATCTGTCGCTCTCTCCTTCTCCCCTCCTCTCTCTCTCTCTCTCCCTCACACGCTCGTGTTTAGTGCTGTCGTAAAACCCACGTGTCTAGCGCAAAGGCTGCCAGATCGCAGAACGCAGCGGAGCCCGGGCGCCGCTGCCACAGAGCGCCACGGCGAGAGCGAGCGAGTAGGAGGCCCTTCGCAGCATACGGGACGGCCGGTCCTCGATCCCCCAACTCGCGTTCAGCTCCAGCGGTCGGAAGCAAATCTCTCTTTAGCTTCTCCCCACCCCCTCGCCCCAAAGACTCTGGATCTTTGAAGGGGGAGAAGAATACTGCCCCTCTCCAAATCAGCGTAGTCCCAAAGAGATCCAGGTAAAGTGAAGAACCGGCGGCCGGTCGGTTGGGCAGCGGGCTGGCCCTGGGAAGTCCTTCGGGTGGTGGGTGGTGGCAGGTTTGCGGCGGTGTGTGGAAGTTGCCTCGCAGCGCGCCAACTTCTCCCCGGGACGCAGTGGGGAAAGCGGCCCGGCCAGGTCCGCCTGCTCGGGGCGCGTTTCCTTCCGGATCTTTTCGAGGGTGGGCGTTGGCGTTGGCACCAGAGCTACATCAAGCAGGATAAAACACTTTGAAAACGTTTTGAAAACTTTGTACGCTGTGTGTCCTGGGCCCCAACAGTTGTTAATACTGTTATAACCCGTTTTAAAGCGGTAGTGTAGATCCTGTCCGACCTTCGCTTCATGGAGGCCAAAGGGGAGCCTCGCTGGACTGGAGTGGGTGGAAGGAACTGGGTCTGGTCTGGTCTTGATGCTCCTGGTTGGGGGGGGGGCGAGAGAAACGGGTCAGTTAGCGGCACTGAAGGGCAAAAAAGTTTGAGGAGCTCTTTGGCGGGGAGGGGGAGATGTCAAACTCTTGGCAAGAGGAGCAATCGGTGTCCCCCTCACTGTTTGCTTCCCTCCCCGAAATTTGGCTCCTGGTCTGTCTGTGAGGCAGGCGCCCCTCTTCCCTGGCGCAAGGAAAACCTTCCCCTGCGCGGTCCTAGCCGAAGGTATCCCAGCATCGCCGGCTGCCCCAAGGTTCTTTCTGTCCCTCTGAGCCCGAGACCCTTCCACGAAGGAAACCTCGACGGAACCTCTCTCCTCACGGCTCTTTCTTCCGCCTTTCTCCCAACCCTTCCCTGCCCCGGTTCTTTCTCTTTCTCCCCTCCAGACGCGCAGAGATGCTGAAGCCCGGCGACCCCGGCGGATCGGCTTTCCTCAAGGTGGATCCTGCCTACCTCCAGCATTGGCAGCAGCTTTTCCCTCACGGCAGCCAGCTCAAAGGCGGCGCCGGGCTGCTGGGCCACCTCCAGGCACCCGAAAGAGCCGTCGACGGCCCGGTTGACAGCCTCCGCCAGCTCCCGGCCTCGCTCTCCTCGGCTGCCTCCTCTTCCTCCTCTTCCTCGTCCTCGTCCTCTTCCTCCTCTTCTTCGTCCACCCCGTCTTCGTGCGCCGCCGCCTCCCTAGCCAGCTTGACCTCGCTGCCGGTGGCTCAGATCCCGGTCTTTGGGCCGATCCAGAGCTCTGACTCCCCGACGGGAGCCCCGGTCCCGCTGCTGCAGACCAAGGACCTGACAGGAAGCGGCGGCGGCGGCGTAGCAAAGTGCAGCGAGAGGCTGGCGGCCAGGTTTCGTTGCACCGCCGAGGAGCTGGACTATTACCTGTACGGGCAGCAGCGCATGGAGATCATCCCCCTCAACCAGCATACCGGGGACCCCAATAATCGTATGTACCCCTCACCCCCACCTTCTACACGCGTGGTAGGGCGTAGCCACTTCGGCACCGCGTTCAGGTTTGCGGTGCATGTTGACTAAGGGGGTGGGGAGGGAGAGAGAATTTCTCTCTCCAGTGATGCATTGAAGCCTTACAGGGCAGAACTTACGGAGCAAGCCTAGGCAACGTCTACTCTGAAGTAAGTCCTACAGTGCTCAATGTCTCAGGGAATTGTGGATAGGGTTCAAGTCTCGATCACTCGTAAGCACTGCAAGTCCATTCCAAGTCTCATCCTTAATAGAAAATACAAGATCGATGATCCAAAATGCCAGAATCTGAAATTCTCTAAACTTAGGCCTCTGTAAACACATTCGCTTTGCAGTATGGCCCATCGATTGCAGCGGAACTTACTTCCCAAAAGTTCCAAGAGCAGATACTTAGAAGTAAGGTTAACTGAAATCCACGGGGCTTATTACTGACACAATACGATTAGTTCTGAAGCGCACCCCTAAAGTGTTCTTTGGAAAACATAGCCGCTATACAGCCTGACTGATTGGTGACAAGTTTCTTACCAAAGGCTTACTTTTCCGGAACTTTACTGCAAAAAGACTTAAACACACACACCCTAGATTCTGTATGGAAACCCAAAGGCCGAGAATATACTCTGGCAGCAAACAAAAACCAGTTTCACTTTTTTCTCCCCCCCCCCCCCCCCCAAGCCAACTGTTTTGATCCCTTTGGAAATATCAGTTACCTTTCCACGTTTGTTCACATCAAGCCACTGGGTTTGCCTTTCTAGCGTCAAAGCGAGGCACAATCATTCCATAGGAAGTTTGTTTTCAAAAGTATAAATGTCAGAAGCCTAATTGGGTGTCAAAACCAATATGCTATGGAGGATTTCAGAAAGTTCCTTACCAAGAGAACCACATAGACTTTTCTTTTCTCTTTTTTTTAACGGAGTCATTCGTGAGATTTACTCTTCTTTTTCAGTATAGACAGAATCTTTGGTTTTGGTAGATCGTGTGTAATAGTGGGTAATTGTTTAAAATCTTTTCAAGTAACTTTAACACCCACATAATGGAAGTTTGACATCATCACCTTCATGGCAGAAGCAACTATATTAATAACATAATCATAGCTTTTAAATACTTTCTTCTATTGAAGTTTCAGTAATTCTGTAGATTTTTTTTAAAAAAACAGTCACTCCTCAACCCAGTTAAATATATTTGGTATTTTTTTTTAAAAAAAAAATTATAACCAATCCTCACACTATTTGCTTGAAAAGAAATGACATCAAATTGCTTTTGAGTAAATGTAGTTTTGGATTTAAGTAGATAATTTCATAGACCTGTGAAACTGGCAGTAGTCTGCAATCCATTTAAGTTTCAGCATATAAATTCGAATTCTTATGTAGTCCATTGAAATCAATGGGATGAAATTGGCTTAAATCTAAATAATCTGGTTTAACTGGGCAGTAGATTGGGCAGAAAACCACAACAAACATTCAAATGTACACCTGAATGTTTTGATTAGGTTCAAGGACTTAGGGAAACTGCCCGGTTTTAATAGTAGTGTGCATGAGTTCTTTTAATTGCAGAGTAGACTAAGACTGCAATTCTATACACAAGTCCTGTTGCATTTACTTAAAAGTAAATGTTTTTAGAATCAGAAGATGCAGCCCGATTCTAGGCATGTTTCCTTGGAAGTAAGCCTCATTGAGTTCAATAGGGCATGCCCCCAAGAAAGTGGTGATAGGATTGCAGTTTTGAAGCGCACTCCTATCCTATGCATGTTTCCTCGAACGCAAGTCCCATTGTGTTCGATGGGGCTCACGCTCTAATAAGTATGTTTAGGATTGCAGGGGCTGAAACGGCAAAGACGGTTTTGTTTTGCCCCGGTTTTCCACTTTTGCCCAAAAGGCTCTGTTTTTCTTTTCCTTTGTACTGATTCGGATCCTGGCCTCTCTCTGTGTGACCTGACATTTGCGTGCATCATTTCCCTCCAGAGGCAAAGCGGTTCGTGTTTTCTGGAGCAGAGAGAGACAGAGCGAATCCGACCCCATAAATTACTGGCTCATAAATTAATGGGCTCTGAGACGCGCTTTTAATTGCCAACAATACGTGTCTGATTTCTCAGAGACAGAGCTCTGTAAATCTAGCAGATAAAGGGCTTACAAAGAACAGCAAAGGTAAAAACAGGATTGACCTCAGAATGATAACCACTTTCCAGGATCGAGCCGGTTTCTCCCTCCCCAGGATTCAAAATGAGCTCGGTAAAGTCCGGCATTTACTACACAAAGGTGGCTTGTGAAACGCACCACGTGACTACTACCGGCCAAAAAATCCTGGGTGGCTGGGATTCATTCATAGATACATAGGGATATTTGCTTCAAAAGAGGGAAGATCACAAATGAACACACCCTGTGGGGCGGGTTTCAGCCTGCGGGTTTAAGTGCTGCAGTCCTAAACGTACTTGGCTGGGACTAATCCCCATTGACCCCCGTAGGACTTCTGAGTAGATATGTTGTACTGTCGGTCTATGTCGGGCTGCAACTTGCTCCTCCAAAACAACCCATTCGGACCTGGGATGTCAAGCCATTTCATCCCCACGTCATCCCCTTTTCCCCTGGAACCAGGCCCAGCTGATTCCGATGACACCTGCTTTCGATCACTTGGCAGACCTTCTCGGCTGAAATCCAAGAGCTAGGGCTGTGTGTCGAGCGTGGCGGGGCCGAGCCCTGCCGATTGTAGCTGAACTCCTGTTGCAGGTTTCCCTCCCATCACCACCCCGTAACATCTCCGGATATCTCTGGCTCTATTAGATAGGAAGTAGCGCCTTTCAAAAGTTCACAAATGGGGATGCGATCCTTTTGCAGGCCCAAAGGGATCGGCGCGGGAAAGTGGAGAACCTTGGCGAGAGAGCGGAAAGCACCACAGCTGTCATCTCTGATTCAGGGTGGATTTTTAGCGCTCCCCCCAAAGAGGTAGCAAAGGGAATTTATTGCAAAGACTAGGAGGAATTAGGATGAAATTACGTGTGGTGTAGTGGTTTCATAGATGGGTAGGTTTGAGTTAGCTTGTCACTTGCTTGGTTTTGCTATTTTATTTGCCTCCTCTTTGAATGTGCCCATTGATTAGACTGTACACGCAATTTATCCGATTTAACAGCATACACAAGTGATGTGTTCCATTCCAAATTGAAGCGAGTTGTTAGCGTCACTTCTGAAAATGCCCTGGTTTCTTGAAGAAAAAACATCAAACATTCTGAAGTTCTGTGCCAGAAAGAGAACAACCTGGGATGGAGGGGGGAAAGTACATCTCACAGAAGGACCTGTTGGAATTTATTATGGCTACATTTATATACCCTCCCCGCACCATTATTCTCATCCTGATTGTTTTAAAACTTATATAATATGTATCAACATCTCAGTTGAATAAAAAGTGGCTGGCAAAACTCACTGTTCACTCATATAACCCAGCTAAGGCAAGTTACTGGATTATTAGTTTTGCACATACCAGTTTCAATGGGTCTCCACTGCATGTCCAAGTAAGGATTGCAGCCTCAGCTCCAGGCATCCTGACTTAACTGAGATACAAATCTAGATGCAGGAAAAACTTGTTCAACCCAGATACTCTACAGATGGAATATGTATCATAATTTTAAAGTTTAATTGCATTTGTAACACAAATAGACATAAAGCTGGTTGTACTTCATCCAGATAACCCCATTCAGTAACCCTCTAACAACAGATTATTTCTTCTTCTTCTTCTTCTTCTTCTTCTTCTTCTTCTCATTGCCAAATAGTCCCTGAAAATGTAATAATGCAACATAACTTGTTAGTTTTCTAATTAATGACTTTATTTTAAAGTATGTTAATAACACAGGTATAAACTAGGGATTAATCCAGTATGGGAAGAGTTGTGAGCGTTCTGATTTGTAGCATAGTTGTGTCTTCTACAAAGGTAAACAAAATGCACAGCCTCGCTATATGCTCTTTTTTTTTTAATTAGGACTTCCCAATCATTATTTTGAGGTGAATATTCAATAGTTACACCCCAGGGGTCGAATTTTCAAAGAGGAATTGAAAATGTTTTTCTTTTCTTTTTTTAAAACCACAAAGTGATTTATGCTATTGTTTCAATTAGAGACATTTCTGGCGAGGAAATAATCACAATCTGGCTCATTAGGACCGGAAGTCAAATGGGATTCTGCTGAAACAAGAGTTAGTTTTTCATTCTAATGGACTGATCCAGGCTCATATCATAACCAAGTAAGGACCTTTTCACTCGTGAGGCTAATATTGTTCTTCAATGCGAATGTCAAGCCTGTGTTGTCCAGAATGTGCGTTCTAGTTTTAAAATCACACTTTTAGCGTTAGCAACATCCACGTTTCACAACTCACGCAGAAGAGCCTTTTACAGTATCTGTGGAAAGCACTGCGAGGTGACATTCAAGACAAAAAAAAAAGTTGGAAATGAATCTCCAATCCGGATTAATTACTCCTAAATCTAGTTAACGGCTTGGTTTTACATACAAGGTGGAAAGCTGACGGTTTTTCCACTCAGAACTATGGGCGAAACGGGGTTTAATTCATTTTAATGATGGCTATTTATGGAACTAGTGAGGGATACCTAGTCCAGATGAATTAATCCAGAGCAGAAGGCTGTGAATTTGAGTGGTGAGACATGTTAATGTGTTTAGCATTTCAGCCTAGAGCCTGTTTTGTGTTCCTTCGGTCCAGCTTTCTGAACTAGAGGTGAAACAACTTTTCTCCCTTCCCATCCTCAGGGGGTTTAAAAACAAAAGGAAGGGAGATTTCTGACCATCGCCAATCTAAATTGTGTAAAGCCAGAGAGCGGGATTCAAAGCCCCGTCGTATTCCATCGAATGGCCAGGGCATTTTGCTTGTAACACTCTGAGAAAGCGTGGGAGGAGCCATTACTGCCTTTTAGTTTTTAAATTTGTATTTTCCCAAATCGCTACTAACGCCCATGATTTAGCTATTTTCCACCATTACTTTCTCCAGCAGAGGCAGCATCAGCGGCGCCCTTAAAGAGAGCAACTCACGGCCCATATATTAGATTGAGGTTAGAAAAGGTGGTGACTGTTTATTTAAGGTGATAAAATGGTCCATCAGCAGTAATCTCCATCGATATGTGCCACAAGGAGATGAAGGATGAGGGGACAAGGCACAATTAATTGCCCTATAGTTTTGTAGGAGAGAGTGGAGGCAATGCAGCCCTCGCTTCGATCTCCTCTCCCAAAGCCCATTCATCATCTCCACATTGTATATGGGGCTCCCCAAGGGGCAAGGGGTGGCAAGGTTTATCTACACACAATATTCTCCTAACCTTCTGATACCTGACACCGAAATTTAATTCATTCATACACGCGATCGAAGCAAGCAAAACACACACACACACACACACACGGATAGATATTCCACCCACACTCATTGCAACCCAAATCTTGTCCTAGCCTGAAGAATCTTCTCCTTTCCCCATCGACACCGCCCCCAAACACCAGAGAAAATCAAACTGTCTTTGATCTTCTGGCTTTGTAAAAGAACTGATCAGATGGCTCCGATCACTGCTGGAAAATGGAGACAGCGGCAGACGTGTAACTGACAGCAACAACAAGGCTTTCTGGGCTGGATTACTTCGATCTAATCCTAAACCTGTTCAGATTCAGATACTCCGGTTTAGGTGATGTCTGGACTGTGCTGCGAGAAATCCAGATGTGCAGTTCGACCCCAATGCATGTCACACGGAGTTCAATGGGTCCGGCCTCTTAAATTAGTGTGTGTTTTGAGGGGAAGTTCACAACAGGGCCATCACAGGTAGTAGATCCCGCATCCGAGAGTAGTAGGTTCCTTCCTTCCTTGATTCATTAGAGTTTTGCGCCTTTTATCAGTTTCCCTGGAGAGGCACAAATCTTGTGAACCCGCGATTTATTCATTTATTTACTGTGCTTTTAAACCGCCCAATAAACTGGAAGTTTTCTGGGCGATCGTGTGTGTACGTGCGTGCGTGCGCGCGCCCCATTGCCCGCGTACTTGGGAAGCAGCCAATGAAACGGGAAGGCGACTGGGCTCAGGAGGTGAGAAGAGACTTCCATAGTAAATAATACATCTCTGTATTTGTGCATCTGCCCTGCGCCCGGAGACGCTGATATTGGCGCTCATTTACCTGCTGCTGCTTGGACGTGTGTGTGTATGTGGTGGTGGTGGGGGGGGAATTTTGCCCTCGTAGCGTGCACGCACGCTCAGGTGACTAGCTGAGGAGGCTGCTGGCCCGGCGAACCTCCCCGGTCCTTCTCGACTGAAGGCCGCTGAGCGGGCGAGCGACTGATTGGCTTGGAACGTTCATGGGCGGGACATGGAAGGACAGGAGCGTGCTAAGGGGAGCAGGGCGGAAGGGGAGCTCGCTGAGCGGGCGCCACGTTCTCATTAAAAACCTTGTCTTGCTTGGGCTAACGCCTAAACTAGGACAGAGAGGCTTCACGCGCTGCCATTAGAATGGGGGTAGTCTCTTTCAGGTTCCTTTTTAACCATATGCTGATTTGAGCACCCTGAGGGCCTGTCTGCTTTAATTTTCTTTTTTTAAAAAAGCTGTGAAGTATACCTTTCTTTTGAACAGTACCATCATCAACATCATCATTAGAGTAGTCCTAGTAGTAGTAGTAGTATCATTATTACTTTGGTCTCCTGAGGTGCTTCCAGGCAAGGCTTTTGTCACTGTGCCCTGTTCATAGAATTTTATGGAGGCCTAAAGGTGCTTCTATACCAAAAGCTCCTAGCACTACTAATCAATGGTACTGTGCAGTTATCCCAATTTCCATACTTTACTAATTTTCTGAAGGAAGAAAAAAAGATAGAAGAAACGATAGGAAAAGACAGGAAAGTTATGAGTGGAAGACTGTCTGGACTCTCCTCCCCCCCCCCCCCCCCCGGCCTGGAAAATTCTGTGGATGAGGCAGGGTGATGGCGCCATAAGAGCCTTTTCTGGAAGCGCTTTAGATGGCACCGTCTTCTGCTCATAACCTGTCCTACTGCTGTTTTCAGCTTTTTTTTTTTCTTATAGGAGAAAAGGATGCAATAGCTGCACAATGTCTTCTAATTTGTAATGCTAAGGAGCCCTCCATCTGGAAGCACCTGTAGGTAGACATTTGAAACATGCTAAAATTACACAAACCACAAAACATAAAATAAGAGCAAGTTGGATTCACGTAATTATTAAATATCCAAGTATGTATTTCATTGCAGTCCTGACCATAAGAAAATAACTTCAGTGTAATAACTTTATTAGGGCAACTCAAAAATGTGTAAGCTTTAGAGATCCCCAGATCTTTTCATTAGACAAGCAGGTGGGAGGGTAGGAAAGAAGGAAGGAGAAGAAAAAGGAGACTTGACAGCTCTGGCACAAGCTCCCTTGCCTTCTGAGGCAGGAGCAAACATAACCGCATTGTGCCCCATGATGATGCATCACACACCCCTTCTCCTGTCTTGTACCTTTGCCATCCACTCTCTTGTTGTGGCAAATGCCATAGTGGGAAAGCAACTGGGACCCTCTTTGGAGCACCTGCTGGAGGTAGTGGGGCAGTGGCGGCTAGCTCTCCTGGGGAGCTGGGGTGAGCGCCACAATTCACCACTCCTCTTGCTCCACTGCCTGATGGAGGCACCTCACCCTGCTTCATGGGAGGGCCAACCTTGAGTCATGATGTCTGCATAGTCAGTCTTAAGATGATGATGATGATGATTGGATCTAAAGAATTCGTTAACTCATGTACAGTAAATATCCATCCTATATCACAAACTACTTTTGAAACTTCCTCAGTTTCAGAAAAGAGTGGCAATATGACATGGGGGGGGGGGGCTGCTGCTTGAGAAGCTAAACTCTAAAAAGTCCTCGAATGCATAGTGGCTCTTTGAGTCCTGGCTTTTGTATTCAACCAAATGTTCAAAACAAGATATACATACCCCAAAGATAAGAATACTGTATGTCAATGCAAGATCCATGCAATTGCCTTTTTTAGTAAAATGCAAATACATCTCTGGAGATCTAGAGATAATGTGGTCAGTACATAAAAGTAAACAATTTGTTAATAAAGGAAAAAGGCTAGCTTCAGAGTACACTTCTGATACAGATCAAGTGTATGAGGGGAAAATGTCTGCTTTAAGTACTGGACGGTTCATAGGAAATTATTAAACTGTTTTTTCTAAAGGGTTATGTATACCACAGTCATTATGTGGATGCAGCATATTAAAGTTTGTGCAGCTCTCAGTATGCTTCATCTCATGGCTTTATTTATTCTTCTTTTCCATGGCAGTACTATTTTATGAGAATGGAGCAGTAGATTTCTGCTTTCTTTGACTTTCTGAACTCAAATTCAAGTGAATAAGTATTTCTTTATCCACATAATTTGGCAGGATTATCAACAAAGGAAGACGTGCAAAACAGAAAGATATGAGGGAGTGGTATTTTGAACCCAGGGCCTCAAGCAAATTAAAATTTTGTCACCAAGCCGTCATGTCTTATCATACTCTTCTGAGCAATGAAACATCACATATTAAATAATCAAGAAGTGACTGGGAAACTATTTTCCTGTTGTCATATGTTTATGCCTGTCACTTATTTGCTTTCTTCCCATTATGAAAAAACAACAACACTGTACTAAAATGCCCTTTGTAACTGATGGAAATCAGAAGACTTAAATTTGGGCCACACTAGGTTTTTTTTAAAAAAAGAATTAGCAGACATGAAGGCGGGATCAAGATTGGAATTGAACTGCACAGGAAGGAGGAGTTATTCCTTCCTCTACATCATGGTCCTGATGAAAGTTGCCCAACATGAAATTGTTGTTTGGGAAACATCCACTGGAATGCTGGGGTATGATACTGCCAAGTTGATAAGCTGCTGAACTGCATCTATGCATCTCTGCCAAAAGTGCAGGTGGTGGCTCTCTCTAAGGGAACATAGTTGAGACAATGCCCTGGGATTCTGGTACCTGAGGTAGTTCTTATTTTGCCTCTATAGTTTGTCTTTCTTTGCTTTATTTTGATGGGGGGGGGGGACTATTACAGCTCTGAATGCGAACCATTTTACAGACCAATGCATTTGGCATTGCTCCTTTACTGTCTGGTGAAAAAGTATAGGTAGACGATGCACCCAACAAACACACACCTCAGCTAGGAAAATCTAGAGCAATGTCAAGAGCAGACACATCTCTATGTTTCTATGCTGCTTTTTGTGTTACACAACTATTCAAACTTGAATAAATCTATGGAAGAATGCCCAGGCATCTTATCCTAATGACACCATTTGTCAAAATCACAAGGGTATTTCAAGAGGCATTCTTGATGGTTGCTCCTCATTTGAGGAGCCCTCTTCCTCTAAACTCTATTAAATACCCTGACTCTAAATGTTTGAGAAGCTTTGAAAAGCAATTTTATTTTAAGTAGGAATGTTAGTGCTCATATACATGTGAGATTGTTTTGCTTGTGTTTTAGCTATACGTTTCATGTGCTTTAGGCTGCAGTCCCATTCAGTTTAGTGGGACTTAGTTCTGAGTAAACATGAATAGGATTGCATTGTTGATTTCTTCACTTTGTATTATGAAGTTCCTATTAATTACCTTGTGATCAAGGTTTGTGTGAGTTAAACATTCAAATATACAAGTAAATATATAATTTTCAACTCGCACTTAAGGTCTGGTGACCCTGTATCTAAGAAAGAGATGGGTCACTCTCTAAATAGATACACTTAAATGCAATAAATATGTTTAACCTCACACTTGAGACTAAAATTATATTTTCTTAAATTGATTTGCAATGCAAAAATAAAATACACCAGCTTTAGCTGTTGGTTAAAAATATATCCCTTCTACTTTCAATCTAGCATTAACAACATTCATACATAGTACAAATAGCATGAGAGAAGCTCAAAGAAGTTTGTTTTGGTGTCATAATTGAAAATGGTCTGTGGTGGCTGTCACTGCAGTTTACCAAACTTGTGGGTGATCTCAGATACCAAACTGTTTCAGATTTAGTGAGTTGTAAGCATAGCAATATCATAATCCCTTAGGTGTTTTCATTGGGATGGTGCTGGTTACGTACTATTGCAAATTGACTGGCAGATTTAAGACTATTACATTGTTTTCCACTTTGAAATTTCTTCCAGAAATATAGCTATATTTGTATATGGATATGGTTGAAGAGTTAAATAACAAATAATGTAGAGCATTCATTGTTTGGAAAATTGGGATGATGGAAAACAATCATAAGTATTTTAGGATTGAATGGATGAAACTATTAATGGATATGAGGAGTTAGCATTTTTATTAGTAACAAATTTAATATATGAATTTCTAGATTTTAATAAGTGCTGGCCACTATGGATGGTTTCTTCAGTACTGATGGCTTCTTATTGTAAACTTGTTGATAAGGGATCCAATCCACCTGAAATTCTTTATTCTGACAAAGTAGTCTGGGTGTTTTCCTAAGCAAAACATTGTGTGTCTACTCTATGCAGCATAAAACTATATATGTGTAGTCAAAAGTAAGGTCCACTAAGTGCAATGAGACTCTTAGACTGGGTTCAGACAACGCGATAACCAACAGTGGTTTAAATAGTCAACAGTTGGTTATTCAACCCACTGTTGGTTGTTGTGTTGTGTGGCAGGCTTTTTTTAACCAATGATTGGTTATTTGGCTGAAATAACCAATGCTGTGCAGAGTTGGCTATTTGAACCACCGTTGGTTATTGTGTTGTGTGGAGGGCACTGTTAGTTATTTTCTCAGCCATCGTTGGTTATTTCATCAGCCACATAGTTACAATGCAAGTGTGGTCAAAGCAGTGGCTGCTGCTCTAATCCAGCTGGCAGGATAGATTTTTGGCAGCAATGGTTGATGGGATACAAGCGGGAGGATTGAGTGGGAGAGAGGGTGGGGGATGCGTGAGTCAACTAAGCATGGACTAATAGTCAATTTAACACTAATCCTAATCCATTCCTTGACTGATTATTATCATGTTGTGTAGGGAGTACCCCCTAGATAAACAACTGTCGAGTTGATTATTACCCCACTGTTGACTATCATGTTGTCTGAACGCAGCCTTAGATTGTAGTCTTAGGCCTAAATGCCATGCACAGTTTCTTGAAAATATTGAGATCAGTGGGATTTACTTCTGAGTTATTTTTATTATTATCTTTATTTATATCCCGCCTTTTGCCCAATACTGGGCCTAAAGGCAGCATTACAAAATTAAAACATATACAGTTAAAAGCTATAAATAAGAGATATACAAAAGTTAAAAATATAATTAAATAGGTTTCAATATTAAAACATTTCAACATTTAAAATACATATTAAAATTAAAAGTCTTAAAACATAGATGGGGGTCCACTTTATTCACCAAAGGCCTGCCAGAATAAGAAAGTTTTTGTGTGCTCAGGATCACAGGACACATCAAGAAAAACTGTTTAACTGCTATCATCTCTGTTGAGCCAGTGCAATGTTTACTGAATCCAGTTAATTAATTGATTAATTGGTTTAAAAAAAGACAGTTAATCGACTAAAATGCTCTAATTCACTGACAACTCTAATATATTTGGGGTTTTTGTTTACAACTGATTCTTCTTAAGTGGATCATGTAAGAAACCTTTGTTAACGATGCCCCTAGGATTTCCTCTTTTACCATTCTCCAATTGACAGGATGCAGGGATTTAAGGAAGAGTAATGTGAATTCCCTTTAAACATTTTTGTGCTACTCTCCATCCCCTCCAAATGATCTTAGACCAACATTAGGGTATATCAGTTCACACTCTTGAATTCCTTTTGAATTAAATATATAGTTCCCATGAGTTTATTAGTTGATATATGTTCTGATTAGTTGCATTAGACTTTTAGTATGTGTGATAACTCCTTCCTTATTCAAATGCATTTGCTGTCTTTTATTTCTTTATTTACAGCTTTTGCCAAAATGAAAACCTTCACTAATTTATTAAAATATCTGATACATTGTGACAGTTTTCCTCAATTTTCTCTTGTTGATTAGGGCTCTGATCAAAAAGCCCACTGAAGTAAACAGAAGGACTCCCTCTAGTTTCAGAGTTAATCCTGTGGTCAAGATGTAGGGGAGAAGCAGTGTCATGTGTCACTGACTATTTTGTTGCCCTTTCTGACAGCCCTTCTGAAAATCCCAGACTTGCTCTAGTATTTATTTATAAAAAAATCACAGTAGTCTTTCCACATGCACCATAAGGAACCTCAATGTAAATAATCTGTTTTCAAGATTCTTGTATTGCTTTCCGTATAACTGCAAACTAGGACAGTTTGAACATTCTCTTTCTCTTGATAAAAGCGATTAAACAAATTATGCTCTGTTATAGCTTTCTCATTTTGAATTATCCTTCATAGAACTTTATCTGTTCAAAAATTTAACACATTTTTTTTCTATTTCCTTTGGAAATTAGTGGTTTTTCCCTTTTTGTTTTAAAGGGGAAGTTTAACCTATATATTGAAAAAGCATGTATTTTGTAATACTTAGGAGACTGATATAAGGATCAGGAAGCTGTTCTGTGTAGCTCTAGCTAACAAAAGACCAACTGCACCATTCACACATTACCAGTTTTTTTCCTAACAAGGTGATAAAAATTAACATTGGAAAAAGCAAGTTGTGAAGTCCCTTATCACTTTAGGTAACTAAACTGATTTCAGTGGAACAAACTTTCGCATCAAGTATTTAGAATGGGGATGTAAAGCTGTATTGTTCCTAAACACACTGCTCAGAGGTAGACGTCACTGAACCAGCAGATTTTGTATTCATATTTTGAATTATATGGTGTAAATACTACTGAAGCCAAAATGTGCTGTCTTTTAAGTTGAATGGGACTAAGCCATCTTACTTTTAATTTTAAATCAGCTTGAATGCAATTTATGTATTGCCTCCTAAACACTCAGGTGGAAATGTAATCCAATATAGTGGGATTTAGTTCCAGATAATGGCTGGATACAGATTTAGTCATATGTACTGAAGACCCAATGGAATCAATAGGACTGAAGTTACTTACATCCCACTGATTTCATTACTCTAAGTATACCTAAATCTGGATCCAACCCAATGAATTTAGGATTGCAATTTAGATTTTTAAATCTTAACCAGTGTGTATATTATACCCATAACATTATAAACACAGGGAACACAATAAGATTACTGAAACATTTCTAAAGTGTTATAGAACTGCTCCAAAGCTTTTTGGAATATAGTAGAATTCAACAAAGTTGAGTTTATGTTACCTTATGAATATTGCTCATAGTTTAGTGTTCAGAATAAATTGACAAGACATTTATAATAATTTATAATAATTTAGTATCTCTATATGTTGTGATATATACAATTCTGTCTGCAAAATAGTCTTTCTCAATATGTACCCTTACTTTAAATAAGGAGAAATGCATAACAGAAGCATATTCTCCTTGAGATAGTCGAGCAGTTCAATTTTACTAGTCTTTATTTGTTTATATGAAAATGTATATCTACACAGTTTCTTAATTGCTCAGGGAATATACTCTAGGGGTTCATTAACGCTCATTGTTATCTCTCTCTCTCTCCTATCTATTATCTATCTATCTATCTATCTATCTATCTATCTATAATTAGTAATGCTAATCTTTATTTCTTGGGCAGGAAAGGAAAAAAAGTGTGTTTAGTCCTAGCTTATATAATAACCATCTCACATCTTCAGTTTTATCAGATGTTCTAAAAGCCACGTGTATGTTAAAAGTAAACGACGTTACGTATCTTGTGGCTGAGTGCAGGAGTTTGATGCTAAAGCTGCCTGGCTGGAGTAAAAAAGATGCTTTGGCTTTATTTAATTGAAGTTGTTCAGTAGACATGGTGTCTCCAAGAGACCTATTAATAATCAGGAAGTTGGGAGGAGGTTACACATCTAAAAGATTGTCAGCAGGGAACAAATTATTCCAGAATCAAGGATCTACTCTGAGAAGTAAGTAAAATCTTGATCAATCATTTCCTAAATCTTGAGACTTTCCAACAATGTTTACTTTTTTGTTTTATAGGTTAGAACATAAGAAATATGATTTTAAAATGAGATATATGTGGATTTTCCACCTATTGCCATTATTTGCAACCATGGGACTACAATTTTAGCCTGCAGGACTAGCCAGTATGAGTTTATGGTGTATAAGGAACAAAGGATTGGGCCTATCGTAGATTTTGCTTCAGAAGATTGGCATAAATCAAATGATTGCTAGGACATATGGTGATATTTTATTGCACTATAATAAAGTTTCCCCCCCCCGTAAAAGGCAGATTTTTTCCAAGGGGTAGCCTTACTAGATTCCCTCCTCCCCTTTTAGCTTTATAACTGACCTCGGAAAAAGTCATAGCAAACATTTTGTTTAGATATTTTCTCATCTAAAATGTCTTCCTATCTAGGTGGTGTCTTTCACACCTCTGCTTGCAATTACACATCGGGCAATCCACAAACAACTAAAGATCTTGTATGTAGAGCTCCATCTTATACATATTTACTCAAAAGCAGCTCTCACTGAGTTCAGGGGTTTAGAGATTGCAGCTGTAAATTAGCATAGCTTCATAGATGGTAATGGAACTAAACCAGCTTAAGCTTAAGGATGCTGGTTGAACTGACTTATGGACTGCGGCCTGGTACCTACTAAAGATACTATGTGGAAGCAATTCACCATAGAACATTTTAAAATCAATGTGCTATAACAAATATTTGTGTCCTACTTGAATCAAGGTTTTAAAAGCTAACTCTAAAAATATATGTATATTTTGTTTATATAAACAGTTGCAATATATTACAAACCACATCTCATGTAATATGATTTCAAAATACAAGTAATGGTTCATGTTTGAATGTGTAGATCTATAAGTTGTATGCAATGGTAGTTCTTCTTAAGAGTGGACTGACTGAAATGAAAGTGACTTAAGTTAAACTATCATTGGTTCCAGCCCTATGTGGGTGAGCAAAAATGAAAAATGTTAGCTTCACTGTACATCTGTAAAACTATAGTTATATTATTTGAAAGGAAAGAGTTACAGAGTGAATAAGAATAAACTATAGAAAATTGTCTTGTCTCTTCTTACAAAACATTAAGGAAATATTTGTAGCATTAGTGCTGGTTTCGTCAGCATTAGCTTTGGTAGTTCCTGCTGCAATAGGAAATATACAACCAGATATATTTCCTATTGCAGCAAGAATTGTCAATTTGTTCCAAAATAATGTCTAGGTACAACTAGGATTTAAGTCACCTCTCATCCCATTGAAGTCAACAGATTGAAACTGTTTTCAAGTATTTTAGCTTGTAGATAGTATTGTGGAAGTGTCTGGGTTGTAGATTTATAATTCTTGTTACTACAGTCAAATGTTTTGTGTCTCTATGGCTTGATTCAGATGTAGTTTTCCAGTCCAACAAATTACTGTTTGTTGGAACAGAAACAAAAAAATGAGCTTGAATGTTCTCTCCTTCAACCTTCCCATCTGAACCAGGGAAACTGCAATTTATGCACTCTACAGACCAAGATTGCAAACCATGATTTGATCCTGGTTTGTAATCCTGTTTTGCAGCAGATGCTGAAGCCACAGTTTCCCAGTTTGGACGTTATGGGGAAAATAGTAGTTTCACAATCCAGGATGTCTCCTCTCCAGCTGTGCATACAAGAGGGGCAAGGAGAGAAGGGAAGAAGGTTAAGCTTATCACCTATTCCCTCTTCAGCAAACCAGTTTGTTGAACTGGTAATGTTACACCTGAACCTGACCTGTAGCTGGAATTTTAAATGCACTCGCTTAGAAGTATGCACCAGGGCAAATGAATGTATTACCAAATAACGCAGAACTATGCAACAAATTCTATGTGCCTAAGGGGAATTTGGACTCATGTTTCTCAAACATAAACTTCCAGTGTCCTATAGCAAACTGCATTTTAAACCGAGGGGACTTACAAAAGCAATGAATGTTATGGTATGGAGAGCAAAGATTTTTTTTAAAAAAATCCCACTGAAACCCTTGAATGCATACCTTAGGTAGCTTTTTGGATCCTGGCCGACATGTTTAGGAACTGGATATTAACTGCTCGTTTCCACCAGTTCTTAATGTTTTATTTCTATATCATGGCACATTTTTAAAGGAATATTTCAATCAATATTATAATTTCAAATGTATCATCCAATTTACTGAGTATCTAGATATTTTTTTAAAACATGTAATTTATTTTGAGCCTTCAAACAGTGAGAAATAAATGTAAAATAACCAAATAGCAGCTGGATGCTATAATATGTATACATAGTTTACCAATAGCTGAAATAGAGGCCACATTTTAGTTGTGTCAATCATAATCACGTTGAGGAGGTAGAAATGTTTTGTACTACCCTGTATGAAACATTAAACTACACTGAAGTTTATCTAAAATAGGAGGCAAGGAGGCTGTGTCAGTCTTGTTGCTTTTGAAACTTGTGCTTCTAGGTTGCTTAATTATTCCAGATTTGTGGTTTAGACCAACAAATCCTCAACCAACTGGAGTATATTTTTATTTTATTTTTAGCTGCTGGATGTGTATGATGCAAAATTATCAGGCAAAAGGAGCTGCTGTGTAAATATTGAAGAACAAGCACTTCTTTTTGAATATATTCCATGGACAGAGTTGTTTGAAGCCTTTAATTGTGTTATAATGTGCAAAATGTGCCAAGGACTATAATTGATTCAAAGAGGTTCATTTTTATTTGATTTGCAAAACATATTTCTGAGTATGAACTATGTTCTTGGAAGTCCAGGCAGTATGTAAAGATTGTGCAAACCATTTATTTATTTTTAAATTTATTTTTAATTTATTTTTAATTTTATTTATTTTTATTTCTAACCAGCCTCTCCATCCAGATCAAGGTGGGGAACAACAATAAATATAAAAACCATTAACATGAAATGGAACAAAATGAAAAATTTCAAGCTTCTCTTTATTCATTTTAGGTCTTAGTAATGTTTTTCTTAATATAACATAAAGAATGTATATATTTGTTACCATAACTATACAATAAAAGTGTTTTCTGATGTGAGTAAAGTTTAGATCGATACTTACTGAAATATAGGCTAACTGAAATAACAATGGGGAAAATGTAGTTTCATGAATAGTTTGCCATCAAAGTTGGCATAAACATACCATATGTATTATCTTAATGAGGAAACTGGACAAAATATTTCTTCAGAAATAAATAGCTGAAAATAATTTGATTAGAAGTCTTAAATAGAATCATGGCTAGATAAAGCTAAACTTTTGTATTTGAGTATGCTGCCACTGTTACTACACAATTTATGTTGTTTTCATGATAATTTCAGTTAGTTGTCATCAGTTAACTTGTATGCCACTTTTCCTTATAAGATTGTTCCCAAAGAGTTTTACTTACAAATTACATAAGAAAACAATAATGAAAACAGAAACACATAGGAAAATATAAACAATAACGTATCAAAACAGTTTCATAGCAGTTTCATATCAAAAGGATAGTGATAACATTTTCAAGAGCCGAATGACATCATATGGAACATCATGATTAATGAATACAATAGTCATTGTATCAATAGCATGTCAAAACATTTCTGCAGCAATTAATCAACTGATAATAAAAACAATAAGACAGTTAACCAGTTGATAATAAATACAATATGACATAGCAAATCCTTACATAAATATTTTAAAACATGTAAAAACAATCAATTTCAAAGATATCAACACTTATATTAACTAATAATTCACCACAAATGTGTTTTAAAAATAAAACAAAAAGAAAAATGAACAAGCTTGCCCACACATCTTGAAAGACAGGTCACTGATAAAGTGGGAAGAAGATGCAAAGTATTTTAAACAATAGAAAAAAGTTGCACAAAATATTACAGAAGAATCCTGCCATGCTCACATGTTCTTAAATGCTTCACTGAAACACTTCACTTAAGCTCTGATCCTCAGACCAGTTGAGTTGAACTACTTGCAGTACGCTAATATGTCATGCAATCCTATGCATGTTTACTCATTAGTTACTCCTACTGTGCTTAAGTTTATTTCCAGATATATTGGTGTAGATTCAGGGCTGACTTAAGATATTTTACTGTCTGAAACAAAGGACAATATCCCCACCCACCTCTATTCCACATATAAAACCACTGAATCTTACTTCAATACTGGTAATGGGGCAATGTCCTCCACCTCACCTGAGGGCAGCAGGCTAGCTTAGTTAGGGAGAACAGGGCAGGCATGTGACATCTGTCCTCCAAGACTTTGCTGCTACCTGATCACTGCTGTGCTCAGTGCCTGCTATAAATAAACAGAGCAATGCATATACACAATATCTGCTGGAGTATATTGACTGTCGGCCTATCTGCCTGCTTGTCAGGAGCCTTTCTGAAAAATTCTGCCTGAGATGTGTTGGGAGAAAGTAACTAGGCAAGGCAACCAGTCAGGCTAGCCACAAGCAACTAGCACTGGATTGCTGGCTGAGGAGATGGTTGTGGGAATGTGGGCTCAGAAGGAATGGCTGGCGTGAAGATGCTATTACCCAGCATCCACTGTCTATGACAGCCACTTCACTCTGCCCAATGGTAGGGCTGGCTGTGTGTAGATTGCAGCCTTTGTTTCCATGAATAGGTTGTGGATTGCTCCAGAAGCAACTATACCGCATAGAAAGTAGCCAAACTTAATTAGAAAATGAACCCAAGTATCATAGCTTAACAAGCCTATGAATATATCTGAATACATCTGAATGTCTCTAATGTGTTTCTTTTTTTTTTTAATTTTTTTAAAAAAATTATTAATTTCACAAAACAAATATACACGTAATACACAATATAACAAACTACAACCCTCAACTTCCCCCGTGCACCCCCCCGAGACCTTCTCATAATCATTCTTCCTCCTTCCAAAATTTTAACGATTCTTCTGAAGGCATTTGTCCCTTTCCCGATCTTAAGACATATTCCAAAAAGGGAGTCCATATTTCTGCAAAGTCACTCTTACTGGACATTCCCCTCTTTATTTTCATTTTATATGTCAACATATCATTCAATGCTAAATCCCAAATTTCTTTATACCAATCTTCTATTTTATAACTTCGTTGCCCTTTCCAATTTTTAGCAATCATTATTCTGATGGGTGCCAGGAGGTTGTTTACCAATTCTCTATTAATTATATGCTTATTCCTACTATCCCATATTGCTAGTAGAGCTAACTTAGGGTTTAATTCCAATTTACTTCCAATTATATCACTTATTTCTTTAAAAACCCTTTCCCAAAATTTTTGTACTTGTTCACAGCTCCACCACATATGAAAATAGGTCCCAACCTCCTGACAACCCCTCCAACAATTCTTTGACACTTTTTTATCGATCTGGTGAAATCTTACAGGTGTTAGATACCATCTCCAAACCGTCTTATAATAATTCTCCTTAATTCTAATCAACAATAACTTTAACATTCTTACATTCCATATCCTCCCCCAATTATCTTCGTTGATTTTTTCCCTTACATCTTCTTCCCATACCTCTTTTATAACCTTAAGTGAGTCCTGAAATTCCTCCTCTATTAATATTTTATATATCTCACTAGTCAATCCTTTCTTAGCTCCTGCTTCTTCTTTTTTCCCTATTAATTCAATTAAATCTTCAAATCTAGTATTATTTCTACATTTCTTATTTTTCATCCTCCATTCCTGTGTCCATTTTACCAATTGCAAACACTTGAACCAAGCTATCTTTTGACCTTTAAACAAATCTTTAATATGCTCACTATCCTTCATCTTTCCCATCCAATTCCTTAGCTTAATTATATCTTGTTCTTTCAGTCTCGCTTCTATCTCTGATTTTAATACTTTTGGGAAGTTTCCCACTACAACAACTGGGGCGAGCGGAGAATCCCCTGGTATCAACTTCCCTCTGTACTTCTCCCATATCGTTAATATATTTTCCAACAATGGGTTGTCCAGTACCTTCAATTCTTTCTTTTGCATTTTAGTAAAAAATATATTTCGCAATTTACATTCTATCTCTACTGTTTGCGGTTCCAACCATTCCAAATCTTCCTCCCCTAAAATGCCATTAATAACATATCTAAACTGATTAGCAATATAATAATTCTTAATATTCGGAAGTCCTAAACCTTTCTAATGTGATTTACTCATCAGTCCCAAATAGGTTAACTTTGAAGTATGTCCTGCCCTGTTGATTTGAGGGCAATTTACTTCTAAAGAAGGATGAGAATTATAAGAAGAGAGTACTCAGCAAGTGTATATTTATGCAATAATAATAATAATAATAATAATAATAATAATAATAATAAATGTATTTATTTATTTCTTACCCGCCTCTCCCTCTGGATCGAGGTGGGGAACAACATTAAATACAAAACAGCATTAAATACATAAAACTGATTAAAAACATATAAAACTAAAGAATTATTAAAACATATAAAACTAACGCATTATTAAAATAACAATGAAACATCTTAAAATTCAACTAGGTAGGCCAGCCGGAAGAGATTAGTCTTTATGGCTTTCTTAAAGTCAGAAAGACTGTTAAGTTGACAAATCTCTCCTGGCAGGCCATTCCACAGTCTGGGAGTGGCAGACGAGAAGGTCCTCTGGGTAACAGTTCTCAGCCTAGTTTTGGCTGACTGAAGTAAATTCTTCCCAGAGGACCTGAGTGTGCAGGGCGGATTGTACAGGGGAAGGCGATCCTGCAGGTAACCTGGGCCCAAATCATGTAGGGCTTTAAAGGTAATAACAAACACTTTATACTTCGCCCGGAAACTAATTGGCAGCCAGTGAAGTGATTTTAAAATTGGTGTAATATGATCATCTCTAGGTGTATTGGTGACCAACCTGGCTGCCATATTTTGAACTAATTGAAGTTTCTGGACTAGGCACAAAGGTAGCCCTATGTACAGCACATTGCAGAAGTCGAGCCTTGAGGTTACCAGCATGTGTACTTTGATGTCAGTATTCAAAAACGGATGAATGAATCCATATATTTCTGCCTTGGGATCTGATGACAGCAGTCTAGCTGTGACTAGCTATTTTTTTTTAAAAAAAACAACTTTTCTCTTTTCTTCATAGGATGTGATATGTGTGCAGATAACCGTAATGGAGAATGCCCCATGCATGGTCCTCTGCACTCTTTGCGCCGCCTGGTGGGAACTAGTAGTGCCGCGGCGGCAGCACCTCCGCCTGAGATTCCAGAGTGGCTTCGGGATCTGCCACGAGAAGTGTGTCTGTGCACCAGCACGGTGCCTGGCTTGGCCTATGGCATCTGTGCTGCCCAGAGGATTCAGCAGGGCACCTGGATTGGGCCTTTCCAGGGAGTTCTCCTTCTGCCAGAAAAGGTGCAAACAGGAGCAACCAGAAACACTCAGCACCTCTGGGAAGTAAGTCACAACTCAAATCATTTTTTGGCTTTTGAAATCTGAGAAAGGGTCCTAAATTTGTGTTTCATGAGATGTTTTCTTTCATTGGTTTACATGTCAAAAGCTTCCATAATGGATTTAAATGCAAATATAATAACTTGAGCTTGTAAAGTCTGCTTACACCTTTTTTATCTGAAGATGTATTAAGTAGCAGGAAGCAGAAATAGCTTGCAAATTTCTGTAAGCAAAGGAGATTTTTGCAGTTTCTTAGAAATATTGGTAAAGATGCACCATTATGTTAGGGAGCCATTGTTTGCAGTTCTACAGTGCAACTGGAAAGACGATCTGTTAAATAGGATTCTAAAGCAAACGTGCCTAGAACCGGGATGGCAGTCTGTCTTTCTTACATCTTAAAACAGATGGATTTAGTAGTGTTTGTTTTATTAGTGGACTGTTTTTTACCATCTTTCCTAAAAGTGTGGAGCATCTGTAGCTTAAAAAGAAAAGGCTTCGTTTTGAACTGTTCCTCTTTTATGTAGCATTTTAGCTTCTAAAAGGAGTACTAATTCTTTGTTACTTGATGAAAGAAAAGTTAGCTAGATTTAGATAGAAGCTTGTTTTCAATAACCTATGGTTTTATAGGGCTCAGTCATAATATTCCCAGTTTCTTAAACATGGTTTAGGAAGCTAGGAATGAGCATTGGGGCAACCACTCCTCCCTTAGTCCTCCCCGCATGTACTTTCAAGGCTGTAATCTGGACTCTTTAAAACCACAGTTCCCTGCTATGTCCTGCTTAATGTCAGCTTACTAATAAGGATCAGCTCTTAAATCCTGTTTTGATTCTTGTTAGTAAATTGAAATTAAACCATAGTTCTTGTTTAAGAAGTCATGGGAAACTGTGAGACCAGCAACCCAGCACCAAAACTGGCACACAACTGCAGGAGGTGAAGGGAGGAGGAAGTGTGTACAGTCCTGATCTTCCTTCCATACCAGCACATAGTTTTATTTTAGATCATGGCTGAATTGGCATTTTGCCATTGAATCACATGGAAAAATTCTACATGGTCTTATAAAGGATCTGGAAATTGTTAAGTGGCCCCTGGACACACACACACCCGCCCAAAGTTGCTCACCCTTGCTGTATAGGAAGAATCACGTGACTTGAAAATGGATAGCAGTTAAGTATTTGTGCCTGATTAAAAGGATAGGTTGTGATGTTGCCAATGAGTATGGCGAGAAATTGAACAGAGGAAGGATTAAGTTTGATACAGCAATGTGATATTCAAACAGAAATATAGACGGGCAGTCAGAAATGCAGTGTTCGGTGGAGGAAGAAAGTTTTAGGGAAGAGAAATGGAGTTAGATATCATTATAATACTTGAACCCGAGATCATCCCATGAAGCTGAATGGTGGGAGATTCAGAACAGATAAAAGTAAGTATTTCTTCACATAGTACATAATTAAACTATGGAATGCATTACCACAAGATGTAGGGATGGCCACCAATTTGGATGGCTTTAAAAGGTGATTGGACAAATTCATGGAGGAGAAGGCTAATAATGGCTACTAGTCCTGATGGGTGTATGCTACCTCCAATATCAGAGGCAGTATGCTTATGTACAACAATTATTGGGGTACATGGGTGGGAGGATGCTGTGGCATTCATGTCTTGCTTGTGAGTTTCCTGTGGTCAGCTACTTGGCCACTGTATGAACAGAATGCTGGACTAAATGAACCCTTGATCTGATGCAGCTTGGCTCTTCTTACTATCTTATCAGTGTATAGGAACTACTGAGCCATGAAATGTGGCTGGGTCAGCCAGGTATAGTATGTTTGGAGAGAGACTAGCAGAGGGCCAAGAGCAGATCCCAGAAGGATCCCAACAGAGATAGGAAGATGTAGATGAAAACTCCCTGTGCAGAAATACTGAATGAGTGATTAGAAAGGTTGGAAGAAAACCAGAGAGCTATGGAAGGCCTGTACATGAAGGGAGTCAGGCCAGAGAGGAAAATTCAAAAGAAGCAAAGAGGTCAAGTAAGATGAGAACAGTTTCAGTGGGATGCAGAAGCCAGGTTGTGGTGAGGCTGAAGAGGATTTAGAGAAAGGATAGGTGAGATAGTGTAAGTATGTGGCAGCAGTTTGGAGGCAAATGGTAGAAGGGGAATTGGACAGAAATTAAGAGAGGCTGAATAGGTTAAGGTATATTAGGTGGGGGACGATGGGACATAGTTGCATTAAATGCAGCAGAAAAGATGAATAGTTGATTATGTACTAGACAGGAAAGAAAATGGTAGGCCAATTGTATTTATGCCATACGACCTGCTCCACAACAAAATCCACAAATATTATCAGAATGATATTCAACAACATGTCACACTAAAGAATCATCCAACTTCCTACTCCTAATCCTGTTCATGTGCTCTGAAAATCATGGTTCTTAATGGTTTCCAGTATGAGTCACAAACATTAAGGGACTATTGCAAAGACAATTAAACACCAATCCAGATGTGGTACTTTTTAATTTGTTTTGCTTTGGCAAACATAAGAGTTATTGCATCTGATGTATGGTTGGACACCGCGGACACATTTTTTGGCATGTCTATTCAAGAGTTCCTGCCACACATTCAGTGTTTGCTTTGTATGTAATCCATACAGTTCAATACACATCAGTTTGAAGTAAATTAAACACCATTCCATTACCTCATGGCATGGCCTGATACGTATGGGTGGGAAATTATACAGTTCTTTATCAATCAGCCAAGTCATTTTTTATAGCTTACAGAAAAGATCATCTCTTTAGGAAGCCAAAAATATGAATCATTTTAGTTATGATTTCTTTAATTTTTCCTTTGGCCCATTTTAGCCAGTGCAGAATTTCCTTGCATTTTATGAAAGTATAATAAATTCTGATTTCTTTGAAATATTACTTTGTTTAGCAAGTAAACACTGTTAGTTCTAACACAGGCATTGATTCCATCAAAATTCAATAATATTTGTTGTTCATTTTGAGTTATTGGAAATAATTGTTTCTTAACGTTCTTGCAAAGAAAACAGAAACTTTCTTGGAAATGAGGGTTATTGATGAGAATGAGATAATTTTCTCTTAATGTATTTTCTAGTAAAGAAGTGAAACTGCACTTGATTCCAACATATAAGAAAACATTATCTCAGTTATTAATGTGTCTTTATTCCCAAGAGATAAATTAATCTAGTTGCACAAGGTTTCCCCTTTCTGTTTAACATCAAATTGTAATAAGACTAGACTTAAGGAATGCATAGAGGGCACACTTTAAATTCCATTGGAATATAATACAGACATTTAAAAGGTTTGGAGGTTGGATATTATAGCTCTGAAGCATAGGGGCATTCAGACGTATACCAGAGGAGGCTGTCAGCCTAAGAATGATGATAGAACTGTGGTTTCCGCAGCTAGATCAGCTACAATTAAGGGAGCAATGTCTCTGAATACTATGAGTAGTGTTGTATTTCGACCTTGTGATTTGATTTTTGATGTTTACCCCCTTAGAGGATTTTCACCCAAATGGAACTCTGTGTTTTGGGCCAAGCATCATCTGTAATTACTGCTTGGTCCATCGACAGGCAACATAGATTTAAAATCGGTGCAAAAAAACTTAGATAATTGTCACTCATAGAGAATGATTCTTTCTTTTGAATCTAAAAGGATTCCATCTCTAATTATGGGAATAAAGTCCAAGTTAACTCAATTAGGAGTGTTTCCTAATCGGTACTTTGTAGATATGGCAATAAAATCCCTATTATCATTTAGGAAGGGGAACAGTAAGAGAGCAATATCCCCATCACCATCTTTATTACCTTCTAAATATTCCCCAGTATCCTGTGAGGATCTCACCCAGGGGGACGGCTTAACCCAAATATCTGCTGAAAATTCTCCAAATGGTCATAAGACTTTAGAGTCGGCTGCCCAATTAGTTAACAGTGAAAATGTCCTAGACAGTAAAAGTGGAAACACCCGGATGACAGACTAGTTAGAAACTGTTGAAAATAATCTGCCACTCTCACTTGCTAACTCACCCAAAAGTGACAATCAAGAGGAAAAAACAGATTAACTAAGTTACAGGCTATCTTGGACTGCATCGCACAGCTGAGCCATCCTAATGATGCTGCAACAGATCAGAATCAATCCCATGCTAAAGTGATTGAACCTGATTGCATAGTCAAAAGAATGGCTAACACTGGCAAATTCCTATTTGTAGATGCAGATCTGCATTTTCAATCTCTTCTAGAATTTGGGCTATCAAACACAAACAAAAATAACTCAGGTAATGTAACCATAAGCAATTGGTTAAATTACCAAGTCCTTAATACATCAGAGCTAGGCGATTCCCTGACAACATCCATGGTTACAGGCAGCCCAAAACAAGTTCCAATAACAAAGGAAAATGGTTGTGTTTTTTTAGACATAGATACACTAAACCGCGTGGAAGTACTAGCTGTAACATCTTAAGTAACACGACTCCAAAATTACTATCTTGGAACATCGCTGGATGGACCTCTAAGCAAAACAATGATCAATGCTTGAACTTTTTGGGCCAATTCAATATTATTTTATTGCAAGAGACATGGCAAGAGGAACCCATACAGTTGAATGGATATAAGTGCCACTGTTTGGCAGCTATGCCTTCTGATAAAGGGGCAAGGGCGGACAAGCGTGTTTCGTTTTCATGAGCATTAAGGTAGATATAATTTTTATGACTCCTTGTAACCCATTAGCAGTTGCTGTGTTAATCAAGTGTGCAGAAATACATCTAATAATAGTTCATATTTACTTTTCTCCCTGTTCAACTAAATTGGCTGTGGATAATATTTGGAGGAGCTTCGATAAGTATCTAGAGTATCTAGAATCTTTGTATCCTGCTGCAGTATTTGTAATTGCAGGGGATTTTAATGCACGAATTGGAACAAATGATCTAAAATTATATTCCTCTTTTTGTCGTGTACCAGATTTGGACACATTTGGGGGTCAGGACACTTTTCGTGTTTCTAAAGACAACAAGTTTAATTATGTGGGATTTAAATTGGTCCAATTCATAAGACAGAGAAATTTGCAGTTATTAAATGGCACAGCCAAAGGGGATCAAAGAAGGGAGTATACCCATCTCTCAAATCATTGTGGCAGTGTAATTGATTATATACTGATGTCAAGACCAATTTCCAGGTTCCTTGCCCATTTTGGGATTGGCACCAACACAGAAAGTGATAATCTACCATTAACTATGACACTGGCAAATATAGTAGAGAATAATATACTTTTACAATCCCATTATATTACTAACAGAGATTTAGGAGTGATTGGTAAAAAGAGAATAAAGTGGACTCCCAAAACAGATCTAGGTCTGTCCCAACTTTTGCAATCAAAGCATTTCAGTATTTTACATGCTGCAATCCTTTCTGAAAAATCACCCACTGAAGCCATACAGGTATTTCAGGATCTGATTTATGGATTACAAGCATATTTAAAAACAGAAGCTATTTTGGGGCTGAGAAATACAACCGTGGACACAAGTTGGAATGACAATGAATGTAGAATAACCAAAAGCCATATGATTAGAACTTATCAAAAATATAGAAATACCAATTCTGTTTCTTGGTTGAGGGAGTACATAATAAGTTGGCAGAAATAAAAAGCATTGATCAAAAAGAAAAAATGGCAGGATGGAACAAGTGCCTGGCAATCATTGGTGAAAGCCTCTCATGCTAAAGATAGTTGTCTTTTTTGGCGCACCATGACAGGACTACTAGACAGGGCTTGCACTTATCCAATATATGTAATTAGTCCAGATGAATGGATGTTTTTCTATCAGGCACTGTTCTCCGATAACGACATGTGCAATGTGAAGGCCCATCAGTCTATGGAAGCCCCAATCTACCACAATGGCTCCCCATATCAACAAAAGAGGCCAAGGATCTCATTTCCCAATTAAAGAAAAATAAAGCACCCAGAATAGATTTCATACCCCCAGAATTATTAAAATCTAATATCAATTGGTGCCCCCCCTTTTCTGGCTGCTGTATTCACTCATATTGATTCAACAGGGATAATACCCAAGGCATGGAATACTGCTATAATTGTCCCCTTATACAAGAAAGGTCCTAAAATTGAACAAGCAAATTACTGCCCAATTAGTTTGCTGTGTGTAATTAGTAAATTGTATACAAAACATCTATATAATAAGTTAATTAATTGGTTAGATGAGGAGAATATTCTGTCAGATGCACAAGCTGGATTTAGACAAGGTAGATCAACTATAGACCATTGTTTGGTTTTGAACCATCTAATTGATAAATATGCAAAAACAAACAAACCAACCAAAGGAACTTTATACGTGCTTTTATTGATTTACAATCAGCATTTGATTCTATCTCCCGCTAAAAACTTTGGGAAAAACTGGCATCTACATCTATAGATAAAATACTACTTTTTCTGATCAAAAGCCTATACAACAATACATGGCTGAAAATACAATGCACAACGGATGGTGGTCTGACAGACTCAGTTCCATTCTCTAAAGGGGTCAAGCAAGGCTGTATTCTGGCTCCTGTCTTGTTCAATTTTTATATTAATGATATTGTTGAATCCTTATCATCTCCAAACTTTCATGCCCAAAAAATAGCCACAAAGGAGATATCTATCTTACTGTATGCAGATGATGCAATAATCCTATCGCAGACCAAGGTAGGACTAAGGAGGTTGTTAAGGGCACTCTCTGTACTGCCAAAAAGAACATATCATAATTAATTACGATAAAACGAAGGTAATGGTCTTTGCCAGGTCCTATAAACCACATAAATGGCACCTGAACATGCACCTTATTGAGTAAGTTAAAGTATTTAAATATCTGGGAATAGTATTCCAATGTTCTGGAACATGGACAGCTCAGCAAGATTACACAATTGAAAAAGCTACAAGAGGTACTAGAATTTTATTGTGTTTTTATCGAACAAAGTGATGTAACTTCATTCCTGCGGCTCTTGAAGTCTTCAAAGCCAAGCCTACAGCTCAACTGCTCTTTGGGATTCCAATTTGAGCTGATACCAATCTAAAACCATTGGAGGTAGTGCAGCCCAAATTTCTTAGGCAAATTTTTGCAGTACCTAATTGTGTTCCTAATGCCACTTTACCGATTGAAGGTGGTGTTATTTCTATTCACACATAGGTCTGGATGAGGACACTTATTTACTGGTTGCGGCTGTATTTAACTGCCACGGGTCTACTCTCCTTGATATTGAGAGATTCCCACAAAAGTAGCTGGATGAAAACTAAATTTAGCAGGCTTTTCAGCTCAATACTTATTAGGCCTAGGTTTTTTTTAAAGCTAAGGAAGTACTGAAACAGCGTTTATCGGACATTGAACTACAAAATAGCTTGTCCATAACAAGGAAATTGTGCTCTTATCTCAAACTGTCTTCATTCAGTTCTTCATATAAGACACCGGTCTACTTACAGCAGCTTACATATCCTAAACATAGAACGGCTTTTTCAAAAGCTCATTTTAATGAATTCCCTTCGGCAGTACTCGAAGGCCGCTATAGGAGAATTCCATATCAAAATCGGGTATGCGTTTGTGGAGATGGAAATATTGAAACCGTTGCCCAACGTGCAGCTATTTTGTTCTTTGTATAGAAATACTTATGAAGAGTTAATTATCCCTTATTACTGCCATATCCAGGCATCCAACTGATTATTACGTGAACTTTCTCCTTGAGGATTGCAATAGATTGGTTACAGCAAAAACTGCAATTTTTTTTAGCAACTGCTATTAAAACAAGGGCTGCATCCGGAGTTCTAAACTGAATAATTTCAGTTCTAACTGTATTCAATGTTTTTATTTGCTTGGTGACATATTTAATGTTGAGGATTTCCCCGCCATCCACTGAACACTGGGCATTTTACTGTTTGCTTTATGTATTATGTTTATTTTACTGTTATAAATTGTAATGGCTATTCGCTTGATGCAAATAAAATTTGATTTGATTTGATGTAATAAATGTAATAATGATGATAATAATAGCATAATGTTTGAGGACTTTAAAAATCATGTTTTGTTTAGAAGGATGTTATTTAAAATGTCATTTCTGGACTTGTTTACTATAAAAATATAGTAAACAAGTCCAGAAATGATGTTCTGTTAACAAGAATAAAGGCACATTTATGAGGATGTCTCGTAGACTTAATGGAAATTAAACCCAACAAAGTGTCTTTGAGTTTTTATTATTTCTGAGAAAGCTAGTTGTACTTAAATCCAATTGAAATCAATAGAACTCATTTGCCATAACTATCTTTTATTGTTTTGATTTAAATGGAACCTAAATACAGCTAAGATAATGGTGAAGACAAAAACCCTGTTCAGATATTTGCCTGAATGTGTGAGGGCTTAAGGTGAGTAGAGCAATGGAGCCATACATGCTGGCTCTGCCCCCTAAGTCTCTGGCTGCTCCACCCCCTTGTGTTATTGAATTGGCAGGTCTGAGTTTTACTCATAGAGCTCTCTGCGCGATCACAGATCCTATCTTGTCAGGGATCCTGATCACACTCCCGTTGAAGCGAATGTGAGTAGAACTTCCTTTCAGACTTTGTCAATTCAACAGGGCAAGTTGAACTGAATTGAGGGGATGGGGTTCAGTGTGCCCATGGATGTAGGAGGAGGGGCAAGTGCACACAGCCCAATTACTCTACTCACATTCAGCGTTCAGCTGTTCAGGTAAATGCCTGAACAGGGAGAATATTTTAAGTGCATGTGAACACACATTCATTACCTTAAAATGAATATAGTTATTTATTTATTTATTACATTTGTATACCGCCCCATAGCCGAAGCTCTCTGGGCGGTTTACATAGGATTAAAAACAATTAAAAACAATATACAAAAATTAAAACAGCAAAAACATACAACATACACACAATCTGTACATTTAAAAACCACTTCAACACTTCAAAAAGCTACAAAAACAAAACAAACCCAGGCTCCTCAGATATTGCCAAATGCCTGAGAGAAGAGGAAAGTCTTGACCTGGCGCTGAAAAGATAACAATGTTGGCGCCAGGCGGGCCTCGTCGGGGAGATCGTTCCACAATTGGGGAGCCACCACAGAGAAGGCCCTCTCTCTTGTTGCCGACCTCCGAGCTTCCCTCAGAGGAGGCACTCGGAGGAAGGCCTTAGATGTTAAACGTAGTGTTCGGGTAGGTTCATGTCAGGAAAGGCGTTCCATCAGGTATTGTGGTCCCAAGCCGTGTAAGGCTTTATAGGTTAAAACCAGCACCTTGAACCAGGCTCGGAAACATACAGGCAGCCAATGCAAGCAGCCAGAGTAGGTCTTATATGTTCGAACCTACTGGTTCCAGTTATCAATCTGGCCGCTGCATTTTGCACAAGCTGCAGCTTCCGAACCACCTTCAAAGGCAGCCCCACGTAGAGTGCATTGCAGTAATCTAACTTGGAGGTTACCAGAGCATGGACAACTGAAGCCAGGTTATCCCTGTCCAGATAGGGATGTAGCTGGGCCACCAACCGAAGTTGGTAGAAGGCACTCCGTGCCACTGAGGCCACCTGCACCTCAAGTGACAGAGATGGTTCTAGGAGAACCCCCAAGCTATGAACCCGCTCCTTCAAGGGGAGTACAACCCCATCCAGAACAGGTTGAACACCCTCCATCTGGTCAGCGGAACCACCCACTAACAGCGTCTCAGTCTTGTCTGGATTGAGTTTCAGTTTATTAGCCCTCATCCAGTCCATTGTCGCCAGGCACTGGTTCAGCCAGGCACTGGTTCAGCACATCCACAGCCTCACCTGATGAAGATGAAAAGGAGAAATAGAGCTGCGTGTCATCAGCGTACTGATGACAACGCACTCCAAAACTCCGGATGACTGCACTCAACGGTTTCATGTAGATGTTGAACAGCATGGGGGACAAAACTGACCCCTGCGGAACCCCATACTGGAGAATCCACAGGGCCGAGCAATGTTCCCCAAGCACCACCTTCTGGAGCTGACCCCCCAAGTAGGAGCGGAACCACTGCAATGCAGTGCCCCCCACTCCCAACTCAGCCAGTCGTCCCAGAAGGATACCATGGTCGATGGTATCGAAAGCCGCTGAGAGATCAAGGAGAATCAACAGAGTCACACTCCCCCATCTTTCTCCCGACCTAGGTCATCATACAGGGCGACCAAGGCTGTGGCCGTACCAAAACCAGGCCTGAAACCTGACTGAAATGGATCCAGATAATCAGTCTCATCCAAGAGTGCCTGGAGCTGGCTCACATCCACCCGCTCCAGGACCTTGCCCAGGAATGGAACATTTGCTACTGGCCTGTAGTTATTAAGATTTTCAGGGTCCAGGGAAGATTTCTTTAGGAGTGGTCTCACTGCCGCCTCTTTCAGGAGGCCTGGGACCACTCCCTCTTGCAAAGAGGCATTAATCACTTCCCTGGCCCAGCCAGTTGTTCCATCCCTGCTAGCTTTTATTAGCCAAGAGGGGCAAGGATCCAATATGGAAGTGGTTGCACGAACCTGTCCAAGCACCTTGTCAACATCCTCGAGCTGCACCAACTGAAACTCATCCAAGAAAACAGGACAAGCCTGTGCTCTGGATACCTCACTAGATTCACCTGCTATAACACTGGAGTCTAAGTCCTGATGGATGCCAGAGATTTTATTCTGGAAGTGCCCAGCAAATGTATTACAGCGGGCCTCAGATGGTTCTACCATGTTCTTGGGGCCAGCATGTAAAAAACCCCGGACAACTCTGAAAAGCTCCACTGGGCGGCAGGTTGATGATTGAATAGTGGCAGCAAAGTATTGTTTTTTGCTGCCCTCACTGCCTCTGAATACAGCTTACCATAAGCACTTACCAGTGTTTGATTGCATCCATCAGGAGTTCGTCTCCATCTGCCCTCAAGCATCTCCTGTTTTGTTTCATCACTCTCAGCTCCGGGGTATACCACGGAGCCGTTCGAGCTCTACACAGGAGAGGGTGCTCAGGAGCAATCGTGTCAACTGCCCGGGTCATTTCTGCATTCCACAGATCAACCAGGGTTTCGACAGGAGAGCCAGCCCTATCAGCCGGAAAACTCCCCAGAGCCCTCTGGAAACCATCTGGATCCATTAGCCTCCGGGGGCGGACCATCTTAATGGGTCCCCCACCCTTGCAGAGGGGAAAAGCCACTGTAAGTCTAAACCTCAGCAGGTGGTGATTTGACCATGACAGAGGGGTTGATGTAAAGTCCCCCACTTTCAGATCCCCATCTCCATGTCCAGTTGAAAAAAACAGGTCTAGAGTGTGCCCTGCTACATGCGTTGGGCCGATGGTATGTTGGGACAGTCCCATGGTTGTCATGGAGACCATGAAATCCTGAGCTGCCCCAGATAAAGTGCCCTCGGCATGAATGTTGACATCCCCCAGAACCAAGAGTCTGGGGGACCTCAACAGTACACCAGAGACCACCTCTGTCAGCTCAGCTAGGGAGTCTGTTGAGCAGCGGGGTGGGCGGTAATTATATGTGCACATAATTATATGTGCACATAATTTCCATCACACTTAAGATGTTACAATTTCTTCATCTTTTCTATGGATTGGGTTTTAGGATTGTGTTTAGGATTTTATCCTTTAGCTCACAGCTTTTTATCCAGATCCTATATATTTGTATTACAAGAAGATATCTTATTTATTTGAAGGGAATGCAAATTCACAACCTGCTTTTATCAGGGTGTAACTTTCACTGAAATGCAATAGAAGTTAATTGCAAGGAGTTATAAAAGGACCTTTAAATTTTATGTAGTCTACACATTTGACTGTATTAAAATTGTAAGAGGGCCTATTTAAATGTCATATTTTGATTTGCTCATGGGAAATTTGACAGTAAGTTTCCTATACAGTTATGTTGTGGGAATGATGCAAATAGATAGAAAATCCTGGGAACAGAGGAGAGATAGGATCCCTAACTTTAATTCCAAATAAGGAACAAGTTCCAGCGGTAGTGATAGATATGTCTCAAGATTCCCTGAGCTGCATTTTAGTCTAGGTTTTTGATGCAGGAAAGCACAAGGGGATACAATTATGTGCAAACCGTAGCTATATTAAGGTGAAAATTTATGTTTCTCAGCAATCCATCATTTAGTATTCTAGCCTGCTTGTCAGCTCTGTTTCAAATATGTCATGCTGATGAAATTCTAATAATTTTGCCCTGAAAATAAACCTTAGTGATGTTATCATTACAGCTTAAAGTTAACTTTATATCTAATCTAATGAGAAAATATATTCTTAACTAGACTTCTCTTTCATCACATTTTTTTAAAAAAATTGAGTACTTTGTAGCTTTGTGTAGACGGTAAAATCGATTCTGTTAGAAACTTTTCAGTTTCTCTAACTTAGGTGTTGGAAGATTAGTCAGAGAGTTAGAGAACAAATTTGGTTTATAGTACAGTCTAAGTATTACTTCAAAACACTGACACATTTTTTAAAGATGATTGCTTCTCAACTATTTTGGAGATTAATGGTATTATATTATTAACTTGGTATACTCAATATTTTAGTTCTTTTGCTTATCTGAAATATAATTGAAACATAGTTGATTAATAGTGCAATTTTATGCATGTTTACTCAAAGGAAGTCTCACTGGTTTGGATCTTAAGCTATTCCTCCACTAATTTCATGGAGGGGACAATTTCTGCCAACTCCCCTTCCATCTGCAGTTCCCTGCACTGTATCCCACACAATTCCCAAGGGTCCCCCAATGCCCATGATCAGATTTCCAGAGGCACATGGGATGGCAGATGGAAGAGGGAGAGCCCTGCTCCATGAATATGAGCTCTTTTCCATTAATTTAAGGACGTTAGGATCCTAGCCATTGTTTAATGGGACTTCTCTCCCAAGTATGTATGTGCAGGATTGAAGCCATAATTTATATTTTATCATACTTTATATTATAAAAATAATTTTTAAATTATGAAGAGAATTTCAGCAACCCACAACTCTTATTTATTTCTGGTTCTCCACTTGGCAGATGACTGTAACTCATTATACAATGCTTCTCTTTAATCTGAAATCATTTTTAAATGAGTCTTGATACTGAAGAAAATCTGACTTCGAGGGCTTAGAATTATTTCTCGCACAAAATACATTGACTTATTTCTATAATCTTTCTATTTCAAGTGAATCAATACAGACAGCACTTTAATAAGATGTATTTAGACCCAAAAACGGCTGTGTAGCTGATGCCAGTATGGCATTGATGGTATACACCGCGAGCAACCCAATTATTGTACTGAAATGCCATATAAGATCTGCCATGCTGGAAACATTTTATAGAATTGCTTATGAAAATCACTATGAGATCTGCTGATATTGATGTGTTTGAATGCACATGCTTACCAAACAAGACAAAACAAGAAACATGGAAATATACTCCAGCATTTGTTCTGCTTCAAAGCCAGTACCACCTCCCCTTCGCCCCCGATAAGTTACAGAATTCCATTATCCAAATTGTTACACATGTGTGACAGAGGTTGACCTTTAGTCATGTCAATCCTTTTTGTGTAGGCCTCAGGCTCCAGCTTAATAGCTCAAAGCCTGATTTACTCACTGTAATAAGGGCAGAAGGTCGAGCAATTGTCAGCCTGCCTGCTCATACCCTTCTCAGAGCCTGGTTGAAGGCTGTTAACACAAAGCTTTTCAAAGTGAATTTACAACCACCACCACTGACAGAGGCCAATCAGTACACCATAAATGTCAGGTTAGTGAGATTGAGCAGTAAGTAAAGTACTGACAGCCCACCATTGGCTGAAATCAATTGCTTAAGATTTAACTGAGAATAGCAATCTATGTATAACCATATTTAAATATGCAGAGAGATTTCCAGAGTAGAATGTGCAGATTTACAGGTTGGTAATAGAAAGGGATTTCCCTTATTTGAAGGGAAAGTCTCTAATTTTATGGTACTGCAGCTTTATAGAACATAAAATTTGGCCCTCAATTTTACAACGCATCAGGTCCATAGGACAAATGCCACAGGGTAGCTCCAAAGTGTCTCTTAGGTTTTATATTTTGATCTGGAAACTCTAATTAACAGCACTGGACTGTATATTTGTATGTTTATGATAGCAATATAACCTGTTAGGTTAGTGGCAAAAGTGATTGTTCTTGTTCTTCTTGATCATCATCAGTATGTGGCTGAGGAGGAAGTAAAACAAAATAAAGCACTGCCAGAGAAAATGTCTGAATTTTATTTTGCTTCAATAAAGCTTAATAATTTTCAACTATTAGTGATATGCTCAAAGCTAAAATTTGATTCACTGATTTTATCAAAGCTTCGTTTGGAAAGAAACTGTGGCTCTTCACTCATCCTGCTATTCCTGTAATGGAAGACTATTGGATAAGTCACTAATGAGTGATTATGTTCTGAGGGTCTGAATATCCATGAGGTGTAGTAACTTACATGACTGAATGTTTTTATCATTTTATGCAATGACAGCTTGGACAACAATTCATTTCACTTTGAAGGCATCAGCATTAAAATGTAAGGATCCATTAAAATGCTGTATGCAAGGATTTATAAATTAGGCAATTTCCTTGATTATTGCAACCATTTACAAAATTGATTGTCCCAGTGTGGCATAGGCAACTTCCAACAATGATCATTGACAAGAGGCATGTACTTGAATATCTATATTCGTTCTTCACTAAAATAGGATGCCTCTCTGCTATGGCACTCCTCTCCATCTCAAGGTCAATCATGCACTGAAATAAGTCTGTTAATGTAAGAGATCACATATCTTTAAAGAAGGCTCACATGCTATTTATAGACCAGTCGTGATAGCTAGAAAGCTTTTCATTTTCTTTCACCCTTAATTTGTTTGCTGATAGCTGTAGACATTCATTAGCGTCTGTACTGCATATTCTCTTTGTGATCTGTTATTGAGAGGTAAATAATTTTTGTAAATTGTAGTAGTAAATATTTATTTGATTGAAGATATAAAAGTCAATAAAGTGTTTTATTTGATTCTTCTTAAAGTTCTAATTAACCAATAGATATACCGTATAGTCACTTGATCTTAGTCAATTTTTTCCTAAAAGACATAATAAAGATGTTCTGTCACAAAGTGAATAAATTCTTAAGTTCCCTATTCCAGAACCAGAAAATAAATCCTCTAAGTACATAGGCATTAACCAGAAAACCACATTTTCTTCTTTATATGTGAACACTCAGAAGTCTGTCACAACCAAGTTTGAAGTGAAATGGTTTGACCTGTACCACCCTGTCTCACATTTATACCATTAAAAAAAATGTAAGTAGTGCCCTGTCCCCCATCTCAGTAACACTCAGGGCAGTATCTCCCTTCCCAAAAAATGTAGTTAAACTGAAGCATATAGCACCCAAGGTTAGGAAACTGACCTTAATAACTTTCATCCAGCAGGGAGTGAAGAATCTGGCTGTCTAGATATGCAATCCAGGGTAGGGGGGCACAGCCTGAAAACTCAGCCAGGCCTAGACCTTGTTTCAAGGAGATGGGAGAGCAATCCACATGATTACACAGGCAGCCTCATCTCTCTTTGGACTGCAGCAGCCAGTAACAAGTCGCCTCCAGCACAGTCAGTTCCAATACCTGGGGCCCTTGGTAGGTCTGTCCTCTTTCAGCCCCCCGAGACAGCAATTGTGTCTGCTTTTGAAGGAAACGGGAAAGAACTATGTGGAGCCAGGATCCGAGCTGTAAGAAAACAGACCAATTATGTGGAGGAGGGACTTGTATGGCTATATTCCAAAGAGAGTAATGCAACCTGAGTCAATAGGCTCTGCAGACTTTCTTCTGCACTGACTGTTGGTTTGCGCTTATGATTATTTTGGAGAAACAAAACAAATAAACCAGGTATTGCATTTTGTTTTTCATTGCAGTTTTTTCTCCCACTTTGAAGAACAGAGGCTTCTAGTTAGGCCCATAGTGGCAGACTAGCATACAGCTTCTGCTATCTCAGCTCCATTTTGTTCCTGCTCACCAAGCAGAGCCTCCTTAACCCTTGTCAGACATTCAAAAGAGCTAAAATGAATGTGTGAAGGGAAAGGTGCGTCATTGTGGTGTCCTCTGCACATGTGTGGGCTCTCTACATGCATGTTAATAAACATGTATATTAAAAGAAAGCCTAATTATGGTTAGATTCTTTGTAACTTATGTTTGGCAGGCAGATATGCTTAAAACCCAATTTATGAATAGTTAAATGCAATCCAATTGGTGGCATGATGTTAAAGACTTGTAGCTGATGCTAAACTGCCTGCATTGTTTTCATGAAACAAATTTGATAGTATTGTGAAGCAATGCACAGCAGCGGAATCCCCCATCCTAAGTTTGTATGACAGGGACCAAATAAATCCAAAAACGTTGTTTAACCTGGTTATGAAAGGAGCTGCTTGAAGGATGCTTCCTTTACCTAGGTAGTTTAATTGTAGCATTTGTAATTTGCTTTTGTTTTTAGAACTGCATATAGAATCTTCACAGCTAATGGAATTTGTTTAGCTTCAATCCAGTTGGTTTTTCTATATTTTAAACACAGTTTATGAAAACTATGGTATCAAGGGAAAGAGCTGTATTAGGGGTGAAAGGATTCAGAACATAAACATCATAGTAAGTGTTGATGGTGTTTGTGCATTAAGGCACACAGTTAAGGTCACATCTCTGCAGTGTTGTGAACCACTTTTTCAGAAATGTTCTTGTTTGGAAAGCAGCATACAAATATAAAATAAAATCCTATTCCATGTAGCTGTTACATTGACTACCTCTGTGGGGTCCCTTGGTTATATATTTCCTATAAATAGTGCTTGATTTGCATTAGCACTTGTCAGCATAAATCCAACAAAGCCTTTTCAAATGCACAGTTCAAGAATCTGAAACTCCCAACATTTGCCAGGATTGCTTTTCTCTGCAGCTCCTTTCACGCATTCAAAACAGGAATAATAAATGTGTGAAGGGGCATGCCAGGGTTCACGACTTCATGGGGAGAGTCCTCTGTGCATACAGCAGAGCACATAGATGCCTTCTTTCTACAGATGTTCTCATGAACACTGATAGTTCGAAGGCAGTCTTTCTCCTATGCCCCCAGCATATTCATTATCAGGGCTGGGTCCTGGTTTAAGGGAGCATTGGGCAAAATGTCATCTGGTGGGTCCCCTTCTCTTTTGGTGGGCCCTGGCAGACTTCCCTGTCATCGGTGGGTGTCGTATCATCTGGCTATGGGCCGCCATTTAACTTTCCCTCAATGCCTAGAGTGGCACTACATTGGGGGCATTCTGGGAAATTAGAATGGCAGCTAGACTCAGCCTCCCACTGCTGCTCAGTGCATGAAATCAGAAAAAATTGAAGTGGGAGGCAGGGAGGACAAGCATAGTGGCCTCAACAATTGCTGAAGGATGCCATGTGCTAGCGCTGACTCTGTTCATTATCTTCATTTTGAATACTCAAAAAGGGCTGGCTCTACGTGGTATTTTATCCAAATTTTACCTAGAAGACTCCTCTCTGATGGTGATGATATTTCTAACAATTGTAGTGACAGCACAAAACATAAGGTCTCAATTTTTTTAAAAAGTCATCATTTTAGCAGTTAATTCAATTTGAATTATGTCACCTCCACTCGGATGACTCATGTAAGTATTATTATCAGATTTGTATTTTAAAGCAAGATGGATGGGAGCTAATTCTCTAAACATGGCTTTGATAGTGTTGAAGTGTTTTCATAACAGGGAGGTTATTTTATATCTTGGCCACATCTTGTGTTCATCTGCAAAAAACCAGGTTCAGAAAAGCAGATTACATTTAATTAGCTCCTCAGAATGTTTGCTAAGATATTTGGCTTTTGAAAGCATTCTTTTTGAGGTGGATATGTATCTAAGCTATATGGAAATCTTATCTAAAAATCAGTGTATCGCAAAGAAAATAAATGTGTATCTTAACTCCTTTTTTTAAAACTGGAAATGCTACATAAGAGTAGCTATTCTGATCTAAATGCTTTATTTCTGATCCAAGTATGTCCACATAGTTACTCCAATGCTGAAGATTTCACATAGTATTGGTAGCAGTAGATGAAGACTTTAAGAAGCATTAGCACATACAATCATAAAAGTGTCTATTGTATCTTGGACCAAGAAAGTATGCCTATACACCACTATATATGGTGTCAAGCTAACAAGAATGACAGTGGCTGCATGGCAGATCCATCAATGTCAATGTGAGTTTTTGTTTACGGTAGGAGGTTGACTTATTCACTAACCGTGAGAAGGTTCATGGTTATCCACAATTTTGTGTCCTATCCAATAGATGGCAGTGATCCATGCTGAAACTCACTCACATGCCGAAACTCACCCACATATGGTCAAGTTGCTATTTAAATTTGATAAATCTATATGATTAATGAATGTTGGGATTTGGATACTGTGTCAAGGAATTGATTTTAAAAGTCCTAGTAACTACACTATTTTAAAACAATCAATGGCAATACTGGCTTATGATCAATAGGATCCTCTTCCTCTACTGCACTTGAAAGATATAAATAGTGCAAGGATATGGCCTGATCTTATATAGAACCAGTGCCCCCTTCATTGTGCTGAGCCCTTAGTTATTTCCATTGACTTGTGCTAGGTGCTTAGTATAAATTGTAGTGACTTGAGCGAGCAGGTTCTCACAGAGCTTTATATTATCGATATAAAACAAGTGTACTGCATTAAGCATTGCATATACTAGAAAACAAAAATGAAAGATTTTTAAGTGTACTTATGCTGCAATCCTATAGCCCACTTACTTGGGAGTAACTCAGTTGGACTTATTTCTGAGTAGACATGCATAGGATTGCCTCCTTTATGAAATGGTCATAATTTCTGTTACATTCCAAGACTTAGTCAGTTGATAACATACGTATCCACACAAGCTGTTCATCTTCTCTAAGAATTTTATTCTGAGTTCCTGCAAAGCAGAGGCAACATATTTTGAGGTGTGAACAACTCACTATAATATATTTAAATCTGAATAATGACTCACTTGTGGTTTACTTGGCAGTGAAAGGAAGACAAGATTTGGAATCCTTTTTTGGTTTTACTTTTGTTTTGACTTATTGTGTCGGTTTTCCAATATCCTAATTATATTTTGCAGAAGACAGCTTCCATCTTTATAAAGAGCTTTACTGAAGTGCAAAATTATCAGTAAAAATAGCTAGATACCATTTCATAAAGTTTATTGTTGACTTTTTTCTCTTGATCATTCACTGGAATTGTCAATATCAACTTGGATTGAAAACTAAATTTGGATGACAGTTAAATTATAATGGGAACTATATTATGAATACAGAATTAAAGTATAGTGTGATTCATTTTATCCAAATCTCAACTATATGTAACCATGTAATAGAATAGAAGCCATGTAATAATCTATCTTAACTCCTTTTAACTGACGTTTTAAATGAATAAAATCATCCTGCCTTTGGTCTTCAAAAGCTCAACTTTGGCTGGATCACTCCCATTATTTTAGCTCCAACTTTCCTGCTTCTTTTTCTGAAGAGCTGTAGACTTGGTGGTTTCTCCATTGTTTTGTATTTGAGTCCTTCCTCTAAAACCCTTCTACATTTAAATGGCATTTGAATATTTTTACATTTAAATCATGGCTTAAAGTTGGCTTCCAAATCCTGGCTTGTTTGAAAGATGTTTACCATAGTTCCTGATGTGGATATAGTAGAAAGCTAGGGTTAACCATGCCTTCCTGGTTCACAAAAGTACAGAGACTTTGTACTAGGATTTGATAATCTGAACTGGGCCAATGTATGATAACCTGTGGATAACATAAATGGACTATATAAGAAAAAGATAATGGGCAATATCTTATTGGGCACTAGTGCTAATTTAAATTACATTGCATTAGCATAAGGACCCCCCTCAGAAAACTCATTGCACCAGCTAACACTTGATGCATTTCACTAGAGGTCCCTTACCCTAGCACAATGTAAGCGCTAGTATCTGATTGTATAGTGTCCAATTTTAACAGGAGTGATCCCACTCCCCCTTTTTTTCTTTGTTTGGCAAAAGAGTTCACTTATCTGATCTTGGCATCTTTCAGTAGCATTTTCCTCAGCTTGTGTCTCAGGGAAAAATCCACACTACCACTCATCCTGGGGAGGAGGAACTGTTGCTGGAAGAAATTAAGAGGTGGGTGGGTCTTTCTCTGAGGCACAGTTCTAAATGCCCAAGCATTGTAAAGAATATGTAATTTGAAATCTTTCTCACAGTATTTTAAAAACAGCTTGGTGCAGTAAAAGATACCTCTCCATTAGATGTACATTTCTTACTTTGTATGAATAATGCTCTAATCTCTCCAAACTTCTAAATATCTGTCTATTTATTTTAAATGTTTAGAATGTTTAAAGTTGGGAATTATTTATAAATAATGATAGAGCTGTAAATGTAAGCCGTGGCTAAGTGTGTGTATAAGCTTCTCAATGGCCTAGAGGAAAGATAAGAAACTTCTCCTGCTATCAGCTAAACAGATTACTTCTTAGGTTAAGTGATAAAGGTTCATGATTTTGGGATCAATCTCAATAGATAATACAAGTGGAGATTATTAGATGAATGGATCCTCCAGAAAATCTGTAAGATGTATTACTTGAAAATATATTTTTACACATAAATATAAAAAGTATTTTTTAAAAAGTATGAGGAGTCCTGGGTTCCATAAATTAAGATAGGGCAAGATGATGTAATTTATGTTCATTACAATCAGTGTTATTGCAATTAAAATTAAAAACACTGTCAGTGCAAACTAAAAGGGGTTGAAGGAGTTTTGAGGGGTGGAGCTGGTGTGATAATCACCTCAGATCTGTATTTTTGTACTTGCACATTCTTTCACCAGGCACCCAATTCAGATCAGATGGTGATGATGGGAGAAGAAATTAATTTATCAATTTCAGTCCAGAGGTTTCCATATAGAATTTTGCGTTTCTTCTTTATGTTGCGATTATACATTTCTTTGGTTTGCAATATTTGACCTTTGGTACCACAATCAGAATTTTAAAATGTCATATGTAAAAAAAGAGTTTAGAGCAACAGTAACTTGTTCTTTTCATTGTTAAAATTTCATTGAAATAACAGTGTGAATGAATGAACTGCACAGCTATTATTCAGCAGCTGCCACAGCTGTCACTTTAGTGAACCACTTGATAAATTGGATCCTGATATTTACAAAATCTATTAAAATATGACCCATCATGTATTTGTTTAGATGTTGACAAGATGATGTACACACTGTAGGTCAAGGGTGAGGTGAATTGTTATGGCATACTTGTCAAGGGCAGCTTTTAAAATAAAGAGCATTTAAACATTTTTTTGAGGAACAGCTGCTTAGAAAACAGTGGAATGGCAACCTACTGAATTCTTATTTAGAAAACAAAACACCTCTATGAACCTTACCCAAAAACAATTGTGATTGTTATCAATCAAAAGACTTCTATAATATGTTTGACAATAGGTAGTTCAGAGAGAGAAAGTAAACAGCAAAATTAAACAGGAGGCAATTGATTTAACTTCTTGGGTGGTTTTCTCAGCACCACCGAGAACTTTCCATTCTGTCTTGTCACTTACATACCTTCTCTTTATCAAGTACATTTAAATAGCACTGTACAAAGTTTCAGATTAGTCTGAAATAGCACAGTCTAATTTAAACTCACTTTATTTGCTTATCAAATGTATTTATACATGTATTATCTGTACATGTTCGGTTTAGTTTTTTTTCATTTTTTTCTTTTAAGGCCAATGAGATTCATATGTTAGTATAATCAGTCAGTTCAGAGCTAGCTAAGAGACTTATTTGCATATGCGGATCTGTAGGATTTGGACCAAAGAACACACGCCATAGAATGAACAGTACAGTGGTGCTGTTCTGATGGCCAATTTCTTAAACACATATCTGGGAGAATACAACTAGGCAGGAGAATCAGTTTAATGGGTATTAATATTGAGCCACTGAATATTTTACTGTAATTCACCATTGTATGCTTTTTTATATTGAAAGAGGAACATTTATGTCAAAAGAACATTCTGGCAAGAAAGCTCTAGCAATCTTTTTTTAAATAGATATTTAATTATATCAAAATATGTTTTAAATGTATGTTTCTTTTTGTCTTTCTTTTTTTAAAAAAAATAATTTAATAAACAAAACAGAAAACTAAACTTGGGACAAACTCAAGTCCCAGAAAATGATGGCATAACAAAGGGACTGATATAGAGAACCTCATATTATAGATACCTAACCTTTTCACTCTAGAACTGAATCTGCTTATCTGCAATAGGAATTGGACAGTGATAAACAAAAGTTTGTGGAGATCTGGACAGGAAGATAAAGTTAAATGTTGCAGATTAGGGTATTAGATTGTTGCAGACTTGGCAGAATCACAGTGATTCATAAATGAACTTGTACTAAATGTTTTGAATTATGAAGACTAAAATTCCAAAGCATCAATTTGGAGTGAAACACACAGATGAGGAGGATCTCTATTACCTTACTTAAATGTAAAATATTGTTCAAGTTCTGCTACAATGTCAGTAAACTGAGTTTACATGCCAAATTTCACTCCTTGCTTAACAATTTCCACCCCCATCCTCGAGTTTCTCAGACTTTGACTGTTTCTTGGACTTCACATCTTGTGGTTTGGTTAGAAATAATGATAATTTGACACCATGAACAAGGCTTTGAATGTATTCTTTGGCATGGGCAATACATTGTAAAGAACTTTGCAGTCCTGAAAGAAAAGAATGCATGGATTTGATCAGTCGTAAAAAAGGCAATTTCAATTAAATATCTCAAGTTTCGCCACATAACAAAAAGTTGGAGGAAAAGGTGCCTTGCACTAGTGAATGGCATTTAAGCCTATACATGGTGACCATTCAACTATGCATGGTGACCATTTCTCCCTCCCACAGCCTCCCATGCATAATATCAGCCATTCCAGAGGTTTCCCTGATCTTCAGCAATGGATTCATTGCAGGTTCAAACCATTGCTGGGACATAAGCAGGTAAGGAAGGGCTGCACCTTCCTCCTACAGCTAATTGGCTCTCTACACTTTAACTTGATCTTTAGAAATAATGTTTTCATTCATCTTGATTGTGAGCAGAACTGATACAGAGGGTAGAACAAACAAATCCACACAGCTCCTTTTCTGCATTATTATTATTTCTGCAATTATTATTATTATTAGGTCTTTATAGGGCCTCTAAAGACTAAATATGGGACTATATACACCTAAATATAGACTATATACAACCTGATGCCTGGCCATGCTGGCTGGGAATTATGGGAGTTGCAGTCCAACACATCTAGAGGGTGCTAGATTGGGAAGGTTTAGAATCCTATTGTAGGCCAGTATGGGTACAATGGGAGTGTCTGTGTGCCACCTCCTCATCCTATTGTAGGCCAGAGTTGAGTTCAGGCTCTGCCTCATAATGCCACAAAGCACCTTGGGGTGAGAGGGGAGCTGCTCATGATCTCTTGAAAACCCTGAAGAAACACCAGAGCTCTGTGATAGAGGATATGTTTTGCTTGTATAAAGTTTTAGGTTCAAATACTGGCAACTTCAATTAAAAAATGTCAGACAACATAACTGGGAAAAACCTTTGCCTGAATTCCTGGAGAGCTGTTACTTGTCTGAATATGGACCAGCCTGCTTATCTCCAGATGTTTCAACTACAAGTTCCTGTATTCCTGACAATTGGCCATGCGGGCTGGGGCTGATGGGAATTGAGGTCCAAAACATCCAGAGGGCTCCAGGTTGAGGGAGGCTTTACAGACAGTATTGAGATACATAAATCAATATGTTCTCCTCTTCCCCCACTGCACACTCTTGGCTACAGGTTCATATTTTTCTCTTTGTGATATAAGGTGTATATAGCTGCAATGCTAAGCACATTTACTTGGGGATATGGTTCAATTGAAATAACTGAGGTTTAACTTTCAATTAAATATATTTAGTGCTGCTGTGAGAGAAATATTCCTAATAACAACTACTTGGAAGTAAGTTTGACAGCTCTGAACAGAACTTATTTTCAATCCAGAAAACTTAGAACTACAGGGTTTTGTAGCTTCACCATTTCAAGTAATGGGCAAACACTTACCAGCAAGTTCCAAATATGCTTTGTGTCTCACTGCTTACACATATGTTGAAATTAAAATATACCTGCTGCACATTTCAGGTTCTATTTAAACACATGTGCAGAAGCCCTTGTGACAGGAGGGCTGTTTGTATTATCTAAACGTGCACTTCTGGGATCTGTGTTACTTTGTTGTAACAAGAACAACAAAGAATCTTGTGGCACCTTAACAATCCATATTTTTAATGTGCCACAGGGCCCTTTGGCATTATATTCTTGGGAGAGATCTCAAACCAATATGTGCAGTATGTATTTAGTATATTATATAGGGTGACCATATGAAAAGGAGGACAGGGTTCCTGTATCTTTTAAAATTGTATAGAAAAGGGGATTTCAGCAGGTGTCATTTGTATGCATGCAGCCCCTGTTGAAATTCCCTCTTCATCACAACAGTTAAAGATGCAGGAGCCCTACCCTCTTGACCAGATACAAAAGAGGGCAGGGCTCCTGCAGCTTTAACTGTTGTGATGAAGAGGGAATTTCACCAGGTGCTGCATGCATACAAATGTCACCTGCTGAAATTCCTTTACTGCAGAACTATTAAAGATACAGGAGCCCTGTCCTCCTTTTCATATGGTCACCCTAATTTCACCCTGCTTTTCATCCAAAATTCATTCCTAAAGCACTTATACCAATTAAAACCCAAACCAAAGATATAATCTAAATTGTTAGCACCAGATGGATTAGGTATATGAGGATAAGGACAAATATTTAAAAGAACGACTCAGCTCCATACATTAATAACATTGCTTCAATAGCATTTTGTTACTCCAGCAAGTGCAGATCAAGCAACCTTTACTTGTTTGATATTGGGTTTTCTATTCCATCAGAATCATTGGTAAATGTGACACCACCATCTCTGAGTATTGCTGCCATCAAAATTTAGGATGGTGGCTTGTGCCAAGTCCAATGCTTGTCCAGACTCAGAGCTAAATTGCATTTTCTGAGCTCAATGTCAGTTTATACTGTTGGAAATCCAGAGTAATACTACAAAGCAACAATTAATGTTGATTTTACAACAGCACATGCAAAACTCGAATGAGGTCTGATATCTACCTTTGATGATGCATACAAAATGTTCACTAAAATAAATTTGTATAATTTAAACAGTCTCTGTTTCGCAATGCTGAAGTCACAAATATTTTTGCTCAAAACATTTGTTCTCAATTTTAGCCTTTTTCATTAAATAAGGTCAGAAAAAGTTCAAAATGACATGATGGAGTACATTTTTCTGTTTGGGAAAGTGGTCTAGCCAGTAACCCTGGCAAAGTCATACTAAACTATTTTGCCTATAGTCATTCTAAACTAATTGCCTATAGCAATTGGCTATTATTAGCATTTCAAGGCAGCTGCAAAATACTTGAAGTCTGGTTTCTATTTTACAGTTCATGTATTTGATAGATTTCCTTTTTATAAATCAGCAATTTTTAGTTCAGTTTTCAGACCTATGGAGTAATTAATTAACTGAGTTTAGCCTGTTTTTTAGGGTATCTGAAGGTGAACGGCAATGCTCATTACAATCTGTGATGATAAATAATAATTATTAAAACAATAGTAAAACAGCAACAAAAGATCAACATTAAAATTAGCAGCAGCAGATAAAACACAGCATCATGAAATTATCTAATTGCTGACTATAACAAAGTCTTCAGGCTCCTGTAAAGGCAAAAAAGAAGAAGATACCATGTGTATTTCCCTACGGAGGACATTCCAGAGATATGTGGCCACCACAAAGAAGGTACACCATGAAAAAAGTCTCTGGTACTCACCAACCTAACAGCTTTCATCAATCAATCAATCTATTTATTTATTTATTTATTTATGTATTTATTTATAACATTTCTTAGCCGCCTTTCAGGGCAGAAGCTCTCCCAAGGCGGCTTACAACCAGGGAGCAGGGCCTCAGATGTTGATCACACAGCTTGGGCAGGTTCATATGGGGGCAGGCAGGCTCTTCAGAACTGTTTGAAAACCATTTAAGACTTTAACTTTTAAGGCTTTAGAAGTTAATACCAGCATCTTAAGTTGGTCCCAGAGACAAATTAGGCAGCCAGTGTAGCTGATGCATAATCGATGTAATATGACCTCAATGTCTAGCTTCTACAAGCATTCTCGAAGTTGTGCTCCACACCAGTGGATGTTTCTGGACTATCTTTGAGGCAACCCTACATAGAGGACATTACAGTAATCTAATCTAGACACAAAATAAGCTTGTATTACTGAGGTAAGAAAGAAGTATGTATCACTGAGGCACATCAAGGGAGTCATATAGTGCAGGAGTGTAGACCTCAGGTCTGGGAGCCAAATCTGGTCCAACTGGTGTCCCAATGTGGTTCTTCAAAGTTTCCCAAATGGCAACATCCCCTTCTCAGGCTCCAGCTTTTGGGTAGTCCCCCCCCCTCATTCTAAACGGTTGAAATCCCTCTCCTAAGGTTTAGTTACTGGTGGTAAAAGCTTCAAGATCATTGTATTCCCAGAGGAGCTCAACCTGCCCACATTCTCTCCTTGATCAAAACTCATTGTCCACTTTTCTGGTAAAAAGTTGCCATTCACAGAGCTCTTAACTGACCTGTGTGCCCTTTCAATTTCCACTGAAGCCTGGAAGATGTTGGGGGAAGCTAGCCAGGAATATAAAAGTTAAATACTTTTATGAGTTTAGCAACAGGGTGAGATGGGCAGGGAGTCATCCCTCCTCTTTCTTTGATTTTACAAACCTAGCCTTCCAACTGGACAAGCACAATAAATAAAAAAATATGAAGATAAAAAGCAACTCTGTGTGTGTGTGTGTGTGTGTGTGTGTGTGTGTGTGTAGGGAACAGGAGGCTAGCCATTGTACTGCATAGAGGTCACATGTATGATTATCTACCTGCTAAACAGAATTTGTAAGTGTGTGCTCAGTGCAATGAGCCTCTGACACTCAGGGAACATGTTTGTTCCCATGAGTTCAATGAAGCTGAGTCAAAGAAACTGAAAGAGCCAGAGAGATTTGTGGATGAGATTTTCAGGGAGATGATTGTGGTATCCTACTCCCAGGTAGAAAACTACTCTGATATCATGGAGAATTGGGGTCTTAGGGAAGAAGGACCATCACTCTGAGGGAGAGCAAAATACCCCTTAGGAGGGATCCATTCCTTGGGGGATAAACTGGTGTCCCCCTTATAGGCCTTTAGGTGTTCACAGTTAGGCCTGTGAGCTTCTATACTAGACAGGAAGCTGTATGTTAATAAACATACATCTATAGAAGTGTTGGAAGGTCATTGGTCTGAGGGCCCTGGCTGAGACTGTATAAAATAGAAATCACAGCATTGTCATAGGGAATGTAGTCTGAGTGGTTCGTTCAGGCAGGGAAGAAACCTCAGGGAGCAAAAGCAGAGGATATGCAAGAGGCTGGAAATTCATTCATTCATTACATTTGTGTACTGCCCAATATCCAAAGCTCTATGGGAGGTTTAAAAAGATTAAAACACTAAAAAGACAATATAATAACATAATATAAAACCATTTGCATACAAAATTATAAAGCAGTTTTACACAATTAACAATAAAAATCCTGTTAAAAATATCACATACTGTTAAATATCTGGGGCTAGAGGAAAATCTTAACCTGGTGCGTCTAAGATGACAAGGTTGTTGCTCAGCGGAGAGTGGAGAGTGTTCCGTAATCAGAGTGGGAGGCACTACCAAGAAGGCCCTTTTCCTTGCTGCCTTCCTCCTGAAATCACAGAGGGCAGAAAAGCTGGAAGAGCTAGCAAGGAGAGACTTCAGAGGTGGTTTTCCAGATAACCTTTAGCCAGAGTGATAATAATAATAATAATAATATAATAATAATAATATATTTATTTATCACCCGCCTCTCCCAACGGATCGAGGCGGGGAACAACACCAAACACAAAATACAAAAACTGATTAAAAGCAGATAAAACCAGTACATCATTAAAACACCAATAAAACACCAATAAAACACTTTAAATGGCAGATGGTAGTTGGTCTCAGGAACCAAGAAGATTTTAAAGGAGGCTGGGCCCTGATTATCAAGTCCATGGCTAGAAGGACACTTCAGGGGGAACTGATGCAAGTGCGCTAGACAAAAAACACTGTTCTCAAGAAGCTGAGAGTCCACATAACTGACAGCTAAAACATTCTGGGCAGTATCCGATAGGGGCCTTGCACGTGCTTCCAGCCCCATCGGTTGTGGTCTGAGTGTATCCAGACCCGCTGGCTTGTGGTCCACACGTAACCACTACTGCATAGTATTCTGCTTCTGCATGTTGTACTAAAAGGATAAGATTCTTTATTTAAAGAAATATTATGGCGGTAGTAGAATTTTAGGGATAATGAACTAAGGTATATTTCTAACGTATTTCGAAAAGGGTTACAAAGTCAGATCTTCAATGTTTTGTGACATTTTTGATGGAATATAGGAAACCCAAACTCAAACATTTACGATCTTTAAGGTAGTTGTCTCTGAAATGCTACATGTTTCATCTGCAAAGCCAGCTAGACAGATGGAGGTGAGAGATCTCAATGCGAGGATGAGGTGGAGGTGTCAAAAGGAGAGCTTTGGATTTCTTATGCCTTGAGGCAAACCAAATCTGTACAAAAGGTATGGGCTTCACGCCAGGGCTCCAAATTAAAGTTTTTAAATTGATCCTTGGAGGGAAAACCAACAGGAATTGAGGAATATCCAGTATGGGGTATGTGTTTCAGCTTTTGGTGCACCTTTCCCAGGAACACTTGCCTTTCAGGGTTGGGTATTTTTTTTTCTTTACCCAGGCAATTCAGGATATAACTGTTTTTACTTTTATTGTACAGCTCTGCTCAATTTTATTTGTATATTTTTTGTTATCAACTTAACTGTAATGTTATTGTTAATTGTATGCTTCCCTGAGAGTTTTATACTGAACAGTATCTTAAATAAATGAAGAAATTGTCCTAGAAAGTATCTTAAATTATATTAATGGAATAGGGAAATGAATTAATATTTTTCTATATTCAATTCACAGAAATCTCTGTCACAAAGCACTATGAATTCAATTTTTCAGATGCGAAATGTGATCATGAGTGAAATCCTACATCCAGTTACCTGGAAGTAAGCCTGATTGAATTCAGTGGTGCTTTTTACTGAGTTGATGCACATAGGATTGCAGTGTAAGATAAGTGATTTGCCAAAAGCAATCCTTTGTTGCCTTTGAATCCATGACAGATTTGGGATATATTTGAGCCCATGAAAGGCTTGGGATATATTTTAGCAATTGGACCACTCTGGCTTTAAGCAGAGAGCAATTCCACCACACCCCTTTGATCATTGAGGACTCTTGCCCATAGAAACACTTCACATCTCTAAGGAACAATAGGAATACTGTTATCATTCAGGCTTCTCTGAAGGACTCAATTTTAATGAACTACATCACACTTTAAATCACAAGTGTGGAAGATTCTATTTAATCATCATTTTTAATAGAAGTACATTATAGTTTAATATAATCTTAATACATATTCAGAAATGTAGGTTTTATTAGAAGGTAGGTACACACTAATCAATTACTCTGAATTGTTTTCAGATTAATTTTCATCAAAATGGGATGATAATTTGGCATTTTAGTACTAAAGCAGAGTGAACTTGTGAAGTCATTCAAATGATAAACTAGCTCCAATTGTTCAATTAATCATATTTTTGTCAAGATGTGCCAGAATCACCACCACCAAATAGCTTTTAAATTATACTAAAAATATTGTTGAAAAAGAAAACTAATGGAAAGTAAGCAAACAACATCAACAAAACACGCACATAGATTTTTGAATGGTTAACTCTTTCAGATTTAAGATAAAAATAAAGATCGTAGGCAATTTCAACCACAGTAGGTATAGAAACAAAATATTACCAAATGGGGTCTGTTTTACAGCCTGCTGCTGCCATGCTATGTATTTCCCTTCTACAGTAGAGGATGCCTGCAGCAGAAGTTTCCTCAGAAGTCAGGACTGCATGAGTAATAGGTTCTGTTCATTATTGGTTTCACTTTCTATACCCCTCCCCTATCCCTTGTATTTATATCCAGACTCCTCCTCCTTGTTCAGATTTTCTCCCTCTCCCCAAATTCGCTAATCATTGACCTTCTCTATCTTTGTACTGAGAGAGAGAGAGAGAGAGAGAGAGAGAGAGAGAGAGAGAAACATGCAGTGCAGAACAGAACTGATCAAGTTATTTGTGGTCTCCATAAACTGTTGTTATCATATTCATAGAATATAATTAATATTCATGATGACATCTTTGCCCTAAGCTCTTGTTTACTAATTGTTTTGAGAAAACTTCAAAATCTGATTTAAGAACAGGGAGAATAGCTTTTATAAATAGCTAATAGTTAATATATCTAAATATTTATTTGGATATTTATTTATTATTCTGGGTGGAAACAATGCATTTCCAAAAAGCAAGCTCCATGATAGTTAACATTTTATATTTATGCTTTGCACAAGATTTTATGATAGGTTCGTTGATTTTAGTCATACTTTTTGGTACAAGTGGTGTTAATAAAGTGTTTATTGTTTCACAGACATTGAATCTGTAAGTCTATAATTACTTACTTACAGTGCAATCCTATAAATATCTACTCAGAAGTAAGTCCCATCAGGCTTATTCACAGATAAATGTGTATAGGAGTGTAGTCTTAGACTGAAAATCCCATTTACCTTTACTTCTGAGTAAACATGCATAAGATCAGTCTGCGATTGTTTCATACTTCCCTCATAGAGTTTACCTTTTTAATACTGTTAGGAATAATCGTTTAGGAATTTTCATTTAATTTTTTATGCAGATAAAATCTGAGAAATTGTAGCAATAAAAACAGAAAAATACAACCCTTTTAATAATTTCCACTGTAGGTTAGATGTTTGTACTTTAATTTTTAATAATTTTATGAAAGAAATATTATACAAAGTGGATTAGGTCTGGCATTTCATTCTGTTGGTAGTAGCATTCCTTGAGTTGAATTCTGCACAAAACACTCCAACTGGTGGAAAGGTAGAAGAAGTAATTTCTGATAATTTCCCCCTCTTCTTGAGGCCCCCAGATCCCCAGACCCTAGGGAGCAGATTTGAAGGACGTAGTAGAAGGGGCTGTAGAGGATGGGAAAGTCAACAAAAATCTCATCCTCCTCCATTCAGTGATAATGGTCCACTGGATTAGAAGTTTACAGACAGCTGGAGATCTTTTGTCCGTGGAAGAAAAATGCTGAATCCAATCCCGTGTATTTCTATTATTCATTTAACAACAGGTTAAACTCTTTTGTTATTAATTCACAGCAGAGTACTATGGGCCCTCTTTAACATCGCTGCCATTTATTGAATGCATAAAAACCCTGGGTGGATTTTTTTATTGCTTTAATATATATAACTCTTGGTCTATAACTTCTCTTTGCTGTTCTGTACTCCAGTGGCATCTACCAAAGCTTCCTTTTATGGCATACATACAACATTTTAGTAGAAGAATGTGAAAAAAAATTCTCCCCAAGAGTAAGAAACTACATTTTGTGCCGATTTTTATAGAAACAGCATGCGATCAGGCTTTAGAACTGCCTCTAGGCATTCCTTTTTATTGAAATACTGACACATTCCTTTGCCGCTGCAGTTGTCCTGTTCTGTGCTCCTCCGGGGAAGACAAGGGCTGCCTCTACAAGAGAGGTTTAATGCGCTTTGAAGGTTCATTAAAATTTTTACCTCTACAAGAACGGAGCGCAAATCGGGCGTAGAGGCGCGTTATCTCCCCGATAATGCGCATTTTCGAATGCGCGTTAAATCGCGAGTTTTATTTTGCTCCGGCCGTTAAAGCGCATTTTCCCCGTGTGAACAAGCGATTATGCGCATTAACTTCTTGTAAAGTGCTTTTTGGACATCTATTAATGCGCTTCGCCGCCTCTCGCCGCCTCCCGTGCAGAGGGATTAGGAGTAAATGCGCGTCTGCGATAATGCGCATAATCGCCGAACCGGGCGCAAAAGCGAATCCTTGTAGAGGGAGCCAAGGATTTCCACAGTTTTCTGGTAATAGTATAAAGTCTTATGGTACTTTACCTTAAGTATAAAACTGAATGGTATGATGAGAACATCTTACTGCAAGATCGTTTGTGTGCACAGGAAAGTCAGAATAAATGTGCCATCACAGAAAATACTACTGATCCCTTGATGCATTCATTTGGTCAGGGCCATGCAGAGTTGGTAATATCCCCAGGCCAGATGGGAAGCATGTGCCCCCCCCCCCCATTTCAAACTGCTCATTAAGTATTTTTAAATCAGTGGCACTGATTCATTGCTAAATACATATATGAACTAAAACCATTTGTAAAAAAAGGTAATGGGAAGCACTTTTATTCAAGATGTAAGACATCACTTCTTCACATTCAGAATTTCACGATGGACGGCTTCTGCGCTGTTTCCACAAGGTGGGCTCCTTGCTTCTCGATGGGCCGATTACACTACAGAAGCAGTTGTGTAAGCTAGGGGGGACCTCCTCATCAGAGTGCCCCTTCAAAATCGTGGGCCCCGGGCCAACTGACCCCACTTCCCCCCTCTGTACGGCCCTGCATTTGATGCATCATTCAAGCAATGATAAATATTTCAAGAAGAAGAGCAAAATGTGTGCCATCTGACAAGCTCTGTGAAATGGAGTCATCTCTAGACCATGCAGGGCAAAACTAGAGCATGTTGATTTCTCCTGTTTTTCTATTAATACCCAAATCTCTTAAACTTTGGTCAATCAAATCTTAGCTGTCCAAAATGCTAAGTCGTGGGGCAGCTGTTGTGGTGGGCTGTGTCCCAACAATATCTTATCTAAGCTGGCTGTGACTCTTGTAATACTCAGGGGCTCCCGGGACTAGTATTTATTCATAGTATCCTCTTGCCTTGTCTTGAGATCCTGTCAGCTGTCTTTGCTTTTAGTTTACATTCACTTGATAGAGTAAGCTGAAAAGACTGAGGCATTACCAAAAATAAAGTTTACAAGTGTTTCCAGAATAACTTTCAAACATAAAATTTATGTTATTCATAACATATTGGAGGTCAGTTTGCCCTAGAAACAACCAAATGTCCTTTGTAGGGGCTTAGAAAGAGAATGTAGTAGACATAAGAAAACATCATAATTTTAAAAGTGTCACATTTCAACAAGGAAATAAAACTGGAGGCAGTTCAGAAGAGAAGTATGACCCTTGGAAACCATTATTTCATTAGGGCTAATATTTAATATGGTTTTTTTTTTAAAAAAACTCTCTTTATTGAAAAAGTTTAGTTCTAGGACTTTTCTTTGGACATTTCCCCCTTTTTGAAGCTATAAAAATGTTACTTAAGAAACAGAAGTGGCACCTTATTTATGACCCAAATGATTTCTGCTTTGTTGGTCTTTGTGTGAGAGAGAGAGAGAGAGAGAGAGAGAGAGAGAGGGAGGGAGGACCTGAGTACTTACAAAAAAAATAAAAAAGTTTAGTTCTTCCAAATGTGGTTATGAATTTGATTTGGAAGGCCAGGTCACATATTTAGAGAATATCTCCCATGGTCTTGAAAAAGGTCTGAACTGTGTCTTGTTAGAAGAACAGCTATAATTTTTGAGTATAACTTCATGGAAACTATTCAAGCTAGTCATCCAGTCTCTATTGCAGTCTTGCTTCAGAGGAGAAAACAAGGCAGGATCTACACTACTGCTTTAAAATGGTTTATAACGCTAGTGACAACTGCTGGGGTCCAGGACACACTCCATATACAGTTTGCAAACCGTTTTCAAAGTGTCATATCCTGCTTGGTATAGATCTGGCCAAATGAAATGCTGATTTGTGTACAGACGTTAAATCTTAACTTAACATTTCTGATGTTTTTAAAAGTTAAAACACAGAAAAATTGAACACAAACATCTCACAAGGACTGCATTGAGAAAGAGAGAAATATGGTATCTGATTAAAGATGGTCTCAGATTAAAATCTAAGAAGACTATAAATACAGTTTATGTATCTACAGTTAATACAAGCAAGCTAGATGATTCCTTTTCCTCCTACCTTGGACATTTCTATACCATGCTTTTCCTCGGGGTCGTCCCTGTGTGTCCAAATGACACACGGGATCCTGGGGGCAGGCAGGGACAATCACTCCATTTTCCCGAGATAACTGGTTCCCCAGTTATCCCGATTTTCCCCATGGTCTCAGGACCATTCCGAGGACTGCAGGAGGTGTGGCTACCGCTCCTGCCTCCTTGCAAGTAGCACAGCCTTCAAAGAGGGCACAGAGTTGTATGGGGAGGCTCCGAGCCCATGGGAGGGGGACAATTTTGCCATCCCTTTGATGGCAGGGGGTTGGGGTAGGGATTTACTTTTGAACGACTCACTTTTGTGATGGATTGGGGCCTCACAAATGTATGACTGGCCCCTCTTCAGCAAAATATATATATATAAAAAATGGCACCCATGACATCCCTCTTCTCTTCCGGGACAACGTGCAGCCATCTAGACGCTGGAGGAGATCGCAGAAGCAGGTACATCCACTATCCTCCCCTTCACTCCCTCTACACCCTTAGGTGTAGATGAGCCCCACATGTCTATTAGGCTGAAGGTTGGATTTAGACTTAATCAGAGTAGACCTACTGAAGTCAATTAACATAATTCAGTCCTGTTGATTCCAGTGGGTCTACTCCTAAGTTTGACAGTCTGGATCCAAGCCCAGTGTGATAGTTCTGGTTCTTAATTAAATCACAAATATAATAAATATACACATCTATGAAATGTTCAGTTGATAGAACTATTGATTGTCTATTTTGTTATATTTTATTTTTGTTTTAATTTTTGGAACAGTGCAATCATATACTCAGAAATAAGTCTCACTGAGCTCAATGGGGCTTACTCCCAGTTAAATAAGTAGGACTGCAGGCGAAGTCTCTTTTTAAAATAGAAAAGCAGGATAGAAATAATAAATAATCGTCATTGTAGAACAATAACTATGGAAACCAGTGAGTATTGTTTATCAATCAACCACTAAAAAAAGGAAAAGAAAATCACAAGAGATGACTGATGCTTCCAAAAATGATTGGTCTTGTTAAAAAACTTTTCATTCTCATCTACCCTAGTTTGTGTGTTTTCTTTCACATGGTTGACAATGCGCAGCCATACCAAATACATACTTCGTTTATAAATACTTTGGCTGAGCAAGTAACTATATAACTTACTAGTGAGTATATGAAATGCAGCCTCACATCTGCAGCATACTGAGGGCCAAAGCAGATGTTACTTTAATGCCTAAAATTACATACCAGGTGCATGGGATATGTGTGTGATTTTTTATTAGGATGACATCCAAAACTTCGGTCCACTGTTGCTGACTCTACACTTGAAGGGAGGTGCATCTACAGACTGTGTCATAGAACATTTCTACATTAAGGGAAAAAAACCGCACTATTGCCATGCTTTCCCCATTCACTACTGGCTCCTTCAGACATAACTACCTGCTTTGTAATTGAAACCTTCTCCTCTGGCCAATGTTCTACATACAACTCAATGAAACAGCGCCATCTAGTAGCAGAATTAATCCCAGAATTATTTTAGATACTGCATTATCTCTGGGTTTGTTTTTCTTTAGAGAGATTTCCCGGGGAAGGCTCGAGAGATGGCCTGTAATGGATCTGCAAATGTCCATGAGTGGTTAATCACGAGTATGCAGTAAATTGTTCATGTAGAGAAGCTCAAAGTTTCCTGTAGCGCATCAACATCTCCATCTAAACATGTTAATTTTGATCATGGTCTATTTGTGAGAGATGAACTTAGACAGACCATCATAATTCTATGGTCCTACAAACCATTAAAACTGATATCTACAAAAAATACAAACCATTACAAAAAATACAACCCAAAAACTACAACCCCAAACCTACAAAAAATACAAACCATTAAAACTGATATCTATCACATCAGAACTATAAATATTGTATGCTATAAGGAAAACAGAACACATAATTGCACATTATTACTATTGTCATGTTTAGATCAGATCTCTGAGAACACCACTGAAACTGTTCCACTCTCTGTCCCTTTCACTCTCTGGTTTTGGCAAGAAAGTGGTGCTTTGGGCTATTAAATGAGAAACAGTTAGTTTACTGTAGGTAATTAAAATAAATGGACACGTCTATACCCAGATTGCCTCTGATTCTTTGCCTTGTATCAGTGGGATGAGTCCAAGAGCATTTATTCCCCTTTATTCTCATTACTTTAAGATAAATTATAGGACGGAAGTTTCAGCAGCGATGAGTATGCCAGAATCAACTTAACAGTGATCTTTATTCATATGAGTAAATACAGAAGAAAAGGGAAGAGAGAGAGAGACAGCTAGAGTCGAAAGAGAAATTGTAACCTATCGTGTCTCATTCACCTCAATAGATGGGGAAACGCTGTAATGATGTGTCCCTATCCTTAATTTACAGTATACACAACTTGTGACAGCAGTTTTTATAACTCTAAAAATTGCACTTAATAAATATGAGAAGATTCAGGTTTTCTTGATTACTTAAACCTAAATGTTTACTCAAGCTTTCATGAGAAGTTTGTCTTAATTTAAACAGAACTGGGTCTCGCTGAACTGGAGCCATTTTTTTTAATGTGGAATCGAGTGCACATGAAACAGTCTTAATAACATCCAAACACGTTTCATTTGTAAACGGAGTCTCCACAGACTTCACTTCTTGGTTTGGTTACTGTAATCAGAACTAAAGTGAAGTTCATTTTTCTTAGGTAGAAGATGTTTTTAAAAACTTGATATTTCATTTCATGCAACATGAAGTGTTCAAAATAATTTCTTGTTTAGAATTTTTTTAATATTAAAAAACGTGAAACGTACATTCACACAAGAGGAACCTTTGTAAATATTTGTAGTACAGTTCATAGATACAAGGCATTACTTGTATTTTCCTTTTTGGTGTTGATGTTATATAGTGGTGTTGGACACATTGTGGGTATCGTTGCTGAGAAAAGGAAAAAAAGATAGGTTTGAAACACAGCCTGAAAGGTGGCACTTAGCCAGGACACTGAAAAATGGCAAACATGTCACATTTGAACAGCTGGATGCAGAAATATTACTCTTTAATTTGGAAGGATAAAATTTTTTACACAGCAGGGCACTCTCAAAAGACTACAAGATCAAAGAGGGTGGGTCTCTCCAGTCAAATATCATCTGGCTCCAGGATGGAGCAAAATGAATGAACTGTCAGCCTTTTTTTCTTAGTGTATATGCTTTTGCCAAGTAAAAAGTAAAAGGTTCAGTGGCTTATACTGATCACAGACAAAATCTTGATAATGGGAAGCTGGTTCCCCAAAGTCTTCCTCTGATCACCAGACAACGGATGTCTGAAGAAGACCCCTGATTGATTGATGGTTCACTTTGTATTGTTGCACCCTGCCATTCTTAGAGATAAGTAAGGTAGGCCAAATGTTGAATAACTCTGAGGCACTCATGTGGCTTTAGCATGTTCTGATCTAACATTCTAATCTTCCCAAAAACACAAGCACCAAACTTTAAGAAGTGTTTAGCAATACCTGGTCCTAATACACATTGAAGTCAGAGAGGGCTGGGAGATCATTTCCCTAGAAAACACCACAGTAGGAAAGTGGTTTTTTACTGATTTTGAAAGTAGCAACTTGAGAGCTAGCCCACTCCTTCTACCTCCAATAAGCATATTTAAGGGTTAGCTGTAAATGGAAACATTATCATGCTGATTTTCTAGTTCTAAAATCTAATGAATGTGAAGAATTGCAACATTATGGGCATTTATCAGTATAAAAATATGGCTCCAGCTTTTACAATCATTACTCATTTGTTTTATGGGGAATCTCAGGGATAGTTTATCGTATACTTTATTACTTGAACTTTTAATCATCATCTTGGGAACTTGGCATTCCATCCATTTCAAAATACTCAAAATGGTTTTTTTTAAATTCATTTTGGAACACTCACACAAAGAACCTAACTACATTCAAAGAAATATAATTTTGTTCTTTGATATCTCAGCTTTTGATGATTAGCAACATGAATTAGGGGGGGAAATTCAATGATTGGCTTTAAAAAGGCTTGAAATATTAATTATTACAGTAAATCAAAAGAAATCTGGACTCCATGGAGCTGATGACATAAATAATCCTGTAGCTAAATTTAAATGCCAAATAACATAACTCAAGATTTTAGATTAAATTATTTACATTTGCAGGATACACTGAAATAAATACAGTGCTCAAGTCTGTAGGGTGTTCAAAGTTGATGGTAGTCCTCATCTGAGTGTTTCAGGAGTGTGTGAATCACCTCCAGGCTGTTAACAGGTTGGGTTCAGAGGAAGTACATCATGGGGTGTACTTCCTTTGAAGCCCAACAGAACTCCCGGTAACTGGTCAAGCCCAAAGATGGCCAAGCATACTCCACCCTAAAAGAGTCCCATGTGGTTTGTGCTAGTCTGAGGGGAAGTGTAACAGGCCACCCAAGCTCTCTGCCCAATATGGTTAAGGGACAGTTGCTACTGCGCACTGCTCTCTTCCACCAGGAATATTCCTCCTCTTCCTGGCAGCAGGAGGGCAAGATGCATATACAAAACTATGCCTCATTTGCAATGTATCAGGACGCTGTTGACCCACAGCTAGCTCCCAGTTCCATCAAAGGCTGCCAATGTCTTCAGTAGGTCTACCACCAACACTTCCTTTGAATATAGCCCCTTAGGCAGGAGTTGCCCCAGGGAATTCAGTTTATTTTGTTTAGCTAAAATGAGAGCCACTTGCCAGATGAAGTTCCTCATCACCATCGGTGAATCTTTCCTTGATCTTTGTTGAAGTATGCAACATAAAAGCCATCAGGCCCATGAAAGCAGCAAGGGATTCAGTTACTCAGTCACTTCTAGAGTACAAAAAGTGTACAGGAAGGAATAATAATAATAATAATAATAATAATAACAACAACAATAATAGAAGAGTTAAATTAGGTAGGTAATGTGAAAGACACTAAACAATTACATTCTGAACAACCTCTAGACTAGAGAGTATCTAAGAACTATTCCATATCTATATAATAATACATAGATCACTTTAATATTCAGAATTTGTTATGGCAACAAATAGGACATCTGAATCTGGAAGAGATGGGCGAAGGGGAGTTCGTCCCATCAGTCAGGAGTTGAGGTGGTAAGGGCCTTCCTATCCAATAGAATGGAATCTTTCTATGGTTGAGCTGGGGGCACAACTCTTGGGGCATTAGTGTTGACAACTGAGGTGGGACATGTCCTGCGCTATGTATTTTGACACATGCAGGATGAGCAGTTGGCACCCTCCAAGTATCAAGAAGGTGAGAATTAAAGGATACTTCCAAGCATCTTCTGGTAGAGAGAACAATTAGGTAGCCTCCCTATCGCTTTCCCTCCCTGCTCTCTCCCTGTAGGATTATTAAAACATAATGTACATGCATAACACAAGAGCGGTAAATGGAGCAAGCAGGACATCTGATAAGAAAGTGGGGTTTCTTAAAGCCTATTCTATTAAGTGAGCCAGTGTGGTGTAGTGGCTAAAGTGTTGGACTGGGAGTCAGGAGATCTGGGTTCTAGTCCCCACTCGGCCATGGAAACACACTGGGTGACTTTGGGTCAGTCACAGACTCTCAGCTCAACCTACCTCACAGGATTGTTGTTGTGAGGATAAAAGGAGAGGAGAGGGATTATGTCCACTGCCTTGGGTTCCTTGGAGGAAAAAAGGCGGGATATAAATGCAATAATAAAGTAAATAAATAACCCTTCAGTTTGCTACAAGTTGGAAATTTGGGTAGCCTCTCTTCACACATTACTGAATGTGTGGAGTGGAAAGGAATGGGATCGTGCCTACCGTTATTGTTTCCAATCCCCATTTCTGGGGGTGGATGGTGTACACAGAATCTGTGCACCTACAACTGTATGTACATGAAGAATTGGATCCAGATTTAAGTTGGATCATCTGTAGATGCGGATGTGGACTTTCTTGCAGCATCCTTCCCACAGTGGCCTCTCTATCACCCTAAAAACGCTACACAGAGATCCAGGAGACCCTGCTGAATGGGGTAAGCTGTAGGGGAGGGAGATTCTTAAAACTGAGTGAGTGGAGGACAGAAGGTCACAGAAGGTCCCTTCCTCCCGCTGAAGGCAGATCTTGGATCCAACTCAGGATATATACAAGCTGTTAAGAATTGTGCTTTCCCAGGGGTCCTGATACTTCAGAGAGAGGCATATACACTGCTTCTGTTCCGCTCCTCATGTAGGCTCTATTCATACCATCTACTGAATACAGAACACAAACATGGCCTACTGCTACGATCCCATTCCTCCCTCCCTCATACACATTCATACACACAAAAATATAGATGAGAGTAAGTATTTTTGGAATAAGCTTTCTGGTGGAATTTGGTGTGCAGTGCTTTTGATAGCCCTTGAGTACGTACTTTAGCCCGGCTAAGTGCTTACTAGGCGTGTCTTGTTGGGGTTACTGAAATCATTCCATCATTTCTGCCTTATTCAGTGTATTTATGTAGACAATGGACTGAATTTTATTTTTCCATCTAGTACAAAGTTAACTTCAGGAATTCTCTTCACCAGTAGTAATTGCAAATAGCTTAATGAAATTGAAAAAAGTACAGCAAAATGTCTTAGAAGATAGAAAGAATATCAATAGCTATTGTACAAGATGCTAAGAGCATCCATCCTAATACTTAAGATGCTCCTAATACTATACTATTTTATAGGGATGTGCACGCTCGAAAATATCGTATCATATCGTTATCGGAATTTTGGATCAAAAAAATTATCGTCTCCAATAATATCGTAGGTTAACTGTATCGTATCGTATTTCTGATAATTATCGGAAATCCGATATTATATCGTTTCTACATTTTGCCCTATAGAGTTGATTTTAGAGTCAGAAAGGCCTAAAACTTCTTAATTTTCCAAGTTACAGGTTCGAAACTTGGTTGTAGTGCAGACTGAGTGTTGCTAGTCATGTGTGCTAAATTACAGAACAATCGGTGCAAGCGTTACTTGGAATTAAGTTGTCAAAATCCACTGTTTCAGGTGGCATAAGTGGTCCTGTTTTAAGAGACGTCGTCCTCATGGGATCTCACAGATGGCCTTGAGGGGACTCATCTGTGCTCAATTTCAGACGCACAGCTGTAGCTGTTACTGAGAAGTAAACTCTCAACAACACATGCACTGTTTTTTCTGGTGGTAATTCCCTCCATGCTGCTGCTGAGAAATCCTCATTTTTAAAGAGCTAGTCCTTAAAGTTAATTTTAATGGGGGGAGAGACAGCCACCCCAGAACTGCCCCCAGCAGCATCTTTCCTTGATGCAGAGGCAGAGCCACCTCACCCAAGGCTCGCCTTAGAGCCATGTTTCATTATGACAAATAAAAATGTATGCTTTGCCCACACTTTTTGAATTTGTGTGCTGCTTTGGCCACAGATTGTGTATGTGTAGTGCTCCTGTGTAGCAGGCTACAGGACACACCAGCACACTCACAGCCAATCAAGCAAACTCTCTCTCTCTCTCTCTCTCACACACACACACACACACAGAATAAAAAAATGTATTGGGGGGGTTATAACATGGAAACAGGGAAAACACTCACTCACAGAACCCGCCAGTCACGCTAACCTAACCCTCAATTAAACCAAGAAGCAGCACACACACAAGGAATGAACCCGAGACACAGAGGGGAACAGAAAGATGCAACAAAAAAAATATACTAGAAGAATCTACAATTGCCACCTGAATCAGTAGTAACTATAAGGAAAACACACAGACCTTCTCCAAAATCCACCCTTCTCCTTCGACTCCTACTCCCAACAAAGATGGAAAACCCAAGGGTGGGGGGTTTATACTCAGCCCTCCTCCAACATTGTGATTGGAGCCTGCTAGAATCCTTGCTTCACGATTGGTCACTGAATCTGTCAGTCTCAGCAAACACACCCCACCTTCTAGCTCCGTCCATGTAGTCCCAAATGAAAAATAACCTTCTGATAATATGATAAAATTCTGATAATTATCGGATGATTTCTATCATCTCCGATAATTATCGTAGGATTGCCTATCGTATGTACGATAGAGACCATATTGTATCGTTATCGGACATTTTAACGCTACGATACACATCCCTACTATTTTAAATAAAGTGACTTGTAACAGAATAGAGGGACTCTATTAACAGCCTGTGCTGTTAAAACACCCTGAAACAGCTGGATTTGACCATTAGTGGAGACAGAATACTGGGGTAGATGGTTATTAGTTCGACCCACAACGGCAGTATTTATATTCTCATTTAGTGTAGTTTAATATTTGAAATGCACAGTATTTTAGATAAATGAAATTAGGAAACCGCTTCCACAATACTGTTACTGCCTCATCATACTCTAGCAGCTTTTGTAACTGTTGTGTAGGTATATTACAATCTTAAAGACATAAAGTGAGCTATGAGCATATATCACTGCTCAAAGATTAGAATTACTAATCCAGTGAAAGACATATTCTTTTAAACAAATGACAATGTGGAAGAGAGGCATGACCAGCCATTCTGGAATGATCAAAGTTGGCATTCAGAACTCTGGAGGGTGCTAGGTTGGGGAAGACTGCCATATAGCATTTACTAGAGTTTCTCTACAAGAGCAATTTATTGCACACTCAAGATTAGCCACTCAAAATTAGTCCTTTACATGACGCTATCACCCTGCAAGACTTCTCCTGCGCTTTCCCCCGGTAATTTTGCTTTTAAACCTACCCACCCCGGAGATAATACTGTATTTAAATTATCATGGGGTTAATTCAGCCACTAGATGGCACAGTTTCATTTAGCAGAATAGCATTGCCCAGAGGTTTTCAGAGCCCATAGTGAATGCAGGAAGCCCCAAGAAAAAGAAAGCCTGGTAAGGGTGAGTTCTTTTCCCTTAATGCAGAGGTACCCTTAGTCTAAGTAAATACTTGCAGTGTAATCCTATGCATGTTTATTCAGAAATAAATCCCATTGAGTTCAATGGGACTTACTCCCAGGTCGAGGGCTCTTCCACATTAGCGGCATTCAAGAGGCAGCAGGACAACCATCTGTCAGGTATGTTTTAAGGTAGATTCCTGCATTGCGCAGGGGGTTGGACCTGATGGCCTTATAGGCCTCTTCCAACTCTACGGTTCTATGATTCTATGATAATTATGTATATGATTGCAGCATTAGGGTTTATCTAAAAAAAGTCAGTCTAGTGCCAAAACAGACCTAATGCAGAAAATCCATAATGCTTTCCCCAGTACTGTTTTCCTTATCGAAACACACACACACCATGCTGCCAATAAAACTGTTATTACTAGTTCCAGTAGGGGCAGGGATACCAGGCACCTGTATGGTTTAGATAGAGGAAGAAACATGGGTAAGAGAATTCAACATTCCATCCTCCAGTGTTGCTTTCCTTATCAAATCAGCACACATACACACACACATCCCAAAGCTGATCTGACATAAAAATAATTTGGAAAATCAGATTGCATCTGCTTTGGCCCTCATATTCAAAATACAAGTTGTGTGAACTCAATGTAAATGTAAAATAAAGCATTTCAGAAAAAAACAAATAGTTGCTATAGTCAACAAATAGTCAGTGTGATATAGAGCACATGCTTTGCAAGCAGAAGGTCCCAGGTTCGATCCCCAGCTTCTCCAGGTAGGACAAGGAAAGAATCCTGCCTGAAACCCTGGAGAGCTGCTGCCAGTCAGTGTCGACAATACTGGGCTAGATGGACCAATGGTCTGACTCAGTATAAGGCAGCTTCGTATATTCCTGTGTTCCTAATTCTCTTATTCCACATTCAAAACACCCATCTGCAAGAGTTGGCACATTTGTTTCAACTGATGTGACAGGCATGCAAGCCTTTGAGATATAATAAATGGAGAAACTCACAGATATGGGTGCATCAAACCAACAATAGGCTCCAGATAGGGGAACATGTTTTTAAGTTATGATTTTGAACTGGTTAGATATTTGGGGAGGGGGTGAGAATTGGGATGAGTTGATTTACCTAGCACAAAAAATAACAGTGCAATCCTATGCATGCTTTTAGAAGTCAACTCCACTGTGTTCAGTTACTCCCAAGTAAGCTTGATAGGATTGCAGCCTAAGTGAATTATAATTTTAGTTTTGAATTCTTTATCTGGCTGAGAAGATATGTTTTTGTTTATTATATAACAGATCCATGCTTTTTAACCTGTCCTATATTGTACTTAAGGATGTATTTTCAACTGTGTTGTAATATTCTTGTTTTTCTTTGACTTATACAATTAAAATTTGCGTATATGCCATAAAGTTAAGCTGTTAATTTCATTGGAATAATTTCATATTTTTCACTGAAAGCAACTTGGATTTATACACTTATTATTTTATATTTTCTGTTTTTAAGTATGTGTTTATGACAGATGGTGCATAGTATATTAAAATAATAAAGCATCTACTTGTGATATTGTTTTAAAGTTTCAAAATTGTAAGTTGCCTTTGCCAAAAATGACTCATGAATAATTTTATAAATACTGGTGATAGTCAGGGTCTTTGAGACCTCTTCATTCCCAGAGGCCTTGATATTTTGGTCATTTCAGTCTTTTCATGTTTATATAAAATAATAATTAAAAATACTTTAAGCTTCTTTTAGAATGTTCGGAAATCTTGGGAGCATAGTATTAACAAGTTATAATTAGCAGCATTGTAAAAATTTTAGTATAGTTAGAACCCACAATATTTATTCTAGAAGCATTAGTCAGATATAATGATATCATAAACTAGTACAGTATTCATGAAGGAGACTGGCTTGTATTCAGATGTGCACACTTAATTTAAAAGGTTTTTAATCACAGTATTCTAGCCTAAGCATTTAAATTACATCTGTCAACCAATTACAGAGGAACAAGCAGGCCAGATCCCTTCCTTTATATGTATATGACTATTTTGTTTGCTTACTGATGTGTTACATAAGAACATAAGAAGTGCCATGCTGGATCAGACTGAGGGTCCATCTAGTCCAGCACTCTGTTCACACAGTGGCCAACCAGCTGTTGACCAGGGACCAACAAAGCAGGACATGGTGCAACAGCACCCTTCCACCCATGTTCCCCAACAACAGGTACACACAGGCTTACTGCCTCAGATACTGGAAGTAGCACATAACTATCAGGGCTAGTAGCCATTGTTAGCCTTCTCCAGGAATTATTCCAACCCCATTAATACCAAGAGGTGTGTGTGTGTGTATGTGTGTGTGTGTGTAATCAGCAAAAGAACAAAAGAGAATCACTGAGAAATATGCCTTTTCATTTTATTGAGTGCTATAGAGCTTTTCCAGTTGATCGTCGTAGGGCTTCACCTTATTTATTCCATACAATTTCCTTTTGGGGCTAACTGGTCATTGAGCCAAGAACAGCATGAGTAGCTGTTTCATGAGCATGCTGCATGTTGCATGCTGTGGTCAGTTCTGAATGGGTCAGGAGGGTTTCTGAAGAAAGGACTTTGCTTTCTATTGCTTTAGGGATAAGTGCATTTTTACTTACCCCTTCCAGTCAAGAGCAATAAGCCCTAAATAATACTTTTGTTTTGTATTTTGTTTAGCTCTTCTGTTCCTAATTCCCCAGAAAGCCGAAAGCATATGAAATAATCATGAGAGTCACAAAAAGAAAGTATTAAACATTCACAACCCTCATAAAGATTTGATTCTTTAACCTTGGTAAAAGAATAAAGCTCAAAAGAAAAGGTGTTAGTTAAAAATATAGTACCCTTTAAACCATGGTTTTCATATCCCCCATAAAGAATGTCATTTTTAAAGGGCACTTTCTTCTAATCCAGTTGTTCATTCTTTATTCAAAGAAAAAGAAAGAACTCCCTCTAGTTAAGGAGGATTTAAAGTAATTGTTTCCCATCCACTGTCATTCATTTAAAGAACAAACAAACCATGGGATTGTCCCCCACATTTTAAGACAGTAGTTTAATGTTAGAGCATATTGTTTGTATGCAAACAGTCCTGGGTTCAATACCTGGCATCTCCAGGTAGGGTTGGTTAAGACTGTTGTTGAGGTCCATTTCAAGACATTTTGCTGGCCAGATACCTCCCCCCACAACCTCATTCCATGTAGAAAACCTGATAAGACTGGCAGTTGAATATCCCTTCAACACCAGTGAAGGGATAGGCAGCAAGCTAGCTTAGTGGGTACAGGGCAGACTGCATGGTACAAAAAGCTCTGTTTGTTCCCCATCCTTCAGTATTGGTTGCCTGAGGCAGCTGCCTTACTTTGCCGAATGGTAGGGCCGGCCCTGCTCTTGTGTGAAACCCTGGAAATCTGCTGCCAGTCAGTTTAGACAGCACTGAGTTAGATGAAACAGTGGTTTTGGCCTAGTATAAGGAGCTTCCTAGATCCCTATTGGTTACTTGCCATATCTTTTTGCTATGTTCATCTCTAGAAACCGAAGCTCCTATGGGTGTCTTCCATTTAACCACCCAAATGAAATAAATAAATACTTTGGTCCTTCAATGTCTAAGTTGTCAGTTTCATTTACATGAATTCAGTTAGGTGTTTAATGCTGTAGGAATGGCATATATTTCTCCCAGCATGAAGCTTCCTCACATTCTTTCATCATTAGCATTCTGCAATTCACTTTGGGAAATATCTGATCACTGAAAGTTTTCAGTGCAACAAGAAAAAGGGGCCAAATACTTGCTCAGAGAACGCTGACCTTTGTCCAGACTTTCCAGTGCAGTTCTTGCAACCAGATTTGTGTGTGTGTGTTTGTTTATATGACAGTTCATTATTTAAGTCTGGCCTGTCAAAACAGGTTAAATATTCTTTGGGAAATATGGTTACATCTTTGCTACATAAAGAATATGCTAAAAGCAGGAAAGATTGGCCTGATAAGAGAAGCATGACAAACTTCCATCACTAAAAATATTTTGTCCTACGTTCCATTTCAGTTTCTAAGAGCATTAATAAGCTGTGAAGTCTCATTGCAATAAATTTCTGGAACAGACACACAGAAACACCAGCAGAGCAGTGAAAATGACTGCTGATGATTCATTCTAACTACTTGACCTTCTGACCTTTTTTTCAGATATATGACCAGGATGGGACACTACAGCACTTTATTGATGGTGGGGAACCCAGTAAGTCAAGTTGGATGAGGTATATTCGATGTGCACGGCACTGTGGGGAACAAAACTTAACGGTAGTCCAGTACAGGTAAAGTGTGTTTCCATTTATTCTCTGAATAACTCAGTTTATTTGCTATGATACAAGTCTTGTCAAAGAAATGCGTGTCAGAAATCGATCTATTACAAGGTATTTTGTGACTGGCTTATTTCACTTGAGCAAGCACACGGCTTTACAAATATAAAGACCACTGAAACTCTCTTAGTTTTCATGACTAGGTGTTAGACTTACTGGATCCAGAAGATCCATTCTGCTAGTGGAAGAGCCTTTCCTGAATTAGCGCCAGATCCTCTCATGAGAAAAGACAACTGAAATCCAGTAGCATGCTTCTGTTACTGGATTTGTGCAATCTCTTGCACCAACATCTAGAGATGCATGCTAGTGCTAAATCTCTCTTGTGCCAAGTTTTCTGCTAGTTGTTGTGCAAACATTTGCAGAACAATGCCACTGCAAGGATGTTTTCTGTGGGCATGTCTTTGGATCCAGCCAGTTGTCCATAGGATAGGCTAATGGGCTGGCCATGTCTGCATTAGACAGAAGAGTGGAGATTTGAGTCTCTGATCATAATAATATAAGATTAGCCCTTCTAGCTCAGAAGGAAAATTCATTTGTGATGTATCCCTAGTAAGTGTGTATAGGGGTGCAGCCTTATAGTATTCATGTCAGAAGTAAATCCCTCTGACTTCAGTGTGGCTTACTTACAGGCAAGTGGGTATAGAATTGAAACCTTAGTCTAGTTTCCAGATTGACATGGTGGCCAACAGGAAACCCACAAGCAAGGCATGAAAGCAGTAGCCTTGGCAGCTTGCCCTTCGGAAACCACCTCTAAACCTGGATATTCTACTTAGCTGTCATGACTAATTCTTACTGATAGACTTAGGCCCTTTCCGCACTGGGCCGTTTGCCTGGAATGGACCCCGGCTGCTCTCTGTGCTCCAATGGTGTGTATTAGGTACTTGTGGGATCGCCCTCCCTTCCTCCCTCTACACCCAGGGGCTCTCCCAGCCAAAACGCCTAAGAACAACTCCTTGCTAACGGATAACTTAGGGCCAAAACAGACATCATTTTAAATGTGTGTCTTCTATTCATATTTATTCTAAGGTAGGCTTGGGTGGGGGGCTGATTTGGATCTTAAAAGCTTTCTGAGCCCAGGTCCCAATCCAAACTGGAGGCCTTGTACCTAGTCTAGAATACAAATAAAAATAAAAAAGTTGTAGCAGATAGACACACGTTTAAAGTAGTACCTGTTTTGGCCCTTAAATGTCCACATTGCATATTCATGCTCACACTTGCATTCCCAAAATGAATATAAAAGGGTGGCTAGTAGGGGGAGCATATGAAAAGGAGGACAGTGTTCCTGTATCTTTAACAAGTGTATTGAAAGGGGAATTTAGGGAGGTGTCATTTGTATGCCTGCAGCACCTGCTGAAATTCCCTTTTCTAGACAACTGTGAAAGATACAGGAGCCCTGTCCGTCTTTCCTTATGGTCACCCTAGTGGCTAGAAAATTGCATGTGTGTATTGTGAGGCACAATCCTGAGACAGATGTGTGGCTCATCACACTCTCATCACACCACATTACCCTGATATTACAATGAAGTATGTATTTTACAGTTTCCCAGCCTCTTTACTGTACGCATTTCAAGAATACAAGTAAGGGAAAGTAACATGGGACAAAGTCCCTGAGAAGTTATTAAACCTTTTGCATTTTTTTAGGCAGACATAGAGCCTATCTACACACTAGCTTTGTAACGTTTTATAAGGATTACGAAAACATTTTGGGCCACATGACGCACTCCCTTGAACGTTGTATACCCAAGATTTTTTAAAACTCATTTCAGCTATATACAATGGTTTTTACTTTTAAAAAATTGTTTTAAGTAAAATAATGTGTCCTTCCTTACCGTTTGTGATTTGTGGGGGCAGCACTTCTTTTACCAGCGCCCAAATGCTTAGCCGTTGATTGGTGGGGAAGAAAGAGGGGCTAAGGAGGAAGTGGAAGAGTGAACTGCAACACTCACAATGCTTAGCCCTATACTCATTGAAAGCTAGGGAATGAAAGGGGAACTAAGGAGGAAGTGGGCGAGTGAACTACAGTGTCCAGAATGCCTTGCCCTAAACTCATTGTAAAAACGAAACTGAAAGAGACAGACAGAAGGGTGTGAGACCGTACACACCACTTTGAAGACTGAAGAATTTTTCTCCTGTAACGTGAGTACTCTTTAATGTGGCCTAAGACGTTTTGGAACGCACCTATTTAGAACGTTTTAAAATACTATTTAAAATGTTCCAAGGTACTGTGTAGATAGGCTCATAGCTTTTCCAATCACAGTGCTGTGGACTTGGGAGAAGTCACACCTGCTAGACATGTCCCTTCTGTGCAGCTGTTATAGGCACAGTACCACCCTTCACAGCAAACTGTGGTAGCCATACATGGGGAATCAGGATATTGCTTTCCATAATACAGGACACACTGTTTATCCATCTTTCAAATGGTAGTGGCATTTCGGCTTCAAAATACTGGAGCCCAATTTTCTTCACACACAGTAGGAGACAGCAGTTCTTTTGTGGGGGAACAGACAGCATTACAGATGTCCCTTCTGATAAGCATTGGCCTACGAAGAAGACTGGAGTCTATTGCTCATTCAGGAGTAAAAGGCAAACAAGAGAAATTGAATCCGGATGTATGCCTATGGTGACTATGAGCTCATATTTGCAATCAAAGCAAAAGCCTAGTAGATGTGCTGCATAAATATATGGGCTCTCAATGATAAACAAATATTTCCTTCTTAAAATAAAAAAAAACCACAACTGTTTGGCACTATTGGGGCCGGATCTACAAGTCATCCTCGATGCGCCCTCCCTGCGCCACAAGCTGCTTCGGAGCGCTGCACTTCATCTAGTGTGGCTCAAGCCTCGGAGGCTCTGCTCGCACTCTCGCCACCGCCGCCGCCCTTTCATCCCGGCCGGTCCCAGGGAGGGAGGAGGGAGGGTTGTAAACAAAAGCTAGCAATTGGAAATCCCTCTCCCAATTGCTGGCTTTTGTTTACAACCCTCCCTCCTCCCTCCCCGGGACCGGCCTGGATGAAAGGGCGGCGGCCACGGCGGCGTGGGCGTGGGCAGAGCCTCCGAGGCTTGAGCCACACTAGGCGGGGTGAAGCGCTCCGAAGCGGCTTGTGGCGCAGGGAGGGCACATTGAGGACGACGTGTAGATCCTGTCTGGATGTTATAGCAATATGAAGGTTTGTCCAGTTTCACAACTATTATTATTAGCTAGGGGTGTGTGCTTTTTTACCCCAAAAATAATAACGATAGCATCGAACTTTAATCTTGTTTATATTAATTAAAATAGTTTTCACAGATGAAAAAGAGCAAAAAATGTAGTTTTTGCATGAGGCACCCAGTTCCATAGTTTTTGCATGAGGCACCCAGTTCCATAACAAGACAAATGGTCAAATTGTATTTTTTCAGACAAAGAGAGCAAAAAAACACTGATTGATTTGTGTAAAATTGAAACATCAACTTTTTTATGTAAAAGAGAAGTCAACTGCAATAGGCTGAATGTCAGTTGAATGAATATGTTGTGTGTTCTACCACCAGGATTGGCTTGGTTGGTGGGAACGCAGGGCGGGACCTTCTCTGTGTGGGATTATCTGCCTAGCGAGGTGAGACTGGGCGAATCTTTGTTCACTTTTAGGTGAATGGTCATGATGATTTTGTTCCATTCAACTTTTTTTACTCTTTGTATACCAATTTGTAATGGTGGTGGGTGCTGTTTGGGCTGACCGATGAGTTATAAATATTTAAATAAAGAAGGGAAACTGTAGAATTATTTCTGAAATCTTAAAGAACACTTTGGTTAGGAGTCATGTATTTTCTTTCGGTTTTAAGTTTTTTATTCTTTTTCCAAACATAATTTGTTTTTAAAGCACACACAATACATACACCCACAAAACAGCTAAAACTACACACTAAAAGAGGGTAATCAACCAAGTTACAGTGAGCTCTGATCTTCTCCACAGCAAAGGCTTACGAATCTAATTTTTTCTCTCCCTCTACTCATTAACTCTTTCATTCTTAGTTGAATCCACAGATGAATAAATCATTTTCTCTTGCTCCATCACATAATCTAAAAGAGGTTTCCATTCAGCTCTAAATCTAACTGTTGACTTGTCTCTAATTATTGATGTGAGTTTCGCCATCTCTGCCGTCTCCAATAATTTCAAAATCCAATTGTCCATTGTAGGAAACACTGTATTTTTCCAGTTCTGTGCATATAACAGCCTCGAAGTAGTCATGTATTTTCTGATGTACTGAGACGACCAGGATCATACATGTAGATGATGCATATTTCAATTTTTGCCCCACGCTGAGACCTATGTGCACTTGGAATTCCTGTATATGTGAGCTTATTCATAAAATAAATGAATGTGGTATTTCTGCTTACCCAAAGTGATGCATGTGCAGAGGGGGCAGTAGGACAGGCCTTGTCGATAAGGGGCGTACTTGTGTGCATAGAAGCACTGCTCCCCCTCCAGCCAATCACTGGATAAGGGTGTGTATATTTGCATATATACAGATGAAAGTCTCAAGCAAAATGTGGCATGAGAAAGTCTTTAAACGTCTGTCAATATTAAGTGGATTTTACAACTCTCCTTTCATTCTGTAGCTGTTGCTTAGAGTTCCCTCTGTTGATCTGTTTTCGATTACTTCAGATCTTTTTTAAATGAACTACAAAAACACTTTAAAAAAAACAACTGGCATCTATCACCAGGGACTACATCCAAGTGTAAGAAAATAGAAAAGTTGGACACTGAAAAGCCATCTAATTTTTATTGTACATGGACATCCCCTTCACTGAAAGTCAGCTGGTTTAAATTCATTCTGTTATGATTTGTAATATCTAAATGGAATTTTCTTCAAAGCGCTCTTGATTGATTGACCCTCAGCTGAACGTTTTGTTTTTATTTTGAAGCTGACAATAATGTTTGTTGGCATGTGTTCTGCTTCAACTGCGTTGGGACGCCACGAACCTATCTTTATGAGTCATCCAACCACAATACTAAATACATGTCAGCAAAGGAAATATTATCCGAAAGAGGAAAAATCCCTTTGATGTACTTCAGCATGCAGAGATTTCTGCGAGTTTTGGAAGCTCTGTACGCTTGTAAGGAATGGTGTATGCTTACACTTTTTTCTTCTTCTTTTTTTGGCCTACTCCAAGCCTCAGGGACCACCCATTGCTCGAAAACAGTTCAGCTCTTTCAGCAGCAGTGTGTGTCATTGGGTTTTAGCACATTCATTTGCTGGGCTGCTGTGTTTATGTTAGGTGAAGCCAAACAGAGAGATGAAAAGTTACAAGGGTGAAGTACAAAGTAGGCTCGTTTCCCCCCTCCCCGCCCCAAAGTCAGGAGATGTGGGTGATTTATAGCACTGCCCTGATTTTGATTTTTATGTAATGGTGGAAAGAATTAATAAAATGTACAGCTTGGGTGGAAATAGATGGAGGGGTGGAGAGAGAGGGCAGGAAAGAGACGAAGGCAGGAGTTTTTGTCAGATATTCATGGAACGTTGGGAAAAAGCATTCTGCTTAGCCAGCAGTGCCCTCCTGAGACAGGGTGGCAGCAAGCGAGGAAAATAACAAGATAAATGAAATTTTTGCAGCTGCTCGTAAAATATTGAGAATCTGCACTTTTTTATTGATCTTTATGATCCTGTTGCCAAGAGCCACTTTGCGGTGACAAAATATGTTGACAAGTGCATATCTCACTGCCATGAAAAATGTGGTTAAGGATTCTCCTTATGTCGGCAGTGTTATACAAGAAACAAATTGCACCACTACAGCCAATTCTTTACAAAAAGGCTACATTTAAGGCCTACCAACCCTGCACACTTTTATCTCAAACTTCAGGCTAATATTTGTAGCAATTCTTCACTGCAAAAACCAGTGGAGATTCAACTTTTTAAAAAGTCCATTTATGTCTATACTTCACACGTGGGAGTGTTAAAAATTGCCATTTCCTCATACCGTGGCTGTATCATTTTGGTGGGTAATATTTCCTCCAGAATGGAATGCTCATCTTGTATTTATTGAATTGCTATCTATCTCGCATAAGGATGTTTTACTTTACTGTAACAGGCTTAAGTGACAAGCCACTGTGCCATGATAACATTTTTTATTTCACCTCCTCAATGCCTGCTTTCATACTGGCTTTACCTGTGTGTGAGTTTCATATCATAGTTACTGATATATATGCTCCTGTCTAAGCAAATTTTGAATCTCGATTCCATGATAAGTTGTTAAATAAATAGGAATGAGTAGGCAAATGGATTGCTAGACAGGTAATGTTTACTAGAACCCTGCATTAGTGACAACCTCTGAGTCCTGTCTACAATGCTATGCAGATCTACCTGGGAGTAAGTCCCACTGAAATCAGTGGGGCTCCTTTCTGAATAAATATGAATAAAGATTGTGGCAGCATTGGTATCTCTGTGTCTATTATTTTTTAACAAAGGTGTACCAGAAGTAATCTGATATTTTTCTTTGTTGAGACATTATTGGATATGGTCTTTAGGTTTTCTCAATATCAGTGACTTTTATGAACCCATAGGTCACAGGTGAGCAACATGTGGCCCTCCGGATGTTTGGCCTACAACTATCATAATCCCACACCATTAGCCATGCTGGCTAGAGTTGATGGAAGTTTTAGGACAAAATGTCTAGAGGCCACAAGTTACCAGCTCTGTTGTAGAAATATATTTACCTCTGTGTTCTCTGTTGAGGTGTATGTGTGTGTTATATTCATTAATTAAATTTATATATGAATTTTCAACCCATAAAGGCCGATAAGATACAAAATCATTTCTAGACAACCTGATTCTGGGTCAGTGTTAGGATGTCAGACAGGGGCTTTTCCCAGCCTTATGTAGAGATGTGGGAAATATAACCTGGGTACCTTTACAAGCAAATTCTGTGCTCTTAACACTGGGTTATAGACCTTCCGTATTGTGGTGTGACAATAAAACTGAATTAATCCTTTATCAGTTTCCTGTATGTTAGACACCTCTGCAATAGTTGCATTTCAAGTTTGGGGTAACAATTTTAAAAAAGGATGTGTGTGTGTGTGCCTTAAATTATTGGGCAGAGCAATCCTAAGTGGGGCCAAGGAAAAATGGAGTGGCAGGTCTCCTGACACAACCCAAGCCCTGCTGACTTGTGTTGGCCAGGATAAAAGGGATGGGGGCAGCTTCACCAGGCTTTTCAGCCTGGCGGCTTGTAGTATTTAAAATTCTCTGTGAAATTAGCTGAATTGGCATAGTTGATGGGCCTGTCTTGAAGAAACGGGCTTTCAGTCCAGTGGAAACAAAACCAGATCATCTCCACCTCCAGATCACTCCTATCTACACACGCAGGATAAAACACTTTGAAAACGTTTTGAAAACTGTATATGGAGTGTGTTCTGGGCCCCAACAGTTCTCAAAACTGTTATAAACTGTTTTAAACTGTTTTAAAGCAGTAGTGTAGATAGGCTGACAGTTTTGAGAACTGTTGGGGCCCAGGACACACTCCATATACAGTTTTCAAAACGTTTTCAAAGTGTTTTATCCTGCGTGTGTAGATAGGCTCTGTGTTTGGGACCATATGGTCGCTACTGCCAGCAGAAACACTGCCAATGGAAGCTTCTGTCTGCTGAGCTTTTGGCAGATGGAGCGGGGGCCTCCGCAGTGGCAGAGCTTCTCCCCGTTGATGGAGGGGCACTTCCATCATGTCCCAACCCCCTTCATTAAGTACGGCTGGCTGGGGAATGCTGGGAGTTGTAGGCCTTTTTTCTGTCTAATTATAGAGTTCCCCAAAAAAACTCTGTGTGTGTGTGATATATATATATATATATATATATATATATATATATATATATGGCATAATGTCCTACTTATTATTAAACATCTATCAATGTGTTCAGTTTAGATTACCTTTTGCTTTGTTCCTCTACTTTATGGGGGAACTATTTAGTTTTCATTTACTGACTCAATACATAGTGGCTCAATTCGAACGACACAATAAACAACTGGTGTGGGGGAAACAATCATCAGTTGTTTTGACTATTGTGTCATCCAAATGCTGCCATAGTCAACTCAGCGCTGATCCTCATCCACACCATAGTTGATTATTTATTACCATGTTGTGTGGGGAGTGCCCCCTGAGGTTAGGGTTAGGGTTAGTCAACCCACCATTGACTATCGTGTCGTCCGAATTGAGCCATATTGTTTCTTCTAAAAAATAACAAAGCTGCTTGAAGCAGCATACAATAAATATATATAAAAACACCAAGAATACACATACTACCAAAGTTCAAAAATGTCATTCCTCATAGGCTAGCTACCTTCCATACTGGTCACAGGCTGATTGTTCTCCCATGATCTTCTCATGTTGTTTCTTCACTCTGGTTATTTGAAGACAGGCTGTTCTGCCTTTTCTCTCCTCCCTTTAGGGCAAACTGGTTCTAACTTAAGTAACCAAGAAGACATTTGGGGTAGGGAGGGGCCAGCTCAGCTAGAAATGCCGAGAACTTGATGGAGGGATGTTATGCCTTCTCTCTTTTGTGCTGATGAGATGGATGCTCCATAAGAATTATGTCCCAGGCATTCATTCATGCTTTCTTTTTTGTTATGACCAGGTCAAATATATTCTACCGAGCTTGCATGGATATTCCCAGGGGCACAGAGTTGTTGGTGTGGTATAATGACAGCTACACATCTTTCTTTGGAATCCCTTTACAGTGCATTGCACAGGATGAGAACTGTAAGTGCCTTATTTCGTCTACAAAAGTATGTCCCATAAATTCTTGTCTCACATTTAGTATTACAATTAGTTCTTTGTCGTTCTTAAAATATATACAAATTAAAATATGTAAATATTTAATTTGAATCCAGTTAACGTGATTTTTTTCTGATTTCGAAGTACAATTGTTGCTTGGTAGGTGGAGAATTGTACTGAACATTGAAACTAACAGTCTGATATTATGAGAGGTGAAAATTAGGTTGTTATTCACAAATAGCAGGGTTTAAAAATGGCAAAATGGAAAAGTCGGCTATGAACTGGAATAACAATAAACGCAAACACAAATAACATGGCTGCCAAAATATTTTTTTAATGAAAAGACAAGCAATAGTCTTTCTTCCCATTGTAACATGATTTTGGAGCCATGTTTTATGGAGAATCCACATGAGTCTTCGAGCCTCCTGCACATTGGGGAGCATGAGTAATCACAGTTTTTCCAAACCTATTTCAAAATTTTAGATCAGCACATGGTATAAAATTTATGTCTTGGTCCAAGGCCATCATAAAGGCTTTTATGCTGTTTACAGAATGGCATACAAACCATCAAAATACAGCATTAAAATATACCGCCTTTCTACTATCTTTACTCTAGAATGAGCACTGACAATATTGCTAAACTCTATCATTTGGTTCACAGGGCCAATGTTATTTGATTTGCATATTTGATTTGAATGTGAAAATTTGGGGATAACATATGAACAGTTCAAAAGTGCAAGGCTCTGATCCAGGTATATCTACATGGGCAACAGCAGGATGTATGCACTCATAGCCCTTGTGTGATGGATAGTCCCAGCTGTTGGACCAGACTTCTGCAGAGTTATGACTCCTAGCTGGATTGGGGCAACTGAGTGGTAAAATACACACATCGCTCTGCCTAGCTTTTTGGTGAAACTTTTGACACAGCCTCCTAGTTCCCACAACCTGCTGTAACTCAACCTGTATTCTAAGCCTAAACATGCAAAAGTGAAACGGTTCATATTGCTTTTCTATTTATCCTGTTTACCCTGACTTCACTTCCCTCCCTTTTCTCTGCTGTTTCCCTGTTCTGAATTTTAGATGGTAAAGCTCCAAGGCAGCTCTCCTCTTATTCTCTGTAAAGTGCCATGCATATCAAAGATACTATATAAATGAATAAAGAAATAAACAGCTTCAACAACAATTGTGTATGTGTGTATTAGGCACACCATGATATTTTCAGACTCTTCTGCAGTGATGATGGAAGGGCACATTATAGATAGATGTATATGCAGATAGAATGGATTGCCACATATGTTCTAGCTGAGAGGGCACATAAAATAAAGTGTGAGACAAACATTGATATTATTTGTTACAGGATATATAGCTGCTTTTATGGTTTATGATATAAGTTAATTAAAAACAACAAGAACAGCAAACAGCTGTAAAAAAGTAGCCATCTGTGACTTAAGAAATCAGCTACAATTATTCTCTATTCTCTATTCTCTGTAATTTATTTAACACATTGGTCAAATCTGAAAGCAGTATTATAATACTATGCATGTTTATTCAGAAGTAAGTGCCACTGAGTTCAGTGGGTAAGACTGTATATAGGATTGCAGCCTTATCTGTGAAGGTCCCATTGAATTCAACAGGAGTAGACTGCATAGGATTGTGCTATAAGGCTGCAATCCTATCCTCACTTACCTGGGTGTGAACCCCATTTATTTTTGGAAAAGGCATGCAGAGGATTGCACTGCCAGTAAAGTATCATTTTGTCTGAGTATGTCTGTTTAGGGAAAAATATTTTACACCATCTTTTCATGGACGTATAAATTTGCAAAGGGAGAAATAATGGGGAAATGTAAGTGCAAATTGTTTCTGTTAAAGTGACTTAAGTTGAACTAAATTCTGATCTTAGGGCAAAACCAGGTGGGATGTTATTCACACAATTTCTAACTGCATGTACGTTTATTTTTTAAGTAATAGAAGGCGCAGGGGAGGGGGGATCGTGAGCTGGGTTGGGACTGTAGCAGAGGGGAGAGATTTTAACAATTTACCTGCACCCTGGTTCCAGTCCAGATCCCATCATCAGCACCTGCTATATGGATTGGAAGGGAAACTCCCATGGTATCAATAGAAGCATTCCCACCCATGCAAATAGGAGCTGCAGGGAGTGAATCCAGCTTGGGACCACAGTGAGGACAAGGGGTTAAAGCAGCCCCTCCTTCCACAATTGGCCCGTCTCTGTGGCTGCTATTTACTTTTCAGTTATTTTTTTTTAACAATTAGCAATTGACTGAACAATGACACTGCTAGATGGGCTCTTAATTTAGTACATACTGAATACACTCGCTGGGATACAAAAGAGCTCCTTTATAAACAGAAGGCACTTCCACCCATGCAAGTAGGGCTCCCAATTTCATTCCTCCAACCACATCCCGCACTGCTCCAGATAGTTCTCTGACCTCTCAGATGTAGCTAATTGGTGGGGGAGAGGGGGGAATGGCAAGGAGCTGCAGCAGGAAAGAGGAAGTGGAAGAGTCCTGTTGGTGAGTGGAAATTGTGCTCTTCTTCGGATTGAAGCCAATTTTATTTTTTTTTTTGCACAAGGCTGCAGTGTTGTCTGGTATAAGCTACTGGAATTCTCAGACTTAAGCAAAGACAATCTGAAGGAGCTCCAAGGCTGCCTTCTCCTACAACCACACTGTGAGATCCTTTTTCACGAAAAGCACTCTCCTTCCTATGCCAAAGTAAAGCAATAATAATAATAATAATAATAATAATAATAATAATAATAATAATATAGTTCATTCTGACCACATGTAGTTAAGGAATATGCAATGGCTGTTGAACAAGAAAGCATCTGGCAGTTTACTACTTTTACTTATGTGGAGATGCTTCCAGAGAGAGGTGTCCTAGGCAGAATCTACACGACTACTTTAAAACGGTTTATAACAGTAGTGACAACTGTTGGGGCCCAGGACACACTCCATATACAGTTTTCAAACCATTTTCAACGTGTCGTATCCTGCTTGGTGTAGTTCTGGCCCTAGTGTTACCAATCACAAGATGTTGTGTATCTCTTCTGTCCTTTCTTCCTAATGGGTTTTTCTATGGAAAGAAAAAGACAGAAGAATCAGTGGGAAAAGATGGGAAGGTTACAAATGCAAGATGACATATGGACCTCTCATGAAATTCAATGAATGAGGTAGGGTATTAGCGTGATAAAAGCCTTGTCTGGAAGCACACTGGGTCTCTATTCACAACAGACCACCTGTTCCTGTATAGTTTCCTATAACTACCATGTTTGAGGGAAGCTGAAGGACTTCTACTATCCCAACCAACTGTCAAGATTCCTTAGCAGTGGCTCCACAATCATAAGGGTTTAAGTATATATGCTTTAAAGCATCTTACATCCCAATCCTAAACACACTTATATGTTTAGCTTCACTGATGTTAGTGATGCTTACTTTGAAATATACATGCTCAGATTTCATAGGCAAAGTCAGTCAGTATTTTGTAGAGCATGTGGAGTGTTCAGTTAGAGTGTCAATAACCTAAACCAGAATTGTATTTTCAACTCATCATGGATGAAGGACTGCAAGATATAGATTGCCTGCCTTTCTACATACCCATCCACCTCCTGCTCTATAAAATTCAGACAGATAGAGATGTGAGATCTACTTGTATGACAGCCGTGACTTCATGAGAAACATGCTTCTATTTAAGTCATAGAGGTCTACATTGCTTAGCCTAAAATATTTGTATAAACTTTCTGTTCCTCACAAACATGATTACAAAATTGTGTCTGTTGTCTACAACAAAAATATGTGTAATTACGACAGATACAATATGACATCACACTATCTCATAGTGAACTAACTTATTTTGGTGTCATTCTCCAAGTTTTCCAAATTCACAAGCATTTTCACAAGTGTCTCAGGACAAACATTACTAACTGTGGTCTGGTCTAAACATGCAGGAGATTGAGGCAGTAGAATCCTGAAGTGGTAGGCTGGACTGCACCACTTAGGGTGCCTCTAAAGGAGAGATTTTCGCCTCGTTGACTTCGCGCTGACAGGGAAGTCTCTAAACGAGCAGTTGATATGACTTTGCACTGGCCTCATCTTCATTTACATGCCGAAGCTGCCAGTGAGAAGGCATATCGATGCAAATACCTTTGCTCCGACTTTAAAAAAGTCACCATTTAGTGTGATTTTTTAAAAGTTGGAGCGGGCAGCCTAGGGAAAGGGGGTGGAGCAGCGAGCCATAAGCTCGCTGCATCGCCTCTGCTGTCCTTCCCCCCCCCATTCTGTTATTTTGTTTTTTTTTTAAATCACCTACCGGAGAGTAGAGGAGCCAATGCTCCCAGCTGCACCTCCAGCTGGCACCACGCTGCACCACGAGCAGCAGTGTGGCTGGTGCCAGGAAAAGCCTCCGTTGCGCCAAGAGGCGTCGATTCGCCGTGTGACGTGGGAGCCTCTGGGAGATGCCACGGGGCAGCTCTCCCAATGTCATCAAGAGGGCCCCTTAGTTTCAAGTGGGAAGTTCGATTTTTGATTGATTCATGCAAACAGAAAGCCATGACATCAGAGATAAATGTTCTAGCCAGGCTCACTTCCTGTTGTGCTATAGAATAGAATAGAATCTACAACCTGCTCTTTGAATACATAGAATTCTCATTCCCACCTCATGCTGCTGTATGTTTAGACCAAGCCTAAGTTCATTGAGATAGTCCGTAATTAGTATTAAACTCTTGTTTTGTTCAGTAAAGGGAAAGCAGACCTTGGCCAGATCTACACCAAGCAGGATATAGCAGTATGAAAGTGGTATATGGTATGTGCCAATGGGCCCCAACAGTTGTCAGTGCACTTAAATACCGCTATAAAGCAGTAGTGTGGCTCCTGCCTTTTATATACTTTTATATATCCATTTCAGTCTGCCTTCAGACTGAGTTATGGGACAGAAACAGCTTTGGTCGCCTTGGTGGATGACCTACGCCAGGAACTGGACAGGGGGAGTGTGTCCCTGTTAGTTCTGCTGGACCTCTCAGCGGCATTCGATACCATCAACCATGGTATACTTCTGGGCCGCCTCACTGGGATGGGTCTTGGAGGCCCTGTTTTACAGTGGCTCCATTTCTTCCTGGAGGGGCGGACCCAGAAGGTTGTGCAGGGGGACTTCTGTTCGACTCCTTGGCCGTTGATCTGTGGAGTCCCTCAGGATTCCATTTTGTTCCCCATGCTATTTAACATTTACATGAAACTGTTGGGAGAGGTTGTCCGGGGTTTTGGGGTGCGGTGCCACTAGTACGCTGATGACACCCAACTCTACTTCTCCTTTCCACCTGATTCCAAGGAAGCTGTTTTGGTTCTAAACTGGTATCTGTCGGCAGCAATGGACTGGATGAGGGCAAACAAATTGAAGCTTAATCCAGACAAGACAGAGGTGCTCCTGGTCAGTCGAAAGGCAGATCAGGGAATAGGGATTCAGCTTGTGTTGGATGGGGTTACACTCCTCCTGAAGACACAGGTTCGCAGCTTGGGTGTTCTCCTGGATTCAGCCCTGAGCCTGGATGCCCAGGTTTCGGTGGTGGCCAGGAGTGCATTTGCACAGCTGCGTCCATTCCTTGAGATGTTGGACCTGGCCACGGTGACACACACCTTAGTTACATGCCGTTTGGATTACTGTAATGCACTCTACGTGGGGCTGCTTTTGAAGAGTGTTCGGAAACTTCAGCTGGTTCAAAGAGCTGCAGCCAGATTGTTGACTGGGGCTGGTTACAGGGAGCATACAACTCCCCTGTTAAAACAGCTCCACAGGCTCCCAGTCTGTTTCCGGGCACAATTCAAAGTGCTGGTTATGACCTACAAAGCCCTATATGGCTTGGGTCCAGGATATCTGAAAGACTGTATTCTCCCTTATGAGCCTGCCTGTCCCCTGAGGTCTTCGGGGAGGCCCTTCTATCCATCCCACCACCATCACAGGCACACCTGGTGGGAAAGAGGGAGAGGGCCTTCTCGGTGGCTGCCCTGGGGCTCTGGAAGCTAGACTGTCCAGGGAAGCTAGACTGGATCCCTCCTTGGTGTGCTTTCGGAGGCAGGCAAAAACCTTTCTGTTTCAGCAAGCCATTGGAGAGTAATTCAGTCCTTTGTGGATGTACTGCTTATAGTTCAGATTTGTAATTATGTGTATTTAAAATGTTTTAAAATGTTTTAAATATTTTAAAATTGTACTATGTTTAATTATATTTTTAATTTTTGTATATCGCTATTTGTTTTAACTGTACATGTTTTAATTTGTAAGCCGCTTTGAGTCCCATTATTGGGAAAAAGGCAGGATATAAATAACTATAATAATAATAATATAATAATAATTCATACCACTATATCCTGCTTGGTGTAGAACTGGTGTGTGTGTGTGTGTGTGTGTGTGTGTGAGTACATTAACACAAATAATTTTTCATATCTCTGAAAACTTTTTTATGATGCTAAGAAAAACCTGTTTTCCTTCTTTTCCTAGTGAATGTTCCTTCAACTGTAATGGAAGCCATGTCAAGACAAGATACCCTCCAGCCATTTAACAAAAGTAGCAAACTACCTTCTCCCACTCCACAGCGGTCCATAGTATTTTCTCAGACTCCATGTAACAGGAATTTCTCCCTTCTGGATAAATCAGGCTCTATCGAATCAGGATTTAACCAGATCAGTGTAAAAAACCAGCGAGTCCTTGCAAGCCCGACATCAACAAGCCAACTAAATTCTGAGTTCAGTGACTGGCATCTTTGGAAATGTGGGCAATGCTTTAAGACTTTCACCCAACGGATCCTCTTACAGATGCATGTTTGTACACAGAACCCTGACAGGTAAAACATGGGCACACTTATTTCTGAATCTGCTGATAGTAAGTGCCATTGCTTTCTGTTTTTATCAGGTTGTTACCCCTTTCACTACCAGAGTATTATGAGAGGAACCTGTGCAAAGCAATTCATCTGCTGCTGTATGAAATATACAGATAATGGTCATAGATTGGCTTTATTATTTGTAAAAAGAAATGAGTACTTAAGCAAGCAGATAAGAGAAAATGGCTCAGAATATAATCTTCATTTTGTACATCTGTTAAAAAGAGGAACAAAACAGAAGGGAAATATAGGGATATCACAGATGGAAAAAAGAGGTCAAGATAATTAAAAGTCATTCTATCTTTGAAAGATAATATAACTTGCTGCTCAGCAGCTGTCATAGTCATTTCAGGGTTCACCTATAGTGTGCAATGTGTATGAACTTAATTAAGTACTAAGAGGTAATGAATTGGAATTTTTTGCTTAGTACTATTTTTCTTCAGAGCATGCAAAGCCATAAATCGTGCAAAGCTGTCAAAAGGAAATACCTACTCCACCAGTGATGTGGAGGAAAACAGATGCCACTTATTCAATAAACTAATATCCACACAGAAGAAAAATGTTGACTAGATACCTCAGAGTCAAAGTTGGTTTGAAAGTTTGTCAATACAGAATTTTATGGCCATGAACTGAGGATGAAATTTAGCTGAACAAGTGAATTAAAATTTCAGGTACTCTGACCAGTGTCCCTGTAGAGATAATGGAACTATTATTTATGAATCAAATCTGGTTTATTTGACAATCTTGATAGCTGGCAGCACAAAAGACGAAAATCAGATTAATCCAATAAAAAGACTGCATTGGTTTTTGTCTTTCCTTTAGCAGCAAAGAGATGCTTTAACATAACAACAGACTCTCTTAGAATAATCATTTGGGGTACAATCCCGAAGTACTGCTGCTACACTACCTTAGTAGTGAAAGTGAGCATTAATGGGGTTAGCTGGGCTTCTGGAAAACATTATGGAGTTTCACAAAACACTTAATCCTTGTTCATTGTTAAGATCAGAGCCCTAATATATCACTCTGGCTGGGTTCATGCAACATGCTAATTCATACTCAGTGGTTGAGTGTGGGTTGTTGTCGAACCATGGTTAGCTTGTTGTCTGAAGCCAGGACGTTTTCTTCAGGTTGGCTTATTAACCAACCTGAGCAACCCAACAACAAACCATCGGTTCTCAAGGTGGTGTGTTCGAGAAGAATAAGGCACACTGCATGATTAACAAGCCACCCTGCAGAAAACGTCCTGGGTTCAGACAAAATGCTAATCCACGGTTCAACAAACAACCCACAGTTCAACAAACAACCCACACTCAACCACTGAGTGTGAGTTAGCATGTTGTGTGAACCCAGCAATGGTAATTGTGGCAAAACATGTAACCCACTGACATCACTCCACAATCTCAATTTATTTCAGTTAGAATTCTGGGTTTGCAGAGCAGCAGTAATTAGTTGATTTTAATCTCTAAATGTAGGGGCAGTATCCAGTGGAGTGCTTATGTCCCCACTAATTCTCTCCTATCAGTGGTGGGTTCCACCAATTCCATTGTATAAGCGAGACCGCCGCTCACGCAAGGAAGATGTAGCGCTTCCTAGAGGAAGCCTCTGGAAGGCAGAAGGTCGGCAGAGCTCTCGTATGCGACCTCCGGAAGCGCTAAATCTCCCTTGCATAAATTGTGTGTGCCACTTGCAAAAAGGAGTCTGCGGGGGCATAAGTGCCCCGTTGGATACTGCCCCAGGTCTCTGGGAAAAATTTGATTTTTTTTTTTAAAAAATAAACATTTTAGTGATCATATTGTGAAAAGAAATTTGAAAGGTGGACAGACTATATTGCATTCCAATGAACACGCAGACCTCTTGTTGCAAATTCTTCCCATTCACTTCAAAAGAGATAGTAGTTCTGTATTCACAATAGGATAGACATCCTATTGTGAATACAGAACTACTATCTACTTTGAAGTTTGGTGCTGATTTCTGCACTGAAGCAAAAACAAAGGCCTTTCCAGGATGTGGAGACCTCCATGTGTGCATCATATCCCCTCAGTGCCTGCAAGAAATCAAATTAATGGGTTTGGGCAAAATGCATGCAGCCAATGCATTAAAAGATTCAAAATACTGAAGGACAGCTAAAATAATCCACAGTGAAATGTTAAAAGATGAAAGATTTTAAAAGATGAAAAAATAGATTATGCCTTTCAGAATCTAAGGTTCAATGTTGGTATTGACAAAATCTTAATATTAGGTAACAAGTTTGGCTGTAGTTTACTACTTCCTTATATATACTATTTTAGTGCTTCCTGCGTTTTCATGAGAAATACCAGTAATAGCATTGCCACCAACAAAATGCAAGTTCCCTGAGTTCTCCAAACATTGGGTTGGAGCCAGAGTTAAGGCACAATCCTATGCATGTTTAGATGGAAAAAAGTCCTGCAATTCCCAGCATTCTCCAGCCAACCATCCTGGCTGGGGAATGCTAGGAGTTCTAGGACTTTTCCCTTCCTAAATAGGCATAGGATTGTGCCCTTAGTCATATTAGAGTAGACATATTGACTAACTTAAATCTCATTGATTTCAGTAGATCTATTCAAAACATGGCTAAGGCCAGATCTACACCAAGCAGGATATAGCACTATGAAAGCAGTATAAAAGCAGTATATGGTATGTGTCATGGGCCCCAACAGTTGTCAGTGTACTTCAATACCGCTATAATGCAGTAGTGCAGCTCCTTTCTCTTAGATACCACTTTCATACCACTTTCATAGTGCTATATCTTGCTTGATGTGGATTAGGCCTAAGTCTGAATCCAACCCATTGCATGGGATCTTAACCACAGAAGGCCTACCAAAGCTTTGACTCTCTCATGGATCTACATTCAAGCAACAATAAATGGAAATGTGAGAGTGAGAAATTTGGCTTAATCTGACTGAATCTGAATTACAAATATTTGCTTATATTTTAAACCCTGCTAATCAAGCCATCCACACTTGACATTGGACTGACTGATTATGACAGTGGGTATAACCTGGAGTGACAGGCATGCAAAAGATTCCCCATAATCTTCTATGAAGGAACAGTTTTTGTGCGTACCTGGAGATTCCACAAGTATTGGGGAGAAGAATATGGAAAGTCCCAAATATACATAGCTCTCTGCATTACCTGCAATGTAGCTCAGTCATTTTAGATCCTGTTCTAATTCACCACCCTCAATCTGTTTGCATCTCAGTTTGCACTGAGAATTCTGCATTGTGCAAGCTCCTAACATACATTACCTGCAAGCAGGAGGAAGAGTGTCCCCTGCCACATTTCCCTTAACCTAACAGATGACTATGTCATACAACTATGTCCTATGTTGAGGGAGGTTGTGCCTGCATTCAATTCAAACGTCTTCCTCATTCAGTAGATCAAGATTGAAAGCTTTGTTTTTAGGCAGCACTGTTACAGCGCTGTCCTCTGCTAGTCTGAGAGGTGCATGTCAGAAGTAGCAATGCCAAAATTCAGACAGTGCACTGCCCGCTTCTCCACCAGTGGATCAACATTCTGATACTTGATCCACTAAGTTAGCACCATCACAGTGTTCTTGGCAGAGAGGTATCCTTCACATGCTTGGCCTGAACTTAACCAACGACCATTTGCTTAAGCGAAGAGTTGCATGCAAAAGTTGATAGGTTCAATCCTTGACAGCTCATGGTAAGTCTGGGAAAGAATCCTGTCTGAAAATCTGGAGAGCTGCTTCTAGTGTACATAGTATTGTGCTGGATGAACCAAAGTCCAATAGTATTAGTTTGGATCCAGATTTAGTCATATTTAAAGTAGACCTATTGAAATCAATGGGACTGAAGTCATGGCTAGCTTAAGTCTATTGATTTCAATTGGTATATTCTATGTATGACTAAATCTGGAAACAACCTTAAGTATGTGTACTGCTAAGGAGCATTTGGACACAAGACTACTAGAATGCAACTAAACGGCATTGTTCTTCTACATAGAAAGAAGGAGTATAGAAGGTGCTTTTGTCCCATCTTGCTTGAAAAGCAATAGGCTCTTAGCCAACTCTCTATCCATTTTGTGATATTTTATGGGTGCCTATGAAGGTACTTGCCTCATTTCATAACTGTACACTCTGTTGTGGACATTTTCAGTTGGATTAGCTGAGAGCACATAAACTAAGCTTCTTTCCTAGATTCCTAGGAAGATCTTTGTTGTTTTTAATGTGAAATCTCTTACAATGAAAGACACATAAAAGACTTTCTTAACAGGGTTGCTGCTGTTCTGAAATCAGGAGTTTTGGAGCCTTGGAATTGGAGCCAGATTTGGGGGGAATCTGGCAGTTTCCCCTCTAAACTGGATTTTAAGGCCTGGGTCAACACCTATACAATAATCCACATGAATGCAGGAATAATCTAGGCTGATAATGTCATCAACTGTCAGGGGCACTACGATGCCGTCGCTAAAGCCGTGGGACAGATGGCCACTGTTAACACTGTTATTACAAAGGAGTGGAATGTGACCCGTAGGTGACTTTACAAAACTGTTAACAAAACTGGTATCTTGACTAGCAAAGGCTCAAACACTAGCAAGGCTCATAATCAGTCCGCATTGGTAATAACACTTTGACTCACCACTGCCACCAGTTTTACTAAGGAGGGAAATGGTGGGCTTTTCCCTACTCCTCCGTGGTAGAGTGACCAGATAAAATCCAGGTCAGGGCTCATGTAACTTTAACAGTTTTAGAGAAAAGGGGATTTCAGCCAGTGTCATTTGTATGCAATTAGTTCCTGGTGATATTCCCTCTTCATCACAACAGATAAAGGTGCAGGCACTATACTAGAGTGACCATATACAAAAGAAGGCAGGGCCCCTGCAACTTTAACTGTTGTGATGAAGAGGGAATTTCACCAGGAACTAATTGCATACAAATGATACTGGCTGAAATTCCCTTTTCTCTACAACTGTTAAAGTTACATGAGCCCTGACCTGGATTTTATCTGGTCACCCTACTCCGTGGGAGCAGTGGTGGGTTCACTTGCCAAAGGCATCTCATCTCTATTAATGCAAGCCTTGGATGCTTTTGTACTATGAAATGTACTCAGTTGCACAGGCTTATGGGTACTATAGGTGGTCAATAACATTGCATAGTAGGAGTGGGATTATGCTCTCTATCCCATAGTTTGAAATCTGGAGGAAAACAGAACATGTGAGATTTGAGAATTATACAGCATAATTTATTTTTTCTGAGTATCTACATTTAATGTTTCCACTAAAGTCATAGCCATAATATGTAATGTAATATATGAGGCAACTATCTAAACTCATGCTAGATATTCATTCACTTGGGGCAAGGATTAAGTATATATGTACATTTTCTGTGAGTTTGACATTAATTAGGGTTTTTGAAACAATTTTCACCATTTTGGTTACGTTTCCTCTTACCCTGCAATGCACTCTTTTTGTCTGTTAAATAATTTTGTGCTTCTCCTGGAAACAATTGAAGAGATGAAAAATTAAAATCCACCCAGAATTAATTGGCCAAGCAAGGGGTGTTCCAAGACTTTTTCTATTTGTTCATTTGTTTTTTGCCCAGCCATTGGCAAATTGACCCACTATTCCTTGAACCAGGAGTCAGAAATCCCTTTTCTCTTCTGTTTTTCTGCTGCAGAAATTCCCAACATTCCCATTTGGGGGGCTCCAGAAAGGGGTAAGCGGAAGCCTTCAATCACAGTGAATCGTTTTTTAAAAAACAACAACTGATTTTATAATTTATTTTTGAACTCAAATCCAGTTGTTATAATGAGCCATTGATTTACATCTATTTATTTTTCTTTCTTTAATTGTCATGCGCAGTATGCAATCGTGTTTAATGGATAGTATGTGTTTTGAGTCACCAGAATATTTCCCCTGGAGTTTCATATGCAATTTATTTTTACATTTGTAGTATATTTTCATTTTATAGATAGTCATGTGTATAAGATGTTGGTAGGATGGCGCATGCAAGAATATCCCAGGAGATATGTGCTAATCAGTGCTTAATCTTGCAGTCTCCATGAAAATATAGTCATTTGCTATGTGGGTCAAAATTGAGATTCTCAAGTTGTTAGGGGCTTTTTATAGGTACAATGGCTACTTAAATTTGTACTTTTCTTGGATACGTCCTTCCTGCCCCTTCCTGCATCCTGTTTATAACAAGAAAATATCAAACCTTTAAAGTAAAATATTTTTAGAAAGGGAGTATTGTGATCAAAATTTGTTTCTGTGTTTATACCATGAGCATGGAATATTAAACTATCATACAGTGAAATGGTTCATTTTATAATGTTTTCAAAACGTCTGCAGATTTACTAGTTTGTACTTTCATGTTTTAAAATGTGTGGAAAGCACTTTCTGCTTAGCATTAGAAGCAGTGGCACAGATTTACTGTTCTGTACCTATTTTGTCAATTATGTTTAAATAGTGTCATCAAAACTTACGTGAATCTGCAGTCTTCACACATCTTTAAGCAGTATTTATTAGGGATGTGCAGGGACACCAAAAATCGTATCGGAATCGGACCTTAAAAAAAAAATCGAATTGGAAAAATAGGAGGTCTGCTGCATCGTATCGGATCCGATTCTGATATTAAAATAGGATGTCCAATTTTTGTATCTGACACCATTTTGAATGCTTTTCCCCATTGGCTAGAATTGTGTTTTTAAAATTATCTATAACTTTTTTATTTTTAAAGACAGAAGGATGAAACTTGGCCACATTGTTGATGGGGTGAGGTAGTTATGTGTGAGAAATTTCAGAAAGATAGCTCCAGGTATTTTGTGGCTATGACGTATTTACTAATGAACCAGGAATGGCTATAACTTGTTTATTTTTAAAGAGCCACACATGAAACTTTGCCACATTGCAGATGGTATGTTGGGACTCATGTATGTGAAATTTCAGAACCATAGGTCCTTGCCTTGAGTGGCAATTAATTTTAGAAAAATGGGGTGCAGTGGGGTAAAGACTTTTTCATACAAATTTTCATTGTTAAAGATCCAAACATGAAACTTTGCCACATTACAGGTACCACTTCGGTTTACATGTGTGTGAAATTTCAGAACCATAGGTCATGCATTCTGTGGCTATGAATTTTAGAAAAATGGGGTGGGGTGGGATGAAATGGCATTTATGCATTTGACTTTTTCATTGTAAAGTTGGGGACCTTACTGAAGGGCTGTAGGGAGATTAGTGAACTCATGACATAACTTGTTCAACGAATGTATGAGAGAGTTTGCCTCTCTTCCAAGGAAAGCAATATTTTTAAACCACATGTAAGGCAGTACAACAACCAGCCCTGCAAGGTGGGCCAAGTAGTCCGACTTACCAAAAAATGAATCAGCTAGACATCGAGCCAGATGCCTCCTGGGCACAGACGGCAGGCAGGCACAGATGGGCACAGATGCAGGCAGATGCAGGCAGGCTCAGGTGGACAGCAGACTCAGGTGGGCAGCAGGCAAAGGTGGCCAGCAGACTCAGGTGGGCAGCAGGGAAAGGTGGCCAGCAGATGCAGGAAGGAAGGTTCTTCATCTTCAGTCAGTCAGGGAGTCCAGTCACTCCCAAGGAAGCCAGGCTCAGGCTGTACCTGAAAAAAAGAGGTGAAAAAGAAAAACCAAGTCAATGACTGAGTTTATTTATTTATTTATTTATTTATTGCATTTTTATACCGCCCTATAGCCGAAGCTCTCTGGGCGGTTCACAAAAATTAAAACCATAAAATCATTTTAAAAATATAAAACAAGCCACAATCCAAAAACAACAAATAACATACAATCTAAAAACACAACCAGAATAAAACCAGAATAAAACCAGCAGCAGGAATTAATACAGATTAAAATACAAATCTTCCCTGGTTCCCTGGAGGAAACCCATCCCCGCCCATGCTGCTGCCTGTTTCACTTAGGCAGCATATCCTTAATTTTTTGTTAAGGAAAAAAAAACAGCCCTGCAAGGCGGGCCCAGTAGTTGAACTTACCAAGAAGCAGCCAGATGTCAAGTCAACGCACGCATAGCCACAGAATGCATGGACCTATGGTTCTGAAATTTCACACACATGTAAACTGAAGTGGTACCTGTAATGTGGCAAAGTTTCATGTTTGGATCTTTAACAATGAAAAAGTTGTATGCATAACTGTCTTTACCCCACTGCACCCCATTTTTCTAAAATTAATTGCCACTCAAGGCAAGGACCTATGGTTCTGAAATTTCACATACATGAGTCCCAACATACCATCTGCAATGTGGCAACGTTTCATGTGTGGATCTTTAAAAATAAACAAGTTATAGCCATTCCTGGTTCATTAGTAAATACGTCAAAGCCACAAAATGCCTGGAGCTATCTTTCTGAAATTTCTCACACATAACTACCTCACCCCATCAGCAATGTGGCCAAGTTTCATCCTTCTGTCTTTAAAAATAAAAAAGTTATAGACAATTTTTAAAACACAGTTCTAGCCAATGGGGAAAAGCATTCAAAATGGCGTCCGATATTCCGATTTTATCCGATATGAATCAGAGGCAGAAATATCGGATCGGAAAATATCAGATATAGTATTTTTTGTAGCGGAATTGGAATCGGATGTCCGATTTTCTCCGATTTTAATCAGAATCGGATATCTGATCCGATATAATGCACATCCCTAGTATTTATTCCTACTTGCATTCTGTTGTGTGACTTACTAGCATGAGCCACTAAGTTTAAGAGATGGCTATAAAAAGATATAAGTACTACAACATCCCTTTCATCTTTTTTAACCAGCTGGTATGCAGGATGCATTAATTCCATGGGGATTGATGGAGCATGGGGTAGAGAAAGTGTTGGTGTGAATAAAGGGATCCCTGCTTCCAGTTTTGTCTCCTCTATAGGCTCAGTAGGCAGCCTTAGAAAAGCCAACATTTATTAACCCCACTGCAACGTGGGGTTAATAAAACTGAACTATTTACTGCAATATGTAATGTGCTTTGACCGTTCAAAAAGTGCTATATAAATGTGAAATTTATTTATTAAAGCTCAGCAAACATTCTAAGGAGCAGATACCATCTTAATAACCCCTCTTCAAATGACCAGCTAAGTGTATTAATGTTAACCTTCCATCACCTTAATTTCTGCCCTGTATCATTACCCTATGACTACCATAGGCACCTGTTTCGTGGCCATTCCTTCACTAAATGAGCTGACATCAACACATTTTGGACACCAGACAGAGAAAATAGAAGAAGGTTAATGGGATTGAAGCAGTTCACTATGTATTAAAACTCATTGGATTTGTGTGGCTTTAGGCACTCTTACCTTTCTCTGAATAGCACTGATTGTGTGGGAAAGAGAAAGCTGGAAGGCACTAATCCCAGGAAAGGAAAAGAAGGAAAGCTCCAAATGCAGGATTTTTTTTTATTGAGCTCAATATGTTTCAAACCCAGATCTTCTTCAGAGACCCTCTTAAACAACCAATTTCAGTCTAGTCTCTTTACAGTGGCTGCATTCACATGTAACACTAAGCTATGTTTCATGTTAACCATGGCTTAGCATTTTGTTGCTTTAGCTATGAATTGTCTTGTTGACGAGCAAACAAACTGCAGTTTGTTTTCCCAATTTCTGGTTTATTTCTCTCCTGCCTTCAGAGTAGTTTGTTTTGAGGCTCTTTTATCTCCAAGTTCCACTGGCTGTGGCAGTAGCTTGGCTACTCCTGTTCTGACTGTAGTTATCCACTGGTAGGTAGATCTCATTGCCATATGAGATCCCATTGCCATATGTTACATCAGAGGAAAAGTCATATGAAATAACAACTCACACAAGATCTGTAAAATTCTTACTTTTTTCTGATATCACAAGAAGAACACGATGAAGCAGCAGTGGATGCAGTACAGAAGGCACAATTTTCCTGCACCCAATCTCCATCCCTATGTGTTGTTGTTGTTGTTGTTGTTGTCGTCATCATCACCACCACCATCATCATTTTAATCAACTCAAGCCCAGAGAAGAGAAGCTTCATTTTTTCATCAGGCGAAAAAATACCATAAATTGTAATCCTCTGCATGTGTAGCTTGGGAGTAGATATGATTACGTCTGAGTACATATGCATAAGATTATACTGCACAATTGGCATTGGCACTGGTGTGTGCATGTGCATGTATGCATTTCAAATAACTATGCTCCTTGGAGGCTATAATGAGAACCAGTTTCAAGACATGTCCTTTGTGTGACTTGGGTTGCACTGACCTTAAATGATGACCTCAAAACTCATATGATTCTGCTATCTTTATATCTTGTTCAGCACTATTTACTCATGCTTACATTTCTACAAGCGTCACCTTTATTGTGAAAACTTAGAACCAAGCTATTCTTCAGAAGGGGGAGAGCCATGATAGCTACTGTAATTATTATTTTATTTCACTAACTAGAGTTTTTGCTCTTCACCAATGATGTTATGAGCACTAGCAAATAGATGCCCATTTCACTCACTCACAAAACACCATTCCACATACCAAACTACAAACGACATACATATTTCCCCAATAACAAAATGTTGCCGTTTTAACGGTAGAAAGATGTGGTTTCATCACAACAGAAGGAAACCACCACTTCTGCAGGAAAAGGTATTTGTGTAGCATGCTGAGTGGCAACTGTACTTTTTTTCCTGTGGGGAAGAATAGTCATGGCAAATTGTATTTGTTCATATTTGGTTACACTTGTTGTTTCAGTATGATAACTATTTACAAATAATGATTGGGTTTTGCAGAATAAAAATTAATCATGTTGATTTGTCTTTTAAAAAAGAGATTAATTGGTTTTATTTAGTGACTTGTTTATTGTGGTAGCAGTTAAAAATAGATAACCAGAGGCTAATAAATGTTAATGATCCCACTCACTCTGAAAAAAATCAATTGCTCATGATTACAGCACATCTCAGTGTATTGTTTTTTTTACTAAAAGAATTTAATACTAAGAATATGTTGAAAAGTAACTCTCCTGAGTCATATTTGTTTTACCACTGCCAGATGTCAGTTTGATAAATTCTTTCTGTGTAAGTGAACAATCCCCTTGAACAAAGAATAAAACTAAAAAGCATATTCCTCTTCTCTCCCAGTAATGATAGTAGTTATAGAGTAATTATTAACGTGTGTCTTTAAAATATAAGAATTGTACATGTGCTTGCATTGTATAGGATGTTTAGGGGGAAATCCTATGCATGTGTATACAGAAAAAGTCCTACAGCTCCCAGCACTGATGGCTGGAGATTGCTAGGAGTTTTAGGAGGTTTTTTCCCTGTATAATCATGCATAGGATTGTGCCCTTATGGTCCCAAAATCTGCATGTTTGGAACTCTGGATGAACTGGGGTTTTCCCAGTCTCTTCAGTGCTGGAGAATATGCTCTAGATGGCCAATGAAGAATCTGAGCAGTGATCTCGTCAAGTTGTTTGTAAAACAGAGCAGGGCAAGGCATCGTGTGTAGTTGTACATCTCATTTCCTCCAAATACATGCTGGAGCTCCTTTGGATGAGGCGGATAAAATAACACTCTTTGTTTTTTAATAATTTTTACATGGTACGTCATTGAACAAACAATTTTGATATTTTAAAAAAGCTATAGAAGTAAACCAGGGAGTAGTGTATATGTATTGTATAGGTCATCTCACACACACACACACACACACACACACACAGCCAACAAAGCTCTGAGGAGTTTCGGATCTATGTAGATATCCCACAATTACCCATAGAGATCCAAAGTTTTGCCTATCCTGCACCAGTGTAAATATTTACAGAACACAAATGCATGGGGGGGGGGGTGCAAGGATGTTCAGGGAACATAAAGGGGAAGCCAACATTCTCCTTTAAGCCTATCAGGCTTAAACTTATCAGCCTGGATAATTGCACTTCACATTTCTTCCTGAAGGCCATGAGAATAGAATGCAGCTGAACTTTCTCCAGTAAATCATTCTAGATTTTGAGTCAACTATGCTATATGCTGTGATTCTGGGGCTGCTTCCAGATGAGGCTTTTACGGTACCTGCTTCGTTCACAGTTTACAGAAAGTCCAGACACTGTCCTCTTCAACCCATAACCCCATGTTGTCCTACCGCTTCTTCAATCTTTTCTCTTACCTCAGAAAATCGGTTAAGAAAGAAAAGTCAGGATGGCTGCACAATGCCTTCTCCTTAGGAGTGCTGGGAGCCCTCCAACAGGAAGCACCCTGGTTCTCTCACATATCAGCAAGAATTCCTACTTAGCCGTAGGAATTATCAGCAGAACCCGACTGGAAGATTTTAATGGCGGGTTCGGTAGTAAAGTGAAGGAAATCTTTCTTTTCCTTCACTCTGCATATCAACTGGCCACAGAACACAAGTCTGTAAAAGAGGAAGCATAATGCTTTAAACTCTTACCTTAGTCTTCCACACCATAATCTTTTGAGGGTTATTGCTTCCATTTTACATAAAGACAATGATGTTTGAAAAAGAAAAGTAGGAAAAGTCAAGATCCATGACTAATGCCTAGAGTTGAAAGTCTCAATTATCTGGCATCTTATAGCTTAGAACGTTTTCTTTGAAACTTGTTAGGGAACACTCATCAAATATGTTATAATGTGAGTAATTAAAATAATATAGTATTGACCTATTGACCAATGCTAGGCCATTAATCAAGCAACAAAATTCTATGATCAGTGCTCTGGAGCACTGTAAAATAATAGTATTGGTGATCAGCGATGCAAGTAGTCACAATTAAACAGTTCAGTTGACGAATGAGGGGATACGCTTTATTTTACACTTAACTGAATTGCTCTACATGCTTGATCACCATTGTGTCCTGCCCTTTAGCTTTGGATTCTAGCTATTCAGAGATACACATTTGTTAAGGAGAGCAAGAAAGCAATTAAGACTGCATTGTCCATTGCCTCTAAATCAGTGAGAAGAAATGTGCCTTGAGCTGCTCCTCAGTACTAAAATCATTAATATGCCTAAAGATACATTCTTAATTTTCTAAAGATGTTGGTAGAAATTAAAAAGGTATCTCATTGTATTAAAAACTAGCAGATATACCCAGCATTGTCCAGGTCCCTTAGTAACCGTACTTTAAAAAATTACATATATCTCTGAGAGGTAATCATCTTAAAGTTCATCAGAGTCATTTTTTGTGGTTAATTTAGTAAATTTTGTTGTGATACTAAAAGGAAAAATGGGTAAATAATAAAGGCAAATTAAATTAGAGCTTCTTTAAAAAACACATTTTTAGTTTTATCTGTTGGTGCTAAAATATACATTTCCCCCCTTGATTACTCTTGAACAGGTGACATAAAACTGCCCATGAGAAAAGCAAGGGCTTTGACGGCTATTTCACAGAAAAGACACCTCGTCCTGTACAACCCTTGCGTTCACTGACAAAATGCCTACACCTTCCAGCATGCCTTGTCCAGCAGGGCAAACTTACCGGCCTCCAGAAGTGATGGGGCAAGCATGGCCTTGTCGCCGCTGATCTCAGGGGATTGGCCATCTGCCCACGCAATCGGGGCTGCGTGAGATCCTGCATGGGTCCCTGCAGGGTACGTGAGTGCCCTGCAGCTGCCCGTGTCCTGTGAGAGCAGGGAACAGCATCAGCAAGGAGCAGAGGAAAGTGGCTCTCACGGTATGCAATCACTTGCGGGGCGCTCACATACCCTGTGGGGACCCATGCAGGGTCTCATGCGGCCGGGTGGGTGATCCTCCGAGATCAGCGACAAGACCACAATCAGCCCGTAGCTCCCACAGCCTAGTTAGTTTGCCCTCCCAGCCAAGGAATGTTGGGAGTTGTAGGCATAAAGCTGCCAAAGCCTCACATTTGTTTTAAATTTTTCTTGAACACTTAAAAACACATAAAATAAATCATTTTTTAAAATTTTCTGATTGATTGTACAGCAATGGGTCTCCTATAGGATTGTGTAAAGGTTTAAGTTTAGTGGCTTCATCTGGATTATTTTCTCTTCTGATAACTCTCCTGCATGTGGTGGGGAAGCCAGGATGTTCCTTCCTTCCCTGCCCACCCTGAATGGCTGTCCTGTGTCTGAACAGACAAAACGTTTGAATAGTGTATAGTATGCAAGCTCAGATGATGTGGTCAATTGCCAGATACCAGGCCTATCCATATTTTATTTTACATGTCAATTCTCTATTTAAACTTTACAACAACACATAGGTTGACCACACCTGGTTGACAGACAAGAGGCAGGATCTTGCTGTCCCAACAAGCATAGAAGAGGTTTTAGGGGACACTGTAGCCCTAACCGGGCAACTAAAAATATTGTCTAGCCTCAGTTTCTTCAAGACAGCACTGGGCTGCTGAACTCAGATCAGACAAACTCTTTTGAGATTGTCCAGCAGTCATATGAAGGCCAAAACCTACACACAGTTTGCTAGACGTTTTCTTGTGTATTGCTTAGATCTTTCTTTGCCACTATAGATTATCACTATAGATAACACATTTATATTTCAGGGGGTTCATTATGTTATGTATTTTGTACTTGACCTAGTGACAGCTTTGAACATGCACTTACTACATGCAAAGGTGTGGGTTGTTTTTTTGTGTTTGTTTTTGTATGCATGATGCTTGGCACCATTCATACAAAGGCACTTCCACATGTGCATATGAGTCCTTATCACAACAGTGATGCTGAAACACAGGGCATCACTGAAAGAGGAGCACAAGCAGAAGCTCATGAGCACCAAATATATCAAAAGTAGCAAGACGTATTCCAAGCTGCCCAGAGTGTACTCTGGAATTAGTGGGTTTTTTGGATAAATCTGTCTGTATTCCACAGGCAGTGATCCATTTTCAGTGTAGAGGGGATATTATATTTAGGCCTGCATAAAAACCAGCAGGTAAAAAAATGAGAGTTTGGACTCAAACTGAGGCCATCCCCCAAATCTCTGATTTATCAGGAATAAAAGAAGAAATCATTGGCCACCTTGGATTCTTTTGAGTCTATGCAATAGCCATACTGCACATCCTCAGAAGAATAAAACACAATAATGCTCATGTAGCATGTTTTTGTGAAGATTTAAGTGGTCCTTTTGAACTTGAATCACTAAAACAGAATTTGCAGTTTGGAGATGGTACTACTTGAGTCTTTTCTTTTTCTCCCCATCGTAATAGTGGGGGAGGGAGAGTTTTTCACAAGGACCCTTTATGAAGTTGAGGATTTTGACAGCATATAGCAGCATTTTAATAAATATTTTAAAGAAGCTATCAGCATTTTAATAAATATTTTAAGCATATAGCAATATTTTAATCAATACTATGCAGTATATAGCAGTAGTTTTATAAGTTAATTTTCATGACTTTTTTTAAAAAAAGACAAGATAGAGTAATGTAAGGTCTTAAGAAAGTCCACGATTCTATTCCCTTTTTGGAAATTAGCATTCAAAAGCTTGGCTGCACCACCCAAATTATTTTCCATATGCTTCAGTTAAGAAAAAAAAAGTAGTAGTGATCACATCGGGTGTTTCTATTTTCTGCAGGCCCTATCAGTGTGGACACTGCTCCCAATCCTTCTCCCAACCTTCAGAGCTACGGAACCACGTAGTCACCCATTCCAGTGACAGACCTTTCAAGTGTGGCTATTGCGGTCGTGCCTTTGCTGGTGCTACTACACTCAACAATCATATCCGGACACATACAGGGGAGAAGCCCTTTAAGTAAGTAATCAAAGGATCAGATGAGCAGGAAAGGAATTAGACCACCCAGGCTAAGTTAGTAAATATACCAGCCCTTGGCATAGGTCCTTTTGGAATTCAATTTATGAATACCAGACTGACCCCACAATCTGCCATGCACTGCTCCCGAGCAAGAACTTCTACATTTTGGTGGTATTTGTGCAGGAGCAGGCTTCATTGATTGCAACCAAATGATGAAATGTGTCCTTAAAATCATAAGACTAGGATATATAGTACACACCTATCAAATGTCTTCATTTCAGACAAATGAAGGGGTGGCTGTATTGCAAGTGTAGGCCCATCTACCTTGTGGAATACCAAAATAGGGGGAAGCAGTTATTTTTTTATGTGTTGTTCACACAAAGAAAGGAATGTTTCAGATAGAGAAGACCCTGCGTAGGAATAAAGCCATATCATTTTACAGTATTCATAAAAGCAGCAGTTCATTATTCAAATAAGCAGTGCATGCAGTATCTGAGAGTATAATTGAGGTTAAGGATTCTCTAGTGCAACCCTTTCCTTCTGTGACTCTTAGTAAACCCTAGCCCAGGGACCAGCAAAGAGGATGCAGCTGGCACCATGGCTCTGCAAAGGAGTCAAGACCATGAGGAATAAGTCAGAGAGTCCATCTCATGCTCAAAGCTTAGACATTTAGAGTTGGGTCCAGATTTAAGCTGGATCAACAGTGGACTTCCCCACACTCTTCTTCCCATGACAGCCCCCTGAAAATACTACAGAATGGAGTGCGCTGTGTTGTGGGAATGGAGGGATGCCCAAAAATTGGATAGAAGGACCTTTTGTGAGTGGGGCCCTTCCTCTTGTGGAAGGCAGATCCTGGTTCCAACCCTTCCACTTGATCCTAAATCCCACCCCCATCTTGTATTGCACAGCCACGGTTGGTGATGCAGAATTCCAAACTGAAATATATGGTCCAATTTTAGCTGCTTTGCAAGATTAGGTTGAGGGGGAAATCTTTAGTGCACTTTTCAGGCTAACATATAAACAAGACAGTTTGGTTATGTATATCTTTTAACTAGTTCAGGTAAATAAGGTAACTTTAAAAAATCAGCTTCCTATATCCAGATGATCAAATAAGTTAAGTTCATATCAAATTCTGCTCCTTATTTTTTGGGGTGGTAGTGGTGGAAGCCACTAAAACATGGTTACATGGGACACAATGATAAGGGATCTCATGAGAACCCTTTTGTCTAGACCTGAGATTGGGGATCCAGGTACAAATCATATTTGTGGAATGGGTTTGTTGAATGTCTTCAGGCAAGATACTATCAAGTCCTGTAAAGTACTAGTGATGTCTCCACCCCCACCCCTTCCCCGCATGGAGCAGCTCAGAGGATAAAGACGGTAATCAACTTTGTAGATTATAAGAACATAATAAATTCTTAGCAGTTGACATGCACTTTTCTATGTATGGAAAATCTATGTATTGGGCTGTGTATGGCCACATACACAGCACAATCCTATGAATGTTTACTCAGACCTAAGTCCAATTGATTTCAGTGGAACTAACTTTCAAGTCCATTTGTATGATATTGCAACTTGAAGCTGCATTTCTGTTGACACCTACTAGGAAGGACTTATAAAACAAGTAGGATTTACTTCTGAGTAAATGTGTATAGGATTGGACTATTATTCTAATATGCATGTGTGTAAAATTAGAAGCTTCTGTGCATTTTATTTATGTTATATTAATATTCTATCAATAGCAATAATATTCTAGCAATAATTTACAAGTGAAACTAATCTAAGCAGTGGTTTACATCAATTTACTTGTTCCTCTGCTGTGGGAGAGCTGGAGACACAGGAAGGGGCCATTATGTATCCCATCATTATTCTTTACTTCATGTTCTGATTTTAGTTATCAGGCACTTTAAATTTGGATAATGAAAGATGACATCTGTTACTGAGATATATCAGAGATCCTTATGAACAAGCTGCTTATACAAAGAGATAACCACCACCAAGGCTCCTTAGCTTCCATGCAAGACACGGAATAACCACACATAAGGGAAATGGGGGAGAAGAGGAGGGATGAATCCAAATTTTCCAAGAGTCAGAATTTAAACAGGAACTACTTAGAATGACACAATGTTGCCCTGTCACCAAATGGTGCCCGCTGAGCTATTATGTTGGATTAATAGAGCCAATGGAAAGCAAAGCCAAAACCAGTGCCAGGAATCAGATTGATTTTATGTAGTTGCTGTTTAAATAGATTTTAGTAATTAATTGTAGAGGCTTCCAGGTCAAAATGGAAAATAGATTTCTTTTAATGTTAAGGTGTTACTTATGTATAACCTTGTTGACTCCACTTACTTTCCCCCCTTAACATCCTGTTTTTGTCATGTTTCCAATAAAGTTGCAATTTGCCCCATTTAGAGTCATTATTACATCCCCCCTCTCTTAGTTTGGTACTTTTTCTTTGATTCTTCCAAAATGTCTAGTGTGCAGCTACAATTCAGTTATATACATAAAATAAACTGTTTAGCTAAATGGAATAGCAGACAACCTATGTCATTAGACGCATGCGAATCACATTGATTTTGGTGTGGTCCGTGCACATTAACTGAACACAGGATTATTACAGAATTAACTATACCTGATGTTTATACTGTAGTTAACTATTAGGGCATTCGTGCAATGAAAAAATAATTTTGAAGGATTTAAATATAAATTACTTTTATAATACGGAATGTAGGATAATGTTATGTGTGGAAACTAAGATCTTTACTCGACAAGTGAATAGTGCATTTCTTTTATGACAAATTAGGGAATTGCTTTAATAAAGGTGGGTATGAACAATACATACGTACAGAGGACTATATCATGTATATGATCATACGTCGAATTCATCTAGTTACAATTGCCCATTACTGGACCATCTCAAAAGTAATGAGATATACTGCTGGTATATATAGTAGCATTTATTTCCCTACAGATTAAAGAAAAACTGAATGTATCTGTTGCTCACAAAAACTAAGTCAGTCTAGCAATGAGGGAAGCTCTTAAGTCTGAACTATACATTACTTTATTTTTTATTTATTAGAATATTTCTAACCTGCCCTATAGAGTGAGGTGCAGTAATAAAAAATATTCAACATAAAACGGATCCATTATAATTATCAATAGTCTAATCAAACAAATCAAAACTTGCTACAATGCATAAGACCCAAGAGTTTGGGTAAATAACCAGGTCTTAATTTGATGCTAAAATAAAGCCAATGCCAGCACCAGCTGGTCCTCTAAAGGGAGGCCATTCTGCAACTGGTGCACCACAGTTGAGAAGCTCTTCTCTCACATATCTATATAATGTACAGCTTCTGACGGAGGGACACAGAACTCACTACTTAAGCAAATATATATAGGGAGTTGTACTCCCTCAATTAGTGAGATCCCAAGACATTTATGTCTTTTGATATTATTGCAAACACCTTGAACTCAGATGGGAAGTGTATTGGCAGCCAGTGAGGTTCCTTTAAAAACTGGTGTAACATGATTTCTACAAGCTGTTCCCAACAGCTGTCTAGCTTCCATATTGTGTAATACCTGCATCTTCCATGTCATTCTGACAATGTAATATTCTACCAGTGGAAGCTACTTGAAACACTGTTTTTTTATGGTAGTCATTCCATGCAGCAGACATAACTTGTAGACAAGCCCTTAGTCCCCGTTTTGGGGAAATTTTATGGGACCCAGGGATCTCTATGAGGTAAATAAATTGAGTCCTACCTATAGCGAAGGGTAGGTACTCCTTGGTTTTTGAAATAAGTATGCAAAAATATAAAGTATTTGAATATACAGGTATAGATAAGGTAAAGGATAATTTCAAGTCCAAATAGAGCTTAGTGCCTTACATAGTGTAAGCTAATCCTAGAACTGAATTGATTTCAAGACCTTCATGTTAAAAAAATCATAATTTGCAAGTTTGTCAAGCAATGAAAGGTAGTATATTTTGACATACTAATCCAGTAACTAATCAGTTTTCTAATAAACAATCAGCAATACACTAATGTGTCATCAGCATTTCAGGAACTCTGGAGAGAGGAAGAGCTGCACATAGACGTTAATGAATACACCAAAAATCATTAGGTGATCAATACTTTTGAGTTATTTTCATTGAGCTGATAGGTCTGATACATTAGAGCTGACATTTTACATTTGTCAAGATCACAGTGCAGTTTTTAACAGTAGAGCAGGCTGCTAAAATATTCCAAGAGAGACAATCAAAGAAACACAACTTAAAGATGTTGACACTCTAGGCTGGAACTAGAGATTAGATGAATGAGTATGTAACATTCAAGTCATAGGTTCCGCAAACCATAATTTCCCTAAAAATATAATTAACTAGTACTTTATAACATTCTGTAATTATGTGTACTTATAAATGCCCCTTTGATATGTTTGTAAAGAGCTATTTCCTCTTCTATATAATGTTTACAATGGAAGAAAGGCAGATAAAGAGAAGCAGAACAGCTTACTTTTTATAGTGATACTTTGTTCATAGGGATCTTCTTGGGTATTAATAGGCATTATATAGCACTAGTTAAATCTGAATTATTTCTGTAAACATTACTTTAAAACTGTAGGGCACAGTCTAAAAGAATCTTATTTGTTAGCTCAGTTGGAATTAATGGAGCCTATGCAAGATGAAGGAGGACTCATTTCAAGTGGTCTTATCCAGAGCAAATTTTCTGTCAGTTGTTCCCTGGCTAGACATCTTTCTATCCTATAAGCTCATCAGGCACTCCTGGTATACATTTAAATAATTATAAAGATGTCATATTATATTAAACCACTTAAAGTTGGTAGAGTATAACCTCATCTGGAATAGGTACAGATGTCTCTCTCCTAACTACACACATCCCTGTTGTCGGTCCCCTCTGAAAGACCTACATCTTAACGCATTGATTATCTTGCCATGTCCTTTAAATCAATGGAGAGAAGGTGAGGTGGAAAGAAGGCTTAGAATGGCAACGGAACACTCACTGCTCTGCATTTAGGTTTTCCCATCGACCATTTCAGCAGTGTATCAAATCCTGGGTAACATTTCTTAAAAGAAATGCTAACAGCCTTCTTATTATAAAACCAATTGTGTTGTAATTTTGGGCAAATGCAAGAGTTTTCTGTTGCTGCAAAACAACATGATTATTGCTTCATGGCTTCACAAATGTTCCAATAGGTAGGTATCCTGATTTTAAATTAGCAGGAGGTGAAATTCTATTTGTCATCAATTTCTCTGAGGGATTACAGAGCAGAAAACTGCAGACAAGCTCCTTCTTTGATGGCTCACTCCTAAAAATCTCTTTTTGTTCTTTATCTATTTGAACTGACAGTGATCAGAGCTGCAGCAGGACAGGCCTCTCTGGAGAAATCACCTTCCCCCTGTCTATTGACAGATTCCTCTGTTCTGAATCAGACAGGCCTTGTCCCATCACAGGCATCAAGGCCTTGGAAGTAGCCACCAATTAAACCTCTTGAGCCGGTAAAATCTGAAGCCACTTTTGAGTGTCTGTTCTGATTAGGCAAGATAAGACAAAGCCCCTCGGCCCCCCAAGAGCAGCTCCCTAGTCTCAATTTTCTCTCTTGCCTTCTCCAGGTGCGAGAGGTGTGAGAGGAGCTTCACACAAGCCACCCAGCTGAGTCGACACCAGAGGATGCCCAATGAGTGCAAGCCAATAACAGAGAGCACAGAATCAATTGAAGTGGATTAACTGATTGACTGGTTGGAATTAAACTGCAAGGAAAGTCATGATTAAATGTCACGGACACTTAAGCAAAACCAAAGATTTCCTCTGAGCAACTTTCAATCAGTCCCAGAAAACCAAGAGCAGTAATAAAATAAGTAAGATGTTAAAAGATATTGATCCTGGCATGGAAGAGAAACCAGGAAAGAGATTATTTATTTATGACTAGCAATGAGACTGAGTTCAATGGACAAGAAACCGAGGCCTGCTAGCATTTCTACCGCCACCACCCCAACTCCCATGTATTGCTTTATTTCTAAAGCTTTTATAATTGTTATTTAATACCAAAGCAACAAAGATCAAGGGTTCTTCTACCCATAGCTATGACTACGAATGCACATGAACTTGTTTATTGTTGCACCTTTTTCTTCAGCATGACTCAGTGGACCTAGGTACACGCTTTCTTTGTTGGGTTCTGTTGGGTTGTGTTGGTCTTGACTTGGCTGTAATAAAAATAATATGTCTCTAAATGACAAGAGAGAGAAAAGGTGATCCAGGACCATCTTTGTCCTCCTCTGACTGATGGACATTTCATTTCCATGGTTTCAGGACTCACATTTTGTGCACTTTTTTGTATAAATGTTTTCATTAGCCAGTGTTTCATTGGCCCTGGAGATCCCAGAAATGTTAAATAAACTTTGTGATATATACTGTAAAAAATACCAGTAAGGAAAACATTTAAAATATGTAGATTTTAACGAATTCTCTTTAACGAATGACACATATTATTCATAGGTAATGAATAACAGTTTCAGTGAAGCAGTGACACTGTTATCTAAAGGTATCATGCTTGAAAATATAAACGTTAAGATGGTACAGCAAGAAGCAGTTTTTACTTTGATGGTAAAGTTAAATTTCACCAGCATTCTAGCATTTACACAACATAGAACCACCTTCACAACTTATGGCTATCATGCCAGACCAACTCTGCTCTTGTGCAACATTAGTAAATACAGGTAATCTAGATATTGGTTACTGGATGGATATTTATCTGGGTTCATTCCTGATTTTGTTAAAATGACCCAACTCATTTGATTTCATCTTAATTATCTCCTAACTCACAAACGGCCCAGGAACCTCATCACTGGCTGATCTAAGGTTGACCCGATCTAACCTGCACACACTGTTCTCAAATGCATCCCCAATTTGCTGCAAGGGTGAGCTCAATTCCTGAACACCACACAGGGAGTTGGGACAGTGATGTACAGCCCAATCCTATATAAGTTTAAAGGAAATCCTACTGTATTCAGTGGGGCTTACACCCAGATAAGCGTGCTTAGGATTGCAGCTTTAAAGTATGCCAGTTTATAATTGATGATGAAATATATAGGAAGTGAAAAAATACTGTATTATTTGTATAAATTAACTGGAGTTTAAAATGCTGACAGCAGGGTTTGAAACTTAAGCTTGAGGGAAGATTTTAACCACCAGTTCCCACACCTCAAAATAGTAGCTTGGATCTAGAACATAAGAAGAGCCCTGCTGGATCAGACCATGGCTCCATCTAGTCCAGCACTCTGTTCACACAGCTGTCGACCAGGAATCTATAAACAGGACATGGGTGCAACAGTACCTTCCCAACCATGTTCCCCAGCAACTGATATTGATATATATATATATATATATATATATAGGCTTACTGCCTCTGATACAGGATCTAGACTTAGGGTGCCTCTACAAAAGAGATTTAAAGCTCTTTCAAAGCGCATTACAAATTTTACCTCTACAAGAGCGGAGCGCAAATCGGGGGTCGAGGCGCTTTTTGTCTCCGATTATTCGCATTTTCGAATGCGCGTTAAATAGCGAGTTTTAATTTGCCGCGGGAGTTAAAGCACCTTATGGCCATGTAAACATGCGATTCTCCGCATGTAAACAACTTTAAAGCGCGTTTCATACAGCCCGTAGTGCGCTTCACCGCCTCTCGTGAATAGGTATTAGGAGTAAATGCGCTTCTCCGTATATGCGCATAATCGGGCAACTGGGTGTCAAACCAAAATCTTATAGAGGGGACCTTAGGAATGTAATAAGTCTAGTACTCTCCACCCTTCCCAATAGCAGGCCCTCCAGCGTCTAGCTCCCTTACAATGCTATACAAAGGAGCAGTGAATCCGCTCAGAGTTTCAGTTTAGAGTTCTGACTGGCTCTGATTGAAACCTGGAGTGGATTTACCACTCCACTAACATTGGACCCACCAGCCTCCACTGGGGTGAGCTATGGTGCAGTGGGGAGGGAGATCCTCCCAAACTGGGCAGAGGCCTGGGCATAAGCAGAGCTCTTTCGTCCACAGAAGGCAGTTCCTGGATCAAACCCACTGTTTCTTTCTTGCCTTGGGTTTCTTGGCCTACCATGCCAGCACAATATTAAGGCTTTGATCTGCAGTTAGGTTCTAAAATTTTCATAACAAAAGCTGATTTAAAAAGACCACTGTGTGTCTTTATGGGCTACTTTAAAAACAGCAACAACATAAAATAACAGTCTTATCCACAAACTAGTCAAAATGAATACAAAAAATTAAGTTGACAAAACCCTGCTGTAGTAAAATCAGTGAAATCAAGCACTTAGGCTTAAATTGGTTTGTGGGTTGTAATCTCCTTTAGCTTGGATCTTGGTGCTTAAACAGAACCCCATTAACTTCAGCTGTATGGCCTGCACTTCTGGGATCAGGCAACTTGATACCTTCAGTGGTTGTTTTCTACTAGCCAGTTACAAGAGAAGTCATTGGGACTGTATTGGCTTAAATCGTATTTAGCTGGCATAACTAGTTTATGCACTGGGCTGAATGTGACATTTTTGCCTTTGAAAAACCTACCTCATTGCCTCACTATTGGAAATGGAACTGACTGTAGAATTCATGGAAACCACTGAAGCTGATGTATTTTTCACGCACACGAGTAATAGGCAGCTATGACCCATTAAATGTGTGGGATGAAGCAGCTGAATTCCATTTATTTCCTATCATTTCTATCCAATTTTTCCTATATATACACCCAAAGTGAACAGAACGTTACAATAACAATGAACATTATTATAAAACACAACCACCAAAAGAATGAAATGGTATCAACAAAAATTAAGCATGAAAGCAGTTAAAACAGCGAAAGCCATCCTATGGTTAGGTTTTGCCCATAGCGGCAGAAGTTGGGCACAGTCTGCTGGCTCTGATCCGATACTTCCCTCTGTGTTTATGTGATCATAGCCCTTGTGGGTTCAAAGGACCAGGAAGAGCCCCTTGCCTAGCCTTACACCTCTCTAGAATAGTAGTTAAAACTGCCTGTGGCTGAGTTTGCTACATTAAAGACAGGATGCAACCTGCAGCACAAGAGAAGCAATGGCGATTTCTGTCTTGGCAGTGGGATTGGAACTTTGACTATTGTCCTAAGGCATGTACAAGGATGCTTAGTGGTGTTCTCCCTACAGCGCTGGAGCCTCAGTGCTTGATCCTATGGATTTCAGCCTCAGTGCAGCTGCCATAAAACATTCCAGTGCCCCACAAAATCTTCCCTTCCCCTCCTCACGTGCACTGCTCCTACATGAATAACATTACCCATCTATGGAGACTTGCAGACTCAGTTGGCGTGTATCCAAGAACAAGTAGAACTCTTGAGGTGTGTAATGTCGTATAAGTACAAGTACGCTAGTTTCAGTGGCTTTTAGAATACAGCTGCAGATTCTTACATTATCTAGTTTCCTCTGAAAATGAGCTATATAAGCTTGGTTTTTAGCTTAATTCTGTACCCAGGAAATCAATTTGAATTTCGCTTAATAAAATTGTTGGTCTTTAAACTATTTTTAAAAAATAAATCTGGCTTGCGTATCAATCCTGTAGTAAAGCCCACACCTAGGTAAGTTATGCATGATTCCACATTTTCAGTGCAATTATTTTTTGGCTGCTCTATTTTCTTTCTGAGTAGAAACTAAATACCCATTAATGTTATATTCCAATGTTATTCTGTTGCAGGCGGGGGGGGGGGGAACAATCTTGTGGCACATTAAAAACGTAACACATTTATTGGGCTATGAATTGTTGTGGGTCAGAATCTACTTTATCACATGAATGATCACCTAAAACTTATGTCACAATAGACCTGTCATTCTTTAAGGTGTCACCAGGCACCTAAACATCTACATTTAAGTCAAAGGAAAGGGTGATACCAAGGCTTGTACACAAAGAAATGTTAGAGGAAGATGAAAATGAATTTGGACTGTTGTGCAATCTGGCAGAAGAATTCTCACAGTGCAGCACCACAATGGATCGGTGCTGTGTTACAATATTAAAGAAAGAGGTTGGATCCTTATTTAATCATCCTTTGAGTAGAGCCATTAAAATCAATGGGAAGTTAGTTGTGATTAATTTTATTTCAATGGGCCTGCTCTAAGCATTATTAAATCTGTATCCAGTCTATGGAGAATAAGGAAGACAAAGGTTATCCAATCTTAACAGTGCAATCTTATATGTCTGCTCAGAGGTAAGCCCCACTGAGGTAAACGGAGCTCACTTCCAGATAAGTGTGTATACACTGCATAGGATTGCAATCTAAGAGGGCCATTAAAAGGTCTCGGGAGAGAGCTTGTATAAAGTCTTGCACAAACAGAAAAACGTATATAGATTGGTAAGAAAGCGCTTTTCCATTTCAGAAGAAGCTTTCCACTGGCAGAAGATCACATTTGATTCCAAAGCCAAGGTAATTCACATTAAATGAATAACCGCATGAAAAAAAAACCCCATACAAAATGAGTTGTATCTTTTTGGTACCTTTCATTCTAAACACAGTTATTTGGAGGTAAATCCTATTGATTTCAACAAAACTCACCCAAACTAGGTTTTAATATAGCACACCTGGTTTTTTTCAGGCACTAAGCAATGAGATAAAACAAACGAAGGAAAGCAGCCTGCCTGCCCGCCCTTCATGGAAGTTGTTTGCTGTATGAGTGATAGCACTGTAAACTTAATCAGCCTTGCTTATTAACACTGCTACTAGCTTTATTTTATCTTATCTAAGAAAAGTCAGTCCTCTTCCATGGATTATCGGTGGTCTCTCTCTCTCTCTCTCTCTCTCTCTCTCTCTGGAATGTTGCAGTGGTTAAGACACAAGACAAAGAATCCAAAGTATTTGGTATTTAAGACATTTGATCCTATTAACTTCAGAGACAAGATCAAATTAAATCCTAGTAATTCTGTCTTCCTAGCATACATGCCTCAGTAAACCAAATAATAGGTAGAGCAGCTGTATTTTTCTTTCGTTCGTACTTCACTCAAAAGGCATAGGTAAATGAGTAGTTCTCTGTACTTTCTGTGGGGTGCTAAGCCATAAGCATAGGCAGCATACATAGAAAAGTCCTTAGCAGCTTTTCCCCCATTTTGAGAGCAGTGATGCAAAGGTGAGGACAGTACCACGTGCCAGTGCTGTGCCCAAAATCTCTTCTACATTTTTCCGTTACTATTCTCATTCAATTTGATCGAAAACAAATAGGAAATATTTTGGAGAAATTCTCATGGTTGGGGTTCTTTTACTTATCTTACCTGTGAGGTGGCCAAGGATTGTGTGAGTGTGTCCTGTCTTTCATTACACAATCAAATCTCTTGCATCCGACAGTCTCCCTGGCTTCCCACATTTCAATTAAAAACCAGGAGAAGGCATTATGAGTACCTACTTCCTCACAAGGCATTTTTCAGATCAGGTAGCATGAGCAGCCAGGAAGCTACAGAGTGAAGGAGTGATGGATAATAGAAAGAAAAACATGTGTCACCCTCAGCCAATGAGATGGTAAGCACTAAACTAAATCAAGGGAAATTCTAAAGCATCCTGAGAATGAGTCAGAAAAATGAAAGCCTCTTTCATTGGGAAAGAACATAAGAAGAGCCATGTTGGATCACATCAAGAGTCCTTCTAGTCCAGCATTCTGTTCACAGTGGCCAACCAGCTGTCAACCAGAAACAGAACACGAGTGCAACAGCACCCTCCCGCCCATGTTCCCCAGCAACTGGTGTGCATGGGCTTACTGTCTCTGATACTAGAGGTAGCACATGGTTATCAGAACTAATAGTACTTGATAGCCTTCTCCAGGAATTTATCTAACCCCTTGTTAAAGCCATCCAAATAGATGGTCATCATTACATCTTGTGGTAGTAAATTCCATAGTTAAAGTATGCACTGAGTGAAAAAGTACTTCCTTTTATCTTTCAGGAAACTGGAAGACATTTTGGCACAGCCTTAACACACACCACACACACACCTATTATACATGTGTATTTGACGGTCTGAAGTGAACTGAATGACTTCTGAAGCCTTTAAAGCCAACTCACAATATTCTTTTGGAACAGCATTAACCAATGCTTTGCCCAACAACATTGGTTTATTTAAAGTATTGTATATGTGATACTTAAACATCTAGAACAACTTTCATCCCAAATCATTGGAAAATTGCCCAAGTTGAATGTGGGATCCAGAGAAAAGGAAACAGTTAAGAAATGTAAGAAATTGTACTAGAAAGGAAGGAGTCGCTTAGACGATATATACTGCATTTTTTTTAACCTGCTTTTAAAATTATATTTATTTATTTGACATGGAAAGGGAGAATTGCAATATCTCCAGCTTGATAACAACTCAGTCTGGTTTCTTTTTTATTATTTTAAAAATGCATTAAAAGAGACTGCCGGTCACTTATAGCCATGTGCCTTTCATATCTTATCGCAGTACTTGACAGTACATAGTACAGTTACAGAGGAAGTCAGCTTCTATTTTTTCCCCTTCGCTGGACAACAGTGCTTGTTGGTCTAGTAGAAAAAGCTCATTAAAGATCTAACACAATGTGTGGATTTCAAAACATTGGCAATTCTCTGCATAAAATGTATTGACTAGGGTGACCAGATAAAATCCAGGTCAGGGCTCATGTAACTTTAACAGTTGCAGAGAAAAGGAAATTTCAGCCAGTGTCATTTATATGCAATTAGTTCCTGATGAAATTCCCTCTTCATCACAACAGTTAAAGTTGCAGGCAGTATGCTAGAGTGACCATATACAAAAGAAGGCAGGGCCCCTGCAACTTTAACTGTTGTGATGAAGAGGGAATTTCACCAGGAACTAATAGCATACAGATGACACTGGCTGAAATTCCCTTTGCTCTATAACTGTTAGGTCCCCTCTACAAGGATTTGCTTTTGCGCCTGGTTAGGCGATTATGCGCATAATCGCAGAAGCGCATTTACGCCTAATCCCTCTGCACGAGAGGCGGCGAGAGGCAGCGAAGCGCATTAACAGATGTCCAAAATGCGCTTTACAAGTAGTGAATGAGCATAAGCGCTTATTCACACCGTCAAAATGCGCTTCAACGGACGGAGCAAAATAAAACTCGCGATTTAACGCGCATTCGATAATGCGCACAATCGGGGAGATAACGCGCCTCTACGCCCGATTTGCGCTCCGTTCTTGTAGAGGTAATTTTTTTTATGCGCCTTGAAAGAGCTTTAAATGCCTCTTGTAGAGGCACTTAAAGTTACATGAGCCCTGATCTGGATTTTATCTGGTCACCCTAGTATTGACATTGCATCCCATTAAAATCTCTTGCGCAGAATTATGAAGTGGGTACACTGAACATTGCATAGGTTCAGGATCAAAGCTCTCAGTGACAGAATTCAAGGCTTCACCCCATGCACTAAAGCAGTGGCACAGAAGGCTTAAAGAAATTGTTTTGTTTAGAAGGTCAGGAGAAAGAGGCACAGCTTTCATTCACCTTTTGCATTTTAAAGGATAGGCCAACAGTTTCTACCAGTGTTGCTAAAACATTAGATTAAGCTCCACCCCTTACTTTGGCCCTTTCTACACCATAGAGGTGTAGAGGAAGAGAGGGCCGACGATCCTGGAAGTACCTGCTTCTGGGATTGTCGCTTGAATCCACATAGGAAGTGTGATGACCTGGCTTCCTCCCGGGCCATCGCAGTTGCCATTTTTTTTTAAAGATCCGCAAAGAGTGCACTTGCACTCCAATGAAGAAAGGTAAGGGGTTTTGTTTTTTCAAACTGCCCAAAATTGGGGGCCCCACCCTCCCCCGCCATCCTGGGGATGGCGAACTTGCCCCCTCCCCTGATGGGCACATAGCAGCATGGTGCGACTTTGTGCCCATTTCTGCTGCCGCACTTACTTGCAAGTAAGTGCGGCAGCAGCTGGGATGGGCAGCCACATCTCCCGTGGTCTTGGGAAGTTCCTGGGACCATGCGAAAAATCAGGATTTCCCTGGGATCCCTTCTCCCTGGGAAACCCCGTGCCCATCCCCGGGAGTTCCTGCGTGTCATGTGAACGCACAGGGACCAGCCAGGGGCTATTCCAGGCAAAAAGCCTGGTGTAGAAACAGCCTTTGTCATCCATGCCATGCAAGCCCCCTTGCTGGGATAGTGAGGTTAGTGTAGTTCATCTCAACCTAAGCTTCTAAATTGTGTGAGGAACCAGGAGCTTCCATGCTATGGTCTTGGCCTTCCATTGTAGACCTTTGTCTTGTCAGACTGCAACAGGTTGAAGGGGATGGAGCTAGCTTGATGATGTCCACTCCACTTCATTGCTTGAGTAATCTGAATGCTATGCCTATGTAGAGCTATTGAGATGTTAGGAAACCGTACTACATGATCATGCCATGTATTTCCACCACAGGTCTACAATAAGAGTACCACTTCCAAATTCCTCATCATATGGAGATAGGTGGTTCTGTGTGTTTACACAGACCCTACAGAACCACCATCTTGGCATTTCTGAAGTGTTATAGCTCCAATTCAACAAAATACACACCTGGAGTGCTTAAAGGGGTAATTCCTTATGTGTGAATACCTGGACAACTGGTGATTTTCTACTTTAATAAAGGATTGTAATGTTTCTGAAAGGAGGGTAAAACTGTATGCAGGGACCACCTGATAGAACTGCAAACTTATCTGTCAGAGTCTAATATTTAAAATACATTAGAACATACCTCTCTTTTCCTTATGTCCTTCTGCTTCTTTGCTACTTTATGTTCCCCTGCTTTTCCACTTCCCATGCCTTCATCCTTCTTGACATAGCATCCACTGATATTCCAACATAGTAAGGAAAACTGATGTAAGACCTCTTGGTTCACATGAAAGTGACCAGGGGGCTGTCTATACACATGGAAGCCTGCGGTGACTGTGGATCTGCACCCTGTCAACTAGATGATGCAGATGCAGATTTGCAGCCACCCAAGAGCTTCACTGTGATGCTGCATTTTGAAAAAGTCAGGGAATTACCCTGACTTTTTCAAACAGAGTGACGTCAACACGACGCTTCCGCCGTGTAACATCACTCCGCTGCCAATCCGGGGTCAGAGCCTGGAGGAGGGCAGCCAGCGATTGGTTGCCTTCCACCAGGAAGAGGACATGGGCAGCCACGGAACCTGGAGGCCATCCAGAAACCCTGAGCTCCCTCCTCGGCATCGGGGTTAAAGAGGGAGGCAGTGCCAACCCAGTGCCGCGAAGACAGCCTCCTGGTTCACATGTCATGATGATGGTGGATTGTTTAACCCATGGGTTGTTTGTGACCACTCGCTGCTTCCACTTTGTTTCTGCTTTGGTAAACAGCAACTCACTATGATGTCCGAACCCAGAACTCTGGATTGTTGAGGGAGAAACAACCCAGAGTTTTAACCTAGTAATAAACCGTAAGTGCAAATGCAGGCTACATATCCCTCCCTGCTTGACAAAATGTCTGCATGATTCCCAACATTACAAAGAACTATCCAGCAATGTGGGAATGTGTATGAGGGACCAGTCAGATTGTCACCCTGTTCAGAAGAAATGAGAGATCGGGATGATGTCTAAATTCTATCCCACTTCCTGCACCATTGAACAGATGACTGGTGCTTTTGCAAATAATCTGACTGTTACATCACACTGAAATGAATCAACCTGTGCTTTGTATGGATAGCCATCACTTACATATGGCATTCTTAGAATACAAATTGCATCTCAATACTACACTTCAGTGCAAACAATCATACAGTTATTTTTCCTCATAATATCATGTATTCTTTTACAATATTGCACATACAGAATTATCTTAAAATGGACATATGTACCAATGCTTGACCTATATTAAGCAAAGTCTAGTCTGAATAATGAGCAAGTATCAATGGAGCAATTATGCATTTGGGTATTACATGCTTCAAGACAGTGAGTTAAAGTCGTAAAGAAGGGATGGTTCCTTCAAAATGTACCTGTTGTGCGCCTGCTATTTCTGATGCTGTTGTGATGTTGATTAAATATATTTGGAAGATTCATATGTTTTTATATTGGGCAACATTTTAAAAAAGAATATGCATGTCTACTTCTAAGGCTGAAGAAGCATTTGCATACCAAAACTACAACAACAACAACAACAACAACAGCAACAACATTCACCTTCAGGACATTGTTGAGGCCTAGTAAATACACAGCAAAATTGGGTGGTAGAATCCTGAGAAGGCAGAGTAGACTGTACCACTAAGTAGGCTGACCATATGAAAAGAAGGACAGGGCTCCTGTATCTTTAACAGTTGTAGAGAAAAGAGAATTTCATCCAGTGTCATTTGTATGCAATTAGTTCCTGGTGAAATTTCCTCTTCATCACAACAGTTAAAGTTGCAGGGGTCCTGCCTTCTTTTGTATATGGTCACTCTAGTATAGTGCCTGCAACTTTAATTGCTGTGATGAAGAGGGAATTTCACCAGGAACTAATTGCATACAAATGACACTGGCTGAAATTCCCTTTTCTCTGAACTATTAAAGTTACATGAGTAGTGTGACCAGATAAAATCCAGGTCAGGGCTCGTGTAACTTTAACAGTTCTAGAGAAAAGGGAATTTCAGTCAGTGTCATTTGTATGCAATTAGTTCCTGGTGAAATTCCCTCTTCATCACAACAGTTAAAGTTGCAGGGGCCCTGCCTTCTTTTGTATATGGTCACTCTAGTATAGTGCCTGCAACTTTAACTGTTGTGATGAAGAGGAAATTTCACCAGGAACTAATTGCCTACAAATGACACTGGCTGAAATTCCCTTTTCTCTACAACTGTTAAAGTTACAAGAGCCCTGACCTGGATTTTATCTGGTCACCCTATACATGAGCCCTGTCCTCCTTTTCATATGGTCAGCCTACCACTAAGATTACAGTTAGGGGACATATTTTTGTTGAATTCTACCTCCATTAAGAAACTGTAAGAAAATAATGTTAAAAAAACAACTTGCACATTAGAAAGAATGGCTCTCTAGCCCATTTTACTCTCTGCTGTGTAGTTTTCTACTTGAAGAGAGGTTATTGTTTTTCTTTAAACATAAGTATTCAGAAGTGTGATCCCTTAGCTGCAGTCTGAAGTGGCATTGTCCATTCTATCATTTCACTCCCATCTACCGCAAAGTGCAGCCCAAATCTCAGCACCAACTAAACTCCATTTGAAAATAAGGGTTCTCCTTCAAAAGACAGCAACATTTTTGCACTAGTTAAGTTATTATAGGATCTGCTTTGAGAGTTTCCAGGCTACTTCATTCTCCACACAGCACGCATATTTTCACTTTCACCATGTCCACTGAGTGTCATGTAGTGAACATTACAATGTTTTGAAGGGAAACATACATCTATAACTTGTAGTAGATATATGCTGGAACCAGACAATAACTGAAAAAGGGTATATTCACTCTGGGTAAGCTGAATGAAACCTTACTGCATATTGCATGGAGTAGCTCTAAGGAATGCTGTGCAGTCCTATGTGTTTTTACTCACTGGATTCAATGGGACTTACACCCAAGTAAGTGTGCATAGAACTGTAGCCATAGACTATCAGTTTCCTAACATCTTCCACAGCCTGGAAGCTGCTCTTTGTTTATTCTTTCACGTCTGTAATTTTTGCGTTCTATTTTTGCGTTATTCAGTAGGAACCCACACAAATGTGTTTAAAATAAAAAAGTAGGATGCGCTTATTAGCTTTTTAAAACAGTATTAATACAATATTCTAAAATATATTTATTATACCTGCAGGGCACAACCACGAAGGTATTGGCTCTAGGCCCCATAGCTACTAACTATTCCTTTTTTGGGGACATGCACAAGAGGACCTTCTGGTGATTTGAACCCTTTGTATTTGAGTTTTATTTAAACAAATACATATACACACAGATTTAGTGGCAAACTTCCTTTTCTCAATTCTGTCAAGTTTTGCAATTTTGTACATAACTAAAGCAACCAGAATAAGATCAAATGCCCATGCAATATGTAGGTGAATAAAATGCCACAAGACATAATCTGTTGTAGAAAGAATAATGTCACTGTACCTAGAATGATAAATAGGTTGTTTGCTTTTCTAAAAACAAACAAATAAATAATCCTTCAAATAAGTGTGGGTTTTTTTTGTAATGGCAAAGGACCAATTAACTCATGCTTATATTATAGGCTGTAAAGTCACACTGTGTTTAAATGAAAAATCAGGGACACATTAAAAGGGCGGGGAAATAAATGTTTACGAATATTTGATTAATAAAAGATTTATATTATTGTGGCTCAATTTTATTTTTGATAAATCAATATCTAAAATTCACTAGTTTTAAAAGAGAAAATAATCATTTGATTATAGAAACAGGTAGAAAATCCTACATATGCCAATAAATTTGTCAATGGCATATATGTAGAGCCCCCTCTCCCACATTATTTTCCTGATGAAAATGTTATTGGTGCTAACAACTTCAAAGTATCATAATGGGGAGAATAAGTGCAGCTGGGCACCATCCTAGTAGATTTTGGGTAACTGCTAGGGTCTAGAAACCATCCTAAAAACAATTGAGGCCTCATTCAGGACCTCATAAATTTAGGAGATGCAGGGTTGAGATGATTGTCCAATGCGGCATGAGCAGCCAGGCCAGATCTTTGGACAAGAGACAGCAATGGATTAGGCATCCTTTCAACATGTTGTTATGCCTGTAATTAAATTAAATTTGTGAGCAAGTTTTAATTCTTCCTTATCACTTCTTCCTTACCAAACACAAGTGTATTTATCATTGCATTCGCTGGAGGAATTACTTTCCGCATAATCTCTCCTGCAGGAAAACAATGACTGAAAAGTAGCCAGAGATGCATCTTTTAGCCAAGAAGAGCTGCCCAGATTTGCTAGTGGTGAATTTTTTAACAAGCATGTAACGATGGAACGAAAGGAATCCCTTCCAAATTTGGGCCTGATTTGGGCCAAACAGGCTGCTGCAACTAGGTGATGTTACTTGACTCAAACCTTAACTTCATTTTGAGTGGGGGGGAACCCTCACAGGGCCTGTTCAGAAGATACCTTAAACCCTGCTGGATAAAGCTTTTGGTTAAGCAGAAGGGTTTAAGGTGTCTTGTGTGATGTGTTTTGCTAAACCCTCTCACTCACTAACCACAGTCGGACCATCTGCAGCAGGGTTAGCGGCTCTCACCATGGCTTAAAGTGTTGTGAGCAACAGCACGGCTTGTGGTTAGTGGTAACCCCAGAGAACCATAGTTTCGCTAACCACAGAGTCTGAAGTGTCATCTGAACAGGCTTATAAAGGAACACTTAGGTCCCCTCTATAAGGATTCGCTTTTGCGCCTGGTTAGGCGATTATGCGCATAATCGCAGAAGCGCATTTACACCTAATCTCTCTGCACGAGAGGCGGCGAGAGGCAGCGAAGCGCATTAACAGATGTCCAAAATGCGCTTTACAAGTAGTTAATGCGCATAAGCGCTTAATCACACAGTCAAAATGCGCTTTAACGGACGGAGCAAAATAAAACTCGCGATTTAACGTGCATTCGATAATGCGCATAATCGGGGAGATAACGCGCCTCTATGCCCGATTTGCGCTCCATTCTTGTAGAGGTAATTTTTTTAATGCGCCTTGAAAGAGCTTTAAATGCCTCTTGTAGAGGCACAGGAAATCTAGATTAAGCGATGTTCCAGGTTAATGGTCATTGGTGGGAAGGTTGTGGGAGACTGACTAACCATGAAATGAAACTAGGCCATATAGAGATGATCTGTTAAGTTTCTAGAATTCCAGATAAACAAGACTGAGCTCTCAGAGTTCCTTCTATGTAAAGTTCTTCACAGGGGGCTGGCACTAGCTGGCACTACCTGTACTTTTGTGTGGATGGATGGGTAAGAATGAAAGGGGATGTATGGATGTGTGTGAATGGGGTGTTCCTGCTCACTTTTAGCTTTGTACCCACCCATCTCCAGCCTCCAACCACCTCTGGTATGAGCCCCCCAACCACTTTACCCTGAGAGAATGTGACCCTCATAATGGGCTAAGAATGAGCCTTGCCAGAGTAAAGGTGTAGGCAGCCTGGCCCTATGGATCCACTGAACGTGAAGGAGTGACCTGTGCTGATGATAACTTTGAAGCACAATCCAATGCCTGTGAAGCAGGGGAGAGCCAGACAGCCCTCCTCAGAAAAGTCCTCAGTAGCTTCAAACAGTTTGGGCTAATGTAGATTTTTGCACCATCCTCAGCAGTTCTCAGGGGAGAGTGCTTCCAGTAGGATGCCTCACAAGAATGGTGTGTGTGCATGTGCGTGTGTGTGACCTCCTTTTCTTTCTCTTCATCTGACCCAGAGTCACAAAACAGGCCTTGTGTGATGGAATGTCCATCTCAACAGCAGCCAACAGTAGCATTGAACCTTTTCCCTTACTGATTGATTGAAAGTCGTTCGGGGAGCATTTTTGTTTGAGGAGCAAGGGGAAAAAACTTCTTATATTATTATTTTATATATTATATTATATGATCTGTGGATACAAAATACTGCTTCACAAAATCAGCCAATGTGACTGCACTTCCTTCCCAATATCACAAGTAAGGAAAAGATAAAAATAGATGACTTTTGATATTATTGGCCATAAAGAAGTTTGCATTCTTTTATCCATCTATTTATGCATCTTTTAGTCCTTTTGACTCTCTGATGGCCCCTAATTTACAAGGATCACCATCTTGTGGCCCAAGGCAGAACTTCAAGTTGTGTTTGATATCTGATCTCATAACAACAGAATTCTGAAACCCAGTCTGAAAGCTCTAACCGTCATGCTCCCCTGTGAGGGACCTTTGCTGCCTTACAAAACCTGCTTTCACTGCAGCCATATATGTCAAGAAACAATGATTAGTGCATTAACTCACCCCTTATTCCACTTGAAAAAACACCACTTTAGTCTGTGAACAATATGTCATCTTTTTTGTTTTGTTTCTCATGTTATATGACCTTTTGTATAAGCACCAGAACCACCTCGGTAGAATAATTGTGTAAAACTACTGTACTTGAGAAAATACCCAGGTAATTGGCCAACTGACTGCCTGCTGGTTTACAAGTAGCCTGGATAGTCAATCATCCAAAGTGAGGCAGCTTTCATTTTGCCAAGAAAGTTCTTTAAAGCAAGAAATTGTATGGAGTCGGGCTGCATGAGATTATATCTTCCCTCCCCCCCGCCGCCCTCCAACCTGTGCAATCTGTCATGAATTAATGAGACACAAATGTTTCAAAAAGGAGGTAAGAATTAAGTCAGTTCTTCAGGGTCAGGAGCCTCAGGAGAACTGTGCAAAACGGAGATTCTTAAGTTCACCTTCTCACCTTTTTTAAGGCGGAGAAGGGAATTGACCTCTTAATAACAGTAGTAGGCTAATCACAGTAGTAGTCTAATCTTTGGGCCGTGATCCACAGGCAGCAAACGTGGAACATACATATGTAAACTGGTGTAGAATGAAAAGCTTAGATTACTTCTCCTGGCATACCAATGGAACGACTCAAAAGAAACAGTTTCAGTATTGAAACTTTAATTCCATTGATGATGATAGTTTAAGATAGTTCTGTGGCTTAAGTCAGTTACGTGCTTTTTACTGTTTCCTTTTCAGGGCAATTATAGTATAAAGTTGCTTCCACAATGAGGCCCTTTAGCGTTGCTGAGATATTGCTCTTCCACAATTAACCCAGCGCTCACTGTAGCACAATATTCCTTATAACAGTACCACACTGCCTCGAACACAGGCAAGTTCATAAGTACATTTTATTCAGAAGTCAGTCCCATTCAGTTCAATGGAACATATGTCCTAGAACAGGAGTGAGAAAATATGTGGCCTTCCAGGTATTGTTGGATTGCAACTCCCATCATCCTCACCATTGGCTATGCTGGCTAGGGCTGATGGGAATTGCAGTCTGGCAACATCCAGAGGGCCACATGTTCCTCTCTGATGCCTATAAAGTGTGCTTAGCCTTAGAGCTTTCAATCAGCAGATATCTCCCTATTTCTGTTAGTGTGGATTCGACTTCTGGAACATGGAATCACCCCTACATTAGTTACTTCCTGTGCCCTGCAGTGGACGTTTAAGAAAGAAAACTTTAATTACTAATTCCCCCTTTTCAGTCAGATCAATTCCTCCTTCCTTTTTATTTTTATTATTGGAATTTTGCTGTAAGGTTAGGCTAGGAATTCCATTCCTGTTTATACAGATTCAGGTTGCATTAAAAAATCAAACCACTGTAATAATAACAGGCTTACATTCAATAAGCACATGCAAATTTGTCAACTCAACTCCTAATTGTTCTCCAACATACACACTCCATTGTGTCTGGTTATGCAACAGCACTGGAAATTGGAATGATCTCCTCCATTATTTTGACATTATTACTGTCTCATGTATGTAGACTAGAGATGGATGCTGCTGCTTTGGTATTATATATATATATATATATATATATATATATATATATAATCATGGTGTGTAAAGAATGGGAAGAGAGAAATTTCTCCTCCTTTCTGATCAAACTAGGAACTTAGGGTCATTCCCTGACTCTCAGCCTAACCTACCTCACAGGATTGTTGTGAGGATAAAATAGAGAGGAGGAAGAACATGTGAACTGCCTTGGGTTCCTTGCAAGAGGAAAAAAGTAGGGATATAAATGTGATGATGATGATGATGATGATGATGATGATGATGATGATGATTAATAGCAACAACAACAACAACAATTGGCTGTAAAATCAGGACCAACAAAAGAAAGTACTTTGTCATTTAATGCATAAATAATTTATAGAATTTGTTGCCACATGATATGGTGATGGATATCAATTCGACAAGGATTAGGCAAGGGTATAGGGGACATGTTTATTAGTAGATATTATTCATGATAGCTAAATAGAACTTCCAGGTTCCAGGCCATTAATCTCTGAATACAAGAAACATTCAGGGAAGGGAGAAAATTGCCTACGGCCTTCCTGAAAGGTTCAGGCTAGCCCAGGGTGAATGGGCAAACTGCAGCCCTTGGTTTAATTTTAAAAGCCTGTTGCAAGTGATCATTTCAGGCCTTTGGGGCCGAGAGAGAAGGAAGTGTCAGAAAGAGAGGAAAAGGGGTGGAAGACAAGAGTGAAAGCGAAAATGGGGTGGCAGACAGAGAGAAAGAAATAAAGGTGGTCAGAAGTGAGAATAGGAGTACCCTGCCCATTTTGGACTCTGGACCTGCCAACATATGGTTTTAGTCCCCCACACTGCCAACACTGCCCTCAGGGGTAAACGGGTTCCCCACTTCTGAGTTAGCCACTTGGAAACAAGATTCTAGAGTGGAATCTAGAGTGTCTGACCTAGGAGGGCTCCTCCGGTATTTTTACGTTAATTCTTTCAATCTTCCAGGGTGTAACTGAAGGTATTATTGATACATAGCTATTAGCTAATGTGTACAAAGGAAGGTTTATATGATTCTATGTCTACAGAGAACACATTTTATTATTTGCTTCTTCTTTTTTTACTTGCTTTTTTGAATGTAAGCTGTCTTCTGATTTTGAAACATATTTACAGAACTAAGTTGATTCTAGGTGCTATATGAAAAAAAATCAGAAAAACTGCCAATTGGGTAGTTGTTATTGTAAATCTTGGTTTCTCATTTTACTTCAAAGTATTAATAAAGTATATCTACCACTGAATTAAAAAGTAATAAATCAGAAATCATTGAAAATGGAGTAATGGAGTCTTGAACAACATAAAGTCTTGAACAACCTTACAGACTTACAAATATATTGTGGCTTCTTGGGGTCCAGAGCACATACTGTATAGAGCCCAATCCTGTGCATAGGTATTCAAATGAGATTTCCACTGTGTTCAGTGGGACTTACCTCTTTAGTCAATGCAAGAATAAACAGCAGAAAGAATGTGCAAAGGCCAGACTTCTGATCTGGAGGAAGAATCTCAAAATATTCTTCCAGTCTCTTCTCTTGGGACTCACTCTCAGAATTTTGATGTAGTTGGGTTGATTTCCTTTTAGGACTTCTCTAAATGAGCCATTTAGAGCATGCTTGTGACTGGCCACTCACAGAAGTTTGCAGGTCAATTGCATGTCGTCAACTGCCAGGACATCTCCTGCACTATCCCCCCTTATCCTGCTGTTAGAAAACACAGAAATAATCAGCTTTTTAAAGAAAATCTGCAAAATCAGCTCTGTGTAATGTTGGCATTGTGCTATAATTCTGCCACTAGATGGCGATGTTTTATTAAGTTGAATGGAGGACACAGAGATAGGAAGTATTCAATACAAACTATATGGCAGCCCGTGTAATTGAGCAGATTGCAATCCCAGAACAAAAAACAAAAAACCCTGGTTAAGGGAAGCAGAAAGCCCTGGTTAAGGAATCATTGCTTTTTAAAAATATATATAGAGAAATTCTTAATCATATCTTTAAACATGAGCTGCTGTTCGTCATCCTTGCTGCCACCATTGATCACTTGCTCATCACCTAGGGTGGCCGCGTGGCCTACTTTGCAGGGGATAGTCTTCTACTTGAAGATTGATTAGAAGACAACCCTCTATCCGAAAGCATCCACTATTTGAAGGGCTGACCTTTCCAAGTCAGGTTTAAGACAAAGAACCATAAGGAGGGAAAGCTGGGAGGGGTCTTGAAATTGCCATCCATAATTTAGCACCTGGACAGCAGACTGAGCAGGCACACAGGTTACCTGTTCTTCCCCGCTCTGGTGAGATGTAGTGTATTCCTATTGAAATTATAACAACTATCTATCTACCAATAGATATATGAGCATCTGAAATTTATGTGCACCCCTATGCCCTCTTTTGGGACAATGCATGTCCTTTTTTGGGGGGGGGGGTGATGTGTAACTGGCCATCCAATCTTCTCCCTCTGAATCAGCAAACAAACAAAGAGAGCAACAACAAATTGGAGGAGCAACTAGTCCGGAGGCCAGGGCAGGTTTCCAGCCATGCCGACCCCTGTTGTTGGTCCTGGAAGCAATGATAGCAGCTTGACTGGATTTGTGTGATTGTCAGCACTCAAAGTTGCTGCTCTTCCTCTTGCCAGTAACCCAGCATCCCCTGTGATATTACAAGAGTTTGGGGGTAAAACTCTCAAGAGTTTCGGGGTAAGAGGTTTTTTGGTGCCCCAGGTATAGGGTGGGCACAGATGCATGATCTTAAAGAGGAAATACATCACCAAAACATGGACAAAGGGGAGCAGTGATCTGCATAAAATCTGCATATGCTAATTTATATGTGGAGATGCGTACTTAGAAATACATAATTAAAATAAATTAATTTAAATAATTTAAATAATGTATAAATAATTTAGATGTATTATTTAAATAAACAATTAAAGAAATTAAATAATTTAAATAGAAATACAGAATGGCTCAATTCAAATGACACATTAGGCAATGGAGGAGGGGGGAACAATCGTCAGTTGTGTTGCTTATTGTGTTGTTTGGAAGGCAATACACAATGCACACACAACCGGCAGTACGTTAATCAGGCACTTTAAACAACGGAGCGAAACAACGGGCTTGCACATTGTTTAGCCCGAAGCCCCGTTGTTTAAAGTTTCGTCTGAATTCAGCCCCCCCTCTCTCCGTGGACTATTCCATTTCAGAATGGAGTTCTGCTACCTAGAGCAGCCAAAAAACCCCGGCCACTCTATGCAGCCGGCAGAACTCACGGTGCCTGCTGGGATATGGCTGGAGGACACAGGGAGGAGAGGCTGCAACCAAAATGGCTGCCGCAAGTTCGTAGCAGCTGGGGCGTTTGCCGGTGCCGAGCAGTGCTGGCTGCAGCATGTCGTCTGTGGAGCTCCTCCTGCCTAACGCACGGCCAGTATGTTATTTACCCCTCCATTGCCTAATATGTCGTCCGAATTGAGCCTATATCTCACCTTAGTGTGGAAGACTCATCACTATGTGATCTGAGTGTCCTGGCTGTTTAGCCTGCTGCCCAGGTGCTAACTGTTGATGGGCAATAAGTCCTTACAGCTTGTTATCTTTAAATTGAAATTGGACAGACAAGCCTTTCAAATATATGATGCCTTCAAATACAGAATAGTCCTCTGGCAGCCCTTCAAATAGAGGACTGTCCTCTCTAAAAGAGGACACCTGGCTACCCTATCAAGTAACTGTTCCTCCACCACTCTTTGGAGTTGCCTATGCAGTCAAGTTGGCTCTGTTGTCTGTAGATAGCTAGTATATTTCTTGACTCCTCTTGTGACACACACACTCTACTCAGACCACTGCCATTCATTATACTTTTATTTTCCCCTTCAACCATCACACACCTCTCCCAGGCCTTCACTATCCCACACAATATCCCTCCTCATTTAGTTACATCAAATGAACTTTCTAAGAAAAGAACTCTCTTTTGTTTTCATTGGCACAGGAAGCCAATGGCATAAATTTCCCTGCCCATAATCTAGGCACTGATGGCCATGACTCATACCATAATAGTCAACTAAAACTTGAACCTAGGGCTTTTTTCAGGGAGCACAGTATGATTTGGCCACCTTGGGTTAACAAAGTGATGGAGCTGTCATGTTGAATCTATTTAATGGCGTTCTTCTCCTGAATAAGTGGAATTTTTTTGCAGGTTTTTTTTGTGGTTGGAGAGAAAAAAATTTGAACCACTAGAAAGACAGGAAATTCAAAGTTAATGTTCCACTTAGAAAGTATAATGAAAGGAATGAGAACACACAGTCACTGAGCAACCTTTGCTGTGGCTTCTGTCCACCTTCTATGTTATATTTTCATCACTCATCTTTTGTAAAGATGAAAGTACTATGCCAGATGTAGCCAGTGTGAAACGGTATAGCTCCACTGAGATCAATAGTGACCACCGAGTTAAATCCACAGCAATCTTGGTTCATAGTCTGGACTCTAAACAATATTCCAGACCCTTACAATATTTCTTCAAACAACTGACTCTGGAACAGTACTTGGACAGGGCTCTAAGAATTACGAGCCGAATAGCAGAGCATAGTATCTGCTATTTCAACTTATATAGTTCCAGATCTAAGCATATTTTAGGAGAGGCATGCCCTTTTTAAGGTGACAGGTAAAGTCTTAAAGCTAGGTCTTGGACAAACCTTTTTCTTGCACTCCCAGACACCTTATCTGGGCTTCAAAGGCTTGTAGAGGTTCTTTCCTGGCTCCACCCCCATCTGCACACTCCTATTGCACCCACTTCCTTGTGCCCTCTTTCCCTCCATCTTCTTTCCCCAGCCATTCCACAGCACAGGCTCTGCATACATGGCAGCCTCCCTCATCATGAGGCTAAGATATGTTACTGGCAGGGCCGGCCCTGCCATTAGGAAGAGTGAGGTGTCTGCCTCAGGGCTGGGGAGTAGTAGTAAAGTGCTGGAGTACAGATCTAAGTGTACCATGTGACCTGTCCTGCAATCCCAAAGCTAGTCTGTAGTGGAGAACCCTGTTCCATCACCAGTGTTGAAGTACGATCCAACTGCCAGATGGCTTCTGTGCATGGAATGAGGGTTGGGACACTATCTTGTTCTCCATCTGTCTACTGGCCAACACAATGGCCCATCCCTTTCTTCCTGCACCCATAATTCACCTCCATGTGTGATCAGGCCAGATACATTTCATTTTCAACATTAAATGAAACCCAAGTGATTTGTTCACCAAATTTAAAGGTAGAGTTCTGTGTTGAGGAACTCTGATGAGAAGAAATTTCACCCTGAATATTTGGGTTTTTTTGTGACCAAAGAAAGGTGACATAACATTTCTTTAGGAAGAACCTATTATCATTTCAGATGTAACTCCAAAAAGAATCCCAAAAAGAATTTTGCTAGAGATCAAACTACATGTTACACTAATCGCTAATTATAGTGTACAGCTGAGACCTGTCTTGGTTTCTTTCCTCTTGTGTAAGTGCATATGTACTTCTAATTCAGTTTGCGGCCACCACATTCCGGAAGGGGAGTATTGACTCCAATGGTAACTTTTACTTAAAACAATAACAACAACCCATACAGAAGGAGATTTCGGATGAAAATGGTGTGTGGGGCACTTTAATACTCCTTCCCCTCCCCTCCTGCAGCATAGTGGTAGCTATATGAACCATGGCCACAAATGCACTAGAGTGAAAAAAGACATGCCTTAGCTACAAGCTATGTGATTACTGTAACTTCTAGTTTGGTTTTAACATTCTCTGACTACAGCCTGCATGTTCATTGCTATCAGAGCACCACACTTACACAGGGTCTCAAGGCGCAATCCTATGCATAGACAGCAATAATTCCTACAGTTCCCAGCATTCCTCTGCCAGCCATGCTGGCTAGGAAATACCGGGAATTGTATGAATTTTGTTCTGGTAAACATGCACAGGATCGTGCCTTTAGCTACTTATATCAACTAACTGAGCACTCTGTCTCTGCCTCTCTGTCTCTGTCTCTCTCTTTCTGAGGGGATCTATATGATGCCACTTTGCTAGCTGATTCCCCCAAACCCTGCAGTGTCGCTACTGCAAAGCAGAATCACTAAGTTACATGGCAGGAATGAGTGCAGGCTTCTGGGCAGGAAAAATCACAGTACCGTTGTCAGAGGACAGGAAAGGGCAGCAAATATTGAGGGACCAGAAAACTGTGAAAACCTTTTTTCCTTTCTTTCTGGCAACTCTGCGCAAATTCGAAAGCCTGTAACAGCACAGACGCACTGCTACAGTTAATTTAATGCACATGTTATATATTATAATTGCCCTTAGTTTTGGTCCCCAGAGTTTAATATCGCCATGACAGCCATTTCTAGGCTTGTCAAGTCCGCCTCCTGCCCTGCATCCCCACGCTTATCCTGCACTAGGATCTGCCCCTAGCTATGGCCACTGCCTTAACCTGCACCAAAGCCACAACTAACAGATAAAGAAACAACTGTGGTGACATTGGAGCAATAGAAAAAGTCACAGTAAAATGACATTTAGAAAAAAAAGCACAGTATTGCAGGGAAAAGCCCAATAAGGCTGAGAGTTGAGAGCTATGTTATATTAGCAATGGGGCGCAACTGTGCAGCCACAACGGCATATACAGAGTGTGTGTGTGAGTGTGTGTATGTCAAGCTAGGGTGGAGATAGAGGGACAGGTATATGTTTTTGTTTCCCTGGCATTGACTCCAATGAAAATAAAATAAATATGTTACCCTATTTTTGTTTTTGGAGTCATGTCAGAGGAGGGCTTAGGATGCTATGGATCCTTAGCTGTCCAGAGCATACCCCGAGGACAACCTTGGAACGTTCTGTCTGGACCTCCACTCCTGGCAGAACACTGGTAGCATCATAGGGTGGCCAGGTGTTCTCTTTTACAGAGAATAATTCTCTATTTGAAGGGTTGCGAGAGGGATGCCCTCTATTTTAAGTGCTATCCCTTTGAATTCCAGTTTAATGATATAGGACCATAGGAACTGTTGCCCATGAACAGCTAGCACCTGGACAGCAAGCCAAATCCATCCTGTCTGGGGTCCCAATCTCATCCTCCACGGTTTCCCGGAATGCCACTTGCCTTCCTTAGCCTCACCCCTTTTCCACTACTACCAATTGTTTGATAGTTTCCCATCTTTTGCATAGGTTTTTTCCCCACCTATTGGAAAATTTTAACATGTTAGTTACTGGCAGTAAGAGCTTTAAATAAAATATTTTGGAATTTTGGCTCTGCCCCTTTTTACTTTGGCTCCACCCACCACCAGAATGTGCCCCCTCCCAAGAACTCGTCCATAATGGAATTCGGCCCTTGGGCTAAAAGAAGTTAAACACCCCTGCTATACTGAGATGGTCTATATTCCTATTTCAATACAATATTCGTACATTTTCATCTATACATATAAATTATCACATGCACATTTTATGCAACTCTTTTTTAGCAATGCATTTCCCTTTTTTTTGGAAACTTGGCCCTCCAGCAGCGCAAATGCCATCCCACTGGTACGTATCCTTCTTCACTGGCAGAGTAATCATCATGCTACTTCCAGAGATCCCTCTGCCAGTTGAATGCCTGCTGCAAGATGACACCCTTAGAAATCAAAACAAACAAACTGAACAAAAACAAGATGGTCTGCCCCATGAGTAACTCATGTCCGAGATAATCCTTGCTTATCAACAGAAGAATTCTTTTGAAGTTGGGTGCCGACATCATAGCTCTTGTGCAGGAACCATTTCCAGGAAACTTTGAAGATCGTACTAATGCTGTCCTCATTTACATAAGGCTTTAATATGGAACCTCTTTCAGGAAATGTTTAGAAACATGCCTGAACTTCTTATAGACCTGTTAAGAAAGTGATTAAGATGATTGGACAGGTTTTTAATTTTACTTGATCTATGTGTGTCTTAGAAATTTGTGAAATGGTAAGAAATGACCTAATAAAATATTAAGGAACAAGAAATACAGGATCTGGAAGGTTCCATTCTTTCACTCTACGCAAATCTTACACATTGAACAGAGTAACCTCATACTCATATGGATGTGTCAGTTGTGCTGCCTTGTGCCTGTTTGCCCTATGTCTCTATGAAAATAAATAAATCAGATTGTGGACACAAATCTGACATCAGAAATGGCAATATTGAGAAACCAGGGGAGAAGACTTCAGCCTCAGGACACTCTGGCTGGGTTCAGACAACAAGATAACCCGCACTCAAGGGTTGAGCATGGCTTGAGTGGATTGTCATTGAACCGTGATTGGTTGCTGAAATGTGGGTTATTGTGCTGCCTGAACCCAGCTATAATAACAAACCATGGTTTGTTAACCACAGACAACCCACAGTTTACAACCCAATAACAAACCATGGGTTAACATCATGGGTTGTTCATGGTTAGTGTGGCACACTTCAGACAACATGATAACCCATGTTTCAATGACTATTAGCACACTAAACGATTGTGTGTAGGTTATTGTGTTGTCTGAACCCAGTTTCTGGATACTTCTAGATGAGATGCTTGCCCCGCGATGGCTTCGGAGTGGCGGCAGGTGGTCTACATGATGTAGCCGCCACTCTGAAGCCATCCAGGGGCAAAGCCCCATTTCTATGACTTTTTCCATGGAGCGAGGTGCATTTGCTGTCTGTCGCCTTGCTCTGATATTACATTGGAGGCAGAGCGGGGACAATGGTGCCCCCTGATTGGGTGCCATCGGTGGGAAAGAGGGGAGGGGATTTCTATTTTCTCCCTCCTAATGGCATCCTTCTGCTGGCCCGTTCATCTCTCCCCCCCCCCATTTTTTTTAATTTTCTCCTGGCTCTTTTCTCACTGACCTCCCTCTGCCTGCCCCGTTACTCTCCCTTTTAATTTTTTTTCTGTAAATGCGAACCTTCATATTTACATATTTTTTTTAAAAAAAACACTGTGGTGGGGAGAGGAACAGGACAGCTAGAGGGAGGTGACTGGGAGGAGAGCTGGTTCAGGCACTGCACGTGCCTGTTCCTCCCACTTTGGCTGCCCCATTCCTTCCCTTCCCCCCTCTCCCCCAGTGCTTGGCGCGGCGTCAACTCCGCACTTGGGCTCCTTCCCATGCAGATGTCAGGAAGAGGCGCAAATGCAGAAACTGGAGGCCTCGCGGCGCAGAGGCGCCGCTGTCAAGACGAGACCTTTGTCACTGCCAATTGTGGAGCAAACAAATGCAGATTAGCTCAAGAGGCTGCTAAGTTAGAATTTATCAACATGTTTAATTCTATCATCAGAGGCTTGAATCAGGATAATGGACTTTTTATCACACTACATGTATTAATTGGCTTATCTATGCCAAGTTTTTTGTGCTATAAGCAACAATTGCACTGTGAATGTCCACTATTGCTAAAGTGATTGTTACTTTTTGCCTATAATTTCCTTCTGACCTCACTGTTTACAGTTGTTCCCCCACCCTGCAACAATGTACTGTATATAAACCTGACACTCTCTATAATACTCCATGTATCTGATAAAGTGGGCTATAATCTACAAAAGATTATGCCAGAATAAATTTATTAAGACTTTAAGGTGCCACAAAAGTGTGTGACCTGGTTTGCATGACATGACAGTTCACCATGGCTTAATTTACCCTTGGAGGCTGTTGTGTCATGCTAGGTGCCCATGGCTTGTTCTGTTGTGCAAACTCAGAAGCAGGGGATGTTTGAGGGTTAGATAACAGTCAAATAACCCATGGCTTGTTTTAGGGCTGTTTAACCCTCAAACAACTCCTGCTGCTTGGGTTCATATAACATGACAGGCCATAGCAAGCCGGGCGCCCATGGGTGCAATGTCGAAATGGCACCTGAGAGTGCCTTACACAACACAACAGCCCCTGCAGGTAAATTAAATCATGGTAGGGCTGTTGTGTCCTGCAAACCAGGCCTCTGTTGATTTTGCAATAGACTAACACAGCTAACCTTTGGAAACAGTTCAAGTAAAGAGAAAATGATTCAGCCCCTCCTCAATAGGTAATCTGCTAAGGGGATAAGCATGAGGACAGCACAGGCCACTATTCATAGCTCATGTGTTCTTATTGTTTTACCTCATTATCTACCCTTTGGGTACAAAGGACCTCATCTACTAAGGGAATTTTGATTGACTTTGCTCAATCTGAATGTATAAAACAAAATCCCAGAATCTCAGAAATACATTTTTTGTAGTATATTCAGATGTGTAACAGCAATGACCCTTTCTTGGCCTTCTCAAAGCAATATAGGAAAAGGCTCCTAAAGCTGAGAAGACTAAAACTAAACTCTCGGTTCAAGAGCAAGTTTAACAGTACAGGGCTATGTATGGTCCCAAGTACCATAAACACATTGGAATGCAAAATACTGTCTGGATTTATTATTATTTTTTAAAAAAACCTTTTATCTAGCCAACTAACAAATGTCTGCCAACAGGGAGTCACAAATGTTGTTTGAAGATAGGTTGGTCAGCATTTGTTTTCTTGAGAATGGTAGTGATGAAAGATTTTTACAGTAATTGTGCAGTCTAAGTATTTACTTGCACTTTTTAACTTCCAAATATTGTTTTAGGCAGAGCCAAATTAAATAGGTTAGAATTAAGGTCTGTTAAATCATAAAAGGAGGAATAAGAACCCATTTTTTATTATTCACTCTACAGGTTTTGCTTAGAAAAAGCAAAACCTATAAATGCATATTTCCTATTGTCTTCCCTCCCCTGCTAATGACAGATTTAACATTTACACTTCAGAACCTGATTAGCTTTGGCTGTAACAATCCTTGTAAAAATACAAGTGAAAATGTTTGAGTGTCTCAGTGTCATATGCTATGGTGTGTGCATGTGTGTGTGTTCAATGCAATGTTGCGCTACATCACTAGAAATACCACCCATGGGTGAATATATTCTACATTGAAATTAGTGGCAAAATTCACATAGACGTCAATGGATCAAGACTTCCCCTTGAGGTGGCATGTTACACCTCGTTACTCATGCATAAGCCCTACTGAAGCCAATTCTACCAAGAGGCTTGCACTGCAAGAGTGCTGGACTGTGGAATCATCCAGAACAAAATGGAATAACGTAGTATTGCTGGCACCTCCCTCCCTTATCTCCAGTGTACCTCTCCAAAGGGCTGCATAGTTTAAAATGAAGTGATCGCAGTGAGCAGCATAGTCATTTAAAACAACCAGCCCAATCATCCCAATCTTGATTGCTTGATGTACTTTCTAGCTTTATAGTTTTGATGAAGAGGCTCAGCAAAGAGGTGAAGCTGCAAAATAGCATAGGGTTCCATGACCTAAGGAACTTGAAGTCAGTAGGTCAGTTGTTGTGACTGTGATTTATTGATCAATAAACACAGCCTCTCTTTTTCTTGTCATGCCAGCCTTATTTCTGCAGGCATTGTGCTCTCCTTCAAAGGCTGTGTGCACTGAACTTTGAGACAACGCTCAGCAGCACAGTTAAAACAGCCAGTAGCCATGCTTGATATTTTAAATTCCAATTATGTTTTTAATAAAGAGTGCTCTTTCTAGGCTGTAAGCCTATATTGTGGCACCTAAGGAAGAACCAAGAGAAAGAGAAAGAGAGAGAGAGAGAGAGAGAGAGAGAGAGAGAGAGAGAGAGAAAGTAACACACACAGTACTTCAATTATATAATACCTTAATAACCAACATAGCTTGGGAGCATTTAACTTATGCATTTATTTAGATAAAATTGTTATTTACATTGAACTACACTGTGGAGAGATTTTTAATTTAGATAATCAAGAGAGCCAGAGTTGAGTCAGCTGACCCTTTCTTTATAACTCAGTGTTACCAAATTTTCTTTCCTATAGATGGTTCCCAAACATTTTTGCATATAATCTTGCATCCACTTGCTATTTATGGAGGTGATTCACATTGTTCCCTATGCATTTTAGGGCTCCATCACACTACTTTTTTTCCTGGTATGCACCCACAGTTTTGACCTCTGTTTCATTAGCGCGGCAAGCAATGGTCCCTTTCACGATTGCCTTTGTTCGTTGCTCTCCTGCTATTGCACCTGCCCCACCCCTTCTCTTTCCCCCTCCAGTTCATTGGTTCTTGTCAGGTGATGGACGTGGTTGCCTTCCCCCCTCGCTCTGCTTTTGTTGTCTAGGGTTTCAACAATTCAGCATTTAATCAGCTGGACACTGTTTCTGCAGGCAATGAGGGTGGGATTGTAGCAGCAAAAATCTGTTTGACTAGCTCAACAGAAGTCTGTTTGTTCGACTGACAGACTCAGCAAGCTGGTGGAGAACCGCCTTGCTCTCCTCTTTCATCAGCAGGACCACTCCCAACAAAAGCAGCATAGCGTGAGGATGGCAATACACGGGACGGAAGGGCGCTTTTATTTCTCATGGAGAAAATAAATTGCACTTTCCCTGCCCTGGAAAAAGATGGAAAATGGAGGTGAAGAGGTGAGGTGACTGCACGACAGGTATGACATCATCTGACTATCATGTTTTAAAATGACAAAACAGGCAGGATAAGAGTGCGATAAAACGCTGGTGAGATGGAGCCCTTAGACTAAGTGGGATGATTCCTTAGGAGCCCCTAAATTTCAGGTCATCATTAAGTAACGTCAACAAATGTTCTCAAAATAACCTGCTTTTTGCAATTTAAACTTGAACATATCTTTGACCCCTGCTGTGAATCTTGCCTCCCCAAACCTGAAATGTTGGCCATGACTGCTTACTTTGAAATTACCCTGTGAAATTGAAATTAAATCCTCTACATTTGTACATATTAAATGGTGCCCCTTGCTCACTTTTTTATTATTATTATTGCTGTTCATGTCCCAATCAGAAACTGCTTTAGCACTATTTCAAATAAACAAACAACACACCACCACCAAAACAACTGTGGGGCTTCTGCCTTCTTCTCCTTCACATGATCCCAGACAATCAGGATCACATGTCTGTTTGATGATGCCGCAGCACCAGATAGCTAATCACATCCGGCTACATAACGATGTAACAAAGCCAATGCAAGCGATGGGCAACACATGTTGGCCTCTGTATTAATTAGCTTTCTGGAGACACTAAGTAGGAAAGCCGATTTGGTTATGTCATATTGTCACAAAGTCAATTTAGAGTATGGGCAAAAAGTATCACTACATTCTACTTTCATCAAGCTTTTGATGAATAGGAATTGGGAGTCCTTTAGCAGCTTTACATTTTAGCTTCTGCTGGGTTTGTATTGTGTTGTTTTATCCTGCTATTTTATTGCTCTTTCATTGATTGTTGTTAGGTTTTAATGAATGTGTATTATATTTATTGTAAGCTGCCATGAAAATTTTAATAGAAAATTGGGATACAAATATTAAAAATTAGCAAATAAAATAATATCTGAAATTATATGTAAAGTTTACGTCAAAGCAAAATAATGTTCCCTAGTAATGTGTGCTCAAAGATGCTTGGCATGGGGTACTTCTAGACAAAGCCTTTATGGTGCTATTGCCCTGTCTCATTCACAGATATTTATGGGGGAATTGGGGAGAACAGATGATGATGTCATCTATTCCTGACCCTCTCATGTTTTCATACCACATCTTCCATCTTTTCCCTTAATGCAGGAAAACGGATAAGGACAAAAAGACGGAACAGTTACACAGTGCCTTCGGATTGCTAATGCTCCAAAACCTCCATCTGGAAGCACCCTTAATCTTCATACAACCTTTGAGATGTAATCCTTGAAGAAATCAAAGGATCCTTACAAATCCAAAGTATTCACTTGAAACTAGATTTTAGCCCTGATGGTTTAAGAACGCAGATCAACATGATTTATATTAGGAACTTTTTATTTTGTGACTTGTACTTTGTTCTGACCTGAGTTGGATAATGGTAGGGGGGAATTGAACTATATAGATGTGAGTATTTGTATATTACATTCCCATGCCAAAGCAAGCCACATAAAAATAGGCCATTTATACTTAAAACAAAAAAGTCATATAGCCCTCCAAAAGCTACTCTTACAACAATGAAAAACTGTATGTTCGAATTGGCAAATACGGCTTTCAGATGTCAACCCTCTTTGTTATTGTTTATAATGATATAAAAGCATGATAGCGAGAGAAGCTGGCACAATGATGCATTCCATTCATTCTCTTTGAATGATATTTGGATTCTCTGCCACCCATGTCACCATCGAAAGTAGAGGAAGACCATACCTATCCATTGGCAGCCTGAGTCCATATCAATGACATAAATTATGTCCTTAATATTCTAGCATGGTACTCTTGTACAATGAGTAAATTATTTCTTTCCACGGTGGCTCATACTGCCAGAAGGCAGGAGAAATTTAAACACAAACTAAGATCAACATTGTGAGTTTACTTGGCCTCCACATCTAACAGTGCTGCCATAAATTCTTAGACTTCTTATTTGGGAATTTAAGAAGGCCCTATAGACTTGGGAATTTTTATATAAAAAAGGTTTCTTCCATAACCTTTAGTGTCACATTCAGTATATGGCTTGCAATGTCATCCAACAGCTTTTCAGAGAAGACCACTGCTGGAGAGCATATCCAGTACAATAGAGTCCAGATGTGGTTTCATTTGTATTGTTCATTTCAGTCTGAAACAAACTCCTATGTAGAGCTACTAAATCAGACTTACCCAACCTGGTGCCCTCCAGATGTTTGGACTACTACTCCCATCAGCCTTAGCAAGAATTGCCAATCTTGCAAGTTCTAGTCTGAAACATCTGGAGTGCACCAAGTTGGGGAAGGCTGAACTGCGCTATTGGAATTACAATCTCATTAGCACTGTTCAACTTATCAGGTGCTAAAGGTTTGGTACACTAGATAGTGTATGAAGTCTCTCTAATACTACCTTCATCCCATTCCACATTCTCTCTTTGTCCAGTTACCCATTGTCTACACCAGGCTTCCCCAACCTGGTACTCTTCTGATATTTTAGACCCCAATTCCCATCAGCCAGCTATAGCCAATACGTCAGGAATCCTGGGAGTTATCACCCCAAACATCTGGATGGCACCAAGTTGGGAAATGCTGTTCTACACAACATATGGACTTGGATCCAGAATCTGCCTTCTAAGAGAATTAGAGTTCCATTTGCAGAAAGTCTCTCTATCCCATCCTGGAGGGTCTCATGATTTTCTGGGCTGTTCTCATGACACAACACCCCACTGTGAGTTATTTAACCCATGGTGAGGCTGGGGTGTGTGCAACCCCATTTTGAATCTATGGTGTTGCGCGAACCTGGCGAGCATGGGTTATGGGAGTGTTGAACAATCCTCACATAACCCATGATCTGTTTAACCCTTGCATAACCCACGCTTGCTGGGTTCGCACTAAATGACAACCCCAAGCAGGGGGTTGCATATGCAACCTGGCACCTGTGGTCACCACAGTTTATCATGGGTTAAATAACCCATGGCGATCCATGGTGTGTAGTCCAAACTTGGGCAGGATCTACGCTACTGCTTTATAAAGGTGTCGAAGTGCACTGGCAACTGTTGGGGCCCATGACACTTTCCATATACCCTTTTCAAAACAATTTCATAGTGTTTTATCCTGCTTGGTGTAGATCTGGCCTCAGTCTTTGTGTAGCATTTTCAGAGACCTGGAGGAGTTTTAAACAGAATAAAATCCAAGTAAAAAACAGAGTAAAAGCCACCAGCAGCATGAAGATCTAAAAATACAAAAACTTAAAAAAAAACCACCCAACTGGACTTAAAAACTGGGGAGAATAAAAAGTTCTTCATCTGATGCTGAAAAGACCACAATGTAAGTGCCAAGTGAGCCTCCTTGGGAAGGAATTCTATAGATGTGGTGCCCCCACTGATAAAGCCCTCAAAGAAGGAATGCCTTTCTTTCAAGTAAGCACAGGGGTTTAGCATTAGGGGCAGGTGGGGGAAAAGCAGTTTGTCCGGGAGGGTGTTTGTCTCCTTCTGGTGTCGCCTAAGCATTCCTGCCTTGCACTTCAGGGATCCCAAAATGCTTTATTTTGTCAAGTCACGTGTAGGTGTCTGCTGCTACATCTGATGCAGTGTGGGAAGCAAAGACTTTTCAGGGGCAAATGTAACTGTAAGTCTTCCATACTGAATAGTCCTGCAGTCAGTTTAGTGGGGCTTCAGTACAGACATCTAGGCTTGATTCATTTTTCATTTCTGCAATGAAGCTGAGCCTTAAACTGCAAATAAACAAATCTACTTGAGGATCAGTTAATAGAATTATTTGCTTTCCGACTTCTCAAATTGTCCTTTCCAGCAAATTGACAACCAAAATAACCAAGATTAGGACACTTTGCTACAAACATTAAATCACTCAGCCCTGAAAACCAGAATGGTTTGTGTGGATCCCAGCCCTGTACTTCATCTTTGTCAGGAACCTTGTTCTCAAATAACCCCACTCCCCAAAAAGGTTATTCTAATGTTATTGCTAAAATTCAGTGAATAATCAGTTGGTGAGAATCAACTGCCTTATTTATACATTGTTAATACATTTTTGCATTGGGGTTTCATGCTTGTTCAACCGCTAAGAAGAGCTAAAATATAGGATGTTGTGTGTATTTTTCCTGATTTAAAAAAAATGTAAATATGCATGTGAACTTTTTCTTTAATTCTCATCCCGCAGTTCATAGTTAGAGAAATTCATGGAATTCAGTGGGTTTTTTTTTTTTACTAACTATGCACAGAGAGCATGTAGGGGAAAATGGATTCAACCAAGTTGAAAATACAAATATTGAAGGAAAATGAAGTGTTTTGATGTAGAAAGAACTGGGACCCAGCACATTCCCAAACCAGAACCTAGTTAATAGGAATCAATCAGTTAGTTTTAACAAATAAATTAACATTGCATAATCCAAATTCTGTGATTCAACTGAGTTTTTTTTTAAAGGTCTTGGTATGTTTTTTTTTAATCTTTAAAGCTCTAAACTCTCTGATGCTGATCACAGTATCTCACGAATTGCTGTCAACCACAACAGCCTACCTGATAACTCAATTACTGTTCTGAGCCCCTGTTTTGGATCCTTCTAATGGGGGAAAATCACCTGAGACAGGGCCCCTTCTGTTGTGGTACCCAGGATTTGGAACAGCCATGTTTTCCCATAATGTCCGAAGCAGGTCTAGGTCTGTCTCATTTCTCTTCTATATTTATATTTCTTATGGATCTATTACTCTATTTTTTCTGTAAAAATATATTTTGCATGTAAGTTTTTAAATAACTAATTAATACAATTTTTTTGCAAAATATGTTTAATTTGATTCTTTGCAAAATAAAATGGCTCTGCTATGCATAAGATTAAGTAGTACCAGATGTGGTACAGAAATCAATTCTAGCTGATACTGACATTTTTTATAGTCTATTTTCTTTCAAAGCACCCATAAACAGGTAAGTGTTAGGAATGGGTTTAGACTGCCAAAGGAAAACTGAGTACCTTTATTTAATATTGGAATGATAAAGTTCAAGATTCAGTACAATCTTATTTACTATTAGGAACAGTTTTACTGGTATGAGTTTGATTATGTTTGTTTTCATTTGCATTTACGAATCAATGTAAAATGAAATGTTTTCCTTTGTTTATCTACCAGGAGCTTCCTCTGTATTAACAAAAGAATAAATAAATAAATAAATAAATGATAGTTTTTCTCTGGGTAGCAAACAAACTGTAGAAACAAAGAAGCATTTTCCATGATCACAGTGAATAAAAAAAAGAACACAGATTGTAATAAATGCACTGCTCTACATGATGTCTGTACCTGAGTACATGATTTCTATATGAGGGAACATTTGGAAAAGATTGTGGGGGAATGGTTAATCTATGTTAGCCTATGTCAATGACCATGCTGGCTGGGGATGATGCAAATTATAGTTCAAAATATCGGAAAGGCGCCAGGCAGGAGAAGACAGATCCATGTGATCTGACCCTCAGTGACTTTGTTCAGACAGCATGCTAATCCATGGTGGTTAAGCATTTCGAGCTAAACATTATGACTTAGCATGTTGTCTGAACAGGCCCAATGTTTGGCAATGGACTGAGGGCATGTTCTGATGGAGACACTCAACTAATAGAAGTTAACCACACCTTGCTGAGAACATTATTAACAAGTCCAGGGGAAATGTATTTCTAAGTATGAGCTTTTATTTAAAAGTTTGGATGCAACTTTAAAACCTCACATATCAGAGCTGCACTCATTTTGTACTCATCCTATGAGGGCAACTTCCTTTAGCTGACTATTGTTCATAAATAGAATTCTTCCTGTGAGAGATAAACAAACATATAAAAAAGTCTCTGTCCACTACTGTCAAACATTGATGTTATAAAACTCAGCATATCTATGTCTGACTCTTGAGTAGCTATCATAAAAGTGACTTTCTAGTAACACTCCTTTAAATAAACAATAGCACAGGAACTGGTGTGAACTTGCTGCATTTTCTGGATATCTGCCCAATGCCATTGTAGCTCAGTATAAATGATACTTCCAGTTGTCCGATATTCTAATTATATTTTCAACAGATTCTCTACACACACATTTTCACCTAACAATTCCCAAACAATAGATTTGGATCCACTTGGATGTCAAGGGTCTCCAGGCTGTCAATGTAAGATTTGCAGATGGAACAACTGAAAGATTTCAAGGAGGCTTCACTTCCAGGTCAGAGGCTGGAAATGACTGGTTGGGTGGGGGGAGGTGTTCCAAGAAAGAAGAAAAATCCAATAGCGGGTATATTAGTAAAACATTTGAGATCTTCAGAAGATACATAGATCAATGCAGATACATGATACCCCAGAGTTGTAAGGACTATTCCATTGACCATATTAGGTATTTTTAAACCTCCCTCCTTCCCACCACCACCACGACACACACACACACACAGAGGTCTAAGATTGGCCATGGCTAAAGACTGAACAATGCATTAGACAAGCATCTATTGGTCTAACTAGTTTTAGACATTTCCACACATTTCCTTCTATCTTACAGTATGTTGCTGTATAAATAGCAAAAGTAATATTTTTGGCATGGATTGTGGAATCAGATGTCCTTTGGGCCAGCATAACATAATCTTGTGATACACAATATCCTGATCAGGAATCCTCAATTCAAGCATGTACTAATAATCTAGGTATTCTTTGGGGTCCATCTTTAAGAAAGTAATTCATCCATTCCTTAAGAAAGCTCCAAGGGACAGTTCCGAATAGCCACAATGATGGGTTGAATGAAATAAACAAGGCTATGCTATATATATATATATATATATATATATATATATATATATATTCTGTTCAGTGTGGCCAGAAATAGCCACATTCTTCATGCAGAATCAGCTCGGGAAAGAAAGCCAAGACAGAGCTGCCTCTGAGAGCTCCATTAAATTGGTCTTCTGTTTTTCTTTACACACTCTACTACTTCTTATCCTGCCTCTACCTTGGTTGCCAACATTACTGCTCAAATTAGCAACCAATTCCACAAATCCCCAGTTTTCAATATTTGGCAGCTTGAAGTCTGTGGTTGTTCCTTGGAAAGGACAATGGCATGAAACGGTACTGCTGTTGCTGCAACAAAGACGATATTTTGTAGCGGTGGGACAAGTGGGGGTCTAGAGTTCCATGCTGTTAAGAACCAAATGATGTGCTCAAAATAAATTATGCAAATGGAGCAATTTTGCTAAATTTGCTTAGCATGCATAATTCAATAAGCAGGGTTAAAAGGTTTTGGGTTGGAACTGGGGATGTGAATAGAGAGAAGAGGTGTCTAGAGCACTAGGAAAATATGAGATATGGAAGGAGGAGGCAAGGGCTTGTGGGCCATAGGGAGGAGCAGAGCAGAGTGTGAATAGAATTGGTTCTACCTTTTGATCCCAGGTAGCTCTCCCCACTGGATTGATTTTAGCAGCCTACGTAGACTTCTATTAATGAATATGTATGTACATATTATGTTTAGTAGCTAAAGGAGGTCATCACACTCGGGAAATTGCATTTCCTTACTGTTGCTTCTCCACCTGCGCATTTGTCCCTCATTACTTCCTCTTTTGAAAGAAGAAGTAAACAACTTGCACGTGGTCCATTAAGTGGGCCATTTTGATCATATTGTGCTTCTCCTGCATCCAGTAGGATATAGTGGCAACTTCCGTCTTTAAAATAAAGTCGGACTTAGGTGTTTTTTGGCATTCGAAGAAGGCTAGAAGGGGCAGGAGGCACATGGGAGGCAGACAATGTCGTGAGAGGGAACTGCGAAAATCCATGAGTGCCCAGTAACAAGTGTGCAATAAAACACTCGTCTGATGGAGCTCTTATATCCTACTTTTCCCATGAAGGAACTCAAGGCAGCATAAAGGGGGTTCCTAAGTAGTCTCCCATCCAGGACCTGAAGAGGATAAAACCTTCTTAGCTTCAGCAAGGTGGCTGCACCATAGTGTGGAAACTTTCATCAGCAGACTTCAGAGAACTTTAAAAAAACATAACAGTGCCATTTTAAAATAGAAAACTAAGAACCAACCAATCAATCTTTCCCAACCAGATCATTACAAATAAATAGGTTATGCACTATGGTTAAAAACAATACAAATTATAACGGAAGCATTGCCTGGGTGAAGAATTGCATCAAGTGACAAATTACTACTTATTTTTATTTATTTATTTAAAAATATTTCTAGGCTGCTTTTCAGCGCAGAAGCGCTCCCCAAGGCAGCTTACATTAAAATTCATACAACAAAACAAAATACAGTAATAAGGCAGCAACCATTCATAAAACAACAAACACCAGCAACGTTACTAAAAAAACAAACCCTACAATATAACTACAGCTCCTAAGCAGAACAGTCTAATATAGGGTGACCAGATAAAATCCAGGTCAGGGCTCATGTAACCTCTTCATCACAACTGTTAAAGTTGCAGGGGCCCTGACATCTTTTGTATATGGTCACTCTAGTATAATGCCAGCAACTTTAACTGTTGTGATGAAGAGGGAATATCACCAGGAACTAATTGTATACAAATGACACTGGCTGAAATCCCCTTTTCTCTACAACTGTTAAAGTTACATGAGCCCTGACCTGGATTTTATCTGGTCACCCTAGTCTAATAAAATATAATTAGCAGAAGGCCAAAGTAAACAACTAGGTCTTCAGGCCTTCCTTAAATGGGGCCTGACAGACCCTCAATCGCAACCCATTCTGAGGTGTGGAGCCACTGCAGAAATGGCCCTCTCTCGTGCATTTGACTACCTCACTGCCCTCAAAGGTGGGCAAGTGTGAAGGGCCTCTGCTGCTGATCTTAAAGTGCAGAGAAGTTGATATGGCTGAAGGTGTTCCTTCACATTGTTTGAATGCCAAGGCACTGCAGCATCCCCACAATAGAGATATAACACTGAAGACACTTGGACCTTGATGACAGGTTCACAACTATTGTACCAAAAGCTATCATCTAGAAAGGCTGTAAGGTTACAATCCTATGATCTATGGTCCCATGAGCCATATGATAGTTTGGATCTCCCCCTCTGAGGGCAGGAAGAGAAGGGATCCAACCTTAGAGGGACAGAACTGACTTTGGATGCTCCCTGCCAGTCCCTGTGGAAACATCCATGAACCTTGCTGAATCAGGAAAGGCAAAAAGGGGTACACATTATGTTGTGTGTCGTGGGTGGATCAGGGAAGACTTTCAACCCACAGGATCCAAAGCCCTCCTAGTCACATGACACTCCCTGATCTCAGACAGGGTTGTATGTCAGCCCTGGAGATGGCATACATAGTTTCCCTCCCATTGATACCAATGAGAGGTAAATCATAAACAAACAAATCTGGAACAGGAAAGTAAAGGAGTACCAATGCACTCCTTTCTCTCTGCCGGTGTGACCATGGCAGGGTCTTGAAGTTTCCTCTGCCTTTCAATTTCCCTACCCTCACTAGCGGTATTGCCCTGTAAGGTTTCAATTCTATGCACACTTACTTGAGATTCCTATGGAACATAGTGGGACTCACTTCCAAGTAAACATGCATAGGATTGCACTGCCCACGCCTCTCTTTTCCGAGAGCCATTCATATTGCATGTGTAATAAAAATATTGTATTTTCATACTGTTGCTGTGGGTCAGGAGCCCAACAAAATACTGATAATTTCACTGAACATAATGAATTACTGCCTTCCACATATATAGATTTGTCATAGGCATCAGTTTGTGTGGTCCTGTTCTGAAATAAATCCCCATTTGTTCACACAGACCTACTCCCAGACAGAGCTTGTTTACCTACTGCCTTGTCTTAATATATTACATCTACTGTATTTCTTTGCTATGTATTCATTACTTAGAAATCCTCTTGGTGCAAAACAAATGTATATATGTAGAAGGATTTTTTTTAAAAAAATAGTTTCCTCCAAATTATGAACTATCAATAATTGTTTCAGATCTAATGATCATTCCATGAGTGAAAGTAACTCCTTGTGCAGTCTGTATTTTGGCACAAGTCCTCCTGAAACCATGATGGGCATTTAGCCTGAGTAAAGACTAATCGCTGTAGGACATGATCCATGGAGTATAATAACTAGAGGGGAACAAAACCAGCTTACACGAAATCAGAAGAAAAACCAAAGTTAAGATTCAAAAACCTTACTGATGGTGGTGGCACGAGCACTAGAAAAGTTGGTGAGCAGCACAGGCAGACCTTTTTACACAGATGAATACTATACTTTCACAAGCAGAATGGGCAACAAAACGTTGCTGCGTAATCCTGCCATCTGGATCATGCTGGATCATGTTAGTGAGTGTGGCCATACCCACTATATCATTGCCCTGCCATTTTGCTCTTCTCTGTGCTGGAAGAGTTATGGAGTCCACTGCTAAAGCATCCCTGATAGGTGGCCATCCAGCCTCTACTTAAAAAGTCCATTCAACCGACTAAGCACAAGTCTGCACAAAGATGTGCTGGAGGAGGAGAACCGCCCCACTCTCCCCTTTTGTCAGCAAGACTCCAACAAAAGAAAACCTAAGAGGGGGAAATAATCCAGACTGTCCCTGCACCAAAATAAAACGCAACCGGGGGCGGGGGGGAGAGGTGAGATGAGTGCAGGTCAGGGACAACATCATGTGAGTATCGTGCTGCAAAATCACATACCAGGCATAGCAAGTGTGTGATAAATCACTGGTGTGATGGAGCCCTCAAAGTCCCCTTTCTTTTAATTTGATCCTATGCTTTGGAGCAACAGAATAGTTTGCTTAATTGTCTATATGATACCTCTTAATCATCTCTTCTCCAGGCTAAAATGCTCAACTCCTTTGAGCTTTCCTCATTGGAGGTTTGTTCCAAATAAACTCAGATTTGCTCTCACCAAAGCAAAACAAAATGGTACCAATACTTCTTGTGATCTAGATACTATATTTCTAGTGACGCAGACTAGGATTGTGTTAACCTTTTTCACTTCCCCAAGTCAGGAGTCACCCATTCTATATTTGTCCCTCTGATTTTTCCTACCTAAATTCAGAACTTTATATTAATCTTGAATTCTGTTTCTGTCTTCTAAAGTATAAACTACTACGCCCAGTTTGGTGGCACCTACACATTTCATCAGTATCTCCTCTACTCCTCATTCCAAGCCACTTATGAAAATGCTGAACAGAACTGCAGTAACCCACTTGTCACTTTTATCCAGTTTGACTAGATGCCATCAATGAACACATTTGGTTTAGTGTTGTGCCGAAAATTTATCCTATTAAAATTCCCCCTATTCTCATTCAATTCGATAGAAAAGAATTTGCTTTTGGAGAAATTCTCATGGGTTTGGTTCAGGGTTCATGTGCTTACTTACTTATGAGATGACTGAGGAGTGTGTGTGAGTGTCCTGTCTTTCATTATACTTTCCACACTTCCCGCCCAAGGAAATACATCATGAATCAATTCCCCCCATAGGGCATTTTCAGATCAGGTATTGGAGGCAGCCTGGGAGACTGTGGAGCAATGATGAGATGTGTAACAGAAAGAATAGTATAGACAATACCCTCAGCCACCTCACAGTGATTAGGTCAGGTCAAAAACACCACCAACACACATTCAAAATAAATTATACAATGCCCTGAGAATGAGGCAGGAAAATGGAAGACTCTTTCATGGGAAAATAAAACTTCCAGGGAATTCCTGAGATTTTTTTTCTTTTCCTACCTCCTAGAAATAAAAGGATATTTTCAGAATTTTCTCTATATTTTCTTCACCATCATTCTTCACCATCCCCTCAATGCCCTAGTGTGATGCTAGGTATATGGCCCATTGTGTAGGATGCAAGTTGAGGGCCAGGCTGCCAACACAGTCGATGCTGTTGCCATTTGCAGTGGCTGTGCAAAAAAACCAAAACCCCTTATGGAAAAAGAAAGAAAGAAAGAAGCTGTTCTGCAACGCTTGCCAATGGCGATGCTGACCTGTGAGAAATTGTTGGAGAATTTCTTCACTCCCTGAAGAAATTCGGTGAAATTGTACCCCCAATTTCTCTACCCACAAATAGGGTGGAGAATTTTGAAAGGCCACTCGTGCACAGCTCTACTTTGGTTGCAATCCATCAACCAGCTCTCAGTCCACCAAACTGTAGCATAATTTAGCCAAGTAGAGTTGTCAACAAGAATATCGTGGAACTTTGTTGTACGTTTTGCTGAAATCATGATATTCTGCTTCCACAGCATTCCCTTAATTTACCAAGCTAGAATCTCTATCAAAAAAAGAGATAAAGTTAATCTGGTATGACTTGTTCTTGAGAAACATGTCCCAGCATTTGCAATCACAACATTCTTTGCTAAATGCTCACAGACTCACTGCTTAATTTTATCTGTTCTAGAACTTTTCTAAGTATCAATGTCAAGCTGACTGGTTCAGTTGCCTGGATTCCCTTTTCCCCACTTTTTGAAGATGGGGATATATTATCCACATATTCAGCCTCTTAGCACTTCAGCGGTACTTCAAGACTTCTCAAAAATTATATCCAGAGGGGTTGCTGTGTAAGTCTGTTGCAGCAAAACCTACCAAGTGTCTTGTGGCACATTAAAGACTAACAAATGTATTCTGGCATAAGCTTCTGTGGACAATGTCTCTTTGTTGTTTGATTGCATAGAGACTATGCAATCAAATGTGCAAAATCCTACAATTCCCTCGGATGCAATTCACTTTGCCCAGAAGACATGAATTTATTTATGTCGGCTAGGTGTTCCTGTATCATCTCTTTACTTATCTTGGGCTGCAACTCCCCTCCCTTTTATTACTTGATCTATTTTTACTAGACCAAATAGTTTCCCTTGTGGAACAAAAACCTTGTGGTTCCTCCCCCCCACAAGTTTTTTTGTACGTCTGCAAACCTTGAAGTTCATCTGTGACCACGATGATACTTCTCTCTTTTGTCTTGGTGGCCTTATTTTAGCTACAGTCCTGCTGGCACTCACCAGATGTATTTGTTATTAGAAGAAGTGATAGATATTATTATTAGAGTCATTCTCCTCACTGCATGGTCAACTCACCTGTAGCCATATAAGTAGCTCAATTCTGGCTTGGAAATGATGAATTATAGGGAAATCAAAAGTCAGACTACTGGTCCATCTTGGTCTCTGAGGTCTGAGGCAGAGTTCTTTCCAAGGCCTGTTACCTGAGATCCTTTAATGGAAAATTGATCATGGATTTACCCTATGTATACAAAGAATGAGGAGCTATGGTCCTTTTCTTGTTTGATTGCAGATACATTTGTGCACATTTACCTATAAACATCCAGGTTCTAGAGACATCACTGCCTTCCAGTATGAGCCAAACAAGACATGACAAGAGAGATCTCTGATCAGGACTTCTGCTGTTAAGCAAAAAGAAATAATTGGGACCTAATTGGGACCACAATGCTGTTGTTGTTTTTAACCTCTCCTTTCCTCACTGTGCTGTATTCCCAATCCTCATTGCCTTCTCCAAGTTGTTATTTGCCTTCAGGAGAAAATATATTGATATGACTCTAAAATTCCAAATGGCTGACAACTCCAAAGGTGTAGGGATTTTGACCCAGGGCTGCTTTCCTTAGAATCAGGTCACTGGAGACTTACAGCATCTCTGTGATATAAAGTAGTGTGTGTGTGTGTGTGTGTGTGTGTGTGTGTAGAGGGAGAGAGAGAGAGAAGCTATGGCCTTTCTCTATAAACATGAGGACTTCCATAAAATTACATGAATGAGTCACAATTAAAACCTCATTTGGAAGCACCTTTAGTTCCGGAACTGTTTTAAAACAGCAGCTAGGCCAGACCCCTCACCTTGGCCTAATAGGAGAAAGGAGGAGTCATCTTCTATTCAGATAACTTTCAGTACATGTCTGGACAAGATCTGGTCAAACTCCATGCCTCAGGGTAGAAGGGAGAGGGTAGCACCCACTAAAACAATGTACTTTTACAGTCAGAAGAACTGGACTAGGTGTGATCCTGAAAGGTTGTGCAGACCAACCCCAAATCCATAAAAATATTGTACCTGTATATGTTTTCTGTTGCCAGATAGGTATTAAAAAAACAGGGGCTATTCCTGGTCAATAGAGACACATATAGCACCAGGTGATGGGGCTACTCCTCAAAGTCTTTCTCAGAATGAACATTGTGACATGGAGAGGGCTGTGGGATATATAATTAGCATTAGGAAAAAGGTGCAAGCTGAGGACAATGCTTAGAACCTATAGCTATTCAGCTGAACTCAGTTTTCTGTGGTTTTGGATTTCATTAATAAAATTTCCAAGGGGACTATCTGTCTTGGAGAACAGACATTTGCTGTTAGCTTTATACACATTTGACATATTTTCAGTCTCTTGTCATACTTCACACATGCAGTAAATAGTTGAAGCAAACTTCTCTCTTTCCTTTTTTGTAAAAGGAGGCAATTTACATAACACAGTTACGCCCCTAGCAATCTTATTTCTAATGGATTTACTGAAAAATGTTCATTATTATTTTTAAATATAATTAATTTAGTTTTTGGCTTTTGACATTTTTTAAAGGATTACAATAATAGCCTCCCTCCAGATTACTCAGGTTTCAAAGGCAAGTTGTACCAGCTATATATTAAAATTGTCAGCTGCCAAGGCACTACAGTGGATTTTTAATGTGTTTCTTCAAAACACTTAAAGGCACTTTTTATAATATATGAACCACTAAATATAAAACGGAACGTAATCTTCAAGGCATACTGATTAATGCAAAATTGACTCAAATAAATGCAGTTTATGGCCCTATTCCAGTGAGCTCTCTCATTGCTAAAGACTTTCATACAATAGTTTTCCATTTTCAAAATCCCATCAATTTTTGCTTACAACATTTTTGAAAACAGGTACAGCAACTTCCAATCAGCCACCAAGCAATAATTTAAGGTTCCATTTCCATTACGATATAGAAGTTTGAGTCATGGGCAGAGGGCAATACTTTTGTGGGTTGATCATCAGGCTGTCATTGTTGCTTGCAATGTCAACCACCTTACTGTACATAGATGGTTGTAGGCAGGAAGTGTGCTGGCTTTATTATTCATTGCAAATAAGTTATTAGATCAATTTGGCTCACATATTTTTTTCGTACTTGTTTGCAAACCAATTCAAAGACTTCTAAATATATTCTTATTTAAGCATATTCAATTAATAGATTATGCAGAAGCACCTATTCAAATATAGATATTTCTAAAAAGGGGGACTCAGTTCTAAGGCTAGATTTTAAATAAATGATGTGATGGACAGATTCTATTTATACCTTCTCAGTACTTTAAGGATTGTACTTTAAACAATACTCAGTTGTCCTGAGCCATGTATGTTCTCATGCCTATGGGCAAGCTTTGTCCCACATTCAATTTCAGAAATTAACATTTTCATATTAATGCTTCTTATTTCTTCCAAGTAAGTTTCCTTGGTTTTGATGGAATTAAGTGAGCACGCTTAAGATTGCTGCCTTATTTTAAATTCCATTTTATGATTCCATTTTATGATTCAGTTATCATTTCCGGTGCTGGCAGTAGTGAGCTTTTTCTGACTGATAGTGCAAAATAATGGAAAACTTATTTTATTTGCCCTGCCAAAGGGGAAGAGGGTTAAGGTGGGCTACAGCCCCTCTGAAGCCACCCAGAAGAGAGCTTTGTACATTTTTGTATATGGGAAACAAGCCACACCAGACGTCTTCAACGCCTTTATTAAAACATACAGAAATATAAAGCAACCTTCTTCTGATTTTTAAGACAGCATAAACAACTTCACTGAACAATTGCCCTTGGTATGGTCATATATAGTAGGGTGACCAGATAAAATCCAGGTCAGGCTCATGTAACTTTAACAGTTGTAGAGAAAAGGGAATTTCAGCCAGTGTCATTTGTATGCAATTAGTTCCTGGTGAAATTCCCTCTTCATCACAACAGTTAAAGTTAAGGGCCCTGCCTTCTGGTATATGGTCACTCTAGTATAGTGCATGCAACTTTAACTGGTGTGATGAAGAGGGAATTTCACCAGGAACTAATTGCATACAAATGACACTGGCTGAAATTCCCTTTTCTCTACAACTGTTAAAGTTACATGAGCCCTGACCTGGATTTTATCTGGTCACTCTAGTCATATAGGCCCATTGTCCTGGACTCTCAGGAGATTATACTGCTTCCTAATGACTTCTGCCCAAAAGTGAAAGCATTGCCTTAAATGTCTCTCATATAGCCTGCAAACACTGAGGCCTTTTGGGTTTGCCTCTTAAAGAAGCAATACACAACACACATACAAAAGAATCCATGTGCAAAGCTGCCCTTTCCACTTAACTGGTGACCAACTGTTAGGATTTTCCCAGATTTGTCCTGGTTTTTGTTCTATCCTAGGTGTCAGGGGGGATTTTCTGTTATTTTCTTTAATATTCTGGAATGACACACTTTCCCCTTTAAGAACACCCATAGTGTGGCGGGGGGAATGACGCGCTTTCTGGAGGCCCCTATTGGAGCAGGGAGGAGGGCAGGAATGACACACTTTCCCCTCCTCCTCTCCAACCAGGGCCCTTAAGGCTCCGATTGGAGTGGAGGAGGGGAAGTGCACTTTCTTGGGCCTCTGGAGAGCATGTCATTCACAACTGCCATGCTAACGGCAGCTGCCAATAGTGTGGCAGGGGAATGACATGTTTTCCGGAGGCCCTGAAAAGCGCACTTCCCTGCTTCGCCCCCACTGGGTCTCCTCCTTTTTGGTTTCCCAAATATGGTCACCCTAGATTTGCAACCCTAAGATATTGGTGGACTGGGCCATATAATGCTAGTGCCATTGTGTGTACCAGCTTTCTCATCTATGTACTCCTGCTGAAAGTAACACTTTCACTACACTTTACTTGCATACATGTTTTTCCCCTGCACATGCAGCAGAATCCGATGCACATTTACTTGTAAGCAGCAGAAGTTTCAAGTACTCAATTTTTAAGCCCCCCCACCAGCTCCCCACTTTATATCTCTTATATTTTTATCGTAACAGGAAGCATAAAGTTCAAAAAATGTTCGAAACATATTCTTTTCTACGAAAGATATAAATTAGGAATTTTGAATGAAAAAGAAAATGCTTTTTTATGGTCTGATGAAAGTTTTATGATTGTTCTAAGGTCTGGTCTTTATTTACAAATCATTCTTAAACTTGTTTCTCAGGAATCTGCATCACAGATCTCTGGAGCAATTTTCCACTTCATAATTATGTACCCACAGTCAACTGTGTCTAGTAAAAAACAAACAGAAAAAGAAAAAGGTATCAGCTTCCAAAAAAGCAAGAGTTCCCTAGCTAATTGCACAATCATTTTAAATTATCTCAGTTCATCTGTTAAAAACACTTTTTCTATTTTAAAGTGACTCTTAACGCAAAACTCCCTGTCAAATATAAGATACAAATAACTAACCAAAATATGTACTGATTTAACCCTCAACAGCAAACTCCCATGTAAGTAAGACCTATATCAAGGCATCAAATCTGAACAGGAAATCTGAACCCATGTAGAGGAGACATGCTGCCCTGCCCCTTCCCTATTGTTTCCTGACTTTCATGGTTGGAGTGGCTGTAGTGGGTGTGGTTAACGTGTGCTCTGCTTACCCTAGTAATACACTTCAGACCTAGAAGCTTCCACAACAGCATTCGTCATTGATATCTATATGGGGGAAGGAGACTAACTCCATAGAAACCAAAGACTGCACAAAGAGATTAGAGAAAAGGCCCTGCCTAGACCTCCAGAAAAGAAAGAGCAACTAACAGCTAAAGGTTCCTTAAAGTGGCAAGGTCTGAGGAGCACTTCAGCTTGTGTTCATGCTTTATCAGGGCTCCCAGTCTCATGTTTAAGTGAAGGAGAGTAGAAGCCCCACCCCCAGTCTTTGCAACTCAATGCAGAAAGGGTGGGAACAGAAGGGGTGGCACCTGTGGGGATGTGGGGATAGGGACCTCATTCAAACATGCCCCCAAACAGGTTCAGGTTTCCCATTCAGGCTTGGGGCTTAAGTGTTATATCAATTATGAACAGTGGTCAGGTTGGGAATTTTTGATATGTTCAAGGCAAAGGAGTTAGCTGTTGAGCCACTGCTGAGCATGCCTCTGAGATATGTTCATGTACATAGGTGTGCATAAGGGGTGTGCCAGAAGTGCCCAGGCATACTCTAATGGGAGCCTCTCTGCCAGGAGCCACACTTCAAAGAGGCCAGGCTAATATTGCCTCATAAGCCCCCTCCTCAGGCCAGTGTCACCATGAAGCTGGGCCCTCCTGCAGTTTAGCAAGCTGAACGTGGAGTAGGGCACCAGTGTCTACAGTGTTTAATAAAGAAAGAAATAAATAAAAATAATGCAGAAAGATAAAGATAAAAGAGGGATAAAAAGAAATTAAAAGCGGTGGCCCCACCCACTTTAGGCTCTGGCCTGCGGACAGCTGACTTTGGCAACATCCACCAGCAACATGTATAGCTTTTCTTCATTAAAAAAATAAATTTTAAATCCTGCTGCCTTACTGGGCCTTTGTGCTTCTGCTTTCTTTCTGGTATTACGATTGGCGCCATTACATGGGTGGCCACGTGGTTTGAATTGAATACTTCCTCTCTGTGCTTACTCCATTCCCTTCAATGAAACTGTGCCATCTAGTCGTAGAATTACAGTTCAATGGCAGCTTTACACAGGGCCGATTTTGCACATTATTTTGAATAGCTGATTATCTCTGTGTGGTTTTGAAGCAGGATAAGGGGGAAGCATGGGAGACATCCTGGAAGTTGCTTACATCATCTAAAGGACCTGCAAACATACATAGAGATCAATCATGAGCATGTAATAAATTGGTTGTGTAGAAAGGCTCGCAGCCTCTGATACCCCTGAGACAATTGATAGCCATATATTAAGTGATTTACAAATATATTTTCTCAATGACTCACTGGCATGAAGGGATGAATTGCTAGGTGTCGGTCAGATTTTCAAAAAAGTTTCAGACTTTTCCTGGGTATATGCCAAAGTCAGGCTCAACCACAGGCATGTTGTATTTGGGTTATCCATGCCAAAGTACAAAATATAAAGTGAGAATCAGTCGTAAGTGACTACAGTAGGATCAGGGTAAGCCACAGAAAGGTAAAATAAGAAAATTAGGTATTAATTTTTCCTGTTGATCTGAAGGGAAAAAAATATGGGCCATCTTGGTGCCAGTCCGACCTCAAAATTCAGACAGGCAATAACCAATAACATTTAATAGAGACCAATAGAAGTCTAGAAACCAATAACATTTAATATCACTGAAGTTGTAAGACTTTTTCACGTTTGCCCAACAAACTGGCCTCTACAGGTAATGGTGCCCTCAAGAGTCTCCTCCACATGGTGTCCACAACATTATTGTGTTATGCAGGCTTCCCCAAGATGGCACCCTCCAGATACATTGGACTTCAACTCCTATAATCTCCAGACATCATGTTGGTTGGGGGTGATGGGAGTTGTAGTCCAACACATCTGGAGGGCACTAGGTTGGGGAAGGATTGTGTAGTGACTCTCCATACAAATCATTTGATTTTTCCCACAGTACTTTTGCTTAAAAGTATGCAATGGTGTAGAGTAGCCTTCCCCAATCTGTTGCCTTCCAGATGTTTTGGACTACAATTCCCATGATCCCTAACCATTGGCTATGCTGGTTAGGACTGATGGAAATTGTAGGCCAAAGCAGCTGGAAGGCACCAAGTTTGGGAAGGATGGTGTAGAGGAAATCCCCAGACCTGTGTGGCAGGTTATAACACCTAAAAGGATTTTGCCATGTGGAAATAGCCATCACACAGTGGAAGGCAACATGGCCAGTACATGGCAGCTTTGTGAACCTGCAGTGCACATAGCTTCTATGCAAACTTCATTGCAATAGTCACTCATCAGCAGTCCTTGATGAACTGTTTTCTGTCTGCGCATTGACAATGACAAGAGCAAGGAAACTTCTCTCTCCTATTGAACTTTTGCCCTCAATGCACAACTCAGAAAATGCCAATGAAAACCCAACTAATACAGTATTCAGTGCAATAAACAATCCATCCCAATCTTGCACTCTAGATAGGCCACCACGAAGAGTAATACTCATTAATACAGATTTCATTTGGGTGGAGGTACTGAGAATAGATTTCTCAGAGTCTGCACTTCTGAAGAAGGGAGTCATGTTACTCACGGCTGATTAGAATTTTTGAAATCCCTCTTCTTGCTTGGCTGCTGTTATTATCATATTATTCATTAACATCTCTATTTCAGTAAGAGAAAAAATGGGGTTTGACCCAGCCAAACACATGGTTTTTTTCTTTTCTTTTCTCTTTTCTTATTCTTTTCCTTCCTGCCAAACCTTAAATTCTTTGGCCTTGTTCAAGTTTCCTACTGCTTTGTGTGAGAATTCAGGAGTATCAAGCTCTGGAAACAATTGTTTTGTCAGCTGACGTTAAGGCAGCAAGCGCTTCAAATGTTTTTTCCAACGTATACACCAAGTCAAAACATTCCTTCTTATTCCTCTCCAATACAATTTCTGATTTTCTGCACATTCTATCACTAAGAGTCTCTGTGTGGGATCACCTCACACATCTAGCAAAACTGCCACACTAAACAGACACTGACCCGTTCACATGTAATACTCAGCTACTGGGTTAAATAACCCTGGAATTGGTGTGGTTGCGTGCAGTGGAAGTTGGTGGCTCCGATGTCAGCGGGGTGGTACATCCACTCTGGATTTAGTCAAAACCAGTCAGAACTTTAAAGGAGCTTTCCAAGTTACATCTTGGATAGCTCCTTTAGAGTTCTGATGGTTCTGTCTGAAACCCAGAGCAGATTTACCGCCCTGCTGACATCGGACACCTAAACATGCTTAGGGTTGTACCATAATACTCCCATCCTAAATATATTTCCTATAAAGTAAGTCCTGTAGATTTTCACAGGGTTCACTTTTAAGTAAGCACGTTTAGCAATGCAGCCTGATTTTAATTCTTGTCTATGACTGAGCTATAATTTGTATGTTAAAATGGCTTTCCTTCAGGTAACCACAGGAGGTCGTCGCTGGGGGTTGAGTGGTGTGTGTGTGTGTAGGAGGGGTAGGTGCTTGTCTTCCACCAACCCCTCTGTTCCCACCAATGCCAGTACTAATTCATTTGCTTATAGTCTAGGAACATAATCAACAAAATGTACATGAAGTCCAGGTTATAAGAAGTGAATATTACATTTCTTCTGTGGTGTCACAAAGATGGATGTTAAGATAAAGTGTTTTTGTTTTGTTTTTTTGTTCCAAAAAAAGAAGTTACGTGAGAGAAACTCTTAACGTTTATAAATCCCACGCATATGGCGTTCTTTATAAAAGTTTCTTTAGAGAAGTGTCAGTAGAGTTGAATGCAGGTATATATGCTAAATAGAATAGTATTTTTAATATATATATATAAAAACAACAAAGCCAGTTAAGTGAAACCATTAACATTCACTTTGTCTGGCTACATGTGAGTCCTCTTACTATAATTATAACACAAGAGGTCATTGCAATGGAATTACCAGCCTTCAAACGATATAAGACAATTCTTCTCAGGGGAGTCAAACAAATTTGTAAAACAAATACAGTTGAAATTTCAGACATTAATCTCTTTTTTACATGGTATGGGAACAAGAGAGCTGTGAAAAGAAATTTTACCCTAAGGCTCCAAAAATGACATTCATGTTTTTTAACAACAAGTTTTTACATGTAGAGAGTTAACATAGCATTTAGCTTTTATAAACACAGTTTTTCATGACAGTTAGCACTGGAACAATGCTGTAAGACAGAGAATACATACTAAGAGATGAGCTAGACTGCATGTTCTGAACAAGTATCTGAATGCAAGTTCCTATGTTTATACTAGGGTTTGATTATAGAAGCCCAGGGTCAGATCCAGTTTTCAAACTGTAAGGTGACTAGAACTGTATTTTGGACTTAGATTATTGGCCTTCATTTCAGAAGAAGTTACTAAAAAAATTTTTTTTAATTGTACCGAAACCATACTTTTACACTGGATTGGTTAAAGTGAAATAGCCATCACTCCCTGGCATTGTATTCATACCCATAATTCAGGTTAGAAGCTCTACTCTGCACCCTTAACAGGAAAGGAACTACATAGCTGTGTGGGAAATTATCCCTTTTATTCCTTTAACTGCCTTGATTCTAAGTACAGTAACTGAAGCAAAGAGGACTACCTCAAGGTACCTCTGTACCTCGGTGTTTCATTTCCCATAAAGGCATAGTATGAGTATGCCTTTATACTTAATATGAGGCAGCCAAGACAACCACTAATTCAACTGTAAACTGAGGCAGGCTTGGCTATTGTGAGGATCAACCCCTCCATTTGATCTCAAGCTGTAAGCAAAGTATAGAGCTTGTAGACGTGATGGTGGCAAGTAATTTTGAGGGGGATAGAGCTACAAAGGGTTATTCACCATGTGCTTGTATAAATCGGTATAAATCTTCTTTAGCATCCATTTCTATTCCTGTCACTCATGACACTTGCTGTCAACAGCTGACCAAATAGTCTCATTAGATACAGTCTGTGAAAATATTTTGGTTTACCTTCTGACTTTCACTGATTAAACAAGAATGTCTCTAAAATGGAAGTTGACAAATTAATGAGAAATGCAAACACACCCCATGTATAAAATTGCTGAACAACAGAGTAATGGCTGCCTGTCTGATGGATGAAGATGATCGACTGACAATGACCACACACTGAACTCTCTTGGTACTAGTGGTGATAACAGCGGTTGAAATGTCAGTTATCCTTTCTGCTTCCCAGTCTCTAATGTTTTTAAGGTGCAGAAATTTTCCCCAGAGAAACTGTGTGTCCTTAAATTGACATTAATTGGTATTGCATGGGTCAGGAGAAAGGTAAAACAGGATGCCATAGAGAATTTAAACAGAGTTTGTTACCCTTTTTCTTCTTCTTAGAAAACATAAATAAACTGAACAATCCTTTATATTACATTCTTGGCTCTGGCTGCATTATAATCCTTTTAATTTTTATGTGTTACAGTTTCATAATTCACCCGTTAAAATATTTACCCGAGAACAATCTGAAAGAACAAAACACTGAAATAGTATACTGTGACATGCTTAGCAAAAAAACCAACTGAAAATTCACTTATCTTTTTTTAATTATTATTAATTACATGATTCAAGAAAAAGATGCAGTGTGAATCAATGTGAAGGAAGGAAAAATTCTATTTGAAGAGGGACTGAAAGCAAGTGGCAGTGGTGGGCCTTGCTGAAGTTTTGGGATCCTGGCAGTTGTCCAAGGGTCCCTCTAGACGAGAGCTTTTCCCCGTGGTGGCTTCGAAGTGACAGTAGGTGATGCACATGACACAGTCGCCACTCCGAAGCTATCCGGTGCCAAAGCCTCTAAACTCTGCAGTAAAAAAGTCGGGTACTTACCCCGACGTTGTTTTCCTGCGGAGCCTGCACAGCCGATGGTGACAGCTGATTGGTTGCCAATGGCTGAAAGAAGGCCAGTTCGGTCGCCCTGCGTCCCTCTCTTCCTCCCACTCCAGCCACCCCGTTCCTTCCTCCCCATATTTTATACAAACGGGGGAAGGAATGGGGCAGCCAGAGGGGGAGGAAGAGAGGGACGCAGGGCAACCAAACCAGTTCACCTCCCTCTGACTGCCCCATTTCTTCTGAATGCGGAGTTGCTGCCGCCACTGCACTGAGCACCGGGGAGGGGAAAGGAACGAGGCAGCCAGAGGAATGTGAGCCGGTTCGCATCCTTCCCTTCCTCCCTCTCTGGCTGCCCAGTTTCTCTTCCTTCCCCAGTGCTCAGCGCGGCAGCAGCAGCAACTCCGCACTCGCCTTCCTTCCCGTGCAGATGCTGGGAAGGAGAGCGAGTGCAAGAGCCCAGGGCATCCTGGCACCATGGTGCCGCTGTCAAGACAGGGCCCAAGATGCCAGATGTTGGTGATAATCCTGATTACAGGTCCTGGACTAACAATCTGCAAAAGAACTCCGCCTGCCCCCGCTGCCTAACTCACTAGCTTTGAATGTGCAGAAAGACTTTTCATGTGAAAGCACATTTAAATATACACCCTTTCTAAGGTAATCTGGACTGTGCCATACACCTTTGCTAGAATTTGGTTTGGCTCTGAATTAGAGTTCTCCAGGGATTAGATGAGAGTGGAATGGCTGAAAAAGTTCTTGCTTTCGAAACAATTCATGGTAACACTAGAACTGATTGCTACAGACGATGTGAGGTGCAATTCAGATAAGATTAAATTGGAAAAGGGACTTGCATAGAAGATGCAGTGAGAGAATTAAATTAGGGTTAATGTTCCACCCAATAGCCAGGGTTAATTTTAAGCAAAACACTTGCAGATGGCTTTCAAGGGCTAGTGAGCTTACCTATGCTTTACAAGGGTCGCCTCTCTCCTCTGTGTACACTTGACAAGTAAATTGCAAGATTTAAATCTATAAAGGCAATTAGCAAACAGCTGATGTGTCATATTTATGCCTGGCCCTCATTTAGGGGTTAAGTTGCTTTAAATGTTAAGGGAGTCACTGGCACTTCCTCTCTCAATGTTCAGCTGTAAAAGGGCCCCAAAGCAGCATATTAATCTAATTTATTTTAGATGTTGCTCCCCTGTCTGGCATTGCATATTATGAATATATTAGTCTGATGTCATCTTGACTTCACTCGCATGAATTGCTAGCTGTCCCTTTAGACTTTCCTGAATGTGAACTACATAGTGTAAGGTGAGCAAATGGAAGGAAATCAGAGACGAATAGAACTTCATTTTTCAGATTATGCATTAATATCTCCAATACATAGAATTAGGAAGGCCCAGAGGAATGTAGATATATCCTAGTGTGTGATTCTAGGGTGCTTTCCTTGCAGAAAGGATACCTCACATATTTTGAGTGTATGGAAGTTGGCCACAATGAACAGGGCTCTCTGGTTAGTCAGACAGCAAAATTAAAGACCAAAGCAATAGAAGAGAACCAGTGTTCTTTCTGTGTACTATAAGTACCAGCCAAGTTTGGCTGAGTGCAGTTTGTTTTCAATAAACCACCTTCTTCTTCTTCTTCTTCTTCTTCTTCTTCTTCTTCTTCTTCTTCTTCTTCATCATCATCATCATCATCTCCATCTTCGTCTTCATCATTTTAGCTTTCCACTTGAATATTTTTTTCTTTAATGTAGTGTCTGTAAGAAAATTAGATCTTCCATCTTTGACTGGGTTGCTCAGAAATGGTCTAAGAAGCTCAGGCAAGGGTACAGAAGCTCAGGCAAGGGTACAGAAGCTCAGGCCTGGGAGCCAGAACTTAGCCAAAAGTAAAGCCTTTTCTACACCGGAGAGTTGTAGAGGGCTCAGGGCAGGGGATCCCGGAAGTAGCTACTTCCGGGATCAGCGCGCCCAATCCTCATCACCAGTGTGACGACCCAGCTCCTCCCAGGTTGTCGCATGATGCGTCACCATTTTTTGGGTTTTTTTCTCGAGAAGAGCGCACAAGTGCTCCTCCAAAAATGGTGAGTCTTTTTTTATAAGTTGTAATTTTATTGTATTGATAGATATTTTTATGCTACTTCTGCTGCTGTTTGCTTTATGCTTCATTTGTACTTTTATTGTTTTTGGATTGTATTTTTCATATAAATCACATTTATATTTTTCATATAAATATAAATGCCATATTTATGGGTCATATAGACCAGCAATATGACAAAAAGGTCCTCTCAAGGCAGCTTACAAGATAATAAATCAATACACTCAATTAAAATTCAATTAACAAACTAATAATGAATAAAAGCCAAACAATAAGTCTAAAACTAGCCAACCACAAGCAGTAAAACCACTTACTCACAAAAACAATTTCTGTGAAGCAGCCCATAAAGCCGTTAGGAGACAACAATTGAGGGGAAAATGCATCTTTAGGGCACAAGGTAGAATATTCAACAACAAACAGGTATAAACCTGGTGTTTCCAAACGACAACCCTATTCAAGCAAATAGTGGATGCACCATAGTAATTGAAGAATGAAGTTGCTGCAAGACTTTGCCAGTGGGACAGGGAGGCAAGCAAAGATAGAACTTAACATCCCATGTTGTCCCATTTGCTCTGTACTTTTTTGGGCTACCCTGCTGAATAAATCCTCACTCAACCTTAAAACAAAACCTCTGAAGGTCTGGAAGGCAATACAAGATCTGCAAATAGAAGTGTAGCAAAGGATGGGTATAATGCAGGAAGGAAGGAAGCAGCCTGAAGAAAAGGAAATCATCCAGGCTCATATAAGGTAGACACACTAATGCTTTTATGGAGAGAAAATGAGATTTCCAGAGCATTTCCAGAGCTAAGAGCCCATGATGGTCTTTGACACCATTTTGATAACATTACAAACATTCATGGAGATTTAGAGGGGATACTGTAATCCATTAGTAATAAGAGTGAAGAAGCTGGTTGCTAGAAAGATAGAAATGTATGTCTTACATTACTAGGACATAGGAAGTCTATGTCTGACTATTTGATTATCTAGCCCGGTATGGCCTACTCTAGCTGGTACAGGCTCTCCAGGAAAAGTAATTTCCATAATTTACAATTTGATCATTCTAACTAGAGATGCCAGGGGTGGAACCTGGGGGCTTCTGCAAGTAAAGCCTGTGGTCCACCATTAAGCTTTGTTACCATTTGAAAGGTACAGTTTCTCTCGCACTTCTGGCAGCAGTTCCATGAGGATGTGAACTGGTGACCACAGAACTACACAGCAGAAAGGAACTGCTCAAGGGCCACGAAAGTTGATAGATGGGTAGCATTCACACATGGATGTGTATAAGAATCAGTGCCCTGCAAGCTTAGGAGGCTGATAGCAGGGCCTGCCCTACCATTAGGCAAAGTGAGGCAGCTACCTCAGGAGGCAGGTGCTGGGTGCTGGGTGCTGGGTGCTGGGTGCTGGGTGCTGGGTGCTGGGTGCTGGGTGCTGGGTGCTGGGTGCTGGGCAACGGCAGCCAAATGTTGGAGGATTTAGGGGTGTGTACCTTGTGGCCTTTTCCATGTCTCTAAACTAGCCTGCTACCCATAGGTGTGGTGGAATTCAACTGCCTCTCTGATCAGTTTCTCTCGATGGAAAGGGCATAGTTTTGTCATTTCCTACAGGCAGCAAATGTTTTGGGGGTATCCCTGCTGATAGAACTCTGGTATAAACTCAACCATGCTTAAATAAGAACATTTTCCTGATCCAGAGGCAAGGGCTGGTGGTGGCAGCAGTGGTTTCTGTAGGATCACAGAGATGAAAAGGCCCATTACACTATCACAAACTCACATGTTCTGCAGCAATCAGCCATGGAACTACGTAGTGCAATAGATCTAATGCAAGATGTCTGCTTCATTTTATCCACAAAGCCAATCAGCTGTCTTCTACTTCACTCAGGAAATTCAGTATATTTACCTGTAGCCTCCAGTTTTTAATTGATTTTTTCCCCTTAAAGGTATTTTTCATCCCTTCGCTTTTTCTTTCACTCTGATTAACAATCATAGCATGATCTCATCAGGCTTAGACAGGTATTGATGGGCCACAGTATCATGAGGCTAATAAAGAGTGTTATCCAGTATTTCCAAGTGACACATAAAAACTCCCTTATGAAAGATACAGGAGACGGAGTATAATATAAATGCCATTCTAGGAAATCTGGCATTACTGAATACGCATAGCCAAACATCAGTGCACTCATTAATAAGTCTAAAAGGGGCTAAAAGTTTTGTGTGGGTGGTGAGGGTGAGGAAAGGAGGAAAAGTAGCTGATGCCTGGCAGAATCTTTAATTCAGCGAAGACAAAAAGGAAAAAATACCATACAGCGTGGGTGTAAAAGAAACTCTGCTGTTATGTAAATTCTTGAACTCTGTTTATTGATGTGAATAGTCAAATATCCACACGCTCAACGTTTTGGAAAACAATCCTTCATCAGGAGCTGAATATGTAAATTTAAACATTATAAATTTGGCGTGAAACCCTTATATCATAGCAATTTCAGTCCCCCCCCATCACAAATTCTCCTCGAAAACCCAGCACATATTAGGAATCACATTATAAAATTATATAATCTCCTTACAAACCAGCATGTATTCAGCATTGTGCCCCATTTTATCAAAAGCCCTCCCTTTCTACATACATAACATCCTTGGTCTAAAAGACACAACGTTCTTGCTTAGTCTTAAGGTGCCCTTCATTGCTGTTGTTATCCATTTCTAATCCTTTCTAAATTCATTATTCTACATTACTCCACAAAAACAATGCCTAAGCCAATACTTGCTCTTAAAAGCCTCAAACTAACCTGGATATTGCACGGGCACTGCCCGAGAGTTGTTTTTTATTATTAGGAGATACCCGTTGTACTGCTTTTTCTGTATCCTTCTTCCTACAACAATCTTTGAAGTGTGTTACTCTCCTCCTACCTGCTTTTTATCAGCTTGTTATCAGGTGCCTTGTATGGCCCCTAATAGACTTGAAGTCAAATATCTATTTCCTCGTGCTGTCAGTGGCCAAATTCTGTATGACTCACTCTCTTCCTATATTCTCTCCTCTTGTATCTTAAAGTTTCAAATTGTTCCATTCCAAGGAATCATTCATTCCCCTTGCAGTATGTGACTGAAGATGCAAAATCCAAAAGACTTCCCTCTTACTTAAAACCTTTTCACCCCCCTTGATTTTCTCGATGCCCCAGAATCTTAAAGACTCTGGTTGATGTTTCATTTCTTGGAAATGCTTAACCATTGGCGCCCACTCTCTGTGGTGTCTAAGATTGCAGAGGTGTTCTCCCACCCTAACCTTAAGGGGCCGTGTTCTTTTGCCTATGTAGATCTTGTCACAAGGACAAGTTATGGCATATATTACATTCACAGAATTGCAATTCACAAAGTCTTTTATGAAAATCGTCTTCCCAGTTGTTTTATTCAGAAATGACACAATCTTCTTTGTGTGTTTGCAATAAATGCAGTGTCCACAGGGATGAAACCCCTTGGTAAACAACGTGGACTGTGTGTCCATTTAGGTAATTCTTTTGTATAGTCTGAATGTACAAGACAATCTTTTAATTTTTTTGTTTTTGTGACAAGATGATCAGGTGATGATCACCTGGCGCGCTACCTACGGGCAGGCCGCGAAGCCCGCTCGCAGTAGCGGCCAGTGGCGGACGGGAGCGGATATCCCCCGAAGGTAAGTGGCACGCGCACGGGCCCCCCTCCCTGCTTACCTTCGGGGGACGTCCGCTCCTGTCCGTTGCTGTCCGCTATTGCGAGCGGGCTTCGCGGCCTGCTCCTGAGTAGCGCACCAGGTGATGTCATCTCCTGGCGCGCTACCTAGGAGCAGGCCGCGAAGCCTGCTCGCAGTAGTGGCCAGCAGAGGATGGGAGCGGACGTCCCCCGAAGGTAAGCAGCGCGCGTGCCCCCCTCCCTCCTCCCCCCCACTTACGTTCGGGAGACGTCCGCTCCCATCCGCCGCTGGCCGCTACTGCGAGCGGGCTTCGTGGCCTGCTCCTGAGTAGCGCGCCAGGTGAGGCCAGGAAAGGTAAGCGTGCTGCGCCCCCCCCCCGCTTACCTTTCCTGGCCGTCTGCTCCTGTCTTCCGCTCCCGTCCTCCACCCCCTGCCCCCATTGTCCGCTTCCATTGGCGGGCGCCCACTGGCGCCCGCCAATGGAAGTGGACAGCCCCGCTAGGTAAGCCCCCCCTGCTGTCCGCTTCTGTCAGCTGGCGCCCGCCAATGGAAGCAGCGGTGGGCGCCAGCGGGCACCCGCCGATCTGCCAATCCATCCGATCTGGATCGGAACCTTTCCGGATCGGATCGGCCGATCCAGCGGTGAAATCGGATAAATTGGCTAATTTTATCCGATTTCCCCCTGGATCGGATTCGGATCGGATCTGAGCCAGTGCACATCCCTTGTAGAAACAATATGAACGAACCTGACTTTAGCAGGATCAGTTCCTCTTAAATGAATCCATGATTTGCTTCTAAATAGAGCTGACAGAAGCCCTGATATCAGAGGGTGAGGAAACTGTGGCCGTCCAGATGTTGTTGGACTTCAACTCTCATCAGCCCCAGCCAATGGTCAGGACTGATGGAAGTTGGAGTCCAGAAACATCTGGACATTTCCTAAGGGTGTATGAAATGAACAATCAGAATTAGTTGTTCAATGTGTCTAGACTTTGGAATACTCTAGAATCTTAGCTTGGTAAGGCTCCCTGACGAAGTGCTTAAACCAGAGGCAGGCAGATTTCAGTCTTTCTGCTACTTCATTGTTTTACTTCAGTTGGTGTGCCAACTATACTTGTTCCTAGATAGGGACAGCCTAGCCAGGTGATCCATACACTGGTAACCTCATGATTAGACTACTGTATGTGGAGCTGCCCTTGTACATTGGGAGTTAGAAATGCTTTCTAATTTACTGCAAATCACCCAGAGATCTGCCAGTGGAATCCAGTCTGTCTTCTTCCCACCCTTGGTTTAGGTGGTCTGAATTCAAGAAAGATGGTAACCAACTTAGGAAGAATTCACAAGCCAGGGTTATGAAGATGATAAAGATTCAGAAGACCAGTGATATTGGGGGGGGGGGGATCTGAAGGAAATGAGCATATTTAGCCTAGAAAAGAGGAGCACATTAATGAAGTTGGATGTGTTGAGGTTCTTTAAATATTGAAAATTATGGAGAGGAACAATTGTTCACTCTCTCTACTGAGGACAGGACAAGAAGCAACACTTTTGAACTATAGGGAGATATATTTATTCAGAATAAACTTTTGAGAAAAAAATCCTAACTAAGAACAGTTCCTCAGGGCAAACACTGTCTGAAGTTGTGGAATCTCCTTTTTTGGATATATTCAATAAAAGAGTGGGCATCTGTCTAGAAGGACTTGACTATAGATATCCTGATTTAGGGGCAAGGGTGGACTAGATGACAGTCATTCTCTTCAGTTTGTTTTGCATTAGTGAACAATGCAGGCACAATATTGAACTATATCAGAGATAATACATAGTAAGGACACTTCTTCTTGGTCCACTCTAGATCCAATTCATTCAAGTAAGAACACTCACTGCTTGAGTGAACACAAACTTGTGTAACTGTGTGGATGTTGTAAGCAGTGGAAAATTATTTGTGTAAAATGCCTTCCTGGTGCAATTTAATAAATTGAAAACACATATTCTACATTTCCTGCCTTCCCCCTCCCGGATATAGGTTGTGAGAGCATCCATATCTGAAATTCGCTCAACAGTATGGGAAATGAGTTCACACAGGCAGCAGCAAAAATGCAGTTGCCAGAGTAATAGTCACTCATTGGTCATTGCTTGTAGGAATTGGGTCCTATTCAATTTATCAAAGGCAATGTGATGCTTCAGCTACTTACGGTGTAATCCTATGAATATCTACTCAGAAGCAAGTCCCATTGAGTTAAGTGGGGCTTATTCCAGGGTAGGTGGATACAGGATTTCAGTCTTAGTGAATTTATAGATGTGTGAACTCCAGAACTTCCCTGTCCACACATTGTGAGATTCCTTGCCCTGATTTCTAGTAATTGCAGACCTTCACTGAGAAGAAGGATGGGGAAAGTTGAGGTAGACTTAATAAGGCCTAGGATGTTCATTTAATGTAAAGCCTGTGAAAACTCTCAGCTACAAAAAACAAAACTTCATGGGTCCTGGGGTATTGCTTTCACCTAATCCGGAATAACTCCACTCCTGGGTACCCTTAGTATATGAACTTCGCTACAAATATAAACACACACTCTTATCTTTTCAGATCGTAAAACTTAAAATCTTCCTCGAGTGCTTTTCTGAGGGGGTTCAAGGTCATGAATTTATCCAAACCCTGGAGCAAACAATAAATTCATTTAAGATGCAATCAAGTCATGAATGTGAATGCGCATGTGGGGAAGAAACCGAAAACATTCCAGCACTTGTATACATTAGAAACCAAGCTGTCAGTGATGAGCTGTCCTCTTTATAGTTAAACATTTCAATGCCTATCACAAAGAACTTTTTAAGTGATTAACATGAATTGGTGTATGCTGTTTGTCATTTGAATTGCACTTGATACAATGTGGGAAACCTCACCACATTGTAGTTGGCAACCTTGGTCACCTATAAAGGATACAATAAAAATCCAAGAGGGAATAAATAGATTAGTCATTTTTTTTACTTGTTGATTCTACATATTTATGCTCCCTTGTAATAACTGTGTGTACCCATTCTTCTCACAAAGTCTTCGAACATTGAGTTAAGCTACTTCATGTACTTAAAGTAATGAGCACTGCCTCTTTAAGATGATATGAAAGGCCCCAGAGTTGTCTGAAAGCCTTTTTCATTCAGCTATATTGCAACCATGTTTTCAAGTACAACCACTACTAAGATAGTATTTACTGATGCCAACAAAACAAAATCTATCCTTAATAAAAATTGTTGGCTATATTCATGACACCATTTGTAGAAGTATACTGCAATTTAATACAAGATTTGTGAAACAGAAGGATTGGGGAAGGAATGGAGAAGCACCAGTTAATTGTTATTATTTTTACACGGTTTGGGACAGAACATCTGACAGAATGCCTCTCCCAACATGAACTTACCTGTACACTACACTCAACATCTAAGGTCTTTGTCCGGGTGCCTACTCCAAGGGAAGCTCAGAGGAAAGCAACAAGGGAGAGGGCCTTCTCAGTGGTGCCCCCCCCCCCAATTGTGGAATGATCTCCCTGATGAGGCCTTTCTGGTGCCAACATTGTTATCTTTTCAGTGCCAGGTCAAGACTTTTCTCTTCTCCCAGGCATTTAGCAGCATATGTTGAGTTTTTAATCAAACTCAGATCTTTCTTTCGGTTTGGCTGAGAGCTCAAAGTTGTTTTTAAATGGATGTTGTCTTCGTATGCTGTCTGTTTTTATGGGTTTTTAATTTTGTAAATTGATTTTTAATGTTTAATGTTTCTGAGCTACAATTGGAAACACAGGCCCTTCTGTTTGGCTCATCATTAGTTGATTGGGGGTACCAGGGACAGGGCATTTTGGTGGGGGCATCACAGCTGTGGTCCGGCAAGCTTCTCTCTTCCTATTTTTAGACAGGCCCTGCTTTCTCCGGAAGCTCCTTTGAAAATTGTTTTGTAAAGCAGGCTATAAATAAATTGAAAAAATAAATAATTGCAGTAGGACTCCCTGTGGTTATAGGGTTTTCCTCTACAAATTTTGTAACACTGCTTAGCTCAGACTTGTGGGGTGTGCATGTATGTGTGCTAAATGAAAGAAAAAGCTTTCCTAGGCTTGAGAAGAAAACAAAAATCAGACTAGCCTCAACAATATCAGAGACTACAAATAAAATCTCTCTTAAATCTCTGGCTAGACTAGACCCTGAATTCTTCATAGGTGTAATAGAAATTGTTCTTCATCTGACCAAACAGGCACCTTGCTCCGAACGTAATGCTTCCCTTCCCCCATGAGTGTTACACAGCTGGGCGTTGAAATAGAAGGACCATTGGTTTGTGTTGTACGCAAAATAGATCAAAATAGTTCTCATATCTCTGCAACCTCCTTAAATGTTGTTCCTTAGAAGAAAAACCTGAACAGTAATGAGATTAGCATTCTCTGAAGCTTGCCAGATGCTATTGTTAAGTCCACTGATAGCAGTGTGTCTGCTATCCCTGTCTCCTGCAGAACATGCCACACCACCGATACACTGTTATTTCCCATTCCTATTTGAAAATGTGATTCTTGGACCCACTCCGAATCAGGAATCATTTAAAGTTAGGACTAAAACAAAGCGGAGGTCAGGAACCAAACACTTTCAAGTGAGACTAAATCAGAGGTCAGGTCCTCAAATTTGAAATGGGAGAGGGAGGAGAATCGATTTCCATGTCAAAATATGAATACAGATTGGCAGAGAGGAAGTTGCATTTTCAGGCTTGCATTTGATGTTATCTGTACATATTCAAATTGTAACTTTAAAATGCATCTACACAAACCATACAAAACAAGCACTGGATATCAGACTTGCAGCCACAATTTTAAGATTAGCATATCTTTCACTGTACAGTTCATTCAAATTTATGAAGTAAAGGAAGTTAGGATCTATGCGACTAGGAGCAAGAAATACAAGGCTGAAGGTAATGGGGTTTTTCCTTGACGTACCAGATTGTCTCACTTGTAGTACTACAAAACTGCCACCTATTGAAAAACTAAATTACAGGATAGAAATGCATAATCATCTATCTGAAACCATCCAGTCATTTTTGTTTTATTGAAGTAAAAATAAAAATGTAAATGTAAAAATGTAAAAATGTAAAAATAAAAATATCAACAAGGGCCCACAATTAAAACAGTTCAACTAAAACCAGAGATCTAACAATAAGAAAAAGTGGAGTAAAAAGCTTCACTTAAAAACTATTATTATTATTATTGTTATTATTATTATTATTATTATTATTATTATTTATTGCATTTTTTCACTGCCTGCCTCGAAGTCTTCTTTTGGGGAGGAAATGTCAAATCTGAGGTGCTGCCACACAGAACGTCCTATCTTAGTTCTCACAAACCAATTTTTTTTTTGGTGGGACGTACAACAGGATCACTGAAGATGATTTCAGCCTAAAGGGAAGTTCATATAGGAGGACTGTCTTCTGGATATCCTGATCCAAGGCGATTTATGACTTTACAGGTAACAAACAATACCTTGAATTGTGCCTGGAAACAAATTATAAGCCAGTTCAATTGACTTAAGACTGATGCAATGAGGTCTGAAGAACAGAGCCGGCCCTACCATTAGGAAGCGTGAAGCAGCCATTTCAGAACGCAGATGCTGGGATACGGAAAGACGAAGTTAGTTATAGAGGACACAGTGGTGCCTGCTCTGCATCCCTTGAACCTGCTGCCCTCAGGTGTGCTGTCCCTTGCCAATGCTGAAATAAGATCTAACTACTGTTCCTGTCAGTTGATGTACTGACAGGAATTGCAGGCTTTCTGAGGGCTCTCTGGTGGCACCTCAGCTGTGGAATACTCTCCCCTTGGAGGCCCAACTGGTGGTGATGCTGGCCCGAAGTTAAAACATGGGTGTTTTTTTATTAAAGCCTTTGAAGGTTAAAATTCTCCAAGGTTCCACAGTTGTAATTGTTCTTATTGCTTTTAAACTTTTCTACTGGCTTTAGTTTGTTAATGATTTAATACATTTTTAGCTGTGTATATTTATTGTTTTGCATTGTTCCGATCTTATCTGTATGCAGCGCTGAGAGCCCAGTGATATAGGGTGGGATACAAATGCTTAAATAAATAATATGTGGAATGAGAGGGGCACCATCTTGTCCTTTGCCCCAGGCAGGAAAATGTATTTTTTTCAAGGGCACATTACACTCATTTTCAAGGACACATTACACTCATCTAATCAGAAGGTGATTAAAGCATGTTTCACTGTGGCCAGGTCTGCCTTCTCCAGGAAAGGATGCTGCTGGTGCACCAGCTGAAGATGGGCAAAGCATTCCTGACCAGAGCAGCCACCACATCATCTAGTAGCAATGCTGGAGCCAGGAGCACTCCCAAGCTGCAAACTTGATCCTTCAGAGGAAGTTACTGTACTCTCAAACCTGGATTAGCTCATATCCTAACCAAGAGTACCTTGAGCTTCAGCTTATTAGCCCACATCCAATCTATCATTGCATCCAGTCACCAGTTCAGAACTTCCACAGCCTCCTTGGCATTAGTTGAACAGGGGAGAGACAGAACTGGGTATTGGTAGCATATTGATGAGACCCAACTCTAGATCCCCAATGACTTCTCCCAGTGTTTCATGTAGATATTAAATACCATGGGGAATAAAATAGAGCCTTGAGGCACCCATAAAAAACTAATAATTCCTCAGGACCACCTTCTGAGACTGTTCGGGCAGATACAACTGGGACTACCAAAAAGTTTGCCCCAAAGCCCCATACTAACCAAACAGTTCAGATGTTTACCATGGCCAGTAGTATCAAATGCTGCTGAAAGATCCAACAGAAGTAACAGGAACACTCTCCCACTGCCCCGCTCCTGGCATAGATAATTCAGGCTGTTTCCACTCCCAAAGCAGTCCTGAACCCAAATTGGACTAGTTCCAAATACTCAGCTTCATCCAAGAAAGCCTGGAGTTGAGTTGCCATCACCTGCTCTAGAAACTTACCCAAGGAAAAAAGATGGGAAACTGCCCAATAGTTAGCCAAGGACAGTAGGATCCAAAGATGATTTGTTCAATGAAGGCCTTACAACTGTTTCCTTTAATAAAACAGGGACTCAACCCTTCTGCAAGTAAGCATCTATGACCACATCTATGGACAACCCTTCTCTGGCAGCTTTTATCAACCAGAATAGACATGGCTCTCAACCCGCCAAGCTACTTGTCCACATCTTCAGGCTGAAGATGAAGCTTCCCATTGGTATTTCTTTTTGCATACACTTGAAGGTAAAAAATAGATTTAGCATAACTGCAGTTGGCAAAGAAAAAAACACCAATAGGCGAGACAAAAAGTAGCTGTGTAGAAAGTTGAACTTGGACCTGAAAAGGAGGTTCACATTCCACCCCTGCCTTGAATTCCTTATATGTCATTGGGCAAGCCCATCTTCCTGCCTCAGCAAAGCATCTCTAAAGCAGGAATGCTACTGACCTACTTCATGGGATTTTGTGAGATCAAGATGGTAGACCAGTCTTCTCCCAACCTAGTACCATCCAGATGTGTTGCCTGCAACTTCTGCCTGGGATTGATGGAAGCTGCAATCCAATACATCTGGAGGGCACCCGTTTGGGGAAGGCTGCTGTAGATTGGGCAGCTTTCAAATTAAAAATACTATAGGAATGAGAATCACTATGGTGACCTGGTCACAATGTTGGATTAGGGCCAGGGAGAGAGAAGTTCAAGTCCCCACTTAGTCATCATGAAACTTACTAGGAGACTTTGGGTCAATCCAAATCTCTCAGCCTAACCAACTTCAGAAGGTTGTTGTGAGGATAATATTGGGGGTGGAGAATACTATGTACACCACCCTGAGCTTCTAGAAGGAGTATAAATTTAATAAATATATAGGCATAACAAACAGTAGCAGTAGTAGCAGCAGCAGCAATAGCTTTCTTTCTTTCTTTCTTTCTTTCTTTCTTTCTTTCTTTCTTTCTTTCTTTCAATCTCCTCAGGATTCCCATTAAAAAGTTCTCTTTTAAATATATATAAAAAAATCAGTTTTAGAAAGCAACATCTCATACTCCAGGATTGTGTGACATATAATGCTGCCTCTTAGATGTCAGCATTATATGACATCTAAGAATTACAAGAAATTGTTATATATTGAAAAGAAGCAACAAGACAGTTTAACATGATCAAGATAGTTAAACATGATTTGTTTTAGTTTGTTATTGTCCCAATGCTGGATCCACTGGTTACAGCTAAGTTGGACTTGCCCAGGCATTTTTCACTTCCCCCGTAAGCAAGTTTCGCTGTAAGACCATATATCTTGCTTGTGTCTTAATCACTGCTTGCCCCATTGCCTCATCATAGCAGAGTATTTTTTGAAACTGAGCAATAGCCCAGATAAATGATTGTATAAAGTTTTAAATAAACATACATTTATGTTATGTTGTTTCGTCAGAATGATTTATAGTCATTTTCTTCTTCCAGTTCTGAGCTCTGGACATAAAAGACATACGGCTCTCTGCTGTTTATCTAAGCTAAATCCTCTGTTTGTTCTGCATAAGCGTTTTTGATTCTACAATATATTGCAGGCTTTAGTTTCAGGTTTATTCCCTCTGGGAATGGTGGAATTAGATACATTAACTGCCAAAGATAAGGTACAAACACTGTAGTTTAATAGCCGTTACAATAGTATGATAACAAAAACGGAACAAGAAAAAAAAGCAGTTTAGACTGGGGTTGGGTTTTTTTTTTTTGGAAATGTATGAGGATGAATGAATAAATATGGAATATGACATCCTTCCCACACACCCCCTCACTCAGATCCTTTAAAATGTTTTAAAAAGTGAATGGGGGAATTAGTTCACAAATGCTTCAGATGTTTTCCAGTGGCCTGTCTATATGCAGGGAAAGCCTCACAGTGGCTGCGGATCTGTGCTGTCAGTTATATGACACAGGTGCAGCTACGCAGCCACTGCAGGGCTTTCCTGCGAAGCTGCAGAATGAAAAAGTTGGGGATTTATCCCCACTTTTTCAGTTGAAGTGACATCAGTACAGCTCTACTACCATCTGACATCACTCCAGGGCCAATCCGGGGCGGTTCCTGGTGGAGGGCAACCAGCGATTGGTTGCCTTCCACCAGGAAGAGGGCAGTGGGGCGGGCCCAGTACCCAGATGACCGCCGGAAACCCTACGCTCCCTCATCAGTGTCAGGATTACCTGATGCCACCCCAGGAGAGGGAAACCACGGAGTTTTAGAAAGAGGCAGTGCCAGCCTGGTGCTATGAAGACAGCCCCCAGGAAATGGGTAAGTGTGGCAGCCTCTTTTATTGCAAATCCAATTGAACTGCTCTGCAGTGAAACACCTTTCTCACTTGCCCAAAGATTGGCATCAGAGGATTTGGTTTTGTCTTTTTGGTTTCTGTCATTTGTGGTTTGAAATTGTGTTATATCATCGAAGTTGCGATTTTATGGTTCACATTTGTTGTAAGCCTTAGGACTCTCTCATGAAAGGCAGCCGAAAAATCTTTCAAATATATACATTATAATGAGTTAGGTGGGAAAACTGTGGCCTTCCAGATGTTGTTGGACTCCCAACAACATCCCCAACCTGCATGACCACTGGCCAAGGAAGCTGGGAGTTGCTAGTTTGATTTTGAATCAAACTACGTGTGACATGGGAATTATGACTAGAAGACATAAAACCCTGTTTCTTTTATAAAATGCAGCTTCAGGCCCTCCCAATTTGGGTTGGGACCATGGTACAGGAGACATGATGTTTAATGCTTTCCCCCCTATTATACGTTCCTGTTGAAAACTGTTCTTTAACCTGCTCTTTGTCCCAATTGGAAAAAAATGCACAAGCACAACTTACTCCGTTACTTCTAGTTTGACTGTTGTACCTTTCCAGTGGGTTGGTTCCACACGCGATCGTAGAATGGATCCACTGAAATCACTGCTACAAGTTAGCCATGACTAATTTCAGCCCCATTGATTTCAATGGGTCTACTTCTAATTATAACTAAGTCGGGATCTGACCCATTCTACTTTTAACATGGAGAAAACTCCTCTCTCTTCCCTCAGTGCTTTATTAGTTAGCTACATGGTGTGATATCCCCAATCTCACATAATGCGAAGAGGTGGTACTAACCCTGCTTCCATAAGTAGTGCACCATGAGTAGTGGAGCAAGATGGCAATTAGCATGCTTGTTTTATTTGGCAACCCATGTCCCTTTGCCACCCGCAAACATGGTGGAGAATTTTCACTCAACTCAGAAGTTAGTTGGAGGAAAAACAGAATATTTTGGGTTAAATGCAGTAGTTGGTGCCAATCCTATTTTATTTAGAGATGATTTTCAAAACTAATAAAAGCAACATCCTCCCCAATAAATAATTCTTTGTAATACACATTGTCAAGGCAGAAAACTAACCAGATATACATGACCGAATTTATGACTCTCTCATGCCGAATTCTCTCGTTCTGCAATACACAGATACCTTGCTCCTTGTTTTGCAGACTCGTATATTTATTTAATTCATTTTATTCACAATATTTATATACCACTCCATAAAATAGATTATGGAGCGGTATACATAGGAATAAAAAGAAAGATTACAACAGCAAATTAAAATGGTTAAATTTAAAACAAAGTACCAGTTGAGCAATGCTTCCTGGAAAATACGTGTTTTCAGGAGGTGCCAGAAGCAGCATAGTGTTGGTGCCTGCCATACCTCCAGGGGCAGGGAGTTCCAAAGAGAAGAGGCCACCACACTAAAGACTCTTCTTCTGGTGGACTTCAATTAGGCCAAAGGTCCATGTAGAAACACTAGGAATATGCACTCCAATTACCTCAATGACTGGGAAGGCGCTCTCTCAGGTATCCTGGTCCCATCTAACTAACAAAGTAAGAACCAGGTGAAACATAAACAGCTGAGCAAAAATATATTTTATCTATTTCGGTGATCACAAAATTTAACAGCATGCAACCTTTTCAGTATGTGTATGATTCAATTGTGCACCTTTATGAGATTTTTTTGCTTAGCTTGAATGTTCTCACATATTAAAAACATGAAGGTTCTCCTGCACTCTGCTCCACCCAGACACCCTGCTGTATTTTTATCCTGCTCTTCAGCCAAAAAAGTTCCTAGTGTCGTTTACAAACATTTAAACTTTTACATATGTAAAATATCTGTGTTGTCTTAACAGAAAGATGCCGTTCAGAGAAAGGAAAATAAGACACCAGCTGAAATGTAACTTGCTGACTATATAGGAGAAATAGCCAATTCACATAGCTGGAATTAGACAGCTTGCATATTGGTTCATCTAAACATTCAGTCCCCTGAATATTTTGGATGCTCCCTTCTCAGGATATTCAGAAACCTGTAATCTAATTTTCAGCTTAAAGACAACAGCTTTATAGCATCCTCTGATATTAATCCTGTTTAGAAATAGAACAGCTGCACCAAGTTTAGATGTTAAAAGCATTAACTTCATGAAAAATAATTTCTATTTGGGTGCAAAAGTCTGTACCCTTTTCCTTTGCCAATTTCCCACATTATACAATCCAAAAGTAAAAGTATTTCCACTAGTGTTCCTCATGAATCATCATAATGGACAGGTTTATCATACTGGATCCGTTTATGACACGGAGCTATCGAATGCTGCTAGAGAAACAAGTAGGGTCTTCGGACAACTTGCCCAACAGTGCTTCACAAGCAGCCACCATTTTTCACTGAGACCTAAAACAAAAATAAGGTTACAGGACTTCTTTTTTTCCCTCCCTGCTACCCGCAACTAAAAATAAATAAGTCACCATTTGGTTCTCCTCAGAAGGCAAAAGCAAGTATCTTTTATCTCACAAAAATGCCAGGAATTAGTTGATGTATGGATGGAGTGTGGAAGAGAAGCGTAGATTTTTGTGATCGGAACAAGACCCTGATTAACATTCCTTGTAACACAACTGTAGAGGATTCCCTTCTCTGTCGTGCTTATTTTCTCCATGGTCCAGCAGGTCTTTGGAGTGTTTATGCTAACTTCCAGGCACATTTCATTAATTTATGGCCTTACAATCTGAATTAGACTTGTTAAATATCTTCGGTTGGGGAAGACGAGGGCAAGGGGCGCAATGCAGAAACAGCTTCTCTGCACAAGTTATGCTAAAAATGAATGCCGCTTACCAAAAAAAGAAAAGAAAAAGGTGCTGGTGAAAATGAGGCACACACCCAAACAAAGAAGGGAAAAGAACACAGGAACAAAGATCAAAGCGTGCACCCCCTCTATTATGGGATTCATGTGAACGGATACATCTTTTTGGTATGCATTGCAAACACTGTTGATATGTAGGGGGTTAAACAGATTTGAGAAGTTTTATAAATTTAAAAAATACACATATCTTTCCCCTAGTTGTTTGTTTAATCATGGAAGATATGCACACTTTAGCACACTACCATATCTTCTGAAGAATATGCACCCAAAACAAATTTGGGAAGTTGTATAGTCCTGTGTGCCTACTAACAACAATGTAATGTAATTTTGATCCCATGTGCTCCACAAAGCAAAGTACAAACCTCAGAATGACTAGAGACAATTAATATTGACTGGTCCATCCACAGCAAGACTGGCAACCAAGACAGTGCAACAAAAGCCATTCCCAGATTGGCCATTCATAGAAAGAACTCATCAAGATGTGGTGACACAGTACGTGCCACAATGACAAAGTGATATACATTAAAGAATTATTTTCGATACCACATGACAAGCTATTTGACAAGAAGGCTAAAGCTTTCTTGCCTTCTTACAGAAGCACTGAAATGAGAACACAAATTTTCCATTAGGAAAGAAACATAGGATATTTCATCAAAGTAGCCATGAACATCAGAGTACAGCTTTGGGAACCTCAAGCCCTCTCAAATACCAAGGATAAGGCATCAAACCAATAGCCAAAGTGGAAATATTAAGAACAACTTTTTAAAAAAAATCAATATAGACAATCTTTTGCACTGTCTAGTAGGAATTGCTCCACTTCTTGAGGGTAGAAAAGACTACACAACTGACCATCACCATCTCATGGTCTTCTATCAAACCCAAGGAGTTTTTTTCATTTGGCTGTAGCTGAAAGTATCACCTCTACTTTATGGAAGCCACCAGCGCAAACCTATACAAATTTACTGAGAGTCCCATTGATTTCAACGGGACTTACCCCCGGGTATAGGGATTGCAGCCCAAAGTGCAACGCTACCTAAAAGTACAAACTGAAGACAGAAAATAAAATTCTACTCCCTGGAACTTTTCAAAGATACCTACTTATTGTTGCTGTTCTATGTTTTTCTTTTTGGGGTGCAGCAACACACATTAGTCTGGAGTGACATCATTGTTTTAATAAACTTGAAATAAAAACACGTTTGAGAGATTTTCTGCATTTTGATTATGAAATACCAGTGGAAATCCACCACAGTGCAGGCCTTTTCCATAAAAGAAATGTTGCCCTGGGCTCAAATGCTTGACACACATCTATATTATCTAACTCACCACATTGGTGAGATATGGGTCAAAACACTGCATACCATGAGAAATATGGCTAAATTAATATAGGTATTTCAAGTGAAAAAGAAAATATTTATACATAAATTAGTGGGCACAACTTTCCCAAAAGTGTTATTTATGGGTGCTTTTTAGTACTTTATCATGATGAATGACAGATTTCTTTTAAAAAGACTAATAGCAAACATTTCTATATTAGTTGGAATTCAATTACTCTATCTTAAACCTCTGTAGAGTTCCTATACATTTATACATCATAAAGACAGTAAATTATTTTTCTATAAATTAAGCTTTCAGAGCTGATTTCTTTTTTTGTTCTGGATGCCAAACTTCTGACCACCTCTCCACTATAGAGATTTCATATCTGGAGAGCCACCATCTGTAAAAACATTTCTAATGAAAACACTAATACAACCCTCCAGAGAAGTAAGTGAAATGAGATCTAAGTATATGGCTGCCGTCATTCTCTAGTTTTCTTTCTTTAACAATAGCAGGATTGGGACTTCCCATTCAAGACCAGAGAAGGTCATGATAATTTAGGAGTAGCAGAAGCAAAATATATTAAAATATTACTATAGTCTATGCAAATAGACCACAGTAATATTTACATCATTAAAGCAAGGACTTACATCCTTGTTCATCATACAATATAGCTCTACATTTTTTGGTCAGCCAAATAGTAACGTTGAAATGGACATTCTGAAAATAGCACACGTAAGAATGCCAAAGTGGCTTGGAATGTTGCTACAGATGATACTCTTTTGCCTTCAGCTGGCTTTCATTAAACAATTTAGGTTTCTAACCTTACCAACTTTGGTACAATTAGTATCAATAGTGTTTTTGGTTCCATGCCTGCCTTGATAGGTAAGGGAACTATTACTAACAAATTACTAGTCTGGAAACAAGAGTAGTATCCAATGTTAGTCCTACATAGAGTAAACTCATTGAAATGAATAAGTCTTAATCAGTCACACCTAATGTAAGTCCCATTTGTTTCAATGGGTCAACTCTAAGTAGGATTAACATCGGATACTATCCAAACCTTACAGTCACTAACTTCTAGATATAAAAGCTACTGCAATAGTATTAAAACTCTCAAACACTCATTTTTGGTGCCAACACCGAAAGCATGTAGAATATATATCCAACTTTAGGCAAACAGACTTCCACTCATTCAACAAACGTTCCCATCCTCCCCCTGCGTGCCTCCACAAATTTGCTCTGGAGGGTTCCCCAAACTTCCTGCAATGGGGAGGGGAATTCTGTTCTACCAGCAGTCTCTATTCTGCTGGAGGACAAACCTCTGGATGCAACCCATATGACTGGAGTTCTCAAAAAACCTGTGTTTTTAATTATAATCATTCCTAAGTGCACAGAAATGCAGGTTGCTTACCTGTAACCGTAGTTCTTCGAGTGGTCATCTGTGCAGTCACACACTATGGGGCTCGCGCTGGCCGAGCCTCAAACCGGAACTTCTAAAGCCTAGGAACTCTTGGCGGGAACCCCTCCCCCCACCGTATCATCGCGCATGCTCGGGTTCCTGCCTACCTCAGTTCTATGAGACCGCTAACTGCCTCACGAAAGAGATAGATGGAAGAATATGATGAATGTCAAGAGCAGCATGTCGCGACCACCTCATGAACCATAAGCGAGGTCTAGCGGGGACGGTGGGTGGGTTGTGTGACTGCACAGATGACCACTCGAAGAACTACGGTTACAGGTAAGCAACCTGCATTTCTTCTTCGTGGTCTCTGTGCATCACACACTATGGGCGAGTAACAAGCAGCCACTTACTGGAGGTGGGTAGACCCGCTGAACAAGACATTACTGTAAGACTGATGACAAGACAGCTCGGCCAAAGGAGGAGTCATTCCATGCCCGGACGTCCAGTTTGTAGTGCGAGATTAAAGTAGAGACATTGGACCAGGTCGCCGCTCTGCAAAGTTCTGGGATGGGGATCCCTCTATCCAGAGCCGTTGACGTCGCCACCGATCGTGTGGAGTGGGCCCTTAGAGTATCAGGTGGCTCTCTCTTTGCTAACTGGTATGCGAGCGAGATAGTATGCACTACCCACTTGGTGAAATGTTGTGCAGACACTGGTTGTCCCTTGTTCTGCCACCGTAGCAGACGAAGAGATGATCCGACTTACGGAAAGTTAACATTCTGTCCTTATAGAAGGCTAGTGCATGGCGCACGTCTAGTGAGTGCAGTTTGGTGGTAATGGGGTCGTCCGAGGCTTGAAAAAATGTAGGAAGTATAATGTCTTGGTTGACATGAAAATGAGAGATGATCTTAGGGCGGAATCCAGGGCCTGTCCTGAGGATTACCTTGTCCCTGAAGAACTGTGTATATGGTGGGTTAGCCATCAGAGAGCAGAGCTCCGATGCCTTCTGGCCGAGGTGATTGCTACTAAGAATGCCACTTTGAGGGTTAGTAGCCTGATGTTGATAGTTGCCAGTGGTTTGAATGGTTTGTTAGTCAATGCGGCTAAGACCATTGTGGCACAATAGCTCGTAGTGGGGGTTGTAGATTGCGTAGCCCCTTGAGGAAACGTTTAGCGAGAGGATGTGCAAAAACCGAGAAGCCTTGTATTAGGTTGTGTCATGCTGAGATTGCCACTAAGTAGACCTTTATGGATGCAGGCTTCAGGCCTTCTTCATATAGGGAATGCAGGAAGGTGAGGGCTTCAGGCATCCTACAAGACTGTGACAACAGTCCTCTATTGGAAGTGAAACGTTCAATCCTCTTCCATTTCCTGTCATATGAAGCTCTGGTGGATGGTTTTGTGGTTTCCATCATGATGGTGCGCACAGCTAAGGGTTCCAATTTGTTTATGTGGTTTGTTTTTTCCTGTGTGGACCATTCGCCCTTTATGGTGAGGTGGTCGCAGTGCGCTCCCCACCCCATAAGGGAGGCGTCCGAGGTGATTGTCCTTGATGGTCCTGCAGTCACAAATGGTAGACCTAGTCTTAAATTGTCTTTCAGTGTCCGCCATCGGAGGGAATGATGGAGGGATTGGGGTATATTCACCCTGGTCCAGTTTGTATCTTTGAGTGGGTCGTAGTTTGTCAGCAGGAACTGTTGCAATGGTCGCATCTGTAGGCGTGCCCATCTTACTGCGTATACGGATGATGCCATGAGACCCAAGAGTTTCTGCACCGTGATCACTTTCGAGGACTTTGAGTCCATAATGTTCTGAGTGAGTTGGTGTATATGTAGGCACCTTGCCTCCGGTAGAAAGGCTCTTCCGACTGTAGAGTCCAGGAGTACCCCGATGAACTGGATAATTTGCGTTGGTTTGAATATTGATTTTTCGATGTTGATGACAAGGCCCAGATCCTGGAGGAGTTTTTTTTACTGTAGTCACATCCCTTTCCGCTTGCAGGTGAGAGGGGGAAACTATCAGCCAGTCGTCTAGGTAGGGGTAAAGTTCTATTCCTGACGACCGGAGAAAGGCGCATACTGTGGACATGCACTTCGTGAATACCCTGGGGGCGGTCTTTAGCCCGAATGGTAGGACAGTGAACTGATAGATCTCTCTCCCGATTACAAACCGGAGGAATCGTTGGTGGGTTATGTGGATAGGGATATGAAAGTACGCGTCCTTTATGAGGGTAAACCACCTGTCGCGTCTGAGGAGGGGGAGAATAGCCGCCAGGGTGATCATGCGGAATTTCTTTATCAGGACAAAATCGTTGAGCAGTCTCAGGTCCAAGATGGGGCGTAGTCCCCCGTCCTTCTTTGGGACTGTGAAGTATCGGGAGTAGAATCCCATCCTCAGTTGTGAGATGTTGACTGGGGTGACGGCGCCCTTTTGAAGCAGTGAGTGCACCTCCTGACGTAAGACTTCCGAGGGTGGTGTAATTTGTAGTAGCCCTGTTGGCGGTTGGGAAGCGAATTCTATTCGGTAGCCCTGTAAGATGATGTCCAGGACCCATTTGTCCGTTGTAATTTTTGTCCATGCGTCGTAGAATGGTAGGAGCCTGTGGTTGAAATTGATGAGAGGTTGCTGAGCTGCCCGGGGAGAGTCAAAGGCGCTGTTTGTTGGATGTCTCCGGTCTGCCGTGTGTCTGTCGGAATCTACCCTGTGGGTAGTTCTTCTTCTGTTGGAAAGCCGTCTGTGGGGTGGATTGGAAGCATTGGTGTTGTTGTTGTTGCCTGAATTGTGTGTAACGTTGATGGTAAGGCTGCTGCAGAGGCCACCTGCGCGGGCGATAAGGCTGGTATGGCTGAGGTGGGTAGAAGCCCATCTTCTTAGCTGTTGTTTTCGCCTTCTGTATAGTATCCATCGTCGTGTCGGTGGTTGTATTGAAGAGGCCTTCTCCGTCAAAGGGGAGGTCCTCGATTAGTGTTTTGGACTCCTGTGGCAGATTAGATGATCGGAGCCAGGCGTGTCTCCTGAGGGCGATGGAGGCGACCATTGCCTTAGAGAGGCAATTCATTTGGTGTCTGGCCGTCGTGAGCTCCTGTTTCGCTAGGGCAGTTGCCTCTTGCTGGAACACCTGTGCTGCATCCCTGATGTCGTCTGGGAGGTGGGTGTGAAGAGAGGCCACTTTATCCCACAAAAACAAGTGGTACCTGGCCATCATTGCCTGGTAATTTGATATTTTCATGGCTAGGGCTGCTGACGAGTAGACTCTGCTCCCAAAGCCGTCCAACTTACGACCTTCTCTGTCCACTGGGGCCGAGTGGGATTTTGATGACCTTCCCTGTGCAGACTCCACGATTATGGAGTTGGGCTTGGGGTGCTGTAACAGAAACCCCACATCCTTCTCTTGGATTTTGTAAAGGGAGTCGACTCGTTTGGAGACTGGCCCCATCGTTGCCGGGGTTTTCCATGTCTCTTGTGCTGTGCGGAGGAGCGTCGGAGTCAGCGCCATGGCCAGAGTGGTTGTAGATTCTCCATACATTACATCATAGATGTAATCAGGACATTGTTCCTCCGGTTGTTGTACCTCAGCTCCCAGCGACTGAACCAGGAGTTGTATTTGTTCCTGAAAAGAAACGACTTCCACGGACGGGGAGGCTCATTTGTCCGTCCCGACATCCTCCTCTGGAGATGGTATCAATGGTGCGGCGTCCACAGACGAAGAGGAGTCGGATGCGTAATCGTCTTCTGAGGGGGGCAGCAGGGGAGCCCTTATTTCTATGGGTGGTAGCGGTGCAAGTGGTGTCTCAAGCGGCTGAGCTGCCTGTGTTGGTATCGACACTGAGGCCGATGGAGGCAGTCTGGGCGGCCGCGGGGAAGCGAAGGTTTCCTCCTCTCCTTCAAGTCGTTGCCCAGTCATAGAGGAACCGTTGTCGAGACTCACTGTGCTCTGGCCGGGGTATACCGGTCCATGACTGCGCCGAATGTTCAGAGAATTGATCCCAGTCGCGCAAGGGCATTGGGGGGGTGATCTGAATCCCTGGTCTGTGGGGGTTGACCTCGGTACCGATGCTGGTATCGGTGACGCCTGCGGTGAGAGCGGGTCGAATGGGCGATCTTCCATCTCCGGTACCGGTGCAGCCTCGACACCGATGAGCTTCGGTGTGAAGGTGCAGCTGCATCCCTGCTAGTCTTAGATGCCAAGGGTATCGGCTTCCTCGGTACCGAGAGAGGTGGGCTCGGTGTGTGCCGATGTCTCGGTGTTGATATCGGTAGGGGGGGAGCGGGCATCGGCCACGTCAGCGGTAGCGATACCGAGGTCGATGGCGTCGGTTGAGCCATCGGTACCGGTGATCGTGACAGTACCGAGGCTGGCTTCGGCGGCGGTATCGGCCGCGGGGTCGGGTCCTTGGCCGAGTGCACCTTATGGTGCCTCGATTTTGAAGGGGCCTTCGCCTTTCCAGATTTCTTCCAACTCCCTTCTTCCGAGGGCCTCTGGCCTGTCTTTTGCCTCTTCGCCTTCACTGCCTCGGTGGGAAGGGAGGGCTTAGTTTTTTTGGGGCGACCGGTAGGATCTACAGTCTTTGTGCCAGCAGTGGTCGCAGTGGCGGGCCGGGCGGGAGGGTCCACCGTCTCAAGAGCCTTCTTCCAGAGAAGGGCTCGCAATTTATTCGCCCTATTTTTCCGTGTCTGTCTTGAGAAGTTTAGGCAGTGGGCACATGCGTCGACAACATGGGTCTCGCCCAAACACAGTAGACACCCTGAATGGCCATCCGAGAGGGTCAACTTCGCGCTGCACGAGGTGGTCTTTAAACAATGCGGTCTGCGCCATTTTGTAGATTCATGACTAAGTTGGGCCCGTCGGGCAGGGGGGGCACCCCCGCGAGGTCTCAATTAAGAGGAAGCGAGAGAGAGACTGAAATGATAGATCTATACATATATATATATATATATATACACATATACAAGTTTTATATTATTATTATTTTTTATTATTTTTTTAGGAACGAAAGACAAAGATAGAAGATGAAGGAAAGAAGAAAGAGTCTAGGCTATATAGATATTTAAGCTAATCGATACGAACGCTAGAAGAGAAGTTCTCCGTGAGGCAACCAGCAAGGCGGTCAAAAAAGAACTGAGGTAGGCGGGAACCCAAGCATGCGCGATGATACGGTGGGGGGAGGGGTTCCCGCCAAGAGTTCCTAGGCTTTAGAAGTTCCGGTTTGAGGCTCGGCGCTGGCGCGAGCCCCGTAGTATGTAATGCACAGAGACCACGAAGAAGAACAAGTAAAAACAGACTTCAGATTTGCCTTAAATGTAAGGCATTACTGAAGTCACTCTGTTGTTACATATTCTATGCACTTAGGAATGATTACCAATAGAACTTAATTGTGCACCTATGTCCCATTTATCTGAATGAGACCATACCTATCTGGATGATGTTTCTTCTCTTCCCTGAATTATCCTAGCTGTGGAAAGATCATGAGTTAATCTTGTGCTGCTTACAATCTTTCCTTTTCATTCCTCACCATAGGGAGAAGTGAACGCCAAAGCTGGGTATCAGGCATTAAGAGTAATCTCTTGTATTGGACATCCACCCTTGTCCTGTGACGAGGTCAGCAGAAAAGGGCAGAAGAGAAATGGAAGAGGGAAAGCACGAGTCAGTATGAAACCACAGTCTGACCGCAATCTCTCCCTAAGGAAAAATCTAAGGTTGGGGAGAGGCAGCAAGATACAAATAGAAACTGTCCTGAAGGCTCACAATCTAAGCAAGGGAAATTGAGAAAACCAAAAATATATAGGAGCATTGAAACTACCAAAATGCGAGCTCACCTGCCTCTTCCTAGGAGATTCCACAAATTTCACACACTTCAAAATGATCCTTCCAGGTTTTCAGTCCCCTTGCTTTTTGTAAGCCACCTTGAGAGCCTTTTTCTGGCTAAAGGGTGGGATATAAGTGCAATAATAATAATAATAATAATTTCCCCCTTTTCAAACAAAACAGTAAAAAAATAAAAATAAACCCTAGGATGATGGTAGAAATTGTTTTAGAAAAAAGGGGAAAAAGACAGTAAAACAATAATTAAACCTAAGGCAGAATAACATTCCAACCCACCTGTATCTTTCCCCAAAGCCACCATAAATACACAATCCAGAAGATAATCTTAGGTACCACAATTTATTGTAAGTAACCCAATTCAAGTGCCTTGGAATGCTTCTCTCTCTCTCTCTCCCCCTCTCTCAATAGATATACACATACACAGTCTAGTGTCAGTTTATAGAATTTGCATTTCCCCCTAGTCTATTTCTCATCTTCATACTTGTATGAGCATTGCTATCTATTAAGATAGAAATAAGCATATATATGACTAAAATGTTTTTTTTTCCTTTTGATACCGTTGTTTTCTTGCCTAGAATAGATATTTTGCCAATACGGTATCTATAAGTGATTTTAAAGTGAAATATATATATTTTAGGATAATGTGTACATTAAGGAAAAAATATTCATAATTATGGGTGCTAGAAGACACTACTGCTGCTTTAAGACCACTGCCAAGGCATGTCAGAATATTCTACCATATTAACAATAGCTTGCCAACAGTTGCAAAACTCTTCATCCAGCACACATGGTTGCCCTTTCCAGAAAAGGCCTGTGCACAATCAGTAACAGTTGATCAATATGAATAATTTTGACAGAATTTGTCATTCTTTTGGAAAGGAAACAACAGAGGCAGAATGAGCCCAGCCCACCTCCATTCTCTATAGTAATTGGCAATGCCAAAGTTGACTAGCTGGCCCATGTAAGGGGAATCCACACTTGGAACTGAAATTGACACCCTGGGTGCCGGATCTGTTTGGCAGATATGCTAATAGAAATACTCAGAATTAGCATCATGGACACAGCTAATCATGATGACTTGTACTTCAGGAGTATTAGATTTTATCTTTAAAAAGGTATGTGATGTGTGAAGTTGTATATAATTGATTTAAAAAACAAAACAAAAAAGAATACAAACTTGAAATACCTTCTATTTAATTAAAAGCACGTTCACCAAAGCTTAAAAAATACTTTGGATTTTTAAAACTGACTGAATTTAATGTTAAGGCCCCCTCTAGTGTTTGAAAGAAAATTGCAAACCTAATACATGAACAGGTATTTTGGCTCTGGAGAATTTAACTCACTTGGAAGATAAAAAAAGAACATTCCAGATTTATAGTGTATTTCTTCTGATCACATATTAGTAAAACACTAAAGTTGCCATAATTCATATTTACAAACTGTTGTTTTAGTAAGTATTCATTATTTCCAACTTCAAGATTTCAAACTATTAATGCTATTCAACAAAAAATACTTTATACATGTCGACAAACTGCTTGATAACACAAAATTATTTATGATGCAATTGATACAATTAATACAAATTAACTAGATAAGAACATTTAATTCCCCTCCTTTTGCCCTTTGAAATAATGATATAACCAAATTTGCACTTGGTTATTTACATTGCACTTACTGAACAAGAAATACAAACCCTTTAAAACCCCGTATTAGAGGGAGGGCATAGTACAAAATATATGGGCTCTGACACAGAAGTGAATGTTTGGTATGATGAGATTCCCCCCCCCCCCAAATAATGGCAACACTGCTGTAATTTTTAATTTGATTTCATCTCACAGAAGACTTAGGAAAATCACTTCATAAGACATACCTGTCTTCAAAAAATTTCTGCAAGAATTTCCACACATTCCACAACTGGATGGAACAAATGCAGGAATGAATATTGATAGTGAAGGGTTCAGATTTTCTTCCTGCCCATATTCAGCTTTAAGAGTTACTGAATTGGCTCACTTTTTTGCATAATAGCAACAACTCTGCATGTTTCCTGACACCAGGGGGCAACAGAGAACATATTGCATCAACATTGGCTTGTCTAACTCATCCCTTTGTTGTCCTGTAGCTTCCTCTTCCTTTTTCCTCCTTCTCCCTCTTGCCTTTGCAACAAGCGCACAGACCATGTCCTTCTCTGACAATGTGCGTAAAAGCATTAATAAAATAAGTGATTGAATTTTTTTTAGACTGGATCTAGCCTGCATTTATTGCCTCAAATACTAAATGCTGTGTTAACATGCTTTCTCTATGTATAAAGTGGCCCTGCTGTAAGACTTTCCAATAACTTAAAATAGCAGTATGGCCAATATGAGCAAGGCTACACTTTTGCTCTACATTTTAATTACGGCCATTCCCATGCAGGACATATTGAGGAAGAAAAAATCTTATTCATCAACTGCTAGAACAAACAAATACCAGCCCAAATAGCCTAATAGCATGTATGTAGAAGCCCACTAATCAGATACAACAGAAAATATTGGCATCAAACAGAGCCATAGCAGTCCCAATCCAGAAAGGGCTGTGTTCACACATAGGTAACATTCACAGTGGTTCCCATTAATGAATTGGGATGTGCATTAGCATTCTCATCCACACCACAGAGGAGAGCAATCACATGTGTTATATGCACATTTTGGTCCAATCTATTTAATCATGTAATGAGTACCAGGTCTATAGTGCTCAGTGCAGTGTTGGGAACTAAGTGTAGTTGTGGGCAATTCAGCCAGTGGAACTCTTGAGTCAGAAATAAAATCTAGGTTGCAGTCTCCTCCATGATTACTTGTCACATACTGAATTGAGGTGAGCATGAATCCTCAGTAGATAAACTGAGTTTAGCCAGATTTATTGTCATCACCTATTTTGTTTAGTAATTCAGAACCATATTACTACCATTTGATAATTACTCTGCTTTGATTTAATTAACTCTTGTTTTCTGAAAGCTTTGTATTTCTTATCCGATAGGGGATTTCTTTCTCTTCATAGAGCTAGTTTCAATGACACGATAGCCCACCATGAAGTCATTAACCTTTGGGGCACCTTAGTGCGTGCCATCCGCCGTTAAAAATATACAAGCCTCAATCAGAGGTTGCTATGACTTGTTGTGTAATCCAAATTTGGGCACCAGGGGATATTTGAGAGTTAAACAACTTTCGCATAACCAAATGTCTGCTTTTGGGTTATGTAAGGATTGTTTAACCCTCAAAATAGCCTTGACGCCTAGATTCGGACAACATGTCAAGCCATGGCAACACCTGGCTAGGGCTTGTATATTCATAACAGTAGCCTTCCAATCACATACACACCATTCTTCATATAATTCAATATGTACATGTTTTCCTATATGGAAATACTGTTGGTGTACGGAAAATATTACACATCAATTGACTGTTATGGTTGATTAAAGTGTCTGCTAACTGGCTTTACTGTAAATTTACAGTGCTTTGATAGATTAGAGGATTCTGTGCATGAGTGCTCATGCTTAAAACTCTGGCATATTCTATCAAACGTTCCTGTAGTGCTCTTCCAGCATTTACTTCAGAAGAGCACATGACCCATTAAAATGAGCAGATGAGGCACACACCAGATCTCATTCCCTTGAGTTGGATCCAGATTCAGCCATTTTTAGAACAAACCCATTTAAATCAATGGAACATCTTAGTTGTGACAACGTAATTCCAACTGATTTCAATAGATCTACTGCAAGCATGACTAGTCTGGATCCAACAAATTGTAATTAACAAGGATTATACATTTCAACAGAAAATATCTACTAACAAAGAGCTTCGTCATACAAAATGTGGTTAAATATTTGGCCACTTGAATGGCAGTTATGCCATTCCATAATATAATGAACATAGTATAATGAATTTTCAGAGGTGTCAAGGTGAAATGTATTTACCTATAGGCTCAATCTTTTCTTTAAATAGGTTAAGTTACGGCAAGCCCTTTTTCCTAGTGCAATTTTATTGAACTGTTTCTATATAAATTGATAAAAAAAACAAGTAGACAGGTAAACAGTTATAAAACACATTATTAAAAATGCTGAACAGAAATATAGAACTGAAGTTTTAAAAGCTTCTATAAATAAAACAAGCGGAGGCAATGGGGAGGAGATGTAGAACACTCAACGATCTACCAAAATAAATATTTAAATATGTCCAGACATTTTTGAATCGTGTAAAAAAATACAGTCAATGCTTCTTCTCTCCTAAGACCTCAATGGTAGAATACGGCTATTTTTATATTGCAGTAAGTCTTCGGAGACAAAAGCAGAGCACGTGAGCAAGACCTTCGGCATCTTATTCACTAAAACCTGGGTCGTTTTGTTAAAAAAAAAAAATTCTGTTCCGCAAGTTTTGCTACTTGCTTCTGCTCCTTTTGGCAAGCACGTCGCTGATTTGACGATCGAGCTCACTGACGATGTGGTCTTCGTGATTATACACACCTGTTCTCAACAAGGTATCCCTCTCCTCTATGAGACGTGCAAGATAGTCATCTAAACTCTCATCAACTTGTCGAGTGTGAGAATTTTGCAGCTGCACCCCCAAAACATCCTGGGAATCTTGTGACTGTTTTTTGTCTTCTTCCTGTTTTAATCTAAGAAGAAGAAACAACACATTCAGCTGATGCACTCTGAGTCCAGCTAACTGGTTTTTGATGGCAAATTTGCCTACTGAAATTAATAGAACTGAAAAGCAGATCTGAAAAGAAACAGACACAATTATCCAATCTTAAGAGCCTCAGTGCTTACTTTATTACATAAGCTGGAAGACAAGAATGCTTTTGATCAAATGTCTATGGATTTGAGTGATTTTAAACAAGAATTAAAATGTATGAAAACACGTAGAAGACATAAGGTCAAAATGTACTGGAAGTACTGAGTCATTTAAAATATAAAGTGTTATGCTCGCCAGAGATGTGAGAACAGGCACTATTAATGTGTCATTTTATGCAGCAAACAGGTTTGCTTAGAACAAGAGGTAAAAAAGGCTTGCTGTAATATAGCTACAGTCAAGATAAAAAAACTGGGTCTGGTGGCCTTTGGCATAGATTTCCTATAATACAAGATTGTTACATTTTATAAATGGGCAAATATTACCTATGGGACAAAAAGCTGTTCCTTTACTGGACTGACAGCCAATTAAATTTGACTTAGCTGAACCTTCACCTATTCAGCAGCAGAAGTAAAAATCCAACAAATGGTACAATACCTGTTCAGTTCATTTCTGATATCCTCTAGCTCTTGCCGTTGCGCCTTCCCCAATTCTTTCTCTTCTGCTGCCAGGTACCGAAGTCGCATGTGCTCAAGCTCTTGCTGCTGCTTTTTAAGGCGGGCCATAGCACTCTCTTGCTCACGCTAAAGACAAAGCAAGTCACTACATTTAATCTCAAAGAAATGCACACAAGTTTTACTTCACAGCTTACCTAGTTTCATAACGGATTGTGGATTCGGATATTCTCTCTCTGTGTATGAGAGAGAGAGAGAGAGAGAGAGAGAGAGAGAGAGAGAGAGCTCATTATATGCAATGGATAAATACCATAGTGGGGTAACATTTCTGTGAATTAGGTAGAATTAAATAAATAGACTGCAACTAGATCTCTGACATTTCCAGTTTTGGAATAGCATAGACATTTTTTCAGTAAGCAATTATGGGAGAGTCTTGTTCTACACGAAAGGAATGCAGCACGTTACAACTGACTAAAGTACCAAAGTAGTTTTATTGAAGTGCGACAAAGTTTTAGGGACTAAAGTTGACTGCAGGGCGGAATATGATTTAAACTTTTTAAGCAAATGTTCATGAATCATACTAGGTTGGTTGTGTACAATGCAGATCTCTTGGTAGGCCTACAAACATGATGGTCCTGTTCAGAAGACACTTTAAGCCACAGCTTTAACCATGGTAAATAAGGCTTTTTGCCTTATTCACCATGGTTAAAGCCATGGTTTAAGATATCTTCTGAACAGAGCCACTGAAACTTTAAAAAATGATTGAAGTAATGTGAAATCTGATATGCTTATGATAATGTCAAGTTTTTAAACACAAATGGAACAGAAAATATTGAAAGCAGGCTGCATCATCATGACAATACATAAAAGGTTTGTGTAACATTTCCAAATTGACTCTGGTATTGAAACTGGAGAATAATTTCTAACCACCTTCAAATCTCCTAGGAAGTTGAGAGAAAATTAAGGTTAAGGCAGCCCATTTCAATAACTGCAAAATCAAAATGTAGACTAAATTCTGCATTTAGTCACTACTCTGTACCCTTTTGTTATTAGGTATACCACCACTGTACCTCCATGATCCCAATAACTGCCCCTCCACACTTAAGGACCATATCTACTGCAACTGAACTTGAGGTGAAGAGCTGTGTGTGAACCCCATAAGTTACAAATGTTATTTGTTTTATAGCTTGCCCCATCCCAGCATCTTGAGTAATCACAAAATCCCTATAATTCAATTTCTGAACTGAATAAAACACAGTTCGCAACACTTTAGGAAGATGACTGGGACACAAGCTTTGGTGAGTCTCAAGGAGAAGGATACTCCACAGTTGAAGAACCCTATGCTCAACAGGACTTACTTCTGAGTAGACAAACATAAGATTGCACTGTTAATTGTAATCAAATCTATTATAGAACATGCGTCTTTGGGTTGAAAAACATACATCACCGGTCTTCAGCTTCTATGTTTTCAAAAATCCAAACAAAATCATACTTCTCCACGTTTAAGGAAACTAGAAACTTTTTTCTCTGTATCTGAGATTCTGTGCATGTTTCAAATACCAATGAGGAAAATACACAGTATTGCCTATGCCTGTGGATTCTTTATAAGGCCTAAAATAATGTTCATAGAAGGCCCATGAAAAATGTCCAAGCCATCTAGTGTACATGACATGAGGCACATGTAACATTCATGTTAGAATACCACAAGCAATTAGCCAATTTTTAACGTTAGTTAAAGAAGCTCACTTACATGTTTGATAGGACTGTAGAATGAGAACAATTCTAAACCTCCCAGACTATGTCTGCTGTGCAAGATTTATGATGATTACCTCAGAGGTTTATAAAAGAATGTAAGTCAGATTTTTGGTTGAAAATATTCTTTCTGCATGTTTGATGCCAAAATGGGGGCCATTTCATTAGAGCTTCTTTCAGATATCTGTTTCATACAGTATACTATGGAATGGTTACATAACATTATTAGAAACCATACATCCAAGGTCAAGCCTTGAAAATTACTCCTGTCTGCATCATGCCAGTAGTATACCGCTCACCTCCAAATACCTTAGATTTTCCCAGCCATGAGAGGATTCATTCATGTCAGCAAGCGTGGGGCAGCAATACTTTTAGGATGCCAATGAAGCAGTAAGTCATTCAAAGGGACACCCCAGCATTCTCTTCAACTTTTAATGATTCTTGAATTACACTTCAGATCACACAAGTGTTGTGCAGCAGAACGTTTGATCTGCTTATGTTTCATAAGACTCTAGCCAATTTCAGTAACTATAACATTATCCTTCAACAACCTCATCTTGTGGGCTACTTTAGCTACAGCAGCACAAACAATGGTTGTGATAGATTATTTCTACATGCACACACACATGAGCGCTGGGACCAATGACCCCTTGAGAGCAATTTTAATGACCCCGTTAGTATGCCATTAAGATAATCAGGGTAACCACATATTGATAGGCAACATTTATCTACTGTTCTAGCTTTCTAAAACCTGTTATATCTGAATAGCATTTCAAGGGGTTCAGTGCTGTTCATAAAAACATCAGACAAAGAGTCAAGGCTATCTAATCCAATCAACATGCTTATCTAGCTTCTTTAGAGAGACATTTAGGGAATCATAGAGTTCGAAGGGGCCTATAAGGCCACTGAGCCCAACCCCCTGCTCAATGCAGGAATCCACCTTAAAGCATACCTGACAGATGGTTGTCCAGCTGCTTCTTGAATGCCTCTATTGTGGGAGAGCCCACTACCTCCCTAGGTAATTGGTCCTATTGAGGTACTTCTCTAACAGTCAGGAAGTTTGTCCTGATGCCCAGACGGAATCTGGCTTCCTGTAACTTGAGCCTATTTTTCCATGTCCTGCATTCTGAGATGATCGAGAAGAGATCCTGGTTTTCCTCTGTGTGACAACCTTTCAAGTATTTGAAGAGTGCTATCACGTCTTCCTTCAGTCTTCTCTTCTCAAGGCTAAACATGCCCAGTTCTTTCAGTCTCTCCTCATAGGGATTTGTTTCCAGTCCTCTGATCATCCTCGTTGCCCTCATCTGAACATGCTCCAGATTGTCTGCATCCTTCTTGAAGTGTGGTGCCCAGAACTGCATGCAAACTCAAGATGTGGCCCAACCAATACCGAATAGAGGAGAACCAGTACCTTGCACGATTTGGAAGCTATACTTCTATTAATGCAGCCTAAAATAGCATTTGCTATTTTTGCAGCCACATCATACTGTTGGCTCATATTCAGCTTGTGATCCACAACAATTCCAAGATTCTTCTCACTTGTAGTATTGCTGAGCCAAGTATCTCCCACCTTGTACCTGTGCTTTTGGTTTCTCTTTCCTAGTTGTAGAACTTGGCATTTATCCCTACTAAATTTCATTCTGTTGTTTTCAGTCCAGTGCTCCAGCCTATCAAGATCACTCTGAACTTTGTCTCTGTCTTCCAGGGTTTGAGCTATCCTACCCAATTTTGTGCAAAATTGATAAGCATTCCTGCACTTCCTCATCCAAGTCATTAATAAAAATGTTGAAGAGCACTGGGCCTAGGACTGAGCCCTGTTATACCCCACTCATTACCTATCCCCAGTTTGAGAAGGTACCATTGATAAGCACTCTTTGCTTATCTTTAGCCAACTGTGGATCCAAATAATAGTTGTTCCATTTAGCTCACTGTTAGCTAGTTTGCTAATCAGAATGTCATGAGTCACTTCGTCAAAAGCTTTGCTGGAGTCAAGATATATTATGTCCACAGCATTCCCACAGTCCACAAGGAAGGTTACCCGATCAAAAAATGAGATCAGATTAGTCTGGCAGGATTTGTTCTTGACAAATCCATGCTGACTTCTAGTAATCACTGCATTGCTTTCAAGGTGCTTACAGATTGACTTCTTTGTAATCTGCTCCAAAAATTTCCCAGGGATGGATGTCAGACTAATCGGTCTGCAGTTCCCAGGTTCCTCCTTTTTGCCATTTCTGAAGATAGGGACAACATTAGCTCTCCTCCAGTCGTCCAGCACTTCATCCGTTCTCCGTGACTTCACAAAGATAATACAGTGGTTCTGAGAGTTCTTCTGCCAGCTCCCTTATTATTCTAGGATGTAGTTCATCAGCCCCTGGAGATTTGAGCTTGTTCAAAGAAATTAAGGGTTCCTTGACCATTTGTCAATCTCAAGCTGCAATCCTTCCCCTTCAGCTTGTACTTCACTTTTGTCAGGGGGTTCATAGATCAGTTTTATGAGAAAACTGAGCCAAAGTAGGAACTGAGCACTTCTTGTTATAACTTTACCATCCTCAGAGTAGTTGAACCACTATTTCTTTCCTCTACCTTTTACTATGCAGGTACCCTATGCAGGTACCCGAAGAAAGCTTTTTTATTGCTTTTAGCATCCTTCGCTAATCTCAGCTCATTCTCAGCTTTAACCTTACTGATACCATTCCTGTATTTCTGTGCACCTTTCTGTACTCTTCTTTTGTAGCCTGGCCTTCCTTCCACTTCCTATATGTCCTCTGAGTATCAAACTGGTGCTCTCCTAATATTAACTCATACAGAGCTGATATCCTATTTCTCCTATTCTCAGACGCATGAAAGAGAAACTGCTCTCATCGTTTTCAGAACAGTTTTGAGGAGAACTTAAATTGTTGAATTGTATGCTACCATTTCTCTGGAAGAAGATGTGGAGGCACAGCAAAAGAAGCTGCTGACCAGAGCCCTCTCATTCCAACCACATGGATCACAACAGAAGAAAGGAGCAAGCAGGCAGTAAGGAGATCTCTCCCAATAGCAATGCCAGCTTAACAAGGCATGGAAAATTAAAATCCCCAATGTGAAGGTATTATGTTACAGGACAATTAACTTCTCTTGACCATGATTGATCACTTGATGTAACAAAGTTGTGAAGTACCAGGTGTCACTTGGACAACTGGACACGTTCATTTTCTCTTTCTCTATGTATTCTGCCTTATATCTATTCCACTGAAATAAGTGCCCATTTCTGTGCACTCTACCGACATGGTACACTAACTAGACATGATAGAACTTCAGTTATGCAGCATGAAACAGGATAATGGAATATTTGTTATTTAGACCTTTCTCATCTTTCTGTATCTCACTGCACTAAGTTTATACTTTTCTAAAGAAGTAAAAAGGGGGTATTTTACGTTATAGTGAACCAACAGAGCTTCAACTCTTATTTGGGCCTCCAAGTTGCAAGACAATAGCAACAAAATTTAAGCAAGTAATGAATCACTAATATTCTTTTTTAAAAATCAGTCCATAAAACCATCCTTGCATACTGCCAGGTGCTAGAGCTAAGAGGCTCTTCAATCAAGTGAGAACGATCTTTATTTTGTCATAGCAGCTTATAAATCCAGAGGGAAGATGTAAACATACATACACTAGACTAAACAATGGCTAAATAGCGGACACTATTCACTCTCCCACTTGCACATACCAAACAAATCTGTGGGAAAAAAACATACAACCGAATCGAAGGAACTCAACTCAAGTTTTCTGAAAATAACCCAGAGCTGACAAGTCGGTAGGAGGGTCTGGATGGTTTCAAGACACAGTTTTTAACCAAGACTTTGACTTCTAACTGTTTTTTAAAGCAAAGATTTACATCCTCTCCTTGGCTAAATTACTTGTAAATTAATCACATTAATTACTTTGAGAGGATAAGCGGGAGGCTGGACAAGATAGAGCCAGTGTCAGCCAATAAAGTCTGTGTTTGTTTAAAACAAACGTACTGGTTTTGCTGTGAACAAATCCACATAGAGCACAAAAATGGTAAGACTTAAACTCTTTAATAGCCACTTATCTCAAACGCACATACTTTGAGTTTTTACAGAAACATTCAAAATCCAGACAGATCTCTTTGTAATCACCAAAAGCTGAATTGCAACATTCTTTCTAGTTATAGCCACAATGAAAATATGCTTTAGTTTTCCAATTTAAGTCTTTTCCACTTTAGGCTTTCTCATAGTAACAAGCATAGGTAATCTCTGTACCCAAACCTCAAGATGAAAAATAAGTTGGTATATCAAAATCCACAGCCATTTCTATTTTGATGTCTGAAATTCCCTAATAAACCTCTGATTTTACATAAACCTGGTTTGCACAGAATGGCAATTTGTGGGTTATTCAACTCACAAATTGTGAGATCTAACAAGAGTGAGTGAACGAGCTGCCTCTGGTGTGATCATCAGTTCCGCTTTCAATTAACAACCTACGATTACCCTATTTGTAGGACAAACAGCTGAACCAAGCCACTCTGGGTTGTTTATGGGTTAAACAACATAGAGTTAACCCAACAACAAATCATGGGTTAACCCTGGGTTGTTTATCCTCTAAACAACCAAGAGCATCCAGATGGTTAATTGAAAACTGAAGCAACAAACAAGCCCAAGGCAATGCGTTTGCTTGCCCCTATTTGTTGCTGTTTCCAAGCTCATAGACCTTTGTGCTCATCTGAGGAGGTCTTCATGTGTCATAAAATTGCTAAATAGAAGGCACTTCTCTGCAGGAATTGACATGTAAAATACATGTTGGATCACCAAGCGGTGCAATTCTACAAATCTTAAATATTTTAGTTCCTACATGGAAACATAATAATTTTGTATTATGTAAGTAATCATAATCCAAATTTCATTTCCAGTAAAGCAAAGAACTGGTGTGTTTTTAAAAATGCATAATTTCAAGTGCATTCAGACATGTGTGTGTTTCATTGAACATTTTATCTTACTACAGTTAATCAGTTCCTATGAGTAGAAAAAGATTCCCCACCCCTGCTAGTGGCGGCTTATGTGTGTGCATGCAAACACATGTACTGGATGGGTCCCTTGGGGCTTAAAAATTGTGCATTCCTACTCTATTGAGTCACTCCCCAGATCCCCCTTTTTATTGGTCTAATGTAGACCGCAGGTCTTTGGTAAGGAACTCTGTACTTTCAACACTGCATATAATAACTACGACATGGCTACCTGGGATGATGGTCAAGGTAAGACAAGCTAGGAAAGTGCAAGGTTTCAGATCAGATTGAAGAGAGATGTAGCACTCAAGTTACATCCTTAACACTCATCCTCTGTAACAGTTCCTATTTGACTATGTTCTCCATCCCCCCCAATCTAGGGCCATGGGAGCTATGTACACACTTTAATGAGAAACAGGCATGGCTCAGTGGTAGATCATCTGCTTTGCATGCTGAAGGCCCCAGGTTTGATCCCTGCATTTGATCCCAGGTTTGATCCCTAGGGCAAGAAAACCACATGCCTAAAACCCTGGGGAGCCGCTGCCAGTCAGTGTCAACAATACTGGGCTAGATGGACCAAGGGTTTGACTCCGTATAAGGGAGCTTCCTATGTTTCCCGCAGTGTCATGAAACTACTAGGAAGTATTCCTGCTTCTAGATATCATGAAACCAATGCCATCCTCATCCCTACAGTCTTTGGGTCAACACTCACAGTTCCAACTGTGTAGCAGCCTATGAGTTGTCATCCCCTCCAAAAATGATGAACATTTCCACACATATTGTTGTTGTTTTTAATCTGTTGGTGCATATTTTCCAGAAATAACATTGATACTGTGTTACTCATGTTTTCAATAGATCAGTTTAAAGTATGCAGATTTTTCTGTTTTATTATTTTTAACTGTTGCATTGAAAAGGATTGTTACCTGCCCTAAACATAAGAGCTGGGTTACCAATTAAACAGATTGGAATAAAAGGTAATTATGCTAAATACTTGCATGCTTGACATGATTCTATAATTCACAGTGCAACTATACATTTTGATTAATGGAAATCTGTTTAAACACTTCTTTGGCAATTGCCACAAAGCATTTGATCGTCTTTCCAAGGGCTTGCCAGCTGGGTTTTGTTATTAACATTTATTAACAATCCAAGATACGGCTTTTTGTGCCTAATTCGCACAACATAAATGTTTTGTATAGTTCTCCAGAGAACTCTGGTGTGACAAGTTTCTGGCACAAATTACTACCCCATAGCTATTCACCAGAATCAATGTGAAATTAACATGGTATTAATCCAACTTAAACAAAATAATAGCACAAATCATCAGAATTTAAGCAGACTTAACATTCTTGAAGTCCCCTAAATTTGTAAGTCTACATTCAGTACACATCAGAGGATTCTTTAGACCAACTTCATTTAAAAACGTTTTAAAGAAAGTTTAACTATAGCAAGACACACTAAAGAATGCTGCCATTTTAAAAACAAGTTTACTTAAACAGGAGAAATATTGAAGAATATCATCTAAGCTTTCGTGCCCAGTTATTTGTTAAGACTACTGAAAAAGAAAAAGTTTATCTTATTTCTGTTACACACCTGTTTTAGCCTTGCTAGTTCCTTCAAAGCTCGTGCCCATTGTTGCTTGTAGTGCAGTTTTGCCTTAGTGGCAGACTCCAGCTTCCTTTCAAGGTCCCCCTAATAAAGAGTAGAATTTGATCATCAAACACTTTAACAGTGGTAATAATCTTTACACAATTACATATACAGAGCTTGGATTACAAAAATTGTTTAGTATAACATGTACTATCCAAAGCTGTTATGCAATTTGACGTAAATGTTGTGGGATACAAGCAAATCCTTGTTTAAGCAATAGCCTTATTTTTATTGTCCAACAAACTTAAACTGGATTAGTCTGCACTCTAAGACAGTTCATGTAAACAGTTCTTAAACATTTTCAAAGGAGTCAAAGATAACTTTCATTTTTATATAATAACTATTAGCAGTTTATATTTCAGCTTAATTGAAGATATAAGGATGCAGGTCTTATCCTGGAAACTGTAGCTAGACCATGCCTTTTAATTTGGTGAGATTGCACCTTTTAAGTTTTCCATTTGAAAGGTCATGTCTCTGTATTAACCGATTTACCTTCCCTCAAAAGCAGCAGAAAATAGTAAGCCCCTTAACTGGCTGTCTTAAGCATTGCTAGTAGGACTTGAATACTCTACTATCAGTACTGTGTCTATTTCAGCTACGAAAAAATAAAATTACACCGTTGTGGTATTGCAGAAGGTCTGGACCTTGAAGGGTCTAGTAATAGGATCTAAAAGTTACATTCAGACTGATATTCTACACCTACATGTTAGAAATTAGGGCATTTGAAGGCAGAAGCTCTCAGTAGAGGTGATTACAGAAGATAGAACCTTCTTCTGGAGTGAACGAGCTTATGTGTACGCACACACATAACCTTATGACAAAGGGTTACAGGCCAAGGAGCCCTCATAACTGCAACTGCTATCATATTACATTAATTTTACATTACATTAATAATTTAATTAAAATTAAAATTATAATAATTAGTAGTAGTACATTTATGTAAAGCCCCATAGCCAAAGCCCTCTGGGTAATAATAATAATAATATTAATAACGATTTATTTCTTACTCGTTTAAATTATAAACACATACAGCATATATAAGAACATACATCTAAAAACAACTATAAACAACTATAAGCTGTCAGCTTATCGGTGAAGCTCATCACATATTGCTAACTGCCTGGGAAAAGAGAGAAGTCTTGACTTGGAGCCGAAAAGACAATAACGTTGGCGCTAGTCGGGCTTTGTCGGGGAGATCATTCCATAATTGTATCTTCTGAGCCTCCTTCCGAGTAGGCACCTGAAGGAAGACCTTTGATGTTGAGTGTAGTGCACAGGTAGGCTCATGTCTGGAACAGAATACTGTCAGGTATTGTGGTCCTGAGCCATATAAGGCTTTATAGGTTAAAACCAGCACCCTGCATCGGGCTCGGAAACATACAGACAGCCAATGCAAGAGGGCCAGAGTCGGTCTTATATGTTCAAACCTCCTGGTCCCCATTATCAATCTGGCCACTGCATTTTGCACAAGCTGCAGCTTCCGAATCATCTTCAATTCCCATAGAGTGCATTGCAGTAATCTAACTTGGAGGTTACCAGAGCACAGACAACTGAAGCCAGGTTATCCCAGTCCAGATAGGGGTGTAGCTGGACCACCAACCGAAGTTGGTAGAAGGCACTCTGTGCCACCGAGGCCACCTGAGCCTCAAGTGACAGAGATGGTTCTAGGAGAAACCCCAAGCTACATAACTTTCTCCTTCAGGGGGAATGTAACCCCATCCAGAACAGGCTGAACACCCCCCATCCGGTCAGAACCACCCACTAACAGCCTCATACACAATGGCATTCATGGATTACATAAGACTATCCAAATTGACCAGCATCCTAATGCAATTGGAAGAAATCAATGTTTGCAGGAACCCGCTCCAGGGCAAAAAAATTGAGTTTCGGACTATGCCATTGTCTGGGAACTTAAGGATGTGCCTGAAATCAGCACTTTTTAACAGCAGCTTCTTCAAAATCCTTCTCAATAGCAGATCCCAAAAGGGACAAGAACTGCTTGCTATAAGAACCCAAAGTGAAAACACCCTTTTTTGGTCATCTGGATGTTCGCTGCCCATTCTAAGTCTAAGGCATGGTCTATTTAGAATTATCAAAATAAATACATTTAGTGCTGTCTAGCAGGCTTCTTCTATATTTACTTTTTTAAAACACACACACACACACACACACACTCCAAACTATCAGAAGTAACAGAAGTTTAAATGAAGCCAAGTTCTACTGATACAGCAAGATAGGTCTCTAGAGTTCACTTAAACCTAATGGCAATTCGTTAATAGTCATTGTTGTCTCCTACTTAATATTATTTCTTCTATATAACCATGGTAACTGGAAAACAAAGGGCTAAGAACATAATAAATTATTATAATTTATTCTGGATCAAAATTCACTGTTAAGTGTACTCTACTTCAATAGTTATCACTCAGTAATAACACAGTTTGAAAATAATGCCACACATGAACTGCAAAAGCAAGTGGAGAGGCGTTCTCAATGGCTCTTTCACAGTTGAGAACTCCTAACCCAGGCATATTCTAAGCTGCCGCATCTTCCAGAAAAGATTTTTGTTTGTTTAATTTTGTTTACATTTAGGCTGTTATTTTGTGGTTGGGACTAAGTATGAAGTTTTTTTCATGGTTTTTTTAAGCATGCTCTATACTTTTTTAATCTTGTAAAATGCTATTATCCATTCTGAGCTTTAGGAATGAATAATACATTTGCAACATTGGTATAAAAGTCCATAGGCATACCTTCTCTAAGGTTAGAATACTTATTTCTGATTGCAGACGAATTTCTGGCTTGCTGCTTTGCTGCTCCTTGTACTGCTGAAACTCTTTCTCCAGAGCCTTGTGCTTGTTCTCTCCCTCATGCAGCTGTTTAAATAATAGAGTACTTTAAAGGGTTTGCAACTGGATGACAAAACAACAAACAGCTAGGAAGAACATCTTGTCAACTAGACAGAAAATGCAATGGATTTATTATTATTTCTAGAAGGTTACAGGTTAAGCGCAAGAGCCAGGGATTTTTTATTTTATAAAAGAGAAACATATAGAAAAACTTAGCCACATTTCCCTCTTGTATGAAGAACTTAGTACAGAGAACCTTTTGCCCAGAGTCTTGACTTACAAAGCTAGAAAGGTACAATATCATTCTATTATACAGAAGACAAGCTAGATGGGGGAAACAACTCAAAATCACCCTATTCTGTGCTGGATGTAGGTAGAATAATTGTCTCTCCCTAATTTCATACTAGGAAGAGGAGAGAGTGAAACAAATTACAAGTATATAATTCAGAGCCAATGTAATATACCGAAGCAATTATCAGATTAAGACAGGAGAAGTCCAAATTCAAATCCATACTCAATCATGACATTGGGGCAGTCACTGACTTGGTTTGCACATAACACTAACCCATGGCTTATTTAACCCATGGTTTGTTGGCCTACAAGTGTTTGTTTGGAAAATGATAGAAAAAAACGTGGTCTGTTTTCTCAAACACTGGGTTGTTCCCCCTCATTCACCCACTCCATCCCTGAATTCAAGTGCCTTTGTGTCCTTATTACCAGCATGTATAATGGTTGTTGTGGTTAATTTTTAGCACTCTTGCCCACTGCCTCTGTAGCCTGGTGAAACAACCCATGAACACCCATGGCTCTGGGTTCACACGCAATGACAACCTATGGTTTAAACTACCCAGACTTCACAACCCAACAACAAACCATGGGTTCTCTTTATGGGTTGTTCTTAGGTTAATAAACCATGGCATGTTAGTAGAGATGGGTTTGCACATCATGACAATCCAGAATTCAACAGCTTCTACGTGCAAACTAGGTCATTATCTCTCAGCCTAATCTCTCTTACATGGTTCTGTGGGGCTAAAATGAAATAAATAGCAAGTTTTGACTTGCTCCTCAATGGAAGGCAAAACACCATCCTGCCCCCACAGCAAGCTTCTTTACAAGGCTGTTACACTTTGGGCTTTCATATATATTGATTTGTTATTGAAAGCTACTTGATTTCAAGCTAAGCTTCAAAGAATCCAGGGATGCTGCAGCAGGGGATCCTTTTGTTAATTAATATTGCAGCAGATGTCTGTGGTAGTTAAGTCCAAACACAATTTCACTGGGTGGCTCTTATTAACTGTTTAACTCTCTCAGTTCCATAATCAACTGAATGGAATCATGGTTAAGATGGGATAGATAAATAGTTTGAGGGGTTAATACGATCCACACAAGGACAGCAGAGATACCTATGTCATACAGTTCGGTGCTACAACATGCGATACTAACATAACGTGTTTCTCAGGAGATGTTTATAGTTGCAGCAGATAACTTTAACATTCTTCTGTAATGTATGGAAGAGGGGGCAAACTCCCATATAAACCCCACCTCAAAGTACTTAGCTCACAGACTCTATAATAGATGACACCACAATAGGTCAACAGTCTTTTCCATTAGAGAAAGACTTCTTGGTGATGGCAGCCCCAACTATGTGGAACTTCTTTTCTGGGAAATCTGCAGGATCTCCATTGTTTTATGGGGGCACTTAAAACTTTTTGTTCTGTCAGGCATTTTTGAGTTACCTGCTGCTGGCTTTATGTTGTCTCCTGCTAGATCTTACATACTTCCACTACCAATTTAATAAATGGCTATAACTATGCACAGTTTATGGCTCTAATTATTATTAGGTACTCTGAAGGCCAGTAGTTAAAAAGCAGCATATCCTTGGGAAAAACAAAAATATTTTGTATAGCTAAATTGGGAGGCTGTGGAACATGCCCAAAGGATTGGGCATTACATGTGAAGCCCCCACCCCAGTGGATTGCCTTTCAGTGACTGGAAGGGCCTTCGATTCAGAGCAGGCTCCTGCAAATAGAAGGGACTTGCTGCACGCTGTCACTGAATATTTTATAAACATTATCAAAATATACTGTACATATATATTTTGGACTTTAGCATTACAGAGAGTGGTGCCTTTAGATAGCTCATTAGTATGGTTCAGACAAATTCTAACTTGGCTCCACCAGCACATTTGTTTTAAAAAAGTTATATCCATTTCTAGCATTACATAAATATTAAGCTACCTCAGAAAAGGTAAGTGTCACTCACTTGTTGATGAAGGCGGAGCTTTTCCTCTTCCAACTGTCTGATCCTTGACCGCTCCAGCTCAACCTGATGTACACATTCTTCTTTGACTCGCCGCATTGCATCTTGAAGCTCCTGACGATGTCGCTCATGCTCTGCTTGAAGTTCTTTCTTCAAGGTCTGGAGCTTCAAATGTATTTTAAAACAGCAATTTCAAATTACAAGTTGACCAGACGAAAACTTGCATTACCTCTTTTAGCATGCACCCTTCATTGCTATTGCTCTCAAAGACATCCTTTACTGCCAGAATGTATTATTTTTTAAAACTGTATCACTTTCAATAAAATTATGTCTCTTCACGCACCTAGTCTATGTTTATAAACTATGTTCCACAGCACTCTTGGAGTTATGAGGAAGAATCTCTTCCTCTGAGCAGTATTTATTTATTTATTTAGTTATTTAATTGTAGCACTTTGATCCCACTCTTTAGCCAAAAAAGGCTCTCAAGGCAGCTTACAAAAATAATTCTTAAGACAGTCTACCAGTTTTGATATCAGAGAGTTTAAAGTAGCTAGATTTTACAACTTTTAGTACAGAGATATTCAACAGATACAAGATGTACCTTGTCTATTTTTAAACATTTCCATATATAAAATAAAGGCTTCTCTTTCCCTTTCTTTCTCCATCCTCCCCAGTCTGCCAAAGAACTAAAATAGAGGAGGGCCAAAACGATGTATCAGGAAAAAAAAACATGTTCCATGGCAGATAAGCACAAGTCTAAGATGAATTGGAATAATTCTGATTAGAAGATGTAGTTTTTCCAAGTGCACATTACAAAGGATGGCATTGTTTGGTATACATTTACCTCAGTTTCAGCACTGACAAGTTGTTTTTCACGTTTCTCTAAGTCAGTCAAAGTTTTTTGAAGCTTTTCTTCCAAAATTGTATATTCTGCAACCTAAAAATTAAGCAGTTCAAGAAAACAAGAAATAAATATTAACACATTTCTAAGGTATATAAAAATATTTGTCTTTTTAGGTCAATATATCTTTGTAACAGGTCAGGTTCCAAACAAGCCTGAAATCCCATGAAACAAGTGTTACGACTTGATTTTTACACATAGAGTGAAGTTTCAAATATTAAGTATTAGAGATTCGGACAATATATCATGGCTTGCTGTGAGTTATTTAACCTATCATGAGCTGTGGTGCTGGCAGGCCCTGCTTAGGGCTTGTCGTGTTGTGCAAACCCGGTGAGCATAAGTTATGCAAGGGTTATTTCACCTCCACATAAACCACACTTGTCGGGTTCAGACGACATGACAACCTCTGAGAGGAGATTGCAAAATGTTGGTGAAAACACAATGGACCGTCATGTTGTGCAAACAGCCCCATAGTCTGTCGTCTGGTTTGCTCTGCTAATATACCTCAACAGGATAAATTCTATGCATCACATATGGGCACAGTCTCCATGCAGCCCTTGGCCAATCTCTATGTTGCCTGCGGAGCCCTGAAGGACTTCCACCCACTTTCCCCCAGCTGCTACCTAATCTGTTGGGAAACAGATTTTTGTTTCCATGCTGCTGATGGGGAAGGGGAGGTATTTTGAACTCGCCCCTCACCAATGAGCCTGAAGCAGATATCAATTGTGGGGTGTGGGGTGGGGTGTGGGGTAAGAGGTTTTAAACTCTCCTCCCCAGCAATCCCATCCCAGAACTTGGCAGGTAGGGAGGGTTTTTTTAAACATGTGGAGGAAAGAGGGTGAGTGAGTGTGCGTGCCTCCACCCACCGCCCGGCATTGCACACAACTTGTGGGATCAAAAAGTTTGCCCAGCCCACCCCTACTATACACACCTCTGGGAGTTCATGAATAGGCAGTGGACCTGTATAGGCTTTTGCTGAAAGATTCTGCTTCTGGTAAATATCTGAACACCTCAGTGTTGGCAAGGATGCTAATAGTTTATTAATATATGAGGATTCCAAAGAGAAATTTGTCTTACTTTTTTCTTTACTAATGCTTCCCTTTCTCTGTCCCTTTTTCTCCACTCCTCTGCAAGAGCTTGCATATGAGCTAGCTCCTTCTTCTTCAGCTATGAAGAACAAACATATATATATATATATATATTAGAAAAAATGTCTTTTGAAAACCATGAACATTCGCAAAATTAAGTGAGCACTATTTTAGAAGTCATCTTTCCTCAGGAAACTATCAAAGTCACATGCAAATTACTTTCTCAGATACAGTGAAAAGAGTCCAGATCAAATACTGATTTTACATACAGAGAACTCCCATTATCATCAATGCAGAAGACTGCACTTCTAGAGGCAACAGAAAATTGACTACTGGTCTCTTAATTTTAAAATGAAAGCTAATGAGAGTGTTACTGTGAAGCTCAGCCATGACAGCTTGTACATGTGCACTCTATCGTTGGTATTTCTATTGGTACTCCCTCAGCACTTTGCCTAATTTGTCCAATACATCTTTCAATTCAAAGCAGGCTGCATGAGTACAAGGCCCACGGCAGCTAGGAGTGAAAGGATCCTGATGGTAACTGCATTTGTGGGGTTGTGGTTCTTGGTGACCAGACTTCTTGGACCTATGGGGGAATCTATGTGTTGCCGTGGGGCAATGGGGCTGTTATGATTGTGGGCTCTAAGCTAAGTGTTCTTTCTTTATACTGTGACCAAACTAAAAGCAAAAGGTATTGTGTGGAGATTTTTCAGGATCTTAAACCAAGTGCATCCAGTACTTAGCTAGCTTCCCTTCCGTCCTTTGTTTCCTACATTTTCTTGACTCTCTCCAGATTTGTTATTTTCTTTGTTTGAGACATGGTCCAGAGACTTTCGTTTGGACACTCTATTTCAAATTCTATTTTTAAACTGTATTCCAGATTGTGCTGGTTTCTGGGGTCTTCAGTAACAGCTGAGCTGACTGTCTTCATATCATTGCCTATATCAGCCTGGGCTGAATGAGACAGAAGACCACATGTCACGGTTTGAGTTGGTTCCAAGGCTGATTAATGCCAAGGTAGCCTGCGCCCAGCATGAGTTACTAAATAGCTCAGAGGTGGTCCTTTGTGCTCCCCTTACTCTGAAAGAAGGTAAATATAATTTCTCCGACTTTCTCTTTTTCCTGGTATAGTCTAATCGGGGGTGTAGAACCACAGGCCCAGGGGCTAATCTGGCCCTCTGGGTGTCCTCAATTGGCCACACCGCCTTCACGCTAAAGCCAGGAAACTACCAAATGAATCACTGAATTGTTTTTGTTCCTGTTCAGACAACAAAAGGCCATGGTTAGGCAACCATCCCTTTTGCAGTAAATGGTGAGCAAACATGTTTAAACCATGATTATGTAGCCATCATGGTTAGGAATGGTTCATACCACATGCTAAGTCATGGTTCACACAACATGCTAACCCATAATGTTTAGCTCTAAATGGTTAACCACCGTGGCTTAGTGTGTCTTCTGAACAGGATCTTTATGGCTTCCTAGCTTTTGTGCAGTTTTCTCCCCATTCTAAAAAGGTTGAGAGGCTTAGTTACTCGCAATAAGAGCTTCAAGCTAGTATTGCTAAGCTAGCGATCTATACCTTATAATATGAGTGAAGAATGGAGTAGCAGGACATAAGAGTTCCTATCTAACATAGTGAGGACCAACATCAGAGTCCAAAACGTGGCAACGGATAAGATCTTTCTTGAGTATAAAGAATCTTTCCCAAGTATCCTTTCATATTCACATATATTCGCTTCAGCCTGCTGTTAACATATTAATGACTGAGCACATCTTAAAGATACTGTGATCTGACGAATGGTCCCAAACTGTACTTGTGACTGGGATGACTAGCCTAAGAGACACGTGTAAACATGTATTTGACCACCCTGGCATTTAGCATCTGGTAGCAACCTAAGAGGCAATATGACAGGTTGGACCTGCCAAGCATACAATGTTGTTGTATGCATATAGAAATAAAGCACTGGGTCCTACAAAATATTCCCTTTCCCACTTGTTTATCCTCCTAAATTATAAGCTGAGTGAAAGATTTACCACATTACCCTAACAGTGACCCTTTCTTTAGAGCAGACCGTTTGATTAAAAAGTACAAATGAACCTATAAAAAGTATAAATGAACCTGATTTTCAAAAAGATCTTCCTGTAGTTCTTTCCACATTTCCAATTCAAGTGCTGCTTTGTATTCTAGAGTTTCTCGTGGCTCTGGATGAACTTCAGCAACATTATGTGGTTGAGGTGGAGAAACCAGTGGCGGCTCATTAGCACCTAAAGACTAAATATGGAAATGTTTTCAGATCATTTTCAATTCAAATGTTTCTCTCTGAACGTTAAATGATGTGTTTCCACTCACCCGAGAAGAATCAGACACCAAAACCTCATGCATTTTCACAAGCCCATAATCTTCTAGAGTCACCGTATATGAAAGATCTGCTATTTTGTTGCTTGGCCTGTAAGCAAAACCCAAAACATGCCATTTCCTTTTTCATTTGAGACTGATATTGCTACCTATTTACAATGAAACAAATAACGATGAAAGAAAAAAATCTTGCAAAAGACAGCATGTATAATGTCCAAAAAATATAAACTTTTAAACTTATAAAGCCACAATGCAACCACAATTTCAACGCGAAGCAGGACTTTCTGTTGACACTCAGGGGTTAGGTGTCCTCTACAACAAGACAAATGTAGACAGAAGTAGACAGGAAAATAAATCCTGTGTTACATGTTCAAATGTGTGAGAACTTGTGAGGAGGATTGTTTTTTGTGGGGAGGGAGAAGAATAGAAGGTTCAGCACTTAGCTACAGCCACTGTTGAGGTTGCCAAAGCATGCACAGTTTGAGCTCCCACAGGTCTCCACAGGTCTGCCTGACAAAACAGACTCTGTAAATTTCTATGGAAGCCATTCCTCCCTGTCCCTCAACCCTAGAGAACTCAGGGAGTTGGACTAGTTTAGCATAGAACAGCCTTCTCCAATGTGGCGCTTCCCAGATGTATTGGACTATAACCCCCCATCATCCATGTTGACTGGGATTGATGGGAGCTGTGCTCCAGTTCCTCTGGAGGATGCCCGATTGGGGAAGGGTGGTCTAAATTATAGGTTCTAGGAGCCAACTGATCCTGTCAATCAGATGACTGGCAAGGTATGTCACCTTCTTTTTAAGAGAGCATGGGTATCTATTCCTCTTCAGGTCCCTGTGGTCCACTCTCCTAAAGTGACTGGTGACAGCTATTGCTATTCCTAGTCACTGCTTATCAGCTAGGCTGCTAACCTGCCTGATTTATGTCTCCGTGCGCCGTCGACTCACTTGTGTCGTGGTGTTGGCCAACGGGATTTGTAGAATGCTTTTCTTCCTGAATGCTGCTTTGAACCTTCCTCTCACTCACATTAGATTCTAGCTGGAAGCCAGCTTCCTTTCTTTCAGAACCTGAGACGCTATTCCTGCTTCACCATAGAAATTTCCACGTTTATTTCAACTGGGCATGGTCAGAATTCACACATGCTCATTCAGTAAACCCATATAAGAGCTTTATCAGTTTGTCATTAAGGAGGAGATTTTTTTAGCTTTCTGTGAACCAGGAGAAAAGCATAATTTGACCCCATTCTTATATTTCTGCACATCTACGAAGAGTGCAGCCTTAAAGCCTTGAACCAAGTATTTGTAACTTAAGGGCAATCCTATGCATGTTTAGACAGAAAAAAGTCCTACAACTCTCAGCATGCTCCATCCAGCATGGCTAGCTGGGTAATGCTGGGAACTGTAAATTTTTTCTGTCTAACCATGCACAGGATTGTATCCTAAGTGTCTTAACTTCACATCCACACAGAATCGTCCATGTGTGGACATAGGCTAGTCATATCCAGATCAGTTATTCTTTATGACATGTATATTACGGACTTTTTAAAGATGATTATAGAATTACTAAAAAGTCACAAAGTGTTCCCATTTTTTTTTTAAGCGTACAGTAAACATTGTACATTTTATATTTGTTTCTGAAGCTTCCTTTTCTTCCATTTTTCGTAAAATCTAATTTAAATAGTTCACTAGGCACATACATTAAAAAAATCAGGTCAACAAATATGACCTTTGAAATAGAGAGCCTATCTACACTACTGCTTTAAAATGGTTTATAACAGTTTTAAACCGGTCAATAACGGTTATTAACCGGTTTAAAACTGTTATAAACCATTTTAAAGCAGTAGTGTAGATAGGCTCTTATTAACAGCCACTTCTCCACATTAGTAAATTTGACATGAAGGGCTAAAGTCAATTCGGTTTGAAGGAGTGCCATCTAGTGGTTACTAGGTTTGTGTACAATTGTGATCCATGTTTTATCTGGGGAAAGGTATGCTTATAGAACATACCGGAATGATTGACTTGGATTGTACCAATATACATTTTGAAATTCAAGTATGTTAACCTGACATTGGAAAGCTACACAAATAAAAATCCAGGTTCCATGTTGTCGTCACCTACTCAGCTGACAGTAGTTGTAAGATCGAACAAGAAAACTGCGTTTAGAACCTTTTCAATCTGACCTAAAATTGAATATCACATTTTAACTAGTGCAAAAAGATGTTTGAGGGTTATACCCTTGTGCTGCTGTAATAGGAATTGTTTCACTGAAGATCTGACGCCAGCACTGTTCCCCATTAGTCCCTAGAAAACGGGTTTTTTCTATGGCCAAAACATTTGAAAGCTGGAGCCGTGCAACTCCTACAAGCAAGTCTTTGGCTGTTTTATCTTTGTGCCACAGTTCCACTAGCAGTGGTAACCTGAAATACAGAGAGAAAATAAACAAAGGAATCTGCATTTTGTTTCATAAACAGGTGTTTTCCAAACTCTCTCTTAACTCTTCCTGTACACAAATTGTACACACCAGGAGAAAAGAACCTTTCTTCTATGAAGGACTGTTAACCCACATGAAAAGCCAGTCTGAGGGTTATGGCCAGTGGTGGGCAAAGCCAAAGCCAAACATGGAATTTCGAGAACTGCATAGCATTCTCTCTCTGTGCATGCCGTGCTACATGTAGTTAGGCTGAGGGCTGCTGGTTCCCCACTGTAGTTATACACAATGGAAACATACCGAATACTGCAAACAATGTTTTATGCATTTCTATTATCTTCTTTGAGCTTTTACTATAGATGGACCAGAACAAATGAATGCCAGTATGTGTTAAAAATACACTTTCTTGAAATTCAATACTCGGGGTTACAAGTGGCTCTCACAACTGTCAGAGCAATTTTTCACCCTAAAAATATACGTTTGGGCTAGATATTTTGACTCTGTGTCATCATATTTTTTTTAGTTCTTGAAACTAGATAGCCACGCTAGGTTAGAACTAGGACGAAGTTGTTATCCCAAGGTTTTTTTTTCTTTTCAAACATTTAGCTATTAACGATAGTAAAAACCCATCTTATCTTTTTCAAGAACACTCTCTAGTGCACTTGCTTTCTCAACAAACAAGGAGGATTTCTCAAACATATAGCTACCACTAAGTTTATAGGCTTCAATTGTTCAAGCTGGGTCAGTGAATGATATAATGTCGAATCCATTTACTCCCAGGAAGACGAGAGGATAAAGGTGCCATCACGCTGAGGGTTAAGGCCCTCATCAAGTTCTTCTGTACAATACTTAGACAGAGCCACAGTCCCATTCCCTACTCAACTTGATTCTGCCAGGCATGCTCCTGGCTTCACCAAACAAGCCACCACCCAAACATATGACCAGGCATTCAGCAGCCCAGGTCCCCACCCTGAAGATTCTGAAGCAACAAAGACGACTTGGCACAGGCTGCAGTAATCACAGGGTCTGCATACATCTAAGCATCCTGCCTTCCACAAAACAGGTAGGATCATGGCCACACTACTAGGAAAAGGAAACCAATAAACAAGGTAATGTTGCCCTACAAGCTTACCGACATGAAACATGCTACCCAAGGCAAAGGAGCATTCCTGAGAACAAAGACAAAGATCCAGCCTGCAATTTCAAAGGGTTGTATCTAATGTTACATTAGAGAAAAAGCTCAAGAAGTGCCATTATTCCACTAGTGCTTACACAACTTCCAGCAGAACAACTAGCACAAGCAACACCTAGCCGAATGCAGTCATAATACGCTGTGCAATGGCTGGTGCAACCGCTTGAGGAATCAAACATTGGACTTAACCATTGTGCAAGGATTAAAACAGCGTTTCTGCAAGTGGTAGAAACTTTGTGCTAGTAAAATGACACCACAGCATACATCCCAAAACTTTTAAGTACTAGCAACTAGTAAAAGCAGACTCACATAAATATACATTATTAAAACAATATCCTCAATGTGTATCCTACCTGAAGAAAGTATCCTGAAGTTGATGGGGCATAGTTGCAAAATCAAATGCACAATAGGATTGGGGAAGGAACACTTCCATGTTTTTTCGTATTTCCACAGGCGGATTTGTCATAATGGGTGCAGCACTGCCAAAAAATGGATATGAGTACCTATAGAGGAAAAAATAAAGAAATCAAATGGTATGATAATAGTTTGAAGCAAATGCACTTTGAACTACTCTACTAACAGCTTATAAGAACAGGCATTTATGTTTAGCATTATAGTTTGAAAGATAGACAGACACAAACTCACTGAATAGTTGACTTCCAAGAAAATATATACTTGAACTTACAGAAACAATCTTTATTTCCAACCACAGCATGCAGCTAGACGATTGAAACTTTCATCCAATATTTAAATCCAAAGATGAGAATAAATTCATTCTTAATTAATGATCTTCTTAAACTTGTGGTAGTAGTACCACCGCTACTATTTATTGCTACTACATGTGAGGATACAAATGGCTTTATTTTATTGGGTTGGATTCCATAGAAAATTGAGTGGAATTTTGCTCATGTAACAGAGCTGTCCTTGCTCCTTCTGCCATTACAATATACAATGAAATGTATATAAAGTAAGTAGATGAAGGTTTTTCATGGTGCAAGAGCAACTGGATCATGCCAGTAACCAGGATACAACCAAGAGCATCAAAATAATATTATGGCTAATAAAATGTTAAAATGAACCCATAATTTCAGTTTTCTAAAAATGTTGGCTGGGCTTAGTAATGACCATCTTTTCTAGAAGCCATAAATAAGGCAAGGCTCTCTTCAACCCTGTTCCACAGGGGCAAGTATGCATCACCCTTTTGCATTCATTGTCCAACATGGGAGGATAGTTCATTTTTTAAAATGAAGGCATGCAGAACAGAATGGGTGTGTCTGATAGTGATGCTCAGCCCTAGACCAAGATGCATCCCAACACAATGTTGAAAGATGCACTCTCCCCTGTATTTTTCAGGCCTTTTTTATATATATACAGAAAACATGTTACTCGTCCTGTCGCAGACACTAGAGGCCCCCTCCCCCTTTCAAAACAGGTGCAGGGCTTTATATGTGTTAAATGTATAATGATGTTATGAATGTGCACACTATCATTCATTTCAATGGCATTCAAGGGATAGTCTCCAAGGAATATATGCCATTTTGAATTGTCCTCTCTCCTTTGGAAACAGGTGAATGAGCTGCTATTCAAAACTGAAACACAGAATTGTTCTTTGAATTCATATGCCAAATTTCATTCTATCTTCAATGGAGTTATCACATACAACAGAATTCCACATGGGCCAGTTAAGCCACATCCATTGCTTTGTTCATCCATAATAATTCAATAGTGTTCAACATCAATGAAATAATCATTTCAGCACTTCTAAATGTAAGAACTTGCTAACTTAGCATGTGTACTTCAACCTAGAAACATAACTGTATCCACAAATTGCCATAACAATATTCACAGTTCGTAAAAAAATCTTTATAAAATGAAGAAAAGGTAACATTCAAGGGTGACATGCTTATCTATTAATGGAAGTTACAAGACCCACAAGCGCTTCGGCTATTGGGCGGTATAGAAATGCAATAAATAAATACACCCTGTTGGGCGATTCCCCATTCATAAATATAGTGTGCAAGATCTATATCCTAACCTCAGCCATATCAGAACAGTCTCCTGCCTGAGATTCTGACAGAGATGCAATTAACCTTGGTTGTAGATCAAGTTCAAGAGGCAAATCTCCAGTCAAGCAATATGGGCAGGATCTACACTACTGCTTTAAAAGCATTTATAACAGTTTTGACAACTATTGGGGCTCATCACACACTCCATATACAGTGTTCAAAACTTTTTCAAAGTATTTTATCCTGCTTGGTGTAGAACTGGCCCTGGTCAATCAATTTATTGCCTTTTATCCCAAAATGTTCAGGAATCCATCACACACGCCAGTCTCAGGACATGCACAACTTGAAAACACTAACAGGAAACAAAGGATGCAAACTGAACCTCAACATACCTAGGAGGAAGCAATGAACTTCAAGTGTTAGTATATATCCAGAAGAGCAGAACATGGTATCATCCAAGCATAGTAATGTCGGTTAGAATCACCACTTTCCACCCAGCTTAAATTCAGGTGAAGGCGTCATTTTTCACATGGCAAAACCAAAATGATCCCTTCTCTTTCAAAGGAACTATGATCTGAAACATTTGTACCTTAGCATACAATTCACAGGAAACCCAGCATCCAGATTATGGACAGTTCTTAAGTCTATTGAGAAGCAGAAATGATGGGATGCAGCTGGAACAGCTATTTTTTGCCCTGTAGATTGAGAGGTACTGATATGTTGAGTATTTGAAGGCGGTACTTGGGTGTTCAAGGCTGCAAAACAAACAGTGATTTATTTATTTTTACAATTAGATTTAGCTTTTGCTCCAATCAATATCATATACAAGAGGCCTTTTCTACTTTACAGCCTTTGTTATACAGTTCTAACAATTGTGAATAAGTGCCCATGCTTTTGAAAGGGTTTAGTTTTTTCCTTCTAAAACCAGATTCTGAATTAGCCTTCCATCATAGCCTATTACTGCTGGCAACTTGAAGATAAACATGGGCAACGTAGGCCTCCACATTCCAAGAAGTCTCCACATATTGGCAGAATCATGTAAAGTGGGCTGAAGTAGAAGTTATGTTCCTATATTCTGTTCACATAGAACAAAGTAGTGATCCTGGCAAATTTACTTTAAGACAAGTATCTGTGCAGTCCTTCAACGGCAGCTCTAAACCAGATGTTTTCTCAAATTTAAAATGATAAAGCAGCCTACAGTTCACTGATGGACCACAGAACACCTGCTCACTCTTTCCATTTAATGGAGATTTCAGAATAGTTTAAGTTGGCTTAAATCACTACGCAGAGTCAACTATTTCCTTCCATCAGGATACCACGTCATTGTAAAAGATGATATATGACAAGGATATCTTGGTGGCAGAGACCACAGCTGTAAACTTACAATTATGAAAATTAGTATCAATGCAGCTTCTACCTTTTTTCTGTGGCTTTGGGTTCTTGTCATACTGAAGACTTTCCACTTCACTTTCTGTTGCATCCTCTTTTACGGGAGGAGAATGGCGAGTCTGAGGTAGTGCAATATGGGAACTCGGTTCAGGACTTCCTCCTTGATTATGTGTTGGAGACAAAGCTCTTTTTACATTTGCAGATTCAGCCTTTGGACCTAATTGGATAACAGGCTAAACAAAATGCAGAATCCAATTAAAAATGTAATTTTCATATACATTTTTAAATTATATTTAGACATTAAAATGAAGTAAGAAATGAGCTGTACCTGAGAAACTTTGGAATCTTTTTGTAGAGATACCGATACCCCAACGGTGGGCGCCATATCCAAAGGCACTGGTGGCAGTTTTTGTCGGGCTCTGTTAGGAGGGACAAGAATGAATGCTCCTTCGATAGCTACCGGGTGTCGATGGATTTCCACATTTCCTTTCTTCAGCAAACCAGTTAGAAGTATTTCCGTGCTTCCAAGAGACTGGTCACCACAGCAAAGATGGATCTATTTTTCAAAAGTGCATAATGAAAATAACTGAGCTACAGACCATACTGCGTATATTCTACCTCACAAACCAATCACATCCAATGGAAACAGTAAGTTCGTTACAAAAATGTATGTGTTTGTAATTGATCTCAGATTAAGTACTTAAGCAATCATACCTCCCCCTTAGAAGGTTATACAGAGATTCTAATCTTCCCCAGACTACCTTATCCTTCAAAGACCTTAATTCCCCAAGACAAAACTTGGCAGTAGGCTCCAACTGGTCATGTTACACTGCATGATAAGCCACAATTCACAAGGGAGAGAGAAACAGGAAAGACTTAGGAAGTCACTGTGATGCTACTACATCCAGAACTTCGAAGCTGATCAGACGTTTGATGGGTACTACAGTGTGCACAACCATTCACTGCAGCTGTTAGGGCAACTCTGTACAGAAACCACCATAAGCACAAAGGAGTGCTGCCTGCCCCGGAGGTTTATAGGGAAGCCGATGTAGTCTGACTACGCATGAGTCTGCCAGACTGGGATGCTGTTTTTTTCAGGTCAAAACCTCAGCAAGCATGCCACTGTGATTAGCTACCTGCTACGGTGGGAAGGACAGCCCACACATTAATAAAATATGAGGAATGCACTTCTGCAAGACTCAACACTGGTCACTCACAATGATAGTCAAATCCAATACTTGGTTTACCACTGACCCCTACCTTCCGTGAGTCCCATGGGATTTGCAGGGAACTAAAGGAAGGGTGGGGCATTTATTCTTGTGCTGGACTTTTGAAGGCAGTTTCCAAAGGCCCCATGGGAAAAGAGAGAAACCATCCCTCACACTCACCCTAGGTCTCTGTGGAGAAAAGGGCTTGTTTCTTTCCCTAATGTTAGGATTTTGCAGGAGAGAGAAACAGCAAGGTACTGCTTGCATTTTCTGCAAAAGCACAGTTTGCATGATGGAAGTCACCTTCTTTCTCCATTCTTGGTAGAGGAAAGAAGAGCAGAGCTTTTGCAATAAGCACTGTCCATGCCTTCCTGCTGCCTCCTTCAAGAAACGTATGGAAAGGAAAAGAAACCCACAGAGGACAGGGAATACACAAAGTAACTTTTTCTCTTGCCCTTAGACAGCAACGATGCACAGGTTGCATACTTCGTGCAAAAGCTCCAACGCAGAGCAAACACACCTTTCCTTTCTTCCCTGTTCTCAAGGGAGGAAAACAGAGGTGTTTGAACTTGTGGCAAAAGCACAAGCAACATCTCTATGCTGCCTCCTATAAAAACCAAACAGAAAGGGAAAGAGATTACCCCTTGTTTCCTCCACAGAGAAGAAAAGGTACATGGTTCTCTCTATTCTCACGGGAGTTTTGGAAGACATTGCATTAAGGCGCTGCTGGTGTTTCTTTGTTTTTTTTACAAAGCTTAACATGCAGGAAAGAAAGCACTTTTCCATCCCTTCCTGAAGAACCAGAGTGGAAAGGAGAGGAAGTTTCCTACAACAGTGCTTTTGGAGGAATCATGGGGGCTCGCCAAATTGGGAAAAAACACTTGCCTCCAGTAAGGAGGCAAGTGGTTTATTTGGCCTCTATGCATGAAGGTCCTCTGAACTTGAGATACTGGGGAGAAACTGGGGAGAAACCCTACTTGAGATCTTCCAGGGATTCTGGGGTTGCTGCTATTAGAAAGAGTTCTGGACAAGATGGATTTTTGGCCTGATCCAGCAAGACATTTCTTATGGTTCAGGATCCATATTAGTGAGTAGATACTAATATATTAAGTAGGTCTTAAATCTTTGCACACTCACGGCCAGTTGCTACCAAATTCTTAAATATGTTCTGTCTCTAGTACACTGAATTCTTATTTTCTCATAGTTTCTTAGTGTACAACGGATGTATTTTAGACTTAAAAGGAGATCCCAGACATCCGAACAAAATACAACAAAAACACAATTTACAATAGAAGAGAAGTTAGCTGTTTACCTGCAACTTTGAGTGAGCCAAGAAATAAGCTCTAAGAACTTCAATGCTGCTGCGTATTCTAACAGATGCTCTCTCCGGCTCAAAGTTTGGGTTCATCAAGTCAGTGAATGGTTCATTGGTAACATCATTGCCCAGTAGTGAATAGTAGAAGAAGAATTCAGGCTGATGTTCCGGAAGTTTCATTGTAGTGGGTATTAGCTATTAGAAACAAAGAAGAAAAACAAGCTACAAGTCCTCAAAATTGCTCAAATTATGAATATTCACTTGCATCTAAGACAACAAAAATGTTCTATATTCCCACTTGTCCATTTAAGAATTTTGCACATAACACAGGGAGCAATAAGGTTCGATAGGTACCCCTACTCGTTTTTTCAAGCTGCTCCCATCATTAGTGCAACATTATTACTTTGAGGTCTTCTTGGATTTTTAACTTGCCCCACCATAGATGTCTGCTCAAAATATAGAATCAGAGCTTTGCAAAGAGACACCAAGACATTAAGTGCAACCTACTCAGATAAGGCCCAGGATAAAATCCAATATACTTAGATTAGACCCATTGAAATAAATGGGATTTAAGTTAATCACGACTTAATTCATTTCAATGGGTCCAGTCTAAGTAAGACTTAAGCTGGATTTTACCCAGTTTTCTACATATCAGCCATCTGGAATCTACACGCACTACCAAAGCTCTGCACTTAGGCCAAACCAAATAGCAGTATCAAGAAGGTGAAGCAGTGTTGTTACCTGTTCTAACTGCGTAGCAAATGCAACAGTAACAGACAAAACAAAGTAGTCTCTGCAATATTCTACTGGTCCAATTTGATGATATCCTTCCTCTTCATTCAGAACTGCTACAAGATTTTTGGGGTCCAATCCAGGCAGCCGAAGAGGTACTTTGAAAAGAAATTAAAGGCTTTCCGTTATGTTCTAGAATAAACTAGCAAATAAGAGTTTCATATAACACCAGGGAGAAATTTCAAAAAATATCTTGAGGTGAAATTCACAGAGGGCAAGGTCGTTAAGAAATCCTACTAATGCTAGGCTTGTATGGCCCTCAGTAAACCTAATGTTAATACATGCAACATCATCTACAAGTATTACACCTCAATGAAACTGAAATACTCACAGTAAACAGAAAGCAACTATATAAACCTGCTACAAGTTTACAATGTAATTCTTTATTGATCTTGGCCTTGTGCTATTAATGTATTGTATCCAAAGTTAATCCTACTTAAAGTAGACCCATTGAAATCCATAGGACTTGTTTGACTAGCATTGGATACAACGTATTATTTATTTTTTAAAATTCCCAAATCCAGCCTTTTAACATAAATTTATTTTCATAATGAGTTGTCACTTTACAGAACTAAACTAATTAATAGGCATGATCTAATGTATAGTTGAGGTGATCCCTAAAATCAAAGTGTTTCATTAGCTGAAGTTCTTTAACATCTGCTTCTTCTATAAACCAGCAAGAAATTGCAGTAAAGTATCAGCATCACATCAGTTTTGTGGAAGATCAAAACATATTCATCTGTAGAAACTGAACTTATACTACCCATGATCAAACACAGTGGCCTAACACCTGTGCTTATTACTTGATTTTATTATATTACACAAATTTGTCCATAATCCCAAATTGCTGAACACAACTAGCAAAGGACAATAAGGCTATGAAGCGCAGGGATGAAAAGAAAACTCACCATTTGCAACACTCCACTGAGGTTGTACTTTATTAATCTTGTTAACAGAATTTAAACAAGCTTTAGGATAGAGAGAATCATATGAAAAATAAAAGGGAAAGGTAAACAATATAAAATAAAGTTTAAATAGGGAAATTGCATTATTTGGGTTTTTTTTGTGCTATCTTTCAGTGGCAAGGATTGATGCCTTAATTTATAAAAACAGAAAACGTTTATAAACACATATGTAGAGAGAAAAGAAAAACACGAGAGAAAGGAAGTTATAACATAGAAACAACATGCATGAGTAGACATGATCTCAAAGCCTAATCCAGAATGTTATAAGCAATACTCCTTTTTCAATAAATCAGTTTGTTTAAGGTCTACAACATTTCATCATGCAGAATGTTGGATTTTACATAAAGAAAGAGACCAGTTCCTTGTAAACTTATCCAATACTGGAAGTGCCATTAAGGTCATGATTATAAAGTGGATGGGATGTTTTGAACTTGAACATTCAAATGTTATTAATCCTGAAATAACAGACTAAACATTTGAACAGATAAATTTCTCATACTGCTTATAGAGTGAAAAGTGCAACTCTACACAAAAACTTACTAACTTAGGGTGAGCAAATATAACATTCTTTTACATTACCAGGTGGATTATAAACAGTCAGAAGTCAACAGTCAAACTCCTCAGGACAAAAGTCGACAAAATTCAGGCTTATATGAGCTACATTGTGTTTTTATTTTAATACCCCAAGTTCCACCAACTGGAATCAGGTGCAAGGTAACAGCATGGGGGCAGACATACACTTATACATAAGGAAAAGGTTGCCTCTGAGAACATGCTCAACCCAGGAATTCATTTTCAAAACTAAAACTATTTGCACTTTGATAAACAGGAACAATAGAATTAAAAAAACAGATTGTAGGCAATTTGTATTGTGATTTTTATAATTATCAAGGATACTTCAGGAGTGTCATGGACTTGCCACAACTCAAATAATTCCGGCCAATTTCTAGGACTTTATAGTGCTTGGTGAAACTTTTGTTTTGCTACTAACCTGCTACATCTCTGGGGGGTGCTTCCTTTGCTTTAAACCCATCCACGGATGCTTTGGTATCAGTTTCTAACATCAGGCTTAGTTGTAGTTCAGATTTAAATTTTGTGTATCTATTGCTGAGTAAAGGATACCATTTTGGTGGCTGCAGAATTGATTAAAATAAGACGTTGGGCAAAAAAACGCTTAAAATGATAAATATCTGGTATAGTCATCATGTAAGATGTAGCCAAAATGGATTTTTTAAAAAAAAGTCCTTAAACTTAAAACTCACACTATGACAAATGAGTAGTAATGGTCACACCATCAACACTACTACAATAAAGTGACCTCAGATGTATATAAGTAGCTTTAAACTATTTTACATTTAGACAAGTTGTAAATGTCTAAATTTACATTAATGTCCCCAAACCAAGGAGTATTTAAAAAACATCCCCTCCCCCAGACTTTAGCCATAATCCAGAGAGCCATGAGAACAGATGCAATATTCCCTTCCCTTGTTGGACTGATAAGCAGTGGAGAGCATGACTGCACTGAATTAAGCCCCTGATAATATGGAGTGCAGGTGGAGGACTCCAAGAGCACATTAACTAGTATACACTCTATTTCACTGGTGCATGTCTAGATTAGGGTTAGAAGTATTCTCATGCAACTTGTGTTTCCATTTATTCCTGGGAAACCGAGAGCAGATTATCTCTCACTGGATAGCGCTGACCTATAGCAGTAGCTCTTTAAAAAAAAGTTTAGAAAAGTTAGTCAATCAATATTGCTCCACAAAACACACACTTACATTTATTACACATGTTCGAAATAGTTGCTAAGTTTATGCTTTGCATTTAGCCTTCTACAAAGGAAAATCAGTCAAATCCCTTTATGAACAGCAGCAAGAAAATATTGCCACTAACCGTCACTGTAGCAGATAATCATCTTAAGAGGCAGGTCAAACTGGCTATCAGTTCATGCAGTGACACAGATCCAATTGCACATTTCCTTTTCTCCTATCCCATATTCTGCACCAAGACTACATGGCAGCAGCTACATATAATAGCATGAACACAAGATCTTGCTCTGCTTTCAGTTCATGAATATACAGAGATACAAAAGGTGCACAATCACAACCAAGTTCGCAAATGTCAAATAATTTGTTATGGGATTTTTTTCTGCAATTAAGAACCTAATTGATTAGGCACTTGCATGATTAGTAAGAACATCCAGAAAACCATATTTTTTGACCTTCGTATAAGCATATGTCACTATACATATGAAATCCTATACATGTCCACTCAGGACTTCAACAGGACTTACTCCCAGGAAAGTGGGTATAGAATTGCAGCTTAATGTTCTCATAGATCTTGAGATTGGGTCCAAAGTCTTACCTTAGTGTTTTTAATGCCTGGTGAAAAAAAATGGAACTTATGGCAAGTTCTTACAGACATTTTAATTGCTTGATAAAAAAACCCCACATCTATGACAATATGGACAACAGAAATATTACAAAGGAAGGGGATATGGTGAATGGTTTCTCATAAGTAGAGGGGAGGGAATGGTGCAAGCCAACAAGGGGGAATAACTGAAAACATGATAAACTATATGGCATTAATCCCTGCTTAATTTTGAGTATAAAGAGTAATATAAGGGACAGAACTTTAAATATAAGATCACCATCAAACTAAGGTGAGAATGTGAATCTACTCACTAATCTCTAGACCCACAAATGCAAAAGTTCTTATAAGAGTTTCATATCATACCCTTTTTGCAGATTAGGTAAGCTAAAGTCCAGCTTTCACTGAAGAGGTTAAACTATGGCTGGGCTATACTAGCTCATAATTGCTTCTGCTTACAAGATTTTTTTACCACACAGAAAACCAAGCTTTAGGGGGAAAAGTTTTAGTCTAACATCCTTCTCTCCAACATGGCAGTTCTCTACATACAGGGTGTTTTTCCCCCTCTCCAAGTGAATTAGACCTTCACCTGCAGTCTGAAATAGTACAGCCCAGATGCAGATTTACCTGATTAGTCAGAAATTGGGACTTTAAATCTGCCATTCAGTACATAATCCATATCAAAATAACTTAATCTTGGATATACGATAGGGATCACATGAATTATGACAAGGATAAGCAGAGTTGTAAATAATACCTGCTTCTTCTCTTGAGCAGTTCTTAAATCAAGAACAATGTAACCTACAGTCTCTTTGGCTGCAGATAAAGAATCCAAAGCAAAGCATTGTAACTTGATAGGTGTACGCTGTAATCTGCAAGAAAATAAAAATGCAATGTAATACGAATCAGGATATATAAGTATATATATCAGCTTTTGGTTACCCAGTAGTATAAACTTCATTTTTATATGTCTTAAATATAGCAGCAAATTTTGGACAAGGCAAGGATTGATAAAATCATTTTAATGTTCTTTACAGAGTCTCAAAAGTACTTCCTCAGGAAACTTGACCAGTTTATACTTAAATCTCACACCTATGAAAAAATTTAATCTATTGGGCTCTAGGTAAATTATCATAGTTAAATATGGTCAAGATGAAACTCATTCGCTGAAGTGAGAAGACAAATAGCAACAAAAGTTGCTCTTTTTAATGACAACCTGAACTTTCTCACACAACGCTATATAAAACTGAGATGGAAAATATGTGCCTTTGCAGCTTTTTCAGTATTGTCTTGGTCCAAATTGTCATAGCTATTATTAGCAAAATTCTACAAACATGAAACAAGCAAACACAATCAACCAATTCTGAAAATTTTGAAAAACTAACCTGTGTTGGTGAAGTGCTTTCCTGTCAAGTTCCCAAGCTAATTCTGTAGCAAATTCAGGTTGATCAGTATGTTCTACAGGGTCTGTAGCTAAATGTTCACCATCAAACTTTGCTTCTACTACAAGTGTATGTTTTGGACGTTTGGGAAAATAACGCCCTGGAAAAGGAGGAAAACACATTGACCAAGAAGCTTTTACATAAAACAGTTGAGAGTTTCATATCAGGACACGATACAACTCCAAACACTGATCACAAGCTCCTAAGCATGTTATAGAATCTCACTCAAATGCATTTTCTTTCAACTTTGCATTAGAAGGCATTACTCATCAAGGCAAATGCAAAGTTGATTTTTACGGAAACCCAAACACAGCAAAAATGATTGTGTCTGCAGTGGGCAGCGACAAAGAGTGATAGAGCAAGGAAGTCAAAGAGACAGTGACTAGGTAATTAGCAGGCACAACTTTATTGGCTTCAGGTTACACAACAGTTTGGTGTGACATGGGGGTTGTCTATACGTTGTGGCTGTGCTGTTGCACTGCATTGTTTATATGATGTAGCAGCCAATTTGCAGCCATGTTGGACTCCTCCACATGTGCTTTTGTTTCCTCTGCCTGTCACTGATGGCTTCACTTCGGATTAGGAAAGTAAGCTTAGCTAGGATCGGTTCCCAGTGCAAGGTAGGCACAGGAACCAGGACAGGGTATGGGCTGGACAAGCTAAGCAATGGCTGCCATAGCTATATTACAGTCTAGGAACAAAAGTAAGGTCAGTTGCAATGACTAACACATAAATTCAATGAACTATAGCAGCATCTATGCGCAGCTACAGACTTTCAAACTTGTGCAGAGTTCACAGAAAACAAGATTTTTGTGGTTTTTGATCTGTTGCCCATTCCAGCTGACAGCACTGCTATTTTTCCTCTCTGGATAGTCCACTCTTAGTCATGCCATTTAAACAAACTAATGCTGCTCTGCAGCAGCAATACCACAGGGTTTTGGAGGAATCTGGACTCAAAGTGGCATTGTATAGACACAGCCATGGTCAGGGATGCAGACCATGTTACACCATACTGACAGAAATAACTACCCAGCCTACCTGCTGGGGAAAACAATAACAGAAAGGCAAGCTGATAACTATAACTCATAGTTCAGCTGATACGCCAGCTGCGCTCCTTCCTAGAGTCGGAAGACCTAAAGAAGGCAGTGCATGCGCTGGTAACTTCAAGGATCGACTTCTGCAATGCGCTGTACATAGGGCTACCTTTGTGCCTAGTTCGGAAACTTCAGCTACTTCAAAATACGGCAGCCAGGTTGGTCACCGGTACACCTAGGGGTGACCATATTTCACCAGCTTTAAAATCACTCCACTGGTTGCCAATTAGTTTCGGGGAAAGTATAAAGTGTTGTTCACTACTTTTAAAGCACTACATGGTTTGGGTCCAAGTTACCTGCGGGATCGCCTTCTCCCGTACAATCTGCCCCACACACTCAGGTCCTCTGAGAAGAATTTACTCCAGTCAGCAAAAACTAGGCTGACAACTGTTACCCAGAGGACCTTCTCTTCTGCTGATCCCAGACTGTGGAATGGCCTGGTGGCAGAGATTCGTCAACTTAACAGTCTCCTGGAATTTAAGAAAACCATAAAGAGTGATCTCTTCCGGCAGGCCTACCCAGTTGAATTTTAAGATGCCTTTTAATAATGTATTTGTTTTACATGCTTTTAATTAGTTATATGTATTTTATGGTGTTTTGCATTTGCTGTTGTACCCCACCTCGATCCAGAGGGAGAGGCGGGTAAAAAATAAATATATTATTATTATTAGGACCACCACCATTTATCTGGGTGTGTGGCTGCCCTATGATCTCATATCCCAAGGCTTCGTAAGGGGGGGGGGGCTGCAGGAAGAAAGTGGTAGGTCTATTTCTGCTCACCCTGCATTACAAATCCTGCCTTATGCCACAGCACCAGTCAAGACCAGTCAGCAAACAAGAAGCAGAACCAGTATCAGCATGACATAAAAATGTAATAAATATGGGAAGATTTCCCAGTTCCCAGTAAACCAATCAGTAATGCTGAAGAATAATTTCTCCAGTTCTATCAACCAATGACTCATGTTAGTCCACAGAAAAGTAGTGATGCAGGAAGATTGAGACCAGGCTTTTAATGTATGGGCAAAGAATGGACCATAGTGAACAGATTCTCCCTCTGGTCTATCCCCAGGTCCCCTGCCCCCATAGAGGTAGGGAACATTTACTGCAGTGTGGCTAAATCGGCACAAAATCTAGGCAGTTGCTTCTACCACTCCTTCCCGCACAAAAAGAGGCCACTGTCAAAAAAGGGGCCCAAAAGCACTTTAGTAGTAATGTGCTTTCAAGTTGACTGACTTATGGCGACCCTATGAATCAGCGACTTCCCGTCACATCTGTTGTAAACCACCCTATTAAGCTCATGTAACTTCATGTCCATATCTTCCTTTATGGAATCAATCCATCTCTCGTTTGGTCTTCCTCTTTTCCTTCTACTTTCTGCTTTTCCTGGCATTATTATATTTTCTAATGAGTAATTTCTTCTCATTATATGTCCAAAGTATGATTGTTCACTAGAAGCAAAAATGCTGATTCTAAGACACCCTTAAGTTACAATTTGACGTGTATCTAGGTTGGCTGCAATCCTTAATAAACATGCACAGATGTTTATTATGATGTATTTGGAAGTAGCTAGGGATAGTGGGGAACATGAAAGGCAAATATAGTACAGAAATGCAAATATAGTACATTTTCTGTCAGTGCAGACTAACTATATATACTTTGACAGTTTAACTGTATCTATATTTAACATTTTCACAGATGAATAAAAAGAAGAAGAATTCAGTTAACACTACGCTACTATTCACAATATGAATTTAGAGTTTCCAGGCTTTTTTTTATTTTTATTTTTTAGTAGTAACCCTAATTCCAGGGTATCACTGTTTCACACACTATTTGTTCCACAAACTATAACAAGGATGCCTTGTGTTTTGTTCTATCATACAAGAACTGCAGCTGAAGGCAGCCTCTTTGAGCATAAGCACATAAGTCTTTCAAAAATCTGAGCTCGACCATACCCATCTCCCACCTATCTGCACCACTGAAAGTGCAGTGTTCTCCCATGCTCTATCATTCTACTCTGAAGATACAGGAGACTTCTGTTACACCAGCTCCATATTAAATTACTGGATGCTGTAATGGAACACTGAATTACAGTATTTACAGCTGTTGATGTCCTCAGTTTGTGCTTCAATTATTAATCCTACCACCTATTTACCTAATCAACCAGAGATGAATAGATAGAATTGGAAAAGTAAGCCGTTTACAACTTCCTCCCTTCCTCCCTTGCCCCTTTGTCCCACATTGAGTCTTATATTGTAAGCTCCTTGGGCCAGGAACCCGCTACCCAGAACTCTGCCATTAGTGAGAGGTTTGGGGTCTCAAGCTTACATAGAAACTGCACCCTTGGAACTGGAAGCCCTAGTGGGTAACTCAAGTGTGTACAAGTAAAGTGGGAGGGATGACAATACTTGCTCCCTAACGTGTGTAAAAGTACGCTGGACATGCTCAGGATACTTTCTTCCGCTACTGCTACTGAACACATATTCCAGGTCTACATTAAGCTGAAGATATAATTGCAGTTGAAGATGTGTAATTGATACAAAGTACATAGCGTGAGACCTTTCGGCTGAAGCAAGGGTAAAGGAAATTTTCAGCTTCCTCAGGCATTTTAACACAACTGGAAAACTTCCCTGCATTTCCAAAGATGCCCTAGTGAAAAAGATCGCCCTGTCCATTTCTATTATTCCCACACAGCAGCAGCAGTAGCAGCGACCATCCCCACCACCGCAAAAGACCATCAGACATTTTATCCTGCGTATGGTAAGATATTCGGGGCAGATTTAAGGGTCCAGCTCAGCTGGAAAGGGAACCCGCCCCACAATTTATCTAGGCGATATTCACAAAAGGGGGTTATCGATGCAATGGTCATTTCATCCATTCTTCATCTCACACACACACAGGCACCCCGGGCTGCTGGCTGGGTGTTTGTAGGGCTCTGCCCTGTGCATTACCTTCCAGGATAGAAACCACAATCAGGAGCTGGTCAGATTTTGTGCCCATTTTCCAGCCGGACCACTTATGAGCCCAAGGGCTCCTGGCCTCTCTGCTCTGGAAGATGGCACGGCTCGCAACGTCCGAAACCGCAGGAAGGCTGCCTGTCCGCGTCGGCTCCCAACATCCAAGCCAGAGGGCGGCTCCCTCTTCCTTGGTCCCGCCGGCTCGGAGCCCTTTCGCGCCTCAGAATCGCTTTCAATCCAGCCGCCGCTTAGCAACCAAGAGGCGTGAAGTTAGAGCATGAACAGACACAGAGACTAGGACTGACGAGGAAAGAGCGGCGTTTGTGGAATGTCGCTTCACTTCCGGGTCTTCAACGCGGCCTCGCTGTTCTCAGAGGTGTGAGGGATCAAAAGTGCAATATGTGCAGCAGCGACACCTATGGGAGTGGCGGGAGAAAGAGCTTTCACAGTCCTGCACGACGGCAGGAATTGAAAAGAGGAAGCGAATCAAAACAAAACCTCCTGCTGCAGACGTATTTGTGGAAGGGCGGAGGGCAACTCCGCACAGGACAGGCTGAATTACAGTATGAACAGCTGTTGGTGTCCTCGATTTACGGGCCAACGACTAATCCTATTCTTCGTTTACCTAAACAACCTGAGATGAATAAAAAAGCAGCGACTACATACAAACGCTAATTGCAAACAGCTATTGAAGATGAATGGAATTGAATAGGATTAAGAAGTAGTAGTGACTTCAGAAGATTACTTCCCACCCTACCCCCTCTGTTAAAGATGCCTTCATTCGTATTATTTATTCGTTTACTTCACTTTTAAAACACTCAGTAACTGAAGTTATCTGGGGAGTGTAGACTGCATTAAAACATGCAAGGCAAACATTAAAACAAAAATAATATTAATAAAAACAGCTCAGAATAAGATAAACCAGCAGCAATGGATAAAACCATTATAACAACATAAAACCAAATCGAAACTAGCAGCAGAATAGAATACTAAAAGCATTAAAATGTATACCAGCGTATATTACTAGCAATTCAAGGGTCCCTTGGGGGATGACTTCTTCTGTTTCCCCCTCTTCCATTGCTACTCCTCAAGAATCTGTTCTATTCTTTTTTCTGCCTCCTGTGTTTTGGGGGCTATCAAATATGATGGTGCATTGGTGCCGCAAGCCCCCAAATTTGCGCTCCTGCAGGGCTGTCCCCACTGCAGGGAGCGAGCGTGGGGTTTGCAAAGGAGGAGGAGCTGCTGCCACCGCCTCGTGCACACCGGTCCACTCTACTGTGGTGCCACATCAGTGCTGCTTCCCCCCCCCATACGTCCCTCCCCTCTGTTTTTTTCCCATCCGGAGCTTGCCATTTGTTTCTTTCTCCTGGAAACCGGAGGACACACTGGCCCCCTCCACAAGGACGCGCTTTTGCGCCCGGTTCGGAGATTATGCGCATTATCGCGGAGGCGCATTTACTCCTAATCCCTCTGCACGGGAGGCGGCGAGAGGCGGCGAAGCGCATTAATTGATGCCCAAAAAGCACTTTACAGGTAGCTAATGCGCATAATTGCTTGTTCACACAGCGAAAATGCGCTTTAACGGCCGGAGCAAAATAAAAGTCGCTATTTAACGCGCGTTCGAAAATGCGCATTATCGGGGAGATAACGCGCCTGTACGCCCGTTTTGCGCTCCGCTCGTGTGTAGGTAAAATTTATAATGAGCCTTCAAGGCTCATTAAACGTCTCGTGTGGAGGAGGCCCTAGAGACATTCCAGCGGCTATTTAGCTCAATGGCCCACGCCCTCCCCCCTGTCTGGGCAGATGGTGACCAATCAGGGGTCGCCATCTGCCAGCCACGCCTCCGATGCAAGTCTGGAGCAAGGTGACAGACAGAGATGCGCCAGTGTCGCCTTGCTCCACAGGAAAAAGTCGGGGTAAGTCCCCGATAAACTGGAGCCTCGGGAGAATGTCCTGTGATGGCTCCACAATGGCTGCTGTGTCATATAAATGACCTAGCGCCACTGCGGATCCATCCCGGGGCTTTCCCCTTGTCAAGACAAGTCCTTGATGATTTACTTTGTTACACACCCTGACTTTCAGTGCTACCTGTATGTTGATGATACCCAGCTTACCTCTTTATCCCAGAATGTTTCCCTTCCATTGATCCCACATTTCAAATTACCTCCTATCTAATATTTCCACTTGCCTGTTTGAGTGCCATCTCAACATAACATTTGGCCAAGGCTGAACCTCTTGTCTTTCTTTCCAAGCCCTCCTCTCACATACCGTATCCATTGACAACGTTCCCAACCTGTTGAATCTCAGGCACAAAGTCCTGGCTTTATTTTTCATTGGTCCCTCAGTTTTGCTCCTTATATTAAGGAAAAGCTTTACCAAGTCACACTCCTTCCCCCTGTCAACACTGGGAAAAATGTTTGTCTACACCTCTGGTTCACTGCCCATCCATCTCCTGCACTGATGACTTCAACTTTCTTCTCTGTATGCTTCCATTAGCCCTCTCAGCTCTATCCAGAACTCTTGCCACCAAAATCATATAGCGCAAAAACTTAGCATGCATACCATCCCACTATTATCTTTCTATCTACTCTCAGATCCAGCATAAACGCCACATGCCAATCTTGAAAACCCACTGAGACCTTGCTCTTATTACAGAGGAGCTTCAGATATGCTGGCTGCTCTGTTCACATGTACTGCGTGCTATGGGTTTGTTGGGCATTACCCCCAGACACCTTGACTCAGGCATCCATTTTGTTCTGAAATGCAATAGGCATAGCCTGAAGCTGCAGAGTTATAGGAACCATACAGGGTACACAACTCCACCTTGATTTAGTTAAAGGGAGTGTTTCCTTGCAAGGGAGGGAACATATGCAAATTCCTGTCTATTTGCCATAACACCATTGGCTGAGCTATGCCAGCTAATCTATGAAATGGCCAACCCTGGTGGGAAAAACAATCCAATCTCAGCACCTCCCAGTTCAGCAAGGTCAAACACTAGCCCAACTATTCCAAGTGTTATTCAAACACCCTTGATAGATAGTCACTTTTTGTTCTGGATATTGGGGCTGCACTACCATTAACAGCTAACTGTATGCGAAAGTAAGAAAGAGTCAAGGAACCTCCATGAACCAAATCTGTGTTCCCTTTGTTTGGACACATCCCCAGTACAGCCTCTGAGCTATCAAACCCTTTGAAATCTGTGTGAAGCACTACAATGGGCTGGGAGTTTAAGCATTCATAGTTCATTATTTCTGCCTGGACATCCCTCACACTAGTGTGTCTCAGCTCTGAAAATAAACCCTGGCAAAATCACCCACACCTTTTGCCTCTTCTGGTGCAGGAGATCCTTATCATCATTCCTCACCTACCCAACTCAGGATGGCTCTGATTGCATGTTTTATTCTATCTATCTATCATCTATCTAGATGTCTGGACCTCAATCTCTAGATGGGAGCATCAAAATGTCCTGTATTTTGTTTGCTGTTCTTCATTCTTGTGTACTCTCAGCTCACATTTTGCCATTTTGTTGGGTAGCAATGTGTCCTACTTTACAGAGGACAGTCCTCTATTTAAAAAGCTGTCCAGTCCAAGTCCTGTTTAAGATAAAGAACTATAAAGATGAAGAGTAGAAATCTTGAACTTGCCCATCAGCACTTAGCAACTGGACAGCAAACTGAGCAGGCACATAGGTCATCTAGCCAGATTATAGTACTTATTTCCAGATTTGTATCTATATCTATAAATTAGCACATACAATTTTTATGCAAATCTGTGTCCTCTTTTGTATGATGCATGTCCTCTCTTTTGGAGCTGAGTAAGTGGCCATCCTACATTTCAGTTATTTTCCAACAACAGTTCATTTAAAAGAAGAAAAAACACCTTCATTTATATGTGTATATGTTTTTCTTCGGATTTTTAATCTTACTAATGTAAAGGCACCGTATAGTTGAACATATAGTTTGAGCTAATCAGAAACCATATGCCATTGGCTTCTATCAATAGCTACATGTCAGGAGTTGCCAAAATCCTTCCAAACCTACAATCAGCTGAAAATCACAACATTTGCCAACACAGCTTTCATGTTCTCCATCTCACATTTCCTATGTTTCCCCCACTCAGTTGGGTTGCCACCATTCTTTTGTTAAAGCTCCTGTGTCTTTGAGCATCATCACGTGGAGGAAAATTGCATTTCCATACTGTACCTTCTCTGCATGCGCATTTGTCCCTCATTACTTCCTCTTTTGAAAGTGGGCTGTTTTGATCGCACTGCTTCTCCTGCACTCAGCAGGAGATATCGGCAACTTCCATCTTTAAAATTAAGTCGGACTTACTGGGGTGGTTTTTTTTGTCATGCGAAGAAGGCTAGAAGGGACAAGAGGCAGACGACGTCATGAGAGGGATCCGCAAAAATCCATGAGTGCCCAGTAATAAGCATGCAATAAAATGCTTGTCTGATGGAGCTCTTTGACAACCTTGTGGCAGGCATATACAGTATGTAACCAGTGAAACTTTTTCTATCATATTTCCATGTTGGAAAAAGCTCATATGTAGAATTTTGTAGGTTGGCAATGGTGTAGAGACAGGAAGCATGTCTACGAAGCAGTGAATTACAGATAAACTATTGCTGCCTTATTACTGGTATGTGTGTGTGGTGGGAGAGTATGTGTTAAATCTGGATAAATGAGAAATTGCTTGTTTCTGCTTAACAACCCCACCTTTTTGGCATAACACTATTGGCAACACTGGCAGGCAACTACTAAACTGAATGAGCAAACACGCTCTCTGCAAATTTTCTAATAGCTTACATACGTATGTGTGGCACACTTTCCCCATCAGAGAATGTATTTTGCCCATTGTCTCACACTCCATTTTTTTACATCACCAATCTGCCACGGGGACCAACTTAAAATGATATCCATCCCTACATCTGCTTGTTCATGCACAAAGGATTGTGTGAGAGAAGAGAATGACAGGGTAATGTCTCCCTGTCCAGAATATCTCTTGCATATTCACATGTCACTAGATATTTCTCAATTTACAAACCTCTCTATTTATTTAAAGCCATAGTTTGGCCACCCTAGTTAAATAGCCTTTTCACTATTGTACTAGGGCTCTGCGCTTGCTCTTATTTCTCCTAGCTTTTCTTTCCACGCCAGCTCCTCCTGTGCTGATTTCTGTTAATACTGCAAGGAAAGAGGTGGATTTAATTTCCATCCATTAAATAACACCCACCCAAAGCTCTATCTTCCTCGTGCAATTTAAGACCCTGGTCCTGAAGTCATCTACCTGTGAGCAGCCCCATTGAAAGCAATATGATTATTTGTTCCTTAGTGGAACCAGGATTCAAATATATATCCCCCGCATCGTCAATCACTGTCAATTCGTCATCCACACCCTTCAAAATATCAGCTCTGCACACGTAAGTGATATTGGGACTACTGCCCACTGGTTTAAGGTAATGAATATTTCAAATATATAAATAATAGATAATAACGCTAGTGCTACTTAGCCAAGAATGTCTGTATGGTGCCATTTCATTGCCCACAACAAAACATCCTGATTTTTCAAGGAAACAGAATCACAAGATTATTTTTATTTTTGTTTCAGGGTTTAATTAATACAGATTAAGTGATAACGAGCCCAGTTAATTCACAGCACACATTTTGCTTCCCTTGGCAACAATTAATTTTGCCATGGTCCCCTGACACACACTTACACACACAAACACTTATAAGGGGAAGATCACTTGAATTCTCCCCTCAAGGGTATTCCTCATTGCAGCTCCATACAAGTGAATGAAGTGAGAGGAAAGAACTGAAGCAGGGCTTTTTTTAAATGTGCAGCCAGACACAAAATGTGCAGTTTCCAAACAAACAAACAAAAAATGTTTGAAAAGTACACTTGTGCAGTTCAAAAATTCAAGCCATGCAAAAGTTGCATAATGTTAGCTGCTAGTAATGTGAAAAGTAAAGTGAGTAGTCCGAGCCCTCTTGAACCCAGACCCTGATCAAGCATGCTCATCTCTCCTCCCATCGCCAAAGAAACTCTCACAGACTCTATTCCTACTCTCCATCGAGTTTTCACCAACGTTTTGTTCGAATCCATTATGCATCTTGTGTGAAGCTGAAGGAGAAAGGAGGCAATCAGAACCATGCATGAACAATCACACAGCATGGCACCTAGAGCAAGCCTTTGGAGCTGTAGGATTTATTTATTAATGGAGGCACAGCCGTGCCTCTATTGTTAAGGGCCGTCAGTAAAAAACACATTCCGCCATGTTAAAGTGATAATTGGGGGGGGGTCATTCTAACAGCCATAAAATCAAAAATGTTTCATCAGCCTTTCTGAAATGTACAGGTGCCAGAAAGAAATGTTTGTTTTACATTACCTGAAAATTTCAAGAAGATTGGTGAAAGATTGAGGGAAGGAGAGCAGTGTAAGTTAGAAAAGGAATACAAACCTGTCTCCCTGCTTTTGTAAAATTTACTTCCGGGTTGCTACTTTTTGTGCTCACAATTTGCATAATTTCTAGAGCCTTATTAAGTAATCCAGTGGTGGGGTCTTCTTCCTCCTTGACTGTAGTTGATGGAAAGCTTTTCGTTTTTAAAAATTCCCTTCGGTTGACTTTTAAGGACTATTTTAACTTCTCATTCAAGTCAGTGAGGCGGCCATCTTCCCTCATAACGCGACACACTCTCCCCCCTCCCTCCTGCCTTAGAATGTGGGGTGGGTGCTGGAGTCTTGTTCCTCCCGGAGATGGGAAAAGCCCTCACATGAGTGACCTTGGGATGTTTCCTCATGGCCAGGGAAGCAGTGCCTGGGAGGGGGGGTGAGGAAGTGGGGGAGTGCGGGAGTGCGGGAGGGGGTGGCAGCAGTGGCAGCAGCCTGGTGTGTGTGGGGTGCTGCTGTTGCGAGCGAGCCGATGGGGAAGGGGTGAGTGGTTGCCTGGGTCACACCCAGGGGTCACCAATGCTGCAGGTGGCCCACGGGTTCAGCAAGGGACACTTGGGAAGAACTTGCGCCTTGGAGGCCGTGCGAGAGCACCGGTGGGTTATCGCTTTATCCATGTCCTTCAACGACCCTGGATGTGGTACTCGTCACAGGGGTGCATTGATTCTGTCCCCCTCCCTGCTCCCCTCCTCATCCTTCAACTGCATGCTTGCAGGTGAAAACTTGGTGTCTTCGCATCTTGATTGTTAGTACAGAAGTGTGTAGGGTTGGGGGGGGGGTTGTAGGCAGAGGGTGAAGCCAGTGGCTGTACAGCCCCACCTAGGCTCTCCAGGGTTTCAGGTAGGATTCCTTCCATAGCATGGAGATGTCAGGAATGGAAGGTGGGACCTTCTGCCTGTAAGGTCGTTCTCACATGGGCGGTTGAGTACAAAGTGAAAGCAGACACGAGCCCTGTAATGGATACTACCAAGGATCAAAGGGATCGAGACCAGAGTGATCCTTCCTTGCACGCATGGCTGCAAAACTCAGCTAGGCTCAGCCGTTCTGCTTGAAAAGTGAAAGTAGGAAAGGAAACACGAGCCCTGTAATGGATACTACTAGCAAGGATCAAAGGGATCGAGACGAGAGAGTGTTTCCTTTTCTTCGCGGGAAGCGGGAGGGGAAGACCTGGCCTCTGTAGAAATTTTTTTGAAACATGTAATTTAAAAATTCCATAGCCATCAAATGCCTGGACCTATCATTCTGAAATTTCTGACACATATCTACCCCTAACCCATCTACAAAGTGAGCAATGTTCAGACTTCTAACTTTTAAAATAAAAAAGTTATAGGCGTTTCTTTCCTCATTGTTTCAAAAATACCTTGCCACCACATGCCTGGACCCAGCTGTCTGAAATTTTACACACATATCAAGCCAAGTGGTACCTGTAATGTGCCCATGTTTCCTGTTTGTATCTTCAAAAATAAAAAAGTGGGAGGCGTAACTGTATTTACCCCACCACTACCCATTTTTCTAAAATTAATTGCCACACAAGGCAAGCACCTACGTTTCCGAAATTTCACACACATAGGTCCCAAGGTACCGCCTACAATGTGGCAAAGTTTCATGTGTGTAACTTTAAAAATGACAAAGTTATAGGCATTCCTGGGTATTTATTAAAAAATTAATTGCCACACAAGGCAAGCACCTATGTTTCTGAAATTTCACACACATGGGTCCCAAGGTACCACCTACAATGTGGCAAAGTTTCATGTGTGTAACTTTAAAAATGACAAAGTTATAGGTGTTTCTTTCCTCATTGTTTCAAAAATTAATTGCCACACAAGGAAAGCTCCAATGTTTCTGAAATTTCACACACATATCAAGGCAAGTGGTACCTGTAATGTGCCCAAGTTTCCTGTTTGTATCTTCAAAAATAAAAAAATGGGAGGCGTAACTGTATTTACCCCACTACTACCCATTTTTCTAAAAATTAATTGCCACACAAGACAAGCACCTACGTTTCTGAAATTTCACACACATAGGTCCCAAGGTACCCCCTACAATGTGGCAAAGTTTCATGTGTGTAACTTTAAAAATGACAAAGTTATAGGCATTCCTGGGTATTTATTAAAAAATTAATTGCCACAAAATGCATGCACCAATCTTTCTGAAATTTCTCACAGATAACTACCCCTAACCAGTCTACAATGTGCCCAAGTTTCATCCTTCTATCTTTAAAAATGAAAAAGTTATAGGCGTTTTTGTAAAACAATACTTGGCTATGGGAAAAAGCATTCAAAATGGCGTCCGATCCGGATCGGACATCTGGTCCGATCCGATCCGACCAGCCTCCGATCCGATCCGATCCGATCCGACCCCCCAGGTCCGATTCCGATCCGCTATCCGATCCGATCCGGGGGGTCAGTGCACATCCCTAATAATCAAGGCTTAATATTGGGAGGGGGGGAGTCGCTGATCAACATCTCCTTCCCTCCTGACAACTGTACTACTGAGGGAAGAATAGTTCTTTTTAAAAAACTGAAAATCATCACATGCTTATAATGTTAGTGTGAAAAAGAATAGTCATCTAAAGAGCTTACTTTTTACTGTAGTAACGGCTTTGCTCCAACTTCAAAATGTCTATAAGTTGCATGACTCACTGTTCTCTGTTATAGAGTTTCCTGGACTTTATGGCTCCAGGAGAAAGAGCACAGGAAGCTATTCGGTGGGTAGAAGGGGTTTCTTTTCTTTTCTGGAATTGTTGTGGGATTTTTCTTGCCAGCTTTCAAGTTGGACATATTCATGTCGTTCCAGCTCTATATCACCTCCCGCAGGTTGCAGATCCAACGAGATAAGTAGCTCCTGTGCCTCTTGGTGTGTATAATCATACCATTGAATTGAAAACAAAGTCTAATCCCCCACCTGTACTTAAACTTCACCTTGAGGAGCTTTTTCATATAGGGGTAAAAGGCAATGTGCCTTTGCAATGATTCTAGATGTAGGCATTATCTTCTTGCCCACCCCCCATAGGAGAGCTTCCTTGATGAGAAAATGGGCCAAGGTCATCATATTGTCCCAGGGTTTAGCAGTTTCTGGGTGTTTTAAGGTGAGGGTTCTAAGGTGAGGCTTCTATGAGCTCTTGCAAAACTAGAGGCCACAACCTTAGGATACTTTCAAATACTTGAAAGGTTGTCACACAGAGGAGGGCCAGGATCTCTTCTCAATCAACGCAGAATGCAGGACACAGAATAATGGGCTCAAGTTACAGGAAGCTAGATTCCTGCTGGACATCAGGAAAAAAATCCTGACTGTTAGAGCAATACGACAATGGAACCAATTACCTAGGGAGGTCGTGGGCTCTCCCACATTAGAGGCATTCAAAAGGCAGCTGGACAACCACCTGTCAGGAATGCTTTAAGGTAGATTCCTGCATTGAGCAGGGAGTTGGACTTGATGGCCTTATAGGCCCCTTCCAACTCTACTATTCTATGATTCTATGATTAGGTGAGACCTTGAAAGACCAATCCAAGCATATCCTGGCCTTCCTCAGATTCTGATATATATTGAATTCCATGGTTTAGACACTGGCTTCAATTTCTAAATCCTCCAGCTGAAATTGCATCTCTAGCATTGTTTTTATTAGGGATTGGAGCATTCTCTGGTGTGTACTACTGAGATCTAAAGCAGTTTAATGGCCAAAGCCCACTCTAGTGCAGGACCCATACAAAGTTGTAACTCACCATCCAAGGATGTCATTTCCGCAGCAATACAGTATTATGAGTCATAATAAATATTTAGTGTAGGATTGCAAATCAGCTTTAGCACTCACATCCATATGGATAGCCAAGGTTGTTGGGCTTTTTGGTGAACAATGAATCAATTCCCATCCAATTTCAATTGTCTGTCTTTTCCTCTAAAGCACCATTATGACTGCAACACAGCATTAAAATCTTTCTACTTAATTGACTTAATTCTTTTTTTAGTGCATACTCGTACAAATTAATAACACTAAGTTACCCATTTAGCAGTGGAGTTGGAATTACATCAGTTGCTTTATGCATCTATCATGTTAAAAAAAATCAAATTTGTCGGTAGCATATAATATAGCTCATTCAGTGTTCTAAGCCTAATTTCCCTTTAGCTCATCACAGAGCCCCTAAAACAAAGGGAAGACTTTTAAAATGTTCATATATAAAAATTATCAGTTGCATTATAAGAAGTAGATTTCATAGTAAATGTTAAATGTAATATTTAAAACCTGTCCTTTACCTAGCATACATCATGCATTCTATTGTGGAATTAATTATGCCATAAATATGCAAACTAGAACTGACATGTTATTAAAGAATTTAATTTACCAGGTATTTTTTCATGGTAAAGCTCCTGTGGCTAACTGCAATAATTAGGAAACTTTCACTAATTTGTTTGTCTTGCCTATTTCCCATGATATCTCTTATAGAAATCTAACATGTGCCTAACATCCAGCTCTTGTAGAAAATTCCATTACTCACCTTTTCCTGCACGATGGCTTATATCAGTAAGGCAGAATAGGATGCAGAGTAGTTCCACTGGAGTCCAGTACTGCTGTCTCCTCCTGTCTGCCACCTTAGTTTCAAGGGTGCCACCTCTCTGTCAGATTTGCTACATTACTGCCAGAGAACTGAATATCCCAACACCCTCCTTCACCTCACCTTGAACCATTCTTTATCGAATTACTCTTTTCCAGACCTCTGACAAGCCCACGCTTTTCCAGACTATTTCAGCTGTCTGAAATGTCCATGGATTCACTGGATGGAATTGACAAGCCACTGAGCTGGTTCAACACGACAGCCCATCGTAGGTTAATTAACCCTTGAAGAGCCATAGAGTGTTTAACTCTTTTATAATCCCCGATGACTGGGTTTGGTTGATAATGATGATGATGATATTTATTTGTATCCCGCCTTTTGCCCAATGCTGGGCTTTTACAAAATTAAAACATATACAATTAAAATCTAGAAACAGAAATTTACAAAAGTTAAAAATAAGATAAAATACATTTCAATATTAAAACATTTAAAATACAGAGTCCTAGGCATAGATGGAGGTCCAGATTATTTGCCAAAGGCCTGCCAGAACAAAAAAGTTTTTGCCTGCTTCTGAAACATCAAGGAGGGAACCAGTCTAGCTTCCCCAGGAAGAGAGTTCCAGAGCACTGGAACAGTGTTCCCACCAGGCGTGCCTGTGATGATGGTGGGACCGAGAGAAGGGCTTCTTCTGAAGATCTCAATGTACGGGCAGGCTCATTAGGGAGACTACAGTCTTTCAGATAACTTGGACCCGAACCGTATAGGGCTTTATAGGTCATAACCAGCTCTTTGAATTGTGCCCAGAAACAGACTGGAAGCGAGTGGAGCTGTTTTAACAGGGGAGTTGTAAGCTCCCTGTAGCCAGTCCTGGTCAACACTCTGGCTGCAGCTCTTTGAATCAGCTGAAGTTTCCGAACACTCTTCAAAGGCAGCCCCACATAGAGTGCAGAGCACAACAAATTGGGGGTTGCATATACAAAATGGTGTCTGGTACTGTAGCTCATTGTGGGTTGATTAACCCAAGGTGAGCTGTGTTGTGCTAACCAGTTCATTGTTTCTCAGGTTTAGCACCCCCCCATCAGTAAAATTATAATCTTAGTGAAATAGTATACATATTTGTTTGAGGGTAAGTAAGAAAAAGTCATAACCATGCAGTTTGTATGATTTAAAAAAGTGATCTCTTACATATAAGATAATAAATTACTATTTCAAATATTGCTGAAGAAGAATCAACAAGGCTTCCGCAAAGGTAAGTCCTGACTCATGTTTTAGAGTCCTTTGAGAGTAGCATCACACATGTTTGGCATCATGCATAAACCTAGCCAGCATGGTCAGTGGTCAGGGATTACAAGAATTGCAGTAAAAAACAAAAGGAGGGCACCAGGTTGCCTACCTCTGTAACAGACATTGCTTATGTGGACTTTAAAAACATTTTCAAAGTCCTTCACCGAAGATTCCTGAACACAGGTGAACATGGGTGGGTGGGTGTTATTGCATCTGTGTCCTGCTTGTGGGTTCCTGGTCAACAGCTGGTCAGCCACTGTGTGAACAGAGTGCTGGGCTAGATTGACCCTTAGTCTGATCCAGCATGGCTCTTCTTATGTTCTTAAATGTAGCAGTGATGGCATAAGAGGAGAGTTCTACCTATAGTTTAGTAAATGGTTAAAACAAAGCAGAGAGTTGGAATAAATGGATATTTATCACAATAGAAGGATGAAAGCATCAAGGGTCCACCAAGGATCTGTACTGGGACAAGTACTCTTTAACTTGTTCATAACTATTTTATTATAGCAAAATATTCCAGTTAATGGAGAACATGAGTGCAAGAATATTATTAAATTGTAGACCTTCCAGAGAGCTTCGGCTATTGGGCAGTATAGAAATGAAATAATAGTAATAAATCCACATTCCTCATGGGCAACTGGTTGGTGACTGTAGAAGCAGAATGCTGGACTAGATACAGGCACCCTGACTGTGGAATTTCCTCCCTTTCATATACAGGCAGCATCAAGTCTTACAATATCTATTTGTTTACTGAAGTGTTTGATTGAATTTTTCTCTTTTTCCTTTCGCTGCACCATGTAAATTGTTATCTGTTACCATTCTCCCGTGTTTGATTATGTGTCATCTGCCCCACCCCCCCAAATATTATATGATTTTACTGTATTTTATTGTTTGTATCCCACTTTGGGATTATTTTATAATGAAGAGTAGGTCTCGACTTATGTTCTCAAACAGAACGCTTCTCTTTGGCTTCTTTCCTATGGGAAATTTGTCATTGCACAGGAATCAACCCTTGGTCTACTGTGCTAGGTGACTTCTTTCATCATGCTCTTGATAAAATAATGACAGTTCCACCACTAGAGCATACCTGTTTAGTACTGCAGTCTTGATCTTTCCCTCAACTTTTCTTATATAATTACCATCTAAGGAAATAGTCTTTGCAATATATTTTTCTGAAAAACATTGAAGGATTATATTTCAGCACTTTAGCTAATGACATTATCTTCCCATTCAGGATCTGATCCAATACTTGCTCAAGTCAATAACTTGCTAAAATAGCATTTCTCAGTCTTTAGGAAATCTCTGTCCCTCCCATCTCGCACACACACAGATTCAACTTCTTAGCTTTTCCATGCACTTTTAGCTGGCATGGAAAAGCTATGCATGTTTTGTTTGGTTTTTTAAAAAAATGACATGCTACCATTTACAAGGAAAATAATAATCAGGGAATGAATACTGATCAAGGACAACCAGCGATGGATAATAGAATGAGTTGTGGCTGGCTAATGGAAGGGGATGGCAATGGCAAAGGAGCATGCTGTTGCGGTTGCCAGCAGGTCCCTGGACAACTGACATTGGGAATGCATTCTTCCTTCCTCCCATCACCTGGACTGAAAAGTTGTAGGTCATTACTGACCCAGTTCGCACAATCAAACAACCCATGGGTAACAAACATCTGCATAAGTTTATTTATGTATTTATTTTAAATATTTCTTGGCCATTTTACAGGGCAGAAGCCCTCCCAAGGCATGATATTAAAAATGATTTAAAAATACAATAAAAACAGAAAGAATACAATAAAACAGCAATAAAACCAACAATAAAATAGCAAAAAGATCAACAACAAAACCAGCAATAAAAACGGTGACAAAAGCAATAATATTAGGAGAAGTTCAAAGTAAAATAATATGTTTCCAAGGCCTTCTTAAAATGTTGGAGCATGGCGGACCACCAATGGCAACTTATTCCAGAGGTTTGGGGCCACTGCAGAGAAGGCTGCTATAAAAATAGCAGCGCAAGGATAAGAGAGTTGCTGGAAACAATGGCTGAATTTGAACAACACGATAGTCAATGGTGGGGTAATAATCAACTTTACAGTTGTTCATCTAGGGGGTACTCCCCACACAACATGGTAATAAACAATCAACGGTGGTGTGGATTAGGATCAGCGCTGAGTTGACTATGGCAGCATTCGGATGACACGATAGTCAATACAACTGATGATTGTTCCCCCCCACAGTTGCTTATTGTGTCGTCCGAATTCAACCACTGTCAACTATGCCTTCCTGAATCCAACATCCATTGTCTTGACTCAGGACTGTTGCCTTAACTAATTCCTAGTGTGACTACTTCTGGACTGAACGCTTGACTAGTCTTCTGCCTGTTCCTTGTCTGCTGTATTGCCTTGGGACCTTGTTGCCTGTCACCTGGACTGTCGAAATCTTGTCTTTTGTTTGATTCCTGTTTGTGCTGACCATCTTGGAACTCTTGGACCTTTGAACCTGCAACTGCTAGGCTCAGAGTCTGGAAACATGACATCTAGCCAAGCCTTTTACAAACCCTGCACAGAAGCACCCTGCACACAAGATTATGAGCTGCTGGATGCCTACGTTGAGCCAAGAGCTTTTTGTAATGGGCCAGGAAAAACATCATAGTATTCTGACACAGTGGTAGTTGGGACTCCATGCACTGCAGTCAGTTGAGGCTGACTGGTATGCTTTGACATGCACAAAGCCTTTACTCTGTGCTTTCTGCAAGTACCTTGTGGGAAATGGAACATGACCGCTGACTAGCATGTCTAATACTCTATCAGAGCCTTCTTCCCCTACATGTCCTCCTTTGACTATAGCATAGGCTGACCAGATAAAATCCAGGTCAGGGCTCATGTAACTTTAAGAGTTGTAGATAAAAGGGAATTTCAGCCAGTGTCATTTGTATGCAATTAGTTCCTGGTGATATTCCCTCTTCATCACAACAGTTAAAGCTGCAGGGGCCCTGCTTTCTTTTGTATATGGTCACTCTAGTATAGTGCCTGCACCTTTAACTGTGGTGATGAAGAGGGAATTTCACCAGGAGCTAATTGCATACAAATGACACTGGCTGAAATCCCCTTTGCTCTACAACTCTTAAAGTTACATGTGCCCTGACCTGGATTTTATCTGGTCAGCCTACTATAGCATGTTCTAAATGCAGTGGGATTAGCAAACAGTCAAGAGGAACAGGGAGCAGCAGGAGTGGTCAGGATAAGAAGCAAGAGGTCAAACACGGTAAATCAGTCAGGTGCATTATGTAGTCCAGAAGCAGAGTCATTAGCCAGTCCAAAAGTCAGGCAACAGGACATCAATCACAGGCACAGTTCAGGAGACAAGATCAAAGGCAGGATGGCCAAGTTGTTCTAACACTGGCTGGATTTTCTGTGAAGGCTTTTATGCCAAAAACCTGCTGGACCCCACCCAGAGCTCAGGTGCTGTAATAAAGCCTCACTTAATTACTCCAAAGCCTTACTCCTGAGGGGTTACGTTCTCCTGAGGAGACCTTTTCTGGAGGTGAGCACGACTTTGCGCAGGAGCCTTAAATGCCTGTTCCTTAGGCAATGATGCTCCTGGGGGCCAGGAGGTTGCTCTGCTTCAGAGACAGAATCCCTTTCCCCTGATAGGGATGGTCCTGCAGCCATCTCCCCAGAGGGTTCAGCCTCCTGTGGGTCAGGTGGCAGCCCCTGGTTTGGACTACCCTGGGTTTCTGGGGCCTTTAGCTCTTCCTCTGAGAAGGACTCCTCCAGGTGGGGCATGACAGTTGGTACCCTCTGGATGGCCACTGCAGAGATGGGGATGGTGAGTATAATTGTCCAATACATCTGGTGAGCATCTGGTTGAAGAAAGCTGCTCTAAGCAACTGCATGCTCTATGGAACGGAAACAACAAAAATAACACAGGTTCTTACATAGGCTGACCAGATAAAATCCAGGTCAGGGCTCATGTAACTTTAACAGTTGTAGAGCAAAGGGAATTTCAGCCAGTGTCATTTGTATGCAATTAGTTCCTGGTGATATTCCCTCTTCATCACAATAGTTAAAGTTGCAGGGGCCCTGCCTTCTTTTGTATATGGTCACTCTAGTATAGTGCCTGCAACTTTAACTGTTGTGATGAAGAGGGAATTTCACCAGGAACTAATTGCATATAAATGACACTGGCTGAAATTTCCTTTTCTCTACAACTGTTAAAGTTACATGAGCTCTGACCTGGATTTTATCTGGTCACCCTATTCTTACATTATATAATAGGATTTTGGACTGCTACATTTAAGGTAAGGATCACAGTAATTAACATCTAGACTAGTAGGATGTGTGCAGCTCATGAATTTGTACTGCAGCCTATAACCCTATTGATTTAGAAGCAGCCACTGTGCACGTGAGTTCATGATAGATGATCAAAATGGCATGTTAAAACTTGATTGGAAAAGTCTTTAGAATGATCATGTTTAAGAGCCAAAAAACAAAGGCCAAAAGGCATTTTGCACTGCGAGTCACATATCTTTATAAAAGTCTAGATAATAAAGAAAAGCAGCCAAATGCACAAGATTGTATGAACAACTACATTCATTACTTAGCGTATTATTGGCTAATAATAATAATAATAATAATAATAAAGTGATACTGAGCTGCTGTATGCTTTTTAAATTTCTTTCTTAGAGATTCACTCAGGGTCAACCTACACATTACATTAATTACATGATGTGGAGCTCCCCATTTGGTTTACTGTAAAGAAATTGTAGGGGCCCAATCTGTATTGAGACCACTGTGCACAGGAGGGTATTTTTCAACCTATCCTCCCCATGCACTTTCCTCCTGTGCTTTATTTTGACTGCCCTGCATTGCTCCCCCACATTTTAGTCTATGGCTTCTTTATTCCATAAAAGGTGTTTAGTATCTTATGCCATTTTAAAAAAAGCAAAACCCCAAACCTGTGTTTCCTTTGATGTTTTTTTATGGCTGTGTTCTATTCAATCACAGATATTTTCTTCCATAATATAGGGTGCAACTATAGATGCAGAATCCTGAATCGGAACACCCTGCTTTTTAAGAAAAGGTATGCTAGCTATGGTGGTGGATCATAAATTGGATTGGGACCATCATACTGAGGCAGGGGACTAACTCTACCCCTGCATGCTTTTCTTTATTTCAATTGCTTCCTGAATTGCCATCTATTTGAATTGCCCCGATACTATCTGCCCACCTTATAATACCTGGTCACAGATCTCCTGTGGGTTTTTTAAATAATAATAATAATAATAATAATAATAAATAATTATTATTGCAAGACAGCCCCAAATAGGCTGCAAGTGTGTGCCTGAAGGCAGTATTAACCCTTTCCAAAGTGATCTCTGTCTGTTTCTCTTGTAGTGCAAATAGCAGTTGGGAAAGCACTGGATATTTTTCTAACACTTGGATTTTGTCCCAGGTTGCAGATGGGCAGCGTTGGATACTTCCCTTAATTATTATTTTAAAAATCCTAAATAGCAAAGTATATGTTGATCTGATTTGCACATTCTTAACCATAGTTTTCAAGGGTAAGTGACCTTGCAGAAATCACTTGTCATGTGCAGTTAAATTCTGAAGACAAAAAAAATATGAGGACTTGCTTTTGATTTTATTGTAGTTATGTACGCCAAACACATTTGATATGGATATGAGATTTGCAGGGAACAGAGCACTCTTAGCTCCACTACTGTCAACCCTTATTTATAATAACTAGTCTGTTAGCTGTAAGAATAAAAGCTGGATGCAGACTCTTCAGAGCTCATTGTTCAGTGAACTAGGCAGCTTTCACTTATGGTAACTTGGTGCATTCTGACTGCTAACTACCACTGTCCTGCATTCATAGGCTATTATGCTAGCGGATGTTGTCTTTTAAGAGAAAGTAAACCATTATTTCCATGAATATGCTTTAAGTAGACTATCAGAATACCTCTTTGGGTCTTGTCTACAAGCTTATTATGTGAGAATTACAAATAAAGGATGCACATCCTGTTTCATCAAAAAATAATAAGAACTTTTCATTAGATGGAATTATTTTTCTCTTTTGGTCCTCAAAAGATTTTGTCTCTTTCCGGCTCCCTCTCTCCCACCATTAATTCCCAAAAGATCAATTTAAAACAAGATGGAATCAATCGTAATAAGTTTGCAGAACCCAGAAAAAAGTGTTATGTTTAGCATAATGTTTTATGTTTTATCAGGTGTAATTAGTTAAGCTTGGTTAGTTGTGAATGTTCATATGAATACAATGATGGCTATAGTGTTAGCAATAATATTTTTATCAGAAGGTACATGAAGGGTAATACCGTTATACTCCTCCCACATTTCAATGCTGTGAGAAGTTTCAGGGGTGCAACACTTAACCAACTTTGGTTTCCTTTGGAAGGAGGACACTGAAGGTTTCTTGCCAGATATCTATATCTATCTATCTATCTATCTATCTATCTATCTATCTATCTATCATCTATCTATCCTTTACTGTACTTTTAAATTGCCCAATAATTTTCTCTGGGTAATAATTTTGTAATATTTGCCTTATTTACAAATCTACAGGTTGAGCTTAAGTGGAGGCACACAACTTCAATGCTTCAACAGCCAGCCAGTATCCACTGCTCCCACATCAGATCCCTCGGAAACAGGCAGCACCTGAAAATACTTATAAATCTCATAGCTCTCTGTCTTTCTCGGTCTCAGTCAAAGTTCAGCCTGTTTTTCCCCCCACACATATAAACCTTGACCCCTTCCCCTGGTTAGTGAGGGAGAATCTGGATGAGTTCATCTCTCCTGACCATCACCTAGACTTGGTTCACACATAACAAAACCCCATTAGTTCTTGTTGAATTGTGGGTTGTTACATGTGAATCTTGCACTACGTTTTAAATATGGGTTGCTAAGAAAACCCATGGTTTGTTGCTGGGTTGTGAACTTGGAGTTGTTTGTGATTAACAACCCATAGTTCTTCTTCGTGGTCTTTGTGCATCACATATATGGGCTCGCGCCAGCGCCGAGCTCAGTTCGGGAAACTTCTTTAGCTAGCTTAGAGTTTTGGCGGGAACCCCTCCCCCCACCATCCTATCGCGCATGCTCCGGGTTCCCGCCTACCTCAGTTCTTCTTCGACCGCTTCGCTGATCGCCTCGCGGGAGACTCTCTCCGACTGTTCGTATTGTAGAACCTGTGAAAACAGTTGGAATAGTTGTAGTTAGCTTAGTGTTGTTAGTTGTTGTTAGTTTTATTTAGTTATATATATATATATATATATATATATAAAATATTGTTTAAATTTCCTTTGGACTTAATTGCCTCAGCAGGTGACTTTGGCCTCTTGGCTTATGGTGCAGTCTGCGCTGTTTAAACATTGCTCTAAATGTCGGGCAAAATTAACTTTAACTGATGGACACTCGTTATGCTTGTTGTGCCTCGGTGAGACCCATATTGTTGATGTGTGCCCGCATTGTATGAGTTTTTCCCGACAAACTCAACGAAACAGAGCTGATCGCCTCCGTAGTCTCCTCTGGAGCAATGCTTTATCTGCGGTTGACAAGCCTCGCCCTGCCACCATGCAGCCGGCTCAGTCTTCTTCTGGGGAGCGTAGGCCTTTGCCATTAAATCGCTCGAGCCCAGCATCACCTAGCCCGGCCCTTTTGCAGGCTGCAGCTACGGAACAAGCAGGACCAGCACACTTGCCATCCCTGCCGCCTCCTACTCCTGTGAAGCACAAAGAAAAATCTAAAGGAAAGTCCACTAAATCTTCTAAAATGCTGAAGCAGAAAATGATACCGCCATCGATACCGGCGTCGGCATCATTAAAGAGAAAGGCTATGGTACCGTCCTTGGTACCGAAGTCGAAGTCATATGCCGTCCGTCACGCACCATCACCACGGATGCCTCCCTGGAAGGATGGGGAGCTCATCTGGACGAACTATGTATCCAAGGAAAATGGTCACATTCCAAGAGCCTCCAACACATAAATCTTCTCGAGCTACTTGCAGTAAAGAGAGCTCTACACGCTTTCTTGCCCCGTTTACGGGGTCACCACGTGCAAATCCTCTCAGACAATACCACCATAGTGTGGTACTTGAACAAAGAGGGAGGAACTCGTTCTCCTCGCCTTCTCAACTTGACATTGGAGATACTTCATTGGGCGATCTTACAGGACATTTGCCTCACAGCGCTACATATCGCGGGAGTGAACAACCGGAAAGCAGACGAACTCAGCCGCACATTCCGTGACACCCACGAATGGGAACTGTCGCGGGAAGTCCTGTCCCATCTCTTTGCCAAATGGGGTACACCTTCCCTGGACCTTTTTGCGACTCCTGCCAACGCCGTCTGCCAGAACTTCTGCTCACGTGCAGGAATTGGTCGCAGCTCGTTGGGGGACGCCTTCCAGCTACACTGGCACAAGGGCCTACTCTACATGTTTCCCCCCTTTCCCATGATCGCCAGGACAATAGCACGGGCCCGCAGATACAAGGTGAACGCAATCATGATAGCCCCTTGGTGGCTGAGGCAACCATGGTTCACTCTGCTTCTGCGTCTGGCACGGCACCAATTTTGGCGTCTTCCCACTGTTCCAGACCTTCTGTCCAGATCTCCATGCCTTGAGACTGACAGCTTGGAGACTCCTACCAGGTGGCAGACTTTAAATGTACCCCATGGTATACGTTCTATTTTCGAGGCATCTACAAAGCCTTCAACTAGACCCTCATACTCCAGAAAATGGAAACATTTTCAAGATTTTGCATCGGAACGGGGCTTTCCCCCTGACAAGGGACCCATTTCCAACGTCGTAGACTTTTTATATTCTCTCCACTCAGCGGGATTAAAACCCTCCTCTATAAGAGTCTACTTGGCTGCCATTTCTGTTAACCACAGCCGAATTGATGGGTTTTCCGCTTTTACTCATCCCGTCACTAAGACGTTTCTTAAAGGCCTTCGCAATCTCTTTCCACCCTTGTGGCCCTTAGTTCCCCAGTGGAGTTTGTCGTTGGTCCTCACAACATTAACAGCTAAACCATTTGAGCCACTAGCAACTAGCAACCTCCGCCTACTTACGTTGAAAGCGGTGTTCCTCGTAGCGATTACGTCAGCTAGACGAGCGTCTGAGCCCGCAGCGCTACTCGTGGACCCACCGTACACGCAATTTTTTCCCAATAAGGTGGTACTGCATCCGGACCCATCCTTTCTTCCTAAAGTTTCCTCTAGTTTTCATATTAACTAAGACATTGTTCTCCCTACGTTCTTTAGGGCTTCAAATGACCCACTATGTTCTACATTGCACGCGCTGGATGTTCGCCGTACATTAGCTTTTTATAAGTCAAGAACCGAGCCTTACCGCAAGTCTCGTAAATTGTTTGTGTGCTATGGGGGACAGAATAAAGGTGATGCGGTTTCTCCACAGCGTCTTTCCCGCTGGGTTGTCGACCTTATCGCCCTTGCCTACCAGGTAGCCGGCAAAGAACCGCCAGCTCCGTTTACGGCGCATTCCACCAGGGGACAAGCCACTTCCGCAGCTTGGTCACATGGATCATCCCTCCCTGATATCTGCAGGGCAGCTACGTAGTCTAATGCTTCGACCTTTGTAAAGCATTACCGATTGGACGCCAGGGCAGCACGGGACGCTTCCTTTGGAAGGGCAGTCCTCTCCTCCATATGCCAATGATTCCACAGCGTGCCTACCCTCCTCCGGTAAGTCTTGCTGATCAATCGTCAATATGTGTGATGCACAGAGACCATGAAGAAGAAATGCAGGTTGCTTACCTGTAACTGTAGTTCTTCGAGTGGTCATCTGTGCAGTCACACAACCCACCCGCCATCCCCTCTTGGCAACGCTGTTGTGTTTGGCAAGAGGTTACGCGCTCGTGCTTCAATGTTATTGTGCTTATTATATTCCTTACCTTGGTGCGAGGCCTTTGCGGTCTCAGAGAACTGAGGTAGGTGGGAACCCGGAGCATGCACGATAGGATGGTGGGGGAAGGGGTTCCCACCAAAACTCTAAGCTAGCTAAAGAAGTTTCCCGAACTGAGCTCGGCGCCGGCGCAAGCCCATATGTGTGACTGCACAGATGACCACTCGAAGAACTACAGTTACAGGTAAGCAACCTGCATTTAAGCAATTGTACAACATTTGCACGTAATGACAACCCACAATTCAACAATAACCCATACTTAGTCCATACTGTTGCTGTTGCTGTTAGGTTGGCACCATTATAGCTTTAAGGAAGGGCTTTAGCCATGCCAAATTTGAAGTAGATGTGTTCATCTGTTGATTTTTATAAAAAAGTTTTAAGTTTTAAAACAATTTTTTAAAAAACTGTCATTTTTAAAGATAAAGAAATGAATCCTGGCACCATGATAGATCTCAGGTAGGGTTTTATCCTTGCCAAGTTTGAACCATATCTGTTCATCCATTGATTTTTAGGAATTTTGTGAAGTTTGAGATTTTTTAAAAAAAACTTTAAAAAACCCACTGGATCCATATCCTTCAAACTCAGGTTGTCAAACCTCCTCTTTGGGGTCTTGCACCTTGAGCCGTTTCAGCCCTTGGCATCAAGGGGATCTTGAGTTTTTAGCTAAGAAGTGCTGGGCACGCGCGGCACCTTTCCTGTTGCAGATTTGGTGGGCAGTCAAGCACCTGGAGCTCAGCAGAAGCAAGGCGTCCACAGATCAAAATGTGGGAAAGGAGAGGGCAGTCAAAGCAGCCCACAGGGTAAAACGGAACAGGCCAGAGGCCTTTTTCTCAGAGTTCCACATCATGGGTGATGAAGGGTCATCCTTAGAGAAAAACTCTCACGACCAACAGTGAGGTGTCAGTTGAGAGGCTCTCATATTTGCGGATGTCCTGTTGATGCAGATGTTGGAACCTGGCATGTCATTGCTTTGCTACCCCTTCCCTTCCATTTCACTTTGTTCACTTGTGAGCTAGGCTCTGTCTGCACTGCTGGCATGCAATGCAGAACGTTTGAAGTGTGTGTTGGAGAAAAATAGATAGATTTGTGGCTTGGGCTGGCAGGCATATCTCTTAGAGACAGAGTTAGACTGAAGACATAACTCAGAGATAGCTGGAGCTGAATCCTGAGAGGCTGGCACGCCACACAGAGCCTTTCAAGAGAGTCTCAGAATCAAGTGTTGGTGCAGGTGTTGGCTGGTTGGAGGCTTTGGCTGGCATCAGTTTCAGACAGAGTTACAACTCAGAGATGGCTGTAGCTTAGCCCTGAGAGGCTGGTGTGCCATACAGAGCCTTTTAAGAGCATTTCAGAGTCCAGTGTTGGTGCAGACAGAGGTGGCTGGCAGTAGAGTTTGTTTTTTAAAAAAACAAGAGTCACCAGATGTGACCCAGCTATAAGCTAGCACCCTACCCCCAGCCACAGGGTACAAGTGCACAGCCTGGCTGGACTGTTGGGAGACTTTGGCAGAGAGAGGGAAGGATTGTTTGAGGCTGGAAGCTGGAGATGTCGGCTGGCTGAGAGAGGCTGAAGGCAACCCAGATTCACCTGTAGCTTGGTGCTGAGAGGCTGGCTTGCCACCCAGAGTGTTTTAAGAGTGCATCAGAATTGAGTAGGTGTGCAGGAGGAGAGGAGGTGGAGGTGGCTGGCGGCGGAGTTTTTTAAAGTAAGAGTCACCACACATGACTAATAAGCAATACCCCTGGCCACAAGTGTGCGGCCCGGCTGGACCATCAGGAAACTCTAGCAGAGAGAGAGGGGGAGATTGTTTGAGGCTGGAGGCTTTGGTTTGGCTGCAGTGACTTAGAGAGACAACAGTGGCTGCACAGACAACCCAGAAACACCTGTTGTAACTTAGCCCTATGGTGCTGGCAGGCAACGCAGGGCATTAGTAAGAGGGTCTCAGAGTTGTGTGTTTGTTGTGCAGGAAGTAGACAGGAGTTCAAAACCTGTATGTGAGAAGTGGTGTCAACGCAAAAGCCTTGATAAGCTAATGTATATTAGGGTGCCCATCCGCCTGGATTTGTCCGGACATGCCCGGAAAAAGGCGGGCAAATCCAAATCCGGGGGGAAAACCCGTTTTGGGGGGCCAAATCCGGAAATTTACCCCCCCAAAAGCCTGTTTCGGGTATTTACGGTTTTGGTCTTCCGAGGCCTGCTGAAGCCATTTCTGGGTTCCTAGAGGGCTGTCGCTATGGCGATAGCCCTCTAGGAATCCGGAGATGGCTTCAGCAGGCCTCTGCAGGCCCGTTTTTAGGACTTCCGGTTTCGGCCTTCCGAAGCCATTTCCAGGTTCCTAGAGGGGCCGTCACCTCTAGGAATCTGGAAATGGCTTCAGCCGGCCCATTTGGGGCACCTCTGAGGCCTGCCCCTGGTGGGTTATCCTCATCCACACTTACCAAAATTCATTCTGCAAATCCCTTCCTGCTCCCGCTCGACGATCCTGGGCCTCTTCTTGGACGGTGCAGGCAGAGGACAAAAAGCAGGCAGAGCAGCAGGTAGGACAGTTTTATCCTGGGAGTTACAAGGTTCTGAGAATTTTTCCAAAACTGCCCTCCACCTGTTAGGATCTCTCCTCCCCCAGGTCTTATCCTGTACTTTTCTAATCGCCTTCTCTGCAACCCCTTGCAGCTGCTAAGAATATTTTCAAGGTGAATGTAAAAATCCCCATAATTTGCCCAGAGAAATGGGGGAGGGGGAGGGAAGCAAGCATAGGAGCAGCCTTGGGAGAGGTATGTTTGTGTGAGTGTATTTATGTGATGGGTGCTTGGGGTGCATGTTCATTTGTCTATGAATGGATGTGTGTGCGTGTGTTTTGGGGTGGGTGATCCTGAGAGAATTTACTTGTTTGCAGTGTGTGAGTGTATTTATCTGATGGGTGCATGTTCATTTGTCTATGAATGGATGTGTGCATGTGTGTTTTGTGGTGGGTGATTCTGAGAGAGTTTGGTGTTTGTGTGTATGTTGAGAGTATGTGGGGAGCTATAGTTTTGTATGTGAGAGTTGGGGGAATGATATGGAGTTGATATTCCTATTTACAGGAAATAAATTTGAATGAATTTTCTAAGAATTCATTTAGAGATGGTTTGAGCAAATTGGTTTAGCTGTCTGGAAAACAGGTGTTGTGCTGGAACAGAAAACTGGCTTCAAAGCAGTACCTTTATTTGGTTACCTCACCCATTTGCTTTTCTTTGATTGTTTTGTTGGAGGAGAACATTGAAATATACTGATGTATGAATTGACTTATTAGCAATATTTATTTACTGCTTCTTATTTGAATAAATCATGAAACAGTTTTAAAAAAGAATATAAAAATGTCAATGGTAGCATATTAGAAGTTCATTTGAACATACAGTAGCTCATGGCTGTGTGAAAGGCAAAGTAAATGGATGCAATTTCAGTGGGCTTTTTAAACATCATGAATACATAATTTATTATCCATCTCTATTGGAGGATGATTGTTACTGGCTATGGTGTTTTTACTTCATCTATGTGATATTTGCTGGTGCTAGCATTTGTTTTATCCTTTTAGTAACTGTACAAAAACAGACAATTCTTGTTAAATACAGTATCCTCCTCCAAGCTGGTTCTCTCCAGATGTGTTGGATAAAACTCCCAATGCCCAGTCAGCATGACCAGATAGGAATCACAGGCAAAGTCATTTGGAAAGGATCAGGTTGGGGAAGGCTGAAATACATAGAGTTCTAAGTTTTTTTTTTAAAAAAAGTCATATTCCTCCTCAGTTTATTAATCTTCACAAGATAATATCTAGCTGAGCTGGAGTCTAGATCCACATTGTATATTGTATCTTCTATATATTTTCTCAATTAATTCCCAAAACCCGTGTCAGACTGTTAATGATTTTTCCATTTAATTCACTAATCTTTTGGATCTAACTATTAGCTCATGCGCCAATGTGCATGGTGGGTGGGGTAGGTGGAGAAGGGTTTTTCACTTCTCCTGTAATTGCTAGTTATTTTATATCATCCTCCTGAAGTTTCTGAAGTCTGAAAGCCCAAAGTAAAATTGTTAAAAGTCCTAAAGACATTTCCATCAAAGTCCATTGGAGTTCTACTGATAAAAATTCTGACCAGCAAAATATCTCAACCTATGCCAATATGAGTAAGATTTCCTAAAACCTTTGTTGGGTCTCTCTTTTCCTCTTCCTTTTCTGCAACGTTTTTGTCATTAGGTATTGCTATGTCAATGAGGTAGTTGTGTTTTTCTTTTATATGTATGACTGTTGTGTCTGATCGCTTGCAAAGTATTGTCTTGTCCCAGAATTGTTCTGTCCCAGCATAGCATGGCTTGACTTGACTTGTTTGAGTGTGTGTTCCTCTCGTTATGAGTCTTGCTCACCACGTCGATACCGTCGCTCATGCATCCATAGAGACAGGGACAGATGATCTGTGAAGGAGTATTCCTGTTGCCACTCTCATTATCGGGACAGGAGTCCATGTTACCACACCTCTAGGGCTTCGGGACACCATCACGATGTTCAAGCAGGGGTACATCATGCACCCAGCACTCAAGTTCGTCCTCCTACTCCACAATCTGTCACTCTGCCAGCGTCTTAACTACCATCAGCTCAAAGAAGCCATCCCCTGCCACTGCCGATTATGGCTCTAGGCCCAATGACTGGAAGATCGGTCGACCGACATTCTTCTGTCAACACCGAGGGCTCTACCCATCGACAGGATGCTCTTGCACTAATTCCATGGGTCACTGATGAGGAGGGAGATTATCAGTCTGATTCCTCTACCTCTTCTTCCATACACCTGTCGGCTCAATCCCCAGATGCTGACCTGACCATTCCAAGAGGGATCTCGCCATCAGAGGATCTTGGACAATTTTCCAACCAAGTTCGGCGCATGGCACAAGCTCTAGGGCTTACGGTGGAGCAAGATACATCTACCACCCAAGACCCGGTCTACGATGCGGTGGCTGCAGAAACCTAATGACCGGTTAGGTTTCGGCCTTTGTCCAGCAGTAATTCTGCGTTATTGCCTTTCCAGGACTAAATGAATGCACTTGGAGATCAGAATTGCTGTAGCAAGGTGTGTTTCTTTCCACCAGTGATGTGGAGATGACTTTCTTTTATAGAAGCTCCTACTGCACAGAAAGGTTTCAATGCTACCTTTTGTTAAACGCAAGCAAAGCATCTGAAAAGCATAGCCATTGAATTCTGCACAAATAAGCTGTGATGTGCTTTGTTGTAACCTTATCTAACCATTTACATTTCTATAGCACCTGGCTGTCAGAGTTACACTGTGCCAAAAATATATAGAGAGAGGAGATTCAAGAGTTTTGTGCATTTACTAGTTCAAAAGCAATACAATCAGAGAATAAGTGTATTGGAACTGAAAGGGTTAAAACCAGTTAATAATAATAATAATAAATGGATGTGTAAACTTATTTTAAATTGCTTATTTTCATAGTGGCTTTACTGTACATGGCAAGTTGCAGAGTGTCTTAAACTATTACATGTTACCTTTAATACGTAGTGTACAGCTCTGTATGGGGTCTTTCTTTACTTAAAAGTACGCAGTCCTCTTACCTTTCTCCCCTGGAAAACCTCTTGCACAGCAGTTAGCTAATCAGTTTAAACTTCTTCCCTTTGCATGCTGCAAACCCTCACACATGCGCGCACACACACACACACTTTTAAATAAAGCAACACTCCATAAAGAGCTGCATCTTATGTCCTAAAGGCATGAAGACAGATAGCATCAACACAGGATCCATATTCCAATAGACAAGGAATAGCCAGATTCAAATAGCCAATGAGCCACACTCATTTCAACAGATGTTACAGATGAGTTTTTTTTTTTTAACGATTAGTACTTGGAGATGTACAGGTGGGAAATGGAAAATTTTGGAAACAGCTGGGATGTTTCTTAAAACAGGACAAAGCCAAGGCTTAATCCAAGAGGCTTGTTTTGTCTAGCACACTTGTCTTCAACAGCTGGGTTGGAAATTATGACTCATGTCCAACATAAGATGAGTCACAATAGAACCACCATCTACTTTCTTTTAAAGATGTTGTGGGAGGAGAAATAGAATGAAGAAGAAGAAGAAGAAGAAGAAGAAGAAGAAGAAGAAGAAGAAGAGGCAAAAAGTGCAGGAGGAACATATGTGGTTTAAAAGCAATGAAAAAGGCCCCCATATTGTGGTTTGGGATTAAAAGGGAGTCCGAAAAAGTGGTCTAATGGAGAGATGGTGCTACACTGAGATGAAGGAGGAAGAGGAGAGTTAAAAATGAGAGATTTACATTGATCACATCCTGTTGCAGTTGATGGTTGATATTAGATGCAGATATTAGATGACTAGATGTGTCCAATCTGGGACGTACATTTCATTTCACTTCATTTTTGTCTCTCATTGCTCCAATACTAATTTTCATGCATTTAGTATACAGTTGTGCTTTGTCCTATAATTGCTAAGATTTTATTTTATTTTCCTTACCAATTGTTGGATTTGCAGAATTGCATCCATTCACATCCTGATGAATTTGATGCAGTTTGCAATGAAAAAAGGTGAAGGCAGTAGAAACAAGATCATAAAGAAACCAGGTATTTGGATTGTGAGCAGGTGATTTTCAGCTGCAGCGTTTCAATAAAACATTATTGAACATAGCGGGGGCCTTGTATCCAGAAAATATTCTTTAGACATCATTCAGTGTGACATTCCATTTGGCAGGGAACTACACTTCTTCATGGATCTATGTTTGATGATTCAGATGATGGAGCTACTCAGGATACAGACTATCAATGCAGCTAAAATGAGGGTAGGTGGGTGATGGGGAGGAACCCAATGACAAAGACTACCTATGGCAGCACCATTCGGGACTCAGTCACTTGTGATATATGCCATCTTCCATCAACAATGCCCTTCTTCATTCTACATAGGGCAAACGGCACTCTGCAGGGAAAAAAATGGACAGAAATCTGACATCAGACGTGGCAATATTCATAAACCAGTGGTAGAACGCTTCAGCTTCTCAGGATATTCTGTCACTGACCTTACAATGACCATTGTGGGAAACAAAAGAAAACATCTTCAAAGGAAGATTAGAGCAAGAGGCTGTTGAATTAGAATTCATCAACAGATTTAATCTATCACCAAAGGTTTGAATAGGATAATGGATTTTTATTGCACTATATTTGGCATACCTTGAGCATCATCAACCAAGCATTTTATTGCACACTTGTTATTGGCCAATCACATTTTTTCGCGGGTCTGTTTCATGATGCCATCCACATCCTGCGCGTTTCCCCCTCCTTCTGGTCTTCTTTCCACAACAACAAAAAAGGGAGAGAAGCAGGTTCTCAGGATGCTAAAATACTTTATTTCAAAGCCCAACACATTTCGGCCTGTGTTGTTTTTTAAGGCCTTCTTCAGGGGGTTGATAAATACTCCGAACAAGATGATAGTCTCTTACGATAATTAGTGGCGACTTTCTTTCCGCAACCAAATAAAATTCGATTTTCTTTTGAAAGTGAAACGTGCCACCATTTCCTGCTATGCGCAGGAAACGCAGTGCAATAAAAACACCTACTGAATGGGCCACATGGTCATTGTTTACTTCCTCTTTCTTCCCTGTGTGAAGGAAGGGGAAATATTGTGGGACAGAAGCAGAAGGGGAGAGGAAAGCAATGGTAGGGAAACGCAATCCCCCCCCCCCCCCCCGTCCAATGACACTTTTTGTGCCAGGATGTTTGTTATCAGAAGCAGTTGCACTATAAATTATCACTGTTAAGGTGATTATCACCGTCAGTACTTTAAGCATTGAATTTCTTTCCAATTTCACAATTCTTCCCCGCGTCCCCCCCATATATTATGTATAAAAACAGACAAGACCTGAAACTCTCCTTAAACCCCATGAATCTGATGAAGCAGTCCACAAAAGCTGATGCCAGAATAAATTTGTTAGTCTTCATGTCACAAGACTGTTGTTTTTATAGACAAGAATTGTCTGTCTGGTGCATTATTGTTGCACCAGAAAGCATTTCCGTGTTGTTGGTTTTATGGATGACAAGCTTTTATTAGGCAAACATGAAACAGATACATGGAAAACTAAACCATATACTGTAGTCGAGAAAATCAGAGCCGGTGTATAAAATTAAATCTAAGACTGGATCCAGTCTAATTAGACAACACAGAGGAATCACCTTTCACTTGAAGATAATTCACTAGGAGGATCTATTGGTGCACGTATACTGTATTTGTATTGTGTGGGTTAATACAAAAGATCACTTTTACATCATTTGCTTTCAACGTTTCAGAAAGACATTCCAAAAGCAAATTAAATAGGCTAGAACCTCTCAGAGAAAGCCCAATTGTTTATTGCAAGGAAGAAGAGCTTCTTCGATTGCTGTTGAGAATAAACTTGGGTTTTAGCTCACTTGCCAAGTATTCCCAGGAAGGACACCCTGTCCATGAGTGGAAATGTATTGCTCTGCCTTTCCCATTTTGCAGACCTGGTGGTGTCTTTTCTTGGATCCGTGCCCAGCAATGTTCTTTCTGAAAAGCTTTTCAGTTGTGTATGACTGTGATATCCGACAACAGATGACAATCCCTGACAGGAATTACAGGAAGAATTTGCTTGGGAAATATCATCTGTTAAATCCTTCTACGATTAGTTCTGCTGCTCCTTATTAGTATTCCATCACACTTTAAGAATGGCACTTCATGAAACTAAGAGCACATAAATAGTGTTTTCCTAGTTTTGTGCAGTTTTGAACAATGATAATCTATTTAAAAGTCCAGGTATCTATATCTTATTTCTGAACTCAGGTTTTCTAACAGAATGCTGTCGTAGGCCCATTAACATGGAGGCTATCTATCTATTTTCTTTGCCCTGGGATGGCTCCAAATCCATGCTGTGTCGGTTATATGATGCAACTACTGATTCCGAGCCAGTCCAGGGCAAAGAACTGAAGATGCAGAGCAGAAAAGTCAGGGATTTACCCCGACTTTTCCTTCCCGAGCAAGGTCAGCACAGCTCTTCCCCATCTGTTCTTGCTTGGGTGCTGCTCTGGGGTGTTCCCGAGTGGAAGGCAACCTGCCATTGGTCACTGGAAGCCACGGGAGAGGGAGGCGGTGGACCTGACAAGCCTAATGGCTGTTGAAAAGCTTGTGCTGCCTCCCTCTGTCTGGATAACTTGCCACCACCCCGTACCAGGGAAACTGCGGGGTTTGGCATCGGGGCAGCACCAACTCGGCACCATGAAAACAGCCCCATGATTATACAAATAAGGTATTCATTCAAATCTGAACCATTGTGATGTCACAGAATATTCACAAACATTACATTTATTCAGGGGTAAACTGTCATCACAAGGGACCTATGGGCAGAAGTACCTATCAGAGTACCTTCTATCAAAACGAGTAAAAAATAAACAAAAAGTATATCCCCTATGTAGTACTTTGATATTTTGACTAAAAAGTCACATTGATAAAGGTCAACAACTTCTGTATATACAAAATGCTAAGGCGATACATGGCAATGCATGGCACGGAGGTTACAAGCTATGAGAAGAACTTTGTGTGGCTAAGCAACAGGATATATAAACACAGCTGGGAGATGGGGGGAGTGGCTGGGAGGGAGCGGGATGGTGGTGGCTGGGAATGGGGAGCCCAGAGAGGAGGCCAGGTGGCTCACTGGCGCTGAGCAGTACTCAAGTAAGTCCCACGGGTTGTCGGGCAGGGGTGCGGGGAAAGGGAGTGGCTGAGAGGAAGCCAGGGGGAGTATATGGGAAGGGGGAGTCCAATGGGTTCCCAGTTGGCCTCGTGCCTGACTTTGCCAGGCACCGCAGAAAAGCCAGAAAAGTATGCTACTGTATAATAAAGTATTAGAGTGCGGATGGTTTGCGTGAGTCAAGCTAGTTGGATTGACCCTTAGAAACATGTGACCTCTCCATAGTCATACCCCATTATTGCAGATCAGTAGGAGGATGTTTTTAGGCCCAGACATCTTCCCCCAGCCATATAATGCAGGCAAAACTTGGCAATTTTCTGAGGTTGTCTGAAGGTTGCAAAATGAACACTGGGGAGTAATGAAAGCCATTGTGAGAATGATAGCATATGATAGTTTGAAACACTGCTTAACCCAATATCCACATGACACATGCATACAATTCAACTCCTCCTGTCAGTAGAATGGTGGTGGTGGGGAAATGATTCTTCCTCCCCCTACAGTTCTCCATGCATGCTCAAAATCTGTTCCAGAGGATTGGGGGCCCCTCTGGAGCAGATTTAGAGGGGGGCATGGGAGAAGTGACGAAGGATTTTTTAAAATCTACACACAGTGTAGAACAGTGGAAGGATTTTTTTGTTAAACATACATGTTTTTGCTGGCATTTTAGGGGTGGTGGCAAAATCTACATTGGAATATTTCAGATGAGTTTTGTCTGAAAACGAAGTTCAAATAAGTTTGAACCAGAATAAGTTTCCATTTTCTCTCAGGGCGCAGCTAAATATGACATAAGCCGTTGTCACTTATGTACTGTTTCCAGCTTGGGCAGGCTTCAACATGCCCTATGGTCTATTTATATTACAAACTAATTGTATTTTCGTATCTGCAGACATATTGGCAGATGCTCCTTGCTTATGGTATCACATTCTCATCCCATGTAGGACCGTGCAGAGGGGGGGCCAGTGGAGCCAGTTGGCCCGGGGCCCATGATTTTGAGGGGGTGTTCAAACAAGGAGGTCCCTCCCCAGGTTTCGCTACTGCTTCCACAGCATAAGCGGCCCATCGAGAAGTGAGGAGCCCATCCTGCGGAAACAGCACAGAAGCAGTCCATCGTGAATACCATGGTCAGACTAAAAGCTGTAGAGGGCCATGCCGCATGCAGGGTGGGGATATATCTGCCTTGAGGTGTTGTAGAACAGGTTTAATATGAAGGTGTTATGCAGAACAGACATGTTGGTGGGCATTCCCCCTTGGGGCGGCCATGTTATCCTCCTTTTTGAAATGGGGGGGCACACACTTCCCATCTGGCCTGGGCATATTGCCAGCTCTGCACGGTCCTGATCCCATGACTCCTAAATTAGCTCCAGAGGAGCTTCATAAGGAAACCCTGATTCTACTGTCAGGTTCCTCCAGTGAGGAACACATAGGTAAAGCCAAAGTGTTATAAGAAACAATGTTTTTTGCAATGTTAAAGCAACATTCTGTCATTCATGAAACTAGTACATTTGAGCGTTGTGTTTGCAGAATACTTCCCTGAATGTAGCCCTGGTTTGAAAGGCATTCCCAGGACAACGTCTACCTTGGCATTTGGTGGAGCAGGTAACAAAGCATATTAAAACAAATGCCAAGTACTCCATAAGGATGCCCACAGCCTGTAAAACAGAGAAGGGTTTTGCTTTTTTAGGAAGCAAATCTAATGGTGAACAGGCTGAAGTGTCAGTAGGATCTGTGACAAGTTCATCTAAGAAACCTGCCAAGAAAAGGAAGCACACAGCTCCATGAGCTTGTACAATCCCATAAACCTCTGATGATGACATAGGACAAGCAGCAGGGTTTTTTGTTTTTGTTTTGGTGGGGTGTTGCTGTTAAGAAGACTAGAGCTAGATCTACATTAGTACTTATAGCAGTATTGAAGTGCACTGATAACTGTTGGGGCACGTTCCACATACCGCTTTCATACTGTTGTTTCCTGCTTTTTATTCCATATTATTCAAAATTATGCAACAAATGTCATTGTGTGTCTTACAAGGTATACATGTGCAAGAGGTATATAGTGTTATGGGATCGTAATGATTTGACACAAGGTGTAGATCTGGCCTAGGAACGCACCAGTATGGCTGTTATTCCTTGCAATGGAGATCACTGTCTGTAGCTGCCCTTTGGGAAAAAACATAAACTCACAAAGAGGATTTTCAGATGGGCAGGAAATCATGTTTCCTTACTGTTGCGCTACTTCCTGGTTCTCTTTCGCAACAGGGAAGAGCAGAATCACATGGGGAAGAAAGCAGCGACCACATGACCCATTCAGTTTAGTGGGACAGCACCCTCTAGTGGTGCTTTATAACACAACTTATCCTGCACATAGAAGGAAATAGGGACAAATATTGCTATAGCTCAGAAAAGTTGGGGGTTTGGGATCTTATTTTGTGATGGAAAAAAGAGCAGAAGGAGTGGGAGACATGCACTGTGGGGAAGAAGAAAGAGCAAGGGAGATGGAGCAGGCAGAGGAAACATCAGGGCCTGCTCCAGTTGGACTCCCATCCTTCAGGAGCAGGACAACCCCATCAGCCCTGTTGCTGGTCTACTTTTTTTCCCTCTCTCTCTCTTCCCCCCCTTCCCTCTCCAACTCTTTTTCCTCATGTGTCATGTCTTTTTTAGATTGTAAGCCTGAGGGCAGGGACTGTCTTCTTTTCTGATTGATTGTAAGCCGCTCCGAGAGCCTCCTTTGGCTGAGGAGCGGGGTAAAAATACAATAAATAAACTGAAACTCAATCCAGACAAGACTGAGACGCTGTTAGTGGGTGGTTCCGCTGACCGGATGGAGGGTGTTCAACCTGTTCTGGATGGGGTTGCACTCCCCTTGAAGGAGCGGGTTCGTAGCTTGGGGGTTCTTCTAGAACCATCTCTGTCACTTGAGGCGCAGGTGGCCTCAGTGGCACGGACTGCCTTCTACCAACTTCGGTTGGTGGCCCAGCTACGTCCCTATCTGGACAGGGATAACCTGGCTTCAGTTGTCCATGCTCTGGTAACCTCCAAGTTAGATTACTGCAATGCACTCTAAGTGGGGCTGCCTTTGAAGGTGGTTCGGAAGCTGCAGCTTGTGCAAAATGCAGCGGCCAGATTGATAACCGGAACCAGTAGGCTCGAGCGTATAAGACCTACTCTGGCCCGCTTGCATTGGCTGCCTGTATGTTTCCGAGCCCGATTCAAGGTGCTGGTTTTAACCTATAAAGCTTTACATGGCTTGGGACCACAATACCTGATGGAACGCCTTTCCCGACATGAACCTACCCGAACACTATGTTCAACATCTAAGGCCCTCCTCCAAGTGCCTACTCCGAGGGAAGCTCGGAGGTCGGCAACAAGAGAGAGGGCCTTCTCTGTGGTGGCCCCCCAATTGTGGAACAATCTCCCTTATGAGGCCCGCCTGGCACCAACATTGTTATCTTTTCGGCGCCAGGTCAAGACTTTCCTCTTCTCTCAGGCATTTGGTAATATCTGAGGAGCCTGGGTTTGTTTTGTTTTGTAGCTTTTTGAAGTGTTGTAGTGGTTTTAAATGTACAGATTGTGTGTATGTTGTATGTTTTTGCTGTTTTAATTTTTGTATATTGTTTTTAATTGTTTTTAATCCTATGTCAACCGCCCAGAGAGCTTCGGCTATGGGGCGGTATACAAATGTAATAAATAAATAAATAAATAAATCAGGAGGATCACTGTGTCATCAAAATGACCCACGAACATCTGTGAGTGTCCAGTCATGAGCACGCTATGAAACACTTGTCTGAAGAAACTCAAGGACATCGGGCAAGGGCTCTGTTAAGGGTATCTATTGTTAGGGGTGTGCACGGACCCCCCGGATCGGATCGGGACCCGGATCGGGACCTCCAATTTTGTCCCGGACCGGTTCGGACAAAATCGGAGGCCCCCCGGACCGGATCGAGTCCGATCCCGATCCAAAAATCGGAAATTTTTGGATCGGCCGCCATTTTTTTCCCCATAGACTTGCATTGCAATGCAAGTCTATGAGGAAAAAATGGCGGCGGGTGGGTAAGGGGGGGCCTAACTCCCTCCCCCCCCCCGGGGCCGTCCGCTGTGGACGGCCCCGGCAGGTAAACCCCCTCCCCCGCGCTCCCTACCCCCCCTGGGGCCGCCTGCTTCCATCCGCTGGCGCCCGCGGGCGCCAGCGGATAGAAGCGGACGGCTCCGGGGGGGGGGTAAGCCCCCTTCCCCGCCACTTACCTTCTCGGCACGTCCGGCGCCGGCGGCTACTACCAGCGGGCTCCGCGGCCTACTCTCGAGTAGCGCGCCGGGTGATGACATCACCCGGCGCGCCACCCTGGAGCAGGCCGCGGAGCCTGCTGGTAGTAGTAGGCGCCGGCGCCGGACGGGAGCCGCCGGGCCGGAAAGGTAAGGGCCCCCCTCCCCCCTCCCCCCTCCGCGCGCCCCCTCCTCCCCCCTCCCCCCTCCGCGCGCCCCCTCCTCCCCTCCACGCACCCCCTCCTTACCTTTCCGGCCCGGCGGCTCCCGTCCGGCGCCGGCGCCTACTACTTCCAGCAGGCTCCGCGGCCTGCTCTAGAGTAGCGCGCCGGGTGATGACATCACCCGGCGCGCCATCCTAGAGCAGGCCGCGGAGCCTGCTGGGAATAGTAGGCGCCGGCGCCGGACGGGAGCCGCCGGGCCGGAAAGGTAAGGGCCCCCCTCCCCCCTCCGCGCGCCCCCTCCTCCCCTCCACGCACCCCCTCCTTACCTTTCCGGCCCGGCGGCTCCCGTCCGGCGCCGGCGCCTACTACTTCCAGCAGGCTCCGCGGCCTGCTCTAGAGTAGCGCGCCGGGTGATGACATCACCCGGCGCGCCATCCTAGAGCAGGCCGCGGAGCCTGCTGGGAATAGTAGGCGCCGGCGCCGGACGGGAGCCGCCGGGCCGGAAAGGTAAGGGCCCCCCTCCCCCCTCCGCGCGCCCCCTCCTCCCCTCCACGCACCCCCTCCTTACCTTTCCGGCCCGGCGGCTCCCGTCCGGCGCCGGCGCCTACTACTACCAGCAGGCTCCGCGGCCTGCTCTAGAGTAGCGCGCCGGGTGATGACATCACCCGGCGCGCCACCCTAGAGCAGGCCGCGGAGCCTGCTGGGAATAGTAGGCGCCGGCGCCGGACGGGAGCCGCCGGGCCGGAAAGGTAAGGGCCCCCCTCCCCCCTCCCCCCTCCGCACGCCCCCTCCTCCCCTCCACGCACCCCCTCCTTACCTTCCCGGCCCGGTGGCTCCCGTCCGGCGCCGGCGCCTACTACTACCAGCAGGCTCCGCGGCCTGCTCTAGAGTAGCGCGCCGGGTGATGACATCACCCGGCGCGCCACCCTAGAGCAGGCCGCGGAGCCTGCTAGTAGTAGTAGGCGCCGGCGCCGGACGGGAGCCACCGGGCCGAGAAGGTAAGTGCCCCCCTCCTCCCCCCCCCGCTGTCCACTTTCATCGGCGGGCGCCTGCTGGCGCCCGCCAATGGAAGCGGCGGTGGGCGCCAGTGGGCGCCCGCCGATCCGCCGATCCGCCGAACCGGTTCGGAGCTTTTTCGGACCGGTTCGGATTGGATCGGCCGATCCAGCTGCGGGATCGGAAATCGGATAATTTATCCGATTTCCCACTGGACCGGACTCGGATCGTGGATCGGGTCCGATCCAGTGCACATCCCTATCTATTGTAAGTGCTCTCTCTCTGTGTATGGACAATGGCCATAGCTAACAAGGGTGTGTGTTTTGCGTTTAGATACTAAATCTCTGACCAAGGAAGCTGATAAGAAGCATGGTAGGGTGACCATATGGAAAGGAGGACAGGGCTCCTGTATCTTTAACGGTTGCACAAAAAAGGGAATTTCAGCAGGTGTCATTTGTATGCATGCAGCACCTGGTGAAATTCCCTCTTCATCACAAGTGTTAAAGTTGCAAGAGCCCTGACCTCTTTTGTATTTGGTCGCACTAGGCAGGGCTCCTGCAGCTTTAACTCTTGTGATGAGGAGGGAATTTCACCAGGTACTGCATGCATACAAATGACACCTGATGAAATTCCCTTTTTTGTACAGCTGTTAAAAATACAGGAGCCCTGTCCTCCTTTCCATATGGTCACCCTAAGCATGAGACTTTCTGCCTCCAAGATGGCGTGCCGCCAGAACTTAATAGAGGAAGCCATGGAGACAGCCTGTCCATGCCTGCTGAAGACACTGCACTGGAAGGTGCCCAGAGGGCTATGTTGCTGTCCAAGTGTTATATACACATTCATAAAAAGCTGTCACATCTGAAAGAGATGTTAAAGAGGGCTGGTGACTACAGCACAGACTTAGACAGGATGTGGCTAACGCGCGAGATGATACATCCAGGCTGTCAGCTCTTTATAGTGAAATTAGAAAGCATCCACAATATTAGGGATGTGTATCGTATTGTTAAAATGTATGATAACGATACGATAAGGTAGTTATCGTGCATGTTTTTAACGATGACGATACGATAGAAAATCCTATGATAATCATCGGTGATGATAATTTTCGGGCGATTTTATCGTTTTATCGGACTGTCATATAAATATACCTATAACATCTGTATTTTAAAAGTTAGAGGCTTGAAACTTGGTCACAGTGCTTCTGGTGTAAGACTAAGAATGTGTATGAAATTTGAGAGCGTTCCCTCCAACCCTCAATTTTATATTAATTTTTTAAAGATCGTTTCCGTTCTGACAGGTCTGGCAAGCTGTCATTCTGATCTGTCAGAACGGAAACAATCTTTAATAAATTCATATAAAATCGAGGGTTGGAGGGATCGATCTCAGATTTGGCACATATGTGTAGCAACATGTATTTAGTATATTTTTGAGTATTGTTGTGATATTGTTGTTTAGTATATTGTTAAATATCATTGCAGTATATATTTTTTGTGATATTTCTACTATAAACTTGCATTTTGTAAACTGCCCAGAGAGCTTTGGCTATGGGTGGTATATAAATGTAATAAATGAAATGAAATTAGAAATTTGTGTAAAAGTACTTCTAAGATGTTGCTGATTCTAATAATTAAAAACATCAATGTGGTTTTTGCTGACTTCCAGAAACCATTCCTGCAATAATTTCTAATGTATTTATACACAAAAGGGTCAAATTCAGGTTTATTGAACATAGTATTTATGTCTTGCAATAACATCAATATTTATAGCTGTAATGATAATGCATGAATTCAGAAAATGCACTGCACTGTTATTCCATGCCATAATATTTGAGCTTATTCATTCAGCTAATGTTACTAATGATGTGGGAGATAATTTTTCTGTACTATGCAATTCAAAACAGAAGATATGTTAGCATTTTGGTTGTGATTTTTGGAAACCTAATCAGGTGGCCCCAGCAAAGGTGAATTTTAAATATACTGGCATTCTTAGAAAGAGATGAATCTTATATATTGTGGTGTGTATGTTGACAACTGATTGCTTATTTGGACTGCGGTGGTTCGGCAGTGGTACAGTTTGTATGAATAACTTTTAAGTTTATGGATGATGGTCTTCTATATAAACTAGGAATGGAGAACATTATTGAGGTGGGGGACCAGATTGTTCCCCACCAAGCTCTGCATGGGCCAGATGACATTAGTGGACAGCCACATCACCCTGCCCATTTTAGCCTTTCCTGTGCTGGGAGAGCACAGAGAAGGGGCACAGGAAGTTACTTCTCCCTGCACTGGCCAAGCCTATGGTTTCTCCTAATGCTCCCATGGAGTAGCTGCATGAATCAACTTGGTAAGCGCTGGTTGAGTCCCTGCCTTTGCATGGTGCCCAGCATCTCCATGGGGTCACCACATGGGCAATGTGCTTTTCCTAGTACTGGTTGAGTCCCCCACAGCCTTGCTGTTAATTTCAATCGTAGTTCGAAGAGAACAGCAGGGATTCCTCTGGGGTGGTGGTGAGATTCCTCCAGGGGCTCTGTGGGCCAGATTGGTCAACCAAATTAGGCTGGTGGCTTTGCATCCATGATATAAACTGTTGGTGAATGGTGATATTTATAGAGAACAGATGAATCTGTATAAAAGATTGGTTGGAAGTACACTCTGCTTCATGCTGTGGGGTAGAAACCTACAAAAACAGGTTGGTCTTATTGAGTGACAGCATCTTCACTGCATGATTTCATTATTTTCTGGAGGGGGTTGCACTCTCCCTAAAGCAGGGTGAGGAACTTCAAGTAGTCATGGGGCAGTTTCCACACACACACGGACACTCCTGCGGGCTGCATTCCTGCTGCTCTTGCAGTGCCACCGACAAAAATATCAACAGTTTGCCACGAGAATTCAGCAGCAAACCCGAAAGGGCTATATTTGGCACATCTGAGTCTGTATAGCGATTTGCCCTTGAATTTTAGGGGCAAACTGCTGTTTTGCTGCTGCCACCGAATTTCAGCAGTGCAGGGCTGGCAGCAGATTCCCTATCTGAGGCCATTTTCCATCCCTGCCCTAAAGGATCAGGTTCGTTGTTTTGGGGTGCTCCGGGACCCAACACTGCTATTGGAGCACAGGTGGCCTTTGGGGCACAGAGAACCTTTTATCAACTTATACTGATAAACCAACTACAGTCCTACCTGGACAGAGATAGCCTAGGTACAGTTATCTACACTCTAGTAATCTTGTGTTTGGATTATTGCAATGCATTGTATGTGGTAGGGATGTGCAGGGACCCCCTGGATCGGATCGGGACCCGGATCAGGACCTCCGATGTTGTCCTGGATTGGCCAGGACAAAATCGGAGGTCCCTCAGATCAGATCGGACCCGATCCCAATCCAAAAATCGGACGTCTGATTTTTGGATTGGCCGCCATTTTTGGTGTTTTTCCCAAGAAAGCTTTCCCCAATGCAAGTCTATGGGGAAAACATGGCGGTGCGTGGGTGAGTGGGGGCCTAAATCTCCCCTCCCTGTCCTCCCCCCTCACTCGTGCTCCTTACCTGCCGGGGCGGACACTTCCCTCCGGTGGTCGAATCTACTGAGAAACAGGCTTCGCGGCCTGTTCCTCAGTAGCGCGCCAGATGATCATCACCCGGCGCTCTACTGAGGGACAGGCCGTGAAGCCTGCTTCTCAGTAGATTCGAGCACCGGAGGGAAGCGTCCGCCCCAGCAGGTAAGTGGGGCCTCCCTCACGCTTCTTACCTGCCAGGGCCATCCGCTGCCATCCGCTGCCCCCTTTCTACTGAGAAACAGGCTTCATGGCCTGCCTCCCAGTAGCATGCCGGGTGACGTCATCACCTGGCGCGCTACTGAGAGGCAGGCTGCAAAGCCTGTTTCTCAGTAGAAGGGGGCAGCGGATGGCAGTAGACAGCCCTGGCAGGTAAGGAGCGGAGTGCAAGGGGGAGGAGGAGGAGGTCCGAACCTCCGATTTTATCCGAACCGGACTGGGTCCTTCCGGACCAGTTCGGATGAGATCGGACGATCCAGAAGCCGGGATCGTAATTGAATAATTTTATCCGATTTCAGTCAGATCGGCTTCGGATCGTGAATCGGACCCGATCCGATGCACACACCTAATATGTGGGGCTGTCTTTGAAAACTATCTGGAAACTTCAGCTGGTACAAAATAGGGCAGTGAGATTGTTAACAGGGACTGGCAAATATGATCATATTATGCCAATGCTTTTTGATCTGCACCAGCTGTTAGTCCATTTCTGGTCCCAATTCAAAGTGCGTGTATTAACCTACAAAGCCCTTGATAGTTTAGAGCCAGATTACCTAAAGGATTGTTGCCTGCCTGGACCCTAAAATCACCCTCCGAAGCCCTTCTCTAAGTGACTTCACTGGATAAGGTAACACAGGTGTATATTACAGAGAGGGTCTTTTCAGTAGTTGCACCCTAGCTGTGGAATGTCTTCCTCAGGGAGCTTGCCTAGTGTCTAAGTTGAGTACTTTTTGGTGCTAGGTGAAGACTGTTTTGTTACCCAAGACATTTTAGTCTTTTTTTAAATGCTTCAGTGCATATTTAGATGTTTGCACTACTGCTGGCTTTTATTTTGGATTTTACTTTGTTTTTATTCTGTTTAAAATATATGGTTTGCCATGTTACTGTATCTTATCGTTTTAAGTTTTGTTTTGTGAGCTTAGAATAATGGGCAGTATAAAAATGAACTAAATAATAAAATAAAGGATTTCAAACTGTCTTGTTAAAAATCTCAGCTAATTCACCATAGCATAAGGGATAAGAAGTGTCTTAACAGCTGCATTAACACCAATAGTGCTATTCTAAATAGACCCTGAGTTTAGAGGAAAGCATTATTATGGCAAATCTTTCTTTTGTCAGTATTTCATCATTACAGTTATAATACAAAATGCAATAGGAAAAGCACTCATTTCCAGAAATTCAACTCGATTACATAATCTGTTCTGGGTATCATTCAATCATCACTGCGTTTCCTCCTTAGGAAGCACATGCTTCTCACTGTTGCTATTATTATCCTTATCCTTGTAAAACATTTATAGACCCTTGTAAATCTACATGGTGCTTTATGGAATATAGATAAGGCATCCTCCATGCTCCAAAAGGTTTACCTTGTAAACAAAGTGGGGCGTTCTTTGCATAACATGTTCCAAGCCTGCTGGATAGTGTTACAACATCCACATGCAGCATATGTAGTACTATCTAACCTGGTGAAATGAAGTGACAATAGTATTGTCTGTTGATGGTATAAAGATAATGTTCTTCTCTTCTGCCTAATCATCTGTACTGTAGAAAAAGCTCTCAGGGGACTTCTCCAAATATCAAGTACCTATTGTAGTACTGCTATGAAATGCAGAAAAAGAGTACCATAGTGAGAAAAGTGCCTTAGCATGGACCAGGGTGTGACTTCCCAATTAACATTATAGCCAAGTGTGGATTTTAAGCACCAAAATTCTTAAAACAATACCCAATATTTACACCACAGTGGTCCTTGTCTAGCTGCCCTTGAACTTCTTAACAACAAATTGTTCAAAGAGGTACATAGCTAACTCAACTCAAGGATACACAACTAACATCCAGAAGACATGGAACTGCTGCTGAAAATGGCAAGTCATCCATACTGCTGCTAAAAATGGTGAGTCATCCTCCTCATTCATGTTGATTGTGGTGAATTGTCCTGGCCATAATGTATATGAGAACCAGAGATTGGTACCATCATATCATGAGATTCCAAACCTGCCTCCACAGCTGCTGGGAAGGTGAAGAGACATGTACCGAGGTTCAGATAATGTAGCTGATCTACATGCTGAAGTAATTGGCTGAGGTGGAAATGATTCACCTTTGGAGACCATTTTCAGTAGTATCTACAGGGTAACATATTCTAACTCTAAGATGAGATAATGGGGAGGGGCAGGTGATAGGAACTTGTTTTGACAGTATGTGGTTGAAGCTTTATTTCTAGTTAAAGAGTTGTCTAGTAGCAGAATTGGGAAAGAGTTTCACTTGACTGACTTAAGCTAATGTCAGTGTGCACCTGTAGAAGAATTGCTCACAGAAGGCAGCTGTATATATCACCTACCTATATGTTTGCGCATATGCTAGGAAATTGTGACCAAACACCAAAATAAAGAGACAAGATATGGAAGGTTGGGTAAACCAGGGCCACAATTTTATTAAGTAACATTAACTGATCTGTCAGGGTAAAAACCAGTGCGGAATCCTGATCTCTTAAAGGGTGAGCATGACCATCCTTAGGGCAGAGGCAGCTGAGTTCCTGAGGTTCCCACGAGTCACTGCCCCTAGTCTCCAGATTCTAGGTGGATGACCCACTTAGACCCCAGGAGCTCCTTTTTGCCTTAAAGATGCCTCCGGATGCTCACCGGTGCTAACTCAACCTTTCCATGTCGAGCTGTTGCAACCAATTAACCTAATTAACGCACCTCCACCTCTATCATCCCATTGCTATCCCCCACCCTCAATGACAGATAGTAGGGAGCAGGTGAAGAAACCCAAAGCCACAACCAAGATTCCTACTCAGCCCCATCTGGCCACCAGTAGAGCCTGCACTATCTATCCCAGGGTGGGTGGGTGCTGACAAAATGCAATTGTGAAGGATGGGGCATGGGGCTGGTTTCTAGAGCCCAAGCCCCACTACCTTACAGCAACATGAGCATCCAAAGCAGGTCACAAAGGAGAGACACATGATCTCAGGTGCAAACTAGATTTATTGACAAGAAGCTTGACATGATTTGTCCTGTCATTTATTTTAAGGCCTTCTTCAGGGGTGGGGGTGGGTAGAAGGAAGTGTCCACCGAATTTCTTCCAGCAAAAAGATTTCCTGGATTAATCTAAGTGATTAGCACGCAAGTGAGAATGTCATCTCTTCAAGGGTCGGCTGCAAATGCCACTCTGTCTGTAATTGCTTCTTAGCGCGGCCAGGCAGCAGGCTTACTGCTATTCATACTCCTTATAATAGTAAACTTGGCTGGTGCATACTATCTGAACTGCAGCCCGCATGGGGCTACTGAGAAACAAGAGGGACTTACTAGTATGCTTAGGGAAACACCAAAGTTTGCAGAAGTTTTAAAAAAGTATTTAGGGAAAAAAACATGAGAAACCAGCATGCTTGGTGGCCACAGAATGCTGATTTTGGGGGTGGGGGGGTGGGACAGGGATGAAATGAAGTTTGAGGGCATGTCTGGCTGGGACCATGCACAGGAGTACCCCATACAGCAGCACTTTGTTGCAGGAAGGCCCACTTGTACCTGCTTCCTTAATCTAGTATGAGACAATCTGAATACTTCAGAGGCCACAGCTACCACTCAAAAGAGATTACAATGCAAACAAATGCTTTTGGTGCAGGCACAGTTGTGTATGAGCAATGTTTATGGGATGGGTCACCCCCAATCAGGAGGTTGTGGAATAAGGGCCACTCTTCTGTTCTGGACCCTCCACTGTCACCTGTAGGACCAGAGACTGTGATGATCCCAACCTCAGCCAATATTGCTGTTCCCCAGTCTTAGGCTCTTAGTATGGTTTCAAATCTAGCACTTAAGTTCCAAATACATATAGAGAGAGTTTCTGCCCTTTACTGTCTGAATTTATCAGAAAACAAGTATGTTTAAAAACATGGATAGAAAAAGCTATAGAGCATTGCAAAAATTCATGTAGCCTTCTGTATCATTCTAGTCTAGAACAGCAACAACAGAATTACTAACCTGCATTTGCTTTTTAATTTCTAGTTGTTCAATACACACAATCTACTTGGGGTGAAAATTATATTTTTGATTACATTCCTGGTAACTGCATTAATTTCTAATTTAGTGAACCAAATGCTCAGCCAGAACATCTGAGTCAAAAACGAAGCTGAAACTATTTTGTAATTTCACTGTATGGGTTAGCTTCCCCTCCCCGTGCATCATGGTCCTGATCCTAATTCTAGTTCTACTTAAGATCTTAAAATTAGATACATTAATTCCAGTCATGAAATTAAAATCCCATCCAATTTGGTTCTTATAGGTATGATGGCCAAATCCTTCTTTCATCCAAGCATAATAGGTCACACAACGGCACAACGAATAATGTACTGTTGCATGCTAATAGGAGACTTAAGCATATGCTTAACTCCTGCTAAACTCAATGGGGCTTAAAAGTGTTTAACTTTATTTGGATTGTGCTCAAACATTTTATATGTAAGGTTTTCCACTGCAATATACATTTGGTAAAAAACTGTATAATGGTTTCTTGTAGAAAAAAGACTTATTTCCTTAAAATAGATAATAGAAACAGGAAAACTTATAATTTTGAATGGTATGCATAATTCCACATTTTCATTAGATCTGCTGTGCAAAGGAAGTTATAGAAAACTGGGACATTTTCATTTTTGGACTCTTAATCAAAAGTTAAGAAAGAGAAGAAAACACAATATCTTATACGTTTCAAACAGTGGTAACAAAAAAGAGCTGTAGAAGTGTTCAGCTTTCCAAACAGAAACTGAAAAAGAGAATGTTATGTGAACACACATTCACACACCCATGTGCTTTTGTCTGCAGTCTGATAGAAACTGCCTGCAAATAACTGTATAGATTTCATTATCTTCTGTAAGGCTGCTGCAGCACATGAAATCAGAATAACCTATGCTGTAAGAGGAAGTACACAATGCAAAAACAACAACAACCCCAAACACCGTTAGGGTCTAACATTGCACCAAAACACAGAATGCAGTGGCAGGATGGCTTATAATGTTACCTGTACTTGCAGGTTTTTCTCCATAGGGGGTCATCTTAAGAATCGACAGTATTGAAAATGGCAGATGCTAAAACATATAAGGTTGCAAACATTTCATTTCTAGGAAGGAAATAAACGACTAGCAAGAGCTTTGAAAATGCCCTGTCTTGTAGTGATTTATGTAGCATATGGCCTCCTATGGTAATGGACTTATTCTTTTCAAAAACAAAGTAGACACTTCAAAGCTGCACAGACTTTTATCTGGCAAAATATCGCACTGACATATGGAAAAACAGAAGTGATATAGGTGGACAGATGGACAATTTACACTGATTGCATTGGTTTGAATGTAAAAGAGTAAATACCAGGCACCCTCAAACATCAGTTGAGTGGCATGTGATAGAACTACTGCTTGCATAATGTAACAACTTGCAGTGTTAACAGTGCAATCCTATGCATATCTATCTATCTATCTATCTATCTATCTATCTATCTATCTATCATCTATCTATCATCTATCTATCTATCTATTCAGGAGAAAACCCCATTGAGTTAAATAGGCCTTAATCTCAGGTAAATGTGTACAGGATTACAATCTAAGATACAGTATGTTATTGTTACTATTTAATTCTTTTTTTAAAAAACATCCACAACTTCAGTACCACTAACTTCTGGATCCGATCAGTTTGGTTGACATCAATTCCAGCTAGATCAATCAAGAGTTTTGCTGGCAAGAATCACAGATGTCCATTAACTAACAATCTTTGAAGACAAGTTTTTGTAGATGAACTCAAAAACATCACTCAGCTGTTTAGTTGTAGAATTAAATTGTGGCAAACAAAGACACGGAGTTTAAAATCAGAACAGCTCTCTTGAAAAGCTGTTAACTCATAACTATTAAACCATGACCAGTGGTGTAGTGGAAATTTGGAAGTCCAGAGAAGTGCAGGCACAGCATAACAATTCCTACAGCCACATTCTCCAAGAAAAGTCCAAAATTGTGGCAGCTGGGTTGATCCATATCAACAAATCAGTTCCAAGAGTTTGTGAGCTCCATCACACCAGCGATTTATCGTACACTCGCCATGCCTGGTATGTGGTTTTGCAGCACAGTACTCACATGACATCATCCCTGTTCTGCACTCATTTCCCGTTTTTCATTTTATTTTGGAGCGGGGAAAGTCTGGGCTTTTCCCCTCCGTGCTCAAAAAAGGTGCTCCTCCCTCCTGTGTATTGCTGTCCTTGCACTCTATCAGACCATCCCATTTTTTGTTGGAGGCGTGTGTATCGAAGGGCAGAGTTCTGGATTTGGACATCACATGAATCCAGGGATGGGGCATCCCTGGGATGTCTATCACAGCGGAAGAGGGTGGATGTGTGGGAACCAGCATACATGCATGCTCCTGCTGCTTTCCAACAACCAGTTTTAAATTGTGGGTTGTTGGCGATGACTACAGCTTGGTTGAGGCTATTATCTTTAACTTATTGTTCAAAAATGATGAAAATAAAGAACCTGGTATTGGTAAAAGCTGGTTTATTATTGGGCTCATTTCAGGAGTTATTTCTCGAATGAGAATAAGATTCTTTTTAGCTGCAATTGTTGTTAAACTGGAAAGCTCAGAACATGTGTCACTACCAAATTAGCCGGCTTACAAGAAAGCAAAATGAAGACCTGATAACGTTTGGCCTAACTTAGCTGAATGACATATTTCATGTACTTATTCTTCATCTGCAGAACAAACCTAAAGAGGAAGTTGCCTGTGATGGTTGTGTGCGACCTTTGTTTCTTCTCCCACCCCCAGTCTGAAATCTCTTGGACACTCACATAATTTAGAACATATGCATGAACATCTGTTTCAGATTATTTTAGTTTGTAGTGCCTTCCCCAAGTGACATTATGATGGGTGGGGAATGATAGAGCACAGAACCATTAAGACATGGAACTCCTACTCCCTGTGGGACTTGCTCTTTCAAGCTCCAGGTTACAACCTTTTGCTTTTCTTCCTGAGTGGCCATGAGAAAGCCACAATCAGAGCCGTGGAAGAGTTTGTCTTTATATCTTGGGCAACTAGAATCATAGAATGACTCAAGTTTCCTTTGTGACTTCAATAAAAACAAGATGATGGAAATGACCCAAAGAATCTCTCTCTATACATATACATACTTACACATACACAAAGAAACTTCAGAGCGGGTGGCAATTCATCACAACGAATCTACTGTATATTTGCAACAAAAGACTGGGCCATTTGTTAAGACACACATTATAGAGAAATAATTAAATGATGCCTTAAGCAGTCAAACAAAGCAAAGTGACAGCTGTCTATACAGACCTCCTAGGATTCATATTACTTTATTGTCATCTAGGTAAACCTTTGGTGCTATTAATTAGAGGTAGCTTTGAGATTTTAGCTATATCATTCTTCGTGTCTCTGTTTCCTCTTAAAATGACACAAAGCTAAACAAAAGGTTAGGATGCATACTCAACTACTCAGTAGAGTAGTATTCTTCCTCTTCAATTAGATTTATTCTGGCATAAAGAGCCATCTTCTACTCTTTAGCGATTTTATCAGAGTAGCATAATGTTCATGCCATCTATTGTAATAGTACAAACATTTCAGTTTTGAATTGTATTTAATATTAAATATTTATATAATGCCTTTTCTAAATTATCGAAGCATTTCAAATATATTTATTTTGGTAATCCTGATACGCCCTATAGGGCAGGCTAATCCCTAGACTGGAAGGAAGGAAGCTGAGCCTAAGTGATAATGAATTGCTCAAATCTACCCTCTGATATTCAGTTAAATGTTAAAGAGTCACGTCTAGAAGTCCAAAGTCTGCAGTATAATTATAAATGCTCAGATGAGGCTCCTTATACATATTGGACATAGCCAGTATCCATAGCCATTTCAATATCCAAGCAGCCATTTCCCCCCTTTCAGATTCTCCTTCCATACACTAAATATCAGAACTTCTGAACTATGGTACTTGGCAGTGATGAGAGAAATCCAGGAGGAGGAAAACCAGCAGTGTATGATATAGTTTGCCTCGCTGCAAATAATGGCTCAATTACAGCACTGGCAGTATGTCTAGGATTGGAGCTTTAATGCAGGGGAGGTCTCCACAACAGCTTCTCAGTTTAAGGGTCATCTAGAAGAGAGAGAAGCTTATTCCCAATACCTAGCTAAAAAGCCTCCTCAAGGGCTTTATTTCCTGATTCTACAGAAGGAACTCATACTTGCCTGCAACATGGTGATGCAAAGAATGTTAGTGGTCCTGCCTTACCTTAAATACTTACTTGGCTGAAGCTAAATCCCTACGACTGATGAGTGAAGGTTGCATCATTTGGTTGTTATAAATGAGGCTGCATAAAAATCCAGCTTCATATTATAAAAAAATATGTGTTTATTGTTTCAAATGTTAAAGAAATGGAAAATTGAGGTTTTGGTGGGCCTTTGCCCTGCAGTCCCATCACAGCTCTCAATGCATTACTTCCCGCAGAAGGTGGGCAGCAGCATTCAGAGGCAGACCCATCTAGAGTGCATTGCAGTATATGGATGACAGTGACTGGGAGATTGTGATACTGATATTGTGTGGGCAGACTTGGTGAATTTATAATAACAAGTGAAAAACCAACTATATCTTCTGAATCAGTTCACTTGTACCATGTGAAACAGCATTGAATTAAATATAAGACATACTGAATCTAGAGATGGAACAACCATGCATAATCAGAATGGTATAGAATGAAGTTTCTGTAACTCTGCTGGGTAAATAAACTTGGAAAGGATATTACTGTATCACACACAAACTAGATCAGTCTGTTTGATTTCCTGGGGTAACACTCTAGTGAACACCAGGCAGCTATAATAAATCTTACCAAATTATTTGTTTAACCAAAAGGGGTCTGGCTTCTGGAAATTCTGGAACAAAACAAAAGCAGATGAAAATAGGATTTATGTTCTGATTCTTCCAAGCAGCAATATACCTCTGACTTTAGAGAGCAGTGGAAGAAAATTAACTAAAGAATAAGACTGTATAGGAGAACACTGATTCTCTCAGTTGAATATCTTCAAATGTCTTATTTGCTCCTGGAGGTCTTCCTGTTCAAAGAGAAAATGAAGGGCTGATCACATTTGTCCTTAATTTTATGTTCCATGAAAACCCTGGAAACCTTGTCCACAAAAGGGATGATCATGGACCAGTGCTTTAATATGATTGTAGATTCCAATCAAAACTAATAAATGAAATCTTGCAAAATTTTGCTTTTGGTTGCACAGGTGATATCAGTGGCCAGAAGTGCCTGTGCACCCTTTGCTGGAGAAATGAGACTTTGCTACAGTCATTCATGCCCTAGTGACTTCCAGATTGGATTACTGGAATTAGCTTTGCATGGGACCACCATAGAATAGAGTCCATAAATTTAAGCTGCTCCAGAATGCTCTTCGTAGATTGTTATTGGAGGCTATCAGGCCTGATTGTATTTCACCAGTTCTATATTGACATCATTGGCTGCTAATTTGTTTCCAGGTTCCATTCGAGATGCTAGTTAGTCTTTATAGTCCTAAACAGTTTGGACAGGATCTCTGAGGATACATGTATTCCATATGAACCAGTCTGAAATCTTCACTCAGCTTCTGAAGTCCCCTGACACAATGTGTGACTTGTGAACATGAAAGGGGTTTTCAATTTTGGTTGAAAAAAATTATACCAGATTATGCAACAGCTTCCCCAAAGGCATGTGTATTCCCCTCCCCATTCCCCTGATAACTGCTGGCTACTCTTTCAGTGGGCATTTTTTGAGCTTGGGCCATTGAATGGTTCATTTTTACTTCTGCTGTTTTTACTTTTTTCAAAGTTTTTACTTTAAATTGTTTTGTTATCCTACTTTTATTTTAAATTGTTGAAAACTACCTTAAGTAAGGATTTTCCTAGAATGACAGGATATAAATTTTAGCATAAATAGGTAAATTCTGCATTGCCCATATTCACCAGGAACAGCTTGCAAATTTTCACACCATATTTTTACCCTATTTATTTCATCAACAAGAATGTGCTATAGATTTATTTCACCACCTTACACAGAAAAACAACTCTTAAAAATTCTCCTTGGCCATATCATAACAAATATCCTTGACCTATATACATCAGTTGTTGGAGAACATGGGTGGGAGGGTGCTGTTGCACCATGTCTTGATGGCGGGTCCGTGGTCAATAGCTGGTTGGCCACTGTATGAACAGAGTGCTGGATAATAATAATATATTTATTTATTTCTTACCCGCCTCTTCCTCCGAATCGAGGCGGGGAACAACATCAATACAAACAATATAAAATACATAAAAATAATTAAAATAATATAAAATTAATACATTAAAATCAATAAAATCAATAATCAATGGGTTAGGTGGACCCTTGGTCTGATCCAGCATGGCTCTTATGTTCTTATCATAATCTTCAGTTGGCATTACAAATAGTATGTTTTTGCTTACTGCAAATTATGAAGGAGCACGTGAGTCTAATTTCTGTAGCAATAAACTGAGCTGCGGTTCAACTGCCAATGTAAAATATCATCAAAAGGAACGGGGTTGATTGAAGTATATGTGAAATAAAAAGATCTCTCATTATTTGTGCTTTGTTTGATAATCTGGGCAGACTGAGAGTACAAGTTTTGTTGTGTTTTTTTAAAATAGGATCCAGGATACAATTAAGTTTGCTTAAGTTCCACTGAAATAAAAGTGGCACAACGGGAGTTAAGTGTGCTTAGCTGTGCACTGGATTACAGCCATTTTCCATTCATCTAGGACAGATAGGTTTTGGGTCTGGGGTTCTTGAGCATGCGAAACGATATGTGAAACATGACTTGGAAGTTTTGAGTTTTAGAAAGTAAGTGATGAGTGCAAAGTCAGAAAGATCAACTGATGAAGAATCTTTGGAGTGGTTTCTAGTTAGCTGCAGAGACAACAACAACGGTTTAAATTGTTTTTGGCAGCAGAGAAGCCACATTTGATATTGCTACAAACTGATGTTAAATCACCTATCATGCATTCCCCTGCCAAGGAGACATCAAAGGCCCCTTCTTCTATCACTTGCTCTAAAGAACAACTGTGAGCAGGGAAGTTCCCAAGTTTTATTAAGTTGTATTAGCTCCCCTAACTGTACCACTGAGTAACATTAGGAAGCTGTTACGGCTGGGCTCCAGTTGTGCCATGGTAAAGAGCTTCTTCTGCTCCCGGACCATCTAATCAGAGGGCAGTTGAAGGAGCAGTTGCAGGGAGCTCACTTCCTTCCCTGTCAGAAATAACACTGGGCTCTAACAGTTGCCCTGGGACTACAGAAGGGGAGGAATGTTTTGGCCTCCTCCACTGGCCAAAGTAACAAGAGTCACCCCTTGCTATTCAAGCAGAAACACCAGCAAGGCAAGATCAGCCTGGTCAAAGTGCATTGAAATGCCTGCTTATAGCGCACAACCTTGTTCTGGGTTTGAAGAACTGATCTCACCCAACTTCTTTTGGCCTTCCTTTTCCCTCCATACTCCTTCCCTTGTGTATACAATTTTAGATTGTATGTTATTTGTTGTTTTTGGATTGTGGCTTGTTTTATATTTTTAAAATGATTTTATGGTTTAAATTTTTGTGAACCGCCCAGAGAGCTTCGGCTATAGGGCGGTATAAAAATGCAATAAATAAATAAATAAATAAATATCATAAGAACATAACAACAACCCTGTGAGGAAGGTTGGGCTGAGAACATAAGAAGAGCCATGCTGTATCAGACCAAGGGTCCATCTAGCCCAGCACTCTGTTCACACAGTGGCCAACCAGCTGCCAACCAGGGTCCCACAAGCAGGACACGGTGCAACAGCACTCTCCCACCCATGTTCCCCAGCAACTGGTGTATATATGCTTACTCGTTTTCATTTGTAAGCCTGATGGCAGGGCCACTCCCTCCCTTTTTTTATTGCTGTGAGCCACTTTGGGAGACAATAACAGTCTGAAGAGTAGGATTCAAATGCAATAAACAGTTCCTCCACCCCTCAGGGTAATTTGACAACTGACACTTGATTAAAGCCACATTAATTGTTGGCTTGTTATAGGTGCTTCTGTCCTGACTAGAATAGCTGCAGGATTCCAGCTTTGTTTGAGACTCCTCTCCTGTCCTTAGGCCTCCAGGTCTAGTGAAGGAACATATGCCTCCCTACTTCCCATGTCAAACCTGGCAGTGTCTTCTCTGTGCTAGGCATCTGGCCCCTGGCCTCCCTTCCTGACTTGGTCCAACCATATAAATTGCCTGGTGTCTCCAACAGGATATGTTCCCCCCACTCCCCAGCTAGCCACATTGTTGGCTCCAGGTAGCTGCCAGTGTGTGATGCCATTAATGGGTGCTGGAGCTCATGGTCACTCCTGCTAGCCTCCCATCGCAGCTGGAAAGAGGAATTGTGCCCAGACTGCTCTTGACAACAATGCTCTCTTCCAAGTAGCCTATTTTCAAAATCAATGTACCAAAAGGATGATTCCAAATAATAGCACTTTGCTATTTTAGGGCTTTTTTCCCAATGCTATTTTTAAGCAGTCTGTATCTTTAACTCTGTTTTAAAGTACACACCACTTGCATTATATTAAGGAAAAAAGCATCATGCTATATTCAAGGGATAGCATTTCCACATAATGTTGTTCGCCAATTACATCTCCTTCCACACCCCTCAGGACCATTCACTGGAATTAACCAGGATGCAGAGGCGGCTTGGCAAGAATGGAAGCCAGAGGTGCCAAATGATGCACTTGAAAATATATGGGCATGATTAGTTAAATACATGTAGATCCCATAGTTTCTAACGGGAGAGACTTAAGAAATATGCCACACACACAAAAGAAAGGGAAAAAAAGAAGAGCAAGCAAAGATAGACACATTGTTCCATGAGGGAGGAAAAAAGCAATATCTTTATTAGGACCAACCAAAATGCAAGACTTTTGAGTTCTCCAGAAATATACTAAGTGGTATAAGAAGCAGGGGACAGCAAAAAAATAAAAAAGTATAAAAATTAGGTCAGATGTTGTGACCATGAGGTTTGCATTTTAGACTCAGTTCAAGATTGTAGACTGAATTACTTAGTCAATGTTAGGTGCTGCAGGTATCAGATTACACCTAGGATTCTGGGACAAATTTGAACAAAGAAATGGGTACCTCCCCCTTCCTTTAAAAAGAAAAAAAAACGGATTAATGTTTACACTGCAGTATTTACTCTTCCCAGCCTAGGCACCTGGTATTTTCCTACTTGTTCCTGGATTGATTTCATGATCAAGTAGGTAGACCTTGTGATGAGGCACTGGAAAGTAAACAGATTTAACCAGCACATACTAAAAAATAATATGCTGATTTCTGTCAGTTCATACATAAGTATGGGCTGTGTTGCACTTTTTCTGTCAGCTACAGCAAATTATCTCTTCTCCTTATCTCACTATTTTTGAATTGATTGTTTATATGCTCTCTATTATGTCCCCTTTTAAACATGCACTTTTATGTACCTACATTTCATACTACTTGAGCTGTTCAAATATTGGCCATGATCCAACAAAGCTATACGCATGAGTAGCAGAGAACCACTCACACAGCTGGAGGTTTCTTTGAGGCTCGCCTCGCAGCTGCTAGTACTCCTGAAAGGAGAAAGACACACTTCAGAATAAGAAAGTGTCTTCCCTCTGCAGCAGAGTAAGTAACTTCTGGCAGACTCCTTGGATTCTCTCCACCACATGTATATACAGTCCTGTTGTATCTCAGCCATTATATTTAGTAGCACTTGCACAGTTAGCTGTATAGTAATTCAAATGATTTAATTCTAGGAAAAATATAATTAACAGTCAGGTATGATAAATTAATAGTAGTGAACTATCTTTTTGATGTACTGGACTTTAATAAGATTATAGAAATAATTATTACTCTTAAACTAGCTAAATTAGCTTGCATAACGTAAGGCCTGTGGGCTCACTCCCTACATGCTGCACTCTTGGGGGAATGCCAGATAACCATTGTTCATAGCTTTCCCCCATATCTTTGTGGAAAGAACACCTAAAGCAGAAGGGGAGAACTGAGAGATGGAAATAGAGACATGTGAAATGGAGAAAGAAGTAATAGCGATGAGCCTGCAGAGAGACCTGAAAGATGGGGAAAGAGGGATAGCTGAGAAATGGGGATAGAAAACAAAAGAAAGGGGAGGTCACTGTAATGGGGTGCAGAGAAAACAGAATGCAAGAGAAATACACAGGATACCTCTTGAGAAATGATGCTCCTAAGAGGTTTGTGGGTAGGACAAAAAAAAAAAAGAAAGATGAGATTTATGGAATGGGAAATAGAGAAAAATAGGGGTAACAGAAATTAGGATGAAGAGAAATTAGTGTGTAAACAGAGAGAGAAGAGGACACATGGCAGGGATAAGCATCAATGCAACCCTGGACACTATTCTTGGTGCCCACCAAGGTGCCCTATCCCTCCCACTTAAAAACAATAATCACATTTTCTTGTGAAATAGGTTATTGTTGGTGTTGAAGAGTGGGTTCAAAGGAGTTGTTTTAGTGTGTTGGGGATCAGACCTCACCTCTACCTTGTCCTCAGTCTTCGGGCAGGTTATTTGTCCTTTGCTATGCATCCCATGGCAGCCATTTTGTGGTGATGCCAGGACATGTTTTTCAAATTCCTAAATGTACCTGTGGCCCCAACACACTAGGTTTGCCTGCATTATGGATGCAGAGAAAGAACAGTGGGAGATTACACTATGAACTGGGGAGAAAAGGAGGTGGGTCAACAGAGAGACCAGCAGTGCTGCAGAGAGAGAACAGACAGAAAATGGAGTTTAGAGAAATGGCTTAAGGAAACTCAACTAAGTTAAAAAGTAGTAATAAACTGTGGTTAACATAACAATGTATGTGGCCGCCTTTATCAGTAAGAAGATTAACAGCGGGTGTCTTGAATGGAGTTACATTGTTTCAAAACAGAGTTTTTTCCTACTTGTAATACACTGCAAAACTAAGATCTGATAAGCACAAGCAAGGAGGAACAAAACTTCATGCTGAATATTGACTGTTATGAACACAGATAGTTGAGCAGCCTGAAATTTATTTAAGACTTACGATATGCATTCGTACTTCGTATCTGCATCTAAACTGTAATCCATATACAGTATTAAGCCATGCTTGCTAAGAGAGATTTTAACTTATTTTATGTACAAAAATGTTTAATCTTACAGCTAGCTTATCAGTGATGTTGTCAGAATACTTCTATTTGTGTTCTTATTTTTTCATATTATTTTATTGTTGAAATCATATTTTGTTTGCTTGGAGACAGGAAAGATATACATAAAAAAAGATGTGCTTGTTGTGGAATCAAGGAATGTAGCAGTTCAGTCTCGTTTTTTAAAAAAAATTAAGATACATTTTAAGTCCTGAAGGATGCCTTTTAAGATTATACTTTTCTGTCTGACGTTGAAAACAACCAGAAGAAACTATCTCAGCCACCTTTTTATCTACTTGTCTTTTAATTACTTATCATTAGGTGGCTCACAGGCCTATCCTATGTTGCTTTTATAACATCTACTTGTGTGGGTCCTATGGAGCTTAATCAGAATAAAACTTGCAAAGCTATAACTGATATATTCCTCTAATATGAAAATTACCTTTCCACCTGATGAAAATGAATGGTTCTAGTCTGCCCAGTAACTATTAAACCTTGCTTCAAGCTATCAGACATGGGCATTTCATTTTTTATTTCTACTCTGTTTTTGGAACATGAGGCTAGAGTGAAATAGAAAGAAGCAACAGAAAGAGAAGACAACATTGTCCAATGTGCATCTTCCTGTATAGCCATATTTAAACAGCAACCTTTTGCCTGGGATTAGGTCCCACTGAATTTGACAGAACTTATTTCCAAGTAGACATGTACAGGACTGCACTGTTAACATCAAACTGTCATGGGTGCTGGTCCTAAGAGCCTATATAGGAGTATTCCTAGAGACATTCACTACATAGGTAAAACAAAATTGAGACAGTGACTTGGTTTGCACATAACATTATCCTATGGTTTATGATAGAACCAAATGTTTTCTCAATCCTTGGGTTGTTTGTTTCCCTCCTCCTTCGACCACTCCCTCGTTGTATCCCAAATGTTTTTGTGGCACTGTAGTACCGGCATGAAGCACAGCTGGGTTTTGTTTTTTGTTTTTTTTACCACTCTTCCTTGCCGCTTTTGTAGTCTAGTGAAACAACCCATGAGCAACCAACAATTCCTGGTTCACATGTAATGACAACCCTTTAACAACCCCAAAACAACCAACGGGTTCTCTCTCCGGGTTGTTCATGGTTAACAAACCATGATTTGTTAGTATGGCTGGGTTCATACATCACTACAACCCAGAATTCAACAACCCATACCATGCATTAGCATTATGTGTGAACCAGGCCAGTGAGAAACAAAGCATGCCTGTAAGAATGAAGCAATGTATACACCACTCTACTTAACTATAAATTAACCTGGTTTAGTGGTCAGATTTGCACGTGTTTGGGAAATATATGAAAAGTTTCAAAGGGAACTCAATTTAAATCAATTCTCCTCTGCCTTTTTCTTCTTCTTCTGCACTTGGAATAAAAATGCCCTACTCCTCTGCAATGGTAAGCCTTCTCCCCTCCCTGCAAATGTTTCAGGGGTCAAATCTCAACAGCATCAAAACAATCACTCTCAATTCACCATCTGTAATCAGTTGGGGACAGCTGTTTAGAACCACTCTGAGTTGCTATATATCACATGAAGCAATACATAAACCAGTATTGAAAGGGCTGTATGAGACTCAATGGAACACAATTTCCTCACACAAGCCACCCAAGTTTTGATGTCCAACTATGGGAGCCCAGAAGAAAGTTCTGGAAAACACACACAGGTTATCTTAGATGAAGCAGTGAGAAAGGCAATCAGAGTTTCAATAGCTTCATTTAGAAAACTGACTGATGCAGGATACCCCATGATGCTTTTCATTTTGGTCAACCACATTAATCTCATCCATTAGGCACTAGGTTGATTGCTAGTGTCTTATTATTGTTTTCATATCCCCTGCCCCAACTCTATGAAGCCATGGCACTAGTTAAAGACCAACTGATTTTAAAACCCCCCAGCTATGGTTAACAGCACTATAAACACTAAAATATCCCAAAAGTTCATTTGATTACTTAATCCAGGGAAATAATACAACCAAAAATGGGTTAAACAAACCTATTTATTAATCATAATAAATCAGAGTGATGAAATAGTTTATCTAACAAGGATTCCACGAGGAAATAAGTTCTGACAGCAATACAAAGGAATGGGTTTGGGATCTTTTCAATTTTCATTTTAGACAACAGTAACAAGAAAACATATACAAACAATACCATTCAATGTTTCTTTCTATTCTGCGCAGATCATCCTCACTCCACGGTGTCAAGTGTCCAATCAAAGTCTCTCTCTTCATGGGGTATGACTCCAGTGAGAAGAGTGTTTGCTTACACTATGCTGTATAGTGTTATGCTGTAATTAGGGGCAGAGCTGCTATCTAATCAAGCATAGGAGTCTCTTTGGATCTTTCCCACCATACCAAGAACTTCATCATTTTTGCATCTAGTGCAATTCATCTGGCATTGTAATTATGATGACAAAATTATGTGTTGTGGCACCATTCTGCACTTTAGCAGCAATTTTATCTCTACCCAACAGGTTTAAGTCAAGCATAGAATGGCACTGCTTGCATCTTTATTTCACTGTTATCTTTACATGTTAGATAAAAACACTCAGTTTGGATTCTGGCATTATAAATTCTTAGAATCGAATTTAGCCATGGAAATTTTCTGAATTAACATGCAATTACAAAAATCTAATAAAAAACAAACAATTCTAGTCATTTAAGAACAAGCAATTTTAAATTGCCCACTGATTTGGAGGAAGACAGTGTAAAAAAAAAAAAAAAGTAAGCAAGCCAGAACAACCAAAAGCCAGGATGTTTTAAAATTGGCAAAGCAACAATTTTCACCATTGGGAAAAGGGACAAGCCTTCCAAAAGAGAGCCATCTGGCAAACCTACTCTAAACTTGAAAGGGCTGTCCTTTGGGGATACCAGAGAGTTAATCTCCACAGATACATATTCATATTTCCGTGGGAAAGCAACTAGGCCATACGACTACAATCTGAGGCACATTTACTTGTGAGTAAACCTCGTTTGTCTCAGCGAGGCTTCTTTCTGAGCAAAGTCAACTAGAAAGTCATTATAAGGTTACAAACCTCTGGACGTTACTTGAGACATAATTCCAAGTAATCATGCATAGAACCGGGCTACGTGGCTGCAATACCATTCACATCTTCTTCAGAGAAAATCATATTAACACAGTAGAAGTTGATTGCGAAAAAAACACGATTAGGAATACTTTGTCACGCTACAAACCTCTGGACATTACTTAGAGCTGACTTCTAAACAAACAGGCATAGGACTAAGTTGCCAAGCCCTAAATGGAGCCTACTTGCTTCAGGACTGAAAGGAAACGTGATCCCTAAAACCTGTCTAGTCCGCCTCTTTCTGAAGACAACTAAAAAAAATCCCTCACAGAGAACACTTCCTCCTCCCTTACAACTCCTTGAAGGCTTTAGGTGCTTTCTTGCTGATTGGTCAGAAGCCCTGTCTTTCAAGATAAGATCCCCAACTCCACAACCCGCTCGTGCCCCTTCTCTGCCCCCGCCGCATTCTCAGTCCTCCCACTCTGTCCCCGAGGCCCCTCCCACCTTTACTTTTCGCGAGTCATCACCGCCCCCCCATTTCCCCATTGATTCCAGTTGTGCGTGTGTGCGTGAGTGTTTTCCTTTTAGTTTCCTCATGGCCGGCTCGCTCGTGGGTGCGTCTCCACCCCTTTAAGGTGGCTCCACCCCTCCTTTCTAGGCCGCCGGCCGGAGTCGCTCCTGCTGCCGCCGCTCCTGTTCGCGAGGCGGGGCGAGGGGACCAAGCGAGCTCGCTTCTCTGTGCTTCTTGTCGCCGCCGCCGCCGCCGCCACCACCGCTGGGGCGACTTCCGCCGCGGGTTCCTTTCTGAGTCAGAACCTCCCTCCCAGCCATCCCCGTCAGGTTTCGCCCTGTCCATCTTTGCGCAGGCAGGCGGGTCGCGGCCGCCAGCTGGGCAGAAGAAGGAGCGAGGGCGGCGGAGACGACTCACCGTTGTTGCCTACGGTCGCCGGGACTGCGAGCCCCGAATACGCCGCCCTCCCTTCGTTGCTGCGCCGGCCAGGATCAGCAGCCGAGGCTCCTCCCCTTCCCTCTTTCTCCCTCTCTCCCCACCGCAGCAGCGCCACCTTCTTACCTTCCTTCCTTCTCCCGGTTCCTGCTGCCCCCGCGCCCGGGAGACACCTGCACCCTTCCCGCTTCTCTGCCACTGCGAGAGAAGGACAAGGCCTGGACTCGGCCGCATTCTCTCCTCTCAAGGTAGAGTCGCCTCAGAGCGCGGCGCGGCGAAGATACGGGGGAGGCGGCGGAGGCGGCGGGTTCCTCCTGAGGAGGAGGAGGAGGAGGAAGCAGAGGAGGGAGAAGGGGGGTTTCATTGAACGGTACACAATGGAGGAGGTGGCAGAAATGGTGGGGAGGAGGAGGAAGAGGGGGGATTGGGGCCCTGCCTGTTGGTTGTGAGGCATGTTGTTGCTTTTGTGAGGAGAAAGGATGGAGGTTCGTCTTTTACGGGTGACTTAGGGATATGTGTGTGTGAGAGAGTGTGTTTGCGTGTGTATTGTGTGGTTCTGAAGGGAGGAAGATTCTGCTCGCTTTCGTGTCACATAGTGTAAACGGGAGGCTCCAGGTCAGGTTTAGGGTGGGAACAAACGTTATGTGGTTTCATTGCCGTGAGTCAGTCCGTTGTGTATGCGTTTGTCGGTACGTATGGTGGAAAGGGACTGTGTTGTATGTACATAATACATGAGGGTGGATATCACACATACACACGCTCGCGCGCGCATCTGTCCATCTCTTTGCGGAGGAGTGTTAATGGGGTGGAAGGTAGGGGTGAGGGGAAGGCTCGCGGTTTGGCTGCTGCTTCTCCAACCAGAAAGCAGAAGGGAGTTAGCAGCCTAATCTCCTCCCTATGAGGGACAAATCTCAACGGACGGGATTTATTACCTTGATAAGAGGAGCGTGAGTTTTTGCGTGATTGTTAGCGTCCCTCCCCCTCCCGTGCCGTCTCTCCGGTAGGATAGTTAGTTTACATTACTGATTCTTTTTTTAAAAAAACAGGCTTATTTCCTGTAAAGCCATATTACTGTTCAGCGTTCTTGGTAGCTGCAAATATTTGATTGCAGTATTGAAAACAATCCCTAAGAAGTCTCTTTATGTAGGCCTAGCCTTATATTTCTGCTGAAAGATTTGTTTATTAAGGTGCTGTGCTGGCTAGTGAATTGTACAACCAGTAAGAGTGAATTGCTTACAAATTGATACTGTAATGTATTTTAAAAGGGAATATTTTATTTGATTTTCTTTATAAAAAGTTTGCAATGTATACATCTGAGCATGACATCTACAGAATTGTTATCTGCAATTTTTGTGTGTCATGTCCAGATTATTTGGTATGCCTGAGTGCCTAACAATTTACATTTTTTCTTCCTCACACTCTCAGATTGCGGACACACTGTGTGTGTGAGGGATGTCCAGTTGTTTTAAAGCATTTTGTATACCTTTGAGTCCTCATTAATGGGAAAACTTGCCATGGGATTTCAAGAAACACCAGAAGCAGCATAAATCAAAATAAAACATCCTTATAAGACAGGTACACAGCTATATTTTAAACTTAATGATGACTTTAAATTTTGAATGGTATTAGAACCTCTTCATATGTCACTTTTTGAAACATGCTTCAATCAAACTAGTGAAACAGTACTTATATAAGATTATACATTTTGGATTAATTTGAAACATTAATTTGTATAACACTTTAACTATTTGCAGCGGTATCAAGTGCCATGTTTGTCAAGCATGTCAGGTTTTATGATTTCTTCCTATACTATTAGCACAGGCTATAGTGAAAAATTCTAAAGCTGCTTCCATCCCTTAAGTTGTGCTGCATAATAACTTGCATTAAACTTTATCTCTTTGCACAGGGGCAAAAGCGAAGGTATCGCTTTACATATAATAGTGCATGTAAATCAGACCTAGCATAATTTTCTCTGTAGTCATTGTTAATACAATTGTGCTAAATAACTTCAGGTGTATTCTGTATTATAGATAAACTATTAGATTACTTTGAATAAAAGGGGGCAGTAACAAAGCATGTGGAAGAGCAATGCTCCAAATGTTATGATGTAACTGCAGTTAGGCTAATGTCTTACTGGAACTCTGCTTCTTGATGTTTGCTTCCCATGTGATATTATAAGTTAAAGAAAGCCCTTGACTATTCTCAAAATGTTGTGTGCATTAAGCAGATTGGTTGAAAGCTAATGTTGCAAAGTTGAATTCCACTTACACAATGTTCCCCCCTCCTTCCACCTGCACCCTGAAAATTTCCTCTTGGAGTGGTCCTACAACTATCTGCAGATTTTGAGGGTGCAGGGAGGGGAAGAAGCAATTTTGTCAGCAGGAGAACTTAATTGGATATCACACAGTGTTGCGTAGAGCTATGAAACTTTATATAAATTGTAAAAAAAAAAAAAAAAAGTGCACCTCAATCCAACCGGGGCATATCCATGTATTTAAGCTGTATGTGGTTCCCTTTTGGGGAATGTTATGTCTTCCATAAAGAAATCCTATTTGGACCAGACCAGTATTTTATTTCTGAGGGGGTTAGTTAGAATTTTTGTGAAGTTCACGAAAGCAGAGGATTAAAACAATATCCACTTTTGTTTTCTCTAAGGATTGGTATTCGGGGAGAAAGTGCCTTTGAACATGGAGGCTTCATTTAGCTGTTATGGCTAATAGCAGTTGATAGACAAACTCATGGAAGATCAAATTAATTCTCTGGAGCTGCTTGTGCAGATTCTTATGCTTGATTTGATTTGTGTGTTTAGTCCTTGGCATTATATTTTTGTTATTTTAAGAATTTATAACCTGTACCTTCTTTCAAAAATTGATACAGGTTTAGCGGGGGAGGTGAAAATTGAATACAACTGAACCCCCTTTCTTGTGCACATGGTTGGTAATGTCAAAGCTTTGCACACTGACTATCTGCTTGGTGGATATGCACTTCAAATATGTGTAAGCAGTGCTCTGCATAACACTCTGCAAGGACTTGTAAGCCACATAAACCAAAGTAATACAGAACAATCCTTTCAAGCTGATAAGTATAAATGTACAGTATGGCCCTCTGCCTGCACTCCAGGTTGTGATGGTAATGAGGGTCGCCTTGGGTAACTGTACAATGGTCTCATAATAACATGCAGTAATGTTACAGCTATACTTCATTTGTGACATAGAGCTCCATCAGTCGAGCGTTTTATTGCATGCTCGTTACTGGGCATTCACGGATTTTCGTGGGTCTCTCTCACGACATTGTCTGCCTCCCGCACCCCTCCCGCCCCTTCTAGACTTCATCATGCCACAAAAAAACACCCCAGTAAGTCTGACTTATTTTTAAAGACAGAAGTTGCTCCATCTCTTGCTGTGTACAGGAGATGCAGTGGGATCAAAATGGGCCACTGAATGGGTCACATGCAAGTTGTTTACTTCCTCTTTCAAAAGAGGAAGGAAGTAATGAGGGACAAACCTGTGGGCGGAGAAGCGACGGTAAGCGAACATGGTTTCCCCCTGTGTGATGATGCAAATAAACATCAGTGGACAATGAAGATATTTTTTAATATATGGTAGCATTTGATTGTCTGACTAATACCTTAAAATAGTTTTATCTTGTCTTGTGTATGATACAGTCATCCTTGCTTTTAGTCACCAGTAATGGTAGCATTCCATTATATTTGAAAGCAGTGGAAATTACTTTGTAGAAATGGAGATCCTTTCAAGACACTAATGGTAGACCGATTCATACATTTTTGCTTGAATACTAATTATCTTTAAGAAAAAATGTTTTAACACTTTATAAATAGAATGCTATATATGAGAAAACTACTCTTAGTCTTTTAGTCTGCTTTGTTACAAATTCTTCTTCAAGTCGTCTGTAATACTTCTGTCACCAATATTATATTATTTCTATAAAAGCATTCAAAAATTTGGCGTTTGCCTCACATGTGTAACAAAAATATCATAGTTGGGATTTTTGTGTTTCATTCTCAGAAGATTGAATTTTGATTCCCCGCTCCTGGTTGTGGTTTAGGCTGCAATTCTATACAATAACTCCCACTGAACTCAGTAGGAATTACTTCTGAGTAGTCATACATACGATCGTGCTGTTTGTTAATTGTTCTAGGAAGTACCACTGGCTCCTATTAACTTTACATAGGCATGCTAAAATTGAATAATTTGTATGCATATGAGTATACTTATTGCATGTGCATTCTTCCCTAACTACTAATTAACCTAACTACTAATTAACCTAACTACTAATTGTAGGTTAACGGTGGGTTGTTTAGATCACAATTAACCTATAGTGTAACAGACATCACGTAGCAACCTCTAATCAGAGGTTGAATATTCAAAATGGCTGTGTGATGTGCTCTGGCAAATTTTGGATTAATTAACCCATGATTTCCTACTATTATATGTGAACCAGATCATTGTCAAAGCATATCCATGTTCATTGTTGTATATGAATGAGCACAAGCATAGCTATAGATATTCTGGAAAATAATACAGAGAGCCCTTCATCACACTCCTAAATATATCATCTCATCTCTTCCAATTGAGGACCAATGTATTACTAGCTAGACTGAAGAGTTTCACTGACTGCCCTACTTTTGGTTTCTGAACCCTATTATAAAGCCCTACATGATTTGGGACTCAGGTATCTAAAGGAACGCCTGCTCTCATACCATCCTGCCTGTTTACTGGGGTCAACCACTCTTCTTTGAGAATCCCATGATCAGAAATGAGGTGGGTGGTGACCGAAGTGGGCATTTTAAGATGTGGCACCATCTTTGTTATCATTTGGGGCCAAGTTAAGTTCTTTTGTTCATCTTAGCTTTTAGATGTGTTTTTCTATTTTAACTGTCTTGTGCTGCTTTGTTGTAATGTAATTGATTTCTTATTGATACATATGTTTTATATGTTTGTAACTGCCCTAAATTATAACTGATCATATAGGATATATATTATCTTGGGTGGGGGGGGGGGAGTGGGAAACCACATTGTAGCCTGAGTAATTACTTAAGTGATCTCTATCTCTCTCCAGTTGCAGATATGTTGTTGGGTCATGCCTTTTTGCTTTTGATGTGTTTCACATTAGTTCAAATACCATTATTTGCTTCTGTAACATTGTTCACGAATATAGCCCTTGCCTTAGTTTGGCTAATGCTTTTTAAGAAAAGAAGTACATAATCATCCTAGGAAAAACATATTATGTTCAACTAAGGTGCTGTAGAGACAATCCAGAGGTTTTTTTTAAATTTCTTCCTTCAGTATAAGCCATATAGTCTCTGGTGAGCAGAAGTACCTTGGAAGGGTGTGGGATTTGCTCCCATAGTTTTCACAATAACAAAGAGTAAGTTTTTAAAAAATATTTACTTCTATTCTGTCTTCACTTCAACTCTTCTATAGGTGAACAGCAAAAGAATCCAAAGAGTGTTAAGGAATTAAAGTGTATTTTACTAAACTGAAATAATTATGTGACTGTGGTTCAAGGGTGCTTCCACATGAGGCTTTTGCTGTAGAATTGCTCTGACTCGTTCACAGAATGTTACGTGAGGTTCAGATGTTATCTTCATTTGTAAGCATCGCATGTTTTCACCACTTCCTCTGCCATCTATTGTTCTTACCATAGAATTTATATTAAGGGGAAAAGACAGAAAAGCTGCATAATGTCTTTTGACTGGTAGTGCTATGAGCCCTCAGTCTCAAAGCACCCTAGGTTAGAAAATCCTGAAGTTTAGGAAACCATAGAACAGTGTGCAGCAAACTCCATAATACAATGAAATATTCCCTTATCAGATGTATAGCAACATATTAAATAGAAAATAAAACTGATGTAAACATTAGTAGTTATTGATCCATAGAGTACAAAAAGGAAATACATATTTTATTAGAGCAGATTCTGTTGGCATTAAGGCTTTGCAATGTAGAATTCTTAATCAAACTGGAAGGAAAATAGCTAATGATCAGTTATATAGACATCAGGTTTATTGAGCAATGCAATTATTATTGGACAGTTCAGGTAGATAGTAGTTGAACCCAAAAGCAGCTCTCAAAAGAAATAGACTACCGTATTGACTATTAAATTCTTCAGTTTCAAAAATTCTAGCTGAGGACTTTGAGTCTCAAAGGCATTTTAATGTGCAGTAGTCTAATTGTTACAGTTGAATGTCCTAAATAAGAATGAAGACATTCTTTTCATGTTACTGTCAAAAATTACTTAAATATAATCTGTTGCAATAGAAGGGATGGATCCCCACCCCACTAAAAGAAAGCTTTAAAAGTTGTAGAACCTCTAGAGTAATGCTGTTCTGCTGAACATTGTTTGTTTTTTTAGATGCATTTTAGATCTCTTTAATTGTAAATGAACATAAGTACATCACTTAATGTATGAATGTGTGTCATTGCAGAGTCTGGTTGCTTTCAGTGATATTGACCCTTACTAGATCATTTACTTGTAGCACTGTATACAAACAACCCACTCCAGCATGGAATGAATGTAAGTTCACAAGAAGCATTCTTCCACACACAGTTGATGCAGACTCAGATGAACATCTGTATGCACATAGTGATACTTATCTCAGTGCAGATTCACAGTGGTGCAGTCAGTTGCTGTGCACAATAAAAACTAAATTAGGGTCAAAAGCAAAATCTGAAGAAAACTTGTGTATACATGACATGCTTCTTAGAAGTGCATTACAAATTTAGGAAACTGCAAAAACAGCATGGATGGAAAAAGTCCTGGCAACTTTGGCGCTTCAGGCCACATCTTAGGCCCATGGCAATTTTGCATCATGCCCCTCCTCCCAAAGGCCCACCACCTCAGAGAAGGGAAATGGAGTGAGCTGTTCCTTGAGGTGCTGGCTGAGTCCGCTTCAGGTGGGCAAAGCCAGTGCGCAACTCAGCTACAACTCTGTAGCTAAATAACTATGGTTTAAAGACGCTCGCTAAGCTTTTGGTGCAAAAGGGTTAGCGACCTAACCATGGCTTAGTGTGTTGTCCGAACAGGCCCAGTGTCTCAGATAGCTGTTCCTTGAGGCACTCCTCTCTTGCTTTGATTGTGCATGCACACACGGGACATGCATGGGGGTGAGCATGTGACTGTGTGTGGGGAGGTGTCTGTGCCAGGGACAAGTGTGTTGGCAGCCCTGCCAACTGTTGCCATGTGGCCCCCACACATGACTGACACCAGTTCAACTCTCAAATTGAAATCGCTTCCCCAATCCTCATATACTTATTTCCCTGCATGTACATACTGTAAGCTCTTGTGGGTTAGATGATACTGTAGTGTTGCTTTGGGTGGAGAGTCATTTCTTGATTTGTCTTAAACACAAGGATGTCTGAGTATTTGCATTCTTCTTTGCACTTGTTTCACAGAAATGCCTGTGTGAAGTAGGAAACCGAAAGATGAGATGAATAGCTTTTATATTGACCTGTGGCATTAGTAGTAGAAATATAACCAACATGTGACCTTGAGGGGCATGGCTATGTAAATAATAAATGAGAATAAATGTTTAGATTTTTTAAAGACTTGAGTTGTTAATGTTTGTCAAAGCAATGCAGTTCATAACACACAGGCAGTTTTTGAATTTTTTAAATACAGGTTTTTTAATTTTGGAAATTTGGACTAATTATGTATTTAGACAATATAATTTAATATGTTCCAGTAACACACTTCACATTGATAGATGTGTAATTACATAATTCAAGTGTGTAGTTTTCTCTATGGGAGATAAACCTGCTTTTGAAATTGCTTACCCTTTTTTCTCTTGCAGAAACATGTATATCTTTTTTCCCCTTGCAGAAGCAGCTAATTTCTGAAAAAAACTTATTTATTCACTTTAACAGAAATTAATCTGATGGTCAGATAACTGTTGCAAGCTTTTCATTGTACAGTTGTGTATATTTGGAATACTGTATTCTTTATTTTATATAAACATTTATATCAATGTTGGATGATACTTGCAGTACAAACAAAGGTACAGTCCTCTTCACACTTACTTTGGAATAAATTCTATTGAACACAGTGGAGCTTGGATCTGAATAAACATGCATAGGATAATAATTCAAAATTGATTGGTTCAGATTGCTAGAATAAAAATTTGAAAGTGTAACAGCTATAAGAATGTAATGAAGATACCACTGACTACTCAAAGTATAAACAGTTGTTTCAAGTTTAGTTTTTCCCCAAGGCTGAAATTTTAGGATTTGTATAAAATAAAATAAAATTTGTTAATTCTAAGCAGTTTCTAGAATTTGAACTGAGTACCAGTGTATGGGATAGCATTTGTATATTCAGAAGGAAGTTTCTGGAGTAATCATAGCATATACTTATTTTGTCAGTTTTAAGTTTATAAACATAATTAATCTTGTGCTACATGTCCCTAAAATTTGACTAGTTGTTAAAAATGTCAAATAAGATGTGAATAAAAGGAAACAGTTTTTTTGGAACAACTTGTAGCAGGTTAGAAAGTATTTAGAAGATAGCAAAAAGAATAAGGCTGCAGTTCAATATGTACTGTCCTAGGAAAAATTCCCATTAAACTCAGTGGGACTTCTGCATAGACTGTATAGGAGTGTGCTGTTAGTACTCCTAAATAGTTTATAGAGAATTTACTGCTTTTAGGAATGAAATTCCATTACAAAATTGAGACATTATGAATCTTGAGGGAATCTATAAAGTTACTTCACAGTTGGTTAGTAATGAGAGCATATAAAAACATTCCTTAACATTGGCTGCTTTATTGTGACATGAGCATTTGGAATCATTGGCCACATTCATACATTACTTTAAGACAGAAATCTTGGGTTAATAAACTACTGTGACCTAGTTTGCACATAAAGATAAACCCATGGTTTAAGTAACGCATGGTTATCCCATTGTTTGCTGCTCCACTCAGGGTTTGTCTGGTAGACGATTGAACCAACTATGGTTTATTTTCTCAATCCTTGGATTGTTTGTTTATCTCATTTGCCTGCTCCCTCCCTGTATCCTAAATGCCTTTTTGGCACTGTAGTACTGGCATGTAGAGCAAGTGGAGTTTTTTTCCCCTTACCACACTTGTTTGCTGCTTCTATAGCCTGGCAAAACAACCCATGAACAATCCATGGTTCTGGATTCACGCATATTGATAACCCAAGATTTAAACAAACGGGAGTTCACAACCCAATAACAAACCATGAGTAATCTTTCTGGGTTGTTTGTGGTTAACAAACCATGGTCATTCAAAGGTAAACCCTATATATGTAATGACTCTACATATAACCAGAATGTGGTTGGGTGAGTTATAATGGCCATTAATGCTGATGGCCTTGGCATCTCTGACTTAAAAAACTAGAAGATTGAACAAATACCCATCTGGAGTCATTAGAAGAGCCATGCTGGATTTAGTATCCAGTTTCCCATAATAGCCATCTAGATATCTCTGGGAAGCCCACAAATATAATGAAGGCAATAGCTGTCTCCTGCTCTTGTTTTGCAGTAACTGTATTCAGCGCCACTGTTAGGTTATCCTCCATTGAGTTGTCTAATTACTTTTTGAAGTGGGTGGGGGACCATTGACCCTCCCGATGCTCTTGCAAGGTGTTCTCTCTGCTTGGGGAGGGTAGCGGCAGCAGCAGCCACTTCCCTGACAGAGCAGGGAGAGAAGAGTCTTTGCATGTGGATTGCTAAAGGAAGAAAACACAAACACATACCTCTTAGCTATGTTGTAAAAGGTTCTCCGCTGCGCAAAAAAAATAAAAATCAGCCACAGTGTTTGGGAGAAAATGAAGTGAGGAAAGGGGCTGGCAATGTGTTTGGGAGCCATCGATGGGGTGTTTGGAAGCTGACTGTGGCCTGCGGGCCTTGTAATGAGGAATAGAAGCAAGGTATTCAGGGAGCCTAAAGTACAATGACAATGTAATATTCCATACAGCCTCTGGAAAATATATTGCTGGTGTACTTCAGTATCTGTCTATTCATATTATAGCAACTTTATAGAAACATATTTGCTGGACTGAATTGTAAAATGCTAACAGCATCAGGATTTTTCATGGTATTCTAGTGTAACAAAATACTGGATTGGATTGATTGCTAATAAATGCATTTTTTTTGTTTTGTTTTCAGAATGTCTGCATATAAAATAGTGTGTGAATTGTGATGGAAGCCTTCCCCCTATGAAAACTGGAACATTTTTGGGGGGTAAGTGTGACTTGTAAATTCTGCCTTATGAAATGTTTATAGAAAGCTAAGAAAGTGTGTTAGATTTTAAACATGCACTTAAGGACTCTGGAGTATATTTGGGGAGTCCAAAGATGGGAATTAAAATTAACAGCAGGCAAATGAACTAATTTTGTTGTAAAAATGTCAAACAAGAAACAGTGGGACTATTCAACAAAGTGGTAATAGTCAAATAAATAAATAAATATAATTTATTACAGTCATAGACCAGCAGATTAAAAGTAGCTACAAATACAGCAATGATTAAAAACCAATTAAAAATAACAACAAGAAAACAAGTCAATAAACAGCAAATTAAAATAGATAGAATTACAACTATTATAAAAATGATCCAAAAGTCACGTATCTGAGACATAAAATATCCTAAACATAACAGTAATAGCGCCTCCACAAATTGGTTTTGAATGCGTGTAAGTTGATGTTGGTTTCCCTAGCTTTTCAGGAAGTCATGGTATGCTGGGAAGCCAGGACATAAGTACATAACATTTTGAAATGAGGCAAACTGATTCTGTAGAAAAAGTACATAGTATAATACTAAAATAAATCTCTGATGCCTTAAAGAAAAGGTGTTGGTATTGCTTAACAATTTAGTTACAGCTCTAAATAAATAATAATTCACACTGGCAATAAAACTAGAGTAATATTGAACACCTGAGAATAAGCTCAAAGTTATTTTGCGGTGTGTGTTGACATCAACTCTACTGAACAAATGTCAATAGTCGGTTGTTGATGAGAAATAAATGATTTAGCGATTCTAACTTCCGAAAATCCTTTCCCCTTTGTTGAAATGCCTAAGATTCTGCTTTGCTAGTTATGTTTTGATGATTCATTACTTTAGATATCAAAGCGCCTTTTCCTCTCATCAAATGCCTACGCTGCTGCTCAGTTATTCAGCCTGTGGATTTAACTGCAGTGGGATTTGGTAGCTTATAAATTGTAAACTAATGACAATGGCCAGAGATAGGCCTAGTTTGCTCCATCACTGCAGTTTATCATGGCTTAAATAACCATGGCGGTGTGTGCCAGCGGCCATTGTGAATATTTCAAGCAATGGTGGATGGTTTCTGTGATGTGTCGTGACATCCAAACTCCGCGCAAGGTGGGTTGTTGTTGTTAACAAACTGCCCCCAAACCAAAAACAGCCCATGACGAGCCTCTTTGGGGAAGGCATTCTACAACGGGTGCTGCAACGGAAAGGGGCTTTCCTTAGTAGCCACCCATCTCACATTATTTGGTGGGAGCACCCAGGTAAGGCCCTCTGAAGACTATCTTAGGGTCTAGGCAGGTATATATGGGAGGAAACAATCCTTCAGGTAACCTGGCTCTAAACTATTTAGAACTTTGAAAATTAATACCAGCATGTTGAATTAGGCCTGGAAATGAACTGGCAATCAGTGTAGATCAAAAGGTACTGGTGTAATATGTTCATTTTGACCAGTCACCGTTAACAAATTAGATACCCTATTTTTGATGAGCTGAAGTTTCTGGACTATTTTCAAAGGCAGCATGCAATAATCCAGACAAGGTGTTACCAGAGCAAGGATAACTGTAGCTAGGCTATCTGTCCAGATAAGGACGTGGTTGGTATATCAGTCTAAGATGATAAAGGCTTCTCCATGCCATTGAGTCCACCTGTGCCATTGTGCACGCGGATCTTAGTTTGTGTGACATTTCAATTCTGTCCTTAGAGATTTGCAAATATTTCAGTGGGTTGATTAACATTAATATGGAGCTCAGTGAATCTTTGAGTGCACTTTGAAGGAAAGCATCACTTTGTATATTAGGGTATTCCAAAGAATAGTTAATTGATGGATCATACCTGGATATTTTCCTTTACGGGTATTGTAATGCTCAGATACAACTGTGATACAATTAACAATGTACATACAACATTTTGGTATCCTATGCGTTTATTATTAAACTAATAAATCATTAGTAAAAAAGTTTCATTGTGTGTTGTAATGTACAACTGTTCTACCCAGTAGCATATATAACTTTGTACTTACCATTTTGTTTAATTAACTGTTGTTCTTGTTACAGAAGAACTTTAAATACCAGTAAATGGTGCTAAGAGAAGATCTGAGACATTTTTATCTAACAACTACCAAGGAAAAATACTTTGCGAATGGGATGAATACACAGACAGTGACTGCCTGCAAGCAGCTTCTTGACTCGCAGTAACTAGCTGGAGCACTTAACTAGTGATGTTTCCATTTCTACTTTATCCCATTTGAGTTTGCCTGTCTTGATTGGGGAAAAAAATTCAAAGTGGAGTACCATAAACTTGATATGGATAGCAAAAAGAAAGACAAGGACAAACCGGATGATAGAATGGCAAGGCCTACTGGACGATCAAGTCACAATCCGCGAGGCAGCGGCTCTTCGAACTCTGGAGTGTTAATGGTTGGACCTAATTTTAGAGTTGGGAAAAAAATTGGATGTGGTAATTTTGGAGAGCTACGGTTAGGTAAGACTTTCTTCATCTAAGTTATGATGTACATGCAGTGAAATATTATATATGTAGGAATATGATGGCTAGTTGTAGTGTATCAAAAACATGTAGTTTAATAAATCAGTTGGACTGTGATACAGAATTAGAACTTACTAGTAGCATAAATGTGTGAACTTCACCTAGGGACAGTAGACTTCAATTCCAGACATATCAGAAAATAGTACAGCAATTAAATGTAATTTTTGGTCCCATGATGAGCCCATATCTGAATTGTGGTTGGGACATTAATCTGAGAATGCACAGTTACAGGCTGACTCTATTTGTGTGAAGTAGAATACTTTGATTAACCAGTACTGGTTGGTCTTGATTTGTGTTAAGTTCCAGGAATAGAAAGTTTTTGCTATAAAGCCAATGTTTGCAGTAACATGTATTTTGATAGGTTTGTTGCTAACAATTGTGATATTACCCCCCCCCCCCCCAGTTTATTAAGCCATGAACAAGCGTGCTTCTGTTGTGGTTTCTCTAAACCACAGTTTGCCTTTATGTCCGAAACAGGGAACTGTGGTTTAGTGTCTGTTTACTAACTAAACCATGAAATTATGTATCCTGGCTTCAGTTCTTAGTAAATCAACATCAACCACAGTTCCCCATTTCAGACATAATGAGAAATTGTTGGTTAAACAAACTACTATAGAAGCACCAAAATTAGCAAGTGAAGGAGAGTGCAGCCCTGATGGTCATTTCCAGCTTAATAAATTCTAGCTTATTAAATCAAGATCTTTGTCAAAACCAGCCCAATAACAGTGCTAAATGTTTTGTTATTTGCTATACTAAATTATTAGCAGAAAGGTTTGGTGTGAAGAACTTTCCAACAATGGGTTAACTCCACCTATTGTATAAGAATGGCAGGGATCACATGGTGTAGTTACTTGCACTATGTTCAGTGCTGATAGACTCCTCCCCAGTTGTTACATTTGGTCCAGGACAAAGCCTCTTGCTTTTGCTTTAATCTCTGATAATATCTTTACCTAGCATATTTCTCTCCTTCACATTTCTTGTTCTTGTTTTTTTTTTAATCCCTTCTATTGGCTGCTCAGTCACCGTCTATTTCCTCACTGCTCTGTTGTGGCTCCAATAATAAAGGGAACTACTCCTAAATCAGGGAAAGAAAAGACTGCTCTTCAACACATTTGTAGTGTGAAATGTGTGGTGTAAAGTAAACATGTGGTATAAGTAAACCATGCTCTGTGCAACCTGCTTTTGGAACTTTTATTGAGAGTGCCCTCAGCATGCTTCTTTCCACCTCTTAGCTTTTATCAGAGGCCCTCCCAGAGCCTTTACATGCTGTCTGTTGTCTGGGCTTTCCCAAGACAGAATAGAGTCACTGCTCAGATTTCTCAGAGTCTACCCAAAGCAGCTGAGGACACCATTCTGAGTCTTTGTTGGAGCCCACCCAAGCTAGGTATTGCTGCCATTGGGACCATCAGTCAACTTGTTTCTGAATCTGTACATGCCAGCTCCAGCTGCCATTTTGGCCTTCTAGACTTGGAAAAAATGTATGGGCCATGTGAGGAGGCCCTTGGGCATAATGGGAACATTTTCAAGTGCGAAGCCGGGCTTACAGTTCTTTCTTGATCCCAACCTTGAGCCAAATGAGATGCCATGTTGGGAAGCACAATTTTATATTCTACAGATTGGGCATGTATGCCTCTGCAGAGGCAACCTTTGGGAGATGGGTGCTACAGCATTTTCTACTTCTCTCATAGTCTTATCCATTTTAGTTCCCACTTTAGTATTTAGGTTAGCACATCCCATTGTTGAATGCATCCACATACTAAACAGAAAATACATATTTGGACACTTATTGTAAGCTTCTTTCTGGTTTGGTGTGAAGGAGGCACAAAAATTACACTTAGTTGCATAGAACACTATGGGGCTATTCTCTTACTTCAATACCGCTTTCCATCTTCTGTTGTACTCTGTTGGCAGGAGGGAAGATTTTTCAAGACAGGTTATATTCTTGGGATGGAAGGAGGGAAGATCCCCTTAGCATAATGAAAAAAATACATAATGTGATCCCTTTCCTTTCCTGGGTAATGGAGGAGCTAATCATGGTTGCATAACTCCCTCACACCAAACAAGAAGGAACCTTCACTTTAAATGTCCAATGTTCCATTCTTTTAATAGAAAATCATCGAACTTGTATCACACTCTTTCTCCAAAGAACTTAAGATTACTCAATTGGGTTCATGTCACTTTATTTTTATGAACAACTTTCTGAAAATAGTGAGGCTAAGAGAGAGTGACAAGCCAAAGGTTACCTATGAGTTACGTGGCTCAGTATAGATTTAAACTTAAGCTCTTCCAGTACAAGTCCAGCATTCAATATTCTATGATGCACTTTCTCCAAAGAACTTAAGATGACTTAATTGGGTTCATGTCACTTTTAAAAAGACAAATAAAAACACTAGCAGATTTGGCTTTTATGCTGGGAGTCGGGAAGGGGGAGGGGGGAACTTCCTCTCTTCCATGGCCCTCTGGTTTCTGTGTTGGACTACGAGGGCAGCACTTTGCTTCCTCCATGCCCAGCATAGAGTAGCAAGAAGCTGTTGAAAAGAGGGACGGAGTGCTCTGTCCTGCAGTTTCTACACTATCTGTGGAGGAGAAAAAGAGATTTATGACCACTTCTTTACAAAACACATAGTTAAACTTTGGAATTTGCTAGTACAAGATGTAAGGATGGCCACCAACATGTATGGCTTTAAATAATGGTTGGGGAATCAAACTGGTTCCAGAGGCTGGATGACATTAGTGGGTGGAGCCTCTCATCCCTCACCTTCCCAGTGCAGAGAGGGTGAGGGAAGAATGGAGCACGCTCGATTGGAGTTTTCAGGAGAAGCTGAACCCTGTTGTTGGAACTCAGCTGCCTCCTGAAAGTGGTGGTCGAGTGTACCACTGACGTGGCTTATCTCCTTCACATTCTCCATCAGGGAGGGTGACCAACAAACGGAGTGCACTCGGTTGGTGTTTTCAGAGATTCCTGAAAGCACCAGGCAAGTGCACCGTGAGCTTCACTTGTCCTTCTTCTGCCCTGCATGGGGAGAATGAAGAATGAGCAAATTGTAGTTGGCTGCCACTTCTAGGATGTCCTGAAAGTAATGACCAAGTGCGCACCATCAGCTTTGCTTGCCCATTGCCTGTGCCATGTGGGGCAGGCAACGGATCAACGAACTCAGCAGGGTTCTTGTCTGGAATCCCCTTGTTACCTTATCTTCCCTTTCGTGCTGTTCCCCCTCCCATTGGCTGTTCTCTGCTACTCTAATTCTTTGTTCCTTTTTTCTACATAAGTAACACTGGGAGTGAAATCACTTTGGGGTTTGCAGGGAATTTCGTTTGTTTTAATTTTGTGTATGTTAAAAATTGTTATCCTGCCTTCCTAAAATAATTTCAAGACATCTATAGAATATAAAAATAAGAAGTGCAAATGCAGGAAGGAGGAAATGCAAAAAACTTCAATAGTTTGAATGTTTTAACATTAAACAATTATTTATTGGACAGGACACTCATTTCAGACAATTTCTTATTAAATGCTACTGTTCTGCTTTATAGATGTTGAAATTAATTTTAGAAAGTAAAGTACTTCAAGTTAACATAAAGCTCTTGGCCTCAATTCTTATTAGGAGAAAGTCACATTATATTGGATTGATATGAGTTGTGATGAAAAGCTTTAAGTATAGTTTTATTTTAAGAGAGTTATAGTTTAAAACTGTAAGCGTTAAAACATATTTAGTCTTATTTATTTATTGCATTTTTATACCGCCCTATAGCCAAAGCTCTCTGGGCGGTTCACAAAAATTAAAACCATGATATCATTTTAAGAAATATAAAACAACCACAGTCTAAAAACACAAAATAACATACAATATAAAAACACAATCAGGATAAAAACAAGTAGCAGAGATTAATACAGATTAAAATAAAAAATTAAAACAGCAAGGGTTAAAATTGAGTTAATTTAGCTGTTAAAATGCTGGGAGAATAAAAAGGTATTCACCTGGCGACGAAAGGAGTGCAAAATAGGCTCCAGACTTGTTTGGAATTTTTACTTACTGGCGTCCTATTCTGAATTATTCTAGTTACAAACCAAAACATTAAGTGAATCAGAGGAAAAACTGAGGGTTCAGAGTAATCAATTAAGCTTCATATAGCTGTTGTATTTTTTACAATGGTCTAAAGCGTGCATAGTTAACGGTATATTAAGAAATTATGGCTTAGATCCTAGGTTGCTCCTTTACTGATGTAGTAGGGAAGTAGTTTCCACCAACTGTCCTCCATCTGCAGCCCCACACCATTTCTAAGGGTTCCCAATCCTCAGAATAGATTTTGAGAGGCTAGAGAGGGAAGTGGGAGGTGGGAAACCCCATTCCATGAACACTGTTCCATTCACAGAATTAAAGTTAGGACTCAAACCAATGTTCTTAGGTTTGTTAGTAATTATAAGCATGGTGTGGTTTTGTGTGCGTTGAGTTGTTAGCTGCTATGAATAGAGAATAAATGAGACTATACATTTTAAAATGACAATATATTTCAAATATTGATGTAATAAGATAAACAATAGATCAAGGTATAAAAGTGTTTGTTGTTTACCTGTCAGTTACTGGATATCAGTTTTGCTTAACTGTTGAGGTTGCTTCACTGTAATTAGTTCCAGTACAGTTTGATAGTGCACTCATGAAATGTTGGTTTTTCATTGACAGTTTGACAAATAGAATACATTTATTGAGGTAAACTAACACTGCACAGTTTCATCAACTTTTTATGGTAATAACTTTTTTTCTTGGAACACAAAAGTATGAAGTCTGACATTCTTGTCTTTTATCTTTTAAGGCAAAAATCTATATACAAATGAATATGTGGCAATTAAGCTGGTAAGTTGACACTAGTTGATTTTCAAAATAGAAACTCCTAGATTTTCAAAAGCTTATTGCTTGCTTTTAACAGGTTCAGTTTTATTTGGAATAAAAGGGTTGCTTGACATGTTCAAATATACCACCCTTACCCGGGTTGTGGAAGTGCCCTGTTTGTAGTATTACAGTGGTATTAACAGGATAAGATCCCTCTTCTCCCATCACACCCTTTCCCCAATCTGGATCCTAGAAAATTTTGAAAGCTCCTAGAGTTGCAACTCCCCCCCCCCCAAAAAAAAACCTCCCTCAAAATTACATTGCTGAATATATCACATGAGATCCTGCTAAAGAACGTTGACAGCTTGTGTACCTAGATGTGGTGACGGTGTTAAACAAAGGGTTGACTTCATAAAACAATTCTGTAAGCAATATGTTTTCAGACTTCCAATCTGAATATCTTTACTGTTAATAAGGATGAGAGAAATTTATAATTATCCTGTTTATTTTAAAAAGTGAGCATTGTTTTTGTTCTGGAGTGACTTATCCATTATGTTTTCATTGCTCTACCATACTTCATCTTTGATAGCTTAGTAATTGTATAAATACAATGGGGGAAATGTTTGCTCTATTTTTCTTTATTGCATCCCCATGCACTGTATAGTTTCTCAAAGTGTGTTCTGGGCACACTGCTGTGCCACTAGAGGGGCTGAAGTGATCCTTGAGAACTTAAACCACATGGCATCCCTCATTCAGTCCATGCAGCCATTATCACCCTTCTCCTTTCTGCCAATATATAGATCGTTATATAATCCCGGGGAAGTGAGTAAATAGGGCACAACCTGCACTATAGTTGTTGGGGAGTCTTAAGTGTCCAGAAAATGCAATGGCATTTTTTGAATCATGACTGACTGGACAAAGAGGAAAGTGGGTGTTGAGAGGCAATGTTAATTGGGCTATCATCTTGTAAGAAGATGCAAGTGGGTGTGTTTATATAGACACACACATCTCTCCATCTCTGTATATTGTGTATGTCCTTGTGTGTGTGCGTGCGTATCTATCTATCTATCTATCTATCTATCTATCTATCTATCTATCTATGTGTATATATTCTTTTCATTTTAAGACTAGTGTTTCTCCAATTTTAATTCAGAAAAATATACAGTATCTTGGGTATCAAAACCTTGAGGAACAGCAGTTGTCAGATACAAAATCCATAGACAAATCTTTCTAGGTTAAGGGGCAGGCAGAACATTTTGTTTGTTCTGGGCAATATCCAATAGTTGTCTATTTCTGTTACACTAAAAGGTGTACATTCCTATTGTGGGAGATACTTTAAACTTTTCCGTGGCATAACTATATAGTTAAAGGTTAAAGTTATTTATTGTTCAAGATAACTATTTATTCAAACATTTGTACACCGCCCTATATCATTGAGGTCTCAGCATGGCAATAGTTAAGCTAATTTTTTTTTAAAAAAAAATCCTTGAAGTCCAAAAGTATGACTCACCTTTCTAGATTGATATCTACCTCAGAGCTCTTTGATTAGATTACTTGTTTAAGTATTCCGACTTGATACTTTGCAAATATAAGCTTTACATAACTTGATCTCATCTCAAGGGTTGAATGTTATTCAGCTTAAAAAAAAATACTGAAGTTTAATTAGGTTAATTCAAACCATAAAATTATATCCAACTCATGTCATCACTTTGTGAACTAATAATACCTAAATAATAAGATTTCAACAACAGAAAAATTTGAAAACTTGATAGGGTTTTAATGATATTTCCTACTTTATCTGACAAATCTGTCATCTACCAGTCTTGGTGTAGCAAGACCATGATACATGATCGTTCCCCTCTGTAAGCGATGTAAATGTTACATATAGTATCTGATTAATGAATTTTATAATCGATAAATTTTTCAAAATTTCCAGTTGTTGAAATCCTTAATGCTTAAGTATCGTTCGTTCACAAAGTGCTGACATGAGTTCAATATAATTTATGGTTTGAATTAATCTAATTAAACTTAATCAAAGTTTTTTTGCTAAACTGAATAACATTAATATTTTCAAACTACCCACTACTGCTCAGATGGTTGGTTCAACACTGAAGTATTGGCAGCTTCACAGAGGCTACAGCATTTCTCCAAGCAGTTTCTGGCAGTGAGATGCAGCAACAGTACATATTTTCACACCCTGCTGCTTGCCTACAGGAAATGGCACATAGTACCCTGATGATAAATACTAAAAAATAAAGTCACTGATATTATATAGATCACATCTAAATGGATTCTCTGGGTAGTTCTCTTTGTACTCATTAATACATGTACAATCCTTTCCATTCATTATCACAGCATACTAGTGACAAAACCTTTTTACCAGAAGTAATATTGTCTCTTGCTTGCTATGCGCCCTTCCCGCTCTGCCTTAAGGCTGCAATCAGTTGTGGGTGCAATTACCTGGGTATACCTGGTTCACATGATCATCGTAGGCAGCATGACTTGTTTGAGGGGGAAACTATCCTCAAATAACCCAACAATAGCTCGTGTGCTATTTGAGGGTAGTTTTTCCTGTACATAAGCCATGCCACTGGTGTTCAGATGAAACAATTTGAGGAGGGGCGGGTAATTATGCAACTTGCACCTAGCATGTGCTGCACCTTAAACTTGTTTAGCCTACGATGATCTTGCGAACCGGACCAATGATATTTATTTCTGAGTAGACATAATAGCATTGCGCTGTAACTGTCTTTATCAGCAACTAGAGAATAATTAAAAGAAAATATCATGCCTCTCATACTACAGGGAGGACCCTTCGAGTAATTTCTGTTTTATTAGTATGAGCATACCTATAATTTTACCTGTTTTTGTTTTTTTTTAATTCGTGTTTGTTCTGAAAAAGTTTATTAAGGTTTCCACTTTTTTCTGGATGGTTTTTGAAGCTACACAGTATTGAACCATTGCTTTTGGCTGATCCCATCTCCAGATGTTACTAGAATTCCCTGCCCCCTGCAGTGCTGGGCTAAAGACTTAAAGTAGCACTATCCTCCTTGCATTGTTATAAACAGAGACCCACAGTAACTTCCATTAGGAGAAGAAATCCTTGTACTTTGTTGTGCCAGCTGAGTAGTAGTGAGATAGTTTTAGGGATAAAGCTACTAGTCAGTCCTTTTGCCAATGAATAATATGAAGCAATATTCTTTTCCCCATTCAGTGTTATATAGTTGTTTATATTGCCATGTAACTCCTAGATCTGAGCAAAAATTGCTTTTTCATCAGGTTTGTGGTTAGGAATAGAGAAGCTTTTTAAAAATATATATTTTTCAAGCCTGTGGTTTTTAGAGTATGCCGCAAGCCTTTATAAGATATAGCAGAACTTGCCAATGTGGCACAAGCTTCTACCTGATCTTTCTTAGTGAGTCTTGTGGTTCAGCATTGAGTCCCAGTAGTTCATTGAAGTGCCATGTGCTCCCTCCCTTCTAGTATTGGTTTATATCTTCCAAAGCTTTTTGGTTTCCTATGATCCCTCCCGCAGAAACTTTTCTGAACTGTCTGGTCTTCTGAAGCATTGTTACTCTGGTGGTATTATCTAAGGCCTTGGATATTGGGCATGTGGATTTTTGTCTGTCTTGTTGATAGAGGAAGAAACACAGGATGCATTCCTTTTATCTTTCTTTGGGAAAAGATCTGGAGAATTGGGCCATGAAAATAAATCTCTTGGTCTCCCCCCCCTTTGCTGAATATTATCATAACTGGTATGGTGTAAAAGGATGGATTGCTGGAGGTTCTGGAAAGATGGGAGGACTTGCACTTCTAGTGACGTAGGTTTTCTGGAAGAAATTGAATTGGAAAATTTTCTGATGCCCTAGAGCAGCCTTCCCCAATCTGATGCTCTCCAGATGTTTTGGATTGCAATCCCCAGCATACCGTAGTATTGCTCATTCTGGCTGGGGATGATGGGAGTTGAAGTTCAACACATCTGGAGTGCATCAGGTTGGGGAAGGCTGACCTAGAGAGTAATCTAATTTAGTATATTTATTTTACTTGTATTTGGTTCAATCAATCAATTCTTTATTTACAGTCAATACATCACATTATACAAAACCACCAGGAGTTTTGCGATCCCCAAATAAAATTCCAATAAATCTAAAACCTGGCCACATTGAGAAAAATAGGTATAGTGGTATGACTACTTTAAAACTTAAGGTGAGGTCATTCTCGAAAGAGTTACTACTACTTTATTGTTAGAAGTCCACAAACCGTACAACTGTGATTTAAACAGAACATAAGGGGGGAAAAAACTTATAAGTTAAAATGCAGGCTAAGTAAGTTTTGAATATTCAGCAAACTCTATAGAATAAGTAATACTTTCCCTTGAGTCCTAAGCATGTTGTAAGCGTGTTCGAGCTTTTCTTACTATCAATGCACCATGTGTCTCGTTAATTAATACTTAAAAATTCAAATTTCCTGTAGCTCATCACTTACTCAGCTGGATTCTATTCCTCATCGCAGCACAGAGGAATTTTGCTACTTGCAGGGTTATGTACTTATTTGAGCCCTGGAGAAGGTTAGCCAATAGGGTTTCCCTGGTACATCCCGAAAAACGCTGCATAATGGGGCGTAACAGATCATCCCTAGCCTTGTTATAAAAGTTGCAGGAAAACATAATTGTGGCGTATTAGGAAAAAAATTAACATGGGGTACCTTTTTTTACGCTGTCTTGTATTTGGTTAACAATACAGCGTAAAAAAAGGTACCCCATGTTAATTTTTTTCCTAATACGCCACAATTATGTGACCTGAAATATTTAAAGGGAAAAAATTAAAAGGCACTTGCTGTAATTATGTTATGTAGAATCTTTTTTTATGGGAATGCTTGTAAAAATTCAAAGACAATAGCATAGTCTTCCCTTACATTGTGTACATTTTTTAAAAAAAAAGGTACTGAAAACTGTTGATAATGCACTTCAGCAGCCCAAAGAACTGAGCATGATATGTTAACAACCACTCCTCTATAACTTTTAAGGCCAAGCTTTCCTCATGCTGTATTTGCAATCAGCATTCATTCATCGTCAGTAACAAACTCATGAAACAGAAAACATTTTGCAGAAAAATAAAGCAATGGAAATTTTTCTGCTCCACATCACTGTGTGGAGTTTACTCTACACAGTTTACCCATTTCAGAGAATCAAAGAACAGGCCAAAGTATTACCAATACAGCATTTATTTAGGCATAAGTTTGAGTTTTTTATGTTACAAACAGTTATGTGCCTTGGAGGAGGACCACTGTAACAACAAAAGGTGGTTATATCATTTGGGGCAGATACCAGTGCAGCAAATGGGAAGTCGCATGTATGCATGCATGTATGCTTCTCCTGCCTGTTACTAGCGTGCATTCTTTCACTATAACACTTTCTGACATTCTATATAATTTAATCCTATCTTTGGAATCCTAATGCTTCCTTCTTGTACTAACATGTGTTTCACTGCTCCACGTCTATGAACTCTTTGTGAAAGAACAGTTTTGAAATGGATAGTTCTGTATGTAATATAGAGTACAAGTAAACAGAGTTGTAAACATCATTGCATGATCAATCTTGTACTGTTCCAGGGACAATAAATGTCTGAGTCTCTTATGGTAAGGAAAGCATATAGAGGTTGGAGAGGCTTCTCATAGTCCTGTTCTAATTATACGCACAAGCATAATAATTTTAATTTGTGTTAGTATTGTATTAATGTAAATGTTTCACTGAGATCTTAGATTTCATAATTTAAAATCTTGGTCTCTTCAGGAGCCAATGAAGTCAAGAGCACCACAGCTACACTTGGAATACAGATTCTACAAGCAATTAGGATCTGGAGGTAAGTATAGTTTAGCGAGTTGTAGTGGAATGTGAATTGTTACGAAGAAGCAAGGTTATATATTGGTGTATAATAATACATACTTCGTTTGAAATGTGAATGCTTGCTAACTGGGATATTTGTGTGTTTAACCAGACAGCCATATGCTTAATGTCTCTCATATATATTAATGATCTCAATTACTTGTGCAATTTTGCTGTTAGTCTTTGACATTTCACTGCAGCTACATGTAACATTATCCTGTTGACCCATTCTCTGTTGAAACAACTCACCCAACTGCTTCTGCATGTGTTCGACATCTATGTTAGACTTTGTGAGGGTGTTCAGAAGAGGACTTTTTAAAGGACAAACAGCTGCCAGGGGAAAGTTAAGCACTTCCTTCCTCACAGTTCATTCCTAGGCTGTTTTGCAGTACTGAAGGAGCTGTTGCGCTTTAATTGCATGTGGTTGTAATGTGTTATTTTTGGTCCTGTATGCGTAGCATCAAAGTATAGTAGAAAAACCAAACTGCAGTACAGCTTAATTAGGTAACTGCTGTTTGTAGAAGGTGCTTCAGTTTTTGGGCATGAATAGAGATGTATTAATACCTTATGGGCTATATTGCATATGTGTGCCCCATATCTAGCATTATGGAAATATAATCATGGAACAAGGTGTTGCACAGTAAACTTGGGTAGTATTTCTCTTCAGGGAATTAATAACTTCTGTTACTTTAGGTACAATTGGAGATGAACATGTTTCCATTTGGAAACAGTAGAGAAATTGAGAATTACCCTGTAAAGTTTAAAGCTCATCAAAATCTATATGGAATCCACTTAAATAAAGAGGATAAGCCATAACTTCAGTATTTCCAGTGTGGTTTGGAGCAAAAGGCATTGTTTCTTTCTTTCATATCTATTTATGATATCTATGCCTCAACAAGTCTCTTTTAACTTCTTTCATGGTTGTTTATAGTGTCTTTAATTATAGTCCAGTGAAACATTGCAAGGGATTTGATTGTATCAAAAATTTAAGGTGCTGCTTTACATGTAAAATACCATGAACACACACATACATGGAGGTTTTATCTAGATTCTGCATTCTGCTTGCTTATGTTGCATGTTGTCATAGTAGTTATGAAAAATGAGTTTCTAGTCAGTTCAGGTTAAACATTTTCATACAGAGCAAGCACTTAATCCCATAAGTGAGGTAGCTTCTAAACATGATGAATCCACTTATGATTTCTGCTACACAACTGCTTTTGTAAGTAAGGCAGATGCCTGTTGCAATTGACTGCCATAGTTGGCATTGATTGGAGAGGAATTGTTTAATTGTGGGCTACTTGAGTTTGAACCACTATAGTGAAGTTCTAATGCATTGATGTGCATTGTGTTTTTCACTGTACTAATTATGATGTCCAGATTGTAGTTCTATGAACAAAAAATTGGGTGATAATTCTGACAGCAAAACCAATTTACCTGCCAGAGTATATTGGAGCTGGTATTCAGTAAAATGAAGTTCAGTTTATTAGCAGTATGAATGTTCTTTGTTCCTGTTCATATCATGGAGATGGATTTCAATTAGGTATATGGACAATTTTTCTAATTAGTTTGAGTTACTGTACCTATTAAACAAATCTGGTTGTTCAGCTGTTGTGAGAATACTACCATATTTTCATTTGTGGCAGTACAAGATATTGGCCTGTTTTTTCACTTCCATTTTATCCTATCTATAATATGTGCAAGGAGCATGGATCATGATATGTAGTCAAGTTAGGAACCTTGTAGGAGCATCAGTATTTTGTAACTAAGGATAATCTGGATGGTCTTCATAATTTCAAGGTGCCCACAGCATGTATATGATGGGCAGGTATCAGAGTTGATAAAAAACAATGATGTTTAATTTTTTTTAATCAGATTTTGAAATTTTCTTAAAACAATTAGTAAAAAAAGAGCCTAGGTCAAAGATATCGTCATGAATACTAATTATACAACTTCTAATTATATTCTATGAATATGTTAGCAGTTTATGGAGACAGGAGATAATCTGATAAGTCCTATTCTGCATGGCAAATGGGGTACAAAAATGCATGCTCTCTCTCTCTCTCTCCCTCCCCTTGCTTCTTTCTAAGTGCAATGGTCAGTGAATAATTTGGGGGGGGGATGGAGTAGATCAGAAAAAGGAGGAGGAGTCTGGATATAAATGCAAAATAGAAAGTGAAATCAATAATGAACAGAACATATTCATGCAGTCCTGACTTCTGAGGAAACTTCTGCTGCTGGTATCCTCTACTGTAGACGGGAAATACATAGCATGGCAGCAGCAGGCTGTAAAACAGACCCCATTTGGTAATATTTTGTTTCTATATCTAATGTGGTTAAAATTGCCTACGTTTTATTTTTTAAAGATCTTTACTTTTATCTAGAAACTGAAATATTTAACCATTCAAAAATCCTTGTGTATGTTCTGTTAATGTTTGTTTATTCTTTTGGTTAGTTTCCTTCTTCAACAATTATATTAGTACAATTGAAAAGCTTATTTGGTGGTAGGGCCACACATCATGACAAAAATATAATGATTAATTGAACAGTTGGAACTGGTTCATCTCCTGAATGACTTCACAAGTTCCTTCTGTTTTAGTACTAAAATGACCAAATTATCATCCAATTTTTAATGAAAATTAATCTGAAAACAATTCAGAATAATTGCTTACTGTCCTTCAAGGCCGGCAAGAGCCTCGGTCAAGGCTCAGATAGTCCTAGGAATAACAAAGAGTGAAACCAGTCCAGTCTAGGGTCATATACGAGATTCCAAGAATGGTTAGCAGAAGAAGGCAGAGGTGAGGTCAAAGCAGCCCAGAGTTCAGACCACAGGAGTCAGTAGTACTGAGTCACAAGGCCAGAGTGGTCCAGGTGTGTCATCAAGGGTCTGGAGATCTGCAAGGTCCAGAATAGCAAGGCAAAACATGGAGGTTAATTCACTGTTATTTGCAGCAGAAAGCTCGTTTCGGCTGTGCTGATTTATAGCTGGTCGTTAATCAGCACAGCTGGCTAATTAGATCAGCATGTTGCTTTTAAGGGAGGCCTCATGCTGTGACTTCTTCTTCGTGGTCTCTGTGCATCACACATATGGGCTCTGCGCCTGCGTGGAGCCTGTCTCGGAAACTTCTATAGCTAAGGCAAACATTTTTGGCGGGAACCCCTCCCCCACTGTCTACTGACTCCATGTTCCCGCCTTTCTCCTCAGTTCTTTTTCGACCGCCTTGCTGAAAGAATGTCTTGTTGGGAACTTCTGTCTTTCTCCTGAGGAGGAAGCTTTAGAGTGCTAAGGTTTTCAGTTATTTTACTTTGTTTTTAGCTCATTTTTAGTCTTTATTTATTTATTTATTACATTTGTATACCGCCCCGTAGCCAAAGCTACAATTAAATTACATGCGATTAAACAATTAAAAACAATATACAAAAATTAAAGCAGCAAAAACATACAACATACACACATACATTTAAAACAATATAATTTATTGTTATTATATTCTTAGATATTTTATTCTCCAGCGATCTTGGATCGCGTTGAGGGGGATCGCACAGCCATTAAGGCCCCTTTTCAAAATGTGTTAAGTGCGTCAGCAAGCTTCCCCAGCAGACAGACTTTTCTCTGTTTAATTTGTTTTGGGAGAGGCTCAGGTCATTGAAACCTGTCGCTACTGTATTATTATTATTATTATTATTACATTTATATACCACCCCATAGCCGAAGCTCTCTAGGTGGTTTACAAAATTTAAAACCATAAACATAAGACAGCTGACATTTAAAACATTTTAAACTGTTAAGCCTGGCTACTAAGTCAGTTAAAACCTCAACTTAAGCTGTTGACATGCCTGGAAGAAAAGTTTTGACCTGGCACTGAAAAGATAACCATGTTGGCTCCAGGTCTGTGGATAAAAGCTCTAGAAGCCATGGTTTCTTCCAGACAATCGTTACACTTATGGCACAGGCTCCTCGATCTACTGGAGACATGGCCGCTTCATGCCTCATCCGATCTTCCAACATTTGGACGCTCCCTAGCTGTATCTACAGCAAGAGGGATATCTAAGAAGGCTGGAGCCTTCTGGAGCTGATCGCATGGAGCAATTCTTCGGGGGAGAGCCCCTCTGCGTCCTCGGACCCTGACTCTGGTGAAGGGTCATTCCGATCTTCCAACATTTGGACGCTCCCAAGGCTGTATCTACAGCAAGAGGGATATCTAAGAAGGCAGGAGCCTTCTGGAGCTGATCGCATGGAGCGATTCTACGGAGGAGAGCCCCTCTGTGTCCTCGGACCCTAACTCTGATGAAGGGTCATTCCGATCTTCCAACATTTGGACGCTCCCCAGGCTGTATCTACAGTAAGAGGGATATCTAAGAAGGCAGGAGCCTTCGGGGGCTGATCGCATGGAGCGATTCTACGGAGGAGAGCCCCTCTGCGTCCTCGGACCCTGACTCTGACCATGGGTCATTCTGATCATCCAACGTTTGGACGCTCCCTAGCTGTCTCTACAATGAAAGGGATATCTAAGAAGGCCAGGTTACATAGGACTTCTGGGGACTGATCGCTTGGATGAGAGCCTCTCAGTGTCTTCGGACCCCCACCCTAACCATAGGTCGTTCCGATCTTCCAACATCTGGATACTCTCTACCTGTGTTTCTACAGCTAGAGAGAGACCGGGTTCCAACTCCGATGCAGCTGTTAGGGTCCCCCCAATACCGAGGGTGGCCCCTTTGGCGGTGATGACTTAACTGGCTCCTTCGGTACCGAGGTCTAAGCTCTCGATAGTGGAGCTTCTAACATGCATCTTCGACATCAAGATGAGATGTCTAGCAGGCAAAATTGACATCACAGGGTGAGACTCAACTGCCTCCTTCGGTACCGAGCGCCATGGGGCCGAGCACCATGGGGCCGAGCTCCTTGGTACCGAGCTCCATGGTACCGAGCTCCTCGGTGCCGAGCTCTCGGTACCAAGATGAGAATATCTAACATGCAGCTTTTGACGTCAAGATGAGATGTCTAGCAGGCAGAATTGACATCAAAGGGTGAAACTCAACTGCCTCTTTTGGTACCAATCTCTGGTACCAAGAATAGACATCTAACATGCAGCTTGAAGTAGACATCTCTCCACCAAGTTAATTAGCACAGCCGTTACAGGCTAGCTGCCAATTACAGGGCTGCTCCCTAGAGCTGCTACAATTGGAGTGCTATGATTTCAACAGAGAGAGTTTTTATGCCTGTGATGTCTAGGGGCATCATTCTCGGCTCCCTGTAAAAAAAAAAAGGGGGGGCAGAACTTCAACTGGGTTGTCTCCCCCGAGAATGCCATACCAGTACCGAGATTGGCATCAATTATGAGAGGGACACCTCTTGCAATGGACCCCGTAACTCCCGTACCAGGCATCGATACCAACCCCTATATTGGTACATATGCCTTTCTCGATATTGAGCAGCTCTATCGGTATCGCGATTGCCACTGGAGGAAGTTTTCTCGCAACTCCCTCTAGCTCTACCGAGATCACTGTCATTGTGACCTGTCCACAGGGCTCAACTGTTGACTCATGATACTGTCGTGAATGCGTCAGTACGTCCACCTAGCTCTTCTCCTTTCCAGCCCCACTCTGTGGGGTGTCAAAAAGTTCAGCTTGGAGAAGATGGGTTTAATCATAGAACTAAAACTGATTCCCCTCAATCCTTAGAGAGCTCTCAGTCGGACCCAACATTGCTCTCTTCTGCATCGCCTGTTGATGGGGTGCTGTACAGAGTGGAACCTCCTTTGGAAGACCTATATCACTCTCTAATTTAATATTTGGTCCACTACAGGTCTCTTCAACCTGTACTGGATTTGAGACGGCTCCATACGTACGTCAGAACCACAAATTCCTGATGGCACATAAAGCCCTGCCCCAGAATATTTACAAAATGTATGGCACTGGTCCTTCCGTTCATTCGCCTTCAAGGGGTAGAAATCTACCCATATTTAGACAATTGGCTTCTGGTGGCATCCTCGAAGGAAATGCTATCGAAGGCAGGGTGACTACTCAATTTATTGAGCTCTTTGGGCCTCATAGTGAACACAGAATCCAGACTCACCCTGGATCTAACAACCCTACATCGGTGTACTTGCACAGACTATTTGCTACGGGGCATACGTTTTCCCACTTCCTCCCCCATCTCAAGTCCTCATACAAACACTTTCCAGTTCAACTGGGAATGTCTTTGCAGCCCTCATTTTTCCTCTCATTCCATGAGTACTGTGGTATGATAATATTAATATTTGTAGTCCACACAGTCTCCATCATAGTCAGGTGTGGCCGAGACAGGTGTGGCTCACTCTACTTCTGAAGATATCAGCCAATGGCGACCAATCGGGTTATCATCAGCTCCGCTGCAGCTCCGAAGATAAAAAAGTCGTGGTAAGTACCCGACTTTTTAAAACTGGAGCTTCAGGGATTTGCTCCTGGATGGCTTTGGGATGCCAGCTGCATCATATAGATGACCTGCTGCCACTCCAGATACACCCCGGCCTGGGGCAAAACTCTTGTCAAGATGTACCCAGACTGTAATTCCTAAATGGACAATCTTTTGTCTCACAACGCCTCAGTGGGTAGAAGAAAATGAATCTGGGGAAGCCTGACCCTGACACAACAGGAGAGTGGTTTTTGTCTTGCAAGGAGATCTGCTGGGCAGCTGATGAGGAAGCAGGATGTGATTGGATGTAAGCAGACTTCCTCCAAACACATAAGAATACAGACAACTGGAGACTGACTGAGGAATCTGTCAGTCAGGCTGTGAGCTTACTGATGTTATTTGGTTGGGCATTGCTCCCTTTGGGAAATCCTGGTGGGGGCATTGCCCCCCTGCCTCCCCCCTGTAGTTTATGCCCCTGCATATGTTCAGACCCATGGCATGGGGTATCCCAATACCGTAACTACTTTCGACATGAGGTCGATTCCATTTTTTCATCCAGCCTGTAGCCTGGCAACGAAGAAGTCATATACTGCACAATGGGATTCTTTTCTAAATACATGGACCTTTAGGGCCTCAAGCCCCATTCAGCCTCCTTAACGATGTCCTTACACTTTACATCCCCTATACACTATAGGGCTAAAATAGTTGTTGATATGCGGGTATTTGACTGCTTTACCTGTTTTTGCACCAACCCCGTTGTTAGGGGGCTCCTCTGGGCATTACGAATCTGGCTCCTCTAACTAGGAGTTTCATTCTGGCATGGAATTTCTCTGTCATGCCGCAATCTCTGACATTGAAACCAGTTAAACCAATGGCACCTTCAGATACCACATAATTTTCTTAGAAAGTTGTTTTCGGATGGCTATATCAACACTACGCAGATAGAGTGAATTAGCTGCCTCAATATTGATGTACCCTACCTGGGCTTCCACACAGGGCTAGAACTGACAAATTTCATAAGACGCAAGAGTTGCAATGACTCGCGGAGTGGATTGTACATGCTATTATACTACCCTACGAGTTGAAGGGCTTGCAACTCGTTGGTCCAGTAACAGCTAAGTCGATGCGCAGTGCATCGAAGTTCGTATCTTTAGCAGGGGATTGTCGATCCTGGACTTATGTAAGGCAGCTATTTGGCATAAGTCCTTTAATTTCATTACATGCTACCACTTGATTGATTGTACCAGGACAAACTGCAATTTGGGGCAAGCAATTTCTTCGTCTTGCGACGGAACATTGATCTACACCTACCCTCCACCGTGAATTGAGCTTGTTAATCAGCCATATGTGTGATGCACAGAGGCCACGAAGAAGAAATGCAGGTTGCTTACCTGTAACCGTAGTTCTTCGAGTGGTCATCTGTGCATTCACACAACCCACCCACCGTCCCCGCTTTGGTGTCGATGTAAATGTACTGTCGATACAGAGCGGTTTCTGTCCTAGTTATGGGGCCAACAAGTCGGTCTCTTGGAACTGAGGAGAACGGTGGGAACATGGAGTCAGTAGACAGTGGGGGAGGGGTTCCCGCCAAAAACGTTTGCCTTAGCTCTAGAAGTTTCCAAGACAGGCTCCACGCAGGCGCAGAGCCCATATGTGTGAATGCACAGATGACCACTCGAAGAACTACGGTTACAGGTAAGCAACCTGTATTTCCTTGCTCTTTTGCTGCTCATATTTGAACCTATGCTGGTTGGAAATACCTCAGGCTCTGATTACTGCATTTGTGAGAATAATAAAATTCTACTAAAAATTATTACCAAATAGAATCTTCCTTACTAATGATTTAAACTGTGATTTCAATAATTAAATTTGAGTCCTTCAGACAAGCAATTTAATTCAATTTGATTTAGATGAAATTAACCCTGGCAGGTAGCTGAAGTGGAGGGCATCTAGGCTGAATTCACGTTTCCCTTGGCTTTGCTGGACTGAGAGGTTTCAACTCTTGAGTCCTGATGAGTTCATAGTATCTAGTTCTCTGAGTGGGTCTCTGAGGATGGTCTGTGCTGCTGTAATAACTTAGCAAGCTCTTATAACCAATATAAGTTATATAAGAAGGTGCCAAATCATGGCATGAGACTCCAGGGGGCATTTTAAGTATTGGTACATTCCCCAACTAGACAAGATAGATCCTTGTCTGTCTTCTCCCACTGTATGCGTAATGTTATCCAGTAGAGCTTTTTCAGATGGTGAAAGGCCTTCTTGGTGTAGATGGTGGTGTGCAAAAGCTTTAATCCTCAAAGCCTTGCTATGACCAAGTTGTAGGTAAAGTCATTTACATCTGTTCTGACTTAAATGTCACAGCTTTGACAGTAAGCAATATGGATGGAAGTAGTGTACAGTCTAGTCATGTTATTATGGATACTTTTCAGCTTGTACAGTCTGAGGATGTGGACAAAGTACTAGGATGTTTCAGACCAACTGCATATTCCCTTGTTCTATGCCCATCCTGGCTATTGAAATGTGCTAGGCCTGAGTTGGAGATATGGACCTTGCATGTAGTTATGATATTTGAGTGATGATATGGTCCCTGTTGCCTTGACAGAGTCAGACTTTATTAAAGATCCAGTATTTGGGGACAATTACGGAGCAGTATCTAATCTTTCATTCTTAGGCAAGGTGTTGGAGTATGGGGTGGCTTCCCAATTCCAGGAAATGTTGAATGCTGCTGATTATTTAGATCCATTCCATTCTGATTTGACACGCAGTTTTGGGACACAAATAGCTCAGTTACCCAGGGAATGGGTGGGGTGGGAGTGTGCAACCCTCATGTTTCTTCTGGACTTCTTGGTGGCTTTTAATGCCATTGACAATGATATCCTTCTGTACAGTGTTTGATAGTTTCAGTACTTACTTCTCAGAAGGTGGTGCTGGGGGACTATCACTCTACCCTATGGCATTGCTTTCCTAGGTGCTGCAAGGGTGTATCTTATTCCCTATGCTTAATATCTACATGAAACTGTTGGGGGAAGTCCTTGAAAATTTGGGCTGAGGTGTATTCAATATGTGGATGATACTTAGGTCTACCTTTCAATTCAATATACTAATTCAGTCTACTAAGATCAGTAATTGTAATAAGGAATTGTAGTTCTCAGCTACCCAGTGGTTCTTAAACTGAATGTTGTGATGTGGTTCCTGAGTGTTTTGCACAATGAAGGGGCTTTTTTCATTCCAGGGCCTTGTTGCTTTTGCTGGGCAAAGAGCTCGCCTTACTGTTGTACAGTTCCTTTACGAGACAGACTTGCTCGCTCCCTCTATTTTATGCTTATTTTTTTTTTAAAAAGTCTATATACATACTTTTAATTAATATTATATATATAATATATATATATATGTGTGTGTGTGTGTGTGTGTTAACTATTGTTCTTCTTCGTGGTCTCTGTGCATCACACTTTGTGGGACTCTGCGCTGGCGCGGAACCTCGATCGGAAACTTCCAATGGCTAAGGAACATTTTTGGGCGGAAACCCCTACCCCACCATTGTGTCACGCATGTCTGTTGCGTTTCCGCCCTATCTCTCAGTTCCTCTTCAACCACCGTTGGCTTGACCTCGTCGGAGATTCGCTGGTCTTTTTTGACTATTTCAGCTGAGGAAATTTTTCTCTATCTTCTCCTTTTGGACTTCCCAAAAACAAATATTTTAGTTATTATAATTTTATCTGTTATCTTTTCTTCATTACTCTCTCCGAGCGCATGGCCTTGAAGGCTCTTTTTACTAATGCATCAAATGTGGCGCTAAATTGCCACCTTCTGACGGACATTCTCTTTATTTATTGTGCCTTGGAGAGTCGCACGTCTTCGAGACCTACAAATTTTGTATGTCCCTTTCAAAACAAGCCAGAAAGAATAGGACTGATAGATTAAAGTCTATTCTCTGGCAATGGGCACTTCAAGCCGTAGATAACTGGCCACCAATAATGGATGTTCCAGTTCCTTCCACTTCTCAAATGGCAGCTCATGAACAGGGCACAACTCTTTTGCTTACTCAAACATTAGCGAAGAAGATCTCAAAACGAGCAAAGAGGCCAAAGGCTGACTCGGCAATTGCAAAGAAGAAATCTAAGACTAAATCTGCTGCTACAGGAGTAGTACCTCCACTGCTGCCATTACTTGATTCTGTGATTTGTATAGTGATCAGTTTGCCATTACCACCCTTGATCATTGAGCCGATTTCTGTGGCATCGGAGGAAGAAATCAGAGTTCTTCTTTGTGGTCTCTGTGCATCACACTTTGTGGGGCTCTGCGCCGGTGTAGAGCCTCGATCGGAAACTTCCAATTGCTAAGGAACATTTTGGGGTGGGAACCTCTCCCCCACCGTCGTGTCGCGCATGTCCGTTGCGTTCCTGCCCTATCCCTCAGTTCCTCTTCAACCACCATTGGTTTGACCTCGTCGGAGCTTCGCTGGTCTTTTTTGACTATTTCAGCTGAGGAAATTTTTCTCTTCTTCTTTTGGACTTCCTAAAAACAAAAATACTTGGAGCTACCTCTAGCCCAAAACCTTCTCGCACAGCAACGGGAAGGTGCAACACCTGGATATCAGCACTCTGAAGTTAACTGCATGGAGAATAGAGTAGATGATGACCTACTCTCACTCCCATCAGAGGTGCAAGCAATATTAAGTGCTTCTAAACGTCCTTCTAGACAGTCTTACTCTGCTAAACTGACTACTTTTGTTCAGTTTGCAGTAGGGATGTGTATCGTATAGTTCTGATGTCCGATAATGAACCGGTAAGGTCGTTATCGGACATCCGATTAATGATAACGATACATAGGGCCTCAGGCCCTATCTGATTGGATCCGAAATCCATATGTCCGACAATTATCGACATACCGGATATTCGGGCCACCATTTTAGGGCCGGCCCTCCCTCCCTCCCACTTGCACTCCTTACTTGGGCCTTCCCCGCTGCCGTCCGCTGCTCTGAACTAAACTACTGAGAACTAGGCTTTGCGGCCTAGTTCTCAGTAAAGCGACGACGCGCCGGGTGATGACGTCACCTGGAATGTTGTAGCTCTACTGAGAATTAGGCTGCAAAGCCTAGTTCTCAGTAGTTCGGAGCAGCGGACGGCAGCGGGAAAGGCCCAGGCAGTGGGAAAGACTCCTCCCTCCCCCCTCGCGCTCCTGACCTGGGACTTCCCCCCGCCCTGTCGTACTGCTAAACAGGCTTTCCGGACCGTTCGTCAGTACAGAGCTGCGCTGAGTGATGATGACGTTACTCAGTGCTTCTCTGTACTGACAAACAGTCCAGAAAGCCTGTTCAGCAGTAGTATGGGTTGGCGGCGGGGGCGAGTAAGGAGCGCGAGGGGGGAGGGAGCACGAGTGGGGGGAGGGAGGGAGGGAGTGCTGGCCATAAACTTGCATTGGGGGAAAGCTTTCTTTCCCCCAATGCAAACCTATGTGGAAAACACTGTTATCGTATCGGAACTTCTGATACTTATTGGATTTCGGATCCGATCAAATCCGGGTACCCCCTGATATGATCGGACCCAAAAAAAAATTATGTCGGAATTTCCGATAACGATACAATACGATAATTTCAGCCATGCACATCCCTAGTTTGCAGCAGATAATGGGTTTGATCCCTGCACCAGTTCAGTTACACAAGTTCTACGGTTCTTGACTATTTGTTTGATAAGGGTCTAAAGTATTCCTCTATTCTAGTTTATTTGGCTGTGGTCTCCAATGCCCTCCTTCCTGTTGCAGGCTTCACTTTCTTTTCACACCCACTAGTCCGTACGTTTCTGACAGGCCTCAGGAATCTACGACCATCATGAAGACTTCAGGCACCGTTCTGGGACCTGACTCTAGTACTAAAAATACTCATGTCTAAGCCCTTTGAGCCATTGGCTACATGTGCACTACAATTTCTCTCATGGAAAATTGCCTTTCTGGTTGCAGTTGCGTCTGCTAAACGGGTCGGTGAACTCTGCATTACGAGTGGACCTTCCATACCTCATATTCCACAAGGATTCCACAACTTTGCAACCAGATATTACATTCCTACCGAAGGTGATTTCTGACTTTCATATGAATGAACCTACTGTATTTCACCAAATGTAAGATGCCATTGCTTGTAAGACTCACCTTGATTTCAGGGCCACCAACAGGGAAAAAGCTTTACGTCGATTCTAAGACGCATCTTAATTTCAGCACCCCCTCCCCCCTCCCCTCCATCGCCGTTGCCTATCCTCGCTGCCACCGCCGCCACTCTGCGCCGCCGCCAGCACTCGCCTCAGCCTGGCAAGGCGTCGTTCCCAGTAACAAGGCGAGCGTTGCCAGCAGCGCGGAGCAGTGGTGGTGGCAGCGAGGATGGGCGACGGCGATGGAGGGGAGGGGGGAGAGTTAGGGCCCCGCAAGTCCTCCCTCCCCTTACCTTGATTGCTGCTGCCTCCGCCTAGGAAGGCTTCAGTACTGGGAAGGAGGCCGCGACCTCGCGAGATCTCCCAAGATTGCGGCCTCCTTCCCAGTACTGAAACCTTCCCAGGCCGAGGCAGCAGAAATCAAGTTAAGTTGGGAGAGGGGACTTCTGACCAGCCTTGTGGGGTCCCTCGGGACCCACTAGGGTGAGTCGCGGGGGGGGGGCATGCAGAGTGCCTTCTGCAAAACGTGGGAGAAATCCCGCGATTGCAAGATGCCATCGATTCTAAGACGCACCCTGTTTTTACAGATGTAAACATGGGAGAAAAAGTGCGTCTTAGAATCGATGTAATACGGTATTTCTCTACCAGCGTTTTTCCAGAATCCGGAGTCTGACATAGAGAAGAGGCACCATACCTTAGATGTGAGGAGGGCGCTCGCCTTCTACAAATCTAGAAGAGAGTCCTTCAGGTCCATGTAGAAGCTCTTTGTATGTTGTGGCGAACTTAAGAAGGGTTCATCAACATCGCTGCAACGCTTGGCTGAATGGATTTGCCAGACTATTGTATTAGCTTACCAAATCTCTAAACGGAAATTACCATCCCGAATTAGGGCACACTCAACTCGAGGAATAGCGACGTCTACGGCATTCGCTAGAGGAGTCGCTCTGTTAGACTTATGCAAGGCAGCCACTTGGGCTTCGCATTCAACTTTTATCAGACATTATAAGCTCGATGTACAAGCCAGAATGACTTCTCGGTTTGGAAAAGCTGTGCTGTCTTCAGTCCTTTGATGACACCTTACCCACCTCCGGTAAGTCAGCTTGCTAGTCACCCCATAAAGTGTGATGCACAGAGACCCTGAAGAAGAAAGACAGGTTGACTACCTGTAACTGTAGTTCTTCAAGTGGTCATCTGTGCAGTCACATTACCCTTCCACTGTCCCCTCTAGGTGTAATGTCAGTGATGTCCATACCAAGAGTGTTACTATCCCTTAGTTTGAGATCATATGTCGGTTTCGAGGAACTGAGGGATAGGGCAGGAACGCAATGGATATGTGCGACACGACGATGGGGGAGGGGTTCCCACCCAAAAATGTTCCTTAGCTATTCGAAGTTTCCAGTTGAGGCTCTGCGCAGGCGCAAAGCCCCATAAAGTGTGACTGCACAGATGACCACTCGAAGAACTACAGTTACAGGTAGGCAACCTGTCTGTATATCAGCTGTAATATCTTTTGTAGAGGGGGAAAGCAAGGCTTGAAACATAGGTAGTTTACAAGTGAGTCTTGAAGATTTGAGTAGGTTTATAGTTGGATCCCACTTCAAATCAAGATATGCAGTATGGGCTATATCTCACACATTTTGAACTCTATTCCCCTGTTGTGGCTAATATAGTTCTGGTGTTATGAGTCGTGATTGGCTGCAGAATGAGAGGTGTATGTGGGAAATCACCTTGGGCTCTCTATTAATGCCAATGGATGTGAAATTAGTGCCACCAACTATTTTGCTGACATATCTTATACATGACATAAAGAACTAGCAGTGGGGCACCTATTTATTCAATTAAAGCATGTTTACATGGCTTTTTAGCCGGAAAGGTTTACAGAATAACTTACAAATATCAGCAGTAATTCAGGCCCTGCCCTTAGGCTTGCGATCAAAAAGACATAACACATGAGGAAAAAGGGATTAGGAGGGAGGAGTTAAAAAGAAAGCTTAAGCACCCAACCTTACATTTACAGTTCTTATAACAACCAGCTGGAATGGAAATAGTTTTGGTAGCCTGATGGAACTGTCCATTCTTCCTGACTGTGCTCCACTCTACTCATAGTAACTGAGTCTAGCTTGGTTAGAAGAGGTAACTCTGAGAAAAACAGTGAACTTCACTACACCAGTATAATCTGCAGTTACATCAGCACAGGGGATCCTATCCTTTTCCAGCTGATGTAACTCAAGGATAGCATTACCTAACCTAACCAGTGTCAGTCAAAGATAATATTACCAATGGTCTACTTTGATTCCCCCTCCCATCTCTTTACAATAAAGGTAAAATAGTTTTTATAAACTGTACAGTAATACATTTTAGCTTTAAAAATATGATTGTATTTCTTTGCCCAAAAGAAATTAGTATGCTAGGTTAATTAGCATTAAGATGCACAATAGCTCTATATACCTGCTATTGATAAGTCCAGTTTGTTGTGCCTTGTAGTACCTAATCTGATCGGCACTTAAACACACTAAGTTGTAAGACTGTTTTTACATTTCTTTCCCCAGGTTTTTAAACAGCACTGATCTTGATACAAAGAGATGCAGAGGCATATCATATTGATATACCTCTAAGAATTATCAATTGAAAAAATTGTCCACTACTAAAATGTGACTATATTATATGATCTCCAGAGCATGCTATCATACTTAATGTTTCAAAAAATTGCCAGGGATTAGTTTACTTTTCAGTACACCTGACCCAGAGAAAGTAAAAGTTTTAGATCTGGTCTATACATGCAGATGGGCTGAAAAACTGTCACTTTTGTTAGAGCAATGTATATATTAGATTCATGTTGTCTTGCCTGATCAATTACAAAATGAAGTACTTGCCATAGTGTTCCATAAGTAAACCTCATGGAGTTTAGCATTAGAAATGTGCATAACTTTGATTCTGTTGTAGCGATTAGAAGATGATGAACAATACTAAATTAAGGAACTTAGACAAAATGCTGGAAATTCTAACTTGCTCTGGCAAATGTTTAAACGCTAACGTTCCAGTACAAGGTTGTAATTTCATATTTCATTTTGATGGGGGTTCATAATAACAGTTAAGTAGATAAGTAATGTAATAGGTTTACCAAGGCACTTTAAAAGCTGGGCTTGATAAAACTTGTGTGTGCATGATGATTTTTGCAATCAAGTCACTGTGCATAATTACTATCAACTGGTGTATTAAAAAGTCATAATTTAAGTCTGCATAAAAGTTTACAACATTTTAAAGATGGTCCAAGCTACCATGAAAAATAATTCTGAAAGTTGCCATATTTTTCCCAGAAGAAACCTAGTAGTGATAAGTAGTTTAAAAACTATGGAAATGTTTGTGTAAGATTAGTTTTTAAAGTGTTTTCCACTTGATATGTAAGATCTTTTTAAGGAGTTGAACATAGCTATGTTGCAATTGTTGAAATCAATGTTGCTTTTCACTTTCACAGATGGAATACCTCAGGTTTACTATTTTGGCCCTTGTGGCAAGTATAATGCCATGGTGCTGGAACTACTGGGACCTAGTTTGGAAGACTTATTTGACTTGTGTGATAGGACATTTTCTCTGAAAACTGTTCTTATGATAGCCATACAATTGGTGAGTATAGCTTCTATATTTTTTCTTAAATGGTCTTTTGTACAATATTAGGTTAGATATCTTTGAGCAAATGCAGAATCAAATTATTGTTCTCCATAATATTTCTAATTAATACACTTAATTGCTTGAAGACAAAGGGTTGAATCCTGAGATCTCATGAGTAGAGAAGGCAATTTTCACTGATTCTTCCACACCCCTGAAAATCTGCTTCAGAGGATTGGAGGACCCTCAGGAATAGTGTGGGAAGTAGTTGCAGAAGGAAAAGGGAATCCATGAGAGACAACCTCTATTGGATCACCAGCTATTGTGCAAATGGAAGGATATCTTCTGTTCATGGAAGGGTTTTTCTGAATCCAAATCAAAATCTTTGTATAGCAGTAAACTCTTCAAAAAGCAAAACCTAGATCCAATACTCACTGATAGAAGACATAGATTTCTGGATCTAGGAAAGCTGAATTCTGTGTGCTTTGTAGGTCTGCCTCTACTAGTCATGGAAAGGGCCTAACAGCAATGCAGACAACCCCCTGCTCATTGGAAGTTCTCTAGGCTTGTCCTCTCTGAGTTTCTGACACTTGGCACTGTTTACACATATCAGGCTCATCTTTATTGCCTTAATGTCTGAAACCATTCTTCAGACTGACCACAGTGTTCAGGATGCTGAATTTTGGACCCAGTACCTATTTCTACAGTGAAGCAATGCAGGTGCAGATTATCCAGAAGCCACTTAATTTCCAAGGCAGTGCTGGCATTGGAGATAAGCAAGTTGACTTATTTATTTCACGTACGTTGTCATAGAAATAAAACGAAGGAGACATTTGTTAAATACTTCAGGCTTTTTCTCTGAGAAGCAAATCACACATTGTTATGACCAGGTTTTTCTTAGGTAGTTTAAAGCTTAAAATTGTTATCCCAATATGAAGTATTTATGAACAGCACATAATGCCAAGCACTACTTATTTTAACAAGCATTAATCTGTCATATTTACTCACTGAGCATATAGCACCCCTTACTCTTGTACCCGGAGCTAAAGGAAGATTTAATAAGACGAACGCCTCCATTTTTAATTTGACCCATAAGGAAGCATGTTCCTTCAAGACAGTCAAGATACAGCAATGCTTGCTTTTATTTGTTCTGCTGCTATAGTTCTGGTTAAAAAAACACCTTTCTTTCATTCTATTTAATAGATTTCTCGAATGGAATATGTTCATTCAAAGAACTTAATATACAGAGATGTAAAACCTGAAAACTTCTTAATAGGACGACCAGGAAACAAAACTCAGCAAATTATTCATATTATAGATTTTGGTTTGGCAAAAGAATATATAGATCCAGAGACAAAGAAGCACATACCATACCGAGAACACAAAAGCCTTACAGGAACTGCTAGATACATGAGTATAAATACACATTTAGGAAAAGGTATGTATTTATTTTTAGAACACAAATTTAGCAGCTTCATTGTGACCAGGTCTTTGCAGGTTAATAATCACTTTTGCAAACTTGAGTTTTTTATTGAAAAAAAATATTTAGTAGTTTAATTATGCTTCATTTGTTTTATTGAAGCATGCTCAATGAGGATTACAAGTTGAGTTCCAAAATATTCATCCCAGTGAGCACTCAGCTTTGAAAACGTTTAAAAAATTTCTAAGACATCTTTTCATTTTGTGATAGTGCACAATTGAGTTTAATCTTATGTTCTCTTGTGTCATCGTTTGATTGGCATTATTGACCAGACCAAATCACATGCACCACCTTTAGCGTAGTTATTGCCTTTAGACTTCAAAACCATGGGATTGGTACAAAATGTCTATAGCCAAAATCTATTGTAAGGAAGGGGAATAGGAGTTTTCCAAGTGGAAAAATTACTTAGTAAACTGCTCTGGAAACTTGTTGAATGGCATCAGAAAAATCTTTTAATTTTTTTAAAAAATATGCACATTGCTGCTTTAATATGTGATTGGGAAAGATGCCTAAATAAGATGTACAGTTAATTTCAAAAGAAAGATAAAGTACATTGATGGAGAATTCCTTTCAGCTTCCTTTGGGTTATATCTTTACCCCTGCCCCTTCATTCGAGTGCAGAGCAAAGGAATCATGAGGCGCAGCAACCATTATTGCTATGAAGCTTTGTACACCCTAATACTAATAGCATCTGCATGCAGTTTCCATTATTTATTCAAAATGCTATATCCTGCCTTTACCCATATGTGCCTATGTTACAAAATTCAAAACAGGAAATGATAAAAACAGCCCAAATAAACCAATCTTGATCAAAATCATATAAAAAGCAGTACAAATCCAGTTGGGTAAAAGCCTCGAGAATAGACTCTTCAACTGGCTTCTAAATTATCAGCTTTATTGCCAAACAGGTGTCTCTGGGGAATTGACACCACAGAAAATGTCCACCCCCCCTGTTGACACCTGCCTAAATTCTAAAGGCAAGACCACCCAAAGCAGGGCCCCTGAAAATTCAAGTGTATGGGCAGGCTCATATGGTTGAAAGCATCCTATCTCACTGTTAGAAAGATTGCATTATGAAAGGTGTGGCTGGCTTTCCCCCTTTCATATGATGAAAATGAGCCTCCCGATTCAGAACCCAACAGAACAGTGTTTTGGGGTTGTATTCAACGGTGGCTTTGCCTTGGCAAAAAGAACTTCTGCACACTAAAGTTGGACTACTCCATTTTCACTGATCTCTCCTATCTACTGCAGCCCCCTGTGCTATATTGCATTCTGTTCCAGAGGATCTCCCAACCCCCAAGAAGTAATAGTAGTTTTTGGGGAAAAGAGGGTGTAAATGGGTAGGGAGGATCGGAATAAAGTTGGTCCTCTGACCTAAATGAGTAGAAACACTTGCCAAGGTAAGGTCCCTATTGGATACAACCCTTCCCTGATTTTCTCCTTTTTAGCTCTAGATCTTGTAGATCTAAGCCACAGGCAACTTTCAGAAGCCAGCACATGAAGCTGTTTCCTGCTTCTTCAAAGAGGAGAAAATGGTGTGCTACTTCAGAATGCAACTATGTCTGTAAAACATAAGACAAAACTAAAGCCGCAGTGTACATAGCTATTCTATTCTTCCTTCTCCCCCACATTCCTGAAAGGGAGCTTTGAATGGATTTGCAGGTTTCCTTTGGAACTCACCCCCACCTTCAAAATCAGGAAGAGGATGACAGGTTTGTAAAAGCTGTATGCTGGATTGTTCCCTTCTTGTTTTCAGGAACAGGGAGAGGAAGAAAAGAGTCAGTGTCCTGCGCTGTTAGAAAACAACCTCAGTGGTTTTAAACCTTACATCTAGGTTCTTGTTTGTTACTGTACCAAGGCAGCAACACAGTGAGATTCCTTTCTAAGCAACTACTTTCCAATTAAATATGTGTCTTAAGTAGAATACAAAAACATACAACAACAATTGCTCTCCCACCTTTCTGTACCAGGCATTCAAGGATTTTAAAATAGATTTTATAGTAAAGAATAGCTTGTTTTCTGTACAAAGGATTTTTAGCTGGAACTATATTTAAGAAAAAGCTATAAAATATACAATATACTTCTTAAATAAATGTACAGCATATTTGTCTCATTGATTTCTTTTGTATCACTTCAGAATTGCTTGTTAGTCTTAATATTTTCAATTTGCTTTTTCAGAACAAAGCAGAAGAGATGATTTGGAAGCTCTAGGTCATATGTTCATGTATTTTTTAAGAGGCAGCCTTCCGTGGCAAGGGTTAAAGGTAGTGTGTTAATTTTTTGAATTTGTCTTGTTTCTCCAAATATTGTCATAGTTTCACAACATGTTTTTGAAGCAGACAATTTGATGTCTTTTCAAACTTAGGCAGATACGTTGAAAGAACGGTATCAGAAAATTGGAGACACAAAGAGAGCAACTCCCATAGAAGTACTGTGTGAAAACTTCCCAGGTAATCAGTTCTGCTATGAAAGAACAGTCTGTATATGTTGACAATTTTTAAAGTTGATCACTAGGTTATACTCCTAATTATTTGTACTTGTACTATCAATCTTATGTATATACATTTCGTCTTCTTTCTCATCAGCATCATCTTGGTTGAATTGCTGTTAGAAATATTGGCAAGGAAAGAGTTGGTGTTCCTTCTGTTCCCGTACTGCTTTTAATGCTTTTAACAGCTTTTATGAACCTGACCATGCAACTGGTTGCTGTTAGATGCTGTCTAGTAAATTCATGGGAGAGACCTCTGAAAGGAACTTTGTGGCTACCAAATAGCTTCCATTACATCATAAGGAGCAACGGTTTTGGTTATTTAAACAGATTAGTGCCAACACCTATACTCCTATGAGATAATAATACTTGTGGAAAGTCAGGGGTGGAGCATATAGTGTTGGGGAAAAGTAAGTAAAGAATAAGAATAAGTGCATATGCCTCTATCATATGAATTTTCCCTCTGTATTGATGGGCAAGTGCAATAGTTTCAGAATCTGGAAATTTTAAAAAATCTGGAATTTTTTTTAAAAAACAGTGTTATTATGAATCATCAGTTCATAATAATTATCAAAGCAGAAGAATATTTTCACTAAGGAAATAAATAATTTTTTAATAGTCAGTCTTCAGCTCCCTGTTACAACAATTTGGATCATAGTGCTGCAGTTTTATAGAGTGGAAATAATTAAAATGTATTAATATTTTTCTTACTTGCTGTAGCCTGTTGTGATATTTATGGCATGGAATTGAAACCTCCATCTGTATGTAATATGGATGTGTACATAGAAAAAGATAAGATTTCCCTTGAACGTGATCAGAGGAACACATGAGCATACTATGGCACCATTAAAGTTTGTCATTCTATAGAAAATACTCTAGACAAATTTTGTCAGTGGAATCCGGAACACAAAATGTTCCAATGCAGAAAATGGATTACACAACAGAAGCTCACAAGAACTGGGACAAAATATTAGAAACCGCAAGTGCATGCAAGTGGTTTGAGGACAGAATATGTGAAGCTAGAATATTTATTACTTGAAGCCAGATTTTAATTCTGTGCCATGAAGATGATGCATAAAAAAATCCTGTGGTTAATGAAAATGACACAGACCATAGCAAGGAGGATTAATAATCAGTGCTGTAAAGTTTAGACAAGTGCCCCAGAGTTCTACATGGTGTAGAGAGCCTCTACAGAAACCTGCTTCAGAAATTCACCCTGCCTCAGAAATTCACCCTGAACATGAGGAGGGTATTGAGAATAGTGAGAGTGGCTGGAGCTAATCTTATTTTCGCTTTCCTTTCTCATGTGCCACTGTAAGTACGATATTAAGCGTATCCAAATAGGGCTAGTATTGATACTTATGCTGTGATTGGGGAAATTTTACTCTCTATGCAGAATCTCTATTTAAATGTGAATTGTCAGTTTAGTTTCCACTTATGCGCTAAATTACACTTTGTAAAAATACTTTCCCTTACTATGAAGACTAAGTTAAGGATTAATGTAATTTAACTCTTCTGTTTTTCCTAACTGTTAAAATAATAAACATGTATTTTTTCATGTAGAGGAAATGGCTACATATCTTCGCTATGTGAGAAGACTAGATTTTTTTGAAAAACCAGACTACGACTACTTAAGAAAACTCTTTACAGATTTGTTTGATCGGAAGGGCTATATGTTTGATTATGAATATGATTGGATTGGTAAACAGCTGGTAAGTACAGTTTAACAAGTACTACTGAAATGGACCTGAAATTTATGATGAAACCTAAGTGTTAGTATATAGCATTATAGATAGTTGCAGAAGGTACTCCATTTTAACCTCTGTTCCTGCTCTGTCTTTTCTAAAGCCTTAGGCAGATGTTTTATAAGCTCTTTCTTTGTGTCTTTGAGAGGAATACTAGCTCTATATTTGTCTTGTATTTTGATTGTATGGAGAACCAGCACTGTTTACTCTTTGAGTAAGACTACTGCAGTAGGAACTATAAAGGCCTGTTTCACATTCTGTTTTATGTAGTTGACTCCTGCCACTGATTTGTTTCTATGGTTTAATGAAAGAGGCTAATGAAGTATTGTTTACAGGAACTAGCACTGAATTTTTAAATTCATATTCCCCGAGTTTGAAAATATGGGAAGCTATAAAATGTGAACATTTAGTCATGATCTTGTGTGTTCATAGGCATTAGTGAAGTACACTGTGTTTTAAATCCCCAAGGTTTAGATAGATTTAAATGGCAAATGTATCTTTTTAGTTGTCAGGTGCTACTTGCTGCAGTCATGCAAAACTGTCAGTCCTCCTGATTAGACTCATTAACTGAATCAACTTTCTAAGTAGCTTTCACTAGTGCATTCTAATAAAATGGTGTGCTTTATTTCCTGAAAGCAAGTTTAACTAACAATTTAATGAAAGAATCCTTCTGAGTTAAATGTGTAGAGAGTGCCTTCTAGGGTCTTGGAAGATAATTGTTTAAGGTATAATGAAGTTAAGCTCGTGTTAGTCTTACATATAGGTCTACAAATTTATTTAGTCTTCCTGTCCACATGCACCAATCTAGTAATTTACATGAGTAATCTTAGTGATAGTAATTATTACTTAAAGGCTTCTAGGTGTGTGTGGCTGGTTTAAGTTATGCCATGGATTTTTAAAATCGCTTCAATCAGTTAAATGTTGGTGTCTTTGAAACCTACGTTTTTATTTTACCAGTATTCAGCATAATGTATTGTTTGCAGCCTACTCCAGTGGGTTCTATCCATTCAGATCCTGCGATATCTTCTAACAGAGAAGCACATCCACACAGAGATAAGATGCAACAGTCCAAAAATCAGGTATGCTGTAGTGTGTACCAGCTTTGTACTGTAATAATTCTGCTGTGGTTTATGGTACCAATACAGCGAAAGTGTTAACCATTTAACTTTTCGCTGCATTATTTATTAATATAACTGTTTTGACGTTGGACCTTAAATTAGTTTAAATTTATTGTGGGTATAATTCAGTTTGAGCCTCAGTGTTTCAGTCCGTACTATATAATATTAAACTTCCTACTGTTAGTGCATACAAAATAAAGAGGCACTCAACAAATACTGGTAATAGGTGCAATCAAGCCTCTCTGTTCTTTAGAGAGAATTTCTCCATCTACCTTTACCATGGTTAAGCATTATATTAGCTGTGACATTAACTGTGGTTACAACTAACCAGGATTCCTGGTAAACCAGGATTTAAAGCCAGCTTCAATCTCAGGTTTCAAATCTGATATAGAGAGAACTCTGGTTAACTTTCTGTTATATATGCCATTGCTCATGTAATTATTAACCATGTTTAAGACAGGGGGAATTCACTCTTCAGAAAGTACATTGCTTTGTTGCCTCTCCAAAACCAAGTTTCTTGTTAAGCATTTATTTAAATGAAGAAAAATTAAGACACAGTTTCGAAGTCAGGTGGTAGGAAAGGTTTTGGAACTCCTTTTTATATCTGTGCTTTTCCATAATGATGTGTCTTTTTTTAGCAAGTACTTGTGGAAATATTAAATAACTACATGGAAATGGTTTCAGCTCAGCAATAACAATTATGTTCTTCTTCGTGGTCTCTGTGCATCACACATATGGGCTCTGCGCCGGCGCCGAGCCCCAATCGGGAAACTTCACTAGCTAGCTTAGTGCTTTTTTTGGCGGGAACCCCTCACCCACCATCCATTGCGCATGCTCCGGGTCCCGCCTTACCTCAGTTCTTCTTCGACCGCGTAGCTGATCGCCTCGCGGGAGACTTCTCCGGACGTTTTCGTTCGTAGCATTCTGAGGAAAGAAATTTTTTTTTACTCTATTTTAGCTTAGTGTTAGTGTTAGTTGTTGTTAGATATATATAAAAAAAAAAAAAAAGTTAAAAGTTTATATAGTTATAGATATAGTTGGAGTTATGGCGCAGGCGGCGCTTTTCAAACATTGCTCCCGTTGTAGGGCAAAATTAACCCTAACGGATGGACACTCTTTGTGCCTCGTGTGTTTGGGGGAAGGGCATGTTGTAGACTCCTGCCCCCATTGCATGGCTTTTTCCCGCCAAACCAGGCGGATTCGGGCAGACAGGCTCCGTAGCCTGCTATGGAGCAAGGCCTTGTCTGCGGTAGACCAGCCTCGCCATCATTCTCGTTCTCCACAGCCTGTGGACTCGGAGGCGGACCGGTCGGCCTCCGGTGAGCGTAGGCGGATGCCTGTAAGTCGCTCTCAACCGGCATCTCCCTGCTCTCCCCCGCGTGGGGACGCGGCAGAGGCACCTTTGCCACGACTTCCGACTAAGCCGTCTAAAAAGACTACCATGGCGGCCAAAAAGTCTGGCAAAAATAAGAAATCAAAGTATTTGTCGTCGGCACCGAAGCCCTCTTCGGCGTCGAAGCAGCCTAAGGAGCATACGGCGGCGAGAGAAGACCGCTCTCCAGCTCTCAAACGCCCGCCGACATCAGTGTTGGAATCTTCTTCGGCACCGAAGCGATCGTCGACATCGGCACCGAAGCTATCTTCGGCAGCGGCAGCATCGTCTTTGGCAGCAAAGCGCTCTTCGGCATCAGCAGCGCCGTCGGCGTCGGCACCAAAGCGATCTTCGACATCGGCAGCAGCGTCTTCGGCACCAAAGCGATCGTCGACATCGGCAGCGCCGTCGACGTCAGGACAACCGTCGATTTCGAGGGACCAGCCACGAAAGCCGACATCGGTATCGAGTCGAAGATCGACGTCGTCGACTCCACGTCGTCCTGATCCGTCGATACCGGCGAGCAAGCCCTCGGCGTCGCTCAGGAAACACTCGACATCGACGCCTGCCCGTCCAGCGTCCTCACCAATCCTCTCTCAGAGATCTGCTTCATTGACGCAGCGGGCTTCGTCGTTGCCTCCACGGCCAGTCTTTCAAACTTTGGATGTTGAAGTGTGCTCCTCGGATGTGGAGCTTGTAGATGTTCTCCCATCGGACATCTCTGTAGATCACGATGTTGATGTCGGACCTAGTGAGGAGTACCTGCAACAACCTTCACCACTGGGTATCGTTGCGTCCCCGATGTCGAGGACCTCAAAGACAACCTATCGGTCTCGATCGCGCACTAGATCCCAGTCTCACTCGCGATCCCAACAATGGGATTCGGTATCGGATAGATCCAGAAGTAGATCCCGTCACCGAAGAGCTCCACGCTATCTTTTTGACCCCTATACAGGAAACAGAATCGGACGGTCATCCTCGCAACGCAGGCTTCAACGCAGCGTCACACGTCAACAGCCAGCTTCAGCGCCAACGCACACCTCAACGGCACTTGTTCCTAGGCCTCTCTCTCCTACCTCGGGTGATGACTACCCTTCCGACGCGTCGTCTATACGCTCTCAGGCACCATCAGTCCCTTCTCCTCCTGAGGGGGTTGGGTGTAGTGACAGACCATCGCCATCGTTAGAGTTAGGTTCTTTTTCTGACCAGATGCAAAGGATGGCACAATCTCTTGGGTTAGATATCAACCAACCGCAAGAGGATCTAAATGATAAAATTTATGACGTTATGTATGCGGAGCCAGCACCTCAGCTCACTCTGCCGTTGGTACCGACGCTCCTAAAAACCTTCAAGAGTGCATGGGAGAACCCAGCAACAGTGGGTGCTACCTCGAAACGTTTAGAAACGTTGTACAAAGTCAAGGATGTCGAGGCTCCGTTCCTGTGTAGTCATCCAAGGCCGAACTCCATTGTAGTGGAGTCATCGCAAGGACGCTCCACGAAAAGTCATTCTACTCCTGTGGATAAAGAGGGTAGGAAGTTGGACACATTTGGTCGCCGTGTATATTCTTCAGCAACGCTAGGTTTTAAGGTAGCAAATTTTCAAGCAACCATGGCGAGGTACCAGCTCTTTCTCTGGGAGAAAATTTCCACGTTAACGGATTACCTCCCAGACGACCAGCGTGAGCTGGCCAGGGTTTTCCAGGCTGAAGCAACCAGACTATCCAGGCAGCAGCTGACCACGGCTAACCACCAGACAGATTGCGCAGCAAAGGCTCTAGCAGGGGCGATTGCGCTACGTCGCCATGCATGGTTGCGCTCCTCAACACTACCAGCCGAAACAAAAGCTTGGATCGAGGATCCAACAGAGGAGAGGGTCTGTTTCATTCGTCGACCGACAATACTATGGATGTCATCCATAAGTCGAAGGTAACGGCTCGTAAAATGAGCGCACCCACACAACAGGGACAGCAGCAGCCTCGCTCGCGCCGTTGGTACCGGTCTTTCCAGTACCAACCTCGGCGACAACAGGAACGCAACCAGCGTTTCCAATCACAGCAGCCGCAGTCTTCTTTTCAAGCCAGAAAACCTGGCAACAGATATACCAAGGCACGCTGCCAGGACCAGACGTCAAAACGGCGTCTTTGACTCCATTCCGATAACTTTACCACAACACCCGACTACCAGGCTCCAACCTTTTCTGCATCGCTGGAAATCAATAACAACAGACAAGTGGGTGCTATCAACAATTTCCGAGGGCTACCTCATAGAGTTTCAAGCCTACCCATCTCTAGGCACTGTAAGGACCACTCCACCGTCTCCCACACTGTTGCAGGAAACAACAGCCCTGTTACAGAAGAAGGCAATCGTCCGTGTTCCCTCGCGACTATTAAAAGCGGGTTTTTACTCGCGCTATTTCACGGTTCCAAAGAAAGACGGCGGCCTTCGTCCTATAATGGACCTCAGACACTTAAACAAATTTATAAAGCCAAGGAAATTCCGCATGATTACGTTAGCCCAGATCCTGCCACTACTCAAGCGACACCGGTGGTTCACTTTGGTGGATCTCAAAGACGCTTATTTTCATATTCCAATACACCCAACTCATCGCAAATATCTGAGATTCATTATAGGGAAAAGGGTGTATCAGTTTTCAGTCCTTCCCTTTGGCCTCCGGACTGCACCACGGGTTTTTACCAAGTGTATGGCCGTGGTGTGTGCCCATCTCAGATCACAGAATGTCGAGCTCTATCCCTACCTCGACGATTGGTTGATCGTTTCTCCAACCCGGTCGCAAGCACTTTCCGACGTCGGTCTCGTCACTTCTTGTCTCGCCAGCTTGGGCCTAGAAATAAACAAAGAAAAGTCAATTTTTCATCCCACACAGACGATTCACTTTATAGGGGTGCTTTTAGACTCCATGGTGGGACGAGCATATCTGCCAGCCGAGCGCACTCGAACCATAGTGTCTCTCGCTTCGCGGCTTCAACAGGGCTCACGCACGACAGCGTTCACTGTGCTTCGCATGCTAGGCTTCATGGCCTCTGCGGTATTCGTTGTCCGCTGGGCCCGTCTCCACATGCGCCCGCTACAGCAGGTGCTTCTCCAGCGCTACCGTCCTCATCAAAACCTGAGAAAAATCATACTTACCATTCCGTCGGCTGTCCTCCCTTCTCTCCGTTGGTGGTCGTCCGCAACTCATCTGACTCACGGCATGCCGTTTCACCACAAGGGTCCAACTCGAACAGTCACTACAGATGCTTCCTTGGAAGGGTGGAGAGCACACTGCAACGATCTGCAAATTCAAGGAAGATGGTCAAGGTCAGAGTCCAGATTCCATATCAATCTCCTGGAATTCCTCGCCGTAAAGCGAGCACTGCACGCTTTCTTACCACACCTTCAAGGACATCATGTTCGCATCCTGTCCGACAACACCACTGTGGTGTGGTACATCAACAAAGAAGGCGGGACAAGATCTCGTCACATCCTCCGTTTGGCACTGGACATTCTGCATTGGGCCCTTCGCAGGGACATCTGTCTATCCGCGCTTCACATTGCGGGAGCGGACAATGCGAAGGCAGACTCACTCAGTCGAGAATTCACCAACACCCACGAGTGGGAGTTATCCCAAGAGGTGCTGAAGTGCCTGTTAACAAAGTGGGGCACGCCGTCGATAGACATGTTTGCGACTTCTGCAAATGCCGTCTGCCAGGACTATTGTTCTCGGGCGGGGATTGGACATGCATCTCTCGGAGATGCATTCCAGTGGGATTGGTCCAACGGCTTCCTATACATGTTCCCCCCTTTTCCGCTGATTCCAAAAACGGTGGCCAAGGCCAGCAGATGCTCTTTGAACGCGATCCTGGTGACCCCTTGGTGGCCGAGACAACACTGGTTCACCACCCTCTATCATCTGTCGCAGCAACAATGGTGGCGTCTACCCAGGATACCGCACCTGCTGTCCAAGAACGCAGGAGCTATCCTGCACCCGGACCTTCAGTCGCTGCACCTCACAGCGTGGCGGATCCAACAAATTGGCAGTCACTAGATATGCCACCAGCTCTACGTTCCATATTCGAAGCCTCTATAAAATCGTCTACGAGAGCTTCCTACACTAGGAAATGGAACTGCTTTTTGAAGTTTGCAAACGATAAAGGGTTTCCAGCGCACGATGGCCCCGTGTCGGGTATCATCGATTTTTTGTATTCCCTTCATGCAGGAGGCTTGAAGCCCTCCTCTATCAAAGTCTACTTAGCGGCCATTTCAGGACAACACGCTAAGATGGATGGCTATACGGTTTTTACACACCCGGTGGCTAAAACTTTTATGAAAGGATTACGCCACATGTTCCCGCCAGTTCGACAGATTGTTCCTCAATGGAGCTTATCTGTAGTCTTAACGGCGTTGACGACAAAGCCGTTTGAACCGTTAGCTACAATAGATCTCCGATTGCTAACATTTAAGGCCATATTCCTGGTAGCTATAACATCCGCTAGACGCGCCTCAGAACTAGCGGCGCTGATGGTGGGGCCTCCTTATACTCAGTTTTTTTGGGACAAGGTTGTGTTACGTCCTGGTCCCTCGTTTGTCCCTAAGGTTTCTTCCATGTTCCACATTAACCAAGATATAGTTCTTCCAACTTTTTTTAAGGCGTCTACAGATCCCCTTTCGACGGCTTTGTACGCGCTGGATGTTCGGCGTACGTTAGCTTTCTATAAAAAGAGAACAGAACCTATCCGTAAATCAGATAAGCTGTTTATTTGTTACGGTGGGAAGACTAAGGGATTGGCGGTTTCCTCCCAACGTCTGGCCCATTGGATTGTGGACACTATTGTCCTGGCCTATCAAGTTCTTGGCAAACAGCCCCCAACCTCGTTCACAGCACACTCGACAAGGGGACAAGCGACATCGTCGGCCCTGATCCATGGATCATCAGTTCCGGACATTTGCAGGGCAGCGACATGGTCGAGTGCATCAACCTTTGTGAAGCACTACAGGCTGGACGTTAGAGCGGCAAGGGACACTTCGTTCGGCCGAGCGGTCCTGTCTTCCATCTGTCAGTGACCCACCAGCGTGCATCCCCTCCTCCGGTAAGTTTGGCTGATTAATCGCCCATATGTGTGATGCACAGAGACCACGAAGAAGAAATGCAGGTTGCTTACCTGTAACTGTAGTTCTTCGAGTGGTCATCTGTGCATTCACACAACCCGCCCACCATCCCCTCGTTGCAACGCTATGGTGTATGCAGGAGGATTAGAGCGCATATGCCTCCTATTTGTTTACCTAGTGCGAGGCCGTAACGCGGTCTCAGGGAACTGAGGTAAGGCGGGACCCGGAGCATGCGCAATGGATGGTGGGGGAGGGGTTCCCGCCAAAAAAAGCACTAAGCTAGCTAGTGAAGTTTCCCGATTGGGGCTCGGCGCCGGCGCAGAGCCCATATGTGTGAATGCACAGATGACCACTCGAAGAACTACAGTTACAGGTAAGCAACCTGCATTTTGTTGCTGATAAAGATTCCCTCGTGAGAACATCCCATGTTGCTATGATCAAAAGATCCTTAACTTCTGAACTATATAGTACAATTTTATAATGTTCTTGAAATAATTGGTTCAGTGCCAGTTTATAGTCTGAGGTGCTCAGAACACTTACTATATTTTGCATTTTCAGAGGTGGTTCAACCATTTGAGTTGAACTACATTAGTTGGCTTTACAAGAGCTGAAAAAATACATAAGGATATGATATTGGCAATAACTGGCATTCTCATAGTGGCTAGTATTTTTCAGACCCAAGCTATTGGGAAACAGCCTGGCTTGGCTCCATCTATTCTTTGGTTTCCCTCAGAAGGACAGATAGTCCTTTTCAAACCCAAGATGGTGGAAAGGGTATGGTCCAGCTGAGGCATTGTAAAATGACTAAAGGTAAAACTGGGGCTCACATATGCTTATAAAACAAGTCATTTGTACGGTCTGACCCAAGAATCACTGTTAAAGAAATGCACATAACAGTGAGGGTAAGGAAACTGGCTTTTCAGATGATGTTAGACTGCAACTCCCATAATCCCTGATCATTTGCGTATTGGTTGAGGCTGATGGGAGTTGAAATCCAAAAACATCTGGAGGACTACAAGTTCCCCACCCCTGCATTGATCTTTGCACATGTACAAAATATGGATGTGTAAATGCTTTAGTTCCAAAAATATCACTTTATACATACTCTTCATTTTTCTATACAAAATGTATGTTAGTGTTAACGTTAAGTTTGTTACTTGTTAAAAAGTCCATTACTACTTTTTAAAAATAGTTTTGGCAGACTTTATTTTTATTTTTTAACATTCAATGTTACGATGACAGAACCTGTTCTACTCGAGTGTGCATGCCATGGAAGAACTGAAGCTCTCATTTTGTTTGTGCTCATCTGTGATATAATGCTGATTTTTTTATTTTACAAAGGAAAGCTTATCCCACCCCAAATATCCCTATACTGCATGGGTTTTCATGTTTGAAGTTTTTGAGTGATTCCAATTACCGTTATGGTCTATAAAAATAACTTTAAACATGTCTTTCTGTATGTGCATAGGAGCCCATGTGTTCTTGTGACGTTTATGTAGAATACAGTTTATTAGCCGCATGATGTGTTTAATATGTTCTGGATTCTTATTCCTCCTCTTCCATGCATGCTTAATGCATTATATAACTGGCAGTCGACAGACCACAGGGCAGCTTGGGACCCCCATCAGGCCAATCCCCATCATTTGAGAGCTCACCTAGCAGCTGACAGACATGGTGGCTCGGTACAGGTATTTTCTGTTCTTTGCATGACTATTTCCACACCTTGATATCCTTGGACACACATGGCATGTGTCTAGTTTTCTGTTAAAAATTCTATTTCATAACTATGTCCATAACCCCATTTCTTTGATTATATTAGCCATACTGAAAGGTCACACAAAATGTAACTTATTTTCTGCAAATGCTTGTAGAACATCAGCTACCTGGCTTTTGAATAGAATATGTTGGTATGGTTAACTGGATTAGTCTCAAGCTCTGAAATTGTCACTCTTTGGTAGAAATAGAAATGGCAATGCCATTGGGGCCAAATGAATTCTGATTAGTGGTACTAATACTTTGTTCTTAATAGTAAAGGTAAACCAGCTTGTATAATATCTGCAACATGTTGTGCTACTGGAACATATTTAGAATCATAGAATCATAGAATAGTAGAGTTGGAAGGAGCCTATAAGGCCATCGATTCCAACCCCCTGCTCAATGCAGGAATCTACCTTAAAGCATCCCTGGCAGACGGTTGTCCAGCTGCCTCTTGAATGCCTCTAATGTGGGAGAGCCCACCACCTCCCTAGGTAATTGGTTCTATTGTCATATTGCTCTAACAGTCAGGAAGTTTTTCCTGATGTCCAGCCAAAATCTGTCTTCCTGTAACTTGAGCCCATTATTCCGTGTCCTGCATTCTGGGTTGATCGAGAAGAGATCCTGGCCCTCCTCTGTGTGACAACCTTTCAAGTATTTGAAAGTATCCTAAGGTCGCGGCCTCTAGTTTTGCAAGAGCTCATAGAACCCTCACCTTAAAACACCCAGAAGCTGCTAAACCCTGGGACAATATGAGGACCTTGGCCCATTTTCTCATCAAGGAAGTTCTCCTGTAGAGGGTGGGCAAGAAGATAATGCCTACATCTAGAATCATCGCAAAGGCACATTGTCTTTCACCCCTATATGAAAAAGCTCCTCAAGATGAAGTTTAAGTAGGTGAGGGGTTAGACTTTGTTTTCAATTCAATGGTATGATGATACTCCATATCTACACACCAAGAGGCATGAGAGCTACTTATCTCATTGGATCTGCAACCTGCGGGAAATGATGTAGTTCTCCCAAGTTCTGGATACATGAGTTCAAAACTGTTTTCCACTTGAAGAGACCTCTCTCAATTACAATATTTGTATTTTGCATGTTTGTAGCCTTTCACACTGCCTAGAGAGCTTTGGCTTTTGGGCGGTAAAGAAATGTAATAAATGAAATGAGAGTGCATGAGTATAAAAGTAGGTTGTGTTTCTGCATCTCCACTTGCATGAGAGGGGATTCCACAAAGGATAGGTCAGATAAAACGGGTAGGGAACTGGGACCTGCAGTGCCGCCTCAGCCAGCCCATGCCGCCTTCCTTGTCTCCACAGCAGTTAAGCTTTAGAAAAGCCTCCCATTGGAGGCTTTTCCTGACTACTTAGTAGGTTTAAGCCTTCCCTCCTCATGCACTGCAACTCCCACAAACGTACCCCCACCTTATCCCCGGTGCAGCAATTAGATTTGAAAAATAGCTTAATGGGAAAAGCCCATTGATTTTTAATGCCTAATTGCTCTCGAGGGGGCTTCATTGTGTGTCTGAACGGAGGTAGTGTGTGTGTGTGGATGGATGGATGTTTGGGGTGTGCATGAGACTTTGCCTCTACCCACTGCTGGCACATGGCTCCCAGGAGGATACTGATGAAGGAATGTTGCCCCTCAATATGGAAGTTTCCCCACCACAGATATAGAGATATTAGTGAGGAAACTAATTATTCTTTACTGAGTTTTTCAAAGCAAATATCAGAAGGAATGTGAAGATATATGAAACATATAGAAGCTAATAATTAGAATCCTTCTAGCTGTTTAAATGGACACCACGCCTGGTCCCTTGTAAAAATTGAGTGGTTGCAGTGGTAGCTCCCTGACATCCAGTTCCCTCTGCCCTGTTGATTTAAAACAAGGAACTGCATAGACTCCTGCATCTTTCCCACAAACCTTATGGGGCAGTGATTGGTGCTATTCCCCTCCCTCCTGCCAGCACTCCATTTCAACTTTTCAGTACTAATATTTATCCAAAGCTAATTGAAAGTCTGCCTTTTTTATTCTTCAGTGGTTATGTGTCAACTGGAAATCATTCAGACAGGTGGGAGATAGCCTTTTTTGATACCTTTTGTCTCACCATAGTCAAGATTGGCTTGAATTTGCTATTGTCTCCGGTGCTAGGCAACAACGGAAATGGAATCCAGTTCCCATACTGAGTGATTTAATCAGCATCTGAGACAGGATTGGGAATGGATGATTCAGGGTGTAGAAGTAGAGATGATAATAATATTCACTTTGATCTCTGCTTGTTGAAAGGAAATGAAAGGGTTAAAGGGTGCTTCATACATTATCATTTTTACTTGACCCCAACATCCATATTATAAAAGGGATGTGCATTGTAACAAATTTTGAAATGTAGTTAGCTTTTTCTGTTGGGCACTGCTGATCTTCATGAAGGGCAGTGTGACCTATAATGCTGCCCTTGTTTTTGCTTTTTCTGTGAAGTGAGAGAACATCTGCACTCCTCACAGTAGAAGAAAATGAAATTAAGAATACTGATACTGAAATAAAGCAGTCATTTTGACTTGTATTATTTGTCTAAGGGCCTAATTGCTGTTGTTCAGCAAACTCTGTTGCATGGTTCTCTACTGTAGTTTTATTCTCTGTGACAAAGATCACAAGCTTAGTCAGTGTTGTCACCGTAATTATAGGAGCTAAGGAAAAAGAACAGTGTCTAGAGTATCCTCTAGCAGATCTTCTTATCAAAAGTGGTACAATAGAGATCTGTGAAAAATGTTATCCTCAAATATAAATTGGTTTTTCATGTGCTTTTGTGGGGGGGGGGGGGCTTTGTGTGTTTGGCCGCATATGTTTGGTATGCTCTTAGCCATAAGACCTGAGCTAGCCAAGAAATCTGATCCAGAGACTTAGATCCATTGGCATAAAGTTATTGTCATCACAATTGTTATGTGAATGATGTGTGACTACTGTAGAATCATGGAAGCATTTTCACACAATGTTTGCGTCTTATTCTCATCAGCGATACTCAGTCCTTGTCTACCCATCTATGTATACCTATTTCCTTTCAGTATTCTAGATGTGCCACCATTTCCTTCATCTTGATTTCTGACACTTTGCATTTTCAGGACATTTCAAACTGGTTTAATTTTGATAGCAGAAATCTCAGTGATAAACAAATCCTAGAAGAAAATGTCCTGGGTTCTTTGTCATTGACATATTTGAAGTCATTTTTCTTGGTCAAACCTTTTTTGAAGCAGGTTCCTGAACGGCCAAGCTGTCTTTGCTTTTGGACTCAAAATTTGGAAACCATGTTAAAGTATACCTCTACAAAGCATAAAAGATAAAAGCGCATACATTTAGCCATCTCTTAGATTTATTAATTGTGGATCAGCACAAGCTATCTAGCATTTGATAAAATATCCTGAATATTTTGTTGGTGTTTGGACATACAAGCTTGAAACAGTGTTCTAGACTCAGCAATTTAAGCCATTGCCTGCATGGAGGCACATGTGTGACTGGTTTAAGCCAACAGATGCTTACTCTTCTATGTGGTCAAATCTTCTGGCATGGGTAAGCATTTGAGTTTTCTGTGCTGACACTACTTTACCTGAAGGTGAATAAACTTTCCTTCACACAGCCTAAACAGTCTTAAGCCTGAGTTTGGATTATTTCGAATCTATTAATTCAACATCTGAGATGAGAATTTTTTTGGTATATGCATATCCAGAATTGGAGATTAGGATTATTAATAGCTGTTATTCTAATGTTTAAATGAAACTATCCAACTCATGGCTGATCTCAAATATAGATATTCTGTAAAATAAAAAAGCAGTTTACGTTGAATCAGTGCTGCTAGTCTTCAGTGTTGTCCCAGTGTTGTCCCAAGAACTACAAATAGATTTGCATTCTAATCCTCTGTTGCCTTTTAACCTGATTCAGCACAAACAAGCCTTCTGCCATCTGTAACTGAAATACCATCCTATTCTATTTGCTTTTAATTGCCTGATTGAGCTGTATTTTGCACATGCTGACTTTTAGGATGCTATGTAAGAGTCTCTTAACAGATCTACTCTGATAATCTCCTTTTGCAGTACAGATGAATCATGCAGAGCTTTGTTCACTGGTGCAACAAACACAGGAATGGGGTAGGAGGGCTATGTCCCAGTATCACAGGAATAGGTTGCACCTTTGTGCTGTAAGTAGGAGCTAGTACTATCACCAGAACCTTTGTTAAACTGCTGTTACAGAATGGAGCATGGAGCTGTACACTTCGAAACATAGACTGTATCACTGTTACTACACACTGAGTTTCTAAAGATTCTCAGTATTGATGAGGAAAGAGAAACTTAATGTGGGCAAGGTAGTGTTTGTTTCCCCCCAGTTCAATCTTGAAAATGGATGAACAGAGTGTACTGTTTCTTCAAAAATACTTTTTAGCATTGAAGATATTAGTCTACATCATTACAATTTGCAGTTATAAAGCAAATGAAGACGTTTTAAAATGGAAAGATTTAACCGTAGAATAAAAATAGTCCTCTATTCTCGTTTGTCTACATTTTCATTAGATAGAAAAAAATGAAATTCATTCTTGATTGGTGATTATGGGTGTTTTTTTTAAAGTCTCTTAAACATGTTGTCAGGGTGCTTTGGGAAATCTATCCTTAGTTTTATTCTGCATATTCAGCTTCCATTAAAGAAAATGAATGATTCAAGTTGTGGAGAAAAATTGACCGGCTATCTAAGAGCGTTTGGCATAATAGGAGACATTAAAAAAAATCTTTCTGACCATTTCTCTCTCTTGTTTTAGTTTCTGTAAGCAACATACCGTTCATTGTTAGTGTTTCACTAGCTACCCTCCTACATTCCTGTTCTACAAAAGTTTGTCTTAGTTCCTGAAAATGTCAGCTGAATAGCACTGATGAATTGTCTCTTTCACAGTACTTACATTGAAACACTTATTATAAAAGGTCTCTTTAAATTGTGTTTTTGTTTTCCCTGTTGCAAATTATCCAGAAGTCTTACTGCTTATTGTAGGAGGTTGATTTCATTTTATATTCAGACTCCCTAACTATTTTTGTAAATACTGTTTTAATCGTGCCTATTTACAGGCTTCCAGTGTGTTGTTCTTATTAGAGTTTTCCCGATTTGCTGAAATAGCTTGTCCAAATAAATTGACATGGGGCCACACCATATTAAAATATTTTGCTCCTCTCAGAACATATGGTAATATATGTATATGTAGTTCACGAGAACTTGTTACATTGAAATCCGAAGTTCCAGTAAAAGTTTATTTAAGAAATGGTCATGCAAGGGTGCTTTAAAATTTGAAATAGCATGGTCTTGGATACAAAAAGTTTGTTTCAAGAAATGGATATGACACACAAACAGTACCTACCTTTCAAAATCAAAATATGTATTACAAGATTCTTTTGGAATTTTATGTTAGTAGCATTGAGATTTTGGTATCACTAGCCAGTGGCTTATCATGTGAAGCTGTTTAGTAAGGAGCAAGTCAGGTTTGTGTCTTGAAACTAACTCCCTCACCTTCCGCTTAAGTTCTTTCCAGATGTTTGGTAGTAGAGTGAGGCATGTAGCAAACAAAGGTTTTGGTGCAGAAGAAGAAATAACACCTTTTGCTTTTTAGGGAGAGAGCCTATACTTTGGGGCACAAAAGACTTGAAGGGTAATAAAATGATTGGCCACATACTACTTAATTTTGTTTTCTTGGCACATGTCTTAGCAAAATTACTCATCATGGGATATTCATAATACAAGCCTGCATTGCCTATTGAGACAATTATATGCTGTTCCCTTATGTAAAATGGCAAAATTTCAGCCATGCTTTGCTTCATAGTAATCCCCCATTATTCATTATTATGCAATGCAAAGCATGTACTCTGTCATTGAGCTATAGAATTTTCTGTACTAATAACTGGACTCTTATTGAAGCCACTCTGTGATATAATTCACTCATTTCTGAAAAAAGAGTAATCCTGTCAACTACAGTTCAATTGCAATATGTATGGATGCTCATCTTTGCTTATGGCAGACTAGTTCCCTCTTAATAGTAGCATCTATTACTGTTTATGGTCATCTGTAGTTAGTCCTACGTATTGTGCAGTGCAATCCTATGTCTGTCTACTCAGAAGTAAGTCCTATTGAGTTCAGTGGGACTCACTCCTAGTTAAGTGTGTGTAGGATTGCATCCTTAGTCTTTTTGCCCCCTTTAACCAGTCACTTGTGTTGTAGAGGGCTTTTTCTACAAGCAGTTGGAGAAAGATTTGTAATAGAAATGCATGATGCTTGAATAGAAAATGGGTATAACATATGAAATAATGTATTATTATACTAATCTTAAGTCTTTGAAATGCTGTCAAGTGATGCTGCGAATGCTGGCATTTACTATTGCATAATTTTTGGAAATGCTTATAATTGCAGGTTGTAAGTTCAACAAATGGAGAACTCAACACTGATGATCCTACAGCAGGACGTTCAAATGCTCCTATCACAGCCCCTACAGAAGTGGAAGTAATGGATGAAACCAAGTACGTATTGTGTTAAACTAAATAATCTTTATGTTGACACCACATCTTATGCTGAACCTACCAATTATTTGCTATGTGATTCTCATTATTTTTAGTTCTTAAATGTAACAAGTAAGTCAAACCACTTGAGCAGCTTTAGTCTGAAGTTGTAAAAAAGAAAAAAGGGTGTGTGTGTCATCCCCTTGTCAGAAGAAGAAATGCCGGGCATGGGATCAATTTGTGTTGCTTAAAATTGATAGTGTATTGATGCTGCATTAATGCCACCCTGTTTCATGCACCTCTCCAAATCACAGTCTCCACTACAATGACAATTAGAGAAACAATACCATTTCCCCATTAAAGCTTTTGATAGACCTGTTCAGACAGTGGTTAAGCATTTTGAGCGAAACATTATGGCTTAGCGTGTCATGTGAACCATGACTTAGCTTGATGTGTGAACCATTCTTAACCATGGGGGCTACATAACTGCGGTTTAAACACGCTCACAAACCAATTACTGCAAAAGGGTTAGTAGTCTAACCAAGGCTTAGCATGTTGTCTGAACAAGCCCTGCGTGATTTATAAAAAAGAATGCCACAGGCATAATCTTTCCTCATGGAATGGTGCTGCATCCATATGTGGATGACCCTTCAAGGACTCAGTAGAGTGCTATTTCTTTGCCCACTGTGGTGCACCAGAACATACAAGGAATCGGAGGCCTGAGAATGTATTCCGCATACCCATCCACCTAAGAGGATCTCTATGAATGTTAGCTTGAAGCGCTTGTGGGGTAGAATCGTATTCTCTAGTAAAAGCTCATGGAAAGAATTTTGATCTTTGCAACAAACAAGCAACATATGTGCATTTGTGTACTACATAAACTGCTTGGAAAGCTCCATAAGCGACAAGATAAATATGCAATAGAAGTAGTTTAATATTTGCAACGGCAACATATGCTTGCTCACATTGGTTCTCATTAATATTTGCACATTCTAGTTTTGGTGTTAGTATCTTTTTCATTGTTGATTATATATGCAAAATGCAGCCCTTTTGCAATGTATAGCATACTGATTCTCTTTTCCCCCTTGTATTTTCTTTGTATTAGCTGCCAGAAAGTGTTGAACATGTGGTGAGTTCTAAAGTACAGGCAGGCAGAAATGGCTCCAGAGCATTTTAAACACAAAAGAGCTCTTAAGAGCAAAGTACAATTGGAAAACCAGTACAAAAAAATTCAAATGAATTTTAACATTGGTCTTTTATAACATAAGAAAGTTGCTGGCTTATTGAGGAACACTTTTGCCTGCTTCAATTCTTGCTTGTTCTGAAGTGATGTAGTCTTGGTGTACTTTTGTCTAATACTTCTAAATTTATGCTTTAATATCATTGCTTATTTACAGTTTTACTCATTGGTATGCCACTTTACAGGGAAAACAATGTTTTCAGGTACTTTAACTTCCACAGTAATATCCTAACAATATCAACAATTAAAACATTTGAATGCCACTAAATTTATAGTAGATCTTTACATCTATACTTACTAAAGTGTTACTCATTGGTAATTTGCTAACTGATAGCTCAATCTGAAGAATTGCTCCCCTGTCATTTTGTACATTCCTTAACTTCCGTGATTGTGTTAATCTCAGAATACAATCTTTAAACAAGACTAACTTTTATTATATTGATTTATATAGGTCAGATTTTCTAAAGCATTTGAAAAAACTTGGCCAGCTTCCTTAGCTTGGTATTTGCATCAGATAACTAGGAGATGTACAAAGTATTCCTTCATAAGGCCCATTAGATTTTAAACAACTGAATCCAATATAATTTATTTGTTTAAACAATAGGCTATTATATTATTTTTATTTGAAGGATTTTTGCCCCACTCTTCAGCCAAAAAAAGAGGCTCCCATAGCAGCTTACAAGGGTCAAAAATAGTCCTTGTCTTCAGGATTACAATCTAAAAGATCTAGTACAAAAGGAGAAGGGATTTGTAGGGAGGAGGAAGGACGCTAACTCAGGCTCTAGTTTATAATTATTAATAGACAAAATAACATAAATTTATTGGTAAGGGCCATAACATAAAAATGCATCGACAAAACCAGTGCAAAAATTGCATCTATAAAGCTGCAGAATAAGTGCAGCCCTTTACTTTATTTGCTATGATTATGGTGGAGCTATCTTTCATGTAAAATACTACTTAGCCCTTCTCATTGAGAAAGAACTCATGAAAGATGGACCAATGATATATCCTACATAGAACTCGGAAGAATATTCCATCCCTAATGTTCCTCTAAAAAGGACAACACAGTACTGTACCAAATCTTCTACTAATAGTTTCCTAGAAACGCATAGACCTGTTTTGCACATAACAACCCAGAATATGGGTTTAGTATGGATTGTCATTGAATCATGTTCACAATCACACAACAAACGATGAGTTCATGGTTAACAACCAAGAGATAAAATGCAGTGCTGAGTTTGCACGTAATGATAAGCCATGATTCAACAGCCCTTCATGATTCAGCAATAACCTATACTCATTCCATACTCTGGGTTGTTGTTATATGCGACCCTGGCTGTCATCTGTTTTATATGTCTGCCTTTCTGTAAAGTGTCATTTGCGGGAAGACAGTTATTTTTTATTTATTGTATTTTTATCCGGCTCCTCAGCCAAAAAAGGCTCTTGGAGTGGCTTACAATCAATTAGCAAAGACGACAGTTCCTGCACTAAATCTAAAAAAGACATGACACACAAGGAAAAGGAGTTGGGGAGGGAAGAGGGGGGAAAGAAAAAGGGGGGAAATTAAGTAGACCAACAACAGGCCTGATGGGATTGTCCTGCTCCTGAAGGAGGGGTGTCCAGCTGGAGCAGGCCCTGATGTTTCTTCTGCCTGCTCCTGTCCCCCTTGCTCTTTCTTTTTCCCCACAGGATCACGATGTCAGTTAGCCCTGTTGGGGGTGGGGGAGTCCAACTGGAGCAGTTATATCTATAGATATAGTTATATCTATGCAAAAAGTATAAACATGGTTAGGATGTAATAGTTACCTTTTGTAAACTGCCAGAGAGCTTCAGCTATGGGGCAGTATGGAAATGTAATAAATAATAATGATAATGTAAGCATTGGCTAGGAATACATTGTATGTGGAAGTAATTCAAATTATATCACATACACTTTTATGTTGTGAAATGTTTTAGATATTTTCATTCTTAACTATTTATTTAATTTCTTCCATTTCTATACCACCCAATAGCTGAAACTGTAATGTGTTGTCCATATTTTGTTAGATTAATTGCATTGGTGTTTCATACATGGAGTTTCATTATTGCTTCCTCTGTTGACTGCTTGAAGTCCATCGCTCTTGTCTTAATTATCCCCTCATATAATTATATATATTGGTAAAGTGAGTTTCTAGTTGGACAGCATGGGAATCTAAATGGTGGAGGGGGCAGAACAGTACTGGATCTTAGCACTGAAATAATGTACTTCCTGCTGCAGATTTCAGGTGGAAATTATATACATATGAACGTTTCTGATAACACAGGAGACACTCTCAGAAAGTGCAAATGGAAGTTGCTAAGACCCATCAAATATATATTTCTAAAGAATTTTCATGTACTGGCTGAATGGATCTGATCGCTAGTGGCATTATATTTACATGTGTCACATGTGGCACTGTGGACTTCCCTTTTAAATATAGTTTAGCCTCCTCAAGCAACCGTAATCCTCACATAAACGTGGAATGAATATTCATGCCACTTCTGTTCACGTTGATGTGAACAGTGTAAATAGGTGCCGTGAAAATAAAATATAGAGAACAGTTGTTTTTGAACTGTGAATTGGTCAGGTGTACATGAGCTAGCTACATATTGAAGAAGGTATGTACAACTCCACAGCTGTTGCCTTCAGATTGTCATACCTTATGAAACCTGTTCATGATTGTATCCCATAGCTGGATTTGGAGACCTCAACAAAGCCAGTCTGAAAGAACAGCTTGTTTCATTCATTCTAGATTTTCTTTAGGTTTTTGTTTGCGGAGAGGCTGTGTTGTATTTGAAGGAGATGTTCACAGTGCCATATGCGATACCTGTGAAAGCAATTCCTCGGTGTTGGGATTTGCCTAGCCAACGCAGAAAATATTTTCTGAAAAGTTGTGTTTGAATATACCCAAAATTGATTTTTATTTCACCATAAAGGTGAAGTTAAGCCAATTGTGAGTGCTTCCTTTGACTTCAGTGAAACCTACTTACTCCACCTGGCATGTGTGAGAGTGACTGTCCCAGGTGATATGCAAACATCCATATGAATGCAACTTCCACCTTAAATGTGCAGCTCATACTAGGAAAGATGCAATTTTTGGCACTGACACTAAGCTTGTCCATTAGAGTATTTGCCTCCCTTCCCTCCCTCTCCTTTTCCTTCACTTATTGGAATGTTAGAAAAGAAACTTTAAATAAAATACCAATCTGCTTTTGAATCAGGGCTTCGCAGCCCAAGTGCTGCACATGATGGGCACGTGCATATAAGCAAATGTAATTTTTACCATTTTGGACATTTTGCTACCAGTGATACAAAACTGAGCTCAGTTCTGTGCATATCTACTCAGGAATAAGTTTCAGTGCAATAGCTTTAAGGTGTGCAAACTACAGCTCAGTTCTAAAATTTAAAGGTATTTAAACTTTAAATATCCAGCACTGTTTTACTGTCGCTGTTATGATGGGAATGTTTTATTCTTCCCAACTAACAAAGTGGCTTTGTAGTTTGAAAGATATATATCCTGCTGGGTTTTGCTGCTAGTTCAGAGAACTTGGCAGGCCTGCTCACTTCACCCATCGGCTAGCTCAATGTAAGTTTTCTTTGCTCTCATTGGGAGCTTGATCAATAACTGATCATATCCACAGAGAAGCACAGCAAGGTTTGGTTCAGCTGGCAGTTGTGTGTATGGGCCTGTTGTGGTTGTTCCCCACTCCCGTCGACTCCTCAAGCAGCTTAGCTCAATTCCCTGATGTATTCCTTAAAGCCTAATACAGTGGTGCATTCTTTTACCAAAATGAGAACCCCATCCTGATTGTCCCGGGGATGAGGACTCCCTGTCCCAAAGCAAACAGTTTGAGTCACCGGCTCCTGGTTGTCAGATACTGTATTTTGCTACCAACCATCAGTAAATGAGGTGAAGTGGGAATAGAAGAGAATGAAGGTAGGAAGCAGAAGATCATGTATGGTTTTGTCAATGTTTGTGTGCAGGTGTGTAAGGAGGAGAGAGTGGGATAAGGGGAATGGCAAAGGAAGACATCTTCCTCTCTGCCTTGTTTTTCTCAATCTTTTCTAGATACTCGTTTAAAAAAAAAATCAGCCACCTTGGTCTCCTTTTGTTTTCTGTCTTGGAATAACCTTCAGGCTGAGTTATGCTGCCTCTTCCTGGTACTCCTTACAAGTATTGTCTCCCTACCAGAAATTAGCCCAGCCAAGGCCTCTGAGCAGGGTGGGCATGTGTCCCCCCATCTCCTTGTGTGGTTGCTGCCCTGGTGGTGGCCAAAAACCTTCCCATGGCTGCCTCTTTTCTTTTCTTTCTTTCTTTCTTTCTTTCCTTTTTTTTTTTTGCCATTGTTGAATTTGGTGTTGGTGGCAGGAGTGCAGACTGTGGAGGGGAGAGTGACCGCCAGAACCCCCAAAGGTGCCCACCCCTGCCTTAGATACATGGGAATAGATGAAGGTATTAGTAGCTTTCTATTAATGATATGAGGAAACAGCCACTACTTCTCCAAAACATATTTATCTGCCTAAAAAGTTGGATGCAGCATCTAAGTTAGCAGGATATCTAGTTTGTGTGTGAATGCAGTTGTGCATGAAACAGGAATGTTTCATTCCAGGCCTTGTTTCATTGATATGTAATTTGTATTAATGCCAAATCTATTTAGGTTCTTCCTTATAGTCATGAATAATTTACCAGATTCTGTTCTGGAGCACAGAGGCTATGTCAGGAGGTTTTCGATGCAACTGCAGCAGGATTGAATCTGATACTCGTTTTGAGGCAAAGGCAGCTTTTGTGTTCTTCCTGTTTCTGGAGTAGGGCAATTACAAAACAGATCGAATCTAGTATAAACCAAGTACATCGAACCAATTAAAAGGCTTTGTTTGCATTTCTTTCATTTGTTAGAGGTTTGATCCTATCCTGTAAAAATGAGTACCTAGTGGTAAGCCTGTTTTTATTATTGTTAGCTTTATATGTGTTGCAAGTGAGACCTGAAACCAAATGTTTAAGTGTGGAGTTCTCCTCTTCAGAATGCCAGCTAGACATACTGTCTTCCAGAATGCTCTTTTCCACTCCATGCTTCCTTCTCATCCCAATTCCTCCCTATCACCCACCCATCAAACAATTGCTCATTATTTTGTATCCACTGAGCATACTCAGGTGTGATTGAAATGTTTTGGGAATCTTTTTGTTCTGTTACATTTCCCCCCAAATTCGTTTTTTAATTATTATTTTTTTGAGAACTTTTGGATTACCCTGAGCCTATTCTTGTGCATAGGTGGTACCATTTTGATTACATAAGGATCAGCACTTACCCACAATCATTGCTAATAGAGGGAATAATAAAATTCCAGGTATCATTTGTTAGCAAATAATATGTAAATTGTAAGAAAAGAAACTGATCTGATAGTATTATAATGCACCAGATTGGATTTTGAGATGATAGATCAAGGTTACATTTTCAAAGGAAGAGTCTACGAATAACAAAACTACAGGTATTCCTTCAGAAATATTTTACCTATGCATTAATTTGCACGATGTGGCATCTCTGTGTCAATCACAGCTGGGGACCAGTTGAGCCACTATTACTATATCGAAAACCCTTGGTTATGTCAGTGTTGTATTGCTGTAAAATACGTATAGATGTACATTTATCCTGCAACTGTTGTCCTGACCATAGTATTGTTGTGGCTTCAAGTACCTGTTACTTTGCATTGACAACTTCTCTCATACAATAGATATAATTGATCTAGGTACAAGTGTCTTCTGTGTGGTTTTCAGTTTTTTTGTTCTTGCCTCTTTGTTGTGTATTCCTATACACACACCCACACCCCAAACCTCACTATCATTTGATGGCTGTGATAATAGTTCTTTTGAAAGGTTAATCTAACAGAAAAGTGGCAGACAGAAGTACCTTCCCAAGAAACAGCTGAGTTAGCCCAGCAAGACTTGATGAATGTAAACCTAAGAAAGAAGAAAATGCTCATGAGAACAAATAGACAGTTAAAGCCAAAGTTGCTGTAAAAAAAATGAGAATTAAAAGCCTATAAAATAGAACTGGGAAATCCTGATGTGCAGATGTATCTTAAAAGTGAAAGATGGAAAGGTCAAAGTTATAGGAGTCAAGGGATGGGAGGGATTTCTGTTCCCATGTCTTAGCTCTCAGTCTGAACAAGATTTGATAGTTTCCTTTGTATGAACAAGATTTGATAGTTTCCTTTGTAGGCGAATAGCAGAGAAGTTGTTAAATGGCTACATTGTAGAACTGTGACATCATACAAGGCAGCTTACATTGACTTTGATATATGTTTGCTCTCTAAGAAGGTACTTAACAAAGGTACTGAAAATAGTTGATTGCTGTTTTCACACAGCTTTTATGTACTGAACATTTGATAGCCTTTAGTATATTTGACAAAATAAGTTAATGTAACCTATAAATGTTTTTCTGTGTAACATAACAGTATGCATCAGGTGACCATATAGATGTAAAATTTCTGTCTCGCAGGGTATAGATACAGTTGAACACTAGAAATAGCAATTGTGTGTAGTGCACGGGAAGGTGAGGCCCTCTAGTGACCATTTAGTTAATAACATGCCATTTGCCTGCTATTTGAATTATATCGTTTTAAAGCAAGCGAAGCAGTTTATAATGTTTTATGAAATGTGTGCCTGCCCAAAGAAACACAAATAACGTTAGGAGATGAAGGTATTTATTAATATTCTCATTTTCATCAATTCTATGGTAAAGTGCTTGGAATAAGAATACAGTATAAGAATACAGTATATATAAGAATACAGTAGTGTAAGGGTTATTACTGGAGATCTACCAGACCAGTTTTGCTCATTTTTGTTTTAAACTGAACCTTGAGCGGTGTAGATGTGCAGAAAATTTTGAAACTTCAAAAAAATTCAATGCTCGAGATTTAATAGTAATTAATTTCCTCTGCGCCAAATAGGCAGAGTAGCCCCTCTGCCAGCGGGATGATGGACAGCCCTGCTCAGCCAATCAGTGTGGTGCAAAGGCAGATTTTAGGTTGATTATTGATGGTATTTTTGTTCTTGTTGTCAGTATCAGTAAGATACAGTTTTCTGAACTTGATCTTGGTATTCAGACGGTAATTCCCAGTGCATTTTACCAGCTGCTCCAAATGCAACATTTTAGAATTTTTTTGAAGGTGATAGAATAACCATCACACATGTCTTTTGTAACCTTGAATGTATCACTCAGTGATATATATATATATATATATATATATATATGGGACCACCCTTAAAAAGCCTTTGGAAGCATTCGCTAATGCAGAATATAAGGATCAACTTCTGAAAGCTTAACAGCCAGAAACATATAGACTTTTCTTGAAGTAGTACCACTGATATCTTTTTAATTTTTTAACATGTCATACTTTTATGGCTTTTATTTTTTGATACTTTGATGTTTATCAAATGTGGTTGTAAATTGTAATATGCCAGTAAGCCACCTTGTTGCTTTTTGTAAAGGTGGGAGTGGAGTTCTAAGTAAGTATACTCTTTTGCTCTGCTGGTTTGATGGAGATGGGGACAGTGTGCAGCTCTGTTACTGATAAACTGGTAGAAACATTTACCACCTCCTTTCCCTGTTTTTGCCCATTCCATAATGCTACAGTATAGCTGTCACCGTTAAAAATTTAATGATGCTATCAGAACCATCAAACAGTAAAAGAAGCCAAACAAACATTAGTTAACTACATAAAGATAAACAAATCCAGAATCACATGAAAGCTATTTCTACGTGCCATTCCCAATTTTAGCCATATGCTACTCTTATTACCATCTAAACAGCCAAAAATTCAAATCCATTACTTTCTTGATCAACATACAATTGAGGACCTTCTCCAACCAACCTCCACAAAATATGTGTTTTGCATTATATTTGTCCATATCTAGTGAAACCAGTAGACAGGGAAACGTCGTCCTATGTTATGCTTTTTTTCACTAATTTAGAAATGATTACGATACACAGTGTCAAACTGTACCATTTTTATAAAATCTTCATCACACCATGTGTATAAATGTAACAGATGATGAAATGTATTCAAGACCTGATTTATTGTAGTTTTTATTCGTTAAATGTAAATGTTTGTTTTTAACGTTCTTTGAACTGACTGAAATTAATTAACTGTGTAGTTAGACCATAGAGAAATACTTTGCGTTAAACATGCTTTATTCTTTCCATTTATATAACACCGTTTTTATGTCACAATTGCAGGTGCTGCTGTTTTTTCAAGCGAAGGAAAAGGAAAACCATTCAGCGTCACAAATGACTTTGGAGGAAGGCAGACCGTGGGGAATTACTTACTTGTTCATCTGCTATATTGTGATTAGTCAACTCTCTAGTGACCACACGTTTTCCTGACACACCTCTTTCAATGGGAAGGTCCTCATACTTGCTTTGATTTGGTGGTTCAACATATTTTAGTTTGGATCATCTCTTCTGGAAGCTTTAAAGCTGTGTCAACAATGAGTACTTATTTGACCACTAAGATATCGGACCAATGGGGGAAAACGCTGCTCTTTCCTCAGCAAAACTAAACTGTCCTAGAAAACATTAGCAATGATTAGCTGAAGACCAGATATTTCATACACCTGGCATGTGCTGAGGTTTGTGTGATGCCATATTGAAAGCAGTTGATTTTTGAGAGAACAATGAACATGAAAACAAGACCCAAGCATTTAAAATACATACATCTTGCTTTAAGATTTCTTTTGTCAGTAATACCTACCTTGTTTTTCCCCCATCATTGCTTTGATGGTACTGCATTCGCAAATTGTTACCATTAAATCTTATAAAAAATATGGTACGGTCACTGCCCAGAGGTACTAAGGCAGAAGCAAGATGAGAAGTCATCTGATGATAAAAGGCTAAATGCTGTGGTTTATAGGGGAGAAAGTGAATCATTGTCAGTAAAATCTGGGTTTCAAAATCTGCTTTTGTTGTGCCTCTACTTGAGATGCGGTGTAGTAGAAGTGGTAATAGTGCTTGTACAGAAATACAAAATGTATGTATAATGCAAGTTGTGCTTCCAGTTATGTACGACACCAATGCTGAAACTTCAACAGAGAGATGCTTCGGGGTTATTAAAACACACTACAAGGAAATAACTGTGAACACTGATTGGTAGATTGGGGAATAAATCTGAAAATATTCATCAAAAGCTAGTGCTGAATGACAACTTTAAAAGTGAAGATCTGGATGTGCCATGTAACAAATTTAGGTCTGTTTGTAAATTATTTTGCTATTTGATTTAAGAAAAGAAATGGAAGTTGGTGGGATGTAATGCTGCCTTTAATGAATGCTAGCCTGTAGTTCCTGATTGCTGCTGGGATTTCTGAAACTTTTACGCTTTGGTGAAATATTGTAACACTAAGATACAGTTGATAGGATCAGTCAGGTACTTTCCCCATAGCTCCTTGAAGTGCCTGTATTATGAACAAACTGTTCAGTAGAAAAGGCAGCCCTTTTTTCTTTTTTTGTGTCCCAGATCACTTCATTTAAAGCCATAATGACAGAGGTGTGTTTTTGTCATGTTTAGCTGTCACTATGAGGAGTTGGAGTAAAGGAAGGAAATGGCTAGACAAATTTATTGACCAAAACTCAAATTGTGTATGTCTTCTTTTGAAAAGAGCATCCTAGAGCTAACTTTTAATAACTTTTGTCTATCAGTGCATGCCTTTTGGCATACTTATTTATTTTTAATATCTTGTGGTAACATTCAAAATGTGTATTAAAATAGATAAATGCACACCTTTTGAATTCATTATTGCATTTACAGGGATTATTTTGTAATTTATTTTTTTTCTTAACAGCCAAAAGTGCAGTGCATTGTCTTGAATTAGGTGCACATATGAACACATTGTGCACATCTGGTCATTGTTAGTCACTGTTGCTGTTAACAGCTTTAGTAAATCCTTGATATAAAAGCTTGAACCTGACCTATAAAAAGCATAGACCATATGACTTGGTCAAAAAGTTTCACTCTACCTGTTTGTATTATTGATAATGTCTTAAACTCTCAAGGAGACTGATCTTTATTTTATTTTATTTTATTGAGCTGACAAGGTAGGTGGTTAACATGGCCATCCTAATGTGAACACTTTCTTTGCAGTATTTGACCAAATTTCTTTCTTTGATATTTGTAAATACATGCAGTATCTTTCTTATGCACCAGTTTCATTTTCAAGGGTTTCTTTGGCCTGTACAGTGTTTATATGATCTGGACTCCTTACACATAACAGTGTGTATATTAACCCCCTTATGGACTTGAAGGTTTAAAAAATATAAACCTGCATACTGCAAAGACCAGAATCTCAACATTGCTATTTAGCAATATTTTAAGTACTCCATTTTAATGCTAAGGAAGTCCTTGTCCTCACAACACACAACTGGTCAATGGTAAATTAAGCAGTTATGTTCAGGTTAAAACAATAATGTTTGCATTATATGCTTTTTCCCTGTCTAAACTAATGAAAATCAACATTGCCTGAATGTCTGAATAATAAAACACATCCCTGTTTAAAAATATGTAATGGATGAAGAAGAAAAAATAAAGGTAGTTTTTTTACTTGCCTCTCCAATCTTTTCAGTGTTGAACTGGTGAAGATGAGTGATATAAAGTGATACCTTCTTGTCATTTTCAGCAATTGGTTGTAGTTTTAACCGAAAGACTGCAAACGTGAAAAAGATTAACAGGTTTTAAAATAATACAGCATTGTGGCTTGATAAAGCATTGTAATGTTGGGGAGATTGGCTCTGCAATATTTCATTCTCATAGTTTTAGCTGATTCTACTGGCAAGATTTGTGGAAAACATTTGTATCTCTTTTGCTTTTAGTGAATAGGCCACTAAAATTGACATACTGAATTTGCAGTAACATAGCAAAAGGAACAAATTAATATAATGGGCTTATGCTAATCTCCTCCAGTGCCATAAATAAAACAAAGTATCTCAGTGTTAGACATATTTTATTTTTTAACAATTTCAAATTAAAGTTAAATCATATATCTAAGCTAGGTTTGCACAATTTATTTTTTGTCAAAAACAATGTGTCCCACTGCCTAGGCATTGTGGCCTTCCAGTGTTTTTCGCTTTCCCATGCAGGTGATCTGCATTTAGTTTTGTGGGGCAGAAGTTGTGAGGACCTGTACTAGTCTGACCAGAATACATAAAATTCATGAGTAACATAGTGAAGTGAAAAACTGAGCTGATACAGGCAGCCTTTTATTAATTTGTAGTGATTGAACTTGGAAAGATTAGTGACTGAGCTGAGGGGTAAGCTGATATTTAATATGCCTTGGAAAAGGCTGCATTTTCTGTTGTAAATGGTGATTGGTTAAGAGTTACCTTGCACTAATGGAAAAAATGTGAGTAAGCAGAAAAACTTCATTCTTAAGGCTATTTCAAAAATGTAGAAGAATTCCAAGTATTTGTTAGAAAGACACAAGTGAGAACTGCCACAAAATGTTGCCTTCTGGAGTGTTCCTGTTCAGGGTTCCAGCTAGCTAGCCATGCCTTTTCCCTGTCATGCCTTTTCCCTGGATACTGTGTTCCATAACCCCTTCCAGTTCTCCCTACTTCCCAAAATAGTATTGTGTGCCTACTGAGCATGCTCAAATACTAATTTTGGGTCCCTCTTTTTGGTTTTTTCAAAAGTGTTTTTGTGCTCCATATATATATGGAGAGGATCACTACAACACACATTGCCCCAGGGCTAACATAAGAAATTAAAGATCACGATTTATAGAAGAGATAATAAGCGATGATGGCAAACAAGGAAAGGATTGGTGTAAAATATACACAAGTTAATAGGATGCTAATGAAAAGAGCTATAGAAACTAGAGGAACCTTGATGCACCTGGTACAGTTGGATAATGTTCCACTTGTGGTGCTGTGTAAGGTTTTCCTGCCACCCTTCTCCCACTCCTGTTATGTCTGAGGCATATCTGAGATGAAAATACCACAAGGCCAAGCTGCTACTTGCAGCCAGTTATAGGTATGGTTGAAGGGGGCACCTCATCCGTGGTGAGGATTTGCAGCCTGAAAAATAATTTCGTCAATAGCATTGGGCCCTTAGTATCTCACAAGTGTATAACTATTAGTTCTGCCGGTGACTCTTCTTCACAGGGTTTTTTTTATTTAGCATTGAGTGGGGTGGGTGTTTCTTATAGCCTCATTACGTTTAAACAAAGTGCTGCACTACTCTTAGACTTCCTTGACAAGTGGCAGCTATACTGTAGTTTCTGCTTGTACAATTGAAGTGTTACTACTGGGTCAGGTGTTCATTTCTTTTTGGCATAAAATAACACTTTCCTACAACAGAAAACAAAATCAAATGCATATGTTTTATTGTAGCAAGATCGGAGCACTCTATTCCATCTTTTGCACCAATAGATGAAGCCTTGTGTCTTCTGTGCAAATATGCTGATAAAATTGCAAGGTGGATATTTTAAATATATGTCTTGTGATCTTTACCAGTATTCACAGAGGTAATCACATTTGAAACACTCTGCCACTTAAAGATGAACATATTGTGATTAGATACTACTTACTGCAAAGAACATATTGGACAGACATTGCAAAATGAGAAAGCAGTGTTAATTAAGAAACAGTTTTACATATCAGGAAAATAGATCAGTGGAAGAAATTGATAATGGAAATTTTGTTACATAAATTAACTCGAACTCTGTTGTTTCCAGTTCAGTCTAACTCTTACCAGGAGTTAATAGTAACGGACCAGTCCTAATTCATGGGATTTGCAGGTAAATAGCTAACAATTTTATATTAGCATCTGTAGAACTGACCAGGTGATATTCTTAAAACTCTTCAAGACAGAGAAAGTACCATATTTCATTGAATCTAGGATGCCATTGAATGTAAGACGCACCTTAATTTCAGGGTCACCAACGGAAAAAGCTTTGCATCAATTCTAAGACGCACCTTAATTTCAGCACCCCTTCCGCCCCTCCCCACTCACCTCCATCGCCGTTGCCCGTCCTCGCTGCTGCCACTGCTGCCAGTGCTCGCTTCAGCCTGGCAAGGTGTCGTTACTGGGAACTAGGCCACGATCCGGCTTGATTCCCAGTAACGATGCCTTGCCAGGCCGAGGTGAGCATTGCCAGTGGCGCGGAACAGCAGCGGCAGTGAAGGTGAAGAAGGGGGGAGGGCTAGGGCCCTGCAAGTCCCCCCTCCCCCCTTACCTTGATTGCTGCTGCCTCAGCTTGGGAAGGCTTCAGTACTGGGATGTAGGCCGAGATCTCGCGAGATTTCCTGAGATTGCAGCCTACTTCCCAGTACTGAAGCCTTCCCAGGCCAAGGCAGCAGCGATCAAGGTAAGTGGGGAGGGGGGACTTCTGACTGGCCTTGTGGGGTTCCTTGGGACTCACTAGGGTGAGTCGCCTGGGGGGGCATGCAAAGCTCTAGTGCCTTCTGCAAAATGTGGGAGAAATCCGGTGATTCTAAGTCACCATCGATTCTAAGAAGCACCCTGTTTTTACAGATGTAAACATGGGGGGAAAGTGCGTCATAGAATCGATGAAATATGGTAAAAGTGGGGAAAACCACATAGGGTGCTGATAGTTTTGTCTATTTTTGGTAGATACCATCTCTTCTTGATTTGAATAATCAACGCAACAGGCTTGGCTTCGTCAAGTCAATACTGTATATGGGTGATTAATAGTAAATGCCATGTATTTTACAGAATGAGTTTGAAAATATATAGATATAAATAAGGCCTGATAAAGATAACTTATTTTCTAGCCATCCAGCTTTTCTATGTTCTAAAACTTATCTAAAAGTAGTTTATATGTACTAGATATACTGAAGTCCCCATGCTAAAAGCAGTGCAACAATACTCTGGGCCTGTTCAAATGACACTTCAGGCTCTGTGGTTAGCGAAACTGTGGTTCTCTGTGGTTAGCACTAGCCACAAGCCATGCTGTTGCACACAGCGCATTAAGCCATGATTAGAACCACTAACCTTGCTGCAGATGGTCCGACTGGTTAGTGAGTGAGCAGGGTTTAGCAAAATGCATTGCACAAGACACCTTAAACCCTGCTGCTTAACCAAAAGCCTTAACCAGCAGGGTTTAAGGTGTCTTCTGAACAGGCCCTATAGCATCCTTCAGGTATTATGCTTCTGGTGTGATACACAAACCACCTCTTAATTAGCCATTTGTTGTCTACCCATAGAATTGGATGTTTTCTATTTCATAAATGCAAATAGATGAAATTTTAATAGATTGAGTGCAATGAAGTGCTAGCCAAACTTAGTAAGTGGTAGGACTGAACTGGAAATCAACCATGTTTTTTCATAATCCCCCCCCCCCCATTTCTTTATGATGAGTTACAGAAACCCTTGTAATGGTATCTTCACTTGTGTGTGTACAAGATTTTAGAAATGGTAGAATCTAAGAGACTAAATATATTTGGTTAAAACTTAAAATGCTGTTTAAAATTATGGCAATCATTCAATACATCTGAATGGATGCTTGCAGTAAGACTACCATATGGGGGATGAAATAACCAGAGGTTGAGCCAGGCAAAACTATTCATGAAAATATCCTATTACCATGTATGTAATATATTAATTTATCTGATGCAGTTGGAAAACAAGGAGTTTTGGGTTCTTTTTAGAGAAGGATTGTGTGTTTGACCTTCATGGCTCTGAAATAATGGAGTATTGGCTCTCTGGTAGTTGTAATACAGCAAGCCAGAGGTAGTAAAGGAGGAAGCTTGACATGAATAAATACACAGTGAAATTGTCAGATCATATTTCTGAAATACTTCATGTTAAGCATTAATAAATGTAAGAGCTGACAGTGAAATGAAATGAAATTTGCACTCTAAAGGTCAGGCCTCTATAACTATAAAGCACTTTAAGGCAAACTTTTATATATCAAAGAGATTAGTCCATTTTTATTATGATGCAATGGAACACATTAAAACAACTAAGGTGCTGCACTTGGAGTTGACAGACTTTGGTGACCATGTGGTTTAGGGCACAAGCCTATGCATGTTTAGACAGAAGGATGTTCTACAAGTCCAGCATTCCACAGCCAGCCATGCTGGATGGAGAATGCTGGGAGATATGGGACTTTTGTTGTTGTTTTTAAAAACCTGCAAAGGGTTGCGGCCTTAGAAGCCCCGACTTAAGGGTCTTGAATGTCAATGACTTCACCTGTGTCTCGACTAAGTTTGTTACTATTGTCAATATCAAATTTCAGTGGCTTCATTAAAAACAGGAATATTTTCGATATCCAGTTCTAAGATCTGTAAACATATGAATGAACACTAACACAATTCCCATTCCATAATGTTCAACTAGCCACCAATGTCCTGTTATAGGCTGAACCCCTGTAATATCAATCTACAAAAAGTATTTTTCCCTCAAGAGCCTTCCTTTTACTTATCAGTATTGGGTTGTGTCACTGACAGAATGAATGTCCCTGCAGCCCCCCTCTCCCAATTTTGTTCTGAGGGGTTGAAGATCCCTCTGAAGTATGCCAGGCAAAAAGGAAGGAAAAGGGCCGTTGCTTGAGGACAAGTCTTGCAAGACGGGTGAAGCCCAATCTAAAATATTTGGGTCATGCAATTCAAGGTCTTTTCCCAAGATTAGGTAATTTTACATAAACCAGTTAACTGTTTCAGCATTGGTTACAGATGAGTGTATCCGTCAGTTTCACTCGCTCCCATGTTGTTCTGTTTTTATCCCAGTTCTTTCCAACCCATCGATGAAGAAATTTGTAGATTTTTGTAAGTTATTATTGAAAGGGAAGTAAATGAAATTCTCACACGTCGGTGCTGGCCAAATTTAATTGCCGGCATGGAGAGGACCATATTGTATCCACCTACCTGTCATTTTTCTGTTAAAGATGAACGTGTCGGGGAAAAGAAGTTCCAATTGTAATACCGCACCGCAAACATTGTTAAATACCCAGGGATTCAAAACCAGACTTAAGAGCAAAGGCCACAACAAACTACCCAGCAACCCTACAACAGTGTGTGGACGGTGGTTAAAAAAAACACTGTGGACAATTAACCACCTGTGCTTGTGCAACCTTGGTCAAAATCAGAGAGCTTTCAAACTCTCTTTGTGTATAAAGCTAGCATGTCAAGGAGAATGATTCAAACCTAGCCATTCTGACATAATTCTATTTGTGCAAGGAGGTTTTGGGAGTTGGTTGTTCTGTATTTGTTTTTGCTTTTGGGAAAGCATTAAAACATGTAATCCACCTCTGAGCTGCTATGGCAAACAACATGATTTGCTGATAGTGTTGCTTGGCTCTAATATGATCAAATGTATTTCATCCAAATTGGTATGCTACATTTTTCAGATGTCTGAATATAGTCTCAAGGCCAGTGTCGAGGGTAGGCATGTTCGGGCTCTGTGCTCCATTAACAAGAGCTCCCTGACTTCCTTTTCTCCGTTGCAATCTGCTTGTTCAACTGCCTCTTGCTCTGAACCAGACAATAGTGGTGAGAGGGAGGAGCGGTAGATGGATGCTACAGCTTACTTGCTCACTGTCTCTCTGTCTGTCAAGCAAGTAAGGTGTAGCAAGGATGAAAGAGGAACAATAGCAGCTGGTAACAATGGAGGGGGCACATTCACCTTGCCATGCCTAAGAGCCCTCAAAAACCTGGAGCCAGCAGTGCATAGTCCATTACGTATGGCTCTTCCAAAATGGCTGTTCATTCAGAAATTATGCACATTGTCTTTTGAACAGGAGGGGCAAAGGCAGCTAGTTGTTGGGGGAGCACTGACCCTGTGTGTTAAAATAAAGAAACATAGCTGAAACTCAGCAGCCTGTTCTATGAGGAAAGGGGCAGGAGCATCAACATAAAATATGTTGTACATCTAAAGCAATAAATATACAGCAAAGTTGTGGCAAGGTATGACAAAAGCAAGCAGTTTGGGTTGAAATGGGAGGTAACCTTCTTTTCTAGTACCATTATCTCATACGCAGTTACTCAGTGACAACAGATAAACTTGCTTGCTGTTCCTTGAAAGTTTAAAGCACTTCAAGCGGGCCAACTTTGGAAGGTAGGAAGGCATTGACTCAAGGCATCAATTCCGACTCCTTGGTAGTTTAGAATGCAGGGAGTCAGTCTCCCTTCCTCTGCCCCTTCATTTTGGAACAAACATTTATAGTGGTACAATAGCCACCTAATAAAAAGAAAAATATGAAGTAGCAGTAATCAGACCCTTCATTGGAATCATTTTCCATAAGTAGAACATTCTGGAAGTTAGTTAAGCAGTGGTGTCCAAATTGCAGCTGCTACAGAGAGTTACAAGGGGCAAAAGAAAAAAGCATTTGCAATGAACAAGGTGCTCAAGTACCATCTACCACAAGAGATGGTGATGGCCCCTAGGGTTAGTTGGCTAGGTTCTTCAGTGGTGGTCCTCTCCTTGTGCCCCAGTCATCTGAAGTCTGGCAGGTGACTTCTTGGTGGTGGTGAACTGATTGTGGAAACCTGACATCTGTTCTGTATTAAACAGCCGGGCAAAGGTGTTCTTTAATTTTTTCCTCAGGCTTTCTAACACTCTGCAAGTTGCTCTTACACTACTTTGTATTTATTTTCTTTCTGTTGATAGGTGTTGTTGCTGTTTTCACGCCTACCATTTTCGAAGCGCTGTACATATATTAAAAGATAAAACAGTCCATGCCCACAGGCTTTCAATCTAATAGACACGATATTAAGGAAAAAGGAATGGAGAAGAAAACAAGCATTGGAGCAGCAGCTCCCTCTATGGCTGGTTGGTTTTCCCCTTGCCATGATGTTTTTCCTGGCAGGTAGAAGATACAGCCTCTTAGCAGCTCTTGGCCACCAACGTGATGGATGAGGCCAGGGAGTGCTGTCCTTCAGCTCAACAACCCCAGAAGCAAGAAAAGCAACATGCTGGAAAGCCTGGGCAAAATTGCTTAGCGAACAAAGAGGGAAGGAAGCACCAACAGGCTGGAGACAAAAGAAGAGCAAAGCTCTGGTGCTATGTAAAAATATATTTTTCTTTATTTCTTATGTCTTATCCTCTGTATGCTCGACGCGTTTCGGTGGTGAAACCTTCGTCAGGAGCTGGAGCACTTCTTTACAAATTGTTGTTATTATCCTAACAGAGAATGGTTTAATGTTTTTGCTCATATGCCATCCCGATGGGCTCATTCGTCTCGAGATTCTCTGTTAGGATAATAACAACAATTTGTAAAGAAGTGCTCCAGCTCCTGACGAAGGTTTCACCACCGAAACGCGTCGAGCATACAGAGGATAAGACATAAGAAATAAAGAAAAATATATTTTACATAGCACCAGAGCTTTGCTCTTCTTTTGTCTCCAAAATTGCTTAGCACCAGAAAGACATCAAATTTTGAAACCAGAGCTATGTCCTGGGAAATTGTACTCCATGGAGCATTAGAGTGGGGGGAAAGCTCTATTTCTGCTCATTATCTGTTTAACTTCAGAAAGTGGGAGACACTTTTAGAACAGTGGGGGGGGGGGGCACCCTCAGAACCACAGTCCAAATCTGACCCTTCTGGGATCCCAATCAGATGGCCACACCCTCTTCCCCCTAGCCACTGATCATTCGTTGGTTTTCTAGCTTTTGTATGTCCCATTCTTAAAGGTTGAAATGCCTCTCCTAAGGCTTAGTAAATTACAGCAAGAGCTTTATGCTAAAATATGCTGGAATTTTGCTCCCATCCCTTTTGACTTTGGCCCTGCCCACTACTAGAGCTTCTCCAAAACTGAATTTGGCCCTTGGCCAGAAAGGGGTCCCCCCCCTTGCTTTAGACTGCCGTGTGTGTGTTGCTTCAGTTGTGAAGCACATGACGAATATTTCTCTTCCTCCACATCTCGCTGTCATTCTGTGCTTTACAACTCCTTCAGCATTCCTGGTATGTTTGAACAACAGCAACAACAAAACTGTTTGCAAACACTGATCAAACACACACACACACACACACGTACACATACACAAACGTACACACAGTGAGCATGTACAGTTTTGTATTTTAAACTTAAATCATAGTGCCATCATGACTACAGGAATAAAATGCAGTTTGCATCTGCTGCCCTGATGCCCTCACCACCTGCAACGCTCTGGCAGTCGTTTGGGGCGGGGGTGTGTGTGTAAGATCCTGGACTTTGACTCCAAGGCCTACTAATCCTAGCTGCACCAGGACTGATCCGGCTAAGCTTTTCTTGAGTTCTTAACACACTGTCCCATTTCCCTTACTAGGGCAACTAATTTAAATCTCATCATTTATACAACCCAGCTTTATTTATCAGCAGTTCAACTAATAGTTTTTCCACTTGATGGCAGCATTGCCTATGTATTTGAAACATACCATTCTTTCTCCTTCTGCTTGGTTAAACACCGGCCATGTAAAAAGACCGATAGCAATGCAAATGTATTTATAACCACTAGAGATAGTCACCTTCCACCCCAATTAGCCCCTGAATTGATTTAGTGAGGAAAAAACATTTATTACTGAACAGCCCTACAGATTTGTGTGGCATTATTTCAGTACGTTTTAGGAGAAATTTATACAGAAGAGGACCTTACATGTATAGATAAGATTAATGTAATAAGGTGGCAAAGAAGTATGTAGGGTGGAGAGACCGGTGTACTGTATAAAATGCATTGATTAGACAAAATTGCTTATGAGGAATTTGCAGAACGCACTAAAATATTTCCATTTCATCTCTGTGTTTTTGAAAGAGATTTATTCATGAGGAGTTGCTTAGAATGAAAGCACTGATGTGCACACAAAAAAAGTATTTCTTTCTGTAAACTAGCAGAAATCAATTATGGTTTTGAAGTGAAGTCTACTTCTCAAATAAGCCACCCCTGTGGGTGTATTGAACCATATCCCAGATGATTAGAATGGCAACTTTTGTTTCTTTGCAGGAGAACAAAAACTTTAAAGGTCCCATGAACATGCTAGCAAAAAAGCTACTCACAGGAAGATTGAGGCAGGAAGCCAATAGCATTGCAAAGTGAAAAGTTAAAACACACTTTACAAGGTGTGATAGTTAGAGGGCTAGAACACCCACCCTATCCCACCCCACCTAGTAGAAACACACATGAACAAGTTTGGGGTAGATTTGTTTAACTTTTTATTGCTCGTAAAAAGGCCATTTATCCAAGGCTGGCCTTCTCTTAGCTAACATTGGATTGATATTGTAAAAAGCTATTTTCAAGTTGTAATGTAAACAGGCTGTCTTGCTGAAGAAGTTTGGTGTGAACAAACAAGAATTGCAAACAACTCTATTCTACTGTAGCATAAGTCCATAAAGTCACATTAGTGTAAAATCCAAACGGGAGATCGGGCTTCAGTCTGTGAAATGTGTGTAATAGCGAAACCTTTGCTCATGTCCTTTTTCCATCATATTGACTTAAGGATGCTTTTAAAACTACCTCTGGATCAGTTTGATTTTAGTGCAAGAAGGAATCCATTAGCTGCCACAAATCAATAGGGAAAACAGGGCTGCTAATTCAAGCTTAATTTCTGAATGTTCAAAACTAGGCATGGAATGGCACTGTGTCATTCTCTGAGTTTGATTTTGGTGGCTTTGAATAGAACCAGAACTTAGAGTTATAGACCATTCACACCTGATACCGTTGTATTTGAGGGAGATGGGGAGGATAAGCTTGAAGCCATGGACAGCATTGGCACCTGGCATTCCTGGGAAACTTCTGGGCCCCACATGCTCTGGCATGGTCAACTGGCACTAATGTCTGTCTTGACCCCACCTTGCTTGGCAGTGGGCAGCTACAAGTTGCTATTTTAAATTTTCCAAGCTGGCCTGGAGTAATATTACATTGGTTATCTGGCTTATTGTGGGATATGTAACATAGCAGCAACCCAGTGCCAATCAGAGATGCCCTCCTGTGACCCACTCAGGAGGCCACAGTCACAGACTGGGTATGGAGGGTGGGGTCAAGCCTGCAGCAGGCTGTTGAAGAAACATTATGCCTCACTGGTCTAAACTAGATTAGAAAGAGGACAATAAAGAGATGGATAAATGGGGTTGCATGCAGGCAGAAAGAGAAAAAGGGGCATTTCTGACAGAAGATTAGAAAGGGTATTCTCTTTGCAGAGCCCAAGATGGCTTCCCTGAGATGATTGGATTTTATCTCTAATCTCCTGCACATCTGTCTAAAGCTTCCAGGTAGCAACTCTATGTAGTGCTAGACAGGAGTAGGTGCTGTTTTACTTTTCTGTCTTTTAAGAAAGTAATGGTTGAGCATACGGCCTTACTGAAATAAAAATCGAGCTATTTAGCCTGAAGAGCCTTACCTATGATTGCACTATCCGTTGATATAGCACATGGAAGATATGAGGGATGTAGGCAGAGGCCAAACACTATACACAACTTAGTGCCAGTGAGAGCTGAAAGGAATCATAGAAAACATTAAATTACACCCCCATTCCAAATTTGCCATTCAGATTTTGAAAGAGAAAAAATAAAATTCAAAATTTGAGTTTGCATTTTCAGTTTGAAATTTTAAACCTCTGAATTCAGATACTTGCTAGCATCTCTTGATTGTTATGATGTTAATTAAATATTACACCTCATAAGCTGTTAAACATTAAATATAATTGCATATTATCCAACAAGTAATTTCAGCGAACCACTTTATTCAGATAGAAAATAAATACTATTGCATGCCAACCATCAAATACTGTTAAATACAAAATAACATTGTGTATCATCTGTCAGATTTCAACTGTCAACTATTAAACATTGAAATATGGATGTCAAATACAGGTATCAAATATTTGCTGGATGTCTGGCACATGTTCTAGCATTTGGATAGTAACTGAAGCTTATTCAATGTGAATCTACAGAGAATTTTAAGGAAATTTTTGGAAGCAAACTCTAGCTCTAGTGCCAGTACTGCTGAGGCTATGTGGTTCTTCTGTTATGCAGGAGGATAAACAAAATCATGCTGCTTGGAGGCACATGGTGATAGTTGGACATCTTCAAGGGTAGGTAATTTTTCCCATATATCAACATCAGCCAATGTGAAGATGACTTATCAGCCTTCTTGAACCTGGTGCTCCACATATGTGTTGGATTTCAATGCTCATCAGCCCCAGCCAACATAGCCAATGGTAAGAAATTATGGGAGTTATAGTACAAACCACCTGGAGGTCACCAGCTGGGGGAATAAAGGACAGTTGTGACTTTATAGTGGGACCTATGGCTGGGAAATGGTCACAAATTCAATTCTTCTGGAAATATTCTTCATGCATGTGAAAAAATGTAGCATGCTTGTTAGATTATTGTTAAATTTATTTATTTTATTAATTAATATTTGTATTCAAGCTTTCTTCCATGGAGCTCAAGATGGCACAATCCATTTTGAGAGTGAACTTGCAAAAAAATCAAGGTTGAATCTTGAATCGTTCAAACTGTTTGGTTTGAATGTTTTGAGCATTTAGTGGAAATATTCAACATGGATATACATGCAGTTCTGTTGTGTGAAATGCTAAGAACCTCAGTGTTTACAGCAGCACATTGTCCATAAGCTTAACTTTATACAAAATACCTGACTCCAGATGGCAGGGTGGTGTGGCTGATGCTTTCAAAATAAACCTTCATATGAGGCTGAAACTTTGCATTACATATTTGTAGTTTCATCCTGTTCTCTCACAGGAAATCACTGGTGATATGCACAAAGGAATTACAGCCCAACAAAGGAATCATGGGGTGCTTGCAGAATGGAGGTGAGGATGAATGAAGAAAACTGATAAATGCCCTTATCAAAGGGCCAGAGTAGATATGACATGTACTTACATGCATCTTTCTCCCAACAAGCCTTTTTTCTTTCAGTTTTTCTTTTTTCATACCAAAATCTATCTAATGAATCTACAGGTTTGAATGGCGGAATGACAGGGGAAGTGGTTGTTACATCACTTCCTGTCACCTGTCTGCTTTAAATCGCTGCTGTTCACCACATAGAAAAAAAAATCAGTACTTGCATCTTTTCTCCTAGAGGAGAAAGGCCAAAAGCATCCAGGGAAACAGATTATGGTTGCAGTATTTCAAGAAGTTAAATGCAAGCATCTTTGAAGGCTGGCCAGAAAAGACCCTTTCACATATTACAGGCATGAAGGGTGCTTTGTGTGATTGAGTAAGTGGAAGCATGTTAGATGCGAATGTCTGTATGGAGAAAGCTGACACATGTAGGCTTTATTGGGAGCTAAAACCCTGATTGTGCCGAGTTTGAGCTTCTGGGGAAACTTGCAAGTATAGACACACATGTATGAATAGGTTTTCTCCTAATGAGTGAGTGTCAGTGACAGGGCCAGGTAAACTAGGTAGCCCCACTTCCCTGATGCTGCTTGACTACTTGGATCAGCCTTTATGTGTATAATCCATGAAGGGGGCTCACATATCACTTAGACATGCCTATGAAGAGCTGGTTATCAACTACGAATGTCAACTGTTTGCTGCTGTGAATGGAAACAGAAGAGCACTAGTGGTTTTGAACAGCTCCAGTTCACTTGGAGCCTATCCACATTGCCCTTAAAACGGCTTATATTCTGTTTAAAAACATGTTTTTTTAGTTGTTTCATTACGTGATAGGACACACTGAGCAGTTCTTACGTTTCATAGTGACTGCTTCTTCCGTGTTCACTGGTGTCACACAGGATTAATTCTGGGTCTCTTCTACTATCGTTTTTGTTTTGCAGGTTGCTTGACCCGCCCACTTCTGTCTCAAGCAGCCTGCAAAACACAGAAATAACCCTGTGTGACACCAGTGAACGCTTTGAGAAAGGAGGAAGCAGTTGCTATGAAACATAAGTACTGCTCAGTATGTCCTACCATGTAATGAAATGACTTAAAAAACCACGTTTTTAAACAGAATATAAGTCATTTTAAGGGCAATGTGGATAGGCTCTTTGTGGGCCTTGTACAGGAGTCATGCCTAGTGAATTATGCCCATAGTCCACTTAGAATGCTAGGTAAATAGCAATTGATTTATAATGCTCAGGGGCTAGATCCAATGTTGTCGATCTGCCAGCAGAATGGAAATTGCTGACAGAATGCTTTTCCTGCACCCCCCATGCTCTCCAAGGCTGTTACCACACGCACAGTTTTAAGCACACTCACTGCGACTTTGATCCACTTCTTTAGCGCTGGACTCGCATAAAAAAGAAACAAGATTTTCCATATTACTCCATGTTTCTGATGAAGGAGACTTATGCCAAAATAAATCTGTTCATCTTAAAGGTGGCAAAAGACTCTTTGGTTCCCCCCCCCCTGCAAATCCGTTGCCCACCCAGCCAGAACGGCTTGGATGGGAAACTGCTGTTGTGGGGGGAAAGGGAGAGAATCAAGGCACCTCACATGCATAGGTATGTGTGCCTGTGGAGACATGGGTGGGGCAAAGGCTATAAAGGCCAGCCCCATCCCAACTATTGGCCTCTTTCATCTTGGCTCCCACCCTCCCTCCCCTAATCTAGTATGGGATTAGCTAGTTGCTCCTTTTGTAGGGAGAGCTGAGTATAAATTTTTCCTCCCACTTGTAGTGGGCAGGTTTTTGCCTACTCCGTACTGGAAGTGCTATGAGAGGAGTGGATAAATAGATTGATTTGTATAGCGATGTGCGGGAATTGCCAGTATAGCAGAATAAGGATGGTGAGCACTCTGGCACCATTTTGGTGATTGGCATATCCAGAGGACCTGCTCCTAGCGAGCTGTGTGGCTCACGTGACAGGATATGGTTTGCCTTTGGGGACTCTCCTGCCCCACCTACTCCGAGCTGTGAAGCTGCAGGTAGGGGTGATGTGGGCTGCTCTCCCCACACTTCCATAGTGTCATTTAAGAAAGGAGCCAGGGCTTTTCCCGACTCCAGGCAAGTGGCCTGAGGAAGGACCTATTGATTCCTACACTTTCACATGCAGATCCAAGGAGGGGTGCACTATCCATATTATTCAAATAAAGAGGCCCTTAGTTTAATCCAAGTTCTGGTGTCTGTGTCTTTATTTTGATTGGGATATATGGAGAACATATCTGATTCCATATCTGATTTTTAAAAGTTGTGTTGTAAGAACAGAACTTCAATATATGATGGCCATTTAAATATAATAGTTGTAAATCTGATATGGGTTTGTTATTTAAGATCTATAAGGTATTGTTGGAGATACAAGAAGCAGTGAGTAGCATCAAAATATATGTGAAAAAATGTCCAGTCGAATGATCAACACTGGAATAATATTTGTCTAGATAGTACAAAATACTTTCTGGATATTGGAGCTAAAGAAAATTTGTATAAGATCTTCTATGTATGGTTCCTAACTCTATATACATTCTGAAACATAGAAGTTGCAATCAGAAGCATAAGTCTGAAGTCACAATTATCACACATAAATGGTGCATTTGCAAATGATCTCTTCTACTCTAGTCCAAAAGTCACACAATCACTGGATGATTGGGTGTGACTCAGGCAAAAATCTTCAATGGGAAGGGCATTTGCTGTGATGTTTGAATGTGAGAGGCCTTTAATCTGTTCACTGATCTTGAGGATGATGTCATATTATCAGACTCAAGCTATACTGAACATGAGAAATTTGCACACCATCTGTATGGGAAAACTTCAAAGGATATCAGTCATGCCTGGTACAAGTTGAAAGATTAATTGCTAGAGAAAACCCTAACGCCGACCTATTGTGGCCTACACCAAGACCACAAAAAGGGAAGCAATCAGTAAGCTGTGCGGAGAAGTATGATTAGATTAACAGGAAGAGTGTTCTTCATTCCTTGTATGCCGTGACTGGTATTTAGGACAAATATGTTTTTCATCACCTTGATGACTAGAAATCTAGTATCTACAGAAGGTTGTGTTGTGGGCACAAGTGAAGAGCTGTTAAGGAACAAAATATTCCTGTCATGTTGCACCTGACCCATACATATGTGGGAAGTGTAAGAATACTTTCAAAAAGGGGAACAGGTTTCCTTCTGGATTTCAGAGCTATCCAATAACAATGACTTTGAAATAATAGGTTGCTTTGCTTTTTGGATTGGGAAATTAAAATATATTTGATCCTAAATTACTAACCAACAGTTATAAACATTGATAGGATGCTATAGTGATTGCCTTGGACAATTAACTCCCCCCACCCGTTTTCCAGTTCTTATTTTGTTTGAAATTAAAACATGCTTCCATTTTGACATTAACACATAATCTGTAATTACTGTGTGTGTTTTTTTCTATGGACTAAGGTTACATAGGTAGCCATTATGCAGCATTTTTCTTAAAAGAATATGCAAGCAGATAAATTAACTAAAGGATGTGCACAAACAACACATTTACTGTGACATGAGGTTTGCTGAAAAATAGCTGATTATTTATTTATTTATTTATTTATTACATTTATATACCGCCCCATAAATGAAGTTCTCTGGGCAGTTTACAAAAATTAAAAGATTGAACATTAAAAAGTCAATATACAAAATTTAAAACCATAAACCATAAAACAGCTGATATTTAAAACATTTTAAACTTTTAAGCCTGGACAAAAATCCTGTTAATTACCTCAATTTAAGCTGTTAAAATGCCTGGGAGAAAAGAAAAGTTTTGACCTGGTGCCGAAAAGATAACAGTGTTGGCACCAGGCAGGCTTCATTAGGGAGATCATTCCATAATTGGGGGGCCACCACAGAGAAGGCCCTCTCTAGGCTGACCAGATAAAATCCAGGTCAGGTCTCATGTAACTTTAACAGTTGTAGAGAAAAGAGAATTTCAACCAGTGTCATTTGTATGCAATTAGTTCCTGGTGAAATTCCCTCTTCATCACAACAGTTAAAGGTGCATGCACTATACTAGAGTGACCATATACAAAGAAGACAGGGCCCCTGCAACTTTAACTGTTGTGATGAAGAGGGAATTTCACCAGGAACTAATTGCATACAAATGACACTGGCTGAAATTCCCTTTTCTGTACAGCTGTTAAAGTTACATGAGCCCTGACCTGGATTTTATCTGGTCACCCTAGCCCTCTCCCTTGTTGCCTGGTGCAAGGCACCCAGAGGAGGACCTTAGATGTTGCGTGTAGTGCATGAGTAGGTTCATGTTTGGAGAGGCATTCCAAAAGGTATTGAGGTCCCAAGCCGTGTAAGGCTTTATAGGTTTAAGGCAATGCAGTGTGTGTGTGTGTGTGTGTGGTCCTTGCTGTTGCTTTAGGGGGGTCTAATGCGGTATTAGCAGTTGTGTAGTTCAGTCTGCATATTTGTGAAGAAAACAAATGTCCCAGGCATGCCTGATGGGTATGCAGGAGAGGGCCTTCTCGGTGGCTGCTCCAAGGCTCTGGAACTCCCTTCCCAGGGAAGCTAGACTGGCTCCCTCCTTGCTTTGTTTTAGGAGACAGGCAAAAACTTTCTTATTCCAGCAGTTCTTTGGTGAATAATTTGGACCTCCATTTATGTTTAAGATTTTTAAATTTAATATGCACTTTAAATGTGGAAATGTTTTAATATTGAAACCTATTAAATTATATTTTTTAACTTTTGTATATTTCTATTTATAGCTTTTAACTGTATATGTTTTAATTTTATAAAGCCGCCTTGAGGCCCAGTATTGGGTAAAAGACGGGATACAAATAAAGATGATGATAATAATAATAATAATAATAATAAATGTCAAGTGTACTCTGATAGAATTCGAAGCCAAATCTAACAGTGTAGTATTGCCTCTGGATTTCTCATTGCTTAGGGAGGCAGGGGGCAAGGCATAACAATGTCATCTACGGAGATTCACTAGCATTAATATTCTGTTTATACAGAAATAATGAATATGTAACTGGGAACTTTTTTTAAAAAAAATCCAGTGTGTATTATATATGAATTTTGTAATATTTGAGACATGGATAGGAATGTTACAATGTGAAATGAGAGGCCACTGGATGCTTTCCATTTGGATTAGATTGCAACTTTGCAGAAACTCATTTTCTTTTTCTTTCTCATTTTCTTTGCAGAAATATCATTTTTCTAGCTTACAGAAAAATCTATGTTTTCCATCTGTGTTCTGAAGGTTACAATTTCTGTTCAGTACATATAAAAACTTGGATCATCTAGTTAACCCGATAGAGTTTATTTGAAACATAGGCCTCCTCCACACGAGACGTTTAATGAGCCTTGAAGGCTCATTATAAATTTTACCTACACACGAGCGGAGCGCAAAACGGGCGTACAGGCGCGTTATCTCCCCGATAATGCGCATTTTCGAACGCGCGTTAAATAGCGACTTTTATTTTGCTCCGGCCGTTAAAGCGCATTTTCGCTGTGTGAACAAGCAATTATGCGCATTAACTACCTGTAAAGTGCTTTTTGGGCATCTTTTAATGCGCTTCGCCGCTTCTCGCCGCCTCCCGTGCAGAGGGATTAGGCGTAAATGCGCCTCCGCGAAAATGCGCATAATCCCCGAACCGGGCGCAAAAGCGCATCCTTGTGGAGGGGGCCATAATAGGGTGACCCTATGGAAAGGAGGACAGGGCTCCTGTATCTTTAACAGTTGTATAGAAAAGGGAATTTCAGCAGCACCTGGTGAAATTCCCTCTTCATCACAACAGTTAAAGCTGCAGGAGCCCTGCCCTCTTTTGTATGTGGTCACTCTAGTATAGCTAGATGTTTAGCGTTTGCATGAAGCTGTGGGAACAGAATTATGCTCCCCCTCCCCAAGTTCTGCTCACGGTCATTGGATCCTTTTGGAGAATACCAATAGTCTCTCTCTCTCTCTCTCTCTCAAACAACAGCATTAGTCTTACATTTAATCCTCAAAGAATGTCAGTCAGCACCACATTTTGGCTCAAAGCACCTCACAAATATTAATGTACTACTTAGTCAGGTATAGAAGCATTATTATCTTATAAATGGGTGTGTCTTGCTTTTTGGGGGGACTGATGAGTCATTTTCAGTCCATTTTATTTTTACAGCTCTCTTTGCCAATGGCTATAAAAATTAATTCCCCCCACCTTACATTTTATGTTTGACTCCATTTCCTTAATACTTATCCTTTTGCAATTCTAGTTTCTAAAATGAATGTTTATGAATCTTCTTCTGCTAAGTTACAGTTACATTTTTATTCTTCCCCTCATGTTTTCCATTGGCTTCCCCCTCCCCCTCTAATTTGGCTGAGGTGTAATTAGGTATGCATTAATCTTTTGTTTTCAACTAGCTCATTTGATTGGTGCTTGTGAAGAATTTGTTTCCATGGTAACCCAGGCTTGTAGGAAGAAGACTTGGTAAGTATGTGATTTAGGTTGTTGCCGCTGAGCTTAATTGTATGTAAAATGTGGCGAAGTTTGGACAATTTAGAGCGATAAAATTTCAGAGGGCTGGATTAACCATTGTGCAAATTTTTCTGTTGTTTGAATTGTATTGTACAGTAAGTAAAATACTGATACTTCTCCATCCTCACTTTCCTTTTTGTTATGGCTATAGTGGTGTTCAGTGATACAATTTAGAAGCTCTTGAGTACTAATCCTGTCTGTGTATTGTTTTCCAGAGCCAATTTTAAAAGAATATGTTTTCATGATACTAATTCAAAGAGCATAAAGGAGAACTGTGTCTCTTAACTCTTGCATACCACAGGGAGGTGAGAATCATTGCTAGGGGAGGCAGGAGGAATTCCCTGACAGCCTTGCTTGGTGGGTCTTCCTTGACTAACGAAGGATGGTGATAATCAATCCTATGATGTCAGTATGACACGGGAGCTTGGGGGCTCTTTTATGGTATTTTTCAGTCCTGTATCAAAAGCAGTAACCACTGATTCTTGCATGATTTGATGCCCTTTCTCATGAAGGCTGCCATTTCCTCAAACCAAATATTTTTTGTATGTGTGCTGGTTCCTGCAGCTAGAATATAGGGAAGTCAAGGGGCAGAGCCTGTGCATCTGGAGGTGGAACTGAGCTATAGACACCATTCATCTGCCCACCCACTTTTGATCAGCCATCAGCCTGGCAGCAGGGAAAAGACCACTGATCAGGATCACGGCTGGTGGAGTGATGGTAATTAAGCTCACTGCTCCCGCAGCTGAGATTAGGGCTGGCCCTACTATTAGGCAGAATGGCATGGCAGCCTCTGGGTGTGATGAAACGGCAACAAATGTTATTGTTTTATTTTTTACTGCCAGGGATAGGGGCGCCAAAATAACTTTACAAGGTTTTGATCTATGAACCTTGACTTGGGTGGGTGGAGGGTGGCCTTTGCTGCTCTCTCTCAGACAGCAAAATGTCTTGGGTTGGCCTGGCTGAGATGGTGGTTTCCCCACTACTAACAGCAGTAGAGAAACAGCCATCTTGATCGCTGATGGGGGCTGGTGGATTCCAATGCAGCCGAGATTGCTATGCACGCACAATAGGTGTGCATCTCTTTTTCTTCTCACTCCTTCATTTTCTTTCTCTCATACTGTCACTCGCACAAACATACACACTTCACAAAGTTCTGCTGTAGGTAGTGACCCTCTCCAGGGCTTTCTTACAGGGTTTTGGCTGCACCATATTCTGGCATCACAAGCCAGCAGTGGCAGGCAGGCAGATGAAGCAACACAGGCAATGTGGGGCCTGGGCCACCATAGCAGTGCCGTTGTCTGCTGCCTGCCTGACTAGCAACACTTTGTGGGGCTAGCAAGCTGGGACCAGGTACCTCTGCCAGCCCTACTGGGAATCGGGACATCTGGGTTCTAGGCCCTACTCAGCCATGAAAGCTCACTGGGTGACTTTGAGCCAGTCACAGACTGGTTGTTGTGAGGATAAAAATGGAGAGGGGGATTATAAATGCCACCTTGAGTTCCTTAGAGGAAAAAAGATGGGATATAAATGCAATACATAAAGTAAGGAAGCCTCTGCCAGGATGGCCAATGATCAAGAATGCTTTCTGTCCACCGCTGATTTATGGGACCACCTGTCTCATTGTTTTATTTTCATTTAAAACATTTCTTGGCTGCCTTTGAAGCCCTCCCAAGGCATCTTATGGCAATAAAATGCATAAAAACCATGAAAATATTAAAAGCGATAAAAACATAAACAATAAAATAGCAATAAAAGCCAACAATAAAACCAGCAATAACAATGATGGCTATAACAGTTACAACATCAGTCATATTTTATTTATTTTATTTATTTACAGTATTTGTATATGCTCCCCATTCAAAAGATTTTGGAGTGGTGAATAACAAATAGAATAAAATAATAAAAACATATTTAATAAAACATATTAAAATATTATTTTTAAAAGGGCAAAGTTGTAATAAAACCCAAATTCTGATAAAACCGTGGGCAGTCATTCAAGGAAAGCTTCATGAAACAACATTTTCAGGATGCGCTGGAAGCAATACAATGTTGGCACCTGCTCAACCTGTAACAGCAAGGAATTCCATAGCAAGGGGGCCACCACATTAAAGACTCTTCTCCTGGTGGACTCGAATTGGACCATAGGTCCATGTGGAACCACCAGGAACATGCTTTCAGATTACCTCAGTGACTGAGCAGTTTGGTAAGGGAGAAGGTGCTCTCTCAGGTATCCTCAGCCAGGTTTCAAGAGAAGACCTTCTTAAAAACCTGCAATGATGGAACATGGCAGACTTGTTCCAAAGGTGTGGGGCCACTGCAGAAAAAAAACCCTGATAATCTTCTCAGTTATTAAGATGCAAGAGAGGCCCTTTTGAGAACACCATTACCCACAGAGGCCTGTTTGCCTGGTACATATGAAAGGGCCTTTTCCTATGTTACTCGCAATCTGTGTGATGCACTCCTTCAGGAACTACAGTTACTCCCACACTCTTGGCTTTTAGAAAGGGTGTGAAGGCATGTCTTTTTAAATCTAGCCTTCAGTATTCTTATTTTTACCGTAGTACTTTAAGATTTTATTATTTTATATCAGGGGAGGGGGCAAAGCAAAACAGGAGAGGCCAATGGCAAAAGGGGCAGTGATAAAAAATACCAAAAATACCAGCATGTTTTAGCTTAAGGCTCTTAATGCTAGTAACTAAGCCTTATGAGAGGCATTCAATCTTTTAGAACAGCATGGAAATTGCACAAAAGGTGGGAAATCACGAAATGATCGTGTGTGACAAAAAGAGGGTGGTGCCAGGAGAAGGTGGCATGGCCATGTGGAGAGGGCCAGATTGGCACTCTTGGAAGGCCAGATTTGTCCCCCCACCAGGCGTGAATTTCCCCACCCCTCAGCGAGTGGGCCCTTTCCTGTTTTGGTGGCATTCCCCCAATATAGCTGTGCCATGGCGTCACTCTGGGACAGTCTGGGTATTTTTAAATGGTGTCTCAAGGCTATTTGACGTGTGTGTGTGTGTGTGGGGCAGATATCAGGACAGTTGTGGGTCCCAGCAGCTGGACAAAGATGCTATCGGTTAATGCCAAGCCTGCTTTCAGCTTTGGCTTCTGGCCTATTGTGACATCAACTGCCAGCTTCATGGGAGGGAAACCTTAGGGCTTCTGAGGTGATGCCATTGAAAGCCAGTGTGGCCTGGTGGTTAGAGTGTTGGGCTGGGACTCAGGAGACCTGGGTTCAAAACCCCACTCAGCCATGAAGCTGACTGGGCAACTTTGAGGCAGTCGGTGATTCTCAGCCTAACCTACCTCAAAGGATTGTTTTGAGGATACAAATGGAGAGGAGGATTTTATAAAGTGCCTTGGGATCTTGGCAGTGAAAAAGGCAGGTTATAAACATAATAGATTAATAAATAAAACTTAATCCATGGTTGTGGTGGGCTCTTCACAATCAAACTTTGCAGCCCTGCCATGTGAACCTGTTTGTGACATCACAGTAGTGGCTCAGCCACTGGCTGGAGAGGATGGGCTCACTTGGTGGCATCTTCAGAAGAGGGCAGCCTCAGGGTCTCACAGGTCATCTGCCAAGAGTTCTCCTGTGATTTCTATACACCTCCCATCGCTGTAGATGGTGGGATGAAACAAAAGGACCCTGGGATTTCCTCCACTTCAAGGAGGATTTCTCAAAGGTGTTTCACGATTCCAGAGGCCCAGAAGCAAGGGCCCCTGACAAGAGCCTTGCAACACATCTTGGGAGCTCATGAACCAAATGGCTCATCAGACAAGACTGCCTCCCACCCACCACCAACAAATCACGATCTTGCTCTACCCATCAATGCAGACCACTTTTCTTGGGTCTCCTGCTGAGCCAGGAGAGCTTGTTCCAGCCCAGACATAAGAGGAGAAGGCCCTCACAGCTGAGAACCAGGGTCTAAACTGACCCAGCCTGGTGGGGCACAGGCTCATCTCTCAGCCCAGGAGAAGGACCGTGGCTTCAGCTCCACTTGTGTTTGGATCATGGCTAATTGGGACACTCTGCTATTGGTCCATGGAGGTTTGATGACTTTATCTAGGAGTCACATGATCCCCATCCAGTGATCCCTCTTTCTGGGGCAGGACTCCGGAAGTGGGACTTCTAGGGATGTGGTCGGACTTTCAGCAGAGGTGGAGTTAACCAATTCTCCCATTAAAATAAGGCACAGGGCTTCCAGTTTGATGCTGTAACCTTTTTCATTCCTCTGGCGCATGTCATACCAGGGCTTGTGTGGGAAATACAACCTCTCTCTGCCCCATTGCAGGCTAAATCAGCCACAGAGATGGTATCCTGATGAGGCACCTTATGGACACTGCCCCAGTGCTCAAGACTCAGTTGAGGGTGGTGCCACTGGCATGTGGACTCCCATCTTGCCCAGAGAAGAGAAGAAACAGAATCAGCTTCTCCAAAACAAGGAGTTGATTGTCTTTTTTGTTTCTGATTGCACAATTTTAATGATTTTATTGTTCGAATTATTTTATGTAAACTGCTTTGTGAGGTCAGTCTATAAAGCAATATATGAAAACCTTTAATAAATCAATACCCGGTTGCTCATTGCGTGAATGATGTCATGGCTTTTTTGACCCTCAGACTGAGAATTTCTGGAAGGCCACACTGTGCATCACCTTAATGGCCTTTTAGCAAATACAGTATATAAATGTTAGTAATAAATAAAAGCAAGCAAACAAACCATGGGTGAGCAGGCAGATAACCTGCCCAATGCTGCAACAGTACAGTCTCATTGGAAGCCAAGGGTAGCCAGAAACAGGAACATTTCCACTCCTCATCTGACTCCCTTACTCCTTTGAAATTGTGTGTGTGTGTGCCCCAAACCAAGAGAAACTGCTCAGCTTGTAAATTGTCCAGTTGGCAACCATATTTCCCACCCTCTCATGCAGCTTTCATGGTATATATGGACCTGTGTGGCCCTTTTCCCTCAGCTCCCTCTTTGTTTTACTTTTCTTGCCCTCCAGTGAAAGACAAAAGTATATTCTGGCTGCCTGTAGGTTTGGCTTGGATTTAATTTATGCGGTGAAGGGCTTGGACAGTTCTCTGAATGATGAGAGACTTTCTATGCCCGCTTTGGTGAACTACCACTGCTCAAAATGATAGAATGGCAATGTAGTCAGAAAATATGTGTGCATTTCTGAATATCCCTATTTTTTTGAGACCATACTGTCTAGACCATATTGAAAAGAAAGCAACTTATCTGGACCACCAAGCCGAATCTTAACTCTGATCTTGATCTAGAGCAACATTATGCTCTGCTGAGTCCTGTTCTGTTTTGTAATGCTTTTAGGATTCTTATGGGGATTATTTTGCTAAAGACCAATCTGATCGGATTTGGACCAGTTATTTGGATTGTGCTCAATGTTGACTGTGACTGTGTTTTGTTTGGTATAGAGATGTGAAGAACCCTGATGTGGATGTGTGGCACTGAGTTTTTCCCACAATTATTGTACAAAGTCTAATTTATTGACCAAAGGTTTGTTAAAATAATAATAATAATAATAATAATAATAATAATAATAATAGCGAATTGAAATACAAAATATGCCAACTTTGCCAGAGATCCTAAGGTCTTTACAGAGCAATCTGCGATACTGTTTTACCTGAACCTTAAGATCCATCAACTGGATTCAATTACAAAATGAGGAGAATGGAAATCATATGCTTAGAATTATGGAACAGGGAACCTATGTCTTCAGAACCACAGCACCGGTCTTTCACCAACAAAATCCACTCCCGGTTTTCTTCATTTTAGCAGCCTAATTTAGGGTGGAAGGGGAAGCTTTGTTGTTCTCACTGTTGTTGTTGCTGTTGCTAAACACTTGCGAGTCAGAATGCCTTGCTGATCTACCCAAAACCACCCAGAGAATCACTAGTAGATCTTGATTTATTTTTTGCCCATGCCAGAATAAAAGACACAATAGATAAGAAACTTACATTGAGCTTGTTCATTGTCGTGACTCTTAGCTCTCCCCAGAGCCTTTGCTCACGAACTTTAGGCAAAGTGACACACTCCAACAACTGTGAGACCTCTTTTATTGTAAATCACATGGAATTCAAAGCATAATGGTTTCATTTCTGCAAACACACACTTGAAGCTGAAGACGAACCAGACAGCTTTCAGGTAGAACGGCTTAATGCGAACAGCGCTCACTCAAGGGTGGACATTTAGAGTTAACCCTAGTCCCTAGAGGGCAGGAGCGGCCACACTGCACTGGAATCCTCTGGAACATAGGGACACTCACGGAAAACCTCCAGACAGTAGGTAAGACTATCTTGAATTAAATCAGACTCAGCCTGTCGGGGAACGCTGAGCAGATCACCGAACCAAGACGTCAGGAAATGAACCTCTTCGACCTAGGGAGCCTTCCCAATTCACGTAGCTTTAGCACTGAGGAAGGTCCTCTCACAGGTCCCACACACACAGAATTGTAGAACAGCAACGATCAGCCTCTGCCTCCCTGTGCCCGTAACTTTGGCTCCATGCAGGGAAACAGCAGGCTATAGAACATGAATCCAGAACAGTAATCTCAAGTCCAAATCTATGAAAAGCCACAGGGCACTTTTCATGGCATAGCTCTTAGAAGTTTCAAGTCCAATAGCAACAGAACATGTACAGAGTGCATCAAGCATTTCCAAATCAGATAGAGTCCCAAACACAAGTTTCTTGGCAAGCATAGCGAGCAGCAAAACAAAAACAGCAGAGACACAAGAGCAGTAGACGAGATAATTCCTAGCAAAGGAATTATTCTTAGGACGTAGCTAATATAGGATAGAGGCTGGCTAATTCTAAGCTACTTTGACAGACAGGGCCTCAGGCCTGTAATCCTAAACTCCTGTGCCAACAGGGCGGCACAGTTCAACCTCCTCTTGATGACGACACAATGTGAGGGACAGTGCATGATAGCCCCCACCTTTCTTAAACAACTCCTTCGTTCTCACAGAACTCAAGGCTTCGGCCTACAGTTAGAGATAAGCAGAGAAACAGAGACAATTTCTTCTCATAACAAAATGCCAAACCCTCAGCTCACAATTCACTAGGCCAGCCTAGTGAATTGTTTATGAAGCATCTGACACCCGACATTCCTAAGGTGACTTATTTTCCCCATCACATGTGCTGGTTCTGTGCTGGGGGAAGTAGCATAATTACCATTGGCAGCACGGCTTCCCATGTTGTCATAGTTAACAAGCCACCCCAGAGCCCTAAAACACATCATGGACTCTGGGTGGCTTGTTAACCATGGCAACAAGCCACCCTTGCCAGCTTTGCATGACATGGAAAGCCACACTGCTGAGGAAGATTATGCTAATCCTGTAATCAGGTGAATCAGGCCAGTGTAGGTAGTTAGACTAATGATCTGACTCAGTGACCTGGTTCATACAGTCACAAGGTGGTTAATAAGCCATGGTTGCTTGCTAACCACCCTGCGATTGTATGAACCAGGTCACTAAGTCAGATCATCAGTCTATCTAACTACTGACCTGGTTCACATGATCACAGGGTGGTTGTCAAGTGTCCTGTGCTTGCTGGTTTGTGCTGGTCAGATATACATAATTACCCTCGCTGGCATCTTGTGTTGTCCGAACCTGGCGAGGGTGGCTAACAAATCACCTAGGACTCATGGGCTATTGTAGGGTTGTGGGGTGGTCTGTTACCAACCCTAACAAGCATAAGCATGTGCAGCACATTTAATTAGGGCGTGCACCCAGAATTTTTGTTTTTGTTTTTAAAGATGAACATTTCTTGAATACTCAATCATAAAGGGCATTATTATTTATTTATTTATATATATTAATTAATTATTAATTAAACACTGATGCTCTACTCCATGATCGGCGTGCCTGACTGTGGGAGGGCCATTGCAGTTTGGGGGGGGGGGATGAGGAAATGTTTCTAAAGCCCCAGCATTGGTGTGGTGTTATGGTGACACTGGCCAGAAGAGAGGCTTACAAAGTGATATTAGCCTTCAGGGACCCTCCTCCTTTTTGAAGCATGCCTCCCAGCAGAGAGGCTCCCAGCAGAGCAATTCCTTTTTGCTCCTGCTGCTGGGAGCAATGGTGCTCTCTCAGAGGCAGTGGTTCTTCGGCGTGGTGATGGAGCAGCCAGAGGGCAGCTGGAGGACCATTCCTCCCACTGCATCCAGATCCTCCTCTGGATCCCTACTCAAAGGCCCCCTCAATTCAGCACTTATTGCTTGAGACATTAAGGTGTGCCTGGGCACACCCAGCACACCCTTTGAGCACACCTATGCCAACAAACCATCCTGGGCACGTTTGGACAACTTGAGAAGCTTATTAACCATCCAGCAATCATGCAAACTGGGCCTCATACCCAGTTTGCACAACCCAAGGTGGTTAATAAGTCACAGTAGTTATTTACCACTCCTACAAATGCAAACCCGGTCACCGTGTTGTTGCTGGATAGATCAATGTGTATTGTCTGCACTGACCAGAAACTGCTCTCCAGAGTTTCAGATAGGAGCAGTTTCCATCCCTACTTGGATATGCCAAGAATTGAATATGGGGCCTTTTGCATGCAAAACATCTGTTCTATCAATGAGCTATAGGCCATTTCTACACCGGCCTTTTTCAAGGGATTACCCCTGGGTGACCCCTGTGTGTACAAATGATGCAAAGGGACTCCCAGGGGCAGGTATGGCTACGGATTTTTCCAGGGAGGTGTGGGTGCCCATCCCTCATGGTGCCTGCTTACTCATGAGTAAGTGGGCACCAGAAATGGGTACGGAGCTGTGCCATGCAGCTCCATGCCCATCAGGGGAGGGGGCATCAATTTTGCCATCCCTGAGATGGCAGAGAGGGAGTTGGGGGCCCGATTTCATAAAAAAAACAAAAACCACGTACCTTTTGCGCTTGAGTGCCAGTGCACTCTCTCCTCCGATTTGGAAAAAAATGCCTGGTGGATGGCCTGGGATGGGGATGATCCTGGAAGCTGGTAAGCCTGGGATCATCCCCAGGCTCTCCCACTACACCCTTAGTTGTAGAAAGGGCCATAGTCTCCCCCTTGTGGGTGTTGACATAAGGAAAAATGAAAATGCATAATTACACATGGTAGCACCTGCAATTTCTTATTACATAAAGTGACCTAGCAGCTTCCTGATGTGTTGGACTACAACCCCCATAATTCCTAGAAACATAATTGATGGGAACTGTAGTCCAGCACATCCAGAGGGCACCAGGTTGGGGAAGAGTGACATAAGGAATAATCTGAGTGTAGGCTAGCCTTCCCTAATATGTTCCCTTCCAGATGTTTTGGATTACAACTCCCATCAGCACCAGCCAGCATGACCAATAGTAAGTGAAGATAGAAGTTGTAATCCAAAATATCTAGAGGACACCGCATTGGAGAAGGTTGGTGTGGGCTAACCACCAAAGACTTCTGGGAAACAAAAGTACGATGAAACCTCACCATTAACATTCATGGTCAAATTGTAAAGGTCTGAGGTAGGCACCATTTCAAAGTCCCCTACTTGCACAGACTGGTGACAGGCTTTCCCATTCACTTCAACAACAGCTGGAGCAGCACCATGGGCAGACTGGGTGCTTCGAAATCTGCCTGTGAGAACCTTCCTGCACATACGACTGGTGGAGTATGGTGTCAGTGTATATTTGGACAAGAGCTGGTTATATTGCCCCTACTTTATTTGCGCAAGCACAGCTGCAAACAGGAGGAGAGAATGGGAGAAGTTAAAGTCTTGTAGGGAAAAGAAATCCCTTGAATATTTTACAGTCAGGTCACACAAAAGATCAGTTGATGGAGGTTAACTTTGACATGCTGTAATACAAAGTGAAATGCCATTAATGTTTAATGGGTTTATTTTTCTGTTTGAGCCAGAACTCTCAGTCACATTCATTTTAGCTCAGCTGAACCCTTTTAGACCCAAGATGCAATTATTCTTGTAAATGTGCCCCTTCCCCCCTTGTTTTAGTAACTTTTCAAGGTTTGTTGCACCTGCTAGCAAAATGGCACATTCTGGTTCTTGTTATTTTTGGAAAAGGAAGGTGCCGTACAATGTTTGTGTTAGCCTTTCTAAGTGCCTGGATTTTTTTTAAAAATGGAAACAAGAGCTGTAGCATTTTTTTCTGTGATTCAACATTACCATATCAGATTCAAACTTCAATGATGTAGAAGACAACCACAAATAAATAGATGTGAGTGTATCAAAAAGTTTTTAAAAATTGTATCTTGATTTTCTTCCAAGGAGTTCAAGGTGGTACATATGATTCCCTTCATTTCATCCTTATATCAATCCTGCGAGGAAAATTTAGGCTGATGGATGGTAATGGGCCCAAGGTTACCCATTCCATTTCATGGCTAGGTGGATATTGGAACTCAGGTATCCCCACATCTAGTCTGAGTCTCTAACGAGTATTTCACACTGGCTTTCAGTTCCAGGAACCTAGGCCCTCTTCACATGAGGCTTTTATCATTTGCTCATGGTTGGTCAGTCGTGGAAGTTTGCAGGTCCTTTTCATGATGTCAACCTCTATTGCCTCTCCTGTCATTTTAAAGTTTATTCCACCATTTTTAACTTGCCTAAAATGCAGTAATATTTCCAGAATCATGCAATATTGCAGTGCCATCTACTAGCTGTATAATGGAATATAGAACTTGCCCAGCAAGCAAATGCCCCCGCCCAAAAGGGGGAAGCATATATATTGTGCCAATCAGAGTCCTGTGAAGACTCTGGAGGAAGAAGCCCCAAAAAGGGTGTGGGATTTTTGTTTCAATGTAGAGAAGCCCTAATCTCTCTCATTTAATTACCCCAAGAATTTTCAAGAATGAAACCTTGTCCCAGTTACTTTGGAATGAAAGCCAACTTAGTCATCAGTTAAACTGAAGATTGTAAACTCTGTTTCCTAGATTATTGTAACAGCAGCAAGCTACCAAGAGGGGAGAGGAGACAGAGGGAAGTGTCTCTAAGATGATATTGGGCATGCATACTTTACAAGTCTTACTAGCATTTTAAGGCATTTGAGATGCTGTCCTGAGATGCAAATATCCTAGGCACACATGCCCAGCAGTAACTTGGAGGATTTTATTTTGTACAATATTGCACAGGCTGATATTGTGCAATAAGAAAATATCTAGGGAGAGGCTGTAGACAATAATATTTTGGTCAATTATGCCTTTCACTCCCCCTTTTCCTAGCCTACAGGGTGGGCAACATGCAGGCCTCCACCATCTTCCAGCTGCCCCCGTAGTCCTTAAATTCATGCAGAAGTGTTTTAAAATAAATAAATAAATAAAACAAGCAGAAACAAACAAAACAAAATGGTATCCATAGTTGACCCCAAAGTATCAAAATTAACTTGTCCCCCTGGCACCTGTAGTGTGTGGTTTGTGGCCTGCAGTGGTAGGGGATGTACAGAGGGTGAAATGAATCCCAGACATCTCAAAGTTGCCCCTCCCTGATATAGCTGAATCCTAAGCATGTGTTACACTGACTATATATAGTACACCTCAAAACCCTGGAGCACTCAAATATAGGCATTTTCACCCCTGAAACTGAAAACACATTTTACATTTTCTGCAATGTACATGTTTCCCACAATGTATGTTTCGTTTAAAAATGACTCACTTTTAGGGTGACCAGATAAAATCCAGGTCAGGGCTCATGTGACTTTAACAGTTGTAGAGAAAAGGGAATTTCAGCCAGTGTCATTTATATGCAATTAGTTCCTGGTGAAATTTCCTCTTCATCACAACTGTTAAAGTTGCAGGGGCCCTGCCTTCTTTTGTATATGGTCACTCTAGTATAGTGCATGCACCTTTAACTGCTGTGATGAAGAGGGAACATCACCAGGAACTAATTGCATACAAATGACTCTGGCTGAAATTCCCTTTTCTCTACAACTGTTACATGAGCCCTGACCTGGATTTTATCTGGTCGCCCTACTCATTTTTCTTTCCATTAACTATATCCACATATCTGCCTAACCAAGGGTCAAACTACATTAAACGCAAAACATGTAGTTGAAGTTTAGCTTTGTTTTTACTCTAGAGTAAGTTTGCACAGCCCCAGTTCAGATTGGGGCCACTGTGCCCTGGGACAGTTGGATGATTTTTTTTTCTTCCATGGTTTGTTTCTTGAAATCATCCCCTCCCTGCACAGGGGTTAAAAACACACTTGCCGTCAACTGATGCCAACTTTTTTTCTAACCCTTGTGAGTGTGCATGTGCATGTATTCAGGTGTGCAGTGATCCCATATGGGCACTTACTCTGGAGCAAAAATGATAGCCTTAGATACATTCTACACAAGTCATTTAACATAAAGAGCCTATCCACATTGCCCTTAAAATGACTTATATTCTTTTTAAAAACATGTTTTTTTAAGTCGTTTCATTATATGGTAGGACACACTGAGCAGTACTTACGTTTCATAGTGACTGCTTCCTCCATTCTCAAAGTGTTCACTGGTGTATTACAGGGTTAATTTCTTGACTCTTCTTCTTTCGGTTTTGTTTTGCAGGCTGCTTGACCCGCCCACTTCTGTCTCCATAACTCAAGCAACCTGCAAAACAAAAACTAAAGAAGAAGAGTCAAGGAATTAACCCTGTAATACATCAGTGAACACTTTGAGGATGGAGGAAGCAGTCACTATGAAACGTAAGTACTGCTCAGTGTGTCCTACCACGTAATGAAACGACTTAAAAAATCATGTTTTTAAACAGAATATAAGTCATTTTAAGGGCAATGTGGATAGGCTCGTAGTTTGACCCTAATACTACAGATGTTCAAAGGGACTTTTAATGTCACTTGTGAAAAAAGTTTGTAGAATTAAACAGAAATATATTAAGACCATGACAGCTACAATCCTAAAGCTGGCCAAGGACTAATTGAGGCACCATAGAAAGTACTGTAAGTGCTGTTCTGGCAGCAGGAAAACTCTTATGCCCCCAGATTGCTGGCAGAAAGCTCGATCAGTGTGGATGTACCACTGCTGGTGTTTTGCTGCCAGAAAGATGGGGCTCATCGGGACCACCCTTGGACCGAAAGCCCCTTGTTCCCTGACATGCTGAAAACAAGGTGCCTCAGCTGCATTGGAGCTTGTGTAGTTCACTTGTTCCCATTGGAGTCTGTGAGGCAGAGGGAAACAGCAAGAAAAAGCAACAAGAAAAGCCTCTTCCTCGGATCTCCCCTGATCTTTACCACAGCAAGCCAGTAGGGCTTTGGATGTGGCAATTGCTCCACCACAAAATCCCTCCCCTCTATCATGCAGTAAAATCCATACTTACCCAGAAGTAATCCCATTGAAATCCGTGAGACCTCTGAATAGACATGTGTAGGTTTGCACCATAATTCTTATTGCAAGCTATGGATCCACCGATTTCTGCCTTAACTTGGGTAAGGCCAAAAATCCCAAAGAGGAACAAAAGAAGAGAGTGTGGTAATTCAGGCACTCCTTTTATTCTACAGTCTTAGATCTTGCCTCTAAATTGCATAAATAATATTTTAAAAATCAAAAGAAATTACAACTTACCTTTGAGCTTTCTCAAAGTAAATTGCCAAAAGGCTTCCCATGGTTGGAAACAAGGCTATTATTAAAGGATAAGTGATATTGTCATCCAAGACCTCATGGAGATCTTGAAAGCTTGACCAAAAAGGTTGAGGTATTGCCTGGCTGTATGCTTTTTGAATCGTACTAAAATCCTATGACAGCTGCTATCAACTCTGCTAGTCATTTAGATTCCAGTCTCAGTAGCACATTAGCATATGGATGCTTGGGAATGATTTGTTAGCTAGTTGTACCTAAATGCATTGGATACTTGGGGTATGGAAAAAGTAAATACTAGCCCTCTTTCCCCCTGGTGAGTGTATATGTGCACACACACACACACAAACACACACACTCTTCTTAATGTATTGTGTATTTGAAAGAAAAAAAGAGTTTCTAGATAATAGTTGATTCCCCCCCCCCCCCCCGCTCCCCCAATTGAGAAATATGAAATGTGTTACGAATTCCTCTTTGGGGGAATTGCTTGTGGATAATGAGTTCATGGAACTTCATCTGTCTCTAAGACTGCATTTGGTTCCTTGCAAGAGCCTCTATTGGTCCTTGGGGGTCTAAAAGAAGCCAACGGTGACAGCAGTGCTTAAATCAGTGTGATGAGGTTTGCTGCAGCCTGTTTTTCCATTGTGTGCAGACACAAAATGGCTTATGTCTCTGCGCATTTCACTGTCCATCTATTGTTGTACATTGCCATGTGCAGGTAAGCATGAGTTGAAGCTGTCAGCCCTTAAACTGTTCCATCGAGGAAATTATGCTGGAACAAAGCAAGATTTCTCTTTAAGACTTTTGAAATTCTTAATCTATAAACTCACCAGGGTACCATTATATTACACTGATCACTTATCTAAGCTTGTGTCTTGGAGCATCCTTTGTTTTGGTTTAGATGACAATCATGTTCAAAATGGACAATAGGCAGGTACAGCTACTGTGAGGCCACAAAGTGCCTTGGGCCACCAGTGGAGGAAACTGAATGTATTTTGTCGGGGAGTACTCAGCATGCACATTTTCCCATTAGCGTCCACAAAACATACATGCTGCTGGCACTGTTATGAAATCCAGTGCTCTGCTAGATCAGCCAGTTTTCTTTGGGTAGCTGCTAAAACAGCAATATAGCAAAAATAAACGACCTACTTTACTCTTGTTTCTTTGAACTCTAGTTCTAATTCCTTAGCAATGAACTTATAAAATAAAGTTTATAAAGCCAAGTCTTCATACAATTCTGTAACTAAATCTGCTCAGAGCATTCAAATTAAAATATTTAACATAACTTCTCCCTTTTTTTGCCATCTAATTTTCAGTGCTATAAATATGCTATGAAGTTTAATTGCTTTTCCTTGTTGTTTTGTTTGTAGGTTAATTGTTCATCTCGGTACATAGAGCAAAAGAGTACTATTTTTTTTAAAAAAGCAACAGCCAATTTCTGCTTGATGCTGGTGTGTCTTTTCCCGGTTAATACTGAACAGTTGTGCTGAACATTTGGTAAGAATTAGAAATGAAATCATTTCCTTTTATTTTCTTTGTCTCCATCTCCAAGAAAGTACAGGTGTCTTTGTGAAGGCTTCTTGGCTATCAGAAGGTATTGTTAGTATAATCTCTTTGAAGTACCTTACTATTTAAAGTATCTATGAAAAGATATTTGGTTTAAAACATGCTCTTCCTAGTTCCTTGTAGCATATACATGAGGATGGCTCCCTTGTGGATCATTGGGACCTACTAAAAGTAGAAGTTGTCATTAAAAACAGCCTTTAGTAACCTATAGTCAAGGCCACTTCACACACTACATGTTAAAGGTATACAAGTACCACACAGGTACAGGTTTGGTTCTACATCATGTTTGAAATGACTCCCAGAAAGGCCTGGAAAAAATAAGTATTCTCCTCAACACTCTGTATACTTAGCTCTGGATCAGAGCTGGGCAGTTTGTGGTCCTACAGATGTTTGGGCCTACAACTCTCCCATCAACCCTAGCCAGCATATCCAAAGGTGAGGGGGTCATGGGAGTTGTGGCCTTCCAGAGGTTTTGGCCTGCAAGTTGTCCATCCGTGCTCGAGATTGTGGTATACATAGTCAGGAAAGACATTTGTGACCATTTGGCCATTGCAAAATACACACATCTTCATACAGGAGGGTGGATGTCTGTGTGTATGAAACTGATATGAGAAGCTGCCCTTAGGCACTTCATAGTGAAAATATTAGGGGTGTGCATCGGATCGGATCCGATCCACGATCCGAATCCGATCCGACCCAAAATCGGGAAAATCTGATCCGATCCGATCCGATCCGACCAACCTCCGATCCGATCCGATCCGATCCGACGAGGTCCGATCCGGATCGGACGCCATTTTGAATGCTTTTTCCCATAGCCAAGTATTGTTTTACAAAAACGCCTATAACTTTTTCATTTTTAAAGATAGAAGGATGAAACTTGGGCACATTGTAGACTGGTTAGGGATAGTTATCTGTGAGAAATTTCAGAAAGATTGGTGCATGCGTTTTGTGGCAATTAATTTTTTAATAAATACCCAGGAATGCTTATAACTTTGTCATTTTTAAAGTTACAAACATGAAACTTTGCCACATTGTAGGAGGTACCTTGGGACCTATGTGTGTGAAATTTCAGAAACATAGGTGCTTGCCTTGTGTGGCAATTAATTTTAGAAAAATGGGTAGTAGTGGGGTAAATACAGTTACGCCTCCCATTTTTTTATTTTTAAAGATACAAACAGGAAACCTGGGCACATTACAGGTACCACTTGCCTTGATATGTGAGTGAAATTTCAGAAACATTGGAGCTTGCCTTGTGTGGCAATTAAGTTTTGAAACAATGAGGAAAGAAACACCTATAACTTTGTCATTTTTAAAGTTACACACATGAAACTTTGCCACATTGTAGGTGGTACCTTGGGACCTATGTGTGTGAAATTTCAGAAACATAGGTGCTTGCCTTGTGTGGCAATTAATTTTAGAAAAATGGGTAGTAGTGGGGTAAATACAGTTATGCCTCCCATTTTTTTAGTTTTGAAGATACAAACAGGAAACTTGGGCACATTACAGGGAACACTTCACTTGATATGTGTGTAAAATTTCAGAAACATTGGTGCTTGCCTGGTGTGGCAATTAATTTTTGAAACAATGAGGGATTCATTGGACAGCACTTGCCCATAGGGATTCATTGGAGAGTACTTGTCCATAGGGAATCATTGGAAAGCACTTTCCCATAGGGAATCATTGCATTGCACTTTCCCACTGAGAAATGCAGTTATGCCTCCCACATTTTTATTTTTGAAGATACATTAGGCAAGCCCTTCAGGAGCCTCACAGCAGCCAGGCAGAGCCTCTGCTGCCCAGGAACCGGCCCGCACGCGAGGGCACCGGCGGGGCGCACACACAACGCTGGCGAGGGGGAGGAGAAGGGGAGGAACAAAGGATCAAAGAGATCGAGAGAGAGTGATCCTTCCTTGCACGCATGGCTGCAAAACTCAGCTAGGCTCAGCCGTTCTGCTTGAGTAAAAAGTGAAAGCAGACACGAGCCCTGTAATGGATACTAGCAACAGGATCAAAGGGATCGAGATGAGAGAGATCCTTCCTTGCACGCATGGCTGCAAAACTCAGCTAGGCTCAGCCGTTCTGCTTGAGTAAAAAGTGAAAGCAGACACGAGCCCTGTAATGGATACTAGCAACACACCTCAGAGCCAAAGTACTAGTTATGTTAATCATGTAGCTGAGATTTTTTTTTTTTTAACTCTAGTGTAAGCGTGCATGACTTGTATTTGGATTAGGACCACCATGCTCTGGGAGGAAAGGGTTAAATCTAATGAAAAAAGCCTCAATGAATGCCATTAAATACCTTTTAAAAAAAAACATTTCCTGGAGTGTGGTAGTCGAGATCTGAATCAGAGCCAGGAGCACTTCTACTACTGCAACAACAACAACAACAACAACAACAACAACAACAACAAGAATAATAGACAAGCCTCAGCTACATGCTACGTGGTTGGTATAACATGGAGTTTGGATCTCGGTGTAGGAAAGGAGCCTTGTCTGTGCACAGCAAAAATCAAGAACAAACCCCTCTTTTCTCGTTTGAGTTTCCATCTGCAGAGACTTTGGTTCTGATGTTATGGTGTTAACCAGATGAGTGTTTTATCACATGCTCGCTACAGCCCACTCACTGTTTTTGCTCATCCTTTAGATGACAATGTCCGCCTCCCATGCACCTCCCATTCCTTCTTTTTTTCCATCACAAAATGGACCTCTTTAAATCCAACGTTATTGGGGGGAAATGGAATGTGCTGCCGTTCCCTGCTTGTGCCATGTGGTCTTTGTTTACTTCCTCCTTCTCCAGGAAGAAAGAAGAAGTAATGTTGGACAGGAGTGGGGGTGGAGAAGCAACGGTAGGGAACCACGATTTCCCTCCAGTCTGACGATGCTCTAAGTTTCTGGTCCCAGGAAAATATCAAACAGAAGCAAGTTGTCTATCTATTCCCTCCAACAATATGCCACTTTTATGCTCCCATGGTTTGTGACCATTTCAGGCCCTATCATTACAGGATTACCATATTTCTTCAATTCTAAGACACCATCGATTGTAAGACGTACCTTAATTTCAGTACCACCAACAAGGAAAAAGCTTTGATTCTGAGTGTGGAGAAATAGCCATCGATTCTAAGACGCACCCCATTTTTAGAGAAGTTTATATGGGGGGGAAAGTGCATCTTAGAATCGAAGAAATAGGGTAATGTGAGACTTCCTAAAACATCTACCATCCGGGCACATTATCTTTACTAATGTGTTTCTTCCAAGTACATCTTCTTTGAACTTACAGTCATCTTCAGTCATATTTGACCATATCCACATTAAGACTTCCTCCCAATCATGGTTCGTGCTTACTGTTATGACTCCCCCATCCAACAAGCATGGAGTAAGGACATCCCCTTTGTCTCTACTAGTTCTCAACACAAGATGTCTAACAGCGATTCTTTACTCTTTGTTGGCATCTGAGCTAGAGATGTGAAGGCCCAGAAAAATTCAGGAAAAAAGATTTTTTTTCATTTTTTTGGAAAATTTCTGTTTTTTCCCTGTTTTTTTTTGGGGGGGGGGAATGAAAGTTTTTGAAAAAAAAGAAAAAAACACGTTTTTTCCCCCTGAATTTTCCCAGTTGTTTTCCAGGCCTTCACATCTCTAATCTGAGCACGCTCATTTCTTCTGTTTGTTCATTCATATTAGCATCTATTGCCAGCACAGTTCATTGTGACCTTTTCACAGCTACTCTTGTAAAGTCTTAGAGGTATTATAACGCCATTACATTAATTAGCATCAAATCACAATTGCAGGGTCTTCTTGCCCATGTGTCAGGGGTTTGGAATATAAGTATAGGGTTTTCTTAAATATGAGTCTGGGGTCTTTTAGATCTCCTCCAATCCCTCATTTAAACCATTCAACTATTCCAGATCAAATTAGCAATCTGCAGTTTGAAGTAGCCTCTTCAGACTGCAAAATTATTTAAGCATTTCACTACAAGATTAACAGACATCTGGGGGCATTAGAAAAGGAGTGCCTAGTGAGTAAGGTGGGAAGATGCAAACTTGTTCTCCCACTGTGAGTATGGAGGAGGTAGGATTCATCTGAACCAGGCTTATGCTGTTTGTTCTTGATTTACTTCCCACTGTGCGTGTGATTTGGTGAAAACCCTGTTTTGAACAGGTTAGCTATTAAGTTCCATTTTATGCCCTTCTTTGTACAATATGGCATTGAACCAAGTTTTTTAAAAAATATCCTACAAAATTATTGTTTGTGTAGTTGCTAACTATAGAGTGATTTAGCATACAAGCTCCTGTTTCTTATCGCTGTTATTAAAAAAACATCAAACATGTTATTGAAAAGTTTGCATTAGTCTTACAACATTACATTTTTCACTATCACCCCGCCTCACTTCAATTCCTGTTACAGAAAGTACAAATTGCTAATAGGCAATAATGATTAATGCCCATAACCTTGGACAGTGGAAATACTAATAACAATTCAAATTTGTGTTAAAGATATGCTTGTATCTTCAATATCCTGTGGATTGGGGAATTTATTCTTAAAACAGGATGCTGCAACATTTCTTGTATCAGGTTTTTGTATCCTATTTTAAGAATGAATTCCCGAAACCACACAGGATATTTGAGATAGAGGTGTATCTTCACCCCTGTCAGAGCTGGATTTAAGGGTATGTAACCACTTGAGGCAGAAGGCTTGGGTATCACAGGTTTATAAACTCAACAGCTGAAACAAGTAGTAGGAATAGGTCACCTTTACTTATATAGCTGTGTGGGCAGTGTTGCATCAACATTTTTCTTTTTATAAACCCCTTATAGACTATATGAAGGTGCAAGAGAAAAATGACTTATTCATCTGTGGATTCAACAAATAAGACAGGGTTATAAGTAGAGAGAGAGGAAAATGTGGAATGTGTATAGCTTAGTTATACAGTTTAGCGATAAGAAAATTTGATTATATGCCTTTGCTGGGGAGAAGAACAGAACCCACAGTAAATCTGTTGTTCATCCTCTTTAATGTGTTGTTTCTGATGTTTTATGTATTGTGTGTGTTTTAATTGTTTTTTATTTGTAAAAAATGAATAACAATTTTGAACCCAAAAAACATTTTTCTTTTTATAATTCATGATAATTCAGTGCCTATTCAGTAAATAGTTTGTGTGCAAATTTATCCTCTTATGTGACAGGGATGCAAATCATGCATCAAAGTTTTGAAGTCAGCTACAAATTAATTAAAATGGAGGAGCAACACTGAAGACGTTCTTTGCCCAATGTGCCATTTGGTCTAGTCAACAACATTTGCCAGTCAACAAAAAGCGATAACAAGCACTAACTTTTGCTGTCTTGGCTCCTTTTATATGTGATACTGTTCATTTGTTCAAGATGAAGAAAACGAAATGTCACAAGAACACTTATTATATTGCATGTGTATTTTTTAATATTCAATTCTCTGCGTAGTAGCTTTGGATAACATGCAGGCTAAATTTCTCTTCCTGATTTATTAATACAATCTAAACCCTAATCAAAGATAATGATTTTGCAATGGAGAATTGTTCTTGAGCAGGCCAGAGATCTCGTAGCACCTTCAAGCTCTACGTTCATTTCAATGTGATCATCCCGGTACTATGCAGAGATTCTGGTTTTGATCTACTCCTCCCCTCCCCCGAATGTATAAATGAATACTATGTCCAACAAATTACAGTTTCTCACTGGCTATGCCAAACAAATCATTCCTTAGAGTGCTTTGAATTTTAACCAATCATTCTCAGCACAATTCCTCCCACCATGATTTCTGTATTACGAAAATCAGCATTTGGAACTGTTATAAATAGCCTGGAGCAGAATGGCAGAAATGGGAGAATACAAGTTTCCTTCATATCTTTGTGCATACTGTACCTCCTCACCACCCCTTTTTGAACTGTATTGTCTGGATTGAATTAGGATGTGAATCTTCCATCTAGGTGACTTTTCCTGAATTGCATGTAGTTATCAGATGTATAGCAATACTGTTTTTAATCATTATATTGGAAACAGCACACATTTTGACATTATTAATATAATTCATTGGAAGTGAAATAAAACATAGTTTCTTGTTTGGATTTATTTGTGTTGGATAAGAGTCATATTTCCTTGTCCAATTTAAACATAAATGGTTTGTGGGCAGCTCAGTGTGACCCTAGATAGTTTGATTTAAAATATCTAAAACACTGATTTTGTGATAGTGGGTTTTTAATATGGGATTCATTAAATAAACACTCCCAGAATGCAAATGGAACATCACAATGATCAATTACAGCCAGGCAAGGCACACACATTGAACAGTTTTCCTCCTTAATGCAAGCTATCAGATGTCTGAAAAATATCAGCATTCTACAAATGTGGGTTTCTGTCTTATGAAGTATAAATGTCTTTCCATATATTAATATGTAATACATGGTATTCTATATATTGGTCAATATACATTGTTTCATTTGTAAAATAAAATTTAATTAGTACAACTGTTAATATAAAAAACAAATTCTTAGGACTAAGAGAGAAGCGATATGGGAAATTTACGACTGGATCTCCCAATGTTTATATTTAAACTTAAAAGCAACTGGAGTGTGGGGGGGAAGAGGATTCATTTTTGATCAGAGCAGTGTAGAGGAGTGTGTGTTTAACCCTCTCCTCTGTATACTGCAAATCAAAATGTCTTCCCCAAAGCTGCTATTAGCCCAGCTTGGGGGTGGGCACAGATCTTGTGCTTGTATTTTTTCCATTGCAAGATAATCAACAATTTTGGGAGGGGGCTAGAGGACCAAAGTAGATGATATGAGAAATGGATGATCACATTTCATATGTCATTAAAAAAAGAAACAAATAACATCCCTGGGGGGTGGGGTGTCAGTGCATGAGGAGGAGGGAGTTATCTCTTTCCCCTGTGTCATGGTCTAAATATAACTTTCCCCTGCCCCAAAGTTGCTGTTTGTTCCAGGAGAAATTGCCCTTGGTGCTAATGGCAGCTTCTTTCCTACGGCAGCAGTTTGGGGGAGATTTTCACTGGGACTACAGAAATGTGTGGAGGAGGAAATTTAACCCTGTTCCTGTGCATTGTGCTTTTGATCTTGATTGCATCCCTTTATGCCTGACTTCTTTAAAAAAATTGTAAAAGTGATCACACATTTGGGTTTGGGATTAGAGAAATGGTGTGGGGAAGTGATTAAATATGCTCTTTACCAGGACCATTTCCCTGATCAAAACTGGAGCCTCTTTTGGATGCTTTTAGGGTCAGGTTAGATGTTATGTTAATTGAGTAGTGTTCAGCTGAGCCTATTTTTCCTAGTCAAGAGTAAGTATGCATGGTACCAATCTGGATTGGGATCACCATGCACCAGGAGGTGAGGATTAAACCTTCCCACTTGTTTGCTTCCCAAATTCCCCTGCCCAATGGGGGATTAAAAACAAGGAAAAAGGCTTCACTGACTCTAATGGAGACTTTTTTTGCTTTATATAATTCCCATGGCGGTAGGTGGAATTATGGGAAGCAAATGGATTGGGGGGAAAACGGTTCAATAATCTTCTCCTGGGGGCTGTCTATATGCACCGAAAGCCTAGGGGTGGCTGTGCAGTGGCGCTGCATCAATTATACAATGCAGTAGCCACAGCGGGACTTTCCTGCAAAGCTGCAAGGCAAAAATGTTGGGGATTCACTCTGAACTTTTTTCTCCAGAGCGAGGCATGTACAGCACATGCACAGACTATCCTTGCTCTGTAATTATGTCCAGGCGGATGGCTTCCCATGATTGGTCACTGTCCACCCAGGCAGAAGGTAGGGGGTGGGCTCAGCCGCTGGAAACCCTGCGCTTTTGCTGCTGTGTCAGGATGATGATGATGATGATGATGATGATGATGATGATTTATTACACTTATATACCACCCCATAGCTGAAGCTCTCTGGGCGGTTTACAAAAATTAAAAAGATTGAGCATTAAAAAGACAATATACAAAATTTAAAACCATAAACATAAAACAGCTGTCATTAAAACACTTTAAAACATTTTAACTATTAAGCCTGGCCACAATGTCAATCCAAACCTCAACTTGAATTGTTAAAATGCCTGGGAGAAAAGAAAAGTTTTGACCTGGTGCCGAAAAGATAACAGTGTTGGCGCCAGGCGGGCCTCATCGGGGAGATCATTCCATAATTGAGGGGCCACCACAGAGAAGGCCCTCTCCCTTGTTGCCATCCTCTGAGCTTCCCTCGGAGTAGGCACCTAGAGGAAGACCTTTGATGTTGAGCGTAGTGTACGGGTAGGTTCATGTCGGGAAAGGCGTTCCATCAGGTATTGTGGTCCCAAACTGTGTAAGGCTTTATAGGTTAAAACCAGCACCTTGAATCGGGCTCGGAAGCATACAGGCAGCCAATGCAAGCGGGCCAGAGTAGGTCTTATATGTTCGAACATTCTGGTTCCTGTTACCAATCTGGCTGCTGCATTCTGCACAAGCTGCAGCTTCCGAACTGTCTTCAAAGGCAGCTCCACGTAGAGTGCATTGCAGTAATCTAACTTAGACAACTGAAGCCAGGTTATCCCTGTCCAGATAGGGGCGTAGCTGGGCCACCAGCCGAAGTTGGTAGAAGGCACTCCGTGCCACCGAGACCACCTGAGCCTCAAGTGACAGAGATGATTCTAGGAGAACCCCCAAGCTATGAACCTGCTCCTTCAGGGGGAGTGCAACCCCACCCAGAACAGGTTGAACACCCTCCATCCGGTCAGAGGAACCCCCCACTAACAGCATCTCAGTCTTGTCTGGATTGAGTTTCAGCTTATTAGCTCTCATCCAGTCCATTGTCGCAGCCAAGCACTGGTTCAACACATCCACAACCTCACCTGATGAAGATGAAAAGGAGAAGTAGAGTTGCGTGTCATCAGCGTACTGATGACAACGCACTCCAAAACTCCGGATGACCGCACCCAACGGTTTCATGTAGATGTTGAACAGCATGGGGGACAAAACTGACCCCTGCGGAACCCCATACTGGAGAATCCACGGAGCTGAGCAATGTCTCCCCAGCACCACCTTCTGGAGCCGACATGTCAAGTAGGAGTGGAACCACTGCAATGCAGTACCTCCCACTCCCAACTCAGCCAGTCGTGCCAGAAGGATACCATGGTCAATGGTATCGAAAGCCGCTGAGAGATCAAGGAGAATCAACAGAGTCACACTCCCCCTGTCCCTCTCCTGACATAGGTCATCATACAGGGCGACCAAGGCTGTTTCTATGCCAAAACCAGGCCTGAAACCCGACTGAAATGGATCCAGATAATCGGTCTCATCCAAGAGTGTCTGGAGCTGGCCAGCAACCACCCGCTCAAGGACCTTGCCCAGGAATGGAACATTTGCCACCGGCCTAAAGTTATTAAGATTTTCTGGGTCCAGGGAAGCTTTCTTTAGGAGTGGTCTCACTACTGCCTCTTTCAGGAGGTCTGGGACCACTCCCTCTCGTAGAGAGGCATTAATCACTTCCCTGGCCCAGCCAGTTGTTCCATCCCTGCTAGCTTTTATTAGCCAAGAGGGGCAAGGATCCATTACAGAGGTGGTTGCACAAACCTGTCCAAGCACCTTGTCCACGTCATCGAGCTGTACCAACTGAAACTCATCCAAAAACAGGACAAACCTGTGCTCTGGATACCTCACTAGATTCACCTGCTATAACACTGGAGTCTAAGTCCTGGCAGATGCCTATCCTGGAAGTGCCTAGCAAATATATTACAGCGGGCCTCAGATAGTTCTATCATGTAGAAGCCCCTGGACAACTCTGAAAAGCTCCGCTGGGCGGCAGATTGATGATTTAATAGTGGCAGTAAAGTATTGTTTTTTTGCTGCCCTCACTGCCCCTGAATACAGCTTACCATAGGCACTTACCAGTGTTTCATTGCATCCACTAGGAGTTCGTCTCCATCTGCCCTCAAGCCGTCTCCTATTTTGTTTCATCACTCTCAGCTCCGGGGTATACCACGGAGCCATATGAGCTCTACACAGGAGAGGGCGCTCAGGAGCAATCGTGTCAACCACCCAGGTCATTTCTGCATTCCACAGATCAACCAGGGTTTCGACAGGAGAGCCAGCCCTATCAGCCGGAAAACGTCCCAGAGCCCTCTGGAAACCATCCGGATCCATTAGCCTCCAGGGGCGGACCATCTTAATGTGTCCCCCACCCTTGCAGAGGGGGAAAGCTGCTGTAAGTCTAAACCTCAGCAGGTAGTGATCTGACCATGACAGAGGGGTTGATGTAAATCCCCCACTTTCAGATCACCATCTCCATGTCCAGTGGAAAAAATCAGGTCTAGAGTGTGCCCCGCTACATGCGTTGGGCCAGTGGCATGTTGGGACACTCCCATGGTTGTCATGGAAACCATAAAATACTGAACCAACCCAGATAAAGTGCCCTTGGCATGAACGTTGACATCCCCCAGAACCAACAGTCTGGGGGACCTCAACAATGCACCCGAGACCACCTCTGTCAGCTCACCTAGGGAGACTGTTGAGCAGCGGGGTGGGCGGTACACCAACAGAATCCCTAATCTGTCCCGTTGGTCCAACACAAGGTGCAAACACTCCAGACCAGTAGTCACATGGACAGGGAGCCTGCAGAGGGGGATGGAATTCCTATAGACCACAGCAACTCCCCCTCCCCGGCCCTCAAGTCTACCCTGATGCTGAACCAAGTACCCCGGTGGGCATAACTGGGAGAGTACCAAGTACCCCGGTGGGCATAACTCCTCCCTGCTCTCCCACCCAGGTCTCGGTAATGCAAGCCAGATCGGGTGCCTCATCCACTATTAGATCATGGATGAGGGAGGTCTTATTTTGCACCGATCTGGCATTTAAAAGCAGCATCCGGAGACCCGAGGGCTGACTGATAGGGCAACCAACAGACCTGTGGATATGAGGGGGCCGTGTCTGGGCCGTGTTCCCCTTACCTGGCAAGTCCTCCTCACAACGTCATATCTACCTGTCACTACACTAATTGGGGCCCCCTCAGATCCCCCCACTTGGCCCTGTATCCTCCCTCCCAGGCACATCTCACAAGCAGCAGGCAGCAGGCAGCAGACAGCAGGCGGCACCCTTTCCTCCCCTGGCAATAGGCCTACCCAGTTGAATTTTAAGAGTTTTATTTGTATTTTAATAAGGTAGTAATTTTATATGTTTTTAATCAGTTTTATGTATTTTATGTCGTGTATCGATGTTGTTCCCCACCTCGATCCTGAGGGAGAGGCGGGTAATAAATAAATAAATAATAATAATAATTGTTATTATTATTATAATGACGTCAAACCACCACTGTATAGGCAGCCTGCTGATATGCGCTGGTCCTGATCTGAATTGGGGCCATGCACATTTACTTGTCCACATCCTAGCTCAGGGCAGCAATGCATTTTGCTTGCCCCTCACCACAGATATATGAAAATCTGTTTTGGAAAATGTGTCATTGGCCATGCATGTCTGTTTTGCAGCCAGTACACACATCAGTGGAGAAACAGACAGTTCATGGGGGCCATGGCCATATATATAATGTATTTTTTCTGATAGAGAAAATAGGCTGTGGAGGGATTGGTAGCCAGGGAGGGGGCGGTGGCAGGGGCTCACTGTACCCAATAGTGCAATAGAAACTAGGGGTGTGCAGCAGATCAGGTCTGATCCACGATCCGGACCCAATTCGGGCAAAATCAGATACAATTATCTGATTCCGATCCCCTGCAGCTGGAGCATCTGATCTAATCCGATCCGATCCAAAAGGACCAGATCGGACCTTGGACTTCCTCCCCCTTCGTGCTCCTTACCTGCTGCCTCCTCGCTGCCACCCACTGCTTCAGTACTACTGAGAAACAGGCCTTGCAGCCTGTTCCACAATAGAGTGCCAGTGTGCCAGGTGACATCATCACTCGGCGCACCCTCGCTCTGCTGTTGAACAGGCCGCAAGGCCTGTTTCTCAGTAGTACTGCAGCAGCGGACAGCAGCGAGGAGGCAGCAGGTAAGGAGTGTGAGTGGGGGGGAGGGGGAGGGGGAGGGAGAGGGAGGGGGAGGTCCCCACTTACCTGCTGGGGCCATCTGCTGCCGTCCGTTGGTTCCTTCTACTGAGAAACAGGCATCGCGGCCTGCCTCTCAGTAGCGCGCTGGGTGATGTCATCACCCGGCGCGCTACTGAGAGGCAGGCGGTGAAGCCTGTTTCTCAGTAGAAGGGACCAGCGGATGGCAGCGGACGGCCCTGGCAGGTAAGGAAGCGCGAGGGGGGGCGGGATAGGGAGGGGGAGGTCCCCACTTACCTGCCAGAGCCATCCGCTGCCATCCACTGGTCCCTTCTACTGAGAAGCAGTAGAACCGAACCGAATCGAACCGAACCGGGAAGCCTCCAATCCGATCCGAGGCATCGGTTCCAATTCCGGTTCCAATCCGATTTTGGGTCCATGCACACCCCTAATAGAAACCATGCAGCCAACATTTCTACATGGAGGGGAAAGTTTATAAGACCAGTCAATGGCCACACTATTGGGGAATGACTTACAGCTCATTTGTTTGAAAGGTATTGCTAACTGTTTTTATTTATCTTTGTTTTCAATTTATTTCTCACTAGATGCTTAAAAAACCTTCATGGTTATGCCTACTGATGCCCTCCCTGAGAAATTTGTCAAACTCCTGTTTAAGTGATTTTTCTTTACTTCTACTGTCATTCTGGCATTTCTTCCCATACATAACCTGTGTGTGCACACAAAACATTTGTCCTGTCCTTTTCATTCACGTCATCCATAAAAGCCTTTTGTTTTAAAATTAATTATTCTTTTGAGCAATTTACTGGCTTGGTTCACTTTCTCATCATCTCTTCCATAAAGCTCTGCTTGAGGCTTTTTCCTTGCTTGCTGAATGCCAAATCTGTCAGTTGTGTTCTGTTTTCGAGATTTGTAACCTCAAAAGTCCTATCACATAAATAGGGTTGCCCTTGACTTCCTTTGAAATGGCTGGTTGGTAATGGTTACAAAAATGCAGCCCAGTAATAAATCCGTTCAACTTTGCGCCTTTTTCCAGTTCAAACAGACATATATTTGTAACTCAGTCTCTTGGTTTATTATTTTTTATTTATTTACAAAATGAGTACACCGCTCCATATTTGAAACAGATTCTGGATCAATGAACATAAGAATTAAAACACCAAAAGATACAAAAATTAGAACACCATTAAAATTATGCTTAAATACACACACACTGCCAATTAAAACCGTGGCTATCAATCAAGGAATGCTTCCTGGAATAAAGCTGTTTTCAGGAGGCACCAGAAGCAACACAGTGTTGGCGCCTGCCTGAACTCAATGGGCAGGGAGTTCCACAGAAAGGGGGCTACCACACTAAAGGCTCTTCTGGTGGACTCCAACTGAGCCATAGGTCTATGTGGAACCACCAGGTGCATACCCTCTGAGTGACTGGTTGGCTTAAATTATGAGCTTGTAGTTGGGACAGTAAAAATAATTCATCTTTAAGGTTCCCTTGGACTTATTTCTTTATTTATTTACTGCATTTATTACTTTTCAATATCATACAACAGCCAAAGCTCTCTAGGCAGTTTACGGAGATTAAAGGGCCTAGACAAACCTCCTAAAGGAGGCCATTCCACACACCTGGGACAGCCAGATCTGGCTTTGCTCCATACCCCAGACAACCTCACAGAAAAGACCCAGACCAGAACCCTTGATGCTGGTCTTAGCAGATGAGCAGGCTGATATGGGGAATGTGTGTCCCAGACTTTGTGTTTTTTTATTTATTTATTTATTTATTTATTTATTTATTTATTTATTTATATTTAATAATTTTATTTCAGCTCTTAACTACAATTATACCATTCTTTTCCATTCTTTATACACCAAGTGCACTCCTCACCAGGACCAATTCTTCTTCATTACATTTTCCAAAATTGTGATACTTCTTGCACAGGTTTGTGTCCTTTCCCTCTCAACAATACATGCTCTAAAAATAATTTCTATATATTTTCAAATTCATTTCTATTACATATTGCCTTTTCTACTTTAATATTACATGTTAGTTTGTCATTAATAGCAATATCCCATACCTCTTTATACCACTCAGCCATTTGATAGTTATTCTTCATCTTCCATTTCCTTGCTATTATTAATCTTGCTGCAGTTAATAACATAGTAATTAAATCCTTAGTATTCTGATTACATTTCATCCCCTCATATATTGATAATAACGCAATCTTTGGGGATGGCTCCAAATCAATTCCCGTTATCTCTTTTATCTCTTTATATACCATTTGCCAAAACCTTTGGACATATTTACATGACCACCACATATGAACATACGTGCCAGTTTTTTGACATCCTCTCCAACATAATACCGAATATTTTTTATCTATTTGATTCAATCTAATTGGTGTTAAATACCATCGCCATATTAATTTGTAATAATTTTCTTTTATCCTTACTGATAAAGTTTTCAAATTCCTTGCTCCCCATAACTTCGCCCAATTCTGATTACTTATTAAAATTTTCATGTCATTTTCCCACACCAATTTGCAACCATCCCCTTCTTCTTTTACCATCAATATTTTATAAATTTCACTTGTTATACATTTTAATACCATATTTTGTTCCTTCTCTTGTCTTTGTGTTATCATTTTTTCAAATATCGTATATTCTCTACATTTTTTATTTTCTTTTACCCACTTCTTTATCCACTGTTCCAACTGCATACAATTAATCCTTGAAACTTTCTCTTCCCGTAATGTTTCTTTTATTTGATTTAAATTGTCCATCTTTATCACTCCTTCTAATCTATTTATGTTTTGTTTTTTTAATATTTTCCCCATTACTTCTTTTAGATTTTCTGGGAAGGTCTCCTTCATCTCTACCGGAGTTAATGGGGAGATGGCGGGTATTAATTTAATCTTATTCTTAGCCCAAATCTCCAAAATATTCTTCAATATTGGATTCCTAACTCTTTGTAAAAAATTCTTATTAATTTTATTAAAGTATATATTTTCCATTTCCATTTCTACTTCTTTGAATTCCAATTCTAACCAACACTTTTCTCCCAAACCTAGAATACCTTCCACTACATATCTTAATTGGTTAGCCAAATAATATCCCTTCAAATTAGGAAGGCCTAACCCTCCTGTTCCCTGCTGTTTATACCACATTTTCTTATTTATTCTAGCTTTCTTATCTCCATTACTAAAATTGTTAAACATTGTTTGCCATTTCTTCAACTCTATGTCTGATATTTTAATTGGCAACATCCTAAATAAGAAATTAATTTTAGGTAATATTTTCATTTTTAATAATGCTATTCCACCAAACCATGAAGGTTTTATCTTCTGGTATGCCTCCAATTTCTTTTTAACCTCCTGCCTTAATCTATTATAGTTTTCCTCTTCCAATTTATCCAAATTCTCTGTTATATATATTCCTAAATATTTTATTTTTCCTTTTAATTTAATATTCATTTCCCTTTTGACTAGTTCTTGCTTCCCTTCTTCTTTGTAATTAAACATCATCATCTCTGATTTGGGCCAGTTTATTTGTAATCCCGTCATCTCTCCAACCTCCTCCAGATAATGCCGTAGTCTCCCCATCTTCTCAATCGGTTCTTGAATTGAAAGTAATGTATCGTCTGCAAATAAACTTATTTTAATTTCTTCTTTTTTCCCTATCCCCTTTATAGTCATATCTTCTCTAATTGCATTTGCCAAAAGCTCTATAACCATTGCAAATAAAATTGGGGAAAGGGGACAACCTTGCTTAGTTCCTCAGGCTAGCAACAATTGTTTTGTAATACCATCATTGACCATTACCTCCTCTACATTTTCCGAATATACTGATCTATTAATCCCTTAAATTTTCCTCCAAATCCCATAGTGTCTATTAATATTTTTAATGTTGACCACTCCACACAGTCAAAGGCCTTAAAGATGTCTAGGGCTATTATACCCGCTTGTAATTTATCATTCCTTATAATATTTATCATATTCAATACCATACTTATTAAACTTGACATCTGTCTACCTGCTACAAATCCACATTGATCCTTATTAATATATTTATGCATAAATTTATTCAATCTTTTTGCCATTATCGCTGTCAATATCTTAGCATCCTGATTTAGCAATGATATAGATCTGTAAGATCCCAGATCTGTTAGTTCTTTATCCGGTTTTGGAATTAAGACAATTAAAGACTGCTTCCACAATGGTGGGGCCTTCTCCCCATTTATTATTTGATTATATAATATTTTTAATTTAGGCACCAACATATTCTTAAAATTTTTGTAATATTCTGGACCCAATCCATCCATTCCCGGGGATTTCCCCACTTTTAATCCATCTATTACTCCTCCAATTTCTTCCTCTGTTACCGGTTGTTCCATTGCTTCCCTACCCAGTTCTTGTATTTTTATTTTCCAGTATTTCTCAATATATTCCCTAATCTTTCCCAATGACTTGTTATTTGATGTATATAACTCTTGATAGAATTTTTGAAAAACTTGTAATTAATCCTTCATTAAATTATTAATCTTACTTAATTTATCTTTTATAGCTCCAATTGGCTTTCCAATTTTCCTTGACTCTGTGGATCTGGCCAACATTTTAGAATTCCTATTGCTATACTCAAAATATTCTCTTTTTAAGTATATCAAGTTTCTCTGTATTTTCCCAATTTCTATACCCTCTAGTTCCTTCTTTTTTGCTTGTAATTGGGCCCCAATAATTTTATCTTTATTCTTTATATATTCATCTTCCAGTTCCCTAATATTCTTTTCCAATCTTACCCTCTCCTCTCCTTGTTGTCTCTTTAATTTAGACGATTCCCTAATGCATATTCCTCTCATCACAGCCTTCATTGTATCCCAAATTATAGCCTGAGTGGATTCCTCATTGTTATTTATTTGCCATATATCCTCCATTTCTTTCTGAATATTTTCTATCATTTGTTTATGTTTAAATATTCTTGTGTCCACTCTCCATCTTTTAGCTTCCTTATAATCTTTCCGAATCTTCATCTCCATATTTATTAATGCATGATCTGAAACTTTAATAAGCCCTATTCCTACTTCTAATACTTTTGTTAATAAAGTCTTAGAAATAAAAAGGTAATCTATTCTAGTATAGCTCTTATGTACTGCTGAATAGAAAGTATATTTCCTTTCCTCCCCTTTGTTTAACCTCCAAACGTCAAACATCTCCTTTGCTTTCATTAATACATTTAAACTTGTTACATTTTGCCGCCTATCATTCATATTGGGATTAGATTTATCTTTATTTTTATCCATTACCATATTAAAATCTCCTCCCATTATAATGTGGCCTTTTTGAATTCCTTGCATTTCCTTGAACACTTTATTATAAAAATTTTCTTGCTTTTCATTCGGGGCATATATATTCACCAATGTATAATCTTCATTAGCTATCTTCCCCTGTATAATTATATACCTCCCCTGTTCATCTTTTATTCCTTTCATATCAGTAAAACCACATTTCTTTGAAATTATAATTGCTACCCCTCTAGCTTTAGATGTTCCATATGCTTTCTCGTAGATGTTCGCCCATCGTAATTTAATTTCATTAGTCCCTTCTTTAACTTGATGTGTTTCCTGTAAGAATACAAAATCAGCTTTATCCCTATTCAATAAATTTTCTATTCTCTTTCGTTTTATCATCGTTCCCAGCCCTTTAACATTTAATGATGTTACTTTCAATTTTTTACCCATGATATTTTTTACATAGCAAATTGTCTTTTCTATTGGTCCTTATTAGTGCTCTACCTTCTCTCCACCCTCTTCCCACCCCACTTCCTCCCCCCCACCCCCATTCCCCTCCCTCCCCCTCCCTTCCCCTCCCCCAATTATTCATCCCCCCTCGTGCCTGAGGAGTTAACCTCATCCAAAGACCCAAGATCAATCCGGGGGAGGGGGGAGACGCCCTTCCAGGATTCCCAGCGACAGCCACCCTCACTCCCCGGTCAGTTTATGCATCTCTCATCATCCGCTAGCTTATATTTAATTCTCTGTCTGAATAAGAAAAACTTTCTTCTATTTTCTGCTTCCAGCTGCTCCTTCGTCCGGATCCATTATTCCCAACTCTTGAAGTAATTGTATGCTTTGTTCCGATGATGTAATCCTGTACTTCCGATCCTTCCACTGAAACTTCAAAAACACTGGATAGCCCCACGTGTATCTCACATTCTTCTTCATCAAGACTGCTGTACAAACTTTCACAGTTTTTCTCCAATTGATTGTCTCTGAACATAAATCTTGATATACTTGTACTGGAGTTGATTGATACTTCATTCCCTCTGGGGCTTGGCTCGCAACTTTCATAAATTCCTCTTTTTTATAATAATTTGCAAACTTTATGATGATATCTCTAGGCATTACTCCACTTCTTCTGCCTCCAATTCTATGTATTCTTTCCATGTCCCATTCTTCCCATGCAATAACTGGAGTTATATCCTTAATCCACCCCATAACTCGATCTCTCAAAATTCTGGGGTTTTCACCCGATGATTCTGGAAAGAATCTGAGACAGAGCGTCTTGCCCGATCCTCCAAATCAATCATTTTCAGCTGCATTGAATCAAATTGTTCCGTCTGGTTCTGTATGGCTATTTCATTTGCCATAGCTTTTCTCTCCACCTTTTCAATCCTCGAATTGGCCTCCTTCATTTGCCTTTTCATTTCTGAAATACTTCTATCTATTTGAACCGTAACTCCCATCAACACCTCTTTTTTCAGGGATTCATTGCTTTCTTCCATCATTTTTTGCATCTTTACATTATTATGTGTCATCATCTGCTGCATCATGTCTTTAATGCTCTCAACCAGCTCTGTCTGCTGCATTGTAGCATCTGGTGTTTTAGATCTAGCTGCAGCTGCCTTCGGGTCAACTCCTTCCTCCATCCCTTCCTTCTCCCTTCCAGTTTTCTGGGAGTCTTTGTTATTATTATTGTTATTTTTACCACTTGAGGTTGGCATCTGAGATTCCACTCTAGCCAATCTGGTTGCTGTATTATCCGATGGTCTCCCAATAGACTTATTTCTCAGCCAAATCGGAATTTTCTGTTGTTTTTTAGAGTCTTTCTTTGACATTGGATCTGATCCAACCCAGATGCTGTGGAGGTTAAAAGCGAAAGTAGCCTGCTCCGGCTACAGCAGTTTTCAAAAATAGTTCTTTCAAAGCCTTTTAACCTCTCTTATCTCTCCCACACAATATTTTTTCCTTTCTACTCACATTTGATGAGACTATTAGCTTTACATTTTATTTACGACCGGAGCTTGAGAAATCGCTGCTCAACTGTCAGCCTCGGAAGTCCATCCCCCGTGTCCCAGACTTTGAAGGGATTTAAAAATCAACACCAGTACCTGGGATAGGGCCTGGAATTTCATTAGCAGGCAATACAGTTGATGCAAAAGCTGTTGTATATGCTAGAGCTTGCTTAAGCCAACTGATGACAGGCTGCAGCAGGCTGCACTGGTTGCACCTTCTGCACAGATCAAGCGCACTAGTCATCCTTGAGGTTACAAGGTTGTAAGGTCCTTGGTGTCTAGGAAGAACACAGCTGATATATTGAACGTAACTGACAGAAAGCATTCCTGGGCTAGATCTACACTAGTGCTTTTTATCTGTGTTGGAGTGCACTGATAACTGTTGGGGCACATGACACATCCCTTATATCTCTTTCTAGCATTATTTCCCACTTTGTATTCCTTCTTATCCAAAATAGCACAGCATATATCATTGTGTGTGCTATGAGGTATAACAGTGAAAGAGGGATATAGCATTACCATGATGGGATCGTATCGATTTGACACGAGGTGTAGATCTGGCTCATCACCATTGTCTTATCTTGTGGGAGCACACCCAGGCAGTATACCTTTCTCCACAGTGCTCTGTGCCCACCATTGATAATGAGAAAATCTACAGTCCCCAAGTCTGCAAGCCTTCTAAGTAGAATTACTCCCATATTGTCTGAATGTTGTCTCAGTTTGTTACCCCTTCATCATCTGACTGGTTGCCAGTCACTGATTCAGGACAATGGCTAAAGGTTACAGTTCAACAGTTCTACAATTCAGAATATATGGGTTGGATCCAGAATTAGTCATACTTAGAGCAGACCCATTGAAATCAAGGGAACTTCAGTTAGTCATAATTAGTTTGTCCCATTGATTTCAATGGGTCTACATTAAGACTGAAAGTCTGGATCCAACCCACAGCAATTGCAATGTGTGAAATGTTGGGTGGCCCTGTATCCTCTATTTCAAGGGCTGTCAGAGAGCAGGCATCTATTTTGAAGGTGTCCTCTATTTGAAGGGCTGCCCAGTCCAAGTCTGCTTTAAAGCTAATGAACCAGGAGAAGGAAGAGCAGCAGGAATCTCCCATGAACACGTAGCACCCAAGCAGCACGTTGAGCAGGGACACAGGTCACCTGGTCACATCCTTCCACACTATGGTGAGATGAATTGGATATCAATTCAAATTAGAGTAATTATTTCCAAAAAAGCATCTATACGTATATGTTAGCGTACACATCTCTCTCTTTTATTTTTGGATGATACATCTCCTTTTCTCTCTTTCTTGGAAATGCACTTTAGTGAAATTGTACTAAGTACATTGCATTACTGTTTATGTGCATGCAGTTAAATGCATGCACCCCAGAGATAAGATGGATCTATACCTTTCATTTACAGATGAACTGTACATTGCCTTTAATACATATCAGGCAGCTTTGTCTGTTCTTCTCTCTCTTTGCCACCAATGTGATCCTGATCCAGACTGGGGTCTCCCCATGCCTACAATTTCCATAGGGAATAACCCATTGATGTGTGCTTATTTCTGAGTAAGAAAAAAGAACAGCTGTAACTGCAAGCTCTGTGTAAACAGTAATGTTAATTTTGGCTCTGAATGTGGGATGATGACGTTGTGCTGTGCACATGTTTAGTTTCACCCTTCAGAAACGGAAGTTCTAGTGATCCTGGGAAAGGATCTGAACTCTGGGGAATGACAGCTCCACCACCGACGTTTTAACAAGGCAGCCCTTAAAGGCAAAATGGGGACAAAAATATTTACAAGGGACAGGAACCAGACAATAGTTACCAGTGAACAGGAACAGCTGGAGCATATGAAATAATTGACAATATCTAGTAAAAGACAGCCTGTGTTGAGCAAGTCTAGGCTTTTCAAAAGGTGCCTGTGATATGCTGTAGCATATTTCCAAGCAAATTGCTCTTCTCAATTTTAATGCACAAGCAGAATGCACTGCTCTGCCCTTGTGCACCATTTATTTTCTAACTCTTCCCCAGGTTCAATAAATTACATATTAGTTTGTTTTAGTGGTTTCTACAAAAACATAAATAAATAAACAATCCAGTGTCCTTTTTCACATGTAAAATGGTTCATATTAAGGCTTTCATAATACCCTTCAGTTTCTGTGTTAAATTGATGCTTAAATTGGAATAAAAGTAAAAACCTTGGCAGTTTAGATAATTCACTTCATCTGGTGGCCAGCTATGTTAACAATCGCATCATATGCCAGCACTTACATGAGATGAAAGGAGTCCCTGGGGCACTGGAACTGCATTTTAGAAGCAGAGTGAAAATACAGTTATAGTCTGTTTCATCATTTTATTCTGCAAAATGATAAATTATTTTAACTGGAATCTGAAAGGTTATGTTGTGGGTTATTCAGGGCAGATTAGTTTTGGAAAACTGAATGTCAATTGTTGATCAGTATTCTGGACAGGAAGTGTTCAGCACAATGTCAGCAAATTGTCTTTTATTCAGGCATATTGAGCACTTGGAGGAAATGGCATATTGTTAGCATATGAATAACATCAAAGCCTCACATTGCATGATAGATTTCAGCCTCCTGAGATAAAATGCAAGGACTTCCTTCTATGGATCTAAGTGCCTTACTCTGCCGGCTTGAATTCAAAACGTCCTCCCTCCCATAGGCTAGTCAAAGCTCTGCACTAGACAATTGGTTCATGAATGTGCATTTCATCACACATTGCCAGCCCCAAATTGTCTTTTCTTACATAGAAGATAAAAGGGCCATTTGATTTAAAAACAAGGTTTACATACAACACAACAGGGAGCAAGTGCATTTTTCAACCCCTAGGTTCTGAATTGGGAGGAAACGATGACCAAATAAGGAGCTACATGGTCGATAGTATTTTTAAAATGTAGAACGCAAGGAAGACTACAGTGGGTACATCTGGATGTAACATTTAAATACAGTTTAGCACAACGAGCCTGGGCAAATCTCAGGCTCATGTGCATTCGCAGAATTTCCCTTCCCCTCTGCTCCTCTCGCATGGCTGCAAGGAGATGGGGATTTCTTGTTTCTATTTTCAGCTAATAATGGTTTCCATTTTGTCTGAACAAAGAACTGTGGTTAGTATTAGGGGTGTGCACGGACCCCCCGGATCGGATCGGGACCCGGATCGGGACCTCCAATTTTGTCATGGATTGGTTCGGACAAAATCGGAGGCCCCCCCGGAACGGATCGAGTCCGATCCCGATCCAAAAATCGTAATTTTTTGGATCGGCCGCCATTTTTTCCCCATAGACTTGCATTGCAATGCAAGTCTATGAGGAAAAAATGGCGGCGGGTGGGTGAGGGGGGGCCTAACTCCCTCCCCCCCGGGGCCATCTGCTGTGGACGGCCCCGGCAGGTAAGCCCCCTCCCCCGCGCTCCCTACCCCCCCTGGGGCCGTCCGCTTCCATCCGCGGGTGCCCGCGGGCGCCCGCGGATAGAAGCGGACGGCTCCAGGGGGAGGTAAGCCCCCTTCCCCGCCACTGCTTACCTTTCTGGGCCGTTCCCTACCGTCCGGCGCTGGCGGCTACCGCCAGCCGGCTTTGCGGCTTGCTCTTGAGTAGTGCGCAGGTGATCACCCGGCGCGCCACCCTGGAGCAGGCCGCGGAGCCCACTGGTAGTAGCCACCGGCGCCGGACGGGCGTCCCTAAAAGGTAAGCACCCCCCCTCCCCTCCGCGCGCCCCCCTCACCTTTCCGGGCCGTTCCCTACCGTCCGGCACCGGCGGCTACCGCCAGACGGCTTTGCGGCTTGCTCTCGAGTAGTGCGCCGGGTGATCACCCGGCGCGCCACCCTGGAGCAGGCCGCGGAGCCCACTGGTAGTAGCCGCCGGCGTTGGACGGGAGCGGACGGGCCGGAAAGGTAAGGGCCCCCCTCCTCCCCTCCGCACGCCCCCCTCCTCCCCTCCACGCGCCCCCTGCTTACCTTCCCGGCCCGTCCGCTCCTGTCCGGCGCCGGCGGCTACTACCAGCGGGCTCCGCAGCCTGCTCTCGAGTAGCGCGCCGGGTGATGACATCACCCAGTGCGCCACCCTGGAGCAGGCCGCGGAGCCCGCTGGTAGTAGCTGCCGGCGCCGGACGGGAGCGGACGGGCCGGAAAGGTAAGCTCCCCCCTCCTCCCCCCCCGCTGTCCACTTTCATCGGCAGGCGCCCGCTGGTGCCCACCAATGGAAGCGGCGGTGGGCGCCAGTGGGCGCCCGCCGATCCGCCAATCCGCCGAACCGGTTCGGAGCCTTTTCGGATCGGTTCGGACTGGATCGGCGGAGCCAGCTTTTGGATCGGAAATCGGATAATTTATCCGATTTCTCACTGGACCGGACTCGGATCATGGATCGGGTCCGATCCAGTGCACATCCCTAGTTAGTATTAACTATGGCTTATGGCAGGGTTAGGCAACCTGATGCCCTCCAGATGTTTTGAAATACAACTCCCAGAATCTTTGGTATTGGCCATGTTGGCTTATGGGTATTGTAATCCAACTGGAGGGAAACAGATTGCTTTCAGATGATCGTAAATCATGTTTGAAATTAGCTTGTTTCCCTAAACTATCATCAACGACACTAACCTTGGTTTGTCTTAGTTCAGACATAATAAGTAACTTTATTTAGTTGAAAATGGAAGCGAAAGCTTCCAATCTTCTCCTTGTTGCTTGTTCTGGAGAAGGAAAGGGGAGTGCATGAGTTATGAGGCATGTGGATGTAATGCTAAACCACAGCTTAGCATGACATGTGAACCAGATCAACATAGATATCATTCTAAAATCTATATAATAATATAGCAAATAGAAAATAAAGATCTCATCTACCAGAATTGCACAAAATTAGACTTTAAAATACTAAAAGTAAAGTACTACCAGTTTCTCTTGGCTTTTAACCTTATAAGTCACTGGTGGCTAAAGGATTCTCAACTGCAAACATACACGGAGATGATAGAAAATAGATGGTCTTTTCTTCTTTTAAACCTACTAATTTTCCCTACAGAGAATTGGATCCAGACTTAGTTCAGTCAGATTTCGAGGAGGCACACTGAAGTCAATGGGGCTTAATTTAGCCTGTTTCAGGAGTAGGACGCTGCGGCCCTCAGATGTTGTCGGACTACAGTTCCTGTCATATCTGACCATTGGCCATGATGACTGGGGCCTTCTTGTGTGAGAATGAGTACACTCTAGTTGCTTGGGCATGTTGGCCCTCTCGTGTGAGAATGAGTGGTGTAGTGGAGCATAGAATCATAGAATAGTAGAGTTGGAAGCCATCGAGTCCAACCCCCTGCTCAGTGCAGGAATCCACATTAAAGCATACCTGATAGATTATTGTCCAGCTGCCTCTTGAATGCCTCTAGTGTGGGAGAGCCCACAACCTTCCTAGATAATTGGTTCCATTGTCATCCGGCTCTAACAGTCAGGAAGTTTTTCCTGATGTCCAGCCAGAATCTGGCTTCCTGTAATTTGAACCCATTATTCTGTGTCCTGCACTCCAGGATAATCAAGAAGTGATCCTGGCCCTCCTCTGTGTGACAACCTTTCAAGTACTTGAAGGCAGGATCTACAATACTGCTTTAAAATGGTTTATAACAGTAGTGACAACTGTTGAGGCCCAGGACACACACCATATACAGTTTTCAAACCATTTTCAAGTGTCATATCCTGCTTGGTGTAGATCTTGCCAAAGAGGGCTATCAGTAACAAGATATTATTATTTTTTGTAATGTAAATTATTTTGGGGTTGGTTGGTCTTGAAAGCTAATTATGACTCATTAGCTTTACAAAGAACCTGCTTCTAGCAGATGAAAACTTCTAGAGTTGGTCTGACTACCATTTTGGATTCTCCTTGGGATTATAGCTCTCTGGATTGTCAGGATGAGTACCTGCACTTCAACATTTACTACTACACTAATAGCGGGAATAATTTTATGCTGGCTTTGAAGAGCTTAATGTAATGTAAAGGAGGAAGGAATGTGGAATCCCGCTCACCCCTATGATAGGGTCGTTTCCCACCTACATTGTGATCTTTTTGGAGCCAGATGAAGACATTTTTATTCTCCCAGTTTTTTTTTTTAATCCTTTGGTGCATTTTAAGATCTTTGTACTGCTATTGGCTTTTCCTTTGGTATTTAACTTGGCTTTATTATGTTTTAACTTTTAAAGGTTTTAATTTTAGGTTTTATTCTAGAGGTGTGAACCGTGTGGGATTTACAGTCATAGGTTTGGAAACTGGTGTAGAATTTGTGGATACCAGAGTGTGGGTCCAGTCACTAAAACTTTGGTTACATCTTTATTTTTTTTAATCAATATCGTGTACATTTTATGCTGTAAAACTCTGATTCTAGTAAATTGTCCCATATAATTTTACATAAAATTAGTCCAATTGGTGTTTCATTTGAATCCCTTCTAATGCTTGACAACTCCAGCTTTTACAGTTTTGACTCAACATTTATATGATATTGAAACACACAATCTATAACCTCTGGCTAACTGAAATTGTTCCCACATGGCCTATGGGATTCTGCCCTAGTCAAGTACTTCACCTTCTTACTTGATTTCTCTTAAGAATATACAAGCTCATAGAGCATTTATACTTGCAAGATTTGATGTTCCACCAACAATCAGGGCAGATTTCTGAAAATTCATTTTCAAACTAGACTGTGTCCATGTTGGGTACAAGTCCCTGAAACCAGTGGGGGCTAGTGGTGCTGATGTCAGTAGATCTGCTCAAGATTTCAGTCAGAACTCTAAAGGAACTATCCAATGTGTGGAGTACCTTGGATAGCTCCTTTAGAGTTCTGATTGAAAACTGGATTGGATTCACCTCCCCACTGACATTAGAACCACCAGCCTCTACTGCCTGAAACTTTGATATATGTGCTTTTATATTTGAATTTCTATTATGATTGGCAAGAAGGGAGACTCAGTGAGGAAGGGATCACATTGAGAATGTCTTACCCAAGAGTCCTCCAAAAGATGGAGCTGGCACTGATTAGTGATACCAAACTGCTTTGGTGTGCTTAAAGGGAGACTTTTCACCAGGAAAGGTGGGGCTTACATGGAGAGAGTATTTCTGAGGCTGGCTTTCATTTGGTATCTATGGTTAGCAGGGTGTCAAGATTACATCTGCACCACCGGCCCTATGTAACGTTTACTGCTCAACAGGTATCCTAATCCCCATGATAGCTGTGACCATCAAGTCTTCCCTACAAGATGGGAGGATAGAGGAGAAAAGGTGATGAAATGAAGCTCTCGCCCCTCTTGCCTTGATGCACAAACAAGCTCATGAAATAAGGGCTTTCTTTTAATGTCCTCCTGATGGTGAAAAAATCTATCTCGGTGGGGGGGGGGCTGTTTCAATATTGAGCTGGCATCTGCTTGGACAGGTGCCCTATCAACATCCAAGAGCTCTGAGTCTGTTATGATTGGGCCTTAGTACACTGAACCACTCTCTCTATTGGCTCTTATTGTTTGAGTCAGCAGGAGACCGAAGAGGACAAGATTGCAGTTCACTGATGTGTTCAGAAAGCTACAATCTTGTCAATTCTGCTCCCTGCTGACATGACGAATGGAACCAAGACAAGAAAGCAGTGGAATGGCAAATATGTAATGACTGCATGAAACCCTCAAGCCAAAATTGCTGTTATCCAAATGTCTGAGGAATGTTACTTGAAGTGATGTTGCAGCCTTTACATTGGATGGTTAGAAGGCCCGGTGTGTCGTCTTCCCTATGACATCCTTTCACAAACATATTGTGTTGGGTGTGTGAGTTGATGTGTACGATATTTGAGGGGCTGTCACAGGGTTGTGAGGAGATTATTCACAGCTGACAGTAAAAGAAAGAAAAGAAAAAAGAGAAAGAAAAAAGAAAGAAAGAAAGAAAGAAAGAAAGAAAGAAAGAAAGAAAGAAAGCAAACCTGAAACTACAGGAGTTTCCAGGTAGTGGGTTTTGATTATATAAAAAAGTATTCAGATAGCAGTTGATTCTAAAGCAGACTTCCCCACCCCAGTGCTGTCATAAGAACATAAGAGGAGCCATGCTGGATCAGACCAAGGCTCCATCTAGTCCAGCATTCTGTTCACACGGTGGCCAACCAGCTGTCAACTGGGAACCCACAAGCAGGACATGAGTGCCACAGCACTCTCCTGCCCATGTGCCCCAGCAACTGGTGTACATAAGCTTACTGCCTCTGCTACTGGAGGTAGCATATATCAATCAAGACTAGTAGCCATTGATAGCCTTCTCCTCCAGCAATTTATCTAACCCCACTTTTAAAGCCATCCAAATTGGTGGCCATCACTACATCTTGTGGTAGCGATTGCATAGTTTAACTATGTGCTGTGTGAAGAAGCACTTCCTTTTATCTGTCCTGAATCTCCCACCAACCAGCTTCATGGGATGACCCCAGGTTCTAGTATTTTGATAGAGGGAGAAATATGTCTCCCTATCCACATTCTCCACATCATGCATGATTTTGTACACCTCTATCATGTTTCCCCTTATCTTCCTTTTTTCCAAGCTAAACAGTTGCAGCTGTTGTAACCTTCCCCCATAGAGAAGATGCTTCAGTCCCTTGATTATTTTAGTTGTCCTTTTCTGTACCATCTTTTTTGAAATACAACTCTGACCAGCCCCAACCAGTATGGGCAATGGACAAGGATGATGGGAGTTGTAATACAAAGCATCTGGAGGTCACCAGGTTGAGGAAGGCAGCCTTAACATAGGAAGGAATTCTGTTAATGTGTCCTTATTGCATTGAGAATTAGCTTGTTGGTGCTCGGTGGTATATGGACACCAGCAGGACATGAATTAGTTCATGTATAACTGACAAATCTATGCATGCTAAGCATTTGAGGCAGAAGATCAAATAGGGACAATACAACTCCATACACAGGATTCAAGGATGGGGAATGATGGGAATTGCAATCCAATACATCTGGGGAGAGCAAAGATGGGGAGACTAGCCTATACCATGTGGTGATTCAACAGGCTCAAAGTGCAAAACATCAGCAGAGTGTAGAGACAAACCTGAAGATAAGATACACAATGGCATTGTTTTATAAAACCTTGGATAACGTAGAACTTATCTTGGGTCCCCTCTACAAGGATTCGCTTTTGCGCCTGGTTAGCCGATTATGCGCATAATTGCAAAAGCACATTTACACCTAATACCTCTGCACAAGAGGCGGCAAGAGGCGGCGAAGCGCATTAAGGGATGACCAAAATGTGCCTTACAAGTAGTTAATGCGCATAATCACTTGTTCACATAGTCAAAATGCGCTTAATGGCTGGAGCAAAATAAAACTCGCTGTTTAACGCGCATTCGATAATGCGCATAATCGGAGAGATAACGCGCCTCTACGCCTGATTTGCGCTCCGTTCTTGTAGAGGTAAATTTTTTAAAGCGCCTTGAAAGAGCTTTAAACCTCTCTTGTAGAGGCAGCCCTGTACTCTGGGATGCTTGCGGCAGGAGGTTCTTTGGGTTTCATAATTAGTTGAGAACCATGATGCTTTCAGATTCCCATCTGCAAATTGGAACACAACACAAATAAGACTGAAATGCTGATTTAGTTGTAAGCATATGGACATTCTTGAACAGAAGGGCTAAGGTAACAGAAAATATTAATTTATTGCTCGTTTTCTCCTAACATGCTGAGTGAAAATACACTGTATTTGTTTTTATTAAAGAAAGGTAATAGGATCAACACTTTTTAAAGCCTCCTCCTGCCCCCCACCCCTTCACCACTATCTAAGATCTAAGCAACAATAGGCTGGTTTTTGTTGTTTTTTACTACCAGGTTTGTCTAACTTTATTTTCCATTAAGAACCTGATAGCATGGCACTCATTCTGAAATAAATTAGGGTTTCACTAAATCATTAGGGTTTGGTTCCCCTGTTGTAATATTATTGATTTTACCGTTAACAAGCAGAAAGTGCTAATCAATATCATAAAATGGTTTAATTGGTTATTGGTTGCTTTGGATGGTTACGTTGCTTTCCGGAATGGGGTACCCACCAGTCAGGATACATCAAAGCAATGCCTTCATATGGCTTTTTATTTCACATCTAATTTCAGTGTAGGAAATTAGCTGTTCATGTGAACATAAGCAGAGCCCTGTTAGATCAAAGCAAAGGCTCATTTAGTTTATCATCATGTTTCCCACAGTTGCCAATGGGAGACCTTGTTATTGCTACCTAGCCACGGGTTGTTATTTGATTGGTATATTGCTTTTGAATGTCCAGGTTGCACATAGCTCTTATGACTAGTGGCCACTGATAGACTTATATTCTATAATTTCATAATCCTCGTTTAAAACCCTTGATGAAGGCAAATGACATAAATCACCTTGCAAATGTCAAATTAGAGAGTAGCATATATAAAAAGTCATGAACAAAAAAGTATGAGCTAGTCCTAATGGCAGAATAACACATTACCTTGGTAAATACATGTTCCCAAACTTAAATGTGGGGTGAGTATTTGCAGGGGAGAATTTAGAGGGGATTCTTGGGCAAATTAATTATTAGGGCTGTGCAGTGCTTCTGTTCCGAATCCTGAATCCAAGGCGAGGTGGGGTGATTTGGAAGATCCAGAAACAGATCTGAAGTGGGTTCGGCTGGATTTGGGAGGTCCAAATTGGGATCCAAAGTGAATCAGGAGGTCTGTGCACAGCCCTATTAATTATTCTGAAAAAATCCATTGAAAAATCCATTAAATAATAAAAATAATATAACTCTTCCTCGAACTATTGCTTCTCTGCTACAAATTCCTCCATTTTGGCTTATATTTAGTCTTACTAGGAAAAAAAGATGAAGAAGGAAATTTTGATGGAGATTTGGCAGCTGGGGGGGGGGGGGAATTAAACATCTTTTACCATATCCACCGCAAATGCCCACTCTCACATTCACAAAATACGGCATGCAGGCAATTGGCAACCCATAATAAATACGTGTCATTATTATTCATTATTTGTGGCATTTATATACTGCTTAATATAATAAAGTTGCTCAGTGGTTCACAGTATTAAAATGCAATATTAAAAAACAGCATTAAAAACACTTTCAACTATGTACTTCCACCTTCAGTCTTGCAGTTGGACATCCTCTTCTTTTATACTTTTCACAGTTCATATAATGAAATAAACTCTTTCTTACAGGTAGCTACTGCCCAATCTGAGAAGCTACTACAAGATTGTAAATTGCTGTTAACGTGACTGCAAAACTACATTTTCTCATGTTGCAGTAGTGCAAAGAGCATGCTGTGCTGGCATAGACCTTTGCACAGCATTCTGCCAGTAGCAAAGAGCCAGGACCAATGGCAGCTTCTGTGAATGATATACTATGCTCATTGATGCTAACTGAAGTCATGGCTGACAGTGTGACCATCTCAACAATAAATAAACAGAACTTTTGCTTGCTGGGCTCAAATCATTCTTCTACGCACTTGACATAGTGATGGTGCAGTTAATACCACCATGCAGGTCTTACTATTATTAGTTTTCATAGAATAGTTTCTGCCTTATTCCACAAACCAATATTAATTGTGCACACAGAACATTATTTATGGCATTTGCTGCCACAAGTTGTGGTGATGATGATCACTGGTGCCTGCTTGTGTCTTCCCAGTTCCCCCTGATTTCCCACTTATACAGCAGTCTCCACCCCATATCCCAAACCTTTGCTTGGGGTCCTCCAAGTCAGGAGAAGGTTTTGGAAGGGTGGCTGCAGTGAGGAGGAAGGGGAAGAGAGTGCCCTTTGGATATGAGTGTCCATTGAGTATGACCCACCTAGTGCTTTTCAGCAGAGCCAATTTGCTCATTTCCAAATCATGTGTGACCAAGTGATGAGAGGAATCAAGAGATATTATGGACACATGTCAAGAAACCTCTAGATTTCTCTTTCTTAGAAATCAGAAAGAGCATTCCACATTAAGATGGTATTCAACAAATACTTGATCTTTCTATTCAAAGGTTTAACATTTTTCTTCTGGTCTCCCATAAAGCTCTCTGGATTTTAGAATGACACATTCCAATAAACATTAAATAGCTTTGCCCTCTTGAACACCTGCTTATTGGACGATTGTGTTTCAGATGTCTTTTTATGACCTGAAAAGTAATGCCCACTATAGAAGCTCTTGGAAATGTGATTAAAATTAAGAGCCTATCAGCATTTTCATTATGAATCTTGATTTCAAGGGGTTTATAGCTGTGGCTTTTCAAAATGCACCAATATGAACCTTGGGAATACAGTGCAAGCTGTTCTTGGCTTTTTCATGTCCAACAAATCAGAGTTTCAGTTGTTTCAGATGCTATTTCCCTCACACTGTAAACATTTTCTCTTCTAGAAAGGCATTTGAATTTACAGGCAATTGCTCCCATGTGTGGGTTTGTTTTCTTTTATTGAAACGTTTCAAATAAATGCTTTTAATAGAATTTTAATATGTATTTGCAAACAAACATCTGCATCTGTTTAGAAATAATTCAATTGTGCTAGAAGAAAATGCTTGTTATTTTTGATTAATGATCACATAAAGCTCTTCACCCATTGTTCTGGATTATTTTTGCAAGTTTTTTAAAAATAATTTATTTCATTTCATTTCATACATTTTAAACTACCACACTATAGCCAAAGTTCTCTGAGCAGTTTTCAAAAAAATAAATGGTAATATAATAGCATAATATAAAACCAACTACATACAAAGAAATAAACCAATTTTAAACAATCAACAATAAAAATCCCAGGACCTGTAAAAACCTTATCATATGCTATGAAGTCCCTAGGAGTAGAAGAAAATCTTAACGTGATGCTGAAAACATAACAATATTTATTTATTTATATATATCCTGCCTTTGTTCCTTCAAGGAACCCAAGGAACATAACCTTCCTCCTCTCCATTTTTATCCTCACAACAAGAACCCTGTGAGGTAGGTTGGGCTGAGAGTCTGTGACTGGCCCAAAGTCACCCAGTGGGTTTCCATGGCCGAGTGGGGACTAGAACCGAGATCTTCCAACCCCCAGTCCAACACTTTAGCTACTACACCACACTGGCTCTCGGGGATGTTGGCATCAGGGAACCTCACTGAAGAAAGCATTCCATTATTGGATGACCATCACCGAGAAAGTCCTCTCCCGTTGCCATCCTCTGAACTTCCCTGAGAGGAAGCACTTGGAGGAAGGCAGATGATGATCACGTGATCTTATTAGGAACCCAATTAGTGGGTTCCTAATTGGCTGCTAGAAGTATTTGTTTCACCTGTGTATTTTTCCCTAGCCAGACTTTTCTCTAAATTTTGTAGCTCCTTAATTCCACAACTCAGTAGGTGCCACCATATGTGTACATGGTGATGATATGACTCTCTTTTCCTATCACTTGAAATTGGTTAACATCATTATCCTCATCATTGCATACAAAAATTTGTTGTTCATGGTGGTAGACTGTATGATAACCTTCTGTGATGGTGTCGAACTGCCTGGTAAATTGTGGGCTCTTGCACATTACTATACATGGAAGAAAAAATGGCTGATTAATTTGCATTTGTTCTTTACTTCAGATGGTGCTTTTGTTCTAAAAGGAAACTTGTATATCTTTCCCATGAGGAAGATAAAGAAACTCCGTGGGATATAGCCAATGGTGACTTTGCACTAGTGGAAAGTCCTCATGCTCTTGTGTGGCAAGACATCCAATTTTCACCAATCCTCTTTACCTTTCCACAGCAAGTTTTCGGAGTGTACAGGGGACTACAATGAGTAAGAAGAATTGGAAACAATTGGATGCTCAGCCTCACACTAACGTGTTTTATGACAGCATGCAGCAAACATGTGCAGTCATGGGTTGGATCCAGACAAATGTAGCATTAGAAAAATGAGAGTCTGAGCAAAGTTGAGCTTGACAGGTTAACTCTTCCCTAACTTAGATGAAACCCATTGAAAAAATCGATTGATTTCAATGGTATGATTGGCTGGGTCAAACTCAATATATCTCCCATAAGCTCCCGTTAAATATAAAATAATGTGATGCAAAAAGCAGCAGTGTGAGTGTTTGGGGCATTTGCTTTTTATGCTACATACTGTTGATCCGTTTTGAGTGTCAAAGGTAATTTTTTTCCCCAAGTGTTAAGGTAAAGTTAGGTAATGAAACTGATAAGAGGTTATGACTCCATACTTTGCTTGAGACTTGTCTGCTTTAGCTCCTATGAAAATTTCCTATTTTCTTGCTGATCACTAATGTTAGAAACACAACGTGGCACAGATGGAAACAGGTGAGAGATTTACATGGTTTTTGTGACTGATATCAAGAGCGAGGTCCAACAGGTGCCCATAACACTTTCTCATCCAAATTCTAGAAAGCAATCCTTATCTGGGGAAAGAATAGTTTAATCTTAGCAACCATATACCGTATTTTCTGGCGTATAAGACGACTTTTTAACCCAGGAAAATCTTCTCAAAATTCAGGGGTCGTCTTATACGCCAGGTGCAGAAACTCCCGGTCCCCCCCACCCCCCCAAAACAGCCCGCCCACGCCGCGCCGCGCCCCCTCCTTTTCCGGCCAATCCCTCCTGTCCCGGGTGCCCTGCCTCAGATGCTGCCACCGCCGCCGCCTCTCCTCCGCCGCCTCGTGCACGTCTGACAGGCCATCGGAGCCGGCTGGGGAAAGGGGGGCCTGAGGAGGGAGGGACGGATGGATGGATCCCCGCATGGCCTGGATCCAGCCCGAACAGAAAGGCCCCGCCAATGCGCTCTGGATGCAAATCTGGGAGACCTCGCAGGGCTGAGCCGGCGGAGGGGGCGGCTCGTCCTCCTTGCCCTCCTCCTCCTCGTCGCCGTCTCCCTTCCCGCCCTCAGTTGTGGCCCGTTACTCCCTTTGCCGCTTTAGCGCCGCCGCCACAACGCCTCCTCTTCCTCGCTCGGAGGTGGCCGCCGCCGCTGGGCCTCCTGCATTGCCTCAGCCGTCTTCCCTCCGACTTCTCCCCGCCCAGATGGCGGAGAAGCGCACGCCGCGGCTGCTGCTGCTCCAGAAGTCCCTCTCCGTGTCATCGTCCTTGTCGTCGTCGTCCTCTTCAGCCGAGTCTGGCGCTGACAGTCCCGGAGGCGGCGGCGGCGGCTCCTCTTCCTCCAACTCCTCCTCCTGCAGCCGGGCCGGGCCTGGGCCGCCACCTCCTCCCGCCTCTTCTTGCAAAGCCGCGGAGGTCTCGGCCGAAGAAAGTCCTGTGAAGCGAGCGGGGAACGAGCAGGGAGAAGGGCAGAGCCAGCGGGCCCTGGCAGCTGCCGCCGCTGCCTCCTCTCCCTATCACTACCATCACCACCACTACCACCAAAAAAATAAAATAAAAAAAGGTAAGCGCGCCGCCGCCCCCTCCCCCCTGCCCCCCTCCCCTGCCCCCTGGAAAGAAGTGGAAAGAAGTGACTTAACTTTGGAAAGAAATGGAAAGAAGTGACTTTGGTGTGCGTTGGAGGAGGGGTAGTCTTATAAGGCAAATATATCCCAAACTCTATATTTTAACTGGAAAAGTTGGGGGTCGTCTTATACGCCCAGTCGCCTTATACGCCGGAAAATACGGTACTTAAATCCGAATGAATTTCTTTGAGAAAAGATATCTGTGTTGATCCTGTGGAACAAATAAACACCAAGTATACTTTCTTTATTATAAAGTGATTGTTTACTCTTTAATGAAGAAGATACTATGAAGTGTTTTTATGAAGATGCTATCGCTCAAATAGTCACATGATACAATGCATCTTCCTAAACATGTAAGTCAGTGATGAAGTGCTGAAATTATCTGAGAATGGAAGATGCACACACAGGCAGAATGAAACTCAGAACTGTAGGCATCAATAGATATCACTTGCTTACAAATAAAATCTTATGCTTTTTTTTTTAATGAAACCCAACAGAATCCAGTTATGCCAAATGGAAAATATTTTGCAATAACAAACATTTTCTCCCCCAATCTTACCTCAGTTCAATATGGATTCCCTCCAGCAACTGTGACAGGAGAGGGCATTCAACCAAACTTTTATCTCCCCCACTCCCAACTTAAAATAAATGGCCCCAGTAAAATCTTGGCATATCTTCAGTGAGGTAGAAATAGCAGCTTTATTTTTAAAAAATACAACTTTGGAGCTATAAATCTAACTATATGTTTTTCTTCTCACCATTCTATCTATAGTGCTCATTCTATTTCATTTGTTCCGTGTGAAATTAATATTCAACTAGAATCTCAGTGTGGGTTATCAGGAATTATCTTGGTCAGGATTTTCCAGAAAAAGATATACACCAAAGTACAATTCAACATTATATTATATTTAGGGATGTGCATGGACCCCCCGGATCGGATTGGGGCCTCCGATGTCCTGGATCGGTTTGGACAAAATCGGAGGTCCCTCGGATCAGAATTGGACCCGATCCCGATCCGAAAATCGGATGTCCGATTTTCGGATCGGCCACCATTTTGGGTGTTTTCGCCATAGGCTTGCATTGGGGGAAAGAAAGCTTTCCCCCAAGGCAAGCCTATAGGGAAAACATGGCGGTGGGTACGTGAGTGGGGCCCTAACTCCCCCCTCCCTGTCCCTCCCCCACTCGTGCTCCTTACCTGCTGGGGCCATCCACTACCATCCGCTGGCGCCTGCGGGTGCCAGCAGATGGCAGTGGACAGCCCCGACAGGTAAGCCCCCTCCTCCCCCTCTCGCTCCTTACCTGCCGAGGCCGTCCACTGCCTTCCACTGCCATCCACTGCCTTCCGAGGCCATCCACTGCCTTCACCCGGCGCACTACTGAGAGGCAGGCCGTGAAGCCTGTTTCTCAGTAGATTGCAGCACCGGAGGGAAGCGGCCGCCCCGGTAGGTAACTGGTGCTCCTCTCCTGCCTCCCTACTCGCGCTCCTTACCTGCTGGGGCACCTGCTGCTGTCTGCTAGTCTAATCTACTGAGAAACAGGCTTTGCGGCTTAGTTCTCAATAGAGCGCCAGGGGATCATCACCTGGAGCTCTACTGAGAACCAGGTCGCGAAGCCTGTTTCTCAGTAGATTCAACCAATGGGCGGCAGCAGATGGCAGCAGACGCCCCAGCAGGTAAGCCCCCTCCCCCTCCCTCATGCTCCTTACCTGCCGGGGTGTCCACTTCCCTCTGGTGCTTGGATCTACTGAGAAACAGGCTTCGTGGCCTGCCTCTCAGTAGCGCACCAGGTGATGACGTCATCACCTGGCGCACTACTGAGAGGCAGGCCGCAAAGCCTGCTTCTCAGTAGAGATGTGCACTGGAGGGAAGCGGACGCCCCAGCAGATAAGTTGGGGGCCCTCCCACCTCCCCCGTCGTGCTCCTTACCTGCTGGGGCGTCCGCTTCCCTCTGGTGTGCGTCTCTACTGAGAAACAGGCTTCGTGGCCTGCCTCTCAGTAGCGCGCATCACCTGGCGCGCTACTGAGAGGCAGGACGCGAAGCCTGTTTCTCAGTAGAGATGTGCACCGGAGGGAAGCAGACGCCCCGTCAGGTAAGTTGGGGGCCCTCCCGCCTCCTGCCCCTCGCACTCCTTACTTGCCGGGGCCATCTGCTGCCGGATGGTAGTGGATGGCCCCGGCAGGTAAGCCCTCTCCCACCCCTCGCGCTCCTTACCTGCCGGGGCCGTCCACTGCCAATGGCAGCGGATGGCCCTGGCAGGTAAGGAGTGCGAGGGGCGGGAGGAGGTCCGATCCTCTGATCTTATCCGAACCGGATCGGGTCCTTCCGGACTGGTTCGGATCAGATCAGATGATCCAGTTGTGGGGATCAGAAATCAGATAATTGTATCTGATTTCCCCCGGATTGGGTCCGGATCATGGATCGGACCCAATCCGGTGCACACCCCTAATTATATTCCTATTCATTTTCTGCAACAATTAAGCTGATGAATTTAGTAACATTTTATATGTTCAAAGATCCAATGTATATGAGCCCTTTTCAAGGGGGAGGGCAAAATCACCACCAGATGACTTTTCTGGGAAAGTGGTTAGTCTAAAGCTTATCAGTGTAACCACTGAGAACTACTGGTGGGGTGATAGTGGTGGAAGAACCACCACTTCCTAGGTCCTGCTGGCTAATACCACCCAGGATGGAAGAGGGCATTATTTTTCCTTTCCCCACCTCCCATTGCCTCCAATGTAAGGGAATTTACCATGACAGCTCTTGGGCTGGCATAGTTTTTGGCGCTGTTTGGGCACACATCAGGATGCCTAGGGTCAGGTTCTTAGCCACCCAGACCCCCAAATCACCCCATTCCCCCCATTGCTGGGGGGCATCCACAGCAGCAGAAAGCTCAGACACTTTTCAGGGAGGTCTTCCAAAGGCAGGCTTCCTCTCTATAGGGAAAGTCTATAGTAGCCTATGACCCACAGGTTGACCTCCCAGAGAGACCATAGGATGGCAGGCTTAAAACCCTACAGTCACTGCAAAAAGACAATTATTTTGAAAATAATAAAGATCAGGACCATGACGGGGACTTAATTTTTTTTACAGTAAGTTTACAACAATGCTAGGGGTTTAATAAATTGTGATTCATTCTTCTGCATACTTCATTTCTTGGATCACCCCTCAAATCCATTTGCTATTCCTTGAACAAAAGGCACAGTTCCGCACTTCCTTTCTCCCTTCCTTAATTCCATTAACACAACAGTTACTTCCTCTTTCTTTTGTTCTTTTCTGACCCCAGTACTTTGCTCCTTTCCCCACACTTTCTCTCACAAACATCTTACATCACCAAGTACTTGCCACCCCTTATTCATATAGGCACTAAAGCAGATTAGAATCTCAACTTCATTAATGGAGGCATGGGACATACTGACTTGCAATGATGGGAGTTGTAGTCCAACACCTTTGGAGGGCACCAGGTTGGGGAAGGGCTGCTCTAACCAAAAAAAGAGAAGTAGGTGGCCCTAAGTTGTTCATTATCAGTTTTCCACAGTGAATAGAGTTAGCGACTCTATTCACAGCCATAAATAAATTTGGCCAAGTTCCCCAGGATTGGCGGAAGACAGTAGTCATCCCTATATATAAAAAGGGTTCGAGGTCAGATCCACACAGCTATAGACCTATAAGCCTCTTGTCTGTAGTAGGAAAATTGTATGCCAATACCGTAAGGATTAAACTTAATGACTGGATTTCTGATAAAACAATATTGAGCAGCGAACAGATAGGGTTCAAGACAGGATGTTCTACATATGATCATTGTATTGTTCTGACTCACTTGGCCCATAAATATATGACACCAAAAGGAAGCAAATTATTTACCGCTTTTATTGATTTAAAGGCGGCCTTTGATTCCATCTCACGCCTCATATTGTGGAACAAATCAGAACAACTGTCAATAGAACCAAGATTACTCTTTTTAATAAAAACACTCTACCATAACACAACTGCCCAGGTTAGATGTAGTAAATCAGGCCACCTCACCAATGAGTTTGCTACTACTCGTGGTGTCAGACAAGGATGTGTGATGGCACCAATCTTATTTAATTTATACCTAGCCAACCTTCCAGACTCATTGGCTATAATACAATCGCATCCTCCAAAGATCGGCTCAACGGCTCAACGAGAGTAAACATACTTCTTTATGCCGATGATGCGGTGCTGATTTCCCAAACTCAACTGGGACTAAAGAGGCTCCTAAAAGGATTTGCTGAATATTGTGATAAGAATAGATTGACCATTAATAACCAGAAATCTAAAGTGCTTGTTTTTTCGAAGTCTAGGGTTAGATATCAGTGGACCATGGGAGGTAGCAGAATTGAACAGGTGGGTTTTTATAAGTACCTGGGAGTATGGTTCCAAGAGAACATGAAATGGAGTGTGCAAGGCAAGAAGGCTAAAGCAAGAGCTGAACAGACGATAGGGGCTCTTATCCGCTTTTTTTACCAAAAGGGGGGCAAGTATATACCGGCTGCGATCAGGGTATATAGGGCAAAGCTGGTTTCCCAGGTTCTTTTTGGGGCTCCAGTTTGGTTCCCACTCTCCAAGATATCTCTGGAGGGGGTTCAGTCACTTTTTCTCAGATTGATACTGGGTGCCCCAAGATGCGTGTCCGGTGCATTTTAAATATTCAAGCTGTGAACCCAGCAAAGATGGGTGTTGACATGGTTTAAAAAAGCACCCACATTCCTAAACAACCCATGGGCTCTTAATGGGTTGTTAACTATGGCAACAACACACCCTTACTGGGTTTGGAGAACATGACAAGCCACAGTTGTGGCTTGAATATTCACCCAGCATGTGCTGTAACTCATTGTGGTTTAAATAAGCCATAGTGAACTGTTTCATTGTGTGAAGTCACTGATAAATAGAGAAGGTGAGTTGAGAAAGAGATAGAGAAAAGAAAGGAGAGATATGGGTAGAGAAAGGGAGAGAATAGCGGGGAGGCATGGACTGTACACTTCTGCATCTTGCCTAATCCTTATTGGTCACAGAAGGAGACATGAGTTAGAAAGGCACCTTTGACAAGAGAGGCCAATCAGGGCATGCCTATTTGCATATTAGGCTCCTCCTCTTTCTCACTGCCATGGTCTACTAATAGATATCTCATCCACATCCTTCCCTCGGAGTGGCCAATCAGGGAGGGCTATTTGCATATTAGGCTCCCCACCTTTCTCACTGCCATGCTCTACTAATAGATATCCCATCCACATCCCTCCCTCGGAGTGGCCAATCAGGGGAGTGGCCAATCAAGATCAGCCAATCAACTCTTGGTGATGGTCCCACTTTCCTGCAATGATGCAGAGTAGGCAGGCAATCTAACTTGATTTATGGGCTCAGTTGGGAATTATCTGATTCTAGCATCCCAATCACAACAATGCACACGTCAGCAAGGTGTTTCTAAAAGGCACCAAAAACCTGAGCAGGAAGCCAAGGCTGGCACAGCCACTGCTCCTCCCCATGGCCTGCCCTATGCTTGAACAGCTGCAACTGCCCCTCTAATGCATGAAATGCAGAAATACATTTAAGTCAGCCCCCCCTTTTTAAATGCTTTTGCTGATTCCAACCTGTAAGAAATACTTTGAATAGCCATGAGGTGATATGGCTATGTGCCATCCATGAAAAAGAGCCCAAATCTATCGCCTGATTAACTTGCCTCATTCTGCTCATAATAGCCCTGCCCCCAATTGCTAGAAAAACATCTCTTTTATGGTCATAATAACTAGGGGTGTGCACTGGATCGGGTCCAATCCACGATCCAGAGCCTATCCAGGGGAAATCGGATACAATTATCTGATTTCCGATCACCCCTCTGGATTGTCCGATCTTTCCCGAACCGGTCCCGAAGGACCCAATCCGATTCGGGCAAAATTGGAGGATCGGCAGGCGCCCACTGGCGCCCACCACCACTTCCATTGGTGGGCGTCAGCGGGCGCCCGCCAATGGAAGCGGACAGCGGGGGGGGCTTACCTGGCAGGGCGTCCTCCTCCTCCCGTTGCCAGCTGTAAACTACTGCAAACTAGGCCTCGCGGCCTAGTTCGCAGTAGTTTACAGCCGGGTACGGACGGAGGAGGATGCCCTGCCAGGTAAGGAGTGGGGGGTGGCTTACCTGGGGGGGCTGTCTGCTGCCATCGGTGGGCACCAGTGGGCGACCGCCGACAGAAGTGGACAGTGGGGGGGGGCTTACCTGGCAGGGCTGTCCGATGCCAACCGCTGCCACCCGGGTGGCATCGGGTGGCAGCAGACGGCCCCAGGAGGTAAGGAGGACCGCGAGGGGGAGGGGGCCACTTACCTGCGGGCTCATCCGCCGCCTTCACCTGCGTAGATCTACTGAGCACTAGGCTTCGCGGCCTGGGTGGCAGTGGATAGCAACACAAGGCCCCCAGCAGGTAAGCCCCCCCGGCGATCCTCCTCACCTGCGGGGTCGTCCGCCTCCTTCACCTGCCATAGATCTACTGAGCACTAGGCTTCATGGCCTAGTCCTCAGTAGATCTATGCAGGTGAAGGCGGCGGACACCCCGCAGGTAAGGAGGATCGCCGGGGGGGCTTACCTGCCGGGGCCCCTCTGCTGCCATCCACTGCCATCTGGGCGGCAGCGGATGGCAGCAGACGGGCTCCGGCAGGTAAGGAGGATTGCGAGGAGGGAGGAGGGAGGGCCCCCCACTTACCTGCGGGGCGTCCACCGCCTTCACCTGCGTAGATCTACTGAGCACTAGGCTTCGTGCTCAGTAGATCTATGTGCTCAGTAGATCTACGCAGGTGAAGGTGGCGGACGCCCCGCAGGTAAGAAGGATCGCCGGGGGGGGCTTACCTGCTGGGGCCCCTCTGCTGCCACCCACGGATGGCAGCGGACGGGCCCTGGCAGGTAAGGAGGATCATGAGGGGGGAGGAGGGAGGAAGCAGGAAGGGGGGTACTTACCTGCGGGGTCGTCCGCCGCCTTCACTTGCGTAGATCTACTGAGCACTAGGTTTCGCGGCCTATTCCTCAGTAGAGCGCCAGGTGATGACCTGGTGCTCTACTGAGGACTAGGCCACGAAGCCTATTGCTCAGTAGATCTACAGCAGGTGAAGGCGGCGGACGACCCCGCAAGTAAGGAGGATCGCCGGGGGGGCTTACCTGCTGGGGCTCCAACATTGCTATCTGCTGCCGCCCAGGCGGCAGCGGATGGCAGCGTACGGGCCCTTAGGTAAGGAGGATCACGAGGAGGAGGAGGGAGGAGGATCCCACTTACCTGCCGGGTTGTCTGCTGCCATCCGCTGGCACCCGCGGGCGCCAGCGGATGGTCCTGGCAACTAAGGAGCGTGAAGGGGAGGAGGGGGCTTATCTGCCAGGAGGAGGAGGGAGGAGGATCCCACTTACCTGCCGGGGTTGTATGCGGGCGGCAGCGGACGGGAGCAGAAGGCCCCTGCAGGTAGCGGAAGGGGAGGAGGGACAGGGAGGAGTGAGTTAGGCCCCCACTCACCCCCCCGCCGCCATTTTTCCCCATAGACTTGCATTGGGGGAAAGCTTTCTTTACCCCAATGCAAGTCTATGGGGAAAAATGATGGCCGATCCAAAAATTGGACATCCAATTTTCGGATTGGGATCCGGTCCGATCTGATCCGGGGGACCGCCAATTTTGTTCCAATCTGATCCGGAACAAAATTGGAGGTCCCGATCCAGTCCCAATCCGATCCGGGGGTCCGTGCACACCCCTAATAATAACATTCAGTGTTATCACATGGGGACACTTTCCCAAGATACTTTCCAATTTCTTTATTATGTTAAAATTGATGGGATAAATCACCTTTAGAATGCTATTAATTGCTCCTTCACCTGCTTTTCTCATTAGGAAGAAAGCAATGTTTTGGGACTTAAACTTGCTTTGTGGCTAATGCATTTCCACCTGTGTGGGAGTGAATTACATTCACATTACTGTAGCAGGCCTGAAGTTTACTTGCATAACATTTGAAGCCCATTATCTTATATTGTGTAGGCTTTTTGAAGTTTTGTAGGTCTAGTAAAGTTCTTTGGGGATAGTTTCAGTGTTTCAAAGATTTCATTACAGGTTTTGAATGTACATTGGTTTTCTTCTTATAAACAAAAACTCTTTAAGCCTCTCCACCACTTTATTTGTATGTATCAAATTATCAGTCTATATGGACCTGGATATATTGCTGAGACATGTATATACATGTTTATCCAATGACAATTTGCCAGCTGGTTATCAGGAACTTTTAATATTGTAGCATACTCCAGCCCAAAGAGGAAATTTAATACAACCCAGCTGAATATATTTTACAGCCTATTACATCTGGTACATTGGGATTTTTTTTAACTCCTCAAGGGAATTGGGCTTTAGAATAAACTCCTTGCAATGAACCGTAGAAAAACACTCACCATTGAAGAGTGAGGAAACATTTTGTGTTCAAAGGATTTATTAATGGCAAACATCTCTCAACATTATGAAAACTTAAGGATTTATGAGGTCCATTTGTTAAGTGTGGTTGTAAATGAATACCGTGTGTTTATCTGAAGTTGGCCTGGAAGCTTTTCTCATTTTTTTCTCCAAGTTTGAATTGAGTTGCTTATATCATCAAGCTGATAAAAAAAACCCCACTGGATGGAAACACTTGCCACAAAACTCTAGCCACCCATTAATTCTGGGGTAGCATTACAGATTTCAGTTGTGGAACAAGGCAAAGTTAGAAGCAGGTCTACAGGCCTGTTCTTTAATAAGTTCAACTGGCAAAAAGCAGTGTATTTTAAGAACATCTGTTGTGGCTGCTTTTTATATCTCATATTAACTATAACATTTTTATCAATACAAGATATCTAACTTTGTATTTGAAACAAATGGATTTGTTTTTAATTATTATTATTAACATTTAAAAATGTATTATTAATGTTTATATACCACCTTGTTTGCTAAAACGTGATCAAGGTGGCAAACAAACACAGTTGTGTGTTTACCATGCATACCTTGTACACTGCTCCATTCCATTGGGCTTCTCTACACGAGGCTTTTATCATGTGCTCCTGATAGGTCATTCACAGACATTTTGAGTCCTGTAGATGACATCATTAACCTCCAGGTCTCTCCCATGCTTTATAACCTTTATCCCAGCATTTTTCTTAACAAGGAAAATACACTATTTTCACTGCATGGCGCTCCAACAGCTCTGTGTAATCCTGCAATTCTGCTATATCACAGCTATACCACAGTATCATCAAGTGGCTGTATAATAAAACATATAGAAGTTGCAGAGAAAGGAAATTCCTGAGAAAAAGCATGTGTAAGCACATGTAAAGTAACTGATCTTAATTCCACAAAGAATCTGGAAGCTGAAGCCCTGGTAAAAGTGAGGGATATAAAGCTTGGTGTAGAGAAGCCCATTGGTTACACAATAGCCATACAGAACCAGTGTGCTGACTAGAAATGCAAGTTTTCCCAAGAAATATTCACTTTTACTTTGAAGCACAAGGTCTTGGTGGGAGGAAACTTCCTAAATAGCGCCCCACACTTCAAACCATCTATTTATGAGATGCATATGTTATGATATAGGGTACAAAATGAGTGCAGGACACAGTCTTTGACTTCCTCAGATATATATTTTGGTTGGAAATGCAGGCAAAGCTATGCAGATTTTTCTATCCTACTATAAAATGCAAACTGTCTCAATATTTTAGTCTCCTTATACTCTGAGCCAGGGAGACAGCTGTTTTCTCCCTACTATAAAGTACTAGATGCATATTAAAACTGTGGTTTCTGGCTGCCATCCAGTAAAATAAAAAAGTGTACACCTGTCAACTCTTGGCAAACAACAATAGCTTTTTTATTATTATTATTATTTTAAAAATACTATGTTTGTTTCCACAGCATTCTTTCCCTGGCTTCATTTCTCCTTCTCTCTATCACTCTTCAAAAGGCATAGATTTTTCCCTCGAGGCACAGAAGAATTAAGCAATTTTACTACTGCTTCTCATAAATAGCTTACTTCTAGAGAAGATCGGTTTTCATGCTAGGCTTGCTTTATCACTTCTTTTCTTCGGGGAACATCCCCCGCCCCAAATGTTCTGCATCTGTAAGCATTTGTTCCATACAGGTTTTTGTTTTCCTAAAGGCAGTCCAAAAGCCTCCTTAGCGAATGATCCATTTAGCAATCACTTTGTCAAATCATGTTCAGATTTTCCCCACCTTCTTCGGGTATTACTATGTGCTGTGCAGGTAATACTCTTCTGAATGATATTTTCTTCTTCTTTTAATGGCTAAATATAGAATTTCTAATGCATTGTTGCTTAGCCTTGTGGCAAAATATAGATCAAACAAAAAACATGCATTCCCGCTCAATTAGGCTGACCATATGAAAAGGAGGACAGGGCTCATGTAACTTTAACAGTTGTAGAGAAAAGGGAATTTCAGCTAGTGTCATTTGTATGCAATTAGTTCCTGGTGAAATTCCCTCTTCATCACCACAGTTAAAGTTGCAGGCGCTATACTAGAGTGATCATATACAAAAGAAGGCGGTGGGCCTGCAACTTTAACTGTTGTGATGAAGAGGGAATTTCACCAGGAACTAATTGCATACAAATGACACTGGCTGAAATTCCCTTTTCTCTACAACTGTTAAAGTTACAGGAGCCCTGTCCTCCTTTTTATATGGTCAGCCTACGCTCAATGATTTCATATGGGTATTCCATTCGAGCCCAGGAAATATGAAGTGAAGGTGAAACTTTATCCTTGTTTCCTGTTGGTCACGTGATCTACCTTTAGGCTCGGAAGCACAGTGCTCTGGTTTACTAGCATTGTGAGCTTGCCAAGATCGTGACACGAAAGGGGAACTTGAGGACAGAATTACAGTCCTAACTGCATTTCTTGGCTCCCCACCAGACTATTAATACTATGTAAATAAAGCCTCTCCCTGGTGCATTGAAGGGTAAGGAGTTCAACAAAAGGAGACAATTTAAAGCATTTTCTATTCCAGCTGACATAATTCCCTTCTTCTTTCCCTCTTATATCGTGACCCTCCCAAAGTTAAAAGCACCAATCAGGAATTCCACTGAAATAACCTCTTACAAAGAGTAGCTGGAAACTTTGAAGATATTAATCTGAAATGATCTGTCAGAGACTTAGAAGAAGGGAGTCCAAGTGAACATTAATGACTTTATCCTACTTAAGCCAAAACAGAACTGCTGAGCCAGGCAATCTGAGATTCCCATAGCGTCACTGGCTATGTTTTACTTCATGGTACTAAATAGTTTCCATTAGTTTGAACCAGGGTTATAAAAACTACTATCAGTTTAGTTTCTAGGGCATTGTGTTTTTGAGTACCGTTTAACAGGGTGTGAGAAAAACACATATATTTCCCACAGGTTCTTACACTGCAGACAGATTTTTCTCAGCACAGGGCCGTGCCCTTGAATGCTAGAAAAAATGGAGCTGCTCTAAAAATGGAAATGGAGGAAGAGCCTCAGATGGGTGTAATTATAAGAACTGTAGGACACAAGGGGAAAATAATAGTGGCATTATTGCCATAGTTTTAAAACTGCACCATGGTTTGATAATGGATGGGAAAGAGAAGGTTACAAATGGGAAACTCAGATGAATTCAGCTCTGTAAAGGTACATTTTCATACCAACATTTACAGTTACAAGTTACAAACTTAGATGAAATAAGTTGTGTAATTCATAGTAACATTTATAATTTCAAACTGTGTAAATGTAATGAGTGATATGGAAAGAATGGAAACGTATCTGTTTATTTTAGCTTCCTATTTGATATGACTGTGTGAGACAGATGTCTACACACACACATCTGGAACCATTTGTGCCAAGTCCAAGAATGGTGAAGCCTTTGTCTTGTATTAACTAGGTCCACAACTTTATTAAACACAGCATAGTAGATCTGCAGGAATACTGAAAACTGTTTAGGGCAGGAGCCACTATGAGAATCCCTAATACTGCTTAGGTAAGGGATCTTGCCCTGGCCCGAGAAAGGGTGTCCTTGTCTGTTTCATCCGATTTTAAAGTTAAAGAACATCCTCTAGATTCACTACCACATTTTTTTAAAACTATGCAATGCCAACAGTGATATTTAAAATGGCTGCCACTTCTCCTGAGCTTGCAGATGGAACAAGTAGCTCAATGTGAGTTGCTAACCCAGCAAAGGTCTAGGAAAGACTGAGAACTAATATACTAGCTGTTTCTGGCTCTGCTTCTTTAGTGGCTACAGTCGGAGTTTCCTCTTAATGAGTAGATGATTGCTACCAAGTAGGCTCTTCCTCATGAAGGGCCTACTCAGGCAAACCCTGGGCAAAATGGTCTTCAAGCAATCAGGTGGGCATTTTGACAGGGCTCTGAGCATCTCACCTGCCAGATCTACACCAAGCAGGATATAACACTTTGAAAGAAATTTGAAAATGGTATATAGAATGTGTCATGGGCCCCAACAGTTATCATTGCACTTCAATACTGTTATAAAGCAGTAGTGTAGATCCTGCCCTGGCCTGATGGCACCAGTGCTCTGGTGAGCTGTAGCATGAGGCAGGAGATTTTGAAACTATGAGCCTATCTATACAGTCCCTTGGAACGTTTTAAATAGTATTTTAAAACATTCCAAATAGGTGCGTTCTAAAATGTCTTAGGCCATATTACTGAGTACTCACGTTATAGGAGAAAAATTCTTCAGTCTTTAAAGCGGTGTGTGCAGTCACACACTCTTCTGCCCTGTCTCTTTCTGTTTCATTTTTACAATGAGTTTAGGCAAGGCATTGTAGTTCAGTCACCCACTTCCTCCTTTGTTCCTCTGTCATTCCCTAGCAAGTATAGGGCTAAGAATTGTGGGTGTTGTAGTTCACTCACCCACTTCCTCCTTAGCCTCGCTTTCTTCCCCACCAATCAACTGCTAAGCATTTGGGCACCAGTAAATGAAGCACTGCCCCCATGAATCACAAATGGTAAGGAAGGACACATTATTTTACTTAAAACGATTTATTAAAAGTGAAACTGTTGTATATAACTGAAGTGAGTTTTAAAAAACCTCAGATATACAACGTTATAGGGAGTGCGTCATGTGGCCCAAAGAGTTTTCATAACTCTTATAAAATGTTAAAAACCTAGCGTGTAGATTGACTCTATGTCAGGGCTTAGGAGCAGTAGGAAAAGTCCTTTGGGGTCTCAGGTGAAGCATCTCTGCAACAGGATTACATAAGTTGCCCCATGTCTTCTCTGGGAGAGAGGTGTGCTGAGAGATCAAAAACCTCTTCCTCTAAAGAAGTTTCTCCTGGTCTTGGGTCAGCGGGGAGTCTGAGACCTCTATAGACTTCTGTTTTTTGCTTGGTATTGTTCAGAACTAACTACAACTAATGGTGTAATATTTTAGCTCCTATTCTCAATAACTATGATTATAATCTCTATTTAAGACTGTCACCCTGTTAGTGTCCATATTAATTGACTCCAGGTAGAAAGGGGTATGAGGAGGCCTTGAATAATTTCCTTTCTTATCATCCATAGCAACTGAGTCATTTGCAATTTCACTTTTCACTGCATGTTGTAATACTTAAAGAGGGAATTCCATTGCATATGGAGCTTGCAGATTCCCCTGCCAGGGAAAAACAAAACAAAACTCAAGTATCCTTTTCAGACTTAGGAAAATATGGTAATAATAATAATAATAATAATAATAATAATATATTTATTTCTTACCCGTCTCTCCCTCCGGATCGAGGTGGGGAACAGCATCATACAGACAATATAAAATACATAAAACTGATTAAAAGCATATAAAAATTAATACAGTATTAAAATCAACCAAGTCTTAAAATTTGACTGGGTAGGCCTGCTGGAAGGGATCAGTCTTAAAGCTCTCTTAAATTCTAGAAGACTGGTAAGTTGGCGGATCTCCTCCGGCAGGTCGCTCCACAGTCTGGGAGCAGCAGAAGATAAGGTCCTCTGGGTAACGGTTGTCAGCCTAGTCTTGGCCAACTGTAGTAAATTCTTCCCAGAGGACCTGAGCATGTGGGTGGATTGTATGGGAGAAGGCAATCTCACAGGTAACCTGGACCCAAACCATGTAGGGCTTTGAAGGTAATAACCAACACTTTGTAACTCGGCCGGGAACTAATTGGCAGCCAGTGGAGTGATTTTAAAACTGGTGTGATATGGTCACCCCTAGATGTATCAGTGACCAACCTGGCTGCCATATTTTGAACTAATTGAAGTTTCCGGACTAGGCACAGAGGTTGCCCTATGTACAGTGCATTGCAGAAGTTAAGCCTCGAAGTTACCAGCATGTGCACTACTGTTTTTAGGTCTTCCAACATTAGGAAGGGGCGCAGCTGGTGTATCAGCCAAAGCTGATAGTAGGCACTCTTGGCCGTTGCATCTATCTGAGCTGTCATTTGGAGCGACGGATCCAGGAGCACCCCCAAACTGCAAATACAGCCTTTCAGGGGGAGTGTAACCCCATCAAGAACTGGTTGACACACCTCCAAACCCAGGTTGGGGCCTTTGACAGTAAGCACCTCCGTCTTGTCTGGTAAAAAGGAGAGCTGGAAGTATACTGCAATCTCTGAAACCCTGGATAAAATGGTCTTCTGGCATTTAAAAAGTCTTCCTTTGTAAAATATTAGAGATTAGTTCTGTAATCAGAGAATGGAAATTTGACAATTTTAGGATTGCTTTCCTTGGTCTGAAAGACTTCATGGTTGTACACTGTTGATTCTACTAATACTCAGCTCCTGATACTTTCATACCATAAAAAAATGTTCACTACAATGAGGGGCGTTTTACATGAAAAATAGCATGCCCTTGATGCATTCTAATGTAAATGTGCATTCGTTTAACAACAGGAGATGTACAGGGTATGATTTTGCTACTGTTATATTTGTTAGAAATGAAGCTATATTTAAAAATGAGTGGAATGTTTAGCATCTGCTTTATAAATATGGAAAACACATGCTAAGCTCTTCCTTGAAATAGTACCCACCCCCGCAATTATATGATAAACCTCTCTAGGAATATAACTGTTAAAACATCCTATATAATAGGGTTATCCTTTTAGTGACAATTATGAAACACATAAGAACATGAGAAGATCCATGCTGGATCAGACCAAGGGTCCATCTAGTCCAGCACATTTATACACCTGTTAAGACAGCTAAGTGTGCACATGTTTTCAAAAGTTCACTGTAATGCATCAGAGGGGTAATCTCAAGCTGGGGCTCCCAGCAGGATCTGGAAACTTGCTTATGTTCCTACTATAGGCTTTTTCTTAGGCTGCCATATGATAGGCTGACCATATGAAAAGGAGGACAGGCTAGGGTGACCAGATTTTGGAAACCAAAATCCCGGTCTCCCACGCCACCCCCCCACCTAAAACAAAACCCCCACCAAGCCTCCCACCCCCCAAAAAACCCAGCCCAGACCTACTGGGTCCTCTGCTGCCGCTGGGCTTGTGCAGCCGCCGCCGGGCTCATGATGCCACTTCCACCAACTCCGGGCTCGTGACGCCGACGCCGCCGACGCTGCAGGGCTCAATCCAGAGGCTGCGTGGAAGAGGGGCGATTCCGGAAGTGATGTAATTGGCCTCCCCTGCCTCTTTCACACGGGCATCCAGGCTCCTTGGGGCTCGTTGCCATCGCAACAAACCCCGAGGAGGCTAGAGGCCACACAGAAGAGGCGGGAGAGGGCCAATTTCATCATTTCCGGATTCGGTCCTCTCCCCCCTCTTCCATGCGGCCTCTGGCATGAGCCTGGCGGCTGCGGCGATAACAACTGCATGAGCCCAGTGGCGGCGGCTGCACGAGCCTGGCGGCGGTGGCGGCTGCACGAGCCCGGTGGCGGCGGTGGTGGCGGCATGAGCCCAGCGGCGGCGGCAGCACGAACCCAGTGGCGGTGGAGGCAGCAACACCAGCCCATAATCGGCCCTTTCCCACCTCTTCTGTGCGGGCATCATTTCCCCTGTTTGCCCCCGCTGCCCCCCGGTCGGCCCGGATCGCCCCAGTTTTCCCGGTTAGGACCCGGAAACCCCAGGCGATATGGTCACCCTAGACAGGGCTCATGTAACTTTAACAGTTGTAGAGAAAAGGGAATTTCAGCCAGTGTCATTTGTAGGCAATTAGTTCCTGGTGAAATTCCCTCTTCATCACAACAGTTAAAGTTGCAGGCACTATACTAGAGTGACCATATACAAAAGAAGGCAGGGCCCCTGCAACTTTAACTGTTATGATAAAGAGGGAATTTCACCAGGAATGAATTGCATACAAATGACACTGGTTGAAATTTCTTTTTCTCTACAACTGTTAAAGTTACATGAGCCCTGTCCTCCTTTTCATATGGTCAGCCTACCATATGAGCCCTGCCATCTGACTGAGAATATAAGAAGAGCCATGCTGGATTAGACCAAGGGTTCATCTAGTCCAGCTGTCGACCAGGGATCCACAGTCAGGACATGGTGGAACAGCATCCTTCCACCCATGTTCCCCAGCAACTTATGTACATAGGCTTATTGCCTCCCCAGTTTGATTTTGCTTTCACATGAGAACTGCCCTGAGCTCTTTCTAAGGAATGGTGTGATATCAATCAATCAATCAATCAATCAATCAATCAATCATCAATCAATCCAACAAACAAATAAGAGCTCTATTAGATCTAGTTCAGTATTCTATTTCCAGCTAGATCAGCTTCTCTGAAATTCTGTTCTGCTCTTGGGCTGAAAAATGTTCAACACACCTGAGCTAAATGCTCTCTGAGACAAAGGCCATATCTACACCATGCATATATCCCGGGGTTGCCTCTAGATCATCCTTGTTCATCTGGGGTAAACCAAGAATGACCAGAGACATTCCCCAGGATATATGCAACTGGGGATGTCCTGGTTTTTCCACGGTCCTGGGACAACCCTGAGGACCGCAACTGGTGTGGCATGGGCTCCCGGTCATCAAACGGGCATGAAGCTGCACAGAGAGGCTCTGTGGCCACAGGGAGAAAGCAATTTCACCATCCCTGGGATGGCGAGGGGGTTGGGTGCAGAGTTTGGCAGGGGGGTTACTTACTTTTTTCACCATGTGACCCTCTTCTTTGAAAAAAATGGTGTATAGACGCTGGGGGAGGATCGCGGAAGCAGGTAAATCCGTGATCCTCCCTCCTCCCTCCTGCTACACCCTTAGGTGTAGATGAACCCAAAGAAGCAGGCAACAGTCCTTTCACATTGGTTGTCTCCAAGCAACTATTATTCAGATGTATACTGCCTCTGAATGTGGAGAGTCTATTTAGCTATCATGGCTAATACCTGTTGACAGACCTGGGAATGAGTGGAACCAAGTGGTTGACCTGGGACTTCACCCTGGAATGGTTCACAGAAGCCGAGTCTCCTCAATTCACTCTGGGCCTGTTCAAACCTGATGTTTGAGCATGCCCAGTTTGCAGAATGGAAAGTGGGGCCATGTTACAAGGCCAGCTTGTATGCTCAGAGCCATTGATGTGGTCTTTATGGTGGGAGATCTGGAGATTTGGTGACTTGTCTAGAGGCCTGAAGATTGTCAAAAAAGTGCTGAAATCTGTGTAGTAACTGTTACATTCAAATTAACCTGAATGAGAAGCTAAAGGGGTTGTCTATCCCTGCATATGATGCATGTTCTTTCTGTGTAAAAATCTATTTCTAGAATTTGTGCTCTTGGGATCATGTGGTCACCCTCATCCTATGGAATTCTCTGCCATATTCCTTTGTATTCCTTCCAGGAAGCCTTCCTTTAATGACCAGCTGTGGTTTTATTTGCACTTTGTTTCTTTCAAAAATGTACTTTTAATGTGTTTTTTCTGTTTCTATTCTTTTATTCTATTTGTCCACTGCTCTGAAATTCCTGAATGGGAAGCAGTATATAAATATTGTAAATAAATATAAATAAATAAATAAATTTTGTGTGCCTGTGCACAGTAGGTAAAAAAGAGGTGGCCTATGTAGTCCAGCAACAAATGGAACATGGTGACTAACGGGCCTGACTGCCAGCCAGCTTTTTTCCCAAATTATTCTTCTGGAAACAAACTGACAGGCAATATATTTTTCACCGGAGAGAAATGCTAATTCATCCTAGATCTGTGGAACTCAGAGGTGGCTTGGGAAATGCAGAGGATTTAACTTGATTCTCTCCTAGGCTCTAAAGCTTTCTTTGTAAGGCACAGTCTATTTTGACTGAATCAATACAATGACATTTGAGAATGTAAACCATGCAACTGGAATTCGTTTGTGTGTGTGTGCGCTTACACACACACACACACACGCATTAAAAATAGAACAAAATGCACAAAGCTTAATAAAGAAAAGAAAAAGAGGATATGAGCAATGGCCAATCCGAGCCACTTGTACAGCTCTGTCACATTCTGCAGAACAAACAGCTATTAAAAATCCAAGCACACAAAGCATTTACGGAGCTTAGTACTGACAAGCAGTGTCAACACCCTATAATTAACAAAGGGTGGTATAATTTATAAAGAATGCACTGTGTGGTTTAGCTCCAGCACCGAGGAAGAAGAGGAGGGAAAGAATCAATTGTTAGTTTAGGAGATTCAAAAGCAGTTCTTATCTTTCAGTGTAAACATCTTATTCCAACCCCCTCCCTCTAATTTTCTCTGCATTTTCTTTACTTGAAACAAAAGGCGTCTGTTGTTTTGTATCCAATGATGCCATCCCAAGCAACAGTGGTCATGAGGGATAACCTCTGCCCTCAGGCCTCTGCATTAATCTGAAAGGGGCAGTCTTGGCAGATTGCTTATACTGTGAATAATTAAGCAATTTTAAACGCTCTGTGAAACTTGAATTGGGATGGCTTTAGAGTCTGGTAATATGACAGTTAGTGGGATGGGACTTACACTTACTCTGGAATCAGACCAAAGGCTTTTGCCTTCATACTGAGAGCAGCCTGAAGTACATTCATTAATAATTACCAAACCAATAAGAAAGAGCCCTTTTGCGCCTCTCTGTTTTGTGACTACCTAGACAATAGAGTCCCAAGATAATTTCCCCCCTAATTATTCTTTTTCAGTGACTGCCAAACACTCTGAGGTTTGCTTTCACAGAAGAAAACACACACCTTCCAATAAAACCACAGGGACAAGGAGAATGTTTTTACCTGCTTTGTCTTTCTTTTCAGTATTCAAAGCAAGCTTGACTTGCCCAAATTTCTTAGATTTTTTTTTCAGTGTCTAAAGCAATCAGATTTTTAAATAAATGTGAAAGTTTTGGGTTAGCGGGAAAAATACATATTTTTTTCTGTGTGATTTCTATGCTTGAACTCATGTATACCCAAGTATATGCTGGATCAGAATGTTGTTCTTGCTGTTGTTGTTTCTAAGCAGTCCATAACTCTTGTACACTTTCCATTCATTCTGTTCTGTTATGTATGTGTTGGGTGTATTGCATTCTCTAAGCATGTTCAGAATTGTTACCTTCACTTCAATAATATTAGAAACATCCTTTAGCATATAGAAAGCAGCTCCTTCGTTGCCATATTAATGTGACATGTTTTGCTGCCTGAACTAAGTATACTATGGTGCTTCTGGCCTTGTGCTTCATAGCATGGGCGGCTCCTCAGCCAAAGAAGAAAAGAAAGAGACTTTGAGGCTGGGTCTATCTAAACTGAAACCTCATGGCTATAATAGCTGGCTGAATTTTGAGAATTTGTTTCTTCCCTCATCCCTTGCTTTTTGTAGCCTGATGAGTTCAGAAGCTTGCACTCTTTTGTCGAATTTTGATGGGTCCCAGTAAAGATATTGCCCAATTGTGGATTTTGGTTTTTCATGGACCAGCACAGCTACTCCCCCCTTATATATACAAAATGTACAACCATGCACAAAATGTGCAGTTCTGTGTGTGTGTGTGGGGGGGGGTGGTGCAATTCCAAAAGAACATTCTTGCAGTTCAAAACAAACGTTATATTCTGTTGATGTAAAAGGTGGCAAATAACAATAACCCTGTTCATATGGCATGTTAAGCCATGTTGGTTAAGCATTTTGAATGAAACATTATGGCTTAGCATTAGGGATGTGCACGGACCCCCCGGATCGGATCGGGACCCGGATCGGGACCTCCAATTTTGTCATGGATCGGTTCGGACAAAATCGGAGGGCCCCCGGACCGGATCGAGTCCGATCCCGATTCAAAAATCGTAAATTTTTGGATCGGCCGCCATTTTTTCCCCCATAGACTTGCATTGCAATGCAAGTCTATGAGGAAAAAATGGCGGCGGGTGGGTGAGGGGGGGCCTAACTCCCTCCCCCCCCGGGGCCGTCCGGTGTGGACGGCCCTGGCAGGTAAGCCCCCTCCCCCGCGCTCCCTACCCCCCCTGGGGCCGTCCGCTTCCATCCGCTGGCGCCCGCGGGCGCCCGCGGATAGAAGCGGACGGCTCCGGGGGGGGTAAGCCCCCTTCCCCGCCACTGCTTACCTGTTAGGGCCGTTCGCTCCCGTCCGGCGCCGGCGGCTACCGCCAGCCGGCTTTGCGGCTTGCTCTAGAGTAGCGCGCCGGGTGATCACCCGGCGCGCCACCCTGGAGCAGGCTGCGGAGCCCGCTGGTAGTAGCCGCCAGCGCCGGACGGGAGCAGACGGGCCGGAAAGGTAAGCGCCCCCCTCCTCCCCCCCCGCTGTCCAGTTTCATCGGCGGGCGTGCGCTGGCGCCCGCCAATGGAAGCGGCGGTGGGCGCCAGTGGGCGCCCGCCGATCCGCCGAACCGGTTCGGAGCCTTTTCGGACCGGTTCGGATTGGATCGGCCGATCCAGCTGTCGGATCGGAAATCGGATAATTTATCCGATTTCCCACTGGACCGGACTCGGATCGTGGATCGGGTCCGATCCAGTGCACATCCCTACTTAGCATGTCGTATGAACCATTCCTAACCATGGTGGCTACAAAACCATGGTTTAAACATGCTCACTAACCATTTGCTGCAGGGGAGTTAGAAGCCTAACCATGGCTTGGCTTGTCATCTGAAAAGGCCCAATGTGAAAAGTAAAGTGAGTAGTCAAGGCTCCTGTAGAAACCTAAACCCTGATGAAGGATACTAATTTTTCCTCTTCCTGTCCAAGACACACTCAATAGATTCCACTGCTCTAGTGTTCTCTAATGGTTCCAAGATGAAGCTTTGCTACCCTCATCCCAATTTTTTTCTACAGATGCCCATAATTCGTAGCTCTGTAAACTACATGTGGAATTACAATTAACTTTCCACCCATGTGTGTGTGTGTGTGTGGGGATTATAGTGCTTTGTACATTACTATGTTCTGTCCACATTATTGGGTATGACATAGCTTTGTGGAAGTGAAAGGGATACTTGAAGCACATCATATATTTTTTAGCCAACTTTATTAAACCTTTAACTTGTGCCAAAGCATTTTCTCAATTATGGACTCCTTTGCAATTACTTTAATTACTTTTTTTTTTAAAAAAAAGATGGTCTCAGAATTGCTGTAGCATTGATCCAAAGACTAGCATTTTTTTCACATGGTGCTAAAATGGCACCAACCAGCAATGGCAGCATATTTTTAATTGCTTTTTAAAAATTGTGTTAAACTAGTTTTAAATCACCATTTCACAAATATGGGTGGAAAGACATTTTAATTTAGTGCAAATTAAAAGATTGATTAAAAATAAAATAAGCAGCTGATAAAATTGGAAAGAACAAAATTAAGATACACTGGCATACAGATCAGAATCACACATCTTTTTTAAAAACAGAAAAGTTGAGCTAAGGCGATATTTATTTATTTATTTATTACATTTGTATACCGCCCCATAGCCGAAGCTCTCTGGGTGGTTTACATAGGATTAAAAACAATTAAAAACAATATACAAAAATTAAAACAGCAAAAACATACAACATACACACAATCTGTACATTTAAAACCACTACAACACTTCAAAAAGCTACAAAAACAAAACAAAACAAAACAACAAACTCAGGCTCCTCAGATATTGCCAAATGCCTGAGAGAAGAGGAAAGTCTTGACCTGGCGCCGAAAAGATAACAATATTGGCGCCAGGCGGGCCTCGTCAGGGAGATCGTTCCACAATTGGGGGGCCACCACAGAGAAGGCCCTCTCTCTTGTTGCCGACCTCCAAGCTTCCCTCGGAGTAGGCACTCGGAGGAGGACCTTAGATGTTGAACGTAGTGTTCGGGTAGGTTCATGTCGGGAAAGGCGTTCCATCAGGTATTATGGTCCCAAGCCATGTAAGGCTTTATAGGTTAAAACCAGCACCTTGAATCGGGCTCGGAAACATACAGGCAGCCAATGCAAGCGGGCCAGAGTAGGTCTTATATGCTCGAACCTACTGGTTCCGGTTATCAATCTGGCCGCTGCATTTTGCACAAGCTGCAGCTTCCGAACCACCTTCAAAGGCAGCCCCACATAGAGTGCATTGCAGTAATCTAACTTGGAGGTTACCAGAGCATGGACAACTGAAGCCAGGTTATCCCTGTCCAGATAAGGACGTAGCTGGGCCACCAACCGAAGTTGGTAGAAGGCACTCCGTGCCACTGAGGCCACCTGCGCCTCAAGTGACAGAGATGGTTCTAGGAGAACCCCCAAGCTACGAACCTGCTCCTTCAAGGAGAGTGCAACCCCATCCAGAACAGGTTGAACACCCTCCATCCGGTCAGCGGAACCACCCACTAACAGTGTCTCAGTCTTGTCTGGATTGAGTTTCAGTCAATATCAACATATTAATTGTTAATATGGTATATGCATTTCCTGAGGACTAGTAAATTCAAATTTATCCTTGCAGAGAAATAGTCAAAAAGAGAAACTGAATTGCTATTATATATAGAAATAAAGGGACATTATTCATTTGGCAAAGAAATCAAAAGTATTTCTGTCCATTTTAATATGTCAGGAGTAATATCTAAAATGGCATTTTCTGCCATGAAGAATGCTATGAGCTGTATGGAGTCGACAGCTTTCAAGATAAGCAAATTTGAAAGCAGTGGACATTTTGCCAGCAAAAGGGACACAGAAAGGAGAATAAATATAGTTTTTATTTGTACTTCGCTGCCATCTGGTACATATTTCAACACACACTAATTTCTTGTCACATATGAAGATATTTGTTCTTTATTGTAAATGTCATAAGCAGCAAGTAAATAGGGAGGGGAAATGAGCATTTTGTAATTCCTGAAAGGTTAATTGCACTATTTATAGATCTGGTTGTATAGGAAAAGCCCGTCAGCATGACCCGATGGGGTCAACGTAGTAATAGCAACCTAAATGGAGCTCTGACCAGTCATGAATTACTGTCTGATACTGAGAACGCTGACAGTTCAATCACAGCACTGTTTCAATAGAGAACTCTATATATTTAAAGTGCTGATACTGTTTTCCCTCTAAATGACAGCCCTGACAGATGGGCCGAAAGCACTGCAGACGTTTGAACAAGGAAATAGAGAGGGAGCCTGCTGGAAGCCGGGCTTCACGCAGCCAGCCGAGGATGATGAATAGAGTGTGATTGTGTCTGACAGGTAGTAATATAACTATTCATTCACCACAGAACACCTGGAGCACACTATATTAAATGGTACAAGATGGAGAGATTCTGTGACAGGAATAGGAAGTGTGAATCCCACGCTGACTCTAGGTACAGCAATATAAAAGGTCAGAGGGCAAGCCATATAAGCTGCCTCAGCGAAGACTGTAATTAAATTATTTGCTTACTAAAGTGTTTCTAATGCTTTGCTAACATGTTGCTGGGATCATTATTTCAGCAAGTCTGCCCTACTGAAGTGAAAGAGTGAATGCCTTTTAATTTTTTTTGCAAGCCCACACATTTGTATTTTTTTTATTGCTTAGAACCTCACAAAATATGGTAGTGGAAGGAGAAAAAGAAAAGAAAAAAAGACCCTAATCTCCTTGTAGTTGGAACACATTCTAATGTTGGTCAACATCTGTGAAGGTTTAGTTTTCACTTGTAGAGATCATTGGACATTGAATCAATGTAACAGGATGAATAACTATGCAGTTGTATTTATTGTTAACCAAGCTTTTACAATTTGAGATATTTGCTTTCTATTATATCATCACAACATTCAGAACAAGTTCTTTGAAAAGGGAAAAAACTTTACAAAGGGAGATCATTGCTTTAAATCCAGTGAAGAATACAACTTCATCCACATATCAGGACCATTATCTGATGAAGAAGTATTCAGGTGCCCCTTATTTTACTGCATGTTAGCAATTGCTTAAAATAAAATACTGGTATCCCTGGGTCAATATTTTTTTAATATTGTTTTTTCAGCTATATAAAAACTTGCTAAGATTATATACTTCAATAGAATATGAGACATATTTTCCAGTATTTAAAAATAGGGATGTGCACGGCCCAAATTATCATATCGTATCGTTATCAGAAATTCCGATATAATTTTTTTTGGATCCGGTCATATTGGGGGGTACCCAGATTTGATCGGATCTGATATCCAATAAATATTGGAAGTTTCGATCCAATAACGGTGTTTTCCCCATAGGTTTGCATTGGGGGAAACAAAGCTTTCCCCCAATGCAAGTCTATGGGGAAAAACACTGGGCTGGCACTCCCTCCCCCCACTCGCACTCCTTACCCGTTGTCGCCTCTGCCTCTGCCGCTGCCCCATACTACTGCTAAACAGGCTTTCCAGCCTGTTCGTCAGTACAGAGAAGCCTGTTTAGCAGTAGTACGGGGCGGCGGCAGTGGCAGGGAAGGCCGCAGATAAGGAGTGCAAGTGGGGGAGGGGAGGGAAGGGAGGAAGGGGTCCCCACTTACCTGCGGCCTTCCCCGCTGCCCTCTGCTGCTCCGAACTACTGAGAAGTAGGCTTTGCGGCCTAGTTCTCAGTAGAGCGACGACACTCCGGGTGACGTCCTCACCCGGCGCATCGTTGCTCTACTGAGAACTAGGCCGCAAAGCCTAGTTCTCAGTAGTCTGGAGCAGTGGACGGCAGTGGGGAAGGCCGCAGGTAAGGATCGCGAGTGGTGGGAAGGGAGGGCCAGCCCTAAAATGGTGGTCCGAATATCCGATATGTCCGATAGTTATCAGACATATGGATTTCGGATCCGATCAGATAGGGCCTCGAGAAGTATGTATCGTTATTGTTAATCTGATGTCCGATAACGACCTTATCGGTTCATTATCGGACATTGGAATGATACGATACACATCCCTATTTAAAAGGTTAATCTGGAACAACAATGATTACTTTAAAAGTTCCTTACATTTATTAGTTTCAGTCCTTAGTTAAGAACATTCATAGGTACATAAGAGCTAAACTATACACTATGTTTCAATGTGTATATGCATTTGGGGCATCTGTTTTTTTGTTTTTTTTAAAATAGCAATTGTGGTAGTGGGACTAATGAAGATTGGGACTATAACATGGGGGGGGGGCTTAACCCTTACCTCAACTTAAACAGCAGCCCTGATAAAAATTGCCCATATTAGCTCCAGGAGAAAACTGTCACTTTCACCAATAGAAGCTTCCTTACGAGGGTGAATAGCGGCTTTTGATATGGACTGGTGTGTGAGTGTGTGTGTAGAGATATCATGTGCAGGGAAACAGTATCTAACCACAGCCTAAGAAGATGAGTAGCTAACTAAGTTGTTATCTGTTTTATTCTTACTACTATATTTAACATGGACAAATGAAGATGGAACTAAGCTCTCACTAAAGCATGGGAGAGCAACTTTTGGGCTCCCTGATATTTTGACCCATAACTCCCAACAGCTCTAGCCAACATAGCTAATGTTGAGGAATGATGGGAACTGTAGGCCATAAAGAAAAGCTTCCTTTTACCTAAAATTATTATTATTATTATTATTATTATTATTATTATTATTATTATTATTATTCCAGTTGTTGGGATCCCTCTCACAGGGCATCAAAATGATTAGAGAGTCCTCTAGCATGCCTGGGTACTACCCCAAGCTTCATAAGGAAACATGTTGAGAGTTTGCCATGACCAGCACCGGCCCTTGCCATAAAGAGGTTTCCAATTAATTCTGACAGGCAGTGTGAATTCTCTAGAATTGGCCTGCATTTCAGGTTGGTGCTGACTTCATACAAAAACAAAAAATACATCCTACAGAGGGTGTGTGTGTGGGGGGAAGGCTTTGTTCAATTTGCAGGCAATTTGACAGCTTAAAGAACACATATTTCTGGTCCCCTCAGAATAATCACAGACATTAAACAACAACAACAACAACAACAACAACCATCCAGTTCCCATGCTAGTTATTATCAGAGACTAGAAATAGATAACTTTATTGATAATATTCTTAAAGCATTTTGAGACATGTTCTCCAAGCATCCTTTGCAAAATAATTACGTGGATAATATTTCTTAAATGTATCCAATGTCTCTAACCCTGACATGCCTCTGAAAGTCCTTGTGAAATGAAATGCTTGCCAGTTGGTTTTTCCACAGGAGGATGAGCCCTGGCTTTCTTCTCAAATTAGTTTTGCTTGTCACTTTCTTTATCCACAAGAATCGCTGGTTGCTTCAGTTGCCACCTCAGTGCCTCCTTAAAAACCTCCTCAGAGAAAAGAGTCACTGGGCACTTTCCCCTTTTCATGCTCCTTTCATTTTTTCCCTCCTAATTTGTTCTCCAGAAGAAGATTCAAATGGAAAGTCTGCTGAAAAGGTGAAACATTTATGCTGGTGACTGCCTTCGGGGAGAAGAGTTGGAATTTTAAAATGTCCTTTTAAAATCAGAACACACTGCATGCAGAATGTCTCTATTCATCCTTTCTTAGCTCGCTGCAACATGAAGTCAGAACTTTAAGATATTTGACTTTGTGGGTTGGCAAAGCTAGCCTTACCACTGTTAGCTAAATCTATCTTATGTTAACAGTGGTTAAACTTGTCTGAAAGTATTTCCTCCAAATGGCTTCATAGCTTTTTGGTCTTGTCTGTTACTAGAAGAAGTACTTATTGACTGAGAAATAGTGAACATAGACTAGTGGAACAAAAATACTCACCCTCTCCCCCCCACATAAAAAAAAAAACCCTGCTCAAAGTAATTTTAAAAATCCTGGATTTATCACATTTCCTTGGCTCTCTTTTGTAAAACCACAGGAAAACAAAACTCTGTTGCTCTTGACTAGACAGTGCTCAGGCTTCTGTGAAGTTATTTATATGAATATATATATATATATATATATATATACGTCTGTCTTTCAAAAAGGCCACAGTCACTGCTCAGTTAAGGAAAAAAGGCAAATATTTGTAAAAATAATAATATATCAATAGTGACAACCAGGGTGTATGCTTAGGAAGCAACATTGGGATACCAAATCCTTGTGTTTTAGAATACATGATTATTTGTTGGGACTACCCATATTTCTGGGCAATTTACTGGTTCTACATACTGAATGACTATAGTTAAAAAGTATTAAATGGGTCAGTGTACCAACTATGTACAATGTACAAGCCCCAGAGAGGCTTGCCTGGTCCCAAGCCATCTTAGATATCAGTTCAACACCAGGCAGACTTTCTTATGTGCCTGGACATTTCCGCATGTTATGTAAGTTACCTTGATTATGGTTCTACTGAATTTTACGCTTTAACTGTTGCTTTGGCTGCTCTATTCCTGTAGTGGTTTTATATATGTACTAATTTATTATTTAATTGTACACTGCCCTGGGAGTTTTTACTGAAGAGCAGTATAGAAAATTCCAAAACTATAAATCTTTTCAGTTAAAATGAAAGGCGTGGGAGTTTGATTTGTGTTGCTATATTTCACACCAAAGGCTTTTAAAATGCTGTGGTTGTTTTCAGACCTTGCATAGAGAATTGTCTCCCACTGAAATATTTTTCCAGACCTATCTACTGAAATCTGAAATAATGCTCTTGGTGACAACCTGTATAATACCAAAGGCAGAAGTCTTTTACCCCATATCATTGTTTATTTTGTTTTATATTACTATTAGCTATGTTGGGGTCTTTTTCAAATGGAAAGGGAAGACACAATATTTTAAATTAACACCAACACTGACAAAAGTCTCCATCCAAGATCAAACTGGAGGAGCAGAAGATCGCACAGTGGCTAAAAACAGAACTGCTCAGAGCAACAAGGAAGAGCATCCACTAGATTTCCAAGGCAAACAAAAGAAAACACCAAGCCACACAGGCTATGCACACCTTGCTGCATGTGATTTAGGAGTAGGAAAGGCAAAGGTCCAGGAGAAGTCATCATGGTGCTTGGTCAGGAGCAGTAAAGGCAGGCCCAAGCAGGGAGGAAGATCCAGTCTGCCTTTAACCCCTCCCTTCCAGATCTGAGGTCATGAATCCTTAAGTACCTGAGGAGGTTCTCCAGGGGGTAGATCCCCCACCCCCAAGGAACTGAGGGACCTTGCAAGGATTTCATACTTTCCAAGAGTAAATAATAAATATCCTGCCAAACATGAATTGTCTGGGTATTTATTTATTTACTCAAAATATTGCTAATCTGTATTTGCTTTCTGTGTAAAAGACCCATTCCCAAAATACAGCTTACAACTGTTTACATTTTAGTAAAACAATTTCTTAAACAAAAACTAATATATTAACAACAACAACCGCAACAAAAAACTCTTTCAGTTTAATATGTTATGTTAAGGACTTTTCATGTTCACTCAAGCTTCAAAATGATGGGGAATTGCAGCTGTGAAGGGCCATGCCATTAACAGACACACATGTTAATCTTCTCTGTATCATTCCAATTTTAATATATGTGCTGCAGAAAACACATTATGTAGGCAGGCAATGTGGATATGGTACGTTATCCTATGCTGTGACCAGTTTCAGCTTTACTACTACCGTGGTGTGGGATGGCTTTCAGTGGCAGAGCATCGGGCCTAAGTTCCAAATGTGTCTGTTCCTTGGAATAGACACTATGTAACTGAAGCTATCATGCAATAGGAGCTACCATTCCATGCTACATGTTCCCAACTGGAAACCAATACCATCCACATAGAATGACAGAGAGCCTATTTACACACACAGGATAAAACACTTTGAAGATGTTTTGAAAACTGTATATGGAGTGTGTCCTGGGCACCAACAGTTCTCAAAACTGTTTTAAACCGTTTTAAACCGTTTTAAACCATTTTAAAGCAGTAGTGTAGATAGGCCGGGAGTTGGAAGGGACAGGCAGACTATCCACAGGTGTTGTGTCCATCCTCATCTGCTAGGTAAAGTTGCACCAAATGAATTTCTGCTTGTCTTGGCACGCAGTGTGTGGGGGGGGAGTATGCAGTTTACGGAGGCTCTGGAAATAGTGCAATTCCGTGCTGCATCAATAGCGGCTGCCATTGACTTAGGAAGGGGAAGTGCATGATTTCATGGCTCCTTTTTGGAGCTCTTACTGCAGTCCCTGACAGTTCTAGAAACCCCCCCATTTGCTCCATCCCGTTATGCCTATTATTATTATTATTATTATTATTATTATTACGGTATTATTGGAAATTTGTGCATTTTGGGGACTGGGAAATATACCCATGAGGAGGGCATGACTAGGCTTATGTTTCCATGAAAAGGAAAGAAAGAAAGAATATAAGTTTTGTTTTGAAAAATGTTAACGTCTTTCAGTTCGACAATTTGTCCAGATTTTGAAAGATGCGTGCATGTTTTTGACATCCTATAACATTTCAAATGATCGTATAATCAAGCTCTGATCGCATGTGATGGTTCGTGGGTGCATCAGCCTGCCTGTTTTTATCGAAAGATTTTTATCCCTCCACTGTAAAGCAAAGTTCATTGCCCAGTCAGTAAACTTGGATTCTATATTTACTCCAATGGATTGTTAGCAAGAGCCCATTTCAGCAATCCATAATCGGCTCATTAGCATTCTGCTCATGCAAGAAAGTGTGAGTACAATTTTCAATGGCCTAATGTGACAGGTAATCATAAATTAGTATTTGCTTTAAAACAACAGCAGATTACACAGCCTGAATACTTAAGGAGAATGACTCAGTAAGGAGTGTGGCTCAGTAATGAAGTGGGAGCTCATTAAACAGATGCTGTCTCCTTCAGCAAGCTACACAAGCAACAAACAAAAACCAAATGGAAATGTTTCAACAAAACACTGCAGTCAACCAGAACAAGTTCAGGTTCATTTGTTGTGTCACCATCTACAGGAATTAGTCACAGTAATAATTAAATAGTCGCTTGCTAATTTATCATTTTACATTTGTGAACACATTTGCATAATGTGTGTGGTTTGGGGGTGTTTTTTTTATTGCTGCGATTGCATTAAGAACACACACACACACACTACTGTCAACATCCGTGTGGTTCTCTGAAAACACTGGGTTATTTCAAGACTTCTCAAATTGCTGGTGTCCAGCTTTTGGCTAGCTACAATTGCAGTTTTCTTCCTTGATTCTTTTTAAAATATGCTTTTCTTTTCCAGTTTGTAGGTCAGATATTTATTTTGCCACTAGTAGTCAGCTTCAAGAATAAAATTAATAGGATTTAGTGTAAGTGTGATATCTCAATGTCAGAGAATTCATAAGAAAACAATGTAACAAAGGTGCCATTTTAGCAAACCTGGTGAGAGCATACCCAATTGGGATGAATGCTTAATCATTTATTTTTTCAGTGTTTAAAATAATGAAATCCATCTTGTATTGTCTTTTTACAGATCAAGAGGGATAAACAAAAGCAATTAAATAACACAAACCAACATGAGAAAAATAACCAATATATTAAATTAGCCCAACCGCCCCCAGCACTAAAGTCAACCACATGATGATTTTTTTTTAAAATGTTAAAGAACATCTAAAGGGATTAGTGTTGTCGTATCTCCATGTGTATAGTATTCCAGATATTTGGGGTCATTTCTGTGTAAAACTTTCCCCAGCCTGCAATCCTAAGCACACTTTCTAGGATCAAACCCCACTGAACACTTCTGTATAAATATATCTAAGGTTTTCCATCCAGGTTTCCTGCAGATTAAATTGGTGGTGGATAGTGTTGGGAACATCTGCAAGTTACAGGAAGGGGGCATTGCAAGTGTATGAGGGGAAATAAAGAGACGAGACACATACGTTTGGTGTAAAATTGGGCCACATATATTCAAATTAGATCTACAAAGGACTAACTGGGCAGGCAGCTAAACTCAGCCAGCAACTAGCTAGGCCACTATTCGGCAAAAAAATTCCATTCCTATCGAGTGGCATCTGACAATCACCCCTGACAGGACTGACCCTTTTGGGGAGGGGAAGCCTTCCCATGTCACCTCCTCCCAGGCTGTAAAACACCAGGTGGGTGAGGTGAGTTGGCCTCACAGGTAACCCTTATCCCCCCACTGGGGCTGTAAAATCCTCAGCAGGAGGCCCTCAGGGATTACCTGTGACCATCACAGTGCCACAGAATGCATGCCATCCCTGAAATTCCCTCATTGTGCCCTCCCACACCAGCCTAATGAACTTGTGACCAATTGACATAACAATTAAATTAACCACCTGATTAACCTAAGACACTCCCACCCTACTTACAGTGTGAAGTAGGCAAAAAGACTCTTGGCCCAGGCCAATCAGACTAAGAGTCAAAAATTCCTATTCGGACCCCAAAAGGACGACCAGCAGAAGCCCACACTGTATCCAGGGAGGGAGCCATGATCTGAAGAGGCTGATGGTGGGTCCCAAGGATTAATAAAGCCTCATAGACTCCACCCTCAGCCGGTGGCACCATCATGCCCACACCAATGGGGGCAAGCCTCTGCTAGGCAAGCCAGATGTGGGGTGTGGCATGTGTTGCAGTTAGTTGATGCATTGGCATAGTTTGCCTTAGGATCTCTGTAGCCTACAGTGTGTTTCCTCCAACCTGCTTGTCCCCTTCCCGCTGTGTCTCCAACCTCCTTCATTGATGGAAGCACATGGCTTGTTCACTCCCGCCTGTGTAAAGGAACCCAAAATGGACTGGACAAACTGTGCTCTGAAAGTATACATTGTATTTTCTTGTACATTTTTAATGCAAGAAACTATGAGTAAACAATTTTACCTTTTCTTCACCAAAAGAAGGGGGTTGTCTCCTTTTTTTTTTTAGCCTTTGTGTGCATTGTGGGACTGGTAAGAGCTCATTCTGTTCTGCTTTTTGTTTTTCTCTGCTAACTGCCTTTCTAACAAGAGGCAGCAATACCAAATAGCCCATCAGATCAGATATAATTATTGAAGCAGAGGTGGTATCTGAGCTAAGCACATGCTAAGAAAGGGATGACTTTTAAGGTCAAAGCCATTGGGCCTTAGGAACCAATAGGATGGCCACCTCTGCATTGCCAAAAAGGTGAAAATGCAAAAAAGAGTACAAAAGAGGACATAGAATTTGCATAAAATGTATATATGCTAAATAGCTGTACATATGCAAATGTAGAAATAATTATTACAATTTAAATAGAAACTCTATACATCTCACCACAAAGAGGAAGACTGTGACAATATGACTTTGTGCCTACTAAGTCTGCTCTCCAGGTCTTAACTGTGATGGGAAACTTCAATGCCCCAACTTTCTTCTTCTAGTTCTTTGTCTTTAAACTGGATTTGGACCAGACACACCTTTCAATAAAGGATTGTTCTCTGAAAGCCCTTCAAACGTGGACTGTTCTCTGTAAAGTGGGACATGTGGACACTACCAATGCAGTTGTTTTAGAACAGGTTGAATATGAGCTTTCCCACACGAGGCTGGTAATCCACTCTATCTACTTTTGGTTTTGTTTCAGAATTGAGATCCAAGCACTACACAAAGACAATTCCCTTTCTTGCTTTTTTACTGCATAATCTCTAGGTGGCATTGTGGTATAGCAAAATAGTGTAATTATTAATGTGGAAAAAGCATTTTCTTTCATTTTTGCAAATAATACTGCATTTTCCCTGTACTAAAAAAAATCACCGAAAGTGCTCTTTAAAACAGAAACAAAACTGGAAGGTCACGACATTGTCTAAAGAACCTGTAAACAACCATGAGACAATGAATGTCTCATGTAGCAAAGCTCTACATCTCCCCTTCGCTTCTGGTGTACAATGGATTGGCACCCATGGGTGCTGCATTGGGCAAGGTTGTTCTAAATCATCTCCTAGTACAGCTACACATAGAGTGCATAACAATAGCCAATCCTTAACCCTTCAAAGGTGCTATTTCACTCATGACCTGCGTGTGCATTTTCCATAGGCAGCATATCCCACCATCCCACTCATAGGGTTCAGGCTTACCTGAGGCATAAGCTGGTCATTTGATTAGGAGCCAAGAAATATTTTTTTCCTGAAGTTCCACTTGGCCAGGAATGGGCACATTTTTTCACCTTTTCTGGGGGGGTATCACCTTAGGGATATACATAAATGTATGCAATTCGTAATTGCCAGAAAGATAGTCAAAGACCCATAGAAATGAATTTATATCTGCCTGGCAGTGGAGGCATGGGGGCAGAATGAGGACCACCGAAGCAATCCTTTGCACAACTGTTGGAAATGGGAAACACACTCAAAACAACAGTGTACTCAGGCATAAAGCTGCACCTTGGCAGAAGGCTCAAGCTAGACCTGACCATCCAAGGAGCAAAGTGGTATGGACAGACAAGCCAGCTCCTTGGGAGAACGTGGGTTGTGGAAATGATGGCCTTCTTCCCTCCTCCCCATCACATAACTGTTGACTTAATAATTTATGAATATAAGTGGTGGTCTAGTTGTCCTGTAAGCCTGGTTTCTGTTTCTTTCTTCCCTAGTGCAACAAGGTTTTTCCTGCCACAGGCACTACCTGTTTTTCATGGAGCAATGATGGCTCTTGAAGATCTCCCATGGCATTTTTGTTCACTTTCGATTGGGGGTTATCTTTCTACCATTGCGGGAAGCAGTGGCTTGTGTCCATATGTTTATTTCCCTACAAATTCATTTTAAACTGGGTGAGGGAAAATGTCAACCTAGATGGAAAATGTGGCCAGAGATACAATAAAAGTCAGATGCACTGGGTTTTTTTAAAAAAAATACATTTACACTTTCCTCTTTCAGGGCTTTATCACACCTATTATTTCCCCCCTTGGTTGCTTCTGTGGGTTCCCCTTCCGTTTCCTATGCGAGTCTAGTGTTTTGAATCACATGTGGTCGGTACTGCTGCAATACCTCAGCTTGGCCTGTTAAACTTTGCCTGTTTCAGACTTTGCCTGTTCAGGGATAAATCAAAACAGAAACTAAAAACTGTGACCTCAGGGCGGGAGTGCAGCATGACGGGGATGTTGTCATGCGAGTCCAGCGCTGAAGAACTGAAGCAAAGTCACGGTGGGTGTGCTTAAAACCGCCCGTGTAATAACGACCCCAGGTTGTATACAGTGCCTGAAGTGGAATAAAAATGGAATTGGGATGGTTAAGCCAGATTTATGTCCAGCTGAAAAGAAGTTATAGGTCTGCCTGAAAAGAACTGGGATAGAATTGCACCCCACTTTGAGCCTTGATTATATAGAATTGAAATAGTTAACCCTGAAAGTTTGTTTTTCTTGCCCTTTTTCTCACTTGCTCTTGACTTGAAGACTCCCCCAAATAGAAAATGTTCCTTTTAAAATTCATGCATGTAGCTGAATATAATCTAATTCTTTGCTACCTGCGTTGTTTTAAAACATAATTATTGTTGCAGTTTTGGTTTCTCCATGGCAATTAGTCACACTTAGGTCATAAATCATTACAGAGTATGGAATAATCTACCTTGTCTTTGCTAGTTTGCCCTTTTGAGAAAAGGGCAAGGACTGAGAGAACAGAAGTAGCCAACTAAGGGGAAAAGAAAACCTTCTGTATGTTGGGAAAGGATGAGATTATCTTTGATAATGACAAACCACACAGTGTAAAATGCCCTTAAGCCTGCTGTCAAAGATCATACTACAGCTTTTCTAGGATACAAAAAAAGAGAACAGAACAGAAAAGAAAGCAGCACTTTGTGCAATCAGAACTCACAGACTTTTCTCAATTTACAACAGATTTATTTCAAATTCCTCTGTGTAATAAATCAATAATCCAAAATGTCATTGAATGCCCATTGGAAATTGCATGAAGAACTTGCCTCTTCATTTTGAGTTCTACAGCTTCTTACTGTGCTAACAGTATAGTGTTAAAAAAGGAACTCTTTCTAACTGTTTCTACACCTGGAGTTTGTTCTGCTCCCCCTGCCCAAGTTCCTTTTTGAATGTTAGATTGGAAGCACTGTAAGCTTAAATGTAAGCTCCTCCTGGCTTTCCTCCTGTCACTTTCCAAATCTGATCTCATGTAGGGGAATTTGTAAGTATAATATTGTGCAAACTCAAAGCTCCATCACACCAGCGATTTATCGCACACTTGTCAAGCCTGGTATGTGGTTTTGCAGCACGGTACTCACATGACGTCATCCCTGTCCTGCACTCATCTCGCTTCTTCCCCCCTTGTGTTTTATTTTGGTGCGGGGAAAATCTGGATTATTTTCCCTTCTCGCTTTTTCCTTTGTTGGGAGCATATGCTAATGGAGTCTTGCTGACAAATGGGGAGGGTGATGCAGTTCTCCTCCTCCAGTACGTTGTCGTATGGACTTGTGCTTAGTCGGTTGAATGGACTTTTTACTGCTCCAACCCCCCCCATTACCTGAAGAAATGGAGCCAGGAGGAAACCTTAAATCAGTAAATCGCTAGACAACAAAGCTAGAGCGAGGTGGGGAAAGAGCCCATGACCATCAGAGTACCACAACCAATGAACTGGAGGAGGAAGGAGAAGGGGTGGGGTGGGGTGCAAGAGTAAACAAGTGAAACCCACATGGAAGGGACTGTGTGTGATGGAGTCCTTGATGTGCTTATGAAACGGAGGTAAAAAAATGTGGAGGCAAACCAGGGGGAAAAATAGGTGTGATGGAGCTCTTAGGCCCTCGTGCCACTGTGGAGAAATCACCAAGACCCTGCCTCACAAGAGAACAAGCCCTGCTTGCTTCCAGTTTATTATGTAGGAAGCCCCAATGATCAAAAGCTGTCTTCCATAAAGAAAATGGACTGAGAGGAAGTCCAATACATGTGCCTACACGACTGATCAATCAATCATACAATCAATGCCTATTCAAGTAATTATCCAATCACTGATCTGAGAATTTGGCATAGTACAGTTCAATGCCCAATTACAACTGATTCCTCATTTCTTATAGAGGGATTGATAATAGCTGATCGTGATTCATTCAGAACACAGTCATACAGTATAAATTCTCTACATGTACTTGACAAGGTAAAGATTATCAGTTCTCCTTAAAGTTAGTAAATACATGAAACCTCTTGCCTTAGCTCAAGGTGTGGCCCAGACATCTGGTGTATCTTTCCTTTGCCACCAATTCAGAATGTTTTTGCTAAAGACTTCACAGGTCAAGTAGCATGAACATTCCAGTCACCCCATGATGTCCGGAATGTGTTATCTTTGCTGTTTTGAAATGTGTATCATATGTGGGTAGTATGTTCAGCCTCCCATTTTCTACAGAAAAGTGCCTCAGGAATTCTGTGAAAGTATAACGTGCTATCCTGCTCATGTAGGATTGTGACTGTTTATATTTTATTCATGTGGAAGGTGGCTTGGGAGGAACTTATTTGTCCACCTGAGTGTTTTGTGTGCTGGTCAGTGGTGACAATTTAGTCCTCTTTTTCTTTATGGTTGCCTGTCAAAGTACTTGCATGAAGTAAGGGAGTGGCTGTGTTAGTTAAGGGCAGATACTACAGAAAACAAGGACAAAACATCAGTTTAGTTCTATCTGTGTCTGATCGGATATGTATAACAACAGTATATCAAAGTTGTGTTCAATTACTGGGGAAAAAAGGCACACATCTCTCTAAACTCATTCAAAATATGGATGGGGAAACTCTGGCCTGCAAAGCCTACTCCTGTGGCCCATGATGGCCACAATCTAAAGTTCTCCCCCTCCTCAAGGAAGTGTCTTGCTGTCCATTTTGTAAAAACTTGAAATGGTAAACCTGATTTAAGAAGGCAAATATGTGCCTTGGACTACAATGCACACTGGATAGGGTATTCCAATCCTGAAGCCATGTTTGGTTTGCTCTTCTTGCTATTCTATTCTTTGCCTGTAGCTTCTTGGATCAGGGAACTATGGGATGGGTTGGACAATATACATATGTTTACATCACTCCGCGGCTGCCCTGTGAGGAATGGGAGTGCAGGAGCATACCTTCCTTCTACACCCATGCAGCACACCTGCTGCTGATCATACACATAAGAGACCTAGCATCTGTACAACAGGGGTATTGAACTTCTTTCAGCCTGAGGTTCAAATTCAATTTCAGAGAGGTTTTTTGGGAGGCCGCTTTCAAATGGTGGGTTGGCCCAAAGGAAGAAGGGGCTAGTAACTAAGTGCTTCAACCTTTTAGAATGGGGGAAACTGCAAAAGCTGGAAAACTGCCAAATGATCAGTGTTCTGGGGGGAAACGGTGGGGCCAGGGGAAGGATGTGGCCATCTGGGGAACCCCAGTGAGCCTAATTGGGACCTGAGGTGAACTGGATTTGGCCTGAAAGTTCAACTTCACTGGCCATTCAATGACTGGATTCACACAACATGACAACCCACACTAAAGGTTGAGTATGGTTTGTCATTGGACCATGGGTTGTCATTGAAATGTGGATTGTTGTTATGTTGTATGAACCCAGCCTCATTAACTAACAATGGTTTGTTGACTACAAACAACCCACAAAGACAATCCATGGTTTGTTGTTGGGTTGTGAAGTATGGGTTTCCACATGGTGCCCTCATGAATGGCTAGAGGTGTTGGAAGAAGCACAGTTATACTGGGTGGGCATGGAAGTAAGATGTGCTCTCAGACTTCTGCTTCTCACCATACAAAGGGAAGTGCTTAACCCCTCCCCAATCCAAACCAGCCCTATAATTTGCCACATCAAGACATTTCAGATACATGCAAGATTGTTGAAAATAGACTTTAAATATGTTCAAGAATATTGTTTCTTTTCCACACCATTTTAGAGGACTCATAAAAAAATAAATTGAATTCTGCAGGTTTTTACTATTGTCAGGAATTATGGGAAGTAGGTGCTATTATTAACTAAATCACCATTATCAGCTTTTGGAAATAATTTATTCTTTCAAGGGTCTCTGAAAGATTACGGGCAATGTGGGCACAGTTTTATAAAGGGCAGGAGATTGAGCATAATTTACTATTGATAGGAATTCGGAAACAGTTTTCCTTTCCCTTTGTAGTCTCATAGCAAATGCAAAAACTGGGTGTTCAGTCAGCAAAGCTTAATGAGCTGAATGTCAGGAGGCGAATAAATGAAGTTATTGTAAAAGAAAGAGTTCACATACCTCTGACTCTTAGACAGCAGAAGCAATAGTAAATTTCACACAGGCAGAGGCAATCAAGGGAGAGAAAGTGTGATGGGGCGGAGTCAATAAGCTGCTGAAAATCAAGCACAAAGGAAATGCATGAATGGGCAAAGGACAATTGCATCATTAGCATGAATGGGAAAGGGGGCATGATAGTGGAGGGAGGGGAGGCCTTCCCATGTCACCTCCTCCCAGGCCGTAAAACTCCAGGTGGGTGAGGTGAGTTGGCCTCACAGGTAACCCTTATCCTCCCCACTGGGGCCATAAAATCCTCCCCCACCAGCCTAATTAACTTTGCAGCCACATCACAATGGTGGCTCACATTTATTTATGAATTTAGTTATTTATAACATTTTTTGGCCACCTTTCAGGACTGAAGTCCTCATAAGGTGGCTTAAAACAATAAAATACATAATAACAGTTAAAATATTACAAGCAATAAACCTAATCACAATAAAATAGCAATTAAAAACAATAAACCAACAATAAAACCAGCAAGAACAATAGCTTGTGATCTACAACAATCTCAGGATCCTTTTCGCTTGTAGTATTGCTGAGCCAAGTATCCCCATCTTGCAACTGTGCATTTGGTTTCTTTTTCCTAAGTGTAGAACTTGGCATTTATCCCTATTAAATTTCATTCTGTTGTTTTCAGCCCAGTGCTTCAACCTATCAAGATCAAACATTGTGTTTTGTCATCCTGCCCAATGCTCATATCTCTCAGTAGCACAGAAGGAAACAAAGGCATTGCGGGTTTATGGTATATATTGGATATGAAATATAGTAAAGTAAGAATCCAATTGAGCACTGTACATAAGTAGAAAGGTACATTCAGAGTTAAAATTAAGTAAAACATAAAAGAGGTTGAATATCTGTGATTTCTTCATCCAAATACCAAAATCCACTGGTTTAGTTATTGGAGACAAATCCAGTGGACTTTATCATATTAGCAGGTAGATATCAGGGTGTCAAAGTGTAGGTTCCAAGACTGTAAACTGAAAGTTAAAGCAGAATACAGTCTATTTTCATTTTTACTTCTCTGATTTTAATAATCATTCATACATATATTCCCTGTCTAGCCTAAATTTTTATACTCCTTTAAAATCATGATGATGAAAGAATAACTTCAGCACTTAAACATGAAGTTAAACAGATATAAAGGTTTTTATTTTTAAATTCTTATGTTGAGGCTATTGAAAATGGTGTCAGTTGCACCATCTGAAATTTTCTTCTGACTCTGCCCTTTTGGCTTTTGGCTTCAAAAGGAAAAGGAAATGAAAACTGTGGAGTAAATGCTGTCACTGTCTAGTTCTCTTTTATGATCCTGTTGAACTTTACAGATGAAGTCACAAATAAGGAATGATCAGCTACATCTTAGGTTTGTACTTCCAAAAGGGCATGAAGATTTAGGAATGACATTTATGTCATAGAATTCCATGGATAGAAATCCAGCAAAGCCTGGCAATTTAATATAAGGGAACAAAGTTAATACTGGGGATAAATTAAACTCACAGCTTGAGGGGGAAATGCTCTTTCTTGTTCAAACACTTGAAGGTTTTTAAGTTGCTAGCTTTTCTGAGTATAGTCAGTGTTTGTAATGATTAAAACAGAGAGCATTTTTTGTTTGCTTTTGCACAACCAAGCTTCTTCAACCATTACTCTCGCTTGATCAGTGTGCATGTGAATGTTGCCATTTTCTGTGTCCTGGAAGCAAATTTAAAGAGTCTGCATGAAGGGGTCAATGCACTGTAGACTCCACAGCCAACATCTAATGGGCAGAATATAATACTGCTGCTGCGCTAGCGGGAATGACTGCCAACACAATTGGAAAGTAGCACTCTCTAGCACAATTGGAAACTACCTGAAACTACTGCTTTAGGAATGGCACAAAACAGCAGAGTTCGGTGAAGGGAGCTCCACTGACTTTTTCCTTTTCAGAAACAGTAGTTTTGGGCAGTTGCTTGGGTTGCGCTAGCAAACATTGTGCTAGTGGTTATTCCTACCAGCAAAATGTGTTTAGAGCTGGCGGATTTGCAAATATTAAACAGTGACAAAAGTGCCAAGATCTAGCAGAGCTGATTTCAAGGATAATTTAAGAAACACTATTAACTAAGCTGCCACCTTCCCCAATACCTTTAGGCATTATTAGAAAAGAAATTGAGAATAAAACTGCCAGTATTATACTGCCTTTATACAATCTATGGTGCGACCACACTTTGAATACTGTGTACAGTTCGGGTCACCACACCTAAAAAAAGATATTGTAGAGTTGAAAAAAGTGCAGAAAATAGCAACTGTTTACCTTGGAAAAAAGGAGGCTAAGGGGAGACATAATAGAAGTGTACAAAATTATGCATGGTGTGGAGAATGTGGATAGGGAAACATTTTTCTCCCTCTACCATTAATACCAGAACCCAGGGTCATCCCATGAAGCTGATTGGTGGGAGATTCAGGACAGATAAAAGGAAGTACTTCTTCAGACAGCGCATATTAAACTATGGATTCAGTACCACAAGATGTAGTGATGGCCACCAATTTGGATGGCTTTAAAAGGGGGTTGGATAGATCCCTGGAGAAGGTTATCAATGGCTACTAGTCATGATGGCTATGTGCTACCTCCAGTATCAGAGGCAGTAAGCCTGTATAGACTAGTTGGTGTGGAACACAGTTGAAAGGGTGCTGTTGCACCATGTTTTACTTGTGGGTCCCTGGTCAACAGCTGGTTGGCCACAGTGTGAACAGATTGCTGGACCCATGGTCTGATCCAGCATGATTCTTCTTATGCCCTTAGAGTTTCTTAAGAAGGCAGTTTCCTTAAGGCAGTTTCTTGCACAATTGCCTTTTTCAAGTTGGATGTTACTACCCACTCATGGAAAGAGGTATTAACTACCTCTTAGATCCATCTTGCACTTAGTAGCCAAGATGGCCAAGGAGAAACATTAGAAGTGGTTGGCCACAACCCCCTGAACACTGTGAAAACATGGACAGCAGGAAAGTGTTTCTGCTGTGGGCAAAGATGGTGGGGTTGTTCTATGCAGTCCTGCAACCCCCCCTAATGTTCTTTCAAGGTGTGGTGATGGGGAGGTTTTGTGTGGACCTCTCTAGTGTGATTGCTAGAACAGAAGCTGCTAACCCTGAAGTGCCTGCAGCACTTGTCTCCAGTCCTAGTTATACAGGGACTGTGTGCCTATCCACATTGCCCTTAAAATGACTTATATTCTGTTTACAAACATGGTTTTTAAGTCGTTTCATTATGTGATAGGACACACTGAGCAGTTCTTACGTTTCATAGTGACTGCTTCCTCTGAGTTCACTGGTGTCACACAGGGTTAATTCTGGGTCTCTTCTACTTTCGTTTTTGTTTTGCAGGTTGCTTGACCCACCCACTTCTGTCTCAAGCAGCCTGCAAAACACAGAAATAACCCTGTGTGACACCAGTGAACACTTTGAGAATGGAGGAAGCAGTCGCTATGAAACGTAAGTACTGCTCAGTGTGTCCTACTATGTAATGAAACAACTTTAAAAAACCACGTTTTTAAACAGAATATAAGTCATTTTAAGTAGGCTGACCATCTGAAAAGGAGGACAGAGCTCCTGTAACTTTAACTGTTGTAGAGAAAAGGGAATTTCAGCCAGTGTCATTTGTAGGCAATTAGTTCCTGGTGAAATTCCCTCTTCATCACAACAGTTAAAGTTGCAGGGGCCCTGCCTTCTTTTGTATATGGTCACTCTAGTATAGTGCCTGCAACTTTAACTGTTGTGATGAAGAGGGAATTTCACCCGGAACTAATTGCATACAAATGACACTGGCTGAAATTCCCTTTTCTCTACAACTGTTAAAGTTACATGAGCCCTGTCCTCCTTTTCAGATGGTCAGCCTATTTTAAGGGCAATGTGAATAGGCTCACTATTGAGTTATATAATCATTACACCAGTCTTGTGAATAAATTCACAAATGTTACTTTGCCTCAGGCAACAAAATGTCTTGGGCCAACGGTCCCCCTTAGTCTGACCTGGTAGCGCTTCTTCTTATATTCACATGTACATGCAATGCTTTTCTAAGGCTTCCATTAGGAGCGAGGGTGCAGTTCACGCTTACCCCCTGCAGCCGTTGCTCTTTGTTGATAACCACACACATACACACACACACACACACACACACACACACACACACAGCCTAGTTTTCACTACAGAGAGAGAACTTGCACAGGGGGGAGGGGGAGAAATGTCTCTGAGGGCTCAAAATAATGGCATCTTCAAATATTTTTGTAATTGAAATCTTAATTGAGTAGTGAATGGGTTAAATCCTCTGTTGCTTGATCAGTAATGACACAGTGTCTGAGTTGCAGAATGAAATGGTTGCTTGGCAACTATACCTGTAGGAAAAAAAACCCCATGCATTGTCCTTTTGCCAAATTAAAACCTCAGTTCAGGGGAAAGCATTGCTCATTTCCAGAGCGTCTGGAATTTTTCATAAGGTAGCCTCAGGGTAAAAATCAAAGGTTTTAAGAAATTTAACATGCCCTAAAATGCTGTGGAAATTTGGGACATTTATCTAAATGTTATTTAACGGTTTTCCCTTTGTGTTTCTTCCTCTCACCATCATGAGTGTCTAATGGTTATGCCCTGCCCTTTCCACTACACAGAAACCCTGAAGCCCAGTTATGTGAGCTGCTCACAGGTTCAAAGAAGAAGGCAGCTCTTTAGAAAGTGGGAGTGCAACAGGAGGAGTTGCTGCCTTTCCCTACTATTATAATTCCCCCCTGCATACTAACAAGCCTTTAAAAAAAAGAATGTCATGACCAGTTTTCATATGAGTGCAAGTAACTGCCGGTTTGTCAGCACATTTCAAGCATTTATTTTCAGGAGTTATAATGACACACAATCCCAATACATTTTCTTTTAGTAGAAAAGACTATTTATAGTGGTAATTTGAGGCCTATTTGTATATGAACCACTCTTTCTGGATTCTGTTGTTGACAGTGAACAAGGATGTTGATGTGCTGTGATGCTGTAACTGGCTGCACTGTGTAGAAATGGTCTCTTTCCTATTTTCACTTGGATCTTGAATAGCAAGCAGCAGTGATCTGTAATGGTAACATCTGAAGTGCTGGAGCTCCTCATGCATTGCCCTTTAAAATTAAAACCTCAACTCATACACATACTAATGAGTGTGGTGTGGTTTTCGCCGGTTGCTGGGTTTTTATTTTTTTTATTTTTATCCCTCTCATGTTTGGGTTGATGTTTTACTGTATTTTATTGCTAGTGTGTTATCTTTGTACTGCTCTGGAACCTTCTTTTGTGGGTGAAGGGCAGTTTAGATTTTATTTATAGAAAGAAAGAAGTACCCAGTTTCTGCTTCATTCTTTTCCCCATTCTATAACTTCCTTTGTGCTGATCTAGACCAAACAATAGCAAAGCTTGATAGCCTCATTATCACCTTATTCACTTACCACAGCAAAGAGGGCATGTTAATTTCTCTGGTTCTCTGGCAGATTCACTGCACCTGCTCTGGAGAAATCCTGGATCTTGCCCTCCTACCGTCCACATCTCCCCTCCACGACATGGTGGATTAGCACAATTAAAGTTTGTTCTGTAAGAAAAAAACAATCTCTCTTCCCATCCGCCAACTGAATACCATTTTGTCTCATAGCTTTGAAAGATGTTAAGCCCAGTAAAAATGCCAGATAGGTGGTTAAGGTCCACTTTGCAATAATCCAGAGCAAACCTTTGGAGTTCAGCAGAGTAGGAACTTCAGATTTGGGGCTCCATCACACCTACTCCCCACCCCAGTTTGCATCCACGGTTCCTCCCATTTCCTTAGTGAGTTGAGTGCTGGGCACTGTTGTGTCTGTGCGTTGTTGCGCTATTTCAGCTAATTTATCTTTCCACCTGTATCACTACTATGCCAGTGAAATCTCCTGCCCCCTAGGTTCTCCTTCCCCCTGTAGTTAATTTATATATATATATATATATATATATATATAATTTCTGCACAAATACAATAGTACAGCAGCCTGAAACTGCGCAATTACACTATGCTTTCCCCTTAGATCATATTAAACAATATAAGTACAGAGAAAGTATTACAATTAGTTTTTGGAGAAGTTTGTGGTCAATGTTGGCATGGCAAGGGGAAGCCGACATTGTTCTGGTCAGGAAACCTAGATATGCATACTGAGGAGTAAGAACCATAGAGTTGAATGGGACTGAGTTGAATTGGAAGACATGCGCCTTCTCCACAGGGTGTTCGGGCCCCCTCTCTCCCTTCCCTTCACAGCTGAGCGGAGAACTGCCCCACCCTCCTCTTTTGTCAGCAAGACTGCCCTTCGACACACATGCCCCAACAAAAAACGGGATGATATAGTGCAAGGAGAGTAATACATTAGGCTGACCAGATAAAATCTAGGTCAGGGCTCATGTAACTTTAACAGTTGTAGAGAAAAGGGAATTTCAGCCAGTGTCATTTGTATGCAATTAGTTCCGGGTGAAATTCCCTCTTCATCACAACAGTTAAAGGTGCAGGCACTATACTAGAGTGACCATATACAAAAGAAGGCAGGGCCCCTGCAACTTTAACTGTTGTGATGAAGAGGGAATTTCACCAGGAACTAATTGCATATAAATGACACTGGCTGAAATTCCCTTTTCTCCACAACTGTTAAAGTTACATGAGCCCTGACCTGGATTTTATCTGGTCACCCTATAATACATGGGAGGGAGGAGCAGCTCTATCACACATTGAGGGGGGGGGAACGGATCTTCCCCACTCCAAAATAAGATGGAAAAGGCATGGCAAGAGTGCGATAAATCGATGGTGTGATAGAGCTCATAAACAAATGGGAATGATAGCAACTACAATGAATGAGCAAACTGTTGGGGGGAAATGATAGGAAATGATATGGTAACAGGATACTCATTACAATGAAGATTCTATTCCACATTTTCTCAAGAATGCCTGCAGCTTGATGGTGTAATGAAAATATGAACCTGAATATTGTAAGATGTGCATATTAGTAATAGTATGTGGCTTTAAACTTGAAAGAGTCTGCCTGCTTGATATTGTTAATTAGGGTTGCTGCAAATCTCGGCTTCCCAGTTTTGAAACTGAGGAAAAACATATAAAAGAAAGGAATGTCTCTCTCCCTCACCCGCAGTCCCACCCCTGCCACCATATCTTCCCCCTCATACACTACAATCTCCAGAGAGGACCTGCTTTGTGTGTTTCCTTGATTCTTTATTTATTTGATATGGTTAGGCTGACCATCTGAAAAGGAGGACAGGGCTCATATAACTTTAACAGTTGTAGAGAAAAGGGAATTTCAGCTGGTGTCATTTGTATGCAATTAGTTCCTGGTAAAATTCCCTCTTCATCACAATTGTTAAAGGTGCAGGCACTATACTAGAGTGACCATATACAAAAGAAGGCAGGGCTCTGCAACTTTAACTGTTGTGATGAAGAGGGACTATCACCAGGAACTAATTGCCTACAAATGACACTGGCTGAAATTCCCTTTTCTCTACAACTGTTAAAGTTATATGAGCCCTGTCCGCCTTTTCAGATGGTCAGCCTAGATATGGTACATTTATAAGTTACCCTTCAAGCAGAAAGCTGCCAAGGCAGGCTACACTTGCAAATAAAAGAAGCACAAAGATAATGAATATACAATCTTAAAAGACAGTGAAATAGTAAAAAGCCCATGCCATAAAAACCAACAAAAGGCTTACAAATGCTAAAACCAACAACTGAATATGCTGGAATGCTTGGAGTGTGTATGTGTGTGTGGCCTGGATTCCTTTAGCAATACAGCAAGGATCAGATGCTTCATAAGGCAATACAGGACCAGGACAATGTGGAGCATCTTTGCTAGTCCCAGGCACTCCATCTTCCCCATCTGGGTTTGGGACTGAAAGACCCAGGAAAAGTGTGAGTGCATGAGGGATAAGTTGTTAACATAAGCAAGCACAATTTGTGACCTTGTACAAATCATGACTGATGACAGGGCACATCAGATAAGGCATTAGCCTCAGCTTCCAGTTTCATGGCTTCGTGGAATTTAGACCAATGTGAGATAGCCTTATCTTCTGGTCTTTTCAACCGGCAGGTCTTTGATAATTGAAGATCTGGTATTGAAATGATATCAGTATTGGCATCAAATGAGTTTCTCCTGGGAGAACATCTCATAGGTGCCATGACTGAGAAAACCTTCTTTTTGTTCACTGGATGTGGTTCTGATAATGACAAAAGGAGGTTTGTTCCTTCCCCCACCTGGCACCCTTCAGATATATTGGACCAACTCCCCTCAGCCCCAGTCAGTGTAGCCAATGGCTAGGAATGCTAGGAGTTGTAGTCCAAAACATCTGGAGAGCACCAAGTGGGGGGAGGCTGGCATAGACCTTCTTCCTAGCTGGAACTATGGCCCTTTCCACACCAGCGAGTTTTCCCAGGGTTGCCCCTGACAGCTCATGGAGAATTCACATGACGCACAGAGCATCCCGCAAGCAGGCAGGGGCCAGCCTTCCATTTTCGCAGGGCAGCAGGGAATGCTATTATCCCGGTTTGTTCCCTGTTCCCGGAACGGCAGCAAGATGGGTGGTTGGTGTGCCCACCCATCCTGGGCGCAGCTGCACTTACTTGTGGGTAAGCACGGCTGCATCGATGGACACAGAGCCGCACTGCGCGGCTCCGAGGCCATCAGGAGAGGGGGGACCTGATTTTGCCATCCCCAGGATGGTGAGGGGGAGGGGGACACAATCGCATGCGGGTTTAAAAAAAATATTTACAGCAGTTGTGGAGAAGTGCTTGTGCGCTTACTGCGGATCCTCCAAAAAAAATGGCCGCCGCAACTTGCGCCGGCCTGGGAGAAGCCCGGGCCGTCACATTCTGGTGCAGCGTGAGTGCGCAGAACCAGGAAGTAGTTACTTCTGGGTTCGCCCGCTCCCTGCCCTCCACGCCCCTATAGTGTGGAAAGGACCTATGCTAAATGTTCTGCAGCTCATCAGTGTCTATGTTGAGCAGTTTCAGCCTCTTGGTCCACCTTTTTAAAATGCCCTATTTTCCCTACCCCTGCGTGCAAGAAACCATACTAAAATATTTCAAGATTAAAGTGAACAAGCAGTTGGGTTTTTTTGTGTGTGTGTGTTTTTTGATGTGCAGAAGAGTGCAATAAGCCAGCCCAACTTGACCTACTGCTGAACTGCAATTCCCATAATCCCCAGACAACATAGCTACTGGCCATGTGTGATCTGGTGGTTAGGATTGGGGAGACTCTGAATCAAATCCCCACTCAGATATGACCAGTCATGTTTCCTCAGCCTAACCTACCTAAAAGGGTTTTTGTGAAGATAAAATGATCGTGTGGGTGGGTGGGTGGAGAATCTTGTATGCCAACCTGAGTTCCTTGGTGAAGGGGTGGGATAAGAATAAATAAATAAATAAAGTCATAGTGTTTATCTATATAACTTTTATGTATTTATTGCTGTTTAAGTCCCGCCCATTAAAAGAATAAAAAAAACTGAGGGCAAGTGCAATATTAACAACCACTAGCAATAAAATACAACAAATGAACCTCTAATAAAATCAATAAATAATTAGCAGAGAAAATAAATAATGAACAGTTGACCTATTATATAGTTCCCCGCCCTCTCTCTCTCTCTTTCTCTCTCATCTTCAAAAGAAAGTGTTCATTTGACACCATAAATAATCTTATTTTATACAAAATAGAAGAACTGGAAGAGCAGTGCATCAGTGGTGAGTATCAGATATATATTATTTCACTACTGATGCCATTATCTGTTAAATGGTCCAGAATCCCAGTCTATCCAAGCCCTGCCCCCCTGCAACCTTTCTCTTGAAGACCCTGCAATGCTTTCTTTGCCTATTCTGAGTTGCTATGGTAACCTAGCTGAGGTGACAAAGTTGGGCAGCTTCCTGCCCAGGCCCTCACCTACTTCTCAACCCTCTCCAGCAAAAAGTGATTACTCCATTGCTGTTGTTTCAGCTTTTCAGCCAAGGTTAGTTCAGTGCTTTTTACATTTTTATGTTCTGCTCCTTGGAGTGCAACAGCACATAAGCCTTCTAAGTTCCCAAGATGGTTTGATGGTGGAGTGAATCACATAGCATGCAGATGGTGGGCCCAGCATGCAAATACAGTCTCTTGAAACAACTCCCCATGCATATATGCTCCCTTGATGCCAGACCAGTACTTTCCAATCTTGGCTGCCCTCAAGGCAAAAGAAACTTTTGTCTGGCCTTGTTAAAATAAGTTCACTAAGATTTATAAGATGTGGTGAACCCCTTTCAGTTCCAGGGCAGAATTCAATCTCGGAAGAGCTCTCAGGGGCAAATTCTAGTGGAGGGCAAGGCTGATGCAAAAGGGGTGGAGCCAAAAATACCAGCATATTAAGCTTAAATCTTGTACTGCAGGTAACTGAGCCTTAGGAGATACATTTCAACCTCTGAGAATGGCGGTCATTTGGTCATGGGCAGAAAGGAGGTAGGGGTTGGGCCATCCATGGAATCATGGAGAGCCAGATTGGGCTGGATTTGACCCAAAGGTCTGAGGTTCAACACCCCTGATCTAATTGCTCAAATACGATTATTAGTATTAGTATTAGTATTACATTTCTATACTGCCCCACAGCTGAAGTTCTCTGGGTGGTTTACAAAGATTAAAAACCATTAAAACACAGTATTAGTTGTGGTTAGTGGATTGGATGAGTCAGATTTTGGGTCAATGAATCCTAGAGACAGGGCCAGTGTTAGGATTTGAGCACATGGGCACCTGCTCCCCCCAGCAAGAGTTTATATTGGGGGCGTCTCTTCTTGCTTGCTGTTGCTGCCCTATGCCCTCACAAGTGACAAGAGGAAGGAGATAGAGCAGCAGCAGCCTCCAGGTGCCGCTCACTTCCTTCTGGACAATGGAGCATCTTGAGCCCAAAGGGCGAGAGCAACCAGCTATGCAGTAGTAGCAACTATGGCAAGGAGGTCATGTTTCCCAATTCCCCCTCCCAAGACTACAGTCATGCTGCCTAGAAATCTCTTGTGTGTGAAACCCTGGAGTATCTGAAATGCAGTATTCCTGGGTTCTTCAGCACAGTGCCAGTGGGTACCAATGCTCCTGCAGAGGCTTCTTTCCCTGCTCCTCCATTTTTTTGTTTTATTTTAAAATATATATTTTTAAAAAATAAAAAACAATATTTTAGCAGGGATGCTAGCATGCTCCAAAGCAAAGTGCTGTCCTCCAACACCATCTTTAATTTGGGTTCAAAAGCGTGGTTTTCTGCTTTGGAACTCAGACCTCAACTCTGCCTTGTACTTAGGTTTTTAGGCAAGTTACTTTAGTCTCACCAGTTGGCCTTCTGGGAAATGAGTGTTTTGTGACTGGCTATGCTCACCATTGCAGCCATTTTATGAATGGGCAAGCTCCCGCCTCATTTAGTGACAGCACCCATGATATTCCCCCTAAATTTCAAAAGTGCACACTTACCCAAAAAGGTTGGGTACCCCTAGGCTGACCATATGAAAAGGAGGACAGGGCTCATGTAACTTTAACAGTTGTAGAGAAAAGGGAATTTCAGCCAGTGTCATTTGTATGCAATTAGTTCCTGGTGAAATTCCCTCTTCATCACAACAGTTAAAGTTGCAGGTACTATACTAGTGTGACAATATACAAAAGAAAGCAGGGCCCCTGCACCTTTAACTGTTGTGATGAAGAGGGAATTTCACCAGGAACTAATTGCATACAAATGACACTGAATGAATTTCCCTTTTCTCTACAAAGTTAAAGTTACATGAGCCCTGTCCTCCTTTTCATATGGTCAGCCTAGGTTAGGCTGACCATATGAAAAGGAGGACAGGGCTCCTTTATCTTTAACAGTTTCATAGAAAAGGGAATTTCAGCAGGTGTCATTTGTATATATGCAGAACCTGGTGAAATTACCTCATCATCACAAAGTTAAAGCTGCAGAAGCCCTGCTCTCTTTTCTACATGGTCAATAGACAGGGCTCCTGCAGCTTTAACTGTTATGATGAAGAGGGGATTTCACCAGGTTATGTATGTATACAAACAACACCTGCTGAAATTCCCTGTCCTTTGCAACTGTTAAAGATACAGGAGCCCTGTCCTCCTTTTCATATGGTCACCCTAGCCTAGGTAACCCTGCACTATTCCATATTCAACTTACTCAGTTACTACAATACTAAATGTTTTCTGTTTGCTATTTTTTACTGCAGAAATGCCTTGCTGTCCCCCCTCCACTCTCCTCTGACTTTCTCTCACCTCATTATCTCTAGACATACCAATATCATCGCTCAGAAATTATCTTTAAAAATATGTTATTAGTGTGGAGGCAAGCCTCAAATTGGTACCTAGCCTCCAAGGCCAAAAGCATTTGCGTTTGCTTGGAGATAGGCGAGACCAGAATGGAAGGTCTGGTATTTGGCTGGTGACTGCTGAAGAAGAGGGATTTTGCTTCTGGCAGAACATAAAGCAAAGCTGACAACAAAGGTTTTCTTTCATGCTACCCAAATGAACCCATTTATAATCTGAAATTCAAATACTTGACAACAGAGAGTCTGTGAGCTGGGCTTTGAACAGGAAATTGCTTCATGGTTTTAGCATAATGAATTAGGCAGCAAGAATAAATCCATTTAGTAGGCATAGAATGTTTTAATATTCCTTGGAAAAATCCTGAATATCCAAATTTCTCATGACTTTAAAAATGTTGTGTGCAGATAGTGCGTGTGTGTATGTGTGCGGAAGTTAATTGGTTTTCCCACTACATATATGTATTCTGGCTATTAAATTTTCCAATTGTTGTAATTATTTACCAATTATTGTGCCTTTTAAATGTCAGGATAAATAAATGGCACAAATAATGACAATGGCTTTCTCAGAAAAACTGTGCTTTCTCGAATGGCGATAATTAATCCTGACATCCTGTTCTGGTCAATTACAATTACATATCATGGAGTTACTGCATTCGGCTGAACAAAACAGTCTGGCTGGCTGAACACCAATAAAATCAATACTGGAGTCACGGCTTGAGCTGTTGTGTATCATACTAAACAACAGGCATTTTAGTCCACTATTTTTGGGGCAGCAAACCATCCTGGCATGACAACAGCTGTACCCTGAAAGGAAACTAGACAGACTGGAAGCTACAGGTAGCTAGGGTGAGGAGGTTGCAGTATCTGCAGTTTTCTTTGTATACTATACTTGACCTTGAAGATGATTTGCCTGATCTCCTGGGAGTGAAATGTTCCATTTAGTTATGTTTCCCCCCTCTTTAGATGGGGAAGAGAGGAAGGAAGATACCCCCCTCCCCCCCAAAAAACAGGAAGGGAAAATAAAATAAAAGACTATTCATTTTTCTCAATGACCTTGAAAAGCTGTTTTAGAGAATATAGACAAATGGCAAGTCTGCTACATTTTTGCACTCCCTTTTGTCACAGTGGCTTAGCTCAGAAGATTGGTTGAAAAAATAGGCATTAGCATAATTGCTCTTTAACATCAGAATACACATAGATAATAAACCATGACACTTACTAGGTCTTTCCTGGAGCTGTTCCACCCCACCCTCCATGGAAGTAAACTGCATAAATAATCAGATCTTTTTTTTATCTCATTATCTTTTAGATTTCCAGACAGAAAATAATATAATGATATATTTTTTATTGGAACAGAGAGAAAAGAAGTAAAAAAAGAAACCCACAATTGTGTTTAAATGAAGTTTTGATTAAAAAATGCCCAATGATCTCATTAGTGTATGTAAGGGAAATGATCTTTCTTAACATACAGCTACTAAAATATAAATAGGAGCCTTTTTTGGTTCTGCAAGATATATAATGAATATATGTATACAAGCACCTGAGCATATGCATGATGAATTAAACTGTGAAACATTTGACATTTAAATGCATTAGAACTGTACTAAGCTGGAATAATAATTACCACCAGCAGCACAATATAAATATTTAAAGATTCCGTTTGTATGCCAAGGTAGCAGTCTGAATTTATCAAAAATCAATTCTGAGCTGTAGCTCCGGCAAAATAACAGGAAGTATCTTTGGATCATTAATATAGGAGAAAATGTTATCCTGTGTGTTAAACATATTTCTAGAAACAAACATAAGCAGCAGGGTTCTCCTATTAAAACAAAAGCGGTGTAAATAACAGGAATGAACTGTTCAAATTTCCATTTTTTTAAAAAAACAACAACAAAGTTGTACCATATCTGAGTCTTTTTTAAAAAGAAGATTGAAGCAGACAATTGTGCATGGTAGGAGCACACGCCTGCAGTCATACGCCATGACAATCTGTTTCTTAAACCCTGTTTTGTTGTGAATGAATGGGGGTGAGTGAGCATGCTGGTTTTTGACAACCTGAGAGCTCCTGCTGCAATCGGGAGGAGCTAAACTACCCAGGGATGGAGCATCCCTGGGTTGTTTATCATAATATCCAAACCTGGAATTTTGGGGAGAGACAACACAGAGTTAGAAGTCATGGGTTCTAACTCAGGTTTATCTCTCTCACAACAATACAGAGTTTTGGGGTATGGATGTCATGGTAACCAACCCAAGGATGAAGCATCCCTGGATTGTTCAGGTGCAGTGGGAGCGATCAGATTGCTGGGAAACAACACACTGGTAGGGCAACACATGGTCACAAGGGCAAAAGAAACCATCATGACTTCTCTCCCTGCCCATATGTGCATGTGATTGCCAATTACATAATTTCTCGTGATGCAGTGTGGGTTGCAGTGTCATCCGAATCCAATGTGAGGTGCAGCGGTGGTGACTTCTAATCCACCCTACAACCCATGACTTGCAGTATGGGTTGTATGGCGGGTAAGAAGCCATCCCTGCCATGCCATGGTGTTGGACGACATGGCAACCCCTCATTGCACCATGGGTAATTATGATATGGAGTAGTAGTTTGCACTGAAGTAAAAAGTTATCTTAGAACAGTAGTAAAAGGTTGTCTTAGAACAGTAGTAAAGTCGAGCAGCGATCTGGACCATGTAAATATATAAACTGAATGCCTTAAACAAGCAAATATTTGCCTAGTTCAGCATGACAACCATTATGGGTTAATTTATCCACAGGTTCTGTTGTGTTGTGCTGGGCACCTGGCTTGTTGTGTCATGTGCACACAGGCATTAGTGGTTGTTTGAAGGTTGTCTAAAAGGCCATGGGTTATTTGAGAGTTGTCTAACCCTCAATGAAGCCCTGCCTCCTCCATGGGAGTTAGGTACCTGCATCTGCCATGCAAAAACGGCACCTATAGGTGCCCCGCATGACACGAGAGCCCCTGCAGGTAAATTAACCCATGGTTGTCTGTTGTGTTGTGTGAACCAGGTCATTGGCCTTAGGCTGCTATTATTGTTATTGTTATTGTTATCATTTATATCCCACCTTTTCCCCAATACTGGGACTCAAGGCTAGCCATTAATTCTCAGGCTAGCCTATCTCTGTTTGTTATGAAGATCAAAAGGACAACATCTTGTACAACACCCTAATTTTCTAGAAAGAGGGGGCAGGGTACAAGCATGAGGAATATTACACAAAGAAAAAGCTCCTTCACATACTATTTGTGTGAAGGGGAAAAGCGCATCGAAAGGGGCTGCTGGGCCATGCCTTTAGTTTCACCTTTTTCGTTGTATGGATCCTTCTACCCCCGGACCATTGTCAATAGGTTTGTATGGTTTTCTGAGGTGGGGAGCCCATCACCTATAGACGTCTATGAATAGAGGCTTCCCCAGATTCGGGAACATTGATCTCACAGGGTTTGAGGATCCAGGAAGCCTCCATTGGTACAGGTCCACTTACAAAGGCTTCCCTATCTCAGATATCCACTCTAAGATGTTGATAGGCTGGGAGGAGCAATACAACATTACAGGTGGGCTAAAGGCATCACCCTGCAGCTAGGGATGCTGGAGAAATCTGCAACGGAATTAAATAAATTGGGATTCCTGTGACTCTGACCTGCGGATTCTGCAGCAGACCAACTTTTCCCAAGTTGCATGGATTTTCTGGACTTGTGAACCATGTTTTTACTTTCCAGAATTTTGCACAAATTTAGTTGTGGAAATATGGTTTTTTTTAAATGGCTGAAAATACACATATCCCCCATAGACAAATGCATGAAAATGTGCATTTTGGAGTGCAGATTTGTGCAAATTCAGGAAATTGGGAAAATCCAATTCTGTCAATGAACAGATGATGGAGCAAAAGGCACCTGACAACCCATGAAATGCAGACAAAATGGATTTTACAAAATCCGTACATCCTTACCCGCAGCTCCCTTCAATGCACTTTGTCCCTTCATGCATGTAACACAATAAGGGGACTTCAATAGCAGTGTAAATAAAGTTTACAATTATTATTATTATTATTTAACATTTATTAGACACCTGTCTCAAAAAGAAGGGTGCCTTATGATAGAATTAAAATGTGCACATTTAAAACAGCTAGTATCCATTAAAATACAACCACCTCACAAAACAGCTGAAAGATCAGTGACAACCAGAAAGAGTTTGACTGATGCATTAAAAAAATGGTTCACGGTGAGCATGAGTGATGAGTCTGTAACAGATACCTGCTAAAATATAAGTAGGAGCCAAGCAGTCACACATCTTCTGATTCAAGCCACGTCAAAGGGTTAAATTTCAAGAAAAACCTCCTCCCTCAACCCCCAATTGATTAATGTTTAAAAGCTTTTGAAAGGGGAATATGTAGCACTTTGTGTTTGGTCTGTTTTAATTAGCTGAACACATCAAAATCCTGTTTGTTTCTTCTCTCTTTCTTGGAGAGAAGTGTACAGAATCAATTCCACAGAGGTTACCAGAGAAGGGATGAGAAGGTAACAATACAGTTTTGCTGCCTGATAGAAATGGCTATCCTGATTCTATCATTATTGGGGGGAAACAACCTTATAATGAAAGTTCTGAATGAAAATACAATTGTAATTGCTTTTTCAAGCAATAAAGAAGAGAATATTACTATTAAGTCACCTCTGATCTTCTATGCTTTTAATCGCTTGTATTGGATTTACAGCAAGCTTGGAATGAAACCCTAAATGCTAAGCTAAATGAGGTTCTTAAATACAACAAATCTTGTAGTCTTTATACATATGGTTCCCACCCTATGGAAAGCATTGCCATATACACAAAATCTGGCTTTCCATTTGTATCCAAGATTTTCAAATATTGATGCCAACGTGTTTGCATCGTACAACTGCAGACTATGTACCATTCATTCCAGAGCAGTATTAAAGTTTTACTTATTATAGTGGTAAGTAAACTCAGGATTGTTTGAGCAGAGTTGGTTGGGGCAGAAGCTATAGTTGGAAGTTGGAGAAAGGATAATAGCCAAGGAGGATTTGCTACCCATGCCTGCAAGCTCAGGAATTAAGGCTGCATCTACAAGAGGCATTTAAAGCTCTTTGAAGGCGCATTAAAAAATTTACCTCTACAAGAACGGAGCGTAAATCGGGCGTAGAGGTGCGTTTTCTCTCCGATTATGTGCATTATCGAATGCGCATTAAATAGCGAGTTTTATTTTGCTCCGTCCGTTAAAGCGCATTTTGCCTATGTGAACAAGCGATTCTCCGCATGTCGACAGTTTAAATCGCGTTTTGGTCATCCAGTAATGCGCTTTGCCGCCTCTCGTACAGAGGTATTAGGCGTAAATGCGCTTCAGCGAATATGCGCATAATCGCCTAACCAGGCATAAAGGCGAATTCTTGTAGATGAGGCATAAATTGGTAGGTTGAGGAGGAGGAGGAGGAGGAGGAAGAGGCTTGGAAGTCAAGAGTCAACAAACAGGTAAGTTTGCCCTCTGAATAAAAAAATCCCTTTTGTTACACCATTTTACTAAATTAATGGCATTGTGATGCTATGACCCGAGGTGGTTTATGTAACCCAGTGCCATCTTGTAGAACTCCCTGATCTTTCTCTCAAGCCCTATGTCTGGTTAATACAGATTATAGATCCCGCTTAAGGTCAGCACCTGGTATTCTCAAACATCTGCCACGTCCTAAACACCCTGGCAGGTCCCACCACTGCTGACACTTACTCTGCATGTTCGTTTCTCGGGGTAGTATCCAATAGTGGTGTAACGCTAGTGTTAATGATGTTGTGCTACCATTAGTTTACACTAGGAGCCTATCTACACTACTGCTTTCAAATGGTTTAAAACGGTTTATAACAGTTTTGAGAACTGTTGGGGCCCAGGACACACTCCATATACAGTTTTCAAAACGTTTTCAAAGTGTTTTATCCTGCGTGTGTAGAAAGGCTCTAGGTGTGGGCAACATGCAGCCCAGAGGGAGTTTTGTGGCCACTACTGGGTTCCCGTTATCTGCAGCACAGCTCCACCACTGCCGCACTGCAAACAAGGGGCACAAGGAGCATTTGCCTTTTTTCCCAGTAGAACATGAGGATCATGCTCCCTATTTCTCTCTAGAATTGCGTTTCCCCACGCCCACTAAGCATCTGGGGGAGCTGGATTTTGCTAGGAAACAAGTCAGGTGCTCCCTGCTTACCTTCTTTCTCAGCAGAATCACTGGGAAAGCCACTGTATTCCCAGTGAGGCCACTTCCAGTTGTATCTGCAGCAGAAGAGGGGTGCACCCCTTAGAGGCTTATGGGGGTGCAATGCAGCCCCCTGCCCTCTTCAGTGGCCCACCCATAGAGTACACTAGCACAATGTAAATAGCATTGCACCACCAGTGGATACATGTGGGGCATCTTGAGGAGATCTGTCACGGGGATGCCCTGCCTGGGGTCCCAAAGAACAACTCCCTCATCCCATGGCTTTCTGGAGCATAAGTGGCAATGGACCAGGTTCAAGACTCAGAATCATTGTTGGAATGCCCCCTTGACAGGCAGAAGACCCTTTTGCACAGGGCCTACTGGAAAGGAATGATCTACTCAGGAACAAATGTTGACACATGAAGAAGGAAAAAGTCCCAACTTCAGCCAATGGTGAAGGAGACCCTGCTCCAAATGCTGGACCAGGGAGAGAGATAGTTGATAGCATGTATATAAGTCCTCAGCCATCTCCCAGGCCTCTGCTGGGTTAATGTTATTCCAGCTCTTTGCCCAAGACATTCAGCCAGACTTATCTGGCAGTAGTGGCTGAGGCTGGGAAGCTGCCACCATTTAACATTTGCCACAATGACCCAGAGCAGCTAAGGGAGCATTGCTCTGGTGCACTGTAGAAAAAAAAATGTTGGGCAGCTTCCCACACTTAGTTGCTGCTGCTGCTAAAGAAGCACAGGACCAGAGACAGAGTGGACAAATACAGAAGTAAGCAAGCAAGCAGATGACCCCCCACCACATGATGTAGGGTGCCCTACCAACTGGCACTTTGCTTTAATAGGTATGCTGTGTAGGGATCTCATCCCTTTGGTGTTTCAGACACCACCCATGGCACTGCTGATGCAGAGTCAAGATGCTACATTACGCTGTAAGAAACAAGGCTACACTCTGAAACTGATGGTAACAACTCTAATATTTTTTCATGTTGATACAAAGAAAAAAATGATCCAGAATATGTCTTAGGATCTTTAAGGAAGCAGTTCTAGATGTTGCTGAGAAATTGGTGAAACATAATGGGATGGATCCAGGTATAAGGGCATGTAACTGGGCTGGCTGATGTGGACTTTGCTTCCCCATCCTCCTCATAGCACCCCTTCCTCAGTGCTACACAGAGGGCTGGGGACCCTGCTGAATAGGGTGAGCTATGGTGCAAAAGGGATTCCTGAAAATCTGGCAGAGGCAGATCCTGGCAGAGACAGAGGCAGATCCATGGAAGGCAGATCCTGGCTCCAACCCAATAGAGAGGCACAAAGTGACAGGAGTCATAGGGGAAATTTATGCTCCCTTAGCAATGACCTAGGCTGACCATATGAAAAGGAGGACAGGGCTCATGTAACTTTAACAGTTGTAGAGAAAAGGGAATTTCAGCCAGTGTCGTTTGTATGCAATTAGTTCCTGGTGAAATTCCCTCTTCATCACAACAGTTAAAGGTGCAGGGACCCTGCCTTCTTTTGTATAGGGTCACTCTAGTATAGTGCCTGCAACTTTAACTGTTGCAGGCACTATACTAGAGTGCCTGCAACAGCCTAAATGGCTGTTGCAGGCCATTTCATATGGTCAGCCTAAATGACCCATGTGGCCTTTCAGAGACTTGCCAGGCCCCCTCGTAATTCCAGAACTAGACAAACATATCCCCCAACAAATACACCCAACACAGCAAGAGAGCATTTTCCAGAAGCCTAATTTGCAAAATGTCAGCAACTGAAGGTTTGAATTATAAAAATGAGGCATTTGTGTTCCAAAAGCACCCTGTTTCTCCTTCAGCTTTCCAATCATTACAAGAAAGATTTGATCTCGTTTTTCTCTTGACTCCAATTAATGTATGCAGGTGTTAAATATGGTTCTAAATTATCTCACAGATGGCAGCATTACATTTTGTTTTCAAAAATATATTGTGTGTCAAGGAAACCTCTGCCAAAGCATCCATCGACTAGTGAAATATGAGCTTGGTTTGGTCATGCTTCAGTCAAGGCAAAGGTACTAAGCTGGTTGAAAATTAAAATTGGGTTTCTTCATTAAAAGGAGCATTTACTTTCAAGGCACAGAGATAACTTAATACCTGATTAATCTATTGAAGGGAATATTCCTACTGTCTGTTAAGTGTCAGAAGTGTCTAACTGCTTTGAAATCAAATGTTTAGTGCTGCAGAAGAAGCTTAAAGAAATACTATAAGATAAATTGAACATAAAGGTTATACACAAATCAATGAAGACAGTAAACAGGGTTTATAAACTGGCCTGCCAACATTTCCTCCCAATTGCAATATGTAAATCAACTTGGAGATAGAATACACTGATGAGGTGATGGATAGAATGGCCGTAACAGTTTAATTAACTTCACTTTCCTACATGTTAAAGGTTTCTCCAGTCCACTGGCTCATGTAACAAACCCTCTTAGGATTTCATTAGTTCCCGCTCATTGCAATGGAAGGGCTTCTTAAGGGGTTACATTTTGCCTTGCCCTTCTGTTGAGCTGAAGTCCTTTTACAAAACACGATCACATGTTTTCTTTCTGCCGACACTTAAAACATCACAGTTGGAGCTCTTTTTGTTATTTACTATGATCAAGGCTAAAGAGGAGTACAAGGGGGGAACGGGGGGGGGGGGAGTACATCCATACATCTGACATGAACATCCTTTGAACAACCCGTTTTTGTAAACAGTTGATTTTACTGTTAAGAATAAAAAAGAGATTTGCTCTTCAGATAGTATATCCGCATAATGTCAGAACTCTAAAGAATCCTACTAAATATAAAATGAAGCAGAGTAGAATATGTTATCGTTTGTAATGCTTCCAGATGTGCACTTTTCTTAGAATAATTGAGAGAAACTTTACTTTGGTCAATTGCACATATTACTAATGCTTGGTGATGCAGTGGTATGACGGTCCCAATGGCCACCCCCTCCCCAAAATGCAGACAGCTGTGTTGCAGTGTTGGATTGCAACTCCTATAATTCCCAGCCAGTATGGCTAATTGTCAGGGGTGATGGGAGTTGTAGTCCAAATATACGGAGGGTGCCAGGTTGGGGAGGCTAGTTTAAGGGATTTATTTACTGCCTTTTCCATTCCTAAAAGGGAAGCCAGCTTAATAATAATAATAATAATAATAGCAATTTACAATGAGAATAAAAACAATCACAAACATTGGAATCATGTGAGTTGTAGTCTCACACATCTGGAGGGTGCCACACTGGGAAAGGCCAATCCAAAGTGCTGTGCCTTTGAAGTGTTTTGGTTATATTTTAGTATTTTATTTTTTAAACCACCAAATTAATGCCATGGACTAGAACTTTGACTCAGTTTGATCTAGGATTATGAGGATTTATTATCAGAAAATAACAGGCCATTTGGCTTCTAATCCTGTCAGAATAATACTCTTTTTAATTCAGTAGAACTGGCAGCAACAACATTAAGGAGGAAACTTATTTTTAGTATTTTCCATAGGGTTGGATTGGGTTGTTTTTTGTTTTTGTTTTTGGGCCATGCAAGCTTCAGACCTATTATACAGAAAAATATCAGGTGTAATCTTTGTTAATAAAGATCTGTTTACCTAAACTACTTAAGAAGCAAGCTATTAGAGTGTTCATTAACAACCCTCTCTAATGTTCCCATGGGAAAGTTTAACATGTTGTCTGTTAAGGATTCATTTCCTTTACATTAGCATTTGCTGGCCTGCTTTCTGAACACAGAAAGAGGTAAAACTGATCTCTCTGACTGGACCAGCTTGCATGCTACAAGGGAGATGCAAATTACGAAGAATTTTTCAATCCTTTTAATAGTGCAACCTGATTCTGTATAAGTTGGAAGCGTATGCATATTAAAAGAAATGCAGGCTGGCCTGTGCTTAGTTATTTTGTATGCATCTCTTATCTTCTGAGATGAAAGATGGTAATACCCTGCCACATTTTTTTTTTAAGGAAGAGTGAGATGAATTCTTATGACACGGCTTTGTTAACTGATGAAGATATGACAAGGATATTTCATGTGCTTCGGATATGGCTTTCTGGAGGCTCAACTGTCAGTGCATTTTAAAAGGCGGCTTTTCAGCTGCTTCTTAGTGTCTCCATTCTGAGCCAGACATGCATGACCATATGTATAAACAGTGATTTAGAGGAAGAAAATCAACACTGCCGATTTGCTGCTTTCATTTCTCAATAATTTTGTACTTTCCTCGCCTGCTGCCGCGCTATCAGTCATCTGTGTCCCAGGGGAAATGCTGCAAGCTTGAGGTTAAATTAAGGGTCTCCCTCCTGTGATTGTCTTTAGCAAGCACTGTACGTTTTCAAACAAAGCTTTACCACATCAACTGCGGCCCACAAATGTCTGGGGACCACAAGGGCAGCTTTCTTTAGCACTACCTTTAGTGCCGAGATTAATACATAACATTGCTGGAAAGGGCTGATGCCACGTTGCAAAATGGATTGCACATGTATTAATCTACTAGTCAGAAGTGTGCTCTGGTGTGGGGAGGGATTTGGGATAAACATCCCCAACTAGCCCTGTCACAATGGATCTAGAACACAACTTATTTTTTGTTGTTATCAAATATTTCCTGTTTTATGTATTTTATTGGAGTTGTATGATTTGTCCCAAGTGACAAGACATTTTTGTCATTTGGGTACAGCTAAGGTAAACTCCTTTGTTCAATGGAAACTCTTTTAAAGAAAAGAAAATAAGGTTCATTTGCCTAAAATTGGAAGAGACTGCGGTCTCACTGCCCATGACTGAGAGTGCCATCAGATGAATGTTTTATTGCATGCTCGTTACTGGGCACTCATGGATTTTCATGGGTCCCTCTGAAGATGTCGTCTGCCTCCCATGTGCCTCTCTCCCCTTCTACCCTTCTTCGCACCACAAAAAAACAGCATAGTAAGTCCAACTTATTTTTAAAGACAGAAGTTGCCACTATCTCCTGCTGTGTACAGGAGAAACAGCGCTATCCAAACGGCCCACTGAATGGGCCACGTGCACATTGTTTACTTCCTCTTTCAAAAGAGGAAGAAATGAGGGACAAATCCGTGGGTGGAGAAGCGTCGGTAAGTAAACACGATTTTCTGCCAATGTGATGATGCTCTGAATAATAGTTATGGAGCCAGCTGGAGTAAATTGGCTATGAATTGGAATGTCCCTTTTTCTTTCTATTTTCCTCATGTCTCAATCCATAGCAGCCTACAAAGGCTGGAAAAAACACCAGAGTCCTGAGAAGATACATGAATTAAGGGTTGCCATGTGTCCTACTTTGCAGAGAACACTCCTCTATTTGAAGGGCTATTAGAGACAACCCTCTGTTTGGAGAGGTCCTCTATTTTCTTACGAGAATTTTCTCTTATGAGAATCTAACCAGTTTGTGACTCAGAGGGTTGCCCTCTTTACAGTTAAGGCAGCCATTTTAAAGAAAAAGAAAAGGAAAAAAGTATGATTAAATGAGCCATGTAACAGCTTTGAAATCGTGGGAGTGACAACCTCATTTTATTAAAAGGTATACACATTTTTTTTTAACATTTTCATGTTTTATCACTTTAATCTTAGATTCTTTTATGGTAGTTTTACATTTTAAGATGCATGTATTTACTGTTGCTTTTCAATGTGTGCTTATGGTGCTTGAAATGGTCTGAAGATTCAATAAAATTTGACTTTGACTATTCAAAAGGCTGTCCAGTCCAAGTCTAGTTTAAAGATAAAGAATCATTAGAAGAAGGGAGAGCAAGAGCTTGCAGTTGCTCATCTACAATTAGTACCTGGACAGTAAACTGAGTGGGCACACACAGCACCTAGGTTACAGTTTTCCCCACCCTGGTGAGATGTATTGTGTTTCTATTAAAATTATAGTACTGTTTCTAAATTTGCATCTCTCTTTATAAATTAATATATACAAATGTTATGCAAACAATCATCCTCGTGTTTAGTGATATGCTCTCTCTCTTTCTCTCTCTCTCCTTCTCCCTTTCTCTCTTTGACAGTGTATACAGTAAGTGGTCACCATAAGCACCATGCTTTGGTGGGGAGGAGAAAGATGAGGGCAATATCATGGTTTGAACCTGAGATGGGAAATCCACCCCAGGACCTGCAAAGAAGATGGTGGAAGGAGGTGAGGCTATGAAGCCAGAAGCAGAGGCAAATGGGACAAGGTGGAACATCCTAAGCCTGGTTCCTGAATCACAAGGCGGGATAGCCAAAGAAAGGGAGAATGCAGCCCGGGTTGTTCCTTTTTATACCAAGGAAAACAAGGAATAAAAATTACGTATGTGCAGCATCAGAACAGTATCAATCTGTTTTGTGTGAAAGCCTTTTGGTTTTATCAGGCAGATATGGAGCCAGATTCCTCCAGATTGGCATTACTAAATTGTAAAAAAAGGAAGAGAAGCAAGTTCTCAGAATGCTAAGATACTTTATTGTTCACGCCTAACACGTTTCGGCCTATGTTGTTTTTTTAAGGCCTTCTTCAGGGGTAACACATAACAAATCAGTTTAGGGGGTTAGTTGCCTCAAAAGCCCTGTGCCCATATATAAGTTTCTTATTTTTTTTAATTATTACAATATGAAGGCTCTTGGGCCTGTCCACATTATACATTAAAATTTCTATAAATCATATAAAAACATTTTATGATGAAAAAACACTTTTAACAAAAGTTCAATACATTGGTTCTTACTTGGTAAGAGATGTCTGCTGAAAACTCTTAGCAGGATGATAGTCTCCTCTGATATTCGCTGGCGACTGAGGAAATGCAATCATTCCAGGGCCCTCTTTTTATTATCTAATTCATTTTTTCTCATTGTTGCATCATTTTGTTGTATTTTTTTTGCTTTGCCAGGTGTTTCCATGTGGAAATGATAAGTACAAGGTCTCACAATACGTCATTATTGCTATCGTTATTCTTGTTATGGGGGAGTCACTGCAGGTAATTACTGAGAGCCTATCTACACTACTGCTTTAAAACAGTTTATAACAGTTTTAAACCAGTTAATAACCGGTTTAAAACTGTTATGAACCATTTTAAAGCAGTAGTGTAGATAGGCTCAATGTCACAGGAGTGGAAAAAAATTGAGATCTGAGTTTAAGCCACTGGGGTTTAGAGTTTTTAACTTTAGGAACCATTCTATTTCCTTTCTTAATAACAATTTGTTATCCTGTCTTTCCAATTTCTTGAGTGCCCAAAACTTTAAATCTGCAAAAGAATGATTTTGTGATGAAAAATTATCTACTAAAGGAGCACTTGATCTGTTGTTATTTAAGTTACTGAGGTGCTCTCCTATATGTTTTTTCAAAGATCTAATTGTTTTGCCTAAATAGATCTTTGGGCATTTGCACTGGAGGGCATAGATGACAAAAGGGCTGTTACAGGTGGTAAAATGTATTGGCAGGCAGGCTTACAGGTTACAGGTGGTAAAATGTATTGGCAGGCAGACTTACATTGTAAGTAGCAAGCCCAACCCTAAACCTAGAATCAAATATTACTTTCTCTCTACAACTTTATGAGAGGAGTTGAGATTGCTGCTTTGTTTTACTTCTCTGTTTGTGCACAATCCAAACATTGTATCTGATTTGAAAAACACTGCAACAAAGCAAGCCTCAGTGATTCCAGTGAAATTTCATGTAAGTGGCAAATAATCAAACTTAAAGACTTCAAAAGCCTATGGGAAGAGGGCAATTTCGGTTTATTATCACCATATCATTACCCTGGCTTCAATCTTCTCTATGAGTTCATAAACTACATAGCAAAGGGCATTTGATCCCTGAAAAAGGAGACCAAACTTGGAGCTGGGTGATTTCATTTATCCTTCCTGCGGCTATTATGGCACTGAGATCTGATAGCCTCTATTGAGAAACAGAGATTATGGCTTTGATAGAAATTCATGTGACAAGAAGTTATTTTCTTTACAGTTTTAAACACAGGTCTTTAATGTCTAGAACCAATTGCATGTATAGTTTAAGTAACAGTATAAAATTAAACACTGGGAGGAATCACGTGTTCATAAATGTTGCCCAATCACTCCTGCTGCAAGCGGGAATGGCTAAACAAACCACAGATCTTTGATTCGTGGTTAGTTTAGCAAGGGTGAGCAACATGCAGCCATGGTCTGCATGCAGCCCTTGCCACCAACATCTGGTATGCACCCTACCCCTTTTTGCCCACTGCTGTGCCGCTAAAATTTGTGGTGGTGGCGGTGGCAAACATAATCAGTGGTTTGCTGCTGAATTTTGGAAGCAAACAGATATAGAAGGCTAAAAATCTGCGACTGATCACCCCTTTTTTTTTTACTGCCAGTGTCAAATATAGTACCATGGCAGCTGCAGGAGTGCAGCCTGTGGGGGATCCAGGTAGGCAAAAATGGCTCCCCAAAGTTGCCCACCCTTGGTTTAGCATGACACGTGAACCCAGACCTCTGGCTTGCCTTTCCCCCAACAAGCTGGAAAAATAACCCAATAAACCATAGGGTTTTTCCTCTGGCTTGTTAGGAAAGAGACAAGCCTGAGATCCAGATTTGCACTAAAAAAAACCCTCCATTGGACAATGTTCATGAGCCTATTGCTTATACACAATATCAGGATGAGCGAACTGGGTCAGTATGTTGTTTTGCAAACATTCTAATTGTGTAGTTTGCCTCAGTTAGTTATAAAAAGTGGTTTGTGAGATTGGTTGTACATTCACTATGCCCTGCTGTTGAGAAAGGCTTCCTGAGTACTTGGGATACTATTGTACTGTGTAATGTAAATGTTAATGTGGAAGAGGCCATGAAAGAAAATGAAAGTCCAGCAAGCTTGGATTGTATAACTAATTTGGTTATATCAAGTTTCCCCCCCAGCTCCTTGGTTCTCCTGACCATTTGTTGTAATAGTACATTTAAAACAGCAGAGCTAAAAGACTAGAATGCTAAAATGCTGAAATATTGAGAAAATAGAAAGGTCTTTGCCTGGCACCTAAAGGAGTACAATGTACGCACCAGGTGAACCTCTCTAGGGAGCTCATTCCACAGCCACGGGGGTGGGGACATAGCAGAAAAGGCCCTGGTAGACACCTGCCTCACTTCCTTTGGCAGGGGCTCACCGAGAAGGATCCCTGAAGATGGTCTTAGGGTCCAGGCAAGTATCAACTATTGGAGAGTGATTTAGGCTGTAATACTAGGCTCGCTTACCAGTAGGGTGACCATATTTTGGAAACCAAAAAGGAGGACAACATGGCTGCTCCAAGGAGGCGTGCCCACCAACATGGCCGGCCTCCAAGGGGGCATGCACACCCAAAGATGGCCTTGGTCACATGTCTGATTTCACAGCACACAATTAAGACAAACCTGTTCTACATAACAACTTAATGTTAAAATCACTGGTTTATCTGAAATTAACTTCACTCCTACTTTCGTAGCTTTTGCTGTACTTTAAAGCTTTTGCTATACTTTGTGTGATACAGTCTCCCTTTCCCTCAAATATATTTTCTGACTGCAAATCCTTCACTGGATGACCATAGTCTTACCTTTCCTAACATTTACCACCCTTTCCCTATTACCTGTCTCATATCCATACTCACAGATTCAGCATACTGCTACCATTGAACAAATGAAGCAGTTGACATGTGCAGAAAAATCTAGTACAGGAAAATCTAGTACAATAAATGAGCAACCTAGCATTCAGAAATATAAAATACTATTACCTTGCAAATAGCCATGGAACAAAATGGACTAAAGGCTTGTAGCAGTTATTTCTCACTAGCATCTCTTAGCTTGTTTCAACTTCTGGTTTATCAGTGAGCAACTAATCTAAAAATGTGTCATTATATCTGGTTTATTAGCCATGTAAAGAAGACTATGGTCAGTACTAGAGATACAAAGAAAGGCCAGAACAGATGCCCATTATCACATGTAAGTGCAAGCCCCTCCTGTCAAGGAGAACTATGCAATCCCCAGAGCCTGGCCTCATGGATCTTGCAACCAGAAGGTGCTCTACAAAAAGATGATTTCAGAGCCTAGGAGATCCAGACTCACTCAGACAAGACAAGCCACATAATAAAACATAATAAATCTACACACAGTCTATGCACTCACATATTATCTTGCTGGGACAGGACAATTCTCAACATGATCAGATACATAAGAGAGATCAGGGCTTCTGCAACTTTAACTGTTCACCTTTCACCAGGTTGCCGGGGGGGGGGGGGAATCTACAAAGCCACACTGTAAAATAATCATAATCTCAAAGCCATACAGAAAAGCAATGTGAGAGTGTGTACCCCCTTGCATGTAATCATCATCATCATCATCATCATCAACAACAACAACATCTGCATCAGCATCAGCACAAAAGCAGTTTTGGAGCCACATTTTTTTATTACAGAAACAAACCAATTGTGCTGTTGATGGTGGGGAATCCACCTACCTAAGGCAAAAATAAAAAATCATTCACACCCACCCACCCAAAGTAAAATAATAATAATAATAATAATAATAATAATCCACACACACCTCACACATGCTTACCAAAGGCAATAAAAAAATAAATCCACACCCACTGCACACTCACCCAAAGTGGAAAAATCCCCACACCCTCTCCAAGACAATTTTAAAAAACTCCCCCCACGCACGCACACCAAAGGCAAAATAATAATAATAATAATAATAATAATCCACAGCCACCCACCCAATAACATTCATCAACATAATAAATCTACACACACAGACATACACACACACCTCAAGGCAAAAAATAAAATAACATAAAAAACACAACACCCACCCACATACTCACCCAAGGCATACGAAGAAGAAGAAGAAGAAGAAGAAGAAGAAGAAGAAGAAGAAGAAGAAGAAGACAAATCCACACACGCACCAGGGCAAAAACCAACCAAACACCCATGCAGACGCAACCAAGGCCTGCCCGCTGTCTGCCCGCTCACCGCGCGCCTGCTCCGCACCCCTACCCACCCTGCGTGCCCTGCACATGGTGCTGGGCAGGCACCTTTCCTAGGATGCAGCCAACAAAATAGCATTGGGATAATATTTTAGACCCAAGTTTCAGAAGCCAAGACATTTACTCTTGTAACAACCACAAGGCTTTTACCTTCTCCTTCCAGGACTACATAATAAGCTTACTTCCGGCTGAGGACAACATGTAGCCATTGCTTGCTTTCCTTAATTTCTGGTTGTCACTGCCTTTTCATCATTTTGCAGTAACTCTGTTTTAAGAGACACTTACTTAAAGAAATGTGGGGAGAAAGCAAACTAAAGTTTGAACAACTAATCAGATGTGCTCCACCCTAAAAAACACCTAGGATTGATAACCAGTGGAGCTCATCACATCCATGCATCCAACAGGAGAATTCCTACATTCAGTCTCTTCCAACCTGCAATAACACCTACAGAAGTTGGCCAGAAAGAGAGGCTGGGTTGGGCTCTAGTCTCAGTTTCCATTACAATCCTGCTTTGCTGACTCTTTAAGCCCTGCCTTCTCCCTTCTGTCCTGTAAAGACCCTCCAAGTCCTGTACAGTCACTCCATTTACTTACAGTGGCTACTTTTCATCTTTGCATGCCCACAGATAGTTTAAATCCTTTTTTGCCAGATCTGTTAAACATGGTAGTCATTGTACCCTTTCTTAGTGTAAGGACCTATCCAAGACCCCCTCTAGAAGGATTCGCTTTGACGCCTGGCTGCCCGATTATGTGCATATTCACGGAAGCGCATTTACTCCTAATACCTCTGTACGAGAGACGGCGAAGCGCATTACAGGATGACCGAAACGTGCTTTAAACTTTTGACATGCGGAGAATCGCATGTTTACATGGCGGTAAGGTACTTTACCTGCCGCCGCAAATTAAAACTCGCGGTTTAACGCACATTCGATAATGCACATAATCGGATGTTTAAAGTGCCTCAGCCCCCAATTTGCGCTCCTCTCTTGTAGAGGTAAAAATTTTAATCAGCCGTGAAAGAGCTTTAAACCTCTCTTGTAGAGGCACCCCAAGATGAAGGTGGGGATTGGAGTTACAGTAGCTGATCTACCTATAGAACTACTTTCTTCCGATGTTCCCCAATGCAACTGGAAAGTGTTGGCAGGAGAAGAGAGCATTTGGTGCTTTCTCCCAGGTGAAAGGTTGACCCTCATCCAACACAGTCTACTTTTCCCTCCCTCTCAGCTTGGATTCCTTGTGCTCATGCTGGCAAAGAAGCCCCGCGCCCTGCGCTGCCCGCCCGCGCCCCACGCTGCCCTTGTGCGCCTGCCCTGCACACTCACCCGCCCGGCGCCCACCCGTCCCACATTCCGCTCGCCTGCTCGCCCCCCACACAACCCACCCCATGCTTGCCTGCCCAGCACCACGTGCCCCGCCGCCCGCCTGCTTCCCGCCCACACTTACCCCTTCATCACCGGCCGATGATATTGCTCCTACTGCTGCCTCCACCGTCTGGTTCTCTCCCACAAGTCTCACGAGACTGGGATGAGACTTCCCACATCTCATCTGGGTCTCATGAGACTTGTGGGAGAAGATCCAGACAGTAAGTGTTGCTGCAAGAAAGGGAGAGAGCTGGGAACTGGAGCAGGTAAGCTCTAACTGCTCTGCCCCCCTGGCATATTTCCCGGGAGGAAAAGGTCTCTTAACGTTTGAATTAAGAGGCCCTTTCATCCTGGGAAAGATGGGGGGGGAGCAGGCCACACGTTCACCAGGGTCCCAGAAAGCATGGAGATTGCCTACCGCCATTAGCGTGGCTGGGAAGATCCCAGCAGCAACGCTAATGGCAGTAGGAGATCTACATAATTTCCAGAGCCCTGGAGAATGTGCAGCCTGCTCTGCGCCCCCCCCCCCCCCGCACCTTCCCTAGGATGAAAGGGCCTCTTAATTCAAGCATTAAGAGACTCTTTCTTCCAGGGAAAGGTGCGGGGCGGAGCAGAATGCACGTTCTTCGGAGCTCTGGAAAGTGCGTGGGTGGCCTTCACCGGACTTTTAAAGAAAACTTAAGAAATCCGTCCGGATGGCCCCAAGGCCAGAAAAAAGAGGACATGTCCGGGCAAATCCGGACTGATGGTCACCCTACTTACCAGGGAATAAGCCCATTGAACTCAGTGGAATGTCCTTATTATTATCTATTACATTTCTATACTGCTCCATAGCTGAAACTCTGTGGGTGGTTTACAAAGATTAAAACAGTAAAAATATGCAAAATTTTAAAAAACACACAACAGACAACACACACAGACAACAGACATCTAAAAACAACTTTGAGCGGTCAGCCCAATCTGGGATAGATTAAAAACTCATCATATGCTGCTAAATGCCTGGGAGAAAAGAAAAGTCTTGACCTGGTGCCAAAAAGATAGCAATATTGGCACCAGGCGGAACTCATTGGGGAGATCATTCCAAAATTGAGGGGTGGGGAATCCCAGAGAAAGCCCTCTCCCTTGTTGCTTTAAGAGTAAAAGTTTCTAGGATTGCATTGTTAGATCTGGAAAACTGCATTGTGGTGGGTGGTGGAGAGAGAAAGTAAACTCTACTGTGCCCCAGGATTTTTTAAATCAAAATAAAACTCCTCTTAAGTGAAAAAACCCACCTATCAGGAGATCCAGTCACAATTCTTCTGCATCATATTTGTTTCATTTTTGAAAGCATTATGCCACCAAAATTTTTCATGGCACACTAGATTGGATCCAAACTAAGACTGAATTCCTATATCCACTTACCTGGGAGTATACCTGAATGAACTGAATGTGACTTACTTCTGAGTAGACATGTGTAGGATTGGATGTAAGTTAATTGAATTTAGGTTCCATTGAAATCAATGGGTCAAGTTAGTTGTGTCTGACGTCTCATTGGTTTCAGTGGGAATTAAGTTCACTAACTTAGTTTGGATCCAACCCACTGTAAGAAAAAGGTATGTTTTAGTAGGAAACTTGCACCTTCCATGGAGACTTCCCCTGCATTTGAAGATGGAGGCTTCCCACTTGTAGAAAAAAAAAATGATCTCAAATGAACTCTTGCTTTTTATTTCATTATATAGTCACTCCTTCCTCATGAAAAAGAGAAGTGTGTAGGCTGTGCTGTGGATTTTTAAAAATAATAATAAAGGAGACTGCATCATTTCTAAAGCCAGTGAAAATTAATTAAAAGAACCTAACATATCCATGGCACTCTGCAAAATATTTCAAATATAAAGTATGACATCTCAATTTAAGTACTGCAGCCCACAGTATAATCTCTTATCTTTGAAATACATTAGGAATGCCATGGGGTTTATTATGATTTCAGAATACATGGAAAGTATTTAGGCCTGCACTGATTTCATCAACATGGTTCTTACACTTTCAAACAAGCATTAAATGAAAGTTGTTGTTTTTGTTTGCTTCAGCAGAAGCCAGACAAGGCTGAAAATCCATTCACGATCCAGGAGGAAGAATAGGTGCATATTTTACAAGAAATGCAGTGCTATAGCAACATGGCAATATCAAAAGGTTCATTTTACTAAGGACATAAGAAGTGTGCTGCTAGGTCTCATTGCATTGTCAGTCTTTCCCAATGTGGTGGAATATAATTTTGGATTATATTTGCAGATCTGAATAGTAATAGTGCAAGGGGGCTAATAGTATTCCCATCTCTTTTGATGGCTTTCAGCACTTAAGGATAGTTTTAGGAAGATGATGCATGTCCTTATCATATCCAGTGATAACAACTGATAGTTGTTCTATGAAGATGGAAAGTAGCCACTGACGTTTGTTCTGTGCAGGTGAAACAGTCATGTAAGGCCCAAACACTGTACCTGCTCCATGTTTTTTGATGGCTCTTGGCCAAGACACCCTCAATGGCCCATCAGTGAGTACCTTCTCACTTCCATTGACACCAGTTGCTATTGGTCCTCACCCTCTTTCTCATCACTGCTCCACTTACTTGCTTGACAGGCAGAGAGCCAGTGAGCAAGTAGGCAGTCACATTTACTGCTTCTCCTCACCACCACCGCCAGAGCAAATGGAAGGTGAAGAAGCAGGTTGCAGTGGTGAAGAGGAGGAGCATATCCAGGGGGTTCTTGTCAGTGGGCCCTTGCTGGGGTGTGGGCCCTCGGCAGGTGCCCATCCATGCCTACCCTTGCTGCTAGCCCTGGCCTAATCTATATATTACACTGCAAGTTATTATTAACCTGCATCTCATCCTGGGCTTCCCTGGCATCTTCTTGAAGGAAGTTGGGAAAAATGCATGATGTAACACCAGCATCGTATTAGTATTTCCTCACTCCTCACTCCCATTCATTAGATGCTGCTTGCAGAGAGATGATGTTACAGTTTTTTTCCAGCAACATATTACCATGGAGGGTACTCAAGTCAGCATTGCCCATTATGAGTTTGGGCCTAACTCATAGTCCTACTTTGGATGTTGCTCTCAGGCAGCAAATAGGTGTAGGGTGACCCCACTATCAAAATGATAGGGCAAGAGGAGACTAGCATGATCCAGGGCAGGCAATGGTCAAGTTCCAAAAAAGGCAACCAAAGATCAGAAGAGCAGGTAATCCAAGACAGACAGGAGATCAAGTTGCAAGGCTGCATTTTAAGGGAAGGGAGTAAGGACTTAGCCTGGTAGGCGCCTTTCACAGCAAGAGAAGTTGCTCAGACTGAAGGTCTTAGTCTCAGAACATACCTTTATGGGACGTGGTGTATCTGGATTGGTACACCAATTGCTTGGGAACATGGTGGGAAGGTGCTATTGCACCATGTCTTGCTTATGGTTCCCTGGTCAACAACTGGTTGGCCACTGTGTGATTAGAATGCTGGACTAGTTGGACCCTTATTCTGATCCAGCATGGCTCCTCTTATGTTCTCAGTCATATGGCAGGGCTCGTCTGGCAGACTAAGAAACTCAGAAATTCAGCTCAGTTGACAAAGCCTATGGCAGGAACATACGTAAGTTGCCAGACCCTGCTGGGAGCCCCAGCTTGAGGTCACCCCTCAGCTTGAGGTCACTTTTGAAAATGTTCACACATAGCTGTCTTAACAGGTGTATAAATGTAACAGAGGAAAGTTAAGGATATGCATCTTTTTCCATAAAAGGTACACTTCCAGCAAAGCTGCAGCAGATGCCAGTCAAGAGAATGTGCATCTTTTGAGGACAATAGAATGTTGTATTTTTCTTGCATGATGCTGCATGTTTTTTTCCGGATCTGGTTGTACACATCAAACAAATGTTGGATGCAGACTCAAATCCAGTCTCTTATGGAAAAGTATACCCTGCTGATTGGAGGTTTAGTAACATGGGCAATTTTACACTAGAGATGTCTAATGAGGAAATTAGATTTAAAGATGGTGGACATGTTTTCTTGGATCAAAATGATTGTAAATGGCTCTAGGTTTTGTTTTACCTTGCTCACAAACTATTTGACATGCATAACAAGAAGAAAAATACCAATAAAAAGTGGGAGGAGAAGAACAGCCAGTGTGGTGCAAAGTTTATAATGAAACAATCATGATCTGTAATTTACTATTTATGTAAATTATTTCTGGCTGAAACCATGGTATTTTAAATATTTAGAAATTATAAATATCTATGCAGAAACCTTGTGCTAATAAAATAACAAATAATCCCAAATAATAGCCTAGAAATAATTCAATTACAGCTCACTTTAACATAATCAGTTTGCACAAAACCACATATTAAAAGAGACAATCTAGCCCATTAAAATTCAACAGGCATTCCGCTCAGCTGGAGCAGGACTTGTTTCAGCCTCCTGTGCAAAGCATTTCCAGACAGATTACAAATATACTAGTCTGCACAAAACTGAGTAATAATAATAATAATAATAATAATAATACTTAAGAGCTGAACTATTGAGATTATTTCGATGGCAACATCAATATATTTTTATGACATGCTATATCATCACCTTTTCAAATTTGACTAAATTACAGATTTATACACCATAATTATACTCTATCGTACTGGATGGTTGTGCTTTGTAATGCCAAGTCAATATTAATCAAGTTCCCCCTTAAATATGGCTCATTTTTTCCTATGTCGTATTGGCTCTTACACGCTTGGGATAATTGCAGTCATCTCTAACTTTTTATTATGTGGTTAGATGCCACACCCAGAAACTTAAGCCTTTCAGACATTATGGAATCCACAGTTGGTGTGCTTCACATCAAGGCCTGTTTTTCTGACCATGCACATTTGCTGATCTGATCCCTTCATCATGCAACTTTTAACAAATGATTTGCTCCAAAAAAAATTTCTTCCAGTGGAGTCAAAGGGCTAGTTCACACAATACTTAATTACACCAGAGCAGTCACAGCCATTCCATAGCACTCACAGAAATGTGTGGTCTATGTTATTGGATATGGCCTGGAATGTACCAGGTATGTGGCTTGGAGCAATTTTCAAGATTGTGTTGAATTCAAACATGTTGAATTCAACATGTTGCTATAATTGTGGGGATTTCTGTCAAATGCATCTTTAAGTGCTGGCTGCATTTTGCATTTTCCTATGTAGTTCCCACATGCTTGTACATACAGTGCAATATAGGATTATGAAATGGCCAAGTTGAAATAGCAACTTAAAGCCCCTTTGATTCCAACATGGTGGTTCATTTGGCTGCTGGGTCATTTGAACTTTGCACAGATTTTGGATCTTTTCTCCTTCCCCCTTTTTTAAGAGTTAAGTAGATTGTATTCCTCTAATAGTGAGAAAACAGCTTCCAAGAAGATTAACTCATGTTGTGTAAAAATAATAACTATTTTCAAGACAGTAAAATGATACTATACACACAGCAGCCACCTCAAAGCCACTGTGGGGCTTTCCTGTGAAGCTGTGCATTGGAAAAGTCGGTAACTTACCATGACTTTTCCTGCTGGAGAGAGGTCACTATGGCTCTTCTGCCATCTGTCTTCGCTCCGTGTTGCACAGGGGGCATTCCTGGGTGGAAGGCGACCTCCATTTGGTCCCGGAAGCCGGGCGAGGGGCAGGGGGCGGTCTTGGAGAGGTGAATAGCTGTCAAAAAGCCTGCACTGCCTCCTCCAGTGAAGATTACTCACCGCCACCCCACAGCAGCAATACCATGGGGTTTGGTGTAATAGTGATGCTAACACACTACCTTGAAGGCAGACTCCGTCAGTGCTTTTCTCTTGTGACTCACAAGGCAAGATGGTAGTAGATTCTTATCCAAATCTGACTGCAGACATTTTATGTTTGTGTTTCGTGTGGCTGAAATCTGAGAAGGTGACAGGCATATGTTCCTGCCCTCTCTTTAAAATACTGGCAAATCAGAGTAACTCCTCCTGAAGTAGCTCCTCCATTTCCTTTCCTTTGAAATCAAATGTTTGTTTGAACTCTCAAAATAAACTGTTGTTCAGTAAAAGACTATAATTTGTCATAGTGCTAAAAAGCCTAATCCTATTGAAGTGGATTTCCTCTTGACTGTGGGCACTTTTAATATACAAACATTACTGTTTTTTAAAAACCTAAAACATGTAAAATGATCCCTGGGTTTTATTTTCAAAGGCAAATTATCCATTTAGAGGGCATAATTTGTAGTCTTCATTTTGTACCTGCTTTTTAAAAAAAACACCCAAAAACGATTCTTGTTTCAATGACACGCAGTTTGTCTTGAAGCAATACAATGATGACTTTTATGCCCTTTACTTTACCTACTGGAGATGTTTTGTCACACCAGCCATGTCCTGTAGATCATTTGTGATGAAGAAGACAGAACAGAAGGGCCGATGAGTTGTAGCTGCTTTTAAAAAGAAGCTGGGGGGCGTGGATGGGGGGGAATCAATAATAAATTATTGTTCCCTCTACCAGACTGGCTTTCCCATACATCCCCTCTGACATGTAGGTGTAGCTATAAATTAATTTACTTAGAGCCAATAAAGAATCTCACGTGCTCTGAACTGACTAGTGAATGTGCATTAGTGATACAAAAATAATGCTGTCTGGCAAGGGAGCTTGCTAGGAGCTCCCAAACACTGCAAGTTATTTTTATAGCTTAATGAGAGATGGGTCTAAGCAGCCAGAGGGAGATGGAGTGAGTGGAGTGGTCTATAATTTACTGATGTAAAATGATCAGGATTCATGTTGTCTATAAAACATGAAAAACATTCTTCATTCCTCACCAATTAGATCATAGTTCAACCCCCAGTTCCTTTGAGCTTAAAGGAAAATTCTAACTGCTAGACATAAATGAATGCTGTGGTTAAATTAAACCCTTCAACAGCCCAAACAGGCTTGAAAGAAATGCCTTGTGGATGTTATTAACATGCATATTTAAGTGCTATTTTTAAAGTTTAACTGCAAGCCATAGCAAGCACAAATGTTTATAATCACTATTTCAGGATCGTTGCGTGGCTTTAAAAGCTTTTTTCTTTTTTTCTTTTTGGTAGCAGTTAATTCTCTCGCAACAATTTTTATTTCAGCTCTTACTGCCATTAATATCACTTTCGGCATGTGATGGCAGAAAAACAGAATTTAACGGTGGGAGATGCTTTATTCTCACACAATGGGGGTCAATAAACTCAAGATATTGACAGTAGTGTGCCAAAGTTGAATTTGAACAATGAATGATTTAAAAGGGCAGCCCTGTCTGCTCAGAGCACCAAAATAACCTTAGCTGTGCCTTATCATAACAATATGGGAAGGCCTCGGCCACAATCCATAGAGCTACTTTATACACAGAAGCTTCGTTTGACCCAGTGGATGTATGAGTTCTTTTCCTCTCCGTAAATAATCACTCATAATTCTGTATTACAAATTGCTTTCAAAATTCCTTCTGTTGTAAAAGGATGTATTCTATGACCCATAGTTCTTTGTGTTGGATAATAGGAACAACTCTGCATGCTTCCAGACACTAGGGGGTGATAGAGAACATATTGTATCAACAGCCATTTGTCTTGTTCATCCCCCTTGATGTCCTATAAATTGATCGGTTCCTTTCTCCTACTCCCTCCTGTTCCTCTTCGCCTTTGCAACAGGTGCTCTCTCCCTGAGGAAAGCAAGCAACCATATCTCATGCCTTCACTTACTCATACACACCTAGCTTTAGGGGGTGCTTGTAGTTGAAACGTATACACATCTTTGACGATGTGAATAAAAGTACTAATGAATTAAGTTGATTTGAACTTCTTCTAGATTGGCTCTAGCCTGTGTTTATTCCCTTTAATAATAAATGCTGTGTTACCACATTTCCTTTGTATAAAACAACCCTGCTGTAAGTCACACCAGGCTTTCCAGCACTTTGGATTCTGGCCTTTCTTTTTCAAGCATTTCGGTTCTGTAACTGGTTTTATTTTTAAACTAAAAGTAGACAGTCTTACATATGACAAATGACACTGTGGATTTATGTAGAACAGTTTGCATCTCACTTTAATGGTGCTAGGTTTGCATTTTGGAACCAACAGTTAAAAATAAACTAAAATGGCTCTCAAACTGAATCTGAGAATCTAACACTAAATGTTACTTTTAATACACAGAGCTCCATCGAATGAGTGTTTTATTGCATGCTCGATGCTGGGCACTCATGGATTTTTGTGGGTCCCTCTCACAATGTCATCTGCCTCCCGCATGCCTCCCACCCTTTCTGGTCTTCTTTGCACCACAAAACCACACCCAGAAAGTCTGATATATTTTCTCCATGTGAAATAAAAGCTTCCTTCCATCTCATGTATTGTCGTCTTCGTGCTCTGTTGCTTTTGTTGGGGGAGGGGCAGTCCTGCTGATGAAAGAAGAGGGTGCGGCGGTTCTCCTCCAGCTTGCTGAGCCTGTCGGTTGAATTAACGGATTTGTGCTGAGCTGGTCAAACTGACTTTTGCTGCTCCAATCCCACCCTCATTGCCTGCAAAAATGGCGCCCAGCCAATTAAACGCTGAATTGCTTAAACCCTAGACAACAAAACCAGAGTGAGGGGGACATCAACCATGTCCATCATCTGACAAGAACCAATGAACTGGAGGGGCAAAGAAAAGGGGTGGGATGGGGCGTGTGCAATAGTAGGAGAGCAAACAACAACAGCAATCATGAAAGGGACCAGTGCTTGCCATGCTAATGAAATGGAGATCAAAATCGCAGATGCATACCAGGAGAAAAAAGTAGGTGTGATGGAGCCTATAGTATACAGCTATGTCTGATTTTTTTTCTTGACTCAAAAGTGAACTTGGGGGACACAATCTGGAACGTGACCCTAGCAGGGGAGTAGGAGGGTTAATTCTTTGTTCCCCACTGTGGTCCCAATCCATACCTCCCATTGAAAGAAACATTCTTTTCTCAGTGCAAATTACAGGCGGGGGGGGGGGGGCTCCAGAATTAGGTAATACATGATCGGTCTTCATCCTTTCCCATCTTTCAATCCTCTTCTGCCTTTCTAAGTCTCCCTTGTCTCTGTCAGTGCCAAACCAAACCCCATGTAATCTGTATAGAGTTACCCTGATTCATGGGTACCTTGAGATTGGGTGACAATACCAGACCCCAAAAGTAATTTAGTAGTGGGGACATGGTATGATCCCATGACTAAAATGTTCAGGATGATCATGAATTGGAGAATGAAATCAGGGAGACATTTACAGGAAAAAATGTTGTAGTAATGGGTGACTGGGTTTGATAAAAAAATAAGTTAAAAGGGAAAGTCAAGAAGGACAAATCTCTCCCGAAAGTTTGGTAATTAGCTTCAGCTATGGGGCAGGATATAAATGTAAATAATAATAATATTCAAAACCACAATAATAGAAGCTCAAGTCAAGAAAGGAACCACTAAATCCAAGATAGTGTCAACAGAACTATTAGATGAAATAAGGCTTACTTCAGAAAATGAGACAAGCAAAAAGGAAACAAACTTGCATAAAAGAAATGCAATTAAGCAATAAGGGATACAAAAGAGAATTCTGAGGAGCATATCTATGGAGATGGTTGGGCAGTAGGATGACAAAGGAGTTAAAAGAGTACTAAAGGAGGATAAGGAGATTGCAGAGAAGCCAAATGAATTCTTGGCTTCACATCAAAAGATGTAGGGCAGATACTTGTGCCTGAACTGATATTTTCAGGAAAGGAGTCTGAGGAACTAAAGCAAATAGTGGTGACAAGAGATGAAATTCTAGATCTTATTGACAAATTGAAAATAAATAAATCATCAGATTCAGATGTTATCAATCCAAGTGTTGTTAAAGAACTCAAATACGAAATTGCTGATCTTCTTAGAAAAGTATATGTACTATATGCCTAAAATGAGCCCCTGTATCAGAGGACTGGAGAGCTGCCAATGTACTGACAATTTTGAAAAAGGGATCCAGAGGGATCCAGAAAATTACAGATTGGTTAGCTCATTGTCGGTTCCGGATAAACTGGTGGAAAAATGTTATTAAAAATAAAAATATCAAGCATATGGGAAGACAGGTCTTGCTGAAAAACAATCAACAAGGCTTTTACAAAGGTAAGGTAGCCCTGTCTCATGGATCTTTAGCAGTTATTTGAGAGTGTTAAACATGTGAATAGAGGTGATCTAGTAGATGTTGTTTTCTTGGACTTTTAAAAGATTTTTGATGATGTCTCTCATCAAAGACTCATGAGGAAACATAGCAGTTATGGGACAAGAAAAGAGGTCCTGTTACAGATTGGTAATTGGTTAAAGAATAGAAAGCTAAGAGTAGGAATAAATGGTCAGTTGCAGGCGAAAGGGGGAAATAACGAGATAACTGTATATGGTATCAAATACGGGCCACATTTATTGAAGTTCTGCAAAGGGAAACTGGGCGGGCCCTAAACTATGCCAGCAACTAGCTAGGCATTTTATTTCGGGCGAAGCATTGTATATCTGGCGAGTGGCATCAGATGATCGCCACACCCAGGCCATACCCCTTTTGGGGAGGGTAGCCCAACCCATGCCACTCACCCCCCGTGTCGCACGACTCTGGTTGGAGTGATGAGAGTTGGCCTAACATGTGGCCTTATCCCCCACTCTGGTGCCGGCCAACTCCCAGCGGAAGGCCTCAGGTATCACCTGTCACCAAACAACAGTGCTGCAAGATGATCACCATCCCTTTCCTCTAAGCATGCCCACCCTAACAGCTGAAGCCAAATGTGACCAAATTAACCAAGATCAAGATATTATAATTCCTAAGACACTCTCTCCCCACTTACAGTGTGAAGTAGGCAAAAAAACAAAACAAAACACATAGCCCAGGCCAATCAGACTATGTGCCAAAAATTCCTACTCGGCCCCCAATAGGGCAACCAGGTAAAACCCACACTGCATACAAGGGAGGGAGGGAGGGAGGGAGGGAGGGAGGGAGGGAGCCGCGCTTCGAAGAGCCTGTAGGGCTGGGTGCAGCTGCCTTATATAAGCGCAGCCACCCAGCTCAGTGGCACCAAATATGTGCCAATGGGGAGAGAGCACGTCTCTTCTCCCCTCACCCGCAACTTCCTCCCCGCGGCCAGTGCCAGGACGCGGGGGAAGGGCATTTCTCACAATAAGGGTATGTAAACTGGCTCCCCCAAGGATCTGTACTGGGAGGGGGTGGTGCTTTTACATCTTTTATTAAATGATCTGTAGTTGGGGTGAGCAGCAAATGGCCAGGTTTGCCAACAACACCTATGAGGTTTTCCGACCACTTGCTGCTGCCTCTGTCTCACCCTTACTATTTAGGTCCCACGGCACCATAGCCCAGCAACCTGGCCCTCCATTTACCCCTTTTCCGCTGCCACCAGTACCCTCCTCAGGTACACCTAAAGACCACACCAGTTGATGTAATGAACAATAATTTATTAACTTAAGTAATTGCATGTCTAGAAGCTTATTGGTTTCCTCAGTTTTACTGCATAGTGGTTACAGGTACAAAGCTCAGTGGTTTCTGTCAGTACTCTTAAAACGGGTTCAAACTGTTTCTTATCTAATCTATTCTCTAAAACTCTATCTCACATCAATCTTTCTTATCTTCATCTAGTCTCACTCTCTCAATATTCAATCAAACACTCTTCTCATCTCATCAAATTCTCTCTCTCTCTCTCTTAACCTTTTTAAAGAGAGTTATATATATAAATAAATGCATATCATAAACAACAAACCTTGCAATACAATTATAACAATAAGCAGTAGAACACCACACGCCTACTTTTTAACACAAATGGGATCTCTCCAAAGTGGAAGAATAGGTATTAAAATGGAAGATGTGGTTCAATATAAGCAAGTCAAAGAGATACACATTGGGGTAAAAAAAAAGTAACTTTACTCATTGATGGGCTCTAACTTGGCTCGAAACTGATCCTGGGGTTGTGATGGATGGCTTGATGAAAATGGCAACCAAGTGTGTGGTTGTTTTGAAAAAGGCAAATTCCATTTTGGAGCTTATTGGGAAAGGAATCAAAACTAAACTGGACAACAACATAATGCCTTTCTACAACCCCGCGTGTGATGATGCCCTAAATGAAAAAAAGAAGATGCTTGAGAAATCTGGGATTCTTCCATTAAACCACTCCCAAACAGTTCCTTGTACTGGTTAATCAACTGCAACAACTATATGCAGACGGCTGCCATTGGAAAAGAACAGGTAAAGCATCAGTGGATGGGGGGGCAGCATACTAGTCATGTTTCTATTGTCTACCATAAAGTATAATTCTATACAAAAAACGAGAGAGAGAGAGAGAGAGACAGAGAGAGAGAGCAAATAGTATATTTTCAACAATATGTTACAGCAAATGGGTTGTTTCAAAAAATCAAAATATAACTGACCTTCTCTTGTTTGGCAATGAGCTTAATGGTAAGTGTAAAGTAATCCATGTGATGATGGGTCTATGTTGAACATGGTGGGAAGCTAAGTCCCTTTAACTTTTGCTTGATTTGACCCTTTGCAACTAATGTCCATTTGATTACTATATGTTTTGGTGCTGTGTTCTTTGTCTTTCCCTTTACAAGAAGACAGTGATGATGGCAACATGAAAATATACATTTAAAGGGGCGTGTGTGTATGTATGTGTGTCTTTGTGTGTAAAACACACATTCATTTGATTACAGATTACGTGTTTCTCTTAGTCTGAATGGCAGAGTGAACAGCACTGTTGGCAGAAACAACTTTTAATGTAAAATTAATGTTTTTGAGTGGCATGTGACATAGAATACCTTTTAGTAGGGGTGTGCACAGGAGGAAAAATTGTTTCGGAATCAGAATCGGGACCTCAGATTTTGCCCTGGATCGGATCAGACAAAATCAGAGGTCCTGCGGATCAGATCAGATCCAATTCCGATATGGAAATCGGACGTCTGATTTTCGGATCGGACGCCATTTTAGGTGTTTTCGCCATAGGCTTGCATTGGGGGGAAAGAAAGCTTTCCCCCAATGCAAGCGTATGTGGAAAACATGGGGGCAGGTGAGTGGGGACCTAACTCCCCCTTCCTCCCTGTCCCTCCCCCCCTCACGCTCCTTACCTGCCGGGGCCGTCCGCTTCCGTCCGCTGCCACCCGCTGGTCCCTTCTACTGAGAAATAGGCTTCGCAGCCTGCCTCTCAGTAGTGCACCAGGTGATGTCATCACCCGGCGCTCTACAGAGAGGCAGGCTGCGAAGCCTATTTCTCAGTGGAAGGGACCAGCGGATGGCAGCAAGGAAGCAGCAGGTAAGGAGCACGAGTGGGGAGAGGTAGGGAGGAAGGTGGAGGTCCCCACTCACCCACCGCCATGTTATTCCCATAGACTTGCATTGGGGGAAAGCTTTCTTTCCCCTAATGCAAGCCTATGGCGAAAACACAAAAAATTGAGGTCCAATTTTCCAATTTTTCCCGATTAAAATGGGGGGGAAATCGGATCGGAAAAGATCGGACCTCCATTTTTTGAAATCGGAATAATTTCCTTTCATTCTGATTTTGGCTGGATCGGATCCGGATCGTGGATTGGAGCCGATCCACTGCACATCTCTACCTTTTATTAAATCAACATATATCTCTCATCAAAGCTGAATTGAAGCCATCTGTTTTTTAGGATGTTTTAGGATTTTTATGCAGTTTTAATAATGTGTGTCATGTTTTAATCAGTTTTATGTATTTTATCATGTTGTTGTTCCCTGCCTCGATCCAGACGGAGAGGTGGGTAAGAAATAAATTGTTATAATAATTATTATTATTATTAATTAGGAAGGACACTTACTGTGGAATCATCATGTAGTTGTTTTCCTCATGTGGTGTATGTGTGTGATTGTCTAAGCAGAATGAAATGCAAATGCAAAGAGAGAATGAGGGAGAGCAAGGAATATGAAGAAAAGAAAAAGACAATGAAACCAGGTCTTTATAATATGGGGTTGTATCCAATGTTGTTTCTACTTAGAATAGACCCATTAAACTGAATGGGACAAGTTAGACTTACACTGGAAACAACCCATAAAGTATTAAATTATCCTAAATAGCAGAGTACACTGGACTTGAAACTTCAGGGTTGGGTGGGCAGAGTCAGGGATAATTGGATGTCATCAAGCCTGGAGGTGTCACTCAGCAAATGGGAGAAGTTTGTTTCCTGCCCCTGTCCAGGCTTCCCCTTGCTGCTGCGTTCCTATGATTGAGAAGCGCAGGCTAGATACTCTCTGGGAAAGGAACTACTTTGCAGTTCTGAAGGTTTTATGAAGGCTAGAAACTCTGTCTGGTGAAAGCTACAACTGTGCAACCATAGGGGCTAGGAATAGCACAATTATATTATTATTATTATTATTATTATTATTATTATTATTATTAATATAATGCCCCATAGCCAAAGCTCTCTGGGCAGTTTACAATGATTAAAACATTGAACGTTTAAGAAAACAGATATACAAATTTAAAACCTGTAAATATATAAAACAGATAAGATACAAATTAAAAAAACACATAAAAACCTAAAACAAATGATATACAAAGACAATATCCTTTTCAACGGATATTGATCTGGGGTCAGTTAGGAAGCTCAACAAATGCTGTTAAATGCCTGGGAGAAGAGAAATGTCTTGACCTGGCACCGAAAAGATAACAATGTTGTCACCAGGCAAGCCTCATCGGGTAGACCGTTTTATAATTGGGGGCCACCACTGAAAAGGCCCCCTCCCTTGTTGCCATCCTTTGAGCTTCCCTTGGAGTAGGCAACTGGAGGAGAACCTTAGATTTTGAATATAGTGTGCAGGTAGGTTCATGTTGGGAGAGGCATTCCATCAGGTATTGTGGTTCCAAGCTGTATAAGGCTTTATAGGTTAAAAACAACACCATGAATCAGGCTTGGAAACGTACAGGCAGCAAATGCAAGTGGGCCAGAGTTGGTCTTATATGTTCAAACTTTCTTGTTCCTGTTATCAATCTGGCTGCTGCATTTTGCACAAGCTGCAGCTACCAAACCGTCTTCAAAGGCAACTCCATGTAGAGCACATTGCAGTAATCTAACTTAGAGGTTACCAGAGCATAGACAACTGAAGCCAGGTTATCCCTGTCCAGATAGGGGCCTAGATGGGCCACCAACCGAAATTGGTAGAAGGCACTCCGTACCACTGAGGCCACCTGAGCCTGCAGTGACAGAGATGGTTCTAGGAGAACCTGCTCCTTCAGAGGGAGTGCAACTCCATCCAGAAATGGTTGAACACCCTCTATCCGGTCAGAGGAACCCTCACTAACTGCATCTCAGTCTTGCCTGGATTGAGTTTCAGTGTATATAAGCCCTCATCCAGTCCACTGTCACAGTCAAGCACCTATTCAGCACATCCACAGCCTTTCTGGATGAAGATGAGAAGGAGAAATAGAGCTTCCTGTCATCAGCATACTGATGACAATGCACTCCAAATCTCTGGATGACCATCCCAATGGTTTCATGTAGATGTTGAACAGTATGGGGGACAAGACTGACCCCTGCGGAACCCCATACTGGAGAATCTAGGGGCCGAGCAATGTTCCCCAAGCACCACCTTCTGGAGCTGACCTGCCAAGTCAGAGCAGAACCACTGCCCCTGAAGATACCTTATTATAGTCACTTACCAGTGTTTGATTGCATCCACTAGGAGTTTGTCTCCATCTGCCCTCAAGCCATCTCCTATTTTAAAATTTTAAAAAATGTAAAGGAATGCTGTAACTCCCACTCTCAACAGCTGTAACACTTTTATGAATGACAAATTGGGGCTAGATAGATACTCTGCCTGGTGAAAACTACAACTGCGCAATTGTGGAGGGTAGGAATAGGGCTGTAGTGATTTTTTTTTATTTGGAAAGGCAGGCTAGTTACACTGACTGGCGACAGTAATGCCAATGGGGAAAAGGGTAAATGGGAGGAGGGAAGGGTGGTACCACCCCTTGACCACATCACTGCCAGGTCATAGCCAGGTCACAGAGGCACTCCCAGCATGTAATGCAGAGGATGGGGCACACTGCACTGGAACTGCCTGGGAGCCACTTTAAGTGAAAAATGCAGATTAAAAGGACTTTTAAAGACTGCGGCTTTTCAAGAGGGAAGCTGTGGATTGATGACAATGTCATGTGTTGCAAAGGACCTCAAACTGCTCTCCCTCCACACTAAATCACTTGTGTAGATTGGCTCCTGGTTAGCAGCTACTGTAGGGCTACAATGGCTAGTCCATGAGTGGGGCAGGTCAATGACATGATAAAAGCCTTGTCTGGAAGCACCTTTTTCTTTGTGAGAAGCTGATAGTGCATGTCAACTCTGATGACGCAAACTCCAATAATCTTCTTAAATTCTTTGGATGTAAGTCAACACTAAATTTAAACATGGAAATTCTAATGGGACCAAAATATTATTTTTCTTGATGTCCATTCTTTCTCTTTTCTCTCACCCATTTTTCTGTGCCTCCCATTACAGAGAGGGCTTTCTCTGCAGTGACCCCACATCTTTGAAACAAGTTGCCGTTGGAGGTCTGCCATGCTCTGTCATTGCAGGTTTTAAGTAGGCCTTGAAAATGTATTATTCTGCCATGGCCTTCTCTTGATCTGACTGTTGTTACAGCTGTTATTGCTGTTGTGGTGGTTGTGGTTGTTGTTGTTGATTATATTGTTGGCTTTTATTATTGTTTTTATTGCTATTTTATTGTGCTTATGTTTTTATCGCTTTTGATGTTTTAACAGTTTTTTGTATTTTATTGTTATGCGTCACCTTGAGAGGGCTTCTGCCCTGAATGTTTTTTGAATGTTTTTAAAAATGTAAAAAGCTGAAGGACGCTACAGCAAGAGCTGACTCATATAGCACTGATGGCCATACAGGCCTTGTAGTATGTATGGATGTATTGATAGGCCTTGTAATAGTGTTGTCAGAATAAAGGAACCTTTAGGTGATGGCACAATAAATCTGAATCATAGATTGAAATGTTGTTTTGTAATAGAATTAGAATTGAGTTTTTACTACAAATGTGCATTTAAATAATTGATAGAGAATAAAGACCTGATTTTAAAATCATGATGTCTTGAGTTCTAAAATCTCCTTAGGAACCTTACTAAATGAGGGCTATTTCAGACATGGCAGTTTCTTGAAAATCTAGCTGTTCAGTGCAGGAAAACAAAACATGTAGATCATTGCATCAATTTATTCGTATGCAACAAAAGAACTGGATGCATGATGGCCATATCTGATACATGCTGTTCATTATTTTTTTATGTTGGATTTTCAGTGCTTTAACAAAGCCCCTCTAAGACTCCTGATCTGTTGCTAATCAATTTCCACCAACAACCTCACTTTATCCTTACATTTCCATTCTTAACTAGCTCAATACCATTCTGGGAAGGTATGGGGGAGGTGTCCAATGTGGCATCATTCCCACTTCATTGTGAGTGCCAATGTAGTAATGGTTATGTTTCAAGTTGTGCTTTATATGGGTGACTTGGGTCATCTGGGTACTCTCCTTTGCAGGATCCCTCCACTGCTCGTTAAGAAATCTGCATGTGATGTGGAATATCACACATTACAGATAAGATATAGTAGCCAATCATGGGCAAACTGCAGCCATACAACCCAAAATAACATTTGAAAGCAATTTGTGAAATCTGGAGTGCAGAGGGGAATAAGCACAAGGCAGAGATGGTTCTTCAGAGTATGTCTGAAAACTGGCAGTAGGAAAAAAAATCTGCCTCTTCTCTCAGGCATTTGGCAATATCTGAGGAGCCTGGGTTTGTTTTGTTTTGTTTTTGTTTTTGTAGTTTTTGAAGTGTTGAAGTGGTTTTTAAATGTACAGATTGTGTGTATGTTGTATGTTTTTGCTGTTTTAATTTTTGGATATTGTTTTTAATTGTTTTTAATCTTATGTAAACCGCCCAGAGAGCTTCGGCTATGGGGCGGTATACAAATGTAATAAATAACTAACTAAATAAATAAAACTTCCTTGTTCTTTTCCTCTCTGCAAGCTTTTTTTAAAAAATCTAAGGAACGTGAAAGGTATTGCAAAGTATGTTGTTTCATTTATTTTGCTTGAAATTGGTATTAATTTGTTTTCGTAATTTGCTTTCAAAGCCAGAGAAATATTAGGCATGATGAGACTTAAGTGCATCTAATTTTATCTGAATTGTGACCAAAGCTGTTAGTAAGAATTCTAAAGAACAAAACTTTAGTTGCTGTATAGTAAATTGGTGACATCTTGGGATGCTTTAAGGTTAGAAGACATCACAAGCAAGACAAGACTATTTCAGGCATAAATGCAGTAGTTTATTGGTTCAGTCTATAGTGCTGGCATGAGGACCACAAGGGTACATTATCGTTATAGTATTGCTTCCCAGGCCAAGACTCATCATAAATGCTGGAGCAATTATTATTGTTCCTTTATCGATGACTGCCCCTTGCCTTGGCTGTAGTGTAGCATGCCATGTAAGTGTAGTCTTGCTATTCTGATGGAGATGGAAGCAAGCTTCTTTTAGATAAGCTTCTATTATTTCTCCGCCTGGCCACTGGAGGCCAGTGAGAGCATCATCAGACAAGTGTTTTATCACATGTTCATTACTGGCCGCTCGCTGATTTTCATGGGTCCTTTTCATGACGCCATCTGCCTCCTGCACGGCTCCTGCTCCTTCTGCTCATTTTTCCATCACAAAAAAAGACCTAAAAATCTGATTCTTTTGGCTGTGATGAAACTTGCCGCCATTTCCTGCTGTGTGCAGGAGAAGCAGCACAATAAAAATGCCCACTGAATGGGCCACATAGTTGTTGTTTGCTTCCTCTTTCTTCCCCGAGGAAGTTGTTCATCCCTATTGTGGGATAGGAGCAGGAGGCAAAGCGACGGTAGGGAAACACGATTCTCCCCCTTCCCCCAGTCTGATGACACTCATAATCTGTGATTGTTCTGTGTCTGGTAAGAAAGGAGGGAGTGGAATTGGGTGGGCAGTATCTAAGGCCAGTTCTACACCAAGCAGGATATAACACTTTGAAAATAGTTTGAAAACTGTATAAGGAGTGTGTCATGGGCTCCAACAGTTGTCAATACCATTATAAACCGTTTTGAAGCAGTAGTGTAGATCCTGCCTTGGTTGACATGAGTGACATAAATTACCTAAGGGACCTCCAGCGCAATTCCAGTATGTCATGACTGGTTTTCTAAGAAATCCTGTCATGCCAATTATGCTAGCGCAACGTAATTTACATTAGTGGTAGTGTTCAATTTGCTCCTGCCCGGGGATACCTGACAGGTTGGGTTGGTAAGCCTTGCATTGCGGCTATGTTGCTGCTGCACCTTAAATCTACCCCTAGAAAAACCAAAGAAAGATAGGACTTATCCAAAGACAGATAAAAGGAAGTACTTCTTCACACAGTGCATAGTTAAACTTTGGGAGATGTAGTGATGGCCACCAGTTTGGATGTCTTTAAAAGGGGGTTAGATAAATACCTGGAGGAGAAGGCTATCACTGGTTACTAGTCCTGATAGCTATGTGCTACCTCCAGTGTCAGAGGCAGTAAGCCTGTATACACCAGTTGCTGGGGAACATGGGTGGAAGGGTGCTATGGCACTTGTGTCCTGCTCGTGGGTTTTTCATCAACAGCTGTTTGGCCACTCTGTGAACTGAGTGCTGGACTAGGTGAACCCTTGGCCTAATCCAGCATGGCTTCTCTTATGAGGCCACATGGAAAGTTTGTGGTTGCAAAAAGTTTGGAATCCAGGTATTTCTTCTCCACTCCAACTAGCCAGATAATATTTGCTCATAAGATTTTTTTTAAAACTAAAAGACAAATGGATCCTTATGACACTTCGCTTTCCCGCTCACTATGTCAAATCCATGTATGTTTTTAATTTGGCCGCAATCAGCACACCTCCAATTTGCCTCAAGTCATTTAATGTCTTTTGTGTGCTGCTAAAAATACATGAATGGCATACCCGTGCTGGAACACTCCTTGTCAACCTTCTACTATTATTATTTTTTCCAAATACCAGTCTATTCCTGGATCTGTTTTGTGCACATTTTCCTGTCGATTAGCTCACTGAAATGCTAATTTGATCTATTACTTTTTTCAAAACTGAGGAAATGATTCATTTTTAGCCCTTTAATGTGCTATTAGGTGAGGATCTGATTTTATGCTCCCTCTTTTAAAATACGAATTCTGAATAATATTAACATGGAGCATAATATATGCCAATCAAATGTGGGTTGAGATGCTGGATTGTGTTTTTGAAGAGAATAATGCATTAAATCATATTCACAAGGGTGAGAGGTAGTTTTTTATTTTTTATTTTTACTTCAACTGCAAATACAAGCAGTAACCTATAAGCCTGTACAATATGGCAAAGAGATAATGTTATTTTTTTAAAGATACATTGTTTCATAAGTGTGGAAAGGCGATTCACTATTATTTCATTATATATCAAAGGTTTTGCCATGGCTTTAGATCTTTATCAAAAAAAGCCTTTTGTTAGCTACCGTTTGAAGGTTTTGATACAAGAAAGTACTGTAATGATGCTTCCCTTTGAAGGAAACCTAAACCCATAAATGAAAGAATATGGGCTTTTGAAATGTTTGAGAAGGGTTTTTTTTATTATTATCTATACAGAAGAGTTTTCAGGAAGAATATCATTCGCTTGCATGCAATTATCATTTAACAGCCTGAACAGCTGCTACAGGGAACTCATTTAAAGTATTTTTTTTTAAAAAAACTACTTTATGTTAGGTGTATAAAACACACACATCTTTTTGACTTGACACCCATTTCGTTTCCAAAAGCTAAAGAACATGACTGAAGACTTTACAAGGCAGAATTGTGCAGTGTATTTGCATGCATGTTTAAAGTTTTTTTCTTTTTAAAACAAATTTCTCACAACATATGTCTTTGATTCTTTATTCTGACACTCAACAGGAGGCATGAAGATCAAATTTATTGTTTTTCATGCATTGGAGAGGATCGTTAACGTGATTAGAAGTAGTGATAACAAGTTACAACAAAATTGCTGTGAAATTTAAGAGAAGTACTTTTTTGCATATTACATTGTTCTCACATTTTTTTAAAAAGCGCATGCTTAAACTGAATCCTTTTGTTTTGAAGAAAAAGTAGCTCTGGATTGGTCTGGAGCATGCTTATAGTTTGGATCTGAGCCCCATGCCAGGTTCCTACTATGCCACTCCCAGCTGTTCTTTGCACAAAAAGATGGAGAAAATAGTAGCCATGCAAGGGGCAAGTTTTAGCTGGAAACTGGCATGTGATTCAGATCCAGATCCAACACATGTTCTAGATCCAGGCACCAGAGCTGCTTCAAAATAATAAAATGGCCAGTTTAAGGACTTTTTTTTAAAAAAAATGTAAATAACAATGTATAGTTTGGCCTTGATGTACACATGGATCAGTCACATGTCTTGCACATATATTTAATTATTACATTTTTATACTGCTGAGGCTCTCTGGGCAGTGCACATTTAAAACATACATAATACCCCCCCCCAAAAAAAAATCTACTCATGAACTATTGTGTAGAGCTCCATGCCCTCATGGATGAGGGTGTTGGAGTTGCACTACTCTCTTTTTTCTTTTTGCATATTCATAACATTTGTATCCTGCCTTTCAATTAAAATTTTACGAGGCAGCTTAGTAATATTAAAGCCATTATAATCAATAAACAAGAACACCTGCACAGAACAGCAGTGCAAGCCATAAAACAACAAAACTAGGAGTAATAAAAACAGTGGCAATAAAGCAAACTTCTCTGTAATTTATATATACTTGATGTCAAGCGGTATGCAGGTGAATCCAATGCTCACGATACGGCATTTCAAAACAAAACAAATGACCACCAGTAGCACATCCAGTTTATACATTTATAAGTTTTAAAATTATAGATTTATAGCATATATATATATATATATATATATGGTTTTAAAATGTGAAATGTTTTGGTATAAAACGCCACCTTCAGTCACAAATAAGAGTATGCTTCAATACCACTTATAAGCTGAGCCAGAACCAACCTGGCACAGGCCGAACCTCAGCGAGGGAACATGGATTAACAATCAACATCTGTATTCAACTTGGTGCTTGAAACTAGTCTAAGTAGAGGCAGGTCTCAGGAGAGTATTCCAAAGATGGGGCCTCACCACTGAAAAGGTCTTGAATTAGCAGCATTGGGATTCCCCTCTCCACATACTTCATAATTGGATTTTTACCAGGACTGAAGCTAGGGAGGGAAGGCTTAATCCCCCCCCCCATGCGCTACAGTTCCAATCACAATTAGAGCCCTTGTCCCTGGTATTTATTTTTAAAATAAGCCACAGTGTTAATCACATGGTTAATGTAACATGTTGCTAGACCAGCCTTCCCAAACTTGATGCTTTCCAGATGTTTTGGATCACAGCTCCCAGCATTCCTGAGCATTGTAGGGTAGCCACTTATGCATCACCCCAAAAAGAAGAACGGCATCACTAAAGAAGAGGACAAAAGAGGACACAGGTTTGCATAAATTGTGCATGTGCTAATTTATAGCGCATTACTGTATAGACAGTAATTTAGAAATAATAACCATAATTACAGGGCACTCGTGGGTTGTTAACTGGAATTGGAAATGGCTCGCACGCACTCCTCTTCCTCAATTCCTAGTTTAAATAACCCAGGAATTGGCCATCATGACTTTTGAAAAGGTTACTTTGCCGTTTAGCATGCTGTCTCCCCCATGATTTCCTTGTGAAGCAAAGCTGAGTCCTTCCTTCCTTCCTTTCTGAAGTGACTGCAGAAGTGGGGGGGGGGGAGAGGGAGAGGAAGTGGTGGTGGTGGGGAGAGAGGGCAAACACCCTTTGCTGTGCTGTTCAAATCCCTCATCAGCTCAGGATAAAGGAAAGCTGAGATCTCTACCCTTCTGAAGCAAAGAATACCTAACACACACACCGCCCCCTATGGGTACACACCTCAGTGCTATTGTGCTATCCAGAGGAGTAAGGTGAACAGTTAAAAAAATAAAAGATAAAAATAAAGAAAGAATGTTACTTTCTATAAGTATGAGAGTTCTTAAATGTCAGCTGAAAGAAGGCATTCGTTTTATGAAATGTCATCTTTTATAGAAAGTTAATAAATATTTGTTGCAAGTAAAAATAATTACGAAAATATAAAATTTTATTAATGGGTCAGAGGCACAGGTTTCCTGAAATGATGCTTTTTTAAAAAAAACAGAGAACTATTTTTTAATCAATTGGCAAACCTTAAAAACCATGCTGAAGAAAAATCACTTTTATTTTTCTTAATTATTCACATGAGGCATCCATTGTAGAATGACCTTTTCCAGGGACAGAAATAAAATGCCGACCCTTCTAAAGGACAAAGTGTGCACCGTGCAAATATGAAATGAGCATCGTGCTTTGATACTTTTCTGCAACAATTTAGTAAAGAAAGACATGACGGAACAAACACACGCCAAGGAGTATTGCAATTGGTACAAGTAACAAAAAATGTTTAACTTCTGAAAAGGGATGGCTAGTTTTCTGGTTAAAATGAATCCATTCATCAAAAGCAATTGTTGAATGAGATGTTGTTTGGAAAGATCACACCCCTATGCAGTGCAAGCTGGTGGCGCCAATGTCAGTGGGGCAGTGAATTTGCTCCAGCTTTCAGCCAGAACCAGTCAGAACTCTAAAGGAGCTATCCAAGGTGCTTCACACCTTGGATAGCTCCTTTAGAATTCTGACTGAAACCCAGAGTGGATTCACCGAAATGCCTAAATGTCACTTTGCCTCAAGTGAACACAAATGTATTCTGTTAGAAAGTTCTTGTTTAGAGATGTTCCTCTGCTAGCTGTTCCTTCCACACTATTTTTAGCAAAGCCAACAGAAGAGGTGCAAGCTGCAATACTGAGGCCATCCAATCAATGACTCTTGTGTTCCAGTCCCTATATGGAGCATAGACTATAAACACTGTGGTGTGTGCTTCTATGTTATTATGTATTATTGTATCAGCAAACACATTTAGGTAAGCAGAACAATAGATGGACTTTAATTCAGCAACATAAGAACATAAGAAGAGCCATGCTGGATCAGACCAAGGGTCCATCTAGTCCAGCATTCTGTTCACAGGGTGGATGACCAGCTGTCTATGGGAAACTCACAAGCAAAACATGAATGTAACACGCCCTCCTGCCCAAGTTTCTCAGCAACTGGTGTATGTAGACATACTGCCTCTGGTATAGAGGTAGCATATAACCATCAGGACTCCTAGCCAATCATAGCTTTCTCCTCCAGGAATTTGTCCAACCCCTTGTTAAAGCCATACAAATTGGTGGCCATCACTATATCTTGGTGGAAGTGAACTCCATTGTTTAATTATGCACTGTATCCTTTCAAGTGACCTAAAGCTCACACCAGTCAGCTTCATGGGATGACCCCAGGTTCTAGTATTATGAGAGAGGGAGAAAAATGTCTCCCTATCTCCTTTCTCCATGGGCGTCATTAGATGAACATTTTATTGCACGCTCGTGATTGTTCACTCATGGAAGTCATGGGACCTTTGCATGATGCTGTCAACCTCCAATACCTCTCATATTGAATTCAAGGGATAATATACCAGTAAAACTTACTGAAATGCAGCAATAAACCTAAATTGTGTGATAAAACAGCCCCATTTGCTGGAAGTGTCAGTGAAACATATGGGAAGGAACCAGCAAAAATGGAGCGGAGCCCATGTATTTTGACAAAGCACAAAGACTCCAAAAGAGGAAGCCCTGGTATGGCTCTGGGATTTTTGCAAAATGTAGAGAAACCCATAGTGTCTCTGAACATGGACATCACATTTAGATCCATTGCTAATAGCCATCGACAGATCTATCCTTAATCAATTTGTCTGAGCCTTTCTTGAAAGCTACTATCAAAGTTGCGATCATAATATATTGTGGCAATTAGTTCTATAAGTTAATTATCTGTTGTGTGAAGTAACACCTTTATTTTGAAATTACCGCCAGTCTTTTGATAGACCCTGCACTGGTTTGGATTAACTATATACTATATGCTTAAGTAGATTCTCAGTCAGTTTTCTTTTTTTTCCATAAGAGAAACGAGACTTGAGATATCTGAAATTTTTAAGACCTCCCTTGGCTCTTTCTCCCCTTGAAATAGGCTCCAGATTAGTGGCTTTTTAGTCTTCTTTAACACTTGCTGTTTTAAGAATTCCTCCTTTGATGGTATTTTTGACTACATTATACTGTATCTTTCAGATCTATCACTGGTCTACAGTTCTTTGGATTTACCACACTTGAGTGCCTGAAGGTGATCAATAATTTCTTTCATTAAAGATTTGCATTTATTTCAAGGCCAATCTCTGAGCATACAGCTTGAATTTTCTGAAATATCTTCTGAAAAAAAGTCCAGAGGCTGGATGGAAGAGATCCTAAAATTTGTTTCCTATTTCTACATGCGTTTCAATTTTTCCTCTTTCTACATCTGTTTTGGTTTTCTTTAGTGGCTTAACAAGCCAGTTATATTTCAAAACATTTCTTTTAATGGAACATTCAGATATTCCCTCTGCCACCCCTCTTTGGACAGCCTGATGCTACATTGCTGCAAGTGATACAAACAGAATTTCCACTATCGCTGCAGCAAGAGAAGCATCATATGACATGCTTGGACTTTTTTCACCCAATGCAATTCTGTACCTTTCCTCTCCACACTTGAACACAACAAGGGTCAACACAGAATATAAGAAAAATCTTGCAAGAACACACCAAGGCTCCATCTAGTCAAGCATTCTGTTACTAATGGTAGCCAGCCGGATGCCACTGAAAAGCCTACAGTGAAAACATGAATGCAACAGGCTTTCTCTCTTGTTTGTCTTTGGTATCTTGTCTTGTATGTTTTCAGAATAGATGTTCTATTTAGCTTGGTACAAGTTAGGAGGAAGACCAGGTAGTGATCCTTGGCTTAATGTGATCATTCATTGACCCTGTTCAGATGAAATGCTAAGGCACGATGGTTAAGCATTTTGAGCTAAACATTATGGCTTAGCGTGTTGTGTGAACCATTCCTAACCATGATGGCTACATAACCAGGGTTTAAACATGCCCACTAACCATTTGCTGCAAAAGCGTTAGTGGCCTAATCATGGCTTAGTGCATTGTCTGAACAGTTCCATTTATTACCATATAATTATGTAGCCCAGTGGTTCCCAATCTTGGGTCCCCAGATGCCATCATCTCCAGCCAGCATGGCCAATTGTCAGGGATGCTGAGAGTTGCTGTCCAACAACATTTGAGGTCACAAGGTTGCCAACTTTGGGTCAAGCCACAACTTTCAGAACCCCCATCATGGAGTAAACCTGACCCTTCAGTCCAACCCAATTATAAAGAAACAGCTATGTTCATTTTCTTTCTCTTTCACTCTCTTTTTTTCTCTTCTCTTGGGCATAAGGAAGATGTGTACCAAATGTGTATATAAACTGCTGAATTCATTACCTTATATTGAAGCCAAACATTGTAATTGCTGATCACATAAGTCTTTATTGATGCAAGCAAAGAACCATGCATGAAAATTATTCTCATAAATGCAATCCTTGATTGCATTTCCCCCTTTAATTTTTCCTCTCCAAAGACTCAGTGCTGAATATAAATCAGTTGCTTTCATCACTGGCTAGTTCTCTGCTTCTAAGACTGGAGAAAAGGTAGTTGAAAGTGCAACAGAAGTTTGTAAAAGTAGGAGATGGAGAGTAGCTTAATCAAAAGAATTGCTTGATTGTTCTGGATATCATCATGAATTATTGTTACCTATTCTGATCAACTGATGTAGTGTATCACCAATTTGTAAATTTGTGATTATCTATTTATCATATATCTATCTATCTATCTATCTATCATCTATCTATCTATCCAGCAATTTCTCTTTCCCACTGAACAGTTCTGCTCAGGGGATGCTCCCTGCTAGTGGAAGTACGGGGGGGGGAGGCAATTTTTTCTGATCTCTGACTCTAGTAGCCTCTTGTTCCCTCTGAAATATAGGGCTTTTAACTAGGGGTGTGTACCGGATTGGGTCCGATCCACGATGAAGACTCGATCCAGGGGAAATCGGATACAATTATCCGATTTCCGATCCCCGCATCTGGATCGTCTGATCTGATCCAAACGGGTCCGGAAGGACCTGATCTGGTTGGGATAAAATCGGAGGATTGGACCTCCTCCTGTCCCTTGCGCTCCTTACCTGACGGGGCCGTCCATTGCCTCGGCAGCGGAAGGCCCCAGCAGGTAAGGAGCACGAGAGGTGGGAGGCAGGAGGGGGGGCCCACTTACCTGCCGGGATGGCTGCTTGCCTCTGGTGCTCAGATCTACTGAGAAGCAGACTTCGTGGCCTGCCTCTCATAGCGCGCCAGGTGCTTACCTGCCGGGGTTTACCTGCCGGGGTGCCTGCTGCCATTCGCTGCCGCCCGCTGGTCAAATCTACTGAGAAACAGGCTTTGCGGCCTGGTTCTCAGTAGAGCGCCAGGTGATGATGTCATCACCTGGCGCTCTCCTGGGAACTAGGCCACGAAGCCTGTTTTTCAGTAGATTGGACCAGCGGACGGCAGCAGACAGCAGCGGGCGCCCCGGCAGGTAAGGAGCGCAAGTGGGGGGGAGGGACAGGGAGGGGGGAATTAGGCCTCCACTCACCTGCCCCCATGTTTTTGCCATAGGCTTACATTGGGGGAAAGAAAGCCTATGGCGAAAACAGCTAAAATGGCGTCCGATCCGAAAATCAGATGTCCGATTTTCAGATCAGAATTGGGTCCGAACTGAACCGGGAAGCCTCCGATCTGATCCAATCTGATCCGAAGCCTCAGTTCCGGTTCCGATCCCAGTTCTGATCTGATCCTGGGGGGCATGCACATCCCTACATTTAACCCACCACTTTACCATGTTTTCTGATTCTGGATCCTCATTTCTTTTCTGTTTCCCTCCCCTTCTCTGCCTTTCTATATGTTCTGCTACATTACCTCTAGGTATAGTGGAATGTTCTGCTACATTACCTCTGTGGTATAGTGGAATTCTACAATTACACTAGCATTTCATTTTGCCATTCCTCAAAATACTGGGCTTTCCCGGATCACTCCCATGGGAGAGTGACGGATGAAGACATTGTCTAAAGCACCCACAAACTACCATGAGTGAGAAATCATGAGGGTACAATAAATACCTTGTGTTGAAAAGCTGATATGCTCCAGATATTGGGAAGACACAAGTGGCTGCAGAGAAAGGGGGAATGAGCAAAAGTAATTCCTTCTTCCACTGGTTAGTTCCCTCCCTAGATCAAATGCCTTCCATGGATGAAAGTTGACCTTTCATTCCTGGAACAGGAAGCCTGAATCCATCCCCATGCCATTATATTTAAAAAGATCAATTTTTCCTTTCATCATTTCCTTTTCATCTAGATACTTTCTGTTACATATCCAATTTAGAAATTCATTTCCATGAGTTCAGTTTGTTGAACGATGGTTTTAAAACATGTGGAGTGTAGTCAGAATGTGGCACATGGTGCTGAAGGTTAGAGAAGCAACAGATTAACATTCCAGAAGATGATTTCTCTGAGGACAAACTCTTGAAAGTATCACAGGCTAAAGCTCATGACCCTGATGATGCATCTAGTGTTCTCAGTAAAATTGCTGCTCTGATTTGTCAGCAGCGAGGACAAGGTGATGCCTTTTTCAATTAGTTGATGACATTGACTACAGGCATGTCAAGATAAGTCTATAAATATCATTTACATCATAGGCTAATATATAAATTGATAGGGATAAATTAATCTGGAATTTCTGAATGTTGCTGTTTTTCCTATTAAGCACATTTAAAGCTGTAGTGATATGGTGTATCTACTTTCTCCACTCCAAAGTTTTAGAATGAAGTGCCAACTGTGTATTTCACCCTATGTGAAATGAATGTCAATTCACTTCCTGACAGGCAGAAAAATGGATGAATCAGATTGTAAGGGAGAATATATATATATATACTTTGGAGTGTGGTTTTGCTCTAAGGAAATTAGTGGAAAAGAGCAGCCTTGTAAGGTTCTTAGTTATTGTCTTCACACTGATTTCAAGATCAGATATGCTCAAGTAGATAAGTAAAATGGTGCTCCTTCTAACATTCAGAGCACAAAAAGAAAGAAAGGGACCCCCACCACCTCAGCTTCATATGAGATACTTCATGAACAAAATATACACATTTCAAAATGAGTAAACACAGAAGCTAATAATGGATTGTGGGAAATATTTTTAAAGATGATCAAGGAATTGAATGACAATGAGAATTAGAAGCCCAAGTGCCGTTTGAACTTTGTTCCTCCTACCCTCTTAACAAAACTAAAATCTCAGCCATCCTACTGTATCTGTAGAGTCTTTTGGTGGGATTAAAAAAGACACTTGTGCAAATGAAGGACACTTCTACTTGCAATTTGAATGGGACCCAGTTTTCAGCAATTCTCCTTTCCATGTGGAGCCCTCTCTCCATGCCACTTCCCATGTTGTTCCACATCCCTCCCATCACATCTTAGGCATATCTTGGGGTGGACCGTGCTTCTCTTTGTAGATCTGATGTTATGATGTTACGTAGCAAATCTGCTGCCTAGTAGACATATACATGCTGCTTGCCTCTACTTATGCTCTACTGGTAAAAAAACCCCATATATATATATATATATATATATATATATATAAAACAATTTAAGATTTCAGTGCAATTTTCTCCAATGAAAGCCAAACTTTTTACTGTTCAGAAATGTTGGGAGCACATAACAATACCACATCATTGGCTTTCTTATGGCCCAATGTTGGGCTGTTGTGTGTGGAGTGTATTTCAGCTGTGTGGAAGTATCTTTCAAGTACACATAGACTGAGTGGGCATATGGGCATTTCAGCACAAAATAACTGGAGAACAAGAGAGAGGGAACACAAACATCATTTTTTGTTTTTGTTTTTAAGCAATTTTGCTTCCTGAGGCCACTGAACTGGGTGTTCCATTGAATATGTGGTTTCCTTTGAAAGTTTATGGAAATGCTCCCCCCTCTCATCTACTAAAATTCAAAACATAGACACAAATCATTTATAGGAGACAAAAAACAATAAGTAGTGTCAGCACAGAGGGCTATATTTTACTCGGCTGTGCCATGAGGAATTATGGTGGCTTGCGATGAGTAGAATATAAAGTAACATACGGTGCCTGTTGACAACAGGGTTGGAAATTATGAAATGTAAAATCCAATATATTTTCTTCCTAGTGTCAAACAGCTGGGAGTTTTTTATGGCTTCTAGCAGGATGTCAAGCCTTTTCTCATGGACCAATAATTCTAGAAGCCCATTTAAGTGCATGCTGTTCTTTATGTATTTTGATATGATATGTTTCTTAAAAAATAATTGCAGATTTTAATAGACTGTGACTCAGGCAGATACAGCAACACTTACAAAGCAACCTTACAAAGACTTGTTGGGGAGTAAATCCCATGGAACTTAATGGGAATTACTTCTGAGTAGACATGAAAAGGGTTGTGCTGTCAGTGGTGGAAGTTGGCATCATACTTGTTTAGATAAACAAGTAGCACTAAGATATTTTAAAAATATAATTATAATGCGGCTTTTAAAATAAGATGATGGCAACACAGTTCAGATAAGAGTTCTCCTGGTGAAACATGAGGCTAAGTTGGATAGTGGGCAAGACGATTATATAGATATAGATATAGATGGCATCCAAGTACTCAGAGGTTGGAGCATCTCATATATCTAATGCCCTGCTAGGTTTTTGTTGGCAGGGAAGAAGGAAGGAGGAGCAGTGTTTGTGAGGAAAAGGAGGGAATACATTTAGACCAACTCCTGGGCTGCTCTGAATTTTCAGACTGGTTGGCAGCATAGTCGATGGCTGGGAGGGCTTTGGATCATGAAGAACCAGAGGCATATGCACTTCGCCCACTCTACTTTCCATCTTGTACAATGTCAGTTGCATGAATTGTTCCATGAGAACAGGGAGGAGGAGTCTGAGATTGGATCTTCTTCTCCAAGATCAGAGCTTTATCTCCAAACTTGGAGAGGGACTTTTGATCTGTTCTGTGATTGCAGCCTCAATGGGGTTTTGTGTTCTGGAGCTAGGCTATTGGCTCATGTGAATGAATATATATACATACATACATACATACATACATACATATATATATATATATTCATTGCAGAGTAAGAGTGAATAGTTTCTTGCTAAGGTAAGTCTGTCTCCTGTCATAAGTAATTATTAATAGAAATAGCTATTTTGATAAACAGAAGGCTTTTTTGGACCACTGTGGCTGTTTCAACAGTTTTTTCTTCTCCTAGCTCTCTTCTGGAAACCAGAAAAACAGATACTGTCAGAACCACTGAAGGTAGTCATCAATATGGTGATGAGATGGAATACTTGCAGGAGGTGTCCCATTTTGGATTAGAAAGATTAGCATTAGCCTGAGATGATGTATGAGGTGATTTGAGGGCAATAGCTAGGGAATTGTGACATCAGTAAGAGTTAGAGGATGATGAAGCTTGGGGATGACTTTCTGTAATGTGTGTTTTAGGAAGCAGAAGGTTGAACTTGCAACATATTTCCAGATCTAAGAGCCAAACTACACATTACGTGGGAGGTCAATGATTGCTTTGCATCAGGGAATCAGCACAGGGAGGTGGCCCTGATCCAGAGCAGCCTCTCTAGCTGTTTTTAAGTGAAGAAAACTATATTGGGAGATCCAAATCTCCTGTGTCAGGTATACTGGCCCTTTACATACAGGAACTATCAAATGGTTGTTTATTTCTATGAAAATGTGGGTTCCAGAAGTTGTTCACCAGTACTGTTAACATCTATTTTTAACATAGAATTTTAAAGAATGTGCAAACCAATGATGTTCACACACATAACACTAGCCCCAGGCTAGATCTACACTACTGCTTTATAGCGGTATTGAAGTTGGAGCACAATCAACAATCCATATACTGCTTTCAAAGTGTTATTTCCTGTTTTTTAATCCACATAATGATTTGACACAAGGTGTAGATCTGATCCATGATGTATTTAACTAAAGGTACCTTATATAGTTGTGTATACATACAAAAAGGCACCAGTCTACTTTTTTCCTGTGGCGTCTTCCCTCTCATCCCTTATTTCCTGGTGCTGCCCTTCTATTGGCGTCTTCTTCTTCTTCTTCTTCTTCTTCTTCTTCTTCTTCTTCTTCTATAGATGTACACACATTTTGTCTCTTTTTGTTTGAACAAGGAAAAAAGATCTTGGGATTTACAAGGAGAACAGAGAGCCTATCTACACAGTACCTTGGAACGTTTTAAATAGTATTTTAAAACGTTCCAAATAGGTGCGTTCCAAAACATCTTAGGCCACATTAAGGAGTACTCATGTTACAGGAGAAAAAATCTTCAGTCTTCAAAGTGGTGTGTGCGGTCTCACACCCTTCTGCCCATCTTTTTCTGTTTCATTTTTACAATGAGTTTAGGGCAAGGCATTGTGGGCGCTGTAGTTCACTCGCCCACTTCCTCCTTAGTTCCCCTTTCATTCCCTAGCTTTCAATGAGTATAGGGCTAAGCATTGTGGGTATTGTAGTTCACTCGCCCACTTCCTCCTTAGCCCCCCTTTCTTCCCCACCAATCAACGGCTAAGCATTTGTGCGCTGGTAAATGAAGTACTGCCCCCACAAATCACAAATGGTAAGGAAGGACACATAATTTCTATAATTATTATAGAACTAAGCTGACGAGTGTTTCCCAGAGGACCTTCTCTTCTACCGCTCCCAGACTGTGGAATGGCCTGCTGGAGGAGATTCGACAAATTAGCAGTCTTCATGAATTTAAGAGAGCCATGAAGACTGCTCTCTTCTGGCAGGCCTATCCAGTTGAATTTTAAGATGTTTTTAATGATGTATTGTTTTTTATTTGTTTTTAATATCTCATCTATTTTGTGGTCTTTGTATTTTATATTTATTGTTGTTCCCCGCCTCAATCCGGAGGGAGAGGCAGGTTATAAATTATTATTATTATTATTATTATTATTATTATTTAAATGATTTATTAAAAGTAAAAACCGTTGTATATAGCTGAAGTGAGTTTTAAAAAACCTTGGGTATACAACGTTCAAGGGAGTGTGTCATGTGGCCCAAAGAGTTTTCGTAACCCTTATAAAACGTTATAAAGCTAGTGTGTAGATCGGCTCATAGTCAGAGTCTTTTTTTCTCATTATCATTTTTATAATGAGAAATAAAGAGGGAAAGAGAGGGGCGGGCAAATCACTGCATTCTTTTGGGTAGAACTAGACTTAATTCTTAACACAGGCCCACATTTAAAATGGTATTTCTGTGTTCATGGCCAGATGTACACCTTGTGTCAAATCATTACGAATGTGGAATAAAAAGCAGAAAATAACACTATGAAAGTGGTATATGGAATGTGTCCTGAGCCCCAACAGTTATCAGTGCCCTTCAATAGCACTATAAAGCAATAATGTAAGAGCTCCATGAAACGTGGGGAAATCACATTCTCTACTGTCACTTCTCTAGTCCCGCTTTCATTGCTGGTTACTTCCTCTTTTGGCCCATCCAGTTGGCAATTCTGATCGTGCTGCTTCTCCTGCACACAGCAGGAGACAGCTGCAACTTCCATCTTAATTTTAAATTGGACTTACTGGGGTGTTTTTTGTGATGCGAAGAAGGCAAGAAGGGGCGGGAGGTGCTTGGGAGGCAGGCGACGTCATGAGAGGGACCCGCATAAATCTGTGAGTGCCCAGTAATGAGTGTGCAATAAAAGGCTCATCTGATGGAGCTCTAAATCTAGCCCCTTTCTCTGCTCTCTCAATCCAACATACTGGCAGTTTCCTTTGTTGTTTCCTGTGCGCACCACCCATAGTAGTTGCAGTCAGTGACGAAGAGCTGGTACAAGAAACGTGATGAAGCCAAAACAGGGTTAAGACTTACTAAATGTAATGGGAAAGGAAGGTAAAACCTGACACAGGGGTATCCCTTTTGCGGGGAGGAGAAGCAAGTGAAAAAGCAATAGAGGGGATATAATGGTAGAAGGGACCAAAATGTGGTTAGAGGGAATCAGTTCTGGAAAAGCCAAGCAGAACGTTGAAACCAAGGGCATCACTCCCCCCTTTTTTAGTTCAGTCGTAGGAATAATTGCTCATTGTAAAGTAATGTTTGTTTGTTCCACACTTCAGTCTCCTGTGGCATCATTTTACAAAGTTTGCAGAAGCAACTACTACCAGAAGTAACATGAGCATAGTGGTGAGCAAGATAAATAATTTAGGCTGGACATCAAAGGTTTGAGGTGAGAAAGAAGACCAGAAAGCATAATATTTGTAATAGTCAAGATGAAAAGTGACGAAGGTCTGACCTGAGTAGATTGAAGGTGAAATGGAAAGCAAAGAGTAAATTTTGGTAATATTGAAGAAAGAAATGAGGGCAAGTTCTGGCAACAGAATCCATCTAGTGAGAAAGAGAGTCACAGAATTTGTCTCCTGCAATGACTATTTTTATACAGATTGTTGTGCATTGTGCCAAACCTTCTCCATGAATGTCTGTGCTTCAGAAGTTTATTCAGCTACCACCCTTTTTAGTATACCATCCTACTTCTGATTAAGAGCTGCTTGCAGAGGAGCTATTCATGTACTGTATATTCCTGGGCAAGGTTTCTTGCTCTCTCCTCAGTCTTTGGGCATCCAAAACTCCCCATGTCATACCTTGTATGTTTAGACATGTCCCTGGTTGTTTGGGCTAGCAGTATTGACTTAGGGGCTATCTACACCATAGCTTTAAAATGTTTTAAAAGGGTTGCAAAGACTCTTTGGGACACACGACACACATACTGAACCGTTGTATATGAGTTGCTTTTACCTTTGTGTCTAATAGATTCAAAACGTATTTTAGCTTAGAAAACCTGTTGCTTGTAAAAAAATGTGTCCTAGCTTACCATTCTGTAGTTGCAGAGATCAGTTGTTGATTATCCAATAGCAGACGTGGAGGCGGAGGTACTGTTTCAGGTGACATAATTCTTTGTTTAGCCTGAACTGCCCTTGAGTTTTGCTGGGTTCTTGGCTCTGCTCTCCAACTGTTTCCAATTGCATTTTTGAAGTTAAGCTGCGCTTTCACTTTAAGAGCTGAATTGGCAGCTACGGAAAGGAAGAAATGCTTTACAGGAAGTGGGTGGGTTTAAAACAGTATCTGGAACAAACGAGGCAAGAAATACTGCGGCTGCCTCTACAAGAGGCATTTAAAGCTCTTTGAAGTCTCATTAAAAATTTTACCTCCACACCAGCGGAGCGCAAATACGGTGTAGAGGCGCGTTATCGCTCCGATTATGCGCATTATCGAATGCACGTTAAATCGCGAGTTTTATTTTGCTCTGTCCGTTAAAGCGCATTTTGACTGTGTGCATATGCGCTTATGCGCATTAACTACTTGTAAACCACATTTTGGACATCCTTTAATGCGCTTCGCCGCCTCTCACCGCCTCTTGTGCAGAGTGATTAGGCGTAAATGCGCTTCTGCGATTATGTGCATAATCGGCTAACCAGGCGTAAAAGCGAATCCTTGTAGAGGGGACCTAGGTGTGACCTCGGGAACTGCTAGAAGGACTGCAAAAAGTAAGTTCTTTACCATTTCTAGACAGTAGTGTGCCCTTGCATGTAATACAATGGTGTAATTTACACCATTGTAAATTATGTTTTGAAACATTCCAAGCAACAGTGTAGATCCCTTCTGAAAGCATTTTTTACTCCACTTTTCAGCCCAAAAGGCTCCCAGAGTGGTTTCCAAATCTAGAAAAAGCCAAGACAGTCCCTGCTCTCAAGTTTATAATCCAAAGGACGTGGCACATGAAGAAAAAGGGGGATGAAAATGGAGGGCGGGGGAAGCAATCCCAGGCCCCATTTTTAAAGTTACATAGTAGTTCTTCTAAGGACTAACTCAGTTGGAAACAGTCCAAGAAGACGAAGAGTTAGCAGTGGTGTCAAGGGTGGGCATCGGCAGGCACTTGCCAATGGCTAACACCTCAGCAGGGGCCTATTGACAAATGCATCCTGCAATCACTCCTCTTCACCATTGAAAGCAACCTGCTTGTTCACTTGCCTCCTGCTCTGGCTGTCAAGGAAACAGTCATGAGAAAGAAGCAACAGGAGATGGCGGCAGTGGTGTAGTAGTAAATTTTGAAGTGCAGTCACTCATCATGACTGTCCCCATAGCCAAGCCTTGAAGGAGATTCCAAAAATGCAGACAGCTGTGTTGAGCCATATCAACCAGCCAATTCTAGGCATTTTCATATTCTAAGATCGGGTAAAACTAATTGCTCTTAATTGCCCATTGAAGACCAAGCCACTCCAAAATACTTCCCTTTACAACAAGGAACAATATGTTCATTTCCCCCTCAGCTACTCAGAGGGTTGCAACTAAGCTCAGAGGAAACATGGAGTTTTGAGAGGGGAGGAAGCACATCACATCAGCATCTCTGTTAATAAGAAAATGGGCTGTGCTGCATCCCTGTGAGCCCTGACTCCAGTACACCAGTGAACGGTGGTGAGAAGGCAGGCTCACCGAGGAGGCAGCCCATGGAGGGTGTCTTGTCTGAGGGATCTCAGAAAAGCTGGCACTGGGAGGAACCAATAGGAGCTGGTCATTCAGCAACGGCTCTGCTTCCCATCTCTCCCTGTGCTGGAGCATCATGACATGTCTGTACACAGCATTCGAGGGTTTAAAAACAAACAAACAAACCAAAACCAAGGTATTTTTATTAATAAAGTATAAAGAGAGAAAAATGAGTGTTTCAATACAGGTCTGTTAAGTGCTGTATGTACTTTCGGTTTCCATGGCAGAATTGAGATCCAAGCTCTACACAAAGAGATTTTCCTTTCCTGCTTTTCTGCTACAGAACTTCTGAGTGGAGCTGTGCTAGAGCAGAATAGCTCAACTGCACAGAGTACAAACAGCGCTTTCAGAAATAAACCCCCATTTTTCCCGTTCTAAAACCAAAACACAACCTGGGCAGCAGGTGCTCTGAAAAAAAACAGAAGCAAACTGGAGGTTCACGATGTCATCCAAAGACCCTGTAAACAGCCATGAGAAAGCAAACACAAGTGTGTAATAACTGCCTTGTGTAGAAAAACTCAGCATAAAAGTCCTGCTGGATGAAGCCAGAAGCCTATCTAGCCCAGCATCTTGCTTTCCAAACTGGCTCATCAGATGCTTCCAAGGAAGTCCCCAAGCAGGACTTGAAGGCAATAAGCCTCTTTGCTCCAGCAACTAGTATCCAGATTAAGGGATACTTGAGGAACTTGGTCTTTGCGAATTTCAACACAAAATGACCCAATTCGCACCTCTCAGAACCCCCTTTCATGTTATTTCCAAGAAAGGGTAAAATGTGTAGAAACAGGCTGCAAGGCCAAACCTATAGTCCCGTCCACTCACCCTACCCCCCCGCCCCACTATCCATTATTTGGATGTTTGTAGCAGGGAAATGTTCATGCACAGACCTCTATGCACAGACAGATTTGCTCATTGCTACCTTTGAACATGGAAGTTCCAGTATTCACCATGACTAATAACCATTGATAGATGTTTCCTCCATGAATTTATGTCATCTAACATGGAGCCACCACCAAACAGCAATGAATTCCTTGCTCTATCATGTCCTCCCTTGGTCATCTCTCCAACCAACCCCCTCTGCCACCCCAACTAAAAAGTCCCAAACTCTTTATCTTCTCCTTCAGGGAAGGTGCTCCAGCTCCCTGATCAATTCTTGTCACCCTCTCTGTACCTTTTCTAGCTCTATAATATCCTTTTTGAAATGGGATAACCAGAACTGTACAGAGTATTATAAATGTGGTCACACTGTAAGATCATTACAATATTGGCAGTTTTATTTTGAATCCCTTTCCTTAGAATCCCTAGGATGGAATTGGTCTTTTTCACACTCAGTTGACATTTTCCTACAGCTATCTACCATGACAGCAGCATTTCTTTTGGGTTGAAATGGGGAGCGCATGTTTAAATAGCTTGAAAGGCATCAAAGAAAAATACAAGCAAAAGAAGTTCTCAAAAAAATAAAATAAAACTAACTTCTGTACACAGACTTTCATCAATTAGGATGCTTCTAGGTGAGGCTTCCATAGTGACATCACCCCTAATACTTTGCAGAATTTTATGGGGGAGGGGAGTTCAGACAACGTTCTCTTCCACTTAAAACTCTCCCATGTTTTCCCATCGCTTCTTCTGTCTTTACCTTACCACAGAAAATAGCTTCAGGAAACAAACAAACAAACAAACAAACAAACCAGAATTGCTACACAAAGCCTTCTGATTGGTAATGCTAGGACCCCTCTGTCTGGGAGCACCCCTACAGACTTAAGGAGTTACTAAGCATTTGTACACACATCTTTAGATGCCAGGTGGACAAAGATTCCCCTGGATGGGACAAATTTGACATTTTTTTAATTGTGAAGAAATCTTTTCAATGGTGATGCTGGGGTAGAAATCTAGCGTTTCATCTAGTTTGTTCTTTGAAATCAGGAGCAGAGACATTTTAAGATGCTAAGTTGGATCAGCCAGTATTAGCAAGATGTAGTACTTCATCTTGGGCAATGACAGTACTTCCTCTGAAGTTAGAATTGACTAACAACACAATTGTATTAATGGAGGCACAGCCGTGCCTCCATTGTTAAGGGCCGTCAGTAAAAAACACATTCCGCCATGTTAAAATGATAATGGGGGGGGGGTCATTCTAACAGCCATAAAATCGAAAATGTTTCATCAACCTTTCTGAAATTTACAGGTGCCAGAAAAAAATGTTTGTTTTACATTACCTGAAAATTTCAAGAAGATTGGTGAAAGATTGAGGGAAGGAGAGCAGTTTAAGGTAGAAAAGGAATACAAACCTCTCTCCCTGCTTTTGTAAAATTTACTTCCGGGTTGAGACTTTTTGTGCTCTCAATTTGCATAATTTCTAGAGCCTTATTAACTAATCAAGTGGTGGGGTCTTCTTCCTCCTTGACTATAGTTGATGGAAAGCTTTTCGTTTTTTTTAAATTCCCTTTGGTTGACTTTTAAGGACTATTTTAACCTCTCATTCAAGTCAATGAGGTGGCCATCTTCCCTTATAACGCAACACTGACACACGCTCAGCATCGCTCTCCCCCCTCCCTCCTGCCTTAGAATGTGGGGTGGGTGAGTGAAATGGCCGCTGCCTCTATAGCACAGAACTTTTGAGTGAAGAAGAAGAGTTTCTCTTTTCTCTTCTGGAACATGCATTCCTTTGGCTCTGAGAGTATTTTGGGCTATCTTCATAAGGCCAGTTTGCTCTTTTGCCCCCTGGTGAAGCAGGATGTGGTTACTCTGGATCCATGACAACCTGATCTTCAGATCTCTCCTGGGAATAGGTGGCTATACCTTTCTTTCTATCCCCCCCACCCCATACACACACAGTGCTCCTTCCCTCTTTTCTAAGAATTTGGTCCATACGGTTATAAATTGAAAGCTTCAAACACTTCATTTAATTAGTTTGGGCCGGTGTTAATTTTTAAGTACAACGTTGAAACCTTTCAAAGTGCTTCTGGGCCTACAACATTGGTTTCGGCCTAGTCACCCTGTTTTTCTAATAAGGTTTAGAAACAGTTGAGCTGTCATTTATTTTGCATATTATACACACATGGATTTTCTTTCTAATCCTTGCAGTCTACACTGGCTCCCTCCTTGATGTGTTTTTGGATGCAGACAAACCCTTTTTTGTTCCAGCAGGCCTTTGGCAAATAATCTGGACCTCTGTCTATACCTTTGACTTTTAAATTGTTATGTATTTAAAATGTTTAAAATGCTTTAATATTGAAAAGTATTTAATTATATTTTTAACTTTTGTATATTTAGGCTGACCATATGAAAAGGAGGACAGGGCACATGTAACTTTAACAGTTGTAGAGAAAAGGGAATTTCAGCCAGTGTCATTTGTATGCAATTAGTCTCTGGTGAAATTACCTCTTCATTTTTTTTTTAAAAAATTATTTTATTTTCAAACATAAAACAACATAAAATACAATACATAACCACATACCCCCCGTGCTCCCCTCCCCCCAGGTTTTTTCCCCTTCCCCGTTCTTAATACATATTCCAAATATGGGCTCCATATATCTCCAAAATCATTCTTACTGGACATTCCCCTCATTATTTTCATTTTACACGTTAGCTTATCATTAAGTGCCATATCCCATATTTCTTTATATCATTCTTCTATAGTATATATCCCTTGCCCTTTCCAGTTTTTAGCAATCATTAATCTGATGGGAGCCAGGAGGTTGTTTATCAATTCTCTCTTGTTTATATTCTCATTTCCTTTATCCCATATTGCTAGTAGAGCCAGCTTTGGGCTTAATTCCAGTTTACTTCCAATTATTTCACTTATTTCTTTAAACACCCTTTCCCAAATTTTTTGTACATGTTCACAGCTCCACCACATATGAAAATAAGTTCCAACCCCCTGACATCCCCTCCAACAATTCTTGGACACTTTTTTATCTATCTGATGAAATCTTACCGGCATTAAATACCATCTCCATACTGTCTTATAATAATTCTCCTTAATTCTAATTGACAAAAGCTTTAACATTCTTGCATCCCATATCCTCCCCCAGTCATATTCATTAATTTGTTCCTTTAGATCATTTTCCCAAATCATTTTAAGAGAGTCTCGATATTCATCATCCTCTATCAGAATTCTATATATTTCGCTAGTCAAACTTTTTCTAGTTTTAATTACTTCTTTCTTTCTTCTTGATTCAATTAAATCTTCAAATCTTGTATTATTTCTACATTTCTTATTCATCTTTTTCCATTCCTGTGTCCATTTTTCCAATTGTAAGCATTTGAACCAAGCTATCTTTTGACCTTTTAACAACTCTCTAATTTGCACCTTATCTATAATTCTTTCCATCCAATTCCTTAACTTAATAATTTCCTGATCCTTCAGACTCCCTTCCAACTCTACTTTTAAATTCCTTGGGAAGTTTCCCACTACTACCACTGGGGCGAGTGGAGAGTCTCCTGGTATTAACTTTCCTTTAACTTTCTCCCAGATCTCTAGAATATTTTTCAGCAACGGGTTGTCCAGTCCCCTGAAATCTTTCTTTTGAATTTTAATAAAAAAAATATTTTGCAATTTAAAATCTAGTTCCCCTGTTTGCGTTTCTAACCATTCTAAGTCTTCCTCCCCTAATATACTATTTATAACATATCTTAATTGATTAGCAATATAATAACTCTTTATATTTGGAAGTCCCAAACCACCTTTCTTTTGTGTCTTATACCATAACCCTTTATTAATCCTATCTCTCTTATTTCCATTGCAATAAGCGTTAATCATATTTTGCCAGCTCTTTAACTCTACTTCCGATATTTTAATTGGCAGCATTCTAAACAAAAAATTAATCTTAGGTAATATCTTCATTTTAATAACCGCTATTCTACCAAACCAAGAGTGTTTTAATTTTCTATATACCTCTAACTTTTCCCCTACCTGTTTTTTCAAACTTGCAAAATTAATTTCCTCTAACCTATCTAAATTTTTGCAATATTAACTCCTAAATAACGTACTATATTTTTAAGCCTAAAACCAAATTACCTCTTCATCACAACAGTTAAAGTTGCAGGCACTATACTGGAGTGACCATATACAAAAGAAGGCAGGGCCCCTGCAACTTTAACGGTTGTGATGAAGAGGGAATTTCACCAGGAACTAATTGCATACAAATAACACTGGCTGAAATCCCATCATTGAAAGTCAGTATGTCCCATGGTCAGGAATGCTGGGACTTGTCATCTCAAACACCTGGAGGGCAGCAGGATGGGGAATGCTGTTCCATACCCTTACCAAATACAGGGTCTGCCCAATACTTTTCTCTCACACACATCTCGCATATAGCAGCACTCTTGATAACAAAAGGGGCACTATTCTTCACAGATCTAGCACCAGAGCATGTGCCAGGCACTTCCAACTTTTGGTCAATATCTTGCCTTTCAAAGAACCAATGTTTTTTTTCTTTAAATGTATTTATAAAAAATATACTGTTCACTCCCCACAATCCCTGCACAATACATCATCTCATCAAAGCAACAGCGGAGCAGAAGAGGTTTAGTTTGGCTGTCTTGAACACCTTTCAAATGAGATTCGTTTGCAATCCTATACGTCTTGGGAGAAAGCTCTAGTGAATTCCGTGGCACTGGCTTCTGAGAAGACATGTATAGGAGTCAACCTTCTCCAGCCTGGTGGTCTCCAGATGTGTTGCCCTGTAATTCCCATGTTATGTGTTATGGGGAAGACAAAAATCAATTCATACTTAATTTAAAAATAATACTTACGCATGAAAGTATTAGGTGGTAGCTCTGCCTTTGATCTCACACTGCTGAACAAGTAAGAGAAATCCTTTATCTGATATTCAAGAAACAGACATCCTATGCCATGTGTTGAAAACTAATGTTGACGTCTGAAGGGCTATCTGGATTAGGTGTTCAAGATTCATTCATTGTTGTTTCATTTGGTTTTGACAGTTTATTTAAAGTGATGCAGCTTTTTTGTAGTTCCTTGATTGATCACATATCTTAATGCTGGAAAACATCATACTTTAGTACAGATGTGGGCACAAAATAGATCTATCCTGATGATTTGGACATCAACTCGCGGCATTCCTGATAACTGCCCATGCTGCTAGGGGCTTTTACAAGTTGAATTCCAAAACGTCTGAAGATCTACATTCTGCCTTCCCTTGTTCTTGAACAACATTCCCCAACCTGGTGCCTGTCAGATGTGTTGGGTTGCAACTCTCAACATAAGGAGATGCTCTAAGAAATGAGAAGTAGCTGGTCCTAAGTTGTTCATCATTATTTCCCACAACTCCACAGTCACCTCTGCAGATCAAATTGCATATCTAGATTTTTGAGATGACAAGTCCCAGCATTCCTGACCATGGAACATACTGACTTGCAATGATGGGAGTTGTAGTCCAACACCTTTGGAGGGCACCAGGTTGGGGAAGGGCTGCTCTAAACAAAAAAAGAGAAGTAGGTGTCCCTAAGTTGTTCGTGATCAGTTTTCCACAACCCCACAGTCACCTCTGCATATCATATTCTGCACCCTGTCCTCATGGTTTATCTGCTTTGGGAGAATGAGAATTTCACTTGCACTTTCTGCCTCCTTAGGGAGGATGTGGCGTTAAGGCTTGGGAGCCTTAACTCCCAATTTCCCTGCTTTTTGGTGCTTGGTTGGAAACTGTAGAGCCTTAACATTGTTTTTGTAAACCGTAGGTTTTTTGTTTAATGAATACATGTCTATTCAGAAGTAAGTCCCATAGCATTGTAGCCTTAATGCTACAGGCAGGCCTACCCTGTTGAATTTTAAGATGCCTTTTAATAATGTATTCGTTTTATATGTTTTTAATCAGTTATATGTATTTTATGGTGTTTTGTATTTGGTGTTGTACCCTGCCTCGATCCAGAGGGAGAGGCAAGTAAGAAATAAACATATTATTATTTATTATTAGTAGTATGCCAAGAATGGATACAAAGGATTTCCAAGTTGGGTTTCTTATAAGACTTAAAAGGTCTCAATAACAATATGGGCCAGTTAGACAAGGGAAGGGTTAATGTTTGGCAAAAAAATAATAATTACATTACATTTGACAAAAAATGCTGTCCAGATCAGAAAATATTTTGGGGTAATTATTCTGCCATCCACATTTTCAGGGCATCTTTATACAACAAAGACAGAAGGTATGTGACATGGTCAGCCTGAATCTAGGAATGCATCAAGATTGAGATTTTCTTTCCAAAGAGTCAACGAAAATACATCCTATGCACATAGTCAGAGCACTGGATTATACACATCAACAGAAATGTTGCAGTGTGGAGTTCTCCAGTTCAAGGTTCTAGCCAACCATGCCTCTTCTAGGACACTCCATTACATTCCCCTCCATTCCCATTTCCCCAATTTAACACCCCACACACACTGAGCATGCTCAGGCTTAACTGGGAAGTTCCCCCTTAGTTTCCCCCCCCTGTAAAGATTGTTTTCTGGTTTTGCAAACCTTGGAATTTCCTCAAGTCTGCTGATACCTCTTGTGCATTGATGGCACCATTTTGGCTACATAAGGGATATCACACTTGGAGAATAAGTTTTCTGTTATACATTATCCCTCCCTTCAGGGTTATTCCCTGTGAGGTAAGGTAGGCTGAGGTTAGTTAAAAATTTCCTAGAGAGTTTCATGGATGAGAAGAGATCTGAAGCTTAGTCCAACTCCATTACTTTTCTCACTACACAATATTGACTGCTTTCATTGTTGTTTTATAAGCTAAACCTTTACAAGATGGACTCACCTTGAAGTTGCCTGTCAGTCAGACCAAGGTAGTGAATGGAACTATCTGCACTGCTGCTGAGTGGGGTTGGAGATAACAGTGAATGGGATGGCACAGACATGACCTGCCTTAAAATTAGGCTGGTTCTTTCAGAAAATGAAAGGAATGGCGTGATGTAGAAAATCAACTGCTTGTAAGCTTCAGAAATTTGGTGAGGGTAAGTGGTGCTTGTGATACAGTACTTTAACTGTCAGTGGAATCCAGAGAAGACAAAACCAAAAGTCAGGCTTTTCAAGTTCTTAATAGTGACTGGTTGTTGGGTCAAAATGAAAAGAAACTCAAATGTTGCTTATCAAACAAAGTCCTGTTTTTCATGTTTAACACCTCAAAGATCTTGGATTTTCAATTCTTAGAACCTTTGCTCTTTTAAGCTATGTGAAATGAATTTTAATCAGGACCTGCCAATATTTATCAGTCTATCACACTTCATAACTCAGATAATAAAGAGTCTAGAGAGAAATGATGGGCTGGAGGAAGTGAAATCTTGAAGGCAAAACACGGAGTTTTCTATATCCAGGTCAGACAAGGGTATAAAAAGGTTCAGGATGAACTGTACATTTTGTCAGAAAAATCGATAAGAATGATTTCCCTATACTACAGGACTTGGATAAATTAATATTTGGAGCCATATGAACAATGGGAAAATAAACTATTTGGGGGTGAAGATAATGGTGTATTTCCTTGTTTATATCCACAACACACAACCATAAACCATCTTAAATTAATCTCCAGCATTGCTAATATAAAGACTGTCATGTTTCTCTTTATTTCTGCTCTCTGCTAGCTCAGGGACCTGTGTGTTTTTCACCAGGGCAAGATACAGATCTGAGTTACAGCCGTCCTTTATGCTCTCAGAAATGGGCTATCAACCATTGCTGGATTGTCCTAGAATGCCATATATTATCTGATATTTTCCAAGATACATAGAAAACAAAGATAGCCATGCTGTAAGGACAAAATTGAGAGCCAGTGTGGTGGAGTGGCTAGAGTGTTGGACTGGGAGTTGGAAGATCTGAGTTCTAGTCCCCAAATGGCCATGTAAGCTCACTGGATGACTTTGAGCCAGTCTCAGAGCTTCAGATTAGCGTTTTATCACATGCTGAGGGCTGGCCAGTCACAGTACTTCATATAACATTTTGACGATGCAGCCTGTGCATCTCCCACGCCTTCTGTTCTTTTTTCCACTTCAAAATACCACATGGAAAGTCTGATTCTTCTGGCCTCCATTTCCTGCTGTGTGCAGGAGAAGCAGTGCGATAAAAACTCCCACTGAATGGGCCATGTGGTTATTCCTTGCTTCCTCTTCCTTCCCCGTGTGAAGAAAGAGGAAGCTGATAGTCCCTGTTGTGGGACAGAAGCAGGAGGCAAAGCGATGGTAGGGAAACATGATCCTCCCCATCTGGAGATGTTCACGGATTCTCAGCCCAACCAACCTCACAGGGTTGTTGTTGTGAGGATAAAAATGGAGAGGATTATGTATGCCACCCTGAGTTCATTGGAGGAAAAAAGGTAGGATTTAAATATAATAAATAAATAATAAAACCGAGGAGGTGTGGCGGAATCCAAAATCCACAGTTAGGCAATACCTTTCTTAGGATCAACCAAAATAACACAACTGACTGTGCAAGCTAATTAAGTACCACCACCTCTCCTGATTTTCATTGGCAGTGCAGCATACAGGAAGAGCAGATTTCACCCCTCCCCCACTACAGCTGTGACCTCAATGAAAATCCCCCTCTCCCCTGTGCAGTAGTTAGCCTTACAGGAAAAAACCTTTCATTGGCTAATTGCTGTATGGAGAAATGATTTGATTGATTGATTGATTTTGGAACTGCAGCTGGGAGGGACATTCATCCCCTCATGTCCTGATGAAAATCCCCTTTTGAACCTTGAATTTACTTTTTAAACACGCAGATGTGATGGCTGATCATGCTATTCGGGGCTTTTCTACATGAAGCCTTTATTGTGCACTTGTCATTCTTCATTCATGGTAGTTTACCAGTGCTGTACAAAACAATGTCATCCTTGTGCAATTCACCCATTTTCCCCATTTTTTTTCCTGGAAGGGGAAAATGCTGTGTTTTTTACTTTTGCAACTTGAAACTGCCTCAATCCATCAGTGTAATTGCTCTACTGCACTTTGTTCTGCTATCGGTTGGGGGAATGTGGAGGCAGGCAGGGTGGGAGGAAGTTGAAGCACAAGAGCACAATGGTTCATGTTTAGAAAGAGGGCAAAAAAAGGGTGAAGGGATGTATAAGATTATGTTGCAGTACTTAGCAAAATATAGGATGGGGGGGGAATGGGCATGTAGAAAACCCACACACAACCTGAAAGGAGGAAGAGCAGGATGTTGCAGGTTTAAAAGCTTCCTGTGGAAGAGCCCTAAAGTAATGTCTGGGCTGACTCTAAAAGGAGAGATCTGCGGGAGGAACAAGAGTCAGTAATCTGAAAGCAGTTTTGACATATGTATACCAGGGCTGGGTAACGCATGGCCCATGAGCTGCCTATAGTACCCCAGGACTTAAAGGCACCCCTGCTGTCCCCACTGCAAAATTTGCTGTGGTGGTGGCAGGTGCCATTTGCACACTGCTGTCAGCGGTGGGTGGTGGCACCCAACATGATTCTTGGGCTAATTCTCCAGTGAGATCAACAGGTTTGAGAGATGATGACATATTGCCCAAGGACACGCAGACAATACATCGGGGCAGCTGAATTCTTGGTAATGACTTTATTTAAAGGGTGCAACGTTGTTTTGCCAAGTGTCTTACACAAAGAGGAAAAAAGTGGAAAAAGAGAGAGGAGATGTTTCCATTTTAGCTCAGAATAAACACAATCCTAGATTCTGAGAGTATTTGCTATATAAGAAATGTTCCCTAATTGCTACACAAAATGTTGTATTCAAACCTGCCTGTAAATCCTGTCATAACTGCTGGACTCTTAGAGGAAGCTCAAGCAGTCTTTGCTTGACAGAACCCAGGCAAGTTTTAAAATACTATAACTTGCTCAAAGGAAACCCAAGGGATGTCCTCTGTATCAGAGGGAATCTATAAACCGCAGAGGAAAATATGCCCCCAGCATAAAAAACGAGATATACAGCCAATCTACATACTAGCTTTGTAACGTTTTATAAGGGTTACAAAAACTCTTTGGGCCACATGACGCACTCCCTTGAACGTTGTATACCCGAGGTTTTTTAAAACTAATTTTAGCTACATACAACGGTTTTTACTTTTAATAAATTGTTTTAAGTAAAATAATGAGTCCTTCCTTACCGTTTGTGATTTGTGGGGGCAGTCCTTCATTTACCAGCACCCAAATGCTTAGCAGTTGATTGGTGGGGAAGAAAGAGGGGCTAAGGAGGAAGTGGGTGAGTGAACTACAACACCCACAATGCTTAGCCCTATACGCATTGAAAGCTAGGGAATAAAAGGGGAACTAAGGAGGAAGTGGGCAAGTGAACTACAGCACCTACAATGCGTTGCCCTAAACTCATTGTAAAAATGAAACAGAAAGAAATGGACAGAAGCGTGTGAGACTGCACACACCGCTTTGAAGACTGAAGAATTTTTCTCCTGTAACGTGAGTACTCCTTAATGTGGCTTAAGACGTTTTGGAACGCACCTATCTGGAACATTTTAAAATACTATTTAAAACATTCCAAGGTACTGTGTAGATAGGCTCATACAAACCTTACACCCAGTTGAAGGAAGAAAATTATGATGATTTGTGAGAACCCCTTGGAGTTCCTCATAGCTTTTATTTAATTGAATTTTGCATCATTCACGAGCTATGCTGTGTTTAAGTCTGGGCCAAACCAGGCGTTACTTTCAATCTAAATCTAGCAGCTACCACTTTTTTCTTTCTTATAGAGAGCTCCATCAGATGAGCATTTTATTGCACATTCATTACTGGGCATTCATGGATTTTCATGGGTCCCTCTCACAATGTCGTCTGCCTCCAGTGCACCTCCTGCCCCTTCTAGCCTTCTTCACGCCACAAAAAAACACCCCAGTATGATTTATTTTTAAAACAGAAGTGGCCGCTATCTTTTGTTGTCTGCAGGAGAAGCAGCGGGATCAAAACAGCCTACTGAATGGGCCACATGCAAGTTGTTTACTTCCTCTTTCAAAAGAGGAAGTAATGAGGGACAAGCGCATGGGCAGAGAAGCGATAGTAAGGAAACACGATTTTCCCCATGTGATGAAGCCCAGAGTAGGCAAAGGGAGCCCTGATCCAGATCTTAAAATTCTCCCTACCCACTTTGCTATGCTGGGTTCTCATGTGCCTATTCTAGAGTAAAAATGGGGGGAAATGCTGTAGCTGCTACATATGGATTTATAGTAATGCCTGTTTTGGCCCTCTACTGAATTAGTTCTGGCTTGAGAGTGCCTTGTGAAAATTGGGTAAAAGGATGGCTTTGGGTGCACAGAGCTATGAAAAAGAGAAAATGGCCATGTCTACACCAGACCTTCATCCTGGGGTCATCCCTAGGTCATCTCTGTCTGTCCATATGATTCACAAGGGATCCCAGAATCAACTGGGGACGACCTGAGGACAACCCCAGGATAACGGAAACTGCGGATATCCCACTTTTTCTGCAGTCCTGGGACCATTCCAAGGACCGTGGGTTGTGTGCCGTGCTCTCCCAGTTCCTAAAATGGGCAATTTCTCCATCCCTGGGATGGTGGGGGTGGGTAGGTGGGCATGTTTTGTTTTGTTTTTTTTAAAAACTACCTTTCTCTGGATCGGGGCTGCATGGCTTCTCTTCAGGGGGAAAAAAATAGCACCCATGATGCCTGTGACGTCCCTCATCCCCTCTGGGATGTTGAATGGCAGTCTAGATGCTGGGAGAGGATCGCGGAAGCAGTTAAGTCCGTGACCCTCCCCCTCCCTCTACACCCTTAGGTGTAGATGAGCCCAATGTTCCCTTGAAATTATTTATTTATTACAGTTTTATACTGCCCAATAGCTGAGGCTCCCTGGGCAGTTCACAATTAAATGGGCATACAGCTCCACATTTTGTGAAACACTGATCATATCATCCTAATTTCGAAATCTGTCAGAGCTTGATTGTGCAGTCCTTCCATTGAAATGAACTGGGAAACTTGTGTGGAAGAGCGTGCTTTCATTAACAGGCAGCTCAGTCTCCTAACAGGTTACCGTATTTCCTCGATTCTGAGATGCACTTTTTTCCCCATATTTATGTCTGTAAAAATGGAGTATGTCTTAGAATCGATGGCATCTAAGAATTGCCAGATTTCTCCAGCGCTGGAATGGGGTTGAAGATACACCCCCCCCCACCCACAGAGCCTTCACAAAGGGGCTCTGCATGCCCCCCCAAGTGACTTGGTCTTCCCCACTTGCCTCTATCACCACCACTCCACGCTTTTGGCACCGACCTCCTTGGCCTCAAGTGCTGCCCACGGTCCTCGCCGCCAGTGCCACCACGGTCTACGCCGCCAGTGCCGTCCCGGTCTGCCAGCACCGGGGAGGCCACTGCCAGTGAGGAACTGCTGCTGCGGCAACAAGGAACGGCCTTCGCCACTCACCTCCATCGCCGCTGCGGTCCTCACTGCCAGCACTGCTTGCAGCGGCCTCCCTGGCCTGGAAACGCGGTGTTACTACAAAGTAGGCCACGATCCCATGAGATCTCTCCATGTAACTCCTCTCCCATCCTCCCATTTCGCCATCCCAAGAGCAGCGGGAGGAGGAGAACTCCCGGTCTCTCTCAGTGAAGGCTGGTGGCTCCGATTTTGGCGGGGCTGTGAATCTACTCTGGGTTCCAGTCAGAACCAGCCAGAACTCTAAAGGAGCTATCCAAGACACTGAATCCTGCCTACAAAATAGGTTCAACACCTTTCATAGTTCCTTTAGAGTCCTGGCTGGTTCTGACCAAAACTCAGCATGGGTTCGCAGCCCCGCCGAAATTAGAGTCACTAGCCTCCACTGGCCTCTCTCCCTCTCTCTCCCTCCTTCTCTGCTTCCACAGGCACTGGCTATGGCTGACTTGAGTGACCACGCAGGCTCAGCCAACCACCATTTGCCCTGGTGTCCTCGTCTCATGCGTGCTCTCTGCTCGCCCGCCTTCGACTCCCTCCTGCACGGCTGCTCTCCCACCCTCTGCTGCATGTCCAGCCCCAGAGCAAGGCATTTCTTGAATAGAGATTTTCACGGGTCGGGGGCTGGCTGGCTGGCTGACTGGGTTACTTATGAGGCAACCCAGGGCTGTGCTTGTGTGTGTTTTCTTCTTTTGCTTGCTTGCTTTTTTTAAAAAAAATATTGCGTCTCACCCGATGCGTCCACTTGTTCCGGGCACTTCCTGCCAGTGAGGCTGGCTGGGACGCTGCGGTCGGACAGGCCGGGCTCTCGCATCAGGTGGCCTACTTTGTAATAATGCTGTGTTTCCAGGCCGGGGAGGCCGCTGCAAGCGGCGCTGGTGGCGAGGACCGGGGCAGTGATGGAGGTGAGTGGGAAAGGACATTCCTCGCTGCTGCTGCGGCAGCTCCTCACTGACAGTGGCTTCCCTGGCGCTGGAGCTGGTGGACCGGGGCAGTGCTGGTGACGAAGATCGGGGCAGCGCTGGCAGTGAGTGGGGATGGGAGGAGGGCGACTCATGCCCGGGCCAGCCAGGCCCAGCAGGTTCCTGGGTGGCAGATCGAGGGGAGGGCATGCACAGCCCTACCATATTTCTTCGATTCTAAGATGCACTGATCCCCAATATTATGTGTCTGAAAATGGGGTACGTCTTAGAATTGACACAACACTTTTTTCCTGACGGTGGCCCTAAAATTAAGGTGTGTCTTAGAATCAATGGCATCTTAGATTTGGTGAAATACGGTAGTAATTGAATGTTAGGTTAATTGCTGTAGCTTGCATTCTGCATTAAATGGTTTGTGGATCTCAGTGACATGGACAAGGATACAGAAAACAGATTAACAGCAGTCAAACAGATAAAATGGGACTTTGGAGAAGTTTACACACACATAGTTCTTGTAGTAAACCCTATAATTTTCCAAAACTATTCCATACTTGTTGCTATTTTGACAAACTTTCAAAAGACTTGTTATTTTGACACAGACTTTCTAATTGTCACATCTGTTCTTCATTTATTTTCTGATTCATGCGTATTTATTTTTAGACATCGAAAGTTTAAAAATAGGTCTTTCATATCATATTATTGGAATTCTTTGGTTCAACGTAAGCTAGCACTGCCCTGACTGGCACATTACATTTTTTCCTAATCTCTCCAGCGCCATGCAAGCATAGAGCTGCTTCTAATGAATTGATTTGATAGCTATCCTTCATTTCTGAACATAAACCAGATATTCCCTGGGTTGGCTTAGTCATACAGCAGCAGTCATCTCATAAATGCACAAGGCTCTCACAGCCAGGCATGTGGGGAGGTGCCAAAATCACTTGGAGCACTTACGTCTTACTGTCGCTACTCTAAGCCTTCTCCAGAGTCAGCCTCCATTTCCTGAGGTGATATGTGGACACTGTTTCAAGAGTGAACAAATAAATAAGCATGGATTAGGTTTGGAAGGCGGTGCTGCTCAGGGTGTGAGGGAGCAGAGATCTTTCTTCATTGCTTTGCCACAGGGCATTTTTAAGAATTCTTTCTGATTTAAATAAGGAAAGCATGGTTCATTGCTAGGAATGTCGGAGAAATCTACAATGGATTCAGATGAGTTGTGGATTTCTGTGAACCCTATTTGCAAATTCTATAGTGGACCGATGTTTTCTGAGTTGCACAGATTCTACAGATTTGCAGACCATTAAAAAAAAAACTTTGGGGGGGGCGTGGCCAAGCAGATCATGGATTGAGTCGCAAATCCTTCATCCTCCGAAAGAAGCAATGAATTAATTGTAAATTCCCTATCTTAAAAGCCTCCTCTGTTGCATTTAAGTCTGCTATGGAGAGGGGGAAGCTTGCCAAAGAGATTGCAGCTGGAACGAGATTTATGGCTTTATAACCGGATCGGCAGAAGGGAGGAGATCGACCGACAGCTTTGTAGCAGCGCTGCGAAGGTAATTAAAAAGACGTATTTATGGTTGCGGGCTGAAGGCTGAGGAGAACAGAACGATTGCTAGCATTCAGAAAAGAGGCTTTTAAGACTTTTAAGCTTTAGGCTCTGAAAGATTGCTAGCTGTATAACAGCCTGGCTGAAAGCCCGAGGAGAAACGAAACTAAAAAAAAAAAAAAAAGCCGGAGGGAGAGAAAGAGACTTTGATTACTGGCTAGAAGTGGCTTGTGCTTGTGCTTGTGCTTATCGGATAGGCTTGAAAGGTGGATGAGCAAGAAGAAAATAACTTCTTGGAGCCGAATCAAGGGAGATAAGCTGTCCGATAGAAGTTTTAGACTTGTCCGTAAAATGGCGGATAAGGATTCTGAAAAGCCAAAAAAGCAATCCCCGAGTCATGCCGGAAATGCTAGTTCTAAGACTGGAACTAAGCCAGGAGCAATCCCTAAAATAACCACAGGGAGGCAAGCTGACCCAACAGATGAATTGCTTCAGAATTTTCAAAAAATGTTGGATCTGGCAATCTTAAAGCAAGATGGAAATTTTGAGCAGGCTTTACTCAAACAAGAAGATCGATTGGCAAAGAGGATTGCTGATTCACAGCAGCAGCTTTTAGCAGGACTCCAAAAGGTGGAGAAAGAGGTTGGAGCTCTGCAGGAAGAAACTGGAGAACTAAAGGTTTTATACAAGAAGCAACAGGAACAGCTAACGCAACAGGATTTACGGCTTATAGCGATGGAAGACCGGGACAGGAGAGCAAATCTACGCATAAGATCTTTTGGGGAGAGGCAAGCGGAGACCCCTAACAGTATAAGAGAATTAATTTTGGCATGGGCCAAACAGTTGATGCCACAGGAAGATTGGAGAATGGAAGATATTGAGCGGGCCCATAGGGTTGGATTTGGAAAGTCAGGAGAGCTCCCAAGAGATATTATTGTGAAATTTGCTAATTACTATAAAAAAGAAAAATTAATGCAAGCAATTAGAAGTCAAGGTCAACCGATGCTTCAAGCAACACCAGTCGAGGTTTTCCAGGATTTATGCCCTCAGACCATCCAGTGGAGGAAGAGCGTTAGAATATGCACAGGGGCATTGAAGATGAAATCGATCTCCTATAATTGGGGATACCCAGTTTTCTTGAGGTTCAAGTGGAACGGGAAGCAGCAAAGAATAACATCTTGTGAGCAAGGAATCGAGTTGTTGGAGGAGCTGGGCATAATGGATGCCACATCGGTTGGAGAGGAGAAGCAAGACGAAGGCGCGGCAGGAGGGAGCAATGAATAGACTTTAATATATTGTAAGAGAGATAGGGAGAAGAGGAGACTTGGAGGGGAGGGTAGACGTCATTCCGGAATGTTGGGCCGAGTTCCCCCCCCCCTAAGAGTTCTAAGAAGATTGGGACCAAAGCCCAGCAAGCTGGTGAGGAGGGGGGTGAATTGGGGGTGAATGTGGGGGGGAGGGTTAGGGGGGGTATGTGTTACACACAGGGAGACCGACTTAAAGACTTGTGTGATAGAGAGAGATGGAAAATAAACTTAGATTGGCAACATTGAATGTTAAAGGGCTAGGAACGGTAATTAAAAGAAAGAGGATTGAAATGTTATTAAAGAAAAAAAAATAGATGTAATTTTTTTGCAGGAAACTCATCAGGCCAAAGATGGAGTTAATGAGCTTCGAATGAGGGAGGTGGGCGTTTATGAGAAGGCATATGGAACTTCGAAATCGAGAGGAGTGGCAATAATAATTTCAAAGATATGTGGTATAACTATTCAAAGTGTAAAGAGAGATAGCAATGGAAGGTTTCTTATTATGTTCTGCAAGTTGGGAGAAGAGGAATATGTATTAGTGAATGTATATGCTCCAAATGGGAAACAAATGGATTTTATCGATGAAGTATTTAACGGGTTGGGAGAAGTGGGTAAAAAGCACATTGTGATGGCTGGTGACTTTAATATGGTACTAGATATAGGGAAAGACCGGGATAACATACTAAAAGATACTAAGAGGGTGGGGAAGACAGAGTTAAGCAAATTAATGGAAGGGAAAGAATTAATGGATGTGTGGAGAGCTTTAAGAGGGGAAGAAAGGAAATATACTTTTTATTCACAGAGATTTAAGAGTTATTCAAGGATAGACCACATTTTTGTATCAAAAAATATGTTACCCAAAATTATAGATTGTGATATTGGAGTTATCAAGGTCACTGACCACGCGTTAATGACAATGGACATGGAAACCAAGAAAGACTATAGACAAGCGAAGAGATGGAGACTGGATGTAAGGTTGTTGAATAAAAAGGATATAATGGAGAAAATAAAGAAAGAAATGCAGGAAATTTGGGAGATTAATGAAAAAGAGAATAATCGGCAGGACATATTATGGGACACAATGAAAGCTGTAGTAAGAGGGATTTGTATTAGGGAAAGATGGACATTAAAAAAACAACAGGAAGCTCAAAATAAAAAGATTGAAGAGGAGATAAGAAGTTTGGAAGAAAAGTTAAAGGAGACAAAAGATAAACGCCTATTAGCCCAAATTCAAGCTAAGAAAAAGGAATTAGAGAAAGAAGAATTAGAACAAGTTCAAAAGAATTTGTTGTATTTAAAAAGAGACTTTTTTGAATATAGTAATAGGAACTCAAAGATGCTGGCTAGATCCACACAGTTGGAAAAGGCTAAGAATATGATAGGGACAATAAAGGATAAGGCAGGGAATAGTTGTAATTTAATGAAAGATAAATTAAGTATATTTAAGGACTTTTATAGTGAATTATATACATCAGGATCGGGACCGCAAGATAAGATATTGGAATATGTAGAGAGGAATTGGAAAATAAAATTGCAGAAACAGGACAGGGATTATATGGAGGGTTTAGTTACGGAAAAAGAGATAGAGGGAGTTATTGATAAATTAAAAGGAGGAAAATCACCGGGGTTGGATGGTTTGGGGTCGGAGTATTATAAGCTTTTTAAAGGAATTTTAGTACCAAGATTAAAGAAATTATTTAACACTATAATAGAAGGGGGGAAGACTCCGCCATCATGGGATCATTCCCTGATTATATTAATTCCGAAACCAGGTAAGGATTTAACGGATCCCGCATCATATAGACCAATTTCCTTAATAAATCAAGATTCAAAGATTTTTACAGCAATATTGGCAAAAAGAATGGCCACATTTATTAGTAAATATATTAAAAAAGATCAGTGTGGATTTATCCCGGGTAGGCAAATGTCTAATTTAATGGGAAGAGTATTAAATATAATTAGTATTATAAAAAAAAGGAATTTAAAAGCAGGTCTGCTAGCATTGGATATATTCAAAGCCTTTGATTGTGTGGAATGGCCAGCACTCAAAACAATATTAAAAACATTTGGGTTTGGAGATTGTTTTATGGGAGTGATGGATAAGTTGTATAAAAATAATAAAGCGGAAATATTGGTTAATGATGGGTTAACACAACAGATTACACTAGCCCGAGGAACTAGACAGGGATGTCCTCTTTCACCGATCTTATTTGCAATAGTAATAGAAATTTTGGCAAATGTAATAAGGGAAGATGAAAGAGTGAAGGGGATAGGAAGAAAGGAGAAGATTAAAATGAATATGTTTGCGGACGATACTTTATTGACGGTAGAAGATCCCCTAGGGAGTGCTGAGGTGATTAAGAAACATTTAAGAGAATTTGGAGAAATTACGGGATTAAAAGTAAATTGGGGGAAGTCAGAAATGATGTTATTTAATTATAATAAGGAAGAGTTGGAAGAAGGTAAGGATAAGTTGGGTCTTAGACTTAAAAACATAGTACGTTATTTAGGTATTAACATTGATAGAGATTTAGATAGGCTTGAGGAACTTAATTTGGTAGCTTTAAAAAAACAAGTAGGGGAGAAATTAGAAGTATATAAGAAATTAAAACATTCTTGATTTGGTAGAATAGCAATTATTAAAATGAAGATTTTACCTAAGATTAATTTTTTGTTTAGAATGTTACCAATTAAAATATCAGATGTAGAGTTGAAAAGTTGGCAAAATATAATCAATGCATATTGTAATGGGGATAAGAAAGCCAGGATTAATAAAGGGTTATGGTATAAGGCTCAAAAGAAGGGAGGTTTAGGACTTCCAAATATTAAGTACTATTATATAGCTAATCAGTTAAGGTATGTTATAAGCTGTATTCTAGGGGAGGAAGATCTGGAGTGGTTGGAGACGCAAACTGGGGAAATAGATTATAAATTGAAAAATATTTTCTTTAAGAAAATTCAAAAGAAAGAATTAAAGGGACTGGACAACCCTTTGTTGGTAAATATAGTGGAGATCTGGGAGAAATTTAGGGGGAAGTTGATACCAGGAGATTCACCACTTGCCCCAGTGGTAGTAGTGGAGAATTTCCCAAGAGTGTTAAAAGTGGAGATTGAAGCGAGATTGAAAGATAAGGAAATAATTAAGTTAAGGAAGTGGATGGAAAATATGAAGGATAATGAACAAATTAAAGAGCTATTGATAGGTCATAAATTTGCATGGTTTAAATGTATACAATTAGGGAAATGGACTCAGGAATGGAAATTGAAAAATAAAAAGTGTAGAAACAATACAAGATTTGAAGAATTAGTAGAGTCAAAAGGCAGGAAAGAAGGAAAGGAAATTAAGAAAGGGTTGACTAGTGAGATATATAAATTATTGATAGAGGAAGAATTTCAAAATTCACTTAAAGTAATAAAAAAGGCTTGGGAAGAAGACGTAAATGGAGAAATTAAGGATTATAACTGGGAGAGGTTGTGGAACGCAAGAATGTTAAAATTGTTATCGATCAGAATTAAGGAGAATTTTTATAAGGTATTGTGGAGATGGTATCTAACACCGGTTAGATTTCACCAGATTGATAAAAAAATATCTAAAAAGTGTTGGAGAGGATGCCAGGAGGTTGGAACTTATTACCATATGTGGTGGAGCTGTGAATATGTACAAAAATTTTGGAAAAGGGTATTTAAAGAAATAAGTGAAATAATTGGAAGTAAAGTGGAACTAGACCCGAAGCTCGCTCTACTAGCAATATGGGATAGAGGGGAAGAGGACAAAAACAAGAGGGAATTGATAAACAACCTCCTGACTCCTGTTAGACTAATGATTGCAAAAAATTGGAAAGGACAAGGAAGCTATACAATAGAAGAATGGTATAAAGAAATATGGGATATGGCTTTGAATGATATGCTAACTTGTAAAATGAAATTGAAAAGGGGAATGTCCGGTAAAAATGATTTTGGGGAAATATGGAGACCCCTTTTGGAATATGTATTAAGATCGGGGAAGGGACAAACACCTTCAAAAGAGTCGATAAACTTCTGGATAGAATAAAAGGTTAAGAGAAGGTCTCATGGTGGGGGGGTACACGGGGGGGGATTGTCGAGGGTTATGTATGTATTTTATGTTATCATTATGTTGAAAATAATAAAATTATTTACAAAAAAAAAAAAAAAAAAACTTTGGGGGAATTGTGCAAATTCCCATTTGTATTTATGTGCACTTGTGCAAGTAGAATGAAATCTTTGTATAGCCCTAATTTTTTTAAACTCAAATTCCATCAATGAGAAGACAATGGAATGAAAGACACCTGACAATCTGAAAAACACAGATGGAATGGATTTAGCAAAATCCACACAGTCTATCTGAAATGAGCTGGAACAAACTTACCCATCTCTAACTGCAACGCAGGTCTGTGCGGTCATTCACACATACCAGAATAATGGCAAGTTTGGCCTTAATCTCATCTGTTGACCAGAGTCTTCACATCTCTATTGGGAATGATTGCACGCCTCACCATTGTTCATATGTGGTAAAGCTAGCCATGCATTATTGTCCTTGCTTTCTCATCTCCAGAATGGATCAGGGACCATAGGACAATTAATTTAGTCTTTGTTACTTGGAACTGCCAAATCTATGCATTGGTCAACACTTGGAAAACCATAAAAGTATAAATATTCCAGGAGGCATAACTGCAGAAGTCCTTTTAGATATTACATTTTAAATTTAAATTGTAGTATCTAAATTGTAACAATTGTTACAGGCAGACAACAGTCCTTTCCATTCCTGTTTTCCCCCACCTCCATGTGCCTTGGCATGATGTTGCACCTAGGTCATTTGGGGGTTGATAAATGGTGGCCAGACCACTAAAATGGTGGCTGGGCCAGCAAAATGTTTAAAAACAGAAGCCCCCCCCCCCAAAGGTAAGCCCCTGCTGAGGCCACAAAGTTGGAAGCCTCCCTCACAAAGAGCTCCTTGCTTACAGGACCTGCAATAGCCCCTCTTCCATGAAGATTACTCAAATAAGGTTGGGTGATCCTTGTTCCAGAGCTAACAGGAATCAATATTCTTTTTCAGCCTAGATGACCTTCCCTGTATCCCTTTGCCCATTCAGTTCTTATCTCGAAAATTGTTTTCCATCTGCCATCCAGCTCAGTTCCTTTGTTTTTCTATCCCAGGCCTCCTTAAAACATATATATCTCCCTTACCTTAACCCAGTTGACCCTTGCCATGTTATATTTTCCTTTCCTCTCTTACATGCCATGGCTCTATTCTTAGTTTATATACCTGCAAGAAGAGCATATGTTCTAAAACATCAACTTATTTTTCACAGTTTATTCAAAGCAATCCTTTAGACATTGCCTTTTCACATACGACATACTCTGTTTCATTCTAATTTCTGTATTTTCCTTTCCTTTGACTATTGTTCTCACAGAACTATGATAGCATAGCCATTTTGATGATACTGTATGCCATGTACACACTTGCAAATATCTCCTTAATATGTTGATTTTCTTCCACTTGTCTCAGTTATGGCCGAAGCAGACATTACTTTAAGTCTGTGCCTAGCAACTGCATCTCCTCCCCCCCCCCACATTTTTATTGTAGAGTAAGTGCACCCAATGAAGCATGGCTTTTCCTCAGAATATAGCCACTGAGGTCTGAGTGGTAATAGGTAGTAGTAGGGTTGCATCCCATAAATCTTAAATTAGAACACAAAGAATTGATTTTTTCCCCTTTTCTTTTGGGTCTTTGTTATTTTAGTTTCAGCCAAGTTATTTGGAGGACTACCTGCCCCTGAATGAACCTGCCCGTGTTTTAAGATCAACCTCAGAGGTGTTGCTTGTTGGCCTACTGCCAAAATCAATTAGGTTATTACTATTATTATTATTATTATTATTATTATTATTATTATTATATCCCGCCTTTTTCCCAATACTGGGACCCAAGGCGGCTTACAAATTAAAACATGTACAGTTAAAACAAATAGAGATATACAAAAATAAAAATATATAATTAAACACAGTACAATTTTAAAATATTTTAAACATTTTAAAACAAATTAAATACACATAATTAAATGGGCACCAGAGACAGCGTCTTCTCAGTGGTGGCCCTTACCCATAGAATCTCCTTCCAAGAGACATATTACTGGCTCCTTCTATGGCTACTTTTAAAACTTATCTGTTCTCCCTGGCTTTTCGTTGAAAGTTTTAGTTTTATTTGCAGCTGATTTTATTTTATTTTAAAATTGTATTTTATTTGAACTTGTTTTATTTATAACTGTTTACAGTTTTACTACACTTTTATATCGTTTTGATTCTGTCAGCTGCCTTGGGAAGACTATGGTCTTTAAAGCTGGCTAAGAAATTGATTAAATAAACATATAAGTAAATAAACAAAATAAAGTTTGGTTTGCCTGCCCCAATATGTGTGCTGCAAGTTATATTATTTTCATATATATATGAAATTATATATATATATATATATATATATATATATATATATATATATAATTTTTTTTTGCTTAGGAGATTTTCCACACTGGAGATTCCACTCGAGCAAAAGAGATTATGATTAGGGGTGTGCATCGGATCGGATCCGATCCACGATCCGAATCCGATCCGACCCAAAATCGGGAAAATCCGATCCGATCCGATCCGACCAACCTCCGATCCGATCCGATGAGGTCCGATCCGGATCGGACGCCATTTTGAATGCTTTTTCCCATAGCCAAGTATTGTTTTACAAAAACGCCTATAACTTTTTCATTTTTAAAGATAGAAGGATGAAACTTGGGGACATTGTAGACTGGTTAGGGATAGTTATCTGTGAGAAATTTCAGAAAGATTGGTGCATGCGTTTTGTGGCAATTAATTTTTTAATAAATACCCAGGAATGCTTATAACTTTGTCATTTTTAAAGTTACAAACATGAAACTTTGCCACATTGTAGGAGGTACCTTGGGACCTAGGTGTGTGAAATTTCAGAAACATAGGTGCTTGCCTTGTGTGGCAATTAATTTTAGAAAAATGGGTAGTAGTGGGGTAAATACAGTTACGCCTCCCATTTTTTTATTTTTTAAGATACAAACAGGAAACTTGGGCACATTACAGGTACCACTTGCCTTGATATGTGAGTGAAATTTCAGAAACATTGGAGCTTGCCTTGTGTGGCAATTAAGTTTTGAAACAATGAGGAAAGAAACACCTATAACTTTGTCATTTTTAAAGTTACACACATGAAACTTTGCCACATTGTAGGTGGTACCTTGGGACCTATGTGTGTGAAATTTCAGAAACATAGGTGCTTGCCTTGTGTGGCAATTAATTTTAGAAAAATGGGTAGTAGTGGGGTAAATACAGTTACGCCTCCCATTTTTTTAGTTTTGAAGATACAAACAGGAAACTTGGGCACATTACAGGGAACACTTCACTTGATATGTGTGTAAAATTTCAGAAACATTGGTGCTTGCCTGGTGTGGCAATTAATTTTTGAAACAATGAGGGATTCATTGGACAGCACTTGCCCATAGGGATTCATTGGACAGTACTTTCCCATAGGGAATCATTGCATTGCACTTTCCCATAGGGAATCATTGCATTGCACTTTCCCATAGGGAATCATTGCATTGCACTTTCCCACTGAGAAATACAGTTATGCCTCCCACATTTTTATTTTTGAAGATACAAACAGGAAACTTGGGCACATTGTAGACTGGTTAGGGATAGTTATCTGTGAGAAATTTCAGAAAGATTGGTGCATGCATTTTGTGGCAATTAATTTTTTAATAAATACCCAGGAATGCCTATAACTTTGTCATTTTTAAAGTTACACACATGAAACTTTGCCACATTGTAGGTGGTACCTTGGGACCTATGTGTGTGAAATTTCAAAAACGTAGGTGCTTGCCTTGTATGGCAATTAATTTTAGAAAAATGGGTAGTAGTGGGGTAAATACAGTTACGCCTCCCATTTTTTTATTTTTTAAGATACAAACAGGAAACATGGGCACATTACAGGGAACACTTCACTTGATAGGTGTGTAAAATTTCCGAAAGCTGGGTCCAGGCATGTGGTGGCAATTAATTTTTGAAACAATGAGGAAAGAAACGCCTATAACTTTTTTATTTTAAAAGTTAGAAGTCTGAACATTGCTCACTTTGTAGATGGGTTAGGGGTAGATATGTGTCAGAAATTTCAGAATGATAGGTCCAGGCATTTGATGGCTATGGAATTTTTAGATTAAATGTTTCAAAAAATGTTCCACAGAGGCCAGGTCTTCCTTTCCTCCCCCTCCCGCTTCCCGCGAAGAAAAGGAAACACTGTCTCGTCTCGATCCCTTTGATCCTTGCTAGTATCCATTACAGGGCTCGTGTCTGCTTTCCTACTTTCACTTTTTACTCAAGCAGACACGAGCCCTGTAATGGATACTAGCAAGGATCAAAGGGATCGAGACGAGACAGTGTTTCCTTTTCTTCGCGGGAAGCGGGAGGGGGAGGAAAGGAAGACCTGGCCTCTGTGGAACATTTTTTGAAACATTTAATCTAAAAATTCCATAGCCATCAAATGCCTGGACCTATCATTCTGAAATTTCTGACACATATCTACCCCTAACCCATCTACAAAGTGAGCAATGTTCAGACTTCTAACTTTTAAAATAAAAAAGTTATAGGCGTTTCTTTCCTCATTGTTTCAAAAATTAATTGCCACCACATGCCTGGACCCAGCTTTCGGAAATTTTACACACCTATCAAGTGAAGTGTTCCCTGTAATGTGCCCATGTTTCCTGTTTGTATCTTAAAAAATAAAAAAATGGGAGGTGTAACTGTATTTACCCCACTACTACCCATTTTTCTAAAATTAATTGCCATACAAGGCAAGCACCTACGTTTTTGAAATTTCACACACATAGGTCCCAAGGTACCACCTACAATGTGGCAAAGTTTCATGTGTGTAACTTTAAAAATGACAAAGTTATAGGCATTCCTGGGTATTTATTAAAAAATTAATTGCCACAAAATGCATGCACCAATCTTTCTGAAATTTCTCACAGATAACTATCCCTAACCAGTCTACAATGTGCCCAAGTTTCCTGTTTGTATCTTCAAAAATAAAAATGTGGGAGGCATAACTGTATTTCTCAGTGGGAAAGTGCAATGCAATGATTCCCTATGGGAAAGTGCAATGCAATGATTCCCTATGGGAAAGTGCAATGCAATGATTCCCTATGGGAAAGTACTGTCCAATGAATCCCTATGGGCAAGTGCTGTCCAATGAATCCCTCATTGTTTCAAAAATTAATTGCCACACCAGGCAAGCACCAATGTTTCTGAAATTTTACACACATATCAAGTGAAGTGTTCCCTGTAATGTGCCCAAGTTTCCTGTTTGTATCTTCAAAACTAAAAAAATGGGAGGCGTAACTGTATTTACCCCACTACTACCCATTTTTCTAAAATTAATTGCCACACAAGGCAAGCACCTATGTTTCTGAAATTTCACACACATAGGTCCCAAGGTACCACCTACAATGTGGCAAAGTTTCATGTGTGTAACTTTAAAAATGACAAAGTTATAGGTGTTTCTTTCCTCATTGTTTCAAAACTTAATTGCCACACAAGGCAAGCTCCAATGTTTCTGAAATTTCACTCACATATCAAGGCAAGTGGTACCTGTAATGTGCCCAAGTTTCCTGTTTGTATCTTAAAAAATAAAAAAATGGGAGGCGTAACTGTATTTACCCCACTACTACCCATTTTTCTAAAATTAATTGCCACACAAGGCAAGCACCTATGTTTCTGAAATTTCACACACCTAGGTCCCAAGGTACCTCCTACAATGTGGCAAAGTTTCATGTTTGTAACTTTAAAAATGACAAAGTTATAAGCATTCCTGGGTATTTATTAAAAAATTAATTGCCACAAAACGCATGCACCAATCTTTCTGAAATTTCTCACAGATAACTATCCCTAACCAGTCTACAATGTCCCCAAGTTTCATCCTTCTATCTTTAAAAATGAAAAAGTTATAGGCGTTTTTGTAAAACAATACTTGGCTATGGGAAAAAGCATTCAAAATGGCGTCCGATCCGGATCGGACATCTGGTCCGATCCGATCCGACCAGCCTCCGATCCGATCCGATCCGATCTGACCCCCCAGGTCCGATTCCGATCCGCTATCCGATCCGATCCGGGGGGTCAGTGCACATCCCTAATTATGATTTAGCAGCTGGTTTTTCTTTCTGTGGCAGGAAATGTATTTGTATTTTTTAATTTGCTTTAAAACTAATTAATGTAATAGTCTAAACATAATAATAATAATAATAATAATAATAATAATAATAATAATATTCTGGCAGGAGAGCAAAAGCAATACGTAGCATTGTGGCATTTAGACAGGATTCTATAGATTCCTGTGTGAGGGAGGGCAGGAAACAACCTTTTTACTACTGATCATTTTTCACACTTACCTCTGAGTGAATAGCAGACAAACACTGAGTCCTAATTGCACCATAAAAAGGGAATTATTTATAAAAGGGAATGCTGGACCCTATAGTCTGTGAACCATTGACACATATGCCATAAAACAAATCAAATTAATTTAACAAGGCCAAGGGGAGCCATTAAATTTATTTAGAGTGGGGGTGGACAGTGGGGAGAGAAAAGGAAGCAGCCTCAAATTAAAATCGTCCCTATACCACATTAAATACACATAGAGTAGTTGTGCTGGTCTGGAACAGAGTCTGGTGGAGCTTAAAGATGCGTCAGTGGTGATTGTGGCCTGGTTTTGTGGTTTGCAGATGCCCACTTGATCATGAAGCGGCCTGGAAATCGGGGTGTAATATGCCTGGGTACAAATTAAAGAAATGAAAAGTTTTATATACTGTCACAAAGAAATGCAAGCAATAATGCCATCTGAACTAGAATGACCAGTTCCTGTTGAAATCAAGAGGAATTAGATATGTGCTACTGTTACCAGAAAGTACCCTCCCAATATGAGCAGGGCTGGATCTGCTTATTGGAAAAGTCAGTATTAATATGGATCACTGGTAATATAGATGGTAGGAAAAACCACACATTTTATTTAACCCAAGAGACATAAGCCCTATGCAGGTATTGACATGAGGGCTAAAGGTGGGGAAGGACATGGATGCTTTTACAAAACCCATCCCAGCCTTTGATCTTCCTGTGCTTGTACCGGAATGGATAAAGGAGGGTTCCCAATTGCATGGAGGCTTCTAATCAGGTGACCACAGCTTTGACCCTAACATTAGGCAGGGTGAGGCATCAGCTGCAGGCAGCTGTTTTTGGGTGACAGGAAAGGGCACCAAGTTGTTAGTTATTTAATTTCTTATTATTGTATTACTACTGCTCGGGGTGGGGAGAGGAATTTTCTACCTCAGGTATTTCTTTGTTATTTATTCATTTGCTACATTTATATTCTGTCTTTCTTTCAAGGTAGGCTGACTATATGAAAAGGAGGACAGGGCTCATGTAACTTTAACAGTTGTAGAGAAAAGAGAATTTCAGCCAGTGTCATTTGTATGCAATTAGTTCCTGGTGAAATTCCCTCTTCATCACAACAGTTAAAGTTGCAGGGGCCCTGCCATCTTTTGTATATGGTCACTCTAGTATAGTGCCTGCAACTTTAACTGTTGCGATGAAGAGGGAATTTCACCAGGAGCTAATTGCATACAAATGACACTGGCTGAAATTCCCTTTTCTCTACAACTGTTAAAGTTACATGAGCCCTGTCCTCCTTTTCATATGGTCAGCCTATTCAAGGAGCCTAAGGCCGCACACTCTACTTTAACATCCTGATCTCCATTTTATCCTCACAACAATTCCATGAAGTAGAGAGTCAGTGAACTTCACAGCTGAGTGAGACTAGAGCAGTCCTACACCCCCTGACATCATCTGGCCTTGGTGGGGAATCCAGCCCCCCCACATGAAATAGTTCTGCACCCTGGGCTTTAGTATAAAATTTACTTAAGGACTTTAACTCAGTAACTTTGTGACATACATATTAATGCTCTGGAAGACTAATGTTTTCCCATATTGGTATTTGAATGCTGCCATTTAGGAAGCAGTTCATCTGCATCTCTTCGTTTTCTGGTGTAAATACTATCCTGCCTGCTCTTTCCTGATTAGACTTATTTCTCAGTTTAGTTTTCAGCTGTTAGTGAGTTACCATTTTAGGTTGCAGGGGAGGGGGCTGCTGTCTTTAAGGATGAACATACTTGCTACTCAAGAAGAAGAGAACATCATTTCCCTAAACAACTTAAGTATATATATATATATATATATATATAAGAGTTTCTTAATAGAAGCAGAAAGTAACAACAGGTTTAGGTAGTTGCATTTTGTGGGCCTGTCCTGCTGTAAATTATTTCCAGAGTTCCCATCTGGCATTGCTAATCTGTTTCTTTAGGTTTTACTGGATGGATATGGTAGAGGGTGTTGAACTTATTTCAGCAGGAGGGTTGAATGCCATTTCTGAGAAGCTCCCAGGTGGATGGGGCCAAAAGGAAAAGGGGGTGTGGCCAAAGGCAACAGGAGCAAAGCCAAGAAATTAACAATACCAGTTTATTGTAGCTTAAAACTCTTATTGCCATTAACTAAGCCTCAGGAGACGCAATTCAGCATTTTAGAATGGGAGGAAACCTGTAAAATGCCAGGAAACCAGTAAATGATTGGAAGCTGGGGGAAAGGGGGTGGGGCTAGGGAATAGGGCATGGCCATCTGGGGAACCACAGGCAAATGGACTGAGGCCTTTATGACACATACCATTTTCCCCTGGATTGCTTCTGCGGGTTCCCCCTCCGTTTCCTGTGCAAATCTAGTGTTTTGAATCACACATGGTCACTTTTGCTCTGATACCTCAGGTCAGCCTGTTGAACTTGCCTGAAGTTGCCTGAAACGGACTTTGCTCGTTCAAGGTTAAATCGAAACAGAAACTGAAAACGGAGCACTCAAGGCAGGAGAACAGCGTGAGGGGGACGATATCATTTGAGTCTTGCGCTGAAGAAATGGATCAAAATTGCGGTGAGCATGCTTAAAACGCTTGTGATAACGGCCAGAGACCCTAGATTTGGCCTGGGACCTGAGGAATACCTTGTTATAGGTTTCATTGTATAGCCACTAGATGGCGCTGCTGTTATAGTGCCATTAGGAAGTACACCCAGCAAGTAAAGCACTTCATAAGTGCTTCCTAGAGAAAAAATGGACTTCCCTGCACTTTACAGTGGCAGGATAATGGTAATAAACCGCAGAGCGGCCATGGAGGTTGACAATATGGTGCAAAGTACTCACAAACCATCATGAGTAACTTATCTTGATCACTTGATATAAGCCCCATGTCCCAGAGGATTTGTTTCCTTACTGAGTTGGTTGCCATTAAGTCCCATTCAAATCCATGGGGTAGGATGGGTATAACTTCTTTAATTATTATTAATTTTGTTTTCCTTTTAATGAATTTAGTGAATTTAACAAAACAGAACAGAAAACAAATCGTGAGAATAAAAATAAAAAAGGAACAGAAAATTACATGTATAGAAATGTAAAAATTCCATCAAGTACAACATTTTTTTATATAAAAAAGGAGGGGGATTATGCATAAGTTTCAAGAACAGCCAATCAAATATCCATATATTTATCCACTCATGGGTGGCTTCTATATACCACCCATTCAATTGCTGATAACGTTGTTAGGTCCATTGCATTATCGGAGATGAACATTTATCATTCCGATGTAGTAATAGCAGTCTTTTGGGTGTCATAAGGGCTCAGAAAATCCATTTGTGATGACCATTCGTTAGCTTCCAAGAGACTGGTAAATAGTTTAGGAGGACATGCACATTATTCAGTATTAAAGACTGTTCCAATATGAAGTTTATCCTTATTATGACCTCCTCTCAAAAGGAGGCAACTATTGGGCATTGCCAAAACATGTAAATAAAAGAAGCATTAAGTGCATTGCATCTCCAACAATTATGCGAAATAGACATGCCCTTATTTAAAAGGCATTGTGGAGTCCAATAATTTGAAACAAGATTTCTTTGCTGAATAAGGCATAGCCTTAGATCCATAGAAACTTCAGTTACATAAGCTAATACAACGACCCATTGAGTAGGCGAAATAGAACACTCCAATTCTCTGTTCCATTTCTTTTTTTTATTATTATTTTTTCAACATAATACAACATAAAACAACATAAAATACAATACATAACCAACATACCCCCCCGTGCACCCCTCCCCCCAGGAGACCTTCAATTATTCACTATTCATATTTCCAAAATTGTAAAGACTCTTTTGAAGGTATTTGCCCCTTCCCCGTTCTTAATACATATTCCAAAAATGGGCTCCATATATCTCCAAAATCATTCTTACTGGACATTCCCCTCTTTATTTTCATTTTACACGTCAGCTTATCATTAAGTGCCATATCCCATATTTCTTTACACCATTCTTCTATAGTATATATCCCTTGCCCTTTCCAATTTTTAGCAATCATTATTCTGACGGGAGCCAGGAGGTTGTTTATCAATTCTCTCTTGTTTATATTCTTATTTCCTTTATCCCATATTGCTAGTAGAGCCAGCTTTGGGCTTAATTCCAGTTTACTTCCAATTATTTCACTTATTTCTTTAAACACCCTTTCCCAATTTTTTTGTACATATTCACAGCTCAACCACATATGAAAATAAGTTCCAACCCCCTGACATCCCCTCCAACAATTATTGGACACTTTTTTATCTATCTGATGAAATCTTACCGGTGTTAAATACCATCTCCATACTGTCTTATAATAATTCTCCTTAATTCTAATCGACAACAGCTTTAACATTCTTGCATCCCATATCCTCCCCCAGTTATGTTCATTAATTTTCTCCTTTACATCATCTTCCCAAATCTTTTTAATAATTTTAAGAGAGTCCTGATAATCATCCTCTATCAATATTTTGAATATCTCACTAGCCAGACCTTTTTTAATTTTCCTTCCTTCCTTCCTTCCTTCCTTCCTTCCTTCCTTCCTTCCTTCCTTCCTCTTGATTCAATTAAATCTTCAAACCTTGTATTATTTCTACATTTCTTATTTTTCATTTTCCATTCCTGTGTCCATTTTTCCAATTGTAAACCTTTGAACCAAGCTATCTTTTGTCCTTTTAATAACTCTCTAATTTGCTCCCCACTATATTTTTATTATTTATTAACCTTGTATCCATTCTCCATCTCTTAGCTTGTCTATAATCCTTCTTCATTTTAATATCCATCGTCATTAATGTGTGATCGGTGACTTTAATTACCCTAATAGCACAATCTATAAGTTTAGACATCATATTCTTTGACACAAAAATAAAATCAATCCTAGAATAACTCTTAAACCTTGGTGAATAGAAGGTATATTTCCTTTCTTCCCCTTTTAATACCCTCCAAACATCCATTAGTTCTTTTCCCTCCATTAATTTGCTTAACCCCATCTTCCCACGGGGTTATCTCTGTCTTTCCCTTTATCTAATACCACCCGGTTCAAGGTGCTGGTTTTAACCTATAAAGCCTTACACGGCTTGGGACCACAATACCTGATGGAACACCTTTCCCGACATGAACCTACCCGAACACTACGTTCAACATCTAAGGCCCTCCTCCGAGTGCCTCCTCCGAGGGAAGCTCGGAGGTCGGCAACAAGAGAGAGGGCCTTCTCTGTGGTGGCTCCCCAATTGTGGAACGATCTCCCTGACGAGGCCCGCCTGGCGCCAACATTGTTATCTTTTCGGCGCCAGGTCAAGACTTTCCTCTTCTCTCAGGCATTTGGCAATATCTGAGGAGCCTGGGGTTGTTTTGTTTTGTTTTTGTAGTTTTTTTGAAGTGTTCAAGTGGTTTTTAAATGTACAGATTGTGTGTATGTTGTATGTTTTTGCTGTTTTAATTTTTGTATATTGTTTTTAATTGTTTTTAATCCTATGTAAACCGCCCAGAGAGCTTCGGCTATGGGGCGGTATACAAATGTAATAAATAAATAAATAAATAAATATTAAAATCACCAGCCATCACAATGTTCTTTTTACCCACTTCTCCCACCGCATTAAAAACTTCATCGAAGAATTCCATTTGTTTCCCATTTGGAGCATATACATTGATCAATATATATTCCTCCTCCCCCACCATGCAGGAAATTATCAGAAATCTTCCCGCTTCATCCTTCTTCACCCTTTGTATAGTAATGCCACATTTTTTTGAAATTATTATCGCTACACCCCTCGCTTTAGAAGTACCAAAAGACTTTTCATAAACGCCCACATCCCTCATCCGAAGCTCATTTACACCCTCCTTTGTTTGATGAGTTTCCTGCAAAAAAATTACATCTGCTTTCTCTTTTTTAATAACATTTCTATTCTCTTCCTTTTTATAACAGTTCCTAGCCCTTTAACATTTAAAGTTGCAACCCTTAATTTATTTTCCATCTCTCTCTTTCACACAAATCTCTAGATTGGTCTCCCTCTGTGACACACATACCCCCCCTCCCTTACCCTCCCCCCCACACTTATCCCCCATCTTCACCCCCTCCTCACCAGACCTTTCTGGGCAATGGCCCCAAATATTTTTAGAACTCTTCGGGGGGGGGGGGGGAGAAGCAACCCAACAATCCCAGAGCAAAATCTGACCCTCCCCTCCCTTATAATCTCTTCTTATCCCTAATACAATAATATTCCTTTATTGACTGCTTCCTCCTACAGCGCCTTCATCCTGCTTTGTTTCTCCATCAGCTGTGGCGTCGATTAAACCCAACTTCTCCAGAAGATCCATCCCTTGCTCACATGATGTTATTCTATGTTGTTTCTCTTTCCACATAAATCTCAAGAAGACTGGATACACCCAACTATATGTTATCGACCTCTTCCGCAAAGCCACTGTACACATTCTGACACTCTTCCACCACTGCACAGTTTGAGAACATAAATCCTGATAAACCTCAATTGGTGTTGCTTGTAGCATCGGTTGGCCAAGATGTCTAATTGCTTGCATTAACTTTTCTTTCTTGTAATAGTTGGCAAATTTAACAATTATATCCCTTGGGAGCATCCCCTTCTTCTTATAGCCCACTTTGTGGATCCTTTCAATGTCAGCCATCTCCCAAGTTTCCTGGGGTTCCACTTCCTTAATCCATGCCAAAATTATATCTCTTAAAACCTTAGGGTTCTCCCCCCTCTTGCTCTTCAAAAGATCTAATCCGAATGTTCACTCTCCTGTCTCTATCTTCCAGGGCAATTAAATGCAAGTCCATCTCCTTCAAATGCTCCTCCTGCTGCTTGCTATCTTCCTTCAGCTTTCCAGTCTCCTTCTCCAAATTCTCCATATTTTCCACCACTGTTTGAAGGCCTGTCATAAGTTCAGTCTGTGAGTCCACAATTCTTTGAATTAATCTTTCCTCCTGCTTCTGCAAGGCCGTGTCTAACACCTTCTGAAAATTGTCCATTAAATCATCTGGTGACCATGATTTACTCTCTTTAGCCGCTTTAGGAACTGCACCTGGCTTGCTTCCAGATTTACTGCCACTTCTGGAGTGAAGTGGGGAAGTTTTTCCGGCTTGGTCTACAGGCTGCGTTTTGACCTCCATTTTTCTAGTGAGCTGATGCCAGTTCTTATCTGACGGATGATCTTTCGGCAGCCTGCTGCAGGCGGGGGCACTGGGCTTATCACCTTTTTGCTTTCTTTTCATAAAATTAAACTTATAAATCCGCACCCCTCACCTAAAACTTCGCTGCCACCCTCAGATATCCTCTCCATTCTTATCAGACAAATACGTTTCGGCTTCTAACACATTCAGCTGGAGGTTAAATGTCTCTTTTCCCACATATATTCGCTTCAGTCTCTCCCTCCAGTCTTATCAACCAGCCTCACTCCTTCAAATTAAAATCCATTAATTACCGTCTCTGGTAGCCTGCCAGGAGTCCCGGTCTGTTTTAGTTTCACTTTTCTCTCTGCTAGTACCTCAGCAGTGCAGCTGCTTCCTTCTTCCACAGATACAGCAATATTTCCGGACCCAGTATCAAATCTTTAATTAACAATCTGTCGCCTCCAAATTAGGGATTTTATGATTATTTCATCGCTTTCTGACGAGAGCGAGAGAGCTCCGACTCTGCTCCATGTCCGCTAGGCCACTCCTCCCCTCTCTGTTCCATTTCTGACTTAGACCCAGAGTATCATATTTATTTACTGATAATAGGTATTTATATACATGGATCATGGGTCGATATGTCTGTTCAGGTGCTATAAGTGGTTCCAATAACAATGGGGGCTCTGAAGCTGTAAAAGCGGCTGGAGCAAACCTGGATTCCAGCAAGTGTTGCAATTGCATATATTGCCCTTTAGTCATAGAGGATACATTATATTTAGCACGTAAATCAGAAAATGACAAAATCTCATTGTCCAGACCAACTAGTTGATCCAAAGTAAAAAGCATCCTGTCTATCCATGTCCTCCACAAAAACATTTTCTTTCCAATTTTTAAATATGGATTTCCCCATAAAGTCAATTTAGCATGGGAGAAGGGATCAAATTGCAAGTGATATGATACTATATGCCATACCTCTCTAATAGTCAAAATTGTGTGAGGGGGGTTATCTATTCTGGTCTGCCAAAAGCCTAGCACCATCCATTTGGGAAGAGGGTCCAAAGATGGCTATGATTTAAGTCCCAATGATTTCAATGGAAATGAAATGCAATGAGATCTATCCACTCTTCACCCACCTTTCCCACCTGTGGACAAATGGAAAGAAGTTCCATCCCTTTCCCCATCCCACATTAGAACTAGAACTAGACCATCCTAGGGCGACCATATAGGACAAGGCTCCTGCATCTTTAACAGTTGTATAGTAAAGTCATTCCATCACAACAGTTAAATCTGCAGGAGCCTTGCCCTCCTTTGTATTTGGTCACTCTTAACTGTTGTAATGCATACAAATGACACCTGCCAAACTTCCCTTTTCTGTACAACTGTTAAAGATACAGGAACCCTGTCCTCCTTTCCATATGGTCACACTACATCTGCCCCCACAATGTTCAAAAGCTTCTTACAGGCCACATGATCTTGAGAGGCAGTCTCTGCATGGTTTGGGAGCTACGTAGATGGCAAGGGGTTTCAAAATTACACTCTCTACACGAATTGTTGGAACAATTGAGAGCTTTTACATGGCCAGAGCTGTGCATGAAGTAATGTTTATTCAGGTGTCAATAGAAAGTTCCTCATAACAGACTCCCTTTACATAGAAATGGAGGAGTAGAAAGATGCACTGAAAATGGCATTCTTACTGAATTTTTAAAAATTTCTCAGCACATTGCTAGCTCCTTGCTTTGTCGATACTAAAGCAACCTTCTTCCCATATTTCTGTTTGTTTTGGAGGAGGGGGCTGAAAACCCACTGGAATCTAATTGCTGCTTGCTGCTCTCTGCGTGTTCTTCCATGTGTTCACCCAGATGGTCAATTGATTTAATGTGACGTCCAAAGCAGCAGTAGCTTTTTGCAGACTGACAGATATTGATACCCTCTATCAGTGCAATTGCTTCCCTTCTAGTTTTGGATTGTGTAGTGGGATGGAAAAGGGATGGGAGTTCTTTCTGTTTATCCACTGGTGGGAGAGGTGGAGAAGAGTGGCTGCCCATCTGTTCACAAATGAATGTCTTGCCCATCCATTTGTTGCAACTCCATAGAGTGCCTGAGGCTTAACCCTTTTCCATGTTGGCCCTTTGAAAAAGAAAAAGAAAAAGATGTTGTGTGCCTATTTCAGGCAGGGCTTGTGGGGAGGTCACCTTTATGGCTTTCCAGCAAGCTTGCCACTCGCTGTGGAACATGGCATTTTGATAGGAAGAAATCCTAGACTGGTTGTGAAATTGAATGGGTTTTGGGGAGCAATTATCATATGGCTATCTAGAGATAAGAGATTCTGACAATTCGTTTTCCTTCTGCATGTCCCATACTATATCTGATAGTTTAAGAAGACATTTCTTATATATGCATAAAGGATTGGGAAGGCAAAACCCAGTTGTCTAGATATAGGTTGCAGAGCTAAGGTTTATAAAGTCTATATACTTCTCTACTAACATGGAAATATATTATTTTTTCACTGTTTACAAACACCTCTTGCTCTAAACCCTGACACCCACTAACTCAGTGGTGGAGCACCTGCATTGCATGAAGAACGTCCCTCATTTGATCCCCAGTATCTCCAACCCTGGAGCGCCACTGATGCCCGTCAGTGTTGACAATACTGGGCAAGATGGACCAAGGGTCTGACTCAGTATAAGGCAGCTTCCTATGTTCATATGTACCCTATGCTAACATTAATTTATGTATCTTTTTAAAATCAGTGATTTAAACTTAGCAACTGGGTTGGATGAGACCCAAGTCTTTGAAACTGATTAGAGTTTAATTGTAGGGAGAAGATGAAAATTAATAAAATCTCAGCTGTGTTTCTTGATCTATTTTTTTCTCTTTTACTTGGTTGGGGATAAAAGGGAGCAATCATTCAGTAGCTATGTAATTAATTTAAATATCTGAATAACTTAGCATTCATGAGCATAGTGCCTTTTTATTTCAGCATTTTCTGTCTTAGTATTTCCTCATAAAACGAGCAAAGTCTGTTTATCTGATAGTTTCAGGATTATTAGAGCTGCTGGAGAGAGAAAGCACAACGAGGAAAAGGATATATTGTCATTTGCATGTTAGTATTTTACAAGGGTGGATAAAGGCATTTTGATTTCTAATGAAAATTCAGCTGATAATGATCTTGGATTGGTTTGATTTACATGGATGATGATGTCTTCATTAGTTGGAGCAAATGATTAATCGTTCTTCGCTACAGCTGCTTGTGTGTGCTTTCCCAATGTGGCGTTTTAATTTTCAGGTTGACAACAAGTCTGAAAGAATCCATTACACATGATCAAAGCTCATGCTAGATAGTTTTGCCTTCAGATGACAAACAGAACATTCCTCAAGCCTAGGAAAGGTTATTTGTTCTTTAATCTGCATAGGTTTTTAAAAAACTCCTCTGCACATAGTATTCTGTTTATTTGACATGCATCTTGTTCTTTGTTCATGGATGTACCCATTTAACCATTTTGTAAGATAAACAATGGATCTTGTTTGAAAACTATTGCTATACAGAAGAGTCATTTTCCCAGTAAACAAGGCTGCACTGAGATAGGGGTGAGGGCACCTCAAGAATTCTATCGACCTCTTAGCCGCCTCCGTTGGGGACAGTCCTTAATTAAGGGTGCAATCCTATGCATGTCGAGACAGAAAAAAGTCCTACAACTCCCAGCATTCGTCAGCTAACCATGCCGGCTGGGAGTTCTAGGGCTTTTTTCTGTCTAAAGATGCATATGGTTGCACCCTAAACATGCATAGGATCTGCACCCCTCCTTTCAAGTGTTTTATTTCTTTTTAAACAGCAGTGGTTTGCTTTCTCTAGAGATTGTCAAATCAGCAGAGACAATAGCATGCTCCTCTGGCATACACATCCAATTTCAGGCCATTATATTGTATTTGGGCCAACGTGCCTCCAGTTCAGTTTTGATTCTGAATCTCATTATATGTCTCTGGAAACCTCTGGAAGGCCTTCTCAACACACATAGCCACCTAGGTATGAAAACAATGAAACAAACCTGGCTGAACTATACATACAGCTGACTCCAAAAGGCCCAGAAGCCCTAAAGCAAAAATCAACAATTCACATTGGATGTGTGCCATTCAACAGAGTTTGTTTGAGAGGCTGTATCAGCAGGAAATGAACTGGAAAATTTCAAAACAACTGTTTTTAAGGCATTTGATCTGCTCTGCAGACATGCATGCATGCTGTAAAGGGAAAAGCCTACCACAGGGAAATTGCCCTTGATAGAACAAGAGATTGTTAACATGAAAAAAGAATTGGGCCATACACCCTTACACACACACCCTTACACATACACACACACACATGACTTACTATACCTCACTTGCTCTTTGGGTACAAACTACAAAGGATCAGGGGATGCAGTTTTCTTCCACAGAGGACACATTTACATGTACATCTCCAGATTAGTGGCTTCATTTTTAAACACATAGCTTCTGTGGGCTGATAATCCAACATAGATCCAACATAAATCCTACTTAAAGTAGACCTATTGAAACAAATGGGTTTTAAGTTAGGTCCCCTCTACAAGATTTCAGTTTGACACCCGGTTGTCCAATTATGCGCATCTTCTCCCAATCGCTTTTATGCCTAATCCCTATACACGGGAGGCGATGAAGCGCATTATCGGTTGTATGAAACGTGCTTTAAAGTTGTTTACATGCGCAGCATCACTTGTTTACATGGTCATAAGGCGCTTTAACTCCCGTGGTAAATTAAAACTCGCTATTTAACGCGCATTCGATAATGCACATAATCGGACAGAGAAAGCGCCTCAACCCCCGATTTGCGCTCCATTCATGTGGAGGTAAAATTGGTAATGTGCTTTGAAAGAGCTTTAAATCGCTCTTGTAGAGACACCCTTAGTCATGACTAAGTTAAATCCCATTCATTTCATTGGGTCTGCTCTAAGAAGGACTTAAGTTGGATTTTGCCCAATGAAGACCTTTTCTCTTATAAGGACCAAACTTTGGGACTTTCTTCCCAGGTATTTTTTTTTTGGTGTTTGGCAAAATACATCTCACAAACCTTTTGTTATATTTAGCATCTTTTAATTGGCTTAGGCAGCTCTTCTTAAGTCACTTTTTGTTTTGCTTGCTGCTTGTCTTTTGCAGTTGCTACTGGTGTTATAACTTGCTGCTATTTAATATGTTTTTATATGGATTTTTTGGAAGCTGCCTTGAGGACACTTGTTAAAATATGGATTATAAATCCTGTATGTAAGTAAATTGACTACTGGAAATTACTGTCGCTCAAGGAATCTCCTTAAGCCTCCTCCTTTCCATGCCCCTGCTGGAGGAGTCCACCTCTGAGGAGGAGCTAGAGTTCCCAGGGACAGACAGTGCCAAGGAGCCACCCACATCAGGAGATCTGTGGGAGCCTGGCCCCTCAGAGGAGATCACTGCTAGTCCATCCCTGCAGGGGGAGGGGAGTTCCACCTCTGAGGCAGAGGCTGGGCAATCATGTAGTCCCTGAGAGTGTTCCTGCTTTAAATAGGCAGACCAGTAGGGTTCCTCTGAGAAGGAATGCTTGATTACATAGGATGACACCTAGCGAGCAAGGCTCTCCTACTGTGTAGGACTTTTGCCAGAGGACATATAATGCACTGCAGCTGAGCCCTGTATGGGGCTCAGAAAGCTCAACCTATATAAGCCTTCAGTTTTAGCCTAACTAGTGCAGAAGTAATTTGCTCATGAATGTTGCTTTCTAGCATGATAGACCTTCTGTGTTACTGACCTTTGGACTCCTGTTTGACTCTGCTTCTGGACTGTGTATGGTATCTTACTGATTTACTGTGCTTGGACCTTTGTATCTGGACCACTGCTGCCTTTGCCTGATCCCATACTGGACTGGAACATTTGTGTGTGACCATTTGCCTGCTTTGTTGCCTTGCCATTTGAACTTGCTCTAATGCTGAGTTTGAGTCAGTCATAGTACGACATTCCTTCTCACTGCAGCTCCTCCAACCCTATACTCCCAATGGTACATAGAGGGTTGGGATCTTTGCTGAATGGAGTGGGTCCCCTCCACTATAGCCTACCACATTTAGCTGGGTCCCCTGACCCTCTATGCAGCATTTTCAAGGGGTTGCCTTGGGGAAGTAGGGCTAGGAAGTCTGCTTCTTCCAGCCCCATTACACACATCTAGATCTAGATCCAACCATTTTTCTTGCTTTGATTTTTTAAATAAACTTTAATTGTTGGCATATGTTTCACATCCTTCTTCCCACTTCAGAAATAACATTACGCCTCCTGTTAGTTAATGTTTGGCTAAACTTGATATCATTCTATTCTCCTCTCCTTTCTCTTCCCTGTTCAGTCCCTTCCTTTCCAATGCCATGTACATTTTTGATCTTTTGAAGAATATGGTTTCAAAAGGCTTTTATTTGAAAGGGGAATTAAGCCAGCTGAAATATCAATTCAGCTCATCAAACCTTTTTCTTATTCAGATAAAAGCAGCATGTATGATCTTTAAATGTTACAGCTTTTGTTGAATTACAAAGAGAGAAAAAGAAGAGAGAATTTATTCTTTTGCTCCCGGTGTCTATTTGCCAATGGCTTTAAGAATGTCATCAAGACAATGGCTTAATTTAGGTTGAATGCGGCAGCTGCTTCCTTTTGGGAAAGCCCTTAGAACAAATAGGTGTGCTATATGCAAAGATACGATAAGGAAGTGCTGTGTACCGTAGCTGCTTGTTCTCCCAGAGTGACCCTTGTTATGCGCCGAATTGGTTGTGTGTGTCTAGTGGTTGACACATTACAGTAGTTGTCTTGCCTGTGTATTGGAAACACATGGAGCCATTGCTCACAGCCAGGCTGTGTTCACAAAAAAGTGTCAGTGGTGTGAATCAGCACCTCCACACAAATCTTGCATATCTGCAAGATTCTTCAGCTGAGCAATGCAGAAAAAATGCAACCCAAATGAAAATCTTGACAGTGTACCTGTAAAAAGAAAGAAAGAGAGAAGTGTGTGTGTGTGTGTGTGGGAAGGGGGAGAGAGATTAACCTCAGGATATGCTTTTGAAAATAAAGGCAAAGACATTTGTCTATTGAGGAGTTCTACAGGAGTTGTCAATGTGAAGGCAATCTACATGTGAACAATGTCATATCACCTTTGGCCCTTAATTTCTGCATGTTTGGAAGCAGTAAGGTGTACTTGCTATAGAAGTTGGTTTTTTTAAAAGAAATGTGAAAAAAAGAGATCCTGGTATTTATCAGGCAGTGTATGTTTCTTTTTCTGTGCGAAGCCCTTTACAATGAGCTTTTACTTATTAAAAGAATTTGTAAAGCACTTTTCATCCTTACCAGAGAAGTGTACAATAAATGTGACTATAAACACAAAATGCACTAAGAATTTCATTGTTCTTATTGTAAGAGCAGAGTAGCAAGATCCCAAATTGTAGCTAATTCTTTGAGAATAGAGTATGGATAGAAAAGCCAATCAAATTCAAAACTAGCATTGAGGATGCTTATCATTTGTTAGAAAGAGAGAACAGTAAAGAAAAGCAAACAGTGTTTATGTGCCTCTTATCTTGTCAAAAATAATTGGCTCATTAATCCTGGCTGTACAAATGTAATTATATTACGAAGGTCAAATACAAGAATTTACTTCTGAATGCATTTCATGTTAAGCGCAGTCCCACATACATTCAGTGTATAAAAATAATCAACAATAACATTAACATCTTGAAAATTTAATTGAAATCATGAGACAAAGAAATAGAACCAAATAAAGCAAGAAGACCCCACTCACTGCACACACAGATAGAGACATGCAACACACAATCACCCACACAAATGCACCTCATTATAACAATTTGGGTATTGTGACAACAGCATCTTGATGGTGTTTTTTAAAATTGCATATTTAACTCATTTTTAAAACTTGTAGTATACTAATGTGTAAGAATAACAGATTCAAGTATGAAATTTAAAAAATGGAGTTGGATTCAGAATTTACCTCCTCCAGCTGGAAGGGCTCCTTCCGTCCATGGAAGGTTTCTGATCCAGTGGAACATTTCCGCTGGTGGAAGAGAAGAGTTGATTTCTGTTGATTTCCTCCTCCCCCTGCAACCCCCTGCTTATTGGCACCTGGGTTTTTTGGGGAACAGTGGGGATGCCACTGGGGGGTTGTAGGGAGAGAAGGAAATAATTGAAAGTTGCCTCTTCTTTTCACCATTAGGAAGATAATGAGTGTAACTCTCCACCTGGGATGCTTCCACTGGTGGAAGAAAATGCTCTATTCATCCCAAAGAATTTTGGTATTTATGTGGCATCTAGTGTTCTGTATATGTTGAAAAACATGCCTTGCTTTTCTGTCCTGTCTTGGGAGGCAGGCATAGCATCCCTGAGATGTGTTAGCAATACAGAGGAATTTTCCCTCCTCCCTGCCCAAGGATTGTACTTGATGCATGTTCACAGCCCGTTTTCATTGGTGAAAGAGGGCTCTACCTTTCTAGTCCATGAAAGGAATACTGTGTTGGCTCAGCCAGTGCCCACTCCAAGTTTTCGAGGGCTCTTGGGCAAGGAACCCTCAATGGGCTCCTCCCTCACTGAGCCTACCTTCTCATTGCCATTGTCATCAGCTGCTCTTGCACCTTCTCTTCCTCATCATTGCTATGATTTACTTGTTTGACAGGCAGTGGCCAAGTAGGCCTCACCACCGCAGTTGTCTGGGTTCATGAAAGAGACAGGTGAACATGCAGGTTGCCATGGCGAAGAGGAGGGGCAACCCCAGGAAGCTCTTTTCAGTGGACCCCTACTGTGGCATGGGCATCTCAGTAGGTGCCCAACCATTCACACCCTTGAGGTCAGCCCTGGGCTCAGCCCTATCCAATATATCCCAGAGGATGTAAGTCACCAGATTTCTGAGTTAGAATTTCAAGTTGTAATGGTGTTCAGGAAGGGGAAATACAGGACAGGGAAATCTAAAAAGCTACATGCTCATAACATAACTGCTACACAAGATTTAAAACAGCCTTCTCCAACCCAATACCCTCCTGACTTGTTGGACTACAACCCCCATAATACCCAGCCAGTAACTCGTGGAGGGCACCAAGTTGCAGAGGGCTGATTTAAGATTTCCGGTTGATTGAGAGACAATGTTTCCAGAAAAACATATGTAGCACAGGCACTTACATAATAATAATAATAATAATAACAACAATTTATTTCTTACCCGCCTCTCCGTCTGGATCGAGGCGGGGAACAACAACATGATAAAATACATAAAACTGATTAAAACATGACACATATTATTAAAACTGCAGTCCTGGGCATTTTGTTTTGGGCATGCAAAACCCTTTCTTTCCCTTGACTGGTGCTTTCCCCTCCATGGCACAATCTTAGAAACTTACCACCACTGCTGCCACATTGCCCCACGCTATTGCTGGCCCCGGCACCAGCTCCTTGCCTTTTCACTTTCATGCCGCGGGACGCCTGGCCAGCTGGTGTTTTTCTCTTCAGCCACGCTGCCAGAGGCCCCAGCCCTGGCTCCTTCTGCTTTGTGCCTCTGCTGGTATTTTACTCTCTGGCAGGCGTGCTGCTGCAGGCCCTGGCAACTTCCACCTCGTGCCGCCACCTGCCTGGCTGGCCAGCCAGCTGTCATTTTTTCTTTGATGAGCGGGAGGGCATGCTGCTGCAGGATGCAGCCCTGGCTCCTTCCACCTTGTGCGGCCACCTGCCTGGCCGGCCAGCCAGCTGGCATTTTTTTCTTCGCTGAGCAAATGGGCATACTGCTGCAGGCTGCAGCCCTGGCTCCTTCCACCTTGTGCTGCTGCCTGCCTGGCCAGCCAGCCAGCCAGCATTTTTTTTTTTTTATGGGTGGGAAGGCGCACAGGGCAAGTACAAGCCCTGGAGGGCCCTGGGAGAGAGCCTGGAAGTCGTGTTTTGGATGCGCCAAAATGTGACTTCTAGCCCTTTTCCCGGGCCAATTTGGGTCGTGCCAGCCAAGGACAAACCCAGGAATGCCCCTGGGAAGGCTGCAATTCCGGGACTTTGGACAAAATATGCAGATTTTCCCCCAGACACCATTTTGGTGCCCTGATTCTGGACTTGTCCGGGGGAAACCGGATGTATGGTCAACCTGCAAAAAAATAAACACTAGCTTTGCTTTGGAAATGAGAAGTGTGTTTAGTCTGAAGTAGAGATTAAAGGTCCCACTTGTCAAACCTCAGAAATTTTCAATTTGGTCAGGTTCCAGATTAAAAATAGACCAGCTGAAAAATAAAGTGAGTTGGAATAATTTGCCATCAGTTCTTAATATAATGACTGATTTCCCACTCTGCCTTCAGTAAGCAGCCAGGCAATGGGTTGAATTAAGGCCAGGTGGAAGTAGGCCAAGCATGCTAAATTTAAGACCTTCCCCAACTCCCTGCAGAAACTGTGCAAATAATGTAACTGAAGTGTTTTCTGTATGTGGTGTAACTAAACTCTTTTGGCATCCTGATTTATTTTGTGTCCTGATTCTGCTATATTGTATAACTTAAGAAATAAACTAAACAGGGGGTGAGAAGCCAATTTCCTCAAGAGAGAAACAGGACATATCAAGCACAAGATGTCCATGTTTCCTTACAACATATTCCTATGCATCTTTAGTCAGAACTAAGTCCTATGCTAACTACGTTAACTTTAACACTGACCCGGTTCAAACAATATGCTAAGCCATGGTGGTTAAGCTAGGCTGACCATATGAAAAGGAGGACAGGGCTCCTGTATCTTTAACAGTTTCATAGAAAAGGGAATTTCAGCAGGTGTCATTTGTATATATGCAGAACCTGGTGAAATTACCTCATCACAAAGTTAAAGCTGCAGAAGCCCTGCTCTCTTTTCTACATGGTCAATAGACAGGGCTCCTGCAGCTTTAACTGTTATGATGAAGAGGGGATTTCACCAGGTTATGTATGTATACAAACAACACCTGCTGAAATTCCCTGTCCTTTGCAACTGTTAAAGATACAGGAGCCCTGTCCTCCTTTTCATATGGTCACCCTAGTTAAGCATTGTGAGCTGAACATTATGGCTTAGGCGGGATCTACACTATTGCCTAAGTGAAGTGAAGTGAAATGCACTGACAACTGTTGGGCCCCCGCTTTCATACCACTTTCATAGTGCTATATCATGCTTGGTGTAGATCTGGCCTTAGTGTGTCATGTGAACCATGAGTTAGCATGTCATGTGAACCATTCCTAACCATGGTGGCTACATAACCTCACTCATTAACCATTTGCTGCAAAAGGGTTAGCGACCTAACCATGGCTTAGTGTGTTGTCTCCACAGGACCACTGTTAAATGGGGTTTACTCCCAGGTAAGTAAATTTAGGATTGAAGCTGTAGTAGATAAACTGTTTGCTAAATATAAATTGTTGTTGCCTAGAAATTCCTGCAATAAGCAATACCAAATATTATGGGTTGCATCAACACTTTGCCATACTTAGAGTAGACCCAGTGAAATCAGCAAGACTTAGTTATATCATTACTTAAATCTTAGTGATTTCAATAGTTCTACTCCAGAAGTCTTAAATCTCAGGGCTGGGGGCCAAATTCAGCACACCTGAGAACCCAATCCACCCCTCTTGGGTTTTCCAGATGGCTCCACCCCCTTCCCCTGGCTCCACCCCCTTTCCCCCAACCAATGGTTTGGTTGTTTCCTGACTTTGACATTTCTTGTCCATTCTAAAAGATGGAAATGCACCTCCTAAGGCTTTGTTACTTACTGGCCGTAAGGACTTTAAGCTAAAATATGCTGGTATTTTTGGGACTTTAGCCCCACCCCTTTTTCCTTTGACCCCACCCACCACTGGAATGCAGCTCCCAAGAGCTTCTCCAAAACTGAATTCAGCCCTTGGGCTGAAGAGATTCAACACCCCTAATCTTCCCTAAGACTGGCTAAGCAACTAAGCCATGGATCCACAACTAACTATGGATCCAAACCCAACCCAATCTAGTTTCCCCTCCACACCGTCCCATAACCTCTTGAAACCTATGTTTTAAAGCATGTAGATATACATTTGTCATCAAGTGTTGCTGCAGAATATGACTTGCTAAAGAGGTGACTTTGGAGGCTGAATAAGGAATTGAATCTGATCCAATTATTTCATGCTTCTCTCATTAGTCATCACAGATATGGCACCATTAATGTTGTCAAACTTCCAGTGAAAAGGGAATGCCAAGGCTGACATGCTGGATATTTCACATGCCAACCGAAACCTCAGCCTGCCAGATGGAACTAATATGTTAAATAGATCATTACATTTGAAATGGAAACATTTTAATGACCATTTCAGAACTATCCATCTTCCAGTTTGGACTTTATTAAAAATTTGCACTTGAATGGTCATGAGAAAGCATAAAAGGGTTGTGTGGGGGGTTGTTTGTTTCCTTGGTTTGGAATCTTCAGGGTTTGAAAGGGAAGGGAGAGGGACTAATTAAAACTAATGTTATTGTTTGGCAGCCTAGTATTTTATTTTTTAAAAAATGCATATTTAGAATTGGCCAGTTTATTTAGGTGGTTTAAAAGCCTGAGAAATTCATGACATGAGTGGGGACTGAGGATACATGTACTTTTTGTTTTTTAACCATGTGCCCAATCTGGAAGCACCCTTACTGTATTTACTTTACAGGGCAACCCACCATATCTGATGGCTCCCCACTCAGATGTAAGTCCCAATGAGCTTACTCCCAGGTAAATATGCACAGGATTGCAGGCTCAAATGTTTCTTTCATCTCCATGGTTCCGCTCTAGAAAGAATAGTTCTGATTGGTTGGCCCATTGGTCATGTCACCAAGAAGCCTTCCCTCAGTATCGCAGGAGCAGCTTTACACTTGATAAACACATTATTTTAAAAAAGTAATTAAAAATGAATAAATGCACAAATATTATGTGGCATTTCTAAAAACAACGAAGGCGAACAGTTTGTCTAAAGCATGGAGGGAAGGGAAAGCTGACAGCCAAAGTAGCATTCCTTTTAGTTGCATGCATGTCTGCCATTTTCAGCAGCTAAGGAATTTTCTGGGATTTATATTATGTCTGTCTTCATCCACGTCCTCTCTCTCTCTCTCTGCAAAAAATGAAAAATTAATGAAATAGGTATTGCAAGAACAACATAAACTTTCCATAAAAACTAGTATGAGGTAGGGTCAGCTTTTGGCAATGGATAAATTGGCTCATTTAGTTTTTTATTACTGGATTTATGCAGCTAGTTCACCAGGGATGCTTGAGAATGTCCAGCTTGGTGAATTCTGACACAAATCGACGTAATCTGCAACTCCAGGACTAACGCATGGACCAAGCATGTAGCTGTCGCACTTCTCCCACAAATATATCAAAATGCATTTAAAAATGAATATTTGGAGCTAAAGAATGTTTAAAAATGTATTTAAATGCAATTTTTGTGCTGATTAAAAAACCCTCATGTATACATATTAATGGAGGAATAGGACAGACTTATGATTGAACTGAAGTGAAAGTGACATCAATTAAGAGCAATCCAATGGTTCCCAGATGGTGTTTGGAGAGCCATAGAATATGGCGGATTCTCCCCTGCCTGAGGCTATATCAGAGGCAGTATGCCTACTAACACCAGTTGTTGGGGAATATGGGTGGGAGGGTGTTGTGCTTATGTGTTTCCCATGGGCAGCTGGTTGACCACTGTGTGAACAGAATACTGGACTAGATGGGCCTCTGGTCTGATCCAGCACGGCTCTTATGTTATGTTCTCAGAGAGCCTATCTACACACACAGGATAAAACACTTTGAAAATGTTTTGAAAACTGTATATGGAGTGTGTCCTGGGCCCCAATAGTTCTCAAAACTGTTATAAACCATTTTAAACCGTTTTAAAGCTGTAGTGTGGATAGGCTCACAGTCTGAGCCCATCTAGCTCAAAAAACAATTAACGAGGAATGGGAGGGTAAAAAGCCTCTGCTTTTCCTCTTTTCCTACCAGGCAGGGCTTCTATCACGAATCAACCCTTTTGGATTATGCTCTAATTTGTCCATCCTTACAGTTGATATGATGATTGTCTCACAATAAGCTAATATAAATTTGCATCAATGTCCCCCATTTCCCACTCTAATACAACAAAATGAATTATTTTGAACAATGTCAGTTTTCTTAAAATCTTTTCCTTAGTATAATTACATTTAACCTAATTTAGCTGCTTCACCTCTCTGTGATTTAGATAAGATTTTTCTAATACTTATTCACAGTGAAATCCCAGATGTACATGTTTTCAAAGCACTTTCAAAATCTTCAAGTCTGTATGTCATTAAATGCTTTTGCGAGTTTGGATATACTCATTCAATCAGAAAATGGAAACAAAGCTATAGAACTTTGAAGTGAGAGATCAGAGCTAAGAAATTTGGCTCAAATTTCAATCACATGCAATAAAACGAATGAGCAGAACAAATGCTAAAAGCTGACTTAAATGCATATATACACAAGATGCAATTAAGCAAATCATTTACTTTATTAGGGAAAAATCAATGACTGGCCACAAATGGTTGTTTTCACTGATATTTGCCATTCATCTTAAAAACTTACCTCATTTCTTGAAGTCATCAGTTTACAGAACTGGAAAAAAGCCTATAGGCTCCAAGTCATTTAGTCCAGCCTTTCCCAACCTGATGTCTTCCAGATGTTTTGGACTGCAACTCCCATCAGTCCCAGCTAGCATGGTCATTGGTAAGGGGGCAATGGAATTTGTAGACCCAAACATCTGGAGAGCAACAGGTTGGGGAAAGCTGTTTTAGTCCAACAGCCAACGGAAGGTATTCTGAAGTTTAAATATAATTTTTCTGCACGTTTGTGCTTGTTAAACTGCATTTTGATCTTAAATACCCTGGGAAGCGCACTAGAAACAAAGTAGAAGCAGGTGTGTCCATTTCCTGGCCTCCAATTGTCAGATAAGCTCTTCAGATGATGCCGTACCCAGCTTGGCAAGACAAAGACATGTTTGCAAGTTGCTTCAGCTCAGGCTACTTGGTAGGGTGACTAACTGTCAGGATTTCCCCAGATTTGTCCTGGGTTTTGTTCTATCATGGGTGTTGGGGGATTTTCTGTAATTTTCTATAATGTCCTGGAAAGACACACTTTCCCCTTTAAGGCCGCCATTAGCATGGCAGGAGGGAATGACGTGCTTTCTGGAGGTGTGTCATTTCCCTCCCACTGCTCTAATTAGGGTCTTAAAGGGGAAAGTGTGTCATTCCTAGACTTTATAGAAAAGGCCCCAATTGGAGTAGTGGGGGTGGGAATGACATGCTTTCCTATCCTCCACTCCAATTGGGGCTTTTGAGGTGGCGGGGGGAATGATGCGCTTTCCTAAGGCTTTGGAAAGTCACTTTCCCACCACTCCACAGGGTGTCTTCTTCTTTGGTCTCCCAAATATGGTCATCCTACTATTTGGAGATTCCAATTGAAGAAAGGCTGTGACTTCATGTGGGCCTGCGGGAAAAAAGGAGGCTCCTCTAATAATCATTGGCAATTTGCAACTGCCTCAGTCACCAACGAATATTAGAGGAAGCAGTTTATTGCTAGAGGAAAATCTGCAGACATCTTCTAACAACCCCCTGAAGAAGGCCTTTGAAGGGACACAGGCCGAAACATGTTGGGCTTCATATAAATAAATCTTTTTGCATCCTGAGGACCTGTTTCTCTCTTCTTCTGATTTGACTTGGGTGCTTTTCTCCTTTTGGTTTTGGTTTTTCAAAGCATCTGGAGGCCACAAGTTGTCCATCCCTATCTTAAAGGATACCTGGGAGAAAAAGCACAGGCTAAATCATGAACACATGAATGATTCACTCTTTTCATAAGTGGTGCAACTTAGCATCAGAGGAAAATGCCCTAATGATCAGATTTGCATGATCAGGGAAGGAAAATAAGCCACTGTAGCTTATTTCTCTCCCTGCCTCATGTATGCTGGTTGCACATCATATAATTACCTTCCCTTGTGTAGTTCGTTGGGTTATCTGAACTTGGCGAGGAGGAGTTAAAAGCCATCCCGCAACCCCAGAACAAACCTTGTCTCACCTAACTGACCTACATTGCATGGCTTCTGTGGCCAAACATAAAGTCCAGGAAGATTCCTAAGGGTGAAGGCCATCTTTCAAGGAACCTGATCCAAAAGCAGAGGCCAATAGCAGTACTTTACTGAGCATTTCTCAACATTGGCCTGAAAAAGCATCTAGGAGATTCCCCCCCCCCTTATGTTTCTCAGAGGGTTGTGGCTGGGGAGGTAAAGGATAATTCTTCTTCTCCCCCCCCCCCTGTAATTTTTATAAGAATTGGAGTCCTACATAAAGAAAAAAATTGAGATATTCTTTGGGGCTGTGTACTAAATATCTTGTGTAGTTAATCTCAAAGTCAACCACTACAGCAACAGGGACTTCTGATTTCATAGCTTCTTTATCTCCCTTGGAAAAGAACAGAGAGCTGTCACCCCCACCCTACCACCATTTCTTAAAATTTGCATTTAAGATTTTCCCCAGTATAATTGTTTTTGAGTCTGTTATGTGACATGATGGTTAAAGAGTGATGAATTTGTATTTGCAATGTTGGCTATTTAAGAACATTTGTATGGACATAAGAAGAGCCCTGCTGGATCAGACCAACGGTCAATCTAGCCCAGCATTGTGGCCAACCGGCTGCGTGTGGGAAGACCACAAGTGGAACTTGAGTACAATAGCACCTTCTGCCTCCCGTTCCCAGCAACTGGTGTAAAAAGACAGATTGACCCTGATACTGGAAGCAGCTTGTAGAAACCAACAGCCCAGTCAACAGTTCAGGAAATTATTGTGCAATTTACAAACCAGTGCTCCTACTTCTCTGAAAAGCACTGTAGGTGTAGGCCAGCCTATTCTTGTCTTGATCTCTGCATAAAACCTGACTTTGCCTTTGCACAGAATTACATTTCATGACACAAAGCCAAGCTGTTCTTCTACCAGGTGTCTTGATTTACATTTCCCAACACCAAAGAAAATGCAGATCATGTTTCAAAGCAATCAGGGCATGCATATTTGCCTAAAGGTTACCTTCAGGTCATGAGATAAACCTGACAAAGGGAGGTGGATAAACTTAAAAATAAAATTAAGGGTAGGGATAATGTAAGACATAAGCCTTTTATTGTTCCTTTGCCAGACAAAACTGCAATGCAGTTTCTATTAATCTAATATGAGAAATGTCCAGCTGTTCTCATAAAACAAAAATAGCTGTTGTGTTATTGGCCCCATCCAAGGAAAGTGGAGGAGGAGTTCTTTATCAGAAAACCTTTGATGTGAAATAACTTTGGACTGCTATTTGCACAACAATTATCACTTCTGTGTAGGATATTACATGTATCCTGCTTTCACACCACCACATGCAGATGCCATGAGAACATATTGCCAGTGGGGCTTCCCGCCATGTGTATACAGAGGGACAGCCAGGTGTGTGGTAGTCATGATATCATGAAATACATGGAGATGATATGAATCTTGTATGATACAGTCCTAAAGGTGGAAATCAATCAGTTGTTCAATACTGTGAGCTTTCAGAACGATGAGTCCTATGGTCCAGCCCAAAGCATTTTGCAGTGTGAGGCAAAGACAGGAGGTGCAATTCTGTGTAGAGAAGCCAACTGGGCTCAGAGTTAAATCTTATTTCAACAGTGGTGATGGGACAGTGTCCTTCACCACCAGAAGTAGGGATGTCTGTTGCTTGGAAATCCAGCCCTTTTGGGGCTCGATGTACCCGCCCAATTTGGCTTGCATTTGTGAGGCGAGCTGCATTTTCCCCCCAAATTCTGGGAACTTTTTGTGGATTCTGAAGGACACTTGGGCTGCAATTTGCATAAATTTACTCAAATTATGTGAGTGTGTGCAAATTGCACCTGTAATTTGCACAAATTGACAAACACAGAAAATCCACTAACTGGCCTGACTCACTGCAGGCTGAGTCAGGCGACTTAGTGGAAAACACACCAAAGTCCAGGGGCCAACCCCCCAAATAGGTCATTGAGTTCCATCCCCCAAACAGATTTAACAGATTTCCCTAGCCTGAAGGCAGCAGGGAAGTTTAGGGGGTCACAGGACAGGCTACATAGGACCCAAATCTTTCTTCCAGCACTTTGCTGCCACCTCCCAGCATCTGCCGCCTGAGGTGACCACCTCACTTTGCCTAATGGAACAGCCAGTGCTGGAGTCAGCAGATCCATCTAAACAACCAAACATATTTAAGGGTAGGAAATAGTTCTTGCAATATTACCTTTCCATATTGTTTATTTAGTCATTTGCTTTCAACTTCCACATGTAACAATAACTACTCCTCTGGAACTACAGGCATTCGTCTGTATAGAATCTAATGGCACTACTAGTAGTCACTAGCCTTTCAGGCACTTCAGCCAAGGTAATCAGCTACACATCTCCACTTTCATGCTTTATCAATAAATGCACACAATGCGAATTTAACACACAAATGGGCAGAACAACATTGATTTTTAAACAGTGTCTCTGAACACAAGATATCTGATTCTTAACCTTCTTAAGTGAAATGAGGTGTTTGATTAGCCGGCTTCAGTTAATGGAGTTTGGCAAGTGGCATTAAAAACCAGTTTCAGGGGCTACTTATAAAAGCTGTACTGTCATCTCCCAGAACTCTAATATTAGAAGCAAATTATGACAAAGGTACAGGAGACCTCCTTTCCCACACACTTCTGAACCTGGGATTTGCTTTGTGGGTGGGAGGTGCGGATTTCTTACTGGTGCCAGTGGAGAGGATCTTCCCAATGTAGAGGAGGAACTTGGGTGAGAGAGTGCTGTTGCATTTATGTACTCCTTATGGGTAGGGATGGCGAACTCATGTTTCCCTACTTCGCACACCACTTGCTGGCCCCCTGCCAGCCACCTGATCCTGTCCACCACATGTGGTGAGCCACTGAATGGTCTGTGAGCACCTGGCGAGCTATGTGTGGTATCCCACTGCTCCGTTGGCCACCATTTTGCAGGAAATGGTTGGTAAGCCTTTTATGAAAATCATCCTTTTGTGCAAGTGGTGGACATAAATAGGGCCAGTTATGCAAAATTAAAGGCAAAAATAGTCTAAATAGACCATTTATGCCTTTAATTTTGAGTAAATGGCTATGTTTATGACCGCTGTTTGTACAAAATGGTGGTTTATGTAAAATACCTGTGATTTTCCATAAAATGTCAGCTCATGGGTAAGCGGGGATCCCCATGCCTGCCCAACATGACATGTTCCAAGATGGACAAGTTCAGGGGTCCATGGACTGGGGTCCATGGGCAGAAACCTATTGAGCTCGAGCCCCCAACCAGAGTCTTGCAATATCCCTACTTCTGGGTTTTCTGTGGGAGTTGATTGGCCACTGTGTGAACAGAATGTTGGACTAGATTGTCCCTTGGCCTGATGAAGCATGGCTCTTCTTATGTTGTTACGCTCCTATGAGATGGGAGCAGGATCTCATGTGCTGGCCACTTCCCCACACACTGTCCCATGGTGGCTACACAGTAGTGAAAAGTGTGTTCTTACAGAAGTACAGAAACCTGGCCAGGTGGAGGACCCATACTCATATTCACCTGTGGGGTCCTTTTCTCTGAACTCTTAGAATAATAGAATCAGGAAAGGTTTCATATGAACTTCCTTAAAAACCTAGGAAGAACTTTGCACCTATTCCCCAAGCAGCTCTAAAATGTGTTCGGAGCTGCCTTCTGTGAGAGAAAGGGACCCTGCACAAAATGAAGGGCTCTGCTCATGCATGGTCTCTCTCCCCATTTTGTGGGGGAGGGGGACTGCTGTATAAAGAAGGGGTGGGAACAACCACCTTTGCCAGCGTACTTGATCCAGCTTAAATCTGGATCCAAGCCACTGACTGTGGGTATGCCCGCTATGACTGGAGGCATTTCAAATTAAAAGGATGACAAGGGCGTTATGGGTGTGTTTGAGAAACCTCGAGGCTGCTTGGCACGTTGGCGGGTGTGTACCATGAGAAACAACATGAAGCCCTTGCTCACATTGTTAGCAGCATTAAACATCACAGATGTTTCTTCAATGTTCTCAGCTCGCTGCTCGGCTTTTCAGCTGTATCCTGTAGTTTCCCTCATGAAACCCCTCCCCTCCAAATGTTCTATTAAAATAACACATGAAAATAAATGAAACATATCATTACTTTTACAATGGACTAATTGTAGTCTGTCAAGCCAGAGACAGGGAGCTATTTAAATCATTGCTCTCTTTCGAATTTCAATGCATGCTTTAAAAAAAAGGAAACAAAAATAAGCCCTCGAGCCCTCCCTGCTGCCAGTTCCTTCCTGCAAAAAAGAAGCAGCAGCTCTGTCTTTATCTCCCCATGCTTTTCCTCAAGGTGTCATTTAGGCTAAATATAACAGCTGCTGATAATGAACAGCTGATCTGTGGAGTGGGCAGGGCATTTATTTCAAGAGTTGAGACCTTGCATTCCTAGCAGGCTGACTCTGCCAAAGCCAGTCCAGGGAAGGCAGGCCACATATCAACATTCTCTGAGAACTCTTCCCTCATATAATTGCTGTTGCCTAAATCCCCATATCACTCTAAGGCAGGGTGAGCAACCTTTTCGGGCATGTGGGCACATTTGACAATTTGAGAAGTTGTTGTGGGCACTCTGACAAAATGGCTACCGTAGAAGGTGTGGCTATTCATGAATAAGAAAGAACCTTCCCAAAAGACAGAGTGGGGACTGAGCCACAACACAATAAACAACTTCTTTGAATCCACAGTTTTCAGTGCCAACAGAAACTAAGGCCATGTCTACACCAACCATTTATCCTGAGGTCATTTCTAGGTCATCCCTGTGCATCCATATGACACACAGGGGATCCCAGGATCAACCAGGGATAACCTAGGAACGACCCCGGGATAACTGGAACTGGGGATATCCCAGATTTCCCACTGCCCCGGGACCACACCGAGGACTGCAGGCAGTGTGGATGCCACTCCCAGGTTATCCCTTCCTCCCCGCAAGTAGCAGGCTCTTAAAACGGGCACAGAGCTGTGCAGGGGAAGTCCATGCCCATTGGGGTGGGTGGAACAGTTCAAAGGGTCTTTTGTTTGTTTGTTTTTTACTTACAGATGCTGGAGCATAATCACGTGACTGGCTCCATTCTTCTAAAAACAAAAAATGGTGCCTGTGATGTCCCTCTTGCCTTCCAGGATGTCGTGCAGCCATCTAGATGCTGGGGGAAGATTGTGGAAGCAGGTAAGTCAGCAATCCTCCTTCTTCCCTCCCTCTACACCCTTAGGTGTAGATGAGCCCTAAAAGTGCTTTCAGACAGGGGGAAATTGTGTTTCCTTACCATTGCTCTGCTTCCAGCTTCTCTTCCACATTTGAAATTAGCTGAATTACATGGGAAGAGAGCAGCGACCACATGGCCTGTGATTTAAAACCTCCCAGCTCAAATAGTTGAATGGGAAAAGTGCTCTCCAGAGGGTGCTTTATAGCAACACTTTCAGAAGAATGGGTTTTTCTAGGTTTATTTTTAAATGGAATAACTGGAAAAGGAGCGTAAGATGGCAAGAGGCTCACATCATCATCAAAATGACCCATGAACTTCCATGAGAGGCCAGTCATGAGCGGGCTACAAATCGCTCATTTAAAGAAGCGATTTATATTTCACCACAGGCAAATTCTGCATACATATGCACACACATACACATCACTTTGCTTTGAAGTGATCCTAGCTGTTGGGAAAAAAAGCTGTTAATTTGTTGATATTGTTAAAGTGGGTGGCTTAGGACACTTTAGTGGGCACTCATAACAGTGCTTGTGGGTGCATTGGCACGTGTGGGTACCAAGTTGCCTTCCCCTGCCCTGACACATCTGGAAAGCGCCAGGTTGAGGAAAGCTGCCCTAAGGGAATGAGCCCATTCAGGCAGTCATCAGATAAGTATTTTATCGCACGCTCATGACTGGCCACTCACAGTTTTTCAAGGCTCCTTCCACATCAAAATAAGACCCCGTTAAATCTGATTTTTTTGATTGAAGCAAAACTTGCTGCCATTTCCTTCTGTGTGCAGGAAAAGCAGCATGATAAAAAAAAGGCCACTGAATGGGCCACGTGGTCATTGTTTACTTCCTCTTTTTCCCCATATGAAGGAAGAGGGAGTATTGTGGGACAGAAGCAGAGTGAAATGCGATGGTAGGGAAACACAACTTTTCCCTCATCTGATGATGCTCCCAGTCTTTGGCAACTGTGAGAGGATAGACCATTAATATATATATACACAATGTAGAAAATTGCAAAACATTTCTTTTATAACTCATTAAAGCAGATGGACGAGTAATGCATTGGCGGAGTTCGGGTTGAGTGCCAATCAGGGAAGACCCAAGATATTTTTCAACCTGAGGCAGAACAGCAAATGCTGCCCAGATGACATCCACTCTTTTCGCCAACTCTCCACCATATAGTGCACTGACCTGCAGCACCAACTCTAGTGAGTGTTGCTTACTACAGACTCCACACAGTTCCTGCTGCTGCTCCTTCCCCTTTCTTGTTCACTGCCACAAAATGGTGGTGGTGCAGGCAATCCTACAGGCTCCCCTGAGCCACCTTGACCCACAATGCCTTGTTCAAAAGAAAGACGCTGCATCATGACAGGGTCCTTCCCTAGAGAGAGGCATTGAGGGAAATGGGCGAGACGGCCTCAGACTGCCCTGCCGGAGCATCCAACGGTATTAGGTCCCTATCACACATTGGGAATTGGGCTGTATCTGGAAGACTGGCTTACAACAATCTTGCAGGCTTATGCATTGCATTTTTCCTCACATTGGAGATTGGGCTGAAAGAATAGTATACAACAAAACTGCAATAAGGTCTACCAATATACTCCTATTGCAAGTTGGAGGGCTGTGCTCAGATAGGACAGCTTAGGGCAACCCTGCAATGAAAACCAGTGTAAATACTGCGTGTCAGAGGTGGGGTTGGGAACAGTTTGGATTTCCAGTCGAAACTTCCCCATACCTCTCAGGTTGCAACAAAGGTGAATCCACCTGTCAGGGCAAATCCAGCATTCATCCTCCATTGTCTTGCATGGAGACTGGTTGTGCTTTTAAATGTTTAAAAACGTTTCTAAAAATTACATTTTGCCCCTAAACAAAGATCAAGTTAGAGCAGGGACTCCTGCCTTTGATGCTACCTCCCCCACTCCCCCCAGCCATAGGCTCAGGTAACACATGCATAGCAGGGATACTATAATAATATATCTGCTTGTATATTATTTTTGCTCAGCATGAGATTCTACGCCCATTCTGGATGTAGCAGGTAAGCTAATAAATGCTAAACACCAAGCAATATTATAGAGCCACACTTGTGGCCCTATGTTGAGGATGACATAGGAATTGCATCCTACAATTATAAGCAGAAATTGGGGGTAGGGGGAGGGAGCAATGGGTTTTATGGCTTATACTCAGAAAATGGCTTGATGGGTTGATCTGAAACCTTGCCAGTTTTAAAGTAGAAAGGGTAAGAAATGACTTATTTATAGGAGTTTAACATTTGATGAATGACCTCCAGCAATTTTACAGGTATTGTCTATATTCTTTCTCATAGACTTTGCTGGGGTGAAACTTTATCAGACAATTTCTTCATTTGCACAGCTTCTTTCAGGAAATAGATTGTTGAGTCAGGTCAGAGGAATGTCTAATAAGTTCTGTGTCCTAGTAGTAGCAGCGCAACATGTTTATAGTTTTTTAATTAAAAATCCTATTCCACGCACCCTGTTCCATTTTAGCCAATTTTTTTGTCCAAATAAAATATCACTGTGTCCCAACAGCCTAAAATCCTAAATGACATAAAAACTCCTTCAAGTGACAGCAGAGGAGGACCTGGATCCTCAGTCTTCTGGCCCTTTCTCCAGCTACTGATGGGCAGCTTTATGAAACTATCAGCCCAGAGTGTGGTCGCTGTAAATATAGCAAACTCCTTGTTAGGCATTGAGAATAAAACTGCCAGTATCATACTGCTTTTATACAAATCTATTATTTATTATTTATTTATTTTATTACATTTATATACCACCCCAAAGTCGAAGCTCTCTGGGAGGTTTACATAAGATTAAAACAATTAAAAACAATATACAAAAATAAAAAATGTGATCACACTTAGAATACTGTGTACAGTTTTGATCACCACACCTGAAAATAGATATTGTTGAGCTGGAAAAAGTGCAGAAAGGGGCAACTAAAATGATCAAGGGACTGGAGCATCCCCTTATGAGGGAAGGTTACAGCAGCTGGGATGTTCAGCTTGGAAAAAAGGAATTATATCATATCATAGAATCATAGAGTAGAGTTGGAAGGGGCCTATAAGGCCATCGAGTCCAACCCCCTGCTCAATGCAGGAAATACCTTAAAGCATACCTGACAGATGGTTGTCCATGCACATTTGTCCATGGGTGCATTTTCCAAAGCAAGCACAAGTTCAGGGCATTAAGAAAAATCTGATTCTGCCAATGAGTGGATGACAGAATGAAGGACACCTGACAATCTACGAAAACCAGACAGAATGGATTTGACAAAATACAAACATCCCTATTCCCAGATGCTATTTGGAGCCTCTGGATCAAAGATTGCACTGAATGCTGATCAATAGATCGTCAATTCCCATACTGTCTGGGTAAAAAAAAAAAGGCTGTTTGCAACAATATTCTTTCCTGAACTCATTCTGTGATGTGATCATATAAGCAGAGATACTCATAGATCATTAAAATAGGCACTCTAAGCAAATTCTAAAAGAATAACCTATTGACCACTTTGGCTGCAATCCTACATACAAGTCCCATTGACTTACTTTTGAATATATATATATATATATATATATATACACTGTTAGATATTCTAATGCAGAGGCAACAAATCATAAAGTTCCTGCTTGATAACAAATGCTAATTTCATTATTTCCAGTGTTGCTATGACAACGTTATAATGCCATTGGCTTCTTGTCATTCTAACATCACATAAAATAGCAACAAGGTGATAATGGCCATATCCTGTATTTTAGGAAAAAGCTACCACCGGGGAGATCTTCCACTTCTAGACAATTTTTTTTGGGTAAAACAAGAAGTAATCTGATCCTTCCCCTACACATGGAAGAAACCATCCTTCATGAGGTCAGCCCCTCAGGGCTTCGACAGCAATTACATGCTAAAAAATAAGGATCCACAAATCCGAGCATGTTGTTTGTAGAAATCGCTAACAGTTCCCTAGTTACCTCCTATGAGTCATTGCTTATCCCTGGACTTATGTATCTGAAGAGTGCAAGCCTTTACAATCCCTGGGCAACCTATATTAACTCTTTGACCTAAAATGAATCATACTTTCATCTTTATTTTGTCCAAAACAGCTTCCTGTACTTGTCTGTGAGACAAGACGATGATAGATGCACAGCTGACCCTCTCCTGCTAAGCTCATTACATGAGCCATATCATAGTGTTGGCCATGTTGCAGCATTCTGACATAATTTAAGGAGTAGATAATTTTCTGAAACAGAGAAGCAAATTTCAGATCACGCCTTCATTTTTAGCAACTTGCCCTGAGGGCATCTTTTCATTTTTTATTGAAAGTCCCCAGAACCTTTCAGCGATTTTAAAAAAAGTAACCACAAGAGCCCATTTCAGGCAATATTTTGGGATGAATAAATATGTGAAGGGTACAAGCGGGATCATAGTCAGCAGTTGCTATCCCCCACCCAATGATGCTAAGAGGCATTGCTGATGTAGAGAAAGGTCAGGAAATAATGGACTTCACACACAAGGCTAAAATCCCACATCCTTACCAGAGCTTCTGTTTCTGAATTCTTTGTGGGATTAAGATTGACTCCTTTATACTGGTGGACACATGCTTTGAATCTGCAAATTCCTTTCTTGGCAATTTCTACATATTTCATTTTACAGCCAATAGATGGTGTTGTGGTTGTAGTGGAACTGCGCAATCACTAGGGATGTGTATCATATTGTTAAAATGTCCGATAACGATACAATAAGGCCAATTTCGGACATCCAATTAACGATAACAATATGATAGAAAAAACTCCGATAAATATCTGATCTGAAAATTTTCAGCCCGATTATATTGGATTTTTTTCGGATTACCGGACCGCCATATAAATAAACCTATAACTTCTGTATTTTCAAATTTAGGGGCTTGAAACGTGGTCACAGTGCATATGGGGTATGCCTAAGTACGTGTATGAAATTTGAGATCGATCCCTCCAACCCTTGATTTTATATGAATTTATTAAAGATTGTTTAAGTTCTGACAGGTCAGAATGACAGCTCGCCACGTGAGTTCATTCAGACCTGTCAAAAAGTTGCAGGATTTTAAAAAAAAATCATATAAAATACAGGGGTGGAGGGATTGATCTGAAATTTGGCATGTATGTCTAGCAAATGCTAGACATGTGTATGAAAATTGAGATCGATCCCGCTAACCCTTGATTTTATATGAATTTATTAAAGAACTTGCAACTTTATTGACAGCTGGTTGACCGGGCCTTTAATAAATTCATATAAAATCGAGGGTTGGAGGGATTGATCTCAAATTTCATACACATACTTAGGCATACCCCATAAGCACTGTGACCAAATTTCAAGCCTCTAACTTTGAAAATACAAAAGTTATAGGCATTTTTTCTAAAACAATTCAGCTCTATAGGGCACAATGGGGCTGCAAATTAAATATCGGATATGATACGATTTACCTCTGATATAATCCGATCCAAAAAAAAATTAAAAAAGTGATTTCCAATAACGATACGATACAATAATTTTGGGCGTGCACACCCCTAGCAATCACACACAGCTAAGTTATTGGATTAATGATCCTTATTGGTTTATCTCTGATCTTTAAAAGATGGGTTAAATGTCAAAAAGTGCAAGAGATGTCCTGGGGGTTGATGATGTCATGTAAAGGACCTGCAAACCTCCATGAGTGAGTGATCATGAGTATGCAATAAAAGCCTTGTGTCCAAATGCTCAATGTAGAAAGAACTGGTTGCTCTCATAAACTGAATTAACAGAAATGAGTGAAATTCATTAGTAATATTATGCCATTGAAAGCAATATACACTGAGTTTGCTGGTTAAGAGTTTGTAAGCACCAAATGACTGATAAGGAAACAGGATCCAGAAGGACTGATGGAGAACAGAAAACTTTTTTGTTATTGGGTGTACTATGAATATAATAAATAAATAAATGCTTCCATTTGTGATGCCATGGTAAGATTTACAATATATCATGGGTGAGGAAATAATTACTCTCCAGATGTTGTTGGACTACAACTCCCATTATTCCTGATCATTGACCATATTGGCTGAGGATAGTGAGAGTTGGAGTCCAACAACACCTGGAGAGCCACTGGTTCTCTGCCTCTGCATTTTATGATAGCAAAGTTTCTCTACTGTACTGAATCGGAACAAAAGAAACATGAGAATTCTTGATCACTCATTCAGCAGGGTCTGTTGATTCTCTCTAAGGCATTTCTAGGGGACTGCAGTTGGAAGGAGGGGATAGGGAAGTCCACTTCTGCCTATGCAGTTGATCCATATTAAATCTGATTCCAGCTCTGTGTATTTAAGGATGGATGCATTTACATGGGTAGAAACAGCCTTCTTGTGGTGGCACAGCAGTATTCTCCCTTCCATTCTACCACCTAAATAATGTAACATGTTATGCAGGTGCTTCAACCAGACATCTTTGTGTGTCACTACGCTATTTGTAGAATACCTGTTACTCAGGGGAAAAGTGTGTGTGTGTGGTGGTGGGGGGGAATGCACGAATCAGGATGTTGTGCACATAAGATTCAGGAGCACACACATCACATGTTATGATATGTGCATGATGGAGGAGAAGTATATGTTTCCAGATCTCCACCATGCAAAGGCTGCCATTGCTAGCATTTATGCACCCTAACACCTTGTTCCAATACACCTGGTTGAAATTGAAAGGAAGAATTGATTTTAATTGACACAAGGATGCTGAAAGCATGAAATCACCCCTTAGGCTCTGAAGAGCTGCCAAAAAATAATAATACAGATTTAGATCTGTTTTCCTGTAGACAATTTAAGTGAACTTAGAGAAATGCATCACTAAGTGAATTGATAAGTCACAGCTATTGTTGACAGAATTTCTACATAGAGCAGAATGGTGGGATGTAGGATAGAGGAAGCGTGAAACATTCCTTCTTGCAGATAAAGACAAAATTGCCCTAGGATCCTTTTTCTCATTGGTTCTTCAAAGATATATATCATCAGTTCACTTCGTATTTACAATTCTCATCTCTGAATATATCACCTTTCCCTTATAACAGAAGAATGTTTTAAATCAAGTTATCTGAGGCCCATTCAAAACAGATAATCTGAGTCTGGGCAAACCAAAGCATTTTGACATGTTTACACGAGACTGCATGAAGAAATGATGGTGAACATGAGATTCATATTGGATCTATGAATATGGCTCCTGCCATTTGAAAACCTGTATGCCAAATCTGTTCTTCTCTCTTTCATGTTATACTTGAAGACTTCTTTTTCTTTTCTTTTTTTATTTTTAGGGTTTTTTTAAGTTTTCAAAAACTATCCTTTAAACTTGCTATGTACAGATTCTGTCTTCTTTTATCTAGTACAAAGTATCTTTTGAACAAGGTAGAAATATATCATGAAGCAATATACTTTGACCTGTCTAGGATAGTAAAGCCATTCTTGAAAAACATCTTTAAATACTCCAAAATAAGACAACCTGTATTAAAATAACATAAAACGTTGAACCAAAAAGCTGGCGATTGAACCAGAACATGAAAGAAAGGTCATATTGTATACATCTGGCATGAGTATTCCAATAGTTACACAATGATGATGCATGTTTTCCTATATAAAAGATGTGAGTGTAAGACATAAATTTTGCACAGTGGTAAACTTGAGACAAAAAAACACCCTCCAGTTTTTCCTTGTAATTCATTATCACACATTTAACTCATTTTAGATCACAAGGGGTATATTCTCCTTGGCTTCAATGGAGCCAGAAAATCACTCCACTTCTAGAGCTGCACATGTATAAAGGGTGGGGAGACATCACTCACTAATGCTCTGAGTTCTAACCAAACCAATTGGACCACTCTCATGTCAAAGCTAAAACATACCACTCTATGTTGTGTAATTGCTAGGGATATGTATCGTATCGTTAAAATGCACGATAATGATATGATAGGGTCGTTATCGTGCATGTGTTTAACGATGACGATACGCTAAAAAAACCTACGATAATCATCAGAGACGATAATTTTCGGGCAATTTTATCGTTTTATCGGACTGGTCATATAAATATACCTATAACTTCTGTATTTTAAAAGCTAGAGGCTTTAAACTTGGTCACAGTGCTTATGGGGTATGCCTATGTATGTGTATGAAATTTGAGATCAATCCCTCCAACCCGCGATTTGATATGAATTTATTAATGATCGTTTCCGTTCTGACAGGTCTGAATGAATGCACATGGCGAGCTGTCGTTCTGATCTGTCAGAACGGAAACGATCTTTAATAAATTCATATCAAATCGAGGGTTGGAGGGATCTATCTCAAATTTGGAACATGGGAGAAAAGTGTTTACATTTGAAAAATGTGTGCATTTTGAAAAATGCACAAAAATATACGCTAATCTTCATGCACAAAGCCCGCCCCCCACCCCAAGTGGCATTCTGATATGGACACAAGTCTGAATTAGTTTTGAGGTGGAAACCTGGGAACCTCAATCAACTCAAGTGTTGCTGAATTGCACATCATATACCATATTTATTTATAATCTGCCCAATGCGCAGTGTTTTCTGGGTGGATTATACAGCATCTCTCATGAGGCTTGATGTGCAAATGGAGCATCTGAATGTATAATATGTTTGTATTTCTGTTTTGGTGTCACATTTATGTTCATTAATATTTTCTTATGTGTCCCCTGCCATGAGACACTGTCATACATGTGATGTTTATGGAATTGTTGGTGATAAGAACCTTTATTACAAGGCCTGATGACCTAATATCTCCTAGGTATTATGAGTTTAAATACCCATTATACAGGGTTAATGTTCAAAATGTAGGACTACTTTTCTTGGCTCTTTTAAGTGTTTCACAATCACAGGGATCAGAGCAGATTAATTTGGTACTAATTTACATCCTCTTCCATTATGCCCAAAAGAGTAGAACAATTATATTACAATTATATTACAATTATATTACTGAACAGAATCTACACTTATGGTGGTTTAAGTGCCATTTTATTATTACAACATTTTGTAAGGATCTTCTATGACAGGACTTCAAATCCTTCTGTATTCTTCTATATCTTCAACTGCCTAATGTTTTCATGCTCTTCCACTGTCTTGGTTTTTGTTTTGACACTTGTTTGCCAAATATTTTATTTCCACTTCAAAATTCAGGATCTTACCATTATGACTACTAGTGCAAATCCTGTGTTGCCGCAGGGCCTAAAAGTCTGAAAATGATTGGATAAAAATTTGTTTGCCTTTACACTTTACACTTTTAAAATAAATGTACTACAAATAAACTGGCAAAGGTGAAAATAAAAAAGGATATTCTTTTTAAAAAGTTTGTTTACTACTTCTTGAAGTTTGGGATCAAAAACATGTGGTGTAAGATCTTTCTCACTTTCCTCTCTACGGTGTCCTTTCAGTTCTTTCTCCTCAGCTTCTCTTCCTCTATAACCAACTGACTTTTCTTCTGTCCCTTTCCCAACATTCTGTGCCAATCTTTTCATTGGCCTAGCACTTTAAGAGCTCACAGGAGTAAGGATTATTACACATGCATACTAGGGGTGTGCACGCCAAAAAATATCATCGTTTAGCGTTATCGACATTTCAGACCAAAAAAATTATCATCTTCATTCATATCGTAGGTGAACCGTATCATCTTCACGATAATTATCGTGAAAAAATGATATTTTTGCAGCCCTATTGTTAAAGAAACAAATGCCTATAACTTCTGTATTTTAAAAGTTAGAGGCTTGAAACTTGGTCACAGTGCTTATGGGATATGCCTAAGTATGTGTATGAAATTTGAGGTTGATCCCTCCAACCCTCAATTTTATATGGATTTTTTAAAGATCGTTTCCGTTCTGACAGGTCTGAATGAATGCACGTGGTGAGCTGTCATTCTGATCTGTCAGAACTGAAACGATCTTTAATAAATTCATATAAAATCAAGGGTTGGAGGGATCGATCTCAAATTTCATACACATGTCTAGCACATGTTGCTACACATATGTGCCAAATTTGAGATCGATCCCTCCAACTCTCAATTTTATATGAATTTATTACAGATCATTTCAGTTCTGACAGATCAGAATGACAGCTCGCCACATGCGTTCATTCAGACCTGTCAGTACGGAAAAGATCTTTAAAAAAATCATATAAAATCGAGGGTTGGAGGGTTCGATCTCAAATTTCATACACATACTTAGGCATACCCCATAAGCACTGTGACCAAGTTTCAAGCCTCTAACTTTGAAAATACAGAAATTATAGGTATATTTATATGGCAGTCCGATAAAACGATAAAATCGCCCGAAAATTATCGTCTCTGATGATTATCGTAGGTTTTTCTATTGTATCATTATTGTTAAACACATGCACAATAATGACCTTATCGTATCATTATCGTACATTTTAACGATACAATACACATCTGTAATGCATACACACAGTCACATGTTGCATTACATGCACCCTATAGGACAAACCGTATGCATTAACCTCCCCTTTGCCTCATCCCTCTCCCTTCCTAAGCTGCCCAAAGCTTGAGCTTTGAACTTTTTCAAGCTTTCAAAAATTCCTGCATGTCTACACTGCTTAAGCTTCGGTTTAAAACACAAATGTGCAAAATCAATCTAATGGATCTCTAGTAATAATACACTACTGTATTCTTATAGAAGATGAAGCAACTAGTTTGTCTAGATAGCACCATTTATTGCTTGTAAGTTGCTTCCTGATAATGACCTCACCACACAGATAGATTTAATATCTGATACAGATATACTGAGTCAGACAACACTACCACAAAAAAACTGAGTAGCAGCTTTGATGGTGGGTGATGTTTACCTCCTGTAATTATTGGCTCCCAGTAAATCATCAGGGTGTTTAAACCATGTTCAATAGACTGGTAAGGGTAAGCACCCTAGTCAGTCAGACTTAAACTGAAACTACATATGATACTCAAATAAACAAAAACAGCCTCAGAGGTTGCTACCTTTACTGGCAGGAGGTGTGTGTGGGGGGGAACGCTATTTAATCTTTTCCTCTCTGACCTTTTCTTCATTCAAAATGGCCCCTTGCAGCTGTTTCCCCACTTGCAAGGTAAAGATGTGTGTGTGTGTGTGTGTGTGTGTTGGGGTTAGAAAACAGCTGGAAGGAAAAAGCCAGTACGGTGTAGTGGTTAGGATTTTTGAACTGATATTCAGGGGACTTGGGTTCTAGTCCCCACATAGCCATGAAGCTCACTGGGTGACTTTGGGCCAGTCACTGACTCTCAGCCTAACCTACCTGACAGGGTTGTTGTGAGTTTGAAATGGAGCAGAAGAAGATTGTGTATGCTATGCTGGGTCCCTTGGAGGAAAAGTGGGATATAAATATAATAAATAAATAAATAAATAAATAAATTTATGTTGAATTGGCCAATGGGGTGGGGGGAAGGTTTATCAGTCCCCTCTCTTCCATCCATGCTGGTCTTCCACTCCAGACTGCACTCTCTGAAGAGGTTTGTTTTAAACATGGAAACATACACACACCTGCATGCTATATATATAGTTTCAGCCCTAGAGTGTCTTCTACACTTCTTTACGTCTTAGGGGATCTCTATAACACATTTAAGGCTGCATATCTATAAATGTTTATACAGATGTATGTGCTGCAGAAAAGCATGTTATTAGGTCCAAAGTATATGGGGTTTTTTTTCCTGGCAAGGCATCTATCCATTAAATCATAGGATTGTTTGCAAGCAATCTATGCTGCCATTGGCTGTCTCTGCAATTGAAATAGGAGCACAGAGACTGGATGGCAATTTCTAAACTGTCCCCTCCTCATCTCTGCAGTATATCCCTGCCTATAAACCCTACATATTAATTTGAGTGTCCAAATGATGATCTTAGTCTCTTTTTCACATTTAGGCACTCTTCAGTTTCATCTGCATTTTTCATACACAGCTGGGTGCCTACTGTCTAAAATGAGGACCATAAATATTTAAAGCACTCAATTATCCTGTAAAACAGAGAGAAGGAATAGCTGAGGAGTAAGGTATGATTTATTCTTGCAGACAATTCCATTATAAAGAGTTTTGGAAACTGAAGGGCAAATGGTTGGTTCTAAAAATGTAACTTTTGTCAGCTGGCATGCATACTGAGAAAGCAACTATTCTTGAGGCCTGCATTAATTGGACCATGGCTATTTGCCATCTACAAGAAGTAATGGGTTCACGTTCCACCAGACTAAATTTAGGTTATACTAGCTGATATACCTGGCATTGCCTGAGTCCCTGAATAATGTGTATCTGATAAATAACAAATATCTCTGTGACTTATTCAACTTTAAGTTGGTAAGAGATTTTTTATTTTGGCAAGGAGTTTAGGGAAGCGGCTCTGTGTAGCTTCAAAGGCTGAACACTCAGTCCTTTAGAAATAGATTCTTATATTAGTATATAAAGTGTTTTCTCACAATGGCCACCAAAGGCTAGTAAGTCTGGCCTCTCACCCAAGGCATGCTGGGAGTTCTGCCTAAGGCATGCTGGGAGTTGTAGGCATAAGCCTATGTTTTTAAAATTAAATTCTTTAAAAATACTTAAAATAATAATAAAAAAATGTTTTTACATTTTTCTGGTACGTTGTACAGCCAGACCTATCAGCATGCCAAATTTCAAATTTCTAACTCACCTGGAAGTGGGTAAACATTCCTGACATACAAACCCGCACACATACTCTCAGCTTTATAGGTAGAATTACAGTATCAAGGGGTGTTCATGTGCATGTAAATTTTCAACTAAAATAAAAATTAGGTTGCCACCATGGGACATCATGCAGTTTGTATGGATGTGTGCAGACCACAAGTTTCAGTTTGGACCACACTTTGGCACGTGACTCAGCTCAGACTGCTATGCAGGCTGCCTGATTTGACTCTGATTCCATCTCAGTGTCTTGCTTCAGGAAATTTGAAGCTTCATACCTTCCCAATAATCCAACAAATGGCTATCACTTTTCTTTGGCTATTCAACAGGGCTAGATGGCATGAATCTGTGATCCATCATATGGGGTTTCTGGTAGGGATGGGCAAATCTGTCACTTTTAGTTTTGCTCAGTTTCTTATTTTCCTGACCATAAGTTCATTTCCTCCCATTTCCAGATCAGTTTGCGAATTCAGCCAAAAAAAGTCCACATGGAAATTTGTATGCATTTTTGTGCACATTTTTCTAATATACATATTTGTATATACTTTTGCTAGTATGCACACTTTTTTCACAAGTGTTTTTACCCTTATGTGATGCATTTTTGTGCATACTTTCCCCTAATATATACAATTTTGTGTAATATACACACTTGTGCTCATTACTTGAGTTGTGAAATGCATTGTGGATTTGAGCGTGAAAGTATATTTCAGTTTATGTACAGGTTTGGGAGGTACAAGCTGGATACATTCATATAAAAATTTGGACTGAACAAATTTCTCATTCATCAATAGTTTCTAGGCCAAGAAATGAAACCCAGGATGGGCTATGCAGATAGAGCAGGCTCAGAGTCTATCCACATTGCCCTTTAAACGACTTACATTCTGTTTAAAAACATGGTTTTTAAAGTTGTTTCATGACGTGGTAGGACACACTGAGCAGTACCTACGTTTCATAGTGACTGCTTCATCCATCCTCAAAGTGTTCAATGGTGTATTACAGGGTTAATTCCTTGACTCTTCTTCTTTAGTTTTTGTGTTCCAGGCTGCTTGAGTTACAGAGACAGAAGTGGGCGGGTCAAGCAGCCTGCAAAACAAAAACGAAACAAGAAGACTCAAGGAATTAGCCCTATATTACACCATTGAACACTTAGAGGATGGAGGAAGCAGTCACTATGAAACGTAAGTACTGCTCAGTGTGTCCTACCACGTAATGAAACGACTTAAAAAACCATGTTTTTAAATAGAATATAAGTCGTTTTAAGGGCAATGTGGATAGGCTCTCAGTGGTTCCCATCCAGTTCAAAGGGATAAAAGTAAGTAGACTGTAATATGAAACACAACTGTGAAGTGCAGGAAAAGTGGTCCAAATATTGAAGTGATTTGGGCAGAGGACAGATTGTAGACCCTCTGGTGTTCCCAAGCCTTTCGTTGTACATTATCTCTACTCAGTTTTTTTTAAAGTAAAGAGAAATCCTGGTTTTGGAGTCAACACTGCATTGGGGAGAGGCAAAAATAGCCAACTTTCTTGAAAATGGGTATCCCAGAGCTATTATCAGCAACCCAGATGGTACAGAGTCACATTCCCCAAAAGAAATCTGCAATATACAGGCCTCCCTCCACATGCCTCTCATCCTTTGAAATGAGAAACATTTTGTTAGTCTGTAAATAAATATCTAGTTTGTTCCTAGTGGGTTGCTGGCACAAGCTGAACAAGACAAGCATGAAGCTCACTGGGTGCAAAATATCAAAGCTCTCTTTCCTACAGCATGTTAACAAAAATTGCACTCTTAGGCTAAAGGTTGACAAATTACATCTTCTCCTAAGAGTGCTTCACTGGAAAATGATGAACATTTAATAAGAGATTTTCCACGTACCAATAGGCAATAGAAAAGCATCATGCTGTTGCTCACGGAAATGCAGTTTGCTCTTGTGGTTGGTTATGGCAACTTTCTGAATATTAACTAGAGCTAGTTTCGTTTGTTTGTTTGTTCACATACTATAGCATACCAGACATTTTGGCTAGGATGAATGAACTAAATGAAATGCATAGCATTAATGTATAGAAAGGATAGATAGAAGAATTACTTCCACAGGATAGCCCTTTAGTATTGCTGAGATACTTGCTTTTCTGCAATCAGCTAGAAATGGATTTACAAACCTGCACAGCACTTAATTTCACACTATGTTCATTTATTTATTGTATTTATATGCTACCCAATAGCTGAAGTTCTCCACCAATGCCTCCCATTATGGTCAAGATTTTTCTGTAATTTTTACCCATAAGTAAATTCTGTTACATAAGAGTTGCCAGCAACAGCCATTAGTAGCTCCTCATGATTAACTGAAGTTCCATTCATTTGAATGGATTTACTTTAAGTTTAACCAAGTTTAGCTCTAGCCCCCTGATTCTAAAGCAATTTTGTGGAAATCAGTGGGACTCATTTCAAAGTAAATAGCTTTTAAAACTGAATCAATTGCAAAAATGTGTGAAACAAACAAACAAACAAAAACAAAATGCAAGGTGAAGCTAAAAGAAATATTTCATCCAGGCATGAGGTCAGCAACTGGGCCTTTCTTCCCTCCAGTAGATCCTTATCGCAGTCCCTTTCTTAGAAGACACATTTGGTTCTTCAGAAGAACAGAGCCTTACGGGCCAGCTCCTACTGCTGAGCAAAGTTGTTCTTAGCATAAAATCACTTGGTTGTGAACTCTGATTGAAGCTCCTGTCCAAAGTCAGAGCCTAAATATCAAAGAGAAACTGCTGAAGAGCTAAAGAGACTTGAGCTGATGGAGGTCGGGCCTTGACTCCTTCATTTCACAGAAACCTTTTTGAAGGTCTAAGTCTGGAGAATTGCACTTCTCTTTACACTGTGCTAATGTCTTCATATAAGCCTTGAAGGAAGGGATTGGAATTTACTTCCACTGCCACTGAAGGGACATCATATGTCTAGGTTGACATTTCTGTATGTAATTTTTCTCCCATATCTCCGGAATGTGCATATTTAAGTATTTCCCACCCCCCACTCCCACCCCCACATCTTGTCATACGAACATAGGCACAACCCTTGAGCTTCAGAGAGCATTCTTAATTTCTAAAACATCTTGCTCATATTGGGAATTACAGATGTAATTTCACAGCACATCCTAAGAAAAGCCATGGTATGTGTAAAGATATGTTGGAGTGCATTTTTTTTTTAAAAATAATCTGACTTTTACAGATGTATCTGCCTTTTCAGCATGGATAATTGCCTGCCAAAGTAGACATTTTATGTGCAAGTGCTGTATCTCCTGCTGGTACCTTTTCTTGTCTTTCTCTCCCATTTTGTGTGGAAAGCCAAAATACCTGCATTTAATATGCACCACACTAACTCTTGGCTTTTCAAATGTTGGCCTTTAGAAGTGCAAAGGCAGCACATGAAAGAAGAGGCATATGAGTGCTTTCTATTATGGTATAATGCATAATATTGTTCTGGGCCTCTGTTAAATCCATTGCCATTTCATGTGAAAAAGTGTAGCATGATGTGTTTTACTGTCCTCCTCTTAGCTTATGTGACATTTCATTGGCAAACGTACTCATACAAAAATAATTACTTTTCTAAAACGAATGCACAGAAAATTACAAAATCAAATATTCGAGGGATGAGTGAGCCTGCCCTACCTCTAAAAAGGAGCTAATATATTTTACATTCTTCATGCTCACTGCTTCGACTCATCCTGAGCATACTTCAATGTCATAACTCTTTAATGCTCTGAATTTTAACTACAGTGTTAGAGCTGTTCCACTTTACTGATGGTCTGTTATAAATGTCAGGCTGCCCCTCCCTCCTCCAAGCTGAATCAGCTCGCCCCCCTGTCAAATGGATGGGGGACCATTTTGGCAGTCCAATCAGCCCCGAAGGTGGGTGGCACTCAGACTCTCCAGCTAGGCAGATGTGGAGGGAACAGGGAGCTAAGTGGAAATGAATGGGAGAGGAAACATCCAGTACAAAACAAAGATAAAACAGTGATGTATCCCACACAAAATGAGGTCGCTCCATCCCCACAATGGGATCAAAGATTCCCCACTCCAATTCTCTGCTGTTGTGAAAAAAAACTAGTTGTTGTCTGTTCTGGCTCTGTAGCCCTAACAGCCATTTATCTGGACATAAGCCCCCTTGATTTCACTGGTGTGTGGTGGGTTTAGGATTACAGCTGGAGCATGCTAAAGCAGAGCAGCAGTGAGCATAACCGTTGGTTACACAGAGCACATTCTGTTAATTAGAGAGGGCACCTCATTATCAACTCGAGGAACATACCACTCTTTTAGGAAATGGCGGTGTAACCCTAATTAATTTCTTAATATGCTTAGCTTATTCCCATCCACAGCTAAAAAGGGGCAGCATGGAGGGAGGATGCTAGTATTTGGCATTCCTTTTTAAAACAACAACAACAACAACAACAACAGTTTTAATTGGTAGGTGTTTCTTAAATAAATGTTTCATAAGATTAAGTTCTGCATGAGAATGAAGCGGCTTTGCAGCTCTCACTGTGCATCCATAGGCTTATTCTGACACTATCATTTACCAAGCCTGAATCCTCATTACTTGACTCAGCAGGCAATAGAAAGCTGCTGTCCTGATAGCATTCCTGTTATCTGTTTTAATAAAAATGTAATATCCTCCCCATCCCTCCCTCTCTCCATACACTCCCAGAATGTTTAAAATCATTTTATTTCGTCCTACCTCCACCCCCCAGCTGTTAGTGGTCATCTTGTAGAAAAGCTCCAAATCATATTGTTTTAATCCTTGGGGAATAAAGGAGAACAATTTCATTTTGAAGCTGGACCTAGGCAGCAGAAGTAGTCTTTCTCAAAAGCATTGACTTTTTTTTATCACAAACAGGCAGTTTCCTGCAGCCATTCTCTGTTAAGTACAAGTCCACCAAAAGGCTGACCAAAAAAGGGCTGACCACAAATTTGAGGGAGATGTCAATCCAAATTACTGCCATAGGAATTGTCTTGTTTGGGGCATTTTGTAGACTATGGAAATTCTCTTTGCTTTCCATTTTGGACTTGCCAACCTTTGACTTGGATATTGGCTTTCCTTTCATGAGATGTGCTAGGGTTAATGGAATGGAATCTGTCTTTTCTGCCTTCCCATTCCCTCTCCAGTTCCCTGCCCCCTGCTTTTCCAGGGAATTGCGGGACCCTTGGGAATAGTGTGAGTTATGGTGGATGGGGCTGTAGATGGAAGCAAAAGAGTGCATAGATCACCCCTCCTCCCATTGTGTGAATGTAAGAGCAATGTAGGGTTCAAGCCTGGTTCGCATGTAACAACAATTCATGGGTTGTTTAACCCATAGATTGTCATGCACTCGTTACTTCTGCTTTACATCTGTCTTTCTCAACAGGTTAAGGAGACAGGGGTTAATGGGGCATTCCTGGGTTGTTATGCAAACCTAGCATTACGGGTTATTTAGGGGTTAAACAACCCAAAGTTTAACCAAACAGTCACCATGGTTTAATGCCTAAACAACTCATGTGGCTGGGTTTGCACTTCACAATAACTCAGGAATGAATGTTTGCCAGAGGTAACAAGGAAGAGACAATCTTGCTGGAAGCAGTGTGCTCACTCGCTCCCACTTGGCCACAATAATTCATGGGTTAAGCAGCCCATGAATTGTTTGTTACATAAGACCTAGACCATTGGCTCCTAAGTAACACCGAAGGGCTTCTTCTGTCTACAGAAGGCTTGTGATGCAGCAAAACATTTCTGATGGCAGAATATGGTAGGAGGCATCTTCATCAGTTCTCTTTTTCTTATAATCCCCTATCACCCACCCACTCCCATCTGCACTAGAAAGTTGGAAGACACAACCTAGCACCAGAGGGTTGGGGGATGACATGATGCTGGGGGCTACAGAGAGAGTGGGAATCAGCAAAGATCATCTCTACACCCCATCCCCCACCCCCAAATCATCTCCACTGAAGGGAACATTCTGAATGGAAATCAGCTCAGGAAGTTCTCTGTGAAAAAGAAGCTGGATCTAACTCAATGGTTTTTGGCAACAGAATATACAAGTCATGTATTCCATGGCCTGATTTAAAAAGAAACTTGCAAAAGCTGGTGTGGTGTTGTTACAGGAGGCTCCAAATCCTAATTGTATGTGATGTAATCTAATTTTGGTTTGAAATTCAGTAAAACCCCTATAATCGTAACTTGATTGTAAAGTCGTCCTAAGTGAATAACAATCCTATTCATCCAAATAGTGTTTTTAAAGTTTCAGCCTAATTCAAAGTTTCCTAGGATTGTTTAGATAAATTAGATTGTACAGTAGTCAATTGGGATATTTAATTCCCAACGTGATCTAAAAACAAATAATCTAAAAACAAATAATAGAACCTTGGAAAGGAACAAAACTTGTCACAAGTGTACACATAGAGGGGATCTACACTGTTGCTTGGAACGTTTCAAAACATAATTTACAACGGTGTATTATGTGCTAGGGCACACTACTGTCTAGAAATGGTAAAGAACTTACTTTTTGCAGTCCTTCAACTGTTCCCAAGGTCACACCTAGTATTCTGTGTATCTGTTCTTGCCTCGTTTGTTCCGGATACTGTTTTAAACCCACCCACTTCCTGTAAAGCATTTCCTCCTTTCCGTAGCTGCCAATTCAGCTCTTAAAGCAAAAGCGCAGCTTAACTTCAAAAATGCAATTGGAAACAGTTGGAGAGCAGAGCCAAGAACCGAGCAAAACTCACGGGCAGTTCAGGCTAAACGAAGAATTATTTTGCCTGAAACAGTACTTCCGCCTCCACATCTGCTATTGGATAATCAACAACTGATCTCTGCAACTACAGAATGGTAAGCTAGGACACATTCTTTTACAAGCAACAGGTTTTCTAAGCTAAAATACATTTTGAATCTGTTAGAGATTAAGGTAACAGCAACTCATATACAATGGTTCAGTATGTGCATCGTGTGCCCCAAAGAGTCTTCGCAACCCTTTTAAAACTTTTTAAAGCTATAGTGTAGATAGCCCCTATACACACTTGTGTAAGATCGAAATCCTACTGTTATCTAGACTCAAGTCCAGTGTCAGCACCCACCATCCAGCATCATCAAGTGACTGAGTATCACAAGGCTGAGTTCACAAAGCCCCAATAGCACCCACTGCTAATGCTGGCCTTTTCCCTGGCCTAGGCTGGGTTGGGTGGTGTTCAACCACCACCATTTTAATTATGCACAATCACCTGATGTGATATTGCTCTGGAGAACTGTGGAAATGGCATCCACCGGCACTATTGCTGCTGCCATGCTCAACACCACTGTTGTCACTGGAGAGGTACCAATGTAACATGGGGTCCCCACACCTCAAACCTGGAATTGGCTCTGGCCAGACTCTGCTCTTGATTTATTATTCATATATTAGTATAGATGATGATGATTAATGAAAATAATAATTTCCCAATATGAATACTTTTCTCAGCAAAAATGCCCAAGGCGATAATTAAAATGTACAAAATGTAAAATAGCTAAAGATAGTTATCCCCTAAAATACTAACATCCAATAAAACAACTAAAACAGCAGTGACAACCGAAACAATTCATCAAATGTTTGGGAATAGATTTCAGATGTATTTTCAAAGGACTGGAATTGACTTTGCTGCTGCAATGGTCTCTTGTAATACAAGCTATTTTAGATAATAATAAGCAGGCTATAGAGATAGCACTTGAACAGTTTCCAAATGGATGCAGTGTACTTCAACAAAATGATAAGGTCATTCCTACTAGGGGTGTGCATACCAAAAAATATCGTCGTTTATCGTTATCGTCATTTCAGACCAAAAAATATATAGTCTTCATTCATTCATTTCATTCGGGTTTCAGGCCTGGTTTTGGTACGGAAACAGCCTTGGTCGCCCTGTATGATGACCTATGTCGGGAGAAAGACAGAGGGAGTGTGACTCTGTTGATTCTCCTTGATCTCTCAGTGGCTTTCGATACCATCGACCATGGTATCCTTCTGGGACGACTGGCTGAGTTGGGAGTGGGAGGCACTGCATTGCAGTGGTTCCACTCCTACTTGGCAGGTCGGCTCCAGAAGGTGGTGCTTGGGGAACATTGCTTGGCCCTGTGGATTCTCCAGTATGGGGTTCCGCAGGGGTCAGTCTTGTCCCCCATGCTGTTCAACATTTACATGAAACCGTTGAGTGCAGTCATCCGAAGTTTTGGAGTGTGTTGTCATCAGTACGCTGATGACACACAGCTCTATTTCTCCTTTTCATCTTCATCAGGTGAGGCTGTAGATGTGCTGAACCAGTGCTTGGCTGTGACAATGGACTGGATGAGGGCTAGTAAACTGAAACTCAATCCAGACAAGACTGAGATGCTGTTAGTGGTTGGTTCTGCTGACCGGATGGAGGGTCTTCAACCTGTTCTGGATGGGGTTGCACTCCCCTTGAAGGAGTGGGTTTGTAGCTTGGGGGTTCTCCTAGAACCATCTCTGTCACTTGAGGCTCAGGTGGCCTCAGTGGCACGGAGTGCCTTCTACCAACTTCGTTTGGTGGCCCTCCCTATCTGGACAGGGATAACCTGGCTTCAGTTGTCCATGCTCTGGTAACCTCCAAGTTAGATTACTGCAATGCACTCTACGTGGGGCTGCCTTTGAAGGTGGTTCGGAAGCTGCAGCTTGTGCAAAATGCAGCGGCCAGATTGATAACTGGGACCAGAAGGTTCGAACATATAAGACCTACTCTGGCCTGCTTGCATTGGCTGCCTGTATGTTTCCGAGCCTAATTCAAGGTGCTGGTTTTAACCTATAAAGCCTTACACGGCTTGGGACCACAATACCTGAAGGAACGCCTTTCCTGACATGAACCTACTGGAACACTACGTTCAACTTCTAAGGCCCTCCTCCGAGTGCCTACTCCGAGGGAAACTCAGAGGTTGGCAACAAGGGAGAGGGCCTTCTCTGTGGTGGCCCCCCAATTGTGGAACAATCTCCCTGACAAGGCCCGCCTGGCGCCAACATTGCTATCTTTTCGGCGCCAGGTCAAGACTTTCCTCTTCTCTCAGGCATTTGGCAATATCTGAGGAGCCTTGGTTTGTTTTTGTTTTTAGGCTTACATCTTTTTAAAGTTATTTCAGTGGTTTTAAATGTATGTGTAAATTGTATGCTTTTGCTGTTTTAACTTTTGTATATTGTTTTTAATTGTTTTAATCCTATGTAAACCGCCCAGAGAGCTTCAGCTATGGGTAGTATACAAATGTAATAAACAAATATAAATAAATAAATATCGTAGGTGAACTGTATCGTCTTCACGATAATTATCGTTAAAAAAATGATATTTTTTGCAGCCCTATTTTTAAAGAAAAAAATGCCTGTATTTTAAGTTAGAGGCTTAAAACTTGGTCACAGTGCTTATGGGGTATGCCTAAGTATGTGTATGAAATATGAGATCGATCCCTACAACCCTTGGTTTTATATGAATTTATTAAAGATTGTTTCAGTTCTGACAGATCAGAATGACAGCTCGCTACATGCGTTCATTCAGACCTGTCAGAATGGAAAGGATCTTTTAAAAATTCATATAAAATCGAGGGTTGTAGGGATCGATCTCATATTTCATACACATACTTAGGCATACCCCATAAGCACTGTGACCAAGTTTCAAGCCTCTAACTGTTAAAATACAGAAGTTATAGGTATATTTATATGGCAGTCTGATAAAACGATAAAATTGCCTGAAAATTATCGTCTCCGATGATTATCGTAGGTTTTTCTATCGTATCATTATCGTTAAACACATACACAAGAATGACCTTATTGTATTATTATCATACTTTTTAATGATACTATACACACTGCTAATTCCTACTAGTACACAGGCATCGCAGGGGCTCAGTATGGGCCTGCCTCTGTATGTTTTAGCCTTTCCAGCCAGCTGGAAGGATGAACACAATAGCAGGGACAACACCAGCAGGATGTGACTCTGATACAGGGCAGGAATGGAACTGCAAAGGAAGATGTTGGTGCACCAATGGTGGCAAAGATTGGGATCAGAGGGATTAGTTGCAAGAGCAGCAGCTTCAGGACAGGAAATTTTGGGCAGAGAGAGAAAGAAGTAAAACAACTTGGTAGTTATGACTAATGATAGCAGCATTTTTATTACTAATGAATATATTTATATTCTTTTCTTCTGCTTCTAGAATACTAAAAAAAGTGGTAATTTTTAATATGCTTGTTCTTTTGGTGAATTTGTTTATCCTGCTGAAGCAACATTATGTGCATTAATGCTGTTTTATGTACAGGAGAGGATGCGAGGCTCGGGACACTTTTTGAAATCTTGTAAGAACATAGCTTTTCATGAGGCTTATTCTACATCCAGCTTTTCTTGGTGTTTAAGAAAATAACATTCCTTGTAATATTTGCTGATGCAAAAGATTTGCAAAATGATGCTATAGAAGACCAAAGTGAAGGACAAATAAACTTTACTTAACATTGTGAACCTCTTACTACAATGATTCAACAACAACAACAACAACAGCAACAACGTGCTGCTCTGGTTGATTTCAGGTCACTGCTAGTGTTTCCCAGTGCTTCTTTCCTCCACACATTCCCTCATGGACCACTTTGGTTATGGGTATCATTATACCCTTCCCTGTATTTCAGCATTCCAGTAGGAATAATAACATAGTGAAAGCATTGGAGAAGTTGACCAAAGCATTTCATGTTTGACTAAGCACTGCAGAGCATTGCCATTAAATAGCCTGTGACTTAGCTTTGTTCATTCTTCAGTGACCTCAAATTCATCTGCTGTAGCCATATCAAGGCCTGATTCAATGAAAAAGCAGGAGAGCAAAGCTGCAATTGCACAGAATCTTTCTGTGGAGACCTGGCTTAATGTGATTGCACCTCTTGCTGTTTCTACCTGGTGCCACAATTATTTTTGCCTTCAGCAGTTGTTTCTGCAATCAGAGAATGTGGTACGCATACAGGAACTTCTATGGCCTGTGGGAAGCTCCCGCATGGTACTTTTGCCACTTCCAGGATCTAACTTGTCTACTGCTATGCCTCCTTCTGAGTCAAGTGACAGCAATACAGTGGCTGAATTCGGATGACACAATAAGCAACTGGGGGGGGGGGGAACAATGTCAGTTGTATTGACTATCGTGTCGTCCGAATGCTGCCATAGTCAACTCAGCGCTGATCCTAATCCACACCACAGTTGATTATTTATTACCATGTTGTGTGGGGAGTACCTCCTAGATGAACAACTGTAAAGTTGATTATTACCCCACCATTGACTATTGTGTTGTCCGAATTCAGCCAGTGAGTACCGATAAACGTCACAGGCTCCCACTGTAATGGAAACACATTGGCTGCTTTATTACTTGCAATAAAGAATCATATACAAATGTGCCCACTCATAGTGTCATGCATATTATTTTCTGAAGCCATTTTGAACTCATTCTGATTAGTATTTCATTTCTTCATGTGGCTATTTGTGACATAGGTAGTAGTAGGTGGGCCTGGATTTATTGGCACAGCCGAAAATGATGCCTCATTGTGTCAAAGCCATGGCACTGTGATACAGAGAAAGCAGATGAAGGAGAATGAATACCTTGTGTGGTTGCGCTCATGGCCTGCTTGTGAGCTTCCCATAGGCACCTGTTTGGCCACTGTGGAAACAGAGTGCTGGACTAAATATTTGGCCTTCAGGCTGATCCAGCAGGGCTCTTCTTATGTCCTTAAGTTACATTTTGAGATTTTGCTTTTTTCCTGAATTATTACAATGTTCATACTGGGGGATGAGAGAATCGAAATACACAATGGCTACAATGTGTACAATACAAACTCATAGGGACATTAGACCTTAATTTTCCTCTATGAAAGCAGTATATAGGGCAGTATACAACCATGTCATTGTGCTAACACAAATTACCTGTCAATAGCATTGGTGGCACAATGGATTTTCTGGGAATCCTGTCATGGAAGCTAATGCTACTGGCACGACGATAGAAGTCACTTTTGCTGGTGCAACATAATTTGCATAAGCACAATGACATCACTGGGTTTTGCCCAAAATGTGCTTAGCCTCCTGGAAAAGGCATCTCTCTAACACCCTCACGAAATGGTTCAAGGCAAACTAAATGTGGATGTAGATGAAGGAAACAGGTATAAAGAGGAATGTGTAGGTTTCCATGGAAAGTTATATGTTGGCTGCTATGCTACTAAATGGCTTCAGGGGCTTATTATCTCTCCACTTTAATGCTAAATAATACTTCCCCACCACCACCACAATTCATGTTCAGTGAGTGAGAACTAGGAAGCCACAGAGTGATACCCTGAAAACGCATGAAGAAAGCATTTTATATAAATGTATTTTTCACCCTATCCCATATGACAGAGAAAGGCATCATCCAGGTACCTCCCCAAAGGCACTGTCAAAGTTCTAAAGAAATGTCCTTATTAATGACAGCAGCCTATAGATCATGCACTTCAATGGTTTTGCTTAGACTTCAGAGATTTGATGTTTCAGTGTCATAGTCATTTTCAAATAAACTATTCAGATAATAATGCTTCTCCCAGCTTCCCCCCACCGCCCCCCCCATTTGGAAGTGCTATCAAACTGGGCCCACTTAATTTAAAAGGATTCTTCTTTTCTTTTCCTTTCTAAACCTTAGTAAAGGAGATAGGAATAACACAATGTGAAACTGATTTTCCATCAACGATAGGAGGGTAGCATAATGAAAATGTGATAGTGGTAGCTAAGGTTCTGTTTTGGATCCTTCCACGGAATAAGAGAATAATAATAATAATAATAATAATAATAATAATAATAATAATAATGCTAGCGTTGAAAGGCAAGCATTGGCATATGGGATGAAAGTTGGCAGGGAAGGTATGGGGATTGTGACCTAATGAGAGCTGTAAATACAAGTTGCATGACCCCACACTAGTTTGAAACTTAACGATTTCTCCAAGGAAGGCTACATTTACAACTGCTGCCCACCAATTATATTAACTCATATAAATATTCTAAATAATTTGCCTCACTCCCCCTTTTGGAAAAAGCCAGAAGTAAAAAGCTTCATTTGAACATCAACTGTGCTTCAGATGGATTTAAAGCAAGTTGATTTGAAATGACAGCAAATAATCCTGAGCAATGGGACATCCTGGTTTTACATTTCTCTTTAATTATCGTTGAATAATCCTCTTTTTCTGAAGCCCGTTAACTCATGTTTTGGTCTTCCTTTTCCTGCTTTACACTGCAGATTTTTTTAAAGGCATTTCTGGAAGGAAATTTAAGCCTAGTCTTCTGGCTCTTTAGAGACTTGCTCAAGTAGAGTTATGAATAGTGTTGGTAATGTAAGCACCAACCGATGCAGATTTTTAACTGTGGTTCCCTGCCCTGTGAATACCTCCTACTGTTTCAAAGTAAATAGCTTTCTGTCCTACCTGTCAGCATTTGATCAATGTCTTTCTGATGACACAATGAGCTCTGCGAAAGCAGCAGGGGAAATGATGAAGATGATTAAAATGTACATTAAAAAGGTAGAAGAATCTGTATAAGCCATGGGAGAAGGAGGTGAGAGCAAATATACTTATGCAAACTCCAATGGAAGCACATTAGAGAAAGGACTTAATATGCCAATCGCCAGCCATAATCATAAAATTAGGCCCGACATGCAGTATTTACCCCAAGCTCACAACTCTAATCCTTACAAGTAGTTGCTTCCTGATACATGAGCCAGAATCTCTTTGTAAAAGGCAAGCAGCTCACACAGCTCATTTTTTCCTCTCCCCCAAGCACTTAAGGGTCATTAGTCTGGCACTGCAGAAAACGTATTATTCATTTTTGCCTTAGCCCAGTTTCTTTGCTAAGACATCTGTAGCAAATGCTGCACTGTTCAGCCAAGAGGTTATTGATTGAGCAAGAAAGAGCAGAATTTGGGCATCCAGAAAAAAGATCATCTCATAGCCTTTGCATAAATCAATGTTATTTATGTAGTAACACTTGAGTAGTAACTACCCAGGTCATCCACTGGAATAAAATTGATGACTTCCCTCTTTAGGTTAATATTGTTTGGACGTTTTGTGCCTGAGCAATTTATACATTTGACTATCTTGAACAGGGGTAGGCAGCCTTTTGGGCTGTGAACACTTTGGCCAACTTGATAAACTGTCCCAGGATCCACCACAAAATAGCTGCCAGAGAAGGCATGGCAAAAGAAAGTAACCTGCCCAAAAGACTGAATACAAGGTAGTGGTAAAAGAATGAGCCCTAACATGCTAAACATCCATAGTCTTCAGCACCAACAGAAACCTATCTCACAGTAATTCCAACTGCTGGTAAGAAAAGGTGTTGTGTATTTTTTTTTAAGTGTGTGTGCATGGAGGGGGGAGTAGGGCACCTTAATGGCGGCCAAGAAATGTATCTGGGGGCACCATGTTGCCTACCCCTGATCTTGAGTAATCTGCTCAGAATTCTTCATTATCATCATCATAGCTGGAAAATATAGTCTTGCGTGCGTAGTGTAGCCACCAAACAATCATTCTATATTCCTATTAATTCCATGAGATCACTTGAGTTGGTGGTTTAGAATGCATCTTCCTTATTACATTTTCGAACAACTCTAATTTATCTATACACTTAATTCAGTGTCAGCTCAAGACATTTTGCTGCTTGAATAGCAGCTTTGCCTCATGCTAAAGTCAACTCTTTTAAAAAGTCCTGATGTAACATTCAGACCCCAGTTCCTGCCTTAATTTCACACACACAAACACATCAACAGGGAGAGGTTGTGGTATTACCTGAAAGAGGTTACTTCAAACTGACCCTGGTCAGGGCCAGCCTTCCTATGAGGTGGGATGAAGCCCTGGCTCTGGTGGTGGAGTGGGAAGAGTGTTGAATTGCACCACTCCTGCCAGGTGGGCCCAGCAGCTCCATCTCCAATGAGCGCTCTGGAGAAACCCACCATGGGTTTCCTGTCATGGCATTTGTGGGTAATGGAGGGTGGAGAAATAATGAGGTGACACACAGGAGTGGATTTTAAACGGCCACTTTATTAAAGATCTGCAGAGTGGGTTAACCTATGCGGGCATCCTAACTATTTCAGGGCGAGACATTCACCGTCTGTGAAGTGGCGCTTTCCAGTTCGCCACAACTCAGACTGCCCCTTATAGGTTAGGGAGGCCTTCCGATGTCGACCTACCCTTGCACTGTACAGCTCCAAGTAGGTGAGGAAGGTGGGCCTTAAAGGTAACCCTTATCCCGCTAGCTGAGGCCATATAACTCACAGCTGGGGCCCCTCAGGCATTACCAATCACCGAAACAGTGCCTGTGAATGCTCACCTACCCTTTGATGCTCCAGATGCCCACACCCACCTGCCAAAATGTAAAAGTGACCAAAACATTAATTAACATCACCTATTTAATACTCCCTGGCTGTCTTGCAGTGTGAAGTAGGCAAAAAAACCCATAACCAAAAGCGATTATGAGCCAAAAATTCCTGCTTGGCCCTCAACAGAGCGACCAGTGAACCCACACTACCTACAAGGCGGGAGGGAGCCATAAAAACAAACAGGCAGTAGGGAGGGGAAAGCCCGAGTTTTAACCCTCGCAGTCCCTTCCCTGCCATGAGGCACTACGGGAGCAGCCAATGGCTGCCTCCCAAGCTACCACGTCACCCCACCCCCACCCGCAATTACCTGCACGTGCACAGGCAAGCCGGGCACATGAAGGCATTTACTGCAGCAGGAGAGCAGGGCTGGAGCAGTTACCTGCTTGGTGACACCAGCAGGTGCTCTGGAAAACCCTATCAGTCACACTCTCCCTCTGTGGCACATGTATATTGTGCTGTATCCAATGTTAGTCCTACTTGAAATGAATGGGACTTAAATGATGTGCATATCCAGTGCTCTCCTTTCCCAAAGAACCATACCTAACTAATGCTGACCCTGGGGACTTATCACCACTCATACATATCTCCCTCATATCCACATTGAAAGAGAGAGAAGTAGCTCTCCAGCAAACTACTTGGACAAATACTTAATTTCCAGCATATTATTTATATGCTGGAAATACACCTCTCAATATGAAAACATCTCTTTGGGAATGACTATGATTCATCCCCTCTACAAGTAGATGTGGGATTTTGGCATACAGAGAACTGGAATTTGTTACTCCTCTTTTCTTCCCTCCCTCTTTCTCTTGGTTGTTTAGCTGATAGTGCATGATGGTGCATAGCTTTCTGGGCTCACCTAGTATGTTGGAGAGCTATTGTTACCTGTAGTGCAGCTATTCTGTATTTTTTTCCTTAACCAATTTTCTGCAGGAAGAAAAAAGATGAAGGAAGTCATGGGGAAACACAGGATGGTTCCAAGTGGAAGACGTTGACATCTTGAAGGTGTCAGCATAGCCATAGCATTCCATGAATGAGGTGGGGCAATGGCACAGCAATATCCTTGTCTGGAAGCACTCCTGGGCCTCATCTACACCAAGCAGGATATTGCACTATGAAAGTGGTATGGAAGTGATATATAAAAGGAAGGAGCCACACTACTGCTTTATAGCGGTATTGAAGTGCACTGACAACGGTTGGGGCCCCTTGACACACACCATATACCACTTTCATACCACTATATCCTGCTTGGTGTAGCTCCTACCTTCTATATACTGCTTTCATAACACTTTCATAGTACAATATCCTGCTTGGTGCAGATGAGGCCGTGGTCTCACTTACAACAGACTACTTGCAGTAGGAGGAGCTCCAAGTGCAGCTCCGCTATTCGGGATGGCTGCTTCCTTTTCTTTGGCCCCTGTTCATTCCATATCTATTTTCCGAGGCTGTTTCCTGTGTACCTCTTGTGCTGGCTTCTCTTGCTTCTATCAAGATCACACGTTTCTTGGCATGGCAGAAAGCAAAAAGGGTTCTTTTTCAATGGATGATTGAGTTCAGTACACTTTGTAGAGATCCAATGTGTAAATCTGTGTGATTTGGAATTTAAAAGGGGGCTGAACTACAAATGCCAAGTTCAGTCATGTATAGTTTGTCCCCAATGTGCTTTTGTTTGTGTTTGGATGTTTTTTTTAAAAAAAATGAATAAAAACAAAATGCAGCTGTGGAGACCACAAACTAAAATGGAAGACAGCTTCAGGGCAGAGAGTACTTGTCCCTTTCATCTTGTGCTGTTTCTCCACTGAAAATTTGCAGCTGCTGCTTCTCGGCCTGCAAGGGATAAGATACAGCTACCTGCAGAGAGAGAGAGAGAGAGAGAGAGAGAGAGAGCAGCTGAGGGGGATATTTCAGGTGAAAAATTGCACAAGGGGAAAGGGTGAATATCCCCTCTCTCTGATCAGTCTTTAGTATGCAGTCTCTGTGACTGCATTTTATAAATCAAACAAACAATCAAACAAAACATCAGGGGCAAACTAGATGTAGTGGAGAATCCCAAGTACTTTCCATTTTGCTTTATAAGAGAGCATGGCTTATTCTATACACGTAACGTCTATTTTATTTGCTAAACCATATCCGATCCTGGAGATCAAAATATTTATATAATGGTTGTACTTGTACATAGTTCAGTATTATCATATGATAACTATTGCTGTAATGAATCAAGTCATTTTTGAATCCAAACACAAATCATTTTAAATACCAGTTTTGCTTCTTCACAGCAAAGTGACCTTTCCACAAATGAAATGTAACTCCCTAAATGATGGCTCATGAAATGGGAGGTAACAGACTTGTAAAACATGCTGACAAATGTCATGCTTGCTTAATTTAAAGAATCTGGGAGAAAGGAAGGAGAGTTTCTCTAGTCTTGGTCACCTCTTTTCAAAATATCTGGCCAAGCAGACAGATAGCCGGTACAAAGGACTAGCAAGGAATATCTTTAAACAATCAACGATTTAGACACGTGAGCTTTTGCCAAGAAGCTGTTACTGTTTTCCTGCTTTTGGTGTAATAAATTATGTATAGATTCCAAATTTAGCAGAATACTTCAACTAGAATAATCTGATTTAACTTCTCTTTTAGCAACAATTTCTGTTTGCTTTGCTTGATTCACAGTGCAATGGGCTTCCATTTTAAACCATACCTGAGTTGTTGTTTTTTCAGTGATGTTAAGATGTAACAGATCCACACTTCTGTTGCACGGTGAGTATGAAATTGTGAATGACTACTGTGATGTAAGGAGGTCCATGATATTTCTCTATTTGGGGTAGGTAGGCAAGTCACCCTGCTGTCACCCTGCTCCAGCCTCCGGAACTGTTATTCACTCAATTTTATGGAGCACGCAGGTCCAAATGGCATCATCAGCCTATTGCATTCCATGGTTTATGGCGTTGTCCCCCAACAGTTTTTGGGACACTGGGTTGGATCCAGCTGTAGTCATACAGATGTCTAATCCACACCAAGCAGGATATTGCGCAATGAAAGCAGTTGGAAAGTGGTATATAAAAGGCAGGAGCCACACTGTTGCTTTATAGCGGTATTGAAGTGCACTGTCAACCGCTGGGGCCCATTGACATATACCATATACCGCTTTTATAGTGTCATAACTTGCTTGGTGTGGTTCCTGCCTTTTATATACCACTTTCATATGGCTTTTATAGTGCAAAATCCTGCTTGGTGTGGATTAGGTCTTAGAGTAGCAGATCCATTTAAATCAATGGTATTTTGGTTAGTCTTGACATAAGTCCCACTGGGCTGTATCCAATGCTGCCCATCCAACAGTGGGGCCCACCACTGCTTCAGTTCCATGAATGGGCAGCCCGTCAATTCCCTTCTGCAAGCGGCACCCATTGCTTGCAGAACGGAGATATGTGCTTCTGGGGTGGGGTGGGTGGGAAATGAACAGAAATGCTTGTTTCTGGAATGGGGCAAATCAGCAGAGGTCCCTTATGCAATAAATAACCCACTTGTTTCGAGTTGACCCTGAAAGTGCCAAATCTCTGTTCTGCAAGCAGTGGATGCTACTTGTGGATGGGAATCAGCAGGACTAGCTGCTTGCAGATGTCTCCACTGGATACTGCCTATTGATTTCAATGGGTCTCCTGTAAGTATGTCTAAATCTGGATCAACCTCATTATTTATGGTGATTTTTTGTTACCAAGCACAATTGCAGCACCAGCCCTGTCTTCTGTTGATTGGGAATGACAGGGGATCATGTGGGCCTCCTGCAGGCAATGCATTGCCAACCCCAGCTCTAGCCTTTGGGATGTCATATTCATTACTCAGCAGAAGGAACAGAAAAACAGGTAGAATACAAATGCAATAGTTTTAATTTGGCTACAAAGGCTGCAACTAGAAATCCTGAATTTCTAGCAAGTCGGAGAGTGTACCCTATTCACATGAATAGGGTAAGTATGTCGAAAGGGACAGTGGGGACATGCATTAGCCCCTCCTCCAAAATTTCATCCCTCCTTCTGCCTCCATGGTCACCGTGTTTAGAATAATATCTGAAGCAGAAAGCTTCTTGTATTCACAGAGACATCCCATGTGATTCAAAGCCGGAGTAGACAACCTTGATTATGGATGAGCAGGAGAGAGCTTCACACTTTGTAATGCATTTTTGTCCCCAAAATATATATTTTAAAAGCTATTGTTCTCCTAGCAGGATTGACTTCTGATTTCTATTATTTTCTATTATTTATTTATTTGTTTATTTATCCATCCCCTATAGTTTTGGGGGCTCTCTATAAGTCTTCAAAGCCCTACGGTGGCTGTGAATCAGCTGTGTCAGTTATACAATGCAGCTGCCAACTTGCAGCTACCACTGGGAAAACACATGAAGCTGCAAATTAGAAAAGTTGGGGATTTACCCTGACTTTTTTCTTCAGAGCGAGGTCACCACGGTCCTTCCTCCATGTAACTACGCTCCGGCATTGAGCCATGGGTGGTCTGGGATGGATGGCACCCATTGATCAGTTGCTGGAAGCCTGGAAGAGGGCAGAGGGTGGTCTCCAGTACCCGGATGATTGCCCGAAAACCCTGCACTCCTTTCCTGCAATCTAGAATAGGCGCCACCACCCCACAATGAAACTGTGGGGTTTAGTGGCAAAGCTGCAACAACGTGGCACCGTGAAGGCAGGGTCCTGATCATAGAACCCTTGGAGGAGCTCAGTGGTGCAGCTAAATAATTTTAGACCCTGGACGTAATGATCTTTAGATGGACCCACCCCAAAAATATCCTTATCAAGCCTGATTTCTCTTTTTAAACTTGCAGTTTCTCTTTTTAAACACACTTAAACCAGAGCACCATCATGACTGCAAGAATCAAACAGAGTCCACTTTCGCTGCTCTGATGCTAAACACACTGACTTGGGAATAGGCACCATTTGGTTGTAGAAAAGCGTAATATATTTTAAAACTAAAATTAATAAAATGAGCCTCTGTAGTCAAGTACAAACCTGGTCATCTGCCCCCTAACTCTAACATTTTTTATTATTATTTTAAATGAGGAGAAAGAAAGGATGCTGCCATGAGCAGTATCAGCCTTGTTGGGTCCCGGCATGCCAGCCCGGGGCAGATACTGGTGCAGCACATATTTGTTGATGCCCCATCACCTGTTGCTCTCTTGGAAGTCCTTGGGCTGCTGGATGCTGGACTTTGGCCCCAAGGTCTAGCCCTAGCTGGACCAGGGTGGCCATGTGTCCTCTTTTACAGAGAAGAGTCACCTGCTTGAAGATGTGGCTCTAGTTGAGGGACTCTTCAGTTCAATTCTGGCTTAAGGATAAAGAACCCTAAGAAGGGAGAGCAACAGAGGCACTGAGTTGCCTATGAACACTTAGTACTGGACAGCAGACTGAACAGGCAAGTACACAGGTCACCTGGTCACAGCCTTCCCAACTGTGAAATTGTATTTCTATTTAAATTACAACAATGATTTCCAAATTTGCATATATACAGTGCTCTTCAACATTTTTATTAAGGATTTGAACGAGGTGGTGCAGGGAATGCTTATCAAATTTGCAGAGGACACAAAATTGGGTGGGATCGCTAATACCCTGGAAGACAGAAACAAACTTCAAAGTGATCTTGATAGGTTGGAGTGCTGGGCTGAAAACAACAGAATGAAATTTAATAGGGATAAATGCCAAGTTCTACACCTAGGAAAAAGAAACCAAATGCACAATTATAAGATGGGGGATTCTTGGCTCAGCAATATTACAAGCGAGAAGGATCTTGGAATTGTTCTAGATCGCAAGCTGAATATGAGCCAACAGTGTGATGTGGCTGCAAAAAAAGCCAATGCTATTTTGGGTTGCATTAATAGAAGTATAGCTTCCAAATCATGGAAGGTACTGGTTCCCCTCTATTCGGCACTGGTTAGGCCTCATCTTGAGTATTACATCAGGTCTGGGGCAACACGGATGATCAGGGGTCTGGAAACAAAGTTCTGTGAGGAGAGGCTGAAAGAACTGGGCATGTTTAGCCTGGAGAAGAGAAGACAACAAGAGGCACCTAGTAAAAAGATTGAAGAAGATATTAAGGAATTAGAGCAACAATTTAGGAGTAAGAAGGATATGCGTATATATGCCCAACTCCAAGCAAAAAAAGAAAGAAAAAGGAATTAGAGGGGGAGGACATAGAAAGAGTTCAAAAAGAATTAATATATATGAAAAGGATTTTTTTTGAGTATAGTAACAGAAATTCTAGAATGCTGGCAAGATCAACGCAATCAAAGAAGGAGAAAAATATAATAGGGACAATTAAAGACAAAATGGGGGAAAATGTAATTTAATGAGGGATAAATTAAAAATTTTTGAGGGATTCTATCGGGAATTATATACTTCAGATGCGATTCCACAAATGAGAATACAAGAATATGTAGAGAAAAATTGGAAGGTAAAATTAAAAGATAAGGATAGGGATTATATGGAAGCTTTGGTGACGGAAAAAGAAATAGAGGAGAGTATTGACAAATTGAAAGGAGGGAAATCTCCAGGAGTGGATGGACTGGGGCCGGAGTATTATAAGATATTTAAGGAAATTTTAGTATCAAAAATGGAGAAATTATTTAATAATATTATAAAGGGTGAGAAGACCCCGCCGTCGTGGGAACATTCGTTGATAATTTTAATTCCGAAAGTGGATAAGGACTTGATGGATCCAGCTTCGTATAGACCTATATCGTTAATTAATCAGGATGCTAAGATTTTCACAGCGATTATGGCAAAAAGATTAAATACCTTTATAAATGATTATATTAAAAAGGATCAATGTGGATTTATTCCAGGGAGGCAAATGCCAAATTTAATAGGGAGGGTTTTAAACATAATAAATAGTATTAAAAGAAGAAATTTAAAAGCAGGATTGATAGCATTGGATATTTTTAAAGCCTTTGATTGCGTGGAATGGCCGGCGTTAAAAACTATTGTAAAAATATTCAGCTTTGGAGAAAGATTTGTGGGGGTGATTAATCAATTGTATGCAAATAATAAGGCAGAGGTGATGGTAAATGATGGCCTAACACAACAGATTACCTTAGCCCGGGGTACTAGACAAGGGTGTCCTCTCTCCCCGATATTATTTGCAATTGTGATTGAAATGTTAGCAAATTGTATTAGGGAAGATGAGAAATTAAAAGGGATAGGAGAACAGGATAAAATAAAAATTAATATGTTTGCGGATGACACTTTATTGACATTAGAAAATCCGGGGGGGGGGGAATATAGAAGGACGGGTTGCAGATAAATTGGGGGAAATCTAATATGATGCTTTTTAACTATGATAAGGTAGAAGAGGATGAGTTAAGTTTAAGGTTAGGTTTGAAGGTTAAAAATATATTGGGTTTCTTAGGAGTTTTTATTTCTAAAGAGTTAGAAAAGTTAGAAGAAATAAATTTTAGTAGATTGAAAATTAAAATATTACAGAAGTTAGAGGAAGGTTACGCTGTCGTGGTTTGGTAGAATAGCGGTAATTAAAATGAAGATACTACCAATGATTAATTTTTTGTTTAGGATGTTACCAATTAAGATAACGGAAGTAGAAATTAAAAGCTGGCACTGTATGATAAATAATTATTGCAATGGGGATAAGAAGCCAAGAATAAATAAAATAAATTGGTATAAGAATCAAAGGGAAGGAGGCTTAGGTTTACCGAATATAAAGATGTATTATATTGCTAAACAATTAAGGTATCTTATAAGTAGCATAGTTGGGGATGAGGATTTAGAATGGTTAGAACCGCAGACAAAGAAACTAGAGTTTAAGTTACAGAATGTTTTCTTTAGTAATATAAAAACGATTCAACTGAAAGAAATAGTTAATCCCATCTTAAGAAATATTAGAGAAATTTGGGAAAAATATAAGAATAAATTAATGCCAGGAATTTCCCCTCTGTCCCCAGTGGTTTTAATGGATAACTTTCCAGGTAATTTGAGAGGAGAATTGGAGGGGTTATTAAGGGGAAAAAATAATTAAATTGAAAGATTGGGTAATGAAAATGACCAATAAAAAACAAATAGAAGAAATATTAACGGGCCAGGAAAATTTATGGTTTAAGAGTATGCAATTGGAACAGTGGACAGTCAAATGGAAGAAGCAAAATAAGGAGTGTAGAAAGGAAACAAGCTTTGAAAAGTTAATTGAGGTTAGACAGAAGGTGGGAGGAAATAATATGGATAGTAGAAGTAAAAAAGGTTTAATGATCGAGATTTATAAGATATTAGTGGAGGAGGATAAGGGGTATGAAAGCTTGAAAACAATCTGGGAAGAGGATTTGAAAATTCAGATCACTGGGGACAGCTGGAGAAAGATCTGGGAATCAAGAAATTTAAAGTTATTTTCTATAAGGATAAAAGAAAATCAGTATAAAATTATTTGGAGATGGTATCTCACTCCGGTAAGATTACATCAGATAGATAAGAAGGCTTCAAGTTATTGTTGGAGGGGATGTCAGGAATTGGGGACATATTACCATATGTGGTGGACTTGTGAACATGTTAAAAAAAATTGGGAGAGAATTTTTAAGGAGATAAATGAGATAGTAGATAAAAAGGTAGAGGCAAGTCCAAAGATAGCTTTACTGGGTTTATTTGATAAAGAATATGGTAATAATAATATTAAAGAATTAATAAATAATCTCCTGACACCAGCAAAACTTATGATAGCCAAAAATTGGAAAACACAAGGGGATTATTGTATGGAAGAGTGGTATAAAGGAGTGTGGGATATTGTTATTAATGACAGATTAACTTGTGCAATGAAAGTAAAGATGGGATTAACTAAAAAGAATGATTTTGGAAGGATTTGGGCTATGTTTCTAGAATATGTTTTAGAAAAGGGGAGAGGTTATACACCGTCTAAAGAATCAATGCAGTTTTGGAAATTTTTATAAGCAATAGGGTTAGAAGGTCTCGGGGGGTAGGGAGCACGGGGGGTTGTTGAGGCTTTTGTATTGTGTATTGTTATGTTTTATGTTGAAATTAATAAAATTATTTTTTTTAAAAAAAGAGAAGACTGAGGGGAGACATGATAGCACTTTTCAAATACTTGAAAGGTTGTCACACAGAGGAGGGCCAGGATCGCTTCTTGATTATCCCAGAGCACGGGACACTCAAGTTACAGGTAGCCAGATTCCAGCTGGACATCAGAAAAAACTTCCTGACTATTAGAGCAGTACGACAATGGAACCAATTACCTAGGTTGGTCATGGGCTCTCCCATGCTAGAGGCCTTCAAGATGCAGCTGGATAGCCACCTTTCAGTTATGCTTTAAGGTGGATTCCTGCATTCAGCAAGGGGTTGGACTCAATGGCCTTATAGGCCCCTTCCAACTCTAGTATTCTACGATTCCATGTAAATCAGCATATGCAAATTTTATGCAAATGCACATCATCTTTTACCCTCCCCCTTTAACAAAGCATAAGTGACCACCTACCATTGGAGCTTTCTTAAAAGAAGGTTTGTGTAATGTGTAGTTTGTGCCAAAGCTTCCAGAAGCACTTGGATGGCCGCTGTCATAGAGCTGTTCTCTTCTGCTGCCTGTATGTTTGGTGTTTTCCATCCAATTTGTTGGAAGCTTTCTTGGGGCTGTTGTTAATTTTAAAAATTTCAATACAGATTTCAATACAGATTTAAGTTCATGGCTTTCCAATCTGTTGATTTTAATACTCCACCCTGCCCCCCCCCCCCATTTTTATTATCTGTACAGGCTGTTTAAGGGCAACAATTCAACCAAATGAATTCCAAATAAAACAAATGAGTGATGAATGGGAAATTCATTTGTAACTCATTCATTTGAATACCCATTCAAATGTTTTCCATTTGTTTTCTAAAGCAAGTGCACACCCCTAGGCCTTTATCACACATACCATTCCTCCCCCCCCCATTGCTTCTGCGGGTTCCCCCTCTGTTTCCTATGCGAATCTAGAATTTTGAATCACACGTGGTCGGTTTTGCTCCGATACCTCAGCTTAGCCTGTTGATCTTGCCTGAACTTGCCTGAAACGGACTTTGCCCATTCAGGGTTAAATTGAAACAGAAACTAAAAACAGAGCACTCAGGGCGCGAGAACAGTGCGAGGGGGACGACATCATGCAAGTCCCGTGCTGAAGAAGTGGTTCAAGTCACGGTGAGTGTGCTTAAAACTGTGCATGTGATAACGGCCCTAGTTTTATTATTGCTTTAACATTTGCTAGACACCTTGGGTGAAAGTTTGCAAAGACTTAAAAGCACAGAAACTCCAAACTTTTTGTAACGGGATCTGTCTAAATTGGTTCAATGAATGAAATCCAATGTTACGTGAGCAGACCATACAATGGGACTTTCTCTTTCACTCCTCAAACCCTTCGGAATAGATTTTGAGGGCATACAAGGGGGCTGGAGGGGACAGGGGGATTGCCACCTCCCCATTCCACCAATGGGAGGGACTAATTGGATCCAACCCAATATTCTAGACAGCCTCAGCTAGGGTGCACAAACACAAAGGAGCACCAAGCTCCTGTACCTCTGACACAGCTTTTCCTGACCTGATTCCCTTCAGATGTTTTGAACTGCAACTCACATCAGCCCCAGCTACCATGGCCAATGGGCAGGCATTATGGGAGTTGTGATAAAAAAATATTAGGAAAGCACCAAGTTGGGAAAGGCTGCTCTAACCATTGCCTATAAAACGGACCTCTAAGATGTTCAGTTTTTTTCACCCCTGAATCTCAAACTGCGCCTGTCCAAATCCCCCCTCATTTATGCAAAGTGTAGGAGCCCTGTCCTCATTGGCACTGTAGTCTCTGCTTCCCAAAAAATTCACTTTACAGTAGTTAAAGTACTTTCAAATATCCAGTGTAAGACCCTCAGTCGCAGTACAAAATCATATAAGTTGGAAACATATTCGAAATGCTCTGAATTCTCCAAAGCAGTAAGTCATCCAGCAACAGCTACTACAGCTACATTTTCTTCCATGCTCACAAGTCTGAATAGCACATGAATGGCAATTTTTATTCATTAAAATGACAACCCAAGGAAAGTACCAAATGCCCTTTGATCATTTTCTCACAATAACATGTACACACACACACACACACACACACACACACAGAGTCCATCCTATTTCTGTTGATAAGAGAAGTACACACTGGTTCAAAAAGGGAGAGAGGGTTTGCAAACAGAGAAGGGCTAAAGTGCATGAATTACAATTGTCAGATTGCCAGCTTCAGCTGAGTATACAGAATGATGGGACTGCAAATGGCAGATATAACATTTTTTTACTCTATGTTCTGTTTGTGTGTTTTATCGTGTATAGCTAGAAGCTCCTTTGTGCTTTTGTTTCCCTTGAGCTTATTCAGGTGTAAGTAGAAAGCCAATACCTATTGGAGAAGGTCATTGTTACATATTCATTTCATTTTAAATCATAGATGATGATTGTGACTATGGCTACATTAATTGCTCTCAGGTGCTGGGATATTGTTCAGAGCTTCACTTTTTAATTAGTTTCTTTTCTTTTTCCTTTTTTTATTTTAGAAAGCATCATGCCGATTTGCCCTGTGCTCAATATAAAAGCATGCTGTGAAGTTCTTTTTAAATGGAGGTTAGCAAAGGTGAACAGAATAGAAGTTTGAGGGTGTGTTCTGATGTGAACACTACATGTGTTGTATGATGAGACATACACAGCAGGGAAAAACAGGAAAGTATCTCAGCAGCGATGTGATTGTAGGGTTTGCTGGAGCTTCTACAAAAAAAAAAAGTTAAAATCTATAATTTATATTCAACGAGCATTTTTGTTTCCTCATTAATGATCCTGCAAAGCTCCAAGTTTCCCCAGTTGCTATTCATCTTTTTGTGTGAATTTTTTAATACTCAACACTTTGCAGACTGTACTCATAACTTGGCAGCTTTGGACTGTAAGGATGCCATCTATTTTTTATTTGATTTAAATAGTTATGGCTTGAACCACAGACAAATAATTCATCCATGTATGCAATGGGAATAGCAGTAGAGCTAATCAATTCCCGCTTAGAAGATTTGGAAACACATTTAATTGCAAATATCCTGGAAGACAACAGTTTTTCGATTCTTGTATTAACATACCCATCAGGAAATATCCTGGATATCCAAAGGGCTTACTTAATACATACCAATGTGGAATTTTAAAAAATATAGCGGGTGGGGGAGTGAATATGTACCCTGGCCACACTAAATAGAAAAAAGTATACATATTTGCTATGACTTAATGAAAATTCATTAAACAAAAAACCTACGGTTTACAAAAACAACGTTAAGGCTCTACAGCTTTCAACCAAGCACCAAAAAGTAGGGAAATTCTGAGTTAAGGCTCACAAGGCTCAACACCACATCCTCCCTAAGGAAGCAGAAAGTGCAAGTGAAATTCTCATTCTCCCAAAGCAGATAAACCATGCGGACAGGATGGAAAATATAACATGCGGAGGTGACTGTGGGGTTGTGGAAAACTGATGATGAACAGGTAGATGAACAGGATAGTGGTGATGTTTGAGTGGAAATAAAGAATTATGAACTGAATGTAGGATTGTGACTTGTTGTTAGCCTCACTGCCGCCTTCCACTCCTAAAAACCTGCGACATTGTTTTTAACCATCTAAATTTTTTAACCAGTTTTTAACCAGCTAAAAGTTGGTTAGCTGGTTTGTTGTTCGCAAAACGAGTTTTTCCACCCAAACTGGTTGGATTGGCTCTTCTTCCTCCAACAGCTAGATTCATGATTGATAATTTCAAAGGTCACATTTAGGGTCACATTTAGGGTGTAACGTCACCTTCATATCATTCCAAAAGGTTCAAGTCAGTTTCAGCAAACAGCCAATTTGCATCATAGAGTGGCTGTGACTGGGGAATACAGACTGCACAAAATAGGCATATGAGCACAAAATATTCCTTATTTAAACGATGAGGCCATTTTTCAAATCAACAGACCTCTCAACATCCATTCATATACTGTGAGCAAGTTAAATTCACATTGGGGGAAAAAAACTTTTTATTTTTCGTGGCAACACTAATTGAGAACATGGATAGCGTGGATGTTAAATTTCCCTGATTTAGAAGTAGAGAAATATGTGTTTGCCATCCATACTTTTAAAATTTGCAATATGAGATTAGAACAGGGAAGCTGCTATTGTTTCCTATTTATTTATCAAATTTTCATCTTGTCCTTCCTCAAAGGAGTTATGTCCTACATAAAGACATAATTAGATCTGCTTACCATCTTGCTCTCAGTGATTCCAGCTTTTGTGTGGGGAGAGGCCATGGGTAAGACAGGACTGAGGACTTCCATTTACTCTGCCCCACTGCTTCTCTTGGGGCCTTTATCAAGAAGCTGCTGAATTGGTTGAAGTGCTGATGTGGCCCCTCTTTTTCCCAACTGCCACCACAAGGCAATTTTATTTATTTACTTAATTATTTATCTTCAAACAGTGGGGTCCCAGGGTCAATACAAAATAGAACATGATGATGATGATATAATGAAACCAGAATAATAGAACACAATAGCAAAATAAAAATAAATAAATTAAAAAACCCGGCAGCAACCATAGATCTCATTTCACTACTTGACCAGTCCAAAGATGATCAAACAAGAACCCTACAATGCCTGAGAAATGTCTTTGCTTAGTGCCTAAATGACATCAACATAGGCATCAAGCCAACTTCCGGAGAAGGGTGTTCCCAAGATGGGAGCCACCACTGACAAGGTAGCCACGCATTCTACCCCAGATGGTGAGAGCATCTAGCGTTGAGTTTCAGCTAAAGATCTCGGTGACTGGGAGTTTTGGTATGGGAAAAGGTGGTCTAATATTTAAGACCAATCTTGCTTGAGATAAAGAAGAGAAGAGACTATATTGCTTGTTAGATAAACCGACTGAAGAGACCAGCATGACAAGAACAGGTAAATATATATTTAGCCTGTGACAAATGTGGAAGGAAGCATCAGCAAAAGTTTAGAATCTCAGTAGTGTATGTATGTGAGTTCTCCTTTAATACAAAATCTCATTCCATATACATGAGTTTTTGTGCATGCACAATGTCAAGGTGCATCTTGAGAACTGTAATTTGGAATTGTGTAGTGTGGCAGGAAATAATGTGTCACCAGATTATGTTGCCCCTTTCTGATTGGTTGTTTTCACATGGGTGGGCTACTTGGATGATGATGTCATATGATGTTTACTTGCCATTGCCAATTGCAGAGTCATTCTACTCAGATCCAAAGCTGTGGTGGCAGCAGCAGCAGCAGCAACAACCAAGGAAGTAACTAATGAGACTCTTCAAGTATGTTTGGGGGCGGGGGCAGGGAAGTCTAAGACAACTAAAAATTTAAAGGGGAGGAAATCTGTGTACTACTTCACTGAGCATGCTCTGAAGTTCACAATCAATCCTGATTTAATAGTGAATTCCAAATATATCGATCCAGGCTTGCTAAAATGCTAAGCATTAAAAACAGACAAATTTTGACAAATGAGGGATATCATCGTGGTTTTGTCTATCTCCTATTTGCTTTTATTTTTGCTGTTTATTCATTTGAATGAGTAATCGTTTGGTCTCAGGTGAAGGTTGTGGGAGACAGTGACCTAGGTACCCAAATTAGGACCCCAGGTTTTCCTGGATGCGAGCTTGACCATAACCGAATATAAAAGAGATGTAATCTCGAGTCGCTGAACTGGCTGTGGGTTCTGACAAGTGAAACTGCCAACTTTCATAATTAGTTGGCTTGTCTTTGGGCATTTGCTGCATTGGTTGTATAAACTCTTTCCTTGCTTAATTCAATGCCTCCTCACTGCCATTGCTCTGGCCCTGTCAAAAGGAGAACTCAGCAGCACCCCACCCCCAACATTTTACTCATCCTACAATCTCCTTAGCAGCTTCCCTCATGGATGTCACCGCCACCACAGCTCTGGCTCTGAGGAGACACTGTGTGATTCCAAACTCCAGCTCCCCAGATGCACTGATACTGCGCATGTGCAAAAAGCTCACTTTCACGAACCAAGCGTTTGCTTTGAGGGAGAACTCCTTTCCAAGCCTACATGGGTGAGTTCATTATTTTCCAGGCAAATAATGAACTTACTTGGGGCAAGTTCGCCCATCTCTAATTACAATTATACCAAGCCAATAGTGGTAGCGGCTATATATATATATGGAGGGTAAAGAGTTGCAATACCTGATCTGACCAATACGAATTTCAAATCATGATCTGACTGCTAGAATAGTACAAAATTTCCTTTATATTTATATGATGTCTTTCCTGCAGGAAGTAAAAGCCTCCCCACTCTTACCCTGAAAGATAGATTATGCTGGGTCAAGGAAAGTGAGAAAACTTATTCACCTGACAGGAAAAACTTTGGACCAGCCCTACCCCCACTCCGTGTGTATGTGTGTGTGTATCCTGTTGTATGCCTTTTTTCCTGTTGGCTTTCCTATCTGAATGAGGCAGCCTCTCTCTCTCTCTCTCTCTCTGTCTCTCTCTCTCTCTCTCTCTCTCTGAGTGTGTGTGTGTGTGTGTGTGTGTGTGTGTGTGTTTGTGAAAGAATGTCTACATCTGCTTATTTTTTCTGTGTCTGTATATTGCATGCTAAGTGGAAAGTGATAAATGGGAAGTGATAAATGGGAACTTTTATTGTATTTGACTTCTCTATCATAGACGAGATATTAGTCTTTTGCTTCCAGAAAAGAAGATGATTTCCATTAAGATATATTATTTAAAAAAATGGTTTTGCATTGTTGTTCTACATAAAATATCTTCCTTTGGCTGGTGTGTGTTGCACAAATCTCTCTCTCTCTCTCTCTCTCTCTCTCTCTCTCTGTGTGTGTTTGTGTGTGTGTCTTTGAGAAAGTGTAAGGAGCCCCACTGCAGCACTACAACCGATCGTGGCCTTGATCCAACCCAAAGAGAAAACATTTGCTGGTCTGACTGAATAGAGAAGTCACACCTGATTCTTGTCACACCCCTGTCTCTAGTGCACCCTTCCCTGACTTCCAGATGTGTGTTGGTGACCAACTTCCATCATTCCCAGCCAGCACAGCTTGAGGAAGGGGTGTTCTACTGATAACATGGCTAGAACCACACTAGAGCTTTTTATCAGCATTGAAGTCCACTGATAACAGTTGGACACTTTACACATTCTGTAGACCACTTTTCTAGGGTTCTTTCATGCTTTTTATTCCGTGTTATCCAAAAGGCAGCAACAGGTGTCATTGTGTGTGCTGCAAGGTATCAATGCACGACAGGGATAAAGCACCACCATGATAGGATTGTATTGATACGACACAAGGTGTAGATCTAGCCCAGGTTTACCCCCATTTGCCTGTGATGTCACTGCTCATCTACTTGTCTATTTTTCACCTTTTAAGGGTGCAATTTTATGCATGTTTAGACAGAAAAAAGGGCTTACAACTCCCAGCATTCCCCAGCCAGCCATAGGATTGTGCCCTAAAAATGCTGTCTTAAAAAATAATAATGTTGGAATAAGCACAACTCCCTTCTGCTGTATGGGCACTTCTGCAGCATGAGTCCATGCAGTTCAGAAGCAAATAAAAGGAAGCTCTCAAACAACTCTACCCATTCTCCCACAGCAATGTTTTCCATTTGAGAATGTTTTCTTTGTGTTGTAGTTTGGTTTCGATATATTGCTGTGCACTATCCTCACTCCCAGCATTAGATTAGAGAAGTACATTCTACATGTAGCAAGGTGCAGAAGCAATAGGGCCACTGGTGTTAATTGAAGCCATTACATGTAAATGATGATGCAAGTAAGCCTTGCTTCTGTTATCTGTCCATTGGAGAGGATAGGCAGATTTCCGTGAGTGTGGCCAGTGGTGCAGCTTGGTGATTCTAAATCTTTGACTTTATGATCTTATGGAAGGCCTCTTTAGATGGCTACTTGTATTACTTCAGTTATGGAGGGCATGACTAATATACATTCCTCTTCCCACCATCCTCTCCACCATCATTCCATGTTTTATAACTGGTTATACATTCTGGATATGTTAGAATAATAACATAATCCTCCTCCAGATCCTCCTCTGGGTGCCAACTCCGAGGGAAGCTCAGAGTATGGCAACAAGGGAGAGGGCCTTCTCTGTGGTGGCCCCCCAACTATGGAATGATCTCCCCGATGAGGCCCGCCTGATGCCAACACTGTTATCTTTTTGGTGCCAGGTCAAAACTTTTCTTTTCTCCCAGGCATTTTAACAACTTAAGTTGAGGTTTTAACTGACTTTGTGGCCAGGCTTAACTGTTTAAAATGGTTTAAATGTCAGCTGTTTTATGTTTATGGTTTTAAATTTTATATATTGTCTTTTTAGTGTTCAATCTTTTAATTTTTGTAAACCGCCCAGAGAGCTTCGGCTATGGGGCAGTATATAAATGTTATTATTATTATTATTATTATTATTATTAATAATAATAATAATAATAATAATTCATCTTCATCGTCATCATCTGAGCATATGCAATTTTGAATTTTAATCTCACTTTTCATCATGACTATCATGACTACAGGTATAAACTGGAATTTGCTTCTGTGCCCTCATTACCTGCCACTCCTTGGGTGATCCTTTGGGGGCCCTTTGGGCTGCGAGACCCTGGACTTTGGCCCCAAGATCCAGCCATACCCACATCACTGAATGTGGCTTATGCCTGGAGATGGTTCCAGCGCTTGCGTGGCATCTATAACCTACATAGACAGTCTGTATATCAGCTCTTGTCACCCTCCAGATGTGTCAGAATACAAGTCCCATTATTTCCAGCCATCATGTCTAACAGTTGTAGCCCAACACATCTGAAGGTACCAAGTTGGGGGAAAATGCTATATATGAACCAGCCCATAGTTACACAGGGATCCTGCAAACCGTATCACCTTGATCATGCATTTTGTATGGTTAGTCTGCAGACAGTGCGCAAACCCAGGATGGTAACAAGAAAGCAAACACGTATACAAATCTGATTTCTTATAATGTGTGAATTTGAATTCTGAGCCAGGCTGGGCTGGGGAGTGAATTTTATTACCAAATCTGAGATGCACCATTTGTTTCAGCTCTCTGGTTAACCCCTGGAAATGAGGTCAATAGTAGTGCCATCTGTCCTCCCAAAGGATGCAGCCGCTCTTATGGAGTGGGGTATGGGTTTCATCAGCATCACCTTGCATGTGTGTGCGTTTATGTGTGTGTGCAACTCAAACACACACACACACACACACACACACACACACATGTGGGAGGGGAAATTTGCCCCTCTAACCAGTATCAATTTCATTTTCTGTGTATGTGTATTATCCACCTCAATACACGTTATAATTCAATAAGCCCAGCTGTTCAGCATTATTTACATTATGCTGCCATCCTGGCTGACCCAAAGAGCAAAAGAAAATAACAGGGCATATTTGCAGCTTAATAAAAACATTGCAGTAGGGAGCCCTTCCTGAACCATTACATGCAGTTGCTTGGAAGCGCCTTTGCTGATTTAACAAACTGGTTTGGACAAATGTTGAACATGCTTGCTGTAATGACATTCAGATGTTTCTCTCCCTCCCTCCCCCTTTCCCTTTAGCATTTGTTGCTCAGGAGGAAATATGTCCTTGCCGGAGAGTGGAAATAAATAAATAAATGAAATGAAATGAAATGTGATGCGCTTGCATGAAGGGGGGAGCAGGAATAGCAAGGAGTGTGCCGCTGACTACTCCTGACAGATGGGGGGGAAAAGTCAATATGATGTGTCTGAGACAGCCCAGGCTCTGCACTGCAGAATAAATTACATGATTCGCTGAATGCCTGGGCTTCACACAGACATACACAAAATTGGAAAGATAAAAGCTTGCATTGGCTTCAGATGATATTTACTGCTTGATGGATTTACTAGCGGCCCCAGCACAGTCATACTGTATTGAATTATTGGCCTCTATTTAGCTGTGTGTCCGTCGAAGCTTGAGTGTCCATTTAAGCGTAAGTGAGCTGGAGCCCTGCCGGAGCTCGCTAAAGCTGTGGGTACAGAGGAAGATGCAATCTAATGGCAAAGCTGCTTGAATAACAAGGAACCGAAAGGGTAGACAACAGAGCAAGCTGTGCCTTGGGCTTATCAATATTAATCTCAAGATAAATATTAATGAAGGCCAACCAGCACATCAGAATTTCTTTTTTTTTAAGTCATCTTTATCTTTGTATTTTTAAACACACACACACGCAAATGGCTGGAAATCATTGTGTGTGATTTTTCCCTTCATTTCTTCCTCCGAAGTGGGAGTGTGAGAGAGGCCATTAGCTTTATAGCTATCCATTGTCTCACCAGCAGGATTCCTACAAGGCATGGGAGGCAGATGAAATACTGGCTTTAAAGAAGTTTACAGCTACCTATAATATATGATTAGAACAGTAATGTACTGCACAGAGGAATATTGTTATGGATTCATTACTATATTTTTCTGAGGCAGTTTGGTTCAGAAATATCGTTTTAGTCACAATGAACCTCAAGAAAAGGTCACACCCCAGAGAACTTTCTGTAACCATGGTATAGAAAAGCAAAGTCAAGCTGTAGTTGCCTTGTTGCTTTTTAAGGCAGTTATGTTTTTAAAAAGCCCCATGGATCAATTATTGGGACAGGCCTTGCACAGAATGTGGTATGTCTGGACAGTGATTCAGTCAGCAGTGGAGGCACTATCTGATGATCCTGCTGGGATTTGTATTTGCTTCTGGATCTCCACCCAGATAAAATTTGCTCACACAGAAAAGGAGAGTGTAAGGTGCCAGCATACTTCCATGTGAGAGCATAAAACACTGGCTCCTAACGGATGAAAGGGGAATGAGGACATATCAGAAAATATATTTTCTGAGTCAATGATGCTGATCTGTGCTCAGGGGCCAGGGCAAATGTGCATGGAAAAGAACCACATCCACAGATGGAGTTTTCTGATGCCAAAAAGGCTATTTAAAAAGTTGTTTGTCTCTTTGTCAATAAAGTACCAGGGATATTCCTTAGAACCAACTGCATGTGGTCCAAAATACAGATAAATGCTGATAGCTCAGCTACATGTCCTTTGGGAAGGGAGTGGATGCTGGTGAAAGGCTGCAACAAGGTTTCTAAAAACATGTGGTATTCGATCAGATCCATTTACCAGTGCGAGATGTATAGTATACATGGAACATCAATAAGATATTTACAATGTTGTACTGATTATGAAATGCCTTCCATTTAGCACGGTAATGCATATTTCATACATCTATCAGCTATAAGTTTCTTATATCTTATACTGAAAAGTGACATTCAAAACCATTCACAAAATTATCAGGATGTACTTTTATTCACTATTGGGACAGATGGAGCTGGAGACCTTCAACTAACAGGAATGATGATATTGAAGAATTTCTGTTATACTAGTCAATTAGGATTTATTAGTCAATCAACCATAATACATAGCAAACAATGGACAAACAAATGGAAATATATAGCCTGCATATCGTATCAGATTTCAAGCTTCCAATCTTCTTTCTTCTCCAAGTGATGTGATTTGCTTCAAATATGTAACATTTAAAGCTAGTCTAGGAGATCATATTTAGCCTGTGGCCAAGCCAGGGAAAAGAAACATCCCAGACTACCAGAGGCACTCTTCATGCATTATTGCCCTGAGTACACAGCTGGAACAAGGTAGCTGGAGCAAAAAGATTAGTGGGAGCTGTTAACTGAGAAAAGATCTGTGAGAGGTCCGAGGCCTTATATACTTCATGTCCCTGATTCACCACTGGAGCTGGGTCAGCTTCTTCATTGGCTATAGCTGGGTCTTTGTCATGAGTATACCCTTGCTCCTGTGTAGATTCACCCTCCTGAATAAAGCTTGGGTGAAATGGTTTTCTGGTGGCCAGGCTCTGGTGACTCCGAGCATCACACCCTTGCTGTTGGTCCTTTGGAGAGCTGTGGCATGAGGGAGGAGAGTCAGGAAGCACAGCAGGGCTCAAGATGGGATTGAAGGGGTTCTCTGAGACCTCAGGTAAGGCAATTGTGAGGAAGGTAAACCATTCCCAGGAGTAAAATTTTTATTGTGGTACATGGTATGTTGCACAATACATTTTAAATGTATTGTCTTTCAGGGGCAAGAAAATCTTGCATTATCTTCTGACAGCAGTTGAATTGGAGCATGTTGTGTCAGAGCATGCGACTCTGAGATAACACATGCCAATTCAACTGCTGTAATACAACAATGTAAGATTTGTCCCCTAAAAGTTAATGCAGCCAAAACACATTGGCCATACCGTGTAGTATTGTAATAATCTCACTACTGAGCATCATTGCCTAAGGACATCTCACAAGACTGTGGCTGCAGTAAATATGAACTGGAAAGTTACTAGCGTTCACTCTTAGCCATTATTCTACACCAATTCACTCAACAAGTACAAACGGGTTTTATCACACCACATAGGTCCCTGACTTCATCAACCTGTGATGATGATGACAACGATGACATGAGATCTGCTGGAGGCCTTTGCATGTGCATAGTCTAACTCTAGCATGGCTATGCAGATGCAGTCCTCCCAGGCTATGTCAGGTCTTGCCACATATGAGAAGAAGCCTTAATTGAATCACACAGAGACACAAACCAACAATATACTGGCCACCATAAGGCAATACCTCTTAATGTTCATCAGAGAAGGAAGGGCTGGTCATCACTGTGAGTATGATGAGATCCCTCTCTCCATGAATACACAGTGAGGTCTTGTCTTTGAACAACTCTCTGGAATCCAGTGGAACCCAAGAGAGGGTTAAGTTTGGTAAACTCCAGATCGATTCATCTATTATATATCCAATGTTTCCATTCTCTGGGTGGCTTACAAAATGAACAAAAATAATCACATATAGTCTAGGCAAATCACAGAAAACAATGCAAAATAGCTTAAAACATCAGAGCTGCAAAACATAAACTAGACCCAGTAAAGGTTAAAACTAGGGGTGTGCACGGACCCCCCGGATTGGATCGGGACCTCCAATTTTGTCACGGATCGGATCGGACAAAATCAGAGGCCCCCCGGACCGGATCGAGTCCGATCCCGATCCAAAAATCCAAAAATGCCCTGGCAGGTAAGACCCCTCCCCCGCGCTCCCTACCCCCCCTGGGACCGTCCGCTTCCATCCGCTGGCACCCACGGGCGCCAGCGGATAGAAGCGGACGGCCCCGGGGGGGTAAGCCCCCTCCCCCTGCCACTGCTCACCTTACAGGGACGTCCGCTCCCGTCCGGCGCCGGCTGCTACTGCCAGTGGGCTTTGCGGCCTGCTCTAGAGTGGCGCACCGGGTGATGTCATCACCCGGCGTGCCACCCTGGAGCAGGCCGCGAAGCCTGCTGGCAGTAGCAGCTGGCGCCGGATGGGAGCGGACGTGCCTGAAAGGTAAACGCGCCGCTCTGCGCGCCCCCTCCGCGCCCCCCCGCTGTCCACTTTCATCGGCGGCCGCCCACTGGCGCCCGCCAATGGAAGTGGCGGTGGGTGCCAGCGGGCGCCCGCCGATCCGCCAATCCATCCGAACTGGATCGGAACCTTTTCAGATCGGTTCGGATTGGATCAGCCGATCCAGCTGTCGGATCGGAAATCGGATAATTTATCCGATTTCCCTCTGGATCGGATTCGGATCATGGATTGGATCCGATCCAGTGCACATCCCTAGTTAAAACCAAACATTATTTAAATGTCCAAGTAACTAAAAAAGTCTTCCCTGCATAAGAAAGTAGAGTAGGTACCAGATGACTCTCCTAAACTTTGAAGACTTGGGGAATGCCTTAGAATATGATCTTGGCATAAGGGGATCAGCCAAACTTTCCTAGAGAGGACCGCTTATCATTTTGTATGCTGCCCATCCTTGTTATGCTCTTCTGCAGCTTCCCATCAATTTGATGGAGCTTACATTAGAGATGTTCCTAGTGAATTTTACCCTGGAATACCAAACCCATAAGCTATTTTCTAGGAGAAAATATTAACTATTTTAGACTCAGTGGCATAGAAGTAGTACATTTTGAAGTGTGGGAGCTCATCATGACAATCCCCAAGGAGGAAGCTGTGTAGATTGATATCATCAAACCAGTTCTAGCAGTTTTCATCTCCACCAGAAGCAGGTATTCGTAAAGCAAATGGCTCTTAAGTGCCCATTTAAGACCAAGCCACCCCAAAATACCTTGCATTGCAACAGTGAAAAATATATTGTTGTTGGGGAAATTAATTCCCCCTCCCCAGCTACTATGAGAATTGCAGTTGACATTAAATGGAACAAGGAACTCAGGGGAAGGGGAGGTTCAATGTCCCTACTAATAAAAAAAGTGTTGGCACTGCATTCCTGGCTCCACTATACCACTGTTTAGATTACAATCCTATATGCACTTACCTGAGAGTTAAATCCCATTGACTCTGTGTGTGTGTGTGTGTATATACACACACACACACACACACACACACACACACATATATAAGCACCAAATTTTTTTCCAAGCAAAGCCAAATGTCTAATATATAAATATGAGCATATGTAAAAAAAAAGAAAAAAGGAAGAACAATAGAAATATCTCATTGTCTCCAACTGCACCCCATGTGTCTGACTGAATACCTTCCAAAGTAAATCAAACATCTCATTGAACTTGTTTCTACTTATCATGATCTCACTGGGAAATGAAAGGATTTTCTTCAATAGTCTGTTATAACTCTGTCATTATACTGAGTGAGGTAATTTGCTAAAACAGCTGCCTCTAATGAGTAAACCTTTCCATCTGGCAGAAGCCAAACAGACACAAACAACCTCATGTCAGGGTTTCTTTTGAGAGCAAGTGAGAGGGAGAGAAGATAAAATCCCACCAACCTAAGTAAAAGGGGGTTCTTTGAACTAAAGAAGACATAAATTCTTTTTTTCCCTGACAGGAGGCCTCAACAGTGCTTCCTCTCCCTCACTCTCTCTCCTCTCCACACAAATTGGCCACAACTGTTTGAGTGCTGATAGTATGCCATATTTCTTTTTTCTTTCTTTCTTTGAGATGGATTATAGAAGTGCTCATAACATGTTTGTAATATAAACACTGCACCAAGAAGTGAGACAAAATTAATAGTTGTTGGAACTTGCTGACTTTCAAGAGACAGCTCTTGTGGGGAATTTGTTTTCACAGAGTTTTTAAATTTAATTTATTTATTTTACTGGGGGGGGGGGAATCTTCTATTTTTTTTTGCTATTAAGGGACTTGAAGCTCAAGCACTTATAGTTCATTTCATTAGCATTGTGCTCACAAATCACTGTACTTTTCACCCAGGGTTGGAGATTGGGCAAGGAGAGAAAATGTTAATGTTTGACAGAAAACTCTATAAAGTGGCAAATTCCACTGACAATGGCTGACTTTTCTGGGAATAGGCAATGTTGGTTTTAATTGAAGACCATGGGTGTTTCTAGATGAGGCTTTTATTGTGTAATCACCTGGTCTCATTCACGGAATTTTACTTTAATTGAAATTACTGTTCAATTTGTAATCCTCCCATGTTTTTCCACTGCTTCTTCAGTCTGTTTTCTTACCAGGAAAAATAAAACCCGCTGAGGAGGAAAAGATGGAATAGATGTGCCATGCCCTTTGATTAGCAGCACTAAGAGCCTTCATCTGGAACACCCTGTGTATCTCTTTTTCATTTTATCCAGAGTAGAATAAAGAAGCCTGTATGGTTATATTTGTACAGAGAAAATGTTGCCACAAAATCTTGGAATGATGGTGTACCTATTAAGAACATTGTGCAATGATGGTGTACCTACCTATTAAGAACATTGCAAGTTCTCTTAGCAAATCCTTTTCCAATTAAAAGAAGCAAACTTTGAATATTGGGCTATCTGATTTCAAGGATTGTCCCAGTCTCCCATTCTAAATACATGCTGCTGGCAAAACTCTGTCATACAATCATTCAGGAAGTACAAAATGCTTCGCTGTGGCAAGTTTCACATGATGGAGAAATACACACATAGGGCACATTGCCAACTTGCCAGTAAGTTGCAGCAAACTATGTTTGGTTTGGCATACATTGCAAACACATGCATGTAGCATGTACACAGATACACAGAAAACCTTGATAGCCAAGTATGTGTAATATGAGCTGAGGCCTGCATCTTGATGGGTCAGCCTGCTATGGATCTACAGCCACCAAGTTTAGGACAGATGTACAGTCTTCAAAAACATAGAAGTCAAGCTATGGATCAGGGCTTGCCCAGGACATTTTGCTTTTGAGGCGGAGCAGCAAATGATCTCTCCATGACACCCTGGGAGGTGCATATTACTCAAGGCTGATTTAGATATTTTGCCTTGAGGCAGAAAATTGCAAAAAGACATTTTCCCACCCCGCTTGCTGGGCGGGGAGAGGAGGTTGCGAGCGGGGATGGGGTGAGGAGACCTGGGGCCCCGTATTTGGTGGGCTCCTGGTGGCGCCACTGGGGAGAGGAGGGGTCTCAGGCTATTTAAGCAAAAGAGACCCCTCCAAACCTCCACAGTTTGCTGCGCGGCTCCCTCCCGCCCTCCCCTGTTGTCAGTGTGGGTTCGCTGGTCGTCCTTTGGAGGCCAAGTAGGAATTTTTTGCTCACAATCCTATTAGGTTGTGAGTTTTTTCGCCTACTTCACACTGCAAAAGCAGGATGGGTGCTAATCAGGTTAATTGGCTACTTGGTCACTTTGGCAGTAGGTGCGGGCATTGCTTAATGTTTGTTAATGGTGAGCATTTACTGGCACTGTTCGGGTGATTGGTAAAGCCTGAGGGCCAACCACTGACAGCTCTGCGGCATCAGTTGGGGGGATAGGGCTTACCTCTGGGGTCAACCCTTCTCGTCTACTCGGAGCCCTGCGGCACGAGGGGAGACGACACCGGCTGACCTCCCACCTCCCACCGGCTGACCTCCCACCTTCCCGGGCTGTGAATGCCTCGCCCGATCCCCATAATGGCCTAGTTGGCCATAGCTAATGCCCGCTTAGGTTCTCCTCCCCCTTTTGCTTAACTGCTGAACAATAAAGTGGCCCGTGTTTAAATCCCAATTTTGGTGTCGTCTCTTCATTTCTCATCTCTCGCCTCGCAAACACCTCTCCTCCCCTTTGGTAGTAAAAAATCCAACAGCAATAAATTAAATAACTAACAGTTTTCTTCCGTTCTATGAGACTACGGCCAGATCTACACCAAGCAGGATGTGACACTTTGAAAACAGTTTGAAAACTGCATATGGAGTGTGTCCTAGGCCCCAACAGTTGTTGCTACTGTTATAAACTGTTTTAATGCAGTAGTGTAGACCCTGTCCCAAAGTCAACTGCCTGAGGCAGTTGCCTCACTTTGCCTAATGGTAGGTCCAGCTCTGTAGGGGATGAATTGGCTCTCCTAGTTTCCAGAAATACCTGACTAGGCAGATTATTGTTAGGGACCATCTGTCCAGTTTTGCCTGGACATGTCCTCCTTTTTCGGGGTTTAGGGGAGTACGGATGGATTTTTTAATTTAAAAATAAAAAGTCCGGAAAAGGTGGGGTGGGGGGAGCAAGCCATGCATTCTCCAAAGCTCCAGAAAGTGGGCAGATGGCCTATGCTAATAGGCCATGTGGGTGGGCAGTGTGTGTGGGTGCGCAGCGTACGATGTGTGCCACCTGCGCACTTTCCAGAGCCCTGAAGTTCATGTGTCCTTGTGCATCCTGCGCCTTTCCTGGGATGAAAGTATCTCTTAATGCTTGAATTAAGGGGCCTTTTCATCCTAGGAAAGGTGCCTGGGGGGTAGAGCAGGCTGCGCATTCTCCAAGGCTCCAGAAAGTGTGGAGATCACTTACCACCATTAGCGTTGTTGCTGGGATCCTCCCAGTCATGCTAATGGCAGTAGGCAAATTCCATGCTTTCTGGAGCCCTGGAGAATGTGTGGCTTGCTCTCCCCGCAACCTTTCCCAGGATGAAAGGGCCTCTTAATTCAAGCATTAAGAGACCCTTTCACCCCAGGAAAGGAGCATGGGGAGGCGGAGCAATCACAGCTTACCTGCTCTCTCCCACTCTTGCGATACTTCCGGGATGAGACTTCCAACATCTCATCACGGTCTCTGAAGACTTGTTGGAGATCTCCCCAACAGTACCAGAAGGCAGCAGTGGAGGCAGTAGCAGCGCAGGCCTGGGGTGAAGGGGCAAGTAGGTAGTGTAGTGTGTGCAGGTGGCGTATGGCATGGGTGGGCGGGTGGCATGGGATGGCATGGGTGGCAAGTGGCATGTGAGGGTGGACGGAGTTGGTATTTTATACTCTTTCTGAATGCTAGGTTGCTAGGTTGTTGTCAACTGCTTCTTCATTTGTTCAGTGGTAGCAGCGTGCTGAATCTATGAGTATGGATCCTGACTTTAAATGAATATGTGAAAGGTGATGGGGAAACAGTGTTAAATGTTAGGAAAAGTGAGACTATGGTCATCCAGTGAAGGATTTGAGGTAAGAAAAGATATTTGAAGAAAGAGGAGACTATACCTCACATAGTATAGCAAAAGCTTCAAAGTACAGTAAAAGCTACAAAAGTAGGAGTGAGTGAAGTTAATTTCAGATACATTGACTGTCTCACTTGTTCTTTATTTCAGTGAGTTTAATATTAAAATATTATGTAGAACAGGTTTGTCTTAATTGTGAGCTGTAGAATAAGACATGTGATCAAAGCCACGCCCCCTTGGGGGATGGTCATGTCAGGATGAGCATGCCTCCTTGGGGGGCAGCCATATTAGTTCCTCCTTTTTGGTTTCCAAAATATGGTCACCCTACAGTTACATGGAACAGTAAAGGAGCAAAGGTGGAGAAAACTTGCTATTGAAGGGAGGTACATATGTTTTGGCTCTCTATGCATAATCACTGAGTACATATTTATTTTACACAATCTATTATACAATATATACTTACAAAGGAATATCAGTGGAAATGAGAAATCCCATAACACCCATTCTGAACCTAAAGAGAAATAAAGATTGCCTTCAGATTATTTTGAAATTCAGTTCTTTCTTTTCTTCCAAACTATAGTGCATACTGGAAAGATAAAAACAATTGTGGCAAATCTCCGGTTTTGCTACAATTGCTGTGATTTTTATAGCTTTTGGTGCTATTTTAAAATGGGAAAAGTGTCTTGCTGTGGGATTGGTCCAATGACTTCTCTGAACCAACTTTGATTCAGGAGTATTATGTTCCTAAACCAGCGCTACCATCAATGATTGTGGCATGCATGTTGAGAAGGAAAACATCCAACTTCAAGAGTGTCTCGTAAATAACAGCCCCACCTAAGTTTCTCTCCTGTGGAAAATGGATTGTACAATAGCTTATCAGAGGAAAAGAAAAACTGTACAGGAGAAAAAGTAGAGGGGGGAACTACTCCTGTGTAGAACATTAGATATGTGGCACTAACAAAGACTTCCCATTCCACATAGAATTAGTGCTGGCAGAGACAGCTCGCAGGGTTGTGGGTGTACTCAGCTGTGCAGAGCTGATTATAGGAGATGAAAGTGCCTAGCAATTTATTTCATCTCACACTGAAGCACTGCTGACAACTGAAAGTGAGGACAGAAGGATTCATTTGTTCAACTTCTGTTTTAGAAAGCAGGTTTCAAATGATACCATGGAGAAAGAGGAGGAAGGTAGTGGGGGGAATAAAGGGTCTCCCCCCTCCCCATTTATTTCCCGTAGAGCAGCCTTTCCCAATGTGGTGCCCTCCAAACGTTTTGAACTACAGTTCCTGTCAACATCAGCCAGCATGACTATTGGTCAAGGATGATGGGAACTGTAGTCCAAAGCATATGGAGGACACCACATTAGGGAAGGCTGCTTTTGAGCTTTACATTTTTATCTGGGTTCATGGGATTAGAGGGAATCTCATTTAATGCCTGTCTGGAGGCATTGCAGTGTCAATGACTAGGTGAAACAATGGACAAAATATTAGCCTGTCCCAAGGGATGTGTGGGAGGAGGCAAGGTAATGCTCGTATCTCATGTTTGGACTACCATTCCCAGAGTGTTTAACAAAATAAGGATGGCCTTTGAAAACACACACAAATACAGCTTGCTGAAAAGATCCAAGACTACATTGCACCTGTTGATGATGTAATTTTAATTGTCAATATTGTCTCTGTTTTGAAAAGGAAGCACACCAAGATCCAAACTGTAACTGAATATTCTCCATATAATAACAGTCTGTTCACAAGAGATGGAAGAATGTGTCATCATTACCAAGTGATGCACATTAATTCCCTTTCCTTAGTCTTCAGCTGTGCTGGCTAGAATACACTACAGTTACAAAGACAGCAGTTCTAAATCCCTTCTCATGTGTAAAGGCAGGGAACATTAGTCAGTAAGAGGTCTATTCCCCTACAGTGTGTAGACTGTAGAGATCAGATAATCCCTATTTAAATCATGTTCTTCTTAGTAAAATATGAACATGAAATGAGCACTTCTGGAGCAGATCCTTGGTCCATCTCATCCAGTATCCTGTTTCCAAAATTGGTCAGTCAACTGGTTCAAGAAAGCCGGCAATTTAAGCCTTATTATTGAGGCATGAAGGTAACAGGCCTCTCCATTTCCCCCCCCCCCCCCCCCCATGGAATTTTATTTTGAAAAATGGTTAGAGGAAACAAAAACCATCAATTCAACAAGATCAGTAAGGCTGCAATCCTATGCATGTTAGACGGAAAAAGGTCCTACAAATTCCAGCATGCATTCTGGAAATTGTAGGACTTCTTTCTGTCTAAGCATGCATAGGATTGCACCCTAAAGCAACTCACTGATTATAATCCTTAGTACATCAAGGATATTCTTATGGAACAAAGCAATTGGAGTAATGCAGCTGATTGGATGGAGAATGAATCTGTGTGTGTTTGTGTGTGCATGTATATATAATAGAAAAAAAATCTATCTGTACTTGATTGAAATGTGATAAAATTGCAATAGGAAATAAATGGAAACCGCAGTGCCTCAATATCTTTTTTAAGGTTAGGATTCTTTGTTTGCTGCACTTGCTAAGTAAGTTTCTTCATAATCATATATTTTATCAATCCACTGGGATTTAGATGCTTGCTTCCAATTACATCCTATACATGATTTTGCAGCAAAATACAGTTGCTTAAGAAGGTCTATGCAGGCAGGAATCCAGGGTCATTAGGTTCAATATGATGTTGATGAAAAATAGCTTCAGGAGTTACCAGTAGTCTAATATGGATAAATTCCTGTAATCAGTAAACATGTTCCACAACTCCTGCAGTGTTGAACATTCTAAAAGATGAAGGTATGAACCAGTCTGACCACATCGCTCCTAAAAATACCAACTATAGTTTGAATGTATTAGTTGAAGCCTTGAAGGGTTCATATACCACTACTGCTAACTTTGTATCGTGCTTCTTTTTTATTAGCGTTGATCGCTAATATTTTCTTGCAAAAGCTCAGCTAAGTCACTCTTCATACACAGGATGGGTTTCTTCAAATAATGACATTTGGAGGATATTATTACAAGGGCATAGGAATGCCCCCTCAGTTAAGGTGAATCACAAAAATAAATACATTAAAAATAGTTCTGGCATTATATAACAACAACAACAACAACAACAATTTATTTCTTACCCGCCTCTCCGTCTGGATCGAGGCGGGGAACAACAACATGATAAAATACATAAAACTGATTAAAACATAACACATATTATTAAAACTGCATAAAAAATCCTAAAACATCCTAAAAACACCCTTAAAACATTCTAAAATTCCACTGGATATGCCTGCTGGAAGAGAACAGTCTTTATAGCTTTCTTAAATTTTTTTTTTTTTTTTTTATTACATTTGTATACCGCCCCATAGCCGAAGCTCTCTGGGCGGTTTACATAGGATTAAAAACAATTAAAAACAATATACAAAAATTAAAACAGCAAAAACATACAACATACACACAATCTGTACATTTAAAAACCACTTCAACACTTCAAAAAACTACAAAAACAAAACAAAACAAACCCAGGCTCCTCAGATATTGCCAAATGCCTGAGAGAAGAGGAAAGTCTTGACCTGGCGCCGAAAAGATAACAATGTTGGCGCCAGGCGGGTCTCGTCGGGGAGATCGTTCCACAATTGGGGAGCCACCACAGAGAAGGCCCTCTCTCTTGTTGCCGACCTCCGAGCTTCCCTCGGAGGAGGCACTCGGAGGAGGGCCTTAGATGTTGAACGTAGTGTTCGGGTAGGTTCATGTCGGGAAAGGCGTTCCATCAGGTATTGTGGTCCCAAGCCGTGTAAGGCTTTATAGGTTAAAACCAGCACCTTGAACCGGGCTCGGAAACATACAGGCAGCCAATGCAAGCGGGCCAGAGTAGGTCTTATATGTTCGAACCTACTGGTTCCAGTTATCAATCTGGCCGCTGCATTTTGCACAAGCTGCAGCTTCCGAACCACCTTCAAAGGCAGCCCCACGTAGAGTCTAAAAGACTGTTAAGTTGACGAGTCTCCTCTCAAATTATATCTGTAGAGCTAATAACTTAAAACTTTGTACTTTTTACTTAAGCTGCAGCTTGACATATCATATATTTCTTTAAATTCTGGGAGAAACTACTGATATACTTTAATTAGGCTTGTCCAGGAGGTGTGCCTTAAGTGTCATCAGATGGGGAAGGTAGAATCGCGTTTCCCGACCATCACTTTGCCTCCTGTTTCTGTCCCACAGTAGGGACAAACAGCTTCCTCTTTCTTCATATGGGGATGGAAGAGGAAAGTCTCATCTACAAGAATTCGCCTTTACGCCTGGTTAGGCGATTATGCGCATATTCGCAGAAGCGCATTTACGCCTAATACCTCTGTACGAGAGGCGGCGAAGCGCATTACTGGACGACCGAAACGCGATTTAAACTGTTGACATGCGGAGAATCGCTTGTTCACATAGTCAAAATGCGCTTTAACGGCCGGAGCAAAATAAAACTCGCTATTTAATGCGCATTCGATAATGCGCATAATCGGAGGGAAAACTCGCCTCTACGCCCGATTTGCGCTCCGTTCTTGTAGAGGTAATTTTTTTAATGTGCCTTGAAAGAGCTTTAAATGCCTCTTGTAGAGGCAGCCGAAGCAAGCAATGACCACGTGGCCCATTCAGTGGGAGTTTTCATCATGCTGCTTCTCCTGCACACAGCAGGAAATGGCAGCAAGTTTCATTACAGCCCCCAAAATTGGTTTTTCCGGGTCTTTTTTTTGTGTGTGTGATGGAAAAATGAGCAGAAGGAGCAATAGTGCATGAAAGGCAGACAGCATCATCAAAAGGACCCATGAAAATCTGTGAGTGGCCAGTAACGAATGTTCTATAAAATGCTCATCTGAGGATACAAGGTTTTATCAAGGTTTTTCTGCCCCATGAAAGTCTATGGCAGCAATTGCTGGCAAAGTTATGTCAGACATGCTCAGTTTCACTCTGAAGCTAGAATGCTGCCACTAAGCCCGTGTTTTGAGTTCAATTGTTCCTGTCAGCATTCTGATGGGGGGAGGGGGAGAGGTAGCATGGAACTGTCCACTGAGAAAAGAGTGAAGTAATTTTACAGGATGAGGGAATCACTCTCATTGATTGACAGATCACTGATGAAGACAGGGAGGAATCCTGCTGGAATCCTGTGCAGGCTTTCTCAAAATTAAGCTATTCTGAACAGAGGGGGATATCTCTATTCCTTTGTACACATCTGCTCAGTTAATGACTTGTTTGTGTTTTGATTTTTTTGGTTGCTTTGTATTTTTGTCTGTTTCAACACTGTAATGATACATTTCATTTTTAAAAACTCGGGGAATTCCATTATTAAAACCCCCTGCTGGTTTAAAACCACAATTAAGACTATCTCATGTTTGCTCAAGCACCACAAATCCAGGAAATTGGAAGCTTAGGCTAACGCCTTAACAGACTTGTCCCTTGATCAGTAATGATTCTGTGCAATGTCACAAATTGTGCTTGCTTACAAAGAACAAACAAGTATGGGCCAATTCTAAAGAGGATTTATTTAGCAATAGAGTAAGGCCCCCTCCACAAGGATGCGCTTTTGCACCCGGTTCGGGGATTATGCACATTATCGCGGAGGCGCATTTACTCCTAATCCCTCTGCACGGGAGGCAGCGAGAGGCGGCGAAGCGCATTAATTGATGTCCAAAAAGCGCTTTACATGTAGTTAATGCGCATAATCGCTTGTTCACACGGCGAAAATGCGCTTTAACGGCCGGAGCAAAATAAAAGTCGCTATTTAACGCGCATTCGATAATGCGCATAATCCGGGAGATAACGCGCCTCTGCGCCCGTTTTGCGCTCCGCTGGTGTGAAGGTAAAATTTATAATGAGCCTTCAAAGAGCATTAAAGCGCCCTTGTGGAGGTAGCCTAAGGCTCACATGCTTCATAATGCAACATGGGTCCAGGACAATGTGGGCGAGGCATGTTTGCTGGTCCCAGGCATTCCATTGTCCCCATCTAAATCTGGGCCTGAAAGACTCTGGTCCCCTCTTCAAGGATTCGCTTTTGCGCCTGGTTAGGCGATTATGCGCATAATCGCAGAAGCGCATTTATGCCTAATACCTCTGCACGAGAGGTGGCGAGAGGCGGCGAAGCACATTAAGGGATGACCAAAATGCGCTTTACAAGTAGTTAATGTGCATAAGCGCTTGTTCACATAGTCAAAATGCGCTTTAACGGCCGGAGCAAAATAAAACTCGCTGTTTAACGCGCATTCGATAATGCGCATAATCGGAGAGATAACGCGCCTCTACGCCCAATTTGCGCTCCGTTCTTGTAGAGGTAAATTTTTTAAAGAACCTTGAAAGAGCATTAAACCTCTCTTGTAGAGGCAGCCTCAGAAAAAGTATGGGTGCATGGAGGGTAAGTTGTAAGCAACTACAATTTGTGGCATTGCACAACATCATTACTGATCACAGGGCATGTCAGTTAAGGCATCAGCCTAAGCTTCCAATTTCCTGTCTTTGTTGAGCATGAGCCAACATCAGATAGCCTTAACTCTGGTCTTAAACCAGCAGGTCTTTGGATCATTGATTAAACTGATGGGATCAGATCTTTAGCTAAACAAAAAGCAATTTCTATAATAGATTCAAAAGAAGTGGGTAGGAAGCCCAGAGAGCTTCGGCTATAGGGTGGTATAAAAATGCAATAAATAAAATAAATAAAATAAAATAAATAGGGCAGAAAACTGGACTGTTGCATGTAATGTAGGATTGAAGTGCATAACTGCAGATGATAGCTTAACTTTGAAGTTTTGTTTTGGCAATTTGAGTGGTTCATAGGCATAATAAGCCCAACAACAGCCATCTGAGCAAGTACAAAGTTGTCAATAAATCCTGTTTTACCTCTCAAAATACAATTGCCTGAAAGAAATCAATTGTTGTCAGAAAAGCCAATACACCCAAATATTGAAAGCATCTTCTTTCAGTTTAATATGTTTTGTTAAGGGCTTTCCATGTTCATTCAAGCTACAAAATTCTGGGAAATAACAACTATTAAGGATCATGCCCTTCACAGATACATTATTTAAACAATATGCATATGTTATGGATCCTATGCTATGACTAATTCCAGGTTCACCACTACTGTGGAGCTAGATAATTGAAAGTAGCAGAGTGGGGAAACCTAAGTCCCAGATTTGTCTATTCACTGGAATAGACACATGAAGTCTATATGATTGAATCTATCATGCAATGGAAGCTACCATTCCACACACGTACCCAACTGTGAAGCAGTGCCATCCACATAGTATGGCAGAGTTGGCTGGGATAATCTAATTCAACCTCCAGCTTCGTGCAGGATAGTCACAGGTAAAGCATTCCTCTACATCTCCCGATAGTGGAGGAATGGAGAAAGTTAAAACCCATTACTTCCATTGGTAGGTCCCAATCCTACTTTAGAGAAAAAAGGGGTGAGCTGTAACTGCTAGGTCTGCCTTTTGTCTCTTTCACACCACTTAGAAGAATAAAAATGGGAGACTCTGCTTTTTGCTATAAACCCCAGGTGCATACAGTTTACAATACATTATAAACAAGCTGTACACAGAAAGACAAAGAATGCATGGAGGATGTGAGTGGCACAGAGTATTGAGTCTGCTCCCCACTCCAGCTCCTTCAGCCTACACAATTGGAAGACCGTATGGAAAGAGCTTCTGTACATTGAAAAGATGTACTCTGGATAAGCCAAATATGTGTGCATGCTTTACTTAGGTATTATGTATGGTTTCTGAGCAAGTCCAGTTCATGCATACTTTGAGGATTTTAAAATGAAGGAAAAATATGCTCTAGATGTTTTACAAGGCTCACAATCCAGGTTGCATAAATATTTTCCCAGAAATTATCAAAATGCATTGCAAGGAGAACATTTTAAACAGAAATTCTGAACCCTACGAACTAGCAGCTCAATATGTTAACTGATTCCATTGAAAAATATCATGTTTGAGGTAACTTTTGTGGTGTGGAAGCTCTGTATGTCATGTTTGATTTGTGCTGGCTCTTTGATGCATATAATTGATGCTCTGAGCATTGAGTGCTGAACATACCTATGTGATCACATCAAAATGGAGTTAAGTGAGGGTCATTGTCAAGTTAACTGAGATATGTGTATTCGTGCAAAAGGACATAAAAATATGAAGTATTTGTATGCTTAGACTTTAACTTATCAAACTATCATTGACGAGGTTCACACAACATGACAACCCACACTCAAGGTTGAGTATGAGTTGAGTGTAGGTTGCTGTTGAAGCATGGGCTGTTGTGTTGTGTAAACCCAGCCATGTTAATAAACCATGGTTTGTTAACCATGAACAACCCACAAATCACAACCCAACAACAAACCATGGGTTCTCTATGTGGGCAGTTTGTGGTTAACAAACCATGGATGTTAGTACAGCTCAGTTCACACAACACAACAATCCATGGTTCAACAACAATCCACACTCAACCCATACTGAACCTTGAGTGTGGGTTGTCATGTTGTGTGAACCCACCCTTTGTGAGAATAGTCTTAGATGAGAGTGAGCTGTATATTTGAAATTAAACGTAATAACAACCCTGTTCAGATGACTCACTAAGCCATGGTGGTTAAGTATTTTGAACTAATCATTATGGCTTAGCATATTGTGTGAACTGTTCCTAACCATGGTGGCTATATAACCATGATTTAAACACGGTTATTAACCATTTGCTGCAAAAGGGTTAGTGGCCTAACCATGCCTTAGTGTGCTGTCTGAACAGGCCCAACATCTGTCATCCATATGTTTCAATGCAGCCCTTGTTATTGTCTTCTTCGCATAGCTCTGAACGTGTAATGTTTGCCTCTGTATTCAAAGAAACTATATGACAACTTATTTATGTATTTTTCCTAAAATAATATGTATCTGCTTTTCCATATCTGTTAGAAATGCCCAAGGTGGCATGCATATATATCAATTCAACAATAAAAATCTATTTTTTAAAATCCAAGGAATAAATTACTACAATAGCAAGCAAAATACAGACAAATCATACAGATAAAAAGCAATGAAGTGCAATCAGTTCCTGGACAGCCTGATGATCTGCTGTAATAGGAAAATCTTAGCTGCCTGCAGAAAATCACCATTATGCAAGATACTGACATTTACATCATAACAAAACACTGTTCTCCAGTGCCCAGCAGACAGAAAATTTCTAAGTAAAGGTGCAATCCACAAGTAGTGCTACTACTCAAGCACCACTGCTGTGAATGGGGGCTCTGCCAGAGTAATGCTTGAGAGGCTGAATAAACCCTTGGATTTTCCCCCTTCCTGCACCAACATTGCTTTGATTTTTCCCCCTGTGTAGGCTGATATAGATACTTGATTATGTCTAAGTCCTTTATAATGTTTAGCCCTCACACAAATAATCATAAAATCACATTAGATAATAGCAGGAGAATTTCTCAGCTGCCAAAAGCATAGCACACTAAAACAAAGTCAGAAAGCACAGTTCTTCTAAAAGTTGTTTAATTCACAGGTAGCCGGGAATGAGTGGGAGTGAGCAAGTGTGCTGGCTTCCGGTTGCCTGCCTGCTCTTGCTGAGTGATGCCCTGCCCCTGGTTTGTTTATTGCAACATCCAAACCCAGTATTGTGGGCTGTTTGTAATACCAGGTTTGGACATCTTGGTAAACCCAAAGTCAGAGTGTCCCTGGGTTGATTAGCCACCCAGCCACAGCTGCAGTGGGCAGGCAGTGAGGCTCCTTCCTCAAACTGTTAACAACACCACGAAGGCCCCATTCACACACTCAAGGAGGAGGGCTGGTATAACAACAGAGAGGGAAGCAGTAGTGAAACCCTGCATGTGTAGGCTGACCATATGAAAAGGAGGACAGGGCTCCTGTAACTTTAACAGTTGTAGAGAAGAGGGAATTTAAGCCAGAGTCATTTGTATGCAATTAGTACCTGGTGGAATTCCCTCTTCATTACAACAGTTAAAGCTGCAGGGGCCCTGCCCTCTTTTGTATCTGGTCACTCTAGTATAGTGCATGCAACTTTAATTGCTTTGATGAAGAGGTGATTTCACCAGGTACTAATTGCATACAAATGACGCAGGCTGAAATTCCCTTTTCTCTGCAACTGTTAAAGTTACATGAGTCCTGTCCTCCTTTTCATATGGTCAGCCTATGCATGTGGGCCTGCCACATGACCACAGAATCACATAGCACTGTGTGGTTCCGCTACCCACGTCTCTCCTCCACAGCATGAATGTCTCTAGGGAAACTAGTCTAACCACCAGGGAGCCCGCCACACATCACAATAAGCCACCCTGGGGCTCCTTAAGCCTACTGCAGTGGGATGGCTGAGGCCGTTTCCTCCCCACATGACATGTTAAGCCACCATAGTTCAGCCCAACCCTTAACTATGGTGGCTTAGCATGACATCCACAGTTAACAAATGGTGGGGTGTTGTGAGGTGCAAACCGGTTATAAACCAGCCTTTCCCAATCCACTCTCTCATGTCAGGGTTCTCTCACCTCATCTTCCTGATGTAGACCAGGCCTTTGTCTCCAGTCACTGCAATGTTCTGAAGGAAACGTTGGAATGAAAGGAAGAAGCTGTTTATGTCTTTTACAGCTTACCAAAGGAGCACTCTGATGTTGGAGCACTCTGAATATCCAGTGCTCTGCCAGCAGTCGCCTGGCAGAGCAGAAGGAATGACAAGGGTAATCATCATCTCTCTGTCTTCCTTTCTGTTCCTTCTTTCACTTTGGGCATGCCTAATGGAGTCATGGTAGGCTGACCATAGGCTGACCATATGAAAAGGAGGACAGGGCTCATATAACTTTAACAGGTGTAGAGTAAAGGGAATTTCAGCCAGGGTCATTTGTATGCAATTAGTTCCTGGTGATATTCCCTCTTCATCACAGCAGTTAAAGTTGCAGGCACTATACTAGAGTGACCATATACAAAAGAAGGCAGTTTTCCACAACCCCACAGTCACCTCTGCATATCATATTCTCCACCCTGTCCTCATGGTTTATCTGCTTTGGGAGAATGGGAATTTCACTTGCACTTTCTGCCTCCTTAGGGAGGATGTGGCGTTAAGGCTTGGGAGCCTTAACTCCCAATTTCCCTGCTTTTTGGTGCTTGGTTGGAATCTGTAGAGCCTTAACATTGTTTTTGTAAACCGTAGGTTTTTTGTTTAATGAATTGTTTTTAATGCTGGCCATTCCACACAGTCAAAGGCTTTGAAAATATCTAATGCTATCAGCGCTGCTTTTATATTCCTTTTTTTTAATAACATTTATTATATTCAGAACTCTCCCTATTAAATTAGGCATTTGCCTCCCTGCTATAAATCCACATTTATCTTTCCTAATATATTTACTTATAAAAGTACTCATTCTTTTTGCCAAAATTGCCGTAAAATTTTTTGAATCTTGATTTATTAAAGAAATAGGTCTATAAGAAGCTGGGTCCATCAAATCTTTATCTGGTTTCGGGATTAATATTATCAAAGAATGATCCCATGATGGTGGGATCTTCCCTCCCTCTATTATACTATTAAATATTTTTTTCAATCTTGGTATCAATATATCTCTAAAACTCTTATAATATTCCGGCCCCAACCCATTTAACCCCAGAGATTTCCCTCCTTTAAATTTATCAATAATTCCTTCTATTTCTTTTTCTGTAACCAAACCTTCCATATAATCCCTATCTTCTCCCTGTAATTTTATTTTCCAATTTTTCTCTATGTACTCCCCTACTCTTACCTGTGGGCCCATATCAGATGCATATAATTCCTTATAAAATTCCTGAAATATATTTAATTTATCTTTCATTAAATTACAACTTTTCCCTGTTTTATCTTTAATTGTCCCTATCGTATTCTTTGCCTTCTTCAACTGAGTGGACCTGGCCAACATTCTAGAATTTTTATTACTGTATTCAAAAAAATCCCTTTTCAAATATAACAAATCCTTTTGCACCCTTTCTAAATCCTCTTTCTCAAGTTCCTTCTTTTTAGCTTGAAGTTGAGCATATAGGTGTCTATCCTTTGTTATTCTTATTTGTTCCTCTAAATACCTTACCTCCTTTTCTATCTTTTTATTTTGTGCTTCCTGTTGTCTTCTTATCATACACGATTCCCTAATACACATCCCTCTTGCCACCGCCTTCATCGTGTCTCAAACTATCCCATGAGAGTTTTGCTCTATTTCATTAATATCCCATATTGTCTGAATTTCTTTTTTCATTTTCTCAACAATATATTTATAATTTAAAATCCTTGTATCCATTCTCCATCTCTTTGCTTCTCTATAATTTTTCTTCATTTTAATATCCATACTCATTAATGCATAATCCGTGACTTTAATAACTCATGTATCACAATCTATAATTTTTGAAATCTTCTTCTTTGATACAAAAATATAATCTATCCTAGAGTAACTCTTATACTTCAGTGAGTAAAAAGTATATTTCCTTTCTTCTCCTTTTATTAATCTCCAAACATCTACTAATTCTTTTTCCACCATCAATTTACTTAAACCAGTTTTACCATCACCTTTAAAATCCCTCATTATATTTTCTTTATCCTTCCCTTTATCCATCACCATGTTAAAGTCACCTGACAACACAATATTCCTTTTCCCCATATCTCCAACAGCATTAAAAACTTTATCATAAAATTCCATCTGTTTCCCATTTGGAGCATATACATTAATCAATACATATTCCTCCTCCCCCACAGTACAATAAATTATCAAAAATCTGCCCAATCCATCCCTCTTCACTTTTTGTATATTAATACCACATTTTTTAGAAATTATTATCACTACTCCTCTCGCTTTAGAAGTACCATTTGCCTTCTCATAAACGCCCACATCCCTCATTTTAAGCTCATTTAGACCTTCCTTCAATTGATGAGTTTCTTGCAAAAATATAACATCTGCTTTTTCTTTATTTAACAACACTTCTATCCTTTTCCTTTTAATAACAGTTCCCAGCCCCTTAACATTTAAAGCTACCACTCTTAATTTATTTTCCATCTTCCCAATCATAATGCTCTTTATTGGTCTCCGACTGTGTTACATATACCCCCTTCCCTCCCCCTCCCCCCCACACTTACCCCAAATTTCTCCCCCCTCATCACCAGAACTTCCTGGGCAATACTCCCAATTTCTTTTAGAACTCTTCGGGGGGGGGAGGTGACCTCATGATCCCGGAGCGATAGTAGACCTTCCCCTCCCTTTAAACTCTTCTTCCATCCCTTTTAATCCAAAACTCAGTCACAGATTTCCTCCTGCTGCTGCCCCTTTTTGTTCCTCCAGCTCTTTTCCTCCCTCTGCAGTTTCCCCAGTCAGTCCCAGTTTCCACAGTCAGTCCCAGCTTCTCCAGCAGTTCCATCCCTTGCTCACATGATGTTATTCTGTGTTGATTCCCCTGCCACACAAATCTCAGGAAAACTGGGTATCCCAAGCTATACGCAATAGCCTTCTTCCGCAGGGTGACCGTGCACAGTCTCACACTTTTCCGCCATTGGATAGTTTGAGGACAAAATCATTGTAGACCTGAATTGGTGTTGATTGAAGCATTGGTTGTCCCGCACGTCTAATTGCTTGCATTAACTTTTCTTTCTTGTAATAATTCGCAAATTTAACAATTATATCCCTTGGGAGCATTCCTCTTTTTTTATATCCAACTCTATGGATCCTTTCGATGTCTTGATCTTCCCAAACTGTATGGGGGTCCACTTCCTTAATCCATTTCAATATCATATCTCTCAAGATCTTTGGGTTTTCCCCCTGCTGCTCCTGAAAGGCTCTAATTCAGATATTTGCTCTTCTGTCTCGATCCTCCATAGCAATTAGACGCAAGTCCATATTTTGTAATTGGATTCCTTGCTGTCTGGTAAGCTCTGTGTTTTCCTCTGTTTGCTTCTCCAAAGATGTCAGTTTCTCCACTACATTTTGAAAGCCAGTTAAAATCTCCTTTTGGGAACCCAAAATATTATTTTTGACTTCTCTCATGAGGTTCTGCTCTTGCTTTGCCAAAGCTTCATTCAGCATTTCTTTAAAGTTAGCCAGCATTCCCTCTGCTGCCATCTGTTGACTTTCCTGAGGCTTAGCAGCTTTAGGAACTGCTCCTGGCTTAGTTCCAGCTTTATGATTCCCACTTCCGCTTTGACACGGAGCGGTTTTCTCTTTATCCAACATAATTCTAGTAAGCCGATCCAAATTCTGGTATTCAGCCAAATACACCGAAAATCAGCAGCACGTCCCAATTAACTCACAACACCAGACAAGTCTTAAAATCTTCTTATCCCCTTTCAGAATACTTCAGTATGAGGAAAAGATATATTCTCCACAATGTTAATACCCAAATTGCCTGTCTCTGGCAGCTAGCCCAGAATTCTTTATCTTCTTCGGCCGCTGTAAACTTATCTCTCCCTCCTCAAATGCAGCCTTAATTCCGATTCATAAAACTGCTTTGTAACTTACAGTTCATAGTCTCAAAATAGGGATTTTGTTGTTTAAGAAATCACTTCTCTGGGAGAGAAAAAGATGTCCACCCTCACTCCATTGTCCCGAAGCCACACCCCAACTGCTGCCTTTTCAAGGCTCCATGAATTCATTAATCTGCATGCACACATGCCCTCACCCTCCATCCATCCAGAGATCATCACTTCCCTTAGAGCTCTGGCTATGTGGTGTTTGTGCAAGAGTTTCTGTACTCTCCTCAGTCTGTGCTTGTCCCCAGCCAGATTTATTTCTCTGCAGCAAAATGGTCTCCCTCCTGCCCTGGAACCTTCAGAACATGGCATTGATTGGAGACAAAGGCCTAGTCTATACCTGCAGAAGAATGAGGTTTTAGAATCCTGACCTGAGAGAGTAGACTGTATTAAAAATGGGAATACTATTTATGAAATCTCCTCTATGTAATTGCAAGTAAAAAATTAGCATATTGTGTGTGCGTGAGGGAGGGGGAGGTCTTGTCCAGCTTGCTCCCTGCTAAGATCCTTTTCTATTTGCACATAGTTTCTCAAAAGTGAGCAATCGAATAACACTTGCAGTCTGTAAAAGCACAGCCCGTTCTACCACTTCTGCACACTACCTTATCCTACTGCATGTGTAGACAAGGCCATAGACCGAGGGCAGAAGGTGAGAGAAACCAGCTATGTGCTACCTCCGGTTGCAGAGGCAGTAATCCTATGTACACTAGTTGCTGAGGAGCATGAGTGGGAAGGTGCTGTGGTATTCGTGTCTTGCTTGTGGGTCCCCTGGTTGACAGCTGGTTGGCCATTGTGTGAACTGAGTGCTGGATTAGATGTACCCTTGTTCTGATCCAGCATGGTTCCTCTTATGTTCTTAACATTAGGCCCACTGAGAGAGCTCTATTTGAGTGTTGGTTTCTATAATCCCAGAAATCATCTTTATTTTCAGTCTGGGCATGTTTAGAGTAGGGATGTGCAAATCAGCAAAACCAGAGTGTATCAAAGTCCTCCAAATCCCATCTCGAAGCTCATTCCAACTCAAGTCCATATCAGATTGAGAGTTTCGTTTTTTCCCCTTTTCACATGAAAATTCATGCCTACCCAGTCAAATTTTAAGAGTTTTATCTATATTTTAATAATGTATTAATTTTATATGTTTTAATCAGTTTTATGTATTTTATGTCATTTGTATCAATGTTGTTCCCCGCCTCGATCCTGAGGGAGAGGCGGGTAAGAAATAAATAAGTTATTATTATTATTCTTTCTTTCTTTCTTTTTCCAAACATATTCATCAATTGTATGCATCTTTGAAATGTACATATTCTTCTCCCATTGTTTAAAGCATATTTTCTGTGCATTTTTAAAAAAGTATGCATTTTTCATGCACATTTTTCAAATGTACGTATGCTGTCGAATGAATTTTTTTTGGTCTAAGAATCACATTGCAGGTTTGAAAATGTACAAACTTCAACCACAGATTGTTTCTAAGCCGTGTTGAGTTCAGAAGATGCAAACTTGGTAAATCCTAATAAAAAATTAACTGCAATGAATTTCTTGTTAGAGCTGGCTGATTTCCAGATGGCACTAGTGTGTAGAATTAATCCTTCAGGATAATCTCACAATTAGTAGTTATTTATGAACATTCCTTAAAATCATTTGCAGACAAAGTATGTTGAACAAACAATGTAGAAAATTCCTTTCTTAAATTGCTGATTTTTGCATATTCTGTAAAGTTCCTTGGAGACCTTGCTTATTGCCTGGGCAGATTACAAAATTATGATCAGATTATGTTGCAGTATGCACATTCTCCAGTACAAAACACTGTCGAGCTAGGCACATTCCCCAAGGCCTGTTGGAGATTATGCATAATGGCTGAAGAATGTACACAATTTCCTCTTCATGGACAGATTAAATGCACATTTTCCATGAAGCGTAGTGAATGTGCACAATGGCTGGTTGTTATGCATGTTAACCGTTCCACTCACATTAGTCCCAAAGTATATACTTGGAAAGCCTTCCAGATGTTTTGGAGTACAGCTCCTAGCATTCCTGACCATTACCCATGCTATATGGGGCTGATGGATGTCTCAAACATCTGGACAGCACCAGATTGGGGAAGGCTGTATTAGCTGTGCTAAGTATATAGATAGCAATATTTTAAAAGCCTTGTACATCGATACAATTTCAGCACTTAGAAGGGAACATATAGCCATTCCCTGAAGACCAACTGAGGAGACTTTGGATATAGCAAAAGATCCACTCTGCTAGTTGGTTGGCTCTTCCACCCCTGAAGCTCCCCAGCATAGTTGCATAAAGTTCTGCAGGAGCCTATCTACACACGCAGGATAAAACACTTTGAAAACATTTTGAAAACTGTATATGGAGTGTGTCCTGGGCCCCAACAGTTCTCAAACTGTTATAAACCATTTTAAACCATTTTAAAGCGGTAGTGTAGATAGATAGGCTCCTAGTTGTACCATCCCTGTATTCCCACTGCTACTTGATATAACGGGGAATATACTGGGGTTTTATTTTATTTTTTTGTCCACTTGGAGGTTTTCTACTACTTGATTAAAAGGAAAAACAATTCCTCTTGAGATTTGCTTCTTTGCTTAATGTGGTGTAATTGCGGCAGAGTGCTTGGTACAGCAGTGAGCAATATTCTGTAATAAATTTAGGTCACAGCAGAGTTCATCATGTAGTCCTTGGCAACAGAAGATAAAGTGCTGGTTAGTTCATCTCTAGCTTTTAGCCACCGTGTCACTGATTTTCTTGTTTAATGATATTAATAGAGCTAAATGTAGGCAAATTGTCTAAGTCCCAAGGTCTCTTCCTTCCCACTGTGCCTGTAATATTTCAGCTAGAGAGAACATAATGTAACGGCATTACAGAAGATCTCTAAAGTGTCTGTAGCCAGGAAGAGACAATTAGGTTCCACTCTGATGCTTCTTCCTAGGGCCTTCAGTCAGATCAATATTCTTGAAACCCTTTTGTTCGTACAAGTTCCACGGTTATTTCTCTAGGAGAAAGCAGATAGAAATAATGTAATAGTTGCAGAAATGCTGACTCTGGGAGCAAACGGCATGCAATGTGTGGGAGAACACTTGGGTATAAGATAGGATTCTTCTACTTATGCATTTGTTTGCTTTGTGTCTGTCAGTATTTTATTTACTGGTGCAGTCATTCATTTAAGTTTCATTTATCAGTCACTCAATAATCAGAGTTCTCTGTCTGATGAATAGCATGTTGAGTTTGTGCTCCTTGGAGGTCCATAAAGGTAGGACATTATAAGTGGAAGAAAATTTAAAGCAGTGAAGCACAAAATATAAGCTGATGAGTTTAAAAAAGGTTATAGTTTTAATTTTAAAAATGTCTTTATTTGGCACAAGTGAATTCTCTGTCATGCTTAAAATATGTCTAATAGTTTAATAATGTGAAAATTAATTCTAACTTCATTAGGATATGAATGTGCAAAAGAGAGGGGTTCAAAAAAGCTCATATCAAATTTGAAATTAATTAGTATCAATGGGCATTTTGCACAGTGGTGTGAAAAATGAATTCCCTTCCTTACATAAAACAAATGTCATACTTCAAATTCCAACAGGCAATGCCTAAGTTGAGCTAAGGGTCAAGAACATGATATTGCTCCACACAGCCAAAGTTTTACCTGCATGTTGCAGAAGTATAAAAGAAGGTGCCAGATTGTTGGAATGCCAATGCCACAAGTTTAAGCCTTTGTAGGAAACCTTTTGAGTTTGCAACTTTTTTCACTGTCGCAAATATTGCACCTCTACCATCCATTACATCAGGAGTGGGTAACTTGGAGCCTTCCAGACAAAAAGACCTCTTACTAGGGCTGGATACGGATCTGCCCAACTCATTTTGGAGACCAGTTCAGGGGATTCCAAATTGGCCCCAATTCGATTCGGGCTATTTCGGGCCTGGGCCAACCCACTTCAGATCCAGATCCAAAGAAAGACCCAGACACTCATAGTGAGTTAGCTGTTGCTGGTTCCAGGGTGCCCACTGAGCAGCTGCTCGTGGGCACCTGGAAAAGCCAGGTGGGAGCTCAACTGGGAGTCCATTGGAGTCCCCCCCTCCAAGCTCACCCCCAAACTCAGAATGACCAGATACAAAAGAAGGCAGGGCTCCTGCAGCTTTAACTATTATGATGAAGAGGGAATTTCACCAGGTGCTGCATGCATACAATTGACAGCTGCTGAAATTCCCTTTTCTATACAATGTTAAAGTTACAGGAACCCTGTTCTCCTTTCCATTTGGTCACCCTAAGATTGAGCAGCAAGGTCTGAACAGGAGTTCTACTCATATTTATTTGAACATGAATAGAATGTGTGTGATCGGGGACCTTGCTTTATAGGGTCCCAGATCACTCAGAGAGTTCTACTCAGGGGCAAATTACACATAGTATGTAGCTGTCGTCTTCTTATTGTTGTTTTTTACACTAGTGTAAGCATGGGTGGCCTCAGTTTGGATTGGGACCACTATGCTCCAGGAAGAGAGGGTTAAACCTTCTCCCTATTATTTCCCCTCCCCCTGGGGAAGGAGGTTAAAACTGTTAAAAATGGATATTCAAGGGGAAATGGGGGGCACCTTCCCTTCTAGCATGCAAAGATCCCATTTGAATCCTGGCCACACATACTTAACACTAGAGTAAAAATAACAGCCTCATCCACGCATTACACGATAATGTGTAGTTTGGCTCTCACATTCAAGTGAATGAGAATAGAACTCCTGCCGATCAGGGCAAGGCTGGAACTGAGGGCCAGGGCCAGTGTGCAGTGGAACATAAAGACTAGGCCCACCATATAATAATAATAATAATAATAATAATAATAATAATAATAATAATAATAATTTATCACCCGCCTCTCCCTCCGGATCGAAGCGGGGAACAACATCAACATAAAATACACAAAAGTGATTAAAAGCACATAAAAACAATACATCATTAAAATACCACTAAAACACCAATAAAAACACTTAAAATTCACCTGGGTAGGCCTGCTGGAAGAGATCAGTCTTTATAGCTGTTTTAAATTCCTGGAGACTGGTGAGTTGGCGGATCTCTCCCGGCAGGTCATAATGTTTGAACTGGGCTGGAGGCACACTGGGTTCCAGTCTTGCTATCCTTTTAGCACCAGGCAAAGATGTCTTCACAGTGCTGATTTTATTGCTACTAGTTTTTAACCCTTGGTTTATGTTTTTTTGGGGGAGGGGTCATTATCTTGCTGTATTTGTTTTATGTTTTTATCATGGAAGCCACCTTGGAATATTTATATTGATACAAATGTTTATGGCACACAAACATGTCCTTATTAAGTCAATATAGTATTGTTTGTTGCATTGAGTCTATACCATTACTTTTTCCTTCGCTGGTGTAATTACTCTTTAGTCCCAGAGCCTATCTACACTACTGCTTTAAAACGGTTAAAGCAGTAGTGTAGATAGGCTCCCATACATTTAGCAAACAGTTAGCCATCCAGTATGTCCATTTTCTTTAGAACTATCAGTATTAGGATGATGCATTAATGTACATTCTATCAGATTGGGTTTTTTCCCTTGTTCACTTAAGGGATTCAACATTTGGTGACCTTGAAATATGAGTGTTAACAATAGAATACCTTATCTTTTTGCATGTTGCTGTCACCAAATAAAGCTCCTATTACAGGTGCTTTGGAATGAACTGGTGGTGGTAAGAGAACCGTTGCTGTTAAGCCTACCTTAACACAGTCTGTGTTATTTATTTATGATGCTACATGAATCATGTGCACTTTCTCTGATAAGCCCAGGGCTGTGTGTCTTTCATTTCAGCTGACATTTGCTGCCATTTCCCAGGCTAAGTCACTACTGCACAATCACTCTGAGCTGATGCATGATCATTGTTTTGCACAAAATGGATTTTTAAGGCAGCTGTAAAGGCTTTTGGAAGGATATAATTTGACAAAGTAAAATTTTGCCTGTCTAAGAGAAATCAGCATTGTCTGCCTAAACATTTTTTCTCCTAATGATAGCTAAAAGGATTTCTACTGAGAACTTGACAAAGTATTTTACTTTTGTGCACAAAGCAAAAACTGATTAGTTTTGAACAAAAAGGATTTCTCAGGCCACTGGAAGGCTTTTCTTTGGAATTAAATATATTCTTAGGTTTTCCTGATAAGAGATTTGAAAGCTGAGTCTTTGCAAAGACAAATAGACATCAGCGAAATCTTTGTGCAAAAGAAAAGATTATGGTTTGGATCCAAAGGTGCCCTTCTGCAACAGAAACCTTTTGCTGCTCACAGGAGGGCTGTTTCTGACCCAGTGGCAGAGCACTGCATGGGAAAAGTGACTCCTACTCCAAATTAAGATAAGTTCTTTTGTTTGTGCAAGACTTTGTAGAAGCTGGTTCTCTGCTTCACCTTGGTTAGAATTTTCAGAGAGACACGTTGGGGCATGTCCATTAAAACAGAGATGTAGACCATTGCAGGGCATGGTCTCAGGGCACATGATGTGTCTGCCTTGCTGAAGCTAAGCTGGTCTGGACCTGGTTAGTGTCTTGATGGGTGGCCGCCTTGAACCCCATGTAACCTTCTTGAGTTCAGTGATGGAAGAAAGGTGGGATTTAAACACACCAATGATATTAAGCAGAACTGGTCATAACTCTTGGTAATAACATACCCAATTAAATAATGATGAGACTGATTCAGATTTATACTAATATCCCATATGGCAACTGTCAATTACCAACATGGGGTTGGATCCAGACAGTCATACTTTGAGTAGACCAACTGCAAACAATGGGTCTGCTCCATGTAAAAAATATTTCCAAGTATCCTATAAGAATATGATTTAACAAAATAAGGAAATCTGATTGGGACAATCAGTTTTAGTCTCCAGGAAATATTTGCAAAGCTGTCAAAGAAGCTTGATTGAAGAGAACTGACACAATGGATATTAAAGATGTTTGAATTTACATCTTAAGCTTACTGATGGGCCTCTGGTAACCTAATCTGAACCCTGCTAAAAGCAGAGCAAACAATTTGAAAACTTTCAGTAAGATGGCCAGTTTGGTTAATCAAATACAAATAAACCAGTTTTCTTCTGTACAGTATATCTATAAAATCCAGTTTCAGCTTTATCAGCAATTTCATGCAGTACTGTCTCAGTGTGGGGTTATTGTAGACCCCATTGTGCCAGGGCTGCACTATTTCCCTGAACTAAGGACTTTTCTACATGAGGCATTTATTGTGTACTTGTTTATCAGTTCTTTAGACAATGTCATGACCCTCCAGTTTTACATCAGTGTCTAATGAGCACGTTCAGTGGCATTTAACTATAAAGTGAAAGAAAGCCCAGTTTCGTCTTGTGTATTTGTGCTATTCATCTATATCACAATGCCACTTAGAGGTTATGTAGTGGGGAAAAGCGGGAAAGGAAATGCTTTTCGTGTGGTGCTCGGATCTCATTTCTGCTATGAAACTAAAAATAGATACAGCTGATTATCAGCCTTGTGTAGAAAAGTAGTAGAGTGTACTGCAAATTTTACCTGAGCATTTGCAGCTGCTTAGGTTCTGCCATTACTGGCTGAAGCTGATGGAGAGCTGAAATCCAACAATATCTGGATGGCCACACATGCCCCAGCCCTGATGCACAAGTCCTAAGAAATGGAATAAGTAATGGAGAGGTAAATGAACTAGAGAGGAATTAAGAGCAGAGAGGAAATATGCATTTCTTTGCTGCCTCAGTCAAGGTTTTCTGGTAGGACTTTGGGCAGAATCCAACGTAGCACAAGCAGACTTCTTCTTGCAAAGTCAGACCTTCATATCCTCTTCTCTATCCAGCAGTGCTCTCCAAAATCTGCTCTGTAGGGTGCTCCAATGTCCTTCACCATAATTTGAGGGTGTGTGGTAAAGCTGTGGGAATGGGAGGGAGAAAATGAGCCCATCCCTATTCTGCTGATGGGCACCATTCTGTCAGTGGTAGGAATTGACTGGATGACACTCAATGGGAGATCCATCACTTCGTCAGAGGAAATGGGACATCTATGTCTTCTTCTTCCCTGAAACCCTCTTTCCACATATGGCATCCAAATCTGATCTGAAGGATTGGAGGGCCCTGTGCAACAGATTTGAAGTGTGCATGGGGGGCAGCTTCAGGGGGGAATAGAGGACGCACACAGAAGTTCCATTCCACAAGGGGTATCCTACCACTGGTGGAACAACAGATGTGGATCCAACCAAAGATGTTTAACGTGGTAGAGATAGTTACTGCAACTCAGTGTAATATGAGTGTTATGCTACACAGTACATAAGAAAACAAATCTTTAGTGAATCAGCAAAATGATAGGTGCATTCCCTTTCCCCTTTTCAACCCTCCTGTCCTATTACAATGTATAGCAAAGATTTCCCCTACCTTATACCTGAGATATACCAATCCTAGTACTAAAGGATACCTGTTAGGTTTCCTGGTAGGCTGCTGGACTATGCACCTCACGGGTTAATATAATCAATTGCAAGTCCTGTGGCAAGCCGGTGAACATTTCTCCCATTTAACTATAAGAGACAGAGAATCTGAATGCAATTTAGGGGCTACAGAAGTTTTGCCTGAAGTTGTTTACTGCTTGGAAATTTTGCTGACAATCTGGATCAGTTGCATACACTCCCATATGAGGGCGTGGGGGTGGGGGGAGAGCAAGGAAGGAGGGAATATCCAGCCTTTACAAAACAAACAAAAAACCCTACCTACCAGTGTGCACAATTTGACAAGTTACTGCCATGCAAAGAGGTGGGATCTGTCAGTTAATAATGCATGAGCTTACTGCACAGTACACTGTGTGACTTCCATTTTCTAGTTCATGGAGCATATTAAATGCAGGATTGTTGCTTGTAGGTTAGCACAAAATGTCAATTTATTTTATTTTTATTTAGTTTGTGCTGCTCAATGCATGTGTGCTTAAAATGTCAGGGAATGTTTGCAAAGCTAAGTTAAGAAAGCATATCTGAGCATATTTTCCTGATTTCTTATATATGGGCTGTTTTCTGAATTCACATTCACTGTGGTAGTTGTTATGGCTATTTCCCCCCTATTGTTGTGCGTGTTTACTGGCCGAGTCTGGCAACTCTCTCCCCCAATTTCTCTTCTTTACATAGCAGGGGACCAAGAATATGCCTTCTATCCCTACCCAGATAGTGTGCTTTCCCCACCACTGAGAACACCTCTGAGGCACAGTCATGCATGGGCATAACGTTTGTATAAGATGTTGTTATAAGACTGAGAGGGGGGGGAGCATGACTTTACATCCTGGTGTACCCTTATTTACAAGGGTTCCCCAAGAAAAATAATCACCGATAGGCTGTCACCAGTCAGGATGAACTGTGTGACATACCCTAGTCTGTCGGCTGCTTGGAGAGTTTTGAGCTCAATTACAAAGATCCCCTCTCTTCAGCCCAGCCCTGGAAAAAAAGAAAGGTGCTTTGGATTTTCTTTCTCAAAGCCAAGAAACATAGAACTTAACAATGCCCTGTTAAAAAAATACTAAAAACATGAATGGTAGCATGGGGAAGAGTTTAATGAAAATACCATTTTAAAACGAAACAATCAGATGTCCGTGTGTGTGTGTGTGTGTGTGTGTTCATTCAGGAAATACATCTCTTTCTCGCTTGTGGAGGTTTTTCTAGACAGACATGATGGGCTGTGCCAAGTGATGCTGTCTTTTACAGATTCAGGGATTTCCTGACAATTGAGCATGTTTTAACTAAGACTGCTTTCTGGATGTTGGTGTGGATGTTTTTTGGTAGGCTCAGTTTCTGAAGGTTTTCTATTATTATTATTATTATTATTATTAATTATTACATTTGTATCCCACCCTATATCACTGGGATCTTGGGGCGGCGTACATATAAAATTATACAAACAATATAAAACAATGAATATACACAACTAAAAACAAATTAAACCATTAATCAAGCTAAAACCAGTATAGAATTTAAAAGCAGTAAAAACCAATTTAAACAGTTAAAACAATGTGCAAGCTTGGTGAACTTAGCCATCAAAGGCTTTACTTGGTGCCTAAATGAAGGCAGTGCTGATGGCAGTCGACCTTCAAGGGGAGGGCATTCCACAGTTGGGATGCCACAACAGAGAAAGCCCTCTCCCATATCCCACCATAACATATGTCTCGTGTTGGTAGGACGCGGAGGAGGGCTCCTCCAACAGATCTCAAGTCAAGGCAGGCATATGTAGGGAGAGGTGCTCCTTCATGTATTGAGGTCCCAGGCCATTTAGGGCTTAAAATGTCATTACCAATACCTTGAATTCCGACCGGAAGTGTATAGGCAGCCAGTGCAACTCCTTTAAGACCGGTGTTATATGGTCTTTGTGGGATGCACCGGTCAGCAGTTGTCTTCAAGAGCAGCCCCACGTAGAGTGCATTGCAGTAGTCTAATCAGGAAATTACTAATGCGTGCACTACTGTGGCTAGGTTATCCCTATCCAGGAAAGGCCATAGTTGGCGGATCAGCCAAAGCTGGCCCCAAGTACTCCGGGCCATGGAATCCACCTGGGCCTCCTGTCACAAGGATGGAACTAGGAGTACTCCCAAGCTATACACCTGCCCCTTCAGAGGGAGTGCAACCCCATCCAGAACAGGTCGCTTACCCATTCCCTGAACTCTGGAACCACCAATCCACAGATCTTTCATCTTATCAGGACTCAGCTTCAGTTAATTAAACATATAAAATCATCATAAATTGTGAGATTAGTCATTGCCTTCCATTGAGAACTTCATCATAGGTAAAAATTTCCATGTCGTTCTTGGGTAATATGGTGGTTTTTATTTTTCCATTTTGCTGAATTTTGGAACTTTACTGCTATTAAGGTATTGTTCCTTGTCTATAACACCTTGCAAGTCTGTAAGAAACGTAGGATCAAAGCAGAATAGTACCCTACAGGTTTCTTACAATGCAATCCTATACACATTCAGTCGGAGGTAAGTCCCACTGGGTTTAATGAGGCTTACTCCCAGGTAAGTGGTAATAAAATTGCAACCCTAATGTGCAACTCCATGCATGTCTTTTCAGAGTAATCCCCTTTATGTTCAATGGGAATTCCTCCAGATAAGTGTATATAGGATTGCAGCTTTAATGTATGCAAGTATCCTCACCCAATATCTCAGGACATACCAACCAACAATTAATAACATGTGGCCCTATTATGCCACATTTTTTCTAATAATATTTCATGAGTTGCTTATTCATAAATGAAATTTTATGATGTGTTAGACACCATCTTGATACAAATTTAAAACTAAGTTCCCTCCCTGACATTCAAGGATGTGGACTTGGGAGGTTTAGAAGTCCATATTCTGTTCCATTCCTTTTGTTCTACATCTGTCTGAAGATCTCCATTCCATCTTTCTAAAAACAAACAAACAGATTAATTCCCCCCAAATAGGAACTCAATATTTTATGCAGCAGGGTGGTCAGCTGTTTGTTAGAAATGGTTCTAAATTGGCTATTTGGCAGAAAATGTTATCCACCGATTCAAGCTAAAAGGAGAACGTGTGATAATTTCAAAGACTGATAGGCCAAATGCAGATCTTTCACTCTGTTCAGGAAGTGTTGTTTAAATGCCACCACAGCATTGTAAAACCAAGTAAGATTGCTTGTTTCCACACCTGAATGATTCAGGCTTATTCAAGAAGGGGGAAAACCCCTTACCTTATAATTATGGGGAAATAGTTGGGGCTAGGAGGTTGTGCCATTAGTCCCAACCCCTCATTGTGGACAATAAAATCAGCTTCTATTGATAAAAGTGCTTTATAGCGGTATTGAAGTGCACTGACAACTGTTGGGGCCCATTGACACATACCGTATACTGCTATATCCTGCTTGGTGTAGCTCCTGCCTTTTATATACCACTTTCATAGCGCTGTATCCTGCTTGGTGTAGATCTGGCCTATCTCTTTTGCACATGGCACTGGAAGTGTATCACCCATGTCAGGATTTTGCTAGAGCAATTGTGGTGCAGTTCCAGCATAAGCTCATTATGGACTCCACTGATGCAAAAGATTCGGTTACAATCCTATGATCATCCGGCAGGCACAAATGAGAGGCAGGAGTTGTAATGTACATGTAGAAAGCCCTTTACAACTTGCTTTTTCCTGATTTTTTTCTCCTTCTTAGTGCTAGAAAAGGATCCCAAATTATTACTAATTCTTTGATAAAAGAGTATGGATATAAAAGCCAATCAAATTCAAACCTTGCAGTGAGGATGCTTCTCATTTGTTAGAAATACAAAAGAGCAAAGGAAAGCAAACAGCATTATGTGCCTGTTATCTTGTCAAAAATAATTGGCTCATTAATCCCAGCTATACAAATGTAATTTATATTAAGAAGGTCAGATGCAAGAACTTACTTCTGAATGCATTTCATGTTAAGCACAGCCCCACATACATTCTGTTGTATGAAAATAATCAACAGTAACATTAACACCTTGAGAAATTTAATTGAAAACATGAGAGAGACAGAGAAAGAAAACAAAAAGACTGCACTTACTGCACACATATAAATGCACATCATTATAAAAATGTGTGTTCCTGGGTTTTTAATTTACATGTTTAATTCATTTCTGTTCATTTCCTGCAATATTCAGGAAGGTAACACAATGCATGGATAACAATTTAAAGAAAGAAATCTAAATATAGATAATGTGGGTATTTATGTAAGCAGTAGCACCTAAGATTTTGCAGACATTGTAAACTTTAATAAAACAAAAATAGAAATAAGCAATAAATGAGTAAAGTCATGCCATAAAATAACAGCTCACTTAACACTCATCTGCCAAACAGGCTAGCCCAAACAAAGGTCTTCAGTTCCTTTGTCATTTCTCTAGGGGAAGGCGTTCCAAAATTGCCATCAGTATGGTGATGACGAGGCATGAGTCATATTCTAAAATGGGCATACATTAATCTCAGATGGTGTAGGTGGCCTGTGGTTAAAACCCAGAACCAAAGTCTGAACTACCTCAAGTACTTTGCCTATAACTTGAGATGTATCTTACCGTTTGGATCCAGCTTGTTGTGAACACTGGGTGTTCTGTTTCTGCAGCTGCCAGTTTAGTCCCTTGGTGGGACTCCCTTGCCAGGGAAGAAAGGCTATACTTTGGGAAGGACCCATAGCTCATAGCACATACATTGTGCACATAAGGTCATAGATCCCATTTTTAGCATTTCTGATTAAAACAGAGGTGGGCAATGGCGGCAGGTCCAGGCTGGTTATGACTCCTCTTATACAGAGGATGCTCATCCATTTGAAGGTGCCCTCTACCTGATGGTCTGTCCTGTCCAATTCCAGTTGAAACATAAACAACCATTAAAACCATTGCCCATCAACCGTTCTGCACTTGGGCAGCAGACTGAACAGGCAGGCACCCAGATCACCTGGTCACTGTCCTCTACACTATGGTGAGATGTACTACATTTCTGTTTAAATTGCAATAATAATTTCTAAATGTGCACCTGTACATGTAAATTAGTATATGCAAATTCTGCGCAAATCATGGCCCTCTTTTGTCCTCTTTCTCAGTAATGCATTTCTTCTTTGGGGTGATTCATAAGTGGCCATTCTAGGGGCCAGTAGCATATGCAATGTTGGGCAGAGCCAGCAACACGATCTGTTTTCTCTCTACATATTTAGTGTTCACATGGAGAAGGTCTGAAGCAAGGCTTAAATATCAACAAAAAGCAGAACTGCAAAGCCCCATACAGCTCGGGTCCAGGTTATCTGAAAGACCGTATTCTCCCTTATGAGCCTGCCTGTGCTTAAAGATCTCCAGGGGAACCCCTTCTCTCAATCCCACCACCATCACAGGCATGCCTGGTGGGAATGCGGGAGAGGGCCTTCTCGGTGGCTGCTCCAGTGCTCTGGAACTCTCTTCCCGGGGAAGTTAGACAGGCTGCCTCCTTGATGTGCTTTCAGAGGCAGGCAAGAACTTTCTTGTTCCTTCAGGCTTTGGACAAATAATCTGGATCTCCATCTATGCCTAGGACTTTTTAAATTGTCATTTATTTTAAATGTTTAAATGTTTTAATATTGGAACATATTTAATATATTTTTTAACTTTTGAATATTTCTATTTATAGATTTTAACTGTATATGTTTTAATTTTGTAAAGCCGCTTTGAGGCCCAGCATTGGGCAAAAGGCAGGATACAAATAAATAAAATAATCATAACACAAGAAATAAAACTCAAAGCCATAAAACTTGCCAGGTGACCCATTTCCTACCCTAACCTACTTCACAAAGTTGTGAGGACAAAATAGGAGGAAGTTATGCATGCTGCTTTACTTCCCCAGGAGAAAGGATATGATAAAATGAGAGAATGATTCAGGCTACAGAGCTATATATCCAATTCCCTGGAAGTAAGATCCACTGAAATCAATAGGGCTTATTTCTGAGTAAACATGTAGGAGATTACAGCATTAGACATTCTATTGGAGTTCAGATCTACATCCTGTCTTACTTTCTGGTTGTGAGCAACAGATAAAAGAAAAGGGGGGGGGACTTTGCAGCTTTTCATAGTCTGTGTATGTCTTTCTCTAAACATGGGTCATATTTCATTTTGCACTGCTATTGATTTTAGCCAAGTCCCAGATGCAGGTAGAAAGTGATTTCATAATGACATCATGTTTCTGTTCTACTCCAGATTATTCTGGTTGATACCAATGGAGCATGTGTTCTGAATCAAGTGGAAGACAACGAAATTGAACTAATTTATTTAGTTTTATTCATTTTTATAGGTTCATGTTATAAAACAACAGATGTACTGTTACCTGGAACACATGTCCCATTTATGGGAGAATTCTGGTGGAAAGTGTCCTTTAGGGAGTGATAACAAATTGTATAGCCTTTACATCATTGTTTTCCTAACTCTGGAAGTTCTGCCATAGGTATAAAAAATGTTTATGGGAAATTTGAATATTTGCTTGAATATTTGCTTGAATATGGTAGCTCATAGTTTTTACTGAGGGTGTGAATTAGGTTGGAGCTGAATAACTGAGCAAAATTATTGGCACACACATAAAGCAGAGAGAGAGAGAGAAAGAGAGAGAGAGAGAGAGAGAGAGGGAGAAGGATTTTTAGGCTGCAATTGGGTGGTCACTGTGAGGGCTTCTCAGGTCTTATGATTTGTTGGACCTTTTTCTTTTGAGGACAGAGAAATAGGTCCACCCTCAGAGAGAGAGAGACAGAGAGAGAGAGAGATCCAGTCTTGTAGGCCTCCTTTGTGAGGCTGTGGAAACATCCACAACTGGTGTTCCTCAAATGTTGGAGTCAGAAAAATGGAGGCATCCCTCAGTATTCCATGGGCATGCCAGGAAAAGCAATGGAATTGGGGAGGGGAATTGGGGAGGGGAATTGGGGAGGGGAATTATGCTAGTCCTGGAGCTGGTGCAGTTTATTTCCCTCTCATTGAAAACAATGAGACGGAAACTGTTAAAGAAATCCCTCAAAGGGGGGGCAATGGGAAGGAAGGAACAATGTTCCCCACCTCATATAGTTTCTAGGGATGTGCACGGACACAAAAAATCGGATCAGCATCGGAATTGGAACTTAAGATTTTTTTTAAAAAATCAGATCGGAAAAATCGGAGGTCCGTCATATCATATCGGATCCGATAACGATATTAAAATCGGACATCTGATTTTTGAATTGGAGGCTATTTTGAGTGATTTTACACATAGACTAGTATTGTGTTACAAAAATGCCTAATTTTTAAAGATAGAAGAATGAAACTTGGCCATATTGCAGGTGGGTTTGAAGTACTTATCTGTGCAAAATTTCAGAAAGATAGCTCCAGGCATTTTGTGGCTATGAATTTTTTAGTAACAAACCAGGAATGCCTATAACTTTTTTATTTTTAAAGATCCAAACATGAAACTTGTCCACATTAAAGGTACTGCTTTGGTTGATATGTGTGAGCAATTTCAGAAGCATAGCTTCAAGCGTGTAGTGGCAAGGTATTTTGGGAGAAATGAGGAGAGAAACCCATTTCAACCCATAAAAGCATGAAACTTGCCCACATGGAAGATGGATTTGGGGTACTTATCTGTGAGAAATTTCAGAAAGATAGCTCCAGGCATTTTGCGGCTATGATTTTTTTTTACTTTAAAAGTTCAAAAAGTTGAAAACAGAGGCTTTGACTGTTGTCAAACTCACCCGCATCCCCCCTGTTACCTGCCAAAGTCTCTGTTTTCAAACTTTTGGAACTTTTAAAGTAAAAAATTCATAGCCACAAAATGCTATGTATTGAGTTGTACACCTCAATTTAAGTTTCAACAGGCAGTTACATCAATTTTGAAGATATTAATATCCCATTGAAATAATTTTGGAAACTAAACTGTTGTCCATAACTCATATTGTTTCTGTGGACTCCAAGCTGTTCTTGTGCTTTAAAAACATTATAGTGATGAATGGGGAGGATCATCAGGAATCTGCACACCCATACACATATTCATTAAACAAAAAAACTATGGTTTACAAAACCAATGTTAAGCACCAAAAAGCAGGGAAATTGGGAGTTAAGGCTCCCAAGCCCTAACGCCACATCCTCCCTAAGGAGGCAGAAAGTGCAAGTGACATTCTCATTCTCCCAAAGCAGATAAACCATGAGGACAGGATGGAGAATATGATATGCAGAGGTGACTGTGGGGTTGTGGAAAACTGATGACGAACAACTTAGGGCCACCTACTTCTCTTTTTTTGTTTAGAGCAGCCCTTCCCCAACCTGGTGCCCTCCAAAGGTGTTGGACTACAACTCCCATCATTGCAAGTCAGTATGTCCCATGGTCAGGAATGCTGGGACTTGTCATCTCAAACACCTGGATATGCAATATGATATGCAGAGATGACTGTGGGGTTGTGGGAAATGATGATGAACAACTTAGGACCACCTACTTCTCTTTTTTTAGAGCATCTCCTTATGTTGAGAGTTGCAATCCAACACATCTGATGGGCACCAGGTTGGGGAATGCTGTTCTACAGCAAGGGCAGGCAGAATATAGATCTCAAGATCTATATAGATCTTCTGCCGCTCCCAGACTGTGGAATGACCTGCCTTAGGAGACTCGTCAACTTAACAGTCTTTTAGAATTTAAGAAAGCTATAAAGACTGTTCTCTTCCGGCAGGCATATCCAGTGTAATTTTTAGAATGTTTTTAGGATGTTTTAGGATGTTTTAATGCAGTTTAATAATATTTGTCATGTTTTAATTAGTTTTATGTATTTTATCATGTTGTTGTTCCCCGCCTGGATCTAGACGGAGAGGCGGGTAAGAAATAAATCTTTATTATTATTATTATTATTTTCGAATTCAACTCGTAAAAGCCCCTATAGCATGGGCAGTGAGCAGGAATAGTGCGAGTTGATATCCAAAACATCAAGGTGGATCTATTTTCTGCCCATATCTGTTCTAAGGTATGATGCTGTCCAGCATTAAGATATGCAATCAATGAATGAACTACAACAGAGCTGCATCACTTTAAATAAACTGTCTCAACCAAATGAAGCGACAATGAATGAATCTTGAATACCTAATCCAGATAGTCCTTCAGATGTCAACATTAGTTTTCAACACATGGCACAGGATGTCTGTTTATTAAATATCATGTATGGTTTTGGGGGACTAACACAGAAGATTTCTCTTACGTGTTCAGCAGTGTGAGATCAAAGGTAGAGCTACCACCTAATACTTTCATGTGTAAGTATTATTTTTAAATTAATGATCAAATGATTTTTGTCTTCCCCATAACATGGGAGTTATAATGCAACACATCTGGAGAGCAGCAGACTGGAGAAGGTTGGTTTACACTTGAATCCTATACATGGCTTCTCAGAAGGCAGTGCCACTGAATTCACTATGGCTTACCCCCAAGTGGTACAGGATTGCAAACTAATCTCATCTGAAAGTAGTTCAAGACAGCCAAACTAAACCTTTTCTGCTCCTCTGTCGCTTTGATGAGATGATGTACTGTTGTGATGAAGAGGGTACTTCACCAGTTGCTGCATGTATAGAAATTACACCTGCTGGAATTCTCTTTTCTATACAACTGTTAAAGATACAGATGTCCTGTCCTCTTTTTCATAGGATCACCATAAAGTTGTACATTATCTTACACATTGCAGATCCCAGGCATATTGTGAACTTAAAACACTCCTGGAAAGTGCATTAGGAAGAGATGTTTCTGTGCCTTGTGAAAAGCATTCAACTATACTCCAAAAGAGGAAGGCTGACTGGCAATCTCATAGGCAGATTTATGTTTTACGGGACCTATTAATTCAGTATATTAATGAGTCACGCTATTATGACTCAATAATCTATCAATGCAGACATGCTAATACCTAATGAGCATTTTGGTAGCTCAGAAGACTCATGGAATTGTGACTGAAGAAGGAATCAGAACATGGCGTTAGAGACATTGCTTCATTTGCTGTCATTCCTCCCCTCCCCCTCTATTTTAAAACATATGCACACACATCTCCCTCCTGCCAACTTCTCTCCATTTCCTATATTACATTTTGTTGACAGTGTAGGCCCGACAAAGCATTATAGACCAGCCTGCTACAAGAGTGGGTCACCAGGAAAACTCCGTGTAAGTTTTATGGTCAATCCATACAAATTCCCTCCCACAACAATTTAGAACATAGTTAGGTTAGAACATGGTTAGGTTTCCATTATATTTGCAATATGTATTGATTTATGAACATATACACAGAGCATAGGGAACAAACACAGAGATGGAGAGTGGAAGTCTTTAAGGCAGCTTTCATTCCCCCAAAAAGCAACAAGCAGAAATTGCCCTCTTTCTCTTTCCCACTCCATATACCCACACAACTCTCTGTTTTTTAGTGCTCCCATTTTTGGCTCAATTTCTGTTTTTAATCACGACTATTAGTGAGGGTGATGTCGCCTGCAGGGTATTATCTTTTCACTTGACATTACACAACAGCATTTTCAGTACAATATAATCATCATCATCCCTGCATTCAGCAGGGGGTTGGACTCAATGGCCTTATAGGCCCCTTCCAACTCTACTATTCTATGATTCTGTGATAAAGAAATGTTACTGGACTTCAGATAATGCTGTGAAAATTGATTAGTGGTATCAATTAACCTCACTCTCATGTTCGGCTTCAGCTATGGGGCGGTATACAAATGTAATAAATAAATATAAATAAATATATATATATTTTTTGCAGCAAATGGCCAGTAAGCATGTTTAAACCATGGTGATCTAGACACCATGGTTAAGAATGGTTCACAAGACACTCTAAGTCATGGTTCACATGACACACTAAGCCATAGTGTTTAGCTCTAAATGCTTAACCACTGTGGCTTAGCGTGTCATCTGAACATGGTCAGTATGTAACAAAGGATGCATAGGAATAACAACCACACAAAACTACTCCTATTGACCCACATTCTCCCATTCCACAGAGAATAAAGTGACTTTAAGATGATGAGTGGGAGCAAAGAATCCACACAGCCATAATAACAACGATAATGATATTAAAATAAGATGTGATATTCAGAAAGGCACACCAAAAAGCAGGCTTTGGAATACAGGAACAAGTTCCCACCCCTGCCCCACCAATCCATGCTGTAGAATTGTTTGCTAACCCTCATTATGAAATAATAGTTCTCGGAGATGTGACACTTTACACTTTAAACTAAACTGTGAACAGGAAGATGGGTTTTTTTTTTGCCCCAATGTACATTTGCTTAGATAGAACTACATGTGCCATCTCGATGCCCTGTGTTCCAAAATGAAGAGATCCTTTTGGAGGATATCACAATCCCTCTTTGAACAGCCCTAAATAATTTGGTGTCATCAGCAAACATGGCAAACCTCATTGCTCACACCTAGTTCCAAATAATTTATAAACAGGTTGGAAAGCATTGGTCCTAATAATAAAAATGCATATGAGCATAAACTGGATGGGTATATAAAGTCACATCTGTGCCTTGTGGAAAAGCAATTTGAGATTTTTTGAGGTTTTTTTGTTTATTAAAATTACTTTCTACATATAGTAAACTACACTTGTGCCTGTCCACCCTGTTCTCATCCCCTGCAGTTTTCCTTCCTCCAGGCTCAATTTGGGTGGATACTTACTTCAGAGTAAACAAACACCCATCAGATCAGTTTGCTTATCAAAGCAGGGATTTTAGATTGTGCTTTCCCTCCTCCGTTTCTGCAGCATTTACTTCCTGGATTTTCAGCTTCTTGTGCCCTCCTACCCCAGAGTTCTCTTTCCCCCAGGCCACTCCTATGGAAGGAAATCTCAATTTGGGTGGAGGCTTACTTTAGAGTAAACACCCATCAGATCAGGTTGCAGATTCAGAACATAACTTAGATCACAGGCTGCAGGTTTCCTCCACTTCAGAAAAACACCCTCCCCCCCAACTTCAGAAACAATCCAGAACCTTGAAAACAAAACAAAGACCTTTGCCTCAAGCTGCCTAGGTCACCAGAGCAGCCCTCCCCCTCCCCCATCACATTTGAAAAGGAAGAACATTCTGCATTTCAAGGAGGAGGCACTTTCCCCCTTCCCCCCTCCCTTCTGATAATAAGCTCTGTGGTGCCCTGTATGCATGCGTTGCACTATGGATTGAACGAAAGGAATAAATATTCATTAAAAATCAATGGTAGGGAATTTTCAAAAAAAGGAAAAGCATTCCACCAATTAGGCTGAAGGGAGAAGAAGATACCATCAATGGATTAAGCAGTAAGTCTATAATCCCTCTAGAAATCGTGGGCACAAATACTTACAATCTGGAAGTCATTTGACAAAAGCAGGGAGACAGGTTTGTATTCCTTTTCTACCTTAAACTGCTCTTCTTCCCTCAATCTTTCACCAATCTTCTTGAAATTTTCAGGTAATGTAAAACAAACATTTCTTTCTGGCACCTATAAATTTCAGAAAGATTGGTGAAACATTGTAGATTTTATGGCTGTTAGAATGACCCCCCCCCCCCCGATTATCACTTTAACATGGTGGAACGTGTTTTTTACTGACAGCCCATAACAAGGGAGGCACTACCGTGCCTCCCTTAATATTGAGTCACACATATAAAACCTTAAAGTAATAACCAGCACTTATAATTGGGCCTCAGGGGTGTAAACTACGGGGGGGGGGGCAACACCCAACCAGGTAACGTCAGTAAGCTCACAGCCTGGCCAGCAGATCCCTCAATCAGTCTCCAGTTGTCTGCATTATTATGTGTTTGGGGGTCAGTCTAAATTATCTTCAAGCAAACCCTGCTTCTTCCTCAGCTGCCCAGCAGATCTCTTTGCAAGACAAAAGCCACTCTCCTTTTGTGTTAGATTCAGCCCATTCATTTCCTTCTACCCCCTCAGGCCTTGTAGGACAAAAGGTTACCCATTTAGGAATTACAGTGTGTGTGTGTGGGGATGCCTACACACACACACACACACACATATTAAGGGAGGCACAGCAGTGCCTCCCTTGTTAAGGGCGGTCAGTAAAAAACACGTTCCACCATGTTAAAGTGATAATTGGGGAGGGGTCATTCTAACAGCCATAAAGTCGAAAATGTTTCACCAATCTCTCTGAAATTTACAGGTGCCAGAAAGAAATGTTTGTTTTACATTACCTGAAAATTTCAAGAAGATTGGTGAAAGATTGGTGAGTGAGAATTCCCTCTCCTTTACAGCACTATAACTCTACAATTAACAACTTGCTTGCATGCTTTGCATGTGTGTATGTTCATTTGATTATGGCTGCTGATCATTAATTTTCATATCAATTCAATCCAAGGCATGTCTACTCAGAAGTTAGTTCCACTGAGTGCAATGAGTCTCATTCCCATTCCACTAGCTTGAAGGGGTGTGTGGATTTGGCTGTACTTCTCTTTGAGAGCTCTGTGTATTTAGGGACCAAGGCTTTTTGTAAGAGAAGAGGTTAAGTTCCCCCCTCTTTTTCTTTTTTTTTTTAAAAAAATTCCATGTATTTGATTTTTAAAGAATTTTTATTCTTTCATTGTTATTATAATTAATAATAATAATAGTAATTAGTAGAAGTAGTAATATGTTTATTAATGTTACATTTATATCCTGCCTTTTTTCTCTTGCAAGGAACCTAAGGTGACTTACATAATTCTCCTCCATTTTATCAGCACAACAACCCTGTAGGTTAGAAGAGTCAGTGACATTCTGAATTCTCTTAGCTTTTCTAATATTTTTTGATCAGGTTGAACAAAACTATTGTGTATTGTTATCTCCGGTACCGACATCTTTGACAGGCTTAATATAGGATTCATTGACCACAGGCTATTTTTAGAGCAAAAAAATAAAAATAAAAATCCAAACTTGGATAGATTAAAATCAAATTGAGCAATATTTCTAAACACCCACATGGCTATTCTTGGTACTGGGTCAGATGTAGTGATATAAGAGGATGTTCAGACTCCATTTAGTTGATCAGTTGCAAAGAAGCTTCTCTAGTAAGGAGGAAGGGGAAAGCCCTAGACTGATCATTCTTTCAAGTGCCATATCTCCCCTCACAAAAAACCATGAGGTAGGTTAGGCTAAGAGTCTATGACTGGCTCAAAACCATCTAGTGAGTTTCTTCTGCTGCTCACTTTCACAGAAATGTAAAACAAATGTTTGGTAATGTTTGGGTGTATGGCATGTGCTACTTTTACCCTCACAACAACCCTGTAAGATAGATTAGGCTGGAAATTTAGGCCTGGCCCACTGTCTATCTATGTCTGTGTGCCTGCCTGTTTCATATATACACACAGAAAGGCATCCTTAGGTTTGTTCTTTACTTACTACATACCATAAACTATGTATGAATAGAGAAGTCTGTCACAAATGATGCAATACACTCACTTTTTGCACTTCCTAATAAATTTGTTTCCCAACTAACTTACTGCTAATACAGTCATGAATCTAAAACTAAAATATGTTATTTTACTATAGTAAGATTAAAGAATCCACATACATCAAGTGTAAATCAGAGAACCTACTATTTTTCATAGTAGTCTTCAAGAATTAGGATTCTTTTCCTAATTACGCCTTACACGGAGGTTGCCTTTTTCACAGCAGCCGGATCAACATTTTCATCAAGCTGTCCACCTCCCCTGCTCCAAACTCTTTCTTGGTCAGTCACCGCTAATTAGCTCAGATCCTGTTAGTGTATATGTGAAATTGTGATCCCCCAATGTGCATCACTTTACACTTGCTTACATTGAACAGCATTTGCCCTTTTCATGGCCATTCTCTCAGTATGCAGAGTTCTTTATGGAGCTCCTCACAATCCTCCATTGTTTTAGCAAGACTAAATAATTTGGTATCATCACCAAACGTGGCTACGTCACTGCTCACTTCCACCCTCATTCTAATATTATGAGAAAGGGAGAATAATAATAATAATAATAACAATTTATTTCTTACCTGCCTCTCCGTCTGGATTGAGGCGGGGAACAACAACATGATAAAATACATAAAACTGATTAAAACATGACACATATGTTTAGGATGCATTAAAACATCCTAAAACATCCTAAAAACATCCTTAAAACATTCTAAAATTCCACTGGATATGCCTGCCGGAAGAGAACAGTCTTTATAGCTTTCTTAAATTCTAAAAGACTGTTAAGTTGATGAGTCTCCTCTGGCAGCTCATTCCACAGTCTGGGAGTGGCAGAAGAGAAGGTCCTCTGGGTAACGGTTGTCAGCCTAGTCTTGGCTGACTGCAGTAAGTTCTTCCCACAGGACCTGAGGGTGCGGGGCGGATTGTATGGGAGAAGGCGATCCCGCAAGTAACCTGGACCCAAACCATGTAGGGCTATAAAGGTAATAACCAACAGTGGAACGATTTTAAAGCTGGCGTAATATGGTCACCCTAGATGTACTGGTGACCAACCTGGCTGCCATATTTTGAACTAGTTGAAGTTTCTGGACTTCCGGACTGCCTCCCTATCCACTTTATTCACAACATGCAAATAGGAGTGAGCAGTGAGATGGCCAAATTTGCTGCTGACCTCAAAGTATTTAGGGTTTTTAAAATGAAGTGAGATTACCAAGAGCTCCAAAAGAATCTCTCCATAGTGTGAAAATGGGCATCAAAATGGCAACAACAGTTATACGTAAGCATTTGTAAACAACAGTTCTACGTAAGCATGCACACTGGAGCAAAGCATCCCAACATCACATATACACTGATGGGATCTGAGCCTGCAGTGACTAAACAAGAAAAAAAAACTTGGGAATGTGGTTGACAGCTCAGTGAAAACGTCAACCCAGTGTGTGGCAGCTGTAAAGACAGCAAACTCCATGTTAGGCATTATAAGAAAAGTAATTGAGAATAAAACTGTCAGTCTCATACTGCCTTTATACAAATCTATGGTGTGACCACACTTAGAATACTGTGTACAGTTCTGGTTAACTATAGAATTTAGTATCACAAGATGTTGTGCTGGCCACCATTTTGGATGGCTTGTCCTCCTTTCCATGTGGTCACCCTATAACACGACATTATTCCCCCTTCTGAAGAGGTCTGGACCTCAGACTACTAAAGACAAAGTGGCAGACCATAATAACTGTGTTCATATGCCCATTGCTTTATGAGGCTTCTGCAGGCTACCGAACAGAGAACTATCAGGCCATAAAGTTGCTTAAATGGGTCTGCCAGAAACCTAACCTCACCGTTCCTGTTAGGTCCATGTCCTACAGGAAATGCTCTCAGCTCAACTTGATGGAATCCCATCCTTCATCCCTTGGTTTAATTTACGGACCTCCCCTGGCTGGGCCTTGCAGGGAACAATAGGGTAGACGGAGCAGGCATACATAGCACACGCAGAGTGCTGAGAGTGGCAAATCTAAAAGCAAATACGTTGCTTTTAAAGAACCAAGGAAATTCAATGGGTCTTTTAAGTAAATATCTATGTATGGAAATGCAGCCCATGCAGGCTTGAAACTTGACCACAAACATGATCACAATCTGCTACTTTAAGATGCAAACAGGAAGAAAAAGCATGTAGCATAAAATGAGCTAAAATAATTAATATAGTAAACTGTAACTTATTCTAATTTAGGATATTTTCCTGTATCATCTTGTGTGCTTCCAGAATAAATTGGGGAGTTTTTAGTCCAGTAGAATTTTTTTTCAGGTTCTCTCCAAATACAGACACAAAACATGAAATGCTTCTTTTCATGAGTCAGTCATAGAAAGCTTTTATTTCTGGGCATTGGCTATTGAAAAATTCAAATGAGACCCCTCAGATATCAAGTGAGAGAGCATAACTTCTGGGGTTCATTTATTATTTTGAAAAGTGGGTGCAACACATATCACTAGCTTTGATTTTATATTGGATGTCAAAATGGTGTAACATCCTAGCTGATGCTGGCTGCTTGTCAACTGTATAATATCCAGTCATCCGTTACACAAAGCCATGAAATTCATTAAACAAAAAACCTACGGTTTACAAAAACAACGTTAAGGCTCCACAGTTTCCAACCAAGCACCAAAAAGCAGGGAAATTGGGAGTTAAGGCTCACAAGCCTTAACGCCACATCCTCTCTAAGGAGGCAGAAAGTGCAAGTGAAATTCTCATTCTCCCAAAGCAGATAAACCATGAGGACAGGATGGAGAATATGATATGCAGAGGTGACTGTGGGGTTGTGGAAAACTGATGACGAACAACTTAGGGCCACCTACTTCTCTTTTTTTGTTTAGAGCAGCCCTTCCCCAACCTGGTGCCCTCCAAAGGTGTTGGACTACAACTCCCATCATTGCAAGTCAGTATGTCCCATGGTCAGGAATGCTGGGACTTGTCATCTCAAAAATCTAGATATGCAATTTGATATGCAGAGGTGACTGTGAGGTTGTGGGAAATGATGATGAACAACTTAGAACCAGCTACTTCTCATTTCGTAGAGCATCTCCTTATGTTGAGAGTTGCAACCCAACACATCTGACAGGCACCAGGCTGGCAAATGTTGTTCAAGAAGAAGGGAAGGCAGAATGTAGATCTCCAGATGTTTTAGAATTCAACTTGTAAAAGCCCCTATCAGCATGGGCAGTTGTCAGGAATGCCGCGAGTTGATGTCCAAAACATCAGGATAGATCTATTTTCTGCCCACATCTGTACTAAAGTATGATGTTTTCCAGCATTGTAATCAATCAAGGAACTACAAAAGAGCTGCAACATTTTAAATAATAAACTGTATAAACCAGTATAATCCAGACGGAGAGGCGGGTAAGAAATAAATTGTTGTTGTTATTATTATTATTATTATTATTATTATTAAATGAAACAACAATGAATGGATCTTGAATACATACGGTAATCCGGATAGCCCTTCAGACGTCAACATTAGTTTTCAACACATGGCATAGGATGTCTGTTTCTTGAATATCAGATAAAGGATTTCTCTTACTTGTTCAGCAGTGTGAGATCAAAGGCAGAGCTACCACCTAATACTTTCATGCATCAGTATTATTTTAAAATTAAGTACGAAATGATTTTTGTCTTCCCCATAACACATAACATGAGAGTTAAAGTGTAACACATCTGGAGAGCACCAGGCTGGAGAAGGTTGACTCCTATACTTGTCTTCTCAGAAGCCAGTGCCACTGAATTCACTAGGGCTTACTCCCAAGAGGTATGGGATTGCAAACTAATCTCATCTGAAAGGTGTTCAAGACAGCCAAACTAAACCTCTTCTGCTCCTCTCTCGCTTTGATGAGATGATGTATTGTGGAGGGACTGTGGGGAATGAACAGTATATTTTGTTTAAATACATTTTTAAGAAAAAAAGCATTGGTTCTTTGAAGGGCAGGATATTGATCAAAAGTTGGAAGTGCCTGGAACATGCTCTGGTTCTAGATCTGTAATGAATAGTTCCCCTCTTGTTATCAAGTGTGCTGCTATATGCGAGATGTGTTTGAGAGATGTGTTTGAGACCCTGTATTTGGTAAGGGTATGGAACAGCATTCCCCATCTTGTTGCCCTCCAGGTGTTTGAGATGACAAGTCCCAGCATTCCTGACCATGGGACATACTGACTTGCAATGATGGGAGTTGTAGTCCAACACCTTTGGAGGGCACCAGGTTGGGGAAGGGCTGCTCTAAACAAAAAAAGAGAAGTAGGTGTCCCTAAGTTGTTCGTGATCAGTTTTCCACAACCCCACAGTCACCTCTGCATATCATATTCTCCATCCTGTCCTCATGGTTTATCTGCTTTGGGAGAATGAGAGTTTCACTTGCACTTTCTGCCTCCTTAGGGAGGATGTGGCGTTAAGGCTTGGGAGCCTTAACTCCCAATTTCCCTGCTTTTTGGTGCTTGGTTGGAAACTGTGGAGCCTTAACGTTGTTTTTGTAAACTGTAGGTTTTTTATTTAATGAATATTGACTAATGAGTCAAAAGAATATTACATGTCAGACAGTTTCAGACTAAGCACAGGAAGAGGGTCTTGAGGGTATGTGACATTATTTCACTGGGTCATGAGAAAAAAAGTTTGAAGAGCACTGGTATATTGTATAGGGCAATGGATGGTGGGGTCGTGTGTAAACTATCATAATATTGTAATTAAATGTAATATTTTGATTGAGTAGTTGTTATTTTAATAGGTGGCTTTAAACACTCCATGATCCATTGTTGATGAAGGATGGTTTCCAAAAATTACTCTATGTCTTGATCATTGGAAGTTCACAATCAGTTATGTGTCTACAACTATCACAGGAGCAGAATGGGTCCATGAGCATCAATTGTTTGCCAGCCTGCTCCCTTAGGAAGACTATGATCCATTGAGTACATGCAATTCCACCCCCGCTCCCAGAGCACAAGGCTCACCAGCATCATCAGCCTGCCTTTTTTGGATTCAGCTTCTTCTTAATCCAGCCAACACCACCTTGGCACTTCCTCGGGGAGTATATTTCTGCTCCTAGATTTGATGAAAAAGAAAGATAGAGCTGGACATCATGATGAATGATACCTGTTATCCTTAGCCCAGAGACACAGAGATTAATATTAGCCTTGACTAGAAATGCTGCTAGAAAAGCATTGCTGAACTTTCTGTTCTGGCTTTCTCTGTAGGTGGATTATTGTGTCACAGCTATTTTCTCCTAAGTATTAAAGAAAAATGTTGTGTAGCTTCTAGGTTAAAGAAACCCAGGAAAAACTGGGAATGCACCGCCTATTTAAGCACCAGTAGGTAAGAAACATGAGATCTGGTTTGTTTTGGTACCATCTGGCAAATTAATCATTAATTTATCTCCGTTAGTGCATCCATGTATATGCAACCTTATAGATGCTAGGAACGTAAGAAGGGCACGCATGTGAGTTTAATAAATACATATGTACAATTATTTCAACTCATGTGTATTTACCTCTTATGTACCCTGCATCTACAAAGATACATATGTGTGGCAGTTGAGGTCATGAGTCTGTTTAACTGGAGATCTGAGTTGCGGAATAAAAGATCTAGACAAACACCTTACTAAAGGTTTTATCTATTTGAAATCCAATAACAACACATTCCCCTCCTTCCCTTTAGCAATTGTATCACCCCTTTGCCTTCCTTGTTTTCCTTGATTCCAGTTACTGTGTGTACAGACAGCATCATAGGCAGGATCTACACTACCGCTTTAAAATGGTTTATAACAGTAGTGACAACCGTTGGGGCCCAGGTTTCAAACTGTTTTCAAAGTGTCATATCCTGCTTGGTGTAGATCTGGCCTTAGTTGGAATAAGATGCCAAGATACTGCAACTGCTTGCTTCTCTGGTGACTTTCATGTAGTTCTCACCTGTTCTGAACTCACAGTTATTCTGTCCCTTAATGATCAGGTAACAACTCCAGGCTAAAAAAAAAGAAAACCTCTTCCCTTCTCTTGTTTCCAGCCTCTTCCCTCACCAACTACCTTTTCCCAACCACCCTCCTCTCCACCTTCCACCCCACTAGCAACTGTTGCTGTTATTCTCCTTCTTCTCTCAGTGTTTCTGGCCACTGTTACCTAGTACAAAGGACCCCTATTTATCCTAGGCCACACGTGGAATGACATCTCATATGATGCAGTAATGGAGTGACAAAATATAAAGCTGAAGTAATTGTTTACAATTTAGGAGTGTTTATCTAAGCTTTCTTGAAGGTTATATAGTCCCCTAAAGACAAGTGCTCTTTGGTGCATACAGGTTTGCATGATTAAACCATTTTTTAAAAAACTGTGGGTTGTTTGATAGTCCATGGGAATGAGCAGGAATGCTGGCTTCCAACTATCTCCTGCTTGTGATTTACTAAGCAACACAGGGACATTCCCTTCCTGGCTTGTTCTTCATGATGTCCGAACCCAGAACTCTGGGTTGTTAAAGGAGAAACATCCCAATATTTTAAACCATGGTTTGTTGTTGGGTTAAAACTCTGGGTTGTTTCTCCCTCAACAATCCAGATTTCCAGGTTCAGACATTATGGAGAAGAACCCAAGAACAGGGCATCCCGGGGTTGTTTAGCAAAGCAAGAAAGCAGTCAGGAGGCAGCACGCTCATGTGCTCCCACATGTTCCCAAATAACCCATGGTTAACAAACCACATGTTATTTAATCACGCAAATCAGGTCAGTGTCACTGAGTACAGCTATGTGTTGAACTGAGACATCTGCTTTGTCCTTTTACCTTTTCTCTCTTTGGGGAAGACTTTATTTCAGGACTAGCATTTTCTTAGAGAACATCAACCTTTGTCAAGTTCTTTCTGTGTTTTGCCTCATTTCTTCTTAATCTTACATCTTAATCTCCCATTACACTGTATTGTTTTATTTTAGTTATTCTGTTGCATATGTTTGTTTAATAAAGGCTGCAATTCTATGGTCCCTAGGAGGGCATCCAGCGGTCATCGGATTTGTTGGACTTTCCCCTCTGAGGGTGGACTGCCCTCTTATTACAACTTGGGAATCAAAAATTAAGATACTTCTGGCAAGTGCTGGGCCAAAACCAGCCCCCTATTTTCAGGAACTTTCTCTCTCCCTGCAAAATAGGCATTGTTTTTTCAGGTTGCACAGCACAGATCTGCAGTTTGGAATATTGTTCCAAAATTGTAAGCAGTGTTACCAAAATTCCGCATTGCTTTTGTTGTATCTGTAGCAGGGCTTTTTCTTTTGTCTTCTTTTCATACTAGAGTTATATCTGTAGTGCTGAGCCAAAAATGTTGACAAATCCATTTTTGGCATTTCATTTTCTCCTTGGGGAGGGGGACTGAATTTCCACGTACGTTCAAGTGTAGCTGATTCCTGAGGGCTTTCTTCCTATATTTTAGGTTTTTTAAAAAACAACAACAGCAACAACACCCCTTTCCTCCAGCATTTGGATGGGCCCAGCAGTTCTTAGTGAATGCCTATGAGAGACCATGTGACCTCATCCTCTCTAATAAGCATCCAGTAAAGCATCCAGTAAAACACCCCCTGGGCTCCTGAAAACACCGGGGGTGTTTTAAAAATAAATAAATAAATAAATAAATAAGACCCCGTCAACAGCTGGCTACATTTGAAAAAGTATGTGGAAACTCTGTCCCCCTCCCCAAGGTGAAAATTCTCTGAAATTCTCACCTCTCCCAGCCAATTTTGCCCAAGTTTTAATCCCCCCATCCCCCCCCCCCCCATGAAATGCCAAAAATGGAGTGGTTGAAATTTTTGGCATAGCACTACTTCTGGCTCTGGGCTCACAACTCTTTTTCCTCTGAGCTCCCACCCATTCCAATATAGATATAACTCTAGTGTGAAAAGAAGACAAAAGAAAAAGCCCTGCCACAGATCCAACAAAACAACGTGGATTTTTGGTAACACTGCTTACAATTTTGGAATAATATTCCAAACCGCAGCTCTGTGCTATGTAACCTGAGGCACACAGTGATCTGGATTGTATCAGCCTTAGCTGAGGGAAGGGGACTGACGGCTGTGGTAAGGGATTGAGCTTGGTGGCTGTCGTCCTTTTATGAATGTCGAGAACTGTTGATTAGTTCCAGCAACAAGAAGGTGTGTGTGTATATACAGAGTTTGCAGAAAGCCACCTGAAATTATCCCAGGAGTTGGGTTTTTAAATTTATTTCTCATGGCTGTGTGCCTTCCATCATAAACCGAGAGTGTGCTGGAGTGAGCCGACACCTCTGTTGCAAGGTCTTTGGTGGAGTACATCTGTTCTACAGAGAGGGAACAAATTACATGTCTTGAATAAAAGTTGTGCTAGAAAGGAGTCTGGGGAAGTATACCATGCTATTTGCATATTATGCAGATGAAAACCTAATAAGAATAGGTATATTGGCAGGCGCTGCCTTGTTATCTGGCACTGATGTGTATGCCAGCATGGGGTACTGCAGCATAATCTCCTGTAATGTTATCTTCCAATTTAAATAAAAAATAACAAAATGAAATACAATCAAAGGAAGCAAGAGGAGCGTACATAAATCAGTCATGCTGGTGACAAACCACACCATCCTGCATGATTCAAGGAACCCAGTTAAACATCAGGATATTGGTATCAAAGTGTTCTGTTATGAATTCTGGCTGGCTGCAAAGGAGAAATAGCCATGTGGTATTGGATGCTGAAGTTCCAGGGTTTCCTTCCTCCTTGCTGGGTCTCTGAGTCTATTTCAAGGAATGTTCCAGAGAACAAAAATCGACCGCCATCAATATTAATGATCTAAACTAGGAAGATTGCTTTTAGTGTGCAAATTAATTACCCTAATCACAGGGGGTTTTGTATCCATTTTAATGAAATAACTATTTATTTCACTGAGTCTTTGAGCTTTTCTGTTGCAAATAAGGCACATTTACATGATAAATACATGAAATTTAAATGGATGACTAAATTAATTGAGAAAAGGGGAGGCTTTTTTTTTTAAAGGGTTTATAAGAGAAACAGCTAGATTAATGGATTAGTTTTCTGACTGGCATCTGTGATTACATCTTTTTCATGTATGCCAAACAGAATTTAATGGATCTCGGCACTGTTTACAGTGCCAGCATTTATGCATGTATCCCCCCACTTATTATTTTAAATGACAGAGTGATGAATCCAAAATCATTGTTGATTTCACCCATACTAGGATAGCCCTAGGCTTCACAATACAGAAACACAGTCCTAATGTTCAGATTACCCAGTTTTTTGCCCTTTAATTTTTCTCTGTCTTTTTTCCCGTTTTAAAATAATGGATACGTATGATTTTCCAGTACCTAAAGAAGGACCCCACAAAAAAACATGGGTCTAAGAGGATAAGGAATGTCCCTTATACTTAAATCCCTTTTTCACATTTGTCTCACACTGCTGTTGTCTCGACATGACAAGAAGAAGCGAGAAGGAGAAAATGCGTTGAGAATTTTCAATGTGCCTTTTAGAGTCTATGTGTTTTGAAAACTTTATTTATTATGGCAATGCTTTGAAGGGCTGCAAATTCAACAGAGGAAAGATTTGAAACACATTCCGGCTCATTTTTTGATAACAGTCGTGCCAAACAGAGCATCTTTTTCAGCTCTCCCCACCACCCCGCCTCCTAGTTGAACCACCAGAGACATCTCCAGCTTCCTTTGATTTGAAATGATCAATTGCAGCTGTGGCAGTCAGGCAGGGTGCCCCAGGCACAATGCAAACAAGTATTTCTCCCAACGCTCTAGGATTTACATTTCAATTGCTGCCACATTTTTAAAAAGATAATTATAACCTTTTTATATTAATTTTTTTTGGTGGCTTTTCTGATATTTTAGCAACATAAATATTAATTTAGCACATCAAGAAGAACACAAGCTTTCTTCAAGGGAATGGCTTGAAAAAAATCTTGTTTTTTTTAAAAAACAACTCCCAGATGGCATCAAACATGTTATCAGAATCTCAGAGCAATATCCTCGTAAAGGGTTCCCCCCCCTTCAGAGTCTAATTCTACCACTTTTCTGGAATTAGTATTGGGGAGGATTAAACCCAATAGAAAATGCCAGCTAAATTGCTGATTATGACAATTATTTCATTTACCACAGTATAGAAGGGCACCTTGATCCAACCACTATAACTGGGAAGCAAATGTTTAAATCTGTAGAATTTATTCCACATATATATCTTTAGGATATCAGATCATAAACATATTATCTACAAATCGCAAACTAAACTGTTTGAGGGCCAAAGACTAAATGTGTCTTTGGATTTAATGTCAAGATTTGTAAAAATACAAATAATATCAGATGGGGAGGAGGGGATTACAGCAGGAGTGGAGGGAGGGATGGAACCCATTCTACCCCTGCTACAGTCCTGAGGAAAATTCTTCCTATTGGCAGTGAGAGAAAATCCCCCACTGGCCTCAAAGTGATTTGAAAATCACATCCTTGCCTCCTGTTCTTTATATTGAAACCAGAGCTGTGCAGAAATGGCTTCTCAAAAGGGCCCTACCCCACTCCCGGCGCAGCTTGGGGGTGGTGGGGTGATTGCGGCGGGCGCGGGACGAGACGAGGTGGAGGCGCGCTATTGGCGGCCTCCAGGAATGGGCGCGAAAAGGAGGGGGAGGAGGAAAGGGAGCCTATATTAGGCCAGGACTCCTCCCCTCCTTTGTCTTACTTGCGCGGCTGGCTGAGGAGAGGCTGGCGTGCACAGCAGCAGCCTCGGCAGCAGCGCGGTGACGGAGGGCGCACGTTGGGGAAGAACGGAGGCGGAGGCCCGTTCTTACAGCAAGCGCCTCGTCAGAGAGCAGCGGGAGTTGAGGGGGTTTGCTCGCCGGACGGCGAGAGACACAGGGCGCTTCGCGCTTGGGTCGGGGCTGGGCCGGCTGGCCCTCCCCCCCCCCCAGTCTTCAGGGCGTGCGTGGCTGAAAGGAGCGCGGCCTGGCGGAGGCTGGGGGTTGGTCTTGCCGGACGGCGAGAGAGTAAGGGCGCTTGGCGCTCGGGAGGACGGGGCTGGGCGGCTGGCCCTTCCCCCCCCCCACTTCAAGCATCAGCCGGGAGCAAGGGAGGCTGGAGCGCGGCCCGTCTTCGGAGAGGAGCAGCGGGCAGCAGTTGGCCGTGAGGCCACAGGTTTGGGGGAAGGGCCGGCTGGTCCTTCCCGGTGGGAGCGGTTGGCAGCAGCAGGCGCTGGCTGAGGGCTGAGGTAGCCCTGCCTGGGCACAGAGCGGGGGTTCTGTGGGCAGCGAGGCTTCGCGTGACTGGGCAAGCCCTGGTGGCGTGGCTGGGGTGGCTGATTGGCATACTAGGCTGGTAAGGGGAGCCTAGCGGGGGGCGCTTAGGAGCTTGGGGCTGCAGTGCCCCCCCCCTCCTCCATTCCAGTTATAGAGGGGCTCGCTCACGAACTGATTGCAGGGGACCAGTAGAGTGTTACCCCCCCCCTCTCTTCCTCCCAGTCCTTCACGTGGTGGATTGGATATTTTTGCCAGCTTGGGGGGTGCTCGAGTGGGATGATAGGCTAGCCCCCCCCCCTCCTTGAATTTAATGGTCATTCAAGGGGGCCCCCTGCTGGTGGCTGGGTAGTGTGGTGAGCGGTAGGCGTAGCTCCGCCTCTTGAATTTGAATCGCTGCAGTTCGTGATTCAGCGGCTATTGGGCTGACGGTTGGAGATAGGGGTGTGGCCTTGCCATTGGCTGGATCAGGGAGTTGCACCACACGCAGGGGAAATGGCCCCGCCCAGGGGGAGTGGAGGCAAGAAAGGCAAGGGGAAGGCGCCAAAACCTTCGTTTAAGCGCCCTAGGGCGCACAGGGAGTCGTCATCAGATGAGGAGGAGAACCCTGAGGTTGCGGCTATATTGGCCAGGTTGCAGGCGGTGGAGCGTGAGCGGGGTTTGGCCCCACTCGCGCCTGCTGGGGTCCCGGGGGGCCCTGCTGGCGGGACAGGGCGTCACCTTACGAGGAAACAGAAGCAGGATCAGTTGTGGGCTTCTGTTTCAGCTCGTCTACACGTTATTGAATCCGGTGAGGGGGCGTCTGCAGGCGGAGAAGCGGTTCAGCAGTCCCAGCAAGGGGCTTCACTCCAGCAGCCGAGTCGTCCAGAGGCGCAGGTGGTGGTATCTGGAGGGTCGTGTCAAGCAGCGCCATCAAGTGAATCTGTGGAGGCGGAGACGCTGACGCCTGACACGGCCGGAGGGCTTATGGCAAGGGACGCCAGCGGCAGTCGTGCTCCAGGTGAGGTTTCCACCACACCTTATACGGGTCCGCTCCCACCGTGGGGCCCGTCCCCGCCGTGGAACTGGTACCCGTGGGCCCCGGGCTGGGGGTGGCCAGCAGCGTTTCAAGGGGTGGGCGCACCTCAGGTGGGGGGTGTGGGGACAATGCAGTCCACTACACACCCGCACACGACCCAGAATATGATGCAGTCGGGGAACGTGGCCGGAGCTGCGGCGGTAGCACAGCAGGAGGTTCCTCAGGTGGTCGGAGACACCGTGGTGACGGTAGGTCAAGGGGACAAGGGTCCTTCGGTAAGTCACACGGCGGTAACACAGACACAGGGGGAGTCCCATGTGAACGCGTCGGTTTTGGCAGTGTGGCAGGGACCTGCTGGGGCGTCCTTTCAGGTGACGGCAGCGGGAGGTGTGGCACGTGACCCGTACGTGGGGGTGGAGGCTTCGGCTATTCCGACGGGCAGCACTGCTGCCCCGCTAGGATATCACCTGCTTCAGGCCACGCGTGAAAAAATTTGGAGGGGGGAGTTTGTCGATGTCTTTTCGCTACTCTTTCGCGAGACTGAGTCGAAAGACAAGGATAAGGCCACAGATCGGGAATTAGAGAGGATGCGACGGAAGAAGGTAGCTCGTACGTGGGCAAATTGGCTCCCTGGCTATCTTATTTATATGGGGGTGATACAACAGAAGTTCCCAGAAAAAGGGGGTGTTTTGACGAAATATCTGGATATGCTCTATAGAGCATACACAGAGTACGAGGGGGGGGCGTGGCTTGCGTACGATGAATCATTTCGTATGCGGGCCGCGTTTGACCACGCCCTCCGCTGGGACTTGAAGGATAATGATCTGTGGCTTCAGTTCATGACCCCGGCAAGGCCTGGGGTCGGGGAACGGGCAGATAGTGGTCATATCTTGGCCAAGCAGCAGCTTACTGCATCTCCCCGCGGAATGGCGGGGCAGGGGGTTCAATCCCGCCTGCTTTGCTGGGAATATAGTTCCCGAGGGGCCTGCACACGCCCCGTATGCAGGTATCGACATGAATGTCCAATATGCAGGGGACCTCATCCTGGGGCTAGTTGCACGAGGTCCAAGAAGGGACGGTGGGCAGGGGGGGAGCCCCCAGGAGGCCGTAAGCCGGGGGGCCAACAACCTCCTCCCAAAGGGCCCCAGTCCGGTCAGGCTTGAACCGTTAGTGCGTTTATTGGCGAGATATCCTGAACCGGAAGCCAGCTATTTAGAGGCTGGGTTTAGGGATGGATTTCGCATCCCTTTTGTGGGTCCTAGGATATCTGCGTTTGCACGGAATCAAAAGTCAGTTAAGGTTATGGAACAGTTGGTTCAGGATAAGATAGAGAAGGAGGTTGCCGCGGGTAGGGTGTTGGGGCCTTTTCATAGTCCCCCTATACCACATTTGAGGGTTTCTCCCTTGGGTATTGTTCCCAAGAAGGCTCCCGGGGAGTACAGGTTGATACACAACCTGTCTGCACCTAAGGGGCAATCGGTCAATGATGCCATTCCGGAGCATTTATGTTCAGTGCACTACGCGTCTTTTGATTCGGCAGTGGCCATGGTAGGGAGGCACGGTTTGGGGGCATTAATGGGCAAATGCGACATTAAGTCAGCGTTTCGCATACTGCCCATACACCCAGCTGATTTTGATCTTCTGGGTTTTCATTTCCGTGGTTGTTATTATATAGATAGGGCCTTACCCATGGGGTGTTCAATTTCTTGTTCCATGTTTGAACGTTTCAGTTCCTTTTTGGAATGGGCCATTAGGGAACGCACGGGATTGGCCGATTGCACTCACTACCTGGATGATTTTTTCTTCTGTGGAGGAAAGGATTCTGGGCAATGTAGTTATTTGATGTCAGAATTTGCTGCGTTGGCGGCTGAGTTAGGTGTCCCCTTAGCTCACGAGAAAACGGAGGGCCCAGCAAATGTGTTAATGTACCTGGGGGTGGAAGTTGATTCGGTTCAACGGTGTTGCAGACTGCCTATGGACAAGGTTCGGGCCTTGGTGGCCCGCATCTTGTCTTTCCGGTCGCAAACAAAGGTGACTTTGAAGCAGTTGCAGGAGTTGGTCGGGCATTTGAATTTTGCCTGCAGGGTGGTGGCGCCGGGCCGAGCCTTTTTGCGTCGGCTCTGCAACGCGATGAAGGGCCTTACTAGGCCTCATCATCATGTTAGGGTGACGAAGGGAATGCGAGAAGACTTAACGGTATGGCTATCCTTCATGGAAGGCTTCAATGGGGTGTCCTTTTGGAGGAGAGAGTTATTGTTGGAGGCAGACATGCAGATACATTCCGATGCCTCGGGAACATTAGGTTTTGGAGTAATATGGGGCGATCGGTGGTGCTCTGGAGCGTGGCCTGGTTGTTGGCAGGATTCTGGCACGTGTAGGGATTTAACGTTTTTGGAGTTTTTCCCTATTTATGTGGCAGCACATATTTGGGCGCAGGAATTGAGGAATTGCGTAGTGCATTTCTGGTGCGACAATCAGGCCACGGTCCAGGTCATCAACACTTTGTCCTCCAGAAATAATAGGGTTATGGCATTAGTTAGGGCATTTACATTGCACTGCCTCCAAAATAACATTCTGTTTCGAGCACGTCATATTCCGGGTTTGAACAACGCTATAGCTGATGCTTTATCGCGCCAGCAGGTAGAGAAATTCCGGGATCTCGCACCTTGGGCCAGGGAAGTGCCGGAGGAGGTGCCGGCTGCCCTGTGGGAGATTGGCAGAACGAAGTAGATCGTGCGGTCTGGCAGTCTCTCGCCCCGAGTACTCGAGCGGCGTATAGGAAGGCAGGTAGGGAATTTCAGGAGTTCAGGTTGTGCTCGCAGCTGGGGATGGAATGGCCTATTCCAGTCGATCATCTCTTGCAGTTTTGTGTGGCGGAGAGAAGGAAGGGCAATGCTGTGCGGACCATATCCGGTAAGCTGGCGGCCTTGGCTTTTTGCTCGAAGTGCCGGGGTCTACAGGATAACACAGCCGATTTCAGGATTAGGCGAGCCTTGAGCGGCTGGATGCGTGAGCAACCCGCCAAGCCGGATTTACGGTCCCCTTTGACGCCAGAAATTTTATGCGGATTGCGGGCTCGTTGGGACTTGCTCTGTGCGTCCCCGTTTGAGGCCGCCTTATACCATGCGGCTGCTTTGACCGCCTTTTTTGGGGCATTGCGAATATCGGAGCTGTTGGCAGCTGCTAAAGGGGATATATCGGGCAGGGCCCTTCAATTCGCTGATGTACTATTTAGCGTGGGACAGGTCTCCATTCGGCTGAGGCGTTCCAAAACTGATCAACGGGGCAAAGGGCACTCAATCTTCCTATATGCGGCCCCACAGGAAGAATTATGCCCTGTTAGGGCTTTAACGGCCTTCCGGGAATTGAGAGGGATGGCGCCTGGATTCCTTTTCTGTCACGCGGATAGTTCGCCGCTGACGAAATTTCAGTTTGCGGCCATCGCAAAGCGGGCGCTGGACGGTCTGCAGCTGGCTGGTTTTAAATTTGGAACCCATTCTTTTCGTATAGGGGCGGCCTCTACGGCAGCAGCTTTGGGTTTACCGCCAGGGCAGATTCAGGCGATTGGTAGATGGAGATCGCAAGCGTATCGTTCCTATGTTCGGCCCCTCCCTACGGGGAGAAAGTGAGGCATTCTCCCGAGGGAGGGGAGGGAAGCGGGGGCTGACCACAATCTGTTTGTTTCTAGATGGCCGGCCGGCGGAAGCCCCAGTTCTGGTTCTCATCTGCGGACACAGCTACGTGTTCTGGGCCGGACGAAGGGCAGCCTGTACCACAGTTGGCACACAGTTGGGATTGAGCGGCGTGGCCAGCATACAGTGGGCCGGCAGGCGGGGGATGAGGTGGGACCAGCTCATCCCGATGTTAAGGCAGCGGCGTGCGGCCCAACCCCCACCGCAGGTGTTGTTGCTCCATTTGGGAGGTAACGACTTGGGGATGTTGAAGGGCAAGGCCTTGGTGCTGCAGGCGATCTCCGATTTTCAAATCATCCGGAGCTGGTGGCCTGGGATAGTGATTGTGTGGTCCGCAATCGTGCCCCGGTGCCAGTGGAGGGCACCGTGCTATCCCAGAGCGTTGAATCGGGCCGGTAAGCGGGCGAATGGCGAAATTTTTCGCAGTTTACGGGTGTGGGGTGATGGGTATGTTAATCATCCCGCTATATACCCAGCGCGGAGGGAGCTTTATAGGCCTGACGGGGTTCACTTATCGGACCTCGGGAACGATATATTTTTGATGGATTTGCAGAGGGGTCTGCGGGATTTGATCCTGCGCAGATGGGGGGTTGGTGACAAAGCATAAGGCTTGTCGCACCCTGTGGCGGTTAGGCGCGGGCATCTTCACATGGTAAGGGATAGGTGAGCATTCACAGGCACCGAGCGGTGACTGGTAATACCTGAGGCTCATCACCTGAGTGGTCTTGAGGCCCTTGTGGTGAGATAAGGGTTACCTTTGGGGCGGACCTTTCTCACCCGCTCGGATGTCTTGAGGCACGAGCTGGGGGTGACACGGAAAACCCCCCTACCCAAAAGGGGGGGCCAGGGGGTGGCGTGAGCTGCACGCCATACACTGGCCTCGATTTGACTCGCCCTTATCCTCAGATTGGCGTTGGCCACCAAGTTTTGAGGATGCCCGCTAGTTTTTTCCCCTTCTGCGAATTCATCAATAAAGTGTGGCCCATTTTAAACCCAATTTATTGTGTCGTCTCGTTATTTACGCGCTCCGATTCCGCAAGGGCCCTACCCCACTCCCGGCGCAGCTTGGGGGTGGTGGGGTGATTGCGGCGGGCGCGGGACGAGACGAGGTGGAGGCGCGCTATTGGCGGCCTCCAGGAATGGGCGCGAAAAGGAGGGGGAGGAGGAAAGGGAGCCTATATTAGGCCAGGACTCCTCCCCTCCTTTGTCTTACTTGCGCGGCTCCCTCCCTCCCTTCCCTGTTGGCAGTATGGGAATGAAACTCCGGTTGTCATTAGGAAGCCAAGTAGGAATTTTTTGCTCATAAGCCGTCATTGAGGATGTGAGTTTTTTCGCCTACTTCATACTGTGAGACAGCAAGGGAGTATTAAATAGGTGGACTGGCTGAGTTAATTTGGTCACATTTTGGCGGTTAGGCGCGGGCATCTTCACATGGTAAGGGATAGGTGAGCATTCACAGGCACCGAGCGGTGACTGGTAATACCTGAGGCTCATCACCTGAGTGGTCTTGAGGCCCTTGTGGTGAGATAAGGGTTACCTTTGGGGCGGACCTTTCTCACCCGCTCGGATGTTTTGAGGCACGAGCTGGGGGTGACACGGAAAACCCCCCTACCCAAAAGGGGGGGCCAGGGGGTGGCGTGAGCTGCACGCCATACACTGGCCTCGATTTGACTCACCCTTATCCTCAGATTGGCGTTGGCCACCAAGTTTTGAGGATGCCCGCTAGTTTTTTCCCCTTCTGCGAATTCATCAATAAAGTGTGGCCCATTTTAAACCCAATTTATTGTGTCGTCTCGTTATTTACGCGCTCCGATTCCGCAATTCTCAACCCTGTTTGTAAGCAGAGAAAATAGGGGAGCAATTCTGCTGAATTTCTCCAGGGGAAGGGGAAATTCTCCAACAGTTTCTCACAGGTATTGCTCACCTTTAGCAAGGGTTGTAGAACAGATACTTTCTTTTTTCCTAATGGTTTTGGGGGTGTTGCACTATCACTGCAAGTGGCAACAGCATCAACTGTGTTGACAGCCTAGCTCCAATTTTGCATCCCCACAATGTCAGTGTGAGGCGGGGGGAGTGTTGTGTTCAGCTCCAGGGAAGGGGTGTAGCTAGTGAGGTACCAAAATTTGTCCTCCAATTTCCTGAAAGTTTTCTTCACCTGTGAAAGAGGCTTCCATTTTTCTGCCTCATTGTCAGGGCATTTTATTATTTTATTTGAATTTATTTTGGTGATGTTTTTGAGTTTATAATAATAATAATAATAATAATAATAATAACGATTTATTTCTTACCCGCCTCTCCATCTAGATCGAGGCGGGGAACAACAGCATGATAAAATACATAAAACTAATTAAAACATGACAAATATTATTAAAACTGCATTAAAACATCCTAAAACATCATTAAAACATCCTAAAACATCCTAAAAACATTCTAAAAATTACACTGGATATGCCTGCCGGAAGAGAACAGTCTTTATAGCTTTCTTAAATTCTAAAAGACTGTTAAGTTGACGAGTCTCCTCCGGCAGGTCATTCCACAGTCTGGGAGCGGCAGAAGAGAAGGTCCTCTGGGTAACAGTTGTCAGCCTAGTCTTGGCCGACCGCAGTAAGTTCTTCCCAGAGGACCTGAGCGTGCGGGGCGGATTGTACGGGAGAAGGCGATCCCGCAGGTAACCTGGACCCAAACCATGTAGGGCTTTAAAGGTAATGACCAACACTTTATACTTCGCCCGGAAACTAATTGGCAGCCAGTGGAGCGATTTTAAAGCTGGCGTAATATGGTCACTCCTAGATGTACCGGTGACCAACCTGGCTGCCATATTTTGAACTAGTTGAAGTTTCCGGACTAGGCACAAAGGTAGCCCTATGTACAGCGCATTGCAGAAGTCAAGCCTCGAAGTTACCAGCGCGTGCACCACCATCTTTAGGTCTTCCAACTCTAGGAAGGGGCGCAGCTGGCGTATCAGCCGAAGCTGATAGTAGGCACTCCTGGCCGTCGCATCTATCTGGGCTGTCATTTGGAGCGACGGATCCAGGAGCACCCCCAAGCTGCGAACACAGTCTTTCAGGGGGAGTGTAACCCCATCCAGAACCGGTTGACACACCTCCAAACCCAGGTTGCGGCCTTTGACAGCAAGCACCTCCGTCTTGTCTGGATTCAGCTTCAGTTTGTTTTTCCTCATCCAGCCCATTACCGCCTCCAAGCATTCATTCAGAGGAGACACACTATCCTTAGCTGACGATGTTGTCGAAGGCATAGAGAAATATATTTGGGTGTCATCAGCATACTGATAGCACCCCGCCCCATGCCTCCGGATGATCTCTCCCAACGGTTTCATATAAATGTTAAACAGCATTGGGGAAAGGATGGCACCTTGCGGTACGCCACACAGCAGCTCCACACATAATCACTGTGAGGTAGCCAAGGGTGCTCTGTGTGTGTGTGTGTGTGTGTGTGTGTGTGTGTGTGTGTATGTACGTGCATGTGTGTGTTTTCCCCTAGTATTCCATTGCTCTGCAGTTTCCCAGGCTGCCTGCACTTCCTGATCTGAAAAAGCCCTATGGTAGAAATTACCTAATGGTGCCTTCCCATGGGCTTTGATGAAAATGCAGGAAGCCAAGGACATTTCAGGCTGCCAGAGTGATAATTGTATGATGAAAGACAGGCCACTTGCGTACACTCCTGGACCATTTCATAAATAAGGAAAATACAAGAATCCTGAATCCAACCCTGATACTTTCTCCAAAATCTTATTCTCCGTTGAATTCCTTTTTTAAAGCAATTTATTTTCGGTCATATTGAATGAGAATGATTGGAAAAGATGTGGAAGAAATTTTTGGCACAGAACTAATTGAAATCCTATTCGTTTCAAGGATCTCATATTTGCCTATGTTAAGAAATGCAGCTTTAGAGTTCCACTGAAATGCATTTCTAAATATTCCATGATTTCTTCCACTAACTTCATAAGGATTCCCAGCCACTTTAAACATTATCAATTCCTGGCACAAAGTATTGCAGATGTGATGATGGCATCTACTTCCATTTTGCTTCATGTAACATATACTAGAAGTCATTGTCCGTAGCCTCCTGGTGCATGCACACAGAGTGGAACAGATGGATATGTGATCATCATGTGTGACAAGCAATGGACAGTTTTCATGCATTTTCTTAAACAGAAGTGCTTTCTGTGAATGGAAATTCATCATATTTGAAGTGGTCATTTATTGCATCTTAATTTGCCTAGATGCATATTGTATTCATACTAAGGATTGAACTCCTGTATAGTTTCACTACTGTTCTTGAGACTGGGGGACTGAACTGGATTCTTTTATTCTCAATACCATTGCATGATTGTATTTCCTCCCATTACACACAGCAGGAAAAGTAATCAGATCGCAATAACAGATGTTAGTTTCCTTAAATCATGCTCCATGGCCCATAGTATATATTTTTGCAACCTATTCCTGAAAACACCCGGTATGGAAGCATATGTGGATGTTTGTTCCCTTATTATGTAACTACAAGTGTTTTCCTATGGGACGACTGCCCTGTTGTTGCTTAGTATCAATCAAGGTATTTTCATTCAAGCAAAAAACAGTCTCAATCAGAGTATGCATGTTTTTTTCTTCTTCCTCAGAATCCACTGATAAATAACAGGAGTGATTACATATATATCAAGAGGAAAATTAATGCTGGTGCTGGGCTAATATTACAAGCAGGTCATTGTGTTAAACTCCTTGATAAAGTGCAGAGCTACTATAATTGCCGTGGGATCTTTTTATAGACAAGACCTTTATTTCCTACATACCAAAGCCATTGGATTGAGCACTGTTTAAAGCTGACTCTGGGAATAAAATGGCTCATGAAATATGCATGACTAACACATATGCTGCCAGGGGAACTTAGTGTATTATGTATGATCCTGCCATAATTGTACGGAAATGATATTCATTTAAGTGGATGTTTATCACAGTTAAAGGTACACCTAATGAGACAAAGGCCATACATCTAAAAACACAAGGTTATTTCTATCTAGGGTTGATGCCGGGGGTGGGGTGGGGGGGAACCACCATGGTTTTATTCATCGAAGCTTCTCCAGTGCATGCCATCTACTTTTTTTTCTTTTTACGTTTAAGAGTTTAAGAGTCCCAATCTCCTATATTTAGCTGCCAAGTGCTCTATTAAACAAAATGTATTTCCAAACGATATATGTACATCATTTAGGAACAGACAGGCAGCATACTGAAATTTAACAACATTTGAAACTGCACTTTTCTACAATTAGTTGTAAAGGATAGAATCTGATTTTATACCCATCCATCCATCCATCCATCCATTCAATATTATATCCATCCATCCACCCCAGTTTCATGAGATGTAGGAGGTTTCCTATTTTTCCTGTTTATTATTCTAATGGAGGTCAGAAAGCTTCCTTTTTTTTAGAAAAAAAAAAGAAGTGTTACAAAGTGTATTCTTGCTTCAATCGTATCTTTTGCATGAAATCCATATTTTAGACCCTGCATCTTGCTTGGCTAAGTTTTGTTTTCTGTAAATGGTAGATTCTTTTGACATGGAGAGCTTTTCTACTCGAGGCATTTGTTGTGCACTCCTCATTCCCTACTTATGATTATTTATAGGCTCTTTAGATGAAGCTGTGACCCTCCAGTTTTACTTTCTGTTTTTAAAGAATACTTTCAGTGAGTATTTTTAGAGCAGAGAAAATGCAATATTATTCAAGAAAGTGAAAGAAAACTGTTTTTCCATTTGTGTATTTCTCCACTACTCCACTATACCACAGTGTCACCTAGAGGAAAAGCAGGAAAGGAAGCATTCTTCATGTAGCGCTTTGAGTAGGCTGACCAGATAAAATCCAGGTCAGGGCTCATGTAACTTTAACAGTTGTAGAGAAAAGGGAATTTCAGCCAGTGTCATTTGTATGCAATTAGTTCCTGGTGATATTCCGTCTTCATCATAACAGTTAAAGGTGCATGCACTATACTGAGTGACCATATACAAAAGGAGGCAGGGCCCCTGCAACTTTAACTGTTGTGAAGAAGAAGGAATTTCACCAGGAACTATTTGCATACAAATGGCACTGGCTGAAATTCCCTTTTCTCTACAACTATTAAAGTTACATGAGCCCTGACCTGGATTTTATCTTGTCACCCTAGCTTTAATCTCAATTCTGTGACAAAACCAAAAGTACATAGAGTGGATTAACAGCCTCTTGTAGGAAGGCCCAACAGTCATTTTAGTTTTGTCTGTTTAGAGTTGTAGAAGACATATTGCATAATATTCTGCACAGTGATTTTGCAGGAGATTCAGGCCATACAATATGTATCTCATGATTAGTGTTGCTTTGAGTCCTTCATGAAAAATTTCCACCTATTGAAATGAAATTCCTTCCAAGGCCTTTTTGTATTTGGCTTGTGTTACATTCCTGGATGATGTAGATTCCAAATTGTTGTGAGATATATCTTCCCTCATATGGTAATTACTCTGACAGATGCCAGCACCTAACTTTCAGGCTAAAGAGTTCTGCTCGCTACCCTAGTTTGAAGTCCAACTTCTCCCTGGCCTACTTTTATTCTCTTTAGAATTTCATTTAAACATGGGAAACAATTGAGTTTTGTTTTGTTTTTTTAAAGAAAAAATAGTCATAGATAACAATTGCCAAAGTATGTCAAATAAATTTGTTGCACACAATTCCCAGGATTAAAACCAGATTATTTGATAGATTTCAATTAGCATGAAAATATCTTAAAACTAGTCCTGCAAAAGCTACTTCTTCCAAAGAGAAGAAATCAAGCACACTGGTTAATACAATATCTATTCCACTCTTGAAGTTCAGATGAACATCCTAGCTGAAGGAACATGGCCTAGAGGAGACCTTCCAGCACCTTGGTATCCTTCTGGGGTGACTTTTTGAGTTGAGAGGGGGTATTGCATTACAGTGGTTTGCTCCTAGTTGAATAGTCAGCTCCTGAAGTTGGTGCTTGGGTAATATTGCTTGGTTCCATGGATTCTCCAGGATGTTTTTTGGGGGGGCAGGGTTCTACATGAAACCATCGAGTAGGGTCATCAGTACTTTTGGAGTGTGTTATCTACCACCTCACCTGAAGAAGATGAAAAGGAGAAATAGTGCTGAGGGTATATTGGTGACCTACAGTTGTATTTCTCCATTTCATCTTCTTCAGCTGAGGTAGTGGATGTGTTAGATCATTGCCTGTTTGTGGCTATGGACTGGATGACATCACCTAAAACTCAGTCCAGGCAAGACTGAGATGCTGTTCATGGGTAGTTCTTCTGACCGGATGGAAGGAGTTAATCCTGTTCTGGATGGAGTTGCACTCCCCTTGAAGGTGCTGGTTCTTACCTTGGAGGTTCTCCTGGACTTATCATTATCACTTCAGGCTCAGTGGCATGGAGTGCCTTCTCATAGCTTCAGCTGGTGGCCCAACTATGCCCCTTCTCTGGACATTGATAACCTGGCTTCAGTAGTCTATGCTCTGGTAACCTCCAGGTTAGATTACTACTATGCACTCTTTGTGGGGCTGCCTTTGAAGATGGTTCAGAAACTGCAGCTAGTGCAAAATGCTGTGGACAGACTGGTAATGGGGATCACAAGTTCCAAGCATGTAACATCAGTTGTGACCTGCTTGCACTGGCTGCCTAGATGTTTCTGAGCCCAATTCAAGGTGCTGGTTTTGACCAATCTATATATACAGAGCATGAATTTTTGTTCACTCTATTTCAACCTCTAAATATTATCCAATCGAATTCAGAAACATCTCAAATTAAAGCTGCCAATACCTAGATATTCAGTAAAATAATCACATACCCCAAAATAAATTGACAGCTTTGCAATTAATTGTGAAAGTTTATAATAATTTGTATCGCAGATACATGCTTGCATGAATTTGCTATCGAGGGACAGCCCAAGGCACAGGAATTACATACATCAGGGATGCAGCATGTCAGACCTTGGGGCCAAATCCAGCCCACTTGGCATACCAATCCACCCCTTCAGGTTTCTACAGATGGTGTGGAATTTTTTTTCCAGTTGAGGGCTACATTACCTCAGTCAAAACCTGTCTGGGGTTCCCTCCCATTCCAGCAGTGGGTGGAGCCAGATCCAAAGTGGGTGGGGCTAGTGCAAAATGGGGGGGGGAGACATTGCAACCAGGAATTCTCCTTCCTCAATATGTGTGAAACTCCTTTGAGGTTGGAAGAAATCAAGAATTGTAGGAGTAAATAATATTGTTAACCTGGAGTGGGGCCAATAAAGGGGTGTGGCCTCAGAAGAGCCTGGAGGTCTGGCTGGGGAGACCGGGAGGTCTGCATTTGGCCTACATAGCAGAGGTTCTGCATCCTAAACTCTACAGCATGCTATAGCCTATATGCCAGGCGTGTTGAACCTCTTTCAGCCTGAGGGCTGGATTCCATTTTGGGAGCCGCATTCCAAAAGCGCAAAAGGCAAAAAACCAAAAATATGAGCCTATTGTAGCTTAAAGCTCTGAACTTCCACTCACTAAGCCTTAGGGGAAGCATTTCGACCATTCAGAATGAGGAGAAAACTGCACAAAAGCCGTGAAACCACAAAACTATTGGTGTGGGGGGCAAAGGGTATGTGGCCATCTGCAGAACCCTGAAGGGCCAGATTGGGACCCCAAGAGGGCTGGATTTGGCCCCGGGGTCTGAGATTCTGCATCCCTGATGTATGCAACTGAGTGGCTGGAGCTGTCCCTGTCTAGGGAAAATGTATTGGGTATGTCCATCAGATACAGGAAGGTATTGAAGTCTTTCAGACAGGGAAGTCACATTTGCTTACTCTCGTTCTGTTTCCTGCTTCTCTTCTGCATTTTGAAAAGAGCTGTATCACACAGGAAGAGAGCAACGACCACATGGCCTGTAATGTAAAACCTCCCAGCAGATACAGTTCAATGGGACATGGCCCCCAGTGGGCATTTTATAGTACAACCAACTGCACACGGCAGGAAATCCTGACATATTTCAGAAGACTTGTGTTTTCCAAGATTTATTTTTAAACGGATTAACTGGGGAAAAGAGCAGGAGATGCACAAGAGGCTCACAACATTGTTAAAAAGACCTGCAAACTTCCATGAGTGGCCAGTCACAAGCATGTTATAAATCGTTTAAAGAAGCTCTTTTTCTTAGATTGCTATTACTACACATTGCTGGTGCCACCAGTTACTAAGATATCAAAAGATATGATGGATTAGTATATGATACTTTTAAAGAAGCAGCTCAAGCACATAATTTACTAATTCAAGATGCAGAATGGCAAAGATGTTTAGAGAGGAATAAATAATGGTAAAATTGACATTTAGTACTTGAATTAGCACTTTGAATTCTTTACATGCAGTTCCGTTATGGAATCTTTCACCACGTGACATATATTGAAATGTGAAGTGATTTTTTTAGCAATCAATATCTCGAGTTCCACTTGGCTGATTTACTCTTTTTTTGAAAAAAAATTATAGCATTTACCACACAGATTTGGCAAAATGAAGCAAAAATCACTTTTTAGGTTAATTTCATCAAAATAATTGGAAAAAAATGCATTTTTCTATTACGTATAACTCCAAAATTGAACAGTATTTTTGCTTACTGTACCAGTCTATCTCTAAATTTAATATGAAGTTGTGAAAATTCAAGATCGGTAAAAAGCTGATTAACAAAGTTATTAAATCATAAGTTACATGGTTGCAATTTTTTACAACTGGTACAGCTAGTAAAGCTTTATATAGCAATACCTGATGGAGCACCTTCCTCTGTATGAGCCTACCCATACTCTGTAATCAACATCTGAGGCTCTCCTCAGCGTGCCATCTCAGAGAGGTTCAGGAGATGGCAACAAGGGAAGGTCCTTTTAAGTGGTTGCTCCCAATTGTGGAACATTCTCCTCAGTGAGGTCTGCCTGGCACCAAGTTTGTTATCTTTGGGGCACTAGGTCAAGACTTTCATCTACTCCAAGACATTTGAAGGTGTATGATGAGGTTTTACTCTGTACAGATGCTTAAGTTCTATTATTTTATGGTATTGTAATGGAAATTGTTTTTAGCTATTTTATATTTTGTAAGTTTTTATATATATTTTTGTTGTAAGTTGCCTTGGGTCTTTTTAAAGAGAAAGACAAGTAAGCCATCATCATCATCATCATCATCATCATCATCATCATAGAAGCAGATGAGAACTATTACTATGTGAATTGCATTCTATAACACACAGGTTGGGTTGCAAATATCTAGCCATGACAAAGAGCAGTAAATTAATATTCTGTTGCTGTATTAGCAAATCTTGATGTGACCATATAGAAGGCTATAACACATAGCCTTTTTCAGTAAGTGCATTTTCACCACTTATGATGTGAAGCTTTGCGGTAGTAGGATAGGGAGAGCCTTATAGTCCCTGTTGCACGTTCTCCTTTCTCATACCTGCAAAGTCTCAAACCATTCGTTTCAGAATGAATGAAAAATTGAATTAGATGAGCCTATGACACTTCTATTCTGCTTTGTTTACTCATGTTTTATATAACAGAATTCAGACATGCATATGAGATTCAACCCAAAGTATGCATGTTCTAGAACTACACCTCTGAAGGGGTAACCAGAGATTAGCATTTGCTTTTGTACAGTTCACAATTTTATTAAATTTATGATATGTTAAGCCAAAGAGAGTGGGAATAGGGTAGGGTCATTTGCATAGCAGAGTCTTGGCAAGATGTTGAGTTGTCTGTAAAGCCTGCATCCACTAATATACTATGGAAAATAAAATAGGAATATGTCTGTATGATGGACCACATCATCCTCTCTACCACTACTACATAAGAACACACTTCACAAAGCATTAGTCACCCTTCTAGTATGTTGAGATTTGATAATCTCTGTTGCCCTTTAATACAGAGGTGAAGTCATATCAAAATTCACTCACTGTCAGTCACCCCCCCCCCCCCCCGCAAAAGAAACAAAATCTAGTTAAAGACAATAGCTGGCTGCTGTTTAAATCTACTAAGGGTGATTGGTTCCATATGATGAATGAACAAATACTACTTTCACTTTGTAACAAGAGTAGCCACCAGTATGTTCAGTGGGAAAGACTTTCTGTTCATCTTTCAGAATCATTTTTGGGGGGGACTCTGGGCAAGATGTGCTCTTTGCCCCCCCCCCCCCAAAGGTGAGCTTACTAGGGCGTGGAGCGGTAGACGGCAGTGGGGAAGAATAGGTATGGTGAGTGTCGATGAACCTGGCATTGTGAAGCAAAGCACTGGATGAAGCAGCTGTAGCCTCCACCACCATCTTCATTTATACGGGATGCTCTAGACACTCCAAGGAAATAAAGATGGTGGTGGTTGCTGCCACCACATCATCCAGATGTTCCTGGGTCACTTTGACAACATCGTGAGCATCCTGTGTGTCTCCTGCTCCTTTTCTTAGTTAATCCGTTTAAAAATAAATCTTGGAAAACCTAATTCTTCTGAAATATGTTGGGATTTCCTGCCGTGTGCAGTTGAAGTTGCGCTATAAAATACCCACTAGAGGTTGATGTCCCATTGAACTGTATGGGCTGGAAGGTTTTTACATTACAGGCCACTTGGTTGCTGCTCTCTTCCTATGTAATTCAGCTCATTTCAAATGTGGAAGTTAATCAGGAAGCAGAGTGACAGTGATGGTGACGGTGACGCGGCCAGATCAGACATCTTTAGGAACAGGTGTAGTTGGCGCTCTAGCTTTAACTGTGCAAATGCACTCCTGGCCACTGCTGAAACCTGGGCATCCAAACTCAGGGCTGAATCCAGAAGTACACCCAAGCCACAAACCTGTGTCTTCAGGAGAAGTGTAACCCCATATAGCACAAGCTGAATCCCTATTCCCTGATCTGCCTTTTGACTGACCAGGAGCCCTTCTGTCTTGTCTGGATTAAGCTTCAATTCCTTTGCCCTCATCCAGTCCATTACTGTTGACAGACACTGGTTTAGCACAAAAACAGCTTCCTTGGATATACTTGATATGCTGTGTGGCCAAGGCTGTTGGGTCCTGAGAGATAGCTGAAGGGAGCAGTGCTACTTTCTTGTATCCTTTTCACGCTCCCCCTTTGTGTTTGTGTATGAACAATGGGGAAAGAGCTTTGCGAGCCAACATCAACATGCCATATAGACAAGGGAATGCAAAACCTAACAACATGCCTCCCAGTATCAATAATCAACTCACATTTAGAAACAAGCCAAGATTTCAGATTTCTCTCAAACAAATATTGTTTGCAGCCGTGAAAATAATAAAGTCAGTCTTACTGATATATTACAGCACTGGTGAAGACAAGTTCAATCTTGTCTGGAATAGGAGCACAAGGAGCAATCGGAATAGTTCTATAAAATTAATTTTCCAAATAATATCAGAGAGACTGTGTATCAGGTAGAAGAGAGGCTGGAACGGATATCAGACAGCAGACCTTTCAAAGAAAGGGATGAAACAGTTCACTTTCTTTCTCAATAGCAAAAAAAGAAAGAAAAGAAAAAGAAAAAAGAAACATGGAGGAAGGTGAAGCCAAGTTTTGCATCCCAAATGTGAAAAAGATCTGGGGCTGGTTTAAAGCAAGCTCTTATAATACACAGTCTTGGCCTAACATCTGGGGTTGCTTAGCAACCAGTATATGCTGGTGTGTGCAGAGGACGATTGGTCTTGAAACAGGTCTAGAAGTTGGGTGGTAAGGAGCTACCAAAAGACAGGCTTAGTCCTCATGCAGTATTTGTAAAAATATATATATACAAAGATGTTTGTAGGGCATTTTACTAACCCAAGCCATTTTCCTGGAGTTGTAAAATGGACCCACAAACAAACATGGGTCTGTGTTGTCAGGAGAAGTATGCTCCAAGCTCAAAATATTAGAAAAGTATCATAAACTGTCATGACAACATTTTGGGTAAAACATTTATTACTCAGAACTAACTTTTATTATTATTATTATTATTATTATTATTGGTGCTGAGGGATATTTTTCTACTCCTGTAATAAACCTCTCTCTAGTGAGATAAATGGTCCCCAGTGAAATCCCAAAGTTTGTGCCTGCTAACACTCAGAGTAGTTAGGACAGCTTTTCTAGACCAGTTTTCTCTGGAAAATCCATGGGACATTTTATACCCCCGGTATGTTTGTTGGTTTTGTGGACATAAAGATAGCTCAATAGCAAATTCAATAGAACTTGGGCATATTTTATGCCCCATATTGGCGATTTTCCCCCCAGAAAGAAAAAGGTATGTACTAAGAGGCTAAAAGGTACAGCTGATAGAAAACAATAATGTGTTCTATGTCTACTTCTGAGTACATTCTTCAGTGAAAACAGCATTTCGTGTACCCCTTTAGGCCACCCCATTTTAACAGGGTTAAACAGAAGTTGTAGTCTTAGACTGCTGTGGTAGATTTGAATGGCAGCAGCTATATCTTTGGATAGAGATTTCATGATCTAAGGATACATGTGTGTGAAGAAGCATTTGCATGTGTGGGGCTCATTATGATACCTATGTCCAATAAGAATGTAAAACCAAAGGTGGTTCAAACCAAAGGTCCATTTAGTCCAGTTCTTTGGCTCCCACATGCCCCTGGGAAGCATACAAACAAGCATTGTGGAAGTCCCCTGTGGTTTGTTCCCAGCTTCTGGTAATCAGAGGTCTCCTTCCTCAGAACTGAAGCTTCATCTCTGCGGAACAGTGACTTTTATTGCCTCTGCACTCCTGTTGTAACTGAATACCAGTTTGGCCTACTGCAGGAATAAGCTACCTATTTGGGCCATGGGCACTTTTAGCAATTTGAGAAACTCTCCTGGGCACCACCTCAATATGGTTGCCATGACTGAGTGCAAGCAAAGATGGGGTCTGAGCCCCATCATACTAAACGACTCCCTGGAACCCACATTTTCAGCACCTATTTCACAGCAATCTCAACTGCTGGTAAGAAAATGTGTTCATTTTATTTTAAGTAGGTGGGGTTGGGCACCTTGGCAGACACCAAGAAAGCTGTTCAGGGGTACATTGGTGCCTGTGGGCACCACATTGCCTACTCATGGCCTACTGAAAACCACTTATCCAGGAGTGTGTTATGATGATAAATTTCTCCTTATTTTTCTTATGACACTTGTGATTTCAGCATTTAAGTAAGCATGAGGCTTACATGAAGAGCCCCAATCACTATTCAAGCAAGAGCATCAGTAAGGCAAGATCAGCTTGGCCCAAAGTGCATTTAAATGCCCGTTTATAGCTCACCACATTGTTCTGGCCTTGAAGAACTGATCTCCCTTCACTTCTTCTGGCTTTCTTTTTGCCTCCATTCTCCTTCCCTTGTGTGTCTTCTCTTTTTAGTTTGTAAGCCCAGTTGCAGGGACTTTCTCTCTCTCTCTTTCTCTCTTGTTCATTGCTGTGAGCCAAGTCGGGAGACAATAATAGTTAGAAAAGAGGAATAAAAATTCCGCAGATAAATAAGTAAGTGAACAAATGATAATGTTATGAGGTTTAAACCCACTGGAAAAGATTGACTCATTTAACGCAATTAATGCATTTACATCACTGTTGTAATAGCATAATTTTACTGCCAGGGATGAGGAGAGGCACTTGTGGGATTTTCTGTCCCAGGTACCAAACTAACTTGGGTGTTATGCATCTTGACTAAGGAGAGGGGTACCATCTGCTGCTCTGTTACCTCATGCAGCAAATGTCTTGCACCGGCCCTGTCAGTGGCTTTAATATTGCTTTATGTTCATTGTTATTTAACAACCTATACTGATCACCAAGAAAGGTGTGACTCTTCTTTCTACCCCCACCCAACTCTCATTATTAGCATCCCATTTTTTAAGTTGCTGTTGAGTTTTCCACCTTCTTCATGGTATTTTGAAGTTAGGTTGTCTTCTTTATATGGTGGAGTGTCTGCTGTATTATAGAGCCATGATGCACTTTAAGACCTGACCTCTTTAGATTCTTGTCTTAGCTACCAGCTGGACAGTTGTAGCCAAGCCCACAGAGAGGAACAGTAGAAGGCCCAGAGGTGTTGAGTTTAAACATTTTGGGGTGGCTGCAGTGATACAGTGGCAGCAACGGTGAGAGTGAACAGGCTTACCTTTTACCTGATTATATTATGCATGTGCTTTTTCTTCTTCCCCTCTCACCTTCACAGAAAATGTGTAATTTCATTGCAAAATTATTGATACATATATGGATGGTTTTTGTTTATTTCATAACCTTCTGTACTTGAAGACTATCCATGACACAAATCTCTTATGTTTTCGCATAGCTGTGATAACATCAAGATGACCATCATAGTAAAAAGAGCCAATCTGATTTTGGTATCTGCTAGACAGACTTTATGAAAGAAGTTATCATTGAACAGATATTTACATAGGTTGCTGAACACGTCCTTATGATTTGTGATGAAATGTGTATCATGATTTGTTACATGTTTATTTTGTTTCCTCCCCACCCCCACCCAAATCATAAAGCAGCATGGAACCAAGCTTCCAGATTGTGAGTGGGAAGGTGGAATGCAAATTTTGTTTTAGGCCCAGAGAATCCTGATGGCAGAACTTATTGTAATGATCAGACATATTAGCTTTCTACAGCAGTTTCCACTTCCAGCTTTAACTCATCACTATTTTCCCTCCAGAACTTTTAATGAACTACTGAAAAGAAAAGTTTGAAACTAGTTAATAGGTTCATTTTTCCACCTCAAGAATTCTAAGCAATGTAAGGCACAATCCTACACAGAAAAAAGTCCTACAGCTCCCAGCATGCTCCAGCAAGCCATAAGGTAGGATTCCCCCCCCCCTATAAACATGTGTATAATTGTGCCCTTATTTTGTTTAATATACGGGAGAAAAACAGCTATTCATAATAACCCACTTTCCATTAGAATGTCCCTAGAATGCAGAGTTAGGAAATTCAAAGTACAAACAACACCTGTTTAGCACTTCAAGGCAAAACTTCACCAAATTTTTCTTTTCTAGTTTTGTTTGTTCTTTTCTCAATATCATTCCTAGAAAATGTTCAGCTTAATATTGGTCATATTCTATTCATCACTGAATAGTAACAACTTTTGCTTTTAAGTGCACTCTTTCTTAGTATTAGGGGAGGTTTTCTTGGTAGAATATTCTAGTCTCAATTATGACTTTCTGTTGAGAAGACTATATTGTCATGTGTAACATGTGCTCATTTATTCATCAGATGCCACCAGTAGAGAAGAAGCAAAAGGCAAACGTAAAAGTAATCCTTAAGTAGCAGTAACAGATAACAAGTTGGGCTAGCCCATTATTTTATTACCTAGAGCCAAATGTCAAATCATTCCAAGACAACCAGACTACAGTATTGAAGCACTCTTGCAAGTAAAGTCAGGAAGAGATCTGCTTAATGGCAAATCTTGAATAATGCCGTAATTCATTTAAGTCATTTATACCTAAAAATTCCTGCCAATGGAACTTTAGAATTTTATAACAGTTTTCTGTTGGGGTAGTCTACAGTCAATGTGTTTCTAAAAATGATTATTCTGAGCAAATACCTTGGAAAGAATTCACTATGAAAAAAGCCTTAAACTGGTTTTCAATCATCATAACTCCCTAGCCCCTGCACCTATCCTTCTGAAACTTGGCAGGTTTCCTGCCTGAAGATATCTCATATCAGAAGCAATAAGCCTATATACACCAGTTGATGGGGAACATGAGTGGAAGGGTGCTATTGCACTGTGTCCTGTTTGTGGGCTCCTGGTGGACAGATGGTTGGCCACTGTGTGAACAGAGTGCTGGACTAGATGGATTGTTGGTCTGATCCAGCATAGCTTTTCTTATGTTCTTATGTGTGCCAATTTCTTATGTTCGTATGTTTGTTAATTTCATACAAATTGCTCCAAAAAATGGGGGGGGGGGAGGAATACAAGCAGAAGCAAATTACTGCCCCCTCCCAAAATGTGAGGATTCCTCCCCTGTGAACTGCTGCACCTACCCTTTTGAAACTTTGTAGGTTTCTTACTTCTAGACTATCTGTCATTTACAGAATAACAGTCCACATGGAACATAGGGGAAATAAGCATGTCCTCTTTAGGATACACTCAAAACATCAAGGATGCTCTTGCACAACCGCCCCCCACCCCCGCACACATTCTCTGAAATTTGGCAGGCTCAATCCTCTTGGAAGGGGCAACTATCTCTGAAAATTTAATCTAATTCTGACAAACAGAACAAAATGTATATTCATTGTTTAATTTCCCATGATAATCAATGCCAGTCATGAAGCATTGGATTACCAAATCTCAACTTGGGTTTGGTACCCGAGTAGAAGCAGGTGACTTCAAAATTGGCCCAAGCAAAACTGGGCTGAGTAGAATCTTGTGGTTCCTGTACACCTTGAACATACACCACTTGGTTTGCAATATAGGCCAATACAAGTTCAGTCTTTTGTAGGGTTACAGTTGGTAGGGGCTTTAAAAGCAGTCAATGCTGTTTTATGCTGTCTCAAGTCTTCTCAGCATCTTTTCTCTAGCATACATATCCACCTGTGAAACCTGATTAGACTCTGTAACTGATTCCTCCTAGAATAGATTTCCTGCTGGGCAGAGGCTACTAGTACACTTGAAGGCATTTATATGTTTCATACTGACTGGCAGAGTGTATTCTTTAGCACAGTAGGAGGGCTTAGAAGAAGGTTCTGAAGTAAGGTCTAACAGGCTCTTTAATACTTGGGAGTTTATTTTTCCCTCATCAGGGCTATGAGCAAAGGCTAGGAAAAGCTGAGATCCTGAAATGCGCTGCTCATGCCTCACATCAGGCACCCAGCACTTGAGGCCTTTTTGGAATCTCAGAGGCATCACAAATGCCAAAGCTCTTGCAGGGGCCTCAATAGTGAGGGCTTATTCAAAACAGAGAGGAAGCTTTTCTAAACAAGCTGATTTGCATAAAGAGCCCTTGATTCTAGGCAGCAGCAGTGAACCAACAATTCCGTCTAAAAGGATAACAGTAGCCGGCTAGAACAAATGTCCAACAGGGAGGCAATTATAGTGCCGTTGAATGGCTGAATCCTTGCGTGTGGTCCCTCTGGGTTCCCTGGTGTAGTGTGCTTACAGTTTTGCAATTGGATAAACTGGATTGGAATGAGCCCTGTCCTACAGAACTGCCAAACATTCTCCCACTAATCAGGATGCTGTTTAGCTAGTAATACATCTCTGTCTTTAGTATGGTGTCTATTTAAACAAGATGTCTTTCTTTGCAGAGTGAGGGTGTCTGCACCTGTCTCTGCATTCAGGAATCCACAGCCTGTGAAGACACCTTTGACAAAATTGAACAGCTATGCCCACTCTCAAGTTGACGTCGCGGGTGCCCGACTGGGTCTGGGAATCCGACAGACTGCCCACATCCCCCCCAAACCTTGTCAGGTGCCCACAACACATTTGTGGGCCTGTGCTTCAAATGCCCGCACAGCCCGACGAGTGCTCATCAGCTGTCCGCCCTCATCTGGAGCCACTATTATGCACACAATGGTGGCTCCAGATGAGGGCAGATCGGCTCATGATGTTGTTGGATGCTTGCTTAACCTCAAAAGATGCTTGTGCAGTATGACGAGCAAGGTGGACAGCAGCGGAGGGGTGAGCATCTGACAAATTGGATGTGGGTAAGTCCATCCATCCCTACTCTCAAGTACAGCTCAATGAGAAGTACTGTCCAGGAAGGGTGGTTGTAAAGGCAAAGCATTGCAAAGGAAGGGATTTTTGAGATCCAGTTTGATCCAGTGGGTAGAGATTGGACTTGACTCTCACAGATTTGGTTCAAGCATCTTCCATCACATGAAGTGTTTGAGTAGCCTGCATTCTACTAAAGTTTTCCCCCACCAGGTGCCCACCAGATGTGTTGGACTACAACTGGAGGATTCTGGGAGTTGTAGTCCAACATATCTGGAGGGCACAAGATTAGCAAATGCTCTTTGACTATGTATGACCATCCAGAAACTAGCTCCTTATGCTACGGAACAATTCAAATGTATCATACAAATTGCAGGCCTATCTAGTTTGGGTTTCCCCCCCAACAAACCAACGGATTGTTGCTCCTTCATAGGAACATAAGAAGAGCCATGCTGGATCAGACCAACAGTCCATCTAGTCCAGCAATCTGTTCACACAGTGGCTGTCGTGACTCCCTAACTTCTAGCGCCCATTGAAGTCAATAAGGAGGCCTCTTAGGAAAAAACTATATTTTATTTAGCAAATGATCCCTTCTCTCCCTTTGAAATGAGTTAAAACTTAGAAAGCGTTTTGCCCCAAGGCATAATTAGCTAAACAAAAAAATCAGTTGATCCATCCAAAAGGAAGCGAGAGTCACTTCTAAGAAGAATTCACATCCAGTCTCTTCTGAGCAAGTAATTTTTCCGAGCGCCGCCTCCTAAGCCATTTGATCTGTGCGCGCTTTACTCTCCTATGGAAAATGGGATCTCTGAGTTGACTCTCCTCTCCGCCCTCTGAAGTCAAAAGCTGGTTATCATCTGCAAGATTATTTACATCAGCAGAAACATTTTCTAAAGGCGAAGCTGTGGGAACCTCGTCTCCTCCTGGTACAGACTGGTATGTCTCTTCGGGTTCAGGATCTGATTCTGAATTAATGTCTAACATTCCTTCGCCCTGAGCAAGGGGGGAGGAATTAGACACAACAGTGGCCAACCAGCTGTTGGCCAGGAACCCACACGTAGGACACAGTGGAACAGCACCCTCTCAATCAGTGTACACAGGCTTACTGCCTCTGATGCTGGAAATAGCACATAGCCATCAGGACTAGTAGCCATTGATAGCCTTCTCCTTCAGGAATTTATCCAACCTCCTTTAAAGCCATCCAAATTAATGGCCATCACCATATCCTGTGGTAGTGAATTTTTAATTCTTTGTAGACACTTATCTTTTTGCCCATTCCTACATGAAATTAACAAACTAGAACTTAACAAACTAGGATGGGATTAGTGATGTGTTGGTGGAGACTAACTATCACTTAACCACTAATATGTAGAGGGCCTGTTAATTTTTTTTTATTCTTTAGTTTTAGAAAATTACACTGTGGAATATAGGAATAGCAATTGTTGGAGCTATGCCCTCTTCTGAGATGTTATGAAACTGTAAAAAGCTGTGTTACATACCCATGGTGTCTCATGTATACTTTGTTTGCTCAACCATGGACATCCAATTGCCTCGCTATAAATCTGAATAATAGTGATGTACCTCACAGAGTTGTCATGACAATGAGCACTATAGATATGGCAATGCATTCTGCAAGGGCAGGGGAACAATATTAGAAACAACTCCTGTTCACACTGGCAGATGGTCAACCAGTAAAATAAAGTGTACTAGGCACAAACTGCATGCCTTTGCATGGCTGGCAAGGAAATGATCAATACGCAAGGAAGAGAAGACATCCATTTAAACTTCAACTATAGCACTGCTGACTTCATGGAGGTTTCAGGGATGAAGGCCTTATACATTGTCATACTGCAGTCTATTTAACTTTCAGCTTTTGTCATCTAGATTCTGCAGACAAAGTCTAAATTTTGTCCATTTGCTGAAATAAAAATGCCATACAGCGCATTCCTTATACATGGTGCATTAGTCTCTGTCAGGGCTTTCTAGGCTAGATCAGAGAATTTCAAAGACTGAAACAGGTGAGATGATATGTGAGCATAAGGGAGCCAGGTGTGCTACTTTACAGAGGACAATTCTCTATTTTGTAGAGGTGGCAGAGGACACACCTCTATTTGAAGGTGTCCACAAGGTGGGACAACAGGGGCCTTGTATTTCTATTTAAATAATAGTTATTATACCTAAATTTTTATTTATAGATTTGCATATGCAAATTGGTGTCCCCATTTGACCTCTTTTGGGTGATGCATTTCCTCTTTTTGACAATGCATAAGCAGCCACCCTAAATACCAATAGCCCTTCTTAGGCCTGGTAGACACACTTACATTGAGTATGTAAGTGTGTCTACCACTACCTCAATGGGATTTACATCTGAGTGTATAGGATTACTCTACATGAAGCCTTGAGATCAGTTGGGTGATGTGACCAGACAAAGTCTAAAGGTCAGCAAAAGAGAAACCCTGACCATTCTTTACTGCTCAGTTATACTTCCTTCCTCCAGTTATGCTTCCTCTCAGCTCCAGCCTTCTCCTGCCATTGCTCAGATTTTCCACATTGTCTAGCAGTAGTCCAATCTCTGGTAAAATGTACTACTAGGCTAAAATATCAGGAGAGTTGTCCTTGGTCTAAAACCTTCTATATATGTAATGGCTTTAGTGTTCATTTTTAAAAAAGGAAAGCTTCATAATAACAAATTACTTGGCAATGGCAGGCAGGGTGTTGGTGGCAATAAACAGAGGAGTGGGTGGGCAGCTTTAGGCAACTTTGGTGGCTGGCATGTAGATGGGGGGGGCTTCAGCATTGGCATGCAGTCACAGACAGACAGTGGTGGCATTGACAAGGGCCCATCAGTAGCATCATGCTGAGGGCCACTGGGCTCTATCACTGGCCCTGAGCAGCAACATTCTTAATGGGGAATGGCCTAATGGTACAGTAATCATGCTACAACATGAGTTAGCATAATTCACAGGGCATTCCTGATTTTAAAAAATTATGTTGGCCCAACTGGCTAGACTGCCACCCCCTATCTGTCAGAGTCAGCCACTGTGCCCCAATATATGAGAATTTCTCTCACCCCATCCCCAAAGTCTCTGAAAATGCCCCCTTTCATAAGAGACAATAGCCCCATGAAGGGCAGCATTGTCAGCCCATCACTATCTTTCTACAGATATTTTCTACTATATAACTTTCCCATGCATCCCTGTCCATTCACCATTTAAGGTCACCGAAAGAGAAACCCTGACCATTCTTTATTGCTCAGATTTTCCACATTTTCTTTTAGTAGTCCAGACTCAGGTAAAATATACTACTAGGCTAAAGTATCAGGAGAGATCAGCCCTGACCACAGTCTTTCCTTGACCCAGCTTCCACCTCTGATATCTTATGCTATTAAAAGGAAGCAAAATCCATGCAAAGTCTCTGAAAATGCCCCTTTCACGAGAGACAATGGCCCCATGAAAGGGGGCCAGTATTTTCAGCCCATCCCTATGAAGCTACAAATTATTTTTAACTATGTAACTTTCCTTTACACCCCTCTCCATTCACCATTTAATAAACAACAACAACACATTGAATTTTCAGCAAACCAATGAAAGGCACACCCCAGCAAAATACTTTCATTTTTGAAATAATTTCACCCTCCAAAAAGATGGTGTTAAGAATCATTATTTACTGGTAAAAAGTGGTTAGAAATAAAAGACCCTTGCCCCATCAGGCAAAATGTTTTGAACTGCTATCATACAGTTAGTTTAAAATCTAATTTCTCTACAAGTTGGACGATAGCTTATACACTGCACCAAGGAGTTTTCTGTATCAAATATATTACAATATGGAAAGTTATATCACTTTCATAAGGAATTTAACTTGTATTTCATAATAGTAGAATGCCAAAAATGTGGTTAATATGTAAATATCAACATCCATATATTTTTAAAAACCCTCTTATTCTTAGCATATGAGATGTTTATTAGGTAACTATAACTATGAAGATGTGCAAAAAATGCTTTCTGCTAAGTAGAGTAAACACAATTTAGATTGGTTTTATTCTGTCTGGTAGACTGAATAACTGTAGATAGAACCATCCAGCATTACGTGCGGCTATAAAAGCCTCTTATTCGTTATGCATGTTTTAATCAGTTGTTGCATATGCTTTAGCCATCTGCTTATATGCATCCTGTAGAAATCTTTTAGAAGTCCTTCAAAAAAAGAGAGAAAGAAAACTGCTATTAATTGTAAGTTTCTTTTCTATGAAGTTTTCCAGTCTTAATGTTAAATAAATATTGAGATACAATAAAGTGAATGATTGACTGTGGATAAACTATGGAATACAGGCCATTGAAATGGAATTATTTCCAATTTCTGTAAAAACTACTTTCACAGAAAAAGAGAGGAAAATTAAAACATTTGAATTCCATCTACAGTTTTTCACAGAGGGGAGAGGAGAAACCTATTACTTTGTCTATCAAATCCATTAACTAACACTGCAACATTTGCAAATGAATACATCTGTTTACTCACTAAGTTTTGCTAGTCAAATTTATAAACAAAGATGAATTGTAAAAAGAATGATCAAGCAGCAAAATGCAGATGCTTTGTGAAGCTTACATTAAACCGATTTTCCTCCTGCATATACTTGCAACACAATTATGGAGTTGGATCCAGAGCAGAGCCATTGTCAAGGGTAGGCATGGTTGGGCACCTATCAAAGGTCCACACCCCAGCAGGGGCCCACAAACAAGATCATCCTGGAGTTGTTCCTCCTCTTCACCATCACAACCTGTTTGTTCACCTGCCTCTCGGTCTGGCTCAGATAGCGGCGGTAGTGAGAAGTCAAAGCAGTAAATGCCACTAGCTACTTGCTCATTGGTTCTCTGCTTGTAAAGCAAGCAAGTGGTAGCAATGATGAGAAAGAAGATGAGGAGCAATAGCAGCTGGTGACAATTGGGATGAGAAAGCAGACTCATAGGGAGGGTTTGCACGACACTTTTGGCAACAGAGGGGGGAATAGCCAACTCACAGTGCATTTTTCACTGAAATAACTCCCGTCGTCCTTTTGGCAGTCTGTTGCTCCACCTTCCTTCCTTCCAGGGCTATCCCATCAGCCAGTGCAAGTTCTGCAGGCTGCAGAGGAGTGGCTGGCAGGAGCGCTTTCAGCTGCTCCTGCCAGAGGACTCTATGTCCTTCTGAAATAACGCACGAAACATGGGAAAATCAGCAACGGAGCCTGCCACATGACATAATAACCTATGGGACTCTGAATAAGCAAAGAAGCAGCCCGTTGTTTTTCTCCATTGCTCAATTCCATGAATTAATGCACTGTGAGTTGTTTGTCCCCCTCCAGATGACACAATAAGCAATGCAATGGAGGGTTGCCTCTTTACCCACCCACTCCATTGTTTATCATGTCATCTGAATCCAACCACTATTGAGGGTGTCTTTCCCAAAGGCCCTTAGAAACCGGGAGCTAGCACTGATCCAGAGCTGCCACTCCTTCCATTTGTGGACAGGACTTGTACCAATGGAGTCTCCCACTAGAGGAAAGGGGAGGTGGTTTTCACAGATTTCCCCTAGGACCACCTCACATGCTGTTCTACAGGGTTCACCATTTCAGAGAGCTGCAGGTGGAAGAAGGAATTGGCAAAAATCATCTTTCTTCCACTTCCTCCAGAAGAGCATTACATGAGCAGAGCCTTCCTGGGTTCAAGTCAAGATCCAACCAATTAAGCTTAGAGATAAAGTTAGAAAATTAAAAGAATAAGATTTAATTGGAAGTATTACTGAATTGTGTCAAATCAGTCACACCAGTGTTCCCATGTTAGTAAGACAGGAGTTGATTGTCAACACTGATATTTGTAAATATTTAACAGCCTGCAGTGAAGTGGACTTTCATTGTTGGTTGATATATTTGCTTATGATTTTGTTATGTGCTCATAAATTCATCAAGGCCCTACTAATGGACAGAGACTTGAATGTCTGTAGTGATAGTCCATCCTCTTACATAACACCTGAGTTAGAGAGGCACCACACTTCAAGAAGGATGCAGACAAGCTGGAGGGGGTTCAGAGGAGAGTGATGAGGATGAACAAGAGCCTGGAAATTAAGCCCTATGAGGAGAGACTGAAAGAACTGGGCATGTTTAGCCTGGAGAAGAGAAGACTGAGAAAAGTCTGGAGAAGAGAAGACATGATAGCACTCTTCAAATACTTGAATGGTTGTCACACAGAGGAGGGCCAGGATCTCTTCTCGATCATCCCAGAGTGCAGGAGACAGAATACTGGGCAGGTAAGGAGTGCAAGTGGGGGCAGGGGGAGGGAGGTCCCCACTTACCTGCCAGGGCCGTCCACTTCCATCCGCTGCCGCCTGTTGGTCCCTTCTACTGAGAAACAGACTTCGCGGCCTGCCTCTCAGTAGAGCACTGGGTGACGTCATCATCCGACGCTCTACTGAGAGGCAGGCCACGAAGTCTGTTTCTCAGTAAAAGGGACCAGCGGGTGGCAGCAGACAGAAGTGGATGGCCCCGGCAGGTAAGGAGCGTGAGTGGGGGGGAGGAGGAGGTCCCCACTTACCTGCCGGGGTTGTCCGCTTCCGTCCGCTGTTTCCTTACTACTGAGAAACAGGCTTTGCGGCCTGTGTCTCAGTAGCGTGCTGGGTGATGTCATCACTACTGAGAGGCAGGCCACAAAGCCTGTTTCTCAGTAGAAGAGATCAGCGGGTAGGGTGACCAGATAAAATCCAGGTCAGGGCTCATGTAACTTTAACAGTTGTAGAGAAAAGGAAATTTCAGCCAGTGTCATTTATATGCAATTAGTTCCTGGTGAAACTAATGCCCTGCCTTCTTTTGTATATGGTCACTCTAGTATAGTGCTTGCATCTTTAACTGTTGTGATGAAGAGGGAATTTCACCAGGAACTAATTGCATACAAATGACACTGGCTGAAATTCCTTTTTCTCTACAACTGTTAAAGTTACATGAGCCCTGACCTTGATTTTATCTGGTCACCCTACAAGCGGGCGGCAGTGGGCAGAAGCGGATGGCCCGGCAGGTAAGGAGCACGAGTGGAGGGGGGGAGGAACAGGGAGGGGGGAGTTAGGTCCCCACTCATCCACCCCCATATTTTCCGCATAGGCTTGCATTGGGGGAAAGCTTTCTTTCCCCAATGCAAGCCTATAGCGAAAACACCTAAAATGGCGTCCGATCCAAAAAGCAAACGTCCGATTTTCGTATCAGAATCTGATCCGATACAATCCAAGGGACCTCAATTTTGTCCGATCCGATCCAGGGCAAAATCTGAGGTCCCGATCCTGATTCCGATACGATTTTTCCTCCCGTGCACACTCCTAGTATTTTTGGTAGTTCGTGGTTGCTATAACTTGATCCTATATAGATATTAGGAATCCTTCTGTTTCTGGAAACAGCTCACCCTTCCTTAGCCATTCATACAATTTTTTTTTTAAAATTTGTGGGTTCTGTATTATGTTGTAGTGCTTCCCATGGAGTGCTTTTTGTGCCCATTTTTCTTTTTTCTCTGCAAGTGCAAGTGGTTCTGTTTGATCTTCATTTAGTAGTGTTAGGTTGAGTGGGGTGTAGTTTTTATCTGCTTTTACTATGGCTTATGAATGGGGGTGTTTTTGGTGTGGAAGAACTCTCTGAGTGATTTTATTTGTTTAGCATGAATTCTGTTAATATCCAACAGACCTCTTCCTCCTTCTTTCCTGCTGATTGCTATTCTTTCAGTTCATGAGTTGGGATGGAGTATGTGGTGCTTTGTGAGTTTGGTGCGATTGAGTGTATTTATTTCTTCAAATTCAGTGTGTGACCAGTGTTTGATTCTGAATGAGTATGTGAGGATGGGTATTGCGTAGGTGTTGATGGCTTTGAAAATGTTTTTCAAGTTGAGTTTAGATTTTAGGATTTGTGATAGGCGGGTTTTATATTGTATTCTTAGTTGAGTTTTTACTGTGGAGTGATTGATTTTTGTGTTTTGTTGGAATCCTAAGTATTTGTATGTTCATTTTCTTCCATGTTATCTAATATTTCATTATTTAGTGTTTCTGATGTTGCTTCTTTCCATTTTCCACTTTCTTTGTGTAGCATCTTTCATTTTCCTATCGCAAATTCCATTTTTATATCTGTCATCAGTTCTTCAGTGATTCACAGGAGGCCTTTTATCTGTGTTGAAGTTGAAGCATAGATTTTGATGTCATCCATGTACAGGAGGTGATTGATTCTGTGCTTTGCTTATTTTGGTGTTTTACGTCGATGCCATATGTGGTATTGTTAAGGGTGTTGGATAGTGGATTCAGACACAGGCAAAACCATAGGGCACTGAATGCATCACCTTGGAATATGCCACGTTTGATATTTATTTTTTTCTGTCTGTATTTGGTCCTTGTCAGTTGTTAGGTGTTTGTCATTCTCCATGTCTCCATGATTCTTGTTAGAAAGTTTTGGATCGAGGGATGTATTTTGTATATTTCCAGTACTTTTTTCAGCCAACTGTGTGGGATGGAGTTAAAAGCCTTTTTATAGTCTATGTAGCATGTGTGGAGGTTTCTTTTCTATTTTTGTGTTTGCTTCATGATGATACTGTCTATTATTAATTGTTCTTTGCATCCTCTGCTGTTCTTTTTACATCCTTTTTGTTCTTCTGTAAGTATATTATGTTGGGTGAGATGTGCTTCAATTTTCTGTATGATTGTGGCAGTTATAATTAGGGATGTGCACTGGATCGGATCCGATCCACGATCTGAATCCAATCCAGGGGAAATTGGATACAATTATCCGATTTCTGATCTCACCGCTGGATCGGCCGATCCAATCTGATCCGATCCGGAAAGTTTCCGATCCAGATCGGATGGATCGACAGATTGGCGGGCGCCCGCTGGTGCCCGCCGCCAGTTCCATTGGCGGGCACCAGCGGGCACCTGCCAATGGAAGTGGACAGCGGGAGGGGGGCTTCCCTAGCAGGGCTGTCCGCTTCCATCACCGGCCCCAGCGGGCGCCCACCGATGGAAGCAGACAACAGGGGCAGGGGGTGGCGGACGGGAACAGACAGCCAGGAAAGGTAAACAGGGGGGAGGGGGTGCGCTGTGCGCGGCGCGCTTACCTTTCCTGGCCGTCCGCTCCCGTCTGCTGCTGGCCGCTACTGTGAGCAGGCTTCGCGGCCTGCTCCTAGGTAGCGCGCCAGGTGATGACATCACGTGGCGCACTACTCAGGAGCAGGCCATGAAGCCTGCTCACAGTAGCGTCCAGCGGCGGATGGGAGCAGATGGCCAGGAAAGGTAAGCAGGGGGCAGGGGGGAGGGGGGCCTGCAGCGCGCTTACCTTTCCTGGCCGTCTGCTCCCATCCGCTGCTGGCCGCTACTGTGAGCAGGCTTCGCGGTCTGCTCCTAGGTAGCGCCCCAGGTGATCATCATCTGATGATGATCAGGTGATGATCACCTGGCGTGCTACCTAGGGGCAAGCCGCTAAGCCTGCTTGCAGTAGCGGCTAGCGGTGGACGGGAGCGGACGGCCATGGAAGGTAAGCAGGGGGAAGGGAGGGGGCTTACCCCCCCAGAGCCATCTGCTTCCATCCGCTGGCGCCTGTGGGCACCAGCGGTTGGAAGCGGACGGCCCCGGGGGGGGGGTAAGAAGTGCGGGGAAGGGGGCTTACCTGCCGGGGCCATCCTCAGCGGACGGCCCCGGGGGGGGAGGAGGGAGTTAGGCCCCCCTCACCCACCCGCCGCCATTTTTTCCTCATAGACTTGCATTGGGGGAAAGCTTTCTTCCCCCCCAATGCAAGTCTATGGGGGGGAGGGTAAAAATGGCGGCCAGTCCAAAAATTGGATGTCCGATTTTGGGATCGGGATCGGACTCGATCTGGTCCGGGGGGCCTCTGATTTTGTCCAATCCGATCTGGGACAAAATTGGAGGTCCCAATCTGGGTCCCGATCTGATCCGGGGGTCCGTGCACACCCCTAGTTATAATTTTGTAGAGTGTGGGAAGGCATGTTATGGGTATGTAGTTGGCTGGGTTTGGGGTATCTGTTTTTGGTTTAATATAGGTTTTGTCTTCAATAAGGAATAGGGGGAATAAGTGCGGGTGTTTTATGACTGTGTTGAACTATTGAGTGAGGTATTTGTGTGTTGATGTGATCTGTTTGTACCAGAAATTTTGAATTTGGTACGGGCCAGGGGGCTTTCCAGTTGTGTGTCCTTTTTGTTATTTCCTTCAGTTCCTCCAGGTTTATTGTATATTCTGTTTGCTGTGATAGGTGTCTCTGTCTTTCTTCTTGTTGTCTTATCCAGCTTGTGCTTTCTTTGTGTTATACTGGTTCTGACCAGATATTTTTCCAGAATGTGGTTATTTCTTTTTTAGTTGGGGGTATAATGTTGTTTCTTTTTTCTTGCTTATTCTTTGGTTATTATTATTATTATTTATATTTATGTACCACCCCATAGCCGAAGCTCTCTGGGCGGTTTACAAAGATTAAAAGACTGAAGATTACAAATCAATACACAAAATTTAAAAACATTAAAAAAATAGCTAATGTTTAAAACTATTTTAAACTCTCAGCCAAGCCAAGGAACTCATTTAAACTCAACAGAAGCTATTAAATGCCTGGGAGAAAAGAAAAGTGTTGACCTAGCACTGAAAAGCTAACAATGTTGCTGCCAGGTGGGCCCCATCGGGGAGATAGTTCCATAATTGGGGGGCCACCACAGTAAAGGCCTTCTCCCTTGTTGCCATCCTCCAAGCTTCCTTCAGAGTAGGCACCCGGAGGAGGACCTTGGATGTTGAGCGTAGTGTATAGGTAGGTTCATATTGGGAGAGGCGTTCCATCAGATATTGCAGTCCTTAGCCATGTAAGGCTTTATAGGCTTTGATATGATTTATAAGGCTTTGATATGGTTCTTTATAAGGCTTTGATATGATTCTATGGTGAACAGTATTTTAAGTGGTATTGCTTCTTTTTCCCTCTAGGTCCAGTTACCTCCATTACTTTTCCTATATCTCTTTTTCATCTTAAAGAGCAATAATAGTTTCATAAATAGCACTTTCAAATGTATTTAGAAACCCATAAATATTCATGAACATTTGTTTGGCACAATTTTTAATATTGGCTTGTCCGTTCAGGTTTGTAATCTATTTTTTTCATACAGATTTAATGGTGTGTTTATTTTTTATTTTTTTGCTTTTTTTTAAAGGATAGTCATTCTTGTGAAATTTGTTGATCCATTGAGAGTGCAATTCTCTACATATGGTCTCAAAAATAAACCCCACTGGACTCATACACTTACTTCTGCCTCGAACATGTAGAGCATTGTACTGTGAATCTCTCAAAAATAATAGTGCCTGTTTTCAAAGAAAATGTGAAATAAACAGTCAGAAAAAATATGTTAAGAAGTGGACTGTCCTGTCCTATCCTCTTTCGTTGGATGATGTCTATATATTTGGGTGGTTGCTAAAATATGGGTTTTAAAATAACTTTGTTCTTACAGTAACAAAGAACTAAAGATAACAAGCTTGATTTATGGAGTGTCTTAAAAGACTTTACTTTCCATTTATTCTTCCCATGTCCCCAGTAAGTAATTGTCTGTATATATCTAAGGTGGCCATGGTCATTCTTCCAGATTCCGTTCTTTCATTCACATGTGAATAATCTAGTTCAGCCTATCTTATATATAAACCCTAGGGTAGTTTGTGTGTACATAGCTTTTGCCTCATTTAAAGGCCCCATCTTTCCCACATTTATGCAAGAATGTGGTTTATACAGCAAGGTTGTTGAACCGACTGTTGAGTTTCAAATGTTTATATGACTGTGTTATTGTTGTTGTTGTTGCATTATTATTATTATTATTATTATTATTATTATTATTATTGATAGTTGGTGCCTTTGAGCACCACTCACTCTGCCAACTCTCACCCCATCTTCCCTTGGTTACAGCCATCCAAACTTTATCCTTCTCTATCCCAACTCCTTCCATAGAAACCAATTTTATCATCCATAGTCTTAATAGCTGAACAGCTGAGGAGCTGGATAAAAATACTTTAAATAAAAAAAAAATGATTAAAAAAATGGAACCTCTATGTTGAGAGGCAGTATATCTACCAGGTGCTGGGGACAAACAGCAGGGGAAGGCTATCACCTTAACACCATGTTTGTGAACTTCCAGAGGCACTTGGCTAGCCACCAGAGGTGTGCACTGAGTCCCAGCTTACACACGAATCCCATCTTGGTACTTCAGAAAATGACCTAATTCTGCTTCGACTGGTTCAGTTGCCATCTGCTTTGACTCAAGTACCAAACCTGAATTGAGATTCCAAAATCTGTAGCTTTCATGGGTTTTTTTTTAACAAACAAACAAACCCTACCCATTATTACTTTTGTTCTGTTTGTCTGAATTGAATTGAATTTTCAGGAATAGTTGCCCCTTCTGAACAGTTCTACTATGTTTCAGATGAGTAGGAGCAAACTTGCCTATAAGTCCATCCAAAGAGGATGCACTTATTCTCCCTACGTTCCTTGTAGACCATTGTTGTGAAAATGATAGACAGCCTAGAGGTGTCTCTAAGTAAGAAACAGACCTGGCCGAACCGAAGTCCTGCCTCAAGTGACCCCCCCCCACTTCTTCTCTCCATGCCTGCCTCCCTGTTCTCATGTGGCAGTGGCAGCTTTCAGCTCCCCCCTCCCCCCTCTTGTGCCATGGCAGGGACTCCCAGCTCCCTGCTTTCACGGGGTGGTGGCTCCTCCTCCCTTCTTCAGCTGGGAGACTCTGCCAAATTAACATGAGAGGTCTTGCAACATTTTGGCCTAGTCTCCCAGTCAGGAGTCCCATGGGCCATGGCTGGGGCAGAAGGTGGGAGCCACCGGCCAGGGGAGGGAGGGAGGAGGAGCTGCTGCCACCATTGCTGCTGGGCGAATGCAAGGTGTTGGCCGGCTGGCCAAGCTAGCAGGCAGCTAGGGATGGAAGTGGTGTCAGTGGGAGGGAAAGAGAGAGAGAGAATGGCCAGCTAAGCAGCTGTGGGGCTTTTGGATGGGGAGGGTGGAAAAATTCACCACTTTTCACAGCCTGTGCTACCTGCTGAGTCCACTTCTTGCTGCTTAATTGTAAGAAACTTGCTGGCCCTGGTAATAAACTTAGAAAGTTTCAGAAACTTGGGTGCACCACTTCATGTGGAAGGGGAATCATGTCCCCAAGCAAGAAACCTACAAAGTTTCTGAAGGATAGGAGCAGGGGCTATGTGCTTTCAGGGTGTTGAGAGAATATTTCAGTGTGATCATACCAATAGCTTGTGATAACAGCATTTAATTAACTCAGATACTAATATTGATTTCATTCTACTAATAAATACATGTAACTGTTTTCTTGTAAGATAAAACCAGCAATGTACTAGCTAGATGAGGAAAAACTGCCTTCTTGTAGAGTTGTAAGCCTTCACCATAATGAACTTTGTTCCATTAGCAACTAGATGCATTCTGTTTGTTTTAGTTCATCTTGACCTAGAGACAAGATACATCATTCCTATGAGATACCCTGTATTATTGTAAACTTTCCCTTGGCACAAAAGTTATGCTGTACAATGTTCAGATTATGCTAATTCTGATGTTTCCAGTTCCCTATATAAGAGTGATACCCTATATACTTAATTCAGGCAGAGGTCTTTCTCTGGCTCCATCAGCTGATGAATTCCTCAATAAACTTACTTCTGAGAACTGAGCGTATGTAAGTATCATTGGTCTCCACTACGAAATCGAGTCTAGTTGCTTGAATATAACTCCTTTGAGTTATTGGGGGGGGGGGAGTCACCAATATATGAGAAGTCCCTTCCCTTTCAAAAGTCAATCTTCCCTAGAGCATTCATAGGCTAGTAAATGTTTCAACACATTAGAAAGAATTAGAGTAAAGATCCTTCTTATAAGGAATCAGTGACAATAAATGACCCCTTTCTCATAAGAGGGTGCCATAGGCCCCCCCCCCCGGGGAGACCCAAATTCCCGCGACACAGGGAGACCATTCTTGGCCATTCTTCTAATTCTATCAGGCTTCACTATGATTGAAAACTAGTTTAAGGCTTTTTTCACAGTGAAGCCTAATAGAGTTAGAAGAATGGCCACACCATGGTCCCATTCTTGCTCTTGCTCTCCCCCATAGCACCATGATTGCAGTTCCATGTAAAGTGTGCCCTATGATTAAAAGGTGGGCCTGTCAGTCACTGCTTTTAGAGAAAGGAAACCAAAAGTGCCCTCACAATGTGACCAGCTTGTCCGGACACGTGTGGGCTGTTGCGGGTGGGGGCTGGGAAGAAGGAGTAGCATGTAAGGCCCCCTCCACAAGAATGCGCCTTTGCGCCTGGTTCCGCGATTATGCGCATTATCGCGGAGGCGCATTTACTCACAATCCCTCTGCACGGGAGGCGGCGAGAAGCGGCGAAGCGCATTAAAAGATGCCCAAAAAGCGCTTTCCAGGTAGTTAATGCGCATAATCGCTTGTTCACACAGCGAAAATGCGCTTTAACGGCCGGAGCAAAATAAAAGTCGCTATTTAACGCGCGTTCGAAAATGCGCATTATCGGGGAGATAACGCGCCTGTACGCCCGTTTTGCGCTCCGCTCGTGTGTAGGTAAAATTTATAATGAGCCTTCAAGGCTCATTAAACGCCCCGTGTGGAGGAGGCCTAAGCCTGCCATTGGCAGCCTTCAAAATAGGGCCGTGGTGACGAGGAGGGGTGGAAGAGTATAAATTGTACTCACCCCTCCCATTTGCATCTCCTTGCTTGCAGCTCGCTTGGAGAGTGGTAGGAGCAAGGAGTGGCGGAGAGGAACCTCAGTGGCGGCTGGAGCTCTTTGGAGGCGACGGAGACAGTGGAGGGGCTTCGGCGGCAGCGGCGGCGGCGGCAGTCCGGTGGAGGTTCCAGCAGCAGTAGCAGGATTGATGGCGGCAGGAGATTGGCGGCAGCAGCGGCAGCGAGGGAGTTCGGCAGCGACTAAGGGAGTGACTGAGGCAGCAGCAGCGGCAGGCGCTCCCCACATCGGCGGCGTGAGCTCAGCGGAAGCCTGAGCTCCGCAGCAGCAGCGGCATACTGCAAGACAAGTTTGGGAGTAATAAATAGGTTGTTAATTAACAATTGGTCACGTCATGAATCTGGCAGGTAGGTGCGGACATCTGATGGGACAGGGCTGGAGAGCATTCACAGGCACTATTCAGGTGATTAGTAATTCCTGAGGGCTCCCAGCTGTGAGTTTTATGGCCTCAGCTGGTGGGATAAGGATTACTTTTGAGGCCAACCTTTCTCCCCCACCCGGATCCGCATGGAGTGGGGAGGGGCGGACACCGGAAGGTCTTCCTACCCCGAACGGGGAAACCTGTGTAGTGGTGAGAGTCGGCACCACTTAACAGGTGGTGAATGTCTCGTCCTATAAAGATAGATGTCCGCTTCGGTTTACCCAATCTGCAGATCTGTAAAAAAGTGGCCCTATTTTAAATCCAAGTACTGTGTCTTGAGTCTTCTTGTCTCCAGTCTCCATTTCTCACAAGTGCCCTCACAATGTGACTGGCTTGTCCGGACACGTGCGGGCCGTTGCGGGTGGGGGCTGGGAAGAAGGAGTAGCATGTAAGCCTGCCATTGGCAGGCTTCAAAATAGGGCCGTGGTGACGAGGAGGGGTGGAAGAGTATAAATTGTACTCACCCCTCCCATTTGCATCTCCTTGCTTGTGGCTCCCTCCCTCCCTCCCTGTAGGCAGTGTGGGTTCGCTGGTTGCCTTATGGGACCAAGCAGGAATTTTTTGCTCATAAAACACATTTATGTATATGAGTTTTTTCGCCTACTTCATACTGCAAGACAGGTTTGGGAGTAATAAATAGGTTGTTAATTAACAATTGGTCACGTCATGAATCTGGCAGGTAGGTGCGGACATCTGATGGGACAGGGCTGGTGAGCATTCACAGGCACTATTCAGGTGATTAGTAATTCCTGAGGGCTCCCAGCTGTGAGTTTTACGGCCTCAGCTGGTGGGATAAGGATTACTTTTGAGACCAACCTTTCTCTCCCACCCGGATCCGCATGGAGTGGGGAGGGGCGGACACCAGAAGGTCTTCCTACCCCGAACGGGGAAACCTGTGTAGTGGCGAGGGTCAGCGCCACTTAACAGGTGGTGAATGTCTCGCCCTATAAAGATAGATGTCCGCTTCGGTTTACCCAATCTGCAGATCTCTAATAAAGTGGCCCTATTTTCAATCCAAGTACTGTGTCTTGACTCTTCTTGTCTCCAGTCTCCATTTCTCGCAAGATGCTGTTTGCAGGAGACATAAAGTCCGTATGTCTCTGAAACACAACTCATTAACAAAGCCTCATTCTAGAATGGCTTCAGTTCTGTTGGCTTCAGTGAGAAGCTTGCTTGACCTCGGGATGCAACAGAACCAGAGCGAAGCAAACTGATTTTGCTCAGGCTTCAGGCTCTGCCCAAATCCAATGCATATCCCTGGTAGCCACTATTCTGTTGGAAACAGAATGCTGGCTTATATGGATGAGAGACTTGCCCAAGACCCCAAATTGATGAAAAGACATGAATAGAGCCTGAGCCCTAAACATCAAAACACTCCTTTGACTCAACCTTTACTGCTGCAATATCCATTTTACAGTAGGCAAACTAGACATCCTGAAAGATAAGTGTCAGGGAAAATTTAAGTTTAAGTTGTCTAAAAGTTGATTGGACAAAAGTTTGAGTGTCCAGAAGGACTGAACAATCCAGCTGAAGTCAATGAGCAGAGAGAGAAAGTTTTTTTCTATGCTGCAGAGAAAGGTCAATCTGATAGTTGGAATGTTTCTGCTAGGATAAGGTAATTGAACTGTGCTGAGCTAGGGTCCAGAAATGTATATAAGACAGCTTTAATAACAATGGCTGTGGTGGGTCAGGCTGGAGTTATGTGGAACGGAGACTGGTGTATGAGAGATTTGATGAAGGACTAGGCTACGCTATAGCCATATGGAAAAGCCTGTATATATCTGGAGAAATCAGTTGTGCCTTGTATATATTTATATACTGGAACACAAGTAAAGGACTTGTATTATACACAACTTGCTGAGTGTGAGTATTTCTTCTGCTGCTGGGATTTTACTGGACTTTATTGCTTACTCAAGTGCAGGCAGCACTTGTTTTCTTCCTTCAACAATAAGAGCCTGACTCAAGACCACAATATATGAATGTATCAAAGACTTTTTAATTAATTTCTCCCCAAAATCATCTCCTTCCCAGATTTTGAATTGTGTAATAGAACACTGAGAGCCAATGAATATGCTCACAACATCAAGTCACCATTAACAACTTGGCTGCCAGGTTCTCAATCAGTTTAAAGTTTTTGAAGACTTTTCATATAGAATACATCACAGCAATCAAGCAAGGTTGTTACTAAAGCATGGGTAAACAATTAAGTCTTACCAAGGTCATACTAGTGAAACTGTCACTTTCTGTTGTTTGTTTGTTTGTTTGTTTTACATAGATGGATGGTCTCCGTTAATGGATTATCTCAATTCCTGTTTTCTTTATTAGCTGCCTTCACATTTCTCTTCTTTTATCTATATAAATAAAAGGAAGTTGTTGTATGTCATCGATGGACTCATAAACTGTACATCCGATTGTTATGGAACTTTTAGGACTTGTTCTACCACTCTCTGGGATGGTTTTAAGCAGCACTACAGCGAGCAGATGTTTAACCATACAAGGTTCATTTTTTCATGTTTATTAGACATTAAAAAGCCCCAAATATTGAAAAGAAAGCACGTTAAAGTATGAAGAAAAAGGGGGGGGGGAGAACAAGCACAATTTGAAGCTAGGGAGGATTAGTAGGTCGGATTATAGGTTCTCCCCCTCTCCTCTGCTGTGGGGGCTATAGGAGTGGACCATGGCAGGGACCATGGCAGGGGTGTCAGCAGACATGACTTCACTCAGGCATAGAGTGACCATATTTGGGAAACCAAAAAAGAGGACACCCAGTGGAGGTGGGTGAGAAAGCAGCTTTCTGGGGCCTCAAGAAAGCGCATAATTCCCCATCCCCACTGCTCCAATTGGCACATTTAAGGCCCCAGTTGGAACAATTTGGGGGTGGCGGGAAAGCATGTCATTCCCGACCCTCCCCTCCATGCTCCAATTGGGGCCTTTTCTATAATATCCAGGAATATCACGCTTTACCCTTTAAGGACCCAATTGGTGCAGTGGAGGGGAATGACATGCCTACAGAAAGCGTGTCATTCCCCCCACCATGCTAACAGCCGACTTAAAGAGGAAAGTGTTTAATTCCAGGACACCCAGGATAGAACAAAACCCAAGACAAATCCGGGGAAAGGCTGACAGTTAGTCACCCTACTCAAGCGGGGTGAACACAATGTGTCCAACTTTGACAGCTTTGTAAGTTTGCTTGAAGGCTTCTCTGTATCAACCTAAAGGCAATTCCAACCCATGCAAAGCCAGGCCCATTCACGAATTTTATTTTTATTTTTTAAAAAACAAATTGTCCTTTAAACATTTCCCCCTGCCCTTAAATTTATTGATAAAGGTTCAGCTATTTATCGAGGGCATGGCCCAATGAACATTACAAGGCAAACATTTACTCAGAATGAAATTGAACTCTGTTCAGTAGGGCTTACTTCCAGATTAGTGAGCATAGGAACATGGTGAGCACAACCTTAAGTGCTTTTCACTCCCATTTGAAACATATGCGCTTAACTTTCCCATTGAAATAAATGAGGTTACAAAATTCTTGACTGTAGCTGAAGTTGTTTCTTATAATTTTATATTTATAAAAGATTATATCTATGGAATCCAATTTTATGGCGTGTTTACTTGGACATAAATTCCACTTTGTGTAATGGTGTTTTCTCCAGGATACATGTGGCTAGGCAACCCAATCTCATGAATGTTTACTCAGATGTAACTCAATGGGGCTTATTTCTAAGTCAGTGTGCATAGGAATGTAGATACAATTCTATGCCCTCTTACTTGTAAATAAGTGGCATCACTTTTGAGTAAATATGCATAGTAAATTAGGCTGACCAGATAAAATCCAGGTCAGGGCTCATGTAACTTTAACAGTTGTAGAGAAAAGGGAATTTCAGCCGGTGTCATTTGTATGCAATTAGTCCCTGGTGAAATTCCCTCTTCATCACAACAGTTAAAGGTGCAGGCACTATACTAGAGTGACCATAATCAAAAGAAGGCAAGGCCCCTGCAACTTTAACAGTTGTGATGAAGAGGGAATTTCACCAGGAACTAATTGCATACAAATGACGCCTACTGAAATTCCTTTTTCTCTACAACTGTTAAAGTTACATGAGCCCTGACCTGGATTTTATCTGGTCAGCCTATAGTAAATTCCTTAGTACCCACCTTACTCAACCTAGTGCCCTCCTGGTATTTGAACTACAATTCCAATCAGCCACTGCCAGCATGGCCACTGGCCAAGGATGATGGGAGTTGAAGTCTAAATGTTGCTTTTGTCTTTCCTAAATTAATTCTCCTTTCTCCTTGCCTTCTTGTGTTGTAGTTATTTTGTCATAGCCCCACAGATAATAAAAGTGGTGTTAATCTTCAGTATGGACATATCTATCTGCTCTAACAGCCAGTACAGTGTGTTATGGGCTTAACCTGTGTAGATTCTCTATCTCCTACAGCAATAGTAGATTATTAAGACTATTACTTCCTATTTATTACATGGTGTGTTCATTAATTACTTTATGCATTCCTTTCACTGTGGATGGGGGTATGTGCTGAAACAAATTTAACACCAAGAAATTGCACTTAAAAAATCTCTATATTTCATAACTTTATATGTTTTCAGCATTCCCAGGCCTTTGCCATACCTAAACGCTTCTTTATCTCTAGTTAGGCTATTGCCAAATTGCTTCCATTTGTACATTATTCATATGAGGCAAAAGCTTTTAAATGTGTTTGACAAGACAACTTCTTAAGCAAAGTCATTAAGATAACAGACCTCTGCAGGGAAGGAAGTTATTCAGATTATACATAAAACCTCTTGTGCATATATACTGCAAGGCTCCTATCCCTCCTTTCCTCCCCTTCCTATTTTTGTCTCTCAAACAGCTTGCGGGGGGGGGGGGGGAATGTAACAAATCACCACTTTGCTGCAAGTAATGGATGTTTCTGCTGATGTGCAAAAGCAAAACAGTTCTGCTCACAGTTATAAAACACTGAAAATGGGAATATAGCCCAAGGAAAGATTTTTGCATTTAAAGCTCAAAGGTAATTTTAGAGACTCTGGATATTAAAAAAGCAACACCTTGTTTCTCATTCCAAAGAAAAGCAAATATTTTAAAATACATACAGAATCAAGTGGCTTGTGATTAAGGGATTCACAAGCCATTAAAAGATCAGATTTTTGTTACATTTTTATTATTATTATTATTATTATTATTATTATTTATTACATTTCTATACTGCCCCATAGCCAAAGCTCTCTGGGTGGTTTACAAAGATTAAAAAATTAAAAATTAAAAATAGATATACAAAATTAAAAAGCATAAAAACAGACAACATACAAGGTCAATATACATTTAAAAACAACTTTAAACTCTCAGCCACCTAATTGATCTTGGGTTCAATTAAAAAACTAAACATATGCTATTAAATGCCTTGGAGAAGAGAAAAGTCCTGACCTGGCGCTGAAAAGATAACAATGTTGGCGCCAGGCAGGCCATTCCATAATTGGGGGGCACCACTGAGAAGGCCCTCTCCCCTGTTGCCTTCCTCCGAGCTTCCCTTGGAGTAGGTACCCAGAGGAGGACCTTAGATGTTGAGCATAATGTACAGGTAGAGGCATTCCATCAAGTATTGTGGCCCCAAGCTGTGTGAGGCTTTATAGGTTAAAACCACCACTTTGAATCGGGCTCAGAAACATACAGGCAGCTAATGCAAGTGGGTCACAGTCAGTCTTATATGTTCGAACCTCTTGGTCCTTGTGATTAATCTGGCTGCTGCATTTTGCACAAACTGAAGCTTCTGAACCATCATCAAAGGCAGCCCCATGTAGAGTGCATTGCAGTAATCTAACTTGGAGGTTACCAGAGCATAGACAACTGAGCCAGGTTATCCCTGTACAGATAGGGGTGTAGCTGGGCTACCAACCGAAGTTGGTAGAAGGCACTCCTTGCCACCGAGGCCACCTGAGCCTCAAGTGACAAAGATGGTTCTAGGAGAACCACCAAATTATGGACTTGCTCCTTCAGGGGAAGTGCAACCCCATCCAGAATAGGTTGAACACCCTCCATCCGGTCAGAAGACCCACCCACTAACAGCATCTCAGTCTTGTCTGGATTGAGTTTCAGTTTATTAGCCCTCATCCAGTCCATTGTCACGCCCCATACAATTCTGCTTGCATATACATTGTTTTGTAGTTATGTGCACATATATTTGTGGTAGGAACAAAAAGTAGGCCATATCTACACCAAGCAGCGTATAACATTTTGAAAGTAGTTTGAAAATGGTGTATGGAATGTGTCATAAGCCCAACAGTTGTTAATACTGCTATAAACCGTTATAAAGCAGTAGTGTAGTTCCTACCTACATATCTACATACAGGCTGGCGCAAAACAGTTTGTTGCCTTGAGGTGAAGGAGAAGATGTCCCGCTCCCCAAGGATTCCATATACAGAAGCAGATAGGTCTGGCAGCTGAATCTTACTTTAACTAATGATGGGACAGTGTCTTCTACTGTGCCTGAGGGCAGCAGGCTAATGTCTGGGGTTCATGGCAGGCTGTGTGACACAAAAAGCTCTGTCCTCCATTACCCATGCTAGCTCATTGATATGGCTGTTCTCTCCTAGCGTTCACCCCTTGAGACAGCCTCCACACTCTGCCTAATGGTTGGGCAAGCCCTGTATATTTCTCATTCTTTTTATAGGAGAATACACACTGAATTTATGACACACAATTATAATTAGGAAGACACGCATTACTTATAAAGAGCACAAACATAAAAGTCTTTGTAATGCAGAAGTACTCATGGCTCCCAACCCCCAACCCCCTGTCTGTAGTATCCAAAGATCACAGACATTTTTATTTATAGTCATTTTGGATATCTGGCTGGCTTTCTATTAAACTTTTCATTTCCCCAAATGTATACATTTTAAACCCATAGATAAGCTTTGCAATTGGATGGATATAAGGATTTTTTCATTTTCACACAAAAGCTGATTAGCTAATTAGTGCTAACCTATCAGTTGAGTACATTACATTAAATAGAACAAAAGATTGAAGGATTGAAGATGTAACCCCTAGATTAATTTGTACATAACAGTATGACTGAACATGGGAAATATGAGATTGGGAGCCCATCTACACACGCAGGATAAAACACTTTGAAAACGTTTTGAAAACTGTATATGGAATGTGTCCTGGGCCCCAACTGTTCTCAAAACTGTTATAAACTGTTTTAAACCATTTTTAACAGTTTTAAAGCAGTAGTGTGGATAGGATCTCAGTTATTGTACCCTTGTATACCCTATCAGTGTAAATGCATGAGAATACTAAACTGTTACTATTTAGGATCTATGTACTCCAAGTGGACATATCTACATAGGCACATTATTTCTTAATGAATTGTGCATTTGCTTTGCAAACACCCAGGAAGTCTGCAAAGTCAGGTGAGAGATCAAACTTCAGCAATATCCTTATTTTATGTCTCTCTGTTGAAATTCAATTGTATACTCCTTTGTGACAGAGACCTACCATTTGCTAATCTTACTCTGTAAAGAACTATGCACCATCCATGTGATTTAAATGCCTGTTCTTTGTGGCATATTGTAATTGGGACTGTAAGGTTGATCAGGGAAGGGCCGCAGGATAGATGGTCCCACACCTGGACACAATTTGGATCAGACAGTCTTGTATCAAGGGATTATTCTTGTACCAGGGATGTATTACATTTCTAACATTCTCAATACACAGGTATCTACTTCTATGCCTAGCCCAACAGTCTGTTATGCAGTGAACTCACTTTTAACTCTGCCATATGCTTTCAGCAGCTCATAAGCTCATAGGCTCTGGGCTATTTGACATTTCCTGATGGCTCAGCAAGTCACTCCAAGAGAGTTTTAGGCTTGTTCTTCATTGCTGTCATAGCATGTGGCTTGGAGGGATGTTCTGGAAGCCGCATTTGAGTGATGTCTAATATCTCAAAGCAGCTCATCTGCCAAGGCATAAATAGGGTGACATCCTGGATTCCACAAATAAGCACTATTGTGACTTGATACTGATATGCAATTATAATCAGCTTATGCAGGGACTGGTAGTATTCATCATGTTGTTAGTATTGTAAAATTGAACCATTGTAGATAGGAGTCACACAGCTTGGGGGCCTTGTACCTTCACTCATTGTTTTCCTTGTGTTATGAGACATTTTCAGCAACACTTGATTAAAACTGCCAATTTGTTGGGTATAAAAGGGAATCTCTCGACACCACCAGGACTAATTATGTTGTCCTTGCCAAAGGGGTAGTTGAATAATTGCATGCGATTATTGCACAGCTATGGTGCTTTTCATGGCAGTGGCAATGCAAAGAAGATTGATTCCCTTTAATTACTCATTCAAAAATAACCCTCTTGAATCATTTCCCCAGTTGCGAAGAAGCATGTTCCTACATCTTCCTTCCAAAAGGCACCTGGATGCAATGGGTTCCCTGATGAGATAGCATTGTGGTCTCCATGTGTCTAGCCTAGATAGGATGGTCTGCATTGTAATGATTGTGGGTCTTTTATTCTTTAAGCAAAGTTCTAAGCTTCTCAACAGACACACTCATAAGTGCATAATAGAAAGCTCTAGTTTTTAAGGACTAAATTCTAAACAGCACTTTATCAACAAAACAAAACAAAAAGGAAGGTCAAACTGTGATTATATTGTTATATGAGTATTTAATACTTGAGTTCTTGATTTTAAAGGAAGCAAAAGCTAAGTGTAGCCATACACATACTCTGGATTTCAGGAAAGATGATTTTAATAAAATCAAAACTATGATAAGTAAGGTTCTCTGGCCACTTGGCCGCAATAAAGGAATTGAATTGATAAGTAAGGTCCCATGGCAAGTGACCCTAAGGAGAAAAGGAGTCCAAGATGGGTGGGAGTTTTTTAAAAAGGAAATTTTAAAGGCACAATTACAAACGATTCCAACAAGGAAAAAGACAGAAGACAACAGAAGAAACCATTATGGCTCCACAAAAAGCTTAGAGATGACCTGAAAATAAAAAAGGATACATATAGGAAGTGGAAGGAAGGCCAGGCTACAAAAGAAGAGCACAAACAAGTAGCACAGAAGTGCCGGAATGGTGTCAGGAAGGCTAAAGCTGAGAATGAGCTGAGGCTAGCGAGGGATGCTAAAAGCCATAAAAGGGCTTTCTACAGATACGTGAATAGTAAAAGACAGAGGAAAGAAATGGTGGTTCAACTGCTTAATGAGGATGGCAAATTGGTAACAGATGACAGAAAAAGGCCAAAGTGCTCAATTCCTACTTTGACTCAGTCTTCTCCCAAAAGCAGATCTTTGACCATCACCCCCTTGGAAAAAGTGAAGTACAGGCTGAAGGGGCAGGATTGCAGTTTGAGATTGATAAACAAATGGTCAAGAAACACCTACTTTCTTTGAACGAGTTCAAATCTCCAGGGCGCAGCGAACTGCATCCTAGAGTAATAAAGGAGCTGGCAGAAGAATTCTCAGAACCACTGTCTATTATCTTTACGAAATCATGGAAGACGGGTGACATGCCAGACGACTGGAGGAGGGCTAATGTTGTCCTTATCTTCAAAAAGGACAAAAAGGAGGAACCTGGGAACTACAGACCAGTCAGTGTGACATCCATCCCTGGGAAAATTTTGGAGCTAATTATAAAGAAGTAAATCTGTAACCACCTTGAAAACAATGCAGTGATTACTAGAAGCCAGCATGGATTTGTCAAGAACAAATCCTGTCAGACTAATCTGATCATATTTTTTGATCAGGTAACCTCCCTTGTGGACTGTGGGAATGTTGTGGACATAGTATATCTTGACTTCAGCAATGCTTTTAACATAGTACCCCATGACATTCTGATTCACAAACTAGTGAAAAGTGGGCTAGATGGAACAACTACTAGGTGGATCCACAGTTGGCTACAGAATCGGACTCAAAGAGTGCTTATCAATGGTACCTTCTCAAACTGGTGGAAGGTAACAAGCAGGGTACTGCAGGACTCAGTCTTGGGCCCAGTGCTCTTCAACATTTTTATTAATGATCTGGACAGTAAGTGCAGGGAATGCTTATCAAATTTGCAGATGACACAAAATTGGGTGGGATCACTAATACCCTGGAAGACAGAAACAAACTTCAAAGTGATCTTGAGAGACTGGAGCACCAGGCTGAAAACATCAGGATGGAATTTCATAGGGATAAATGCCAAGTTCTACATCTAGGAAAAAGAAACCAAATGCACAATTACAAGATGGGGGATACTTGACTCAGCAATACAACAAGCGAGAAGGATCTTGGAATTGTTGTAGATCACAAGCTGAATATGAGCCAATAGTAGGATGTGGCTGCAAAAAAAACAAACAAATGCTATTTTGGGCTGCATTAAATCACGCGAGTTACTGGTTCCCCTCTATTTGGCACTGGTTAGGACCCATCTTGAGTGTTGCATGCAGGTCTGGGCACCACACTTCAAGAAGGATGCAGACAAGCTGAAGCATGTTCAGAGGAGGGCAACAAGGATGATCAGGGGTCTGGAAACAAAGCCCTATGAGGAGAGACTGAAAGAACTGGGCATGTTTAGCCTGGAGAAGAGAAGATTGAGGGGAGATATGATAGCACTCTTCAAATACTTGAAAAGTTGTCACATGAAGGAGGACCAGGATCTCTTCTCGATCAACCCAGAGTGCAGCACACAGAATAATGGGTTCAACTTACAGGAAGCCAGATTGTAGCTGGACATCAGGAAAAACCTCCTGACTGTTAAAGCAATACGACAATGGAACCAATTACCTAGGGAGGTCGTGGGCTCTCCCACACTAGAGGCATTCAAGAGGCAGCTGGACAGTCATCTGTCAGGGATGCTTTAAAGTGGATTCCTGCACTGAACAGGGGGTTGGACTTGATGGCCTTATAGGCCCCTTCCAACTCTACTATTGTATGATTCTATGATTCTGTGATTTTTTTTTTTACATTAACAAATAAATTAATTGTGCACACATCTGTGACAAAATGTTTTAGAATTTTATCCAAGATTTTCACCGTAGTTTAGACAGAGGATTTGGTTTGAATTGTGCTGAATTTTAACACTGGGAGGATCCCCTGCATTTTCATCTGCTGATTGTGTTTTTAGTTAATAATTCTGGATTTACTCCTTTATTAATGAAAAAATAACCTGGTAGGTAATTATTGAACTTTGGAGCTGCCTCCCCACCCTGCAAATGTCTTGCTTTCCCAATTCGACGTGATTAAATATGAAATGCAGGTTCAATATGTATATCTCAGTGTGCTAAATGATATTGTGACAATAGTAGTAGTGATGAAGCCTTTGGGAATGGTTGGCTGAGTTTCTCTATTTTCCCATAGGAAATCCTGGACTAGGGGAAGTGATCCTGTACTTAATTCGAAGCAGTGCATAGAACCTGGTGCCAGATACCAGTGTTATTGAACTGACTGGGAACAGAGACCACAGTGCTATCAAACCCAATATGTATGGAAGTGGCAAACTGCTGAGAAAGTCCAATACTGTCACATTTGACTTCAAAAGAGGAAACTTCTGAAAAATGAGGGGACTAATTAAAAAGAAGTTGAAAGGGAGAGCCAACAAGGTCAAGTCTCTGTGAAGCACTTGGATGTTATTTAAAACCATAAGAATGGAAGCTAGAATATGTAGATTAGAAAAGATGTCATCAAGTCAAAGAGGGTGCCAGTATATTTAAGTAGCAAAATCAAAGAAGCTATAAAAGGCAAGAAGGCTTCCTTCAGAATTCCTCAACTGAAGGGAGGGGGGCTTCTAAAAGCAAATGAGCCAACAAGAGAAAGGAATGGAAGACAATGCAGCTGGGAACAGGAAGTAGGAGGAGATAGTGGAGGCAAAAATGAGAACAAGAGATGGGGTGGGGTGAGAATATACAAACAAATAAATGAGCAAGGAAAGAGAAGAGAGGTAGAGAAGGGGGGATGGCAGGACAACCAACACAGGAGAGAGGAAGAAAAAAGGAAGAGGTGTGAAATAGGAGACACAGTGGAAAGTGAGGGAGCCAGAAAATGAATTATTTGTGGGGGAAGGGAAGAGAAAGCCTGAGAAATGAGAGGCTGAAGCTGAAATAGAAGCCTTTTATTAATTCATATTGTTGTGGGCCCTTACATGTATAATATATCTGTATGAGTCAAAGCTGATGAAATTTCAGAAATGAAATGGTCCAGGAAATGAATCTATAAAATTATAAACCAAATGCTCTATAGTATATATATATATATATATATATATAGCACTATATATATATATATATATATATAGTGCTATATATATATAAAACTATAACAGCGAGTAAATATTTATGTATCAAGTACACAAGTACATTGTCAATTCTGGACTTGCTGGAGGCAGGGCTAAATCATAAGGTTCCAAAATATACATTCTTTACCAGAACAAATTGAACAGGCACTCCAGTGTCTCTAGCAACAAAACCATCTTTTGCAGTCTCTTTACATCCTTTAAGCAGTGCTTACGTTCACTTTGTCAATAGTAAGCCAGTCCTATGTCTTCTCCTTAAGCGCTAGGCTATCATCGTCTGCGTTTTGTCTGTGACTTCCCATTTCTGCTGCCAAACCCAGCAGGAATACTATGCTCTTTCCACCTTCTGCTTCTGGTGAGTGCCCAGCTGGCTGAAGCCTTTTCCGCACAGCCCAATCAGCCAGCCTTATGTATATTCTACCTCCCATCATTCTCTTCCTGAAACTTCTTGACCTTCTATTTCTCTGACTCTTTTCCTGCTGTGTTATTTATATCTTGGAACCATTGGCTCCACCCCATCCTCAATTCCCTCCTGTGATTATTCCCTTCCTGGCTCCAGCTGCAGCTGTCATCAGGTCCTTAATGGACTCCTTTTTTCTTGTTGCCATCCAGGTTTGCCATTATTGCTCCTGTAGCACCTGCACCCATCCCTGTTAACCACATGCATACTGAAAATCTATGGAGAAATAGCACCATGAACTCCCAAACTAAATATGGATATGGCCTAGGAGAAAATTCGCTGGGGATGTGCAATGGTGCCCTTGTGCTGCTCCCATCCATTTCAATGGTTCTCAGGAGAATCACAACAAATTGTGCCCCAAATATTTACTTCATCATATAGACCAGTTTATAAGAAGTAATCCTAAATTGGTCCATGCCAGAGATTTTATTCCATATAATCCCAATCTTGTGTGCCCAGATACTAAAGTAAAGCAGGCTGGTGTTTTTTCTTTTTTTAAAAAGAGAAAATAATAAGACTGATAACTGCAGATAGCGTATTGCGCTTGTTATTGGAAATGAATGTTTGACAATACCCATGTGATGCTAGAAAGAAAATAATGTGTTTCCTCAGCATAGACAGGCTTGCCAAATCATCTCTGCAGGGAACATATTTACTAGAAGGCAGTTCACAAAGAAAAGGCTGTCGTAAATGTAGATGTAGATGTTCCAGTGAGGGTTAAGAAACCGATCTACCTATTTTCTCCAAATAGTGGCTATTTTCGGTTAACTGTATATTCATTTTAAAAGAAATAAAAAATAAAAATCACTACACATGAAGCTAAAAATCAAAGAATAAAACTTGCAAAGCACAATCCATATGGGAAGTTCCCTTTTAAAAAATCAACCCGACAGAGCTCTTGTGCAGACTTATTTCATTTTGAAGGGCTTGCAAAGGAAACCTTCCCAATGGATTGTGGCTATAGAGAACTCATTTCCCCCCTGGTACCTTTTGAACTTTTACAAGAGACATGGGACCCAGAAAATCATTCATAATAGTAGGAACACATATAAACATTGGGGGGGGGGGATTCTCACAGTCATAAGTTATACTCTTCAGTGAAGATGACCTTTCACCTGTGAATATATATATATATATATATATATATATATGCAATTACACAGAAATTTCGTTAATTTTTAATTGATAAAGTTATGCCACTTTTCATCTGATTTTTCCTTGTTTTAGGGGGTTAAATGTTTTTAGAAGAAAATGAATCAAAATGACTGAACAAAATTGGGTCCTGAGTTTTGAAAATATTGCTGAACTGTGTCATATTGGCACATGGTGTCTTCAATAAAAAAAAACATATTGAGGACACAAATCATTTAGCCCAATGCCTGCTCATACTTATCAGCCACAATTTTGCACATATTTGTGGTCCCCAAGTTGATATATGTATGGGTGGTATGTAGGGATGTATGAGACATTCATTTCAGCAATTTTTAAATTAGGATTTACCCAGTTCACATCTTCTGGACCGAATACGGATTTGGACACATTTCTGAGCTTGCAACATGATTGACAGACCAAAAAAAAGGTGTTTGATACCATGCTTATATAATTTCTACTCGTGCGGGTCCTCGTAATTAGAATAAACTTGCAAAAAACAGCCTGAACAAAGTACATCTTTAGTAAGCATCACATTACAGAAAAAAGCCACAATTAGTCCTTAAATGTCCAAACACAAAGATATGGATCACTTGCTTATAGCCCAGTCCCAAGTGTATTTTGTATCTCTGGATGCTGAGTATTTCCGGAAGTTCTTTTTGTAGAATTTCTTAACTTTAATTCACAGGGCAATCCCCAATGTGTAACTCAACATTGTTGTTCAGCGTATTAGCCCTGCAATAATAAAATAATTATGACAAATATCAAGGATGCAAAAATTATTCTCTATCTGGTTGAAATTCTACTGTACACAATAACAGTTCAATTTAATTTATACAAGGTGATAAGAGCCTATAATGATACAGCAATTCTTCTAACATTCAGCTTTCAGCAGAACAAACTGATTGTCTTTTTTAGTTTTTTCTTCTCTTAGCCCTCCCTCGGAGTGAGGACTCCACCCAAAGGACTAAACCATCTGCTCCATAGGGGTTACACTTACATTTGAAAAAGGCACATGAAAAAATGCATATCTTTGAAAAATGTGTAAATATACTGTAATCAATGGGAGAGGAATACATACATTTCAAAGATGTGTACCACTGATGTGTACATTTGGAAAAATATGCACCAAAATACACACATATTTTCACGTGAAAAGAAAAAAAGCAAAGCTTGCAATCTGATATGGACTCAATCAGAACAGGCTTCAAGATGGAATTCAGAGTACTTGAGTTTTGCAGGTTCACACATCTCTGCTGGTATGTACTGTACAGAGTTGTACAGAAAAGACTGAAGAAATGCAGTATCAATTCATAATGACTATGAAGAGGTTTAAATAATAAATATGATATATAATTTAGTTTACACGTGTAATATGGTTTAAATGTGTAATATCATGTTACAGTTTCGAGAGGGATTGCTGTGTTAATACGTTGCAGCAAAATCAACTGTCTGGTGGCACTTTAAAACCTAACACATTTCTTATGGCATAAGCTATCATGGATTACAGCCCTTCATTATTTATTTATTTATTTATTTATTACATAATGCATTATGTAATTGTAATAAATTACAATTATGCAGCTGATTAAGTGGACTGTGGTCCACAAAAGCTCATGCCATAATAAATTTGATAGCCATTAAGGTGACACAAGACTCTTTGAACTAATGGCTTGCATCCAATATTGCAGAAGTGTTCTCCCTTATCTCCTTCCCCCTGTTCCGCTGTCCAAATTTGGTCCCCCATCCCTCCCAAGCAGATTTGAGGGTACACAGGGGACTGGATGGAAAAAAATATTCCTCCAGCAGTTTCCATTCCGCTGGAGGACAGTCAGGGTTGGATACAACCCATGTTAGAAGGCAGTCATATTTCTAATTAACATTATGCATACAAGTCTACAGCAACTTTCTCCCATGCAAATGTGAAGCATGATTGTATTTTAGATACATAAAACCCAAAATTACAATGAGTTGAGTCCAGATGTCTGTTCAACAGAGTTCTGCTGACACTGAAGAAATATGGTGAAGTAATGTTTGTCAATTCCCCCTTGCACTTGCAGTCACTAGCCCACCTTCCATGCTGTTCTGTAGAGTTGGAGGACACCCAGAATGGTGTAGTACTGGAGGTGGAAGAGGGAATTAGAAGGGGGGGAATCTGATTTGCCCCCTTCCTCTCTTGAGAAACCTCTGCTGATCTCCTTTCCCTCTATAAATGGAAGGATCCCATCCATTCATGGAGGAGCATGTCTAGATCCAACCCATTGCTTATAGCTAAAACAGTTAACTCAAAATCCCTTGTTTGTTTAGAACAACATTTACCCAGCTGTTTTAAAACAGAATCCAATTGTACATATTGATTTTTCATTGATGGATATAATCTCCACTCTTAACAAAATGACAGAGCTTCAAAAAAAAATCTCTCCACGGAGACCTTTATAATACATGACATGGGTTAACAACTTAATGCCAACTAAAATTTGCATTTCATCTCTTAGCCTGCTGTAATCATTTCTCTTGCAGATCTCAGCATCATTTCATTTTAATTTGTTCAATTCTTGGTCATTCTCTCTCCCCACCCTCCAAATGTAGATGGCTGCCATTTACTATGTGGGAAAACATGTCAAAAATAGTGTTTAAATTAAATTCACTGTTTGTGGAGCATAGGAAAAAGTGGGGAGGGGGGAGTGCCTTTGACCAGTGTCAAATTTAGAAGTCAGTGCCAGAGAAACCTAATTGTAAATGTAAATATAGCTTAATTGTTTACCATACAGTTGTGGTTGAAAGATTTCTGTGTAATGCATGGCAGTGTCCTTTCAGCCTATGTTAAAGCTCCATTACAACAAAATCCAAGACTGTTTGCTCTAATGAATGCCCTTATTGTGAATGAGCCGAACTGTAAAGAGCTCTTCAGGTGGAAGAACGAGTCAACCCTCTGAGGCAGAGACTTTTGAAAGTCAGGGGAAATGGTCAGTGGATAAATTTTTGAGGAGTACGTTTAATTTTCCTGCATCCAAATGATTAAAAACACGATCTTAGGATAGATTAGGGTGGCCATTTCCACATCACCAAAAAAGAGGAAGTGACCTACTAAAATTTGCATAGGCCAATAGGTGTCAATTTGGAAATAATTACAATGCATCTCAGTATAGTGGGGAAGACTGTGACCAGGGGACCTGTGCTCTTGCTCAGTTTGTGGTCCAAATGTTGTTGATGGGCAACAGGGATGGCCCTACCATTAGGCAGAGTGAAATGATTGCCACAGGTGGCAGATGGGGCAGTGGTTGCAGCCTCCTAGCTGTTCCTCCTGGAATCGCTGGCTGTTCCCCTCTGTTGGAAGACAGAGCCATGTATGCTGCACAACCTGTCCTGATCCCCCTAAACTAGCCTGCTGCTTCAGATGTGGTGGAGGAGGACCCTGACCCATCAACAATGGTAAAATAAGATTCAACTGCCAGACCTATTGGTTCTTGCACATGGAATAGAGACTGTTTTTTCCAGAATTTTACACAAATTTAATCATAGAAATATAGGTGAAATAAACAAATACTGGCTGAAACCATGCATTTCCCAGGTAGGCCTGGTGTACATGGGGGGATTGCGCATTTTGGAGGGGATTTGTGCAAGTGCGAATTTGCACAATTTTGGGAAATTGGGAAAAAACTGATTCTGTAAATGAGCGGATGACAGAACAAAAGGCACCTGAGATCCACAAAACACAGATGGAATGGATTTTACAAAACCCGTATAGCCCTTGTCTAAGGCTGTCCTGATGGGCAACTTCAAGACTCCTATTTTCCTTCTTATGGTTCTTTATCTTTAATCCTGACGTGGACAGGACTGTCCTTCATGCAAAGAATGCTTTCAAAGACAGAACGATTCTTGGACAACCCTTCAAATACAGGACTGTTCTCTGTAGACATTGCCATCTGAGGGTAGCATAGTATCTCCCATATATTTCTACCCATGTTTTGAAATTGTAATCAAAGTCACCCCTTTCAGGGTCCTCACATACTGAAGAGTAGTGGGTGGCTCCTCAAGAATAATCCCTTTCAATAGTAATACCCAGAGAGACCCACTGGATTTTACATCCTTTTAATGGCTCACTTGAGTTCAAAATATGGCAGCCAGGTTGGTCACCTGTACACCTAGGGATGACCATATTATGCCAGCTTTAAAATCGTTCCACTGGCTGCCAATTAGTTTCCAGGTGAAGTACAAAGTGTTGGTCATTACCTTTAAAGCCCTACATGGTTTGGGTCCAGGTTACCTGCGAGATCACCTTCTCCCATACAATCCACCCTGCATGCTCAGGTCCTCTGGGAAGAACTTACTACAGTTGGCCAAGAGTAGGCTAACAACCGTTACCCAGAGGACCTTTTCTTCTGCTGCTCTCAGACTGTGGAATGACCTGCCGGAGGAGACTTTTAGAATTTAAGAAAGCTATAAAAACTGGTCTCTTCCAGCAGGCATATCCAGTGGAATTTTAGAATGTTTTTAGGATGTTTTTTTATGATGTTTTATTGCTATTTCAATAATGTGTGCCATGTTTTTAATCAGTGTTCTTTATTTTATCATATTTTATATTTACTGTTGTTCCCCACCTCGATCAAAATGGAGAGGCGTGTAAGAAATAAAATTATTATTATTATTATTATTATTATTATTATTATTACACAACAGGCTGTATTGTGGCATTACAAAAAAAGAAGTCTTCCATAAATAGTTGCACAAGAGCTAATGGAACATTTTCTCCTCTGTTCAAGATACTGTGGCTCCAAACCATTGGTAATACCTGGTAATAAGAAAGATTTAGTATCAACATCTTGAAAAAAATACTGTTGGGTATCAACAGTAGGAATTTTATGATAACCTGTGTACAAATTCTTAGTTATCCAATAAATGTTGATGTTCAGTAGGGGGGAAATCTGGGATATAGTACACACTTTTCACAATATATTAACTTGAGGTGGGAAAAACCTGTTCTAACATAATGACCAGAATATTACATAATGTCTTAAACACAGTAAAATTGCAGATATTTATAATCATCTATGCTAAAAATGTAAAACAGAATAAGGAGCTGTTCTTATTAATGATGGACTTATTCATTTGCTAATAAAAGTTGTTTTAAATGTATAAACTAATAGAATTACTGGTATGGAATTTTCTAAATCCTGTAATATTTTTATTGATCTACCAAACCAGTCAATATCAGGTGTTGAGGATTCTTTTCTCATAATATAATACCTCCTAGGATTCTTTATGCTAAGATTTGAAGAAGAAGAGACATTCCCTGAATTTAAGATTAAGTCAATAGTTTACATGAATATGCAGCTAAGGCTAAATTAAGGCATTTAGTGACAACTGAGCAATGTCTCATTGAAAACTAGCAATTGTTCATTGGATTTTAGAATACCAAGCACTCATGTCACATCATGTATTAAATCTTTTATGTCCTAGCATTGCTAAGTACTGTGATCAAGGAAATATTTCAATGTGTGTGTTTGCAATTACCTGCAATGCATTATCATTTACCTACTTTTTGTGTCTATCTGCAATTAAATTGCATTGTAATAAGAATAAAAACACAATCAAATCTAAACTGAAATCAGCCAGTGCAACACCATCTCACACTATCAACAACAAGGTCTTAGCCATTGTTCCTCAACCAGGTAATGCCTGGATTTGCTGAGATTGTATCAATTTGAGAAATGTCTTAAAATATAACCTGCTGTCATTTCTGGTACTGCACTTTACTTTGTCACAGAGCCCTACAATCAAAATCTATCTATCCATCTAGGTGCTTTATACGCATCATTCATTGTCACATGAGCTCTCTGAGATATCTCAGCCTTTGAACAGAACATACACGGTGTGCTTGTTATAGCCTGTAGCTTCCAGTAGCAGTCATAAGACAACTATTTGATTTAGTTATGCTTGCTTGGAAGGGAAAAAAATAGATCTTGCATTAATAACCTGCAAAGGGCATTCCAGTGTCAATTCTTTTCACACTCTTTTCCTTTCAACTGCATCACTGGAGAACTACCATTTCATACTGAGAGGCAAAATCAACAAAGAAAGATGCTGCCGCTTGGAATAGAAGTGTAATGTGCTAAAAATGCTCCATTCACACACTTGTGGTTTAGTTTGGAAATGAAAGGCCATTTCCTTGTCCACCTTCTTGAATTATGATCAGTCACCTGGGTATTTACTAGCATCTAACCGAAGCTGAGAAAGACTTTGTTTTCTCTTTACATGTCAGTACCAAATGTATACAAAACATCTATTTTCCATAACTGTGAAGGAGTCATCCACCCAAAGCCTCCTGTTGACTGCTGGCTGAAGCCCCCCATCACATGCCTACCCATCTGCCCACCCATCTGAAGCTGCCTGCTTCTGCATGCTGGTGATGAGCCAGGGGCTTTGGCAGGTGGGCAGCTTGTAGGGGACTTCTGTACATGCATGGGTGCCTGGCTTTGGCAGGCAGGCAAGCAAATGAGCTGTGGCAGGGGCCCATTGGCAGCACTATGCCAAGGCACTACTAGAATCTGGCCCTGGCCTTAACAGAGCCCTTTAAAAAGAAATATACAAGTTGCAAACACGTAAGAAAGTTACCACATCCCTTTCTCCTAACAGATCCCTCTTGTGACAGGGTGTGCACAACAAAGGCAACACTGAAATGAATGTGAACCATTCATTAAGAAATGAATGCCAGAACAACAAACAACTTCTGAATTGCCATACTTCCATTCATTAATTTCATGCAGAACTCACTCTGTTTTCTCCTAAACAGCCAAAATAGATCAGATGGAGCTTCCAGAGGAGGGGAGGAGCAATTTTTAGTTCAGTCTATTTTTAGTCCTGGCCACCAACTGCTGATCACCCAAAGCAGATGAGAGAGAAAAATACTGAAATTATTTTTAAAGCCTCAGGAGGCACGCTCAGTCCTGGGAGAAGAAAACCATGATGCAGGGCCAGCACCAGTACACAGCACCTGAGTTTGTTCTTGAACCCCACACTGGGGGAGGGGAGTCCACTAGACCAGAGCATCCCTTCCCACTTATCTCCCTTTTCCCACCCTATCGATAAGCAAAGCGCTTCAGAATTTTTATCTTTGTTGCATTCATCACAGGTACATAAACTAAACTACCATTAGTCTCTTTTTACCATTGGGGGTGGGGGCAGAGGCTGAGAGAGTGAGTGAATTGCTCATGATTATTCAGTGAATCCATGGCCATGCTGTTCAACATTCTAGCACTCTGAGCTAGCAATAACCTCTGGACCAAATGTTCTAATGCATGTATGGGGTTTGCTTGCCTACAAACAAGCTGTAGTGGAAGGGGGCAAAGAAATCCCATAGGCATTCCTTCTCCTTCAGGATCATAGATCTGTTTCTTCATGAAAGTGAGCCATATGCAGCCCCCACTCCCCCTGTTGTGTGCCACCAAAATTTGGTGGCAGCAAATTCATTGGCAGCAAGAAAAAAATGGCATGTGGAGTGTTACAAAGGCCAATTGTAGCTGGCTTGCAAGCATTTCCCCCCCCCCCCCATTTTAGTGTGCTATAGCTGCCATCAAGTGCTGCAAGGGTCAATTTTACCTTGCAAACAAGCTAAATGGAACCCTCATAGCCCTTCAAGGTTTGCTACTCAATTTCAGCAGCAAATAAACAAACCAAAAACATTTGGATTTCTTTTTAAAGGGGAGGAATACAGCCCCTGGGGCCCCTGGGGAGGTGGTAAAAATGGCCCCTGGACCTCCCACAGGTGCCCACCTCTATGCAAATAGGTGGAACTTAGAAATTCATCAACGAACAGAGTATATCTTGATGATGTAAAAACTGTACATGGTCCACATTAGGGTTGTGTATCGTATTGTTAAAATGTCCGATAACGATACGATAAGGTCATTATCTGACATCCAATTAACGATAACAATACGATAGAAAAACCTCCAATAAATATCCAATCCAAAAATTTTCAGCCCGATTATACTGGATTATCGGACTGCCATATAAATAAACCTATAACTTCTGTATTTTAAAAGTTAGAGGCTTGAAACTTGGTCACAGTGCTTATGGGGTATGCCTAACTATGTGTATGAAATTTGAGATCAATCCCTCCAGCCCTCGATTTTATATGATTTTTTTAAAGATCCTGCAACTTTTTGACAAGTCTGAATGAACGCACATGGCGAGCGTTCATTCTGACCTGTCAGAACTTAAACAATCTTTTGTTTACCCCATAAGCATTGTTTACCCCATAAGCATACCCCTTAAGCATTGTGACCAAGTGTCAAGCCTGCAACTTTGAACATACAGAAGTTAAAAGCATTTTTTTCTAAAAAAATCAGCTCTATAGGTCACAATGGGGCTCCAAATTAAATATCAGATTTCCGATAATTATCATGAAGATGATACGATTAACCTATGATATTATCGGAGAGGATAATTTTTTTCATCCGAAATTCCGATAACGATAAAATACGATCTTTTTGGGCGTGCACATCCGTAGTCCACATCTGGCAAATAATTAAAACTAACTTATATAACTTATACCAACTACCCAACAGAACATTGGTATATTCCCCAGTTTAACAAAGTCATGAAAAGAGTTTCTTCTTTCCTACATCAAAAACATAACAACACAGAAATTTGTGCTATACCAAGTAAGACCAATTGTTCATCTTGCTGAGCATTATCTCTACAAGGGGTGCATAACCTCTAGCCTGAGGGCCATGTCTGGCCCTTTGAGGGTCCCAATCTAGCCCTCTGGGGGTCACCAGTCCACCCCCTTTTCCCAACCACCAATTGTATGGTGGTTTCCTGGATTGTGTGCAGTTTTTTTCTCCATTATAAAACGTTGAAATGCTTCTCCCGAGGCTTAGTTATTGCTAGTAAGAGCTTTAAGCTAAAATATGCTGGTATCCTTTGTATTTTTGCCTTGCCCCTATGGCCTTTGGGTGCTTCTCTAAAATGGAATTTAGCCCTTGGGGTGAAAGAGCCTCTGCACCCCAGGTCTATATTGACTGTCAGCAGCACTTAAAGGTTACAGACAGGAGTCCTTCCGAGCCTTACTTGGAGATACTCGGGATTGCGTGTGGGATATTTTGTATGCAAAGCATGTACTTTCTCACTGAGCTACTGCTCCTCATCTGCTGCATACCTTACTTCCTATATGCTGCATAACTCTCCATTAAAAATGCATTACACAACACTATCCTTCACAGCACTCTCTCACATATATACATTCTCTCTCTCTCTCTCTCTGCATGTGCACACACACAACTATTGGTGTATCTGTTTATAAAGAATGGCCTACTGAAGGGTGATGAGAATATGAAAACAGATTAATGCACGGAAAAGAGGCTGCTGTGGGGACAGTCCATCCAGCTTTTCCATTTACAGAGGTGGAGAGAACAGAACACCCTGTTCAGGAGGGGGAGAGTCTGGGTAAATATCCACTTTTCCGCTCTTGCTGATTAATTAGTACAGAAAAAGGGGCTTCATGAGTGCTGCTAAACTAGGGGCAGTATTCAACTGTGTCAGTCCGCTAACGTAAATGACATGGCACTGAGAGAAATTAGATTCCAAACTATGCGCAAGAGGAGGATCCAACTAAAGTCGGGTTTGCGCAGTGTTTGCACTTCACACTTGCACAGCAGGATGCACAATGTGCTTGCACAGCATTATGCTTGGACAACCAGTTGTGCATCACTCTTGCACAACTGGTTGTGCTACTAGTTGTGCGTTGTGCTTGCACCACCGCTTGCACAAGTATAATGCACAATGCAAAGATTTGGCAGAGTTCCCCTAGTGCTTTTTGAGTTTGCAAAATGATGCCGTAGGATACTGCCCCTGGTTTCTAGATAGCAGCATATAGCATCCCCAGTATGTTCAATGGAGTTATTCACTCAACTCGATTTTAAGCTTATTCATACCAGGGGTGGGGGATTTGGGGCAATGGTCAGGGATGATGGAGTCCAGCAATTTGGTCCTGTGGAATGCCACAGGTTGCTCATCCTTGGAAATTAAAGCCCAATGCCTTGTTCTGTCAAACAGAGGTGTTGGATCAAGTGTGATTTCAGAGGTCCATTTTAAAAATATGGAACGATGTGTTGGGGTATAATGGCAAAGCAGGAAAATTATCACAGGAAAATTCTTCTGAATGAAAGAGAGAGAGAGAGAGAGAGAGAGAGAAGTTAAGATAAAATGGCATGTTTGTTAAAACACATGTGAAAACCTCCACCTGCTATTTAAAGAATGTGAGTGTTTTTTTTTTTTTGGGGGGGGGTTATTTTTGTACTCTCTTTCTATGGCCAAGGAACTATTGAGCTCTACTGCTGAATGCTGAAAAATAGAACATTCATATGTCAAAACTATGAGCTTTCCCCATTGCCCACTAAAATAAAGAAGTCGGATATTTTTCTTCCTCTAGGACAGACTATCTGCAAGGCCTTTGTATGAAAAATTGCTTCCAGAAGGGGGGGAACCCTATACATGGGAGACACACGTATACAACTTCTATTCCTGTCCCTTTTCCCACTGCAAGTTGTCTGCTTCTTTTCTCTCAGCTTCATTCTCCCTGTATGGGGTCTGGTCATTTTCTGTCAAATTAATGTTCCTAGAGGGAGAACCTCATATGTGAGCTTGTGAGACAAATGTTTTCCTTGGGCAATATTATTATGAAGAACAAAGTGGAAAATAAATCTTGATTTATAACTCTTACTACACAATAGCACTGAATGATGGTGTAGAACTGGAACATATAGTTTGGGCTGCACATGAATGTATGCTTATTTAGTAACTTATTAAAATATGCATGTTAAAGATGGCTAGTGGCTGAATATTGCCATCAAAGTGAGGAAAAAATAATGTGCACAATTTCTCTCATTATTCATGTCCATGTCTGCAAGCAGATCACACTAGGAAGAGAAACCAATAGGACATAATGAAACACTTTCTTCCCCGTTCTACTGGCCAACCATAGTGAATTCTGCCTTGCTATTTCTTCCAGTGGGTGGGCCATCAATACCTCCCATAACTAGATCCTCACTCCACATGTGCCGACTACCAATGCATGAAACAAGAAAGAACGAGGGAGATGGGGAAAGTTGAAATGTGTGCATATGGAAAGGAATGGATCATGTTGCAAGTTTGAGACTCCTCCAGAAAACATGGAGAGAAAACAAAATCTGATCAATGAAAAATGTAGACAGTGGGATCACAGAGTTCAAGATTCTAAGGTGGCAATGGACAATTACTTAGGACCCTGCATTATATATTTTGTTTTTTATTGTTTTGCCCATCCACTACTGGGATCTTGGAACTACTAACTAGGGGCATGCATTGACCATAATATTTGGTTTGGCAATTGAGAAAACAGTCCACTTTGACTCCAAATCTCAATTTGGAAATCCAGATCTTCATGCCTCCTAATGACTATCATTGGAAATCAACAAACAGCTATTAATGCCTTCACAATGTACTCCGGCTTGTTTGGGCATGTGGAGGCTGTTGCAGGTGGGGGAAGGAGGCTTCGTGGAAGCCGGCCATTGGCGGCTTCAAAAAACAGTGCCACCACAGTAGGGAGGGGTGAAAGGATATAAAGCACAACTCACCCCTGTCTGCTGCATCTTCATCCTTCGCAGCTCATGCAAGGACTAAGGAGGCATCCCTTGGTGGCAGATCCTCCAGTGGTGGAGCACTCCTCGGAAGCAGATCCTCAGTGGTGGAGCTTCTTCAGCAGTGGCACGGTGAGGACGGAGGGCGATCCCTGTTGGGGTGGTGGTGGCAGTCTACAGCAGAAGGTGGATCTTAGCGGTGGCAGATTCTGTGGCGTGGGACCCCGGGACCCCAGCAGCAGCAGCGGAGGTACTGTTGGATCCTCGGCAGTGGCGAATGAGAATCAGCAGCAGCAGAGGACCTTGCAGAGGCATGGCCAGAAGGGGGAATGGATCGGCTGGTCCTTCCCCTTTCTTTGAGCCATAGTACGCCTTCTTCCCATGGGAGTTGGCAATCTGCTCCTGTCTTCGGCCTAACAGGCCACAGGTTTGGGGGCAGTGTTTCCTTGCCCCGTTGAGCAGTAGGCCCTCGTTCCAGGCTGTGATCAAGTGGGGGTGGCTTAGGAGGGCCTTGGCACATTAGTTGGGGTGCTGTTCATTCCCAGATCTCCCAAACGGGTGGGATTACCAGTGGTGCTTATTCAGCAACGTGGGTGGCATGGACATATAAAATCCAATTTAAGCCACCCCATTGGGCTTCCTAGTAGGGATGTGCATGCCCGAAAATATCGTATTTTATCGTTATCGGAATTTTGGACCAAAAAAATTATCATCTCCAATAATATCATAGGTTAATCGTATCGTCTTCACGATAATTATCGGAAATCCTATATTTACTTTGCAGGCCCATTGTGCCCTAAAGAGCAGGATTTCTTTTAGAAAAAATGCCTATACCTTCTGTACTTTCAAAGTTACAGGCTTGAAACTTGGTCACAATGCTTATGGGGTATGCCTAAGTATGTGTATGAAATTTGAGATCAATCCCTCCAACCCTCGATTTTATATGAATTTATTAAAAAACGCTTAAGTTCTGACAGGTCAAAAGTTGCACGATCTTTTAAAAATTCGTATAAAATACAGGGGTGGAGGGATTGATCTGAAATTTGGCACATATGTGTAGCAACATGTGATATACATGTGTACAAGCCTCTAACTTTTAAAATACAGAAATTATAGGTTTATTTATATGGCAGTCCGATAATCCAATATAATCGGGCTGAAAATTTTCGGATTGGATATTTATCGGAGGTTTTTCTATTGTATTGTTATTGTTAAATGCATGCACGATAAAGAACATATTATATAGTTATCATACATTTTAACAATACAGTACACATCCCTACTTTCTAGGTCACGTGGTGGGCCAGTTCTGGTGGCAATACCTGAAATAAAATCTTAGCTGTGCTTTGGCTTAATGTGTTGACCACATTGGGTCGAGGCCTCTAAGGTTTACAGTGGGGGTTAGTGCTTGCCTGGTGGGCTGGGTCCCTACACCAGGCTACATAGGGCGGGGTTGTTTAATCCAGGGGATATGCTTGCCTCTTTGTTAGGCTTCAATTTAGTGATTGGTGAAGTAATAATAATAATAATATTAATAATAAATAGTGTTAGTGAGTTAGTCAGCAATAATAATAACAATAACAACAACAAATAGTAAATCACATTTTCCAAAGTAAATTGAACATCATGTCCCCTAAGAAAGGAGTGGGTGGCAAGAAAGAGAAAGGGAAGTCCCCAGCCCAACCTCCTAAATGGATCAGACAATGTAGGGATTCTTCACCGGAGGATGAGATTCACCCCAATATTGCAGCAATTCTTGTACGCTTGCAAGCAGTCAAACAGGAAAAGGGAATGGCCTTGCCTCCAGCACCCCCTCCACCACAAAGAGAAGTGGGAAGGGGTCATTGCCAAACAAGATAAGCTTTTGATGTCAGTTGCTACTAGGCTGGATGTGATTGAGGCAACATCCGGTGCAATGCCTACTCAAGATTCACGAGCTGAGACAGTGAGGTTCCCAGTAGACAACAGCACAACATCCACCACAGCAGGGAGATGAGAATCACAAGGAGAGCCTGGTCCAGTACCACTTCCAACAGCCACGGGGACAAGACATGCTGTGGTCCCAGGTGAGACAAGCCTCATTACACAACAGGCACAAACATTGGCTTTGGGGTCCATCCCCCTATGGGGAGCTTACCCATGGTTTACAAGAATGGGTTGGCCATATGTGGGCACCTCAGCAGCCTTACCACAAGGGAATATTCCAATAGTGAATGTGCACAACCAGCTTTTGGCCAATAATAATAATTTAGTAATAAATCCTAGCTCCTGGTCACAACGTAGTGGTATATCAGGCATTGGGATGTTACCCTCGTCAGTTACATCTGGCGAAGGGCCACTTCAGTCCCAGTTATCCACCACAGTAGCACAATCCCAGAATACAGTTTTGGCATGTGCTTCAGTGTGGCAAACCCCAGCTAGCATGCCAGCATTAGGTAGCAATGACCCTACCCTGCAAATCAGGGACCCCTACGCCGGGGCTGAGAGAGATGCAATTCCGACAGCCAGCACTTCTGCATCCCTAGGTTATCATCTCTTGCCAGCAAAAAGAGAAAAGATTTTGAAAGGAGAGTATATAGATGTCTTCTCCTTGCTCGTCTGTGAACTGGAGGTCAAGGAAAAAGACAAGGCCAGTGAAAAGGAATATGAAAAATGAAAAAAGAAGGTTGCCAGGACTTGGGCCAGTTGGCTGCCTAGTTTTCTTATTTATATGGGGGTCGTCCAACAGAAATTCCCTGAGAGTGGGTGTATCCTTACAAAATACCTTGATATGATTTATCGAACTCATATGGAATATGAGGGCAGAGCTTAGTTAGCTTACGATGAATCCTTTCATTGAAGGGCCGCTTTTGACTATTCCCTCAGATGGGATGCTAAAGATCATGACCTTTGGTTGCAGTTTATGACTCCAGCTAGAGTCATAAACTGCAACCAAACTCTTTGGAGAAAGAGCAGACAGTGGCAATATTGTTATCAAACAGCATCCCGCACCCACTACAAAAGGGTATGCGGGGCAGGGGTTCAATACCGCCTGCCTTGCTGGGAATACAGCACTAGGGGCAGCTGTACACACATCCATTGTCACTACCGGCATGAGTGCCCCATATGCAGTAATCAGCCTCCAGCCTCCACATGCCCCAGAACAAGGGGTGGAAGGGGGCAGGCCACGACGGCTATGGAGCTAAAAAACCTGGTCATCAGCAACCTCCTCCAAAATGACCCCAGCCCAATTAGGCTGATACCATTGAAGTGACTCTTGGCAATTTACCTGAGGTGGGTTGATGCACGATACCTGGAACATGGTTTTTCAGAAGGTTTCCACATCCCCTTCATGGGTCCATGTCAGGCTCTTCGTTCAGACAACCAGAAATCAATAGCATGCATGAAACAGTTAGTTCAGGAAAGGCTTTAAAAAGAAGTGGATGCAGGTAGGGTTATAGGCCCCTTCCCTACTCTCCCAATCACGAATCTTGGAGTATCCCCTTTGGGCATTGTACCCAAGAAAACGCCAGGGAAATTTAGGCTCATACACAATTTATCCTTTCCAATTTATCACCTCTGTTCGGTGTGGCATGCTTCGTTTGACGCAGCAGTGGCAGTTGTTCGTAGAAGTGGAAGGGGGCGTTGATGGGCAAGTGTGACATAAAATCAGCGTTTCGCATCCTGCTCATCAACCCTGCAGATTTTGAATTGCTTGGCTTTTCTTTTAAAGGACAATTCTATATAGATAGGGTGCTCCCGATGGGATGCACCATTTCGTGTGCCATGTTTGAAAAGTTCAGCACATTCCTTGAATGGGAACTTCAGGCCAGGACCCACCTACGGGATTCTGTTCATTATTTAGAAGATTTCCTGGTGGTGGGACCTGCCAATAGTAGACTGTGCGTATTGTAGAGTAGTGGCACCGGGAAGGGCCTTTCTTAGGAACCTATGTAATGCAATGCAGGGCATAAGTCACCCGCACCATCGCCTCCGTATTACCCAGCCTATCCGTGATGATCTCTCTATATGGTTAAGTTTCCTGGAGGATTATTATGGAATTTTTTTCTGGAGAAAAGACCTGTTATTGGAGGCGGAAATGCAGATGTATTCCAATGCCTCAGGGCCCCCCGGTTTTGGAGTAATCTGGCAAGATAGAAGGTGTATGGAACACTGGCCTGGCAATTGGGTTTCATCTGGAATTTGTAAAGATCTCACCTTTTTGGAATTTTTTCCATTATACATTGCAGCACACATTTGGGCGGCCAAAATATCAAATTCTGTAGTACATTTTTGGTGTGACAACCAGGCAATAGTCCAGGTAGTCAATTCCTTGTCCTCCCAGAACCCACATGTTATGGCTTTGGTGCAAGCATTCATCTTGCATTGTCTTCAACACAATATCTTATTTTGAGCTCGGCATGTACCCATCCCATTGCTGATGCTTTTTTGCGTGACCAGGTTCAGAGATTCCAGGAATTGGCACCTTGGGCAAAACCCCTACCAGAATCCATGCCAACAGCACTTCGGCAGATTGGTGGGATAAGGGCAAGCGAGCCATCTGGCTTTCCATATTGCCTAGTACCAGAATCGCTTACTCGAGGTCAGGTAGGGAGTTTAAAATATTCAGAGGTGAGGCACAACTTCAGCAACAATGGCCCATTCCTGTAAAACATATCCTACAATTTTGTGTGGTATGTCACAAGAAGGATATATCAGTCAGCACAATTAGCAGTAAGTTTGCTTCCCTTTTATTCCTAGCAAAATTGAAAGGCGTTCCCAACAACACAGCAGATTTTAGAGTACGTCGAGTTTTGTGTGGTTGGACCAGAGAGTGCCCTCCGGCGCCTGACACTAGACTTCCCTTATCTACTGAGATTCTAAAAGGGCTAGGGAAGCCTTAGCCTTGTCTTTGCCATTCTCCTTATGAGGTGTCCCTTTTTCATGCGGCTGCATTACCAGCCTTTTTTGGAGCATTTAGAATATCAGAATTAGTAGTTGGGTCCAGGAATGATACGTCAGGCAGAGCGTTTCAAGTTAGCAATATACAGGTTTCCTCGTATAGTGTGACTCTTTGCCTTCGGCAATCCAAAACCAATCACTTGGGAAGGGGTAAGACTATTACTTTATTCCCATCTTCTTCTAAAGAACTGTGCCCGGTCAACGCATTGCACGATTTCTTGGCTTTAAAGGGCAGTTTCAACAGCCCATTGTTTTGTCACCAAGATCACACATCACTGACCAAGCATCAGTTTTGGACCATCACAAAACATGCACTTCAGTCATTGGGGCTGGGTAATTTCCAATTTAGCACCCATTCCTTCCTCATTGGGGCTGCATCTACTGCTGCTTCTATCAGATTCTCCACAGAACAGATCCAGGCAGTTGGACGTTGGCAATCAAGGACTTACTGTTCCTATCTTCGCCGTTTGCCTAAATTATGGATAATATATGTCCTAACTTTCACGTGTTTAATTTTAGATCCAATGGCATGCTCTGCTCATGTGTGTGTGATAATCTGTGGGCACAGTATGGTCTTCTGGGCCGAAAGGAGGGCCTCCAGATCCATCTTTGGGACACAGCTTGGATTGAGTCAACAAGCCAATATACAATGGCTAGGAAAATGTGTTTTGCATTGGGAGCGGCTCCTCCCTAAACTATTACATCTTAGCATGGCCAGTGTCCCCCCACAGGTGTTGCTCATACATTTAGGTGGCAATGATCTGGGTCTGCTGAAAGGTAAGGCCCTGAACTTTCAGGTGATAGCTGATTTTGAGGTAATCCTGCAGCGTTGGCCAGGAATTGTGATTATTTGGTCTTGCCTTTTACCTCCCCTAAATTGGAGAGCAGGTAGCGATCACAATGCCATGGAACAGGTGCGAAAAAATGTTAATAATCAAATTTATAAGGATCTAATTAAACATGGAGATTCTAGTATACAACACCTGGTGATTTTATGGATGTGGAGGGCTCCCAGCTGTGAGTTTTACGGCCTCAGCTGGTGGAATAAGGGTTACCTTTGAGGCCAATCTTCCTCACTCACCCGGAGCCATACGGCATGGGGGGAGGTGACATCTGAAGGCCTTCCCACCCTTTATGGGGCAGCCTGTGTAGTGGTGAATTGCTGCCACCATTTTGCAGGTGGTGAATGGCTCACCCAAGGGTTAGATGCCAGCTTAAGTTAGGCCAATCTGCAGATCTTTAATAAAGTGGCCCTGTTTAAAATCCATATCTTGCTTCTGCCTCTTTATTTCTCCACCCTCCATTACCTGCAACATTATTCCTTGCCAGGATTGTATGAAATTTGCAGGCACAATAGTCCCTTAAGACAGTTTCCCCTACTGTAAGGATCAAGCCTGCCAGGTTTCAGATGAATAAGTGCAGAGAGCATTGTGGAACAGTATGGAGGTTTCAAAAGAAAGATAAAAAGATGTGCTTACCGACCCCCGTTCTTTGTGAGAAATTGTTATGAAAATGGCTTACAACACAGACTTTGCCCTAGTTAAGAAATAGTTAATGTAGTTAATGTAGTTAATGTAGTAGTTCATAATGTAGGTGCAGTGATTCTTGTGGAAGGGGAATATTCAAATGACAGAGTTGGTGATTCATTTTCCCTTATCCTCACCCATGGGGTTTGTGTGTGTGTGTGTTTCAATTTGTATGAAAATGGCATATGTCATTGTGAGGAGCCATCAGGGGTCTCCATACAGCTCCCACCCATCCCATGAGTTCCTGGTTGCCTAGCAACAGGCACCAGCCTCATTTTATTTATGATATTTCTATACCATCCTATAGCCAAAGCTCTCTGGGCAGTTTACATAAAATGTAAACCACCCAGATTAAACAGGGTGATTAAACAGAGGAAAAGGAAATCAAGGCAGGGCCTCTTTAAATGGTTCAAGGACTCTGAGGGAGAAGGAGGAGGCTGGGCAGAAGCACAAGATAAAAGCCTGAATGCTGGAAGCTTAGTCCCCTCTGTTGCCACTGTCTAGGTCACTGGGTCTCTCCGATCCCAAATCTTCAGTTGTGTTCAGATTTACACTCAGTCCATTTTGGAGGAAGCTCTGAAAAATGAATAAAAATGGCAATAAAAGTCAAAAGGGTTTCTATTTCATAAGGAGTGAGGAAGAGAGACAGAAGGAATAGGAACAATTCCAATAATGATACAATTTAAGGTAAATCTCAAAACAAAAAAATTGAAGGTGAATCTAACATTTTGAATTTTAATAGAGCCAATATATGGTACTTATCTTTCTCTAGGCTTGAGTTACATTTACATTTGTAATCTTAGCCATGTGGGGTCTTTTTAGTGACAACCTTTGATGTCATAAAAAGATAATTCTCCTGACATTTTTAATTATACTTAATGAAATTGTTCCCAGTAAAGAAGAAGAAGAAATCTGTAGTGGCTTGTCATTGCCCCATAATGTAGTGCTTTATTTAGAATGCAGGACATAATATTCTGCTCATCAAGATTTTAATATTTGACAGTTACACATTTTACACTTCAGTTTGCTATTGCTAAAATGTAACATGATTAAAAACTGTAAAAGAAGAGAAAGTACAGACAAGATGGAATGCTACCTTCTCCTATCTATGTTGAACTAGCCATTTAAAGATCCTAAGCAAATATATCTATCTCTAGCCCTATTCAGATGTTTTTATATAACTGGTTAAACTCATCATACAAGCTTGGATAGATTTGCAGAGGTGTACATGTGTAGGTCTTCCCACTGCCTATGGGAGGAGCTCTGATATGATGTCAAAGGTGAGGTTACTTAATGCAGCGCCATGCCAGCTCACATTGTAAATTTAACCAGTTATATTAATACCTGAATAGGGAAACTCTCTCTCTCTCTCTCTCTCTCTCTCTCTCTCTCTCTGCTTAACAGTAATTGCAACTCATGTAAAAGTCAGGGAGATCTGGGTTCAAATTCCTGCTCTGCCACAAAGCTCACTTAAATGGCCTTAGACTATTGTGAGAATAAAAATGGTATCTACAATGCCCTGCCCTTCTTGAAGAAGAAAGACAGGTAATGATTGTGATGGATCAAAAGGGTGAAATTTCTGAAACTTGTGGTTCTCATGACAGAAGTGATCCATATGAACCTCCACTTATATCAGTAAGAGCCATTTGCCCCTTTCCTTTTCCTCATTCTGGTATTGGCTGTATGACAATGACGGAGATTATCTTAATAAGTAGCAGTAGCAGTAAGAATTATAGCAGTGGTGATCACAAGAACTGTAGTAATAGCAGTAGCAGAAGATTGCAGTAACTTGATGGTATTCTGTTGCTCAAGCTATATTTAACACTATACACATCGTATGCTCAGTTCATAATAACAACCACCTCTTTCCAGTTTTGGCTATTAATGTTTGATGCAAAGGAATTCCATGCCTTTGCAAATATAAGTGTTGTGGTTCTTGTGAGGAATTCTTACACTCCATTTCCTCCTGCACATAGTAGGAACATATATTACCTAAATTACTGAGTGACAACATTTATCCCATAGCCATTGGAAGTTTAGCAACCCAGTAAAAGATGGGTGCCTCTGTCACCAATACGTGGAGGCTTTCAGGCTGTCAAGCAATTAAGTGGACCTGAATAAGCCTATGTAATTAAGCTGCTTACTGCATAATTATCTTTATTTTAAATGTGTCTTTTCATGCAACATCTGTTCCCTGCTTGAGATTTGAAAAGAGGTACCCACGCACATGATGAAAATGGTGCTTGCAAGACTGTCACACGCAGGGTTGATGCTCAGCGCCTTAGTGACAAATGTTGTAATTTGTTCTGTCTTTTGCTTGCAAGAGGCAGGTGCCAGAGCATCCGTGGCCTGCTCTGCTTGACTTCTATCCTTGCTGCAGCTGTCTTTCATATTGTTACCCGAAGCAATGATTGTGTTTGACAATCAAGCTGAGGATCGTTACATGGTCAAGTGGGGTGAGGGGAAAGCACAATGCTACTGGAGCTTTCAAAGGCAACTATGTGCATCTACTGGAGAGCAGGGGAAAAAGCATGTGGGAGTTGAAAGAAGGATTTTCCTTCCTTTTGATACAAAAATAAAATAAATGTGCAATTTCTTTCAGGCTCTTGAGCATAGAACATATTTTTTAAAGGTTGTTGTTTTTAAGTGCTTCATGAATCACCATATCGGTCAGTTTAACCATACACTATTTTTCTGGCAAGTGCAGTCCCTTCCCCAATTTCCATCCGTAGTCACCTACATTCAAGCTATGAACCAGCCCATACACTATGCTCAACATCGAAGGTCCTCCTCCGGGTGGCAACAAGAGAGAGGGCCTTCTCAGGAGTGGCCCCCCTAGTTATGGAATGATCTCCCTGATGAGGCCCGCCTGGTGCCAACATTGTTACCCTTTTGGCACTAGGTTAAAAGTGCCTTCAGGAATTTGGCAGCATCCAATGATTATTTATTTATTTGTTTATTGCATTTCTATATCGCCCAATAGCCTAAGCGCTGTGGGCAGTTTGCAAAAATTAGTTCTTGGATAGTCTCTGCTGATGGTTTAACAAATTGTTTTTAGATATATGTTGTCTGTGTGATTTTACCTTTCTTTTTGTATTTTGTATATATATATTTTAGTGGTTTTAATTTTTTTGAAAAATGTCCAGAGAGCTTTGGCTATGGAGCCATATAAAAATGTAATACAGGAGAAAAAATGCAGAAAAAATGGTCAGCTCAGAATAAACATGATGGTGGTATTCAGGCAGGCAGGTAAATGAGAATGGGTTGGACCACACTTTCTCCAATCGCTCTTCTCTGTATGGTGCTGCATGGGAGTGAGAACATGCCTTAATTCTCTGCCCACCTACCCCTTATACCAGTGGCCATTCATATGAAGACATAATAAGCCAATGGGGCCTTATGCACATACAGTCCAATATACCAATGTGGCAACTGCCGAGAGGTCTTTTCATTGGTGGCACCCAGTTTGTGGAATGATCTCCCCAGAGAGGCTCTCCTGGGCCCCACTTTGTGTCATTTTGGTGCCAGGTAAATAACTTTTTATTTTCCCAGTCCACTTAAAACAATATTTTAAAAACTCTAGTCTGTAGTGTTTTATTCTCCATTTCAAATTTTATGCTTGACTTGACTTGATTTATTAATTTTACCTCTCTTGCATCCTTGGGCACACAAGCAGCTTAATGACTGAAGCAAAACATAAAAACATGTTTTAAAAACCAGCATAAAAGAATCATCTAGATAGTTAGCTAGAACAGATAGGAATGGATTTCATATTTAATTGAACAAGTACATTAAACTTAATTTCTATTTCAATTGGATCTTATACTTGTTTTATTCATTAAATGTTATTACTGATGTGAAAAGTGAGATTTGTGATTTCCTCTTCTTGCTATTCTGGAAGTGCAAAAGGAAATTGCGCAAACAATTCATGTAGCATGTGAAGACATTATTTGGCTTTTGTACTCCAACACACTTTGAGGGTCATATTTGGCTTCCTATTCCTTCCTCAGTTTTTCTCAGTCCAGCACTGAGTTCTTTTTTTAAAAAATCTTTTAGACATTGACAGAAGCCAGAAGCAAAACCTCCACTTGAACTACCAGTTTAATTTGATAGGACAGAAGTCCTTGATAAGACACTTTCAAACAGTTAAGTTGTCTTGAAAAATCTATCTAGCTTTTGTTACTCAGTGTAGTTGCATCAGCTCAATGAAGTAGCCTGAAGTAAACACCACGATCCTGAGAGTTTTCAGGCTTGACAGTATCTGAAATGTTTTGGAAGGCATGTATTTTAAACAGCAGATCACCAGCAGTCCTAGTTACTGTCATATATCCTGCTTTCACAGTAAACACTGATCCACTATGCTTCACAACTACTGAAACAAACCATTTGGTTGGTGATGTTGGCAGAATTCCTGACCTTTCGTTTGTTGTGGCTATGCGAGCTAATACCACTATTAGGATTATATTAATATGCACTCAAGTTTTGTTCTATTTATGTCCAACAACATGAGTCTGAAAGCTCCCTTAGATAAACTATATCTCTAGATTTTATTTTATGTTATTAATTTCAAATTATTTGCCCCCATTTTGTAGTTTTACTCTCAGGGTGTCTAACAATTCATAATAATGAACCATATTTGTATTTTCACAGTAATTCAATATGTAATTGGCATAGGTAGCATGCCTAAGTGGTAAAGTCTGTGTCCCTGTATATGATACCTAGAATTAATGTTTATGACATTTATTTAATTCCTGGTCAATCAATGATATGGACCTGGAATTTATTTATTTATTTAGTGCTCAAGGTGAATAATAATAATAATAATAATAATAATAATAATATATAACAGTTTCGAACACAGCTAAAACTAAACTAATAAAATACATAACAATGAAATAGGGAACCTTTCTAAAATTAAAGAACAGCTTTATTCAGTAAAAGCTTGGCAGAACAGTATTGTTTTTATCAGGGGGCTGTCTGGATGTCTTCTTTGCCCCGGTGTGGTGCCGGATCTGTGCAGCATCGGTTAGATAACACAGCCACAGATTCAAAGTCGCCCCAGGGTAAAGAGCCAAAAATGCGCAGCTAAAAAGTCAGGGACTTACCCCGACTTTTCCAGCCAGAGCAAGAGCAGCCCAGCTCTTCTGCCAGTCTGTTCTCACTCTGGAGTCACTCGGGAGTGTTCCCGGAGGGTGGCAACCCCCTAATTGGTTGCCATCTGCCCGGGAAGAGGGAGAGGGGTTGGCCAGCAAGCCAAGCAGAATGGACACCAGAATGCCCCATGGGGAGAAGAGTTTATTTTCTTCCCCAGATCCACCACCACCTTCTCCTGCTAAAAATTTTTGTGTCCCCTGCCAGCTGCTGCTGCCGCCACTGCCTCCTACAATATTTTATCTCCCTTTGAGTTGCTGCCACTGCCATCACCACTACCTCCTCCTCCTGTTACAATATTTTCTCCCCCCACCAGCTGCTGCTGCTGCTGCCTCCTCCTCCTCCTTGCCCTGTCTCAAGGATGACAGCTATAAACCCCACGCTTGCTTCATCACATGGGGATTATCGGATGCAAGCCTGCAGGAGAAAAAGCACAGGGTTTGGGGGGAATGCAGTACCAACTCGGTGCCATGAAGACACCCCCCCAGGTGACTAAAGGCCAATAACAAGTGAGCCAAACTAACCTCCGTGGGAAGGGCATTCTGCAATTGGGGTGTGGCTATACAGAAGACTCTGTCTTAGGTCCCCACCAACCTTACCTGCCCAAGAGATGGAACAGGTTCTGTGCAGATTTATATGGGAGGAAGTGGTGTCTCCAATATCCTGTCCCCAAGCAATTTAGAGTATTATATGTAAGAACTAACAGCTTCGATTGAGCTCAGAACCAAACATGAAGCCAGTGAAGCTGTTTTAACACTTATAGGGTCTATAAAACACACACTAGACCAAATTCTCACCAGGCAGTCCATTTCAATGTGTATAGCATTATTTTAACACAAATGGGACTTTATGTGCCTCCAACCATCTCTCCCAAGCCCAGGTCTAAAACCTAAGGTAGTGTCAAACTACATGACACCAGACCAGAAAAAACCAAAACCAAATACTTTTAAGTCCCATCGAGTTCAATGAGAAAGGTAAATACAATTACAAAGTTCACATACATCCTCCTGCTTGGCAAACCCTCTGTTAAAATTTCTTCCTGACTATATAGACTCTAGCAGAGAGAAACGTACATCACCCTCCACTCCTCATTCCAGGGCCAGCGCCAGGGCTACGTATCATCAGGCACCTGCCAAGGCCCATACCCCATTAGCAGGCCAATGCCAACCCATGGAGCTCCCTTACCCTGTTTTTGCTTCTCCTCCTTGCTGTTGCTGCTTGTTTGCCTGAGTGAGCAAATGCTGGTAGGATGAAGGATGAAGGAGCATTGGCCAGCTCCTACCTTGCCCTCTCTCCCACTGCACACCCATGTGAGTCGAGTGCAGAAGAAGAGGGCAAGCAACAGCAACAGGAGTGAGATAGAGGAGGTGGGTCACTGAAGGTATCTTGCCTAAGGGCCCTCCCTCCAAGCCTGGAGCCAGCAACTGGCTTGCTCCCCAACTCCACAGCTTCTTTAACATGCTTATGATAGTGAAAGGTGCTTCCTTCCTTTCAGTATTAATGATCAGGTCATTTAAATAAATAAGTCTTCCTCTAAGTGTAGCTCTGAAATATTGTGCATTAGTTCTGCTGTATTAAATCATTATGTGCTGATTATATATCATTGATGATTTAAGCACTTCATGGAGACCACATTACTTAACCCAAGTTGGGAATTGGTTTTTGAACCTCCAGCTTTCCACCTCTTAGTTCAACCCTCTACCTGCTCTGGTTGCTCTTGAAATAACATACTCCTTTGTAAAAAAAAAAAAAGAAGAAGAAGAAAAAGAAAACGCTGTAGCAGGAAAGACCATATTAAATGGTTTTATAACCATTTAAAGTAGTAGAATGGGTCCCCTCTTCAGAAGGAGTCCCATCATAGTCAGCAGAATATGAGTGTAATATGAACGGCAAGATGTAATATTTTAAATTTCAATTAAGGGACAAGTTTTAAGTTTTTGAGATAAAAAATAAAAATGACAGTAAAATAGTCATTAATATGTTGGATCCCTACAAGCTTTTAAATGTAAAAGCTTGTAGGGATCCTTGTCAACATCTATTCCAGACATTTTATTACTAAAGACAGGGCCAATTTTGGTAAAATGTATTTTATGAATGTTAGGTATCCTTCACCCTCTTATATAAAATGCTTTCACTGTGTTTAGAATGTTACATTTAAAGGTTTTTGAATGCAGATAGAAGCATTTCCTTCACTGGAAAGAATGTGAATTAAATGTAGGGTAGGGGGAGCTGAGAGAGATAAAATTATATTAATGAACTTATTTGTATATCTTTAAAACTTTTGTTCACATTGTAGCAGTTCTGTTCAATGGGACCCTTACAGTGTATTAACAATATATAGGCTTCTGGGAGTAGGAGCTAGGCCTCTTTAGTAGGAAAAACTATTTCCATGAAATATGTGTACCCCTCTGATAACTAGCCCATGCTAACAAAGGGGGGAGAGCAGGGACTGTCCATGTGGGGGCTATCACCATTCCTGCCAGCTCCCCCCTGACCATCATGTCGTGCATGGAAGATCTGAAGGAGGTGGCACCACCCTTCTTCCCTGGAAAATCCATGTTCTGGCTCACATGAAGAGCTTCCGTGGATGGAGGAGGTTCTCCTCTTCAGGCAATCATCTTCCATGACTAGAGAGTGACGAATGTGACAAGGGAGAGGGGCAAGGCCTCAGTGCTTTCCCTCCTCATGTTTCTATTTATCTGGTAAGTGAACACCTGAATAGGGATTTAGAGTCCTGGGATTCAAAGGACTTGTGGCTCACACTGAAAGATGTGGCTAGAGGACTGATCTAGCCAGTGTACTGTCTCTACACTTAAGGCAGGGTTAGACTCCCCCTTATCAGCTAGCTTTACTTGACCCACACAGCTTAATTTATACCATTGCAAATCTCCTTTGTGTAAACCAATAAAGTGGTGGGCCTTAGTTTTTCCCAGCATCTGGTGTCCGCTGTTTTATTTCAGGCTGTGGTCAGAAATGAATTTGCTTTGCAGCCTTACCCAAACACATTATTTTGGCTTCAATTCCTTAACTGAAGTATGATTACCGTTCTCACGAAAGTGTTATCAGAATGCACGACATAACAGCATCGCTCATGCTAAAAGGGTCACAGCACTACTACTTCATACCAAAAATAAAATATCTCATTGTCATTGATACTCACCAAATGGTAACTCACAATTAGTCAGCTTTATCAACTATTTCTCTCCCAAAATAGGACAGCAGCATGAAGAACATCAGATATCAGAAATAAATATATACACATTGGCCAAACTAAACATTCTTCAAATCACACATAACAGAGCTATGCATGATTGGATCATTTACTCTAGTGCAAGTGCCCTAATCTGTCTTCGGACCATGATGTTCCAGGAGGGGAGATTTAAGCTTTCCCCCTTCCTGATTTTGTCTTGAAAGTAAAAAGCAAACAACTTCATTGAAGGCTTTTTTTGTTTTGTTTTTACAGTTCCTATTGGGGTGGGTAGAATTTCATGATGAAAATGGGAGGGGGAGCTTAAATCTCTCTGTCTGGAGTGCCATGGTCCCAATCTGAATTGGGGCCACATGTGTTTACACTAACATAAATAATTTCAGTCCCATGCAGTTCTGCTATATATGATTTGACTAACATTTAGTTTAGTCCAATGTTTACTTCTCACCAGGAAATTTAATCATGTTCTTATTCATTTCATGTGTAGCACCTAGGGCTGGCCACTGTGGGAAATAGGATAAATGGGCAAAATTAACCTTTGGTCTGACTATTATGTGATACTCTATAGCTATAGGGCCTACAGACATTACAATTGTTTGACATACAGCTACACAGACAAACTGGGTAGCAGACATTAGACCAGCCTAAGAATGTTGCTCAGCAAGCACTTCCGTTGCATACGATCATTGAAACACCACTCAAACTGTTAGCCAGAATTGTTGGTAAAAAAACATTTTGTTCCCAAATATGACAGTTGCATATCCTTATCTGTAAATTAATATCTGAGGGGTGCTGTGAGGGCAAATGAGGTGGGAGCATGACTTGTATAAGAGAGCGTGTTTTTAATGTATTTCTTTCCTGAAGATTATTCATACCATTCAATGCCCCATCTGTAAAAGGGAGTTTAATACAAAGCAGATGTTACCTTTTCTGGGTTAAACACCAGATGTATCTGGGGCAGAATGGGAAGAACTTATATAATCCAGCTGTGACCAGTGCAAGGAACTTGAGTGTATAGGGGGAACATAGGGCTAAACTTTCTGAGTACCACCACTTCAGATAGGTGTGAGCTGATTCAGGCATTTTTGAGTGGATTCAGGTACCAGAAAAGTTCAGATTCTGTTCATAAGCTTCTGTCTTTTGAAGTTCGAAAAACAACATCACCTTCTTACTCTTGCAGTATTGTACATTAGGTGATTGTAGTTTAATTTAAATTTTGCATTATAGACATGGTTTACTATATTTCTCATGCAAATGCCATGTTTGTGATATTTCTATTTTCGTTAAAGTATTTCATATGTAGTGCTTTATCATACTTATAGAAGTTAACTGTTTATATTGGGTGCCAGATTAATTAAGTCTTTTCCTTTGGAGGTTGATACTTTGTCTTATTATTGTTGACTCATGCCGTGGGTCAGAAAAAGGGGAAGATGTAGCACTACTGATAACTCCCTTTGAAAGAACCAGCTGTCTGTGTTTGCTTAGAAAGATGAATGTAGACAATATTTCACATTTGCCATGAACCTTATTACATTAGAGCAATGTGATTCCATATTTACTATAGATACTGTATGTAGATCTTGCAGTTGTTTAATTTCTCTTGAAATATATGGCCAGACTATACTGGGCCTTGTGTACTCATTTCCCCTTTGATGTATTGTTTTGTAATCCCCCCTCCTGTGGAGTGCTCTGAGATTTGGAAAGCACTATGTAAATATTAAACATTAAACAGTAATTATGCACTTTTAAATGTAGTTTCTGTTGATATAGGGATACTAATGTGGTGCTGTCAAACTGACGGTTGACAAGAAAATACCACTTTTGGCGAAAGAAGCCAAGTGAGCCTTTAGTAGGTCAGGCCCTGGGTGGCCTTGGCATAGTAAACTCAGGGCTTCCATGATTCTGTGAATTACACTACACAAACAGGGAAACCAATATTGGGTGAGAACTTCAGCATTCAGAGAGATCTTGGTTTTCCTTTTAAACTAGACTAGAATGTCCCTCAACTGTAAAGCTATAGAGATACAAGAGGTGTAGTCATAATATGATGATTAAATTCCAGAAACCAGAAAATGGAAGAGAACCACCAAGACCTGCCATGTTGAAAATGTATGAACCACGTTTAGTGGAGTCTCAGGAGTGAACAGAGGCGGCCTGAGGTCAGAGAGTAAAGCAGAGATGGGGAACCTCAGCTCCTCAAATCCAACTCTCCTATGGTCCCAATTGACCCTCTGAGGTTTTCCAGATATCCATGCTTTTTTTACCTAGCCATTCCCCCTTTCCCTTTACTGCCAATCATTTGGTGCTTTTCTAGCTTTTGCACTGCCCCCTCCCCATTCTAAAAGCTGAATTGCTTCTCCTAAAGCTTACTTATTGGCAGTAAGAGCTTTAAGCCAATATATGCTTAAAGCTCTTACTGCCATCTTCTTATCTTCTTTTGCCTGGAATGTGGTCCCAGAGAGCTTCTCTGAAATTGAATTTATCCCTCAGGCTGGAAGATATTCCCCCACCCCCACCCCCACCCCAGCGTTGATGGAGTAAAGCAACAGTAACCTACATAGCACCATGGCCTTTCCTATGACTAGTTGTTACAGGACAGGAAGGGGTTGACTTTTCCTCTTGGTGTTCCCTTTTTTCCAAGGCTTCCCCCATGAAAAAGAATTACTGATAGGCTATTCACAGTCAGGATGAACCTCCTGATACACCGAGCCTGTCCAGCTGTTTGGTAATGAATGTCTCAGCCCCATTGTCAAGGACCTCTCCTTTCATCAAGAAAGGCACTTTGGATTTTCATTCCCAAAGCCCTCAAACATAGAACTTAACAAAACCCTTGTGAAAATCCCAAGAATGCAACTAGTAGCTTTGCAACAGTGCAGTCTTAGCATGAGGAAGAGTTTAATGAGAATTCCCATTTAAAACAATGCATCCAAAGGCCCAAATCTATATACATAAAAAAGGAATTTCTTTTGGGAGAAAAAAAGAGTAGGGACAGAATTCCAAATAAAATCAATCAAGTCACTCTAACTTATCTAATCACATGTTATCTATGTGAAGTTTATTGCAGAGAGGATGGTTGGAAAGAGGACATCTTGGCGTGTCATCAGACAAGCATTTCGTTGCACACTCATACTGGCATCTCACAATTTTTCGTGGGTCCTTTTGACGCTGTCCACCTTCCATGTGTCTCCGCCCTTTCTGCTTGTTTTCCTGTTGCAAAAAAAGACCTGGCAAATCCAACTATTTTGGCTGTAGCGAAATGAGCCAGCATTTCCTGCTGTGTGCAGGAGAAGCAGCGGAATAACAAAAAAGGCCACTGAATGGGCCACATGGTCATTATTTCTTTCCTCTTTCTTTCCTTTCTGTGTAAAGAAAGAGGAAGTATTGTGGGATAGAAGTGGGGGGAGTAACAGTAAAGAAATATGATTCCCCCCCCCCATCTGATGATGCTCTTGGTCTCTGGTATGGAATGCTCCAAATAGGAGTGAGCTAGCTGCCATGAAGAACTTCGACGGCAGGCCTTCTCTGTAGTGGCACCCACCCTCTGGAAAGCCCTCCCTTGTACAGTTCAGGAAGAAGAAAATGTTACAATTTTTGAACGCCTCCTGAAGACATACCTTTTTACACAGGTTTTAATGTAGCTCGTTTTACACTGCCTTTTTAACTTTTTAATGTTTAAATTTATATTGTTATTCTTGTGGTTTTTAATTGTGCATTGTCCAGAGAGTTTCAGCTGATGGGCAGTATAAAGATGTAATAAATAAATAAATAAATAAATAAATGATGAGACTGATTGCTGTTTTGTGCAGTAATGTGATAGTGTCCATTTCTGATGTCACTGATTTAGCCAGCAAATCAGAAGATGACTTAGCACCTCCTTTTTTAATTGCTGCTGAAATGTACAAGTCAAAAGGCTAAAAAAAAAAAAAAAAGCTGGGGGGAGAACATAAAGTCTTGGTTGCATTTTTCAGGACTAAAAAGCGAGATGAGCCTGTTCAGGATACCTAGAAGGGTGTCAACTGACCAGATGCTCTAGAGAACACTGTTGAGTAATATCAGGAGTGGGGTTTTGTCGCACAAATTAAGGTAGATAAATATGTAAAAATATAAGCAACTATACAAAATTCACACTTGTAATAGAATTAAGCTTCATGGAGAATGAAATATATTTTAAATAAATCTAAATGGAAAATACACATTTGCTCCTAGTGACATCTTTACTTGGGAGGGGAGGCCTTTGTTTTAAAACTCATGATATGACAAATAAAAATGCATGGACAGGCAGTTGTCTACAGCATCTGGCCCTGCAATATGGCAAATTTCAACATGTCTTAGCAAGCTCATATTTCCAATTGTGAACGTATGATTAAATTCACTGTCGTTGAATGGCTCAATTGATGAATTTACTTGAGAGATGAGTTGGAGATGGGGCAGAGTGGGTGGCTGCATCCCACACCCTTAACCCATGCATAACATATATCATTTCCATGATTCCTTATTTATTTATATCTGTATCAACATCAATGTATTGTAGAAATAGGGAGATTGCTGCAATGGAATTTGTAGAGTTAATTACCATGTTAGCTTGCTAACCACATTAGGCCATGACTGACATGACTAACATAACTAACATGAATCTGGAAGAGATGGGGGCTGTACAGTTCAGAATAATAAGCAGAATATAAACTTTCCCTAAGAGCTCCTTGCTCTGACATTTAGGTCTTTCTGGCTAAATGTTGGGGACAATTCCTCCCACCCACACTTTTCTGAAGCTGAACCTGTTTTCAGTAAATCAGCATTGGCCTCCATTGAGTGCCTCATAATGCCCTTTCGTGTAGTACCTGATATCAACCTCCAGCATGAAAACCAAGGGAGAACCAGGTTTGAAACCTTACTTAGCCATGCTTTTCAATGGATGACTTTGAGTCAGTCACTCTTTCTCAGTCTTTCCTCAGTATTGTGAGGATAAAATGGAAGGGAGTTGCTGTGTACATGGCCCTAGGGATGAATGAAACTGTCAGTTTTGGTTTCTCCTACATTCAAATTGGTTTTAAAGCTCAAATTCTCTTCTTCCCAAATACGAAGAAATTTGGGGATTTTGAGAAATTCTTATAAAAATAAATAAACTGAAATGAAATTCTCACCCATCCCTATACTCTTTAAAGGAAAGGTAGGATAAAAATGTAATTAATGAAATAAGCATGTGCAAATTTTGCCTTTTGAACCTAGTCTTGCTAGCTTCTAGAATTTATAGTGAAACAGGAAAGTTGCTAGTCACTAATGTCGCATCACACAGGTTTGTTGATCTACATTAAGAGGAAAGTCACTACTGAGCATGTTTATGAGCATTTACAATCTGTATGACAATTTACACAAAAAGCCAATGCTTAACTATTTATTTACCTTTCCATTCTGAAAACTTCAATCCTCTTGCAAAAAAACTTGCACAATGACATTCCACTGAAGTTAATTGCAATAGGAAACTAGAACCCATGGTCTGTGTTCTTTTAGATTTGCAGTCGTTAGGAAATGACTCTCTCTAAGCATTACAAGATATATAACATTCTTTCCCCCCACCCCACCCCCCACCCACGCACATCTCTTCTTTTAAAAATATTTCACAGTCCTGGCTGTTCATGGACCTGCAAATTCGGTGAAAAGTCCTACTGCTGGACTTGTGACAAATGGGATTACAAAGATAGTTTATTCACTCATTCTATTATGTCTAAGAGGTCTTTCTATAAGCTAAACCCCTTGCTGCAGTGGGCAGCACTAATTGCCCATTTGCTGCAGTAACCTTTTAAACTGGACAGCATCTTATATCTGGTTCAACTTTGATCTCTCTCTCTCTCTCTCTCTCTCTCTTAATCATACTGTGCTGGCAAGGAAAGTGTGCCCAGTATGGTAAAGGACTTAATATTGCTGGAAGAGGTCTGCTAATTTTTATGGAGTTTGGATGGCAAACTATAGGGTGGGAGGAATTCCTGTATTATTTCCATTATTTGCCCTTGCTGAGTGGGAGTCAGATACAGCAATCCTATTGTGCATCCAGATGCAAGGCCTGCATTGCATTCACAATGTACAGTTTGGATGGGCTGCTACTGCTTCATTGGCACCAATGGAGCTGTTCTTTTCTTTCTTTAGCCCTCCCATGGGGGTGGATCAATTCAGGGTGGAGAGAAGCACCTGACTGTTCAGCTTTAGCCCCCACCACCACCACCACCCATGTGTGGTAGTCTGAATTTGGATCGGGGGCACACAAGCTTACAATAAAGTAAAACAGGGTTAGGATCAGCAGCTACATGCTATGCATTTAATGTAGTAAGTAATTTAGCCCTCAGGGCAAAGTCGTACACAATATCTTCTAAAGGCTTTTCTATATGAGGCTGTTAATCCACTGCATTAAAAAAAACCTAGCAGAAAATGCTCTTTAGACAAGAAGCTCAACTAGGCAATGAAGAACACATGGGGTGCCTGCCCCTTGAGTTCACTGAGCACTGCCGGGCCGTCAGGCGGCTTAGCCAACCACTCGACAATGCACACTTTCTGGGCCCTCTGGAAAGTGTGCAATTCCCCCGGCGATTTGCCTCCCTCTTCCCCCCCCCTCATGCCAATGGTGGCCTTAAAGGCTAATGGTGTGCTGGGGGACTTGCGCACTTTCTGGAGACCTCCCCCCATGCCAATCCCTCCCCCCTAAATCCAAGATGGCATTTAAAACCATGATTAGTGGGGGGGGGGGGAGGGAAACGCTATGTCTCCAAGGTTGGAGAAATTGCAGCTGCCACCATTGGAGTGGAGGGGAAATACATGATTTCCCTAGCCTTGGGGAAATTGTGTTTCCCCCCTGCCACCGAGAGGGACATTAAAGTCTCTGGAAATTGCTTTTACTCCCCCACTGTAGTAATGGCAGCTGCCATAACTGCAGCAGGGGGAAAGGACAAATGGCGCACACAGGTCAGGGTGGAAATCAGTTCCACCTGGACCTATACCCCCTTTTTCTTGCAGGCGTAATAGGGTGAAAATCTGCCCAGCACCTCTGTTGGGGCCCAGAGGGCAGGACATGGGGGCATCTGCTGCCCTTGTGGACCCTGGCAGATTTTTGTCCCATTACTCAGCTCAACTGGGAGGGGGGTTCACAGCATCATCTAAAGAACCCATAAATAACTATGAGTAGGGAATGATGAGTGCATGATAAATGCCTTGTGTAGAAAAGCCCTATATCTGAATCAAAGACAAGAATGGATGCGGATCTAGGTGGATTCACTGATTTAAATATACATAATGTATATTTTGTCAAATTAGATACTTACTTAGAGGACTACAAACAAGGAAAAAATAGTGCATATGTGCAGACTGCTGTTTTTCTATCAATATGAAGAATGTATTTCTTTTATCTCTATATGTGGATCCTGTTTCTGGATTGGAGATCCTATATGCAGATACTAATGCTGCTGTAGCATAGTGGGAATCTTTGCCATGAACTCAAGGAAATAACAATAATGGCCTAACATACAAAGCTATTCTAAGGAATACAGAAAGCTGGCTCGTACTGAATCAAACCTACAATCCATAAATATTACTATACACCATCTTTGTGTGCCCTGCTCCCATTGCTATGCCTGTGGGCCTTGCCATTGAAGCAGATCCCCTCTCTAATGCTATCATCCCCCCCCCCAGTCCTGTAGAAGTCTGCCATTTGTAGACGCACACAGCAGGAAAAGAAGTAGAGTTGTAATGGCTACGCCAACTGTGGTGTAGATAGAAGAAGCAGAAGCTGCATCACAGCACGGGAGGAGGAAGGGCACTGTACCCTCAGCAATACTGTCACCATGACAGGTTCTGCCACTGAGTTGGATGTGAAAGACTATAGCCTATGCTAGTATACAAGCCCAGCCCCAGCCCCACTGCAGTTTTCATCCACAATACATGGATTGGATAAAGAATGTCCATTCCCAGTTGCAGGTGACTCAGACAGCTACTCATGGCAAACATCTTTATGTATTCATTTGAAGTGTCCCCAGCCTTTCTACCAAGAAAATTGGCAGTCAAGGCAGCTGCATTTCCTCTTGTTGTGTTTCCATTTCCAGAGCAGTAGCCATGTCAGGCTGTTCCAGCAAAAACAATCAAGAGTCTTGTGGCACCTTAGCAACTTTTATTATGGCATAAGCTGTCGTGGACTAGAATCCACCTCACCTGGCACATGAAGTGGACTCTAGTCTATGTTTATCCCATAGTAAATGTCTTAGTCTTGAAGGTGCCACAAAATGTTTTGTTGATATTGTTGTGCGTGACTGGATCTGGATCAGAGCCAACAGATGCCAAACTAAATTTGCAATTTTGTGTGTTTGAAAATTAAGACCTTGAATTCCTGCGAATAAGGACCATTTCCTCTATTACTTTTCCAAATTCACATTTTGAAGACATGTATCAGGAAGTCTGAGCAAAATAGCCAGAGTGTTGATGTATTTACTTTTTTATTGAGAAAATTCTCAGTCTGACATTCCTGGATGTCAAAGAAGAGACCTCCAGGAGCTTTCCTCAGATGTGTTTCTCACACTGATTTAATTCTCAAAAGCATATTATTGAAAAAAGGCCTCATTATTTACATTTGACATTTCAAGCAAAAGAATGATCAAGAAATATTCCATAAGAACCATCCATCTGTCACAATGTTTTATACAATATGGTAAAGCCTGCAAGAAATCGTGTTGTTCATTATGAAACCAACAGATGCTAAATTTAAAGGGGGGGGGGAGAGAGACACTAGAATATCCTGCTGTGAAGCACATGGATTAAACTGAGTATTAGACATAGTAAATCTATGAAATGGGTATGCCTAGCAGTTTCCCAGAAAAGCTGCTAACGAAAAAGACAGGTCAAAACAGTAGTCAAGAAGGAAGAAGTGGAAGACATGTGTCCCAGTGAATTGCTGGAAGGGTTGCACCTCTCTAAATTAGACAAAGCCTTTCTTACGAGAAAAACAGAAATTAAGCACTAAACAGAAAACAAACAAAAGGGATGACAGATCACAGGATTTGACAAAGCACAGTACAGAAGAATGTGTGAAAAGCCATTGGTTTGGGTGCCTAATTATTGTTCACGGTCCAGTCCCATTTACACTGTGAAATCACAGGATGTGATTGACTTGCCTTTCTTTTGGAGTAATAACAGGTTAATGTTGCTTGGCAGACATTTTCACAGATCATATTGGAACAGATAAGATATAGGACTATCCTTTTATGAATTTCTTTTTCATTTTATATTGCAGCGTGGGGGAAGTAAAGGGAAGGGTAGACTGATCGGGGAGGGGGGAATACAGATTATTCCAGATTGATTTTTTGTGTGTTTGTGTGACATGATTGTTTTTGGCTAACCGATCTGCTAGCATAGTAAAGTGTGGTTTTATTTAAGATGTAATAAATATTAGCCAAGTGAAATGTTCAGGAAGTTGAGAAATTCAAAGAGAAGAATGAATAGCACTAGACATATTCCCAATGGGAGGTGTTCTTTACTGCTAGCAATTCAGTTTGGCAGATGTCACTTTTTTTGGAAGGCTTCATCTCTCCTTTTTTCCACCCTCTACGTGCACATACCAGTTTTATTAACTGTTTCAGCAAAGTAATTTTCCCTAATTAAGACAGAAATATTGAATTCCTGATATATTTTTTAAAAAAGATTTTATGCTATAGTGACAGCCAATCATCATCATAAATTACATTTGTCAGTTTTGGTTTCTATCATTTTTATACCAATGGCAAGGTTCCCAATAGAACAAGTCTTTTCATGTAATGTTTTAAAATAATGAAATTAAATAGCAAAAGTTATTAGTGCATTCAAGCTACTTAAATGAAGAATCCAGACAGCATTGCTCTGTCATCTGGCTTGACAGTGTATATAGGTAACTGGTGTGAAATTGTCAGTCTAAAGAAAGAAAAGATAAGATTTGATGTAAAGGATGGATTTCTGCACTGTGCTGTATTGCCAATTGCATCCATCTTTCTTCAATGGACCACTAGTTCCGCCAAGTACAAAATCCCAAAGGAATCATCTACAATTACTTTGGTGGCAAAAAAAACAAAAACAAAAAAACCTCAAACCAAACCAAAAAAACCAAACACTGTTAGTTGTCTAACATGTCTGGAAGGACTTCATTTCTCTCCATGGTTACAGGAAGATCAAAGGAAGATAGCTGGAGAGGTTATAATGCGTGACAGCAGGGGCCGTTTTACAGTAAACCATTACACTAATAAGAGAAAGTGTCAGAGAATACAAAATGTATGTTTCTGGAAGCATCAAGCAGTAGTAGTGACTCAAATTCAAGGTGAGCCAAGCATGTACCTAGGAATAGGTTCCATTAAGTGGGATGAAATAATCAGATCTCAGTTTCTTATGACTTCTGCTGAATAGTAGAAGGATTTGTCAGAGATAAAAGAAATGACCACTCTAGAGGTACATCTGGATAGGGTTTTTGTTTGGTTTGTTTGATTTTAAGACTGATGGGGCAATATCACCCTGTTGATCCCATTAGAACTTTCTGTTCTAGAGTAGTCCTGCTCCTTTCTAACCTGGACAACGTTTTCTTTCTTTCTTCTAGCCAAAAACAAACAAATAACATTTGCAAAACACTGTGATGCAGATTAATTCCATCAGAAGCATGGGTTTCCTGTGACTACCGGAAGCAGAATTAAAACCGTGTTCACACAGTGTCCTTCCACACCACCTGTAATATTTATTCACAAGTAAGTTCTGTCCACCAAAATTCCCTAGCAACTTCAATTACAAGTTTATTACTTGTAGATTCACCTTATTTTATGTCTTCCTGCTTAGAGCAGAATAATTAGTGAAGAATAAACTGTTAATTGCCCCTTTAATAGTCTCTTTTAACTGCCTGTGTCAGTTTCTGTTCCTGAGATGTGAAATGCTGTTAATTACCACTTTCCTCTCATTTTTTCTTTTCCGTTTTTTAAACAGTGAAAGAGTAATTATGTCCCCTCCATCTGCAAATTCAGAAACTGACACTGGGGCCAAAAACTTAGGGTGACCCTATGAAAAGGAGGACAGGGTTCCTGTATCTTTAACAGTTGTATAGAAAGGGGAATTTCAGCAGGTGTCATCTGTATGCATGCAGCACTTGGTGAAATCCCCTCTTCATCACAACAGTTAAAGCTGCAGGAACCCTGCCCTCTTTTGTGCTGCATGCATACAGATGACATCTGCTGAAATTCCCTTTTCAGTACAACTGCTAAAGTAGTAGTATAGATCCTGCCTGTGACTATAAAGAGAGGGTACTGAAAGGGAAGTTTGTATGCTATTCATGACTAATCCTTCTGCTCAGCTCATCAGGAAGCTATAAAATAGTCTGAACTTGCAAACGGGAAGTATTTAGTTAAGGGCACAGGAACCCTGAAAAGCCCTAACACCACCATGGCTGTCCATACTGGTGCTGCAGCTGGACAGCTACCTGTTAGGTATGCTTTAAGGTGGATTCCAGCATTCAGCAGGGGGTTGGACTCGATGGCCTTATAGGCCCCTTCCAGCTCAAGTATTCTATAATCCTATGATTCTATATTTTATTAGACCCTCCCTCATCACTACATTCCAGGGCTGAAAAAAATGCGGGTGTTTAACAGAGAAAACAGTAGAATACAGTGGGATGAGGACAGCACCAAAAAAAAAAAAAAAAGCAATTCTACTGTGTTATTGCACTAACACAAATTATGTTGCACTAGCATAAGGGTCCTCTCTAGGGCAACACCAATACTATTAGCTTGCGTGATGGGTTTTTCAGGAAATCCCATTTCATGACGCTATTGGCATTGCACTGGAAGTCCCTTAAACTGGCACAATATTTATTTATTTATTTATTTATTTATTTATTTTATTCCATTTATATACCGCCCCATAGCTGAAGCTCTCTGGGAGGTTTACAAAAATTAAAAATATTGAACAATTAAAACACCAATATACAAAATTTAAAAGCATAAAGCATAAAAACAAGTTAAAATTACAATATCCTTCTGGGTCAAAGCACAACAACAATATAATTCGCATCAGCACGATGACATTGGAGGATGCTGCCCAATGAACTCACAATATAACAAAGTTTATAAGGAAGTCAATAACAGATTTTCTAAAGGTTTAGAAAGTCATTTTCATGCTCTGAATATTTTAACACAGCTTCTAGTAAGCAGCTTTTATTACATTTTTATTAAGCAATGCCAGTTTATATTCTATCATGCCATTTCATATGGCTAGTTGTAAGGTGGCATGGCATCCCATAATTTACAATGGTGCTGTATGAACAAATTAAGACTCCATGAACTCTTTCAAAAGGCAAATATTAAATATACTTACAAAATGGGCTTAGAATGCAGACTACACAGAAGCTCTCCAATTGCTTAACTATAGCAAAATTCTAACTGAGATGTAAATCTATTCCTTTGTTCCATTTTGTGTTTGTATTAGCTTTCTTTTTAAGTATGGATAATCCAAATTGTACATCTCTCAATGTTTTAGAAGAAATAAATGTATGGTCCCCTCAGTAGGGCTGTCTCCTATTTAAAGAAATCTTAGTGGATTACTTAGGTGAGTAAATTACAGAGCAATCCTATGGTCCATGGGAGAGTGCCCCAGAGCCCATAAGATATGAAGCATTCCCACTCCTAAGGCCATAGACACTGCTATGACCTCTGAAGGAGGAATCTGATGTCAGTTTCCTCCCTCTCCTAGTTGCTACAGCAAGTAACGTATTGGCAACTTTTCTAACAGTGACGTTGTGGAGGCCAAAAGAGGGGGACAGTGGGTGGGAGAGGAGAAGTATGGGTCTGCATGATTGTACAGCCTCTCTGTCCACATCCCCTCCCACTACCAATAAGTCAGCTAGAAGGCCTTAGAGGCCTATCTAACTGAAATTGCTTTTGCTCCTTCTTTTTAGGAAGGATGGGACCTGAAATTGCCTCTGTCATTCTTCACCTGTCTGGCTTTTGCCTGCAGGGCTTTGGATAGAAGCTCTTTTCTCTGAATCAATCAAATATACTTTAATTTGCATATGAGTGAAAGTAATACTAAAGAAAAAAACAAGTATTTTAATGATGCAAGTATATGTTGCATCAGACACTATTTTAGAATTGGCATCTCCTCATGCATAGGCAGGGAGGGGGGAAGGGGTAAGCTTTAAAGATGGTCCCTGCCACACACAGTTTTTGTACAGTGCTGTTTTGACTTTATTAACCATCTTTCTTTAAACTCTGCTGCCTGATTAATTAGCTCACTTTTTTAGTTCATCCAGTGATTTTCAAATTTATCTAAGCAATTAGTCACCTAAACAAGTCAGCCCTAATAAATACATGCATGAAAGCATGGTTTTATAAGCTGGTATGTAAGATCCAAACTCATGATTGACAGCATCACCTGTAATGTAGAACTCTTCCAGCATTCTATTTTCTCATTTTCTCTCTCACCATTGACACTAGATGAAATGAACTTGTATTACTAAAAATATTACAACTTCATCATAAATGAGCTGAGTGTTTAGATGAATATGATACAGGTACAAAATTCTGATTTGATGAAATGAGGCCTTGAGCCAATATTAAGTTTCCTGCTCCAACATAAAACATTAGCCATATTGCAATCAAACCATAAAAGATTGACGTGAGTAAGTGTAATTGGAGTAATTATCTTCAATTTGGGCATTTCTTCTCTACTAATCCCTACTAGAAACATGGAATTCTGACATGGGCAGGTCTAATTGTAATAATAATGCCAATAGTGGATGCATTTTAAGTTAATCTCTTGCTTCTTGGTTAATCATCTGAGATGGGGTTAAATATTTTACTGATGAGGGCACTGTGTTTTGATGATGCAAATTTGCCATGGCAAAAACAAACAATATGAACATTTCTAAAAGGCTTGATATTCAAGTCTCCTTTCTTTTTCGGGTGTGGGCGAGGGTGGCATTGCAAGCAAAACGTTACTTTTTAAAGTTAGACTTATGATTTCTTATTGTTTTTATTGCAACCAGCTGCTTTTTTAATATAAGTATTGATTTCTTTTATATATACTGTCTGCTCTGCTGTTCAGACTGTGAGTATAAATGCAATGCTCATTTTGGCCCTGAGGCCCGTTACAAATCATTTTCACTGATATTCAATGGAATCTAAACTTTTATTATTTCTCATGAGAGGAAAGATGATTTCTGATCCTCTCTAAACTTATTTGGCCTTTCTAAATGGCACAGTTCCTTTCCAGGAACGAAGAAATCTGGTTTTGGTTTGTTAGTTAGTTGGTTGGTTGGTTGGTTTAGTATAGCTGTAGATTCTAGGAGGAACCTAGAAACATATCCCCCTGTTTTACTAATGTTGTGATAACACATCTCAAATGTTTCAGCTCAAATGTTTAGAACTATGGACTTAGTTTTGACCCTAAAGACCAAGTTGCATGAGCCTGTACATGCATGGATGTGTATTAGAGTGGCTACTTATGCATCACAAAACAAAATAAATAAATTAGACATGGATTGGCATGCATATGCATAGGTATAATTTGGAAAGAATTACTATAAGTTAAATAGAAATACATCTCACCATAATGGGGAAGACCATGGCAAGGTAACCTGTGTGCCTTATCATTATGCTGTCCAGGTGTTAACTGTTGATGGGCAACATCAAGAGCCCTGCTACTCTGCTCTTGTTCATATGGTTCTTTTATCTTTAAAACAGACTTGGACTGGACAGCCCTTCAAGCAGAGGATGCCTTCAAAGTGAGGTCTGTCTTTTGTCAACCCTTAAAGTAGAGAACTGTCCTCTGTAAAATAGGACACATAGCCACTCTAAGTGTGCATATGTTTATATAAGTGACTCTTTGGTCAACACATAGGTCTAGATTAAGTGTTTAGAGACTATTTTCTTTATTTTAAATTCAGTTCTGGCTTGAGAAAGACTTTGGGCCCCCTATTTGTATGTCTGGGTAATTGTTCCTGCCTCCAAATGCACTCCTGAGATGTGGCCAGACAACAGCATTTTGTTCAAATTAATGAACAATAGCAGTAGCACTATGAAAACACTAACATATAGTCAAAACCACAATGATATCCTAACTTCAAAAGCTTTCTACTTCCACCCAATATCTAAAGGTGCCAATGAAAGACTATAGCCATGTCCGGGCATTCTAATTCCTGCTGTTTCAGCCCTGACCTCCTCCTCCTCACGTGTTTCAGTCACATTGTATGAGCGGAGAGTGATGGTCTGAACAAGAAAGTCTCCTGTGGAGGCTCTCCATGTGATTCAGGGCCCTGGAAAATCAACAACAGTTATGAGCCAACTCTTGAGTATGCACTGCATAAAATGACAGGGTAGTTTACACTCCCCCTTCTTCACCAGATCTACATCCCTGTACTCCCAGTGTCACATGCTTAGGATGATCCAGCACCCAAACTCTTACTGCCTGAGAGGTGCTGGGGAAGCACCCCATATTGACATATTGCAACAGTTATAGTTCAGCATCTGCTGCAGCCCCACACAAGTGCCTCAACCCACGCCCGGCGCGCCTGGGCAGGGGAGGCCCTTTGCGGGCGGGGTGAGCGGGCAACACATGAAGGCAGCCATTGGCTGCCATTAGGTGGTGCAACTTGGGAGGAGGAGGGGACGAGGCTATGTATAGAGCCTCGCTCCCCTAGCGCCCCCTCTTTGTTCTTCGGCTCCTGTGGGCACAAAGGAGCCAGGCAGGAAGAAGACTCGGACGGAGAGCGGCGATTTCGGGCCTTTTGAGGCCTCAGGTTTGGCAGGACCGGACGGTCCTGGTTCTGTATCAGGCAGTGCCCTGCTCAGCGGCCGGGTCGGGCGTTGCAGGCCACAGTAGTGGCCTCGAGGGCTTGATCCTGGGACGTTGGGGGGGTGGCGAACCGGGAGTTGGCGCGCCCGCTAACAGGCAGTTTTGATAGGATCGGCTGGGGCTGTAAGGCCTGGCAGGAGCCTCTGACACCCTCCCGTACCCTGTACGACCCGGGCCGGGCTGGGGGGAAGCCTCAGGTGGCGGCAGAGGTGGTGCGCGGCTGGCGGGCAGCCAGTGCCGCAAAAAGAGTAAATTGACAGGGGCCTGCGGGGGCTGTAAGGCTCGGCAGGAGCCTCTGGTGCCCCTTCCGTGGCTGGGAGCGGGGGGGGGGGTAACTCACACCCCAGCGGGTGTCTAGGGTCCACGGGGGGAGAGGCGGCCTTACCGTCCGCAGCCCGGGTCCGGGCTGGGGAAGCTGCAGGAGGCGGCTGAGGACGGTGCTGCTTGTGTCGGCTGGGGCCGTTTACTGAGCAAATTTATACGGGGAGGTGCTGTTAGCGCCACCTGGTGTCCCTACGAGGCAAACACAGGGAACAACAGCTCTCAAGCGTCGGCCTGCCTGCTGTTGGCTCCCTTGCCTGTAGGGGGCAACAAAAATAAAATAAAAATAAAAATAAAATAAATAAAGAAATAAATAATTATAATAACAACAATAATAATATAACTAAAAGAAAATTAATCAATTAAATAATTGTAGCACATATCGGTGTGGGCTTTCGGGTGTGATTGGCCGCAGATTCAATCGGTCTTGGTGACACATTTTGTCACAGGAGTGTCCAGCATGCCTACTAGGAAAGGTAGGGGAGGTAAGAAGGGTAAGGGCAAAGCGCCCCCTCGACCCAAGAGACCCAGACCTGTTAGTGGTTCATCCTCGGACGAGGATATGGACCCACAAATATGCTGATTTATTGGCAAGGATACAGGCTGTTGAGAGAGACAAAGGTCTAGACATAGCACAGCAGCCAACTTTACCACGAAGTTCTTCTGTGGGAAGGCATCACCAAACTAGACGGCAGCGCCAGGAAGAGTTACTGTCATCTCTTTCTAGCAGAATGGTGGCCATCGAGACAGCGCAAAACCGGGCGTAGGCGGGTGCCGTCCTACAGACTAGCGAGCGTGAATCAACTACAGTGACGTCACCTCACGGGGAGTCGGATGGGGCAGAAGCCAACATACCTCCAGTGCCTTCCTCACCTCCATCTACAGGAATGGCGGGGCGTCTCGGGCAAGGTGAGCAATTGATGCACCCGACACTGACTCCCCCGCAGACCACAGGAAATCTCCCCCACCCATGAGGATGGTTCCCGTGGTTTCCAGGGATGAGTTTGCCAGCACCAAACACGCATGCGGCTGTGGCACACACAGACACTATAGGCCACAAAAATCCCAGCCCAGCGGGGTCAACCAGGGTGGGCAGCGATGGTCCTTTGCTGGATGCATCTCTGTCTACACACAACACCTCATGCATGTCCAGGCATGCCCAGCCCGAAGGGGCCACAGACGAGGGGGGGGACTAACATGTCAGTTCAGGAGGACACGACGACAGGGCCCAGTGCTGTAGTGGCAGCTGCCACCCAACCAGTACTAACCCCGCAAGCAGCATGTGCCGCAGTGTGGCAGGGGCCAGCAGGATTACTTGGGGCTAAGCCGGCACAAACAGGGCTCCAGGTAGTTGAGCCCTATGCGGGAGCAGACAAAGCAGCTATCCCCTCGGGGTCTACAGCCGCCCCGCTCGGATACCACTTATTACCGGCCACAAGGGAGAAAATATGGAAGGGCGAGTATGTGGACATATTCTCATTACTATACCGGGAAATTGAGAACCCGGATAAGGATAAGTCATATGACAAAGAAGAAGAAAAATTGAAGAGGAAAAGGGTGGCAAAAACTTGGGCAAATTGGCTGCCTGGTTTCCTCATTTACATGGGCGTGCTACAACAGCACTTCCCAGAAAAAGGGGCCATTTTGACTAAATATCTCAATATTATTTATCAAGCATATTCCGAATATGAAGGAGGGGCCTGGCTGGCATACAATCAATCGTTTCGTCGTCGAGACGCAATTGACCATTCCCTACTGTGGGATGCCAAGAATAACGATCTTTGGCTACAGTACATGACTCCAGCCAAACCGAGTTTTGGGGATAGGTCAGATAGCGGCCATATTGTGGCCAGGCAGCAACCTGCATCCAATTTTAAAGGGAATGCGGGGCAGGCGGTTCAACACCGCCAGCCTTGTTGGGAATTTAGTTCCCGCGGGCTCTGCACTCGGACACAGTGCCGTTACAGGCATGATTGTTCCATCTGCGCAGGACACTATCCTGCCTCCAGTTGCCCTAGACACAAGAAGGGAGGGGGAACAAATAGGGGTCCCCCAGGCCCCAAGGGGCAGGGAAGTCAGCAGCCAACTCCCAAAGGGCCCCAGCCCAATTAGAATCCAGCCTCTTGTAAGGCTGCTAGCTCGTTATCCGAAGACACAAGATGCCGCCTATTTAGAGTCTGGTTTTATGGACGGCTTTCGTATCCCTTTCCAAGGTAGCAGGTCTCCTTCGATTTCCAGGAATCAACGATCAGTACACCTTCTGGAATCTCTGGTGCGGGAAAAAATTCAGAAAGAAGTGTTGGCGGGGCGGGTGTTGAGCCCTTTTGCCGAGCCACCCATCCCCAACTTGAGGGTGTCCCCATTAGGCATAGTGCCAAAGAAAGCACAGGGTGAGTTTAGGTTGATCCACAATTTATCATTTCCCAAAGGAGCTTCCGTCAATGATGCAATCCCGGAGCACCTTAGCTCCGTGAAATATGCATCTTTTGACTCCGCCGTCCATATGGTGCACAGGAACGGGCGGGGAGCTTTGATGGGCAAGTGTGATATCAAGGCGGCATTTCGCCTCTTGCCTATCAACCCTGCGGATTTCAATCTGATTGGTTTTTGCTTTCAAGGTCAGTTCTACATTGACAGGGCCTTGCCAATGGGGTGCTCCATTTCCTGTGCTATGTTCGAGAGGTTCAGCTCCTTCTTGGAGTGGGCCCTCAGAGACCGGACAGGGGGACAGGAAGTGATTCATTACCTGGATGACTTCCTGTTCTCGGGGGCATTGGGGAGTGGCCACTGCGCTTTCTTGATGAGGGAATTCGAGGTTCTCTCCGGGGAGCTGGGCATCCCACTAGCGCAGGAAAAAACAGAAGGCCGCTGCTCCACTCTTAAGTTCCTGGGGATCGAACTAGACTCCATTCAGCAATGTTGCCGCTTGCCTACGGACAAGTTGGAGGCGCTGAAGGAGAAGCTGCTGTGGATGAGCCAGGAAAGGAAAGTCTCCCTGAAGCAGTTGCAAGAACTGGTGGGCCATTTAAACTTTGCCTGTCGGGTAATTGCGCCAGGCAGAGCTTTCCTGAGACATTTCTGTTATGCTATGGCGGGCCTGCGGGCACCACACCATAGGATACGTGTCTCGGGTCCCATGAACGAAGACATCAGAATATGGCAGGATTTCCTGCAGCACTTCAATGGAGTGTCATTTTGGCGGCAAGATTTACTGCTTGAGGCTGAGATGCAGGTACGTTCGGACGCATCAGGATCGTGGGGCTTTGGCATGATCTGGAGGGACTGTTAGTGCACTGAACCATGGCCTGCGGATTGGTTGGCATCAGAACTGTCTCGGGATCTCACTTTTTTGGAATTTTTTCCCATTTGTGTGGCTTTTCACATTTGGGCCACGGAGTTGTCAAACTCCAGCATGCAGTTCTGGTGCAACAATCTGGCCGTGGTTCACGTAATTAATTCCCTATCATCTCACAACAACAGGGTGATGGCATTAGTCAGAGTCTTCACACTGCAATGTTTGAAACACAATCTCTTGTTCAGAGCTCACCACATACTGGGCCTGAGCAATGACATTGCGGACGCTTTATCGCATCATCAGGTGCAGCGGTTTCGACAGCTGGCTCCCTGGGCTCGTCAGACATCGGAGGTCATGCCACCGGGACTTTGGCGGATTGGAGGTCTGAGGTAGAGCGGGCTATATGGCAGTCCGTAGCACCTAGTACCAAGGCATCGTACCAAAGGACAGGTAGGGAGTTTGTGGAATTCAGGAACTCGGAGCACCTGTTTCATTCCTGGCCCATCCCAGTGGAGCACATTTTGCTATACTGCATGGCACTACGTAGGAAAGGCTTAGCAGCTCGCACCATAGGGGGCAAGCTCGCTGCCTTGGCGTTCTTGGCACAGGTGAGAGGGGTACCAGATTCTACCACTGACTTTAGAGTGAGGCGTTCCTTGCACGGTTGGATCAGGGAGTCCCTAGGAACAGAGATACTGGATCCCCGCTATCCCCTGAGACCTTGTTAGGTCTAAAGAGGTGATGGCCGTCTTTATGTGCTTCCAGCTATGAGGCAGTGCTACTTCACGTGGCAGCATTAATGCCGTTCTTTGGCGCCTTTCGGATTTCTGAGCTGGTGGCCTCTTCAAGGGGCGACTTATCTAATAGGGCAATTCAGTTCAGTGATTTGCGATTACTACAAGGTGAAGTCCACATACAGCTTCGTAAATCAAAAACTGACCAAAGGGGACTAGGCATGGATGTCAGGTTTTTCCAGGCCCCTGTGCAGGAGCTTTGCCCAGTTCACGCTCTGCAAGCTTTTGTGGCTATCCGGGGTGTTAGCGCTGGCTACCTATTTTGTCACCAGGATGCCTCGCCCCTAACGAGGTATCAATTTTGGAAGGTGACACAATGGGCTTTAAGAGCGCTAGGTTTGGGAAGTGTACAGTTCGGTACACACTCCTTTCGGATTGGGGCGGCCTTAACGGCAGCCGCAGCTGGTTTTACACTTTCTCAGGTCCAAGCTGTTGGCAGATGGGATCCCCGGCTTTTAAGACCTACGTGAGAAAGTTCAAGACTTAAGTGAATTTTGAGGGATGTTTAACTGCCTCATGTTTAATTGTAGATCTCCGACCAGGGCACGGCTCTATACGTGTGGTCATTTGTGGCCACAGCATGGTCTTTGGGGCCAGCAGAAGGGCTTCCAGGTCCAGTTTCGGATCGCAGCTGAGCTTGAGTCACCTAGTCTCCATCCAGTGGCTCCGATGCCGTGGCATGAGGTGGGAAGACCTCCTCACAACATTGTTACAATGGACGGTGTCGCAGGCTCCCCCGCAGGTGGTGGTCATACACCTCGGGGGCAACGATCTGGGCCTGCTAAAGGGCAAAGCCCCCGTGCTGCGGCAGCTGATTTTCGCACGCTGTGTGTGCAATGGCCTGGAGTCCTTATTGTTTGGTCCTGTGTGCTTCCCAGGATCAGATGGAGAGAGGGTAGTGACCCCCTGGCGATGGAGCGTGCCAGACGTAAAGTGAATAATGAGATCTATAGGGAGCTAATTAAACACGGGGATTGCAGTACTCACGGTCATTTACTAGTTTGCGGCCTACCTAATCTACTCCACAGGGTTGCTATGAGGATAAAATGGGAGAAGTACAAATGATACCTTAACACCTGAACATCGTCGAGTAACCGTGGGATAAAAATGCAACAACAACAACAACAACAACAACAATAATAGAGAAAATAAACACCACTGGCCATGGAAGTCAAAGAGCTATGGCAACAGGAAAAAGCCACAATTATTCTGTTAGTCACATCAGTCACTGGCATCACATCAAAACATTATGCAGAAAATCTTCAGGAACTAGGCCTATCAAAATATATCCACACCAACAACTAGAAAGCAGTCAAAATTAAAACATGCTCAATTGTCAGGAAATTCCTGAATCTGTAAAAGACAGCATGACTTGGTAAAGCCTGTCATGGCCATCTAGAAAAATCACCACAAACAAGAAAGAGAGATGATAATAAATAAATAAATAAATAAAGCCTGGATTGCAGCATTGGAGGCTGCAATCCAATATGCATATATTTGCAATATCATTTTTAATCTTTGTTTGAAAATAATACAAATTTTAAATTCGAACCCTGTCAATCTTACTTCTGAGTAAACATACTTAGATTTATGCAATATCAGTCACTAGCATCCACATGTATCCATATATGTACCTCCATTTATGTATTAAGTTTACTTACCACCAATGAAAGATGGGAAAGATAAATTAGACTTTAGAATCTAAGTTCCTTGTCAGCAGTTTTTGTGCATAAGACTCCATAGAGCAGAGATTGCTCTGTTGGTGATGCAGGTGTAAATATATTTTATTTGTTTGTTTGTTTAAAATATTTATATCCTGTTTATCTTCTAACAATAGACCCATCATCATTACCATCTTTACCATCTGACTGTATCATTTCCTAGTTAACTTGTTGAAAAGCATTTTTCATCCCTATCTAAAGCGCCAATCAGGTCTTAAAAGTGTAATTGAAATAATGACTGAAGGATTTGATAGTCTTCTGGGACCTAGCCAATAAAGACTGGAAAGGGTATCACATCATTAACAAAATATGTTTCTTTTTATGTGTGCATGGGTCTCATTAATTGCAACAAAGCCTGAAAGCAGACCTTGGCCAACATTTTGACTTCAGGGTTGAGTTTTCTACATACCATTACCCCAGGAAACGGAGTGAAATCCTTCACCCCCGCCCCCAGATGTCAATAACAAAAGGATTATCAGCCACACTAAATCTGCAGTTTTGAATAGACTTACTTGGGAGTAAGCCAGAATGGACATAGTCGGATTTTCTTCTGAGAAAATATCCCTAGGGTTTCATATAGCATAGCTGAGATTTGACCGTACTTCTCTAGAACTTCATGCCAATTATGACCCATAAATTAAAATAAATATTTGTGAATAACATCTACATCAAATATTTCATCTTTAGAAACATTTGAATGTTCATTAATCAGTTTCAATTAGTTACAGTTTCTCAAATATCTTTGACACTAGTGCATATACATCTACATTAAGTAATTCATTATAGCTGTTAAGATGAATCATTATGTAGGATTTATTTTTACCATATTTCTGAACTACTGATGAACATCCTTATAAACTACGTTCCTGCTTTTAGACAAATTCCAAAAAGCCTTCCCTCACAGGGGACTCCTGGGCTTGTGGCTTTCTGCCAGCCTCTGGATTTAATAGTAAATTTACATTGAAATAAAGCATATTTCCTAATTGTTTGATACCTTTTACCACAACCAGCAAACTACCCATGTTGGTCATATGTTGTATTTTCGACCAATGAATGGTTTGATGCATGCTATCTGCATGTTTATTCTGATAAATTCATTTCCCCCTTACCAATGTCATAGTTTACATCCTATTTTCTACTCATCGTCAAAATCCCCTTGATTTCCACACCTTTTGTTATGTTCTTGTTATGTTCTATCTCTAACCTAGGGCAACCATATTTTGGAAATGAAAAAGGAGGAAAACAATGTCAGCCCACCAACATATCCGCCCCCAGGGGGCATGTCCAGCATCAAGGGGGGGTGCCCATCTGAACATAGCCTTGGCCACATGTCTGATTTTACAGTAAACAATTTAGACAAATCTTGTCTACATAACATCTTAATGTTAACATCACTGAAATAACAAGTGAGACATCCAATGTATCTGAAATTAACTTCACTCACTCCTACTGTTGTAGCTTTTGCTGTACTTTGTTGCTACACTCTGTGTGATACATTCTCCCCTTCCCTCAAATATCTTGAGGGAAAGGGAGGCTTGAAACACCAGCGGGGGAGGAAGAAGAGGGTTTGTTGGAGCTCACCGTGCCTCCTTCCAGACCAGCCCCCAGTCCATCTTGGAGAGGCTTAAAACACCAGCAAGGGAGGAGGAAAGGGTTGCAGCTCACCACGCCTTCTTCCAGCCCAGTCTACCTTAGAGAGGCTTGAAACACCAGCGGGGAGGAAGAAGAGGGTTTGTTGGAGTTCACTGCGCTTCCTACCAGCCCAGCCCCCAGTCTACATTGGAGAGGCTTAAAACACCAGCGAGGGAGGAGGAAGAGGGTTGCAGCTCACCAGACCTTCTTTCAGCCCAGTCTGCCTTGGAGAGGCTTGAAACACCAGTAGGGGAGGAAGAAGAGGGTTTGTTGGAGCTCACCGTGCCTCCTTCCAGCCCAGCGCCCAGTCCATCTTGGAGAGGCTTAAAACACCAGCAAGGGAGGAGGAGAGGGTTGCAACTCACCACGCCTTCTTCCAGCCCAGTCTACCTTGGAGAGGCTTGAAACACCAGTGGGAGAGGAAGAAGAGGGTTTCTTGGAGCTCACTGCACCTCCTTCCAGCCCAGTCCAGCCCACCAGTTTGAGATGCTCATGGTGGCTGGGAGTGCAGCTGAGCTGTGATGTGTAAGAGAGTGGCAATATGTGTTGTGCAGGGCAAGGGGAGATATGGCAACAGCAGGGTGTAGTGCCATTACAGGGGAAGGAGAGATAGATATTTAACATCCATCTTACCTTCCAGTCGCCCTGCTACCCCGGGGAATTTGGAGAATGAACCAGGCCACCCACAGAACCTCTCCTTGCTCCTATGCAATGCCAGGTTGGTTAAAAACAAAACAAATATCATCTATGACCTCCTTATAGATGAGGAGGCCGACCTGGCATGCTTCACCGAGACCTGGCTGGGAGATGACAGTGGCCAGACATGGGCCCAGGCCCTCCCAGCTGGGTACTGTGTTAGTGAGCAGGTGAGGGAAAGTGGGCAGGGTTGGGGGGTGGGGGTAGAGTACCTGTGATCTACAAAGTCAGTCTTAACCTGACCAGATTTCCTGTCCGGCAATTGAATCACATCGAGTGTGTGTACCTGAGTCTGAAAACCAGGGATAGACTAGGGATTCTGTTAGTGTACCGGCCACCCCGCTGCCTATCAGATTCCCTGGCCGAGCTCACGGAACTGGTCTCAGAGCTGGTGTTGGATTCGCCCAGGCATTCGAGGCCGGTTTGTCAGGTGGAGCTCAGGAGTTCATGGCATCCATGACAACCATGGGCCTATCCCAATTAGTCTCTGGACCTACACATTCAGCAGGTTGCACCCTAGATGCTGTCTTCAGCTCCGAACAGACAGATCTGTGGGTGGAGGTAACAAATACCTCTGCATTGTCATAGACAGACCATTTTCTGGTCAGGGTTAGTATCACGGCTACCACCCACCCCTGCAGAGGTGGCGGACCTATTAAGATGGTCCGCTCTTGAAGGCTGATGGATCCTTCTGGATTCCAGAAGGCCTTGGGGGGTTCTATGGCTGGTATCGTCGACGATCCTGTAGAAGCCCTGGTCAATAGATGGAATCAAGACCTAACTAGGGCTATCGACACGATCGCCCCCAAACGTCCTCTCCGACCCGCTTCTAACCGGGCGCCCTGGTATACAGATCTCAGGGAGTTGAAGTGGAAAGGACGACAACTGGAGCGCAGGTGGCAGAAAATTCGACTTATATCTGATAAGACACGACATAGAGAACATCTTCATTCCTATGGAGCAGCAATACGTGCAGCAAAGAAAGTTTTCTTCTCTGCACGCATTGCGTCTGTGAATTCACATCCAGCAGAACTCTTCAGGGTGGTGAGGGGTCTAACCCTGGCACCTTCCCCCTTGAACCCGATCTTAGAGCATTCGGTAGTTCACTGTGATGCCTTTAACGATCATTTCACAGATAAAATCTCTCAGATAAGAGCCGACTTAGATGCCGTCATTATAGCAGAGGCTGACAATGGAGTGTCCAGCAACTCCGCGAGTAGAATTACACTGGATCAGTTTCAGTTGGTGAGTACTGAGGACGTGGACAAGCTGCTTGGACGAGTGAGGAGGACGACTTGTCCTCTCGATCCCTGTCCTTCATGGCTGGTCACCCAGGGAGGAGATGTAATTAGATTACAATTAAAACATTTTATTAATATATCTCTCAGGGAGGGAAGTTTTCCATCTTGTTTAAAAGAAGCGGTAGTATGGCCGCTTCTAAAAAAGCCCTCCCTGGATCCCCTGGACCTTAATAATTCCAGACCAGTATCGAATCTTCCATTTTTGGGCAAGGTGATCGAGAGGGCAGTTGCCTTCCAACTCCAAGCAGTTTTGGATGATACAGATTTTCTAGACCCATTTCAAACCAGCTTCAGGGCAGGATATGGAGTTGAGACTGCTATGGTCACCTTAGTGGATGATCTACGCTTGAATATTGACAGGGGGAGTGTGTCCCTGCTGGTACTTCTGGACCTCTCAGCGGCTTTCGATACCATCAACCATGGTATCCTTCTGGAACACCTGAGGGGATTGGGACTCGGGGGCACTGTGCTTCAATGGTTCCGGTCCTACCTCTTGGACAGGTTCCAGATGGTGATGCTTGGGGATAGTTGCTCCTCAAAGAAGGAGCTGCTTTTTGGTGTACCACAAGGCGCCATCCTTTCCCCAATGCTGTTTAACATCTGCATGAAGCTGCTGGGAGAGATCATCCGGAGGCATGGGGCGGGGTGCTATCAGTATGCTGATGACACCCAAATATATTTCTCTATGCCTTCAACAACATCGTCAGCTAAGGATAGTGTGTCTCCTCTGAATGAATGCTTGGAGGCGGTAATGGGCTGGATGAGGAAAAACAAACTGAAGCTGAATCCAGACAAGATGGAGGTGCTTACTGTCAAGGGCCACAACCTGGGGTTGGAGGTGTGTCAACCAGTTCTGGATGGGGTTACACTCCCCCTAAAAGGCTGTGTTTGCAGCTTGGGGCTGCTCCTGGATCCATCGCTCCAAATGACAGCCCAGATAGATGTGACGGCCAGGAGTGCCTACTATAGCTTCGGCTGATACGCCAGCTACGCCCCTTCCTAGAGTTGGAAGGCAGTAGTGCATGCACTGGTAACTTTGAGGCTCAACTTCTGCAATGTGCTGTACATAGGGCTACCTCTATGCCTAGTCCAGAAACTTCAACTAGTTCAAAATATGGCAGCCAGGTTGGTCACCTGTACACCTAGGGGTGACCATATTACACCAGCTTTAAAATCTCTCCACTGGCTGCCAATTAGTTTCTGGGCGAAGTACAAAGTGTTGGTCATTACCTTTAAAGCCCTACATGGTTTGGGTCCAGGTTACCTGCGGGATCGCCTTCTCCCATACAATCCGCCCCACACGCTCAGGTCCTCTGGGAAGAATTTATTTCAGTCAACAAAAACTAGACTAGGCACAACTTTTTTTTTTTGAATCCTAAGGAATGAAAAGGGACTGCAATCAGAGCAACTGAAATTGCACATTTTTGAGAGACCTTTAAAAAAAAAAAAAAAAAGCCTTGGAACAAAAAGGAGTAGCAACCATAGCGACGGGGGGGGGGGGACAACATGGGTTTTGCTCCAAAGTCCCCTGCATATGTGACAGAACTGACTGAAGGAGAGATGGGGAAGGAGAGGGAGAACAAACTATGGTAAGTCCAACTGTCTGTCGGGTGTACCATGAGTTGTTCTATGAACAACCAACCCACTGTGGCTAATTCGCAGGGTGGGTTAGCAATGTGCGAACCCACCCAGTATGTAAGATTGTTCCTAGGTGCTGTGTCTCTCTGCTTCTGACGTGAGTAGATACTGGTATAAATACTTCCCATGGCATAATTTTTATCCTGGAAGTCAAAACAGAAACTTTCCTGTAACTACTCAGGAAAGGACATGAGACTTGTGTAGCCAGTGTGTTCAAGCATGCAATAGAGCGATGGACCTAGAAGACCTAGGTTTGAACCCAAGTTCAGTTATGGATTTATTAAAGGATCTTTGCACTCCCTGACAGTGTCCTATTTGAAATGAGACTGGTATGAAAAGAGATGAGACTTAAATCAATCTGCATAATACAAATACTGAAGAAAGCAGTGACAGGCTTGTTATCTCTATTTGCAGCTTGAATAAATTAGGACTAACGAATTGGATCATTGTTATGAAGGACAAACACTCGCAAGACAACATTCCCCATATTTCTTTATGTTGCTATCTCTCATTTTCGCATGTGTAATAACATCCCTTTGAATGGTTATTTTAGTTCTTGGTGTATTAAATGGGGGGGGGGGCTGTTACATTTCCTGTGAAATTTCTTGATATTCTCCTTCCCACCCTGAGCCAATTTCCCCCACAGACAGTAAAAGACTGTGTTCCAATTACATGGATTCTTGATACCAGTGACTCTATGGCCTGGATCAGATATAATGAGAAATCATGACTTCCCTTTATGAAAGCAAACCATGGTGAGTCTCAGGCTTGCACGTCTCCTCTTCTTTTTTGCAGACCAAAGGAAGGGGATAAAAATCTTCCTCTTGGAAAGTGAGAGCAGCTAAACAAACAATGGACCTTATGTCCTTAGTTTGTTTAGGGCGCAATCCCATGTGGATAGTGGGCAGCCTCTGAACTCTGAGACTGCCAAATATTCAATGCAAGTGGCAAGACAGCAGAGGTGATTTTCACCTCTGTGCTCCAGCCACCCTGCATTTCTGCTAGACAGGCAAGTTTCTGCTAGACAGCACCTCAGAAGGGGAGGGAATGAGGCTGGGGCAGCCATAGGAAATGGCATATCACAGCCGCCCTGTATTGTCTCATCCCTGCTCCTGGAAACGTCCTCTTTTCTCCATTTCTACACTCAGTTTTCTGAGTGTGGAGAGGTAGCCGGTGTAGTTCTCTCCACACTGGTTACAGGGGAGAGAGGGAGGGTGCGGGGAGCATGGTTTCCTGGCTTCCAGGTCTCTTAACAATCCTATGCCCTCAGATGCTTTTAGGAGCCATAGGATTGCTCTCTTAGCTGAACCAGGAACTTTGGCTTGCTCTCTCCCAAGAAGCCAAGTCATATTCTTATTGTTTTATTTCTCTGGTTTGTTGGGAGAGAGACAATCCAGAGTTCCTGGTTCATACACAATGTTCAATAAACCATGGATTGAAGGTCCATGATCTGTTTAGCTGCTCCTGTTTGTAGCAGAAGTGATAAGGGAGCATGTACCAACATTCTGCTTCGTTCATGCTCATTATATATTATATATAAATATGAAAAGTGGGTTTTCATGATGTGCAAATCAGGCCATTTGTTCTGATTTTAGCAATGCTGGAGTTGATTGTAGGAGCCAACTTCAACTGGATTTTTCCAGAAACGTTAAATTGATATAGTGGAATTTGTTAATCTGCCTAGTCCCAATTGAACTGTATAGTCAATGTTGTCAGTTAATCTAAAGTTCATCCTTAGTCCTGTCAGAGGTTCACCATGATTAGACAAGTCTTTATCATTAGGCAAAAAAAAATCTTCTCGTGTTTTAATGTCCTGTTATCCAGATAGCTTGACACCCTCCTATCTTCTTCCTCTTGGGGAAAGAAAATAAGAAAAGTCATTTTACGAATTGGCAACTTGCTTCACCTTGTGCCAGTAGGTCTCCAGACCCTCTACCCTTTCTTCTCAGACTTCTCAGATTACAGTTTATGGATAGCATTTATTACTGGAGAAAACGTGACAGATTTGGAAAATGCAGAAATAATAATTTCTGTGAAGGAGAAACAGTCATAGTACGTTAGGGAGCTCTGTTTCATGCACCCTCCCCTATGTAAGTGTAAAAACTGTTAAAGCATGTGAGAAAAGAGATATAATTCACTGAACAGCTTTAATGTAATATACCCTGTAAAGGATATTAAAATGTCAACGTGTGGGCTGCTATATGTATTCAGTTTGTTGAACTCTGACTCCAGTGTCAATGAATAAAACATTTTAAATTTATTAACTGTCTGGCCTGCAATTGATTAATAAATTAAATTTGAATCATATTGCAAAACATCAACTAGTGCCTTTATGAGGCTGATGAAAGAAGAGGACAGTTTTACTTTCGAAGGAGAAAATCCAACTCCCCCACTTATTTTACCAGCAACTGATGTCTAACATTTTGTTTATTATAAACCCCATCAATTAATCAGAGGAAAACATTTATTAATGTAGAAGTGAAATTGTTTGTATTAAACCTAACACCAGCCATCAGCTGCTTTATCAGATGTGACTCAGGGAAGATGGAGATAGCATATTTGCTAGTTCACACATTCACTCAACCAAGTATCCAGTAGACATGGTGTTTAATGCCCTGATCTGGGAAAGCAGTGAAGTAATGGAGTGGATTATAAAAATGATGAGATTTATTTTATTAGCTTTGTGTAGGGATTATAGAACTAACTAAACTCTGCTTGATTCTTCTGTCATGTATAACGAGTTGATAAATTAATACAGGTGATGTGTGCCAAGGGTTTATCCAATCGTTGTACACTGTGAATACTGCCAAAAAAAATTATACTGAGCTGAATGTGCTCGGCTAAACTCACACACCCCAAACACTCAAATATCACCAATAAAATGGGATGCACAATGATTATTAAAAAGTGAATTAAGATTAAGGTCTTTTGACTACACAAGGCAACATGAAAAACTATATATTTTTTTAAAAAACCATGAATGTCAGCTAAATTGTCTTCATTTGTCCCACTGACTGCTTCCTGATTATGTAACTCTTAGCAAAATAAATCAGTATAAAGCAAATGGTACATTACCATTAATCAACATAATAGGATTGATTAAGTAATTATCACGGGTGGAGTTACAATTAATCTGAACTTCACCTTAATCCTGTTGTTGATGTCCATATTATCGTTTCATACAGATCATCCTTTATGGCAATGGGGAAGAAAGATTGCTAAACAAGAAAACAAAGATAAAATTGCTATCTTCTTTACATATGATAGCCAATTATTTTTTTATAAATATGAAGTCACCATTTCTCAAGTCCATTAAAGTCAATGGAATGCAAGTCATCTCTTATTTATGGCAAACATCCTATGAAGATTGAGTTGAGTTATGATCAATATTTTCAGCATTTATCTATATTTCTTATATTGGACTTTGTACATTGTCCTAGAGAGTTGCCATTTCAAGGATAGCATTGTAAATATTGCACATAATTTTGTAAGTCTTTAAGAAGATAAGAAGAGCCATGCTTTAAAAAACTTTAAAAACAGTAACAGATTTTTAAAACAACAACAACAACACCATACATGAACACAGGTCCAGAGTATGTCCAAAAGCCTGCTGGAATAAAATATATACATAACCATCATGACTAGTAGCCACTGAACCTTTCTGTTATCCCCAGACCTCTACTTTCCTGCTTGCCTTCCAGAAAGGGGGAGACAGTGCATGTTGCAACCAGGGGTGACCTTTGCTTCATCCTGGCTGAATATTTTAGAGTAGATTAGGTCACTGTTTCAATTTAACAAGCAAAGATTTATGGCTGGGTCAAGGGTAGGTACATTTGAACACCTGCCAAGGGCCCAGACCTTAGCAGGGGCCCACTGACAAGAGCTCCCTTGAGTTGCTCCTCCTCTTTATCATTGCAGCACTGCCTCTCACTCTGGCCCAGACAGTGGTGGTGATTCTCATTGGTTCTCTGCCTGTCAAATAAGCAAGTGGTAGCAATGATGACAAGGAGGATCAGAAGCAATAGCAACTAGTGATAATGGTGGTAAGACGATAGGCTCACTGAGGGGCACCATTGAGGGTGTCTTGCCCAATGGCCATCAAAAACCTAGAGCTTGCACTGCAAACACTAAAAATCCTCTCTCCATGCTGGTCAGGGACACTCACAAGATTGGGGGTGGAGCCATCAAGATTACCCTGCTTCCCATTAATCATATGGGGGGCTCTTCACATGAATAACATGTGAAAGGAACTCAGTTTCTTTTGCTTACAACCTTCAACTGGAGTTAGCTAGCCATGCTCTCCGGAAACCATGCTGTTCTTCTAGTAGAAGGCTAGGCAGACCTTTGATTTCTCATTTACTGATAGCCTCTTTAAACCGAACTTCAGTGAACTACTCGCTTATTAGACCAGCTGGAGTCAGGAGTCAGGAACAACATTTTCTTTGTTTTCTGGAGTGTTATGTTCTGTGTATTCTTAGAAATAGTCCTAATTCTTCAGATAAAGCAATCTGCTGTGTTCTAAATCTGGGTGGATTCTGAATTATTGCATCTCAAGGCAAACCACATATTCTGCTAGTCACATAGGTATAACTGAGGGCTTCATCACACCAGCATTTTATCGCACTCTCATCATGCCTGGTTTGTGGTTTTGCGATGCGGTACTCACATGACGTTGTCACTGTCCTGCACTCATCTTGCCTCTTCCCCTCCCTTTTTCAGCCTATTTTGGAGCAGGGAAATTCTGGTTTCTTTCTTCCATGTGGGATTAAAGCACCCTTCCACCCCCTTGTATTGCTGTCCTCATGTTTTTTCTTTTGTTGGGGTGTGTGTGCTTTGAACATGTGCTTGCTGATGAAAGAGGAGGGTGGGGCGGTTCTCCTCCTCCAGCACACTTTGTTGAACAAACTGAGCCAGTATTAACACTTTAAGATAGTCTCCCCTGGCCTGGTGCCTTACAGAACTTTTGGACTATAGCTCACATGATTCTGACCATTGGCCATGCTGGCTGGGGCTGATGTGAGTTGTAGTCCAAAACATCTGGAAGGCATCAGATTGGGGGAAATTGCTCTAGAGAGTTGGATGGAAACTGCTTTAGGGAATTGAGATCAGAAGAGGCAGAATAGTGAACTGGTACCCCAATTATATTGTATCCTCCCATAATACTTCAGAGTACTACTGTTCTATTAACTTAGTATATGATGTAAGCAGTAATTCATTGAGATGTTTCATTGTAGGTATAGTCCCAGTGTTATAGGTGGAATAATTAGGCACCCATTTATGTCAGTTTACCTTGTGACCTTCTGGGGTGCCAGGTTAAAGAGAGGGATCACTAAAGGGCCCTAGATCACATCACATCCTTTCCAATTCTATGATTCTATGTGGAGTTTCTACCTCAAACATCATATATGTATGGTAGAAATGAGATGGAGAACACCATCTCACCATGCAAGATAGAGCAGTGTCTGGTAAATGTATCAATATGGACTGAATCGATGTGGACTGAATCTTTATAATCTTAGCTATATGTGAATGATCATATTAAAAAGCAGCAAGCAACTTGCCTTCTGTGACAAACAGATTAATGATACTGAAAAGAAAAGAGACTAAATAATAAACAGATGTCCATGCATTTTTAAAACAGAACAAACATTCAGCAAGCTGGTAATTTTCATCCTGCATAAAAACAGGATTACATGGATGGCATATAAAATATAGCCTTATATCTGATGTCTCCAGTGCGGTGCCTATGGACATCAATGTGCCCATAGAAACCTTTCTTTGTGACTGTGGAGCTCCCTGTGTCTGACTTTTATTTTATTTGTTAAAAAAGAAAAAGAAAAAAAAAGAAATTCAACTGTCAGGCTAACATGGTGCTCAGACCCCATCTCTGCCTTGTATTTAAATTATTGGGCAAGTTACTTTTCTTTTAGTTTGCCTTCTAGGAAATTAGTGTTTTGTGAATGGCTATGCCTACCATGGCAGACATTTTATAAATGGGCAAGCCCTGTGACTGACTTTTTGTGAAAGTGCCCAAACATGTACTCAAAATTCCAGATGTGCCCAACAACAAAAAAGGGGACCCCTGCGTTATATGATTGGCATATACAGTATACAGAAATTGGGATGAGTCAGTATATAACAATTGTAAAAGAGAAACTACCGCAAAGGAAAATAAAACATTTTTATTTGACAGTCCTTAATGTTTTAAACTTTTTAATGTTTCATTCTGTAATATTTTGATACTTGTATCATTTATTTATTTATTTTTAGTTATTCTGTTGTTGTTTTGCTTGGTTTTATGGCTGTAAACCACCCTGAGGACATTTGCCAGTTGGGCAGTATACAAATCAAATAAATAAAATAATAATAAAACTTGAAATTTAAACCATGGCAATAAAATTTCACATCTTCACACCTAGAGCTGCTATTAATCGAGAATTGTAGATAGTTGGCATCCCTTGTGTTGGCTTGGGACCTCGATATTTGAGGGAGTGCCTCTCCCTATATCTCCCTGCCCAAGATCTGTCAGAGGAGCCCTTCTCAGTGCCCTACCAATGCAAAATATACACTATGGTGGGACATGGGAGAGGGCTTTCTCTGTTGTGGAACCCGGCTGTGGAATGCCCCCCCCCCATAGGGGGAAGCACCAGGTTAAGACATATCTTTTTAACAAAGCCTTTGATGGCTAAATCCACCAGCCTTGTTTTAATTGGATTTTACTGTTTTAAAATTTCATATTGGTTTTAACATATTGATGGTTTAATCTGTTTTAGAATTATATATTTATTGTTATATTTTATATGTATGATTTTATCTGTATGCCACCCTGAGATCCTTGTAATATAGGGCAGGATATAAATGTTTTAAGAAATAAATGAATAAATTGTGCAATTCTTCTTGGCTTTTGTGCAAAACATTATTTCTAATGGATCCATTTCTGTAAGCAAGACAGTGAGCCTATCTACACATGCAGGATAAAACACTTTGAAAACATATATGGAGTGTGTCCTGGGCCCCAACAGTTTTCAAAACTGTTATAAATCGTTTTAAACCATTTTAAAGCAGTAGCGTAGATAGGCTCACAGCTAGGCTTAACATATGCACTAAAATAGCACTAGATATATTTAAGCCATTGTTAAATATTTAATCTTTTCAAAGCAGTACTCTGAATGTTGTATTAACCCCGGTAAATATAAATAGGTGCTAGAGGTAGGAAGCAGTACATTTCTTTGTTTGGTCCTTCTGGTTCTAACATGTTGACTTGAAGGTTTTGCAATATTATTATGGGTTCATATTTGATTCATGCAAATGTGTTCTGAGCTTAAACTAAAACTGTTGTCCTGCCATTAATGCCAAAATCTTTTGGAAGAAAGAAGGTTATTTCCATTGTCCTCTGTCAGTCTTATATAAATATTCACTGACATCTTCAATCATCTTTCTTTTTCTCCTGATGTCTTCTTTAATCTTATGCTTCATATGAATGTATAAACAGCCCAATTGATATGCATCTTATTGTGTATTATGATATCCTGCACCCTGTTGCACTGCAAAAGCCTGCAGCTGTCTAAAGCTTAATTATGTATGAATTCAAAGCCCAAATGCTTGGCCAATGGTAACTCAACAGAGGACAGTTTCTCACTTGTTTTTGTTTGAATTATAATTGAACAGATTTATAATTTCCAACCCATGTTGCCTCTTACGTGCGTTTCTTCCTTTTCCTATCGCCTTGGCTTGAATAGGATTCTGAAGGAACCACTTAGACAAAAAAACAACTACATCATGAACTGTCTAATAGATCTAAGCAGGGTCATTAATGCTTTTGATAAATCCTTTTGCCTTTAAGACAATCTTTTTTAAAGTACAAAGATGAACTCCCTCCTATATCAGTTGTACACCAGATGGTTTGTTTTTTTAACAAATAGTTCAATGGAAACTGGCATCTGGGCTGAAACAAAGAAGGCTTACAGCCAGGCTGCTAGAGAACCGAGAGGTATCAGGCAATAAAGCATTTACACCTGCTGAAGGCAGGTAATGGAGGCAGTGAAAGAGTGATTGGAACCAAAATTGCCCTTTATAAAGAAGTCTTTTGTCAACTGCACATGGGTGGCCATTCTACAAAGTCAACAAGGAATCTTACAAAAGAAGGCTATTACAACCTGGCAAAACACAGAAAATTACTACTTTCCTATAACAGATAGGTGCCACATATACAACAATTTGTTCACAGTCATAAAGTTCTGGTGACATCAGACCAATATTGTTTACTCCTGTTGAGCATGTACATGAACAAACATGACTAGCCATAATAATTACACAACTGCCAGTGGAGGACTAACAGCCAAGATAAGCACTATATAATATTTTTGATATTGGTGGTATCTTTCTTTATATGAATGCCCCCGTTCATTAGGCTGACCATATGAAAAGGAGGACAGGGCTCATGTAACTTTAACAGTTATAGAGAAAAGGGAACTTCAGCTGGTGTCATTTGTATGCAATTTGTACCTGGTGGAATTCCCTCTTCATTACAAGAGTTAAAGATGCAGGGGCCCTGCCCTCTTTTGTATCTGGTCACTCTAGTATAGTGCATGCAACTTTAATTGTTGTGATGAAGAGGGGATTTCACCAGGAACTAATTGCATACAAATGACACCGGCTGAAATTCCCTTTTCTCTACAACTGTTAAAGTTACATGAGCCCTGTCCTCCTTTTCATATGGTCAGCCTACCGTTCATACTAGAGGTGAAGCTGTTCAGTATCTCCTCTCTAAGAGTTACAGTATGGAGCAAGGACTCATTACCCTACCCAGTGCCTGCTGAGGATGTTCCTATGTATGTAGGCTAATCTAATCCAACAAGCATTTTAAGCTTTCTTCATATGTAAACATAACTTCACACACAACCATAACATCTATTTCACAAATCTGCAGTATATATGAGAACACCACAGTCAGATAAATGGAGCTGTTACCCATTTGTTACCCATTCATTGTCCTCCCTGCAGTGTGGTGATTTGATGGGAAAGAACCATGCAGTCACTTTTGCAGACATGACTGGGCCTATTCAGACAACACGCTAAGCCATGGTTAGTCCATTAACTCTTTTGCAGCACCTGCCTTGTGATTTGGTGTCTGACTGACTAAGTCTTGCTTTGATGAGGAAGAGACCCCAAAAGTCCTCCAGGCAAGTTAACACTTGGCTGGGGTGAGGGAGGGGAATAAAGGTAGGCTGACCATATGAAAAGGAGGACAGGGCTCCTGTATCTTTAACAGTTGTAGAGAAAAGGGAATTTCAGCCAGTGCCATTTGTATGCAATTAGTTCCTGGTGAAATTCCCTCTTCATCACAACAGTTAAAGTTGCAGGCACTATACTAGAGTGACCAGATACAAAAGAAGGCAGGGCCCCTGCAACTTTAACTGTTGTGATGAAGAGGGAATATCACCAGGAACTAATTGCATACAAATGACACTGGCTGAAATTCCCTTTTCTCTACAACTGTTAAAGTTACATGAGCCCTGTCCTCCTTTTCATATGGTCAGCCTAATAAAGGAGACCCCTCATGTCCCCAAGTGGCCTCCATGACAGTGCCTGGAGTCAAAGTGGCTCCTTCTTGAAAAATAGTGAAGTTCACTGCTTACTACAGAAGATATCTTCATGAGGGAAAATGTTGTATTTCATTCAACCCTCAGTGGATGCAATCTGTCCTACAGGCAAAGGTGCTTGCTAATGACGTACATCAAATAATAAAAATGGATACATTTTTTCAAAGGGATGAAGATTTAATTCTTGTTTTCCCCATAGTTTCTTTTCTTTCTTTTTTAAGGAAAATTATTGCACAACGTAGTAACCTGAGTTCTGGTAAGTGCTTCTTTATACCTGTAGGTATTCATAAATATGTACTTTAATGGAGCATAAGGAAATCCACTTTGTGTTTCTAATGTATTCCCTGCTGGCTGTGACATACACTGTTCAGCATTTTATTTCACAGGGGATTTCAGACTAATAAAGGCTGGGGGGGGGGTGAGGACAGGGGTGAGGAAAGAATCTCATGCACAATAGATAAGTGCTGTTTTTCCCAGTGTTTGATGGAAAGAGAATTGGTTGCGTGGAGGACAACTTCTTGCCCTCTTGAAATTTGAGTCCTGGCCTGGCGAGATGAAGCTTTTGTGTTTTTTACTGAAAAGGACTGCAATATATTTTCACATCAGTGTCAGCAACCACTAAAGAAAAGCCAATACAGCTAATGTTATGCTTGTCAAACACAAACAAATTTGTTTTCAAGAGAGGGCAAGTACAAAGCTTCTCATCTGCCGAAAGGAGCACATTAAGTATGACCCCTTTCAGGGGGCGCCTGTACGCTTGCACAAGAAAGCGCTCGAGATATATAATTAATATTAGCTAACACGCAGTAAGGTTAATTGTTGCTTCTCTGAACACTTAATCTGCATGCAGTTGATAAATCCCACAATGAATCAAAAGTGGCTCATATTTAGGTCATACAAAGTCATTGCTTTCGTCTTTCTTTTTTAAAATAATAAATACAAACAGTAAGCTGGATAAAAAACATAAGAATATTTCTGTAGAGGAAAGCATCTACAATAGGCTGTCTTTCGGTGTAAGAGAGAGAGAGAGAGAGAGAGAGAGAGAGAAGTTTCCACATCACACCCCCAGGGACATGTTAATCAAAGCTTTTTAATGTATTCAGTCTGATCTCTGACAGGCTTTGTTCCAGAGATGGCATTTGCAGGATATGGCTGCAAGTTATCAATAAGACACAGTAATTGCTGGAGGTGATTGAGCTTCATACCTTAGGCTCTATACCATTTGGTTGTTTGCATTATCAGGCAAGGCCAGAGATATCTTGTAACAGACAGTTAGGTAAGAAGTTAGCATTTTGACCACAAAACATATAATGAAGGACAACTGAACAACAAGGAGATCTGCATTAATCACAAATCTTGTACCATTCACTCCTCCATTTCCCCCCCCCCCTCCTGCAACATTTCATATTAATTTGTTGTTGGAATTTGCTAACATTTTTTTTGTTGGTAGTTCTTTTTAAAATGCATGAAAATTCAGGATTTAACTAGAGAAATGCAATGCTGTGCATACTTACTCACAAGTCAGTCCCATTGTGTCCAGTGGGGATATGCCCAGGTAAATGTGTCACCTGCACGGTGTGTCCCCCAAATTTCAGCCAATTACTGTTATTTTTCTTGGGCAGAAAACGTCATAATCATCTATTGATTTCGCCATTGGGGTGTGTTGATGCCCCAAATGCAAGCAACGTCCTTGAGTGTAAAAAACTGGTCTAGGGAAGCAGGATTAAGTACTCTGGATGCGAGTTGGTTGGTGCAAGCCATGGGCTTCCACTGAGGAAAACATTTGAGATTGTGGGGCATTTCACCATCCCAGACTGTATTGGAAAATGGCTTGGAGCAGTAAATGACCCCAGAACACATTTTTGTATATTTTTTGGGGTGGTTGGATTTGGATTAACATAACAAGTTAGTGCTCCAGTGACTAAATTATATAATGGCGCTATGCCCAGAACTAGCAAGTCACTTTGGGTGCCCAGGGTCTTTCGGATTAGGCCAGAGCTATAGCCTCAGGGGACTTAGAAGTGTTGGGTGACCTCCACCTCTGAACTCTGTGGACACTTCAACATGTGCACCAGACCTCATGGGATAACTGCACATCATGAACAAATGTGTGTCATGGAGCTGTGATGCTGGCTGCCCCCAAGCTTAAGTAAACAGCAGTGGAGAACTGGTAGGAGGGATGGGTATGACGTATCCTTTTCCTTGCTGCTTCTCTGATCAAAATCACTCATTTTCCTCTTTTTTTAAAAAAAAATGTTCTGAAGTCTATATTACACCCATTTGTGTGCAATGTATAGTTAGGGCTCTAAGAAAATATTTGTATTTGTATAGTGTTTGACATTCAGATTCATATATCCCACATTGTTCCATAATATAGATCATGCTTGTTTGGCAGCCCAGAGATTCGCAGATCTAGTACTGCAGTTAAAAGTATAGGCACTGTGGTCGGGCTTTCAGGATTTTTTATATATATATAATTCCAAAGAGTCAACAACTGCATTCATTTATCTCATATTGTTAGTCTGCACACTACTCGACATGGGCATTCACGGTAAGAACAAGACATTAAGTGAAACTGACATTCAGTTTACCAGGAAGTTTCACAGTACATGGGCAAAACGTTGCCCTGAATATGTAAAATATTATGATCATTGCCATACCTAACTAATTGCATTTGAAGCATGCCGGCCATAAAATTAATTAGCAGTACAGAAAGCATCATGATAACCAGCTATAAATACTAAACACAACTAATTATTTCAGCCATAAAAGGGGCCTGCCAAGAAAATTATAATGAAGCAATATGTTGCAAATGTGTGTGTATGTGTGTGACAGAGAGATCTTTTGTGATATTGTCAGCAGTAGTGGATACCAATTGGAACTTAAACTAAAATGAAACTAATCTAGGATTTTCAATGTTCTTTAAGATGTTTTGCAATTGTTGTGAAAATGCAGGTAACTTTCTTTTCTTGTTGACATCAAAAGTGGTAGGTCATTTTGGATCTGCTGAGTACATTTTGAGCTGCAGCAACAATTGATTTCCTTAGCAGGAGAAAAAAAGCAGCTGGTATTACAATGAATAGCCTTCTTTCGATTTTTCTCTTCCACTGAAGCATTCAGTGAATGCAGCAGGCATAATAGGCTGAAGTAAACAGTGTCAGGTTCTGTTATATCAGGAGCTCTTTTAAACCAGGCAGACAAGCTATCATCAGTGCCCAAAACCCTGTAAATCACAGTTGAGACTGAAAATGAGTTTGCTTCCTAACAAGCATTTTGATGACATTTTGAAGAATAGAAGGAGATGCTTTGCTGACTGTTATAGTTGCCACACATTCAGTTATGAAACTTTTTTTTATTAATAAGTAAATACAAACAGTCTATGTGGGGTGCTAATAGAATTAGAACTTCACTGAACTAAGTGCTCTTGAGATGAATGCTCATAAAGATGTCCTGAGAATACAAATTAAAGATAAATATGGATTGTGTAAGTGGGATGTACCTTGCCTGCCCTCAGTCAATGCTTCGTTGCTTCCACTGGAAGTGTCATGAAAATAATGGAGTCAACCTGTTCCTGACCAATGCAATATGTTGATAGTGGAGCCTCAACCTGGGGTGGTTACATAAGTCAACAGTGAGGTTTGATCCATACATGACATTAAACATTATTGTGTGTATGTGTTTCTTTTAAAATATCAGTGGGGGAGGAAAGGGGAAAAGTTTAGTTGAAACTGCAGTGCTGTGGGGAGATGGGTTTAAACTTTTCCCTTCATGCCATTTTCTGTCAAAAACTGTCCCTTAAGCTGCTGTTTGCCCCCCATTTGTTCTGGAGGGGGGTGAATAGCAGCTTCAGAAGAAGGTTAAATGCCCTCTGACCCATGCCACATTCCCAATTCAGGTAGAGAGAGAGAGAGAGAGAGAGAGATCGCAAGAGAAATGCTGACATGCTTTCACATCACGTCTAGTTTGCTCTCAGGGTTTCAAGGGCTGTGTGTGCATTTTTCTTTTTAAGTTCTGAAAGATTGAGCATAGTGCTGGGGGAACAAGCAGGCATGTGGTTTCTTGTTGTCGTGACATCATCCAAGTAGTGTGAGATGGGGGCGTGGCTTGATCGTGATGGGGTAAAGTCATAGATCTTCTGAGCTCCTTAAAAAAGCATTGAATTAAGCACTAATTCCTTATCGTGGAGTGTTTGGAGAGTAATAAAAGGCATGAGATATTGACTGGAAGTGATAAATTACTTGAGTGAGAGCTGGAATGCGGCACTATCTTCCTGGCTTTAAAATCGAAACCAAATGAGCTGAGGATAAAGAAGAGGACCCGCCATTACTGAAGGTAATTTATGGACTTATAATTGAAGACATAAGGTGGTTTGGCTGGCCGACAGCGTGCTGGGGGAGAGACTGAGATGAACCATATGTGAATATAAGAGAAAAGGAAGTACGTTAATCCCCAGTAAAGTTGCTGGCTGGCGTAAGAGCAAAGAGTGTGTCACCAGGCAGACGAGGGGAGGGGGTATTATCTTATGAGCAAAAAGAGCCAACGGCGGGAGAAGAAGCCCCCCTTAGCCCCCCCCAGCCTGGGTTAGACCCTCTAAAGAGCGTGGATTGGACAGAACTTGGCAGAGACTCACACGACTTGAGGCACAAACAATGCCAGATAAGCTGCCCGGTAAGAAAAGTCCTATTAAAGGAGCTGCGTCACAGTTATTAGAGCCGGCTGCAATTCCAAAGACTACCAGAGGAGATCAGCCTGACACAATGCATGAATTAAAGGAAGATATTAAGACAATGTTCAAGCTTGAATTACTGGACTTAGAGGAGAGGCTTGCAAAGCGTATTAATGATACTCAAACTGAGTTGATGGCAGGTTTAAAGCAAGTGAAGAAGGATGTGGAGGAGCTGCAGACAGAGACTAAAGCTCTGACCGGAGTCTGTAAGATACAGGAAGAGCAGCTGTCACAACATGACTTACACATAATCGCCATTGAGGACCACGATCGTCGTGCAAACATTCACATAAGAGACTATGGTGAACAAGAAGGACAGTCCCCAAAAGATTTGAGAGATACAATTTTGACGTGGATAAAACTCCAACTTCCAGACGAGATTTGGGAATTGGCGGATTTCGAGAGAGTTCATAGGGTGGGTTATAAACGGAAAGGAATGCTTCCAAGGGACATAATTGTCAAATTTGCTAATTATTATAAAAAAGAAAAGCTGATGCAAGCAATTAGATGACAAGGTCAACCAAAGATTCAAGAAACAGCAGTTCAAATTTTCCAGGATTTGTCACCGCACACAGTGCAGTGGAGGAAGAGCGTCAAGATGTGTACAGCAGCATTGAGGATGAAATCGATAACTTACAGTTGGGGATATCTAGTGTTTTTGAGATTTATGTGGAAAGGGAGGCAAGAAAGAATAACATCGTTGGAACAAGGATTGGAGCTGTTGAGGAAGCTGGGCATAATCGATGCCAAGGATGGTGGAGAAATAGAGCAAGAAGAAGGCGCGGTTGGTGGATCCAGTCAAGGATAAGGGATTAGAAGGAAAAAAATAAAGGAGGGGAGGATTAGACTTTGCACTGGAGGTTGGGCTGGGTTCCCCCCCCTGAAGAGTTCTAAAAATAATTGGGACCAGTGCCCAGATGACTGGTGAGGAGGGGGGTAATAGTGGGGGTGTATGTGGGGGGAGGGTAAGGGAGCGGGGTTTATGTGTGTCACTGAGCGAGACCAATCTAAAGATATGTGTGAAAGTAATAAATGGAAAATAAATTGAGAGTTGCGACTTTAAATGTGAAAGGGCTAGGAACACTTATTAAAAGAAGGAGAATTGAAACGTTGTTAAAAAGAAAAAAAAAAGATATAATATTTTTTCAGGAAACTCATCAAAAAAAAGAGGGGGTTAATGAGTTACGAATGAGGGACGTAGGAGTCTATGAAAAGTCTTTTGGTACTTCTAAAGCGAGAGGTGTGGCAATAATAATATCGAAGAAATGTGGTGTGAATATTCAAAGTGTAAAGAAAGATAAGAATGGAAGGATCCTTATAATCTACTGCACGATTGAAAAGGAGGAATTTGTTTTGATTAATGTTTATGCTCCAAATGGGAAACAAATTGATTTTTTTGAAGAAGTATTTAATATGGTGGGAGAAGTGGGGAAAAAGAATATCGTGATGGCAGGAGATTTTAATATGGTAATATGGTATTATGAGAGATGGTAGAGGGGAGGGAAAGACGGAATTGGCTAAGCTAATGGAGCGGAAGGATTTAATGGATGTTTGGAGAGTTTTAAAAGGGGAGGAGAGGAAATATACCTTCTACTCACCTGGATTCAAGAGTTACTCAAGGATTGATTTTATTTTTATATCAAAGAGTTTGGTGCCTAAATTAATAGATTGCGATATTGGAGTAATTAAGGTTACAGACCCTGCATTAATGATGATGGATATTAAAATGAAGAAGGATTATAAACAAGCAAAGAGATGGAGACTTGATGTAAGAATTTTTAAAAATAAAAAACAGTAGATAAAATAAAAAAAGAAATGCAGGAAATATGGCAGATAAATGAAAAAGAGGTTAATTCGCAGGGGTTATTATGGGATACTATGAAAGCTGTAATAAGAGGGATGTGTATTAGGGAAATGTCCACACTTAAAAAGCAACAGGAAGTACAATATAAAAAGGTAGAAGAAGACATAAAGACTTTAGAGGAGAGATTAAGAGAGACAAAAGATAAGCGGTTATTTGCCCAAATTCAAGCAAAAAAAAAAGGAAATGGAGAAAGAAGATATAGAACAAGTTCAAAAGAATTTGTTATATTTAAAGAGAGATTTTTTTGAATATAATAATAGGAATTCAAAGATGCTGGCCAGATCCACGCAGTCAGAGAAGGATAAGAATATGATAGGAACAATAAAAGATAAGTTAGGGAACAGATATAACTTGATGAAAGATAAATTGAGTATTTTTCAGGATTTTTATAAAGAATTATATACATCAGATGCGGTATCACAGGATAAAATACAGGAATATGTAGAAAGAAATTGGAAAATAAGACTGGATGAGCAAGATAGAGATTATATGGAAGGCTTGGTTACTGAGAAAGAAATAGAGGAAACTATTGATAAACTAAAAGGAGGTAAATCGCCGGGGATTGATGGTTTGGGGCCGGAACTTTATAAAAGATTTAAGGAAATCTTAATACCAAGATTAAAAAAATGATATAATAATATAATAGAAGGAGGAATGACTCCGCCATCGTGGGATCAGTCTTTGGTTATTTTATTACAGAAGCCAGGTAAGGATTTGACGGATCCAGCTTCGTATAGACCAATATCTTTAATAAATCAGGATGCAAAAATATTTACAGCAATAATGGCAAAAAGATTGGGCACATTTATTTTTAAATATATAAAAAAAGATCAATGTGGATTTATCTGTGGTAGAAAAATGCCTAATTTAATAGGGAGAGTTATAAATATAATAAATATTATAAAAAAAGAAACTTAAAAGCAGGATTATTAGCATTGGATATATTCAAGGCCTTTGATTGCGTGGAGTGGCCAGCGTTAAAAATTATATTAAAAACATTTGGGTTTGGAAATAAATTTATGGGACTGATTAACCAGTTGTATAAAAATAATAAAGCGGAAATAATGATTAATGATGGGTTAACGCAACAAATTACACTAGCTCGAGGAACTAGACAAGGATGTCCACTTTCACCGATCTTATCTGCAATAGTGATAGAAATTTTAGCAAATGTAATAAGGGAGGATGGTAGATTAAAAGGGATAGGAAGAAATTACAAGATTAAAGTGAATATGTTTGCGGATGATACTTTATTGACACTAGAAGATCCCCTAGAAACTGGTGAGATTATTCAGAAGCATTTGAGGGAATTTGGGGAAATTACGGGATTACAAGTTAATTGGGGGAAGTCAGAAATGATGTTATATAATTATAATAATGAAGAGATGGAGAGGTGTAAAGTTAAGTTAGGATTAAGGCATAAAAATGTAATACGATATTTAGGAGTTAATATAGATAGTGAAGTAGAAAGATTAGAGGAACTTAATTTTGTAAGGTTAAGAAAAGAGGTAGGGGAGAAATTACAGATATATAGAAAATTAAAACATTCATGGTTTGGTAGAATAGTGGTGATTAAAATGAAGATTTTACCTAAGGTTAATTTTTTGTTTAGAATGATGCCGATTAGAATCTCATTAGCAGAGATTAAAAGCTGGCAAAATATGATTAATGCTTATTGTAATGGGGTTAAAAGAGCAAGGATAAATAAAGGATTATGGTATAAGGCTCAAAAGAAAGGAGGTTTAGGACTTCCGAATATTAAGAATTATTATGTTGCTAATCAGTTAAGATATATTATTAATGGTATTATAGGGGAGGAAGATTTGGAATGGTTGGAACCACAAACAGTGGAGGTAGATTACAAATTGAGAAATATATTTTTTACTAAAAGGCAAAAGAAAGAATTGAAGGTACTGGACAACCCATTGTTGGAAAATATATTGGAGATCTGGGAGAAATTTAGAGGGAAGTTGATACCAGAAGATTCTCCGTTTGCCCCAGTAGTAGTGGTGGGTAACTTCCCAAGGGTGTTAAAAGAGGAGATAGAAGCGAAACTAAAAGATCAAGAAATAATTAAGTTAAGGAATTGGATGGAAAAGATGAAGGATAGAGAGCATTTTAAAGAATTGTTTAAAGGACAAAAGATAGCTTGGTTTAAATGCTTACAATTGGAAAAATGGACTCAGGAATGGAGATTGAAAAACAAGAAATGTAGAAATAATACCAAATTTGAAGATTTAATTGATCTAAAAAGAAAAAAACAAGAAGCTGGAGTTAAGAAAGGGTTGACTAGTGAGATATATAAAATATTGATAGAGGAGGAATTCCAGGACTGGCTTAATGTTATAAAAGAGATTTGGGAAGAAGATGTTAAGGGGAAAATTAAGGTAGATAAATGGGAGAGGATATGGAAAGTAAGAATATTAAAGTTGTTGTCGATTAGAATTAAGGAGAATTATTATAAGATAGTTTGGAGATGGTATCTAACACCTGTAAGATTTCACCAGATCGATAAAAAAGTGTCTAAGAATTGTTGGAGGGGATGTCAGGAGGTTGGGACCTATTTTCATATGTGGTGGAGCTGTGAATATGTACAAAAATTTTGGGAAAGGGTTTTTAAAGAAATAAGTGATATAATAGGAAGTAAATTGGAATTAAACCCGAAATTAGCTCTACTAGCAATATGGGATACTGAGAATGAGCATGTAGCTAATAGAGAATTGGTAAACAACCTCCTGGCACCGGTTAGAATAATCATTGCAAGGAATTGGAAAGGGCAAGGAAGCTATACAATAGAAGTTTGGTATAAAGAAATTTGGGATATGGCCTTGAATGATATGTTAACATGTAAAATGAAAATAAAGAGGGGATTGTCCAGTAAGAGTGATTTTGGAAAAATATGGAGTCCCTTTTTGGAATATGTGTTAAGATCGGGAAAGGGACAAATACCTTCAAAAGAATCGCTGGAATTTTGGAAGGAGGAAGAATGATTATGAGAAGATCTCAGGGGGAGGGTGCACGGGGGAATTGTTAAGGGTTTAAGTTGTTTATTGTGTAAGTTTTAAATTGTGTATGTTATTGTGTTGAAATTAATAAAAAAAAAAAATTTTTTTTAAAAGTAGTGTGAGATGTGGTTCTACATAGTGTTGAGGTTCTCGCAAAGGCAGTCTGTAGCCAGCAAAATCAGATCTCCTAGTTAAGCAGAGTCCTGGGGCTTCTATTTGGGGTTAGGACATATCAAGATGGCCACTTGCACATCACCCCCCCCCCCAAATACTTGAAGACTGGTAAGTTGGCGGATCTCTCTCGGCAGGTCGTTCCACAGTCTGGGAGTGGCAGAAGAGAAGGCCCTCTGGGTAACAGTTGTCAACCTAGTTTTGGTTGACTGTAGTAAATTCTTCCCAGAGGACCTGAGTGTGCAGAGCGGATTGTATGGAAGAAGGCAATCCCGCAGGTAACCTGGACCCAAACCATGTAGGGCTTTAAAGGTAATGACCAACAATTTGTACTTCGCCTGGAAACTAATTGGCAGCCAGTGAAGTGATTTTAAAGCTGGTGTGATATGGTCACCCCTAGTTGTATTGGTGACCAACCTGGCCGCCATTATTTGAACTAGTTGAAGTTTCCGGACTAGGCACAGAGGTAGCCCTATGTTCAGCGCATTGCAGAAGTCAAGCTTCAAAGTTACCAGCATGTGCACTACCGTCTTTAGGTCTTCCATCTCTAGGAAGGGGCGCAGCTGGTGTATCAGCCGAAGCTGGTAGTAGGCACTCCTGGCTGTCACATCTGTCTGAGCTGTCATTTGGAGCGATGGATCCAGGAGCCCCCCAAAGCTGCAAACACAGCCTTTCAGGGGAAGTGTAACCCCATCCAGAACTGGTTGACACACCTCCAAAACCAGATGCCAAAACCAGAGCAAGATTGGCACCAACTTGACATCAACTAGCAGGGAATTGCACCGGGAGGGAGCCAAAAAATCTAAAAGCTTTAATCCAAGTAGATTCTAAATGGAGCTCAGGTCCATGAGGGATTACGAGGTGTGCCTCAGCTGATGAGCAGGCTGGTAAGGGAAAAGGTGCGCTTTCAATAATAATTTAACTTTAGTTGGGATAAACTAACACTTTCTTCATGGCCAGCTTCCATATCAGCAGCCTTATGTCCCTTGACATTAGTTACCTCTAATACTGGGAGCAGCTGTTGACTGGAATCCTACTCCCTCTTCAGCAAAAATGGGTTTAATTAGCCAAACGTCTTTATGAGAAGAGGGTTAATTATTTACTAGCAAGTAAATATGGGCATATGGACTAAACTCAAGGAGTGAGACTCACTGAAAAGGGAGGTGGCAGCTCAACCGGAGGTGACACTGCTGAAATTTGGAATGATTTGGTTTGATACCCAGAATTGTTCACTTTACTCAGTTTTCTTCACAAATCATAAGCACCATTTCCCCTCTCACACAAATAGTCTTCAGTTCCCAGTGTTATATTTGCATGCAAAATTATATGAGGTTCTTTGCACGCAAAGTCTTCAGCCTCGGAACCCCTTCCTCGTGTTCAAACTCATTAATTGCTGTAACACTTCACCCCCTTCACATATTAATTGCATGAAAGGGCTCCATGAGATTAATGCCAAGGAGGACCGTACCTCTGGCTCCACCTTTCCAACCTCCACCCATCAGGAGATGGTCTGAAGAGGGAAACTGTTGGCTGTACTCATGGAGGTGTCTCTGTACAAAAGCACAATTCAGAACAGCTTTCAACATTTAATAATTACTATTTGGTAAACACACACACACTCACACACACTGTGGCTGCCTCTACACGAGAGGTTTAAAGCTCTTTCAAGTCTCATTAAAAATTTTACCTCTACATGAGTGGAGCGCAAATCGGGAGTTGAGGCACGTTATCTATCCGATTATGCACATTATCGAATGCGCGTTAAATAGCGAGTTTTATTTGCTGCAGCCGTTAAAGCGCATTTTGACTATATGAACAAGCAATTCTCCGCATTAACTACTTCTAAAGCGCATTTCAAACAACCGGTAAGGCCACTAGTTGTGCGCTCAATTACCTCCTGCGTACAGTCATTTACCATAAAGCGCTTCCGAGAAGATGCGCATAATCGGAGAACCAGGCATCAAACCGAATTCTTGTAGAGGGGGTCTGTGTGTGTGTGCATGCGTGTGAGTGAAGAAACAGGAGTTAAAACCAAAGCATAAAAATGTTAAAACCTAAGCAAAAAATAGAAGCTAGAATAAAATGGTCTGCAGCAAATGGCAAAAAACAGCCAAGTACACTTCCAGGTTGGGTTCCTGTATTGCACTCCAGGTGAGGTTGTTCATCAAGACAGTCCAGAAACTTTAATTGATTCAGGATGATGTGGTCAGCAGGAGGGATCATATTTTGCCAGTTTTGTTCCAGTTTAATTGATCTCCAATTTTTTCCAGGTTCAATTCAGGACATTGGCTTTGGCTCTAAAGATCTGCATGGCTGGGACCAGACCATCTTAGGTATCATCACCTCTCATATGGGCCTCCTCAACAATCCTCACTATTTTCTATGGCTCTAATCATTGTCTTCTCACCAACTGAGATGGAGTTTGTGGGGTTAAGAAAAAAGGCCCTTTCAGCTGTGGTGCCTAAAGTATAGAGTAGCCTTCCAAGGGCTCATCTTCCAGGATGTGGAGAGGAACTCGGGCTTTCCAGCTTCTGGGATTGTCCCCCAGGGTCCAATCGCCAGTGCATCATCCCAGAAATGAAGAGGGATGTTCCAGTACACCTTTTTTTTAAAAAAAGAAGTAGACTTTTGTGTGATTGCGTGGGCGTGATCCTGAGGCAAAAGTTAGGTTTTTAAAAAACACCTGGAAACTCAGTGCTGAAAACCCCCAAGAGCCATCCCAGGGATGCCAAAAATGCTTCCGCATCACCCCCAATGGGCATGGACTCCCCCTGCAGAGCTCCATGTCTGTTTGGTGAGCCCCACTACTTGTAGGGAGAAGGGACAAATCTGGGAGCGAGCACCACACTGCCCTCAGAACTTAGGGTTGTTCCGGGACTGCGGGAAAACCTGTGGAAAAATCCAGTCCCAGTTATCCTGGGACAACTGAGAGTTTGATCTTGTTTGATCCCAGGATCACCTGTGCATCATGGCTGGTGTAGACATGGCCCAAGGGAGGTTTATTTTATCCCCCTTTTGCCCACTTTTAAATGTGCTTTTAGAACTGTTTGGTCCTAGCAGGCTTTAAAAAAAAAATTAAAATGATCTCTCTCTCTCTCTCTCTCTCTCTCTCTCTCTCTTTTATTTTATTTACATATTTATATGATGCTGTTTTATTGCTGTTGCTTGATTATTGTTATATGGACATAAGTAGTACAATTAATTAATTTAAATACTGGCTGTTTTGCTGTGTGACTTTAATGGAATGTGGACTGTAACCAAAGTTAAAGTAGGCCTCCTCCACACGAGACGTTTAATGAGCCTTGAAGGCTCATTATAAATTTTACCTACACACGAGCGGAGCGCAAAACGGGCGTACAGGCGCGTTATCTCCCCGATAATGCGCATTTTCGAACGCGCGTTAAATAGCGACTTTTATTTTGCTCCGGCCGTTAAAGCGCATTTTCGCTGTGTGAACAAGCGATTATGCGCATTAACTACCTGTAAAGTGCTTTTTGGGCATCTTTTAATGCGCTTCGCCGCTTCTCGCCGCCTCCCGTGCAGAGGGATTAGGCGTAAATGCGCCTCCGCGAAAATGCGCATAATCCCCGAACCGGGCGCAAAAGCGCATCCTTGTGGAGGGGGCCGTAGTAAACCTTGCAATTTATATATTTATTGATTAAAATGTCAAGTACATGAATAAATAATTAGTCATCTTCCCAGAGAAAACTCTGCCCAGGACAACCTATAAGCTGATAAGCATTCATTTCAGTTTTGGCAGAGAGGCATCAAACAGCCCCAATGTGCCTTGCAAATTCAAATTGACTTTTGGATACAAATCCAGACTTCTGGATAAAAATCCAAAGCAGTTAGTTTGGAAAGAATGTAGGCCATCCAAAACACCACGCACAGAATAAAGGAACACAATCATTTTGTATTAAACTGATACTGTGAATATAGAAAAACACAATTTTAGTACGTTATTAAAATGCCTGAATTTTCTAAAGGGATATGCACTAGTCCCAGGACAACGAATCAGTAGCATGTCAGTCTGGAAAAATGTTGTTGAACCTGGCCCTTAACATCAGCACATTAAGGTTTCTGGAAGATAATTAGATAGAATTTTGTGTCATAAGCAATCCATTTTATACTCAATATACTCTGTTTCTGTGGCCTGCTGTACTCTCACCTTCTCAGCCCTCCTGCTCCTGTCATTGCATCAGCCCAAGATTCCCACTGTTCTATTATATACATCCAATTATTTGTTACTCTCCTATTTTAGACAAAGTAGAACCAACTCTATCATCTATTGACAATTTCCAATTATAATGGTTCTCATATATTACTATAGGAATAAAGAACTTGAGGTGTTGGAGAGATGTTTATTTAATGTATTGGAATCAAGTATCGCTGCTGATCCATGTGAAAAAATGACCAAAAGCTACAGAAATCTACTGCAAAGTTTCTCATATGTGGCCACACTCTTTTCCCCAGACTTCATATTTAGGTCTGTTAGAGCTCTTAATTCTTGTATAATTAAATAGATTGGACAACACCAAATTTTGAGAAGCCAGCACATTACTATAACTTTTGAAGAATCTGTTCTGACTTATATGATGACACTATCAAAAGAAATGACTTCAAGTAGCCTTAGAACTAGTTCTGGTACCTTCCTTCCAAGTACCCAACCATTCCAATTGCTTTACCCTCTCTACCTAGCCAAGAAGCACCTCTCAGGTGAAAGGCAGTATCCCCTCACAAGACAGAAGTTCATTACCATGATATCCCCCATCACCAACTTGTCTTGTGAGTTGCATAACTTGATAGACTTTGACAAAGATGATTACACAGGTATTGGCTTTCATATTTGGCCTTTAATTGACATATGATGGCTTTTGTGATCAATGCTTGAAGAGTTTTACTACTAATCCCACCAATGTCCATCAAATGGTCTTTTAAATCCCACTGCTCACCACCAAATGTAGCAAACTGATATTTCACCAACAATCCTGCTGTTGCTAACTAAATTGTAGAAGTTCCCGTTTATACTTAAATTTATCACTATGCTACCCTATATAGTGAATGAACTTGTTTACTTTAACCCTTATCTTCTGTGCCACAAACTATTTCTGATACAATATATTATTTCCCTGGAACTCAACAATTGTAGGCCATGAGATGGATGGAGCAGAAATCACCCATACCAGATGCAAACACTAGCAAAACCTGGAGAAGAACAATTGGATCATTCCAGAGTAATGCCTTTCTGTTGACTCAGTTTTGGTATCCAAGCAAAAAGTTGTCCATTGATATTTGGCTAAAGCTCTGATACTCTTGGCAGATAAAGCTTGTGATGATGTGTTTTTTAAGGGACAGTAGAATGAAGGAGAAAATGTAAGAAAACCTCGAGTTTTCCACAACAGTTTAGAGAGCCCTGTTTTACCATTTCTTGGTCTGTTTAAGCTCACATTCTTAAACGGAATGTAATTATTGAGGAAATTAACTTTATAGCTGCAGATTGTGGTGTCATGATAATTTAGAGGAATAGGAAGGATGTTTTCATAGCAATCTTTTTTTATCTCTTTCTTTTTGGTTATCACTTAATGGCATTCATTAAAACTGATAACAGAAATTGCTTCTCTTTTTAAATTTCCTACCATGTCTCCAGTTTAGTTGAGTGAACTTTCCTTGGAACAATATATTAGTGTCATGCTCAATTGACTTTCCTTATAAAGGAAATGAAAGTCCATTCTCTGCACCAATGGAAACAATATAAATATACATGTTTCTGCCCTTTTGTTTAAATAATTGTAAACCCTAACACAATCTGTCACAGGCAACTTCTATATTGTGATGCACAGCAGCTTGCTGAAGTAATTTTCTCTCTCTCAAGAGAATGAGAGGAAAACCCTGGTCAGGTTAGCAAAGGCAAAGGCTTGAGCTTTCATTGTCAGCCAATCAGCTGTTTCTCATTTCCTTTCCTCATGCTTTTTGCTAGAACAGCCCACAGCAAGAAAATATATTGACTTCCCTGAGAATTTGAACTTTGAAATTGCTCTCCCTATCTTTTAATCATTCGATACTGAAAGTAGACAAAAGAAGAAATCAACGGATCATTCAGTTCAGTCATCTTCTCTCCCTTAGTTCTTGTTCTGTCATGGTCTTTAACTTTGGAACAATAAATCTCTGTTGGTTTCCTTCTCCAATGGAGATCAACAGGAATTCTTCTCATTGCTTAACTGGTTTTGTATGAGATGGATGTCTTCTACATTCTTCAAACAAGCATGTGCACTGCACAGTTCATAGGACCTTGCTGTTGCCTATCTTGTAGTTGCTTTCATTATCCTTCATGGCAGACTTTCCCAACCTGGTGCCATCCAAATTCTATAATTCCCAGCATTCCTGACCATTGTCCATGCTGGCTGGAGCTGTGGGGAGCTGAAGTCCCAAATATATGAAGGATACCAAGATAGACAAGTCTTGCTTTATGGTAAGATTTGATGGTTCTCAGTAATTCACTGTTTCTGGTTTTACAGGCATTTCAACACTGCTAGAGATTTCTGCTCATGAAACCTTTACAGAATAGATTCCTTTGAAGGACTCTAAGGGCACAATATCATGCATGTTTACATGGATAAAAGTCCTACAACTCCCAGCATTCCCTAACTAGCCATGCTGGCTGGGAATGCTGGAAACTATAGGCCTTTTTTCTGTCTAAACATAAATAGGATTGTGCTCTAAATTCTGTGACTCAGTGAGGAAAGTCATACCAGGTCTATGCTTTCTGCAAGATGGCAAGATAAGACTTTCAACATCAATCTTTTCCCTGTATCAACTGCTAAAGCTGCTAACTTTCTTTCCCTTCCATTATTATCACATCCTGAAGAGGATGGGAGGTATACTGTCTTCACATTCTTTATTCTAGCCTACTCTAATCTGGTGCTCTCCATGTTTTGCACTGCAGCTCCCATCATCTTCCAGCCAGCATGGCCATTGGGAATGATGAAAAATTAAGTCCAACATATGGTGGGCACCAGGTTGGGAGAAGCAACTTTATTACTACCATTACTACTACAAAAGTGCTCTGAAAAGACACAGGTGAAAAAGGTTTGGGTAAAACATTGGTGGTGTGTGTGTGTGTGTGTGTGTGTGAGAGAGAGAGAGAGAGAGAGAGAGAAGTGTAGAGCATGTAGCTAAGGTGGTTAGACTACCTGCTCATAACATTAAAGCTTGTTAAAAAAAATCCTTGTACAATACATATTTAAATCAATGGGACCTAAACAACTAAATTGTTCCCCAAAAAACATGGCTAGCATCTTATAAGTTCATAGTCTAATAGAACAAGTTAATTCCCAGGGTGTGTGTGTGTGTGTGTGTGTATGTTCAGGCACATGTGAACTATGAATCTGAAATGAAAATATAAAAGTGAAATTAGGAGCAAGCATTTGAATTCATTTTCCTTCACTGGAAATCTTTTTCTCTCCAATAGAGTTTGAAAATAATTCCTTAAAATTTTGGAAAATATTAAAGTGCAAATAATATTGATATAGATATTCTAATCTTTAGTAACCACACATACTATAAATAGTCAAACTTTGCAAAATGCCGGAGAATTACAATAGTGAACACCTTAGCAATCCTGAATGGTACCTCATGAAAGATAAAGATTATAAATTCACTTTTATGGAAGCAGTCAAGAGTCATGTAAGATAGCATCAAGCCTGAAGCTATAAGTAAAACTTGCTTTCACAATCATTCTGAAAAATACTGAAAAATACTCATGAAAATGAGAATTCTTTATTCTGATCTTCACCTTCAGCACTGATAGGGGGAAATTTATTTATTTATTTATTCATTTATTTATTGCATTTATATTCCACCTTTTTCCTCCAAAGAACCCAAGGTAGCATACATAATCCTTCTCCTCTGCATTTTGTGCTTACAACAACAACAACCCTGTGACGTAGGTTGAGCTGAGAGTCTGTGTCTGACCTAAAGACATCCTATGAGCTTCCATGGCCGAGTGGGGACTACTACCCGGATCTCCCAATTCCCAGTCCAACACTCTACACCAACTGGCTCTCATCAGGCTAACTACCAAATGCAAAAGATTTTATTACTCCTACCAAGACCTTACACCAATATGCAGCTAGGAATATGCATCTAAGAACTAGGTACCT